>OX422217.1:487296997-492296997 GCA_949130495.1 Sambucus nigra | reverse complement strand
TTCATATTTGTGTTTTTAATACCCCTTTTTTACACAGAAGTTTCATGTTCTTCATCCTTGTCCCACACACTTTATTTATGGATATTTGAAGTTTAACACTTTATTTGTCAATATTTACACATTCACCCTTCTGAACTTTAGACTTAACTTTTACATCACAATTTTCATAGAATTACCTTTACTTCCAAATATTCATACTTTTACCCACAACGTAAATTCTTCAATTTTTACTTAGAGACTTTGTGTATGAAAATTCATTTCACATGCTTATTTGTTTTCTCATGTTGAAACTTCATATTATAGTCTCATAAAATGGCCTAGCAAGCCTGACAACTTATTCTTAAGAATAATCATATTTTCAAGCCTAGATATATTATTTTCAAATATTTTATTTCATAAAATATTAACTTAAATATTCTGGATTTTATTCACCTTTTAAACCCATTTCAAAACCTTCTCTTCGAACATAAAATCATGAGAACGAAAGTAGTTAACCCATGAATGCAAATTGACATATATCCTACATATATTAAGCCTAATATATGTAAATAAAAGTGCTGAAAATTTATTAACTTTTAATTTTAAACCAACACTACACCAAAATGGTAAAACTGTCACCTTTTTAGCGTCTAGGCTTGTCACGGTCAATGACCGTGACAAAAAAATACGTGTTTTTTTATCACGGTCAATGACCGTGATAAAGACTTGTCACGGTCATTGACCATGACACGTCCGTGACCCCTCCCCCTTTTTTTTTCCCACCGATTTTGTTCCCTCCATTTCTCTCTCTTCCTCTCTAGCGGCTGCTCTCTCTCTCTCTAGAACTTTGGTATGTTTACTCTCTATTTCTCCTTCATTTATGTGTATGTGTATGTATATGTGCGTGTGTATATATATGTGTGTGTAAATGTGCATGTGTGTGTGTGTGTGGTGTATATATGCGTATGTGTGGTGGTGGTGGGGGAGGCAGTAGGGCTGGGGGAGGGGAGGGGGGTATGTGTGTATATATGCGTGTGTGTGCGTGCGCGTGTGTGTGCATGTGGTGGGCAGGGGTAGTGGGGGGGGAGGGGAGGCAGGGGGTGTATATGTGCGTGTGTGTATTTTTTTAATTAAATTTTTTATTGGTTTATTAGATATTGCCCCTCATATTGTAGTGCCCCTTGTAAAAGAATTGATTGATTTAATATTGATTGGTTGTTAATTTTTTTTGTAAATTAATAATTAGTGCCCCTTTCATATGCAAGTAAGATTACCCCTCATTGTAAATTAGTAAATTAATAATTGTATACTTTAATTGTTAGTTTAATTGATGAAAATAATTAATTTAGTAGATGAATTAGAAGGAGTACGGGATACACATTTGTTGTTGCCATTGCGGTTGGATTATAGTAGATCGATGTTGGATTGTTTAATTTTAAAAGTGACATGACCACTGGATTATTATTTATATGGGGGTGAGATTTTTCAACTTTTTTTGAAAATTACTTTGTATAACGAACAATATATATATAGTATGATAATTATATATATATAGTATGTTGGACAGGAACAATTCAGCCTGGATCCAAAGCTACGCGATTCCATCTTGGAGCAGTTGAGGGAGCAACACAAGACGTAGAAGAAAAATATGCGGACCCGGTACTTTGAAAAGATCCGAGTGTCCGTTATTCGAATGCATGAATCCGTCCTGCCGAAGGAGCCGATCTCATTGGCACAATGGCAAAAGTTCATTAATAATGAGATCGGAGAGCGACAATTGGCATCTCGCCAATCGGGGAGTGAAATCGGACAAAAAAGATGGGCGTGCACTACTCCGGCTGGATGTCTTACTCCGAGGTGGAGTATAGGATGATGGTAAGATTTAATTTTTCTATAACTACAGAAATATATTATTCTGCATTATTTTACTTTGCGGGGCCGATACTAATTTTACTTTATTTTATTTCAGGGGTCAGAGAGTGGCCCTGGGGGTAGGCCACATAGGCGTAATCCGACAGTTTACTTTTTGTTAATTACGTTATAATTTTTTTATTTACTTATTTTACTAATCATGTGCTTTTTGTCGTTTCAGGCAAAGCTTAAGGAAGTGCATGAGTCGCAGTCTGATGCCGGCAAACGCACTCAACCAAGTGCTTGGCACTGATCGCAAGGGGAGGACAAGGGGGTGAGCTCGCGGGTGGCCAAATCTAGGTTCATCGGATTGGAGAAGAGCGACATCGGGTTGGCTCGAACGGTGGACTCGCATGACGCGAAGCTGTTCCGTTTGGAGGCGACGATGCAATATATATTCTCATTCATAAAGCGTTCGTTGGGCAAAAACCGTAAGGGGAAAGGAAAGGAGAAGGTGGTGGAGGAGGAGGTGCAGGAGGATGAGGTTCATGATGACGAGGATGTGGACCTCGCTGCTTCATCGCCGATACGTGCGAAATTTGATGATCCACTCCCCTATTTGGCTCCCTTCAATCGATCGATGTCGACACTTGGTTGGCCGAGCGTGTTTATAATGGACATATTTGATGGCCAGCAGATAGGTCGGGGGTTAAGGGACCCGAATACCGTCCAAGGTATGCCAGTTCATGGACATTTGCTTCAAGACATCGTGTCCAAGGTGCTCGTCACGCATGTGATACCCGGGAAGGATAACTCCCCCTTGTGGTTGCGCGAACAATGCGGCACGATGTATATTGCTGGATGTGTCAATTCGTATATCGTGTGGCCTACTCACCTCCTCAGAGCTAACCTTACCCCAAACATGTAGTGACATTATTTGAATTGAATTTTTTTAAGTTGTTACATTTGAATTATATTTGGATTATATCGTGATGCATATTATTTTGAATGTATATTTGCATTATCTCTATTTTATTTAGATATATGATGTTTGAACAAGTACAACGTTGCTATAATATGTACAAATATACTGCTGGGCAGTGGCAGTGGCCATACTGCCCAGCAGATTTTTTTTAATTCTACCCAGAATTGTCACGGTCATTGACCGTGACAAGTCTGTGACAAAGAAACTTGTTACGGGCTTGTCACAGTCAATGACTGTGACACTTTTTTAAAGAATGTCACGAATTTGTCACGGTTTATGACCATGACAAAACTTGTCACGGTCATAGACCGTGACATGACCGTGACAATTCTAATGAACATGTCACGGTCAATGACCGTGACAAGTCCATGACAAAAAAAGTTATCACCCCCAGAATTGTCACGGTCATTGACCTTGACAATTCGACAGATTTGGTGTAGTGCAAGATTTATTTTTCGACCTCTAAGATTCCAAAATGGTGGTTGAAATGGTAGTATAGGAGGAGCAACCCCCACCTTCAAAGGTGGTCTCAAGGGGTTACCAAATGCATCCTCCACGAAAGCTTCAACTAAGCTCTCCTTCTTCTCCACAAAATCCATCTTCTAGCTCCAAGAAAACCTCTATAAAACCCTCTACCAACTCCAGGAACTTTATCTTCTTCAACCCATCAATACCCATCTTGGTTTCTATGGTGTTATAAGATGGTTCCAAGCTTTTTAATGGTGGAACAAGGGTGTGGGAGTGGCGGAGATGGGTGGGGAAGAATTTAGGAAGAACACTTAGTGTCTTGGGAGCTCTAGAGAGTGGGAGAAATAATGTATAATCTGATGATATTCTCCTCCAAAGACTTCTATGGTATCCATCCCTTATAACGCCACAAAATCATTTAATTCTCATTTGATTATTGAGGAAACTTCTCACCTATTCAAAGTGTTAAAAGCACTCTCATTAAGGTCAACAATCCAGGGGAAATAGGCCTCCTTTAGTTCAATGGTTCGTGTGTAAAGTGCAAAGAAGGAAAAATCATTATTTTCCAATCTGACAGGTGTTGGTCGATCGATCGAATTTCATCGATCGATCAATAATTTCTCAAAAAGTTCTCCAATTTCCATTTTGGGCCCATGGTCCTCTAGACCCTTATTTTAGACCTCAAAATATTTGGTCAAACCATTTTTATCGCCTTCGAGTACTCCTACAAAAATCGCGCAATGTTCTACTTTTGTGTCGCGTACAGACCAAAGTATTACCTTATACGTACTCATATCCATATCTCATTTGTTCATCTATTAATTCTCGTTGTACTTCACCAATATACTCACATTAACTATTTGGATATAATAATTCATCCATGCGGACCATGCAACATGAGATTTCCTTTTTATTTACGTTCATGCGCCATTTCATGTACAATTCTAGCTCAACCCTTGATGCTATTGTTTCTCTAATAATTTGTCCGAATATAATATTCAGATTATAATTAAACACCTATTTTCTAGGGCGGGAATTATAATACCTATGAAGATACCTATTTTTTTTAAATAGTAAAAAAAAGTATTTTTCGACCGAATTTTGTATACACGATCTTCATAATGAAGATATCGTCTACAAAAATAATCATTAAAAATTCAACCCGAAAATGGGTGAAATGAAAAGTGGGTATATATGAGCATTTTTCGGCCGTTCAAATTTTTCACTCGACTCCAATTTTGAAAGCTCGAGGCGAGCTTGATTTTAAGTGGGGGAGAATTATGTGAATTGAGAGGCTTAGAGGCTATTTTTAGTACATACCCACTTAAGTGGCATTTTTATTATTTTCTCAATTATGATGTACTTTTCTTTTATTGTTAATTTAGTTGTTTTGTTTAGTATTATAGGAAGGAAGTACTAAAGGCTAGTAAGGGCATAGATGTAATTAGGACCTTTTCTTATAACCCAAGTCTAGATCCTTCTACTTCCTCCTATAAATACTCCTCATGTACCCTCATTTGAGGCATTCCTACATTTTTGAGATATTGAGAGAGAGTTGAGACGAGAGTTATATCATCTTCTTATTTTCCATTTGACGCTCATTTAAGTCAATGCATACGCCAAGTGTATACGGCCTACGCCCCAGAAAGCAGTACTGTAGACAACCAAGAAATATCAGTAGTATCAGTGATCCTACCGTTTTGTACGAGCATATAACAGCACATATATGGAAAGGACAATCACGCATAAAGAAGACCCATCCTTCCATCCTACATTATAATATATTTAGTCAGAAAGAGACTGGCAATATACTTGTAACCAAACAACCAATGTTACACAACTCATTTACCTAATCTATTATATGTAGAGAACTGAGACTTACTGCATAGTCACTAAGGCCATCTGCAGTGGGTAACCTCCAAAAGATGTAAAACTACATCTTTTGGCTTAGATTGTTTGGGAAGAGTCCACAGTGGGACAATGTAAAATTGGAGTTGAACGGATATCTTTCACCCGCCCAGAAGTTATTTCCATTATTTTTGTTTTTTTTCTTTTATATATACGTTTGGACGGATTAAACTTTCCCGCCCACACCTTGGACGGATAACACTTCTCCGCCCAGGTGTGGGCCACCCCATGGGGACCACCACTACACAATGTGTAGCGGGTGTCTAAATTTACATTACCGCTACATTTTCTCTCTCCTCATTGTGCATTTTTTGTTGCCCATTGGAAATGGTCTAACAAAATTTACCTAATAAGATAATAGCAGGATGAAGAACAGATTCAAATATGCGAAGTGCCCCAATAATTTTAAAAAAACAAACCCGCAAGTTTGTAGATAAGCGGGAACTTTGTGCATTGGTACGACTTCTAAACCCACAAGTTTGTGGACAGTAAATGTGATCTATTCTTACTCTTCTCCTATGAATCCGTATTTTCCAAATTTAATTTGAAAGTTGAGAAGCTGGTTCTTCTCTATATTCTACCTTAATTTCAATCAGCATTAATGCTACCGCATCACTATATGTAAAATAGCTGTGCCATAGCGAAAGAATAAAAATAAGATAATAAAAAAACCAACATAGCTGAGAACAATCTAACAAGATGCAAATATCTATTTAACTCCATATATGCAAATGAAAAAGGAGTTGCTAGCCAGAGTACTTGAGAGGTTCATATCATGCACCTATATCCTCAGATGTCACAAGAAAATATAAACTGACAATTATAACAACATTACTGGAATATGAGCCATAGAACTGCATACATACAAATGGAAGAAAATGGCCATCACTAGATTAACCTTTAAAAGGATCGTATCAAAGAGAAAATACAAATCTTACAAGGTAAACAAATCCTTCTGAAGCTTCAACAATGGCCTTCATACGAGCCGGTGGAGTAGTGGGTGTTGTGAGCAGAACCTGAAGTGCACAAGAAAAAATACGCGACTAATTGTGCACATTATGGCCGGGCAAAAACCACAAGTACATCAAAAGGGAAGCAATGACCATACAGATTAAAAACTTCATAAAACACTCAAACTATTTTTTGAACAGAAACAGCGCTGTTTTCAATACTTAATGAACTAGAAGCAGTACATACTTGTGGGAACCACGACAGGAACCGACAAAGACTTAATAGTTAATAGGTGGCCCTCCATGGTTTCGGCTCGTATTAATGTCAACCCGATAAGACACGATAATTAATGAGTCGATTTTGGTGCCCGTTAAGATCAAAAAATAATTTAAGTGACCAAGAAATATTGTTGGGCGTTTTAAAGAATTTATGTAGTTTAGTGTTAATTAATCATAGTGAATTTTAGTAAATGAGAGCATTAGTAATCCTAATGACTTAGTAGGTCTAATTGTGGCTAGTGTATCACCTCTCATATAAAATTAAATATCTTAAGGTGAAACTCAACATGACAGGACAAGGTAATGACTCAAGTTTACTCAAGTTTGAATATGATTTTTTCACCCAATAAAAATTCATCCGTTTAAATACGAACCCGATAAGACATGAATATAATAAAAACCGACATGAACAGGAATTGAAACGACTTGTCGTCAAGTCTAGTGTGCATTTGCAAAATATAGAAAATGACCTAGATGGCTCGAGCCAGTAGATCCCCACTCCAAGACCACATTGGCAGAGCGCACACTTTCAGCTAAGACTGATTATAAATAAGGAAGTGTCTTCAAAAGGTTTAGACAAAGAAGTCCATGCTCCAGGATCACTATAGGAGCATGATTTAAAATATAGAGAATTAAGGTAAAGGTCATATTCCTTCCTATATTTGGATTTTTAGGACAATGCTTTTCAAGTTTATAAATCTAGTCCCTGTGGTACAATAGCATTTATAAATCTAGTCCCTGTGGTATAATACCTTTATTTTTTTGGTCCGCGCCAGCGGCACTATTTTTCACTTTTTTTCATTATATTTTTAGTACAGGGACTAAATTTATAAAATTATATGGAGTGTCCTATTTTTATACATTTTGAGCACTGTGAGGACCTTTTCCCAAAACCCCCTTTAAAATAAGGATGATTTACAAGATGGACCTTGATTGTCCAAATTCTGTTTTCTTGGTCTCTTGATCTCACACCTGTTTAAAGATGGACTCTCTTAAATCCCTAAATAATAATAGCTGGCAAAGAAATTCCTCCGTTTCAACATCACATAAGTTTCTCCGATTAGAGAGGTTCCAAGAGACCAAAGATGGGGTCTTGGATTTAAGGAAAATCAGGCCCTTCTTGCCAAGCAAGCCCGGAGGCTACTTACCTACGAAGCATCGACACTCTTTCGGAAGAACGGGACAAATTTGATACGAATCTGACACGCTCCGATACATTGGGACACGTTGTTGACACACTGGGATATGTTGGAACACGTTACTGACACGCTAACTGATACGCTGGGACACGTAAAATGACATTTTTTTGTTTTTATTTAAAAAAAAAATCTTGTGTGATGGTGATTCTACCTTATTTATGATTTTTAATGTTAAAGTGTATTTAAATTTATTTTGTATGGTCTATTTTTATAATTTTATGTTAAAAATGCTCTAATGTATTTTATGAAAAAAATATGTTTTATTTTATCAATATATATATTTAAATATATATTATATATTATACGTATCCTAGCGTATCATATCCTAATTTTTGAAAAAATCATGTATCGCGTGTCGTGTCAAAACACGTATTACATGTCGAGTCCATGCTTCATAGCTACTTATCAACCCAAATTCCCTTTGGGCAAAAATCCTTAAAGGCCTTTATTTCCCTTATTGCACTTTTTGGGAGGTCCCTAGCAACATGAACGATTCGTGGATTTGGAATAGCATTATGCATGGTAGGAAAATTCTTATGGATGAAGTTATTTGGCAAGTGGGTAATGTGAAGTACATTAACATTTGGGGTCCTAGATGGATTGGGAAATGTGATGCCCCTGTGCCTCTTTTCCAATCTCAATACAACAAAGTGGGTGACCTTATTTTTGATTTCCCTTTTGCTTGGAATATTGATCTCATTGGGTCTCTTTTCCCCGAGAGTCTCACACAAGCTTTTTTAAAGATCCCCCTATTTGATGCTAATGATATTTATATTGCTATTTGGCCCCACTCCATTGACGGCTCTTTAACTGTGTCTTCTGCCTACCAAGCTTCTAAAATTCCCAATCCCCCTCCTAATAATCATGCCCAATCCTCTTATATCCTTAACCCACGTTTATGGCAGAAAATCTGGAATATTTTAGCTCCCCCCAAAGTGAAAAACTTCTCTTGGAGATGCTGTTAGAACAGTTTGGCTATACATTTCTCATTATGGAAGAAAAATATGAAAAATAGCCCCATGTGTCCTATTTGCCACAAAGAAAAGGAAACTATTGAACATCTGCTTTTTTCCTGTAAATGGACTTCCCTACTTTGGAAAAAATCTCCTCTACCCTCTAATATGATATTATGTTTCTCGAATAGAGTGGAAGACTGGATGCTGATAGTTCTGGAGTCACTACCTAAGTGGTGTGGTGATAATGTGGATGAAAAATCTTTATTTGTTTGTATTTATTGGATGATGTGGAAAACTAAGAATGATGTTATTTTTCAGTCCTCTGATATCTTCTTATCCAATATTATTTCTAAAGCTGTGTTTTTAGCTGCCAGCTACAGTAAGTGCTGTAAGGATGTTGTGCTCAGTCTAAGAACAACTCCTCCTCGTCCTATTTGGATTTCTCGTGGTTGGAATCCCCTGCCCGCAAATTGGTTCAAGATTAATTATGACAAATCTTATTTTAATGATTCTAATATTGGCTCATATGGTTTTATTTTTAGAGATAGTGTTGGCAAGTTGTTGGGTGGTCAAGCCTACTTTGAGATTATTGCCACCTTTGCCCTAGAGATGGAGGCTAATGTTGTGGCTCTTGCTTTTGACTATATTGCTTCTAATCATTTGGAGAATATTGTTATTGAGACCGACTATAGTAGTGTGGTGGAGTGCATTAACTACCCTTCTTCATCTATGTGGAAAATCAATAAAATTGTAAAGAAAGCTGAAGAAATTACCAAAGCTAATTCTACGATTAGACTACTGCTTATCCATAGATATGCCAATTTGGTGGCTGACTGGGTGGTGAAGATGGCATCCAGGTCTTTACTTCCTCCCAACTGGGTCATTGTTCCTCCTTCTCCATTAATGGACATTCTTCGCCTAGACTGCGTCCATGGCTCCGAAAGTATGCGCATTGGTTGAGAACCCCTTTGTGGCTAGATGTGCTTTTGTGTGATTTACCTTTCATGCCTTGGGCTTTGTAAAGTGCTGTTGAGATAAACCACTGCTTGTTTTGGTTTGCTTTTGTTTCGGTTTGTTCCCCTGTAATATCTTAGTACTTGTTTGACCCTTAATGAAATCTTTGACTAGATGTTAAAAAAAAGGATGCAATGCCATAGGGAATGAATTTCCAAGGACATCCAAAAGGATCACCCTTGACCCTTATAAATTGACCTGACACGCGCTAATGGCACCAAAGAATATAATAACAACTAGAGCAAGCTCACAAAAATGTATATCAAATGCTCTACGCCATTCACGAATGGGTATATATATGCCTTCGGATAGAAGAATATTCCCAAAAAGTGTTAATCATAATGTAACATTCCGTAATTTTGAGAATGTAGAATTTAATTAATTTGGTGATATGGGATTTAATTAATCTGGAGAATTTATTTAAATTAGTGAAGTAAGAATTTATTTATTTTTTTAAAATTTATATGTGTCGTAATTTGAGGTCGAGATTGGAAAATTTTAGTAAAGTAACTCGGATGATGATTGTGAGTGTACGGTTGATTCCGAATAGGTTGAGATAGTTGGAAAATAGTCCCCGGGGTAGTAATTGGGTCTTGGGGCATTTTTAGGCATAATCGGGCTCACACGGGGGTGTTCAGGTCATTTTGGCTCTACCTATAGGCTTAATTTTTGTATTAGCAATATAAAACCTATAATAGGGAGTTTTTGGCAGACATAACTCCATAAGAAAACCCTAATTTTGCAGAAGAGAAAAGAGGGGCAAATTGAGAGAGCTTTTGGGAGCCAAACCAAGAGAAGAGGGGTGTGTTCTTCGTCAAATCTTCATCTATATCAAAGGAAATCAGACCCTACGAATTTATTTAGGCAAGTAGTTAAACTTGCTTTCAATTTAATTTCATTATTTCAATTCATATCATAGTGGGTGTGATAAAGAAATTCGTTTTTGGAAGTGGGTCATTATATAAAATGGGTTTTAGGTGATTTGAGTATATTATGTAGATATAAAGTGAAACTGATGATGCTATATGATTCTAGGTGGTATGAATATGAATTTTATGATAATTCCAGCGGAGAATGATGTCCAATTTTAGAGTTTAGGATCATATTGATAAACGATTTATAGAAACCCGAATATAACCCAAATCGGGCAACGATTGGTCGGTGTGTTAAATTATTGCGGATTAAGGGTTTCTAGGATTATTGGAACCTATTTTTATATAGATTAGATGTGATTGTGATTGAGTGAAGAGTTAAGAGTGAAGCGGAACCTTGAAGGTTCGTCCATGACAGAAAGTAGCAACGTGAAGAAGACGAAGGAGCTGATCACGTCGAAGGTCGTTCAAACGACCAGGAATGTCATTCAAACGACGATGGGAAGTCGTTTGAATGACGGTAAGGACTTTTGAAAATGTTGATTTTGCCTTGTTTCCTTTTGGAATATTTTAAGGATTTAATGAGTGTGGAGAAAAATTTAAGGGGGAAAATACTTAGGACTCGGGAGGCGGGTTTTAAGATATATTTTATGTAGATAAGAGTGCCAATTTATATAACAAAAATTGGGTGAAATAAATTCAAAAGGTTAAAATACGGATCGAGTTAGGGGGTCCGGGCCATTTGGTTGAGTGACACTACTTTGATGAAATTAATTGAGGTTAAATTAATTAAATTAACGGTTGGGGATTTGACTCGGATATTTTTAGGCTAGTGCAACGGGAGTTAGGCACGGAGTAGCCGGTTTAATTTATTATAGATATATATAATAAATTATCAAATATTAAATTTAATGAGGGGTGTTAAACTTAATAGTGGGATTTTGGATGACAAATTCTAAAAGGTGAAGATATGGACTGAATGAGTGAGTCTGGGTATTGTAGTTGGGTGATACTACTTAATAACAAAATAATTAATGTGCGATTAATTATATTACAAGTCAGGATATAGACTTGGGTATTTTTGGGTTACTGCTATGGGTGTTAGGCACAGGTTTACCGAATTTTATTAAATATATGTATACGGTTAATGTGATAGTGTATATATGTGTGTGTGTGTGTGTGTGTGTGTGTGTGTGTGTGTGTGTGTGTGTGTGTGTGCATTGCAAATATCAGTGTGAATACATACCCCTATAGGGCTATCATAGGAGGTTGAGCGATGTGGGTGAATCCCCTGGCTTGAGGGTCGAGAGAGTATAATCCCCAGGTCATAGCGTCCAGTATTTATATGTTGTGATTCTTTTCGGGGTGAGACGTCTTGGATATAATTTTGTCTCATACTCGTATAACTATGACCGCCTCTATGCTTATTATTATTTTTACTCAAGCTCGAGAGTGAGTCTGACTTGCAGTAGCCGGGTTAGAGTGAGCATACCTGGAACATGATAGCATTTTAGAGAAAGCATCCGATGAATTATTACTCAAGAATGGATTGTTATTGTACGTGACATGTGTGTGTATGTTGTGGGATACTAATACGTATATAATATGAGTAGATAATTATATAAAGGATTAATACATAAGTGTGAATGTATTTCTTATATAATTAGTGTGAAAGTTATATGACTTAAAAGGGGATTTCTTACATAATTAGTGTGAAAGTTATATGATTTAAAAAAGGGTTTCTTATATAACTAGCATGAAAGTTATATGATTAAAAAGATGTTTCATATTTAACTAGTATGAACGTTAAATGATTTAACATAGGTGAACCGATTAATAAGTTAATGAGTAGATAACTTAACAATCAAAGTTAGAATACTCGGGTTAGAGTAGTGTGGCAGAAAAAGGTGTGATACGCCTAGTTAGGTGGGATAGATTAAGTAGGAAGGTTAGAAGGCAAGCGCTAGGTGTGCACATTAGATGAGGGATGAATTATATCTCAAGAGAGTGCGACACTAGCTTAAATATGACGAGTGTGCATGCACATTTAATTATTGTAGTTTAGCTGCTTGTTAAATGTTTTACTTAGGCTCTGACCCATGTCAAAATCTTTTTTAAAACATTTTAGTTGTCCATCCACAGGGCCTAGCTTGAGAATTCTATCCAGGGATGCGCAGCTGCAGCTCATGTGGAAGTTGCAGGACTTTGCTATCGACGCTTCATTCATTTATTCATAGTGTAGAGACTTCATGTCAGTACTTTTTTGGGCATGTCGCCCTCAGGTTTAGTATTTAGTGATTTATTTGACCTGTATCCAGGTTATTGTTTTAGTTTATTGTTGGATTTATTATTGAACCGATAGTTGATTTGGTAATCTTTATTCATATTATGCATCTGTGTTGTATTCAGTTACCAGGATGTGTGGATGGTTTTATTTTTATTTATTTTCGCATGTCGTTAATTAATAAAAGATAAAATTTGGCACCAGTCTATTTAATTACTAGGTGGTTTATTTTGATCACGGGCTGGCCACCCGGTATTTTAGTAGTCCGGGTGTCATGGATGGTATTAGAGCATCTGTTTCTAGAGTCCTTAGGATCTGTGCGACTTATTACATTTTAGTGTAGCGTTCTTTGATATAAAGCCTTATTATAGGATTGTTGAATTCCTCTACGTATGTGATTTACGTTCTCCCGCTATTAAGTATAGTTTATACGACTCATATACGAGATCGACTGGATTTCGTACACCGAATAACTTTGGACAACCAACGAGGGCCGTTAGAAGGAATGCGAAAACCATGGAATATCTTGGGAACGGTGATCGCGATAGAAGTTACCATTGTTATTGTTCAGATAGATGGGATAATCACTAGGGTGTAGTAGTTTCCCTAAGCACCGATATAAAAAGCGGTGGTAAAAATTCAGACTCACCTAGCGTAGTCGGTAAAAGGGGTGGTCGAAGAAACTCTTTCGAAGATCCATCCGTAAGGATTTGGAGAAGAGAAGGAGTGTGATGGGTCGATGGAAGGAGATAATCTAAAGACAATTGTGTAGGGTGGAGTGCAGTGGCACCCAGGATTAAATTTCAGGCGAAATTTTGGCTTATAGGAGCGGTAATGTAGTGATAGGAGTTAGTCACCATAACCATGGAGAGATGTATAATGAGGAATTTGGGGTGCGGTTTGACCGCGAATCCTCTCAATAGTTGTTCAAACAGGGAGGCAAAGGAGATTTCAATACTTATTTCAGAAGGGTCGTACATTGGTCGGTCATGAAGGAAAGTTGACGTGTTTAATGAACTTCGTACTCCATGAGGTGGATACGGAGAATCAAAAAAAGGTCTGCAAGTTAATGATGGACTCATGGGTAAAATATACCAACATTGATGGGGGAATCCAGATAGAATGACGGGTACCGTTGTCGTCGATGTCATGAGAAGGGAGCCAAGAGAGTTGGAGAACCTAACCTAAAGGCAATATTAGATTTAACGGTGCTAGTGAGACACCACATGAGGGTATACCTAGTAGAGGACTGATAATACGCAAATATTACGTATTTTATCTCTCAAACCTACGCATTTTAGCTCCTCGGGTGCCTTAATCTCTATATTTAAGCCCGTTAACCAGACAACCTCTGTTTATATTGTTAACATGATATATGAGGTATAATTGGGCTTTTGTAGGTATTTAGGTACTAAGTATGAAGTTCAGATGCATTCCGATGAAGTTCTGTACGCAATCGCACATTCAAGGGCATTTTAGTCTTTTCACAGCTTGGGTACCTGGCCCAACATCTCATGAAAGTTGTATCCCTCCTCGCTAGCTTCACGTGGCCATGAACGGTGCGCGATTCCGATTCATAACGAAGAAGTTACGGCGATTTCAGCGGAGGGAAAAACAATGAATCAAAAGAGGAGAAGAAAAGATGCAGTGTGCTGCTGCTGCATTCTACCCTGCTTGATCGATCGATCGACCAAAATCGTCGATCGATCGACCATTCTGAATTGTCGAATTTTGGCCTTGATCGATCGATCGACCAAAGGGGTCGATCGATTGATCCCCTATTTTTCTGCAGATATTTTGCTTTTCTTTTCTTTTCTCTTTTCTTTTCTAATTTAATTCTAACTTGGTATATATACCAATTTTGTTGTAATATTCAAAGTGGACATTTTTAGAGAGTTTTAGAAGATAGAATAGGTTAGGGTTTGGGTGATTTTCTTAGTTCTTCTTCATTTCTTCTTGGATTGACACACTTTTGGGCTTGAATGTTGACTATTCATCATCCTCTCCATTAATATAATTTGTATTTCTTCATTTCTTACTTTCTAGTTAATTTACAAGCTTTCTAATTTAGGTTTACATGCTTTGATTTACACGCTTTCTAGTATAGTTTTATCGCGTTTATTTACGCTTTCCATTTACCGCGTTTTTAACATGCTTTCTAGCTAATTTAAATTAGGTTGTGTTTGAATGGAACTCACTCGAGTTGACGCGTTGCTTTGCTTTGGTGATGGAGTTTACGGGTCTATTTTGGGTACGTTGTCCTAGTTATTACGCCTAGGAGATTTGACGGGGCATATCATGTACGTCCCGTGCTTACGACCTTTCACGCGTAATTTTTGGGATATTTGTTGACGCTAAAATCTTGTTAGGCTTTTATGATGATTTAGGGCGTAACAACCCTTAATTTAATTAATTGTCGAAACGAGATGCACTTGTAATAACCCGTTGACCCATGTAACCATTTTATACTAATTAACTCGGGTGAGGGATATTCGACGCAATCTATAGTGTTACTCGTTTTCATAATCTAGTTTCAATACCTTGCCTAGATTAACATTTCCCTATATGCATATTTTTCCTTTTAGTTTGTAATCATCTTTTACACTTTTATTTCAGAGTATTAAATCACTTAAATTCTAGCATCTTTTCTCTGTGGATTTTCGATACCCGACTTACCGCTATACTCACCCGTTGAGTGTAGTCGTAGTTTAGGTTTTTGTATAGTTCAGGTGAGCCGAATTCAAAACGACCGGCGCGTAGGTGACTCTCGCGCCGCGGCGAAACCCTGTCAATCAAATGGCGCCGTTGTCGGGGACTAGTTTGTTTTAGACTTTATTTGATTTAGTATTTCATAGTATTTTCTTTCTCTTTGTATTATTTGCTAATATTTTGCAGACTTCCACATTTGAGCACTTAGAAACGCTTGAATTTTTTACGCGCGCACCTACTTTGTGGAATTCGCCACTTCGAGCCATTTTTGGGGTAAGCATGTCTTATTCCAATTCTTTCAGTAATCCTTGTTATAATTCTCAAAATTCTCGCAAACTTATGACTTTCGGTGAATAATTAGAATCACAAAAATTTGCAAATTCAAATATTACTTTGGGCGAGTATAACGAAAGTCAAAACTTAGGTTATTGGAATTTTGATGATGATGATAATGATTTTGGGCTTTTACCTCCTTATAATAGGAATTTTGAAACGAATTGCAATAGTTTTCAAAATTCCTATTTTGGCCATCCCCGATCCTGATCCTCGTGGGCGGGCGCGTGGAGGAAAGGATCCTTCGGGTCCCGCGCGTCCCTCTCGGGAGCGCTTCGGTCGGCACCGTTTGTGGTGTGAAAAATTTAGAGAGATTCAGAGTCGCCAGTCTATTTTACTCAAAACAGACAAAAGAAAAAGGGGAAGCCACCCTGAAGAGTGGCATCCAAAGACATACTGGTGCATACGAAACCAAGATGATTCGAGAAGGGTTCGGAGACTTAGTTACGAAATGGGAAGGTGTTAGGCACCCATTCCTCCCTTTCGGTCTCTCATGAATATTTGCTATTTTCCTTTATGTTTCCCCCCGTGATATGTGTGCATGTGTATATATATAGAATGGAGGTAGGAATCCTCGACATGTATCATGGAAAAGATAAAGAGAGTCGTCCGTAGGAAGATATAAGAGTAATATTAAAAAAATGAGATTTACGCGATTACCCCTACGTTGATCGTTATAAGGGAAGGATAACGCATATGGGGTAATGCGTCACTAAGAACAAGTATATATATAACATAAGAAAAATGGATTTAGAGAAGATAGAAAATGAGAGACTCGAGTCTCGAGTTTTACCCCGAGACGCCTACGTAGCCTATAAAGGCGTCAAAGTCCACGTAGTTCGCATGTAAAACGAGGGCTGGGGTTTATCCCAAAAATCCAAAATGGGGAATCTCTTATTTGTGAGTGTGTGCGTGTGTGTGTAAAATAAAGTGTTTTAGTTGTGAGAAAAGTGTGAGGAAAATATGAGAATCCCTTATTTGAATTTATGAGCAAAACCCTCTTTTTCTTGTTTTTTGGGTTTTATGAAAATAAAAGATGTGCAATAATACTAAGTAAAGAGTATATTAGGATGTGTGAAATGGGATAATAAAAGTGCTAAGTAAGAAAACAAGTTATTGAGAATTCAAGAGAATTTAAAGAGAGAGTTTGAGAAAGTTGGACCTTTTTGAAGATCTTGAGCTTGATCTTGAATGTTGGGGAGAATCCCTTTCACTTTGGATGATGATGGAGAGCGTCTAATTCACCAAGTTTAATGAAGGGGATAATGAAAAGTGGGAGTAAAAAGGAGTTTTGGAAGTTGAAATCACGCTGCCTTCGAGAGAGGTTTCTGGGATTCGTTGAGAGGGTTTTTTATCAGATCTGGGCTCCCTTGTAAATGAGTTTAAGGCCTCCTTTTATAGTCCAAGGTGAGTGCCGATCGTCATAGAGCCCTTCCTACATATCGGCAGGCAGGTGCCGATAGGCAGGTTCTGGATTCTTCCGTTTGGCAGTGGGTTTCAGGATGTTTTGGAAAATTGGCCACCGAGGTCAAACCGTTGGTCAGAATTGTGCACGGGGCATACCGTTGGAAAGGTAATTCAGAGACCTTCGAAAGTCCTTTGGATTTCTCCCGGGTTTGGGAGTTGACTTTGGGTCAAATATGGCTCGGAAGCGTTTATCGGTCCATTGGACGGGGAATCATTCGAACGCAAACGGATCATTCGTCCGCATGGTAAATCCGAATCATGCACGGGGCATACAGTTGGAAAGGTTAGGAGATGTAATTAAACATTCCAAAGAGTTTGACCCAGTTTGGATAGTTAACTTTGGTCAACCGGTCCCGGGAAGCGCTCGGTGGCCTCCCGGAGTCAAACGGATCATTCGTCCACATGAAAAGTCAGAATCATGCACGGGGTGAATCGTTGGAAAGGGTATTCAGGGCCCTTTGAAGATTCATTTAGCCTTGGTCGATCTGAAGAGTTGACATAGGTCAAATGGAGCTCGGGAGTGCCCGGTGGCCTCTAGGTCAGGTTTCGGACGCAAACGAACCGTTGGTCCTCATGGTAAGTCGGAATCGCGCACGAGGCAGACTGTTGGAAAGGGTATTCAGTGCCCTTCAAAGATTCATTCAGTCTCAATCGAGACGAAGAGTTTGACTTTTGGGTCAAACTCAACCGGGGAGTGCCCGATGGCTTTCAGGTCAGTACTCGGGACGTGACCTGTGTTTACAGTTATGAAGGGAGGTACTAAGGACCTAAGGAGAGTTAGGGGGTAATAGAATGGGGTGTCTATAGAGCCCCTCGATGGGTGAGTTTGGAACAAATGATGACCGTCGAATAGACACCACATGATGCTTTTGAGGGAGTATGACCGATTCAGAGGGTTAAGGTCGATTCTAAGGACCTAAGGAGTGTGCTGGGGATGATCAATTATGCGGATCAAAGCCGAATCTGCGGGCTTAGGGTAAAGGTCTAGCGAGGTCAATTCTGACCTAAATAGTGGTGACGATCGAGGTCCGAGGTCAATTCTGACCTAACTTAGGTGACGATCCAAGACCGGGGCCAATTTTGACCCAAGAGTGGTGATGACCGAGGACCGAGGTCAATTTTATCCTAACTTAGGTGACGATCCAAGATCGAGGCCAATTTTGACCCAATAGTGGTGATGACCGAGGACCGAGGTCAATTCTGACCTAACTTAGGTAACGATCCAAAACCGGGATCAATTCTGACCCAAGAGTGGTGACGACGGAGGACCGAGGTCAATTCTGACCTAACTCAGGTGACGATCCAAGATCGTGGCCAATTATGATCTAAGATTGGTGACGATCGAGGATCGAGGTCAATTCTGACCTAACTTAGGTGACGATCCAAGACCGGGGACAATTCTGTCCCAAGAGTGGTGACGATCGAGAACCGAGGTCAATTCTGACCTAAATCAGGTAACGATCCAATACCGGGGCCAATTTTGACCCAAGAGTGGTGATGATCGATGATCGAGGTCAATTCTGACCTAACTCAGGTGACGATCCAAGATCGGGGCCAGTTCTGATCCAAGAGTGGTGACGACCGAGGTTCGAGGTCAATTCTGACCTAACTCAGGTGACGATCCAAGATCGGGGCCAATTCTAATCCAAGAGTGGTGACGATCGAGGATCGAGGTCAATTCTGACCTAACTCAGGTGACGATCCAAGACCGGGGCCAATTCTGACCCAAGAGTGGTGACGACCGAGGATCGAGGTCAATTCTGACCTAATTGAGGTGATGATCCAAGACCGGGGCCAATTCTGACCCAAGAGTGGTGACGATCTAGGACCGAGGTCAATTTTGACCTAACTCTGGTGACGATCCAAGACCGGGGCCAATTCTGACCCAAGAGTGGTGATGATCGAGGACCGAGGTCAATTTTGACCTAACTTAGGTGATGATCCAAGACCGGGGCCAATTCTGACCCAAGAGTGGTGACGACCGAGGGCCGAGGTCAATTCTGACCTAACTTAGGTGACGATCCAAGACCGGGGCCAATTCTGACCCAAGAGTGGTGACAACCGAGGACCGAGGTCAATTCTGACCTAACTTAGGTGACGATCCAAGACCGGGGCCAATTCTGTCCCAAGAGTGGTGACGACCGGGGACCAAGGTCAATTTTGACCTAACTTAGGTGACGATCCAAGACCGGGGCCAATTCTGACCCAAGAGTGGTGACGACCGAGGACCGAGGTCAATTCTGACCTAACTTAGGTGACGATCCAAGACCGAGGCCAATTCTGACCCAAGAGTGGTGACGACCGAGGATCGAGGTTAATTCTGACCTAACTTAGGTGACGATCCAAGACCGGGGTCAATTCTGACCCTAGAGTGGTGATGACCGAGGACCGAGGTCAATTCTGACCTAACTTAGGTGACGATCTAAGACCGGAGGATTATATTTTAGTTTTACTGGGGAAAGAGCTTTGTGATTATGATCTGAGCTGGGGAGCTGATAGTTGGGGAAGATTTTTAGGAGACCTCGCAGGGGGGGAACAACCTATTTTGGGTGCTGTAAGAGAATTCCGCTGGGGAAGTGATCAGGTGATAGGGATTTTTCGAAGCTTTGTCGGGAGGAGTTTTCACTTAGCTTTTGAGGATTCCACTGGGGGAAGAGGGGTTTCGCTTGAGGAAATGCAAATTTTTCTTTTTAGAATGGATCTAAATCCCTCCCGAGATTTTTGGGAATTTTTCGAGGTTTTCTGGTATTTTCTAGGAATTTTTGTACGAAATTTTAGGAGGGGTGTCGGTCGGGATAGTATGAAGGGTGCCATTCGACAGTGGCACGGACTTTTGGGCTACCTCGGGAAGGCAAGGGGTCAGTGCCGATCGGTATGGTGGGAGGTGATGCCGATCGGCATGGCTCTTGGCCTCCTATATAAAGGGGGCGAATCCCCTCATTTTTTCACATCTTCTTTTGCTTTCTCTCCCTCTGCGATTCTTCTGCAAATTATTTTAGCGTTTTGATCTTCAAGAAATGGCCGCCTTTGTGAGCACTGTAGTCCACCAGGAGTGGTTGACCGTTGATGATTGAGCGAATGTAGAGTGGAGGGCTAGGGCGCCTCTTGCTTTGGGGAATGAGAATTCCCTTGACGCGTTTGAGCCTGTCGCGGATGAGCGGACCTTGCTGCGGGAGCCATCACATCATCACTCTTCAAGAGTGATCCCCAACGGTTATGCAAGTAACTCGACCTTTGACATTCTTCTCCTTTTGGTGGTTTTTCTTTATTTGACTTTTGATGAGGCTTTTCTTTTTGCCAGTCTGATATCTCTTTGAAGAACATGCGTGCCCGTGGGACGACGGGGCTTAAGGATGTCTGGGAGCATCTCCCACCTGTGGTGCGTTGGATGGTATCATCAGCAGGTTTTGGGAGATTGGCATCGGTGCTGGATGAGACGCCTCATTCGACAGCGGTCTTGTGCACCTTGGGAGAGAGGTGTTGGGACACTACCCACACCTTTCATTTTGGATTCGAGGAGATAACGGTGACTCCCATAGACGTGCAGCAGATGCTGGGGCTGGATTGTGATGGAGAGCAGATAGAGGTGGATCGCTCTTTACGGGTGAGACCGGAGGCAGTGTGTGCGGAACTTGGTGATGTGGGGAGGATAGTCTTCGGGGATTCCATCCGGCTGTCCTTGCTGAAGGATGTTTTGCTGAGTAGGGTGATCGATGTGGAGTACGGGCTGCAAGTGAGGCAGATGGCCCGGTTATTCATTTTTGCTAGTGTTGGGAGGTTTCATGGTGGCGTCGAGCGGCGACGTCGTTCATTTATGGTTTCTGCTGTACTTGAGGATGTTTTCAAACATCCTTTTCTATGGTTAGGGAAGTCTGACCTTGGCGACCCTTTACTTTTCTCTAGATGCATTTAGCCGGTGCTACCGACAAACCTTTACTGGGGCCACGTACCTTCTTGAGGTATTCTTTAGTTTATGCATTTCTTTTCATGCATTCACATTTTTCTTTCATGCATTCGCATTTTCCTTTCATGCATTCGCATTTTCCTTATGCGTCTCTTTTTTGCTTATGAATTCAGACGTGGTTCTATGAGGTGATTGGGTGCAATACTCCACTGATCGCTTTGAAGGACGACACTGTTGGGAACTTCTGTCGCTTGTATCGATGGCGTAAGGCCAATCGGCAGTCGAAGGGATCTCTCTCCCTGGAGGCGGTGCGTCAGGTCTTGAATGACCTGACCAGTGGTAGGGTAAGACTCTTTCCATTTCAGTCTTAGTTTTTACACCTTTTGATCTTGTATTGATTTGTGCTTGCTTGAATATTTTCAGGTGACCTTTTATCCCTGGGGGACAACCATTCAGGGTACGGGGGTGACCGGGGTGAACGCGCGGATGAGGCATTTGCTGGCGCATGAGTTCGGCCATTCCTCGTATCTCAGGGAGAGGGTAGTTCATCAAATTATCGAGGAGGAGGTGGTGGTGCCACCCGCACAGCCTCCTACGTATTGGCATGTCCTACTTGTCGTACACCGATACTTCCGCATCGTATGACTATATGGATTTTATGACGAGCTGGTTGATGGCGTCCAGCATATATGATGCGCTGCCCTTCCCTTCAACAGGTTCGAGTCGGGCGGTGGGGTCTTCCCACAGTGGTGGTGGTCCGTCGGCATCTGCGGCGGCTGCGACCTCGAAGGTCCCTTTTGTGCTGTTGCACACCCCTTCGTACAACATCCGGCGAGCTGATGGAGGGATGGTGACTATGCTGCACCATCCTCATACGATGGATCCGTAGGAGTTGGGTTTGACAGAGGAGGTCCTTCGACCTGCGGTATACCTTTCTGTTCCTCCCTTTCTTTTCTATTTTGGTCATTCCTGTTTTGATACTGATTTTGTCTTTCCTTGCAGCAAGTCCGGGTGTCGACCACTTGGCTCAGGGACATTGGAGATTGGATATCTTCGGTGACTACCCATATTCGGGACGCGGTTCCCATTCCTTCTTGTCTGGTTCCATCTGCTTCGTCCAGAGAGGACTCGAGCTCGGTAGTGGTGGTGCGTCGTCTCACCGTAGTGGGAAGAGAGCGCGTCGAGGGGGTGGAAACTCTTGAGAGAGAGAGAGGGAATGAAATGTGGGTTCGGGCTGAGTCCCGTTATTTTTGGCTTTTCTTTTCTTGTTTCCTGTAAAACTGATGTAACACAAAACACAAATATATGCAATGTAATAGGAGGTTTTTTTTTTATTTTTTATTAATGATGAATGAATGCATGCACATGCGCTTTTCACTTTGCTACTGAGACCGTAAAACAGGAATATTTTTTGGAATTTTTGAAGGAAAGCTTTTATTTAAAAGGGGAATCCTATAAGGAGAAAACATGATTCTTGAAATTCTTTTGAGAATATCAATTTATTTTTATTGAGTTTTCTGATTTGACAAAAAAGGAAAGGAGGAAATTTCCAAAAATGGGGGGTTGCTGATCGGCAAGCACCCTGACCTGCCTATCGGCAGTTTAGTCCAGTCCCATCATTTGAAGGCTTTGATTGGTACCCTCTTCATCCCTTTGTACCTTGTGGGGTAGGATTCCCTCCGATTTCTGTAGGGATTATGTCCCTTGTGAGGATTTTTAAGTATAAAAAGGGAGAAAGGTGGAATGTTCTCATCACACATTTGCATCCTCATCTGCCTACCCATTATCTTTTAGTCTTGCAAGATGGCTCCCCCCGGTAGCATTGAGTTTGTCAATTACCTCAAAGCCTTGGAAGCTATGTGCTCTTATAATGTCGACTATGATGCCTTCAACATGCGTTGAGTCTCTTTGTGGCACAATCGGTCTTTTGAGTGGAATATGCTGATAGCGGCGGTACAATTTTGGTACCCCGAAGACCATGTATTCCTCTTTGGGTTGGAAGAAGTTTGTCCTACCTACGAGGAATTTTCTGCCATACTGGGTGTGAATCCCAGTGTTGCTGCGGCTTTGCTCGAATTTTCCCGTTCTCCTAGGGATTCGTTAGCCGGGCTTCTTCATATCTCACCTTCGGCGTCCAGGTCATTGGTTGCTGGAGGAAGGATCTCCCTCCCAACGGTGCTGCAATCCGTGTATTTACGGGAAGTAGGTGATGCCGACTATACTGGAGCCGTGGTTCTGGGCCTTATTTCAAAATTATTGTTGGTGACTGGGTAGGTGCAAGTGGACCCACAACTTGCAGCCATTACTTCATGGATGTCATACCGTCGCAATCCTGTGGTGGTGTTATTGGTGGAGACTCTGAATGGCCTGGATGCCTGGAGAGAAGGTCATTCTGACTTTTTAAGGGGTAGACCTGTGATGCTGTTCATGTGGTTGTCTGAAAGATTCTGCTTGTCGACTCCTTTAGAATATCCTTTGTCGGCTATACCCAACTTCTTTTCGCGCTACTTCATCCGCGTTGGCCTGTATGTTGAGAACTGGGAGAATTAGTTTGTGGAGCATGGGTCTTGTGGGCTGTATTGGTCCGTGCCTTGGTGGGGACAGTTGCAGCCTGTTCTGGAGCTAGGAGAGTATTCATATGTGCGGTCGGTTGGTCTCAGACAGATCTCTTTTTATTTCCCTTGGCGACTTCTGCGTCAATTTGGCTGGGCATAGGTCATGCCCCCTCGGACCGCAAATTTCTTTCCAGTAGAAGATTTGACTAAGCGCCAGCGTCTTTTGCTTGGGTCTCTGTGGGAAAATCGACGTCCGTCGACCCGTCCTTCTCAGTCTGTCGGGAAGGTTTGCCATGTCCCCAACGATTATTTGAGGTGGTTGTGGAGGAAAGTAGTTAGCAAGATGTTGGCAGTGGACACTGGACGAAGATGGTTTGTTTTATCAAACACCATGGAAGGGGGTGTTGTGGTCTTTTCGAAGATGGCTAAGGCTCATCGATCCATGGCATGTTTGCGGTACTCTATTTAGGCAGGGGAAACTTGGGATCCTCAAGATGTAGATGATGAGGGTGCAGGCTCTTCGGGTAGCTGTGGGTAGGACTCCTGGGGAGTTTATTTATGTAATAGGGAATGTATGTGGGGATTTTATTTGGCTTTCTATGATGGCAGGGAAGGGGGTTATCTGTTCCTTTTTCTTATATAATCCGTACTGTAATTTCTTATTAATGAAATGAACAAGTTTATGATCGTCCAGCTGTGCCTTTCGATGAGTTTTGTATTTTTAATTATCTATACTGATCGCTAAGGCATACATAATCCTTTTGTTCAAATAATTTTAGAATGAACCGCCATTCTCGGAGGTAAGAAAAGAAAGTATTTTGTGAAAAAGAAAGGGCCGCACTCACGTGAGGAGTATGAGATGCCTACGTACCTCTGGGGTTTTTGAAAATTTTTAAAATAGTTTTTGTAGAGGATCAGGCAGACGTAGTTCTGGGTAGAGGGAAATGAAGAGTTTTTTTTATAGTTTTTTTAGTTTTTTAGAATTGAAGGGGGATGAGAAGAGTCATAGCGCACCGAGATTTCGGACTTAGGGGTAGAATTTCTTGAGACGGTCCAGATTGACTGGATGAGCCATCTCTTCCCCATCCAGGTAAGTGAGCATGGCGGCACCGCCGGATAAGATTTTCTTCACAATGTAGGGACCGCTCCAATTGGGCTTGAATTTCCATCTGGGGTCCCAGATGGGTTCTATTATCTCTTTGAGGGATAAATCCCCCTCCCGGACACCGCGGTCCTTGACTCTCTTGTTGAATGATCACGTTATTCGGTGATGGTACCCCTATATGTGATAAAGAGCTTTTAATCTTCTTTCATCTAGGAGGGCTAGCTCATCAAGACGGCTTTGGCACTAGTCTTCTTCACTAACCTTGCTTTCGAGCATGACGCGTAGCGAGGTATTTCCGCCTCCACATGGAGGGATGATTCCTTGCCGTAGACTAGGGAGTAAGGGGTAGCCCCAGTAGAGGTTCAGATTGAGGTTCGATAGCCCCAGAGGGCGTATGGGATCCGGTCGGCCCAATCCCTACAGCTTTCTGTCATTTTGCTGATGACGGCTTTGAGGTTCTTGTTGGCGGCTTCAACTGCACCATTGGTCTGAGGTCGGTAGGGAGAAGATTTGTGTCTCTGAATCCTGTACTTGTTGATAACTTCTGTGACTTCTGCTTCGAAGTGTAACCCGTTATCTGACACTAGCTCATGCGGGACCCCATATCGGCAGGTGATATTCTTCTTGATGATTTTGGCCACTTTTTTGGCGTTCAACACTGCGTATGACTCAGCTTCGACCCATTTGGTGAAGTAACCGATGGTGACCAGGATAAACTCATGTCCGTTTGAAGCCTTTGGTGTAACCTTCCCTATGATGTCGATACCCCAGATGGAGAACGACCAGGGAGAGGTCATGTTGTATAACTCTCGCGGAGGCAAGTGTTGAAGATTGGAGAATTATTGGCATTTGAGGCATCTCCGGACATAGGCATTGCAATCCTGGGTCATGGTGGTCCAGTAGTAGTCCTGTCGGATGATCTTCTTGGCGATCATGTGACCATTCATATGGGGTCCGCATTCTCCGCTGTGGATTTTCTGCATTATTTTCTCAATCTCAGCCCATGCGATGCAGTGTAGATGAGTTCCATCAAAATTCCTCTTGAGTAGAGCTTTATGACAGATAATGTACTGGGCGGCCAGTCTTCGGAGGGTTGTTCGATCCTTCTTGTTGGAACTCTCAGGATACCTACCATATTTGAGGAGGCACCAGATATCATAGTACCAACAATCGGCTGGTTCGGGATCTTTGGTGGAGACAAGCTCCACATGGCAGCAATGGGTTGGCTTGTCATGCTTTTGAACTAGGAAGGGGGTCATTGTTATTCCCTCGGGCATATCGACCATGGAGGCCAAAGTGGCGAGAGCATCGACTAGGTTATTCTTTGCTTGGGGTAGGTAATGGAAGGTGATACTTGGAATTGAGAGGCCAACTCTTCTAATTGGGCATGAAAGGGTTGGAGATTTTTGTCCTTGACTTTCCACTTTCTGAGCACTTGATCGATGATGAGGGCAGAATCCCCGTAGACATCAAGGTGTTGAATACCCTTTTCGAGAGCAACTTTGAGGCCCACTGTGCATGCCTCGTATTCCGTCATGTTGTTGGTGCAAGAGAAATCCAATTTTATGGTGATGGGAGTGTGGGAGTCATATGGGGCGACCAGAAGTATCCCAATGCCATATCCCTTTTTATTGGCAGTGCCATCAAAGAACATTTTCCATCGAAGGCGGTCTTGAGTGGTGCAGAGGATATTTTTATCTGGGAATTCGGAGATCCAGACATCTGCCTCTTCTACAGGGTAGTCAGCGAGGTAGTCAGAGATGGCTCTTCCTTTAACAACTTTCTGTGTGACGTACACGATATCAAACTCGGTTAGGAGCATCAACCATCGGGCCATTCGTCTGGATAAGGCGGGTTTCTCAAGCAGGTATTTGATGGGATCCATTCTGGATACAAGTTTGATGGGGAAGGCGAGCATGTAGTGTCGCAACTTTTGGGTGACCCAGACAAGTGCGACACATGCCTTTTCTAAAGCAGTATAGTTGACCTCGTACTCGACTAATGTGCGACTGGCATAATAGATAGCTCTTTCTTTGTGGGAGTCTTCAAGGTATTGGGCTAGCAAAGCCCCGACTATAGTGTCGGTTATGGTTAGGTATAGGAGCAAAGGGAGACCAGAATGTGGTGGTATGAGTACTGGAGGTTGGGTCAGGTATTGTTTGATTCGATCAAAAGCTTCTTGTCAGGCCTCGTTCTAAACCTTGGTTGAATCCTTTCGGAGGAGCTTGAAGATTGGTTCACAGATGGAGGTTAGATGGCTGATGAACTGGCTGATATATTGTATTTTCCCAAGAAAACCTCGAACTTCTTTCTCTGTTCGGGGTGGTGGCATCTCAAGTATGGCCTTCAGCTTTGCAGGATCTGCTTATATCCCCTTTTTACTGACCATGAATCCCAAGAGTTTTCCCTTTGTAATGCCAAAGACACACTTCTGTGGATTAAGTCGCATCTGATACTGTCACAGTCGTTCGAAGAACTTTCGGAGAGAGGGAACATGACCTTCTCTAGTTTTGGACTTGATAATCATATCGTCCACGTAAACCTCGACCTCTTTGTGAATCAGATCGTACAGGATGGTTGTGGCAGCCCTTTGGTAGGTAGCCCCAGCATTCTTGAGACCGAATGGCATAATGGTGTAGCAAAAGGTTCCCCATGGGGTGATGAATGCGGTTTTTTCTTGGTGGTTTGGGTGCATCTTGATTTTGGTTGTATCCGGCAAACCCGTCGATGAATGACTTGAGAGCATGACTGGCTGTGTTTTCCACGATCTTTCGATGTTGGGTAGAGGATAATCATCCTTCGGAGAAGCTTTGTTTAAATTTTGATAGTCCACACACATTCGAACCTTTCCTCCTGATTTTAGTATAGGTACAATGTTGGCTAGCAATGTAGGATATTCGATCACTCGAATGAAACCCACGTTTAACTGTTTGACCACCTCTTCTTTGACCTTAAGCGACCATTCGGTGGGGAGTTTTCTCAGTTTTTGTTTAACTGGCTTGTAATCCGGGAGACTGGGGATCTCGTGCTGTGCTATTTCAGGATCGATGCCGGGCATATCATCATAGGACCGTGCGAAAACATCTACGAACTCCTTCAGTAATTCTTCGAGTTATGCACGCTCATGCTCGTCAAGGGTCACCCCTATCCTAATCTCGCGTTGTTGGCTACTAGAACCGAGATTAATAACAACAGTCTCTTCTTCATTAACTTGAACGCGGTTATGTTGTTTATTATTAACCTTATTTAGATCAGTTAAGAATTATTCATTTGCAAAATCATCATCATCAAAAGTTTGATTAGAATCTAAACAATTAATGTAAGGCACAACAAGATACTCAAAATCTTCGTTTATTTCATTGATAGGAAAAATAACATTGAGAACCTCATCAAAAGAGGTCTCGATTACATTTGAGCAAGAAGAGACAACAGAAGAAGAAACATGGTAAACATTGGGGTTAGGGGAGATTTCAAGAGGTAGAACTGGCGCAGCATGCCAGCTAAGGAGAGGTGTATCAGTAGCTTTAATCAGACGGGATGGGTCCATTGATGTAGTACGTGAATGAACCATGCAGAGTGCCAGCCCCAGTATCTGTAAGTTGAAGGAATCTTCAGAATCATTTTCCTCAATCTCTTCGATATCTTTGATGAGTGGTTGTACGAGGTGTGGGAAAATTTTGGCCCATGGGTAGCTATTTTGGAAAAATATCTCCATTCCAGGCTTCATCTTCTTATCTGTGTGGTCATACCATGGTTCTGGAAAACCGCAAAAGGGGAAATCCTCACCTTCTTTGATAAATCGTCCATTTAAGGAGTCTTCTGAGATAGTTCGGATACAGTTTAATCCTCTCTTTGGTCGAGACTGGCGGATCATTCTTAGCTCTTGTTCTGATGGTTGATACCCCAAGCCTCAAGGAGGGAAAGGTTTTTTCAGTTCGATGGGCTCAAGTATCCCTTGCTGCCTTTTCCCTAGCCCCAGTTCGAGCATGAAGTGCATGTTTCTGAACATTTGAATCACATTGACATTGCCATGAGGGTCATATTCTGGACAAACCCTTTCTTTGAAATTGTCCCCTACCGGGAGTAGGAATGGATCGACTCAGAATCCTGATAGGAGCATATAATTTGACCCGTGATGTATCTCGAGAATTGGACTGCTGGTGCTTCCACCCTCGATATTTTTGTCGTATCCCAAAATGGTGATGACTCACCCGTCGTCGAAGAACTTCAATTTCTGATGGAGTGAGGAAGACACACCCTTGATATTGTGGAGCCAGGGGCGTCCGAGCAACAGGTTGAAACAAGATGGGATGTCTATGACTTGGAATTCAACGTTAGGGTTTATAGGTCCAACCCCTATTGCAAGTTTTATGGATCCCATCACCTCATGACGGGTATTATCGTAGGCACGCACAGCGGCGGAGGTTGGAGCGAGGTCGCTTTTTTCAGGCCTAAACACTTGAAGGTTCTCAATGGGAAAACATTCAAGGCGGATCCGTTATCGATAAGAGATAGTGGCACGACCTTTCCCATAACTTCGACGGAGATGTTGAGTGCGTGATTGTGATTCGACCCAATTCTGGGGATTTCTTCTTTAGAAAATGATAGTATTCAGGTAGAGGTTAAGGATCCGACCAGATTTACCGATTCCTCTGGTGTAGTAGAGGGAGGAACTATAGGTCTAGTGAGTAATTTGATTAAAGCATTTCTGTGTAGCTGGGAAGACATGAAAATCCCCCATAGAGTGATGTTAGCTTGGGTTTTCTTCAGTTGATCAAGGATCTTTCTCTCCTCAATGGTCATCTTTGGCATAGGAAGGTTTTCAACGCCCTTCCTCTTATCATTTGCTGGTAGTGAGCTTGGAACTTGGTAGTGTCTCCGTGATCTGGTCATGTGATTTACTGAAGAAGGAAAAAACATAAATTCCATTTCCTCGTCAATCTTAGGTTACTCTGCCACCTTGTCTATTTCTTTGAGGAGTTCTTCCAATGAGATCATCCCACATATGTCGACCACTGGGCCAACTCTTCCTGAAGCTTGTTCTTCGCTCGAATCTTCGAATCCTTCCTCCCATCCGGTGGCAACAATTTGTCTTTCCCTGTAAAGTCGGTGTATTCCACAACTTCAACGGCTTCTTCATACAAATTCTCCCATTCTGTGGGGATATGTGTGATTGAAGGGACCAAGCGCCCTTGTAGCTTCAAAGTGTCAAGTAACCCGGTGATACCGCAAATGCTGTTGGTTTACCTGAATAATTCTGCCATAGTCTGGACAACATCATCTAAGTTGACTTCATCAGTTGGTACCACTCATCTGTCTGAATCTCGAGCCCATTTCCGTGCTTCCAAAAATAGTGTACTGAATCTCTGGCAATCGATGACCATCTGCGAGGGCAATTTCAGTTCGAATTCTAGGAGTTGGTTTAACACCTCTGAAAATTCCATACCTCCATTTTCAGAACGGGTACGAACATCGATGCATGCTCTGGTAAGGAGTGACAGTGCCTGATCAGCGGGGCTAGTAGGGTGTAGGAGGAAACATGGGCAAATTTGAAGAGGTTTTGGAGGGTATAGGGGTGTGATTTGGGTTGATGGATTGAAATTCGGGTTTTCTTCCAAGAAGATGGCATTGGTGTGATTTGGGAGTGGGTTGTGAGTAGTGTTTGGCTTAGGTTGGCTAGTGGGGCGATGGTACCCCAGTCAATGAGATATTGGATTACGTTTCCAAGGTGAAAGCACTGGTCGGTGGTATGGCCAGCAGTTTGGTAAAAGGCGCAATGAGCGTCGGTCTTGAAGTTTCTTGGGAGTGGATTTGGCAATGGATGTGGATCCAAGGGTTTGATGAGGTTTCGGCTTAACAGGGCTTGGTAAACTTTGGAGAGGGGAGCATGAAGCTCAGTGTATTCCCTTTGGACGGGAGCAGGGCGGCTTTCTGGTGCCCATGATGTGGTTGGTTGAGTGATGTTGTTGATGGTTGATACTGTAGCATTGGCAGGCTTATCATACTTTCTAGGGGTGAACTGTTCGGACACCTTCTTTGGTTGAATTTCAGCTTTAACGAGGCTTTCCTCTATTTCAACTCCAGCCTCTCTGAGAGATCTAAAGTGGGGATAGTATTGTGCTCCCATCGTCTCTCGGACATGGGGTAAGAAGTTCTTCTTCACTATGTTGACCTGTTCTTCCTCGGATGGCCGATTAGTCATGGTAGCTGCTCGCTCCCTCCACCGAGTTATGAAGTTACTGACTGATTCCCCAGGATTCTGTTTGAGCAGCTCTAAATCACGACGGGTGACCTCAAGCTCTTCATTGTATTTGTACTGCGATATGAATTCTCGGGCTACATCCTCCCAGCTACGGATTCTGGATTCCTCAAGGGATAAAAACCATCGGAGGGCACTATCCTTCAAAGTTTGCTGAAACAATTTGGCCATCACCTCCTCAAAAGACCCTATTAGAGTCATGGAATGATGATAACTGCGAAGATGAACAATTGGGGGACCACTCCCCTCGAAATTTTTGATATTTGGCACCTTGAACTTCTCAGGTAACCTCGCTTTAGGATAAGAAGACATGTGGGTGTAGTCCATGTAATTCCCAAAGATCTTGACTTGGTAAAACTTCTTGGTGAGCATCTTGATATCCTCTTTGACTTTATTTAACTCCTCCTCCTTTGGATCAGTGACCACAGGCAGGTTAGCCATAGGCTGGGAAATGTTTGGCATTGGAAGCTAGGCGGGCGGCGGCCCATTAGCAGGAGGGGCACGTGGAGCGTGTTGATATTCTTTCGGGACCCAGATAGGCTCGGGTGGACCCATAGCACGAGGGAACATGGCCTTGGGCTCTTGAGGAATAGGGACTTGGTTTCGTTGCATTTCTCGGACCTCAGCTTGGAGGTTGTCAATCTTAGCCACGACCTGAGCTAGGACTGTCGGTAGATCCAGTTGTATGACTGGTTCTTAATCTGCATTCTCTATGGAAGATGGATGGATTCCGGACTCGGAAGAAGTAGTAGATGAGCGGATGAAACTCCGGGGTGATTTGATTGAAGATCGAAGCCAATAGGAAGCCAGACCAAGGGCTTGCAATCGACCTGAGAATGCGTAGGATAAGATTTATTTTTGAAAAAAAGGGAAGAAACTATTTTTGGATTTTTGATAAAGAAGGGAGAAATGTTTTTGGATTTTTAATAAAGAAGGGAGAAATGTTTTTGGAGACGGAACTCAGCATAATTGTTATGATTATTATGTTCTCACTTGTATTTAATTCTTCTAAATGCAATGCCGGACGGGACCCGAGCCTGGAAAAGTGGGGTTTTTAATATATGCAAAGCTACGATTTGGACTTGTAACCAGGCTCGCGGACAGGGTCCCATTTTTAAGAAATGCGTAAAAAATGGGTGGCAGATCGACCCGAAATTTCGGCAGATTTTCGGTTGAAACCAACAATCTAAAGTGCATGTCCTAAGTCTGCACCTATATGCGGGTATGCAGTTGTTTAGGTGAATCGGCATGGGTTCCCCCCTTTGGCATGACTTCTAAGATATACGTCTTGCTCTTACGGGCAATCGGTACGTGTGGACCAGCCATTTGATATACCTGAGTGTACGTGAATTCCTTCACCATATACCTCGTGGGGACGGTACGTGTGAGAAAGAATTCGATATACTCAGCGTACGTGAACGAATTCCCTGCGATATACCTCCCGTCATGACTTCGATCAAGCGGTATGATGCGGGGGAACCGTTCGATATACGTCGAAGGTACTTGGCCAATGGAAGGCGAGAGTCATATCGCTTAGGCTAACTACGACCTGCCGGACCAACGACCATCACGAAGTGACCCTCCAGTTACTGGGTAAAATTTGGTCAATATCAATGCTCTTTGGTGATGTTGTGTGAATCATGCATGATCCTCTTTATTAGTATCTTATGATGAGAATGCCTTTCTTGATTATGCCAAACAGGGAACAAAGTACAAGCACCCCAAAAGGTACGCCAAGTATGGATGGGTGATGCGTGCAACATGGGGATATACATGTGCTCCTAGGTGCACGTGGTGCGAAGTGTACATGGAGAATTTTCTACAAGTGTGTGAACATAAGCGTAAGCATGGGATACATGTGAGAAAGGGGAATAGGCAGATATGGGGGGAAACACAAACAAATATAGCATCCATGTAAATGGAGTCAAGCCCACAAGCAAAAACACATTTCCCAGTAGAGTCGCCACTGTGACCATCACCGATCCTGATCCTCGCGGGCAGGCGCGTGGAGGAAAGGATCCCGCGCGTCCCTCTCTGGTGCGCTTCGGCCGGCGTCATTTGTGGTGTGAAAAATGTAGAGGGATTCAGAGTCGCCAGTCTATTTTACTCAAAATAGACAAAAAAAAGGGGAAGCCACCCCGAAGAGTGGCATCCAAAGACATACTGGTGCATACGAAACCAAGATGATTCGAGAAGGGTTCGGAGGCTTAGATACGAAATGGGAAAGTGTTAGGCACCCATTCCGCCCTTCCGGTCTCTCATGAATATTTGATATTTTCCTTTATGTTTCCCCCCGTGATATGTGTGCATGTGTATATATATATAATGGAGGTAGGAATCCTCGACTTGTATCATGGAAAAGATAAAGAGAGTCGTCCGTAGGAAGATATAAGGGTAATATTAGAAAAATGAGATTTACGCGATTACCCCTACGTTGATCGTTATAAGGGAACGATAACGCATATGGGGTAATGCGTCACTAAGAACAAGTATATGTATAATATAAGAAAAATGGATTTAGAGAAGATAGAAAATGAGAGAAAAAGTGAGAAAAAGGACTCGAGTCTCGGGTTTTACCCCGAGATGCCTACGTAGCCTACAAAGGCATCAAAGTCCACGTAGTTCGCATGTAAAACAAGGGGTGGGGTTTATCCCATAAATCCAAAATGAAGAATCTCTTATTTATGAGTGTGTGTGTGTGTGTGTAGAAAAAAATGTTTTAGTTGTGAGAAAAGTGTGAGGAAAATATGAGAATCCCTTATTTGAATTTATGAGCAAAACCCTCTTTTTCTTGTTTTTTGGATTTTATGAAAATAAAAGATGTGCAATAGTACTAAGTAAAGAGTATATTAGGATGTGTGAAATGGGATAATAAAAGGGCTAAGTAAGAAAACAAGTTATTGAGAATTCAAGAGAATTTAAAGAGAGAGTTTGAGAAAGTTGGACCTTCTTGAAGATCTTGAGCTTGATCTTGAATGTTGGGGAGCATCCCTTGCACTTTGGATGATGATGGAGAGCGTCTAATTCACCAAGTTTGATGAAGGGGATGATGAAAAGTGGAAGTAAAAAGGGGATTTGGAAGTTGAAATCACGCTGCCTTCGAGAGAGGTTTCTGGGATTCATTGAGAGGGATTTTTATCAGATCTGGGTTCCCTTACGAATGAGGTGAAGGCCTCATTTTATAGTCCCAGGTGAGTGACGATCGGCATAGATCCCTTCCTGCCTATCGGCAGGCAGGTGCCGATAGGCAGGTTCTGGACCTGCCGTTTGGCAGTGTGTTTCAGGCTTTTTTGGAAAATCGGCCACCGAGGGCAAGCTAATGGTCAGAATCGTGCACAGGGCATACTGTTGGAAAGGTAATTCAGAGACCTTCGAAAGTCCTTTGGATCGATCCCAGGTTCGAGAGTTGAATTTGGGTGAAATATGGATCGGAAGCATTTTTCGATCCATTGGATGGGGAATCATTCGGACGCAAACGGATCGTTTGTCCGCATGATAGATCCGAATTATGCACGGGGCATGCCATTGGAATGGTTAGGAGATGTACTTAGACATTCCAAAGAGTTTGACCCGGTTTGGAGAGTTGACTTTGGTCAACCGAGCCCGGGAAGCGCTCGGTGGCCTCCCGGAGTCAAACGGATTGTTCGTCCGTATGGAAAGTCGGAATAACGCACGGGGTGGACCGTTGGAAAGGGTATTCAGGGACCTTTGAATATTTATTCAGACTCGGTCGAGCTGAAGAGTTGACATAGGTCAAACAGAGTTCGGGAGCGCCCGGTGGCCTCTAGGTCAGGTTTCTGACGCAAACGGTCCGTTCGTCCTCATGGTAAGTCGAAATTGCGCACGGGGTAGACCATTGTAAAGGGTATTCAGTTCCCTTCAAAGATTCATTCAGTCTTGGTTGAGATAAAGAGTTTGACTTTTGGGTCAAATTGAGCCGAGGAGTGCCCGATGGCTTTCAGGTCAGTACTCGGGACGTGACCTGGGTTTACAGTTTAAAGGGAGGTACTAAGGACCTATGGATAGTCAGGGGGTAATAGAATGGGATGTCTACACCTATAATAATGAGTTTTCGTTTAAGTACGATGGCAATCTTCAAAGTTCCCATTCTAATGCATCCGCACCTCGACCTATGACATTCGGTGAGGGTTTGCGTATGTATGAGAATGAGAAAATTGAAAATCGTTATCGGGAAGAAAATCGTTCGTGGGAACATGAGTTGGATTTTTTATTTGAGTCCGACGACGATTTTTCTTCTGAGACTTTCGAAGTCGAGGAATGTTTTGAACCAAACGAGGTACTTGTGCCTACTTTGGAACAAAACCATTCTAGACTTTGCCCATCGCGTAATAGATATTGAAAGCGAGGATAAAAATGATGTAATATCTATTTGCAATGAAATGATTTCTTCTTTGGCCCCCAAAGAAGAACAATTCATTGAAAATGATATTATTTCATTCAAAACTCAAACTTCATGCGATGATGACTCATCTCATGAGTTTGAATTTCATTCATCCCCATTTTCATTCTCTATTACCCCACCGGAACAAGTACCCGATGATTCGGTTTCAAACTTTAATGTTTTAAACCCTATCGCCGATGAGGAGTACTTGCTCGAGTCGCCCACCACAATCGTATCTTTGCCTTTGTGTGCTCTGCCTCCCATTCCAACTTCAAAATCCTTGGGAGGATATTCGTCTTTTCTCGATCCGCACTTGTTTTTGTCACCCGTTCAATCCAAACCCCCCATCTTCCCTCCAAAACTTTTAATTGGTGATGGTTCATTTCTTCCGCCTTACACATGCCTTCCGTTGTTCAAACGGAATTCATATTTTTTGGAGGGCATGCTTGTATGTGAGGGTACACCGGTTATCCTCCAAAGTCAAATCGTTCTTATGGTGGACCCTCAGCTATTTAGACTTCTAGTGTATAGTTAGTGTGAACCCTAAATAGTAGGTTGTATATATTTAGCTTTTTATTCTTTATTTCTTTTTATTTTTCTTTCCTTTTTGATTTAGTCTAGTGTAATGAGTTAAATTTTTGTTATTTGTTTTTTATATGCTCGGTACTAACGTGTTTTGTAGATTCTTTGGATATGTTCTTATGGGGATCGCTCCAATTTTGGGTAATATCGCTCTTTTCCTCTCTTTAACTTGGTTCTTAATTAACATTGAGGACAATGTCAAGTTTTAAGTTAGGGGGTGTGAGATATTCTATCCATTTCTTATTTTAGTCCATGTTTTTGCTCACATGTTAGTTACTTAGTATGCTTTTCTTAGAAAACTTAAAATTTTCAAAAAGATTTTCTTTCTTTTTTCTCCTTTTTTTAGGCATTTTGCCTTTGTTTTCGATGATAAATTTCAATAATTGCCCGATCCAATTGACATCCCAACGATGCATATTCTAGATTTTAGAAGTTATTAGAGTTTAGTCTCACTTATTGATATTATGAATAACTTCATGAATTAAACTTTAATCCCACGAGCACATGCACTTTTATGGTTATATTGATTTGGTTTAAGATTTTTATAACTCGGTAATGTTTTGTTGCATTGTATATACTTACACCGAGTAAGCTTTGTACCTTTCGTTATTTGTGAGTGTATACACTACTCTTTTCTCATTAAAAACATTGAATTCGTCGGTAATCTCACTATTCTTTCATTCGACCGTTCATTAATTGAGTTCATACTTGAAATGTGTTACTTGAGCATGATTTTCATATACTGTTTTGATTCGAGAATTGCGTAGGCTTTGTGAAATGATCATCGGCCCTCTTTGTTATATCACCCATATTATCCTTGACCTCACCCTTATATGTATACCCTCAATAACCCCTTTGAGCCTAAATATAGCCTTTCGTTTCATAACCCCATTCCCATAACCAACTATAAATTGGAGTTTTAGCCCATATATACACTTTCCATACCTTTGTTTGGTTTGTTACTTGGGATTGAATGACGTTGTTATGATGTCGGTTGCAATTTAGGCATATGAGAGTGAGAAAAGTAAAGAAAAGGAAGAAGTGAAAAAGCAAAAAGCAAAAAGCAAAAAGCAAAAAGCAAAAAGCAAAAAGCAAAAAGCAAAAAGCAAAAAGCAAAAAGCAAAAAGCAAAAAGCAAAAAGCAAAAAGCAAAAAGCAAAAAGCAAAAAGCAAAAAGCAAAAAGCAAAAGAAAAGAGAAAATGAGAAAAAGAAGAAAATAATAAGAAAGAGAAGTTTGTATATGTTGTATATAGTTCAATAAGCTTTGATTACTCTCCCCAAATGTTATATCTAATGCCTTTTTGAACTTGTTTTTCCAATTTTGATATTGCCCGCATTTTCCCATTATCTCGAGTTCTCATCCCGAACACGTTGAATCCGTACATACATTCCTTCGTTTCGTACCCTGAACATACCTACATTATAACCGTATTAAAGTCCTATGTGATCTTAGGTTAATATAATTTAAAAGTCATAATAGTTTTGATAATATGTGAAAATATATTTCGCCTCCTTTAATGTGCGGTATCTTTCATTGAGATTACAAGTTTTTATTTCCTATATAGCGTTCTTCATTGTGACATGTGTGCGACCTAGTTTCCATTTACATTTACTCTTTAGCCCGCATGTTTCCTGTGTTAGCTCCCTACTTCGAGTGAATTCACTTGATGAATATAATTCTCGTGAGGATTGAATATAAGCTTGCTTTAACGCTTATCCGATTTATTTAAGTTTTTACCAAATCATACTTTGCATGTGCTCGCTCCCCTCCCACATTTTAAGGCTTCAATTCTATGAGGTGCATTCTATAATGTTAATGATTTGGACTTTTCTTTGAATTCATTCAATGTGCTAATAATGCGTATGAAATCCTTTTCGCCATTGTTGGGCTTGTCGCATGTTGGTTTGGGCATATTTTGAGGAAACCATGTGATGTTTGTGGGTATCATCCCTGAAAACCCTCACGAGACGACACTCGTCCACTAGGGTAACCTAGGGGTTTAACGGCTTATTGCATATGCTAAATGCAATTGAATCGCCCGTGAAAGTGGCCTTTTGCTTTTATACCATACTTTTGTACTATCTCCTGCTTTTGGTTTACTTGTAGTACTTATTGCATCCTATTTCATTGCTAGGGACTAGCAATGTGTAAGTTAGGGGGTGTGATAATACGCAAATATTGCGTATTTCAACTCTCAAACCTATGCATTTTAGCCCCCTCGGGTGCCTTAATCTCTATATATAAGCCTGTTAACCAGAAAACCTCTGTTTATATTGTTAACATGCTATATGAGGTATAATTGGACTTTTGTAGGTATTTAGGTACTAAGTATGAAGTTCGGATGCATTCCGGTGAAGTTCTGTACGCAATCGCACGTTCAAGGGAATTTTAGTCTTTTCATAGCTTGGGTACCTGGCCTGACATCTCACGGAAGTTGTATCCCTCCTCGCTAGCTTCGCGTGGCCGCGAACGGTGCGCGATTCCGATTCATAACGAAGAAGTTACGGCGATTTCAACGGAGGGAAAAATAATGAATCAAAAGAGGAGAAGAAAATATGCAGTGTGCTGCTGCTGCATTCTGCCCTGCTTGATCGATCGATCGACCAAAATCGTCGATCGATCGACCATTCTGAATTGTTGAATTTTGGCCTTGATGATATTTCGCTTTTCTTTTCTTTTCTCTTTTCTTTTATAATTTAATTCAAACTTGGTATATATACCAATTTTGTTGTAATATTCAAAGTGAACGTTTTTAGAGAGTTTTAGAAGATAGAATAGGTTAGGGTTTGGGTGATTTGCTTAGTTCTTCTTCATTTCTTCTTGGATTGACACACTTTTGGGCTTGAATGTTGAGTATTCATCATCCTCTCCATTAATGTAATTTGTATTTCTTCATTTCTTACTTTCTAGCTAATTTACAAGCTTTATAATTTAGGTTTACATGCTTAATTTACATGTTTTGATTTACACGCTTTCTAGTATAGTTTTATCGCGTTTATTTACGCTTTCCATTTACCGCGTTTTTAACATACTTTCTAGCTAATTTAAATTAGGTTGTGTTTGAATGGAACTCACTCGAGTTGACGCGTTGCTTTGCTTTGGTGATGGAGTTTACGGGTCTATTTTGGGTAGGTTGTCCTAGTTATTACGCCTAGGAGATTTGACGGGGCATATCATGTATGTCCCGTGCTTACGACCTTTCGCGCGTAATTTTCGGGATATTTGTTGACGCCAAAATCTTATTAGGCTTTTATGATGATTTAGGGCGTAACAACCCTTGATTTAATTAACCGTCGAAACGAAACGCACTTGTAATAATCCGTCGACCCATGTAACCATTTTATACTAATTAACTTGGGTGAGGGATATTCGACGCAACCTATAGTGTTACTCGCTTTCATAATCTAGTTTCAATACCTTGCCTAGATTAGCATTTCCCTTTTTGCATATTTTTCCTTTTAGTTTGTAATCATCTTTTACACTTTTATTTCGGAGTATTAAATCACTTAAATTCTATCATCTTGTCTCTGTGGATTTTCGATACCCGACTTACCGCTATACTCACCCGTTGAGTGTAGTCGTAGTTTAGGTTTTTGTATAGTTCAGGTGAGCCGAATTCAAAACGATCGGCGCGTAGGTGACTCTCGCGCCGTGGCGAAACCCTGTCTATCAAGGACCCATGTTAATGATTGAGATCAATAGAATTCCTACCAGTTGACAGTGGATTCAGTCAGGGTCGTCAAGGCTAACAATGAGTCCCACAGGGACAAAGGAGCCAACGGGAGAACGGGGGTAGCAATCAAGGTCAAGTCTACTAGGTCTGTGAGAATGACAACCCTGACATGGCTAGTGGGGCCATAGAAAAGGGAATGACACAGAGAGGTGTATTACGTGTAGAGAGTATGAACACATGTGTGAATTTTGTCCAGAGCGAATTGGGGGACAACGATAGGACGCCCAGTAAGGGCAACACTTATAAAAAGTTTTTGGTTCAGTTAGGACGAGGGTGTTATGTTCAGGAACCATTTGAACCGTGAGTGTTATTGGCAATTGAAAGTATGAGTTTTATATTGGGATGATTAGGGTCTGTTTTGTGTGACATGAGCGAGTCATAGTAGTTTATTAGTACTAAATTCGCATGAGAAATGGGTTTAGTAGATGTATCGTTAATACTACTATAGTGTATATATTATCGTTGAATAACGGGGCACTCTTTAGTTCCATCTACAGCGGAGCAGATGTGGACACTGAGAGGATATATTTTATGAGGATAGCTCGTTTTGAGAGGTAATATTCAAGGTATGGTTTTATCCAGGGTACGGACTGTTACGCGATGGTGGGCGGTTATAGCAAGACTATTGTATTCGCTGTTCCGTGGCAGGATTTATATTTTTGCGAGGTCTCACTTGAAAGAGGGTCGAGCTCGCGGAGATATTTTTATTAAGTAGACTTCAGAGAGTACGGTTATCTAGTTACATTGGATCCCGATGCATTGAGACTTTTACTGATGTGATTCAAAGCATATCGAGTTTATTATTGAGCGGAGAGATTTAACTCATTGTTGTTTACGTGCTGAGAACTTAGTGATAGTGAGAGCGTTGTATCGTGTGACTACTTGAGAGATATGGGCATAGACGATTTGTGTTATGTTTCGGGAGACAAAATTTATGATATCTTAGTTATGTTCTTTGGACTCACAGATTTTGATGATCGACAATACTAGGGAATAGTGCATTGGAAAAAGTTCTTTTGAGCTTCGTTGCGGGATGTTATATGCATGGACCTTAATAAATGTAGGGAGTAGTGAGACGTTGTTGGATGCTAGTGCATTAATTTTAAATATTAAATTATTGAACGTGTAGATGAAACACTTTAAGCTGAGAGCTATTACGATATATGGCAGTGTTGTGAAAGAAGCACCGAGCAAACTTATGTTCCACAAGTTAATGGGTAGGGCAGTATCAAGAATAATTAAATTGCAATTTGTGGGGTAATCAAGAATACCTGTTGGATATAGCCACACCGAGAGTGCGGAGCGGAGCTTGAGATAAGTATGGTACTTATGAGACGTTAATGATAATTATGCTGGGATGTTTGGACTATAGTATATAGTATGGTGAGACCTTGTGTTTGCTGTTCCGAGATATGATTTATTTTTGTTAGTTATCACGTGAAAGAGGGTCTAGTCTATATATACATGTATATATGTTATCGTGTGTTGCATAATAGACTTATAAGAAAGTGTTTGTATTGTTATATTTAATCTCGGGGAGTAGGGACGTTTACTGATGGGATTTAGGGTGGATAGGATTTTTATCAAGCAGGGAGATATAGCTCGTGATTGATTCGCGCTAAGAAACTAATGATAGTAAGGGGAGTCGTATCGTATGATGACTTTTGAAACATGAGAGTGGACAAGTACACCTTTATGTCAGGAGACAGGAATTTGGGGGTACATGTTATGGATTGAGGGCCTATCGAATCTCAACGACCAGCAATGTTAGGTAGTAGCGTATCGGGGAGGTTCCTTATTTGGATTTTGCTTTGTGAGACGTCCCATGCATGAAACTTAGCGCAACGTTGGAAGTGGGGAGATGCGTTGTCTGACATGGGTTTAGTACCTTGGTTATTATACATATATGTGTTTATAACTATGACTTGAAAGTTATATTACGATTTAAGGCTAATGGTACCGGGTAACATCTGTGTAGATAAACACAGGTATAGGGTGTATGGGCGCCCTGGGTATAGGGTTGACATTGTCCACGACATCACAAATGAAATATTATAGATACTCCTAAAGCTAAATAGTATAGTTATGTTCGAGAAGTGACACAAGCAAAAAAATGTACAAATGTAATACCCTAATTATTTACATCATAAAATCTCATTGATTTCAATTCAACCCATGTTTGAACCTAATGATAGTGAACCAAAGGAAATCACCTCCTTTCGAAAACCTCCACAGCTAATTTACCTACCGCTTTATTTTTTGCGATTATATTTCCAATTCCCAAACCCTCATATTTTAAGGACTAGTTACCACTTTTCAATCAACTAGGTGTTGTTGTTTGCCATTGTCCATCCTTCCCAAAAAAAGCTTCTCATTATTTTATCGATTAAATTTACAATTCTCACTAGGGTTTAAGAAAAAAACAAAAAATAAACCGGGATACTATGAAGCACTAATGATAATTTCCCCTCTCGACAAATAAGAAACAACCATTTTTCCACCCATCTAATGTTTTATTCATTTCTATCAACATTGGGTTCCAAAAGCTAAGTGCATTCAGATTCCCGCCCAAAGGAAGACCCGAGTGGTTCAAAGGCAATGACTCTACGCCACAACACATTTTGCTAGCCAAAACTTCTATATCCGAAGAGTCCATGTTTATTGCGACGATTTTGCATTAGTTTAAATTAACCTTAGCCATGAAATTTGGCAAAACAAATAATGAATGATGTATAATTATCAAACTTATTATTGTCTGAAAATGAAAAAGATACCAGATCATCTGCAAATTATATATGGTCAAAATGTGAACTGAGGGCTCAAAACTTATACTCGACTCAACAAAGCATTTTACCAATTGAATCCTATTTCTTCGTTTACTTTAGTGCAATATCAAGTTATGACAATCTCATACCTGTGACACCCCGCCTAGTTAATTACCAGGTGATCAATCCTTAATTAATTAATTTCAGAATATCAATTGGTTCAAATAATGCATCACTGTCGAAAGACTCAAATTTTAATTTAATAAGAACTAACCACCTAATATTTATAAAGGTTGGTGTCAAAATTTTATCTTATCATTAAAGGAAATAATTAATCATCACCATACATCACAATAGCATAAGGAAAGAACTATCTGAATTAATAAATGAAGTTACTGGAGTAAACACTTCCAGTCAAAATCCCATATAATAATCCAAAACCATGAAATAAAAGTCTACTAATAGAATAAAACATCTGCATCTCTGAATGTAAAATAGGAAGGGACGACACGTCCAACTGAAGTAAATGACTGATAGATAAAGAAGGATAGAAGATGAGCATCTACTAAAAATGTCCTGTAGCTTCCACAGCAGCTACATCTCGTCAAATGAGTGGGATCTCCTAAGCCTGGTGTCCCTGTGGCTGAGCACCTAAAACAAAGGAACAAAAAAGGGGTTTGCAGAAAAACGGGTTAGAGCCCGAGTAGAAAACAGTTTAAATATAGCAAGTGCTTAAATTGGTTAATTAGCATAAATATTATTCATGTTAACTTAACGTACTCACTTGAGATGCTCACCTCTCATCTAATGTGCATGCCTAACGAGCCTAACTACCTATACTAGTCACGATACTCTACCTGATTAACGTAGTATAACCACTATGCCGGATAAAATATCTAAATAACCCGATGATAATATATTGTTCTTATTTAGGAATAGGTTTAAATATGCTTTAACTCATTCTCATAACATTTTTAATTCTCAACTGGTGATCCAATAAGTATATACTATAATAAAGCGGCCAATGTGAAACACAGAATAGGAATTATGTATACATATATAAAATATCAATATGTATATATATAAATATATATCAATACTGCACCCATGGTTAAGAAACTCCTGGTGATAGGCATACTCGGCTATCTAGTCCCTTTGCAACGCTCACGCATGAAGGACAACAGGTTCATTCTCTTAGGAACCAATAAAATATTTACACATATTATAGGCGAACATAGTTCTAAGCCGATGGGATACGCACATACCTACACACCCATACAACCGTCAACACTATCGTTCTCATAGATAACCCTTACCTAGGTTCCATGCTCTAGTGGTAAGACTCAAAATCTCCCGAAGGCACACAAGATATGGTCGTCCACAACGCGCTAACCTCCATTCGATAGCCAGTAGCTAGGTTTGTCTTACACATAATATTCCAAGTAATAAACATGCACACAACTTATATAACTTAATAGGCGTTCACGCAACCTGATTCCCATAATACGTAAGTAGTATTACTATTTCTACCACTCACCGTAATTCTTTCATATATTACCTCTCTCGAACCTACCTTCCTTATTAGGTTCCATAAACTTCCTATATCCCGAGATCAATCACACTCCCAACTACATAATAACTCAGAATTTACGTTTCCCGATACTCACATAGGTTATTACTCTCACTTGGATAAACCTAGGATGATTTTTAAATCGACCGAACCCTAAAAATCCATTTTGGAATATCATTAGAAGTCAAGTAAATCTCGTTCAAACGAGTTTGTTTAAACAAAGTTCTCACTTCGAATGAACTCCATTATTTCGTTAGAAGGGTCATTGGAATTCTCGTTCGGACGACGGACGACTTGGGCAGGTCTTCAAACGAAAATTCCGGACAAGCCCTGTTCCTCCCCAAATTCAATTTTTCTAACATTTTAAACCTCAAATCCAACCCTAATCATGACTAACCTCAAGTAAGATAATGTTAAACTATTTATAATCATTGTGGGGGCATTCTCTAACACAATTTAGGGCTTAAATTCTCATACTTTCAAAGAAAAAATCAATAATTACTCAAATCTCTAAAATTTTCTTTATAATGAACCCAAAATTTTAATTGTCCAAAAATATTATTATAATTCATGATTAAGACATAAGATTCCTAAATATTCATATTCTAACAAAGGGAAAAACCTATACATGCATACCCATCTCCAATTCATAGGGTTTCTTTACAATTCGGTCTAATTAAACCTAAGTTTTCATTGCATCAAGTTTATATCATCAAACCCAAATTAACAGGAACAATATATGCTAAAAGAGGAGCAAGATAAACACGTTCCTTTGCATGGATTTCTGATTCTCTGATTGAATTTGGTATGTGGTTGATCCTCTCGTCGCGATTTACACTTTGGTGTAACTATTTGTGAGAAATCTCCAACTTTTGGCTTTGTTCTCCATTCCTCCTTGGTTTTCCCTCTCTTTCTCTCTCTTTCTCACGTAGGTTGAAACTGACAGACCACTAACCCTCTATGTGTCTATTTTAATCCTATTTTCGTCCATTTAATTACTCAAAAATCTCAAAAGACTAAAATACCCCTCCGGGGTGTCATTTTGGAATAAAATGCCCCGGACTCCAAATATAACACCCGAGTAGAGTTTTCTGACTATTTCGACCCACCCTTCTGGACACATTGGCACACTCAAAATAGTCATTCGAGTTATATAAAAATAATTTACCTTTTTAACCCTCTAATATATAATAGTGACGCGACTTATATGCACGTCCCAAATAATTATATCTTAATTGCCATGTATCTCGTCCCCGACCATATTATTATTTTCGAAACAATATTACGTTACTCACTATGTAATGTTCAACATAAGTATAATTTGACATAATTATTTTCGATAACTACCAACTCTCGTCACGCTAGTAATTATTACCCTTAAAATGAATTAATTACAAATTAAATTTTCTCCCTTTAAATTAATTAATCCCAATTTCCATAATTTCATAATAAAATAAATAAGCGTAAAAATACGGGGTATTTCACTACCAAGTCAATTTAGGTCTATCTCCTTCATTAATGTTACCGTAAAAGTAAATCAAACTGCTCTTCCTTACAGGGACACTTATAAGCCTATGTTTGACGTGTCTAACTCATCTACAATGTTTTTTAGGCCTCAAAACTTACATTAATAAATATACACACTAAAGTTTTAACTAAAGTGGATCTTGCTTTCAATTGATTTCATATTTCATAAACCAACGTAAAAAATACTCAATCACACATATATAGTATAAAAGAAAATGAGTGAAGAAAATTCCAAGGTTTATTACTTAATAGTACCCTACTATCTTCAAAGGGTTCTTTGCCAACAACCCCTCACTTCAATGGTATTATTTTTCTTGATAAGATTCCATGGACATGAATAGGCATTGTCTTGAAATTTTATACAAGGAAACTTACAAACGAATTTTTATTTTATGAGAAGCATTGAACTTGGCTTTAATTTGGGGATGGCCAATGATTCACCACATGTATCATGTATGTAAATCCTTAATATGGTATAAAAAAACACACTCGCACATTTACAACACGTGATGAATGAATAGCACATCAATATGTCAGTCCAATTAAATAAAACAGGAAAATCAACCAATTCAATCTTGTTATTGACAACTTCCTTCCTTAAGATCCCAAATTCCTCTAGAGGGACATCAGGAACCATGAGTCCTGAGAATAAACGTTTTAAGTAAAATGGCATACTAAGTTAAGGTTAAAAAAAATAAAAGGCTAAAAACATAGAAATAGAAAAAGACAAATAATGAATCTGTGGATCAATAAAGTGCATTATGTACAAGATTTTTCATTATTATTTAAGAGCCAAAAGGGTCCACAATTAAAATGGTTATAGGATGTGGAATGCATAGATTGATTTGTATTTTGTGAATAAGGAAAAGAAGTTTTTGATCAATATTTTGTTGGGAAATTTTTTTTCTAGTTCACTAAAATATAAATGAAGATTTTAGACTTTAGTCCATTTTGGCACCAATTATATGTTTGTTTGTTTTCAAATTGTAATTAGTTCATAATCGCCTTCAATTTCCCCCGTATAAAATTCAAAATGTCAACAACTATTTTCATGTCTTTTCATTTCCTTAGAGAATGGTAAGTGACCATGTTTTGTTGAAATAGGACCAGTAATTAACAAAACAAAAAACATGGGATCAGGGATCCCTTTGTCTTTCTATTTCAATATGGTTTATAAATATATTCAATTCAATACAACCAAACATAATTTTTCTCATATCTTTTGATAATGATTTGGTGAAATGAAATCTTAAACTAGCATCCATCTGGCAAAGTCATTTGATGCAAACCTTAATTGAGGTAAAATACAATTTGCAGAGTAGTAGATATTGAGTCATATTGTGAACAGACAATTATTGTGATATAAACATGATGGAAAAATAACCATCCCAATGGTTTTAATCTCTCTCAAACAATGAGTACTAATGTCAAAAAAACTGATTAAGCATTTAACATTTGAATGAGGATATTGCATGTCCATATTGATATATATTGGTGACACGTGGCGCGTGGTTGTGCTCCTGGGAGAAGACTATATTTTTTTCTATTTTTAGTTTAGAATGTTATTGTCATTTTCTTTTATTTTTAGTGTTTAATTAGTTTCCAAATATGTTTTGGGCTAATTAGTCAATTTTAATTATTAGTTGCAATTTTTAGTCTTTTTGGTTCTTAGCTTGGTTAGCAAGATTGTCTCTCTTATAAATAGGCCCTTGGCATTCATTTTTAATCAGACTTAAATATTAGAAAAAGAATATAGGGAGATAAATAAACTTTTTTTCTTAGTTTATTTTTATTTGGTGTATTGGAGTTAGTATTTGGTGTGTAGTGTAATAGTAACGCTTCTGCATTCTGGATTCACATCAATTAGGATCAGAGTTGTGTTTGTTCTTGGTGTTGAGATGCGATTGTTCTTGGTGTTTGTCGTGGTGGATGAAGTGGGTATCGAGTTGAGATTCCAACTCAGGCAACCCTTCAATCAAGTGGATTGATAAATGGGAATCAGGTGGATGAAAATCCTAAAATCCATCACCACTAAAGGGAGGATACCAACCCTTTCAGCCTCCTCGACCTCCACCACCACCTTCCTCGACCTCCATCTCCTATCGCCACAAAGCCACCACCATCGGAGCCCCAAAACCATAATATTTTCCCCCACTTAAAACTCCCTACTATCCCACCCAAAGAACCTTGACCCTAGCTGTCCAAACACCACCCCACTGCCCTAAAACCATAGCCAAAAAATATCCCCCTATTCCAAACTCTCTGGATAAAAAAAATAGCCCTACTCGCAATTGGACCAGTGTAACACCCCGTATTTTTTACGATTTAAAAAATTATGTGATTAATTATTATTATGGGAATAAGTATGCAATTAATTATTGTTGTTGGATTAATTAAATTAAAATGTGAGAAATTAATTTGTTATTAATCCGGATTAAAATAATTATTAACTAGCGTGCCAAGGGTTAATACTTATTGTTGATAATTATTAAATATTACTGTGTGATACGTAATATGAAATTTTGATATTTGATAAATTGTCGGAAGTGATAAATATGACAGTTTGGTAATTTGAGTCTGACACGCGTGTGAGTCGTGTCGGAACTAATTGATTGAGATATAAAGAGAATTTATTTTTGGTAACTCGTATAGTCATTTCGACTGCGTCATTGAGTTCGAGAGGGTCGAGATAGTCAAAATAGTATACTCGGGTGTTTAGTTTGGGTCCCGGGGTGATTTTAGGCCTAACCGGCACCCCGAGAGGGCATTATGGTAAATTGTATTTTTGGGCTAAATTAATGGACGAAAATTTGGGATTTATTATATCAGCCAAGAAAGTCCATTAGGGTTAACAGGTTACACAAATCAAGAACGGCCATGGAGGGTGTGAGGGAGAACCAATTTCCAAGAGAGAATACTCATTTGGCATCACCTTGCATAACCGTGCCCACCAACGCGTAGATCGAGAAGAGAGGAACGCGTATGTACCAACATCACCAATGGATCAGACCATCATATTCGAGGCAACTGTTTATTACTTGATTTCTTTTAGAAATAATCATGCTAATGTTAGTATAGGTGGATTTAATCGTGATTTATATGTTAATTGGGTGAAAATTGGAGATTTAAATTATGATTAAGGATTGGTTTAATTAGTGGCTGAAATTCCTTCATGTATGTAGAGGATTAATCACAGAATTTGATTATATATTGATGAATGAATCTGGGTTGATTAGGTTCTTTAATTAAAAATTTGGAAACTAGGGTTCATATGAATTGATTTGGGAATTTTATATAATTATGGTGATTTATGACGAATTAATGATCCTAGGAGGTTAGAAATGATTTATAACCTGTTAGGTGTTGATGGTCATTCATGATGAGTAGTTGGGAATTGAATCTTAGAAGTTTTTAGGTTAAAAAAATGGTGAAAAACGCTGAAGTTTGGTGAAGAAGACGAACAGTGCAATCTCGCGCGAAGTGGTTCAAACGAGATGGGGATCTTGCGCGAAGTGGTTCAAACGACATATCCTTCTGGTTCGAACGACATGTCAAAGTGGTTCAAACGACATCTCATTCTGGTTCGAGCGACATGCATTACGATTCGAACGACATGTCATTCTGGTTCGAACGACATGTCCTTCTAGTTCAAACCACATGTTATTCTGGTTCAAACCACAGGGTGAATTTCTAGGAATTTGCTTAGAGCCCAGTTTGGAGTTTATTGGTTTATTTGAGTGAGAGAAACTACCAAATAGTAAATTCAAATAAGAAGGAATTTTGGGAAAAGTATGTGGGAATTAATACTTTAATTATTTCGATATAGAGAGAATGTACCTTGGAGATTACGAGAGAGATAGTAATCTAATTATTTATACTATACGTAGTAATGAGGTTAAATACGTATGGGGAGTATAATGTACGTTGGAGAAAATACCTATAAATTATAATAGGATGTGTGTCTGCCTATTATGTGATATAATTATTAAGAGCACTAATGGGTGATAACCCGGGGGTGCAAGAACCTTATAGTTAAGAGCACTAATGAGTGATAACTCGGGGGTGCAGAAACTCTATTATTAAGTGTATTAATGGGTGATAACCCGTGGGTACAAAGATGATTATTGTTTGGCGCACTAATGGGTGATAACCCGGGAGTGCTGAATTATTATTGATAGGTACATTAATGGGTGCTAACCCGGGGATGTAAGATTCTATTGTTAGGCGCACTAATGGGTGATAACCTGGGGGTGCTGAATTATTATTGATAGGTGCATTAATGGGTGCTAACCCGGGGATGCAATATTCTATTGTTAGGCGCACTAATGGGTGTTAACCCGGGGGTGGTGAGTTATTATTGATAGGTGCATTAATGGGTGCTAACCCGGGAATGCATGATTTTCTGGATATATGCACTAATGGGTCTTAGCCGGGGGTGTAGGATTAGTATATATATATATATGTATAGGGATGATGTGACTATATAAATATATATGGACTTGTGAATATTGCTACTTTGTGAAATTAGTAGAATTGGTAATAATAATAATCATTACATTGCACCAAGTGGTCTTAACTTAAGAGTGCATGATTAGTGTATATATATAGGGATGGTGAGACTATATATATGTATGAGTGTACTTGTGTAACTTTCTACTTTGTGAGACTAGTAGATAAAATGAAAATGAGAAGTAAGATAATCTTAGTGAATAAAAGATTAACCATTCAAACGATGAATATTAAAATTTAGTATGTGAGATAAACTATCTGAATAGCGTATTGTATGGGCGATACGGGAATACTACTAGTGAGAATAGTTAGTATTAGTATGGTTACTGACTAGTTAGACTGGGAGGTATAACTAGGGGGAGATTAGATGTACGTTAGACGTGCACAATAGACGAGAGGTGAGAAACTTATGTGAGAGTTCGATAACTAACATGCGTATAAGACTTGTTTTAAGAACCAATTTTAAATACTCGCTAAATCATTTTTACACATCCGGCTCTGACCCGTTTCTTGTATCTCTTCTCTCTTTTTCTATATATATGTATTATATCAGGTGCTCAGCCACAGGAGTATCAAATTTAGAGATTTGGATTGCTTGACGTGTGCAACTGTTGTGGAAGCTGTAGGTCCTCGTAGTAGATGCATCTATCCTTTCCATTCAGTTTCATCTAGACTTCTTGTTTAGGGCATATGTCGTCCACTTCTAGTTCTTTCATCAGAGATATTGTATTCAGTTTATTGTATGGTTTGGAGTTTTGAACTGGAAGGTTTTATCCAGTCTTATTTATTTCAGTACTTGATTCATCTTCAGTATTTATTTACATTCCTATATGTGGTGAGTGGATTATATTTTAAGATGGAAAGAAATGGATTTACTTGGTTTTATTAAAATTGGAAATGTTTTGACACCTAGCTTAATTTTATATTAGGTGATTAATATGTTAATTTTTTTTTGACAGTGATGCTGAGAATGAACCAACTGAATATCCTATTTTAAATTGGTAGAGGACTGATCAGCCTATATTTAATTGGGCGGGTGTCACAGGTGGTATCAGAGCATCAGGTTCTAGTGTCCTTAGGATCTGTACGGCTTATTACGTTTCAGCGTATCGTTCTTTGAAGTAGAGCCTTATGATAGGATTGTTGTGTTCCCTTACGTATGCGACTTACGTTCTCCTGCTATGAATTATAATGGATGTGACTCATTATACAAAATTCAATGTGACTCGGACACTGAACATTTTAGCACGACCAGCGAGGGCCGTAAGAAGAACTGTGGGAGAAGAGGTTTCAACAGAAGACATAGAGTAATCAGGGGAAGATTGATCGGTATAAAAATCATCACGAGAATTACTTAAGCTAGAGATAGTAAATCGTCACTCGGGAACTGTGGGTTCCCAGGACACAGTCATAGATAACGGTGGTGTGAATTTAAGGACCACCTAGCATAGTCGATAAGGGGGAAATTGGAGGAGCTCTTTTGAAAACCCATCGGTGAAGATGCAGAAAAGAAAATGAGAAAGTGTAACAGACCAGCGGAGGTAGAAAATTCGAAGGCAATTGTGTAGAGTGGGGTGTGAGGACACTCAAAATTTAATTTGTAGTTAAAAGCTATAGCTCTTAGGAGCATCATGTAGTGATTAGAGGCAATCACCACATATGAAGATGTGTGTTTGAAATTTAGAGAGAAATTTTGGTACGATTTGACCGTGAGGTCTTCCATTCGATGTGATAACAAAATGTGAGTGAAATTTTGATGTTTAGCACAATGGGTAAGATAGAAACCGATCGTGAGAGAAAGGTTGAATTGCATAATGAACTTCGTACCTGACAGAGGGGTATAAATTATCCAAAGGGTTTATAGTTGATAAAGGACCCGTGCGTAGAATACCAGTATGGATGAGAAATCCATCTAGGATGACTAATATTGATGTCGTCAAGTTATACGATTGCTAGTGATGGCAGTCCTTCCAAGAGAAGGGAGTAAAGAGGGTTAACGAACCTGCTGAAGAGCAGAAACTGAATTTAATGGTGTTAGTGAAACCCCACATGAGAGTATACCCAATAGGAAACTCAGTTAGATGATGTTAAGTGATTAACCTCAACGGGACGATGAAGTCAATCAGGCTGTAGAGGCCAACCATAGTTCCGACTAGCTAGCGTAGTCAAAGGGACAGTGGAAGAATAATAGTGAGTTGAGACTGTCGGTCTGAGAGAAGGACATTTCCAAAATGGTTAGTGGGACCAGTTACGGGGAAATAGTTCGTGAAGTTTTCCTTATGTGAAGGAAGTAGAACTACAAGTGTTGAATGTGTCCACAATTGAGAAGTGAGACCGAAGATACTAGAAATGGTAAACCGTGCCGGTTAGGCATAACGACTGGAGAAGCGAGACTTCCAGCGAAAGAATTTGGGGTAAAGGGAATTAGGCCTAGGAAATTTATAACCCGAGAGTGATGGGTTCAGGCTAGACCAGTAGAGTCCTCGTTAATAGTAGCATACAGTATGACAGGTCTGCGGGGCCCGGGATATAAAGGGGAGTTCAATAAAACTATAATTGAGGCCTAGAGAGTTTGGGCCAACGTTTCAATAATGGGCGCAAAATCCACATGATGGAATAAATTGTCCGTGATGAGAGAGGAAAACTATAGGATGAAATCCTAGGATGTATGACGATTGCAGATGTTCATGGGTCGTGACGACAACCACGTGCTGAGACCCTGTGATTTGGCGAGACTGGTGAGGTTTTGCTTCTTCCTTGTGAGTAAAGGATAGATTCTAGTGAGATAGGTGTGCCACAACTTTTATGTAAATTGGAAACCCTAAACTTCACGTGCGGGTCGAGTTTAGTGGGAACGTTAGTTTTAACAATCTTGTTACAAACGTATTTCTCGTTGTTATCAGGGCATTTTGATGATTGCTCGTGAGGACCGGGCGAGCCCTAAGAAGTGTTTTGTTGTTATAATTTACTACTGCATTGAGTCTGCTTTAGTAGAGTTTATTATGGTAATGTGTAGTGATTAATTACCGTATGGTTAAACGATAGTAAAAATGTAGTGATATGACTATCGTGCCGGATACTCTGGGAGGAGTAATCCTTATCTTGTGCGGCGCCACCTGAAATAGGGTTAGGCCCAGATATGAAGATAAATGAAACTTTCATGGTATTATAAACCTCAGCGAGTATAATGTCTAATTATATGTGATTCCCGAGCATAGGAATTTATTTGTCTGTTAAGACTTAGAATACATTGTGTTCTTATCGAGCGACGAAATATAGCTCGTTATATATCTGTAGCGCCAAGTACTTAGGATAGTGAGGGCGCCATGCTTCATGTTACCTTTTAAGGACATGAGAGTGGACGAGTAAAATTTTATATCACAATACGTACATAGTAGGTACTTAAGGCCTTACAGACCTCAACAACCAAATAGGTTAGATAGTAGTGTATCGGGGGGGTTCCTTGTTTGGATTTCGCTTTGTGAGACATCCCACGCATGAAACTAGCGAAGGTCGGGAGTTAGAGAGAAGTTTGGTCGATAGTACATAAGTGTTGTATGTTGGTTATTGTACCTATAAAGGAATATAATTGAGAGTTAATAATTCTTTTATAACTTAAGGCCAATAGAGTAGCCTAGCCTTAGTATTTTTTGGAAAAGATGAATGATTCCATTGAAGGATTGATTAAGTTATGATTAGTGGGGTTATTGAGTGCATCCCTACTACATCAGCATACCAGATATGCAAGAATTGAAGTAAGATAATTTTATGTCATTTGTATAATGATGTGCGAGGCATAGGGTGTATGGGCGCCCATGGGTGATTGAATCAAGTAGTGGATTATGATTAGCATGCGAATTCGATAACATGTAGTCGGGTAAGCCGAATCTTATTAACGAAGTTTTGTCAGAGACTTACGTTTAAAGATAAATTGAAATTTATTCAAGAGAGTATAAAATGTATCAGAATACAAACAATAGTGGTGATGGGTTACGATGTAGGGTAATATTGCAAGGATAGTCTTGCAGTGGGCCACCTGATGGATTGAAAAATGGTGGACAATTTGAAACCAATAAGGGCTTATTCCACTAGAGAATGGAAGGCTACTCTAAGGATCTTCTCATGTAGCTGAGATGGTGAGATTATAGGTATTAAGATGCGATTGAGTACAGCCTAATACCCATAGAGGAATGGTCAGGACACGTGGTCTAATCGGATGAGGGAGAGAAAATTTATGTGAAACCTGAGATCTTAGGGGAGGACGAGAGTAGTACCTTCCACTATTGGAGTTTGTGTCCAAATAACTCCTATAAGTTCATGTTAGGGCAGAGTGCCAGTGGAAGTATGGCATGGTAAACTTTGTTGTTGTCATACTTGATAGTTAAAGGTGGGGGACCAGTTATGATTTCAAATGTCGAAGAAGGATCGATATTATTGTATATATTATGTGTGAAATATATATTGCACAGCGAATTTACTAGTATGAACAACACTAGAAAGAGTCGTATGTATATGAAAAGAGGATAAATCTATTAAGGTGCAAATAGTAGAAGGCTAGATAGTGAATATCTAATATAAAGTTAAAATAGTGAAACTTAAGCAGAAAGGCTTGGGCAAGAGCCTATATGACAAGGTAACCTGGAGTTTAAAGCAAACACATGTGAAGTGTTCATTATTAAGGTTATTTGATAGCGTACTATAGGGGTGATATGGAGTAGCTTACTTGTGAGCGCCGGGATGCGATGCACAATATTTCTACAGCGTTGTCTGTACCTAGTATAATTTTTCCGATTTTTGGGACGAAATTCCGTTGTAAGGGGGGAAGTATGTAACACCCCGTATTTTTGATGATTTAAATAATTATGTGATTAATTATTATTATGGGAATAAGTATGCAATTAATTATTGTTGTTGGATTAATTAAATTAAAATGTGAGAAATTAATTTGTTATTAATCCGGATTAAAATAATTATTAACTAGCGTGCCAAGGGTTAATACTTATTGTTGATAATTATTAAATATTACTGTGTGATACGTAATATGGAATTTTGATATTTGATAAATTGTCGGAAGTGAGAAATACGACAGTTTGGTAATTTAAGTCTGACACGCGTGTGAGTCGTGTTGGTACTAATTGATTGAGATAAAAAGAGAATTTATTTTGGTAACTCGTATAGTCATTTCGAGCGCGTCATTGAGTCCGGGAGGATCGAGATTGTCAAAATAGTATATCCGGGTGTTTAGTTTGGGTCCCGGGGCGATTTTAGGCCTAACCGGCACCCCGAGAGGGCATTATGGTAAATTGTATTTTTGGGCTAAATTAATGGATGAAAATTTGGGATTTATTATATCAGCCAAGAAAGTCCATTAGGGTTAACAGGTTACACAAATCAAGAACGGCCATGGAGGGTGTGAGGGAAAACCAATTTCCAAGAGAGAAGACTCATTTGGCATCACCTTGCATAATCGTGACCACCAACGCGTAGATCGAGAAGAGAGGAACGCATATGTACCAACATCACCAACGGATCAGACCATCATATTCGAGGCAAGTGTTTATTACTTGATTTCTTTTAGCAATAATTATGCTCATGCTAGTATAGATGGATTTAATCATGATTTATATGTTAATTGGGTGAAAATTGGAGATTTAAATTATGATTAAGGATTGGTTTAATTAGTGGCTGAAATTCCTTCATGCATGTAGAGGATTAATCATGAAATTTGATTATATATTGATGAACGAATCTGGGTTGATTAGGTTCTTTAATTGAAAATTTGGAAACTGGGGTTTATATGAATTGATTTGGGAATTTTATATAATTATGGTGATTTATGACGAATTAATGATCCTAGGAGGTTAGGAATGATTTATAACCTCTTAGGTGTAGATGGGCATTAATGATGAGTAGTTGGGAATTGAATCTTAGAATTTTTTAGGTTCAAAAAATGGTGAAAAACGCTGAAGTTTGGTGAATAAGATGAACAATGCAATCTCGCGCGAAGTGGTTCAAACGAGATGGGGATCTCACGCGAAGTGGTTCAAACGACATATCCTTCTGGTTCGAACGACATGTCAAAGTGGTTGAAACGACATCTCATTCTGGTTCGAACGACATGCATTACGATTCGAGCGACATGTCATTCTGGTTCGAACGACATGTCATTCTAGTTCAAACCACATGGTGAATTTCTGGGAATTTTCTTAGAGCCCAGTTTGGAGTTTATTGGTTTATTGGAGTGAGAGAAACTACCAAATAGTAAATTCAAATAAGAAGGAATTTTGGAAAAAGTATGTGGGAATTAATACTTTAATTATTTCGATATAGAGAGAATGTACCTTGGAGGTTACGAGAGAGATAGCCATCTAATTATTTATACTATACGTAGTAATGAGGTTAAAATACGTATGGGGAGTATATATGTAGGTTGGAGAAAATACCTATAAATTATAATAGGATGTGTGTATGCCTATTATGTGATATTATTATTAAGAGCACTAATGGGTGATAACCTTAATGAGTGATAACTCGGGGGTGCAAAAACTCTATTATTAAGTGTACTAATGGGTGATAACCCGGGGGTACAAAGATGATTATTGTTTGGCGCACTAATGGGTGATAACCCGGGAGTGCTGAATTATTATTAATAGGTGCATTAATGGGTGCTAACCCGGGGATGCATGATTTTCTGGAGATATGCACTAATGGGTCTTAGCCGGGGGTGCAGGATTAGTATATATATATATATATATATATATATAGGGATGATGTGACTATATAAATATATATGGACTTGTGAATATTACTACTGTGTGAAATTAGTAGAATTGGTAATAATAATCATTACATTGCAGCAAGTGGTCTTAACCTAAGAGTGTAGGATTAGTATATATATATAGGGATGATGAGACTATATTTATGTATGAGTGTACTTGGGTAACTTTCTACTTTGTGAGACTAGTAGATAAAATGAAAATGAGAAGTAAGATAATCTTAGTGAATAAAAGATTAACCATTCAAACGATGAATAATGAAATTTAGTATGTGAGATAAACTATCTGAATAGCGTATTGTATGGGCGATACGGGAATACTACTAGTGAGAATAATTAATATTAGTATGGTTACTGACTAGTTAGACTGGGAGGTATAACTAGGGGGATATTAGATGTATGTTAGGCGTGCACAATAGACGAGAGGTGAGAAACTCATGTGAGAGTTCGATAACTAACATGCGTATAAGACTTGTTTTAAGAAACAGTTTTAAATACTTTCTAAATCATTTTTTACACACCGGGCTCTGACCCGTTTCTTGTATCTCTTCTCTCTTTTGCTATATATATGTATTATATCAGGTGCTCAGCCACAGGAGTATCATATTTAGAGATTTGGATTGCTTGACGTGCTGCAGCTATTGTGGAAGCTGTAGGTCCTCGTAGTAGACGCATCTATCCTTTCCATTCAGTTTCATCTAGACTCCTTGATTAGGGCATATGTCGCCCACTTCTAGTTCTTTCATCAGAGATATTGTATTCAGTTTATTGTATGGTTTGGAGTTTTGAACTGGGAGGTTTTATCCAGTCTTATTTATTTCAGTACTTGATTCATGTTTAGTATTTATTTACATTCCTATATGTGGTGAATGGCTTATATTTTAAGATGGAAAGAAATGTATTTACTTGGTTTTATTAAAATTGGAAATGTTTTGACACCTAACTTAATTTTATATTAGGTGATTAATATGTTAAAAAGTTTTTCGACAGTGATGTTGATAATGAACTAACTGAATATCCTTTTTTAAATTGGTAGGGGACTGATCACCCTATCTTTAATTGGGCGGGGTGTCACAATCAGCCCCAGAAGGGGTCGAAGACCCCTGCCATGGCCGCCAACTACAAAACAGGGTAGGCCTCCACTTTTCCCCTCTTCCCGGACCTTCCCCACCCCTGTTTAACCCCACCGACCAACCCTGCTATCCCTATACACCCCTGCCACTTCAAACCCACCCCGTTCTCTCCTCCACCTCTTTAAACCCCACCGACAAGCCCTAACCCTAAACCCTTCCCCAGTTTACCCCTAATCTTCCTCACCATTATTTTTACCCTATTTTCCCCTTTTCCCCAATCATTAATGCCCAACCACGATCAAACCCAATAAAAATGGTCTTCCCTACTCCGATTAAATCCCCCACCCCCTATTTGACCTCAAAATTGGTCTTATGGCCTATTTGTCACACAACTCCAGACTTCCATGAAAAATGCATCCCATTTCGGATCCATTTCCGACTATTTGCCATTTTTGGGTCCGACTTTTCGGAATGTCATGGTCTTTAGCCCACTTGATTCACCATCGTACTCGCAAAGGTACGGTCTCCAGAGTTACTTTCCGGTAAGATTCAAGGGTCCACCACACCAAGTAGCAACCATGTACTTGTGGTGTCGAGAAGGCAGATATGGTCGTCATTTTTTTGGTTGCTTGGATTTCATAGAGGAACACCGTGGGATTTGTGTTTATTAGACCCATTATTGATGAGGTTCGTACACATGGGACTAATTATCGTGGGCAACCTGCTTTTGGTTGATTTTGATTGGGTTCGACATCTTTTCTGGGTTCATATCATGTGACATTGATGAGTTACCCTACACGCTCAAGGATGAGCTTTTTCGAATACGGGGAGAATGATGTATATTAGTGACACGTGGCGCATGGTTGTGCTCCTGGGAGAAGACTATCTTTTTTTCTATTTTTAGTTTGGGATATTATTGTCATTTTTTTTTATTTTTAATGTTTAATTAGTTTCCAACACTGTTCTAAAAAACCCGCCTAGGCTCCGCCTAGGCACGCCTAGGCTTAAGGTTTGGGAGAAACGCATCGCCTTACGCTTTTCATGCCTTATTCTTGGTAAAACCCTTAAGGCGCACTTTTTTCTGAAAACAACAATGCTTTAGTGAAATGATGTCGCCTTTTAAAGAATTTCTTTACAAACCGGACCATTATCTCATCCAAAATAATCAAATAGTATTTTAATTTGTATATATTCAGACATATTTTTATGATATGTGCAATTTTTGTATTTTAATAGCCTTGTTATGGTTAAAAAAATATTAAAATATATTATGAAGGCCTAAACACCTTTTCACGCCTTTTTACGCCTAGGCCCGCCTGGGCTTCTAAGGCTTAAGGCTTGGCCTCCACGCCTCAATCACACCCCACATTTTTTAGAACCTTGGTTTCCAAATATGTTTGGGGCTAATTAGTCAATTTTAATTATTAGTTGACCTTTTTAGTCTTTTTGTATCTTAGCTTGGTTAGCAAGTTAATCTCTCCTATAAAAAGGCCCTTGGCCTTCATTTGTAATCAGACTTGAATATTGAAAAAAAATATATAAAGAGAAATAGACTCTCTTTATTAGTTTAGTTTTATTTGGTGTATTTAGTTGGCGTATTATAGTCAGTATTTGATGTGTAGTAATAGTAACGCTTCCACATTATTGATTCGCATCACATATATACACTAAATTATATCCATTAGTATCATGTAACAAGTCTTTTTCTTTCACATGGTTACTCCAAAAAAGCTCAAATTACCTGAGAGTGCTGTGTCATGTAGAAAATTAACTCTTTCATTAGCCACTCAATTTTTTTCTAGGAATATTTGAACAAACACATACAGATATATCCTATCATGATAGTGTAGGAATTATATTTAGATACCCAACATTTGAACATGATTGTGAAAGAATGTGATTGTGGGCTTTGTTCTTGCTACAGTGTTTTGATTATGCCACATGTATTTTGGAGTTTTTAAGTTGTTGGAGAAGGAACTGTTAGAAAATTGGGTATTGGACAATAATTTTTGAGCAACTTTGAGCTCAAATTTAGGTGGGACCCATACCACAATAATTATAGGACCATATACGAACGTGTTCTCCTTCCCAAGGAGATTGCACTAATAATCACACTCAGGATTGCAAATTGGGATGTGGATAGATTACTAGTAGACTAGGGAAGCGTCTTGGGGGTTATGTACTAGGAGTTGTTCAAAAAACTTAATCTCAATATGGAGGGTTTAAAATAAGCAATCATCATTTTGGTCGTCTTCGCTGGAAAGATGACTATGCCACTAAGAAAGGTGCTCCTTCCCATCGTTTTGATCGAATTCTTAGTTGTGGACATTGATTTTACTTACAAACCTATCCTTTAAAGAGGATGTCTACATGCTATTCAAGTTATCCCCTCTACTTATCACCAGAATCTCAAATGCATCACCGACCGAGGGATAATGGAAAATAGTGGAAATCATGTCATTTCTTGACAATGCTTTATCATTGCTATCAGGACCAAACAGGAAAGGAGAAAGAGTTCTCCTTAGAGACGTACATGGATGGACTACACCATTTAAATAGTAACTAAAGTATAGCAAATCGGGGGTAGAAGACAAGGGTGCCACCCGCAAACAGGGTCATGAAATCATTGCAAGAGGCAGTGTTGGGGGTTTCACACCCAAAGAAGAAATTCCTGATTGATAGCTCACTCATCGATCAATAAAGAAAATAACTGATTTCTCTGCTGAAGGAAAATTAAGATGTATTTTTTTGGTAGTCTTATGATATGACTAGGATCAATTCTAAAGTCATGTGTCATCGACTTCACATGGACCTAACATACCCATGGATCATGCAAACGGATCTCCGAACTACCCCTAAAAAACTCAAAGTTCATGGAAGAGGCAACAGGGAAACTTTTAGAGGCAAAGACCATTAAATAAGTTTAGTTCCCTAAATGGCTACCAAACCAAGTAATAGTAAATAAAAGTAATGAATAATATAAAGTGTGAATAAACTTCACCAACCTTAATAATGCTTGTCCTAAAGATAACTTTTCTTTGTCAAAGATTAACCAATTAGTCGATGCCACAGATAACCACAAGCATATGAGTTTTCGGGATGCGTGCATAGTATACCATTAAATACCTCTGTTCGGCCCGGATTAAGACAAAACCTCATTCATCACCACTCTTGGTCTTTACTATTAAAAATTCATGCCATTTGGTCTCAATAACGTAGGAGTTATGTATTAGCGGTTGGTCACCAAAATATTCAAGGAATAGCCACCAGATACCATCGAAGTCTATATAGACGACAGGATTGCTAAAAGCAATAATAAATCTGACCACTTGTAAGGCTTAGTAAAGACTTTTGAGATCCTCTTATACTTTAGGATGAAGGTTAATGCAACTAGGTGTTCTTCGAAGCCCAATCTGGGAAGTTCCTTGGGTACTTGCTCAGCTAAAGTGGGATTAGGGACAACCTCGATAGAATCGTGGCAATCAACAACGTTCATTTGCGATATACACTTCGTGATATTTAAATATTAACAGGAATTCTCACAACTCTCAATTGTTTCATCTCCATATCTTTTAAGAAGTGACGACTATTTTTTCAGTTATTGAAGAAAAATAAATGCTTAACCTGGAATGAAGAATGATCAAAGGCACTCAATGAAATCAAAACCTATCTAAACCGACCTCCTCTGCTCTCAATCCTAAATTTGGGGATCCAGTTTACTTGTATCTCACGATATCTGATCATACAGTCAACTTGGCCTTGATCTGCAATAGGGAGGGGCACCAAACACTTAATTATTATATCAGTAAGATGATCCATGACATTGAGCAACACTATCTTCTACTTGGGAAGTTAGCCTATTCTATGGTTATTGCTTCTCGAAATTAGAGCATTACTTTGAAGTTCACTCAGTCAGAGTCATCACCTATTTCCCTCTCAAAGTAGTCCTCAGAAAAGCCAACCTATTTAGCCGGATGTCTAAATGGTCGATGGAACTTGGAAGGTTTGATATCCAATATCAACCAATGACTGCAATAAAGGGTCAAGTACTGGTAGACTTCATTGCCAAGTTCATAGTGGAAGAAAGGCCCAACAATAAGGACTTCACCAGCTGGCCAATTAACTAAGACTTTGTCCAATTCAAAAAGTGGACTCTCTATGTAGAAGAAGCCTCATTTTTAAGAGGGAAAGGAGTGCGAGTTATTATAATTTATTCCAAAAAGACTATGATCGATCATTGTAACAGACTTGGCTCCTAAGTGCCCAACAACGAAGCTGAATAATAAGCCCTCATCGTCGGGTTATGCAAAGCCTCATTTTTGGGCGCAAGTCACATTAACATATACTATGACTCAAGGGTGGTATCCAACCAAGTATCAACAGACTACAATGACAAAGATGAGAAAATTTACAGGTCTCCAAAGAATTAATTGTTAGGTTTGTGAAGGTATATATTAACAATTTCCTTGTGGGAATAATAATCATGCTGATGCCTTAGGCATTTTGGGGTCGACATGAGATTTTAATCTTAAAAGAACCATCGAGGTAGAGTTCCTCGCTTAACCCAGTATTTCAAAACCAATGGTCATCGAATAAGTCCTCACCGTTCAGAAAGCTCCTATCTGGATGGATAAAATCACAACTTATCTTCAAGAAGACATCCTATCGCCTGGAAAAAAAAAAGCCCATAAGGTCAGGATAAAATTTGTTTGTTTCTACTTATCATTTGAAGTCAAACACTATAGGAGATCTTTCACAGGTCCCTATCTTTAGTGCGTGCACCCAACTGACATTGACCAAGTCCTATACAAACTTCATGAAGGTATTTATAAGAGACAAGAAATAGAAATATCCTTGTCTTTTAGAGCAATCAAATAAGGATACAAGTGGCCATACATGCATAAGGATGTAGTCTTATACGTCAAAATATGCGAGAAGTGTCAAAAGTTATCATCCATGCTTCATTAGTCGGGCAGTGAGTTAAAGTCATTAACTATATCGTGGTCGTATTCCCTGTGGGGTTTGGACATCGTAGGGCCCACTACTTACAACACTCTCTTAATCGACGCAAACTATATCATAAAGTGGATCGAAATAGATCTGTTAGTGAACATCAGAGATACTTATATAATCAGATTCATCTGGAGGAATATGTTAACTCATTTTGGCATGGCAAGAATGATCATCATGGACAATGGGAATAAATTTGAGAGAGGGACATTTTAAAGCTTATGCGACAACCACATCTTGAAGAACCACTTCATCTTGATGGCCTACCCTAGAGCAATGGCCAGGCCGAGGTTTCCAACGAGACAATGCTCGATGGCATGAAAAATAGGTTGGAGAAAGCAAACGATGCTTGGGTGTATGATCTGCCCCACATATTTTGGGCATACCAGACTATATCCACGAGGTCAAACGGGAAAACACCCTTCACTTTAACCTACGGGATGGAAGCCATAATACCTCTAGAAGTTGGCTTTCCAACCATAAAGACGACTATTATCGACCAAGACTTGAATGGAGAAATCATAAGAATCGAGATCGACCTAGTTGATGAACGAAGGGAAGAATCCTTATTCAAGTTAGTTTCCTACCAACAACAGTTCGCTAAGCAATACAACAAAGGCGTCAACCCAAGAAGGTTCCAGGTCTGAGACTACATCATCAAAAAAGTGCTCGACAATGCAAGTAAGCCATCAGATGGAAAATTAGGTCCTAATTGCGAAGGACCATTCAAGATTATTAAAGATGATATCCAAGGACCCTATAATTTGGAAATAAGGGGATAAGGAGATCCCAAGGCCCCATAATGCGTCCATTCTTAGGAAGTTTATTTCTCACAAATTTTATTTTATAGATTTATTTTAACTTTTAAATTCAATTTCCTGGAATAGTTTAAGTTCAATGAATGCAAATTAGATTTATTATTATTATTATTATTCCAAAAGGCAGACTAATTCTTTTTAAGAACTATTATTATGTCCGACAAAACCATGATTTCTTTGGTACAATTAAATTTAAATCAAAACTTCAAGGTTACATGTTTTGTCATAAAAGACATGAAAGAATTAAAAATTTCCCAGGCAAACAAAAGACCTATGGAGGATCCCTAGACACCAAGCATCCTGACTTTGATCGGTTAAAAATCACGAATGAGTAGATGTCCTTACAATCAGGTGAAATTTTCCCAGATTTTGACCTAAGCCTAAAGTTGTGTAAGGACACAATATAAAAGATAAGATAAATAACAAAAATATGCTAGGCATAAAAGATGGGGAAATGTAAAATGAGGAATTAACTTAAAATTTCATAAAATATTTATTTTACAAAAGGCCTAATAATCCTTCACCAACTGAAGAGGAACAACATCGAGAGGAATCTATCTTTCATCACTTTCGAATTGAGGGTGACTATAAGCATGGCACTACACTTAGAACCAGACTAAGGCTCTTAGTCTTTAGGGACCTTCATAACTGCTAGGGCATTCAACTAACCATACTTACATGCCACCTAGTCTACTCTAGCTTAAGGGAGCATCCATCCACCCTTCATCATAACCATCAACCCAAGTTACGTGAGGATGCCTTTTAAAGATATAATTTAATTTCATTATCTCACAACCCCCGCATTGCTTAATTGCACTATTTCTCTTGAAAACTTCTTCAGCCTTGTCTAGTTTCTTCCTTGTAGAATTGTTTTCATTCTACAATAACTCTTTAATATCTCCAAGCACCTTAACTTCCATTCACAAACCAATGACCATACGATCCTGCTCATTAAAATCACTTAGCATCTTTTAGAGAGCTTGCTAATCAGAAACAAATGCACCACGAGATTGGCTACTGGCATCCTGACCAAGTACTAGGTCAAGGTCATCAATATTTAAAAGCAATAGTACTTCCACCAACTTATTTTTAAGCTATAAGGATCAAGATAAAAACACTCGGGCATGAAAATGATGATTAGAAAACTGTAAGGACATATTTTTTATTGTCCGTAGTTTATATTGAGTATGTCGCATCCCTCTACAACTGTCAAGAAAGTTCACAATCATATGCTCAAGAAGATAAATCTGAATATCAACCATCTTCAATATATGCGCGACATGAGGTATACTTTGGTATAGATTTTGTTTTGAGTTGCTTGGATTTTTTACTAAGTATTGGAATATTTTTCTAAACTATTTTAAATCAAAATGAGGCATTTTTCTAACTTAAAATGTTTTCTAAAAGATTTATGGGCGGACTTTAAAAAATAATAATTTCCGCTTTAGTCATTTAAATGACAGGATCTAACGACATGTCTATGTCATTACTAGGTCATCTCTTCAAATGACCAAACACTGTTTTGTTATTTTTAAGTCATTTCTTTGGTCGTTCCTTAGACCATCAAATTCCATATCAATGTCGTTCAAACGACATTAGGATGTCATTGAAACGACCTACGCCGCCTCAACTTTTTTGTTAGCCTTTAAATACCTGTTTCGTGATACCTTTCAATCAAGACCTTTTGTTTACAAAATTTACAGAACTGCTGCAATTAGGTCTTCACTTTTTAGGGCTAAAAACCTTTTTAGATTCACACAAATCACCCCATTTACTTTTGTGAATCGTCTTTAGAACCCAAACACTTCTGTCACGAAGTTTACTCTTGTGGAGTGTTATTTCTACTTATGACTTGGGGATACTTGAGGGTATTCTCTGTTGAAGGAGGAGCTGTCGTTCTTGTGATTCTTTAGGGAGTTATTACTGGTTCTAGGCTGCGTTCTGTGTGGGTTTCTGCAGAAATTTATTGCATATTTCTCTAATGTGTTGTAAGTTGCGATTTAAAACATTATTAATATAAAAGGTTTTGCATTGTGAGGATTTTTCCTGAATTTGATTGTTCCTGATATTGATTTTATGATTGTTTACATTGCATGTTTTATTTTAATCACTTAGATGCATGTTTAAGGTTAATTAAAATTGATTCAAAGATAGACTCTAATTAAATAAGTTTAATCTATTGAAATATTGCAAAATCCCCAATTGATATCACATCCCGCATTCTCAAAAGCATTCATGAGTAAATAATAACTGACAAGCAATAACTTAGTAATAAAAAGGTCTTTCCATTAGACCAAAAGCTGGGGAAAACCCTTACAAACCTTCAGAATCATGAAAATAGAAGTAATTATGGGACTTAAGCTAATCCTAACTAGATATTGCCATTTTTTCCTTTTCGTGCTCTAGGATTTTGGGGCCTTGCCTTCATCGACGTTCACTATATGTTGGTCTTTCACACCCTTTGCTTAGCAATGACCTGAGGACTTGTACTCTTTCTCCTACCTTGGTGGATAACCTAGATCATGCTCCCCAAAAAGCTCGAATTTAGAGGGAACACTGGTCTTGACCAGGACTATATCCCATCCCTTATTGAAGTTCGATTTTCGAATGAGAGCTAACTGCTTCTTGGCCTCGACATAAGCCTCAACATACCCTCGATCATAAGCCTCATCTTTTGCCATTGCCATGATCCTAGGTTGATTCTTGACAACCCTTTTCAACTTATTAAGCTTCGACGTTAGCTTGAACATCTCAAAGTCATTGGATTTCTTCTCATCACCACATTCCTTATTGGCACTAGCAAGAGACTCCTGTAATTTATTTAAGGTCATCTCCAGGTCGTTATTGCTTTTAACCTGGTCGGAAACCCTATCAAGAAATGCAATAAATCTTCCATAAGCTAAAATAATAAGATAAACTCGAAGTCAATGTAGTGATATAAAAGGGTATAGTTAGACTAAAAGTCCAAAAATTACAAGAAATAACATTTGCACGACATAAAAAGTGAGTTAGTTAGATGTCAACCTATCGAATTGCACTCGATCCAGTGATAAAATGACCTCTTGTCAGACCAGGGCCAATTATGGATTCTTACCCATCGACGTGGTTTGATAGACCTTCCCCGTGTTAGGGGCATCCACCTTATTAGTCGGAATAATGACAAAAATAGGAGGAACTTTCTCCTTCTTTGCCTTCTCCTTATTTAGAGAATCCAAAAGAGTAGAGAGCTCGGAGGGACCTATAACCTTCTTCCTTTTAGATTTTTTCCCCTTTGAGAGGTGGGGAATTCAGAGTCGTCCAATAAGGAGAGATTCTTCTTCCTTGGAGGCATAGTTTCTTCAATATCAGGGATTGAATTTATATTAACGGTTTTAAATAAGAACGAGGTAAATGTACTTGAACACCCCTCACTAGTTGAAGGGACCAGTATCTCAAGAATGGAATCCAGAGGCCTGACTGTAAGGCTGGACATAGAGTTGGAATACTCGAGAAAAAATATTGACCTGGATGTTCAGCACTAGGAGGCCTCCTTAGCTTCCAAACTTTGATGAGCTCTTTGCGATTAAAATTAGAAATAACAAGCTTTTTTTTTACTCGGCTTCACAAAATAAACAAATAAGCAAAATTAGCAACAATCTCATACAATAACTTGCCGGTAACCACAAATTCGAAGAGATGGTAACATCAATCTATTTTTTCTCCCTCTCAGGACAGAAAAACCCTCTATATGGTTCACCACCCTCGGGAGTGAATAGATATTGATAATTCATAGCCACAAATCCATGAACCCACTATTCTTTGCTGGATTCGGGAATATTAACAACTAAAACCCTATATGCCTTCCATGCCTTTAGGTAAAAGACATTATCATTCATTTTTTACCACGAATAATAATATAGAATTTTTAGTATCCCCTATTTTTGTATCATGCATTTCATTTATTTCGTGAACCCCATTCATGACCCTCCACATGTTTGGAGAACACTGGGCAGAAATCGCTTTGAAAAACTCACAAACTCAATATAGATTTGATTGGGTGGAAATGTTATACACCCCTCAGCCACTGAGATATCATGAATTCAGTGACCACCTTAAATGTCGTAGCAATTAGCAGGAACGATGGTACACTTTATTCCTACCCAATAAGGAATTGAATACCTTTTCGTAATCTACCCTACATTTCTATCATTTGAAGCATCTGCCATTTTTCTCAACTCAAAAAGAAAAAGTGAAGGAAATGTGAGGAAAATTAGAGGATCATTGCAGGAAAAATAAAAGATATAAGAGAGAAGAAGACATACAAATGAAGAAACAGTTATATAAAACTATAATGCCTCAAATAGTTAAAGCGATGGAACGAAAGGGCAGTAGAAAATTTTTTGAGATAACCAAGTTCGAATTACAAGGCCATTCATCATTTGAAATGCAACCCAATGACAGTTAGCAAAGACTCCTATTATAAGCACACCCTTCCAAGTCCCAACGGGAAAAATGAAAAATGAAAATTATTTTAGAATTTTTCACAAGTGTTAGTGCACTTCCACATCCCAGTATTGCGACCAACATATCTCAGCCAACCTTGGACATTTCTATAAATGAGCAAACCTCTCCACCCCATTCAGGCTATAAATATTTGGAGGCAATTGTAAGGGAATAATTCAAGCACTTTTAATTAATAGGAGAAAATGACATTTGTCCATGCATTAGGGGATAAGCGTTCAAAATTAAGGATAAGCACGAGGAAAAATCTGATCAAGCAGAATCTCAGAGTTGATCAATTCAAATGAATGAGGGTGTCAACTATAGTGTGATTCGTTTATTCTGTTTGGTTTTAATTATTTGGGATCATTAATTGTGGGATTTTTGCACATACAATTGGCGTCATATGTGGAAAACGAGTTTTTTTTCTTAAATCAATTAAAAAATAAACAACTATGTCTCTCCCATACAATGCACCTCCGGGTTTAATGGCAATCGCCATAATGGGCTTCCAATGCCCAGGGTAAGATCAGGGGTCCACCCTAACAGGAGTCACGATTCTCCTCATACACGTTATCACCCACAAGAGCGAAACTTTGGGCAAAGTAACGAGTAACCTAGATCCACTCAGATCTCACAGCTGGTTGATGCATATTAATAACGTCTTTGCCAGCAAGAGGAGGCCACATAGGTACAAGAAGAGGAAAATACACAATTGCAATGATATTAAAAAAAATGAAGAGAGAAATCCATGGAGATAAGCTCAAGAGTCATAAACGAACCTTTAGACCACATACGAGTAAACATCATAGGTGAGGAAAGAGTTCATCAAGAGGACTCTGATCACGAGAGTCGCCCAACGGGATAACATAAGGAAGGACATCGCAGATACAGTATCCGCGATATCATCAGGAAAGAGATGGAAAAACACCTTGTTAATCATGGGACTAGATCCACCAAGGGATTAGCTAAGAGGGTCCTCTTCACTTAAATTAAGTCGTACGTTTCACGATCAATTAAAATAGCTAGAGCCTCCCAAGAAGTTCGTAACTCCTAAGTTCAAAATCTATGATGGAAATACCGACCCCATTGATCACGTATGACAGTACAGTAAAGTAATAACCTTGTGAAACAAAAATGATCCTCTCATGTGCTGCATATTCCCTTCGAGAATGAGGGATATCACCCGAAATGGTTTGAAAAACTACTACACAGTTCGATCAACAACTTCAAGCAACTTGCAGAGGCCTTCATAGCTCGATTCATGACTAATGGTGCCCATCCATGGAGAATGTATTATATCCTCACTATAAGGAGAAAACCATAGGAAACCTTGCGATAATACACTAAGCGATAGTGGGAAACTTAAAATGAAGTTGAAGATTGCTTTGAACAAGTCGTTATGGCCTCGTTCAAGATCGAGTTATCCATCAGCTCTTTGTTGCATCAATTTTTTACTAGAAAGGAGGAAAACACTATCGACAACCTCATATCACGTACAAAAAAATATGCAAAGGTAGAAGATATGGTCACTAGCATCCATAATGATAATTGTCGCTCGAAGATGACCAAAAATGATGACAAGGAGAATGTTCCCAAGAGAGGGGGCAAGGAGCAAAATGGAGGATCAAATAATGGAAACAAGGCAGATCTTGCCTCTAGACGATCAGTATCATGTTCAAGGAATCAATTTATAATATTTGGAGTAAAATCAAGGATCGATAGTTCCTCATATGGCCAAATAAGATGGGGGATACCCAACAAATAAGAATAAAGCACCCAGGTGCGCATACCATAAAGAACATGGGCACAAAATGGAGAACTGCAAGGCCCTCATGTCTCATCGAAATAATTGGCCTAAGCCAAACACTTGAGCTATTACATAGAGAAAAAGTTTGTCAGTGTCATTTTTTACGTCGATTAGAAGCCTGATAATGTGGATAGCTATTGATAAAGCTTAGTAATCACCGAAACTGCTTTATAAATATAAACCCGCCCCTCATGAGTGGGCATGCAATATTATAATGTCAACCACCACTACAACTATGTCGATCAGTTCTCTAGAGTAATACAGAACAAACCCTAACACCCCATGGACGTAGGAACATTGCTAAACCACATACATCTTATGTTGTGTGTGTGTTCTCATTACTTTTTGTTACATTCATTCTTGTTTATCTCATGTGCATTTAATATCAATGGTTATATGAAATTACCACCTACAATGGCCGCCGCTTATGGGAATGATCTGAGTTCTTTGCAACTAGCAAATCTTTTGAAATGTCTCACTCACCCAATCGCGATCACCAAAATCTCGATGACCAGGACGGTAACCAATAATATAGTTATGGGGGCCAGGAGGATTATCCCTAGACTATAACAATCATGACGACCAGGAGGGATATAAGTCATGTCCTCCATCCTAAAGGATTATATCCAAGATTGGTAATTATTACCAATCCTCTAATGCTCGTTATCATCCTTAGGAGGATAAAATGGTTGAGAGTGATGAACTTGATTGATCTAATGAGATATTAAAGATAATTGATAATTATGAAATGTGGCTCCAAAATGAAAGGGTTGCCAATAGGCACCAACAAGAGCTGAATATTATGCTCCAATAGTGCCTAAAGAAGTTATAATGGGAATTCCATAGGGAGAAGGGAAATCATGGTCATAAATCACGAACTCTTAGTTATTAGGTGAGTAGGGATCGCTATTGAGGAAGGATCACTGGGTGATAAAAGGATTACCCTCCTTGCAAAAAGTCGCATGGAAGGAGACCATGCTCTGATGAGCGATGAGGAGACAAAAAGATCCACTATCTCATCAAATGAGAGGTGGATTGACACCCATTCCATCAAGGGGCTTACACGACTATGAATCTTATGAGAAGAGACCTTGTTTATTTGATCAAGTCGCCCTTCAGTCTGGGTATAAAGGAGTTTGATCATCCTAAGAAATTTACCCCCCATAACTTAAAATTAATGATGGGAACACAAATCCGACCAATCACGTCAGGCCGTATCACTAGGCTATGATGCGATGGAACACCAAAGAAAGCTTGATGTGATGAATATTTCCCTCGAGTCTTGGAGACACTTCCTGAAAGTAGTTCGAGAAGTTACCACACCGATTGATTGCCTATTTTAAATAGTTGATCGAGGCCTTCACAACAAGGTTTATCACTGGCAGCATCCATCCTAAATAGATGGATTCTATTCTCACGATGAAGAAAAAACCTCATGAAACACTCGAGGAGTATGCCAAAAGGTATTAGGAGGTGTATAACAAATTGAAAGATTGCACCAAATAAGTTACTATAGCTTCCTCCAAGATTGGTCTAGAGATAAGCTCCATGATTTACCATTACAATCAACGACCTTATGGCAAGGCTTGAGAATTATGCTAAGGTTGAAGACACAATGATCGGAGTTAGTTAGGAAGGAGGTTGATTAAAATTATCCAAAAACGAGTACAGGGAAGGGATGAATAAGAAATAAGGGAAAAATCATAATGGAAATTAAAACAAAACCTAAAAAAAGGATCCACATGAAGAATTTAAAGCCATCAACATGGTATTCAATGAACCGATCTACAAGATCAGAGGCCAGGGTCACTTCAAGTGGCTTGAGAAGATTATCAATGATCCTAACAAGAGAAACATGATACTAAGGTGTCCATACCATGAAGATCATGACCATAAAACTATAAATTTCAAGGCACTCAAATCCCATCCCGAGCAACTGACACAAATTGGACACCTCAACGATTTTGTTAAGAAGAAATAAGGTCAAGCACAACCTGTGTGTGGCCAAAGATTGGATAATATACTAGACGGGGACTTGGGGCACAAATTCTTCATTTCCATGGGGGCTTAGATTCATAATCTAAAGCTTGATAACATTTTGGATGGATGTTTGGATCATGAATTCACAATGATCCATGGAGTCTCAAACCCAAATGAAATAATGGGGAATGCCCTCGGGATGGAAGTGAAGAAATTTACAGTAGCAATAGAGGCATTTCAGATTGACTTAGTTAAGTCCATTAAGATTAAACATTGGTGACTTGAAAATATTAATTATTCAAAGAACATTCTATTCACTGATGATGATATGGTCAGAGTAATGACTCCCCATCATGATGCTCTTATATTCACTCTCAGGGTCACTAATTTGGATGTGGATAAGCTATTGGTGGATCAGGGAATCTCCTCGGAGGTAATATACCTCTATATGTTCAACCAGCTAAATCTTTGCATATAAGACCTGTAAGAAGATACCGTGCCCCAAGTTGACTTTGCAGGAAATATGACTTTACCCGTTAGTAAAGTTGTTCTCACCATTTGAGAAAGAGGAATATCTAAGCCTATTGAGTTCCTCGTGGTTGTTATAGATTCCTAATAAATGCTATAATCAACAGAGGGTGATTGTATTCCATGAAGAAAATGTCATCCACTTACCACCATAAGGTAAAATGCATCACTAGTAAGGGGGTCATGGAAATCCAGGGGAACCAGGCCTTTGACAGAAAGTGTTTCAGAGCTTCCATCCAGCCAAAATAGGCGAAGAAGAATGAGAAAGTTATGGAGATGGTAAAGGTATCCATACCCTCCAAGTAATAGCTAAAGTATAGTCAACTTGGTGTTGAGAAAACTAGGATTCCCCCCACTGATCAGGTCATGTAACCTCTTCAAGAGGCTGTCTTTGATGACAACCAATCTAAGAAGAAGTTATTGATTGACATCTCACTTAATGATGAAGATAAGAAAGAACTGATCATTTTCTTAAAAATAAATCATTTCATTTTGGACTGGAAATCGTATGATAGTCCAGGAATAAATTTAAAAGTAATGTGCCACAAGTTCCATATGGACCCGTCATATCCACCAGTGACTCAAAAAGTGCGCATAATCGCACCCAAGAGACTTGGGTAATCGAAGAGGAAGTGGGGAAACTTTTAGAGGCGCAGTCCATCAAGGAAGTTAAATTCCCCAAATGTTTATCAAACCAAGTGACTGTGAAGAAAAATAATGAAAAATGGAGAGTCTATATTGACTTCACTAATTTGAATCGGACATATCCAAAGGATAGTTTTCCTCAGCCCAAAATAGACCAATTGGTTGACACTATTGCCAACCATGAATGTATGAGATTCCTCGATGCCTACTAAAGGTACCATCAGATCCCACTATTTGCCCCGGATCGGGAAAAAAGTCTTTCATCACCAAGCTGGGGCTATAGTGCTATAGGGTGATGTCGTTTGACTTACCGAACGCCGAGGAAACCTATCAGAAACTTGTTACAAAGATCTCTAGGCAGAAGTTGGGGGATATAATAGATGTATACATAATAAATATGCTTGTGAAAAGCAGGAAAAAAAGCACCACCTCACGGACCTAGAAAAGACTTTTGAAGTTATTTTCTATTATAGGATGAAACTGAATGCGACTAAGTTCTCCTTTAGGGTAGAATTGGTAAAGTTCCTTATATACCTGGTCCGTCAAAGAGGTATTGAGGCAAACCCTGACCATATTGAAGCCATCAAGAATGTGTAACCCCCAAGCATGATGTACAAGGTGCAAAAGTTGATCAAGATTTGCTACACTCAACCAATTCATATCAAGATCTTTAAAAAAGAGTCGACCTCTTTTCCAAGCACTAAGGAAAGAAAGAAAATAAATATGGAGTGATAAATTCACCCAAACACTTGAATAAGTAAAGAAGTATTTGAGTTGACCACCACTACTGATGATTCTTGACCATGAAGGACCCCTACACTTGTACCCGACGATGTCTAAAATTATAATTAGCTCAAATGTGGCTTGTGGGAAGAACAGAAGTCAAGTTTCCCTTTTTTATATCAATAAAACATTAACCGACATTATGGATACATACTTCTGTTGGAGAAATTTACATACGCACTAGTGATAGCCTCTCGTAAGTTAAAACATTACTTTAAGGCATGCACTATCGTTATTCTGGCCTCCTTCCCTTTGAAGGTGATGCTTAGGAAGGCCAACCTATCTGGACGGATGTCAAAGTGGTCAGTTAAACTCGGGAGGTTCGATATCAAATTTAACCTTAGGACCTCAATGAAGGGCCACATCCTAGTTTACTTCATCGCTAAATTCTCCAGCGACTTAGAACCCATAGATACAAACACCAAAAGTGAAGAATTTATCCAACTAGTCAAAGAATGGAAGAGGTGGATCATCAATGTGGATAGAGCCTCAAATTCCAAAGGGGGAAAAATTAGGATATTGCTGGTATCCTTAGAGAAAATTGTTCTTAAACGGGCAGTTCGCTTGAAATGTGAAGCCTCAAACAATGAAGCAGAGCATGAAGCCTTTATCGGTGGGTTAAAGAAGGCACTCTCCCTGGGAGCTTATCACCTTGACATATTTTATGACTTATGGCTAGTATCAAATTAAACATTAGGGGACTACAACATTAGGGATGAATATATGGCGGCGTACCTTGAAGAGGCCCAACACTTGGTCCCCAAGTTCAAACATGTATAAGTGCAATGGTTCCCAAGGGGGAACACCAGTCACGCATATGCACTAGCCACACTCACTTTAGCTATTAAGGGAGATATGAATAAAATGATCCAAGTGGATTACCTTGATCGACCCAACATCCACAAAGAGAAATATGCGAAGTAGGTTATGTCCATTGATAAGGCCCCAAGCTGGATAAATCCAATAATGAGTTACCTAAAAGAGGATGTCCGGCCAGACGATAAGAACAGGGAACACAAAATTCGGGTGAAAGTTACCCTCTCCCACTTATGGACAGACCAAAAGCTTTATAGACGATCTTTTTCAGGACATAATCCTCAATGCGCGCACACAGATGATATCGACCAGACCCTCTATGAGTTGCATGATAGGATATGTGGAAGCTACGCGGGGAAGGTAACTGGCATTTAGGATAATGAAATAAGTGTTCTTGTGGTCGTATATGCATTAGCTCGCCAACGACCTCAAGTCCCTCATAAGTCCTTGGCCTTTTTCACAATGGGGGCTTGACCTTATCGGTAAATTTCCCCTCGCCTCTGGCCGCTTAAGTATTTATTAGTCGTTATGGAATATTTCTTTAAATGGGTCGAAGGAGATCCCCTAGCGAATATTCGAGATTTTAAAATGACTAAGTACATACAAAAGAACATCATGACACAGTTTGGCATCCCTCGAATCATCATCATAAATAACAGAATTAAATTTGAGAGCAATATATTTTGAATCTTCTACGATGAGCATAACATTATCCACTACTACAGCTCAGTGGCATATGCTCAGAGCAACAGGAAAGTAGAAGCATCTAACGAGAGAGTCCTCAATAGGAAAAGAAAGATATTGGAAAAAAGTAAAAGGTGCATGTGTCGACCATCTCCCCCACATTCTTTGGGAATTTTGAACTATACCTATGAGATTAACGGGGGAAACACCCTTTTCCACAACTTATGTAATGGAGGCAATCATCCCATAATATGGGTCTGTCGACAATGAAGTCCACCTTAATCTACCAGGATATCAATGGTGAAGCAAGCAGAGCACCCAACCAATGAAAAGAGGAAATTGACTCTTATAAAGAGGGCCTCTTACCAATAACAGTATGCCAAGCAGTACAATATGGGGTCAAGGTGAGTAGCTTCAAGGTCGGACACTGCATGCCTAAAAATATTATGGACGGTGCTAAGAAGCTCTTGGACGTTAAACTTGGGCCAAACTAGGAAGGACCATTCAAAGTCACTCGAGATGACTTATGGGGAGCCAACCATATTGAAACGATAGAGGGCAGAGAGGTTGCCCGAGCATGGAATGCAAACAACCTCAAGAAGATTTACTTTTAAGGCTAAATATATTTCAATTTTGAATTTATTTTCAAACGTTCTTTTAGATTTTTCGCACATATTTACGTATGTTAAAATTTATCTCCATGTATTGCTCAAAGTGGCAGGCAAATGAGTATTTAATAAAGGAGATCGATTAGTTAACTGAGTTTTCTTTAGCGTATTACCTATCACTATAATGATTATATTCTTTCAAATGTATTCTTTTAATATTATTTAATCGGTTGACCAATGACCATCACTGACTGAAAAGTTTACACAGACTAACTACCTAGTCAACTAAAGACCAAATAGACCCAAAATGTTTTGACAAATAAAAAAAAATAAAAAATTTCTCACAATTGATGAAAGGCCTATTGGGAAGCCTTAGGAACCCCTAACATAAAAAATTTCTCACAACCGATGAAAGGCCTACTGGGAAACCTTAGGCACCCCTAACCAGCCAAATCAAAAAAATCCTAGTTGGGTGGCAACAACATAAATATGTGCATTCTTTCTTTTTAGATGTAGACCTAAGTTTTGATGTGACGACATCATCTAAAAGGTAAGATCAGGGACCACATAACAAAAAGGAAAGCAAAAGGTGAAAAATTCATTTAGTACTTTAAATTATTAGAAGGAAGTTGAGAAAGTAAATGTTTTACAACAAAAAGATAATAAAAATAACCGGACTAGTTGTACGGACGAAGCGAACCACCTACTGAAGTTACAACTCCTAAAAGTAGAATATCTAAGGTAGGAGGCAACACAATAATGTCCAAACTAATGATTTTTGATGGCCCTCTAGGATAAAACCTCTCGACCAATCCTAGAAGTCGATAAAATCCATGATCTCCATCTAGGCCATAGTCACTTTTTTTAATTGTAAAACATAATTCAAAAGTATGAAATTTAATCAAAAACTGTTTTAAAACCAATGCTAACAAAACATTCGACATATCGATAAAATAATTTCATAAGTGAAAATTAAAAAAAACTATCTTAGATAATTCTAATCTTGTTTATAACATCCAACGCATCATAGCCAGGAGTAAACTGAACATACACCTTCTTTATTCCATCAGGCCTGATCAAAATGTTCGCTTTCTTGGTTTGTGTAAGGACATGATTTTATAAATGTTCGTTATCAATTAAGTATGTTTTATACCAATATATCATCGAAGAATGTTCAAGATCATGCAAGCATCGAGACGGATTCGAATATCAATCTTCTTCAACATTAAAGCCCAACAAGGATGAAATTGGTAAAATTTGTTTAAGTTCCATTTACATTTTACATTAAAAGTGTTGGGATATTTTTGTAAAAGATAAAATATTTTTGCTATTTATGAAAAATGATTTTTGAAATAATGTTAAATGTTTATCATTTTTCAAAAACATTTTTATCATATAAGTTTTGGATAAACGTCTCCTGATCCTGTGAACAGTTTTGGTTTTTGAGGATTCCAAGTTATTTAAATATTTAAAACTTTTTAAGAAGATCAGTGACTGTCGTTCAAACGACATCATATCTCGTTCGAACGACGTCGCTTGTCATTCGAACGACAAGTTGTTTTGCCTGTACACGTTACCGCTTTAGATTTTAATATTTAAAGGGTGTCAGGCTACTGAATTTCGTGTGGAGAAAAACTGGGTTTTGGCAGAATACATTTTTTTATTCTCCAACATATTTTGAGGGTTTAATCTTTTATTTTACAATTCACAAAAATCCCAAGTACTTTGTGTGAGTTGTTTTGTGGAACCTAAAAGAATATTTTTTCTGTTGTTTGTAATTTGTGGGGATATCTCTACAACCGAGAGCTGCATGTTATTGTGGAGTGAGTGGCTACAAAGTTTATGACTGCGTGCCATTGAGGTTTGCTGTGTGTGGATCTTTGCTAAAGTCTGCGTGTCCGTTGTGGTATAGCTGTGTGTGAACCATTTTTGATCTGTATTTCATTGTAATCCGATGTAAGTTGCGATTTACAATTATAGTGAAATAAAAAGGTTTTGCCGTGCGGGGATTTTTCCTGAAATTTGTGTCGCATATTTATTTATGATGGGTGGACACACGCACGAACGTAGTTGATTGAGTTTAAGGGATGAATTGATTTGTTTCATAAATTGACTCTAATTAAGTAAGTTTGTTATTGGAATTTGCGCAACTATTTGAATCGGTATCGCACGTAAGACACTTTTCTCAGTTTGAATATCATACATCTTCTTTACAACATCTATGATCTTTTTCTTGTCAACATGGATGTCAACAATGAAAACAAGGTTGTTGTTGTCCTTAATTGGTTTCATTGCAGACTCAATGGTCAATGGATATTTGAGTATTTGATAATGGTCCAATTTGTTTCTCGGAAGGGGCATTAATGCTTGTGTATTTGGGGTTAAGTTCATTCTTTAATGTCTTTGGGGTTATTTAGATATTTACTCATTAGGCTACTAGGAATGGCATCTACTTGAATCCACTAAATATCAAGCTTGTAAGGAGGCTTCTGCTGGTCGAGGCAACCAGGACCATACCAATACCATAATTTAGACTCCTTGGGCACTTTTGCAACTGCTAAGTCATTGATCCATCCATTCTTATAACCAACGTTATGTGCATCATTCAGATCTAAATCCATATTGATAAGGTCCTAGTCATAGTTATCCATTCACCCTTGGTAAGTCTACTTGCAAAACTGGAACTTGAGGCGATCAAGCTTTTCGAACAGACTTCAGATGGTTGTTGCCTTACTTTTTAAAGATTTCTTTATCTTTTCCAACTCCTTTCCCAACAGACCACTCTCCTTTTCATCAGAAGAAGACAGACCTTAATTATTATATCCTTGCCCTACAGGGCCTTTTGTGTCTTTTTTAGTTCTTTTCTGAATTGGGCATTCTCCCATTCTAGAAAATAAGCCCCCTTTAAGAGTACTTGTCGACTTTTTTAACTCTCCCAACCTCAGCTTGCTGGTCGTTATTTCCTCTCTCAAGGAAGGCATCAACCTCAATTATTCCAATAAGGTTGTCATACAAGATAAAGGTTTTTACTCCATGTGTAGACTCGCCATGAGACAAATTCTTCTAAAATCACTTTATATACTCAACTCGACCACTTTTTCGTCAAATTTATCCCTCAGATAGTCTAACTCTTCCCTATTTTTTGAGTGGTGAGAACCATGTCATCATGGTTGCATAATTTTCCCCAACTTGGTGAAAAAGGCGACGTAGATCCAAGTAGGTCGTTTTTGCTCGGAATAACATATCAAGGCCCAAAACCTGATCAAGATCATTATCCTCGTCTTAGCCATTAAAAAAGAGTATCCTACGTATTTTTATAAAGTCCTATTGATTAATGATAATCATTGCAAGTCTTTCATCAAACTATAAGAATGGGTGGTCAGACATATGAGTTTGGTAAAACATTGAAAGATTGACGAAATATGGCAAGACAAATGAACAGGCAACAGTCAATTCAAATTTTGAATTTTATTAAAAGATATAAAATGGGGATATCCTATACATCATTGATTAAAAGAAAAGGAAAGAAAATGCCTCCTAAAAAGTCCTACTGAGCATTCTCATAGACCTTCTCTTTCTCAACAGCTTGAACAGTGGTTATAACTTTTAACTGGTCAGCCTCAATTACAGTATCTTGTCCAACCTGCCCCTGAACAAGCCTAATAATAGAATCTTATCCTCCAACCTCCTTCTCCTCCTGAACTGAAGGAGAAGACATGTGTCATGCTCCTTGAAGTGGTCGAAGTCATCAATAATATCGATCTTTATAAGGGACTCATCACATCCATTCTTAAACAATACCTTTCTTAGGTATACAATTTTCTCTCCTACTTTGGCGAAGGTCTTGTCCGAACCATGAGTATAAGCTTCATCTTTAGCTTGCGACATGCCAACTAGGGCCTTACCGGCTTTGACCTTATCCTTATCAACCTTCGTCTTATCAATCTTGGCCTCAGTCTTATCACTCTCAACACTTTTCTTAGTCTATTTGGCAGTGAAGACCAGGGCAGCATAGTTGTCAATCTTTTTTTAATGGTTGATTTTCTCAACCTCTAGGCTTTGGACATTTTGGTCAAGCTCCATCTTCTTGGCCACTGACCAACATTAATGTGACTAAATAATCACTAGAAACCTGCTCTCGACTAATTAAAATCTACCTTAACATAAGCAGAGGACTCCATCAATGTATCATTCCTCTTCAACAACTAATCATATTTGATCAGGAACTTCCAGACAATGTGCAAATATTGGTGAGTAAAATACAAGAAAAAATAAACGCAAGTAAAAGGACATACAAATAATGAACTTACAAGGGAGAGATTTTGATTGGCATGTTCCACCAATCGACCATGGGATAAGAGAGAAAAAACTTGCTTATCAGCAATAAAGGCCTCTGATCGAATCCAGTCTCGGGCTAAGTTATGGGGAATAACGACATATTGAGCAATGCCCTTGCCCTTATCAACAACCAATTTTCCCACAACTACCAGTGGTGAATCCCTGATGTACATAGTATTAGTTAGGCTCCCAACTTCATTATTATTACTCGCTAATCGAGCAAGATCTTTATCATTGCCCAAAGGGCGAGCATGGGAAGAATTGGTATTTAAATTTATAGCAATCAACTTTATAACTTTCCTCTTAGCCATCGCACCAGAAGAAAGATCTATAAAAAGAACATATGGGATGTTCGTAGGTTCAAAGGAAGATGATGTTCCTTCCTCGTTGGATCATTTCATTTCTAATCCTTGGGAGATAGAGGCTTCTAGAAGGTCCAAGGTAATAGGATGACCAAATTTTATTTGTTCTCATCATAAAGAAGGTGTTTAAAATGTTATAGTCAAGCAAAAGTGTAGCCGACCTAGGATGATCACCAGTTCGAATCCTCTACTGGAAACCCAAATTGTTCGGAAATCAGTAAAATTAATGTCACGAGCAAGGGGAGGTTTTTCTTGCTATTTTCTGCAATAAACAAAGAAAATAATTGGACGTCATCCAAAATGAAGGAAAAATGTGAAGTCAAAAATTTAGTTACAAATTAACTTATTCCTCGCCCTTTTTGAGGGCATCTCAACCCTTCGTATGCCATACTTTCAGGAAGAGGGGAGTACTTCCATGTTTTCATAATTATACCATTATCCAAGTACCTAATTTGAATTAATCAAATTCTCAACTAGGATCCAGTTGGCCACCATTGTCTTCATACAATATATACCTTCATGGGTTGTCACCCCTAGAAGTATCTAATATCAGTGATACCAAGACTGGTTCCATGCATATCATAAATGTGTTGAACCACATTAATGATCCTTCGACCATTTAGATCATGAGATACGATCACGTCAAAGTATTAGCAAAACTCGAAGAATAACCGATTTGGGGTAAAGGTGACCCCATATTCAACAATAAAGATTGAAGGCAACTAATGGCCCTCAAAAAGGGCACAAAGGCCATAAGGACCCTCAACTATTTCTACCGTTACTCATTGGGGAACGTGGTGTTCAAGTTTTAATTCTTCAATAGTGTCTTTACTTTTAATATACACGATTGTCAAAAGATTACAAATCAATGAAGAAAATTAAGGAGAGAAATCGAAAAAATGCAGAAAAGTGATTGAAATGGGGTTGAGTGTGCTTACAGTGAAATTAGGACACTGAAAAGTTTTTCTTCAAAGTTCATAGGTTTTAAAATAAGTAAGAAATGGAGGGAATGGTTGTTTTGTGGTGTGAACTGTCCTCATGGTTCCCTTAAAACGTAATGATCACGCATGTGAAACAACTATCGAAGTGACGGGTGCATTTCCTCACGTCTAAGAAGAGAAGCCATGTTTATGAGTGTGCCACTTGGGCACTTAATAGACAGGAACTTTTCATTTCTCTGTCATTTACCAAACTACCCTCCAATCAACCAATGAAGATTTCAAATAGTCATCAACTTTCGAAGAAGGAATATTGTTATTCCCTCGGTGTAAAGACTTGTCAGGTATCAATAGATGAGTTACACACAATAAAGCCCTCAGGGAGACCCTGAACTTTGGGGTAAATTATGAGGTTTGGAATTGCACGTGCTCTATATAAGCGCTAAGTCCACGTGCACCTATAATTGATGAAGAATCAAAGTTAGAGAAGACCCCTTTAAGTCAATCACTTTAACGACAAATTATGATAAAAGACAAGTCCGAACTCTTAGAGATAACTATTGATGGAGCGTAGGACTTTCCTAAAATTCTCTTTAAATGTAAATAGTAAACCCATCCCCGTGAGGGGGTATGCAACATTGTAACGTCAAACATTACTATGAATCTGCCAATTAGTTATCAAATGCAGTAAAGAACAAACTCTAGCACCCCGTGGACATAGGCACATTACCAAACCATGTACATCTTGTGTTGTATGTATGATCTCATTACTTTTAGTTACATTCATTCTTGTTTTTTTTTGTGTCTATTGAATATCATCACTTGTAGGAAAAAAACTACATTATTCAATATATATTAAAAGATACACATAATTAATTTTTTTGCATAAATATAAATTTACACAAATTAATTGGAAATACCAATATATCTTAAGGGACATATATAATAATTTTTTTTATAGAATAATCTGAATAAATTAGAAAATAATCTTATAAACATATATAATTAAATATTTTTATACATATTAATCTGATTAAAAATACAGATAAAAGGGTTTTGAACTAATGAAATGGATTTTGAACTTAAATAAATAGCTAAACCAATCAAATTAGATTTACACAAATCATACTATTCAACTGTTAACAAACAAAATATTCGATTTTTTTTAACATTCAAACAATGAAATCTATATAGAAATAAAAGCAACATAAATTAACTGTTAAACAAATAAAAAATAAGATCACGATAACATAAAGAAAGAGTTAAACATACCTTAGAAACCACACTTTTCAGGCCTAGTTTCCAACCATGAGAGACATCTGGAACTTCGGTCATTCACGACAGAGGAAGCATCAGTCGTTAACGATAGAAGAAGTTCGGATAATGAGAGAGAGTTATAACACCGATCATGTGAGATAGAGATGTAGCGCCAACTATTAGAGAGAGGGACGGGGTCATAAGGGTTTTATATTTTGTGGGGGTTTAGATAGAGAAACTAATGTTGAAGTTTTTAAATGATCAAAGTGAAGCTAGGGTTTAGTTAAAGAGGTTTTTATATTGGCGCTCACATAAGACCATTCATTCTAAAATATGAGCCCAAGTTAATTCATGCGTTTAAAATATGGGCCCCAAATCAATTCATGCTTTTAAAATATGTTCCCAAATTTTAATATTTGGGCTAATACGGACATTCTATTTAATTGGGGCACATATTTACACTGTTAGGTGTCTTGAATAGTTAGGATTTATCCATGTGTATATCTTTGCCTATGAAATTGTCCATAACCTCATACACCATGATGAACTGCATAGACGTGGGCAATGATTCTCGCTGTAATAACCTACATGGATTTTAGAGAGAAAAAAATGATGGAGTGTGTGAGATAGAGAAAGATTATGATTGTAACACCAGTGGAAATGGAGGGCAAAGGATCGAGGCAAAAGTATATAAAAATGATTTTAGGGATTTACACGTTTTGGTGCTAAAATAGACGTGAGTTACAAACACATGTTCTATAAGAACTAAAATAAAAACATGAATGCCAAAAATTACTATCAACCTAAGGATCAAAGTTAGTTCAAAACATACATTATATCGGAATATTAAAAAAATAACTTACCATTTGTTATATGGAAACCAAAATTTTAGAAGTTCAAGAGTTATTAGAATCAAGAAATCATCCCATGATAAAGGAATTATCGAACAATTTTTTTTAACCGATACAAACAATTCTAGCCTGAATGCATGATATATGTACATCGAGACATAATCTCGAGTAAAGTTAATTAATCTAATATAATGATATTATGTAATGAATAATACCATTTAAATATATAACATAAGATTATCATTTCACATTATATAGTTAAAGTATTTTCTCTTGCAGTATAACCGAGAAATCAATAGGCAAAAAAAGAGAGCAGTTTTTAAATTCATTATTCCAAAATTGACAAAATAAAAATATAAACATAACTCAATGAAATAAACAGAACTTTAAACATATTTTTTCTCGAATGCCACAAAAATAAAATGTTAGTTGTAAAATACTAAGAAATTAGAGTTCACTTACTTCTAAAGGTTGTACAAAATTACGATGGCTTCCTCTAGGTTGAAAGCCAAAAGGAGGTAACTTCCCATTCCCCATTTAGAAGTGTACATATATACAAAAAATTCTTATTTAAGAGTTTCGTCTTCTGGTTCATCGAGAAAGAGGAGAGTAAGAGAAAGATACTTACCGGAATGCAGCATACAAAACATATGGACCAATAAACTCTCATGTAAGGCTTCATATGTGTGTGTTCAATGTTTCTGCTATTGATCTGATAGAAAAGTGTGCACCCACATCATTCTCTATGGGGCCAGTTGGATGTTCTTAGCATAGATATCAAGTAAAATGGAGAAATATAATTACCTTTTTGCATTTCATCGAGGTAAGCAGTGATAGGCATCAACAACGTCCGATATGGAGAAATGGGTATGCGATAACAGCGTAATTGTTGTGGTATACATGTTGGGTGGCGTGCGGATGAGAGCCATATCTGATGGCGAAGGCGACTAATGGTTATTTGGGTTACATATCAATGAGACTGGTAAAATGGGACGCTACAAATTTAACTCGACTATTAAATTAGACACTAAATGAGACTGGAATAATATTTTAATATTCCAGTTAAATGGGACTAAATTAACATCTAATAGTCCAGTTAAACTTCTGACACTAAACTTGTAAAAATAAGTTCATTCTGATTGGGAGACATGAATATTAAAGTTACATAAATGAGACGAACTTGAACTAGATGAAGACATGAAAATTCTTCTAGCTAGATCCTGCCAAGTGAAAAAACAAAATGAAAAGGGTTAATTACACTTTGACCCCTTCAACTTTTTCTCCTTTTCACTTCACCACTTCATTTTCTATACTTAACCCCCACAACTTATAAATATGTGTCACTTTACTGCCCAAATATCTTAGGACATTGAAGGGATCAAAGTGTAATTAACCCGAAAGAAAATAAGGAAGCATAATATATAAAATGCAAAGTCCCAAGGAATGGTATAACACGAGACACATAAATTAAATGCAATGTGAGAAAAACACAAGGGTAATGAAATGAAACTTGTAGTTCATTTCATCCACCATTCAAAATATAGTGTTATCAGGCTACCACCCCTTCATAGTTCAGCCCATATGAGTAGGTTATTAATCAAACAAAAAAATTATTCAATATAAGGTGAGAAAAATAAATTTAAAGTGAGTAGAATAAAATTAAAAAATGAAGCAAAAGAGATCGGGAATATAGTTATTTTCTTCGATGAAAAGATCCATTATCTTTATATCAAATATGTACAAAAGTACTAACTAATGAGATTTTTCCCATGAGTAAAATGTTAAAGTGTTAGATAAAAAACTTATGAAAATAAAATTATATTGAATGCGAGATACATAAAGCTCTTTCATGAGGTCTTATTCTTCCGAGTCCATATAAATTCTAGATTAATATAGAAACAAACATTGTCCATTAGATATCGATAAGAATTTTGAATGGTAGTTATAACGTGAAGGGAAAATATCAAATAGTTACATGACATGGAGTATGGGGCGATAAATTAAAAAAGCTGAAAGCCACATTCATATTCAATTACCATATAATATTTGCAATAAATAAAACCCATTCTACAACTTAGATCATCATTTTTTCTTAAGAAATATGAGTACATAAGATGAAATCACACAACAATTTATAAATATAAAATAGTTATGATTATGAGTGTGAAAAGTCCTTTTCTAAATAAAAAAAAAATGAGTTTCAACTACAATCAGAACCACAAATTCACCATAAATGTATACACCAACTAAAAAATTAACATAAAAATGTACAAAAATAAAAGAATCCAAATCCCTCAAAGCCTCAAATTAAAAATGTACAAAAATAAAAGAATCCAAATCCCTCAAAGCCTCAAATAATTAAACTAAAATCAACATATATATGTAACTGCAACCAAGCCTTGATGCTCAACCGAACCACCATCCATAAAAATCTTAATCATAGATAACCCATGTACTCTTCTCAACCCATACGTTGTAGGATTGGCAAAGTCAACAGTGCAATAATAATAATATTATTATTATTATTATTATTATTATTATTATTATTATACTATTATCAAATCAAATACTGAGATAATTGAGATACCAGGGTAAAATGATGTGGATTCCTGTAATCTTTAGTTGAATATCCCAAAATTGAAGCCTCTGTTCATACCCATCAGTGTAGTCATGGAGGGAGAGAGAAATTGGTAAATGTCGATTAAGATCAAGAGATAGTGGGAGAGAACTATGATGATTCTTTCATTGATGTCAATAGTGTTAATGGAAATGGAGGATAGAGAGGGGAATATGTGGTTTCCAAGAGGTTGATCAAGAAACAATGTCTTTGAATTGATCATATTAAATAAAAGATGTCATCAACGGTTGACACTTGGAAAAAGAGATTGGTTGAGGCTCTAAATTTATATATATTTACTAGCATACAATTTGCGCAACAATTAATATATTTGTTGCACTTTGATGCATAATTTTGGAAAATTATTTTCATGGGCTAAGCCTTTAACGGTTTACTTAAAAATGAATGATTATTTGAAATATCGCATATTTTTTAGTTGAAATGAAAAAGTAAATTGATAGATGATTTCAACCATCGATATAAAATTGAGAGTAATCATATTGCACCTTTTACGATGCACAAATAATGAGCTTTTTTACGTAGATTTCTACCAATATGTTAGACATTTATAACAAATAATTTACTTTTAAAATAATTTTTGAAACTTTGGATTGGTATAAAATATATCTAAAAAATATTATCATCGGGACAAAAATGAAAAATATTATAAAAAATATATACCAGATCATAATTGAAAAATTGTATACAAACTAAATGTTTCCATGTTATACAATTGCTCCATTTAACTTCGCTTTGACATATAGGGAGATTAATGATTATATTGAAATAATTATCAATATTTTTCAAAAGTGACAATAGATGGTTCCTTAACCTGGTGATATGGCCATTTGAACATATGATCATGAGACATACTATTATATGCATAAATCAGGCTAAAATTTTCAATGTGATTTTTTTGCACATATTTTAATAGTGCAAAAATATTAAAAAGATAAATCTAAATATTTGCTCTATTTTATACAATAAATTAAGAGGGTTAGGAGTGGGAGTTGTTCTAATTTATTTCCAAAAAAATATAATCAATCATGGTATAAGACTTGGTGTTGATGTACAAAATTGGTAGATACTTTATCTTAGCTAATAATTCTCAATTTTGTTATCACAGATAAAATGTAAATGAAAATGATAAGGAACACCAAATTGTTTTAAAGTTGTTCAACTTAGAAAAAGCCTACATCGAGTGTTATGGTCTTACTATTGAAGGAGGTTACATATAGTTTAGTGTAGCCTTGCTCATATGAGTTAGACTTGTCCCCTGAGCTAAGGGAAATCATATATTTATAGTGGTCCAGAAACCCACGAGCGGAATGCCTTTATATATTCAGGCATTTACACCAGTACATAATGAATGAGGCCATTAATCTTCTAAGGCATGTGTTGAATGTCTCTTGATAAATCCCATGTGAATGACTTTTCTTATTCCTCATAGTTCACCTTCTTAAGCTAATCGGTCGGTGCGACGACCAAGTTTATCTGGAGTCGACTAAATGTAAATAACGTGATGAGGTTTACAATCATGAGGAGTCGTGTTACAATATAATAGGTCCACATGGCATGAATAATGAGAGTGAGCTAGAGTTCAATATCACAACTTCATGAATTGAACTCCAATTTTTATAACCAGTTTTAATTAAGACAAGAACATGCAACTGAGTGATTGAAAGTGATAAATCTATCTAGCATGCAATCCAACAATCACAAAAGCAATTTCATGAAAAATCCCCGAAAGGGGAAAGACCTCTTATTTCACTATTTAATGTAAACCATGACTTATATATACATAGAGAAATACAACGTTTTTTATAGACAAATACCCGCATGCCTCGGTTCGTTGTCTTCAGCAAGTGCCCCCACAAGAACTCCAAGAATCAACAATTGAGATAACTTATCTTCTCCACAAGTATCACTGCAAGATTAAGTAATATTAATATAAGGGTTTCTCAAAATTTCAGAAACAGATGTAGGAGGATTTTAGTGGGTCAAAATGGGAGCCTTATTATATAAAAATTAAATTGCACCAGGTCTTATGAAGGCGTTGTTCAAAAGTCTTACGAAATACCTAATGAGAGAAGGTATTTATAGGCGAAATAAAAAATCAAGGCGATGCTATGTCATTCTAATGACATGTGCATGTCATTATAATGACATTGAGATGTTGTTAGATCCCTCTTTGAGCGGCCTAAGAAACGACGGGTAAAAAACCAAAACAATGAGAGGTCATTTGATCTATATTAGATCAGGGGATCAAGCGACCTTATCAAACGACATGTGCATGTCATTAGAACAACATATCCATGTCGTTTGAATGACCTTAAGTGAAAAGTTTTATTTTTAAATTCTAGCCTTGTTTTTGATAAAATACAATCAGTTATAAAATCAATTTAAAAATCTCCCAAATATAATTGCGAATATTAAAAACTCCAAATAAGAACTATACCATTAACGTAGGGGAGTAGTGGAGACCAGTTGAAGATGAACTTAACACGTTTGAAGATGATGGGTGCTTGATGATGAGCACAATGCTAATGATTCGGGTAGAGGCCATCATGGATGATGTGAAGACGTACCAAATGTTATGATATATGACATATCAGCTTTGATTTAGGACAACTCAAAAATTCCTAGATTCTACCGGACAATCATAAGATTATGTTCTTACAAATATCCCCCAATGTTTATGCCGGTACATACATAAAAAAATATCTGAATTATGCAACCTAAATAAAAATTAACACATACAATATAATATCCCCCAAAACCCTCAGATGGAAATATCAAAGTATTTGTCTTGAAATCTTTAAAATCTTCAAAATTTCAACTCTCCAAAGTTTAGTCATCATCAGGGTGTGCCATAAATATGATCTTCAATTTGTAACTACACACATGATACAAGAAACAAATATCCGCGACATGCACAAGTTTGAAATACAATGACAAGTAAATGAAAATATTAATTAAGCACAAGTAAGCACAAGAAAATAATTAAATCAACATACTTTCCCACTACCCCATAATTTGTTATCCCCTTTTTTATGATGTCCCAAATAGACAAGGAAAGAATACATAAATCATTAATACGGAGTGTGTCATAAATAAATAACCTTCTCTTTTTGAATTTTTCAAACTTTTTCTCACAAAAAAATATACAACAAAAAATCACACCATGAATTTACACTAAGATAACCAAGTCGATGAAAGCATATGTGTAGGGGTGTGAACAAATTCGATAGGAAAATCAACTCGAACATTCATACTCACGTGTGCACGATGAATTTTTTATACTCCTAACGAATGAACTCCAAATCGTCCTTAGGTATAAAAAGTTGAATTTATATGAAATTGACTCAATCTAATCGACAAATCAAAGTAAAAAATTAGTTCCACACCAATAACGTCTAAAATTTTGTAATGCTTTTTCGAGAATTTTTCAGGACCTGCAAACCCATTGATTTCCATCCAAACTCCCTTACAAATAATAATGAAGTTTTTATTGAGGTTCTAAATTCTATTTTTTAAGAGATTTCGTATTCGCCCCATTTTGGCATATTTTTCTTTTTATTGCCTTAATTTTTTCTTGGGCTCTTTTCGAACGGTGGCTATCACGATGAGTTCATATACCTCTCGCAACCCTTTCCCATGTTCACTCATTATCTTTTTAATATTAATTAAATTCTCACGGGTACTGGTTCTTACATGCACTACTTTTATTGACTCATTTTATTGCATTTGGTTCATTTTAAGACAGGATTGAGATGAAAACATTTTGACCAACATGTGATAAACAAGTACAAAAATCAAATAAATTTGTGCACGTTTGCGTTAAAGGAGACAATGAGTCAAACAACCAGAAAGTAATCACTAATTACATCTCAATGGCTCCAAACGTTACAAAGAACATGGATGAAATGAAGTTGTGTCTCAAAACACTACCAAATAGTCACGTGGATAATGGAATGATGTAGTGACTTGGCCATCCTAAATGTCCATCCATAAAAGGTGTAAATAAACTACAAAAATCTTTTTGTGTTTTCTTTCTTCAAAAATTTTATAAAAGCAAAATCATTTTTCCTTTTTCATTTTTCTTAAAAACTAAAAATATTTTTTGCATTTTTCCCTATTCTTAAAAACCAAAAATCTTTTTGTGTTTTTCTAATATTTAAAAAAAAAATGAAAATATTTTTAGATTTTCTAAAATATGAAAAAGAAAAAAATAATACAATAACAATACAAATAATACAGTCTAGCAATAGGAACTAAGAATATATACGTGAAAAACCATCCTATAGTAGACACACAAACCAACCCTCAGTCAACTGTGCAGATACCTAAAGACTTACTAAGACTCTTGAATCTAGGGGTGTCTAAATGTTTTGTGAAGATATCATCTAACTGGAGGACGGTGGTCACAAAGCTCAAGGATACGACCCTTTTCTCTACCATATCTCGGATAAAGTGCTCGCGTATCCTAATGTGTTTGGTGCGCGAATGCTGGAATGGATTGCGGAATATGTGTATCGTGCTCGTGTTATCACATGAAATACTCATGGTATCCTGTGATGTCCCATAATCCTCCAACATCTGCTTCATCCACCAGAGTTGCATACAATAACTCCCAATGACGATGTACTCAGCCTTCGCGGTGGACAAATATATTGAGTTCTGCTTCTTGCTCATCCACGAGACAAGAGAAGTACTAAAATAGAAACACCCACCTGAAGTGCTCCTATATCCATCTGCATCACTGGCCCAATCGGCATCTAAATAGGAGGATACACAGCCATCGGTATCAAAGGAATACCAAATACTACATGAGAGAGTCCCACTAACGTATTTGATAATATGTTTAATAACGTGTAAGTGCGACGATTTTGGGGATGACTGATATCGTGCACAAACTCCAATAGTAAGGGCTATATCGGGACGACCGACAATCAAGTAAAGAAGACTACCTATATTACTCCCTCGCCTGAAGTTTCCTTGCTAAGATTCATCGAGGTACTCATAGTGGTGTGAGAAAGCTTAGCGGAGTCTAACCCAGACTTCTTCACAAGGTCTCTTGCATACTTGGATTGGGAGATGAACATCCCATCATATGGATGATGAACCTAGAGACCAAGGAACAATGTAAGCTCACCAGCCATGCTCATCTCAAACTCACTCTTCATCTCCTCCTCAAAGTCGTGAGCATGGCGAGAGAACGTGGATCCAAAGACTATATCATCCACATAGACATGGGTAACCAAAATAACACTTTCTCCTCTCCAAATAAACAACGTCTTATTTACTCGCCCTCTCTTCAAGCCACAGTCTAAGAGATAAAAAGTAAGCCTCTCATACCAAGCATGGGGTGATTGCTTAAAACCATACATGGCTTTTCTCAGATAATAGATGTGTCCAGGGTGCTTAGGATCTTTAAATCCTTTCGGTTGTTCCACGTAAACATCCTCATGTATAATGCCATTCAGAAAGTCACTCTTGACATCCATATGATATAACTTGAAGTGCTGATAACATGTGATGGCGAGTAGTAGGCGGATGGACTTAAGCCTTGCAACAGGAGTAAATGTCTCGTCAATGTCTACACCCTCATTCTGTGTGTAGCCTTGAGCAACCAACCTATCCTCATTACGTATAATGGTACCATTCTCATCCATATTATTCTTAAAGATCCACTTAGTACCAATCACATTCCTCTCACTAGATATGGAGATAAGTTTCCATACATCATTCTTTCTAAATTGAGCAACTCTTCTAGAGTATCGGATAATCAGTCTTTGAGTGCTTCTTTTATATTCTTGGTCTCGACTTTGGAAGTGTAGCACAGAAAGCTCACAACGTTCTTTAGCTGAGCACAAGTCTCAAACCTAAGGTCGGATCTCTTAAAATGGTGGAAGGGTCACGACTCTTGCTAATATAAGCAGGTGTGTCCCCTAAGTCAGGAGTAGGGTCCACCCTAGGTGTATGAGGAACAATGGTACCATCAATAGGGAGTGAATCGACTTCCCACAAATGGTCAGAATCAATAAACTATGACGGGTTGTCATCTTTAACAGTGACGTTTATTGATTCCATAACCTTAAAGCTGCTCAACTTAAAAACTCGGATGCTCTACTCGTCGATGAATATCCTAACATAATTCTCTTGTCGCCCCGGGAGTCAAACTTTCCTAATTGCTCTCTATCCTTTAGGATGTAGCATTTACTCCCAAGGATATGAAAATATAAAGGGTTGGTCTTCTTCCCTATCCACAATTCATATGACGTTTGACGTGTGTGTGGATGAAGATATATACCCTATTCATCGTGTGGCACACATTAGACACCGCTTCTGCCTAAAACCTCTTACAAACTTTGTAATCTAAAATCATAGAACTAGCCATCTCCTGAATCGTCCGATCTCCCTCTCAACAATCCCATTTTGTTAAGGAGTTTTCACGGTTGAAAATTCATGTTTAATTCTGAGGCTATCACACATTAATGATCAACCTTTGCTTCTTTAAATTTTGTGCCATTGTCACTATGCATTCTATTGATTGTGACACCATGTTGGTTTTGCATGACACGACATTTGGTCTTAAGAAACTCTACAATATCAAATTTCTCTATCAAGAAACCAACTATAGAATAACGAGAGAAGTCATCTACCATCACGAGGATATAAATCTTACCACCCAGACTCTCAGTGAGAGTAGGAACCATAAGATCCATGTGAATCAACTCAAGCACTCATGAAGTGGTAACGGAATTCAACTTCCGATGGGGACTACGAGATTATTTTCCCTCATGGCAAGGACCACAAATCATAGAAGTTGGCTTTCCAAGTGACAGAAATCCACATACTAGGTCTTTCTTTGCTAAACGATCCAAATCTCCAAACTTAATGTGACCTAGACGTTGATGCCATACATCCATAAGAGATCGTGGTGATGTTGCACACGAATGAGGACTTGGTCACAATCCTATAATAGTTATCTTCTGTCCTCACTCCTTACAGTAGATATTTATTGGCTTGATCATAAATGTTACACTCATTCCAGTCAAGCTTCACAGCAAAGTCTGCATCACAAAGCTAACTAATGCGAAGGAGGTTTACTTTCAAGCTTTGACATACAAAACATTATTTTAAGCTTAGGAAAATTGGGTATCTCCACTGTATCACATCCTATAATGCTATATTTTCTCCCATCTTCAAAGGTGACTTTACCGTCCTTGCAATACTCAAGGATTTTAAAAAATGAGATGTCACCAGTCATATGCCTGGAGCACTGTCAAAATACCACTGGTAGGTATTATAATCCTTAAGAGCTACATGGATAATAATGGCTTTCTCTTCATGCTTAATAACCCAAGTAGTGGTGACTTTTTGTTTACCTTTATCTTTGTTGGGTCTAGTTGGGATATTAGAAGTATCCACTAACGAAAAAGACACTCGTTGTTCCACTTACATCAAACTGTGAGAAGTGGCGACATGACACTCAACCTGCTCTTTAAGGCTAGTAAAATCTATCAAGTGGTGTGACAGAGTATGTGTACGTCGAGTTCGACCTAAAATATAGCAAAACTCCCTAAGGTGGCTTTTTCTCTTGTAATAAGTGCAGAAATAAACAGTCTTTGTCCAACCTTTGTTTAATTTTCTTAGTCGAACTTTCCTTTGGGGTTTTGGTTGAGGGCCATAAGGATTCACAATGAATTCAAGAACCAGTTTCGGTGCGACATGTGACGTGGAAGCATCGTCAAAACCTATTCCCTATCTCTCACCAAACCTTAAAACGGGGCCGAGGAGCATGTTTCCCATCTTTTTAGATTTATCCTCAATATTTAATTTGACCTCCCATGCTCTCTCAAGATCATTAGTGAGTTGGGCTACAAGAGCTTCATGTTTCTTTTGAGTGTCCACAGATGCAAGGATCACACTCGTAAGACTAGCCACTTGTTTAGTCAAGTCCCCTTTCTCTTTCTCAAGAGTACTCTATCTCTCCAAGAGCTTTCTCTATATAAAAACTTCTTTCTCTCTCTCAAACACATGCTAGTGGAGGACTCTCTCTCACTTATCCTAAATCCTTCTCTAATGCAATGATCCTAGTTGCTAACCCCTTATTTTTCTTTTTAATTTTAAACGACTCAACGTACAACTTGGCATAGGCGTGCTGTATGTCACTTTCATCATCCTCACCCTCTCTCACATCGTTTTCACTGTCGAGGTGTCCTTGTGAAGTAGCTTCCTTATCTTTGTGAGGCGTATTAGAAGTACTCACATTACTAGCCATAAATGCGTTGATGTTACATTCATGCAGTGATTCTTCTCCTGAATCCACCGACTTGACCTCGCTCTCGTCACTAAGGGTGGAATTTAAGGTAACTTTTCCCTTGACTTAACTCTTTAACTTAGTTGGGCACTCATATGCTTTGTGACCTCTCCTATCTCACTCGTAACACCTCTCTTCCTCTCTCTTTGGGGAGTCCTTTTTATTTTCTAATTTCTTCCCATTTTTATTTTTCATAAAAATCTTTTTATCTTTAAAATTGCTATTACTTTTTAGTTTGAGAAATTTCTTGAAATTTTTAGCAAAAAGGGCTAAATCATCTAAATCAAATTCGTACTCAGAATCGGGCTACACTTCCTCTCTCGTTTTTAATGACTCCTCTCTCCTCCTAGACGACTCCTCACTCTTTCTAGACTAGGCCTTAAGTGCGATCGATTTTTCTCTGGTTTTAACCGTTTTAGGAAACATGTCGATTTCCTAAGTTTGAAGGTCTCTTACAATCTCTTCTAACCTAAGAGAATCTAACATTCCTAAAGAATTAAGCACAGTGACTTTCGAGATTAAACGGGTAGGCAGGGATTTTAATATTATTTTCACTACTCTTGTGTCAGGAATTTTTCACCAAGATTAAAACTAGTATGAATAATATCTGACAGACATGCATAAAACTCAATAAAACTTAATGTTTCAAATTGAGTAGTTAAAATTTTCAGTTTAGATGCCTTAACGACATTTGTACCCTCGTGTGTAAGCTACGGGATATCCCATGCCTCTTTTGACGTGGTACACGTCATGATACATCGGAACTGGTCGAGCAAGGGCTCCAAAAATTTCATTAAGTCCACGTGAATTATAAGTGATCCATTTAAATTCATCCTCATTCCAGTTAGACACAGGTTTACGATTGGTCACATTATCAACGATGATAGTGGGAGGAGTCCACCCTGTTTCACAAATTAACTGAACACATTCATCAATAGCCTTTAAAGTTGATTTCATGTGTTCTTTCCAATAAACATAGTTTGTACCATCAAAAACTGGCATTTGATTATATAAGTCATCCATTGAACTTGCTTTTTCAAATATCGATTTTTTCATAAAATTGATATCCAAAAATATTTTGGGGAAAAATTACACGGTAGAATTGTGTAAATGGATCTGATACCAATTTGAGAGTGCACTACAGTTCAATGTCACAACCTATTTAATTAAACTCCAATTTTTATAACCAGTTTTAATTAATCCTAGAACATGCAACCGAGTGATTTAAAGCAATAAATCTATCTAGCATGTAATCCAACAATCACAAAGGCAATTTCAGGAGTAATCCTCGAAAGGAACAAAACCTTTTATTTCACTATTTAATGTAAACCACGACTTACATGTACATAGAGAAATATATCATTTTTCACAGATAAATTCTCGCAGGCCTCGGTTCGTTGTTTTTAGCAAGAACAAAAACTCCAAGAATAAACAATGGAGATAGTTTCTCTTCTCCACAAGTATCACTAAAATATTGGGTAATATAAGTGCAGAAGCGATGTGATGGTTCAATCTAAACAAACAAATAGATTTTAATTTCTATTTCAAATTAAAATTCAACCAGGTGAAATTAACTTAAACACACACACAATTCAATTTCACTTAAACACCATTAATTAACCCAAGTCCTAGAAATTTGCCTAAGTCATATTTTGCAATGTTATCAAGTTAGGCCAAACCAGTTTTAACAATTAAATTAAATGACTTGAATTAATTAACTAAACATTATCCAATATTAATTAAGCACCAAATTAAACATGTAGTGATTAAATTAAACCAATTTTATCTTTTTACTTAAGCATGCGTTCTAGGTGATTTTGCAAAAGATAAAATAAACAATTAATCCACTACGCCGCGATGTACGAGGAAAAACCCACAACGGGAAATAACCTCGGACGGCCCTAGCCTCAAATCCACTAAGTATGGAATTTACAATTACAAGACAAAAGACTTACATCACACGACTCGATCCCTCTCAAGCCTCGATGCTCCTTCTTGTAAACACCTCCACTTAGCGAATTACCCCGGAGCTCCACCGCGGTCTCGGAATCCACCGATCGGACTTTATGTGGTCACCGTCACCCAAACTAGGAGCCTTTCTCCAAGTGGGTAAATCACGAAAAAACCTCTTCTTCTTTGTGGGATTTAGAAGCAAACCCAAACTTCTGTTCTTCAATGGTGTAGAGAAAACCGGTGCTAAAACTCCAAGCAAGATGTATATATATACGAACTTGGATAAACAAAACTATGGGTGTATACTAAAGTGTATATTGATTTTCCCTTGAAAATTGACAGTTTAAAACAATGAACTTTTCCCTAAAATATTTTTTCTCTCAAACACTCTCTAGAGGTTGGTAAGATGTGAAAATTTAAGTTGGAAAAAGTTGTTCCCGCATATAATAAGTTCTGAAAAAGTTAGTGGAGAAACAAGTGGGAAACATGGGTAAAAACTGTCAAAAACTGCCAAAAATTGTTCCTGCCTGACGTCTCATTCGAACGACATTTCGTTCGAACGATATCTCGTTCGAACGAGTCTTCTAACGTAGTTCCAGTATGAACTCGTTAGAAGGTCATTAGAAATATCGTTAGAACGACTATCTAGTTCAAATGACATTTCGAACGAAGTTCCAGTATGCCATATTGGGAAGTCGTTGGCAATCTCGTTCGAATGACTTGTGGTTCGAACGAGAATCTCATTCGAACGACACTTCGAACGAACTCACAGAATGCTCAAAAATTCTTTTTAATCCCAGAAACTTTTATATACTTTATATATAAGTTTTAATAGAAAACATTCTGAAAACAAAACACAGTTTTAAATACCTAACACCCAATATAAATCATTCCAGGATCCTATATATATATGTAATGCATTCATACCTTGGGAGCATGGAACCACTATTGATGACGTAGAAACGAGGCACTTAAACTCAGCATTTTGATGAAGCTTTACAAACTTGGCCGCTACGTCTTCAACAAACACGTCATAGGATTGAAAGATGATCAATATACTCTATCCTATGACTCAAACGTTTTTGTCTGGAAGTGAGCAAAACAACAAAGGACTTAATTGGAAATTTGCGTCCTTACAGGTAATATCAATATAAGGACTTTTTAAAGATTCAGAAACATATATATGGAGGTTTGAGTGAATCAAAATGGGTTTTAGCCTTAAAATATGAAGACTTAGATTACAGCAGGTTTGCAGAAGGCGTTATTCAAAAGTCTTGTAGAATACCTAATGAAAGCGGGTATTTATAGGAAAAATAAAAACTCAAGGCGACACTATGTCATTCGAACGACATGTGCATGTTATTAGAATGACATAGAGATGGCGTTAGATCCCCCTTCGAGTGACATAAGAAATGAAGGGTAAAAAACCAAAACAGTGTGAGGTCGTTTGATCTATATTAGATCAGATGATTGAGTGATCTTATCAAACGACATGTTCATGCTGTTAGAACGACATGTCCAGGTCATTTGAACGACCTTAAGCAAAAAGGTTTATTTTTAAATGCCAACCTGGTTTTTGATAAAATGCAACCAGTTATAAATTCGATATAAAGATAATTACGAATATTAAGAAATCCAAATAAGAAGTATACTATTAACGTAGTGGAGACCGGTTGAAGATAAACATCGCACGTTTGAAGATGATGGGTGCATGGTGATGAACACAATTCCAATAATTCAGATAGAGGCCTTCATCGATGATCATATAAATACGTGCCAAATGTAACGGTATATGACATATCAAGTGTAATATAGGGCAACTCAGAAATTCCTAGATTCTGGCACAAAATCATAAAATTTTGTCCTTACAAATAAAAAATAGCCCCCAATGCTCCACCCTTGATGTTTTATTGAAAGGATGGATCATTAATTCTTAAAAGTTGCTCGGCCCTCTTGTATGGTGGTGGTCAACAATCGACCTCCTATACATGTAAATTTTCCATCGATTTAGTAAGCGGTGCAATTTTTGTAAATAATTTGAAAAACAGTGAACCGCCAACAATCGACCTCCTATACATGTAAATAATATGTTGGTCCTTTTATGTCTTTAGGAATCGTGCGGCCATCGCTAGTTCGATTAATAATTATATTTTAACTTTCGATGTGAAACTATAAATGGACGTAGATTTCCCCCCTTTTCTCTTCATTACCAAGCTTCTGAACTTATGCTTTCTCTTTCTTCTCGAGCTTTGTTTCTCTGCTCTTGGTGTTTTCTCTTTGCCATTGTTTCTCAAATTCTGTAAGCTTTCTTGCCTTCTTCTTTCCCTCTTTGATTTTTCAATCTTTCAAACATGGTGTACATTGTAGATGAAGGTTCCTTAGAGGAGTTTAGGTAGAGAAGAAAAATCCCTAGTTGGGAAGGTTTAGATATAACAAGTGGTTCTGCTAATGTGTTGTCTTTAGTTGAATGTCATTGGATCCTTACCTTATTAATTGCTGAGTTTAACATCACTTTTCCCTCAAATCCATTTTTTCTTAATTTTTTGCCAGTATTTTGATGTAGTCCTAGTGAGGGTAGCCCCCAATACATGGAGGGCTATAAATGGGATAAATAGGTTAAATGAAATCCATGGGACTCGTATTGGCAGTCCTGGGTTTATATTTTGTTACAAAGGGGAACCACTGGTGACAACACCTTTTACTTGAAAATCAGGCAGGCTAATAGGGCATTGGTGGTTAATCTGCCAGACTCATACAAGGACTAATGGGACTATGGTTTAGTTGTGAAGAATTATAAATATGCCCCTTTCCTAAGGGGGTAAGATATACTGGACCCAGGTTCCCCCGGGAAGGGCGTGGCATAGGTCATATAATATTTTAATTTTCCATTTTTTTCCACGTATACTAACTTTTTGATGATATGCCGACTAGCTGTTGGGATTTGATCTTGTGTAGAGGAAAGAAAAAAGAATTTTTCGAAGGAAGGGGAAGGTAATCTTGAGGATCTTAAGTATTTATGGGCCATTCACCAAAGAGTGGGAGAAGAACATCCCCGAGAAGCATATATTCTATTGGATTACAAGAACTCCATCACTTCATTTTTTGCTCAAAGAACAATTATTCTACTTCAGTCTCCTATAAACTTGGAGGAAGAACTAGTTTTTACCTCCTCTATTACCGAGTCAACTGTATTAGAGAGTGTTTACACAAGAAGGAACATCATCTTTATTCTAATCCCTTGATTTTACAACCGTCCAACTTCACCTTCTTTAAAAATGGTGAAAAGAAGACTCCTAAACCTTTGGTCTGGACTTGGATCTCCCCCTCCTGCCAAGAAAAGTGCACCCACTGACAAGAGGCTTCAAGTCCTTAATGTGGAGGAAACAAGATTTATTGAGCCTCAGTTCAAGAGGTTGAAGAGAGGTCTGCCCAATCAACGAGAACTGGCCCAAAAAGGTCATACTGAACAGGGTGGTGTCGAGTTTACCTCTATGACAGTGAACCTTAGGTTGGACAAGGGTATGATTAAGGCTGGAACTGTTCTAGTGAACAGGTCGGCAGTAGCCCTGATGTCCATAGCCTGGTTGGTTAAAAGGGCTAACCACAACTTGGCACTTATAAATATTTAACTTTTTATTTGTCTTCAATAACTTCTGTTGAAATTCTTCTATATTGATGTTATGTATTTCTTATTTTTTAGTTCTTGATTGATTATAACCAAATCCCAGAGAAGGACGATCAACTGAAATCTTCCTCAAGTGATGTAGAGGAAGCCTTTGAAGGCTTATAAAAATCCATGTAAGAATTCGAGGAGGTTTTGGAGAGAGAAAGGAAGGATTGGCAGGAGAAGTTGAAGGTGGCCGAGGATAAGGCAACTACAGTAGAAAGAAAAATAAATTCTGTTGATAAAGGAATGACTATTATCGAGGAAAAGGTGAAGGAAGCTGAGAGCAGGGCAAAGGTTACTTAGGAGAAAACTAACAACTTGACTACTGAACTTGCGATTAATAGGAAGAAGTTATTGGATTTGAAGGCCAAGAGTAAAAAATATAAGGAGGAGTCCACAACAAAGGCTGGGATAAGGCATTTGCTATTGCAGCTATCTAGATTGAGTATGCCAAGAAATTTTTCTACAAGGAACACTGGTTGGATGCCTTGAAGGATGTCGACACACGGGCTGATTTCGAATTATTCCAAAGGCATTACCCACGAGCCCTTCCCAACTTAAATGAGAAGTTTGATGATGAATAGGGTTATGGGGAGTCCTCTATAGTGCCAACTGTTATGACTAGTCTACCTCCTCCTAAATCACGTGCCAAAGACAAGAAGGAGGTCTACCTCCTTTAGCCAGTTTTTACCTATTGTATGTGCATTTTTTCTTTTTTGTTTTCTTTCTTATTCATTGTAATGAAAAATAGTTGTTATATTTTCTTTATTAATGAAATGAAGAATTTGTTCAATCCGTTTAATGTTCTTCGATTGTTTGACTACCGTTATTTGTTTTCCTTGGTCGGACTTGTGTTCCCATACTTGTAGTTTTATAGTTTGATGCCAGGAAGGTTATGGTCATTTCTTCTGAGTCCGACCTGCTGAAATATTGCAACATTCTTCTTGAAGCTGGCCATGTGAGTTTGAATAAAATAGAATTAGAGGGTTGCTCGACGCTGATGCCTCAGATCAAGTGAAGGAGGCATATGTACAGTTGCATAGTCTTTTTGATAGGGAAGCATCAAAAAACGCTGCATACTACGAGATGATTGAATAGCTGCAAGATAACCATAATATTTTTCAAGCTTTGCTCCACTTTGACTACGAAGCAAATATAAGGAACTAAGTGAGGGTTGGGGTTTTGATAAGAAGTTGTAGAAGATTACATCTTCCTTCAGGAAGAAGGATTTCGTGCTGACCAGAGAAGTGGAAAGTGCCCGAGAGGTTGCTACTCATCTTGAGAAGAAGAATAAATATTTGAGGAATGAACTATAGAGCTTGAAGAAGTCGAATGGAGTAGTGCTGGACAAAGGTGTATATTTCCTGGAACTTGAGAATGCCGGACTGTTAGAGGAGATAGAAAATTTAAGAAGAAGAAAACCAAGTCTGGCCAACCCTCTAGACATGTAATTATTTCTCGACCAACTGTAGATGAAGAGAGAACTAAGAAAACCTTGGACGACAAAGCAACGTTATTACAATAGAAAGATAAATTCATTAAGAAGCTCCCACTTAGATTAGACTGAATACATTTCATTTCCATAAATAACCCAAAGCCACTTGGATGGATGGCTATGATGAAGCTTTAACTCACCTGGAGGATCACATGGAGCAAGATCATTAGGAAAGATACAAATGGCGTTTGTTGAACTTGTTGGGGTCTGCTGAAGATAGATGGTGAAAGTTATTTATGGCATTAGTATGACCCATGAATTTTAGATTATCCTGACCTTCCATTCAAGATTAATGCTAAGTGGATTTCGACCAACGCTATTCCCAAGAGTTTAGTGAGAAAATGCTTAGGGGATTGTAGCCTTCAGGGTGAAGATGAATACATTCATCCCCCATATCTGTTTGATCGATAAAGCATCAGAAGAAGTAATAGGCTAAGGTATTTTAGAACTACAACCTTACCCATCACTCTTGATGATCCTCATACCGGAATGGATAAAGCCGTAGGAAAATGCCCAACAAAATGTACTTATTTTTCTTATTTTTTCTCTGAATATATGAACTGTTGATGCAACAAAAAGACTGTTTTACATCAAACATAATTATCTATACATTTTAGTCTTTGATCTATAATTAAACTTTTTTAATTAGTGTATTGAATATATGACCTACTAAATTTCTTAACTTAATTGATTTATCTATGATCAAGTTATGAACTTGAGTTATAGGGCCTTAGGTTCTACCAATGCACTTATGTTAAGCATTTTAGAACTAAGTGTTTGCATTAGTTACCAGTGGTGACCAAGTGTATTAGGAACGTAGGTCTTTCGTGAATTTAATTTAGTAGGGTAAAACTCAGTGTTCTAGACTTTAAGTCATACATCAAGTTTTAGGGACTTCCTGTTCGTGACCTGACAAAGACGAGGTCATACATGAAGTTTAAAGGAAACTTCTAAACAAATTTTTAAGTGTTCAAAAGAAAATTCTAATTTTTTTTTGAAGTTGAAAAAGTTTGAATTTTGAAGTTGGAAAAGTTTGTTAGTTGGATTATATCACCATACGTTGAAAAAAATAAAAAGGAAGTGTAATTGGCAAAAAATAATATCTTCATTAAATTGGACAAAATGATTACATCAAATCAAAATTACTGATAATATTTTCTGAGGCAGTCGACATTTCATGGATTCTTAAATTCTTTCCCTTCAAGATTTTCCAGGTGATAGGTTCCCGATTGGATGACTACCTAGATACGACAAGGACCGTACGAATTTGGCTCCAACTTGTTTCTTTTCTATATTACCTTCTTAGGGACATAGTCTCCTACTTTTAGGTTGGTCGGCTTGACCCACCTGTTGTAGAATCTAGTAGTCCTTTGTTGATAAGCCACCATTCGAAGCGCAACATCCTCTTTGACTTTCTCAATCATGTATAAATTTAGTCTCCTCATAAGATCACTTTTGGGGGAATCAAAATTTAAAACCATGTGAGTCAACAGACCTACCTCGACTGGTATCATAACTTATATTCCCAAAATAAGCATGTATGGAGTCTCACCAGTGACTATTCTCGATGTAGTTCTATATGCCGAAATAACACTATGTAGTTCATTTATCCACTTTCCCTTCACCTTTTCCAACCTCTTCTTCAATCCATTAAGTATGGTTTTATTGGTAATCTCAGTTTGGCCATTACACCGTGGGTGTCTAGGGACACAGTGAAGTTTGAAGATCATGGATTGAATACAATACTGTTCAAACCCATAATTATCAAATTAAGTGCCATGGTCAGTAATGAAGGCATATAGCATTCCATACCTGCATATAATGTGTTTCCGTATGAATTGGAAAACCCTTTCATAAGGAATCTCAACCAACGACTCAACTTCCACCCATTTGGTGAAGTAATCCACGGTAACCACTAAGTACTTGAACTGTCCTTTGGTCCTCGATAATGGGTCGACCAAGTAAATTACCCAAATAGCAAAAGGCTAAGGAGAAGTAATGGGATTTAAGGTAACCCCCGGTCTTCTGTGAATCATGCCAAACTTCTGACATTGATCATACTTTTTTTCAACACAAATGCAATATTCTCTCATAGTCAGCTAATAGTATCCCTACATAACTATCCTGTGTATAAATGATCATCTAGATGAATGAGATCCACATGAACCCTCATGTACTTCTTTGATCAAGTCTAGTACCTCGGCTGGGTGAACACAATAAAGTAACAAAATAGTGTATCCTCTATTGTATAGGACTCCTCGCTTTGGCTGCCTTGAATCTTAACTTCTTGGCTTCTTTTGGATCAGTAGGTAATATACCTTTTTCAATGTAATGTCAGATATGATCCATCCACTAAGGACCTAAATCCATAGCAATGTGACTGACCATAGCTTCCATCTCTACGCTCTTGTGTGCAAGGATTTCTAAATGGTTGGTTCACCTGAGTTTTGTCATGGTCACTGAGGCTAGCCAAGTGAGTGCATCTGCTCGTGAATTTTTTATCCTTGGTATTCTCACCATTTTTATTACAATAAACTTGGAGATGACTTCCACAGTTTAGGATAGGTACCTCTTCATGAGATCCCCTTTTACTCCGTATATTTGAAGAACTTGGTTGATAATGAGCTGGGAGTCACTATGTGCCACAACCTTCTTGGCTCCTAATGACAAGGCTAATTCCAAACTTGTTATCATCACTTCATACTCTGCTTTCTTATTGGGGGCATGTAACTGAAAATAAAGTGCATATTCCATATTAATTTCATTCGAAGTGTTACGATTTAGATCTGCTCCATTTTTCGTAGCACATGATGATCCATCAACATATAATTCTAAATAGGAACGTCATTATCAAAGTTCCCTTCGCATAGGACACCTTGTTTGAATAACTTCTTACTCTCTTCCCTTTGTTCCTGGGTTATCTCTTACATAACTGAAGTCTCTGGTTGGTCAACCGTCAATTCTGTGTACTTTGGAGCTAAGCTCTTTTCTAGTGAAGTCTTCTCGGTAGGCAAACTAGGATTATCAACTATCTCTTAACAAGCGAATTCGACAATAAAGTCAGCCACGACCTATCCCTTTAATTCCGTTCTTAGATTATACAAAATTTCGTATTCTCCCAAGTCAACTACCCAGGATATCAACCTCCCTAATTTCTTCGGTTTGTAAAGGGCCTGGCACAAAGGTAAATCTGTGTAAACCACGATAGTATGTACCTGGAAGTTGTTTCTGAACTCCATTTTCTGACCTGACCAACACTGAGCTAATCACGGACTCAGAAATAGTCAAATAGAGATACAAATTTTCTCCCAAAACTGGTCGAAAAAGCAGTGGTGGAGGCCTTAAGTACCTCTTCAACTCCTAGAAAGAGTTCTCACATTATTCATTCCATTCAAAAATTTTCCTGAGTACTTTGAAAAAGTGTAGGCACTTATCGGTTGCTATAGATATGAATCGATTTAGGGAAACTCTCCCAGTCAATTTTTGCACATCTTTCTTACATGTGGGAGTTTGCATCTCAATGAATGCCTTTATTTTATTGGGGTTAGATGTGATGCCCCTTTAATTTATGATAAAGCCAAGTAACATTCCTTCCTGTACGTGGAACACGTACTTGGTCGGATTTAACTTCATCTAATGTTTTTTTAGTTGATCAGATGTCTGAGTCAGGTCTTTGATGTGGTCGACAACTAACTTGCTTATAATAAGCATGCCATCCACATAGACCTCCATGTTCTTACGAATTTTTTCTTCAAATACCTTATTCACCAGTCTCTGGTATGTTAATCCAGCATTTTAAGCCCCAAAGGAATAATGTTGTAGCATTAAGTACTACAGTTGGTGAATCCTCAGGTTTTATTTTAATCTAGTTGTAACTAGAGTAGGCATCCATGAAGTTCAACAACTCGTGGCCTATTATTGCATCTACCAATTAATTAATCCTTGTTAAAGGAAAAATAAACTTCTAGGCATGATTTATTGAGGTCGGTAAAATCCACGTACATTCGCCACTTGTCATTCTTCTTTTTAACCATTACTATGTTGTCTAACCAACTGGGATACTTTTCATCTTCAATGAAATGGGCTTTCTGTAATTTTTTAACGTCCTCTTGGATAAACATGTTCTTCTCGGGACTAAACATTCCGTATTTATGCTTGATCGACTTAGCATCTTTATTGATGTTGAACTCATGTCATATGAAATTAGGGTTAATTACTAGCATATCCTCATGGCTCCATGCAAACACTATCTTTCGCTCTCTAAGGAATATAATTAATTCATGTTTGAGGGAATTTGTTAGGTTTAATCTAATATGGTTTATTCTTTCTGTCTTTTTATTATCTAGCACAATGGTTCATATATCCTCCATAACCTTCCCCTTGACTATATGAGTTTCTTCACGTGGATCCAGCATATTAATTTGGTATGTGGTGGTTCTCTTGAAAACTTCCTGTTGATCGAAAGAGAAATAGTAATACTATCTCCCTTCTTTCTGATTTCCTTTTACCACTAATGAATGGTGGAGGCCATGACTTTGAACTTCTTCAACCTAACTCTATCAAGGATTATATTGTAAGCTGAGGGGATGTTCTTATCCATAAGGAAGAAATGAATCTTCTCTATTTTGATTGCTGGACAAGTGCCGATCAACAATTCTAGCTTAACAGTCCCCAAAGGATACACTTTTTCTCTAGATAAGCCAAGTAAAGGCCGAAGGTAATGTTCCAGCTTACTATCTTTCAGCCCCAAGCTATGAAAGCAGTTGTAAAACATGACATTAGTCGAGCTACTATTATCCACAAGAATTCTTGCTACCTTGGCATGATGCACCCGATAGGTAATGATTAGAGTATCGTCATGAGGGTACAAAACTCTGGACAAGTCTTTTTTTCAGAAGTCGATAACCAGCTTATCTTTGTTTACTTTCCTGGGCTGACCATCTACTTCGTTTGCTAAATTAACTTTCTTAATGGAAGAGCAAGCTTTAGTCTCATATAAATAAGCCTTCCTCTTTCCTATTTCATCTTCGCCTCTGGAATCCCCTCCTACAATGAAATGACAACCAAAAGATATCATAGCAATGTCAAGTTTAGGCTCCTTAGGCTTCTTATGTAAGTCGGGGTCATCTTCAGAATCATCATCTCGACCTCTCTTCCTGTTGTCTTTATTTTTACAGGGGGATTTTGACCTTCTTTTGGTGTCCCAACTTTCAGTTCGATCAACAAACTTGGTTAATTTTTCTCTACGGGTCAAAGATTTAATTTCAATTCTCAAGACAATACAACTTTCAGTGGTATGCCCGTGATCTTTTTGAAAGTCACATTACTTGGACTTATCTCTCCAGTTAAGCGAGGATTTCAGCTTCACGGGCCATTTGAAGTCTTTATTGCCCCTAATTTCCTCCAGAATGCGGTGCACACCTATAGTGAGAGGAGTATATTCCTCATACTTTTTAGGCTTATCGGCTTTCTTGTATTTCTGTTCCTTCTTCTCAGAGCTCTTCTAGCCATCAGATTTTATCCCGGGGGTTTGCTTAACATTTATAACTTTTTTAATATTCATGATCATCCCAGATTTTTCCATCAACTCTATCATTGTTTTTTGGATGTTCCCTTGCCAATGCATAATATAACTTTTCAGGGAGTAGCCTGCTCATTAAAGTTGTAATTGTCATTTTTCCTTGTAATCAACTACGTATAGCTTTTGGTTATTAAAATGTGTGATATACTCCCTGATAGTATCTTCTGGTCACTAGATAACACTGAGTAAATGGGATAATCTTTTGATCGACTTCACCTCAAAAAAGAAATTGCTAATGAATAGCTCGACTAGCTGATGAAAATTAACAATTTATCTTGAGGGAAAATTAGTATATCAGATTTGAGCTGGACCAGTGATCATACTTAAAAAAACTCTGCATCTCATCTCGTCGGGAATAGAATAAATATCATCCGTAACTTGGTATTGCTCGACATGAGGTACTGGGATTAGTATTACCATCATATTCGAGCAGTACCACAATCAGTTTGAATTTAAAAGGTATGGGGTAATCCACAATAGCTTATATGAAAGGAGATCCTTTCACAAAACTTCTATGCAAAGGGTTCTTAGTCTTATCCATTTCCCCCAAACTATCTTCCAATATTTTTATGGACCCCTTCTAGGAGTGCTCTTTTGGTTTGGATTTGGCTGAGGTAGCTTTGGTGGCTTTACAATGCACATGTGCTGAGCTCTCTTCCTGAGAAATCTGCTCGACACTCACAAAGCCTCTGATGCTAGCCCTAAACCTAGATGACCCTTCCTTCTACTCGCGGGATCTAACAAGATCTCTGTGATAACCTCTAATTGCTTGGGTACCTAAGATATCAAAGGAAGATGCCTTGCTCAAACATTCCAAGATGCTTGAACACTCAAAGGAGAAATACTGACCATCATAGTAATCGGTAGATCAGATGAATGATGTTGCTCCTGGGTGATAAGACCTGGAGTAACTATTTCTCTCATTTTTGGTGGGAGGAGGTGGCATATCCCTTCGAGATGGTGCAGTGGTGGATTTGTCTTGCAATGTTTGAGCCAACTGCCTAACTAACTCTTGCATAACTTCCTTCCCTTTATCAACATTGATTAAAATTCCTTAAAGATCCACCACACTAGGAGGAAAAGATGAATTTGTAGCATATCCTTCAGCCGCAAGGCTGACCTTAAAAACGTTTGTGATCCCTTAGAAAATTTTCTAAGGGAACAAGTGTATTAAATGGGTAGAGAACAATGACCAGCAGTCATTCCCACAGACGGTGATAAACTGCTGATGTCCAAAATTGGTAGATACTTTATCTTAGCTAATAATTATGAAAATAATAAAGAACATCAAATATTTTTAAAGCGATCCAGCTTAAGATAAGCCTACGTCCATTGTTATGGTAATACTATTGAAGGTGGTTACGTAGAATTTAGGGTAGCCTTGCGTATGTGAGCTAAACTTATCCTTTGAGATATGGGAAATAAGATATTTATAATGGTCCAGAAACTAGGGGGACGACATTATATATCCAGGCATTTAAACCAATACATAATGAATGAGACCATTAATCTTCAAAGGCACATGTGGAATGTATCTTGATAATTACCATGTGAATGAATTTTCTTATTCCTGATGGTTGACCTTATTAAGCTAGTCGAGCGGTGCGCCGACCAAGTTAATTAGGAGAAGAAAAATGTAAATAAAGTGCTGAGGTGTACAATCATGAGGAAAAGTGTCAAAATATAATAAGTCCATATGGCATGAATAATTTGGCTCACAACACTTGGCTTCTAAGTATCCAACAACAAAGTCGAATACTAAGCCTTCATCTTCGAGTTACATAAAGCCTCGTCTTTGGGCGCAAGTCACATTAACATATACTAAGACTCAAGGGTGGTACCCAACCAAGTGTCAACAGACTATAATGACAAAAGATGAGTGAATGTAAGTGTGTTTGCTGATCACTAAAGACTTAATTGTTAAGTTTGTGAAGGTCCACATTAATAATTTCCTTATGGGAGTAATAATCATGCTGATGCCTTAGGCGCTTTGGGGTTAACATTAGACTCTGATCTTGAAAGAACCATCGAGGCAGAGTTCATCACTTAACCTAGTATTCTAAAACCAAAGGTCATTGAACAAGTCCTCACCATTAAAAAAAACTCCTAGCTAGATGGATCCAATCATAACTTATCTGTAAGAAGAAGAAGTCCTATCGGTCGATAAAAACTAAGCCCATCAGGTCTGGACAAATGCTGTTTCTTTCTACTTATCATCTGAAGGAAAACTCTATAAAGTCTTTCACAGGTCCCTACCTTCAACGCGTGCACCCAACTGATGTCGACCAAGTTTCATATGAACTTCATGACGGTATGTGTGGGAGATATACAAAGGAAAGATCTTTGGCTTTTAAAGCAATCAAAGAAGGATACTAGTGGACATACATGCAGAAGGATGTAGTCTTCAACGTTAAAAGATGAGAGAAGTGTTAAAAGTTATCATCCACGCTTCACCAGTCGAACGATGAGTTAAAAACATTAACTACCCACGGGAGTTTGCCCTATGGGGTTCGTAAATTATAGGGACCGCTACCTACAACACTAGAAAAGCGCAAGTATTACCTGATCGACACATACTATTTCATAAAGTGGATCAAAACAGAGCCATTGGTGAACATTATGGATACTCATATATTAAGATTCATTTGGAGGAATATCATGACCCATTTTAGCATGCCAAGTATCATTATCACGGACAATGGGAATAAATTTGAGAGCGAGACATTTCAAAGCTTCTACGACAACCATATCATGAAGCACCACTTTAGCTCGATGGCCTACCCTAGAGCAATGGCCAATCCGAGGCTTCCAACAAGACATGCTTGATGGCATGAAAAAGATGTTGGAGAAAGCAAAATGTTCTTGAAAGTATGAGCTTCCCCACATATTATGGGCATACCTTACTACATCCAGGAGGTCAAACGGGGAAACTCCATTCACTTTAACCTATGGTATGGAAGCTATAATGCCTCTAAAAGTTGGCTTGCTTATCGTGAAGATGAGAATTACCGACCAAGACTTGAATGGAGAAATCATAAGGACTGAGCTCGACTTAGCTAATGAACAAAGGGAACAAGCCTTATTCAAATTAGTTCTTATCGAAAATAGTTATCCAAGCAATACAACAAAGGCGTCAACCCAAGAAGGTTCAAAGTCTGAAACTACATCGTCAGAAAAGTGCTCGGCAACGCGAGGAAGCCATCAGATGGAAAATTAGGTCCTAACTGGGAAGGACCGTTCAATATTATTACGGACGATATCTAAGGAGCCTATTATTTGGAAATAATAGGGGGTAAGGAGATCCCAAGGACCTAGAATGCGACCAATCTTAGGAATTTTTATTTCTATCAAGTTTATATCTCGTAAATTTCATTTTGTATATTTATTTCAACTTTTAAAGTTTAATTTCTTGGAATACTGTAAGTTCAATTAATGCAAATTAGCTTCATTATTATGCCAATTAGCAGACCAATTCTTTTTAAGAACTATTGTTATGTCTGACGAAAGCATTAGTGCCTGGGGTATGATTAAACTTAAATAAAAACTTAAAGGTTATATGTTTTGTGATAAAACACATGAAAGAATCAAGAATTTCCCAGGCAAACAAAAGACTTATGGAGGATCCCTAGGCATTAAGCGTCCCGACTCTGATCGGCTAAAAATCGCAAATGGGTGGATGGCCCTACAACCAGGTGCATTTTATCCAGATTTTTATCCTGGCCTAAGGTTATGTGAAAACACAATATCAAGGGTAAGACAAATAATAAAAACATGATAGGCATGAAAGATGTGAAAATGCAAAATGTGGATTTATTTAAAAAATTTCATAATATATTCATTTTACAAAAGGATTATTCTAGCTAGGCTATAGAATAAATATATACAATCATAACATAAGGAAGTCAACTTTGATGAGATATAAGCTCAATGACTACAACCCTTCACCAGTCATCAGGGTTAGGCTAAAACTCATCGCCACTATCATGCACTAGCAAATAATCCTTCGCCAATTGAAGAGTAACAACATCGAGACGAATATGAATTTCACCACTTTCGAATTGAGGGTGACTATAATCATGACACTACACTTGGTACCAGTACCAAATCTCTTGGTCTTTAGGGACCTTCATAACTGCTAAGGCATTCAACCAACTATGCTTATATGCCACCTACTTAGGTTACTCTAGTTTAAAGGGGCATCCACTCATCATTCATTATAACTAGTAACCCAAATTATGTAAGGACCCCTTTTAAAAATAAAATATAATTTCATTATCTCACATCCCATGTCTTGATTAATCGCACCATTTATCTTGAAGAATTCCTTAGCCTTGTCTAATTTCTTCCTTTAGTATCTCCAATAGCTCTTTAATATCCCCAACCGCCTTAACTTTCGTTAGCAAGTCGATGACCATATGAGCTTAATCATCAAAAGCATTTAGTTTCTTTTGAAGAGATTGCCACTCAGAAACAAATGCACCACGAGCTTGGCGATTGGCATCTCGACCAAGTACTAAGTCTAGGTCATCTATTTCTAGAAGCAATGGTACTTCCACCAACTTATTTTTAAGCTATAAGGATCAAGAGAAAAACATTCGGGCACAAAAACGATGATTACAAAGCATTCATGAGTAAACAACAACTGACAAGCAATGGCTTAGCAATAAAAAAGTCTTTCCATTCGATTAAAAGTTAGGGAAACCCTTACGAATGTTCAGAATCATGAAAATACAAGTAATTATAGGACCTAAGATAATCCGAACTAACTATAGCCCTTTTTTCCTTCTTGTGCTCTTGGATTTAGGGGCCTTGCCATGATCGACTTCAACTATCCCTTGGTCTTTCACACCCTTTACTTAGCCACTAGATGATCCCTTGTCCTCTTCTCCTACTTTGGTGGAGAACCCGGATCATGCTCCCTAAAAATCTCGAATTCAGAAGGGACACTGGCCTTGACCATGACTATATCCCATCCCTTCTTGAAGTTAGATTTTCGGATAAAAGCCAACTGATTCTTGGCGTCGACATTGGCCTGCACATACCCCTGATCATAAACCTCATCTTTCGCCATTGCTGAGATCCAAGGATGATCCTCAATAACCACTTTCAACTTATCAAGCTCTGACTTCAACTTGGACATGTCCAAGTCGTTGGATTTCTTCTCATCATCATATGCCTTATTGGTAGTAGCAAGAGACACCTAGGATTTATTTAAGGCCATCTTTAGGTCGTTATTACTTTTGACCTGGTCGAACCCTCTATCGGGAAGGGCAATAAAGTCTGCCACTAACTACAAAAAAATGATGAACTTGGGCCAGTGCAATGATAAAAAGGGAGTAATCGACTAAAAGTCATAAAGTTAGTGGAGATAACATCCGCACAATGTGAAAAGTGAGCTACTCGGAGGTTAGCTTATCGACTTGAAATCTATCCAGTGCCAAAATGACCCCCTTAGTTTACCAAGGGCCAAAAATGGATTCTTAACCACCGATGTGGTTTGGTAGCCCTTCCTCGTGTTGTGGGCATCCATTATTAGTGGGAACAATAATAGAAGTAGGAGTAACTTTCTTCTTCTTTTCCTTCTCCTTATTTGGAGAGTCCAAAAGAGTATTGAGCTCAGAGGTCCGACCTCCTTCCTTTAAGATTTTTTTCCTTTAGAGAGGTGGGGAAATTAGAGTCGTCCATCAAGGTGAGATTCTTCTTCCTCAGAGGCACAGTATATTAAACTTGAGGGATGCAATTTATATTAATGGGCTTAAATGAGGACAAAGTAAACGCACTTGAAGATCCCTCACTAGTTGAAGGGACTAGTATCTCAGGAATGGAATCTATAGGCCTAACTGTAAAACTGAACATGGAGTTCGAATAGTTGGGGAAAAAGATACGGATATAGGATGTTCGGCACAATAAGTCAAAGGCCTCATTAGCTTCCAAAGCTTGATGAGCTCTTCACGATTGAAATGAGAAACATCAAGCTCCATTTTTTACTCAGCTGCACAAAATAAAAAAAAATGAGCAAAATTAGCAACAATCTCATATAATAACTGGCCAGTAACAACAAATTCGAATAGAGGTTAACATCAACTATTTTTTCTCCCTGTCAGGATAAACAAACCCTTTGTATGGTTCACCACCCTCGGGAGTGGAAGGATGTTGCCGATTCCTAGCCACAAATCCATAACCCCAATATCCTTTGTTGGATTTTAGAAGATTAACAACCAAAAACCTATCCGCCTTCCTTGCCTTTAGGTAAAAGATATTGTCATTCAATTTTGACCATGAATAATAACATCTAATTTTTTGTATCCCTATTTTAGTACCATACATTTCATTTATCCTCTGAACCCCATTCACGTTCTTCCATGTGTTGGAGAACACTAGACATGAACCACTTTAAAAAACTCACAAACTCCACGAAGATTTGATTGGGGGAATAGGTTATACACCCCTCAACCACTGATATAACATGAATTCAGTGACCACACTCAATGTCGTAGCAATTAGCAGGAACGATGGTAGACTTTATTCCTACCCAATTAGGAATTGAATACCTCTTCATAAATTTCCCTTTATTTCTATCATTCACAGTATACACCATTTTTCCTCAACTCAAAAAGGAAAAATGAAGGAAATGTGAGGAAAATTAGAGGATCATTACAGGAAAAATATAAGATATAAGAGAGAGAAAGACTTATAAATGGTGCAATGGTTATAGAAAACTGTAATGCTTTGAATAGTTAAAGCGATGGAACAAAATGGCAGTAGAATTTTTTTTGAGATAACCAGGTTTGAATTACAAGGTGATTTATATTTTGAAAGGCAACCCAAATCACTGTTGGCAAAGACGCCTCAGCTTTCAGTCTTTTCGTGGGATTTCTAGTAGCGTATCCTCACTGAATCTGAGAAACTATAAACTCGCCCTTCTAAGCCCCAATGGGCAGAATGAAAAATAAAAATTATTTCAGAACTCTTCATAAGTGTTAGTGCACTTCCATATCCCAGTATTGTGACCAATATATATTAGTTGGCTTTGGACATTTCTATAGCGAGCAAACCTCTCCACCCCATTCAGGCAACAAAGATTAAGGGGAAATTGTAAGGGAATAATTCGAGTGCTCCTAATTAATAGGAGAAAATGACATTTGTCCATGCATTAGGGGATAAGTGTTCATAATAAAGGATAAGCATGAGAAAAATTCGATCAACTAGAATCTCAGAGTTAATCAGCTTAAATGGACCATGGTAACAGATATTGTGTAATTGTGTTATTCATCTATTCTGTTTTGTTTTAATTATTTTGGGATCATTCATTGTGGGATTTTTGCACCTATAATTGGAGTTATATGTGGAAAATGAGTTTTTTTTTCCTAAATCAATTAGATACAACAAACAACTATGTCTCACCCATAGAGTGCATCTCCGGTGTTTAATGACAATCACGATAATGGGCTTTAAGTGCCTAGGGTAAGATCAGAAATCCACCCAAACAAGAGTCACAATGATCCTCATGTACGTTGTCACCCAGATCTGAACGAACAATGACTCTACCAGCAAGAGGAGGCCACATGCTTCCAAGAAGAGGAAAACACACGTTTGTAATGACATTTGAAAAAATAGAGAGAGAGATCCACAAAGATAATCTCAAGCACCATAAATGAACCTTTAGACCTCAGACGAGTAAAAATCATAGTCGAGGAAAGAGTTCACATCATGATCAGGAGGACTCCGAGCACGAGAGTCTCCCAAGGGACTAGCTAGGAGGGTCCTCATAACTTAAATGAAGTCCACCTTTTCAAGGTCAATTGAAGACATAGAGCCTCCCAAGAAGTTCGTAACTCCTAAGTTCAAAATATATGATGGAAAGATCGATCCCATTCACCACGTATGACCGTACATGGAGGTTATGACCTTGTGAAACAATAATGATGCTCTCATGTGCGGTATATTCCTTTAAAAAATGGAGGATATCACCCTTAAATGGTTTGAAAACTACTACATAGTTCAGTTAACAACTTCAACCAACTTGCAGATGCCTTCATAGTTCGATTCATGACCAATGGTTCCCATCCTTGGAGAATGGATTATTTCCTCACTATGAGAAAAAAACAACAGGAAACCTTATAGTAATACTCTAGGAGATACTAGGAAACTTATAGTAAAGTTAAAGATTTCTTCGAACAAGTCGTTATGGCCTCGTTCAAGATCGGGTTGCCCATCAGCTCTATGTTGCATTAGTCATTCACTAAGAAGGAGGAAAACACCATTGACAACCTCACATAATGTACAGAAAAATATGCAAAGGTGGAAGATGTGGTCACTGGCATCCATAATGACAATTGTCACTCAAAGACGACCAAAAATGATGACAAGGAGAATGCCCGCAAGAGAGGGGCAAGGAGAAAAATGGAGGATCAAATAATGGAGACAAGGCAGATCCTGCCAAGTTTTCCAGGCGATCAATACCGTGTGAAAGGAACCAATTACAATATATTAAGTAAAATCAAGGATCAATAGTTCCTCAAACGGCCAAATATCATGGGGGAAACTCGACAAAAAATAATAAAGCACTCATGTGTGCATACTATAAAGAACAAGGGAATAAAATAAAGAACTGCAATGCCCTCAAGTCTCATCTGGAAGAATTGGCCCAAGACAAACACTGGAGCTATTACATGGAGAAAAAGTGATCTAGAGTCGTCGTTGATGTTCATTAGAAGCCTGACAATGTGGATAGCTATTTAAGGAGCTTAGGAATCACCTAAATTGTTTTATAAATATAAACATGCCCCCTATGAGGGGGAATGCAATATTATCGTGTTGAGTAGTACTAAAAATCTTTCGATCAGTTCTCTAGAGTAATAATGAACAAGAACCCCGTGGATGTAGACACATTACTGAACCATGTACGTCTTGTGTTGTGTGTGTGATCTCATTAATTTTTGCTACATCCATTCTTATTTGGCTTATGTGTATTGCATATCTTCACTCGTAGGAAATTACCACCTATAATTGGCACCGTTTGTGGGAATGATTTGAGTTCTTTGCCACTAGACAATATTCTAAGATGTCTCACTCACCCAACCACGATCACCAAAATCTCGATGACCATGATGGTCATCAATAATATTATTATGGGGACTAGGAGGGTTGCCGCTAGGCTATAACTGTCGTGGGGACTAGGAGGGCCATCAGTTATCTCCTCCATCCTTGACGATTATATCCAAGATTAGTAATTATTACCAATCATTTGATGCTCGTTATCATCCTTAAGAGGAGAAAATGGTTGAGAATGATGAGCTTGAGTGATCTAATGAGATATTGAGGATCATTGATAATTATGAAAAGTGCCTCCGAAATGAAAGTGCCACTAACAAGCACTAACATGATCAGAATGTTATGCTACAATGGTGCCTAGAGAAGTTAGAAAGGGAATCCCAGAGGGATAAGCACAAGCTTGGGCATAGATCGTGAAATCCTAGTCCTTAGGTGAGTGGGGCTCGCTGCCGAGGGAGGATCACTGAGTATTAAAATAAATCCCTTCCTTACAAAAAGTCTCATGGAAGGAGACCACACTCTGATGAGCGGTGAGGTGGCAGAGATATCTGAAATCTCATCAGGAGAGAGGTGGTTAGATGCCCATTCCATTAAGGGGCTCGTATAACTAAGGATCATGTGAGAAGAGACCTTATTTGTTAGATCAAGTTGCCCTTTAGTCGGGGTATAGAGGATTTTGATCCTCTAAAAGAATTTATCCCCGATAATTTAAGATTTATGATGGGAACACAGATAACACTAATCACGTCAGGCCATGTCACCGGGCGGTGATGCTACGGAACACCAAAGAAGGCTTGATGTGATGAATATTTTCCTCAAATCTTAGAGACACTACCCAAAATTAGTTCGAGAAGTTACCATACCGATTGATCACCTCCTTCAAATAGTTGGACGAGGCCTTCTAAACTAGGTTTATTACTAGAGGCACCCATCCGAAACAAATGTATTCTCTTCTCACGATGAATAAGAAACCTCATGATATACACTAAGAGTATGCCAAAAGGTATCAGGAGGTGTATGATAAAATGAAATATTGCACCAAGAAAGTTACTGTGGCTTCCTTCAAGATTGGTTAAGAAGGAAGCTCTATGATTTACAAATCTTTCACTAAGCGAGAGGCCATTATAATCAATGACCTTATGGAAAGGATTGCGAAATATGCTAAGGTTGAAGAAAATGATCGGATTTAGTTAGGAAGGAGGTCGACTGAAATAGTCCAAGAACGGGTACAAGGAGGTATGAATAAGAAATAAGGGAAAAAGAAGAATGGAAAGTAAAATGAAACCCAAAAGAAGGACCCCGGAAAGCATTTAAATCCATCAACATGATTTTTAACAAATCGATCTATAAGATCAGAGGTCAGGATTACTTCAAGTGGCTCAAGAAGATAATTGGTTATCATAAGAAGAGAAACATGCATAGCATAAAGATCACGATAACAAAACTGAAAATTACAAGGCACTCAAATCCCACATCAAGCAATTGGCCCAAACTAGACGCCTTAATGATTTTGTTAATAAGAAGGAAGGTCAAGCACAACCCATGTGTGACCAGAGACCAAATAACATATTAGATGAGGAATTGGGGCACTAATTCACTATAATACATGGGGGCTTAGAATCACTACACAACCCATAACTTGATAAGGTTTTGGATGGATGTTTGGATCATTAATTCACAACAATTTATGGAGCTTCAAACCCAAATCAACTAACAGGGAATGTTCTCAGGATAAAACTGAAGAAATTTACAGTAGTAATAGGGGCATTTCAAATGACTCAATTAAGTCCATTACGGTTAAACTCTAGAGACCTGAAGATATAGATTATTCAAAGAACATTGTATTCACTAATGATGATATGGTCGGAGTAGGGACTCCCCATCATAATTGTTGATGTAAAAAATTAGATTGCTTCTAATTATTTAATCACAGATAAAATATAAATGAGACAAAGAATTTTAAAGTGGTTCAGCCTTATAAGAATGGCCTACGTCCACTGTTTCTGTTATTGCCAAGTGTTTTGGAGTTCTCGATATGTAATTCCATCAAGAAAATCTGGTCCCCTAGAATGAGGGTGATACAATGTATTTATAGCCCTTAGGCTGTACATGTGAAATGGTAAACAATTAATGCCCTTTAAGAGTTTACGTCTGTATGATAAGCATTCAATGAATAGTTAAACTGTTGATTATTTGGCAATTAATGTTGTGGCCGAGATGCAGCTCGGGCAATCAATGCTGTGGCCGAGATGCAGCTCGGACCGCCTTAGTTGTTCATCGTTCAGGAGTTCCTCGGAGTGTTGGAGTTCCTCGGAGTGTTGGAGTTCCTCGGAGTACATTTGCTGCTCGGAGTGAGTATGACTTGGTCGGGGAAATAAACCTCCTCGTTGTTATTGTGCCACGTAGATCGACACGTGTCTTATTATTATTTGTCTATATCAGCATACTAATTTTGGTATCAACAGAAGACCCCAATGTTTCATATTTCAAACTTTGAGGAATATGGAACATTCTTTCTCGGTATATGGAAATATTAAATGACCTTCCTGGCTTTTAGGTGCATTTTCTCTGTATTCGAACGTCCTTTAAGATTCGCAGAATCTGCCTTTTTGAATTTTTATTAGCGCTTCGATCTTCGCGCACTTTTTGTCCTTTTAGCCGTCGGTAGCGTAATAGTTTCTTTTTTGTAATCATTTCTTTCGCCGTTTCCCAAGGCAAAGTATTTAAGCTTCATAGGCAATCCCATCATCTTCTACCTTTTCCAATTTCTGCTTTCGAGTTTTCCATAGTCTTTCTCTCTCTTGTGCGTTCATCCCTTTCTTCGTTCGTTGTCAACAGATCTCCCTTTTTCCTGTAAGATCTTCTTCCTTCTTCTTCGTTTCTTTTGTTCGCCATGGTTTATGTTATTGAATCTCTTGAGAAATTTTGTTCTGATTTTTCTATTCCATCTTGGGTAACTCTGGAGGATCTTTCTGAGCCTTTAGATTATTTTCATTTGGCCTAGGGACATTGGTTCCCCAGCCTCTTTATTGCTGAATGTGGATTTTCTTTTCCACCAAACCCTCTGTGCTTAGAGTTCTGTCATTATTTCGATGTTGTTCCTGCAAAAATAGCCCCCAACACATGGAGAATAGTTAATGGGGTGTATAGGTTAAATCAAACTCACGGAACCCGTATAGGAATTCCTGAGATTATGTATTGTTATAGAAAGGCTGTTCTAGATAATATTTTTTATTTAAAAACTAGATTTTTGAATAGGGCTTTAGTAGTCAACCTCCCTGATGCTAATAGGGATTATTTTGAACATGGGGTAATTATCAAAAATTGGCATCATAACCCTTTGATTGGAGATGAAGTATATCAAGGTCCCAGATGCCCTCCATATGGAAATGGGATAGGTTATTTTCATTTTATTTTATTTCTGAAATTATGATTTCATTATGTTTGAATAAATGTGTGATTGACATTTAAATATGTATTCGTTTGCAGTTGACAGCAAAAGAAAGACTCCAAAAGAATCAGAAGTTAATATTAAGCATTTGAAACTTATCTGGAGCTTGCATCAGAGAGTTGCAGACGAACACATCAGGTCTACTTCATATTTGTTGCAGTATAGGAGTTATACATCATCCTTTACTGCTCGTCCTGTGGTCAGCACTAGTGATCCAGTGTCAGTTCCTGAGGATTCTTCACCAGACTCTCATATTCCTTTGAGTCAGAAAATGGGCAAAAGAAGAGTTCCTGCTATCTTTGAGGAGACTACCTCTGCTGGAGATGGGAAAAGAAACAAGACTGACGTCCCAAAGGTGACAAAGAAAGTCGACGCTGTCCCTTCTGTTGCTCCTCAGAAGGCTGCCGAGAAGCCCCCAGTGGCTCCGAGCAAGAAAGATGCACCTGTGGAAGTGATCACCATCTCCCCAACCAAAAGCTCTTCTTTGGTTGAAACTGTTGAAATGCCACCGAGGAGACTGAAGAAATCCTCCTCGGTCAATTTAGCTGAAACCATTCCCCAGCTTCAAGTTAGTGGAGCTGGTGTTCCAACTATTATTCCTCCGAGCTCAGCTATGAGCTCGGTGAAGACTTGGACCATTCCTGAAGTCCAAGGAATTGAGGAGAATATGTCTAGGGATGTGCTTACACCCCTGGCTACTCGTCACATTGCTTCTGTAAGTTTCTCATATTCTGAATTTTCTTTCTTTCCATCAATACATGTATTTCTGTGCTGACTTATCATTATCTCCTTTTTCAGCTGGTGAGTTGCTTTAACACCATTGTGAAGAAGGATGAAGCAATCAAAGCTTCTAGCTCCTCGTCCGGAGTGGAAGATGCTTTATTGGGTTTGACTAAATCTTTGAAGGAGTCCCGTCAAAAGTATGACGAGGATAAGGCTGAATGGGAGAAGAAGTTGGCTGCAGTTGAGGCAGAGAAGGTGTAGCTCGTTGAAGTTTCCAAGGGTTTGGAAAATAAAGTGAAGGATTTGGAGAAAGAGAACAAGAAGTATGCCGAGAAGCTCGCAAACTTTGGGGAGCTTGAAAACAAGATGAAAATGGCAGAAGAAGAATTGTCCCTTCTGCGAGAAGTAAATCGCCAGAAGGAGGAGGTGGAAGCTAAGTTGAAGGCCACCGAGGATCTTCTATCCGAGAAACTCTCCTCGGAGAAAATAAAAAGAAAAATGGTAGTAAAGAAGTCCTTCAACACTGGCTGGGACAAAGGATGGAACAGGGGGTAGCAGCCATGATGACTCAAGTGCAATATGGGAGTCTTAAATACTTCCGAGATGGTTGGGTTACTGCCCTACAAGAGTTAAAGATTAATGAGGACTCAGAACTGTTTCAACAACATATCCCTGGTCCTCCCCCAATTATTGAAGATAAAGAAGAGGACGAAGCTGCCTCCGAAGAATCTTCAATGGTAGTGGGTGATCCAATCCTTACTCAACCTGCCGACAAGGAGCTTTTATCTCTGCCTGCTCCTCCTGAACAAGTTCCAGCTATAGCCGACGAACCCATTGTTCCCACTGAACAACCGAGCTCCTCATCCCAGCCTCCCGAGAAAGTCTTGGGAGACAAGAAAAAGGTGTGAAGTTGTTCGGTATTTGTTTCTATTTTTCTTCTATTACTTGTACTCTGTATTCTAAAAACTGTACTCCTTTCCATGATGTAATAAAAAATCACCTTTTCTGTCCCTCTATGTTGTTGATGTTCTGTCTACTTTTCATTAACTCTTGCCTTCTCTTCTTTACTAGTTTATGGCTAGAATGGAATTGTTGTCTGCCCATGACACAACTCTGCTTCGACAGTGTAATGAATATTTTAAGGCTGGCCACACTGACTTGGACAAATCCCAGATTGTAGATATTCTTAGTCGAGATGCTTCAGACCAAGCAGTGGAAGCGTATCAATACTTGAAATGTCTTCTTGATCGTGCTGTAGCCAACAATGTGGCTTATTACGACATGATTGAAGATCTTGAATGTACTCTCGATGAACTTCAGCAGCAGTATAAAGAATCTTCAGCTCTTTTGCACGAAGGGTATGAGAAGAAAATAAAACAACTTAATGCTGAAAAAGGCTACGACAAGATGCTTGCTGGCTATGAAGTGAGAGAGAGAACATTGAAAGCATATGTCGAAGCGCACAGGAAAATCGCTGAGCTATTGGAACAAGAAAACAACAATCTGCAAAAAGAACTAGCTCAGCTGAGGTCTGCTGCTTCATCTTTTAATGCCTTGGTACCGGTCACCGATGAAGGATTCTCATTTTTAAAAGTGGAAAATGCCAAGTTACGAGAAGAGTTAGAGGCTTTGAGAAGAGCTGGGCCTTCTACTGCTATTTGGGGACGAGGAAGAGGTTCTCGTGGACGAGGAAGAGTTGCTCAGAATATTGTCGAGGAACAAAGTACTCAACCTGCTCGGGGATGATCAAGAGTTCTTCGTCGTACTGTTGAAGAAGCTCGTATTCAATCAGAGTTGGAAAACCAAGCATTCCAATTGATGGAAAAAAATCAAGCTTTGTCTGACATGTCAAAGAAAATTAGAAAACTGGAAAAACAACTCTCTTCAAAGAAATTAGTGTTGGAGACTAATGAACTTTTCATCCAGAGTCTTCACGAGAAGCTTGAAAGGTTAACATTTCAATTTCACAAACAGCCCAAGGAGTTCTGGATGGCTGGATACAACAAAGCACTATTCCATTTGGATGATCGTATCCAGAATGCCAATAATGAGGGCTACAAACAAGGCTGGCTGAATGCTTTGGGCGTGCTGAAGCTCGAGCAAGGACACTATCTGTGGGACTATTATGATCCTGGGGTACTTGACTTTCCTGTGCCACCGTACAATCTGGACATGGAATGGATCCCAGCTCGTGCCATTCCTCGGAGCTTAATTGCAAAATACCTCGGTGATTACAATCTTCATTCTCAGATCGATGTATCTCGTCCCGAGCATCTATTGGACACACATTCAATAATGAACGTCAGAATGCTTCGAGATCTTAACTTCATTAATTCTCCCCTTTGCCTGGAAGATCCTCCTGCTGGCGAGGAGCCTATTTCAAAAGCAGAAGGGAAAAATCCAGTAGAATGGGAATTTTTGATGTAACAGTTAGTATACATATCCATGTAATTATCAATGTAACTTGTAATTTATTTTGAATTTTATGAAAGACTTTCATTTTTGTTTGCAAATTTGTATTGCTATTGTTTTGTACTTGTCAAACACTTTATATTTGTGCTTGCATAACAATATTGTGTGGTTCATCGACCAACTTGGTAATAAAAAAGTTACAAATATTAGTAATGTTGCTCGATCACTTAATAATAAAGTAATGAGTATAAAAATGTTTAAAATTTTTCCAACCAACCAAGGTTGTTAAATTGTGCTCGTCGACCAATTATAGTTAGTGAGAGTTTTTATCCCCGACTAACCATACTTTGTAAATTTTTGTCTTTTTCATAAAATGTGTCCGACCAACCAAGGTCGATAAATTCTCCTCGTCGACCAACTATAGTTAGTGGGTTTTTATCCCCGACCAACCATACTTTGTACAGTTTGGAATATTTTGTTCTTCGAGGAACTTTTGTATTTTCTATAATAATCTTACCTCCCGACCAACATAAGTTGGCATTTGAAAGCATGTCTTGTTCCCTAACCAACAGAGATTGGCATTTTTAAGAGTATTCTGTTTCCTAGACAAACACATTGGAATTTTTAGGAATGTTATTCTCGCCCTTTTACCAACCGGAGTTGGTCTGAGTTCAAACTATCATGTCCACTTGCCCTTTGGCCAAAATTTGTCTGAGCCAGTGTCAGCCTCCTAACCAAAGGAGTATGGTTTGTTCTCGCCCTTTTACTAACCGGAGTTGGTCTGAGTTCGAACTATCATGTCCACTCGCCCTTTTACCAACCGGAGTTGGTCTGAGCTAGTGTACGCCTCCTAACCAAAGGAGTATGGTTTGTTCTCGCCCTTTTACCAGCCGAGTTCGAACTATCATGTCCACTCGCCCTTTTACCAACCGGAGTTGGTCTGAGCTAGTGTACGCCTCCTAACCAAAGGAGTATGGTTTGTTCTCGCCCTTTTAACAACTGAAGTTGGTCTGAGCTTGAACTATCGTCTTCTTTTTACTGCCGAGCAGCGTAGTGTTAAACACTAGTATTCACCGAAAAACTTTCAATAAAAGGAGAGAAGATGGTGAAATATCATCGTTTTATTCATATTGATGGAACTGCTTTACATTTTACATCACTGATAATACTTGCGTAGGTGTTCAGCATTCCATGCATTCTTAAATTCCTCTCCTTCTAGAGTCGATATTCGGTAAGTTCCTGGTCGAACAACTTCGGTAACTCGGTAAGGTCCATGCCAGTTTGCTTCTAACTTATTGTGCTTCTGAATGACCTTCTTTAGCACGTAATCTCCTTCTTTTAAGTCGCATTTCTTCACCCTCTTGTTGTAGAACAGAGCTGTTCATTGTTGGTAAGCAGCATTCCTAATGGTTGCCTCTTCTCTAACCTCCTCGAGCATGTCCAAATCTAATCTTCTCATTAAGTCGCTGACTGGGGAATTGAAATTCAGCACTCTGTGTGTTGGAAGACCCAACTCGGCAGGTATTACGGCCTCACTTCCAAATGCCAGCATATATGATGATTCTCCAGTTGCTGCTCGGGGAGTTGTTCGGTAAGCCCACAATACTAACTGTAGCTCATTAATCCAATTAGCTTTAGCCTCACTTAACCTCTTCTTCAAACCATTTAGTAATGTTCTGTTCGTCACTTCAGTCTGTCCATTGCTTTGAGGATGGCCTGGTGCTGAATGAACCTTCAAAATGTTTGACTGATGACAATAGGCGGCAAACTCCTCGTTATCAAATTATGTTCCATGGTCTGCGATGAAGGCATGAGGGAGACCATATCGGCATATGATGTTATTCCAAACGAACTGGTACACCTTCTCGTATGTCATATCAATAAGTGGCTCAGCTTCTACCCACTTAGTAAAATAATCCACTGCGACGACGAGGTACTTGAATCTTCCTCGGGTCGTTGGCAATGGTCCAACCAAATCGATTCCCCACATAGCAAATGGCCAAGGGGAAGTTATGGGTGTCAACAATGCTTGTGGAGTTCGTCGGATGGAGGAAAAACATTGGCATTTATCACATCTTTTAGCATAGGCTATACAATCAGCCCTCATCATTGGCCAGTAGTATCCCTGCGTCATCATCCTTTGAAAAAGTGCCCGACCTGCTACATGGGCTCCACAAGACCCTTCATGGATCTCTTCAATCAATTCTTTCACCTCGGAGGGATGTACACATCTTTGCAAACCTGCCATAATTCCTCGTCTATACAAAACACCATTAGTTAGTACATACCGAGCAACTTTAAACTTTAATTTCTTGGCAGCGAGCTTATCCTCCGGTAATTCTCCCTCCTCAATATATGCCCTGATGGGATCCATCCAAGATGGTCCTAAATCAAGGGTAATAATATTCATCGTCAGGTCTTCATCTATGCTCCGACTTTCTAATACTTCAATTGGTATCGTTCTTCGCAGCTCGGTACGAGTAGCTGATGCTAATCGGGCCAGTGCGTCTGCTCGTGCATTCTCCATTCTTGGTATTCTGATCAACTAAATGGCATCAAATTCTGTCAACAACTCCATCACCTTTGCATGATACTTGACCATTAATTCTCCTTTAACTGCATATGTCCCCATCACCTGATTTATAATTAATTGAGAATCGCTGAATACCATCACTTGTTGCGCTTCCATAATCTTTGCTAAATTAAGACCTGCTATCATGGCCTCATACTCTGCCTCATTATTGGAAGCTTTGAATTGGAATCGCAGGGCGTACTCCATGTCAATCTCGTCTGGGGTGTTCAAAATAATCCCTGCCCTACAACCTGTTGTGCAAGATGACCCATCTACATATAATCTCCATGTAGGTAACTCGTCTTCTAATCTCTTATCTGACAAAGTTCCTCGATGAAATATTTGTTGTTTCCTTTCATCCTCCCCTGATATTTCTCGCTCTTCGTCGACCATCTCTTCTCTCCCTTTTACCAACCGGAGTTGGTCTGAGCTCGAATTTGATGATCCTTTAATATTCACAAGCCCTTTTACCAACCGGAGTTGGTCTGAGCTTGTGTTTGTTGATCCTGTAACATCCACAGGTTGATCGTCGAGCAACTTTTGTTCCTCGGGGGTATCAGGATAAGTAAACTCTGCTATAAAATCTGCTACAGCTTGCCCTTTTAATGATGATCTGGGTTCATACACAATATCATATTCACCGAGCTCTATTGCCCAGTACATCAGTCTCCCTGATTTTTCTGGCTTATGAAGGGCTTGTCACAAGGGCATGTCGGTATACACGACGATGGTATGGGCCTGGAAATATGGCCTCATTCTTCTACTTGCCTCAATTAATGCCAATGCCAATTTTTCCAGCTTTGGGTACCTGATCTCTGCACCTCGGAAAGCCTTACTCGTGTAATAAATTGGCTTCTGGACTCCATTCTCCATTCTGATCAATGCAGAGCTGACTGCATTCTCTGATACTTCTAGGTAAAAGTACAACTTTTCTCCCATTACTGGCCTGGACAATAGTGGAGGTTCTCCCAAATATTTCTTCAAGTCTTGAAAGGCTTTTTCACATTCATCATTCCATTCGAAAGTTTTTCGAAGTGTTTTGAAGAATGGGAGGCATCTATCAGTTGTTCGGGATACAAATCTGTTGAGCGCTGCAACTCGTCCTGTAAGAATCTGCACCTCTTTCTTCATCATCGGAGATCGCAACCCTAAAAGAGCTTTGATCTTTTCTGGATTCGCCTCAATGCCTCGCTGGTTGACGATGTACCCGAGGAACATTCCTTCTCGTGCTCCAAATGTGCACTTCGTCGGGTTGAGCTTCATTTGGTATTTATCCAGTTGATCAAAGGTCTGACCTAAGTCAACTAGATGATCAACAGCTTTCTTGATCTTTGTCAGCATATCATCGACATAGACTTCTATATTGCAACTGATTTGTTCGGCAAAAACCTTGTTCATCACCCGCTGGTATGTCGCTCCTATATTTTTCAAACCAAAAGTCATAACATTATAACAATAAGTTCCCCTAGGGGTAATAAAAGAAGTACTTTCCCTGTCTTCAGGTTTCATTTTGATCTGGTTGTAGCCAGAGTAGGCATCCATGAAGCTGAGCAGCTCGTGTCCCGAGGTAGCATCCACTAGTTGATCAATTCTGGGTAATGGAAAGTGATCCTTTGGGCATGCCTTGTTGAGATCGGTGAAATCAATACACATTCTCCATTTATTATTTTTCTTCTTTACCATCACCACATTTGCTAACCAGTCTGGATATTTCACATCTTCAATGAATTGGGCTTTCTGGAGCTTCTCGACCTCCTCTTGTATAGCTTGATTCTTCTCAGGACTAAATACTCTTCTTCTCTGCTTTACAGGCTTGATCTCCTTATTCACATTGAGCTCATGACATAAGAAGCTTGGATCTATTCCTGGCATGTCTTCATGACTCCATGCAAAAGTTTTCTTTCTGTTTCTCAAGAAAGTTATCAAATCCTATTTTATTGAAGCATCCAACGGCGAACCTATCTGAGTTGTTCGTTCAGGATGTTCATCGTCCAGACTAACATTTTCTGTAGATTCCACCACCTGTCCTTTTACAAGTTGGGATTCATCTCTGGGATCCAGTGTTTCAATTTCTGTACCTTCATCCACCTGGTAGGTAATAGTCTTTTTCCTTGACTCTTCAAGCTCCTCTTGCTCGGTAGATGAATAATAGCATTCCCGAGCTACTTTTTGATCACCTTTCACAACTCCTACTCCAAAATTTGTTGGGAATTTTAAGCACTGATGTACTGTAGATGGAACTGCTTCGAACTTCTTCAAACCAACTCTTCCCATGATGATGTTGTATACTGATTGCACATTCTTATCCATCACAAAGAAGCGTATTCTTCTGTTCGACAAGCAGGCCAAGTTCCAATGAATATATCCAACTTGATCGTCCCAAGTGGAAAAACCTTCTCGCCAGCAAAACCCAGGAGAGGTCTGTGATAAGGATCCAATTGAGATAATTTTAAATTTAAACTGTCAAAGCATGAGTAGAACGTGATGTTTTCCGAACTACCATTATCTACCAGAACCCTTGAAATCACTACTTATTTTATCCTTATTTTGATCACCAAAGGGTCGTCGTGAGGGTAAAGAACACCTGCAAGATCGTTTTTTGAAAAACCAATGACTAGCTTCTCTTTATTTATCTTCCTCGGGCGATCCTCCTTAGCCAAATTTATCCGTTGAATGTGTGAGCAAGCTTGAGCCTCACCGAGGTAAGCTTTTCTTTCTGCAGTAAGATCTCCTCATCCTGCATCTCCACCTGTAATAACATTACAGTCAAATGTTCCAAAACGTATTGAAAATACCTCGCGTTCTGGTTGCCTTGACCTTTTGGGAAGATTGGGGTCATCCTCTGTATCATCTTCATGATCTCTTTTCCTGTTTTCTTCTGCCCGACGAGGAGATCTAGACCTCTCTCTTGCTCGGTCTTCATTTCCTCTTTCATTTCTACGATCAACATACTTTGACAACTTTCCTCGTCTAATGAGCGTTTCAATCTCGTTCTGGAGGACTATGCAATTTTTAGTCATATGACCGTGATCCTTATGAAACTCGCAATATTTATCTCTATTTCTTTTGTCAGGATCCGACCTCAGTTTCTTTGGCCACCTTACTTCCTCGTTATTCTTGATTTCTTCCAAGACATGATTAATACCCATTTTCAAAGGAGTATAATTATCGAATTTTTTCAGGACTTCCCATGAAGACTTATTATTCTTGGAATGCCTGTCACTGCCATTGCCCTTATGCTCTTTCTTCTTAGATTTGTCGACTTCCACCTTGGTTTCTTTATCCATGTTCTTCTTCGCAGCCATAGCATCCTCGGCATTCATGATTTTGGCCGCTTTTTCCATCAACTCTGACATAGTTGTAGGTGGATCTTTGGCCAAAGTGTAATACAACTTGTTAGGAAACAACCCACTCATCAAGGCAGTGATTGCTGTCTTTTCTTCATAATCTATGAATTCCAGATTCTCGATATTGAAACGAGTTATGTAATCTCTAGTACTCTCACCAGATTTTTGTCTAACACTTAACAAGTGTGCTACTCGTTTTACTGGCTTTGCTCCAAAACAGAAATTGCCGATGAAAAACTCGGCCAATTGAAAGAAAGTTGAAATCTTACCCCGAGGAAGGTTGTTGTACCATATCTGGGCAGATCCAGTAAGAGTTCCTGAGAATGCTCTGCATCTCATCTCGTCGGGGACAGCATAGATGTCGGCAGCAGCTTGATACTGCTCTATGTGAAGAACAAGATCTATCTTTCCATCGTATTTGAGGGTCACCATAGGGGCTTTAAACTTTGACGGTGTAGGAAAATCCACAATGGCCTGGACAAAAGGTGTCCCTTGAACAAAAGTTCATTGTAGGGGATTCTTCGCCTTATCCATTTCTCCCAATCTATCCTCCAACCGCTGAATGGAACCTTTCCACGCATCATTTACTTCCTCGGGCCTATTAGTTCGAGCAATTGATTGTTCTGACGTGGCCTCCTGAGATCTATCTTGACGAGCAACTGGTCGTGATTGTGCTGATCCCTCTCTTAAATCGGATGGTTGTCGCAAACTCCTCGACATGGCCTTAGGTGGACTCCTATTCCTCCTAGGGCCTAATCGGCTGAAAGGAGACACCCTGCTCAATCCTTCCAAGGCACTGGGTCTCTTTGGAGAGAGAGTTATACGTTGCTCAGTATCTGTAGCTCGTATTGACGAAGTTCGCCCAGGTTGATAAGAGAAATCATCAGATCGCTCTCTGCGATATGACTCAGTACGTCTGGATTGTGAAGAAAGTAAATAGGGTTGTCTCTGACCACTTATCTGTCCTGAATGTGCAGGTGCACCACCATGAAGGGTTTGTATGAGTTGTCGCATTATTTCTTTCATGGCGGTTTGTCCTTGAGCCAGATTCGTCATGATTCCCGCCAGATCTGGAGGTGCAGAGGGATTTGGAGGATTCCCAACGTTCCCAGCGTTTCGATTGCTGGATTCAGGATTATCTGCCATTGATGATGAATGATTTTTGGTGAAAAACGATAACAACAGTCATTTCCCACAGACGGCGCCAATCTGTTGATGTAAAAATTTAGATTGCATCTAATTATTTAATCACAGATAAATATAAATGAGACAAAGAATTTTAAAGTGGTTCAGCCTTATAAGAATGGCCTACGTCCACTGTTTCTGTTATTGCCAAGTGTTTTGGAGTTCTCGATATGTAATTCTATCAAGAAAATCCGGTCCCCTAGAATGAGGGTGATACAATGTATTTATAGCCCTTAGGCTGTACATGTGAAAGGGTAAACAATTAATGCCCTTTAGAGTATACGTCTGTATGATAAGCATTCAATGAATAGTTGAACTGTTGATTATCTGGCAATTAATGTTGTGGCCGAGATGCAGCTTTGGCAATCAATGCTGTGGCCGAGATGCAGCTCGGACCGCCTTAGTTGTTCGTCGTTCAGGAGTTCCTCAGAGTGTTGGAGTTCCTCAAAGTACATTTGCTTCTCGGAGTGAGTATGACTTGGTCGGGGAAATAAACCTCCTCGTTGTTATTATGCCACGTAGATCGACACGTGTTTTCTTATTATTTGTCTATATCAGCATACTAATTTTGGTATCAACAATAATGTTATTATATTCACTCTTAGGGTCACTAATTAAGATGTGGATAAGCTGTTGGTGGATTAGGGAATCTCCTCTGCGCTAATATACCTTAACAAGTTTAACCAACTAAATCTTTATGTAGAAGATCCATTGTGCATGTGGTCAACTTTGCAGGAAATATGACTTTACCCTTTGGAAAGTGTTTCTCCCCGTCTGAGCAAGAGGAATATTTAAGATCATTGAGTTCCTCGTAATAGATATTGATTTCCATAAATTCTATAATCAATTGAGGGTGATTTCATGCATGAGGGGAATGTCATCCACTTATCACCATAAGGTAAAATACATAATTGATAAGGGGGTCATCGAAAATAAGGGGAACTAGGCCTTAGATTGAAAGTGTTTCACAGCTCCCATCCACCTAAAACAGGAGAAAAAGAATGAGAAAGTTTTGGATCTAGCAGAGGGATCCGTACCCTCCAAGTAGTAGCTAAAGTATGGAAAACTTAGTGTTAAGAAAACTAGGGTTTCCCCTAATGATATGTGGTGGTACCTTTTCCAATGTGCTTGAGGTGAAAATAATTTTTCTTTTAAAACCCTTTTTCCAATTTTAATTACGCACCAAGTTTGTGAATTAATATTACTTTAGCCCAATTTTATCTTGTTTAATCCTAAATATGCATCTAGGTGATTAAAGCAAGTAAAATAAATAAAGTCCACAAAACAACACCGATGTACGAGAAAAATACTGAGGGAAAAAATCTCAGACGATCCAAGCTAGACAATCACTATGATGTGGTATTACAAAGTACAAATAATAGAGTTGCTCAATGACTTGGTACCCACAAGCCTTAAATCTTTTCTATGCTTCAACCACTCCTCCACAGTGTAATGCAAAAATCGTTCCACGCCAGGTCCACAACACACGTTCATGTGTGCTTCAGTATCCACCAAATAGCTATAACAACCGTCTATGATTTATAAACTCGAGTCCATTGCTTCTTCACTACAAAACTCCAGATGGTGCAAATAAGATCTCTATAGCATATGTGTACGTGAAATGTGCACCAATAAATTTATCCATGAAGTTTGGACGCTACTTCTTCAACACAACGCATCATAGACTTTATGGGAATCGTGACAAGTAAAAATCTATCTATGACTTAAATAAGTTTTGTTCGGAATTAAGTCAATTACATACAAATTGACACACTTGGAAATTTATCCTTACAAATCTCCCCCTTCGACTATTTCGGGACAAAACTAAAATAGTGAATGCTAAGCCAGACTGTCAAGCTGCATGACACCTAAATTCCATCCCATATAACCCAAAATAAAAAATTATAGGATAAGGAATAGTATATGTAGGTCAGGCAAGCATGAGCTGTCTGAATATTATGTAGTAAAAAAAATCTCGAATCGCTGAAGAATACCTACACACATGAAATAAACAATACCCAGCGAAGTATGGGGGAACAAATGATATAAAAGTAATATGTAAAATAAACCATTTGTTAAACATGCGATATCAATTTGTATACATATTTTTCAGTATAGCTCACATCAATGATACCCGTATGTAAACAACATGATCAAAACATGATACCAATGTAAAACATATGTGCTTAACAAATAAAACTCCCCCTACATCATATACTATCTCTCCCCCTTTTTGTCTCGAATAGACAACAAGTGAAAAAGATAAACAAACAATCATCGTATCTAGCATAAAGTAGTTATACGAAGCATATCTAGATAAACATGAGTATATCCAGCTAATAGTAATCAAAAGATACCAAATTGCATCTAGAAAATAGTCACAAATATGAAATCATCAATATTAGGAATGATGTGACTAAACAAAGTCAGTGTAGTGTATGAATCAATCATGAAAAGTAATATCGTCTGCACGTAAACTTTCTAAAACAACTGAGATGTACCAAAATTGTATGATATCTTCATATATACAAAGTAGGTACAAAACATAACGAAGAGTCAAAATTCAACTCAGGCTATTCGAATGACAAAGTGATTTCGTTTGAACGACATAAAGATCTCATTCGATTCAGGTAAGAAACGACCCAAAACAGTAAGGTATCACGCGACGCATCTATCTAACGACCTAACTCCCGACTTGTCTCGCGACCATACCTGAACTTTTAATGCCTCGAAACTCATGTCATGCAATCCATTCTTCGAATGACTTGTACATTTCATTTGAACGACGTCCACAAGTCATTTGAACGACTTGAAAAACTTTGTATTCCAATTCATAAAATATTCATCGTTTTCCTAGTGAAAAAATTTCCTAAATATATGAACTAGAAATACGAAACAACAACAAAACAGAATCAAAACTAAAAATATGAAACAAATAAAGATCATATGAGTTACATGCTAACCTAGTATCAATGTGCCTAAACATGTGTATGGAATGAATGGGCGTGAAGTACAACAAATGAATCACAACTTGGACACATCAAAAGGATTATGAAGCTCTAATTGATAGCTAAATATCATTAAACTTTGTTTTAGACATATGTGACAATTAATATATTGATCGAAATGAACTTAAACAAACATCATGAACAAAAATCTGGAATTTTGATGATTCTACAAACAATAGCATCATGACATAATTTTTCAACATTAGGATTCATGGTGTAAACCCATTGTACTTTTCATTCAAACTCCCTCATATATAATCATATTTCTTTCCTTTTGAAGGAACATATCAAACTAAGCTAATTGGCCCTTTTTGGCATATTATTCTTTTTATTGCCTTAATTTTCTTGGACTCTTTTAAACGACGACTTTCATGATGAGATTTTTATTCTCTCGCAGCCCTTTCCCCTGCACACTCATTATATTTTCAATTTAACAAATTCTATCATCACGGGCAACGGTTCTAACATGCACACTTCCTCCTTAGTCTAATTATGCATAGATGACAAAATTGAGAGGATATTATCTCACCAAACCCAAATATGCATGAGAAGTCAAACATTCATAAAAGCTCGTGTATGTGTGTGCGATGGTATATATACAAAGTTGAATCTAAATGCAAATCAACTTCGAAACAACCCCACTAATCAATGGTTAAGATCATTTAATGCATCAATAATTATGACCAAATGTCCCAGCCACATGGATAATGAAATGATGGGAGTCCAAGCACACCAATATGCTACATCAAACATGTAAACTGATGACACAAAAATAAATCGAAAATCTTTTTATGTTTTTTAAAAAATCTTTTTGACTTAAAAATAAAATCTTTTTTTATTTTTCAAAAATATATGAAACCAAAAATCTTTTTGCATTATTCAATAAGACTCAAATAAATTAAAAATATAATAAAAATAGATGAACATGTCATAACACTGGCAAAATATATATATCATTAAGCAAATACTAGCAAATGACAAACATGAAAACACAACCATCCTTTAGATTTAGCATGAGAAGAATCAAGTGCAACCAAATGAGAACCATGAAGTTTAATTCCTGAAGCCTCTAAGTCTGATTTCCTAACCAAGTAGGTGTGTAGGGATGCATAAGGGTTTTAGGAACCAAAACTATTTTATTCTTAAACTTCCTAGGAGAATTTTTAAGGTAATAATAATAACACCTAAGGTGGCCCTTCCTACTGCAATGAGTGCAAGTATAACACAGTGAGGAATGTGACCTAAATGTATACCTCTCCTAACATTCCTAGTTGTCTCTCCCACATGATTGGTATTGTCCTTAAGAATAGGAGCAACACGATCATCACAACCTATTCCACACCTATCATCCTTGATTTGGACGGTGCCTAAAATCCTATCGAACTTTTCCAACCTTGCCTCCAAATTAAACATTACCTTACTCAAGTCTCTCAATCTAACCTCAAGATCACTAATCCTAGACTCAAGCAAATGCAAAGACTCCTCAAACGTTATAATCTCATTCTTTATAGCCTCCATCAAACCATGAAGACCATCTCTCTCTCCCTCAACGTATTTTAGTTTCTTTCAAAGAGTCTTCTCCCATGCCCCGAGACCCTCATTGAATGCATCATTATATTCTACAGCATGCTCCTTCAACTTAGCTTGCAATATCAAGTTTTCCTTCTTCACCTTTACCACTACCCGATACAAATCGTTGATGGCAACTTGTAACTCTCTTACATATATCTCCTCATCCTCAGTAGATTCACCCCCACTCACTCGGGACTAAAAAATTATGGCCTCGAAAGTGTTATTCACATGATTATCTTCATGAAAAGATATATCTTCGTCGCTCACATGACATGCCACAAACGTTATAAGGTTACGCTCAATGGGGAAACTCTCTCCCTCTTCTGGTTCCCTGTCACTTAAGGTGGCATTATATGCTATCGGTTTCTTGCCCTCCTTCTTAAGTCTTGTGGGGCACTATGCTACCTTATGTCCATAACCCTCACAACCAAAACACCTATCCGACTCATCCCTATTATCATTCACACTTCGATTCATTGGGACGTGATCGACTTTGTTGTTCTTGAATTTCTCAAGTCTTTTGGCATCTTTCGATTTCTTTTGGAACTTAAGAAACTTTTTGAACTTCTTTACCAACAAGGCTACATCCTCAAAATTAGTGTCTAAATCATTATATGAAACTTTAGTCTCCTCCTTTCGGGCTTTCAAAGCAATGCCCTTTTCTTCATATGGCACTTGTTTGGAGGTAAACATGTCAAGCTCATAAGTTTGTAAGTTACCTATAAGCTCTTTTAGTTTTGTTGATTCAAGCATACCCAAGGAGTTTAAAATGGTCACTTTTGGATCAAATCTACTAGGAAACAACCTTAAGATTTTCTTTATGACTCGGTTTTTGGGTATTTTTTCTCCTAAGTTAAACGATGAGTTGACAATGTTGGATAACCTAACATAAAACTCATCAAATGACTCACTCTCTAACATCTTAATCATCTCAAATTGGGTAGTGGGGTTTTGAAGTTTAGACGCTCTAACCATGCTAGTTTCATCATGAGTAAGTGTTAGAACATCGCAAACCTCTTTTAAGGTTTCACACGTCACGCCACGATTATACTCTTTCGGTGTGACAGACGAGGAAATAACATATAGACCTTTAGAATTATAAAGTGAAAGTCTATGTTCAACTTCGGTCCATGACTCAATAGGTTTCAAAGTAGTGGCCTCTCCCTCTCCCGTGACTAGTGGTGACAACCTTTTTTTCGACCGCTAACCACACACGTTCATCAATTGATTTTAAAGCACTTTTCATTCGCATTTCCAATAAGCATAATTTGTGCCATAAAAATAGGAGTTCTAAACCATCAAAATTTCTGAAATTCATCCTTAAAACACACGGGATCACTCACATAATAAAAAAGTGTTTCTAGCTCTGATACCAATTTGCAGGGGTCATTTTTCTACGTGCTTAAGGTGAAAATAATTTTTCTTTCAAAACCCTTTTTCCAATTTTAATTACGCACCAAGTTTGTGAACTGTAAGGACACAATTTCCAATCGAGTCCATTATATGTATTTGACTTATTCCGGGAACAAAACATTATTTTTGAGTCATAGACAGATTTTTTATTGTCACGATCCCACACAGTCTATGACATAAAGTTTATTGAAGATGTTGCGGACAAACTTCATATATTTATCATGTCAAGATTAATTTGGTGCACGTTTCATGGCTTCATTTCATTTCGATCTCTCAGGTATGAATGCGTAATGTTTATGGGACTCAAAAAATGTTTTTAGGATGTTAATTTTATTAAAAATGATTCTAAAAGGATTTAACTTTGTTTATTCTTAGATAAGGGTTGTTGAGAGTCATATATAACATTCCCTTGTGTTTAGATAGTTCAAATAAAATTCACAGTCGTTCAAACGATATGTGGAGGTCATTCAAATGACAAGGCTATCCACGAAACCCCGCATAATTAAATACCGGGTGATCAAACCTTTATTAAATTAAAACAAGATTTTCATTTGGTTCATTCTTAGCATCACTATCGAAAACAATTTAAAATTTTTACTAACCACCTAGTATTCAAAAATTCGGTGCTAAATTTTATCTTTTTATATAAACAACAACCACAATGGAACATTATTACCATAATTAACATCCTAGGCAATAGTAATATAAATCCATCCACAAAATACATGACTTAGATAAAATAGTACCAAATAAACCATCGTTTCCAAAATCCAATATAAAGTCCAACATGAATAAAAATCACCGAGTACAAAGTCTGATTGATATAAATGAAATAACTGAGGGCAACACCCCCTAATGAAATACTGAACTGCACCCTACACTAGGAATGAAGCAACAAAAGCGACTAGGTTTAAACCCTGCAAGCATCCACAAGTGCTGCAACTACGCATCCCTAGGATAGATCAGCCTACTTGGCATCCCTGTGGTTGGTCACCTAAAATATTTTGAAAAAAGTTTTGCAAGTACGGGTTAGAGCCCAAGTAAAAATCATTTCAAAATATTTAGCAAGCATTTAAATTTCAATTTAAATAAACAGTTATTAAATACACATGTTAGGCTGCGAACACTCTCTTTAGTTCCTCGTCTCTCATCTATAGTGCACACCTAACGTTTCCTACTCAACCCCGCCTAATCATTCTACCCAATACAACTAGGTTACCAGTATCTAATAAATCTCAAATCAGTCTAGCTCACCCATACCGCCCACACAGGATGCTACCGAATACTCTTAATTATCATTAATCCTTTAGTTAAGTTTCTCCTTAACTTATCCATACCGCCCATGCAGTACGCTACTGAATAACCTTAATAATTAACTTCTCTCTTATGTTATTATTAAACCCAAGTTACCATTTCACGTATGTTATTGTTCAAGCCCTACCATTCAAGTTTCTCTACTCAAACTTTACTTTAGATATTCCCTATCTATCTTTTTACTATTCACACATTAGTAGATTCATTATTATTTAGATGTACACTATCTAATCTCCCTACTATTTACTTTTTAGTAGATTAATCGTTATTTATATACATACAATCTCATCTCACTGCTATCACACATAAGTAGATTAATATTTGTTTAGATACCCACTATCTAGTCTCACTACTCACATATAAGTAGTACAAAACTTTCAGATATATGTATATATCACACACACTATATATATAACATAGCATCCATCGGACTAACCACCGTTATTCACATTCGCGTACTCTTCTATCAGTCCAAGTGCCCCTCGTACAAAATCAAGGACTATGGGTTCGGTAATATATCCTCGAACCATCAATCAAAACAACACATATTGGAGGCAAACATTGTGCTAAATTTTTGGGGTTGCGCACATACCTAACTTACCCAAATGACCTGCCGACTTCACTATTCATCTCACATAGCTATCCATTAACAACACTCTATTCTGGGGCAAAAATACAGACCTCATTGGAATCGTCAAGGCTGGATCCTCCACTACGCGGGACCTACGTGATAGCAACTAGTGTAGGTATTTTCACATACACACAAGCACATAATAGGCACACACACAACCTAACCATATGTATATTCAATATAGGCATACCTACAACCTATAAGATAATCCATATAGGTATACATTCGACCTATAGTAATCATCCATACGTAATATTTATCCCACGAATACCCACCGTACAATTTATTCATAATATAACTCTTTATAGTATATTTTAGAGTATTATTCTCTACCCGAAGGGTCCTCATCATCCTTTAAGAAATTTCAGAAGTTGACGCCTCACCATTCTAATGGTACTAATCCTTAGGTAATCGTTTATTCTTCCCGTAACCCAATTCATAAATACTCGATACGCAACACAATCAATTAAATCTCATAGGCCCTAGTCTAATTTTATCATCATTATGAATAAGCCTAAGCCTCGACTATAGGTCTATTGAAATTCCCAAAGTCCTCGTATAGTTCATAACTGATTTTATACCCTCATCTAATTTCTGACTATAGATTTCTATCTCGAAGATCCTTCCGTAGAAAAATCACAACTAATTAAAAAAAATTAGAAAAATACAAGTTTGGCGCCCACGCGATCGTAACCAAAAGATCTACAAATTTCATCTTTTAAGAAATAGAGCTGGACTGATTCGCCCTCAAAACTGAACCCGTTTGCCCTCAAAACCCTACTAGATGTACGAACCTTCTTCTTCTATAACTCATTTTCCCTCCATTTTTAACACCTCAAACCTTCATGAAACCTCACCAAATTTCAAACCAACATATCTAATTACTACATAGATGTATTGGGATGATTTCTAATATAAATTAATCATTAATTCATCACGAATTTGATTCAAGATCCAATTATCTTTAAAATCCCATAAAAACCCTAGTTTATGTGTTCGTCAAGTTTATCCATCAAGAACCCATATTTCATTCAAATTAATCATCCAAATTCTTCTGATTTCATTCTAAAAACATGAAGGAGTATCTCTACATGCACTCCTATCTCAATTCATGAATTAAACCCATCCAAAACTATATTAATTCTTCCAAAAACATGAAATCAAACCCTATTCTACATATGTATTATAACATGCTTAAAATAAATTTCCATTTAAATACTAGCCTCTCAATAGTAGGTCTGAAATTCATGGGGATGATGGTGTGATGGTTCTCCCCTCACCCCGATCTCGACTCCGTCACGTTCGAAGCAAAAAATGGTGGAGGAAGCTTGGTTCTCCCCTCCTCTTTCTCTCCTATGACCTCTCTACCTTTTGATTCATGTTAACCCTAGACCCTATCTCTAAAGGGAAGATATAAACTTGAAATTTTCGGAGTTCTCTACACCTCAAACTCCCGAATGACCTAAATGCCCTTAAACGATGCCGGGCTGGTCCAAAATCACCCGGGGACCCAAACTATACACCCGGGTATATTTTTTTTTTACTATTTTGACCCTTTCGGAAACATCCGTGACCTCAAAATCACCATTAGAGTCACTTTATAAAATCATCTTATTTTCACCTCAAAATACGGTACACGCAAAATTAAACTTAAATTGAATTAATTCTAATCTAAATCATCGAATTAAATAATTTCTCCCAATTAAATAAATTCCTAAATCATCCATTTTATAAATTTCCATATTCTCCAAAATATGGTGTGTTACACTATCTTGTTCGAACGACGTGCCGACTCAAGTTTTCTATTTAAGGTTTGTTTCACTCAGAATTTCGTAAGTTGCAGAACCAGAAAAATAGTTTATAATTGGTACATTTTGTGCACAAGATTTCTGAGGTTTTCAAAGTCTAAAAAAATCCTTAGAGTTTCAAGATCTGAGCTTTCATTCACATATGGTATAGAGATCTTGGTTCGCACTATCTGGGGTTTTGTTCATCACTTTGAACATTGGGTTTTGCAGTGAAGAAGCGACGGAGTTCATGTTCAATATTGTAGACATTTCCAAGCTGTATCGGTGGACATCGAGGCATTCATGGACGCGTGTACTGTGGACATGTATCATAAAAGGGCTTATGCGTGGGCTCTGTGGAGGAGTGTTTGAATGATCATAGGATCATTAAAACTTATGGGGAATCGAGTCGTTGAGTAATTCTATCGTATATAATTTGTAATACCATATCATAGTGATTGTTTGGCTTGGGCCGTCCGAGGTTTTTTCCCTTAGTGGTTTCCTCGTACATCTGACATTGCCTTTGTGAACTTATTTATTTACTTGCTTTATTCACCTAGATGCATGTTTAGGATTAAAAAATATAAAATTGGGCTTAACTAAAATTGGTTCACATACCCGGTGCATATAAAATTTGGAAAAAGTTTTTCAAAAAGAAAGTTGGTGTTTGACATCCTTAAAACACATTCGAAAGAAAAAGGGGCCTACAAATTGGTATCAGAGTTAGAAATATATTTTTTACTGTGTTGATCCTTTGTGTTTTTAAGGATGAATTTTGAATGTTTTGAATGTTTTAGAGCTCCTGTCTTTTATGGAACAAACTATGCCTATTAGAAAATGCGAATGAGAAGCGCTTTAAAATCAATTGATGAGCATGTGTGGTTAGCGATCGAAAAAGGTTGGACACCATCGGTTATACGAGAGGGTAAGTCCACTACTTTAAAGCCCGTTGAGTCATGGATCAAAGCTCAACATAGACTCGCACTTTATAACTCCAAAGGTATTCATGTTATTTCCTCACCTGTCACACCAAAAGAGTATAATAGAATCACATGTGAAAATTCAAAAGTGGCTTGGGATATTTTTATACTGACTCACGAGGACACTATTACAGTTAAGGCATCTAAACTTTAAAATCTCACTACACAGTTTGAGACGATTAAGATGTTAGAGCGTAAGTCGTTTGATGAGTTTTACGTTAGGTTGTCCAATATTATCAACTTATTTTTTAATTTTGGATAAACAATACCCAGCAACCGAGTCATAAAGAAAATCTTAAGGTCGTGGTCGAGTAGATTTGATGCAAAAGTGACCGTTTTTAACTCCTTGGGTGTGTTTGAATCGATGAAACTTGAAGAGATTATAGGTGACTTACAAAGCTACGAACTCGATATGTTTACCTGCAAGCAAATGGCAAAGAAAGAAAAGCGCATTTCTTTGAAATCTCAAAATTAGGAGACTAAAGTTTTGGATGATGGTTTCGATTCCTATTTTAAGGACGCAGCCTTATTGGCAAAGAATTTCAAAAAATTTCTCAAGTTCCAAAAGCAATCGAAAAATGCCAAAAGAACTGAGAAATTAAAAAATAACAGGGTCGATCCCGCAGTTAAGAGGGATGAGTCGGATAGGTGTTTTGGGTGTGAGGGGTATGGTAACAAGGTTGCCAAGTTTACCACTAGACTTAAGAAGGAGGGCAAAAAATTGATAGTATATAACGCCACCTTAAGTGATAGCTAACTGAAAGAGGGAGAGAGTTACCCCATTGAGCGTAACTTTGTAGTATTCATGGCATGTCATGTGAGCGATGACGTTAAATCTTCCCATGAAGATTGTCATGTGCATGACACTTTCAAGGCCGTTGAGTGTGAATCCCAAGTGAGTGAGGGTGAAGATAGTGAGGATGAGGATATTGACGTAGGAGAGATACAAGTTACCTTTAGTGAGTTATATATGAAAGTGGTAAAGGCGAAAAAGGCCAACTTGAAGTTGCATTCTAGGTTGAATGAGTGTGCCGTAGAAAATAATAATTTTTTTTATTAAGGAACCGAGGGCACGAGAGAAGACTCTTAGAGAGAAACTAGAATATGCTGAGAAAGAGAAAGATAGTCTTTATGGTTTAATGGAGGCTTTGAAGAAGGAGATTCTAGAGTTTGAGGAGTCTAGGTGGGTGCTTGAGTCAAGTATTAGTGAGTTAGAGTAGAGATTGAGAGACTCGAGTAAGGTGAAGTTTATTTGGAGGTTAGATCGGAGAAGTTAGATAAGATATTAGGCACTGTCCAAATCGGGGGAGATAGGTTTGGTATAGGCTACGATGATAATGTTGTTACCATGCCCAAAGCCAATACCAATTCTGTGAGAGAGCCCACTAGGATAGTTAGGAGAGGTTGACATTTTGGTAATCATTCCCGCTGTGTTTATTCTTGCACTTATTATAGTAGGAAGGGTTACCTTAGACATTTTTGCTATTACTTTAGGAATGCTCCTAGGAAGTTTAGGAATAAAGTCGTTTCGGTTCCCAAAACCCCCATGCGTAATTTCACACCTACTTAGGTTAGGAAATCGAACTTAGAGGCTTTATGAATTAAACTTCATGGTTCTTGTTTGGTTACACTTGATTTTTTCCATGCTAAATCTAAAGGACGATTGTGTTGCCATGTTTGTCATATGATAGTCTTTGCGTCATGATTTATATCTTGCTAGTGTTATGACATGTCTATATTTTGTATTACAAAAAGATTTTTTTTGATAAATTTTTGAAAATACAAAAAGATTTTTGGTTTTAAATATTTTTGAGAAAAATATAAAATGATTTTAGTTTTTGGGTCAAAAATATTTTTATAAAAACACAAAAATATTTTCATTTTAGTTTTTATGTCGAGAGTTTTTCTATGTTTGATATGACATATTGGTATGCTTGGACCTCCATCATTTCATTATCCATGTGGGTAGGAAATTTGGTCATAATTATTGATGCGTTGAATGATCTTAACCATTATCTTAATGAGGTTGTTTCAAAGTTGATATGCATTTGAATTCGACTTTGTATATATGCCATCTTTGCACACATGCAAGAGTTTATATGAATGTTTGACATCTCATGCATATTTGAGTTTGGTGAGAAATTCTTATCTCAATTTTGTCATCTATGCATAAGTAAACTTAGGAGGAGGTGTGCATGTAAGAACCATTTACCATGAGGATTAATATTGCATATATTAAAAAAATGATGAGTGTTCACGGAAAAGGGATGCGAGAGTAAAATCAACTCGTAGTGAAAGACACCATTTAAAAAAGCCCAAGAAAAAAGTTTAGGTAATAAAAAGAATCATATGCCAAAATAGGGCCAATAAGATTTCTCTAAGTTGAGAAAAATAGAAACCTCAAAAGAGCTTGAAAAAGAAATTATATATTCGAGGGAGTTTGGTTGAAAAATATAAATGGGTTTGCACCACGAATCCTTAGGTTGAAAACCGCATCATGACGCTATTATTTGTAGAATCGTCAATATTCTGGATTTGTGTGTATGTTGATTGTTTAGTGCATTTAGTTAAATATATAAATTGTCACATATGGCTAAAATAAATTTTGATGACATATAACTATCAATTAGAGTTTCTTGAACGTATCAATGTGTCGAAGTTATGATTCATTCATTGTAGTTCACACCCATGCACTCCATATTCATGTTTTAGCACATTGACACTATGTTGGCATGAAAATCACATTATTTTACTTATTTTATTTTTCTCTTTTGAGTCTGTTTTGCTACTATTTGGTTTTTCCAGTTAACGTTTTCAAGAAAAAAATTTCACTGGGCAAAACTTCATGATGTTTAGAACCGGAATAGAGAATTTTTTATGTCATTTGAACAATATCTGGACTTCGTTCGAGTGACAAGTCCAATTCGCGTGATGAATTGATCTCGTGAGCTTTAAGCAAGATGGTGAAAAGTGTCAAGTTGTGTCACGAGAAGGGTTGCGCGATGGGTTGCGAGAAGGGGTGTTCACGCGATAGGCTACTTGTTTGGAGATGCTTTGGTCGCTTGATAGCTGGTTCAAATGACATGCAAAGTTGTTGAAATGACGTAGCATTATCGTTCAAGAGACCTAAGGATTTTTTAATAATTGTTTATGTTTTGTACCTATTTCATTTATATGATGATTTTCTTCAGTTTCGGTACTTTTGGACAGTTTTTATGCAGTTATTCTTGATCATCCATGCTTAATTTCTATCACTGCATTATTTATTTAGTCACATCATTACTGATTTTGACGATTTCTTTCATGAGACTTCTATTTGCTAGCTACGATTTGGTACTTTGTGATTATTATTAGTTGGAAATTTATGTTTATCTAGATATGCATTATTGATTATTTCATTCTAGATATTTGATGACCTTTTTAACTTATTGTCTATTCGAAACAAAAATGGGGAGAGATGTATGTGATGTAGGGGGAGTTTATGAGCACATAATTTTTGTTGCTTTACAAATTGATATCCTGATTTCAATGTTTTTTTTAAATTGTTATCAAAATAATTTGCTCACATGTTTAACAAATGGTTTGTTTTTACATTTTGGTATTTTTATATCACTTGTTCCTCTATACTTCACTGGGTATATGTCTGTTTCATGTGAGTAGGTATTCTTCAGTGAGTCAATATTTCAAGACTACATCACATCCAGACAACTCATGCTTGCTGGACCATCATTTACTAGTCTTGTGCTATAATTTTTGATTTAGGGTTTGATGGGATGGATTAAGGCGTTATGGGGCTTGACGACCCGACTTAGGTATTTCACTGTTTGGGCTTTGTCCTGAAATAGTCATGGGGGAGGACAAAATTTCCAATTGAGTCCAATATATGTATTCGACTTAATCCCGAAACAACATTACTTTGTCGTTAAAAATACATGGATATCTCATTTGAACGATAACCACATCTCGTTTGAATATCGCGTCGACTCTAGTTTTCTATTTAAGACGTGTTTCACTCAGAATTTAGTAAGTCACAGAACCAGAAAAGCAGTTTACAATCAGTACATTTTCTGCACAAGTTTTTTAAGGTTTTTAAAGTCTAAAAACATCCTTAGAGTTTCAAGATTCGAGCTTTCATTCACATATGCTATCGAGATCTTGGTTTGCACTATTTGAGGTTTTGTTCATCACTTTGAATGTTGGGTTTTACGATAACGAAGCGAAGGAGTTCGTGTTCAGCATCGTAGACGTTGTCAAGCTGTATCGATGAGCACCGAGGGATTCGTGGACGCGTGTGCTATGGACAGGTATCATAGAAGGACTTCTGTGTGGGCACTATGGAGGAGTGGTTGAAGGATCAGGGGAGTGTCAAGACTTATGGGGGATTGAGTCGTTGAGTAAGTCTATCATGTGTACTTTTTAATACCACATCATAGTGATTATCTGGCTTGGGCCATCTGAAGTTTTTTCCCTTTAGTGGTTTCCTCATACATTCGGTGTCGCCTTTATGAACTTATTTATTTACTTGCTTTAATAACCTAGATGCATGTTTAGGATTAAATAAGATAAAATTTGGCTTAACAAAAATTGTTTCAGATACCCGGTGCATATAAAATTTGGAAAAAGGTTTTTAAAAAACAAAGTTGGTTTTTGACATCCAAAAAACACATTCGAAAGAAAAAGGGGCCTACATGAACCAATATTACTTTATCCCAATTTTATCTTGTTTAATCCTAAACATGCATTTAGGTGATTAAATAAGTAAAATAAATCATGTCCACAACACAACATCGATGTACGAGAAAACCACTAAGGGAAAAAACCTCGAAAGACCCAAGCCAAACAATCACTATGATGTTGTATTACAAAGTACAAATAGTAGACTTACTCAACAACTCGATTCCCATAAGCCTTGACTGTCTTGTATGCTTTAAACACTCCTCAACAATGCAACGTGGAAATCCTTCAATGCCAGGTCCACAGCATACAAGTCCATGTGTGCATCGATATCCACCGAATAACTATGACATCCATCTACGATTCATAAACCGAAGTCCACCGCTTCTTCTCCGTAAAACTCAATGAAATAATTGTTCAACATAGATGAACAAACTCTAGAAGGTGCAAACAATATCTCTATAGCATATGTGTATGAAAGCTCAAATATTTGTAAACAATAAGGATGGTTTTAACTTTGAAATCCTTAGAAAACAAGTGCAGAAAAATGAAATGGTTCATTATGTATTTTGGTTCTGCACCCCTCGAAATTCTGAGAAACAATTTCCTTAAATAAAAAATCTTAAGTCGGTAAGTCGTTAGAATGAAATTGGTTTGGTATTAGAACGATTATCGACATCTCATTCGAATGAGATACTGATGTCGTTTGAACAACAACAAATGTCATTTTTCAAGTCCCGTAAACATTATGCGTTCATACATGAGAGTATCTCGTAATGCAATATGATATGAAAACGTGAAACGTGCACAAAAAAAAATGGGTGTCACCTTTACCTACGTGTCACAAGCTTCCTTTGAGGTTGAATATATTGATATTATTTTAAATTCATATTTATTTATTGACAAATATAGCATTTTTCTCTTTATTGTTACTTAGGGAGGCCTGTTTTTCTTCTTTGGTGAACTCGCTTAGGAGGTTTTTTTTTTAATTCTTTCAGTACTACCAACTGCACTGGACTTAGTTGGATGTGTATAACCATTTTCAATACCATCCCAAGCATCATTTCCCAAAGTCCCTTGGATGAAGGAAATCATCCTTACTTTCCAGTAAGGAAAATTAGTCCCATCGAAGAGGGGAGTCATGGACAAATTTCCCAGTCTCTCAAATTTCTCGTCCATAGACAGATGTTTTTTAAAATAGGTTCAAAAACATGGGATCTTAGATAGTTTTGAAAACTAAGTACACTGCTCTGATACCAATTAAAAATCCCTTACTAAGTTTTTTAACAAAAGTTAAATCAGTTAAGTAAGATCCGATTTGCCTTTTTGAGAAAACTCTTTTCTAAAACAAGGTTGGAACACAATATGTGTTTGAAAGTTATGAACAAGATATTTCATATTCTTGAAATTTGTTTTTATATTTTAAAAAACTAAGTCTTGCTATGCAGTACTACGCTTGAAGAACTAAAAAAGCACACATGCAATAGAGATTTTTAACGTGGTAAAACCCCACCCAATTGGGGAAACATCCACGGACGTCTTTACACCTCAAAATGAAAAATCAACTAAAATATAGTTTTTGGCTACAAGCGTTTAATGAACTAAAAACCCATTAACAAACCTATTCTAAGTCAAGAATTACTCGCTCCTTTAGGTTGTTCAGACTTCTTTAAGTCTCTGAAGTGGTCCTCATTGTTCTTTAGCTTAATTCCTTTGCTCCTTAGTCTTTACATCGACTCAAATGATCAAAATCTCTCAACCAACAACACTGTTTAAGTGATGTTGTGTGATCGTGATGTGAGTGTAGTGCCTAAACACATAAATGTACTCACACACGCTTATTACAAAAAAAATCCTATTAATTACAAATTGTTCTAAATATGAAATGCAACTTTCACACTATTGAAATTAGGTTTGATCTCGAAATCTTAATATTTTCAGATCTGAGTTCACAATAGAAAAAACTACTATTCTTTGAATCTTATTTATATAGAAGTTTTTTAAAATGAAAAACTCACAAGATTTGAAACATACAAACCCTTATTTCAGTTTTGTAAAATAAAATAGAGATGTTGGATATAAAAAATAACACAAACATACACAAAGCAAATCCAACACGAGAGAAAGATTTCTAAACTAAGAAATTAACATATATCCATTTGACAGTATCACATGCTTAAAGTTTCTATAAATAGAAACGAGATCTTGTTCTAGTGAGGCTGTTAGGTGAGAAATTAAAACCAAAGAGGATATGAAAATATGAACCCAAAACCCTAAACTCTCACATATATTTTGTGGAAATTTTTTTGGTAGAGTTTTGTTTGGATTTACAAATTTTTCCCCTATTTTATTTTCTCTCTCTCTCTCTCTCTCTCTCTCTCTCTCTTAGACCTTTTTGTCTCTCAAAAGATTGTAAATGTGAGGACGAATGGTTCTATTTAAAGGGCTGATAGAAGTCTTTGGAACATTTAGGAAAATCAATAGTTAAGATTATTTTGACTGTACAAATGGTTAATCCAACGGCTACTAATGCATCGCACTAACTAAGGTTCTGATTGGTTGATTTTGTAGACACAAGGATTAATCAAAATTACATGCAGGGCATAGATTAAGCTTGATCGAATGGTCACGATTGAAATCTTAAACACAGATACAAAATAAACACATTTTGAGCCGTTAACAGTGCAACACGTGGACGGCTTTCAATGATAAGAAAACACATGTTTTGAAGTTTTAAAAAATCCCATTTGCTACCCCAATATTCTCAAGCGCTTTTGGATTCTACCCAAGGCAATTTTTTGGCTGAAATAATATTTACAATTTAAACCCAAACATTTTAAAACACTAATTTTACTTTCTTAAAATAGATTTTAAATGTTTTAAAAATTCATAAAAATTCCAATTAAGTGTAGAAAAATCATTTTAAGCCAATTTAACACACACACCTCATATATGCAATGAAATATTATGAAATGCAATTATATTTTGTTGTGTTGTTGGATTTCTACCTGAAGATCATTTGATATATGCTGGAGTAGGAAATTGAACTTCGTTGAAGAGGCAATGAAGGAAATAGGATGACTCAAATTTTATCTTCTTTTTCAAACTAGATGAGCTCTTATATAATATAGACTCAAGTGAGTCAAATATATAGTGTGCTTCAATCTCCTCCTTTGAAAATGAGAGACAAAATCTCCTTTGAGTCATTTAGGACTTGTAGGGATAACAAACAAAATAAAAAAACCTTATTCCTATACAAAAATTATATCCACCCCAAATAAAAATTAAAAACTACATAACTCAACGACATACAGACCAATACCCTAAATGTATCCGATGAAGGTAATGGTACTGAATCGTGAAAATAAAATAACTCAACGCAAAGATCAAGGATTTTAGTTGAATTATACAATAAAATTTCAAGATGGACTCAAATCTCTCTCCCCCATTTTGTCTTAAATGGAAAAAGGGTGGATAATCACAAATAAGAATATTTGAAGAATAAAATGAATGAATCACACGAAATTATACAACAAGTCACTTGACGAATCTTCTACATTAAATAGATATAGGATGCATCATTTGTCATTTTTCAAATGACCGTGCCCTATATCCTCGAAGACTAATTATAAGCATGAGAGTACCAGAGGATATAATAATATGTGATAAATATTATCCAGGCATTACTATACCAATGGCTTTTCCTAATGATTCAAATCATATATTATCCAAAGGTTTAGTAAACAAATCATCTAATTGATATTCAGTAGTTTATCTCTAATTCTTTTGACTCCACTAATTCGTGTATAAAATGATGTCTTATTTTAATATATTTGGTGTGGGAATGTTGAACGAGATTTTTAGAGATATTTATCTCACTTTGTTTATCATAGTATAGGGTTAGTTTTTCTTTTTTTAATGCCATTTTCATTAAGCATTTGCTTAATCCACATTAATTGAGCACAACAACTTCGAGCTGCTATATATTCTGATTCGAATGTGGAAAGTGACGTGCAATTTTTCTTTTTACTACACCATCCTACCAAATTATTACTTATGTAATAATAAGCACCTGATGTGCTTTTGCTGTCATCAGAACAGGCAACCCAATCTGCATCGGTGTATCTTACAATTATACTAGATGTGTCATTTGTGTAAGATATTCCTAGGTTTATTGTCCTTTTAACATATTTGATAATACGTTTTACACATAAAGGATGACTTTCCTTAGGAGTACTTTGGTAACGTGCACAGACACATACAACATACATTATATCTGGGTGCGAGGCTGTGAGGTATAACAAGCTACCTATCATAATTGTTTATAGGTTAGGATCTATAGGTTTCCCATGTTCATCCTTAGAAAATTTGACTGAGGTACTCATGGGAGTCCTAGCGACTTTAGCATTTTCTAATCCAAATTTCTTTAATAACTCTATAGTGCATTTTGATTAGGAAATAAATACCCCATCTGAATTTTGCTTGATCTGAAGTCCTAAAAAATATTATAGCTCCCCCATTAATGTCATTCGGAACTCCCCATGCATAATATCATAAAATTGTTTAACCTTAGTAGAGGAGGTAGATCCAAAAATAATGTCATCTACGTAAACTTGATCTATTAGGACTTGTTTGTTAAATTTTTTAATAAATAATGTTTGGTCATTGCCACCTCGCCTAAACCCTTTTATTGATTAAAAAGGTTAACAGGCATTCATACTAGGCCCGAGGGGCTTGCTTTAAACCATATAAATACTTTTTCAATCGATAGACATGATTTGGGTAGTGATAATTCATAAAACCTTTTGGCTGTTCAACATAGGTTTCCTCGGTCAAAATTTCATTAAGAAATGCGGATTTCACATCCATTTGATAAATTATGAATTGCAAATGATAGGCTATAACTAAGAGTAGTCGAACAGATTCAAGATGAGTAATAGGGGAAAATATCTCCTTGAAATATGTTCCTTCAACTTGAGCGTATCCTTGGGCCACTAATCTGGTTTTGTTTCTAACTATCATCCCTGATTCATCTGATTTATTTTTAAAAATCCAAAATGTTTCGATGACCTTTTTATTTTCTGGCCGAGGAACAAGATACCACACCTCATGACTTTTAAATTGGACGAGCTTTTCTTACATAACAGCTATCCAAAATGAGTCATTAAGTGCTTCATTCACATTCTTTGGTTCTACTAGACAAACAAAGCATGCAAAATGAGAAATATTTCGTAATTAAGATCTTGTACGAACACGCTCATCAGGGTTACCGACCACTTTTCCTAAGGGATGATCTTCAGAAACCCAGTTAGGAACTTTAGGGGTATCGCTTGGTACAAAATTAACTATCTTTGGAGAGTCATAGGTAAAAATTTTTCGGACTCATCCACTATAGTTGGCTCTTGATTATTACTCTCAATATTAGTATCACTCACTATCACATTCATTGACTCCATTATGGATTTGGTATGTAAATTATAAACACGATAAGCCCGACTGTTAGAGGAGTAACTTAAAAATATTTCTTTATCGCCACAGAGTTCAAATTTAGACAGATGTTCTCTTTTTTTTGCAGATATAGCATGTACTCCCAAATGTTCGAAAATATTTTAAGTTGGGCTTATTGCCATACCAAAGTTCATAGGAAGTATTTCCTAAAGTAAACCCTATTGATTATATGGCATGCTGTCTAAACTGCCTCAACCCAAAAGTCTTTTAACAAGTTCTTTGCATGGATCATTACCCTAGACATCTCTTGGATTGTGCGATTCTTATGCTCATCTACACCATTCTGCTGGGGTGTTTTAGGAGCACTGAGTTCGTGATTGTAACCATTATAGTCACAATACTCCGTTATGCCTAAGTCTTTAAACTCACCTCCTCTATCGCTACAAATTAAATTTACTTGGGTATCTTAATCATTATCAATAAGTAAAAGGATTTTCATAAATACACGAAATGTCTCAGATTTTTATTTAAGGAAAGATACAAAATGAATCGAGCGAAATCATCCACTAAAACTAAAATGTAATTGTTACCACAAAGGCTTACAGTTCAAGAGGGACCCATTTGGTCCATGTGGATGAGCTCTTGAGGTTTTTTTTGTTAAGGTGTCTTTAACTATTTTGTGAGTAGTTTTAACTATTTTTCCTTCCTGGTTAGGCCCACAAACAATGTTTGAAATAGGTTTTATTTTGGGGATACCCTAACTATCTCTTATGAGCTTAATTTTGCCAAGGTTATCATAATTTATGTGGCCCAAATTGTTATACCAGATCTCATTATCATCCATTCTGGAAATTTTACAGATCTTAGTATCCAGATTGACTGTGCGACATTTGTCTGGAGTTCGGAGACCAGTAAGGATGCAATCACCATTCTCATTAAAAAATTTACTGTTTGTTTTACAGAATGTGACTATATGACTGGAGTCATAAAATTGCGATCTACTTAACAAATTTTCTTTTAGACCTTTTACTGAAAGTACATCTTTGAGAATCAGTAGTCCCTTTTCTTGTAGTGTCCCTTGACCTATTATCTGAGCTGATACTCAATCTCCAAACATAACCTCTCCACCTAAAAAGTCAGATCTGTCGGATAGTTTAATATAATATCTGGTCATATGTTTGGAACAACCAGAGTCTAAATACCAACCAGAAGTAGTGTGTTCAATGTTTAAAGCACTAATCACAATATTAAACTTCAACTGGGGTATTAGATCATCTTTTCTAACCCGAATTTCTCGTGTTTTAAAAGGTTTGTGAGAATTTGGTTTAAAAATGGATATGGGACTCTCTCTCTTGGGCTTCTTTTTATCTTTAGATCATTTCTTCCTATTTCTATAGTTAGAGTTCTAATTGGGCTGCTTAGGGAGAACGTAGTTATTTTTGTTCTTTCTAGAATAATTAAAGTTTTATAAACTGGTGAATGAAATATAGACTTGTACAAATGCTTTTGAAAACATTCTTCAAAACGATGTCCATAAACATCACAGTATGTACAGTATAGGTGGCTTGATGGTTTGTTTACATTTTGAAATCCCTTAAAGATATGTTTGTTGATATGTTGGTTTTTGGCCTTATGTCTAACTACTACTGGTTGAAATGAAGATGCTCCTTTCCTTATAAGGGGCATACGTATTTAGCCTTAGGTTCAACTTTTGGCTTAGGACTATTTTTAATCAAAATATCTGGGCCTTTGTGTTTTTTTTTTTTTATCAAAATCAGTTTTCAAAGCTTGAAAATCTGAACATAGTTCAGTAGGTCATTTTCCAACAGGCACAAATTGAATAGTTTGAAAAGGTTTAGTTTGTGCCTTGGAATTTTGTTCAAAACCTATGCTAGGTTATCATCAGAATTGGTTTTTCTTAAAGCTACACAGTCTTCAAAACACTTGGAGTTATTTTCAAATTTAGATAATTTTCGAAGACTGTTAAAACTTTTTCTTTAGAATGTTCCAATTCAAACAATGTAGCCTTGTATTTCTTTTCTAAGACTTCGTTCGCTTCAGACAAATATTTGATTTTATCAACAAAAGCCTTAGATTTAGTTTCATAGGCCGAACATTAATTAGTATAATCTTTAGCACTCTGTTTTACCATAAGACTTAGGGCTTCAATCCGTTCAGTAAGTTCCTTAACAGTCTTTTCAAGTTTTGTGCTCTTCCTAAGATTTTTGGTGTAAAGTGTGTGAATGTCTAGGAGGTCATCGTTTTTGGAATCATTCTGTGTCGTGTGTGAATTATCTCCTAACGATTCATTTTGCGTACTCACTCACACATTCAATTCGTCATTCAAATGTCCCATTTGACTCACACACCCTGTTAATGAACTACTACCAATATCACCAACATTAACAGAATCTAGGCATAGATCAGATAAACCAGGAGCATACAAACTTCATAGGAGATATCAAGATTATGCATTCTTATATCAAGTTCACCATGATATGTTGGCATATCATCAACATATATAATTTTTGTGAAAAAGGACATGCAGGGTCAAAGATATTGGATGATTCAGGCTCATCCTCATCAGAGTCACTTGAATTGTCCCAAGTCTTACAAAGATTGGGCTTATTATTGTTGTGTTTCAAATTAACCTTACAGTTGCTGGCCATGTGACCTAATTTACCACATTTAAAACATTCAGCCTTTTTAAGATCTCTGTCAGGTCTATTGTTGTTCTCAATATTGTTTTTATCTTGTCTTCTCTCATGAGGTTTATTATTAGAAAATTTTGGATAAGAAGCCTTCCCTTATTTAGAAGAAATTTTGTTTCTAAACTTAAAAACTTTCTTAAACTATTTAGACATAAGGGCAATCTAAATGTTCAAATTATATAAGTCACACTCCTCATCAGAGCCCAAGTCAAGGTTAGGGACAACAAACTGTGGTGTATTCATCCTAGACTGAAAAACAACATTGGGTCTGGTGTGTTTCTTTTGATTGTTGGAAAGTTGTTTCTTAAATTATAATTCCATTTCAACAGTTCAGAGCTTGCTATTGAGGAGTTATGAAGTTAAGTTAGGATTATCCATCTCCTCAATTGCATAACGCTTGTTGTCAAATTTAGGTGGAAGTGATCTTAGAATTTTAGACACTATCTCTTTCCTATCACATATAATACTATTAACATGAAATTTCATAACAACATCAGTCAATCTTATGTAAAATTCATAAAAAGTTGCAGTCTCATACATTAGAAGTGTGTTATACTGTTGGATCAACATTTGGGTCTTGGCAGCCTTAACACATGTGTCACTTTCGTGGGCAGTGACCAACGTGTTCCAGACTTCCTTTGAGGTTGAAATATTGATATTATTTTAAATTCATGTTCATTTACAGACATAAATATAGCATTCTTTCCTTTATTGTTACTTAGGGAGGCCTATTATTCTTCTTTGGTGAACTCGCTTGGATTTTTTTAATTCTTTCAGTATTACCAACTGTACCAGGATTAGTTGGATGTGTATAATCATTTTCAATAGCATCCTAGGCATCATATCCTAAAGTACCTTAGATGAAGGCTATCATCCTTACTTTCCAGTAAGGAAAATTAGTCCCATCGAAGTGGGGAGGTCTGGACAAATTTCCTAGTCTCTAAAATTTCTCGTCCATAGACAAATGTTATTTAAAACAGTTTAAAAAAAGAATAGGATCTTAGATAGTTCTGAATATCAAGTACACTGCTCTGATACCAATTGAAAATCTCTTAATAGGTTTTTTAACAAAAGTTAAATCAGTTAAGTAAGATCCGATTTGCCATTTTGAGGAAACTCTTTTCTAAAACAAGATTGGAACACAAGATGTGTTTGAAAGTTATGAACAAGATATTTTAGATTCTTGAAATTAGTTTTTAGATATTAAAAACTAAGTCTATCTATGCAGCAGTAGGATTGAAGAAATAAAAAACACACATACAATAGAGATTCTTAACGTGGTAAAACTCCACCCAATTGCGAAAATATCCACGGAGGTCTCTACCCCCTCAAAACGAAAAATCCACTAAAATAATGTCTAAGGTTTCAAGAATTTAATGAACTAACCACACATTAACAGACCTATTCCTAAACACACATTAACAGACCTATTCTAAGTCAAGAATCATACTAGATACTTTAGGTTGTTATGACTTCTTTAAGGCTCTCAAGTGGTCCTCATCTTTCTTTAGCTTGGTTCCTTTGCTCCTTAGTCTTTACGTCGACTCAAATGATCAAAATTTCTTAACCAAGAACACTGTTTAAGTGATGTTGTGTTACTGTGATGTAAGTGTAGTGCCTAAACACATGCATGTACTCACACACCTTATTACAAGCAATTTCATATGAATACAAATTGTGTTAAGTATGAAATGAAACTTTCACACTACTGAATTAGGTTTGATCTTGAAATCTTAATATTTTCAGATTTGTGTTCAGAATAGCCAAAAACTAGTTTTCTTTGAATCTTATTTATATACAAGTTTTTCAAAATGAAAAACTCACAAGATCTGAAACATGCAAACCCTTATTTCAGTTTCGTAAAAAAAATAGAGATGTTGGATATAAATAGTAATACAAACATATACAAAGCAAATCCAACACGAGAGAACGATATCTAAACTAAGATATTAACCTATATCTATTTGACTGTATCACATGAACTTGATCTTCAAGTTTCTATGAACAGAAACGAGATCTTTTCTAGTGAGGTTGTTAGGTGAGAGACTAATACCAAAGAGGATATGAAAATATGAACCAGAAACCCTAAACTCTCACATATATTTTTCTGGAAATTTTTTGGTAGAGTTTTGTTTGGATTTACGATTTTTTCCTCACTCTTCTCTCTCTCTCTTTTTTCCTCTCAGACCTTTTGTCTCTCAAAAGATTGCAAATGTGAGGACGAATGGTTCTATTTTTAGGACTAATAGAAGTCTCTGGAACCTTTGGGTAAATCAATGGTTAAGATTGTTTTGACTATTTGAATCGTTAATCCAACGGAAACTAATGCATCGCACAGCACATGGATGACTTTCAATGATAAAAAAATGCGTGTTTTGAAGTTTCAAAAAATACCATTTGCTATCCCAATATTCTCAATCCGTTTTGGATTCTACCCAAGGCAATTTTTAGGCTAAAATAATATTTATAATTTAAACCCTAACATTTTAAAACACTAATTTTAATTTCTTAAAAATAGCTTTTAAATGTTTTAAAAATTCCTAAAAGTTACAATTAAGTGTAGAAAAATCATTTAAAGCCAATTTAACACACTCATTTCATATATGTAGTGAAATATTATAAAATGCAATCCTAATGTGTTGTGTTGTTGGATTTCTACCTGAAGATCATTTGATCTATGCTAGAGTAGGCAATTGAACTTCCTTGAAGAGGCCATGAAGGTAATAGGTTGACTCAAATTTTGTCTTTTTTCCAAATTAGATGAGCTCCTATATAGTATAGACTGAAGTGAGTCAAATATATAGTGTGCTTCATAAATCATGACGTTTTTAACCTGGAAACCATATGATATGACAGAAATAAATCCAAAAGTAATGTGCCATAAGCTCTACGTGGACCCATCATATTCACCAGTGACTCAAAAGGCATGATGAACCACGCCAGAGATATCCATGGTAGCCAAAGAGGAATTGGGGAAGATTTTAAAGGCGCAGTCCATGAAGAAAGTTAAATTCTCTAAATGGTTGTCAAGTCATGTGATCTTGAAGAAAAATAACAAAAAATGGAGAGTCTATATAAACTTCACCGACTTGAAACTGACATATCCAAAGGATAGTTTTCCTCAACCCAAAATAAACCAATTGGTTAACACGACTGCCAACCATGAACGTATGAAATTCCTCAATTCCTACTCAGGGTACCATTGGATCTTAATATTCGCCCCGGACCAGGAAAAAAGTTCTTCATCACCAAACTGGGGCTATACTGCTGTAGGGTAATATTGTTCGAATTAAAGAACACTAAGGAAACCTATCAGGGACTTGTGATAAAGATGTTCAAGCAACAGTTAGGAGATACAATGGAGGTATATATAAACGATATGCTTGTGAAAAGAAGGAAGAAAAATCACCACTTCACAGACCTAGAAAAGACTTTTGAAGTTCTTCGCTATTACAGGATAAAACCGAATGCGACCAAGTGCTCCTTTGGGGTACAGTTGGAAAGTTACTCATATACTAGGTCTGTTAAAGAAGTATTAAGGCAAACCCCGACCAGATTGAAGCCATCAAGAATGTGCGACATCTAAGAACTATGTGCAAGATGCAAAAGTTGATTGGCATTCTCGTTGCGCTCCACCGGTTCATGTCAAGATCTTCAAAAAACTGCCTAGCTTTCTTCCAAGAACTAAGGAAAGAAAGGAAAGGCATATGGAATAACAAATGCACCCAGACACTTGAAGAAGTAAATAATTATTTGTTCCTACCATCACTACTAATGATTCTTGACCATGAGGAACACTTGAACTTGTACCCGACGGTGTCCAAAATTATAATTAACTCAAATCTGGTTTGTGGGAAGAATGGGAGTCAAGTTTCCATCTATTATGCGAACAAAACCTTGCTTGACATTGTGAAAATGTACGTACCTTTGGATAAATTTGCATATACACTAGTGATAGCCTCTCGTAAGGTAAAATATTACTTTGAGGCATGCATTATCATTGTTCTGGCCTCATTCCCTTTGGAGGTGATGCTTAAGAAGGCTGACCTATCTGGACGGATGTCCAAATGGTTGATTAAACTCAGGAGGTTCAACATCTAGTTTACCCTAGGACCTCAATCAAGGGAAAAGTACAAGTTAACTTCATCGTTGAATTTTCTAATGACTATGAACCCATGGATAGAAGCACTGAAAGCGAAGAATTTATCCAACAACTAGTCAAAAAAGGGAAGATGTGGATCCTCTATGTCGATAAAGCCTCAAATTTAAAGGGGGAAAAGAATTGGGATATTGGGTATCCCTAGAGGAAATTTCTCTTGAACATGCAATTCGCTTGGGATGTAAAGCCTCAAACAATTATGCAGAGCATGAAGCCTTTATCAGTGGGTTAAAAAAAGGCAATCTCCCTGGGCGCTTGTCACCTTGACGTGTTTTACGACTCAAGGATAATATCAAATCAAACATTAGTAGACTACAATGTTAGGGATGAATACATGGTGGCGTACCTTAAAGAGGCCCAATACCTGGTTCCCAAGTTCAAACATGCATAAGTGTAATAGTTCCCAAGGGGGAACAACAGTCACACGGAAGCGAGATATGAAGCGAACGATATAAGTAGATTACCTTAGCCGACCCAAAATCAACAAAGAAAATTTTTCCATGCAAGTTATGTCCATTGATAAGGCTACAAGTTGGATAAATACAATAGGGAGTTACCTAAAAGAGGATGTCCAGCCAGATGATAAGAAGGAGGCACATAAGATTCGGGTGGAAGTTTCTCTCCCACTTATCGACAGACCAAAAGCTTTATTGACTATCTTTTCAAGGACCTAATCCTCAGTGCATACACCCAGATGATGTCGACCAGACCCTCTACAAGTTGCATGAGAGGATATGTGGAAGCTATGTGTTGGGAGGTTACTAGAATTTAGGGTCATGGAATAAGGGTAGTGGTGGTCGTATATGCAGCAGAATACGACCGCTTATGTCCAAAAATTCAAAAACTGCCAACTTTTCTCACCATTAGTGCATTAGCCCGCCAGCGACCTAAAGTCCCTTATAAGTCCTTAGCCTTTTTCATAATGGAGTATTGACATTGTTGGTCCACTACCCCTCGCTTCTGGTAGTATAAAGTAATTGTTGGTCATCGTGGACTATTTATCTATATGGGTCGAAGGAGAGCACCTGGAAAATATCCGAGATGTTAAAATGACCAAAGACATACAAAAAAAACTTATGACATCCCTCAGATCATCATCACAAATAACTTAACTCAATTTGAGATCAACCTCTTTCAAAGATTCTAAGACGAGCATAACATTAATCCCTACTATAGTTCAGTGGCATATTATCAAAGCAAAGAGCAAGTAGAATCATATAATGAGAAAGTCCTCAATGGGATAAGAAAGATATTGGAAAAATTAAAAGGTGAATGTGTCGACCAACTCCACCACGTTATCTAGTCATTTCAAACCACGCTTATGAAATTAATGGGGGAAATACCCTTTGCCCCAGCTTATGTCATAGAGGCAATCATCCCTTGGAAATGGGTCTGCCGACCACGAAGTCCACCTTAGTCGACCAAGACCTCAACAGTGAAGCAAGTAGAGAAGAGCTTGAACCAGCCAATGAAAAGAGGGAATTAACTCTTGTAAAGATGGCCTCCTACTAGTAAAAGTTGTCCAAGTAGTGCAATAGGGGGTCAATGCGAGGAGCTTCAAGGTCGGAGACTACATACATAAAAATATTATGGGCAGTGCTAAAAAGCACTCAGATGAGAAATTTGGGCCAAACTGGGAAGGCCCATACGAAGTCACTCGAGAGTACTTACAGGGAGCCTATCATATAGAAACAATGGAGAGCATAGAGGTTCCCCGAGCATGGAATGCAAACAATATCAAGATGTCTTACTTTTAAGTCTAAATATATTTTAATTTTGAATTCATTTTCTAATGTACTTTTAGATTTCTTGCACATATTTACTTATGTTAAAATTTATCTCCATGCATTACTCAAAGTGGCAGGCAAATGTGTATTTAATAAAGGAGACTGATTTGTCAAATGAATTTTCTTTGGCATATTACCTATCACTATGATGATTATCTTCTTTCAAATCTCTTCTTTTAACACAATCTAATCGGTCGACCAAAGACCATCATTAACTGAAAAGTTTACACAGACTGCCTGCCTAATCGACTAATGACTAACTAGACCCAAAATATTTTGACGAATAATAAAAATAAAAGTTTCTCACTATCGATGAAAGGTCTACTTGGAAACCTTAGGCACCCCTAACCGACCAAATAAAAAAAAATCCTAGCTGGGAGGCGAACCCATAAATAAGTGTATTCTTTCTTTTCTTGCTCTAAACATAAGGTTTTGTCCCAACCATGAGTATATTATTTATCTTTAGCTTGTGACATGCCAGCTAGGGCCATCTTAGCTTTGACCTTGGCCTCATCAACCTTTGTTTTGGTGATATTGGCCTCGGCCTTGGCATTCTCAACATTTTCTTTGCTTGATTAGCAGTGGAGACCAAGGCAATATAGTCGTCAATCTTTTTTTGTAGGTTGATCTTCTAAACTTCCAGGCTTTGGAAATTTTGGTCGAGCTTGATCTTCTCGGCCACCTGAGAAGCATTAATGCGAACGAGCAATCGCCAGAGGCCCGTTTAACTCATAAAAATCTACCTCCTTATCAATAAAAGACTCCTTCAATGTATCATTCCTCTCCAACAACTGATCATAATTGATCGGAACTGTCAGACAATGTGAAAATATAGGTGAGTAAAATGCAAGAAAAAAGAAAAGTAAGTAAAAGGACATACAAACGATGAACTTACAATGGAGAGATTATGATTAGAACGTTCCAATAAGCGACCATGGGATAAGGCAGAAAAAACTTCTTATCAGCAAGAAAGGCCCCTGACCAAATTAAGTCTCAGACCAAATCGGGGGGAATAACCATATATTCAGCAATTCCCTTTCCCTGATCAATAATCAATTTTCCCACAACATCCAGTGGTGAATTCCTGATGCGCATGGTATTAGTTAGACTCCCGATTTCATTATTCTTACTCGTCGATCGAGTAATATTTTTATCTTTGCCCTATGAGCGAGCAGGGGAAAACTTGGTATCCAAATTTATAGTAATCAACTTTATAACTTTCCTCTTAGCCATCGCACTAGAAGAAAACTTCATAAAAACAGTAGATGAAATGTCCAGTGGTTCAAAGGAAGATGATGTTCCTTCCTCGTTTGATCCTTCCCTTTCTAAGCCCTAGGAGATAGAGGCTTATATAGCGTCCAAGGAAATGGGGGTGACCAAAATTTATTTTACTGTCCTCGTGACAAAGAAGATGGTTGTGATATAATAGTTGAGCGGAATGTCGCCGACTTAGGATGATCACTAGTTCCAGTCCTATACTAGATAGCCCAAATTGTTCAGAGATCAACAAAATTAATATCACGAGCAAGGGGAGGTTTTTTGGCTATTTTCTTTAATGAATAAATAAAATAGTTCGACATCATCCAAAATTAAGGAAAAAGTGCGAAGTCCAAAATCTAATTGTGACCTAACCTATAACTCGCCCTTTATGAGGTCATTTTGACCCTTCGTATGCCATACCTTTAGGAAGAGGGGAGTATTATCATTTATTCATAATTATACCACGATCCAAGTAATCATAATTATAATCATGCAAACTCGTGACTGGGATCCAGTTGGCCACCATTGTCTTCATACAATATTTCGTTCATGGGTAGTCGCCCACTAGCAGTATCTAATATCAGTGATGCCAAGCCTGGTTCCATACAGCTCGTTAATCTGATGAACACCATTAATGATCCTCTAGGTATTTATAAATGGGATAGGGACACATCAAAGTATTGGAAAAACTCCAAGAATAAATGATTTGGGGGAAAGGTGACCCTATATTCAACTATAAAGGTTGAAGGAAACTAATGGCCCTCAAAAAGGGCACAAAGGCCACAAGGGCCCTTAACTAACTCTTCCATTACACCAGTGGGGAATGTGGTGTATCAGTTTGAATTCTTCAATAGTGTCTTTGCTATTAATTACACCATTGTCAAAAGATTGCAACTAAAGCAAGAAAATTAAGGTGAGAAATCGAAGAAATGAAAAAAATCGATTGAAATGGGGTTGATTGTGACTACACCAAAATGAGGGTTGTGAAAATCTCTTCTTTAAAGTTTATAGGTTTTAAAATGAGTAAGAAAGAGAGGGAAACATTTTGTTGTGGTGAGAAATGTCCTCAATGTTCCCTAAAAATGTAATGATCACGCGTGTGAAATGGTTGTTGAAGTAACAGATACATTTCCTCGCGGCTAAGAAAAGAAGCCATGTTTATGAGTTTGCCCCTGGGGCACTTAATAGACATGGAATTTATGATCTATGTGACATTTATTGAACTGTCCTCTAATAAACCAACGAAGATTTTAGATAGTCATCAACTTCCGAAGAAGGAATATTATTATTCCCTTAGTGTAAAGACTTGTCATGTATCAATAGTCGACTTAAACACGACAAAGCTTTGCGACCTCATGGTGACCCTAAACTTTGGGGTCAATTATGAGGTTCAGAATCACACATGCACATGTTCTACCTAGGTGCTTAGGCCACGCACACCTATAATTGATGAAGAACAAAAGTTAGAGGTGACTTCTTCAAGTTAATCACTTCTAACGGGTGATTATAATAAAAGATAGGTCCGAACTCTTAGGGATAACTATTGATGGAGCGTAGAACCTTCCTATAATGCTCTATAAATGTAAATCCGTCCCCATGAGGGGGCATGCAATATTTTAATGTCGAGAAATATTACAAATCTACCAATCAATTATCTAGATTAATAAAGAACAAACTCTAGCCCCTCGTGGACGTAGACACATTGATGAACCATGTACATCTTGTGTTGTGTATATGATCTCATTAATTTATGTTACATTAATTATTTTTTGGCTTGTGTGCATTGAATATCATCATTTGTGGGGAAAATAACATTATTTAATATATATTTAAATATACATACAATAATTGTTTTTTGATAAATATAAATTTACACAAATTAATTGGAAACACCAATGTATATTAAGGAGCATATATAATAAAAAAATAGATAGATAATAACCTGAAAAAATTAGATAATAATCTTATTAAACATATATAATCAAATATTTCTATATATATTAATCTGATTAAAAATACAGATAAAAGGATTTTGAACGAATGAAATGGATTTTGAACTTAAATAAGTAGCTAAACAAATCAAATCAGATTTACACAAACAATACTATTCAGTTGTTAAAAAACGAAATATTCAGATTTTTTTTACATTCGAACAAAGCAATCCATATAGAAATAAAAGTAAGATAAATTAAAAGTTAAATAAATAAAAAATAAGATCACAATAACATAAAGAAAGGGTTAGATATACCTTAGAAAACCACACGTTTCAGGCCAAGTTTCCAAGTGTGAGAGAGATCTGGAGTGTCAATCATTCGCGATAAAGGAAGCCTCGACCGTTAATGACAGAACAAGTGCCGACAATGAGAGAGAGCTATAGCACCGACCGTGTGAGAGAGAGATGTAGCGCTGACCGTTAGAAAGAGGGAGGGGGTTATGGGGGTTTTAGCTATTGTGGGGGTTTAGATAGAGATACTAATCTTGATATTTTTAAATGAACAAAGTGAAGCTAGGGTTTAGTTAAAATTGATTTTATATGGGTGCTCACATAAGACCATTCATTCTAAAATATGGGCCCAAATTAATTCATGATTTTAAAATACGGACCCCAAATTAATTCATGCTCTTCAAAGATGTTCGCAAATTTTAATACTTGGGCTAATATGGACATTCTATTTAACTGGGGACCATATTGCCATTGTTAGGTGTCTTGAACCATGTGTATATCTTTGTATATGAAATTGTCCATCACCTCATACACCAAGATACACTGCATAGATGTGGGCGACGATTCTTGCTGTAACAACCTACATGGATTTTAGAGAGAGAAAAATGCGGGCATGTGTGAGATGGAGAGAGATAATGATGCAACACTAGTGGTAATGGAGGGCAAAGGATATAGGCAAAAGTACATAAAAATAATTTTAGGGATTTACACATTTCAAAATTAAAAGAACCATGAGTTACAAACACATGTTCTATAAGAATTAAAATAAAAATATGGATCCCAAAAATTACTATCAACTAAAAATCCAAGTTAGTTCAAAACATATATTATATAGGAATATAAATAAAATTACTTACCATTTGTTATTTGGAAACCAAAATTTTACAAGTTCAAGAGTTATTAAAATTAAGAAATCATCTCATGATAATGGAATTGTCGAACAAACTAGTTTTTTAACCTATACAAACAATTCTAACCCTAATGCATGATATATGACATAATCTCTAGTAAATTTCATTAATATACTATAATAATATTATATAATGAAGAATACCATTAAAATATATAACATAAAATTACCATTTCACATAATATAGTTAAAGTAATTTCTCTTGCAGATTAATCGAGAAATCGATACGCAAAAAATTAAAAATATCTTTTTAGTTCATTATTCCAAAATTGCCAAAATAAAAATATAAACATAACTCAATTAAATAAATATAACTTTAAACATGTTTTTTTCTATAATGCCACAAAAATAAATGTTAGTTGTAAAATCCTAAGAAATTGGAGTTCACTTACTACCAAAAGTGACACAAAATTGATCACACAACAAAAAAATGATGTTATGGTGGCTTCCTCCAGGTTGAAAGCCAAAAGGAGGTTACTTCCCATTACCCATATAGAAGTATACACATATATACAAAAACACTCTTATCTTAGAGTTTCATTGTCTTGTTCATTGAGAAAGAGGAGAGTGCGAGAAAGGTACTTACCGGAATGCAGCATACAAAACATATGGACCAATAAACTCTTAAGTAAGGCTTCATATGTGTCTGTTTAATGTTTATGTTATTGATCTGATAGAAAAATGTTCACCTACATAATTCTCAATGGGTCAATTTGGATGTTCTTAGAATAATGATCAAGTAAAATGAAGAAATGTGATTACCTTTTTTCATTGCGTCGAGGTAAGCAGTGATAAGCATCAATAACATTTGATACGAAGAAAGGGGCTTGCAATTGCGGCGTAACTGTTGTGGTATTCGTGTTGGGTGCTGTGCGGATGAGATCCATATCCGATAGCAAAGGCGGCTAATGGTTATTTGGGTTATATTTCAACGAAACTACTAAAATGGGATGCTACAAATTTAACTCGACTATTAAATTAGACACTAAATGGGACTGGATTAACATTTTAATAGACCAGTTAAATGGGACTATATTGACATCTAATAGTACAGTTGAACTTGTGACACTAAATTTGTAAAAATAATTTCAATTTGACTGGGATACATAAATATTAAAGTTACATAGGTTAGAGGAACTTGAATGTAATACCCCGTATTTTCTGCGTTATTTATTTTTGGGGATTAATTGAATTAAATGTTTATTAATTGGAAATTAATCCGGATAATAATATTAACGAGATGTGAGTTAGTATTTTATTATAATGTGCATACTTGGCATTATATGAATATTGGTAATATTGATATTGTTGTGAGATATAAATACGGCAATTTGGGAATTTTACTTGACGCGTGTGACCGCCACGTCATGATATTGTGCTACATAATTAAAAAGTGAATTTTAGTTCCATTAACCGTATGGTCGTTTTGAGTGCGCCAACGCGTTCGGAAGGGTCGAGATAGTCAGAAAACACTAGCCGGAAGTTTAGTTTGGGTCCCGGGATATTTGTGGGCCATACCGACATCTTAAGGGGTAATTTGGTAATTTGTATTTTTGGGAATTAAAAAGTGACGAAAATGGAATTAATAAGCTGACTATTTCCTTAACCCACTTAACCCACTAACCCCACTATATGTCATTATGGGCTACGGGAGAAGTTGATATAGCAATTCAACTCCCACAAACCATTTCACACCTCCATTCTCCATTATCTTCAACCTTGGGAAAAGCTTGAGAGAGAGAGAGAGAAGGGAACCTTGAGAAGAACTTGAGAGAAAGAGAGAAGGGAAGAATTCTGCAGAAAAGAGAGAGAAGGAACAACTTTGTCACAAAGATTCTACACCAAATTCTGAGATAATTAAGGCAAGTGATTTAAACTCTTTTAATTCAAGATATGTTTCCATGTTTAGGAATTTTCGAAATTGATTTTTGGAGATAAATTAGACCCATGAATTGAAAGTTAAAAGTCATGATTTATGTAGGAATTGCATGTAGTAAATTCTGGACGAATTGAAATGTTGAAACAGAACCTTGATGATCAAAAGGTAGAATTAGAAGAAACTTAATGATGTTCTTGAATGGAAGAAATCTGGGAAGTATTTTGATGTAATTTTAATCCAAAGTAAGCCTTTAAATGATGAATTATGGGATTTAGAATGTTATTACTGATATAGGATGTTAGTATAACGTTATAATGGCCTTATCTTGAAGTTTCATGCTTAAAAATGGTGAATTGGGACGAAACTGTAACTGCAAAACAAAGCAGTCCGTAACAGACCTGTGTAATCGATCGATCGACATTCATAAGTCGATCGATCGACCACAATCGATCGATCGAAGGTCAAGGTCGATCGATCGACCTTCCCAGAATGAATAAAGTTTTCCTTAATTGAATTTTAATGATGATAACCCTTGGATAATATTATTGGAGACATTGTGATTACCCTAAATTTTAAGGAAGACCAATAGGCATGATTTTGAGATTGGACATTAATTGGAATTTAATTTGAGGAATCATTCTAAATTAATGAAATTCGTTATGTGAGATAATATTTGGGTTAATAGTACAAATTTGAATAATTTGATGAAATAAGGTTTGGGGCAGAAGTAAGGACCTTAGGTATAGCGATGTTATATGAGGGAATTATGGGAACTTAATAGTCTATTCGAGACAGGTTTTAAGTTTAAGATATTACGACGTGAGACGTGTCGACTATTTAATTTATATATTGTCGGGACACTTGAAATATATGAATTGGGAATAATGGTATAATGATGTAGAGAATACCCTTATTAATATTGAAACATCTAAGATGTGTGAATGCTTAGTAGATAACTTTATTTGTATGACATACCTACCATACTTGCTATCACGGGAGGTTACGTTCGCTTAGGACCTTCTTATCCTTGTGTTGCCCGGATTTAGATTGGTACCTAGAGGATATAGTTCAAGAGAATGACTTATTTGTGAGTTAATAAGCCAGCTGACTATGGAGCGTAGGTATGTACGTGACCATGGATATGATTGAATTATGTTCGCCTCCATTTATGTGTGTGGTGTTGATTCCAACAATTCCTGAGAGATTCGGAATTTGTAATCCTTATGTACGTGATGTACCGGGATGGATAGCAGAGTATGTGTGCACCGCAGCTTAGCCTTTGGGTGCTTGTATTGTATATTTATGATGTGAAAATATACGGTTAATCGAGAAGGAATTTACTATAATAAATTGTGAGTATAATTATGGTAATGTTTTGAAAGATAAAAAGAGATCTTTTTGGTATTGTTAATAATTGTGAATCCGGGAATTAAAGTAGAACTCTCTATTTAATTATTAAGGTTGGAAATTTAACGAGAACCGAGTAGAAGTGTTAGAAACTCTTTAGATAGTTATGAGATAACACACGAATGGGTACAGGAACGTTAGGAGTGCACAGTTAGACGAGAGGTGAGTATATCATGTGAGAGCACGTCCTAACATGTACTTTGCATATACTGTTTTAAATGTTTTTAAAGCACTTGCAGGTTTTTAAAATATCTCCACATTCGGGCTCTGACCCGTTTGCTTTCAAATCTATCTTTTTGTAAAACCATTTTAGGTGGCCAGCCACAAGGTCACCATGCATAGGATTTCCATTCTGATGACGAGCTGTAGCTGCTTGTGGAAGCTACAGGGACTTGCTTTTAGACGCTTATATCATTTGGACTCCTTATTCATTATTCCTCAGTTGTAGGGCATGTCGCCCAAGTTCTATTAGATACATTTCCATTTCAGTTTTCAGACGTTGGCATGTATTCATTTCAGTATTCAGTATTTCATTACTTACTTCAGTTGTGAGATTGTATTATGAGGAGTTTTTCCTCCAGTTTTATTTATAGCATGTTACGGTTACTCTATTACTTCATTATGGTGAATGGTGTTATTATTTCTTCATTATACTTGCATGTTAATCAGACTTTAAATTAAAATTTGGCACTTACTTTTTAAATACTAGGTGGTTAGTAATAATAAAACGTTTTCGACAGTGATGCTGTTAACTGAGCCAACTTGGCATTTTGAATTAATTTTATAAAGGAGTAGCTACCCGGTGTTTAATTAGTCGGGGTGTCACATTGAACTAGTTGAAGACTGGAAAATTCTTCAAGCTAGATCCTTCCAACTAAATAAACAAAATGTACAGGTATAATTACACTTTGACCCCTTCAACTTTGTGCTCATTTTCACTTCATCACTTCATTTTCTAGACTTATACCCAGAATTTATAAATATACGTCACTTTACCCCCAAAATGTTTTGGGACATTGAAGGGGTCAAAGTGTAATTAACCCAAAAAGAAATAAGGAAACATAATATATAAAATGCAAAGTCACCAGGAATGGAATAACACGAGACATAGAAATTAAATGCAAAGTGAGAAAAATGTAAGGGCAATGAAACAAAACTTGTATTGCATTTTATCCACCATTCCAAATATGGTGTTATCAGGCTACCACCCATTCATAGTTCAATCCATATGAGTAGGTTATTAATCAAACATATAAAAAAATCAATAAAAGGTGAGAAGAATAAATTTAAAGTGAATAGAATAAATGTAAAAAAATGAAGCAAAAGAGACCAAGAACGTGGTTCTTTTATTTGATGATATGAGCCATTATCTTTATATCAAATATGTACACAAGTACTAACTAATGAGATTTTTCCCATGAAAGAAATGTTAATTTGTTAGATAAAAACTTATGAATATAAAATTACATTGAATCTAAGATACATAAAGCTTTCTCATGAAGTTTTATTCTTTTGAGTCCATATACGTTCAAGAGTTATATAGAAATGAACATAGTCCATTAGATGTCAATTAGAATTTTAAATGGTAGTATTAACGTGAAGGGAAAATATCAAATAGTTACATGACATGGAGTATGGGGCGATAAATTATTAAGGTGAGAACCATATTCATATTCAATTATCATACAAAGTTGGCAATAAAGATAGCCCGTTCTACAACTTAGATCATCATTTTTTCTTCAGAAAGAAGAGTACGTAAGATGAAATCACACAACAATTTGTAAATATAAATTACTGATGATTATGAGTGTAAAAGATCTTTTCTCAATAGAAAATGAGTTTCAATTATAACTAGAACCACAAATTCGCCGTAAATGTCTACACCAACTACAAAATTAACATAAAAATGTTCAAAAATAAAAGAATCCAAATCCCCCGAAAATTCAAATAATTAAACAAAAACAAACATATATATGTAATGTTACACCCGACCCAGATTTATGGGTTACCCGCTAGTCAACCTGGTCCGACCTGAGTATTTGGTGTGAAGTGCAATGGAACAACCTATATAATGTTGCTAATCCAGTTTCATTTTAATTAACGTTTCAGTTGTTTAGCACGCGATACCAATTTTAAGGTAAACTATGTGAGGGACCCGTAGGGAGCAACCCAAAGTCCAAGTAAACAGAGCTACTAATGTAAACATAAATAAAATATACTTACATGTATAACTCCCTTAAAATATGAAATCGCTCCCAACTTGTCGTAACAAAGAGGGGATGTGAGCCTATGCCTAATTGGATTTATACAAATAGTATAGAAACGAACGTCGAAAAGAAATACTCACATGCTACAACCACATGCATGGGAAAATATGATATATTTACATACGTATACCTTTAGTAAATATACATACCAATGTATTAACCATTTTACTTTCGAGAAATCTTACTTGTCCAGATTAATTTGCCTTAATCTAGTAAAGACTTCCTTCATTCATACTTTAGTATTTTCACTTTATTTAACACACCAGGTTCAGCACTTGAAACCATACACTTGATTTATTTGAACCCATTCCTTTATCAGAATTTGGCCCCTTTCATTTATTTCACTACGCTTTAGTATTTTCATTGAAAATCACCATTTCAACACACGTACTCCCTGTGTTAGAAAATACTTATTTAATCTTTGAATATCCTTTTCACAATACATTCTTGTGTTAAATATGGTCTTAACCATTTAGTTTACCACTCATTTATTACTTTCTTTGACCCTTTTTTCATTCTTTTATGGACATTAATAGATTCACACATTTACTTGTCCATTTTACCTTTACTGGAACATTTATTATATTCATTCAAGTTAGGTCGTATTATCACATTCTGCCACACATCCCATTTCTTAACATGTTCCTTATACCTTATAAATTTTCTCATAATCTTTCTTTACCGCATACTTACACGGGCTCCACACCGACGGCTATGCGCACAATGCTCTCGCCAGTGATTTAGGGGTTTTCACCCAAGGGATCCGGGCCCTTATTACTTATTTTTTGGTTGCATCCGAGTCCTTATTAATGTGTTTAACATTTTAAACATGTCCACATTATTCCATTTTTTACCTTTACCCGGTCGAAGCCAAAACTCGGACTTAACCATTCGTTTTTCCATTAACACTTGGAAATTATTTCTTTTCTTCTTTAAGTCTCTTATCCACACACACGTGATTTATAAAAAATCATTCATGCTTTAGAACTTAATTCATTTTCACACATATTAGTGTACAGACATTCTTTAACATTTTTATTCCATAAAAATATTCCACTTTAAATAAATTACCAATTTACCCTTCGTTCGCATAACTTGTAAATTAGTCCTTTATCAAGTGTTGTCCCAAAATATTTATTAAGTTTCTAACTTAACACTTAAAACACTTTGACCATTTTAACACTTTCTCAAAATCATAATTTTCTCAACTTTTTTACTTGCTACTTTAACACCTTTAACATTCAAAATACACCTTTTGACATATTAAGGTCCCATTTTCTAGATACTTGAAATAAACACTTTATTTATGAGATTTTGCATCTTAACACCCATTTTACTACTATTCACATATTTAAATTCTTTAATTTCCATTATTAACCTTCATCCCACAACTTATATAAAATCTCACTCTTCACACATTCAAACATCAAACCCACTTTACTCACTACATGGATTTCACACACTTTAAATACCTATTAAAGTGAAGGTTTCCCTTCATCATTTATTCATGTAGGAAATCACTTTTTATTATCATTAAATGGCTTAAACAAGTCCAACACCTTTTATTGCATAAAATCATATTCATTTCCCTTAAAACATCATTAAAACACATTTTATCGTCTAAAATGTTAGATGAATATATTCTAAAATCTTTTATATTTCAAAACCCATTTTAAATCATCCTTTTTGAAACCTATTTTGTGCAAATGATAAGATGACTACTAATACACACTTAGATATAAACTGACATCAATCCTATATATATTTAGTCTAATATATGTAGATAAGCATGTTGATTTTTAGTCTACTATAAACTTATATCAAAGTTGTTTTTTCCCACCTTAATGAGCTCTAACAATGGTGGAAATGGTGAAGAAGATGGAGGACCACCCCACCTCCAAAGGTGGCCTCAAGTAGGTCTCTAAAAGTCCTCTCAAACTTGTATCCATTGTCACTCCAAGAATTCTCCACACAAAGGCCCACGAAATTTGTTCATCATCTTCATAATACCCTCTTCAAATATCCATTAAAACATCAAGAACACCATCCTTAATACTTCTCTAAGGTCACCGAGGGTTTCTATATTGATGTGTGCGGTGGAACACCTCTAGAAAACATGGTGTTGGGATTTGGAAGTGATGGGTGTGTGTAATATAGGTCTGGGGCATAAAGTACTTAGAAATTTGATGGGTTTGATGGCTATGGTTCCCTTTACGATTTTCTCTCTATCTTATAACAAAAGTATTATCTTCTTATGTTTAAATGGAAGGATTATTAACCCAAAACACTTCCATATCAGGTATGAGGCTGCCCACGAGTTGAAAACACATGCAATCCAATGGACACAATCTTGACAACACTTTAAAAGAATCCCGCCCAGGCCATAAATGTGACCTTTGGTCGACAGCGACTAGGGGGTCGGTCGACCGGGTCCAAGGAAAAAAAGTTTATTCGTTCCTTATTTTGAACCCATGGTATTAATTAGTATATTTTTAGGACCAAATTAAAGTGGTCAAATTATTTTTATCGCCAACAATGAAGCTTACAAAAATTCTGCAAAGTTCTACTTTACTATGTCGCATATCGGCACTATTATTGTATAATATTAACCATGCCCGAGTCATATCCGTTCCTCGAATAATTTGTGTCGTACTATCTTAATGTGCTAATTATAATCTTTAGAATATAAAAATGCATCCATGCGAATCATGCAACATGGAACTTTCTTTTACATACTTATGCACGACGCATCACTTTTTGTATGATTTTGGCTCAATACGCATGCACCTATTTTCTCCAAATATTTCTCCGAATAAAATACCTAATTTATATAAAATATATTTATTTCTACTGCGGGGTATTACATATAACCACAACCAAACCTCAATCCTCAACCCAACCACCATCCATAAAATCCTAATCACAGATAACCCATATACTCTTCTCAACCCATACATACTAGGATTCGAACAGTCAAAAGTGCAATAATATTATTATACTATTATTAAATGAAATACTTAGATAATTGAGTTACTAGGGTAAAATTAGGTGGATTCTTATAATTTTCATACGAAAATCCCAAAATGGAAGCCTCTTTTCAGACCCATTAGCGTAGTCATGGAGGGAGAGAGAGATAGGTATATGTCGATTAAGATCAAGAGACAGTGGGAGAGAACTATTATGATTCTTTCATTGATGTCCCTAGTATTATTGAAAATGGATGATAGAGAAGGGACGATGTGGTTTCTAAGAGGTTGCTCAAGAAACGATAGCTTTGAATTGATCATATTAAAAAGAAGATCTCATCAATGGTCGACACGTGGAAAAAGTGGTTGGTTGACGCTCTAAATTTATATTTATTTACTAGCATACAATCCGCGTGACATATAATATTTTTATCGTATTTCGATGCATAATTTTGAAAAATTATTTTCATGAGCTAATCCTTTAACGGTTGACTTAAAATGAATGGTTATTTGAAATACCGTATATTTTTTAGCTGAAATGAAACTTAAATCGATAGATGATTTCAACCAGTGATATAAAATTGAGAATAATCATATTGCAACTTTTATGATGCATAAATAATGGGCCTTTTACGTAGATTTCTAACAATATGTTAAACATTTACTTTCAAATAATTTTTGAAAATTTGGAGTGGTGTAAAATATATCTATAAAATATTATCAGTGGGACAAAAATGAAAGATATTGTAAAAAGTATCTACTGGATTATAATTGAAAAATTGTATATAAACTGAATGTTTTCATGTACACAATTGCTCCATTTAACTCGGGGCTTAACAAATATAGGGGGACTTAATGACTATATTGAAATAATTATCAATATTTTTCAAAAGAGACATTAATAGATTCTTTAATGAGGTGATATGGTCATTTGAACATACTGATCACGAGACATATTATTATATGCATAAATCAGGCTAAAATTTTGCAATGTAATTTTTCTGCCCATATTTTAATAGTGTAAAAATATTAAAAAGATAGATCTAAATATTGGATCTATTCTATAAAATAATTTATAACAAACTTTATTATTGTAATAATATAACAATAGTCATAAAAACTGAGGTGTTTTATAGAAACAATTAATTTCTATTGTCATTCATTCATTTTCTTCCATGCGTGACAATTTTAAATCTTCTTGGTGTAATTGGAAACATATGAAAGAATAAATTAATCAAAATCATATAATCACCCTGAAGTCTAAAAAGGATCAAAACATTTACACTTTTTCCCATTCGATTAACTTATCCCCTAATCCCTTAGTGTCATGAGATACAACAATTGAAAACAAAATCATTTGATTGCATCTCAAATCACTATCTACAACATAACTAATTAAAGTCATATTAGCATCCCAAAACTACATCAGTAATTCAATAATTTAAATTCTCTATATCTATTATATATATTATAATATAAAATGGAGGACTATAATAAATGCTCCCTCATTTCTAACCCACCCATGTCGACATAAATTCAAAACTCACAATGAAAAATCCAAACTCATATAATGATGTAGTTAAGTTTGAATAAATATAACAAATAAAATGAACCCCACACATTATTAAGTAAGTTGTATACATATATATGTATATAGAGTCGTAAGCACATTGAAAGCTTCACACATACCATTAAGTTTTTTTTTTGTATTCTAAAATAAAAGTTTGTAACTTTAACGTATATAAATATCTTAGTGATTATGAAGCATTATTTGTAAAAATTGAGAATGCGTTTGCCTTTCGTCCAAAGGTGGGTAAAAAATACTATGATATAATTTTCTGCTACTAATAATATGTTTTATTTTTTTTTAAATAGAAAAATAAAATAAATTTAACTCAAATGATACATGCTTACCTTATGAATATTAAGACATGCTTCCATTTAATAATATGAATTTTGTGCTATAATCAAATTTTTTTCTCGTAAAACAAATTCAGAAGTGAAATAATATAATGTAATATAATCTATTTCATATCATCTATATAAGTATATAAAAGTTGTAGACTAAACTCTTCTGAGGATGACAGGTGCAGTAATAAATACTTGACATAAAAACTTGACACGTGGCAATAATAAAGACTTCCTAATACATTTAACTTTCACTTTCTCTCTCATCCTACACACATTTTCTTCCTTTCATACTAAGTTTTTGTCTACGTTCTTCTCACCATGCCTTTGATATTTGAGTAATAAAGACGTGATATTATAACGTACCCTTAACATCTACGTATCTATGTATAAAACTCATCAACCGTCGATTCCATTCCCTGTAAAAAACGAAAAGACTTTGAGAATTTAATGCTTTCATCGTGGTTCGTTTCGACTGACAAAGAATCTCCACTTTTAAAATTTGGACTTCCCCAAAATCTCTCTTTTATAACGTAACCCTCTCTCTCTCTCTCCACATATCACCCTCCATTACCGACAACAATCGGCGTCTCTCTCTCTCACTCGACTAGGCTTGGGCTCTTAGAAACACAAAATGGGTCCATATTTTTTTGAAACCAAAACAATCTTTTCAACTCAAAGCGAAGAAAAAGGAAATGGATGTAAAAACTTATAGAAACGGTTAGACCACAAAAAATGTCAACAGAAGAAGAATTATGAAGAAGAGGTTTTTTGTTTGTGTTTGTTCCATTTCCTTCTCTGATTCCCTAACCACCACCACCATTGAAGACATCTCTGTTTGTAACCTGATCATGTGGTATCAATTTTTTAATAGGATAAAATTTCGTGATATCATTTCATGTTGTTTGTGTTTGTTTCATTTCCCTCTTTGATTCTATGTATATAACTTCCTGATAAAATTTCATGTTGTTTGTGTTTGTTCCATTCCCCTCTTTGATTCTCTGTATATATCTATTTCTTGCTCTGCTGCGATATTTTGGTTAACAATATATTTTGTTGTTTTTATGAGTGTGTTTATGTATTTAATTTTTTCTTACCAAAATTAAATTCCCTATTCTCCATTTGCGATAGTTTATTTTATTTTGGTGTGCCCTTGAGTTGATTATTATAAATTAGATGAATGTTTTTATGTTATTGTGTGTATTATAAAAATCTGACTTCATTAATAGATTAATGATTTTAATTTATTACTTGAAGTGGTTGAATTTGGATCTCATTTTACAGCATGTTGTAATGTAGGTGGATAATAATCACAAGTGATATTTATATATATGTGAAATACAATTATAAATTTATTTATTTTTATAGTTATTCAATTGGGCCATAATTTTTTTGTAATTTTTTTATGCAAATAACGCTCATTTGAATCTCAAGGGCTGAATTGTAGATTATTGATTATGTATCTAAAAAATAAGTAACAAATTCTTGAACTTTTGCATTTCTTTAACTTTGTATTTTTTTATTACATTTATATTTTATGATAAACTGACATCATATATGTAAGCATACATTACATTGTTGATATTGTAAATTTCTCACTATTACATATTCTTGATTTTAATCATCTTCTTCCTTACTTTGTTATTTTGTTCCCTTCACCCTTTAATATTTCCTTCGCCTTCACCCTTTATTTTGTTATGAAGCTCCCAAAATCGTGTATGATGTTTTTTCTATTTTTTTATATATACAAATCCACATATATAATAGTATACCTATAATAGTATACCTATATTCGGCCACGCATCGCGTGGACTTCATGCTAGTATATCTATATAATACTTTAAAATAGAATACTATCATAAATGTTAAAGATCATTTACGTTATCCACGTGGCAAGTCCTACACTTATATTTGGCACATCATAATTAGTTTCTTCACTTTTCTCTCTCGTTTTTCATTATGGGAACACAACTCAAACGAAATCATAAACCAATCAAAATGTAGTTCTTAAGAATCTCAATCGGTTCTTATCTCTTCCACTCCTGTAATCTCTTTCCCTCAATTTAAGCACAAAAAATCTTGTGTTTGTGTATCAAATGTTGGAGTTTTATTATGGAAAGAACGAAATATATTAATTAATTTACTGCAAGGCACGTTCTTGGAATGCTTTCTTTTAGGCAAAATTTCTCCTAATCCGATTGAGACAGAACCTCGAGTACACTATGGATTTTATAAAATCTGCCTTCAGGATACAATGCAGTGTATGAACAGTTGTTTGATTCAAACTATGTACCGTTTGATCAAACTGAAAACACTCTGAATTTGTAACTTGATAATGCAAAATATATAGGATCGAGAGAGGAGAAATTAGCAATTTTCGGTGTCCAAAACAGAGGCCTGGAACTCTTTTTATAGCCATTTCTGTGACTGTTCTTCAACAATCACAACTCTTCATGTAGTGACTCAACAACCGTTGGATCGTGCCTGTTTAGAATAGCTTCGATCTAACGGTTCAGATTAGGCATCCCATCGTAAGCGAATGGACATCCCCTACATAAAACGCCACGAGTTCATCTAATGGTTTAGATAAAGTCGTTTCGGATTTTAAACCCTTTGATCGGATTGTTGATCTATTTTACCTCCTCAAAACATTAGGCTCCCACGCTCCAAGCGCATCAAAGCGCGCAATGCGCCCTAAGTCGTCCAATCGCCCTTTCGCGCTTATGCGTGTCGCGATTGGTGGTGCTTAAGCACCACCGCGATGTGTAGGATCATAGCCTCTTATTTGACTTGTTAACTAAGAATCTTAGTTGTCCTTTAGTTGATATACCATTACGTTTTGTAGTATTCTTCCAATGTGGGACAATATGGGATTTTGAGTACTCCCATATCTTTCACACCCATTTTCTCATGTTTTTACCTTCTAAAATAAAACCCAAACTATGTTTAAATTTAAACACCAATAATATATTAAAATATTAACAACTAAAGATTAAAAATAAAGCATCAATTAATATAATAAAAATATATTATATTGAAATTTATCCAACATTCCCCCGCCAATTTCAATATACACAAGAGAGCAAAACAAAGAGGCAATAAATAACTTTTGGCACTATCGCTAAAATCTAGTACATAAATGAGAAGTGTTTTTCGGACTTGAACTTCCATATAGTGAAAATAATTCAAAGTTTTATCAAGGTGCTGTGGTGAACGCATCTTGAACCAACGACCTTTTGAGACTAGCCGAAACTATCACACATACCGATTTCTGAGTTTATAAGTGAACTTTAGCATGCACTTTTATGGCCTTGTGCTAATCCTGATTTCATGAGCGCTTTAGGATTGGTCTTGATTCCATAGAAAGTGGTCACACTTTCGACACTCGTATAAGTAAATCAACTTTAGTGATTCTGCGAGTCACACTTATATGATTTATTAAGAAGTAACCTTCATCCTCTAACATGCAGAAAACCAACACTAGGCACATAAGAATGGAACTTTTTGTATAAAATTCCTAGTGTTCCATAACTATAATTTAACTTGTTTGTACCACATTGAACTCTATCTATTTTTCAATATATGAGTTGGGTTCCCATTAAATATTATTGTGTTATTTAATAGACCTTAGTCCCATTCCTTTTGAGGTGATATATATCATCTCCCTAACAAGACCTTTAGTTAGAGGATCTGCTAAATTCTTGTTCATTTTAATATAGTCGACTGTAATTACTCCTTCTTTGAGTAATTTTCTTATAATTTGATGCCTTAGACTAATGTGTCTAGATTTTTCGTTGTAAGTTTTGTTCGAAACTTTATAAATTGTGGCTTGGTTATCACAACGTATCATAATAGAAGGTGATGGATTTTTCCATAAAGGAATATTATACAACACATTTCTACGCCATTCTGCTTCTTTACATGCATCTTCTTGGGCTATAAATTCAGATTGCATTGTTGAATCTAATACACATGTTTGTTTCTTGGATCCCCAAGAGATAGCTGCTCCTCCTAGCGTAAAAATCCAACCAGTAGTTGACTTGGATTTTTTATTCAAGATTATTCCAACTTGAATCACTATATCCTTCTAAAACAAATGGATATCCTACATAATGTAAGCCATAATCTAAAGTCCTCTTCAGGTATCTAAGCACCCTAAAAATTGCATTCCAATGCTCTTGTCCTGGATTACTTGTAAATCTACACAATACACTCACTGCATAAGCAATGTCTGGTCTTGTGAAATGCATGTCATACATTATACTCCCAATAATACTAGCATATTTAAGTTGGTCCATAGCACGCTCAGTATTTTTCATTAATTTGATACTAGGATCCACTGGTGTAGCAGCTGGCTTAAGTTCAAAATGATTATATCTTTTAAGAAATTTTTCTATATAATGAGATTGAGATAACGCTAAAGAATTTTCCTTTCTCACAATTTTGATTCCTAAAATCACATCAGCTTCTCCAAGATCTTTCATATCAAATTTTGATGAAAGAAACCTTTTGGTTTCTTCAACATATTTGAGATTAGACCCAAATGTTAACATGTCATCCACATATAAGCAAATAATAACACCAACACCATTTTCAAATTTACTATATATACATTTGTCGGCATCATTAACTTTATATCCATGGGATATAACAATATTATTAAACTTCTCATGCCATTGCATATGAGCTTGTTTAAGGCTATAAAGATATTTAACCAATTTACACACTTTCTTTTCTTGGTCAGGCAAAACAAACCCTTCGGGTTGTTCCATGTAAATCTCTTCTTCTAAATCACCATTTAAAAAGGCAATTTTAACATCCATTTGATGAATAACTAAATTATGAATAGAAGCAAGAGATATTACTCTCCTAATGGAAGTGATTCGAGCAACATGAGCATATGTATCAAAGTAATCAATTCCATGTTTTTGCTTATAGCCTTTAGAAACTAGTCTTGCCTTAAATTTATTTATAGAACCATCCGGATTTAATTTTCTTTTAAATATCCATTTGCACCCAATAGGTTTAGCCCCGGGGGGAAGATCGGAAATAACCCAAGTTTGAATTGACAAAATTGATTTCATTTCATCATTTATTGCTTCTTTTCAAAAGACATCATCCCTAGATGTTACCGCTTCATGAAATGTGGTCGGTTCATCTTCTATATTAAGAACAAATTTAGTTTTGTTCTTAGTCTCATTTAAATCCCCTTCAACAAAATAAATAACAGAGTCAGACCCAAATGTTTTTTCAGTTCTTTGTCTTTTACTCCTTCGTGGTTCAACGTCATTCGTTGTTTCCGAAGAAGATATTGATTGTGCCACGGTTCCTTCCATTTGAGTGGAGTAATAAGAATATTTTTGCCTAAAACTGTTGGAGTTTTTATTATGGAAAGAACGAAATATATTAATTAATTTACGGCAAGGCATGTTCTTGGAATGCTTTCTTTTAGGCAAAATTTCTCCCAATCCGATTGAGACAGAACCGCGAGTACACTATGGGTTTTATAGAATCTGCCTTCATGATACAATGCAATGTATGAATAGTTGTTTGATTCAAACTATGTACATTTGATCAAACCGATAACACTCTGAATTTGTAACTTGATAATGCCAAAATATAGAGGACGGAGATAGGAGAAATTAGCAATTTTCGGTGTCCAAAACAGAGGCCTGAAACTCTTTTTATAGCCATTTCTGTGACTGTTCTTCAACAGTCACAGCTCTTCATGTAGTGACTCAGCAACCGTTGGATCGTGCCTATTTAGAACAGCTTCGATCTAACGATTTAGATTAGGCGTCCCATCATAAGAGAATGGACATCCCCTACACAAAACGCTACGAGTTCATCTAACGGTTTAGATCAAGTCGTTTCGAATTTTAAACCCTTTGATCGGATCATTTAATCACAACCGTTGATCTATTTTACCACATCAAAACTTTAGGCTCCCACGCTCCAAGCGACAATGAGAAGTGCCAAGTGCGCAATGAGCCCTGAGTCGCCCAATCTCCCTTTCGAGCGCCGCGTGTCGCGATTGGTGGTGCTTAAGCACCACTGCGATGCGTAGGATCATCATATCCTCTTATTTGACTTGTCAACTAAGAATCTTAGTTGTCCTTTAGTTGATATACCACTACTTTTTATAGTATTCTTCCGATGTGGGACAATATGGGATTTTGAGTACTCCCATATCTTTCACACCCATTTGCTCATGTTTCTACCTTCTAAAATAAAACCCAAACTATGTTTAAATTAAAACACCAATAATATATTAAAATATTAACAACTAAAGTTAAAAATAAAACATCAATTAATATAATAAAAATATTATATTATATTGAAATTTATCCAACATCAAATCCATAAGTCCTACCACCCCTATTCCTATCCTGGCACTAAAGACACTTCGTAGTCACCGGAGTATCAAAATCAACCCTAACCCCATACTCACCCACTTGTTCATAAGAGGGTGTCACCCCCATATTCCTCCAATAAACACTCGTGTAACTCACCTAATACTTCAACATCAATGTCAAAGACTCAACCACTTTCGGATAATTACTTACAACTTACTTTAACACTTGCTTCACCTTTTCTATCATCTAATATCTAATTCACTGCGCCATCAAAATAGGCACCGTCGAATTGAAGCTTCGAGAGCTGCAATTTCTAATTATGAAACTCCTTTAAGATCATCAAAGAATAAATCTAATGATAGCTATGATGAAATAATCTTCTAAAATATAACCGTAGAGGAGAAGAAAATGAAGCCTAAGAAACTCAAGGTCACAATTGTTAAAGCGGCAGCTAAGATCAATGTGGCTGATACGTGTTAGTGACTTTCATTTGCTTTTTTGGTGATTTGGTAAATTGAGTGTATGATTAGTTAAAAGATTGGATTTTTCATTTATAGGAGTCGTATTAAGGAGAATAAGAAATACATACAATGCCATTTTTGAATTATTTTGATCGTGCATTTTGAGCTATGATTGCGTTTCTTTTTCCCTAGGAGAAGTTGTTAAGACATTCGTTTATTAGGAAGATTACTGATGTAAGTTCATGAGCAAATTGAAGGCCTTAAAAGATATTTTTACCGACATTTGATTTTGTTGTCGGCGTTTATTATTGGAACATATATCAAATAGTTTCTCAAACATTTTTTAATATTCATTTAGTCCAAATCTTTTTATTTTGTTTCAAAAAGTCTTTTGACACATATTTTGGAGAGAGTGCCGCTGGGGCGGAGCTCTAAAAATAAGAGAATATTGAGTGCTTGAGGGATTAAATGGGTTAAACTAAAAATATGTGTCATTTAAAAAAAATATATATTTATAGTAGAGACTATTCAATAATTGACCCTTTGTTATTTATATGGGAGTTTTCATGTGGTCGGATTATCTAATCAAGTTAATACCAAATATTTATTGAGTTTTATTCTTTTTTTCGTGTAAATATTAGTGTGTTTTACTCAACCATATAATAAATTTGTGTTTGATTATTAAAGTGTGTTGATGACCGGTTAAGGGTCATATGTAGGAATAAATCTGTTGTGATTTGTATTTTGCAGACTCTATGTTTGATAAAATGCCACAATGAACCCAATAGCTCATTAGGGATCCAACTGTTGAGATAATTAACTTTCCTTCAAATTTTAAAAATGGGTTTTTTAGGTTTTTGGTCACTTAGATTTGCGTAGTATTAATTACTGACTTCGAGGGTTATGGAACTATTCATATGAGGTTTGTTGTACTACTTGACATCTTATTGTTCATTGGATTAGAAAAATGCTCTCTTTGTGCAGTGTTTTGATAACAAAGGTTACATAGTTGGATGTCTTTGCGTGTAAAATAGAAATTATCAAAGTTTTGTATTTGTGTTATGTATTTTTGGGTCATTATATTTGTACGCATATCAATCATCACCAACTCTAAAGGGATCCAACATTAACCAATTGTTGCATTCCTTTACTAGTAACATGTACCTACTTGTACACATTTGAAAAATTATACATAAATTTATCAATATCACTATATTGGTTTGGATTGTTCGATGTGATTGAATTTATGATTTACTCACTATCCTCATAAAAGGTCCTAATATGCAACATTTCTTTTATAAATGTTTTTTTTTTTTTGTTTTGGTATGATACTATAAATTATTATTTTAACAATAGTAGTATATTAAGTCTTGATAAATTTCATAATTTTCATTCATTTGTATGCATTTAGGAAGTGTATAACTTTTAGTTTCTCAATATTTATATCAAACTAAAGAGTCTTTGATTTATTATTTTAACTATGAACATATTTAGACAATATTCAATTTTACCGCATAATGACATTATTCAATATCCTATACACATGGTACCTCATTTTCTACTCCATTTTCTCCCACTCTCACATTTTTGTTGCCCGGAAAAAATCGGCCTTTCCATATCTCTCGTCTACACGCTTCTCCTTCTTTCAGTTTTTCCTATCCCTTTAACTCTCTATATTTTTTTTTTACTTAAATTCACTTTAGTGGGTATAATTAGACGATAGTGGATAGGAGTTTGATTTTTGATTCGGCTAAAAAGTGATCGACTAATCATATGCTTGGATCTGGGAATTGTAAGTTGAAGTATAGTTATGTGCCCCGAGGTTTTACCTCGTGTGAGCCGAGATACGATTTGTTGAGGTATTCGTGGGATTTTGCGATGGCTTGGAAGGTTTGTGGTGATGATGTGTTTAGGGATTTATATTATACATCAAACAAGGCGTTGCATTGGATTAGGCTAGAAATTCTAAGTTGAATAGCATTTTTAAGGTAAATTTGAATTTACTATAAATTTGATTCATTTGTTACCCCATCATGGAATTCATCCTAATAATGTTTTCATTAGTATTGTAAACTGTGTTTCCACATTTATGATCTTTATTCGTTGAGATGTGATAAATTCTTTTTAGTATAATCTTGTGGATCCTTATTACATGTTTTTTTTAACTTGAATTGTTTTTTGAACAATGATTCTTGAAATTGCCTTTTTGTTATAAGAACAAATATAATGTGAATAATATTTCTTACTAGTATGTATGACATTTATGTTCGACTTTTAACAAAAAAGTTGGCCTGAGTAGATTCATAACTCACACCAATCTGTTACCACACGTTTCTTTATATAACTGTGTTTTCAATTATATATCAGTGTTTACATATCCAATCACTTTTTCCTACTGCTCATCTATTTCCATCTTTCATATGCATACAAAGATGTTTTAGTGTATGTATGTATAATATAAGAAGAATTTTGTAATATCATCTTTTTTTATTTGTTTATCATGAAATATTAAAATATGGTAGAAGACTAACTGTTGGGGAAAGGAGGGGAACAAATGAATAAGAATAAGGAGACAGAGAGATCGTGGGGGAATAAAAAAGAGGAGAGAGAGATCGTGGGAAACCCATCTGCTTCTAGGTAGCAGGTTCGTACCTGTACAAATAGGTAGAGCTATGGATGTTGTTAATATATGGGTCGGGTTTTGTACCCGGATCCATAATCCGCCCACCGTGATATGGATTATCCAATTTAGTGTTGGATAAATCATTATTATAATAATTAAGTATTTATTATAATAGAGGAGTCTTAAATATAACAGATAAGAAGAGTCCAACTAACTCCTTGATTTTTGGAACTCTTATCTGTTATATATAGATATCCCATTTGGTGATTACAAGGTACAACAGAAAATATACGATACATATTTTCGGTATCTCTCTCTCTCTAGAAATCCTCCTACACAAATCATCTCTCTCTCTTGATCCATCATCAACGGATCTTGGATTTGTGAGCGTGACATTCAAAGGGGCAACTCTTGTAGCCAACCCGGATTTTCACGAGACGCGAAGCGTACACGGAGGAAGAACTCGCAGATTCGGTGTCGGCTCGTATCAAACAACGTGCATCGATCATCGGGTTACATTCCGCCTTTGAGGTAATCCGAAAACCCGTATGTGCTATGTGTATATACTGTTATATTACATTGGTATCAGAGCTTTTTAATTTGTTTGATCGCCGGATTATTCGTCGGATTTTTTTTTGTACATAAACTCCATTAATACCCATTTAAATTCGTTTTAAATTGAGCGCGTAATAATCCGAAATTTTTATAAGGTTTTGTTTCTGTGTTGATAAAGAACTCGTACGCGAAATTTCATTAATTTTCGTTGAACGGATTGAGAGAAAATCGAAACCCTAATTTCAATTTGAAGTTGTTCCGAAATTTTTTTTTGCCAACTTTGAGGCCAAAAACAGTGGATCAAACGACGATGAAAATCTGTTTTTCTTTTACATAATTGTTCTACGTCGCGAGGGCTTTCCAACCATATATTATTTGTTAATTTTGGATTAAAAATGAGCAAGTTATGACCCTCTGAACATGGCTCCATGAAATCGCGAAATCTGGAAATTTTCTGTTTTAAGAAGACGATGAACAGTATTTTTTTTGTAATTATACTCTCGGTTTTGTACCAACCTGTACCCAAACCAAGTCGTGGGGTGGGACTGGGCCTGGCGCGTGGGGGCTCGGTTTTTGATGTAGAATCCAAAATTTTTTTTTGTGTATTTTTTGGCCCACAGTAAATAGTATTTTTTAATTATTTTAATTTTAAATAATTTTTTGAGGGCCTTAACGATGCGATAAAAATCTGGAAAAAATATATTTGGATTCAGTAGGCCGAAAGCAATTTTTCCATGTTGTCAAAATATTTTTTACTGTTGTGCTATTATAAAAATGATTTATTGTATTTTTTTGACACTTAAATAATGTCTAAAAATTACCGAAAATTGCAGAAAATTACAGAAATTTTTTTCTGACTTAGTGGATGGAAAATTAATATTTTCTGAGCATTTTGACATTCTGGAAAAATTAATGTATTTTTGGTGGTCCATTTAATTTAGTATTTAATGGATTTTTATGCTTTTATTTAATGATTATTGTCTTGATAACTTGCGTAGTTAACACAATAGTTATGTTTGACCATGCTCGCTCCCTAAGTTGGTGAGTGTAGCAATAATTGTCCATTTAAAGGCCTAGGTTATGTGTTTTGCATGATTAAATGGACAATTCTGAAAATTAACAGTTGAATGAGCTAGTGTTTGCCTGTTTAATTCCTGTTTTAAGGTTGTTCCTATGTATATGTGCAATCGGACATACCCCGCCCGACTTTCAGTAGATATTATGTATAGGCTTCTTCTCCTTTTATTGATGTATTGGTGAGAATGAGAGGTTTTTTAAGCCACATGTAAGGGGATGATTTCTGAATGCACAACAATACATAGGAATTATCTTAGCACAAGCTCTAAACTGTTAATTAAGGGGACTATGTGGGACCCTGCGCATTTATTGTTGTATGGCGCAAAACTGGTTATCATAATTTGTTTATCTGCCGTGATTTTAAATTATGATGAATGGATGTAAATGATTAATAGATGTGTTCATTAATCGGATAAAATTTGTTTAAAAATCAATTAGAAAATATGCTCTAATTTTACAATATTAGGAGATGACTGCGAGCTTTGCAAACTTTCGATTTTAATATGTAAGAGAAGAAAATATTTTCTAATTGGATTTTAGAACAAATTAAAAAGATGTGTTTTAATAATAATATTAATGTCAATCTTTTGCCCATTTTTCATGTAGTAATGGCAAGCAATAACGTAATCGCCGCTATGACTAAAGAAGATAAGCTAACTGGTAACAACTACAACATATGGCACCGTAAGATCCAATATCTACTCAATCAGCATGAGTTGCTTGATTGTCTCACCACTGTTATGACTGAACCAGTTGGGAGTAGTACTGCCGCCAGCCGGCGTGAGCATGAGGCTTACCAGGCTTGGGTGAATAAGGATCGTGCTGCCCGCTTTACTATGCTAAGCCACATGCACGACGACCTTATTGGGCATTACGATCACTTCAAGACAGTTAAAGAACTGTGGGATCAGCTTCGATTCGACTTCGGTGGTACGTCCACTACGAGACTTAGGGGTCTTGTTTTGAAGTTCGAAACTTATCGTAAGGATAATAAGCACACGATGACTGAGCATCTTCGAGTGATGTCCACCTTGATTCGTGAGCTTAAGGAAGCTGATCACATTCTCTCTGACGAGCAACAGGTTCAGGCTGTTATCCGCTCCCTTCCTGATTCATGGGTGCACATGAAACAAATAATGACTCACAATGACAGTATTAAGAATTTTTCTGACATATCTCGTCATGTTGAGCTTGAGGCGGAGCGCCAAGAGGCGAACCGTGCTGCTGTCCTTGTCGCCCAGAGTGGCAGACGTCAGGGAAATAGGCCCAGGCAAAATGGAAATGGAAAGCAGACTAAGCAGGCTGGGGCAAATGGCCCTAAAGGGAAAAAGATAACAAAAGCCAAAAGAGGCAAGCGTGGTGGGAAGAAAGATATTTCCAAAGTCAAGTGCTACAACTGTGGAAATAAGGGTCACTTTGCTCGTGATTGCACTGAGCCAAAGAAGGTATCCTCTTTCCTTTCCTCTTTATTTTCACCTCTCCATATTTCTGTATGTTCTCATGTATTAGTTGCTCATTCTATTCCTATGTGGATTATAGATACAGGAGCAACAAAACATGTGACAAGGGATAGAGGAGGATTTGTAGATTATCGCCGTATTCCAGCCGGTACTCAGAGTGTCTACATGGGAAATGGTGCTCGTGAAGATGCTGTAGGAGTCGGTTCGTACGAACTCCACCTTAGCACTGGGACCAAGCTACTTCTTCGTGATGTGCTCTATGTGCCTGGAATAAAGCATAATTTACTTTCAGTTTTAGCTTTATCAGACTATGGTTTTTCTTTCAGTTTTAATAGTAGTGGTTTGAATATTATTTTGGATAATATTATTTGTGGACATGGATCTTTATGGAATAATTTGTTTAAAATAGATTTATTTGATTCTGTTTCTTCAACTTCATTATCATATATTGCAAATGTTGATGTTGATTCAGTTACTTGGCATGCTAGACTTGGGCATATAGGAAAAGATAGGATGGCCCGATTAGCTAGAGAAGGCCTTTTAGGCCCACTCGCTAAGGTCGACCTACCTATATGTGAGCCTTGTTTGGCAGGAAAAGCCTGTAGAAAGCCTTTTGGTAAGTCTTTACGAGCTAATCAACCTCTAGAACTAGTACACTCAGACATATGTGGACCTATGAGCGTTAAGGCACGTCATGGCGCCTCTTATTTTCTTACGTTTATTGATGACTATACGCGATTTGGACATGTCTACCTGATCTCTCACCGCTATGAAGCTTTGGATTGTTTCAAACGCTATATAGCAGAGGTTGAGAATCAGCAATCGAAGAGGTTAAAAACTTTTCGTACTGACAGAGGACGCGAATACTTATCTGATCAGTTCAAAGAAACGTGTGAAGAAAAGGGGATACGCAGACAATTAACTATCCCTCACACTCTACAACAAAATGGTGTTGCAGAGAGAAGGAATAGAACTCTTCTAGATATGACTAGATCTATGATGGCGCAGGCCAACCTCCCAATATCCTTCTGGGGGGATGCTCTTTTGACTGCTGCCTACATACTGAATAGAGTGCCTTCTCAGTCAGTTTCCTCCACACCTTATGAACTATGGAGAGGCGAAAGACCCAATTTGGATCACTTGCGCCCTTGGGGTTCGGCAGGCTATGTTCACACAACTTCTTATAAGTTCGGGAAGTTAGGCCCTAGAGCTCGAAAGCATATCTTTATAAGATATTCTGAGAGCTCAAAAGGCTACGTTATGTACGGTGAACACCCTGATGGAGGAATGACTGAAATAGAGTCACGTGATGTCGAATTCTTAGAAAAGGATTTCCCTAGCACAAGCAATACAAAAGAGGATCTTGAACTCTATGAGTTAGAGGATACTGAAAACACTTTACCATCTTCAGGCGAGGCTGGGGGATTAGTTCCTCCTCCTGTAATCGCTGAAGATAGTAGTGGTCTTCAGCCTAGTGGGAGCATTCCAGATAGTGTGAGTGCACCACCACTAGATACTCACGATTCTCAGGTTCGCCGTAGTAAGCGAGGAAACATTCCACGTCGTTATTTTGAGATTGAGGGGAATACTTTCCTAAGCATTGCTTTAGATGAGGAAGAGCCAACTTCTTTTGCAGAAGTTCTTTCCTCAAGTGCTAAGGATGAGTGGATGGTTGCTATACAGGAAGAATTGAGCTCCATGGCTAAAAATAAAGTCTGGGAGTTAGTTGACCTTCCACCCGGGCGCAAGACTATTGGGAACAAATGGGTTCTAAAGGTCAAGCGCAAAGCGGATGGTTCAATTGACAAGTATAAGGCACGCCTTGTGGCGAAAGGCTATACCCAACGAGAGGGTGTAGACTACGAAGAGACATTCTCCTCAGTGGTGAGGTTTGCCTCTATCCGCCTTATCCTAGCTATTGTCGCGCAAATGAATTTAGAACTATTTCAGATGGATGTTAAGACTGCTTTTCTCAATGGAGAACTTGACGAAGAGATCTATATGGAACAACCTGTGGGTTTTGTATCCAAAGGACAAGAGCGCAAAGTCTGCCGCCTAAAACGTTCTATATATGGCCTCAAGCAATCGTCAAGGCAGTGGTATTTCCGATTTCATCATGCCATTACCTCTGTTGGCTTTGAGATGATTGAAGAAGATCACTGCGTATATCTTAAACGATCCAAGAAAAGTGTTCTTATCCTTTCATTGTATGTCGACGACATTTTGTTAGCTGGGAATGACCTGGACTCCATTGTCGCCACTAAAGAGTGGCTGTCCTCTACTTTTGAGATGAAGGACATGGGTGAAGCAAATTATGTGCTGGGGGTTAAGATCGTGAGAGATCGATCTAAGAAGCTTCTCTGTTTGTCTCAGGATACTTACGTAAAGAAGATTCTGGAAAGGTTTCGCATGCATAACTCTAAACCCATAGACACTCCAATGGAGAAAGGGTGTACATTGAGCCTAGATGATTGTCCAAGAACTGATGAAGAAAAGAATCAAATGTCTAAAGTGCCATATGCACAGGCCATAGGGAGTCTGATGTACGCTATGTTGTGTACGCGTCCAGATATCTGCTATGCAGTTGGTATAGTTAGTCGTTATCAGAGTAACCCAGGCCACAAACACTGGCAAGCAGTGAAGAGGATTTTTCGATACCTTTGTGGGACTGCTGATCTCGTCCTATGTTATCATGAAGGGGACTTGAGACTTAGAGGCTACAGCGATGCTGATTGGGCTAGTGACAAAGATGGAAGGAAATCCACTTCGGGATATACGTTCATTCTTAGAGGTGGAGCTGTCACTTGGTGCAGTAAGAAGCAAACGTGTATTGCTCTATCCATAATGGAATCGGAATACGTGGCATGCTCGGCAGCTGTTCAGGAAGCTGTTTGGCTAAGGAGATTCTTTCAAAGGCTAGGCATTTCAGATCATGCAGCTGAGCCTGTGCTTGTCTATTGTGATAGCACGTCAGCTCTAGCTTATGCAAAGGATCCAAAGTATCATGGGAAGTCTAAGCACATTGGCATTCGTTATCATTACATTAGAGACATGGTTGCGCAAGAGGAGGTTGTCTTGAAACATATCTCCACAGGTTGTATGGTGGCTGATCCATTAACCAAGCCCATTGCTCGAGATGTTTTCCTTTCACATGTTAGGAGTATGGGACTACGTAGGATTTGATATGTATGACACCATATTGTTTATTGACATTATTATTATTTATTGGATATAATATTCATTTCTTTTATTTGTTAAATTAAATGAATTGTTATCACTGTGTACACATCTTATAGATATGTCACCGGGCTTGAATCGACTCTCTCACACGAGTGATTCACCTTGGCGCTTAGACAGCGAGCAAGATGAGACATTTATGTCTGTGGCGCTTTGAAAGCAAGCTGAGACATTTATATCCTTGGCGCCTGAAAGGCGAGCAGGATATATACGATTATGCAGATTCTGCTATATGTCGCCTTAGTTGAGTACTAAGATGAGACCTTATTTATACTTTTAGGTCGATCATAGAGTATCTCCATAACTCTATGTAGCCTGTTTTTAGCCGAATGTGAGATTTCAGGCAGGCACTATGTGAGTGACTGGGCTGAAACTCAGGTTAGGCGCTAGATAGCGACTAGACTAAGATTCGTATGGCGTCCTTTTATTTCAAAAGTGACATACCCTTTTCAACGGGATGACGCCATAGCATACATTTCATACTGTATGTGCTTTGCCGACCAATAGTGGGAGCGATGAATGAATCCCTGCTTCATCGCTGTGTGAGCCACATGGATTATTATAATCCAACAATATGCCTTTTGTCGACCTGAGACTATGTCATGAAGAGAGGACTTGATGACGCTACTTTAGCGTGTTTACCTAGGACGAGGGTTGATTCCGTCTAAAGGGGCACGACTAGGAAAGCGGTTAAGTCTAATTGAATTGGCATGAGGACTTAGGGAAGACTATTTGATTATACACCATGATAATGTGACTCATAGTCCGGACGGCTTTACTGTGTTTTGTGCACGACTTAGTCATGAGTACATTACATATTTGGGATCTAGCACTGCTTTCTTGAGGGATTAAGAGTGCTAAATTCGGTGTAAATCAAACTGTCTGGGTATATGCGAGATTCCTTCGAGTGATGCGTCTTCGTTAGTTAGATGATGGCTTAACGATTACGCTCCTGAGACTGTACGTTTTCTCGTGAGGTCGCACGTCACATTTTCCTGTATGAGGAGACGAGTGATGACAGAGATCGTTGGAGATTTGTTAGAGAGACCACGCCTTATGTGGGCGAGTGGGAGATGTTAATATATGGGTCGGGTTTTGTACCCGGATCCATAATCCGCCCACCGTGATATGGATTATCCAATTTAGTGTTGGATAAATCATTATTATAATAATTAAGTATTTATTATAATAGAGGAGTCTTAAATATAACAGATAAGAAGAGTCCAACTAACTCCTTGATTTTTGGAACTCTTATCTGTTATATATAGATATCCCATTTGGTGATTACAAGGTACAACAGAAAATATACGATACATATTTTTGGTATCTCTCTCTCTCTAGAAATCCTCCTACACAAATCATCTCTCTCTCTTGATCCATCATCAACGGATCTTGGATTTGTGAGCGTGACATTCAAAGGGGCAACTCTTGTAGCCAACCCGGATTTTCACGAGACGCGAAGCGTACACGGAGGAAGAACTCGCAGATTCGGTGTCGGCTCGTATCAAACAACGTGCATCGATCATCGGGTTACATTCCGCCTTTGAGGTAATCCGAAAACCCGTATGTGCTATGTGTATATACTGTTATATTACAGATGTAATGGGTTTAGGCGGGTATGTTAGGTTATGTGTGTGTGTGTGAGGGATGAATGTATGCGTTAGTTTTTCAGGGTATAGGTTAATAACAATTGGGTTTTGCATACATGGATGAAATTGGTTTAGTTGGGTGTTCTGCAAAGTTTATTTGGTGTTTCTATGCTTAATTTGGTATATTTATTTGCAAATTTAACTCTACGATTATATATTTAATTTTATAACTCACTCTCCATTAACAAATAATGTTAGTCTGCAACGTTTTCCAGAGTTGGTTACATTTTTAAATTGTTTCATATACTTTTATCAAATATTAGAATACGCCTGTGCAATGTGTGAATTGCATGCTAGTCTACTCTTAAAAACGGAGGTTCAAAACATATCTTTACTCCCTCTATTTGCTATGTGTTACTAAAATCAAAGGCAACTATTCCTTTTCCCTCCATTAGTTTCTAATGCATTTCTCTCCACCTTTTAACAATGTGACCAGGGTAATTCCCCCTCCCAAATCACACCGGTTCATCTACTTCTATCTAAATAAATTCGCATTTTAGGTCAATCCTTTTCCCTTTCTCAGTCTCCTTAGTTACAGGTATATTCTCTCTCTAAAACTTTATTCATAGACCATGGATAATTGTTTTGTCATAGGTGAAGATAATCTATTTTCATGTCTTTATATCTTTCTATTTGTTATAAAGATGATTCGTGAATTCATGTAGATTGATAGTTCCATATGTTATGTCTACTATTTATAAATAACAATTGTACAGAATAATGAAAATAATATAATTACAGAATTAAAACAGAATTACGACTAAATTACAGAAATGAAACACTTACTTGATATAGCAAAAATTAAACAAGAATAAAAAAAATAATCCGAGCCCTGTGAATCTCACAGTGTCCTTAAGACAATTTATTCCCTCAATGTGCTCCGAGGTTTGTGAATATAGTCTCCCAAGATAGAACGGATTTTCCCAATTAATTATGCAGCACAACAATAATTAATTTTCAACGAACTCAAATCTGTGTTTATACTCAACAACAATGAAACAAATGCTATGCAGAAAAAGAATTTTCTGAAGAGAATATGGCAGGAAATTTGAGGAAGGAAAATGGCAGCAATTCTGGAGGAGGGAAAATTTTCAATGTTTAAAAACGGAGGGAGGCATCTGTATTTATAGCAAAGTAGGTGACGGTTGGCAAATAACTGCCAAAACAGTTAAAGGAAATTAACTGTTGACTGTTGGCAATAACTGCCAACAGTTTATTAATTAATTAATTAATTTCGTAATTAATTAATAATTAAAGCCCAGAAAGTTAAATAAAATTCGGCCCAAAAAAGTAGGAGATTTTTATAAGCCCGAGCCCGAGCCCGAACCGAATCGAGCCGAGCCGAGCCGGCCGGACGGACACGCGCGCGCGCGCGTGTGGACTTTTGACCGAAAGTCAACCCGTGCATAGCGTAGGTCATCTCCCCTTCAAAGAGTTGGGATACCCCCAAGGCATCCAAGCCTTAGTCCATACTTGGGGTGTTATTAACTCATCAAAATTCCACTACTCTTCCAATGTGGGACAAGAGTTAAAACACACCCAATTCATTTAACTTTCATTGCTTTGTGAGTCACTTTGGGGACATAATTATCATTCATAACTTATTGAAATTGGACATATGAATATACTACGTTAATCTCCTTGCGGAGGTGAACGCGTTCGTATATGGTCCCACAATTTTCGTAGTGTGGGTCCCACCTAAATTTGAGCTCAAAGTTGCTCAAAATTCTGTCCAGAAAATTCTGGACAGCTTTCTTAAAACCCATTTAAGTCCAATTTTTCCAACAATCCCCCACATGAATGATATATCGCTATAAATAAAACAAATCAGATGCTAATGCAGATGCAGACACAAGTTGAGTAAAACTGAAGACTTATTGCATCAGGAGAAGTAGCCTAGTGGCCTTGAACTTTCCTTAGTGATATACTATCGGATTTACTTGGTTAATCAGTAGACTTCACGTCCTTGAACCGTCAACCGTTTTTGTAAACCTAGACAATAGTATTCACACAACAATTCTTCAACACAGTTGGTTCTCACGTTTGTGTTCATTTTGGCCGTGAACACCACTTGGTTCCGCAAGTATTTTAGAGAATATGCCTTTCATTATTCTCATAGAAGTGGCCCCCTTCTTACTCACGTAGGTGACTTCCATAAAGAGTATTCTGCAATACCCCACTTAGACGTACTAAGATATAGATGTCATTAAAAGCATAACTTATCCTAATTTCACGGCAGATATGCACTGTCTCATCTTTGGAATGGATAGGATTAAATATCCTCCAGTGCTTACTGAATACAATGTAGTTCGGTTTGCCCATTGAACCTAGATCTTGGGATCTCCAGTCAACTAGGTTGGGTTGCCACTATATTGATTCTTATTTATTTATAGGCTTTAGACCCATTCCTCTCGATGATCTTTCAACTTGCTCTCGGTTTAAACCTTTCGTTAGTGGATCCGATATATTATCTTTTGACTTTACATAGTCAATTGTGATAATTCCGTTTGAGAGAAGTTGTCTAACGGTATTGTGTCGACGACGAATATGTCGTGACTTTCCGTTATACATGTGATTTTGTGCCCTTCCAATCGCTGATTGGCTATCGCAATGTATACATATTGCGGGCACAGGTTTAGACCAATTTGGAACATCCTCTAAGAAATTTCGAAGCCATTCATCTTCTTCTCCAGCTTTGTCTAGTGCAATGAATTCAGATTCCATTGTCGATCTAGCAATGCACGTTTGTTTTGAGGATTTCCAAGATACGTCTGCACCTCCGAGGGTAAACACATACCCACTCGTAGACTTAGAGTCTTTTGTATCAGATATCCAATTTGCATCGCAATGTCCTTCAAGAACATCTGGATATTTTGAGTAATGCAATCCATAGTTTTGAGTATATTTTAAATAACCCAAAACTCTCAATATTGCTTTCCAGTGATCTCTTCCTGGATTACTCGTAAATCGACTTAGCTTACTTATTGAGTATGCTATGTCTGGTCGCGTACAGTTCATGATATACATTAAACTGCCGATAATCCGAGAATATTCTAGTTGAGATATGCTTTCACCATTATTTCTTGCTAGATGTAAATTTACATCTACAGGTGTCTTGGTAGGACTAATATCATACTTCTTGAATTTTTCAAGTACTTTCTCAATGTAATGAGATTGAGATAATATAAGTCCATCCGATGTTCTAGAAATTTTAATTCCTAATATTACATCGGCGATTCCCATATCTTTCATGTCAAATCTACTACTCAACATTTGTTTTGTAGTTTTGACAATTTCCAAGTTACTACCCATGATAAGCATATCATCAACATAGAGGCATACAATGACATATCCATTTTGAATGTATTTAAAGTAAACACATTTATCGCATTCATTGATTTTGAAACCATCTGATAACATTGCATTATCAAATTTTTCATGCCATTGTTTAGGTGCTTGTTTTAATCCATAAAATGATTTAACAAGCTTGCATACTTTTCCTTCTTGTCCGGGAGCTTTGAACCCTTCAGGTTGCTCCATATAAATTTCCTCATCTAGTTCACCGTTTAAGAATGCAGTTTTTACATCCATTTGATGTATTTCAAGTCCATTAATAGCAGCTATTGCTATTAACATCCGAATAGACGTTATTCTTGTTATCGGTGAATATGTGTCGAAGTAATCCAACCCTTCCTTTTGCCTATAGCCTTTATCTACAAGTCTAGCTTTATATTTATCAATTGATCCATCGGCCTTCAATTTCTTTTTGAAGATCCATTTATAACCTAACGGTTTTGAACCTGGTGGAAGATCCACTAGTTCCCATGTATGATTTTGTAATATGGATTCAATTTCACTATTAATTGCTTCTTTCCAATTGGAAGCATCGGGTAAGGATATAGCTTCTTTATACGATTGAGGTTCATTTTCTAACAAATATGTTAGAAAATCCGGACCAAAAGAAGTCTTGGTTTTTGCTCTTTTACTACGTCTTGGTTCATCCTCTATTGATTCAATAGGTTGATGAGTACCACTTGTAGTAGCTTGATTTGTCCTTTTAGGAGGACCAGATTCTCGGGTCATGTTATACGGGAATTCATTTTCAAAAAATGAAGCATCCCTCGATTCAATAACCGTATTTACATGAATGTCCGAAATCTCAGATTTACAAACTAGAAATCGATATGCACTGCCATTAGTAGCATAACCGATGAATACACAATCCACGGTTTTTGGCCCTATTCTTACCTTTTTAGGTTTAGGAACCATCACTTTGGCTAAGCACCCCCACACTCGTAAATATTTATAGGAAGGTCTTCGACCTTTCCATAATTCATAAGGTGTCTTGTGAGTCTTTTTGTGAGGTACTTTATTGAGAATGTAATTAGCAGAAAGTAAGGCTTCCCCCCACAAATTTTGTGGAGCTCCTGAACTTAATAACATTGAGTTCATCATTTCTTTCAAAGTACGGTTTTTGCGTTCAGTAACACCATTCGATTGAGGAGAATAAGGAGCGGTTGTTTGATGAATAATCCCATTTTCAGAACAAAATTCCTCAAATGGATATTCATATTCACCTCCTCTATCACTTCTAATAGCCTTTATCGTTTTTCTTAATTGATTCTCAACTTCATTCTTATATTGTTTAAATGCATTAATAGCCTCATCTTTACTATGTAACAAATATACATAGCAATATTTTGTGCAATCATCAATAAAAGTAATAAAATACTTTTTCCCACCTCTAGTTTGAACAAATTTTAAATCACAAATATCGGTGTGAATTAAATCTAAAGGTTCAGTTATCCTTTCAATAGAATGGAAAGGTAATCTAGCTAATTTAGATGCCACACAAATTTCACATTTATGATTTTTATCAATTTTGAATTTTGGCAAAAATTCCAAGTTAATTAATCTACGCAATGTATCAAAATTAACATGTCCCAATCTAGCATGCCAAATATTAGATGACTCAATCAAATAAGAAGAACTAGCAACTTCATTCATAGAAACAGATGTTTTAGGGGTTACAGTAAGAACATTCAGTTTAAAGAGCCCCTCATTTAGGTAGCCCTTTCCTACATACATGTCATTTTTAGACAACACAAAGCGATCAGATACAAACACAAGCTTGAAACCATTCTTAGTAAGGAGAGATCCAGAAATCAGATTCTTTCGGATATCAGGCACGTGAAGAACATTGTTTAGAGTAAGTTCCTTTCCAGAAGTCATTTTCAAAGCAATCTTTCCTTGTCCCACCACCTTAGAAGTGGAAGAATTTCCCATAAAAAGGTTCTCCTCATTTTCCAAAGGCTTATAGGTGGAGAACATCCATTTGTTTGCACAAATGTGTCGTGTGGCTCCAGTGTCCACCCACCATTCCTTGGTATTTCCAACCAAGTTACATTCAGAGACAACAACAGAAAGATTCATATCCGCCAAATCATTGACGATATTCACACCCTCAGTTACATTAGATTGAGGATTGTTTTTATTTTGCTTCTTCGGCTTACGACACTCGCTTGAGCGGTGTCCAGGTTTACCACAGTTGTAGCATTTGCCTTTGAACTTTTTCTTGTTATGTTTGGAAGTGCCTTCCCCATCATACTTTCGTTTGTTCTTCTTAGGACCTTCAACGACATGGACCTTTGTTTCCATCGGATTCTTCCCACTTTTCTTTTGAGACTCTCGGTTGTCTTCTTCGATTCTTAGCCGGACCACCAACTCCTCCACATTCATCTCCTTACGCTTGTGCTTGAGATAGTTTTTGAACAAAGTCCAAGAAGGTGGCAACTTTTCAACATTTGCAGCAACTTGGAAAGTTTCACTAATTGACATTCCTTCAGCATGAATGTCGTGGAGAATCACTTGGAGTTCTTACACTTGCGAGATCACAGATTTAGAATCAACCATTTTGAAGGCCAGAAAACGCCCAATGATAAATTTCTTCATCTCAGCATCTTCAGTTTTATACTTCTTTTCCAAAGAATTCCATAATTCCTTGGAAGTTTTGATAGTGCAATAGACATGGTACAAAGTCTTGTCCAAGTATGCCAAAATATAATTTCGGCAAAGGTAGTCCGAGTGCTTCCAAGCATCGACAGCAGCAACCTTTTCGGCGTCATCTCCCTCTTGAATAGAGGGGCAATCTTCATATACAAACCTGCCCAGTTGGCAGGTAGTGAGATAGAAGTACATTTGTCCTTGCCAACGTTTGAAGTCAGCCCCAATGAACTTTTCAGGTTTCTCCCCGTGTGGCATAGATACGGGTGCAGTCACACTTGTGTTGGTGACAATCAGTTTCGTAGGAGTAGTGTTCGTACTTTGCGATTCCATTTCTGTTACAAAAACAGAATTTTTATCAATGATAAAATTCATATATAATGAATTAATCAAAACAGAATACAAAATTATGTGCAACAATTTCCTCCAAATATGATTCACAATAAATGAATTCCAAAAGAATTCAAATAATAATTCAGAATTAAAGTATAATATAAACAGAATTCCGTACAAAACAGAATTAAATATAAAATCTGTGTCACACTAATTTTTTAATAATAAAAAGAATTCTGTACAAAACAGAATTATAATTTAAGAAAAAAAAAATATAGATAAACAGAATTTAATCAAGAGTACATAAATAAAATTTATTTTCTAAAACAGAATATAAAAACAGTATAGAATTAATTTCTATATCAAAACCATTTTACTAATTTCTACAATAAAGCAGTAAATTAATTCATTTTATTCTGTCAAAACAGATTTAATTCCAACAAATAAATTTCTGTAATTAAAGAAAATTCTGTACACTAAAAACAGTAGAACTATAAATTGTCTTAAGATTGTTATGTCTACTATTTATAAATAACAATTGTACAGAATAATGAAAATAATATAATTACAGAATTAAAACAGAATTACGACTAAATTACAGAAATGAAACACTTACTTGATATAGCAGAAATTAAACAAGAATAAAAGAAATAATCCGAGCCCTGTGAATCTCACAGTGTCCTTAAGACAATTTATTCCCTCAATGTGCTCCGAGGTTTGTGAATATAGTCTCCCAAGATAGAACGGATTTTCCCAATTAATTATGCAGCACAGCAATAATTAATTTTCAACGAACTCAAATCTGTGTTTATACTCAACAACAATGCAACAGATGCTATGCAGAAAAAGAATTTTCTGAAGAGAATATGGCAGGAAATTTGAGGAAGGAAAATGGCAGCAATTCTGGAGGAGGGAAAATTTTCATTGTTTAAAAACGGAGGGAGGCATCTGTATTTATAGCAAAGTAGGTGACGGTTGGCAAATAACTGCCAAAACAGTTAAACGAAATTAACTGTTGACTGTTGGCAATAACTGCCAACAGTTTATTAATTAATTAATTAATTAATTTCGTAATTAATTAATAATTAAAGCCCAGAAAGTTAAATAAAATTCGGCCCAAAAAAGTAGGAGATTTTTATAAGCCCAAGCCCGAGCCCGAACCGAACCGAACCGAGCCGAGCTGAGCCGGGCGGACGGACGGACGGACGCGCGCGCACTCGCGTGTGGACTTTTGACCGAAAGTCAACCCGTGCATAGCTTAGGTCATCTCCCCTTCAAAGAGTTGGGATACCCCCAAGGCATCCAAGCCTTAGTCCATACTTGGGGTGTTATTAACTCATCAAAATTCCACTACTCTTCCAATGTGGGACAAGAGTTAAAACACACCCAATTCATTTAACTTTCATTGCTTTGTGAGTCACTTTGGGGACATAATTATCATTCATAACTTATTGAAATTGGACATATGAATATACTACGTTAATCTCCTTGCGGAGGTGAACGCGTTCGTATATGGTCCCACAATTTTCGTAGTGTGGGTCCCACCTAAATTTGAGCTCAAAGTTGCTCAAAATTCTGTCCAGAAAATTCTGGACAGCTTTCTTAAAACCCATTTAAGTCCAATTTTTCCAACACCATAGTGAATCTGGGTGATGTTCGTACAAGGAGAAGAAGAACAACCAATTCACTCTACTACATGTTTTATTGCATTATTTATCCATGTAGATGTATAAAATGTGTTTGATGAAATGTCTTAAAGGTTTTTATTATTGTATGCTTTTATTATTTTAAGGCCTTTGGTTTTCACCAAAATTTCTTAGTGTCCCTTTCCTTTTACGGAGAAAGAATTCAATGACTAAATAACTGGGTAGAGTTTAATTCTCACATATGGGATATACATCCATCGAATTTGTTAGTTCTTGAAAGTAATTATTATTTTTTGATTTATTGTTTTTATACTACATATACACAAACACACATATGCAAAATTAATAATATATTTTTTTTCACATTCCAACAAATTGTTCTCTCTCTCTCTCTCTCTCTCTCTCTCTCTCTCTCTCTCTCTCTCTTCTATATCCTAACGCTATCTAGGGTTACATGGTAACCTTAAATCCTTCAGTCTCCATTAAGCTCAATCCCAAAGCTCATGATCCCCCTAACCCTTGAAAGAAATTCTTTGCAAGTTTGTTGAAGTATAATAATGAATCCTATGTTGCCAAAATCAAGGCTCTTTCAAAGTTTATAGGTGAACCAGTTGTCCTTTTTATAAAGATCGAATGGAACAATATTTCTCAAGCTTACAAACACTTCTGTAATACCATGCCATAATAATACAAATAAATTTTTGTATAAATTGTGATGCAGTGAGGTCTGATGGTAATTATAGAACAATTGTGGGTTAAAAGTTGAAGAAAAATAAAATAAAAAGTATAAAGGGTCTTTCTAACGACATTGAACTGTCGTTAGAAGCGAGATGGGAATCTCGTGCAAAGGTCGTGAGAAGCAGACCTTCAAACGAGATGCCATTATATTATAGTCCCATGTCGCGTGAAGGTTATGCGAAGCCAAGCTTCAAATGAGGCGGAGATGTCGTTCGAATGAGATGGGCTTATTGTTGGAGAAGATGATGAGAGCTTCCATGGAATTTAAAGTGGGTCTTGATTGGAAACTTAGATGGAACATTTTTGGAGGATGCATTTGGTAACCCCTTGAGACCACCTTTGGACGTGGGGGCTGCTCCTCCTACACCAACATTTTTATCACCATTGGAGCCTTTCGTTGTGGAAAAATCTTACTCATAGCATTAAGACTATATTTTGCATTATTTGTAGTCTTGTAGTTAGATTTTAGGAGTTGAATTGATTTGACTTGTAGAGGCCCTTTTTATGTGTGCTTTAGGTAACAATAATTTTTTTTTCGTAATATGCACTAATTTTGTGACCCACTTTTAATCAAACCAATTTTATTTTCTTAATTCTAAACACTCGTCTAGGTGAGATTAAACAAGATTAAGTAAATTTGGTCCACAAATTGCGCCGATGTACGAGGAAACCACTAAGGGAGAAAACCTCGGACGACCCAAGTCATACAGTAACTATGATACGATTTTACAAAGTACAGACAAAAGACTTACTCAACGACTCGATCCCCACAAGACTTGACGCTTTTTTATGATTCAACCTCTCCTCCATAGTGCAATGCAGGAGTCCATGTATGCCAGTCCACAACACACGACTCCATGTGTGCCTCGGTATCCACCGATGCAACTTTGGCAACTGTCTACGATTCAAAAATTAGAGTCCACTGCTTCTTCATCGCAAAACTCAATGAAATAATTATTCAATGGAGATGAACAAACTCTAGATGGTGCAAACACAATATCTCTAAACACAATGGTTATGAAAGCTAGGATCTTATAAACATAAAGGATGCTTTAACTTTCGAAACCTTTTTAAACAAGTGCAAAAAAACGTATAGGTTTTGTTTTATATTTCAAAATTCTAAGCAAATACTCCTTAAATAAAAACTTTAGGTCGACGCACTATTAGAACGAAATATGTATGTCATTCGAACGATATCTCCATTTCATTAGAACGAGATGCCCATGTCATTTAAACGACAGTCACATGTCATTTGAACAACTGTTTAAGTCATTTATGTGTACACAACATTATAGGACCCCTTACGTCTTTCCATAGTTCCCTAGCATCTCCTCCATTCACTACAAACCCTAGGTCACACTTCGAGTACAAATGTAGAGGTCATCGGGCTCTCTCAAGACCCGTTTGATTCCTATCAAATCCTTCATCAAAGTGAAATATCATGAATCTTTGAAGGGCTATGAATCCCTTTTCCAACGGTCCTCCCCATACGTGAATCAACATAACGGTTCAGACGAACAGACTGTTTTACTATCAAAAACTGACCAGGAGGCCACCGAGTGCTCTCGAGCCCCGATTTGACCCCAATAACCTTCATCGTCAGAGCGAAAGCTCAATCAATCTTTGAAGGAATCTAAAACCCCTTTCCAATAGTCCACCCTATGCACAAAATGACATAATCGTTGGGACGAACGATCCGTTTTCCTCCGAAAATTAATCTAGAGGCCATCGCGGTCTCCCGAGTTCCTTTTGACCAAAGTCAACTCTTCATCTTGAATAAGACTGAATGAATCTTTGAAGGGAACTAAATACCCTTTCCAGCGGTATTCTTAGTGCACAAATCAACCTTACGGTACATACGAACGACCCATTTTACTCCAAAAGGTCATCGACGCTTCCAGGCCCTGGTTGATCAAGGTAAACTCTCCGAACAGAGCAAAGCTCTTTAGAACATTCAAGTGCCTTGCATAACCTTTCAAACGATTTACCCCATGCACAATTTTGACTTACGATTTGGATGAATGATCCATTACCGTTCGACGATCTCTTGTCCAAAGGACCACCGGGAGCTTTCGAGCCTCGTTTGACCCAAAGTCAAAACCCAAACCCATAAGAGGCCTAAAGCACTCTTAAAGGTATCTAAATTACCTTTCCAATGGTATGACTCATGCATAATTTGGATTTATGAATTGCGTTCTACGATCATTTTCTAGAAATATCTACACGAGACTACCGATTGGCAGGTCCATTTTCCTGCCTATCGATAGTGTGTCTAGGCTCACCTACCGATTGGAAGGGCTAGGGTTATACTGATTGGAAGTCCCCCTACTCTATAAAATGATGGAATGAGCTCACTCCCAAGCATACCTCAGATCCATCAATATCTGTGATCTCAGCATCATTCTTCTGTAATCAACGAAGTTTCCTCGTGTGAAATTCCTTTCCACCTTTCATTCCCATCATTCTTATTCCCAATTTAGCAAAAATCTTCCTCTCTCTCATCCAACATTCATCCTAACTTTGAAGGGAACTCATCAAGGATCAAGATCAAGCCTCAATTCTCTAAAGAAGGTCTAAATACCCTTCTCTCTCTTTAAATTTCTTTATTTCGTATTAGTTATATAAATTCTTAATTTAGCTTTTACTTTAGTTCATACACATTAATATCTCATCCTTTATTAGTTATATTGCATGTCCTCTATTTTCTATAAGAACCCAAAACAAAGAAAAAGAGGGTTACACCTATTAATTCCAATGAGATTATTCACCACATTTTATCCAAACTAAAAATACTCACCCCCACATATAATAAACTCACATTTTAATCAATAAGATAACCCCCACCCTTATACTGCTTGCGAACTACGTGGACTTTAATGCCTTTATAGGTTATGTAGGCATTTCGGGTTAAAACTCGAGATTCGAGTCCAGTTTTTATATGTTCATCTTTTTCCATTTTATCCATATATTATCCATAAATATCATAATTGTGATTTTGCGCCTTATCTAACATATAATATCATTCCATTATAACGATCAATATCTCTATAAGTGCGCACATCCTATTTTTTAATTATTATTTTGGGAACATTCCTTCGGATGGCCTCACTCTATCTTTTCCATGATTTGAGTCGAGCAATTTTGCTCTCTATTTATATATACACGCACACACACTTCACGGAGAAATTAAGGAAAATAGTAACGTATTCCCATGAGAGACGAAAGGGCGAATGGGTGCCTAACACCTTCCCATTCCGTAACTTAGCCCCAGAACCTCTGAACTATTGGTTTCATAAGCATCAGTGTCTTTGATGCCTCTCTCTCGAGGTGGCGACATGTTCTTTTTCCTATTTTGTGCAAAATAGGCTGGTGACTCCATATCTTTACATTACCCCACATTGACGACGATTGAAGCGTACCCATAGAGAAAAGGGCGCGAGACCTTCTCTCCCTCCCTAAGCACGCGCGCGTAAGCATCAGACCACCCTGAGACCAGGAGGAAGGAGTCCCGAAGGAAGAAATGGTCACAACGACGAATCTTCTGGGGATTTATAATTTGGTTAGACTCTGTTTGCATGAGTGTTATCATTTTCTACTTGTGTGCGTATGCACCTACTTGTATGTTCCCTTTTTCTCCTCTATTATTTCTTGTATACATATCCCTCATGTTTATATCACCTCTCACTCACTTCTTACTTCACACACTTGTAAAAAATCTCCATGTACACCTCACACTACTTACACTTGCACATAGGTTGACTTATACTCACATGTTACACACACCACGTAACAAATCCATGCTTTGGTGTGAGTAACACACACCTCCACTTATGACACTTTTATATATCCATGCTCACTCACACTTATCACACACCACTTGTAGTTAATCCATACTTAGGTTCACTACCACGCCCTCACTCATAGAAATTCACACATCACACACTCTCATGTATCCATGCTTTGTGTAATCTTCATGTTAGACTTATTTTTCATGATACTTGTACATTCTTTCTATTAGTATAGTTCTCATTATGTCAAATAAAATACTCTCTCAATAATATACTAATCAAGAATCATGCATTTTGCACACTACATCACTAAAGAGCACGCCACTAAAGATCACGCCTATTGGAAAATTTTTGTCCCATAACTAGGGGGTCACTTTGTGATGGGCACTGATTCGCCAGGTTGCAGTTAGCCTAAGAAATATGACTCTCACCTTCCATTGTCCAAGTATATTCGATGTATATCAAATGGTTCCCCCGTATCATACCGCTTGACCAAAGTCATGACGGGAGGTATATAGCAGGGAACTCGTTCACGTACGTTGAGTTGTAAAATTCCCTCTCGCACTTCCTGTCCTCACGAGATATATAGTGAGGCAATTCATGTACACTCGGGTATACCAAATGGCTTGTACACACATACCGATTACCCTCTAAAGTAAGACGTATATCGTGAAAGTCATGTAAAGGGGGGAACCTTTCCACTAACCCAATAACTACATACCCTCATATAGGTGTCAAACCTAGGGCACTCATATTTAGTTTGTCGGTTACTACTCGAAACTCTGCCGAAATGCTAGGTTGGCATGCCGCCTAAATTTTTGCACGATTTTGTATTTTTCTAAAACGGGACCTAGTACATGAGCCTGGAAATAGGTCAAACCTTGTTTTACATATTTTTTCCAAACCCAATTTTCCCAGGCTCGGGTACCGTCCAATATTTCTTTTGGGTGTAGGTAAAACGAATACACATAAATAATAATCATGCTGAGGACCTTCTCTCGTTTTTCCTCCTTCCTTACCAAATTTGTCAAAAATATTTTTACCCTTTTTATCAAAATATTAAATTCATTTTCCTTCCCTTTATCATAAATGTCAAAAGACATTTTTCCACTTTTGTCAAAAATATACCAAAAATATTTGTCTTCCTCTTTCCAAAACAATAACAAAAAACATTTTCCTCCTTTTTTAATAATCAAAGATTTTCCCTCTTCTTTTTCAAAAATAAATTCAAACCATTTTCCTTGTCAAGTTGATTGCATACCCGACCCTTGGCCTGGATCCTTATTGGCTTCGATCTTCCATCGAACTTCCCCGAAGCTCCGTCAGTTCCCCCGTTACTTATGGAATCCACCTTCACCCACTCTCCATGAGAATGCAGACCCAGTGCCAAATGTGCAACCTGATTTGATGACGATCATAGTCTAAATTACCATCAAGATTGATAATATTCAAACTAAGGTTCATGAGATGCAGTAAAACCAGGTCCCTATTCTCAAAGAGCCCGAGGTCTGCTTCTCCTACGCTATGGGTCCACCCATACTTGAGCCTATTTGGATCCCAAAAGAGTACCAGCACGCTCCACGTGTCCCTCATGCCATTGGGTCACTACCAGCTCAACTCCCTATGCTGAATCTTTCCCAGCCAGGGGATAATATGCCAGTACCCATCGATCCTAATGAAGAAGAGTTGAACAAGGTCAAGGAGGACCTTAAGTTGTTAACCATGAAGTTTGATCAGGTCAGAATCTCCGGAAACTATATGGATTACACCCATATGTCTCCCTACTCTAAAGAAAGGTTGTCAAAAAAATTCAAGATGTTTAACATTAATAAGTTCAGTGGTAGTGGACCCCCGATTGTCTATCTCCGAAGTTACCCCTACACCATGACCTTCCTTGGAGCCTCTGAGGAAATAATAGCCCATATATTCCAATAGACTCTGAAGGACAATGTTTTTTGCTGTTTTTTATCCCTCAAGGAATCCAAAATTTACAGTTGGGAGGATGTTGCCCGTGAATTTATGTCACAATACAAATACAACGAGGAATTAGAGGTTACATGTTGTGATTTAGAACTTCTCAAGCATAATCCCAAGTAAACTGTCATCAATTTCATAGCAAGGTGGAGGGAGAAAGCGATCACCATTTCCAATCGGACTTTCAAAGAGGAGCAAGTTAGTATTGTGAAGAAAAACTTCTTACCCCATGTCTGAGCAACGATGGGAGGACAGTACTACCCCCATTTTTATCCCTCCGAGAAGCAGGGGTGGAGATCGAAGAAAGTCTTATCAATGTCGAAGCTGAGCCAAAGAAAGTATCCAGACAGTTCAATACCAAAAAGTATGAGAAGCCTATCAATACCGCAGTTTCAACCATAAAAAAACATCTCTCATCTTGCCACTTCATGGGCATAAAAAACCAGCCCTAACCTTTCAGAAAAGAATACAATAAGATTCATGATCCCCTATCCAAAGTCTACCAAACCCTATTAAGTTGAAATTTTATCGATCCATTGGACCCTCGTCCATTACCAAACCCACTTCTCAAAAATTTCAAACCCGATGCCCATTGCGATTTTCACCAAACTGCCGACCATACCAGTGATCAATGCTTCCATCTTCGAAATATAATCCAAGGTCTGATTGACCGGGGTACCATCACCCCACCAACTAATCCTACGATAAACACTACCCATAACCCACTTCCAAATCATGCAAACTCTATCTTCCTAAAAGAAAACCCAGAATTTAACCCATCTACCCAGATTATGCCCAGTAACCACCCATCATACCCGTATATTCACCTAAACCCCCGAAAGTTTGTTCGTACTTTCTCCTACACCCTATATATTTTACTGATCAGGCGTTATCGCTTCTTAAAAGAGCATGCATTGACATTCATACTCGTTCTGGGGGAAGATATATGGAATTGCTAGTGGTATTGAACCAGCTCCTAGAGTTCGGGCTGAAATTACCCTTTGAAATGACCATTGAATGCTAAAAATTCAGCACACTGTTCTTGTAAGCTCAAAAGTGGTCTTGAGAGTCAGATAATTGGGTGGTACCTGTTGATGAAGTCAGTTTAGATGATACCATCCAGATTATGGTAGACTTTTCTTCACTTCTGCATCTCCTCGTTGAGTGGGAGGATCTATACGAAGAGGTCGTTGAGGTTGTAAAATGCATTGACTTCTCGTACAAGTATGACATCGTTACCACTAGACGGTGGGATGAATTTGATAGTTCAGATGAAGAGAAAAGTCTAGAAAAGACTAGATCGGTAGGTAGTATATGTGGAATGATATTATTTGAAGATCTTCTAGGAGAGATCAACAAAGTGGCCGAATAACCCAAGATAGTTGAAGAAATAGTGTTTTCATTTTTTCCCAGATTCTAAACCCTAAATCAATAAGGACTGATACAGGAAATGGAGTCGTTAAGGAAATCCCCATGCCAAAAATAACCCTTGAGGAGAGCAAGATCCTCGATCAGTTGAAGAAAAATCAAGCTAACATCATTGTGTGTGGACCTTTATTTCTTCCAAACTGCACCAAAACGCCTTCACTAGAATGCTTACTAGGCCCATAGTCCCTCCTTATACCACTCCAAAGGAAGTCGTGAATTTGGTCGGATCCTTAACCTCTACTAAAATGCTCTCCTTCTTCGAGGAAGAAATCCCTAAGTTTGTTCCTAATCATAACTATGCTCTCAATACATCTGTTAAGGTCATGTGAAAGATCCCCCCGCTCTCGCTTTTTGACAACGGGACAACACTTAATGTTTGCCCACTAAGAACCCTTAATTGTTTGGGATTGAAAGTAAGCGACTTTTATCCAACTTTCACTATGGTGCGCACTTATGATAATACTCGTTGGGAAGTGATGGGATCCATAAATATTACAATAGGGGCTGGGCGTATAAATCCTATTACCGAATTCCAAGTCATCGACATACCAACTTATTTTAACCTTTTGCTCGGCTGATCTGGCTTCACATCATCAAGGGGGTATCCTCCTCTCTCTATCAAAAATTGAAGTTCTTTGCTAATGGGCAGGTCATTACCATCTTGGACAACGATGATAACACTGAGAATGAAAGCACCAATAATCCAGTACTAGAGATACAATATGGGGAAAATGATATTCTTCTATTTGGATTCTAATTCGAACCACTTCCACTCCTAGGAGGTGATGATTGCAGAGATAGAGTCTATCCAGAGCACTGCCCTCACGGTAATGTCAACGTGATTCAAATGTTCAAGAATATATACTTCATGCCCGAACTAGGATTGGGACGGTGATAACAGGGATAGTGGAACCCATAGTGCTGAAAGAGGCCTTTCCTCCATATGGCCTGGGTTATCAACCATCATCAGAGGAATTCAGTATTCTCCGCTAACCTCACTTGAAAAGAAGGCTAGAAAGTGACAAAACTGTCTCAGGAGATTCCTTGAACGAAATATTCATCAAAGAGGGTGAAAATTTCCCCTTTTGCGGCTTTCCCGAATCGTGGAATGATCATGTGGACAAGAAGATGAAGCTAGGAATGGAGATCTTCTTCCAAGACAGTTACTCATGGGATAAAAGTTTCCATTATCATGTGCAACCTCTCGTTGAGAAGACTATAATTGTTAATGAGAATTTCGAGGGAAGTTATTTCGAGGACTCATTCAATCTACAAACACTGGGGCTGACACTTTTCATAATCCACTCAGGAGTTGTATTATCGGATCCGTTCATCCTAATTAAAGTTGTTTATGAACCCCTCTTCAAGTGGAATGTTGTGCCAGTTCCACTTGCTGAAATAACCCAACCCAAATGTTTATTCCATTTCTTCTTTTGTTGTCCTCCTTATTCTGATCACAATGCAATTGAGACCTCATTTGATGAGGTTCTCAACGTTATTTTTCCCAACAATGAAATAAATGAAAATTATGAGTATCTTGGCGTGCCTTACATTAATTGTCTTGATTCTAATAAAAATCTTAAAGATGATGATTTTGCAAATGAATAATTCTTAACTGATCTAAATAAGGTTAATATATAACGAAAAACGTAACCACGTTCGAATTAATGAAGATGAAACTGTTGTTATTAATATCGATTCTAGTAGCTAATTGCGCGAGATTAGGATTGGGTCCACATTTGACAAGCATGAGCATACACAACTCAAAGAACTATTGAAGGTCGTATGGTCCTACAATGACATGCCCGACATCGATCCCAAGATCGCTCAGCTGAGATTCTAATCCTCCTAGAATGTAAACTGTTCGAAAAGATATTACAAAAGCTCTGCATTAAATGGTCCCTCAAGGTAAAGGAAGAAGTGGTTAAACAATTGAAAGTAGGCTTCATCCGGGTGATTAAATATACCATATGGTTAGCCAACATTGTACCCGTGTCGAAATCAAGAGGGAAGGTTTGCATGTACATTGACTCAAAAATTTGAATAAGGCCTTTCCGAAAGATGATTGCCCACTGCCCAATACCGACATGATTGTGGAGAATATGACTAATCACGTTCTCAAGTCATTTATTGATGGGTTTACCCGATACAATCAGATCAAAATGCACCGTGATCATCAAGAAAAAAATGCATTCATAACCCATTGGGGAACCTTTTATTACACACTTATGCCATTTGATCTAAAAACACAGGGGCTACCTACCAAAGGGCTGCCACCACCATCTTTCACATTCTGATATATAAAAATGTTGAGGTATGTGTAGATGATATGATTATTAAGTCTAAGACCCGGGAAGGCCATGTTCTCTCTCTCTGGAAGTTCTTCAAATGGCTATGACGATACCAAATGCGACTTAACCCACATAAATGTATCTTTGGGGTTACCAAAGGAAAGGTTTTATGATTCATGGTTAGCGAGAAAGGGATAGAAGTAGATCCTACCAAGATGAAAGCCATACTCGAAATGCCACCACCCTAAACAGAGAAAGAAGCCCGGAGAATCTTAGGAAAATTAATCTATATCAGCCAGCTCATCACCCAAGTGACTCCTATTTATGAACCCGTCTTCAAACTCCTATGAAAGGATTCAACCAAATTTTGGAACAAAGACTATTAAGAAGCCTTCGTCCAAATCAAATAGTATCTAACCCGACCTCCAGCACACATGCCAGCATAGCTGGGTCTCCTTCTACTCCTATATGTAACCATAACAGACACCGTAGTTGGGTCTCTGCTAGTCCAATACATTGAAGAATCCTTCAAAGAAAGGGTCATCTACTATGCTAGTCATAAATTGTCAAGGTACAAAGTCAATTACACTGCCTTAGAGAAATCATGTGTCACCCTTGTCTGGGTCACCTTAAAATTATGGCCCTGCATGCTCACTTTTCCCATCAGACTTGTGTCCTGAATGAATCCTATTAAATACCTTCTTGAGGAACCTGCCTTGTCTAGTCAAATGAACCGATGGTTGATACTGCTAGTCGAATTTGATATTGTGTATGTCATGCAAAAAGCCATGAAATGGAGAGCCATATCCGACTATCTTGTTGATTACCCCGTGGAAGAAGATGATGTTTGGATTTCTGAATTTCTGGATAAGGATATCCTTTGCATCATTTAAGAACACCTTTGGTGTCAAATGTTCTTTGATGGCACTGCCAATAAAAAAGGATACGACATTGGGATACTCCTGATCTCCCCTGATGACTCCCACAATAGATTTTCTCAGCACCAATAGCATGATTGAATACGAGGCGTGCATGGTAGGCCTCAAAGTAGCTCTCAAGAAAAGAACCCAATGGCTAGATGTCTACGGAGAGTCGGCCCTCATCATCGGCCTAATCCTTAGGAGATTGAAAGTAAAAAATGAAAATCTTTTACCCTTCCACGCCCACCTAAAAGTGCCGGCCTCCCAGTTTTGAGATATCACCTTTCATTACCTGCCCGAATAAGGAATAATTTAGCCTATGCCCTTAATACCTTAGCCTTCGTGGTCGACATGCTCGAAGGAATAACAATGGCTCCTTTTCTAGTCCAAAAACAAGCTAAACTAACCCACTTCTACCATATCGAGCTCATCACAAAAGAGGACTCTGATATGAATGAGTATTGGTACTATGAAATTTAGTGCCTCATCAAGCACAATAAGTACCCCAGAGTTCCAACAAGAAAGATTGAGTAACCCTCCGCAAACTGGCTGCCCAGTACATTTTCTGCGATAAAGCACTATTCAAGAGAAGCTTCGATGGAACCCACTTACATTGTATCGTAAGGGCTCCCATTAAAGAGATGATGCAGAAAATCCACAATGGGGAGTGCGGACCCCACATGAATGGTCACATGCTTGCTAAGAAGACCATCCGATTGGGTTACTATTGGACTGTCATAGTTTATGATTGCACCGCCTATGTTTGAAGATTCCTTAATTGCCAACATTTTTCTAATCTCCAGCACTTGGCTCTGCGAGAATTATACAACATGACTTCTCCCAGGACGTTTTCCATATGGGGCATCAATATTATAGGGAAATTCAAACCCAAAGCCTCCAATGGACATGAGCTCATAATGGTTGCCATTGATTACTTCACTAAATGTGTCGAAGCCGTGTCACAAGCAATGTTAAATGCTAAAAAGGTGGCCAAGTTCATATAAAAAACATCATCTGCTGATATGGGGTCCCACACGAGCTAGTATTAGACAATGAGTTAAATTTTAAGGCAGAAGTTATAGAATTGGTGGACGCGTATGGAATCTAGAAACACTAATATTTTCCTTATTGACCACAAACAAACGGTGAAGTTGAAGCCGCTAATAAAAACCTCAAAGCAATCATTAGCAAGATGATAAAATTTGTCAAAATTGGGCCGATCAGATCCCTTACGCCTTCTTGAGCTACCTAACTTCAGTCCGAGCATCTACTGGGGCTCTCTTTACTTTCTAGTATACGACATGGAAGCAGTCCTACCAATTGAACTAGAAATTCCCTCAGTACGCATCATGATTAAAAGCAAAGTCAATGAAGAAGTCTGGCATCAGTGTCGACTTGATGAGTTGTCACTCTCAGATGAAAGGAGGCTAAATGATCTATATCATATACAAGGGTACAATCATCGGATAGCGCAATTGTTTAACAATACAGTTAAGAATCGCGGTGTTCGAGAAGGAGATTTAGCCCTCAAAGAAATCATAGTACTCGTCTGGAACCCCAGAGGGAAATTCAAGCCAAACTGGAGTGGCCCCTACATCATAAAGAAAATCCTGTTCGATGGCGCCGCTATGCTCACCAACCTCGATGGAGAAGAGATGGAGCATCCAGTCAACCAGGTCCGTCTCAAGAAATTTTACCCCTAGTCCGACATCTCAGCGCGCTATGACTCCTCTTATCCCCCTTCTATTCTAAAAATCAAGGTTTTAAAAAATACGGGGCATGATTGAGGCGTGGAGGCCAAGCCTTAAGCCTTAGAAGCCTAGGCAGGCCTAGGCGTAAAAAGGCGTTTAGGCCTTCTTAATATATTTTAATATTTTTTAACCATAACAAGGCTATTAAAATACAAAAATTGCACATATCATAAAAATATGTCTGAATATATGCAAATTAAAATACTATTTGATTATTTTGGATGAGATAATGGTCCGATGTAAAGAAATTCTTTAAAAGGCGACATCGTTTCACCAAAGCATTGTTGTTTTTAGAAGAAAGTGCGCCTTAAGGGTTTTACCAAGAATAAGGCGTGAAAAGCGTAAGGCGAGGCGTTTCTCCCAAGCTTTAAGCCTAGGCGGGCCTAGGCGGGTTTTTTAGAACAGTGATAAAATATCTTTTCATTTCTCTCCACTCAGAACTACGTGGGGCCTGATCCTCTAAAAAACCTCTTTCTTTAAAAAATGAAACTAGAAAAATTTAAAAGCCCCAGAGGTTCGTAGGCAGCTCACGCGCTTTACATGGGCACGACCCCCTTCTATTACACAAAATGCTATTTTTTTCTTATCTCCGAGAACGACAATTCATTTTATCACTTATATAAACAAAAACATTATTTATTCCTTAGCAATTAGTATGGATAATTCAAATGTAAAACTCATCAAGAGGCACAACAATATAATTAAAATCCTTTTTATTCCATTGTGGGAAAATTCGACACGATTATAAGAAATATCAGCGTAGGGAGTCAAACAACTTCCCCCGCCAACCTAACCTTACTGTCCTAAAAAAAACCAAGTTACTACTAAAACAAACTAACTAAACCTTCCCAAATTTATTCCCACAAACTAAAAATAAACACAATCAAACACATCCCCATCACACAAAAACTTCACAAATATCACTAGCTTCATAAACGACCCAACTCGCAGCTACCAGAAGATCCAACCCCATCATCATCTACATCTTGAGGCCTCCAAACTTCTCCTTATTGGATAGTATATCAAACCCATGGAATGGTAAGCCTGGACCAGCGTAGGGAAAACCACTACCCCCTCCATAGTGTCAAACATGACGAACGATATCTGTCCGATCTCCCCGGCCAAGATCTTAGCCACTACCTTCCTCCACAACCACTTCATATATTCTTTATACATATGCCAAACCTTGCCAAAAGATTCATATGGATAGGTCGATGATCGATGATTCTCCCACATAGAGACCAATAGCATCCACAAGTCGCCAGTCAAATCCTCTATAGGAAAGAAGTCCAGTTTCTGAGGTGGCACAATCTTCTCCCATCCGACTTGACGTAAAAGACATTAGGTAAAGTAAAAAGAGGTATGTCAGAGGTCAACTAACTAAACATACTAGTATTTACCTAGTTACAGAATAGGGCACAACTCCCCCCCCCCCACTAGGGCACTGACTAGCGCAGGCATCGAGCTCTATGCTCTACAAACTAGTTTTCCTAGTTCTCTACAGTCGGGCCAACGATGATGAAATAGTGGGTGAAAAAATTCAGCATAACTGCGAAGGGATATTCAAGAGGGACCACCAAATATAATATCTCAGATAGCCACATGAACAACATGACAGGGTTTCCTCTAAAAAAATCAGGACGGTCTTCGCTCCAAGCATCTAGACCCCGATCACCAACAGTAACTTTAAAGTTAATCTAAGGGGGACGGCTCCAGTGTAGACTGCCACATTGACATTTTGTAGATGCAGGGAATACAACATAGTAAGGAGGTAGATTATTCCTCTAGCAACCAAAGGTCGAGCCACCGAGGGTGAGATATGGAGAAATTCCACAAATAGTGCCCATGGAGATCGAGAGAATTCGGGCATGGCCGCTGCAACACTAGGATTTACCCCCAACATAACAAAAAAATCCTCATAAGTCGAGCAGAGCTCGTCCAAACCAAAATGAAAGATATTATCCTCAGGGTATTAGAATTGTACTGACGCCGTCAGCATTTTCTAGTCAATGGGTTGGTTGAGCCACACGGATGCCCAATGCAGGTTAAAGGAATCGTAGTCTACATAGTACGAACAAATAGCCTTTAAATTCTAGAGATAAAAGGCAAAATTTGCACTTACAGGAAGAGCCGTTTTGGAAGAAATAATAAGACAAGAAACTAGAAATGAGCAAGAGAAAGAAAATGTGGATGGGTGAAGAAAACTCTCCATTTCCCCTCTTTTTATACTTGAAAACTTGGCTAAAGACAAGGAGCCTGCAAAACAGAAATGGAAGAGTATCCCATCAAGTACAAATTAGCTGAAGAAAATACAATCAAGACTTAGGATGACTTGACTCGACTGACCCGTCGATAGGTAGGATAAGGGGTATGTCGATCGACATCCCCCCATTTTTAGAAAATTCCCTTTTTCCTTTTTGGTCAAGATAAAAAAAAACTCAAATTTTATTCTAAAAGAGTTCAAAAATTTTCTCTCTTTATATTTTCACTCATCCTTCCTTAAAATAAAATCTCTTTTAAGTAAATTCTAATCCTTTTTTACGGTCTTAGCAAACAAAGTAAAAATTGAATGTAAATTAAGTCATTTAAAATAATATAAATAAATAAAAATCCCTTTCATTTCATTATATATATATATATATATATATATATATATATATATATATATATCCCGTTGTTGCGATGATTCATGATAACTCGACGGATTGCACGGCCTTTCTGCCAGTGACGCATCATTCAAATTTCTGCCCTATCAACTTTTGATGGTAGGATAGTGGCCTACTATGGTGGTGAGGGGTGACAGATAATTAGGGTTCGATTCCGGAGAGGGAGCCTAAGAATCGGATACCACATCTAAGATAGATTATGACTGAACGCCTCTAAGTCAGAATCCAGGCTAGAAGCGATGCATGCGCCCGCCACCCGTTTACCGACCATCATTAGGGGCCTTCGAGCTCCCAAAGGCACGTGTCTTTGTCTAAGCCTCGCAGAGGACGGGTCTCCCACCCTCTTTGGATCCCTCTTCCAGGGGACTTAGGCCTGGTCCGCCACTGAGGACACTTCTCGAGACTACAATTCGTATAGCAAGGACGCCCGATTCTCAAGCGAGGCTGTTCCCGATTTGCTCGCTGTGCCACTAGATTTTTAACTAATCGTGATGACCAATTGTGCGAATCAACGGTTCCTCTGTTACTAGGTTGAATAAATATTGCAACATTATCATCAGTAGGGTAAAAATAACCTGTCTCACGATGCTTGAAGATGATCATATACTGTCCTAGTTTTAACCATAAATGATGCTTACCAACGATCAGTGGATGTTGCTTTTAGGACTCCACTGGCACCTTATGAGAAATCAAAGTTTTTGGGTTCCGGGGGGAGTATGGTCACTAGGCCAGTGATGTGCCCCGGTCGGATGTGGAACGATGATGATTCGGTCCGCCGATCGACTCGGGGCATGGACCTGTGCGGATTAAGGCGACGGCCAAAGCTCGTTCGGTTGATATGCGCATAGAGATTTCGTTGCCTTGTTCGTGGTGGGAAAAGCGAGCCGTAATGGAGTGCTTCATCATCTGCGCGCTCCTGATGACAATGTCAAAATAGTAATTCAACCTAGTACAAGAGGAACTATTATCACGCTTAGTTGAAAAGCCAGTGGCGCGAAGCTACCATGTGCTGGATTATGACTGAACGCCTCTAAGTAAGAATCCGAGTATATATATATGTTGCTATCATTACATCTTTTGCAAAAAATAAAAGAAGAAAAACAACGGGACTCAGCCCGAAACCCCAAAAAATTCTCGCTCTCTAAGATCCTTTATCCCTGCGATGCACACGGTTTCCCCGACGATGAGTTGAGGAACCTATACTACTTGATCCAAACCCTTCTTTAGAAGAAGAATATGGCATAAAACAGGAAGGAATTGGGACCGAGTACAGGATATGAGCCATTACGAAAGCTACCCAGTCTCGAATATCCCTCAACCAGGTAATCGACACCCAGACGTGCTACAAGAAAAACAAAAAAAGATTAAATATGTCCGTCTGAAGCATAAAAGATAAATCAGAAAGATAAAGGACAAAGAGATAAAAAAATATACCTCTGGCTGAATAACATCCTCCGTCAGCCCCAACATCTCCGGGTCCATCGCACTAGGGAGATGCAGTATACTCATCGATCCTCCCCGAGGAAGTCTGATGTTGTAAGAGGCAGAAGCAAGACGAAGAAGTGAAACCTCAGATGTCGCCGCCGCTGCTGACATCGATGCACCATAAGCATTGTGGGTAGATACTATTAGCTAACTCGTACCCCTTCCTAAATCCATAGGAGACGGATGAATATTTACCATGTCATAGATTTATGATGACATCAACCATCCTATCACAAAGTCCAGATAATCATAGGTCACTAGCGTGTTCGTGTATAAAGAATAGGGTTCGTCGATCATTGTCGCCACCCTGGTATGCTCTGACATATCCCGCACCTTCCTCATATATCTCGGGGGGCATCACTGGTGGGACCACCGCCTCATCCTCCACTACCGGTCGGACTAATCTCTCCAAGATACCAGGAGTAGCCAAACTTGTGCACCAGCAGCGGGCGTATCTATGCATTCCCATCGATCACTTCCGTGCGCTAGATGGCCGTCCCCCATGGATAGAAGGTCACTCACATTTTTCAAAGATAGATTTAATATTTAACAATAAAAAAGGAAATGCCAAAAAGAAGACTAAAAATAAGAAAAGAAGTGATAACCCGATCGCTCATCAGGCCATTCAAGACCTGATGCACCGCCGCCAAAGAAAGAGACTGCCTCGACTGACGGTTGGACTTCAGCCATCGATACATCCGATAGAAGCCCCCCGCCGACTCATCCTGTAAACCAATCAAATGGGCATTAAGCTCGATCACCTTGTAGAACCATGTCTGTAAAAAGACAAGGGTCAACAATTAGAAGATATCAAAAAGGAAATAAAGGAAAAGGCATAAAGGAAAAATGCAAAAAAAAAGAATACCTCCAAAAGATATGTGGCGCTAGTAAACGTCTATCGATTGCACCAATTGAAAGCATCCAAATATGAATAAAGGGTCTTCAAAGTCAGGCTCCCCCAGACAAAGAGAGGGGTATTCAAAAATACCCTTAAAAAAACACAAATGGATGACGTCGTTGCTCGACGCCACCATAAATCCTCCGAACAACAAAAGAATAAACAAATGAGACATTTGACAAACTTGCAGCCCATTGGTCTCGTCGATCTATCAACTAAATAAAACCTCTTGAAGAATAGCTATAATGATCGAGTCCCCTGAGACTATCCGTCGAACATCTCCCAGCACCGCCTCCACCGTCGTCGATGTCACCCTCAGGAATCGATCCACCCCTATCTGCATCCCCTTGCAATTTATCCCCAGCAGCTATTGTACATCGATGGGAGTTATTGTCATCTCCCCAAAAACCAAATGTATGGTGTGTGTGGTACCCCACCACCTCTCCCCCAGAGAACATAAGACAGCCATCAAGAGAAGCGTCTCATCCAATGCAAACGTCAAACTACTAAAACTAGAAGAAAAAACCACCCAACGCACCACGTACATCTCTAAACCCTGTCGTCCCATGGGAGTGAAGACTCAACATAATAATGACAATTTGTCAAAATGAAAGAGAAACGTCTTGTCAAAAATTAAAGAAACAAAGAAAATGCTAAAAGAAATGCAAAAAGGAATACCAAGAGTCATGCGATACTTACATAACCATCCGAGCTCCTCATCATAGACGACCGATTCTGCAAGGCTTGAATAAAAGAGTCTGCTCATTTGCATCAGGCTCAAATAGATCAAAGGCATTCTCATTACCTAACGTTAAGGGCACCCTTCCCCGCCACTCCAAGTTAGCCCAATCATCAACACCTATCCACGCCATGTGTACGTCGATGCTTGAAAAATTCACCACTTTCTAAACTCAAATGAAGAAAAAACACAGGAGAAGATCTCAAATTAGTGAAGCAGAAAATTAGAAAGCTAGAAATTGTGAAAAATGGGAAGAACTCACCCTTTTTTGTAGAAGGCTAAGGGGTATGCCGATCATCAGTTCCTTGACACCAGCCGATCGACACTGTCATTTCCCCTTTCTGGGTAATCCAAAAGGCCGTGCCACTGTTGTTTGGCAACCCCTATAACCTGTCGATCAGCACCCCTCTAAAATTTTATAAAAAAATCCTAGAAAATTCCCAAAATTTCCTGTAAAATTCCTAAAATTACCATTTAAATATTATAGCATTTTTTCACCCAGAAAAATCACTTCTTAATCTCCCAAATCCCCATTCGCGTTAAAACCCCATTTTATTCCCAAAATTAATATCCTAAAAATTAGTGCATCCATTACCACTCCTCAGCAGAAACCTGAAAACTTCATCTTCTGCAAAAAAAATCAAGGGCTTCCTAAACGTGAATTCCTGAACTTTTTCCAAGAAATTTCCATTGTCCCCTAACCAAATATCTCTCTCTAGCGGCGTCTCCTAGAAACGCATTCCCCAGCGGAATCCCATTATCCTAAAAAATCAAAATACTTCCTCTGTAGGGCCACATAAACTTCTTCCCAATCCATCCACATAATCCATAGTTGGATATCCTCTCCTTAGTAGAGTCCCCAAAAAGAAAATTCAAAATTCCCCGGGAAAGCTATTCCCCACACCATAACTTAAGGTCTGCAGAATTGACCTCGTACCTCATAATTGATCTCTCCCAACATAAGGTCCGTAGAATTGTCCTCAACTTGCAGAATCGGTAATCACAAGTTAAGGTCCACAGAATTAACATTTACCCTCAGAATTGATCGCCTCTACTTAAGGTCCTCGGAATTGAAATCGACTCATATAATTGGTCGCCTATACTTCAGGTCCTTAGAATTGACCTCGTCCCTTAGAATTGGTATCTCCAACTTAAGGTCCTCAGAATTGACCTTGACCCACAAAATTGGTCGCTCTCACTTGAGTTCCTCAGAATTGGAGCATAATTGGTCGCCTCTACTTCAGGTCCTAAGAATTGACCTCGACCCTCAGAATTGGTCTCTCCAACTTAAGATCCTCAGAATTAACCTCGAACCTCAGAATTGTTCGATCATACTTAAGGTCCTTAAAATTGACCTCGACCCGCAAAATTAGCCGCTCTTACTTAAGGTCCTCAGAATTAACCTCGGCCCTCAGAATTGGTTTCTCCGATATTAGGTCCGAAGAATAAACCTCCGCTCTCAGAATCGGCCATCCCCCGCATTACCTTAGGACCTTAGAATCGACCTCGACCCACTGAATCGGTCATCCTCATCCCTTTAGGTCCTTAGAATTGACCTCTTTCTCAAACATCATGTGGTGTCTATTCGATGGATTTCACTTATTCTAAGATTACCCGTCGAGGGGATCTGTAGACATCACATTATAGGACCCTATAAGTCTCTCCTAAGGTCCCTAAAACCTCCTCTATTCACTACAAACCTTATGTCATACCACGAGTACAAATATAGAGGCTATTTGACTCTGGTCAACTCCATCGTCAGAGAAAAAGCTCAATGAATCCTTAAAGGGATATAAATATCCTTTCCAATGGTCCACCCCGTGGATGAATTGGAATAACGGTTCAAATGAACGGACCACCGAGCGCTCCCAGCCCCCAATTTGACCCTAATCAACTTCATCTTTAGAGAGAAAGCTCAATGAATCTTTGATGGGCTCTAAAACCCCTATACAAAGGTCTTCCCCATGCATAAAATGACATAACTGGTCAGAAGAATGATTCGTTTCCCCCCAAAAATTGATCTAGAGGCCACCGGGTGCTCATGGGCTCCGCTTGACCAAAGTCAGATCTTAGCTTGAACGAGACTAATGAATTTTTAAAGGTCACTGAATAACCTTTCGAATGTTCCACCCCGTGCACGAATCATCCTTACAATACGGACGGATGACCCATTTTACTCTAAAAGGTCATCGGGTGCTTTCGAGCCCCGATTGACCAAGGTCAACTCTCTGAACCGAGCGAAGCTCTTTAGAACTTCAAACTTCCTCTCATAAGATTTCCAACGATCTGCCCTATGTGCAATTTTGAGTTAAAGTTTGGATGAACGATCCATTATCGTCTGACGATCTTTTATCCAAAGGACCGATGGGCGCTTTGAGCCCCGTTTGACCCAAAGTCAATTCCTGGACCCAGGAGTGACCCATGGACTCTTAAAGGTCTCTGAATTACCTTTCTGATGGTATGAAACATGCACAATTTGGATTTATAAATTGTGTTCTATGACCATTTTTCCAAAAAAATCTGCACGAGATTACTGATTGACGGGTCCATTTCCATGCCTATCGACAATTTGTCTAGGGTCACCTGTCAATTGGCAAGGCTAGGGTATGTCAATTAGTATTTACCCTACCCTATAAAAGGAGGGCATGAGTTCACTGTGATACCCCACCTAATTAAATACCGAATGATCACAGACAGATGGTATCAGAGCATCAGGTTCTAGTGTCCTTAGGATCTGTGCGGCTTTACTACATTTTAGCATAACATTCTTTGATATAGAGCCCTAATATAGGATTATTATATTCCTCCTCATACACACAGTTATGTTATCCTACTACTAAGTGTAATTAATACGAGTCGTGTGCGATACACTGAATAATATTGGACGACTAGCGAGGTCCATTAGAAGGATTGCAGGAGGAGAGGCTCAACAGAAGCTATAAAGTATTTTAGGAATGGTGGTTGTGATGGGAGTCATGATGATTATTGCTCTGGAAGACGACGACGATAGGGTAATCACTAGGGCGTAATAATTTCCCAAAGTATCGTTGTTGATAATAGTTGTGCGAATTCAGACTCACCCAGTGTAGGCGATAAGGGGAAGTCAGAGGGTCTATTTCGAAGAGACGTATGCAAAGATTCGAAAGAATAAATGAAATGGGATGATGGAAGGAGAGAAATACAAATGTAGTTGCATATGGTGAGGTGCAGTGAAACTCAAGATTTAAATTTTAGTTTAAATTTGGGCTCGTAGGAGCAGTATTGCCATGGTGGGAGATAATCACCACATATAAGGAAGTAGATAAGGAATTATTTGAGAAATTTTGGGCGCGATGTAATTAGAAATTCTTTCACCTACTTTTCAGACGGAGGTGCGAAAGAAGTCTATGGACTTTTCACGAGAGGGACGACCAGAGGTTGATTGTGATGAAGAATTTATCTAAGTGAACTTCGTACCTGGAAGATAGGTGGTGAAGAGGAAGGTTACTACAGGTTAGGTTGCACTCGCGAGTAGGAGTCACCAGTCTTTATGGGATATCATTTTAGGACGGCTTGTGCACATGACGTCAATGATGAAATTTTTACAAAGTTTATATAAATGTTTCAAGAAGAGGGAGCCATGAGAGTTAGAGATCATAATCAGAAGGGCAAAATGAAAGGTAATTGGTGATAGTACTGCACCATAAAGGGATGCTCAATACGGGACCCATTTAAATGATGTAGATTAATGGAAATTCCTATCGAGTGACGATGGAATCAATTAGGGTCTCTAGGGACAACACGCTGTTCTATAGGACCAACAAAGTCGAAGGATTAATGAGGGTAGTAATTGAGGCCAAGACTACCAGGTTCGACAGAACGACAATCCTGATATGCCCAATGGGGCCAGAGATAGGGAAATAACCCAAGAGATGTCCTATATGTGGATAGTAGGGCCACATGTATTGACCTTGTCCGTAGCGAGTTAGGAGATAGGCACAGAATGCCCAATATGGGCGATAGTTGTAAAAGTTTTTGGATGAGTATGGACAAGAGTGTTATGTCCAGAAAGTATTTGGACCGCCAGTGATATTGGCAATTAACAGTGTGAATTTTAATCCTAGGGTAAGTGGGATATGTTTTGTGTGACATGAGATTGTCATAGTACTTCGTTAGCACTAGATTCGCGTGTGAGATGGGTTTAGTGGGTGTATTGTTAGTATTACTATTGTGTGCCTATATCTTTACCATTTAGTAGCGAGGATCTTTTGTCCGATCTGTAGGAAAATGATTATAATCGCTGGGAGGATATATTTTAGTGGGTGATCTCTCTTCGAGAGATGATATTGGAGTATGATATTGTCCTGGGTATGTGATGGTTAGCGACCTGTTGAGCGATGGTGGATTGTTACAACAAGGCTATCGGGTTCGCTATTCCAGGGAAAGATATGTTGATTAACGATGTGTCAACTAGAAGAAAGTTGGGCTCGCGTTTATATTATATCATGGAGGAGAATTCAAAGGGTATAGTTGTCTCATTATATTTGATCCCAGTGTCTAGGGGTTGCACTGATATGATTTGAGGTATATTAAGTTTACTGTCGAGCAGAGATATTTTTCTCACTGTCCATTTCTCGCGGGAAAACTAGTGATAGTGAGGGCGCCATATTGTATAACTCCTTTAGTGATGTGGGAGTGGGGGGTTAGACTTATACATCCGGGGATAGGATTTTGGATGTTCTGATTATGTATGTAGGACCTACGAATCTTGACGACCAACAATGCTAGGTAGTAGTGTATCGGTGGGGTTCCTTATTTGGATTTCGCTTGCGAGATGTCCCACACATGAATCCTTGCGAATGTCAAGAGTTGAGAGATGTACTAGCCACTAGGGCATGAGTTTCTCAATTTAATTATTGCATGTGTATGTGGGTCAAAGCATGAGCTGAGAGCTATTATATGATATAAGACCAGTGAGTCGATTAGTGCTGTGTGGGGAGCATTAGGGAAAACTTTTTTTTTGCACCACTAGTTGATGGGTCAGGCAATATCGAGTGGAATTAAATCATTTTAATAGAATAACTGAGGTTAGCCATACAGTATAACCACATTGAGAATGTGAGGTCGGAATTGAGATAAGTATGTTACGTGTGGGACGTTAGAGATGATTGTACATATGTGCACATAATATAGGGTGTATGGGCGCCCTGATCTATTTAAATTTCGGTATCGGCTATGATAAGTAGGCTTAGAAAGATGTTGGAAATATGTTTGTGGACAATTAGGAAAAACAAGTGGGTATGTAGGAGAGGCTAAACTTCATTCAAGGAAAGGAGATAGTTTTACTGTGTGTATGCCACGAGAAAAATCCCACAACCGAAGTGAGTTGAAAGGTCAGTCAAAATGCATTTGAAACAAATGGAGTCTCACCTAGTCGAATGCGTAGAGTGGTTCCACATAGATAGATTGATAAGATTATAATAAACGAAAAAAGGGCCTAGGAAGTGCGCAATTTTAGGGCAAATGCACGGGCCATAATTTTTGTATATTTCAGAATAAGGGAAGTAAGATATTCCACGTGATGTGAGATGTTAAGTATGTTGATATCAGGTTGAGTGAGACATAGTAAAGTTGTTTTCAAGTTCGCAACTCATAAAAGGAAGAGGTTGGTTCGATAATACCGACCCGAATGTAGTGATAGATTGATGATTCCAAGAATGGAATGGGTATGCAAATTAATAAAGTCCATTATTGGATTATAAAAATCGAGAAGTGGGAAGAATTTTCTTTGGGTTGTGAAGTGAATTTTCCAGGAAAAAAAATAATCGTTATTAATTTAGAGTGTGTTATATTACTGGGCAGTGTGCCCATTATGTTCTTAAAGAGAATAAATGAATCGGCACAAAGTGCCGCCCAATACTGTTGTAAATCAGAGCGAGACACTTCAGTTCCACCTTAAATAGGGAGTATCAGGAAGCAATGGGGATGGAGTGTAGCCCTGATCTAGGTGTGTGAACTGTACGCTGATGTGTAGTCGAGAGGGGTGATATAGAATATGGCAGAATGTGAGGATGCATGTCTTGGAATTTTAGAGTAAGTAGGAAGGTTAAGTACAACTAGTAAGGCTGCATGTGATTGTCCATAGCAGAATATTAACTGCTAAGTAACTTTTGAGGCTTTATAGGGAGAAATAAATTGTCGCCCACAGTTTGGATAGTCGAAAAATGGGTAACAATAAGTTTCTCAGATCCGAAGTGATTCATGATCGTAGATAAGGATTCAATCAATCCACATCATTTTCGTATAGTTTAGAAACAATGCGAGCACGTTTACGTGAACTAAAATTCTGAGGTTTGACACGAGTAGGCAGAGATTGCTGAAGGTGTACCCCATGATGAAAAATGTCTTGGTACGACAATAAGAGAAATTGATACCTATAAAAGTGAGGTCCTTTCTAACATAGGGATGATAGATCTAACGGAGTGTAGGCTCGTCTTTTGATACATTTTATCGAATTCACGATAGATTTGCGTGATATTATATAAGTGAGACATTAAGCATGAAGGATATATTGGTATGTAAGGGCTTGAATGGACTTGTTACTAAGCGTGGGTTATAGTGAACAGACCTTCGGTTGAAATGATACCATTGGTGTATGTATAGTGGAAATAACAAAAGATTATTGCAAGTAAATTCTGAACATGTTCGAACACAGTTGTGTGTAATAATCTGAGGTGATATTATGGGGCATCATAATGCCAACAAGTCTATTTGGGAGCGCGAAGATGATGTGCGAAACAGTTATCCAGAGTTATCTATACCAATTATTTTTTTGAATTTCGGGATGAAATTCCATTATTAGGGGGAAGTATGTAACACCCAGTATTTTTATTGATTTTTATACTAGGAATTAATTGGTATTAATTAAACTATATTTGGAAAACTAATATGGTAAAATAAATATTAATTAGTGAGATAAATGTTAATTTTATTTATGTTGACTATTACTTAGTGACTGAGTAGTAATAATGATAAGGAAATATTATAATTGTTGTGAGTGAAAAATACAATAATTATGGTAAATTTAGTCGTGACGCGTGTGTTAGCTATGTCGGGACTTAATTTGGGAAATAAAAGATAATTTTACTTTTGATGGTCCATATGGTCATTTTGAGTGCACCAATTTGTCCGGAAGGGTTGAGATAGTCAGAAAAGTGTACCCATGGGCTTAGTTTGGGTCTCGGGGAAATTATAGGCCAAACCAACACTCCAGGAGGGTATTTTAGTCATTTGTACTTTTAAGGAATGGAGACACACTAATTTAATAAGTGCAAATCAGATTGGTACTTGTTAAAGTTAGGGTTATGGGAGCCAAAAGTGAGAGAGGCTATCAAAGGAGGAAGAAGGAGAGTCCAGGAGGAAGTCCCAAGGCTATTCCACACCTTTCTTGCACTAAAATCACTGTAGTTACGCAGATCAGGAGGAGAGGATCACAACAGTACCACTCTTCTACAATGGATCAGACTTTCAACAAGAGGCAAGTGTTTATCTTGCTAGATTATGTGCATATGTTATCCATGTTAGAGTAGATTTGAAGAAATATCCATGTAACTATAAATTTGACGTTGAATTGGAGAATTAAATTATATCTTTGGTTAGGAATTACATGTAGATGGTATTATAAAATAACTAGAGGATGAAATTAGGCCTTAATGGATTGGAAAAATATGAACTTGTTGGTGTATGTACATGGAAGAACATAAAACTAGGGCTCTTATTGATAATTACGAATGAATCAGTTCTTGGGTAGAATTCTTGTTGTTTTGATGATGTTTTTACGTTGAAAATCATCCCTATATGTCTACATAATATTTGGTAACCTTAGTTTTGAATTTGGTAAAGATCCATGAGAATTTTGTTAAGAAAAAGGTAGGAAAACGCAACTGCGTAAGGAAGAAGAAACAAACTTGTAGCTTTCTAATCGATTCGGCCCAAGGGCGAATCGATTCAGTAAGCGAATCCCAGATTTTGGAAATTTGCCTATTTTAGCCCAGAAATTGAAATTTATGAATGGGAGGACTGTTGGGATATCTTTAAAACATTGTGAGAGATATGTTGGTCAATAGTAGGCTAATGGTAGTGTTGGGATTTAGTCATATGTGATATGAATTGAGGCTAAGATTAATCAGTGTGAATTGTAATGTAAGTGGATTCGAAAAACAAGAATGAGTCACGGAGAATGTGAGAGAACCTATGACATAGACTAGTAGGATATGAGTAAGATACCTACTGAATTATGTTAAAGAATAATTGGCATCCTTCGAGTAGTGTGGGACATTTGGGAATGTATAATGAGACATAAAATTTATGATTAATAATACGTGGGATATTTGGGAGTTATATATACTACGTATGGGATATATAATATAGGTCGTGAGTATACCTATACTGATGGTATACAATATAGGTTATGTGAATACGTATTGTATGATTCTTATGTGTATTGACATACCTACGTAGCTTGCTATCATGGGAGATTTCGCGTCGGGGATAGTCTTATTCTGATGACCCCATTGGGGGGATATTGGCTTGTACCGTAGGATATAGAACTTAGGTATTGAGCAGCACTTATGTGAATAGGGTCTGACCGGTCATTTGGGTGCGTTAGGCAAGTGCGTAGCCCAAAGGCTTAGAACTATGTTCGCCTCCAATATGTGTGATTTGTAATTATGGTTCGAGAGAGATACTGAACCAATGGTCCTTTATTGAGTACATGATATACCAGGACTTGATAGTAGAGTATGCATGCACCGCAGCTCAGCCTAGGGGTGTCGTATTAGTATATATATAATAAAGTGATAAAAATATATTTACTTGTGATATATTCTACTGTATGTGCTTAGTAGATGAGAAAGATAGTGACATCAAAAATAATCTAGTATATGGAGAATTAAACATATATTGAGAACTTTATAATTGGCTAATTGATATGAAGAGTTTGGTAATATATAGAATGGGCAAAACGGGTAAGCATAACGAGATAGATTGTGAAGAAATAGATTTGGTTCGAACTAGTTAGGCGGGGTAGCATAACTAGGAAGGCTTATAAAACATATGTTAGGTATGTACATTAGTTGGGAGGTGAGGACCTCAAGTGAGGGCACGTAAACCTAACATGTATATAATATTTGCTGATTTTGCATTTTAAATACTTGCTAAACCTTTTTAAATTGTTTTACTCGGGCTCTGACTTGTTTTCTCCAAATCTATATTTTTTGTAAAACATTTTAAGTGCCCAGCCACAAGGACACCAAGCTTAGAAGATCTTATCAATTAACGTGCTATAGCTATTATGGAAGTTGCAGGACCTTAATGTTAGATGCCTCTGTATTCATCATTTCTTCCTCGTGAGCTACTTATTTCAGTCGGGCATGTTGTCATTTTCATTCAGACTTTAGTCAAAGATAGAGGACTTTTATTTTATTTCTCAAACGAGCTAGTTTTTATTGTTAACTGTATTATTATTTCTGACTGGATTGTGTATTCCAGACACTAGAATTATTATGTCACTATATACATTATGTGCTCGATTATTGAATGTTGAATGTGATATTACAATTTATTTGGTTGCATGTTAATTATAAAGATAAAATTTGACACCAGATTTCAAATACTAGGTGGTTAGTATATATTAAAAAGTTTTTGACATTGATGATAAGAATAAACTAACTCGATATTCTGTTTTAATTTAATAAAGGACTGATCACCTGGTAATTAATTAGGCGGGGTGTCACACTCACTCCCAAGCACACCTCAGATCTATCAATATCAGTGATCTCAGTATCATTATTCTACAATCAATGACGTTTCCTTGTGTGAAATTCCTTTCCACTTTTCATTCCCATAATTCTTACACCCAATTTAGCAAAAATATTCCTCTCTCTCATACAACATTCATCCCACTTTCAAGGGAGTTCATATGGGATCAAGATCAAGCCTCAATTTTCCAAATAAGGTCGATATACCCTTCCCTTTCTTTAAATTTCTTTATTTTTGCATTAGTTACATAAATTATTAATTCATCTTTTACTTTAGTTAATACACATTAGTATCTCATCCTTTATTAGTTATATTGCACATACTCTATTTTCTATAAAGACCCAAACAAAGAAAAAATGGGTTGCACCTATAAATTCCAGCGGGATTATTCACCAAATTTTCTCAAAACTAAAAATACTTTTCCTACACACACACACATATAATAAACTCCCGTTTGAATCTATGGGATAAACTCCACCCTTATGTTTCATGCAAACTACGTAGACTTTGAGGCCTTTATAGGCTTCGTAGGCATTTCGGGTTAAAACTCGAGATTCGAGTCCAATTTTCATATTTTCATCTTTTTCCATTTTATCCATATATTATCCATAAATATCATACTTGTGATTTTTCACTTTATAGAACAAATATTATTGTTCCATTATAACGATCAATATCTCTATAAGCGTGCACAACCTATTTTTTAATTATTATATTGGGAACATTCCTTCGGATGACCTCACTCTATCTTTTCCATGATATGAGTCGAGCAATTCTGATCTCCATTTATATATACACTTGCGCACACTTCGCGAAGAAATTAAGAAAAATAGTAACGCAAGCCCACGAGAGATCGAAAGGGTGGGATGGGTTCCTAAGACCTTCCTATTCCATAACTCAACCCCTGAACCTCCGAACTATTAGTTTCGTAAGCATCAGTTTGTCTTTGATGCTTCTCTCTCGAGGCGACAATATGTTCTTTTACCTTTTTTGTTCAAGATAGGCTGCTGACTCCATCTCTTTACATTACCCCACATTGACGACAATCGAAGCATCCCTAGAGAGAAACGGTTGCGAGACGTTTTCTCCCTCCTCGAGTGCATGCGCTAGCACCGAACCATCCCGAGACCGACAGGAAGGAGCCCCAAAGGAAGGGATGGCCACCGTTTGATTCATCTAAACATAAGGGAATGATTCATACGACTCTAAGGAGTACTTATCTCAGAATAAACGAATTAAAAACATTTGAAAGAAAATAACATCCTTAGAAAAAATATATACCGAGTGGTCATATACCAATATGCATCCATACCTGAGTGTATCTTAAAAAACCAAATCTTAAGATGTGAAACATGCACCAAAAACACTAAATGATTTATTTTTTAAGCTTGGCCATTATGTCTTCAAAACAACATCATAGACTTAATGTGAATCATGACAAGTAAAATCTATCTTTGACTCAAATTGGCTTTTGTTCGAAATAACGCCAATACATACAAATTGACACTATTTGGAAATTTATCCTCACAAATCTCCCCCTTTAGCTATTCTGTGACAAAACCAAAAAAGTTAAATGCCTAAGCCATCCCGTCAAGCAGTATGACCTAAATCCCATCCCATAAATCCCAAAAAAAAAAATACAGGACATGATCTAATAAACAAATGTCGGACCGGCAACATGAACGTCTCAATGTGATGTAGTCACAAAATCTTGAATCTTTTAAGAATACCTACACACATGAAATAAATAAATACCAAGTGAAGTATGGAGGTACAAATGATATGTAAAATCAATATGATACTAATATAAAAATACTAGAAAAATCTTCCCTACATCACAAATCTATATCTTCCCCTTTTTCTCTCGATTAGACAGCTAGTGAGAAAAATAAACATATAAATGAAAATATAGGATGAGAATAATCATATGAAGCAGATCTAGATAAACATGGTGTAGCCAAAATAATATGAATAAGAATATTTTAAATGGTATCTTAAAAACAGTCATAAATATGAATCATCAATATCAAGGATGATATGACTAAACAAATCTATGCAATGTATGAATCAAACATGAAAAAGCAATATCAACTGCATGTAAATTGTCCAAATTAACCTAGATGTACCTAAACAGTGTAATATTAGCATATATATGAAGCAGGTAAAAAATTAGAAAGAAGACAAAAAATCCTCTCTAGGTTGTTCGAACGACTATGCCATGTTGTTTGAATGTCATAGGCATCTCGTTTGAACCACTCAAGAAATGACCTGAAATAGTGTTGTGTTAGGTGAAGCACCTAAGTAACAACTATAAAAGTGACATATCTCGCGACCATATCTGACGCATAATGCACCTCGTTACTTAGGCCGCTTGATCCAGTCTTCGAACGACTTGGACTTATCGTTCGAACGACATCCATAAGTCATTTGAACGTCTTCAAAAAACTTGTATTCCAGATCTAAAAATGTGCAGGATTTTCTCATCGAAGAAATTTTCTCAAAACAACAACTAGAAATATGAAATTGTAGCAAAATAGGATCAAAATAGAAAATATGAGTTACATGCTAACATATTATCAATGTCCTCAAAAATGGATACGGAATGAATGGGCATGAACTACAACAAATGAATCACAACTTAGACACATCTAAACGATCAAGAAGCTCTAACTGATATCTAAATATCATTAAACTAAATTTTAACCATATGTGACAATTAATATATTAAGCTTAATGAACGAAACAAACACCATGCTCACAAATATGGAATTTTGATGATTCTATAAACAATAGTGCCATGGCATAATTTTTCAACATTAGGATTAGTAGTGCAAACCCATTGTTCTTTTTCCATCCAAACACCCTCAAATATTCATATTTCTTTTTTTTTATATTTCTTTTGAGGTTGTTACTTTCTCACCTTAGAGAAATCCTATTGGCCCCTTTTGTCATATATTTCTTTTTATTGCCTTAATTTCTTCTCGGACACTTTTAAAGGGTAGCTTTCATGATAAGTTTATTATACTCTCACAGTCGTTTCCCATGCACACTCATCATTTTTTTCAATTTATACAATATTTATCCTCACGAGCAACGATTCTTACATGCACTCCTCCTCCTAAGTCTAATTACGTATAATTGACAAAATTGAGAGGAGAACGTCTCACCAAACTCATATATCCATGAGAAGTTAAACAATCATGTAAGCTCGTGCATGTGTGTGCTATGGCCTATAAACAAAGTCGAATCCAAATGCAAATCAACTTCGAAACAATTCTATTAACCAATGGTTAAGATCATTCTAAGCATCTATAATTATGACCAAATATCCTAGCCATATGGATAATGAAATGATGAGGGTCTAAGCACACTAATATATCATATCAAACATGTAAACTCATGACACAAAATAAATCAAAAATCCTTTTTTTTTTAAAAATTTGACCCCAAAACAAAATCGTTTTGTATTTTTTTCCAAAAATATATGAAACCGAAAATCTTTTTGTATTTTCAAATTTTTTTATCAAAATAAAATCTTTTTGTATTTTTCCAAATAAGACTCAAATAAAAGGGAAATATAATACAAAATGATACACATGTCATAACACTAGCAAGATATATATATATCATGAAGCAAAGACTATCGTATGATAACCAAGCTGACATAATCATCCATACGAAATAGCATGTGAAGCATTATGTGCTAGCAAACGAGAGTCGTGAAGTTTAATTCCTAAAGCCTCTAAGTCTGATTTCCTAACCCAAGTAGGTGTGTAAGGATGCATGGGGGTTTTGGGAACCGAAAGGACTTTATTCCTGAACTTCCTAGGAGCATTTTTATGGTCATAATAATAATGTCTAAGGTGACCTTTGCTACCACAATGAGTGAAAGTGTAAACACGATGAGCAATGTGACCTAAATGTGGACTTTTCCTAATGTTCCTAGCTGTCTCTCACACACGATTGGTAATGTCTGTGGTAATGGGAGAAATGCGATCATCGAAGCCTATACCACACCCATAATCCTTGATTTGGATGGTGCCTAAAATCCTATCCAACTTTTCCAACCTAGCCTCCAAATCGAACTTCACCTTACTCGAGTCTCTCAATTTATCCTTAAACTCACTAATCCTAGACTCCTCAAACTCTAGAATCTCCTTCTTAATAGCCTCCATCAAACCACAAAGATTATCTCTCTCACCCTCAAGATATTCTATTTTCTCCCAAAGAGTCTTCTCCCATGGCCTCAGATCCTTAATCAACGCATCGTTATTTTCTACGACCTTCTCTTTTAAACTAGCTTGTAACTTCAAGTTATATATTCACCTTCACCATTTTGTCATACAAAATTATTGAAGGCCACTTACAACTCTCCCCTTTGAGTATCTTCGTGAGAAGGTTTATCGTCATCGCTCACATGACAAACCATAAATGCTATGTAGTTTTGCTCAATGGGGGAATCTACTCCTTCTTCCAGTTCACTGTCACTTAAGGTGGCATTATATACAATCGGTTTGTTTCCCTCCTTCTTAAGTCTTGTAGGGCACTCCGCTACCCTATGGCCATAACCCTCACAACCAAAACACCTATTCGACTCATCCCTCCTATCATTATCAGTTCAATTCTTAGGGACGTGATTGGCCATGTTGTTCCTAAATTTCTCAAGTCTTTATCCATCTTTTGATTTCTTTTGGAACTTAAGAAACTTTTTGAACTTCTTTGCCAACAAGGCTACATCCTCGAATTCGGTGTCGAAATCATCATCTAAAATTTTAGCCTCCTCCTTTCGATCTTTCGAACACTACACCAAATCCTACGAATGGTCACACCAAGTGGGTCATGGCCCAAGTCCGCGACCAGCTGATCGCGGACTTGGGCCGTGACCCACTCAATATTTGGTGTGACCATATTTATTACCACACTAAATTATTGATGCTCGGAAAGTGGTCATGGACTAAGTCCGTGACCACAGTGGTCGTGGACTTAGGCCGTGACCAGGTCATGACCATCTTGGCGCCAAATACGTGCCAAAATTCCCTCCAAGCTTGGTCACGGGTCGGTCACGGCCCAAGTCCGTGACCCATGGCATGACGAAGAAGAGAGTACACATATTGGGGGTCACGGCATAGGGCCGTGACCATTTTTTGGTGTAGGTCACAGCTAAGGGCCGTGACCATACCCCATTCAAGTACTAGGGTTGATGAAAAGGGTCGCGCATCACTGATCGAGGGTCACAGCTACGGGCCGTGACCATTTCTTGGTATGGGTCACGGCTATGGGCCGTGACCATTCCTCATTCAAGCAGTAAGTGTGGATGGAAAAGTCTCCAGCATGGTGGGTCACGGCTCTAGGTCGTGACCAGTTCGAACAAGCCAGAATACCTCATCTACAATTTATTGGTCGCGCACATGGTGGTTCACGGCTTTAGGCCGTGACCAGGTCGAAGAAGCCAGCCCTACTTTTTCTGCATTTTTTTGGTCGTGTGCATGGGGTCAGGGCTCTTGGCCGTGATGAGGTTGAGGTGGTAAAAATGAAAATTACCCGCTGCTTCTAATTTCTTATTAAAAACGAAAATACATACCAGTGTAAGGCTATTAGGGCTAAGCGATTCACATGCGATTTCGTTTGGATTTCAGTTGGATTTGTAAACATAAATCTACCTTGGTATGTATTGATTCATTTGGATTTTTCTGTGTATGTATGTGTAGATTTATGTTTGTATGTGTGTGTATGTATGGATTTATGTTTATATTTGTGTGTATGTATAGATTTATGTGTATATATATGTTTTTGTGTGTAACTATGAACAAATAAATTGTTTTTTTATCAATAAACCGTATATTGTATGTGTTTGTATGTATAGATTTATGTCAAAAAAATATTAGGGTTTAGTAAACCCTAAATAGTATGTGTGTGTATGTATATATTATGTCAATAAACCCTAGATTGTATGTGTGTGTTTGTATAGATTATGCCAATAAACCTAGATTGTATGTGTGTGTATCATTTTTTACAAATGGATTTTTAATGAGTAAAAAAATTTACATCCACCTTGTCGTGATTTTATTGGGGGTTATATGCGTGCCACCCTAAATAGTATGCGGTGGAGACAGGTGGAGACCAGGTTGGGGGTTAGAAGCAACAAATAGACCCTTAAGAATTCTGTAAGTGTTAATTTTGTTCTGTAAGTATTGGATTTTGAAATGTAATCAAAATCAATTGTAATCTTCTCCATATGTGTGCATCTAATTTTTTTCTCAGTAGTAATCCTTATATACGTGAAAGAAAATATCAATGAGTATTAACGAATTTCAGTTCAAACAAGTTTACCACGAGTCAAGTTGGGACAGTGAGTGATGAAAGAACTAGCCCTGGTTTTCTTCCTTTGGTTTTGAATTTGTTGTTTTGGTTCTACCATTTTTTAATTGAATATAACTGTTTGCAAAAAAATTCATTATTTTTTCACTGTCATAGGATACATTGATGTTGGGGTCGAACTACTATCAAACATAATCTGAAATTGCATCGTTGCTGGCATAGAGAAGGTTGTGATTGGCGTTGGGTGTAACAAAATATCCAGGTAATGGATAGACCTATGATGAACTTTATTTTAAGGTTAAATATGCATTGATTCAATTTTTTTAATTATTTTGGGTTTCGATCCTATTTATGTCTAAACCCCATAATTTTAATTCTTTTGTGTTCCCTATATCTTGGGTATTGTTGGCGCATTTGTTTCTTGTCACTTACAGTGGGGGGGGGGGGAGAGAGAACATAACTTAAGCATAAAAACATGCCATCGAAGGGTGAAAACATAAAACAGCCATAAAACGGTCCCATAAGAGTCACGAACCCCTCGCACGGGATTAATGTGACTCGTAAGAACCGACCGCGTAGTCACGGGGCTCCCGGTTTGAGTGTAGGACGTAAATTTGCAAAAAGTTAGACTTAAGCTTAAAAACATGCCATCGAAGGATGAAAACGTAAAATAGCCATAAAACGGTCCGATAAGAGTCACGAACACCTCGCACGGGATTAATGTAACTCATAGAAATCGATCGCGTAGTCACAGGGCCCCCGGTTAGAGTGTTCGACGTAAATTTGCAAAAAAATAGACTTGAGCATAAAAACACGCTTGCATATTTCTAGGCTTAGGCTTAAAAACATGACGTTAGAGGGTGAAAACTTGAAACAACCGCCGAACGGCCTCGTGGGTGGCACCATCACCTCCCAGGAGACCAATGTAACTCGTAGGAACTGACCCCACAACCGTGGGTCTCCCGTTTTGAGAATACGATGATAATTTGCATATTTCTAGACTTAGGCTTAAAAACATGGCGTTAGAGGGTGAAAACTCGAAACAACCCCCGAACTGCCCCGTGGGTGGAACCAACACCTCCCACGGGACCAATGTAACTCGTAGGAACTTACCGTGCAGCCGCGAGACTCCCGATTTGAGAATACGACAAAAATTTACATATTTCTAGAGTCAAGCAAAATATGGCGTTAGAGGGTGAAAACTCGAAACAGCCCCAGAACGGCCCCGTGGGTGGCACCAACGCCTCCCACGGGACCAATGTAACTCGTAGGAACTGACCCCATAGCCGAGGGTCTCTCGGTTTGAGAATACGACGATAATTTGCATATTTCTCGAGTTAGGCTTAAAAACATGGCGTTAGAGGGTGAAAACTCGAAACCACCCCCGAACGGCGCCGTGGGTGGCACCATCACCTCCCACGAGACCAATGTAACTCGTAAGAACTGACCACGCAGTCTTGGGACTCCCAGATTGAGAATACGACAGTAATTTGCATATTTCTAGGCTTAGGCTTAAAAACATGGCGTTAGAGGGTGAAAATCCAAAACAGCCCCCGACCGGCGACGTGGGTGGCGCCGACACCTCCCACGGGACCAATGTAACTCGTAGGAACTGACCCCATAGCCGCGGGACTCCCGATTTGAGAATACGACGATAATTTCTATATTTCTACTTGGTTAATGATAATTTTAACTCATATATGCGATTTTTCAGCTTGATTAAATTTTTTGTAAAACTACTTGGTTACTGATATTTTTTTTTATGTATCCTATCATTTGTAGGATTTTTGCACGCGGATCAAACGAAGGAGGCAATGGTCTACAGCATGAAGATTGTTTATATGTTGTGGACAATCAGGATTTTGTCAGCCATGCGGGCTTTTATTGTTTAGTTTTATGGTCGTGCAAGCTTTTATAATTTGATTGTTTAATTTTATGGCCGTGCAGGCTTTATAATAAGTAGGTTTTACATTTACAGGTTTTGGAATGTCAAGAAAATAGAGGAAACTCTGCCCAATTTTTTTTTTGGTCTGTGAATTATTAAGACGTGTAATATTTATAAGTTTGTATATATATTTGTTTATTAACAACGTTCTCGATTCGCAATTTGTGATTTTTTTTATTGTTTTGCTAATAATAAATATTTGTAACACCTCGTACCCGTCAAACGTTACACGTAGCAACTGATGGTGCACTCACATGACACCCAATTTTAGGATTGGACCAAAAAAATATTTTTTTTAAAATTATAGTTAAATATGGTCATGGACTTTGTCCATGACCATTTTTATTTTTTCGTCACGCATAAAAATGGTCACGGCCAAAGTCCGCGACCATTTTTTTCGTCACGGTTGTGGGTCACGGACTTGGGCCGCGACCATTTATTTTTATTTTTTTTGTCACGGTTGTGGGTCGCGGACTTTGGCCGCGACCAATTTATTACGGTTGTGGGTCACGGATTAGGACCACGACCAATTTTTTTTATTTTTTTTTGTCACGGTAATGAGTCGCGGACTTTGGCCGCGACCAATTTGTCACGGTTGTGGGTCACGGATAAGGGCCGCGACCATTTTTTTAAATTTTTTTTTGTCACGGTTGTGGGGCGCGGACTTTGTCCAAGACCAATTTGTCACGGTTGTGGGTCACGGATGAGGGCCGCGACCCGTCACGACATTTGTCACGGCCTAAGTCCGCGACCATCTGCCGTGACCCCTCTCGGCCGTGACCATTTTTTGGTCACGAACTTGGGCCGCGACCCACGAAAATGGTCACGCCTGAAATGGTCACGGCCCAAGTCCGCGACCCACAACTTTGGTCAGGGATTTTGGCCGTGACCAATCGCCAGTTTTGGTGTAGTGAAAGCAATGCACTTTCCTTTATTTGGCACTTGATTGGAGGTAAACATGTCAAGCTAATAAGTTTGTAATTCACCTACAAGCTTTTCTAGTTTCGTTGATTCAAGTAAACCTAAGAAATTCAAAACGGCCACTTTTTGATCAATCTACCAGGCAACGACCTTAAGGGTTTTTTATGATTCAGTTGTTGGGTATTTTTTCTCCCAAGTTAACAATATGGGACAATCTAGTGTAGATGACATCAAACGTCTCACTCTCTAACATTTTAATCGCCTCAAATTGGGTAGTAAGGTTTTGGAGTTTAGACGCCCTAACAGTGCTAGTTCCCTCGTGAGTAAGTGCAAGAACATCCCAAGACTCTTTCGACATCTCACACATCATGATACGATTATACTCTTCCATAGTGACAGATGAGGATATAACATTTAATACTTTTAAATTATAAAGTGCAAGTCTATGTTTGGCTTTGTTCAATGACTCAACAGGTTTTAAATCAGTGGCCTCTCTATCTCTCATGCAGGTGGTGTCCACCCTTTATCTACTTCTAACCAAACATGCTCATCTATAGCCTTAAGTGCACTTTTCATTCAAATTTTCTAATAATCATAATTTGTGCCATAAAAAATAGGAGTTCTAAACGCATCAAAATTTCCAAAATTCTTACCTTCAAGCACACGCGATCACTCACACAATAAAATAGTGTTTTTTAGCTCCGATATCAATTTGTAGAGACCCTTTTTATGTGTGCTTTAAGTGAAAACAATTTTTTTTTAAAAAAACTTCTTCTAATATTAATATGCATCAATTTTTTGAACCACTTTTAATTAAACCGATTTTATCTTCTTAATCCTAAACATGCATCTAGGTGAGATTACGTAAGATAAAGTAAATCAAGTCCACAAAACGTGTTGATGTACGAGGAAACCGCTAAGGGAAAAAACCTCAGATGACCCAAGCCAAACAATCACTATGATATGATTTTACAAAGTACAAATATTAGACTTACTCAACGACTTGATCCCCATAAGCCTTGACACTCTCTTATGCTTCAATCACTCCTCCACAGTGCAATGCAGGAGTCCACCTATGCCAGGTCCATAACACACGAGTCCACATGTGCCTCGGTATCCATCGATATAGCTTTCGCTATTGTCTAAGATTCAAAAATCGAAGTCCACCACTTCTTCACTGCAAAAGTCGATGAAACAATTGTTCAACACAGATGAACAAACTCCAAATGGTCCAAACACAATATCTCTAAACGTAATGGTTATGAAAGCTCGGATCTTCTAAAGACATAGGATGTTTTTAACTTTGGAAACCTTTAAAAACAAGTGCAGAAAAATGTATAGGTTTTGTTCCGTTTTTTATGTTATGCACACTTTTGAAATTTTGAAAAAAATGTGCCTTAAATAAAAACTTTAAGTCGGCTCGTTGTTAGAACGAAATATGTATGTCGTTCAAACGATATAGCCAGCTCATTAGAAGGAGATGCTCGGGTCATTTGAACTACAATCACATGTCATTTGAATTACTGTTTAAGTTGAATTTATCCAAACACAAGGGAATGATTCATATGACGTTAAATAATACGCATCTCAGAATAAATGGATTTAAAACATTTTAAAAATCATTTTAAACAAAATAACATCCTTAGAAAAAATATATATCGAGTGTTCATAAACCAATATGCATCCATACCTGAGAGTATCTTGGAAAACCAAATGTGAAGACGTGAAACGTGCACCAATAAACACGACATGATTTATCTTTGAAGCTTGGTTGCTATGTCTTCAAAAAAATGTCATAGAATTAATAGGAATCATGACAAGTAAAATCTATTTATGGCTGAAATTAGTTTTTGTCCGGAATAATGCCAATACATACAAATTGACACTATTTAAAAATTTGTCCGTACATGACTAAATGATGAAATCATGTGTAGTAAGTAATAAATATTTTTATGGAACAAAAATGTTGTCAAAATGTTATTTTGTTGAAAATGGAGAATGAATAAATATTTCAAAGTCTTGAAATATTAAAAGTTGGTATTTTGTGAAAATAGTGTATTTTCTAGAAAGAATGATGTTAAACATTCTATGAAGTAAAATGTTTGAAGATAGTGATTTAATTTGATAAACATTGAGGAAATAATGTCTTGAAGTTTCTTGCAAAAATGTAAGGTTTATGAAAATGGACATTTGTTGAGTTTGAAGAAAATTAAATGTCTTTTGTGCCTTGAAAGTATATTTTGCAAGTATAATAAATTTATAAATGAAATTTGTGTTTAAACCATTTAATAGGATTTTAAGGCTTAAAATCCATCTTTTAATGCATATAAATTTGTACTATTTTGGTACTAAGTGTATTAATAAGTTTAAAGAAAATATAGTTGGGTTTAAACATGGAAAAAGAAAAAGTGGAAATTCTAGTTTTCAAGTGTGTGAAAATAGGATTAAAGATATAATGAATATAAGGTTGTAAGACTACATGTGCTAATAAAGAGAAATGATATTTTCTTGTAAAAGTAGTCTTAAAGTGTAATTAGATATCTTGAATAAAGAAAGTAAAGAAATGGCTAGTTTGAAAAATGGTTAATGAAAGGTTGAATAAATGTTAATGGTTAAACATTGGAAAGTTGACGTGTATAACCTAATAATGTTGTATAAGATTAACACTTATGAAATTGGAAGGAATTAATGAAATGAAGATGTTTCCAATTAAGAGAAATATTACTCCCAAGTTAAAATGGGTGTTAAGGTGTTAAATCATTTTAGAAGTTAATGTGAGTAACTTGATAGTGTTTTGGAAAAATTAACACTTGCGAAATGGAATAAAATATGAGTTTGAAAACAAATGAGTAAAATGATAATTTTACTTGAAGTGGAACATTTTTACGAAATAAAAATGTTGGAAATGGTGTTACACAAATTGGTGCTAAATGAATATGATTTTTGAAATAAAATCAAGGTTAAAGTATAATGACATGAAATGATAATTTCAAAGTGTAACACAAGTTGGGGTGAAATCCCGAGTTTTGGCTTCAGCCGGGTAAAAGGAATAATGTGGACATTTGCAAAATGTTAAAACACATGTAAAAGAACTCTAATGACACAAGTAAAATTAAGGAGGGAACCCTGGGGTGAAAGACCCAAAATAATTGGCCAGAGCATATGGTGCGCATAGCCGACGATGTCGGGCCCGTTGAAGTATGCAGTATTAAGAAGATTACGAGAAAAGATAAAGGAATAAGGAACATCTAAAGAAAGGGGTTGTATGGTTTAAATGTGTTTTTACAACCTAACTTGGATATATAGATAAATATTACAGTAAAGGTGAGAATGGATAAGTAAATGTGTAATTGAATAATGTCCAAAAGGTGAGGAAAGTTGTAAAATAAGTGGATAAATGGGTGGTTAAGCAACCTTAATGGTTAAACCCATAATTAACACAAGAATGTGTTGTAAAAGGTTTTCAAAGGCTAAACGAGTATTTTCTGACATGGTAAACGCGTGTGTTAAAAGGGTGGTCTTTAATAAAATTACTATTGCGGATTGTTTAAAAATGAAAAGTGTGATTACGGTAAAGAAATGATTTTTGATCAAATCAAGGGTAATGGCTTCAAATATTGAACCGTGTTTGTTAAATAAAGCGAGAAATGATAAATTGAGGAAAGAGAAGTCTTTTATAAGAGTAAGGTAAATTAATCTGGACAAATGAGATTTTCAGAAGTAAAACTGTTTTATGCATTAAATGTGTGTGTGTGTGTGTGTGTGTATATATATATATATATACATAATAGCTGAATGTGCACGTATGTATAACGTGTTAGAGTCTTCGTTCTGCCATTAGATTCTATACTTCATTTGTATATTTCCCACTAAGCATTTGGCTCACACCATCACTTTGTTAGGGCTAGTTAGGAGCGGTTTTGTATTTTGAGAGCATTATATAGTAAGTTCCTTCTTTATTATTATGTTAGTAGCTATTTATGATTGGACTTCGGGGTGATCCACATGGGTACCTCATGTATTTTAATTTAAAACAAGAATTGTATGCTAAACAAGTGAAACGTCAATTAAAATAAAACTCGACTAGCAACATTATGTAGGTTATTTTATTGCACTTTACACCTAACGCTCGGTCGGACAGAGTTGACTACGGGTAACCCATAAATTTCGTCCGAGGCATTACAAATGGTACTAAAGCTATAGGTTCAAGGTTTAAGATAGGTATTGGATCTTTCGATGTTGTTTTGGTTTGGGCTAGTCATGCTAGTTTGGTGATGATTTAGTTCTTGTACTTTATGGTAAAGTCAAAGAGGTTAGCATGACTAGTAAGTTAGTTCCAGGTGGCACGAGACTAAGTTGATAGTTATTAATCACTTCTGCACTTCTGGTTAGAATTGTTAGTTAAAATATGGGTATCCGTGCAAACCAATAATGATGACTCCGTGGTTATTAATGTGAGGTGCTTGTGTCAAATTCTTGATGGAATATAATCATTTGGGATGTTCATAGAGTGAGATGGTTCCCATTGGGTAAGTGTCACGAGTTGCATACAATTAATGATAGAGGTTGATGGTAGGGTGCCGTGATTAGGCACCGATGATTGGTGATGTCCCATATCCTACCAAGATCTACATAGTCATGTTAATTTGTAGGTTAGCTCATGGGATGATGTTTAGATAGTGAGAGAATTTATTTGTCATAGTTGAACATTCATTGGGGATTAAATGAGGCAGACCGTGAGGTTTATAGATTACAAGCGATGTCCTATACCCTTCCATAATTCGTATTAGCGTTGGTGGTGGTTTGTACTTGGCTTATAGTCATGACCATTTGGAATAATGGTAAGATTATTATCTAAGCATAGAGAGTCATTTTAGCCGCCGAGGTAATGCCTAAGTACAAGGTAATCCTAGTGTGAGAGTAGTTCATAGGCATTTTGAAGTGCCCATAGGACAAATTGTGTGACATTATTGAAGATAAAGATCGAATGTTATTATGCCTTGAGGTGTTCGATAGCTAAGGTTCACCATAGTTAGAAGATCATAGACTGATATATTTGCGAGCACCGAGTAATCGTGATGTGGGTCTTGAAGGTTTGTAAAGCGCACCTATAATGACAAAGGTATAGATGGTGAAATATTGTCGAGTTTTTAAACTTTTACATGGAATGTGTTTGGTGTCCTTAGGAGACCAATTAAGTCCGGTAGAAAGAAGCATTAGCATTCTAGAAATGATTGTGTTGAGGGTCAGGTAATGATCTCGGATTATTTGTCGTATAGCAAACGTGTCGGGTGTGGCTTCCCAAATTGGCACAGATGGGTAGTGTAATCCCTAAGATAGATAGATAGTTTGTGTCATTATAGGAGTGATGCCCGGATGTCATTATATGACTAGTATGGGTATGGGATACTCTTTTTAATATATTATGAAATGTATTCGATACTTAGATTGGTGACGCCATATGGAGACTTGAAAATGGAAACCGAGGTGGGTAACATAAGAACATGATTATATTATCGACACGTGTCGATGATATATGATAGGGTAGCCTTAGCTATGTAAGGACTAGTTCTTGGCATGTCTTCTCAAGATGGTTCGAATTAGAAGATGTAGCCTTATATGGTGTTTACTACCCCTATAAGGCTAATGGCAACAACTGTGGTCGCCACATGAATTATGTGTGGATAAAAGCCAAAAATAAGTTTGGCGACGACCTTGTGGTGAAAGGACATAGCTAGGTGAGTGCCTCACTTGAATTAAGTAATGCCTATAGGAGTTTGGGGTTTTGGTCATGATATGATAAGGCAGGTAATATTCTAGGTATAGTAGGTTGGTGATGCCGTCACTAGTAATTGAACAAGGTCAATGTAGACAAGGGCATGGGGTATCCGCGAATTAGAATGGTTCGTGTATGCCAAGTATGTGAAAGGTAGGACCTTGCTCATAAGAAAAGAAGTCGGGTGTTGACTATCTAAAGGACTACCGATTAGTATATTGCTTTAGTGTTACAATATTGGGTGACTATGATTTGATTCATCACGTCAAGTGACCCAAGCCAAGGTATGTGGCTAGGATTAATGCTTGGTGAGAACTTTGGGAATGAGTGGCATGACTTCAAGCATATGGCTTAGGTCCGCTTTCAAATCATAGTCGGATGCTTTTGGGAAAAATATCTGGGGACAGTTAATTGTTCCTTCTGACTTTCGTGTGTCCCTTTCAGTTTTGATAATCAAGGATTGATATTATCACCTATTAGGTGACTCGAATTGGTTCCATGTTATGGTACGATGCGGTTGGACCCGAGATAGCATGATAGATCAGATGCTAAATGCATCTCGATATTATGTGGTATTATTTAAATGGCATAAAATTATGTGTACGGGTGGTTGTGCTCTCGGCCACACAGTTTGCTCATAGTATTAATCTTTCTTAGGATTAGTGGACTTTCAACTGGCCGCCACAGCAGCCAATGGCTCGGGTTGCAAAGAGCGGGATAATGACATGAGGATATGGCATAATGTTAAAAATTGAGGAAAACTTATCACACGATGTTGCATTACCATGGTGGGTGGGTTAAAGTGAGTAATTAAAGGTGGGACACTTATGTTAGTTCTAGGTTTATCAGAGTGATGCAGCAGAAGGTGTAAGATGAGCGCATGGTGATGACTTAATGAGCGAATAACATAGTACGATTATTGGCAAGTTCATGCGAGTTGTGTAGTCAAGATAGCCTAAAAAATTTATGGGATGAAGGACGTATGGTCCCCTCCAAAAAATAGAATTGATTTTGGTGATGAATATGATGATTGGTTGTATTACGATTCACATTGGGTGAGTGTTGATAGCTAGAAAGGATTTGCCCATGGAGATATCAGTATGCCTTATGTACTAGCATAGGTAGTGCTAGAAATTATTTGAACATGATCATCAAGTGAGTGGAGACTCGGAGTCGATAATGTGAAGTTCATGGTTAGGGGATGATGGGCATTAAAGCATGTTGCGAGTTGATTACTTAGTGACAAACACCATAGGGAGGCATGCGGGGTGACCTTAGTGTTGAGAACTTCGATAATTTTGTCTTGGAAGACTTCTATGGCTTAGAATAAAAATTGATGAACCCCATAAGCTTAAGGATTAACTAATCGAGAATTTTGGGGATGAAATTACCTAAGGAGCGAAGTTTGTAATACCCTGCCTTAATAGTTCAATTAAATTTCTGTATAAATTATGATGCAGTGAGGTCTGATGGTAATTAAAGAAGAATCGTGGGTAAAAAATTGAAGAAAAATAAAAGAAAAAGGATAAAGGGTCGTTCCAACGACATTGGCCCGTCGTTAGAAGCGAGATGGGCATCTCGCATGAAGGTAGGAGGAAACATACCTTCAAACGAGGTGCCACTATATTACAGTCCCATGTCGCCCGAAGCCAAGCTTCGAATGAGGTGGAGATGTTGTTCGAGCGAGATGGGTTTGTTGTTTGAACGACGTGGATCAAATTTTTCTAATTAGATTACCCTTGTGCGCTGTAATATTTCTGGCCCTTGATTTGGTGTGCTGTCAAACCCAGGTAGTCCCAGATTGGGCAAAATGAGAATTTTAGGCTTTGGAGGGTTTTTAAATGTGTGTTTTGGGCTCATTTCTTGGGCAAAAATGAAAGAAAAGAGTGGCGGGAAAGGGTGGCCTTCCTCCATTGGGGGGCTTCTCCCACCACTCCTCCACCATTCTTCAACCATTCTACCACCATAAAATACCATTTTCCTTACGTATTCCACCATGTTTGAAGTTGTTTACACCCATTTCCACCATTGTTGAAGAAAAGCTACGAATTTTGGAAAAGTGTTGGGGGATTTTTAGAGAAGACGATGAGAGCTTCCATGAAGTTTGAATTAGGTCTTGCTTGGAAACTTGGATGGAGTGTTTTTGGAGGATGCATTTTGTATCCCCTTGAGGCCACCTTTGGAGGTGGTGGGTTGCTCTTCCTAAGCTAACGTTTCTACCACCATTAGAGCCTTTAGAGGTGGGCAAATCTTGCTCTTAGCATTAAGACCCTATTTTGATTAAATGTAGTCTTGTAGTTAGATTACATAAGTATGATGCATTTGACTAAATGATGAAATCATGTGCAGAAAGTAATAAATATTTTTGTGGAATAAAAATGTTGGCAAAATGTTATTTTGTTGAAAATGGAGAATGAATAAGTTTTTAAAGGTTTTGAAGCATTAAAAGTTGGTATTTTTTGAAAATGGTGTATTTTATTGAAAGAATGATGTTAAACATCTTATGAAGTAAAATGTTAGAAGATAATGATTTATTTTGATAAACATTGATGAAATAATGTGTTGAAGCTTCTTTAAAAAATGTAAGGTTTATAAAAATGAATATTTGCTGAGTTTGAAGAAAATTAAATGTCTTTTGTGCCTTTAAAGTATAATAAATTTCTAAAAGAAATTTATGTTTAGACCGTTTAATTGTATTTTAAGGTTAAAATCCATCTTCTCATGCATATAAATTTATAGTATTTTGGCACTAAGTGTATAAATAAATAAATTTAGTTGGGTTTAAACATGTAATAAAGAAAAAGTGGAAATTCCAGTCTTTAAGTGTGTGAACATAATATTAAAGGTATAATGAACATAAGGTTGTGAGACTATATGTGTTGATAAAAATGAAATGGTATTTTCTTGTAAAATTAGTGTTCATGTGTAATTAGATTTCTTGAATAAATAAAGAAATAAATGTCTGCTTTGGATAAATAAGTATTAATGGTTAAACATTAGAAAGTTGGTGTGTATAACCTAATAATTTTATAAAAGATTAACACTTATGAAATTGGAAAGGAATTAATGAAATGAAGATGTTTCTAATTAAGAGGAATACTACTCCTAGGTTAGAAGGGGTGTTAAGGTGTTAAAATACATAAGAAGTTAGTGTGAGTAACTTAATAGTGTTTTGGGAAAGCTAACACTTGCGAAATGGAGTAAAAGATAAGTTTGGAAACAAATGGATAAAATGGTAATTTTACTTAAAGTGAAATATTTTATGTAATAAAAATGTTGGAAATGGTGTTACACAAATTGATCCTAAATGAATATGATTTTTGGAATAAAATCAAGGTTAAAGTGTAAGGATATGAAATGATAATTTCAAAGTGTAACACAAGTTGGGGTGAAACCCTGGGTTTTGGCTTCAGCCGGGTAACAGGAAAGTGGAATTACGTGGATATTTGCAAAATATTAAAACACATGTAAAGGAATTCAGATGACACCGAAAAAATTAAGGAGGGCATGGAGCCCTAGGGTCAAAGACCGATAATAGCTGGCCAGAGCATATGGTGCCCATAGTTGGCGGTGCGGATACCGTTAAAGTATGCGACATTTGGAAGATTTCGAGAAAAGATAAAGGAATAAGGAACATGTAAAAAAATGGGCTGTGTGGTGAAATATGTCATTATAACCTAACTTTAATGAATGAATAAATAAATATTCTGGTAAAGGTTAGAAATGACAAGTAAATGTGTAATTGAATAATGTCCATAAGGAAAGAAAAAAGTTAAAATAAGTGGGTAAATGAGTGGCTAAGCAACCTAAGTGGTTAATCCTAAATAACACAAGAATGTGTTGTAAAAGGTTTTCAGAGGCGAAACGAGTATTTTTCGACACGGTGAACGCTCGTGTTGAAAGGGTGGTTTTTAATGAAAGAACTGTTGCGGATTATTTAAAATGAAAAGGATGATTTCGGTAAAGAAATGGCTTTCGGTCAAATGAAGTGTGGTGGCTTTAATTATTGAACCCTGTGTGTTAAATAAAGCGAGAAATTATATAGCAAGGAAAGGAAAGTTTTTTTATAAGATTAAGGTAAATTAATCTAGACAATTAAGGTTTTTAGAAGTAAAATTATTTCATGCATTAAGTATATGTATATGTATGTTTATATATATACATGATAGTTGCATGTGCACATAGGTATAACGTGTTAGGGTCTTCTTTTTGCTATTTGATTCTATACTGCATTTATTTATTTCCCACTGAGCATTTGGCTCACACCCTCACTTTTTTACGACAGGTTGGGAGCAGTTTTGTATTTTGAGAGCATTATACAAGTAAGTACCTTCTTTATTATTATGTTAGTAGCTCTGTATGCTTGGACTTTGGGGTTCTCCCCATGGGTCCCTCACGTAGTTTAATTTGAAATGGAAATTGCATGCTAAACAAGAAAAACATCAATTAAAATAAAACTGAACGGGCAACATTATGTAGGTTGTTTCATTGCACTTCACGCCTAATGCTCGGGTCGGACCGGATTGACTACAGGTAACCCATAAATTCGGGTCGGGACATTACAACTCCATTGTAGGTAAGTTTTCACATCGAAAACCAACTGTGGATTTCATATGTAAAAACTTTGAGTCTTTTGGATTAAAAGTTGATTTTCATATGAGTCTTCTCGATCATAAACACATATTAATCAAAGTATCTTAAGAAGAAGATTTATTATACATTGGATGAAGAATTAATGGTTTGTTGGTGGATACCCAATGCGTACTTTCAAATGGACTCCAAGTTTTTGACCTTATCAAGAAAGCTCAATTGTGCCTATATGGATTTGCCTACCTAGTCTTCATGTTCATTGTTTTGTAAAACTAGTTTTATTCTCAATAGCCCAAGCAGTGGGTGTTCCCCTCAAGATTTATTCATTTACAGTAAAGGTTAATAGCCTAAGTATGGAAAGAGTTTGTGTAGAAGCCGACATTTTAATCCCTAAAACAAAGAGCGTGTGGATTGACTATGGGGAGTATGGATTTTGGCAAACTATAAGTTATGAAGACATTCCAGATTATTGCTCTAGATACTTTAAGTTGGGCCATAAAAGGAGGATTGATCGACAAGCGTTATGGAGAAGGAGGATCAAGAAGTTGATGCCATTAGTTGAGAAGCAAGAAGTCACAAAGAAGGTAATCAAGAAGTCCAAAGAACAATGCAATGGAGGAATCTACAAGCTACCAAATAGGTTTAAAGAGTTAAAGATAAGACTAAGGAAATCCCAAACAATAATGTTAAAAACATCCAGCATGATATTTTGTATTATTCCTCAAAATAATTCTAAATTTCCAAGCAGACAGGTGCCCAAGTAAATTATGTGTTAGTTGAAGTCATTTCAAATAGTAAGGAGGAGGGAGAAATAATTGCAGATAAATAATGTTTGTGATTCAGACTCTAAATCAAGGAAAAAAGTTGCATGTGTAGCAAGCCCAACAAGAGTTGTTTCTGATTCAGAGGTGATCGAAGTGGAAACCGACCGTCCGTGTAAATACGCTAATCGTTGTTATCGGCTTCCAACAATAATAAAAAAAACCTAAACTTTAACTACACTCTTATGGAGTATAGTGGCGAGTCTGGGTCTCGAATCCACATGGAATGTTTGATAGATTTTAATTGATTTATTACTTCAAAAATAAAGTGTAAAATTTGATGATGGGGTGAGAAATGAAAAAGGGGGAAAATAAAGAAGTTAATTAAAACTAATTGGAAAATTAAAGTAGGGACACAATCCCCCAACTCCTAGTATGTTTACCAGTACAAAACTAGTCGTAAATTAATTAATTGATCAAACCCGTTGTTTAGTACTCCCAATCATTATAGATATGAGGGATCGTAGACCGCACAGTATGTAATCAATGGATGAGTAAAGTAATGTCGTATTAGCTACACGCGCGTTGCATTCTTAAGCATTTCGGTTACCTAGGGAAAACGTGATCAAAAGTCCTACAACGATTGTGATCACCATAATACACGATCTAATCAATTATTAAATTTAAAGAACTAATTTTATACCCATGTAAACCACATCAGATTGGGTTCATGCATCCCAACCTTTAAACACCTACCCTAACATGGTGAAATTAATGAAAACTATGTTATCTACGTTGCATGAAATCATAATTGCTTGGAAAGAGAGATCAAATGTGAGAAATAATAATAATAGTGCTGGAAATAAAAGTTACCAATATTGAATAACAAGAACATGCAAGAAGAAATCAAAGGTTGAAGAAAAACTGGAAAAGCTCTTGAATTAAAGTTGCAAAATATGTGAATTCTTCTCCTAGATGTTCCTCCTTGATTAGAAGCTTTTACATGAATGAAATCTGAATAAAAAGAGTCCTAATGACTAAATATATAGGCTAGTGGTCGTTTAGAAGAGTCCCTAAAACATAAAACTCTTTTGGATAAAAGATAAGGACAAAATAAAAATCGTGTATATGGCAATTTGTCACACTTAGAAAGTGTGACTAATTTTGTAACGAATTTGGAGCGTGATAAAAGGCGGACCGGTTCCCTACCGGACCGGTTCACTTTTTTTTCTCTTGCGATTTTCTCTCAACTTCGAATGACCATAACTTCTTCACCGTAGCTCGGATTGAGGTGTTGTTTTTTCCAGTGTTCTTGTTACTGAAAGTTCTTCGACTTTCCAGCTGGACCCACCTCTAGAATAAGGTTGAAAAATTACAAAAATTCCCTTTAACTCCTCGTTTCTTGGTTTCTTTCACAATTTTGAGTTCTCTTTTCCAACTTTCTTGCATGAAATACCTGTAAACATATAAGAGATACACAAAATAAGAAATACCTGCCAAAAGGGTTAGCAGCATAAATATGAGATAAATCCAAGCTATTTACAATACACGGGATGATAAAAATACCAAAATTAAGGGGATAAATGTGAAGAATTTATGCCTAATCAAGAGGATACTAAGGTTGTTCCTACTTCTTGTTGCATCAGCTACAATATTTTGCTAAGAAATTATCAGTTAAGATGGATGAGAATAAAAAGGCAAAAGAAGTTTATATGAACAATAAAAGTGGCCATTGGAGGATTCCGATCAGCTAATGATCCAAGATAAAATAAACAAGAAGAAATGCAGAGACAACAAGTAAGGGAGGCATATGAAATCTACTTTAAAAGCCCACACATAGGTTTCCCAACCTAATAATCAGTGATTAATTAAATTGTTTTGAATTTGAGGGGTGTATGTAATAATCCCATAAGAAGGAGACTTAAAATATTATGTATAGTTCATAAGTTACCACTCTTAGCAGTCTTAGAGACATTTATTGATAAGGAGAATTTCTGTACTATATGCAGAACCCTAAACTCTGAAGGTTGTGTTGCCAATTGTTCCAATAAGATATGGATAATGTGGAGACATGGTGTTCAAGCTTCTGTTTAATATGATGAAAATTAAAATATTCTTTTATTCATTGGTAATCCTCTTCTCGCCAAAAGCATTAGCCTTAATGTGGTGTATGCAAAAAGTACAAGAGCTGAAAGGCTTCATTTATAGGATTCTTTAATAGCTAATTCTTCCATTTGTAGTGACATGGCATCTCTGGTCATTAGATATTTCAATGTAATATGCAATAGTGAAGAAAGAGCAGGAGGGCACCCTATAGATATTAGAGCTGTGACTGAATTTCTAGATTGTATTAGTAATTACTCCTTACAAGACATGGGTACAATGGACTAAGATACATATAGACTAAGAAGATAAATGATTTTATGACGTTTGAGAGGCTTGACATGGGTTTAATAAACTCTAATTGGTGGAACTGTTTTCCTACTTCTAAATTTTCTCATTTTAATAAAATTCCTCAGATCATTCTCCTTTACATGTCTCCATTCCTAGCCCTAATGATCTCATTTTTATACCTTTTAAATTCCTTAATATGTGGTGTAATAAGGATAACTTTATTAATTTATTAGAGAGTCTTGGTATCAACCAACTTCAGGAGATACATGGATGTTATGGCTTTCAAGCTGAAAAGGCTAAAATATAACTTAAAAAGATGGAGTAAAGAGGAATTTAAGGACATTTTCTTACAAATTTTTGGTCTTGAAGATGATCTTCTAAATACAGGGATGGATTTTGAAGATGTGCAATCTGAGGCCAATAGAGAGAGAGCGCGCTTCCAAATAAAAGCAGACCTGAATTTGGCTTTAGTAAATGAGGAGAAATTTTGGCCCAGAAGTCTAAATCTAAGTGGTTAATGGAGGGAAATAGAAATAATAAATTCTATCATTCAAAGTTCAAGCAAAATAGGAGAAATTTGTGGATTCACTCTTTCAAAAATGAGGCAGGCATCATAGTTACTTCAGAGTATGAAATCTCTAACACATTTATTTCTTATTTTGACAATTTTTTATCAGCACGTTTAACTGATGGATATGGCTGGTTAAATTTCATTCCAAAGATTGTTTCTGAGCAAATGAACTCCAAGCTCCCTGCAGTCCTTGAAGAGGAATAAATTATCAGTGTTATTCAAAGTCTCAATAAGAATAGTGCAGCTGGTATTAATGGCTACAATGGTCATTTATCTGTTAAATGTTGGAACATGGTTAAGGTTGATTTGGTTAATACAATTCATTTTTTTTCTTGGGAGCTTATATTCCTAAATCTTGGTCCTATTCTATTATTTATGTGATTCTTAAAGTTACTAAGCCTACCTACTGCTCTGATTTTAGACCAATAAGTTTGTGCAATTTTTTCTATAAAGTACCTGCTAAAGTCATTAATACCTGACTTGGTCCTATCCTCCCCTCTTTGATATCCCCTTAATAATCAAGTTATGTTCAAGGAAGGTGCATTCTAGATGATGCTACTAGTTTTAAGTTTGAAAAAGGTCCTCTGAAGTACTTGCGCTGCCCTCTGATCAAAGGCAAGGATAAATTAATTCACTTTGAAGGTATAATCAGTAAAGTGGCTTCAAAAATTAATAGTTGGAATTCAAATTTTTTTAGCATGGGTGGAAAACTGACATTAATCAACTCTATTCTTCCAAACCTTGGTATTCCTTTTTTGCTTTTAATCCTCCTAAGAAAGCAGTGTGGTTGTTGGAAAAACTCATAAGCTCCTTTCTATGGGGGTGTGCATAAGGATTATGGTAAGAAGTTTCATTGGGTAAAATGACCTAATATTTTCCTTCCTTATGAATAAGGTGGATTGGGAGTGAGAGACCTAAACTTTATAGTGTAGGCCTCAAACTTAAAATCAGCTTGGAGATTCAAGTCATGAGATTCTGTTTGGTCTAAATTCATAAGAGCTAAATACCCAAATATCCAGACTAGATTGGGATTAATGACTTATAAGAGGATATGCTTAGCTTGGAATTGCTTAATGGATTATTTCGAAGACATAAAAGGAGGCATAATTTGGAAAAGAAACTTGTTCGGGTTCATTTTCTTTTGCATCTGCTTATAAGGTGGTGAGGACCTTAAAATGCCTTTAATTTATAACAAATTTATTTGGGATCCTCACATCCCCCAAAACATTTTTATGTTTTCTTGGAAAACGTTTTCTAATTGTGTTCCTATTGACCCAAACATCCAAAACATTGGTGCAAAGTTAGCCTCTAGATGTCCCTGCTACTGAAATTATGTAGAGACTATTCAACATTTGTTTGCAAAAAGTCCTATAGCTGCCTAGGTCTGGAAATTAGTTGGTTTAATTTTTGGATATGCCTTTGTTCTCTATCAATTAATGAGATCTTTATCAAATGGTGGATGCATATAGGTAATTCTGATATTTCACAATGGATCCATTAAATCTTTCCTACTTGTACTTAATGGGAAATTTGGATGGGCAGAAACAAGACCTTATATGAGGGGGAAAAATTAACAACAACCTTATTTTTTTTAAATTACCTCTAGAGTGAAAGACTTATCTCAAACTCTTTCCTTTAAAGGTTCTTTAAATTCCATTCCTAAAGAGGCTTCCTAGTTATTTAACATTAAGTCAAGAAGTATTCAAAATCCAATCTGTTCAATTGTGTATTGGATAAAGCCTAAAAAATATCCAGTGAAATTAAATACAAATGGTGCTTGTGATTTTCAAGGTGACATGGGAATAAGTGCTATTCTGAGAGATAAGAAGGTAATTTTATTTGGTGTTTGTCTTCTTATTACAAGGAGGGGTATGACAATTTGCCATAAGCTTATGTTATTAGAGATGGCCTCATTAAATGTATAGAAAGGGGATTCTTTAATGTTGAAGTTAAATCAGATTCTAAGTTGCTCATTGACTGTCTGAAGCTGAAATGTTTGAGTGTCCGTTGGAAAATTAGACCGGTGGTTAAGGGGATTTTGGCCTTGTTAGATAAAATTGAGTTCTATTGTTCTCATTGATTTAGAGAAGCAAATGCTATTACTGATCTATAATCAAAGGAAGGATTCCTAAATAAAAAATGTCAAGTCTATGCAGATATAAAGCTTGATTCCACTGGATGTCCATACATTAGAGTTAGAAGTTAATAGTTCTTTCTTTCTTTCTTTGATGTAGGCTATTTAGAGAGGGTTGTCTCTCTCCTATTCTAGTAAAATTTCATTTTTTTAAAAAGTTCTCATTATTAATTCCTTTTTTTTAATTTTTAACTAAAACCTTAAATTCATTTGAGTTTGTTGGATCTATATTGTTCGACATTCTTTTTTTATTTTAAGAGATTTAATATATTTTTTTCTAAAGTGATGATTCCAAAACTTGGTAACTTTGACTTCACCTAGTATGAAATATGTGTGAGTTGGATTTAGAAAATAAAAGACAATAAATGAATTTTGATACAAGATTTTAATGTGGTTCAGCTTGAGGGGTTGGGCCTACGTCCATGGTTGGAATGCTCTATTTCTCTCTTTATATTGATATGGGGCTGGAATGCCAGACTATATGTGCCCGAAGGCTCAGTTATAATTTTCCCAAGACTAAACACACCATGTTCCAGAGGTTAGGGAACTAAGAGGAGAGAGAGAGAGAGAGAGAGAGAGAGAGAGAGAGAGAGAGAATACAAGTGTGTAGTAAATAGAGCTCAATTATACACTTGCATTTCCTTAGTGAAGTATTGGTATATATAGCCTTAGAGCTTTAGTCGGGAAGGATCATTTAATTGTGATGGTAGGGAGGCATTAATACCCACCTTCTTTGAGGACATATTGGATCCGTTAATGCTCACCTTTTCTGAGGATATAGCAGAGCTATTAATGCTCACCTTCTTTTTTATTTCTCCTGACTCTCTGTGACACCTCGCCTAATTAATCCCGGGTGATCAGTCCTAAATCAAGTTAGAACAGGATTCTCATTTGGTCCATTCTTAGCATCACTGTCGTCTTATTAAATTACTAACCACCTAAGTAAAAAAAAGACTGGTGCCAATTTTTATCTTTCATTATATAAACAAAAAACCATGCGGGAAATAAAACAATATAACAATCACAGATAACTGAAAATAATCATCCACAAGTGAAATAATTAACCGAATAAACGATCGGTCTAAATAATAAATCCCGTAAAGACAAGAATGAATTCCCAACAAGTCCACTACAAATAAATGGAATGTGAGAAACATGATCGAATAACTAATCATGAATTTCTACATTAAGAATAAAGAATGAGGCGTCTATCAAAGCCCCGGAACATCCCCATATGCTACAGCAACGGATCCCTGGAATTGAGTCAAGGCTGGCGTCCCTGTGGCTGGACACCTAAAAGGGTTTTTAAAAGTTTTTATAGCAAGGGTTAGTACCCAAAACATTTGAAAAAAATTTAACAAATGATTAACTTGCAGTAATAAGTAAATATGCATGCTCTTCATATTTTAGTTAGTGTCGCACTCTCTTGAGGACTTCCTTACCCCTCATCTAACGTACGCTACTAACGCTTGAATTAAATTACCTAGTTATTCATCTCATGACTAGATAATTTACAAAGTTCCTTTATACCCATCCTACTCTAACTGAGTATGTAGTGATTATGATTTTTAAGTTATTAGTAACATCAACTTAACTAAATCATTTCCCTTTTTAAAATTCATATAACTTCTACACTTGTTATACATGTGAATTAACTCATATTTTTCATTAATAACCCGTATATAGTTAATTATCCAATTATATACTTACAATCATATTTCAGCATTCACAATCATACTGTAATATATTTAACCACTTGTATCCACCCGAGTAAAATACTCACAGAATGTAAATTCTATAAAGTGCTATCCCACTAGGTACAATCACATAGCCTAGTTATCCCAAGTCAGAATGTCACACCAACTTGATAAAAATTAATAATTGGAGGCGGTCATATTCCTTCCCTGAAAGTGAGATGTCCCTCACCCATATAATGGACGCTATGACCTCGGGAATATACTCACCCTACTCCTCAAGCTAGGGGATTCATCCACTACGCGCAACCTCCCCCTATAGCACTATAGTATAAAATATCTAGTCACAGATATTAATGTATACACCATATATGTATATACTATCACATCCGTATATAAATATAAAAGTCCCGGCTATATCGTGCGCTAAGTCCGTAACATAAGCCTATTAAAATCATTAAGAGTTTATGGTCCAACTCTAAATATTAATTAAATTGCACCTTAATTAATTAAGTTACTTTTGGTGTCGCCCCCACCATAAATTTACCCGAGTCAAAGTCCCCGACTCTAATTTATTAGCCTCAAACCTTAATTAATTTATCTACAATTAATTAGATTTAAACTCATGTATTTAATTTCTCAATAATTAATTACATAAGATTTTTATATGAATTTCCCCTTTTATATAACTAACTGGCGAAACTGCCAAATTCTGGCGACCGTCGATCGATCGACCCCAGACCGTCGATCGATCGATCGAACAGGTCTTCGTCTTCTTCGCGAAGGCAGGGCAGCCATGGACGGATTTTCTTAAACCCTAATCTCTTCTAACATGAATTTCAAGCCTTCCTAACACCAGTACATATTAGAAACCTTATTAGGATCCCCCAGAAAGTCCACAACAATCATCAATTCGTCCATAAACTACTGATTCATAATTTTGGGGAAAAATCTATCTTTATCCTTAAACACATTTACACCCCAAATTGCTTCATCAAACTCATTCTAATTTATCCGGATATCCTTCTAACAGATACACATCAATATTCCAATATCATATTTTTACCTAAATCCTCATAAATTCTGGCAAATCAGATTAATTTTCTTTTGTTTATCAAAACCCCGTGTTTATGCCATGAAACCCCAAAACGAATTTTAATTCATTACATCACACAAATATTAATTGAAAGACAGATTTAATGCTATTACAAGTTATTCACTTGCCTTAGGTTTCGTAGTGTCTGAATTTGAGATGGACTCCAAGGTTGAAGATGACCTTAGATGGCTCTTTTGAGATCCCCAAATGGCTTTGGCTGCTGTTAGGGTTTCCTAACCCTTAAATTCTTTTCTCTAATTAAACTCAGCCATGCCCTTACTTCTTTTTATTAGGTTAATTACCCAATTCCCGTTTTTTGACTAATGGGCCAAGCCCAAGTGACCTAAATGCCCCCGAGTGGGCCCGACTATGTTTAAAAACGTCCCGTGACCCGTTTATTACCCCCGGGTACACTTTTCCGACTATCTCAGCCCATCCGGACTCAACTGTACACTCAAAATTTGCATCCGAATTAATTTATAAAAATACTTATTCCCCACCCAATATAGTCTATACCGACTTCTGGATGTGATAAGTACATACCTCGTCATTAATACTCGAAACGACGTAATTACATTATTACTATTCACTTAGTAAATAAATTTCCCTAAATATTAACCATTCAATCCCAGATTAATATTTATATATTATTTTACCATAATTAATTCATTAAATTACAACACACTAGTAATTTAGAATTTGCGAATTAATTAAATTTTAAATGTACCAAAAATACGGGGTGTTACATACTCCCCCACCTTACAAAGGAATTTCGTCCCCGAAATTAGATCGTACCTGTGGTGAAAGCTCTGGATATTGTTCCCTCATATCCTCCTCCCGCTCCCAGGTAGACTCGTCAACATTGTGATGACCCCACTGTACTCTAACCAATGGAAAAACCTTGGATCGTAATTTCCGCTCACTATGATTCAGAATAGCCACCGGCCTCTCCTCATACGAGATGTCTGGCTGTAAGTCGATCTCCTCGAGTGGAATGTGCCAAAAGGCTCTCTCGCTCCTTCGATATTTCTTCAGCGATGCCACATGGAATACATCGTGTATCCGCTGAAGATGTTCTGATAACCTAAGCTTATACGCCACCGGTCCCACTCTCTCAATAATAGGGAAAGGTCCTACGTACCGCGGTGCTAACTTACCCTTCTTGCCGAACCTCATCACCCCTTTCATTGGGGATACCCGGACTAAAACCTGGTCCCCAACTTCTAGCTCCACATGTCTTCGAGAGGCATCAGCATAACTCTTTTGCCTGTCCTGAGCTATCCGAATTCTTCCTCGAATCAACTCTATCTTGGTAGATGTCTCCTGAACAATCTCTGGCCCCAAGAGTTTGTTGTCCCCCACCTCTAACCAACAAACGGGTGAACGACAAGGTCTCCCGTACAGTGCCTCAAATGGTGCCATGCCAATCGTGAATTGGTAAGAGTTGTTATACGCAAACTCTACCAAAGGGAGATATTTCTCCCATCCTCCCCTGAAGTCCAAAATGCACATTCTGAGCATGTCTTCCAGTATCTGATTAACTCTCTCAGTCTGCCCGTCAGTCTGTGGGTGATACGCTGTACTCAAGAGTAACTCCGTGCCCATTGCCTCCTGAAAGCTCTGCCAAAAGTGGGCGACAAAGATTTTGTCCCCGTCGGACCCCATGCAGCTTAACAATCTCTGCTATGAATAGCTGTGCATAACGTATCGTCTCAAAGTCTGTGCGTACCGGCAAAAAGTGGGCCACCTTAGTCAACCGATCCACAATAACCCATATGGAGTCGTGACCCCTCTGCGATACAGGTAACCTTGTGATGAAGTCCATGGAGATGCTCTCCCACTTCCACACGGGATCCCTGATGGTCTCTGGTGGTCAACTTTCACAAGCTGACACGTGGCACATTTCGAAACAAACTCCGCTATGTCCCGTTTCATCCCTGCCCACCAATACTGCCTCCTCATATCTTGGTACATTTTATCCCCACCGGGATGTACTGCAAATTTCGAACCATGGGATTCTGTCATAACAGCGTGCCTCAAATCCTCATCCTCTGGCACCATTAACCTCCCATTAAAGCGTAGGCCTCCTTCTGAGCTAATCGAGTAACCCTCTGCTCCCTCAGCTAACAACTGGCCCACCCTATCCCGACAATTCTGATCCTCTGTTTGAGCCTTCACAACTCGCATAATGATCTCGGGTGTGATGGATAAAGCTGACATGCAAGCCTTGGCTACGTCATCCTCATATTGAAGCTCTCTCCACTTCGCTTTCCATACCTCTGATATCTCCCCAGTCGGTCTTCGGCTCAATGCGTCTGCTACCACATTGGACTTACCAGGATGATACTGAATATCAAACTGGTAGTCCTTCACGAATTCTAGCCATCGCCTCTGCCTCATATTCATATCCTTCTATGTGAAGAGATACTGAAGTGACTTGTGATCCGTGAATAGAGTAAACTGCTCTCCTAGAAGATAATGTCTCCATATCCTCAAAGCAAAAACGACCGCTGCCAATTCTAGGTCGTGAGTGGGGTAATTCCTTTCGTGGGGCTTTAGCTTCCTCGAAGCATAAGCTATAGCCCTTTCCTCCTGCTGGAGAACACCCCCAAGACCCCGTAAGGATGCGTCTGTGTAAACCCGATACTCTAGCCCTCCCTTTGGCAATGCAAGCACGGGTGTAGATGTCAACTTGTCCTTTAGCTCGTCGAACGCTAATTGACAATTATCATCCCACTTGAAAGGTACCCCTTTCCAAGTCAGATTCGTCAAAGGTCCTGCAATCTTAGAGAATCCCTTAATGAATCGCCGGTAGTAACCGGCCAAACCCAGAAAACTGCGCACCTCGGTCGGTGTCGTGGGCTGTCCCCACTCCCTCACCGCCGACACCTTATTCGGATCCACTGCAATACCCTGATCTGACACGACATGACCAAGGAACTGTACCTCCCGCAGCCAGAATCCACACTTCCCTAATTTGGCGTAGAGCTGATGATCCCTCAGTGTCTGTAAAACCATGCGCAAATGCTCTGCGTGCTACTCCTCGGTGCGCGAGTAGATTAGGATGTCATCAATGAACACGATGACAAACTGATCTAGGTACTCCCTGAAAACCCTGTTCATGAGGTCCATGAACACTGTTGGTGCATTGGTGAGCCCGAAGGGCATCACCCTGAACTCATATGATCCATACCGCGACAAGAAAGCGGTCTTAGGAACATCCCCCTCTCGGATACGCAGTTGATGATACCCTGACCTCAAGTCCACCTTGGAGAAGTAAGACGCCCCTCTCAATTGGTCAAATAAATCATCAATCCGAGGTAACAGATATTTATTCCGTATCGTCACCTTGTTCAGCTCCCTATAATCCACGCACAAGCGGAGTGAACCATCTCGCTTCTTTACAAACAACACCGGCGCACCCCACAGCGATGTACTCCGCCGAATAAAACCCTGAACCAGTAGTTGCTGAATCTATTCCCTCAATTCCCGCATCTCTGAAGGGGCCATACGGTAAGGTGCCCGAGCAATCGGCCTCGTCCCTGGTGCCAAATCGATGACAAATTCGATTTCTCTGCTGGGTGGTAATCCTGGTATATCCTGGAATACATCCTCAAAGTCCCTCACTACAGGGATAGAGTCTAAAGGGACTACCACCTCCTGTGAGGTTTCCTCCTCAATGTAATATAAGTGAGTGCGCGACCCTCCATTAGGAAGCGACATTGCTATCAGGAACATCTCCTGTCCCGGAATGGAGAACACGATTGTCCTCTCATAACAATCCACCGTAGCCCGGTAACCTGCCAACCAATCCATGCCCAAGATGACATCATACCCCTCCATATCTAACACTAAGAGGTCTGCTGCTAAACTAAGCCTCCCAATCAAAATGTCTACTCCTCGACAAATCGAGCGAATCAAAGCCCCGCTGCCTACTGGCGACTCTACACTCATACGGAGGCTACCCGCTGTCTCCAATAACCCAACCCGTTTAGCAAAATTAGATTTAATGAATGAATGTGATGCTCCCGTGTCAAAAAGAATGCTACCCTCATGCCCATGAATGAAAAACATACCCTCAACCGCTGGCAGCGCCTGCTGTGCTGGAGGATTGGGAACATCCCGAATGTTATACACACGTCCGTAGTGCATCTGCCCCTGCTGCTGTGGGGCGGGTGGAGCTGGTGCTACTGGCGGCATCTGACCCTGTTGCCCCTGCTGGGCACCCTGCTGCTGGCCTCTGCCCCTCTGCGGGCACTCCCTCTTGAAGTGTCCTGGCTGGCCACAGGCGAAACAGCGTTTCTGGTCGTCACCCTGCCGTTGGCCCTGCTGGCCCTGACGTTGCTGGCCCTGTTAGCCTCCCCCGTTGTTCCCTTGGCCCTGACGGCCCTGAGAAACTTGCTGTTGCTGATTAGGGCCTGGTTGCCCCTGCCTGAACCCTTGTCCTCCCGGTCGGAACCCACCAGGCTTAAACTTCTTAGCCTGATTCCCTTGCTGAATGATGACCTGCTGCTGTGTGCCACTTGTCTCACTACTAGTAACCGCCTTGCCCTGCTGGCTCGGCTCACCTGCCTTCTTGTTCCCCTTAGCATGGAAACGATGATCCTGACAATGTACAAGTGCGGCATTAACAACATCTGTATAAGTCACTAACGCCGGATTTCCAATCAAGTGCCGCCTGATTCTCCAGGCTAAGCCATCCATGAACTTTGACTTCTTCCGCTCCTCATCGCTCACCTCATTTGGCACAAAGTTTTCCAAACGGGTGAACTCCTCCTCATATTCCGCCACTGACCTGTCACCCTGTACCAACTCGCTGAATTTCTTTCTCATCTCAGACTCTACTGCTGGATGGAAGTACTTGCGGTCAAACCGCACCCAGAATTCATAAATCGACATCAAATCCCGCTCCTCAGCGGTGGTAACGGACTCCCACCACTGTAAGGCTGCCCCCGACAGACGAAAGGTAGCCAGCATCTGTTTCTGCACCTCTGTACCCTCTAACATGCGCAGATGGCGCTGAATGTTTTTCTTCCAGTCACAAGCCTCAACCACATTGGTGCTACCTCGAAACTCAGGTGGGTGACCCTTCTGAAAGGTCTCCCTCACTCGCTGCCAAGATGGTGGCCCCACTGGAGCCTGAACTGCTGGAGCCATTGGAGGTGGTGCCTAGGGCTGTGGAAAATGAGCTGCCATAGCTCGCATCGCTGTCTCGACCGCTTGGGCCACTATCAATGCCACCTGAGTGGTAGAAATCAACTCGGGTGGGGGTGGTGGTGGCGCTATCTGTGGCTCCTGGCGAGCCTCCCTCACCTCATCTCTAGCCTCAGCCTTCTCCGCTCTCTGTCTCTTTGGTGGCATCTGAAATAGATTTGATTGTATAAGTACACAATTTAAACAAAACTAATAGCAGGAATATGATATCTCACAAGCGGAAAATATAATCAACAGTCCTAATAATAGGGCTCTATAACAACCGAACGCTACGCTGAAATGTAGAAAGCCGCACAGTTCCTAAGGACACTAGAACCTTATGCTCTGATACCATCTGTGACACCCCGCCTAATTAATCCCGGGTGATCAGTCCTAAATCAAGTTAGAACAGGATTCTCATTTGGTCCATTCTTAGCATCACTGTCGTCTTATTAAATTACTAACCACCAAAGTGAAAAAAAGACTGGTGCCAATTTTTATCTTTCATTATATAAACAAAAAACCATGCGGAAAATAAAACAATATAACAATCACAGATAACTAAAAATAATCATCCACAAGTGAAATAATTAATTGAATAAACGATCGGTCTAAATAATAAATCCCGTAAAGACAAGAATGAATTCCCAACAAGTCTACTACAAATAAATGGAATGTGAGCAACATGCTCGAATAACTAATCATGAATTTCTACATTAATAATGAAGAATGAGGCGTCTATCAAAGCCCCGGAACATCCACATATGCTGCAGCAACGGATCCCTGGAATTGAGTCAAGGCTGGCGTCCCTATGGCTAGACACCTAAAAGGGTTTTTAAAAGTTTTTATAGCAAAGGTTAGTACCCAAAACATTTGAAAAACATTTAACAAATGATTAACTTGCAGTAATAAGTAAACATGCATGCTCTTCATATTTTATTTAGTGTCGCACTCTCTTGAGGACTTCCTTACCCCTCCTCTAACGTACGCTACTAACGCTTGAATTAAATTACCTAGTTATTCATCTCATGACTAGATAATTTACAAAGTTCCTTTATACCCACCCTACTCTAACTGAGTATGTAGTGATTATGATTTTTAAGTTATTAGTAACATCAACTTAACTAAATCATTTCCCTTTTTAAAATTCATATAACTTCTACACTTGTTATACATGTGAATTAACTCATATTTTTCATTAATAACCCGTATATAATTAATTATCCAATTATATACTTATAATCATATTTCAGCATTCACAATCATACTGTAATATATTTAACCACTTGTATCCACCCTAGTAAAATACTCACAGAATGTAAATTCTATAAAGTACTATCCCACTAGGTACAATCACATAGCCTAGTTATCCCAAGTCAGAATGTCACACCAACTTGATAAAAATAAATAATTGGAGGCGGTCATATTCCTTCCCTGAAAGTGAGATGTCCCTCACCCATATAATGGACGCTATGACCTCGGGAATATACTCACCCTACTCCTCAAGCTAGGGGATTCATCCACTACGCGCAACCTCCCCCTATAGCACTATAGTATAAAATATCTAGTCACAGATATTAATGTATACACCATATATATATACTATCACATCTGTATATAAATATAAAAGTCCCGGCTATATCGTGCTCTAAGTCCGTAACATAAGCCTATTAAAATCATTAAGAGTTTATGGTCCAACTCTAAATATTAATTAAATTGCACTTTAATTAATTAAGTTACTTTTGGTGTCGCCCCCACCATAAATTTACCCGAGTCAAAGTCCCCGACTCTAATTTATTAGCCTCAAACCTTAATTAATTTATCTACAATTAATTAGATTTAAACTCATGTATTTAATTTCTCAATAATTAATTACATAAGATTTTTATATGAATTTCCCCTTTTATATAACTAACTGGCGAAACTGCCAAATTCTGGCGACCGTCAATCGATCGACCCCAGACCGTCGATCGATCGATCGAACAGGTCTTCGTCTTCTTCGCGAAGGCAGGGCAGCCATGGACGGATTTTCTTAAACCCTAATCTCTTCTAACATGAATTTCAAGCCTTCCTAACACCAGTACATATTAGAAACCTTATTAGGATCCCCCAGAAAGTCCACAACAATCATCAATTCGTCCATAAACTACTGATTCATAATTTTGGGGAAAAATCTATCTTTATCCTTAAACACATTTACACCCCAAATTGCTTCATCAAACTCGTTCTAATTTATCCGGATATCCTTCTAACAGATACACATCAATATTCCCATATCAGATTTTTACCTAAATCCTCATAAATTCTGGCAAATCAGATTAATTTTCTTTTGTTTATCAAAACCCCATGTTTATGCCATGAAACCCCAAAACGAATTTTAATTCATTACATCACACAAATATGAATTGAAAGACTGATTTAATGCTATTGGAAGTTATTCACTTGCCTTAGGTTTCGTAGTGTCTGAATTTGAGATGGACTCCAAGGTTGAAGATGACCTTAGATGGCGCTTTTGAGATCCCCAAATGGCTTTGGCTGCTGTTAGGGTTTCCTAACCCTTAAATTCTTTTCTCTAATTAAACTCAGCCATGCCCTTACTTCTTTTTATTAGGTTAATTACCCAATTCCCGTTTTTTGACTAATGGGCCAAGCCCAAGTGACCTAAATGCCCCCGAGTGGGCCCGACTATGTCTAAAAACGTCCCGTGACCCGTTTATTACCCCCGGGTACACTTTTCCGACTATCTCGGCCCATCCGGACTCAACTGTACACTCAGAATTTGCATCTGAATTAATTTAAAAAAATACTTATTCCCCACCCAATATAGTCTATACCGACTTCCGGATGTGATAAGTACATACATCGTCATTAATACTCGAAACGACGTAATTACATTATTACTATTCACTTAGTAAGTAAATTTCCCTAAATATTAACCATTCAATCCCAGATTAATATTTATATATTATTTTACCATAATTAATTCATTAAATTACAACACACTAGTAATTTAGAATTTTCGAATTAATTAAATTTTAAATGTACCAAAAATACGGGGTGTTTCCTAACCCCATCACCTTGGACTGGAAAACTCATAGTTAGGCTGTGGGTACATAAGAGTGCTCTAATTGTTTTTAGAGTGGAGCGCCCAAGGATGATGTTGTAGCCTGGTGATCTGTCCAGTACCAAAAACTTGGTCATGATGGAAGTTTGTAATGAAAATGTGCCTAAAGTCACCTTGAGTTCAATATTACTTACGGGATACGCCTTTTCTCCTAACAAACAAACCAAAGGGCCTCTAATTTGTTGAAGGATTTCCTTAGTCAAACCTGCCCTTTTAAATCCATTATAAAACAATATTTTAGATCCACTTCCCATGTCTATTAACACCCGATGGACTAAGTGTGATGCCATAGTAATTGTGATAACAAAAGGATCATCATATGGATCATGGATATTGCCTGCATCCTCCTTCGAGAAGGATATTATGATCGGATTTATGTGAGGGACCTTAGATTCTCTTATTGCATTTAGTTCCGAACACTCTAGAGACCCTTGATTTTTTCTAAAATTTGAGTTCCGAGCAAAGCCACTTTTTCCTCCTCTTGCAAATCTCCAATGATAACAAATAACTCTAGTGATGGGGATTTTACTTTTCTAGAGTTAGCTCTGTCTACATTCTGAGGCCTTTATTGTGGAATTCTTAGGACAAATTGCCTCAAGTTCCCCTGCTGAATGAGCCATTCAATATCCTCCTTGATCTTGATACATTCATTAGTTTCATGGTCATGGTCCCAATGGAACCTATAATACTTTTCTATGTTTATTTTCTCATCTAGGGTCCTCATTTTAGATGGATTTATAAAAAGGTTAGTACACTCCATTTGGGCGAAGACTTCCACCACTGGAGTTGTCAGTAGAGTAAACTTATAGAATACCGAAGGTCCAAAATTCTCACTATACTTCTTTTTCTTGTCTACTGCCTGGGTTTGTGGGGTGGGTCTAGATCTTTTATGTCCTCCATTTATGCTAGTCGTGGCCCTTGTGAGTATTGCATCTTTCGCATTTATTTTCTTCCCTTTATCAGCCAAGAGTTAGGCCATGGTAGTTGGAGGGTTCGTGGCAAAGGCCATAATGTACCTGGTGGATTAGATTCCAACTGTGAAGGCAATAATGGCCACTTGATCAATACAACCATCAACTTTGAGATATTCTTCATTGAATATTTTCACATAGTCCTTGAGGGAGTCTCCCTTTTGTTGCTTCGCATTCAACAAGTAGGTTGGGAGTTTTAGATGATTCCTTCCTCTAATGAAATGTTCTACATATAGGGTGTTGGTTTCCTTCAAGAATGTGATAGACCCAGGTGAGAGTTTATTATACCACTCCTTTGCATATGCTTTCAATGTGTTGGAAAAGGCTCTGTATTTTATGGCTCTAGGAACCCCTTGCAAACTCATTACCACGTTGTGCTATTAGATGTGGTCAAGGGGATCTTTGGTTCCATTATAGCTCTCAAGGTTGGAGAGTTTGAACTTTTTGGGTACGGGACACTAGCGCACCATCTTGAAAAAGGGAGACTCGAAACATAAGGCAAGTTTGTCGATATTTGGGGGCTTAAATCTAAAAGCCTTAATATTATCTCCAATTTGGTTTCTCATTTCTTGATGGAGCCTTTCATCTCTAGCATTCTCAATCGGCCTACGTGAGGTTTGTGAGCAGTTGTCCTGGAAAGTCAACCTCTTTCGGACTGAGATGCGAGTACGTGAATACTCAGATGGTTCCTAAATATGGTTTTCATGTGGGACTTGGACTCTAAAAGGTTGTGGTAAACTAGAGGCATATGAGAGACTTTGGTGGATAGATGCCCATCGAACCCATTGCGAGGGTTCGTCCACCACAGCCATGCTCTCTGCTTGGTTTTCCTCTAGTGGAGGGCCTTGTGCAATAGGCCCTGATAGTATTTCTGCGAACTGGACTTACAATGTAGCTTGGATGTTGAGAATTTGTTGTATGCCTTCAAACATTGTTATGGATCCCTGGGTAAGGAATCCAACTCATTAGTAAAAGTGGGATTTAGAAAAGTATTAAGTCTTTCCCACAGACAAAGCCAATTGATGATACAAAAATTTGGATGACTTTGACTTCACCTAGTATGAAATATGTGTGAGTTGGATTTAGAAAATAAAAGACAATAAGTGAATTTTTAACATAAGTGTTTAAAGTGGTTGAACCTGAGGTGCTGGACCTACGTCCACGGTTGGAATGCACTTTTTCTTTCTTTGTATTAATATGGGGCTAAAATTCCAAATTAAAAGTGCTCGGAGGCTCAGTTATAATTTTTCGAAGACTAAAGACACCATGTTCCATAGGTTGGGGAATTAATAATAGATCAATATAAAAAGAGAGAGAGAGAGAGAGAGAGTAAAATGAGGTTCAATTATCCACTTGCCTTTCCTTAGTGAGGTGCTGGGTATTTTATAGCCTTGGAGATTTAGCCGGGAAGGATCCTTTAATTGTTGTGGCTTGTAGGTACTATTACCCACTGTGGCACTCCGCCTATTTAAATAATGGGTGGCTAGACCTCTAATAAAATAAAATAGGAATCTCAGACTGGCTCATTCTTGGCATTACTGTCGAAAACTAAATTAATTACTAATAACCTATTAAGATCGATGTCATATTTTAAAAACTTATTAAATTTCTTATGGAAAAACTTCCATTAATACAACAAACCATTACAATAATGTAAATACACATTCACCACGATATTAAACTGAATCTTGAATAGATGAAATAATCAAATTAATCGAAATCTTTCAGTAAAAATCACAATATAATAATCGTACTGAACTGAAATAAGATAAAGACTGTTTAATAATGGGTGGCATGCCCTGAATAAATAACTGAATGAACTCCTATTCAGAAAGCAAGGGGATATACATATAACCCTAGCCTGCAGTCATCCACAGCTGCCGCAGCTTCGTCTGATCGAAAAGATAATCACGCCTGGCGTCCTATGGTTGGGCACTGAAAAGTTTTTGAAAAGATTTTTGATATGGGTCAAAGCTGAAAACCATTTGAAAGTCTTTTGCAAATATTTAAAATGCAAGGATGGAAATGCAGTATAATCGTTCATATTTAAACTAGTGTCGCACTCACATGAGATAATCCTCACCCCTTATCAATAGTGTGAACCTAACACATATAGTTTTAACACCCTAGTTATGCTACCCAGCCTAACTAGTACTATCACTTAATTTAGTCCCGCATGCTGAGCTTCTGTCCAAACTGTACTACATGTATTTTACTGCTTTTATTCTTAATAGGCTATCACATAATCCATATCATTATAATTCTCAGTTATAATCTTATCAACCAATTCACGTAACTTTACACTAGTTATAGTTTCAATATTCACACATTCGTTCAATTCACACGTACATATTTAACATGCTTGCATACATATCACATCTCGCACACATACATATATGCAACTCGCTATATACATATAACCGTGTCCCCAGAACTGAGACCTCGCAGATGCATTCTCTAGCATGTTGTCAGACGCTAGGTACATCACGTACCAATCCTAGGCCACCGATTAGAATCTCGCCACCGAACCTAAATCGTAAACACATAACTAGAGGCAGTCATAAACTTACATTTGTGGGTCATAACCGTAACACATTACCTCACTAGACTCTAAACTCACATACAATGGTCATGCGACAGTCCTATTACCTAGGGGTATTGATCCAACACCTCTCGTTAATGCCAGGGTGGACCGCCCACTATAGAACCTCCAATGATAACATCCATATAGTAAGTATGTTTAGATATATAAATCACAAAAATATATCCACAAACACACACACACGCACACACACACACACACACACACACACACACACACACACACACACACACACATATATATATATATATATATATATATATATATATACTCAACTCAAGTCAACAAAGCCTTTTCCCAATTATTTGGGGTCGACCACATGAATCCTATTTTTCCATTCCATTATGTCCAGCACAATATCTTTGGTTAAACCACGTGATATCATGTCCTTTTTATAATATCCCACCACGTCAATTTCGATCTGCCTCTACCCTTTGTGTTACTATCAATACTAACTAAATCACTCTTCCTTACGAGTGCATTCATTGGTCTACGCTTAACTTGTCCAAACCATCTAAGTCTATTTTTTCTCAATTTATCTTCTATAGGAGGTACTTTTACCGTTTCACGAATTTGTTCATTTCTAATTTTATCCTTTCGAGTTTTGCTATAAATCCATCTCAGCATTCGCATCTTCGCCACACTCATTTTTTGCACATTTTGTTTCCTGGTTACCCAATACTCTGTCCCATATAACACATTTCCTTTTAACTTTAAAGGTATATGCCTATCACACAATACGTCGGTAGCATAAGTCACTCGGAGTACTAGCCCATAATTCCCGAGTCTACCCACGACTCCTAAATATTCAAGTAGTCACATACTTATAATGAATTTATAATTATTATTATTGCATCCTAAAAATATTAGATCAAGTGGACCAATAAAGTAGTGTCACTTATCAACATCATCTCTAAGCTTTCAATAATGCGTAAAACCTATTCGACTTAGGTACCCTATGGTCGTCCATTCTGCTGGCTAGACCCAGTAAGTTCAACTATCAGACACACGTGGCATATTCAACTGTCACCATGTACATGCATATGAAAAAAGTCCAGTTGCATCTTATTGTGTAAAGGTGTAAATGTTTGAAGCTATAAAAGCATTACACCTCTTGAGTTGCCACTTACTATAAATACACCATTGCCCTCAATTAAGGGAACATGCATGAATATACCAGCTTTATGGTAAACCCTTGGATTATAACTAGGAGATTGGGACTAAACCTAAATACTATTACCCCGTGGATGTAGGCTCCATTCTTAAGTTGAACCATGTAAAAATCTCTGGTGTCTTTCTTTATATTTCCATTTTCTCTCTTATCTATGATTAAAGATTTAGTAACCAAATACTAAGATAAATAATCCAAATTTAGACATCAACAGGTTTGCTCCGTCTGTGGGAATGACAAGTCATTGTTGTTTCTTACCCAATCCCGTCACGACCCATTTTTCATACCCTTAAAGTACGACAGACATCCCTAGAATCAATCTTGCTATAGGTAATACTTTTAGTCCTGCCACTCCTCCTAGTTTGGGAGACGTACGTGGAATTCTACTCAACATTGCCAAAGGACAGGAAGCAATACAGGAAATAATGAGGAAACTTACTCAAACGCTTCAAGATAGATCCACTGTTGCCCTACACTATAGGAGGAAAATGCCACCTCCACCCTCGAGAGATGATATAAGCAGATCCAGATAATCCAAATCTTCAAAATACCAATTCTACCGTTCGGGAGTAACCTCTCCAATCAGATCTACTGACTACTATGATGGTTGATCTTTCACTCCAGAATGGCTGAGCACCTTATAAAGGTTAAGGAAAGCTTCTTCTTTTGAGCATATGGGTCCTGAGCAAATAGGGGATGTCATGGGGAACCTTCTAGGTCACTAGATTATCAAGAAGGTTCCACTAGATGTAGGACTAGTGTACGAGGTTTCGCACATGCCTAGTAGACTTTTCAGGAAGAGAGCTCACCAAAAATGCATGATAGAGCTACCTCAGCTAAAACTAATTCGGAAGATCGCCCTTGGAAAGACTAATACAATGATTGGAAGATCGCTTGGGATAAATAGCCAAGTCCAAATATCCCTTTCAAATGATCTTTGGAAATGATCTCCTTTTCTTCCATCCATTCTGGATTTCCTCACACCGTTAAAATTCAAACAACCTATGGTCACTCCCAAATATGATGGTAAAATTGACCCCATCCTTCATATTGAACAATACCAATTAGCAGTTGATATTTACGCAGTTCCAGATGAGATGTGTTGTCGAGCATTCTCAAGGCCATCACTGGCATACACAGATTTAATATAATAATCTACCTTAAGGATAAATTTTTAGCTTTCAGCAGCTTGCCGAGATATTCGTTAATAACTTTTTCTTTGGGCCAAAGCCATCAAAAATGTATCCCACTTTCAAAGTGTCCGTCAGCAATCGGGGGAAACCACACGCGCGTATATAACTCGTTTTAACAATGAAAAGCTAAAAATGGTGGATTATGAAGAGAAAACTGCTATTACTTCTATAATGAGAGGATTGCTCCCTAAGAGCTTATACTATGCATTGGAAATAGACCCCCTAAAATCATGTCTAATTTGATGGATAAAACTGGAAAAATCATGAATGCCGAGGAGGCTATGGCTGCTAAGTAAGCTCTAGGTGACAAGGCCGACAATCATATGAATTTTGATAAGAACGATGAAAAATATAAAAAGGCTGAGAAACCTAAGAAATATGAGGAATACACTCCTCTCACTATTGGCATGCATCACATCTCGGAGGAAATCAGAGGAAGTAGAGGCCTCAAATGGCTAGAAAAGATAAAGTCCCCTCCTAACAGGAGAGACAAGTCTAAGTACTATAAGTTTCACAAGGACCATGGGCACACGACTGGCAATTATATTGCTTTGCAGGTTGTATAAATTCGCTGATAGGTCAAAAGAATGAGTCTCCAGGAGTCGATCAGAATCTCCTTGCAAAGGAAGATATGATAAGAGAAGAGGGTGATATAATGATTTAGAAGATGATCCAGATCTTCTAAAGAAACTTTGGGATCTTGGAATTAAGGTAAAAAAAATGGCTGTCATTTTAATACAGGAGGAGATGTTGGTGGTGACAATGAGATAGTTGAAAGAAAAGCTGATTTAAATGAAGCCAAAACATATTCCTATATTCGACAAATTAACTTATATGATGTTGTTAATGGTCGACCAAGGAAAGTAAACAGAGATAAATTTGTGATCAGTTTCTCTAAGAACGATATGTTAAGAGTGCTCTATCCCCATGATGATCCTTTGGTCATCATTATGAGATTACATGAGGTAAGGGTGGCTAGTTGTAACACTCCGCCTGCCCGGGGAGAGCGAACGGAGTGCTACTCTCGATAAAACTAACTGAATCCATAAATAACAAGGTATAGAGCATTGGAGATTTACTTTAGTTGTATTAATTTGACCACTAATCTCAATCTTCAAATTAATATAACTAAAGTAAATCTCCAATGCTCTATACCTTGTTATTTATCGATTTAGTTAGTTTTATCGAGAGTAGCGCTCCGTTCACTCTCCCCGGGAGGGCGGAGTGTTACAGATGGTATCAGAGCTTAGGTATATGATAACCCTTGGATCTTGGGTATTGGGTCTAACATGCGGCTTAGATATGTTTTCATTGGAGATAGAAAATTTTTGAGGATGTGTTAGGCATTGTGGTGAGGATGTTTATAATTAATTTGAGGACTTTAGTATGTGATTTTTAGGAAATAGAATCGAGTAGCATTTTATTTTGAGTGTTAGGTTTCGTTAAATTTCGAGGACGAAATTCTTTTTCAAGGGGGAAGTATGTAATACCCCGTCATTTTGAGGGCTTTATTTATGAATATGGTATATAATTTTAATAATATTATTATTTTATTAATCGGGATATTGATGTTATATTTATTTTTATTTGAAGTGAATCGAATATTTAAATTCAAATTTAATTGGCTTTTGAACATTTTGTAATGGTTTAAATATGTAAAGTTGATAATTTTGAATTCAAGGGCAATATAGTAATATACGTTAGCTTAGGCTCCAAGCTAGGGTTTGAGAGAGAGACTATATAAGGAATATAATGGGTGATTATAAGGAATGGGAGATAAAAAAGAGAGGCCAAAAACGAAATCTAAAGAGGTAAAAACGAGTGGAATAATAAGAGCCAATTTGGAATGTTTAGATCTTCTTTTTGAGTGAATTCGAATGAGATTTGAGAAAAACTCAAAACATATACCTGACTCAATTTTTCATGTAGAATCCAAATCTGAAGTCAGATTGGTGATTCGAATAATTTTTGGATCTTATTTTTATAGGTTCTTAAATTAGGACTATTTGGGGTTATCTCGTGTTGGGGCTAGAACGTGATTTGATTATTTTCACGAGAGGAACGTGATGGTTCGATCATATTTTGAGGATGGATTTTTATGTGACGATTCATGCGATAATTTTAAGGTATGGGGTTTTACACAATGTGCTCTTTAAATCTCTCAAGAGTTTATTCCGTTGATTTCATGTTTAATTGAACACATATTTGAATTGATAAATTCTTGAAAATATGGAAAAATAATTGTTGGAATGATTTTGATTCATGTGGTATTATTCATGTTGTTGTTAAGGACGTTGTCATGAGATTTTAATATGGCACGGAGGTTGGGCACCCGTCAAAATTCCTGCTTCCCGGCGTTATGTCTTGATAATGCATATGCGGATGGGGTGAAGTCTGGTGACCCGATTAATGTGTTGTTGAGAAATTAAATAGATAAAATGCTATTGAGATTTGGATTTGATTTGAATATTCATACTCGTATTGTTACGTTTTTATTCATCGCTAACGTATATTTGTTGAGCATCTTTCCTGTCGTATTGTGTACTTCCAATATTTTCTTTCAGTGGTTGGTTAGCGCAGATTTTGGGTGCTTGGGATTTGTTGGAGATGGATTTTAGCGTGGATTATTTTTGGAAGATTATTCGAGGGAATAAATATAAGAAGATTGTATTATTTTGATGTATAGAGCATTTGGACATTTATTTATTTTCGAGATAGTTAGATTGTTGTAATTATTTAGAGAGAATTATTGTATTTATTTGAAGAGATTTGAGATTTAATGGTTTTGCTTTTGTTATTGTGGGATTTAGATGCTCTATACCTTGTTGTTATTTTGTGGATTTGGTTAGTTTTATCGATAGTAGCACTTCGTTCGCTCTCCCCGGGCGGGTGGGGTGTTACACTAGTATCCTGATTGATAATTGCAGTTCAGCTGATGTCATGTTTTATAATTGTTTCCATAGTCCGGTTTACATAACATCAAATCGTAACCTTATCTTATGCCCCTAATAGACTTCTAGGGTGAAAAAGTAATATCCATTGGGGACTGTCAGGTTAGAAGTTTTGATTAGCATATGGCCAGCTACTAGGACTAAAATGATCCGTTTCTTTGTCTTAGATAAGAACGTTCGATCAACCTACAACATGATCCTTAGTAGGGTTGGTTGAAAAAGTTCGAAGTAGTACCATCTACTATCCACCAGTGGTTGAAGTTCCCTAGTCATTATGGGGTCAGCGTTGTAACAGGAAATCAAATCGAAGTTAAAAAATGATATTTTATTTCAGTAGACCAAGAAAAAGTAAAGAAACTCACTGCCATATATTAGATTGAAACCATATACCCCCGCGAGGAGGCTATTTTAGTTAAAGGATAGGTTGTGGAGGCTACATAAACAATTGTTCTGGACGACAAAAGACTAGGAAAAACACATAGATTGGCTCAACTCTGGAGCCAACCGCAAATAAGAATTGATCAATTTTCTTAAAGAGTGAAAGGCGTGTTGACATGGAGCCATGCAGATATGCCAGGAATTTATTCGGAATTCATATGACATGAGTTCAATATCACTAAAGATGCCAAGTTGATTAAGTAAAAGTGGAGAGTATTCTGTCCTAAGAAGAACATGGCTATCCATGAAGAGGTGGATAAGCTGTAGAAGGTAAATTTCATTAAAGGTGTCAAGTAACCGACCTGGTTGGACAATGTAGTGATTGTGAAGAAGAAATATAAAAAATGGCACATGTGTCCGAAGGATCATTTCCCTTTGCTCAAAATTGATCAACTAATTGATGCCACAATAGGGCATGAGTTATTTAGCTTTGTGGATGCTTATTTGGGATACAATCAAATTAAAATAAAGCCAGGGGATAGGGAAAAGACATCATTTATCACCAGCCGAGGTACTTAATGCTAAAACGTTATGCCTTTTGGGCTTAAAAATACTAGAATAACATACTAAAGGCTTATAAATAAGTTCTTTGAGGAGCATATTGGCAAGAATATGGAAGTTTATGTGGATGATATTCTAAATAAAAGCAAAATAGCTACCGGCCACATCAAAGACTTAGGCCAGACATTTGACCAGTTGGAGAAGCATCAGATGAAACTTAACCCAACTAAAAATGTGTTCGGTGTGCAGGAAGGGATGTTCCTAGGATTCATCATAAATCAAATAGGAATCGAACCCAATCCAGACAAAATTAATGCATTGATTGAAATTCAATCTCCCTCGTGCAAGAAAGATGTACAAAGGTTGATGGGAAGAGTAGCTGTACTTAATCGATTTATCTATCGAGCAACTAATAAATGCTTACTATAGTTCAAGGTACTCAGGAAAAACTTTGAATGTAATAAAGAATATGAAAATGATTTTCAGGAGTTGAAGTAATATTTGGGATCTCCACCACTTCTCTTTCGACCAGTAACGGGAGAGAAATTATACCTATACCTTGTTGTATCTGAGTCAGCTGTAAGCTCGACCCTCATCCAACTAAAAAAAATAGAATTTAGAAACCATTGTACTACACTATAAAGGATTTTAGGGGGCAAATATTAGCTATCCTCGCCTGGAAAATTAGCTTTAAAACTTATTGTAGCATCTAGAAGAATGAAGCCCTACTTCCAAGCACGTACCATTATGGTCTACAAATATATACTATTGTGCCAAGCTATCTATAAATTAGAAAAATAAGGAAGATTGATGGCTTAGGAAGTGGAATTAGGTGAATATGATATACTCTATAAGCCCCGAACAACACTGAAAGGGTAGGTTGTAGCATATTTTATAGTAGAATTTACCTACGAAGAAACCACGACCGATTATGGGCCCGTTAAGGGGTGACAAATATAGAAGACTTCCTTGGAAGATAGCTCAGAGCCAAACCAGACCGAATAGACTTCTTCAGAATATAGTTCTAAACTAGGAAAACTAGAATCATCTACTACCCAATATGTCGCTAAAAAGTATGAAGAGAATAGTAACAAGTTGTTCTAGCAAGGATTTCTAAGTGATAGGGGCCTTGATAAAGAAATTCCTATCTTGAAGTTATACATTGATAGGTCTTCATATGCCTCTGGTAGTGGAGCAAGACTAACTTTAAATCCCCCTGGGGATATAGATGTGGAGTATGATCTTAATTTTAAATTATAAACTTCTAACAATGAGGCATAGTATGAAGCATTGATTACAGGGATGGAACTCACTTTCTTATTAGGAACTAATAGAATAGTCACTCGTAGTGGCTCTCAGCTGATCATCAATAAAATATTAGGGATATATGGAGTTAGAGGAGAAATGATGACAAGGTACATGTCCAAATCTCAAAGGACCATCACTAAGTTTCTAGCGATCACAATGGTTAGAATTCTAAGAATAGAGAATGACCTAGCAGATGCACTTGCTCAGCTAGACTCAGTAACAAGGAAAAAATTGAAAAGAACCATTCCAGTTGAAATCCTAATAAATAGGAGCATTGATGAAGAGAATATTAGCTTGATAGAAACCTATTTACGCCCATCATGGATGGATCCAATTAAGGCGTATATTAAAAATGGAACTCTACCAACATATTCAAAGAAGGCGAGGAAATTAAGATATAAAGCAACCAACTACGTATTAGAACGAGGAGTCTTGTACAAAAGAGGATTCACTATATCCTTACTCCGATGCGTCTATCCATTCGAAGTACCATAATTGATCAAGGAATTACATGAAGGATCATGAAGAGCCCACTCGATAGGATAATCAATAGTACAACGGGTAGCTATGCAAGGGTATTACTAGCTAACTATGAAAGCAACCAATTCTTCATATGCTAAAAAGTGTGATAAGTGACAAAAGTTTACTACCTTATAGAGAATACTAGGGGATGCTTTGACACTGATTACATCCCGATGGCCCTTCGCTATTTGGGGATTGATTTAGTCGACCCATTGCCGAGGATAAAAAGATGATTTAAATATTTGGTTGTGGCATTTGACTATTTCACAAAGTGGGTGGAGACTGAGCCATTAGTGGAAATGCCTTATAAAATATTTTCCAATTTATATGGAAAAAATGTCATATACCGATATGTCGTGCTATATGCTTTCATCACAGATCATGGAACTTAGTTCAATAACTAGGAGTTAGAGTATTATTGTATTCAATATAAGATATAAAAACAACAGATTTCCCCTGTACATCCTCAGTGTAATGGTCAGATAAAGATAACCAACAAAACGTTACTCGATGGTTTAAGAAAATAATTTGATGATGCGAAAGAAAACTGGATCAATGAGTTGTATGGTGTCTTGTGGACCTGTAGAACCACACCGAGGATAGACACGGACGAAACTCCATACATGCTTGCATTTGGAACTGAAGTTGTGGTTCCTATAGAGATTGATCTGCCTAACCATAAGGTGCTTAACTTTAACTCTCCTAAAAGTGACCTCATAAGAAGGCTTGATTTAGACCTAGTGAAAAAAGTAAAAGAGAACGCTTCACTTTGGATAACTGCATATTAATAATATAGGGCCGGGTTTTATAATAGAAAGGTGAAGCCAAACATCCTAAAATACGAAAACTACGTTTTGAAGAAATTTCTCCAAAAGGGAACAAATTGGAGGCTAATTAGCATAGTTCATATCGCATCTCTGTCGTTATCTGACCAAGTACATTCCATGTAGAAACACTTTAAGGAAAACAATACAAGAACCCATAGAACATTGAGCATCTCAGGAAGTATTATCAGTAATTATGTTTTGAAGTTTAAAGAAACATTTGTAGCAACTCTTTTCAACTTTAATGAAAATTCATTAGATTATCGTTAGTAAACTTTATTTATTTTTAGAATGGGAGATGTAACTATCTCAAGGAATATTATCACAAAAATAATCAGACAATGAAAATTTAAATAAAAACTTCATGTATGAGTTCGTCCTTGACAAGTCACGAACAAGCAGTTCTAACTCTAAAAATTCCTGTATGACTTAGGGTCAAAAACAACAAAATTTAACCAGACCAAGTCAAGGAACAAATCCTATATAATTTGGTCAAAAATGGTAACTAATTTAAACCCTTAGTCTAAAACGATAAGAACCCTCTTCATAAGGTTAAGGGTTTTTGAAGAACCTAAGACATGACAACTTAGGTTCGTCCAAATCGATAACCAGTCAAGTAGACTAGTTGGCTAAGGTCCGATCACATAATCATTACTCTAGAACACTGGTAGAACATAACTATGGAACAAAATGTTGACAAATAATTCCTATATATATTTTGTTTATAATGCAGAGCATTATTGTTATAATTTATTGATTATACAAACATCAAAGTAGAACTAATACATATCATTGGGCTGGAGGTTTTCCCATGGATTTCTCCATTCCCTCAATGGAATATCCAGAGTAGAAGGAAAGACGGTGGATTCTAACTCCCTAAGTCTTTCTTGCCTACTAGATCTAGGCTTATCCAATAAATGCAGAGGTCGAACAAATGTGTCTTCTTCATGAAGGCCATAGTCACCCAAATATTTCCTAACCAAAATTATGGGTATAGTATCAGTAGGAATCCACTTGGTGTCAAATTTAAAAGGAGGAGTATGTTGATCCAAACAACTAGGGTCATACTAATACCATAAAGTATCTTTTACTAGTACCTTCAACACCATCAGAGCATTCAACCAGCCTTATTTATGTCGTTCTCTCTTAGCCTGATCCAGTTCATCAACCATATGTGCCAAGGCTTCGTCATAACCATTCATCCAAATAGTTCGCGATTTCTTGTGAAAGTGAAAGGTAAGGCGATCAACTTTCTCATTTAACTTTTTAATACTAGCAAATTGATTCTTAATCGGAGCAGTCTGGTCGTTCAGAGTTTTCTTCATCCTTTCCTCCTCAATATTGGGCCGAGAAATTACAACCCACCTTAATGACTAGATAACTTTGGACATCCTCAAGTTTTTAATATCCTCTAATAATCTAACATTCTCCTATTCCAAAAAGGATACACCTTTATTCTAGTCGTTAATCACCCTCAAATTCTTTAGGCCTTCTAGTACATCCCTCAAATAATTATATTCTTGTTCCAATAAACCAACGACCTCCTGAGTACTAGTCAACTCACACTTTATTACAAATTCTTTCTTATTGAATGCCGGACATATATCTTGCAGTTTCTTATCAAAACATGCATCGCTACAAAGATGAGTGTATTTTTCTTCATAATCAGAATGCAGTCTTGCAAAGGATATGATCCTCTTGAATTTTTAGTATCATCTCATATTAAGAAGCATTAGCCGCCACAACTTGATCAAACAATCTGTGCAAATGAACATATGTCTATTTGACTTGGTTAGAGGCATCTAAGACGAGAAATTATTCCAAATCTTTTTCTTTCAGATCTTCATGACCCGCCCTAAATAGCTGAATACTTCTCCTATAAATATCACTTTTGATAGCTACTATGACAGATTTTATGGATTTAAATTTAAAATCAAAATATGATTATAAAACTTAAGAAAAAAGTTCAGCAAACATCAAAATTATGAAAGAAAAATAAAGAAAAATCTTATTAAAAATGTGATGGAATACATAAAAAGGAAAAATATTCAAGGTTACAAAGAAACCATATATTATAAAGCAAAAAATTGGAAATGCAAAACAATCCTAAGGAGTCTACACCTTTTCCTTATCTTGGGTTATTTATTCCCCTGACTGAGTGACCACTATTAAAGCCTCAGGAACCATTGGAGATTCACCACTACCCTCCTCATCTTCTATTTTCTTGTCAATAATAAAAGGGAGCCCATCTTGAATTTCTAGAAAAGATCTGAGTTGGCAGCAATACCAACCTATTTGAGCACAGAATCCCAGCCTTCGTTGAAGGATGTCATCTTCAGATAGTAAATTTATAGGGAAACAGTGGAAAAAGATTTATCCCAACCACGGGTATAAGCATCCTATTTCCATTTATTCATGGTGGCATTCAAGTTTTGGTATTTTTTCTCCACCTCATTGGTGGCCTTTGCAGCATCAAAAGCATCCTTCTCGGCATTAGTCCTCTTCTTCGTTGTCGCTTTTCCTGATCTTTCTTTTGGGATACTTTGCGAGCATCCAAGGATTCATTTAGTCCTTTGAAAGCCTCATCAACATGAGTATATGATTCCCTAAGTTGATCCTCCCTTATCAAGAGTTGGTCATAATCTACTGAGAATTACAAAATTTGAAGAACAAAAGCAATCAGCAAAAAATAAGTATAAAGGTTGACAAATAAAAAAACAAAAGTATGTCAAGACAGTTACAAAAGACAAATTTTGGTTAGATCTCTTTAGAAACCTATCTCTGGATAAAGGATCAGCTACCAACCTGTCAGCGAGAAGAACCCCGAAACCAATCAAACCCATGGCCAAACCAAAGTTCAATGCAGTAGAGGCAGCTTCTGTAGAGGCCTGGTTGGGCTGAGTCTTTTGAATTAACTCCTACTGGGTGTCATGACATTTTCTCAATATCTTGAACTGAAGATCTGTGCTCTTCATCTCCTCATTAGTCACTACTATTGGTTAACTAGATCCTTCCCCTGTAGCCTTCTTCTTCTCTATAGGAGGGGGAGACATGGCCCCAACAAGGAGGTTGGGGATATTTTTTTAACTACTTTGTTCAGGGGGATAGAATGGTTTGAATAGTGGTCAAATCAATAGAATCAAATAAGAAAGAAGTTCCTCCAAAGACAGAACCACCTTCTTCTAACAAAGGGGACTCAGACACTGCAATGGAGGGAGATGGAGCAGAATCTTCCTAATAATCCTCCAAGTCGGCCTCTTTTTTATAGGTCGTGCAACAAAAGAAGTAATAACACTCTTGTATTCCAATAAAACAGAAGCTATCTGAGGATGGGCCTCATTAATTCTCTGTTGGATGGACCAAATAAATTTTAAGTCAACAAAATTAACTTCAGAGTCAAGGGGCAATCTTTGTTCATTCTCTCCACAGAAAAATAAATGTAATATGTTAGTCAGACAAATAATAAGAGGAAAATATATATTTAAGGAAATATACAAATGTGGAACACGAGGCTGACCTATGCCACATCCAGGCCCAGTATATATTACCCCCAGGATAGAGAGCATATTGCCAATTCTTTACAACAATCCCATAATCCTAACAGTCCTTATTGGAAATAGGCAAGTACACGTGGTGTGTGTTTAAATAGTAATTGTTGTCCCCAATGGTCCCCAATTATAACAGTACATTAATTCTTTTATTCCTATATGAGTTGCGTGCAACTCATTAAGGCGGTTAACCCCATTTACTACTCTTCTACTATTTGGGCCACTTTAGTAAGGACCACGTCAAAGTATTGGAAAAATTCTAAAAATATATTATTTGGGGGGAAAGTAACTCCACATTCAATAATAAATATGGTGGGCAACCAATGACCTTCATCTAAGGCACACAAATCACAAGGCCTAGTATTCATCTCCATAACCAAAAAATTTGGAATTTTCCTCTTCTTCTTAAACCCCTCCAAATAACTCTCATCAATAATATAAACCGTTCTAACATATCAGAATAAGAAGTTAGAGGAGGGAGGTTCTTATAGTTTCAAGCTCAATGATTAAACACTTAAAGAAATAAGATGAAGAAACAACAACAGATGAAAGAGAATTTGAGATTGCACAAAAAAAGAAAAACGGAGGGGAAATCAACCTTTTATATGAACAATGATAACTCTTGATATTTGGGATTTAAAATGATTAAGTGTATCAACGTTTGGACTGTCGATGACATCCCAAATATAAAAAGACAAAAAGTCTAGCATACCCTATCGCGGTTCATTATTTTTCAAGTTATTTACAAGATTACCACCACTTCAATACAAGCAAAGGGAAAATTTACAAGTCCTTAAAGTCGGCTGCCGACCATGACCTTTGAGAGGTACCCAGCAATTCTAAAAATGAATACTCCATTCTTTCATTCAATCTTCCAGTATGCAGTATTGGGGGATTTTATTGTAGCCTAAAAATATTAGGCCACTTGGACCAATAAAGCATTGACACCTGTCAATATCATCTCTAATATTTTCACAATGGGTAAAGCCAAGTAGACTCAAGTACCTTCTGGTTGGCTGTCCTGCTGACTAGATCCAGGGACTTTAACCATTAGACACACATGGGATATTCAATAGTCACCATGTATATGCACATGAAAGAAGTCCGTCTGCATCTTATTGTGTAAAGGTGCAAATGCTTGAAGTATAAAAGCATTCAACCTCTTCAGTTTCCACTTATTATAAATACAACATTTCCCCCAGCTGAGTGGCACACACATGACTGTACCAGCTATATGCTAAACCCTTGGATTGTAACCAGGATAATAGAACTAAACCCTAAATACTATTGCCTCGTGGATGTAGGATCCATTCCTGAGTTGAACCACGTAAAAATCTCTCGTGTCTTTCTTTATATTTTCATTTTCTCTCTTATCTATGATTATAAATTTGGTAACCAAAAACTAAGATAAATAATCCAAATTTAGGCATAAAAAATTATTATTCTGGACAATAAGCTATTCTACTCCAGCCCGTATCCAAAGTCTATCCAAAATTTCAAACCGATTTCATTATTCATATTTCGAGTGTCATTTTCCCTAAAACACACATATTCCCATACATGAATTTTACTCTCAACTAACCCAGGGTAATTATAAATTCTCATGCATTTTTCTAGAAGCCTTATGTCACCCATTGAACTCCCTAAATTAATCTAAACCTTAAACGTTCCATGAAAACCCAAACAAACAAAGTAGGATAAACTACTTGACTGGACCGATTCACCCTTAACCTAAATCGGTTCGCTTGCCAAATTGATCGGCCTTTCGGTGGTGAATCAATTCGATTTTGGACAGTGGTCTGTTCATCTATGATGGGATTTATGCACTCCTAATCACTTAAATCACTACCTACCATCATTACAACCCAAAAATGATCCTCTTTATCAATCTTACACATCATGATACATGTTTTTTAAACTGAATTAACCCAAAAACACATTAATGCAAGGGATCTACATTTGTTCGTCAAGAAATTCCTATTTTCTTCAATTTTAATCAAGATTTCATTAATTAAAATATTTGTCATTAAAGATCACCAGTTTCTATTATAATTCTTAATAGATTTAACATGGGATTATGTATAATTTATTAGAGGATGATATAAATCCTAAAAATTCCCCTTTTACACGTGAATCCCACCTAAAATTCACATTTATTTAAAATTACACCAACTTTATTTGAAATATTGAACAATATAAAACATCAATCAAGATAAACACTTGCCTTTAGATTGTAGAGATTCTAATTTTTCCTCTGTGAATCTTCTTTGCTCAAGAGTTTCATGCTCGAAATTTTCCCAATTTTCTCCCCGGAATGATTCTTTACACCATCTCTTTGGTTCACCCTTCTCTTTTATCCTCTCTATCAAGTCTAGGTCTTTTGGATTGGTTAAATGGATGCACACTCCATCTATATTGCCTAATTATATCCTAAATCCCAAAATTAGTCTAAGTGTTAAGTGTAAAATGACCCGAACACCCCTATATGGGTCCCGTTTAGTTAAAAAGTCCCTAAAACCTGATTATTGTCCACATGTACCTTATTCTAACTATCTCAATCCATTCCGGATCATTGGCGCACTCGAAAGCATCCTCTGAGTCACTAAATGAGATACCGCCAAAACCCATCAATTTTTACTCACTTATGACGTAATAACAGTTGACATTTTTATTTACTTATCACAATAGTTAATATATTTTCACATAAATATGAATCCTTTTATCACTAATTAATTTTTATTAAATTTTTATTATTTCTTATTTTATTTAAATTACGTACACACGTGTAATTTTAAATGCTAAAAATAGATACTAAAAAATACGGGGTGTTACACTCACCTTCTCCGAGGACATGTTAGATTTATTAATGCACCTTTTGTGAGGACATGTCAGAGCTATTAATCCTCACCTTCTCTGAGGATATGTCAGAGTCATTAATGCACACCTTCTCGAGGATTTGGGTATTATGGACATGGTATGTGAGGCCTTAAACAGGTGATCTAGGATTCCTTTGCCGAGTTGATTTAGTCATGCTCAAGTAATAGTTATGTGTAAGACTTGGTCATGTGCAGGACTTGGTCACGTATAGGGGTATTTCATGCGCAGGACTTGGTCGTGTAGAGGACTTGGTCACGTACAAGGGTAGGTCATGCACAGTATATAGTAACATGCAAAGCATGGTCATATACGATGGTAGATCATGCGCAGGTTATGGTCATGTTCAAGGGTAGGTCATGCATAGGACTTGGTCATGTGCATTACATAGACTTGGTATTTTCTTCCTATTTGAGTAGGTTGTACCTAGCAGGGGTCCCATACCCTTTGTAAAATTATGTCTTCAGTTTGCATGGTATTCTTTCATAAGGAGATGGGCCACAGATGCTGATTTGTCCATGGATACACACACACACACACACACACACACACACACACACACACACACACACACACACACACACACACATATATATATATATATATATATATATATATATATATATATATATATATATATATTGGGGTCCCACATCTGGTTCATGTAAGACTTAAACATATTTACATGGGATTGTATATGGCGGCCTTGACACCATGAGGTAAATTGGTCTTGTTACAAATTCCTTTCTTCTTGGACCCTTGAGGTGGATTGGACCCAGACTAAGTTGAGTGACAAATTTATACATATCACAGAGTTTAGATAATGTTTCCCTTTTTTTCATTAAGATTATTTTCTTCAAAACACAGTATGTGCGGTTATATAGGCAATAGTTTCAAGAATTTATATATTTAAAAGTTTCCGTTAACATGGGATTGCTCAATATTTTCACAACAAATACTATTGGAAAATTCCAAATATCTTTGTGAAACTAAATTGAGCTTCTAAATTGTACGTCAAATAATTAGTCGAGTGCTATTTAATAATTAAAACTTCGGTGTTAGTATTTTGGGGAAGCTCTAAACTTTATTAACTAAAGGAATACTCATTCGTACTTTATCTGAATTTGAGCAACGATTGTGTTTCTCATATATTTGTATGTTTATTTTCCTTTTAAACTTCTCAACAACTTGAAAATGAGAGTATTTATTGCTAACGAAATCGGTACAAAGCAAGAGGGATATTTACTACATGTATATTCTCATTCAATATTAGCATTTCTATGTTGCTCTATTAATATGGTACTGAATAAAATGGTGAGAATTTGGACATTTTCACTCTCTAATTTTTTTTTGCATTTGAGATTTCATGTTGTTTGTAATCAAGGCTATTGTGTTCCTAACATTTTATAAAGCCACTTACTTTATTGTGAGTCTTAATAATGCTTTATTACTAAGATTAAATAAAGTTGTATTGGAAAATACTAGATTGGTCGTAAATATGGCTGATTTGTGATTGAATAAGAAATAGTGATCCAACTTAATTGTATAAGACTTTACTAGGGAAAGTTTATAGAAACAACATTTGTAGCTATGTCCTTTTTGTTAACCTTTTTATGCCTGTGAACTACCCTCACACTGGTATTAGATCACACTTAGCCACTGTTTCGATGGCTAAAACGAGTCTCAACACTTAAATACTAATCTTATCTTTCTACCAAACGGCTGTGACCATAAGCCACGTACAAACCACAACTAATGCTACCAAGGACTATGGTAGGGTACAGAATGTCGTCTAAAACCTATAAACCTCAAGGTCTACCTCACTTAATCCTTAATTAATGTTCAACAACGGTAACTAAATTGCCTCACTGCTTAAACATCACGCCATGTGTTAATCTGCAGTTTTACATGACTATGTAAATATTTGTAGGATACGGGACATCACGTATTTCCTATAAATACCAAGGCCTACACTACAGATGCTGCACATAATCTTATTCCTCAATACCACATTATAGTTAAGGTACACCCATCCCAAGTCCTCAACTAAAGAACCTAACACATTTTCACCACTGAATCAGTACTTATGAATACTACATAGTCATCTAACCTCCAAATGTAAAATATACAACTTTTACAGTTAGTTCATAACGAACACTACTCACTGTTGCCACTAACAAGGCTACTCTCATCACCAAAGTCATCACTATTGTCTTGCACAGACACCCGTAAATTTCTAACAAATCTAATCAGACGCGCGAAAGCGATTAATAACTATAAACTTAGTTGCGTTCCACTTGACACTAACTTACTTTTTGTGCTAATCTATTTGACTTTACCGTAGAGGACAGAAACTAAACCAACACCAAACTAGCATGACCGACCTAAACGACACTGACGTCAAAGTATCCAATACCGAACTCACCACGTCACTCTCAAAAGGAACCTTAAACCTAGAGCTCTGATACCATTTGTAACACCCCGACCTGAATTTATGGGTTCCCATAGTCAACCCGGTCTGACCCGAGCCTTAGGTGTGAAGTGAAATAAAACAACCTATATAATTTTGCTAGTCTAGTTTTATTTTAACTAATATTTCACTTGTTTAGCATGGATTCTAGTTTGAAAATAAACTACTTGAGGGACCCATGGGGAATACCCCGACATCCAAGTATATAGAGCTACTAACGTAGAATAAAGAAAGTACTTAACTGTATAATGCTCTCAAAATACGAAAATGCTCCCAACCTGACGTAACAAAGCGAGGCTATGAGCTAATTCTCAGTGGAAATTATAAAAATGCAGTATAGAAATGAACGATAGAAAGGAGCTCCAACACATTATGCCTACGTGCACATGCAATTATATTATAGACATCCATAAATACATACATACATACATATATATATACACACACACACACATACTTAATGCATGAAATAGTGTTACTTTCGAAAACCTTATTTATCCAGATTAATTTGCCTTAATCTTACAAAAGGCTTCCTTTTACCCATTTTAGCATCTCTCTTTATTTAACACACATGGTTCAACATTTGAAACCACTACATTTGATTTACCCGAAATCATTCGTTTATCGAAATTACCCTTTTAATTTTAGCCAACACACTTTAGTATTTTCGTTGAAACCCACTCTTTCAACACACGTGAACACCGTCTTAGAAAATACTCATTTAATCATTGAGAACCTTTTACAACACATTATTGTGTTAATTATGGGTTTAACTGCTTAGGTTTCTTAATCATCCATTTGCCCACTTACTTTTTACTTTTTCCTTTTTCCTTACCTTATGGACATTAGTCAATTACACATTTTACTTGTCCACTTTAAATTTATCGGAGAAATTTTTAATTCATTCAAGTTAGGTTCTGCTAACACATTTCACCACACAACCCATTATTTGACAAGTTCCTCATTCCTTTATCTTATAACAACCCGGATTTTTTAGGAATTAAAAATGAATTAAGTTGAATTTAAATTACACTTGTGATGTAATTTAATGGAAATTAAATATTATGGGTTGATTAAATTACTAACCAAAGAGAAATGATTAATGTTTATTAAATAAAATTACTAAGTGAATAATAATTACATATTTGAGGTCACAACGAGCGATGGTGACATGACAGTATGTTATCTTAACCAGATGTCGTGTGTGGACTAAATGAGGTAGAGATAGTAAATAAATTATAAGTAACTCGGATGATGATTTTGAGGTTATAGTTGAGTTTAAAAGGGTCGAAACAGTCAAAATAGTATATCCGGGTGTGTAGTTTTGGCCTCGAGATAATTTAGAACCAAATCGACACCTCAGATGGTATTTCAGTCATTTTATAACCTAGGGTGAAGGGGATTTCGAAATTTCAAGGATTATATATAGTTGTGGTGATGTGAGGCTAGGGTAAAAAGATTATAAAATTACTGGACGCCAGTAGAGAGGAAAGGAAGAGTCTTATGGGAGCTTAGAAGAGGATTTATGGAGAAATCATCCTCATTCACAACCATAGTTGGAGGGTGGATCAGAAGCATCATCAAAAGGATCAAATCAGACTTCGTTCATAAGATGCAAGTATTTATCTTGCATATTGTATGAGTTATAATACCCATGAAGAATAGGAACTTGGTATTATGGATAATTGATTTTTCCCTTGTAATTTGATGAGTAAAATTATAATTGGGAATAGGATTTTATGTAGAATAAATCCAATTATATAGAGAAAATAAAGTCAAGAGTTCTGGTATTTGAATCATGAAATAAATCTAAGTTTTGATGAATTAATAGGAAGAACACATAAACTAAAGGGGTTCATGATTAGCAGATGTGAAGCTGATTATAAATGAAATTTTATGGATTTTATACATGATTTAAGTTAGAAATCATCCCTAAATGTTTATTTGATGTTTATCCATAATAATTGAGAGGTTGAGATTGTGAAATGAAAGTTTAAGGAATTTGATAATACAAAAATTCGTAACATTAAAATAAAGAAGAAGGCCCCTGAAACTTTTCCAAACGATTAAGCCTAAGGGCGAATCGATTCGATCTTGCCTAGAATTGAAAATTATTTTGATTTAAGCCCAGAAATTATGCATAATTATTGAAGGGAATTTTGGGATAATTTTAAACTATAGAGGGGAATATAAAAAATATCATTAGGCCTATAGGGGAGGTTAGAATTATGCAAGTTTGAGACGAGTTAAGAAGTGGGGAAATTAACAAGATATTCATAATTGAAAAATGAGTGAAATTCGAGATGTATTACGAGCTGCCCCCTTCGGGGAGGATATCTATTCCTAGGGTCTGTCTTCTCATGGACAGCAGGACGCTAGTTCGTCCTCTTCCCATCTAGCCTATTTATAGTCTATGAGTGACTTATTTCACAGGTTTCCCATTTAGCGTAGGCATCTATCTATATGTCTATGTTATTTTTCCTTCTTGTCCCTCACTTAGCGTAAGGACATAAATTTTCAATTGACTCCATGTATTGTTTTGACTTAATTTCATGAACAAAAATGTGTTTGTAATATGTCATAGGGAAATTTTTATTTTGTCACGATCCCACTTGGTCTATGACGTATTGAAGAAAATTGAAGACATTGCGGTAAAGCTTTAAAGAAATAATCATGTCGAAGTTTAAATTGGTGCAAGTTTATTCGTCTTCAAAGTTAATTGCATTTCGAGATCACACAGGTATGAATGCTTATAATTAATGGTGCTCATAATTGTTTTTATAAAAGATAAGGATGTAATTTTTATCAAGAAAAATGTTTTAAAATGTTTTAAAGTGTTTTAAATGGTTTACACTACGTTTTATTATGATAAACTCGAAATACAGTTTGACTTATATGGATCTCCTTTAACGTTTTGAACTAAAAGTCAAAAAGTCAAATTAACACACCAGCTCATTCAAACGACAACCAGTCTCATTCAAACGCGATAGGTATGTCGCACGAACGACGTGGCATTGTCGTTCGAACGACACGATTTTTGAGGCGGAGTTTAAATTCTATTTAAAGCGTGTTTTCATCAGAGTTTCAGAAGTGTGCATTCTGGAAAAATAGTATACCATCCAATACGTGTTTGCACTTGTTTTCTAAGGTTTAAAAAGCATAAACACATCCTTAGAGTTTGCAAAGATCCGAGTTATCATTATTATAGGTTTACGTGATCTTGCTGCACCAAGAAGTTTGTTCTACCATTAAACATCAGGGTTTTGCAGTAAAGAAAAAAAAAGGACTTCTTGTTCGACATCGTAGACGAATCAAAGACAATCGGTGGACACTGAGATATTCATAGAGTCGAGTGTTGTGGACAGGTATCGTGGATGACGAAATTTGTGTGTGGGCACTATTGAAGAACGGTTGAAGATAATAAGGAGTGTCAAAACCCGTGGGGATCGAGTCATTGAGTAAGTCTAATCTGTCTTTATAAAACCATTATTTGTAGTGATTGTCTGGCTTGGGCCGTCCGAGGTTGTTTTTCCGTTTTGGATTTTTTCCTCGTACATCCGACATTGTGAGTATTCTTTACTTTACTTTACTTGCTTTAATCACTAGATGCATGTTTAGGATTAATCAAGATAAAATTGGTTTAAAGTAAGAATTCGGTTTTCACAACTTGGTTTGGTGAATATTAAAAGTTGGATAATTTTTTGGTAAAATTTGGTTTGATTTGAAACACACGTAAAAGGGATTTTTTTTCAAATTGTTATCAGAGAAAGAAAACATATTTTATTTGTTTTGTGATCCCGTGTGTTTTCAAAGATGAATTTTGGATATAACGAATTTTCTTGAATGCCTGTTTTTAATGGCACTAATTACACTTAATGGAAGATGAGAATGATATGTGCATTAAAATCTATTGATGAGCGTGTATGGCTAGCCGTTGAGAAATGTTGGACACCCCCTGTTACAATTGTAGGTGAGGTCACTAATTTAATGCCTGTTGAGTCATGGACCGAAACTGAACAAAGACTTGCACAATATAATTCTAAGGGTTTGTACGTTATTGCTTCACATGTCACATAGGATGAATATAATAGAATTATGACTTGTGAAACATAAAAAGAGAGTTGGGATATTTTGGTACTCACTCACGAGGTCACTAGCACGGCTAGGGCGTCAAAATGTCAAAATCTCACTACCCAGTTTGAGTCCATTAGGATGTTAGAGAGTGAGACTTTTGATGAGTTTTATGCTAGGTTGTCCAATATTGTCAACTCGTCATTTAACCTAGGTGAGAAAATTCCCGACAACCGTGTCATTAAGAAAATCCTTAGGTCGTTTCCTAGTAGGTTTGACGCGAAAGTGACCATTTTAAACTCCTTGAGTAGGTTAGAGTCGACGAAACTAGAAGAGATTGTAGGTGACTTACAAACCTATGAAATCGACATGATTACCTCCAAGCAAGTGCCTAAGAAAGAAAAGGGTATTGCTTTGAAAACCCGGAAGGAGGAAATTAAAGTTTCGGATTTCGATTCCGATTCTGATTTTGAGGATGTTTCTTTGTTGGCAAAGAAATTAATTTTTTTTTATTAAGTTTCAAAAGCAATCGAAAGATGCCAAGAAATTTGAAAAATTCAAGAACAACAAAGTAGATCCCACCTCTAAGGATAAGTTTGAAAAGCCTAAGAGAGATGAGTCAGATAAGTGTTTTGGGTGTGAGGGGTACGGTCACAAAGTTAAGGAGTGTCCCATTAGACTTAAGAAATAGGGAAAGCAACCCATTGTTTATAATGCCACCTTAAGTGATAGTGATCCAAAAGAGGAAGAGAGTTCCTCCATTGATCGTAACTTTGTTGCGTTTATGGCATGTCATGTGAGCGATGATGATTCTCATGTGCACGACACTTCCGAAGAGGTTTTGAGTGTATCCCATGTTAGTGAGGGTGAAGAGAGTGACGAGGAGGAGGTACTTGTGAAACAGTTGCAAAATGCGTTTAATGAGTTGTATGCCGAAACTGTGAAGGTGAAAAAGGCTAACTCAAAATTGCAACCTAAGTTGAATGAGCGTGCCATAGAAAATAATGATAGTTTGATTGAGGATCTTAGGGCACGAGAGAACAAGTTTAGGGAGAAACTAGAGTTTGTGGAGAAAGAGAGAAATAATCTCCGTGGTTTGATGGAGTCCTTGAAAAAGGAGATTTTAGAGTTTGAGGAGTCTAGGTGTTTGCTCGAGTCTAGAATTCACGAGTTGGAGGAGATATTGAGAGACTCGTCTAGATTCAAGTTTGATTTGGAGGCTAGGTTGCAGAAGTTAGATAAGATCCTAGGCACCGTCCAAATTAAGGGAGATAGGGGAGGTATAGGTTTTAATGAGAGAGTTTTTCCCATTCCCCCCGCACGTGTGAGAAACACTAGGAAGATTAGAAAAGGTCCACATATAGGTAATAATTCCCACCATCGCTACACTTGCATGTTTTGTGGTAGGAAAGATCGCCTTAGGCGTTATTGTTACGACCTTAGACAAGCTCCTAGGATGTTTAGGAATAAAGTTTCCCCGGTTACCCAAACCCCCATGCGTCGTTTTACACCTACTTGGGTTAGGAAATCGAATTTAGTGGCCTTAGGAATTAAACTTCATGATTCTCATTTGGGTACACTTTATTCTTCCCATGATAAATCTAAAGGATAATAGTGTTTCCATATTTTTCATATGCTAGTTTGCTTCATGATATATTCATTGCTATTATTATGACATGTGTATCATTTTGTATTATATTTTTCATTTGTTTGAGTCTTATTTGAAAAAAACAAAAAGATATTTTTTTTTTGAAAATCCAAAAATATTTTGTTTTGAGAAAACTTTTGAAAAACCAAAAAGATTTTGCTTTTATTTGAGTCAAAATATGAAAAGCCAAAAAGATTTTCGGTTTTTGTTTTTGAGTTTACATGTTTGATGTGGCATATTGGTGTGCTTGGACCCCCCCCACCATCGTTTCATATCCATGTGGCTAGGACATTTGGTCATTATTATCGATGCTTAGAATGATCTTAACCATTGTTTTATATGGGGTTGTTTCGAAGTTGATATGCATTTTGATTTGACTTTGTATATATGCTAACATGGCACACATGCACGAGTTTATATGAATGTTTGACTTCTCTTACATATTTGAATTTGGTGAGGCATTCTTATCTCAATCTTATCATCTATGCGTAAGTATACTTAAGGAGAAGTGTGCATGTCAGAACCATTTACCGTGAGAATTTGAATTGGTAAAAATGATGAGTGCTTCACGAGAAAGGGATGCGAGAGTTCAAAATTAACTCATCGTGAAAGCCACCGTTTAAAAGAGACCAAAAGGAAATGCAATATGATAAGAAAAGGGCCAAATTAGTTTAGTTCATTCCAAATAAAATATGATATTATTGAGGGAGTTTATATGGAGTAAAAATTTAAACGGGTTTGCACAACTAATCCTAATGTTGAAACATTGCAATTTGACGCTATTGTTCTTAGAATCGTCAAAATTCTGGATTTGTGTGCATGAACTATGTTTAGTTCATTAAGATCATACTTTTATTGTTATATGGCTATGATAAAGTTTGATGATTTATCACTACCAATTATAGCTTCTTAATCTTTTTGATGTGTTGGAATTGTGACTCATTTGTTGTAGTTTCATGCCCATTAATTCCATGTCCATGTTTGAGCACATCAGTACTATGTTTGTATGTAACTCACATTATTAGTTTTTATGAGTTTTTGCGTTTAATGTTAAAATCCTATTGTCTTAACACTGTTTTGCTGCTGTCAGGGCCTTTCATTGATTTTTTTCTGGAATTTTTTTCACTGGGCAAAAATATAACATATTTCGGGGAAACAGTACAAATTTGGCAGGTCGCGAGAAATCGTTCAAACGACATCTCTATGTCATGCGAAAGACATCTGTCCTTCATTCGAGCGACGTCCTCACTTCGTTTGAGCGATGTTTTTGGCTCGTTCGAACCACAGGCTAATTTCCTATATCTGATTGGTTTGCAGTCCACTGGTTAAAATTAGTATATTTTTTTTTGGTACTGCTGGAAGTGTTTCTGGACTGACTGGTTTGTATGCAGGTTACATTGGTTCAAAATTGGTTTTTTTCATATAGTCCGTTTATCACACCTGATTAGATTGCTATATTTTTTTGTGATTCATTTGGTTTACTAACTACTGATTTGTCATTAATTGATCATATTTAGCTGGTTGTTTCATGGTTATCTATCAATTTCAAACTGAATCACATTGGTTTGTATTCTCATGCTAGATACTTGGTTTGGTTTATCTTTTCACCGAATTATCTATTCGAGACAAAAAGGGGGAGAGATGTATGGGATGTCGGTGGAGATTTTGAGCATGTTTTGGTTTACATATTTTACAAATTGGTATCTCATATTGGTAGTACACATTGGTATCAGTTTATTGCTAAAATTGATTAACAAATGATTTTTCAGAGTTCATTCATATTGGTACCTATTGTTTGGTATCATTTGGATATATATATATTGGTTTCATTTGTTCCTCCATACTTCACTTGGTATTTGTTTGTCTGTTTCATGTGTGTAGGTATGCTTCATTGATTCGATATTTCAAGTATACATCACATTCAGACAGTTCATGCTTGCCGGTGCTACATATTCTAGTTCGTGTCCTGTATTTTAATTTTGGGTTTATGGGATGGGATTTAGGCATCATACGTCTTGACGGCCCGACTTAGGCATTTCACTGGTTTAGTTTTGTCTCGAAATAGTCAAAGGGGGAGATTTTTAAGGACATAAATTTCCAATTGAGTCCATGTATTGTTTTGACTTCATTACGTGAACAAAACTATGTTTTTAATATGTCATATGTAGATTTTTATTTTATCACGATACCACTTGGTCTATGACGTATTGAAGAAAATTGAAGACGTTGCGGTAAAGCTTCAAAGAAATGATCATGCCGAAGTTTAAATTGGTGCAAGTTTATTTGTCTTCAAAGTTAATTGCATTCCGAGATCACTCAGGTATGAATGCGTATAATTAATGGTGCTCGGAATTATTTTTATAAAAGATAAGGATGCAATTTTTATAAAGAAAAATGTTTTAAAATGTTTTAAAGTGTATTAAATGGTTTAGACTACGTTTTGTTCTGATAAACTCGAAATAGAGTTTGACTTATTTGGATCTCCTTTAAAACAGATGTTTCGAACTAAAAGTCAAAAAGCCAAACTGACACGTCAGCTAGTTCAAATGATAACCAGTCTCGTTCAAACGAGATAGGTATGTCACGCGAATGCCGTGGCATTGTCGTTCGAATGACACGATTTCTTAGGCGGCATTTAAATCTTATTTAAAGCGTGTTTTCATCAGAGTTTCATAAGTGTGCATTCTGGAAAAATAGTATACCATCCAGTATGCGTTTGCACATGTTTTCTAAGGTTTAAAAAGTATAAACACATCCTTAGAGTTTGTAAAGATCCGAGTTATCATTATTACATGTTTACGTGATCTTGCTGCACCAAGAAGTTTGTTCTACCATTGAATATCAGGTTTTTGTGGTGAAGAAAAGAGAAGGACTTATTGTTCGACATCGTAGACGAATCAAAGACAATCGCTGGACACCGAGATATTCGTAGAGTCGAGTGTTGTGGACAGGTATCGTGGATGACGGAATTTGTGTGTGGGCACTATTGAAGAACGGTTCAAGATAATAAGGAGCGTCAAAACCCGTGGGGATCGAGTCATTGAGTAAGGCTAATCTGTCTTTATAAAACTATTATTTGTAGTGATTGTCTGGCTTGGGCCGTCCGAGGTTATTTTCCCGTTTTGGGTTTTTTCCTCGTACATCCGACATTGTGAGTATTCTTTACTTTACTTTACTTGCTTTAATAACTAGATGCATGTTTAGGATTAATCAAGATAAAATTGGTTTAAAGTAAGAATTGGTTTTTCACAACTTGATTTGGTGCATATTAAAAGTTAGATAATTTTTTGGTAAAATTTGGTTTGATTTGAAACACATGCAAAAGGGATTTTACACTTAGTCTTTTCTTTATGGCACGAGCACCCCCATATACTTTACGGTTGGTCTGAGCTCTTCTCCCCCTCCTAGGGTTCAGGTACTTAGCTATTCTTACCGTTAGCTTTTAATAGGCTATTTTTATTTTCTCCAATTCAATTCTTGTCTGATCTTTAAGCTAGTGTCAGTGTTGTAGCACCAGCTACTTTTGGTGTGGACATACTAATGAGCAACTCAGTTGCCCCTCTACCCCAGGTACTTACTTCAACTTTTATTTTAAGACTTACCTTTTTGTGTTGGAAAATTCGCTAACATTTATCTTCTTCCTGACCATAGGCTAGTATTACTGGGATCCCCTTACCTATGGGACTTATTGCGAGCCCTTGCGGAGGTGAATCCATAAGCACTACATGTTTTGTTTATACTTCTTGCTTTTATTGTTCAAGGGCTTTCTAACACTCCTTCATTTACTTGCCTTTAGGCTAGTGTAGCTGAGGTCCCTTTATCTATGGGATATGTCGTGAGTACAACAAAGGTGACTCCCCAGGTGCTTCTTTTAACATATTTATTTTCTATACTTACTTTTTCTGCGCTAGCGTTTGTTAATACTTCCCTGTATCTCTATTTTTAGGTTAACGCTGCGATCGTTTCTGTGACTGTGGATCACTTGATTGATATCGTTAAGGAGGCTTTCGAGGTATTTACTTTGATATGTTTTTTCTTTCCATCCTTCTTTTTTTATGCAAGCGTTCGCTAACACTTCCCAATTTCCTTGTTTCCAGGTTATTGCCGCGACTGATCCTGTTACTATAGAACAACATGGGGAAGTTACTATGAGGATACTATCATACCTCATCCTCCTTTTTGTTTTTCCTCTTTTCATTCTTGCTTTTACTGCACGAGTTTCTTACCATCACACCCTTGTTTCCCGATTTTCAGGTTAGTGAGGTTGCTGCTCATATTTATATGGAGCAGGTTATGAGTATTATACTGAGCACTCCTCAGGTATTGTTATACTATTCCCGATTTCTTTGACTATTTGCTAAAGATTTGCCTTTGGATGAATAAGTGTTTTATTAAGGTTATACTTGTTTTGTTTTTATCAGGTTGACACAGTAGGTCTAGGAGAATCTTCTCATTTTGCAGGTAGTATACTCACCCCTTTAGGTCGAGGAGTAAACTTTTTACTTCTTATTTTTTCTCTAGGTGGGATTATCTAACTATTTATCTTCCTTTGCTTGACTTATTATTTCTGTGCTATATGTTTTTAAGATTTTGTGAGCGGGTCTATTAAGGCGGCTGATGAGGAGGGTCCTAGCTCTGAGGCCACTTGCTCTGATGGTGTTGAGGGTTCTGAAAAGGAGTCCTCCTTCCACCCTTATGAGATTGAGTCTAAGAACATAAGATGTGATGACATTGAGGTAGAGGCTCCTGAGGATTTTATAAGGGATTGCGACAAGCAGCCCAAAAGATTTAGGAGTCACGAGCACCAGTTGTTGGAGATGATCTTAGAACACTATCCTGAGATTTTAACTTCTTATAACATTATTATCAACGATAGCCTCACCCTCTTCAACCTGAGGCCCTTGCTAGTCATATCCATGACTTTCTGTCCACTCCTTCATCTTACCTGGCCAGTGCTAGGACTTCATTATTTTTATAGGCTCTCCACAATCTTCAATGGGTCTACCATTTTCAATTGGATTGGCTTAACACTACAGTTTGTAGCTTCATAAGTGTTTCTTTTAAGAAGAATATGATGATGATTCATGCATTCAGGTAGTCCAGAGCTCAGTAGTGCCAGACTAAGGTCACTCGAATTCGGGGTCAGATTTAGTTTCTAGAGGCCAAGTTGGCCAAGCTTGAGGCTAGTGACATTGATGATGAGGCCAACTAGAGGAGAAGTTCATAATGGAGGCAGGTGCCTCTTACATTGACATGCGCTCGCGGGAGGATCTTTTTTTTGTTTTATCTATTTGATATATTTTTTTGATATAAACCTTTTCTTTCTTTGCATTTTTCGTCTCTTTTGTATTATAAAGGTTGTTTTATATTAATGAAAATAACTCTGTGTTTCCATTTTCATCTTCTTTATGTTACTTGTTATTTTTTTACAATGAGTTGTTCTCTTTTTTTGTGAAAATTTTCACAAAAAAGTTTTGACAAGTATAATGCTTGAACTGCCCCGTGATCTGTGGAGTATTTGCACATGTCCTGAGAAAATTATCATTTAGAGATGCCCTTCAAACTGTGGGGCACTTATTATATATACATATTTTTAAAAAATAACTTAGAGGGGGGATCCCTTCTCCTTTCCATTAAAAGAAAATGCTTCTCTTCATTTTTTGGAGTTTATTACATCTTAAAACTCTGCCCCTTAGCATGTGGAGTTCTTATTCCACACTTCATTTGGAAACTTTAAACTTTTAAGAAATAATTTAGAGGAGACACATACCCCCTCTTTATATCCTCAAGCAGTCAAGTAAACAATTTGTAACACATGAGCAAAGGCATCATTTCACATCTCAAAAATTTTCTCTCAACTCAAATAAGGAATCTTACAATGTTTTAAAACTTCCCTTTAATCTACGGGTATTTAAATTGTTATGTCTTGAGGAACTTTGTTCACTATACATTATCTTTGGGATAGATATACCCCCAAAGTATAATGAGCAAAGTTCCATAAGTTATGGACCCTCTCATAAAGTTTGAGAGTCAAAATTATTTTCTTGCCTACTAGAAAATATGTACTTCATTTTCTTTCATGCTTAAGAAAAAATGATAAACTAATTCACAATTTATTAGTGAGTGGGCACTTATAATCAACTAGTAACAAATATAGGTAAATAATGTATGCACAAAATTTCAAGTGTTACTTAGGCAAAATAACTGATAAACATTCCTTTATGTATTGTTTTTAGTGTTTATGCTGTAAACAGAGATTGTGTGCATCATTTTCCTTACAACAAAGAATTTTTGTTCTAGAGCTAGATTTTTTTAACTTATCAAAAGAATGGAAACTTAGATAAGAGTTAGGCGTGATATTTATTTAGCCACTTATAGTTGATAGACTGGAGACACTCACTCTCGAGTTCAGATATTTGACAGTAGCCTGACTTGCCTACTCCTTGTACCATGAAGAGCCTTTCCAATTTGGCTGGAATTTGGATCCTGACATGCTCCGCAGGTGGTAAATGGATGCCCGTAAGACAAAGTCCCTTACTTGAAACTCTCTAGGCTTAACCAAATTCTCATAAGTTCTAGATAGCTGTTGGGTATAAACCTTCAAATTCTCTTTGACCTTATCACTGTGTCCATCCAATACCTACAATTTTAAATGATTAGATTCTAGTATGAGACCGTCACTTAGAGCCACTCTAGCTGAGGGTACTCCTAGTTCTATTGATATGACATCTTCAGTCCTATAGACCGGTGAGAATGGAAGGAATCCAATTGGCTTTCTTCTCAAGGTTTTGTTGGCCCACAACACCACTGGTAGCTATTCATCCCAAGCCCCTGACGTATCTTCAAACATTTTCTTCACGATGTTGATTAGTTTTTTGTTCGTAGCCTCCACCTGGCCATTCTTCTTGGGATATGATATGGTTGATGTGACAACCCGTCTAATAAAATACCGGGCGATCACTCCTATATAAACTTAAAACATGAGTCTCATATGGTTCATTCTTAGCATCATTGTCGAAAACCAATTTCATTACTAATATCCTATTAGGCAGGCGTCAAATTTCAAATTAATTAATCTTTTTAACCAAACCATTCAAATAAAATAATTACAACAATTGTATGTAATAATTTAAATGAAATGAAGTAACTAAACACTCAGTACAAAATAATACAACTAAATCGAATGCCGCACAAAAAGGCGGTAGAAGAATAAATGAGTACAGTTGGGCCATCAGCCCGAATATGTCTACAGTACCTCCAATCTATATCTCAATGATAGAAGCGTCTACAATAAACCTACTTGCATCCACAGCTGATGCAGCAAACGTTTGACTCGAAGGAATCATCATACAGGCGTCCCTATGTCTGGACACCTATAGATATATACATAGCAAGAGAGGGGAAAAATAGAGAAACGGGTCAGAGCCCGAGTTTTGAAAACATTTTAGCAAGGGTTTAAAATCCATATTTTAAGATATGATATTTCTCATATATAAACTAGTATCGCACTCTCATGAGATACACCTCACCCCACTTCTAATAGTGCACAACTATCGCATATCTTTTAAACAACTTAGTTAAGCTACCATGCCTAACAAATGTATTTACTATCTTCTAATAATCCTTATTAATCTTAGGACGAAGGAATAAACTTCTCCCAATTCCCAACATTATGTTATGTTCGTGCGTGGGGTGTCTCACTAAGCGAAATCCAAATAAGGGACCCCCCAGATACACTACTACATGACAATGTTGATTGTTGGGATCTATTAGGCCCTCAGTACATACAACATCTTATACTATCCCGTGTATATATATATATATATATATATATATATATATATATATATATATATTCTCATTATAATCTATGATTCATAATTCATAAACATCCAGATATAAATTTATCGGAAGGAGTATAACACTTTATTCATTCTTTTCACTTTATACAAGGTTACATTATATGATATCTCATTTCATATAGAAACAATATACTATACGCAACAAGTATATTAATCAATCAACCAAACTATAATATTAATAGCTTAGTCATTTTTATTTACTAAGCAATGGTGGAACATCACAAGTATACATGTATTTTATTCTTAGTACATATATTCATATCTGGCACCCCTGGGACAAGCCGTAGTGCACACATAATCTACTATCTAATTCCGGTACATCACGTACATAAGGATCACATGTTCCGAATCACTCAGGAACCATATCAATACAAATCACACATATTGGATGTGAACATAGTGCTCATACCCATGGGTCACGCACATACCTACGCTCCCATGGTCTGCTGGAACTTATTAACTCAAAATAAGCCATTCTCAGCCCTATGTCCTTGAGGTACCAATTCTAAATCCCCCCGAAGGTAACACAAGATAAGATGGTCCTCTTTCGAAAGCCGACCCCCCGTGATAGCAAGTATGGTAGGTATGTCATACACATAATAAACAATAATATAGGTACACATTTCCACTTATATAAATATGATGTCAATGAGGCATGTACACAACCATATGATAACAATATGTATTTATCTCACCTATACATAATTTTCAATAGGTATTTATTTAACCCGTATATGTAATAATATTAGGGTAGCCGCATAGCCCATATGATAAATTCCATACGCAGTATATTTATATCTCGAATATTCTACACAATTATCGATTATAACCAATCCCCATATATGATTTCCTAGCTTTTCTCACCGCACGATGATAATACCAATAACATCGCTATATATTTATTCGAATGATATATATATATATATTTTAACAACATCTTCGATACAATCTAAATCACTTCCAAATATATTATGGCTATAAATTTCAAACTCTATAGCAATGGCCAATAACCTCAAGTGTTTCCATTTCTTAATAATATAAATATTCATACACTTAAAATACTACCCCAATACGTACTCTTTTATTTAATACTCAAATCACTTCATAAAGATTTGTACAAATAATTCCCGAATGTACCAATTCATAATAATTAATTAGCATATGCACTATGTTTCTTAATTCCTTAGGTATCTCCTCACTTATAATAATCGTCGTCATAGACGCATAGGGTAATTGCTCAATTATTTGTAGTACGTATCATAAATTTCATCCTAGTTTCCACGTAGGATTTTTACTTAACCAAGGTCGGTATATAAATACCTTTTCTATGCGCACAATTACTTATATAAAATTGCCCACCTAAATACCTCTTTAAGTATTATTCCTCACGAACACCCCTATTTGGGTAAATCTTGGATTTTACTTTCAACTAACCCAAGGTACACGCCTTACTCAAAAAATTATTTAGAAGTCCCCTCGCTATTTTTAGGAACCCCAAATATTTATCTCCAAACAATTCTAGCCTTTATTTTTCGAATTTCCGATTTGATTTTCGAGTTAATGATTTAAACCTCGGAAGTGCTTTCTTAGAAAAATCGTATCAAATAAAAAAAAATCAGAAAAATACGCGGTCAGCTCTCACATGACCGTATCGAAAAGATCTACAACTTTTATGTTTTGACCAAGAGCCTAATCGACCCTCTTCCTAGTCGAAACAGTTTGGAAGTGACACTGCTCACTATTCACCTTCTTCTCCAAAAATCCAAACCTCCATTAAAGAACCTCCAAGCTTTTTATCTCCTCTCTCATCATCATCCAACCTCAAACACCATAAATAATAACATAAAAAGGGGTCTAATCATCCTAGAATCCATAACCAACCATTAGTTTCAATTAATTCTTAAGTTTCTCAAATTGGGCATAAGCCGAGTTTTATCCGTTTTAATCTTCCAAAAACCCACTTGATTTACGCAAATTTCAACCCAAATTTTTTTATAGTTTTACACCAACTATAATATGAGAAATAAACACACAAAATCATAGAGCAAGTTAAACACTTGCATCGTGGATTAAATCCGACGACCTCGAGTCGAATCCCGCGAAGTTTTGGCCGGAAATCCCTTTTCTTCCTTCTTCTCTTCTCTTCTTTCTCTTATCTTCCTACTCTCTTCTCTTTCTCTCTCTTAGATTTGATTTTGGGTAAGAAATGAGGGTTGCCTTCTTAATAAACCCCAAATTGGGTATATACCCAATTGTAAAATGACTCGTGTACTCAATTACGAGTCCCTACTAGTCCAAAAATCCCTGAAACCTAAACACTACCCCCCGGATACTCTATTTTGACTATCTCGACCATTCCGAACCCAATGACACAGCCAAAATCTCCATCCGAGTTACTTAGCTAAAATTCAATAATTAAACCCAATACGTTCAATACGCGTCCGTTCCAATTAAAATATTTCCCTTTGTCGCTTTACCTAACTGTGACATGTAATAAAAATAATCTACTCATATACTTAGTCTCGTACGAAAATATAATCCATGTAAATATTTATTCGACACTTAAAAACTAATATTTACTATTCACTTTATAATATTAAATTTATTTAATTCAACTAATAAATTCCAAAATGACTATTCATAAAAATTCCTCAAATTACCAAATCACGTCCATAGTGTAATTTAAATACCTTTAAAAGTACGGGGTATTACATACTTCACACCTTACAACATAATTTCATCCTCGAAATTTAGGTATAGCCTAAACCACTACTCTAGGATCACTATATACCCTATGTCCTAGATTAACCAAATTTTGATATATCCTAATACAATAGACCCCCACCACATTATACCTATCTCAAGGCGTACGCTCTAACGCACTAACGTAACCAAATATTTATATGTTACAACACTACCTTGGTCGTAGGGTTGTCTCTAATGTCATATCGCATCTAGTGCTTCTTTTAGTGATTATAAAGAAAACGAGCCTATAACTGTCGCTCTAACTAATTGGTCCCATCGGAGGTTCGCTACTACAAGCGTTCACTCATTGACATTAGAACCTCTAATTTCCCTCAAAAAGGAAAACTATACTAGCACTCAACTGTTTCCGTCAGTCTTTTCGCTTATCTTAAGTGTGCTAACTCTTATTACACAAATATAATTTTATCATTGCGTACTTCCTACTACGTTCCATCCAATCCATTTCAAATCCATTTATAACTGCCTTGCAGTATAATCTCTAGCTTTATATACTACATCCCTTCTATTTCGAGCGGTATATAAAATCAACTTACGAAGGTTTCCATACACCCTTTTAATATATGCCTATCTACACAATCATTGTAAAAGTCTGATACGTAACACTCACTCTAAATAATGGGCCTCATTTCCTCGGCCTAGTAATAAAACCTGGGTACCCTTAACCCGAATAATTTAAAATTTTAATTCTCCTGAAAGATGGAAATTCAATCCTTCTCAAGGTTATCCTATCGATTTTCTTGTGGCTACTCACAACAGTCTTCCTATATCAGTGCCACTAGTCTTACTAACCTTACTTCGTGGTAGTCCTAAGATCAAGGTGTTTCTAACACACGTAATAAGAGTATTATCCTAACTATATCTCTAGTGCCCAATATCTCTCTCGACTTCCAACATTTTCTCAGTTTCATGCGTGGGACGTCTCTCAAAGCGAAATCCAAACAAGGAACCCTCCCATTACACGACCCCCTCGATTTGTTAGTCATCGAGATGTAACGGTCTTTGGGACACCAATGGGATGTTCTAAAACATACCTTGTTAACCTAATAATGTACTTCTACCACTATATCCTTCCATCTTAAGCAAATGGAGAGTCCAACAAATCAGGGCGCCTACTCTCTGCAAAAGTGTTACGGACATCATACCAGAAACGCAGTTCCTCTAAATTTTCCTTTTATTCAAAGTCTCACTATTTGTCTCCAATCAATTTCCTTTATCTTACCTCACCCACATTCTTATGGTGATAGGAAAATTTTAGTGCTTCTCCATAGCACTTATGGTGATAGGAAAATTTTAGTGCTTCTCCAATCAATTTCCTTTATCTTACCTAATTCTGCTAAGGAGCCTTACTATAAGCGCTTGCATTAACACTAAGTCTTTAGCGTAACCAACAATGAGCTTAATTCCATATATCAACATTAAATTATGCGTACCATAAATCATACCTATAAGGTCCACATACACTAAAATCATGTCAAGGAAACAACTACTTATCGGGTTTCTACCTAATCACATACGAAAGGTGAGCTCATCTAGAATTTATCTCGCATTCCACTATTTATTATATCCGTAGGTATTTGTTTCACACCTCTTATAAATATATATACAATATACCATACACATCACGTATATCCATACTTATATATCACACATTTTATAAGTATAATAACCATCCCTCAGAGCTATAACTCAATGGATGCAGTCTCTCAATGCTATCATCTTCCAGGGAATTAATTACATCATCCTGGGTACCAGTGGTCCGACTATCACACCAACTTGGTAAAAACCAAATCATATAAGTATACCAATCACACACATATATAGTTGTAAACATATCATTTATATACGTCTCAATATAGATATTAAAATCCGGCTAATCATGCATATCTCTCGTAACACTAGCCCGTATTCCCCAAATATAAAATTTGATTTAATTCCCATACGTATTCACTTTCTTATAGTATAAATAAATATTAAGATTATTACAACTAGCTCGTATCCCAATTACATTCGAAATTCTTATTCGAATTCCAAGGGTCCCTTTTTTCCCATAAAAACTCTTAAAAATCACTAATTCTCACAAGTTTAATCTATGGCAGACTACACACCTTGTCTTAAAATAGTTGTAACTCACGCTACAAAATTTCAAATCACTAGTGAGTCTATCATTTCCCCTACCCTCTTTCTCTATTTTACCTCCCCTACTTCGGTACTAAGTTCACTTAACCATGTCACTCTTTACTCACTATCGGTCTCTGACCGATCCTTATGTGAATAACCTTGAAACTTCATTCTTTTTATTCTTTCTAAATCAAAGGAGTTTGCAGTTTAAAACCATCTGTAAGATTCATTTATGAGCAAAACGTCATGCTCCCCCAAATATGGTGACCATCATCCCCACCATTTCAACATTGCTCTCACTAGTGAAAAAAATTTCCTCAAATTTTCACATATGGATATTCTCATACCCAATGCTAAGCAAGAGATTTTTAGCCTTCTACTGTAATACCCCGTAATTTTAAATGACTTTTAAAATGGGTTATATTTTAAATTAATGGATTAATTGGATTTTTTATTAATTAATTCATTCGGGTTTTATCCGGACGGTGGATATTAAAATGGAAGATTCTAAATATTACTTAAAGATATTTAGGTAATATATGAATGTGATGTCATTGATATGACTGTATGATATAAATTCGGTAATTTATATTTTTAGTCAGACGCGGTATGGGACATGTCGGGACTAATTTATTAAATTAAAAAGGAAATTTATTTTATATCGACCTTATAGTCATTTCGACTGCGTCCTTGCCTCCGGAAGGTTCGAAATAGTCAGAAAAGTCTATTTGGATGTTAATTTTGAGTCTCGGGTCATTTGGAAATGAATAGACAACCCGAAAGGGCATTTTGGTCATTTTTATAAGGGGGATGAATAGTGATTTCGGATTTGGTACTATTATAAGTATTGGTAGATTAAGTGTATGGGGGTTATTCATCTCCTCTTCACAAATTAGAGAAGCCATCTTCCTAGAGAGAGTGTAAGGGTGCTTGGGAAAGGAAAAGCCTACTTGGGAAGGAAAAGAACAAGAACCAAGGTTCACAACCACCGGAGTTTGACCGGAGAAGGGACAACCAACTGAGATATACTACACCAAAGGATCAGACTTTCAGTAAAGGCAAGTGTTTGATAATGGCAATTTAAGTTCGTATATTGTCCATGTTAGAATAGTACGAAAAGAGAAGATTATTCATGTTTGGAAGAAATAATGGAGTGATTAAATGGATTTCTGGAAACTGAAATGATATAGGAATCAAACTCATGTTTTAGGTTGATAATAATCCACGAAATAGTCATGAATATTATGAAAACCATTGATGTGTTCTTAAAATTATTATGTTGATGATTTTCTGGAAAATGAGGAGATAAACATGCTTTTTAATCCAATCCCTTGATGATTATAGGATGTTTAGAGTATTGGAAATAGTTCATATATGTTGATATATCATGTAGTAAATATTATAAGTCATTTGGAATGTTTAGATGAAGGTTTAAATGATCATAAGTTGCTAAACTCGTAGTTGCAAAAAATGCAGAAAACCAGGCTGTGACCTGAGGGATCGATCGATCGACCGCTGCCTTCGATCGATCGACCTCCCCAGAATATGTAAAGTTGTTTCTTTTTAAATGTTGATTCTTATCCCAAACCTTTTGTGGATCTTTGGTGATTATTATTTGGATATTATGAGACTTAGAAAATATCAGTAAACCCTTGATAAGATTTGAATTAATTTGATTTGGATTCAAGTGGTTAAAATGATGAAAATAATATCGAATGGAATTTCGGTTGCTAGATTCATTTGTTAAATTATAAATGGAGATGTATGAGGATTTAATATAGGACCAGTAGGGGTGATTTTATATAACACCTGGGTATCCTTAAGTTTACAAGAGGGTTTAATCCAAAGTGAAAGAAGATGTGTTTATAAGAGATTTGAAACTATTAATTTTAACCTTAATGAAAAGGAGAATTAAACTCATAGTAATTCGGGAGAAATGATGTTATGGACCAGTAGGATATTAGTGACTTCTTACTGAATATATGTTGAGGAAAAAACCTATTTGAATCTTGTGTATTGAGTGAGGGTAGCCTTAGGGTTACAATTTGAACATCAAGGACTGAGTTTAAACTCATTATTGATTACGCAAGGACTGAGTGTAGTACAAGAGTGTAGTGGTATGACTCCTGGATAGAGATGGAGTTTAGAACACATTTGGTTGAAAGAGGTATGAGGTTATCCCGATCGCATAGTTGAAGTTGTCGGACCTCCTCGATCGACAAAGTTAAGTAGTAGTGTATTAGAGGGGTTCCTTGTTTGGATTTCGCTTTGCGAGACGCTCCGCGCATGAACCTTAACGACGTCGGGAGTGGAGAGATGTTATAGGATGTGAGGATAACTAAATTATGAAGTAAATATATGATATTTTAATACGTGGAATTTAAAAGAGATATAATGCTACGTATGGGAAATATCTTAGGGTAGTGATATTACCTTATTGATATTATGTTATAGGTATGATAATACATATTTGATTGATTGATGATTTATCTGTATGACATACCTAGCTTACTTGCTATCGGTGGGAGGTTTGCGCGTGAGGGAAGTCATATCCTGATGAATCCATGGGATCTTTGATTTGTCGCTCGAGAACATAGGTCTATGAAAGACTTATCGGAGAGTTGATAAGTCCGCTGACTATGGGTACGTAGGTATATGCGTGACCCATGGATACGAGAACTATGTTCACCTCCAATTTGTTTGTTGTTGTTTGTGGTTCGTGTAATCTTACCGAACCTTTAGTCCCCTATTCGGCGACCAGCAATGATGGGACATGATAGAAGAGTAATGCATTGCACCGCAGTTGTGACTCGGGGTGCCGTATTATATATGAATATATATATAATGGATTAAATGATTGAATGGATATATATGTTGTGGTTAAATCTATCTACGGTGATAATTGTAGATAATGGTGAATAGATAAAGATAATGGAATTAAGTTCTTGAATGTTTATGCTTATAGAATTGAAAAGCTTAACTCATGTTAATGAGAAAAGATTCATATTAATGAGTAATGACTCATGTTAATGAGAAACGATTCGTATTAATGAGTAATGATTCATGTTAATGAGAAACTAATCATATAAAGGAGAAATGTAAATGAATAATAAGGTGACGTATGGTATGGGACATACGGGGATTATGATATGGGAATGGAATTATAATATGGAGACTAGATAAGAGGAACCATTAACTAGGAGGTTAATAGGAAATCTTAAGTGTGCACTCTAGTTGAGAGGTGAGAATATCAAGTGAGAGTTGGATCTAACATGTACATAATAAATGCTTTATTGCACTTGTTAAATACTTGTTGTTTTAAAAATCATCTACACACTCGGTCTCTGACCCGTTTCCTTGCATATTTTCTTTTCTATTGTATCTTTTATATCAGGTGTCCAGCAACAGGGACGCCAACCTTAGCGGATTATGTTGAACTATGGAGCTATGGAGTTTTTGTTTAGACGCCTTTCATCTTTTGATTCACAGTATTCTTAGTTAGGGCATGTTTCCCAAAGGATTCAGTTATCTTTTCTATCGAGGTCAAATACTATTGTATTCGGGACTTTTTATTACATTTAACATTGTTGGGATTATTGTAAAGGATTTATATTATTTGGGAATGTTTATTCCAATTGCATTTAAATTCTTTTGTGTTAGTTATCGTGTTATTAGTGTTGTAGAATAAAATGTGTAGTGTTATTCTTAAACTAAAAATGGTTTTGTTGAAATTAAAATTTGGAAAGTTTTTAATACCAGCTTAATTGAGTATTGGGTGAGTTGTAAATGTTTTCGACAGTGATGCTAAGAATGAGCCAACTGTATATTCTGTTTAAATTTGGTATGGAACTGGCCACCCGGTATTTAATTAGGTGGGGTGTTACATCTACTTCCTTTGGATGAAACTACACTACTTCCGCCTAGATCAACTTCAACGTATGGTCCTTATCAAAGACCTTTCAAACTTTTTCCCAATTAAATCTCATTGGGTAATTCTAGTTTAGCACCATTCTCTACTATAATAATACTTGACAATTATAACTACTATACTTTAGTAGTCATTGCAGCAATTCATTACCATGCCACAAGGAAAGTGACATTTACTGCGAGCCTCATTCCAACATCAACTTATAGCTCTAACTAATCACCGCCTCTTGCTACCCTCACAATGGTCTTCCATGGTCGCCCTTCGTTGATTAGCACACGAATCCCAAACGAGCGCGCAAAAGATTTATGATAATTTTACATAATAGCAGGAGAACGAAATCTCACAAGAGGATATCAACAATCCTAATCATAAGGCTCTATATCAATTCAAAAGCAACGCTGAAAGCGTAGTACGTCCACACAAATTCCTAAAGGACACTAGAACCTGATGCTCTAATACCACCTGTGACAACCCGCCTAATAAAATACCGGGCGATTGATCCTATATCAAATTAAAACAGGAGTTGCATTTGGTTTATTCTTAGCATCACTGTCGAAAACCAATTTAATTACTAATATCTTATTAGGCTAGCATCAAATTTTAAATTAATTAATATTTTTAACCAAACCATTCAAATAAAATAATTACAACAGTTGTATGCAATAATTGAAATGAAAAAATGAAGTAACCGAACACTCGGTACAAAATAATACAACCAAATCAAATGCTACACAAAAAGGCGGTAGAAGAATAAACGATTACAGTTGGGCCATCATCCCGAATATGTCTACAATACCTCCTATCTAGATCTCAATGATATTAGCATCTACAATAAACCTGTTTGCATCCATAACTACTGCAACAAACGTCTGACTCGAAGGAATCATCATCCAGGCGTCCCTATGTCTGAACACCTATATATATATATATATATATATAGCAAGAGGGGGGAAAAATAAAGAAACGAGTCAGAGCCCGAGTTTTGAAAACATTTTAGAAAGTGCTTAAAATCCATATTTTAAGATATGATATTTCTCATATTTAAATTGGTATCGCACTCTCATGAGATACACCTCACCCCTCTTCTAATAGTGCACAACTATCGCATATATTTTAAACAACCTAGTTAAGCTACCCTGCCTAACAAATGTATTTACTATCTTCTAATAATCCTTATTAATCTAATTACGCAGGACTAAACTTCTCCCCAATCCCAACATTATGTTACGTTCGTGCATGGGGTGTCTCGCGATGCGAAATCCAAATAAGGACCCCCCGATACACTACTACGTGACAATGTTGATGGTTGGGATCTATTAGGCGCTCATTACATACAACATCTTATATTAACCCGTATATATATATATTCTCATTATAATCTATGATTCATAATTCATAAACATCCGGATATAAATTTACCTGAAGGAGTATATCACTTTATTTATTCTTTTCACTTTATACAAGGTTACATTATATGATATCTAATTTCATATAGAAAAAATATACTATACGCAACAAGTATATTAATCAATCCACCGAACTATAATATAAATAACTTAGTCATTTTTATTAACTAAGCAACGGTGGAACATCACAAGTATACATGTATTTTATTCTCAGTACATATATTCATATCTGGCACCCCTAGGCCAAGCCGTAGTGCACACATTCTCTGCTATCTAATCCCGTTACATCACGTACATAAGGATCACAGGTTCCGTATCACTCAGGAACCGTATCAATGCAAATCACACATATTGGAGGTGAATATAGTGCTCATACCCACGGGTCACGCACATACCTATGCTCCCATGGTCCTCTGGAACTTATTAACTCAAAATAAGACATTCCCAGCCCTATGTCCTTGAGTTACCAATTCTAAATCCCCCCGAAGGCAACACAAGATAAGATTGTCTTCTTTCAAAAGTCGGCCTCCCATGATAGCAAGTATGGTAGGTATGTCATACACATAATAAACAATAATATAGGTACACATTTCCACTTATATAAATATGACCTCAATGAGGCATTTACACAACCATATGATTACAATAGGTATTTATCTCACCTATACATAAATTTCCATAGGTATTTATTTAACTCGTATATGTAATAACATTAGGGCAGAGGCATAGCTCATATGATAAATTCCATACCCAGTATATTTATATCTCGAATATCCTAGGCAATTATCGATTATAACCAATCTCCATATATGATTTCCTAGCTTTTCTCACCGCACGATGATAATACCAATAACATTGTTATATATTTATTCTAATTATATATATATATATATATAATTTAACAACATCTTCTTTACAATCTAAATCACTTCCACATATATTATGACTATAAATTCCAAACTTTATACCAATGGCCAATAACCTCAAGTGTTTCCCTTTCTTAATAATATAAATATTCATACACTTAAAATACTACCCCAATATGTACTCTTTTATTTAATACTCAAATCACATCCTAATCACATCATAAAGATTTGTACAAATAATTCCCGAATGTACCAATTCATAATAATTAATTAGCATATGCACTATGTCTCTTAATTCCTTTGGTATTTCCTCACTTATAATAATCATAATCCATAGACGCATAGGGTAATTACTCAATTCTTTTTAGTATGTGTCCTAAATTTCATCCTAGTTTCCTCGTAGGATTTTTACTTAACCAAGGTCGGTATATAAATACCTTTTCTATGCGCACAATTACTTATATAAAATTGCCCACCTAAATTACCTCTTTAAGTATTATTCCTCACAAACACCCCTATTTGGGTAAATCTTGGATTTTACTTTCAACTAACCCAAGGTACACGCCTTACTCAAAAAATTATTTAGAATTCCCCACACTATTTTTAGGAACCCCAAATATTTATCTCCAAACAATTCTAGCCTTTATTTTTTAAATTACCTGTTTGATTTCTGAGTTAATGATTTAAACCTCGGAACTTATTTCTTATTAATATCATATGAAATCGAAAGAAAATATGAAAAATATGCGGTCGGTGCCCACGCATACGTATCGAAAAGATCTATAACTTTTATGTTTTAACCAAGAGCCTAATCGTCTCTCTTCCTAGTCGAAACAGTTTGGACGTGACGCTGCTCACTATTCACCTTCTTCTCCAAAAATCCAAACCTCCATTAAAGCACCTAGAAGCTTTTTTGTCTCCTCTCTCATCATCATCCAACCTCAAACAACCATAAATACACACATAAAAAGGGTTCTAATCATCCTAGAACCCATAACCAACCATTAATTTCAATTAATTCTTAAGTTTCTCAAATTGGGCATAAACCGAGTTTTATCCATTTTAATCTTCCAAAAACCCATTTGATTTACGCAAATTTCAACCCAAAAATCTTTATAGTTTTACATCAACTATAATATGAGAAATAAACACACTAAATCATAAAGAAAGTTAAACACTTTCCTCGTCGAATCCCGCGAAGTTTTTACCGAAAATCCCTTTTGTTCCTTCTTCTCTTCTCTTCTTTCTCTTCTCTTACTTCTCTCTTATCTTTCTCTCTCTTATATTTGATTTTGGGGAAGACATGAGGGCTGCCTTCTTAACAAACCCAAAATTGGGTATATACCCAATTGTAAAATGACTTGTGTACTCAATTACAAGTCCCTACTAGTCCAAAAATCTCCGGAACCTAAACACTACCCCCGAATACTCTGTTTTGACTATCTCGGCCATTCCGAACCCAATGGCCTAGTTGAAATCTCCATCCGAGTTACTTAACTAAAATTCAATAATTAAATCCAACACGTTCAATACGCTTGTTTTCAAATTAAAATATTTTCCTTTGTCGCTTTACCTAACTTCGACATGTAATAAAAATAATCTACTCATATACTTAGTCTCGTACGAAATATAATCCATGTAAATATTTATCCGACACTTAAATACTAATATTTACTATTCACTTTATAATATTAAATTTATTTAATACCTCTAATAAATTGCAAAATTACTATTCATAGAAATTCCTCAAATTACCAAATCACGTCCATAGTGTAATTTAAATACCTTTAAAAGTACGAGGTATTACATACTTCCCCCCTTACAATAAAATTTCAGCCTCGAAATTTAGGTATATCCTACATCACTACTCTGGGATCACTATATACACTATGTCCTAGCTTAACCAAATTTTGATATAGCCTAATACAATGGTCCCCCACCATATTCTACCTATCTCAAGGCGTATGCTCTAACGCACTAGGGTAACCAAATCTTTATATGTTACAATGCTACCTCGGTCATAGGGTTGACTTTAACGTCATATCGCATCTAGTGCTTCTTTAATTGCTTATAAAGAAAATGAGCCTATAACTGTCGCTATAACTTATTGGTCCCATTGGAGGTTCGTTACTACAAGCGTTCACTCATTTACATCAGTACCTCTAATTTCCCTCAAAAAGGAAAACTACACTAGCGCTCGACTATTTTCGTCAATCTTTTCGCTTATCTTAAGTGTGCTAACTCTTGTTACACAAATATAATTGGATCATTGCGTACTTCCTGTGACGTTCCATCCAATCCATTTCAAATCAATTTATAACTACCTTTTAGTACAACCTCTTGCTTTATATATGACGTCCCTTCTGTTTCGAATGGTATATAAAATCAACTTACGAAGGTTTCCATACACCCTTTTAATCTGTGCCTATCTGCACAATCATTGTAAAGGTCTAATACGTAACACTCACTCTAAATAATGGGCCTCATTTCCTCGGCCTAGTAATAAAACCTAGGTACTGTTAACCCGAATAATTTCAAAATTTAATTCTCTTGAAACCTGGAAATTCAATCCTTCTCTAGGTTATCCTACCGATTCTCTTGGGTTACTCACAATAGTCTTCTTATATCAGCGCCACTAGTCTTACTAACCTTACTTCGTGGTAGTCCTAAGTTCAAGGTGTTTCTAACACACGTAATATGAGTATTATCCTAACTATATCGCTAGTGCCCAAGACCTCTCTCGACTTCCGACATTTGCTCGATTTCATGCGCGGGACGTCTCTTAAAGCAAAATCCAAATAAGGAACCCTCCTGTTACACTACTCCCTCGCTTTGTCAGTAATTGAGATATAACAGTCTAAGGGACACCAACGGGACATTCTGAATCCTACCTCGTTAACCTACTAATGTACTTTTACCACTACATCCTTCCATCTTGACCAAATGGAAAGTCCAACAAATCAGGGCGCCTACTCTCTGCCAAAGTGTTACGAACATCATACCCAAAATGCAGTTCCTCTAAATTTTCCTTTTATTCCAAGTCTCGCTATTTGTCTCCAATCAATTTCCTTTATCTTACCTCCCCCACATTCTTACGGTGATAGGAAAATTTCAGTGCTTCTCCATAGCACTTCTATCTCAAAATAATTATACTGTCGTCAGACGGCTCTCAGTCTATAGTGTTTCCTCTACACTAAGTGACTTATCATCAAAATCAATATACTTCCATTTTATAACATCTCTCCACTCCCTACGTTGTTAAGGTTTGTACGTGGAGCATCTTGCAAGAGAAATCCAAACAAGGAACCCCTCCTATATAGTGCTACTTAACTTTGTCGGACGTGGAGATCCGCTAGTTCAAATATGCCACTAGGATAAAGCCATCTTTCCTATCGTCAAAAGTGTGGCCATAACTCCTAATTCTACTAAGGAGCCTTACTATAAGCGCTTGCATTAACACTAAGTCTTTAGCGTAACCAACAATGAGCTTAATTCCACAACTCAACATTAAACGATGTGTACCTTAAATCATACCTACAAGGTCCACATACACTAAAATCATGGCAAGGAAACATCTACTTATCGGGTTTCTACCTAATCACATACTAAAGGCGAGCTTATCTAGAATTTATCTCTCATTCCATTATTTATTATATCCTTAGGTATTTATTTCACACCTCTTATAAATATGTACAATATACCATACACATCACGTATATCCATACTTATATATCACACATTATATAAGTATAATACCCATCCCTCAGAGCTATAACTCAATGGATGTAGTCTCTCAATGCTATCATCTTCCACGGAATTAATTACATCATCCTGGGTACCAGTGGTCGGTCTATCACACCAACTTGGTAAAAACCAAATCATGTAAGTATACCAATCGATCACACACATATATAGTTGTAAACATATGATTTATATCTGTCTCAATATAGATATTAAAATCCGGCTAATCGTGCATATCTCTCGTAACACTAACCCGTATTCCCCAAATATAAAATTTGATTTAATTCCCATACGTATTCACTTTCTTATAGTATAAATAAATATTAAGATTATTACAACTAGCCCGTATTCCAATTACATTCGAAATTCTTATTCGAATTCCAAGGGTCCCTTTTTTCCAAAAAACTCTTAAAAATCACTAATTCTCACATCTTTAATTTATGGCTGACTACACACCTTGTCTTAAAATAGTTGTAACTCACGCTACAAAATTTCAAATCACTAGCGAGTCTATCATTTCCCCTACCCTTTGTCTCTATTTTACCTCCCCTACTTAGATACTAAGTTCACTTAACCATGTCACTCTTTACTCACTATCGGTCTCTGACCGATCCTTATGTGAATAACCTTGAAGCTTCATTCTTTTTATTCTTCCTAAATCAAAGGAGTTTGCAGTTTAAAATCATCTGTAATAATCATTTATGAGCAAAACGTCATGCTCCCCCAAATATGGTGACCATCGTCCCCACCGTTTCAACATTTCTCTCACTAGTGAAAAAATTTTCCTCAAATTTTCACATATGGATATTCTCATACCCAATGCTAGCTTTTGAGCCTTCTACTTCCTTTGGATGAAACTACACTACTTCTGCCTAGCTCAACTTCAATGTATGGTACTTATCAAAGACCTTTCTGTGACACCCTGCCAAATTAAATAACGGGTGATCAGTCATTTATTAAATTATAACCAAGGTTAATGGTTGGTTCATTCTCAGCATCACTGTCGCAAAAATAACTTTTCCAATTAAACACCCTAAATAATTAAGCTAAGTGACAAAACTATTTTTAGACTTCAATTTCCAAATTTAATTTAAAACCAAGATTTAAAACCTTTGATAATTAACAGTTTAAGATTCACACAATAATAACAAGGATATAAATGATCCATCAAGAATTTAACTGTCAATAGTAAATCCCAACTTCAAACCACCCAAGAAAAACATTCTGACAGTAATAAATCCCAAAGTAAAACTACTGAAAGTAAATGAATTACAATCCATCACAAAAACCAACTAAATAATGAAAAGGGCGACACATGCCCAACTAGATAAAGTAGAACTAGAAGTGGAATCAACAATGAGGTCGTCTAAGCAAGAGGCCTGCAACTCCCACCTAAGCTGCATCACGTTCCCTACGGAGGATCCTATGCAATACGCCCTTGTGGCTGGGCACCTGTAATATATACATATATATACAAGAGAGAAGAGAAAATAGAAAACGGGTCAGAGCCCGATTGTAAAAACAGTTTAAAGTTGGTTTAGCAAGTATTTAAAGTGCTACCGGCTAATGCAACAAACATATTAGTGCGACACTCCCTTGAGAAATTCTCACCTCTCTTCTAATGTGCCAACCTATCGCACTAATACTCCCAACAGTTTAACTTATTATATCTTAAGTTACTCGTAAGATTTCAAGCCGACGATTTCTAATGTTAAGGAGGTTAATCTTATTTAATAGTACAATTCTCACATAAGCCTTATTCGATAATAAAGTTCCTCAGAAATATATCATACTTTTCAAACACTTATTTCCAAGTTGCAATAATTATTCTTATCTTACATACCATAATCACAACAGGTAGTTCCCAAATTCCAAATTTAAATATATATATATTAAATACTCATATAATATATATATTCTAACAGCACCCCACATAAAATCTATGGTGCGGGCATACTCTGCTATCCAGTCCCCGTATGACTCGTACTAAGGGAAATACTAGTTCGAAATCACTCTCGAACTGTATTAACACAAAACACATACAAAATGAGGCGAAGCATAGTTCCAAGTCACTAAGAGGATAGCACAACCCTCACATCTCTTAGGACCGTCTGACTATAGATCCAATAGCATGTACCAAGGATTCCTATCTTCTAGGGTATGAGTCAATATCTACCATAAAGGTCCCATCGAGATAAGACTGTCCCAGCGCGGTAACCTCAGTGATAGCAAGTAGCGTGGGCATGATTTTTACACGTATATAGTATATGCATAAACACAGTCATATATATATACTACTATTACCATATCAAATTTAGGTACACTCTCACGACCCATAATGATGATATTTATCCTTATTACTCGTTAATTAGTTAACACGTATAACGGTTTGTCTCCTATTCAAATTTGTGGGATTATCCCAACTTATTAAGTGTCACTCGTGGATTCTTATCCTCCTAAGTGTAATTTTAGTAGGTACTCATTTATTTTACAATGTAATTACCGGGCGGAAAAAGTGTGTTCGTGTGAGGACACAATCGTCGTGTGTTTCGCCGCCGCGATACAAAAAGAACATAAGCTACTACTACACTTGACAAGCAAGCACAACGGTAAGTCGGGTATCGTAAATCCACAGGGAGTGATTGAATTTTAGATGTTAATTGTTTTAAAACTTCTGAAAATCAAAGGGTGTAAAAGAAATAAGAAAAGGTGATAGGGTGGTTATGGTGACAAAACAAAAGAATAAGTTACGCTACACAAAAGTAAAGTGAGGATCGGGATCACATTCTACCACACGGATCGAAACAACTACTAATTAGAATTAAGGCTCCAAAGCAATTAATCGATCATTTTTAATTAAGCATAAACATCACGCAATAAGGAATTTAAGCCAAAGTTGCGAGATTAAACATTTAACCAAAAATGGTCACACGCGGATTAAATTCGGATAATCGCTATAAACACTAACGTTGCATGACAAAGAAAGTTAAACGCATAATAATCCGACTTTAATACGCGAGGTTTCAATTAAATGCAATTTTACACAAAACCTAATTTTCGAGGTCCAAACCCGTAAATGGCGGAACACAATCCCGAACCTATTTATCTAAGGGAAATACATGGAAATAAACTAATTTACACTAATAAAGTAAGAAATAAACACAATAAACTAATTAACAAAGCATGAAAACTATCTAGAAAGCAAGGAAATAATGAAATACAACTATATTAATGGAGAGGGAAGATGAATAGTCAACATACAATCCACATGGGGTGTCAAACCAAGAGGAATTGAAGAAGAACCAAGCAAAACCCCAAAACCCTAACTAAAACTAACCTAAAATCTGAATATATGAAGATCTCCCTTCAAAATGAAGAGAAAGAGTATTTATGCAAAAATAAATCCCATGGAAAAATTGTAAATAAAAGGGGAGAAAAACAAATATCAGCAGGGCCGAATCGATTTGGTTGGAGAATATCTCGAGGCTGCCAGAGGGGTGAATCGATTCGGGTGAAATCCGAATCGATTCGGCTGAAATCTGAATCGATTTGGAAACAGAGGAACTGACATACTGTCTCCAACCGAATCGATTCGCAAATGGGCGAATCGATTCGGACCTGCTGGTCTTGAATCTTTCCCCTGTTTTTGGTTGAGATGAAATTCTCTTCCGCTCAAAAGCCCGTAACTTCTTCGTTCGAACTCGGAATAGCGTACCGTTTGCGGCCACGCGAAGCTTGTTCAGGGGGCTTCAACTTCCGTGAAGACATTGGGTCAGTTACCCAAATTGTGAAATGACTAAATTGCCCTTGCGCGTGCAATTGTGTACGAAACTTCACCGGAATGCGTCCGAACTTCATACTAAGCATCCAAATACCTACAAAAGCTCAATTAACCCCTGCAAAACATGTTAACATAGAAATTCGAGGTTATATGGTTAACGAGCATAAATATAGGGATTAAGATACCCGAGGGGGCTAATAACACGTAGGTTAACGGGTGAAATACGCAATATTTGCGCCGTATCATGTAACTTCCTTACGAGTCTCACCCTTTAACACATATTCTCATTGTCCCTTATATGTAAAACATCCCCGTGAAAGGTTAATCTCGCCTTACATTAAAGGTTCCATATTTTTAATAAGTCCTACTGGTCTTCTTTATATCCCAAAATGCTCTAACATTAATATCCAAGAATGTCTAATCATTTAAGCTGGAACAACCTATAAAAAGGGGAATACGAGTTATGCAGGAGGGGTCGATCGATCTATGGCAGGTGTTCGATCGATCGATCAAGCAGGTATGGCAGACCTGCAGATTTTCAGGATTACGGGTTTCCTCTTCCAAAGTCATCCAAAACGATATCTTTGATTACCAAACTGCAAATAGTTTATACTACAAGTATTATAACCTCAAATAAATGATTTCCTACGTCAAGCATGCAGATTTTCATCATGAAAAACGAATTAAAAGAGATATAATCCATAAAAAATCAAGAACCCTAATATTTCTTTTGTCTATTTCTTTCCCATTCTTTTACCAGATTTCAAACTCTTTATTTACTGTAAGTTCGTGGTTCAATATCTACATCTGAATTGAGTTTCGAGAATACATCTAATACTCATACAACATGCGAATTTAATTCTCCAAAATGGGTTCTTCTTTCACAAAAACTAGTCCTAATCAATCCTAGGCCAATATGATTGGAGAATTAACTGAAATAGAGAAATATAGATAGTCCCCTAGGAATTTTTTGTGGATGAAATCAGTGTGGTGGTGATCCTCGTTGCACGATCTAACGTTTGGCGGTGACGGCGGTGCAAACGGAGGAGTTTTTGGCCTAGAACTCCTTGGTAAGCTTTTCCTTTCCTTCTCCAATGGCCGTATTTTGTTTTTGGTTGTGTTAACCCTAGAAGAAAACCCTAATCATCTGATTTAACCTAGAAAATTCGTAGGTTTCCAATCCCAAAAATACAAAATGCCTAAAACGCCCTCCCGGGGTGTTAATTAAGCCTAAAAACTCCCCGAGACCCAAACTAAACCCTCGGGTACATTATTTTGACTATCTCGACCCTTCCAGATACTTTGGCGCACTTGAAATGACCATACGGGTGATTTATAATTTATTCACTTTTATTAATCAAAATTTAGTCCTAACACGATACGGGCACGTCCCGACTTAAATTTCCAAAATTGTCATTTTATTCGCTCGTGACATTTAATAGAAACAATATTATATATTACTTTGCTCATTAGTAATATTCAATAAGTTTCCAATAATTACTAACTCTCTTCGCGTTAGTAATAAAATTATTAATTTCTGTATTTATATTAAATTAACAACTCACATCAAATTTAATAAATCCCCCAAATTTAGAAAGCATAAAAATACGAGGTATTACATAATTCCCCCCTAATAACGGAATTTTGTCCCGAAATTCAAAAAATAAGGTGTACCTGGTGAGAATAACTCTGGCTACTTCTCACGCATGTTCGCCTCACGTTCCCAAGTGGATTCCTCTACATTATGATGCTCCCACTGGACCCAGACAAGTGAGACTACCTTTGACCTCAATCTTCTTTCGCTATGGTCTAGGATAGCCACTGGTCTCTCCTCGTAAGAGCTGTCTGGATGTATGGCAATCTACTCAATTGCGATATAGGTATGGGCTATGTCATCCCGAAGGTATCTTCTCAACGACGAGATGTGGAATACATCGTGAATGCGATGTAAATGTTCTGGCAATTCCAATTTGTATGCTACCGGCCCAATCCTTTCGATAATGGGAAATGGTCCCACGTACCTTGGGGCTAATTTTCCTTTCTTCCCGAATCTCATCACTCCTTTCATAGGATATACACATAGTAATACTTGGTCCCCCATAATAAACTCTCGAAAGAACCATTTTGCATCAGCGTAGCTTTTCTGCTTGTCCTGGGCTACCCAAATGCGACTCCTGATAATCTCAATCCTAGCGGAGGTTTCCTCAATCACCACTGGTCTGAGAAACTTGTTATCCCCCACCTCTAGACAACAAGTTAGGGAACGACAAGGCCTACCATTCAAAGCCTCGAATGGAGCCATGCCAATCGTGAACTGATAAGAGTTATTATAAGTGAACTCTACCAGTGGAAGATGTGGCTCCCAACCTCCTCCAAAATCAAGGACACACATGCGTAGCATATCCTCCAACATCTGATTAGTACGCTCTATTTGTCCATATGTCTGTGGGTGATAAGCTGAACTCAACCTCAACTCCGTACCTATGGCCTCCTGAAAGCTCTCCCAAAAATGCGACACGAAAATTTTGTCTCTATCTGTCATAATATTCAGGGGCACCCCATGTAATCAAACAATCTCAGTAATAAACAACTGAACATACTGGCCCGTGGCATAGTCTGTTCGTACTGGCAGAAAATGAGCCACCTTGGTCAAACGGTCCACAATCACCCAGATGGAGTCCTGGCCCTGCTGTGATGTAGGCAACCCAGTAATAAAATCCATATAAATACTCTCCCACTTCCACGCGGGTATTTCCAATGGCTGAAGCAACCCGGATGGTTTCTGGTGGTCCACCTTTACCAGCTGGCAGGTAGAACACTTGGACACAAACTCAGCAATATCCTTTTTCATCCCACTCCACCAGTGTTGCCACCTCATATCCTGGTACATCTTTTCTCCCTCAGCATGCACCGCAAATCGTGACCCGTGAGACTGGGTCATCACTCCATGACGTAAGTCTGCTCCTTCTGGGACCACCAATCTCCCATTAAACCTCAAACCCCCATCAGAACTAACAGAATAGGACTCAGCACCCTCAGCTAAAAGTCGTACAATCTGCTCCTGGAAAAATGAGTCTGTGGTCTGTGCCTGTATTACCCTCGTAACAATCTCAAGTGTCATTGTCATGACCGATATGAAGGAACGGGCTACTACGTCCTGGTGACCCAACTCTTTCCACTTTTCTTTCCAGATGTCCGCTACATCGTCTATCGGCTTACGGATCAATGCATCGGTAACCACGTTGGCCTTTCTCGGATGGTACTGTATGTCGAACTGATAGTCCTTCACAAACTCTAACCACCTGCGCTGACGCATATTCAGCTCTCGCTGAGTGAACAGGTACTGCAGTGACTTGTGGTCTATAAACAAGCGAAATTTCTCCCCCAATAAATAGTGTATCCATATCCTAAATGCAAAAATGACCTCTACTAACTCTAGGTCGTGTGTGGGGTAATTCTTCTCGTACGGCTTAAGCTTGCTGGAGGCAAAAGCTATAGCCTTCTCCTCCTGCTGAAGTACTCCTCCGAATACCCGTAAGAAGGCATCGGTGTAAACCAGATACTCCATGCCCGGCTTAGGTAAAGCAAGTATCGGTGCTGAAGTAAGCTTGTCTTTCAGCTCGTCGAAAGCCAATTGATAAGCATCGTCCCAAACGTATGGTATCCCCTTGCGAGTCAGGTTCGTCAATGGACCCGCTATTTTGGAGAACCCCCGAATGAATCTCCTGTAGTATCTGGCTAATCCCAAGAAACTACGCACTTCCGTTGGTGTCATGGGCTATCCCCACTCCCTCACCGTTGACACATAACTCGAGTCAACTGCTATCCCTTGTTCAGAAATAACATGTCCCAAGAACTGCACTTCCCGTAACCAAAATCCGCACTTCTCATACTTAGCATACAGCTGATGTTCTCGTAGAGTCTGAAGAACCTGCCTCAAGTGCTCGACATGCTCTTCATCGGTGTGTGAATATATCAAGATGTCATCTATGAAGACGATGACAAACTGATCCAAGAACTCTCTGAACACTCGGTTCATCAAGTCCATGAATACGGCTGGAGAATTTGTGAGTCCAAATGGCATCACTCTGAACTCATAGGACCCATATCTCGTCAAGAAAGCAGTCTTTGAAACATCCTGCTCCCTAATACGTAGCTGATGGTAGCCTGACCTCAGATATATCTTCGAAAAGAAAGTTACTCCCCTCAGCTGGTCGAACAGATCATCGATTCGAGGCAACGGATACTTGTTCCATATCGTGACCTTTTTCTGTTACCAGTAGTCCACACATAGACTCGGTGAACCATCTCTCTTTTTCACAAACAACACTGGAGCGCCCCAAGGTGAGGTACTCCTACGAATGAAATCCTGACCTAACAGCTGCTCTATCTGATCTCGTAACTCTCACATTTTCGCCAGATCCATACGGTATGGAGAACGTGCTATCGATCAAGTATCCGGTAATAAATCAATGACAAAATCTATCTCTTGATTGGGGGGTGGGCCTGGTATCTCCTGAAATACATCAGAATACTCACGAACAACTGGGATCGAGTCTAAGGGAATCACGGCCTCCTTAGAGGTATCCTCCTCTATGTAATATAAATGAGCGGTCAAGCCTCCTTATGGGCGATGCATCGCCACTACAAACATCTCTTGCCCCGAAATGGCAAAGACAATACTCCCACCGAAACAATCTATCATGGCTCTGTAAGCTGCGAGCCAATCCATACCAATAATAACGTCGTGCTCATGCATATCTAAGACTAACATGTCTACTGGTAATACCAAGCTACCAATATCTACTCCTACACCCCGGCATATAAATAAAATTAGCTATCCATTTCCCAGTGGTGAGTCTACACACGTTACAGTGCTCTCTGCTGTGGCTAATAACCTTAAGGCCTTCGCAAAATGGGTAGCTATAAAATAGTGTGTCGCTCCAATATCAAATAAAACCCGACCTATAGTACCATTGATAGGAAACATACCCTCAATCGCGGGCGGCGCTTGTAGAGATGCTGCCTGGTGGACGTTATAGACACGTCAGTACTGTAACTGCCCCTGCTGCACTGGAGCGGATGGAATGGCTGGTAGGGCTGGTACCTGAGCTGGTGCTGGGAGGGCGGCTAGAAAAAGTGGTCTTTGTGGTTTATTACGGGCACCCTGCTGCTGTGGGACCCTATCACCCTCTGGATAATCCTGGCGCTTGTGGCCATTTTGACCACACCCAAAGCATCGGGCCTTAAAATTTCCTCCCCTCTGTCCCTGCTGATTACGGCCCTGCTGGTTGTTACCACCCCGTTATTGGCCCTGCTGAAATCGCTGTTGGCCCTGATGGTCCTGCTGCTGCCCCTACGACTGACGATGTTGGTTCTGTTGGCCCTGATGATTATGCTGGCCCTGCTGACCCTGCCTAAATCCCCCAAATCCCTGCATGGAGTCACCTGATTGGAACCGCTTGGCAGGGTCCCCCTGATGGGAACTCTGCTCATGTTGACGAGTCTGCCCCTGAGATGTTGGTGCTCCACTAGCATCATTACCCCCTGTCCTGCCCTGCTGGCTAGACTCTCTTGCTCACTTGCTTCCCTATAGATGGAAGCGGTCATCCTAACAGTGTAGTAAAGCAACATTGAGTACTTCTGTGTAGGTACTCAGAGACAAATTTCCTATCAAGTGCTGACGGATCTTCCAAGCTAACCCGTCCACAAATAATAGTATCTTCTTACTCTAAGTGGGTGCCTCATCTGGCACTATAGTGAGAAGTCTTATGAACTCTTCTTCATACTCAGCAACAGTAGAATTTTCCTGCTTCAAGTTCAGTAACTTTCACCTCATCTCAGTTTGCACGGCGGATGGAAAATATTTGCGGTCAAACCGCTCCCAGAATGACTGAATCGGGATAACATCCCTCTCCTCCAAGGTGGTGGAGGATTCCCACCACTGCAAAGCGGCCCCCACTAGCTTAAAGGAAGCTAACAACTTCTTCTGCACTTCTTTGCACTCATACATACGCAGATGCCTCTGGATATCTTTCTTCCACTGGCTGACAATGATGATATCTGAACTACCCGAGAACTCAGGGGGATGCGCCTTCTGAAAGGCATCCCTAACCCGCTCCCATGCAGATGGAAGCTGTGCAGCTATTGGCACCACTACCTGAGCTTAGGGTGGAGCCTGCTGTACTATCGTTAGCACGACATTTACTGCATGAGCAATGATGGCGGCTACCTCATTTGCATTCATCATTCCCTGAGCCGGAGCTACTGGCTGCTCGGCTTGGGCACGCCTATCCTTTGTGGCACGTCTCGGAGGCATCTGAAACGTGAAGAAATTTATTAGTCTACAGTTATTATCAAATCTTAAATAACTGAAGACGTAATCATAAAAGCAAGAATACAACAATCCTAAAATAGGGTTCTATAGCAAGAACGCTAAGCTGAAAGTGAAATAAGCCGTACAGATCCTAAAGGACACTAGAACCTGATGCTCTGATACCATATGTGACACCCCGCCTAATTAAATACCGGGTGATCAGTCCTTTATTAAATTATAACCAAGGTGGACGGTTGGTTCATTCTCAGCATCACTGTCGCAAAAATAACTTTTCTATTTAAACACCCTAAATAATTAAGGTAAGTGACAAAGCCATTTTTAGACTTCAATTTCCAAATTTAATTTAAAACCAATATTTAAAACCTTTGATAATTAAGAGTTTAAGAGTCATACAATAATAACAAGGATATAAATGATCATTCAAGAATTTAACTATCAATAGTAAATCCCAACTTCAAACCACCAAAGAAAAATATTGTGACAGTAATAAATCCCAAAGTAAAACTACTGAAAGTAAATGAATTACAATCCATCATAAAAACCAACTGAATAATGAAATGGGCGACACATGCCCAACTAGATAAAGTAAAACTAGAAGTGGAATCAACAATGAGGTCGTCTAAGCAAGAGGCCTGCAACTCCCACCTAAGCTGCAGCGCGTTCCCTACGGAGGATCCTATGCAAGATGCCCCTGTGGCTGGGCACCTATAATATATACATATATATACATGTGAGAAGAGAAAATAGGAAACGGGTCAAAGCTCGATTGTAAAAACAGTTTAAAATTAGTTTAGCGAGTATTTAAAGTGCTACCGGCTAATGCAACCAACATATTAGTGCGACACTCCCTTGAGAAATTCTCACCTCTCTTCTAATGTGCACACCTATCGCACTAATACTCCCAACAGTTTAACATATTTTATCTTAAGTTACTCGTAAGATTTCAAGCTGACGATTTCCAATGTCAAGGAGGTTAATCTTATTTAATAGTACAATTCTCACATAAACCATATTCGATAATAAAGTTCCTCAGAAATATATCATACTTTTCAAACACTTATTCCCAAGTTGAAATAATTATTCTTATCTTACATACCATAATCATAGCAAGTAGTTCCCAAATTCCAGATTTAAATATATATATATATATATATATATATATATATATATATATATATATATATATATATATATATATAGAGAGAGAGAGAGAGAGAGAGAGAGAGAGAGGATCACAAGTGGACCAAAAGAATGGACTTTTTAATGGACTTAACAAAAAAGACTAATAACCCACTAATTTTAATTCCTTGGTGTAATGGGTCCGCGCCAGCGGCACCCAATAACCGAGACTTATTAGTCTTTTTTGTTAAGTCCATTAAAAAGTCCATTCTTTTGGTCTACTTGCGAACCTCTCCCTATATATATATATATAATACTCATAATATATATATATATATATTCTAACAGCACCCCACATAAAATCTATGGTGCGGGCATATTCTGCTATCTAGTCCCCGTATCACTCGTACTAAGGGAAATACTAGTTCGGAATCACTTTCGAACTGTATTAAAACAAAACACATACAAAATGAGTGGAAGCATAGTTCCAAGTCACTAAGAGGATAGCACATACCCTCACGTCTCTTAGGACCGTCTGACTATCTATCTGATAGCCTGTACTAAGGATTCCTATCTTCTAGGGTACGAGTCAATATCTCCCATAAAAGTCCCATCGAGATAAGACTGTCCCAACGTGGTAACCTCAGGGATAACAAGTATCACGGGCATAATTTTTACATGTATATAGTATATGCATAAACACAGTCATATATATATATACTACTATTACCATATCAAATTTAGGTACACTCTCACAACCCATAATTATGATATTTATCCCTATTACTCGTTAATTAGTTAGCACGTATAATGCTTTGTCTCTTATTCAAATTTGTGGGATTATCCCAACTTATTAAGTGACACTCGCGGATTCCTATCCTCCTAAGTGTAATTTCAGTAGGTACTCATTTATTTTACAACGTAACTTCCTTATGAGTCTCACCCTTGAACACATATTCCCATTGTCCCTTATACGTAAAACATCCCCGTGAAAGGTTAATCTCGCCTTACATTAAAGGTTCCATATTTTTAATAAGTCCTACTGGTCTTCTTTATATCCCCAAATGCTCTAACATTAATATCCAAGAATGTCTAATAATTTAAGTTGGAACAACCTATAAAACGGGGAATATGAGTTATGCAGGAGGGGTCGATCGATCTATGGCAGGTGTTCGATCGATCGATGATTCGATCGATCGATGCTCTAGAGTCGACCGATCGATCAAGCAGGTATGGCAGACCTGCAGATTTTCCATATTACGAGTTTCCTCTTCCAAAATCATCCAAAACGATATCTTTGATTACCAAACTCCAAATAGTTTTTACTACAAGTATTATAACCTCAAATAAATTATTTCCTACGTCAAGCATGCAGATTTTCATCATGAAAAACGAATTAAAAGGGATATAATACATAAAAATATCAAGAACCCTAATATTTCTTTTGTCTAGTTCTTTCCCATTCTTTTACAAGATTTCATACTCTTTATTTACTGTAATTTCGTGGTTAAATCTCTACATATGAATTGAGTTTACTCATACAACATGCGAATTTAATTCTCCAAAATGGGTTCTTCTTTCACAAAAACTACTCCTAATCAATCCTAGGCTAATATGATTGGATCATTAAATGAAATAGAGCAAGATAGATAGTCTCCTGGGAATTTTTGTTTCTGATTTGTGGATGAAATCAGTGTGGTGGTGATCCTCGTTGCGCGATCTAACGTTTTGCGGTGACGGCGGTGCAAACGAAGGAGTTCTTGGCCTAGAACTCCTTGGTAAGCTTTTCCTTTCCTTCTCCAATGGCCGTCTTTTATTTTTGGTTGTGTTAACCCTAGAAGAAAACCCTAAGCATCTGATATAACCTAGAAAATTCGTAGGTTTCCAATCCCAAAAATACAAAATGCCTAAAACGCCCTCCCGGGGTGTTAATTAAGCCTAAAAACTCCCCGAGACCCAAACTAAACCCTCGGGTACATTATTTTGATTATCTCGACCCTTCCAGATACTTTGGCGCACTCGAAATGACAATACGGGTGATTTATAATTTATTCACTTTTATTAATCAAAATTTAGTCCTAACACGATACGGGCGCGTCCCGACTTAAATTTCCAAAATTGTCATTTTATTCGCACGTGACATTTAATAGAAACAATATTATATATTACTTTGATCATTAGTAATATTCAATAAGTTTTCAATAATTACTAACTCTCTTCGCGTTAGTAATAAAATAATTAATTTCCGTATTCATATTAAATTAACAACTCACATCAAATTTAATAAATCCCCCAAATTTAGAAAGCATAAAAATACGGGGTATTACACTTTAAAATTTTTTCCCATTTAAATCTCATTGGGTAATTCAGGTTTTGCACCATTCTCTACTATAGAAATACTTCACAATTACAACTACTATACTTTAGTAGTCGTTGCAGCAATTCATGACCATGCCACAAGGAAAGTGACCTTTACCGCGATCCTCATTCCAACATCAACTTATAGCTCTAACTAACCCCGCCTCCCGCTGCCCTCACAATGGTATTCCATGGTCGCCCTTCGCCGATCAGCACACAAATCCCAAACGAGCACGCAAAAGATTTACGATAATTTTACATAATAGCATGGCTCTATATCAAATCAAAAGCAACGCTAAAAGCGTAGTACGATCGCACAGATTCCTAAAGAACACTAGAACCTGATGCTCTGATACCACCTGTGATAACCCGCCTAATAAAATACCGGGAGATCACTCCTATATGAAATTAGAACATGAGTCTCATATGGTTCATTCTTAGCATCACTGTCGAAAACCAATTTAATTACTAATATCCTATTAGGCTAGCATCAAATTTTAAATTAATTAATCTTTTTAACCAAACCATTCAAATAAAACAATTACAATAGTTGTATGAAATAATTGAAATGAAATGAAGTAACCGAACACTCAGTACAAAATAATACAACCAAATCGAATGCTGCACAAAAAGGCGGTAGAAGAATAAATGAGTACAGTTGCGACATCAGGCTAAATATATCTACAATACCTCCTATCTAGATCTTAATGGTAGAAGCGTATACAATAAACCTGCTTGCATCCACAGTTGCTGCAGAAAATGTTTAACTCAAAGGAATCATCATCCAAGCGTCCCTATGTCTGGACACCTATAGATATATATATAGTATGAGAGGGGAAAATAGAGAAACGAGTCAGAGCTCGAGTTTTGAAAACATTTTAGCAAGTGATTAAAATCCATACTTCAAGATATGATATTTCTCATATTTAAATTGGTATCACACTCTCATGATATACACCTCTCCCCTTTTCTAATAGTGCACAACTATCGTATATATTTTAAACAAACTAGTTAAGATACCCTGCCTAACAAATGTATTTACTATATTTTTTAATAATCCTTATTAATCTGAGTATGAAGGACTAAAATTCTCTCCATTCCCAACATTATGTTACGTTCGTGCGTGGGGTGTCTCTCAAAGAGAAATCCAAATAAGGAACCCCCCGATACACTACTACGTGATAATGTTGATCGTTGGGATCTATTAGGCTCTCAGTACATACAACATCTTATACAATGCCGTATATATATATATATATATATATATATATATATTATTTTTTTTCTCATTATAATCTATGATTCATAACTCATAAACATCCGGATATAAATTTACCGGAAGGAGTATATCACTTTATTAATTCTTTTCACTTTATACAAGGTTACATTATATGATACCTCATTTCATATAGAAATAATATACTATACGCAACAAGTATATTAATCAATCCACTGAACTATAATATAAATAGCTTAGTCATTTTTATTTACTAAGCAACGGTGGAACATCACAAGTATACATGTATTTAATCTCAGTACATATAATCATATCTGCCACCCCTAGGCCAAGCCGTAGTGCATGCACACTCTGCTATATAATCCTGGTACATCACGTACATAAGGATCACATGTTTCTAATCACTCTGGAACGGTATTAATACAATTCACACATATTGGAGGCGAACATAGTGCTCATACCCACGGGTCATGCACATACCTACGCTTCCATGGTCTGCTGGAACTTACTAACTCAAAATAAGCCATTCTCAGCCCTATGTCCTTGAGGTACCAAGTCTAAATCCCCCCGAATAAAAAACAAGATAAGATTGTCCTCTTTCAAAAGCCGACCTCCCGTGATAGCAAGTATGGTAGGTATGTCATACACATAATAAACAATAATATAGGTACACATTTTCACTGATATAAATATGACCTCAATGAGGCATTTACACAACCATATGATAACAATAGGTATTTATCTCTCCTATACATAATTTTTCATAGGTGTTTATTGAACTCGTATATGTAATATTTATAATGTAGACGCATAACCCATATGATAAATTCCGTACCCAGTATATTTATATCTCGAATATCCTACGCAATTATCAATTATAACCAATCTCCATATATGATTTCCTAGCTTTTCTCACCGCACGATGATAATACCAATAACATCGTTATATATTTATTCAAATTATATATATATATATATATATATATTATTTAACGACATCTTCTATTCAATCTAAATCACTTCCAAATATATTATGGCTATAAATTCCAAACTCTATAGCAATGGCTAATAACCTCAAGTGTTTCCATTTCTTAATAATATAAATATTCATACACTTAAAATACTACCCTAATACGTACTCTTTTCTTTAATACTCAAATCACTTCCTAATCACATCATAAATATTTGTACAAATAATTCCCGAATGTACCAATTTATAATAATTAATTAGCATATGCACTATGTCTCTTAATTCCTTAAGTATCTCCTCACTTATAATAATCATCATCCATAGACGAATAGGGTAATTACTCAATTCTTTGTAGTACGTATCCTAAATTTTACCCTAGTTTCCTCGTAGGATTTTTACTTAACCAAGGTCGGTATATAAATACCTTTTCTATGCGCACAATTACTTATATAAAATTGCCCACCTAAATACCTCTCTAAGTATTATTCCTCACGTACACCCCTATTTGGGTAAATCTTGGATTTTACTTTCAACTAACCCAAGGTGCACGCCTTACTAAAAAAATTATTTAGAATTCCCCACACAATTTTTAGGAACCCCAAATATTTATCTCCAAACAATTCTAGCCTTTATTTTTGAAATTTTCGGTTTGATTTTCGAGTTAAAGATTTAAACCTTGGAACTTCTTTCTTAGAAAAATCATATCAAATCGAAAGAAAATCAGGAAAATACGCAGTCGGCGCCCACGCGACCATATCGATAATATATACAACTTTTATGTTTTGAACATGAGCCGAATCGGCCCTATTCCTAGTTGAAACAGTTTGGAAGTGACGCTGCTCACTATTCACCTTCTTCTCCAAAAATCCAAACCTCCATTAAAGCACCTCCATGCTTTTTATCCCCTCTCTCATCATCCAACCTCAAACAACCATAAATACAAACGTAAAAAGGGTTCTAATCATCCTAGAACCCATAACCAACCATTAATTTTAATTAATTCTTAAGTTTCTCAAATTGGGCATAAATCGAGTTTTATCCATTTTAATCTTCCAAAAACCCATTTAATTTATGCAAATTTCAACACAAAAATCTATATAGTTTTACACCAACTATATTATGAGAAATAAAGACCTTAAATCATAATGTAAGTTAAACACTTACCTCGTGGATTAATTCCGACGACCCTGAGTCAAATCCCGCGAAGTTTTGGCCGGAAATCCTTTTTCTTCCTTCTTCTCTTCTCTTCTTTCTCTTCTCTTCCTTATCTCTTCTCTTCATCTCTCTTAGATCTTATTTTGGGGAAGAAATGAGGGATTCCTTCTTAATAAACTCGAAATTGGGTATATACCTAATTGTAAAATGACTTGTGTACTCAATTACGAGTCCCTACTAGTCTAAAAATCTTCGAAACCTAAACACTACCCCCGGATACTCTATTTTGACTATCTCGGCCATTTCGAACCCAACGACGTAGTCGAAATCTCCATCCGAGTTACTTAACTAAAACTCACTAATTAAACCCAACACGTTCAATACGCTTGTTTTCAAATTAAAATATTTCCCTTTGTCGCTTTACCTAACTGCGACATGTAATCAAAATAATCTACTCATATACTTAGTCTCGTACGAAAATATAATCCATGTAAATATTTATCTGACACTTGAAAACTAATATTTACTATTAACTTTATGATATTAAATTTATTTAATTCCACTAATAAATTCCAAAATTACTATTCATAGAAATTCCTCAAATTACCAAATCATGTCCATAGTGTAATTTAAATACCTTTAATAGTACAGGGTATTACAGTTGAACTATTATGCATGATCTTATACTTATCAGTCATGAGCCCCATTTCCTTTCATATAAACTGCTTTCTGTTGTCCGTACGAATAACCTTTGGAATACTAAACCAGCATATCATGTATTCCTTGATGAATTGTGTCACCACTTGAGCAGTCAGTCTCCACAAGGGGATTACTTCTACCCACTTAATATACAGTTTTATAGTAATTATGATAAAGGACTTTCCATGATAGGCTAGTCTAATCTTACCTATTAGATCAAATGACCAATTATGGAAGTGGTAGAGGACTGTTAGGCTTAGTATATTAACTGAGGGTCCATGCACCATGTTTCCATGCCCTACACTTTTCACAGAGTGTATAGAATCAACCTCCATCGTCAGCCAATAATACCCTAGCAACATTAACTGATCATATAATTTATCACCTCCTATATGAGAAGGCTCATGAGCCTCCTTCAAAACTTTCTCTGTATCCCCCTTTGCTACACACTTTAGCGCTTTCTCATTACAACCTTTCTTTAGACCTCATTGCCCACCAAGTAGAAATGGGCTGCCCTTTTTTTAGTAGATTTCATCTGGTCGCTCTGCTGGTAGCTCTTTATCCCTGAGGTAAGCTATGAAGGGCTGTCTCCAATCTTGAAAACTTTCTACAAAGTTGGCCTTAGTGGGTTGGTCAAACTAGGTTTGGTACTTTAAACAGTCCTATTGAAGATGAGAAACTTCCATGCTCATGGTGGGATAATAATAGCCTCCCCGCTGCAACCGACTATAAAGGGGGTATTCGTATCCCCGCAATGCCTCTAATGTGTTGTTTCTATCCTTTCTTTGGCTTCTTCATCCCCTATAGACCTTGACAAGTACCCTCTCGGGCTCTTAAAATAGAGCGTTCCCTAAAGCAGGTGAAAATTCACGAACTCAAACATTTTCATGCTTCCTTCTCTTATTTCCAACCATTTCATTATAGGGAACCTCTACTCCTCTGGCTCTTCACTTGTAAACAATGACTTCACTATGGGTATCATTATTTTTTCATCTCACTATTATTTTTACTTCTTTCTCCTCCATCTCTAATTTTTGAGCTATTATGGCCAACGAACGCATCTACATGCATATTCATCGTTCGAGCGTGTCTTTCTATGATCACCTTGAAAAATTGGTTAAGTAACCTTTGAATGATGGACCTATATGGGGCTAAGTTAGCATGATTGAGAGCGAATTATCTATTAACTTATTTCACTACCAAGTTAAAGTCCCCTCGTATGCCACTCTGATTACTTTTCTCAGTGCCTCTAGTTGTCCTAGAATGAGAGCCTCATATTCGGCTTCATTGTTTGAACATTTAAAATCCAAATTGAAGAAGAGAGTGACCTTCCCTTTTCCATTTGAGAGGATAATACTAGCCCCACCTGTACCTTGAGCATAAGAGCCATCAAACTCCATCTTCCACTCCTCCGCCTCCTTTACTAGGAATTCTTAAAAATTCCCACCTGGAAATTCTTCACTAAGAGGTTCATAGGTCTGATTGGGGAAGTCAGCCAACATATCTTCTATTTCTCGGCCCTTGATGTCTTTCGGGACCACACATTTTAAGTCATATTCAAACAATATTAGAAACCACCTTGATGCTCTCCCCACTAGGACTGTTCACACCAAGATGTATTTGATGGGATCACACTTGGTGATAATGTGAATTGTAAAATTGACCAGGTTGTGTCTCGGCTTCTGTGCCATAAAAACTAAGGCAAGACAATGTCTCTCTATGCTGGTATATCTAGGCTTAGTGTTTGAAATCACCCATGATAGATAGTACATTAGCCTCTCTACTCTCGAATTTTCTTGAGCCAACAAGGCCCCTATAGACCTTTATGTTGAGGTTAAGTAGTGCAATAATGATGAACCTTCTTCTGGTGGTACCATCGTTGAGGGGGAAGATAATATCTCATTTATCTTCTCAAAATAATTCTTTTGTTTATCCCCTCAAACTCATTTCTTCTTATCTTTCATTAAAGGGGCAAAAGTGTGAGTTACCTCCACCAATGCTGATATGAATCTTCTCAGGTAATAAAATTTTCCCAAGAATATCTTGAGTTGTCTTTGACTTTGCAGCGGTGGCATCATCAGAATGGCTTTCCTCTTTTCTTCATCAACTTGCACTCCTTTCCTGTTTACTACAAAGCCCCAAAATTTTCCCCCTGTTACCCCAAAGGCACATTTAGACGGGGTCATCTTCATCTTGCATTTATGATATCTTTTAAACACCCTCCTCAAATCTTGAATATGATTTATTTTCCTTTTGGACTTCACTATCAGACCATCCACATAGAATTCCATTATACCATGAAAAAAATCATGATATATGGACATCATTTGACATTGATAGGTGCCACTTACATTCTTCATACCAAACGACATGACTGTGTAGTGGAAGTTCCCTAAAGGTGTGCAAAAAATAGTTTTCTAAGCATCAATTGGATCCATTCTAATTTAGTTCTAACCAACACACCCATCTATGAAGCTTTACATTTCGTGTTCTGCTATGGCATCGACCAAACTATCAATATTTGGGAGTGGGAATTCATCTTTTGGACAAGCTTGATTCAAGTCTCTAAGTCTACGTAGATCCTTATTTGTGTCTTATCCTTGCTGGCTGTCGACATAATACTTGAGAGCCAATTGGCTTGATAAAGCTTGCTGCCAATAGCTTCTCTACTTCTGCCTTGATTTTGAGGTCTAGCTCAGCCTTGTAAGTGAGAGCCACTTGCCTTACCTGGTAGAACATTTGGGTGAACATTCAACTTATAGGAGCTTACTTCAGTATTTATCCTAAGCATTTTCGTATACATCCATGAAAACGTGTATGTAAACACCTCGAGGAGGGTGATGATCTCCTCCCTCTTTTTAGGGTTCAGTCCTTTGGAGATAAAGATACGCATCTCATCTCTCTCTTTTTCTCCCAAATTTATCTCTCCTAGATCTTGGAGTTGTTCCTTGGCCCATCCCGCATACACTTAAGTGCCTCTTTAATCTCTTCTATATATTCAATAATGTGGTACTCATCCACTAAAAATCATTTTGGTTATGGGTTGGCTCTTTTGTCCCAAAACATCGCCCATAAAAATAATTTTAAGCGATAAATAACTCTTCCATCAGGGAACTCAACTTTCTCACAAGTTCGAGGAGGCCTTGTCTCAACCTTGAAGCTTCATTCTTTCTTTTACCTTTTCATCTGATGGGATCACTCGCTGACCCAATCTCTCGTGCACAGGCCGTTTGAGATGACCACTTTCTCCATCCATGTGGGGCTTTTCTAACCTTCTGGTCAAGTTTTAGCTCAGTGTAGAATGCTTCATCCATTAAGTGAGCTTCCTCTACTGAAAATGGCCTTTTTGTGGCTTTCATCATAATCTCTATGCCTCGGATGTTGACTTTCACACATTAGTGGAATATTGATGGAACTTTCCCATGTCTGTTCATCCACACTCTCCCTATTAAGATCTAATACCTCGTGGTGACATTGATGATATGGAATTTAAAATGGGATGTAAAATTTCCCAATATAATTCCCACGTTCACATAGCCCAATAATTACATCCCGTACTATCAAAATAAAAAATCATTAATGGGACTAATACTATCTTATCATGAGAGATACATGTTTTATACAATGTGATAATATGCATGATGTTAATGAATGTCCATCCATCTATGAGATCTCTAGGGAAACTAATTCCATTTATCAAAGTTGTCACGTACAAAGGACGGTTGTGTAAATATGACACTTGCCTATCATCTCCTAAGAAGACCACCTCAGAGGTGTATTTCTTAATCAATTTTCCTATGGGTCCGTTCCAATTTAGAGAGGGATCCCCTAACTGTTGAACCGATTCAAGGATCCTCTTTCTAATGACCACATGGGTATCATATTTTACTCCAATATGATTGAAGAACCACTTAAATTTCGAAGTTCTTGGTATGGTTACACATTCTAAGTCTAGCTCCACTTCATATGTGTGCGCATGGCATACATACTCCACTTCAGATGTCCCTCCCTTATCTAGGGCAAGGACCATGCCTTTTCTTCCTTGTGAGGGGATCACCTACTCGCCCCACTCATCTTCTTTCTCTTCTCTATCTAGGCTTGCTAGCCAATCTTCAAACATCTTCTCATTACTCCACCAATCTTTAGGTTCTTGAGTTCCCTATTCATCATATGCCACCACCATATTGGCTGAACCGTAATGATGGGTTGGCAATGGGTTCTCATTAACATCGATAAGGGGTATTTTCAAAGTGCCATGGACCACCCTCTCACCAATGATCCTCCGCAAATAAAATCAATTTTTTGTCGCATGTTGGACCCTTTGGTTGTGCTCTTTGAATTTTGCATCTACCTTATCTATTGTTGATGGTATTTACCCATTAGAGTGAGGGGTACCTTCTTCTCCTTCTCGAACGAAGGTGCGGTAATAATCCATGGCTTCTGCCACACCATAAGTCAGTGGTAGTGGAATGTCATTGTCAAACTTCCTTTTGCCCGTTGGACTGACGCTTTTGTATCCTTAGCCTCCCTTCTTTCCATTTAAATTTCCATCCACATAATTGATAACTTGCCATATGGAGACTTGGAATCTTCATGCTGTTAGGGGAACATGTGTCCTCCAACTTTGTGATCAAGGCTTGATAATCAATGCGATACTGCTAGCTTCTTACGTGAATTCTATGAAGGTTCCATCTCTCGTCATATTGACTAGGTTGATTTTATACTCCTTTAGTAGACTCTCAACACATATGTGCGGTCGCCTTAATTCTGCTACATCCTCATGGACATACAAAACCCTCTCTCAAAAACGATTGATAGATTGCGTTAATTCTTCACCATGTGTTTATGCCTCTTGTGCGAGGTGCCTTAATGTGAACTCATTTTTCGCCAAGATTTTTTTTAGAGGAACTACCTATGTATCTCTTCCCAGCTTTGGATGTTGTTTGGTGCTAGTTGTTAATACCACGTGTACGCCTTTTCTGTGAGAATCTTGGGGAAATTCTACAACTTTAACTCCTTGTCAATTCCATGCACACCTAAGTACTCTATGAACCTTTTCACGTGATCTCTAGGGTTCTCACCATTGCAACTGAATTTGATGAACTTATGAGGAATGTACCCCTATTGGTATGGATTCTCATTGATGCTTTATGGGTAAGGATTTTGTAACTCCTCCTATATGTGAGAGGATTCCCTTTGATAAGAGAACAACTTCTACACTTCATCTATAGTAATTACTTAGGAGGTGGGCTCCTCTAATCTAGCTCTTTTTATTATCGATACACTTTTTGGTGTTACTATCTACTCTGCTTCCACCTTCTGAGGAAGATCCACCTCTACATTCGCTACTGCTGTTGCTGAAACTGCCCCTCCAACAGGGGCCACAACAGGTGTCATGAAAGTTTGGCTCAAACTTTCTAGGTCAACATTGTTATGCTTCAAAAACTCAAAAAACATACTCATGAATCTTGTCCCCACCAGTGGCGTGGTTGTTGTAAGGACATGATTTTATAAATGTCCATTTATAATCTAGGAGTTTTCTATGTGTCCTAGATCACAACATATATGTCGCATAAAGCTACATTTGGCATGTCAACATGATCATCCATGGTGGCTTATATCCGAATCCGAAGCTTCATGCACCCATCATCTTTATACGTGTATAGTGCATTAACATCGAGCAACGTTTAACGTGCATTTTCAACCATTCCGACTAAGTCCGCTTACTAAAATGGTATAATGTTTAATTTGGAGTTTTTAATGTTTTCATATTTATTTGGGAATTTTTTCTAAAATCATTTTATCAAAAAAGTTGGGTTTTCTATGTGAAAATTAATTTCTAAAGTCCTGAAGGCAAACCTAGAATTTAACGCTTTACTCGTTCAAATGACTAAGTTATGTCGTTCAAACGACCTCATCAAATGACATAACATGTCGTGAGATAGGTCGCTAAAAGCTCGCTTAAAGCAGTCACCAATTGAACTCGTACTTTTTTAATATTTTTACATCGTTTGATAGTTCACGCGATAAGGGATCAAGCGACATATATTGTCGTTCGAGGGAGATTCCCTTAATGTTCGAGCGATCGCGCTGACTTAATTTTTTTTTATAAATACTTGTTTCCATATCAAGGTTTTTCAAGTCTTTACAACTCCATTTTCCAGCAGAATAACTGTGATTTTAAGATTTCATCTTTTGAGTTTTAAACCACTTTTGATTCACTAAAGCATCCCAACTATATATATGTGAATAATTTCTAAACCCTTGTTACTCATTATACTCATTTGGAGTACTCTTGTGGAGAAGAATGTTGTCTCTCCATTGCGGACCACTAGAGCTCTTGCGGGATCTCTTGTCGATGACAACGAATCGATGCCCGCGGATATTTGCGTGTCACAAGAAGTTGTATTTCTTTGTATTTGTAAGTCGTGGTTTACACAATATAGTGAAATAAAAAGGTTTTTTCCCTTTGGGGAATTTTCCTCAAATCTATGTTTATGATAGTGTACATGTTTGAATGCGTATATTTTGTTAATCATAATTAGATACATGAAATAGGGTTTTAATAACTGGGCATAAAATTGGAATTTAATCAAGTTTATTCATCGATTGCAAGCACACTTTCAATCTGTTATCAAAGCCATTAACACAATTATACCATATAATTTTTATGCAAAAACTTTTTTGGATATCATTTTTTTTAACTTGATTTTTTGAAAAAGCGCAAATTCAATGGAAAACTTGTATAATCGGGTGCCAATTTTTTACGGGGAAAACTATGCATATTACAAAGCCCGTATGAAATCTCATCTGAAGGCCATTGATTAGCGTGTATATGTTGTGTGTGAAAGAGGGTGGAATCCTCCTTCTGTCACCATAGAAAATGGGACAAATCTTAAACTAGTGTCAAACTAGAGTGAGGAAGAATTTAAATGGAGCACATATAACTCACGTGGGCTAAATGCAATTTCTGGAGCCATCACACCTGGCGAGTTCTGACGCATCATGACGTGTACCACGTTAAAAGAAGCACGTGATGTTCTTCAATGAACCCATGGAAGCACTAATATATTTAAATAATCTAAATTGCAAAATAACTACTCAATTTGAAACAATCACCATGCCTGAATCCGAGTGTTTTGATGAATTATTGTCAATACCAGTTTCAATCTTGGTGAACCTATTCTTGAAGCTAGAGTAGTTAATAGGGTTTTGCGATAATTGCCTAAGATTTTTATCCCTAAAGTCACTGTGCTAAATTCTATAGGAAATTTGAGTAGAATGAAATTAGAATAATTGGTAGAAGACCTCCAGACTTATGAAATTGTCATGTTTCCTAATATAATTAAATCAAAAGATAAAAGGGTAGAACTTAAATCCTAGGATAGAAAAGTGAGGGGTTAGTAAGAAAGAGGGGTGAGTTATCTAAGAGAATGGGATGACATGTCAGATTCGGAATTTGATTTTGATTTAGACGATTTGTCTTTGTAATTAAAAAATTTCAAGAAATTTCTCAAATTAAAGAAAAATAATGGCAATTTCAAAGATAAAAAGAATTTTGAAAAAATAAATCCGAAAAGAAAAATGATAAAGGTATAAAGGACACGCCTAAAAGAAATGAAGAGAGATGTTATGAGTGTGATGGTTTAGGTCATAAGGGTTTTGAGTGTCCATCTAGGTTGAAACGTCAAGGCAAAGGCAAAGCTACTTTAAATGTTTCCCTTAGCGACAATGGTGAGGTCGAGTCAGTGGATTCTGGAGATGAGTCCACACATGAATGTAACTTCATCAGATTAATGACTAGTCATGTGAGTACTAATAGTACACCTCACAACAATGAGGATGCTATTTCACACGGACTCCTCGATAGTTAAAGTGATGTGAGTGAGGGGGAGTATGATGAAAGTGAGAGAAGGAGTGATCTACGACCCGCCTACGCCGATTTGTATGCTGATTCATTTAAACTAAAAGCGTAACAAAGTGTTAGCTCTAAGGATCATCTCCTTATAGAAATATTTGAGAGAGAAGAGAGTCAGAGAGACATAGAGAGAAAGTTCTCCGTTAGCATTTTTGAGAGAGAGATAGAGAGAGAAAGTTTGTTTTGAGAGAGAGATAGTTATTTTGAGAAAGAAAAAGGGGACTCGACCAAGCAAGTGGCTAGTCTTACGAGTGAGCTCCATTCCTCCATAAAGGCTCAGAAGAAACTTGAAGCCCTTATTGCCCAACTCACTCATAACCTTGAGAGAGCCCTGGAGGTCAAAGTAAAGATAGAGGACAGATCTGGAAAGATGGAAAAGATACTCCTCGCCCCTACTTTAGGGTTTGGTGAAAGGCAGGGAATAGGTTTTGATGGTGCTTCCACATCTCATGTTACATCGAATCCAATTCTCAAGTTTACTACGAATCCATATGGCCATCAACCAAAGCTACTAAGAAGTGTTTGGCCAAGAAAATCAAACCAAGGTCGGCCTAAGACTGTGTATTTTTGTACCTGCTGCAAAAGAAAAGGCCACCGTAGGGAGTATAGCTATAGTTTGGGTTGGACATGACGTACGTTTTGTCCTCTACATACCACTAGCTATCTTACTAGTATTAGAGAGATGGTTGAGTTTCTCGTCGCCATATCTCAAAGTTTAAAGGAAGAATTCCAACGGATGCCTTTACCGTTAGCGAATAATTCTAAAATCCCGGCTAGAACCAATAATGACAAGGGAAAACATAAGGTTACACTTCTTAGCTACCTAAGCACGATGTAAAAGGCCTTGTTTTTCATGTTTCTCTTAAAGCACATAATACCTCATAGTGGCATTTTGATAGTGCATGCTCCAGGCACATGACAAGTGACGTTTCATTTTTTACCCAATTAGAGGATCGTAAGGAACGAAAAGTCACATTTGGAGATGTGAGCAAGTCTAGCATAGTAGGATGAGGTACAGTAGAGATACCAGGATTTCCTAAGCTAGATAATGTTTTTTACGTCAAAGGTTTGAAAGCAAACCTTCTCAGTATTAGCCAGCTGTGCGACGTTGACTTTGTAGTAAAGTTTGATCGGAATGAATGCAATGTTTATGATCAAACTGGTAAACTTATATTTCAAGGAGTGAAGATTGAAGATAATTATTATGGGATTGTGCCCAAGTGTTCATTTTTCTGTAATAGCGCTACGATCACTCCTATGGATCAGTGGCATCAATGTCTAGGTCACGTAAATTTTAAAGATTTGGAGAGATTAGTTAAAAAGGACTTAGTACGTGGCTTTCCATTGTTTTGGAAGCCAAATTTTACTATTTGTGAACCCTATCAGTTGGGAAAACAAGTACGTATCCCCCACATGAAGTATAATTTCATTACCACTTCACGAGTTCTTGAGTTGATTCAGATGGATCATATGGCTCCTACTCGTACTGAGAGTTTGGGTGGTAAGAGGTATATCCTCGTGATGGTAGATGATTTCTCTCGTTACTCCATAGTAGGCTTTTTGAGAGAGAAATCCGATGTTGTAGAGTTTCTTATGACCAAGTGTCGTGTCCCACAAAATCAACACGGTGTCACTATCAATAGTATGTGTTGTGACAACGACATTAAATTTAAGGAAGCAAAAGTGGATGTTTAATGTGATAACCTAGGGATCAAACATGAATTTTTGGTCGTGAATACTCCTCAGCAAAATGGTATTGTTGAGAAGAAAAATCGGACGATTTAGGAGATGGCTATATATATGGTTTTAGGTGAATAGGGTTTACCTTCGTCCACACACACTTTAGATGCCTTATGAATTGTGGACTGGAAAGAAGCCCAACCTTTCATATTTTCGTGTTTTGGGGAGAAAGTTCAACATCCTACGGGATAGAGAGAAATTAGGAAAGTTTGACTCTTGGAGTGACGAGGGAATATTATTAGATTATTCATCGATGAGTAGAGAATATCGAGTTTTAAACTTGAGTAGCTCTAAGGTTATGGAGTCAATAAACATCACTGTGCAAGGTGAGGAACCACCAGCATTTGTTGATTCTAGAATTTTGTGTGAGGATGACGCACTTCAATCTGATGATCCCATTGTCCCTCACACACCTATGGTGGAACCTACTCCAGACTTAAGGGACACACCTTCTTGGGTTCCTAAGTGTTATAGCCCATTCTCTATTCTTGGAGATCCTACTTTAGGGGTCAAGACTCGTGCTCATCTAGAGAACGTGGTTAGCTTTCTGTGCTACACTTGTAAAGTCGAGCCCAAGAACATCAAAGAAGCACTCAAGGATGAACACTGGATATATTCTATACATGATGAGTTACTTCAGTTTAGAAATAATGATGTGTGGGAATTTTTCCCTCAACCTAGTGAGAAGAATGTAATTGATACCAAATGGATCTATAAGAATAAGATGGATGATAATGGTACCATTACCGAAACAAGGCTAGGTTGGTCTCTTAAGGCTACACACAAATAAAGGGTGTAGAATTTGACGAGACAGTTGCTCCTGTTACGAGGCTTGGGTCTATCCATTTTCTACTCGCCATCGCATGTCATCGCCATCGCTTCAAGTTATATCAGATGGATGTCAAGAGTGACTTTTTCAATGGCATTATAAAAGAGGATATTTACGTGAACAACTAAAAGGGGTAGAAGACTCTATGCACCCTGATCACGTCTATTTTTTTAGAAAATCCATGTATGGTTTGAAGCAAGAACCCTGTGCTTAGTACGAGAGGCTTACTTCCTATGTATTACCCCGTGGATTTGAGAAAGGGGGAGTTAATAAGACATTGTTTATTAGGAGAGATGATGGTGCTATTTTGGTTGCCCAAGTCTATGTGGATGACATAGTCTTTGGATCCATGTGACCCCAACAAGCTCACAACTTTGAGGAGGAGATGAAGAGTGAGTTAGAGATGAGCATGGTTGGTGAACTTACATTCTTCCTTAGTCTCCAGATTCATCACCTAAAGGATGGGATGTTCATCTCTCAATCCAAGTATGTTAGAGACCTTGTGAAGAACTTTGGTTTAGACTCCTCTAAGCATGCACGTACCCTTATGAGTACCTCAACTAAGCTTAGCAAGGACACTTCACGCAAGGATGTAGAGCAAACCTTGTATCGGAGTATGATAGGTAGTCTTCTCTACTTGACGAACAATTGTCCTGACAAAGCCTTTAGTGTTGGAGTTTGTACGTGATATCAGGCGTCCCCGAAAGAGTCACACTTACTAGCTCTTAAACGTATTATCAAATACTTTAGTGGGACTAGGCCTGTCAATCGGGTTCTATGAGCCGATCCTATGGTTGATAAGGCTCGACCCGATTTTGATTTACTTGGCTCAAGCTCAAGCTCAGCCCGAACGAGCTTGAGAGTGCTTGGCTCAAGCTCGGCTCACAAAGTATATCGAGCTTCGGGCTCGATTTGAGCAGGCCCGAATTGAACATTGTAATACATAGTAATTTATTTTAATAATAAATATTCATATTTCAGTAATAAAAAAAAAACACATTTTAGCAATAAAAAACAGATTTCAACAAAAAAATATAATTCATCACTAATATTGACATTTTAGCATTAGTAAAATACATTTTAGCACTAAAAAACATATTTCAACACTAAAAAAACACATTTTAGCACTAAAAAAAGATTTAAACACTAATATTGACATTTCAGCATTAAAACCCCCATTTCATCACTAAAATAACAGATTTCGACACAAAAAAAATAGATTTTAGCACTAATATTGACAAGTCCCGTACGATTAAGTAAAGTAAATTAATAAACGACCCACCTAATTTTTGTTTATTTAATATTAAGTCCAATAGTTTATTTGCATAAGGATAAAATTTTGGGGTGGGATTCACATGTAAAATGGCATTTTTGGGAATGAAATTACAGAGAAATAATTTGAAGGTAATCTCATAGTAAATTTGAGATGATTTATTTTAAAAAGATGTGATCTTCAATGACTAATATGAGAATTGATGGAATCTTGAATTAAAATTAAGAAAGTGAATATTCTTAATAAACTATGGCAAATCCCATGAATTGATAAGTTTTCGGGTGAATCTAGATGTAAAAATGCCTGCTATTAGATTTAAGATTAATAGGAAGATTTGGTTTTGGGTTTGAATAATGTTGGGTATTCATATGCTTTATGGGAGCAAGAAGAGACCCATCAAATTTTGGCTCACTGCTCAGGGGAACCGAACATGTTCTCTAGCAAGGGGTGAACTGGTTCCCCCACCGAATCGGTTCGGGAAACCATGCAAATCGATTCAGTTGGACAGAGGTCATTAGGAATTTCGAAAATCCATAGGAGAGACTATAACCTACCAAGGGCTAGAGGGGAATAAAATTCAGGTACATGATTATGGCTATTCTAGGGTGAATGACACTCAAAATATAATTTATGAAATCGAGTTGGGATTTCGAAAAGAGTTAGGCTATGGGATAGAGTAGAATAGCTTAGTGGACATAATTATGATATTTATGAATTAATAATAAGTAAGTGAATACTTGAATATTCGGGAGTCGAAGGTAAACTCGAGAATTGTGGGCAAATGCTACGAGTGATTTATGCATGTTTATCCAGTTATATATACATACTGAGAGAGATAATATATATATATATATATATATATATATATATATATATATATATATATATATATATATATATATATATATATATATATGTGTGTGTGTGTGTGTGTGTGTGTGTGTGTGTGTGTGTGTGAGATTGATATATGTGAACACATATACTCTATGGATGCTATCGTTGGAGGTTGCATGTAGTGCATGGTCCACCTTGGCATGATCAGCAGGTGTTGATTCTTTTCTCCAGGTCATTAAGCAATTGCATAAAAAATATACATGAGTTTAGAGTCTAGTGGGGGTAATATGGTGTGGTTATGAACCATGGATGTATGTCAATAATCGCTTCCAGTTATGTGTTTACGACTTCGGTTCGGTGGTGAGATATCAACCCGGTGGCCTAAGAGTGGTACATGATGTATCAGGAGCCTAATAGCATGCTGGAAAATGCATCATAGAGGACAAATCGGGGATGATTTGTATATACTTATATTAGAGTGTTATATGTATATGTGTGAATCAAACGAATGTGTGAATATATAAATTATAACTAGGGTAAAGTTATATATATCGGTTAATGATAAGATTATAATTGAGAACTATAATGATATAGCTTAAGTGATATCTCATTGAGAATCAATGAAAATTAAAATAAGTATAACACAGCTTGGATAGAAGTTTAGCATGTGGGGCTAAATAAGTGATTTAACTAGTTAGGCAAGGTAGTATAACTAAGGTGTTAAAATACATGCATTAGGTGCACATTATAGATGGGGACGAGGATTATCTCATGTGAGTGAGACACTAGTTTAAATATGAACGATTAAGCTACATATTCATTATTGCATTTTAAACACTTGCAAAATATTTTCAAATGGTTTTAGGCTCTGACCCGTATCAAAATATTTTTCAAAACCTTTTAGGCGCTCAACCACAGGGACGCCAGGCATAGCCATCCTTCCAATCTGACGATGCTGCAACAGCAGTGGATTATTGCAGGCCTTGACTAGATGTTTCCATATTTGTATCTTGATAGGATTTCTTTTCAATTAATTATTTTGGTCATGTTTCCCATTGCTAGGCAGTCTCGATTATTCAGATTTTGTTACGTTATTTTCGTTATTAGTTGGATGACTGTACTTGGAGGTTATAAAAAATTATTTGGTTATTTGTTTTATTTCATCATCAGTCTTTGAATCATTATTATTATTATGGTAAATGTTTATTTGAATGGTTGCATGGTTATTTGAATGGTTATATGTTTTAATAAGTTCAATTATTATGTTTTAAATTTTTTGACACCAGGCCTAATATATTATTAGCAATTAATTTTATATTCGACAGTGACGCTAAAAATGAACCAGACTGAGATTCATGTTTTATTTTAGTAGAGGACTGATCACCCATTATTAGAATATGCAGGGTGTCATGGATGGTATCATAGCACCTATAATACTCCACCTTAAAAATTAGATATTTAACATTATTTGAGGTGTTTTGTCCAAAGAAAAATTCAAGAAATAAATAATCCAAGTGTAACACGTAAAGTAATACGTAAGGTGGCGTATTACATAAATGGATTAAAAAAGAAAATTTTCACGATGCATGTGTCTCATGAATGCGTATTTAATCTCCAATGGTATTATCTTGGATGTCTGTTAAGTTCGAGGAAAAAATGTCAAGGAACGGATGTGACACGGACAAGATTAATACAACCCGATATTTAAATGGTACGAAAAACAAAGTATCGCAATATGGATTAAATAAGAAACTTTTGCATTTCATGACTCTCATGAGTTATATTTTGAGTTTATATAATTATTTTAAGTACTTAGATTAAGTTTCACGCGTTTCGGACAAGTGATGAGCGCTACACGAGCTTGAGTACAAATTGTCTGACGATGCATGACACTGCAAAAGTCCAGTTTTACGCGATTTGTTTAGGACAATGGTTAAGTCAATAAAATATTCCGAACATATATTTAGACTCATAAAAATATAAGAAATATTACCATGCGAAGAAAAATCGAAAAAAAATAATTTTTACAGAGGTCCCGATTCTTGCGCGCCTTATATAGGACAATTCGGGAGGCCAAATGACTATTGTAAATATGATTTTTTATCTAACAAATGCAAGGAATATGATTCTTAAGTTAAAAGTTTCGAAAAAAATTGAGGGGTTGGGGTTGGTACCAAGAGTGACTCAAATCACCATTTTTGGGTGATTTTGGGTGGTGTTGGGGGTCACATGTTTCTGTATTCTTGTGTTGTCTCAATCCACATCACAAACATCAGATGTAAAATCCTTGAGAAGATTTTTTCACTTAATTATAAGGCTCTATTTCTTGACCTTGGGCTCATAGGGTGCTAACTTACCCTTTTTGTTTAATAAGAGAAATGGGAGGAAAAGTGAGTTGGCCATTTCTATCTCACTCCTTTCATAAGATTTTCTTCATCACCATGGCCAAGAAAGAGCTCTTACTTCACACAAAATTCTTATATCTTCTTACCCACCATATTTACACCATGAAAGCATCATCGTGGAGGTCATAAACACCATTAAAACAACTTGGAGTTTTGGGACAACTTACAGGGAGAGTTTGAAAGAAGCTTTTGATGAGGTTTGGTAGTTGTAGAAGGGGGTTTTGAGCTTGAAGAGTGGGATATTGTGACTCTATTTAGGGATACCTTTGGAGTTAGGGGAGTAACCTACCTTCTATACCATTACTTGATGACACTTTGAGGTGAGAAATACTTATCTCTTACTAAATTAAGTTAATGATGATATTTGTATGAGTACTTTCCATCTTGTTGATATTAGGTGTGTATAAATAGCCATCCATGATTTAAAATTTATTAATACATGATTTTAAGATATAGTTTAGAATAAAATGGAATTTTCTATCTTTGAAATGGGTCTTGTAGTAAACCTATGTTTACCTTGATTTTTCATACATATTTAGAGCTAAAAATATGTTGATTAAGGTTTTAAATTTATTAATAGATTTATTAGTATCATTCTTACTATATTCTATAAAAAGCACTTAAAAATGAAGGATTGAATGGGTTTTAAAAATGAATAATTTTTAGGCCACTATTCATAAACATTTTAGGAAATAACATGTTTTAAACTCATGTTTTAAGGTGAATAAATGATTTCTTTGATGTGAAGAACACTTGGTATGCATATTCCTTTTTATTAGATTAATATAGTGATTTTAATGTTGATGAATCTTATGAAATGAGCAAATGGAGTTTCATTTACAAAGTGTACTATTTAGTTTGTTAAATAAAGTTTTGGGTTTAAAAGTGTAAATATGTGAAAGTGAAGTCTTCTTGCAAACTTTGGGTAAAAATATAAATAATGAAAGTCTAGAAGACTAAGTGTGAATAAAATTACAAAGTAGGGGTCTTTATGCAAAAAGTCATAATTAAAGTATGTAACACTAAGTTTGAAATGCAAAGTGTCAAATGTGTAAATGTTTACTAAAATGGGTTTTTAGTGGTAAAACTCATAAATAAAGTGTGCAAACTTTAGTATGTGAAAATTATGATTTTATATATTAAACGGAGTATTGTGAAAAAATGTGATTTTCAACAAAGTGAGAAGTTGAAAAAGTGTCATAGTGACTAAATGCCTACGTGTTAAGTTTGAAGCTTAAAAATGTTTTTTTTTAAATAACACTTGAATAAGGAGTGAAGTTATGTATTCTGATGTAAATTGGGTAAATTGGCAATTTACTTAAAATGTAACATTTTCATGAAACAAAAATGTTAAAGAGTGTTCTGACACGTATGTAGAAAGAATGAAATAAGTCATTAAACGGAAATGATTTTCGGTGTAAAATAAACATATGTGAAAAAGGGACTTTAATGGAATATAATGATTCTTCCTAAATGAATAATGGAAAAATGGACGGCTAAGTCCAATGCTTTGGCTTCAGCCTGAAAATGACAAATTAATGTGAACATTATGAAAATGTTGAACACATTGGTAGGATAATGATATTGGATGATGTCGAGTTAAATAATTAAGCTGGGTTATGCTGTCCCTAAGGTGAAAACCCAAAAGCAACTGCAGTTTACTTGGCACTTGGTGTCGGGCGGTGAAATTTCGTGAAACCATGGATGTGCATGTGTTGTGAAGGGTGTGTGTGTCGACGAAATCCCTAAACAAAATGCTAAGTGATGAATTGAATATTCATGAAAAAGGCATAAATGAATGGTATTGATTCATTAATTTACTAATGCAAGAATAAACCATTAAATGTTTAATGTTCATGTGGTAATATGGGATGGTTAAAGAGTATGACTTAAAGATGTTTAAGCTACTTAATTAGGTTTGAATCATAATAAATACAAGTGTGTGTTATGTGAGGCTTTCAAAGGAAACTGAGTATTTTTTTAAACACGGTGTGCGTACATTAAATGGAAGTTCTATAAAATGGTTAAATAACCTTGGAATGAGTTGATAAACATTGAGTTAATGAACATTTGAAAGTAAATGTAAGGTTCTTCCCTATCAAATGTCATTTGTTTCACTGTGTGAGTTAATGGGAAGGAATATGCTCGTTTTATATATAATGATACAAAGTGATTATTTTTTAAAATTAAGGAAGAATATTGGGATACATTGGGATATGTATTTTCAAAGATATATATGTAGATACATATGTACTTTCACATGCACGTAATGTAGCGTGTGAGTATCCTTTCAATCGCTCATTTCTATACTGCATTGTATAGTTCCCCCTAAGTATTCAACCCACTCCCTCATTTTGTTACGGAAGGTTGCATGCAGTTTCGTATTTTGAGCGCATTATACTGTTAAGTATTTACTTGAATTTACATTAATAGCTCTATTTACTTGGTCTAGGGAATTTTCATTGGGTCATATCACGTAGTGACTATAAATCGGACTCTGATGCTAATAAGTTTAACACTAAATACTAATAAAACTGGATTATAAACATTATTTAGGGTGTTTCATTGCACTTCACGATTAATGAATGGTTCGAATCGGGTTGGTCCTTTATCAACCCTTAAATCCAGGTCGGGCGTCACAACTTGGTATCAGAGCTTTATGTTCATATTCCTTTCGGGTGTGACGTAGTGAGGTTGGTAGTGGATATTTCGGCGTCGTTGTTGGTTGGAGTCGGTCACTCTTACCTAGTCACAGTTTTGATTTGTACCTTTATGGTAAAGTCGAGGTCTTAGGCACATTGTGACATTCTCTTTGAGTTGGTGATCGGTTAAGTTAGTAGTCGTTCTTATTCCACTACATTTTGGTAGTGTTAGCTAGCAAGTATCGAGTTTTGGTGTAGGCCATTAGGTGGTGGCTCCTTAGGCTTTTGTGAGATGTAGCATGTTAATGTTTGATGATTAGAATATCCTAATGATTTTAGTTGCATCTTTGCTGGTATGGTTTTGGTTTCATCTACGAGATTAGGTAGCATGACTTGTGAATAAATAATTCTATGGAAATTATAATGCCTAAGTGACTTGATTATGCTTTGGGTTTAGATAATCATACTAATTCAGAGTAATTTAAGAACGAATCTATATAATCCTTGGGACTTAGTGTTAGAAATGGTAATATTGAATTATTATTTTAAAAAATTAAGTGGTATTGAGGAATAGGATCTCTTGTGGTGTCAAAGGTATTGGCCCAAATTTTTATAGGTAGTACCCGATGCACTGTATCCTACTAAAAGTTTTATAGTGGTGATAGCTTGTGATCTAGAAAATGAGTGTGATGGATATGTAGTGAGATAAGTCAGTTGTAAGGACATAAATTTCCAATTGAGTCCATGTAGTGTTTTGACTTAATTCCGTGAACAAAAATGTGTTTGTAAAATATGCAATCAAAAATATGCTCAACACATATCAAATATCCCCCTACATCACATACATCTCTCCCCCTTTTTGTCTCAAATAGACAACCCGGTGAAAAGATGAACAAACCAATCAAGAATCTAGCATGAGAATATACCAATTTGAGATTTGAAATCGCTAGATAATCATGAAACAACCAGCTAAATATGATCAAGAATGACAAAGCAGTTGCTAGTAAACCAATGAATCACACAAAGAATATAGCAATCTAATCAGGTGTGATAAACGAACTATATGCAAAATATTAATTTTGAACCAATGTAACCTGCATATAAACCAGTCAGTCCAGAAATCTTTTAGCAGTACCAAAAAATATACCAAAATAAACCAGTGGACTGCAAACCAATCAGAAGCAAAAATCCAGGTTATCGTTCGAACGAGCCAGGTAAGTCACTCAAATGAGATAAGGACATCGCTCGAACGAGACTTCGCGCGACATGGTAATGTCGTTCGAACGAGTTCTCGCGAAATGTCAAACTTTCTCAGTTTCCCAGAAATATTATATATTTTTGCCCAGTGAAGAAATTTCCAGGAAAAAATACCAGGAAGGGCTTGACAGCAGCAAAACAGTGCTAAAATAGTAAGCTTTTAACACAAAATGCAAAAACGCATAAAAACTATCAATTCGAGTTACATGCAAACATAGTACCGATGTGCTCAAACATGGACATGGAATGTACGGGTGTGAAACTACAACAAATTAGTCACAATTCCAACACATCGAAACGATCAAGATGATCTAATTGATAGAAATAAATCATCAAACATTATCATAGACATATGACAATAAAAGTGTGAGCTTAATGAACTAAACATACTACATGCACACAAATCCAGAATTTTGATGATTCTACAAAGAATAGCGTCAAATTGCAATGTTTCAACATTTGGATTAAATTTTCTCCAACGAAACTCCCTCATAAACATATATTTTTCAAGTTCTTTTGAGGTTTCTAGCATTCTCAACTTAGAGAAAATATTATTGTCCCTTTTCTAAACATATTGCTTTTTCTTTTGGGCTATTTTAAACGGTGGCTTTCACAACGAGTTAATTTTGAACTCTCGCAACCTTATCTCGTGAATCACTCATTATTTTTTCAATTATACCAATTTAAATCCTCACGGTAAACGATTCTTACATGCACACTTCTCCTTAAGTCTACTTATGCATAGATGACAAGATTGAGATAAGAACACCTCACCAAATTCAAATATGCAAGAGAAGTCAAACATCTATAAAAACTCGTGCATGTGTGCAATGTTGGCATATATATAAAGTCGAATCAAAATTCATATCAACTTCGAAACAACCCCATATAAATAATGGTTAAGATCATTCTAAGCATCGAGAATAATGACCAAATACCCTAGTCATATGGATAGTGAAACGATGGGGGGGGGGGGGGATCCAAGCACACTAATATTCCACATCAAACATGTAAACTCAAAAACAAAAACAACAAGAAAACAAAACTATTTTCGGTTTTTCAAAAATTTTTATCAAAAACAAAATCTTTTTGTATTTTTCAAATAAGACTCAAACAAATGAAAAATATAATACAAAGAGATAAACATGTAATAACACTAGGAAGAATATATCATGAAGAAAAACTAGCGTATCACAAACAGAATCATGCAAGCAATTATCTATAAGAAATAGCATGTGATGCATCATGTGCAAGCATGTGAGAATCAACCAACCTAGCATTTAGCATCTCCAAAACGAAATTCCTAACCCAAACAGTTGTATACCTAACAAAATGGGTTTTGGGTACTAACGGGACACTACGTTTAAAATTCTTAGGGTTTTTTCTAAGATCATAACAAAAACTCCTAAGGTGACCTTTCCTTCCACAATGCGAACATGTGTAAACTCGACAAGGAACAGACCTTTAGGATGACCTTTTCTAACACCCTTGGATGTGGTTGAATCTCTAAAACACCTTATGGTATTGGCTTTAGCAATGGAAGTATTAGAACAAGATGTGCCATTACCATTACTACACAAACTACTTGAGTCGTTCAAGTCACCTTTAAACTTCAAAACTTTGGACTCAAGCAAAAAATTAATCTCCTAAACTTTAGGGACTCTTTCTTTAAATTCTCAATTACCCCTATAAGGTTATCTCGATATCCCCTCAATGTGAGAAAACTTATTCCTAAGAGACTTTTCTCGTGCCACAAAATCATTAATCGAATTATTTTCCTCAATGGCACAAACCCTAGAATTTCTCAAATCTTCTAACTCTGTTTCTAAAATGAGGACTCTATCATCACTCTCCTTTTTGCCCAATTTTAACATATTAAAATCATTAAACAAGGAAACAAACTTCTCATGACAAATATCTCTTTGAATTTGAGATGTTTGCAAATATTGAATCATATTTTTAAAAGAGGAATTTTCTTTCTCCAAAACTTCAATACATTTTGCAAACTTTAAATTCAAACGATGTAAATCGTCAAGGCTTAGAGAATCCATCGAGAGAAAACAAATACAGGTGAGATAAAAAAAAATGGGATCATAAAACAAATAAATTATATTTTCTAACTTTGATACCAATTTGTGAACGGGGGTGGTCCCTATGTGTGTTTCAAGTTAAACCAATTTTTACCAAAAATTATCCAACAAGTGATTGGCACGAAACCAAGTTGTGAAAATCCAATTCTTACTTTAAACCAATTTTATCTTGATTAATCCTTAACATGCATCTAGTGATTAAAGCAAGTAAAGTAAAGTAAAGAATACTCAACGCCGGATGTACGAGGAAAAAACCCAAAACGGAAAAACAACCTCGGACGGCCCAAGCTAGAGAATCACTATAAATAAAGGTTTTACAAAGACAGATTAGCCTTACTCAATGACTTGATCCCCATGGGTCTTGACGCTCCTTCTGATCTTCTACCATTCTTCAATAGTGCCCATGCAAAAATTCCTTCTTCCATGATTCATGTCCACAACACACACATCCACGTATGTCTCGGTGTCCACCGAATGGCTTTGATACGTCTACGATATCGAATAAGAAGTCCTTCTCTTTTTTTCACCACAAAACCTTGATGTTCAATTGTAGAACAAACCTTCTTGGTGCAACAAGATCACATAAACGTATAATAATGATATCTCAGATCTTTGCAAACCTCTAGGGATGTGTTTATGCTTTGAAACTTTAGAAAAATATGTGCAAACAAGTTTCTAGATCGTAAACAGTTTTTCCAGAATGCACACTTACAAAACTCTGATGAAAACACGTTTTAAATAGGAATTAAATGCTGCCTCAAAAATACTGTCGCTCGAACGAGATTGCCACGTCGTTCGCGCGACATGAGCATCTCGCTCGAACGAAGGACAGATGTCGTTCGAACGACAGTCCTATCTGTTTGACTTTTTGACTTTTTTTTTAAAACGCCTCTTCTAAAAGAGATCCAATTTAGTCAAACTCTATTTCAAGCTTATCAGATTAAAACATAGTGTGAACCATTTAAAACACTTTAAACATTTAAAAATATTTTTCTTTATAAAATTACATCCTTATCTTTTATAAAAACAATTCTGAGCACCATTAATTATACGCATTCATACCTGTGTGATCTCAGGATGCAATTAACTTGAAGACGAATAAACTTTCCCCAATTAAACTTCGACATAATTAATTCTTTGATGCTTTGTCGCAACGTCTTCAATTTCTTCAATACGTCATAGGCCAAGTGGGATCGTGACAAAATAAAATCTCCCTATGACATATTACAAACACAATTTTGTGCACGGAATTAAGTCAAAACACTGCATGGACTCAATTGGGAAGATGTAGGGGGAGATTTGATATGTGTTGAGAATGTTATTGATTGCATATCTTATAAATTGGTAGTTTAAACTTGGTAGTTTAAACTTGGTATCATTTTTTTAATCAAATGAATGATTTTTTCAAAGTTTATTCATATGGGTATCTATTGTAAAATTGGTATCATTTGGATATATATATATATATATATATATATATATATATATATATATATATATATATATATATATATATATATATATTGGTTTCATTTGTTCCTCCATACTTTACTTGGTATTTGTTTGTCTGTTTCATGTGTGTAGGTATGCTTAAGAGATTCGAGATTTTGAGTCTACATCACATTAAGACAGTTCATGCTTGTTGGTGCTACATATACTAGTCCGTGTCCTGTATTTTTAATTTTGGGTTTATGGGATGGGATTTAGGCGTCATACGGCTTGACGGCCCGACTTAGGCATTTCACTGGTTTAGTTTTATCCCGGAATAGTTAAAAACATTGAAGACCTCTGCAGTCAGGGGGAGAAGGGTAGGCTTATTAAATACGAGTATCTAATGACCCCATATTACCTATCTCAGATAGGTTTAGGGGGTGGTACCTTGGAAGAGCTTCGTAAGTCTTACGTTTCCTTACAAGTTACCTCTTATGTTTTATCTCTGACTGACCAACTCAAAGACTTGTATTTTACAGAGCGTTTAGCAGGCGTATCAGACGACCTTTGGGAAATGCCTGCTCTAGGTCTTGTGAAGTTGATGGAAAAAAGGGGTGGCAAAAATGTACCCCCACCTGTCAGCAAGAAGAACGTCGGCACCTCCAAGGCCGATGCTACAAAAAAGAGTAAGTCTACGATCGACCCAGAGCATACTAGGGAGAGTAAGGCATAGTCCTGGGATCGTGATATCCCCATCTCTACAGACGATGCCTTAGCTGCTCGTCTAGCTCAGCTTAAAATCAACGATAGCTTGATTGTACACAGTCCGAAGGCTGCCGATGCTATCGGTATAATAATAATTGAAGAGTGCAAGCGCTTCTTACGCTCACTGGATATCCGTTTGTTGGTCGAGTTCTCCCTCCATAAGTTAATTCAGGTACCAATTTTTTCTCATTTGATCATAATCTCTTCACAAGTGTAACTTTAACTTTTTATAGCTCATATTTTCATACATTTGATCTTCTTCTGCAGGGTGTCTTGTCCTTCTATCGCCTCGTTGACTGGACTCTGATGAGGATTCCCCTTATAGAGAAGGGTCTGGAAGCTGTGAAAGGTTGAGGGGCATTGTCCAGCAGAAGTATAATGACATATCTAAGCTCAAGAAGGACCATGGCGTCGCTCTGAAGGCCAAGGATGATGCCCTTCAGTCCAAGATGGATGCTGCAGTTAAGGCTACAGTTGAAGATGCTGTTGAGAAGATCATCGAAGACTATAAGGTCTCAGATGCGTTTATCAGCTTTGGATTTGAATACCTAGAGTTGGGTATCAAAGCAACTGGTAAATGGGAAGCCACTAAGGAAAAAGAGTATGCGAGCTTAACTGCTTCAGACTTTGTGGGTCTCGACTTTGGAGATCCTCTTTTTGCTCAGGCCTTGTAGGAAGTTAAGGAGGTCGACACTGCTCCAGCCGAGACTGCTCCCCTAGAGGTCTCTGAGACTGAAGATGCTACCCATCATGATGATGGAGCTGAGGTGAAAAACGTCAGTCATGAAGAAATAATTGTAGTTGCAGAAACATAAGCCCTTTTTTATGAATCTTTTCAAAATTGTAATTTTGATTTCCCTTGTCTGTATCTCTTTTTTTGTGAACTTCTGATGGCCTCTTGATGCCTCTGACTTGTAACTCTGACTCTTTTTAATGATAATCATTAGTCCAATCTTCTTCAGATTCTATTGCTTCATATGATGTTACGCTTGGATGTCTTACCTCTTAAACTCACCAAATTAATGATGTTAAAGGTCTGAGGTCACCAGTCTATGATGTTTCACCTCTTAAATTTTTCACCAAACTAATGGTGTTTAAGGACTGAGGTCACCATATTATGATGTTTCACCTTATAAATTTTCACCAAACTAATCTTGTTTAAAGTCTGAGGTCACCATATTATGTTGTTCCACCTCATATTTTCACAAAACTAATAATGTTTAAGGTATGAGGTCACCAAATTATGATGTTCCACCTCATATTTTTTCACCAAACTAATGATGTTTAAGGACTGAGGTCACCATATTATGATGTTTCACCTCATAAATTTTCACCAAACAAATGATGTTTAAGGTCCGAGGTCACCATATTATGATGCTCCACCTCATATTTTTTTCACCAAACTAAATGATGTTTGAGGACTGAAGTCACCATATTATAATGTTTCACCTCATAAGATTTCACGAAACTAATGATGTTTAAGGTCTGAGGTCATTATATTATGATGTTCCACCTCATATTTTCACAAACTTAATGATGTTTAAGGACTAAGGTCACCATATTATGATGTTTCACCTCATAAATTTTTACCAAACTAATGACGTTTAAGGTCTGAAGTCACCATATTATGATGTTTCACCTCATAAATATTTACCAAACTAATGATGTTTAAGGTCTGAGGTCACCATATTATGATGTTCCACCTCATATTGTTTCACCAAAGTAATGATGTTTAAGGTCTAAGGTCACTATATTATGATGTTTCACCTCATAAATTTTCACCAAACTAATGATGTTAAAGGCCTGAGGTCACCATATTATGATGTTTCAGCTCATAAATTTTCACCAAACTAATGATGTTTAAGGACTGAGGTCACCATATTATGATGTTTCACCCCATAAATTTTCACCAAACTAATGATGTTTAATAACAATACAAGTATCAGCACAACATTTCTATCTTTTCATTAACATCATTTGTCTAAAATGGTACATGTATTACAAAAAGATAAGAACAACTACAACATCATATGTAATACTTCTTTTAGTGATCGAAATTCCAAGGGTTGGAGAAAGGTTCTCCTTTAAGATTTTCTATCCGGTAGGTACCGGGCACAACCTTATTAACTACCCTATAAGGACTATGCCAATTAGGATGGAGCTTATTTACTTTTTATCATGTCTTCTTTAGGACTAGGTCTCCCACAGCTATGGGCCTTGACTTCACCCTTTGATTATAGAATCTCAAAGTTCTTTACTGGTAGGTTGCCTGTCTCATCTCTGCATCCTCTCTTCTTTCTTCATTTAAATCAAGATTAAGTATTCTCTCTTCCACATTCTTCTGAGGTTCATAGGTCTGAAGACCATGAGTGGGAAGTCCTACCTCTGTTGGGATGACAACTTCTAAGCCATGGGATAGCATAAATGGAGTTTCTTTTGTTGGCGTCCTTATTGTCGTCCTGTAGGCCCATAACACGGCATATACCTCCTCTGTCCATCTCCCTTTGGCCACTTCCAACCTTTTTTTAATCCCATCAAGGATTGTTCAATTTGTGACCTCGATCTGTCCATTTGCATGGGGATAGCCAGGAAAAGAGAAGAACTACTTGATCCCTACCCTTTTGCAGTATTTTTCTAAAGAAACATTCTTAAACTGGGTTCCATTATCTGAGATGAGGGTGTTTGGAAAACCATACCTGCATATGATATTCTTCCAGATGAACTGGAAGGTCTTCTGTTCAGTGATTATGATCATTAGCTCAGCCTCTACCCATGTAGAACCTCTGAAGGATGAACACATCTAAGGAGAGGGAGCAGGAACCCTTTTTTCTACAGGACATCTCCTATAATTGAGAATTTAGCAGCTCTGAACCTCAGCTTTATCCTTTTTGTCTTTGACTCTGGTAGCTATCCCTCTCTGATTTATCTGATAATAGGGTCTATCCATGATGCTCCCATATTCAGATTCATCCAAGTTCAAGCAACCCCTTCCTCTTTAATGGTATGTTTGAGCAGAATCTCAATTGATATTGTTCTCCTAATGTCTGTTCTTGTTACTGAGGCCAACCTCGTGAGTGCATCGGCTCGATTGTTGTCTAGTCGAGGTATTCTCTTCATCTTTACTTCTTTGAATCTTTCTAACATCCTCTCAACGTCTTCAGGTATTTGTCCATCCTTTCATCTTTGGCCTCATATACCCCCAGGATTTGTTTGACAACCAGCCTTAATTCACTGTGGACTAGGAGTTGACTGACACTAAGAGACTTTTCCAAAGAGATACCTGCTATCAATGCCTCATACTCTGACTCATTGTTAGAAGCCTTGAAGTTGAACATCAACACATACTCAATGTCGGTACCATCTGGTGCTCACACTATCAGCCCTGCTCCACATCAATTTTCATAAGATGAACTGTCAATGAAGAGGTTCCAAATGATTGCATCTGAAGAGAAGTTTCTCTTCGATAGGTTCCCTTCCTTGAAGAGGTACTTGTCTTCCTTATTCTCAATAATTCCTTTTCTGTCTTTGCTTGACTCAACCTCGTTTGGATCTTAGAAGAAGTTTATGTTCGATGGTTCTTTAACCTTTTGACTAATCTTAACCTCGGCCTTTTCCCATGTAAACTCGGTTATAAAGTTTGTGATATCCTGCCCCTTGATGGTAACCCTGGGTTGATAGACAATGTCATATTCTCCTAACTCAATGGCCTAAGTTATTAGCATGCCTGACTTCTCAGGCTTATGAAGCACCTGATTGAGTGGGGAATTAGTGAGGATGATCATGGAGTGGGCTTGGAAGTATGGCATCATTTTTCTTGAAGCATGTATCAAAGCATAATATAACTTTTTAATCCTAGGATATTTCTATTCAGACCCTTTAAGAGCCTTACTATTCAAGTACACTAGTCTCTATACTCCACCCTCTTCTCTTATAATTGTGGCACTGATGGCTGACTCTGAGACAGGTAAATATATATAACTTCTCACCTCGGATCGATCGAGATAGGAGTAGGGGGATTCGAGGTAGGACTTGAGCTCCTTAAAAGCTTTGTCGCATTCCTCATCCTATTAAAAGTACTTTCTATGTACTTTGAAAAGGGAAGACACTTGTCTGTAGCTCTCGAGATGAACCTGTTAAGTGAAGTAACTCTTCCTGTTAGCCTCTGAATGTCATTGATTGTTCTGGGTGTCTTCATTTCTAGCAAAGACTTGATCTTCTCGGGGTTAGACTCTATTCTCCTTTAGTTGACAATGAATCCCAAGGACTTTCCAGCTCCTACTCCGAAGACACATTTAGCCGATTTGAGCTTCATTCTGTATCTATCCATGGTGTCAATAGTTCTTTCAAGGTCGGCCACATGAGTGTTGACCTTCAGGCTTTTCGTCAGCATGTCATCCACATACACTTCCATGGACTTGCCTATCTGATCCTCAAACATCTTATTTACAAGACGTTGGTAAGTAGCACCTGCAATATTCATCCCAAAGGGCATGACCTTGTAGCAATAGTTCCCTTTGTTCGTGATGAATGCTGTATTCTCTAAGTCATTCGGGTTTATAAAGATCTGATTATACTCGGAATATGCATCCATGAAGCTTATGAGCTCATATCCTGCTGTGGCATCCACCATCTGATCAATACGAGGTAGGGGAAACTAATTTTTGGGCAAGACTTGTTCAAATCAGTGAAATTTACACACATCCTCCTTTTCCCATTAGATTTTAGCATAATTGCAGCGTTTAATAACCACACCGGGCATATGACCTCTCTGATGAACTTGGCCTCTTCAAGATTTCTAACCTCCTCTCTGGTGACATCATACTTCTCCCTTGAGTACACTCTTCTTCTCTATTTAATGAGCTTGGCGTCTTCTACAACATTTAGTTTATGGCATATAATCTCAGGATTCCTGTCATGTCTGCATGGCTCCATGCAAAGATGCTTTGTCTCTTCCTCAACAACCTTACCAGTTCCTCCTTAATCTCAAGTCTTAGGGCTTTGTCGATTTGGATGGTTTTTTTCAGCTCGTCCTCATTGAGGATGATGGATTCTACCTCTGTCATGGCCTCTCCCTTCTTGAGATTTATTTCATCTTTAGGATCAAGTGTATCGATGTTGTACGTGGTTGTTGCCTTCTTATGAGCCTCTCTCTCTTCCGCGGAGTTGAAGTAGCATTCACGTGCCGATTTTTGGTCACCTTGCACTTCCCCTACTCCATAGGGAGTAAAAAATTTTAGCATTTAGTGGACCGTTAAAGGCTTGAGGGCTACTCGTCCTATGATGAGGTTGTATGCTGAGAAGATGTTTTCGTCCATCACAAATAAATTGATTTTTCTGGTCAACCTCTTCGACCATTTATCTCCCATTCTAACATCCATCTCATATATACCCAATGGATGAATCTTTTCACCGCTGAAGTCGATCAAGGTATGATGATATGGGACAATCCTAGCTCTGCTAAGGCCTAGGCTATTAAAATATGGCCAAAACATGACGTCTGCTGAACTTCCCCCATCAACGAGGATCCTCTGAACTTCACACCCATATATCCTTGTGGTGATTACCATGGGTCATCGTGAGGAGCTAAGATACCTTTTAAATCAAGATGTGAGAACCCAACTATGAGGGTATCCATATCTACCTTCTTTATCTTCTCGTATTTAACCTCTCCAGAGGCCAAGTTCACAACCTCGGCCTTTGCCACTGCTTTGACCTCTGCCACGTGGACCGTACGATCATCTACCTCTGAACCTCCCCCTGCTAGTCCTCTACATATGGTGTTCACACTGAAAGAAATTATGCCGACTCTCTTCACTAGGACATTGTTATCTTTTGGTGGGAAGTCAGGGTCATCATCATCCTCATCTGAATCCTCAACTTTTCTGGTAAGGACATCTTCTCAACATTTATCATTTCTTTTCTTTTTGAGGTTGTCTCTTCCCCCCTTATAATCTCTACCATCCATATACTTTCTGAGCTTTGCAGACTTTAACATCTTCTCAATATCATCCTTCACTGAGAAGCACTTATCATTCAGATGATCGTGGTCCTGAAGGAACTCGCAACATAAGTTCTTATTTCTCTTATACGGAGGGGCCTTCAGCTTCTCCGGCAATCTTAGGGATCTATCATTATTTATTTTATTGAGGATGTGTTCGTAGCTCATAGTTAGCAGAGTATAGTGTGCAAACTTGTCATCTGCAGCCCTCTCCTTTACATCCTTCTTCCTTTGAAATTTCACACTGGTACTTCCATTCTCATCCGCGTCCTTTACAGTCATTGCCTTTTCTGTGTTCATGACCTTTCTAGCTGTCGCTAACAACTCGACCATAGACTTAGTAGGGTCTTTAATAAGTTTCCAAAGTATCTTTCCTTTCTTAAGTCCTCCAATGAGAGCTGTCATGGCTATGCTCTCTTAGTAATCTTCAACCTCCAAATTTTCCTTACTGAACCTTGCGATGTAGTCTCCGAGGATTTCATTTTTGCCTTGCTTTTTATAGATCAGATGGGTCATCTTCTTCTGAGGTCTTACCCCAAAATAGAAATTGTGTATAAAATTCTCAGCTAAACCCTTAAAGTTCTTAACGGAGTTTTTAGGAAGAGAAGTGAACCAAATATTTTCAACTCCCATTAAAGTGCCGGAGAAATCTCATCACCTCATCTCATTGGGGATTGAATAAATGTCTTCTGTAGACTGATACATCTCAATGTGATGCACTGGGTTGGTACTAGACACCATTGGTGGTTTAAATTTGGCAGGGGTTGGTAAGTTGACAATCTTTGCCACAAAAGGGGAGCCCTCTGAGAACCCCCTTTGTAGTGGGTCTCGGCTTTTTATAAGGTTCCCTATCTTCTCTTTAAGCCTTTGGATGGAATCATTCCAGGGTCTTGCAACGTCGACCTGACCGAGGTTGTCCCCAGCCGCCTCTAAGGGTTGGAACGAGGTTCTCCTATAGCAGGGCAATATCGACTATTGACTTTTCCCTGACCACAGTCTCGGCCATGCGGGGGTCAGCCATGATGAGGACGATGTTCATCACCTCCCCTTTGTGAGTCCGCTATGCTCCTTGACCTGTATAGCCTCTGCCTTAGATTATTAATTGGGCTGAGCCTCTCAAAGGTCGACCCTCTGCTTAAGTGATCAAAAGATGACCCTCTTTGTTATGCATCACCACTTCGTCTCTCACACTGACCTCAGCTCTGCAGTATAGGACGTATAGTGTTGTTTAAGACCGCATACGGCTCCCAACAGTCTACAAGAGCATCTTCTGGCTCAATATCATTGTACTTATCCTCAGGGCAAGGATTTCCTTGCCTCCCTAGGCATATATGCCTAGGGTCAGCAACATCCCTCCTCCGTTGAGGAGTAGGTTGGTTCGTTTGCAGTGCCTGGGGTGGTCCCCTAGCCTCATGCTGTGGCTGAGTAGCCATCGAAGTAATCATTTTCGGTGAGACCCCAGGTGGTCTCATTATGTTTTGGCTGAGCTGGGCAAATTATTCCCGCATCACTTGTTGAGTGGGAGCTAAGGACTTTAAGGCTGCTTCCACCTCAGCCATCTCGGACTGGGGTGGTGCTTGATTGGAATTGGGTCCTCTAATACCAGATGGTGGTAGAGGTGGTGGTAACTTCGGTGCCATATGTTTAGAGTAAAGAGCTTGTAATGAAAATATTAGAGAGCTTGATACCTTAAAGGACCTCTGTCAATAGTGACACAGCTTCACACGAAGGTTGAGGTCTGGTTCACCACCAGAGTCTTCGGTGAGGTTAAGCAATAAAAGAGGAAGAGATGAATCTTCTCGTTCCCACAGACGGTGCTAAAATGATGATGCTGTAATTAGCACCACGATTTAAGGTGTTGATAAGCTCAAACTTGTGATAACAATGGCAGCATAAGAGTGTATATATAGTAGAATGAGGTGAGGAGAAGAGGATGAACACTAGTATATAAGTGGTTCATCTAATCTGGCCTACGTCCACTAAGTGTGTGAGTGATATCACTAGATGAAGGCACTAATGGCTATATATACAATCTATCAAGCTTTCTCTCTCTACTGTGTAAGCTGACAGAGTTTTAGCTAGGGTTGCAATTATGGATCCCTTTACAAGGTAGAGGATGACCCCTATATATAGTGCTTGGGGTGTGTAATGTACCCCCCAATCATGCAATGAGAATGGGTATGCGGATCAAACTAGTATGAGGATGACACATGGATGATCTTATGTAGATAATGATGACCTCAATATTCCATCACGTGAGGGGAATGATTCGGTTATAACTGATTTGTCCACGTGTTCCAAACCTTACATGTTCTTGTAAATGCTCGGCCCTATGTCCTTGACTGATGTATCCTCGATCTGGATGAGTACGAGGTTGGTGGAGTCAGACGTAGTTGATTTGTCTCGTCAATATCCGTGATGACCTCGGTCGGGAGGGCTGGACGAGGTTAGGTATGAGGTGGATATATTGTCGGCTGAAGCAGACAATGATGTTGACCATTACTTTAGCCCATAAGGTTGTGCTGGTCTCGACTAACATCCAACCAAGGTTGGTGTATGAGGGGACCGACCATATAAAAGATGACATTGTTGATGGTTGTCATGAACTTCTTGTCACCTCGGCTGTGAGACTGACCGAGGTTAGTTACTCTGAGTACGAGGGTACCCTCTGGGCATATCAATTAAAACTAAACTAAATCTTCAACTATTAGTATAGAGCATCTATATTCCACAAAATAATATAATGAATCCAAAATTACATAACGCCTAATCCAAAATTTACACCTCTAAAATAATTACAATTTAATTCCTCTAAAAAATAATAGTAAGCTCCCCAAATAAATTACATTGCCAAGCTATACAAAAAAAATTCTTCCAAATGTCGTGCTTTAAAATCCTCCAAAATCTATAGCGTCCAACTCCATGCTAATCTTCCACTAAAAGAAAAATACGGGGAAGTACACAATATGACAAGAATAGATGCTCAAAATAAGGACGGTGAATAAATGCAACAATACGAATCTAAATTCATGTTCAATGTGACATTCGAGCATTATACTAATTTAATTTTTTAATAACACATTAATAGGTCACCGGGACTCACCTAACCTCACCTAAGCTTCATAAAGCCTCATCTTGACAAATTGGACTTTTTGACTATTGGCGGGTGACCATTCTCCGTGTCATATAAAAAATTCATGACACCATGCCCATCAATAAATACTATATCTCAAATGGAATCGATATTTTAGATTCCAATAAACGTCATAATATCAACAGTAGGAGTAAAAATAAATGAGGAACAAAACGACTACTCTTCAGAAATTTAAGGATCATATTGCATAAATCCCATGTATCACCAACCCAAATGGCCCTTGTTTTAACATTTTTCTTAGCCTTGGACTTAGAAAAGGTTTGAGAAGTCTTTCTAAATGCTTTCTTTTTAGTTCGAGGTCCTCCCTTTTTCTTTCTATATTTAGAGTTTTTAGTGATCTGCCTAGGGAAAACATACGTATTCCTACTCTTCTTAGAATATTTAAAGTTTTGATAAGCATGTGTGTACATACGTTTTAAAAAACATTCAGTAATGGGGTGCGCATAGACATAGCAGAATCACAGTATTGGTGCAAGGTAGGCTTGACTCTGTTACCTAATTCCTTGAGAATAGGTTTGGTCATGTTTGACACATTTGTTTTAAATTCACCGGTCTTATAATTTTTTCTGGAGTCTCTTATAGGAAGACAAAAATACTTAGCTTAACCATTACATTTCAGATTTAGATTACTCACGTTTTGAGTTGCTTTAGAGACATCAACATGTAAAATGCCTTTATGAAATTTTTCTAAAGCCTAACCTATTTTTGCAAAGACTACATTTGAATTTGGAGAAGTCGTCTTCATTTCCTTAAGATTTTTATCAAAGCCAAGGTTAGTTTTATCATCAGAATTGAGTTTTCTACCAGAAATGATATCATCACAAGATTTAGATTATGTTTCAAAATGCAGACATTTCTTAAAGCATTTGAAATTTTATGTTTAGATTATTCCAATTCAAAAAAGGTTTCCATATACCTTTTTTCTAAAACATCATTTTTCTCCAAAAGCTCTTTAAATTAAGAGATGTATTCTTTGATTTCTATCTCATATGCAACACATTAGGTTGTGCATTCCTTAGCATTCTTCCTAATGGTATTACTTAGTTGTTCAACACATTCAGTCAACTGTTTCACCATTTTATCTACCTTGGCACTCCTTTTAAGAGTCTTAGTGTACAATTCTTGAATATCAGGTAGGTCATTATCGGACTCACTAAGTGATGTGTGTGTTGTGTTCCTAAACACTTCAGTTTGTATAGTGGAACTCACACACACGTTCAATTCATCACAAGATTTTTTACTTTAACTCACACATGAACTAGAGCAATATAAACCAGTTACAAGAGTAGTAGATACAATATTTACAACAGTAAGAGTTCTATCAATATCAACAGGAAATATGGAAGTCTCAATAGGCAATCATGCATTGTCATCAGAATATGCTATCTTAGAAAATAAGGACATGCATGATTCATTAGCATTATATGACTCAGGTTCATCCTCTTCAAAGTCACTTAAGTCATCCCAAGTTTTGCACATATTATCCTTGACAATGTTATTAATTTTAACGCTACACTTATCAATAATGTGTCCTATTTTCCCACAACGATGACATTAAACATTACTATTATCTTTCTTAGGTATGTTGTTTTTTTTGCACCATTTCTATCATGTGGTCTATGATTTTCAAAGTTCATATAGCCATATTTCCTTTGTTTAGAAGAAACAGAATTTCTAAATTTTGGATTTTCTTTAACTGCTTGCTTATTAGAGCAATCTGGTTATCTAAACTTTCCAAATCACAGTCTTATTCAAAGTCTAGGTCAAAGTCTAGCAAGACTTGTTTAGGGACAATCATTTTAGATGAAAAACAACATTAGATCCAGAGGATCTCTTACTATAGGAGGTCATTTGTTTCTTATACTATAACTCCATTTCCACAGTACTGAGTTTATTGCTTTATAATTCAGGAGTCATATCTTTTATTATCAAACTTAGCAGGTAGGGATATCAAGATTTTAACCATAATTTCTTTCGTATCATAAACTATCCCATTAACATTCAATTTAGTGATAATATCAATTAAATTAATGTAGAATACATCAAAAGATTCAGTCTCATCCATCATAAGGGTGTTATACTGTTGAACTAACATTTGGGTTTTTCCATCCTTAACACACTCATTACCTTCATGGGAAATGACAAGGGTGTCCCAAGCTTCTTTGGAAGTGGTAGAGATAGATATGCGTTTGAATTCATGTTCGTTCGCAGACATAAAAATGCAGTTATTTCCCCTATTATTACTAAGTGACATTTGTTTTTCCTCGTTAGTGAACTCACTGAGACTTTTTTTAATTCTTATAGTATTGGTTTTAGCCAAAGGCATAGTAGGGTGAACATAGCCATTTTCAATCATGTCCCATACATCATCACCCAGATTCCCTTAGATGAAACCCTTAACTTTCAATAAGGAAAATTATTTCCATAGAAGAGGGGTGGATGAGACAGTTACCAAGCTTCTCAAATTTCTCATCCATTTTAGAAAACTAAAAGCCAAAAGAAATTTCAAGAGTTTCAAGATCAAAATATTTTTGACAAACCCCCTCTGATACCACTTGAAAAACGTTCACCAAGCTATTAATAAAAGTTAAATTTTAGGTAAACTCCGAATAAACTCTTTTAGGAAACTCCTTTTAAATAAACAACACAAGATGTGTAAAAAGTTAAACAGATTCAAACTTAAGTTTCTTGGTTACCAGGTTTTTTAAAATAAAAACCTTATTAAGTCTTTAAATCCTAACCCAGGTGTATAAGAAGTACAAACTGAAAATAATAAATCACACAAGATATTTTTACATGGTAAAACCCTAATTAGGGGAAACCTCTATGGTGACCTCTACCCCATAACCAAAAAATAACCCACTATAATCAATAAGAATTACGAGCAGTAAATCAGAAAACTCAAACTTCTAAGCAAGATAGGAAATATACCTGTTGCGAAAAGTCTCCTCTTATGGTATTATTTTTGTTTGTGTTGATTCTTCTATTTTTATTACTCCAACTTTAATTCCTTACTACTTGTAGCGAACCCAGCCAAACTATTTCTCTCAAAAAAGCAACACACTTTTATGTGTTCGTGTGTTAGAGTGTAGTGATTGTGATGTGCCTAAATGCAGTATGAAGTCTCACTTCTCTCTTTAGTTATTACAAAATGTCCTATGGATTACAAGAGATTCTATATGAGATGAGAAGTTTCAAACTCAAAAAAATTAGACTTCAATTTAAAAACAACTATTTTTAGATATGAAGTTAGATCTTTAAAAAACAGATCAAAACACGAAGTTTATTTATATTCAAAATAAATTTTACAAACAAAAAAATGTTATTTTAAAATATTTCAGATCTAAAACTCATAAACATCATGAAATTTATGTTTCAAGATTTTGAAATCAGAAAAGGTTGGATCGACAAACATATGCAATAAAATATAAGATCCAACTGCAGAGAGTATTTTTATAACAGAAATAAGAACAACAATCTAAGATTTATACGTGAAAATGTATCTTTCAAGTCCAACTCTCGATTTCTACCAATAAATATGAGGAGAACCTTGAGAGTTTGTTCCTAATAGAGAAAAGGTTTCAGAGTGTTAAAAAAGCAACCTCAACCTCACAAAAAACTCTAACTGTTTTTCACTAAAAACCTTAGGTTTTCTTTAGAAACTTGGTACGAAAAGGTGTTTGGTTTGTAAGAAAAACACTCAGATCTCACTCTTTATTTTTCTCTCTTTTCTTTCTTCTCTCTCTTTCTTTGATTCTCTATTTTCTCTCTCACTCTCTTTCTTTTCCTCAACCTAGACGACTTCCAAAAGTTCTCTCAAGCTAAGACTTATGGTCCCATGTATACTGATGTTGGAAGATTCTAAATATCTAAAGCAAGATAGACAACTGAGATTCAAACGTTCATTTGGATTTTAATCCAAGGCTTCAAAGGTCATCGTACTACCGCTAACTCTCATTCATCAATATAAGTAATATTGGGATTAACATATCTTAAGATTATGATAGGGAATAAACACAGCAACAGCCAATCAACAAACATCAGTTGGGCACACATGTCACTGCCTAACTTGAGCTAAAATGCATATTTTTTAAGTTTAATAAATCCCATTTTATACAATACAAGTTTCTTTCGGTTTTGGATTCTACCCAAGGATGCTTTGGGGAAAAATTATTAATTCCAATTTTATCCAAAACATTTTAAATCCAAATTAAATGTTTAAAATGCATTTTTTAAATGTTTAAAAATGATTAAAAATACCAAAAAAAAATTAAAAATATTTTAACATACACAATGCATAATATGAATTTGTATTCCTAGAGTGTGTTGTTTAACTTCCCTTTAGGCTTAAGGAAGACTTGAAGACACTGAGGATGCAGATTGTAGTCTTCATAGTACACATGGAGAAGAGCTAAAAAAATCTAAAAACATTTAGTCTATATATCCGAACTAGTTGTAACTCCTATATCGCAAAACTCAAGTAAGTAAAATATAGTGTGTGTGTTCTCATGCCTGTCGAATCAATTCTCCCTTGGGGGCCGAATCGATTTGATCCTGGGCAGTGGACCTCTTCTCCCTATAGGAGGTTTAATATCTCCCAATTTCACAAATATATATTCAACACCAATTCAACCCAAGTATTTCCTTCTTTATCAATCCTAAATATGATTCTACTCATTTTCGTATTCATATTCATCTAAACATTATATAATTCATGGGATTTAATATTTTAATCAAGAATTGCGCGATTTCTAATTAAATCTCAAGATTTCACTAATCCTCAATCTTTCTCCTTCAAGATGAAATATTTCTATTTGGGTTAAAACTCATAATTAATATGGAATAGTTATCAATTCCAATTCTGTGAAATCATTCCCAAAATCCCATTTTATTTTGTAAATCCACTGAAAATTCATATTTTATTGACCAACTATAATATGGATTAAAATATACATAAAATATAAAGGAAGTTAAAATATTTGCTTAGATAATTGTAGGGTCTTAATTTGCCTTTGTGAATCCTCTTGCATGAATTCTTAGCCCGAAAATTGCTCCTAAAATCCTTCTTAAATAGCCTTTTCTTGATCCCCCTTTGTTTATCCCTTATATTGTATCTTCTCTATCACTTTTAGACTATTGGAATGGTAGTATGGCTGCCACATACCATCTCCCATACTTCTTATAACCTTAAACCCTAAATTAGGTTATTTACCAAGTGTAAAATGACTCGTATACCCCTATTCGAGTCCCGACTAGTCTAAAAAGCTCCCGGAACCAAATTACTACCCTCGAGTACTTAATTTTTTACTATTTAGACCCATTCTGGATCATCAGTGAACTCAAAATCACCATATGAGTCACCTATCATCAAATTCCCATCGCATTTCTAACACGACCCTGCATGCACATCTCGAATGAGATACCGTCAAATCCTGTCTATTTTACATACTTATGACGTATACCATTTGACATAATTTAATTTACTTATCACACTAGTAAATATATGTTCACATAAATATCAATCTTTTTATCACTAATTAATATTTATTGAATTCTTGTTATTTCTCATTTTATTTAAATTACGTGCACACTAGTAATTTAAATGCTCAAAAATAAATATTAAAAAATACGAGATATTACATACGGCCCCCTTATAAGGGAATTTTGTCCCAGAAATTTGGATGTACCTGGCATAAAGAGCTTGGGATATTTCTCTTGCATATCATCCTCCCTCTCCTATGTGGACTCATTGGCATTATGATGCCTGCACTGAACACTAACCAATGGTACCACCTTAGACCACAGCTTATGCTCACTATGATCCAGAATAATAACCAGTCTCTCCTCATACGAGATGTCAGACAGCAAGTCAATCTCCTCCTGTAGAAGGGCCAATAAACCCTCTCACTCCTTTAATACTTTTTCAACAATGACACGTGAAACACGTCGTGAATTCGCTACAGATGGTTTGGCAAGGCGATCCTATATACTACAGACCATATCCTCTCAATAATCAGATAAGGCCACACATACCTCGGTGTGATATTCACTTTCTTCCTAAATATCATTACTCATTTCATAGGAGACACCCACAAAAATACCTGGTCACCCACATCCAACTCTATTTGCCTCGTATTCGCATCTGCATAACTCTTTTATCTATCCTGAGTAATACTTATCTTACCCCAAATGAGATCAATCATGGAAGAAGTTTCCTGGATCATCTCAGGTCCAAGAAGCTTATTGTCCCCCACCTCGCACCACTAAGCGGCCAACCAAAAAGGTCTTCCATATAATGCCTTATAAGGTTCTATGCCGATAGTGAACTGGTAAGAATTATTGTACCCAAACTCCATTAGTAAAAACTACACCCTACCTCCCCTAAAATCCAGTATACACATCCTGAGCATATACTCCTAGTATCTTATTAAACTGCTCAGTCTTCCCGTCAGTTTACGAATGGTATGTCGTACTCAATCGCAACTCAGTCCCCATTGCCCTTTAGAAATTATGCTAAAAAAGGGACAAAAAGATCTTGTCTCGATTGGATACAATATTAATCGGTACCCCATATAGTCTCATTATCTCTATTATAAAGAGATGGGAATATTGTCCCATCGTATAGTCCAACCAAACTTGCAAAATGTGGGACACCTTGGTCAAACGATCCATAATGACACATATGGAATCATGACCCTTCTATGATGTCGGTAGCCCCATAATAAAGTCAATTAATATACTCTCCAACTTCCATACCAAAATCTCCAATGGATGCAATATTTTGATTAGCCTTTGATGGTCTACCTTTACTAACTGGAAAGTGGCACACTTCGAGACAAACTAAGTAATGTCCTTCTTCATTCTAGTCCATTAATACTATTTGTGCAAATATGGGTACATATTATCCCCAATTGGATGGGCTGTAAACCTCGACCCATTGGACTCTGTAATAATAGTATGCCTCAAATTCCCATCCTATGGGACTATAAGCTTCCTCAAACTAATCGAGTGAGACCCTACCCCCTATTCTAATAATTTTTGTACCTTTTTATGAAATCAGAAGCTATTAATGCAAGGAATCATCTATTAGAATGAGTCAATCGAATCCTCTCTTTCAAGAGATGTGGAAGAGGTGTCTTTTCTTTTTATATAGTTTGTGTTCACTTATCTCTTTTCTCTTGGTCGTGGATTTCCCTTATCCCTTTCCTTTTTCCATTCTGCCTCCTTCTTTGCTTTGTTCCAATAGAGTCTAAGGCAAAGCTAAAGTGGTTCGTATGCTTACTTTACCTACTTAACGAAAGGGAATGAACTACGTTTCATTTTAGAGTTTATGGATTGGATTTAGAGATCACCGACATGTGCCTTCATGACCCACATAATGATCTCAGGTGTGATACTCAACATTCCCATACATGTCATGGCAACTACGTCATCCTGTCGAAACTCCTTCCACTTTTCCTTTCAGACTGCTGCTAACTCCCACGTAAGGCCGTCGTCTCAATAATTTTTCCACCATATTAGCCTTCCCCGAGTGGTACTAAATGTTAAACTGATATTCCTTCAGGAATTCCAACAATCTATGTTGGCGCATAGTGAGATTATTCTAACTAAATAGATGTTACAACAACATGTGATCCATGAACAAACTAAAATTCTTACCCGAGAAATAATGTCTCCAAATCCTCAGGGTAAAAACCACCGTATCTTGCTCCAAATCATGCGTGGGGTAATTCCTCTTGTGAGGCTTAAGCTTGTGAGAAGAATACGTTATAGCCCCCTATAAGGACACATTGGTAAATACAAGATACTCCACTCCTCCCCTAGGTTGTTCCACTGCGGGTTATAAAGTCAACTTGTCCTTTAGCTCATTGAAAACTAACTGAAAATAATCATCCCACACAAATGGCACCCCGTACGAGTCAAATTTGTCAACGAACCCATAATCTTCAAAAACCCTTAATGAAATGACAATAATAACATGCCAATTAGATGAAACTACAAACCTCTATTAATGTTGTGACTTGACCCCCACTCCCTCACCGCTGCAACATTACTCGAGTGCATTAAAATGCCTGTGTTTAATACAGAGTGACCTAAGAACTGCATTTCATACAACTAGAACCCACATTTCTTGATCTTGTCATACAATTGATGGTCCCATAATATTTGTAAAACCATACAAAAATGTTTTGCATGATCGTCCTCAGTCTGAGAATGTACTTATCATCTATGAACACAATTAAGAATCGGTCCAAAAAGTCTCTGAGCACCCAGTTAATGAGATCCATGAATATTGTGGGAGCATGGCTTAGCCCAAACGGTATAACTCTGAACTTATATGACTCATTCCGCATTAAGAAAATGATCTTAGGGACATCATGATCCATAATATGTAATTTGTGATAACCTGATCCCAAGTTTATTTTTGAAAATTAATATGCTCCCCTCAATTGGTCAAATACATCATCGATTCAAGGCAACAGATAAGTATTCCAATTTTCAAACTTATTTAACTCTCGGTAATCCATACACAATCGAAGTGAGCCATTGTTCTTCATTACAGTTAACACTAGAGCACCCCATGGAGATGCACTCCCGAATAAATCCTAGCCCTAAGAGTTGTTGAGAATCTGTTCTCTCAACTCCCACATATCTGATGGGGCCATGTAATACCGTTCGTGTGAAATCTTCCTAGTCACGAGCACTAAATCTATAATAAACTCTATCTACCGTCTCGATGACAAACCTAGTATCTCCTGAAATACGTTCGCAAACTCCCTAACCACTGGGATCTAGTCTAATGATATCACAACCTCTAATGAGGTTTCCTCCTTAATATAATATAGGTGCATGCTTGAACCTCTCTCTGGTAGAGGTATCACCACTAGAAATATCTCATGCCCTGAGATGGAAAACACGATGATCCCACCAAAATAATCAATCATCGCCCTATACTCTGCCAACCAGTCCATGTCCAAAATGACGTTATACCCAATGATGTCTAATACGAGCAAGCCGGCTACTAAATACAATCTTCCAACACCTATCCTTTCCCCGATACAAATGGAGTGAATAAGGGCTCCACTACCCAAAGGTGAATCGACACACATAATAATATTGGTTGTCTCCAATAAACCGATTGTGCGTGTAAATTTAGTCACTATGAAAGAATGTGATGCCCCCGTATCAAATAACACCATACCCATATGCCCATGGATAGGAAAATTATCCTCAATCGTTGGTGGAGCTTTCAGGGCCTGTGGCATTATCGCCTTCTGGACGTTAGAGACATGCCCATACTTCATCTGTCCCTGCCACCATAGGACTGTTGGAGCTAGTGGTGTTGTAGGTGGTAACTGTGCCTATTGAGCACCCTGCTGATGCCCCCTGCTTCATTGAGAACAACCTCTTCATATGACTCATCCCCCCATAGATAAAATAATCACTTGTAAAGTTGACCTACCTCAAGCCCTACTTTCCATGTCGGGGCTATCCTGATCATTGGCCCTGGTGGCCTCAGCGCTGTTGGCCATCTCTGTTATTCCTTTGCCTTGCTATCCTTAAGGAACAAGCTATTATTATTGGCCCTGCTGGCCCAACTTAAATACACTACCACCTAGTATGAATTACCTTGATCAAAATGTCTTAGCCGGATCCCCTGCTAGGAATTCTTCTCGTGTTGTCTACCGATCTGTTGTTGTGGTACCCCACTAGAACCATGATCCCCCGTATTGCCCGACTTGTAAGGTTCCCCTACTCTCTTACTTTCATTCATATAAAAAATGATTCTGATAGTGTAGTAATGTGTCATTGACGACCTTTATGTAAGTCTTCAATGTCGGGTTACCCAGCAAGTATTATCGGATCCTCTAATTAAGCCGATCCATAAACTTCAGCATCTTCTTCTCTTCGATGTTCAGTTTCTTAGGAACAAAGTTTACCATATGGGTGAACTCCTCCTTATACTCGGCCACAGTCCATCCTACCTACGCAACATCTAAAACTCTCCTCCACATTTCAGTCTGAATAGCCGAAGAAAAATATTTCCGATCAATATGTACCCAAAACTTTGTTATAGTTTTCGTGTACCGCTCCTCAAAATGTCACCCACCATTGTAGTGTTGCACCCACTAACTTAAGCGTAGCCAATATCTATTTTTGAGTGTCTTTGCACTCCACCACGAGGAGATGATGTTGAATGTCTTTCTTCCACTGATTGGCAGCTACAACATCCGCACTGTCCTGGAACTCTAGTGGATGCCCTTTCTAGAAGGCCTCCCAGTCCCTCTCCCACACTGATGGCCCCGGGTGGGCTTGGATGCTGCGACTGAGCCTACGGGAATTATTGTGCCATAGTGGTAGTAATCGCCTGGGAAATGATATTATCCACCTCTACGACTATCAATGTCCCATGTGGAAACTGTGGCTCCTGCTAAACATCTCCTGCATTAGCCCCTATAGCAGCCCTAGTCTGTCATCCTATACTGGTGGCATCTGAAACTAGATCAAATTTGGATAAGTCCATAACTAATATAATTTATATCAGCAAAAGAACATAAATGCATGAATAAATGCAACAGTCGTAATAATAGGACTTTATATCAAAGAACGCTACGCTGGAAAATATAATAAGTCCTCACCAATCCTAAGGACACTAGAACCTGATGCTCTGATACCATCTGTGACAATGCGCTTATTAAAGTAACGGTTAGCCATCCCTCTACTCAAATAAAAAGGAAATCTGAGTTGCCTCATTATTAGCATCACAGTCAAAAATACAATTAATTACTAATAAACTATTAAGCTCGTGTCGAATTTTAAAAATTATTAAATTGACATAGTTGAATTCCATTCACCAATAACCATTACAAATAATTAAAACAATCACCACGAATAATAACTGAATAATGAAATAACAATAATAATCCAACTGACCGAAGAAATATCCGATAGTAATCTAGTATAATAATCTATAGACTGAATAAATAAAATTGCATAACTAACCAAATGTATGATAATGGGAACTTGCCCGAATGACAACTGAATAAAATCCTATCTTGAATCTCAAAGATAGAAGCGTTTAATAAAATTCTTACAATCTTCCACCTCGGCCACTACACCGTCTGACTGGAAGTAATAATCATACCTGGCGCCCCTGTGGTTGGGCACCTAAAAGCTTTGAAAATATTTTGATGTGAGTCAGAGCCCAAAACATTTTAAAAATATTTTGCAAGTGTTTAAATTACATTAATAAATATTCAATGCAATCTTTCATATTTAAACTGGTATTTCACTCCCATGAGATAATCCTCACCCCTCATCTTTACTACGTACCTAATTCATGTAATTTAAACATCCTAGTTACGCTACCCTACCTAACTAGTACCAACAAGTATCTTAGCCCCATACGCTAACCTTCTAGCCAAACCGTGTCACATATATTTATGCTTTGATTTAACTCTTGTTTAGTTATAACACACACTAAATCATTTTAAATCCTCTCGCTAACCGATGTATATAACTTCACCCCAGTTATTATTTCAATATTAACACATTATTCAGCCGTATCTACTTGTCACACTTATAAACGTATATTAATATCACATATTACACACACACACACACACACACACACACACACACACACACACACACACACACATATATATATATATATATATATATATATATATATATATATATATATATATATATATATATATATATACATCAACTGCAGTCCTCAGGGTATTATATCGCGGATGCATTCTCTAGTACACTATCAGGCTCCAGGGATATATACCTCAACTTGGGCCACGGGTCGAAATCTCGCCACCCAACCCAAATCGTGAACGTAAAATCGGAGGTGGTCATAGTCATACATCTATAGGTCATAACCATACCACGTGTAATATCCCACCCTAGAAAATAAGTATTTAATGACGTGTTGAGTATTTTATTTCGGAGAAATACTTGGAGAAAATAGGTACATGGGTATTGAACCAAAATTATACACAAGTAACACGTCGCGCTTAGTAATTAAAAAGGAAATTTGATGTTGCATGAACCTCATGAATGAACATTCGTGTTCAATTAGTTAGTGCAAACATATTTTTAGAGTATGACGTAAATTTATTGAGGAAGAAATGAGAAACGAATGCAAGTAAGTATAAAGCAACTTTTGCTGGTACGTGACTAGTTTTATTATAACTTTCTGCAGTTTTTGGAGGATCCACCAAAATGGGTAAAAATCGTTTGAATAATTATTTGAGGTACTAAAAATATATATGACAAGGTCAAGAGGTAAGATATGGAAAATCGGAAATTTTGGAGGATCATCGATCGATTAATGATCGCTTCTCGGTCGATCGATGAAGCAGTAAAGTCCGATGAGTGTGCCTATTTTTTTATGCTCTCTAAATACCAACCCTTGATCTCTTGAGCTGTCAAATTAGGAGCAACTCATACTGGATATGTTAAGGTTTTGGGATGACATGGTTTCCTCTTTGGGTATGAATCTAGTTGTTGGGGTTATAAGGGACACACACTCTATCAGGTTTTTAATTTCTCTAACCCTATAGCTTAAAGCTCCCATGGGGATACCTTCTCGCCAGACCATTACCACCCTACTCCACCACCATACACCACCTAGAAATACCATTAGAGCATCTCAAACCTATATTTGTCACCATGTACAGACCTATACTGATTTGTGGGATGTAGAAGGTGATGTTCTTGAGTGTTTTGTTGAGTATTTGAAGATGGAGTTTGAAGAAGGTTCCTTGGACATTGAAGAAAGCTTGCATGGGGAATGACTTCATGGAGACAATATTTGGTGGTCTTTTAGAGAACCCATTTAGTCCACCTTTGGAAGTGGGCCCTCCATCTTCTTCAACCTCTCCTCCATTGTTAGAGCTTTTGAGGTGGGTAAACTAACCTTGATTTATGTTTGACTTAACATAGTATAAATTCAGCATGTTTAGTTGCGAATTGTGGACTAAATATATGTAGGATTGAGGTTAGTTTGCATTTAAGTATTGTCTAGCAGTCATCTTATTATTTATGAAATGGGGTTCAAAGGATGATATAAAATGGGTTTTAAGTGTAGAAATTTCCAGAATATATATATGTTAAACATTTAATTAAAGAAAATGTGTTGTAATGATGTTTTAAAGGGAAAGAATGTGATTTTGTGCAACAAAAATGTGTTAGGCTTGTTTGAGCCATATTATGAGATTAAAAGTTGATTTCTTACATGAATAAATGGAGATAAATAAAAAGGGGCAACCTACACTTAATAACTATATTAAAGTGTGTGAAACTCATTTACAAAGTAAAGTGAGTTAAGTGTTGAAATGAATAAAAGATGTGGTTTTACACAAATTGTGGTGTTAAAGTGAATAATGGGAGTTAAAGGGGTAAAATGTGTGAATAGTGGTGAAGTGGGTTTTAAGATGCCAATTTAATAAATAAAGTGTGTATCTCAAATGTTGAGAAAATGGAACTTTAATATGTAAAAAGGTGTGTTTTTATATATTAAAGATGTTAAAGTAGCAAGTATGAAAAGTGGGACAATTGTGTTATTGAACAAGTGTTACAATGGTTAAAAATGTGTTTAAAATGTTAAGTCGGAAATTTAATAACCATTTTTGGGAAAATAGAACTTCTTAAGGAACCAATTGCAAGTTTGGTAAATAAAAGGGATAAATTGGTAATTAACTTAAAGTGGAAAATTTTTATGGAATAAAAATGTTAAAGAGTTTATTTATACTAGTGCGTGTGATAATGAATTAATTCCTAAGGCATGAATGAATTAAGTATAAATCACGTGTGGGTGGATAATGGGCTTAAGAAGAAAAGAAATGATTTTCCAAGTGTTGAATGGAAAAATGGACGGTTAAGTCCGAGTTTTGGTTTCGGCCGATAAAGGTAAGTAAAAGGAAATAATGTGGACATTTATAAAATGTTGAAACAAATTTGTAGACACCACATTCTAATACTCCCTAAGCCTCTCCTTAGGATCCTATCACTTCCCCTATCCACCGCAAACCTAGGTCGCACTCCGAGTACCGATCTAGAGACCATCGAGAACCCCGGGCCCCATTTTACTTCAATCAACTCTTTCGTCAGAGCGAAATCTCTTTGAATCTTTAAAGGGCTCTGAAACCCCTTTCCACCGGACCGACCTGTGCACAAATTGGCATAACGATCCAGACAAATGGACTATTTCACTACCGAAAATTGATTTAGAGGCCATAGGGTGCTCCCGGGCCCCGAATTGACCCAATTAACTCCACCGTCAGAGAGAAAGCTCTTTAAATATTCAAAGGGAACTAAAATCCCTTTTCAAAGGTTCGTCCCTTGTGCAAAACAACGTAACCGTTCGAATAAACGATCAGTTTTCCCTCAAAAATCGATTCAGAGGCCATAGGGCACTCCCGGACTTCATTTGACCAAAGTCAATTCTTCAGTTTGTGTGAGACTAAATGAATATACAAAGGTCACTGAACACCTTTTCTAATGATCCATCCCGTGCACGATTCTGACCTACGGTGCAGATGAACGAGCCATTTTACTCCGAGAGGTCATCGGGCGCCTCCTAGCTCCGATTGACCAAGGTCAACTTTTTGAACCGAGTGAAACTCTTTGGAATGTCTAAGTAAATATCCCAAGCTTTCAAACGGTCTTACCCGTGTGCGATTCGGACTTACGACATGGACGAATAATTCGTTTGCATCTGGCGATCGCCTATCGAGAGGACCGACGTCCGCTTTCGAGCCACATTTGACTCAAAGTCAACTCCCGGACCCAGTAGCGGTCCAAAGGACTGTCAGAGGCATCTGAAATACCTTTTTAAAGGCATGCACCGTGCATGATTAGGGTCAACGGTTTGTGCTCTATTGTCTTTTTGCCAGAAAATTTTGCACGAGACTACCAATTGGCAAGCCTTGAACCCTGCCTATTGGCACAGTGTCAAGGGTGACCTATCGATAGGCCTTCCCTTGGGTATGCCGATCGTCACCCCCTGACCCTATAAATAAGGGTCATGACCTCACTCCCAACACACAACAAACCCAACAGCATTAGTGATCCCAACAACATTCTCTCGAAGTCAGCAAAGTTCCGTATGAGAAGTTCCATTCAAGCCTAAATACCCATACTTTTCACACCCAATATGGCAAATATCCTTCTCTCTCATCAACATCCATAAACATTCAAAGGAGTTCATCCATGATCCAAGCTCAAGCTCCAAATAAGGTCCAATTCCTTCTCCCCATATTTTCTTGTTTCTGCATAAATTGCTTTTGATTCATAAATCAGTTTCACTCTAGTTCATACACATTAACAACTACGCTTTTATTAGTATATTTCATGCACTCTGTTTTTCATAAAAAAACAAAAATAAATAAAAGAGGGTTACACCCGTAAATTCCGAACGGAATTATCCACCACACTTTTTTCAAAACTAGAAACATATTTTCTACACGGACACATCTAATAAAATCTGGTTAGAATCTATGGGATAAACCCCACCCCTATTCTATATTCAAACTACGTGGACTTTGATGCCTTTATAGGCTATGTAAGTGTTTCGTATCAAAATCCGAGACTCGAATCCAATTTTTTTAATTTTCCAATTTCTCTTATTTTCCAAATTTCTGAAAATCCCTCATTTTTATCATACATATACATATATCATGCTTGTTCGCATGTCATCCAACATATATTATAATTTTCCAATAACGATCAATATCTCGATGAACGCTCACATTCTATCTTCTACATTCATTACTATTTTGGGAAAATTCCTATAGATGACCTCACCCTATCTTTTTCATGGTATGGGTCAAACGATTCCAATATCCATTATATAAACACAAGCACACACTTCACGGGGATTAAGGAAAATATTAACGTTTTATCATGAGAGACCGAAAGGGAGGGATGGCTGTCTAACACCTTCCCATTCCGTAACTTAGCCCCCGGACCTTTGATCTGTTGGTTTTGCATGCATCAATTTGTCCTTGATGCCGCTCTCTCGAAGTGGCAACATATTATTTTGCCTGTTTTGAGAAAAATAGGTTGGCGACTCCATCTCTTCACATTCACCCCACATCGACGACGGTCGAAGAACTTTTTCGAAGTGAAAGGTGTGAGACCGCAATGCAGTTCTTCCCTGGGAGATCCTCTTCCCCCTCCCAGAACGAATGCCGCATCGACTAGGATAGCCATAATGGCGACTCTGCTGGGGAATTTTTTTAAGAGGGCTAGACTCTGTTTACATGGGTGTTTTATTTTCTTGTATATCCCCCTATTTTTATGTTCCCCTTATTATTCATATGTACCTCATGCTTATGATACTATTCACACACTTGTAGAAGAATCTCCATGTACACTTCACACCACATGGACCTAGGATCACGTATATCCACATGTTGCACACATCACATAGAAATCCATGCTTAAGTGTCACTAGCACTTGTATATATCCATGCTCACTTATCACACACTCACTTGTAGATAATTATGCATCCCTTATCCATGCTTAGTATACTATTGGTACTTGTACTTTGCTCCCTGTTTGGCATGATCAAGAAAAAGATACTCTCATCATAAGATACTAATAAGAGAATCATGCATGATACACACGACATCACCAAATAGCATTGTTATTCACCAAGTTTTGTCCCATAACTGGAGAGTCACTTCGTGATGGGAGTTGGTCCGGCAGGGTGCAGTTAGCTTAAGCGATATGACTCTCACCTTCCATTGGCCAAGTACCTTAAACGTATATCGAACGGCTTCCCCGCATCGTACTGCTTAACCAAAGTCATAATGGGAGGTATATCGCAGGGAACTCATTCACGAACGTCGAGTATATCGAATTCGCTCTAACACGTACCGTCCCCACGAGGTATATAGTGAGGCAATTCACGTACACTCAGCTATATCAAATGGCTTGTCCACACGTACCAATTGCTCTTAAAAGCAAGACGTATATCATGAAAGTCATGCCAAATGGGGGGAACCCTTTCCAATTCACCCAACCAACTGCATAACCTCATAGAGGTATCAAGCCTAGGAAACACATGTTAGATTGTCTGATTTGACCCGAAACTCAGCCGAAATTCCGGATCGGCCTGCCGCACAAATTTTGCGCAATTTCAAAATGAGCCCTACCCGTGAGCCTGGTTACAAGTCCAATAATAACTTTACATATGCTGCAAACCTAATTTTTCTAGGCTCGAGTCTCATTCGGCACTTCATTTTGCATTTAGGTGAACTTAATACAAGTGAGAACCTAATAAATATAATAATCATGTTGATACCTGTCTCTTGTCTTTTCCTCTCTCTTTTTTCCAAAGTGTCCAAAAACATTTTTCTTCTATAAAAAAAATACCAAAAACATTTTCGTCCTCATCTTCTCCCAAAAAGTCAAAAAATATTTTCCTCCTTTTCTAAAAATAAAAAAATTCCCTTTTTCTCTTCCGACAATATATTTTAATTTTTATCCTTCTCAGGATGATCACATACCCTTGGCCTGATTCCCTATTGGCTTCGGCCTTCAGTCGAACCGCCCCGAAGTTCTGTCAGTCCCTGTACTTCCTTTGAGTCCAAGATTTAACCACCTTGCATGGAGAATATGGATCAAGTGTCTATTATACAACATGATTTGTTAACGATTTTTGTCTCAGCTCACTACCAAAATTGACAACCTTCAAATCGAGGTTCATGAGATGCAAGGAAACTAGGTCCCTGTCCCCGAAGATCCTGAGGTCATTTTGCCTGGCGACATGGGTCCGCATGCACCCAAGCCTATCTAGGTTCCCAAAGAATACCATTATGCTCCACGTGCTCCTACTTCTAATAGGTCGTCACCAGCCCAACTTCCCATGCCAAACCTTACTTAGACTGGGGCTAATTTACCCATAACTATTGATCAGAAAGAGGAAAAACTAAACAAGGTCAAGGAAAACCTCAAGATGCTAACCAAGAAATTTGACCAAGTTAGAATATGTGGGAACTACATGGACTACACACACATGTCTCCCTACCCTAAAGCCAGGTTACCAAAAAATTCAAAATGCCCAATATCTAGAAGTTTGGAGGCAGTGGACCCTGGATTGTTCATCTCCGTAACTATCATCGAGCCAAAACTCTCTTAGCGGCTTTCGAAGAAATAATGGCTCAAATGTTCCAGCTGCCTTTTAAAGATAGCGCCCTCCATTGGTTCCTATCCCTTAAAGAATCCAAAATCTGCAGTTGGGAAGATGTTGCCCGTGAGTTCATGTCACAGTTCAAGTACAATGAGGAGCTAGAGGTTACCCACTGTGACTTAGAGATACTTAAACAGAATCCTGGGGAATCAGTCGCCAACTTCATAGAAAGATGGAGAGAAAAAGCAGCTACCATGACAAATAGGCCCTCCCAAGAAGAACAAGTCAGCATTGTGAAGAAGAATTTTGTACCTTATGTCCGAGCAACCATGGCAAGACAGTATTATCCTCACTTTCGAGCCCTCTGAGAAGCAGGAGTAGAAATAAAAAAAGGTCTTGGCAAGATAGAAGTTGAACCTAAGAAAATCTCTAGATAATTTGCTCCTAGAAAGTTTGAAAAGCTTGCTAGTACCCCGTTCCCTACTATCAATAACATCTCTCAGCCTGTCGCTTCGTGGGCACTAGAAAGTCACCCAAACCCAATGCGGGAGTAATATATCGAGCTTTATGCTCCTCTATCCAAAGTTTACCAGGTTCTCTTGAACTAAAACCTGATCAAACCCTTGGACCCTTGCTCGTTAACAAATCCACTTCCGAAGAATTTCAAACCTGATGCCCATTGTGACTATCACCAAACTACTGGACATACCACCAACCAATGTTTCCATCTCTGAAACACAATCCAAAGCCCTATTGATCGGGGTATCATCTCCTTACCAGCTAACCCTAAACCAAACACTACCCATAATCCCCTCCCGAATCATACAAACGCCCTCTTCCTAGAAGAAGACTTAAAACTCAAACCATGTACCCAAATCATGCCAAATAAATCACTAATCATACCCATATACTTTCCTAAACCTCTCCAAACATACCCATATTTCCTCTTACACCCTACCAGCCTTGCTGAACAAACCTTATCACTCCTCACTAGAGCATGTGTCACTGTCCGTACCCATTCTGGAGGTAAAGATATAGAATTATCAGAAGTGATGAACCAACTCGTAGAGTTCAAGCTAAAATTTCCCTCCTAAATGACTATCTAGTGTCAGAGATTCAGTGGGTTGTTCTTAGAAGCTCGAAAATCGGCTCGAGAGTCGGACAACTAGATAGTGCCAGCCGACAAAGTCAGTCTAGATGACCTAGTCTAGATCATGGTAGATTTGTTTTGATAAATTAGTGATATTTATAGTATATCTGAGTTGCTCGACACTTGGAAATTACATGGGCACCTGGTCCCCTCAGTCTTACATTTCCTTGCCAAATGGGAGGAATTATACGAAGAGGCCATAGAAGTTGTAGAGTGTATTGAATTTGCATGGAAAAATAATATCGTTGCCACCTGATGGGGGATGATTTCAAAGACTCAGATAAAGAGCCAGATTATAGAAAGACTAGTCTGATAGCCAACCTATACGGAGTGATATCATTCGAGGAGCTACTAGGAGAGATCAACCAGGAAGATAAACAACCCGATATCAATGAAGAAACAGGGTTTCTATTTTTTCCCTCTTCCGTGAACCACATGACTAGGTTGGGGAGACATTACCAGAATTCGAGCTTACTAGCAAGCGATAAAGGTAAAGGTATTAAGAACCTCCCTATGCCATAAATGACTCTTGAAGAAAGTAAGGTCCTTGATCAACTCAAGAATACCCAAGCTAACATCACTCTATGGGTAATTTTTATGTCTTCCTAACTACCCCAAAACGTCTTAATCAAGCTACTCAGAGGACCCATAGTTCCTCCGTCAACCACACCAGAAGAAGTAGTGAACCTAGTTGGATCCTTGACCTCTACTTGAATGCTCTTCTTTTCTGCAGAAGAAATATCTAAGAATGGTACAGATCACAATCATGTTCTTAATATCTCTATTAAAGTCATGGGGAAAACTGTCCCCCTTATCACTCATCGATAACAGATCAGCTCTGAATGTTTGCTCTTTAAGAACCCTCAATTGCCTGGGATTGAAAGTGAGCGACCTTGCTCCAACCTCTGCTATCGTGCGTGCCTATAACAATACCCGCCAAGAAATAATGGGATTTATAAAGCTTGAAATAGGGGTTGGCCCTATAAATCCTATTATTGAATTCCAAGTCATCGACATCCCAACCTAATCAACCTGCTGCTCGGACGACCATAGCTCCACACCATCAAAGGGGTGTCTTATTCCATTCATCATAAATTGAAGTTCTTTGCTAATGGACAAGCTATCACCATCTCTAGAGACAATGACAACACCAATAATGGAAGCACCAGTAATTCGATACTCAAAATACAACACGGGTGAACGATATATTGCTATCAGGCTTTCAGGTCGAATAACTCCTACTCCCAGTAGTGGACGGCTTCAAAGACAGGGTTTGTCCAGAATATGATCCTCATGGAAGTGTCAATATAATCCAAATGTTCAAGAACATGAATTTCATGCTCGGGCTGGGGTTAGGGAAAAGACAACAAGGGATAAATGAACCTATCATGTTAAAGGTGGACTTTCCTCCCTGTGGCTTGGGCTATCAACCATCAGAAGAAGAACTCAGATTGATCCGTCAGCCTTGACTGAAGAGAAAGTTAGAATGCGTCAAAACTATCTTGGGAAATTCCCTAAATGGAAGATTCATCAGATAAGGTGAATATTTCCCCTTCTACGACGTCCCGGAACCTTGGTATGACCATGTAGACAAAATGATGAAACCAAGAATGGAGATATTTTTTCAAGATAGCTACCCGGGGGCCGAAAGTTCCTAACACTATGTACAACTACTCACTGAAGAGATTGTAGCTGATGCCAGGGATTTTGAGGACAGGGACTCCGAGGACTCTTTCAACTTGTAGATACTGGGGTTGGCACTCTGCATGATCCACTCAGGAACTGCATCATCTGATCCATCCTACTTCATCAAAGATGCTAATATACCTCTTCTCAACTGGCATGCTGCACCTATGCCACCTGTTGATATGCAACCTAGCTCTGATGTTCATCCCCTTCCCCTTTAGTTGTTTCCTCTCACTCTGATGTAATCGAGACCTCCTTCTCAATGCTATTTTTCCTATCAATGAAATAAACTAAGATTTTGAGTATCTTATTATACCTTACATTAATTATCTTGATTCTAATCAAACTCTCAATGATGATGACTTTGAAAATGAACAATTCTTAACTGATCTAAATAAGGTTAATAACAAATAACATAACCGCGTTCAAGTTAATGAAGATGAAATTGTTTTTATTAATATCGATTCTAGTAGCCAAAGGCACGAGATTAGGATAGGGTATACCCTTGATGAGCACGAGTGCATGCAACTTGAAGAGCTACTGAAGGAATTCATGGATGTCTTTTTATGGTCATACGATGATATGTCCGACATTGAGCCTGAGATAGCACATCATGAGATTCCAACTCTCCCGAAATGTAAACTAGTCAAATAGAAGCTGCAAAATATCCACACCGAATGGTCGCTCAAGGTGAAAGAAGAGGTAGTCAAGAAATTGAACGTAGGATTCATTCGAGTAATTGAATATCCTACATGGCTAGCCAATATCGTACCTGTGCAGAAATCAGGAGGAAAGGTCCGCATATGTGCCGACTACCGATACTTTAACAAGGCCTCTCCGAAGGATGATTACTCTCTACCCAACATCGATATGATTGTGTAAAATACATACAGTCACACTCTCAAGTCATTCATTAACGGGATTATCTGATATAACCAGCTCAAGATGCATCATGATCATCAACAGAAAATCGCATTCATCACCCCTTGGGGAACCTTTTGCTACACTGTCATTCCATTTGGTATCAAGAATGAACGGGCTACCTACCAAAAGGCTAACACAACCATTTAGCATGATCTGATACACAAGGGAGTCAAGGTATATGTAGATGACATGATTATCAAGTCCAAAATAAGAGAATGTCATGTTCCCTCTCTCCATAAATTCTTTGAACGAATGGGAGAGTACCAAATGCGGCTTAACCCACAAAAATGTGTCTTTGGCATTACCAAAGGGAAACTCTTAGGATTCATGGTCACTGAGAAAGGTATAGAAGGATATCTTGCCAATCTAAAAGACATACTTGAGATGCCACCTCCTCGAATGGAGAAAGAAGTCTGAGGATTCCTTACGAAATTACAGTACATCAGTCGATTCATCATCCAATTGACTTCCATCTGTGAACCCATCTTCAAAATCCTCCGAAAGGATTCAACCAAGGTCTGGAATGAAGCTTGCCAAGAAGACTTCAACCCAATTAAGCAATACCAAACTCGACCTCTGATGATCATGTCATCGCAGTCTGGTCTTCCCTTACTCCTATACCTAACCGTGATCGATACTACAACCGGGGCTCTTCTAGATTAATACATTGAAGACACTTAGAAAGAGAAATCCATATACTATGCCAGTCATAAATTTATCGGTTATGAGGTCAACTACACAGCCTTAGAAAAAGCATATGTCGCTCTTGTCTGGGTTACTCAAAAGTTACGGCACTACGTACTCGCCTTCCCCATCAGACTCGTATACCGAATGGATCTCATCAAGTACCTACCTGAGAAGCCTATCCTATCCAGCCAAATTTCACATTGGTTGATGATTCTATCCAAGTTTTATATCACCTATGTCATATAGAAAGCCATGAAAGGAATATCCATCTCTGACTACCTTACTGACTACCCTATTGAAGAGGCCAATGTCTGGATTTTTGAATTCCCAGACGATAATATCCTTTGTGCCTCCTATGAAGAACTTCGATGGAAAATGTTCTTTAATGGTGCTACTAGCAAAAAAGTATATGGCATTGGAATTCTCCTAATTTCCCCTGATGACTCCCACACTCCCATTGCCAATAAATTAGATTTCCCCTACACTAACAACATGACTCAATACGAGGCATGCACAGTAGGACTCAAAGTTTCCCTCAAGAAAGGAATTTAATACCTCGATGTCTATGAGGATTCATCCTTCATCATCGGTCAATTACTCTGAAAATGGAAAGTCAAGGACAAGAAACTCTTACCCTTATATGCCCACCTTAAAGAACTAGTTTCCCAATTCCAAGAAATCACCTTCCACTACCTACCCCGAGCAAAGAATAACCTGGATGACGCCCTTGACACCTTAGCCTCCATGATTGACATGCTCGAAGGAGTAATTATGGCCCCCCCTTCCTTATCTAGAAATAAGACAAACCAACCCACTTCTACCACATCGAGCTCTGCACGGAGGAAGAACTCAGAAGAGACGACTGCTTGTACTATGACATTTGGCACCTCCTCAAACATGGTAAGTATCCCCAAGGAGATGAAAAGAAAGACCGAGCAACTCTCCGCAGAGTGGTTGCCCTATACATTGTTTATGATAAAGCACTATTTAAGAGAAACTTCGATGGAACCCATTTACACTGCATCCCAAGGGTCGATATTGAAGAGATGATGCATAAATCCATAGTGGGGAATACTGACCCCACATAAATGGAAATATGCTTGCCAAAAATATCATTCGATAAGGATACTACTGGACTACAATGGTTCAGGACTGCACAGCCTACGTTCAAAGATGTCTCAAATGCCAACAATTCTCCAACCTACAGCATTTGCCTTCGCGATAATTGTACAATATGAATTCTTCCCAAACGTTTTCCACATGGGGCATCGACATCTTAGGGAAAGTTTTGCTGAAGTCATCCAATGGGAATGAGTTCATCCTAGTCGCTATTGACTACTTCACTAAATGGGTCGAAGCCAAGTCATACGCAGTTTTGAATGCCAAGAAAGTGGCCAAATTCATCAAGAAGAACATTATTTGTTGATATAGGATCCCACACGAGCTGGTATCAGACAATGGGATACATTTTGAGGCAGAGGTTCTTGAAGTGGTCGACGAGTACGGGATTCAAAGACATAAATCCTCTCCATACTGGCCTCAAACTAACAGAGCAGTCGAAGCAGCCAATAAGAATCTCAAAGCCATCATCAGCAAGATGACCGAGAGTTATCGTGATTGGGCCGACATGTTCCCTTATGCCCTCTGGGTCTACCGCACTTCAGTTCAAACTTATACGAGGTCTACCCCTTACTCTCTAGTCTCAAGGACAAAAGAATGTTTACTCGCTCACTTGTTAAGCCATTCAAGACCCGACGCACTACCTCCAGAGAAAGATTATTCTTCGACTGCCGGTTGGACCTCCGCCACCGGAACATCAAATAAAATTCCCCAACGGATTCATACTTTAAAGAAATTAGTTGGGTGCTTAACCCAATCAACTCGTAGAACCACGTCTGCAAAGGATAAGGATCAGCATTCAAGAAATGAAAAATAAGTGCATGAATCGAAAATGTGAATGTATTAAGGAAAATGTGCAAAATAAAGAATACCTTAAGAAGATATGTGGCCCTAGTAAAAATTGATCGGCAGCACCGGTAGAATGCATCCAAAGAATAGTAAAGGGTCGCCAAAGTTAGGCCCCCCCAGTTATAGAACTCGATGTTTGAAAGCACCCTCAAAAATGGCAAAAACCAAAAATGGATGAAGTCGCCACTCGTCGCCACCAAAAAAAACCTTAACACCAGTAAGATAAATAAGTGGGCCATCTGACACACATGTTTCCCGTCATTCTCATAAAACCTTCTCCTCATAAAAATCTCCCTCAAAGAAGGCAAGCGGAGGGAATCTCCAGAAACTACCCTCTCCACCTCACCCAGAGCTTCCGTCACCGCCTCTGGAATCACACGTAGCGTCCTTTCCATCTCAATCTGGTCACCCTCGCAATCCATCCCCAGTAATAGCTGAACATCAATGGGAGTCACCGCCATCTCCCCAAAGCCAAAATGGAAGATGTGGATAGTGTCCCACCACCTCTCTCCCAAAGCACATAGAACCGTAGTGGAGTGGGGTGTCTCGTCCAAAGCCAACGCTAGCCTCCCAAAACTCGCAGAGGACACCATCCAGCTCCACGGGAAGAAGGTGATCCAAAAAATCCTTAATCCTTGTCGTACCACGCGCACGAATAGTCGACATAGAGACGTCAGCCTGTCAAGAAATAAGGAAAACCCTTATCAGATTCCAGAAATAAAGTAATGTCATCGAGAAAAGAAGGGAATACCAAGAGGCTTACAATACATACATAGCCATCAGGGTTCACCACCCTTGAAGAGCGATGATGTGAAGGCTCACGCAAAAGAGTTTGATCATCCTCCACGGGCTTAAACGAGTCAAAAGAATTCTTGCTACCCAAATGCGAGGGGCACCCTAGCCCTCCACTTCAACCCTGCCCAGTCATCGGCATTGAGCCACACCATATGGGTTGCACTGCTTGAGAAGTCATCCATTTCGAATGTTAGGATGATTTGCATAGGTTTATAGAAGAAGAAAACTAGTCAGAAAGCTGTGCAAAATGAGGAGAACCTGCCCTCCTTTTATAGGAGGCTAAGGGTCAGGCTTCGGTAGTCCACTCCACCCACCGATCGGTACTGAATCTTTCACTTGCTCGAGGCCCCCAAAAAGTCCGTACCAATGCCGATTGGCACATCTCCATCCATGCCGGTCAGCACACCATTTAAAATTTTGTACAAAAAGTCCAAAAAAAATACCAGAAAATCCCAAAAAATTCCCGAAAAATTCCTAAAATTTCCAAATCCATTCTAGCACCTTGTTCGCCAAGGAAAACTTTTTTTTACACCCCCAACAAAATTACAGAGAATCATTCTCCCCATCAACGTCTCCAAAGTATGCTCTAAATCTTCCCCCAACTACAAAATCCTCGGATCGTTCACTATTCCCCAGCAGAACCTAAAATCCAATCCTCATCCCCAGTGGAGTCCCCAAATTTTTCGAAGGAAAGTACACCTCTCTTAGGTCAGAATTAACCTCAGTCTTGGAACATCACCTTAGTTAGGTCAGAATTGACCTCGGTCCTCGATCGTCACCTCTCTTAGGTCAGAATTGACCTCGGCCTTGGATAACCTCGGTAATCGGTCGTCACCTCTCTTAGGTTAGAATTGACCTCGATCTTAGATCGTTACCTCAATTAGGTTAGAATTGATCTCAGTCCTTGATCGTCACCTCTCTTAGGTCAGAATTATCCTCAATCTTGGATCGTCACCATAGTTAGGTCATAATTGACCTCGGTCCACAGTTGTCACCTCTTTTAGGTCAGAATTAACCTCGATCTTGGATTGTCAGCACAGTTAGGTCAGAATTGACCTCGGTCCTAGGTCGTCACCTCTCTTAGGTCAAAATTGACCATAATCTTGGATCATCAACATAGTTAGGTCAGAATTGACCTCGATCGTCACCTCTCTTAGGTTAGAATTGACCTCGGTCCTGGATCGTTACCTTAGTTAGGTCAGAATTAACCTTGATTCTTGGTCGTCACCTCTCTTAGGTCATAATTGACCTCGATCTTGGATCGTCACCTTAGCTAGGTCAGAATTGACCTCGGTCGTCACATCTCTTAGGTCAGAATTGACCTCGGTCTTGGATTTTCACCTTAGTTAGGTCAGAATTGACCTCGGTCTTCAGTCGGAACCTCTCTTAGGTCAGAATTGACCTCGATCTTGGATCTTCACCTTCATTAGGTCAGAATTGACCTTGATCCTCGATCGTCAGCTCTCTTATGTCAGAATTAACCTCGATCTTAGATCGTCACCTTAGTTAGGTAGGAATTAAACTCGATTCTCGATCGTCACCTCTCTTAGGTTCGAATTGACCTCGGTATTAGATCGTCACCTTAGTTAGGTCAGAATTGACCTCAGTCCTCGATCATCACCTCTCTTAGGTCAAAATTGACCTTGGTCTTTAATCATCACCTTAGTTAGGTCAGAATTGACCTCAATCCTCGATCGTCACCTCTCTTAGGTCAGAACTAACCTAGGTCTCAGATCGTCACCTTAGTTAGGTCATAATTGACCTCGATCCTCGATCATCACCCCTATTAGGTCAGAATTAACCTCGATCTCAGATCATCACCTTAGTTAGGTCAGAATTGACCTCGGTCCTCGATCATCACTTCTCTTAGGTCAGAATTGACCTTAGTCTTGGACCGTTACCTCAGTTAGATTAGAATTAATCTTGGTCCTCGGTCGTCACCTATTTTAGGTTAGAAATAACATCGACCCTCTGAATCGGTCATCTACATCCCTTAGGTCTACATAACTGACCTCCATCCATCATGTGGTGTTTATTCGACAAGATCACTTGTTCCAAGCTCAACCGTCGAGGGGCTTTGTAGACACCACATTTTAGGACCCCATAAGCCTCATTCCCAGTGGAGTCGCCAAATTTACCAAAGGAAAGTACACCTCTCTTAGGTCAGAATTGACCTCAGTCTTGGATCATCACCTTAGTTAGGTCAGAATTGACCTCGATCCTCGGTCATCACCTCTATTAGGATGGAATTGACCTCGATCTTGGATCGTCACCTCATTTAGGTCAGAATTGACCTCAGTCCTCGGTCGGCACCTCTCTTAGGTCAGAATTGACCTCGGACTTGGATCGTCACCATAGTTAGGTCAGAATTAACGGTCCTCGATCATCACCTCTTTTAGGTCAGAATTGACCTTGGTCTTGGATCGTCACCTCAGTTAGGTCAGAATTGACCTCGGTCCTAGGTCGTCACCTCTCTTAGGTCAAAATTGACCTCGGTCTTTGATTGTCAACTTAGTTAGGTCAAAATTGACCTCGGTCGTCACCTCCCTTAGGTCAGAATTAACCTCAGTCTTGGATCATCACCTTAGTTAGGTCAAAATTTACCTCGATCCTCGATAGTCACCTCTTTTAGGTCAGAATTGACCTCAGTCTTGGATCGTCACCTCAACTAGGTCAGAATTGACCTTGGTCCTTGGTCGTCACCTCTCTTAGGTCAGAATTGAACTCGGTGTTGGATCGTAACCTTAGAAAGGTTAGAATTGACCTCGGTCCTCAGTCGTCACCTCTCTTAGGTCAGAATTGACCTTAGTCTTGGATCATCACCTTCGTTCGGTCATCATTGACCTCGATCCTCGGTCGTCACCTCTCTTAGGTTAGAACTGACCACGATCTTAATTCGTTACCTTAGTTAGGTAAAAATTAACCTCGGTCCTCGATCGTCATCTCTTTTGGGTCAGAATTGATTTCGGTCTTGGATTGTCACCTTAGTTAGGTCATAATTGACCTCAATCCTCAATCGTCACCTCACTTCAGTTAAAATTGACCTTGGTCTTAGATCGTCACCTTAGTTAGGTCAGAATTGACCTCGATCCTCGATAATCACCTCTCTTAGGTCAAAATTAACCTAGGTCTTGGATCGTCACCTTAGTTAGGTCAGAATTGACCTTAGTCCTCGATTGTCGCCTCTCTTAGGTCAAAATTGACCTCGATCTTAGATCGTCACCTTAGTAAGGTCATAATTGATCTCGGTCCTCGGTCATCACCTCTTTTAGGTCATAATTGACCTCGGTCTTGGATCATTACCTCAGTTAGGTAAGAATTGATATCGATCCTCGATCATTACCTCTTTTATGTTAGAATTAACCTCGACCCTCTGAATCAATCATTCACATCCCTTAGGTCTACAGAACTGACCTACCTCCATCATGTGGTGTTTATTCGATGACCATCACTTGTTCCAAGATCACCCATCGAGGGGCTCTGTAGACAGTACATTCTAGGACCCCCTAAGCCTCTCCTTAGGCTCCTAGCACTTCCCCTTTCCATCATAAACCTAGGTCGCACTCTGAGTACTGATCTAGAGACCAGCGGGTGCCCCCAGTCCCCATTTGACTCCGATTAACTCTTTTGTCAGAGTGAAATCTCTTTTAATCTTTGACGGGATTTAAAACCCCTTTCTAACGATCCACCTCGTGCACAAATCGGCATAACGGTTCAGACAAATGGACTTTTTCACTAGCGAAAATTGATTCAGAGTCCATCAGATACTCTCGAGCCCCGAATTAACCCCAATCAACTACACCATCAAAATAAAAGATCTTTGAATCTTCAAAGGTCACTAAATCCTATTTCCAACCATCCACCCTGTGCATGAAACAGCATAACCATTCGAGCGAACGATTAGTTTTCCCTTGAAAATTGATCTGGAGCCACTGGGCACTCCCGGACTTCTTTTGACCAAAGTAAACTCTTCAGATCAAATGAGACTGATTGAATCTCTGAAGTTCACTGAATACCCTTTCTAACGATCCACCCCGTGCATGATTCTGACCTACGGTGCAGACGAACAAGTCGTTTTACTCTGAGAGGTCATCGGGTGCTTTCGAGACCTAATTGACCAAGGTTAACTTTTTTAACCGAGCAAAACTCTTTGTAACATCAAAGAACATCTCCTAACCTTTCCAATGGTCCACCTCGTGCGCAATTCTGACCTACCACACGGACCGATGATCTCTCGTCCAAAGGATCAACGTGTGCTTTCGAGACACATTTGACCCAAAGTCAACTATCGGACTCGGGAGCGATCCAAAGGACTCTCGATTTCCTTTGAAATAAATTTCTAACGGTATACCCCATTCGCAATTCGGATCAACGATTTGTGCTCTACACCCATTTTTCTAAAAAATTCCACATGAGACTGCCAATTGGTAGGCCCTGAACCCTGCCTATCGGCACAATGTCAAGGGTAACCTGCTGATAGGCAACCCCTAGGGTATACTTATTGACACCCCTTGACCCTATAAATAAGGGCCATGACTTCACTCCCAACACAGAACAAACCCATCAGCATCAATGATATGAGCAACATTTTATCGAAGTCAGCGAAGTTCCATATGAGAAGTTCCTTTCAAGCCTAAATACCTATACTTTTCACACCCAATTTGGAAAATATCCTTATCTCTCATCAACATCCATCAACATTCAAAGGATTTAATCCAAGATCCGAGATCCAAGATCCAATCTCAAGCTCCAAAGAAGGTCCAATTCCTTCTCCCCATCTTTTAAATCTCTTATTTTTGCATAAATCACTTTATATTCATAATCTAGTTTCACTCTAGTTCATACACATTAACATCTACACTTTTGTTAGTATATTTCATGTACTCTATTTTTCATAAAAAAAATAAAAACAAATAAAAGAGGGTTACACCCATAAATTCCGAACGGAATTATCCACCAGACTTTTTCCAAAACTAGAAACACATTTTTTATACACACACACCTAATAAAATTCTGTTAGAATCTATGGGATAAACTCCACTCCTATTCTATATTCGAACTACATGGACTTTGATGCCTTTATTGGCTACGTAGGTGTCTCGAATCAAAATCTGAGACTCGAGTCCAATTTTTCAATTTTCAAATTTCTCTTATTTTCCAAATTTCTCAAAATCCCTCATTTTTATCATACATATACATGTACATATATCATGCTTGTTCGCGTCTCATCCCACATATATTATCGTTTCCCAATAACGATCAATTTATTGATGAACGCTCATATTCTATTTTCTACATTCATTACTATTTTGGGAATATTCCTATGGATAACCTCATCCTATCTTTTCCATGGTATGGGTCGAACGATTCCAATCTCAATTGTATAAACACATTCACACATTTCATGGAGATAAAGGAAAATATTAACATTTTCCCATGAGAGACTGAAAGGGAAGGATGGGTGCCTAACACCTTCCCATTCTATAACTTAGCCACCGGACCTTCGATCTATTGGTTTCGTATTCATTAATTTGTCCTTGATGCTTCTCTGTCAAAGCATCAACATATTCTTTTGCCTATTTTCAGCAAAATAGGCTGGAGACTCTATCTCTTCACATTTACCCAACACCGACGATGGATGGAGAAACTTTCGAAGCGAAGGGTGAGAGATCGTGATGCAGTTCTTCTTCGAGGGATCCTCCTCCCACTGGAATGAACGCTGCGCCGATCGGGATGGCCACAACATTGAAGGGAACTTGGATGACACCAGGATAAATCAAGAAGGTACTAGATCCCTTGGGTGAAAAACCCTAAACCACTGGCCAGATCATATAGTGTGTATAGCCATCAGTGTGGAGCCCGTGTCAGTATGCGGTAAATGGTAAAATTTCACAAAAAGATAAAGGAAATATGGAACATATCAAGAAATGGGTTGTGTAGTAAAATCTGTTACTACAACCTAACTTGAATGAATGAAATAAATGTTCCGGTAAAGGCTAAATGGACAAGTTAATGCGTAAATTTACTAATGTCCGTAAGATAACAAAAAAGGTTACAAAAAGTAGATAAATCCGTGGTTAAGCAACCTAAATGGTGAAACCCATATTAACCCAAGAATGCGTAGTAAAAATATTTTCAAAAGGTAAATAAGTCTTTTTTAACACGAAGAGTGTGTGTGTGTGTGTGTGTTGACATAGCGATTTTCAATGAAAATACTAAAGTATATTAAAATGTGTAAGATGTGGGTTCCTGGAATACGATTAGTATCAAGTGAGGCATAACCCCTTATCAAGATCGTGATTAATGCTCAAGACAATATTTAATAATGATAATGAATACAAGTGAAAAGGGACAATGAGATTCATTATTCATACTTGTATTGAATGATATCTCTGCACCATGCACACACTACAAGTATAATAAATATATGGGACCAACAGGTAACTTGGTCGCCGAGAAATAGCAACCACTCTAAGAACAATAAAATCAAGGCAGGAACTTAAAGTCTAGTTAATGATCGATGATACGGGTATAAAATGAGTGTGGGAAGGATGTCCTCATAAGAGATCTTATGTATGAAGGGAATCAGACAGTAGTTCTAGGTTCAAAATGTCGTGGTCGTAAACTATTTAGGTGGTGTATTTATATGGAGTCAAGGTTACTTAAGTAACCTTATTGGTATTCAATGTGATTAACATCATTAAATGCACAAGCATCCCCTTCATTAATGGGGGAGATGTTTTATTAAATACATGGGATCTTATAATTTGGCGGGAAACTGCTTAACCAGTTGGTAGCAAGGTGGGCATTAATGAGGGACGTAACATGGAAGCTTAGAGGCTTATCTTACAATGGACAAGAGGTCAAATTCTGGTATACTAGGTATGCCTTCCTAAGGATAAACCCATTTGAGTGTTGTAATTTTAAGTCATCACATTAGAAAGTGGGTGAACAGTGACCCCACTAGGCATGTGGTCATATCAGTCAGATGAATGGTGTTTGGTTTGAGGTTGCTCGACTGATAAGTAACTCCAGTATTTAGTCTTCTTTTTATTGGCTAAAACTATCATTAGGCCAAGGTTTCAAGGTTGAGGTACATCGAGGAGGTTCTCTTGAGTGAGTAGAAGTTATGGTAGCTCAGCTGTAGGTAGCTCGAGCAACCACATATGATGGATAAAGTTTTTTCCAAGTGTGCCAAGAGAGTTGGTTATTGTATTCCCAATTATTACTTTCTCCCGATCCTCTAAACCATGTCCTTACGAGCTTCCTAAAAGGAGGTTGTTCGATAGAGCATGTTAGCTCTCCCATGCCCTGCCAGGCATGGTCCCTCATGGATACCGAATAACCTTTCTCACGATATAGCGTAAGATAAAGTACATGATAAAATACAATATGTTTGATATTACAAACTATCATCATTTGAGTGACTTTGATCTTTGAGCTAGATTCTTTAAGTCACATCTGTAGAGGATCTTTGAGGGAACTCCCTCGGGTAATATTTATCTCCCTTCTTTTTCTGTTAGGCATCAGATTAACTAAATTAATCATTCTTTGGTGGGGACTCCCCCTACATTTTCCCCTTCGTAGAGATATTTATTTATTGCATGAATAAATATTGTACGAAACCTTTGTTGGCCTTCAATCATTTTCCTGTCTTTCGAGCTGCTTCATCTATTCAAGTTCCTTACAATATTTCTGATAACACATTTTATTTAATAGAGCTTCTCGATTGCGTGTGCTAGATACCTTGGGGGAAGTGAAGGGATTTATTTAAATTTCCCCTAAATCTCTTTATCTCCCCTAAGTTTAAAAGGACTCTAAGCATGTCTCATTTAATGGGGTTTTCTCTTGTGCTTCTGTGTGTAACACGTGGCGATGTCATGGTAATAGAATTTTCCTCACGTGAGATTATCAACACGTCACTTCCCGAAGCGTCATCATTATAACCCTTGAATCATGACCCTACGCACACGTGCTGACCATATAAGCATATTTGATCACCATTACACTTCCCAAAGCATTACTATTTGCCTCTTGTTGGGGTTTGTGTTGCCCCTATAAAAAGGTATTCTTTCATCTCAAACTTTCACCACTGGGTTTTAGTTTACAAAGTTAGCATGTGTTTGTGAGAGAAGATATTCGATTCTTGTCTATTACCTTAATTTCTTTTAATCTATTTCCCTTTCTTCTCCTTTCAATTTCTCATATGGTACCCATCGTGAAAAGGATTCAATCTTCTAGGGGTGCTTCCCCCTACTCAGGCGCGTCGGAACCAATGGGCACACTGTCATCGTACCCCATACTTTGGTGAGCTCAATCATTTTTGGCTAATGGTTGAAAATTTCCCCGGTGAACTGGTGCCAATAGAACATGCGAGGTTGATGATGAAAGAGAGTTATGATGCTGAAGTCTTCATATATATCCCCACTACCACTTTTACTAGGTTCCATATTGAGCGTGTTAACTATCCGTTTTTAAAGGTGGAGTTTGAGTCCTCCTCCAGCACCTGTGAAGGTTTGGATCCTTGGACCGATTATACGCACTCCAAGTATCCTGTGCAACTAGCTTTGATTGGTCTATCATGTACCAGTTGGTTGGGTGATCTCACCCTTACAAAGAACAACATCTTCCTCCAGTTTCTTGTATCTTGTAGGTCACACACTTTTGTGACCTCTTGGGGTGAGTTTACCATTACCCTTGAGGATATTTGGGAGCTGTTGTGGAAGGTTTCAACACTTTCTTTGAGGAGGTTGTTTCTAGCAAAGAAAAAGCTTTACGGGCGGAGTTGGATGCAGTTGTGAAATAATGTATGGTAACATACAACAAGTGTACCTACTCGAAGGTGATTATATATTTTTATTTTATTGAGGATAAAGTTGTGATTAATGCACGCGAGGTGGCCAAAGAGAACCCTCTCGGGAAGCAAGTGTTTGAGCAACCATCAACTGGAAAAGGGGTTTAACTCCCAAATTGAACTTGTGAGATATATCTAGGTTGTTCTATTGAAGATCTTTCTCCTATGTAATCCCCACAATTGCCCAAGAAAGGACCTAATCAATATGGTCGTTCGCATGGACAGTGGTGTGAAACTCCCCCTTTCTAATATTACTAATGGTTCGCTATATACTTGGTTGGATTGAGTACAAGATGACTCAACTAGGAGAATCGGTAGGTTTGATGTCTCCAATTATGTGAACCATGTGCTGTTGACATCCTTCTTTTATGCCCACTTTCCAGATTATGCCCCGGTCGGTAGCTAGCCCAGCTCTCAGCCCATCAAAGTCCATCGAGTTTGCTGTTGGAATCACAAGAGTTCCAAAAAACCACTTGTGTCTTTAATTGATAGAGCTAAAAGGTTTGTCCCTCATCCCTACGCTGGGGAAGAACTATTTTTTTGAATCAGTTCTTTGCGGATGGGGAGTGTCCCATAACCCCTATCGAGGAAGCTTTGACAAGTAACTTTCTAGCGTGCAATGTTCCGTTGTTTTTTATTCCTTCTTACTTTCCTTTTTATACAGAATGGACCTCTTTTTACTCCATTTACAATCCACATCATGTAGCTATGCAGTTTGGCTATGATGAAGGCAACCCTATGTTAAGCCATTTTACTCGAGAAAATCCCACCAATTTCTCATTTGCATGCAATAATTTCCTTACTTTGACCGTTATTATTCTTTACGCGAATTACCCGCCAACCCTATTATCCCAAGCAAGGGTGCGGGAGGTGGTAGGTCAGTGATGTACCTTACATTATTCAGGTAGAACTAGGTTGGTCTCTTCCTGAGCAATCTTCTCAAGGAGCCTAGGTATCCTGAGGTTGAAAGGTATCCTCCTATACTACCTTCAATTCAATGTTCCCTTTTAGCACCACCAATAGTTTTGTTCCCTCTGAGTTACATCTATTTTCCCCTGTAGATCAATAATGAAGAGGAATAAAGTTACTCAACCTTCTGTTCCGATTGAGGCAGTTACTATTTTCCCTAATACTTCCAGGCCTGGCAATGAGGGTGATACTTCTCGTGTTGCTTCAACTAGAGTGGCTGCGAGGGCCAATAGGAAAGCCCCAACCAAGAAGCCTAAGGTTACCCAGAAGGTCTCTCCAATCCAAACTCCTGATCCCAAGATTACCCAATAAGTTAGCTTGATGTTTAACCAACTCAGTCAGACTTGGGAAAATTTACTAAGGAGGATAGGGCTTTTATGTCAGCCCAGATGGCCTCTTGTGGGTTTTCCTATGCTCCCCAGCTGTCGAGGGTAACAAAAAAAGGAAGTTAATTAGCCCAATTAAACTTGCGTTAAAGGAATCAGGTGAGGTGAGTTGGGACGAGCAGTCTGATAAATATACATATGTTGGTGAAGGTGATGATGATGAAGAGGATGGATATGATGAAGAAGAACATAAAAAAGAAGAAGAAGAAGAAGAAGAAGAAGAAGAAGAGCAGTCTCTTCTTGTTCGAAGGCATAGGTTGAGGAGAATGGTTTATTCTTTTAAGCCTGCTTCACTTCCTCGAGATTATGAGGTTTTCCAGGATATTTTAGATGAAGAAGAAGAGGTATGCCTGCCATTCCATTTTCAAGTCTGTAACATTTCCTCTTTTCACCTGTGATGATGACACCTGTTTGTACCCCCTTTTTGTTTTTAGGTTGGTTTGTTAAGTGGTGCGCATGATAGTGTTAATAAAGGTGATCTGTTGGAAAAGCCAGTCGAAGTTTCACCTAGTTCGAAAGAAGTTGCACATAAGGAGATAACTGGTCTTACAGCCTCGCATATAATTACCAATTTCCTCATAAGGGAAAATATTTCTATTACTTCCATCAAATCCAGTAGTGGCTATTCGCCTGACCGTGATTTTTTATGTGAGAAAGCTGGTCTCGAGGCAGTGTTCTTGATGTAAGTGTTGTTGAATCTATACATAAGTCCCTCGCTATAGTTATTCCATCCTTCGTTGTAAGATTTTCCTCCTATTGTTCTGATCTTCTTATGCCTTTGTATTGTTGTTTTTACTTTCTATCTTTTATGCTTTGGAGGTTTCTTTACCCGAACCCATTGCTACATTACTCCCCCCTCTTCCTAAGACCAGGTTCTTTTATGATTTTTGAGCCCTCAATCCACAATCAAGAGCGAGTCAAAGTTAGTGCTACGAGCCAAGGATAAGGGGTACGGGAGGTAATGAATGAAGTAGGAGGTGGTATGGTTGACCTCCCAAAATAATGTCTTTTGGTGACACCTGATTTACATGAGGAAGAAAATGTGGTATAGATAGCTACCCGACAGTTTGTCGGTGACCAACAACCAATGCTTTTCTTCTATGTATCTCCTGCATTTGAACGTTACTAGTTTTGTCAAGTCATAGTGGTCTTAAAATATCCCATAACTGAGGGTCAGGCTGGCCAAGTCATATTGGTCTTAAAATTTTCCATAACCGAGGGTCAGGCTGTCCAAGCCAATTTGCATATTTGTTTCCTGACTTGATAAGTTATTGTATTTCAATTGGAAACTGAGCAACATACAATGCGCGACCTAAGAGTTGAGGTTATCACTCATGTAATTGTGTAGATGAGGACTTAAGATGAATTTTCATCCATGGGCGGGGACCCTAGCATGCAAGTTCAAGGAATGGTGCCCAGTGTTGGTGGGATATGCGATGTGGTTACTTCCAGAGCCCAAGATAGTGATAGTGCTTCGGACACTGGACTCCCCACTATGGGTTATAGCAATTTTAGTGTATACCCTTTTGAGGCAATCGCCAAAGTGGTTGTAAGGCAAACCTTGGTCAATTTCCCCCATATATTGACTGAAGGCCCCCATGCGCTGATTGAGAAACTATTAGCCAGATTTCCCTCAACTTTTACTTCTCGCAGCCTTCAACCTATACATGTGATGATGGTTTGACGACTGCTTGGGCTCTCCATTATCTTAAAGGAAATCCTTAATACTCCTCTGGAGTCTCTTTGCTCTGGTGCAATTAAAACATTGTTGGGGTAGGTCAACTTGCTTATTAATGATGGGTTCTCGCTGGCTTGGTTAATGAAGATGTTGTGCGACTTTAAGAAGGCAAACCTTCCTGCTCTTTATAATCGATTACAGAGTTATCATCATTCACAAGTAGCCATCTCGGAGGAACTTGTAGGCTTGGAGACCGAACTAGTTATGTTTGAGCAGGAAGTGCAGGAGGCGCGTGAAGCTGTTGCTTGAGCAGAAGCTGAGTTACTCAAGAAGGAGCAGAACCTAGAGAATATTTAGTAGAGGAGGGAGCTCCACTAAAAGGATCTAGCTGATTTAATCTATGATAAAATTAACCTTGAGCTGATTCTTCCTTATCAGCATCATCGGCTTCTTGGCTCGACCAACCTTCGCTTTATCATGGATGCCCCTTAGCAGCCCTTGTTTAATTCCTCCTTTTAAATGTCCCACAGTTTGTTATTTTTTATCCTCTTTGACATGTGATCACTGTACTTCTTTATTCAAATAAACTTTATGGCATTTGGTTTCCTTCCGTCATATCTTGTTTGAATATGGGTTGATCTATTACATTAATGTAAGTCACCCCATGTAAAATAAGGAAAATAACTAACACGAAAGAATAGCGAGGAAACATTTCTAAAGTAAATATCACTTTACACCATGTTAAACAAGTAGTCCCAATCATATGTAAGGGACATCCTCCCGAATAAGTATTAGAAAAACATAATGCAAGAAACTCAAGTATTGGTAAAACACACATTCAAACATGATAGATTTTTATCCACTTATTATTTGGTTTGAAGGTAACATCGTCTTCCACTTTGGATATCTCGTAGTATCCTGAATTAAGAGATGCTCGAATGATGTAGGGTGCGTCCCAATTGGCTTCAAACTTTGGTAATGACAAATCCCTGATGTGCCTTGTGCATGGTTTTAGGACCAGATCCCCTTCTTTGAACTTCCTTGGCCTCACCATTTGGTCATACGATCAGGACAATTATTTTTGATATATCTCAAAATGTCTCGCAGCATTGTCCCTATGCTCTTCCAGTGCTTCAATTTGCATGTGCCATCTATGAGGGAGCATGGCACTTCATAAGTTGTAGCGGGCGAAAAGTACCTCGATATCAACTGGCAAAATAACTTCTTCCCCAAAGATTAAGGAACATGGAGTATACCCCATCGGTTTCCTCCTTATTATTCAATAGGCCCATAGTACTTCGGGGATTTTGTCATCCCATATGCCCAAAAAATCCTCCAATATTTTTTCCAAGATATTCACTAAAGTCTTGTTAGTGGCTTCTGCTTACCCGTTTTATTTCAAATATGCTACAGTCGACTTATAGTGGATGATGGAGCACTTGTCTGTTAGCAGGATCACTTCCCTATTTATAAAAGGGGTGTCGTTATATGATAAGAACATTTTGGGGATACTGAATTGGCAAATGATGTACTTTTTATGAATCGAGCCACTACCCCCGTTATGGCCCTCTTGAGTGGTATGTCCTATGCCCACTTTTTAAGACATTTAGTGGTAACCAGTATTCAAATATTTACTCTAAAAGAAGGGTTTATTGCCCCTACTAGATCTAACGCACATATATGAAATGGAAAAGGCGTAGAGAGAGAATAAAAATTCATCAAAGGAGCGTGGATCATATTTCCATGCACTTGACAAGCTTTGCATTTATGAACGCACTCTACTGAGTCTTTCTCTATTACAGGACAATAGTATCCTAAGGTCATGAGTTGATCGTAGAGTTTGGCTCCTCCGATATGTCCTGGCTCGTGGGCTTGCTTCAGCACTTCTTCAACTTCTTCCCCCTAATACACTTTAGAGGCCTGTCATGATAGCCTCGTCGATAAAACTACCCTTCTTGGATAAAATACCTGGCTATTAATCTTTTCACCTTCGTAGCATTTTATTTGTCTGTTGTCACTATTCTATGTACCATCAGGTCCATGTATGGATGTCTGCAGTCTTGGGGTTGATCGATGAAGTTTCATTCTACTGCCTGGTAGAACAAGCGTCATTTCTCATAATCTCTTTGTATCATCGCGTAGTCTTGCCTCATCAAAGGACAAAAATACCCTACCCATTGGACTCTTCTGTATAAAGAGATCTCATTAGTTTCATAACTATCTTCATGTACTTTAATCGGTCTTTTATTGGCTTCTTCAGGGTCTACACATCTGGATAGCCAACCTATTTTATTTTTGTAATATAAGTTGCCCATGGTAACGAAATAATGTGCCAGATCTACTAGGCTCAGTGGTCCTTCACCTCTTTCCAACTTCTTTCTAATTTCACTTCTCTAGTCATCTTGTCTTCTGTAGGCAACATCTTTAACACAGTCGAGGGAGCTGTTCTCTTTGTGATTCGAATGACCATTGAATCCCCCTCAAAGGAAATCGTATGAGTAATGGTAACATAAGCATCGATATGTCGATTCATCATTCGGGGATGTCTTTTGATTTTTATAACTTCGAACTGCCTAAGCAATCGCTATATGATTATTCGATATGGCTCTAGGCTCATGTCCTGCAAAGTGAACTCACCAATAACCTGTTTCACCACTAAGTTAGATTCCCCTTTTATTATTAGGATTTGGATACCCCTTCTAAAGGCCTCAAGCATCCCCAAAACTAGCGCTTCATATTCAACTTCTTTGTTCGAATATTCAAATTCCAGTTTAAAGGATAATCGAACCTCTTCACCGTTCTTTCTCAGGATGTCCCTATCTCCCCCTTTCTTTTCAACCGAGGAGCCATGGAACTCCATGCTCCATTAATCCAGACTGGCTGTTATAAAGTTAGCCTGAAGATCATCACCCGAAAGCTCCTCCACGGGTGGCTCAAAGTTCCATACGGGAAGATATCTAGTAAATCTGCCTCTTGATGGCTCGAGGGACTATGCATTAAAGATCATAGTCTAAGAGGATTAGGAACCATCGGGTTTCCCTACCTAATAATATAGTTCTAGCGAGCAAAAAATTTATAGGATCACATCTAGTGACAATGTGGACTGTGAATGATAGTAAGTAGTGCCTAAGTTTTTATGCTACAAATACAAGGGCTAGACAATACCTCTCAATGCTAGTATATCTGGCCTCTGGCCTATGTATAATTCTACTCAAAGTAATAAACAGGTTTTTCTATACCATCCATGTCTTGAGCCAATAACCCACCAATATATCATTCAGTAGATGTAAGATATAGACGTAAAGGGATACCTGCCTTTGGAGGAATCATCGTTTGAGGGGAAGTAAGAAGAATCTTCAACTTGTCCATGGCATCCTGGTGCATCGATTCCTATGCAAACTTAGTTCCCTTTCTTAGCAACTCCATCAGCGAGTGCGTTACGCCGGCCAGCACTGGAACAAATCTCCTCAAGTAGGAGACTTTTCCTAAGAAACTCTTTAACTCTCTTGCTGACTTCGATCTTGGCATATCGAGAATGGACCGATGCTTGTCCAAGTCCATCTGGACTCCTGTTCGGTTTACCACAAACCCCAGAAACTTCTCACTTGTTACCCCGAATGCACATTTGAGGGGGTTCATCTTTAGCTTGTATTTATTGCATCGGGTGAACTCCATTCTTAAGTTATCTAAGTGAGATCCCACTTTTTCGGACTTGATTACCAGATCATCAATGTAAATTCCACAATCTTGTGGAAGAGATTATGGAAGATAGCCATCATTGTTCTATGGTAAGTAGCCCCCGCATTCTAAAGTATATTCAAATGAATAAAAAAGTTAAATTCCAGTAAAGGAATGGGTTCGAATCAAATAAAGTGTAATGGTATCAAGTGTTGAGCCGAGTGTGTTAAAAAGGTGAAAATGCTAAGTATGAATAAATGACGTCTTTACTAGATTAAGGTAAATTAATTTGGATAAATAAGATTCTTCAAAAGTAAGGTGGTTAATGCATTGGCATGTGCATTTTCAAAGTCATACGTATGTAGATATATACATATTTTTTCATGGATGTGGTTATAGTGTGTGAGTATTCCTTTCTTCCATTCGTTTCTATACTGTCTATATAAATCCCACTAGGCATAAGCTCATGTCTCCACTTTGTTACGAAAAGTTGGGAGCGGTTTCGTATTCTGAGGGCGTTTTACTGGTAAGTATAATTTATTTATATTTACATTAGTAGATCTGTTTACTTGGACTTTGGGGTGCTCCCTATAGGTCCCTCACGTAGTTTATCTTGAAAATTGGAATCGCATTCTAATAAGTGAAATTTTGATTAAATTAAAACTGGACTAGAAACATTATACAGGGTTGTTTCATTGCACTTCACACCTAATGCTCGGGTTGGACCGAGTGAACTACGGGTAACCCACAAATCTATGTCGGGACCTAACAAATGGTATTAGAGCTCTAGGTTCAAGGTCCCTTTCGAGTGTGGTGCGGTGAGGTTGGTATTATTTCTTTCGACGTCATTGTTGGTTTAGGTCAGTCATGCTATCTTGGTGATGGTTTAGTTCGTGTTCTCGACGATAAAGTCTAAGAGGTTTGAACGACAAGTTAGATTAGTGACAAGTGGCACAAAATTAGATTGATGATTAGTAATCGCTTTCGCATTTCTGATTAGAATTGTAAAAATTTACGGTGTCCATGCAAGCCAAAAAGTGGTGCCACCGTAGGTCGTAGTGTGAGGTGTTTTGTGTTCCAGTCTTTATACATGTGTAGTCGTTGTAGAAGTTAATAGAATGAAATATCGTCTGATTGGGAAAGTGACACCAAATTGTGAATAATCGACGACAAGGATTGACTGTCATAGTGTCACAATTATGTAATGGAAAATTGTGATTTGAACTATATGTAGCCTTGGGTGTGACACATATGAAGGTCAATATCGATGTTATAATTAGGCAATTTTGATCCTTGGGGTAATACCGTGATTGATAGTAAAATTGATGGGCATATAAATTGATGTGGGACAATACTAGCGAATAAATCAGTCTTAGTTGATAGAATGCTATCCTTATGGGTGAGTGCCTTAGTGATTGTTGGCCGACACAAGTACCTTATAATATATAATTAGATTTATGGGTCATTTATGGCGAGGAGTCACGTAAGTGACAGTGATGAGTTGTAACAACAAGGGAGTGAACCTTAGGTAGCTCTTCGGAGAAATGATTTGAAAAGTAATGCAACATTTGATGAATTGTACCTTTAGTGACACCGATGGTGTATGCCTAGGGATGTACGGGTTACACACAGTGTCCCATGTCCTACCAAGAACCCTTAGTAGTAGTAATGTCGTGTAGTGTTCTCCACTACTTAGATGAAAGGCTTTTGAATTCCCATGCCTAAGCTATGTGACTGAGTAACGTGTTTATAAGTGTTAGTTATGTGGTGAGGAAGTACTTGGTCCTTTGGGTGGGGGCCGAATTTATTATACCGCGATTTATATACCTTGACTATGATGTGGGTCAGATAATCTTGATGATTGAGGTAACCTAGTTGTGAACCTAGATAATTGTGGCGACTTAGTATTGAGTAAATGAGTTTTGATGTTTTAGTATAGGGCCTCTTTCGACGTCATTAGGGTGGGTCTCCTCTTAGGCATTACCCAAAGCCCTGTGTCCTACCAAATTCTAAATGGTATAAATTAAAGTTTGCTGATCATAATTTGGCATTAGAAATAGGATCCCTTGTGGTGTTCGTAGGCATGAGATTTAGTGTTCATAGGTAATGCTCGATGTCTCGTATCTACCAACATATATATATATATATATATATATATATATATATATATATATATATAGTTGTGTTAGTTGGTAAATTAACACGTAGTATGAGGTTCATGTTGTAAGATAAGTCAATTGTAGTGGTTGTACGCTCATAAAAGATTAGGAGATATAGGCTTGTGGAATCATATTGAAATTTTCCTTGGAGACGCATACTAAAGGTTAACTAATGAGATGTTGAAGCGAGGTTAGTCATTTCCCAGTAATAATGAATCTAAGGTTGGGTACCGTGCATTACAACGAGGATAGCATCTCTATTCGAAACCTTGGGACTTATTGTTGCATTGGAGTTTATGTGGTGATGTCTATTTTATGGTTATAAACTCAAGATTGTGTAGCATAGGTCTTGGTATGACTGGTGATTCCTTGTAATATATATGTAAGGTACTTAAGGAAATAAGTGAGTTCGATGTCATCACCACAAGGTATTGGGAACCATTGTTGTATCGGAGTGTACACAGGTGATAGTAAGACGACAGATGATTCGAGTGTGTTTGAGTCATGTTGACTCATGGTAGTACTTTGAGTTAGTGCCACAGCTTATGATTATAAGTTAGTAACGTGATAGGACCTTGAGGTTGATGTCGAAAATAGACTAATAAATGCTCGGATAAGCATCCTGGAGATTTAGAACACGATGATGTTCGTTATCATTTTAGAAGATAACATTTGGAATGGAGTGTTAGGACTAAATACAGTACCCGTGTGTGCTACCTATACAGTTAAGAAATGAATCTAGTGAGGTAAATCCTTAGGTTTTAGGCATGGGTAATGATCGAGAGTTTGTGGTTCCACTAGAGTGATTATAATTTGGGATCATATAGGCTGTGATGGGAGTTGTAGCAATAGTCTGTGAGTTAAATGTTTAAAACCTGGTGAGTGTGGTGTTTCCCTTAATGAGAGTGATCCTAAAAATCGAGGTTAGTTATCAAGAATTAAAATTTGGAAGGTCTAGGTATAATGGGTTAGTTATTAATGATAAGCGTTGAAGGAATGTATATTCACTTGGTTCTGTTTGTTATACTCACCGGTGATAGGAATGTGGCGCTAGTACTAAGGAGGGAAGCCTAGCGTTTCAACTTCCCAAAGAAATTGGTTTTGTATTCCATCCGTCTGTCATGGATAGGTGATTCATAGTTAGAACTTGTCAGGATTAAAGAGTCCAAGCTAGGGTACGTGGCAAGGCTAAGTTTCTTAGTAAGTATCGGTAAAGGGTTATAAAATTCAAGTATATGTTTTGGGTTCGCACTTCGCGTGGGTCAAATCATTATCAAAATTTGATTGTTTCCTTTGGTGTGACAGTCGTCTGATTAGTTGCATTTCTTGTGTCTTCTTTGATCCATTTGATGGGAAGTTATCGATCAGTTGTAATTCGGGTGCGGCGTTGCATAAACTCAGTAGTGATACAGGCTAGACCGATTATGGCTGATGCGTCACGATGTATGAGTGCGCTTTTTCTTTGGAAGCACCTTATTCTACACTAGTTCGTGTGTGTGCAGGGTCTCGCGTTATTGCATGTAGTTTGCATATGTTACTTGATTTCTTTAAGTTAACATTTTTATATATTAACCGATATAACCAGTTACAACTTGGTCATGTGTCCCAAGGTTGTGACTTGAGAAGGCTATGAGTGTCAGGACTTGGTATAATATTAGGTGCTACTATGGCCCTCTGTTAAAAATTGTGTGGATTGAGGATGTGATCACTCGTGTATGATTGTGTTATGGGACCCAGAATGACCCTAGGTTATTGTAAGGATTTCGTAGGAGATATCGGTCGAGTAAACCTATGTGATAAGATGAGTGTCTTAGCAATCATCGGTGTGTACGCCTATAAGAGTTGAGGTTGTATCAGCCTAGGATAGGCATGGCCCGATATTTATTTTAGAAAGCGTAGGTGGTGAATCCTAACATAGAGATGATCCACAATGATGAGTAGATGGTACCATATTTAGAGGATATCGAGCATCCCGAAGTTTTATTCAAATAGTCGTGTTAGGCATGCTTGAGAATTAGCAATAAGGCCTTAGGGTTCACTATGATTGGATTAGCCAAGGTGATTGGTGGAATTTAAGTCCTTGGGTTTTAGACCGTAGTGTTGATGATGCCCTAGGATTTAAAACTGGTTGTAGAATACCTGGATTATAAATTGGGATAAACTAAGAATTTTGAGGATGATATTCCCAAAGAAGGGAAGTTTGTAATACCCCGCCCTAGAAAATAAGTATTTAATGATGTGTTGAATAATATATTTTGGAGAAATATGTGGAGAAAATAGGTACATGGGTATTGAACCAAAATTATACACAAGTGACACGTCGCACAAGGTAATTAAAAAGTAAATTTGATGTTGCATGACCCGCAATGAATGAATATTCGTGTTCAATTAGTTAGTGAAAACATATTATTAGAGTATGACATAAATTTATTGAGTAACAAATGAGAAATGAATGCAAGTAAGTATAAAGCAACTTTTGTCGGTACGTGACTAGTTCGATTGTAACTTTGCGCAATTTTTGGAGGATCCACCAAAACGGGTAAAAATTGTTTGAACAATTATTTGAGGTACTAAAAATATATATGACAAGGTCAAGAGGTCAAAAATTGAAAAAGGGGAAATTTTTGGAGGAGCATCAATCGATCGATGATCTCTGATTGATCGATCGATCGAGTAGAAAAGTTCGACGAGTCTGCCTATTTTTTTATGCTATCTAAATACCAACCCTTGATCTCTTTGAGTTGTCGACTTAGGAGAAACTCATACCGAATATGGTAAGGTTTTAGGATGACATGGTTTCCTCTTTGGGTATGAATCTAATTATTAGGGCTATAATACACAAAACCGTGTAAGTTCGGAGACACACACTCCATCAGGCTTCTAATCTCTCTCTCCCTCTAGCTTAGAGCTCCCATGGGGGATACTTTCTGGCACACCATTACCACCCTACTCCACCATCATACACCACCTAGAAACACCATTAAAGGAGCCCAAACCTCTCTTTTATCACCATGTCTAGACCAATATTGATTTGTGGGATATAGAAGGTGATGTTCTTGAGTGTTTTGTTGAGTATTTGAAGCTGGAGTATGAAGAAGGTTCCTTGGACATTGAAGAAATCTTGCATGGGGAATGGCTTCATGGAGACAAACTTTGGTGGGCTTTTAGAGACCCTCTTGAGACCACCTTTAGAGGTGGGGGTCCTTCATCTTCTTTAACCTCTCCACATTGTTAGAGATTTTGAGGTAGGTAAACTAGCATTGATTTATGTTTGGCTAACATAGTATAAATTCAGCATGTTTAGTTACATACCGTGGACTGAATATATGTAGGATTGAGGTTAGTTTTCATTTAAGTGTTGCCTATCAATCATCTTATCATTTGTATGAAATGGGTTTCAAATGATGATATAAAATGGGTTTTAAGTGTAGATATTTTCAAAATATATATCTTAAAAATTTTATGTAAGAACATTTGTTATAATGATGTTTTAAAGGGAAATAATGTAATTTTATGTAACAAAAATGTGTTAGGCTTATTTGAGCCATTTTGTGAGATTAAAAGATGATTTCTTACATGAATAAATGGAGATAAAAGAAAAGGGGAAACTTATACTTAATAAGTATATTAAAGTGTGTGAAACTCATTTACAAAGTAAAGTGTGTTAAGTGTGGAAATGTATAAAAAGATGTGGTTTTACACAAATTGTGGTGTAAAAGTGAATAATGGGATTTAAAGGGGTTAAATGTGTGAATAGTAGTGAAGTGGGTGTTAAGATGCCAGTTTTCATAAATGAAGTGTGCATCTCAAATGTTGAGAAAATGGGACTTTAATATGTAAAAAGATGTGTTTTTATATATTAAAGATGTTAAATTAGAAAGTATGAAATGTGGGGTAATTGTGTTATCGAACACGTGTTAAAATGGATAAAAATGTGTTTAAAATGTTAAATCGGAAGTTTAATAACCATTTTTGGGAAAATAGAACTTGTTAAGGAACTAATTGTTTTTAGTTTTTCTTTCCAATCATACTTATTATGAGACAGTCATTTATGGATTTTTCACGGGTCATTCGATTTCATAGTTGTTTATGGCTTTCAGTTGGAGATTGTAAAGTATGGATCCCTGGGTTTTAAATAATTCAAAAAATTTAATTTCCTTTTAAATCAAAACTCAATGAATGATGCGGAAGCGTTGTAAAACAGGTGATGGTTCAACTTTCAAAAATAACAACAAGTTTTAATTTCTCAAAACAAATTAAAACATAATTCAAGTCCTAGAATTTGCCTAAGTCATGATTATTCATTTAAACAAAGTTAGGCGAAACCAATTTTAGCAAATGACTTGAATAAACCAAATTTACCCAATATTTAATTTAAGTCCCAAATTAAATGAGTGTGAAAATTAAACCAAATTTTATCTTGAAATTATCCTAAGCATGGATTCTAAATTAATGAGCAAGATAAAATAAACAATGTCACACTACGCCGAGATGTATGAGGAAAAATCCAAGACGGGAAATAACCTCGGACGGCCCTAGCCACAAGTCCACTAGATACGGAATTACAATTACAAGACAGATAGACTTACAATGACTGACTCGATCCCTTTCAAGCCTCGACGCTCCTTCTCGTAGAAACCTCTTCCTAGTGGACAACCTCGGAACACCACCGCGGTCTCGGAATCCACCGATGGGACTTTATATGGTCACCGTCACCCAAGCATGGAGCCTTTCTCCGTGTGGATAGAATCTCAACAAAAGTCTTCTTTGTGATGGGGTGTAGAAGCAAACCCGAAACGTCTCTTGAATTCGGTAGAGAAAACCGGTGCCAAAAACTCCAAGTGAAGATATGTATATATAGAACTTGGAATAAACAACAATGGGTGTAAACTAAGTGTTTAAAGATTTTTCTTTAAGTTGAAGAACACTCAAACATGAACATTTTCATTTTTAATATGATCTCTCAAACTCTCTCTAGGAGATGTATTAGGATGGAAAAGTTTTTTTTGGAAAATGTGTTTCCCGCACATAATAATGTATGAAAAAAGTTGGTTGAAAAACAAGTGGAGAAGTGGGGAAAAACTGCAAAAAAACTGCCAAATAACTGTTCCCGCTGGAATCTCATTCGAACGAACTTGACTCTCGTTCGAACGAGACTTCTAACGAGCGACCAGCCTGGGCTCGTTAGAATCTCGTTAGATACCTCGTTAGAACGAAAACTCATTCGAACGACATATCGAACGACATATCGAACGACTAACCAGATAAGGGTCGTTGGCAAACTCGTTCGAACGAAACTGGTTAGAACGACAAAACTCGTTCGAACGAAATCTGGTTCGAACGAAAAACTCGTTCGAACGACATTTCTAACGAACGACCAGAAAGTTTGTAAAAATCAATTTTGGCCCAGAAACTTTTATATACTTATTTTAAAGTTCTATTTGATTCTTTCTGAAAATAAAATGCAGTTTTTATTACACCTAACACCCAATACAAATTGTTCCAAGATCCTATATAAATATAATTACATTCATACCTTGGGAGCATGGAACCTTAGTTGATAACGTAGAAACGAGGCACACAAACCGGCATTTTGATGAAGCTTTAAATTCTTTGCCGCTACGTCTTCAACACACACTTCATAGGCTTGAGAATATTACAATAAATCACTAACCTATGAATAAATGTTTTTGTCCGGAATTGAGCCAAAACTATATATGGACTCAATTGGAAATTTGTGTCCTTACAGAGATTTGTAGTTGGATTATTCATTTGAGTATTATTTTATCTTTTGGAGTTAGAATGGTGATGGATTTTTTTTATCGTGGTTGTTTATATTTATTGGATTAAATTTCAGATTATATCTTGTGGACCAAATTTTAATGTCTCATATTTTTGTCACATGCTAAGAATACTACTTAATTTCTAACTCCCGATGTAAGCTGGCAGCGAGGACTGGCCACCTCCAATGCCAAAATATGTGAGGTGTCACAGATCAACTATTTGAATATAATGTTGATAACATAGCGGGCCTTACCGAGGTGTGCTTTGTCATAGACCTTATATCCACCATTTTTCTTTTTACCCCGCTTCTTGGGAGTGCTCTCCATGTCTCCATTATTGCTCTCCTTTGGCCGACCATTATCTCTCTGGGTACCAGCCAATATGTCTTCCACTTTGGCATACTTCTCTTTCTGGACATAAGGTCATCTACAGTGATGGACTCCTTTTTAGTGAGGGACTGGTGCAACATGGAAGTGATCGACAGACCAATCTTAAATGAGGACACAACCAGTTACTCAGAGAAACCTTCCACCTTGTTGTAGGTTTCCTAATATCACCAAGCGTACTCACGCAAGGTCTCCTAGGACTTCTTCTTCATTGTAAGGAATGAGTGAATAATTTTTGGATATGAGTTACTGATGATGAATCTCACAAAAAAAGCCTCTGCGAGCTATTTGAAACTAGTGACAGACTAGTGTGGTAGATTTTCCAACCAATCCTGGGTTATGTCCCCCAAACTAATAGGAAAGATACGACATATGAGAACCTCATTGTTGCTCTAGAGGATTATGTCTTGCTGATATTAACGAATGTGGTCGATTGAATTAGTCTTCCCACAATAGATTTTAAATCAGGGGACACCGAACTTCTTAAGAGGTTTAAAATCTTCAATGGATCTTGGAAAAGGGGACTTTATCTAACTAATGAGGCCCCTTTTGGCTAGTTCCTTATGGACCTGGACATACGATGAGTTGAATGCTCATCCATCTCTTGTCGAATTAGGTTGCGAATCTCTCTCTTGCGAGAACTTTCTTCACGGTCTCTTATACCTGGTTAGCTCCTTTGATTAAAGAAATCCTGATCGCGTCGTGAACTCCATCCTCGACTGCGAGTTTTACTCACCAGAGGGATAGGGGTACGAGAAAGGCACTTACTTTTGTCCCCATGGATCTCTTGGTCTATCCTTCATGATGACGCTGAAGGTGGGCATTATCTTCTTACTGGTGGCGTGTAGCATCCTCATGTTAACAGAGTAATCCTTTATAGGCATCCACAAGCCATGAGATTTGGTTGGACTACAGTAATTATTACTCTTTACGGTCTGGTTTTCCCTTGGGTAATAAAGTGAGCTACGAGTGTTGTGGTTCATGTTACGATGGAATTCAGACCTTACTCTGGGAGCCTTAGGTCCTTTCAGATAATTTTTTTAGCTACCGTGAGATGGCATATATTGGCCGTGTGAGTGAAACATGGTTGCTCTTTCGCTTTTCTTAATTGAGAAAAGGAAATCATTTGTCAAGGACGATGCACGCCAATTGTAGGTGGTAAAAATCATACTGGTATTTAGTCAACACAATTAAATCCAAGCAATATGAAACATGCACAATCATACACAAGAACAATATGTGTGTGGGTCGGCAATGTGCCTACGTCTACGGGTGTTGATTTTTTCTTTTTTAATCATTTCTTTATTACAAAGATTACATGCCCCTTTTCCCAGCGATGAGGGTTACATTTATAGAGGAAAGAAACAAGTTGAACTATGTGGGACACCTTGGCCTTAGATAGTTATCTAATTCTGGTCAACTATATCTAATCTTGAGATTTTTTTTATTAGCTTCAACCATCCTAATCCTCCGAAAGTGAGATCGATGGACGAATAATACCCAATATGTATCTTTTAAACTACCCATTATGTGATTACTTTAAATATTAAAGTACATATTAGAGCCATCCTCAAAATAATTTAATTACCTTTTAAAATATCTTTCTTTTTTTAGCAACTCCCAATTTAATAAAATTAATAAAATCATATATTTACAAAAGCACATTTTTAAACGGGTTAATGAAGGGTAAAGAAATGAACAACAACAATTTATACAATATCATTTTAAAGTTTTTCCGTTAAGAACATTTCAATATATATATATATATATATATATATATATATATAGAGAGAGAGAGAGAGAGAGAGGATCTCATGAGGTCCCTGAATGAGGTCCATTTTTTTAAAATAGTAAAAAAATATATTTTATGGTGATTTTTTTATGGTTTTTAAACATTTCAGTAGGTTCATATAAAAAAAATAAACTCAAAATGACTTTTTTTTACTATTTTATAAAAATCGATCAAACTTTGTCAGTTTTAACAACTTAAAACCTAATAGAGTTTGACCGATTTTTTTAAAATAGCAAAAAAAATCATTTTGAGTTGATTATTTATGGTCCTTCTAAAATGTTTAAAAACCATTACAAAAATTAGCCCAATTTTTTTTTTTACTAATTTAAAAGAATGGATCTCATTCAGATTCCTCAAACTGGGACCACACTTGATCTCTCTCTCAGAGAGAGCGATTCTCATGCATACCCCAGTTTTCATACCGCTCGCGTAGATCATTTTTGATAAAATAGTAAAAATAATATTTTGGGGATAATTTTGTTTTATAGTTTTTAAACATTTCAGTAGGACCATAAAAAAAATTCAACTCAAAATAATTTTTTTTCCTATTTTTAAAAAATCGATCAAACTTTGTCAATTTTTAACAACTTAAAAACTCACAAAGTTTGATCCATTTTTTTAAAATAGCAAAACAATTCATCTTGAGCTGAATTTTTTTAATGGTACGATTGAAATGTTTAAAAATCATATAAAAAATCAACCAAAAAACATTTTTTTACTATTTTAAAAAAATTGTCTGCACAGAGGGTGTTGATACCAAAATTAGTATGCTGATGTGGACGAATAATAAGAAGACACGTGTCAATCTACGTGGCACAATAGCAATGAGGAAGTTCATTCCCCCGACCAAGTCAGACTCACTCCAAGCAACAAGTATACTCCGAGGAACTCCAGCTCTCCGAGGAACTCCAACTCTCCGAGGAACTCCAATGCTCCGAGGAACTCTTGAACGACGAGCAACTAAGGCGGTTCGAGCTGCATCTCGACCGCAGCATTGATTGCCAGATAATCAACAGTTCAACTATTCATTGAATGATTATCACCTTGACGCACACGTTTGAAGAGCATTAAATGAATTACCCTTTCATATGTGTATCATTTAATGTAACACCCTTTCATGTATAGCCTAAGGGATATAAATACCTTATATCGCCCTCATTCAAAGGGACCGGAATTTCTTGATAGCACAAGTAATCGAGAATTCCCAAACACTCAGCAATAACATAATAGTGGATGTAGGCCATTCATATAAGGCTGAACCACTTTAAAATTCTTTGTCTCATTTATTTATCTGTGATTGAATAATTAGAGTAATCTAATTTTTTACATCAACAGAGGGTATGCAAACTGGGTCTGCATGGGATCCTTTCTATGTGTGTGTGTGCGTGGGTAGGTGTGTATATATATATATATATATATATATATATATATATATATATATATATATATATATATAATAGTGCTCCTATATATACCTCCCGTATTATACAGGATCCGAACTGCATGTTAATACGGAAGTTCTCATTTCTCTCTCCGTAAATTTCTGTCAATTTTACCCACGCATTCTCTCTCGACTCCAAACCTCTTGATGTCAAAATTACAAATCACAAACCTATTAATAAGGTAACTATCCCATAGCATGTACATTTTCACATTGGTCAAAGTGAAAAATCAGAGCAACAAACATTATATGTACTTTGGTGATGAGTTTAACTTGTTTTCTTATGAGTTTTTTTTCATTTCTTTGTTTTCTTAATAGTAAGTTTAGTAACAACAGATAACATATGTCAATATTTTTAAATAAATATAATTTTCAAATTGAGAACAAACTTCAATGTTTTGTCATATTGAAAAAATAAATTATTAAAGAAAAATAATGATGTAAACATGCCAAGTATGTATTGCAAAAAAAAAATATGCCTATTTATTGTGGGGATAAATAAAATATGTAATAATTATTGGCATCATTTGAAAGGACCAACTCGAAATCTATTTAAACACTTAAACTTCATCTTCATCTTCATCTATAAAAGAAAATATAAAATGTTAAAAAAATTACATAATTAATGGGTATTTTATGAATGTGGGTCTGTGCCAGCGGCCATATAAATATTGATTTAAGTCCAATTCCAAATAAACATACCTGTTGTAACAAACTCATCCGTCGATGCATCTCCATAAATATCACCGTCTTCCTTGTTCCATCTAGAAAATCTATAAGATGCATATATAAGACATAAGAAGTGACGATAATATGACACCCCGCTTATTAAGATAAGAGGTGGCTAGCCCGATACTCCAATATTAATAGGAATCATAGATGGTCTATTCTTAGCATCACATTAATATAATAAATATACGAGATAACCACCCATTATTTAAGAAACGAATTGTCAAAATTTATTTATTAAGTTAAAGAAAGCATTTAAACAATCCCAATTGAAAAGAAGGTGGACATAACTAAAGACAGATAATCTAATAACCATCACACACATCAAAATAACCGAATAAGCTATCGGTTAATAGACACTTACAACAAGGTTACACTGAGTATCAAAGTTTAACATTTCATAATATCATACAAGTACAAAACTTAGGCAACATGCCCGAACGTGTAACCGATCATAACTAGAATACAAAAGATGGAAGCGTCTATATCCAAATATCCCGTAACATCCGCAAAGTGATATAGCTCCAAGACACCGGGATAGAAAAGTCAATACGGGCGTCCTTGCGGCGGAGCACCTGGGCGAATATTAGATTCATGCAAAACAAAGAAATATGAACAGGTCAGGGCCTGATTTTATATGATCACCATGTGAATAAATTGCATGACAGTTATGGACAATCTACTCATCATGAATAATGATAATAATCTAACTACTTAACCTAAAAGCATCAACACATTTTAATTATGCAATAGAATATAAATAAAATATTACTAAATAGAATTCAATTCCCTTTCTAGAAAATTTCATTTCAACGTTCCATATCTCTTTAGGAGACGTTTTCAAAGCAGTTTAATTCATAGAGTGCTTTGCCATCAATAATATCCCACTTTAATATGAATAGTTATATTTCACAACATATAACGATTCTAAGATCGCCCTTCTGGATTTCCCCACTAGACGCTCCCCTAAATAGCTATAATTTTCCAGGGCCTATCACCAAGACAACCTGGGCATCCGACATCGTATAACGTCGGGAAGCGTCCATATACCTTCGATAGTGGGTCATAACCACACCCGAAATTACCTCACTTCGAACAATAATCACACAATATAATATAATCGGTCCTATGGCCGAGGACTATATTCGCCCTGCATTCACTAGCCAGGGGACTTCACCTCATATGCGCAACTTCCCCTATGATAGCTTTTAGAGAGGTGTGTATATGAAAATTTATCATTCACAAGTTATTTACTTTATCAAGTATGCATTATATTTTATCCGGAGCCATAAGCGTTTAAATACATCATTATAAACCTTAATGCTTAATTATCCCCAATATAAATCTCCGTTAATTAACATTCCATCTATAACCCCTCATGTAATGATATTCTTTAATACAATTCTAAAAGTCAACATTAACTCATTCTAATTCTCCTTAGGTACATACTAGTTCATTCTAATAAAGAATCATTTAACTTCCTCTAATTTAACAAAATAAATTGATTCCCGAACTAATCCCCAACTCTCATTCCTACTTAGGTTCTTAAATACCTTACTACTATACTCTAATACTCTAGTTTTACTTCATTCAATAATGTTCCTAAGTTCCTATCTTAAAAGAAAGAAGCTAGAAAGAATTAGGGATTTAAGAGTGGAAAACAAGGGACCGGTCGACCAATCATGGGATCGCGGTTGGCCGCGCCTCAACAGTTTTGTCTACAAAAGAATGCAGTAAGCTCAGTTTGGGAAGCCCAATCGACCGGTCCTCTCAAATTTTATACTTATATAAGAAAGCAATGGGCTTTCCCCTGAAGGCCCGGTCGACCGGTCCTGAGACCGCGATCGACCGCGCCTTGCAGACCCTCGGATTTCTCTTCTTCTACAAGATTGAATCCAAAATCTAAACCCCTTATTCTTGTACTTCCTTCATTCTCATCACCCAACCACTTAACCACAACAATTTTACACCCAAATAAATCCATACAACTCCAAGATTCAAGGGTTAAACATCCAAAATTAATCAAAAACCTACTATTTGTTCCCATTCTCAATTCACACAACTATCACAAAAAATTACTCACATTAAATCATATATTAGCAAATTAGAAACTTGCCTTAAGCTGAAATCTCAGATTCCCGGGAGGTAGATGCAAGATCAATTTCTTCAATTCTTCTCCTTTTTCTTCTTTTTCTCCACAAATTTCTTTCTCTCTCTTTCTTTCTAGGTTTAGTAACATACAAGAGGAATAAAAGGGGTGGAAGACTTAAATCGTGCACCTAACACTTATTTCTAACCTTAAATGTTAATACACCATTAAAATGACTTATAACTACACAATTAAGTCATAACCTATCAAAAATGCCCGGAACTCCACAAATACAATATGGCACTTATTTTGACTATCTCCAATATTTCGGGACTAACTACACCATCTAAGCTGGCATCCGAAATAATATAAATCATTTTCATATCCCACTTCATTTTAAACCATAATTGTCGTTTTTAGCACACGACATTACAAAATAAAACATGATGCTATTTACATTCACATAATAGTAAATATGCAAGAATCTTGTAAATATTATCTTTTACTCACTTAGATATTATTTTATCCATCCTCCAATATTTTATATAATTAGCTCACATGGTAAATTAATATAAATTCAACTACTCAAAAGTAAGGGTTATTACATACTCCCCCTATAAGGGAATTTTGCCCTCAAAATTCAAGCGTACCTTGCAAAAAGAGATGTGGATACTTTTCTCGCATATCGTCCTCATGTTCCCAGGTTGACTCCTTAACATTATGATGTCCCCATTAGACCCGAACCAAAGGTACAACTCTAGATCTTAGTCTTCGCTCCCCGTGATCTAAAATTACCACTGGTTGTTCCTCGTATGAAGTATCGGGATGCAAATCGATATCATCTAAGGGAATATGCTAGTGAGCTCCTTCACACCTTTTATATTTTTTCAATGATGATACATGAAACACATTATGAATCTGTTGTAGGCGTTCCATCAAAGCAAGTTGATAAGCTACAGGTCCTACTTTAACAATAATGGGAAAATGGCCTACATAGTGCGGCGCAAGTTTCCCCTTCTTCCCAAATCGCGTTATGCCTTTCATTGGTGATACCCGTACCAAAACTTGATCTCCAACTTTGAGTTCTACGTGCCTTCTATTTGCATCGGCATAACTCTTTTGATGATCTTGAGCTATTCGGATGCAACTGCGTATGAGCTCAATCTTGGAAGAAGTATCTTGGATCATTTCAGGTCCAAAAAATTTATTATCTCCTACTTCCAACCAACAAGTAGGTGATCTACACGGTTGACCATATAATGCTTCATAGGGTGCCATCCCAATAGTGAATTGGTATGAATTATTATAAGAAAATTCGACCAAGGGAAGATATTGTTCCAAACCTCCTTTAAAATCAAGCACACACATTCTGAGGATGTCCTCTAATATTTGGTTGACTCGTTCAGTCTATCCATATATTTGAGGGTGATAAGAGGTACTCAACTTCAATTCAGTCCCCATAGATTCTTGGAAACTTAGCCAAAGATGGGAAAGAAAGATCTTGTCTCGATCAAAGACTATATTAATGGTCACCCCATGGAGTCTGACAATCTTCGCAATAAATAATCGATCATAGCGAGCCGTGTTATAATATGTACGTACCAATAAGAAATGTGCCAACTTTGTTAAATGATTGACAATCACCCAAATGGAATCGTGACCGCTCTGTGACACTGACAATCCCGTGATGAAATCCATCGAGATGCTTTCCCACTTCCACATTGGTATTTCTAAGAGTTGTAGCAATCCCGTCGGTCATTGATGATCTACTTTCACCTATTGATAAGTAGTACATTGGGAAACAAATTGAGAAATGTCACGTTTCATACCCGCCCACCAATATTGACGGCGCATGTCTTGATAAATTTTGTCTGCACTAGTATGTACTGCAAACTTGGACCCGTGAGATTCTGTCATCACGGCCCGCCTTAAATCCCCTTCGTCCGGGATAACAAGCCTCTCATGGAAACGTAACCCACCCTCAGAACTTATAGAGTAGGATTCCGCTCCCTTGGTTAACGATTGGCATACACGGTCCTGACAATCTTTGTCCCTTATTTAGGCTTCCACAACTCTTGTCATCATCGTAGGTGTAATGGTTAATACTTACATAAACGCCCTTGTAACAGCGTCCTCCGGCTAAGTTCTTTCCATTTATCCTTCCATACTCTTGCTAATTCCCCTCAGGTTTCCGACTCAATGCATCCGCCACTACATTAGCCTTACCCGGGTGATAATGAATATCAAATTGGTAGTTTTTCACAAACTCTAACCATCGATGTTGTCGCATATTGAAATCCTTCTGCGAAAATAAATATTGCAACGATTTGTGGTCCGTGAAAAGACTAAACTTCTCCCCCAGAAGGTAATGCCTCCAAATCTTTAAGGCAAAAACCACTGCTGCAAGTTCCAAATCATGAACTGGATAATTCTTCTCATGTGGATTTAGCTTGCGAGAAGCATAAGCAATAGCTCGATGCTCTTGTTGTAACACACCTACCAACCCTCACAGAGATGCATCAGTATAAACCAAATATTCCACCCCGGCCTCGATAATGCAAGTACTGGAGTAGAAGTTAACCTATCTTTCAGCTCATAAAAACCTAGTTGACAAGAATCATCCCAAACAAACCTCACTCCCTTCCGAGTCAAATTTATCAAAGGGCTAGATATCTTAGAAAAGCCCCTAATAAATCGGTGGTAATAGCCAGCCAAACCCAAAAAACTACGAATTTCAGTAGGTGTCGTGGGCTGACCCCATTCCTTCATCGCAATAACTTTACTCGGATCCATCGAAATACCCTGATTTGTAACAATGTGATCCAGAAACTGCACTTCTTGTAGCCAGAAACCACAATTCTCAAATTTTGCATATAATTGATAATCCCTCAATATCTACAAAACCAACCGTAAATGCTTAGCATGATCGGCCTCTGTTTGAGAATGCACTAGGATGTCATCAATAAACACGATAACAAACTGGTCTAGGAAGTCTCAAAACACTTTATTCATGAGGTCCATAAACACGGAAGGAGAATTGGTTAGTCCAAAAGGCATAACCAAAAATTCGTAGGACCCATATCTAGTTAGGAATGCAGTTTTGGACACATCATGCTCTATTATCCGCAGTTGGTGATACCCCGTCCTCAAATATATTTTGGAGAAGTATAACGCTCCCCTTAATTGATCAAAAAAATCATCGATCCGAGGTAATAGGTGTTTGTTCCTGATGGTAACCTTATTCAATTCCTGGTAATCAACGCACAACCGAAGGGAACCATCTCTCTTCTTTACAAACCATACAGGAGCTCCCCATGGCAATGTGCTACGCCTAACAAATCCCTGCTCCAACAACGTTTGAATATGATCTCTTAACTCCCTCATCTCAATAGGAGCCATACGGTACGGAGCTCTAGCAATCGGCCGTGCTCCTTGTGCTAAATCAATCACGAACTCAATCTCCCTACTTGGAGGCAAACTCGTTATCTCTCCCAAAAAATATCTGCAAACTCTCTAACAATGGAAATCGAATCTAAGGAGATGACTACATCACGAGAAGTCTCCTCTTCAATACAATATAAATACATGCTATAACACCCCACCGAAAGAGCCATTAAAAACATTTCTTGACCCGGAATAGCAAAAACTATACTTTTCCTGTAATAATTTATTATTGCATGATATTTCATTAACCAATCTATACCCAAGATGACCTCATACCCTGCCATATCAAGGACAAGTAAATTGGCCTCTAAACAAAAATTGCCAAGATTTATCTTTACCCTTTTACAAACAAAGAAAATAAGGGAACCATCACCCATAGAAGATTCAACACTAGTAAAAATAGTCTCCGCATATTTTATTAACCCCGTAGACTGAGCAAAACTTCTAGAAAAAAAGAAGTGCGTCGCCCCCGTATCAAATAGTACATGACCCATATGTACACGAATGAGAAACTTACCCTCAATTGCCGGCAGTGCTGGCAGGGCTGGAGGAAGCATATCATCATGTATGTGGTATACACGACCATACTGTAACTATCCCTATTAGGGAGGCACGACTGGATTGAGCCCTGGTGGTGGTAACTGTTCCTGCGGATGCTATGGAATTCTAGGAAACTGTCCCCTAATCAACTGCAGATAAGATTTCCTATAATGGCCCGACGCCCCATAAAGAAAACAACAATCTGCCATATTTTCTTGATTACGGCCTCTATTATTTCTGAACTGCCCAAGGCCTTGGCCCGGATAGCCTCGACCCCCATTGTTACCCTGCCCTCCCTAGCCTACTTGCTGTTGTTGCTGGGAACCTTGACCGTGCCCAAAATTTCCTCTACCGAAATTAGGTCCCCCGAAATGATGTCTTTTGGACAAATCCCCTTGCTGTGCGTCCTTCTCCTTTTGCTTACCTCCTGATGATTGGGATGAGGATAGTGCTCCCCCTCCCAGACCATTTCCTCCTGGATTACTTTCTTTCCCCATAACGGAAGCTTTCTTACTTCATTGTACATGCAACTGATGATCTTGACAATGGAGTAAAGCGGCATTCATAATGTCCCCGAATGTTTATAAAGATGGATTCCCCAACAAATGTTACTGGACTCTCCAGTGTAAGACTCCAATAAACTTTGATATTTTCCTCTTCTTCGAAGTCACCTCATCTGGCACAAAACTAGCCAAACGAGTGAATTTCTCCTCGTATTCAGCCACAGAACGCTCACCTTGAACTACCTCTTGAAGTTTCCTCCTCATTTCCTTCTGAACTGCTGGAAGAAAGTACTTTTGGTTAAATAAAACCCAAAAGTCTTATATCATCATTGTATCTCTTTGTTCGAGAGTGGTCATCGACTCCTACCAGTGCAACACTGCTCCAACTAGTTTAAATGTAGCAAGGATTTGCTTTCAGTCCTCACTATAGTCTACCATACGAAGATGGCGCTACATATCCTTGTTTCCACTAATTTGCAACTACTATATTAGAATTACCCTGGAATTCTGGGGGATGACCATTCAAGAAAGACTCTCTCACCTTTTCCCATGGATAAGGTCCCGTCTGAGCATGCACCCCTTGCGCCATCGGTTATTGGGCTTGGGAAAATTATTGAACCACGGCAGTCATCACAGCATTGATCGCCTGGGCAACTATATTAGCTACCTCAGTGGCATTTATAGTTCCTTGCTGTGGTGGAGGACCTACATCATCTTCTACAACTCTATTTCTTCTCGCAGGGCGACCCCTCTTAGGCAGCATCTGAGAAAAGAAATAATAGAATTAGAATACCATCTAGAACAATTATCTTCACAGAAGATCGCAACCATACAAAATAAAACAATCCTAACAATAGGGATCTATATCAAAGAACGCTACGGTAGAACGTGATAAGTCATCATAGATCCTAAAGACTCTAGAACCCGATGCTCTGATACCATCTGTGACACCCCGCTTATTAAAATAAGAGGTGGCTAGCCCGATACTCCAATATTAACAGGAATCATAGATGGTCCATTCTTAGCATCACAGTAATATAATAAATATACGTGATAACCACCCATTATTTTAGAAAACGGATTGTCAAAATTTATTTATTAAGTTAAAGAAAGCATTTAAACAATCTCAATTGAAAAGAAGGTGGATATAACTAAAGACAAATAATTTAACAACCATCATATACATCAAAATAACCGAATAAGTTGTCGGTTAACAGACACTTACAATAAGGTTACACTGAGTATTAAAATATAACATTTCATAATATCATACAAATACAAAACTTGGGCAACACGCCCGAACGTGTAACCGATCATAACTAGAATACAAAAGATGGAAGCTTCTATATCCAAATATCCCATAACATCCGCAAAGTGTTACAGCTCCAAGACACTGGGATAGAAAAGTCAATACGGGCGTCCTTGCGGTGGAACACCTGGGCGAATATTAGATTCATGCAGAACAAAGAAATATGAACAGGTCAGGGCCTAATTTTATATGATCACCATGTGAATAAAATGCATGATAGTTATGGACAATCTACTCATCATGAATAATGATAAGAATCTAACTACCCAATCTAAAAGCATGAACACATTTTTATTATGCAATAGAATATAAATAAAATATTACTAAATAGAATTCAATTCCCTTTCTAGAAAATTTCATTTCATTGTTCCATATCTCTTTAGGAGACGTTTTCAAAGAATTTTAATTCATAGAGTGCTTTGCCATCAATAATATCCCACTTTAATGTGAATAGTTATATTTCACAACATATAATGATTCTAAAACTCCCCTTCCGGGTTTCCCCACTGGATGCGCCCCTAAATAGATATCATCTTCCAGGGCCTATCACAAATACAACCTGGGCATCCTACATCGCATAACGTCGGGAAGCATCCATATACCTTCGATAGTGAGTCATAACCACACCCAGAATTATCTCACTTCGAACAATAATCACACAATATAATATAATTAGTCTTATGATCGAGGACTATATTCGCCCTGCATTCACTAGCCAGGGGACTTCACCTCCTATGCATAACTTCCCCTATGATAGCTTTTAGAGAGGTGTGTATATGCAAATTTATCATTCATAAGTTATTTACTTTATCAAGTATGCATTACATTTTATCCAGAGCCATAAGCGTTTAATGTCATCATCATAAACCTTAATGTTTAATTATCCCTAATATAAATCTCCCTTAATTAGCATTCCATCTATAACCCCTCATGTAATGATATTATCCAATACAATTCTAAAAGTCAACATTAACTCATTATAATTCTCCTTAGGTATAGACTAGTTCATTCTAATAAATAATCATTTAACTTCCCCTAATTTAACTAACTAAATTGATTCCCGAACTAATCCCCAACTCACATTTCTACTTAGGTTCTTAAATACCTTACTACTAGACTCTAATACTATATTTTTACTTCATTTAAGAAGGTTACTAGGTCCCTATCTTAAAAGAAAGAAGCTAGAAAGAATTAGGGGTTTTGGAGTGGAAAACAGGGGACCAATCGACCGTGCCTCAACGGTTTTGTCTTCAAAAGAATGCAGTAAGATTAGTTTGGGAATCCCGATCGATCGGTTCCTGGGACCGCGGTCGACCACGCTCAAATTTTATACTTATATAAGAAAGCAGTAGGCTTTCTCCTGAAGGCCCGGTCGACCGGTCCTAGGACTGCGATGGACCGCGCCTAGCAGACCCTCGAATTTCTCTTCTTCTACAAGATTGAATCCAAAACCTAAACTCCTTATTCTTTCACTTTCTTCATTCTCATTACCCAACCACATAACCACAACAATTTTACACCCCAATAAATCCATATAACTAACTTAATCCATACAACTCCAAGATTCAAGGGTTAAACATCCAAAATTAATCAAAAACCTACTATTTGTTCCCATTATCAATTCACACAACTATCACAAAAAATTACTCACATTACATCATATATTAGCAAGTTAGAAACTTGCCTTAAGCTGAAATCTCGGATTCCCGGGAGGTAGATGCAAGATCACACCCCAATTGCTTCAATTCTTCTCCTTTCTCTTCTTTTTCTCCACAATTTTCGTTCTCTCTCTTTCTTTCTAGGTTTAGGAACATACAAAGGGAATAAAAGGTTTGGAAGACTTAAATCGTGCACCTAACACTTATTTCTAACCTTAAATGTCAATACACCATTAAAATGACTTATAACTACACAATTAAGTCATATCTGTCAAAAATGCCCGAAACTCCACAAATACAATATGGCACTTATTTTGACTATCTCCAATATTTCGAGACTAACTACGCCCTCTAAACTGGCATTCGGAATAATATAAATCATTTTCATATCCCACTTCATTTTAAACCATAACTGTTATTTTTAGCACACGACATTACAAAATAAAACATGATGCTATTTACATTCACATAATAGTAAATATGCAAGAATCTAGTAAATATTATCTTTTACTCACTTAGATATTATTTACTCCATCCTCCAATATTTTATATAATTACCTCACATGGTAAATTAATATAAATTCAATTACTCAAAAGTAAGGGTTATTATAGATAACTTGTAATTTGAAACGAAATATATATTTACCTTGTGTTTAGCAATGGATAATTTCTTTTATCGTGTGATTGACCACTTTGTCCACATCCATGACAACGCTAGCTGTGAACCTTTGTCTTTTACTCCCCCCTTTGTAATCTGTGTTTTTAACATCCCTTCACTCGGACTCTATTTGGTTCATTTAGAGATACTTGTTGATGAATTATTTCCTCCCTAAGAATGCCACCACTTCTGTTTGCATTAACCTCCTTAATTTTTTCCATGTGCCATTTTTATATACTCCTTATAAATGGTAGTTGTATCTTCACTAACTATAGCATCATCAATTACCCTAGACGTAAGGCAAAATCAGATTTTTTGCCTCAACAACAAGAAATTGTCACTATTATCTTTCACTTTTGTGACACACCCTTCTGTTATTTTTTCTAGTTTTGCATTTTGTGTCCATATCCTCAATATATATATTCATCCGGTAAAAACACAGTCTGATTAAATTTAAAAAATGCGAAAACATGCTTACATGGAATTCCTGCAAAATCAAATTTCTTGTAACTACAACTTACAAAGCTTGAAATCTTATAATATAAAAATTTTCTAACTCTCGAATGTCTTGCATTTGGCCTTCTCACAATGTAGAGATAATAATACGTTTCGTCTTATGAACTTTCAATTACGTACTCCAAAATCTCCCACAAATCCTGCAGAAATTTTAAAAAAATAGTCTGTGTGTATATATTTGTCATCTGCCTCACCATTGATATTGGTGTTTTCATCACAGGGCGCTCATTTGTATCGATGTGATCGGCTTTTAGTTCCTTGTGACGTTGGTATTCAAGTTCCCTATTGAAATGTGTCACAAATTCATTTAATGAGTTATTTTTGGATAGAAATCTTTTAAAAAATGCATCTACACTTTCTGCGTGCTGACTGCTTGACATTACAACAGAAAAAATATGTTTAACAAATGCAGGAACCCATTTAGCTCGAAAATCATACAACCCAGCTAACCAAGTATTTTGTTTCAAGTTACTTTTTTCGATCGTGTCTTTCCAATTTGCTTCAAACTCTTATTTCGTCTATGAATTCCAAATAGATTGTTGAAACTCACTAAAATGATCTCTCTAATTAATAGCATCTAATTTTTCAGAGAATTTGTTCACAATGTGCCAAATGCATTATCTGTGAAATATCTCAGGAAGAACTTGAGAAATAGCTTTTGACATTATCCAATCTTGATTAGTGATAATTATTCGTGGAGGACCAGCGGGCATAACTTCTTTCCAATTTTCTAAAAGCCAAACAAAAGAGTTCGTGGTCTCATCATTTAAGAATGCACAACCAAAAATTATTGTTTGCCCCTGTGAATGGTGTAAAGATCATGTTATATTTATTTGTATTGTACGTAGTATCAAACACAAAAACATCACCGTAAAATTTATATGCCTTTCTTGAAATTGCATAAGCTCAAAAGCAGTGAGTAAACCTATTTTCATCATTTCTTTCGTATTTAAAAAAAATGACGAATTTTTTTCTTGTTTAGACAAAAAGTACTCCATTAATAATTCGGTATCATGTCCTTCAATTTATTTTTTATGACACCCCGCTTAAAATAATAGCGGGTGGCCATCCCTATACTACAATTAATCAGGAATCTTAGATGGATCATCCTCAGCATCTACTAACGATACTAAAATAAACAAGGCTAACTACCCAAAATTATTAAAAGCGGATACCAAAATTAAATAAAACAAACAAAGAATATCAAGCCAATAAGGTACAACTACACACAAAGGTAAAATGTACACAAGTACCATGATAAAAGAAGTGCTAGAATAAAGTGAAATAGGTACATACAAGGAAAGATATAACCGAATAAGCTTTCGGATCACAGACATTGCAATAGTCATGAAGAAAAAAAATATAAATAGCTACAAATATCCCTTGGGTATAAACCCGATATACCTCATGAATCCTACCTAGAGTTTTAAAGAAGTAGGATGCGACTACAATTGAAATCCCGCCACAGTCCGCAACTGCCACGACTCCCAAGACTCGGGATAGAAAAGCATCCGGTATCCATGCGGTACGATACCTGTAGTACAATATATATATATATATATATATACATATATATATAGAAAAAGAGAAATATAAATGGGTCAGAGCCCGAGGTGTAAAAATGTTTAGCAAGTGTGTTAACCGTGCATAATAAATATCAATGCATTATTTCATAATTAAAGTGGAGTCGCACTCTCGTGAAACCCCAAACTCACCTCTCATCTAACAGCGCGCACCTATTCGCATCTTGGAACCTTAATTAAGTTACCCCACCCAAGGATAACCTACCTTACCATACGCATGGCCTATACCCACATGACCTACAACTTAACAAGACCCTCGAATCCCTTCCATTTTAATCCCACGTAAATATACATTCACATACATGCCTTATTAGTCTCTTGTGATTCCATTTTAGTAACTTAAACCAGTTACATGACTTAGTACGTTACACATTAACATTAAATTTTAGCATCAAGAAGTTATTCTCCATATACAAACATCTAATTCCTAAGAACAAAACTTCTCTCCACTCTCAACATTGTACTACGTTTCATGCATGGGGCGTCTCGCAAAGCGAAATCCAAACATGAAACCCCCGATACACTACTCCTTGACAATATTGATCGTAGGGATCCATTATGTCATCCACACAAATCCTATTACTGTAACTACCTAATTATTTAATACCATCTCTAAATACACAATTAAATCTCTATTTAAATCCTTAGGGTCGATATAACCGCAATAGTCTCTAAGTACGATCCTTTGACCCTGATCAACTAGTACATCGAAATCACCCAAGATGTAACACATATAGGATATATAAATATATATATTCTCTAAATATATATATAAGCAATCATTCATTCCCATAATCACGCATACATCTCACACATAATGTACACTGTGCCATACACATAACATATACGGATATAGGATGCCAAAATACTGCACCATGCTATCATCTTCAAGGAATTACTCACTTTCTCTCGGGGTCACCACCTATCGGACTATTATCACACCGCCATGGCGACAAAATCAATCATAAAGTATGGGAAGTGGTCATAGTTCTTAACTGTTCAAGTGAGAACGACCCATACCCAAGACTTCTCACCCCCAAAATGAAATCACATCAATAATAATGGACGACTATGACCTGGGGAATATCCACCCCTGCTCCTCAAGCCAAGGGCTCACCCAACTTCACGCAACTTTCCATGATAGCATGTGCCGAGTATGCTTCACACCATAAGTATATATATCATTCACATACACAATATATATATATATATATATATATATATATATATATATATATATATATATATATACATCCATATGATCACGTCATATAATTAAACCATCACACACTGTTTAGATATTCACGCTAGGAGTATACACATATCTACATATCTACATATATTTATATACATACATATATACATACCATCTCTCATTCGTATGTATGAAACTCATAAACTCGACTATTAGCATACATAATCCTTAATATACTAGCCGTCGCTCTAATCATATTAATTTAATTCATTATATAAATATGATCCCTCACTTGCAGCATATTCATCCATACCCCTATGATATGAATAGTCTTCCAATATATTCAATATTAAGGTTATCACTCCAAAGTTTAATATATATAAAAATCGCTACACGTCCCATCAATATCCGAAATGCACATCCAATAACAATGCCGACTATCGGTATGCACATAACTAATAGTCCACAAGTCTCAAGCTTAAACTTAAATTCATTTTAATGATCCCATCATCTTTTAGGATGCCCAACATTGATCACGCATAGATATGTAGTAACTACATCGACTACCATTTGACCCAATCTTATTCTAGTCATTAGAATATTCCAATCATTCACAAATTCGCCTACTATTCAATTTCTCCTATGAACCCTTAATCTATTTACGTTTACAATCTATTACTCAAGTTAAACATTACTAAGGATACACGACTACTCTCTCTCGTCTGTCCCCAATCATATCTTAAGTAGAATCCTATCACTATAAGGATTCAACACCAAAGTCGGCTTATAATTTCCACGCTATGCCCTCAAAACTCTCTCAGAAGGCCCTTCACCTACATCTTTGGTTAACTTACTTTTTAAACTCCAAATCAGACTCCCATCCCTAATTAAATTTCACCACTATATCGATACTTCAAACTCTAATACATATACACGTTCCCCAAACTAGTTCGATACCTCCACACGATTATAACAAGTGAGAAACTCTCAATAAATCCTCACAACATATCGCTCACATCATATATAAAAGTTCCAAATTGAGAAATCCAACCGAAATGGAGAAAAACTCACTCTAGGAAAATTCCTCAAAACTCCCCTGTTTCTGAATCGATTCGGCGAATTGATTCGCCCCATATGTGAATCGATTCAGTCCAAAGGATCTGGGAGTATGTCTCAGGCATCGATTCGGTCATACAGACCTAACACTTTTGCCTAAGCCGAATCTATTTGGGTCTGCAGAACTCAGAAGGTTTCTTCTTCTTCGCAAAACCTCCGAATTATAAGCCCTAAATCATCACTTCTAACCCCAAAACCTTCAACAAATCTTAATTCTAAGCCAATAAATCAACCCAAATCTGATCCCAACCAACTCTACACTATCAAACCCATATATAAACATCAATTTCAAGATTTAATCTACAAAATCTAGGTTTTGATATTAATACCCAAATTATAATTCTCTTATCGACAAGTTATGAAATGAATTCCACAAATGAAATATTTAGCAAGATTAAACATTTGCCTCGAAGTTGTAGAGGTTGAATTATCCTCTTGATCGCGTATGGGCCGGAAATCTCCAAGATTTTTCCTCTCTCTTTCTTTCTTTCTTCTTCTTTCTCTTTTCCTTTCTCTTTCTCTCTTTCTCACAAATGAGATTGGCTTGATCCGTAAGCCTCTAAAACCTTTAAAACATAAGTCCCATTTTTAAATGGTAATACACAGTTTAAATGACTCATTTACTCCAATTCGAGTCAAACATACTTAAAAATATTTCGGAATCGAAATAAAACCCAATGACAGTGGCTTTGACTATCTCGACCCATCGGAATCAATGGCGCACTCAGAATCATCATCCGGAATATTTCATAATGTTCTCAATTTCTGGACTTCAATTTCCAAAATTTAAAATTCTCCAATTTAAATAATTTTTATTTCTCCCAAAAATTTAATTTCCGAGTCCCAAAATCATGGGGTGTTATAGATCTTGCACCCTTACAAAAATTTCGTCCTCGAAATTTGAGTTATGCCTAGGATTCCTAACCTCATCTAGTTCTTACATCAAATCACTTAAACTATAAAACCAAAATAGCTACCCATGGTGCCCATACACCCCGTACCCGAGCTCCACTCGCAAAAACATAACCCAACTCCTGTAGCCTCAAATCATAATATAACTCTCAACAATATAATCTATAGTAGCGTACTAAGTATATATAAAATTTAAAATTCCCAACGGTTGAACTTTTCTCAATTCCTGACATAAGCTACTTTCATGTGGGGGAGGTCTCGCAAGCGAAAACCAAACAAGGAACCCTCTCAATACACTACTGTGTAGCTATGCCGGGGATTGAGATCAGTTGAACCAGGATTAAGGTTTTATAAAAGATTTTCAAGTCATCGATATTGCCCCGAAGGCCTATATAACAATATAATATAAAATAATTCCATGTCTTTGGACATGCCAATCAAACACATTATGTTTAGAACACAAGGCCTCAACAAATACAATACTCTAACCAATACCTAGTTCTTAAAACTAGCACAACCCTGAGCTAAATTCTTCGCTCAACAATGAATCTACTAAACTCTCAATCTTCCCAATTATACAAATCCTTTACATTACATCAAAGCATTGCCACAAGATAAGTCCTTCCCTCAGTGGAATACTACCCTTACCTGCCCTAGCCTAACTATAAAACAATAACCTTAACAATCCACATTTTTGAAAATAATAGCACCGCTCTTTACTAGCTTTTCATGAGATAGTCTATTATCCCAAAAGATGTCATACAAAGACCACACTTACTCACTCCTCCCTCGAAGGAAATTCCGTACACACTATGGTCATGGCGACTAACCACTCGTTGTACCTTATGCGCGACGTTCCCAATACCGTATAAAGCGTGATCTAAACCCAAAGAAAGGTATTCTACCTTATACTTCCATAACCCAATTATTTCACTTCATCCATGAATCCCTGTTCAAAGTCCTCTACTTCTCCCAAAACAATCTTTCTTCTTAAAGCCTAATTCTTCCTCAAAGAAACATCCTCTCAAAATCCTTCCTAACCATCATGAAGGATAGAACACTATTGCGACCCCTGGCATTTCCTTTAGTCCTACTCAATAGACCCAAAATGCAAAATTTCTTACTCCCTCTTCCAAGAAGGAGATAGTCCTGACATTGGGACAACGTTACACATCTCACATCGGTTTTCCTAATAAACACTGGCGAATTTATCAATCTAAACCTCCCATGGCTTCTATATTCGCTTAACCTCAGTACTTACTTTCTCGATCACAAAATTCTCCATCCGAGTCAATTCTTCTTCTCCCTCGACCACTGTCAGATCACCTTAAATCCCTGCTAGAAATCTCCTCCTTATTTCCTGCCTGAGTCACTGAAAGAAATACCTCAAGTTAAAGCGTACCCAAAATCTGTTATGGGTATTGCATCTCTCCTCTAGTCAAAGCGACATCTGAGACAAAATCAACTGTGTCAGAACATCATTCAAGTGAGTACACCTCGCAGAAGAAGATAAACGTAGTGAACACAACAATCCTACTAGTAGGGTTTTACATCAAGAATGTTAACGGAAGAACGCAGAAAATCTGCACAGATCCTAAAGACTCTAGAACCTGATGCTCTGATACCATCTCTGACCCCTAGCTTAAAATAATAATGGGTGGCCAACCCAATACTACAATTAATCAGGAATCTCAGTTGGATCATCCTCAGCATCTATTGACAATACTAAAATAAATAAGGCTAACTACGCAAAATTATTAAAAGAGGATGCCAAAATTAAATAAAACAAACAAAGAATATCAAACCAACAAGGTACAACTACACACAAAGGTAAAATGTACACAAGTACCATGATAAAAGAAGTGCTAGAATAAAGTGAAATATATAATATAATATATATTCATATATTCCATAAATAATTATAATATATATATATATATATATATATATATATATATATATATTATATAATTATTTATGGAATATATGAATATATATTATATTATATATTGAATATACTAAATATATATTATTTGCAGAATATATCCATATATTATATATATTCAGTATATATATAATATATGTGTATATTCTGTAAATAATATTATATATTGAATATACTAAATATATATTATTTACAGAATATATCCATATATTATATAATTCAGTATATATGTAATATATGTGTATATTCTGTAAATAATATATATTCAGTATATATATATATATATATACATATTAAAATATATATACGAAATATATACGAAATATAAATAATATATATATGAAATATAAATATATATTAAAATAAATGAATTATATAAATTATATAAATGTACGAAATATAGGCAATATACATATATGTGCTAAAATATATATATATATATATATATATATATATATATATATATATATATATATATATATATATATATATATATATATATATACATATTTATTAATAATATATATTTATATATTTATGAAATATATAGAGTTTACAAAAAAAAATTGATTTTGAGTGATTTGCCACCCAAAGGTGGCAAACAAAAACCTGGTCCCCCCCAAAGAATTGAATTCCACCCTAGGGTGGCAAATTGTGCTTAAGGGGTGTTGTACATAGAAATAAATTCCAAGGCAAATGAAGGCTATCAAAGAGCGTAAAAGCTGGAAAAGACCAGAATTTTACAACTTTTCTGAATTTGCCCTAGAATTGAGAGGCTATCAAACGGACCCTTAGAGTAGGCAGTACTCCTATTAATAACTGCGTGAGATATGGGGTTAGAGTAAGAGAAAGGTAGAGAATTGAAAGAGACGTGAAGATATAAGAGAATTAATAGAGACGTATAGGAGATAGAAAAAGGTACGTGACATTATAATGGAGAGAGGTGAGATAAGCGTGCAAATCTCCCAACAGATAAAGTGGTGACTTTTCATTGAGAATTAATGGATGACGTGACACTTAATAGTCCGGATACTTATATAATACAGGAGATATGTATAGGAGAACTATTATGTGTGTGTGTGTATGTGTGTGTGTGTGTGTGTGTGTGTGTGTGTGTGTGTGTGTGTGTGTGTGTGTGTGTGTATATATATAGAGAGAGAGAGAGAGGCCTCTCCTCTAAGGACTCCTTATATTGCAGACCTCGGTACATACCCTTTTTTTTAAAATAGTAAAAAATTTCTGATGAAACTTCATGGATATGATCTCTATGGTGAGAAGATCATCGCTAATTGTTTTCATCAAAAAATTCAATAAAAAAACCGTTGAGATGAGGTGATATGTAAAAAAGGGTATAAATATACATTTCCGATCGTTGAAATGTTGGTGATCATCTCACCCACTTATTGATTGAATTTTTGTATGAAACTTCATGGATATGATCTCGATAGTAAGAAGATCATATCCATGAAGTTTCATCAAAAAATTCAATCAATAAAGGTCCTGGCGCTGACCCAACATTTCAACGGTTGAAAATGCAGATTTTTATCACTTTTTTACATATCACCTCATCTCAGCGGTTTTTTTATTGAATTTTTGACGAACGCAATTGGAGATGATCTTCTCACCGTGGAGATCATATCCATGAAGTTTCATCAAAAAAACTTTTTTTTTTACTATTTAAAAAAAGTGGTATGTACTGGAGTCTGCACCATAAGGAGTCCTTACAGGAGACTTTCTGTATATATATATATATATATATATATATATATATATATATATATATATATATATAGAGAGAGAGAGAGAGAGAGAATCTCATGAGGTCCTTAGTTTGAGGTCCCTGAATAAGGTTCATTTTTTTGAAATTATAAAAAAAATACTTTTAGGCTGATTTTTTTAATGATTTTTAAACATTTCAATAGGCACATATAAAAAAAATCATCTCAAAATGAATTTTTTTACCATTATAAAAAAATTGGTCAAACTTTGTCAGTTTTTAACACTTTAAAAACAACTTAAAAATAGACACAATTTGACTGTTTTTTTTTTAAATAACAAAAAAAGTCATTTTGACCTAATTATTTTTTTATGCTCCTACTGAAATGTTTAAAAACCATAAAAAAAAATCAGCCCAAAAATATATTTTTTACTATTTCAAAAAAATGACCCTCATTCAGGGACCTCAAACTCGAAACACACTTGATCCTTTCCATATATATATATATATATATATATATATATATATAATTTAAAATAAATCCCGTATTTGTTTAATATAGGTTAAAAATTCAAATTGTGATTGTTGCAAGCGTCTTTACAAATAATCCATAGTTTAATAGGACACGTTAGGAAATATAGGTAAAAATTTATAAATAAGTCAAAAAGTAATGATCGTTAATGAACTAATTTTATTAGAAGTTTGGATTAATGTTTAGATAATAAAAATGATTAAATCTCAAAAAAATCTCTCAAACATTTTTAATACACATTTAGTGAGAGCCATTTATTTTATTCTAAAAAATCTACCAAATACACATTTAACTAACCCCCATTGGCGGCGCTCCGACGACCCTCATTGGAGCGCCTTTTTTTATATATTTTTATATGGTGATGGACTTTATGAAACAAAATAAAGACGCTTGAACTAAACGTGTATTAAAAAATATTCAAGTGACTATTTGATATATTCCTCTAATAAAAAACATTTAAAAATTAACTTTAATAGTGAGATTTGGGATATTTATATGTGATGCGTATTAAAGGGTATTTGTAATTCCTTATAAACGTCTAAATGAAAATGATTTGTTTAAGTCACTTCAATAAGTAGTAGAGATTTAATCCATGTTTAGAAAACAAAGATTCCGTGGCTATTTTGATGACAAAGCATTATTTTTCCCTTTTTATTTTCCTTCTTTTTTTTTGTAATAAAAAGCATTGGGTTCCATGACATGCATAATACCAAGAAAGTGTTCACTGACAATTCCATTGTTCCCCATACACCTCAAAATTATATTGCATTTCTTGTTATTCTTATTTTATTAATTTCTCTTCCCATTTCTTTAGTCGTTTATCCTCACACTCTTGTAAGTAACTATATATATCCTGCATTCTTTTAGTTTGTTAAATAATTCTATTGACTCCTCACTTCCTAAAATATAATTTCTTTGAAACTATTCTATGTTATTTTTTAAAATTATTCGTGGAGTAATTATTACTTAAGTCTAAAAATTAGGGATGACAATTTCACTAGTTCTGACAGGTTTTGGCCCTATCCCATCCCTAATGGGACATATTTGGAAATGTTTTTTGAAATTCGGGGTAGGTTCAGATTTGAAAATTAAACCCGAGGCAAGTTCAGGTTTAGGTGTTAAAAAACTCGTCCCGTCCCATATATACATAAATTAGCAAAAAAAATATAAAAACATATATTTGACAAGAAATTCCTTTAGATAAATATATTTTAAGTAAACTATTATCAATTACTCATAATATAATTTGGTACTAGTGATGGTGTACTTATGCGTTATTTTAAAGGGTCATATACCAAATAGTTCCTCGAACATTTTTTTAATACACATATAGTACAAGCCTTTTTATTTTGTTCAAAAAAGTCCCTCACCACATAAAAATACTCATAAAAAGAAGCTCCGGTGAGGGTCGTGGGAGCTCCTACAGTAAAGGGGGAAGGGGAGCGGAGTGAAAATGCTGCTAGTGCAGACCTTAAAAAATAAAAGAATATTGGTTAAATGGGTGATTGAGAGACTTTTTGAAACAAAATAAAAACGCTTGAACTAAATATGTATTAAAAAGGTTTGAGGGACTTTTTAGTAATTGATCCTATTTTAAATATGTAAAAGTATAAGTTCATTAAATTAAGGGTCCTTTTATTTGAACCCAACTAATCTGTCAACAACCCGTCCATTCTATTTTTAATTAATCAAGTAAACCAAATACGAAATGGACTATTTTAACCCTATTATAAAACCCACACATAACATGAAAAAGAAACTGGCAGATAAACACCTGAGAAGTCTAATTCCTTAAACATAGCATATCCTGAGAGTTCTATCTTGGATAGAACTCTAATCCTTAAATATAGGAGATACAAAACATTGTAGATATAAAACTAACCAAAGGTTTCTCAGATACAAAAAGCCCAAAATATAAAATAAGTTATTCCCATGAAATAAAACAAACACAACAGATACAAGATACACCGAACATCAGATGCTATCCATGAAATAAAAAAAAAGCCAATATTCATTCCCAGCCAAAACAGAAAAAAGAAAAAAAAATTAAGATTTTATTTGGAAGCTCCTCTGTTCGATTTTACAAGCATATCACCGTTCATCATCAGACCTGTAATGGATAAACAAGGATTCAAGCAAGCTGTAAGTCAACCAAATATAATAAATATTAATTGGAAATATATTATCAAGGTTTATTTAATTTCAATTACAATACTAGCTGTCAAGAAATAATATAATACTAACTTTTTTTATTTATAACAATAGGGAATAACTCGAAGCGAAAATAATATTGAAAAATCATTGTCTCTCATCCAATCATATGACCCTGATAGTAATGAGGGGACGACAAACGAGAAAGAATATCAAAAAGTTGAACAAGAGAATAAAATATAGTGGGACTGTACATCTCATTTTTTTTACCGAAAAGGAAGGACTCAATGATGACATTTTTAATACTAAATATGTATTACAAGACATAATGTTTGTGTACTTGATTTGTAGGTATTTTATTCGCGAGATGTGTTAACTGAGTGGTGTAAATGTGTTGGAAAAACTTTTAGAATAGTCATGTGCATTAAAAAATCGGATAATCCAAAGTGTTTTCGACATGGACGAGTATTGTACGGATGTGAAAGGGGAGGCAAGAACAAACATAGCAGGGTTAAACCAGAAGTGAAGAAGAACAACAAGCAGAAGAAAATTAGAAGAACCGGAGCCAAAAAGTGCGGTTGCTCATTTTTGCTTAAAGGGGTGAAATTGTTAGATGATGATCAGTGGAAACTTAATGTTATATGCGTCTTTCATAATCATACACTTGAAAAAGATACCACATTTGAGGGTCGTTCGTATATAGGGAGACTGTCTAAAGTGGAGGAGTAGATATCGTATGATATGAACATATGCGGGGTTAAACCAAGGGAGATCCTTTGAGTGCTTAAAAAAGGGGATCGACACAATGCATTAACTGTTGAAACAATATATAATTTTAAAGCAAAGAATCAAATTCTTGAGAAGGAAGGGATAACATAAATGCAACAATTGATGCACGTGCTGGATACTAAAAGTTACATGGAACATTACAAAAGAGATCCGAATACAGGTGAGGTGTTAGACATATTCTTTACACATCCATATTCCACAACCCTCCTAAAATGCTTCCCGATAGTGCTTTTAATGGATTGTACCTACAAGACCAGCAGGCATGATATGCAATTATTAGAGATAGCTAGTGTTACATCTATGAATAAAACTTTTATTGTTTGTCACGCATATCTTAAATCGGAGAAGGAAAATAGTTTTACATGGGCATTAGGTTGTTTGAAGGATATTTTACACCAGTTTGCCACCCCTTCCTTAATTGTCACAGATATAAATTTGGCGTTGATAAATACCATAGAAAAAATATTTCCCGAAACAACATATTTGCTTTGTACATGGTACATATCAAATAACATTGAAACACATAGCAAGGGACTGTTCAAAATAGCGCAAGAGTGGGAAGTGATTTTACAAGACTTCAATGCGGTCATAAAGTAAGACACTGAAGAGTTATTCTATGTTTCATTTCATAATTTTAAAATTCGTTATGCTCAATTTGGTGGTCTACTCGAGTATATTGATGATACGTGGCTTGCATTCTACAAAGAGAGGTTTGTATCCCCTTGGACAAATAAGGTAATGCATTTCAACAATGTCATAACCAATAGAGTTGAATCACAACATGCATAATCAAAGCGATATTTGGGTTCAGCGCGTGGAAACCTCATAAGTAACTTAAAAATGATAAACAATATCCTTATATCGCAGCATGTAGCTATTAAAGCTTCTTTTAATAGATTATTAAGATCGAATATGCATGCACATCGCATTGATGATTTTAATCAGTTAAGGGGGTTTGTTTCAAGCATTGCACTAGAGATCATTTATGAAGAAAGAGAGAGAGGTTCTAATGTGGGTATTGACATGTTTAGTTGTGGTTGTGTGTTGAAGCACACCCATGGTCTTCCTTGTGCACATAAGATTGTAGAACATCAGCGTAAAGGTAGGGACATCCCGTTATTGTCCATCCACCCACATTGGAGGAAGCTCAATGACAGTCCAGGGAACATTCCAGGAAAATCACTTGATTGTGACATGGAACTAGCATTGTTTAGAGAGAGATTTGCTAGTGTAACTGAGGAGAAAAAATATATGATGATAAAATACATATGGGATGTTAGTAATTTCATAACAATTTTTTTTTCCTGAAAAAATCAAAACATGTCTATTTAATTCATTGCATTTTTTACAGATTAGTAATCCAACATCCACTAATATGGCACCTCCTTCGAGGAATAAATTCTCTTAGGGAAGTCCAAGAAAAAAGACAAAAAAAGTGTCAGTAAAAGAAGATTATATTAAAAAAAAGAAATCTGTCAATATTTGAATATGCGAAGACGAAAAAGCAGTGATAAAGTCAACATTTAATCAAAAATCCTAATCCCTTGAAAAAGCTTCCTGCGAGGAGAAAAAAGACTAGTTATGGCCCTAACATGATTGATGAGTACTACTATGAATCACTTGTAAATGAGTTTGATCCGAAGATTGTGGAACTAGTTATTAACAGATTTTCAAATGTTGCTTTGGATGGCCATTGCGGATATAGGTGTTGTGTCGAATTATTACATTTGAGTCAAAATGATGGTTGGATGACTGTGCGACGTCAGATGCTGACCGAGCTACGAGACCATAAGGAATTTCACTTTAATATGTTGGGTGGTGACCAAACATATAATGATGTGGAGGAGGCGTTAGATTTTTTCAGTACTAATTTTGTCCATCGTCGATATGAGATGCAATTTCCTGCAATGGGTTGCTTGTTTTCCACTGCATTCAACTGTGTTCTTTGTGTTTATTCTCCACAACAAAATATCACTTATTTACCTCTAAGGACGGGGCTAGTCAGTGAAGTTGCGCATATAGTTCCAATTGTGTTATATGATAACAATCATTTCATAAAAGTTAGTCTTTAAGGAAGGAGCTCCAATGCCACATATTTTCCCGGGGTGGGAATTTCATCGATACGTGGATGCTAAGAGGTGGGTGAATATGATGAGTGATTTAATTAATAAGTGGGATCACTTTATTTGTTATCCATCATCGGAGACATCTAATATGCAGATGAGGATTTTCAAAGGTATGATATCTACAATGCAAATAATATTATATTATCAACTACGTTATTTTTTTAATTTTTTTAATTTAATCTCAAATATGGTAATTATTTGCAAAAGACAAATGGAGATTCGATCATATCTTGTGCGATTAACTTAGTATGTTTCCATATTGAGCGAGGTGTGTAAAAACCCATATATTTGTGTTTCAAAAATAATTTTACTTCATCTAATATATTTGTGTTTCTTTATACAGGAAAACAATTACAACAACGTGTGTTCGGACTTTCTACGATAGTAAGTTTTTTATAAAGATTACTCAACATTTGACTGTGAATTTTGTTTTCTCCTGATAATCATTTTTTTTATCAAGATTAGTAAACATTTGAGAGTGGGTTTTTTCTTTAGATAATCAGTTGTTTAGTTTTTATTCAAATACATATTCAGTTGACTCAGTGATTTTTCTCTTCCGAACTGGACTCAGTAATTTTTACTTCTCTATGTTAGAAGAATGTGATATCTAAGACTCAATGATTCCTTCTAGTTCCATGCTCAAATTTCTAAATATCCACTAAAGAGATGCCCCTGATTTCATTTGTTACATTATTTTACACATTGGTTCATGTATATATATATATATATATATATAAAGAGATTGTGATGAACGAAAGAGAGATGAAAAGAATAGTCCAGATCTGAAGGCTAAAAAAATTACCTATGATAAAAATAATTTCTGTAAAAAAGGCCAGATCTCAGAGATTGTGCTGAACGAAACTTACATCTTGGTTGAAGACAGCTAAGAACGGACCACCCTTGCTTGAAATGAGTTCCTAAAAATCACCTCTGAAATGCCCAACCAGAAACGAACCAACTTTGTACAAAATGTCGATTTAGATCCGTCAGAAATGCCCATTATCTGTCTGAAAGCCTATTTCATTTTTTTTCTCTACACATGCATACATATGGTGTATTGAATAGATTTGCACCCATATATGTGGGGTTATAACAGGTCCTGTCTCTATACAGAAAAAATGGGTCAAAATAAAAGGACCCTAATTTAACTAAATATAATAACCCGATCGGGTTGAGTCAGGATCGGATTTCATAAATATCTTTTAAGGTAGGTTCAAGTTTTAATAATAAAATTTATTACAGATTCGGGACATGAACGAATTTAATATTTTTTAAATCAAATCGAATTCGGGTTTTATAAAATCCGTCGAGTTGATATCTTTACATGTAAAATATATGTTTTTTCTCCAATGGGTAACCTGCACATGTAACTCCGCCCATGTATATAAATCAAACAAATCAAACAATTTAATATCTCTCTATCCTTTCACCAGTTCCTCTCGTCGCACTACAAATCTTGATTAGGGTTTGTCTGTATGCTTTGAAAGCTCTGGTATTGTTTTTTTTTGTTATTAATAAAGTAAAATAGACCACACTTTATGATCCTTTATTGTAAGTAGACAAATTGCCTTTAAGTATGATATTTATCTAGGGGCAGTTCTATGTGGGGACTACAAATCTTGTAGATAAATTTCCAGTTGGGTGTACTTGGTTTATGGTTTTTGGTTGTTGTTGCCATTTGAGATATAATTCTCAGTTAGTTGTATTTGGTTTATGGTTTTTTACTGCTGCTGTCTTAGTTTCTTTTATCCCCTACTTGATTTTTGCCCTGCTTGAGATATAAATCCCCTACTTGATTTTTGTGGTGCTTAATTATATTTAGGCATAATAAGTATTTAAATCAAAATACTAATTGTTTTAAGTTTATTTTTGTGTATGAAACATTGCCTATACAGATTTTGCACTTCATTTTATGAGTTTTTTTTGTTGTCAATCAGGGGTATAAATGAATATTAGAAAATTCGAATCCTTCTTGAATTCCAGTCCGAATTTTGCGAATTTTTATCCGAAAAATGAATATGCATACACAGTTGCGAATCCAGGACTTTTTTTCAAGTGGGGCGAAATTTCAAGTGGTACCGGGGGTTCTGGGGTAGGAGCCCTTGAGGCGATTTTTTTTGAGTTATTTCGAGTTTAATACAAATTATAGCTTTATAATGCCGAAACAACTACTCTTAATTATTATTAACAATACGTAATTAATTTCAAGAAATAAACAACACTTAATAAATATTCATAATACCTAAATTTTAGTAGTGGTAATAATTGAATTTTGCTTAATATGAAGTACAAAAATGAATTAACTCACATGAGACCATTAAAGTTCAATCCAAGAAAACCTCATGGAGTAGAAAACCATCACCCACTACCAAACTGACCTGTCTACCCTTACCAAACCATCGACCATTTCAAACGAGCCAATCTCAAATCTCCCATTCTACACAACCTTTCACAAAACCACAAAGATGAACAACCAGGAACAAAGACAAATATAGAAACCCTAAACAAAATTAAGTATTAAAGTCTAAGAAAAATAAAGAAATGATGAAATCACATACCTTGAATTGTTTTAGTTGTTGTGTATATCAGTTTAGGGTTTTGGAAATAAAGACGACGAGACCCGAAAGTTTATAGCACCGGATAAAAATTTTAAAAAAAAATCTAAACTGGGGCGGCCGCCCAGTTGGGCCTAATGTGGATCCGCCCATGTGTATACGGATATGGATAGTATGTTAAAATATCAGAGAAAATGGTTACGGATACGGAGAGTATGTGTATCTGACACGGATAATCCGTATTCGGTGTAGAGTATCCATATTTACAGATATTCATTTTTCTGGATATCCATATCCGTATTGTATTTAATAATAATTTATTATTAATATTAGTTTAATATAATTATTATTTATAATATTTATTATACATAATCTAAAATTAAAAATATAATATAAAAATGTTAATCATCATTTTTCACTCATTTTGAAACAATAAAGAAATTATGCTTTTTAAAAAATCAAAAGATAATGATTGGTTTGAAAAGAAAAAAGAAAAAATAAATAAAAAGAACAAAAAGTGGACAAAACAAACTTGAACAAAATATTTGACCTAAAATCTTTCTCTTGCATTTTACTCGTTTTTCCCTTCTCCCTAATTTTTCGGCGCACATCCTCTTCTCCAAAACCTTTCCTCTACTGGTAACTTGGTAAGCTCCTCGCCCCTCTCTCTCTCACACTACCCCCACACCACACATGTACCTAAAACTTATGAAGAATATACTCGACACGTAATACGTGTTTCGACACACGACACGTGATTTTTTTCCAAAAACTAGGATATGACACGCTAGGATACGTATAATATAAAGTACATATTTAAATACACACACACACACACACACACACACACACATACATATATATATATATATATATATATATATATATATATATATATATATATATATATATATATATATATATATATATACATATATATATGTATATATATATGTATATATATATGTATATTAATAAAATAAAATATATTTTTCCCATAAAATACATTATTAGAGCATTCTTAATATGAAATTAAGAAAATGGAAATTCAAAAACAACTTAACATTAAAAAATCATAAATAAAACAGAATCACCATCACATAAAAAAAATAAAAAATAAAAAAACTTGCCCTTTTACGTGTCTCAGCGTGGCGGCAACGCGTCGGAGCGTGTCACGTGTCGGACTCGTGTCAAAGCCGACTCGTGGCTTTCGGGAGAATGTCCATGCTTTATAGCCTAAAACACACACGCACACAACAACACATGAAGACGTACACAATAACACACACACACACACATATGCACACAACACACACACACACACACACACATATAAACACATAATAGTACATACGCACAAAACAATTGTTAGGGCTAAATTGTTGATTATAATTTATAAGTTGTTGATTATGAAATGGTAGATCAATTTATTGATTCTAAATAATTAGGGCTTGATATTTTTTTTACAGTAGTATTGATATTACATGTTAAATAAGACAAGTCAACTGCATTGGATAAGCAATGTAAACGGAAACGGATATTATCCGAAATTTGAGAAATCCGAGAGGATACGAATATGGATAGTTGTTTTTTCTATCCAAGTGAATATGGGTATTGTATCCTGATAGCGGATACGGATATGGATACCATGGTATCCGCTCCGTATCGTTCCATTTACCACCCCTATTGTCAATATTTGTGATAAAATTCGACTCAAATTAAACTCGAATTTCAAAGTAACGGTTAAAAATAGCTAAACTAAACAAAAATTTATATAAAACTTGAATTAATCATAAAACAATCACCTCGGGGACTCCTGCCCCCGAACCCTCGGCACCACTCGAAATTTAGGCTCCCCCTGAACAAAAATCCTGGATACGCCACTGCTCTTAACTCTATTAACTTGTTATATTTTGCAAAATTTGTATGTGGTATTATTTTGAGAGAATCCGTCATAAGACCACACCCTCACAGGGGCCTATGTGCGGACCTTAGGTTCGTAAGTGATTTTGTGATGCCCCTTATGTTGTTTGGTTGCAATATTAATGTGTATTGTGGAAAAATATATTTTTTAATATAACCCAAATATTTATACTATGAGAAGAAAATTCTAATATAACATAAGACCACACACAATGTTATATAACATTTGAGGCAAGGCTGCACATAAAAATTATAGATAACTAGGGGCTTAAAACTAGCGGCCCCTTTTTTTTCTTCATTGGAGCGGTGTTCCCCCACATGGATGATTAATTCATCCAAGTGAATTGATCATCTATAGAGAAAGATTCCCCACAAACACACTTCGAAGATCCTCCACGCAAGTAGCTCGTAGAGCTTCACCCCGAAGAGCCTCCAACCAACCTGGCTCGAAGAACAAAAGTCACCCGGATGATAATACTTTGTAATGATAAGTAGAATGTTGTATTATGTACTTTATCTTATGAATGTATATGTTGAGCGGGATCCCTTGGTACCCACGAGGGACCATGCTTGGTAGGTCATGGGAGAGCCTTCATGCTCTATCAAGCTATATCCTCCTGGCAACTTCGCAGGGACATGGTTTGGAGGATTCAGAATAAGACAACGTTGGGAGTTATTACCAACCCTCTTAGCACACTTGGACAAAACTTCACCCAGGACTAATGTTACTCGAGACCACTCATTGCTTACCTATTCGAGTGAACCTCCTCGAGTCATTCGATCCCCCTAATACTGACACCCTTGAGGTCACCTCCTCGAGGTACCTCGATCACCATCCTGTCTGACTGACGTGACTAGATACCAAACAATAGCCACTGTTTAAACCACTTCCTGTCGTCATAATGCCCGTCATTTAGGAACTCAAGAATACAACACTCAAGTGCCTTTATCCTTAGGATGACAGGTCTAGTTCGCCAAATCTGACCGTGTAGCCTTCCTAGAGTAATCCCCAAGATGATAAGTCATATCCTTCATAAATAACTAAAAAACTTCCAACCAATAGAATGCTTTCCCGCCAAAACTAACATATCCCATGCATTAAATGTAGTATCTCATGTATTTAATGCACCAAGCCAAAGGGATCGAGGGCATGCTGACTCGAGCAACCTCTCCCTCCATATAAATATGACCAAAACAAACAGATGGAAGGGAAAGAAAACCATAACCTGAAATTGTTGCCCAAATTTCCCCACACCCGAGAGCCCTCGAGAAGAGCATTAACTCTCATATAAATTCAATGCACCCATTATTAGGCATTAACTGGGCCTAAAGTTCCTGTCTTGTCTTTATTGTTCCTAGAGTGCTTGTTCTTTCTCCCTCTGACCACGCTACCCGCAGGTCCTATTCATTTATTGCGTTTACTACATGTGGTTCATGTTAATATGTTCTTTAGTGAAACTCTGAATAATCAAAAACCTATTTGTCTCTGATTCACCTATGGCTCTAACTCGTGCTCTATATCTAACGGTGTTAGTATCAATCTTGATAGGGGGTTACACCTCACTTAATACTAACAGTATTTAAAGAACCCGTATCTTACATTTGGCGACTCTATTGGGGAGGTATTCTCTTTTGAAAAGATACCAGAGGATAACGCCTTAAGAAACATCAATTTCGACTCCATACAGCGTGAAGAAGAGGCAGGTAATGCTGTGTTGCGTGAAGTGGGGGTAATGACAAGGATAAGGCCTAGCACGCCTAGCAATGGTATCACAGAGACGATGTCCGCGCAAGGGAGAGTAGGTAAGGCACAAATGCAGGGGCTGATGGGACTATTCGTAGAGTTCATTAAGACTCCAGAGGCCCAGGCAATGCTGGGAGCTCCCACGGGGGTGAGTTCCTTTACTACACCACCGACCAATATACCATCACCAACTGTTACTGGGGGGGGGGGGGGGTAGCGGCACCTATCTCCATTAACACACCCACCATGGTCCCACCTGTGACAGTGGAACCGATGTTGTAATACAAGGGAGTAACCCAAGCTACTCCGACTGTCGTGGTAAGTTAAGGAGTAAGTGCGCCAGCCTCAATAACCCCGACAACAGCAATGCCATTGTCAGTAGGCCCCTCGTCAAACAGCTTAGAAGACATGAAGAAAGAGTTGTTAAAGCTTATAGTTTTGTTTAAGGGGGAGAGCTCCTCCGTATACGATGACTTTCGCACTCCTTACCCTGAGGAGTATAATAATGAACCCTACCCAGTGTGCTATACTCCCCCTATATTTGAAAAGTACACGGGAAAATTTGAAAATCCCAAGGAACATGTGAAGAGGTTCATCGAGAATCTGAGGGCCCATTGCAATGATAAAAAGTTAAGGCTAATGGAGTTCTCAAAATCCCTGACAGAGAAAGCCTACACGTGGTATTCCCACCTAGCCCCAGGTAGTGTAAGTTCTTAGGAGGAACTACATGTTTTGTTTGTGCAAAATTTTTTCTTAGCTGAGGATGAGTTCAAACTCACCCAGCTCGCGCGTGAGAAGCATAAGCCAGGAGAGGACATTGTGGCTTATATTCGAAGGTTCCGCGAGCGCTCCCTAGATGTGAGAGAGGAGACGCAGGAGTACAATCTTTACAAGTATGCACAGAAGGCTTGCTATCCGAATACATATGTCACCTGATTAATGAGACAAGAGAAGGTACGTTTACAGCATTTTTGAAGGCAACAAGGAATATCGCATCAGCGGTGAAGCCCCTAGTATCACCTCCCACTTTGTCCAGTTTGATGATGAGGCCAACAATTAATTCGGGGAGGGGAATACCCTCGAGGATCAACTATGCGGATGATGGGGGTAGAGAAGGAGGCAATGGCGGTCGAGGAGGTAGAAAAGGTAGGAACAACAAGAAAATATTTGAAGACGAGGAGGATCTTCCCGAGCTACCTTGTATGGTAGAGCAAGATTTGAACATGTATGATCTCATGGTTCACGATGAAGTTTACAGGCCGATTAATGTCTACACTACGCCTTTCACCCGAGAAGACAGGGAGAAACCCCACTATTGCACGCTCCATAACTGAGTCAATCATCCCACTAAAGTGTGTTTTTCATTAAGGAAACTGATTGATCTCCACATTAAGAATGGAGATATTGAGTTGTCATAAGCCAATGTGAACAACAACCCTTTACCACCCCACGGGGCCCATATGTCTAGCGCCTTCGATGAGGAGGCCGAACGATCAACAATAGAGCAATGGCTCAGAGGGAATGGCTTCGAGGGCACTCAAGCTAGCGGCTTCAAGGATTCTCTCGAAGAATGCACTTTCTAGATGGCTTGCATGCATTTAGATGATGAGGCTGAAGATAAAAAGAGCCAAAGAGGATAATCATTTGACGTCGTTGAGATGCTCATCGGGCAGAGGGGGACCAGCTCTCTGGGGGAAATCAATGCGGTGATAGCGTATGATGAGACTGCATATAGAGACATAGATAAAGTTTATGAGCTGGAGGATGATCTGACGGATTCGTGGATTGAGTGTGCAGCCATGTCTCGCTCGCCAAAGTTTGGCTGGTTCTTCGACTAAGTTGGCCTTCCTGAAGATTCCCAATTGAAAGTTACGAGAGCCATTCTGAAGATTGCAAAGAAAAATATGACCCCACTTTTGAAGTGGAAGGGGACCATGGATAAATTGGTGAGCAGATACCTTTAAGAAGTCACATTCTCAGAGGTAGATAAGATGATCTGGTACCCACATAGTAGACCTTTGTATGTTACTGCATCAATGAATAATTGTATTTTTTCATGAATATTATTGGACGGAGGGGCATCAATCAATATAATGCCTGTGGAATCTTTATGTGCTACCTAGTTGTCAAAAATAAGAATAGTTCCCCACTCCTTGGCAATATCGGGTTATGATAATCAGTCGTCTAGGTCAGTGGGCTACATCAATGTGGGCATTACGATGGGGAATATCACTTCCCATATTAAATTCCACAACATTAATTGCGAGCCATTGTACCAGCTGTAAGTAAGAAGGGTATGGATGCACAACCATGGGTTGGTGCTCTCAGCATATCATCAATGAGATAAGGCGATCATAAAGGGTAAAGAGGTGGTCATTCGAGCTACCAAGAAACCTTTTGCAAAGGAAGAGGCCCATATGGTGGATACATCTTTTTACACTGATCTGAGGGAGGAAGCTACTATGATGACAAGATATACCGGGGGATAAGAATCACGTTAACTAGAGAAAAGGTGCGGGCACCTTCCCAAATGATTGTGACTTATGAAGAAGAACGTGATCTTGGGGAAGTAAGGCCGCCCAGCCTGTCAAGACAGCTTCGTGATCGGATAACCCCACGAATTGATCCCATTCAGCACCAAGTGCAGACACAGAGCATTATTAGTAGGCGAATGGTGAAGGAGGTGGATGCTAATCGTAGAAAGAGACCATTCCAAAGAGAAGCGAACTGACAATGCAAGCGAGTTATCTTTCCTAACGGTAGAATTATTTAAAATTATGAGGGTGTGAGTAGGCAGTCGAGAGATTAGGCGATGAAGCTGACCTAGTGTATGAATGTTTCCTAGTAGATAATCAGAGGTAATGCCTTGTAATTGAAAACTCTGGGATCCAAGAGTTTGTAGAAGAAGTGGAAGAAGATCCGGAATGTATGAAAGACGACCCTAGGCCACAGATCTAGGAGTTGGAAAATATCGATTTGGGTAGAGAAGGTGGGGATTCGGACCCCATTTTTATCGCAAAGGACTTGGAGGGAGACCCTTGAGAGGGGTTGATTAAACTCCTGGTTGAGTTCAAAGATGTCTTCGCATGGAAGTACACCAAGATGCCAGGGGTTGACACGGAGGTAAGCTGTCACAGACTGAATGTCTTTCTCGCAGCAATCCCAGTGAAACAGGCCACCCGAACATACAAAGCAAAGTTGGATTTGAAGATCAAGGAAGAAGTACAGAAGCTGCTCACGACGGGGTTTATAGTGCCGATAAAGCATTCGATATGGTTGTCCAGTATTATACCTGTGGGAAAGGAGGACAAAATCCAAGTCAGGATATGTGTAGATTTTAGAGATCTAAACAGGGCGTGCCCGAAGGAAGAATTCCCACTGCCCTCCATTGATAGTTTGATTGATGCAACAGCGGTCCATGAGATGTACAGCTTCATGGATGGGTATGTGGGATAGAATCAGATAAAAATGGATCCAGCTGACGTGGAGAAGACTGCCTTTTGAACACCCTTGGGTAATTTTATGTACACGATCATGCCCTTCGGGTTAAAGAATGCAGGATCCACCTATCAAAGAATGATGATGGCCATATTTCATGATCTTTTCCACAAAACCATGGAGTTTTTTGTCGATGACTTGGTGATTAAATCCAAGAAGTAATAATCCCACCTAGATTATTTAAGGAGGGTATTCACTCGCTGCCGTAAGTATAAGCTGAAGATGAACCCCCTCAAATGCGCCTTTGGGGTAATGAGAGGGAAATTTTTGGGGTTCATGGTAAATCGCTAGGGGGTACAAATGCACTTGGATAAATGAGGATCCATCATTGATATGCCGAGGACGAAATCCCCGAAAGAGCTAAAGAGTTTCCTGGGCAAGGTGTCCTACTTGAGGCGGTTTATCCCGGGGCTAGCTGAGGTAACGCATCCCTTAATGGAACTGCCGAGGAAAGGCGTGATGTTTACATTAGAAATAGGGCACCAGGAGGCCATGGACAAGTTGAAGGCGTTACTTACCTCCCCTTAAACGATGATCCCCCTAAAGGTAGGTACCCCTTTACGTATATATCTCACATTAACAGAACGGTCTATTGGGGCTTTATTGGCTCAAGAGAGCGAAGGGATTAAAAAACCTGTTTATTATCTAAGTAGAATTATACATCGGCCCGAGGCCAGATACACTAGCATTAATAAGCATAGCTTAGTTCTCGTGTTTATGGCACAAAAATATAGGCACTACCTGCTATCATTCACAGTTCATACTGTAACTAGATGTGACCCAATAAAGTTTTTGCTTGCTAGAACTATATTGATAGGCAGGGCATCTAGATGGTTCCAAATCCTCTCGGAGTATGATCTGAAGTGTGTTGTCCCTCGGGCCATCAAAAGTCAGGCATATGTAGTCATGTTGCCCATTTTCCCTTCGAGAACATTCGAGATGCCTATCCAAGAGCTCCCGAGTGATGAACTCCAGGAAAATTTTGTAGCATCTAGCCTAGAGGAATGGAGTATGGAGTTCAATGGCTCCTTAGCCGAGAAGAAAGGAGGAGCGGGAGCTATTTTGTGAAGAGGAAGTGAAGATATTTGCCTGTCATTTAAAATTAGAGTTTAAATTCTCAAATAATGAGGCTGAGTATGAGGAACTGACCCTTGGGTTACTCGAAGCGCTGAGGAGGGTAATCCACGTTCTAACAATTAAAGGGGATTCAAGTTTGGTAGTGAAGCAAGTGGCAGGGGAGTTTGCACCAAAGCACATGATTTTAGCGCCTTATCGAACGATCATCCAGTGATTACTGGGCCAATTTGAAACGATAAAGATAAAAAGGCACCCCCGAATAATGAACAAGCATGCGGATGCCTATGCCACCATCGCGCAAAAGATTGTTTTTGATAGGGAGTCAACCATGATTTGAGTCATAAAGAGAACTTTCCCCTCGGCGGGAGATGCTACCATCAGAAGACAAAGATGACTGGAGAGGCAAAATTAGAAAGTAGCTAGAGAGAGGAGAAGGACCACTTAGCTTGTCCGACTTATCATAATAATTTGTTATCGAGGGACACTTATATTTTAAGAACAAAGGGGGTTGGCTGTCCAGGTGTGTGGACCCTGACGAGGCTAAGAGAAGATTGATCGAAGTATATGAGAATAGTTATGAGACCACCGAGATTCGCCTATACAAAAGAATACAATGGGTGGGGAACTACTAGCCCTCGATGAGCCAAGAAGCCACCATAATTCAAAGAGAGTGCTCGAAGTGCTGCCTTTTTTATCAAGCAACATAGTGCAACTTCATTGACCAACTGCAAGATTAGAGATAACTCTACATGGAATTATTAATAGATGGAGTAGTGCTAGCTGATAAAGAAGACGCTGTGAAGATAAGGAGGCAGGTATCGAGGTACTTCATACAAGATGGGCAACTGTACCGACGAGGATATGACGATAGGCCCCTAAGGTGTATAAGAGGTGAAAAGGCCGAAGAGGTATTAAAGCAAGTTCATGAGCCAGGTCACATTGGGGGGGGGGGGGGCAAACTTTATGACCAGCTAATGACCTTGGGTTATTACTTGCCTTCGATGGATAAGAACTCTGCCAATTTTGTTAGAAAGTGCAAAGCCTACAAGTTATATAGGAATATGATCCATGCTCCTTCAGTAAACCTGCACTCTTTATCCACACCATTCATATTCTACACTTGGGCTTTTGATTTGGTAGGGGCCATCAACCCGTCGTCACGAGGAAAGATATGGATTTTAGTAGCCACAGAATGTTTCACGAAATGGGCGAAGGCCTTACCGCTGAAGAAAGCAACCGAATGGGTAGTGGCTTGATTTATGAAGGAATACATTATTTACCGTTTTGGCATCCCGAAGGTGTTTTTGTCAGACAACGGTACTCCCCTTATAAAAAGAGAAAAGCGCTAGCTAACAAAAAAGTACTCCATCATCCATCACAAGTCAACAGTGGCCTACCCAAAATGTAATGGGCAAGCAAAAGCCACCAATAAGACGCTAGTGAATATTTTGGCAAAGATGCTAGAGGACTTCCCGAGCACATGGGATGATAAGATCCCATAAGTTTTATGGGCCTATCAAACGACGAAGAGAAAGCCAATATGGTACATACTGTTCTCCCTGTTATTTGGGGAAGAAGCTATGCTGTCAGTCGAACTCGAGGTACCTTCATCTCCCTATAACCTACAAAGTTTTATTCTCCCTCACAGTCTCCATATACAACTCAAAGCCTTAGAAGAACATATGGATAACGCCGCAAGACACTTCAAGATATACAGAAAATAGTTATTCAGATCTTATGACCAATTGGTGAGGCCAAGGAAGTTCAAATAAGGTTACTTGGTTCTAAAAGAATGCACGAGACACATAAGAAGCTTGTCACTACCAAAGTTTGAGGCAATATGGGAAGGGCCTTATATCATTCGAGAGGCTCATGACTCGGGCTATTGCGAGATATCTAAGTTGGAAGATGAGGTGACTTTCAAATTAAACAACAAGTGGCTGAAGATTTATTACGTCTGAATGTATGTCATGTCAGTCATTTTCAATGACTTTTTTTTTGTTAAACTATAGATGTACGATTTAAAGTAATTGGCCTTTCCTATTTAATATAGTCAGAAGTAAAATTCAGAACGCATATTCTAGACCAATATTTTATTTTTGCAAGTGCATTGATTGACCCATTTATTATATTTGAGCTAATTAGAATTGATGTCTAAGCATAGCTCGAAATAAATGACATCATTTATGGTTACAACCAAGTTAGAAAAACAAATTCAAAAGTTTCAACGAAAATAGAAGACCAATAAAAGAAACATTGGATAATGGAGCTATGGGTCATCCATAATGAAACGAAGATTCTCTGAACTAAACAGCCGGTGGTGATATAGAGGAAGATTCTGTTCAAGTTGGCTCTGCTCTACAACAAGGTCGACTAATTTCTTCTGGCAATTTTCTTGAGCCTGGTAGATGGTCTCTAGCTCTTGTTGTTTTTCAACCAACTATTCCTCCGCGCGAGCAACTGCCTCTCGAGCCTCTTGACCTGCTTGCTCAACCACTAGCAACTGCGACTCTAGACCCACGAGTTCTTCAGAGATAACTACCTACTCACGATGGGAATTATGGAGGAGGTCCTAAACGCTAGGAAGATCACTCTTTTTGAAACTCCGTAACAGCTCCACCTGCCATGTCAGGGAAAAACCATCATTGGTTAACGCGTTAACCGTGCCCAATAAAGTTTTAACAGTGTCGGGGCTAAGAGACATAGGAGGGGTGCTGAGAATGTCCTCTAATACCATCGCGAGCCCGAATAACCGGCCAACCATTATCTTAAGAAGATGATGCATACATCAAACAATAAAGGTCGAAGGAAAGAGAGTTAGTAATTGCTCGATCAACAAGCGCAGACCCTCAGTCAGAATAGAAGGGAAGTTGGTCAAAGTTTATCGCATAACCACCTCGGGGATGCCTCAGGAGGATGGCTACTGAAAATACTATCACTAGCAGATGGTCTTCGGATGTGCGAGGCATTATCACTAGCTTGCACTTGAGGAACTCGGGATGAAAAAGTATCACCAAGTACACGGGCCTTGCCTAAAAAATCAGTTGAAGATACTATTAGTGCTTGGACTGACTCTTTAACAATAGGCTCAAATTCGAGCTCATGAGCTGCTAATTGATCGAACTCCACCTGATATGCAGTAAATGGTTGAAGTTAGCAATAGAGATAAAGGGAAGCATGAAAATACATATACTATGCTATCTTAGAGATTTATGACTATAAGATTAGGCCCGCGTGACCCTCGGTTATGGGAGATTTATGCCTAGAAGACTAGGCCCGCGTGACCCTCGGTTATGGGAGATTTATGCCTATAAGACTAGGCCCGACTGGCCCTCGATTATGGGAGATTTATGCCTATAAGACTAGGCCTTCCTGACCCTCGGTTATGGGAGATTTCTGCCTATAAGACTAGGCCCGCCTGACCCTCAGTTATGGGAGATTTATGCTTGTAAGACTAGGCCCGCCTGACCCTCAGTTATGGGAGATTTATGCCTATAAGACTATGCCCACCTGACCCTCGGTTATGGGAGATTTATGAAATATCAAGTCCTAAATGCCTAGGCCCGCCTGACCCTCGGTTATGGGAGATTTAATAAATATAAGGTCCTAAATTCCTAGGTCCACCCAACCCACGGTTATAAGACATTTTGATCTTAAAGCTGATATATATCTATATACAAAAAATAGATAGAATAATGGAAATCCCTCAGGTTGTGGCTCCTCAGCAAACTCATGAGTGGCTATCTGAACTACGTCCTCCTCTCCAACCTCCGCTAACTGCTCCTGCCTATCCTCTACTATCTCAACTTGTTCTTACTCAACACCTCCTTGGGTGACTGCAGTTGGCTCAACACCTTCTGGGTTCGAAATCGAAGGCCCGAATAAAGTAACAAGCATTTGATTATTCAAAGGTGGAGGCACTATGGGGACGGTTGAAATAGGTGTGGGAACCTTAAGAAGGAAAGAAAAGAAGAAATGGAATCAAAACAATCAATAGGAGCAGTAAAAGGGGGAGATCAGTGCAAAAAGTAAAGGCTTACCAAAGGCATCAAAGTCATAGCAACAACAGGTACACACATAGCTTCAACAACTTTGGCCGAAGGCACACCCTACTCTCATAAAAAATAAGGGTGAGGGTAATAGCCACCACTAGATGAAGTATGAGATACAACTTCCCCTAGGGGGAAATGGGTGACTACTTGAGAAATAGTAGGGGCAGCCACTTCAAGAGGGAGATTCTCCTCAGCACCAACCTGACAGAAGAAAAAGATAAAGTTATAACAAACTGGGGGAATCAACATGAGAAAGAATGAATAAAATGAGGGCACTTACGGTAAGAGAGGTAAGAGACTTACCTCTTCTTCCATCACATCCTCAATGATTTCATAGTCTTGGGGGGGCAAGGCAGGTTTCGAGGAAGAAACCATTACCCTCAACCTACGCCTGCGTACTAGGGCAGTCTTTTCCTCCTCTTCCTCTTCATATTCTTCTTATTCCTCCTCCCTCTATCCCTCCTCCTCCTCCTCCTCCTCCTCCTCACCATCATCATCATCATCATTACCTTCACCAATATCTCCACCGGACAAATGCTCCTCAGTAATCTCCTCCTCACTAGACTCGCTCGATTCCTCCATCACAAGCTTGAGGAGGCCAATCGTTTTCCTCTTTCTACTACCCTCAATAGATTGGGGGTCAAAAGAAAAACCACGAGTAGACATCTCGGCTGACATGAAAGACCGATCTTCTTCACTAAAATGTTCCTAAGTCTGGCAAAGACGATCTACCATCTGGCTCACTGCCTTAGAAATATTTGGGTCAGGAGAAGAGACTAATGGAGGCTATGGAGTAGGTTTAAGCTTCCTTAAGGGCACCTTATGAGTGTCCCTAACTGCTGCACTAGTTGAAGCAGCACGAGGAGACTCGATCCTTCCAACTGGCCTCGAAGGACCAGAGGAAACATCGGTTGGAAGAATCGAAGATTGAGTGGTTATTTTTCTCTTTACAACTTCCTGATCCATAGGCGTTGGGGGAGGTAGCTCAGGGGGAACACTGATATTGGCAGTACTTAGGGGAAAAAGAGATGATTGGGTGGTGCAATTCCTCAAACCCAACTCAGTGGGCGGAAATCTCTCAACTTCAGGATAACAGGGTTCTTTGAGAAGTTTAGTTTGGAAACGAACCAATTGGTTATGCAAGAACACATTGATGAACATCGCCGACCTCCCCCCTCGAGCTCCCTTGATCGGGATCACGGGGTTAGCAAGATAATGGGAACACAGACTGGCAACAGTAGATGTGAGGAAGCTCGAACAAGCAAACGAGAAGTTAGTGGGCTTCTCTTTCGTAAAATGACTTAACAGGGGGGCTTGATCATAGCCAAACTGCATGGATACCCTGTGGGGGCTATAAACAGAGTAAAATGATGACCACTCGGTATATAAAGGCAAATAGGAAGGGATCAGCAACAGGGGGAAACTGTGCTAGGGGAAATTTCTAGTGAGGGCTTCTTCAATAGAAGCAATAGGAAACTCCTCTTCACCAAAGAAGTTTTTGGTAAAAAATTAGCTTACCCCAACATAAGGGCGAGGGTTAAATTGCTCAATGAAGTCAATCAGAGCTAACGCAGTCAATTAGATCTAGAATAGGCTTCTTCACACTTTCATTTTTCCAACAGCAAATACGGGGGACTCTCATATCCAGTGAACTAGAGAAATGGCCAGTGGGAGCATAATCCTTGAAATGCGTATAAAGGAATGTTATAAAAAGAATATTATTGGCATAGTTAGACACATCGAACCTACCAACGCTTTGAGTGGAATCAGCAGGCACCCGATATAGACAAGTGTACAGAGACCCAAGAATAATAGCTGCGAGGGGGATCTTCACATCGCATGCATTCGAATGGCCAAATTGATCAGATCCTTACGAGGGCAGTCGTGGGGCTTACCCAAAAGGTATACCTTTGACAACATCACCCATATGTACTCCGTGAGATTAACTTTGGACTTGTAGCCTTTCTTAGTTGGAGGCTGCTCGAAGACTTCTTTCCCTCACAGGTTATCCCTAGCAACCTCGCGGGCTCTGATGATAGCCTTCTCTTCAATAAAATAAAAGTAGAGGATGACCTCAGAGTAGGTGCACTCGTTGTAAGTGACCATGCAATCCTTCACAACGACCTCTAACTCATTCCTCAGAGTTTTCTCTTCACTAGAAACAGCCTCCTCAAAGAAGGTGTCATAACCAGCAGCTTTCAATTCTAACAGTTCACACACGTCCTTAAGGGTAACAGTAAACTCGCCCCAAGCAGCCACGAAGTTGTGTGACCTATGGCTCCACCGCGACACCAACAATTATAAATAAGTGTTATTTTTGGCCAAGGTTAGGTCACCCTACCTCAGGGAGAAGGATAACACTACGAGGGCCAGTTGAACCGAGTACTTTTCCTGGATATACTCCGTCCAAGGGCCCAACCCTTGACTAGCACCAGAAGATGCCTCAAATTCCACCTTGGAGTAGGGGAAATCACCACGCTCTATACGAAAATGGGTGACAGTAGCGGTATGGACATAAGGGAAGTCCTCAACATCTTCACCTTCGTCCATTAGCAAGTTTGGATCCTCAGTTGGCACCAAAGCACCAAGCAACCGTTCGGCCATAGCCCAAAAATGATCGACCTCTCCAAAGTAACGAATATGACGATATCATGCCCACTGAGCTTGGTGCGCCTGGGTGACAGGAGAGGCGCCCCTGACAAAAAGAGTTCTCTTTACTGGTGCCATATCAGACGAGAGAATAGATAATGGAAGATATTTATAAAATCTTGAAGTAAGGAAGATTGCCTTTGCCAAACTCTCACGGGAAAGCTTGAACTCAGAAAGTTAAACCCAAAGGTGAGTTTTAACCAAAGGTGCATCCCCTTTTATAGAGGCAACACGAATTCCAAAAGATGGCCACAAAGGTGACGTTTGGAAAAGAGCAATGATAGTATTTCAGAATTATGTGGCTGGCGTGTTGGCTAAACGCGCATGAGGGAAGAAGATTAAAGGTTGCTATGCTATTGATTTGGGGAACAACGCATTGAATAGTCGCGTCCTCTTCACACGGCCACCCTAGCATTGCCACATGTGACGCACTAAAATGCAAACGACAGTTGCATTTAATGAAGCATGCCTGTGTGTCTTGTCTACCTTAGGGAATGAAGAGCTTTGGGGGATATTTGAAAAAGTCTCTTCATTATCCCCAAAAGGGAAAATCATAGATAAGTGAAAGATTCGTACATATATTTCTTCATGTAGATAAACAAATATCTCTACAAAGGGACAAATGTGGAGGGATGTTCCCCCACATGGATGATTAACTCAGCCAAGTGAACTGATCAGCTATAGAGAAAGATGCCCCACAAACACACTTTGAAGATCCTCCATGCAAGTAACTCGTAGGACCCACCTCGAAGGCTCCTCACAAGTAAATAGTTCGTAACGCTTTACCCCAAAAAGCCTCCAACCGACCTGGCTCGAAGAATAAAAGGTCACTCGAATGACAATACTTTGTAATAAGAAGTATAATGTTGTATTATATACTTTATCTTATTAATGTATATGTTGAGCTGGATCGCTTGGTACCCACAAGGGACCATGCCTGGCAGCGCATGGGAGATCTTTCATGCTCTATCAAGCTATCTCCTCCTGGGAACTTCATAGGGACATGGTTTGGAGGATTTAGAACAAGTCAACGTTGGGAGTTATTACCAACCCTCTTGGCACACTTGGACAAAACTTCACCCAAAACAAATTTCACTCGAGCCCACTCATTGCTTACCTATTAGAGTGAACCACCTTGAGTCATTCGATCCCCCTAATGCTGGCACCCTTGAGGTCACCTCCTCGAGGTACCTCGGGTGCTAGCCTGTCTGACTGACGTGACTGGATACCAAACAATAGCCACTATTTGAACCACTTCTTGACGTCATAATGCCTGACGTTTAGGAACTCAAGAATACAGCACTCGAGTCCCTTTATCCTTAGGATGGCGGGTCTAGTTCATCAAATCTGACCGTGTAGCCATCCTAAAGTAAGCCCCAAGATGACAAGTCATATCCTTCATAAATGACTAAAATACTTCCAACCAATAGAACGCTTTCCCGCCAAAACTAACATATCCCATGAATCTCATGCATTTAATTCACCAAGCCAAAGGGATCGAGGGCATGCTGACTCGAGCAGCCTCTCCCTCCATATCAATATGACCAAAATAAACAGATGAAAGGGAGAGAAAACCAGAACCTGAAATTGCTGCCCAAATGTCCCCACACCCGAGAACCCTCGAGAAGAGCATTAACTCTCATATACATTCAATGCACTTATCATTGGGCATTAACTGGCCTAAAGTTCCTACCTTGTCTTTATTGTGCCTAGAGTGCTTGTTCTTTCTCCCTCCGACCATGGTACCTGCTGGTCCCATTCATTTATTGTGTTTTCTACATGTGGTTCATGTTAATATGTTCTTTAGTGCAACTCTGAATAATCAAAAACCTCTCTGTCTTTGATTCACCTGTGCTCTATATCTAACGGAGTTAGTCCCGATCTTGATAGGGGGTTACACCTCACTTAATACTAATAGTATTTAAATAACCCACATCTTACATCTTCAGATTATTACAAAATTGTTAGAAAAAACATCAATAAATGTGTTTTTAGAAAATATGTGGGAGGCAAGGGGCAATATGGCATTTTCTACACCTCATGTTTAATTCAAAATTGATGGTTTCAATTATGTTTCTAATGTGTGTTTTGTACTGCTTGCTTTGGTTTTTGCAATTTTGGCATTACTTGTGCTTGTTTCTCAAGGATCAATGGAAATTAGTGCTAGGGCTTTTAATGAAGATGAAGAGAAGACTGTGAAGGTAGCACACATATACTTCTTGAATCAAATAATGTTGTAGAGTTTCGTCATATGTGATATTATATGCTTTTGGATGTGTCTTCAGGGTAAGGAGGATATGTTTATTATCCAAGCATTATGAACATCACTGAAGTGTATAAAATGAACTAGTAGGGTACTAACACTATTTAAAAAAATTGATCTCGATAAGGATCATCTCATGATGTGTGTGTGTGTGTGGGTGGGTGGGTCTATTGCGTGGCTAAAATGGGTAATAATTTTTTTAAATGCACTTAATGTTGGATACAAAGCGACAATTTGATCACGATAAGAGGAAACAATTCATCTGATTCACAAATCTTGAGCACTTCTACCCTGTAGTGAGGGATGCGAAAGCCTAAGTTCTAATTAGGCAAAACTTTGGCTACAATTATGAAGTCATTTGTTTAGAGGCAGTTGACATGCTCACCTTGTATGTCAACAAGTTATGCCCGAAAGGTATTACGCAAACTCCACAATAAATTTGGAGCGCTTGGGAGGCCGAACGAGTATGCAGTACGTTTGTAGAACGGAGAGGTACATAAGTATGGTGATGAAATTGTTTTCTTAATCAGAGAAAAGCTCTACAAACTGACATTCGCAAGCAAATAACAAAAACATTCATAAAAGACATAGTGCATTAAATATTAAGCAATTGTTCAGGGGAGTGGGAGTCAATAACTTAAATGTCATTAAAAAGTATTTCTGAAGGCCAATGTATGGTTCATAATATGCAAAGGAAATCATGATAACTCAAAGAGCTAGCAGATCAGATGAGAGACGCTAAGGCATCAGCATGCGATACGCCACCCCTGCTCCTCGTCCTTGTCCGCCAAGAAGACCCTTTTCTACACAACAAAGAGGATAGTCAGCCTGGAGTCTCTATTTAAAGCCTGGAAACACACACAAAGAAGGAAGGAAATATCTATATGTATTATCTTATGTCTCTCCGACGAGCTATGGTTACGCTTCTCTGAAATGGGTTACGTCTCGGTCCTTGATGGAAAATCTCCTAAACCCAAGCACTGACTCTTTACCCTCCTACCACAGAAAAGTAACAACCTTCAAAGTTCAAACATTCTGTAACAGGAGACATGATGGAGTTGAAATTCATGTAAGCTAACAAAGAAATTCTATTTTTAGACAGATGCGTTGTTTGCCTCAGATTTAGAAAAGTAAGAACTGCGTGTAAGTGTTGAATTTAGAAAAGCATTAGTTAGCAATAGATAGTCAATACAAAACACCACAAAGGAGTGCATGTTTTTATCATACGTATTGAACTGGTGGTGCCTCATTTACGCGCATAATAATTGTTGGAAATTATGTAGAAAATACAGAAATAGAACTCTTTATTGTATCACAACAATGTCAACTTTAATACAACAATGTAACTTTATGAATCTTCAAGGCGTGATGTCATTTTCCTAAATACAGTATTTTCCCCACACGAATAACTTCGGTATACAAATAGGAATCAGCAAATCCGTACTCAAGATACAATGAAGCAATTACACTGTCTGCAAATTGTATGTCTGAAGACAACCCTTGGATGCAGCAGTGAAGAATAGTCAATCAAATTCTTATTCTGTTTCTGTGCACAAAATAGAATAAGAGAATTTGTATCTCCTAAAAATTATAAGAGAGTAATAGTAGGGTTTGGAAATCTGAAACTGGGTTTTTGTTATCAATTGTAATTTCGTTTTAGGCATCCTTTATTTATAGATAATGAAAATCTTTGTCTTTAAGAGTCATGACTGTTGGATTAACAGTCTTAAGTCAATTTCGAAATGGTATGACTGCTAATTACTAACAGTCTTGAGTCATTTCCGAACAGGTACAATTAATACCGAATCGGTTTTGCACGAGTCAACCATAAAGTGACTGTGCCCGAGCTACCACGATCCGACCCGGACGAATCCCAGTAACCCACTACCACTGCGACGTGTGAAGTGCAAAGTGCGCCACTAGCGCCTCTACAGTCCAGTACCCCGCACCTGCACATGCACGCGTGTGCGTGTGCGTACGGTGCTTCGCACCATATTGAGGTCTCTTGAATAGCCTCTTAAATGCTAGATGAATTAACTCTTCATCTTCCATTTGTACTTATTAAGTGCACAAATTCTTAATATTTTTCCAATGTGGGACTCAAAGGTTGCCCACTCCTTTTATAGCTTAGTGGTGACACTTAGCTTTGTACATTTTCCAATGTGGGACACTATCCCCTTTTATATTTGGGTTAGCTTCCCACCTCTTCCACACACTTCCAACGTGGGACAAACTTTTTAAGATCTTACACCCAAAACTCTTACTCAATTATTTTATAAAATCTCCAACATTCCTCCACCATTTTCAAAATAAGTTTTGTAAATCTTTGATTGTCTGTAAGACTGTGTATAAGCATTGGTGTCTCGCGACTTGAACCAATACCCTGTGAAGGTTCATCAAGGCTAACCATGAAAGTATAGTAGACTTGTCTTTGAACTATCAATCCATATTGATCAGTCGGATTTATCTTCACACACAAATCTTTTACATATAAGCCGACACATGTATTAGGCCTTCTGTCTATACCTTGATTTCATGAGTGCTTTAGAGTCAAGCCCAATTCTCATATGAAGCGGCACCACTTCCACACTCATATAGGTAGATTATCATAGGTGTCCATGTAACTTAAAATGCCATAAATCTATTAAGGTTAAACTCATCCTCTTTCATTATTCATTACATGTTCTAATCACTTATCCTTGGGATGTTAAATTTTATAGTGCTTAAAATCACATCGTATGATGTACTTTAATCATTGAACTTGAGACTTGAATATATCAAGTTTCAAGTTGAGTTTCCATCAAGAGTTATTATTATTAATGGGCTTTAGTCTCATCCCTATTGATGTCTTAAACACCAGTCCTCTTGCAAGACCTTTTATAAAAGGATCAGCTAAATTTTGACTTGATTTTACATAATCCACTGTGATTACACTATTTGTAATCATTTTTCTGACATAACTATGTCTCAGGCCAATATGTCTAGATTTTCCATTGTACACTTTACTATAAGCTCTGGAAATTGTAGACTCACTATCACAATGTATAGATATTGGAGGCATTGGTTTTGGCCAAACTGGAATTTCAATTAATAAATTCCTTAACCATTCTGCCTCTTTACTAGTTGCAGCTAATGCTACAAACTCATCTGTCATAGTAGAATCAGCTATACAAGTTTGTTTCTTTGATCCCCAAGAAACAACTCCTCCAACAAGAGTGAAAATCCATCCACTTGTTGAGGAATGATCCTCCCGCTCAGTTATCCAACTGGCATCAGAAAACCATTCTAATACTGAAGGGTATCCACTATAGTATATACCATAGTCTATAGTTCCTTTCAAATATTTTAATATTCTATCGACAGCATGCCAATGCAATAAACTTGGATTACTAGTATATCTACTTAATTTACCAATAGCATAAGCAATACCAGGCTGAGTACATGTCATGGAATACATTAAACTACCAATTACTCGTGCATATTCCAATTGTGAAATAGCTCTACCATTATTAGGAATCATCTTTAGTTGTGGTTCAAAAGGTGTACTAACAGGTGTGCAATCAAACTGATTAAATTTCTTTAAAATTTTCTCAACATAATGAGATTGAGTGAGAGTTATATTTTTATCTTTCCTTCTTATTCTCATTCCTAATATGACATCAGCTACACCCATATCTTTCATATCAAATTTAGAAGACAGAAAACTCTTTGTATTATTAATGCTTTCTAAATCATTACCAAGAATTAACATGTCATCTACATATAAACAAATAATCACACCTTTACCATTAGCAAATTTACTATAAACACACTTATCAGATTCATGAATTTTAAAACCATGAGATATAATGACTTTATCAAATTTTTCATGCCATTGTTTAGGTGCTTGTTTTAGGCCATATAAGGACTTCATAAGTTTACATACTTTATTTTCTTGTCCAGGCATAACAAACCCTTCAGGTTGTTCTATGTAAATTTCTTCTTCTAAGTCACCATTTAAAAAGGCAGTTTTCACATCCATTTGATGAATCTCAAAATTATATATAGATGCTAATGCAATTAAAATTCTAATAGTGGAGGTTCTAGCAACATGTGCATAGGTATCAAAATAATCAATTCCTTCTTTTTGTGTAAAACCTTTAGTAACCAATCTAGCCTTGAATTTATCAATTGTTCCATCTATTTTCATTTTCTTTTTCAAATCCATCTACACTTAATGGGTTTAGACCCGGGAGGTAAATCTACTAACTTCCAAGTTTTATTTCCCAAGATTGAATCCATTTCATCATTTATAGATTCTTTCCAAAATGCTGAATCTACAGACTTAATTGCCTCACTATAAGTTTGTGGGTATGTTTCAACGCTAAGAGTCAAAGCATATTTATTACAAGATGTGTCTCTAGTTCCTTCAACAAGATAGACTACAAAGTCGGGACCAAAGATTTTTTCTTTCCTAGGTCTCTTACTTTATCTATTATCTTCTTGTTCTACTGTTGGAGTATCAGATAATTGTGAAGGAGTGCTAACTTCTTTTTCATTATTAATTCTAGGAATAGAAGAAAACTTTTGTTCATAAAAAATTGCATCTCTAGATTCAATTATTGTATTTACCTCAACAGAATCATCAGGTTCACTAACTAAAAATCTATAGGCTTTACTATGTTGTGCATAACCTATGAAAATACACTCAACACCTTTGCTTCCTAATTTTTTTCTCTTAGTTTTAGGTAGTCTTACACTAGCTCTACAACCCCAAACTTTAAGATAACCTAAATTAGGTTTTCTATTCTTCGATAATTCGTAAGGAGTTTTCTTATTATCTTTAATAGGTATCCTATTTAAAACATGACATGCAGTTAAAAGTGCTTCTCCCCAAAATCCTTTACTTAAACCAGAATAATAAACCATAGCGTTAATCATTTCAGTTAGTGTTCTATTTTTTATTTTTGCTACTCCATTTTGTTGTGGTGTATAAGGTGCAATAACTTCATGTATAATTCCCATATCTACACAAAATTGAGAAGTGATATTTATCACCTCTATCAGATCTAAGACATTTTATTTTAGTATCACATTGATTTTCAACTTCATTTTTGTATGTATTAAATCTATTAAGCACATCATCCTTAGATTTTAAAAGATATACGTAACAATATTTTGAAAAGCCATCGATAAATGTAGGAAAATATTTACTACCACCTCTAGTAGGTGTTCCATGCAAATCACAAACATCACTATGTACTAATTGCAACAAAGATGTAGTTTTTTCTATTTTTGGAAAAGGCAATCTTGTTATTTTTGTTTGCATGCATATTTTACACTTTTCATTCATATCATTATCATATTTAGGAATTCAATTTAAATTAACCATGAAATGCATTTTCTTTGTATTCACATGTCCTAAACGACTATGCCATAATGAAAGAGAATCAACAATATAAGCAGAAGAATCTTTTTCATTGATATTGAACTTAAACATGCCCTCATACAAATATCCGTTGCCTACAAAGGCACCATTCTTAGTCAGAATAAATTTGTCAGACTCAAATACAAGCTTAAAGACAAATTTGTTAAGAAGACTTCCAAAACTAAATTTTTCCTAACATCAGGAACATGAAAAACATTAGTGAGGCTAAGGATTTTTCCGAAAGTGAATTCGAGATCCACTGTCTCTTTACCTTTAACCACAGCAGTAGATGAATTTCCCAAATAGAGAACATCTCCTTCCACTGTTTCATAGGCAGAGAACAAGTTCTTGTCCTTACAAATATGCCTTGTGGCACCAGAATCAACCCACCAAGAGTTGTCTTCTCCAAGCATATTAGCCTCAGATATCATAGCAGCAAATTTTTGCTTTGTGTCTGATGTCCCTCCTTTTTCCATTAGTTTCTTGAACTCACGACAATCCTTCTTGAAGTGAGCTGGTTTGTTGCAATGAAAATAATTTCCTTTCTTCTTTTTGTTTGCTTTAGAATTATTTGAAAAATTCTTCCGCTTGTTATTTTTTCCATGATTGCCATATTTTTGCTCCTTTCCTTCCTCCACCACATGGACCTTAGAAACAGAATTTTCTTGTTCCTCTTTACCATCTAGAATTTGAGACTCTTGTTCAATTCTTAAATGAGTCTCTAATTCTTCAAGTGAAAGATCCTCCTTTTTGTGTTTGAGTTCTTTCTTATAATCTTTCTAAGAAGGAGGAAGTTTTTCAATTATGGCAGTAACAATTACATTATCATCCATATTTAATTTTTTCAGGTTTCAATGATTTATGATGCGTTGGATGTCATGAAATTGTTCTAGCACATGCCTATTATCATGCATTTTAAAGCTTAAAAACCGACCAATAAGGAACTTCTTACTTGTAGCGTCTTCTGTAAGATATTTGGTCTCCAATGTTTCCCACAAAGTTTTTGCAGTCCCAACATTTTGGTACAAGTCGAACAAATTATCAGCAAGTGCATTACGAATGTTACCACGACACAAGTAATCATCGGTCTCCCATTTTGTGCGTTGTCTAGTCTGTTCCATGGTTTCATCTTCATCTTCATTTGGTTTCGGTTGTGACAAGACATATACAATATTCAATGTTGTTAGAAGAAAATGAACCTTTTTCTGGCAATGCAGAAAATTACCACCATCAAAACGGTCCAGCTTGACAAAGCCTTCTGTTATTTGTCGAAGTGATTTGGAAGAGTCGGCCATTTCTGAAAATACTGTATTTAGATTTTTGGAAATTATGTAGCAAATACAAAAATAGAACTCTTTATTGTATCACAACAATGTCAACTTTAATACAACAATGTAACTTTATGAATCTTCAAGGCGTGATGTCACTTTCCTAAATACAGTATTTGCCCCGCATGAATAACTTCGGTATACAAACAGGAATCAGCAAATCCGTACTCAAGATACAATGAAGCAATTGCGATGTCTGCAAATTGTCTGTCTAAAGACAGCCCTTGGATGAAGCAGCGAAGAACAGTCAATCATGTTCTTATTGTGTTTCTGTGCACAAAAGAGAATAAGAGAATTTATATCTCCTGAAAATTGTAAGAGAGTAATAGCAGGGTTTGGAAATCTGAAACTGGATTTTTGTTATCAATTGTAATTTCGTTTTAGGCAGCCTTTATTTATAGATAATGAAAAGCTTTGTCTTCAAGAGTCATGACTGTTGGATTAACAGTCTTAAGTCAATTCTGAAATGGTATGACTGTTAATTACCAACAGTCTTAAGTCATTTCCGAATAGGTACAATTAATACCGAATTGGTTTTGTACGGGTCAACCAAAAAGTGACCGCGCCCGAGCTAAGTGCAAAGTGCGCCACTAGAGCCTCTATAGCCCACTGCCCCCTACCCCCGCGCGCACGCTAGTGCCTGTGCGTACGGTGCTTCGCACCGTATTGAGGTCTCTTGAATAGCCTCTTAAATGCTAGATGAATTAACTCTTCATCTTCCATTTGTACTTATTAAGTGCAAAAATTCTTAATATTTTTCCAATGTGAGACTCAAAGGTTGCCCACTCCTTTTATAGCTTAGTGGTGACACTTAGCTTTGTACATTTTCCAATGTGGGACACTATCCCCTTTTATATTTGGGTTAGCTTCCCACCTCTTCCACACACTTCCAATGTGGGACAAGCTTTTTAAGATCTTACACCCAAAACTCTTACTCACTTATTTTATAAAATCTCCAACATTCCTCTGCTATTTTCAAAATAAGTTTTGTAAATCTTTGATTGTCTGTAAGACTATGTATAAGCATTGGTGTCTCACGACTTGGACCAATACCCTGTGAAGGTTCATCAAGACTAACCATGAAAGTATGGTAGATTTGTCTTTGAACTATCAATCCATATTGATCAGCCGGATATGATGAAGACATTCACAAGCACATGTACAATTGATTTATTGCTCACGAACCTTCTATCCTTTTCTTTTTTTCCAGGCAAACGACATTAAAACAAACGATCATATTAGCGAATTACCAGAAGACATTCTCACTTTCATTATGTCTCTTTTGACTATGAGAGATGCTACTAGGGCAAGGGTGTAGTCTTGTAAATGGAGACATCTCTTCCCATTCCCATCCAACCTCCAGTTTGATCCATCAACTCTGTTTGGAATCAAGTTTGATGAATACAACTCAACTAGAAAAACTAAAAATTTATGGGAATGCAAGTTCAGATTCGTCATAGCAGTTGATTAGCTTTTGCAGCTAAACAGAAGTCCAAAAGTACACTCCTTCATACTCCATTATTGTTTAGGAAACGAGTCGTCTTGCCATGTTGAAAGGTGGATAGATTTTACAGTTATAATGAAGATCGAAAAACTTGATCTTAACTTTTCATTCATTCCTAAAGGTCAGGAAGTGTATAATTTTTCTTGTCACCTACTTCGTAAAGCATATCATTTTAAGCATTTGTTCCTTCAATCATGCAACCTGAGCTCTTCTCTTGATTTTACAAACCATCTCTATTCTCTAAAAACCATTGAGTTGAAGTCTGTATGTTTAAAACCAAGTGCTTTGAACAATATCCTTTCTGGTTGTAGACACCTGGATTGTTTAAGGTTAGAATTTTGTGGGCTAACTGAGAATTTTTCCATTCACGGGCCAAACCTAAGTTTAAATAAGTTGGTTTTTCATAGTTGTTTCGGAGAAAATAACATCCAGATTTCTTCAATTGATCTTGTTACTTCTGAGTATTTTGGTGGTAAGATGAAAAAGATATGGTTTTATGATGTTCCGTTCGTCAAGAAAGTCTACCTTATGTCCTTAAATTACAATGGAATTACGAAGGATCTTCCTCAGATGCAATCTCTCTCACTATTTTTATTGAGTCGCCAGGTGCGCAAGAAGTGAAAAAGAGTTCAACTTTCACTCTAGAATGATTTATACTGCCTTTACTTATAACAGTTTGTTTCCTTGTTTTGTGTTTGGAGAACCCGGATACCAGTGATGAGGAATAAAGTCGCCCATCTGAAAGAACTGGAATTAATAGTTGGTTTGGTTACCAAATTTGTTCTCCTCTCTCTGGTTTCCATTTTAAATGTTTACCCCTATCTACAGACGTTTCAATTGGAAGTGAGTCATCATAATTTCTCTTTGATCACTGAATTTAACTTAGTGTTACTTTCCAAATCTTTTTCCTTTATAAGGAGTTCATATCCCTTTTTTTTGCTTAAGATTGAAATGTTCATGGACTTTTTAAGTACCGAGCATAATAATTTACTTCCCAAGACTTGTAGTTTCTTAGGATTTGAAAATCGTTTCTTAGCCTGAAGGGAAACCAGTATCTATGTATTTTTGTTGCATTAAGATTTCAATGTTGTGCTAATTTATATAGTTAATACCCCACAATTTTAGAGTTTAGAGATGCTGTGATTTGCAAATTCTCGGTAGTCTATTTCTTAAAGGAAAATTGTATCTACCGCAAACATACCCTCCATAAAGTGATTCTAAGCCGACTCACGAATCTAACTCATTTTCTATGACTCATTGACGTGTCGTATTTTCATTGGTTATTTTTTGAATGATACTCAGTGGACTCCAGAAATAGACCAATGTAGACACGACATGTCAGTAAGTCGCACAAAATGAGTCGGATTCGTGAGTCGGCGTAGAATTACTTATCCCCAAAGTGCATTAAGTGCTTGTACTTTATGTGGGACACATCCCAATGTACAAACACTATATGCACTTTGGTGGATGTTTTCTTAAATGGCATGGTCATGTAGAACTATGCCAACAATTCTATATATATATATATATATATATATATATACATATATATATATTGCTTATTTATGGGTTGAATCTATTGACCATAATTTTTATCTTTTTATCTGTATTTATATTTATATTACTATTTAATTATTAATGGAGAGTACAGTTTGTAACAAATTTTTGGCCCGCCTCGACATTACTGTATACACTTATATTATTTATGACCCAAACTTTATTTCAACTAGTATTTTAGTATTAGTTAGAAAATACGTTTTAATGCTCTTTTTAATTTTCCGTACACATTTTTTTAATGCCCTCGCCCTAGCTACAGTTGGTTTTGGGTTCTAAACATGGGAGTAGTTTCTCCATATATGGGGTAAGGTCAGTCGACATTTGCCTCTCCCAGACCCTGCAGTTAAGCGTGACCCTTGTGCACTGGGCACAACTTTTTTTTGTATTTATTTAATGGACAAGGCAAACCAAGGCGCTAATGTCCCCTGAGCCTAGGCGTAAGGCGAAATGCGTGCTTGATCGATGTGAGGTGCAAAATATACAAAATATGCGAAATCTCTCTCTCTCTCTCTCTCTCTATATATATATATATATATATATATATATATATATATAATGATAAGATTATTTTAGGTATTCTTACCATTTGGTCCCGATTAATAAGTATTTAGTCAAACATGTGTTGCAATTTATTTTTTTGGTCCAAGAGATCGGTGAATTTTTTTTTTTTGCTCCAATAGATCTTATTAGAAATCAGATTATAATATTTACTACTAGACCTATTGAGAAAACATTGTCTTGATAGGAGCAATGATGAAATATCTTATTATGAGAAAATGTCTTATGTAAACAAGACTTATAACTCCCATTATTTTATGATATAAAATTTAAAATATATAGCTTAAATTACTATTATACAAGGGGTAAAACTCTATTTCATATATATACTTTTCTCTCTCCACTTTTCCACCCCCTCTTGCCAAACCCTAGTGATCCTCCTCCCCCATCCCTTCCTCTCTTCCTCTATGGGAGAGAGGGAGGGACCTCATTTTCAACCTCTTTTCTCCCTAATACCCCAAATATAATTGACTCTGCTCCTGTTTTTTCTCTTTTCTCTTGATTTTTTTCTTTTCTTCATCATCATCAAATCGGTTTGTTCCAGAACATGCTCCACCACCTCTGTGTTGTCGGATGGTCCAGATCGGTGTCCCATTTGTTGGGTTGTTATTCAGACCTGTTATGGATTATTGACTCCTCAGTTTCTTTGCTGACCTCATAAGTGAAAGAGAGATTGGGATAATGTCTGTTTGGAGTCACGGGTCTGTGGTCTGTATGTTTTTGGTATTTTTCTAGTCCATGATTAATTCTTATAGATCTGTCGATCTTGTGTGGTGTATGTATTTTTTCGAATTTGATGATGTATTTTTTCTTCTTAGTTGCTATCTTCTTCTTTATAGAGGATTTATGTGTTGGTCACTCTTGTACCACCCTTGTGGCTTGTTTTTAATGATATGGTGGTTTTCGGTTGGTAAAAAAAAGGTTTAGAAGAGACACAAAAGAGGCTATATCTAATAGATCTAAACCACATGAAAATATAATCAAACATTACAATTTATTTAATATTTAAATTTTCTAATAATTAACAAGAGCGCTGATATTAATATGGAAAACACGTATACTCTAACGTTTGAAAAAGAAAAATCAAAATTAATTGTATATGAAAGTGTTTAATTTTTTTGGTTTCTTTAGCCCAAGTATCAACACAACTTAGGTTTGACTTTAGTAAATTTTAGGGTGGAAAATGGTTCAATTATCCATATTTTAATGGAAAATACTTCATGTCAACATATTATTTGTTCCATTCTTGGTGGTATTTTCTAGAAAAAATTTAACAAGGCGCGCCTTGAGCCTTGCGTCTAGGTGCACAAGGTACGGGACTTATCGTCTAAGACGAGGCGAGAATATTAGGCCTTAGTGAGGGACTTCAAATGTTCTTCTTTTAGGTCATTTATGAATCTCTTTCTCTGAGAGAGAGAGAGAGAGAGAGAGAGAGAGAGAGAGAATCAGATTCTCATACATACCAAGTTTACATACGAATTTTTTTTAAATAGTGAAAAATTATTTTTGAATTGAATTTTTTTATATGGTATTTAAACATTTCAAGGAGCTCATATAAAAAAATCAACTCAAAATAACTTTATTTGCTATTTTTAAAAAATCGGTCAAACTTTCACAGCTTTTAAAGCACTTTAAAAGCTGAGAAAGTCTGATCAACTTTTAAAAAATAACAAATAAAAGTTTATTTTGAGTTGATTTTTTTATAACAGTCCCCTTAAATATTAAAATATCACATAAAAAATTTCAACTCAAAAATATTTTTTTAAATATTTTATTAAAATAGATTTGCGTCACCAAGTATGTAAACTTGGTATGTATGAGAGAGAAAGAGAGATTCTTATGCGAATCTTCCTTTTATGTAAGGACATATTTTTATAAATCCGTTTTTAATTTATTATGTCATGTGCTACACCGTCGAAGAGCATTCAAGAGCAATCAACATCAAGAAGGATTCAAATTAATCAAGTCCTTCATCAAAAAGGCTCCGCAAAGTTTACTTTGGTAAGGTTATGTTTTAAATACCTTAACTTTACACTTACATCTTTTGGGATATTTTTACAAAATATTTTCTAAGTGTTGGAGTGGACTTTTTCGTCAAAATTTGAGAATGAATATTTTTTCTAAGTGTTTACGCGGACATTAAAATAATATTTTTTGACGCAACAGTCGTTCAAACTACATAGACATGTCGCGCGATCTCGTTCGAGCGACCGATGTCCTTCGTTCGAGCGATGTGCTTATCTCGTTCGAACGAGCTCTAATACCGAGACGACGCGTTTTTGTTTAAATACTCATTAAATGGTTTCGTTTTCATTAAGAAGTCCCAACGTTTTGAAAGATAGAAAACTGCGAAAGAAGAATACTTTTGGCTTCTTCCTTTTAGGGTTTAATCCCTTTTTATTTTACAATACACACTTTTCTGTGGTTTATTCTTTGTGGGGAGAACTCTACAACTGGAGAGCTGCGTGCTATTGTAGAGGGAGTCCTTATAAAGTTTACACTTATGCAGAAGCCATTTTCTTCTTCATTACTGACCATCCGGAGTTCTTGCATGAGATTCCAGCCGACGACATTTCTAGCCGTTGCTTTGAAGGTTTGACGAAGACACCGTGAGTTACACTTATGGGCGATTATCAGCTTGTATGTAAGTCAATGGTCTTTTGAATTCTTCAAAGTTCTAGAAATAAAAAGGTTTTGTCCTTCGGAGATTTTTTCTGAATATTTATGTCACATGCTTTATCTATTTATGGGTTGACACACGCACACACATAGTTTCATGTTTAGGGGCTGAATTGATTTGGTTTAAATAAAGTCTAATTAAATAAGTGTGCCAAATTAGAAAGTTGCGAATTTAATCAATTATCACACAGTTACGTTTTTACAAATTGGTATCAGAGCAGATTGAGCTAATTTATAGCGTATTCCTATTTTTCGCAAAATTTGTGTGATATTGATTTTATTGAAAAAAATCAGTTTTGTTAAAAATCGCAATTTTTCCTATGGAGCACTTATATAATCAGATGCCGATTTTTGACGGGTCTAATTATGCCTATTGGAAAGCTCGCATGAAATCTATCTTAAAATCCATTGACGAGCGTGTTTGGTTCCTTTGCGAAAATGGGTGGACTCCTCCCACGGTCATCGTTGAAAATATCACCTCTTTAAAACCCGTGTCGGCCTGGACTGAAGATGATTTTAAAATGTCTAAATTTAATTCACGTGGTTTGAGTGCTATTTCTGGAGTCGTCACTCCAGACGAGTTCCGCCGAATTATGACGTGCACCACGTCTAAAGAGGCATGGAATGTTTTGAAATTGATACATGATGGTACGTACGCGGTTAAAGAATCAAAATTATAAAATTTGGTCACCCAATTTGAGACTATCACCATGTCTGAGTCTGAATGCTTTGATGATTTTTATACACCTTTGTCGGACATTGTTAACAATAGTTTTAATTTGGGTGAGGTGATTGATAACACGCGTGTCGTTAAAAAGATTTTGAGATATATCCCAAAATGCTTTATTCCTAAAGTCACTGTTTTGAACTCTTTGGGGAATTTGAAATCACTTAAGTTGAAAGAACTTGTAGGAGACCTTCAAACCTATGAGATAGACATGTTTCCCCAAACTATTAAGGCTAAGGATAAAGGCGTTGCTTTAAAGACTCATTTTAAGAAAAGAAAAAAAAGTTTGTGAGTCCGGTTCTGAGAGTGAGTTTGATTTTGATGATGTGTTCATGCTTGTGAAATTTTTTAAAAAGTTTCTCAAAATGAAAAAAAAAATTCCAATAAAAAGAAATCTTTTGAGTCAAATAAAAATAAAGCGGAGGCCAAAGATAGTGATAAGGAGGATGAGATCAGGTGTTTTGAGTGTGAGGGCAAAGGGCACATAGCTAAAGAGTGTCCTACTAGGATAAGGAGAAAGGGCAAAGAGACTGCTATGCCCGCCACACTTAGTGATAGTGAGGGTGATGAGGGAGATGATTCCAATAAAGGTTTAACACATAGGATGTGTGTAGTTATTTCAAGTCATGTGAGAACACCCACTTTGTCTCACATTGATACTGGTCATGAGAGCACCGGTGATGACTCGAGTGTTTCTAGTGGAGATGAGAGAAAATTTGAGAGTGGAGATGAAAGTGAGCTCCAAAATGCCTTTAGAGATTTATACACCGAGACCTTGAAAACAAAGAAGTATAATAGAGATTTAGGTCATCGAGTTTTAGATTTGGAAAGAGAGAAGGAAGTTTTAAAAAGGGAAAAGTGTAATTTGACCAACACGGTGTCTAGTCTGACGACACGTGTATCCCAACTCGAGAGTGATCTAGAACGTTCTCGGGAGGTCAAAGTTTCTTTAGAGAACGCATCTAAGAAGGCTAGAAAAATGGTTCACAATCCCATTTTGGGTAAAGGTGAGAAGTTAGGAATAAGTCATGACGGCGCTTCTACTTCCCAATTAGCACCCGAGCCAGTTCCCACTTTACTGTTAGATTCACGTGAGTCTCACCCTAACCCACCTAGGTGTCCCATTCCTATTAGGAGAGATCATCCTAGGGCTTTTTAGGGAGGTGTTCCTAGGCCTATATATGTTTGTTCCCATTGCAAAAGGAGACGACACCTTAGGAAATTTTATTTTAAGTTGGGCTATGTGTCATGTTCTGCTTTTACACGTGTTTGTTCCACACATGCACTCACGTATGATACTTTACATGCTCCTGAAGACTATATGAGAGAGTTTGCACATCTCGGAGAGCAAGTTAAGTTTTTAGTTAAAACTTCACAAAATTTAATGGAGGTTTTTCATAAGTTGGCACCACCTTTGGAAAACCCCTCCGCACCTAACGATTGAGGTTTGAATTGTTTACTAACATATGACGTTTTTCATGATGACATTATTTGCCTATTGCTAGTATGTATCATTTTTGTACAAAAATACAAAAAGATTTTATTTTTGATAAAATTTGTGAGAAAATCCAAAAAGATTTTTGTATTTTGTTTGCACCATTTATGGATGGACACTTTGGATGACCGAATCACAACATCATTCCATTTGTTTATGTGACTATTTGATAGTGTTTTGAGACAATATATCATGTCATATTTTTGCTTTATAATGTTTAGAGTCATTGAGATGCAATTTAGTGTTACTTCCTACATGTTTGACTCATGATTTCCTTTATTGCACACATGCACGGATTTGTTTGATTATTGTGCTTGTCTTATCACATATTGGTTGGGTGTTTTCACTTCAATCTTGTCCTTAAAACTAACCAAACACGATAACACTTGATAAGAAAGGTGTGCATGTAAGATCTGTTTGTAAGTTTGTGTCCTTTGTTTGAAAATGGTCAAGGGCTACGAAAGAATTATCATTTATCCTTTGCGATTAAGACACCGTTTTAATTGGACCTAAAAATTGAGGAACTTTATTATCCGGGGTCCAAAGAGGTTTAAAAGAGCCCGAGAAAATTTAAAGGCAATAAAAAGAAATTCATCCCAATTATGGGACAATTATATTTTTGCACCAATTCTCCAATGTTTGAGAATTTAGTTTATACACCTCTAAAATAAAAATATACGAGGGAGTTTGGATGGAGAATTAAAACGGGTTTGCACATCCTTGAAAATCTTGAAAAGGCGTTAAATAGTTTTGGACATTATTGGTGTGGAAATCACTTTGACTTCGATTTATTGATTTGCATAAGACGATGTCATCTAAATTCAACAATTTTTACACCTAAGGATACTTTTGATGTTCATTCGTTAGGGGTACACGTATGCATCGTACACATATGATTGATTGAGTTTATTTACCTATCGAATGTGTTCACACCCATACATTCCGTTTCCATGACTTAATTGTTGAGTTTAAATCCATGGTGTGATTTTTGGTATCTTAATTTTGTATGAAAAATTTGAAAAAAAATTAAAAATAATTTGTGAAATTGTTTAGATACTCCTTTGCATGCGTGTTGATGGATTCATATTTGCTACGCAATTTTATCGTGACACTACATGTTTTGATTGTTTATTCTCATCTGTCTATTTGGGGACATCATAAAAAGGGGGAGAAATAATTATCATGTTATGGGGGATTTTTTGCATTATGGGGGAGAATTGATTTATTATTGATTTATTCTTATATCATTCGTCATGAAGGTTTTTACTTTATCTCATGTGTGTAGGTATAAGGATTGAAGATCATTATGTTTCACACCCTGATGAGAAAAGCTTTGAGATTTGATGAAGACTTTTTGAAGAACAGTTTGAGCTCTTGAAAATTTATTCATGGGAGGGTAGATTTGTATAGGCATTTTGGTATTTGATACTTCGTATGTTTTTATGTAAGTACCGGCCTAGACATAGGGGGATATTTGTAAGCTAAGGACATATTTTTATAAGTCCGTTTTTAATTTATTATGTCATATACCGCTACACCGTCGAAGAGCATTCAAAAGCAATCTACATCAAGACGAATCCGAATTAATCAAGATCTTTATCAAAAAGACTCCACAAAGTTTACTTCGGTAAGGTTATGTTTCAAATACCTTAACTTTACACTTAGAGCTTTTGGGATATTTTTACAAAATATTTTCTAAGTGTTGGAGCGGACTTTTTTTTATCAAAATTTGAGAATGAGTATTTTTTCTAAGTGTTGGAGCAGACACTAAAATAATATATATTTTTTACACAACAGTCGTTCAAATGATATAGCACTGTCGTTTGAGCGACATAGACATGTCGCGCGATCTCGTTCGAGCGACGACTGTCCTTCGTTCGAGCGATGTGCTTATCTCATTCGAAAGAGCTCTAATATCGAGACAACGCATTTTTGTATAAATAATCATTAGATGGTTTCGTTTTCATTAAGAAGTCCCAACGTTTTGAAAGACAGAAAACTGCGAAAGAAGAATACTTTTGGCTTCTTCCTTTTAGGGTTTAATCCTTTTTTGTTTTACAATTCACAAAAAATTCCATATGTTTTGGTGAATTGTTTTGGTGTTTAAGAACACACTTTTCTGTGGTTTATTCTTTATGGAGAAAACTCTACAACTGGAGAGTTGCACGCTATTGTGGAGGGAGTTCTTATAAAGTTCACACTTGTGGAGTAGACACTTTCTTTTTCATTGCTGACCATCTGGAGTTCTTGCGAGAGATTCCAACCGACGACATTTATAGCCGTTACTTTGAAGGTTTGACGAAGACACCGTGCGTTATACTTGTGGGCGATTATCAGCTTGTATGTAAGTCAATGGCCTTGTGAACTCTTCAAAGTTCTAGAAATAAAAGGTTTTGCCCTTCGGGAATTTTTCCTGAATATTTGTGTCACGTGCTTTATCTATTTATGGGTTGACACACGCACATACATAGTTACATATTTAGGGGCTGAATTGATTTGGTTTGAATAAACTCTAATTAAACAAGTGTGCAAAATTAGAAATTTACAAATTTAATCAATTATCACACAGTCACATTTTTACATTTTAAAAATCCTAAAAAACATTGAGTTGATTTTTTTTTTGTGTGAAGTTTTTACATTTTAGGGTGCCCCTAGAAAAAATCATCTCAAAATGAGTTTTTTTTTTGCTAATTTTTAAAAAAATGGGTTAATGTTTGAAAGTTTTTGTAATTGTTTTAAAAACCGTCAAACGTTACCCATTTTTGAAAAAGTTAAAAACAAAAAAATTGACCTAATTTTTTAGGGGTACTCTGAAATGTTTAAAACCCACATTTAAAAAATAGTATTCATATGGTGCGAACCTATTTTTAGGTCCACATAGGAAGGGGCTATATGAATTTGTGTGTTTGTAACTATATTTTATATACATTAAATTACTATTAGCACTCGCTTAATAGTAGCTACAAAATTTCACTATTCTTAATAGTTATATAAAAGCACCAAATTAAAAAAATATATTGACACATTTTCTACTCTTTTGATAGGTACTTTCTGTATATAAAATAATGATTTGATTGAAGTGTATATAAATTAATACATTTTATTATTACAAAGATGTTTTCGATATTAACCAATAAATAAAAATATAGACATAACACAGAAAATGTGAATTTTCCATAGATATTCATAAATGGTCAAAGGTAAAATTTGTTGTTCAAGTACCAATTTATATAATTAGGAGTTGCAAAAGGGTCATTCAGACTTATAATTAATTACTGATTTTTAATTTTAGACTTAAATAATTTTATTTTAAAAATTAGACTTTGACCAAAATTGATAGAAAATTTGTTAACCTTAACGGACACGTGACAGTTTAAAATAAAATAACTTAAAACCCCTAATTTTTGGGAAAATTTAATATCAATGAACAAAATGAACTTTATATTAAAGAGAATTTTAAAAAAATATATAAATTAAAAAATAACCTCAACCCAACCTTTATAATGATATTTTTTTAATTTAAGATGCCACATGTACATGAAGGTTAACATCTTTCTAATGATTTTGGCTTAATCATTTTGAAATTATAATGTATTAAAGTCTAAGATTAAAAATTAGTAATTTATGAAAGTCTAAATGACCTTTCCTACCCCCCCCCCCCCCCCCCAAAAAAAAAAAAAAAAAAAAAAAAAACTCACAAAAAAATTGGTCGAGAATGGTTCCAAACTCGAAAGATTTCTAAATTTTATTTTGTTGAATGTTTAATATTTGTACTTCGATAACCATTAAGCTAAATTATATGTAACTCCAGGAGAAAAGTATTAGAACTAGATGATCTAATTTATTAAACTTGAATTTTCTAAATCGGTATGTTGACCATCCAACAAATGAAAGAGAAACTTGTCATTTGTTAGAGCATTCTAAGTTTACAACTAATAGAAGTGTGTGTGATAAAGAGAGACTATAGATTAATCACATATGGCATTAATTATTGCTATGTGTCAAACCTTTGAACCTTGTTCCGAAGAAATACGTAATTGTTAAGGTCACCCATTTATTTTAAAGATAATATTGAAGTAGGGTTAAGTCGACTGACCATAAGGAATGACACGTGATCGAAATCTTTTCAGATTACCCTTGTCCTTGATCGATCATTGACCCAGTCCTTAACCAAAAAATGATTGACTAAATGCATTGTGACTAACCAAAGGAAATTAAGACAAATATCAAGAATCTATAAAGATCCTTGGGCATAAGATACAGTCCTACTAAAACTCAATAATGACACTAAAGATAGACACCACATAGGCGGATAATCATGGAGATTGTATTTCATTCTAATTGTAGAACAATACGACTCTCATGTATTATAAATAAGATCTCTCGTTATGAGGAGGGGATATGACACCCGATCACACATACCCAACACTTGGACGAGAAGTTTTGACTCTCGACGAGCATTATAACATTCTAATATGCTCATATCAATAAGAATACTCTCACCCTCTTTCTCCCGTGAACGTAGACAATCAAGACTTGTTGAGCCATGTTAATCCTTGCGTTAAATTATTATTTTATGTATTTTATTCAAGTAAATTGGTCAATTATCACATTATATAAAGAAACTCCCTACAATGTGGTGCCATTTATGAGAGATTTTAGTCCTACCACCTTCGATTTTTTGTATTAACCGTTGTGAGATAGTCGTATTTCTACCGTGGAGGTCAATGAATTCGATCTAATATCCAGATTGAGAGGCGAGATCAGTCTCTTTCTACATATCCGTAATTCTTTGGTATCATATCTAGAGGGAGATTAGACTTATGTAGTCCAGTCCTAATTATCACAGCTATCATCACGTATGATCATTATGTATGAAGAACATTTGCTATAATGTGACGAAAAGATTCAACATTATGCTCACAATAATGTTCTATAAAGGAACATTTGAATTTGCAATAAAAAGACACATATTTTGTTGCCATGGTCCCAACCATTTCCATAGAAGAAGTATTCGGTAACCTTGTATGCCCCTATCACCCAATAATGGTCGAGTATTGAAATCTAGGATCCCATGAGAAAAATCCTGAAGTCAGCGCAATGAAAGACATTCCTCTTCCAATCTCCCAACAAAAATGCCCGACCAACCAAATGCATGATCCCATTAAAGTTTGAAACAATTCTTTCATTAATCCTCTTCAATGATAGAGTTAAATGTCAGTCAGGAGGAGTTGTGATACTTCATGAGAAGGAGTTGGAAAGGAGACATTAGACCGCTAAAACTCGTACTCTCATGGACTTAGCTAAGAGGTATTTAGGCGTTGGATCAATATCTCCATTCATCAAGGCAATTGAGATCCATAGCCACCAATCAAGTTATGAGTCCTCGAGTCACCACTTGAAATAAGATAACAAACTCGCTCAACACATTCATCAGTATAGGCAATTGACGGGGCACAGAATGTGTATGCTACATGTGTACTTACAACTCAAGTGCAAGCCGGTCGCTCAAGTAATAATCCTGATAAGTTGGGATCGATGCTCAGGGATTAGGATGAATATCGTAACGAAAACTAAGGAAGACTTCTAAAACCTAATTATCGACTCTCAAAAGAAAGGGAAAAAGGTGATGATTTTTATGAGAAACTCTATTTAACTAAACCAACCTATCTAACAAATGAAATTAAATTAAAAAAAGGAAAACTAAAATTAATTTTTTGAAAACTATCTGAGAAAGATGGAGCTGGGATATAATCCACCAAACCGTTGGTATTCTCGTTAAATATAAAATTTTCGATAATTAAATATATAATTAAAAGAAAATATTAAATTCCATCAAAGCACTAGATATATGAGAATTTTACTCTGCGCAATATCTAATCCATAATTAATTTAACGTGAGTGACAAGAGTGTCGACACGCATATTATATCCTCAAATACTATGGTTATCTACGGCAGACGAAGCTAAGAGATCTATAATGATTGTTTCGATAAAATGTCGAACTTATTAATTATTTATATAATTTTGTCCAATTTTATATTTAACGTATATATCTAGGTCGAGTTCATGTATCTCAACCCTCAACTTATTTAGCCGGACATGTTAATCCTAACTACGCATGCATTATTTACATTGTATGATGACATGATGAATGAAAGATAAGAATAAAGCACATAAATAATATTACCAAAAGGGTAGAAAATCAAGAACATGCACAAACCAAGCTTTGAAAGAAATAAATTGGAAATAATCATCTTTTTATTGAAGTTGCATGCATGAAAATCAATAAATCTTTCTCTAGATGTTCCTCTACCTCTCTAACCTTCTCCTTAATAAATTCTAGGTTAAAAGACTCATAATACCTGTTTACATAGGTCCTTAAGTCGTTTAAAAGAGTTCTCAAATCATAAAACTCTCTAGGCTAAAATATAGGGCCAAAATAAAAATTCCACTTCAGCTACATCGAATCGGTTGGCCCATATACCTGTACTAGTTCACCCTAGCAAATTGGTTCTACCCACTTCGAAATCGGTTCGGCCCAAAAGACTGTGAAATCTATTTTATTTTGGGAGTAATTCTTCGTAATTATACTTATGCCTGTGGATTTTTGTCCTAACGTTAATTGCTCATAACTTCTTCATCGTAGCTCGAATTTGGATGTCGTTTCTTCCACTATTCTTGTGACTTCAAATTATTTTACTTTCAGTTGACTCCTCCTTTGGGTTCCAGTAGAAAAATTACAAAAATACCCTTGCTCTCCTTTCCTTCATTTCTTTTGCCGTTTCTATTTTCCACTTGCACAAAATACATGTAAAACAAAAGAAAACACATAAAACATGAAATACTCATCGAAAAGATTAGTAGCATAAATATGAGATAAATTCAGTTTAATTACACTACACGAGACCATAAAATTATCCAAACTAAGAGGATAAATATGATATCTTTATGCCTAATAAAAATCCCCCTAATACAGAACGTTTCTCGTCCCAAGTAAGGTAAAAAAAATGGAGTATGAGTTCAAAGAAACTTTCAAATAACTAGCATGATAAGATACCTCTTTCGTGGGCAAGCAATTGCATTTAGCGTATGCAATAAGTCGTTAAACCCCTAGGTTACCCTAGTAGGACGAGTGGTGTCTCGTGAGGGTTTGCGGTGAATTTACTCACAAAATTCATTTTTCGACTCACATAAAATATCAAAATAATTAAAAACCATTCAATTTAAATTCCAAACAATTAATCACTTCAAATTTTTATTAGATAAATCTCAATTCATAGTATAAGTGTGTATGTGTGTGTGAAGTCAAAAATCAAATTGCTAACTTCCACCGATTGATCATTACGTTGTTTTTTAAAAATTCTCGTTTATTCAATTTCTCACGGAATGCACTCACAAATGAATCACTCGAATTTTGGCTATTTTCTCTTGGTGCGCATAATATTAAGTAAATATAATGGAACACGAGTTCACACACATGAATTGAAAGAAGGAAATATTTAGGGTGAAAATATCTCATGAACAAGTTATTTTGGTCTTTGAAAAACTGAAAACATCATCTTTATTCGCACTGTTTTGTCTCTTTATTATCGTTTCGTATTTTAGTTGTTCACGTGGTAATTAATTTCGTTATTCGAACTCCGTTAGGACGTTGGTTAAGGTTTTTTGGGTAATGATGGGAATATTCGGAGTTAAAAAATTTACTTGCGATGTCCATTAGTACCTTTTCGGGTATTTGCCCATTTTTTTTCCTTCTATTTTTCTCCTTTTTCTATATTTTTTATTTTATTTTTTGGTTGCCCCTTTTTATGCACAATTTGGAATTAATTGATTAATTTTCATGTTTTCACAACTTCGGACCAATGGGATTTTCGGGTTAACAAATGAAAAGGATAAAAATTATTAGGCTCAAATTGGCTTACAAAATAATGATTTTTTGTGGACTTTTTATGGTTAATATTTTTTGACAAACAATCGATGCCCTAACGTCATTTATCCAAATTACTAATCACATTACCATATGCATCTCGAGATTAATTTTAATTTTGATACATTTTTAGCGCGTTTTCAAAATAATATTTCACTCGTTTTTCGTAATCGAGCAAATAATGATTTAGAGATCATCAACGACTTTTCAATCACTAAAAATAACTTTGAGCTAACCTTTAACTCGAATTGATTTCATTAATCGAACAAAGTGAGAGGCTCATAAATCTCACCGAGTTAAAAATCTCCACACTTATTCGTTAAGTCGTTAATTTTCGCTTAACTTCCGTTTTTGGTCAATTTCGCCTTAGTGAATTAGATTTTTACAAATTGAGAATTCAAACAAAAATTTAGTGATATTTTTGAAAAATTTAAATTCCACTTTTTATTTATTTTGAAGAAATATATTTTGACTTTTATAATTTTTCAATTTTTTTAGAATATTTTGAAATTTTAGATATTTTCAAATTTTTTTTTTTTTTTGGGGGGGGGGGGGGGAGGGTATTTTAAAATTCCCCCCTCCCCTCCCCCGACAACTTAGACTTTTGCATTGTCCTCAGTCAAAAGGACTAAAATCAAAATAAGAAAAGAAGAGTGAGAAAATAAAACAAACAAATATTAAAATGCAATATAACATAATAAGAAAACAAATACAATTGAATTAATAAAAGATAGATGATTACATAGTTCTTGTGTAAAAAAAGATACATTACTAAAGTTTAAAGAACTAAATAACACAAATGCCAACAAATACGCCCATAGAATTATTCAGAGGGGCAAGCATTGGGGTATTGGGTGTATGGATTGTAAAAGTAATTCAAGAATTGTGCATTTGGGACCATGTTAAAGCGGTACATGTCCCCTTTAAGGTGCATTATCATGCTCATATCGCGCCTATATTCCTGACGGTCTACCTTTCGCTCATCACGAAATTCGGTAATAAACCCCTTGATGTGAGTCTTTAAATAGTCAATATGACTATTGATGATCGTCATATTATATGAGTTATCGTCAAATTCTACCTCGTAATTTGGGTTGGCTTCCTCTTCGGCCTCATCGCCCTCCCCCTAACTTGAACTTTGTCCTCACTTTCTTCATTGCTATTGCCTCCACCATTTTGACATCCACATAGATAGGTGGAGGAGGTTGCACATTTCACATTTGACGCTTGCTTCGCCCAATGGAAGATGTGTTTATGGGCTTGGGCACATGGATGTAGGAACCCCTTCGGGGACAAGAGTGTCAGAGCAAAGAGAGTAAATAAACGACGCATAATGAAGATACATATTACTCTTTTTGTCAAATTCGGAGGCAATGATCTCTTGTAAATAAATATGCAAGAGGCTAATACGACTTTTCTTATTGAGGAGATGATAGAGAAAAGTTCCATGGCATATTCGAACAAAATTATTAGTAGTGGGGAGTATGTTGTTGCATGTGATGATGTGGTCATGACGAATGTGCTCGGGATGTTTCTCGATGGGGAAGGTGTCCTTGGTCCATTTATTTCCAGGCAACGTTTGACGCATTCTTTCTTTGGGAGGAGTGGTGCGGCATTCGGGAAGGTGTGATTTTGAGGAATAGTCATTCCCGCGGCCCGCATTTTGCGTTGAATGATTTGGAGGGAGAGGGGGATCTTCTTGCCATGAACATAGAGATTTACGAACGAGCATCCCATAAAAGAGATGCACAACACTATCTTGGACAAGGTCGCCGAGTGGGTGCAACTAGTTGCACCACCCGAAACGGTTGAAAAGGGTGGTGACCTTAGCGGAGAGGTCATCCCATATCACTTTACGCTCGATAAAAACCATTCAAGTGGGGCAAAAAAAATATTGGACCCAATTTCGCTCTAGACATGATCAGAATCCCTCTTTTTTTTCACCCTCGTCAAGGCTCTCGACGGACTCGTATTTGTATGGGGGAGTCATGATGGAATAGTAGAGTAGGACTTGGGAGAAATTGGAAGGAAGTAAGGATGATTTTTTTTATGTGGGGGAAAGGGTGGGTATGGGTGGGTATTTATAGGTGTTTGGGTGGTAGGAAAGAGTGGGGAATTAGAAAAGTGGATGGGAGAATTTGGAGGGGAATGAATTTGGGGTTAGTGTTGGGTTTGATGGAGGTAAAAGGGTGGAAAAATCATGTATGGAGGGAGGGGGAAGGATTGGGAGGGAAGGGGGGGTGAATTTTAGGTGGAAAATGAGGGAAACGGGGGAATGAACTCAAAATTTATGATCAGGGAAGGACCTAGGGCGAATCGGTTCATCTCAATAGTCTTCCCAGACATTAGTTTTCCTCCTTTTTTTTGCATATGGTAAGATATGGTGGTGGGGAAAAACTTCCAAATTCAATACAAGGACCCTAATTCCACTTCTGGTGACCGAGGCACTTCAAAAACTCATTATTTTGTAACTTTCGCTCTCTCAGGATGTGTTAGGGAAAAATTGAAGTTCCTAACTCTTGATAATGATGACTCGACTAACTCCTAAACACACTAAAATACACACGACTCACAACTATACAACTACTTCACCCCATACGCATCGAGGGTGTGGCGACCTCTCTAAAAAAAGTTAATCATCCTTGTATACAGGGTCCGACAACCAAATGATGTAAGCTCCATCTAGGCACATGTCTAGATACTCTTTTAGGCGTTATCCATTCACTTTGAATGTGTCCCCAACCTTAGGATTCTCAAGTTCTATCGAACCATGGGAAAACACCTCTCTCACTATGAATGGGCCAGTCCACCGCGAACATAACTTACTAGGAAACAAATGGAGTCGTGAGTTGTACAAAATCAATTTTTGGCCCGAGTGAAACTCTTTTTGATTGATATTTTCCTTGTGTGCTAGTTTCACCCATCCTTTCGCAATGAGGGTGCTTTCATACACATCATTGCATATTTCTTCCAACTCATGCAATTCAAGTTTCTACACATCACCGACTTTATTAAGTTATAGTTCAATCTCTTAATGGACCAATACGCTTTGTGCTCGCGCTCAACAGGAAGATGGCAATGCTTTCCATACAAAAAATTATACGGGGACATTCTGAGGGGTTCTTGTAACCGGTTCTCTAAGCCTACAATGCATCGAGCATCCTAATAGACCAATCCCTACGGTTGGGATCAACAGCCTTTTCGAGGATGTGCTTGATAGCTCGATTTTCTAACTTGTCTTGCCCATTTATTTGGGGGTGATAAATTATCCCAACCTTATGGATGATGCCATACTTCCTCATTAGCTTTTCAAATAGCCTATTGTAAAAATTCTTGCCATTGTCACTAAAGATCGCTTTCGAAGTGCCGAAATGAGAAAGTAAGTGTTCGTGGATGAACTTTACCACCACCTTACTGTCATTCGTCCTAGTAGATATGACCTCGACCCATTTAGACACATAGTCTACCGCAACAAGGATATATAGGAAACTAAAAGATGGAGGGAAAGGTACCATAAAGTCGATGCCCCAATAGTTGAATATCTCAATGAAAAGAATAGGGGTCAACGGCATCATGTCATACCGAGTAATGACTCTTATCCTTTGGCACCTATCGCAAGCTTTGCAATGAGCATTCATATCCTGAAAGATAGTGGGCCAATAGATACAGCTTTGAAGAATTTTTACGGCTATCTTTTTCGAGAAAAAGTGACCTCCACATGCTTTTGAATGATAAAATCAGATGATACTAGCTATCTCATCATACGGTACACATCTTCGGATTAGTTGGTCAGTGAATTATTTAAACAAATAGGAATTATCATAGAAAAGAATGCGCGACCATGTAAAGAATTTCCTCTTCTCTTGTAGTGTACAATCAAATTGGATGGACCCCGTGACCAAATAGTGTACGATATCCACAAACCAAGGAAGAGAGGAAGTGGAAAATAATTGCTCATTTGGGAAGTAATCATCTATGGGTATGGGATCTTTAGGTACGTCGCATGAGAGCCTGGATAAATGATCGGCTATGACATTATCTACTCCTTTCTTGTCTTTAATGGCATGATCAAACTCTTGGAGTAGCAAGATCCATCTAATGCGGCACAAATTCGCATCCTTCTTGTAAATTAGATATTTGAGGGCCGCGTGGTCGGCAAAGCACGTTATGTATGACACGATAAAGTATGAACAAAATTTGTCTAGGTCGAACCCTACCGCTAGAAACTATTTCTTCGTAATGGAGTAATTCAATTGAATTCCGATTAAAGTCCGACCAGCGTAGTATATGATGTGGGATTTCTTATCTCTCTGTTGCCCTAAAATAACCCCTATCGCATAATCATTTGCATAACACGTAAGCTCGAATGGAAGGGGATTATTTGGATCTTGCATGACGAGAGAGAAGATTAACATGCTTTTTAATTTTTCAAAATCTTCTTGGCACGCTTCACTCAACTCAAAGGGGAATCCTTCATTAGTAGGTTACTTAAAGGCCTAGCGATGACACTAAAATCCTTAATAAACCTACGATAAAACCTCATGTGGCCCAAGAAATATCACATGTCTTTTAGTGACTTGGGGGGGGGGGGGGGAGTTCAAGAATAAATAATACAAGAATTCTCCCCAGTTAATAATTAGGATAAATCTAGCGATCTAAATCAGCAGACTATAAATAATACATATCAAACCAGAAACAAGAATTAGCATAAACACAAATAGAAGATCACATTAACCAAACGGTGAATTTCATTATCACATAAAAGGAAAAGAATTCCATTAGTCAGCATATGAAGTTTACAAAATAAGGGTACAGACTAACAAAAACTAAAAATTGTACAAGGAAAATAGGAATTCCTAGTCTATAAGAGCCCTAGTATTTCACATTGTCTTCCCCAACTTTGGTATTCACCCTATCGACCACCTGTTATTCCTGGCAAACACCAACACCCCCGCCAATCACATCAGGAATGATCTCAGTGTTGTCAGTAGCTTGGTCTCCACCCTCTCATTCTTCATCTCTAATATAAGGGTTGGGACTAGGAGAATGAAGGCCGAAGAGTTCAAAACCTATAAGAGTTCCAACATCCTTCGAAGCCTGGTCCCATCCCCTCTTAAAGGAGACCTTACAAGCATAAGGCATTTGGCATTTAGAATCTTCGTAAGATTTGCAAAACCTTTATGATAGATGTCATCCTTGGCTTGAGAGAGGCCTCCCTCTAACATGGCCACCTTTCCAGTCATCTCTTTGTTGGCCTCCATTAACTCCGACTTCTCAGTAACAATCACCTTCTGAGAAGCCCCAGAGCATCATAGGCCTTAGACATCTCGCTCTTTTCATGCTTTCATGATTTACGAGCATTGGAAAAGGCCACCTTCTCGACCTCCAGGGCCCTCTTCAGCTTTTCGTGCATCCTAAAGCTATCAGAATGATTGTACAAAAGGGTAGTGAAATCAAACAGTACGTGCAGAGAAAATAGAACAATAGGGAATCAGAACAAAGATAAGAAATGGAAGAAAAAAGAAAAAAGTAAGAGAGATTTACTAGAGCCCTCCCTCGTATGGTCTTGAAGGCGAGTTGTGGTGGCCCCAACCACGAAGACCTATCGCGATCACCGACGAGCAATAACCTCTTCAGTAAGTTTGGAGCCAAAGAAGGGGAGTCACCCACACTAGCCCACTCAAGACTAGGGGCAGTGGGGCCACCAGCATACTATAAGGCTAACCTCTTAGCCTCTGATTTCTCTCTCTCTTTCTCTTCTCTATGTCTCTCTTTCTCTTTATTTTCCTCTCTCTCTCTCTCTCTCTCTTCTTCTTCTTCTTCTTCTTTCTTTTTTTCTTTATCCTTCTATTGCTCTCTCCCTTTATCACATGGGCCAAATTTGTCATAGATATTTAAAGTAGGGATTATGTCGGACAAGACTGCATGGTCATCGTCGTCATCAGGAAGCCTCAACCTCCTCTTCTTGACTAAATGAGACATATCTTCTTATTCTTCTTCTTCCTCTGTTTCTCCTTCTCCTATTCTCTCTTCCTCACTCTCTTCCTCTTCTTCTTCAGAACTTTCCTCCTCAAAAGAACCTACCTCTCGAGCCCTTAAAGTTGGAACTTGATTAACTAGTCGAACAATAAAGTTGGTGCCTGTGTTCTTATATTCCAAGAGAAAGGCTAATGACCTAGGATGCTCACTTTCTGCCAATCTCTCTTTTATTCTCCAGACCTTCGTGAGCTCTTTAGTATTTATCTCAGTAATGTCAGGTTCTTAGTTCCTAGCACGATTTGCGATAATAAAAAAGAGGAAAATCAGCCACAAGAATAAAAAGAATCTACAAGAAGTTAGCAGAAAGGAAAAAAGACGAAGCGACTTATTTTGTCCACCCCATAATCTAAAATGGGAAGATTGCATGGTCTCTCCCCTTCCAATAATGGGGGTTCTTCCAGCCCTTTGTAATGAATCCACTTTCCCAATAGTCCTTATGGGAATCTGGGAGATTTACAACCAGGACTCGCTCAACTCTTCTGGTTTTCAGATATAATAACCCTTCTTTGGTTTTCGAGAATACATAATAGTAACATATCTCGGCAAGCCCCAGACTTGTTCCATAAAGAGTATTTATCCTACGAACACCGTTTACTATCTTCCATACATTGGGGACACACTAAGCAGGAACAATGGAGAAATACCTAAAAAAATCTAATATATAACTCATTTTAGGGAAAAGTCAGACCTCCTTGAGCTATCAACAGGGTATGAATCCAATGCCCCCATCCACTATGCGAACATTACGGGGAAGGGGGCACATTCGATAATTCCCCACTCAGGAATGTTATACTTACGCCTAAATTCTTCTACAGATTTACCATCTAACATCTCTCCATAGATGAACAAGTAAGAAAATTCCCTAACTACAGTAACTAGTTAATATAGAGAAGAAGAACCAAATAAGAGACAAAAACTATAACTTATAGGCGGTAACGAAGCTTTGAGAAAACACAAAAAGAGAGAAACTTTTACTTTTGAAGTAGGAGAAGAGCATAAGAACGGATTATACACAAGAACGACAAATGCAATGAACAATTGCTTGAGTAAGCCTTAACTGATCACCAGAACACTCAAATGATGAGTTTCGATTTCCCAAGAAGATTTTGGCGCTTCATTTCCCTTATTAGGACAAGTGTGTCCTTGTTGCAAGTCTCATTTTTACAATGATGCCATCACGAACTCTATGATGAGTACCTAGCCATTCGCCCCAATTAAAATCTATTGGCCCATAGTTATTAGCCTAAAGATTTTAGGGGCAATTATAGGAGCCCACTTTTTACAAGCCCATGAAAGTAGCTGACCAAGATAACTTAATTTATTTTTTCTGGCCCAAATCATAGCTTAACTCCTACACGGGCAGTTTACTTAGAGAAGGATACTCGCGATCAAATTAGATGCCAAGAATCTCAGTTGAGATATTCAAGCACCTCATGGCTAATTAATTTATGATGAAATAGTTCCTTAAACAGCTCAAACTCTGTAATAACGATGTATAAATTATACTCCCCGACCTTGGGCAAAGGGACAAAAAGTTGTAGTCGTGGATAGATAATTAATAGAAAATAAGTATCCTCTCCGTAGACGTAGGCAAGTTGCTGAATCACGTACATCGTTGCTGTGTGTGATTTCATTTACTTTCTGCCTCTTTGTGATTTCTTTCGTGAATCTTTTTATTGTGAATTTTTATGCACTCACAGTAGTCATCTTGTGGGTTAGCGTGTTGCCCAATAATGACGGTTGTAAGTGTGCCATAGGGGGCTATGCCCTAATGATGACCACCTAGGAAGTTGGGTATAATGATTTCCATTATTTAAATGGTTTTGAAAATTCATTTTTTCTTTCTCATTTTTCCCTTCTTCATGCTAAAACCTTTCTCTCTCTAATATAAATCGGTTTCCTTATCTCATCACCATTCAAGAATTTTCGGTGGGTTTTTAGGGGTTTTTTTCTTCTTCAGGCGTTCTCCCTTTCTCATGTACCCTTTCTTCTCCTTTCTTCCATTCATTTAAAGGTTTCTTTTCCATTTAAGCTTTTTCATTTTTCTATGAGCTTTATTATTTTTTAGCCACCTTAATTGGAGTTTTTAGGGTTGCCATTAGGTGGTTTATTGGTGGTTTTGAGAGTTGGTTAGTAGCCCTAAAGTTTTCCAACCTTTCTAGCCTTCTTTGCCCTCAAATCAGCCATCAGAGTTGAGGTTATCATCTTCTCCGGTAAGACTCCGGTAGAGTGTTCTTCATTTGTTCTTGATAGAAAATAATTTAATATCCTCTTTAGATCTTTATGTCAACTTAGGTCAAACTTAAAACTATTTGTGCCCTATATGCCTTTTGAAACTTTTTTCCATCTTAAACCTCGGCCACTTGAATGTTAAGGACCCTTTATGAGTTAGCAGAACAATACCTCACACTTAGAGAGAGATATTATCAAGAGATATGTCAAATTAAAAGTGAGGCCAAGGAGCGTCGTAGAGCCGTAGTAGACCTCACTCGTCCAATCTTTCCCATTCCCTTAAAAGTCATTTGACCTCCTCCAATTGAGGTTGGTAAGGACGAGATGTCTACCTCGTCCTCCTCAAATCCTATTCTCCCAGTCTCTACCCATGCCGAGAGTAAGGATTCTTTTGATGAGGCCATGAGGTTTTTAGCCACAAATCCTCAAGGGTCTGAGGCGGCCAATAGTTCATCTCGGTCTTCATCTTCCCATCATAACGAATCATCCAGCCAGGTTAACTTTTCAGTTCAAATTATCTCGGATGATAATGACCCGAGTGTTAACGTAGCCATTCCACCAATAGTTATTCCTCTCTCGGCTATGACCAAGAGAGAATTCCAAGAGAGATTCCCTGATGGGGCTTCGATCGCTAAAGCTCTAGCCAAAGAGTATGATTTCGATACAGGGGAACCAATAGATTATTCATATGTAGAGACTTCTCAATCCATCGTTAAAGAGTCTGAACTTTTTTTGGAAAAATTTGTATGGTATTAAGTCTGATATCTTTATGATGGTCCCGAACGAGGACGAGAGCATATATGGTGGTCGAGAGAGCGAAATTAATGTCTACGATCAAATGTTTAGGGTTGGATTTTGACTCCCTTTCCAACCCTCTGTCCGAGATGTTCTGTCCGTGAAAAAATGTGATAGTGTGATAATTGATTAATTCGAAACTTTCTAATTTGGCTCACTTATTTAATTAGAGTCTATTAATTCAGCCCCTAAACATCCATCTATGGTGCGTGTGTCAAACCATAAAAAAATATCACATGCGACATAATAAATATGCTGAGACACAGATTTCAGGAAAAAAAACCTTTCGGGTAAAACATTTATTTCACTATGAATCTATAAATCGTAACTTACAATTACATAGAGAAATATGCAATGGATTAACACGTATCCAACCCACAAAGACTCGTAGCCTTGAACTCAGCAAGAGAATACCCGCGGCACCCTCCAAGGACTCGCAGTCCTATCTTCAGCAAAGAATCCTCACGCAGTAAGATCCTTAATGACACGCAGCCTTACGGTGTAGAGACGCACTCCACAAAAGATTAACAAAGGCAAAGATGTATTCTTGAACACCAACATAATTCACTAAAGCAAGATTGGAGTTTTGTGAATTGTAAATCAAAAAGGGATTAAACCCTTAAAAGAAGAAGCCTAAAGATTACTGCTTTGGTAATGAAAACGTTACCATTTAATGAGTATTTATATAAAAATGCACTGCCTCGAAATTCGAGCTCGTTCGAACGAGAAGCATATGTCGCTCGAACGAAGTATGCATGTCGTTCAAACGACATCGCGTGACTTCCAATCTCGTTCGAACGAGGTGCTTATCTCGTGCAAACGACCTGGGCGTCAAAATCGAGGTCCGCTTCAAAACTAAGAAAAAAATACTCATTCTCAATATTTGATGAAAAAGTCGGCTCCAACACCTAGAAAATATTTTGTAAAAATATCCCAAAATCTCTAAGTGAAAAGTAAAGGTATTTAAAACATAACCTTACCAAAGTAAACTTTGTGGAGCCTTGAATGATGAAGAACTTGAATAATTCGGATCCGTCTTTGATGTCGATTGCTCTTGAATGCTCTTCGACGGTGCATCGGTATATGACATAACAAATTGATAACAAACCTATGAAAATATGTCCTTACAAATCTCCCCCTATGTATATGCCGGTACATACATAAACCGAATTATCAAAAACCAAATTGCCTATACAAATCTACCCTCCCATGAATAAATTCGCAAGACTTCAAAATTGTTCTTAAATCATCTTCGTCAAATCTCAAAGATTTTCTCATCAGGATGTGCAACATCATGATCATCAATCTTTGTACCTACACACATGAGAAAAAGAAAAAACCTTCGTGATGCATCGAGTTTGAAATGATATAGGAATAAAGCATTAATATTCAAATCTCCCTCATAATGCAAAAACTCCCCCATAACATGATAATTCTTTCTCCCCCTTTTTATGATGTCCCAAAATAGACAGATACGAAGAAAAAAATCAAAACATGAAGTGTCACGATAAATTGCATAGCAAACAAAGATCAAGCTATGCGCATGCAAAGGGATATCTCAAAAATCTCACAAACTATTTTTGGATTTTTCAATTTTTCATACAAAAATAAGATACCACTTTGAAAAAATATGATACAAAAATCACACCATGCATTTAAACTAAAACAACCAAGTCATGGAAATGGAATGTATGGGTGTGAACACATTCGATAGGTAAATAAACTCAATCAATCATATGTGCACGATGCATAAGTGTACCCCTAATGAATGAACATCAAAAGAATCCTTAGGTGTAAAAATTTGTTGAATTTAAATGACATCGTCTTATACAAATCAACAAATCAAAGTCAAATGATTTCCACACCAATAATGTCCCAAACTATTTAGCGCTTTTTCAAGATTTTCGAGGACGTGCAAACTCGTTTAAAATCTCCAACTAAACATCCTCATATATATTTTCTTTTAGAGGTAATTTAAATTCTCAAACATTGGAGAATTGATGCAAAAACCTAAATGGCCTATAATTGGCATGAAATTCTTTTTATTGCCTTTAAATTTTTTCGGGCTCTTTTAAACCTCTTTGGACCCTGGATAATAAAATTTCTCCATTTTTTAGGTCCAATTTAACGGTGGCTTAGTATTCGCAAAGGCAAAATGAACCTTTCGCATCCCTTCCCCGTTTTCAAACAAAGCACACAAACTCACAAAACGGTTCTTATATTCACAATTTCCTTATAAAAAAATATCGCGCTTGGTTCGCTTTGAAGGACAGGATTGAAGTGAAAACACCCAACCAACATGTGATAAGACAAGCACAATAATCAAACAAATCCGTGCATGTGTGCAATAAAGGAAACATGAGTCAAACATGTAGGAAGTAACACTTAATTACATCTTAATGACTCCAAACATTATAAAGCACAAGGATGAATTGACCTATTATCTCAAAACACTATTAAATAGTCACATGAAAAATGGAATGATGTTATGAGTTGGTCATCCTAAGTGTTTATCCATAAAAGGTGCAAACAAAATAAAAACAAAAATCTTTTTATATTTTTCAAAAAATTTCATAACAAAAAAAAATATATACAAAAAGCACATGACAACACACTAGCAAATATATATCATGAAATCACAACTAGTGTATGACAAACATGCGAACACAATCATCTATATGATATGGAAAGAGAAGAATCATGTGAAAGAAAATGAGAATCAACTATTCTAAAATCTAGCGTATCCAAAAGTGATTTTCTAACCCTAATAGATGTGAAACGTCATGTAGGGGATTTGGGAACCACGGGAACACTAGACATAAACTTCCTAGGACATTTTTCAAGATCAAAACAAAAACGCCTAAGGTGACCTTTCCTACCACAATATGAATATGTGTAAACGGGTGAAACGACACCTATGGGTTGACCTTTTATAATATCCTTGGAATTAGTTTACCCTCTAAAATAAATAATGGTTTTGGATTTAGCATTAGAAGCATGAGAACACGATGAGCCATTACCATCACTATCAAACCTACTTGAGTTTGTCAAATCATATTTTAATTTCAAAATTTTAGACTCAAGCAAAGAATTAGACTCTTCCAAATTAAGGGACGCCTTTTTCAAGTTTTCAATAATTCCAAATAGCGTATCTCTCTCTCCCTTAATTAAAGCAAACTTTTCCCGAAGAGTCTTTTCACGTGCCACAAACTCATTGACTAAAATATTTTTATCATCTTTGGCACAAACACAAACCATCGAATTTTTAAGGTCCTCCAATTCCTTTTCTAAAAATAAGACCTTATCATCACTCTCCTTCTTGGACAATTTTAAAGCAACAAAATCATGGTCCAAGGAAACAAATTTTTCATGATAAAAATCTAGTTGATTTTGAACCGTTTGCAAAAGATCCATCGCGGATTTAAAATGATAATTTTCTTTTTCCAAAACTTTAATTCTTTTGCAAAGTTTCAAATTCAAACTTTTTAAATTTTCAGCATAGTCGTGAAATTTTTAAAAAATAGGCCCCTCATTAAACGGGCGTTCCATTGAAAAAATTGCGATTTTTCACAAAATTGATTATTCTAAAAAAATCAATATCACACAATTTTACGGGAAAAAAAGGAATACGTAATAAATTAGTGCAACCCGCTCTGATACCAATTTGTGAAAAAACGTGACTATGTGATAATTGATTAATTCGCAAATTTTTAATTTGGCTCACTTATTTAATTAGAGTTTATTAATTCAACCCCTAAACATCCATCTATGGTGCGTGTGTCAAACCATAAACAAATACAACATGCGACACAACAAATATACTGAGACACAGATTTAAGGAAAAATAACCTTTAGGGTAAAATCTTTATTTCACTATGAATCTATAAATCGCAACTTACAATTACATAGAGAAATCTGCAATGGATCAACACGCATCCAACCCACAAAGACTCGCAGTCTTGAACTCAGCAAGAGAATACCCGCAGCACCCTCTAAGGACTCGCAGTCCGATCTTCAGCAAAGAATCCTCACGCAGCAAGATCCTTGATGACACGCAGCCATACGGTGTAGAGACGCACTCCACAAAAAATTAACAAAGGCAAAGATGTGTTCTTGAACACCAACACAATTCACTAAAGCAAGATGGGAGTTTTGTTAATTGTAAATCAAAAAGGGATTAAACCCTTAAAAGAAGAAGCCTAAATATTACTACTTTGGCAGTGTTTCTGTTCTAGAAAACGTATGTACTTCTTAATGAAAACGTTACCATTTAATGAGTATTTATACAAAAATGCACCACCTCGAAATTCGAGCTCATTCGAACGAGAAGCATATGTCGCTTGAACGAAGTACGCATGTCGTTCAAACGACATCGCGCGACTTCCAATCTCGTTCGAACGAGATGCTTATCTCGCGCAAACGACCTGGGCTTCAAAATCGAGGTCCGCTTCAAAACTTAGAAAAAAATACTCATTCTCAATATTTGACGAAAAAGTCCGCTCCAACACTTAGAAAATATTTTATAAAAATCTCCCAAAAGCTCTAAGTGAAAAGTAAAGGTATTTAAAACATAACCTTACCAAAGTAAACTTCGTGGAGCCTTGAATGATGAAGAACTTGAATAATTTGGATCCGTCTTTGATGTAGATTGCTCTTGAATGCTCTTCAACGGTGGATCGGTATATGACATAACAAATTGATAACGGTCCTATGAAAATATGTCCTTACACTGTCAAACTTTGGGATTGCTCCTTCCCTATTGCCCCCAAACTCATGGAGGATTATACTTGGTTACGTCTCCATCTGGATGAACAAATAAGTGGACGAACCTTCTTTTATGCTATTGAAAGCTTGTTATAATGTCTCATCTTCAGGGAATCATGTCGGTTATTATAAGTTAGGGGTGAGGAAGCCTGATAAGAAGATCATCCATGCCAACCAAATCTTTAATCAACATTAGAAGACGAGGTTCTTTTTATATACCGAGAGTGTGAATTTTCGATCGATGTCGACCTTTTTAAGGATGAGCCAAGTGTTCCTTGTGCTTGGGCCAACCCTTCCATGTCCGCCAAAATGTACCCGGCTTTTAGTATTATCGACAGGGAAAGGGTTAACTTTCTGAGGAGTCATTGGAAGGAAGGTACCCTTACTGAGTTTGAAAATTTAATGTCTCCCGACTTTTTAGAGACTTTTGGTCTAGGGGTTGAACCCCTAGACGACTTGTGTGAGTGACTAAATTTTTTTTATCATGTCTTTACTCGTCTTTTGGATTTATTACTAAACATTTCCCTTTTTTCTTTGTAGATCGTCCACTTCACATTTCAGAAGAGTTTTGGAATATGATGGCCCCAAGTCTCCAGAATGCTTTTTCAAAGAAGGGTGAAATGGAACCCGCCAAGAAGATGATCGCCAGTGGGACGAATTGTCGAGAAGTTGATCAGAAAAGAAAGGATCCAACTGCCCCTTAAACACTCGTCATGATCCTTATATGAGGCTGAGAGTAAACCCGCCTCCACCTGAGCCTGAGCCAAGTTCTTTTGGGCCAAGTTAATCTTCGAATGACTCATTTGAAACTTTTTGGGTGGACAACATAACCCAACTTAAGGCATGCCCCAACTCAATTATTCCTATAGTGCCGATGTCGAAGGCTGCTATGTTTACTGTACCTTCAAAGGGACATTACGAGTTCATGGGGAGGATCCACCCCTTAAACACCTATGACTTTGTTCTTCATCATTTAGCTTGGGTATCTTCTTTGTCCTTAATTTCAACCTCATCTCATTAAAATTTTTATTTCGTCTTACTCTAACATCTGTACATTTTTATTTTTCTACAGTCTGTGTGCGCCTTTACCTCAGCTATCAAATGGGCAACTGAGAACTTATCAAAAATTCAAGATGTTGAGAAAGCTATTCAGGTCGAGGTAGATCTTAAGAATAAGTTTAAGGAGTATAAGGATGATTATTAGAAGGCCCTTGACAAGTTATAGTTGGATTGTGATAATTCCTTGAGGGATAACGACGAGGCATTTAATGCCCAAGCTACAAAGCATACGATCGATCTTGTTGCTGCCATCAAGAAGGCAAAGAATGAGGCCCTTTTCACAGAGGTAATAAAAAAGATCCAGGATGAAGCCACTGAGACTTATAAAGCATCTGATGAGTTCGACGACTTCTTCGTTGAATACCATGAAAGTGGTATTAAGATGTCTTGTTGATGGGTCGTCATAAAATTTTTTGAAACTATCTCATCCATTTGTCTAGAATTGGAGTTCCCTGATTTGGAAGACCCTCTTTTCCCAAAGGCCTTGGAGTATGCTGAATCAATGTCCACAGCTGAGGGAGAGTGAGTTACATCTGAGGTCGCGATTAAAATTGATACCAATACCATTGATGATACTGGGGATATTTAGGCCGAGGTTGATGATGATGGGTCAACAGTCAAAAACAAACCAACTCTATTGGGTGGTCATCTGTGACTAAAACCCCTCTTCTTGTAATTTTTTGTTCTAAGAATTTGATCATTTGTAATATTTTGTATTCAACTGAATATCATGCTTTCTTGAATGAAGTGTTGTCTCGTACTTCAGCTTTCATTTTCTTTTTACTTAATGTATGTAATGGTTTTACCCAGTTTATTTCTCATCTTGGCTTCCATGTTTGAGCTCTCCCTCGTCTTAAGACGCGGGATAATAACCAAATCATTAGTTTTTTCAAACAAGAGATCTCCAAGTTAATGATGTTTATCTCAAGCTCTCCTCGTCCTTAGACGAGTGTTAATAACTAAATTACTAATTTTTCAAAATGAGAGACCACCAAGTTAATGATGTTTTCCTCAAGTCTACTCTCGTCCTTGGCCGAGGGGTCAATTAACCATAATTAACTGATTTTAAAATTTGAACCACAAAATTAATTATTTTTTATTTCAAGTCCCCTCTTATCGTTTTTGAGATTATATGGATGAGAGAGTTAGACTCTCATACCACCAAATTAATGATGTTTAAAGGAACCATAATTAAATGATTTTCAGATTTGAATGCACCATATTAATGGTATTTAATTGCAATTAACCACTCATCATTTTGAGAGTGTGTAGACGAGGGTCGGCTCATCCTATACTGTCGTCTCGCTGAGAAAGTTTGATTCTCATACCACAAAATTAATGATGTTTAAAGTAACCATAATAAAATAATTTTTAAATTTCAATGGATCATATTATTGGTGTTTAATTGCAAGTCCCCTCTCGTCGTTTTGAGAGTGTATGACTAAGTGTTGTCTCGTCCAACACTGTCATCTCTCCGGGAGAGTTTGACTCTCATACCACCAAATTAATGATGTTAGAGGAACCATAATTAAATGATTTTCAAATTTTAGTGCATCAAATTAATAGTGTTTAATTTCACGTCCCCTATCGTCATTTTGAGAGTGTATGGATGAGTGACGTCTCGTCCTACATCGTCATTTCGTTGAGAGAGTTTGACTCTCATACCAACAAATTAATGATGTTTAAATGAACCATAATTAAATGATTTTCAAGGTTGATTCATGTTTTTCACAATCTTAGCAATGTTATCACACTCTTCCCCCCTCTCGATTTTATTGAGAATCCATGGACGAGGTAAGCCTCGTCTAGATTCTCGTATCATTGAGAGTGAGTTAATGCTAATTCAGTATATGAATGATGTTTTATGCCTTAGAATGACTTGGAACATGAAATTTGAACACTTCACATAAGAAAAATATATAAGGGAACACTTCAAGATTTTTCATTCATCACTTTTTAGTACATCTCTCAAACAATGGTAAATAAAAATTTTACAAAATCCTATTGATAGTATTTCTTCAAATGATCAGCGTTCCATGGTGTTGATGTAAAAAACTAGATCGCTCTAATTTTTCAATCACAGATAAATAAATAAGACAAAGATTTTTAAAGTGGTTCGGCTAGGAATAAAGCCTACGTCCACTGTTATGTTATTACTGAGTGTTTGTGGAATTCTTGATTACAAATTCTCTCAAGAAATTCCGGTCCCCTTGAATGAGGATGATACAAGGTATTTATAGCCTTGAGGCTGTACATGAAAGGTTCGATACATTAAATGACATACATATGAAAGGGTAATACATTTAATGCAGAATGCGTGCCAAGAATATAAGCATTCAATGAATATCTGAACTGTTGATTATCTGGCAATTAATGATACGACCGAGATGCAGCTCGGACCGCCATAGCTGTTCGCTGATCAGGAGTTCCTTGGAACATTAGAGTACCTCGGTGCTATAGAGTTCCTCGGTGTGTTAGAGTTCCTCGGCGTATTCTCGTTGCTCGGAAAGAAGCATGGTTGGTTGGGAAATGATCTTCCTCGATGCTATTGTGCCACGTAGATTGACACGTGTCTTCGTCTTATTCGTCCACATCAGCATATTAATTTTGGTATCAACAGAAGCCCCCAATGTTTCATATTTTGAACTTTGAAGAGTATGGAACATTCTTTCTCGGTATATGGCAATATTAAATGTCCTTCCCGGGTTTCAGGAACATTGTATTCAAATTTCCTTCTTATTTCGCAGTTTCCGCCTTTTTTATAAGCGCTTTGATATTCGTGCAAATTTTGTCCTCTTAGCCGCCGGAAGTTTAGTAGTTTCTTTTTGGTAATCATTTCTTTCGCCGCTTCCCAATGCAAAGTATTTAAACTTCTTTGGTAACCATACCGTCGTCTACGTTTTTCATTCTCTGTATTCAAGCTTTCTATTCTCTTCTTCTCTTGTGCGTTCATCCTTGTTTCCGTTTGTTGTCAACACATCTCCTTTCTTTCTGTAAGATCTTCTTTCTTTCTTCTGTATCTCTTTTATTCAATATGGTTTATATTGTGGAGTCTATTGAGAAATTCCGTTCTGATTTTTCCATTCCTTCGTGGGTAACTCTAGAGGTTCTTTCTGAGCCTTTAGATTACTTTCGATTGGCTGAGGGACATTGGTTCCCCAGTCTTTTTGTTGCTGAATGCGGTTTTTCCTTTCCACCAAACCCATTATGTCTTGAGTTTTGTCAATATTTTGATCTTGTTCCTGCAAAAATAGCCCCCAATTCATGGAGAATAATTAACGGGGTGCACAAATTAAATCTAACTCATGGGACTCGTATTGGGATCCCTGAAATTATGTTTTGTTATAAATGGGCTGTTCTAGATAATATTTATTATTTAAAAACTAGGTATTTGAATAGGGCTCTTGTAGTTAATCTCCCTGACTCAAATAGGGATTATTTTGAGCATGGGTTGGTCATAAAAAATTGGCAACATGCGCCTTTATCTGGGAATGAAGTATACAACGGTCCCAGATGCCCCCCATACGGCAGTGGGATAGGTTTATTTTTCATTTTATTTTACTTATGAAATTATGCTTTCATCATGTTTGACAAAATGTATGACTGATATTCCATTATGTATTTATTTGCAGTTGATAGCAAAAGAAAAACTCCAAAAGAGTCAGAAGTGAATATCAAGCATTTGAAACTTATCTGGAATTTGCATAAGACCATTGCTGACGAGCATATTAGATCTGCTTCATATTTACTACAGTATAAGAGTTACACAACCTCTTATACTGCTCGCCCTGTTGAACCAGCTTCAACACCAGAAAGTTCATTTTCAGATTCTCATTTCCCCCTATCTCAGAGAATGGGCAAGAAAAGAGCTCCTGCTCTATTTGGTGAAATTTCTTCTGCTGTTGGAGCCCAGAAAGGCAAAATTGATGTCCCATAGGGGACTAAAAAAGTAGATGCTGGTTCCTCCAAGGTTGCCGAGAAGCCCCCAGTGGCCCCGAGCAAGAAGAATGCTCCTGCTGATGTGATTACAATCTCTCCGACCAAGACTTCTTCCTTGGTTGATGCTGCTGACCCTCCTTTGAAGAGATTGAGGAAATCATCCTCAGTTAATCTTGCTGGAACTGCATCTTCTCTACCCGCTGGTGGTAGTAGTGTTTCAGACATCATTCTTCCGAGTTCTTCCAAGAGCTCAGTTATACCCGAGGTTCTCGGGGTTGATGAAAAAATTCCTAGGGATACACTGACATCCCTAGCTGCTCGTCATCTTTCTTCAGTAAATTTCTCACTCATTTGGTCTTTCTTTCTTTTTCTTGAATTCTTGTATTTGTGTTGACTTTATTGTTTTTCTTATCTTTCAGCTGGTGAACTGCTTCAATACCATCGTGAAGAAAGATCAAGTTATTAAAGCTTCCAGTTCCTCGTCCGATGTTGACGATGCTTTGTTGGGTTTAGCCCAATCTGTGAAGGAATCTCGCCAATAGTACATCGAGGAGAAAACTGTTTGGGAGAAAAAGTTGGCTATGGCTGAGGCTGATAAGATGAGGATGGCTGAGACCTCCAAGAATTTGGAGGAGAAAATTAAGGGTTTGGAGGTTAAACATCAGGAATCTGATGATAAGTTGAAGAAGGCAGAAGAAGAATTATCTACTCTGCGAGATATCAAGGTTAATAAAGAGGAATTGGAGGTGAAGCTCTCCTCGGAGAAGTCGAGGAGAAAAGTTGCAATCAAGAAGCATTTCAGCGTTGGTTGGGAGAAAGGATGGGAGAGAGGGATAGCTGCAATGACATCCCAAGTCCAATATGGGGAGTTGAAATACTTCCATGATGGCTGGGTGGCTGCTCTGCAAGAGCTAAAGGTCCAAAACGATTCTGAACTATTCCAACGGCATCTCCCTGGTCCTCCTCCACCAATTGTGGAAGAAGAAGAAGATGAGCCTGCCTCAGATGAGTCTTCTATGGCTATGGGCGATCAAGTTTCTGCCTCTCAACCCTCTGCCACCGAGGAAGTTTCTTCCATGCCTCCTCCTCCTGAGAAGATTCCTACCGATCAAGCTGTTGTTATCCCCGAGCAACCGAGTTCCTCGTCCCAGCCTCCCGAGAAAGTCTTGGGAGACAAGGAAAAGGTGTGAAGTTGTTCGGTAGCATTTCTGTATTTCCTTGTAATCGAACAATGTAACTTTTTGATGATCTAATAAAACATATCTTTGCTCATCTCTATTGTTGATAACTTGTTTTTGTTGATTGTTGTCTTTTTCTCGTCCTTAGTTTGTTGCTAGAATGGAATTGATCTCTTCACATGATACCGAGCTGATGCAGCAATGTCATCAATACTATAAGGCTGGTCATACAGACCTTAGTACATCGGAAATTGCTGATATCCTTGGTCATGGTGCTTCAGAGCAGGCTATTGAGGCTTATCGGTACTTGAAAGATTTACTCGACCTAGCTGTGGCCAACAATGTCGCTTATTATGACCTGATCGAAGAACTGCATTGTTCCTTAGAGGATCTCCAAGGTCAGCACAATGAATCAATGGCTTTGTTACACAAAGATTATGAAAATAGATACCAACAACTTTCTTCTGAAACAGGCCATAAGAAGATCATCGCTGCATATGATATTAGGGAAAGAACCCTAAAAGGTGAAGTTGAAGCCTGCAGACAAATTGCCGAGATCCTGGAACAAGAAAATAATAATTTGCAGAAAAAATTGGCTCAATATGAATCTGCTGCTTCATCTTCTACTGCATTAATACCAGTTACTGATGAAGGCTTCTCGTTCTTAGAGGTCGAAAATGCCAAACTAAGGCAAGAGCTGGAGGACTTAAGAAGATCTGCCATTTCTGGAACTGCTCGGGGACGAGGAAGAGGTTCTCGGGGGCGAGGAAGAGTCCTCAGCCAAAATGTTGAAGAGGCTCGCACTCAGTCTACTATGGAAACTCAAGCATTCCAGTTGAAAGTAAAAGACCGTGCTCTGACTGAAATGTCCAATAAAAATCTGTCTCTGGAAGATCAGCTGGCATCGACGAAATCTGCCTTGCATAACAAGGATCTCTTTGCCAAAAGCCTTCATGAACAATTGGATAGATTAACCTTCCAATTCCATAAACAGCCAAGGGAATTCTGGATGGAAGGATACAATGAAGCTCTCGTTCATCTGGATGCTCGCATTGAACATGCTAACAATGAAGGTTACAAGCAAGGATGGTTAAATGCATTGGGTGTGTTAAAGTTGGAGCAAGGGCATTTTTTATGGGACTATCATGCTCCATCATTATTAGACTTGCCTGTACCACCTTTCAAATTGGATATGGCATGGATCCCAGCTCGTTCCATTCCTCGCAGTCTAATTTCAAAATACCTTGGTGATTATAGCCTTCACTCCCAAGTTGAATTATCTCGTCCTGAGCATCTTTTGGATACACCTTCTGTTATGAACGTCAGAATGCTCAGAGATGTTAATTTCATCAATTCTCCCCTTTGCCTAGAAGACCCTCTTGCCGGCGAGGAACCTGTTTCTAAAGCACAGGGCAAAAAACCAATAGAATAGTAATATCCATGTAACAATTTAGTACATTCTTGTAACTTGTAATTTATTCTAGATTTAATGAAAAGATTTTCATTTTCTGTTTGCCAATTTTGTTAGTCTTTTTATCAAACACCTTTATATTTGTACATATGTATCTATGTATCTGTTAAAAAGAAAACAATATTATTGTTCAATAAGCAACTTAATAAAAAGTTACAAGTATTAGTAATGTTTATCGATCACTTAATAAAGTAATGAGTAAAAATGTTCAAATTGTTTCCAACCAACCAAGGAGGGTGAATAATGTTTGTGGACCAATTACAGCTGATGGGTTTTTTTATCCCCGACCAGCTATACTTGGTTTAATTATAAAATTGCGTCCGACCAACTAAGATCAATAATTTGTCCTCGCCGACCAACTACAGTTATTGGGTTTTTATCCCCGACCAACTATACTTGGTGTATTTTTTGAACATTTTGTTCTTCAAAGAACTCATTGTAATAATATTACCTCCCGACCAACATAAGTTGTAATATGAGAGTATATTTTTATCTTACCAACCGTAGTTGATCATGCTGGTGTACAGTTTCTGGCTCTTTAAAGCTTTTGGCTCCTTAGAGCATTTTTTGGCTCCTTAGAGCATGTCCTCCTAACCAAAGGAGGTTGGCTACTTATAGCACTTTTGCTCCATAGAGTTGTCCTCCTAACCAAAGGAGGTTGGCTACTTATAGCACTTTTGCTCCGTAGAGCTGTCCTCCTAACCAAAGGAGGTTGGCTACTTATAGCACTTTTGCTCCGTAGAGCTGAGGTTGGCTACTTATAGCACTTTTGCTCCGTAGAGCTGTGGTTGGCTACTTATAGCACTTTTGCTCCGTAGAGCTGAGGTTGGCTACTTATAGCACTTTTGCTCCGTAGAGCTGAGGTTGGCTACTTATAGCACTTTTGCTCCGTAGAGCTGAGGTTGGCTACTTATAGCACTTTTGCTCCGTAGAGCTGTGGTTGGCTACTTATAGCACTTTTGTTGTGTAGTGTATTACACTAGTATTCCCCGAAAAAATTTCAACCAGAAAGAAAATGGCGAAACATCCTCGTTTTATTCATAATGAAAGAAATGCTTTACATTTGACATCATTGATAATACTTGTGCAGGTGTTCAGCATTCCATGCGTTCTTAAATTCCTCTCCTTCTAGAGTTGCTATTCTGTAAGTTCCTGGTCGAACAACCTCTGTAACTCGGTAAGGTCCATGCCAGTTTGCTTCCAGTTTATTCTGCTTCTGAATGACCTTCTTTAGCACATAATCCCCCTCTTTTAGATCACATTTCTTTACCCTTTTGTTGTAAAACAGAGCTGTTCGTTGTTGATAAGCAGCATTCCTAATGGCTGCCTCTTCTCTGACTTCCTCGAGCATATCCAAATCCAGCCTTCTCATCAAATCACTGATCGGAGAATTGAAATTTAACACCCTGTGTGTTGGTAGGCCCACCTCGGCTGGTATCACATCCTCAGTTCCAAATGCTAGCATATATGGTGATTCTCCTGTTGCTGCTCGGGGAGTTGTTCGGTAAGCCCACAAAACTGACTGTAGCTCATTAATCCAATTTGCTTTAGCCTCACTTAACCTCTTCTTCAATCCATTTAGTAATGTTCTGTTCGTCACTTCAGTCTGTCCATTGCTTTGAGGATGGCCTGGTGCTGAATGAAACTTCAAGACGTTTGACTGATGACAATAGGCAGCAAATTCTTCATTATCAAATTGCGTTCCATGGTCTGTGATGAAAGCATGGGGGAGACCATATCGACAAATGATATTCTTCCATATGAACTGATACACCTTCTCGTACGTCATATCAATTAGTGGTTCAGCTTCCACCCACTTAGTAAAATAGTCTACTGCCACGACGAGATACTTGAACCTTCCTCGGGTCGTCGGCAGTGGTCCAACCAGATCAATTCCCCACATGGCAAATGGCCAAGGTGATGTTATGGGTGTCAACAATGCCTGTGGAGTTCTTCGGATGGAGGAAAAACGTTGGCATTTGTCACACTTCTTAGCATAGGCTATACAATCAGCCCTCATCGTCGGCCAATAGTATCCCTGTGTCATTACCCTTTGCAAAAGTGTCCGACCTGCTACATGAGCTCCACAAGATCCTTCATGAATTTCTTCAATCAATTCTTTGACTTCTGATGGATGCACACATCTCTGCAAACCTGCCATAATCCCTCGTCTATACAAAACACCATTAGTTAACACATACCGAGCAACTTTATATTTCAATTTCTTGGCAGCTAGTTTGTCCTCCGGCACTTCTCCTTCTTCAATGTATGCTCTGATAGGATCCATCCAAGATGGTCCAAAATCAAGGGTAATAATCTTCACCGTCAGATCTTCTTCTATGCTCCGACTTTCTAATACTTCAATTGGTATTGCTCTTCGCAGCTCGGTGCGCGTAGCTGACGCTAGTCGGGCCAATGCGTCTGCTCTAGCATTCTCCATTCTCGGTATCCTTACCAATTGAATAGCATCAAATTCTGTTAATAACTCCATCACTTTTGCATGGTACTTCACCATTAACTCTACCTTCACTGCATATATTCCCATCATTTGGTTCACAATTAATTGAGAATCACTGAAAACAATTACTTGTCGTGCCTCCATAACTTTCGCCAAATGAAAACCTGCTATCATAGCCTCATATTCAGCCTCATTGTTGGAAGCTTTGAATTGGAATCTCAAGGCATACTCCATGTCAATATCGTCTGGAGAGTTTAAAACAATCCCTGCTCCACAACCAGCCGTGCAAGATGATCCATCTACATATAATCTCCATGTATGTAACTCGTCTTCAAATTTCTTATCTGTTAGAGTTCCTCGGTGAAATATCATCTGCTTTCTTTCATCATCCCCGGGTATCCTTCGTTCCTCGTTGGTCATTTGTTCGCGCCCTTCATCCAACCGGAGTTGGTCGGGGTTTGAATATGATGATTTTTCTACATCCACAAGTCCTTTTACCAACCTTGGTTGGTCTGGATCTGTGTCTGTTGATCCTGTATCGTCCACAGGTAGGTCAGCAAGCACCTTTTGCTCCTCGGGGGTATCAGGGTATGTGAACTCTGCTATAAAATCTGTCACGGCTTGCCCCTTCAACGATGATCTGGGTTCATACACAATATCATATTCACCGAGCTCTATTGCCCAGTACATCAATCTTCCTGATTTTTCTGGCTTGTGAAGGGCTTGTCTTAACGGCATGTCGGTATACACAATGATGGTATGGGCCTGGAAGTATGGCCTCATTCTTCTACTTGCTTCAATTAATGCCAGTGCCAATTTTTCCAGCTTTGGGTATCTGATTTCCGCACCTCGGAAGGCCATGCTTGTGTAATAAATTGGCTTCTGGACTCCATTCTCCAATCTGATCAATGCCGAGCTAACTGCATTTTCTGATACTGCCAAATACAAGTACAGCGTCTCTCCAGTTATTGGCCTAGACAACAATGGTGGGGCTCCCAAATACTTCTTCAAATCTTGAAAGGCTTTCTCACATTCATCAGTCCACTCAAAGCTTTTTCGCAGTGTTTTGAAGAATGGGAGGCATTTATCAGTTGCTCGGGATACAAATCTGTTGAGTGCTGCAACCCGTCCGGTAAGACTCTGCACTTCTTTCTTCGTCGTCGGAGATCGCAGCCCTAAAAGAGCCTTGATCTTTTCTGGATTTACCTCAATACCTCGTTGGTTGACGATGTATCCGAGGAACATTCCTTCTCGTACTCCAAAGGTACACTTCGTCGGGTTGAGCTTCATCTGGTATTTATCCAGTTGATCAAAAGTTTGACTCAAGTCAACCAAATGATCTGCAGCTTTCTTGCTTTTGGTGAGCATGTCGTCGACATAGACCTCCATATTGCGGCTGATTTGTTCGGTAAAAACCTTGTTCATCAACCGCTGATATGTTGCACCTGAATTTTTTAAACCAAAAGGCATAACATTATAACAATAAGTTCCCCTTGGGGTAATAAAAGAAGTACTTTCCCTGTCTTCAGGTTTCATTTTGATCTGGTTGTAGCCAGAATAAGCATCCATGAAGCTGAGTAGCTCGTGTCCCGAGGTAGCATCCACTAGTTGATCAATTCTGGGCAATGGAAAATGATCTTTTGGACATGCCTTGTTGAGATCAGTAAAATCAACACACATTCTCCATTTGTTGTTCTTCTTCTTTACCATCACCACATTTGCCAACCAATCTGGATATTTCACATCTTCAATGAAGTGGGCTTTCTGGAGTTTCTCGACCTCCTCTTGTATGGCCTGGTCCTTCTCGGGACTAAACACTCTTCTTCTTTGCTTCACAGGCTTGATCTCCTTATTCACGTTGAGCTCATGACATAAAAAGTTTGGATCTATACCTGGCATGTCTTCATGACTCCAAGCAAAAGTATTCTTCCTATTTCTCAAGAAAGTTATCAAATCTTGTTTTATTGAAACATCCAACGACGATCCTATCTGAGTTACTCGTTCAGGATGCTCGTCGTCCAGGATAACAATTTCTGTAGATTCCACAACCTGCCCTTTTACGAGTTGAGATTCATCCCTAGGGTCAAGAGTTTCAATTTCTGTGCTCTCCTCCACTTGATAAGTAGTAGTCTTTTTCCTTGATTCTTCAAGTTCTTCTTGCTCGGCAGACGAATAATAGCATTCCCGAGCTACTTTTTGATCACCTTTCATAATTCCTACTCCAAAATTCGTTGGAAATTTCAAACATTGATGTACTGTAGATGGAACTGCTTCGAACTTCTTCAATCCAACTCTTCCCATGATGATGTTGTAGGCGGACTGCACATTCTTATCCATCACAAAGAAGTGTATTCTTTCTGTTCGACAAGCAGGCCAAGTTCCAATGAGTATATCCAACTTGATCGTCCCAAGTGGAAAAACTTTCTCGCCAGCAAAACCCAGAAGGGGTCTGTGATAAGGTTCCAATTGAGATAATTTTAAATTCAAGCTATCAAAGCATGAATAGTACATGATGTCTGCCGAACTACCATTGTCTACTAACACCCTTGAAATGATCACATCCTTCATCCTCATTTTGATCACCAAAGGATCATTATGAGGGTAAAGAACACCTGCCAGGTCGTTTTTTGAAAAACCAATCACTAGCTTCTCTTTGTTTACCTTCCTCGGACGATCATCCTCGACCAGGTTTATTCGCTGAATGTATGAACAAGCTTGAGCCTCTCCGAGGTAAGCTTTTCTTTCTGCAGTAAGGTCTCCTCCTCCTGCATCTCCTCCTGTAATAACATTACAATCAAGTGATCCAAAACGTATGGAAAATACCTCTCGTTCAGGTTTCCTTGGTTTCTTGGGAAGATCGGGGTCATCATCTGGATCCTCTTCATGGTCCCTCTTCTTTTTATCCTCTGCACGACGAGGAGATCTAGATCTTTCTCTAGTTCTATCATCATTTTTCCTTTCACCTCTGCGATCTACATACTTTGATAATTTTCCTCTTCGGATGAGTGTTTCAATCTCGTTCTGAAGGGCTATACAATTTTTGGTCATATGGCCATGATCTTTGTGAAACTCGCAATATTTGTCTTTATTCCTCAGGTCGGGATTTGTCTTCAGTTTCTCTGGCCACTTGATTTCCTCGTTATTCCTGATTTCTTCCAAAACATGATTAATACCCATTTTCAATGGAGTATAATTATCATACTTCTTTAGGATTTCCAACTTCATCCTGTTATTCCTGGAATGTTTGTCACCACCATTACCTTTCTGATCTTTCTTCTTAGAGTTGTCGACCTCCACTTTAACTTCTTTGTCCATATTCTTCTTAGCAGCCATAGCCTCCTCGGCATTCATGATTTTGGCCGCCTTTGCCATCAACTCCGACATATTTTTAGGTGGATCTTTGGCCAAAGTGTAGTACAGCTTGTTAGGCAGCAAACCACTCATCAGAGCAGTGATTGCTGTCTTTTCTTCATAATCTATGACTTCCAACTTCTCGTTATTGAAACGAGTTATGTAATCTCTAGTACTTTCACCTGATTTTTGTCTAACACTTAGCAAGTGTGCTACTCGCTTTACCGGCTTTGCTCCAAAACAAAAATTGCCAATAAACAATTCGGCTAACTGAACAAAGGTTGAAATCTTACCCCGAGGAAGATTATTGTACCATATCTGTGCAGATCCGGTAAGAGTTCCTGAGAATGCTCTACACCTCATCTCGTCAGGGACAGCGTAGATATCTGCAGCAGCCTGGTATTGTTCTATATGAAGTACGGGATCTGTCTTTCCATCGTACTTGGGGGTCACTACGGGTGCTTTGAATTTTGACGGTGTAGGGAAATCCACAATGGCTTGCACAAAAGGTGTTCCTTGAACAAAAGTTCTCTGTAAGGGGTTCCTTGCCTTAGCCATTTCTCCCAATCTATCTTCCAACCGTTGAATGGAACCTTTCCATGCTTCATTCCCTTCCTCGGGCCGCTTAGTCCGAGCAACTGACTGCTCTGACGTAGCTTCCTGAGATTTATCTCGACGAGTAGTTGGTCGCGATTGTGCAGATCCTTCTCTCAAACCTGGTGGTGGTCGAAAACTTCTTGATGGAGCCCTAGGTGGACTCATGTTCCTCCTTGGTCCTAATCGACTGAAAGGCGACACCCTGCTTAATCTTTCCAAAGCGCTAGTTCTCTCCGGAGAAAGAGTGATACGTTGATCTGTATCCGTAGCCCGTATCGATGAAGTTCGCCCAGGTTGATAAGAAGAATCATTAGACTCCTCATTGCGATATGACCCGGTACGTCTAGATTGTGATTGCCTATGATCACTCCTTTGCCCTGAATAGGTAGGTGCACCGCCCTGAAGAGTTTGAATGAGTTGCCTCATAGATTCTTGCATGGCGGTTTGTCCTTGAGCCAGATTCGTCATAATTCCAGCCAGATCTGGGGATGCAGATGGATTTGGAAGATTTCCACTATTTCCAACATTTCGATTACTGGATTCTGGATTATCTGCCATTGGTGATAAATGATTTTTATGAAAAACGATAATAACAGTCGTTTCCCACAGACGGCGCCAATCTGTTGATGTAAAAAACTAGATCGCTCTAATTTTTCAATCACAGATAAATAAATAAGACAAAGATTTTTAAAGTGGTTCGGCTAGGAATAAAGCCTACGTCCACTGTTATGTTATTGCTGAGTGTTTGTGGAATTCTTGATTACAAATTCTCTCAAGAAATTCCGGTCCCCTTGAATGAGGATGATACAAGGTATTTATAGCCTTGAGGCTGTACATGAAAGGTTCGATACATTAAATGACATACATATGAAAGGGTAATACATTTAATGCAGAATGCGTGCCAAGAATATAAGCATTCAATGAATATCTGAACTGTTGATTATCTGGCAATTAATGATACGACCGAGATGCAGCTCGGACCGCCATAGCTGTTCGCTGATCAGGAGTTCCTTGGAACATTAGAGTACCTCGGTGCTATAGAGTTCCTCGGTGTGTTAGAGTTCCTCGGCGTATTCTCGTTGCTCGGAAAGAAGCATGGTTGGTCGGGAAATGATCTTCCTCGATGCTATTGTGCCACGTAGATTGACACGTGTCTTCGTCTTATTCGTCCACATCAGCATATTAATTTTGGTATCAACACATGGGTTTGATAATGGCTCACCATCCGAATTCTTAAGTCTATAAGTGCTAGGAATAACTTCTTCAGTAACTCTATACGGGCCATGAAAATTTGCGTGGAGCTTATTTGATTTCTGTTAGGTCTTTTTCAGAACTAGATCTCTAACGACTATCGGCCTAGCCTTAACCCTCTTATTATAGAATTTTGTAGTCCTCTGCTGATAAGTAGCATGCCCAACCTATGCATACTCTCGTTTCTTTTCGATGAGGTATAGGTTTAATCTTCGCTCCTCTGTGTTTACCTCTGAGTTGTATGCTTGGACCCAATAACTTGGTAGGTCGATCTCAGTGGGTATCACTGCCTCTAAGCCGTAGTTAATAATGAAAGGGGCCTCCCCATTGGGGTTCTCTATGTCGTCCTATATGCCCATAGCATGACATGTGAAAAAGATGTTACTTAGGCCGTTTAATACAAGATTAAACTGTTAAAGTAACTCCGAACTATTTTTTTTTGGAAACTCTTTTCTTTAAATCAAATCAGTTTAATCACAAGATGTGTTTTATAAAATATGTACGAGATCAGTTCAAGCTTTGTTAATAGGTTTAGCAAAATAGTTTAAAAGAATTAAACTCATCACAACCACAAGAATGAGATGAGAAGACGTAGAAAGATACAGTACAAGAGATTTTTAACATGGTAAAACCTCACCCAACTAAGGAAACATCCACGGTGACTTCCACGTCACAAATCAAAAATCGTCTAAAACAAAATATTCAAGTTATAAACTATATAACACACATGCATAAACAATAGTCTTATATAAGTTTATAAATGTACCCACTGGTTTTACTTCTAACTTCTCTGCAGTTCTGATTGTTGATCTGACTTTCCCAGTTTGCTAACTTCTCCACTTTGTTCCAGTCTTTACGTCGACTCTTGTTGACTCAAGATCTTATAACCAACACTTTTGTGTTTTAGTGTGTCAAGTGTTTGTGAACGTGCTACTAATCACACACACACACACACACACACACACACACACACACACACACTTATTTTATACAAACAGTCCTATCAAATTACAAATCAGATCTATATGCTGTGATTTTTAGTTTCTCTCTTCTTAGGAAACAAAAACTTTGTTTGACCTTTTAATCAATCCCGGAATCCAAGGTTACCTTTCTCAAAAGATAGTTCAAGGTCTTAATCAATTTTAGAGGAGTTTAAAAATATTTTTGAAATTTAAAACCACCGATTGCGATTCCAACTAGGTCAAAAGTCTTATTTCAAAAGAACTAGAAACAGAAAATGATTTGTTGATTCTAGAGTTGAAAAACATTTACAGAAAATAAATCAACAAACTAATTTCTCAAGATGAGAAACTAAATATGCAGATCTAGGTGTAATATGACACGCAATGGTCAGATATATAGTTTTTATTAAAGAGAAATACGGATCTAACACGCAAAGTCTAAGTTAGAAATAAGATCTTAAACTTAGAGGAATGAAACTCTATCAACGACCTTCAAACTCCTACCAATAATACTCTCAAACACAAGGATGGTGTTTGGTAAAACTGTTTATGAGATATGAGTTAGGGTTTGAAATAGGTTAGGGTTTTGAAGATAGGGTTAGGACGATTAGGGTTTCACACTCTCTCTGGATTTCTCTCTCTTCTCTCTTCTCTCTCTGGTTAGACGAAATGGAAAAAGTTCTCATATGCAAAGCCTAAGCCTCCTTTTATACTGAGGGGAGAAGATTCGAGAAGGCAGTTCAAAATCAAGGGCTGAGATTTGGTCTAGCCAAATTGACTTTGATCCAACGGTGAACTAAAAGCGGTGAGTTAAATAGCTTCTGATTGGTTGAGAAGGGTTTCACATGGATTAACTTCAAATGCATGTAGGGCGTTGATAACTACGATCCAAGGGCTGATAATGGGCAACAGTTTTTAGTCTTTAAAGAAATACAAATCCAACCGGTATAAGTGTGACAACTGTAGGGTTGAGATTAAGCCTCACATTCGTGTTACCAAATAATTACACTAGCACCATATAGTCTTTAGCGCGTTCAGTCCCTACACAAACCAACTTTCAGGTTTAAATTAGTAAAACCAGAAATTACAGAATGACCCCAAAAGATTTTTAATCCATATTTTAATTTAAAATAATCATTAAAAATCATTTAAAATTCCCAAAAATGATTAAAATTAATTTTAAATGGGATTAAACACACACAACTCTCACACATTCAATTTATACAATATATATGCAATGAATGAAATCCTAATGTGTGTGAATGATTGTGAATATACCTTTAATCAATCAAACAAGAGGAATGAAGAGTAGAGTAGTGTCTGAGGCTTTTTGGATTCTAGGGAATGGACACAATTTTGCCACTATTTCCAAACTAGATGAGCACTTATACAATGTTGACTCAAGTGAGTCAAGAGTATAAGGTGCTTCAATCTCCCCCTTTGGAAATATGAGACAATATCTCCTTTGAGTCATTTAGGACTCGTAGGGAACATAGAAATAAGGAAAAACCTATTCCTAAAAAATTCTATCTACCCATCTCCTAGAAAAGAAAATTACATAACTCAACTAATTACAAATCAATACCCTAATCACATCTGTTGAATACAACTGTACAGAATCCTGCTAATAATCACTAAGATCAAGCTTATTAGAAAAATGTCCAAAAAATGAATTGAAAAGACTCAAATTTCTCCCCCATTTTGTCTCAAATGGACAAAGGGAATATTACTCAAGTCATAAGAGTTTATTCATCACAATCCATTCCTATCGATTTACGCAAAGCAATAAACCTATTGTAATCCAAGGGTTTGGTAAACATATCTGCGAGTCGTAAATCAATAGGAAGATAATTGATTTCTAATTCCTTAGTTTGAACTAATTCACGTATAAAGTGATGTTGAATTTTTATATGTTTGGTTCGCGAGTGTTGAACAATATTTTTAGAGATATTATTGATCGCGCATTGATTATCACAATAAAGATGTAATTGATCTTCTTGAATACCATAATCACTTAGCATTTGCTTAAGCTAAAGAAGTTGAGCGCAACAACTTTCAGCGACTATGTATTCAGATTCAGCTGTTGATAAAGAAGTGCAGTTTTATTTCTTACGACTCCATCCTACTAAATTATTACCAATATAGTATCATGCTCCTGATGTGCTCTTACTATCATCAGTACACCCTGCCCAATCGGCATCAGTGTATCCTATTATAGTACTAGGAGTATCATTAGTGTACCAAAGTCCTAAATTTAGAGTGCCTTTTATGTATTTTTTGATTCTTTTAACCCACACTAAATGGCTCTCTTTAGGATTATTTTGATAACGGGCACACACGCAAACAGCGTACATAATGTGAGGATGTGAGGCAGTAAGTTATAGTAAGGTTCCTATCATACTACAATATAGAGTAGAATCTACAGATTTTCCACTCTCATCCTTAGATAATTTTACCGTAGTACTCATGGGAGTTTTAGCTTCTTTGGCACTTTCAAGGCCAAATTTTTGAAAATCTCTAACGCATATTTAGATTGCGAAACAAATAATCCTTCTGAATTCTGTTTGACTTGAAGACCCAAGAAAAATTGCAACTCCCTGTGACACCCCGCCTAATAAAATTTCGGGGTGATCAGTCCTATACCAAATTAAAACAGGAATCCCAGTTGGATCATCCTTAGCATCACTATCGAAGACTTTTTAAAACTTACTAACCACCTAGTATTCCAAAAGCTGGTGTCAAATTTTAACTTTTTAATTAAACAAAACAATACATGCGAAAATAAATATAAACCATTTACAAAACTGAATAAAACTCAACTGAAATAATTAATTACACAACTTGTCGAATAAACCATCAACCACCATAGTAAAATAATCCAATACAATATTCAACATCGGAATAAAACAAATCTAAAAACTAAACTGAAAGTCTGGGCGTGGTGCCCTAAATAAAACTTTGAACTGATGAGTGATTCCTACTCTATGAATGAATGAATGATGCGTCTAATCCAAACTCCTGCTAGCATCCACATATGCCGCATCGTCGTGTCCCTGGAATAGAATATCAATCCTGGCGTCCTTGTGGCTGGACACCTAAAAGGTTTTGAAAATAGTTTTATAGCAAGGGTTAGAACCCAAAACATTTTGAAAATATTTAGCAAGTGAATTAACTGCAGTAATTTAAAATGCATGAATGCTCTTTATATTTAAGTTAGTGTCGCACTCCCTTGTGGACATTCTCACCCCTCCACTATTGTGCACACCTACCGGTTACCTTAACCCCACCTAGTTGTGCTACCCTGTCCAACTAGTCCCGGTATAACCTTCCCTTGCCATACTACTCTAACCCGAGTATAATGATTCTTGAATTATAAGTTATTTCACAATTAACTTAATTAATTCCTCTTAAATAGTAGCATATAACCGTGTCACAAGTTATATAAAGTAAATACATCACACACTATATTATTATCCACATATAATATTTACTATCATTATATACGTACATTTGCCACAAAATCCACACATATAACATAAGTATATCCATCCCTTCGAGTATACCCTCGCTGGATGATTCCCTCTAAAATGCTATCTCACTAGGTGTGCTCACAAAACCTAGTTTCCCCAAGTTGGAATCGCTCACCAACTTAGACCAAAAATATAAACGTAGTGGAGGCGGTCATATTCCTTCCCTGAAAGTAAAATAAATCCCTCACCCATATATACCGGACGCTATGACCTGGGGATATACTCGCTCTACTCCTCAAGCTAGGGGATTCACCCACATCACGCAACCAACATTGATAGCATTAGAGTATATAAATTGAATAAATATCTAGTCATTGATATTTAATATCACACACAATATATACACATATATATATACTATCACTACATCGTATATATATAATATAAACCCCGACTTTACCGTGTACTAAAAATCCCGTACACTGCATGTAATTGCCTGAGTCTGTGGCCCGACTCAAAGTAATTAATTTTCTCACTTAATAATTTATCGTCTTCCCGAGTTTATGGTCCGACTCTAATATATTTAATTCATGCCTTAATTAATATAATACTTTCCCCGAGTCTATGATCCGGCTCTACTTAAATTAATTAACTCACCCATTAATTTAATACTGCCCTGAGTCTATCGTCCGACTCTAATTTAATTAATTTACCCATTAATTAATCATCACAAATCCGAGTCTGTGGTCCAACTTTAATATAATTAATTTATACATTAATTAATCAACACAAATTCGAGTCTGTGGTCCGACTCTAATATAATCAATTAACACACTTATTAATTTAATCCTACTTGAGTCTACAATCCGACTCTAATTAATTATCACACCTATTAATTTAATCCTACCCGAGTCTACCATCCAACTCTAATTAAATTAATTATCACACCTATTAATTTAATCCTACCCGAGTCTACAATCCGACTCTAATTAAATTAATTATCACACCTATTAATTTAATCCTACCCGAGTCTACCATCCGACTCTAATTAAATTAATTATCACACCTATTAATTTAATCCTACCTGAGTCTACCATCCGACTCTAATTAAATTAATTATCACACCTATTAATTTAATCCTACCCGAGTCTACCATCCGACTCTAATTAAATTAATTATTACACTTATTAATTTAATCCTACCCGAGTCTACAATCCGACTCTAATTAAAATAATTATCACACCTATTAATTTAATAACTTGGTGTCACCCAACCATTATTCCCGGCCTCGCTCATTTGGCCCATACCTTAATATTTCTCGAGTCTATATACCGACTCCAAATTAACTACTCTCTCTTAATAATTAATTAAGTACTTTGGTGTCACTTAACCAAGATACCCGGACTCGCTCACTTGGTCCATTTTACATTTAATAATTTCGTTCCCACATATTCGCCCACAATGTGTCATACATTCGTCTCCATAATTTCCCCAATTATATTTACCTATAATTATTAGCATACCCGGACTCGCCCACTTGGTTCGTAATTAAATTGAATATGATTCACCCAAAATTTCCACTTTAAGTCTCAACTCATAACTTAGATTGCACATTCATAATAGCTATCGTTTGAACTCCTAGCTATTGATTTTTCTATAATTTTTTTTTCACCAAATAAAATTATACCCAAAATTAAAAATACAACAAGGTTAACCCACAACCCGACCGGGCCAAGAATTCAGACCGTCGATCGATCGATGGCCCCCGATCGATCGATCGATCATACCTGCGCAGCTCTCCTTCCCCACTGAATTCCACCATTAATGAAATCCACGGTTTGTAAACCTTAATTTAAGCCTCTAATTACATCACCCCATCATATAAACATGGTTAATTCATATCCCACACATCATAGGGATCCTAAGATACACAATTTTCCCTACTTACTCTCATAATTTCCTAAATTGGGTTTTCCATTAAAGTTTGTCAACTTTGTTCTACCAACAAAATTCCAAATCCAAATCCCACCAGTTTATATTCCGGATCTTTATGCAAATCAGATATCTATACTCAGAGATATACAACACAACAATTTTTACTTTGAATCTCATTCAATAGTCCATGAACAAAAACCCCCATTTTTGTACCCATTTATCCCCAAAACGAATTTTTTTCTTTACACATCACTATGATATGAATTGATTATCATAAATTTAGAAATCACAACAGTTAACTACTTGCCTGTAAGTGTTCGTAGTGTCTGATCCGTTGGCGTTGTCCCTCAATTTGGCTCCAAAATCCCCAAATTGGCTTTTGCTAAGTTTTTCCCCAATTTCCCTCTCAAGCCCTAGGCTTAGAATTGTGTTGGCTCCTGATTTCCTAATCCCTCACTTAGGTTAAAACCCTCAATCCCGTTTTCACCTAATGGGCTTAATTAAAGTGGCCCAACTCACCCCGTGTGGGCGCGGCCATGCCCAAAAATACTCCGAGACCCAATTACTACCCTCGGGTACTCTTTTCTGACTATCTCGACCCATCCGGACTCAACTGCGCACTCAGAATTGGCATCCGAATTAATTTATAAAAATTCTTATCTCACACCCAATTTAGTCTATACCGACTCCCGACTGGGATAAGTGCATACCTCGTCATTAATACCCGAAATGACGTAATTAAATTATTACTATTCACTTAGTAATTAAATTTCCCTAAACATTAACCATTCACTCCCCGATTAATTTTAAATATATATATTGCCATAATTAATTCAATTAAAATTGCAACACATCAGTAATTTAAAATTTCCGAATTAATTAAATATTAAATGCAGAAAAATACGGCCATAATTAATTCAATTAAAATTACAACACACCAGTAATTTAAAATTCCCGAATTAATTAAATATTAAATGCACAAAAATATGGGGTGTTACACTCCCCCATAAGAGACCTTTGAAATTGGTTATGCATAATTTCAGAAAAGGATTTAACTTCCGAGGGAGATGTTGATCCAAAGATGATATCGTCAACATAAACTTGATCTATAGTAATATGTTTGTCAAAATGTTTGACAAAAAGGGTTTGATCATTTCCACCTCTTTTAAATCCTTTGTCTAAGAGAAAATTGGAAAGGCGTTCATACCAGGTTCTTGGCGCTTGTTTTAGGCCATACAAAGCCTTTTTAAGATGAAAGATATGATTTGGATATTGAGGGTCAATGAACCCTTTTGGTTGTTCTACATAGGTATCCTCGGTCAATATTCCATTAAGGAAGGCAGATTTGACTTCCATTTGGTAAAGCGTAAAATGTAAGTAACAAGCTATGGCAAAGAGAACATGAAGAGATTCTAAGTGAGTAACAGGAGCAAAAGTCTCGTTAAAATCTATTCCTTTAATTTTACAATATCCTTGAGCAACTAATCTGGATTTGTTTCTAATGATTATCCCACATTCATTAGATTTATTTTTAAATATCCAACGTGTTCCAATAACCTTTTTATCATCCAACCTAGGTACAAGATACCAAACATCATAAATGACAAATTGAAGAAGTTATTCCTGCATGGAAGAAATCCAATGAGGATCATTTAATGCATCGTTTACATTCTTTGGTTCCACAAGGGAAATAAAACATGCATAATGAGCATAGTTTCTTATTTGAGATCTTGTACGTACCGGCTCACTAGGGTTACCAACAACGTTATTAATGGGATGGTCTTTAGACACCCAGTTATGTACTTCAGGAGTTTCAATTAATAAAGAATCATCTATTTCTAGAGAGTGATTTTCTAAAACATTTTCAGACTCTTCCATAATAGTTGGTTCTGCAGTCTTGTTCTCAATAGTAGTGTCACTTATAATAACGTTTATAGATTCCATTAAGGTCTTAGTGCGAAGATTATAGACACGATATGCTCTACTGTCGGGAGAATATCCTAGAAAGATAGCTTTATCTCCACGTGTCTCAAATTTGGATAAGTGTTCTCTGTCTTTACAGATATAACACGTACTACCAAAGGTTCTAAGGTACTTAAGATTGGGCTTTTTCTCATGCCAGAGTTCGTAAGGAGTTTGTTTAGAATTATTTCTAAGATAGACCCTATTGATAATGTGATAAGCAGTACGAATAGATTCTACCCATAAATATTTAGGTAAGCTTTTCACATAAATCATAACACGTGCCATCTCTTCAAGAGTATCATTCTTTCTCTAAGCAAACCATTTTGTTTAGGAGTCTTAGGGGCACTAAATTCATGTTTATAACCATTATAGTCACAATATTCTATAATACCGGTATCTATGAATTCTCCACCTCTATCACTACGAATTATATTTACTTAAGTGTCCTTCTCATTTTCAATTTGAAGTAAAATTTTCAAAAAAGTTTGAAAAGTATCAAACTTTTGTTTTAAGACGGCTACCCAAGTAAATCTGCTAAAGTCATCAACCATAACAAGAATGTAATTGTGTCCACGGAGACTAACAGTTCGAGAAGGACCCGCTGGGTCCATATGGATGAGATCCAAGGGTTTAGAGGTAAGGATATCTTTAACTTTCTTATGAGGGGCCTTAACAATTTTTCATTCCTGACATGACCCACAGCAAGTATTAGAAATAGGTTTGATTTTGGGGATACCTCTAACTATTTCTTGTGAAGACAATCTTCTCAGATTTTCGTAATTTATGTGACCCATTCGATTAAGCCATATCTCATTGTCATCCATTCTGGCAATGTCACAGACCTGAGTACTGTTCTGGACAGTATAACAATTGTCAGGAGTCCTGAGTCCTATAATTATGCACTCACCTTTTTCATTTAAAATTTTGTAATTATTCTTTGAAAAGGTGACAGTATGATTTGAGTCCCAAAATTGCGAGATACTAGGTAGATTATCCTTGAGACCTTTTTCTAGAAGAATATTTTCAAGTAAAGGTGATCCTTCTTCTTGGAGTGTTCCTTTATCAATGATTTGAGATGATACACCATCACCAAAAGTAACTTTTCCTCTAGAAAAACTAGTTTTGCTTAAAAGTTTGGTATCATCCCCAGTCATGTGATTTGAACATCTAGAGTCTAAATACCAACCAGAGGAAGTGTGTTCAGCTTTTAAAGTAGTAATCACAATACTACACTTCATCTGGGGCAATAACTCATCTTTTCTAACCCAAATAGCTCTTGTATTCATTTTTCTCTTATTCTCTCTCATTTGATAAAATTGCGGGCATTAGATTTTTGTTGAAAAATGTTTTGTGCATGAGTTTGAATTTTATGGAAAGTAGGAGCATTTGGTTTAGGAAATTTCCTAGGAATCCTTCTTGGAAATGATCTTTTAGGTTTGGTCTTTCTCTTTCTATAGTTAGAGTTTTTGTCTGGTTGTCTAGGCAGAACATAATTGTTACGACTTCTCCTAGAATAATTAAAGTTTTGATATACAGGAGTGTTATAGACAGGGTTAACTAAGCGTCTAGAATAGAATCCTTTGAATTAATGATCATATAAGTCACAGAATGAGCAATATAAATTTCTTGAAGAGGGTATATCCTTAGGAAAGTCTCTAAACATAGGCTTCATGGAATTTTGGGGTTGAACCTTATTCTTAGGAAGTACAGTTTGAAAAGCATAATCACTTTTTCTAATCGGGGTGTAGACATATTTAGCCTTAGGTAAAATTTCACACTTAGAGTTACTTGATTCCCCAATATCAAACTTTTGTTATTTTTCATCAAACTCATTTTTTAGAGAATGAAAATCTGGATAAGTTTCTATAGGTCTTTTGCCTCCTGACACAAACTTGATTGGTTCAAAGTTTTCAGTTTGTGTCTTCAAATTTGGGCAAAACCCTATTCCTGTTCGATCATCAGAATTGGTTTTTGAATCAGAAACAAAACCATCAAAACCGTTGGAATTATTTTCAAATTTTGCAATTTTTTTTAAAACAGTTGCTGTCTTTTCTTTAGATTGTTCCAATTCTAATAATGTCCCTTTATATTTTTTTTCTCTAGAGTTTCATTTTCTTCAATCAAATTCTTTAATTTTTGATCAAAAATTTTGACTTCATTTTCATGTGTTAGACATTGGGTAGTATACTCTTTAGCATTAAGTTTAACCATCAGGCTTAGGTCTTATAGTTTCTTGGTGAGATCTTTAACTATATTCTCTAGTCTAGTGCTTTTCTTGAGAGTTTTCGCATACAGTGTGTGAATATCAGGGAGGTCTTCAGTGTGCGAATCACTAAGTGTAGTGTGTGAAGTGACCCCTAAGGATTCATTTCTTAAACTCACACACACATTGGCATCATCATTATCGCTTTCCCTTTAACTCACACACCCCGTAGTAGAACTAGCATTATTCTCAGAAATTAAAACATCTAAACCAGTAGCAGCATGATTCATAACAACAGAAGTAGAGCTATTATCATCATTCTCATACATAGGCATATAATCATTATAGATTATCTTAGCAAAGAAAGACATGCAAGAATCAAAAGCATCAGATGATTCAGGTTCCTCATTTTCAGAATCACTTGAATCATCCCATGTTTTGCAAATATTTGCCCTAGTATGCTTATTGGATGTGTTCAATTTCACTCAACAGTCTGGTGCTATATGTCCTAATTTTCCACATCTAAAACATTCAATGTTCTTGAAGTCTTTGTTAGGTGACGCGACTAAGAAGTTGTCTAAGAAGTGCGTTCTGTCTAGGCTCAATTTCAAGCCTGTCGCGTTAGTAATAATCCGACAAGTCGGGATCGTCTCCAATGGGATCAGAAATTAGCAATTGTGAATAACGTAGGCAAAGCTTATTTAATCTCAAAATGGTTACTCAAAATAAAAGAAAAGATGATTGATGGGTTGAAATTTCTAATTGGTGATGAAATAAAAATGAACTAATTGCACAAAAACACTAAGAATTGTAAAGAATATATATATGAGTATGAGAAAAAATAGGTTGGAATACAATCCCCCAATCCCTAGTAATTTACCGTATAGAATACTAGAATTGTAAATTAAAATCTTGACTGAATCCAGTCTTTATAGATCCTAAGCATTACATATATGAGGGAACTAGCACGCATCATATGAAATCAAAGGTAAATACAAAGCGAGGTAGAACAGTTAAACTTGCATAATATTCTTAAAAATCCCAAGTACTTAGGGCAAGAGAGATTAAAAGATCTACTATATTCATATAATCTCCATACACGATTCGATCAATTTTTAATTTACACTCTATTTTCTACACAGGTAATTTACCTCAGGATGGTTCATGTATCCCAACCCTTGAAATTTTATCTAGACATGGTTTTATGAGAAGAAAACAAATTCATAACTATGCATGGAATTATGTATCTAATAAACATTGTTTCAAAAGAAAATTGAAAAACAATTGAGAACTGAATTGAAAATAAAATTGAGATGAAATAAGAGAATGGAAATTGATACTTGGATTGATAATTGAAACTTGTAATTGGTACTAGGGAAAAGAGATGAACTTGAATCCAGAATACTCCTTCTTCCTCAAACTTATAAACTAGGGTTTTTCTTAGAATATGAAATTATCTACTAAGAAAAAAGAACTAAAAAACTCTCCACAAAAGGACTCTAGGGTTTGGACTTTTATAACACCAACTAGCACATTTTGACAACTAATAGCGATGAGTTGTACAAGATATTCCAAGATTTTCACCTATTCAGCTCCATAATAAATGCCAGAATTTTGAACAGTTGGACCGGTCCGAATTCCATCGGATCAGTTCATTTTTCAGTAACCAGATCGGTTCTTTTTTGTTTCTAACGGATCGGTCTGAATACCATCGGATCGATTTGGTTTTCATCGGTTCTTCATCAATCCTGGGGCTACTGGAATGGTGACATTTCAGATCTATCCGAGATCAACCGAATCGGTCCGAATTCCTTCAATTTTGACTTTTTCTTTCCAACTTTGACTTGTCATAACTTTTGATCCAGAGCTCCAATTTGATTATCATTTCTTCCTACGCTCTTGTGAAATGATGATCTTCAACTTTCATTTAGGCTTCAAATCCTAACTCCGGGTGTAAATTTACGCTTTTGTCCTTCGACTTTTCTTCCTTTCTTCCTGTTTCTTTCTTTCTTTTCTTGCACTAAATACCTGTAAAATCAATAAGAAATACACGAAACTCGGGGTACTTGTTAGAAGAAGTCATTAGAAATGATATAGGATAAAAGAAAATCAATTATGTTGTTCGAGATAATAAAATTACTAAATTAAGGGGCTAAATTCAGAAGAATTTATGCTTAGTCAAATCCCCCTAACTTAGAACTTTGCACGTCCCGGGCAATGTAAATAAAGCTATCCGAAATTCCACTCTTGAGATTTCCTTTATTAAATTGGAATTCCACTTTCGCAGGCACGCGATTGCATTGAGCATATGCAACAAGCCTTTAAACCCCTAGGTTACCCTAGTAGGACGAGTTTTGTCTCGTGAGGGTTTGCAGTGAATACACCCACAAAATTCTTCATTAACTCAAATAAATATCAAAATACTTAAAAAATGTACAATTTAAACTTTTCGAAAAATAATCACCATAAATTCATATTCAAATGTCTCAAACCATAGTGTGTGTGTGCAAAGCCAAAAATTAAACCTCAAATTTTCATCGATTGAGCATTACGTTACTTTTCGAAAATTCGTTTTGATTCAAATTCTTATGGATTCACTCACAAACGAATCACTCGGATTGTGGTTGTTTTATATCGGTATGCATGATATAAAGAGTAAATATAATGGACACAAATTCACGCATACAAAATTAAAAAGAAGGAAATATATGGTGAAAGGATCTCATCATCGGAATACAGTTATTAGGAAACAGGAAACATCATCTCTTAATCACACCATTTTAATCTCTTTTATTATCTTTTCATGTCTTAGCTCTCCATGCTGTAATTAATTTCGCCATTCGCACTCGGTTAGGACTTTTCAGGTTACAAAGTGTAAAGGGTAAAAATGGTAATGGATGGAATGTTTGGAATTGAAAAATGTCCTTATGACGTCCATAAGTGTTTTTTCGGGCATTTTCTCATTTTTCTCTTTCTTTTTCTACTTTCTTTTTTTTTTCTTGCTATTTTTCTTTTCTTGCCCTTTTTTTTATTACACACTTTGGACTTACTTGATGAATTTCATATTTTTCACAATTCCGGGCTATTTGGGTTTTTCGGGTTATCAAACGAAAGGGAAATATTTTATTAGGCTCAAAGTGGGTTGCAAAGGGATAATTTTTTCACAACTTTATTATGGCTAATATTTTGGGGTTAAACAAACGAGGGCCTACTTCATTGTCCAAATTGCTAATCACATTACCATATGCATCTCGAGATTAATTAAGTTTAGAGATATATTTAGCATGAATTTCGAGATAACATTTCACACATTTCCCTAATCGATCAAAACAAAGGATTGAGATCATCAACGACTTATTAAAATGCTAAAAAGGACTTTGAGTTAATCATAAACTCGGATAGATTTAAAAACTCACAAAAAATTGAAAGGCTCGAAATCTCACTGGATTTTATTAATCTCCACACTTATTCGTTAAGTCGTCAATTTTATTTCAATTTCCATCTTCGATCATTTTTGGCTTAGTGCAATTGAGATTTAACAATTTGAGACTTTAAATAGAATAAAGGTGATATTTTTGATAAATTTAAATTTAAATTTTTATTTATTTTGAAAGAATATTTTTAGTTTTTTTCAAAATTTCTCAATTTTTTAATTTATAAATACAAAGTTTTATGAATACGCACTTATCATCCCCCCCTAACTTAATCTTTTGCATTGTCCACAATCAAACGGACGATAAAGCTAAATAAGAAGAAATAAGCAGTGTGATAAAACAAGCAAATAACTACAAAAGTGCTAGTTCATTACAACATAGCTGTGGAAACAAAAGATAAATAGATGAGAAGAACAATCATAAGATAAAACCAGAGGGGAACTGTGAAAGGTTCCAATGGGGGTTGCCTACGGTGCTGGTGGTGGTGGGAACTACCGGGCGCATTGGGGTCATAAAGATCATAAAAATAAGCAGGAAGTGGGGCATCGGATCCCAACTGGAGGCGATAAAGATCAGTCTGCATGCGTAGCATCATACTCGTGTCGCGACGGTATAAGGACATAAACTCGTCGAAACGCGTTTCGAGAGAAATAACTCGCTCGGTGAGGCCCGTATCGTTTGGAACATAATCAGGATCTGTAGCTTCATCATAGTCTTCCTCATCACCTTCTTCCATCTCAACATCTTCCTTAGCAACAACCTACTCCTCATCAGCAAACTCATCATTCGAGGCATCACTATCACCTCGGCGTGCTCGGATCAGCTGTATTTGTTTGTCACTGCGAGTGAGGGATTCTTGCCCAAGTGGTTTAGGTAAGAGAATAAGATCTTGCAGGGGAATAATACATGCATCCTTAAGAAAGGAGGTAATGAGATGACCACAAGGAAGAGGTGCCTTGCCCTTCTTGTCCAGCGCCGCGCAAATGATATCATTATAAAAGGTGCAGGCTAAATTGATAACAGTGTCACGGGAAAACAAATGATATACCAAAGTGGCCTAATGTGGTCGCATAGCTGAATCATTTGAAGTTTGCAAAATGTTGGCACAAATGATGTGAAAAGTGATTCGGCCCTTGTCGGGTAAACGACCCACATGAAAAGTCTTAGTATTCCAAACCGAACCAGGAGCGATTCGAGACATGCAAACATCTTTGGGGATAGCTGGATCATGACTGAGATAGGAAAATTGGGCTGGTGCGGTCACACCCCTGGACTCGAGTTTTTGGGCCAGAAGCTCAAGCGAGAACGGTATCGGTGTCGAGTCGACAAATGCTTGAGATTCGAAATCTACAATACGGATGAGCGAACCATAAAATGAATGCACTTTATTCTCCCACACCATCGCGTATGGTTCATTGAAGAATCTGCACCAGCCTCGGGACATAAACAGGCTGGTGACAAAATTAGGAAGCTCATCCTAAAGCACCTGATGCTTAATGTGGATTTTTTGCGTAGGACCGAAGAAACGGCGGCACCAAATTCCCTCACGGCGGGAACGATATTCTCCATTACCATCGGGCAACACTTCAATGGAATTATATTTCTGGGGATCATCCATAGAAATTAAAGAACTGGACAGAAAGAGAGAGGAGAAAATGGATATGGGGGTGTGAAGGAAAGTGGGGATGGTAGGTTACTATTTATACGTGTGATGGGTGATAGGGGAGAAAGAATTGGAGGGAAATAAGGGAGGGAAAGAATATGGAGGGGGTTTATACTAAATTTTTAGGGAGAGGAAAGGGTTGGGAGGAAAAGAGGTCTTAACCTCAGGAAAGAACTCAGACTGCAAATATCCGAACCGATCCGAATTTAGACTGGACCGATCCGGCCTTTTACTATTTTATTCCTTTCCGAGACCGGATCGATTCCTTTTTTTCAGGTCCGGACCGATCCGGTTTGAAAAAATGCCAGTTTTTCCCTATTATATTCATTGGTCACTTTCCTCGCAATTTTTTTCTAACCGAACACTCTTTCCAATGCAATTGGACTTCAAAAACTCTCAGAACTCCCATCAAAACCTGAAATGCTCTCGAGACATGTGTATGACTCTCACCTTCGGTAGTGACACACAACTATGTATTCCTAACTAGCCTAACATCCAATTACTACTATATACAATATTCACCCCATACACGTCGGGAGAGCATCAACCTCACCTTTTGTTCTCAGTCAATCCCCATAAATGGGGTCCGATAACCAGATTGTGTCGGCTTTCTCAACAACCGCTTCCAGATACGGCTTGAGACGTTGTCCATTAACCTTGAATGTGTTTCCCCCTTTTTTATCCTCTAATTCAACAACTCCATTGGGGAATACTTCCTTCACAATGAATGGACCTGACCATCGTGACCGCAAATTTTTAGGAAACAAGTGTAACCTCGAGTTGTAGATAAGTACTTTATGTTCCGAGTGAAACTACTTACGTCGAATGATTCTATCGTGAGCTCGTTTCATTCGTTCTTTTGAGATTTTATCACTTTCATACGCATCATTGCGTATTTATTCTAACTCGTTCAACTGAAGTTTGCGTGCTTCACCGACTTTTTCCATGTTAAAGTTCACCCTTTTGATAGCCCAATACGCCTTATGTTCAATTTCAGCAAGAAGATGACAAGGTTTTCCATACACAAGACGAAATGGGGACATCCCTAGGGGATTCTTGTATGCATTTCTATAAGCCCATATCGCATCATTCAATCTGAGAGACCAATCTTTCATGTTAGGTTCGACTGTCTTCTCCAAGATATTCTTGATTTCCCTATTCGCTAGCTCGGCCTGGCCATTCGATTGGGGATGATAAGTCGTTTTAACTTTATGGATGACCCCATACTTTCTCATTAGATTTTCCATTGGCCTATTGCAAAAATGAGTGCCATTATCACTAATGATAGCCTTAGGAACTCTGAAGCGAGAAAGGATGTGTTCTTGAATGAATTTCATCACCACCTTATTGTCATTCATCCTTGTAGATACGACCTCTACCCATTTTGAGACGTAATCTACTGCGATGAGGATGTATAGAAAGCCAAAAGAAGGTGGAAAAGGCCCCATGAAGTCAATACCCCAGCAGTCAAACAACTCTATGACGAGTATGGGGGTTAATGGCATCATGTCACGGCGAGTAATAGCTCCCATTCTTTGGCATCTATCACACGATTTACAATTATTATTCACATCCTGGAAGATTGTGGGCCAAAAGAGACCGCTTTGCAGAATTTTTGCAGCAGTTTTGTTTTTGGAGAAATGACCTCCACATGCTTCTGTATGACAAAATCAGATTACCCTTGAATTTCTTCATCAGGTACACATTTTCGAATGATTTGATAAAAGCAATACTTAAACAAATACGGATCATCATAAAAGAACATGCGTTACTAAGTAATGAACTTCGTTCTCTCTTGCGGAGTCCAATTAGAGGGAACGACCACCGTGATAAGGTAATTCACTATATTCGCAAACTAGGGAAGAGAAGAATTAGCAAATAGATTCTCATCCGGAAAATACTCGTCTATGGGGATTGGATTACTAGGTACGTCGAATAAGAGCCATGACAAATGGTCAGAAACGACGTTTTCTACTCCTTTCTTGTCTTGAATCGATAGATTAAACTCTTGTAGGAGTAGGATTCACCTGATTAGGCGCGGTTTGGCATCTTTCTTGGTCAGAAAATATTTGAGTGCCGAGTGATCAGTGAAGCAAATGATGGGCGACCCAATAATGTAAGAGCAAAATTTATCGAGAGCAAAAACAACCGCTAGTAATTCTTTCTCCGTAGTAGAGTAGTTAAGCTGGGGGCCAGATAATGTCCTACTAGCATAGTAAATAACATGATCTTTTTGTTTTTTCTCTATCCTAGAATAGCCCCAATCGCATAATCACTTGCATCACACATAAGCTCAAGTAGGAGTGACCAATCGGGAGATTGCATGATATGAGTAGAAATTAGCATGCTTTTTAATTTATCAAAAGCTTCTAGGCATGCGTTATTCCATTCAAACGGAGTGTCCTTCATGAGAATATTACTCAAGGGTCTAGCGATGGCACTAAAGTCTTTGATAAATCTCCTGTAAAATCCAGCATGGCCTAGAAAGGACCTCACATCTTTAAGTGATTTTAGCGGGGGTAGCTCAGCTATTACTTCGATTTTTTCTCGATCAACCTCAATTCCCCTAGATGAGACTATGTGGCCCAGAAGTACGCCCTCAGTGACCATAAAATGGCATTTTTCCCAGTTGAGGATTAATTCTTTTTCCACACGTCGGAATAAAACTCTTTCAAGATTAGCTAAACATTGGTCGAATGATGGATCGAAAATGCTGAAATCGTCCATGAACACCTCACGACCTTTTTCTATCATGTCGCTAAAGAGACTCAACATGCACCTTTGAAAAGTTACTGGTGCATTACATAACCCAAACAGCATACGTTTGTAGGCAAACGTACCAAACGGACATGTAAAAGTCGTATTTTCTTAATCAATTATATCCACTTCAATCTGATTATAGCCAGAATACCCATCTAGAAAATAATAGTAAGGATGGTCCACTACTCGTTCAATCACCTGGTCGATAAAAAGTAAGGGAAAATGGTCTTTTCTTGTTCCCGCATTGAGCTTTCGATAATCAATGCAAACATGCCACTCGGTGGTGGTGCGTTGAGGTATTAATTCTCCCTTAGTATTTTCAACCACGGTCATACCCGACTTCTTCAGAACGACCTAAATTGGGCTCACCCATTTACTATCGAAAATGGGATAGATAATCCCAGCATCTAATAATTTGATGATCTCCGCTCAAACTACATCTTTCATGGTTGGCTTCAGTCGCATTTGCATTTATCTCGAGGGCTTCACCTCCTCCTCGAGGTGGATTTTACGGGCACAAATCAAAGGACTTATACCTTTCAAATCTGCTATAATCCAACCAAATGCACCTATATGCTTCCTCAAAACATTCAACAACTTTCCCTCTTGATCTTCTTTTAAACTAGAAGAAACAACAATAGGAAACGTTTAATCATATCCTAGATAAGCATATTTTACATGAGAGGGTAGTTTCTTTAACTCGAGACTAGGAAATTTATGTTCAGAGGGGATCATGCATGACTCCCGCGGGGGTAATTCCTCAAATCTAGAAATCCAGTCAACATCTCTCAAATTCTCAAAAGTCACTTCCTCTTGCAACAAAGCTCCCAACTCCTCCACTTCACGCTCAACACCTTGCACTAAACAAACTTCAAGTGCATCCCCACTTATGGTATCCTCAATGTGATCATCCACCACCTCTTCAATAAGATCAACCTCATGAATTTCATCCTCATCACCCATTTGGTTAGAAAAATTGAAAATATTGGTCTCGAGGGTCATGTTTCCAAAAGTGAGTTGCATTTGGCCATTACATGTGTTGATTAAAGCATTAGTAGTAGCTAAAAATAGAAGACCCAAAATTATGGGAACATGATTACTAGAATGGGGGGAAGGCTCCGTGTCCCAAATGACAAAATCTACAGGGAAGTAGAATGTGTCCACTTGAACGATCACGTCCTCCACAATCCCATGAGGCACTTTCACTGTTTGATCTGCCAACTGTAGAGTGATTCGGGTAGGTTTAAGATCACCTAAATCAAGATGCTTATAGATAGAGTATGGAAGGATGTTCACACTCGCACCTAAGTCTAGTAAATCTTTTTCAACTCTACTCTCTCCTATAACAAACGAAATTGTAGGTGCACCAGGATCTTTGAATTTTGGTGGAAGATCATTAAGAAGGACCGAGCTCACATTTTTTGCCAAAAAGACGTTCTTCTTTACCTTAAGCCGTCATTTGATAGTCAAAAGATCTTTGATGACTTTGTCATAGGCTGGAATTTGTTGGATAGCATCCAGAAATAGCAAGTTCAACTTCACTTGCTTCAAAACATCTAACACTTCAGTACGCGAGGCTCCCTTTTTGGATGGTGCCAAGCGTTGAGGAAATGGAACAACATTGGGAGGTTTTACTTTAACTTCAGGCTCAACTTCTTCATCCTTATCATCCATATGCAATGGGGTCTCCTCAGACTCTGAAACTTCTTTATCCTTAGATTCTTTGGGAGATGGAGGCGCTAGATCAATTACAAAACCACTTCTCAAAGTCGTGACAGCTTGACATTTCTCTGGAATATTTGATGATGTAGAGCTAACCGTAGTTGTCCCTTGAGGAGGTCTTTGGCCTTGAGATGGGAATTTACCCTTCTCCCGAGTATTCAATGTCGATTGCAACCTAGATATGCTAGTATGAATTTTTGTGAACATTCGATCATACTTAGCATTGCTCTCCTTTTGAGATTGGATGAGTTGGTTTAGATTATCCTCAAGAGATCGCCTAGGTGGAGTGACATGCGGACCAGGAGATGGTACTTGCATAGGGGTTTGCATCGGAGGAGGCATTTGCTGAAATTGAGGAGGGGGTGGAGGCAAAGAAACATGTGAATTAGGAGAAATCCCAATTTGTGGTTGTCCATAGTTGAAACCAAGATAATTCCTCCAAGATTGATTGTATGCATTTCCATGCGGTACATTAAAATTTCCTCGAAACCCTTCTATAGCTTTTACTTGCTCAGTGTACATTTCCTTGTAGGCAGGTATGGTAGGACATCCTTTGGTAGAATGACCAGCAGCACAAATGGCACACACTTTCTCCTTTCTAGCTTGAATGGGTCCAGCAACTTCTCTTAATCGAACCTCAAGTATGTCTCTGAAATTCTTTTCCAATTGGTCAGATCGACGATCTAACAAAGTGTCATTGTCCAAGTGATAAATATCGGACGCAGCAGGTGAGTTGGACACTTGTCAATTTTTATTTTGACTAATGGGGTCAGAAACATCCCATGATTGCATAGTCTCCACTACGTATTTCAGATGAGCCTCAGCATTGCTCGAGTCTAGTTCCCAGAATGGTCTTTCGCACATTATCTGAATGAGTTGTTTAGATGCTAAAGTAAGCCCTCAGTGAAAAAATGAAATGAGATGATGTTTTTCGAACCCATGATGTGGGTAAGCACTAACTAACTCCTATAAACGTTCCCAACACTTGTCGAAAGCTTCATTCTCATTTTTCCAAAAAGCTTGTATTTAAGCTTTAACAGAGTTTGTTTTGTGCTGTGGAAAGAACTTGGAGAGAAACTTAGTCTGCATATCTCTCCAGGATAAAACAGAATTCGGGGGTAGTGACCATAGCCAAGTCTTAGCTTTATCCTTTAAAGAAAAAGGGAAAATCTTTAACCGGATACCATCTTGTGGGCAGGTTTGATCACTAGATGTCTCACATGCTTCTTCAAACTCTCTAATATGGAGATATGGTTTTTCAGAATCCATCCCATGAAATGTAGGAAGAATTTTAATTATCCCATTACGAAAGTGGAACTAACCGACATTATACGGGAGTAAAATGCAACCAGGGGTAATAGTTCGCTCAGGAAATAAAAGATCTTTCATGGGAAGATACGGTAACTCTTCCTCTCTAGCACCAACACCAACACTACCGTGCACAAACATATTGCTACCAAACGATTCAGAACCCTCACTCAGTGTTCGACTCAAAGTGCGACTTATGATTGAATTATTAGGTGAAGGAGGTGGAACCCAAAAGTGTGGAGAGTCGGTGGTATGAGAATTTTCAGAATTAGCTTCAGAAATGGGATTTTCGTGAACTTGGGTGAGAAAGGGATTTTGCATGTAATCTTATAAGAGATGAGATTTGTTTTTTGAATAAATCAATTTATGATCAAATTCACTTTCCTAAATATCACCAATTTTCGATCCTCGGCAATGGCGCCAAAAACTTGATGAGACTAAGAAATTGTCTAAGAAGTGCGTTCTCTCTAGGCTCAAGAGCAAGCCTGTTGCGTTAGTAATAATCCGACAAGTCGAGATCGTCTCCACGGGGATCATAAATGAGAAATTGTGAATAATGTAGGAAAAGCTTATTTAATCTTCAATTGGTTACTCAAAAGAAAAGAAAAGATGATTGATGTGTTGAAATTTCTAATTGGTGATGAAATAAAAATGAACTACGTGCATAAAAACACAAAGAATTGTAAAGAAAATAGATATGAGTATGAGATAAAATAGGTTGGAATACAATCCCCCAATCCCTAGTAATTTACCATATAGAATAATAGAATTGTAAATTAAAATCTTGACTGAATCCAGTCTTTATAGATCCTAAGCGTTACATATATGAGGGAACTAGCCCGCATCATATGAAATCGAAGGTAAATACCAAGCGGTGTAGAACAATTACACTTGCATAGTATTCTTAAACATCCCAAGTACCTAGGGCAAGAGAGATTAAAAGATCTACTATGTTCGTATTATCTCCATACACAATTCGGTCAATTTTTAATTTACACTCTATTTTCTATATGGGTTATTTACCTCAGGATGGGTTCATGTATCCCAACCCTTGAAAATTTGTCTAGCCATGGTTTTATGAGAAGAAAACAAATTCATAACTACGCATGGAATTATGTATCTAAGAAACATTGTTTCAAAAGAAAATTGCAAAAAAATTGAGAATTGAATTGAAAATAAAATTGAGAATGGAAATTGATACTTGGATTGAAAATTGAAACTTGTAATCAGTACTAGGGAAAAGAGATGAACTTGAATCTAGAATACTCCTTCTTCCTCAAACTTATAAACTAGGGTTTTTCTTAGAATATGAAATTGTCTACTAAGAAAAAAGAACTAAAAAACTCTCCCCAAAAGGACTCTAGGGTTTGGCCTTTTATGACACCAACCATCACGTTTTGACAACTAATAGCGATGAGTTGTACAAGATATTCCAAGATTTTCACCTCTTCAGCTCCATAATAAATGCCAGAATTTCGAACAGTCGGACCGGTTCGGATTCCATCGGATCAGTTTATTTTTCAGTAATCGGATCGGTTCTTTTTTATTTCTACCGGACCGGTCCAAATACCATCGGATCAGTTTGGTTTTCATCGGTTCTGCATCAATCTGAGGGCTACTGGAATGGTGACATTTCGGATCGATCCGAGATCAACCAGGTCGGTCCGAATTCCTTTAATTTTGACTTTTTCTTTCCAACTTTGACTTGTTATAACTTTTGATCCAGATATCCAATTTGATTGTCGTTTCTTCCTACGCTCTTGTGAAATGATGATCTTCAACTTTCATTTAGGCTTCAAATCCGAACTCCGATTGTAAATTTATGCTTTTGCCCTTCGACTTTTCTTCCTTTCTTCTCTTCCTTTCTTTCGGTTTCTTTCCTTCTTTTCTTGCACTAAATACCTGTAAAATCAATAAGAAATATGCGAAACTCGGGTTACTTGTTATAAGAAGTCATTATAATTGATATAGGATAAAAGCAAATCAATTTCGTTGTTCGAGATATTAAAATTACTAAATTAAGGGTCTAAATTCAGAAGAATTTATGCTTAGTCATTAGGTCTCGTATGAATGTCCTCGTGATGTTTGTCTTGACCTTTATCATGAGGTTTGTAATTGGATTAAGGTGGATAATTTGGCTTGCCTTGTCTGTTTGCCATTTTATTTCTAAATTTGACAATTTTCTTAAACTGTTTTGACATCAAGGCAATTTGACTATCCAAAGTATCTATGTCACATTCCTCATCGGAGTCATCATTAGGAATAGTAAGCTCAGGTTTCATCAGCTTAGAGGAAAAACTCAAATTGGAACTAGTCTGTTTCCTACGGGACTAGGTCAATTGCTTCTTAAATTCTAATTCCATCTCCACAGTTCTTAGTTTACTACTGAGTAATTTAGGAGTGAGATTTTGGTCACTCATTTCCTCAATAGCATATCTTTTGTTATCAAATTTCTGTGGTAATGATCTTAGAATTTTAGAGACAATTTCATATCTGTCATAAGTGATCCCATTAGCATGCAATTTGGTCACAATGTCAGTCAATTTCATGTAAAAATCATCAAAGGATTCAGAATCTGACATAATTAGAGAGTTATACTACTGGACTAGCATCTGTGTTTTAGTAGCCTTAACTCTAGTGCCACCTTCATGAGTAGTAATCAGTGTATCCCAAGGTTCCTTAGAAGTGGCAAAAGATGAGATCCTTTTGAACTCATGTTCATTTATAGACATAAAAATGGCATTCTTTCCTTTGTTATTGTTTCGAGAAGCTATCCTCTCTTCTTGTGTGAATTCACTTAATACTTTCTTAATCCTCTCATTACTTCCTTCATTGGCTGGTTTTGTAGGATAAGTTTATCCATTTTCAACAATGTCCTAGACATCATCTCCAAAGTTTCCTTGTATAAAAGCAACCATCCGTACTTTCCAGTAAGCAAAGTTGTTCCCATCAAAGAGAGGAGGTCTGGTCAAGTTACCAAATCTTTCATTTTTCTCGTCCATTGCTTGATTTCAAGAAAACAATTCCAGAAACACAAGATCTTTAAAAAGATTTCCAAAGCTCTAATACCAATTGAAAAAGCTGTTACTTAGGCCGTTTAATACAATATTAAACTATTGAAGTAACTCTGAACTATTTTTTTGAGGAAACTCTTCTCTTTAAATCAAATCAGTTTAATCACAAGATGTGTTTAATAAAATATATACGAGATCAGTTCAAGATTTTTTAACAGGTTTAGCAAAATAGTTTAAAACAATTAAACTCATCACAACCACAATAATGAGATGAGGAGATGTAGAAATATTAAGTACAAGAGATTTTTAACGTTTTGAAACCTCACCCAACTGAGGAAACATCCACGGTGACTTCTAAGTCACAAAATAAAAATCCACTAAAACAAAATATTCAAGTTACAAACTATATAACACACATGCACACAAAATAGTCCTATATAAGTTTAGAAATGTACCCACTGGTTTTACTTCTAACTTCTCTACAGTTCTGATTGTTGATGTGGCTTTCCCAGTTTACTAACTTCTCCACTTTGTTCCAGTCTTTTCGTCGACTCTTGTTGATTCAAGATCTTATAACCAACACTTCTCTATTTTAGTGTATCAAGTGTTTGTAAGCGTGATACTAATCACATGCATGCGCACACACACACACACACACACACACACACACTTAATATATACAAACAGTCCTATCAAATTACAAATCATATCTATATGCTGTGATTTTTAGTTTCTCTCTTCTTAGGAAACAAATACTTTGTTTGACCATTTAATCAACCCCAGAATCCAAGGCTACCTTTCTCGGAAGACGGTTCAAGGTCTTAATCAATTTCAGAGGGTTTCGAATATATTTTTGAAATTGAAAACCACCGATTGCGATTCCAACTAGGTCAAAATTCTTGTTTCAAAAGAACTAGAAACAGAAAATGATTTGTTGATTCTAGAGTTGAAAAACATTTATAAAAAATAAATCAACAAACTGATTTCTCAAGATGAGAAACTAAATATGCAGATCTAGGTATAATATGACATCCAATGATCAGATCTATAGTTTCTATTAAAGAGAAATACATATCTAACACGCAAAGTCTAAGTTGGAAACAAGATCTTAAACTTAGAGGAATTAAACTCTATTATCGACCTTCAAACTCCTACCAACAATACTCTCAAACACAAGGATGGTGTTTGGTAAAACTGTTTATGAGATATGAGTTAGGGTTTGAAACAGGTTAGGGTTTTGAAGATAGGGTTAGGACGATTAGGGTTTCACTCTCTCTCTAGATTTCTCTCTCTTCTCTCTTATCTCTTCTCTCTTCTCTCTTCTCTCTTCTCTCTTCTCTCTTCTCTCTCTGGTTAGACGAAATGGCAAAAGTTCTCAGATACAAAGCCTAAGCCTCCTTTTATACTGAGGGGTAAATATTCGAGAAGGAAGTTCAAAATCAAGGACTGAGATTTGGTCTAGCCAAATTGACTTTGATCTAATGGTGTAATAAAAGCGGTGAGTTAAATGGCTTCTGATTGGTTGAGAAGGGTTTCACATGGATTGAATTCAAACGCATGCAGAGCGTTGATAACAACGATCCAAGGGCTTATAATGGACAACAGTTTTAAGTCTTTAAAGAAACACAAATCCAACCGGTATAAGCGTGACAGGTGTAGGGTTGAGATTAAGCCTCACACGCGTGTTACAAAATAATTACACAGGCACCCTATAGTCTTTAGCGCTTTAGGTTCCTACCCAAACCAACTTTCAGGTTTAAAATAATAAAACCAGAAATTATAGAATGACCCCAAAAGCTTTTTAATCCATATTTTAATTTAAAAAAATCATTAAAAATAATTTAAAAATTCCTAAAAATGATTAAAATCAATTTTAAATGGGATTAAACACACACAACTCTCACACATTCAATTCATGCAACATATATGTAATGAATGCAATCATAATGTGTGTGAATGATTGTGAAAATACCTTTAATGAATCAGACAAAAGGAATGAAGAGTAGAGTAGTGTCTGAGGTTTTTTGATTATAGGGAATGGATACAATTTTGTCCATATTTGCAAACTAGATGAGCACTTATACAATGTAGACTCAAGTGAGTCAAGAGTATAAGGTGCTTAAATATGTACTTATTCAGTATAAAGACCCTTGGCATCATCCAATATCTTCTTGATCCCGTCTAAGATAGTTCTATTGGTCACCTTAGTCTGGCCATTTGCTTGAGCTCGTCGTGGTGCTGAATAAAACTGTCTGATGCCGACCTTCTTACAATAGGCCTACAGAGACGAGTCATTGAATTATTTACCATTATCGGAGACCAAAGTGCTGGGCAGACCATACATGTAGATGATATTCCTCCAAATAAATTTGAAGGTCTTCATCTCGATTATAATGATCATGGCCTCTGCCTCAACCCACTTAGAGAAATAGTCAATCGCCATAATTAAGTATATGTAATTACCTGTATCCCTAGGTAGGGGTCCTACCAAGTCAATCCCCCATACTGAAAATGGCCAAGGGGAAGTAATAGATGACATGGGTTGATGAGGTTGTTGAGGGATGTATGCATACCTATGAAACTTGTCACACCTCTTCACATAATTAGCTTCATTTTTGGCTAAGGTCGGCCACCAGTACCCGTGAGTAACTATTCTCTTGGCCAAAGACCTTCATCCTATGTGGATTGAGTAGGAGCCCTCATGAAAAAATTTAAATATATGCTCCACCTCTATGGGATGAACACATCTTAGTAAAGGGAGGAAGAACCCTTTTTTGTACAAGACATCTCCTATGATCGAGAACTTTGTTGCCTTGTATCTCAACTTCTTACTCTCAACCTTTGACTCTGGCTATTCACCATCCCTAATGTATCAGATGAGGGAATCCATCCATGATGCCTCCAAGTTTAGGTTTAAGCAGAACTCCATTGTATTGCCATCTTCTTTAATTATCGGATGATATAGGATCTCCATTGGCACTGACCTTCTGATCTCCGCTCTGGTGGTAGATGCCAACCTTTCAAGGGCGTCAGCTCGACTATTGTCTAGCTGAGGGATATTTTTGTGCTTGACCTCTCTGAAGTTCTTCAACATTGTCTTCACCCTTGCCATGTATTTTTCCATCCTATTATCTTTGGCCTCATATGCACCCAAAATCTGATTTACCACCAACCTGGAGTCACTGTGAACCAGTATTTGTCCAATATTTAAAGCTTTGGTAAGGGATAGTTCTTCCAAAAGAGATTCATATTTTGACTCATTTTTGGATGCCTTGAAGTTGAATCTCAAAGCGTGTTCGATATCGGTTCCATCTGGGGTTGATACTATCAAGTCGACTCCTTTCCCTGTCTCACATGAAGCATCGTCTACAAACAGGTTCCAAATTGTGCCTTTTCTTAGAAGGTGCCTTCATCCAGAACTCCATTCTTGAACAAAAAAAATCCTTCTTCATTCTCGGCCATGACAGATGTTGCAACACTCACCTTGACATCAGTCAGGCTTTCACTTACTTTCTCTGGCTCATTCATCGAATCTACAAACTATTTGTTATCAGCCTCATCCCATGTGAACTCGACAACGAAGTCAGCCAAAACTTGACATATGATTGATATCCTCAGCTATTGTACAATATCGAATTCTCCCAACTCAACCGATTGAGCCATCAACCTACCATATTTCTTAGGTATATGGATGACCTGTCTTAGAGGGGAATCGATGAGGACAACCATTGTGTGAGCTTGAAAATATGGTTTTATTTTTCTCGAGGCATGTATCAAGGTATAATTCAACTTTTCCATCATTAGGTACCTATGCTCCTCCCCTTGAAAGGCCTTGCTATTAAAGTAGACATGTTTTTACACACCATGATAATCTCGTACAATTGCTAGACTAATGGCCAACTCGGATACTACCAAGTATAGATATAGCTTCTCTCCCTGAATTGGGCAGAATAACTGAAGTGGGGAGACTAAATAAGCCTTCAACTCCTGGAAGGATTTTTCACATTCCTCATTCCATTCAAAGTCTTTCCTTAATACTTTAAAATAGGGAAGACATTTGTTTTTAGCCCTTAATACAAATCTGTTCAATGCGATGACTCGTCCTATCAGCCTCTAAACATCCTTAATCATTTTTGTAGTCTTCATATCAACCAAGGCTTTGATATTTTTAAGATTTGCCTCTATTTCTCACTGATTGATAATGAATCCCAAAAAATTTCTCACTGTGGCCATCCCCAATCCTCATCGCGCTAGCGGGTAGCGTGAAGGAAAGGATCCTTTGGGTCCCGCATGTCCCTCTCGAGAGCGCTTCGGTCGGCGTCATTTGAGATATGGAAATGTAAAAATGTAGAGAGATTCAGAGTCGCCAGTCTATTTTACTCAAAACAGACAAAAGAAAAAGGGGAAGCCACCCCTAAGGATCGCATCCAAAGACAGACTGGTCCGTGCGAAACCAAGATGATTCGATAAGGGTTAGGAGGCTTAATTATAAAATGGGAAGGTGTTAGGCACCCATTCCGCCCTTTCGGTCGCTCATGAATATTTGCTATTTTCCTTTTGTTTCCCCACGTGATATGTGTGCATGTGTATATATAGAATGGAGGTAGGAATCCTGGACTTATATCATGGAAAAGTTAAAGCAAGTCATCCGTAGGAAGATATAAAAGTAATATTAGAAAAATAAGATTTACGCGATTACCCCCACGTTGACCGTTATAATGGAACGATAACGCATATGGATCAATATGTTATTAAGGGCAAGTATATAGAATATAAGGAAAATGGATTTAGAGAACGTAGAAAATGATAGAAAAAGTGAGACAAAGGACTCGAATCTCAGGTTTTACCCCGAGATGCCTACGTAGCCTATAAATGCATCAAAGTCCACGTAGTTTGCATACAAAACGAGGGGTGGGGTTTATCCAATAAATCCAAATGGGGGATCTCTTATTTGTAAGTGTGTGGGAGTGTGTAGGAAAAGTGTTTTAGTTGTGAGAAAAGTGTGGAAAAAGTGTGAGAATCCCTACTTGGAATTTATGAGCAAACCCTCTTTTTCTTATTTTTTGAGTTTTATGAAAATAAAAGATGTACAATAATACTAAATAAAAAGTATATTAGGATGTGTGAGTTGAGATAATAAAAGTGCTAAATAAGAAAATAAGTTATTGGGAATTTAAGAGAATTTAAGAGAGAGTTTGAGAAAGTTGGACCTTCTTGAAGATCTTGAGCTTGATCTTGAATGATGGAGAGCATACCATGCACTTGGATGATGATGGAGAGTGGCTAATTCACCAAGTTTGATGAAAAATATGATGAAAAGTGGAAACAAAAAAGGGATTTGGAAGTTGAAATCATGCTCCCTTCGAGAGAGGTTTCTGGGATTCGTTCAAAGAGATTTTTATCAGATCTGGGATCCTCCTGCAAATGAGGTGAAGGCTTACTTTTATAGGCCCAGGTGAGTGTCGATCGGCTTAGAACTGTTCCTACCTATCGGCAGGTGCCGATAGGCACGGTCTGGAACCTGCCATTTGGAAATGCGCTTCAAGATTTTTCGAAAATTCGACCGTTGAGGGCAAACCATAGGTCAGAATCATGAACGGGGTATACCTTGGAAAGGTAATTTAGAGACCTTCGAAAGTCTTTTGGACCGCTCCCGAGTTCGGGAGTTGACTTTGGGTCAAATATGGCTCAGAAGCATTTGTCGGTCCATTGGACGGGGAATTGCTCGGACGCAAACGGATCGTTCGTTCGCATGGTAAGTCCGAATTGTGCATGGGGCTGACTGTTGGAAAGGTTAGGAGATGTACTTTGACATTCCAAAGAGTTTGACCCAATTTGGGGAGTTGACTTTGGTAGACTGGGCCCGGGAAGCATTCGGTGACCTCCCAAAGTCAAACGGATCGTTCGTCCGCATGGAAAGTCGGAATCGTGCACGGGGTGGACCGTTGGAAAGGGTATTCAGTGCCATTTGAAGATTCATTCAGCCTCGGTCGAGCTGAAGGGTTCACATAGGTCAAACAGAGCTCGGGAGCGCCCGGTGGCCTCTAGGTCAAGTTTCGGACGTAAATGGATTGTTCGTCCGCATGGTAAGTCGGAATCGCGCACGGGGTGGACCATTGGAAAGGGTATTCAGTGCCCTTCGAAGATTCATTCACTCTCGGTCGAGACGAAGAGTTTGACTTTTGGGTTAAATTGAGTTGGGGAGCCCCCGGTGGCCTGTAGGTCAGTACTCGGGATATGACCAGGGTTTACGGTGATGAAGGGTGGTACTAGGGACCTAAGGAGAGTTAGGGGGTAACATAATGGGGTTTTTATAGAGCCCCTCGACGGGAGAGTTTGGAACAAATGATGACCGTCGAATAGACACCACATGATTCTTTTGAGGGAGTATGACAGATTCAGAGGGTCGAGGACGATTCTGCGGACCTAAGGAGTGTGTTGGGGATGATCAATTCTATGGATCAAATCCTAATCTGCGGGCTTAAGGTGATGAGGGTGACCGATTATGTGGGTCAAAGTCAATTCTGCTGGCTTAGGGTGAAGATATAATAACCGAGGTCAATTCTGACCTAAAAAAGGTGACGACCGAGTACCAAGCTTAATTCTGACCTAAATCAGGTGACGATCCAAGACCGGGGCCAATTCTGACCCAAGAGTGGTGAAGAATGAGGACCGAGGTCAATTATGACCTAACTCAGGTGATGATCCAAGATCGGGGCCAATTCTGACCCAAGAGTGGTGACGACCGAGGACCGAGGTCAATTCTGACCTAACTCAGGTGACGATCCAAGACCGGGGCCAATTCTGACCCAACAGTGGTGACGACTGAGGACTGAGGTCAATTCTGACCTAACTCATGTGACTATCCAAGATCAGGGCCAATTCTGACCCAAGAGTGGTGACGACCGAGGATCGAGGTCAATTTTGACCTAACTTAGGTGACGATTTAAGACTGGGGCCAATTCTGACCCAAGAGTGGTGACGACTGAGGACCGAGGTCAATTATGACCTAACTCAAGTGATGATCCAAGACTGGGGCCAATTCTGACCCAAGAGTGGTGACGATCGAGGACCGAGGTCAATTCTGACCTAACTCGGGTGATAATCCAAGACCGGGGCCAATTCTGACCTAAGAGTGATGTCGACCGAGGATTGAGATCAATTCTAACATAACTCAGGTGATGATCCAAGACTATGGCCAATTCTGACCCAAGAGTGGTGACGACCAAGGACCGAGGTTAATTTTGACCTAACTCAGGTGACGATCCAAGACCGGGGCCAATTCTGACCCAAGAGTGGTGACGATCAAGGATCGAGGACCGAGGTCGATTCTGACCTAACTCAGGTGACGATCCAAGACCAGGACCAATTCTGACCCATGAGTGGATAAAGATTGGATTCTGATTCTTTTGGAGAAAGAGCTTTGTGATTTTGATCTGAGCTAGGGAGCTGATAGCTGGGGAAGCTTTTAGGAGACCTCGCAGGCGGACATATCCTATTTTGGGTGTTATAAGAGAATTCCGCTGGGGAAGTGATCAGGTGATCCTTAGGGATCCTCCGCAGCTTTGCCGGGAGGAGTTTTCACTTGGTTTTTGAGGATTCCGTTGGGGAAGAGGGGTTCCGCTCGAGGGAACGCGAAATTTTCTTGGTAAAAAGGCTTTAAATCCTTACTGGGATTTTTAGGAATTTTTTGGGGATTTTTCTAGGTTTTCTGGTATTTTCTGGTGAATTTCTGTACAAAATTTAAGGGGGTGCCAGTCGGTATAGTATGAAGGGTGCCATTCGACAGTGCCATGGACTTTTGGGATACCTTTGGAAAGCAAGGGGTCAGTGCCGATCGATATGGTAGAGGGAGGTGCCGATCGGCATGGCGCTTGGCATCCTATATAAAGGGGGCGAATCTCCTCATTTTTTCACAGCTTTTTTTGCTTTCTCTCTCTCTGTGATTCTTCTGCAAATCGTTCTATCATTCCGATCTTCAAGAAATGGCCGCTTTTGTGAGCATTGCAGTTCACCGGGAGTGGTTGACCGTTGATGATTGGGCGAATGTGGAGTGGAGTGGAGGGCTAGGGCGCCTCTTGCCTTGGGGAGTGAGAACTCCTTTGATGCGTTTGAGCTTGTTGCGGATGAACGGAACTTGTTGCGGTTATGTATGTAACCCAACCTTTGGCATTCTTCTCTTTCTGGTGATTTTTCTTTCTTGACTTTTGATGAGACTTTTCGTTTTTCCAGTCTGATATTTCTTTGAAGAACATGCATGCCCGCGGGACAACGGGGCTCAAGGATGTCTGGGAACATCTCCCACATGTGGTGCGCTGGGTGGTCTCATCAGCGGGTTTTGGGCGGTTGGCATCGGCGCTGGATGAGACGCCTTGTTCGTTAGCGATCTTGTGCACTTTGGGAGAGAGGTGGTGGGACACTACCCACACCTTTCATTTTGGCTTCGGGGAGATGATTATGACTCCCATAGATGTGCAGCAGCTGCTGGGAGTGGATTGTGATGGAGAGCAGATAGATGATAAGGGCACTTGACCGATGATAAGGGCTAGTTCTCGTAGACATCAAGGTATTGAATACCTTTCTGGAGAGAAACTTTGAGGCCCACTGTGCACGCCTCGTATTCCGTCATGTTCTTGGTGCAAGGGAAATCCAATTTTATGGTGATGGGAGTGTGGGAGTCATCTGGGTCGATCAGGAGTATCCCAATGCCATATCCCTTTTTGTTGGCAGCGCCGTCAAAGAACATTTTCCATCGAAGGCGGTCTTGAGTTGTGCAGAGGATATTTTCATCTGGGAATTCGAAGATCTGGACATCCGCTTCTTCTATAGGGTAATCACCGAGGTAGTCAGAGATGGCTCTTCCTTTAATGGCTTTCTACGTGACGTATATGATATCGAACTCGGTTAGGAGTATCAACCATCAGGCCATTCGACTAGATAAGGCGAGTTTCTCAAGCAGGTATTTGATGGGATCCATCCGGGATACAAGTTTGATGGGGAAGGAGAGCATTTAGTGTCGCAACTTTTGGGTGACCCAGACAAGTGTGACACATGCTTTTTCCAAGGCAGTGTAGTTGACCTTGTACCCGACCAATTTGCGACTGGCGTAATATATGGCTCTTTCTTTACGGGAGTCTTCAAGATATTGGGCTAGCAAAGCCCCAGCTGTAGTGTCAGTTATGATTAGGTATAGGAGCAAAGGGAGACCAGACTGTGGTGGCATGAGCACTAGAGTTTGGGTTAGGTATTGTTTGATTGGGTCAAAATCTTCTTGGTAGGCCTCGTTCCAAACCTTGGTTGAATCTTTTCGAAGGAGCTTGAAGATTGGTTCACAGATGGAGGTTAACTGGCTGATAAATCGGCTGATATATTGCAATTTCCCAAGAAAACCTCGGACTCACAAAAGACTTGAGAGCATGAATGGCTGTGTTTCCACTATCATGTCGATATTGGGTAGCGGATAATCATCCTTTGGATAAGATTTGTTTAAATCTTGGTAATCTACACACATTCAAACCTTCCCTCCATATTTTGATACAGGTACAAAGTTGGCTAGCCATGTGGGATATTAGATCACCCGAATGAAACCCACGTTTAACTGTTTGACCACCTCTTCTTTGACCTTGAGCGACCATTCGGTGTGGGGTTTTCTCAATTTTTATTTAACCGGCTTGTAATCTGGGAGAGTGGGGATCTCGTGTTGAGCTATTTCAGGATCAATGTCGGGCATATCATCATAGGACCATGCGAAGACATCTACGAACTCCTTCAATAACTCTTCGAGTTGTGCACGCTCATGCTCATCAAGGGTGGCCCCTATCCTAATCTCGCGCAGTTGGCTATTAGAAACGAGATTAATAACAACAGTCGCTTCTTCATTAACTTGAACGCGGTTATGTTGTTTATTATTAACCTTATTTAGATATGTTAAGAATTGTTCATTTGCAAAATCATCATCATCAAAAGTTTAATTAGAATTTAAGCAGTTAATATAAGGCACAACAAGATACTCAAAATCTTCATTTATTTCATTGATAGGAGAAATAGCATTGAGAACCTCATCAAAAGAGGTCTCGATTACATTTGAGCAAGGATAGACAACAGAAGAAGAAATAGGGTAAACATTGGAGTTAGGGGAGATTTCAAGGGGTAGAACAGGCGCAGCATGCTAGTTGAGGAGAGGTGTATCAGCATCTTTAATCAGATGGGATGGGTCCATTGATGTAGTGCTTGAATGAACCATGCAGAGTGTCATCCCCAGTATCTATAAGTTGAAGGAATCTTCAAAATTTCCTTCCTCAGTCTCTTTGATATCTTTGATGAGCGGTTATACACGGTGTGGGAAACTCTCGGCCCATAGGTAGCTTTCTTGGAAAAAGATCTCCATTCCAGGCTTCATCTTCCTGTCTGTGTGGTCATACCATGGTTCTGGAAAATTGCAAAAGGGGAAGTCCTCACCTTCTTTGATGAATCGTCCATTTAAGGAGTCTCCTGAGACAGTTCGGATAGAGTCTAATATTTTCTTTGGTCGAGACTGGAAGATCATTCTGAGCTCTTGTTCTGATGGTTGATACCCCAAGCCGCAAGGAGTTAAAGATTTCTTCAGTTCGATGGGCTCGAGTATCCCTTGTTGCCTTTGCCCTAGTCCCAGTCCGGGCATGAAGTGCATGTTTCTGAACATCTGAATCACATTGACATTGCCATGAGGGTCATATTCTGGACAAACCCTTTCTTTAAAATCGTCCCCTGGCGGGAGTAGGAGTGGCTTGACTCGGAATCCTGATAGGATCATATCATTTGACCCGCGTTGTATCTCAAGAATTGGACTACTGGTGCTTACCCCCTCGGCATTTTTATCGTCGCCCAAAATGGTGATGACTTGCCCGTCGACGAAGAACTTCAATTTTTGATGGAGTAAGGAAGACACACCCTTGATACTGTGGAGTCAGGGGCGTCTGAGCAACAGGTTGAAACAGGATGGGATGTCTATGATTTGGAATTCAATGACGGGGTTTATAGGGCCAACCCATATTGCAAGTTTTATGGACCCCATCACCTCACGATGGGTATTATCATAGGCACGCACAGCGGCGGAGGTTGGAGTGAGGTCGCTTTTTTCAGGTTTAAACACTTGAAGGTTCTCAATGGGCAAACATTCAAGGCGGATCCGTTATCGATAAGGGAGAGTGGCACGGCCTTTCCCATAACTTCGACGGAGATATTGAGTGCATGATTGTGATTCGACCCAATTCTAGTGATTTCTTCTTCGGAAAATGATAGCATTCGGGTAGAGGTTATGGATCCGACTAGATTTATCGCTTCTTCTGGTGTGGTAGATGGAGGAACTATGGGTCTAGTGAGCAGCTTGATTAAAGCATTTCTGTGCAGCTGGGAAGACATGAAAAGCCCCCATAGAGTGATGTTAGCTTGGGTTTTCTTCAGTTGATCAAGGATCTTGCTCTCCTCGATGGTCATCTCTGGCATAGGAGGTTTTCAACGCCCTTCCCTTTGTCATTTGCTGGTAGTGAGCTTGGAACCTGGTAATGTCTCCCTGATCTGGTCATGTGATTTACTGAAGAAGGAAAGAACATGAATCCCGTTTCCTCATCAATCTCAGGTTATGCTACCTCCCTATTTATTTCTCCGAGGAGTTATTCAAATGATATCATCCCACATATGTCGGCTACTAGGCCAGCTCTTCCTGAAGCTTATTCTTTACTCGAATCTTCGAATTCTTCCCCCCATCCGGTGGTAGCAACTCTGTCTTTCCATGTAAAGTCGATGCATTCCACAACTTCAACGACTTCTTCATACAAGTTATCCCATTCTGTGGGGATGTGTGTGATTGAAGGGACCAAGCGCCCTTGTAGCTTCAAAGTGTCAAGTAACCCGGTGATACTGCAAATGCTATTGGTTTGCTCGAATAATTCTGCCATAGTCTGGACAGCATCACCTAGGCTGACTTCGTCAGTTGGTATCACCCATTTATCTGAATCTCGGGCCCATTTTCGTGCCTCCAAGAATAGTGTGATGAACTTATGTCAATCGATGACCATCTGTGAGGGCAATTTCAGCCCGAACTCTATGAGTTGGTTTAACACCTCTGACAATTCCTTACTTCCATTTTCAGAACGGGTATGGACAGCGATGCATGCTCTGGTAAAGAGTGACAGTGCCTGATCTGCGAGGTTAGTAGGGTGTAGGAGGAAATATGGGAAAGTTTGAAGAGGTTTAGGTGAGTATATGGGTGTGATTTGAGTTGAGGGATCGAAATCTGGGTTTTCTTCCAAGAAGATGGCATTGTTGTGATTTGGGAGTGGGTTGTGAGTAGTGTTTGGCTTAAGATTGGCTGGTGGGGGGATGTTATACCGATCAATGAGATCTTGGATTACGTTTCGAAGGTGGAAGCATTGGTCAGTAGTATGGCCGACAGTTTGGTGGAAGGCGCAATGAGCATTGGCCTTGAAGTTTCTTGGGAGTGGATTTAGCAATCGACGGGGATACAAGGGTTTGATGAGGTTTCGGCTTAACAAGGCTTGGTAAACTTTGGAGAGGGGAGCATGGAGTTCAATATATTCCCTTCGGATGGGGGCAGGGCGGCTTTTTAGTGCCCATGACGTGGTTGGTTGAGAGATGTTATTGATAGTTGAAACGGTAGCAATGGAAGTCTTGTCATACTTTCTAGGGGTGAACTGTCCGGACACCTTCTTTGGTTTAATCTCTATTTTAACGAGGATTTCCTTGATTTCCATTCTAACTTCTCTAAGAGCTTAAAAATGGGGATAGTATTGTCTTCCCATCATCGCTCGGACATGGGGAAAGAAGTTTTTTTCACTATGTTGACCTATTCTTCTTCAGATGGACGATTGGTCGTGGTAGCTACTCACTCTCTCCATCGAGTTATGAAGTTACTGATTGATTCTCCCAGATTCTATTTGTGCAGCTCTAAATCACGACGGGTGACCTCAAGCTCTTCGTTGTATTTTTACTGCGACATGAATTCTCGGGCTACATCCTCCCAGCTACGGATTCTGGATTCCTCAAGATATAAAAACCAACGGAGGGCACTATCCTTCAAAGTTTGCTGGAAAAATTGGGCCATCACTTCTTCAGAAGCCCCTAGTAGAGTCATGGAACAATGATAACTGTGAAGATGAACAATTGGGGGTCCACTCCCTCTAAACTTCTCGATATTTGGCATCTTGAACTTCTCGGGTAACCTCTCTTTAGGATAAGGAGACATGTGGGTGTAGTCCATGTAATTACCAGAGATCCTAACTTGGTCAAACTTCTTGGTGAGCATCTTGAGATCCTCTTTGACTTTATTCAACTCCTCCTCCTTTGGATCAATGACCACAGGCAAGTTAGCCATAGGCTGGGCAATGTTTGGCATTGGAAGCTAGGCAGGCGATGACCCATTGGCAGGAGGGGCACGTGGAGCGTGATGATATTCTTACAGAACCCAGATAGGCTAGGGTGGACCCATAGCGCGAGGGAACAGGGCCTCGAGCTCTTGAGGAATAGGAACCTGGTTTTGTTGCATCTCTCGGACCTCAGTTTGGAGGTTGTCAATCATGGACACGAGCTGAACTAGGACTATCGTCAGATCTGACTATATGATGGGTGCTTGATCTGTATTCTCCATGGAAGATGGATGGATTCTGGACTCGAAAGTAGTAGAGGAACGGATGAAACTATGGGGTGATTTTACTGAAGACCAAAGCCAATAGGGAGCCAGGCCAAGGGCTTACGATCGACCTAAGAAGGCATAGGATGAGATTTTTTTTTGGAGAAAAAATGAAGAACTATTTTTGGATTTTAGATAAAGAAGGGAGAAATATTTTTGGATTTTTGATAAAGAAGGGAGAAATGTTTTTGGAGACGGAACTCAGCATGATTATTATGATTATTATGTTCTCACTTGTATTTAATTCCGCTAAATGTAATGCCGGACAGGACCCGAGCCTAGAAAAGTGGGATTCTTAATATATGTGAAGCTACGGTTTGGACTTGTAACCAGGCTCACGGACAGGATCTCATTTTAAAAATGCAAAAAAATTGGACAACAGGCCAACCCAAAATTTCGGTAGAGTTTCGGGTTGAAACCGACAATCTAAAGTGCGTGTCCTAGGTTTGACACCTATATGTGGGTATGCAGTTAGTTGGGTGAATCACCATGGGTTCCCCCCTTTGGCTTGATTTCCACGATATACGTATGGATCTTGCGGGCAATCGATACGTGCGGATAAGCTATTTGATATACCTGAGTGTACGTGAATTGCCTCACCATATACCTCGTGGGAACGGTACGTGTGAGAGAGAATTCGATATACTCGACGTACGTGAACAAATGTCCTGCGATATACCTCCCTTCATGACTTCGGTAAAGCTGTATGAAGCGTGGGAACCGTTCGATATATGTCGAAGGTACTTGGCCAATGGAAGGTGAGAGTCATAGCGCTTAGGCTAACCGCGACCTGCAGGACCAGCTCCCATCACGAAGTGACCCTTTAGTTACTGGGTAAAAATTGGTCAATATCAATGCTCTTTGGTGATGTCGTGTGAATCATGCATAATTCTCTTATTGGTATCTTATGATGAGAATGCCTTTCTTGATTATGCCAAATAGGGAGCAAAGCACAAGTACCCCAAAAGGTACACCAATTATGGATGGGTGATGCGTGCAACATGGGGATATACATGTGATCCTAGGTGCACGTGGTGTGAAGTGTACATGGAGAAATTTCTATAAGTGTGAACATAAGCATAAGCATGGGATACATATGAGAAAGGGGAACATGAAAATATAGGGGGAAACATAAGCAAATATAGCATCCATGTAAATAGAGTCAAGCCCACAAATAAAAACACAAAATCCCCAGCAGAGTCGCCACTGTGGCTGTCCCCGATCCTCGCCGTGCGGGCGGGTAGCGTGGAGGAAAGGAACCTTCGGGTCCCACGCTTCCCTCTAGGGAGAGCTTCGGTCGGCGTCGTTTGAGATGTGGAAATGTAAAAATGTAGAGAGATTCAGAGTTGTCAGTCTATTTTACTCAAAACAGACAAAAGAAAAAGGGGAAGCCACCCTGAAGGATGGCATCCAAATACATACTGGTGCGTGCGAAACCAAGATGATTCGAGAAGGGTTAGGAGGCTTAGTTACAAAATAGGAAGGTGTTAGGCACCCATTCCGCCCTTTCGGTCTCTCATGAATATTTGATATTTTCCTTTTGTTTCCCCCTGTGATATGTGTGCATGTGTATATATAGAATGGAGGTAGGAATCCTCGACTTGTATGATGGAAAAGGTAAAGCGAGTCATACGTAGGAAGATATAAAAGTAATATTAGAAAAATAGGATTTATGCGATTACCCCCACGTGGACCGTTATAATGGAACGATAACACATATGGAGCAATACGTTATTAAGGGCAAGTATATAGAATATAAGGAAAATGGATTTAGAGAAGGTAGAAAATGAGAGAAAAAGTGAGACAAAGGACTCGAATCTCGGGTTTTACCCCGAGATGCCTATGTAGCCTATAAAGGCATCAAAGTCCACATAGTTCGCATACAAAACGAGGGGTGGGGTTTATCCCATAAATCCAAATGGGGGATCTCTTATTTGTATGTGTGTAGGAAAAGTGTTTTAGTTGTGAGAAAAGTGTGGAAAAAGTGTGAGAATCCCTACTTGGAATTTATGAGCAAACCCTCTTTTTCTTGTTTTTTGGGTTTTATGAAAATAAAAGATGTACAATAATACTAAATAAAAAGTATATTAGGACGTGTGAGATGAGATAATAAAAGTGCTAAATAAGAAAACAAGTTATTGAGAATTTAAGAGAATTTAAGAGAGAGTTTGAGAAAGTTGGACCTTATTGAAGATCTTGAGCTTGATCTTGAATGTTGGAGAGCATCCCTTGCACTTGGATGATGATGGAGAGTGGCTAATTCACCAATTTTGATGAAAAGGATGATGAAAAGTGGAAGTAAAAAAGGGATTTGGAAGTTGAAATCACGCTGCCTTCGAGAGAGGTTTCTGGGATTCGTTCGGAGAGATTTTTATCAGATCTGGGCTCCTCCTACAAATGAGTTTAAGGCCTCCTTTTATAGGCCCATGTGAGTGCTGATCGGCATAGACCTGTTCCTGCCTATCGGCATGGTCTGGAACTTTCCATTTGGTAGTGCGCTTCAGTATTTTTTAGAAAATTGGCTGCCGAGGGCAAACCGTTGGTTAGAATCGCGCACCGGGCATACCGTTGGAAAGGTAATTCAGAGACCTTCGAAAGTCCTTGGGACCGCTCACGGGTTCGGGAGTTGACTTTGGGTCAAATATATCTCGGAAGCATTTGTCAGTCCATTGGACGGGGAATCGCTCGGACCCAAATGGATCGTTCGTCCGCATGGTAAGTCTGAATCGTGCACGGGGCAGACCGTTGGAAAGGTTAGGAGATGTACTTAGACATTCCAAAGAGTTTGACCCAATTTGGGGAGCTGACTTTGGTAAACTGGGTTCGAGAAGCATTCGGTGACCTCCCGGAGTCAAACGGATCGTTCGTCAGCATGGAAAGTCGGAATCGCGCATGGGGTGGACTGTTGGAAAGGGTATTAAGTGACCTTTGAATATTCATTCACTCTCGATCGAGATGAAGAGTTTGGATTTTGGGTCAAACTGAGCCGGGGAGCGCCCGGTGGCCTCCAGGTCAGTACTTGGGACATGACCTGGGTTTACGGTGATGAAGGGAGGTACTAGGGACCTAAGGAGAGTTAGGGGGTAAAAGAATGGGGTGTCTACACCCGCTCTTACCCCGAACACACAGTTGGCAGGGTTAAGTTTCATCCAGTTTCGTCCATGGTGTTAAAAGTGCGCTCAAGGTCGGCCACATGCTCTTAGCCTTGAGGATTTTTGTAAACTTATCATCCACATATAATTCCATGGTTTTACTTATCTAATCCTCAAACAACTTGTTGACCAATCTCTGATATGTTTTCCCGATATTTTTAAGGCCAAAGGGCATGACTTTGTATCATTACATTCCTTTGTCCATGATAAATGAGGTCTTCTCAGTGTCGGATGGGTCCATATAGATTTGATTATAGTCTGAATAGTCATCCATGAAACTCGTCAATTCATTCCCAGCTATGGCATCTACTATATAATTGATCCTAGGGAGAGGAAAGTTTTCTTTTGGACAAGACTTATTTAAATTGGTAAAATCTACACACATCCTCCATTTACCATTAGGCTTTGGTACGATGATTTCATTAGTTAGCCACTCTGGGTAGACCACCTCCCTAATGAAGTCATCCTTATCTAACTTTTTAACTTCATCTCGCATCTCCTCATATTTTTCTCTAGAGTAGATTCTTCGCCTTTATCTAATCGTCTTCACTCCTTCATCCACATTCATCTTGTGGTAGATAATCTTTGGATTAATTCCTAGTATATCCTCATGACTCCAGGAAAAAATATTTTGTCTCTCCCTCAACAGTTTGATCAACTCATCCTTCAGTTCTTTCTTTAAGGCTTTGCCAATTAGGACGGGTTTTTTATTCGTCCTCGTTGAGGACCACGGATTTTACCTCCTCGACAGCTTCACCTTTCTTTAATTTTAACTTGTCCCTTGGATGGAGAGTATTAATGTTATATATGGTGGTGGCTCTTTAATCGGATTCTATTTGATCACCCTAAACTTCCCCTACTCCATAGGGAGTCAAAAATTTTATCATCTAGTGAATAGTAGAGGGCACTGCCTCCAATTCCTTGAGGGCTACCCGTCCCATGATGATATTGTAAGATGAATAGACATTTTCATCCATCATAAAGAAATTTATCTTTTTCACGAGGCACCTCATCTAGGTCTCCCTTATACAAAAGTCCATCTCGTATATCCCCATAGGGTGGGCTTTTTCACCACTAAAGTCGATTAAAGCCTGGTTGTATGGGATGAGTCTTTTCTTGCTAAGTCCCAACCCTTTAAAGCATTCCCAAAACATTACATCAGTCAAACTTCCTCTATCGACTAGTATTCTAGGAATATCATATCCATTCACCCTCTTAGTAATCACTAGCGGGTCGTCATGTGGGTCCAGGATCCCCTTGAAGTCTAATATCAATAAACATATCACCAAGGTGTTCATATCCACCTTCTTCCTCTTCCTCGGCTTTGAGTCAACTACATCCAAGTTTACCACAGCCTCTGCAATATGTCCCTTCCTGTTGGCTATGTCTTTTCTACCACATACTAAACCACCACATATCATCTTCACTCCTAAAGAAATCGTATGTAGCACACCTTTGGGTGCTGACACCTTTGGTGGGAGGTTAGGGTCGGCCTCATCATCATCATCATCATCATAAACAACATTATCATTTCTTTTTGCATGGACATCCTGTCTAAGCTTGTCATCTCATATCTTCTTGGTGTCACCTCTAGAACCACCCTTATCAACATATTTCCTGAGCTTTCCTTTATTCAAAATTTTCTTGATCTCATCCTTAAGTGAAAATAAGTTATCAGCAGTGTGGCTGTGATCCTGGTGGAAATCGCACCATTTTATCTTATCCCTCTTGTGAGGAGGAGCTTTCATCTTTTCTAGCCATCTCAGAGATCATTCATTTTTAATCTCATTCAGTATCATATCTGGACTGATCGTCAAGGGTGTGTAGCTAACAAACTTGTCGTCCACTGACCTCTTCTTACCTTCCTTTCCTTTGGATTTTTGGGACTTAGTCCCACTTGTTCCTTTATCATCTTCTCCCTTGGAAGCCATGGCCCCCTCCATGTTCATTAGTCTCCCGGTCATTGCCAGGAGTTCTGCCATGGTTTTTAGAAGATCTTCATCCATCTTTCATAGGAGTTTCCCCTTCTTCAGTCCCTCCATAAGGGCAGTCATAGCGATGCTTTCCTCATAGTCTTCTACTTCCTGCTTTTCCTTGTTGAAACGGTCTATATAGTATCTCAAAGACTCATTTTTCCCCTTCTTGACTTACAACTAGTGTGTGGTCTTCTTCTGAGGCTTCACTCTGGAAAAAAAATTATGGATGAACCTCTCGGCCAACTGCTTAAAATTCTCAATGGAGTTTCTTAGGAGAGAGGTGTACTATACATGTGTAACACCAGTAAGGGTGCTTGAGAAAGCTCGGCATCTCATTTCATCGGAGATCAAATAGATATCGGCTACCGACTGGTATATTTACACATGATGAACAGGATTTATTCTCCCATCATACTTTGGCATGACAACTGGAAGCTTGAACTTGGTCGGGGTTGGGTAGCACACTATTCTTGCAACAAATAGAGACCCCTCCATGTAAGCTCTCTGCATGGGGTCTTGGCTCTTCAAGATATCACCAATTTTATCTTCAAGCTTATGTATAGAGCTATTCCATGGCTTGTCGAATGCTGCTGAATTATCTCCCTCAGCCACCATAGCATTATCATCAGCCCATTCTCTATCGATTGGACGTTACATTTGCTCTATGATATCCATCATTTTATAACTATTCACTTTTATATGTTCCTCATCTCGACCATGTGGAGGCCGATGGCCAGCACGTCCTTCATTTCCCCTATTAATACTATGTGACCTAAAGAGTCGGTCTCATAAGTCACTGACCAGGCCAAGTCTATCAAAGGCAGACCCTCTACTGAGTCTGTCAAGCGCTAAGGCACGTGGTTGGCCATCTCGGTCCAACCTTCCACTATTTCCCCTACTGACTTGAATTGGGCACACAGTATCTCCATAAATCTCATAGGGTTCCCAATATTCATCCTCATCGTCACATTGTTCATCTTGACATTTTTGGCCTTGTCTCCCCTGGTGCAATCGCCTAGGGTCGGCCACATCATGTATCTCTACTATTGCGCTGTCTCTTTGTGTGGAGTCGGGAGCGGTCCCCCTATCGCCTGATTACTACCCTCCCTAGCGGCTAGAGTTATCATCTCCGCTATCGTGCCAGTGGGTCTAGTCAATATATTTTGGCTAAACGAAGCGAGTTGCTCCTGTATCTTCTGCTAGCTGGCCATCAGCGAGCGCAGTGTCATTGTGACCTTAGCCATCTCTAACTGAGCATGCTCTTGGCGAGTGCCATGTGGTAAATCTAAAGCCATTAATTTCAGCAGATGAACATAATAGAAACGGGTGCACTAAGTGAGCTGAATAAACTGGAAAAATTCTTAGATAACTCAACCAGGGATTTTTCAACGGTGATTCAAGTCTAGCCAAATGTGGGACTGGATCGCCACCAGAGAATTCGATGAGGAACAGGATGTAAATGAGAGGAAGAAGAATAAGTATCTCACTTCCCATAGACGACGCCAACTAATAATACCAGATATATTATCAATAAGTAAAACGGTATGATCTCAATTCAGAATAACTTCTAATGGTGAAATAATGGTGGAAACCAAGTTTTAAGTGAAGAAGGAGATGAGACAAAGAGGAAAAAGACTAGAAAATAAGTGGTTCAGCCATTTGTCCTATTCCACCATGTAGGTGAGCATTAATTTCACTATAAAAATTGGCTCTAATAGCCTTAGTGATATAATTCACACTAGCTTCTCTCTCTACTGTGATAGTAACAGACGATTGGATAGGGTTTGAATATTTTGATTATTTACATTGATGAAGAAGATAAGTATATATAGTGCCTAGGGGGTGTATTGTACCCCCAAGCATGTGTAGAATGTTCCTGCCAATAAGGTGTCACTAGAAAATGTAGATCATGATGATGAAATATTGCCCCACGTATGAGGGAGATCTTGTTATAACGGTTTTGTGCATGTGGTATTTGCAACCCACGCGCACTCTGCCCCACGTGCCCTAATTCACGCGCTCTTCCAGCTGTCAATTATCATCCGTACAAACTAGTCCAATGCCGAGTTATCGATAATTTAATGGTACGGTAATTATCATGCTAAGATGAGTCTTCTTTTGGCCCCCTACATGCAGGTGATGGACGAGGACGAGGGGACTTGAGTTATAAGATCAATGTTGTTATATCATTGACTATGTAAAGGATGAGGATGAGTCCTTTTATGATCAATTCAGGGCAGAGGTCGAGACCCTTCGATGTAGGTCTACAATCGAGCCATAGCTCTCTCAAACTAACAGTTTTCCACTGGTCGGCCTTGTCCGAGGAGTATAGTACAAGGACGAAGACATACTTGGTATATCAATAAATAAGTTTTGAATGAAAGTATAATATGTGTAATTATGCGTCAACTCTTTTTCACACATTACATACATAAAGCCCAAGAACCGTAATCACCAGGGAAAAGGAAAATTTATTGAGTAACAAATAGGAGCCAAAATACTATACAATAAAAATTACATGACCTATATATAGTCGGTTGCCAAATCAAATTATATTCCCAAAAGAAATCATAACGCCCAATTCTAAAACCCAAAATAAATATACTAGTAAATTTTGATAATAGGGTATACGTTGAGGATGCGATCACTTACCGCGTGGCCAAGGAACCTCACCTTTGTGACACCCCGCCTAATTAAATACCGGGCGATCACTACTTTATTAAATTAAAATCAAGGTGAACAGTTGGATCATTCTTAGCATCACTGTCGCAAATGAAAATTTTCAAATTTAAACACCCTGATTAATTAAGCTAAGTGTTAAAAACCATTTAAAACCTTATTTCCATTTTATTAAATCCAATTATAAAACCTTTAACCATTAACATTTAAAGAGTCGCACATTAAGTATAAGAATAAAAAATGAACATTCAAGAGTTTAACCATCAATAATGAATTCCAACATTAAAACACTAAAGGAAAACATCCTGACAGTAATAAATTCCGAAATAAAGATACTGAAAGTAAAAGAATTACAATCTCTGAAAAAACCAACTAAATAATGGAAAAGGGTGACACATGCCCCCACTGGATAAAGCTGAACTAGAAGTGGAGTCAACAACGAAGTCGTTTAAGCAATGGCCTGCAACTCCCACAAAAGCTACAGCGCTTTCCATCCAAAGAATCCTAAGCATGATGCCCCTATGGCTGGGCACCTGTAATACATAAATATATATATATATATATATATATATATATATATATATATATATATATATATATTATACACAAGAGAGCAGAGATAATAGCAAACGGGTCAGAGCCCGAATGTAAAACAGTTTTAAAAATAGTTTAGCAAGTATTTAAAATGCTTACCGGTTAATGCAACAGTCATATTAGTATGCGACACTCTCTTGAGAATTCTCACCCCTCATCTAGTGTGCACGTCTACCGTACTAATGAATCCCATATATCTCTCTAACTTATTCTCCACAAGACTTAACACGTGAAATTAAGGTTATGATATTTACTTTATAAAAATCTATCTCTTCAAGATTTCTTACGCTATTTAGAATAATTTCGTATCGTTATAATGTTTCCGAATACTTGTAGCGAAGTTGAAGAATTTCATACTTTACGTAACTACTATTTCGCTCAGTAGGAAGTTCTCATATAGATACACGTATATATATTAGTTACACAAATAATATATATATAAACAGCACCCCGCATAAAATCTATGGTGCAAAGTTTCCATAATTAAGTATATATATACCAGTCACTCATATAATACATATATACTAACGGCACCCCACACAAAAACTATGGTGCTGGCACACTCTGCTATTTAGTCCCTATATCACAAATATTTGGGGAAATGCTAGTTCGGAATCACTCTTGAACTGCATTAACACAAACACATACAAATGGAGGTGAAACATAGTTCCCGGTCCTAAGAGGTCAGCACATACCCACACGTCTCTTAGGCCCATCTGACTATCAATCAGATAGCCTGTACCAGGGAAATACTATGTTCTAGGGTACAAGTCAATATCCTCCATAAAGGTCCCATAGAGATAAGACTGTCCCGGCGCAGAAACCCCCCGTGATAGCAAGTAGCCCGGGTACGATTTTTACACAGAAGTAATATATGCACAATCACACTGTCATATATATAATATATGTATTCACATCAACATTATTAAATCAGGCGTGTTCACGACCCATAATTATAATTATCCGTTATTACACATTTTACTCAATTATCTCGTACAACGGACTCATTCCTTTTTATTCTCGTAATTAAGTTATTCTAACCCACTTCTCGTCTCTCGAAGTATTCTCCTTAACCAAGTACAATTTCAGCAGGCCCTCACTCACCTTCTAATCCAACTTCCTAGATGTTTCGATTATTTCATCAACGCACGTATGATTTCTTAAGTACGAATGTCTCCCCGTTTACCCTTTATTTCCCTTCACATTAAAGTTCCACTCAACGGGGACTATCTTGACCCTACTGGTCCTTCTTATATCCCATTATGTTCTAGCAACCCTAATCACGGTTTACTACGTATAAAATCGGATTAAGCTAACACGAGCAAAAATGCAGTTTTCCAGGAGGGTTCGATCGATCGATGAAAGGTGGTCGATCGATCGATCCATCGATCGATCGATGCTCTGAGCTCGATCGATTGATCAAGCAGTTATGCAGATTCTGCAGAAAACCCAGTTACGGGATTCTTACCCCAAACTCCTCCAAATCATCATGTTACAGTCTCAAACTCTCAACCACTTATACTACAAGTGTTGTATACCCATATAAACAATATCCTACATAAAACATACGAATTTTCATCAACTATAACAAGATAAAAGGTTGAAAATATTTATAAATCTCAAGAACCCTAATAATTTTCTTTAACTTAGTTTCTTCCATTTTTCTTCCAGATTTTCTATCACTAATACCATGGAAATTTGTGATTCAACCTCTATATGTGAAATGGATTTCCAAAATATGATATTTACCTCTACAACATGAAATTTTTATCTCCAATTAATGTTTTCTTTCAAGAACACTAATTCTAGTCAACCCTAGACTAATATAAAAGAGCATTAACTTGATTAAAGAAAGATAGATACTTGGCTGAAATTTCAGAGTTCTGATTTGTGGAAGAATTTGATGTGGTTGAGATCCTCGTTGCGCGATCTACCATTTGGCGGTGACGGCGGTGCAACCAGAGGAGTTCTTGGCCTAGAACTCCTTGGAAAGCTCCTCCCCTTCCTCTCCAATGGCCGTCATTAGTTTTTGGTTATGTTAACCCTAGAAGACAACACTTACCATCTAATATAACCCTAGAAAATTCGTGGGTTTAATTACCCATAATTACGAAATGTTCAAAACGCCCTCCCGGAGTACTAAATAGGCCTAAAAACTCCCCGAGACCCAAACTAAACCCTCGGGTACACTTTTCTGACTATCTCAACCCTTTCGAAGACTTTAGTGCACTCAAAATGACCATACGAGCAACTAATAATTTATTCACTTTTATTAATCAACATTTAGTCCCGACACGATACGGGCGCATCCTGACTTAAATTTCTATAATTGCCATTTTATTCACGCGTGACAATTTTTATAAAATAAATCTCATATATTACTATACTCATACAGTAACTTTCAACAAATTTCAATAATTACTAACACTCGTCGCGCTAGTAAATATTTCAAACAACATTCCGGATCAAAATTAAATTAATTTATCTCAATTAAATTTAATAAATCCCTAAATTTAAAAGCCATAACAATACGGGGTATTACATACTTCCCCTCTAATAAGGGAATTTCGTCCCGAAATTCAAAAAATAAGGCTTACCTGGTAGAACAATTCTGGATATCTTTTCAGTACGCAAACTATCTACCTAGTAAGGCATTTAATCACTGTAGCCCCCGCCTCACAGCAAGCTTGATTAACATTCTCATTGGAGACACCTCACATGGTGCTACCTACTGAAAACATTCACATAGGTCACGCCTATACATTATAAATTTCCATTATCTCACTATCATTGGGAGGCCTCACCTCACTACATGACAACTACTCGGATTTATTCATATACAAACTCCCATTCTGAGAAAACCATACGAACATTTGACCACTCTTGTTCGCCTAAAACAGTCATGGAATTCCACCATAGTTATCGGATTATTCTCGACCGATCCAAAATTCTGATTCTCCACTCACCTCTAAACATACGGAAGGAGAATAGTCAAGGTTCTTCCATACCAAAACCTTAATAAGCACCTCGTACGTGACAAACAGGTATGAGTGCTTCTACAGAGCATTCCTGAAATCATCGTACCAAGATTTCAAAATTTCCTTCACGTGGCTCCACTAATCTTTAATCACCGTGTGCCTATTCCCTGGCTAAGGGTGATACATCCTACTCGGAACGAAACCTTATCTCCGCTGGTTCCTGAAATCCCATATCAAAGGTGGGATTCACAAATCTCATCCCGATTCAGAAATTAATACTGCGTCATACAATGTTCTGGCGCGATCCTTCCTTTCAAAGGAGGTCTGGGGCATACTAGTTAATATTGTAAACCACTGCAAAGGAATATCAATCACTTCCTTCCAGGGAGACTTAATTCACATGTTCGGATGAACCCTTGATCTTGTTCTGAGGATGGTAACCCATCCAAGAACTTTACTTACTTTACCGACCTCTTCCAATTACATGAATTGTCGATAAACACAAAATTCTCCAGTTGATTCTCCTCTTCCAACCGAACCTTACCTATGGGCGGTGCATGTAGAGACTACTCACTACGTCCCGCTAAACATCAATTTTTCCTTGAAATGTATCACATTAAATGACACGTAATACTCCCCTTCTTTCCTTGGTGTATGCCTAAAGTTCCGACCCGTGCTCTTTCCTCCACGATGCGCACTTTGGGATCTTTTTTACCATACTAACATCATCACTCTTTGTATGCTCAATCGTTCTCACACTTGACTACTAACAAATTCGCTCCGAGTGTTCTTCATAATAATTAAATTCTACTCTATTCAAGGAATACTCCTTCTTAAATGGCTTCCCACAGTCTTCCAATTAAATTAGGGTGTGATATTCTAATTGTACACTTATGTATGGATTATCGCCCCTCATGTGACGTTTAATTCACTCCATCACTTCCACTTCTTTATGCTAGTCCCACAAATATATATTCCACACGTCCATTCCCATGTCCCCTCAACTCAGACAATTCGATTATCAGATAACCAAGATGCCCACATTTTTTGCAACACCCCGACCGCCCTGGGAGAGCGAAGGGCGTGCTACTCATCTGTAGAACTAACTAAATCCAACAAAATGTAAAGAATAGGGCATTCAAATTCCATGACAACAAAAGGGGAACAACAAATTTCAAACTTCTTCAGATAAGTACAACAATTTTCCCAATTAGGTACAACAACCAAAATAAATCACTAACGCTCTATTCATCAAAATAAATACAAGTCATATTTTTTGTATAATAAAGTTCTTTCCAGATAATCCATGCTAAAAATCATTCTAACTCTTTATTCACCTTGTGTTCTGAACGCGGTTATGACATTTGGGTACTCTAAATCACCTTAGAAATCAAATTTTTTAAATCCTCCTTATCATCGTTCCGCCCCTCAACTCGTGGGGATAACTTTCAATGCTTTCTTACCACAAAATCCGGCTCTAGTGGCTTTAAATTAAAATTCAACTTCCAACTTACATATGTAATTACTTGTACCCATTTGGACCGGGGTACCGAACTCATGGAATAGTAACCAAACATCTCCCTATTTTCAACCTTACGCTAAGTTTCATGTGTGGGATGTCTCGCAAAGAGAAATCCAAATAAGGAACCCCCCCCCGATACACTACTACCTAGCATTGTCGGTCATTGAAATCCGTTAGGTCCTCCGTCCATAACATGTACCCCCTTATTCCGTCTTTTGACAGAAAAGTTACATTCCCTCCCGTAATTACACATAACAAGGAACATCTCACCAATTGCACTATCGTTCAGTATTGGGTGTTGGTAATTGCATTCCATAAACTTCGAATGCATACAATCGAAATTCTCGAAATCCATTTCCCTAATAATAGGGGTATAAATCTTAATTCCCACATCTCTAGAGGATAGATATAACAATGCACTCTTCCTATCACCAAGTCCTGAGTGCTCAACATAATACTGAATTAAATCTTTTCGCTTAACGTAAACCCGATACATACTAAATCATAATGATAAAGTCCATACGTACATCGGTATCGAATATCTCGATCCCACTATCCCTTCCGAAGTGTCTAGGATAGATAATATAAGTGCGAGTCTGACCCTCTTGCAGGTGAAGCCTCTCCAGGACAAAATATGCTGCACTAATGCAACCACTCCAATTGCCTTGTAATAAATGCCCACTATCGTACTAACCATTTCTATAACGTTTTAACAAAGATAATATCATACTCGCATATCGCATCACTACAACGAGTAACCTCAATAAAGTACATAACACTTTTAATATACTTATTCATCCTCCGCGGATAGCACTAAAGAAAAAGCCCGTTACGCTAGGGAAAAATATTCACATAGTAATAACGTTTATAATTATATGTATTAAACTTGTCTCACATGCTAATCTAGCAATGAATAAAATATAGTGACTCGTCCGTGCCACATAAACATGCCTCATCCTCTCGGGATACAATTTATACTTCCACCTTGGCAATCGTCTTGACTGAACAAATGGTTTCCGTACGTAACACGTCTGCCCAAACCAAAACAAAACTACTTTAATCGTTGTATTTTACTAGGCACCGTATTCTTGTCCCTTTACTCATTTCGAAAAATATTAACGCGTGCGATTTCAGTCCCCATAAAAAGCCTCTACACATAATCCACTTATCACCTGTTCTACCAACCATGTTAGGATTGTCCTTCTCTCGAACTTTAGTTGACTTGATTCCTGTTGGCTACCCCGGTTATTCCCTTAGCCTTTTAGGCTCTGAAGAACATGTCACTGTTTATAATAGTCCTTACTGAATTTACCATCACTTGGTAAGAATTTAACTATCCGAATCATTTAAATGGGTCCCCTGATGTGTATCCACATCCCTTTATGGTGCTACACCACCACCGTTGTATTCAGTCTTATTCTCGACTAAATTCTTCGATTCTTTTAGCTTCTCACACAAAGAAGCATTACCATCTTTATTGACAAAATATGACATTATTAACCTCTAAATCGGTCGTCCATCAGAATTTCCTCTTTGAGTGTTATTAATTTTTATTATGAGTCGATCTCCCACTTGGAGTCATTTCCTCCACTTGTATCTATATCTCCCGATACAAAATTCACTAACGACTAAGATTCATATTCACAAATGGACTTCTGTCACGCCCTCCTGCGATGAGTTGAGGACAACTTTCACTTCTAATCCTGAACAGCTGAGGAAGGAACATACGGTCAACACTGTACCTAAGGTTCTCCTATATACATAGCATTCCACTTCTAAAAATTGGTGGTTGACTCCCATCATTATAACTTCATCCCGAAAGGCAAGAAAATTTTCTCTAAATTTTCACTTTTAGTTAGCCACACTCTGTCCTATATCTAAACCTTTGGATACTTTTCCTCCTTTGGTAAACACACACAATCCCCGCGTTTCTAGAATTTCCCAATGACAGTTCTCTACACGTTTTGTAACACGTTGGGTGAGTTTACTCTCGAACCTCTTTCGACTAGAGAAACATTTGGAAATCATTGTCGCGCCTTAGTCTCCTTTCTATTCTTGGCTTCTCGTGCCATAATGGAGTTGACCTCAACTACGGTCACCATACTCGAATATATTTTACCACTTCAACTGAGCCCTGCCTCCAGATGTCCGCTTAACGGTCCTCTTCTGACATCCATCATCGCTCGGCACACGCACACATCCGAACGAAATTAGAATTCACTAATGTATATACGTCATAGCAGGAGAACGAAATCTCATCAAAGAAATCGACAATCCTAAACATAGGGCTCTATATCAAACAAAGCAACGCTGAAAGCATAATAAGCCGCACAGATCCTAAAGGACACTAGAACATGATGCTCTGATACCACCTGTGACCACCCGCCTAATTAAATACCGGGTGATCACTCCTTTATTAAATTAAAATCAAGGTGAACAGTTGGATCATTCTTAGCATCACTGTCGCAAATGAAAATTTTCAAATTTAAACACCCTGATTAATTAAGTTAAGTGTTAAAAACTATTTAAAACCTTATTTCCATTTTATTAAATCCAATTATAAAACCTTTAACCATTAACATTTAAAGAGTCACACATTAAGTATAAGAATAAAAAATTAACATTCAAGAGTTTAACCATCAATAATAATCCCAACATTAAACACTAAAGGAAAACATCCTGGCAGTAATAAATTCCAAAATAAAGATACTGAAAGTAAAAGAATTACAATATCAGATAAAACCAACTAAATAATGGAAAAGGGCGACACATGCCCTCACTGGATAAAGCTGAACTAGACGTGGAGTCAACAATGAAGTCGTCTAAGCAATGGCCTACAACTCCCACAAAAGCTACAACACATTCCATCCAAAGAATCCTAAGCATGACGCCCCTGTGGCTGGGCACCTGTATTACATATATATATATACACAAGAGAGCAAAGATAATAGCAAACGGGTCAGAGCTCGAATGTAAAACAGTTTTAAAAATAGTTTAGCAAGTATTTAAAATGCTTACCGGTTAATGCAACAGTCATATTAGTATGCGACACTCTCTTGAGAATTCTCACCTCTCATCTAGTGTGCATGTCTACCGTACTAATGAATCCCATATATCTCTCTAACTTATTCTCCATAATACTTAACACGTGAAATTAAGGTTATGATATTTACTTTAGAAAACTCTATCTCTTCAAGATTTCTTACGTTATTTAGAATAATTCCGTATCGTTATAATGTTTCCGAATACTTGTAGCGAAGTTGAAGAATTTCATACTTTACGTAACTACAATTTCGCTTAGTAGGAAGTTCTCATATAGATATACATATATATATATTAGTTACATAAATAATATATATATAAACAACACCCCGCATAAATCTATGCTGCAAAGTTTCCATAATTAAGTATATATATACCAATCACTCATATAGTACATATATACTAACGACACACCACATACAAACTATAGTGCTGGCATACTATGCTATCAAGTCCCTATATCACACATATTTAGGTAAATGCTAGTTCGGAATCACTCTCAAACTGCATTAACACAAACACATACAAATGGAGGCGAAACATAGCTCCCGATCCTAAGAGGTCAGCACATACCCACACGTCTCTTAGGCTCGTCTGACGATCAATCAGATAGCCTGTACCAGGGAAATACTATGTTCTAGGGTACAAGTAAATATACTCCATAAAGGTCCCATCGAGATAAGACTGTCCCGGCGCAGAAACCCCCCGTGATAGCAAGTAGCCCAGGTACGATTTTTACACAAAAGTAATATATGCACAATCACACTGTCATATATATAATATATGTATTCACATCCACATTATTAAATCAGGCGTGTTCACGACCCATAATTATAATTATCCATTATTACACATTTTACTCAATTATCTCGTACAACGGACTCATTCCTTTTTATTCTCGTAATTAAGTTATTCTAACCCACTTCTCGTCTCTCGAAGTATTCTCCTTAACCAAGTACAATTTCAGCAGGCCCTCACTCACCTTCTAATCCAACTTCCTAGATGTTTCGATTATTTCATCAACGCGCGTATGATTTTTTAAGTATGAATGTCTCCCCGTTGACCCTTTATTTCCCTTCACATTAAAGTTCCACTCAACGGGGACTATCTTGACCCTACTGGTCCTTCTTATATGCCATTATGTTCTAGCAACCCTAATCAAGGTTTACTACGTATAAAATAGGATTAAGCTAACACGAGAAAAAATGCAGTTTTTCAGGAGGGTTCGATCGATCGATGAAAGGTGGTCGATCGATCGATCCATCGATCGATCGATGCTCTGAGCTCGATCGATCGATCAAGCAGTTATGCAGATTCTGCAGAAAACCCAGTTACGGGATTCTTACCCCAAACTCCTTCAAATCATCATGTTACAGTACCACACTCTCAACCACTTATACTACAAGTGTTGTATACCCATATAAACAATATCCTACGTAAAACATGCGAATTTTCATCAACTATAACAAGATAAAAGGGTGAAAATCTTTATAAATCTCAAGAACCCTAATAATTTTCTTTAACTTAGTTTCTTCCATTTTTCTTCCAGATTTTTTATCACTAATACCATGGAAATTTGTGGTTCAACCTCTACATGTAAAATGGATTTCCAAAATATTATCTTTACCTCTACAACATGAAATTTTTGTCTCCAATTAATGTTTTCTTTCAAGAACACTAATTCTAGTCAACCCTAGACTAATATAAAAGAGCATTAACTTGATTAAAGAAAGATAGATACTTGCCTGAAATTTTAGAGTTCTGATTTGTGGAAGAATTTGGTGTGGTTGAGATCCTCGTCGCGCGATCTACCATTTGGCGGTGACGACAGTGAAACCGGAGGAGTTCTTGGCCTAAAACTCCTTGGAAATCTCCTCCCCTTCCTCTCCAATGGCCGTCATTAGTTTTTGGTTATGTTAACCCTAGAAGAAAACACTTACCATCTGATATAACCCTAGAAAATTCATGGGTTTAATTACCCATAATTACGAAATGTCCAAAACGCCCTCCCGGGGTACTAAATAGGCCTAAAAACTCCCCGAGATCCAAACTAAACCCCCGGGTACACGTTTCTGACTATCTCGACCCTTTCGGAGACTTTGGTGCACTCAAAATGACCATACGAGCAACTTATAATTTATTCACTTTTATTAATCAACATTTAGTCCCGAAACGACACGGGCACGTCACGACTTAAATTTCTATAATTTCCCTTTTATTCACACGTGACAATTTTAATAAAATAAATCTCATATATTACTATACTCATACAGTAACTTTCAACAAATTTCAATAATTACTAACTCTCATCATGCTAGTAAATATTTCAAACAACATTCCGGATTAAAATTAAATTAATTTATCTCAATTAAATTTAATAAATCCCTAAATTTAAAAGCCGTAAAAATACGAGGTATTACAACCTTATCTATCTAGAATTCATATTTACTTAACCTGGAATACAACTGATTCTCTTGAAGTTCTTGTAATGTCGCTCGGAGATGATCCTCGTGATCTATATTTGACGTCGAATACACCAAGATGTCATCCACAAAAACCATAATGAACCGATATAAATAGGGAAAATAGATGCGGTTCATCAGGTCCATGAAGGTTAACGAGGCATTTGTCAACCCAAAGGGCATTTCCATAACCTCATAGTTGTCATAGGGTGCTCGAAATACAATCTTAGGAACATCCTCCTCTTTGACATGCAGCTGATGATATCCAAACCAAATGTCAATTTTTGAGAACCTACCTGCCCCACGTAACTTATCGAAGATATCATCAATATGGGGAATAAGGTACTTGTTCTTCACAGTTACCCTATTCAACTGCCAATAATCGATGCCAAGCTGTAGAGAATTGTCATTTTTCTTTGTAAATAAGACCGAGGCTCCCCACGGGGACACACTAGGGCCAATGAAGACTTTACAGGTTAATTCTTCTAGCTGAACCCTCAGTTCCTATAATTCTATTGGGGACATTTTGTGGGGTGGAATAGAGATGGGTGAGAAACCCTAATGCACATCTATAGAAAACTCCACCTCTCGTAGTGGTGATAACCCGAGGAGGTCATCTGAAAACACATCGGGGAACTCCCGCACCATCGGATAGATTAAAATCATACCTTATGAATCGTCTTGAGCCATCAAGCTGCTCAACTAGTCGAAATACTTCTTCTGCTCACGGACTGTGGAGAATTTTCAAGCATAATTGATACAATGCTCACTGCTGAAATGATGGCGAGAACCATCCGAAAGTGGCACTAGGACAATGTTACGATGGCATTCAATGGTGGATTTGAAACTCGAAAGCCAGTCCATACCAAGGATAACCTCGAACCCATACATGTCCATTAGTATCAAGTCATTATAGGACAAAATCTCTAGACATGATCACACATTTATGGCAAACCCTATCGAGGACTATGCCGCCACCCACTATAAGCCCAATGAAGATAGGTGGGTAAAATCGGTCTACCACTAAACCTAAACTAAAGGAAAAGGAACTAGATAGGAAGGACTATGACACTCCAGAGTCAAAAAATGCCTTTAACCAACTATTGTATAAGATAATCATACCTTTCATTACTTAGGGAACACTGAAGGGTGCAGTCTGATGGGATTTAGTGCAAGCTCACCTGGGATTAAACATGTTGGTCTGACTGCTGGGCACCTGACCCTTCCCATGGCTACCCCATCTCTAGGTTGGACATGAATTGTCCACACCATGCCTTTCTAGCTACTAGCACACTGAAGGAAACTGCTGATGCTACTGGGTGGGGCCATATATAAAATGGAACCATGTATAACTGGAACGAAGCTAACGGTCAATTGGCTAACCTACTGACCACTCGAAAACCACTGAGGGCACTCCATTTTCATGTGACATGGGATCCCACATCTATAATATATCCTCTCTATTGGAGAGATGGGGATCTGATTGCTAGTGGACTATTCTGAGGAAGAGCCAACCCCACAACTGCCTTAAGTTTTGCGAAGAAGCCTCGTGCCCCGCTTCGAGACTTCTTGTGCCCCCTAATGAGACCTATTGGGTTCACTCTTCTTCTCCTTTATATCCTATCAATCCTTTGCATTGATCTCTAACCATATGGCCTTATTCACTTCAGTCCGAAAATCGGGCGGATCTAAAATTACTATGATCCGTCGAATGCCCAAATTCAGGCCCTTTACGAAATTCCTCATTTTCTCCTCCTCGTACTTTTATATGACATAAATGTAGTTACAAAATCTTTCAAACTTTACCATATACTCATTCACTGAAGTATTTCCTTGAATCAACATGGAAAACTCATCCTTTTTGGTATCCTTGAATGCTTGCAAAAAATACCTATCGAGAAAGGCCCCCGGAAAGCTGCTCCAGTTGGTCGTCTCAATGGTGCTGGCGGAATAGGTGCTCCACCAGTGTTCTTCTTGTTCCATCAGCTAAAACGTGGGAATTTTGACTTTTTACTCTGAGAGCACATCCAAGATTTCCATTATTTTGATGACTTCATTAAGCCACTCCTCAAATGCTTTGGGCCAGTTGCCCTATTTAAAGTAGGCAGTGTAACCTCCTGAATACCTTAAGGATAGAAGTGGAGGTGGTTCTCTCCATAGTCCCACTGCAGTCTTCTCACTGTTGTTCCGTAAGGGAGTCGACTAGCTAACGCACAACTTGCTCCATGCATCGAAGCTCATTAGTTCCCGACCCTCTACCAATGTCATGACGTGGAGGCATCTACACAAGAATGGAAAGTTTAATACACATGGATACGAATTAAAGGAGGTAGCAGGAGTGTTTTTTAAACATTAACTAAAGCATTAAATAAGCAAAAACGTAGGAGGAAAATGTACTAGGAACACGAGAGCACTCCGTCACACTCGAGGATCCTATTGCTTTGTTGTCATTTGTAATCCCCCGACCCAGATTTAGGTTATCGTTGGGTCAACCCGCATTGAGTCAAGGAGTTAAAGGGGGAGGGGGAGAGTTTAATTAATTTACTTATGAAAATCCCTTAATTTGCCTAATGTATATAGTATTTGAAGTTCCTATTTTAGCTTAAGAAAGGGGTGCCCACTTTATGTAATTAACCGATTTGCACGATTTATTTATAAAAATCCGAGTTGATCCACAGTACTAACTAAACAGAATACAAATCATAACCATCCTGTATTATTATAAATTATGACCGAAGGCCCGAATAAAAGTCCAAATATTAAAAGTGCAAATACATAATGTCCATTGTTTGAAAACAAGTACAAAGCATTCTAATGACGTTGATCGCCCTCTAGGGCTTTAATCAGGTCCTATCCAACATTCCTACTCGATGTACCTGGGGTGGGGAGGGGTTTTTAAAATAAAAAGTAGGGGTGAGAGAATGCTCAGCATGGTGGATACTATTACGCTATACGTTTTCTACAAAACACTATACATATAATGTGTATTTTAATCAATAAAGAAAACATTAACAATTTAGCTAGTATTAATGCAACTAAATGCAATGCACCCGAGCGATGAACTTATACTCACACTTAACCAATTTTATCACCCTTTATCGGGTTTAGAGACTAATTATTTACATTTTAGCCTTTAGTCTCAATTATTACATTTCCATTAGGTTGCTTTATTTAAATTACAATTACAACCAATTAAATTCCTTTTTCATTATCTTTCTCGAAATCTTCCTAATATCGCATACGTCATCGGGTTTCTCACCATTGGTGACGCCACCATATGCTCTAGCCAGTGGTTTTGGGTCTTTCACCCCAGGGCTCTGGGCCCTCCTTAATTTTCCCAGTGTTATCCGAGTCTAAATTTTTATGGGCTTTAACATTTTTCCAAATGTCTATATTATTCCATTTCCTTTTTACCATTTTCGCCATACAATGGTCTTGAAGCATTTTTCGTATTATCAACGTGCCAAAACTTACTTTATTCATTTTTCACCCAAAAATAGACCTATAGGAGGGAACCTAACCCTTAGGACCCTCAAGTTTTGTCAAAAATCCCCTTTTGTCATAATTTTGAGAAAACATTATCTTTGACTCTATTTTGGCACAAGAAGTAAATCATTTCTTCCAACACTATTTACATTATTTCATGTTCAAAACCATATTTATCTATTTTATTTTTTATCGCATAAAATGTTCATCTTCTAGGAACATTTTATCAAAAACCCATAGCCTTGTCTTATGATACCATTTAAAACTCACATTAGCTCTTCATCATCATAATAATTTTTAGCATATTTTGGGGCTGTTTTTTCCATACTTGTTCATTTTACTAAAAAACCCATTTTAACATGTTTATTCAAGTGTCACCATTTAACACACTACATGTTCCTACATGTCCAAGAGAGGATTTCAACCTAGAAATACCTTAAATATGCATTTAAATCAAGACTAATCATGGGTTTTATGTAAATTCGCATGCTTTCTTCCAAATGTCAAGGTAAAATGTCATTTTTATAAAAAGACCCACGTAGGGTTTGTCCGGAGAAAGTCCCATTTTTTGCAAGACCATTTATTTTGTAAATGTAACCACATTTTTAGGCATTAAAATCCATCTAGAAACATCCCACATAATTTCATAGCTAGAAGATTCTTAAAAATATAGAAGGAAAATGGTGGTGGGATTTACTCTCCCACTTCTCTATCTTATAACCCACACACAACCCACTTAAAACATATAAAAAAACCTTTAAAAGTCATCATATTCATCACGCTCTACGAATTTGACACGTTATCTAGATCTATGGCTGAAATCATGGAACCAAAATTGGTAGAATCTGATCCTGATAGATTCGTTCAAACAAGGTTGATCTCGTTCGAACGAGATCAACTCTAGTCAGAAGTTCCCTTCAAACGACTTAAGAAAGAGGGTCGACTGTATTGCAGAAGGTGGTTGTTTGAAGTTCATTTGAACGAGTGAGCATTTTCGTTTGAAGCAGATTAGTCTCGTTCGAATTACCAAATTTCCAAACTTGTTCAATTTTAGCCCAACAACTTTATTAAATTGAAAAAGAGCCACCAAACCAATCTGGATGAAGGGATAAAAGCTTATTAAAAAATAATCATATTTCATTAACTTCACATGATTACAAATTACACGAAAAGGAATGAAACATTGGATCGGGGTATCATAATAAATTTAGTGGGAATGATTTAACTATTATACAAATAATTATTGAATTAAGTGCATCTTTAGTTGACTAAATTGGGGCATTCAAATAATTGTTGGGACAATTTTAATAATTATAAGTTACAATGTACCATTATTGGGATTTAAACAAAATATGAAATTGGGTTAAGTCATTTAAAAAGTAGATAAAATAAAAGGCTAAAGTAAAAAAATTGGCAAATCTTAGCCACTATAGCCAACCCCAGGCCTCTATAGCTTCCACAAGGGCTATTATAAAGGCATAGGAAAGGGTGATGTTTGGATGCCTTGGCAAATAGTCTCAAAAATTGATTTTTTGGCCAACTGGACCAATAAAAAAATCTAGTCTCAACTTTTTAGGTCGAACTACGAGGATGTGAAAACGTGTCCGGATACTAGAGACCTTAATATGTTTTATAAATATGACTAAGATAGTGGGTCTTTTTCACAAGGATAATAATCCGACCAAAGCGAGTGGAGAGAAAATAAATTTTCTCTCCAAACTGTATTCTGCCAGCACAATAATAGGAAGAAAATAAACCTAACTGAGTGATCTTAATTATGTAATAAGGGGTATTTTTAGTGTAGTCTTGGAGTGGAAACATAATGAAATTAACATTTGGAGTGCATTTCAAGCCAAAAGAGCTTGGCATCCCATTGAGGACATCTTTGGCGGTGGGGGATATCTATGTACGCCAATATTTCTTCACATTTTGGTTTCCATGTAGGTAGGGATGTTGTATTATTTAGTATTTTACATGGTTAGAGTGGATTAAATAAATAATACACAAGTTGAAATACATATATGCAAAGAATTTTTAGATTATTTCCTAGCTTCAAATGTAAATGAATGCATTTAAGTTGTTTTATATGTTTATAAAAATATTTTGGTTGTTGGCACATATTCAGATAAAAATCTTAAAAGAATGCATTTTAAGTGATTTCACATGTGTCAAAATATTATGGGTATTGGCACATTTTTAGCATATATGTTTGGGATGTAAACACATGGGTATTGGTTACTTGTATCTTTGACAGAAATGGATATTAGTTTTGGGTTAAAGATAATAATATAAAATTAAGGGTTGTGTTTAAAATAATATTCTAAAAATATTATTTTTAACCTAAATTTTTTATAAACTTTTATTTGGGGTTAAAGGGTATTATAAATTATGTTTTAACTCAAAAACTTTGTACGAATGGTTTTGACTCCAAACTTTTATGAAATTATTATTTGGACCCTAGAACTGTTAAAATGATATTTTGACCCTAAAAATGTACTTTTAGAATAATTTTAAAAACATTCCCTAGACTTTAAATATTTAAAAAAGGACCCAAAAGTTAGAAAATTATAAAATAACACTATACTTTTGGGTAATTACAAAAAATCCCTCAAATATTGTATAACTGCAAATTGACCATTGGACTTTTAAATAATGTGAAACCCCCAGATTTGGGCAAAGTTACAAAAGTGCCCCAAACTTGTGGTTTTGAGAGGTAGTTTGTAATATATAAGTGGTTTTGAACTTTAATTTTGTAAAGAAATTACAATGTAACCTTGATATTATGAAAAAAATTACAAAATAAATGCTAAATGTTGTGTTAAATGAGTTTAACTCTAAATGGGTTCAAAAAAGTGCGCACACAACCACACTCTCTGTGTGTAGATAAAGGGAATAAAAGCATCAATTACGTGTATAGTAATTTTACATGGTTTGGTCATTCGTTGAGTCTAAAATGTTCAAATTAAAAAAAGGAAACTTAAAAATAGGTTTATACATGTAATAAATAAGTTATATTATGGGTATTTTTTAAATATAATTTAAGCTGATTATTTTGCTAAAAATAGCAATTGGACCACACTTAAATGAACTTTATAAAAAATGAAAGAGTTTTAATAATAGAGCAACTAGGGTAAATTTAAGAAGGTCTCGAACTCTTGGGCGTGGTTTCGGTAAAACCCCCAAAATTTTGGCCAGTAAAGCAATGGTTGTGACATTTATGATAAATGGTGCAAGATCATAGACATAAATGAGATCGATGAACTCTAGAATAAAAAGAAATATATAGGAATAAATGGATTTGGTAAATTTTATGAAATGGGCATATTTTTACGAATTTTGTATTTTGGGATTTAAATAACTTGGTCACAATAATGGGTATGTTATAAAGTAAATTAGTGAGCCCCGGAATGTGAAATAAAATGAAGAATCAAGCGTTATGAATTAAAAGAATAAAAAGTGTAGGGTCAAAATAGTTAGTGATCTTATTATGTGGAAGCCAGTTTCTAAAATATTTCATCTCTTTATCCTACACATGCATCTATTGTCATAAAATAGATAAATCAAACAAAGCAATCAACTAAAGCCAAGTTTCAGGAAAGAACCTCTTTCGGGTAAAACCTTTTATTCACTTAGAAATCTACAAGACAGTCGACTTACAGACTACTTGATAACCGCCACAGGCATAATGCGCTAATCTTCGCAAATCTCTAATGAATAACTATGATCCTCGCAAGAATCATAAGACCGCAGTCCTCCATCTTCAGCCTCAACCTTGGTTTCTAGCAGTGGATCCCCGCGGGTATCACAAGTCAGCCATGGAGATCTTCTCCACAAGGTGTATGCAAAGATACTAAATTTCTAGGGATTTAAACCAATTCACAAGAACAATATTCAAGGATGTTTTGTTGTGAATTAAAAAGTTTTTTTACAACATAAAGAGATGAAGAACTTTTGCATAAGTTATGCCGAAATGAGATTTATAAAAAACTTTTACAAAAGTCTTAAACGTTCTAAATATGAAATAGGTATTTATAAAAAAAACTTAAGTCAATGGTGTCATGGTCGTTCTAAAGAGATATTGATCTCGTTCGAATGAGATTTCATCTCGCTTCAAATGACCACATAAAAATCAAAACAGTAAAGCCATGTTTGAGCCATATGAGAAGCCAGGTTTCAAACGACATGGAAAAGTCATTTAAACGACTGTAAGCAAATATATTTGTTTCTTTTTTCGAAAATAAAAAGGTTTTGTTTGTCTTTTGATAAAAAATAAACATCCCAAACATAATTTCATGAATTAATCTCAACTCTAAATTGGTTTAAACCTTAACGAGATGTCGAGAAGTCTTCAAACTTGGAGATTCTTGAGTTCGGTTCGTCTTGATGGTGCGTGATAATCTGTAATGGTATACGCCAAACTAGTCTAAAACTATGATATGAACAATATTTGAAAAATTGTTCTTACAAATCTCCCCCTATGTCTATTCTAGTACAAAATAAACAAACATTACCGAATACCAAACTAAAATCAAAATCTCCTATGAACTTAAATCTTCTATGACAAAATTACTAACACCCTTCCTAACCCTAAAACGGAATGAAATAAGTCTCTTTGTCTTCAAACTTCCTCTTCCCTTTGACAAACTTTATCTTCATTCATGTGTCTTGAATTCCCCTTTAAATACCTACACATATGAGATAAAAACATATAACTTATGACACATCGATCTTGAAGAAAAGTAAAACTCATAAAAAATTCTCCCCAATAAATCAAACACATCTTTTAATTTTCTCTCCCCATTATTTTTATCCGTAATAGACAAATAAATGAAGAAGTAGAAACATAGGCAAGAAATACGAAGCACCACGTCGAAGATAAGACATCATAACAAAAAGATATTAAATCAAGCATGTGTAATGATCATCTCAAAGGCAAACATAACCAACTATTTTTGAAAATTTTTAATTTTTTCTCAAAAAAAAATTCAAAAATACAATACAATATATAATATATGCAAAATATATCAAAGAAATTAGGCACACATATATAGGTATAAACGACCATACAATATTACAAAAAACATATAAGCTTTACACACTATCATAGTATCGATGTGTCCAAACGTGTGGAATGGAATGAATGGTTGTGAACTGGTAACAAAAAAATTATAAGCCAAACACTCAAATATGTTCAAGAAGTTCTAATTGACCGCAAAACTTTATCGAATAAAGATTTATCCTTAAGTGACAAATAATGTTGAACTTAATGAACAAAACAAGCACAATGCACACAACCCTAGGATTTTAATGACTTTACAAATCAATAGCGTCATGACAAAATAAGCAAAACTAGGATTCATTGTGCAAACCCGTTGATTTTTCTAATTAAACTCCCTTAAGATATAAACAAGATCATATTTTCTATTATTTTCTTTTCCGTTGAATAATCATATCAAACTAAACTATTTGGCAACTTTTTTTTAGCAAATTTGCTCTTTTTATTACCTTAATTTTTTTCTTGGGATCTTTTCAAATGGTGTCTTTCACGACGAGTTCACTTGCCTCTCGTAGCCATTTCTCGTGTACACTCATACTATTTCATTATTAAACAAACTCTCATGGGTAACAGTTTTTACATGCACAAATCCCTCATAGTCACATAGATGTAGATGACAAGATTGATGGTAGAACATCTCACCAAGCTCAAATATACATGTGAAGTCAAAATCTAATAGGCTCGTGCATGTGTGTGTCGATACATATATAAAGTCGAATCCATTAAGCAAATCAAGTTCAAAATAACTCCATAAACATGGTTAAGATAAATCTAAGCATCTAAAGTCATACCAAAAGTCCTAACCACATGGAAATTGCATAGTAGATTGGATTCATACACACCAATATGTCACACCAATTGTGTTAAACTAAAATACACAAAAACCAAAAATCTTTTTATATTTTTTAAAAAATTTTAATCAAAATAATATCCTTTTGTATTTCATGTATGACTCAATAAAAGAAAAATATAATACAAAAGATACACATGTCATAACACTAGCAAGAATATATCATGAAGCATAACTAGAGTATGACAAACAAAATCATGCAAGCAATCATCTATAAGATATAGCATGTGATGCACCATGTGCAAGCATGTGAGAATCAACCAATCTAATATTTAGCGTCTCCAAAATCTATCTCATAACCCAAACACGTATATACCTAACTCAAGGGGTTATGGGAACCGACGGGACATTATCCTTCAACTTCCTAGGGCCTCTTCCAAGATCATAACAAAAATTCCTAAGGTGGCCTTTCCTACCATAATGTGAACATGTGTAAACATGAGGAATGTTACATACGTGTTGACCTTTCCAACGTCCTTGGATGCGGTTGACCCTGTAAATTAAACAATGTTCTTGGCTTTAACTCTCAAAATATTAGAAACATGTGAGCCATTACCATCACTAGTAAAACTACTCGAGTCTTTTAAATTATCTTTTAACTTCAAAATTTCATACTCAAGCAAAGAATTTTACTTTTCCAATTTTAGGGACTCTTTCTTTATATTTTTTATCATTCCTAGAAGGTTATTTCGCTCCCCCTCATTGAAAGAAAACTTATCCCTAAGAGTATTCTCACGTGCCTTAAAATCATTAATCAAAATATTTTTCTCAACGGCACAAACATTAGCCCTGGAATTTTTAAAGTCCTCCAATTATTTCTCCAAAAATTGGACTCTTTCACCACTCTCTTTCTTGGACAATTCAAACTTTCTAAAATCACAGTCCATGTCCACAAGTTTTTCACGAAAGAAATCCCTTCGATTTTGAACAGTTTGCAAAAGATCCATAGCGGATTTAAAAAGAAAATTTTCTTTTTCAAGAATCTCAATTCTTTTAGAAAACTTGAAATTCAAACGATTTAATTCATCAAAACGTGGGTATCCATCGAGGGAAAAACCAAAACACCCAAAAAGAACTAAATAAGGATCAAACACAATAACTTAGTGCAACCATCCCTGATACTAATTTTAGGGTCGAAATAATTAGTGATCTTATTATGTGAAAGCCAATTTTAAAAAGATTTTATCTTTTTATCCTAAGCATGAATCTACTGTGATAAAATAGATAAATTAAACAAAAAAATCAACTAAGGCCAAGTTTTAGGAAAAAAACCTTTCGGGTAAAAACTTTTACCCACTTAGAAATCTGCAGACAATTGACTTCTAGACTATTTGATGACCGCCACAAGCATAATGTGCTAATCTTCGCAAATATCTAATGAGAAACTATAATCCTTGCTAGAATCATAAGACCATAGTACTTCGTCTTCAGCCTCAGGCTTTGTCTTTAGCAATGAATCCCCACAAGTATCACAAGTCATCCATGGAGATCCTCTGCACAAGGTATATGCAAAGATACTAAACTTTCTAGGGTTTTAAATCAATTCACAAGAACAATATTCAAGGATGTGTTATTGTGAATAAAAAGTGTTTTTACAACACAAACGATGAAGAACTTTTTCAAAAGTTATGCAGAAATGGAGTTGGCAAAAGTCTAAAATGTTATGAATACGAAATAAATATTTATAAAAAACTTAAGTCGGTGGGTCGTTAAATTGGAGAATGTTACAAAATAATTTAAATGACAATTCAGAGTGCACGATTCATTCCAGATAGGCCTAAATAGTTGGAAAAGAGTACCCGAGGTAGTAATTGGGTCTCGGGACATTTTTAGGCATAACCGGGCCCACACAGAGTGTTTGAGCCATTTTAATTAGCCCACAAGTCTAATTTTGGGATCCACATTAGAAAATCTAAACTTAAGATTTTGGGGTACAAACAACTCTAAAAGGAAGATATTATAAAACCCAAATTAGAGAGGTTAGGGCATTCACAACTCAAAGAGAAAAAACCTAGGCTTGCAGAGAAGAAAAAAGGGAGAACTTGGAGAGCTTTTGGGAGTCAAATCCATGATCTTCATCGAAGGAATCATACTCTACAAATCATATACAAGTAAGTGGTTAATTTTCTTTAATGTAAATTTGTGATAATCGATTCATATCATAGTGCATGTGATAAAATTTCTTATTTTTGGGTTGGGTTGACATACGAATTCGGTTTTCATATTATGGATCATTACGTATAAATTTTAGGAAAGATGTACATCTTAAAGAATATTGTTGGGGGATTAACATTTGTGAGTGGAACCCAGAAATTTATCTCCTTATATTGATAAATAATGAAATAAAATTGAGGAAGAGTCTTTGTAAATCTTGTGTATATAGAGTTATATATTTTTGAAAATGAATTTTTATTCTGCAAAGCAGAAAGATTTAACAAAAATTATCAAACTTGGGTCTTTAACTCAATATGGAATTTGGGATTGAAAATCGGGTAGAATTCGATTTGGTACTAAGGGGTTACAAAAAGGGTTTTAGGAATAAAGCCGTGAAGAAAACATTCATGGCGGACGAACAGAAGGAGTATGAAGAAGAGAGAGAAAACCCAGGCATCGTTCGAATGACCCTAAGCCTCGTTCACGTGACATATCCTGTCATTCGAACGACAGGGTGAGTCGTTCGAACAATGTGGAAGGGCCAGACGTGGTTTGGTTTATTTATGATTGGGATAGAGGTGTTTAATTCTAGTGATTCAATAGGAGTTAGGCAGTGGGGTATTTATATTTAGGGATTTAAAAGGGAGACGAGTATAAAGAAGTACGTGGAGATAAAAAGAATGAAACCTAGATTTTGGGAATTTGGGGCGATAAATCCTAAGGTGATGATAAGGATCAAGGGAGCGAGTCCGGGTATTTTTTTAGTTAATGGACACCATGTTAATAAATTAATTAATGTTAACAAATTAATTAAGTTTAGAGTCGAGAAATTGACTCGAATATTTTGGGCTAGTGCTACGAGAATTAGGCACGAATTAGCCGAGTTTAAATTATATATATATATATATATATATATATATTCGATGATTGTGTAGTATATATATTTGTGTGCTTTTTAAATATTGTTGTGAATAATATTTATAGGAATACATACCCCTCTAGTGCTATCATGGGAGGTTGCAGGATGTGGGTGAATCCCCTGGCTATTGAATGTAGAGCGAGTATAATCCCCCGGCCATAGGCATCCAAGATTTTTATTATGTGATTTATTTTCGGGGGTAACACGCTTTGGGAATCGATCTCACAACCGGGGAACTATGGCCGCCTCCACTACGTTTATTTTTGTTTTACTAAATCGGGGAGCTAATCGCATTAGGGTTTTCAGGTGGATGAGTATACCTGGGGTGATAGCATTTCAGAGAAAAAATTCGATGAATGCCTACTCGGGAGGATATATATATATAGAGTTAGGATCTCCAACATACCTCATTAAACATACCTAGCAGCATACCTATTTTTTTTTAAATAGTAAAAAAAATTGAGTTAATATTTTTTATATGGGTTCATGATATTTAGATAAAAATAATGTGTTTTGATATTTTTAAAAAATAGGTAAAAAAAACTAACAGTTTTAAAGGGTAAAAACTGACAGTTTTTTCACCTATTTTTTAAAAATAACAAAAGTCATTATTTTCAATTGATTTTTTTTATAGGGGCACATTGAAATATCATGAACCCATATAAAAAATATCATCTCAAAATTATTTATTTTACTATTTTAAAAAAGGGTATGTTGCTAGGAGGTATGTTGGAGAGCCTGACTCTCTCTCTCTCTCTCTCTCTCTATATATATATATATATATATATATATATATATATACGGCATGTGTGTGAATGTTGTAATATATAATACGTATATAAGAGTGTAGATATTTATATACAGGTGAATTACATAGAGTAAAAAGGTATTACTTATATATAACTAGTGAGATTGTTATATAGTGCCTTTAAAAAGGATTAATTATGTTAATGTGATAAATAACTTATGAAGTAAATGTACAAACTACTCGGGCTAGAGTAACGTGTCAAGGAATTTTCAGGACAAGACTACTTAGATGGGGTAGTCTAACTAGGAGGGTTAGGAAGAAGCTTTAGGTTTGCACTTTAGATGAGGGGTGAGTAGTATCTCAAGTGAGTGTGGCACTAACTTAAATATGAAGAGCATTCATGCATTTTAATTGTTGCATTTTAATTCACTTGCAAAATATTTTCAAAAGGATTTAGGCTCTGACCTGTACTTGCAAAATATTTTAAAAACCTTTTAGGTATCCAGCCAGAGGGGTGCCAAACTTGACGATCTGTATCGGGGATGCGTTACTGCAGCAGATGTGGATGCTTGTAGGATGTGGACTTAGTTGCTTCGGTTACTTCATTCCTCGAGTAGGATGCAGTTCAGTTATTTCATTTGGGCATATTGCCCCAACTATTTTTCAGTCAGACCTCGTATTCAGATTATTATTCTATTGGTTTATTATTTTGGATTTTGGATTTTTTTAGTTGATTGTTCATTTGATCAGTCTTTTATTAATTTATACAGTATTGATTTAGATTCATTGATGGTGTGAATGGTTTAATTTATATTTCATCATGTTGTTATTGTCTAATAAAAATATAAAATTTGACACCGGCTTTTTGAATACTAGGTGGTTAGTAAGTTTTAAAAAGTTTTTGACTTAGATGCTAGGAATGAACTAGATGAGAAACCTCTTTTAATTTAATAAAGGACTGATCATCCGGTATTTAATTAGGCGGGGTGTCACATATGGTTTTAGAGCATCAGGTTCTCGTGCCCATAGAATCTGTGCAGCTTTTCACATTTCATCTTAGCGTTCTTTGATGTATATCCTTATGATAGGATTGTTGTATTATTTTATGTACGCGCATTTACGTTCTTATGCTATTCTAGATGTATAGGCGGTTAACTCGTATAACTCATTTTGAAATTTTAGATGCCTCTTAGGAGAGGTAGAACGGATAGAGAAACATCAAAGGATGAGGAGAGGGTGACTCGTCAGGAGCCGGTGGTTCCACAGTCACAGCCACCACTAGGGAGGATGATGACTATAAAGATGGACGAGATAGTAACCCAGGCAGTCAATGAAGCTATGACAGTCATGGCCGTTCATTTTCCATAGCCCCAGCCGCAGTTGCCAATGGCACCAGAGATCCAGACCCAATGAGGGAAAACTACTTGGTAGAAAGTCATAGAGTCATTTAAAAACGGTCACCCGCCCGAGTTTCAGGGTATCCCTGATGTAGTTGAGGCTTGTCAGTGGAAGAATAATATATTGTATCATCTGTGCATGGTGGAGTGTAGTGAGATGCAAAATCATATGTTAGCTACTTTCAGACTTGCTGGAGTAGCACTACAGTGGTAGGAGTCAGTTACCACCACCGAGGAGAGAGATATGATGACGATTACTGAGTTCTAGATGCGATTTAATTGCAAGTATTTTTCTCCAGCAGTGGAGACCGAGATGTGGAAGAAGTTAAATAAGGTGACCTAGGGTGATCGCTAAGTGGCAGAGTATTCAGATGAGTTCACTCGTTTGGCTAATTTTATGCCAGATTAGGTGAGTAACGAGGAGTGAAAGACAACAAGGTTTGTAGATGGATTAGCTTTGACAATTAGGCAACGGTTGATTTTCATTGGTGATGTATATGGGTGTCATTAATGCAACATTATTACACTGCCAAAATTGTCGCTTCCATGTGAAGGGAATCAATAGAGGAGGTGAGCCCAACCAGCATGGTAAGTGGGGGTACTATTAGCGGAGCACAGAAGCAGGATGGCAGGAAGCAGGGGAAGGACTCCCGACAAGGGAATTCTACTAAGAGATTCAGATCTGGGGGCTATCAACTGGATTGTCAGGATTTTCGACAAGACCAGCAGGGTCCCAATCCAGCAGCAGCACTTTTCTCCTCAGGGCCACCAGGGGCAAGAGAATGGTGGGGGAGGCCAACAGAGTTAAGATCATAGGCAGAGAGGATTTTCTAGGAAGTGTTTCTTTTGTGGAGAGACAAATTACATATAGAGAGATTTCTCTAAGAGAATCAGGGGGTAACTGCAGGGTGAGGTTCTGGATGTACAACCACTACAGCAGTTCATGGGTCAATTCGAACGAGAGAATTATTACCAGGAACCCAATGATCAGGCAAAGCATCTAGAGTATGGAGGCAAATTATCTTTTTATCCTATGAGCATGGGGTATGTTTTGAGTTACATTGGGGACGTCACAACATAAGATTTTTATCACTAGGATTCACAAGTGAGTCATATTTAATGGGTGTGTTGGCCGTAATAACCATATTATATATATAGTTACCGTGGGGTAGCAGGGTCCTTTGGTGTTAAATGCGAGAGAGTGGGGGTATACACTAAGAGGATGTTTACGTTATACGAAAGGTTACTACTTTTGAGAATTATGGGAGTAGGGTGGAGGAATTCCAAGTTTCGGATGGTTAGTGATGGTTTGGAGCTATAGTGGAAAGTTATAATAAGACTAGGTTTTATGGATTATTTCTATTAGGTATAACCTGAGGTAGGGTCTAACTTATATATATGAGTATATATGTTAAAATGTGTTGCATAATAGACTTATAATAATATGATTTTATTGTTAATTGTAATCCCGAGGAGCAGGGACATTTACTAATGGGATTCAGGGTGGATAGGCTTATTTTTTAGCGAGGAGTTATAGCTCATGATTTATTCGTGCTAAGAAACTAATGATAGTAAGGGGAACGGTATTATATGTTGTCTTTTGTAGCATAAGAGTGTTCGTATATACTTTTACGTCAAGAGACGGGGATTTGGGGGTACGTGTTATGGACTAAGGGGCTAACGGATCTCAACGACTAGTAATGTTAGGTAGTAATGTATCGGGCCTTATTTGTATTTCGCATTGCGATACATCCCACACATGAAACTTAGTGCAACGTTGGAAGTGGAGATATATTTTTTCATTAGTGTATGGGTTTGGTACCTCGATTATTGTACATGTATGTAGTTATAACTGTGAGTTGAAAGTTATATTACGATTTAAGGTTGATGGAGTCGGGTATCATTTTGTGCGGATAAGCACGAGTACAGTGTAGGGGCGCCCTGCTTAATAAATTTAATTTTAAATAATTCGTGATTAGAAGTAGAATAAATAGGTGTAGCGATCTTAAGGGTAGGTGATTAGGGAGCTAGTCAAGGCTTGGAGTACTATGCTTATCCTAATTTCGAGGACGAAATTCCTTTGTAAATGGGGAATTATGTAGTACCCCGTAACTTTGAATACATTGAATTTAATTATTTTTGGGTGAAATAGAACTTATTTTAATTTAGATAAAGTTAAATTTATGATTTGGAGAATTTAATTAAATTGGAGGAGTTATTTAATTTGGTGAATTAAGATTTAATTAATTCGAAGTATTTTTTAGATTTCACATGTGTCGTATTTTGAGGTCAAAATTGGGTAATATTATAAAGTAATTCGCATGACAATAACGAGTGCACGGTTGATTCCAGATAGCTCAAAATAGGCGAAAAAGAGTACCTAGGAGTAGTAATTGGGTCTTAGGACATTTTTAGGCATAATCAGGCCCACACGCCTTTTTAATTTAGCCCACAAGCCTAATTTCGGGATTCACGTTAGGAAAATTAAACTTAAGAGTAAGGGTAGATACAACTCTAAAATGAAGATATTATAAAACCCAAATTAGAGAGGTTGGGGCAGTCACAGCTCAAACAGAAACCCTAAGCTTGTAGAGAAGAAAAGAGGGAGAACTTGGAGAGCTTTTAGGAGTCAAATCCATCATCCTAATCAAAGGAATTAGACTCTACACATCATATACAGGCAAGTGATTAAATTACTTCAATGTAAATTTGTGATAATCGATTCATATCATAGTGGGTGTGATAAAATTTATTATTTTGGGGTTAGGTTGACATATAAATTGGTTTTTCATATTATGGATCATTACGTGTAAATTTTTAGAAAAGATGGATATCTCAAAGAATATTATTGGGCGATTAAGATTTGTGAGTGGCACCCAGAAATTTATCTCCTTATATTAATGATTTATGAAATCAAATTGAGGAAGACTCTTTGTAAATCTCGTGTATTTAGAGTTATAATTTTTTTAAGAGGAATTTGTATTCTGTTAAGGAGAAAAATTTAATAGAAATTATCAAACTTGGGTCTTTAACTCAATATGGAATTTGGGATTGAAAATCGTTTAGAATTCGATTTGGTACTAAGGGTTACAAAAAGGGTTTGGGAAGAAAATTGTGATGAAAACATTCATGGCAGATGAATAGAAGGAGAAAGAAAAAGAGAGAGAAAACCCAGGCATCATTCGAACGACCCTGGGCCTCATTCGCGCGGCATCACTTGTCGTTCAAATGACAATGTGAGTCATTCAAACAACATGGAAGGGCTAGGCGCGGTTTATCTTATTTTTGATTGGGCCGGAGGTGTTGATTCTGATGATTCAAGAGGAGTTAGGTAGTGGGGTATTTATATTTAGGGATTTAAAATGGAGATGAGTATAAACGAGTATGTGGAGATTAAAACAGTGAAACATAGATTTTTGGAATTGGGGGCGATAAATCCTAAGGCAATGATAAGGACCAAGGGAGTGAGTTCGGGTATTTTTTTTGGTTGAGTGACACCATGTTAATAAATTAATTAATGTCAACAATTTAATTAAGTTTAGAGTCGGGAAATTGACTCGGATATTTTAGAGTAGTGCTGCCGGAATTAGGCACGGATTAGTCGGGTTTAAATTATACATACATACATACATACATACATACATATATATATATATATATATATATATATATATATATATATATATATATATATATATATATATATATATATATATATATATATTGTCTGCTTTATAAATATTGGTGTGAATAATATTTATAGGAATACATACCCCTCTAGTGCTATCACAGGAGGTTACGCGATGTGGGTGAATCTTCCAGCTAGTGAATGGAGGGAGAGTTTAATTCCTAGGTCATAGGCATCAAGGATTTTAATTGTGTGATTTATTTTCGTGGTGAGACATTTTGGGTATGATTCGCTCTCATGGTCGGGGAACTATGGTAGCCTCCTCTATGTTTATTTTTGTTTTATTGATTTGGGGAGCTAAACGCGTCAGGATTTTCAGGTGGATGAGTATACCTGGGGTGATAGAATTTTGGAGAAAACATCTTGTGAGTTCCTACTCAGGAGGATATATATATATATATATATATACGTACATGTGTGTGAATGTTGTAATATATCATACGTATATAATGGTGTAGGTATTTATATATGGGTGGAATACATGAAGTGTAATTGTATTAAGTATATACGTATATAAGAGTGTAGATATTTATATACGAGTGAATTACATAAAGTAAAGAAATCTATTACTTGTATATAATTAGCGAGATTGTTATATTGTGCATGATTAATTAAATTAATGTGATAAATAACTTATAAAGTAAAAGACAAATTACCGGGGCAAGAGTAGCGTGTCTAGGAATTTTCAGGACAAGAGTAATTAGACGGGGTAGTGTAACTTGGAGGGTTAGGAAGAAGCGTTAGGTGTGAACTTTAGATGAGGCGTGAGTAGTATTTCAAGTGAGTGCGGCCCTAACTTAAATATGAAGAGCATTCATGCATTTTAATTCACTTGCAAAATATTTTTAAAAGGATTTAGTCTCTAAACTGTACTAGAAAAATATTTTCAAAACCTTTTAGGTATCTAGCCACAGGGACGCCTATAAAAGTGGTGATTGACTAAATAAGCTCTGATACCAGTTTGAGAATGCTGGTGTGATACTTGATTAAACCTAATTTACAAATTCCCAATTTAGACTTATTTAATCGGTGACAAAAATCAATCCAAATTAATTCAGACCCTAAACATGCAACTGCGCACGTGTGTGTGTGTGTGTGTGTGTCAATCCATCACAAATAAAATTGCTAACTCACAGATTTCAGGAAAAATCCCTTTCGGGAAAAACCTTTATTTCACTATAAAAATGTAAATCGCAAATTACAATAATTACAATGAAATCTGCAATGAACTCCCGCAAGAATCCATAAAGACATACAGTCTTGAGTCAATAATGGAATAACCATAGAAGTCCACACGAGCACGTAGTCCAAATCAACAAAGAACACCCTCGATCACTCTCAATAGACACGCAACCGTCAGTCGTAGATTTACCCTCTCTATAAGAGAAAAACTTCACCAAAGTTGTATCTTGGGTTCCAAAACAATTCACATAAAGATTGGGATGTTTTATGAATTAAAAACAAAAAGTATTAAATCTTAAACGAAGAAGGCAAAGTGTTCTGCCGATTTGCAGTGTTTGCAGAAACTAAAACGTCGGGTCTTCTTGAGAAAAATGGAGTTGCTTAACATGCTATATATAAAAAATTTAAGGTGGCGCGTCGCTCGAAAGAGATGTCAGTGTCGCTCAAACGATGACACTTGTCATTCAAATGACTTCGCGGATTGTCGCTCGAACGAGAAATTAAAAAAAATAAATATTTTTTGTTTCGTCAGAAAATAGTCCACCTCAACACTAAGAAAAAACTTTTTAACGAAAAACTTTGCTCCAACACTTAGAAAATATTTTGTAAAAAATATCCCAACACTCTAAGTGAAATGCGAAGGTACTTAAACGCAACCTTACCAAAATTAATCTCGTGGAGGCTTGAATGTTGAAGAACTTTGATATTCGAATCCGTTGTGATGCTTGAATGATCTTGAATAATTCTTCGACGGTTGTAGCGGTATACGACATACTCAATAAAGTACGAACTATATAAAATATGTCCTTACAACGCCAAACTTGACGATCTGTTCCAAGGATGCGTAGTTGCAGCAGATGTGGATGCTTGCAGGATTTGGACTTAGTCGCATCGGTTACTTCACTCCTAGAGTAGGATATAGTTCAGTTATTTCATTTGGGCTTGTTGCCCCAGCTATTTTTTCAGTCATACCTTATACTCGGATTATTATTCTGTTGGTTTATTATTTTGGATTTGGGATTTTTTTAGCCGATGGTTTATTCGGCCAATTTTTTATTTATTTATGCAGTATTGATTTGGACTCATTGATGGTGTGAATGGTTTAATCTATATTTCAGCATGTTTTTATTGTTTAATAAAAATATAAAATTTGACACCGGCTCTTTCAATACTAGGTGGTTAGTCAGTTTTAAAAAGTTTTCAAGAGTGATGCTAAGAATGAACCAGCTGAGAATCCTCTTTTAATTTAACAAAGGACTGATCACTCGGTATTTAATTAGGCAGGGTATCACAGATTTGATTTCACTAATGAATATACAAAGATAAATTTCTGGGTTCCACTCGCAATTCTTAATCCCCCAACAATATTCTTTAAGATATCCATCTTTTCTAAAAATTTACATGTAACAATCCATAATATGAAAACCCAATTTGAATATCAACCCAACCCAAAAGTAATAACTTTTATCTCACCCACTATGATATGAATCGATTATCACAAATTTACATTGAAGCAAAGTAACCACTTGCCTGTGCATGATTTGTAGAGTCTGATTTCGTTAATGAAGATGATGGATTTGACTCCCAAAAGCTCTCCAAGTTCTCCCTCTTTTCTTCTCTACAAGCCAAGGGTTTTCCCTTTGAGTTGTAACTCCCCCAATCTCTCTAATTTGGGTTTTATAATATCCTCCTTTTAGAGTTTTATCTAACCCAAACTCTTAAGTTTAGATTTTTAATGTGAATCAAGAGATTAGACTTGTGGGCTAAATTAAAATGGCCCAAACACCCCTGTGTGGGCCCGGTTATACCTAAAAATGTCCTGAGACCCAATTACTACCCTCGGGTACTCTTTTTCGACTATTTCAGCCTATCCGGAATCAATCATGCACTCAAAATTGTCATACGAATTATTTTATAACATTCTACAATTTTGGCCTCCAAATGCGAAACATGTGAAATCTAAAAATGCTCCGAATTAATTAAATCTCAATTCATCAAATTAAATAAATCCTCCAATTTAAATAAATTCTCTAAATCATAAATTTAACTTTCTCCGAATTAAAATAACTCATATTGCACCCAAAAATAATTAAATTCAATCTCCTTAAAACTACGTCCTCGAAATTACAGGGTTTTACATACTTCCCCCTTACAAAGGAATTTCATCCTCGAAATTAAGATAAGCGTAGTACTCCAAGTGTCGGCTACCTCCCTAATCACCTACCCTTAAGATCGCTACACCTATTTCTAATACTTCTAGTAGTGAATTATTTTTAAATCAAAGTTACTAACTAGGGCGCGCATACACCCAGTACCCATACTTATCCGCACAAAATGATACCCGACTCTACCAGTCTTAAATCGTAATATTACTTTCAACTCACATTTATAACTACATACATGTACAATAACTAAGGTAACAAGCCCATGTATTAATGACCAAAAATGTCTCCCCTTCTAACATTGCGCTAAGTTTCATGCGTGGGACTTCTCGCAATGCGAAATCCAAATAAGGAATCCCCCCGATAAACTACTACCTAACATTATCGGTCGTAGAGATCCGTTAGGCCCTCAATTCATATCATGTACCCCCAAATACCCGTCTCTTGATATAAAAGTATACACACCCACTCTTATGCTATAAAAGACCACATACAATACTGCACCCTTACTATCCCAAGTTTCTTAGTGCGAAATAAATCTCGAGCTATACCTCCTAGCTCGAAAAGAAGCCTATCCACCCTAAATCACACCAGTAAACATCCCTACTCCTCGGGATTAAAATTAACAATATAAGCATATTATTATAAGTCTATTATGCAACACATTTTTACATATATACTCGTATATATAAGCTAGACCCTATCTCAGGTTATACCTAGCTAAAATGATCCGTACCCTGGTACAGCGAACACCAAGTCTTACTAAAACTATCCACTATAGCTCCAAACCATCGCTGACCAATCAAAACTTTGGAAAAATCATCTACCCTACTCCCATAGTTCTCGAAAGTAGTAACATCTAGTGTAATGCAAACATCTTCTTTGTGTATGTCCCCACTCTCTCGTAGTTAACATCAAAGAACCCCGCTACCCCACGGTAACTATATATAATATGGTTATTACGATCAATGCACACACTAAATTCGACTCACTTATGAATCCTGATGATAACAATCTTATGTTGTGACGTCCCCAATGTCACTTAAAACATACCTCATGCTCATAGGATAAAAAGATAATTTACCTACATACTCTAGCTGCTTTGCATGATTGTTGGGTTCCTGGTCATAATTCTCTCATCCGAACTAACCAATGAACCGTTGCAGTTGTTATACATCCAGAACCTCACCTTGTAGTTACCCCGTGCCTTGCTTAGGGAAATCTCTGTTCATGTGACCTTTCTCTCCATAAAAGAAACACTTATTAGAAAATCCTCCCTACCACTGATCCTGTCTCTACTGGCCTCCCCCGCCACTCCCCTGGCCCTGGCAGCCCGGAGGAACAAAGTGTTGTTACTGATTGGGACCCTTCCAGCCCTGTCAGAAATCTTAGCCATCCGATCGATAGCCCCCAGATCTGAATCTCTTGGCAGAATATCCTTACCGGGAGTCATGCCCCTACTACCTACCATCCTACTATTGTTCTTCGCTTATAGTACCCCCACCTACCTTGCTGTGATGGCTGAGATCACCTCCTTACTTGTTTCCTTTCGCATGGAAACGATAATCCTGGAAGTGTAATAATGCTACATTGACGACATATGTATATGCCACCAACATTGGGTTGACGATCAAGTGTTGCCTAATCCTCCAGGATAATCCATCTATAAACTTTGCTTTCTTCTGCTCCTCGTTACTCACCTTGTCTGGAATAAAATTAGCCAAATAAGTGAACTCCTCTTCATACTCTGCCACCGAGCGATCACCCTGAGTCACCTCACTGAACTTCTTTCGCATCTCGATCTCCACTGCTAGCGAAAAATACTTGCGATCAAACCGCAACCAGAACTCAGTTAGCATGATGTATCTCTCCTTGGCGATGGTAACTGACTCTTAATAGTGTAGTGCTGCTTTAGCGAGTTTGAAAGTAGCTAACATCTGCTTTTGCTTCTCACTACACTCCACCATGCGCAGATGATGCATTATATTCTTCTTCCACTGAGATGCCTCAACTACATTAGAGCTACCTTGAAACTCGATCGGGAGGCCCTTCTGAAAGGACTCTCTAATTTTTTGCCAAGTATATTGCCCTGGCTGGGCCTGGATCTTCGGTGCTGGTGGCGGTTGAGGTTATGGGAAATGAATGGCCATGGTTGTCATAGATGCATTGACTTTTGGGGTTGTTATCTCTTCCACCTGTGCAATCGTCATCCTCCCTGGTGGTGGTTGCGTCCACGAATCCACTAGCTCCTAGCGAGTCTCTCTCTCCTCATCCCTTGTTGTTGTCCTAGTCTGACGTCCTCTCTTAGGCAGTATCTGAAATTTCAAAATGAGTTGTATGAATTCACAATTAATACATCTATAATAGCAGAAGAACGTAAATGCGAGTATGTAAAAGAATACAACAATAATATCCCAAGGCTATACATCAAAGAACGCTAAGCTAAAATGTTGAAAAATCCATACAGGTCCTATAGACACTAGAACTTAATGCTCTGATACCATCAGTGACTCCCCGCCTAATTAAATACCGGGTTATCAGTCCTTTATTAAATTAAAAGAGGTTTCTCATCTGGTTCATTCTTATTAATACTATTGAAAACTTTTTAAAACATACTAACCACCTAGTATTCAAAAAGTCGGTGTCAAATTTTATCTTTTTATTAAACAATCATGAGGAGAATAAAAATTAAATCATTCCCACTATCACTGAGTCTAAATTAATACTCCATAAATATATAAAATACTGGCCGAATAAGCCATCAGCTAAAAATCCCAAATCCAAAACAATAATCCAATCGAATAATAATCTGAATACAAAGTCTGACTGAAATAAAAATAGCTTGAGGCAACATGCCCAAATGAAAAAACTGAGCTGCAATCTACTCTAGGAATGAATTAACCGAAGCGAATAAGTCCAAATCCTATAATCATCCACACCTATTGCAGCTATGCATCCCTAGCATAGATCATCATGTTTTTTGTCCCTGTGGCGGGACACCTAAAAGGTTTTGAAAATATTTTTCAAGTAGGGGTCAGAGCCCAAGTCATTTTGAAAATATTTTGCAAGTGAATTATACTGCAACAATTAAAATGCATGAATTCTCTTCATATTTAAGTTAGTGTCTCACTCACTTGAGATACTACTCACCCCTCATCTAAAGTGCACACCTAATGCTTATTACTATCCCTCCTAGTTACACTACCCCATCTAACTAGTCTTGTACTGAAAATTACTTGACACACTACTCTAGCCCGAGTAATTCGTACTTTTACTTCATAAGTTATTTATCACATTAACTTACTTGATCCTTTTTAAATGCACTATATAATAGTCTCACTAGTTATATACAAGTAATACCTTTTTACTTCATATAATTCGCACATATATAAATATCTACACTCTTATATACGTATATACTTAATACAATTACACTTCATGTATTCTGCTCATATATAAATACCTACACCATTATATACTTATCATATATTACAACATTCACACACATTCTCTCTCTCTCTCTCTCTCTATATATATATATATATATATATACTCCCAAGTAGGCCCTCACCGGATGTTTTTTCTAAAATTCTATCACCCCAGGTATACTCATGAACCTGAAAAACCTTGACGCGATTAGCTCCCCGAATCAGTAAAATAAAAATGAACGTAGCCAAGGCAGCCATAGTTCCTCGGCTGTGAGATCGAATCATACCCAAAGCATCTCACCCCAAAAATAAATTACACAATGAAATCATGGACGCCTATGACCTGTGGATTATACTCACCCTGCATTCACTAGCTAGGGGATTCACCCACATCGCACAACCTCATGTGATGGCACTAGAGGGGTATGTATTCCTATAAATATTATTCACACTAATACTTATAAAGCACACAAAATATATATACTACACAATCACCGCACATATATATATATATATATATATATAATTTAAACCCTACTAATCCGTGCCTAACTCCCGTAGCACTAGTCTAAAATATTCGAGTCAATTTCCCGACTCTAAACTTAATTAATTGGTTAACATTAATTAATTTATTAACATGGCGTCACTCAGCCAAAAATACCCAGATTCTATCCATTTGTCCTTATCATCACCTTAGGATTTATCGCCCCAAATTCCAAAAATCTAGGTTTCACTCTTTTTATCTTCCCATACTTATTTATACCCATCTCCCTTTTAAATCCATAATTATAAATACCCCACTGCCTAACTCCACTTGAATCGCTAGAAATTAACACCTCCAGACCAATCAGAAATAAGCCAAACTGCACCTGGCCCTTCCACGCCGTTTGAACTCACCCTATCGTTCGAAGCCCAGGGACATTCGAACGATGCTTGGGTTTTCTCTCTCCTGCTCATTTCTCCTTCTGTCCGTCCGCCATGAATGTTATCTTCACATCTTTTTCCTAGAACCCTTTCTGTAACACCTTAGTACCAAATCGAATTCTACTCGATTTTCAATCCCAAATTCCATATTGAGTTAAAGACCCAAGTTTGATAATTTCTGTTAAATCTTTCTCCTTTACAAAATACAAATAGCTCTTCAAAAATATATAACTCTAAATACACGAGATTTACAAAGCCTTCTCCTCAATTTGATTTCACTAATCATTAATATAAGGAGATAAATTTATGGGTTCCACTCACAAATCTTAACCCCTCAACAATATTATTTTAGATAACCATCTTTCCTAAAAATTTACACGTAATGATCCATAATATTGAAATCCAATTTGTATGTCAATCCAACCCAAAAGTAATAAATTTTATCACACCCACTAAGATATGAAACGATTATCACAAATTTACATTGAAGAAAATTAACCACTGGCCTATATATGATTTGTAGAGTCTTATTCCTTGATGAAGATGATGGATTTGACTCCTAAAAGCTCTCCAAGTTTCCCTATTTTCTTCTCTACAAGCCTGGGGTTTCTCTTTGAGTTGTGACTGCCCCAACCTCTCTAATTTGGGTTTTATAATATATTCATTTTAGAGTTGTATCTACCCTATACTCTTAAGTTTAATTTTTCTAACGTGAATCCCAAAATGAGACTTGTGGGCTAAATTAAAATGGCCAAGACACCCTCGTGTGGACCCGGTTATGCCTAAAAATGTCCCGAGACCCAATTACTACCAACGACTACTCTTTTTCGACTATTTTGGCCTATTCGGAATCAACCGTGCACTCAAAATTGTCATCCTGATTACTTTATAACATTCCCCAACTTCAACCTCAAAATGTGACACATGTGAAATCTAAAAACTCTTCGAATTAATCAAATCTCAATTCGTCAATTTAAATAAATTTTGCAAATCATTAATTTAACTTTATCCAAATTAAAATAAGTCCTATTTCACCCAAAAATAATTAAAATTCAATGTCCATGAAATTCCAGGGTGTTACATTCGAACGGCATCTTCTGGTCGTTCTAACAAAATATTGATCTCGTTCGAACGAGATTTCATCTCGCTTCTAGCGACCTGAAAAAACCAAAACAGTAAAACATCCTTTGAGCCATATGATAAGCTGGGCATTAAATGACATGTAAATGTCATTTGAATGACATGGCAAATTCGTTTGAACGACCATAAGCAAAAATATTTTTTTCTTTTTTTGAAAATGAAAAGTTCTTGTTCGTCTTTTGATAAAAATAAACATCCCAAACATAATTTCGTGAATTAACCTAAACTCTAAATTGGTTTAAACCTTAACGGGATGTAGGGAAGTCTTCAAACTTGGAGATGCTTGAGTTCGGATCGTCTTGACGGTGCGTGATAATTTGTAATGGGATACGCCAAACCAGTCTAAAACTATGCTATGAACAATATTAGAAAAATTGTTTTACAAAAAGGATAAAGATTGTGTGGGTAAGTATCCCCATAGTGGGGAATAAATCCAGGCTTAACATGAGTATATATGGGTAATTAAATATGTTTAAAAAAGGATAAATAGGTAAATTGTTCACAATTGGGTGTTTAAAAGACCCCATAAAGGGGCATAATCCATGGTTTAAGGCTTATGTGTATGGGCAAAATTGATATTAAAGGATATATTTGTATGTGTGAGTAATCCGAGGGTGGGGATATAATCCTAGGGTTTGACACAATTATGTATGAATGGTTACTTCTAATACCAGGTTCATGTATTGAAACACTATTTTTAAGAAACACGAGGCGCGTATTAATTTAAGTATAAATGGATATTGTTAAAGAGTAAAATGGATGAAATAAATGTGATTAAAGAGTACGATTTTTATAAATTCACAATGTGGGTTAATGGATTTAAATATTATTTTTTGAATTAAAATGAAAAGTTTGGAATTTAAGGTTTAATGGTATTTAACCCAATTTAAGGGTAATGTTTTGGAAATAAAACTTAATTGGTTACTGCATATACTGTATAATAGTTGCATGTAGAATTTTGTTGATGTACATTGTTTATAGTATTTTATCAGTTCTTTTTGTCGTTCATTTCTATATTCCATTTTGTTAGGGAGCCCCTACTGAACGTTAGCTCACCATGTTCCCTCTGTTAACGCAGGTTAATCAATATTTCATCTTTTTAGAGTAATTTATATGTAAGTAATTATTAACTTTTACACTAGTAGCTCTGATTACTTGAACCCAAGGAAGTTGCCTAATAGGTTCTACAATTGTCATCATTGTGTTTATGTATATTGAAAATGATATTTATGCTCATTTGGTAATTTTAATCAATTAAAATGAACTAGAAACCTTATTTAGGTTGTTCCATATCACTTCACACTTAACACGACCAAACTAGACCAGTTTGACCCATGGTTAACCTCAAATTTTGGGTAGCGGCCTATCAATGTTCAGTTTATGCTCACCCCTGGCCTAAGACTTTGTACAAGGTTTTTTTTTATTGATTAGTGTTTCTTGTTTATTTTATACAAAAACGGAAAAATAGGTTGGATTATCCCCGTTGGGCTTACCCCGAGGCTCGTTTGGGAATGTTCTAGAGATTCATGGTATGGATCTGAGAACGAGGTTATGAGTGGGAAAGGTGTTAGGCACCCCACTTTTCTTTATTCTTCCTTATTTATATATTTTAATGTGTTTTAGTTTATAATTACTTTTTGTTTTATTTTTAGAACATGCAAATCGACATTCATTTATGAGAGCTCATTAAATGTAGATGTTTGTTTATGTATGAAGAATGATATTAGTGAGAGGTGTAGGAACATCACAGATAGATGTATGGATGTAAATGTGTGTGTGAATGAGTATGTATATGTGAAATGGGAGTCCATTAATGTGTGTGAGTGTTGAGTGTTTGTGTGTGTGTATTGGGAGGCATTTAAAATGCGTGGGTGAGTGTATGGATGTGTGTAATGGTAAGTTTTAATATGTGTGAATTCAGTGTATGTGTGCATGTAATGAGAGGACTTTACTGTACGTGGGTGTTGAGTGTATGGGTGTGTATAATGAGAGGTCGTTAGTGTATGTTGTTATTGAGGCTTTCGCTCACGAGGGGAGCCTTGGCGTTGCACTGGCGACTCGTGTAGCGATGAGATCAAAACTTACATAGTTTGGGATGTAGATTTATCACATGAAATATGTTCGAATGTAATATATGTGCAAGTGTGAGGATTTTTCTGGGGATGGCGTATAGTTATTTAGACATATAAAAGGTTTTTTAAGTGTAAGATTGTGTGAAGGGTGTGATGTTTAGAGATGGAAGCCCAACCCTATATAAGTGTGTCGAATGTGGAGAGGACTGGAAATTATAGATAGAGATCTTTATGTTTTTATCAAACAAAGTATATCTAGAAGTCTTCACGATCCTCGATTTGGATAAAATGGTATGACCATATAGTGTTGAGATGTCTTATACAGAGGTACACTATAATATATAATATTTTTACAGGAATTAATTAATTGTTAAATTGATTGACATGTGGCATATCACTTATTATATTTGTGATATGGATATTGATATAAAACATAATAATTAATTAGGATCACATGCATTTAGTCCCGCTTTTAAAGATTCATTTGTAACCACTTCCATGTTTTTATTTTTTAGTCGTTGGTCCCATTGTAATAACTATGGGACAAGTGGCATTCTATGCGAAGAGGAAGATAGGCGGTTACAAGGTCATTGAGGGAGTTTTTGGATGGTTATGTGACTTAGTACAATTTAAAAAATACATGGGGGAGACGCCTAACAAAACTTTGGACAGGGTAATGAACCCAAAAAAACTCTAATTCATTTCTTAAATATTTTAAGTGACTAGAATTATAGGTGATTATGGAATAGTCATGGACTAGGTATCGGGGTTTTCATTGTTGGGATTATTTCCTTGACTTCAAGTTCCACTAACTGTGAAGTAGTTTCTTATAATGCCAAGTCGCACTTTGAGAATTAATAATTATTTTTTAACTTAATTCACTCGTACCAACTAATATATTAATTTACTAAGTTAATAAATTTATTAGCATTAGTTGTATTTTGTGTTGACTATTGGGAAGCGTAGATAGTCCATTTTGAGTTATAGTAGTGGAAATTAAGTCCATTGGGTTAGTATATGGCTTGAATAGAGTTTTGGGCCATTTGGAGTGTTATTCGGGTTAATTGGGTTAAGGCCCATATTAGAACTAAGGGTAATTTCGTGGGAAGATTACCTCTTAGGTTAATTAATCTAACCAGAAACATAATTGAAGCACTAGAGAAACCCTATGAGGCTAAGGAGATAAGATGCACTCAAGGATGAAGTGGAATTAAGACTTGATTTCATACATTGGGCCTAAGGAAAGTTTACATCGTTTAAGTATTTAACTGATATTGTGCTGTAATAATAGTAGTTCATTGGATTATAAACTAATATGATTATAATCTGAGCTTAATATTATGAAACCACTTTTGAAATTAGTATAATTAATAAACTAATCATAATCCCATACTTGGTTAAGTAGAATAGTTTGATGAATAATCTAATGGATTATCCTTGTAATTAGATCTCATTCATTGTATTTTGCATCATGTTCATAAATCTTTCAAAATCCATTCGTTTAAATAGAATATTGAAACAAATATGAAATTTAATTGTTAAAAATATAAAGTTATGGGTTTTTATGATTAAAATCTTAAATTGATACTTAAATATTTGTTAAATCATCATAGACTTGCAGAAATAGATTGTAGGTTGATCTATTAGTGTTTTATTGTTATTATTGGATGTATTTGATGTGGTAAACCTTAGTGTAGGTCGTTAATGGAGGTTTTAGGTGTTGGATCCGTAACAGGGAGTGTAACGATTAAGAAATAAACTTTGCTGGGATTTAGGAATACACTTTCGTGGGATTTAGGATTTCACGTGCCACGCACATGGTAGTATTTGTGCCCGTGAGAATGGATTTGTGCACATGACTATGATTTATCCTGTGAGCACGGTTGTGTCAAGAAGCTTAGTTTTGCGATGTTTGTTTGGTAATTGCTATTGAGGTATATGACAAATCCTAGGGAGGAATATTATAAGAATATTTTGAACTAATATGTAGATTTTTAGATTCAATTGATGCATGTAGATTTGGACATTAGTTATTAATTATTTGGAGTTAATTAATTTAGAACATACGACACTTTTCATAATCTGTGGGCAGATCAAATTCATGTGGCTTGAGGACCTCGAGTATATGACCAAGCATTGAGATTATTTATGAGAACAATAGTCATAGTGAGTATGTAGATCACACATTAGTTTAGAATACTTTACGACCCATTGAGTAAGGTGATGATTATATTAAAATAATTCTTGTAAACGTGAGGTATGAGATGATGTCAAGATTCAGAGAGCCTTAGGATTCGGGCTAACATTATAGATAACCAATTATAGTTCAAATTCACATGAAATAATAATAATAATAATAATAATAATAATAATAATAATAATAATAATAATAATAATAATAATAATAGTAATAGTAATAGTAATAGTAATAGTAATAGTAATAGTAATAGTAATAGTAATAGTAATAGTAATAGTAATAGTAATAGTAATAGTAATAGTAATAGTAATAGTAATATGTGTAACCCAATTGAGTAGGGTTTGCACTTATTTACTTGTCCCGATTGCGTAGGGTCTTACTTGTTTATTTGATTTATGTGCAATCATACAAGTGGTGTATGTTATAGTGGGGGACATATTCCTAGCTCTTATTTTACCCCAATCCTATGTTCTAAAAGTGCCCCTCTCCCGAGTGGGACTAATGGACGGATCCTCTCATTAAACCTTGGGTATGGTCCCCTTGCATTTGGTGTGATGGCTAAGTTATTTCTCCTGTGTTGATTCTATGGGGTTGTAAGGTTAGGACACCCTATAACTATACCTAGTATGCACGAGTGATCACCGATGGAAATAGGGATAGGACTTCGTACTTTTATTTCCGCTCTCTAGTGTAAACCACGAGATTTGATGTGGGTTGTTATACTCATCGATATACTAATTTATGTGATTGATATTGGGGTACTTTGTGACGGTAGTACCAGACAAAGATTTATGCGATGATTTTATATTGCGGTACTTGAAGTGGTTGTACCCGTTTATGATTTATACTAGCGATGTATAACTATAAACTTATGATTCGGGAATAATACAGTGAATATATAAGAGAAACATATTTTAAATTAGTGTCTGTAAGTATTTGAGACTATGAGACTTGAGACACACTCATAAAAGAATGTCTAGAGAACATTATTGATACTATGTTCAGTAAATGAGTTACCTTTAATGTAAGAGATTAGAATATAATAAATCGTACTTAATTAAGAGATAAAATTATATCACATGGGGCTATACATGGGTTAGAGAGTACAACCACATGCTTATTTTATATTGTTTGGGTTGTGTAACTTGAACAGATTAAAATCAACTAAATATGAGAGGAAGGTGTATTATTATTATGTCCTAACTTCAATTAAATTTACTCCTCGTAGATTTTCTGTAAAATTTGTTATTGAACTAGCCATATTAAAATCTCATGACACGATACTCAATTAAATCAACTAGCCATATTAAAATCTCATGACACGATGCCCAAATCAATAATTCAATATCTCAATTAAATAACATAATAGATTCCAACAATTATTTCAAAATTTTCAAATGAATATCACAATTCAACATGAGGGCAATGAACACATGAAACAAACAGAATACTCTCCAGATAATTTAAGAGCATATTGTGTAAGTCCCGTACCTCAAAATCATCACATGAATCATCACATATATTCTTCCTCAAAAATCAGATTGCACCATCACATTCCCTTCATGAAAAATAGTCAAATCACGTTCTAGCTCTAACACAAAATAACCCCAAATAGGCCTCCAAATATATGGTTGAATGATGAATGAAATGGGGTTACGGTTTGTAGATGAAAGGGAATAATTTTGGAGAGGTCTTTTGGTTGAAAACTTGATGAAAAAGTTATTTTTAAAATCCAAGACACGAATTTGTTGTTATATATAAAGGGTTAAGAGTTTGATTAAGAAAAGAGTTTTAATCAGATACAAACACTAAAATAAATATTCCGGACAATCGGACCGTTAGAATTGGATGAAATTTAAGGGCATAGTATTAAAGACGAGAGAACGTTGCACAAAAAAATTCAGCTCGATCGAACGGTCGAATATATTTATAGATTTTTTCTAGAGAGTTTTATGTTCCGAGGACTCTTCTAAACACCCCAAGACTTATATATACTCATATTAGGAGTCTTGTAATCTAGCTTTCCGAATTTTGAATATAAAAATCAATATATTTAATTATTAAAAATAATTAAATCCAAAATTTTATATTTCTCCGATTTCCAAAATAAATTTAAAAATTCCCATTTAAAAATCCGGGTTGTTACAGATTGAGAGAAAGTTAAAGAGAAGAGAAAAGGATGGAGAAAGAAGTGAAAGCTTGAAACGAAGAAGAGAGATATTCAATCCATCATCAAACATGTAGAGAACTTTGTATTTTAATCCATGAAGACAAGTAGTTACTTGCTTTAGGTTGCAAATTATGCGTAGTTAATTACTTTCATTACTAGAGATAGACATCTGAGATTCAAAGAATTAAAGATTGAAACTTTGGTTAATTGATGTAGAGATTTAAATGATGAGCAACCATTGATTTTAAATTTATTGTTATTTGGAATTAAGCATATTAGGATTTCGAAATTAATTCTGGGATTTAAATGATGATCATATAGAACTTTGTTAAAAAGGTTGAATTTTTTAAATTAAAATTGGCAAAAATTTTGAGTTGTATCAGTTTGATGTTTGATTTGAAATCTCAGGTGTTTGATATAGGATTTATGGTTATTTAGGTGTTAAAGTGTTATTGCAACATTAGTATATGATTTTTGAAGTCAATTTCATGTTTTGGGAGGCTTGGGACCTTTATTGGATGGTTTTGGAGGAGAAATCATGAGGAAGAAGACGCTTGGAAGCCCAGCAAATCGAACTAGTTTGCTCAACGGAAGAGGTTTGATCTGCCAGCGAATCGGTTATGTTTTCTTCCTAGTTTTTGTTCATGTATTGTTTTGACTCATTAAAGTTTGGGTAATGACTTTAAGGGCTTTCGGGGTACAGTGGGATTTCTGGGGAATGCTTTTCAGGATTGGTTATGTGTGATAGGCCAATGATAGATGGGTTCGAGTGAGGAGAACTGAGAATTCAAGTGAGTAACTATTTAAGAAATTAAGGGAGAAGTTAGTTTAAGCTTCAGTATTGGGTGAACTGTGCATTGTGGGATATGTGTATGATTTTGGTACTTTAAATAAAATATATATATATATATATATATATATATATATATGTGTGTGTGTGTGTGTGTGTGTGTGTGTGTGTGTGTGTTCATATTAGAGTGACATGTATATATGTGTGTATGTGTGTATTCTACATATTTTTATTAAACATACATACTCGGTAGTGCTATCGTAGGAGGTTGCGCCTAGTGGGAAGTCCACCCTGACGTTGATCAGCAAGTGTCGGATTGATTCTCCGGGTCATGGGACTATTGCATGACCACTATTCATATGTGAGGATAGATATTAGTTTGGAGACCGGTTGTACGGGATATGGTGTGGATGTGACCCCCGGACGTATGTTAATGACCACCTCCATTGTATATGTTTTCGTTTGAGATCAGTGGTGAGATTTTGAACCGGTGGCTTAGTGTGAGGTGTGATGCCTAGAGTCAGATAGCACACGAGGTATGTATTCGTGAGATCAATGCTATTGGGATACGGTTATACGTATATATACATATATATATATATATATATATATATATATATATATATATATATATATATATATATATATATATATATGTGTGTGTGTGTGTGTGTGTGTGTGTGTCTGTTTATACGATATATCGTATATATCTATTTATAGCACGAGCATAGATATCTTTTGTTTATTACATGAATACTTATATATAGCAAGTGTGTCTCTACAATATTGTTTATGAATATATGCGACGCGACTCAGAATGTGTCTCAGAAATGCGTTCACTCTAGGCTCAAGTGCAAGCCTGTCGCGTTAGTAATAAATCTGGTAAGTCGGGAATCGATCCTCAGGGAACTAAGACAACGAAGTTGTGACGACGGGAAAAGACAAAGGAATCCTAACTTTGACTCTCAAAAGAAAAAGAGAAAATGATTTGGTATTGGAATTGATTAAACTAAATGCAATTAATGAAATTATGAAAAGAGGAAATTATACTAATTTACCTAAACTGCTAATGAAAACTGATTTAAAACTGTAAACTATGTATGAGAAGATCAGGACGGGAATACAATCCCCCAACCCTAGTGTAGTGAAGTTATAATATTAATCGTAAATTTAACTGATTAATTTGACCCAGAATTTAGTACTCTCAAGCATTACGTATACGAGGTTCAAGCCCGCGTCATACTTAATCTAAGGATGAGTAAATCAGTATCGCAATAGTAACACTCGAATTGCATTCTAAATCATCCCGGTTACCCAGAAGCAAATGAGATATAAAGATCTACAATTGTTGTGTTCCTACGCAATACGGTCGTAATCAATCACTAAATTCAGAGGATTAATGTTATAAACATGCAACTAACACATCAGGCTGGGTTCATGTATCCCGGCTTTGGGAAATCTAGCCTAGCATGCTGAAAGTGACGAAAACAGTGTTTGATTTGCAGAAAAACATGATTAAACTATAGAAAATTGGTAGAATGATGTAAAACCGAATTAAACAGATGAAATTACTTACTAATCTTACCAAAGCACTCAAAGTATTAACTAGAATTACTTGTAATTACTGAAATCTGATCAAAGCTTCAATCTTGGAATTAAAAGAACAAACTGTATCTAAACTAGGGTTTTTGAAAGAGAATGGAAAATTATCTAAAATTCTCCGTGAAATAATAATAATCAAATGGGTTTTTATACCCTACAATAATTTTGGAGTTTCAGCTGCACTAGGAGTCTCTTTAGGAGAGGATAAGATTTCAAAATCTTGATGGCCGGATAGGTCCGGGCCTTAGGCGAACCGGTCTACCTCCCAAGCGGATCGGTTATTTTATTTCTAGGGCGGACCGATCCGGGGCGGAACGGTTTTTTTATTTTTCACCCTTCTTCAGTTTGCTTTCGATCCGGGGTCTTCTGGAAGTTTGCATAGCAGACCGGTCCGGGGTAGGGGCAGACCGGTCCTCCTGATTGACTTTTTTCCTCAACTTTGACTTCTCATATCTTTTGTTCCGGGACTCCGATTGAGGTGTCGTTTCTTTCTATGTGCTCATGAATGAGATATCTTCAACTTCTCTTTAGGTAACCTCCTCCGAATTCCGGATAAAATTTACCTTTTGCCATTTTGACTCTCCTTCTTTTCTTTTTTTATTCTTCCGATCTCCTTCTTTCGTTTCCTGACATCAAATACCTGTAAAATCAATACGAAATAGCAAAAACTCGGTGTACTCGTTAGGATAAGTCAGTAGAAAGATTATGAGATAAAGTCAACTCGATTACGTTGTTCGATGTGCTAAAAGTAACTAAATTAAGGGATAAATTAGGAAGAATTTAGGCCTAATCAAACCCCCCTAACTTAGAACTTTGCGCGTCCCGAGCAACGTAAAAGAATCCTAGCACGACTCAATTCTTGAAAAACATTTTATTGGGATAGAATACCTTTTTCGCGGGCAAGTGATTGCATTTAGAGTATGCAACAAGCCTTTAAACCCCTAGGTCACCCTAGTGGGACGAGTTGTGTCTCGTGAGGGTTTGCAGTGAATATACCCACAAAATTCGACTCTAGGAAAAATCAAAATACCTAAAAATTATATAAATCAAACTTTCCCAAAAAATAGTCATGTTCAATAGTCTCAAACCGTAGTGTGTGTGCGAAGCCGGAAATATAACCGTTAATTTCCACCGATCGATCATTACGTTACTTATTCGAAAATTTGTTTTGATTTCAAATTCTCACGGAATGCTCTCTCAAACGAATCTTTCGAAATGTGGCTATTCTCTCGGTATGCATGATATAAAGAGTAAATGTAATGGATGCAAACTCAAGCTTACAAGTAGAAAGACGTAAATTTCATAGTGATAGGATCTCATCAAAGGATTACGGTTTTAAAAACGGGGACATTGCATCTTTTTCGCACATTTTAATCTCTTGTATTATCTTTTGGTGTATTAGCTCTCCACGCGGTAACCAATTTCGCAATTTGGACTCGGTTTGGACTTTTTCAGGGTTTAAGGTATATTGGGTAAAATGAAAGAGGTAGGGAAGGTTAGAATTGGAAAAGTCATTTATGATGTCCATTAGTACTTTTTCCGAGCTATTGCTCATTTTTTCTTCTTTTTCTCTATTTTTTCTATTTTTCACTTCTTTTCTTTTCTTGCTATTTTGTTGAGCATATCTATTTTTTTCTTGCCCCTTTATATGCACTTTTTGGACTTAAATTCCGAATTTTTCCATTTTTTGCAATTCCGGGCTATTTGGGTTTTTCGGGTTATCAAATGAAAGGGCCAATTTGTTTGGCTCAAATTTGGGTTACAAAAGGGATAATTTTTCGCATCTTTTTCTGGCCAATATTTTTGGGTGACAAACGAGGGCCTACTTCATTGTCCAAAATACCAATTGAGCTACCATATGCGTTTCGAGATGAATTTAGGTTTAGAGATCAATTTTTAGCACGTTTTTCAAGGCAATATCACACACATTTTTCATAACCGATCAAAATAAAAGGATTGAGATCCTCGATGACTTTTTAGGCGCTGAAAAGAACTTTGAGTTAACAATTAACTCGGATTGATTTAAAAACTCGCAAAAAGTTATAGGCTCGAATCTCACCGGGTTTGTTAATCTTCACACTTATTCGTTAAGTCGTCAATTTTCACTCAGTTTTCATCTTTAGTCAATTTCGGCTTTGTGTATGTTGAATTTTACAACTTGAGACTTTACACCGACTCTTAATGATATTTTTGAAAATTTTGAGTTCCAATTTTTATTTATTTTGAAGAAAAGTATTTTTGGATTTTTCAAAATTTTATGATTTTTTTTTAGATTTTTGGGCATTTTTGAAAATTTGTGAACCCCCCCTAACTTAGACTTTTGCATTGTCCTCAAGCAAAAAGGACTAAAATCCAAATAAGGCAAAATAATAAATGCGATAAATAAAATAAACAAATGGAGAAAAATGCAGATTTTATAGCAACAAGACTGTTGTACAATTACAAAGAAAAGCATTTAAACATGTGAACAGGGAAAAACAACAAATGTGTAAAAACTGCAGAACCACATCAAGCTTCACTGGGGCGGGGGATGGGAAGAACCGGTCGCGTCGGGGCCATAGGGATCATAGTAATAGGGTGGAAGTGGCACATTAGGATCCCCTTGCCGTCGATAAATGTCCGCTCGGAAACGGAGTATCAAGATCATGTCGCGATGGTAATCGGTCAAAAAGTTATCGAAGTTCGTTTCAAGTGCCTCCATGCGGTTGGTGAGGTCACTACCCGCCCACTCAAAATCCGGGTCGTCCTCCTCGTCCGCCGACTCTTCATCCGGACCAACATCTCCCATTTTGACATCCGCCCTAGCTGCCTCTTCTTCCTCGTCTCTCTCGCTCGAGGCAGCCTCCTCTTCACTATCATCTCCTCACCATGCTCGTAGGACAACTAGCTGTTTATCGCTCTTAATGCGGGTCCCTTGTCCAAAAGGACCGGGAATGCGAGTATGATCGAGTGGCGCCGCTATGTTAGCATCCTTGAGGATTAAAGTGATCAAACGGGCATAGGGCAATGGGGTAACACCCTTCTCATCCAAGGACGCGTTGATGATATCGGCGTATAAAGTGCGGGCCAAGTGGATGGAAGTGTGGGGGTCAAAAAGGTGATAGGTTAAAGTGGCCTGTCGGGGCCGCATGGCGGACGTTTGCAATATGTTGGCACACACAATCTGAAAAGTGAGGCGCGCCTTCTCATTAAGGCGTCTAACGATGACGGTTTGCCCCGTCCAAGCCACGTCCGGTGCAATACGGGCCATGATGACTTCTTTGGTGATCGGAGGGATGTTTCGTGGATAGGTGAATTATTGAACATTCGGAACATCATACTCAGCCAACTTGGCTGTGAGAAGAGCCAAAGAAAATGGGATGACATTCCATCCACGTAAGCTTGGGACTCTAATTGGCCCGTTCGAACTAGGGTGCCATAAAAGGATCGGACTTTGGTTGCCCAAACCGCTTCATAGGGTTCGTTGAGGAATCGGCACCAACCCCTAGACATGAATAGGGTGGTGACTGATTTGGGCAGCCCGGTACGTTGGACAGTGCGCTCCATATGGAGTTTGCAATCCAAACCGAAAAATCGATGGCACCATCGCTCCTCTCGGCGGGAGCGGAATTCTCCATGGACGGAGGGGTGGATGTCGGTGAAGTCATACTTAGTGGGGGAAGCTCTTTGGGCCATGAGAAATAGGGAGGGGATTTGCTATAAATTGAGGGAGAGAGAAGAGAGGAGTTTGGTTGAAGGTGTGAGGAGAAGGGGAGGGTGTGGGTGTGTATTTATAGGTGAAGGGGTGAGTGTAGGGGTTGGAATTTGAGGGAAAGGGTTTAGAGGGAAATGGAAGGGTTGGGAGTTGGGAAGACGAATTGGAGGGAATGAATTGGATTGGGGAGAAGGGGGTGAATCTAGGGAAGGGAAAAAAATAGATCTGCAGAAGGCGGACCAGTCGGCCTGGGGATCGGACCGGTCCGAGTCTTAATTATTCAGGCAATCTGACTAGCGGACCGGTCCGCTTTAAAATTAAAGGAATCGGTCCTCCCTTAAAATAAAGGAACCGGTCTGGCCCAGGGTTTTTGGCTGGATTTTTCTCCTAACTTGGTTTCGAACGCTCTTCTCCAAAAATTTTCACTTTCAGAACATACTCCCGATCAATTTTGGTCCAAAACCTCTCGATACCAATAGTCAACGCGATTTTACTCAATTTCCCAAAAATATGAATGCTCTTTCCTGAATATACCCTAAACCTAATGACGCTCACTACACACATGACTCTCACCCCATACGCGTCGAGGGTGCGACAACCTCGCTGTAACAGCTTACTCTACCCCGTAAACGGGGTCCAAAAACCAAACGGTGTCGACTTCTTCCGCACACTCCTCTAGATATGGATTTAGGCGTTTTCCATTCACTTTGAATGTATTTCCCCCTTTTAAATCATCTAATTCAACAGCTCCGTGAGGAAAAACATTCTTCACAACGAACGGGCCAGACCATCATGATCGCAACTTGATCGGAAAAAGATAAAGCCGAGAATTATAGAGAAGAACTTTTTTCCCGGGAATAAACTCTTTACGTCTAATGATATTATCGTGTGCGAGTTTCATCTTTTCTTTGCAAATCTTATCATTCTCATACGCATCATTGCGTAGTTCTTCTAACTCATTCAATTGAAGCTTGCGGGCTTCACCGGTTTTGTCCATGGCATAATTCAATTGCTTAATCGCCCAATACGCCTTGTGCTCTGATTCAACGGGAATATGGCAAGGTTTGCCATACACAAAGTGGAAAGTGGACATGCCGAGTTGATTCTTATATGCGGTACGATAGGCCCATAGCGAATCGTTCAATCTAAGTGACCAATCTTTTCGGGTAGGATTGACGGTCCTCTCAAGAATGTTCTTAATTTCTCAATTTGCTAGTTCGGCCTGCCCATTTGTTTGTGGATGATAAGTCGTTCCAACCTTGTGAATGACACCATACTTTCTCATGAGCTTCGCGAATGGCCTATTGTAAAAGTACGTGCCATTATCACTGATTATCGCTTTCGAAGCACCGAAATGGGAAAGTATGTGTTCCTGCAGGAACTTTATCACCACTTTGTTATCATTTGTCTTGGTAGCTATAGCTTCCACCCATTTGCAAACGTAATCTACCACGACAAGGATGTATAGGAAACCAAAGGACGGGGGTAAAGGGACCATGAAGTCAATACCCCAATAGTCAAAGATCTCAATAATGAGTATGGGGGTTGGCTACCATCCGTTGGCACCTATTACAAGATTTGCAAGCAGCGTTCACATCCCGGAATATTGTGGTCCAATAGAGGCCGCATTGCAGAATTTTAACGATCGTCTTTTTCATCGAAAAGTGGCCTCTACAAGCTTCTGAATGACAAAATTGGATGACTTTTGGGATTTCGTCATCCGGTACACATCGTCGGATGATTTGGTCGGCGCAATATTTAAAAAGGAACGGATCGTCATAGAAGAACATGCGCGACCAAGTAATAAACCTCTTTTTATCTTGCGGTGTCTAGTCGGGAGGGACGGCTCCCGAGACAAGGTAATTCACTATGTCCACAAACCAGGGCAAAGAGGAGGTAGCAAAAAGTTGCTCATCCGGAAAGTATTCGTCTATAGGTATGGGATCACTAGGCACGTCGGATGAAAGACGAGATAAGTGGTCGGCAAAGACGTTTTCTACTGCTTTCTCATCTTTAATGGAGAGATTGAACTCTTGTAGGATCAGGATCCACCTTATAAGGCGCGGCTTTGCATCTTTATTTGCAAATAGGTATTTTAAGGTCGCATGGTCAGTGAAGCAGGTAATGGACGAACCGATGAGATATGATCGAATTTATCAAGGGCAAAGACTACTGCTGGCAAATCTTTCTCCGTGGTAGAGCAATTGAGTTGTGGTTCGGTAAGAGTCCGGCTAGCATAGTAGATGACATGAGCTTGCTTATCTTTTCTTTGGCCTAAAGCAGCCCCTATCGCATAATCGCTAGCATCACACATAAGTTCGAATGGCAAAGACCAATCCGGAACTTACATGATTAGAGCGGTCACAAGCATGGTTTTCAGTTTTTCAAAAGAGTTTTGGCATGCTTCCGTTCACTCGAATGGGGTGTCCTTCATGAGTAGGTTTCTTAAGGGTTTAGCGATGCGCTAAAGTCCTTAATGAACCTTCGATAAAACCCCGCGTGTCCCAAGAAAGAGCGCATGTCCTTAAGCAATTTTGGTGGGGGAAGATCAACTATGACATCTATTTTCTCCCTATCAACTTCTATCCCCTTGGATGACACTATGTGGCCAAGAACTATTCCCTCGGTGACCATGAAATGGCATTTCTCCCAATTCAGCACTAAGTTCTTTTCCACACACCGGGCAAGTACTTTTTCCAGTTTCTCTAGACAATGATCAAAAGAGGTGCTCAAAATGGTGAAATCATCCATGAACACTTCGAGTCCTCTCTCGACCATGTCGCTAAATAAGCTCAACATGCACCTTTGAAAGGTCGCAGGTGCATTACACAAGCCGAATGGCATACGTTTGTAAGCAAACGTACCAAAAGGGCAAGTGAAAGTCGCTTTCTCCTGGTCAAGTACATCTACCTCAATCTGGTTATATCCGGAATAACCATCAAGGAATCAATAGTAAGGGTGGCCCGCTAATCTCTCAAGCATTTGATCGATAAATGGTAAGGGGAAATGATCTTTCCTAGTTCCCGCATTGAGTTTTCGGTAATCAATGCAAACGCGCCACCCGGTGGTGGTAAGTTAGGGAACTAGCTCTCCCTTAGCGTTCTCAATCACTGTCATGCCCGACTTCTTCGGGACGATTTGAATGGGGCTCACCCACTTGCTATTCGAAATTAGGTAGATAATCTCGGCATCCAATAACTTGATAATCTCGGTTCTCATTACTTCTTTCATGTTGGGATTAAGCCTTATTTGCATTTCTCTTGAGGGATTGACATTCTCTTCGAGATGGATCTTGTGAGTAAAAATCAAAGGACTTATCCCCTTCAAATCAGCAATGCACCAACCAAAAGCACTTTGGTGCTTCCTCAGAATTTTTAACAATTTACCCTCCTGCTCATCGTCTAGGCTAGAGGAGACAACAACAGGAAATGTCTCATCCTATCCTAGGTATGCATATTTAATATGGGAGGGGAGTTTCTTTAACTCGACGGTTGGAAATTTTTCACTGCAGGGAACCATGCGTGTATCCCTCGGTGGTAACTCCTCGAATCTCGAAACCCAATTAACATCTCTCGCATCCTCGTCCGACGTACTCTCCTCGAGTAACTCTCTCAACTCCCTAACCTCCTTCTCGAAGTAGGTGTACGTCCCTTCACTCTCGTGGCTTGACACTAGATAGGACGCTAAGGCGTCTCCACAATAATTCTCTTTAAATTACTCCTCTACTATCTCGTCTTAGAAGCTCACCACGTGAAGATCATCTTCCTCCCCCGTATGTTGGGCTATGTGGAAGATGTTGGTTTCCAAGGTCATATTCCCAAAGGTGAGTTGCATTCGCCCATTCTGAGTATTGATGATTGCGTTAGCCATAGAAAGAACGAGAGCCCAAGGATGATGGGAACATGATTGCTCGAGTTGAAGGAGGGCTCAGTGTCCCAAATGATAAAATCTACCGGGAAGTAGAAAGTGTCAACTTGGACGATCACGTCCTCGACTATGCCTCTTGGGATCTTCACTGTTCGATCCGCTAATTGGAGAGTGACCTTTGTGGGCTTGAGGTCGCCCAAGTCAAGTTTACTATAGATGGAGTAAGGGAGGATATTGACACTTGCTCCCAAGTCAAGTAAGGCCTTTACGGTTTTATTTTCTCCAATGATGCAGGAAATAGTGGGTGCACTGGGATCTTTGAATTTAGGCGAGAGATCATTTAGTAGAATGGAGCTCACGTTCTGGGCTAGAAAGACATTCTTCTTTACCTTCATCTTTGTCTTTACCATCAACAAGTCTTTAATGACTTTTCCATAAGCTGGAATTTGCTTAATGGCATCGAGGAAAGGTAAATCCATCTTAACTTATTTTAGCACTTCTAGCACGTCTTCACGTGGGTTTCCTTTATGGGAAGGAATCAATCTTTGAGGAAACGGTGCCGCGGAGGGTGGTTTCACGACTACCTCGGGCTCACTAGCATCGTCTTTATCACTTTCATGTAAGGGGACATCTTCGGCCTCTTTCGTGCCGGGCGAAATCTCCTTATCTTTCATTGTGTCGTGTGGGGGAGGTGATAAATCAATGACTCTCCCACTACGAAGAGTGGTCACACCTTGACATTACTCCTGATATTCAGTAGAAGTGGAGCTAACCTAGTTTGACCTTGGGTAGGTCTTTGGCCCTGGGCAGGAAACTTGCCCTTCTCTTGGACACTCAACGAGGATTGTATCTTTGACAGACCTGCATTTATGTCGCCAATCAGACGATCATATTTAGCATTGTCTACAGTCTGGCTTGTGATAAATTGATTCATGGTATCCTCGAGAGTTCTCCGCGGTGGCGGGATATATGCTCCTGGAGGTGGTGGTTCTTGCACATGTCCTTGCATATGTGGGGCTTGTTGAAAGTGTTGTGGTGGAGGAGGGGAAACATGGGAAGTAGGGTTAATCGCAGCATGTTGTTGCCCATAGCTAAAACCAGGATGGTTTTTCCATAAAGGGTTGTAAGAATTTCCATGCGGTGCACCGAAATTACCCTTAAAACCTCCTATACCACTAACTTGCTCTTGAAGCGTCACTTTGTAGGCGGGTATAGTCGGGCATTCCTCAATTGAATGACCCGCCTCAAAATTCGCACACACCTTTTCAATGGGGTTTGGTACGGATACAGTTGGTCCTCTTCCACATATCCCACGTAGGTCTCGCACTTCTTTCTCAAGTATATCTATCCGATTGTCCGCTATAGAACTCTTTTCTACATGAAATAGGTCGGACGCTGACGGAGTGGTGGTCACTTGACGATTTTGATTTTGAGCATTAGGGTCAGATGTATCCTGGGTAGTCTCGACGACATACCTCAAGTGAAGCTTAGCATCGTGGGCGTCTAAGTCGACAAAAGGACCACTTCCCATGGTTTCAACAAGTTGGTTGGAGTTAAGATTCAGCCCATTATAGAGAAAAGAGATGATTTGCGCTGAATCAAATCCATGATGGGGGCATGAAGTAACTAACTCATTGAAACGCTCGTAACATCAATTAAATGGCTCATTTTCAGGTTGGCTGAACGCTTGAATTTGAGCCTTTATGGAGATTGTTTGATGTGGTGGGAAGAATTTCTTGAGAAATCTCGATTGCAACTCGTTCCAAGATGGAATCGAGCTGGGAGATAAAGACCATAGCCATGTATTAGCTTTATCTTTGAGCGAGAAGGGGAAGAGTTTGAGGCGGATCACCTCTTGTGTGCAAGTTTGATCATTGAGAGTATCGCACACATCCTCAAATTCCCTAGTGTGAAGGTATGGCTTTTTAGAATCCATACCATGGTAATGTGGTAACATCTGGATCATCCCGTTTTTAAAGCAAAATTGCCCAGAATTATACGACAGTATAATGCATCCCGGAGTGACAGTGCGCTCGGGATATAAAAATTCTCTCAGCGGGCGGTACGGGGCCTCTTCCTCACCGACAGGTGCATTACTGTGTTGTGACACCTCTCTCATACTTAATGACTCGGTGCTCTCACTTGGTGTGCTCGAAGTGTGATCGGAGGTGTGTCCTAAGAAGGAAAACAGAGTGTTATTAGAGATTGAGTGTGACGGTGTGGGAGGTGGGATCCAGAACTGTGGGGCGTTTGGAGTGTGAGGGCTATTGGGGTTGTACTCAACGATTGGATTTTCCTGAATGCTGGTTGGAGTATTATAGGGTGTGGGAGTGATTTCAGAATTTTGCATTAAAAGCTTATGAGAGATGGTGGTAAATCTTTTTGTGATTTTTGAATATTTTAATGTTTTTGGATTTGTTTTTTGAATTTTTTGGTCAAAGATTTAGATTGACTGGATCTAATCCTAAGTCTACCTAGCTCCCCGGCAACGGCGCCAAAAACTTGACGCGACTCAGAATGTGTCTCAGAAATGCGTTCACTCTAGGCTCAAGTGCAAGCCTGCCGCATTAGTAATAAACCTGGTAAGTCGGGTATCGATCCTCAAGGAACTAAGACAACGAAGTTGTGACGACGGGAAAAGACGAAGGAATCCTAACTTTGACTCTCAAAAGAAATAGAGAAAATGATTTGTTTTTGGAATTGATTAAACTAAATGCAATTAATGAAATTATGAAAAGATGAAATTATACTAATTTACCTAAACTGCTAATGAAAACTGATTTAAAACTGTAAACTATGTATGAGAAGATCAGGACGGGAATACAATCCCCCAACCCTAGTGTAGTGAAGTTATAATATTAATCGTAAATTTAACTGATTAATTTGACCCAGAATTTAGTACTCCCAAGCATTACGTATACGAGGTTCAAGCCCGCGTCATACTTAATCTGAGGATGAGTAAATCGGTATCGCGATAGTAACACTCGAATTGCATTCTAAATCATCCCGGTTACCCAGAGGCAAATGAGATATAAAGATCTACAATTGTTGTGTTCCTATGCAATACGGTCGTAATCAATCACTAAATTCAGAGGATTAATATTATACACATGCAACTAACACATCAGGCTGGGTTCATGTATACCGGCGTTGGGAAATCTAGCCTAGCATGCTGAAAGTGACAAAAACAGTGTTTGATTTGCAGAAAAACATGATTAAACTATAGAAAATTGGTAGAACGATGTAAAACCGAATTAAACAGATGAAATTAGTTACTAATATTACCAAAGCACTCAAAGTATTAACTAGAATTACTGGTAAATACTGAAATTTGATCAAAGCTTAAATCTTGGAATTAAAAGAACAAACTGTATCTAAACTAGGGTTTTTGAAATAGAATGGAAAATTAACTAAAATTCTCCGTGAAATAATAATAATCAAATGGGTTTTTATACCCTACAATAATTTTGGAGTTTCAGCCGCACTAGGAGTCTCTTTAGGAGAGGATATGATTTCAAAATCTCGATGGCCAGACCGGTCCGGGCCTTAGGTGGACCGGTTTGCCTCCCAAGCGGATCGGTTCTTTTATTTCCGGGGTGGACCAGTTATTTTATTTTTCACCCTTCTTCGGTTTGCTTTCGATCCTGGGTCTTCTAGAGGTTTGCACAGCGGACCGGTCTTCCTGTTTGACTTTTTTCCTCAACTTTGACTTCTCATATCTTTTGTTCTGGGACTCCGATTGAGGTGACGTTTCTTCCTATGTTCTCATTAATGAGATATCTTCAACTTCTCTTTAGGTACCTCCTCCGAATTCCTGATAGAATTTATGCTTTTGCCCTTTTGACTCTCCTTCTTTTCTTTCTTTATTCTTCCATTCTCCTTCTTTCGTTTCTTGACATCTAATACCTATAAAAGCAATACGAAATACCAGAAACTCGGTGTACTCGTTAGGATAAGTCAGTAGCAAGATTATGAGATAAAGTCAACTCGATTACGTTGTTCGAGGTGCTAAAAGTAACTAAATTAAGGGATAAATTAGGAAGAATTTATGCCTAATCAGTATGACTGGTGAAGGTAATTATACTTATCTAATAAAGAGTGTTAGCTAGGAGTGGTCTTAGATTGCGGTGATGTGTCCTATTTAGATTGCGTAGTTTAATTAGGATAATAAAATAAATTCGTTAGGTGCGCACTATAGTTGAGAGGTGAGGCAATATCTCATGTGATTGCGACTGGTTAATTATGAAAGTACTATTCTATAGTTTTAATCGATTTAAAACAATTATCTATTCGCAAAATATTTTTTACTTTTTAGGCTTTGACCCGCGGGCAATTGGTTTTCCTTATTTTTCTTTTAAATCCCCATTTGTGTAGCAGCAGCAATCGGGACCGCAAAAATAGATTCATTCTGATCGTTGCAGTAGCTGTGGATGCTACGGGAGTTAATTTAGATGCCTTAGTTTATTCTATCAAGATAGGATCATTTCATTTCAGTTTTTTGTTTAGGCATGTTGCCCATAGATGGATAGGATTTTATATTACTGTCAAATATTTTATTTCAGTACTCTATTAATATTCTATTTATTTCAGATGGTCATTATTATTTGGTGACTGACGGTTATTTATCTATGTATGGGGATTATTCTATTCATTGTGTTTTATGGTTTTATTCATTTTATATTTATATTTTTGTTGTGACAGTGATGATGAAAATGAAACCATGTTGAGATTCTTGTTTTATTTTAGTAGAGGATTGTTCACCCGGTATTAGAATAGGTAGGTTGTCACATATATCATCAATGAAGAAGCCTATATAGAAAAAAAAACAAAATATATAATATCAATGAAAGATACCGTTCATTAAAGAGTTGAAATGCTTTTTCAAAAATTATTGCAACATTTAAGCTTTTGAATTACATCCACCTTAGGATCACAAAGAACTTGTATGGGTTATAGTGTATATTTGGAGTAAATGTTATGAAATGAAGGTAATATTAACGGATTCAAATGTGTTTGGGGAGATAACACTTGGGATAATGAAAAATTATGGGCAAAACAAGCATTGGATCTAATATTAGAAAGTGACAAAGATAACGTACATAAAGGAAATACTCTATTTCTTTTCTTTTCTTATTTTTCTTTTGTTTTCTTCTTTTCACTTTTCTCTTTTCTTTTGTTTTTCTTTGCCTTTTCTTTTCTTTCTTACCATCACATACTTAATCGCAACCACATAATAAGAACATCATTCAATACCAATTATCATTCCAAACAAAGGTATGGGAGGTGATATATATGGTGTAAAAATTACAATTTGGAGTTGGTTATTGGATTTTGGGTTATGAAATGAAAGGATGTAATTAGGCTCAAAGGGGTTGACAGGGGGAAATATATAGGGTGAGGTTCAAGTCAATATGGGTGTATAACAAATAGGGCCTATGATCCTTTTCTAAAGATTATGCAATTCTCGAGTCAAAACAACTTTGAAAATCATGCTCAAGTGACACATTTCATATATGAACTCAATTAATGAATGATCAAATGAAAGAATATTGAGATTATAATGTATTTAACATTTTCAAGAAGCAAAGAGTAAGGTATAATACTCACAAATGAACAAAATTACAAAGCTCACTTGGTGTAAGCATATACAATGCAACAAAAAATTACAGAGTTATAAAAGCCTTAAACCAAATCATTTGAACAAGAAAAGTGCATGGGCTCATGGGTTCAAAGTTTAATTCATGAAGTTTTTCATAATATCAATGATTTGTGGACTAAAGTCTAATAACTTCTAAAATCAAGAACGTGCATTAATGAATTATCTATTGGATCGGGCAATTATTTAAGTTTATCAATGGAAATAAAGGCAAAATTCCTAACAACGGAGAAAAAAGAAAAAAAATATTTTTGAAAACTTCTCAATTTTTTGCAACAAAAGCATGCTTAGAAAGAACATGTAATAAAATCAATGGAACTCAAAAAGTAATGGGAAGAATATCCCACACCCCCTAACTTAAACTTTGAATTATCATCAATGTGAATCAAGAACTCAATTAAAGAGAGGAAAATAGTGATATTGCCCAAAATAGAGCTATCTTCGAAAATTACTAGTCCAAAGCTTATACAAAATAATAAAAAAGAATAACTAAAATGTTAACTAATTACACTAGACAATAAGTAAAAGGAAAAATCAACATAATATGTACAAGATCCAATTTTAACTTCTAACTTACTATACACTAGAAATTGAAATTTTGGGGAGTCCACCCAAAATACTATTTGACTTTGAGAGATAACTATTGTATTCTCATTTGAGTTCACGCCTTTCAAAAAATATGAATTCCATTTGCATAACGGAAGGCATGTGTAAGATGTAAGAAATGAAGGATCACAAATTAAAAGTTTTAGGCAGATGATGGGGGTTTAGGATTGAACGGGCGACAAATACACATGGGATCCAAACAATAGAATTTTCTCCTAAATATTTTGCAATTGGAATGGGAGGAGGAGCACATGGAATCAAGATTTCCATCATAGAAAGTGACTCAAGCAAGTAATCCTCATCGGTGAAAGGGTTGAATGTTTTAAAGTTTTGAACTGATTTATGGGATACTTGTAATGGTTTGATAATGTAGAATAAAGATGGGAAGAAAATAAATTCAATATCAAAATATGACTCATTATCGCTTGAAGATTGAATTCCAAAGGAGAAGGATTCACTTTCAATGAAATATTTTTCTAAAAGGTGACACGTAAGTCTCAACCTACTTGTTTTTTCCAAAAAAAAAAATCATTTCATTGTAAATAGATACTTCATCCATTTCTTCCTCACTTTAATTCTCTATTATTTCATGGGCAAAAAGAATAAAGGTTTGTTGAAAAGTAGGCATCGATTCCTCATTTGGTTTAATACATTCCTCAAATTCAAAAGTCTCGAAAGAAAAAACATCCTTAGATTCGAATAATGTATCCAACTCTTATTCTTAACAATGATTTTCTTCCTAATGATGGTTTTCACTCTTTTCATTCTCCAGCATGCGCAAGCCCTCATGCAACGTCATAGGTGGAGGCGCAAATTCTTGAAAATGATAAGTTTAGAAACTATCTTCGGATCTACTATCAAAATCATTATTATAAGAATTTTGAAAACTATTGTAATTAGGTTCAACATTCTTATTATAAGGATTTTGTGGCCCTTTATAGGGAAGATCATTCCCAAAATTCCCATAATCTTTTACTTGACTAATTTAGTACTCACCCAAAGATATTTTAGATGTTTCAAGCTTGTGACTTTGAGACTATTGGCCAAAAGTCATAGGTTTAGGGGGATTTTAAGAATTATCATTATGATTACTGAAAACATTAGAATAAGATATTCTTACCCCAATAAGACTAAGGGTCCGTTTAATAGCATTATTTTCCATGGCAAATGACAAATAAGTTGGCAAATATGACATTTGCCTACAATTTGGTGTGTTTGATAGCAAAATTTGCCTACAAGTTATTTGTCAATGTACAACGCCTCCTATGCATAACATGTTGGCAAATTTTGCTTTGCTATATGGGTGAGAAATATTTGTCAACAAATTTGCTAACTTCTTAAACGCTTTTAATATTTTAAAAAATAATTTAAAAACTGTTTTAAATAATTAAAAAAACTGTTATGAATATTTTAAAAATTGTTATGAATATTTTAAAAATTGTTTTAAATTAAAATGTGTTTTAATGTAAAAACGGTTTTTTCGTAAAAAACGTTTTAATGTAAAAAACTGTTTTAATGTTAAAATTTGTTTTAATGTAAAAAATTAAAAATTGTTTTGATGTGAAAACTGTTTTAATATAAAAAACTATTTTAATGTAAAAACTGTTATAATGTAAAAAATTATTTTAATGTAAAAATTATTTTAATGTAAAAAATAAAAAAATGTTTTAATGTAAAAATTGTTTAATGCAAAAAAATGTTTTAATGTAAAAACTATTTAATGCAAAAAATTGTTTTATTATAAAAAACTATTTTAATGTAAAAAAAAATTAAAAACTGTTTTAATGTAAAAAATGTTTTAATATAAAAACTGTTTTAATGTAAAAATTAAAAGTTGTTTTAATGGTAAAAATTGTTTTTAATAAATAGTTTTGGCGTAAAAAACTTTTTTATATATATAGTTTGTTACTTTTTTAATAAATAAAAACGGGAAATAAAGAAGGAAAGAAAAAATTATTTTTTTATTAAATAAAACTTTGGACGGAAATTTGAAAAAAAACATATTTTTTATTATTATATATGTTAATATGGACGAAAAATGTGTTATTAAAATGTTTTGCCTAAAAAACTTGTTTTACCTCATTTGGTGTTTGATAGCCTAATGTGAGAAAAAAAATATTTGTCTTGGCAAAATTTGTCCTGGCAAATTTTGCCATGCCAACACTTTTGCTCAATGTGTATCAAACGGACCCTAAGATGACGAAATTCACAAAATGATGTGCGAACGATAGAATCAATCATTTTTTGGATCTCAAATTTAGAAGTCCTACAAAACTAGTCAAAAAAATAATACAAATAAAAGGAAAATATTATGAAATACTAAATCGATTAAATTCTAAAACAAATAGTCCTTAACAACCGCGTCATTTGATAGACTGCATTTGATATGCCCTATATGTGCCCCATAGCTCAGAGGCACCAACCTCGGCCAGGGAGACGGCCGAGGTTAGAAGGGCCCCAGATTGGCAATCATCTATCTCGTCCTTCACAACGTCACCCATGGTCGACGTTACTTGCTACATGACACTCAGACAACAGCTAAGGCCTACGTGATCCATGGAAGTAGTTAGTCGCCAGGGCGCCCAAGGCCGACACCACGTTTACCTCATAGACTACACCGTCATCATAACCAACCTCAGCTGGGAATCAGCCGATGTTCCAATACTACTACATAACGTCGGCCCAAGCCGACGTTATGTCTCCTCTTGTCTTACCTCGGCTCTCTTGCTGAGCCGAGACCATCATGAATAATCTCATATTGGGTAACAGCCAGACTTCACCAACCTCGTACTCTTCCAGGCCGAGGTTGGTATCACCCGAAGACAGCCGAGCTTTTACATGTTCGTGTATAACTTGGAACACGTGGACAAATCTGTTATAACTGAATTATTCCCTCCATGTGAGGGAATATTGAGGTCATCATTACTTAGTTGAGATCAGCCAGGTGTCACTCTCATACTGGCTCGATGCTCATGCACATGCTTATTGTATGCTTGAGGGGCACATTACACCCCCCAAGCACCATATATAGAGGTCATCCTCTATCTTGTAAAGGGATCCAAAAATAAAAACCCTAGCTGAAACTCTATCCAATTATATAGTAGAGAGAGAAAGCTTGAGAAATTGTATCCATGGCCATTAGTGCCTTATTCTAATGACCTTACTCACTCACTTGCACAGTGGATATAGGCCTAATTGGCTGAACCACTTAAACATTTGTGTTCATCCTCTTCTCCTCGTCTCTATCTCCTATACTTGTATATACTTGAGCTGCCATTGTTATCACTAATTCGAGCTTACGAACACAATTATGAACACAGATGTCGTGACGATACTCCAGTAAGAAGAGACGATGACTCGAAGCGTGATGATGAGGACGATCTAGATCTCCCACCAAAAGATGACAATGCCCCGATAAAGAGGGTCGGTATGATCTCCTTTGGTGTTAACACCATATGCGGAGGACTCGCAGGGGGTGGTTCTTAAGTGGCTGACCGAAAAGCTCATGTGGTAGAGGCCAAGTCAGTGGCCAAACTAGAAGTGGTAAATCCGACGCCTTTCGAAACCAAGCAGAAGAGAAAGAAGGTAGATATGGACAATCTTATAGTTGGGTTCTCTCGACTCAAATTCAAAGGTATCCTAGCTCCCCATGATGAACCTTTAGTAATCACAACAAGGGTGCATGGATGAGAGGTACAAAGAATCCTCGTAGATGGTGGAAGTTTAGCAGATGTGATGTTCTGGCCCTGCTTCAAAAGCCTTGTCCATAGCAAAGTTAGGCTGGTACCCTATCATCATCCGTTAATGGGCTTCAGCGATGAAAAGGTCCATCCATTGGGTATGTATGAGATGGACGTGCGAATGGGAGATGAGTGGCCTAAGAGGTTGAGCCGGAAGATCAATTTTTTTGTTATGGACGAAAATGTCTTCACGGCCTACAACCTCATCATAGGAAGAGTGGCCCTTAAGGAGTTTGAGGTCGTGCCATCGACGGTCCACCAGATGCTAAAACTCTTGACCCCCTATGGAATAGAAGAAGTGCAGGGTGACCAGACCATAGCACAGTAATGCTACTTTAACTTAGCCTAAGAGAGAGAGGCCCATAAGAGAGCAACTACCACATATAACATTGATACACTTGACCCTAGAGATGAAACGAAGTTGAAGAAAGGAGAGGCCGCGGAAGAGGTAGAATCCATCGTCCTTAATGAGGACGAGCCGGAAAAAACCATCCAGGTCAGCAAAGCCTTAAAAGCAGAGATCTAAGAAGAGCTGATAAGTTTCTTGAAGAAGAGGCAGAATGTCTTCGCTTGGAGCCACGCGGACATGCCTGGCATCGACCCTGAGGTTATGTGCTATAAACTCAACGTGACTAAGGATGCTAAGCCTATCAAATAAAGACGAACAGTTTACTCTAGGGAGAAATACGATGTCATCCGGGAAGAAGTCAGAAAGTTAGAAGAGGTCGAGTTTATAAGGGAAGTCATATATCCAGAGTGGTTGCCAAACGCAATCATTGTGCCCAAAGCCAATGGAAAATGGAGGATGTGCGTAGACTTTACCGACCTGAACAAGTCTTGCCCAAAAGATAGCTATCCCCTACCTCGGATCGATCAGATGGTAGATGCCACTGCAGGGCATGAGCTCATGAGCTTCATGGATGCTTATTCAGGCTACAATCAGATATTCATAGATGATGAAGACTTAGAAAAAATGGCCTTCATCACTGACAAGGGGACATATTGCTACAAGGTTATGCCCTTCGGATTGAAAAATACAGGGGCAACATATCAACGTCTTGTGAATAAGATGTTTGGAAATCAAATAGGCAAGACTATGGAGGTGTATGTAGACGATATGTTGACGAAGAACTTAAAGTCCCACACTCACGTGGCACACCTAGAAAAGACCATCGATACCATGGACTTGTACAGAATGAAACTCAATCCTGCGAAGTGTGTATTCGGGGTAGGAGTTGGGAAATTTCTTGGATTCATTGTAAATCAGAGGGGAATAGAGGCAAACTCTGAGAAAAATCAAGGATTTACTCGACATAAAGACACCAAGAAGTATCAAAGACGTTTAGAGGCTCACCGGAAGAGTAGCTGCACTCAACAGATTTATTTCTAGAGCAATGGACAAATGTCTTCCATTCTTTAAAGTGCTTAGAAAGGCCTTCGAGTGGGACAAAGAGTGTGATGAGGCATTTAATCAACTCAAGTCCTACCTCGGATCTCCCTTGCTCCTATCTAGACCAATAGTAGGAGAGAAGTTGTATGTTTATCTAGCAGTCTCTGAGTCTGCTATAAGTGCAGCCATAGTACAGGAAGACGTTGGGGTTCAAAAGCCTGTATACTTCAACAGTAAGGCCCTTCAAGGGTCAGAACAGAATTATCCTCGAATGGAAAAGTTAGCCTACGCCTTGATACATGCGTCTAGAAAGATAAAGCCCTACTTTCAAGCCCATTATATGGTCATGCTCACTGACTCCCCACTAAGAAAGGTCCTCCACAAACTCGAGAAGTCGGGTAGATTGATGATATATGCCATTAAGTTAGGGGAGTATGACCTTACTTATCAACCCAGGGTGGCCATTAAAGGGAAAGAACTTGAAGATTTTATTGTTGAGTTCACATGGGAAGAAACCAAGGTCGAGAATAACCTAGAGGCTGCAGAGGGATCAAACAGTAACGTCTTCCAACACCCAAAAGAGGTTACATCCAATAGAGAAAAAAACATAATAGCCGAGAATGAGGAATACAGATACCTCTTCAAGTAAGGAATCATGTTAAAAGGGGGATTCTCATCAGATAAAGATTCTGGAACCTCTTTATTGAAGGGTCTTCTTGCAAAAGTGGAAGTGGGGCGGGCCTGATACTCTCAGCCCCGGATGGTACCAATGTTGAATATGCGCTAAGGTTTTACTTCAAGGCATCAAATAATGAGTAAGAATATGAGGCCATGAAAGCAGGCCTCTTCTTGGCAATGACCCTTAGGGTAAGATGACTCCTTCTTCTCAGTGACTCAAGGTTGATTGTTAACCAAGTGTTGGGGATTTATGAGGCCAGTGATGAAAGGATGGCCAAATACCTGAAGAGGGTAAGAGTGATATTTGAAGGTTTTAAAGAGGTAAAGATGAAGAGAATACCTCGACAAAATAACAGCCACACAGACGCACTAGCAAGGTTCACTTCAGCAACATGGACAGATATCAGAAGGGCAGTTCTAGTCCAGATCCTGCCCAAGGCGACCATTAAAGAAGAAGAGGTTGGTAACCATTGCCGCAATTTGAACTTAGGGGACTCATGGATGGATCCCCTTATCAGATATATTAGAGAGGGAGAGCTACTGGAATCAAAGTAAGAGAGGAGGAAACTAAAGTACAGAGCTGCAAAGTTCTCAATGGTAGGATACATCCTATATAAGAAGGGATTTTTACTACCTCTCCTCAAATGTGTCCATCCCACAGAAGTTCCCTTCGTCTTACAGGAGGTACATGAGGGTTCTTGCTCCAGTCACATTAGGGGAAGACCTCTAACCAAGAGAATTGTTACGCAGGGATACTGGTGGCCAACCTTGGTTGAGGATGCTACAAATTATGTGAAGAGGTACGACAAATGCCAAAGATTCTCCACCATCCCCCATCAACCTCATCATCCTATGACGTCAATAAGTTCTCCTTGGCCATTCGTAGTATGGGGGATCAACTTAGTGGGCCCCTTACCTAAAGCCGCGAACAACTATAGGTTCTTGATAGTTTCCATTGACTACTTCTCCAAATGGGTAAAGGCCGAGCCAATGATCATGATTACAGAGCAGAAAACCTTTTAATTTATCTAGAAGAATATTATATGCAGACATGGTCTCCCAAACACCCTCATCTAGGACAATGGCACCCAGTTCAAGAATTCTTCCTTAGAAAAATATTGCGAAAGAGTTGGGATAAAACAATTTTTCTCTTCTCCTGGCCGACCTCAGGTAAATGGTCAGATCGAAGTTACAAACAAAACAATCCTGTAACACCCCGCCCGCCCGGGGAGAGCGAACGGAGCGCTAATGCGATAAAATAAATCCAAATCCACAAGTGACAGGGTATAGAGCATCTAAATAAACCCACAATAATATAAATCAACTAATCTCAATCTCTTCAATTACAACAAGTCTCTCGAATTAAAATTACAACTATCTACTTCAGAACGATCTATTGCTCGAAATAACAAGCTCGATGAAGGAAATGATGCGTGGAAAGGTTCCATTCAGCGGTTGGAAGATAGATTGGGAGAAATGGCTAAGGTAAAGAACCCCCTACAATGAACTTTTGTTCGAGGAACACCTTTTGTATAGGCCATTGTGGATTTTCCTACACCATCGAAATTTGAAGCACCCGTGGTAACTCCCAAATATGATGGAAAGATAGATCCTGTTCTTCACATAGAACAATATCAAGCTGCTGCTGACATCTATGTTGTCCCCGATGAGATGAGATGCAGAGCATTCTCAGGAACTCTTACTAGATCTGCCCAGATATGGTACAACAATCTTCCTCGGGGTAAGATTTCAACTTTCTTTCAGTTGGCCGAGTTGTTTATTGGCAATTTATGTTTTGGAGCAAAGCCAGTAAAACGAGTAGCACACTTGTTAAGTGTTAGACAAAAATCTGGTAAGAGTACTAGAGATTACATAACTCGTTTCAATAACGAGAAGCTGGAAGTCATAGATTACGAAGAGAAGACAGCAATCACCGCCTTGATGAGTGGGTTATTGCCTAATAAATTGTATTACACCTTGGCGAAAGATCCACCTAAAACTATGTCAGAGTTGATGGCAAAAGCGGCTAAAATCATGAATGCCGAGGAGGCTATGGCTGCAAAGAAGAATATGGATAAAGAAACCAAGGTGGAAGTCGACAAATCTAAGAAGAAAGAGCATAAAAGCAATGGTGGAGATAAACATTCCAAGAATAAATGGGAAGTCATGAAGAAGTACGATAATTATACTCCTTTGAAAATGGGTATTAATCATGTCTTGGAAGAAATCAAGAACAACGAGGAGGTAAAATGGCCAAAGAAACTGAGATCAGACCCTGATTCGAGGAGTAGGGATAAATATTGCGAGTTTCATAAAGATCATGGTCACATGACCAAAAACTGCATAGCTCTTCAGAACGAGATTGAAACACTCATCCGAAGAGGAAAACTAGCAAAATATGTTGATCGGGGAAGTGAAAGAAAAAATAATGATTGAACTAGAGAAAGGTCTAGATCTCCTCGTCGAGCAGAGGAGAAAAAGAAGAGGGACCACGAAGATGATCCAGATGATGACCCCGATCTTCCCAAGAAGCCAAGGCAGCCAGAACGAGAGGTATTTTCCATACGTTTTGGATCATTTGATTGTAATGTTATTACAGGAGGAGATGCAGGAGGAGGAGACCTTACTGCAGAAAGAAAGGCTTACCTTGGAGAGGCTCAAGCTTGTTCATATATTCAGCGAATAAATCTGGACGAGGATGATCGTCCGAGGAAGGTAAACAAAGAGAAGCTGGTCATTGGCTTTTCAAAAAACGACCTGGAAGGTGTTCTTTATCCTCACGACGATCCTCTGGTGATCAAAATGAGGATAAAGGAAGTAGTGATTTCAAGGGTGTTGGTAGACAATGGAAGTTCGGCAGACATCATGTACTATTCATGCTTTGACAGCTTGAATTTGAAATTATCTCAATTGGAACCGTATCACAGACCCCTCCTGGGTTTTGCTGGCGAGAAAGTTTTTCCACTTGGGACGATCAAGTTGGATATATTCATTGGAACCTGGCCTGCTTGTCGAACAGAAAGAATACGCTTCTTTGTGATGGATAAGAATGTGCAGTCAACCTACAACATCATCATGGGAAGAGTTGGTTTGAAGAAGTTCGAAGCAGTTTCATCTACAGTACATCAGTGCTTAAAATTCCCAATAAACTTTGGAGTAGGAGTTGTGAAAGGTGATCAAAAAGTAGCTCGGGAATGCTATTATTCATCTGCCGAGCAAGAGGAGCTTGAGGAATCAAGGAAAAAGACTACTACCTACCAGGTAGAAGAAGATACAGAGATTGAAACTCTCGATCCCAGAGATGAATCCCAACTTGTAAAAGGACAGGTGGTGGAATCTACAGAAAATGTTATTCTAGACGACGAGCACCCTGAACGAGTAACCCAGATAGGTTCAACGTTGGATGCTTCAATAAAACAGGAGTTAATAATTTTCTTGAGAAACAGGAAGAAAACTTTTGCATGGAGTCATGAGGACATGGCAGGAATAGATCCAAACTTCTTATGTCACGAGCTCAATGTGAATAACGAGATCAAGCCTGCAACGCAGAGAAGAAGGGTATTTAGCCCCGAGAAGAATCAAGCTATTCAAGAGGAGGTCGACAAGCTCCAGAAAGCTCAATTCATTGAAGATGTGAAGTACCCGAACTGGTTGGCAAATGTGGTGATGGTAAAGAAGAAAAATAACAAATGGAGAATGTGTGTTGATTTCACTGATCTCAACAAGGCCTGCCCAAAGGATCATTTTCCATTGCCCAGAATTGACCAACTAGTAGATGCTACCTATGGGCACGAGCTGCTCAGCTTCATAGACGCTTATTCAGGCTACAACCAGATCAAGATGAAACCTGAAGACAGGGAGAGTACTTATTTTATTACCCCTAGGGGTACTTATTGTTATAATGTTATGCCTTTTGGTTTGAAAAATGCAGGAGCGACATACCAGCGGCTGATGAACAAGGTTTTTGCCGAACAAATCAGTTGCAATATGGAAGTCTATGTCGATGATATGCTGACAAAAAGCAAGAAAGCTGCTGATCATCTAGTTGATTTAAGTCAAACTTTTGATCAACTGGATAAATACCAAATGAAGCTCAATCCAACGAAGTGCACATTTGGAGTACGAGAAGGAATGTTCCTCGGGTACATCGTCAACCAAAGAGGCATTGAGGCGAATCCAGAAAAGATCAAAGCTCTTTTAGGACTGCGATCTCCAACAACAAAGAAAGAAGTGCAGAGTCTTACAGGACGAGTTGCAGCGCTCAACAGATTTGTATCTCGAGCAACAGATAGATGCCTACCATTCTTCAAAACACTTCGAAAAACTTTCGAGTGGAATGATGAATGTGAAAAAGCCTTTCAAGACTTGAAGAAATATCTGGGAACACCTCCACTACTATCCAGACCGGTAATGGAAGAAAAGTTGTACTTATACCTGGCAGTATCAGAAAATGCAGTCAGCTCCGTATTGATCAGATTGGATAATGGAGTCCAGAAACCAATTTATTACACAAGTAAGGCTTTCCGAGGTGCAGAGATCAGGTACCCAAAGCTGGAAAAATTGGCATTGGCATTAATTGAGGCAAGTAGAAGAATGCGGCCATATTTCCAGGCCCATACCATCATCGTGTATACCGATATGCCATTAAGACAAGCCCTTCATAAGCCAGAAAAGTCAGGGAGACTGATGTACTGGGCAATAGAGCTCGGTGAATATGATATTGTGTATGAACCCAGATCATTATTGAAAGGGCAAGCTGTAGCAGATTTTATAGTAGAGTTTACATATCCTGATACCCCCGAGGAGCAAAAGTTGCTCACTGACCAACCTGTGGATGTTACAGGATCAACAGACATAAGTCCATACCAACTCCGGTTGGTAAAAGGGCTTGTGGATGTAGAAAGATCATCAAATTCAAACCCAGGCCAACTCCGGTTGGTAAAAGGGTGAGAAGAGATGGTCGACGAGGAGAGAAAATTAACAGGGGAGGATGGAAGAGAACAGCAGATATTTCATCGAGGAACTCTATTGGATAAGAAATTTGAAGACGAGTTACCTACATGGAGATTGTATGTAGATGGGTCATCTTGCACAACAGGTTGTGGAGCAGGGATTGTTTTGAAAACCCCAGACGAGATTGATATAGAATATGACTTTCGATTTCAATTCAAAACCTCCAATAATGAGGCTGAGTATGAGGCCATGATAGCAGGTCTTAATTTAGCAAAGATTATGGAAGCACAACAAGTGATGGTATTCAGTGATTCTCAATTAATTATGAATCAGGTGATGGGAACATATGCGGTTAAAGGAGAATTAATGGTCAAGTATCATGCAAAGGTGATGGAATTGTTGGCAGAATTTGATGCCATTCAGTTGATCAGAATACCCAGAATAGAAAATGCACAAGAAGACGCACTGGCCCGACTAGCATCAGCTACTCGTACCGAGCTGCGAAGAACGATACCAATTGAAGTACTGGAAAGTCGGAGCATAGATGAAGATCTGACGATGAATGTTATTACCCTTGATTTAGGACCATCTTGGATGGATCCCATCAGGGCATATATTGAAGAGGGAGAATTGCCCGAGGATAAGCTCGCGGTAAAGAAATTGAAGGTTAAAGCTGCTCGGCATGTACTAACTAATGGTGTTTTGTATAGACGAGGAATTATGGTGGGTTTGCAGAGATGTGAACACCCTTCCGAGGTGAAAGAATTGATTGAAGAAATCCATGAAGGGTCTTGTGGAGCACATGTGGCAGGTCGGACACTTTTGCAAAGAGTGATGACGCAGGGATATTATTGGCCGACGATGAGGTTTGATTGTATAGCATATGCCAAGAAATGTGACAAATGCCAATGTTTTTCCTCCATCCGACGAACTCCACAAGCATTGTTGACACCTATAACTTCTCCTTGGCCATTTTCCATGTGGGGAATTGATTTGGTTGGACCATTTCCAACGAACCGAGGAAGATTCAAGTACCTCGTTGTTGCAGTGGATTATTTTACTAAGTGGGTAGAAGCTGAGCCACTTATTGATATGACGTACGAGAAGGTGTACCAATTTGTTTGGAAGAATATCATCTGCCGATATGGTCTCCCTCATGCCTTCATCACAGACCATGGAACACAATTCGATAACGAGGAGTGTGCTGCCTATTGTCAACAATCAAACATCCTGAAGACCCATTTAGCAGCAGGTCATCCTCAAAGCAATGGGCAGACTGAGGTGACAAACAGAACACTACTAAATGGTTTGAAGAAGAGGCTAAGTGAGGCTAAAGCTAATTGGATTAATGAGCTACAGTCAGTATTGTGGGCTTACCGAACAACTCCCCGAGCAGCGACTGGAGAATCACCATACATGCTGGCATTTTGAAGTGAGGCTGTAATACCTGCTGAGTTGGGTCTCCCAACACACAGAGTGCTGAATTTTAATTCCCCAGTCAGTGACTTGATGAGAAGATTAGATTTGGACATGCTCGAGGAGGTTAGAGAAGAGGCAGCCATTAGGAATGCTGCTTACCAACAACGCACAGCTCTGTTCTACAACAAGAGGGTGAAGAAATGCAACTTAAAAGAAGGGGATTATGTGCTAAAGAAGGTCATTCAGAAGCACAATAAGCTTGAAGCAAACTGGCATGGACCTTACCGAGTTACAGAAGTTGTTCGACCAGGAACTTACAGAATAACAACTTTAGAAGGAGAGGAATTTAAGAATGCATGGAATGCTGAACACCTACGGAAGTATTATCAGTAATGTAAAATGTAAAGCATTTCCTTCATTATGAATAAAACGATGATGTTTCACCATCTTCTCCCTTTTATTACAAGTTTTTCGGGGAATACTAGTGTGATACACTACACTGATAGTTCGAGCGTGATCAACTTCGGTTGGTAAAATAGCGAGAACAAATTATACTCCTTTGGTTAGGAGGTGTACACTTGCATGATCAACTTAGGTTGGTAAAAGAGCTTGTGGACAAGATAGTTCGAAAGAACCTGATAGTTCGAGCGTGATCAACTTTGGTTGGTAAAATAGAGAGAACAAATTATACTCCTTTGGTTAGGAGGCGTACACTTGCGTGATCAACTTCGGTTGGTAAAAGAGCTTGCGGATAAGATAGTTCGAAAGAACCTGATAGTTCGAGCGTGATCAACTTCGGTTGGTAAAATAGCGAGAACAAATTATACTCATTTGGTTAGGAGGCGTACACTTGCGTGATCAACTTCGGTTGGTAAAAGAGCTTGTGGACAAGATAGTTCGAAAGAACCTAATAGTTCGAGCATGATCAACTTCGATTGGTAAAATAGCAAGAACAAATTATACTCCTTTGGTTAGGAGGCGTACACTTGCATGATCAACTTCGGTTGGTAAAAGAGCTTGTGGACAAGATAGTTCGAAAGAACCTGATAGTTCGAGCGTGATCAACTTCGGTTGGTAAAATAGCGAGAACAAATTATACTCCTTTGGTTAGGAGGCATACACTTACGTGATCAACTTCGGTTGGTAAAAGAGCATGTGGACAAGATAGTTCGAAAGAACCTGATAGTTCGAGCATGATCAACTTCGGTTGGTAAAATAGCGAGAACAAATTATACTCCTTTGGTTTGGAGGCGTACACTTGCGTGATCAACTTAGGTTGGTAAAAGATCTTGTGGACAAGATAGTTCGAAAGAACCTAACAGTTTGGACCCACAACTAACTTCGGTTGGTAATAGGGCGAGAACAAAATATACTCCTTTGGTTAGGAGGCAATAGTTCAAACCCACGACCAACTTTGGTTGGTAAAAGGGCAAGAACAACATTCTTAAAATGCCATTCTAGGTTAATCAAGAAATAAATATGCTCTCGAATGCCAATTTATGTTGGTCGGGAGGTAAGATTACTACAAAAAGTTCCTCGAAGAACGAAATATTCCAAACTGAGCCAAGTATAGTTGGTCAGGGATAAAAACCCACTAACTGTAGTTGGTCAACGAGGAGAACTTATCGATGAGGAGGATCCATCAACCTGGTTGGTCGGACACATTTTATGAAAACTCTCGCTAATTATACTTGGTCGACGAGTACAATTTAATAACCTTAGTTGGTTGGAAAAATTTTAAACATTTTTATACTCATTACTTTATTATTAAGTGATCGAGCAACATTTTTGATACTTGTAACTGTTTATTACTAAGTTGGTTGATGAACAGCACAAAATTGTTATCTTTTTAATAGATACATACGTAGTGTTTAGCACAGAACAATAGCAATACAAATTTGCAAACAAAAATGAAATTATTTCATTAAGGTCAAAATGTATTACAAATTACATGTGTACTAACTATTACATTAAGATCCCTACTCTATTGGTTTCTTTCCTTTAGCTTTTGAAACAGGATCCTCGCCAGCAGGAGGATCTTCCAGGCAAAGAGGAGAACTAATGAAGTTAATATCTCTGAGCATTCTGACGTTCATCACAGAAGGTGTGTCCAGTAGATGTTCAGGACGAGATACCTCGATTTGGGAATGAAGATTGTAATCACCAAGGTATTTTGAAATTAAGCTCCGAGGAATGGAACGAGCTGGGATCCATTCCATGTCCAATTTATAAGGTGGCACGGGCAAATCTAGTAACCCAGGAGCATGATAATCCCATAAATAATGCCCTTGCTCCAATTTTAATACACCCAGGGTGTTCAACCATCCCTGCTTATAACCTTCATTATTGGCGTGTTCAATACGAGCATCTAAATGAACTAGAGCTTCGTTGTATCCAGCCATCCAAAATTCCCTGGGCTGTTTATGGAATTGGAAGGTTAATCTATCCAATTGTTCATGAAGGTTTTTAGCAAAAAGGTCATTGGTATGTAAAGCAGACTTCGTCGTAGTAAGTTGATCTTCCAAAGTCAGGATTTTCTTGGACATCTCAGACAAAGCACGATCTTTTGCATTCAATTGGAACGCTTGAGTTTCTAAATTTGACTGAGTACGAGCTTCTTCAACATTACGACGAAGAACTCTTGATTATCCCCGAGCAAGTGGAATAATTTATTCTTCGACAACGTTCAGAGCATTCCTTCCTCGTCCACGAGAACCTCTTCCTCGTCCCCGAGCTATAGGAGAAGCTCCAGACCTTCTCAGAGTATCCAATTCTTGCCTTAATTTGGCGTTCTCAACTTCTAAGAATGAGAATCCTTCATCGGTGATCGGTACCAAGGCAGCGGAGGATGAAGCTGCAGACTCATACTGTGCCAATTTTTTCTGCAAATTGTTGTTTTCTTGTTCCAGCAGCTCGGCGATCTGTCTGCAGGCCTCAACTTCACCTTTTAGGGTTCTCTCCCTGACATCGTATCCAACAATGATCTTTTTGTGGCCTGTCTCGGAAGAAAGCTGTTGATACCTATTCTCATATTCCTTGTGCAATAAGGCAGTTGATTCATTGTGTTGATTCTGAAGATCTTCTAAGGTACAATGAAGCTCCTCGATCAAGTCATAGTAGGCCACGTTGTTGGCCACAGCTCGGTCAAGTAAATCCTTCAGGTACTGATAAGCCTCAATTGCTTGTTCTGAAGCATCATGGCCAAGGATGTCAGCAATTTCTGATACACTCAAATTTGTATGACCAGCCTTATAATATTCATGGCATTGCTGCATCAGCTTTGTATCATGTGCAGATATCAGTTCCATTCTAGCCACAAACTAATAAAGAAGAGAAGGCAAGAGTTAATAAATAAAAACAGGCAGAGAATCAACAATGAAGAGGAACAAAAAGATGTGATTTTATTACATCATCAACAAGATTACATCGTTTGGAATACATAGGATAAGTAAAAGAAGAACAGAAAAAGAGTACCGAACAACTTCACACCTTTTCCTTGTCTCCCAAGACTTTCTCGGGAGGCTGGAACGAGGAGCTTGGTTACTCGGTAGGAACAATGGTCTGATTAGTAGAAGCTGGGACTTATTCTGGAGGAGCAGGCAATGACGAAATCTCCTCGGTGGCTGTCTGGTTGGATGGTAGAACAAGGACTTGATCACCCACTGTCATTGAAGATTCTTCAGATGCAGCTTCATCTGAAGACTCATCTTCAATAACTGGAGGAGGACCAGGGAGATGTTGTTGAAATAGCTCGGAGTCCTCACTCACCTTCAACTCCTGCAGTGCTGCAACCCAACCATCATGAAAATATTTCAAACTTCCATATTTCACCTGGGTCATCATAGCTTCCACCCCCCTGTCCCATCCTTTGTCCCAACCAGTTTTAAAGGACGTCTTCACATCTATTTTTCTATTCATTTTTTCCGAGGATAGTTTCTCGGACATAAGATTCTCGGTGGCCTTCAATTTGGTCTCCACCTCCTCCTTCTGGCGATTTACTTCTCGCAGGAGGGTCAGCTCTTCTTCAGTCGATTTCAATTTATTCTCAAGCTCCCTAAAGCCTGAAAGTTTCTTGGCATAATCTTTATTTTCTCTCTCCAAGTCCTTCACCTTATTACCCAGTTGTACCTTCTCTGCATCAGACGCAGCCAATTTCTTCTCCCATTCAGTTTTATCCTCATCATACTTCTGACGGGACTCACTCACAGATTTAATAGCTTTCTCCAGTGCTCCCTCCACAGTGGACGAGGAGCAAGAAGCTTTGATTGCTTCATCCTTTTTAAGGATTAAATTGAAACAGCTTGTCAACTGCAATCAAAAGAGGAAAATGAAATCAGAAACAAATATGGGAAACAACAAAGGAAAATATAAAAAGCTCGGAGTAGAGATACTTACTGAAGCCAAATGACGAACAACCAGAGCAGTAACCACATCCTGAGTAAGGTCTTCTTCAGTACCTTGCACCTCGGGAATGGGTTAAAATCTTGCCAAACTCATCGTAGAGCTCGGAGGAACAATAATTGGAACACCATCTCCACCAGCTGGGAGTGTGGGAATGGCTCCAGAAATACTGACCGAGGAGGATTTCCTCAATCTCCTCGGTGCCTTTTCAGCAACCTCAACCAGAGAGGAACTTTTGGCTGGTGAGATAGTGATTACCTCAACAGGTGCATCCTTCTGCACAGGAGCCACTGGGGGCTTCTCGGCAATCTTCTGAACAACAACAGAAGGAGCATCATCAATTTTCTTTGTCCCCTTTGGGACATTAACCTTGATTTTCTTCCCATCGCCAGCAGAGGAACTCTCCTCGAAGAGAGTAGGAACTCTTCTCTTGCCCATTTTCTGGCTCAAAGGAATATGAGATTCCGGATCAAAGTCTTCAGGAATTTGCACTGGATCACTAGAGCTGACCATAGGGAGAGCAGTAAAAGACGACGTATAGCTCCTGTACTGCAACAAGTATGAGGCAGACCTGATGTGCTCGTCTGCAATTTTTTGATGCAAGCTCCAGATATGTTTCAATTGCTTTATATTAACTTCTGATTCTTTAGGAGTTTTTCTCTTGCTATTAACTGCAAACAAAAACAATTTGAAATGTCAATCATGCATTTATTCAAACATGATGAAGTCACAATTTCTAGAATAAAATAAAATGAGAATAACCTATCCCATTGCCATATGGGGGGCATTTGGGACCCTCATACACTCCGTCTCCGACTAAAGGAGCATGTTGCCAATTTTTGAAAACTAACCCATGTTCAAAATAATCCCCGTTGGCATCAGGGAGGTTGACTACTAAAGCTTTATTCAAAAATCTGGTTTTTAAATAATAAACGTTATCTAAAACAGACCATTTATAGCAATACATAATCTCAGGAATTCCTATGCGAGTTCCATGAGTTTGATTTAATTTATGCACCCCATTAACTATTCTCCATGTATTGGGGGCTACTTTTGCAGGAACAACATCGAAATGTTGGCAGAATTCTAAGCATAAAGAGTTGGGTGGAAAAGAAAATCCACACTCAGCAATAAAGAGGCTGGGGAACCAATGTCCCTCAGCCAAACAAAAATAATCAAAGGGCTCATGAAGATTCTCCAGAGTAACCCAAGACGGAAGGGAATAATCAGAACGAAATATTTCAATAAATTCAATAATATAAACCATGGTGAATAAAAGAAGAAGGAAGAAGATCTTACAGGAAGAAGGGAGATCTATTGACAACGAACGAAAACAAGGATGAACGCACAAGAGAAAGAAAGACTATGGATAATTCGAAAGCAAGAAAATTGGAAAAGGTAGAGGACAGTATGATTGCTTGGGAAGTTTAAATACTGTGCCTTGGGAATGGTGAAAGAAATGATTACAAAAAGAAACTATCGAACTTCCGGCGGCTAAAAAGACAAAAAGGGCACGAAGATCAAAGCAAAATGGCGGATTCTACGAATTTGGAAGGAAATTCAAATATGAAGAAAAGGCTCCTAAAACCCAGGAAAGTCATTTAATATCGCCATATACCGAGAAAGAATGTTCCATACTCCTCAAAGCTCGAAATATGAAACATTGGGGGCTTCTGTTGATACCAAAATTAATATGCTGATATGGACTAATAATACGAAGACACGTGTCAATCTACGTGGCACAATAGCAACGAGGAAGTTCATTTCCCCGACCAACTCATGTTCTCTCCGAGCAACGAGGATACACCGAGGAACTTTAGCACTCCGAGGTACTCCAACGCTCCGAGGAACTCCTGAGCAACGAGCAACTAAGGCGGTCCGAGCTGCATCTCGGCCGTAGCATTAATTGCCAGATAATCAACAGTTCAACTATTCATTGAATGTTTATCATCTTGACACACACGCTGCATTAAATGTATTACCCTTTCATATGTATATCATTTAATGTATCAACCCTTTCATGTACAGCCTAAGGGCTATAAATACCTTGTATCACCCTCATTCAAGGGAGGGGAATTTCTTGATAGAACTTGTAATCGAGAATTCCCAAATACTCAGCAATAACATAACTGTGGACGTAGGCCATTCTTATAAGGCTGAACCACTTTAAAAATCTTTGTCTCATTTTATTTATCTGTGATTGAATAATTAGAGCGATCTAATTTTTTACATCAACAGACGGATAACGCATTTTCATGCTATCCTCACTCTCCCATGTAGCTTCTTCCATGGAATGCCTTCTCCACACAACTTTCACAAGTGGGATCACCTTTGATCTCAATATTTGTTCTTTCCTATCGACGATAGCAAGCGGTTCTTCCATGTAGCTCAAATCTTCCTTCAACTCAATAGGTTGTTCCACCAATACATGTGAAGGGTCTGCTACATACTTTCTTAACATAGAAACATGGAAAACATCATGTAACCGAGATAATTCTGGTGGTAACGCTAACTTGTAGGCAACCATCCCGACTTTCTCAAGGATTTCATAAGGTCCAATGTAGCGTGGACTTAATTTCCCTTTCTTTCCAAACCTCATAACTCCTTTCCATGGCGATATTCGAAGAAACACATAATCCCCTTTCTGGAATTCCAAATCTTTTCGTCGTTTATTCGCATAACTTTTCTGTCTGCTTTGAGCTGTTCTCATTCTATCTTGAATAATCTTCACTTTTTCAGTGGTGAATTCAATCAATTCTGGACCCTCTATCTTCCTTTCACCAACTTCACCCCAACATATTGGTGTACGACATCGTCTACCGTACAATGCTTCATATGGAGCCATACCAATAGTAGACTGAAAACTATTGTTATATGCAAATTCTATCAAAGGCAAATATTCATCCCAATTACCCTTGAAATCAAGCACACAGGCTCTAAGCATATCTTCCAAAATCTGTATTGTCCTTTCAGACTGCCCATCTTTCTGGGGATGAAAAGCCGTACTAAACTTTAAGTTGGTACCCATAGCATACTGCAAACTATCCCAAAATCTAGATGTAAAAGTAGGGTCCCTATTTGAAACAATAGAAACAGGTGCCCCATGCAATCGAATAATTTCATTAACATACAATCTAGCATACCTATCAACTGTATATGTAGTCTTGACTGCTAGAAAATGAGCGGACTTGGTCAATCTGTCCACCACTACCCAAATCGAATCTGACCCCTTCTGACATCGAGGAAGCCCAACCACAAAATCGATCGTTACATGATCCCATTTCCATTCCGGTATTTGCAATGGCTGAAGCAGACCATTAGGTTTCTGATGCTCCACTTTCACTTGCTGACATATAAGGCATTTAGCAACAAAATCAGCTATTTCCTTCTTCATATTATTCCACCAATAATGCTCCTTTAAATCTCTATACATTTTAGTACTACCAGGATGCATAGTATAAATGGAATTATGAGCCTCATCTAAAATTTCCTCTTTCAATCCACCCACATTAGGCACACACAACCGCTGCTTATACAATAAGGTGCCATCATTCACAATACAAAAATCTTTAGACTTACCATCTTGGACATCTTGTCGTTTATTCTCAAGGAAAGGATATTGACTTTGCAAATCACGAATACGGGTAGCTAATAAAGGCCTCACGCTTACATGATCAAAGAATCTATCCCCATCTACTAGTTGCAATTCTACTCCCATCAATCTCAACTCCATAATATGAGCAACTCTAGCACATCGAATACAAGATAACCTGCCTAAAGCCTTTTTACTCAAAGCATCTGCAACTACATTTGCCTTTCCTGGGTGGTAGTGAATTGTACAATCATAATCTTTAACTAACTCCATCCACCGCCTCTGCCTAAAATTCAACTCCTTCTGAGTAAATAAATACTTAAGGCTTTGATGGTCAGTAAAAATTTCACATACCTCACCATATAGATAATGACGCCATAATGTCAAAGCAAACATAATAGCAGCAAGTTCCAAATCATGTGTAGGATAATTACGTTCATGTGTACGCAACTGCCTAGAAGCATAAGCAATAACTCTACCATGCTGCATAAAAACACAACCCAACCCCTGATATGAAGCATCGGTATAAACAACAAAACCATCTCCACCATGCGGAATAGTAAGAACAGGTGCAGTTACCAACCTCTTTTTCAATTCATCAAAACTATTTTCGCAATCAGAATTCCATTCAAACTTAACATGTTTCCGGGTTAGTTTAGTCATTGGTAAGGCAATCGAAGAAAATCCCTTAATAAACCTTCTATAATACCCACCTAAACCCAGAAAACTCCTCACCTCAGTCACATTATTGGGCCTCTCCCATTTTACAATAGCCTCTACCTTTTTAGGATCAACACATATACCATCTCCCGAAACAACATGGCCTAAAAATACAACTTGTGATAGCCAAAATTCACACTTGCTAAACTTGGCATACAACTTCTTATTTTTCAACAGATTCAAAATAGTTGTGAGATGCTTTTCATGTTCAACCATATCACGTGAATAAATCAGAATATCATCAATAAAAACTATCACAAACGAATCAACAAAAGGATGCAGTACCCGGTTCATAAGATCCATAAATACAGCTGGAGCATTAGTCACCCCAAAAGGCATCACCAAAAACTCAAAATGACCATACCGAGTGCGAAAAGAAGTTTTAGAAATATCACTCTCCTTCACCCTCAACTGATGATACCCTGATCGCAAGTCTATTTTTGAAAACACTTTAGCACGCTGTAACTGATCAAACAAATCATCTATACGAGGTAAAGGGTATTTGTTCTTAATTGTAGCTTTATTTATTTGCCTATAATTAATACACAAACGCATGGTACCATCTTTCTTCTTCACAAATAAAACTGGCGCACCCCATGGAGATACACTAGGCTGTATGAACCCCCTATCAAGTAAATCTTGCAACTGAATCTTGAGTTCTTTCAACTCAGCAGGTGCCATTCTATACGGTGCCATAGAAATAGGGGTTGTCCCTGGTGCTAATTCAATACTAAATTCAACTTCTCTTTCTGGAGGTAACCCTGGCAACTCACTAGGAAACACTTCAGGAAAATCCCTTACAATAGGAACATCAACTAATTGTAAAGCTCCCTTCCCAGTGTCAAGAACATATGCAATAAAACCCTCACAACCCTTACTCAATAATTTTCTCGTCTTAATAGCTGAAATGATGCAACTGGGAACAATTTTCCTTTCCCCCACAAATTTAAATTCAGGCTCACCAGGCATATTAAAAACAACTTCCTTACAGAAACAATCCATAGATGCATGATATTTAGATAACCAATCCGTTCCCAGAATTATATCAAAATCAGAAATATCCAATGGAAGTAGATCTATAACTGTATCTCTAGCCCCCACAGTCAAAACACAATCACGAAAAGCATATTCAGCTACAACCATTTCCCCCATAGGCATATAAATACCCAACCCCACATCTAAACGAGTACATGGTCTATTCAGGTATACAACAAAAGCATAGGACACAAAAGAATGCGTGGAACCAGGATCAATCAAAACATAAGCACTTCTATCAGTAACAGAAAGTGTACCTGTCACCACATCTGGAGTAATCTGAGCTTCTTTCATTGTAAAAACTCGTCCACCTGGCCTGGAACTACTAGCTTGTCCTCTGCCCATACTTTTCACTACACTGCCCGGAGATAACATTCTGCTTGCTACTTCACTATGTGCTGCTGGAGTCTCTGCCAATTGCGGACAATTCTTCTTAATATGCCCCACTTGATGACAATGGTAGCATTCCAATCCCTTAAGCTTAGGACACTCAGATTTATAATGCCCTTCCTCTTTACAAAAGAAACATGTAACAACTCTTGTCGGTGCCTCACCCTTTCCTGACCTCCTAACCAGACTAGAAGATTCTCCACCCCTAGTATCTCTGCCAAATCTCCCCAGACCTCTACCACTATCTCCACCACCTCTCTGAAATTTATGAGGTTCCATCTTAACACTTCCACCCTCACCTCCCTTAAAGTGAGATGCGTCGAATCTACTCTTTTTAAAACTCTCTCTACTTGCCACCCCTTGGTTCATTTGCCTTTCTGCTATCGTGGCTTTGTTTAGCAGAGAAGCATAATCTTCTAACTCATAAGTGGCCACTCTATTTTGAATAGGCAAAATCAGTCCATCTTGAAATTTACTACATTTATATTCTTCCTCCTGCACATACTTAGTAGCAAATCTAGACAAAGCAGTAAATTTAGCATCATACTCCCTCACAGACATGTTCCCTTGGGTTAAATTTATAAACTCCCTCATCTTCTCCCTCCTATAGACCTTAGGGAAATACTTAACATACAAAGCTTTAATAAATTCAGCCCAAGTAATGACATCAGTACCTTCCATCCTTGGCACTAAATGGTTGCTGGCTTCCCACCAATACTTCGCCTCTCCTTTGAGCTTAAACACAGCTAGATTCACTTTCTGGTTATCTAGAACCTTCATAACTGCAAATATAGTTTCTAGATCCCTGACCCACATCTCGGCTTCTGTAGGTTCAACTGACCCTGTATATTCTGGAGGATTCAACTTCAAAAACTTCTCATGCATGGAATCTTTCATTTCCTTCGTCGCCTCTTTCTCAATCCTGGCCACGGTCTTTGATTCTAGATATCTAGCCTGTTGTTCTGCCATTTGCGCCATATTTCTTTCTTGTTGCTCTGCCATCCTCATCATTGCCTGTGCCATTATTTGCATCTCTGTAGTCTGCTCTTGATCTCTAGCCCTTCCACCAACACTTTGCTCTACTTCAGTATTCTCTGCACGAGAAGCCACTCCCTCTTCTCTATGTTGTCCATTCCTAGGTTCCATATGGAATTATCTGTAATACAACAAAGTTCTAACAACCAATATAAATAGTTTATACTACTAAACTATTGGTTAGTACATAAACAATTCATAAATATCAAATCAACTCAATATTGCCATCTAACCGTCACACACGTCCAGAATTAATAACCACGCTCTGATACCACTAATTGTCACACCCCAAAACCCAATATCCATACTAATCATTTGTTATTGGAATAATTAGGTCATAATCTTGAGCCCATTGGAAATATGATTCATTCATCAATATTTTCCTACATAATGAACATAATATTATTCTTACATCATAAAATTCAATATCAGAGTCATAATTAAGCAAACATGCAATACCGTGATTAACTATGATCAACCCAATCCAAACTAAATCAATATAAACAATGTGTGAGTATATTAAAATCTTCAGTGTGACAACGATAAAATCCCATTTTTAAATCCCAGCTCTCTCCAACGGTTCAACTCTCAAAGCTACCGGTCATAAGGTATCCTAGCTGGCAGCGTGTGAACCTGAAATTGTTAAAATATAAACCGTAAGCATTAAGCTTAGTGAGGTACTCCTTCCCTGCAATAGAATAACAATTCTATATCGAATATGTAGATATAAAATCTGAACAATCCTGCCCATTGGCAATAACAAATCATGGATCATAAGATCCAAATAATTCTGCCCATTGGCAATAACAAATCCTGGATCATAAGATCCAAATAATTCTGCCCATTGGCAATAACAAATCCTGGATCATAAGATCCAAATAATTCTTCCCATTGGCAATAACAAATCCTGGATATTTGAATATCCAAACAAATCCTGAATACCGAAGTATTCAAACCAATCCTGGGTCATGAGACCCAAACAAATCCTGGATATTTTAATATCCAAACAAATCCTGAATACCGAAGTATTCAAACAAATCCGCTCTTAGAGCTATATTCATATTTATATATGAAACAAATCATAAGTACACTCACCTTGGCAGTTTAACTGGCTTTGCCTTTGCCTTTATCCAGTACTTGTTCAATCAGATCTTCCTCCCTTCCTATCATTCTTAAAATATTAGTATCATCGTAATAATATCAATAATCCAAAGAACGATTTAAATATAATTCAATCCATAAGCATCACATGATTCCATTCAAATCATTTATCACAAGTGAAGTTCCATCCAAATCCATGCTAGCATATTCAACATATCCAAATCATAGACCAAATATAAATTCATTTATTCTTGGAAATTCAATACTTGTCATATTAGTATTCCAATACAAAAGACGGTACATCATTTTAGGTCTCGTAGAGCAAGATATGCTCATTTCTTTACCACATGGCAAATCTGCCCTATAGGCCCTCTTATCGTTCATTCAACTTCCACGAATTTCCATAATTTTTCTACATCATAAATTTATGTGATATTTCACCCAACATCATTAAACATATTGAAAAATACAAAATTAAAGTTTCATAATTTTTAAGGTTCGTTTGCTATGTCAAGCAAAACACCGAACACATGGCGGGCATATTTTCACCCTTAGGGAAGATTTCATACCCGAACTTCAAACTCTCACCAAAGACTCATTTCTTGGTATTTTATCATGATTTTTTGGATATGTCATACCTATATGAGTCCAGGTTAATCTTCAATTGGAATCAATCAATTCCAGTAAGTACACGAAAATATATGGAAGTTTTAATAAACAGAGTTTCTAAACAAAGCAATTTTAAGGTTTTGTACATTCAACTTAACTTAAACTTGCATATATCCATACATATGCACCCAAGCATGAAAGTTCAATAAAAAATCAAGGATTTATATCATATAAATTGTAAATGAAAGAAAAATAGCAAGATTCATGGTTGGAATTACCTTAGGGGCTTTTTCGTAATTTTCTATGAATTTTCTTCAATTTTCTCCTCACTTTTTCTTCCTAACTTCCTACTTCTCTTTCCTTAAGCTTAAATTCTCTCATAGCTGCATTTTGGATGAATAAAGAGGTAATTCTAAGGGTTTAAGGTCGGCCAAAGCGACCACCCTTCCCAACCAATGAGAATAAAACATTTTTTGCCATATGAAGACAAAATACTACTTAACGGATGGACTACTTTGCCCTTGTTTCGTAATTTTGGGATAACTTCTCACTCGAACCTCCGTTTCACACACCGTTTGTTGTGTTACAACCATAACTCACTTGTCTACAACTATGTAGTTTTCACCTCAAGTCAATTGTTATGTCATAAAGGTCAAAACTAGCCTTAAACATGAACATTCCTACCGAAACCTTCAAAATTTTGTATTTGTAACTAATTCGACATCTCATGCTTTTTGAAGGTAGGATTAGACTAAACATAAAAAATTAACATCACGTGTATTAATGACACACTAATCATATCACATAAGCTAGGCATGATTTAAGCATAATTAATCATAATTATATTCGGGTTGTCACAATTTAGGTCTACCGAAAGTACTTTTACTAGTGTAGAGTCTCCAAGGGGTGATGGATCTCTTATATTCTTTGTTTGTAGAAGGGTAGGAATAGACCTTGGTAGATTGTTCTTTGAGGCCGATTTTCTCATCCTAGACATGGTCGGGTATGATGTTATTCTGGGCATGAACTGGTTTGTAAAATATCGAGATATGGTGAATTTTTATGGGAGGAGTACAATCTTCACCATTACGAGGCAAGAAATGTTATTAGTGGTTATGCCTCTTTCGGAGGGAGGTTCGAGTACTCACTTGTATTGTATGGAGTATGAGACTTTATGAGAAATAGTTATTTCCCTAGACTCAATTCCCATTGTTAGAGAATTTGAAGATGTCTTTCAGGAAATCCCGGGCTTACCTCCAAGTAGTGAGATTGAGTTTGTAATTGACTTAGCGTCGGGAACTCGGCCGATTGCGCGAACTCCATACCGTATGGATCATTTGGAACTGAGGGAGTTAAGGGATCAAATTCAACAACTGTTGGGACAAGGGTTCATTCGGCGTAGCAGGCCGCCATGGGGTGATCCTCTATTATTCGTGAGGAAGGGCGATGGTTCCCTCCGGTTGTGCATTGATTACCGTGAATTGAATAAGGTAACCATCCGAAATAAATACCCGTTACCTCGAATCGACGATTTATTTGATCAATTAAGAGGAGTGTCGTACTTCTCTAAAATAGATTTGAGGACTGGGTACCATCAACTACGAATCCGAGAGCACGTGTCGAAAACCGCATTTTTGACAAGGTATAGGTCCTATGAGTTTTTGGTCATACCTTTTGGGCTTACCAACGCTCCTGCCGTATTTATGGACCTTATGAATCGAGTATTTTGGAACTTCCTAGACCAGTTTATCATATTGTTTATTGAATACATTCTAGTCTATTCTTGGAGTGAAGCTAATCGTGCCGAACACTTGCGATTGGTCCTGCAGACACTACGAGATCATCATCTTTATGCCAAGTTCGAGAAATATGGTTTCTGCTTGTAGAAAGTGCAATTTTTGGGGTATATCGTAACGGTCGAGGGTATTTTTGTAGAACCAAAAAAGGTTGCAGCGGTGAGGGAATGAGATTAACCCACGACTCTAACTGAGATCCGTAGCTTTCTGGGTTTGGCAGGTTATTATCGCCATTTTATTAAGGTTTTTTCCAAAATTGCTGGCCCTTTAACGAACTTGACCCGAAAAGGAGTGCGATTGGTTTGGGATGACTCTTGTCAGCTAGATTTTGATGAACTGAAGGAAAATTTGACTTCTGCTCCTGTAATCACGTTGCCAAAATCGGGAGTAGACTTTTTGGTCTTTACGAACGCATATCTACAAGGATTGGGGTGTGTGTTACAACGGGAGCATAGGGCCATTGCATATGCGTCTCGCAAACTAAACCCCCATGAAAATAATTATCCCACACATGATTTGGAGCTTGTCGTAGTAGTGTTTGCCTTAAAAATATGGAGGCATTACCTCCTGAGTGAGAAATTTAGTCTTTTCATGGACCTCAAGTCATTACAATATTTGTTCTCGCAAAAAGATATAACTATGCGGCAACGTCGATGGTTAGAATTTGTAAAGGACTATCAATTTAATATTCACTGTCACCCAGGAAAGGCAAATGTAGTAGCTGATGCGCTGAGTCGAAGACCCGTGGGGCAACTAGCGAAAGTGTGGAAAGCCAAATGGAAAGAACTTAGCGAGGATGATGCTATAGCAAGAGCATTCATGTCAGTTTTGACAGTTACGCCTGCCATAGTGATGTGAATAGTAAAAGTGCAAGGATGGTATAAATATTGTCAAGACTGGGTATGTCAATTATTGACCGAGGGAGCGAAGTCCTCCTCTATTAGTTCTGAGGGTGGGTTACGTTTCCACAGAAGACTTATAGTCCCGGACGAAGGACATTTAAGACGTGATGTCATGATGGAATCCCATGGTTCAAGGTTTACAGTACACCTAGGTGGGGACAAAATGTACCAAGATATGCACCATCAGTATTGGTGGGAGGGAATGAAAAGGGACATTTTTGAATTTGTCTCCCAATGCGCCACGTGTCAATTGGTGAAGGTGAACCACTAGTAGCCGATTGGATTATTGTAACCATTGGAAACACCGGTGTGGAAATGGGAGAGTATCTCAATGGATTTTATCACTGGATTATCGACATCGCAAAGTGGTCATGATTCTATTTGGGTAATTATCGATCGTTTGACCAAATCGGCACACATCCTACCAGTACAGACGGATTATAATACGACACGTTACGCCCAACTCTTTATTGTGAAAATTATGAAACTCCATGGGGTGCCTATCGATATAGTCTCGGACCAAGACAAAATTTTTGTATCCCATTTTTAACGAAGTTTCCAAGTGGTGATGGGGACTGAATTGCGATTGAGTATATCATATCATCCACAAACTGATGGGAAAATGGAGAGAGTCAACCAAATGTTGGAGGATATGCTTCGAATGTGCATACTTGACTTTATAGGAGGATGGGAACAATACCTTCCATTGGTCGAATTTTCATACAATAATTCGTACCAATTCACGATAGGTATGACACCGTATGAGGCATTGTATGGCTGACCGTGTTGATCACCTGTTTGTTGGTTGGAAGTAGGAGACAATAAGATCCTTGGATCTGAAATGATCCAAGATAACTCTTCGAAAATTGAGCTTATTCAAAATCGTATACGAATTGCACAGGATCGCCAGAAGAACTATGCCGACGCGAATTGGAGGCACGTGGAATTGTAAGTGGGGGATCAAGTTTTATTACGGGTGTCCCTGATGAAGGGTATAATGTAATTCGGGAAGAAAGGGAAACTTGCGCCGCACTATGTAGGACCTTTTCCCGTTATTGCAAAGGTAGGACCCGTAGCATATCAACTTTCTTTTGCCAGAACGCCTACAAAAAATTCATGAAGTGTTCCATATTTCATCTTTAAAGAAGTATAAAATATGCGAGGGAGCTCATTGGCACATTCCATTGGACAATATCGAGTTACAACCCGATATTTCATATGAGTAACAATCGGTTGCCATTCTAGACCAGGGAGAGCATAGACTAAGATCGAAAGTGGTACCCTTAGTTCGAGTCCAGTGGGGACACAACAATATTGAGGAATCAACTTGGGAACAAGAGGACGATATTCGAGGGAAGTACCCACACCTCTTTTTACCAGTTACATTTAAATTTTGAGGACAAAATTCCCTGGTAAGGGGGGAGTATGTAATTCCCCTTATTTATGAGTAATTATTTTTATATTAAATTGCCATGTGGGTTAATTATATAAAATAAATTAAGTTGAATTAAATGTTACTTTAAGTGATTTAAGATTTAATATTTACTGAGTATTGCATATTTACCGTTACGTGATGTAAATAGTGCAATATTATGTGATATTGCGTCGTTATGTTTGGAACGAAGAATTTGATTTATATTCCAGTCGGATTATTATTAGGAAGTTAATATGACGTTGGAACAAGAAATAATGAATGATATCTCGAATGTCAGTTTAGAGGGCAGGTTAGTCTAGGATTGGTTGAGATAGTCAAAATAAGTGCCAGTTGTGTTTTTAGGTTTCGGGGGTACTTTTTCTAGTTATAACTTAAATATGATGTCACGAGTCATTGTAAGTATGTAGTAACATTTAATGTTGGACCTAATGTATTTTGGATGTTTTGGGTATTTTAGTCTTGCAAGAGTATTTTAAGCTCATTTGTGTTTAACCTAGAAAGAGAAGTTTAGAGAGAAGAGAGAGCCTGAGAGAAAGAAGAGAAAAATAGAGGAATTGGTGATTTGAGCTTAGAATTATTTCAACGAGGATAAGTCTGAGGCTACATCTTGAGGAAAGTTTCTAACTTGCATAAATGTATGATTGGGTGTGAATAATTTCTATATATAGTTAGTGTTCTTGAGTTTGAACCATTTATGAATTTTGATGATTTTGTTGTTTAAATCCTAAGTTGTATGATCTAGACTTGTTTTAAATGGTCTCTTCTAGTAGGTTAACTTGGTTGAGTGATTTAGAGAAGTTATGAGTTGATGATGTTGGGTTAGATGGAAGAAGAAAGGGATTTGGGGATTTGGGGTTGACATCAACCCGTATCCACAACTGGGCATCTCGACCAGGGAGAATCGATTCGCCCTCCTAAGTGAATCGATTCACCCTCCTTAGTAAATCGATTCGCTAAAATGGTGGCTACAGGTCTGAGGAACCGAATCGATTTGGATTAAGTCTGAATCGATTCGGATTAAGGCCGAATCGATTCGGGCTTAGACAGAAGGTTGGTTTTCTCATCCGAATTGATTCGCTTTTTGTGCGAATCGATTCTCTTTTAGGGGAGAATCAATTCGGCCCTAGGCGAATCGATTCGAAAATCCAATTGTTTCATGAAAATTTTCTAACTTGGTTACTTATCCTTTTCTTTTAGGTTTGAGGCTTAGGAACCTTTTCATATGATGTAATAAAGAGTATTAGGGTCTCGTATAAGGGGGATTAATGCCCTAGGTTAGTAAGGGGGTATTCAGGATTGTTTCGGGGACTATTTAGGAGAACTTTATGTCTCATTTCACTTTGTAAACGATTCTAGGACTAGGGTAGAGTTGGGTAGTATTATTTTGGACCTCCGGGGATTAGTATGAGAGTCTTTATACTTTGTAGCCTACATCATTATGCATATATGGTTTTGGAAAAAAGAAATGGATATTTAATTATTGTATCTTGTGATTATAGCATGTACATACATACCTCTCTAAATTGTATCATAAGGGAAGTTACGCAAATAAGGTGAATCCCCTAGCTAATGATGCAGAGAGAATATAGTCCTTGGTCCATAGGACCGGTTGTTACATTATACGATTGTTTTATTCGAAGTGTGGTAATTCCGGGTATGGTTATGACTCACTATCGAAGGTATATGGCCGCTTACCAGGCGCTACGATTTAGGTTATCCATTCTTAGCATCACTGTCGCATAATAATAGTACAGGTATGCTAAGAATGGACCATTAAAATTCCTATTTTTATTGGAGTAGCGGGCTAGCCACCTCTTATTTTAATAAGAGGGGTGTCACAAGGTCATCTTCCGTGAAGACTATGTGCTTGTTGTGATTGATATCTTTAAGCGTCGATGCTTGCCTATTGGACTCCTGGCAGGGTTGATTTGGAATACTTCCATAACTATGGTGACTTTTTTCAGCTCCATGTGAATGATGTTGACTTGAATATTTGGGCTTAAGGCATTGTGTATGACCACAAACTTGTGTCCCATCACATCATTATTTAGGACATTGTTGGGATGCTAGTCGACATCAATGCTTAAAGCGTAGTGGAAGATCGCAAACTCATGCTATCTCATAATCTTCCAGTATATTTTCGAGCTTCTGGTCAACGTCAAGGATGGCTTTAGCTCCCTTTTTCTCCATGTAATCGCTAAAGTGTCCGACCTGGGATAATTATTTCAGATGATACTTAAGTGCCTTTCAATTCTCCATTTTGTGTCCATGTTCTTTATGGTATGCTCACCTAAGTGAGTCATTTCTCTTTATCAGTCTCCCCCATCTTCCTTGGCCACTTGAGGAATAGTTTATACTTGTTTTTACTCATTATCTTGTAAATTGGTTCCTTGAACTTAGTGTCGATCGCTTGAAAAGCCTTAGCAGGATATGCCTTGTCTCTTGTAAGGACACAAATTTCCAATTGAGTCCATATATAGTTTTGGCTCAATTCCGGACAAAAACATTTATTCATAGGTTAGTGATTTATTGTAATACTCTCAAGCCTATGAAGTGTGTGTTGAAGACGTAGCGGCAAAGAATATAAAGCTTCATCAAAATGCCGGTTTGCGTGCCTCGTTTCTACGTCATCATAAGGTTCCATGCTCCCAAGGTATGAATGTAATTATATTTATATAGGAGCTTGGAACAATATTTATTGGGTGTAAACACTAGAGTGTGTAGGATTTTTCATTAAAGAATAACACTCAAAACTTGATCTTTTTCCTTAAACAAATTTTCTCTCAAAACACTCTCTAGGAGTTTTTATGGTATGAAAAAGATTCCCCTTCAAAAGTGACTCCTGTCCTTAATTAAGCCTTAAAAAATCAGTTAAGAAACAAGTGGGATAATGGGGTGAAAACTGCCAAAAACTGCTCAAAACTGTTCCCGCCTGGCATCTCGTTCGAACGAACTTGACTCTCGTTCAAATGAGACTTCTAACGAGCGACCAGACTGGGCTCGTTAGAAACTCGTTAGATATCTCGTTAGAACGACCAAACTCGTTCGAACGACATATCGAACGACTGACCAGTTTAGGGTCGTTGGCAAACTCGTTCGAACGAAACCTCATTAGAACGAAAAACTCCTTCGAACGACATATCGAACGACTGACCAGTTTAAGTTCGTTGGCAAACTCGCTCGAACGAAACCTGGTTCGAACGAAAAACTCGTTCGAACGAGACTTCGAACGACTTCCAGAAATTTTTTATAAATTCAATTTTTGGCCCAGAAACTTTATGTACTTTATTTTAAAGTTTCAATTAAATTATTCTGAAAGTAAAACATGGTTTTTATTAAACCTAACACCCAATAAATATTGTTCCAAGCTCCTATATAAATATAATTACATTCATACCTTGGGAGCATGGAACTTTATGATAACGTAGAAACGAGGCACGCAAACCGGCATTTTGATGAAGCTTTATATTCTTTGCCGCTACGTCTTCAACACACACTTCATAGGCTTGAGATTATTACAATAAATCACTAACCTATGAATAAATGTTTTTGTCCGGAATTGAGCCAAAACTATATATGGACTCAATTGGAAATTTGCGTCCTTACAAATCTACCCCTTTGGCTATTCCGGGACAAAAACCAAAACAAAAATCCTAAAGGGCCGTCAAGCTCACTAGACTCAAAACATAACCCGCCCAAACTTGACTCAACCCAAGGATTAAACTCTTTGCCTTTTAAAGATGCCGCTTTAGTAGAATGCCTGCACACTTAAGCAAACTCATCAACTGCATAGGGAATATCAAAATTAAATAATTACTCCCCCTAAAATAATTCTCCCCTTTATCAAACAAATGACATTTACTTAGAAAGACGTCTCCCCCTAAGATAAATCTCCCCCAAACTAAGATATAATAATAATAGGTTTAGATACCATTTCTCCCCCTATCATCATTTTCCCCCTTTTTGTTCAGGAATAGGCAAAGGATAAAGAACTAATAAATAGCATGTTGAAGCTTAAAGAAAAGACATGACAGCATATGGGCAATAAAAGCAAGGCAAAGATAAACAAATATCATATCTATATATACTATAAATATACCAATAAGTATGAGCATATATAGATAGATATAAACACACACATGACACAAAATACAATAAGTTTGCACACTCGTATGGCAAAAATGTGTCATATGGAAACAGAAGTGTAGGGGTGTGTACTAGAAACAATTAAATTTAGACCCAAACACTTAAGAAACGTTCACGGAGTTCTCATTTTATTGCAAACTTCATCACAGTTAAATATAACCTCATGTGACAATATAAAGATTGAACTCAATGAACAAACATACACAATGCATACAAGCCTAGCATGATGATGATTCTACAAACCAAATAGAGTCATGACATTAAAGACAACTAGGATAAACGGACATTGTGCAAACCGTTGATATACCATCCAATTCTCCCTCAATGAGCATATATATTCTTTTGTTTTTGAATGAATATATCAAACAAACATAGGCCTTGGCAATTGCTTTCTGTTTAATGCCAAATATTCTGTTTTTAGGCCTTTGGATCACGTATTTCTTTTAGATCCAATCAACGGTGGCTTACTATCGCAAAGGATTTAATTCGTCCTTTCGGATCCCTTCCCCGTGCATATATTAATTTATCATGTTTTCATTTTTCACACAAATCTCACATGCAACAGATTTTGACATGCACTAGTCCTCCTAGGTCATAGATATGTAGATGACTAGATTGATAGGAGAACACCTCAAAAATCTCAAATATAACATGTGACATTTAGATTTCAAAAAGAGCTCGTGCATGTGTGAAAAGAGGCATATGAAAATAGAATCCATTTAATCAATACAAAATCCAACTACTCCATATAAAACATGGTAAAGAACATTTTAAGGATTGAAAATCTAAACCAAAAGTTCTAGCCACATGGGAGCGTTAAAGGAGGGATTCAAACACAAGAATATGCCACATAAAGTGTGTCAAACTAAAATACACACAACATAAAATCTTTTTGAGTTTTTAACATTTTCAATCAAAAGTGAATATTTACTCAAAAGAACAAACAAAAATCATTTGTACTTTTCATTGAGCTTAAATGAAATAAATAAAACACAAATGATAAACAAAAATCTTTTTATATTTTTTCAATTAATGCAAACACAAAATATAATACAAAAAGATAAACAAGTCATAATTTCTAGCATGGGATATAAAGTAAGACTATGACTAGAAAATGACTAAAACAAGCATACATTTAGCATGTGAATATAGCATAAAGTACAAACGCTAAAGTATGCAAACACTAACACATTCATCCTATAGATTTAGCAAGGGAGGAAGCATGTGAAAGTAAATGAGAATCAAAATCCCTATTTTGTAAGGCAACCGAGTCGGATTTCCTAACCCAAATTAATGAAGCATGACTATCTTGGGGTGTAGAAACGTTAGCTATCGTGGTTACTTTACTATGGGATTTTCTAGGAATTCGTTTAAGATCAAAACAAAATTTCCTAAGATGACCTTTTCGACCACAATGTGAACAAGTGAAAACATGTCGAAAAGATTTACCTAAGGAGTGATCTTGAAATGCATTCCTAGTAGATTCTCCTAAAATGTTGGTTTTGACTTTAGGGTTAAATTCATTACAAGTATTGAAGCCTAAACCAAAAGTGTCATTTTTAACTTGGACCGTTCCTAACATTTTATCAAGTTTTTTCGAACGACATTCCAAATCAAATTTGACATTACTAGAATCTTTTAATTTATATTCCAATTCTAAAATGTTAGATTCTAGTAAAAAATTACGCTCTTCAAAAGCAAGAAGCTCATTTTTCAAGGATTCCATTAAACTCCTAAGGCTATTTCTTTCGCGTTCTACATATTCTAACTTCTCTCGAAGAGTACTCTCACGTGTCCTAAGGTCTTCTATTAAGGCACTTTCATCAATGACCTTGACACTCTCTCTTAAACTCGCTTCTAACTTCAAATTAGCTCTTTTCAATTTAATAGATTCTTTATATAATTCATGAAAAGCATTTTGAAGTTCACTCTCATCAACCTCTTCTTCATTTTCACTCTCTCTTTCTTCTCCACTCTCACTATCGTTAAAAACAAGGGATTTATGAACAATGACCTTGGAAGTGGCATGTGCTATCGTGTCATCAATCGATGAGTTCTCATTATCACTCACATGACTTGCCATAAAAGCCACAAAATTTTTCTTAATGGGGGAATCGGGATTCTCTTCCGTATCACTATCACTAAGGGTCGCACTGTATGAAATGGGTCGCTTACCCTCTTTCCTTAGTTTAGTGGGGAACTCAAACGCCCTATGGCCATAACCTTCACAACCAAAACATTTATCAGACTCGTCCCTATCTAAATTGTCATTGCTAGGTTTAGGGATCTTCTCGGCTTTAGAAATCTTCTCGCTTTTATCATGTTTAGAAGTATCAAATTTCTTAAAATCATTTTTAAATTTATCTTTGTTAAATTTAAGAAATTTTCTAAATTTACGAGCAAATAAAGCCATGTCTTCCGAGTCACTATCACTATCGCTCTCTACTACTTGTTTGACCTCTTTTCGGGCTTTTAAAGCAACGCCCTTTTCAATTTTCTTTTCAGTTTTAGAGGGAAACATATCTAGTTCATAGGTTTGTAAATCACCTACAAGCTCTTCTAATTTCGTAGAGGCTAAAGTGGGTAAAGAATTTAAAACAGTCACCTTTGGAATAAATCTATCAGGTAGGGACCTTAAAATTTTCTTTACAACACGGTCGTCAGGTATTTTCTCTCCCAAGTTAAAAGATGAATTAACAATATCAGAAAGTCTAGCATAAAATTTATCAAAAGTTTCTTTTTCATCCATTTTGATAGTTTCAAATTGAGTGGTGAGGTTTTGGAGTTTTGAAGCTTTAACGACACTAGTTCCTTCATGAGTTAATTGTAAAATATCCCAAGCTTCTTTAGCGGTTTCACACGTCATAATACGGCGGAATTCATCCGGTGTGACAGCGCTAAACAAAGCATTTAAACCACGGGAATTGAAATTAGTAAGTTTAAACTCATTTTCAGTCCATCTATCGGCGGGTTTGATAACACGTTCATTTTCAACTAAGTAAGTTGGTGGGGAGTACCCGGTAACAACAGTCATCCAAACTCTCTCGTAGATAGATTTTAGTGCCGATCTCATTAGCGCTTTCCAATACGTGTAGTTTGAACCATCGAAAATAGGAAATTTTGAAAATGGGGAAAAATCCATTTTAGCCAAAGATTATTTAAAAGATCGTTAACGAAATAATTTATCGCTTTGGCTCTGATACCAATTTGTAAAACCCCGGATTGAAAGCATAATTTCCTTTTTATGTATAAAAACAAATACGATGTGGAAGCGTAAAGGTGATGGTTCAATAATTAAACAAAACAAATTTTAGTTTAATAAAACAAAATTAAACCAATTCATTAATCCAATTCAAGTCCTAGAATTTGCCTAAGTCATAATTATAAATTATCCAAAGTTAGGCGAAACCAATTTTAGCAAAAGACTTGAATAAACCAAATTTACCCAATATTTAATTTAGTCCCAAATTAAATTAGTGTGATAAATTAAACCGAATTTTATCTTGAAATTATCCTAAGCATGGATTCTAAATTATTGAACCATCACTTTTACGCTTCCGCATCGTATTTGTTTTTATACATAAAAAGGAAATTACGCTTTCAATCCGGGGTTTTACATCTCTATTCCTTGATCCTCCATTCTGCTTCCCATCCCCTGTTTTAGGGGTATTCTCTTTATCACCATTCTTAGATGTCTTCGAGCGGCTGATGTAATTATGGGCACTAGTGACCACATTCTCCTCCTTCGCATATATTTCTATACGTGACATAAGGTCTTCGATGGTGTCTGCCTCCTTCTTTGTTAAAGATTGATGCAATTTAGAGTTATTAGGCAACCCGATCTTGAATAAGGATCATCAATTTATTTGTAAGTTTCCTAATATCTCCTAGAGTATTCTCGCAAGTTTTTTAGGACTTTTTACTCATAATGAGTAGATAATCCATTCTCTTGGGATGGGCACTACTGGTGATAAATTGAGCAATGAAGGGCTAAGCGAGCTGCTTGAAGTAGTTGGCTGACCTGTGTGGCAGTTTTTAAAACCATTTAGACACGATATTCCTTTAGGATGGAAAGGAATGTGCGACACATGAGTCATAGCCTGCATGTACTATCGTATGTAAGAGAAATATTTTATAATTGCTTATAGCTTAGTTATTTTGGCGTATCCCGTTACAAACGAAAGTTATAAATTGAACACTACATCCGTATTTACCTCCATAATCGTTTGAAGACATGTTAGTGACTGAGCATCTTTTTTGAATTTTAAGCCATTGGAATCATCACAAACACTTTATGGAGGTATATGGATTTGTGGCTTTGATTATTTCTCAGTCGAATTATATGCTGGGATGTTTATTTTTTACTCGAGGTATTTTTTATAAAATAATTTTGAAAATATTTGTTTTTAATATTAGTTCCTAGGAACGAGATTTACATCTTGTTACAACAAGTTCTCATTCTCATTCGAACGAGGTTTAACTTCATTTGAACGAATGGCTAATTTTGTTAGAACAGACTTCAAATGAACTTCAAATTAACGGGGCCATGTTTAGAAGACACATTCTTGTTGGAAGCTTGTTGGAAGGACGTTCAAATGACTTAAGTCTTTTGTTCAAACGAGATTGGATCTCGTTCGAATGAAACCTGTGTTTTCATTCGAACGAGGTTTCATTTTCGTTCGAACGACTTTGCCTCATCAAAAAATGTGTTTTATTATAAAAGGATTCCTTTGTCCCAGTTTACACAAAACTTTGGACGAAAATATTTTATCATATAAGCACCAAAAGTTTTCATATTTGTGTTTCTTATTAACATTTTTGTTTTTAAAATCAGAAATCCCTTAATATTATTTTTTGAGTTTTTATCAAATTCCACATCACCCCTTATAGAGTTTACTCCACATACTCTTGTGCACCGCTATAGTGAGTTTGCTAGTCTTAAAGAGCAAGTTGAGTTCCTAGTCACCATTTCTCAAAGCTTAGTGGAAGAATTTCAAAGGATGTATATGCCTTTTGAGAACGCTTCTAATGCTACGACTAGAGCCAACAATGATAAGGGCAAATAAAAGGTTACCCCCAATTGGGTACTTAAGCAAGACAACAAAGACTTTATTATTCATATTGCTTTCAAGGTTCAAAATACTTCCCAATATTATTTTGTTAGTGGGTGATCTAGGCACATGATTGTTGACAAGTCTTATTTTACCAACCTTATGGATCGCAAGGAAGGCAAAGTCACCTTTAGAGATGGGAGTATATCGAGTATTTTAGGACATGGTTGTGTTAAGATACCTAGATTTCCTAAACTAGAAAATGTGTTGTACATCAAAGGGTTGAAAGCGAACTTGATTAGCATAATATAACTTTATAATGCAAACTTTTCGATAAAGTTTGATCGGTCCTAGTGTAATGTATATGATAAATCCGGTGAACTAATACTACAGGGAGTGAGGACTGACAACATGTGCTATGGGATCATTCCCATATCCTCTTTTATGTGAAATAATGCCACGATGTCCTATATGTACCTAATGTGAACTTTACAAACATTCATATATTAGTGAAGAAAGACCTATTTCCTATTTTACCATCGCTTGGGAAACTAACTTCCTCGGTTTGTGGTCCTTGCCAATAAGGAAAACAAACTCGAAGTCCCCATCGAAAGTTAAATACTATTATCATTTCTCATGTGTCGGAGTTGATGCATATGGAACTTATGGGTCCTACTCGTACAGAGAGTACAGGTGGTATGAGATACATTATCATGATGGTTGATGAATTTTTGGGATACTCGATCGTGGGGTTTCTAAGAGAAAAGTTTAATGTGGTTGAGTTCCTAACAAATAAGTGTCATGTCCTATAAAACTAACAAGTTGTCATTATTAATCGTATACATAGTGACAATAACACTAAATTCAAAAATTCGGAGTGGATAGGTATTGTGGTGGAGTGGGAATCAAACATGAGTTTTCAGCCTTCGTACTCCTCAATAAAACGGGATAGTTGAGAAGAAGAACTAGACGATACAAGAAATGGCTAGATTCATGTTTCTTGGGAGAAACGTGCCTAGATGTTTTTAGGCAGAGGTAGTTATAGAGGGGCATCCATTCAACTTCCCAAAAATAAGCCCAATAGGGTGAGGGGGTGTCAGATGAGGGGGCCTCTACATAAGCAGGCCCAAAGCACAAACATACGAGAGGGTGCCACAACGAGTGGGACCATGGGTGAGTAAACAAAAGTAAGACAAATAAGATCATTTGGGGAGAGGGTGCCATAATGAGTGTACCCAAGACCAAGAAGACAAAAGTAGGACAAAATAGATCATTTGGTGAGGGGGTTCCATAACGAGTCGACTCAAGATCGAAGAAGATAAAAATAACCCAAAACAGATCATTTGGTGAGGGGGTGCCATAACAAGTGGACCCAAGATCAAAGAAGACATAAGTAAATGAAAATAAATAAAATATGATGAGAGGGTTCTACACGAGTGGACCCAAGACCAACAAGGGGTTATCTGAATATTTAATCCCCAAAGCTGGGGAGGGGATGTCTAACGAGAAACTCTAAGATATGAAAGAAAGTACAAGAGAAGACCCAAGAGATAAATGGTATCCTATGTTAATAGTCAAGAGATTATAAAATTTTGTGTATTGGAATAATTACTAACATTATTACTTTCTTTGCATAGGTAGCCTTGGTCGAGTAAGCACAACTTATGCAGACTAGTTGGGGTTCCTTGGGAGTTTTGGTTTGGAGGCTGAGAGGCAAGTCTTGTTAGGAAAGCTAGGGTCTAACCACTTAAATATCTAAGAAAAGAGAGAATACTAATAGGAGGGGACTAAGAGGTCACTCGTGAACTTACACAGTCCACACTTAGTCAAATTGGTGAGTAGCCAAAGTGTTGCTCACAAAGTGTTTTCAAACTTATTATTAGTGAGTGGCCCCCAGGGCCACTCATAAGCTTTCAAAATATTGTTCACCAAGTTACCGTTTGAAAAGATATTTACCGAATCATGTTTTTTGGCGCTATGCCATACATATTTGCTTTTTGACTTTGGGTTGTGCCAGATGTCGTCGGTCAGATTGGACAGATGATAAATAGTAAAATGGAACAAAAAGGACATTTCAAATATTGTATAAAAGAAATATCCTTTTGGTGTGCACATGCCAGATCAGTCTTAGTACTTTCCTATAAATAGAGCCATTGGCAAAGTCAAAACACAATAATATAAGTTAACACTGTTACTCTATTAAAATAGCACTATAAAGTATTCTCTTCCCTTCTCTCTCCTTGGTATTTGAGTTGCCTGTCTCTTAATTCCCAAGAACTATCACTTCCAAGTGATCCCTTTTTCTGATATTATTATTGTTGAAAAGTTATAGGTAATCATTGTCTTCTTAAATAGCAATCTTTGAAACTCTATTGTTACTATAAATAGATAGCTTTTATCTTCCAATTCATCTTGAGACTTTAAACACCTTAAAGACAACTTCCATTGAAGTGGATCATGCATCACAAGATTCAGTTATTCATAGACCCAATACAACTACCCTTTTATAATTGGCGACTCTGTTGGGGAGGTACTCTCATTACCATGGATAAAGAGAGATACAATATTTCAAAGCATGTAGTGTTTGAAGATACTCCACCTAGTGGAGTTTAGAGTGATCAAATGACCAGTGAGGAGGTCGTGGTGACCGAAACAAGGGAATAAGCTCCTTAAGGAGGACATACCAGCGCAGAAGTGGACATGCCACTAACCATGATGAATTTGATGAGCATGTCCTTTGAATTTTCGAAGTAGCACAATGTGGATATGGCTAATTTACACCAAACTTACACGATGCCTGGAATGGCGCCTATAAGAGGATGAGCAGTAGCAGTGAAGATGGATCCACCATGAAAAATAGTGACGAAGCAGGTGTCAACGTCAATGTGTTTGCCAACAGTGAAGAAAGTTAGGATATAAGAGTCACCCTCAAGGTTGTCATAATGGAGGAGGTGAAGAAATTTCTTTCCTCTCAATGGGAGTCACTCATATGTATGAAGAGATGTAGAACCTTTAACCAGAGAGCATGAATAAAAAACCATACCCAGAAGGCTATGTTCCTCCTAAATTTATAACTTTCAAAAGGAAAGGTGATAACCCTAGGGAGAACAAGAAAAGGTTCGTGGAATACCTTGGTGCATTCAAAATTGACAATGAGCTGAAGCTATAAGAGTTCTAAAAAACTCACACGGGAAAGGCCTACACATTGTAGTCCCACTTGAAGACAAATATAATTCCACTTAGGAAGAGATTCATAGGCTATGTTTGCAAAAGTTATTTTTGGAAACCACTTGGGAAGAGTTGCATTGGCAGTTTTTGCAAAAGTTCTTTTTGGCAGAAGATGAGTTCACTCTAAGGTATTTTGCACAGGAGGTGCAAAAGCCTGGTGAAGAGTTGATGCACTATATTAAATGCTTCTGAAAAGAGCGTTATATGTTCACGAAGATATAGTAGAGGCTAGATTATTACAAATATTTATCGATGGGCTGTTGGAGGAATACAGGATCCACCTGGTTAATGAAACTCGGGATGAAACATTTAGAGAATTCATGTGAGCAGCTAATAATATTACCATGATCATCAATCCCAGGACCCAAAGGTGGAGAACACAAGTTCCTTTAATAACAAAAAGTTTTCAAATTTCTAGATAATAAGATGTTAACTATGTTTATGGGAACTCTAAAAGCAAGAAAGGGTGTTAGGGATTAAATAACAATGGTGTTGTAGGAAATAGGAAGTTTAGGGATGATGTCCCATCACCATTGCCTTACAGTGTAGTGGATGCCATGGACTGCTATCGTACATTGGTGTATGAGGGGATGTCAGTCCTATCTATTCTAATGGCCAAATACTAATAGAAGCGGAGAAGGAAAATTCAAAGTTCTGTGAGTTGCACCAAAAGGTCCAATATGCTACCAAAGACTGTTATTACTTGTGAAGAATAATTGGTGATTAGATGGCCAATGGTACTTTATAGATCATGTTGGTATATGTCAATGAAAATCCTTTGCCAGCTCACCACTATGGTACTGTGACCATACGATGAAAAAGGAGCTCATGAACTCGAAGAATGGTGGATCAATCAAAAGGCATGTGAAGAGGCTAGCTGACTTGGCCAAAGAAGAACAGGAAAATAAGTAGGCGGAGTGGGTGAGCTCCCTAAAAGGAAGAGTGGATATAGTCCTCTCCCTAGATGAGGGGGCATGTAAGAAGGGGAATATGTGTGTAATGCACAAACATATGAAGTTGAGCTTGATTCAGAATGCTTAGCTATTGCGAGGATCTCAAAGTTTAAATTTTTTTTGACCATATCGGAGTAAATCATGATACTCGAACAATGATCACCAAGAAATTACTAGAAGCAATCCCGGAGCGAGGGGACCCCTCTCTTAACTAGTATAGTCATACAGGAAGGTTAATTAAAAATACACGTTCGAAGTGGTATTCTCAAAAGCAGATAGACATGCTCCCTACTTTTACAATTATACTTTGTATATCATAACCCTAGTGAATGGAATTAGTTCTCCAAAGGAACTTTTGGATGGGGGGCATCAATTAACATCATGCCCATCAACAACTTATATGATGTCGGTATTTTTGAAGAGAAGATTATTAGTGTCAGTAGTGATCTTCGACTTTGATAACACAGGGATGCAGTCGCTCGAATTTGTGAACATGGGGATCAAGTTGGGAAGCTTCACATCCCACATCAAGTTTTACATTATCAATGCCAATATTAGCTACCAGCTCTTAACATGGTGAGTATGGATGTATACACAGGGGATTGTGCCATTGGCATTCCACCAATGTGCGAAAGCAAATATTCGCATAACAAAGATTGTAATGAAAGTTACTGAAAGACCATTCTCAATGCAAGAGGACTACCTAGTCGATGACTAATTTTATATGAAGTTATACGAAGAGAGGAGATGTTTGATCAAGGGGTATAGGAACGTCGCATCATCAAAGAAGATTCTCAATTCAAGAAGTCAGTGCATGAGAGGTTGGGCCAGCGAGTGGCTCCCTCTGAGAGTAAAGAAAAAGGAAAAAGGAAGTTTAAAGATGAGGCAAGGCCCCTGTGGACTTATAAAAAATTGTATTGCACAATGGATAAGTTATCAATAATTTATAATGGTCTGCATGGGCAATATTTTAGGACGAAAGCATCGACCCAACACCGAAATGTTTTGTAGTTGATGAGTCCAATATAATCGAGCACGTTAAGGAGCTCGAAGAAGATCTAGAATGTATGAAAAGATGGGATATAAGAGCAACTCTAGGAGTTGGAAGAGATAAATCTGGGAATAGAAAAGGGTGAGGAGCGACCCATCTTCATTTCCAAGGGTTTGAGTCCTAAAAAATGGGAGGAGATTGTCAATTTTCTCAAGGAATTTATGGACATATTTGTATGGAAATACACAAAAATGCCCGAGATAGATTTGAAAGTGAGCTCTCATAAGATGAATGTCTTACCCAATGCTTTGCTTGTAAGGCTGGCCCACATACTTACAAAGATGAACTAGGCATGGAGAACAAAACATAGGTGAAGAAGCTACTCCCGACGGGATTTTTTAAGACCAACCAACACCCAATCTGAATCTCATGTAGCGAAGAAGGATAAGAAGCATATGCGAATCTGCATAGATTTTAAAGACCTAAATTATGCTTACCCGAAAGACAAGTTCCCATTTCCCAGCATTAATAGTTTGGTAAATGCCACATTTAACCATGAAATGTATAGCTTCATGGATGGATATGTAGGTTATAACCAAATTAGAATGGATCCGACAACCTTCAGAATGCCTTTGGGGAATTTCTATTATGTGGTCATGCCCTTTGAATTGAAAAATGCGGGTGCCACCTATCAGCGTACCATTATGCCAATATTTCATGATTGGTTTCATGACATATTGAAATTTTATGTAAATTACCAGGTGGTGAAATCCAAGAAGGAGAGAAAATATGTGCAGGATCTAAGTAGAGTTTTCAAGAGGTTCCGAAAGTACAAGATGAGGATGATCCCATCTGAATGGGCTTTCAGAGTAACTTCAAGAATTTTTTTAAGATTTGTGGTAAACAGGCAAGGGGTTCAAGTCAATGATAAGAAATAGAAATACATTCTAATGATGTCGCATTTGAAGAGACAAAGACAACTTAAGAGCTTCTTTCTACTTGAGAAGGTTCATACCAGCTTTAACGGAGGTCACTCACCCTTTTTCCCCTCTCACGAAAGAAAAATCCAAGTGGATTTGGGTGAAGGAACATAATAAGGTGTTTTAGAGGATAAAGATGATATTGACTTCCCCCTAGATAATGATCCTTGATAAGCGGTGCCCTTGCTAATTTATCTAACTTTAACTAAGCGGTCTATATGATCTTTGCTCACCTAGGAGAAGGTAAGAATAGAGCGGTCGATAAACTATCTATCACGAGCAATTTAAGACACAAATTCTAGATACACGAGTGTAGAGATGTATTATTTGACCCTGGTCTTCATTGCACATTAGCTAATACTCCACCTGCTCACATTCATGGTGCATATCGTCACCAAATATGATCCTATAAAATATCTACTGGCTCGAACTATCTTGATAGGTAGAGTAGCTAAGTGATTTTTGATATTATCTGAATACAATTTGAAGTGCATTATCCCGAAGGCTATAAAGATCCAGGCGATAAATGATTTATTGGTTAACTTCTCAAGTTAAAACTTTGAGCCTCCCATTGCCAAGTGAAAATTTTCAAGCCTATCTAGTAGAGGAAATAGAGGGATGGAAGATGAAATTTGATGGCTCTTGTCCAAAAAGGATGGGTGGGGCTGGCATCATCCTCTTTAATGGTAAAGAAAAAGTCACTCTTTCATTTAAGGTAGATTTCAAATTCTCTAACAATGAGGTAGAGTATGAGGCTCTCATACTTGGCCTGCTGGATGCATTGAGGAGATGCATTAGAGTGCTATGCATACGAGGGGACACTAACTTGGTCATCAAATAAGTTAATGGAGAGTTTTCACTAAAACATGACAACTTAGACCCCTATGTATATATATATATATATATATATATATATATATATATATATCATTCAGAGGTTGCTCGACCAATTTCTGGATGTCAAGATAGGAAGACATGAACTAACACTGAACATGCACCCAGACGCATTAACGATGATAGCCCCAAAGTTGGAGATAGAAGAGAAGGAGGCCACCATCATAATCCGATAAAGAACCGTGCCAACGATAGTGAAGTTATTGTTCCCGAGTGAGGAATTGGAAGACTGAAGGTGCACGTAGTGAAACAACTAGAAATAAAAGAAGGTAAAATGCAGTTGTTTGAGCTAATTAACTACCACCTTCTCCAAAGGACACTTTATTTCAAAATACTGGGGGAATTTCTGGTGATTTGCGTAGGAGAAGAGGAAATTAAATAAATACTGGCATCAATGCATGAGAGGCATTGTGGTGATACCGATATTCCCCTTTATTGATGGTTACAACAAGGGGGCTATTATTGGCCCACTATGAGCATAGAGGCTACTCATCTATAGTAGGGTTTTCTAAAGTTCCAGAAATAGTTCGATCAATCAATTGAAACCAATTTTGTAGAAAATTTTGAGGATTAGAGGAAATCCTATATTGCATACCTCAAAGATGGAGAATTGCCAACTAAAAGAGCAGATGAGATATGCCCAAAGAATAAGGCTTCCCATTTCTACTTGGTAGAGGGGGAGCTCTACAAGAAAGGATATAATGAGAAGACAATACGGTGCGTGGCAAGGGGAGATATGGAGAAAGTACTGAAGGAAGTTCATTAAACTAACCACATAGGCGATGCTAAGTTGTACAATCAATTGATGACATTGGGGGATTATTGACCAAGAATGGAGGCTGATTCTATCAACATTATGAAGAAGTGTAGCGCATGTCAAGGGCATGGTAATATGGCCTGTGCCCCCTCAGTGAGCTTACAGAGTCTAAAATCCCCTACCCCTTCCACACTTAGGCATTCGATCTATTAGGAAAGATTATCCAAGCTTCTCATGGAAAATATTTTATCATTATTGCCACAAAATGTAACACCCCGTCCGCCCGGGGAGAGCGAACGGAGCGCTAATACGATAAAATAAATCTAAATCCACAATACACAAGGTATAGAGCATCTAAATAAACCCACAATAATATAAATCCACTAATCTCAATTCTTCAAATTAAATACAACAACATCTCCCGAATTAAAATTACAACTATCTAACTCGAATAAAAATGCTCTATACACCAATGAAATAATTAATACAATTCTTCCAACTTGTATTAAAATTCTTCCCAAATAATCCACGCTAAAATAATCCCAATTGGTCCATAGCGTCCCAATCCACGCTAACCTACCAACTAAAAGAAAATATGGGGAAGTACACAATACGACAGGAAAGATGCTCAACAAATATATTAACGATGAATAAAGCGTAACAATACGAGTACGAATAATCAAATCAAATGCAAATCTCAAAGCATTTATCAATATAATTTCTCAATAACACATCAATGGGTAACCAGGCCTCACCCCATTCATATATGCTTTATCAAGTCATAGCCCGGGAATAGGTATTTTGGCGAGTACTCAACATCCGTGCCATATTAAAATCTCATGACAACGTGCTCATCAACAATGTAATGATACCACATGAATCAAAATAATTTCAACAATTATTTTCCAGATTTCAATGAATTTATCAATTCAAATATGAGTTCAATTAATCAGAATTCAAAGAGAATGACACTCGCGAGATTTAAGGAGCATATTGTGTAAACCCCCATACCTCAAACCATGATGAGAAAACAATGATCACATCCTCAAGATCAATACAAAAGATATACAAAATCTCCTCCAAGAACTTCCAACAAAAATAGCCTGAAGAACACCTCTAATCTAGGGTTGGAACTCACAAATCTCAAGGGCCAATGTGTATATAAAAAGAAGAGGAATATAAAATATATTTGCTGCCAAAATTTGTGCCAAAAGTAGGTTAAAAGGCTTGCCCACGACTTCCTTTTATAATGCAAAGAAATGAAGAGTTGGAATCCAAAAGACTCCTTTAAATAAGGCAAAGAAATGAAGAGTTGGAAGTCAAAACAACTCCAAGAGTTAAAAACATTTAAAAATCATTTTAAAATCTGTTTTAACTCCGTTTTCAAAACCGTTTGAAATTCTCGCCTTTAAAAATAATAACCAACATATTTGAGCAATAAAAAATAATTTTATAAAAAACATTATTTTTCCTCTTTATTTTGAAAATACCCCAAAAATTATGCGGGTTATTACACAAAGTTATACACTAAGTGGGAAGAAGCGATCCCTTTGAGGAGGGTGTTTGCTTAAATAGTGACATAATTTATTCGAGAATACATAATATGTAGGTTTGGCATCCCGAAGGTTATTCTTATAGACAATGGGAAGCAGTTCGCGTGGAAAGAGATGGGTCTCTTTATGGACAAGCACAAAATTGTTCACAACAGTTCAACCATCTCTTATCGCAGGGGAATGGTCAAGCAAACGTCACAAACAAGACGCTGAAAAAAATTCTAAAGAAGATGCTGGAAGACTTGTCAGAGGCATGGGATGAGAAGTTATTGATGGTCTTATGGTCTTATAAATCTTTGAAAAGAAAGAGAATAAGGTTAACATCTTTCTCTATGGTTTATGGGACAAAAGTTATCTTGCCGGTAGAGTTGGTGATACCATCAACCCTAGGGATGGAAACGGGTCGGGTATGGGGCTGGTTTATCAAAACCTAACCCCGCCCTGTGAAAAAAGAAGAGTAACCCGCCCCGCCCTGTGACCCACATCGGGTTAAGATTTTAAGCCTTGAACACTTTTAAGTATAGCCTCTTCAAACCCGCCCCCACCCTACCCACATTGAAATAAATGAGTTAGAACTTGCCCCGCCCCACGGGGTAAAACTTGAAATTTTAATTCAAAAAAATAGATTTTACTATATAAATAATAGCAGTGACTTTATAAGAAAATAAAATGTATCAATGAATATCAATGACTCAACATCAATTTCTAAGTCTAAAACGTCAACATCAAATTAAAGGTCTCAAAATAAATAAAATGTCTCAAATAACACAATTTAAAATGCCAAAATTCTAAGTCTCAAACAACATCAACTATTAAAAAATAAGTCCCAAATAACATCAATTACCAAAAAATAAGTTTCAAATAACACAAGTCTTAAATAACATCAACTATTACAAAATAAGTTGCCAATATAGCAAATGTAACACAAAAGTCTCAAATAACTCGACTATCATCATTTTGCAATATCCTCTCTTCCTCCTCATCATTACCTCAAACCTGAAAAAAAATTGTTAAAACATATTTAGAAAAGTAACATAAATTTAAAACAAAAAATTTCATAATAGATTGAGGCAAAGGCAAAGATGTATTAAAAAAATATATGAATTTGTGATGTTATGAAACGCAAAGAAGTATTAACAAAATTAAATAAGGTCAGTAACCTCTGGAACCAGATTAAGAAATTTAGGAATCTGCGAATCTATGATGTTATAGGCATATAATTAAGGCAATTATGTGAGATATACTCTAACACCATAGATGATGGAAACCTATGTTAGATACCATCAAACCATGAAGGAAACATCTGATTTTTTGTTGTCCACAAACTTGTTTCCCATACTAGCAAACCATGAACAATTATCTTTGAATAATTTACGACATAAAAAAGATGAAGATAAGGTGTATATAAAACATGAACCATTTGAACCAGAGAGAGAAAATAAACAGTGAAAAGAGGCTATGGGTAAACAACAAACTAGAGAGAGAAAGCAGAGTGTCCGACTTTGAAAATGAACAACAAACCAGAGAAAGCTATCCGCTGGCTTTGTGCGGATTTGAGAGGTGTCTGATTTGATTGAGAGATATAAATAGGTTGATAGTTTTTCTTTCAATTGAGAAAAATGGCTTTGTGGGGATTCGAGAGTGTCCGACGCAAGAGAGAGTGAGAGAACAACTTTTGTATTTGGGTAAATGAAATTAAGGGAGGTAGGGTTTGTTAAGTATATATATATATATATATATATATATATATATATATATATATATATATATATATATATATATATATATATATGTGTGGATGTATTATCAGGTTAGTATAAAAAGGATAGAAAAGTAAATCTAACTACTAAACAGGACGGGGCGGGGCGGGTCGAGCATATTCTGACAAAACCTGAACCCGCCTCATTTATTAAACAGTTTTTTAAAACCCAAACCAGCTCCTATTATTTTAAATGGGTTTTGACCCTCCCCATTTAGGTCAGGTCGGGTTGGGAACCCTGCGATCCGGGTTAAATTATCATCCCTAATCAACCCTAGTGACTTTAAGCAATAACCTTATACCTGATCCTAGACATATGCAATTGAAAGCTCTAGATGAGCACCAAGACAAGGCCAAAGAAAACTTCAAAGTCTATAGTAACTATTTAGGGCATGCAAAAATTTGATTAATACTAGAGAGTTCCATGTGGGATATTTGGTCTTACAAGCATCCACTTATCACCTAATGAGCATGTCAGCGTCAAAGTTCAAGACTAATTGGTAAGGACCCTTTGTAGTGTGAGGAGTGGGGAAGTCAGGCTATTGTCAGCTATCAGAGCCCGAGAGCAAATGCATCCAGTCCGTCATATGTAAGTGGATGAAAAATTACTATGCTTGAGGTATCCCAAACTTTTTCTTATGATTTTAAATATTTTCTCTAGAACAGTTAGTCCATTTAGTAAAAGGAAAATTTTGAGCAAGAAATTATTGTAACAACAAAGTTAGTTATTGTTTTACAGAAATGAATGAATACAGTTTCTTTTGACCAGTCATACAAGAGATTTATTTTAGAATTATAATAGCTTATGTTTAGATCTATTGTGCACTCACTCACCAACAATGCTAGTGGATGCACCCATATTTTCTTGCATAATAATTTTGCCTATACTTATAGATTTTGTGGGAAGAATGGATTTTGACTCTTGAAGTTTATGAGAGGGTCTTGAATCTTAGGAACCTTACTCATTATACTTAGGGGACTATATACCTCCCAAGGGTAAAGTATAATGAACAAAGTAACTTCACTTATAATAGCTAAAGTAGCCAACATAATACAGGATACACAATTTTTCTTCATTGTCAAACTAAAGAAATGATAGTTTTATTTTATCTTAACAATAAGTTTGAAAAAAATAAGATAGTGCCCCTAGTTTTGTTCTAAGAGTTATTTATCTAAATAACATGATTTTTTGAAAATATTGAGAGGGGGTAACCCCATGTCTAAATTTATTCTTTAATCCTAAGCGAAATGCAGAACAAGCACCCCACAGACTATGGGGCAGTTATAGTAGATGACTTACCAAGATTACACGCAAGTACTCCCATAGGAAAAGGGACTAGTATCATTTCATAGCAAGAAGATAAAAGTCTAAGTATAGACAATGCAAAAATAAAGAGATAAACAATTAAAGGAAAATTCTCATTCTCATTAACATAAAGGACCAACTTGAAATTGAGTAGTCTTTAAAGTTATATCAAAAAGAAAAGAAGAGATAAGTCCTTTACAATGTCTAAACTAGAAAAATAAAAAAAGGAGGTTCTCTCATTAATGAAAATCTGTAAAAGAGGGACCAACCCCTTGCACAAACTTCTCTTTAAGACTAGACAGACGAGCATCATCCTCAGAGTCACTAGATACCACATTGGTCAGCTTGGCATCTAGCAACTAGATTTGCTCATGATGTCTGATAGCTTCTGCATGGCGTCGCTCGACCTTGGCCTTCGTATACGTCTGAGCTTTCATTAACTTATAAGGGAGACCGATGAGGTGGCGCACATAGGCATCAAGCCAATCAATCTTAAAGTGCTAGTAACTTTCCAAGTCATGAATGGATGCTAGGAAAAGGCGAGTGTTTTCACTAGTGAGGTGAGTTGTAGTAGTAGATATGAACATATGCTTATGACTAGCGAGAGCCTTAAGGTTGGGGATTATGAGGCTGTCAATATTAAGCGCACTCTGATAAGTGAAAGTCTCTGGATGGTGTGAGAATTAAGTCTAGGACCTCCCGCTCGTGCTCCCTAAACCTCTCGAGGAACTCCTCATGCCACAATTCCCTTACGAAGATTTGAGGGCCTTCATCTCAATGGCACCATATCCCGTCTTCATTGAACTAGGCTTAGAAGGGGGTAGAAAAAAACTCCTGGCCTGATTCCTCCCCCTTAGCTTCATCATATTAGGTGGCCTCAGAACTTGTCTCATTATCTCCACCTGCCTCTGCTAGCACGCTCGCATGATCCTGAAAATAAGGATATGAAGAAATAATGAGAAGAAGCAAAAGAAATATTTAATAAAATTAACTAAGGGATGAAAAGTTATTCACTAAGGTTTTTAACACAAAGTTAAAAGGTTAAGTAAACTTCAAAAACAAACACTTTGAGGAAACTCCTTTTCAAAATCTCAAAACATAAGATGTGTATAAAACTGATTTAGTTGGATGCTAGACTTGGTAGCCTAATTATCTTAGGTTTTAAATTAAAAACCTGTACTAGTTCTTTGTATTGAAACCAAACCATGAAAGATATTCAGAATTAAAACACTAAGTTGACACGATGATTTTTAACGTGGTAAAACCTCAATTTGAGGAAACATCCATGGTGACCTCTACGCCACAACCAAAAAAATCCACTATAAAAATTTTCACAAGAGTTACAAGCACATAAATGTGCAACACAAGATCCTAGGCTAAAGAACATATATATACCTAAATGAGCAAAAAACTCCTCCATAGTATTCTGATTCTGGCTTTGATCTCCCTGGAAGTTTCTGTCCTCTAACTCCTTGCTTTGATGGACTCAGTCAACACAAAATCTCTCTAGTGAACCACACTTTTACTAGGTGTTCATGTGAGAGTGTTCGTGACTATGATGTGCAAAATGTATGCAATATGAAACTCACATCCCTCAAAATATTTATACTAACAATCCTACGAATCACAGATTTCTATATGACATGCAGAGTTTCACTATTTGAGAAAATTAGACTTCTTGTTTCAAAAAGAATATTTAAGATTTGAAGTAAATATTTCAAAAAACCGATCAAATGTTTCGAACACTTTATTTATACACAAACTGTAAAACTTAGTTTTTAGAAACAGAAGATTAGATCTCAAATATGGACTGATTTTACGTCTCTTTTTCAAGAAAATGGAAAATGATAATTTATATAAAAGAATATAAACATATAAACTAGATCCAAACAAGATAAGGTGCATACATTCTAAATATACGTGAAAAATTTATCTCAAAATATTTCTAAAAATTTCTAGTAAGAAATGTGAGATCTATAATGAGATTAGGATTCTTAAGAGAGAGAACATGTGAAGAGTGTTCTTCAAACTTACAAACTACCAAACCGTCAAGAAAACCTAAGAGTCCTAACTCTCAAACATATATTTCTACACCGATTTAACTATGAAAGTGTTTGGATTGGTGTTTGGGAGAAAATGTATTGATTTACAATCTGGGAACTCTAGTTTTTCCCTCTCTCTCTAATCTTTCTCTTTTCTCTCTCTATTTTCTTTTCTTTATATTTTTTCTCTCAAATGGACGAGATCTCAAAAGTTCTCATTTGGCTCAGCATAGGGTTCTATTTATACCGTGTGAGGAACCTTCAGGATGTTCAAAGTGATTTGGACAATTGAGATTAAAATGCTTGTTTAGATTCTAATCCAACGGTGATAAATGGACCACATAACTACCTTTTCTTATTGGTCAATTCTAACCTCACAAGGATTCAATCAGATTACATGCATAACATAGATTAGGTTTGATCCAACGATTAACAAACATCTTCAGAACTGTGAGAGGCAAGAAACACAAATTTACCAAACCAGAGGCCAACACGTGGGGCAATTTTAGTCGTTCTCAGATGAGGGTTTTAGACTTAAAAAATTCAACTTGTTACCCTAAATGTCTCTACCGGTTTTATATTCTACCTTGGGAAGTTTATTAGGAATAAAAATAATTTTATTTTTAGCCCACAACATATTAAAATCTTGATTTTAATAATTTAAAAAATTATTTTAAATGTTTAAAAAATTCCTAAAAGTATTTTAACACATATACACACACCCACACTATAATATGCATGAATTGTGTCATAGAGTGCGTTTAGTGCAACATATTACTTCCCTTTTATGTCAGTGAGGATGTCTTGGACATGATCAATTGTTGGTGAAGGTTTGTAATACCATGGAGAAGATTTCTCAAAAGAAATCTATCATATTTTGTCTTCATATCCAAACTAGTTGAAACCCCTATATGGAACATGCTCAAGTAAGAGAGCCATATATTGTGTTCTCATTCTCTCCCTTTGGATATTGGAGAACGAAATTCCCTTGAGTAACTTGTACTCATGGGTAGAAAGATAAAAACCCTATATTTCCAATACGAAAGAGATATTCTACCATTTCCCATACTAGAACTGAAAATAAGAGCGAAAAAAATACATTACTCAACTATTATACAGTCCATTAAGCTAAATATTGAAAGATGTACAGCTGATCTGTAAAGTGAATGCCTGAAATAGAAACACTCAATCAGCATATTAGTTGAATCAAGATATAATAAGATATTAAATCTATAACCAGTTACTCATGGTCTTCCCCCCAAATTTTCTCAAATATATAACAGGGTAAAATATATATATATATGCTACACAAATGATGTCATAAATAGATTCAAGGGTCTCCTACATTAAATAGATTCATGAGGCATTTTTTACCATTTGTGAAATGTCTATGCCCTAAATCTTGAGAAATCAATTATTAGTGTGAAATTATCGAGGTTATGAAAATTAAGCAGATTATATTAAGTAAGCATAGTCATCCCTATGGCTTTTCTAATTGATTCAAATCTAATATTGTCCAAATGTTTTGTAAATAGGTCAGCCAATTATTTTTCAATTTTAATGTATTCGATACCAAGCTCTTTAGATTCAACAAGTTCACGAATAAAGTGATGCCTAATCTTAATGTGCTTAGTTCGTGAGTGTTTTATCGAATTTTAGATATATTAATTGCTGCTCTGGTAATCACAATGCATAGTCAATTTATCTTCGATGATACCATAATCACTAAGTATTTACTTGATCCATAAAAGTTGAGAACACCAACTACCTGCAACTATATATTCTGATTCAACAGTTAAAAGGGATGTACAATTTTGTTTTTTACTACTCCATCCTACAAGATTGTTTCCTACATAGTAACGGGCTCCATACGTTCTCTTACTATCGTTTTAACATCCTGCCCAGTCAGCATCAGTGTAGTTAACTATAAAGCTAGTAGTGTCTTTTGTGTACCATATGCCAAAATTTATTATGCCTTTAATATATTTAATTATGCATTTTACACACAACATATGAATTTGTTTAGGTGCGAATTGATATTATGCACAAACACATACAATAAAGGAAATATCTGGCCTAGATGCAGTGAGGTATAACAAACTCCCTATCATGCTTCCATATAGAGTCGGGTCAACGTCTTTCCTATTTTCTTTTTGAGATATTTTCGTGGACATACTCATGGGTGTACGTGCTGTTTTAGAATTGTCAAGCTAAAACTTTTTAATGAGTTCACTAGCATATTTAGATTGAGTTATGAATAGACCATCTCTAAGATGTTTGACTTGCTTTACTTGATGAGGGGAGATGGAACCGAATATAATATTGTCTACATAAATTTGTGCAATTAAGACATGGTGATTTATCTTCTTAACAAACAATGTCTGGTTGTTACCACCTCGCTAAAACCCTTTATTAACTAAAAAGGTTGAGAGGCATTCATACCAGGCTCTAGGAGCTTGATTTAATCCATACAAAGCCTTCTTAATTCTATAGACATGGTTAGGATGAGAGGGATTTACAAAGCCCTTAGGATGTTATATATATATTTCCTCTGTCAAAATACCATTAAAAAATGCAGACTTGAGGTCCATTTGAAAAAGATTGAAGTGCAAATAACACTATATAGCAAGGAGGAGATGAACAAACTCGAGTTGAGTGATAGTGGCAAAAGTTTTGTCTAAGTCTATCCCCTCTATCTGAGAATAGCCTTGCACTACTAACGTAGCCTTGTTTCTAATTACGATCCCATTCTCGTTAGTTTTATTTTAAACCAACGGGTGCCAATAAACTTCTTGTCGAGATACCAAACATTATGACTTGAAAAGTGGACAAGCTCTTTTTTCATAGCATTAATCTAGAATGAGTCACACAGTGCGTCGTTTACAGTTTGTGGTTCTAATAGAGAAATGAAACATGCAAATGTAACCACTTTTTGAAGTTGTGATCTCGTTCGTACCAGACGGGTTTCCATAAACCTTCTCGAGACGGTGGTCTTTAGAAATCCAGGTTGGTACCGCAGAGCTCTGGGGTGGTAGTGAATTGACTATCTCAAGAGAGTCGAGGGTAAAAACTGTTCCAGACTCATCCACGACCACTATTTGACTGTCACTACTCTCTGTGCTAGTGTTATTTACAAATAAATTAATAGACTCCATAATGACTATGGTACGTAGATTATATAATGGTAAGCCTCACTTGTTTGGTAATAACCCAGAAAATGGTTTTATCACCCCGGGTATCGAATTTTAAAAGGTTTTCTTTGTCTTTGTAGACATAGTAAAATCTCTCGAAAGTTCTAAAGTACTTGAAGTTAGGTTTCTTATTGTACCATAGTTCATATAAAGTCTCTTTGGTATTCTTTCTGAGGATACGTGGTTAATAATATGACACGCAGTCTGTATAACCTCAACCTAAACATATTTCGCAGGCTTTTTGCGTGTAACATCACCTTAGCCATCTTTTGTATGGTCCTATTTTTACATTCAACAATGCCATTCTGCTTAGGTGCACTAAGCTCGTGTTTATATCTTGAAAAACGTGTGATATCAATTTCAAATTAATTCGCAAGTTTCCAATCAAACCTTATTTAATTCAGCCCCTAAACAAGCATCTAAAGTGCGTGTGTCAACCCATAAATAAATATAAAGCATGTGACACAATAAATATGCTGAGACACAGATTTTAGGAAAAAAACCCTTTCTGGTAATACCTTTATTTCACTATGAATTCATAAATCGCAACTTACAATTACATAGAGAAATCTGCAATGGATCAACACGCAGCTAACCCACAAAGACACGTAGTCCTTAACTCAGTAAGAGAATACACGCATCACCCTCCAAGGACTTGCATTCCAATCTTCAGCAAAGAATCTTCATGCAACTAGATCCTCAATGACGCAGCCATATGGTGTAGAGACACACTCCAAGAAAGATGAACAAAGGCAAAGTGTTCTTGAAAACCAAAACAATTCACTCAAGCATATGGGAGTTTTGTGAATTGAAAAACCAAAAAGGGATTAAACCCTAAAAGAATTCTACTTTTCCAGTTTTTCTGTTCGTCAAAACACTGTGACTTCTTAAACAAAACAAAACCATAGAATAAGATTTTATAGAAAATCGCGCCGCCTAAAAAACAGAGCTCGTTCGAACGAGATCAACATGTCGCTCGAATGAAGGACAAATGTCGTTCGAATGAGATCGCGCGACATGCTATCTCGCGCGAAGGACATGCTATTTCGCTCGAACAACTGCTGCGAAAAAAATATTATTTTAATGTCCGCTTCAACACTTAGAAAAAATGCTCATTCTCAAATTTTGACGAAAAAGTCTGCACCAACACTTAGAAAATATTTTGTAAAAATATCTCACAAGCTTTAAGTGAAAAGTTATGGTATTAAAAACATAACCTTACCAAAGTACACTTCGCAGAGTCTTGAATGATGAAGAACTTGAGTAATTTGGATCCGTCTTTGATGTAGATGTCTCTTGAATGCTCTTCAACGGTGTAGCGGTATATGACATAATAAATTAATAACGGACCTATGAAAATATGTCCTTACAAATCTCCCCTATGTCTATGCCGGTACATACATAAAAAATCTGAATTATCAAAAACCAAAATGCCTATACAAATCTACCCTCCCATGAATAAATTTAAAAGATCTCAAAACTGTTCTTCAATCATCTTCATCAAATCTCAAAGCTTTTCCCATCAGGGTGTGCAACATCATGATCTTCAATCTTTGTACCTACACACATGAGATAAAGAAAAAACCTTCGTGATGCATCGAGTTTGAAATGATATAAGAATAAAGCATTAATAATCAAATCTCCCCCATAATGTAAAAACTCCTCCATAACATGATAATTTTTTCTCCCCATTTTTATGATGTCCCCAAATAGACATACTAAAAGAAAAAATCAAAACATGGGGTGTCACGACAAAATGCGCAGCAAATATGGATCAAACTACGCGCATGAAAAGGTGTATCCCACAAACATCTACAAACTATTTTTGGAATTTTCAATTTTTTAATACAAAAACAGGATACAAAAAAATCACACCACGGATTTAAACTCAAACAACCAAGTAATGGAAATTGAATAAATGGGTGTGAACACATTCGATAGGAAAATAAACTCAATCAATCATATGTGCATGATGCATATGTGTATCCCTAATGAATGAACATCAAAAACATCCTTTGGTGTAAAAATTGGTGAATTTAAATGACATCGTTTTATACAAATCAACAAATCAAAGTCAAAGTGATTTCCACACCAATAACGTCCAAAACTATTTAGCGCTTTTCAATATTTTCAAGGACGTGAAAACCCGTTACAAAATCTCCAACCAAACACCCGCAAATTTATATTTTGAATAGAGGTGATCTAAATTCTCAAACTTTGGAGAATCGGTGAACAAACCTAAATGACCCATTTTTGGCATGAATTTCTTTTTATTGCCTTTAAATTTTTTCGGGCTCTTTTAAACCTCTTTGGACCCCGGTTAATAAAATTCCTCAATTTTCTAGATCCGATTTAACGGCAGCTTAATCGTAAAAGATACAAAATCTTTCGTATCCCTTCACCGTTTTTAAATAAAGCACACAATCTCACAAAACGGTTCTTACATGCACATCTTTCTTAGCAAGTTTTATCGTGCTTGGTTCGTTATAAGGACAGGATTGAAGTGAAAACACCCAACCAACATATGATAATACAAGCACAATAATCAAACAAATCCGTGCATGTGTGCAATAAAGGAAATTATGAGTCAATCATGTAGGAAGTAATACTTAATTACATCTTAATGACTCCAAACATTATAAAGCACATGGATGAATTGACCTATTGTCTCAAAATACTATCAAATAGTCACATGAAAATAATGGAATGATGTTGTGACTCAGTCATCCTAATTGTTCATCCATAAACGGTGCAAACAAAAAACAAAACTCTTTTTGGATTTTTCAAAAATTTTATCAAAATAAAATCTTTTTGTATTTTTCAAAGTTTTTCCCAAAACAAAAAGCTATACAAAAATGATACATACTAACAATAGGCAAATAATGACATCATGAATATCATCCTATGCTAGTAAACAAGTCAAACCTCAATCGTTAGGTGCGGAGGGGTTTTCCAAAGGTGGTGCCAACTTATGAAAAACCTTCATCAAGTCTTGTGAAGTTTTGACCAAAAATTTAACTTGCTCACCTAAATGTGCAAACTCTCTCATGGAGTATCCGGGAGCATGTAAAGTATCATGTGTGGGTGCATGTGTGTCATAAACACGTGTAGAAGCAAAACGTGACACATAACCCAACTTGAAGCAAAATTCCTCAAGGTGACCTCTCCTCTTGCAATGTGAACAAACATAAATAGGCCTAGGAACACCTCTCTCAAAAACTCTAGGACGCACTCTCCTAATAGGAATGGGACACCTAAGCGGGTGAGGGTGAGACATGTGAATCTAACACTAAAGTGGGAATTGGCTCGGGTGCTAATTGGGAAGTAGAAGCACCGTTATGACTTATTCCAAACTTCTCACCTTTACCCTTAAGAGCCACCTTTTCAACATTCTTAGGTGGGTTCTCAAAATTGACTTTGACCTCCCTGGCACGTTCGAGATCACTCTCGAGTTGGGATACACGTGTCGTCAGACTAGACAACGTGTTGGTCAAATCACACTTCTCCTTTCTTAAAACCTCCTTCCCTCTCTCCAAATCTGAAACCCGACGACCTAAATCTCTATTATATATATTTATTTTCAAGGTCTCGGTGTAAAAATCTCTAAAGGCTTTTTGGAGCTCATTTTTATCTCCACTTTCACTCTCGCTATCTCCCTCGGTCGAAGAACACAAATCACTATCATCGCTCTCGTGTGCACTCTCGTGACACAAAGTGGGTGTGCTCACACGACTAGAAAAAGAGATAACCATCCCATGTGCTAAACCTTTATCGGACTCATCTCCCTCATCACCCTCACTATCACTAAGTGTGGTAGGCATGGCTACTTTCTTCCCTTTCTTTCTAAGCCACGTAAGACACTTAAACGACTTATGCCCCTTACCCCCACATTCAAAACAAGTTACGTTCTCCAAATCTTCCTCACACTCCTCATTTGAGTCATTATCTTTTTCCCTCTCACCACTTTCTTTGGCCTTTCCTTTCTTTTCATTTTTCTCAAAAAATCTCTTTTTGTTGGAAGAATTATTTTTGTTCATGTTGAGAAATTTTTTAAATTTTTTCGCAAAGGACATATCATTAAAATCAAAGTATTCCTCAGAATCGGACTCATAAACTTTTTTCTTTCTTTTTCTTAAGATGAGTCTTTAAAGCAATGCCATTATCCTTAGCCTTAATGGTTTTTGGAAACATGTCAATCTCATAGGTTTGAAGATATCCTACACGTTCTTGAAACCTAAGTGATTTCAAATTTCCCAACGAGTTTAAAACAGTGACTTTAGGAATAAAGCGTTTTGGAAGAGATCTCAAATCTTTTTAACGACACGCGTGCTATCAATCATCTCACCCAAATTAAAAGATGTGTTAACACTGTCCGAAAAATGAGCATAAAAATCATCAAAGCATTTAGACCCAGACATGGTTAAAATCTCAAATTTGGTGGACAAATTTTGTAATTTTGATTCTTTAACCGCGTTCGTACCCTCATGTGTCAATTTCAAAACATCCCATTCCTCTTTAGACGTGGTGCACGTCATAATTTGGCGAAACTCATCAGGAGTTATAGCTCCATAAATAACACTCAAACCACGTGAATTAAATTTAGACATTTTATGATCATCTTCAGTCCAGGCTAACACGGGTTTTAAAGAGGTGATATTATCAGCGGTGACCGTGGGAGGAGTCCACCCATTTTTGTAAAGGTACCAAACACGCTCGTCAGTGGATTTTAGACTAGATTTCATGCGAGCTTTCCAGTAGGCATAATTAGACCCATAAAAAATAGGCATCCGATTATATAAGTGCTCCATAGGAAAGATTGCGATTTCTCAAAAAACTAATTTAAAAAAAAAAATATCACACAATTTTGCGAAAAATAGGAATAAATTAGCGCAACCCGCTCTGATACCAATTTGAAAAACGTGTGATACCGATTTCAAATTAATTCGCAAGTTTCCAATCAAAGCTTATTTAATTCATCCCCTAAACAAGAATCTAAAATGCGTGTGTCAACCAATAAATAAATATAAAGCATGTGATACAATAAATATGCTGAGACACAAATTTCAGGAAAAAACCCATTTTGGGTAAAATCTTTATTTCACTATGAATTCATAAATCGCAACTTACAATTACATAGAGAAATCTGCAATGGATCAACATGCAGCCAACCCACAAAGACACGCAGTCTTGAACTCAACAAGAGAATACATGCAGCACCCTTTAAGGACTTGTAGTCCAATCTTCAATAAAGAATTTTCACGCAGCAAGATCCTCAATGACACGCAGCCATATGGTGTAGAGACACACTCCAAGAAATATGAACAAAGGCAAAGTGTTCTTGAAAACCAAAACAATTCACTCAAGCATATGGGAGTTTTGTGAATTGAAAAACCAAAACGGGATTAAACCCTAAAAGAAGAAGCCTAAAAGAATTCTGCTTTCGCAGTTTTTCTGTTTGTCAAAACACTCTGACTTCTTAAACAAAATAGAACCAGAGAATAAGATTTTATAGAAAATCGTGCTGCCTCAAAAACAGAGCTCATTCGAACGAGATCAGCATGTCGCTCGAATGAAGGACAAATGTTGTTCGAACGAGATTGCACGACATGCTATCTCATGCAAACGACATGCTATGTCTCTCGAACAACTGTTGCGAAAAAATATTATTTTAATGTCCGCTTCAACACTTAAAAAAAATACTCATTCTCAAATTTTGACGAAAAAGTCCGCTCCAACACTTAGAAAATATTTTGTAAAAATATCCCACAAGCTCTAAGTGAAAATTTATGGTATTAAAAACATAACCTTACCAAAGTATACTTCACGGAGTCTTGAATGATGAAGAACTTGAGTAATTTGGATCCGTATTTGATGTAGATGTATCTTGAATGCTCTTCGTCGGTGTAGCAATATATGACATAATAAATTGTTAACGAACCTATGAAAATATGTCCTTACATATCCATTACCAAAAAAATATTCTATGACACCTAAATCTTTGAACTCTTCACCTCTATCACTTCTTATGCGACATACTTGGGACCATAACTAAAATATAACTCTTATCACATAGGCTCATAGTTCTGGAGGGACCCATAAGGTCCATGTGGATTCATTAAAAAAGTTTCGAGGTTAAGATATCTTTAACTTTATTATGAGAAGATTTACTTATCTTCCCCTCTTAGTAGGGACCACAAATAGAGTTAGAAGTATTTTTGATTTTGGGTAAACCTCTAACTATTTTTTGGAGCTTATCCTACGAAGGTTATCAAAATTTGTGTGTCCTAATTGGTTATGCCAAAAATCAGAATCATCTAATCTGGCAACCTTGTAAGATTCAGTCTTTGGAATCATCGGGTAATAGTTATTCGTAGTTCTGTTCTTGAAAGGATACAATTAGCCTTTTCATTTAAGATTTTGAAAATAGTTTTTGAAAAGGTAACGGTATGATTGGAACCAGAAAATTAAGATATACTTAGTAAGTTAGCCTTAAGACCTTTAACTAAGAGGGCATTATTTAAAGCATGGATCCCTTCTTCACATCGTGTTCTCTTACATATGATCTGTGATGAAACACCATCTCTAAATAGGACACTACCTCTAAGGAAGTCTGTATTGTTCTTCAATTTTGTTTCATCCCTGCTCATATGTTTGGAGCACCCAAAATCCAAGTAACAACCAATTGAGGTGCACTGTCCCTTAAAAGAAGCTATCACCACATTGCACTTAAGCTGGGGTAACAAGTTGTCTTTTCTAATCTAAATAGGCTTGGTCTTAAAAAAATTCTTAAACTTTGATTTAGAAAAGGTCTGACGGGTCTTTTTAAATGGATTCTTCTTAGTTTTAGGTCCCCCCCTTTCTCTTATAGTTAGAGTTATGTGTGGTCTACTTTGGGAGAATATACATATTCTTACTCTTTCTCGAATAGTTAAAGTTTTGATAGGTAGGTCTACACAACCCTTTTTAAAAACACTCGGTAGTGGAGTGCCCGTAGACCTCGTAATAGGAGCAATATTGTTGTGAAGTAGTATTGACTTTATCAGTTATGTCCTTAAAGATGGGTTAGGTCTTGTAAAACACACTAGTCCAATTACCCCAAGTTTTAGTGTTTTTTCCGAGGTCTCTTACAGATGGACATAATATTTTGATTTTCCATTAGGTTTTGGCTGTGGATTACACTTAGTCTCCATTTCTTTAGAGAAATTAATAGGAACACTTCCTTTATGAGTTTTTCCAACATTCTGGCCTTCTTTTACAAAAATAACATTTTCAGGGGAGACAACTTTTTTGCTGGTAACCTAGACCAGACTTGTGTTCAGAATCCATTTTACTTCCAACAAAAATTTCTTCATAGGTTTTGGCTTATGTTTTAAAATGCAAACATTTTTTAAAAATATTTGAAACTTTATGTTTGGATTCTTCCAATTCAATTAAATCAGCCTTATACCTTTCCTCTAGGATAACATATTTCTCAAACATGTCTTATAATTTTAAAGAAAACTCATTTGTCTCTGTCTCATGAGTAATGCATTGTGCAGTGTAATCTTATGCATTCTTCTTAATAGTTTTACTAAGTTGATCAACATGTTCAGTCAATTGATTAACCATCTTATCTTGTTTGGCACTCTTTGTAAGTGTTTTGGTGTACAACTCTTGAATGTCAGGTAGGTCATCATTGGACTCGCAAGGTGAATTGTATGTAGTGTCCCCTATCGATTCATTTTGTGCAGTGGAACTCACATACACGTTCAATTTATCAACAATGTTTTCACTTTGACTCACCCTTAAGCTAGGATTGTCTACGTTATTTTCAACATGAGTAGATACAGGAATATCACTAGCAGGCATGCCGTCAACATCAACATCAACATCAATAAGCATAATACAATTATTAGCAGATAATCATGCATTATCATCAGAATATATGATCTTGGCATAAAAGGATATGCATGATTCATAAATGTTGGTTGACTCCATTTCATCTTCATCAGAATCACTTGAGTCATCCCAAGTTTTGCACATATTAGCCCTAATATTGTTGTTGTTCAGATTAACTCTACACTTAGCAGCGTAATGTCCCATTTCCCCCTAACAATGACGTTTTATGTGGCGATTATCTTTCTTAGGCTTATTGTTATCATTGGTCTATTTGTTATCATTTTTATCACGAGGTTTGTGATTTTGATGATTTTGATAAATAGGTCTACCTTGTTTAGAAGCTACATAGTTTCTAAACTTAATGATTTTCTTAAACTATTTGCTCATAAGAGCAATCAGGTTATCCAAATTATCCAAATCAAAGTCATCGCTAACGCTAAGGTTAAGGTCCAGTGGTTTCATTTTAGGGACAATCACTTGGGATGAAACGACAACATTAGACCCAAAGGATCTTTTGTTTTGGATAATCATTTTACTTTTATATTCTAACTCGATCTCTACACTTCTTAATTTACTACTTAGCAATTTAGGAGTCAGGTTTGGGCCATCCATCTCTTTTATGGCATAACGTTTATTGTCAAATTTAGTAGGCAATGATCTTAGGATTTTAAGTATAATTTCCTTTCTGTCATAAGTTATTCCATTAGCATGCAATGTTATGACAATATCAGTAAATTTTATATAAAAATCATCAAATGACTAATTTTCATCCATAATTAGAGTATTGTATTGTTGGACTAACATCTGGGTTTTTCTATCCTTAACACGTTCATAATCCTCATGGGTGGTGACGAGTGTATCCCAGTCTACCTTGGAAGTAGAGCAACAAGATGCATGTTTAAAATAGTGCTCATTTATGGACATAAAAATACAGTTCTTTCCCTTATTATTGTCAAGTGACTTCCTTTTCTCTCATTTGGTAAACTCACTTATATTTTTCTTAACTCTATAAGTGCTAGTTTCAGACAAAGGCTTAGTTGGGTGTTGGTATCCATTTTCAATCATGTCCCACACGTCATCACCTAAAGTCCCTTGGATTAATGCAATCATCCTTAACTTTCGGTAATGAAAAATGTGTCCATCAAAGAGGGGTGGACGTGACAGGTTACCTAGCTTTTCAAATCTCTCATCCATTTTTAAAAAAAGATTTCAGAAAGCAGTTTTTAGAGTTTCAGGATCCAAAATATTTTGATAAACTCGCTCTGATACCACTTGAAAAGATGTTCACTTGGTTTTTCACACAATGTTAAAAGTTTTAGGAAACTCCTTTTTAAAATCTCAAAACACAAGATGTGTATAAAACAAATTTAGTTGGGCATTAGACTTGACAGCTTGATTGCTTAGGTTTTAAATAAAAAACCTATACTAGTTCTTTGTATTAAAACCAAACCATGAAAGATATTAAGAACTAAAATAGTAAGTTGACAAGATGATTTTTAACGTGGTAAAACCTCAATTTGAGGAAACATCCACGGCGACCTCTACGCCACAACCAAAAAAATCCACTATAAACATTTGTACAAGAGTTACAAGAACATAAACATGCAATACAAGATCCGAGGCTAAAGAACAAAAATATACCTAAATGAGAGAAAACCTCATACACGGTATTATGATTCTGAATTTGATCTCCCTGGAAGTTTCTTTGCTCTAACTCCTTGCTCCTTGCTTTGATGGACTTAGTCAACACAAAATCTCTCTAGTAAATCACACGTTTACTAGGTGTCGTATGAGAGTGTTTGTGACTATGATGTGCAAAACAAATTCAATATGCAACTCACTTCTCTAAAAATATTTATATAAATAATCCTATGAAGCACAAATTTCGATATGACATGCAGAGTTTCACTTTTTAAGAAAATATGATTTCCTATTTCAAAAAGAATATTTCATATCTAAATTAAATCCTTTAAAAACAGATCAAATGTTTCGAACACTTTATTTAAAAGAATATTCACATACAAAACCAGATCCAAACAAGAAAAGGTACATAAACCCTAAATATACATGAAAAATGTATGTCAACATATTTCTCATTATTTCTAGTAAGAAATGTGATATCTACAATGAGATTAGGGTTCCTAAGAGAGATAACGTGTGAAGAGTGTTCTTTAGACTAACAAACTACCAAGACCTCAAGAAAACCAAAGAATCCTAACACTCAAAGATAGTTTTCTTCAATGATTTAACTATAAAAGTGTTTGTTTTGGTGTTTGGGAGAAAACATTTATATTTACAATCTCAGAACTTTGCCTTTTTTTTCTCTCTCTCTCTCTCTTTCTAACCTTTATCTTTTCTCTCTCTGCTCTCTCTTTTTTCTCTCAAATGGATGACCTCTCAAAAGTTCTCAATTGGCTAAACATATGGTTCTATTTATAGTGTGAGAGGAACCTTGTGGATATTCTAAATGATTTGGACAGTTGAGATTAAAATGAATGGTTGAATTCTAATCCAACGGCGATAAATGGACTGCATAACCACTTCTCTTATTGGTTAATTCTAACCTCACAAGGATTCACTCGAGTTACATGAAAAACGTAGATTAGGTTTGATCCAACGATTAACAAACATCTTCAGAACTGTGAGAGGCAAGAAACACAAATGTAGCAAACTAGAGGCCAACACGTGGGTCAATTCTAGTCGTTCTCAGATGAGCATTTTAAAGTTCAAAAAAATTCAACTTGCTACCCCAAATGTCTCTGCCAATTTTATATTCTACCTTGGGAAGTTTATTAGGAATAAAAATAATCCTATTTTTAGCCCACAACAATTTTAAACCTTGATTTTAAATATGTAAAAAATCATTTTAAATGTTTAAAAATGTTTAAAAAGTTCCTAAAAATATTTTAACACATATACACACACCCACACTATAATATACATGATTTGTTTTCTAGAGTGTGTTCAATGCAATATATTACTTCCCTTTATGACAGTGAGGATGTCTTGGACATAATCAATGATTGGTGAAGGTTTGCAACACCATGGAGAAGATTGCTCAAAAGAAATCTATTCTATTTTGTCTCCATATCCAAACTAGTTGGAACTCGTATATGGTACAAACTCAAGTAAGTCAACCATATAGTATGTTCTCAAGGGAGATGGTAGAAAACACATCAACATTGGGAAAGAACTTACTGCTAATCTAAGAGGTGTTAACATGCTACCAGACAGCCTACGGGGTCTCCCTATGGGCTCTAAAAAGCTATAAAAATAGTACACTAGGTATGACGGTATAATACCTGAAGACGGCTCGCTGTGACATTCATAGACTATTCCACAGATATAGGAACATTCACCTTAGTAACCTGAAAATGATGAAACAGGGGATTATTAGTGAGTACTTGCACAATAAAGGCAAGAATGAAAAATGGAGAAAATAAAAAAGAGTGAACAAGGTATGATAGTATAATACCTCGCTCGCATTAATACTCCCATGTTGTTCCACAGACATTGGAGCAGTTGCAACACTAATATGAGAACAAGGAAATAGGTTAGTGAGTACTTTCACAGTAACAGTAAGTTAAAATGAGATGTGATAGAATAAGAACATGAGGAGTCATTTCAAAAATTCTCACAGGATGTCCCACAGTTAAAGGGACTCTAGTGTTTAGCCTGAAAATAAAGAAATAAAAAAAGAAAAAAAATTCATCAAGATAATTTGGATAGTAAAGAAATCAAGTTAGGTGAGGTACCAAGTATAATGGAATAAATACTTGAGGGTCCTCTAAGGAGGGGGTGCTCATTGGAAAGATCACGAGAGGGTACACCATGGAAGGGACCTATGAATGGATCACCTAAAGAAAAGGAGACAATTTTGATCCCGTATAAAGTAGAAAAATTACAGCTATACAAATCTCAAGAGAAGATAGTGAATACCTAGGATGAAGTGGTAGGTGAACTACTCACTCTAGCACCAACTATTAAAATGGCTGGTGAGGAGGTATTAGTGCGAGATTAAAATACAGATTAGTAAAGAATAAACAATAACTCAAGTGAAATATAGTACACAATCTGTGAAAATTTAAAAGCATTAGAATATATGTACCTGAACCCTAGGAGGGGGATAATGGCTTAAATCAATCATAACGGTTTGAGGCATGCTTGTATCAACCTTTCAACAAAAAAATTATTAGGGAAAGACCAAGTAGAAAATGACAAGGCTATATGGATAAGTACCTTTGTTGAGGAAGAGATATGTGAGATAGGTCCACTTGAAGTTGAAGCACCTTATACCTTTGACTTGCTTAAGTCTATACTGTATAAGTGTTCAACTAGTTTGGAAATAGTGACAAAATTGGTTGTCCAACCTAGAATCCAAAGAACCTCAGATTTAATCTCTCTAATCCTCTTCAATGATCCATGAAGGTATAAATTGAATCACACTACACACATTAGAAGTGCATACATGTGTACATATTGCTTAAAATTGTGTGTGTGATTAATTCCCCTTAAATTGGTGCTTTAATAATTTTTTGGGAATTTTTAAACATTTTTAAACATTTTTTAAATAAATGTTTTCATTAATAAAATGTGTTTATATAATTTGTGGGGTAAAATTTCTATTTTAAAAACTTCATTTTTCACTGGAATGTTGGGTTGGGTAGAATATGAATGCGCTAGAGAATTCAGGGGGCTGCTTGTAAATACTTTGGACGCGCGTTTGTGAGCCACTCACATTTCAACACTTGTCATCCTCCTGGTTCATCTATGTGTGTTTGTTATGTGAGAGGGTTCGCTGGTGGATTGATGATCGTTGGATCAAATCTTATCGATGGTCTGCATGCGTTTTAAACCTATCCGTGTGCCATCCTTTGAACCAATCACTTTGGACTTAACCACCGCTGGTTTATAACCCTTGGATCAAGTCAAAGTTAGAAAGACTTGATCTCAGCCATTGATTCCCCTTGTCATTCCAGAACCTTCCCTCACCCCTATATAAACCCCCCACTTCTCAGACTTTCAAGACTTTTGGGCATTCGTCATTTCTGAGAGAAAAAATAGAGAGAAGAGAGAAGTGAGAGAGAAGAGAGAAAAGAAAAGAGAGAAGAGAGAGAAAGGAAAAACTATTAGCCAAACCCTAACCCTAACCCCAAACACTTCATTTTCTGAATCAAACCTTCGTATATTTACAACCCCAAATACAACCTTGAGTGTTTGAGAGAGAGAGTGGTTTGTTCATATTGAAGTTGTAACCTCTTTGTCTATGATCTTGTTTACAACTTAAACATTCGTGTGAAGATCTGTGTTTCTTTTTCATAGAAACTTTAGATCTACACTCTGCATGTTACATTTTCATTAGATCTGCATATTTCTTACTTGATTTAAGAAAATCTTTACTGATTCAGTTTTGAAAATGTTTTATGGTTTCTATTCTTTCAAAACTTAACCTTGACCTAGTTGGATTCACACTTGGAGATTTTCAATCTCAAAAATATATTTTAAAACATAGATTGATTAAGATCCTGACCACTTTAAAAGCAAGATATCCGTGGAATCTGGGATATATTTAAAGGTCAAAGAGGGTTCAAGTTCTGTAAGAAAGAAATAAACTAAAATCACAGAATATAGTCTTTATATGTAATTTACTAGGACTGTCTGTAAAACTAAGTGTGTGTGAGTTCATGCATGTTGGTAGGAATCACTTCACAAACACTTAACACACTACTACATTGGAATTGTTGTGAATAAGATCAAAGATCATTGAGTCGACATAAGGAAGCTAAAGCAAAGGAAGTTATCAAACTGGAAAAACATCATCAACAATCAGATCTATGAGAAGTTAGAAGGACACCAACTGGGGTATATTCCTAAACTTAGAATAGGTTGATTTATGTGCATGTATGTTGTATTGTTTGTAACTATTATTTGTTATTAGTGGATTTTTTGCTTTTGTGACTTAGAAGTCACCGTGGATGTTTCCTCTGTTGGGAGCGGTTTTACAACGTTAAAAACTGTGTGTTGATTATCTTCATTTACTCATCTCATTCTATAAGTGTGCTGAATTTTTTGAAACTGTCTTAGTTTTAAAAACTGATTACAAAGTCTTAATTACTCTTGTACATAAGTTTTTTGTAAACACATCTTGTTGTTTATAATTTTTATTTTTCAAAAGAAAAGGGTTTCTTCAAAAAACATCTCGGAGTTGCTTATACAGTTTAATCTTGTATTAAATGGCATTAGCAACGTTTTTCAATTGGTATCAGAGCCCTGTTAACTTTTATTTCAAAAAGATCTTGTGTTTCGGAAATCGTTTTCTGAAAAACCTAACTATGGACGAGAAGAATGAAAGGTTTGGTAATCTGTCCAGACCTCCACTCTTTGATGGAAACAACTTTGCTTACTGGAAAGTAAGAATGGTTGCCTTCATCCAAGGGACTTTAGGAGATGATGTCTGGGACATTATTGAAAATGGATACACTTTTCCTACTAAACCAACCACTGAAGGAAGTGATGAGAGGATAAAGAAAATCTTAAGTGAGTTTACCCAAGAAGAGAAAACTATTTCTCGAAATAACAATAAAGGCAAGAATGCCATTTTTATGTCTATTAATGAGTATGAGTTCAAGAGAATCTCATCTTGTGCCACTTCTAAGGAAGCTTGGGACACATTAATCACTGCCCATGAAGGAGACTCAAGAGTTAAAGCTGCTAAAACTCAAATGCTTACCCAGCAGTACAACTCTTTGATTATGTCTGACTCTGAGTCTTTTGATGACTTTTACATGAACTTAACTGATATAGTTACTAAGTTGAATGCTAATGGTATAACTTATGATAGGAATGAAATTGTCTCTAAAATTCTAAGATCATTACCACAAAAGTTTGACAGCAAGAGGTATGCTATTGAGGAAATGAGTGATCAAAACCTTACCCATGAGTTACTCAGTAGCAAACTTAGGACTGTGGAAATGGAATTAGACTTTAAGAAATAATTAAATCATTCTCAAAGAAAACAACCCAACTCTAACTTGAGTTTTGCCTCTAAGATTTCTAAACTTGAGTCTAATTTGATCAACTCTGACTCTGATGAGGAGTGTGATATAGACAAACTAGATAATCAGATAGCATTAATGTCTAAACAATTTAAGAAAATTGTCAAGTTTCGAAACAAACAAGCAACTAAACAAGGCAAGCCTAATTATCCTACTCTGTCTAATCCCAAACCTAATGAGAGAGGTCTTGACAAACATCCTAAGGACAACAATTCCAGACCCACTAGAGACCTTAAAAAGATTGAATGTTTTAGATGTGGGAAACTAGGTCACATTGCTCACGATTGCAGAGTTAATCTGAATAAAGCCAACACACACAATAGAGCCAATGTCTGTAAAACTTGGAATGATTCAAGTGACTCTGATGAAGAGGAACTTGAGTCATCAAATGTACTTGACCCTTGCATGTCCTTTTATGCTAAGATCATTTACAATGATGATATACCTGTGTGTGATAATGATGCTCCTACTTCTGCTTGTGTGAATACTGCTTTGACTGGCCTAGATGCTTTATTATCTGAAAATGTTGCTAGTTCTAGTTCCGTGTGTGTGAGTCAAAGTGATCTCGATAACGACGATGTAAATGGGTGCGTGAGTACTAAAACTGAATCGTTAGGGGTCACTACACACACTTCACTCAGCGACTCAGACACAGATGACCTCCCTGATATCCATACTTTGTATGCTAAAACTCTTAAAAAAGGCACTAGATTGGAGAAGACTGTTAGAGACTTGACTAAGAAATTAGATGATCTAAGTCTTATTGTGAAGTTGAATGCTGAAGAGTACACTAACCAGTGTCTAACTCATCAATCTGAAATTGAAACTTTTGATCAAAAATTAAAAGAGTTGACTAAAACTAATGAAACCCTGGAAATGAAATACAAGGGAACATTATTAGAACTGGAGGAAGCAAAAACAAAGACAGCTACTATTTTCAAAAAAATTTCTAAGTTTGAAAACAATTCAAATTGTTTTACTGACTTTGTTGTTGACTCCAAGACCAATTCTAATGATAGAACCGGTATTGGATTTTGCCCTAAGAACAAACCACAAACTACAAAACTTGAACCTATTAAGTTTGTGTCTGGGGGAAAAAGACCAATTGAAACATGTCCAGATTTTCATTTTATTAAAAAGGAATTTGATCAAAAGCAACAACAGAAAGACATTGGAGAGTCTAGTAATTCTAAGGCTGACACTGCACTTAAGACTAAATACGTCTGTCCTTTGATCAGAAAGGCTGATTCTACCTATAAGACCATACCTCCTAGGAATAGGACTTCTGAACAGAATGCTGTTAAACCCATCTTTAGAAGTTTTCCTAAGGAAGTTCATCCCTCGAGCAATCAATATTGCTCCTACTGTGACATTTATGGTCATTCCTTTGAAGGTTTTTATGCTAGGCGTCTAAACACCCCTGTGTACAACACTTCAGTCTACAAGAACTTTAACTATTCTAGGCAAAATCGTAACCATTATGTCCTTCCAAGACAACCTGACAAGAACTCTAACTACAGGAATAGAAAGACCAAAACTAAGAGTTCATTTAAGAGAAAGGCTCCCAGAAACTTTCCTAAACCAAAAGCTCAAATTTTCCGCAATAATCAGTTTGCTGCTCGAAATGTTTTTCGACAAAAAGCTGTTTCTCGAAATTTTTATCAAATGATGGCAAACTTGCGTAAAATTAAAACTAGAGCTATTTGGGTTAGAAAAGATGATCTTTTACCCCAAATGAAGTGTAACATTGTTATCACTGCCTTAAAAGCTGAACACACTTCATCTGGTTGGTACTTAGATTCAGGATGTTCAAAACATATGACAGGAGATGAAACCAAACTTTTAAACAAAACCAGATTTGCTAGTGGGAAAGTAGTTTTTGGTGACGGAGTTTCATCCCAGATCATAGGTAAAGGAACCTTAAAAGAAGAGGGAATGCCTACTCTCGAAAATGTACTTTTACTTAAAGGCCTTAAAGCCAACCTCCTAAGTATATCACAATTTTGTGACTCTGACCATATAGTTACCTTTTCAAAGAACAATTGTAAAATTCTAAATGATAAAGGTAAATGCATTATTACCGGATTTAGAACACCTGACAATTGTTATACTGTCAAGACTGGTTCTGAAACCTGTAACATTGTCAGAATGGATGACAATGAAATCTGGCATAATCGTATGGGTCACCTAAGTTATGATATCCTTAGTAGATTGTCTAGTCAAGAGATTGTTAGAGGAATTCCTAAAATTAAACCTATTTCAAGTGTTGTCTGTGGTCATTGCCAGGAAGGAAAAATAGTTAAGACTTCGCATAAAAAGGTTAAAGACATTCTCACCTCTAGACCTCTATATCTCATCCATATGGACCTTATTGGTCCCTCTAGAACTGTTAGTCTATGTGGACACAGTTATATCCTAGTCATGGTTGATGATTTCACACGATTCACTTGGGTTGCCTTCTTGAAACATAAATCTGACACTTTTCAGAATTTTTTTAAAATCTTACTTAGAATTGAAAATGAGAAGGACACACAAGTAAATCGTATTCGTAGCGATAGAGGGGGAGAATTCATAGACACAGGAATAATTAAATATTGTGACTACAACGGTTACAAACACGAATTCAGTGCCCCTAAAACTCCTCAGCAGAACGGTGTTGCCGAAAGGAAAAATCGAACTCTTCAAGAGATGGCACGAGTCATGCTCCATGCCAAATCTCTACCTAAATACTTCTGGGTAGAATCTATTAGAACTGCGTGTCATATCATTAATAAGGTCTATCTAAGGAAAAACTCTAAACAAACCCCTTATGAGTTGTGGTACGGTAAGAAGCCTAATCTGAAATATGTAAGAACTTTCGGAAGTTAGTGTTATGTCTGTGAAGACAGAGAACATCTGTCTAAATTCGAGACATGTGGTGATAAAGCCATCTTCTTAGGATACTCCCCAAACAGTCGTGCTTATCGTATATACAATCTGCGTACTAAGGCCCTTATGGAATCGATAAATGTAATTGTAAGCGATACTATTGTCGAAAATAAGATATCTGAATCACCTATTGTGGTTGAATCTGAAAATGATTTCAAAACTGATTCACCAGAAATAGATGACTCATTAACTATTGAGAGTCCAGAAGTACCTGGCTGGGTCTCTAAAGATCATCCCATTGACAACGTGGTCGGTAATCCTAATGAGCCAGTTCGTACTAGATCCCAGTTAAGAAATTATGCTAATTATGCATGTTTCGTCTCCCTTGTGGAACCGAAAAATGTTAATGAAGCATTGAATGACACACACTAGATTTCTGCTATGCAGGAAGAACTTTTACAATTTGTCATTCACGATGTCTGGTATCTTGTACCGCGGCCTCAAAACAAAAATGTTATTGGGACACGTTGGATTTTTAAGAACAAATCTGATGAAAATGGGGTAATCCTTAGAAACAAAGCTAGACTAGTTGCTCAAGGTTACTCTCAAATAGAAGGGACAGATTTCAGCGAGACATTTGCCCCTGTTACTCATCTTGAATCTGTTCGACTTCTTTTCGCCATAGCGTGTCACTTAAAATTCACACTTTATCAAATGGATGTCAAATCTGCTTTCCTCAATGGAATTATGTCCGAAGAAACATATGTAGAACAACCCATAGGGTTCATTGATCCTAAATACCCTGACCATGTCTTTCGTCTAAAAAAGGCTTTGTATGGCTTAAAACAAGCTCCTCGAGCTTGGTATGAACGCCTTTCCAACTTTTTGTTGGATAAGGGTTTTAAAAGAGGAGAAAATGACCAGACTCTCTTTGTCAAACATTTTGACAAAAACATTATTATAGCCCAAGTCTATGTAGACGACATCATTTTTGGGTCTACTTCAAACTCTGAAGTTAAATTTTTTTCTGCTATTATGCACAAGGAGTTTCACATGTCCCTTATGGGGGAGCTACAACTTTTCTTAGGATTTCAAGTGAAATAGAATTCTGATGGTCTATTTGTCTCTCAAACCAAGTATGCCTTAGATCTTGTTAAGAAATTTGGTTTAGATAATGCTAAAGTTTCTAAAACGCCTATGAGTAATACTGTTAAATTAAGCAAAGATGAAAATTGTAAGTCGGTTGATTCCACACTTTATCGTAGTATGATTGGTAGCCTACTCTATCTAACTGCCTCACGGCCAGACATAATGTATGCTGTATGTCTGTGTGCGCGTTACCAGAATAACCCTAAAGAGAGCCATTTATCGTGTGTAAAACGTATAATAAAGTACATAAAGGGCACTCTTAATCTTGAACTTAGGTATACTAAGGATACCTGTAGCACCATCATAGGGTATACTGATGCTGATTGGGCCGGGTGTACTGATGATAGTAAAAGTACATCAGGTGCCTGTTATTATGTCGGCAATAATTTAGTTGGTTGGAGTAGTAAAAAACAGAATTGCACATCTTTATCTACGGCTGAGTCAGAATATATAGCAGCAGGAAGTTGTTGTGCTCAATTGTTATGGATAAAACAGATGTTAAGTGATTATGGGATTAAAGAAGATCAATTACAATTGTATTGTGACAATCAAAGCGCCATTAACATATCTAAAAACCCGGTTCAACACTCGCGAACTAAGCATATTAAAATAAGACATCATTTCATACGCGAACTTGTTGAAACTAAGGAATTAGAAATTCATTACCTGCCTACTGATCTGCAACTTGCAGACATGTTCACTAAACCTCTAGACTATAACAGATTTCTGTATTTGCGAAATTCTATAGGTATGGTATGCGCTGATTAAACCCTTAAGACCTTAAGTTTTACCCTTTGTCCATTTGAGACAAAATGGGGGAGAAATTTGAGTCTTACGAGTTCAATGTTTTGTTCACATTTCATCTAAACTGCTTGATCTTAGTGTGAATATTTTAAGGAATCTCTTCTACTGATTGTCTACCATTTCTAGTGTACAAATTTGTAAATAGTTGAGTAATGTAATTTTTGACTTTCTAGGAAATGGGTAGATAGTATCTTTTGTATAGGACTAGGTTTTATTTTTTTTGGTTCCCTACGAGTTTTAAGCTAACTCAAAGGAGATTTTGTCTCATATTTCCAAAGGGGGAGATTGAAGCACCTTATACCTTTGACTTGCTTAAGTCTATACTGTATAAGTGTTCAACTAGTTTGGAAATAGTGACAAAATTGGTTGCCCAACCTAGAATCCAAAGAACCTCAGATTTAATCTCTCTAATCCTCTTCAATGATCCATGAAGGTATAAATTAAATCACACTACACACATTAGAAGTGCATACATGTGTACATATTGCTTAAAATTGTGTGTGTGATTAATTCCCCTTAAATTGGTGCTTTAATAATTTTTTGGGAATTTTTAAACATTTTTAAACATTTTTTAAATAAATGTTTTCATTAATAAAATGTGTTTATATAATTTGTGGGGTAAAATTTCTATTTTAAAAACTTCATTTTTCACTGGAATGTTGGGTTGGGTAGAATATGAATGCGCTAGAGAATTCAGGGGGCTGCTTGTAAATACTTTGGACGCGCGTTTGTGAGCCACTCACATTTCAACACTTATCATCCTCCTGGTTCATCTATGTGTGTTTGTTATGTGAGAGGGTTCGCTGGTGGATTGATGATTGTTGGATCAAAGCTTATCCATGGTCTGCATGCGTTTTAAACCTATCCGTGTGCCATCCTTTGAACCAATCACTTTGGACTTAACCACCGCTGGTTTATAACCCTTGGATCAAGTCAAAGTTAAAAAGACTTGATCTCAGCCATTGATTCCCCTCGTCGTTCCAGAAACTTCCCTCACCCCTATATAAACCCCCCACTTCTCAGACTTTCAAGACTTTTGGGCATTCGTCATTTCTGAGAAAAAAAATAGAGAGAAGAGAGAAATGAGAGAGAAGAGAGAAAAGAAAAGAGAGAAGAGAGAGAAAGGAAAAACTGTTAGCCAAACCCTAACCCTAACCCTAAACACTTCATTTTATGAATCAAGCCTTCGTATATTTACAACCCCAAACACAACCTTGAGTGTTTGAGAGAGAGAGTGGTTTGTTCATATTGAAGCTGTAACCTCTTTGTCTATGATCTTGTTTACAACTTAAACATTCGTGTGAAGATCTGTGTTTCTTTTTCATAGAAACTTTAGATCTACACTCTGCATGTTACATTTTCACTAGATCTGCATATTTCTTACTTGATTTAAGAAAATCTTTACTGATTCAGTTTTGAAAATGTTTTATGGTTTCTATTCTTCCGAAACTTAACATTGACCTAGTTGGATTCACACTTGGAGATTTTCAATCTCAAAAATATATTTTAAAACAGAGATTGATTAAGATCTTGACCACTTTAAAAGCAAGATATCTGTGGAATCTGGGATATATTTAAAGGTCAAAAAGGGTTCAAGTTCTGTAAGAAAGAAATAAACTAAAATCACAGCATATAGTCTTTATATGTAATTTACTAGGACTGTCTGTAAAACTAAGTGTGTGTGAGTTCATGCATGTTGGTAGGAATCACTTCACAAACACTTAACACACTACTACGTTGGAAGTGTTGTGAATAAGATCAAAGATCATTGAGTCGACATAAGGAAGCTAAAGCAAAGGAAGTTATCAAACTGGAAAAACATCATCAACAATCAGATCTATGAGAAGTTAGAAGGACACCAAGTGGGGTATATTCCTAAACTTAGAATAGGTTGATTTGTGTGCATGTATGTTGTATTGTTTGTAACTATTATTTGTTATTAGTGGATTTTTTGCTTTTGTGACTTAGAAGTCACCGTGGATGTTTCCTCTGTTGGGAGATGTTTTACCACGTTAAAAACTGTGTGTTGATTATCTTCATTTACTCATCTCATTCTATAAGTGTGCTGAATTTTTTGAAACTGTCTTAGTTTTAAAAATTGATTACAAAGTCTTAATTACTCTCGTACATAAGTTTTTTGTAAACACATCTTATTGTTTATAATTTTTATTTTTCAAATGAAAAGGGTTTCTTCAACAAACATCTCGGAGTTTCTTATACAGTTTAATCTTGTATTAAACGGCATTAGCAACGTTTTTCAGAAGTTACACCGTAAATGGGCTGAGCAGGAAGAGGCTGTACCTATGGCCTATTGTCCATAGGAAGACAAACCCTGGGAATAGATATCCTTTTGAAATAACACAACTCAAGAATGACCACCCCTGTGGGTACGAGTATTTCCTCACTAAATGGGGGGTTGCTAGAAAGAGAGAACTGACACATAAAGTTCAGATATAATATAGATGAAGTTGTGTTAGCCATGAGCAAGAATAAAAAAAATATACATACAAAGAAAAGAATGATGAAAAGATGACCCTATATAGATGGTGGTTGAGGGCCCAACTAAAGAGTTTCTTTCCATAGAGGAAGTAGGGGGATGGTAGAAGAAGTTGGGGCTATAGGCACCTTTCAAAGAAAAAATGTGCAATTCCGAGTATACAAGAATGAATCCAAAATAGTCATAGGTAACAAGACTTGAGATGTTTTAGAAAGATTGATGAATACCTGGACCGAGCGGGTAGATACAGAAGTATCCCTCATGGAAGTGGGAAACAAAGTGCAAAGATGCAAAATAAATATAGATGGGCAAACAGTCCTCTGAAAGTTCTAAAGGAGTAGAAAATAAGAAAAATGCAAGCCTTATAGATTTGTGCACAAACCTCTAGATCAAGGATTACAGAGGAAAAAAGCATGGAACTATTCTCAGGAAGGAAAGATGCCCGAGGAACTAGGGGAGTAGCAGATGAGGGGGTGGCCCTCACCTCCAAGGGGACACTCATCCCCATAGTAGAAACCTAACTAAGAATAAGGCAAAAAAAGAGTTGAAGTTAGTAAAGGATTGTAAGAAGATAATTGAAGAAAATAAAAAAGATTATATAAACGAAGGCTCTAAGAAACTTAGAGGATCTTAACGATGGGCTTTCCCATAAGGAAAATGCCCAGTAGTTGGGCTGGTGATAGAAGGATATTAAATCATGGTGTCACCATGATCACCATCGGAACCTCTTGAAGCTGATAAGAAAGTGCAAGTGTTAAGCGAGTGATCTTGGTTGATGCTAATAACACCAATGTCATTTGAAGAAGAACTATTATAATCATAAAACGGGACACTTCCATTATCAACAAGTTCCTTTTAAGATGAGCAAGATGAGAAGCAAGCACTCATAACCCCACGACTTATAATTTTACTAAGTGAGAAAGAAGTGACTAGAGTACCTTCTATGAGAGGAGGGGATAATGAAATTGTAGAAACCCCATCCTAGGACCCCTAAGAACTTCCTTAGGTACATAACACTCATGCATTCATCATAAACACTAGGTCACACTTTGAGTACTAATCTAGAGGCCACCGGGTGCTCTTGATATCCGTTTGACTTCGGTTAACTCTTCATCCTGAGAAAAGCTCGATGAATATTTGAAGGAATATGAATCCTATTTCTACCAGTCTATCCCCTGCACAAATCGGCCTCACGGTCTGCACAAATGGAGGTGCTTCCAAGCCCTGTTTTACTCCGATCAACTCTCCGAACTGAGAGAATCTCAATGAAATCGCAAAGGGCTATGAATTCCCTTTCAAATAGTCTGCCTCGTGAGAGAATCATCCTCATGGTTCACACAAACGATTCTCTTTCCTTAAAAAATCTCCCATCTAGAGACCATCAGGCGCTTTCAAGCCCCGTTTGACCATGGTCAACTCCCTAACCCACGAGTGGCTCGGTGGATTCTTCAAGGTCTATGAATTACCTTTTTTAAAGGTCCAATCCATGAAAAATTTGGGCTTATAGTTTGCATTTTATGTCCATTTTTATGAAAAAGTCCATTCTGGACTGCCTATAGGCACCCCAAACACCCTGCCAAGCAGGGTGTACCTTTCCTTGCCCAGCAAGGGAGGTCATATATCGATAGGCAGTCCAAGGATCATGCCAATCGTCACCCCAACCTTAAATTCCATTATACAAGGGCCATGAACTCACCCTTAGAAGGTTATCCCTTTCAATAGTCGACAAACATTCCCTCGAAATCAGAGCCTTATCTTTTCCACAAAGTCCATTTTCCAACATTCCCTCACCTTACTTCCTTACATCACTTAGATAACCGCCTTATTCTACCACATTACACTGATACCTCTATAAAAATCATCACACTTACATTCTAAATTCAGTAATAAATATCTATTAAGGAGGTCCATTCCTCTTTCTTTTCTAGTTTTATTCATTTTGGTGCTATTATTCACTTTATTCTCACCTTATAGTTTTGTTTCATTATTTCACATAAAATAATCTTCACTTATTATTAGCAGTATTGCACACAACTTATTTTTATAAAGACCCCCAAAAGACAAAAATAGGGTTTGTTCACAAATTCAAAAAGTAAGACATCCTTATTTTCTTACACTTTCTATTCGTAGTATTGCACTTAAAATAATTGTCACTTTTTATTAGCAGTATTGCACATAAATTATTTTCATAAAGACCCCCAAAAGACAAAAATAGGTTTAATTCACAAATTCTAAAAGTAAGACATCCTTATTTTCTTACACTTTCACATTTGAACACATTTTCCTTTGATATCAGTCAAAGAAGAGTCATACATTTGTCTTTATAGGTTGAACCCCACCCTTATGCTATTTTCAAACTATGTGAACGTTGATGCCCTTGGGATCTATAGGCATCTTGGGTCAATCCTCAGATGTGAGTCCTCCCTTTTTATGTCATATTTTTTATAGTATATTATATCTATTTTTATGAGTTTTGGACTCCTGCACACGCGGGTCTCATCTGACATACGCATTTTCTCTTCCATAGCAATTCGTGATTCGGTGAACATTTATATCATTTTTTACTATTATTTCCAGTTACACTTCAATGGATGAATCTGCTCCATCCATTCCATGACTCCAGCTGGATAATTCCATTCTCCTATTACTTATATTATACACATGTACACACGCATCGTGGAGGAAAAAAGAGAAGATTAACTTACCTAATGAGATACCAAAAGGGAATAATGGTTTCCTAACACCTTCCCCTCTGTAACTTAGTCCCCGGATCATTCAAATTTTTTGTATTTGCATGCATCAGTTTGACCTTGATGCCGTTCTCTCGAGGTAGTGTCATTTTTTGCATGTTTTGATCAAAATAAACTGGCGACTCTATCCCTTCATGTTACCCCATTTGATGATGACCAATTTTATATTTGAGGCTAGACCACAAAGATGCTGATACGAGTGGTAGAATGAGGACCCCCATATCCTCAAATCATCTACAAGTGAAAGGCCAAAAAAGGGAGGATAGAGAAATAGAGGGAACTTTATTCCTTCCTTCTTCCTCCCCTCATCCCGACTTTGAGGCCCGAGCCCACGTCGGAGGAATCTGACCCAGATGGCCACAGTGGCGACTCCATTGGGGAATTTTTAGAGGACTGGAATCTATTTTCTACATGGGTGTTATTCTTTACTCTCTTTCATTTCTACACGTGTACATATGCTCCCACTTACATGTTCCTTCTACTCCTATACTTACTTCTTGTATATATTTATCTCATGCTTATCCTCATCATGCTCTCTTCTCATATATATATCACTCTTCACTCACTTGTATATGATCACCATTCTTCACCTTATGCCCATATGTATATATTCTCCCTGATCACTTCACACACCCTCACTTGCATATAGTTTCACATTTACTTACATATTCCACACACTACTTGTAGATTATCTATGCGTAGCTTCACTATCAAGCACCTTCACTTTTCTCACCACGCTCACTTACACATCTCATAAACCACTTGTAGATGATCTATGCCTAGTCTCACTTGTACACACTTTCATTTGTATATGTTCACATGCTTAATATAGTCTTCATTCTCCATGCTAGCTTTACTTTTCATTTCATGCCATTTGCATATTCTTCCTCATAGCGGTAGTACTCCCCTTGCTTAAGCATACAAATAAAAAATCTCCATAAAATACTAATAAAGATTCATGCATTTTTGCACACTACATCAAAAGAGCATGGAAATATTAACTAAAATTTTGTGCCGTACTGGGGGGTCACTTTGTAATAGGTGCCGGTCCTACAGGGCGCAGTTAACCTAAGAGATATGATTCTCACCTTCCATTGGTATAATAACTTCGACGTATATTGAACAATATCTCTGCATCGTACCGCTCGACTGAATTCACGACAAGAGGTATATAGCAGGGAACTCATTCACGTACGTTAAGTATATTGAATTTGCTGTGACACACACCATACCCACAAGCTATATTGGGAGGCAATTCATGTAAACTCATGTATATCAAATGGCTTGTCCATACATACTGATGTATGATTGCCTTTATAGGCAAGAGGTATATCGTGGAAGTCATGCCAAACGGGGGAACCCTTCCCCTAACCCACCAAATTCGTAAACCTCATACGGGCGTCAACCTTAGTACACTCATAATTAGTTTTTTGGTTACTATGTGAAACTCTGTCAAAATTTTAGGTCGCCACATCGCTTAGATTTTCTCGCTATTTCGCCCATTGTTAAAATATGACCCTGTTCGTGAGCCTGAAAACAAGTCAAATTGTGTCTTACATCTTATACCCTATTTTTCTCGAGGCTCGATCCCTGCTCGATATTTTCCTTGCACTTAGGCAAACATAATAAAAGTGAAAACCTATTAATAATAATTATGCTGAGGATATTCCTTTTCCCTCCCTGTTTAAAAAAAATACCAAAAACACATTTTCCCCTTTTTCAAAATGCCAAGAACAAAACTCTCTTTCCTTCAAAAAGTAAACCAAACCATTTTCCCCTCTCAGGTCGATCGCATACCCGACTTTGACCTGGCTCCTTATTGGATTCGGTCTTCCGTCAAACCAACCCAAAGCTCCACTGCTTCTTTTGTTGCTTCGATTAAATTTGAGTTCTACCTCCGCAAGTTTTTCATTGAAAACATAGACCAAGCACCGAATGTTCAACCAAATTTAATGGCGATCCTAGCCCAGCTCAGTGCCAAGATTGATAACCTTTAAGCTGATGTCCAAGAGATGCAGTGACATCAAGCCCAGACTCTTGAAGACCATGAACCTGATATCTTCTTTCCTTGTGCCATGGGTTCACTTGTACCCGAGCCTATTTAAATCTTGTAGGAATACCAACATGCCTCTCTATCCCCTATTGTAAAAGTGTTACCACTAGTTCAACTCCCATTTATGAACCTCACCCAACCGGGGGCTAACTCGCCAGTGCCTATGGATCTTAAAGAAGAAGCAATGAACAAGGTCAAGGAAGAGCTCAGACTGCTGTAAAAAAAGTTTGACTAAGTTAAGATTTTTGAAAACTACATGGACTACACCCACATGTCTCCCTATCTTAAGTCCATATTACAAAAAAATTTCAAGATTCCAAACATAGAGAAATTCGAAGGAAACGAGCCCCTAATTGTGAACCTATACAGATACCACCGAGACTTGACCCTTCTAGGATCTTCGAAAGAAATAATGGCCCAATGTTTTAACAAAGATTGAATGAGAGTTCCCTATGATGGTTCCTATCTCTAAAAAAATCTAGAATCCATATCTGGGAGGATGTAGCTATGGAGTTGATGTCCCAGTAAAAATACAATGAAGAACTAGAGGTCACACACAGATACCTAGATCTCTAAAAAAAATCTGAAGAATCAGTCAATAGATTCATTGGGAGGTGGAGAGATAAAGCCACCACTATGACCAATAGGCCCTCAGAGGAAGAACAAATGAGCATTGTAAAAAAGAACTTCTAGCCTCATATTCAAGGATCTATTGGAGGACAATACTACCCGTACTTTCGAGCCATTTGAGAGGCTAGTGTGGAAATTGACTAAGGTGTCACCAAAGTAGAGTCTAAACTGAAAAGGTTGACTAGACATTTTACACTGCAGAAGTATGAAAAGCCCACTAATTCCTCAGTCTCAACCATCAACAACATATCCCAACCTACCACTTCTTGGGTACTTGGAAGTCGCCCTAATTTTTTTAGAAAGGAATACACTGAAATCCATGCTCCCATATTGAAAGTATACCAAGACTTTTTAACCCGAAAACTCATCAAATTGTTGGAACCGAAGACACTACCTGTAAGGACATTTTTGTCCATTGTCAATATGTATGTCGTACGCCGTTACACCGTTGAAGAAATTCAAGATCGCATCTACATCAACGGATCCGAATATCAAAGCATCTTCAACATCATAACCTCTGCGAGAATGAACTTGGTAAATTTTTGTTTTTAAGTCCCTTAAAGTTTCATACTTAGTATTGGGAAACTTTTATAGAATGTTTTTATAAAAATAAGAAATAAGTTTTTTCAAGAAAAATGAGGTTTTTTAAAAAAAAAATTCTGGTGAACCGGACCGGTCCGCCCATTTTAAAAACGAACCGATCCGTCTTCGGACCGGATTGATCCGTTGTGCATCAGAACGAGTATACCCCGGATCACAGGCAAACCGAAGAAGACACTTTCAAAAATGAACCGGTCCAAGGTCGGACCGATCCGCCTCCATAAGCGGACCGATCCGCTTCTGATAAATTCGATCAGTTTCGTGAGATGTTTTACCACCAATTCATATTTCATATAAATATACCTATTTCGGTGGTGTATTTTTTTAAGTCTTTGAGGAAATGTTTCTAAGAGTTCAAACACAACAAGACTTCATTTTTTGATGTGCCAAACATCTTTTTGATTCACACATAAAAATCCCAATTACTTTTGTGAATCTTTTGGAACCCTAGAACACAAGCTTTGCTATTTTTCAACCTTTGTGCGGAGATCTTTGCAACCGAGGGCTGCGTGTCATTGCTGAGTGAGTCTCTACAAAGTGTTATGGCTGCGTGTCATTGAGGAGAGCTGCGGTTCTTCCTTTGTTGTTTGGGCTGCTAGTCCTTAGAGGGTGCTACGTGTATTCTCTTGCTGAGTTCAAGACTGCGTGTCTTTGTGGGTTGGCTGCGAGTTGATCCATTGCAGATTTCTCTATGTAATTGTAAGTTGCGATTTATATATTCATAGTGAAATAAAGGTTTTACCCGAAAGGTTTTTTTTTTCCTGAAATTTGTGTCTCAGCATATTTTTGTGTTACATGCTTTCTTTATTTATGGGTTGACACACGCACCTTAAATGCATGCTTAGGGGTTGAATTAAATAAAGGTCGATTGGAAACTTGCAAATTTAATTTAAATCAATTATCACACAGTCGCACTTTTCAAATTGGTATCGAAGAAGGTTACGCTAATTTATCGCGTATTCTAATTTTCCACAAAATCATGTGATATTGATTTTTTTGAAAAATCAGTTTTGTGAAAATTCCCATTTTTTCCTATGGAGCACTTATATAATCAGATGCCTATTTTTAACGGGTCTAATTATGCCTACTGGAAAGCTCGTATGAAATCGATTTTAAAATCTATTGATGAGCGTGTTTGGTTGCTTTGCAAAAATGGTTGGACTTCTCCCACTGTCATAGTTAACGACGCCACCTCTATAAAACCCGTGTCAGCATGGATTGAAGATGATTATAAATGGTCCAATTTTAATTCCCGTGGTTTGAGTGCTATTTCTGGAGCTGTCACTCCTGATGAGTTTCGCCGAATTATGACGTGAACCACGTCTAAAGAGGCTTGGGATGTTTTGAAATTGACACATGAGGGTACGAACGCGGTTACAGAATCTAAATTACAAAATTTGGCCACCCAATTTGAGACTATCACCATGTCTGAGTTTGAATGCTTGGATAATTTTTATGCATGTTTGTCAGACATTGTTAACACATGTTTTAATTTGGGTGAGATGATTGGTAACATGCATGTCGTTAAAAAGATTTTGAGATCTCTTCCAAAACGCTTTATTCCTAAAGTCACTGTTTTGAACTCTTTGGGAAATTTGAAATCACTTAAGTTGGAAGAACTTGTAGGAGATCTTCAAACCTATGAGATTGACATGTTTCCCAAAACCATTAAGGCTAAGGATAATGGCATTGCTTTGAAGACTCATTGTAAGAAAAAGAATGAAAAAGTTTGTGAGTCCGATTCTAAGGGAGACTTTGATTTTAATGATATGGCCTTGTTTGCAAAGAAATTTAAAAAGTTACTCAACATGAAGAAATTTTTTTTTTTCCAACGAAAATAGATTTTTTGAGAAATATAAAAAGAAAGGAAAGGCTAAAGAAAGCGATGAGAGGGAAAAAAAGAATGACTCCGAAGAGGAGTGTGAGGAAGATTTTGAGAATGTGACTTGTTTTGAATGTGGGGGTAAGGGGCATAAGTCGTTTGAGTGTCCTACGTGGATTAGAAAGAAAGTAGCCATGCTCGCCACACTTAGTGATGGTAGTGAAGGTGAGGGTAATGATACTAGTGGTGAGAAGTTTGTAGCTTTTTCGAGTCGTGTGAGCACACCCACTTTATCTCACATTGATAAAGGTCATGAGAGCACCAGTGATGACTCGAGTGTTTCTAGTGGTGGTGAGAGCGAGTTTGAGAGTGGAGATGAAAGTGAGATCCAAAAAGCTTTTAGAAATTTGTACACCGAGACCTTGAAAACAAAGAAGTATAATTGAGATTTAGGTCGTCGGGTTTTAGATTTGGAGAGAGAGAAGGAGGTTTTGAGAAAGGAGAAGTATGATTTGACCAACATGTTGTCTATTCTGACGACACGTGTATCCCAACTCGAGAATGATCTTGAACTTTCCAGGGAGGTCAATATAAATTTTGAGAACGAACCTAAGAAGGTTAAAAAGGTGGTTCTTAAGGGTAAAGGTGAGAATTTAGGAATAAGTCATGATGGTGCTTCTACTTCCCAATTAGCACCCGAGCCGGTTCCCACTTTAGTGTTTGATTCACATGAGTCTCATCCTAATCCACCTAGGAATCCCATTCCTATTAGGAGAGTGCGTCCTAGAGTTTTTGAGAAAGGTGTTCCTAGGCCTATTTATGTTTGTTCCCATTATAAGAGGAGAGGAAACCTTAGATAATTTTGCTTTAAGTTGGGTTATGTGTCACGTTTTGCTTCTACACGTGTTTCTGGCGCACATGCACCCTCACATGATACTTTACATGCTCCCAGAGACTACATGAGAGAGTTTGCACATTTAGGTGAGCAAGCTAAGTTTTTGGTCAAAACTTAACCAGAATTGATGGAGGTTTTTCATAAGTTGTCACCACCTTTGGAAAAACCCTCCGCACCTAGTGATTGAGGTTTGACTTGTTTACTAGCATAGGGTGATTTTCATGATAACATTATTTTCCTACTGCTAGTATGTATCATTTTTGTATGTTTTGTTTTTTTTGAAATTTTTTGAAAAATACAAAAAGATTTTATTTTGATAAAATTTTGAGAAAATCCAAAAAGATTTTTGTATTTTGTTTGCACCGTTTATGGATGGACACTTAGGATGACCGAGTTACACTATCATTCCATTATTTTCATGTGATTATTTGATAGTGTTTTGAGACAATAGGTCAATTCATCCTTGTGCTTTATAATGTTTGGAGTCATTGAAATGTAATTAAGTGTTACTTCCTACATGTTTGACTCATGTTTCCTTTATTGCACACATGCACGGATTTGTTTGATTATTGTGCTTATCTTATCACATGTTGGTTGGGTGTTTTCACTTCAATTCTGTCTTTAAAACGAACCAAGCGCGATAAAATTTGATAAGGAAATTGTGCATATAAGAACCGTTTTGTGAGTTTGTGTGCTTTGTTTGAAAACGGGGAAGGGCTGCGAAAGGTTCATTTTGCCTTTGCGAATACTAAGCCACCGTTAAAAAGGACCTAAAAAATTGAGGAATTTTATTATCCGAGGTCGAAAGAGGTTTAAAAGAGCTCGAAAAAATTTAAAGGCAATAAAAAGAAATTCATGCCAATTATGGGCCATTTAGGTTTTTGCACCAATTCTCCAAAGTTTGAGAATTTAGTTTATTCACCTCTAAAAGAAAATATATATGAGGGAGTTTGGTTGGAGATTTTATAACGGGCTTGCACGTCCTTGAAATGCTTGAAAAAGCGCTAAATATTTTAGGACGTTATTGGTGTGGAAATCATTTTGACTTTGATTTGTTGATTTGCACAAGACGATGTCATCTAAATTCAACAATCTTTTCACCTAAGGATACTTTTGATGTTCATTCGTTAGGGGTACACATATGCATCGTACACATATGATTGATTGAGTTGATTTACCTATAGAATGTGTTCACACCCATTCATTCCATTTCCATGACTTGGTTGTTTGAGTCTAAATCTATGGTGTGATTTTTGTAGCATATTTTTTTTCAAATGTATCTTATTTTTGTATGAAAAAATGAAAAATGAAAAAGAGTTTGTGAATTGTTTTTTCTCCTTGCAAGAGCACGTTTACCATATTGACTGATGCCTTGTTTTGTATACTATGACACCCCGATTTTACTTGTTTGATTCATTCTTCTCATTTGTCTATTTGGGGACATCATAAAAAGGGGGAGAAAGAATTATCATATTATGGGGGAGATTGAATTTTGGGGGAGTTTTTGAGATTTAGCGTATGTTTTTATCATAAATTGGTATATATGGTTATATCATTTCAAACTCAATATGTCATGTGGTATTTGCTTTGTCTATGTGTGTAGGTACTAAGATTGAAGATCAATATGTTGCACATCCTGATGAGAAAAGCTGTTGAGCTTTGATGATTGTTGACGATTGAAGAACAAACGATGAAGATTTAAACATTTGTATCTTTCCATCATTAGGGTTCATGGGAGGGTATATTTGTATAAGTCATTAGTTAATAATTCAGATGTTTTTTATGTATGTACCGGCATAGACATAAGGGGAGATTTGTAAGGACATTTTTGTCCATTGTCAATATGTAAGTCGTACGCCGTTACACCGTTGAAGAAATTCAAGATCGCATCTACATCAACAGATCCGAATATCAAAGCATCTTCAACATCATAACTTCTGCGAGAATGAACTTGGTAAAGTTTTGTTTTTAAGTACCTTAAAGTTTCATACTTAGTATTGGGAAACTTTTATAGAATGTTTTTATAAAAAATAAAAAGTATGACAGGCAAACAGGAGCGGTCCGCCCATTTTAAAAACGAACCGATCCGTATTCGGACCGGACCGATCCGCTGTGCATCAGAACCAGTATACCCTGGATCACAAGCAAACCGAAGAAGACACTTTCAAAAATGAACCGGTCCGAGGTCAGACCGATCCGCCTCCAAAAATGGACCGATCCTCTTTCGATAAATTCGATCAGTTCCGTGAGATGTTTTACCACCAATTCATATTTCCTATAAATATACCTATTTCGGTGGTGTATTTTTTTAAGTCTTTGAGAAAACGTTTCTAAGAGTTCAAACACAACAAGACTTCATTTTTTGATGTGCCATACATCTTTTTGATTCACATATAAAAATCCTAATTACTTTTGTGAATCTTTTGGAACCCTAGAACACAAGCTTTGCTATTGTTCAACCTTTATGGGAAGATCTTTGCAACCAAGGGTTGCATGTCATTGCTGAGTGAGTCTCTACAAAGTGTTATGGCTGTGTGTCATTGAGGAGAGCTGCAGTTCTTCCTTTGTTATTTGGGCTGCGAGTCCTTGGAGGGTGCTGCGTGTATTCTCTTGCTGAGTTCAAGACTGCGTGTTTTTGTAGGTTGGCTGAGAGTTGATCCATTGAAGATTTCTCTATGTAATTGTAAGTTGCGATTTATATATTCATAGTGAAATAATGGTTTTACTCGAAAGGGTTTTTTTCCTGAAATCTGTGTCTCAGCATATTTTTGTGTTACATGCTTTCTTTATTTATGGGTTGACACAAGCACCTTAGATGCATGTTTAGGGGTTGAATTAAATAAAGGTTGATTGGAAACTTGCGAATTTAATTTAAATCAATTATCACACAGTCGCACTTTTCCATACAAAATCCCCTCCCTAAAAACTTTAAAGATTTGCTCGCTATGACTTTCACCAAGTCGGAGGCTACATCACCGACCAATGCTTTCACCTCAAAAATATAATTCAGGGCCTTATAGACCGGGGAATCATTACCCGCATCTAATCCCAAACCCAACACAACTTGTAACCCTCTCCCAGCACATGGAATTGAAATAAATGCCATCTTCCTGGAAAATAATCCTGAATTTGACCCTTCTACCCAAATTGTGCCTATTAAAATACTCGGCACCTCCACAGTGTCACCCAAACATCTCAAACTTTGCCCATCCTTTCTCCTGCATCCCATATGCTTCGCTAACCAAGATCTGTCGCTCCTTACACGATCATGTATTACCGTGTACACCTGATTAGAGGGGAGGCATGGAACTACCTATTGTACTAAATCAATTCCAAAGGTATGGGTTAAATCTTCCCGCAGAGATGACCATAAACTATTAGAGATTTATTAGCCTATTTATGAAAGCCCAAAAGTGGGAACGGGAATTAGATGAGTGGGTGGTACTTATAGAAGAAATCATCCTAAATGATTTTTTACAGATCATGTCTGATATATGTTCCCATAAAGAGGAGGTATTTAGCGTCCTTAGTTACTCCCAACCTTGAAACTTTAAGGACGTCTGGTCCCTTCAATTTTGCACTTTCTCACTGAGTGGGAAGACCTGTGTGATGTGGTTATGGAGGTTGTCAAATGCACCGACCATTCTTAGTAAGAGGACATCGTTGTTACCGAATGGGGTGATGACTTTAAAATATCAAACAATGAATATGGGGCAAAGACTTCCCCTTTTACGGATTCTCTGATCCATAGTAAGACCACACTGAGAAAAAGATGAAACTGGGCCTAGAGATCTTCTTCTAGGATGAAAATACATGGGGAAAAAATGGAAGCACGAGGTGAAATCTCTGACTGAGGAAACTATGGAAACCACTGATAACTTTGAGGATAGTGACTATAAGGAATCCTTCAACCTACAGACACTGGGAATGAGTCTCTGAATAATCCGCCAAGATGTTGTGCCATCAAACCTGTCTGCCAAAATCACAACATCTAAAGTACCTCTCCTAAACTGGCATGCCATCCTGGTCTGGTTTGCTCAAGCCCAGCTAAACCCTACTATTTATCCCATTTAAGAAATATCTTCACTTGTTTCTGTTTATCATGTTTCTCCTGTTTCTGATGTTAATGTAAATGAGACCTCTTTTGATGAGGTTCTTTATGTTGTATTCTCCTCGAATGAAATAAACGAAGATTTTGAACATCTTTCTGTGCCTTAGGTTAATTTCGTTGATTCTAATCAGACTCTTGATGATGATGATTTTGTTAATGAGCAGTTCTTAATGATCTTAATAAGGAAAATTAATAACATAATCCCATTCAAACTAATGATGATAAGACTGTTGTTATTAATCTCGACTCTAGGATCCATCTCGCGAGATTAGGATAAGGTTCACACTCAATGAGCATGAGTGGGAACAATTCAAAAAGCCGATGAAGGAATTCATAGATGTATTTGTGCGATCCTATGATGACATGCCCTCCATTGACCCAGAGATAGCTTAGCAAAATATCCGAACATTCTCAAAATGCAAATCGATCAAGTAAAAATTGAGGATGCTTTAAACGGAACTCTCCCTTAAAGTTAAAGAATATGTGGTCAAATACCTTACATGGCTTGCAAATATTATCCCGTGATAAAATTAGGAGGGAAAGTCCGCATGTGCATTGAATATTGGGATTTTAACAAAGCATCCCCAGAGGATAATTATCGTTTGCCAAACATCCACTTGATCGTGGATAACATGTCCAACCACACTCTCAAATCATTTGTTTATGGATTTTTCTATCATAATCAGATTAAGATACCCCCTGATTATTAAGAGAAAAATGCCTTCATCACCCCATAGGGACTTTTTGCTACGCCGTTAGGCCATTTGGGGTAAAAAATACTAAGCATACCTACCAAAGGGCTGCCACAACCATCCTTCACGACCTCATCCACAAAGAGGTCAAAATCTATATTAACGTCATGATCATAAAGTCCAAGACTTAGGAACTTCATATCCCCGCTTTGAGGAAATTCTTCGAGTGACTGCAACAATACCAGATACGGTTCAACCCCCAAAAGTGTCTCCTCGATATGACTAAAGGTAAACTTCTTGGGTTCATGGTCAGTGAAAGAGGAATTAAAGTAGACCCTGAAAAACTAAAAGCCATACTCAAGATGCCACCACCCCTAATGGAGAAGAAAGTACGAGTATTCCTGGGTTAATTTATAATACATCAGTTGGTTCGTCAGCCAACTGATCACTATTTGTGAACCCATTTTTAAACTTCTCTGAAAGACTTAACTAAAATTTTGAACAAGGCATGCTAAGAAACCTTTGACCAAATTAAGATGTACCTCACCGACCTTCGGTGCTCATGCTTTCGAAGCTAGGTCTCCCCCTCCTCTTATATTGACTGTCACAAATACCACATCAAGGGCTTTGGTAGCCCAATACGTTGAAGAATCCACAAGGAAAGAGCCATATACTATGCTAGTTGGAAGCTTGTCAGATTCAAACTCAACTACACTTTCTTAGAGAAGGCCTGTGTCGCCTTAGTTTGGGTCACTCAGAAACTACGGCATTACATAAAGTACCTATTAGAGAAACCTGCTCTGTCAAGCCAAATGGCCCGTTGGTTGATGTTGCTAGTTGAGTTTGACATTTTGTACGTTACATAAAAAGCCATAAAGGGGAGGTCCATCTCCGATTGCCTCTCCGATCATCCCGTGGAAGGAACTGAGGTTTAGGTCTCTAAATTTCTAAATGAAGACATCCTTTGCGCTCTTAGGAGGATCTACGGTGACAGATGTTCTTTAACGAAGCCGCAAAAAAGAAAGGATATGGCATTGGGATACTCCTGATTTCCCTTGATGACTCTCACACCCCCATTGCCCTCATTGTCAAATAAATTCTCAAAAAATAGAAAGTCAAAGATGAGAAGCTCCTACCCTTTCAAGCCTACCTAGAAGAGCTCACCTCCCAGTTCGAAGATGTCACCTTCCATTACTTCCCTTGCTGGAAGAATAACCTAGACGTTGCCCAGTAACCTTGGCCTCTTTGGTCAACATGCTTGAGGGAATAAAATGGCCCCTTTCCTGGTTTAGAGATAAGCTACACCCACTTACTATTACCACATTGAGCTCGTCACCAAAAAAGATTTTCCAATGGAAAGATTATGGTACTATGACATTTGGAGCCTTATTAAACCTGGTAGGTATCTTTGAGATGCAAATAAGAAAGATCGTGCGACCCTTCACAAGTTGGAATCATCTGCGACAAAGCACTTTTCAAAAGAAACTTTGATTTGAACCCATTTGCATAACATAGAAGGGTCTGATATTGAAGGAACGATGCAGAAAATCCACAGCAAGGAATGTGGGCCCCACATGAATCATATATTTTCCAAGAAAATCTTCTGTCAAGGGTACTGTTAAACAACTATGATCTAAGATTACACTACCAATGTTAGAAGATGCCTCTAATGCCAATAATTTGCTAACCTTCAACACTTGCTTACTAAAAAATTGTACAACAAGATCTCTCCTTAGCTCTTATCTACCCGAGGCATAGACATCGTAGGGAAGGTCACCCTCAAAGCTTTAAATGGATTTGGTCTCATCCTGGTCACTATTGACTACTTCATGAAATGGGTCGATGTCGAGTCATACGCGGTGCTCAATGCGAAGGAAGTGTACAAGTTTATTTGAAAGAATATTATATGCCACTATGGGGTTCCCCATGAGTTGGTATAAGACAATGGACTCCATTTCAAAGTCGAGGTCACATAATTAGTCAATGAATACAGAATACAATGATGAAAGTCTTCTCCCTACCCACCCTTAACCAACGGTGCTGTTGAAGCTACCAACAAGAGCCTCAAAACCATCATCAGCAAGATGACTGAAAGCTAGAGAGACTAGGCTTAATGGATGCCATATGACCTCTGAGGCTATTGCACCTCTATTAGGACCCCTACTTGGGCTACTTCTTATTCTTTGGTATGCAACATGGAGGCAGTTCTCCCGTCAAGATAGAAGTGCCTTCTCTGCGTGTTATGCTAGAAAGCAAAGTCTGTGAGGAAGACTAGCATGAGAGCTACTATGATGAACTATCACTCTTAGATGAAAAGAGACTTAAGGATCTATAACACATTTAGTGGTACCATCGCCGGATTATGCAATCATTCAATAGGAAAGTCAAGGACCGTAGTGTCCGAGAAGGATAACTTTCCCTAAAAAAATTATAGAACCCATCTAGGACCCCAAAGGGAAATTCAAACCTAATTGGATCATATCCTACATCTTGAAGAAAATCTTGTCAAGTGACACCACTATGCTCACAGATATCGATGGAGAAGAGATGGTGCGTCTAGTCAATCTAAATCGTCTCAAGAAGTTCTACCCTTAGTCTGAACTCTAGACATGATTTGACTCTTATCATCCCCCTTCTATTTAAAAAAAAATCTCTTTGTTTACCCTACCCAGAACTACGTGGGGCCCGATTCTCTCAAAACACCATTTTCAAAATGAAGCTCACAAATTTTCAAAAAACCCACAAAGGTACACAGGCACCCATACGACAGATGGGCGTGGTCCTTTCTCTTTCAAAAAATGCTATTCTTTTCTTCCCGTGAGAATGACGATCCATCTCATCATTAACATGAATAAAAGGATTCTGTATGCCTTAGTGATTGGTATAGATAATTCAAATACAAAATTCATCAAATGACACAACAAAACATGTCAAAATTACTTTTATGTCAAAATTACTTTTATTTCAAATCAAGGTATATGGTTTTGACAAGAAATATCAGTAACGGGAGTAAAAAAAACCATTCCCCAAACAACCTACCTTACAACCTACCAATCTCTGTTAATAACTAATTTCACATGAAATTATAAAAACATACCAAAACACCTACAACTACATAAATTAACCCAAATAGAAATTCCCAAACTTCACAAAATCCTACCCTCAGCTGCCAAATGGCATTGGCTCATAATCATTTCCTATTCCTATAGGTCCCTAAGTCTTCCATTTCTGATTAGTATTCTGTATATGCTCCATGCAACAATATTCCATGGCGAGCTTGATGAAACCAAAATACGCTCCTCTATGGTGTCAAAGGTGACAAGCCATCTTTTCCAAGTCTTTTCTTTTAAAATCTTCCCAACCACCCATTTTCATAACTACTTCAACTAATCTCCAGACACAAACCAATCCCCTTCAACAGGTTGTGACAGATGGGTAGTTGACCGATGAAGCTTCCATAGAGTCCCCAATATCATCCTCAAGGACTCGGGTCAAGTCCTCCACTGGAAAGAAATTGGTTATGGGAGGTGGCATAAATTTCTCCCACCCCACTTGGCGCAGAAGATGCTAAGGAAAATATAAGGAACTCTGATGAAGACTAACTAACCGCACATACCGGTATTCCCTTAACTAGAAAATAGGCTACAAGTCCCCCCACCATGGCACAGACCAATGAAGGCATCGATCCCCGTGCTCCACAAATTAGTTAACCCAATTCTTCCTCGAAGGGCCAAAAATGAACAAGGACTTAGTAAAAAAATTGGGAACACGTGACAGAGGTTACTCAGGAGGGGCCTTCATGCGAAATCTCTAAAAAAATCCACATGAACAACATGAGATGACTCCCTCATGGAATGTCAGGCCAACCTTCCTTCCAGGCATCCATGCCATTCAAAGTCTCCACTAATACCACCATCGCATGACTACAGTGGTATGACATCCACGCCACTAGGCTACCTGAAGATTAACTGTAACATCACATGTCACTAACAAAAGCTTAGAATTTAGGCCCCAGGCTGCAGTTACACTAAAACTAGCATAAGATAAATCCCTCTAGCACAACGAGTTCATAACTTTTGGGAGGATGATAGTTCCTCCTTGCACCAATGTCCAATCACTTAAGGGGGAGATATGAAGCAACTCTGCTAAAAACACATAGGTAGAACGGGACAAGTCCAGCATAGTTGCCGCTACACTTGGGCTAAAACCCTACATTGCAGAAAAATCCTCATAGGTGTGGCACAGATCATCTAAACCGAGCCTAAAAATATGGTCTTTAGGGTTCCAGAACTGTACCGCTATTTCTTAAAGATTTCAGTCTAGGGAACAGTTAAGCCATAAAGAGACCCAATGAAAGTCAAAGTTTTTGTAGTCGGCATTATTGAAATACATTGCCTTTAAACTCTTAAGAAAGTAAGATAAGTATTAGAACATCAAGAGAGACATTTGCAAAGAAGAATAAAGATACATTTCTAGAACTGTACCGCTATTTCTTAAAGATTTTAGTCTAGGGAAGATTTAAGCCATAAAGAGACCCAATGCAAGTCAAAGTTTTTGTAGTCGACATTATAGAAGTACATTGCCTTTAAACTCTTAAGAAAGTAAGAGAAGTATTCGAACATCAAGAGAGACATTTGCAAAGAAGAATAAAGATACAAAAGAGAGTGTGAAATATGGTGAAGAAAACATCTCCAAAATCCCTTTTTATACTAAAAATTCCCACAAAAGACGAACCATTCAAAGCCTTACTAGTTTCTCTGCCCCCATAGTACCCAAAGTACGTAGAAAGTACAATTAAATCCAAATGAGTGATTTGGACTTCACACTTATGACGATAGGCAGGTCAAGGGGTATGCCGATTGGTACCCCCCGCCCCCCCCCCCCCCAAAAAAAAAAAATTCCTCATTTCCTCTTTTACACATCAATTTCCAAAATAAATTTTTTCTTTGAAAAAATTCGAATATCCAGCTTGTCCCTTTTTGAAAAAATATTACTTTTATTTTGTACATAATTTCTAAAAATGGATATTCTCCTTTTTACTTCGAGTCCTTTTTTTTCTATTTTTATCACTATCTTCTCAAAAAATCAAAATTCTCAGCAATAATTAAAGCGCACATAGAGTAGGTCACTAAATCAACATAAATACCCAAAAGAAATCCATTATTTATATATATATTGAATTATTACATCTCTTGCAAGTACAAAAAAAGAAAGGATGCAGGGGGCCCAGAAAACCCTTTCAAAACCAACGCTTAACCTCCGCGGCGTACAAGATTCCCCTTCTACGAGTGGTACACCCACCACTCCTGGAACCAAAACTCGCCTCTAATGTAGCCGATGACACCATGCAAGAGCTACATGTCCTCTTCACGTAGGTTGACATCAACGCCATCCAATCCTTAATGTACCTCAACTAGGTGGTCAACACGCAGACAGTATCCAAAAAAAAGAGAAATAACAAATGATCAAGCAAGTCAATAAATAAAAAATAAAGAGGGAATAAAAAATAAAAGAGAAAAATGAGTATACCTTAGGACGGAGAATATCATTGTCAAGGCCTAACAACCCGTCCACTGACACATGAGGACGGTGAGACACCGACCACCATTTTCCCCCTCAACCAAATACGTTAAAAGGGGGAATAAATATGAAGAAGCGGACCCTCCACTGTCACCGCGGCTGCACCTCCTCTAGTGATGTGGGCCGACGCCACTTGCACACTCGTACCCCTCCCCGAGGCAGTAAAAGTGGAGGCATTCTCTTCACATCATATATACACGAAGGCATCAACCAGATGGTCAAACAATCTAGGTAGTCGTAACCCGCCGTTATATCGGTGAAGAGCGTGTAGGGATCCCCTCTATACTCGCCACTCTGGAATCCTTCATTATATCCCTCATTCACCTTATGTACTCTGGGGGCAATGGTGATGGGACCTCCACCTTTCCTTCCATAATTTGACGTACAACTCTATCCTCAGGCTATCAGATATACCCAAACTCTTGCACTAAAAGCCTCCGAAGGAAGACAAAAAGTGTATAAGGTCACCTAAATTCCCAACCAGTAGTCAATAAACTACCCCAAAGCATAAAGATTCCCCAAATTAAAAAAGAAACAAAATCCAAAAAACCTAACATAGTCGCTCGTCAGGTCATTCAACACCTTTTGCACATCCTTCAAACCCAGGGATTGGTTCCTCCACCAGTAAATTCTGTAGAAGTCATCCAACCCACTCTCCTTCAGGGACACCAACCCCATGTTGAGCACTTTCACCTCACAAAATCATGTCTGCAAAAAGGCAAACCCCAAAAATAAAAAATGAAAGAGAAAAAGGTCTGCAAGGAAATAAAAAGGAAATTAAACTTAAAGATTACCCTCCAAAGGGTACGTGGTTCATGTGAATATCTGTCAGTAGCACCGACTAAACGTATCCAATAGAGCATAAAGAAACACTAGAGTGAAGCTCCCTAAACCCTATAGATGGACATCCAAAATGATCCTCAAATATGGCAAACACCAAAGATAGATGATATCTCCACCATACACCCTCCTAGTGGAAGAAAAATAAATAAGTGGGCCGCCTGTCTCACTAACCACCCATCCATCTCATCAATATAACTCTTTGGCAGAGTCTTATTCAACACAGAAATTTGGATAGAATCTCCCGATATGATTCTACTAAAATCTCCCATGACAACCCACATCATTACCTCCGTGACCCGTAAAGTACGGTCAACCACAATTTGATGCCCAGAACAATCCAAACCCGTTAAGTGCTGAACATCCAAGGGAGTAATAGTCATCTCCCTAAATCCTAGATGGAATGTGTGGGTCATATCCCACCACCTCTCACCAAGAGCGCACAACATTGCAGAAGAAAGAGACATCTCATTTAGTGCACCTGCCAATGTACCAAAACTAGTACATGCCACCATCCACTGCACCACCTTAGTAAGATGGTCCCAAATATCCTTTATCCTAGTCATCTCGCGAGACTAAATGCTCAAATAAGCAATATACGTTTGTAAGAAACCAAAGATAAAAATTCATTATCCAAAGAAGAAAAAGAGAATAGAAATGGAAAACCAAAGGATAAATACTCACATAGCCGTTAGGGTTCTTCACCCTCGCTGAATGGTACTATGCAGGCTCGCACAACAAGACCCTCTCATAATTCACCAACTAAAAGAAGTTATAAACATTCTCATTACCCAATGCAAGCGGCACCAGAACTGCCACTCCAAACCTGCCCTGTCGCCAACAGACACCCACACTTTATTAGCATTACTAAAAGTACCTTCCATTCGAGACACTCCTCGTAAAACACAACTTAAGGTCTATAAAATTGACCATGACCGGCAAAATTGGTCACTATAACTTTTGGTTTGCAGAATTAACCTCGACCCGTAGAATTTGTTATTATAACTTTAGGTCCGCATAATTAACCATGACCCACAAAATTAGTCGCTACCTCGACTCGCAGAATTGTCCGTGACAACCTAAGACCCTTATAAATGACATCAACCTACAAAATTGATCTCTATATCCTTAGGTCCTTAGAATTAACGTCGACCCGCATAATTGGTCGTTATATCTTTTAGTTCATAAAATTCTCCTCGACCTGTAAATTGGTCGTCGTAACTTAAGGTCTACAGAGTTAACCTTGACCCATTAAAGGGATCATTACTCCTTAGATCCCCAGAATCAACCATGACCCTCTGAATCAGTCACCTCCTTCACCTAAGACCATATAACCGACCTCAATCCTCCTCTCTAACATCGATGTGGTGTCTATTATTTGATGACCTTCACTTAATCCATACTCAACCATCGGGGGGATATATAGAGACCCCATTCTAGGACCTCCCTAAGCAATTCCTTAGGTCCCTAACACTCATCCATTCACCATAAACCCTAGGTCACACTTTTTGTACTGATCTGCTGACCACCAGGAACTTCCAGGCTCCGTTTGACTCTAGCAAACTCTACATCCTGAGCGAAGCTCTATGAATCCTGTAAGGGATCTGAATCCCCTTTCCAAAGGTCCATCCCATGTGAGAATAGGGCTCATAATCCACACAGACCCATTTTACTCTGAGTACTGATCTAAAGTCCAATGGGCACTTCTGGTCCCATTTGACTCTGGTCAACTCTCTAACTTGATCTAAGGTTAATGAAACCTCTAAGGGATCCAAATCCCCTTTCCAACAATCTATCACATGCATGAGTTGGCCTCATGATTCGGATAAATGACACATTATACTCTAAAAGGTCACCGTGCGCTTTTTAGCCCCGTTTAACCTTGGTTAACTGTTTGACTTGATCTAAGCTCACTGAAACCTCAAAGGGCTCTGGATTCTCTTTCCAATGGTCAGTGTTGTGAGTGAATCGGCCTCACGGTTCAAACGATCCATTTTTCTTCAAAAACCTCCTGTCTAGACACCATCGGGTGCTTCTGAGCCCCATTTGACTTTGGTCAACTCCCGAACCTAGGAGTTGCTCAATGGATTCTACTACATAAGGTCCATGAATTCACCCTTGTAAAGGGATCCTTTTTAGTAGTCAACAGACATTTCCTTAAAATTAGAGCCTTCCCTTTTCTACAAAGTCCATTTTCCAACATTGCCTCACCTCACTTCCTTACTTCACTTAGCTACCCACCTTATCCTACCACATTACCCTCATACCACTACAAAAATCAGCATACTTAGATTCTAAATTCAACAACAATGATCTATCAAGGAGGTCCATCCCTCACTCTTTTCTACTTTTATTCATTTAAGTTCTATTATCCACTTTATTCTCACCTTCTAGTTTTGTTTCATTATTTCACATCAAATAATCTTCACTTTTTATTAATAGTATTGCACACAACTTATTTTCATAAAAATCCAAGAAGGACAAAAAGAGGGTTTATTCATAAATTCGAAAAGTAAGACTTACTTATTTTCTCACACATTTGAACACATTCTCCTTTAAAAGTACTCAAAGAGGAGTCATAGATTTGGATTTATGGGTTAAACCCCACCCATATGCTATTTTCAAACTATGTAGATTCTGATGCCCCTTGGGCAACGTAGGCGTCTTGGGCCAATCTCGAGATTTGAGTCCTTCCCTTTCATTTCATATCTTTTATAGTATATTAGATCTATTTTTGTGAGTTTTGGACTCCTACATACTTGTGTCTCATTCGTCGTACACATTCTCTCTTCCATAGCAATTCGTGATTCAGTGAACACTTAGATCATTTATTATTATTATTTTTGGGTACACTACTATGGATGAATCCACTCCGTCCATTCCGTAACGTGAGTCGAATAATTTCATTATGTTGTTACTTATATCATACACATGTACACACACATCACGAAGAAAAAAGGAGTAGACTAACATAGCCCATGAGAGACCCAAAGGGCTGAATGGGTGCTTAACACCTTTTCATTTCGTAACTTAGCTCCTAAACCCTTTGAATCATTTATTTATATTGAGGAAGCAACATTATTTTGCCTATTTTGAGAAAAATAGGCTGGAAACTCTATCCCTTCATGTTACCCCCATTTGATGACGACTAATTTTATATCCCAGGCTGGACCACGAAGACGCCAACACGAGTGGCAAAAATAGGACCCCCATATCCTCAAATCACCCACACATGAAAGGTTTAAAAGGGGAAGAGAGAGATAGAGAAGGGGAAGGAACCTTCTTCCTCCCCTAATCCTGACTTCAAGGCCTGAGCCAACGATGGAGGAAATCAACCCGGATGGCCATAGAAATAGAGGGATGGGAGAGAGAAATACCAAGGACCTCATAACACTGCTCGCGAACTATTTGGAAAGTCTCAACGATGCTCAAAATGTCAGTATCGAACTCACGATCTGCTACAGTGGAGGAACCAGCGATCTCGATTGCCCTCTTCTTCTGCAAGGCTTATCGAGTTCTCACAAATGAAGGATAATAAGCAGCCGCCTCTACTTGAGATGGGACGAAATTTGAAACATTAGTGTCATGATGATTCTTTTTAGAAGGGGCATTAGATTTTACCTTGCCTTTGGCCTTCCCTTTGCTGGCTGAGTTTTGGGCTCAAGGTGTTTGGTATAGATAGTCTCCTCGCATAAAGGCTTCACCAAAGTGGGGGACTTGCTCGAGTGGGGTCTTCTCTAAATTTCTATGATACCAAATTTATTTTTGAGTCCTTTTGACTAAGTACTTGTCATTTGTGTGGATGCAAATGGAAACAGACTTATGGGGGACATCCTTGATACAATTATTGATTAACATGATTTGGCATTGCCATAAGGCAAAACACGAGCAACTACAGTAGGGAATGTAATCACGAGGGGGTATGAAAAAGTTACCAAAATTGTCAGTCCTCTGAAGCATGGCCTCGAAAGTAAAATTAGCATAAGCTTCCAAATACAAGTCTCTTGGCAAGAGGCTGGAGGGAAAGTCTGGGTATAAGTCCCCTCATCATAACAAATTATCTCCTCACACGCTCAAAATGATAAAATTCCACCCCTTAACCAATCTCAATCAATGATGGAAGAATGCATGAAAGAACCATTGGCATGATAGAAATATGGGGGCACTCAGGCACTGACTTCACGCTGGTAGGACGAAGAAAAATACTAGAAGAAGCTTAGAAGAAGTCCCACAAAAAAATCCACCCACTCGCTTTGCATAAGGGAGAAATGAAAACTCATCTATGTTGTCTATGAGCAGGCCCAAGGAATTCTTAGGAGACATCTTTTGCCACCTCGCAATGTGAACGGCTTGGTCGTGTAATGAGCGAGGCTCAAGAGAAAAGTTAGGGAACCGCTCGAATAGGAATCCCATAATAGTAAAGGAGTTAATAAAATTGGCCACATTAAAATGACCGTGTGAATGATTTATGTTTACATGGGTACGGTTCAACCAAGTGTACATAAACCCCAGGGTAAGAGTTACGAGGGGAACATTCCTCCTTCGAGAAAGCCTAAAAGTAAGTAAAAGCACCAACTCTCGAGGGGAGATATTTGGCTTCCCGTGAAATAAAAACCTGCTAAGGAAGGTTATAAAAACCCAACTAAGAGAGTGATATAATTGATCTTAGGACCATCCCGACTTTTGGGTGCCTTACTTGAACTTCCCTCCTTGGGAGTTCGCTCAAAGTCATAAAACTAACACTTTTGCCACTTAGCAAAGAAATGATTAGTAGCCCCAATTTTGTTGATTGTAACATAGCGAAGGAATTCTGATAAGGCTTAATAGAGCTCCTTGCATATAGCCTACTCGATAGCATCATCATAACCATCTGTGAAAACATGATTCCCCGAAAGGTGAAGATAAGTCAACTTGAAAATGCCCTTAAGTTTAATGGAAAATCACCCCAGTCGATGATAAAAGTATAAGAATAAACTCCAACAAGAGGCTAGGAGGTTGAAAGTGTTGGTGTGCTTGCACATATTGCAAGTCTTTAAACTTGTAAGAGTTCTGCTAAGACCCAACCACTCGATAATAGCATTGTGAGTAAAAATAGTCATGACATAGTCCACCCAGACCCAGAGGTCCCATTCATCTGGGGCACCACCACAAACGTCAATGTTGATATTGGAGAAGGGGAAATCATCCTTGTCCACTAGCATGCGCAAAATACTATCAAATAGCATGATTGTAGTATCAATGGACTCAACAAAGCCTAAAAGTGGCTGCTTGTTGATGTTCTTAATGAACTCATCCTCAAACTGCTCGAGTGAGGGTATAAAGGTGTCCTTTTACCAAAATAAGGGGAAAGGTGGTAAATAATGAAGTCTCTCTTCGAACGGCTCTAGAAATATTCCCTTTGAACCTTAGATAAGGCGACAATACATTAGAGTAGGGGCCAGCACCACCAGACCCAACAACGGTGGTGGTGGTGGTGGAAATGACCATAGAGGAAGCCACGGTGATAATGTAGAGGGGAGACCATTCAATTTCCCACAAATAAACCCAATAGGGTGAGGGGGTGACAAACGAGAGAGATGCTATATGAGGAGACCCCGAGAATAGATATCCAAGAGGGTGCCACAACAAGTGGGCCCATGTGTGAATAAATAGAAGTAAGAGAAAGAAAATCCTTTGGTGAGAGGATGCCACAATGAGTGGACCCAAGACCAAAGAAGAAAAAAATAAGCCAATACAGATCATTTGGCGAGGGAGTGCCATAAGGAGTAAACTCAAAACCAAAGAAGACAAAAGTAAGCTAAAACAAATCGTTTGGTATAGAGGTGCCACAACGAGTGGACCCAAGACCAAAGAAGACAAAATTGAACCAAAACAGATAAAATATGATGAAAGGGTGCCACACGAGTGGACCCCAGACCAAAGAGGGGATACCTGACCAAGTAATCCCCAAAACTGGTGAGGGTATGTCTAACGAGTAGCCCCAAGATAAGAAAGAAATTACACGAGTAGATCCAAGAAATTGAAGGGATGCTATGTGAGCAGTTAAGTAATTATAACAGTTTGTGTATTTCAATAATTAGTAACATGTTACTTCTTTACACAGGTAGCCTTTGTTGAGCAAATAGGGCTCGAGCAGGCTAGTTGGGATCCCTTGGGAATTTAGGTTTGGAGGTTGAGAGGCAAGTCTTATTGAACAAGCTAAGGCCCAAAAACTTTAACCACTTAATAATCTAATAGACAAATCAAAGTCAAACATGAATTTCACACCAATAATGTATAAAACTATGTAATGCTTTTTCATGAATTTTTAAGGACGTGCAAACCCGTTTTATATTCCATCCAAACTCCCTCATAAATAATAATTCTTTTTATCTTTCTTTTGAGGTGATGAAACTAAATCTTATTGGCCCACTTTATGGCATATTTTTCTTTTTATTGCCTATGAATTTTTTCGAGCTCTTTTCAACCTCTTTGGACCTTGGCTTTTGTTTTTGCCAAATTTTTATTTAAGTCCTATTTAAATGGTGGCTTAATCGGAAAGGAAAAATGAGTACCTTTCGTAGCCCTTCCCCATTTTTTAAATAAAACACATAACTCACGACAACGGTTTTTACATGCACTACTTTCATTGTGAAGTTTATCGCATTTGGTTTGTTTTAAACACAGAATTGAGATGAAAACACATCGACCAACATGTGATAGAAAAGAAAAATAGTCAAACAAATTCGTGCAAGTGTGCATTAAAGGAACTCATGAGTCAAACATGTAGGTAGTAACAACTAAATACATATCAATGACTCCAAACATTGTAAATCACATAAATAGAATGATGACGCATATCAAAACACTATCAAATCGTCACATGTATATGGAGTGAAATTGTGACTCGGTCATCCTAAATGTCCATCCATAAACGGTGCAAAGAAAATACAAAACTCTTTTTGACTTTTTCCAAAAAATTTATCAAAATAAAATCTTTTTGTATTTTTCAAAATCTTTCAAAACAAAAATTCTAATACAAAAAGTACACAAGTCATAACACTAGAAAGAATATATCATGAAACACAACTAGCATATGACACACAATCAAACATAATCAACCTAGAGATCTAAATTGAGGTGAATCACGTGCAATTAAACAAAAGTCATGAACAATTAATCCAAAAGTCTCTAAATTCAATTTCCTAACCCAAATAGATTTGTAACGACATGTGGGGGTTTTGGGAATCGAATTTATTCTCTTATTAAACTTCCTAGGAGTATTTTGAAATTTATAACATAAACGCCTAAGACGACCTTGCCTACCACAGTGTGTACAAGTGTAAATCGGGCGGTGAGTGTTACCTATAGATGGTCCTCTCCTAAAGTTTCTATGTGGCACTCTCCTAAAATCCGCAGGTGGCTCTTTGAATATGTTACTAAGTGGCTCTCTCAAAATGTTCCTAGGAAGCTCTCTCACACATGTGGGGTTGGCTTTGGGAATGGGTGAAACACTATCATCGAAGCCTATACGACACCTATAAACTTTGATTTGGACAGTGCCTAGCATCTTATCTAACTTTTCTAACCTAGACTCCAAATAAAACTTCACCTTACTTGTCTCTCTTAAACTTTTCTCAAGCTCACCTATCCTTGACTCAAGTACACGTCTAGAATCCTCAAACTCTGAAAGACCCTTTTTCATATTCTCCATCAACCCTCTAAGACTCATATCCTATCTTCTTTCTAAGCATCTCCTCACATGTCCTAAGATCCTTAATTAAAGCATTCGTCTCATCTAAGACACGCCTTTTCAATTTAGCTTCTAGTTTCAAGTTTGCCTTTTTTAACTTTACAGATTCCACATATAGGTTATTGTAGGAAACTTGCAACTCACTCAACTCTTCCTCTTCCTCTTCCTCCTCACTCTCGTCACTTTTACTTTCATCACTAGTCACATGGGTGGGAATCTCTCGCTTAGAAGCATAAAGAAATTATTTTTTAGAATCATTATCACTAAGTGAAGAAATATGAGATGTTGGTTTATTAAAAATCTTCCTTATATTAATGGGACACTTATCTACCTTATGACCAATTCCCTCACAAGCAAGACACTTCTCAGAGTTGTTTTCGACGGATGATTTAAAATAAGAATTCATGTGAACTTTACAATTAGACGTTTCAAAAAGTTGACATCGAAAATCATTAATACCACCAAAATCCATATTTAAGAAAATCTGGATCAAAACACAATAACTTAGTCCAACCCACTCTAATACCAATTTGAGAACGCGAGTACTCAAAATGTATCAGACAAATAAAAATTAGGATCACGCGATAAATTAGCATAACCCGCTCTGATACCAATTTGAGAATGCAGTGATCTTCTTAAATAAGCTTTGATATCAATTTGTAAACTTGTGCAGTGCAGTGGAAAAATTCAACTGTTTTCAAATTGACTTAATTAAATTAATCCCAAATTTTAGTTAAACCCTAACTCATGCATCTAAGTGATTTGAAATCATAAAAATAAGAAGCATGCAAAGGAAACCAATTTTCAGGAAAAAATCCCCGAAGGGCAAAAACCTTTATTTCACTAATAATTTGCAATTTACAACTTACAAGATTACCAGTAAAATTCGCAATGAGTTAACCACAGAAAACCTCCAAGAACACGCAGTTCTGAAACAAAAATGAATCGACAGCAGAAGATCCACTAAGATGTGTAATATAGTCAGCCTAGGAACACTCACGAGTACTCACTATGACACGCAGTCAATCGTCAACCCAGTATCTCCCTCAAGTGGCACCTCCATCAACAGTGGGTTATCCTCTCTACAAGAGAAACTCCAGCAAAATCATATTTTGGGTTCCAACATCATTCACATAAATATTGGGATGTTTTATTAATTGAAAACACGGATTAAAACGTTAAAGGAGAAGACAAAAATGTTTCTATAGTTTGCAATTTTTCGTACTGTGTAAAACTCAGATCTCCTCTAGAAAACAAACTCATTTAATGAGATATTTATAAAAAAATCTTTAAGGAGGCGCGTCACTGGAACGAAATCAGTATGTCGGTCGAATGGAGACACATGTCATTTGAACGACACATCGTACGAGATCCCCCTGTCGCTCGAATGAGCTGCTCTGTCACTCGAACTAGAAAATGAGAAAAATGAATTCATTTTTTATTTTAGAAAAATATTCTTTAAATCTTGAAAATATTATTTTTGATGAAAAACAAGGCCTCAACACATAGAAAATATTTTAAAAACATTTTCAAACCCTTTTAAACAATTATACGAACACTTTTAAGTGAACCATAAAGGAACTTAAATACTATCTCACTGAAATTAACCTTGCAGAGGTTTGAATGTTGAAGAAGCTTGATATTCAGATCCGTCTCGATGCATATATGATCTTGAACAATTCTTCGACGAGTGTAGTGCTATATGACATACTCAATTGTTAACGGACAAAAAAAATGTCCTTATAAGCTCTAGGGTTATGGAGTCAATAAACATCACGATTATAGACGACAAGCTGCTGACATCTACTGAACCTAACCCCGAGCGTGAGGACCATTCACCCCTCGATGATGATCTTGTCATTCCTTGTATTATCCCAGTGGACCTCACACTTTATTTAGAGGATCCACCCTGTTGGGTTCAAAAGAGGAATGACCCTTTCGCTATACTTGGTGATCTCACACTAGGTGTCAAGACTCACGCTCACCATGAGAATATGGTTAGCTACCTTTGCCACACCTCCTTAGTCGAGCCCAAGAATGTGTAGAAGCAATCAATAACTAGAATTGGATATTCTATATGCAAGATGAGTTGCTTTAATTTTATAAAAATGATATATGGGAGTTAGTCCCCTGACCTAGTGAGACTAATGTGATTGGTAATAAGTGGATTTTCAAGAATAAGATGGATTAGAATGGATCCATAGTTCGCAATAAGGATAGGTTGGTTGCTCAAGGATATACACAGATTAAGGGTATAAACTTTGACGAGACAATGACTCATATTGCCAGGCTTGAGTCCATCCTCTTACTACTCGCCATAACATGTCATCTACACTTCTAGTTATGTCAAATGGATATCAAGAGTTCCTTCCTTAACTATATTCTAGAGGAAGAAGTGTACATGGAACAATCAAAGGGGTTCGAAGACCCAAAGCACCTGGAACACGTCTTTTATCTTAAAAAGGCTCTATATGGTTTGAAGCAAGTACCCCATGCTTGGTATGATAGGCTCAATTCTTATCTCTTTGATAATGGCTTCAAGAGAGGGGGATTGGATAAGATGTTGTTTATGAGGTGAGAGAGTGGTGCGATCTTGGTTGCCCAAGTCTGTGTGGATGACATAGTATTTAAATTCATGTTTCTCCCAACATGCTCACACATTTGAGGAGGAGATGAAGAGCAAGTTTGAGATGAGCATGGTTAGTGAGATTACGTTATTCTTAGGTCTCCAAGTGTGTTAACTTGAGTACACGATATTCATATCTCAATCCAAATATGATAAGGACTTAGTGAAGAAGTTTGGTTTAGACTTCGCAGAGCACTCATGCACCCCTATGAGAACATCGAATAAGATTATCAAAGACACTTTAGGCAAGGACATTAAGCAAACCCTCTATAAGAGCATGATAGGTAGTATTCTCTACTTGACCGCTATCCGTCCCAATATTGCCTTTAGTGTTGGAGTTTGTGAATGTTACTAAACATCCCCTAAAAAGTCTCACTTGCTTGCACTTAAATGTATCATCAAATATATGAGTGAAATTTTTCTTAAGGTATTTGGTACTCCTTTGATATTGATGATTGTTTACCTGCCTAGGATGTTGATGGTTGTAGGAGCACCTCAGGTGGGTGTTTTTATTTTGGTAGTGCTATTGTCTTTTGGTTGAGTAAGAAAAAAAACTCCATATGTTTGTCCACGACGGAGGCCTAGTATATCGTTGTCGAGAGTTATTGCTCATAACTCATATGGATGAAGTAAATATTGAAAGATTATGAGATTTCCAAGTGCACAATGACTATTTCATATGATAATACGAGTGTAATTCATATATCCCATAATCTGGTCCAATATTTCCACACAAAGCACATTAGGATACGTGAGTATTTCATTCATGATCTCGTTGAGGATAAGGTCGTGTCCTTGAGCTTTGTGAGCACCAAATTTCATTTAGATGATATTTTCAAGAAACCTTTAGATGCACTTAGATTCAAGGATCTTAGGAAGTCTTTGGATACTTATTCAGTTGATTGAGTTCAAATACTTTATCTAGTGTTGGGTGATTATAATGTTCATATCATTTTATTTCATTGATGCTTCATTACATATGAGCTTTATGATATCTTCAAAAACATTTGAGAGTAAATTCTTATATATATGAGATTTTGAGGGTGTTATAAAGTACAAGATCAATGGGGTTGCACAACAAACTCTCTTGAAAAACATTAAATAGTTTGGCATTATTGATTTGAGAACCATTTAAATTCATGGAATGTTGCATAAGTTGAGTCAATTTCACTTAATTTCAATATTTTTACACCTAAGGTTGAAATTGAAGCCTTTCTTTAGAAGTATCTCATTAACACCATGCGCCTATGTTATGAATGCCTATATTGATTTGTCCCTGGAAAATGTTCACACAATTACATTCCACTTTCACTATTCATATATTTTTGTGCTAGTCAATGGTGGTATGCATTTTGTACTTATATGTACTCTTTACAAACGAATACTTTTATACTTGAAAATGTTGAAGAATTTTAAAAATAGTTGGTTCGTCTTTTAGAAATCTCATTGCACATGCTTAATTGATAATCTTTTTGATGTTATTTCTTTTATATTGATGTGATGCTTATTTTTCATGCTTAGTTTATAACCCTCAATCTCTTACCGACAAAAAGGGGGAAAAATAAGGGGAAAGTTTAAACTCATACGCATCGCGATATTATTTCGTTTCATGTGTGTAGGTCTCTTTTGCTTTGATGATAATCTCATGGATTGCATAATATGAAGAATTTCAGTTGAAGACAAAGTTTCGAATGTCATTCTGTGTTTTGGGTATATGAGGACATTAGTAGAACCTCATCTTAGGGGTTTATTGTAATTTGGGTTTCAGTTTTTATTTTTGTACACGAATAGCCAAAAGAGGAGATTTGTAAGAGAAAGATTTTATAGTTTCTCATAGCTTAGTTATTTTTGCATATCCCGTTATAAACCTAGGTTACAAACTGAACACTACATTCATATTTGCCTCCACGATCATTTGAAGACATATTAGTGACCGCGCATCATTTTCGAATTTTAAGCCGTCAGAATCATCACAAACACTTTACGGAGGTATACGAATTTATGGTTTTTATTATTTCTCAATATAATTACGTTCTGGGATGTTTGTTTTTTACTCGAGTTATATTTTATAAAACGATTTTGAAAATAATTTTTTTGATTTTAATTCACTGTAACGAGATTAACATCTCGTTAAGTGAGATTTCATTCTCATTTTAACGATGTTTAACTTCGTTGGAACAAATGGATGATTTCATTAGAACAGACTTTAATGAAAGGGGGTCCATTTAGCAGACACAATCTTGTTGGAATCTCATTGAAAGGATGTTCAAACGAATGAATTCTTTCATTAGAACGAGATTGGATCTCCTTTGAACGAAACCTATGTTTTGTTTGAACGAGATTGCATTTTCGTTCGAATGACTTCGTCGCCTCGAAAAATGCATTTTATTATAAAAAGTATTCCTTTGGTCTGCTTTACAAAAAAAATTAGGCAAAAATCTTTTGTCAAAGTTTTCATCTTTGTGTTTCATAAAAACACTTTTGTTTTTCAAGTCATGCATCTCTTAATATGATTCGTTGAATTTTTGTAAAACCCAATTTCCATACGTTACATCAAAACCTTGTAGAGTTTACTCTATTGTTGATTGTGGCATTATGACTCTACGACTAAAGAAGAAGGGATATTGCATCCTGAGGCTGATCGGTGGATATCAAGGGAAGATCTATTTCCCATGGACGGTGCGAGATTGTGCCTTATCGATTGAAGATTTGAAGACCTGTGCATTACACTTAATGGAGCTCTAAGTAGTCTATAAGTCATCGAGTCTATCAAACTCTTTAATAATGCTAGAATACAGGTTTTGTTGAAAGGTATTTTTCCTCATATTCTTATTTTATGTGCTTGGGTTAATTGTGCGATTGCATATAACTTAATTTGGAAGTTGTTTTTCATGCACACCTAATTATTAATCAAGATAAAATTTATCTAAAAATTGAAATTTTATGTGTGTAACCTAATATATGGACTATCCACACGACCCTGCATTTTCATCATACATGTTCAAGGGGGTTAGTCGTTCCATCATAGATTTTGAGCCTAGGAGTGCCAAACTTTTTGGGGGCTCTGTGATAGATCATAAATATTGTATATTTTTGCCATTTATTCTTATGCATTTTGGACTTTTGTCTCCGTTATGTCCTACGTTTAAGATCATATATTGGTTAACCTTGATATTCGATATATATAGGTTTTGTAAGGTTTATCTGAGTTTTTGTAGGAATTGGAATGTTAAACGGGAGCATTTATTTGTATTTTGGGAAAGTTTCGTCATTTAACGAAACTTCAAAGGCATGTTCGTAATTTTAGACTTCTTGATCCAGATAGCAGAACTTCGCGGGAGTGTAGTTCGTTGAGTTATCTTCGTGTGGCCATAAATGGTGCGTCACTTGGAATTTAGATGATCAAGTTATATTTCTTTTTCCGTAAAGCAAGTTTTCTCCCTTTTGAAGAATGATGTGCCCAGAAAAATAGAAACCGATTGATCGGTCCCTCTCTACTGGTCGATCAATCAATCAAGTTTTGCCTACAAAGGATGGCAGTGGGAATTATTTAGGACCACTGATCGTCCATGAAAGAACCGTCGTCGACCGGTCATAGAAGATACTTGGCATTTTTGCCTTTTATTTTCTTTCCCTTTTTCTTTTAATCCAACTTAATATAAATTTATAAGTTGGATTTTTAGAGAGAGAGCTTCATTTTAGGTTTAGTTAGAATGGTGCCATTATTTTAAAACTTAATTTATTTATTGCTTTGATCCTAACAATGCTGATGATGCTAGAAACAACACCACCCTTTAATTGTGTGAATAAGATTGAATTAGTGATAACAATGGCAGCTCAAGTATATACAAGTATAGGAGATAGAGATGAGGAGAAGGGGATTAACACAAATGTTTATTTGGTGCAGCCAATTAGGCCTACATCCACTGTGCAAGTGAGAGAGTAAGATCATTAGAATAAGTCACTAATGGCCATGGATACAATTTCTCAAGCTTTCTCTCTCTACTATATGATTGCATAGAGTTTTAGCTAGGGTTGTTATTTTTGGATCCCTTTACAAGGTAGAGGATGGCCTCTTTATATAGTGCTTGGGGGGTGTAATGTTCCCCTCAAGCATACAATAAGCATGTGCATGAGCATCGAGCCAGTATGAGAGTGACACCTGGCTGATCTCAACTAAGTAATGATGACCTAAATATTCCCTCACGTGGAGGGAATAATTTGGTTATAACATATTTGTCCACGTGTTCTAAGTTATACACGAACATGTAAAAGCTCAACTGTCTTCGGGTGATACCAACCTCTGCCTAGAAGAGTACGAGGTTGGTGAAGTTTGGTTGTTACCCAATCTGAGATTATTCATGATGGTCTCGGCTCAGCAAGAGAGCCGAGGTAAGACAAGAGGAGACATAACGTCGGCCTGGGCTGAGGTTATGTAGTAGTATTGGAACATCGGCTTATTCCCAGTCGAGGTTGGTTATGATGACAGTGTAGTCCTTACTTCCTCGACTTATACCTAGTCGAGGTTATCGTATGACGTAAACGTGGTGTCGTCCTTGGGCACCCTGATGACTAACTACTTCCACGGATCACCGAAGCCTTAGTTGTTATCTTACTGTGAGGCAGCAAGTAGCATCGTCCATGGCCAACCTTGTGAAGGATGAGACAACTGATTGCCAATCTGGGGCCCTTCTAACCTCGGTCGTCTCCCTGGTCGAGGTTGGTGCCTCTGAGCTGTGGGGCACATATAGGTCATATCAATCACCCCTAGCCCTTAGTTACCTATGTGATCAAGTGACTAAGGTGTATGTGTGTCCGAGGTTGGATTTCTTTAAGTGCCAATATTTTCTTGACAAGTGCCATCTTTTTAAGTAGGTTGTGTGCTTGGCAAATGAAATGATTGTGGACTTTTGGGCTCCCAAGTCAATGATGGGCCTTAGGATGCATGCAAGTGGTTTGTAAGGATTTTAACCCTTTTCTCTCTCTTTCTTCTTCATTTTCTTTCATTCTCCCGCCTGAACCTTCTTTGTTTCCTCTATCTTCCAGAGCTTGATCGAGGGTGCGTTTGGTGGATTTTTTCTTGCCAATCTTCTCACTCTTCATTTCATATTTCATCAAGTATTGCCTATTACCCCTTCTTTGCCATTTTTTCAGCCTTGTTTTTCTATTTGTTGCATTTTTTAGTCTCAGCTTGAGTTTTTCGGTGGGTTTATGAGTTTTCTGGTAAGCTTATAAGTTTTTTGATGAGCTATTCTTGACTGTGTTTGGTTAATGTAGAAGGGTGTCTACCTATAAAAAAGTAAAAATATTATTTTATTAGAAATACTGAGAAGAAACCCAGGGTCCCGACAGAAACTCATATTGAGCAGGAACCCTCCCGGGGTCCCGGTAGAAACTCATATTGAGTAGGAACCTCCCGGGGTCCCGGCAGAAACTCATATTGGGCAGGAACCCACCTAGGGTCCCGACAGAAACGCATAATTGAGAAGAAACCACCCCAGGGTCCCGACAGAAACTCATATTCAGCAGGAACCCCCAGCGCCACTTCAAGAACTAGCGCCGCTTCAAGTGTCCGCGCCGCCGCAAGGGTCGGCGCCACTTCAAGCGTCAGCGCCGCTTCAAGTGTCGGCGCCGCGACAAGGGTCGGAGCCGCCTCAAGTATCAGTGCCGCTTCAAGTGTCAACGCCACTTCAAGCGTCAGCACCACTTCAAGTATCAGTGCCACTTCAAGTGTCCGCGCCGCCGCAAGGGTAGGCGCCGCTTCAAGTGCCAGCGCCGTTTCTCATGCCAGCGCCGCCGCGAGTATCAACGCCGCCGCAAGTGTCCATGCCGCTGCAAGTGTCGACTCCACTTCAAGGGCCAGCGCCGCTTCAAGTGTTAGCGTCGCTGCAAGCGTCTACGCCGCTGTAAGGGTCAGCGCCGCTGCAAGGATCAGCGCCGCTGCAAGTGTCGGTGCCGCTTCAAGTACCAACGTCGCTGCAAGTGTCAGCTCCGCTTCAAGCATCTGCGCCACCGCAAGTGTCGGTGCCGCTTCAAGTACCAGCGCCGCTGCAAGTGTCCACGCCGCCGTAAGGTTCGGCGCCACTTCAAGCGCCAACGCTGCTTCAAGTGTCTGCACCGCTGCAAGTGTTAGCGCCACTACAAGTGTCTACGTCGCCTCAAGTATCAGCGCCGCTTCAAGTGTCAGCGCCACTTCAAGCGTTAGCGCCACTTCAAGTATCAGCACCACTTCAAGTGTCCACGCCTCCGCAAGGGTCGGCGCCGCTTCAAGTGCCAGCGCCGTTTCTCATGCCAGCGTCGCCGCGAGTATCAGCGCCGCCTCAAGTGTCCGCGCCGCTGCAAGTGTCGACGCCACTTCAAGGGCCAGCGCCGCTTCAAGTGTTAGCGTCGCTGCAAGCGTCTGCACCGCTGCAAGTGTCAGCGCCACTACAAGTGTCTACGCCACCGCAAGTGTCGGTGCCGCTTCAAGTACCAGCGCCACTGCAAGTGTCTGCGCCGCCGCAAGGGTCGGCGCCACTTCAAGTGCCAGCGCTGCTTCAAGTGTCCGCGCCGCTACAAGTGTCGGCGCCGTTTCAGGTACCAGCGCCGCTGCAAGTCAGCACCGCTACCAGGGTCGGCACCACTGCAAGTGTCCGCGCCGCTCCAAGTGTCAGCGCCGCTACAAGGGTCAGCACCGCTTCAAGCGTCAGCGCTACTACAACAAGGGTCACTGCAGAAATATTATTCGAGAAGTGCCTAAATGAACAACAACACTAACACTTTACTTTCTTGTACAGGTTGCCTAGTCGAGCAAGCAGGGCTCGAACAGGAGCGTTGGGACCTCCCGGGAGTTTTGTCTTGGCGGCTGAGGGACAAGGTATGTTGAGCAAGCTCAACCACTTAGCACTATAGGATTGAGAGAATACTAGTAGGAGACCCTAGGGTCACCCAGTCCTCACACACCTCACACTTAGTCACAAGTGAAGTGAGCTGCCAAAGGGTTGGCTGCTCACAAGAAAGAAATATTTATAAAATGATTTTAGAGGAGAGGGTCCTCTAAACCCCTCTCAAGAAAAATGATTTTAGAAGGGGTCCTCGAGACCCCCCTCAAGCTTGCAAATATTTTAGAGGAGGTGGTCCTCGAGACCCCCCCCCCCCTCAAGTTTACAAAGTTTGTATCAAAATTACTGTTTCAAAAGATATTTAGCAAATCAGATATTTTGTCTCCATTAGAAGACATATTTGCTTTTGAACTTTGGTCGGCGCCAGGGGGCATCTGCCAGAGGGGACAGGCAGACCTGCCTGCAGGTAGGGACAAATAGTACACTGCAGACTTTGTCCCTCACCAACCCTCTAAGTTTTGGCGCCAAAAGTGCCAACCCAGCCTTAGTGCCCAAGTATAAATAGGACCCCTGGGCAAGGTCATAAACAGATAGAAACACTCAATAGCAAAGTCACTCTGTCAAAATCACACCAGAACCTCTCTAGTATTCTCTCCCTGCTCTCTCTCTAGTGCTGAGTGCCTTGTTCTTTCACTCCCCACTGATAACCATCACTCTCAGGTGCTTCCCTTGAGAAAATTGCTATTTTTTTGGTGAAAGTTCATCTTCTTGCAGGGAGTGAGTTGAAGCTTGAGTTCCATTGTTACCAGAAGGAGAAGTTTTCTTCAGAAGTTGCACCAGGAGACCTTGAAGGCCTTGCAGGCAGCGTCCATTGGAGTGGGTCACGCCTCACCCTTTCCAGTTATTCATAGACCCCAGTCTCACTACCCTTATACATTTGGCGACTCTGCTGGGGAGGTATCCTCACATTTCATGGACAAAGAAGGTTTTAATGTTTCTAAGCAGCTAGTGTTAAAAGACATTCCATCTGGAAATGGGGCTCAAAGAGACAAGTCCACTCAGGTGGATGTGGTGGTGACCGGAGCAAAGGTACCTGCTCCTCTGGGAGGGCAGACCAGCTCACCGGAAGCAGCTCCGGTGGCAGAGGCTTATGAGTATGTTTTTTGAGACTTGGCAAGTTTTGGTCAAGATTGTGTAACACCAGCAGCAACCCCCCCTGGGGGCAGCCATTCCGGCAAAAGTAGCTCATCCGCAAAGGATGGCGCGGGAGCAAGTTGTGACAATCGTCAAGTTCACTGGAAGAACCCCTGGAACCCACCAACAAAGTGGGTAGCGAGGAACTCGCGGTCAACACCATACTCTCTATAATGCCAACATAGGCGAGACACCCAGTGACGCGGAACCTTCGAAGCGACAAGAGGTCGAGACACCCTCACCCAAAATACCAAGTGCTAATGACGCTTCCGGTGAGGAACCCATAGTATAAAAAGGGTCTCGCGGAAAATTTTCAGCAAACAACACATTTCGCGAAGAACCCCCACCCGCGTTACCACGCAAGAAACCCCCAGCTTCTGACGAGGCACCCGCGGACATGACGAAAGACCGCGAGGAACCCTTAGTTGAATGGGTCTGCGAAGAGGAGACCACCATGCTGTCACTGGTCGAGACCCCCTTGCAAGGGTACTATTTCTTAGTGCCCAAGTATAAATCATGGGCGTCGAGACACCCTTCTTCAGCAAAAATCATGGGCGTCGAGACACCCTTCTGTAGTAAAAAAATCATGGGCGCCGAGACACCCGAGGTCGAGATACCCCTGTCAATGTCACAAGTTCGCGAAAGGTTGAGGAATCCTGTCAGCGCCACAGCGCCAAGATGCGAGAAACCCAGAAAATAATAATACAGATATTAGGGGCGAGACCCCCTGTCAATGCCACAAGTTCGCAAAAGGTTGAGGAACCCTATCAGCGCCGAGGTGCGAGGATCCCAACGCAAAAAAAAAAAGATAATAATACAAATATTAGGGTCGAGACCCCCCCCTCCGTACAAGCTCATTTTCAATAGACAAAGAACTCCCCTCGCCTAGATCAACGCGCGAGGAACCACTGTCGGCGCCAGAAAAATCCGAGATACCCTTATCCAAACCAACTGGATAAACTTCAGAAAAGATCGTGGACGTCGAGACACCCAAGGTCGAGAGGCCCCCAGACGCCAACGACGGATTGAGCGAGGGACCCTCCGCTACGGGACACAAGGAAGCATTCCCCATATTCACGCCAGCGCGCGAGGAACCGCTGCCAGCACTATGGCGCGTCAAGACATCTATAGAGGACACATCATCACGCGGAGAACTTCTAAAAAAAATCATCATGGGTGAGAGGCCCTCATACGCAGATATAGGAGGCGAGGAGATCTGAGGCGCTATCCCTAAACACGCAAGGTCTCGAATGGAGCAAGACGTGTCTCGCCGAAAATATCAACATCGCGAGGTCTTGAACGGGGCGAGAGACCCTCGGATGGGGGACCTACTGACGAGGAACCCTTTCTGGAGGCCGTCTCAACCAAGAAATTCAAACTCGCACCCAGATCGGGCGAGACACCGTGTTCCTCGTGCAGACCGCAAACCGTCGAGATACCCCCGCCGTCAGCAAAGCCTCAGTTGAGACACCGTGTTCCTCGCGCAGACCACGAACAGTCTCCCAATGCAACTGATCTTTTTATAAGAACCCAAGGAGACTGGCGAGAGACCCTCGGAAGAGGGGTCCACTCGCTTCGGGCCCTCGACAACAGCCACATCAAGGGGGACGGGCGAGACACCGACCATCTCTAACTGAGTGCCACTGCTCGAGACTCCCATCTCCACACACCCACTGGTCGAGACACCCAAGTTCACAGGGGAATCAGTCGAGACCTCCTCTCTCTAACACATGTTCCGACAGACGAGGAACACTCGACGAAACGAGAAGTCGAGACACCCCTCACAACTCGGTACCACCAGGCGAGGAGCTCCCCAACAAATAGGGTCACGAGATACCCAGGGTTAGCAGCGTGCCCTCCATGATAGCAACACCCGAGGAATCTATTATAGAGTGCTAAAAGGGTACGACTTGAAATTTATTTGAGGAATCTCTCATAGAAGCAGTAGCAGACGAGGAACGCCAAGGGTGGGGTGAAACACGAGAAACCCACAGATACAAAATTACCACGCGAGAGACCCTCGCTAGTAGCAAGTCCTAAAACTTCATTTTATGATGACGACACTGTGGACGAGGAACCCATAGTATGAAATGGGTCTTGCAACGAGCTCTTAGCTACGCCACTGCCAGAAGGCAAATCAAATGGTAAACTACTTGGAATAGTCGAGGAACCCTCAGACATCGAATCAACCAGCGAGGAACTCTCGGACAGCAAATCAACCCGCGAGGGACAACCATCCACCAACATCGATTCCTGCGAGGGACCCTCGGATATTGAGACAGACCGCGAGGAACCTCTGAGAATTTGGGTTGGGGAAAAGTGATGAGAAACCCCTAATATACCTGACGACGTAAAAATATCAGTAGCCATCCCAACAAGGGACCCTCACCCCTCGCTAATAGCAGCATGCGTCCGTGGGTCACGAGCAACCCTCCAAAGAAAATATCAACGAGGGACCTGCTGGAAAAAAAACCACGAGCCACAAAAGATTGGTATTGAGTAGAAGCGCACGAGGAGCCCTCAAGAGGCAAGAGACCCTCGACAATATTTGAGGTCGAGACACCTTCATCCAAAATACCAGCAACTAATAGCGCTTCCGACGAGGGACCCTCGGGTATTGGGACCTCCGGCGAGGAACCACTTACATGCTAAAGACTACCACACATTTCCAGCAAAGAATCATCACAGTTACCAACAGCAAGGGTCGAGGAACCCAACAGATATGAACCCAAACCGATATCGGGCGAGAAGCCATTAGCAAAATTGGTAGTCTGTGAGGAACCCACGGATAGTGGGTCAACCCGCGATGAAACCTTGGTCAGCAGCACACTCCCCGTAGTGCCAACAATTAGAGAGATACCCTCGGACCCAAGATCAATACGCGAGGAACCCCTTGATAGCATTGGCAGTCGGCGAGACATTCTCAGATAGGAGGTCGACAGGCGAGGAACCTCTACCAACATTGGTAGATGTCGAGACACCCTTAGAGGTGACGTCGACGTGCGAGGTACCCCAGAAGAATTAATCATCGGTGAGGAACCCTCCCTATCACAGTTGATAGCCAGCACCTCACATAACAGCTCCAAAGTTGCAAAGTAAAATGGCGAGGAACCCTTAGATACGAGACCAACAAGCGAGGAAACCAAGGCAGTAGAGGGTTGGTCGAGGAACCCGAGACCAATAGAGAGCTAAATGAAGTCACACCTCATGAAGCCACGCTTTGGCTGGAAGTTGAAGAAGCCACCCCAAAACCCTTGCCCGCTTGAGAAACATGCGAGGAACCCTCAAAGATTCTAGACCCAAAATCGTTCTCACCGATAATTAAATTTCTAGAAGAAGGAAGCGTTGGAGGCACATGAAAATAAGTGACGCTATCGCGAGGAACCCCCATAGTTAAGGCCTCAAGGGTGGAACATATAGCTGCCTCCACAGAATGAAAGGGATCCCTTGAAATAAGAATAGCGGGCGAGGAGCCCACATATTTTATTCCTCAGACGAGGAACCCACAGGTACAATCTCCAAGTGAAGAACCCTCATCAGCAAAGAACCCCCACTGCCACATATGTTTTTTTCGCAAGGAATCCCCACCAGTAGCGCTATGGGTGAGGAACCCAAATTAGGTGATGCCTTTGACAAGGAACCCCCAGGGGTACATATCCTAAGAGAGGAACCCGAGATGGCTAGAATCCCAGACAGAGAACTTCCCATAACTGATACCTAGCACGAGAAACCGCCTGAAGCATTTAAACTCAAAAAGTAGAAGCAGTCGGAATATAAGCTAAAAGGCCTAGATTCGCTCAACAAAAGGTACACGGACTAATGTTTTCTCTTTCTTAATAGAATAGTAGAACCTCTACTAGATTAGAAGAGGGCCCATGATATAAGGAACTTTCCTCATTATACTTGGGGATATATCCGACCCAAAAGTAAAAGTATAGTGAGTAAAGCCCCTGCAGACACGACAGAACCAGCAGGAGGTTATCCTCCTAGTAATAATAATAATTATAAATTTCACTACATTTTTTTTCCCTCCATACAGATTTATAGCCTAGAGAACAAGTCCTAACCTCTGTTCTCAAGAAAGATGTAACTGATCAGTTTTCAGAAAATAGGAGAAGCGGGTCTAACCCCTCTCTAAACTTGTTATTCTTATAAAGACAAAAAAAATGTTCCCAAGAAAAGTTTGGAATAAGGACCTTGCAGACCAAGGGAAATTTTTTGTATAAAGAAATAATTATTTCTTTATTTATGATATATGTGAAATTTTATTCAAAGTTTGTGGAAGGAGAAGGGCTAACCCATATCTTAGTTACTTCCCAAGGAATGAATATGCATAACAAAATGGGGTTGCACTAAAAGTACCGCACAGTCACACGGGCTGCGCTAAAAAAATATATAAACTGCTCAGCTATATGCAAGAAGTACCCCGCAGCTAGAGGGGTCGCTTCCAAATTTCAACTTGCTCAGTTATATGCAAGTACCCCGCAGTTAAAGGGGAAACTTTTAAAATTTATAAATTGTTCAGTTATATGCAAGAAGTACCCCGCAGCGAGAGGGGCCGCTTCCAAGTTTCAACTTGCTCAGTTATATGCAAGTACCCCGCAGTTAAAGGGGAAACTTTTAAAAAATTTTAAACTTGCTCAGCTATCTGCAAGAAGTACCCCACAGCTAGGGGTCGCTTCCAAATTTTAACTTGCTCAGTTATATGCAAGTACCCCGCAGTTAAAAGGTAAACTTTTAACATTTTAAACTTGCTTAGTTATATGCAAATACCCCGCAGTTAAAGGGGCAGCTTCAAAATTTTAAACTTGCTCAGCTATATGCAAGTACCCCGTAGTTAGAGGGGCAACTTAAAAATTTTAACTTGCTCATCTCATATGCATATACCCTACAGTTAGAAATGGGAAGTTCAATCTTGAGGTTCTCACATAAAAAAGGGAAACTCAAAGTATTGAGCAAGAGCAATTATACATATAAGGTACAACAGTTTAGTACCTAAGGCTCCAAGGGCACTGGAGCGCTCACAGTCTTGAGCAACTGCCAAATATAAATATAAGGTGCGACAGTTTAGCACCTAAGGCTCCAAGGGCATCGGAGCGCTCACAGTCTTGAGCAACTGCCAAATATAAATATAAGGTGCGACAGTTTAGCACCTAAGACTCCAAGGGCACCGGAGTGCTCATAGTCTTGAGCAAGTGCCAAATATAAATATAAATATAAGGTACGAAAGTTTAGTACCTAAGGCTCCAAGGGCATCGGAGCGCTCACAGTCTTGAGCAACTGCCAAATATAAATATAAGGTGCGCCAGTTGAGCACCTAAGGCTCCAAGGGCATCGGAGTGCTCACAGTCTTGAGCAACTGCCAAATATAAATATAAGGTACGACAGTTTAGTACCTAAGGCTCCAAGGGCATCAAAGCGCACACAGTCTTGAGCAACTGCCAAATATAAATATAAGGTGCGACAGTTTAGCACCTAAGACTCCAAGGGCACCGGAGTGCTCATAGTCTTGAGCAAGTGCCAAATATAAATATAAATATAAGGTACGACAGTTTAGTACCTAAGGCTCCAAGGGCATCGGAGCGCTCACAGTCTTGAGCAACTGCCAAGTATAAATATAAGGTGCGACAGTTTAGCACCTAAGACTCCAAGGGCACCGGAGTGCTCATAGTCTTGAGCAAGTGCCAAATATAAACATAAATATAAGGTACGACAGTTTAGTACCTAAGGATCTAAGGGCATCGGAGCGCTCACAGTCTTGAGCAACTGCCAAGTATAAATATAAGGTGCGACAGTTTAGCACCTAAGGCTCCAAAGGCATCGGAGCGCTCACAGTCTTGAGCAACTGCCAAATATAAATATAAGGTGCGCCAGTTGAGCACCTAAAGCTCCAAGGGCATCGGAGCGCTCACAGTCTTGAGCAACTACCAAATATAAATATAAGGTATGACAGTTTAGTACCTAAGGCTCCAAGGGCATCGGAGCGCTCACAGTCTTGAGCAACTGCCAAATATAAATATAAGGTGCGACAGTTTAGCACCTAAGACTCCAAGGGCACCGGAGTGCTCATAGTCTTGAGCAAGTGCCAAATATAAATATAAATATAAGGTACGACAGTTTAGTACCTAAGGCTCCAAGGGCATCGGAGCGCTCACAGTCTTGAGCAACTGCCAAGTATAAATATAAGGTGCGACAGTTTAGCACCTAAGACTCCAAGGGCACCAGAGTGCTCATAGTCTTGAGCAAGTGCCAAATATAAATATAAATATAAGGTACGATAGTTTAGTACCTAAGGCTCCAAGGGTATCGGAGGGCTCACAATATTGAGCAAAGGCCAAGTATAAACATAAGGCGCTCCAGATGAGCACCAAAGGCTCCAAGGGCATCAGAGCGCTCACAGTATTGAGCAAATGCCAAGTATAAATAAAAGGTACAACAGTTTTGTGCACAAGTCTCTCGACATTGCAAGACACTTCTGCACGAAGGGCCTAATATTGAGAATTCCTTAAGCAAGTGAGCAAATAGTAAAATAGCTTAGAGTGTGGGGATCCACTTATAGTGGCTCCACCTGCCCAAGATTGTAAGTTTGACAGAAAATAGCATAGGGCGAGGGGATCCATCTTGAGTGCCCTCTCTTCCCAAACTTGATGCTACAGAAAAGAACTCAGGGCGAGGGGCTCACCGCGAGTAACCCCGCCGCCCAAGATAAAAGGCCGCAGAAGAAGGCCAAGGGAGAGGGGCTCACCGCGAACAACTCCTCCGCCCAAGATGAAAGGCCACAGAAGAAGGCCAAGGGCGAGGGGCCCGTCGCGAGCAACCCCTCCGCCCAAGATGAAAGGCCCCAGAAGAAGGCCAAGGGAGAGGGGCTCACCGGGAGTAACCCCTCCGCCCAAGATAGAAGGACACGGAAGAAGGCCAATGGCGAGGGGCTCACCGGGAGTAACCACTCCGCCCAAGATAGAAGGCCATAGAAGAAGGCTAAGAGCGAGGGGCTCATCGAGAGTAACCCCACCGCCTCAGATAGAAGGCCATAGAAGAAGGCAAAGGGTGAGGGGCACACCGCGAGTAACCCCTCCGCCCAAGATGAAAGTCCACAGAAGAAGGCCAAGGGAGAGGAGCTCACTGCGAGTAACCCCTCTGCCCAAGATGAAGGGCCACAGATGAAGGTCAAGGGCGAGGGGCGCACCGCGAGTAACCCTCCGCCCAAGACAGAAGGCCACAGAGGAAGACCAAGGGCGGGGGCCCCATCGCGAGTAACCCCTCCGCCTAAGAGGAAAGGCCAACGGAAGAAGGCCAAGGGTGAGGGGCTGACCTCAGTTAACCCCTCCGCCCAAGTTTATACTGAGATAAGGAGGTACACTATAAGTGTCCCCATTTACAAAACTTGGGATGAAGTGACATAACATTTAATGACCCTAAGGGGAATGATGAAGAAATCCTAGGGTCCCAGAAAATAAATGAATTTATGGCGTACAAAGCCTTTTGGTCTACCCAACACAAAAGACTTTGCACGAGGGGCTAATGTAGAAGGGTGTCTACCTATAAAAAAGTAAAAATATTATTTTATTAGAAATACTGAGAAGAAAACCAGGGTCCCGACAGAAACTCATATTGAGCAGGAACCCCCCCGGGGTCCCGGTAGAAACTCATATTGATCAGGAACCTCCCGGGGTCCCGGCAGAAACTCATATTGGGCAGGAACCCACCTAGGGTCCCGACAGAAACGCATAATTGAGAAAAAACCACCACAGGGTCTCGACAGAAACTCATATTCAGCAGAAACCCCCAGCGCCACTTCAAGTACCAGCGCCGCTTCAAGTGTCCGCGCCGCCGCAAGGGTCGGCGCCACTTCAAGTGTCGGCGCCGCCTCAAGTATCAGCGCCGCTTCAAGTGTCAACGCCACTTCAAGCGTCAGCACCACTTCAAGTATCAGCGCCACTTCAAGTGTCCGCGCCGCCGCAAGGGTCGGCGCCGCTTCAAGTGCCAGCGCCGTTTCTCATGCCAGCGCCGTCACGAGTATCAACGCCGCCGCAAGTGTCCGTGCCGCTGCAAGTGTCGACGTCACTTCAAGGGCCAGTGCCACTTCAAGTGTTAGCGTCGCTGCAAGCATCTACGCCGCTGTAAGGGTCAGCGTCGCTGCAAGGATCAGCGCCGCTGCAAGTGTCGGCGCCACTTCAAGTACCAACGTCGCTGCAAGTGTCAGCGTCGCCGCAAGGGTCAGCGCCGCTTCAAGCATCCGCGCCACTGCAAGTGTCCGCGCCGCCGCAAGGGTCGGCGCCACTTCAAGTGCCAGCGCCGCTTCAAGTGTCAACGCCGCTGCAAGTGTCAGCGCCACTACAAGTGTCTACGCCGCCTCAAGTATCAGCGCCGCTTCAAGTGTCAGTGACACTTCAAGCGTCAGTGCCACTTCAAGTATCAGCGCCACTTCAAGTGTCCGCACCGCCGCAAGGGTCAGCGCCGCTTCAAGTGCCAGCGCCGTTTCTCATGCCAGCGTCGCCGCGAGTATCAGCGCCGCCGCAAGTGTCCGCACTGCTGCAAGTGTCGACGCCACTTCAAGGGCCAGCGCCGCTTCAAGTGTTAGCGTCGCTGCAAGCGTCTGCGCCGCTGTAAGTGTCAACGCCACTACAAGTGTCTATGCCACCGCAAGTGTCGGCGCCGCTTCAAGTACCAGCGCCGCTGCAAGTGTCCGCGCCGCCGCAAGGGTCGGCGCCACTTCAAGTGCCAGCGCCGCTTCAAGTGTCCGCGCCGCTGCAAGTGTCGGCGCCGTTTCAGGTACCAGCGCCGCTGCAAGTCAGCACCGCTACTAGGGTCGGCGCCACTGCAAGTGTCCGCGCCGCTCCAAGTGTTAGCGCCGCTACAAGGGTCAGTGCCGCTTCAAGCATCAGCGCTACTACAACAAGGGTCACTGCAGAAATATTATTCGAGAAGTGCCTAAATGAACAACAACACTAACACTTTACTTTCTTGTACAGGTTGCCTAGTTGAGCAAGCAGGGCTCGAACAGGAGCGTTGGGACCTCCCGGGAGTTTTGTCTTGGCGGCTGAGGGAGAAGGTATGTTGAGCAAGCTCAACCACTTAGCACTATAGGATTGAGAGAATACTAGTAGGAGACCCTAGGGTCACCCAGTCCTCACACACCTCACACTTAGTCACAAGTGAAGTGAGCTGCCAAAGGGTTGGCTGCTCACAAGAAAAGAACTGTTTATAAAATGATTTTAGAGGAGAGGGTCCTCTAAACCCCTCTCAAGAAAAATGATTTTAGAAGGGGTCCTCAAGACCCGCCTCAAGCTTGCAAATATTTTAGAGGAGGTGGTCCTCGAGACCCCCCCCCCCCTCAAGTTTACAAAGTTTGTATCAAAGTTACTGTTTCAAAAGATATTTAGCAAATCAGATATTTTGTCTTCATTAGAAGACATATTTGCTTTTGAACTTTGGTCGGCGCCAGGGGCATCTTCCAGAGGGGACAGGCAGACCTGCCTACAGGTAGGGATAAATAGTACACTGCAGACTTTGTCCCTCACCAACCCTCTAAGTTTTGGCGCCAAAAGTGCCAACCCAACCTTAGTGCCCAAGTATAAATAGGACCCCTGGGCAAGGTCATAAACAGATAGAAACACTCAATAGCAAAGTCACTCTGTCAAAATCACACTAGAACCTCTCTAGTATTCTCTCCCTGCTCTCTCTCTAGTGCTGAGTGCCTTGTTCTTTCACTCCCCACTGACAGCCATCACTCTCAGGTGCTTCCCTTGCGAAAATTGCTATTTTTTTTGTGAAAGTTCATCTTCTTGCAGGGAGTGAGTTGAAGCTTGAGTTCCATTGTTACCAGAAGGAGAAGTTTTCTTCAGAAGTTGCACCAGGAGACCTTGAAGGCCTTGCAGGCAGCGTCCATTGGAGTGGGTCACGCCTCACCCTTTCCAGTTATTCATAGACCCCAGTCTCACTACCCTCCTACAGTTAACTTTCTTTTGTTGTGTTCATCATGTTTGTTTTTAACTTGAGTCCATAAGTATAGGGTCGTCTCCATATGCTCAGACCCCTTTATCAACTTTTAGAGGAGTTCCCCTCTCTTAGGGATAAAACCTTAGATAAAATTAGGCAAATAGAACGAGCTTAAGAGGAAGATCGTAGGGCAGAGGCATTCCCTCTCAGGCCTATATTCCCACCCCCAGTAGAACTTGTTCTGATGTCTGAATCTGAGTCATCAACCTCAGACCCTATGTCTGTGGATTCTTTCCAAGAGGCCATGGACTATTCCATCCAAATGGACCAGGCCCCTGACCAAGACGAGGTTTCTAGCCATGCCTCGTCTCACAAGAGTTCTAGCACTTCACATTCTTCCTCCGATGTCGAGATTATAGGACTTAGTGTGGTTTTCCCCCAATCCTTAACACTATTCCCCTGTCGGCCGCCACAGGAGCTGAGTTTGCTCAGAGGTTCCCTGGTGGTGCTCCCTCGTCTGCTCAAGCCGACGTTGACCCAGATGAGGATGACGGTAGCGAAAGCGATGTTGACACCTCTGAGGCGGCCGAGATAAAGAAAACTATCAGCGAGATCGACCTTCTAGCCTTCAGGTATCTGTATTCTATAAGTTCCTCCATAAAACTTAGGAGACCTCTGAGGGACGAGAGGGCCTTTGGCAGCCGAGATGGTGAGATCTGCTTATATGAGCAGATGTTCAAGTTAGGATTTCACCTTCCCATTCATCCAATAATCATGGCTATATTATCCTATATTAATTTGGATCCTTCCCAGTTATCACCCAATGCCTGGAGGGTGATAATTGGAGCTATAGTCCTATGGAGGGCGGTCCATCATTCAGACCTTCCCGTCTAGGTTTTCATAGGGTGCTACGTCCCTTACTCTTCCAGTAATCATCTGACTTACTACCACTTTTTAGCTCAAAAGTCTAATAAGAAGATGATGCAGGTTACCCAAACTTCGAACCACCATTGGAAACCATGCTACTTCTTCGCATCAGGGCTATGGGGGTTTGGTCCCTGTGCCCCCTCTTCATCCTTAGAGCCGAGAATACCCTTGAGATGGGGAAAGGTAACAATGGCTACTAGGGCCGACCCCGGGCTAAGCCAAAATAACCTTCATAAGGTCAAAGTCCTTCAGGATCAGGGGGAGCGTGATCTGCTAGTCAAGTACGAGCATTTGATGACCCCCTACTACCTCTCTAAAACTGGCCTTGGGGGGGGGGGGGACTCCTATGACCGAGCTCCATAAGTTACTTGATTATTTTAATAAATTATACCTCTGAATTTGTTATATCCCTGATTTTCTGACGCAGAACTTTCTATTTGCAGAGCGCCCAAAAGGAATTTCTAACGACCTTTAGGAGATGGTAGCCCCTAGTCTTACCAAGCTTGTGAAGAAAGAAGGTCTTGCTACACCTCCTCCTCCTCCTCCTCCTCCTCCTATAACTTCAAGGTCTAAGGCCTCCAAGAAAAGGAGATCGGCTGCCCTTGCCCCTGAGGATCAGAGGTAGAAGAAGAAAACTCAAAAGGGGGATCGTGTTATCCCCATTTCCTATGAGGACGTGTTAATTGCTCGTCTAGAGCAACTGAAGATTGGTGACAATCTTATTGGCCAGAGTCTGAAGGCCCTAGACGCTATCGACATCGTCATGATCTACTCTGACAAATGCTTCTGCCGTTCTCTAGACAGGACTCTACTGGCCGAGTTCTCCCTCCATCGCTCTATCCAAGTAAGACTTTGGACTTTTACTTTTGCTACTGAATTATGACAAGTGTAACATCGGCTTCGAATTATACCAGATCTTAAATTGACATCTCTGCACATATTTTACGATTTCTCCTCACCATGCACCATTTTATTGATTGGACTTTGAGGAAACTTCCTCTGATTGAAAAGGGTAAAGAGACCCAAAAGACCGAGGCCACTCTGAATGCTGAAGTAGAGCATCTGAAGGCCTCCTTAGAGAAGTCTGAGGCCAATGTCGAGTAGTTGGAAAAGGACATGGACAAGCTTAAAAAAGATCATATCTCTGCTCTGAAAACTCAGGCCGACTCTCTCCAATATAAGGTTGATGTTGTTGTGAAGGCTGCTCTGGAGGATGACTCATAGAAGATCTTGAATGACTACAAGGTCTCTGATGAATTTGTCAGCTTCGGCTTCGAGTACCTCGAAAGGGGTGTTAAGGCCACTGGAAAATGGGCTACAATGAAGGAGAAAGAATCAGGTATCCTGGCAGCCTCTGTCTTCATTGATCTAGGATATGCCGATCCTCGGTTTGCTCAGGCCTTACAAGAAGTCAAGGAGGAAGGAGGTGCCACACCTATCGAGACTGCTGATCAGGAAGATACCAGGACCGAAGACGTTAGTACACATGATTATGGGGTGGAGGTGACCAACCTCGGCCTGGGAGATGGGGGCATGGCTGCTAACCCTGGGATTGCAGACACCTAATCCTATGTTGTGAAGCTCTTGTAGTTTATTATTTCTGACTCAGTCTGTAACTTCTAATGACAATTTATGTTACCTTTTGTCTTGTAATTCTTAACCTTATGCTATATCAACCTCTAAAGAGGACTTTATTTCTTTAGTTGATGAATGTTCTTGGAATGGTTTTCTACGTCATGCACTGCGTTTGTGTTATGGCTTGAAGCCTCAATATAATGGTGTCTTCATAAGACCTATAAATAATTTTTACCAAATTAATGATGTTTAAGGTCTGAGGTCATTTAAGTGTGATGTTCACCTCAGACCTTATCACCAATTAATGATATTCAAGGTCTAAGATCATCAACTAAGATGTTACCCCCCATAAAATATTCAGCAAATTAATGATGTTCAAGGTCTGAGGTCATCAACTAAGATGTTACCCCCATAACATATTCACCAAATTAATGATGTTCAAGGTCTGAGGTCATCCAAGTGTGATGTTCACCTCAGACCTTGTCACCAAATTACGATGTTTAAGGTCTGAGGTCATCAACTAAGATGTTGCCCCTCATAAAATATTCACCAAATTAATGATGTTCAAGGTCCGAGGTCATCAACTAAGATGTTACCCCCATAACATATTCACCAAATTAATGACGTTCAAGGTCTGAGGTCATCCAAGTGTGATGTTCACCTCAGACCTTATCACCAATTAATGATATTCAAGGTCTGAGGTCATCAACTAAGATGTTACCCCCCATAAAATATTCACCAAATTAATGATGTTCAAGGTCTGAGGTCATCAACTAAGATGTTACCCCCACAACATATTCACCAAATTAATGATGTTCAAGGTCTGAGGTTATCAACTAAGATGTTACCCCCATAACATATTCACCAAATTAATGATGTTCAAGGTCTGAGTTCATCCAAGTGTGATGTTCACCTCAGACGTTGTCACCAAATTACGATGTTTAAGGTCTGAGGTCATCCAAGTGTGATGTTCAACTCAGACCTTATCACCAAATTATGATGTTTAAGGTCTAAGATCATCAACTAAGATGTTACCCCCCATAAAATATTTACCAAATTAATGATGTTTAAGGTCTGAGGTCATCAACTAAGATGTTATCCTCATAAATTCTACCATTAGATCATAATGAACCAAGAATTGACACTAGAACTGATCTTCTCATTAATAATCTATTCACAAGATGATACATTTTCATAGAAACTATTGCAACATCATATGTAATACTTTTTTAGATGATTAGCATTCCAAGGATTGGAGAAAGGTCCCTTCTTAAGGTTTTCCAACCTGTAGGTCCCAGGTACAACTTCTTTGATCACCTTGTAAGGGCCATGCCAATTTGGGTGAAGTTTATTTGCTTTCTGTAACGTCTTCTTCAACATAAGGTCTCCCACAGCTATGGGCCTTGATTTCACCATTGGATTGTATAACTTCGTTATTCTCTATTGGTAGGCTACCTGTCTGATCTCTGCGTCTTCCCTTCTTTCTTCAATCATATCTAAGTCAAGTCTTCTCTCCTCCACATTCTTCACAAGGTCATAGGTCTAAACTCTATGACTGGGGAGCCCTATCTCAGTTGGTATGACGGCCTCTGAGCCATGTGCTAACATAAATGGGGTTTCCCCCATTGGTGTCCTAGCCGTTGTTCTATAGGCCCATAAAACAATATAAACCTCTTCAGTCCATCTTCCCTTAGCTTCTTCTAACCTCTTCTTGATCCCGTATAGGATTTGTAACAACCCGCATAATTTTTGGGCTATTTTAATTAATTTTTGGAAAATGGAGGAAAATAAAGTTTTTGATAAAATTATTTTTATTGCTCAAATATGTTTGTTATTGTTTTTAAAGGCGATAATTTCAAATGATTTCGAAAACGGAGTTAAAAACGAATTCTAAAATGATTTTTAAATGTTTTTAACTCTTGGAGTTGTTTTGACTTCCAACTCTTCATTTCTTTGCCTTATTTAAAGGAGTCTTTTGGATTCCAACTCTTCATTTCTTTGCATTATAAAAGGAAGTCATGGGCAACCCTTTTAACCTACTTCTGGCACAAATTTTGGCAGCAAATATATTTTACATTCCTCTTCTTTTTATATACACATTGGCCCTTGAGATTTGTGAGTTCCAACCTTAGATTAGAGGTGTTCTTGGGGCTATTTTATTGGATGATCTTGGAGGAGCTTTTGTAGATCTTTTGTGTTTATCTTGAGGATGTGATCATTAATTTCTCATCATGGTTTGAGGTATGGGGTTTTACACAATATGCTCCTTAAATCTCGCGAGTGTCATTCTCTTTGAATTCTTGTTTAATTGAACTCATATTTGAATTGATAAATTCATTGAAATCTGGAAAATAATTGTTGAAATTATTTTGATTCATGTGGTATCATTATATTGTAGATGAGCACGTTGTCATGAGATTTTAATATGGCACGGATGTTGAGCACCTGCCAAAATACCTATTCCCGGGCTATGGCTTGATCAAGCATATGCGAATGGAGTGAGGCCTGGTGACCCATTGATGTGTTGCTGAGAAATTTATTGATAAATGCTATTGTGATTTGCATTTGATTTGAATATCCGTACTCGTGTTGTTACGCTTTGTTCATCGTTAATATATTTGTTGAGCATCTTTTCTGTCGTATTGTGTACTTCCCCATATTTTCTTTTAGTTGGAAGGTTAGCGTGGATGTGAGCGCTATGGACCAATTGGGATTATTTTAGCGTGGATTATTTTGGGAAGAATATTTTTGGAAGATTTGTATTATTTTGATGTATAAAGCTTTGGAGATTTGTATTTTTATTCGAGTTAGATAGTTGTAATTTTAATTCGAGAGACTTGTTGTAATTGAAGAGATTGAGATTAGTGGATTTATATTATTGTGGGTTTATTTAGATGCTCTATACCTTGTCACTTGTGGATTTGGATTTATTTTATCGTATTAGCGCTCCGTTCGCTCTCCACGGGCGGGCGGGGTGTTACAAATGGTATAAGAGCTTAGGTATATGGCAACCCTCGGGGCTTGAGTTTTGGGTTCATTGCGTTGTTAGTAATTTTTGGAGATAGAAAATTTTAGGTGATATTCGTGATAGGTTTCGAGATTAGAGGTGATGAATTTATTTTTGGGAGACGTGATTTATTTTTGGAGTTAGTGTAGTGCCCTGATTTTGAGAGTTAGGCATTTGGCGAATTTCGAGGGAGAAATTTCATTGTTAGTGGGGAAGTGTAACAACCCGCGTAATTTTTGGGCTATTTTAATTAATTTTTGGAAAATGGAGGAAAATAAAGTTTTTGATAAAATTATTTTTATTGCTCAAATATGTTGGTTATTGTTTTTAAAGGCGAGAATTTCAAACGGTTTCGAAAACGGAGTTAAAACGAATTTTAAAATGATTTTTAAATGTTTTTAACTCTTGGAGTTGTTTTGACTTCCAACTCTTCATTTCTTTGCCTTATTTGAAGGAGTCTTTTGGATTCCAACTCTTCATTTCTTTGCATTATAAAAGAAAGTCGTGGGCAACCCTTTTAACCTACTTTTGGCACAAATTTTGGCAGCAAATATATTTTACATTCCTCTTCTTTTTATATACACATTGGCCCTTGAGATTTGTGAGTTCCAACCTTAAATTAGAGGTGTTCTTGGGGCTATTTTATTGGATGTTCTTGGAGGAGATTTTGTAGATCTTTTGTGTTGATCTTGAGGATGTGATCATTGGTTTCTCATCATGGTTTGAGGTATGGGGTTTTACACAATATGCTCCTTAAATCTCGCGAGTGTCATTCTCTTTGAATTCTTGTTTAATTGAACTCATATTTGAATTGATAAATTCATTGAAATCTGGAAAATAATTGTTGAAATTATTTTGATTCATGTGGTATCATTATATTGTAGATGAGCACGTTGTCATGAGATTTTAATATGGCACGGATGTTGAGCACCCGCCAAAATACCTATTCCCGGGCTATGGCTTGATTAAGCATATGCGAATGGGGTGAGGCCTGATGACCCATTGATATGTTGTTGAGAAATTTATTGATAAATGATATTGTGATTTTCATTTGATTTTAATATCCGTACTCGTGTTGTTACGCTTTGTTCATCGTTAATATATTTGTTGAGCATCTTTTCTGTCGTATTGTGTACTTCCCCATATTTTCTTTTAGTTGGCAGGTTAGCGTGGATTTGAGCGCTATGGACCAATTGGGATTATTTTAGCATGGATTATTTTGGAAAGAATATTTTTGGAAGATTTGTATTATTTTGATGTATAGAGCTTTGGAGATTTTTATTTTTATTCGAGTTAAGCTTCCTGAGATTTATCTTGACGAGCAACTGGTTGTGATTGTGCTGATCCTTCTCTTAGATCTGATGGTTGTCCAAAACTCTTCGACATGGTCTTAAGTGGACTCCTATGCCTCCTAGGGCCTAATCGACTGAAAGGAGACACCCTACTCAGTCTTTCTAAAGCACTGGGTCTTTCTGGAGAGAGGGTGATATGTTGATCAGTATCTGTAGCCCTTATTGACGAAGTTCGCCCAGGTTGATAAGAGAAATCATCAGACTCCTCATTACGATATGACTCAGTACGACTGGATCGTGAAGAAAGTAAATAAGTTTGCTTCTGACCACTTTGTTGTCATGAACGTGCAGGTGCACCGCCATAAAGGGTTTGTATGAGTTGCCTCATTGTTTCTTGCATGGCGGTTTGTCCTTGAGCCAGATTCGTCATAATCCCGGCTAGATCTGGAGGTGCAGAGGGATTCGTAGGATTTCCACTATTTTCAGCGTTTCGATTGCTAGATTCTGGATTATTCGCCATTGATGATGAATGATTTTTGGTGAAAAATGATAGTAACAATCGTTCCCACAGACGGCGCCAATCTGTTGATGTAAAAAATTAGATCGCTCTAATTATTCAATCACAGATAAATAAAATGAGACAAAGATTTTTAAGCCTTATAAGAATGGCCTACGTCCACAGTTATGTTATTGCTGAGTATTTGGGAATTCTCGATTACAAGTTCTATCAAGAAATTCCCCTCCCTTGAATGAGGGTGATACAAGGTATTTATAGCCCTTAGGCTGTACATGAAAGGGTTGATACATTAAATGATATACATATGAAAGGGTAATACATTTAATGCAGCGTGTGTGTCAAGATGATAAACATTCAATGAATAGTTGAACTGTTGATTATCTGGCAATCAATGCTACGGCCGAGATGCATCTCGGACCGCCTTAGTTGCTTGTTGCTCAGGAGTTCCTCAGAGCGTTGGAGTACCTCGGAGTGCTAAAGTTCCTCGATGTATCCTCGTTGCTCGGAGAAAACATGAGTTGGTCGGGGAAATGAACTTCCTCGTTGCTATTGTGCCACGTAGATTGACACGTGTCTTCGTATTATTAGTCCATATCACCATATTAATTTTTGTATCAACACCGTATTTGTTTGATTCGGACAACCAAGGTATGTCAATTTCGAGGACGAAATTTCCTAACAGGGAGAGAATTGTGACAACCCGAATATAATTATGATTAATTATGCTTAAATCATGCCTAGATTATGTGATATGATTAGTGTGTCATTAATACACGTGATTTTAATTTTTTATGTCTAGTCTAATCCTACCTTCAAAAAGCATGAGATGTCGAATTAGTTACAAATACAAAATTTTGAAGGTTTCGGTAGGAATGTTCATGTTTAAGGCCAGTTTTGACCTTTATGACATAACAATTGACTTGAGGTGAAAACTACATAGTTGTAGACAAGTGAGTTATGGTTGTAACACAACAAACGGTGTGTGAAACGGAGGTTCGAGTGAGAAGTTATCCCAAAATTATGAAACAAGGGCAAAGTAGTCCATCCGTTAAGTAGTATTTTGTCTTCATATGGCAACAAATGTTTTATTCTCATTGGTTGGGAAGGGTGGTGGCTTTGGCCGACCTTAAACCCTTAGAATTACCTCTTTATTCATCCAAAATGCAGCTATGAGAGATTTTAAGCTTAAGGAAAGAGAAGTAGGAAGTTAGGAAGAAAAAATGAGGAGAAAATTGAAGAAAATTCATAGAAAATTACGAAAAAGCCCCTAAGGTAATTCCAACCATGAATCTTGCTATTTTTCTTTCATTTAAGATTTATATGATATAAATCCTTGATTTTTTATTGAACTTTCATGCTTGGGTGCATATGTATGGATATATGCAAGTTTAAGTTAAGTTGAATGTACAAAACCCTAAAATTGCTTTGTTTAGAAACTCTGTTTATTAAAACTTCCATATATTTTCGTGTACTTACTGGAATTGATTGATTCCAATTGGAGATTAACCTGGACTCATATAGGTATGACATATCCTAAAATCATGATAAAATACCAAGAAATGAGTCTTTGGTGACAGTTTGAAGTTCGGGTATGAAATCTGCCCTACGGGTGAAAATATGCCCGCCATGTGTTCGGTGTTTTGCTTGACATAGCAAACGAACCTTAAAAATTATGAAACTTTAATTTTGTATTTTTCAATATGTTTACTGATGTTGAGTGAAATATCACATAAATTTATGATGTAGAAAAATTATGGAAATTCGTGGAAGTTGAATGAACGATAAGAGGGCCTATAGGGCAGATTTGCCATGTGGTAAAGAAATGAGCATATCTTTCTCTACGAGACCTAAAATGATGTACCCTCTTTTGTATTGGAATAATAATATGACAAGGATTGAATTTCCAAGAATAAATGAATTTATATTTTGTCTATGATTTTGATATGTTGAATATGCTAGCATGGATTTGGATGGAACTTCACTTGTGATAAATGATTTGAATGGAATCATGTGATGCTTATGGATTGAATTATATTTAAATCGTTCTTTGGATTATTGATATTATTACGATGATACTAATATTTTAAGAATGATAGGAAGGGAGGAAGATCTGATTGAACAAGTACTGGATAAAGGCAAGGGCAAAGCCAGTTAAACTGCCAAGGTGAGTGTACTTATGATTTGTTTCATATATAAATATGAATATAGCTCTAAGAGCGGATTTGTTTGAATACTTCGGTATTCAGGATTTGTTTGGATATTAAAATATCCAGGATTTGTTTGGGTCTCATGATCCTGGATTGGTTTGAATACTTCGGTATTCAGGATTTGTTTGGATATTCAAATATCCAGGATTTGTTATTGCCAACGGGCAGAATTATTTGGATCTTATGATCCAGGATTTGTTATTGCCAATGGGCAGAATTATTTGGATCTTATTATCCATGATTTGTTATTGCCAATGGGCAGGATTGTTCGGATTTTATATCTACATATTCGATATAGAATTGTTATTCTATTGCAGGGAAGGAGTACCTCACTAAGCTTAATGCTTACGGTTTATATTTTAACAATTTCAGGTTCACACGCTGCCAGCTAGGATACCTTATGACCGGTAGCTTTGAGAGTTGCAGCGTTGGAGAGAGCTGGGATTTTAAAATGGGATTTTATCGTTGTCACACTAAAGATTTTAATATACTCACACATTGTATATATTGATTTGTGGATTGGGTTGATCATAGTTAATCACGGTATTGCATGTTTACTTAATTATGACTCTGATATTGAATTTTATGATGTAAGAATAATATTATGTTCATTATGTAGGAAAATATTGATGAATGAATCATATTTCCAATGGGCTCAAGATTATGATCTAATTATTCCAATAACAAATGATTAGTATGGATATTGGGTTTTGGGGTGTGACATAAATAATCCCGTCAAATGAGCAAAGTGCCTAGCGATAAATGAGTGTGTTGCGCCTGTGTCAAATAACACCCGACCTACAACCCATGAATGGGAAAGTTAACCTCAATAGCTGGCGGTGCAGGTGGTGCTGGAGGAAATAAAGCATCCTGAATATTATACACATGCCCAAACTGAAGTTGTCCCTGTGGTAGAGGGACGGTTGGAATAGATGCTGGAGGTTGTGGATGTGCCTGCAGATTCTGAGGGCCTCTAGGCAACTGTCCCCCGTTCAACTGTGGACACGCTCTTTCATGTTATCCATTTCACAGCACTGAAAACAACAACCCACAAAATTCTCCAGATGTTGGCCCCGAATATTTTTTTGAAATTACCATGCGCTTGGCCCTGATGGTCTCGACCTTCATTATTCCCTCTGCCAGCTTGACCCTGTTAGCCTAACTGCTGTTCCTGCTGAACACCCTGATCGTTCCTAAAACCACTCCCGCCAAAGTTGAAACCCCCAAAGCGTTGTTTCTTAGCCAAGTTCCCTTGCTGGAGGTCCCACTCCTTCTGTTTATGCCCCGACTTTTGTGGTGGTGGAAGTGCTCCACCAGCACCATTTCCCCCTTGTTTACTAGATTGACCAGAATCTCCAATCTTCTTACTCCCTTTTAAATAGAGGTGGTGATCCTGGCAATGAAGTAAAGTTGCATTCATCACATCGCTAAAAGTTTGAAAAGTAGGGTTCCGAAAAAAATGCTACCTTATTCTCCAACTCAAACCCCCGATAAATTTTGAAATCCTCATTTCTTCTGGATTTACCTCATCCAGCACAAAGTTTGTTAAATGAGAAAATTCTTCTTTATATTCCACCATTGATCGCCCCCCTTGAACAACATCCTGAAGCTTCCTCCTCATCTCCTTCTGGATTGCTGGAGGAAAATAATTTTGATCAAACAGAACCCAAAATTCTGAGATAGTCATGATATCCCTTTGCTCCTGAGTGGTCACCAACTCCCACCATTGTAGGGATGCTCCTACGAGTTTAAAATTGGCGAGAATCTATTTCCGTTCCCCGTTACATTTCACCATTCGAATATGGCGTTAAATATCCTTCTTCCATTTATTGGCTACAATCACATCAGTGCCACCCTGAAATTCTGGAGGGTGACCTTTAAGGAAGGATTCTCTAACTCTTTACAACTCGGAGGGTCCTGTATGGTCCTGAGCCACCGGTATCGTTGGTTGCTGAGCTTGTGGGAATTATTGTGCCATAGCAGTTATTGCAGCGTTTACCGCCTAGGCTACAATATTAGCCACCTCCGTCGCATTCATAGTTCCTTACGGTGGTGGGGGCTCTACATCCTCTTCAACTCGATTTACCCTTGTCGGGTGAACTTATCTAGGCGGCATATGAGATAAAAAGCAACTGAATCAGTATACAGTTAAAATAATTTATCCCTGTGGGAAATCGTAAATGTGCGTAAATAAAACAGTCCTAATACCAAGGCTCTATAACAAAGAACGCTACGGTAGAACATGATAAGTTCGCATAGATCCTAAGGACTCTAGAACCTAATGCTCTGAAACCAATTGTGACACCTCGCTTATTCAAATAAGAGGTGTCCATCCCGCTACTCTAATAAAAACAGGAATCTTAAATGGTCCACTCTTAGCATCACTGTTGCATAATAATAGTACAAAACAACCACCAAATATTTTTGAAAACGAATGTCATATAATTTTGCAAGTTTCATAAAAACAATTTTGACAATCCAATTCGGAACAGAAGGTGGATATATAAAAACATTTAATAGTTTAATAACAACTCTACAAAACATAACCGAATAAGTTGTCGGTTAACAAACTAATACAAAAGGGTTACACCAAGTATTACAGTAGATATGAATAATAAATTGGGTCAACACGCCCGAATATATAGACGGATCATAACTAGAATATCCAAAATATTGATGCGTCTAACATTAATATTCCTACAACATCCACAAAATGCTATAGCTCCTTGACACTGGAAAGGAATATCAAAGCGGGTGCCCATGCGGCGGAGCACCTGAACATAAATATGAACCGCACAAGAATAAGAAATATAAATGGGACAGGGACAAGTTTGATATGATATAGATGTGAATAAAATGCATAATAGTTATGAATGCTAAATATCATAAACGGGTTAAGTTCGCTCTTCATTATAAGAATCATCCTCACCTCTCTTCTAAGTGCACATCCTAGCGCCATACCATTCCATTTAACTTGAACCACCTATCCAATTAAGAGCAGTAACCTAAATCTATTCAACATGCTTAATTTGCAAATTCGTAAAATAGATCTTCACAAGTCAATTAGTCATTGGGGATCATATGCAATTAAAGTTGGTTCATAGATTCATTAACTCATTCATATGAAATTCCATTTGTGTGAGAATAATTACAATCATAATATAACGGTTCTAAGACCATCCTTCCGGGAGTCACCCCACTGGATGCGCCCCTAAATTCTATCATCTTCTAGGGCCTATAACCAATACCATCTGGGTACCCTAAATCGCAACGCCTGGGAAATGGCTATATACCTTCGATAGTGAGTCATAACCATACCCGGAATTACCTCAGTTTGAATAAAATAATCATACAATGTAACAACCAATCCTATGTCCCGAGGACTATATTCTCCCTGCATCATTATCCAGGGGATTCACCCCATTCGCGTAACTTACCTTATGATAGCATTTAGATAGGTATGTATGTACATGCCATAATAACAAGATACAATAATTAAATATCCATTTCTTATTTCCAAAACCATATGTGCATAATGATGTAGGCTACAAAGTATAAATACTCTCATACTAATCCTCGAAGGTCCAAAGCGATATTACCCAACTCTACCCTAGTCGTAGACTCGTTTACTAAGTGAAATGAGACATAAACTTCTCCTAAATAATCCCCAAAACAAGCGTGAATACCCCCTTACTAACCTAGGGCATTAATCCCCCTTACACGAGACCCTAATATTACTTAATACATCATATGAGAAGGTTCCTAAGCCTCAAACCTAAAAAAAAGTAGAAACCAACTTGGAAAATTTTCATGAAACAGCAGGATTTTCGAATTGATTCGCCCCTAAAAGAGAATCGATTCGGCTCAGAAAACCAACCTTTTGTCTAAGCCCAAATTGATTCAGCCTTAATTTGAATCGATTCGGTTCCTTTGACTTGTAGCCACCATTTTAGCGAATTGATTCGCCCAGGTTGAGATGCCCAGTTGTGGCTATGGGTTGATGTTAACCCTAAATCCCCAAATCTCTTTCTTCTTCCATCTAATCTAACATCATCAACTCGTAACTTCTCTAAATCACTAAACCATGTTAACCTAATAAAAGCAACCATTTAAAACAAGTCTAGATCATACAACCTAGGATTTAAACAACAAAATCATACAAATCCATAAATGGTTCAAACTCAAGAACACTAACTATATATACAAATTATTCGCACACAGTCATACATTTATGCAAGTTAGAAACTTGCCTCAAGATGTAGCCTCGGACTTCTCCTTGTTGAAACGATTCCAAGCTCATGTAATACCCTGCACTTTTGAGGATAATTAAAATTGAATAAGTAAATATAATTTGGGAATTCAAGAAAGTATCGTGTATAGTAATTTTTGGACTTTTCAAGGATTAGATGATTTTCGATGGGTGTTATATTTACTTTTGGGATTAAGTGAATGAAGTGGAATATTTTAATTATATATCGCAGCTGGGTAAAGCGACAGAGGATATTATTTTATTGGGAAATCCTGTATTAAGTTGTATTGGGTTAAATTAGGGAGTTTCAGTCAAGTACCTCGGATGGAGATTCCGATTGTGCGGCGAGTCTCGGAATGGCTGAGATAATTAGAATAGTGTATCCGGGGGTAGAAAATGAGTTTCGGGAATTTCTGGACCATTAGGAACTCGTAATTGGGTAAACGAGTCATTTTTGGATTTAGTAGGGATAAACCCATTTTCTCCCTATATAAGGCACGGGAGAGGGAAAGAAAAGAGAGAAAATAAAGAGGAGAGGAAAGGAGGAAGAAAATGGAGGTTTCGACTAAACTCCGCGGGATTCGACTCAGGATCATCGAATTTTATCCACGAGGCAAGTGTTTACTTTCTTTCTTTATTTTAAGCATAAATCTCATATCGTAGTTGGTAGTGATAAACCACGAAGATTTTCGGGATGGGTTTTTATGAATCAAAAAGGGTTTTCAGAAGTTAAACGAGTAAACCCCGAATTATATCCAATTTGAGAAACTTAGGAAACTATTGAAATAGTTTGTTGGTTTTGGGTTCTAGGATGTTTAGAACCCTTTTTATATGTGTATATGTCATTTCTTGAGGTTGGAAAATGCTGGTGGAGGAGATAGAAGCTTGGGGAAAGCTTTAATGGTTGAAACAGCTTCTCGGAGAAGAAGCTACCCGAAGCGATCGATCGATCGAGGGCCAAGGGTCGATCGATCGACCCTTCAGGATTTTTGGCAATTTTGCCTAGGGTTAATTATATGGGATAAATTCTGATTTAGTTGTTCCTAGTTTATTTTGAGGAAACAAGTATTTCTCTAGGAAATTATCACTAGCCATTTGGGGGAAACTTATGGGAGGGTGTTATAATTGTGTGGCACTAAGGTATATTTTCGAGGAAAATAAACAAATGGAGGGAGTAGACAATTGGGATTTCCAGAAAAATAAGAGGGGACTTTTAAATAATTATTATTGGAGTGAAATGTATACCTTGGATTAAATGGGGTAAAATCCAACACTTATTTAATTATGGATGTTCGGAGTGAGTGACACCCGAGGGAGTATTTTAGCGAGCGATGATAGCTAAATAATCGTGCGAGTAGGAAAAAGTAAGTGTATATGGAATTAGTGAGTAACTTCTACGAGGCAACTAGGATGGAATTTGGGTTATAGGTTAAAGATAAGTTGAGGGTATACTTATCATACGGTTATGAATTGGGATATTTGGAGAGTACATAAATCCCAAACGGTGATCAAGGTACGATGTACATTTATGTAAGAAAATACTTATGAGATTAGTATTTAATTTGGAGAATACTTAAATATTATTATAAGATTGGAAATTAAAGCCATGTATACATTTTATGTGTGTGTGTGTATATATATATATATTGATATACCCATATATACCATCGACCATCCCGAGGGCACCCTGCACTTCATCAGGCTTCGGACGACCCTTCGAGGGGCCAACCCTTCATCAGGCTCTGGACGACCCCTCCGAGGGCCGACCCTTCATCGGGCTCCGGACGACCCCTCCGAGGGCCGACCCTTCATCGGGCTCCGGACGACCCCTCAGGGGGGCGACCCTTCATCAGGCTCCAGACGACCCCTCAGGGGGCCGATCCTTCATCAGGCTCCGGACGACCCTCCGAGGGTACGACAGTACGAGGCCAGAATTAGGCCAAACTCACTACCGGAAGGAACTTTTCCCTCGTCCTCAGCTCATAGGCCGAGGGTGACATCATCACAGCGTGTGGTTTGGGAGACGCGTGGAATAGTGCGCGTGAGGCTCACATGGCACATGGGAGACCGTTATAACAAAATCACACCCTCACGTAAGGGAATATTATGTCATCATTTGGCATCTACAGGTGTCAACAGGGGATTGGCTAGATCATCATTCACATGCACCATGCATACTTGGGGGGTACACTACACCCCCCAAGACCTATATATACTTGTCACCTACAACCCTACAGGTGATCGATCAACTTATTGTAACCCTAGCTAAAACTCTGCTTGTACACACAGTAGAGAGAGAAAGTGAGCTTATGTGCAATGTATCCAAGGCCATTAGTGCCCATACTTAGTGGATCACACACTCACAGTGGATGTAGGACAAATTGGCTGAACCACTATACATAATTGTCTTATTTCCTCTTATACTCATCCCCTTATACACACTTATACACTTACATCTCAATGGCTGCCATGGTTACTACTGTTTGAGCTCATCATCACTTATCCGGTGGTGCTAAATCTTAGCATCATCATCTATATACAATATGATTTCAGTATATATATACTACGATATGAATACATATATATATCTGTGTGTGATTGTTGTATGTGTATCTTAGACGCTGATTCAACGGGCTTTCCTTTAGTATAGGGATGGAACAGCCAGATTATATATTTTCTCTAGTGCATTCCGGGGAGGTTGCGCGATGTGGGTGAATCCCCTGGCTTGAGGAGCAGGGATAGTATAGTCCCCAGGTCATTATCGTCCTTCATTCGAGTGCGATGTGTGTAACTCCACTTGCAGAGGGAACATGACCGCCTCCACCGTTGTGTGTTTTTACCATGACCATTGAGAGATTCTGTCTTGGTACCGTGGTATAGTGACTAAACCCGGGGTTGGATCGGCACTATGAGACTGCATCCTTGAGTTATAGCTCGTTGGGATGGTTATTGTACTTGTGTATTTAGTACATTACTTCTGTATGAGAACAATATATTATATATCTCTATTAGAGTAAAGAGATAAAAAAATGATAAAGGATTAATTCTCATTCCGGGAGATTATATCCGGAACTGTATAATGATATGCATATAAAAGTGAGTATGATAATGAATATAATTATATGAGTATACCTATTTATATTGTGTACTGAGGGACTAATGGATCTCGACGAACAACACTGCCAAGCAGTAGTGTATCGGGGGGTTCCTTGTTTGGATTTCGCTTCGCGAGACACCCCGCGCACGAATTTAGCGCAGTTTTAGGAATGGAGAGAATTTTAGCCTTTAGTACTCAGTTTACTTAGGACCTTTAGGGTTTGGGAGTGACATCTTGGTTAGGCAGAGTAGCTTTCCTAGGATATTTAGAGGGATACGCTAGGAGTGCACTATTAGAAGAGAGGTGAGGGGTATCTCATGGGAGTGCGATACCAATTTAAATATGAGATAAAACCTATTTTTTTTTAATAAAGCATTTATGTAGTTGCAAAATATTTTTACAACTCGGGCTCTGACCCGTTTTCCTATTTTGCCTTTCTTGCTCTATATATATATATATATATATATATATATATATATATATATATATATATATATATATATAGGTTTCCAATCACAAGGACGCCTAGATGATGATTCCTTCGAGTCAGACATCTGCTGTAGCGGTTGTGGATGCATGCAGGTTCATTGTAGATGCTTCTATCCTTGTAATCTAGATAGCAGGTACTGTATAAACATTCAGGCTGATAACCCCACTGCATTTATTTATTCTTTTACCGCCTTTTATGCGGATTTAATTTGGTTGTATTATTGTTAAACCGAGTGTTCGGTTATTTTATTTCCTTTCAGTCTCATTTACATAAACTGTGTGAATGTTTTATTTGTATAGTTTGTTTAAAAAGATTAGTTAAATAAAATTTTGACGCCATCCTAATAGGTTATTACTAATTAATTTGGTTTTCGACAGTGATGCTAAGAATGAACCATATACGACTCCTATTTTAATTTGGTACAGAAGTGATCGCTCGGTATTTTATTAGGTGGGGTGTCACAGCTCAAATCACCAATTCCTCTCTTTTTCTCTTCTTTCTCTCAAGCTCTCTCTTCTCTCTAAATTTCTTTTTCAAGGTTAAACACAAATGAACTTAAAATTCTTTTGCAAGAGTAAAATACCCAAAACATCCAAAATACATTAGGTCCAACATTAAATGCTACTGCATACTTAAAATGACTCGTAGCATCATATTTAAGTTATAACTAGTCAAAAGTATCCCCGGAACCTAAAAACACAGCTAGCACTTATTTTGACTATCTCAACTAATCCCGGACTAACTGTGCCCTCTAAACTGACATCCGGGATATCATTCAGCATTTCTTATTCCAACGTCATATTAAATTCCTAATAATAATCCTTTTGGAATATAAATCAAATTCGTCATTCCAAACATAACAATGCAATATCACATAATATTACACTATTTACATCATGTAACGGTAAATATGCAATAATTAGTAAATATTAACTCTTAAATCACTTAAAGTAATATTTACTTCAACTTCATTTAATTTATATAATTAACTCACATGGAAATTTAATATAAAAATAATTACTCATAAATAAGGGTTATTACAGACATGTTCGAAGTTAGGACTCCTCATCATGATGCGCTAGTAATCACACTTAGGATTGTTAAGTTGGATGTGGATAAGTTACTAGTTGATTAGGGAAACTCCTCGGAGGTTATGTACCTAAATTTGTTCAGCCAACTTAATCTCGAGACAAAGATTTAAGATAAGTGACAATTCCCTTGGTCGGCTTCACTGAAAAGATGACTATGCCACTGGAAGAGTTGGTCCTGCCTGTCCGAACTAGGAATATTTCAAAGTTGATCAAATTCCTAGTTGTGGACTGTGATTTTTCTTACAACTCTATCCTTGGATGAGGATGACTACACACTATGTAAGTTGTCCCCTCTAATTTTCATTATAAAACGAAATGCATCCTCGACCGAGGGATCCTGGAGATTATGGGAAACAAGGTTATTGCTCAATAAAATCTTATCATAGCCATCAGGACAAAACAGAAGAAGAAAAAGGAGAAAGAGGTTGCCTCTGAGCCGACCAAGGATGGAGCCACACCATCCACATAGTAACTAAAGTATAATATAACTGGGACAGAAGTGACAAGGGTGGCCCCTTCAGATAGGGTCATGGAACCTTTACAGGAGGTAGTGTTCGATGATTCACATTGAGAGAAAAAAATTCTTAATCGACATCTCATCCACAGACAATGAAAGAGAAGAATTGATTTCTCTGTCACTATGTCTTAGCGGTTCTCCTCTATGATGAGTAATGCTACTTTTCACTTGAGAAGTGAGCCTATTATCTAGCTATTATTTTGTGGAAATTGAAGCATTACTTTGAAGCTCATTCAGCCATAGTCCTCACCTCTTTTATGCTTGAAACATTCTTTAGGAAAGTCAACCTATCTAGAAGGATGTCTAAATGGAACTTAGACTATTTTATATCCACTGTCAACCAAGGACTGCGGTAAAGGGCGAAGTACTAGCAGACTTCATCATCGAGTTCCAGGGGAAGAAGGGCCCAGCAGTAAGGACTTCACCGATTGGTCGATCGACTAACATTTTGACCAACTCAATAGGTGGACTATTTATATGGATGGGGCCTCTAATTCAATAGGTTCGAGAGTGGGAATTATCCCCAGTTTTCTTAAAAATACCATGATCGAATAGGGGAGCAGAATTAGCTTTGAAGCGTCAAATAATAAAGTTGAATACGAAGCTCTAATCGCCAAGTTACGTAAAGCCTTATCTTTGTGTGCAAGCCACCTCGTATAACTAAAGGCTGGTATTCAACCAAGTATCAAGAGATTACAATTCCAAGCATGAATTAATGTCAGTATATTTGCAAGTCATCCAATACCTAATTGCTAGGTTTGAAAAGAAAATATGTTCAATAATTCCCTCATGGAAATAGCACTCATGTCGTTTCCTTAACCATCGAGATGGAGTTCCTTACCCATACTAGTATCACAAGACCAAAGGTCATCGAATAAGTACTCATCGTCCAGGAAGCTTCTAGATGGATGGATCTGGTCATAACTTATTTGTAAGAGGGCATCCTACCGGCCATTAAAAAGTAAGCCCATCAAGTCGGGATAAAAGCTGCTCATTTTTACTTATCAATCGACGGCAAACTCTATAGGATATCCTTTACAGGTCCCTACCTTCAATGCGTGCATCCAAATTATGTCAATTAAGACCTATACGAACCTCATGAAGGTATATGTGGGATCCACATAGGGGGAGATATTTGTCTTTCAAAGGAATAAAAAAGGTTACTGGCGACCATACATGCAGAAAGAAGCAGTCTCCTACGTCAAAAGATGCGAGAAGTGTCAAGATTTCTCCTTTATGTTTCATCATCCAGCTAGCAATTTAAAGTCATTAACTAGTCCATGGTTATTTGCTCAGTGGGGTTTGGATAATATTGTCCTATTACCTACAGCACCAGGAAATCGCAAGTATCTTCGGGTCAGCAAAGATTATTTTATAAAGTGGATTAAAGCCCAACCATTGGCGAACATCAGAGACACTGATGTGATTAGATTCATCTATACGAACATTCTGACTCTTTTGGGGGAGTAAGAACTATCATCATGGATAATAGGACATAATTTTAAAGTATGACATTTTTAAAGTTTATGTGATAACCATAGCATAAAGCACCACTTCAGCTCGATGGCCTACCCCTTGAGCAATGGCCAGGTCGAGGTTTCCAATAAAACAATGCTCGATGTCCTGAATAAGAGGTTAGAAGAGGCAAAAGGTTCTTGGGTGGACAAGCTTCCCCAAATCCTATGGGCATACTGTACTACGTCTAGGAGGTCGATTAGGGAAATGCCCTTCGCTTTAGCCTATGGGATAAAAGTTATAATCCCTCTATAATTTGGCTTACCAACCGTAGAGACGATCGTTTCCATCTAACACTTGAATGGATAAATCATAATGACCAAGCTTGACGTAGCCGATGAATGAAGGGAACGAGCCTTAATTAAGTTAGCTTCCTAACAACAACAGTTGGCCAAGTAATACAATAAAGGCATCAACCCAGGGATTCCTAGTTGGAGACTAAATCCTCAGGAAAGTGCTCGGTCGTGTGAGTAAGTCATTGATTAGTGTTAAATATTATATTTTATTATACGTCTTTTACTGCGCAATATTGCAGTTGCATGCTCGTTAAACCCACATTTCAAACTCATTTACTGTATAACATCAAATATTCATGTAAAACCACTTTTGCAATGTTTATTTAAGTATATACATGGTTTACAATACTAATAGTGAATTCGGGAAGCAATCGGAATAAGAAAAGTGCACATATTCACTTTTAGGGGGAAAATGGTAAAATTAAATTACTAATTTCGGACTCAGTCTCTTCACGAAAGTTGACGGCCTCAATCAAAGAATGTCTTGGTTCAAACTACGTGTCAATCCGATCTCAAATAAAGAAATTATGATTGTGTAAAGTTTGACCTAAAAGAAATTCAAAAGTCAAAGCCCCGAGTCAATCCTGAAGTCAAACCTTGTGATCCAAAAATTGTTAAAATATTATTGTCCCTAAAATTTAGGTCACAACGGTTCTAGTGATATCCAAATCCGAGTTTGTATGAAGAAGATATAAAGTTTTGGATTTTGTTTGTAATTATTGAAACTTCGGAAGAAAATAGGGGTTATATACTATTTCTGTTATATATTTAATGAAAAACCATTTGGCTTAGTGGTAGGGGAGGTTACATGTGGGGTGATGGTCGCGGGTTCGAAATTCCTTAACCCAAATTTTATTTTCATTTCAAACACCATATCCAATGGCCATAAAACACTGCCAGGTGGACCACCAAGATGGCATCACATGGCAACGCCCCTTTCCCCTTCCAAATTATCTCGCCTGCCATGCGGGACTCACCCTGCCCAATTCTTCAATAATGCATTGCATTGCAAAGGATCCCTCGGGACTGTGGGCGAAAGGGTGCCATGTCCTGGCGGAATTAGTCAACGCACGGTTGAATTTTTGCGTAGAGATAGTTTTTACTCCCATTTTTCTTTGTCAGCCCATGATTATTTTCTTTCACTTATGTTTTTTTATTCTTTTTTCTAACAAACCCCATCCATCTTTCTTCCCATTATCATTTACTGAGTTCTTTCCCATAATTCCCATGTTCTTTTCCATATCCCTTTTTCACCGGCCAATTTTCGCCATCAATTAATTTAATCCCATTTTACCCCTGATTTTAGTTTTCTTCACCTATAAGGGGACATTTGGGATCAGAATAAGAGCAGACCAAATTTTTAGATTAACATCATTTTAGTAGTTAAGAGTAGTGTAGTCCCATTTTAGTTCAGTTTTTATAGTGTGTAATAAAGTTCTAGTTCCTAATAAATTGTTTATTTAATTATTTTATTTGTTTTCTATAATTAGTTCATTGCACACTAAAATTAGTTAAATGCTTTCATAATTAGTTCTCAACGTTAAAAAAATAATTTCTTCTTTTCGAAATTATTTCTTCTTACACACTATTTTATTTAATTATATAAAAATCTTTTTAGGTAATTTTAATTAGGTTGAAATTAATGAATTCATCTTTGGTATGCAGTTGCTTCACTATGGTATGATGGAGTAGATCAATTTCAACAGGTTGATTATTTTTTAAATTATACCTAGGGACATTAAATGGGGTATATCGTGTATGTACCATATTTTCAACATGCGTGTATGATTTTGGGAACATTGTTGGCGCCAAACTCATTTTTTGACTTTTATGAAAATTTGAGGAGTGACAATCCCGCTTTAAATATTTGTTAGACCTAAACTCTCCGCTATATATGTGTGTGTGTGTGTGTGTGTGTGTAAAGTTCAGATTTTTTGTATTGAGATACAAAATCGATGACAATGACTATCATATTTACATGACGCTCAATAGTCACCCAATAAAAATGGCACTGTTATCGGTTAGTGTTTTCGTTTTAAAATTCAATTTATTTATTTCCTTATAGTATTTTTGTATATATTTTGTTTTTAATATATTTATAGGTACCTTAACCATTGGAGATCCAAGTAATTTTAAAATAAATCAAGTGCACGTGTTTGAAAATTCTCGAAAAGCGAACTTGTTGTAACTATGTCTTCATTTAATTCTTGCAATAGTTCTAATAGTATCAATAATAGTTCACAATATTCTTATAACAATAATTTTCTAAGTATTCCACCACCGATGTCTTTCACTGAATATTTATAAATTCTAAAAATCAATATTCGAGAACTGATGAAAATAATTATTATAATAATGGATCACAAAATTTTCACAATAACAGTAGTGAAAAATATTATAATAATAGTTTTTCAAATATTATAATAATAATTTTGAAGACTGTTAAAGTAAAAATTTTGTTAATAGTTACAGTAACGACGTTCCAGTTCTTTATAATGAAGAATTTGACTCAAATCGATGTCATTTATTTATTACTTGCAAATTAATTAAAATACGAGAATTGAACATCATTTTTGCGAAACTTTAAATGGGGAATATGTTGAACCATATGAAGAATCGGAGGATTTTTATCAACGATTGACATCATTTGAATAAAACATGTCCCTAATGACCCAAAGCTTAATGGAAATTGAAGCTTCCCTCACGGAATTGCTTTCGATTTTAAAAATATTAAAAAATGATGGCGTTATTGGATTAAAGGAACCTTTAAATGAATTGAACTCTTTTTTCAAAAAAAATGCAGGTATTTCAAAATCTCTATTCCATGTCAATCCTTTTTAGAAGAGCAGTTTAGATATTGGGTTTCTTTAACTAGTTTTTCCAACCATTAGAAGTAGCACAAGAATCGGATGAAATTCTTGTTAATTTTGATCCAATTCTTATTGTCTAATGCGTACGTGAAATGTTTTCTATGATGGGAATTTTTTCAATATGTGACCCCCCCCCCCCCCTAATCCAATTTGAAAAATTCGAGGATATCGTGTTTATTTTCTTAGAACGAATTTGGTTTTGCAACCAAGAGATATCATGCTTATTCCTCTCAATTGTACTTACCCCGCTATATCCAAATCACCCATCCCCCAAAAACATATTTATTCAAAAGTTCGTGATGATTCATTTTTCCACCCAAGGCATGTCCCCAGATGCATAAACGGGACTCCTATATTCCGGGAGGCATGAAAAATTGTGGAAACACCGTTAATCCCATAAGTTCATACTATTTTCTTGGTGGGCCCCCAAAAATTTCGTCTTCTAATTTATGGTAAGTTAAAAGATGATATTTTATTTTGTACATATTTTATTAAAATAAATATATTTGCTTTTTTGTTTTTCTTGTTACTAATGTATTTTACAAGATTATTGAACACGATATCTGGAAATCACCCATATTGAATAACATATCTCTATCACCAGAATTGAATATTGTTCTTGAATAACATTGATGGCAATGTAACGTTTTAGTTAAGGAGTCCGTCATAATGTGTTTTTACACTACATGTTTGTTGATACCAAAATTTACCACCCTACGTGGACCAATTTCAAGACAGCACGTGTTATCCAATGTGGCACAAGTCCAACTCAGTATGATATAAAAGCCGACTAACAGTCGAAAATCCAACCTGTATAGCCTACAAAGCGACGGCAGTCTTACAACCTGTATTGCCAATGAAGCGACAGCATTCATATATTTAATTCTCATTATGTATTGATGTAAATGCCTAACAAATGAAGGCATTTCATCCTTTCACACGACAACTATCAACACTCCTCTTGGGCTATAAATACATTGTATCACCCTTATTGCAAGGGATCGAAAAAATAAATCTAGGCAGTCAATATATAACAGTGGACTTAGGCTTTTCCATTGAGACGAACCACTTTACAAACCTCTTTGTCTTATTTGCTTTTAATTATTTATCTTTGATCAATAAATGAGGCCTAGTCTAGTTTTTTGCATCAACAGATTGGCACCGTTTATGGGAACGTGTTACTAGATATTTTCATTAATTCATCATCCATGGCTGAAATTCCTGAATCAAGCACCAGAAATGAGGGAATTTCATCTAATCCCTCTGCCCCTCCAAACAACAATGATTTAACTGGGATTTTGGCTAGCTTGACCAAGGGTCAAGATTCTATGCAAGATATGATACGATAGTCTGCCCAAATATGCAAGCTTGAGTTCCTACACAATTTAAACAAAGGAGTATGCCACCATCGCTAATAAGGAGTATTGGGCACCTTCCTATAGCAACTTCTTCTATCGGGATTACCAATTCCTCTGATGGACAGTCCCTCATCCCAGAAAGACTGAGTTCCTTAGAAAGCCTAAGTAGGGCCTGTCCTTTTGATCATTTGGGACCCCAGGGAAATGCCTTATGGGTTGCGTCGAGAAATACTCGAGGACTAAACGATCTAAGGGAAGGCTCAACCCAATCTAGATTTAACACCCGATGAACTAATCGATCCAGTCAAAGAGAAGGCTTGTAAGAAAAAATCTCAGCACGATCAATTAGTCGGCATAAAAAAGTCACCACCTATAGATCTGGTGCTGGCAAAGATGCTTGGAAAGGCTCCATTCAGGGATTGGAAAATAGGTTGGGAGAAATGGCCAAGGCCAAGAATTCCCTCCACATAAGTTTTATTAAGGGATCTCCCTTTGTGCAAACCATCATAGACTTCCCAATGCCGACTAAGTTTAAAGCTCCATTTATCACTCCCAAGTATGATGGGAAGACTGATTTGGTTCTTCATATAGAACAATACCAAGCAGTGGTTGATATCTATGTTGTTCCTGATGAAATGAGGTGCGGGGAATTTTCAGGAACAATCACTAGATCTGCTCAAATCTGGTATAATATTCTTCCTTAGGGGAATATTTCTTTCTTCTAACAACTCATCGAGCTATTCATTGGTAATTTTTTCTTTGGAGAAAAACGAGTTAAGCGAGTAGATCATTTACTTAGTGTGAGATAGAAGGTGGGAGAAAGTACCAGGGATTACATCACTCTTTTCAATAACGAGAAATTAAAAGTCATTGGTTACGAAGAGAAGACTACAATCACAGCCCTTATGAGTGGTTTGCCCCCCCCCCCCCCCCCCCCACACACACACACAAACTGTATTATACTTTGTCAAAAGATCCCCCCAAGATAATGACAGAATTAATGGCCAAAGCAATGAAGATTATGAATGTCGTGGAAGCTATGGCTGCTAAAAATAATTGAGATGCAAAGGCGGAAGCAAAGATAGAAGGGAAGTCAGATAAGAAGGAGCACAAGAATCACAATGAGCGCAGGAATTTGAAAGTAAAAGAAAGCCTAGATCGGCTCAAAAAATTTACCAATTACACTCCCTTAACGGTGGATATACATCATGTTTTGGAAGAAATCAAGCACAACAATGATTTGAGTTGGCCTGAAAAGTTAAGGTAACCTGCTGATAAGAGGGATAAGTCCAAGTATTGTGAGTTTAACAAAGATCGTGGTCATATAGCCAACCGGTGTATTGCTCTCCAGAATGAGATAGAAGCGCGAGTTTGAAGAGGAAAATTAGACAAATTTATTGATCAGTAAGCTGGTGGAAGAACTGGAAGTAGAGGTCGACAGAGATCTAAATCACCTGTTAAGCCTAGAGAAGATAAGAAGAGGAACCATGATGATGATCCAGAAGATGATCATTATCTCCCCAAGAAGCCTAGACAACTTGAACGCGAGGTATTCCCACTCAGTTTTGGATATTTTGATTGCCATATGATTACAAGTGAGGATACAGGAGGAGGAGATCATATAGCTGAAAATAAAGCTTACCTCAATGAGTCTCAAGCTTGTTCATATATCCAGCGAATAAACCTTATCGAGGAAGACTGACCAAGAAAAGTTAACAAGGATAAGCTTGTAATTGGTTTTTCCAAGAATGATCTATCTGGAGTGTTATATCCTCATGATGATCCTTTAGTGATCAGAGTCATGATGAAAGAAGTGATGGTGGTAAGAACATTAGTGGATAACGACAGTTCGATAGACATCATATTCTACCCCTATTTTAATAGTTTGGGATTAAAACTCAACCAACTGGAGCCTTATCAAAGGCCATTCATTAGATTCTCTGGCGAGAAAGTATTTCTATTGGGAATAATCAAACTAGATGTGTTGATTGGAACATGATCGGTGAGCAGGACAGAGAAAGTGAGATTCTTTATAATGGACAAAAATGTTTATTATGCCTATAACATGATCATGGGAAGAGTTGGTCTAAAGAAATTTGAAGTTGTACCTTCTACTGTTATTCAATGCCTTAAGTTCCCGACCAACTTTGGAGTTGGAGTAGTAAAAGGAGATTAGAAAGTAGCTCGTGAATGCTACTATTAATCTTTCGAGGAGGAAGATATTCTAGAAACAAAGAGGAAAACAACCACTTATCAAGTGGATATATCTGAGCCGAACAGCGAATTTGAGGTTAAAACCTTAGATCCAAGAGATGAATCAGAGTTCGTAAAGGGCCAAGTGATGGAGGCAATAGAAAGCATTATTCTAGACGGTGATAAACTAGAACGAACAACTCAAATAGGAGCATTATTAGAACCGATTCTTAAACATAAGTTGGTGGTCTTCTTGAAACAAAGAAAGCAGGTGTTCGCATGGAGCCATGAAGATATGCCTGGCATAGACCTAAATTTCCTATGCCATAAGCTTAATGTTAATAAGGAGGCTAAACCTTTGAAGTAGTGAAGAAGAGTTTTTAGCTCGAAGAAGAACCAGGCTATACAGGAAGAAGTGGAGAAGCTTCAAAAAGCTTCCTTTATTAAAGACGTGAAGTACCCGGACTGGTTGGACAACATAGTTATGGTCAAAAAGAAAAATAATAAGTGGAAGATGTGTGTAGACTTTACTCACTTAAACAAAGCATGCGCAAAGGATCACTTTCCTTTGCCACAAATTGATCAACTGGTGGATGCTACTTTGGGGCACGAGCTGTTGAGTTTCATGAATGCGTATTCTGGTTATAACCAGATCAAAATGAAGCTAGAAGACAGAGAAAGTACTTCCTTTATTACTCCCCGAGGAACTTATTGCTATAATGTTATGCCATTTGGTCTCAAAAATGCAGGTGCTACTTATCAAAGACTGGTGAACAAAGTATTTGAGGAGCAGATAGGCAAGAACATGGAGGTGTATGTTGATGATATGCTCACTAAGAGCAAAAAAGTTATTGATCATATTGTCGACCTTAGCCAAACATTTGATCAATTAGAAAAGCACCAGATGAAGTTAAACCCTACCAAATGCGTCTTCGGAGTTCAGAAGGGAATGTTCCTCTGGTATATAGTAAATCAAAGGGGCATTAAAATCTAATACAGATAAGATCAAAGCCTTGATAGAAATGCAATCCCTGACTTATAAAAAGGATGCTCAAAGGCTAACAGAGCGTGTAGTAGCACTCAATAGATTTGTGTCCCGAGCAACAGACAAGTGTTTGCCATTCTTTAAGGTACTCAAAAAAACCTTTGAATGGAACGATGAATATGAAAAAGCCTTCCTGGAATTGAAAAAGTACCTGGGAACACCACTGCTACTCTCCCAACCAGTGTTGGGAGAAAAGACGTATCTATATTTGGCAATTTTTGAGTCAGCTGTTAGCTCTGCCTTGATCACGGAGGAGAATAGAATCTAAAAGCCAGTTTATTACACTAGTAAAGCTTTTCGAGGAGAAGAAGTTAGATATCCCAGACTGGAGAACTAGCATTGGCCTTAATTGAGGAAAGTAGATGAATGAAGCCATATTTTCAAGCTCACGCCATAGTGGTATACACTGACATGCCACGGAGGCAAGGTTTTCATAAGCTAGAGAAATGCGGGAGATTAATGTATTGGGTTATGGAGTTGGGGGAATATGACCTCGTATAAGAACCAAGAACTACTTTAAAAGGCCAAGTTGTGGCAGATTTTATTGCAAATTTCATTTACCTAGAGGTCCCCGTGCAACAAGGGATTCTAGTCGAGAAACATACAGGAGTCAGCAGACCTACTAAAGATACGCTCAACTAACTCCAAGCAAGGGAAACTGTAGAAAAAATTACCACCAACCAACCAGAACCCTCCAGTCGATTACAGCAGATGAAAAAGAAATATAAGGAGGTAAAGGATAAAATTTTCCATCACAAAAGATATTCCCATATGGAGCTTGTATGTTGATGGGTCATCCTGTGCAACTGGATATGGAGCGGGAATCATTCTCAATACTCCAGACGAACTAGATATAGAGTACGCTCGATGATTCAAATTTCAAGCCTCCAATAATGAGGCAGAGTATGAAGCTGTGATTGTTGGGTTAAATCTAGCTAAATCACTGAATGTCGAGCAAGTTGTGGTATATAGTGACTCACAGTTGGTGGTAAATCAGGTGTTGAACTTATATGCAACTAAAGGAGAACTGATGACCAGATACTTAGCCAAAGCTTTGAAAATAATTTCCACTTTGCTATCTGTCCAGATGATCAGAATTATAAGATTGGAAAATGCCCGAGCATACGCACTTTCTCAACTAGCTTTAGCAACCAGAATTGAGCTACGAAGAACTATTCTTATTGAGCTACTTGCTAATAGGAGCATTGATGAAGATCTGATGGTTAAGTTTATTGCAGTTGATATGGGGCCATCTTGGATGGATACTATAAGAGCATATATTGAAGAAGGAATTCTTCAAGCCGACCTACTTGAAGCTAAGAAGTTAAAATACAAAGCCGCAAGATATATGCTAGATGGTGGTGTATTAAATAAAAGAGGATTAACTGCTAGTCTACAATGGTGTGTGCATCCATTTAAAGTGAAGGATTTGATTAAAGAAGTCCAAGAAGGGTCATGTGGAGCCCATGTGTAAGGACATTTTTGTCCATTATCAATTTGTATGTCGTACGTCGTTACACCGTTGAAGAAACTCAAGATCGCATCTACATCAACGGATCCGAATATCAAAGCATCTTCAACATCATAGCCTCTGCAAGAATGAACTTGGTAAAATTTTGTTTTTACGTTCCTTAAATTTCATATTTAGTATTGGGAAATTTTTATAAAATGTTTTTTATAAAAATAAGAAGTAAGTTTTTTAAAGCAAAATGAGTCTTTTAAAAAGGATTTTATTTTTCTGGGAAAACCGGATCGGTCCGCCCCCTACCGGACCGATCCGCAACCGGACCGGTCCGCCCCTCAACCGGACCGATCCGCTTACTGCAGATCCAGCAAACCTCGGACCGAAAGCGAACCGAAGAAACCATTTTTTAAAAGAACCGATCCGAGGTCGGACCGATCCGCCTGGGATAAATTCGGCCAGATTCGCTGCAGATTTTTTAGGCTCAAAGTTTTCCTATTTAAAGCCATCTTCGGGGAGTTATTTTTTAAGACTTTTCCAGACGATTTTCAGAGTCCTAAATACTCTAAGTCTTCACCTTTTTTGAGTCCCAAGACTCTTTTTGATTCACACCAAAAATACCAATTACTTTTGTGAATCTTTTGGAACCCTAGAACACAAGCTTTGCTATTGTTCAATCTTTATGGGGAGATCTTTGCAACCGAGGGCTGCGTGTCATTGCTGAGGGAGTCTCTACAAAGTTTTATGGCTACGTGTCATTGAGGAGTGCTGCGGTTCTTCCTTTGTTAATTGGACTGAGGTTCATGTGGGTTCGCTGCGTGTGAATTCATTGCTACCCTCCTGGAAAGGGATATTTCCAGCCGCCGACTACAGAATCCGATACCTGAGGGTAATTCTTAGTCAAACTGTATTTCATTGTAATCCGATTGTAAGCCGTTCTCTTACAAATTATAGTGAAATAAAAGGTTTTGCCCCTTTGGGGGATTTTTCCTGAAATTGTTTGTTTTTATCCTGCATGCTATATTTTATTTTATAAATCATCTAGATGCATGTCTTAGGGTTTTAACTAAAATTTGGGATTAATTAAAATTGGTTTTTTATTTGAGAAGTCGCAATGTTTCCGTTGTAGCTGCACTCTCACCATGTTGCAGGAAGAACATTGTTACGAAGAATCCACATGCAGTGGTACTACTGGCCAACTATGCGAACAGATTGTGTAGATTTTACCAAAAAGTGTGATAAGTGTCAGAGGTTTTCCAGCATATGTAAGACTCCACAAGCTCTCCTAACATCAATCACTTCACCTTGTCCCTTTGCTATGTGGGTAATTGACTTGATCGGGCCTCTTTTGACCACCCGAGGAAGGTTCAAGTACCTGGTTATAGCTATTGATTACTTTACTAAATGGGTGGAAGTTGAACCGTTAATTGATATGTCCTGTTAAAAGGTTTATCAGTTTATTTGGAAGAATATCATATGCAGGTATGGCTTACCCTACGCCTTTATCACTGATCATGGGACACAGTTCGACAATGACGAATTTACTTCTTATTGTGCCCAATCCAACATCAAAAAAATCCACTCTGCTCCTGGCGATCCTCAAAGCAACGGCCAAACAGAGGTAACTAATAGAACTTTGCTAAATGGGTTCAATAAAAGGCTGGGAAATACTAAAGGGAATTAGATTAATGAATTAAATTATATCTTGTGGGCTTACCGAACAACTCCCAGAATAGCTATTGGAGAAAGTCCTTACATGTTAGCATTTAGTACAGAAGCAGTAATTCCTGACGAGCTAGGTCTACCTACACACAAAGTTCTTAACTTTGATACCCCGATCACTGATTTGATGAGAAGGCTGGACTTAGACATGATGGAGGAGGAACGTGAAGATGCGGCTTTAAGGAATGCAGCCTATCAATAATGAACTGCACGTTTCTACAATAAGAGGGTGAAGCCAAGCAACTTAAAAGGGGGTGATTATATTTTAAAGAAATTAATTCAGAAGAATAATAAGTTGGAATCCAATTGGCATGGGCCTTATCAAATTATGACAGTCATCCGACCAGGCACATATCGAATGGAGACTTTGAAGGGTGAAGAATTCAAGAACCCCTGGAATGCAGAACACCTGAGGAAATACTATTAGTAATGTAATCATGTTGTATTAAGTTTATTTCAATATTAATGAGAATGCAATTTTACCAAAATTGTTATTTTTTTTTGGAGTATTAGTGTTATGCACTACATTATGCATGCAGGCACCAACAAAGCTGGTTATCAACATAAAAATACCAACAATGTTGGTCGACAGCAACAAAGGCACTAACAAAGTTGGTTGTCAACATAAAAATACCAACAATATTGGTCGGCAGCAACAAAGGCACCAACAAAGTTGGTTGTCAACATAAAAATACCTATAATGTTGGTCGACAGCAACAAAGGCACCAAAAAAGTTGGTTGTCATCATAAAAATACCAATAATGTTGGTCGTTAACATAAACCACCAGCGAAATGTTGGTCGGTATCAATAAAGGCACCAACAAAGTTGGTTATCAAATACATAAAAAACCACGCAAGGCAAAACTGTAAGTCCCAAATGCCTGGTTTAACGAAGACCCGGATGAATAATTTTTATCTAAACTGGACTAAAAGATGGACAAATGTTCCACTCACGCCTGAGAACCAAGGTACCTAATGCAATTACCTAAAAACTTTAGGTACATTAGTAGAACTATAGTGATGCATTGGTAATGGATATAATACTTTGGATAATCCTAAGGATATCAATAGAATTGGTGAAAAACTAAAGATTAACTAAAAGTTTATCCATTCATAGTCAAAGACTAAAGAAACATTCATATTCCTATATGCAAAGATTAACTAAAAGTTGATCCATTCGTAAAATAAGTTGTTCATTAAATTAAATGATTACATATTGTTGCTTAAACATACAAAGCCTTATTCTATGGGACGTTTTCCTTCAGCCTTGGAATTAGGATCCATGTCCACTGGAGGATCATACAAAGTATAAGGAGAGTTGATGAAGTTAATGTTCTGAAGCATCCTGGTATTGCTACTACTAGGACGATCAAGCAGATGAGGAGGTCAGACGATCTCTAGTTCATCATATAGCTCGTAATCTCCTAAGTATTTAGAAATCAAGCATTGAAGAATACGATGAACAAGAATCTAGTTAACATCTAACTTGAAAGGAGGATTGTCAAGATCCAGCAAGCCTCGGTCATACCAATCCCATAATGAGTTGTTCCGATCTACCTTCATCACGGTTAAAGCGTTCATTTAACCCCATTTATAGGACTCATTCTTAGCCTGTTGAAGCCTATCATCAAGATGCCACAGAGCTTCTTTATACTCATCTATCCAAACCTCTCTTGGTTGTTTGTGGAATTGAAAGGTTAATTTATTAACATATGACTGCAGCTTTTTCAGTACTCCATTCTTAACATGTAATTTGGAAAATTGAGTGGATAAATTTTTAGACAAGGTCTGCAGCTTCTTAGACATCTCAATAATAGCTCGGTCTTTAGCTTTTAACTGCGCAGCTTGATTGGTAAGGGCCTGTTGAGTCCTAACTTCTTCTGTGGTTCCTCGATCAGGCTTATTTCTTACTCGGAAGGAAGATGGGGGCTTAATCTTTTTTAGGGCTTCCAACTCATCCCTTAATGTTGCATTTTCAGTCTCTAAAAAGGAGTAACCTTCATCAGTAGTCGCAACAACAGCTCCAGATAAAGACTTTAAAAGATTCAATTCCTTTCTTAAATTATTATTCTCCTCTTTTAGAAGTTTGGCAACAGTTCTAGTTTCTTCAACTTTAAGCTTAAGTAAAGCTTCATTTTTATTGTAAACATAAACAAAATTATCAAAATCCTGACCTACACTTAAGCTTTGATATTTCTTCTCGTAGCTCTGGTGCAACAGCGCAGTGGATTCATTATATTGATCTTGAAGTTCTTCTATCATCTCATAGTAGGCAAAATTATTTATTACCGCCCGATCAAGTAAGTACTTCAAATACTTGTAGGCTTCTTTAGCCTGCTCTAATACATCATCGTCGAGCAACTGAATTATTTCTTCTTCGATTAAGTCTGTCTGTGTGACCTGCTTTGAAAAAAGCATTACACTTCCTCAGTAGCTCGGTATCATTATAACACAGTTGTTCCATCTTCGCTATAAACTAGTAAGAAGAAATAACCACCAAACAACAACAAGAATGGAGAATAGGTATAATCAACAAGAGATAAAAAGGAACAAACGTTTCTTTTATTGATAACAAAGAGTTCAAGTACAATAGAGAGAAAAGAAATAAAAAGCAAAAGGGAAAATGTCGAACAACTTTACTCCTTCTCCCTATGATTTTCAACCTTCTTGTCTAGATCAGAATAAGGGACTATAGACTGGAGTTGCTCGGTTTGCTCGACTAGAGGAAGAGAAGACTCAAAAAATTTAGGTTGGTCTGCAGTAGATTCAACTACTAGGGAAGACTCTCCAGATTTAGCTTCATCTTAAACCTCATCCTCAATGATTAGAGGAGGACCATGAGTATATCTCTGAAAAAGTTCAGAGCCCTAAATAGTACTTAGCTCCTAAAGGGCAGTAACCCAACCATATTTGAAAAACTTTTGTTTTGCATACTCAATTTGAGCAGAGGCAGCAGAAATGGCTTTGTTCCAGCCCTTGTCCCAACCAGCACTGAAGGATATCTTAACTGGAGACTTTCTCTAAGACCCTTCATAGGATACAAGCTCTTCAATAGTCTTTGACATGCGCTCAACTTCCTCTGCCCTACACTTCGCTTCCTCTTCCATGCGCTTAACTTCCTTAGCCCTGCGCTCAACTCCCTTAGTCTTGTGCTCAGTTTCATGGACATTCTCATCAAATGTCTATCAAAAAGTTTCAGTTGTCTTCAGTTTATCCGCCCAAGAACTCTTATTATTCTTCAAGGCCTGATGAAATTTGAGCAAAGACTTTTTCAAACCATCCAAGGCTTGCTCCATATTATTTGAAGAAGAGGCCCTAATTATATCATCCTTTTCCAGCATATTATTAAAGTGTACCAAGAACTGGAACAGACTAAGATCAAGATGAGTATATGACAAATATAAAAGACAACTAAACCAAGAAAATGGAAACCACTTACTGATACAAGGCTCTAAGCAACCAATTCAGAAACCCTCGCTCGGGGGAGCATGGCATCTATCCCCTCGTGGTCTGAAAGAGTACCAAACTTGATCAACTTCCAGGCCAAATCAGGAGTAATAGTTTTTGGAGGAACAACATCAGAAGAGGGTAATTCAACCAAGGACAATTGATCAGTCACCTGGTCAACCTGCTTCTCTGCAAGTCCTATCCTAAGATTCCTCAAATGAACTTTAGCATCTTTAGGAGTTGCATCTTTAGGGGTTGGGTCTTTGGGGGCTGGGTCCTTAGGAACTGGGGCTTCATAACATCCCATGTTTTCTTCTTGTCTCCTTCAGCAGGTGCTTGGGGGGGAGAAGTACTACCACTAAGAAGATTAGTAATTTTTCTCTTCTTCATGATATCAGAAAGAGGAGTGTATGAATGTTCTTGATCAAGATCAATTACTAGAATAGGAGAAGCAGTAGGTCTGGCAATAAAGGAAGAAATAGTGTTTTTGTATTCAAGTAAATAGGAGGTGGACCTAACGTGCTCCTCATCAACTACCTTGTGAAGTCCCCCAAATAAACTTCAACTTTTTCAAATTTACTTCACTCTCTTTGGGGGATTTTCTTTTTTGGTCAACTGAAATTTAATTTACAAAGCAATAGTCAGTATGACATTTTATCAAATATAAACATGGAAAAACTACCAAAACACATAACAACCGATCCCGTTGCCAAAGAGAGGATATCTAAGTCCTTGATATTTAGCACCTCCAGTTAAGGGAGCATGTTGCCAATTTTTTACAACTACCCCATGATCAAAATAATCCCTATTAGAATTAGGAAGGTTAAATACTAAAGCTTTACTAACTGTCCTAGTTTTTAAATAATAAGTAGTATCACTAGTTACCCATTTATAACAAAATATTATTTCTGGAATCCCTAGATGGGTTTCATAAATTTAATTTAATGTATATACTCCATTCACGACTCTTCATGTGTTAGGTGCTACTCTTGCAGGAACAATGTCAAAATATTGACAAAACTCCAGACACAAGGGATTAAGAGGAAATGTGAACCCGCATTCAGCAATAAAGATGGAAGGGAACCAATGGCCTTCAGCAAGAGAGAAAAAATAAGAAGGAAAGGTGGGATGTTCCAATACAACCCAAGATGGAATGGTAAAGTCAATTTTGAATTTATCAAGCAACTCAATAGGATAAACCATGATGAAGAAAATAAAGAAGAAGAGAAGAAAAATTCTTACTAAAGTTCAAGGATTCAGAAAGAACTGAAGACAGAAAAGAAAATGATCGCACGAAAGTTCAAAGAACACAACAGCAGAATCAGAAGTGAGAGGTAAAAGATGATCGAAGTTTTACCGCCCTTTTTATAAGTCGCCTCAGAAATTGGGAAAAGTAATGATTAAAGTGAACGACGGTTGAGTTTACAGCGACTAATAAAGGAAAAGACGAACATACCTCAGAAATGTTGACTAAAATTTGAAATATTTACAAAACTGCCATTCGCACTCAAAAACTGTCAATTAAGTGGATAAATTTCACAAGTCTGGAAGGTCTGCAACCGACCAAGCAGACCAAACTACTATTGAAGCATAATATTACACACCTTCGCATCAGCTCCAAGTATGAAACATTGGGGGATACCAAAATTTACCACCCTACGTAGACCAATTACAAGTCAGCACGTGTTATCCAATGTGACACGAGTCTAACTCGGTATAATACAAAAGCCCGACCAACAGGGAAGCCCGACCAATAATGAAGCCTAGACAAATGGGAAGCCCGACCAACAGACGAAAATCCAACCTATATAGCCTATAAAACGACGGCAGTCTTACAGCCTGTATTGCCAATGAATTGACATCATTCATATATTTAATTCTCATTATGTATTGATGTAAATTCCTAACAAATGAAGGCATTCCATCCTTTCACATGAAAACTATCAATACTCCTCTTGGGATATAAATACATTGTATCACCCACATTACAAGGGATCAAAAAAATAAATCAAGGCAGTCAATACATAACAGTGGACGTAGGCTTTTCCATTGAGCCGAACCACTTTAAAAACCTCTTTGTCTTATATTTTTTTAATTATTTATCTGTGATCAATCAATTAGGCCTAGTCTAGTTTTTTGCATCAACAATGTTCATTTTCCTTTATTAAAAAAATAAAATTTTTATTTAGTGATTATTTGGGAAAGTTTCTCGGTGAAACCAATTCTAATCATTTAAATAAAAAAAATTAATATGAAAAAATTAAAAATATTTTCTTTCTTCTTTTTTAGGTTTTTGCCTTTTTTTAAGATTTTGTTCTCTAAATTACCTCATTCTTTTAATAAAAAGACATTAAACTCATAGGAGGATTGACCTACCTAAATAGCTCTTTAGTTTGTTTACCATCACTATTATGATTTATTAATTCATATGATTCATGTATTGACACCTTATGCACAACATAAATTATACTTGCGTAATTATTAAAAGCTAAATGACTCGGTAAATTTAAAGATGGATAGGTACACTTATCATTTGAGTTTTGCATTCTCTTTCCTATTTGGAGTGATGTATACACTTATTCATTATTCATTTGAAAAATATTTTAAGTTATTGGTAATATCAATATTCTTGTTTTGATTGTCGACTAAAGAATGGCGATATGATCTTTTACAAAACAAAATTCAAAAATTATGTTTAACCTTACTTTGGATCAAAGGAAATTCATTCCCATTATTTCATTCGTTTCACCAACATCTTGAAAATTGATTCAAAAATAAATACAAAGTGCAATAGGGACTAAAAAAATAAAAGAAGAGAAAAAAAGGGAGAAAGGAAAATAAAAATAAAAATAAAGGAATTCAAAAAGAGCAAAGAATTCTATTGAAAAGAAAAAAAAAAGTTATTCTTATAAATTTCACCCATTCTTCAAGAATACAAAATCATATTGAGATATTGACCAATATCATCCGTTCACACAATTTCCATACTGAAAAAATATTAAAACATCACGAGAATAACATGATTTTACATATTGAAAAGATTACAATTTCACATTCTTTAGAACACGGTATCATATCATGAGATTACATTTATCATTTCATATAAACATATTTCATCACTGACATGTTCAAAACTTTGTTTCCAATTATATTTACTCTTTATGCATGCATGTACCGAGAGACTTACACCAATTCAGAGTATTCTCAATTTTTTAGTGTAATCCTCGACGAGAATTGAACTAGTGAGCTTCATATCGAGTTATTAAAGTTATATACAATTTCACTTGTGAATTACGTAATGCACACCACGCACTCGGTCAATACATATAAATCTCATGAATTTCTTTAACATAACGGTTATAGTAAATAAATTGCTGGAGAAATCTGCTTGTCATTTCTATTTACTCATTAAAATCTAAGATTGTGAAAAAGCTTTTTGATTAGAAAATGCCTAACTAATTTGAGATAAATCTGATGTTGGTGAGTATCAACACTTAAACTCTCACGAGATAAAACTTGTCAACTAAGATAACCTAGAGGTTCAACGGCTTATTACATAAGCTAAATGTAAGTGTGCATCCCACGAAAGTGGATCTCTATCCTTTTTTATAGTTTTTGTAATTATTGAAACTTGGAAAGAAAATAGGGGTTATAAATTTTTTTGGACCCGCGGAACTGGTCATCTCTACTTAAGCCCCTATAATTGGATTTGACCCACAAAATTTGTGATCTCTACTTAAGACCGCAAAATTAGAATTGACTAGCAGAATTGGCAATCTCTACTTAAGCCTTAAGAATTGGCTTTGACCCTTAGAATTGGTCATCTCTACTTAAGCCCTCAGAATTGGCTTTGACCCTCAGAATTGGTCATCCATACTTAAGCCCGTAAAGTTGGTCATCTCTATCTTAAATCCGCAAAACTGTCTTCATCCCACAGAATTGGTCGCTCCCTACCTTTTACCTTGGTCGTCACCTTCTTTAGATCCTCAGAATCATCCATCCCCAACATTTTTTTAGGTCCTCAAAATTAACTTCAACCCTCTAAATCGATCATCATCATCCTTTAGGTCCGCAGAATTTAACTATTTTCTAAACATCATGTGGTGTCTATTTGACGGCTTTCACTTGTTCCAAGCTCACCCATTGAGGGGATCTGTAGACACCATATTCTAAGACCCCCTAAGTCTCTCCTTAAGTACCTAGTACCTCCCCATTTTACTATAAACCCTTGGTCATACTCTGAGTACCAATCTAAAGGTCATCGGGCGCTCCCGGGCCCCGTTTGACTCCCGTCAACTCTATTGTCAGAGCAAAAGCTCTTTAAATCTTCGAAGGGCTCTGAATCTCCTTTCCATCAGTTAATACTGTTTGAGAATTAACATAATAGTTCGAACGAACGGACTATTTTAATATCAAAATCGACTCGGAGGCCACCAGGCGCTCCCACGCCCCGATTTGACCCCAATCAACTTCATCATTAGAGTAAAATCTCTTTAAATATTCCAAGGGAACTGACACCCCTTTCCAACAGTTCACCCCATGCACGAAATAGCATAACCATTTGGAGGAACAATCCATTTTCCCCTAAAAATTGATCTGGATGCCATTGGGCACTCCCGAGCTCCGTTTGACTAAGGTCAACTCTTTAGCTCGAATGAGACTAAATGAATCTCTAAAGTTCACTGAATACCCTTTCCAACGGTTCACCCCATGCACGATGTTGACTTACGGTGCGGACGAATGATCCGTTTTACTTTGAAAGGACATCGCACACTTTCGGGCCCCAGTTGACCAAGATAAACTTTCTAAACCAATCGAAACTCTTTGTAATGTCAAAGTACATATCCTAACCTTTCCAATGGTCCACCCCATGCGCGATTCTGACTTAATGTGCGGACGATCGATCCGTTTCCGTTCGACACTCTCGTATTCAAAGGACCAACGTGCGCTTCTGAGCCATGTTTGACCCAAAGTTAACCCCCTGATCCGGGAGAGGACCAAAGTAATATTTAATATCTCTAATTAACTTTATAAAGGTATGCCTCGTGCATAATTTGGATCAACGAATTGCATTCTACGATCATTTTTTCTAAAAAATCTACACGAGATTACCAATTGACAGGTCCAGTTCCCTGCCTATCGGCAGTGTGTCTAGGGTCACCTGTTGGTAGGCAAGACTAGGTCAATGTTGATCGACATCCCCCTACCCGATAAATAGAGGTCATGACCTCACTTCCAAAGCACACTAGAGATCCATCAGCATCAGTGATCTCAGCAACATTCTCTCCAAATCAGCGAAGTTCCTCCATGTGAAGCTCCATTTAAGCTTACATTCCCATTATTTTCATACCCAATTTGTCAAAATCACATTCTCTCTCATCCAACCTTCGTCTCACATTCAAGGGAGTTCATCCAAGATCAAATATCAAGCTTCAAAGAAGGTCCAAATCCTTCCCCCTCTCTTTCAATTTCTCGTTTGCATAAATTACATTAGATTCTCAATCTAGTTCTTTTTTTAGTCCATACGCATGAATATCTTACATTTTTATTAGTATATTGCACATACTTTATTTTCTATAAAAAAAAAAGAGGGTTACAGCTATAAATTCCGAATAGGATTATCCATCACACCTTTTCAAAACTAAAACACATTTTTCTACACACATATAATAAATTCCATTAGAATCTAAAGGATAAACCCCACCCCCATGCGGCATTCGGACTACATAGACTTTGATGCCTTTATAGGCTACGTAGGCATTTCGAATTTAAACCCGAGACTCGAGTCCAATTTTTTAATTTTCTAATTTTTCCCATCTTCTAATTTTTCAATTTCTCCAAATTTCCAATTGACCCAAAATTCCCCATTTTCATATTCTTGCATTATTATACATATTATGTTTGTTATTATGGTTAGTGTTCCATCCGACACATATTATCGTTCTATCATAACGATCAATATCGCGATAAACACATAAATCATATTTTCTATATATTATTTTGGGAACATTCCTATGGATGACCTCACTCTATCTCTTCCATGGTATCAGTTGGGTGATTCCGATATCCATTATATATACACTCACACACACTTCACGGATAAGTAAAGGAAAATAATAACACTAGCCCAAGAGAGACTGTAAGGGCGGAATGGGTTCCTAACACCTTCTCATTCTGTAATTTAGCCCCGAATCCTTTGAACTATTGGTTTCGTATGCATCAGTTTATCTTTGATGATGTTCTCTCGAGGCGGAAACATGTTATTTTGCTTGTTTTGTGCAAAATCAGTTGGCGACTCCATCTCTTCACATTTACCCCACACCGACGACAGCCGAAGCGTTCTCAAGTAGGGTGTGAGACCTTTCGATCACCCTTCCTTTCCAATTCCCACTTCGGGAGGTATGAGAGGGAGAAGAGGAAGCGGAACGCATTCTTTGATCGAGATGGCCACGGCCTTTAACATGGTGGAGCATGAATTTTTTGAGAAGTTTTATAATGGCCTGAAACCTCAATTTAAATTAGTGTTAAGAAACACCAATAGGTCTGGCATTATGGAGTTGCATGGAGAAGAAAATATTAAATTTTATAATGTTTTGGAAAGTCGGTCATCTAAAATAACATTGACTACGGATTTATGGACTTCCAACCATCAAAACATTACTTATTGTTGTTTGACGACGCACTGCATTGATGATAAATGGGTTTTACAAAAGAGTATCATTAACTATAGGTTTATTGAATACCCACATGAGTTCATTTTGGATTTGATTTTGGATTAGAATTTGGAAAAAAAAAATATTTGCAATGGTTGTGGATAATACAGGTGTTAATGATGTCATGGTTGGTTGAGTAATAAATCTTTGCTTTGTTTGGGTGGTGGTTTGTATCATGTTCATTTTAGTGCCCATATTCTTAATTTGATTGTTCAAGATAGGTTGAAAGTGATTGGGGGTCTTATTCTTAGCATTAGAGACACTATTTGATATTTACACAAGTCACCATATGGGAAACAAAAATTTGGCTTTAGTTACCACTACGGATTGGATAGAATAAAAAAAAAGGTCAAGAAAGTAGTTATTTAATTTGTCATTATTTTTACGTTTTTTCCTCTCTTCAAATATCTAAATCTTTATAATATTTTTTTCAACTGTTCAAGAATCATAAGGTTTGTTCCAGCGGTATCATAGAAGAAGATAATCACTAAGTAATTTCATTATTTTCTTTTATTTTTTAACGTACTTTATCTTACAATATTTGTATTTACGCTTGAAGAATAAATGTTCATTATTTTCTTTTGTTTTCAGGATGGATTTGAAGGAGAAAGTTGAAGTGAAGATGGGTTTCATAGTTTGATTTTGAACTTTTATCTAAGTAATGTTTGTAATTTTTTGATTTTGAATGTCGGATTTGATCTTGGTGTTATTTGTTATGATGTGTTTAATATTTAAACGGTGAATTTCAATGTTGGACTTCTATCTTGGTGTTAGTTTGATTTTGAATGTTGGACTTTTTATCTAAGAATAAATGTTGGACTTTTATCTAGAATATTGTTTATGGTTATTTATTTCATTAGCTTTTTTTTGGAACATTTGCAAAATAAATTTATGAAATAAGAGATGAAAATAAAAATTAGATTCGGAAATATCATTACTTGGATTCGGAACTATCATTATGAAATAAGAGATGAAATAAAAAATGTTGCAAATCAAGTGGTCAAAATTATATTTTTTGACATATCATTATCTTTTTTTTAATGAAAATTATTATTTAAAAAAACAATCGTATTGGATTAAAGGATTCTTAACAAATCAGATTCGAAACCCTAACAGATAATCCGTCGAATAATCAGATCAGATCCGAATCCATTTAACATAAACGGATTTGGAATTGGATTTGCCTGATCCGGTCCGAATCCGATCCGTTTATAGGCCTAAAGTGAGGTATTATCCTAACAGCCTTGTCATATACATATATATTTAATTGGGGGATTTTTGCATGTAAGAACCATTGCCCATGATTTAATGCTTTTATTGAAAATGTGAGGGTGCATGGGAAGGGCTACTAAGGAAGATATCTTCCTTATGTGAAAGTCCACCATTTGTAAGAGACTACAAAAATAAGAGGAACAAGAAAAAAAACATTGCCAAGGCCAAATTTTGTTTCATTGTTTCTTCAACTAAATTGATACCTTCAAAATGAGAGAAAAAATGATATATCTATAATTGTGAGAGTGTTATAAGTTAGAGACCAATTGTTTTATATAATGAGTCCTAGTTATTTTATATTTAACGCTATTGATTTGAGAATCATCAATATTTCTAGGATAGCAGGCATTGTGCTTGTTTTCCATTTATGAATTTACTTTATCTATCACAATGAGGCTAAATGGTTACTTGATAAAGCTAATGCAGTTATATAAAGCTCCTTGGACATTTTTAAGTGATTGGGTCACAATTCATTTATTTTTAATTCATGCCTCTTCACTCCATCCCATATAATTAGACACGTCGATACTATGCTAGTGTATAACGCTTATGTATTTTGTGTCATTTTCTGAACATTTATACACACACACACACATATAGCGTGTGTGTGCGCCTATGTGTCATTAGTATATTTTGCATATTTATATATGTGCTATATTTTATTTATGAGTCTTTTCGTTTGCATTTAATCCATATTTGCCAAGTGCTTTATTTTTATATGATCATATTCGTATCTCTTGTTTCTTGTTTACATTGGTACCTTATACTTATTTTTGTATTCAAATTGGTATCATTTATTGCATCAATATTAGTATCAATTGATCACTATTTGTATTATTTATGCTTGTGTATCCATGTTTTTTTGCGTACTTTAGACCATTGCATGATATTATTATTTCCTTTAAATTTCCAATTGACATCACATGTTCTCACTTTTTTGGGCAAATTTGATATGTGGAGGAGAAATGATTTATTATGCATTCTTTTTTTGTCTATTCCTGATCAAAAGGGGGGAGAAATGGTATCTTTCACTTTAGTTTTAGGAGGAGATCTTTCTTTCGCTTTAAATTTAGGAGGGGATATTTTTCTTATAAGGGGGCATCTTACCTAGGTGGGGATTGTTAGACATATGAGAAGTTTTTAGTCTTATATAGATTTATACTGCTATATTATGTTTGCATTTAAAGGTTTGTTTGAGTGTGAAGGTTTGCAACATGCGGCAAAGTTTATAAGAGAGAAAAGCTACTCAAGGTTTATTAGTTGGTTAAATTTTACTTTTTTCTTTAGGGGTTGGGGATTGAGTCTTAGATGAGCTTGGCGGCCCATAGGTGTCTTTTATTTTTGCTTTTGTCCTGAAATAGACAAAGGAGGAGATTTGTAAGGACAAATTTCTTAATAGAGTAAACTTATATGTGTTGGCTTACTCTGCATTTTGATAAAACTCATTGAGTCACACGTTAGGGCTTGGGTGTATTGACCTTTAAAGACTATAACGTAGTTTCTTGAAGACGTAGTGTCTAAGTTATAAGATCTTCATCATCACGTCGTGTTTCGTGCTCATTTTTGTCATCATGTTTCGAAGATCTCTAAGGTATGAATGCATAAATATTTTAATCCTTGGAGATTTTCTATATGGGTGTTAGGTTTTTATAAATTATTTTAAAATGATTTAATTTTCTTTTAATACTTTTTTGGAAAAATATTTTCTCGCGACTTCGTTAGAACAAAATATGGTATGTCCTTCGAATGAGATATATTATCTCGTTAGAATAGGTTCCAAAGGACTTTGAACTAACCAACTTTATCATTAACTGGAATCTTGTTAGATAGATAGTTGGATACGTGTTCGAATGAGATCATGTACTTCGTTCGAACGAGGTTTAAAGTCATTCGAACGAGCCTGTTAATTTTTGATAATTTTGAGATTTTTAAAATTACTTTTCATCCTTATCTCAATTTTGGAATACCTCCTATAAATAGGAGTGCGGAACAACATTTCTATTAGAGAGAGAAACATATGTTTTGTGTTCCCAAATTCTATGAAAAAACTCTCAAAAACCCTAGTTTACACTCAAGTTGTATAGGATCCAAGTGTTCATCATATTATGTGTTAAGATCCTATTTTGGGCACCATTACTTTATTCACAATATATGTTAAGATTCATTTCATAGGAAGGACTCCGTATTTCCTCTTTACTCACAATGGCCTCCGGATTTGTGGTATTGCAATGAAAAAGTAGTGGACTCTATCGTTTGATCTGTAGACAGTTGTTGAAGTTGTTTAGTGGATACCAAGGTGTATGTGGACTCACACGTTGTGGTAGTGAATGAATAGACTCTTCTGTTTCGCTATATGGAGGCTGAAAGAACGAATAACTTCAAGGCTTTCCTGAGCGTCGAGTCTGTGTTATAAGGCTATAGTCGTGTCCTTTGTAATTTCATACATAGTGAATTTGTGTGGTTGGGTCGTCCGAGGTTTTTCCCATTGGTATTTTCCTCGTATATCGGGCATTGTGGTTTGATTTAATTATTTTATCTTGAAATCACCTTGATTTGTGTATAGGTTAAGATAAAATTGATTAATCGGTTTAATCATAGCTTGCTTACAATTGGTGCAACATTTTACTTTGGGTTAAATTATTTAAGTTTAATATTTAATTTGAAAAAATTAAAAATCGACTTTTGTTTAGACCATTTCGTATATACCCGCACTTTCTCATCCCGACCAGGTCCTCTTCCTGCAGAGGCAAGCTAGGATAATGCTTATCGTATACATCAGAATCAATAACGACGTCCATCTTGGTTTGGGCTGAATCCCAGCCTATCTTAAAACTTGACTTGTGAATATAAGACAACTATTTCTTTTCCTGTTCATAGGCGTCCCCAAAGCCTTGATCACAGGACTCTGTAACTATTTTATTTAGCTGATCGATCTCATATTTTAGCTCGGCCATCTTGGTTTGGTTGGCTAACTTATCTTTCTCATAATTAACCCTAACTTCCTTAAAAGCTTAGACTTTCCAAAAGCCACATCAATGTCCCCAAAGCCTTTGCCTACTCAACCTTTCTACCAAAGATATCCATAAATTCGACCATGAACTGCACAGAAGAAAGAATAAGTTGGTTGATTATAAAAAATGTTTGAGAATTAACCGATCAAAGTTGTAGAACTTACGCAAGATTGTTCCTGAGCGAAATTAGAATACAAATTGTAAGAAGTCAGCATTCAAACTTTATCCCAATCACCCTCGAGGATGGACCCCCTCAATAAAGGTAGAGCCAAATCAGAATCTAGCATCACTGACTTCCCCATCAGATGGATTTTTAACCTTCTGGATGACATAATGTCAACAGTAGTATTTGATAGATCAATCATTGCCTTCTTTTGGTCCCAGTTCTTATCGAGGGAATCCGACAAAGTGACAAGGTTAGAAGACCCCTTGACCTCTTTTCTCTTGCCCCTTTAACTCTTTGAGATAGAGGGAAGTCAAAATCATCAACTAATGAAGGAAATTTATTTTTTGGAGGCATCTTTTCAGTTGAAATTTTAACGAAAATGATATTCATGTCCACATGCTCAAATGAGGTCGGGGTGGATGTAGCAGAGGATCCTTTTCTAGTGGAAGGAACAAGAATCTCAGGAAGAAAGTTAATTGGTTTAGCTATAAAGTTGGTCGTGGTGTTTTTAGATTCAAGGAAAAATAATGTCGAGATGCTTGGCACTTGGGGTCAAAGGCCTCTTAAGTTTCTAGACCTTAGTAAGATCCTCATGTTTGAAATGAGAGATAACGGGCTCTAATTTCTTGGACTAAATTGTACAAAATAAGTAAATGAGTAAGTGTTAGCATCAGTCCCATAAAACAACCAATAACCAGTAATGAAATCCAAAAGAGAAAGTAGCGTCAACCTACTTTTTGCCCATTGTCACGGCACCTAAACCTGTTATATGGCTCACCGCCCTTAGGAATTAGTGGATGTTTTCAATCCCTGGAAATAATCCCATGACTCTAATATCCCTTATTGGACCCAATAAGATTAACAACTAAAATCCTATCTTCTTTCCTTACCATCATATAAAAGCCATTGTAATTCATTTTTTTACCACAAATAATAATATTTAATACCCGGTATCCCTATTCGAGTACTATATAACCCGTTGATCCTATGCACTCCATTAACTATCGTCCATGTATTTGGAGAAGACTAGGCATGAACCACTTTAAATAATTTGCAAAACTCCATAAAGAGTTCATTTTAGGGGAAAGTTATCCCTGCTCAACTACTGAGATAGTATGAAACCAGTGACCACCCTCGACATTATAGCAATCATTGGGCACGGAAGTACATTCAATCTTCACCCAACCAGGGATCGAATAACTTTTTTTTGAAATCTCTTAGAGTTTTATCATTTATGGTATAAACCATTTTCTCATACAACAAAGAGGAAAATAAAAAAATAATCAAAATACGGAGGAAGAATGGAAAGTCTTTACAGAAAACTCAATAGCGTTAGAAAGAGAAAGTACTTACAGGAAATGGAAGATCTAATAACACTTGAATAGTTCAAGTGACGAAGAAAATGGTAGTATAGAATCTCTCAAAAGGTTTGTCTCAACTCCCAAGTCGCTTTATCATTTGTAACGGGACCCGAGCCAACAATTAAAGGTAGCACCTCAACTTTTGGTTCCCTAATGTGCTTTTTTACCAGCGTACCCTCAACTAATTTAAATAAATTATGAGGGTCCCTTTCAAGTCTAATGGGAAGATTGGAGCTGTTTTTATTTCGAAAATCTCATAAGTGTAAGTGCACTTCCACATCCCCGTATTGTGACTAACGTATCTCAGCCGACCACGGTCATTTCTGTCAGCAGGCAAACCTCTCCACCCCATTCGGGCTACAAAGCTTTGGGGGAAATTGTGAGGAAATAATCCGAGCATTCTGAATTGATAGGGGAAGATGGCATTTGTCCATGGCGTTCAAAACTTGGGATGAGCACAATGGAAAACTTGATCAAGTAGAATTTTAGAGCTGATCAACTCAAATAAACTATGGAACCAACTAATAACTCCTAGAGTCCTACACGACACAATCGCCTCATGATCTCTATAAATGTAACCCACACCCCTGGGGAAAATGGGCATGTAATTTTTGTTATTGTGGATATAGTAATAAGAAAGAGAAACACCTCGTGTATGTAGTCCATTGTCGAATCACGCAAATGCATGCGTTATGTTATTGTATGACTTGTTTATTATATCTGCTTATAATTGTTCATGATCATTTATTGAGGGATTTTTGCACCTAAAAAATAATTTAAAGTATGTGTTTATATAATTCATTTTTCGTTGCGTACAGTAAGTGTTTCATGTTTAATTTTTTTGATTTTTTATTTTAAAATTGACGTAAATTATTTTTCATTTTAATTTGTACCATTTTAGGGTTTCAATAAATTCACGTTTATAATTTTTGAATTGAACGGTGAAGCAAATTTAGTGTGTTACATTAGTGGAATGAAGTTTAATGTTTGCATTCGTGAAACAAACACATCATATACGTTTAGTTCATTTTTTTTTTGTTGCACACAGTTAATATGTATTGACTATGATGTTCACAAAATAGAAATTGCTATTGTTTATTAGTGAAACATCAATAATGTAACGAATGTTGATTTCTGGTATCATGAAACATAGTTTGTGGTCATCTTTGATTTTTATTTATTATGTACTAGTTTCAATATTTTGTTTGTGATACACCAGCTTATGTCATGTGCATTTGGGTTGAAAAGTTGGATCATTTTGTTTCTACTACAAAATAATTATTGACCTCATTTTCTTATAGATCTAATTTTTCATGTTATATTAAAATTGCTGGTTGATTTGTACTATGTGTAATATTAAAAGGATAAATGGTATAAATAGGCAAATGAGGTAAAGTAAACATATATATTCCATATAAATTTGAAAAGATATGTAATGTATTGTATTATCTGCATCTAGGTGCATGGTTTTGGTACATACAGTAAGTATATACTAAATATGCAAAACATAAATAGTGCTTAGGGTTATAAGCACAAATTTGTCGAATTCTGTGAATATGTATACACGAGTATAGGGACAATATGTATACGAATAATAATATTTGTGTGTCTGATATTTATGTGAAAAATACCCATCCTAGAGGATATGTTATCAGTAGAGGTTACGCACCGCGGAAGGTCACTCTGATGAATCCCAACAGAGGTACTGTTCCCCTGGGTCATAGGTTTGTGAACGATCACCCTATGTGGGTTAAGAGTCCCGTGGAATAACGTGGCATGGTTATAACCCACGAACTTGAGGCCATAATGGCCTCCAGTTTTCTTTTTCATTTTCAGTTCATTCCAATCCGGTTGCCCAGGTTGTGGTGGACATTCTTAGAGCTTGTTAGGATGCTAGTTATTTCCTAACCAGCAAGAAAATGCTCAGAGGGATTGCGATTATACGTATATAGTGAGATATGTATATGTATGTGAACAATATATATATATATATATATATATATATATAGTAAGTCTCCTGTAAGGACTCCTTATGGTGTAGACCCCGGTACATACCATTTTTTTTAAAATAGTAAGAAAATGAATTTTTTGATGAAACTTCATGGATATGATCTCCATGGAGATAAGATCGTCTCCAATTTTTTTCGTCAAAAAATTCAATAAAAACACCATTGAGATGAGGTGATATGTAAAAAAATAGTATAAATATGAATTTTCATCCGTTGAAATGTTGGGTCGGCGCCAACCGCTTTTTTGATTGAATTTTTCGATGAAACTTAATGGATATGATCTTCTCACTGTTGATATCATATCCAAAAAGTTTCATCAAAAAAATCAATCAAAAAGTGGGTGAGATGACCACCAACATTTCAACGGTCGAAATTGCGTATTTATACCATTTTTTTACATATCACTTCATCTCAACAGTTTTTCTGTTGAATTTTTTAATGAAAAAAATTCTAGATGATCTTCCCACCATAGAGATCATATCCATGAATTTTCATCAAAAAAAATCATTTTTTTACTATTTTAAAAAAGTGGTATGTACCGGAGTCTGCACCATAAGGAGTCCTCACAGGAGAGGGTGTCTCTCTCTCTCTCTCTCTCTCTCTATATATATATATATATATATATATATATATATATATATATAAGTTTGGCGATTATATATGGGTGAATAATATTAATACATGAGTATGTAATGAATAACTTGGGTGAAGTTATATGAATCAATTAAGATGAAATTTAAAATGATTTAGCGTGTATGATGGCTAATTTAGAATTAAAGCATAGAACAAAAGTATGTGACACAGTTTGGGTAGAAGGTTAGCGTATGGAGATAAAATACGTGTTGGTGGTATTTAGGTAGGGTAGTACATAACTAGGGTGTTTAAAAGGTATACGATAGGTGCACATAATGGATGAAGGGTGAGGGTCATTTCATGTTAGTGCGCTATCGGTTTAAATATGGGAAAATGTTGTACTTATTCATTAATGGATCTTATTCACTTGCTAAATGTTTCTAAAAGGTTTTGGGCTATAACCCGTATCAAATATTTTCAAAGCTTTTAGGTGTCAAGCCACACGAATGCCAAGCAAGATTACTCATTCCAGGATCCATGGAGCTGCAGCTCATGTGCAGGCTTAGAGGTTTTGGATTCGTCGATTCTGTATTTGGTATTCTAGATAGGTTCCATCTCATTTCATAGGTGGACATGTCGCCCCAATTGTCAGACTCTTTATACAGTAAGTTTTTATTTAACTCGACTACTGTGGGTTGTATTAGATTGTTATGGATCCAATGGTATATTTGGCATTTCGATCTTAAATTTGTTCCGCCTTTAGACTTTATTACAGTGATGGTTTATTTTTAGTTTGGTTACTTTGAATGGTTTGTGGTAAATTGTTTAATTTTTGGTAATTAATGAAAGATAAAATCTGGCACCGGCTTATTTTAATAGGTGATTAGTAATTAAAAAATCGATAGTGACACTAAGAATGAAACGGATGAGATTCCTATTTTATTTTAGTAGAGGACTGATCACCCATTATTGAAATAGGCGGCATGTCACACATATTTGATTTGACACCTCTATGTGACACCCCGCCTAATAAAATACCGGGTGATCAATCCTATACTAAATTAAAACAGGAATCTCATATGGTTCATTCTCAGCATCACTGTCGAAAACCAACATATTACTAACAACCTATTAGTCCTGGCATCAAAATTTTAATTAACTAATATTTTTAACCAAACCAACCATAAGAAACGCAATCACAACAGTTTATATACACGGAACTGAAATGAAATAAGATAACCAAAATCTCGGTACAATATATAATACAACCAAATTGAAGTGCTACAAACTAAAATGCGGTAAAAGAATTAATGAATACAATTGGGCCATCATCCCGAATGTTGCTACAATACCTCCTATCTAGATTACAAGGATAGAGGCATCTAAAATAATCTTGCATGCATCCACAGCTGCTGCAGCAACGTCTGACTGAAAGAATCATCATCCAGGTGTCCTTGTGACTGGACACCTAAATATATATACATATACAACAAGAGAGAGGGAAATATAGAGAAACGGGTCAAAGCCCAAGTTTTGAAAATATTTAGCAATGCATCGAATGCTATATTTTTAAAATATGATGTCTCTTATATTTAAACTCGTATCGCACTCCCATGAGATACACCTCACCCCTCCTATACATAGTGCACACCTATCGTATACATTTTTAAACAACCTAGTTAAGCTACCCTGCCTAACTAATCTCTTTCACTCATTGATTCGTATCGAATCCTGCACATTATTACCCTCGAACTTAGGCATTTTAACCCTCTCGGGTATCGTAATTGCTATAATTATGCTCGATAACCAGACAACCTTTGTTTTACACGTTAATATGTTATTTAAGGTATTATTAATCTTTTATAGTTATTACGGTGCTTAGTATGAAGTTTGGGCGCATTTCGATTAAGTTTTGTCACGATTCGCACGTTCAGGGGCATTTTCATATTTTCACACTTTGGTATTTTTTACCAAAGTCTTCATGAAGTTGTAGCCCTCGGGCAAAGCATCGCGTGACCATGAACGGTGCGCGAATCGGAGTCCGAACGAAGGAAACATGGACCTTTAATCGGAACGAATTATAAAAGATTCATTAACAATCTTATTAATTAAATCCATGTCCCTTTTCTTCTTTAATAACAAATCCATTAATTCCCTTTGTGTCCCTACTTCGTTTTTTACAGCAAATGAAGATGGCGATTTGGAATTTTGCTCAGGTTTTGCTCGGATTTTGGGTTCATTCGAAATTAGGGACTTTCATCCCAAATTGGAACTCGATCTTTGACCACACACGCAAATGCGTCTCTTTGGCCATTTTTTTGGAGCTTGGAAATGGGTCTTGTGCCACCATTAATGGAGCTTGGTTGGAGGTGTTGGGTTTTAGGATTTCACCATGTTACTAGGTCTTCGTGGTGGTTTGTTTTATGGGTTTTGTGTTGTACAACAATGGAACAATTGTTGCAGGTCTTGATTTCTTGGGTGTGGCTGATGCGATGGAACACAAGAGAGAAAGGGGGCTGAGTTGCTGTGAAAATGCATGTCGCCTCCTTTAATGTGCGGTATCTTTCATTGAGATTACAATTTTTAATTTCATATATAGCGTTCTTCATTTGTGACATGTGTGCGGCCTAGTTTCTATTTACATTTACTCTTTATGCCTGCATGATCCGTGTGTTAACTCCCTGTTTTGAGTGAATTCACTTAATGAGTGTAATGCCCATGAGGATTAAATATATGCTTGCTTTATTTAGTATCCGATTTATTTAAGTTTTTTCCAAATCACATTTGCATGTGCTCGCTCCCCTGCCACATTTTAAGGTTTCAATTCAACGAAGTTCATTCTATAATGTTAAATTAGGACGGTTGTGTGAATTAGTTCACTTTGCTAATAATGCGTATGAAATCTTTTTCGTATTTTTGGGCTTGTTGCATGTTGTGATTGGGCATATTTTGAGGAAACCATATGATGTTTGTGGGTTTTATCCCTAAAAACCCTCACGAGATAACACTCGTCCACTAGGGTAACCTAGGGGTTTAACGGCTTATTGCATATGCTAAATGCAATCGTGTTCCCTATGAAAGTGGCATTTATATTTTGATGCATATATATATTTTGTGTTTTTCTTATAGTTCTTCTTACTTTGAATTTCATTACTAGGGACTAGCAATGTCTAAATTTGGGGGGTGATTCGTATCGAATCCTGCACATTATTACCCTCGAATTTAGGCATTTTAGCCCCCTCGGGTACCGTAATTGCTATAATTATGCTCGATAACCAGACAACCTCTGTTTTATACGTTAATATGTTATTTGAGGTATTATTGAGCTTTTATAGTTGTTACGGTGCTTAGTATGAAGTTTCGGCGCGTTCCGATTAAGTTTCGTCGCGATTCGCTCGTTCAGGGGCATTTTCATAATTTCACACTTTGGTACTTTTACCAAAGTCTTCACGAAAGTTGTAGCCCTCGAGCCAAGCTTCGCGTGGTCGCGAATGGTGCGCGAATCGGAGTCCAAACGAAGGAAACACAGACCTTTAATCGGAAAGAATTATAAAAGATTCATTAACAATTTTATTAATTACATCCATGTCCCTTTTCTTCTTTAATAACAAATCCATTAATTCCCTTTGTGTCCCTACTTCGTTTTTTACAGCAAATGAAGATGGCGATTTGGAATTTTGCTCGGGTTTTGGGTTCGTTCGAAATTAAGGACTTTCGTCTCAAATTGGAGCTCGATCTTTGACCACACACGCAAATGCCTCTCTTTGGCCATTTTTTTGGAGCTTGGAAATGGGTCTCGTGCCACCATTAATGGAGCTTGGGTGGAGGTGTTGAGTTTTAGGATTTCACCATGTTACCAGGTCTTCGTGGTGGTTTGTTTTATGGGTTTTGTGCTGTACAACAAAGGAACAATTGTTGCAGGTCTTGATTTCTTGGGTGTGGACTGTGTGATGGAACACAAGAGAGAAAGGGGACTGAGTTACTGTCACCGATGGTCGACCGATAAATGGATTTTTGCCTTGTTTCGTTGGTAGTGGGTTTGGTTATGTTCCGTCGGTCGACCGGCCACCACCCACGGTCGACTGGTCCCTGCTTTTGGACGATTTTGCTACCACTATTTACTATTCTTTTTTTTATTTATTTATTTTTCTTTTCTTCCTTAAGTTGGAGACTTTTCCTTATTCCTTTTCTTTTTCCTTTTTCTTTCTTTCTTTTTGACAACTTAGTATAAATAGAAGACATATCTCATTTTTAGAAAATATCATGTAAAGGATTAGATTTTTAGTTCTCTTCTCTCTTAAAACCTAGGGATTGGTATATTTGGGGATTTTTTGTTGGAGATAACCCCTCTCCTCATTTTCCACCATTAATGTAAGTGTTACTATTCATTGTCTCCTTTAAGATGTATTTGCTTTATTTCCCATGCTTATTTATTTCTTGCCAAGTTAAATTAATTTGTAGTGTTAATTTAATTAGTGTGCTTTAATTAATTAGTTAATTTATTTAATGTCATTTAATATGTTTAGCAGCTAATTTAAATTAGGTTGTGTCAAATTGAACTTACTTTGGGTTGTTTGGTTGCTTTGCTTTGGTGATGGTGTTTACGTATTTATTTCAAGTGTGTTGTCCTAGTTATTACGCCTAGTAATTTTAAGGGGTATATCATGTATGCTCCATATTTACGACCTTGGGTCCGTAATTTTTGGGGTATTTGTTGACGCCGAAATCTTATTAGTCTTTTATGCGAACATAAGGGGTGTGACAACTCTTGATTTAATTAATTGACGAAACGAGACACTATCTTTATAATTTGCGAACCCATGTAACCATTTTATACTAATTAACTCGGGTGAGGGATATTCGACGCAACCTATGGTTTTTATTTTCTTTATTAATTTAGTTTAAATACACTCATGCCTAATTTATCTTTTATTTCTTTTTAGTTAACAAATTACCTTTTACACTTTTATTTAGAATTATTAAACCAATTAAATTTTAACAACTCGTCTGTGTAGATTTTCGATACCCGGACTTAGCCGCTATACTCCCTTTTTAAGTGTAGTCATAAGTTTAGACTTTTTGTATTAAGCTGGTGAACGAAAAATAACGATCGGCATTTAACACGCGCTACTTTTCACCCTTAATCACCCATCCTCTGAATTCTCATATCTATCACTTACCCGGCGTGATATCATATATATATATATATATATATATATATATATATATATATATATATATATATATATATATATATATGTGTGTGTGTGTGTGTGTGTGTGTGTGTGTGTGTGTGTGTATTCTAAAACTTTCACTAGTTTAAAATACCATTTTTCACTCTAGTATATAAAATCCCGTATATATAATTCTCACTTTAATATACGAATCACAGTTTAAATTCGGATAAAAATCTCCCGGGAGAATAAAATCTTATTCATCTTACACTTTACACAAGTCTAAATTATATGATTTCACATCTTCATATACATGCAATATTGTTGATACCAAATTTAGTCTGCTGACGTGGACCATTCATTTGAAGACACGTGTCATCCTACGAACACTTTCAACGAACAACATATTGTCACCGAGTTACTCAAGCGCCCGAAGCAACTCAATCATACCGAGCAGCTTAGGCGCCCCGAGGAGCTTAAGGCCCCGAGCTACTCAAGTGACCCAAGCAACTCAAGCGTGCCGAGCAGCTTAGGCGGTCCGAGCAGTTTAAGCGATCCGAGCTACTTAGTGTACAGAGCATCCAAATCAATCGAATCAAAGAGACGATTGTGCATTAAACCCTCATTATTATCGTACAAATGTATATTTCTACTAGATAACAGCGCATTGTCCTTTCACATGTACAGCCTTAAGGCTATAAATACATTGTAACCTCCTCATTAGAAGGGGACTCTGGATTTCTTGGCAAACTCACTCATCAAGAATTCTAGGTAAACAGTCAGCAATACAAAAACAGTGGACGTAGGCCATTCTTATAGGGATGAACCACTTTAAAAATCTTTTGTCTTATTTATTTTATCTGTGATTGATAAATTAGAGATAATCTAATTTTTTACATCAATAGATTGGCGCCGTCTGTGGGAACGACTGTAATTAGCGTTTTTCACCAAAACAATTCATAATCAATGGCTGATAATCCAAAACCTAGTAATCGAAATGCTGGGATCCCTCCAAATCCATCTACTCCCCCAAATTTTCCAGATCTGGCTGGTATAATGGCTAATTTGACCCAAGGCCAGACGGCCATGCAAGAAACCATGCGACAACTTATACAAATTGTTCAAGGCGGAGTGCCGGCTCAATCAAGACAACGAAGTGTTCATAGAAATACTCGTTTACCCTCTTCGCGAACTAGGCGAACGTTATTCCCAGAGGAATCTCGATCCAGACGCATTGACTCATATAGTACTGAGAGATCTAATGATCCTTCTTATCATCCTGGTAGGACTTCCTCAGTACGAGCTACAGACACTCAATAAAACGTCACTTTATCTCCAGAAAGGACCAATGCTCTTGAAAGGTTGAGTAGAGTCTCTCCTTTTGATCATTTGGGCCCAAGGAGGAATAGAAGTCCCCCCAGGATTGTGTCGAGGAACTCTCAATGAACATTCGATCTAAGGGAAGGCTCTGCCCAATCACGACCAACTGCTCGTAATGAAAGATCCCAAGAGGCAAATTCAACGCGATCAGTTGCTCGAACCAATAGGCTAGAGGAGGGAAACGACATATTGAAGGGTTCTATTCAGAGGTTGGAAGAAATATTAGGGGAAATAGCTAAGGCCAGGAATCCTCTATAAAGAACTTTTGTCCAAGGGACACCATTTGTATTGGCAATCGTGGATTTTTCCACACCATCAAAATTCAAAGCTCCTATGGTGACGCCTAAATATGATGGAAAAGTTGACCCTCTCCTTCATATAGAACAATACCAAGCTGATGTCGATATCTATGCAATTCCAGATGAGATGAGATGCAGGGCATTTTCAGGAACTCTTACCGGATCTGCTCAGATATGGTACAATAACCTTCTCGGGGGAAAATTGCGACTTTCTTTCAACTAACAGAACTCTTTATTGGGAACTTCTATTTTAGAGCGAAACCAGTCAAACGAGTAGCACACTTGCTGAGTGTTAGACAAAAGACAGGTGAAAGCAACAGGGAATATATTACTCATTTCAATAATGAGAAACTTGAGGTAATTAATTACGAGGAGAAAACAGCAATTACTGCTCTGATGAGTGGACTGTTGTCGGATAAATTGTACTACACTTTAGCTAAGGATCCGCCTAGGACCATGGCTGGACTGATGGTAAAAGCAGCCAAAATCATGAATGCCGAGGAGGCCATGGATGCGAAGAAGAATGCAGATACGAAGGAAACCAAGGTCGAGGCTGACAAGACTGAGAAGAAGGATCAGAAGAATAATGGTGGCAACAGACAGTCGAAAGCAAAGCAAGCACTGGAACAGTTGAAGAAATTTGGAAATTATACTCCTTTGAAGGTAGATATAAACCACATTCTGGAAGAGATCAAGAACAGCGAGGAGCTAAACTGGCCAGGAAAAATGAAGGCAGATCCTGACAAGAGGAATAAGTCCAAATATTGCGAGTTCCATAAAGACCGTGGTCACACTACCAAGCATTGTATAGCTCTCCAGAATGAAATTGAAGCACTCATCGGGTGGGAAAATTGACCAAGTATGTTGATCACCGAAATGGTGAAAGGACCAACGACCGAAGAAGGCAAAGATCTAAATCTCCTCGTCGAGCAAAAGAAGACATGAAGAGAAGTCACGAAGAAGATCCAGAAGATGACCAAGATGACCCCGATCTCCCCAAAAAACCAAGGCAGCCAGAACGTGAGGTATTTTCAATCCATTTTGGATCATTTGAATGTAATGTTATTACAGGTGGAGATGCAGGAGGTGGGAACATGACTGCAGAAAGGAAATCTTACCTCAATGAGGCTCAAGCTTGCTCGTACATTCAACGAATAAATCTGGCTGGACCGAGAAAGGTGAATAAAGACAAATTGGTCATTAGTTTCTCTAAGAATGACTTGGCAGGTGTGCTATATCCTCATGATGACCCATTAGTGATCAAGATGAGAATGAAAGAAGTGGTGATTTCACGAGTACTGGTAGATAATGGTAGCTCGGCAGATATCATGTTCTATTCATGCTTTGACAGTTTGAATCTGAAGCTATCTCAGTTAGAGCCATATCATAGGCCCCTCCTTGGTTTTACTGGTGAGATGGTTTTTTCACTTGGGACGATCAAGTTGGATATGCTTATCGGTACATGGCCTGCTTGTCGAACATAAACTATACGCTTTTTCGTAATGGATAAAAATGTCCAATCAGCTTACAATATCATCATGGGAAGGGTAGGTATGAAGAAGTTCGAGGCGGTACCATCTACTGTACATCAATGTTTAAAATTCCCAACCAATTTCGGAGTAGGAGTTGTGAAAGGCGATCAGAAAGTAACTCGAGAATGCTACTATTCATCTGTCGAACAGGAGGAGCATGAAGAATCCAGGAAGAAGACTACTACCTATCAAGTAGATGAAATAGAAGATGCAGAAATTAAAATGTTAAAACCCTAGAGATGAGTCTCAGCTCGTGAAGGGCCAGGTCATGGAAGCTACTGAAAATGTCATTCTGGACGACGAGCATCCAGAACGAACAACTCAAATCTATGCATCACTGGATGTATCGATAAAATAGGAATTTATAGCATTTCTAAGGCACAGAAAATAGACTTTTTCATGGAGTCATGAAGATATGCCTGGGATAGACTTGAATTTCCTGTGCCATGAGCTTAATGTGAACAAGGAGGTAAAACTAGTAAAGCAGCGAAGAAGAGTGTTTAGTCCTGAGAAGAACCAAGCTATACAGGAAGATGTAGAGAAGCTAAAAAAGCCTCTTTTATTGAATATGTCAAATATCCTGATTGGATAGCAAATGTGGTGATGGTGAAAAAGAAAAATAACAAGTGGAGGATGTGCGTAGACTTCACTGATCTTAATAAGGCATGCCCAAAGGATCATTTTCCTTTGCCCCGGATCGATCAACTGGTGGATGCTACCTCGGGGCATGAATTGTTGAGTTTCATGGATGCTTATTCCGGTTACAACCAGATTAAGATGAAACCTGAGGACAGGGAGAGTACCTCTTTTATCACCCCAAGGGAACTTATTGTTATAATATTATGCCTTTTGGACTTAAAAATGTAGGTGCAACATATCAGCGGCTGATGAACAAGGTGTTTACAGAGCAAATTAGTCATAACATGGAGGTTTATGTTGACGATATGCTAACGAAGAGCAAGAAAGCTGCTGATCATCTAGTTGACCTAGGTCAGACCTTTGATCAACTAGAGAAATATCAAATGAAGCTACATTCAACCAAATGCATATTCGGAGTATGAGAAGGTATGTTTCTCGGATATATTGTTAACCAACAAGGAATTGAAGCGAACCCTGAAAAGATCAAGGCTCTATTGGAGCTGCAATCTCCAACCACAAAGAAGGAAGTGCAAAGCTTCACAGGGCGAGTTTCAGCACTTAATAGATTTGTGTCATAAGCAACAGACAGATGTCTCCCATTCTTCAAAACACTCCGAAAAACTTTTGAGTGGAATGACGAATGCGAGGAGGCCTTTCAAGAGTTGAATAAGTATCTGGGGACACCTCCACTATTATCTAGACCAGTGATGGGAGAAAGACTATATATGTACCTAGCAGTTTCAAAAAACGCAGTGAGCTCGGCGTTAATAAGAGTGGAGGACGGAATACAATAACCAGTCTATTACACCAGCAAAGCTTTCTAAGGAGCAGAAATTAGATATCTAAGGCTGGAGAAGTTAGCGCTAGCACTGATTGAAGCAAGTAGAAGGATGAGGCCATGCTTCCAAGCCCATACTATAGTGGTGTACACTGATATGCCATTAAGGAAAGCTCTGCATAAGCCGGAGAAATCAGGAAGATTGATGTACTGGGCAATGTAACTTGGTGAATATGATATAATTTATGCTCCTAGATCATCGCTCAAAGGGCAGGCAGTAACGGAATTTATTGCAGATTTTACTCAAGAAAATGCCTCCGAAGAACAGGAGTGGAATACATACCAACCTGTGGATGTTACAGGATCATCAAATTTAAACCCCGACCAACTTACGTCGATAGACAAGCAGTAAGAAATTCCGGTCGAGCAAGAGAAGATGATTGACGAGCAGCGAGAAGTACTAAAGGAGGACAAAAGGAAGTACCAGATATTCCACCGAGGAACTCCCTCTGATCAAAAATTTGATGATAAGGTACCTATATGGAATTTGTATGTGGATGGCTCTTCGTGCACTACAGGCAGTGGAGCAAGGATTATTTTGAATAGTCCAGATGAGATTGATGTGGAGTATGCTTTGCGCTTTCAATTTATATCTTCTAATAATGAGGAAGAATATGAAGCAATGATCGTGGGTCTAAGCCTAGCCAAAACCATGAAGGCAGAGCAACTCGTTGTGTTCAGTGACTCTCAGTTGATTGTAAATCAAATTATGGGGGTGTATGTAGCAAAAGGAGAATTAATGGTCAGGTATCATGCAAAATTGATAGAGGTTGTATCGAGTTTTACTACAATTCAATTGATTAGAATACCAAGATTAGAGAATGCAAGAGCAGACGCCCTAGATCGGTTAGCATCAACCACACGGACCGAGCTACGAAGAATAATCCTAATAGAAATCCTGGCTAGTCGGAGCATCGACAAAGATCTGACGATAAACTTCATCTCCCTTGACTTGGGACCATCTTGGATGGACCCTATCAGGGCCTATATTGAAGAGGGGGATTTACTAACTGATAAACTCGTAGCCAAGAAACTAAAGTTTAAAGCTGCTCGTTATGTATTGACCAGTGGCATTTTGTACAGACGAGGAGTTATAGCAGGGCTACAAAGATGTGTTCATCCCTCTGAAATGAAAGATTTGATCGAAGAGGTTCATGAAGGGTCTTGTGGAGACCATGTAGCTGGTTGGACGCTCTTGTAAAGAATAACCACACAGGGTTACTACTGGCCAACGATGAGAGCTGATTGCACAGGTTATGCTAAGAAGTGCGACAAATGCCAACGCTTATCGTCCATCCGAAGAACTCCCCAGGCATTGTTAACACCCATAACATCCCCTTAGCCATTTGCCATGTGGGGGATGGACTTGGTCGGGCCACTCCCAATGACCAAGGGAAGATTCAAATACCTTGTGGTTGCTGTGGATTATTTTACAAAATGGGTGGAAGATGAGCCTCTTATTGATATGACATATGAAAAAGTCTATCAATTCATTTGGAAAAATATTATTTGCAGATATGGTCTCCCACGTGCATTCATTACTGACCATGGAACCCAGTTTGACAATGAGGAGTTTACTGCATATTGTCATCAATCCAATATACTGAAAACCCACTATGCACCAGGCCATCCCCAGAGCAATGGAAAAATGAGGTGACAAAACGAACGCTACTGAATGGATTGAAGAAACGACTAAATAATGCAAAGGCAAATTGGATTAATGAGCTGAACTATGTGTTGTGGGCTTATCGCACCACACCACGAATAGCAACGGGAGAGTCCCTATACATGCTGGCATTTGGGAGTGAGGCTACCATACCTGCTGAATTGGGTCTACCTACACATAGAGTGCTTAATTTCAATTCTCCTTTCAGTGACTTGATGAGAATATTAGACTTAGATATGCTCGAAGAAGTTAGGGAAGAAGCAGCAATCAGGAATGCAGCATATCAACAACAAACAGCTTTGTTCTATAACAAAAGAGTGAAGAAGTGTGATTTGAAGGAAGGGGATTATGTGCTGAAGAAAGTGATCCAAAAGTGCAACAAACTGGAAGCCAACTGGTACGGACCCTACAGAGTAACAGAAGTTGTTCACCCAGGGATATACAGGATTGAAACCTTGGAAGGAGAAGAATTCAAGAATGCATGGAATGCAGAGCATCTGCTCAAATATTATCAGTAATTTTAATTCATATGTAATGAAGTTTCTTCAGTATGAATAAAGTGGTGTTTCACCCAGTTTCTTTCTTTGTTGAAAATTTTTCAAAATATTAGTGCTACACACTACACATCAAATTCAAAGCAATTACCACCAACTCCGGTTGGTCGGGAACCAATTACCACCAACTCCGGTTGGTCGGGAATCAATTACCACCAACTCCGATTGGTCGGGAACTAATTACCACCAACTTCGGTTAGTTGGGAATCAATTACCACCAACTCCGGTTGGTTGGAAACTAATTACCACCAACTTCGGTTGGTTAGGAATCAATTACCACCAACTCCGATTGGTCGGGAACTAATTACCACCAACTCTGGTTGGTCGGGAATCAATTACCACCAACTCCGGTTGGTCGAAAACTAATTACCACCAACTCCGATTGGTCGGTAATCAATTACCACCAACTCCGGTTGGTCGATAAATCAATTACCACCAACTCCGATTGGTCGGTAAATCAATTACCACCAACTCCGGTTGGTCAGGAACCAATTTCCACCAACTCTGGTTGGTCGGTAAACCAATTACAATCAACTCCGATTGGTTAAACTAAGCAGGAACATGGGACGCAAATCATTTCATTGCTTAGGCCCATAGAGTGACAAGTCACTATAATCAAACAATAAATAGGACAAAATCTATTATCCATAAACAAAACAGAATGTACTTATCAAAATGTACATATATTCACAAACAAACAAACAAACAAACAAGGACATTTTCCAAATCACTTAGAAGAAAATAAAATGGAAAAAGACTAAAAACTTCTTCATTCAAATCAAGTAGAATTACATATGCTGTGAAAAATACACTTCATTACATAAAAAATCCTATTATATTCGCTTTTTCCCATCTTCCTTTGAAACAGGTTCTACTCCAGCAGGAGGATCATCTAAGGCATAAGGAGAATTTATAAAGTTTACATCTCTCAGCATTCTAACATTCATTACAGAGGGACGATCAAGAAAATGCTCTGGGCGAGATATATCAAAGTTTGCATGAAGATTGTAATCGCCGAGATACTTGGAGATTAAGCATTGAGGAATTGTCCGAGCAGGAATCCAACTGATGTCAAGCTTAAAAGGAGGCACAGGCAAATCGAGCACTGCAGGGTCATAATAATCCCATAAGTAGTGGCCCTACTCCAATTTTATCACACACAGTGAATTCAACCACCCTTGCTTGTACCCTTCGTTATTTGAATGCTGGATCCGATCATCAAGATGGTAAAGGGCTTCATTATACCCAGCCATCCAAAATTCTCTGGGTTGTTTATGGAATTGATAAGTTAACCTCTCCAGTTGCTCGTGGAGATTCTTCACCAGGATTTCCTTATTTTCCAAGGCAGAATTCTGAGTAGTGAGTTGTTCGCTGAAGTTCAGAATCTTCTTAGACATTTATGCTAAGGCTTGGTTCTTCGCCATCAATTGAAAGGCATGATTCTCTAAATCCGACTGCGTTCTAGATTCTTCAATGGTGACCCGACCAGCCCTAACTCATCCACGAGAAGAAGACCTTGCTCGTCCACGAGTAGATGAGGAGGGTACAGCCATTTTCAAAGTTTCCAACTCATCTCGTAAGTTGGCATTTTCTACCTCCAAGAAAGAGAAACCTTCATCATTAACAGGGACTAAGGCTCCCGAGGAGGATGCAACAGATTTGAGTTTTTTTATCTCCTCTTGCAAAGCAATGTTCTCCTGCTCCAATAACTTGGCGATATGTCTGTGTTCTTCAACCACAAGCTTCAGAACACTCTCTTTCTTCTCATAAGTAGAAATGAATTTATTATACCCTTTGTCAGCACTCAATTATTGATATTTTTTGTCGTATCCTTGGTGCAAAAGGGTATAAGATTCTTTATATTGTTGTTGGAGTTCCTCGATAGTTCCTTGGAGATCTTCAATCATCTTGTAATAGTCCATATTATTGGCAACAGCAGGATCGAGCAAACACTTTAAGTATTGATGAGCTTCAACTGCTCGTTCAGAAGCATCTGAACTAAGGATATCGATGATTTGAGCCTCATTAAGATCTGCATGACCAGCTTTAAAATAGTCATTGCATTTCTTCATCAATTTTGTGTCATGAGCTGATAAGAGCTGCATCTTAGCCATAAACTAGCAAAGAGAAGAAATAAAAAGAATCAATAACGATGCAGACAGAACAAGTAAAAGAAGAAATTCAAGAGGAGCAACCAAAGTTCGAATTTTATTTCATCATAAGAGAAAATACAAAGTCTGAGGTTACATTTAAGAATAACAAAATAAACACCCGAACAACTCTACACCTTCTCCTTATTTCCTATGACTTCCTCAGAAGGTTTAGAGGAAGAGACTGGTTGCTCGGAGGGCTTCTCGGCAGAAGTACTGGTTGATTGGAGTTTCTCGGAGCAAGGTTGAATAACAGGAATAGCAGGGACCTGATCTCCAATCATCATAAAAAATTCATCTGAAGCAGCTTCATCCACTTCTTCTTCTCCAGGAGAGGGAGGAGGGCCATGAGTGTGCTGTTGAAATAACTCAGAATTCTCAGCAACTTTCAGCTCCTGCAAGGCTGCAACCCATCCATCCCTAAAATATTTGAGGTTGGCATACTCCATTTGAGAAGACATGGCAGCCAGGCCCTTGTTCTTGCCTTTGTCCCAACCAGCACTAATGATTTTTTAACTTCCTTCTTCCTTTTTGCCTTCTCCGAGGAGGTCCTCTCCCTAAGGAGCTCCTCGACAGCCTTCAACTTCTCTTCCACCTCCATTTTCTATCGCTCAACATCTTGAAGTTTAACAACTTCCTCTTTAGCATACTTGAGCTTAACTTCCAGCTCCTTGTTGCTTTGTTTAAAGTCTTTGTTGCTCTGCTCAACTCCATCAACTTCTTCTCCAAGTCCTTGGAGGCATTCACAACTTGATTTTTGTCCAGCTCAATGGACTTGAGTTGCTTCTCCCAAGCAACTTTATCTTCCTCGTATTTTTTATGAGAGTCTTTTAAGACTGGGTCAGCCCAACAAAATCTTCCTCTACTCCTCCCGAGGAACTTAAAGCCTTAATAGCTTCATCCTTCTTCAAAAGGCTATTGAAACACGTCACCAGCTAAAAAATGAAATAACTTTAAGTCAATACGTGGACATAGTATTAAAAAATAATGGGGTCAAGATGAAGATACTTACTGAGGAAATGTGTTGAGCATCCAGGGTAGTGATTCTCTCATGAGAAAGAGTATCTTCAATGCCTTGGACCTCTGGGATAGTCCAGGATCTCACCAAAGTCATAGCAGAGCTCGGAGAAATAAAGGATGGAACACTACCTTCAACATTTGAAGGTTGAGAGACAGGTTCAGCAGGTCTCTTAGAAGAGGCTTTCTTTAATCTCCTCAGAGGAGAAGGAGTGTGCTCAACTAAAGACGTTGTCTTTGTTATGATATGATAATAACCTCACTCGGAGGAGAGAGAGCAACAATCTTGCTTGGAGCCACGAGGACTTCTCGCCAGTTTTCTTGGCAACAACAGGAGGGGGTAAATCTACAGTCTTTATCCCTTCTTCTGGGACATCTTGTTTACTTTTCTTTGCCTCCACAGCAGTAAAGGAAGACTTGTCAAAAAAGGCAGGAGCTCTTCTCTTCTTCATCAGATCACTGATAGGAATACTTGAATCAGAGGAAGAACCTTACACACTAGTCTCAGAGGCTGGTACTTGGTCAAGGTTAACTACCACCGAACGAGGACGAGCAGTGAAAGATGAAGTATAGCTCTTGTATTGAAACAATTAAGAAGAAGATATAATATGTTCATCGGCAACAGATTAATGCAAATCCCAGATAAGTTTTAAATGCTTCAAGTTAACATCAGCCTCTTTTGGAGGTCTTCTTTTACTGTCAACTGTAACAAATAAAAAACAAATGTCAGTGATGCATTTTAAAAACAATGTATTCCATTTCCACAAGGGGGACACCTGGGACCTTGATATACATCATCTCCATTTAATGGAGCGTGTTGCCAATTTTTCATAACAACCCCATGCTCAAAATAATCCCTATTGGCATTAGGAAGATTGACAACTAAAGCTCTATTCAAAAACCTAGTTTTTAAATAGAATGTGGTATCACTGGCAACCCATCTATAGCAGTACATAATCTCTGGAATACCTAAACGGGTTCCATGAAGTTGATTCAATCTATGTACGCCATTAACTATCCTCCAGGTATTTGGAGCTATTCTTGCAGGTACAACATCAAAATATTGGCAGAATTCCAAACATAGGGGATTTGGCAGAAAAGAAAAGCCACATTCGGCCACAAAAAGACTTGGGAACCAATGTCCCTCAGCCAAAGAAAAATAATCAGAAGGTTCAGAAAGTTCTTCCAAAATAACCCACAAAGGGATTGAAAATTCAGACCGAAATTTGTCCAGCGACTCAACAAGATAAACCATGATAAACAAAGTAAATAAAAGAAAGGGAAGAAAATCTTACAGAGAAAAAGAGATCAGGTGGCAATGAACGACGAAAAGAACGAAGGCACAAGACAAAGATAAAATGAAGAGTTCAAAGATACAGATTTGAAAAGTGAAAGACGATAGGATTTCTGCCGCATTTAAATACTTTACCTCGGGAGTAGGGAAAGGCGATGATTACAAAGAAAGATGTTTGCATTTTCGACGGCTAAAAGAATAAAAGGACACAAATATCGAAGTGGTAATGAAAATTCAAAATATTTATGAGGCCTGATACTATGTGCTCAAAAAGGGATTATACACATTGAACATTTTCCTAAAAACAATAAAAACCAATAATCTGAGCAGTTTTCAAGCAGAATGTTCCACACTTTTCTTCAACCTCAAAGCGTGAAACATTGGGGGCTTCTGTTGATACCAAATTTAGTCTGCTGACGTGGACTATTCACTTGAAGACACTTGTCATCCTACGTACACTTTCAACGAACAACATACTGTCACCGAGCTACTCAAGCCCCCCGATCAACTCAATCATACCGAGCAGCTTAGGCGCCCCGAGCAACTCAAGCGTGCCGAGCAGCTTAGGCGGTCCGAGCAGCTTAAGCGGTCCGACCTACTTAGCGTACAGAGCATCCAAATCAAGAGAATCAAAGAGACGACTGCGCATTAAATGCTCATTATTATCATACAGATGTATATGTCTACTAGATAACAGCGCATTGTCCTTTCACATGTACAACCTCAAGGCTATAAATACATTGTAACCTCCTCATTAGAAGGGGACTCTAGATTTCTTGGTAAACTCACTCATCAAGAATTCTAGACAAACAGTCAGCAATACAAAAACAGTGGACGTAGGCAATTCTTATAAGGCTGAACCACTTTAAAAATCTTTTGTCTTATTTATTTTATCTGTGATTGATAAATTAGAGATAATCTAATTTTTTACATCAACAAATATAATATACGCAACAAGTATATTTATACCTATATCACAACCATAAGTATAATAACCATCGCACCAAGCTATAACTCGAGGATGCAGTCTCAAAGTGCTATCATTATTCGGGTATACTTAACTTAACCCAGTTACCAAGTCTGACTCACTCGTGATCATGGTAAAAATACTAAACGTTGGAGGCGATCATACTCCCTCTTGAAAGCGGAATCATCATCGCATCCATATGTCGGACAATATGACCTGGGGACTATACTCTCCCTGCTCCTCAAGCCACGGGATTCACCCACATCGCGCAACCTCCCTGGATAGAACTAGAGATATATGTATACATAAATATATCATTCACATACCGATATATTTATATCCAAATTATATATATGCTGTAACAGCACCAGTATATAATACATATCACTTCTCAATATACCCTGGCTATAATTGCCAAACTCTCATAGCGATAGCCAAAATCCCAAATGTTTCCATTCGTAATAGTATATAAGTAGTCACACACTTAAAATACTAAACCTATAAGTATTCTCTTACTTAAGATTTAACTCACACCTTAATCACTTTTAAGGATTTTATATAAACCCGAATATACCGATTCGTAATAATTAAATAAGTATACACGCAACTTATTTTAATTCCATAAGTATCGCATCACCTACGATAATAATCGTCAATATAGACGTACCGGATAGTAGCTTAATCCACTCGAGCCCATATCCTAAATTCCATCCTACTCGCATCCTAGGATTCACTCAAATGTAATCGGCCCATATTTATTCTCCACGCACAAATATATATACACATTTTTTGAATACTTCTCTCGAATGTTACTCGTCCTAAACATTCATTAAATCCATACCCTGGATTATACACTCAACTAATCCGAGGTTCTCTATTTCAACCAAGGTTTATTCACCCTAAATTCCATTATCTAGGAGTCTTAATGTCACATCTAGAATCCCCTACAATAATCTTCAATTAATAATTTAACTCCCCCTAAGCTTAAGGAAGAAACATTTTCATTTCCTGCTGATGTGAATCGATTTGACCCAGCTGCGAATCGATTCGGCTAAGAGAATCGATTCGGTCTAAATTCGAATTGCTTTGAACAGGATCAGTACTCAGGTCTTCATGTGCGATTCGATTCACCTCAAATGTGAATCGATTCGACCTGATATAGTCCTACAGGTCTTCCTAAGTGAATCAATTCACCCTAAATGAGAATTGATTCGCTCTAACTAGAGCTTACAGTTCGGGAGATTTCTTCTTCTCCAAAATCCCAAAAATCATCCCAACCTCCATTTTCGTGGTTTCTAATCCCAACCAACAACAATATAATCATCCAATCACTGATTTATAACTAACACATCAATTATTTTATGGGATAGAACAATTTCTCTTAGATTTAAACCCTAAAACCATTTAACTCTCATTTCTCATTTCATCCTATTTCTAACCATATATACACACCATTAACATGGTTTTAACAGTAGAAAGCATAAAGAGTTAACAATACATCAATTTGTGAACTCAAAATCAAATTTCCCAAATTTATTTCAAGGGTTCCAATCCAAAAATCATATAGTTTACCAACTATAATATGAGATACACACTCTCATTTGAATGAAGCAAGTAATCACTTGCCTCGTGGATAAAATCCGACGACCTCGAGTCGAATCTCACGGAGTTTGGCCGCAAATCCCTTTTTCTCTCCTCTTCTGTCTTCCTTTCTTTCCTTCTTCTTTTCTCTCTTTTCTTTCTTCTCTTTCTCTCTCTCTCGTGCCTTATAAGAGAGAAAAGGAGTTTATCTCCTTATTAAACCTAAAAATGACTCGTTTACTCAATTGCGAGTCGCTACTAGTCCAAAAGTCCCCGGAACCCAAATGCTACCCCCGGGTATACTATTCTGACTAACTCAGCCATTCCGAAACCAATCGTGCACTCGAAATATCCATCCGAGTCACTTAACTAAAATTCACTAATTGGATCCAACACTTCTCAACATGCATTTTCTCTAATAAGAAATATTTTCCATCGCTTTACCCAACTGCGATATGACATAAAAAATTTCGACTCATCTACTTAGTCCTAAAAGTAGATATAACACACATCGGTAATAATCTAACACTCGTTAATTCTAAAATTACTATTCATAGTAATTCCTATAATTATCAAATTACACCCACTTATGTAATTTAAATATCCATAAAAGTACAGGGTATTACATACTCCCCCCTTACAAAGGAATTTCATCCGCGAAATTCAGATATGACTTGTACCATCAACCTAGGACACCAATCACACTACATCCTAGTACACATAAGTCGAATGGTACTAACCCAATGGTACTCTACCATGTACTTATTCATGGTACCCACCTATCTCAAGGCTTATACTCTAACGCACTAGCTTAACCACAAGCTTGACTACATCTCTACATACTGAAACACTACCTCGATCGTAAGGTTAACTCTAATAACGACACGTCGCACCTAGTGCTTTTAAAACCACATTTAAAGATAACGAGCCTATAATCACAGCTCTAACGTATCGATCCCATCGAAAAGTCACCACTCTAAGCGTTCGTTCATCTACATCATGACATAGAATTTCCCCTAAAAAGGAAACTACACTAGTGATTGACTACTCCCGTCATCCTTTCATCTCATTTCACCTATATAATTGAATTATTGCGTACCTCATACGATGTTCCATCCAGCACAGTCCAATTCCATTTATAACTTCCCCCAAGCATATTCTTTAGCTTTATATACTACGCCCCTTCTATCTCGGACGGTATATACCATCAAATTACCAAGGTGACCACACACCCTATATCCCGTGCATATCTGCACAACTATTTCAAACATCACACGCATAACACATTCTCTAAAAACGGGCCTCACTTCCTCGGCCTGGTGCTAACACCTGGGTACTCTCAACCCGAATTACTCAATATTCATTTCTCCCTACACCTGGAAATTTAATCCGTCTCACGGTTAACCCACTAATCTTCTCGTGGTTAACCTACTACAATTTCCCTATTTCAGTGCTGTCGGTCCCACTGGCTTTTCATCATGATACTCTAGGATAGTGTGTTTTCCTACACATGTAAAATGAGCACTATACTAACTATATCCCTAGCACCCAAGACCTTTCTCAACTTCTGACGCGACTCAGAAAGTGTCTCTAATGTGCGTTCTCTTTAGGCTTAAGTGCAAGTCTATCGCATTAGTAATAAACCCGGTAATTCGGGATCGTATCCATAGGGAAATAGGACAATGGAATTGTAACGACGTTGGACGGATGAATGAATCCTAACTTTGACTCTAATAAGGAAAATGAAAAGATGATTGATTTTGGGAATTGGCTACAACTAAATGAAATTTTGAAAATAATTAACTAATGAACTAAAGTATGAATGAAATGCAACTATTCTAAATTACCTAAAATACTAACGACAAATGATTTAAAACTCGAACTATATGATGAAGAAAACAGGACGGGAATACAATCCCTCAACCCTAGTGTATTGCTGGTATAAAACTAATCATAAATTTAAATGATTAATTAGACCCAGAATTTAGTACTCCCAAGCATTACGTATATGAGATTCAAGCCCGCACCATACTTAATCAGACGACGAGTAAATCAATATTACGATAGTTACACTCGCATTGCATTCTAAAGCATCTCGGTTACCCTGAAGCAAACGAGATCCAAAGATCTTCAATGGTTGTGATGCTACGCAATACGGTCGTAATCAAATCATTAAATTTAGAGGATTACTTTTATACACATGCAACTATCACATCAGGTTGAGTTCATGTATCCCCACCTTTAAAAACCTAGCCTACCATGATGAAATTAATGAAAACGATTGTTGAATTGCAGGAAATCATGCTTAAACTAAGGGAGAATTGAAGAATGATGTAGAAGGAAGATTAGACAGCAGTAAGTAATCAACTAACTCACCAAAGCACTGAAATTATCAACTAAAATTACTTGTAATCACAGAAATCTGAACAATCTTCAATCTTGGAACTAAAATTGTATTCAATCTTCAAACTAGGGTTTTTACAGAAATAATGGAAAATTATATAAATTCTCAATTCTTAAAATGATAATAAAATACCCTATAAGACTCCAAGAGTTTTAGCAGAACTAGGACTCTCCATTAGAGGAAGAGTAAAAAATCAAAATTCGACAGTCGGACCGGTCCGGTACTCTTTCAGTTCGGTCTGGCTTGAATCCGGATCAGTTTATTTATTTCTTTGCTGGATTGATCCGGTACGAATGGTTCATTTATTTTCTTTCAGCTTCGATCCGTCTTTGGTCCGAGGTTCTCTAGAAGTTTGCATCTCGGATCGGTCCGAATTCCCTTTGACTTTTTCTTCTACTTTTGACTGCCTATAACTTTCACACCGGGACTCCGATTGAGGTGTTGTTTCTTCCTATGTGCTCGTGAACTTGATATCTTCAACTTTTCTTTAGATGCCTTATCCGAATTTTGGGTAAAAATTACAACTTTTCCCTTTTGACGTTCCTTCTTTTCTTTCTCGATTCTTTCGATTTCTTTCTTTCTTTATTGACATAAAATACCTGTAAAATCAGTACGAAATACCAGAAACTCGGTGTACTCGTTAGAATAAGTCAGTAGCAAGATTATGAGATAAAATAAAATCGATTACGTTATTCAAGGTGCTAAAATTAACTAAATTAAAGGATAAATTTGGAAGAATTTATGCCTAATCAACTTCCGACATTCGCTTAGTTTCATGAGTGGGACGTCTCGCAAAGATAAATCCAAATAAGGAACCCTCTGGTTATACTACTACCTCGCATCGTCGGTCATCAATATATAATGGCCTAAGGCACACAAGCGGGACGTTCAAAATCCTACCTTACAAACACACTAACACACTTCTACCTCTATGTCTTTCCATTTCGACAAAATGGAAAGTCTAACTAGTCGAGGCACCTATACTCTGCACAAGTGTTACGAACATCACACACAAAACATATTACCTCAGAATTAGCCTCCTAATCACGGCATGGATATAAGCCTCAAATCAATTTTCTTAACCTTACCTCACCCATTTACTTATGGTGAGAGAAACATTTCAGCGATTTTCCACAGCACTACCGTCTCCATAAGCCCCTAATCATCACATGGATCTCAGTTTATAATGTTTTCTCCACACTAGGTAATTTATCTTCAAAACCAACATCATTGCATCCAATAACATCTCTCCACTCCCAACATCGTTAAGGTTCATGCGTAGAGTGTCTCGCAAGAGAAATCCAAATAAGGAACCCCTCTTATACACTACTACTTAACTTTGTCGGTCGTGGAGGTCTGTTATCTTAAAATATGCAACCGGGATATTCCCGTCCTATCTACCAACAAAATATGGTCAGAACTCCTACTTCTCTCAAGGATATATACCACAAAGGGCTTGTACTAACACTAAATCCTTTGTGCGAATAACAACGAGCTTAAACTCACAACTTAACTACCTTAAATCACATCTATAAGGTCTCCACACACTAAAATCATGATAATGAAACATCTACTCATTGAAGTTCCATTTAAACATATACTAAAGGTGAGCTCAGCCCGTATCCAGGTGAGATATCACAAACACAACCCGTTCCACCCTGAAACCGCAGATACGATAGCCTTGCAATCACTATCCTACTATTGATCCAAACATACATGTACAGATCATACTCAGAATAGTACCATACTCGTATAACACACACAAGACAAGTAGTGCACAGCAAATATAAGCTCAAGATAAAAATACCCGCTTCCACAGGGAATGAAGAACAATAGAACTCTGCTACTGCAAAAAAACATATAGATATACACTCTATAATATTACCAATACTAGCACTAAACTAGAATCACACACACGAATCTAAGGCTAACAAAATACAGTGACTCAATCTTGCCACACAACATATACCTCCGTCATTCGAGGTGAAACTCATAACAACAACTTTGCCAATCACCCTGGATGCTCAAAATGGTTCCCAGACATAGTACACTTGTCTTAACCGACCAAAACTACTTTAATCAATGCCCCATCTAGGCACCCTTCTCTTGTCCTTTAACTCATACTGGGAAAGATCAGAGCGTGTGGTTCTACACTCCACATCACAATTTTCTCCATCTCTGTCCACCCTGACCGTGTTAAGGTTATCAGTATCTCAAAGTTTTATAGCCTCAATTATAACAATCACCCTTATACTTCCCTTAGCTCCTCTAGTCAAAAGTAAACACACTACTGGCCTCAATAGCCCTGTTTCAGTGAATCGTCGGGTGGATGTCCACCTGTGGGGTTTCATGAACACAACTTCTCCATAAGTGTTAGCAACACTTACTAGTGAGCCTGTCATTCCACGGAAGGACTCTCTCTTTATTGTACCTACTTCATCAAGTATAAAGTTCACTTAACCATATAATTCTTTGTTCACTGTTTGCCCCTAACTGATCCTCATGTGAGAAATTCAAAAACTTCATTCTGTTCATTTCTGACAAATTAAAGTAACTCGCGATTGAAGCCATCTGTAAGATTCCTCTATGAGCAAAACATTCTGCTCCCCCAAATTTGGTGATCACCATTCCCACCATTTCAACATTGCTCCAACTAGTGAAAAAAAATCTCAAATTTTTACATCAGGTCATTTCTATACCCTGCTCTAAGCCAAAGCTTCTGAGCATTCTACTTACATTAGATAATGCTACACTGCCTTCGCATAAATTAAACTTCAACGAATGGTCCTTATCAAAGACCCTTCAGACTTTTTCCCAATCTAACTTTACTGGGTAAGTCAAGTTTAGCACCACTCTCTACTATAGCAATACGTGGATAAATATAACTACTAAACTCTAGTAGTCGTTGCATCAATAAATGAAAATGCCATAAAGGGAGTGACCTCAACTACGGTCCTCATCTCTGAATTTAACTTACATCTCCAACTAAGCCCCGCCTCCTGGAGCCCTCATAACAGCCTTCCCTGGTTTCCCTTCATTGATTAGCACACGAATCTCACACGAGCAGGCAAACGATGTACTATAATCTTGCATAATAATAAGAGAACGAAATCTCTTAATAGGAATCAACAATCCTAATAATAAAGCTCTATCTCAAATAGAAAGCAACGCTGAAAGCGTAGTATGTCCACACGGATTCCTAAGGACACTAGAACCAGATGCTCTGATACCATCTATGACACCCCGCCTAATAAAATACCGAGTGATCAATCCTATACCAAATTAAAACAAGAATTGCATATGGTTTATTCTCAGCATCACTGTTGAAAACCAATATATTACTAACAACCTATTAGGCCTGGCGTCAAAATTTTAATTAATTGATCTTTTTAACCAAACCAACCATAAGAAATCAATCACAGCAGTTTATATACACAGAACTTAAATGAAATAAGATAATTGAACTCTCGGTACAACATATAATACAACCAAATCTAAGTGCTACAAACTAAAATGCGATAAAAGAATAAATGAATACAGTTGGGCCATCAGCCCGAATGTTACTACAATACCTCCTATCTAGATCATAAGGATAGAGGCGTCCACAATAATCATGCATGCATCCACAGCTGCTGCAGCAACATCTGACTCGAAAGAATCATCATCAAGGTGTGCTTGTGATTGGACACCTCAATATATATACATATATAGCAAGAGAGATGGAAAAATAGAGAAACGGGCAGAGCCCGAGTTTTGAAAATATATAGCAAGTGCATCAAATGCTATATTTTCAAAATATGAAATCTCTTATATTTAAACTGGTATCGCACTCCGATGAGATATACCTCACCCCTCCTCGAAATAGTGCAAACCCATTGTATACATTTTTAAACGACCTTGTTAATCTACCCTACCTAACTAATCTCTTTCACCCATCCTTTGAATTCTCTTGACTATCACTTACCCGACGTGATATCATATAGGTGATACCGTAAGCTATCACATAAGCTTTAATTCATATAATCATCGATTATATACCGTTCATATTCCGAAACTTTCACTAGTTTAAAATACCATTTCTCACTTTAGTATATAAAATTCTGTATATATAATTCTCACTTTAATATACGAATCACAGTTTAAATCCAGATAAAAATCTCTCGAGAGGAGAATAAAATCTTATTCATCTTACACTTTACACAAGTCTAAATTATATGATTTCACATCTTCATATACAAGCAATTTAATATACGCAACAAGTATATTTATACCTATATCACAACCATAAGTATAATAACCATCCCACTGAGCTATAACTCGACGATGTAGTCTCAAAGTGCTATCATTATTCGGGTATACTTAACTTAACCCAGGTACCAAGTCTGACTCACTCATGATCATGGTAAAAATACTAAACGTTGGAGGCGATCATATTCCCTCCTGAAAGCGGAATCATCATCGCATCCATATGTCGGACAATATGACCTGGGGACTATACTCTCCCTGCTCCTCAAGCCACGGGATTCACCCACATCGCGCAACCTCCCTGGATAGCACTAGAGATATATGTATACATAAATATATCATTCACATACCGATATATTTATATCCAAATTATATATATGCTGTAACAGCACCAGTATATAATACATATCACTTCTCAATATACCCTGGCTATAATTGCCAAACTCTCATAGCGATAGCCAAAATCCCAAATGTTTCCATTCATAATAGTATATAAGTATTCACACACTTAAAATACTAAACCTATAAGTATTCTCTTACTTAAGATTTAACTCACACCTTAATCACTTTTAAGGATTTTATATAAACCCGAATATACCGATTCGTAATAATTAAATAAGTATACACGCAACTTATTTTAATTCCATAGGTATCGCATCACCTACGATAATAATCGTCAATATAGACGTACCGGATAGTAGCTTAATCCTCTCGAGCCCATATCCTAAATTCCATCCTACTCGCATCCTAGGATTCACTCAAATGTAATCGGCCCATATTTATTCTCCACGCACAAATATATATACACATTTTCCGAATACTTCTCTCGAATGTTACTCGTTCTAAACATTCATTAAATCCATACCCTGGATTGTACACTCAACTAAACTGAGGTTCTCTATTTCAACCCAAAGTTTATTTACCCTAAATTCCATTATCTAGGAGTCTTAATGTCACATCTAGAATCCCCTACAATAATCTTCAATTTATAATTTGACTCCCCCTAAGCTTAAGGAAGAAAAAATTCCAATTCCTTCTGATACGAATCGATTTCCCCAGCTGTAAATCAATTCGTCCAAGCGAATCGATTCGGTCTAAATCCGAATCGATTCGAACAGGATCAGTACTCGAATCTTTATGTGCGAATCGATTCACCCCAAATGAGAACCGATTCGACCTGAGACAGTCCTACAAGTCTTCCTAAGCAAATCAATTTCCCCCAAATGCGAATCGATTCACTCGAACCAGAGCTTACAGTTCGGGCGATTTCTTCTTCTTCAAAATCCCAAAAATCATCCCAACCTCCATTTTGTGGTTTTAATCCCAACCAACAACAATATAATCAGCCAATCATTGATTTATAACTAACACATCAATTATTTTATGGGATAGAACAATTTCTCTTGGATGTATACCCTAAAACCATTTAAACTCTCATTTCTCATATCATCCTACTTTTAACCATATATACACACCATTAACATGGGTTTAACACTATAATTCATAAAGAGTTGACAATACATCAATTTGTGAACTCAAAATCAAATTTCTCAAATTTATTTCAAAGGTTTCAATCCAAAAATCATATAGTTTACCAACTATAATATGAGATATACACACTCAGTTGAATAAAGCAAGTAATTACTTGCCTCGTGGATAAAATCTGTCGACCTCTAGTCGAATCCCGTGGAGATTTGTCGAAAATCTCCTTTTCTCTCCTATTTTCCGTCTTCCTTTCTTTCATTCTTCTTTTTTATCTTTTCTTTCTTCTCTTTATCTCTCTCTCTCTCGTGCCTTATAAGAGAGAAAACGATTTTATCTCCTTATTAAACCCAAAAATGACCCGTTTACTCAATTGTGAGTCCCTACTAGTCCAAAAGTCCTCGAAACCCAAACACTACCCCCGTGTACTCTATTCTGACTATCTCAACCATTTTGAAATCAACCGTGCACTCAAAATCTCCATCTGAGTCACTTAACTAAAATTCACTAATTGGACCCAACACTTCTCAACACGTATTTTCTCCAATGTGAAATATTTCCCGTCGCTTTAGCCAATTGTGATATGACATAAAATATTCCGACTCATGTACTTAGTCCCAAAAGTAGATGTAACACACATTAGTAATAATATAATACTCATTAATTACAAAATTACTATTCATAGTAATTCCTCTAATTATCAAATTACACCCACTTATGTAATTTAAATATCCATAAAAGTATGGGGTATTACACACTTGTCCACCCTCTTTTGTCATTTTCAAAGGTCCAAGTCGGGGCATCATCTTCAATGGCATCATAAGGGTTTGAAGTGGACTGACTGCTAATGGCTTCGATCGATTCCTATAAAGTGAAATTATATTCAATTTTATGATTTTAACATTATTTTATATACCATGTATATATATACACACACACACATACAAGTTGCTCTGATTAGATATTTTATCGGCATATGGACCACCCTTCGCCCTTTATGACCATTCACTCCTCAAATATTCAAATGATTTAGACCCCAACCTGTGGACATCAACTTTCTTCGCTCTGTTTTGTTTATTTTTCTTTTGATGGACCAACTTTTGGTCCATCGCCACTTTTCCAAAAAGTCGTTTCATTGATCAACCGACATTTCAACATTTAGAGGGACTCTGTCTTTTGTAGAAAGCTTGATGCCCCCTTCGGGAAATGTCTCTTCCTGAGGTTCCTCCGATATGCTCTCATTCATTCAGCAACCTGGGAAATAAATTTTTTCTTTTAAGGGTCGGCGAATGAAAAACTCTTGCAAAGTTGTCTCTGCCTAAGGTTCCTCCTTGATGGCTTAATCAACTGCGTTCCGGTTATCATCTACCCCGACTTCCATGTTCATTTTCCCAAGTAACAAACACTAGGATTTAAAGTTCTCGATGTCATTTTTTAGTTCCAGTAGGATTACTCCCTAGAGAGGAAAACCCAATTATTTCTTCTTATTTGCTCAGGAGGTGTTGGGAGTGGGGTGTAGGTGTTAAATTAATAAACGTTTTTACCAATTCGTAAACGAAGTGGTAGAGTGAACCATTGGAGAACAAGAGTATTACTCACCGAGTAATGATGAGAATCCGGGAGGTGTCCCCTCAGCATTGGGAACGTTATCTCCATTGTCGTTCGACATAACCTATAATAAAAAAATAAGCGACGAATACATTATACTAACATGTTTACAACTAACTAATCATTTTTAGGATTTTATATATATATTTGTGTGTGTGTGTGTGTGTGTGTATACATTCTCATAATAAGACTTTAAAATACGTTCAATGTTTTATCTTTATCCAATCGGTATCACTTTTTAAAAAATTATAGATTTTTGCACGTGTCCAACTAACAGGAAGCATATCTATGATAGATATATAAATGTATGTGACATAAACTCATAATCGTTTCTTCTTCAACTTATTGGCAAGATTCAATTTAATGGGCATTTGTCGCAAGACATCATACTCTTGGCTAATGCTCTCTTTACGAGTCATATCCACAATGGGTGAATGTTCTTTTCTACCTTCTCTAACAGTGTAAGTAACATTAGGGCTACGTCAAGATTATGTAGGCTAAATATATTTTCTACTGCCTCATTTAAACTTTTTGGTAAGGAAAATAGAATACGATTGAGCAGGTACTCTTGCGAGAGATTAACTCTATGATTTGAAAGGTATTCAAACTTTTCAATCTTCATATTCCCATACTTGTAAATAGGATTACCCTCTATATGGCTTGAAATAATAAAAGATGTATACGTGCAGTCCAATTTCAACATCTCGTACTATTATTTCAAGTGATTATCACAGTGCCTCATTTTTCTAAGAAAATATATAAGGGTGTGAATATTAGTTCTATAAGTAATGGCATTAATTAATCATTAACTAGTTATTATTTTTCAATCGATCCAGTTTAAGTTGATCTTATTTTATTTAATCCTGACATTGTTATGCTTAGGCTTGTCAATGGATCGAATTTTATCCGAATCTGAATCCGAATCCGATCCATTTAAGAAGATATGGATCATGCCTAAAATCAAATTAATCGTTTATTAAATGGAGCGGATTTGGATTCATATACTCCGATCCGTTAATAATCCGATCCGATTAATATTTATATATATATATAATATTTTTAATTAATATATATTTATTTAATGATATTTTAAATATATATTCTAATAGTTCTTTATTTCATTATCTATTTTTTTGGAACATTTGCAAAATAAATTTATGAAATAAGAGTTGAAAATAAAAATGTTGCAAATCAAGTTTAACATAAACGGATAATCAGATAATCAGATCAGATTCGAATCCGTTTAATATAAATGGATATGGATTTGGATTTGGATTTGCCTGATCTGATCCGATTAATAAACGGATCGAATCCGGGTCCATTTAACATAAACGGATATGAATTTAAATTTGCCTGATCCGGTCCAAATCCGATTCGTTTATCGGCCTAATTATGTTTCCTTTCGCCTATTTGCATTCACCCTAGCAATACCAACAAGTCCAGATTAAGTTTATTTTATTTAAATTACTTACAAAATTGCTATATATTCACTAAATGTTCAACCCCTTCCATCATTTTGTGTTCACTCAAACAATAAACACTTAAGGAGTGGGTGAGCACGAACTCAATAGTCAAGTGAATAATATTATCCATATTATTCACATGCATACTATCATAAAGTCAAAATTAAGTTTATTTTATTTAAATTGATACCTTCTAGAATTAAGACAATTGTTAGTTGTTAAAATCATTTAAAAGATGTCCCTTTATGTCTTACATTGAGTGGGTGGTTTAGAATAATACTTTGAGGGTGATTGGGACCAAAATTGGGGAGGAACATAGGTTGGATTTCACCAGAATCAAAACTACAACGTTTTGGGGCCTGTCTGAGAAAGTGAACCGGTTCGCTTTTAGGCTGAACCGATTCGGATTTCTAAAATTTTTAAATCTTGGGTTATTTTAAGTGTTGGGTTAATTCGAAAGATCTCTAGTTCGTTTAAGAAACACATAAAATAGAAAAGACCACTAGAAGTGACTTTGAAAGTTTTTATGTTACCTTGGGATTCAGAATATTCAGAATTAAGTTAGACTTTGTGGGACGAATAATACTTTGAGAGAATTCAGTAACGAATTTAGATAGAAGAATTCGGATGATTTTTATTTACTAGTTGGTTGGGCGAGTCTGGGTATTTTAGCAGGGTGATGTTATGTTGTTAATTTAATTAATTTTATTTACGGGATGGTTGGGCAAGTCCGGGTATTTTAGCAGGGTGATGCCATGTTTTTAGTTTAATTAGGGAAAAATTAAATTATTTAAAAGTCGAGGATAGATTTGGAATAAGTAGGATAGTGCTTCGTGTGATAGGCACGATTTATCCCGATTAGGTCATATATACACAGGTATAGGGACAGCATAAATGAATAAGAATAATATATTTGTGTTTGATAGTTATTTGAAACTTACTCATCCTATCGAATATGCTATCGATGGAGGTTGTGCACTGTGGAAGGTCACTATGGCGAAACACAATAGAGGTAGTATCATTCTCCTGGGTCATAGGTGTTGTGCACGCCCATGTGATGTAGGGTTGGAGTCTCGTGGAATAATGTGGCATGGTCATGACCACGGATTTAAGTCCATGACTACCACCGGTATTCGTATTTATTTTTGGGTTTGGTGGTGAGATTTTGAACTGATTGTTCATGCTGTGGTGGACTCCTTGGAGCATGATAGCATGCTAGTGATTTCACATCCAGCGAGTAAAGACTCGGAGGGATAGCAGTTTACGTATATAGTGAGAAATATATATATACGTGTTTACCTTTGTGTGAAATATTTACGTATATAAGGATGTGGATAATTATATATGGGTGCAAACAAATACAATGTGATTGTGGAAATAAATAACTGGAGTAAAGTTATATCTTAAGTGGTGATAATTTAATAAGATATTAAATAAGCAATTATGAAAGCTAATTAATGAACAAAGGGTAGATATCATATTCGGGATAGAGTAGTATAGTATGGATGTTAGTGGTAAGGCTAGTAGGAGGGGAAGCATAACTAGGCAGATTAAGATGCATACGTTAGGTGCGCACTATAGTTGAGAGATAAGGAGTACCTCATGGGAGTGCAACACCGACTTAAATATGGAAAGTTATACTGCATGTTTATTAACACATTTTAATTACTTACTAAATGTTTTTAAAAGGTTTTGGGATCTAATCCGTATCAAATATATATTCAAAAACTTTTAGGTGTCCAGCCATAAGGATGCCAAAGATGATTATTCTTTCCAATGACACGCAGCTGCAGCGGATGTGGAGGCTTACAGAATTTTAGAGTAGCCGATTCTATTATTGACTTTCTATATTAGGTTATTTATTACTGTATTGGTTGGGCATGGTTCCCCTTTTCACTCATACTTATGTATTTCAGATTATTTTAATCAGATGGATTGAATGTCCTGGATTTTTTAACCAGTGGTTTATTCAGGGACTTTATTTACTTATCTCATCTTCAAACTTTACTTTATGATTTTATTTATATTGGTTACTCTTTATGAGATTATTGTGGATTGATTAATATTATTGTATGTTAATGAAAGATAAAATTTGGCACCGACTTATTTAATTAATAGATGGTTATTATTTTAAATTGTTTTCAACCGTGATGTTAAGAATGAACAAGATGAGATTTATGTTTTATTTTAGTAGAGGACTGATCATCCATTATTGAAATAGAAGTGTTGTAGTGTAGTTGACGTGACTCATATATGAGTTTGGTTGGGCTTTGTATATTGAAAAATGTAGGAAGACCAATGAGGGCCGTTAGGAAGACTGCAGGAGGAGAGGGTCAGCTAAAGCCACGGGGTATTCTGGGAATGGTGATCGTAGTAGAAGTCCCAATTATTATTGTTTAGTAAGTTGACATTTTGATAACTGGTAGGGCACAATAGTTTCCCCAAGTACCACTATAGCAAAAGGTGGAGCAAATTTAGACTCATCCAGTACGGTCGGTAAGGGAGAGAGTCGAAGGGGTTTTTCGAAAGGGCTATCCATAAGAGTTCGGGGAAAGTGCGAAAGTGTGATTAGCCAATTGGAAGGAGATCATCCCAAGGCAATTTCGTATGGTGGAGTGCAATGACACTTAGGGTTAAATTTCGGGAAAAATTTTAGCTCATAGGAGCAGTGTTGTAGTAATGGGAATCAGTCACCACATCTGAGGTGGGATACCATGAATATCGAGAAATTTGTGGTGCAATTTGATCGCAAATCCTTTCATCAACTGTTTAAACAGAGATACGAAGGAAATTTTTATGCTTATTACAAGAGGGTTGAACATTGGCTAAAAATGAAGGAGAATTTTCTTATTTAGCAAACTTTGTACCCAACGAGGTTGATACGAGGATAAAAAAGGGTCTTTGAGCTGGTGTTGGACTTATGGGTAGAATACGCCAGCTTGAAAGGGGAAATCCATCTTGGACGATTGACGGTGATGTCATCAATGTCTTTTGTAAGGGCAACATCAATGCTTCCATTTGAAGGGATCTAAGAGATTTGGGAGTATAGTTATTAGAGTAAGAATGAATGTAATCGATGCTAATGGGGCACCACTTGGGATAATACCAATAGAGGAGCCCATTTATGAGATTTAAATTAAAGGAATTGTGATTGAGTGAATGAGGATTTCGACAGGGCCAGAGGCAAGGAGATTTTTTTAGTCGTTGTTTCATTTGTGGGAGATGTACCACATGAAGAGGTATTGCCCAAAGTAAGGCAGGGGCAACTACATGATGGTATCCTATAGGTACAACCATTACAGGAATTATTGGGTGTCAATTCTGATGCGAGAATCACGTTTAGGAACCCATTGACCAGGCAAGGCAATTAGTAATTAAAGATAAAATTTTTGCTTTATCCTTATGAGTATGGGGGTAAGTTTCGGGTGGCATGGTTGCATCACAATATATGATTATTAACACTAAAATTCTCGGGTGAGTCAGTTTTAGTGGGTGTGTTGGCAGTGTTAGCCTTATTATTAGGCATATATTTAGTGTTGGTTAGCGGGGCTCTTTGGTGCCACCCGTAGGGGAGTGGGTAGGGACACTGAGAGGATGTTTATATTGTGTGATAGTTTTGCTCCTTTTGAGAGTTATGAGGATAAAGCATATTATTATCCTGGGTAATGACTGGTTAGCGAAGGTTTGAGTGATGGTGGACAATTATAGTAAGATAATCGTGTTCGTTGTTCCAAGGTAGAATGTATTATTTTGCAACGTATCACATGAAAGAGGGTCAAGCCTGTATATGTATTATATTGTAAAGGAGACTTAGAAAATTATAAATGTCTCATTATTTTTAATCCCGATGTGTAGGGACTTTAATGATGTGATTCAGGGGATATAGAGCTTACTGTTGATCAAAGAGGTTTAACTCGTTATTGATTTAGCATTGAGGACCTAGGGACAGTGAGAGCTCCATATTGTATATCTCCTTAAGTGACATAGGAGTGGATGATTATACTTATGTGTCGAGGAACTGTACTTCGGGTGTCCTAGTTATATGCTTTGGGCTTAAGGATCTCAGTGACCGACAAGGCTAGGCAATAGTGTATCGAGGGGGGTCCTTATTTGGATTTTTCATGTGAGACGTTCCATGAACGAAATTTAGTGAGCATTGGAAATTAGGATACATGTTCTCTATAGGATATGGAATTATTACTACAGTTATTGCATGAGTACGTGGATATTATTTTTGAGTTAGTAGATCTTTTCATTTAAGGCCAGTGAGGTCGAGTAGCGTTGTGTGGGGAGCACTAGGTAACATTTATACCACTAGTGGATAGTTGGGGTAACATCAAGGATATTAAGTTACGATTGATAGCGTGGTCGAGTATACCCTTATTTTATATCCACGCCGAGTGTGTGGGGCCATGTTGGGCATATTATTAGTACATTTTTATAATTCCACAGACATGTGCGTGAGGTAAGGTGTATGGGCGCCCTGGGTATTTCAATTTTTAGTACCGCTCATGATAAGAAGACGAAATAATGTATATATTTAATCGTATTCCAAAAGGAGGTTATAAGTAAAGTTATGATAGTGAGATGGATTGAACTTTGTTTATGGAAGGAGATAGTCTGGTTATATACAACAAGGAAAGTTCTCGCAACCGAGAAGGATCAAAAGATGGTGGAGATACAAATGAGGGATTTTTCTGGCTAAGGGAGGATCCAACAGTTTTAGGAATGTGAGCGAAGTCACATTCAGGAAAATGCTGAGGATGCCTTACACATAAATGAGAGGATAATTTTACTAGACAATGAAAACTTACAAAAGGCGAAATTCTGGAGCAGGCACATGTATCATGATTTTATTTTTGGAATACCTCGGGATAAAGGAGTAATATGTACCATGTAACATGGGATACAAAACTCTCAAATCGGAGCGAGACGAGACATAGAGAAATTATCTCCGGTTGCACCACTTGTTAGATGAGAAAGGGGTGGTCTGAGACGATCGATCATAAATTTTACAAGACTTGGAAATTCTAATGATGGGATGAGTAGATAGAATGATGGAGTCAGTGATGGGTTACCAACATCGTGGAAGGACCAAAGTGTCATTTAATTTGTGGAATTGTTTGATCATGGCGAATTTGGGGTGAGTTACTTTATCGGGCAGTGTGCTCATTATTTGATGGGAGAAAATGAATGAGCCGACACATAGTGTAACATAACATTGCTGTAGATTAGGATGATTCAATGGGAATGAAGCTACGTTTTGAGCAAGGCGTATTACCTAGAGATTGAGGAGTAGACAGAAAGGGCAACTAAGATGCTGGAGAATGCGAGGAATGCACATTATGAATTTTTGGGCTTAATCAGAAGTTACTCTATCCAGAAGAGAAAAAACGCAAGAGTTACTTCATAACGAATCGAAGATTTTGAAGTCTAACATGTGTGTTCAGGTATAGTTCTGGATGTCTCTCACGAAGGGAGTGATGGGATGTGAAAAAAATAGGGGAGCTGGCACGTAGGGATGTTGGGACCTTTCCCCAATAGAGAGAAGGATATAGCTGGTAGAGTATAAGCTCATCGTATTGGAATATTTTTGGCAAAAGTTCAATGTGTTGTGCGGTCGCCAAGGTGTAATGTTAAGAGAAATAATATGGTATTTCAGTGTAAGGTGACTAGAGCGGACTGATCACTAGTTTTGAACGGCAGTGTATAGACCGTCGGACCAAAGAGTACCTTTAGTGGAAATATAGCGGGATTGGCATAATGTTTCTAACTTTGGGAAGGAAAGGATGTCGTGGGAGGAAGTATCCAAATATATTATTACCAGACTTATCAGAATTTCAAGGACGAGATTCCTTTGTGAGGGGGAAGTACATAACATCCCGTATTTTTCAATAATTATGAATTAATTATTTTTAGTATTTTAAATCACACACGTAATTTAGTTGAAATAAGAATAGTTTTTAATAAATACTAATTTATGAGAAATATTATGTATTTAATAAATATTAATTTGTGAGAATAAGATTAATATTTATGTGGTAAATTTACTAGTGTGATTATAGTAAATAAAATTCGGCCAGTTGTTAGTATGTCGTAGTGGGAAATAATTACGGAATTTTGACAGTTTCTCAAACAGGGCTTGCGAGTAGATAATTTTAAGGTTGAGATAGAAAATTAACGTATAGTGACTTGGATGGATATTTCGAGTACACGATTGATCCCGAATAGGCCGAAATAGTGAGAATTAAGTATCGGGGGGTAGTAATTGGGTTTCGGGAGCTTTTTAGACTAGCCTGGGCTCACATGGGGGTATTTGGGTCATTTTAAATTAGCATAATAACCTAATTTCGAGATTAGTCATATAAAATAAGAGATTTAGTATGGGGAGGCAACCACTTCATTATTTTAAAACACTGAAAGAGGAAGAAGAGAGGAAAAAGAAGAGAAATCAAGAGAAAGCCTTAGAGGAGGCCAAATTGGGAGGAGATTCAAGGACTCCTAGCATTAATCCATCACACACGAGGACGATTCAGACCCTATGAAAAATTTATGGTAAGTAATTAACTTACTTAATTAGATTTGTATTAGTTTCAATTCATATCATGGTAAGTGCTATAAAAACAGTTTTTTGGTGAGGGTTTGCATGTAAATGGGGTTTTAAGTGAAATAACTTCTATAAATAACGGTGTAAATTGATGATGATGTTATTGAACGAATCTCATCTGATAAAGATAAGATCTTGATGAGATTTATAGGTTTGATTATAGTTAATTTAGTTTTTAAATTGAAACTAGGTTAAATTGAGGTGTTCATCATTGAAACTCGTAGGCATGGATTTATTAATTGATTGATGATTAAATCCTAGAATTGAGATGATTGTTAGATGTTAAAATAATTTAAAAGATGTCCCTTTATGTTGACTGGGTTGTGTAAAATAATGTTTTGAGGGTGATTGGGACCAAAATTGGGGGTGGACATTGGTTGGATTTCACCAGAATCAAAACTACAACGTTTTAGGGCATTTCTGAGAAAATGAATTGGCTCGCTTTTAGGCTTAATCGGTTTTTCTGGAATTTTCAAATCTTGGGTTATTTTAAGGGTTGGGTTAATTCGGGAGATCTCGAGTTGGTTTAAGAAACCCATAAAATAGAAAAGACCACTAGAAATGACTTTGGAAGGTTTTACGTTACCCTGGGATGATAGGATATTCGGAATTAAGTTAGAATTTGAGGGATGAATAATACTTTGCAAGAATTCAGTAACAAATTTGGATAGAAGAATTCAGATGATTTTTATTTACGGGATGGTTGGGTAAGTCTGATTTTCTAGCACTGTGATGCTATGTTATTAATTTAATAATTTTATTTACGGACTGGTTAGGTAAGTCCAGGTATTTTAGCAGGGTGATGCCATGTTATTAATTTAATTAGTAAATAATTATGTTATTTAAGAGTCCGGGATAGACTCGGGATAAGTAGGCTAATGCTTCGGGTGATAGGCACGGGTTAGCCAGAATTTATGAATATATATACATGAGTACATGGACAGTATATATGAATCAGAATAATATCTATGTGTATGATATTTACGTGAAACATGCCCATCATAAAGGATATGCTATCGATGGAGGTTTCACACCATGGGAGTTCACTATGGTGAAACATAACATAGGTAGTACCATTCCCCTGGGTCATAGGTGTTGTGGACGCCCATGTGATGTAGGATTGGAGTCCCGTGGAATAATGTGGTATGGTTATGACCACGGACTTTAGGCCATGACCGTCTTTAGTATTCATTTTTATTATTGGGTTCGGTGGTGGGATTCTGACTCGGTTGCTTAGGTTGTGGTTCACCCCCTAGAGCTTAATAGCATGCTAGTAATTTTGCATCCAGCAAGTAAAGACTTAGAGGGATAGCGTTTTACGTATATATTGGGAAATATATGTGACACCCTGACTAATTAAATATCGGGTGATCAGTCCTTTACTAAATTAAATCAAAGGGTCTGGTTGGTTCATTCTTAGCATCACTGTCAAAAAACAATTTTTTTTCTTTATTAATCACCTAATAAATAATTAAGCTAAGTGTCAAAACATTTAATTTTATAAATTAAGACCTATTGTTATGATTTAATATATGAATCCATTTTTTTTACGAACATAGATAATAATATTAAAAACCAAATCATCCAAATGAAATAACCAAGCTAGATTAACCAATCCAAATAATATATCCAAATCTCAGGACGACAAAATAAATAAAACAATCCCAACAATAGATGAATACTGAAATAATAAAGAGTACAAGTCTCTCTCTAAACTAAATGAAATATGGAAATGGGCGACACGTGCCCTAACTAATAATGACTAAATAGAAGACTGAGAAGACAAGGATGAAGTTGTCTACTGTAAGGACCTGCATCACGTCAATAGTCCAAAGATCTAATCCTGACGCCCCTGTGGCTGGGCACCTATAATATATATATATATATATATATATATATATATATATATATATATATATATATATATATATATATATATATATATATATAAGAGAAAGAAGAGATGACAGGAAACAGGTCAGAGCACTCGAGTGTAAAATAGCTTTAAGACTAGTTTAGCAAGTACTTAAAATGCTTACTAGTTGATATTACATACATGTTAGTACTTCGACACTCACTTGGGAATTCTCGCCCCTTAACTAGTGTGCACGCCTAACGTACAACTAAACTAATCTATATAAAGCTAACCCAACTCACTAGTTTAACCCGATTTACTAGTCTAACCCAATTTCCCTTCACCAAATTCTGTGTCAAGTAATCGCATAACTAAAGTTTATATCTGATAGCCTTTTCTTATGGATATAGTAAGTCAGTTATGTTCATCTCAATACGGACTTAAGTTCTCAACAACTTGATTCATTTAATATAAATTATTCCATTTTATCACCTTACAAGCACAGTAGATCAATCACAGGTACATATATTTATCACTCGTAATATATATACTAATAGGGCACCCCACATAAACTTATGGTGCCGGCATACTCTCCTATCAAGTCCCCCTATCTCTCGTACAAAAGGAAAATACTAGTTCGGAATCAATCTCGAACTATATTATCACAAAACACACATATTGGAGGTGAAGTATAGTTTTCAGTCACTAAGAGGTCAGCACATACCCTTACGTCTCTTAGGACCGTATTACTATCATTCTCAGATAGCCTATATCTAGGGATGCTATATTCTATGGTACAAGTCAATATCCCCCATAAGGTTCAATCGAGATAAGACTGTCCTGGCACGGAAACCTCAGTGATAGCAAGTAGCACGTGTATGATTACACACAGAAATATATAAAAAAAAATATTCACACACATTTTTATATTACCATCATTCAGATAGGTACACACATGACTCATATAATGTTCTGACCATACGTGACACGTAGCGCTCGAGTCCCACGTATAATTAATCCACTCTTACTTTCTCAATTTCCGTAAGTCCTTAAGTGCTTCTCGACTCTCGAAGTGTATCATCATAATAAATATAAGATCAGTAGGTGTACGCTCTCTACCCTACTAGTCTAAGTCATTCTTAATACTCATAAGACCTAATTTAATGTACGCACAAGTTCCACTCCATTTCATACCCCCAAAATCCCACGGTTAAATTTCATATATCGAGTCGCATTACCCGGACCTCGCATATACCCTACTGGTCCTTCCCAAGTCCCATTATGATATTTAAATTATGTCCAAATGTCCTTACAGATTGGGATTGGATTAACCTTTAAAAGGAGAAAAAGTTTTCATTTTCAGGAGGAGTCGATCGATCGATGAAAAGGGGTCAATCGATCGACCAAGCAGTTATGGCCCATAATTCTGCATATTAAGCCTACAATTTCTTCCAACTTAAATCATCATAACTCCATTAACAAGTACCAAACTCCCAACCAAACATCATGAACGTTATATAAACCAATATGGATGATTTCCAATGTAAAACATTCATTAATTCCTCAAGAATCGTCATCAAATGGGTTATTCAAGAAATTACATTTAACCCTAGTTTATCTAATTTTCTCAAGAATTCATTTAATTTCCAGATTTCTATCTCTACTGGGAATCAAATTTCATGGTTAATATTCTACATATAACAAGATGTTCATCCTAACATGGTTTATACTCCAAATTGCAATAATAATCTCCCAAACAACAACATATTCTCATGAGACACGAAAATCACTATCTCCTACACTAGCATGGATATGTTATCGACTAAAGAACAGCAAGTTAGATACTTGCCTGGAATCAAAGTCTGAATCATAGAGAATGATGGGTATGATCCCGCTCCTCGTTCCCCGATCTACGCGTTGGTGGTGGAATTGGTGAGAGTGGTGTAGGGTTTATGGATCTCCTCCTTGGAAACCTTCTCTCTTCTCTCTTCCTTAGCCTCTCTGAAACTCTAATGTTTCTAAACCTCAAGGACTCTAACTCCTATCAGATATAAACCTTCAATTTTCATCCATAATTATGGCCTAAAATGGAAAATTACTAAGATGCCCTCTCGGGTTGCCGGTTAGGTCTAAAAACGTCCTGAGACCCAAACTAAACCTCCGAGTACACTTTTCTGACTAACTCGACCATTCTGGACACATTGGCATACTCAAAATGACCATACGGGCGACTTATAATTAATTTACTTTTTATCCCATTACTTTAGTCCCGACGCGACTGACATGCGCGTCCTGACTTAATTTCTATAATTGTCGTATTATTCACTCGCGACAATTTTAATAAATTTGATCTCATATATTACTTTACTCATTAAGTAATATTCAACATAATTTTTACCAATAATTACTAACTCTCGTCATGATAGTAAATATTTATTTTAAAATCCGGATTAATATTAACTTACGTTATCTCAATTTACTTTAATTAATCCCATAATCAAAGGCCATAAAAATACGGGGTATTACAATATATATATGTGTGTGTGTGTGTGTATGTGTGTGTGTGTGTGTGTGTGTGTGTGTGTGTGTGTGTTTACCTTTATGTGAAATATTTACATATATAAGGATGTGAATAATTATATACAGGTGCAAACAAATACAATGTGATTGTGGAAATAAATAGCTGGAGTAAAGTTATATCTTAAGTGGTGATAATTTAGTAAGATATTAAATAAGAAATTGTGAAAGCTAATTAATGAACCAGGGTTAAATATTATACTCGGGCCAGGTTAGTATAGTTTGGATGTTAGTGGCAAGGCTAGTTAGGCGGGGTAGCGTAAATAGGCGGGTTGAGATGTATACGTTTGGTGCGCACTATAGTTGAGAGGTGAGGAGTATCTTACGAGAGTGCGACATCGGCTTAAATATAAAAAATTGTACTGTATATTTGTTAACACATTTTAATTACTTGCTAATTTTTTTTAAAAGGCTTTGGGCTCTTACCCATATCAAATCTATTTTCAAAAACTTTTAGGTGTCCAGCCACATGGATGCCAAAGATAATTATTCTTTTGAGGGACATGTAGCTGCGACAGATATGGAGGCTTACATGATTTTTGAGTAGCCGATTCTATTATTAACTTTCTAGATTAGGTTCTCTCTTCCAGTATTAGTTGGGCGTGTTGCTCCGTTTCACTAAGACTTATATATTTCAGATTATTTTAATCATATGGATTGAATGTATTGGATTTTTTACCCGATGATTTATTCGGGGACTTTATTTATGTATCTCTGCTTCAGACTTTACTTTGCGGTTTCATTTATATTGGTTACTGTATATAGGATTATTGTGGATTGATTGATATTGTTGTATGTTAATGAGAGATAAAATTTGGCCCCGACTTATTTAATTAATAGGTGGTTAGTATTTTAAAATGTTTGCGACAGTGATGCTAAGAATGAATCAAATGAAATTCATGTTTTATTTTAGTAGAGGATTTATCATCCGTTATTAAAATAGACGAGGTGTCACAATGTTCACTAAATGTGCATGTTATAACAATCAACCAGAAATACGTACAAGTTGAATTATATGCGTTATACACATATACATAGTTCTAACAGTCAAAGAAATAGTTATTTGACTATGTTACATAAAAGAAAAGATAAGTAAAGTTACCTGAATAAAGGAAGCACATGTAATTAGTTGAACTTTAGTCATTATTATCCAATTGCATGTGCACATAAAATGAGAAAAAAACACGTGTGAATATATATATATATATGTGTGTGTGTGTGTGTGTGTGTGTTATACATTTGCGTGTTTTGTATTTGTAAGTATATACAAGGCCAGGGGCACATCAAATCGTCTATTTACTTGTAACAATCATTCCATTGCGTGTGTTTCTCTCTCTCAAACACTTTCTACATTGACATTCTATCACACACACTAATTCTCTTTGTCTCTCTCATACACACATACACATATGCAATAATTTATGTGCACACACATATAATAATTCACAAAAATACAAAGCTTGCTATAAAAAAATGGAGATATGGTATTTGGGTATAAAAAACGATGAAAGCAGAAATAGTGTGATTGAAAAACTCAATTCCAAAATTAAAATTGGGGTTCACAAACACACCCAAAAGGGTCAGATAACCATACATAAAAAGGTCTTAAAGTGTAAATCCCACATCAATCAACCCTAATTACCCACACACTTATGATTATTGACCAAAAAATGACCATTGAAACTCTTTATAAGGCTAATTTTAGCAATCTACTAAATGAATAATTAAAGGGTGATGTGATAATTTTTTAATTATTCAAATTCGATTGAAGAAAATTATTCAGTTCTAGGATGTCGCAATACTGATGGGATTTATGTTCTTTCTAGCCATGGAATAGGTGGTGTAGGCAAGAATAAGGTTAAATTTAATTTTACTAAACAAACTATAAATTTAAGTACTGGCATCTAGTCACGGTCCTGGACCGTGGCCCCAGGCCATGACCATTTAGTTTTTACACATCACCAATAAAAGTGACTAAAACAAAGTTTACACAAGATCTCAAAAATAAATTGACATATTAAGCAGGAAATTATGTAAGATTTATCCAACAAATGAAAACCATTTCAATACTTAGACTCATTAATTCAACAATAACAACGAACTCTTAGTGGTGGTGGTGCCCTGGCCCCTATTAATAATGCCGCCACATATGGTTGCACTCAACAAACTCTTAGCTATAAGTTTCAATATAAGGCAACACATGAACAAGCGTATCTATTTTTGCCATAAATAACATTTTTATATTAAATCCATCAATGTATTAACGAAGTTCATGATAACCTAACTAATTTAACATATTCACAAAGTGCATTTATTATTTACTAGTTATAATTAAGTATAATAGAATTGTAGAGTATATGTAAGTAAACAACACTAAAAATAATGTGTAATTATTACGCCAAATATATATGTTTAATAACAATTGAATTTTAAAATGATGTTTGTATATATATGGAGTTAAATGTCTCAAATTTTAACCTTCTACTTACTTGATGTAAATTTTCATACAATATCATAATGCATAAAGTCCCACATTTCCAAATAAAAAGAAACTTTAGGGTACTAAATAATATTAATGAATTTCTATCAATAATACCTAATAAACTTCAAACCATAAATAACAACATTCAACCATATTTTAAGCCATAAATAACAATGTTCAATCAATATTTACAATGCCCAAATAATTTCAAGTCATAAATAATAATACACCATAAATTTCTAGCCCTATATCAATACACCCAATCAATATTAACAATAACCAATTAATTTCAAGAAAATCTACAAACAAGGAAATGAAAAAATAATGTTGTTCGGAGAGGGAAAGAGGGAGAGTAACTGAGAGATAGGCGGAGGAGAGAGAGGCATCAGGGAGAGGGGTTAGAGAGAGAGAGAGAGGTCATGAAATGAAAAAAAATAGATTGGGGGTCTGGATGTCACGACCCAAGACCGTGACTAGCTCCTATGATAATTTTAAAATGGTCACAACCTCTGACCCATCTCAACTAAAACCCTAATATTTTTCATGCCTATGGTCACGATCCAGGGCCTTGACCCACTTTGGCGGGAGTTTTGGCACCTATTTGGTCGTGTGCGTGATCACAAATCAAGGTCGTGACCACAATCATTTAGTGTCACCCTTTTACTTGGTCACGACCTTTGTCACGTGATTTTGGCTATGGTCATGGGCTTGAGTCGTGATCCACTTTTCGTGACCATTCTCAGTTTATTGCATGTTATATGGTAGCTTTAAAACAACATCCTCGATCGACACTGGAGTTTTATCAAATATAGCACTGTTCTAAAAAACCCGCTTAGGCACGCCTAGGCTTAAGGCTTGGGAGAAACGCCTCGCCTTACGCTTTTCACGCCTCATTCTTGGTAAAACCCTTAAGGTGCACTTTTTTCTAAAAATAACAATGCTTTAGTGAAACGATGTCGCCTTTTAAAGAATTTGTTTACAAATCGGACCATTATCTCATCCAAAATAATCAAATAGTATTTTAATTTGCATATATTCATACATATTTTTATGATATGTGCAATTTTTGTATTTTAATATCCTTGTTATGGTTAAAAAATATTAAAATATATTAAGAAGGCCTAAACGCCTTTTCACTCCTTTTTACGCATAGGCCTGCCTAGGCTTCTAAGGCTTATGGCTTGGCCTCCACGCCTCAATCACGCCCCGCGTTTTTTAGAACCTTGAAATATAGGAATTGGTAATATAGAAAATGAGTATGTTTTCAAATAACTGTTAATCGAGAAGAAATCGTCAATACAACCCTTCAATTGGTAACTACATATCTAAATTATGATTGCAACATGATCACAAGAGAATCCATGCAGCTGCCATTGGGGACACAGACATTTCCTCTTTTAATATTAACACGAAAAGATTTCTCTGACGTAGCCTAAAAAACAAAATCATTCAATTTGTTAACCACCCAAATACAACATGTGTTCAAATACTTTATCAATCGGTGATCCATATATGGAGATAGAAATCCAAGCCATCATTTTGCATCCTCACTCCGTGTAGCAGTCAACTCAATAATTTTAATCCTAATTGAATTAACAAGGTCCTTAATTGGAAGGTGACGAGCCTCCAGAATCCAATAATTAAATGATTCGATAATGTTCAAGTACATCTCATCGTACTACAAACCCCCAAAGCAAGCACTACTACAATGCTCTTTATCTATAGTTAATATGAATTCTCAAACTCTCCCCCTCCTTCAACAAATAACTTTGACAAGCGTCGACTAAACTTTTTCGGAGTTGTGGCATTTGCGCACAACACAAAAATCTTTATTATTTTCTCTTTAACCGTATTATTCATCCTGGATAATTTATTATTAAACAATCGGTTGGCATAAAATACAATTTATATGCACTCAGCATGTGCTTATTGTCGTAATAAAACAAACAATTCAATTTTCGATCGTAAATAAACTTTATGTTAACAACACATTTTTTATATATACTGCCATAATTAAATTGACAGTAAACATTCTTTTGTTATTTACAATGTTTGAATATTTTCAGCCCGTTACAATTGCCAAAATGATACTAGCATTAAAAATTAGACGTCATATTTATCTCATTAAGCAATTTGTACTATTTACATGAAAGTGTTTTTATTTTTGAGACATTAAACGCTTTTTCCACAAGTATTATCTGGTAAGTATAAGATAATTTGTATAAATATAATTAATATTTGTTACTGGTAAATGAGATTCTATAATTGTTATATTTATTTACGTTAAAACATTTCATAAATTTACTGATTTTTGTTAAACAATATATATTTACTGTCTACAAAAGGATGTTACACATGTGACAAACAACATCTTATAATTAAAGAACCAATATGTTTAAAAGGAAATACTATATGGTAGTTAGTGTTGAGCTTTCGCAATCTATTAATTTTGCATTCTTTGTTACACTCACATTTATAAATGCATATTATTCGTTTTCGCTAAACTAACAAAGGTATTTAAAATTCAACACCTGAATTGAAAAATCAACAAGTGATTACCATGCAAAAACAAAATTGAAATAAGCAATTAAAAAAAATACAATTTACATTTACGAAATACAAAATAATGATTGTGTACTGTGATACCTTATGGTTTAAAAAAACATATAGTACTAAGAATTATCGTAACAATTGTCAACATCACACTTTTGTTTTGTTTTAACGGTATATTTTACTAACTTAAATAAATTCTTGTTAATTTTCCACAAATTATCTTGTAAGTACAAGCCAATTCATGTGTAAAGACGTAATAGTAGTTACCGTATAAATGAGTTTATGTAATAGTTACCTTGATTTGCGTTTTCCCTCGTAGCTTCTAGAAGATTTCTTTTGAATCTACTTTTATGAAATGTACCATCTAAAAATATCAACGAGCGACAATGTTTAAACCCTTAAATACACGCATGAAACGCAACAAACATTCTTTTGAACTGACCATTCCCTGAATAATACTCCATGAATAAATGGTAACCCGTGTTAGAATTATATTAATTAACATTAATGATTTACAAAATAAAAAATACTCCCAAATATAACACTATGAACCTAAACAAATAAGGTAACAAAGATAATATGAACTTTTGCTTAAGAGTAATAAAATCGTGTACTAAATATTCAGATAATGAATATTTACTGACAACACAATGTATAATACGAACAACGCTATAAACCATGGTTTCTCAAAAAAGAAGGTAAAAAACATTAAAACACCCATTCCATAAATTATTCATTATAAAGCAACCACATTAACATTAACATAAGACTTAAAAATTTCAGACATATAAGAATTTGTAATATATAATAATTTGAACATACAAGGATACGGAAATTGAATTCATGTATAAAAAAAGTGTGTGATTGTTTCAGTCATATGTAACAAGTGAACTATATTGATCAATAATAATGATCTACAACATAACAAATACTCACAAACATAACACTATGCACCTAAATAAATAAAATCTAACAAAAATAACATAAACTTTCACTTCCAAGTAACAAAACAGTGTATTAAATATTCAAGCATGGAATATTTATTGGCAACACAATGTGTAATACGAATAATTATATAAATCATTTTCTCTCAGAGAAAATTGTAATACACTTTGAAACATCCATTCCATAAATTACTCATTATAAAACAACCACATTAACATTAACATTAGCATAATACTTTAAAATTTCAGGCAAACTTGAACAATACACTCGTGTAATATATATCTACTATTAGGTATCACATAACTCATTTGTAACAAACAAAAATTTGAGAACTGGATTCATACATCACAAATAGTGTGATTATTTCAGTTATATGCAACAAAGAGATTATATTGATCGACATTAATGCTTTATAAAATAACAAATACTCACAAAACAACGTTATAAATAATTATTTCTCCCAAAAATATATGACATAGTAAAACATCCATACATTCTGTAGTCAAACGAATTAAGGAAAAATTATGGTTTTAGCAGACTACCTCCACACAATTTAAATGGATTATGAAAACAAATCCAAGAAAAAATCAACAATATACTAAAATTCATTTAAAGAAATAAATCAATTTTCTCTCAATCTAACATGCACTTGTGAAGTGAAATACAAATAACATGCCAAGTTTTTGGAATAAATTGATCACCCACACTGGAAAATCATCAATACTAACTCCAATCACTTAATTATTCAAGAAATTGCTTGAAACTGTGACAACCCGCTCACCAAAATAAAGGGTGGCCAGCCTGATACTCCAATAATAACAGGATCATAGATGTACCATTCTCAGCATCACAATAATATACAATAAGTATACGGGACAACCACCCAATATTTCAAAAAAACGGGTTGCCAAAAGTTTTATTTTATAAGTTAAATAAAGCATTTAAACAACCCAATTTAAAAATAAGGTGGATGAAATCTACAAGGATAAAACTGAACATTTCATATATAACACAATAACCAAAAAGTCTGTCAGTGAACAGTCACTTACAACGTATTACAACAATTACATTAAGTTACATAATACATTACAATAAGAAAATACAAAAGCTTGGGCCACACGCTCGAGTAAATGACACGATCGTAACTAGAGTACAAAAATGAAGGCGTCTACAACAAAATATCTCCCAACGTCCGCAAGGTGTTGCAACTCCATGACACTGGAAAGGAAAGTCAGTACGGGGGTCCTTGCGACAGATGACCTGAGCGAATATAGATTCATGCACAACAAGAAATATGAACGGATGAGGGGCCGGTTTTATATGATCACCAGATGAATAAAGAGTATGACATTTATGAACAGTAAATCATGATGGATGAAGATGAGAATCTACCTACTCAATCTCAAAGCATAGACTAAAGCAATTTAAGTGATCATAAGATTAATTCAGTTAAGCAAGAGGATACAAATGAATATCACTAATTAAAAGTCTCCATCGTTTACACTGTTTCATTTCACCGTTTCCTTTCTCATTAGGAAACATAATCATAGTTATTTGTTCTTTATGGCATTTATCATAAATCAAGTCCAACTTGAATAAGAATATTTATATTCATATACATATAACGATTCTAAGACCGCCCGTCCGGGTTCCCCCACTGTGCGCGCCGCTAAATGACTATCATCTTCCAGGGCCTATCAACCAAGACAACCTGGGCATCATAACGCAATGTCGGGAAGTGGTCATATACCTGCGAATGAGTCATAATCACACCCGAAATTACCTCATAGTCGCACAATAAATACAACATACATAATAATCGGTCATATGGCCGAGGACTATATTCACCCTGCATTCACTAGCCAGGGGACTTCACCTCATGCGCGAACTTCCCTTATGATAGCATTTAGAGAGGTGTGTTTAAGTAAATTATCATTTACCATTTTCATTTCCATTTTAATAGTTACATCACATTTTATCCGGAGCCATACGTAATTCATGCCATCATTAAACCTCAATGAATCATAAACTCTCAATTTATTCTCCAAGCATTTTATGGTGTTATTATAAACCACCAAGACTAGCATCTCACAATAATGTAATAAATACTCTTCAATTATTTATATCTACATCCCGAAATATTACATTAACTAATTAAGGGAAAAGAACACCTAGTCTTCTATTTACTAATCCCCAAATAAGTCCTAACTATCCCCTTCTATCATAAGGTATTTGCCTACCCAATATAAGACTCTAGGACACTAAGTTTACTTCATATAAGAAGGTTCCTAAGTCCTAAGCCCAAAAGAAAAGGATAAAAATTGAGTTAGAAAAAATAACTCAAAACAGAAGGATTTTCGAATCGATTCACCCTGGCCGAATCGATTCGGGCTTGAAAGTGAATCCATTCGGATAAGCCGAATCGATTCGGTCAAGAAAACTTGACATTCTGCAAACTGTCGAATCGATTCGAATAGGCTGAATCGATTCGGTCCAAATAGACCTATAGCCTACCCCTTTAGCGAATCGATTCGCTAGGGGCGAATCGATTTGCCCAGCCCAGATTTGAAGATTTCGGCTATGGAGTCTTAGACTCCAAATTTACCCCAACTCATTTCTACCCAAACCAAGATCATTTATTTCAACCAAACGATCATAAATGTATCTAACACTATAATTTACAACAATAAACATCTAAATCAACTTCCAAGGGTTCAAAACCTACAAATCCATTAAAACCCTAAAATTGTTAAACCATAACAAATACACAACAATCAATACACTTCATTCATCCTAAACCATATATTAGCAAGTAGAAAACTTGCCTTGAGCTTGAAATCTTAGATTTTCCTTTGGTAGAAACAACTCCAATCTTCAATCTCCAATTTTCTTCCATTTCTCCTCTTTTCTCCACAACTTTCTTCTTCTCTCTTTCTCTCTAGGTTAGTAAATACACACTTAAGAGAAATGTAAGGCTTAGCAAGACTAAATCGTGACTTTAGTCTAAATTCCCAACTTAAATGTTTAATACCACATTAAAATGACTCATAACTACGCATTTATGTTAAAACCAGTCAAAAGTGCCCGAAACCCAAAAATACAATATGGCACTTATTTTTACTATCTCGCCCATTTCGGAACTAACTACGCCCTCTAAATTGGCATCCAGAAATTTTATAAATCATTTCAAGTTCCGATTCCATTTAAACCATAAATGTCGGTTAAAGCATACGACACTATAAAATGTAACATGATGATATTTACATACTCATACAGTAAATATGCAACAATCTAGTAAATATTATCTTTTAACTCATTCAATTAATATTTACGCCATTTCCCAATATTTTATATAATTACTTCACACAGTAAATTAATATAAAATAAGTTTCTTAAAAGTGAGGATTGTTACATACTCCCCCCCTCATGAGGGAATTTTGCCCTCAAAATTCAAGCGTACCTTGCAAGAAGAGATGCGGATACTTTTCCCGCATATCGTCCTCACGCTCCCACGTGAATTCCTTTGCGTTGCGATGACCCCATTGAACTCGCACCAAGGGTATCACTCGAGATCTCAATCTATGCTCCCCGTGCTCTAAGATTGCAACCGGTTGTTCTACGAAATATCGGGTTGCAAATCGATATCCTCCAACGGAATATGCCAAAGGGCTCCTTCACACCTCTTATACTTTTTCAAAGAGGAAACATGAAACACATCATGGATTTGTTGTAAGGGTTTCGATAGGGCAAGTTGATACGCCACTGGGCCTACCTTAGCAATAACGGGAAAAGGTCCAACATAGCGCGGCGCAAGCTTTCCTTTCTTCCCAAATCGATTTATACCTTTCATTGGCGATACATGCACTAAGACTTGATCTCCAACTTCCAACTCTACATGCCTTCTATTCGCATCGATGTAACTCTTTTGACGATCTTAAGCTATTCGGATGCGATTCCGGATGAGTTTAATCTTGGAAGAAGTATCCTGGATCATTTGAGGTCCAAGAAATTTATTATCCCCCACCTACAACCAACAAGTGGGTGATCTACAAGGCCGGCCATAAAGTGCTTCATAGGGTGCCATCCCAATAGTGAATTGGTACGAATTATTATAAGCAAATTCTACCAAAAGGAGATATTGTTCCCAACCACCTTTGAAATCAAGCATACACATTCGGAGCATGTCCTCCAACATTTGGTTGACCCTCTCGGTCTGCCCATCTGTTTGAGCGTGATAAGAAGTACTCAATTTTAATTCGGTTCCCATAACCTCTTGGAAACTTTGCCAAAAGTGGGAAACAAAAATCTTATCTTTGTCGGAGACTATATTTATTGGCACCCCGTGGAATCTAACAACCTCCGCAATAAATAGCTGGGCATAACGAGCAGTATCATAATATGTACGCATGGGTAGGAAGTGTGCCGACTTAGTTAAGCGATCAATAATCACCCAGATAGAATCATGACCACTCTGCGACCTTGGTGATCTCGTGATAAATTCCATCGATATACTTTACCACTTCCACACCGGTATCTCCAATGGTTGTAACAAACTCGTTAGTATTTGATGATCTACTTTCACCAATTGACAAGTAGTACATTGGGAAACGAACTCGGAAATATCCCGCTTCATGCCCGCCCACCAATACTGACGGCGCATGTCTTGGTACATCTTGCCCCCACCAGGATGCACTGTAAACTTAGACCCATGAGATTATGTCATCACGACTCGTCTCAAATCTCCTTCGTCCAGGATAATGAGTCTCCCATGGAAACGTAATCCACCCTCCGAACTTATTGAGTAGGATTCTTCTCCCTCAGTCAATAATTGACGTATACGGTCCTGACAGCCTTTGTCCCTTCCTTGAGCTTCCACCACCCTTGCCATAATAGTAGGCGTAATGATCAACACCGACATAAACGCCCTAGCAACCGCGTCCTCCTAACTAAGCTCCTTCCATTTCACCTTCCATACCTCCGCTAACTCCCCCTCGGGCTTCTGACTCAAAAAATCCGCCACCACATTCGTCTTACACGGGTGATAGTGGATGTCAAATTGGTAGTCTTTCACAAACTCCAACCACCGGCGTTGTCGCATATTTAAATCTTTCTGGGAAAACAAATATTGCAACGATTTGTGGTCCGTGAAAAGGCTAAATTTCTACCGTATGAGATAACGCCTCCAAATCTTCAAGGCAAAAACTACTGAGGCAAGTTCCAAATCATGCACCGAATAATTATTTTCATGGGGCTTTAGCCTGCGAGAAGCATAAGCAATAGCCCGCTGCTCTTGTTGTAGTACACCTCCCAACCCTTGCAGAGATGCGTCGGTAAAGACTAAATATTCCAACCCTGGCCTTGGTAATGCAAGGACTGGAGCAGAAGTCAACCTATCCTCGAGCTCATCAAAATCTAACTGAAAAGAATCATTCCAAACAAACCTCACCCCTTTCCGGGTTAAATTTATCAAAGGGCTAGCAATTTTAGAAAAACCCCTGATAAATCGGCGATAATAGCCTGCCAAACCCAGAAAACTACAAATCTCAGTTGGTGTCGTGGGCTGACCCCACTCCCTCACCGCAACCACTTTACTTGGGTCTACCAAAATACCCTGGGATGTCACAATATGACCCAGAAACTGTACTTCCTGCAACCCAAAGCCACACTTCTCGAACTTGGCATATATTTGGTGATCCCTCAACCTCTGCAGGACCAACCGCAAATGAGTAGCATGATCGGCCTCTGTTTCTGAGTACACTAGAATGTCATCAATGAACACGATAACAAACTGGTCTAGGAAGTCTCGAAACACGCTATTCATAAGGTCCATAAACACGACGGGGGCATTGGTTAGTCAGAAAGGCATAACCAAAAATTCGTAGGACCCATACCTAGTTAGGAAAGCGATTTTGGACACATCTTTCTCGCGTATCCGCAACTGATGATACCCCGTCCTCAAATCTATTTTAGAGAAGTACAACGCTCCCTTAAGTTGATCAAACAAATCATCAATTCGAGACAATGGGTATTTTTTTCGGATGGTGACTTTATTCAACTCTCTGTAGTCAACACACAACCGGAGAGAACTGTCCCTTTTCTTCACAAACAACAACGGAGCACCCCACGGTGACGTGCTTCGCCTAATGAACCCTTGCTCTAACAAGCTCTGAATCTGATCCCTTAACTCCCTCATTTCAATAAGAGCCATACGGTACGGGGATCTCGCAATCGATCGCGTTCCCGATGCTAAATCAATTACGAACTCAATCTCCCGACTCGGAGGCAAACCCGGTATTTCCCAAAAAACATCTTGGAAATCTCTAACAACCAGAATCGAATTTAAGGAAACAATTATATCTTGAGAAGTCTCCTCCACAATACAATACAAGTAAGTGCTAGAACCTCCCTCTGAACGAGGCATAACCACCAAAAACATTTCTTGCCCCGGAACGGTAAAAACTATACTTTTTCCATAGCAATTAACTATTGCACGATACTTCACTAGCCAATCCATACCCAGGATTACATCATACCTGACCATATCAAGGACGAGCAAATCAAACTCAAAACATAAATTACCAAGATTTATTCCAACTTGTTTACAAACAAAGAAAATGAGTGAACCATCACCCATAGAAGATTCAACACTAGTGAAGGTACTCTCCACAAATTTAATCAACTCTGTAGACATAGCAAAGCTCCTAGAAATAAATGAATGTGTCGCACCCGTATCAAATAATACACGACCCATATGCCCCTGAATGAGAAACTTACCCTCAATAGCTGGCGGCGCTGGCGGAGTCGGAGGAAGCATAGCATCTTGTATGTGGTAAACACGACCATACTGTAGCTGCCCCTGTTGTGGAGGGACAATTGGATTAGGTACTTATGGAGGGAACTGGGCCTGTGGGTGCTATATAACCGTAGGAAGTTTTCCCCCAATCAACTGTGGACACGCCTTCTTGAAATGGCCCGGCTCTCCACATTGAAAGCATCGATTCGTCATATTCTCTTGATTTTGGCCCCGGTTATTTCTAAACTGCCCAACTCCTTGGCCTGGATGGCCTCTACCCCCATTACCAACCCAGCCTTCTTGTTGATGTTGTGGGGAACCTTGACCGTGCCTAACATTACTGCCACCAACATTGAATCCACCAAAACGCTGTCGTTTAGACAAGTCCCCTTGTTGGGGGTCCCTTTCTTTTTATTTATTTCCCGAATATTGGGACGAGGGTAGTACTCCTCCTCCTATCCCATTGCCTTCGGGTTTCCCAGCTTGCCCCATAACTGAAGCCTTCTTACTACCTTGAACATACAACCGATGTTCCTGAAAATGGAGTAACACCGTATTCATCACATCTCCAAAAGTCTGTAAAGCTGGATTGCCCAGCAAATGTTGTCGTATCCTCCGGTGCAAACCTCCAATAAATTTGGATATCCTCCTCTCCTCCGGAGTCACCTCGTCCGGTACAAAACTAACTAACCACGTGAATTCCTCTTCATACTCCGCAACTGAACGCTCTCCTTGCACCACATCCTAAAGTTTTCTTCTCATCTCCCTTTGAACTGCAGGAGGAAAATACTTTCGATCAAACAGAACCCAGAAATCATTGATGGTCATAGAATCTCTCTGCTCTAGCGTAGTCATCGACTCCCACTAATGTAATGCAGCTCCAACAAGTTTAAAGGTAGCATGGATTTGTTTCCTCTCCTCACTACACTCCACCATGCACAGATGGCGCTGCATATCCTTTTTCCACTGATTAGCTACTATGACATCAAAACCTCCTTGAAATTCTAGGGGATGGCCCTTTAAAAAGGATTCTCTAACTCTCTCCCACGGAGGAGGTCCCGCAGGAGCTTGTACCTCCTGAGCTCGTTGTAACACCCCGTATTTTTAAGGATTTAATATTTAATTAATTTTAGGAGTATTTAATTATTTTTGGGAGTTATAAAAATATTTAAATTGGAGAAACTTAAATTCATGAGTTGGAGAATTTATTTGAGTGAGTTGAATTATTTATAATTGGCGACTTTTAAGTTTAATGGTTCAAAATCTCGTGTGTCACATTTTGAGGTCGAAATTTGGAAATTTCGAAAAGTATTTCGGTTGGAAATTCGGAGTGCGTGGTTACGTCCGGAAGGGTTGAGATAGTCAGAAAAGAGTACCCGGGGGTAGTAATTGGGTCTGGGGGTATTTTTGGGCATAGCCGGCCCCACACGGGGTGAATTAAACCTTTTTAATTAGGCCCACATGGCCAAAAACGGGATTGGATGTTTTTAACCTAATTGAGGGATTTGGGAACGGCAGTCAACACACCTCTAAACCTAGGGTTTGAGAGGAGAATTGGGGGAAAGCTAATCAAGAGCCAATTTGGAGATTTTGGAGCCAAATTAAGGGACTACACCAACGGATCAGACACTACGAACAATTACAGGCAAGTGGTTAATTGTTGTGATTTCTAAATTGATGATAATCAATTCTTATCATAGTGATGTGTAAACCAAAATTCATTTTGGGGGTGTAACCAAAGTTTAAATTGAGTTTTTGGAAATTAATATACCTTAATGGGATTTAGGGGGAGATTGATCGTGTTTATGATTCTAGAATGTAGAGAACTGAATCGTATGTTAAAACCAGTAAGAATATATGGTTAATTGCTGTTAATATGAATGAAATTCGTATTGGAGATTTGAAAACCCGGATAATACCCAAATCAGGAAAACGTTAGGATAAATGGATATTGATGATGAATTTAGGTCTGTGGGATGTTTAGACCCTTTCCTTATATGAAGGATGTGTTATTTGTATTTGGGTAAGGGCTTAGGTTGAGAATTTAAGCTTTAAGTTTCGTCCATGGATGACAGTGGTTGGAAAGGACGAATACTGGAACGATCGATCGATCGACCAAGGGGGTTCGATGGATCGATGATGGCGAAATCTGGGCAGTTCGGCCAGTTTGTTATATAAAGGAAAATTTAGTAAAAGTTAAGTTTCATACATTAATACGTGATAAATAATTATGAAACAAATATTCCTAGCAATTATGAGAGAAAGTAATTGGGACTGTGATGAATTTATGTGGGGCACTTAATGGATGAATTTGAGAGATTTTATTCCAAAATAGTGAGATACGGATCAAGTGAGCGAATCCGGGTATATTGGTCAAGCGATCCCAAGGTAGTGAATTAAGTTTGGAGATAAACTAATTAATTTAGAGTCGGTATATAGACTCGGGAAATATTTAATTTCGGGCCAAGTGATTGAGCCCGGGTATGTTGGTAATTATAGAGAAATATAATTGAGAAATTTATGGAGATAAATGTGTGACATATTATGGGCGAAAATGTGGGAATGAAATTATGAGATGTAAAAAAATGGACCGAGTGAGTGAGTCCGGGTATGTTGGTTATGTGACACCAAAGTACTAAATTAATTATTGAGAGAGAGTAATTAATTTGAAGTCGGAAAATAGACTCGGGAAATATTAAGTTACGGGCCAAGTAAGTGAGTCCGGGGATAATGGTTGGGTGACACCAAGTTATTAAATTAATGAATGCGTTAATTAACTTAATTAGAGTCGGATGGTCTGTTGCTACCAAAATTAATCTGCTGACATGGACCAATCGTATGAAGACACGTGGCTATCTACATGGCAACAACAAACACTTCCGAGGAACCCACTCGCTCCGAGGAACAAAACTACAACGAGGAAGACTAGTTCCCCGAGGAACTCATAAGCTCCGAGGAACAATGCCTCTCCGAGGAACTCTTGAATACCGAGAAGCTTACGCGGTCCGAGCTGCACCTCGAAGCAGGATAACAACAGTTTAACTGCTCATTAAATTCTTATCATTTGGACGCACACGCAAAGAGGGCACTAAATGTATTACCCTTTCATATGTATATCATTTAATGTATTACCCTTTCACATTACAACCTCAGGGATACAAATACATTGTACAATCCTCATTGTAAGGGGACCCCGGACCGGAATTTCTTGAGATAACTTGTAATCGAGAATTCCCATACAAACAGCAATAAAGCAACAGTGGACGTAGGCCATTCTTATAAGGCTAAACCACTTTAAAATTCTTTGTCTCATTTATTTATCTGTGATTGAATTATTAGAGTGATCTAATTTTTTACATCAACAGATTGGCGCCGTATGTGGGAAACGACTGATAATATCGTTTTTCATCAAAAACAATCCATTACCAATGGCGGATATTCCTGAATCCAGCAATCGAAATGCTGGAACCCCTCCAAATCCCTCTGCTCCACCAATTATTCCAGATCTGACTGGAATAATGGCAAATCTGACTCAGGGCCAGACCGTCATGCAAGAAACAATGCGACAACTCATCCAAACCCTCCATGGCGGTGCATCAGCCCATTTCGGACCACGAAGCATTTAAAGAAATACCCGTGCGCCTTCTTCGCGTACTAGGCGTACTAACTCACATCGCAATGAGGAATCTGATGATTTCTCTTATCAACCTGGGCGAACTTTGTCAGTGCGGGCCACTGATACTGAACAACGTGTCACCCTTTCCCCCGAAAGGACCAGCGCATTGGAAAGATTAAGTAGAGTCTCTCCTTTCGACCGATTAGGCCCCAGGAGGAACAAAAGTCCTCTTAATTCAGCGTCGAGGAGCTTTCGACGACCATTAGATTTAAGGGAAGGATCTTCCCAGTCGCGACCAGCTGCTCGTCAAGATAGATCCTATGACCGACCAACTGCTTGTCAAGATAAATCCCAGGAAGCCACTTCAACGCGATCAGTTGCTCGAACCAATAGGCCCGAGGAAGGAAATGATGCATGGAAAGGATCTATTCAAAGGCTGGAGGATAGATTAGGGGAAATGGCTAAGGCCAAGAATCCTCTACAACGAACCTTTGTTCGAGGAACACCTTTTGTCCAGGACATTGTTGATTTTCCAACACCATCAAAGTTCAAAGCACCTGTCGTGGCTCCCAAGTATGATGGATAGACTGACCCTGTCTTTCATATATAACAGTACCAAGCTGCAGCCGACATCTATGCTGTCCCAGATGAGATGAGATGTAGAGCATTCTCAAAAACACTTACCGGATCTGCTCAAATATGGTATAATAGTCTTCCTCGGGGTAAGATTTTAACTTTTCTTCAACTGGCCGAGCTATTCATTGGGAATTTCTGTTTTGGAGCAAAGTCAGTGAAACGAGCAGCTCATTTATTAAGTGTTAGACAAAGAGCTGGTGAGAGTACCAGAGATTATATAACTCGTTTTAATAACGAGAAACTCGAAGTTATTGATTATGAGGAGAAGACAGCAATTACCACTTTGATGAGTGGACTATTGCCAAACAAGTTGTACTACACTTTGGCCAAAGATCCACCTCGAACCATATCGGACCTGATGGGAAAAGTGTCCAAGATTATGAATGCCGAGGAGTCCATGTCTGCGAAGAAGAATATGGATGCCAAAGAAACCAAGGTGGAAGGTGATAAAGCTAAGAAGAAAGAACATAAGAACAATGGTGGCGACAAACAATCCAAAAGTAGGTCGTCATGGGAGGTCTTGAGGAAATTTGATAATTACACACCTTTGAAGGTAAATATCAACCACGTCCTGGAAGAAATCAAGAATAGGGAGGAGTTAAACTGGCCAAAGAAAATGAAGGCAGACCCTGACACGAGGAATAGGGAAAAATATTATGAATTCCACAAGGATCATGGCCATATGACCAAAAATTGCATAGCTCTTCAGAATGAAATTAAAACACTCATCCAATGAGGAAAGCTATCAAAGTATGTTGATCGGGGAGGCAAAAGAAGAAACAACGATCGAACTAGAGAGAGGTCAAGATCTCCTCGTCGAGCAGAGGAGAACAAGAAGAGAAACCATGAAGTTGATCCAGATGATGACCCCGATCTTCCCAAGAAACCAAGGCAGCCAGAACGAGAGGTATTTTCAATATGCTTTGGATCATTTGATTGTAATGTTATTACAGGAGGAGTTGCAGGAGGATGAGACCTTACTGCAAAAAGAAAATCTTACCTCGGTGAGTCTCAAGCTTGCTCGTACATTCAGCGAATAAATCTAGCTGAGGAAGATCGCCCGAGAAAGGTGAACAAGGAGAAATTGGTTATCAATTTTTCAAAAAATGACCTTGCAGGTGTTTTATATCCTCATGATGACCCATTGGTGATCAAAATGAGAATGAAGGAGGTAATAATTTCAAGAGTGCTGGTCGACAATGGTAGCTCGGCAGACATCATGTTCTACTCGTGCTTCGATAGTTTAAATCTAAAACTATCTCAACTGGAGCCTTACCACAGACACCTCATTGGTTACTGGCGAGAAAGTATTTCCACTGGGGATGATCAAGTTGGATATATTCATTGGTATGTGGCCCGCTTGTCGGACATAAAGAATACGTTTCTTCGTGATGGATAAGAATGTCCAGTCATCGTACAATATCATCATGGGAAGAGTAGGATTGAAGAAGTTCAAGGCTGTACCATCTACAGTGCATCAATGCCTGAAATTTCCAACAAACTTTGGAGTAGGAGTTGTGAAAGGTAATCAGAAAGTAGCTCGGGAATGCTATTATTCATCCGCCGAGCAAGAAGAACTGGAAGAATCAAAGAAAAAGACTACTACCTATTAAGTGGATGAAGGTGTAGAAATTGAAACATTGGATCCTCGAGATGAGTCGCAACTCGTAAAGGGTCAAGTAGTGGAAGCTACTGAAAACATCATTCTGGACGACGAGCACCCTGAGCGAACTACTCAAATAGGTTCATCATTGGAAGCCTCATTAAAACAGGAATTGATAATTTTCCTTAGAAGCAGAAGATAAACTTTTACGTGGAGTCATGAAGATATGCCAGGGATAGACCCAAACTTCTTATGTCACGAGCTCAATGTGAATAAGGAGATCAAGCCTGTGAAGCAGAGAAGAAGAGTATTCAGTCCCGAGAAGAATCAAGCTATACAGGAGGAAGTCGAGAAGCTCCAAAAAGCTTATTTCAGTGAAGATGTTAAATATCCAGATTGGTTATCCAATGTGGTAATGGTAAAGAAGAAGAACAACAAGTGGAGGATGTGTGTAGACTTCACCGACCTCAACAAAACATGCCCAAAGGATCACTTTCCACTTCCCCGAATTGATCAACTGGTGGATGCTACCTCGGGACACGAGTTGTTGAGCTTCATGGATGCTTATTCTGGCTACAATCAAATTAAAATGAAACCTGAAGACAGGGAGAGTACTTCTTTCATTACCCCTAGGGGAACTTATTGTTATAATGTTATGCCTTTTGGTTTGAAAAATGTAGGTGCAACATATCAGAGGCTGATGAATAAGGTCTTTTCTGAACAAATCAGTGACAATATGGAAGTCTATGTTGACGATATGCTGACGAAAAGCAAGAAAGTTGCCGATCATCTAGTTGACTTAAGTCAGACTTTTGATCAACTAGATAAATATCAAATGAAGCTGAACCCGACGAAGTGCATCTTTGGAGTACGAGAAGGCATGTTTCTCGGGTACATTGTCAATCAACGAGGCATTGAAGAAAATCCTGAAAAGATCAAAGCTCTATTAGGGCTGCGATCTCCACCGACGAAGAAGGAAGTACAGAGTCTCACAGGACGAGTAGCAGCACTCAATAGATTTGTGTCACGAGCAACTGATAGATGTCTCCCATTCTTCAAGACACTCAGAAAGACTTTTGAGTGGAATGATGAATGTGAGAAGGCTTTTCAAGACTTGAAGAGATACTTGGGAGAACCTCCACTGTTGTCCAGGCCAGTGATGGGAGAAAAATTGTACTTGTACCTTGCAGTGTCCGAGAATGCTGTTAGCTCGGCATTGATCAGAATAGAGAATGGAGTACAAAAGCCAATTTACTACACAAGTAAGGCCTTCCGAGGAGCAGAGATCAGATATCCAAGGCTGGAGAAATTGGCACTGGCGCTGATTGAGGCGATTAGGAGAATGAGGCCATACTTCCAGGCTCATACTATAGTAGTATATACTGATATGCCATTGAGGCAAGCCCTACATAATCCAGAAAAATCAGGAAGATTGATGTACTGGGCAATAGAGCTCGGTGAATATGATATAGTCTATGAACCCAGATCATCGCTTAAAGGGCAGGCTGTAGAAGATTTTATAGCGGAGTTCACCTATCCTGATAGCTCCGAGGAACAAAAGTTGCTCGCTGATCAACTTATGGATGTTACAGGATCAACAAACACAGGCTCAGACCAATTCCGATTGGTAAAAGGGCGTGTGGATGTTACAGGATGTGACGCCGAGATAGTTGTGAAGAATCCGGACGAGAAACAAAAGTTGCTCACTGATCAACCTGTGGATGTTACAGGATCAACAAACACTAGCTCAGACCAACTCCGGTTGGTAAAAGGGCAAGTGGATGTTACAAGATCATTGACTTTGGGCTCAGACCAACTCCGGTTGGTAAAAGGGCAAGAAGAAATGATCGACGAAGAGCAAGAAAAATCCGAGGAGGAAAATAAGCAACAAATATTTCACCGAGGAACTCTAACTGATCAGAAATTTGAAGACGAGTTACCTATATGGAGACTATATGTAGATGGCTCATCTTGCACTACAGGATGCGGCGCGGGGATAGTTTTGAGCACTCCAGATGAGGTCGATATGGAATACGCCTTGCGTTTCCAATTCAAAGCTTCCAACAATGAGTTTGAGTATGAGGCCATGATTGCAGGACTTGGTTTAGCAAAAATTATGGAGGCGCAACAGGTCATTATTTTCAGTGATTCTCAATTAATCATAAACCAAATGATGGGAGTATATGTAGTTAGAAGAGAATTAATGATCAAATATCATGCAAAGGCAAAGGAGCTGGTGTCAGAATTTGCCGCTATTCAGCTGGTCAGAATACCAAGAATGGAGAATGCAAGAGCAGACGCCCTAGCTCGACTAGCGGCAGCTACTCGCACCGAGCTACGACGAACGATCCCAATTGAAGTGTTAGCTGGTCGGAGCATAGATGAAGATCTAAAGATTAACTTTATCACCCTTGATTTAGGACCATCTTGGATGGATTCCATCAGGGTGTATATCGAGGAGGGAGAATTGCCAATTGACAAGCTCACTGCCAAAAAATTAAAGTTTAAAGCTGCTTGGTATGTATTAACTAATGGTGTTTTATATAGACGAGGAATTATGGCAGGTTTGTAGAGATGTGTACACCCCTCCGAGGTGAAAGAATTAATTGAAGAGATCCACGAAGGGTCTTGTGGAGCACATGTTGCAGGTCGGACGCTTTTACAAAGGGTGATGACGCAAGGATACTACTGGCCGACGATGAGGGCTGATTGCATAGCCTACGCCAAGAAGTGTGATAAGTGCCAGCTCTTTTCCTCCATCCGAAGAACTCCACAAGCATTGTTGACACCCATAACCTCCCCTTGGCCATTTGCCATGTGGGGAATTGACTTGGTTGGGCCACTGCCAACGACCCGAGGAAGGTTCAAGTACCTCGTCGTCGCAGTGGATTATTTTACTAAATGGGTAGAAGCTGAGCCACTCATCGATATGATGTACGAGAAGGTGTACCAATTTGTTTGGAAGAACATCATTTGTCGATATGGTCTACCTGATGCCTTTATCGCAGACCATGGAACACAATTTGATAATGAGGAGCTTGCCGCCTATTGTCATCAGTCAAACATTTTGAAGGTCCACTCAGCACCAGGCCATCCTCAAAGCAATGGACAAACTGAGGTGACAAACAGAACGCTGCTAAATGGCTTGAAGAAAAGACTGGATGATGCAAAAGCAAATTGGATCAACGAGCTACAATTAGTACTTTGGGCTTACCGAAGAATCACCATATATGCTGGCATTTGGAAGTGAAGCTGTTATACCTGCCGAGTTGGGCCTCCCAACACACAGGGTACTGAATTTCAATTCCCCTGTCAGCGACTTAATGAGAAGGCTGGATTTAAACATGCTCGAGGAAGTTAGAGAAGAAACAGCCATCAGAAATGCTGCATACCAACAGCGAACAGCTCTATTCTACAATAAGAGGGTGAAGAAGTGTGACCTGAAAGAAGGAGACTATGTGCTGAAGAAAGTAATTCAAAAGCACAATAAGCTGGAAGCAAACTGGCATGGACCATACCGAGTTACAGAAGTTGTTCGACCAGGAACTTATCGAATAGCAACTCTAGAGGGGGAAGAGTTCAAGAATGCATGGAACGCAGAGCACCTACGCAAGTATTATCAGTGATGTATATGTAATACAGTTCCATCAGTATGAATAAAATGAAGATACTCTGCTAAAGTCTCTCCTTTTATTGAGAATTTTTCGGGGAATACTAGTGCTACACACTACTCAGCAAAACTCGGCAAAGCTCAGACTGCTCAGCAGCAAAATATTCCTAAAAATGCCAACTTCGGTTGGTTAGGAAACAAAATATTCCTAAAAATGTCAACTTCGGTTGGTTAGGAAACAAAATATTCCTAAAAATGCCAACTTCGGTTGGTTAGGAAACGAAATATTCCTAAAAATGCCAACCTGTTTGGCTAGGAAACGAAATATTCCTAAAAATGCCAACCTGTTTGGCTAGGAAACGAAATATTCCTAAAAATGCTAACCTGTTTGGCTAGGAAACAAAATATTCTCGCAAATGCCAACTTATGTTGTTCGGGAGGTAAGATCATTCCAAAAAGTGCAAAAGTTGCTAACTATGGCTGGTCGGGGATAAAAACCCACCAACTGTAGTTGGTCGACAAAGAAAATTTACCGACCTTGGTTGGTCGGAGACATTTAAAAGAAAAGTTGCTAACTATGGCTGGTCGAGGATAAAAACCCACCATCTATAGATAGTCGACAAGCAAAATTTATCGATATTGGTTGGTCGGGGATAAAAACCCACTAACTGTAGTTGGTCGACATGCAGAATCTAACAACCTTGGTTGGTTGGAAACATTTTAAACAACATTTTTATACTCATTACTTTATTATTAAGTAATCGAGCAATAGTATTGATACTTATAACTTTTTAATTGTTAATGAGTTGGTCGACAAACAACACAATATTGTTATCTTTTTAACAGATATGCATAAATATAAAGTGTTTGATAAATACAAGATAATAGCAATCAAGAATCGCAAACAAAAATGAAATTCTTTCATTGAATTCAAAATAAATTACAGTTACATTGACATGTATACTAACTATTACATTAAAAATTCCTATTCTACTGGTTTCTTCCCCTCTGCTTTTGACACAGGTTCCTCGCCAGCAGGCGGATCATTTAAAGACAGAGGAGAATTGATGAAGTTGAGATCCTTCAACATCCTGACATTCATCACGGATGGTCTATCTAAGAGATGCTCAGGACGAGATACTTCGATTTGAGAATGCAAATTGTAGTCCCCGAGATACTTTGAAATTAAGCTCCGAGGAATGGCCCGAGCAGAGATCCAATCCATGTCTAAATTGTATGGTGGCACAGGCAAGTCGAGCAACCCGGGATCATAGTAGTCCCACAGATAATGACCTTGTTCGAGCTTCAACACACCTAAGGCATTCAGCCAGCCTTGCTTGTAGCCCTCATTGTTGGCATTCTGGATACGATCGTCCAAGTGGAATAGTGCTTCGTTGTATCCAGCCATCCAGAACTCCCTGGGCTGTTTGTGGAATTGATATGTTAGCCTTTCTAGCTGCTCGTGAAGATTCTTGATGAAAAGCTCCTTATTCTCCAAGACTGACTTCTGCACAGAGAGATGTTTTTCCAGGTCCCTAATCTTCTTTGACATATCAGACAGCGCCTGGTTCTTCGCCATTAGTTGGAAAGCCTGGTTCTCTAAGGCAGATTGAGTCCTCTATTCCTCGATAAGAACTCGAGTTGCTCTTGCTCGTCCCCGAGGAGATCTTGCTCGACCACGAGAAGATGAAGAGGTGTCAGAGCTCCTCAAAGTCTCCAATTCTTCCCTCAACTTGGCGTTCTCAACCTCTCAGAACGAAAATCCCTCATCGGTCACTGGGATCAAGGCACTAGAAGTGGTAGCTGCAGACTTCAATTGTGACAGCTCCTTCTGCAGGTTGTTATTTTCCTTTTCTAGCAACTCAGCAATCTGTCTGCATTCTTCGACTTCACCTCTCAAGGTTCTCTCCCTTACATCGTACCCAGCAAAGAGCTTCTCGTAGCCCTTATCGGCAATGATCTGCTGGTACTTCTTCTCGTACCCCTCATGCAACAAAGCAGTGGATTCTTTGTATTGAAGCTGAAGGTCCTCGAGGGTGCTTTGAAGATCCTCGATCATTTCGTAATAGGCAATGTTATTAGCTACAGCCCTATCAAGAAGACACTTCAGATATCATGACCAATTATGTCGACAACTTGTGCAGCACTCAGGTATGTGCGACCAACCTTAAAGTACTCATTACATTGTCGCAGCAACTTTTTATCATGGGCAGATAGCAGTTCCATCCTAACCAGAAACTAGCAGAGAAAGAAAAGCAATCATCAATAAGAAGAATAAGCAGAGTATGAATGAAAGACAGACAACAGTATGCAAAAAAAAAAGTTCAAGTTTTATTAGATCATAATTCAAAATTACATCTTCTGGGTTACATTTGATAAATAGAAACAAAATAAAGAGAAACCCGAACAACACTAACCTTCTCGGGAGGCTGGGATGAAGAGGTAGGTTGCTCGAAGGGAAGAGATAGCTTCTCGGGTAAAGTAGGCAGTTGCTCGAAAGAAGAAATGATGTGCTGATTTTCCTCGACAGCAGGCTAGATGGTTAGGGCATGATCTCCCATCACCATCGAAGACTCTTCAGAGGTAGCTTCGTCCTCTTCTAATTCTTCTGGAGTTGGGGGGACCAGGGATATGTCTCTGGAAGAGCTCGTAAGACTCGTCGACCTTCATTTCCTGAATAGCAGCAACCCATTCGTCCCTAAAGTATTTGAGGATGCCATAGTCTACTTGCGACACCATGGCAGCCAACCCGTTGTTCCACCCCTTGTCCCAGCCAGAGATGAAGGATTTTTTCACAGCATCTTTCCTCTTCAGCTTCTCCGAGGAAAATTTCTCAGACAGCAGGTTCTCAGCAGCCTTCAATTTATTTTCTGCTTCCTCCTTTTGCCGACCTACTTCTTGAAGCTGGCCCAACCTTTCCTCAGCAACCCTGAGCTTATCTTCAAGCTCTCCAGCAGTTTTGAGCTTCTTTGCGAGCTCTTTATTTGCCTTCTACAAGGCATTCTTTTTCTTCTCCAACTCTTTGGAGGCTTCAACAGCTCGAGCTTTATCCTGCTCGGTGGAGGCAAGTTTCTTCTCCCAGACAGCTTTGTCATCAGCATATTTCTGGAGAGAATCTGCCAGAGACTTGGTAGCTTCTTCCAGAGCTCCCTCCACACTGGACGAGGAGTAAGAAGCCTTAATCGCTTCATCCTTCTTCAGGATTATATTGAAGCAGCTCGTCAACCGTGAACAGAAAAAGAAAGCAAGTTAGAAACAGAAATGACAAAGGAAATATGAAAAATTCAAAGTAAAGAGACTTACAGAAGCAAGATGACGAGCAGCTAGTGAGGTGACCATGTCCCGAGTAAGGTTCTCTTCAGTACCTTGTACCTCGAGAATGATCGAGGACTTTACCGAGCTCATGGCAGAGCTCGGGGGAACGAAAGTTAGAACCCCAGTTCTAGTAACTGGGGGCTGAGCAATGGTATCAGCCAAATGGACCGAGGAGCTCTTCTTCAGCCTCCTCGGGGGAACAGGTACCGATTTAACCAAGGAAGAACCCTTAGTCGGTGATATCAAAATCACCTCTCCAGGAGCAGCAAACCTGCTCGGAGCCACTGCGGGCTTCTCGGCAACTTTAACAGGAGCAGCGGGAGGAGTTGCATCAATCTTCTTCGTCCCCTCCTTTGGGACATCAATCCTACTCCTTTTTACCTCCCCAGAACCGGAGGCAGTCTTCTCAAACAGGGCAGGAGGTCTTCTCTTCTTCATCCTTTCACTTAAAGGAATATGGGATTCAGGTGATGAGCTTGTGGAAGCAGGAACTGGCTCTGATTCACTTATCACTGGACGAGCAGTGAAGGAAGTGGTGTAGCTCTTGTACTGGAGCAGATACGAGGCCGACCTAATGTGTTCGTCGGCAACACTCTGATGCAGACTCCAGATAAGTTTCAGATGTCTTACATTAACATCTGCTTCCTTTGGGCACTTTCTTTTGTTATCAACTGCAAGTAGATAAACATTGTTATCAGTGGCACATTTTATCAAACACAAAAGAAACATGATTTCAAAATAAATAAAATAAAATAAAAATAACCTATCCCATTGCCATAAGGAGGGCATCTGGGACCCTAGTAAACCTCATCTCCAGCTAATGGAGGGTGTTGCCAGTTTTTTATGACAACCCCGTGTTCAAAATAATCCCTATTGGCATCAGGGAGATTGACTACTAAGGCTCTATTTAAAAATCTAGTTTTTAAATAAAAAATATTATCATTAACTGCCCATCTATAGCAGTACATGATTTCTGGAATTCCAACGCGAGTTCCATGGACCTGATTTAATTTATGCACCCCATTAACTATTCTCCATGTGTTGGGGGCTATTCTCACAGGAACGACGTCAAAATAATGACAGAATTCCAGACACAAGGGATTTGGTGGAAAAGAAAATCCACACTTAGCAATAAAAAGGCTGGGGAACCAATGTCCCTCAGCCAAATTGAAATAATCAGAAGGCTCAGAAAGCTCTTCCAAGACAACCCAAGAGGGAATGGAAAAATCAGAGCGAAACTTTTCAAGAGACTCAATAGAGTAAACCATGATGATGAATAAAAGAAATGAAGAAGAAAGAAGAAGATCTTACAGAAAAAGAGTAAAGCTGTTGACAACGAACGACGAAAAAGATGAACGCACAAGAGAGCAAGAAGAGACGACGTAAAACTCGAAGATAAAAATTTGAAAGGTAGAAGACGATGGGAGCGTCTGTGAAGTTTAAATACCTTGCCTTGGGAAATGGTGAAGTAATGATTACAAAAAAGGATGATTACGTTACCGGCGGCTAAAAAGATGAAAAGTAGCGCGAGAATCAAAGCGGACAACAGCGGCTAAAAAGAGGAAAAGTGACGCGGGAATCGAAGCACGCAGAAAAGTCCAAAAAATCATGATTCTACGAATTGGGAAGGAGAAATAAATACAAGGGAAACGCTCCTAAAAATCAGGAAGACTATTTAAAGCTACCATATTCCGAGAAAGAATGTTCCATACTCCTCAAATTTCGAACTATGAAACATTGGGGGCTTCTGTTGATACCAAAATTAATCTGCTGACATGGACCAATCATATGAAGACACGTGGCTATCTACATGGTAACAATAAACACTTTCGAGGAACCCACTCGCTCCGAGGAACAAGACTACAATGAGGAAGACTAGTTCCCCGAGGAACTCACAAGCTCCGAGGAACAATGCCTCTCAGAGGAACTCTTGAATACCGAGAAGCTTAGGCGGTCCGAGCTGCACCTTGAAGCAGGATACCAACAGTTTAACTTCTCATTAAATGCTTAACATTTGGACGCACACGCAAAGAGGGCATTAAATGTATTACCCTTTCATATGTATATCATTTAATGTATTACCCTTTCACATTACAGCCTCAAGGCTATAAATGCATTGTACAATCCTCATTGTAAGGGGACCCCGGACCGAAATTTCTTGAGATAACTTGTAATCGAGAATTCCCATACAAACAGCAATAAAGCAACGGTGGACGTAGGCCATTCTTATAATGCTGAACCACTTTAAAATTCTTTGTCTCATTTATTTATCTGTGATTGAATTATTAGAGTGATCTAATTTTTTACATCAACAGTAGACTCGGGTAGGTATTAAATTAATGGGTGTGATAAATAATTTAATCAGAGTCGGATTGTAGACTCGTGAAGGGTATTTATTAATTAATGTGATAATTAATTATATTAGAGTCGGACCACAGATTCAGTTTAGTATGAATTAATTAATGTGTAAATTAATTATATTACAGTCGGACCACAGACTCGGAATTGTGTTAATTAATTAATGTGTAAATTAATTATATTAGAGTCGGACCACAGACTCGGATTTGTGTTAATTAATTAATGTGATAATTAATTATATTAGAGTCAGACCACAGACTCGGATTGGTGTTAATTAATTAGTGTGTTAATTAATTAAATTAGAGTCGGAAGATAGACTCGGGGAGGTATTAATTTAATAAGTGTGTTAATTAATTTAATTAGAGTCGGACGATAGACTCGGGAATGTATTAAATTAATAGGTGTGTTAATTAATTTAATTAGAGTCGGACCATAGACTCGGGGAAAGTATTATATAAATTGAGGTGTGAATTAATTATATTATAGTCAGACCATAGACTCAGGATGATGATAAGTTATTAAGTGAGAAAATTAATTACAATGAGTCGGGCCACAGACTCAGGAAATTACAGGCAGTGTACGGGATTTTGAGTACACGGTAAAGCAGGGATTTATATTATATATATACGGTGTAGTGATAGTATATATATATATATATATATACGTGTATATATTGTGTGTGATATTAAATATCCGTGACTAGATATTTATTCAGTTTATATACTCTAGTGCTATCAAGGGAGGTTGCGCGATGTGGGTGAATCCCCTAGCTTGAGGAGTAGGGCGAGTATATCCCCAGGTCATAGCGTCCGGTATATATGGGTGAGGGATTTATCTCACTTTCAGGAAAGGAATATGATCGCATCCACTACGTTTATATTTTGGGCCAAGTTGGTGAGCGATTCCAACTTGGGGAACTAGATTTTGTGAGCACGCCTAGTGAGATAGCATTTAGATGGAATCATCCGCCGAGGGTATACTCGAAGGGATGGATATACGTATGTTATATGTGTGGATATTGTGGTAAAGGTACATATATAATGGTAATAAATATTACATACGGGTAATAATACAGTGTGTGATGTATTTACTTTATATAACTTGTGACACGGTTATATGCTACTATTTAAGAGGAAGTAATTAAGTTAATTGCGAGATAGCTTATAATTTAAGAATCATTATACTCGGGTTAGATTAGTATGGCAAGGGAAGGTTATACCAGGACTAGTTGGACGGGGTAGTACAACTAGGTGGGGTTAAGGTAACCGGTAGGTGTGCACAATAGTGGAGGGCTGAGAATGTCCACAAGGGAGTGCAACACTAACTTAAATGTGAAGCGCGTTCATGCATTTTAAATTACTGCAGTTAATTCACTTGCTAAATATTTTCCAAATGTTTTGGGTTCTAACCCTTGCTATAAAACTATTTTCAAAACCTTTTAGGGGTCCAGCCACAGGGACGTCAGGATTGATATTCTATTCCAGGGACACGGAGCTGCGGCATATGGGATGCTAGCAGGAGTTTGGATAGACGCATCATTCATTCATTCCTAGAGTAGGAATCTTGTATCAGTTTCAGTTTTATTTAGGGCATGTCGCCCAGACTTTCAGTTTAGTTTTTCGATTGGTTTTATTCCTATGTTAGATATTTGTTTTGGATTATTTCACTTTGGTGGCCGATGGTTTATTCGGTAAATTGTTTAATTAATAATTCAGTTTATTTTCATTCAGTTGTGTGAATGGTTTATATTTAATTCCGCATGTACTGTTTTGTTTAATCAAAGAGTTAAAATTGGCACCGATTTTTGGAATACTAGGTGGTTAGTATGTTTTAAAAAGTTTTTGACAGTGATGCTAAGGATGATCCAACTGGGATTCCTGTTTTAATTTGGTATAGGACTGATCACCCGGTATTTTATTAGGTGGGGTGTCACACTCGTTGTTGTTCAGCTTGTGGTAATTGTTGAACCACTGCAGTCATCGCTGCGTTGATCGCTTGGCAACAATATTTGCTACATTCGCAGCATTTATAGTTCCCGGTTGTGGCGGTGGAGGACCTACCTCCTCTTCTACAATTATATTCCTTCTAATGGGGCGACCTCTCTTAGGCGGTATCTGAGACAAATAAACAATAGAATTAGAATACTATTTAGAATAATCTATTTTGCAGAAGATCGAAACACACGGGCATCAAAGCAGTCCTAACATTAAGTTATATATCAATGAATGCTACGGTAGAACGTGACAAGTCTGCATAGATCCTAAAGACTTTAGAACCTGATGCTCTGATACCATTTGTGACAACCTGCTCACCAAAATAAGGGGTGGCCAGCCCGATACTCCAATAATAACAGGATCATAGATGGACCATTCTCAACATCACAATAATATACAATAAGTATACGGGACAACCACCCTATATTTCAGAAAAACGGGTTGCCAATAGTTGTATTTTATAAGTTAAAGATAGCATTTAAACAACCCAATTTAAAAATAAGGTGGATGAAATCTACAAGGATAAAACTGAACATTTCATATATAACACAATAACCGAAAAATTTATCGTCACTTACAACGTATTACAACAATTACATTAAGTTACATAATACATTACAATAAGAAAATACAAAAGCTTGGGCCATACGCCCGAGTAAATGACCCAATCGTAACTAGAGTACAAAAATGAAGGCGTCTATAACAAAATATCCCGCAACGTCCGCAAGGTGTTGCAGCTCCATGGCACTGGAAAGGAAAGTCAGTACGGGCGTCCTTGCGGCGGAGCACCTGAGCAAATATAGATTCATGCACAATAAGAAATATGAACGGGTCATGGCCCGGTTTTATATGATCACCAGATGAAAAAAGAGTATGACATTTATGAATAATTAATCATGATGGATAAAGATGAGAATCTACCTACTCAATCTCAAAGCATAGACTAAAGCAATTTAAGTGATCATAAGATTAATTCAGTTAAGCAAGAGGATATAAATGAATATCATTAATTAAACGTCTCCATCATTTACACTGTTTCATTTCAACGTTCCCTTTCTCATTAGGAAACAGAATCATGGTTATTTGCTCTATATGTCATTTATCATAAATCAAGTACAACTTGAATAAGAATAGTTATATTCATAAACATATAACGATTCTAAGACCGCCCGTCCGGGTTTCCCCACTCTGCGCACCCCTAAATGACTTTCATATTCCAGGGCCTATCAACCAAGACAACCTGGGCATCCTAACGCAACGTCGGGAAGTGGCCATATACCAGCGAGTGAGTCATAACCACACCTAGAATTACGTCACAGTCGCACAATAAATACAACATACATAATAACCGGTCATATGGCCGAGGACTATATTCACCCTGCATTCATTAGTCAGGGGACTTCACCTCATGCGCGAACTTCCCTTATGATAGCATTTAGAGAGGTGTGTTTAGTAAATTATCATTTACCATTTTCATTTTCATTTTAATAGTTACATCACATTTTATCCGGAGCCATATGTAATTCATGCCATCATTAAACCTCAATGAATTATAAACTCTCAATTTATTATCCAAACATTTTATGGTGTTATTATAAACTACCAAGACTAGAATCTCCCAATAATGTAACAAATACTCTTCAATTATTTATTTCTACATCCCAAAATATTACATTAACTAATTAAGGGAAAAGAACACCTAGTCTTCTATTTACTAGTCCCCAAATAATTCCCAACTATCCCCTTATATCATATGGTATTTGCCTACCCAATATAAGACTCTAGGACACTAAGTTTACTTCATACAAGAAGGTTCCTAAGTCCTAAGCCCAAAAAAAAAGGATAAAAATTGAGTTAGAAAAAATAACTCAAAACAAAAGGATTTTCGAATCGATTCGCCCTGGCCGAATCGATTCGGGGCGAATCGATTCGGGCTTGAAAGAGAATCGATTTGGATAAGCCGAATCGATTCGATCAAGAAAACTTGACATTCTGTAAACTGCCGAATCGATTCGGATAGGCTGAATCGATTCTTTCCAAACAGACCTGTAGCCTACCCCTTTAGCGAATCAATTCGCTAGGGGCGAATCGATTCGCCCAGCCCAGATTTAAAGATTTCGGCTACGGAGTCTTAGACTCCAAATTTCCCCCAACTCATTTCTACCCAAACTAAGATCATTTATCTCAACCAACCAATCATAAATGTATCTAACAACTATAATTTACACCAATAAACATCTAAATCAACTTCCTAGGGTTCAAAACCTACAAATCCATTAAAACCCTAAAATTGTTAAACCATAACAAATACACAACAATTAATACACTTCATTCATCCTAAACCATATATTAGCAAGTAGAAAACTTGCCTTGAGCTTGAAATCTCAGATTTTCCTTTGGTAGCAACAACTCCAATCTTCAATCTCCAATTTTCTTCCTTTTCTCCTCTTTTCTCCACAACTTTCTTCTTCTCTCTTTCTCTCTATGTTAGTAAATACACACTTAAGAGAAATGTAAGGCTTAGCAAGACTAAATCATGACTTTAGTCTAAATTCCCAACTTAAATGGTTACTACCACATTAAAATGACTCATAACTACGCATTTATGTTAAAACCAGTCAAAAGTGCCCGAAACCCAAAAATATAACATGGCACTTATTTTGACTATCTCGCCCATTTCGGAACTAACTAAGCCCTCTAAATTGGCATCCGAAAATTTTATAAATCATTTCAAGTTCCGATTCCATTTAAACCATAAATGTCGTTTAAAGCATACGACACTATAAAATGTAACATGATGATATTTACATACTCATACAGTAAATATGCAAAATCTAGTAAATATTATCTTTCAACTCATTCAATTAATATTTACTCCATTTCCCAATATTTTATATAATTACTTCACATAGTAAATTAATATAAAATAAGTTTCTCAAAAGTGAGGATTGTTACAGAAACAAAAATTTGTTTCAGATGTGGGGTTATCGTTGAAGTATTTGAAATTTGGATGCCATGGATTACGTTCAAATGATGAACCAACGAATATTTAAATTTTATCATGAAAATAGGCGATTTTAAATTGGTTAGTTGGAAGGATATTTGTGTATTTTTATAGGACCTATATAGTGGAGATAGTTTTCAAATAAGACTAAAAAAATGGTCAAATAGTCAATGTGATATATTTAGTCCTTACTCTTTAAGTAAAACCTCCATATAAAAAATCCTTGAACTAATACGAAGCAGGAAATATGCAAGATGGACAATTTAAAGGATAGAAATAGGAAAAAATAAGAGAAAGATGTGATTGGGGTCATATGTCCATGTGGACACGTTCAAATTGAGGAAAAAAATAATTTCAGTTTGAGAACGTATGTGCTTGCGTTCAAATGGGACAATTATATATTAAACACCTTTTAACTCAAACAAACCCTAAACATGCAACAATATGTGAATGAATAAGATAATGAACTAAGCAAGAACATTCAAACACATGCTTGTGAGTAAAAATCCCCCAAAGGGGCAAAACCATTTATTTTCATTATAATATTGTAACTGTATAATTTCGGATTACAATGAAAATACAAGTGACTAAGAATTACCCTCAGGTGTCGGATTCTGTAGTCGGCGGCTGGAGTTATCCCATTCCAGTAGGGTTGCAATGAAGAAGAAGAACGGTCTTCTCCACAATGGTATGAATAGCAAAAGTGCGTTCCTGGGTTGCAACGTGATTCACAAGTGTTTGGAAATTTGTGTGAATCAAAAAACCTAGAGTCTCGGTACTCAATAGGTGAAGACTCAGAGTTTTTGTTGCTCTGAAAATCGTGTATGTAAGTCTTAGAAAACCACTTTCCTTAGTGGGTTTATAAAAGAAGTCCTGGGCCTAAAAGATCTCTGCACGATCTGTTTGTGTTTATCCCAGGCGGACCGGTCCGGGTCTGAGGCAGACCGGTCCGGGTAGGCGGATCGGTTCTTTTTATTTTAGGCTTCTTCGGTTCGTTTGCGGTCCGGAGTATACTGGCTTTCAGCAGGCGGATCGGTCCGGGTCTGAGGCGGACCGGTCCGCAGGCGGATCGGTTCTTTTATTCTGGGCGGACCGGTCCGGCCTGTCAGACTTTGATTCCTCTTCTTCTTTTGATATTCAGATCCGTTGATGACTCTATGAATCTTGAATTTCTTCAACGGTGTAATGGCGTGCGACATAACAAATTGATAATGGACAAAAATGTCCTTACAAATCTCCCCATATGTCTATGCTGGTACATACAAAAAAATAAACATCCGAATTATCAAATAACTAAAGATGCCTATACAAATCTACCCTTCCATGAACCCAAAACTGGAAAGATACAATTGAATAAGACTTCAACGTTTGCTCTTCAACTCTTCAGGAATCTCAATAGTTTTCTCATAAGGGAGTGCAATCCAATGATAATCCATGTAGTACCTACACACATGAGAAAAGACAAAATACCAAGTGACGTATCGAGTTTGAAATGAGATAGACATATATACCAATTTATGAGAAAACTCAAACTTTCAAATCTCCCCCATAATAAGATAATTCATTCTCCCCCTTTTTATGATGTCCCCAAATAGACAAATGAGAGAAATAAATCAAATAAGCAAGTTGTGGAGTGTCACTAGGATAAAATCACACCATGAATGATCACAAAAACAACCAAGTCGATTATAGCGTAAATGAAGTGGTGTGATCAAATTCGATAGGAAAATCAATGCATACAAACATGACATATGTGCACGATGAATATTGGATACTCCTAGCGAATGAACTCAAATGCGTACTTTGGTGTAAAAGAATGACAATATAAGATATTGACTCAATCAAATCAAAAAATCAAAGCTCAAAGTGATTTTCACACCAATAACGTCTAAAATGATTTTATGCTTTTTCAAGACTTTCAAGGAAGTGCAAACCCGTTTAACGATTCTCCAACCAAACTCCCTTAGATATAATTTTGAATAGAGGCATTCTAAATTCTCAAACTTTGGAGAATTGATGATGAAACCTAAGTGGCCCATATTTGGCATGAAGTGCTTTTTATTGCCTGTAAATTTTTTCGGGCTCTTTTAACCTCTTTGGACCTCGGATATTAAAATTCCTCCATTTTTTAGGTCCTTTTTAACGGTGGCTTTTGCGCAAAGTATAGATGATAACCTTTCGCAGCCCCTCCCCGTTATACAAAAACACACAGTCTCACCAAAACGGTTTTTACATGCATTCCAATCTTATCAAGTTTTATCGCATATTGTACATTGTATAGACAGGATTGAGATGGAAACATTCAAGCCAATATGAGATAGACAAGTGCAATTATCAAATATAGTCGTGCATGTGTGCAATAAGGGATATAGGAGTCAAACATGTAGGAAGATATCACTAATTACATCTCAAAGACTCCAAACAATGTAAAGCACGTGGATGAAATGATGTAGCCTCCCAAATCTCTATCAAACAGTCACATGGATAGATGGAAAGAAGTTGTCACTTGGCTATCTTAAATGCTTATCCATAAAAGGAGCAAAAACAGAAATCTTTTTGGATTTTTCAAAAATTTTAGTAAAAATAAAATCTTTTTGTATTTTTCAAAAGAAATATAAAAAGAAAAAAGAATGAATAAATAGATGTACAACAAGCAATGGTACATATAAAACAGACTAGCAATAGGAAGCATATGATATGAACATGAAGAAACATCCTATTCTAGACGTAGACCAACCCCTCGGTCAACTGTGCAAATCCCCAAAGACTTCCTAAGACTCTCAAATCTAAGGGCATCTAAAGGTTTCATGAAAATGTCGGCTAACTGACGGTCGGTGGGAACAAAACTCAGGGATACAGTGTTCTCCTCAACTAACTGACGAATAAAGTGCTCACGTATCCTGATGTGCTTGGTGCGCGAATGCTGAATTGGATTGTGGGATATGTGTATCACGCTCGTGTTGTCACAGGAAATGGTCATGGTGTCCTGTGAAATCCTATAATCCTCCAGCATTTGCTTCATCCACAAGAGTTGAGTGCAACAACTCCCGGCAGGTATGTACTCAGCCTCCGCAGTGAACAAAGAGATGGAATTTTGCTTCTTGCTCAGCCAGGAGACAAGAGCAGAACCAAAATAGAAACACCCACCAGAAGTGCTCCTACAACCATCTACATCCTCGGCCCAATCGGCATCCAAATAGGCGGACAAACGGCCATTGGTATCAAAGGAATACCAAATACCGTAGGAGAGAGTCCCACTCACATATTTAATAATACGTTTTAGAGAAAGTAAATGTGACTCTTTCGGGGATGCCTGATATCGCGCACAGACTCTAACACTAAAGGCGATGTCGGGACGACTGGCAGTCAAGTAGAGAAGACTACCGATCATACTCCGATATAAGTTTTGCTCTACGTCCTTGCCTTAAGTGTCCTTACTAAGCTTGGTAGTGGTACTCATAGGTGTACGTGCATGCTTAGCGGAGTCTAAACCAAATTTCTTCACTAGGTCTCTAGCATACTTGGATTGGGAGATGAACATCCCATCCTCTAGCTGATGAACCTGGAGACCAAGGAAGAATGTAAGCTCACCAACCATGCTCATCTCAAACTCACTTTTCATCTCCTCCTCAATGTGGTGAGCATGCTAGGAGCATGTGGATGTAAAGACTATGTCGTCCACATAGACCTGGGCAACCAAAATAGCACCGTCATCTCTCCTGACGAACAACGTCATATCTACTCCCCCTCTCTTAAAGCCACGAGCTAAGAGATAGGAAGTAAGCCTCTCGTACTAAGCACGGGGTGCTTGCTTCAAGCCATACAAGGCTTTCCTCAGATAGTAGATGTGCTCCGGGTGCTGAGGGTCTTCAAACCCTTTTGGTTGTTCCACATATACCTCCTCCTGTAGAATGCCATTCAGAAAGTCACTCTTGACATCCATCTGATATAACTTGAAGCGCAGATGACATGCGATGGCGAGCAAAAGATGGACGGACTCAAGCCTCGCTACAGGAGCAAATGTCTCCCCAAAGTCTACACCCTCTATCTGTGTGTAGCCTTGAGCAACCAACCTAGCCTTATTTCTGATTATGGTACCATTTTCATCCATTTTTTTCTTAAAAATCCACCGGGTACCTATCACATTAGTCTCACTAGGTCGGGGGACTAGTTCCCAGACATTGTTCTTTTTAAACTGAAGCAACTCATCCTGCATAGCAGATATCTAGTGTTCATCCTTGATTGCTTCTTTATGGTTCTTGGGCTCGACTTTGGACGTGTAGCAAAGATGGCTAACAACATTCTCTAGCTGAGCACGAGTCTTGACCCCTAGAGTGGGATCGCCAACAATGGCAGACGGATCAGGACTCTTACGAACCCAAGCAGGTGTGTCCCCTAGCACAAGAGTAGGGTCCACAGAGTGTAAGAGAGGAACAGGTAAATCACTGTCAGAACAAGCCTCATCCTCACACTGAAAGTTAGGATCAATAACCGTCGGAGGTTCGTCATCTTGCACGGTGACGTTTATTGATTCCATAACCTTAGAGCTCTTCAGGTTAAAAACCCGGTATGCTCAGCTATTTGATGAATGTCCTAGATATATTCCCTCGTTGCTTCGGGAGTCGAACTTTCCTAATTGCTCTCTATCCCATAGGATGTAGCATTTACTCCCAAAAACACGAAAATATGCCAGGTTGGGCTTCTTGCCAGTCCACAACTCATAAGGAGTCTGAAGTGTGTGTGGACGCAAATAAACCCTGTTCACCGTGTGACATGCAGTAGACACTTCCTATGCCCAAAATCTCCTAGAAACTTTACGACCTAGAAGCATAGATCTAGCCATTTCTTGGATCGTTCTATTCTTTCTCTCAATAATCCCATTTTGCTGAGGAGTTCCCACAGTAAAAAACTCATGTTTGATCCCGAGGCTATCACAGTAAAGATCTACCTTTGCTTTTGTGAATTCAGTACCATTGTCACTACGCATCCTATTAATAGTGACACCGTGTTGATTTTGCAGGACACGGCACTTGGTCGTTAAAAATTCTACAGCATCAGATTTCTCTCTCAGAAAACCTACAATGGAGTACCTGAAGAAATCATCTACCATCACGAGGATGTACCTCTTACCACCTATACTCTCAGTGCAAGTGGGACCCATAAGATCCATGTGAATCAACTCAAGAACACGAGAGGTGGTAATGGAATGCAACTTCCTATGGGGACTACGGATTTGTTTTCCCATCTGACAGGGTCCACAAACGGTCAAAGTTGACTTTTCGAGAGATGGTAAGCCATGTACTAGGTCCTTTTTAGCTAAGCGGTTGAGATCTCTAACGTTCATGTGACCTAGACGTTGGTGCCACAGATCCATAGGAGTGATCGTGGCGCTGTTACAGACAAGTGAGGATGTGGGCTCAGTCCCATAGCAATTATCCTCGGTCCTCACCCCTTGCATCAAAAGTTTACCGGCTTGATTGTAGACTTTACATGCATCCTGGTCAAACTTTAATGCAAAGTCAGTGTCGCACAGCTGGCTAATGCTGAGAAGGTTTGCTTTCAAACTTTTGACGTACAAAACATTTTCTAGCATAGGGAACCCAGGTAACTCGACAGTACCACGTCCTATAATTCTAGACTTTCTCCCATCTCCAAAGGTGACTCTGCCATCCTTATAATCCTCAAGAGTCGTAAAAAATGAAGCATCACCTGTCATATGTCTGGAGCACCCACTATCAAAATACCACTGTGAGGTATTGTGTGCTTTGAGAGCAACATGAACAACGAAGGCCGTTTTATCTTTCTTAGGTACCCAAGAGGTGGTGACCTTTTGTTTGCCTTTGTTGTTGTTGGTTTTAGCTGGAATGTGAGAAGCATTCACTAACGACAAAGACATCCGTCGGAATTCTTCCATCAAACTCTGAGATGTGGCAGCTAAGAACTCAACTTGCTCTCTCAGACTAGAAAACTCATCAGTATGACGTGGTGGAGCAGTAGTACGTCGTGTCCGACCCATGCTATAGCAAAACTCCCTGAGGTGGCCTTTTCTTTTGCAATGAGTACATAATATCATAGTCAAAGGCAGACCTTGGTTTGCTTTTCTTGGTCGAACTCTCCTTTGAGGTTTTTGACGATGACCATAAGGAGTAGTAGTAAACTCAGGAACTGGTCCAGGGGATATTTGGGATGTGGAGGCACCATCATAACCAATTCCTTGCCGATCACCAAAACCTAAAGCGGGGCCGAGGAGCATCTTTTCCATCTTCCCAGATCTGTCCTCGATTTGTACCTTGACTTCTCGTGCTTTCTCAAGATCATGAGTCAGCTGGGCAACTAGGGTTTCAAGTTTCTTTCGAGTCTCCATGGAGGAATGGAGCTGACTCGTAAGACTAGCCACTTATTTAGTCAAGTCCCCTCTCTCTTTCTCTAAAACACTCTCTCTCTCTCTCTCTATCTCTAAACAAACTCTCTTTCTTGACACAGGCAGATTCTCTCGCTCAGGGCGGTGAAGGAGGAAGACTCTCTCTCTTGCCTTTCTTAAATCTTCCTCTAAGCCGGTGATCTTAAGAACTAACGCTTTGTTACGTTTTTTAGTTTTAAAAGACTCAGAATATAACTCAGCGTAGGCGCGTTGAATATCACTCTCGCTCTCACTTGAGTCATCCTCCCCTTCACTCACATCGATCTCACTATCGAGGTGTCCCTGTGAGGCATCATCCTCATCGTCGTGAAGAGAACTAGGAGTGCTCACTTGAATGGCCATGAATGTAGTGAAGTTACACTCATGCGGTGACTCATCTCCTAAATGCACCGTCTCGACCTCACTGTCGTCGCTAAGGGTAGCATTAAGGACAGCTTTCCCTTTCTCTCTGTTAAGAAGAGTGGCACACTCAAAGGCTCTATGACCCCTACCATCGCACTCAAAGCATCTCTCACTATCTTTCTTCGGAGGATCTTTAAAAACTTTTTCATTTTTCTTTTTAAACTTATCTTTCTCAAATTTCTTTTTACCTTTAAAATTGCCATTTTTCTTAAATTTGAGAATCCTCTTGAATTTTTTTGCAAAAAGAGCCAAATCATCTAAGTCAAAATCACACTCAGAATCTGACATGTCAGTCTCTCTCTTTCTAGATGACTCTACCCTCTTTCTAGCCGACCCCTCACTCATTCTCTCTTGGGCATTAAGTGCAATTCCCTTATCTTTAGATTTATCAGTTTTAGGGAACATATCAATTTCATATGTTTGCAAATCTCCTACAAGTTCTTCCAATTTTTGCGTATTTAAATTACCCATTGAATTTAGCACAGTGACTTTAGGGATAAAACGCTTAGGCAAAGAACGAAGAATATTTTTAACAACTCTAGCATTAGGAATATGTTCACCAAGATTAAAGCTAGTATTCACAATGTCAGAAAGTCTAGCATAAAATTCATCAAAGCATTCAGATTCATGCAAGGTGATGGTTTCAAATTGAGTTGTTAAATTTTGCAATTTAGACTCTTTCACAGCATTTGTTCCTTCATGGGTGAGTTGTAAAACATCCCATGCCTCTTTTGACGTGGTGCACGTCATTATTCGTTTGAACTCATCAAGTGTGACAGACCCAGAAATAGCACTTAGACCCTTAGAATTAAAATATGACCATTTAAATTCTTCTTCAGTCCAAGAAGTGACAGGTTTCAAGTTGATCACATTATCAACAGTCACGGAGGGAGGTGTCCACCCTCTTTCAGCCAAAATCCGAACACGCTCATCAATGGCTTTTAATGCAGACCTCATACGGGCTTTCCAATAGGCATAGTTTGTCTCGTTAAAAACTGGCATTTTATTATATAACTTTTCCATTTGAACACGCACTTTTTCAAAAATCAATTTTTTCAGAAAATTGATATCTTAGAAAAAATTTGTGGAAAATAGGAATACGCGATAGATTAGCATAACCTGCTCTGATACCAATTTGAGAACGTATGTGCTTGTGTTCAAATGGGACAATTATATATTAAACACCTTCTAACTCAAACAAACCCTAAACATGCAATAATATGTGAATGAATAAGATAATGAACTAAGCAAGAACATTCAAACACATGCTTGTGAGAAAAAATCCCCCGAAGGGGTAAAACCATTTATTTCCATTATAATATTGTAACTGTACAATTTCGGATTACAATGAAAATACAAGTGACTAAGAATTACCCTCAGGTGTCGGATTCTATAGTCGGCGGCTGGAGTTATCCCTTTCCAGTAGAACTGCAATGAAGAAGAAGAATGGTCTTCTCCACAATGATATGAACAGCAAAAGTGCGTTCCTGGGTTGTAACGTGATTCACAAGTGTTTGGAAATTTGTGTGAATCAAAAAACCTAGAGTCTCGGTACTCAATAGGTGAAGACTTAGAGTTTTTATTGCTCTGAAAATCGTGTATGTAAGTCTTAGAAAACCACTTTCCTTAGTGGGTTTATAAAACAAGTCCTGGGCCTAAAAGATCTCTGCACGATTTGTTTGTGTTTATCCCAGGCGGACCGGTCTGGGTCTGAGGCGGACCGGTCCGGGTAGGCGAATCGGTTCTTTTTATTTTAGGCTTCTTCGGTTCGCTTGCGGTCCGGGGTATACTGGCTTTCAGCAGGCGGACCAGTCCGGGTCTGAGGCGGACCGGTCCGCAGGCGGATCGGTTCTTTTATTCTGGGCGGACCGGTCTGGCCTGTCAGACTTTGATTCCTCTTCTTCTTTTGATATTCGGATCCGTTGATGACTGTATGAATCTTGACTTTCTTCAATGGTGTAACGGCGTGCGACATAACAAATTGATAATGGACAAAAATGTCCTTACACAGTTCACTTTAGAACTCCATTTTCAATGTTAGTTATATGATTTTTTTTACCCTCTTTACAGAGGGTTAACATGACCTTCAAATGTGATTGGTTAAAATATGACAACTCATTAAAAATTATGGGGTTTATTAGTGAGTCGTTCATGTTCCAACCAATCACATTGGAGAGTCATGTTAATCCTCATTTGGGCAATGTCAACAAATTTATATTCCGGGTTTAGCATTAGAAAGAAAAGGCCAATCTCGTATGAAAAGGAGATAGATTGTGGAAAAGGCAAAAATATGTTATTTAATAGTGACACGTGTCCAAACCGGATGAGTAGATATAACTTTCGTTATATACTAAAGAATATATGATTATATGATTTCTATTTAGTTATATGATGATACTCCAAATATATATTTTGTTATTTGATTTAAGGAAGTTAGTCCAAACAACTTTTTTCTTCTATTATCAATTTATTAGATGAAAAATGTGCACAAACGAGATGATAATGAGCATTTATAGACCTATCAATCGTCCGTGCACATGTCATGTGATGTCAGGTTTGTGTAAAAAAACCTCAGCCCATACACGACCCACTAACAAATCGGTTCTAAATAACAAACCCAAACTCGAGTATTATTATTAACGTATCATACTACCAAAACCGTTAACACCCGTTAAGTAGATAAAAAATTTCTTCAAAGAGAACATAATTAATTAATACATTCTAAATTCCAAATTTTAATAGTACTAGGATTCCAAACACAAAATGTTCCTCACTTAAATTTACAATTATAATAAATATTATAAAATGTATCAAAGATAAGTTATAGACAAAGAGTTATGTAATGTTAACAGGTTTTAATGAGTACAAACAAGCCTCATTGGGTATATCAAATTTTCCAAATCCAAAACGTTATTATAATAGGTTTCGTGTTTATCTGATATTGACCAAAATCCAATAAATTTAAACCCATTAACTTATAATTTTGTGTCGTATTATATCGTATCGTATCGTTTCATTGTGCTGCATAAGATGCAATCATATATGTATAATTTCGTAAAAAATGTGATGAGACATGGTTTCTCGCGTTGGGTTTATAGATAATACAATATTATATATTTTTATTCAATTTGGTATTCACCCCTCCCCTCTCGTTGTTGTCTACACTTTCACTCCCTCTCCTTTTGTGTTCAACCATCGACGGTAAGGCGCTCTCTCTCTCTCTCTCTCTCTCTCTCTCTATATATATATATATATATATATATATATATATATATATATATATATATATATATTCTCTTGTTGATCATGAGTACGGGAAGAACAACAAAGGCTCACCATTTCTTTCAATCCGAGTATCTTCTGATTTGTCTTGTTTTAATTTCAATTATCTAAATTGTCGTTATGTTAGGGCTCTTTTCAATTCCTAAATAAGACAACTCTCTATGGACATTGACTATTGCTTTTATAACTAATCACACACAAAAGATAAAAACATGGACATTCAATAATTTACAATTACTTAAAACAATGCTAAACGGACACGAACAATGGATATTATGATATTCGCTCTATTTTACACTATTACTCATTACATAATTTTAGTGAAAACCTACTAAAATTATGGGATAAAATTCCAAGGTATTGTAATCTCAAATTAAGAGATCCCAATATCATTAAAAGAGTCAAACCTGTGATTTATACAAGATAAGACATGGACGAATTTGATAACCAAATCAAAGAACTATTAGAAGCAAAACTTATTGAAGAAACAATAAGTCCTCACTCTAGTCCTGCATCATGGTGAGAAAACATCGTGAAACCAAAAAAGGCAAATCTAGAATGGTTATAAATTACAAAAGATTAAATGAACAATTGGAATTTGATGGATATTTTATTCCAAGAAAGGATGTCTTAATTAGTCAAACTAAAGAGAAAAAGAACTTTAGTAAATTTGACAGTAAATCTGGATTTTGGCAACTAAAATTAACTGAAGCGTCAAAACCATTAACTGCATTCAGTACCCCTAAAGGACATTACCAATGGATAGTAATGCTCTTTTGATTAAATATATCTCCACAACTATACTAGAGATGGATGGACAATATCTTTAAAGACCTTAAAGATTTTTGTGTTGTATATATTGATGATATTTTTACTTTTTCAAAAACAATTGAAGAACATAGAAAACATCTAAACATATTATGTGAAAATTTCCAGAAACATGGAATTATTCTATCCCCAAAGAAAATTGAAGTTGAAAAAGTAGAAATTAAATTTCTTGGCATAATCCTTAACGAAGATGGATTATAACTACAAGATCATATGATCTCTAAAATAAGAGATTTTGGTGAAAATATTCAAGATAAAAAATAATTACAATTTTTTGGGGGAATCTTAAATTATGGAAGAAATTCCATATAAGGATTATCCCAAAAAGAATTACCTCTTCTTGAAAAACTCAAAAAGAGTGATATATTTATATGGAGTGAACAAGATACAATGTTAGTAACAACAGTAAAACAAGACATAATTACAAATTGTACCAAAGTCTATTTCCCTCAACCAGAGGACAAATTAATATTAGAAACAAACGCTTCTGATCATTGCTGGGGATGTGTTCTCAAAGCAATTCCATCATAATACTGGAAATAAAGTAATTCCAATAGGTTAGGTATCCAAGGAATAAAACACCCAATACCTAAAAACATTCAAGCAAAAGAATTAATATGTGGATATAATTCGGGTAAATTCAAACCCAATGAATTAAACTATCTCATTTTTGAAAAAGAATTACTGGCAATAAAACTTGCTATTAAAAAATTCTATATCTTCTTAGCCCCAGAAGATTTTACTGTCAAAACTGATAACCAAGCAGTTAAGGGCTTCCTTATAAATAAAAGAAATATTTTAGAAGTAAGAAGACTTAAATGGTATAATCAAATTGCAAATTATACCTTTGAAGTTGAACATTTAAAAGGTACTAACAATTTTCTTGCAGATTATTTTAGCAAGAATTTTATAGAAGACCACTAAACAAGTGGGCTAACAACCAAAATTTATATTTTATTTCAGGATGGAAGACCCTAACAAAAGGGAAGAAACACAAGGAGAATGACTTACAATTGACAAAAAAGCAACGACCCAAAACACTGCATCATCTTCTACTACACAGTCTAAACCAAGATATGTGTATGTTATTTTTAGCGGACGCCACCCAGGCATCTACTATCAATGGTACCAATGTCATGCCCAAATAAATGGGTATCTAGGAGCATTCCATAAAAGATATAATAATATTGAAGAAGCAATAGCTGGATGGGAACAATGGATGCAACAACTGGTGATTTGATTACATCATATCTTCCATTTTACTTTTAAAATTTTATCACAACATTTATACTCGGCTTGTGACCTGGTGATTTATATTCCTTATTGATTTGTTTTAACCAATCAGGATAAGTTTTTAAAGACATTTCATCCCATGGATTGGGGATTTTGTGAAAAAAATTGATCCAGACATTAAAGGCTTTCTGGAGGATTAGGTTTGAAATAATATTTTTTATACATTTCAACAAATTCTTCAAATTGACAAATATTACATAATTCTAGTTTAGATATTATCTAACATGCATCTTATTGGATTATGGGTTCTCCAATATATCCAATCATATTTTTTTTAATTATATCAATAAAACCGTATATTATTTCATCAAAAGTTTTGAAATTTTACAGGAGTTTAGATTTTAGCTGAGTTCCCTTTTCTCATTTTTCTCATTGTTGTAGCCATTGTAGTGCATCACCTTGGAGTGTTGTTGCAAGGTAGTCTAGCAATTTTTCTTTAGATCATATACTTTTATAATTAGTAATTAATATAGACATGGATTGTGCCCATTCGTCTATAGTTTGTTCTTGGTCTTTAAAGGGTACATGCCTTGATCAAGATAAATACCATGTTGAGATATATTATGTTTATTCAAATTATCTCTTCTTAAGAAAAAAGGATTTGGTTCTTCTTCCTTAATTCCACTAATAGATGTTGTAGAAGTATTGTCAGTTTTAACACAGTCTTCTTTTTCTTGTGTAGGATTTTGCATGAATTGTTCAAAAGGTTCCCAATTTTGAAATTCCTGAAGTGGTTCTTCAGCTTTTCTTTTTCTATTACTAGTGTTTACTATATGAGTAGGATTTTCTTCTTCATCAGATGAATATTGATTTAATTCATACTGATAGTGTTGTAATAATTTTTCATGTTCCAAATACGTGTTTTGTATTTGTTCTATAAGTTTATTACGTTCTGAAATATTTAACATTGGATCTTTATATAGATATCTCCAATAGTCTAATATTTCACTAATATTTATGTATTCAGTATAGTTAAATTCTTCTGTTTGAAGGGCTTTAATTTCTTATGTGCCATAGTACAATCTAGGGATTTTAATATCTCCTAGATAATTCATCCCAGTTTGTTCTGAATTATTTTAAGCATCCATTTTTGTTAATAGACTTTCAATTTTTTGTTTAGTTTCTTCTTTTAAGTCTAGATTTGAGATTGTTTAGAGTTGACTGAGTTTTTTATCAACTTGATTAAGTTGAATTCTATACTGTCTAGTTTATTTTCTACATAGTTTTTATTTATGAATTGATGTTTTTCATTTCTCTTCACCCATCCAAACATTATATCAGTTAAACTATTTAAAGTAGAATTAATTTTACTAATATCATTTTATGATTTTTTATCAATACGTAAATTATGACTATACATACATTGGTTCTTATCTAACCATGGTGCTAAGCATTGTAAAGAAACGTCAACATTTTGTTCTTCCATTTTAGATTCCGTTGGTACCTAAGACCTCCTATTATTTTGTTTCAAGTGCCTAAAACCAGTTTCCTAAACGCCTATTGCTAATCATATAGCTTTAACGGCAAACAAAAATATGGGCTTTGAAACAATAACAGGTATATGAGTTTTCTGAAAACATAGTGGAAAATCAAAATATCTCAGTTTTATTACTAAGTTTAAAACACTTTGATTATATAAGAACAATACGTATATTAATACTGACTTTTAAAACATAACCATAAACACATATATAATTATTAAATTTTAAAATAAAACTAAACATATGGATAAACAGCACACACTTGATACATAAACAAAGCTTAATATAACCACTGATTTAATTTTTTTTCTCAAAATAAAGTAACACACATACTAACCTTTTTAACACAAAGCTCTGATACCAGTAATAAAGTGTGGAAAGAAAAGGCTTAATATTACAAAGTGAGAGTATTTTACAAAGGAGGAAGGAATTTAAGACTAAGATAAAGAAAAAGAACTAGATTTGTCTTACAAATGGAGAGGACTTCTCCTTTTATACAGCGCGGACACCAAATTCTGTACAATACAGATGAATAATGGATAAGCAAAAGGAAAAGACGACGGATGTTTTCAAAATTCAACTTTTTAAAATTCAACAATACTATTTTCTTTTTCAAATAGTGAATAGTGAATAGTAAACACTATTTGCTTTCAAATTGTAATCAATATTTATAAATATTAGTCTGTTTTGACGTTTTTTTTCGAGGACTACATATCGTGTGCTGAGTAATTTTGCAGTCATTTTTATGCAGTCTAAGAAATTTATCCGTCCATGGCATTGGTAGTGTTAGATTTTGCAACAGAGTCAAAAGTCATGCTATCCATCGGACTTTGGTTATGAGGGTGGAGTTGGGATAACTCATACTCTTCAGCATCACTTAGCAAATCATAGGGGACATCAAGTATATTTTTATCCTTGAAATTTTCTAAGAACTCTTTTACTTATGCTCTTTGATTAAGAGTAGTAGCATAATTTATGGGTTTGTCAGTGACAAATAGACTTCTTCCATCGGTCACCATAAATTTAATATCTCTTTTAGGGTAGAAATACATGGCCATATTAGAAACATTGATCAGGATTTTTGACCAATATAATTGTGTATCCATATATTCAAGGGTTTCAACGTCATCATTGTTTTGATCAATTTCTTCCCATTAGGATTGTGTTTTTTTTCGAACTTTTTGATTTTTTCGATTTTCGATCCTATTTTTTTCAAATTTGGAATGAAATTTTATTTTGCTAATTTTTTATTTTCAATTTTTCCGAAACAAATCGGATCGAAAATCGAAAATAATTCTGAATTTTTTATTTTCCTATTTTTTCGATCCGATTTTTTCGAAACTATGCCGATACGATTTTCTTGAATTATTTTTTATTTTTTCAGAATTATTTTCTGATTTTCGATTTTTTCGATTTTTTTTTCAATTTTTTGAAAGTTTCACCCCATAATTTTGAGGATTTAGTATTTAATTACTTTTGGGAGAAATAAAACTATTTAAATTGGAGAAACTTAAATTTAAGATTTGGAGAATTATTTGAGTGGGAAGAATTATTTTTATTTGACCACTTTAGGTTTAATTATTCGAATTATTATTGTGTCACATTTTGAGGTTGAAATTAAATATTGTTATAAAGTATTTCGGATGACAATTCTAAGTGCACTCCGGATGGGTCGAGATAGTAAGAAAAGAGTATCGAGGATAGTAATGGGGTCTCGAGACGTTTTTTAGGCACAATCGGGCCCACACGGGGATGTTTGGGTCATTTGGGCTTGGCCCATTACACTAAAAATGGGATTAGTGTGATTTAACCTAAGAGAAAAAGGGTCTTAGAGTAGATTTCATAAATCATAAACCTAAGGCTTTGAGGGAAGGAAAGAGGACCAATTGGGGCGCTATTAGGTATCTTTTGGAGACTAATCTAGAGAGAGATTTGGGTGTTCTTCATCAAACCATCCTCTACACCAATGGACCAGACTCTACAAACTTTCAAGGCAAGTGGTAAACTGCTGTGATTCTCAAATATGTGATAATGAATTCATATTATAGCATGTGTATTTAAATTGTCCATTATTGGGGTGGGTATTGTGGAGAAATTGAGTTTTCAGTTAAATTGACAATTGTATGAAATTAAAGGTGTTATGGTTTGTGATATATGATTCTGGAACATAAAATTTGGTATCGGAGGTTGGACCCAGTAGAAATTGATGATGTATTTAGATATTAGTGTAGAAACTTAGATCGAATGAAGAAAACCCGAAAATACCCAAATCGGGAAAGTTCAAAATTATGAAAATCAATTAAGAATTTAAGGTCTGTAGGATGTTTAGAACCTTTTCCCATGTGATAATATTATTGGTTGTGATGGAATAACAGTGGGAGAGAGAATTAAAAATCTTGAGGTTTCAAAAATGGTGGAAACAGTTTCGGGGAAGAAGAAGGATATCTGGTCGATCGATCGATCGAATTAAGGAGTCGATCGATCGAACCCTTAAGTTATTGTAAAACATGATATTGTATATATTTTCGTCACGATCGCGTGGGCGCAGACCTTGTATTTTTTAATTTTTTTTTTGAATTTATAATGATTTTTCTACGAATGGGTGCGCGAGACCGACATCTTTAGGAAGAAATAAATTTGGGTTATTTGGAGATGTCCGTAGATGAGTGAAGGACTTTGGAAAAATATTAAGATACGGGCCAAGTGAGCTAGTACGGGTATATTGGTTGAGTGACACCAAGGTATTAAATTAATTAATGGATAAATGAATTAAATTAGAGTCAGACTATAGACTCGGGAATATACAGACTAGTGTTACGGATTTCAGTACACGGTAAAGTCGGGATATATATATATATATATATATATATATTGTGTGCTTATAAATATTAGTAGCTAAATATTTAATTAAATTATGTACTCTAGTGCTATCAAGGGGGTTTGCACGATGTGGGTGAATCCCCTAGCTTGAGGAGTAGGGCGAGTATATCCCCAAGTCATAGTGTCTGTTATATGAGTGAGGGGATGATGTCACTTTCAGGAAGGAAATATGACCGCCTCCAATGTTTATGTTTTTTGCCAAGTTAGTGAGAGATTTCGACTTGGGGTAACTAGGTTAAGTGAGCATACCTGGTATGATAGCACTTTAGAGGAAATCATTCGGCGAGGGTATACTCTAAAGGATGGATATACATATGACATATGTATGGATGTTGTAGTAAAGATACATATATAATAGTATTAAATATTATATGCGGGTAATAATACAGAGTGTAATGTATTTGCTTTTATAACTTGTGTCACGGTTATATGATATTATTTTACATGAATTAATTAAGTTAATGTGAGAGATAACTTATAATCCATGAATAATAATACTCGGTTTAGAGTAGTATGGCAAGGGGGTTTATACCAGAACTAGTTAGACGGGGTAGTATAACTAGGTGGGGTTAAGGTAACTGTTTGGTGTGCACATTAGTGAATGGGTGAGTATGTCCTCAAGAGATTGCGACACTAACTTAAATATGAAGCGCATTCTTGCATTTTTAATTATTTCAGTTAATTCACTTGCTAAATATTTTCAAAATACTTTGGTTTCTAACCCTTGCCATAAAACTATTTTCAAAGCCTTCTAGGTGTCCAGCTATAGGGACGCCAGACTTGATATTCTATTCCAGGAACACGTAGCCGAGGCACATGTGGATGCTAGCGGGATCTCGAATTTGATGTATCGTTCATTCTTTCCTAGAGTAGGATTCATCTATCAGTTTCAGTTTTACTTAGGGCTTGTCGTCCAGACTTTTCAATGTAGTTTTTAGATTCATTTATTCAGTTGTTGGACGATTGTTATTGGACTAGTTACTTTTGTAGCCGATGGTTTATTCAGCAAGTAGTTTATTTATTCAATTTATTTGGATTCAGTTGTTGTGTATGGCTCATATTATATTTTCGCATGTTGTTGTTTTTTTGTTTAAATAATTAGATAAAAATTTGGTATCGGCTTTTTGAATACTAGGTGGTTAGTAAGTTTTAAAAATGTTTTCGACAGTGATGCTAAGAATGAACCAACTAGGATTCTTGTTTTAATTTGATATAGGACTGATCACCTGGTATTTTATTAGGAGGGGTGTCATAGATGGTATCAGAGCATCAAGTTCTAGTGTCCTTAGGATCTGTGCGGCTTTTCACGTTCAACTTAGCGTTCTTTGATGTAGAGCCCTATCGTAGGATTGTTGTATTCTTATATGTATGCATATTTACGTTCTTTTGCCAATTATTTTATATTTGATGGTGAACTCATACGATTCGATTGTCATTTCAGATGTCGCCCAGGAGAGAGAGTAACTAGGTTAGCAGGGGGAGATGAGACTTGAGAGGCTCATCAGGAGCCAGAGTTACCACAGTAACTGCCAGAGATGATTTCGGCTACACGAGTAACTGAATTAGTGGCACGGGTAGTTAATGTGATAATGATCGCAATAGCAAGATACTTTCCATGAATTCAGCCACAGCTGTTAGTGGCACCCGATGTTCAATCCCACCCGGGGCCGTCAGAATGGCAGCGAGTACGAGAGGCCTTTCAGAAGGGCCATCCACCAGAGTTTCAAGGGAGTTCAGATATGGTGCTAGCGTGTCAGTGGAAGAGGAATATTCAGCGCCACCTACGCATGGTAGATTACAGTGAGGTGCAGAAGTTTATGCAAGCCACTTTTAGATTAGTGGGGGTAGCGCTCCAGTGGTGGGAGTCGATCACCACCATTGAGGAAAGGGACACTTTAACTATTGTCGAGTTTTGGGTGCGGTTCGACCGCAAGTATTTTCCACCAACAGTTGAGGGCGAGATGAGAAGGAAATTCCGTGAAGTGACTCAGGGGGACCATTCAGTGGCCGAGTACAAGGAAGAGTTCACTCGTTTGGTAAATTTTGTACCGGATGAGGTAATCAATGAAGAAAGAAAGAAAGAAAGGTTCATGGATGGGTTAGCCTGGAGGATCAGGCAATATTTGATCGGTAATCCCGCATTTGCAGCTTATACAGACGTCGTTAATGCAACACTCCTACACTACTAGGAGCATCACTTTCACATGAAGGGAAGCAAGAAGGGAGTTGAACCCAGTCAGCCAGACAAGGCAAGAGGGGGAAATGCCAGTGGGGTATCCCAGCAACAGACAGGGGGACATGAGGGGTAGGATTCCCAGCAGGGGAATCAGGCCAAGCGATCTAGATCTAGGGGCTATCGACATGATGGCCAGGACTTCCGACAAGGCCACCAAGGAAGGGATCAGAGGCAGGGTGAATTTATTAGGAAGTGTTTAGTTTGTGAGGAAGCAGGACACATGAAGAGAGATTTCCCTAAGCGAGGCAGGGGGCAACTACAGGACAAGGTTCTGGATGTACAGTCATTACAGCAGTTTCTGGGCCAATTCAGACGAGAAAATTTTAACCAGGAACCCGAGGATCAGCCATTGTAGCTAGAGTATGGAGGTAATTATCTTTTTATCCTATGGGCACGGGGTATGTTTTGAGTGACAGTGAGGGTGTCACAATATAAAATTTATTTTCACTAGAGTGCGCGGGTAAATCGAATTTAGTGGGTGCACTGGCTATATCAACCACATTACATATATAAATTTTCGTGGGGTAGCGGAGTTCTTTGGTGTTAACCACGAAAGGGTGGGGTATACACAGATAGAAGGTTTGAATTGTACGAGGGGTCACTACTTTTGTGAATTATGGGAGTAGGGTAGATGATTTTCCAAGTATCCGTTGGATAGAGATGGATTTGATCTATTGTGGATGGTGATAGTAAGTTTTGGTGTTCGTGGCACCAGGGTATAAGTGAGTTCTACTAGGTGTCACCTGAGAGGGAGGTCTAGCATATAAGTGGCTTCTACTAAGTCTAGCATATATATATATATATATATATATATATATATATATATGTGTGTGTGTGTGTGTGTGTGTGTGTGTGTGTGTGTGTGTGTGTGTGTGTGTGTGTGTGTGTGTGTACGTTGTATTGTGTGGTATAATATACACATAATAATGTCTTATGTTATTATATTTTATCCCTGTAAGTAAGGATGTCTACTTAAGTGAGTCATGGTGGTTAGAATTATTTTCTAGCGGGGAGAGATAGCTCGGGGTTTATTTTGTGCAAGAACTAGGGATAGCAAGGGCGCGGTATTTTATGTTGTCTCTTGTAACATAAGAGTGGGAGGGTATACTTTTGTTTTAAGAGATGGGTATTTGGTGGTGCGTGATGTGGACTGAGGGCTTAACGGATCTCAACGACCGACAATGTTGATAGTAGTGTATCGGGTGGGTCCTTATTTGGATTTCGCTTTGTGAGACGTCCCACGCATAAAACTTAGCGCATCATTGGGAGTGGGGAGATGATTGGTCATTACTACATGGGTTGGGTACCCCAGTTATTATTCATGTGTGTGATATGACTACGGGTTGGAAGTTATATTACGGTTTACGACTAACATAGCCGGGTAACTTTCATGCGGTTAAGCACGGGGACAGGGTGTATGGGCACCCTGATAAATTAGGGTAACTTTCGTGTTGTTAAGAACGGGTACAGGGTGTATGGGCGCCCTGGTTAATTAAAATGCATATTTTTGTAACTCCTAATTAGAAGTGGGAGAGATAGATGTAACGATCTTAGAGGCACGGTACTAGAGAGTGATATTCGAAGCTTGGAGTACTATGCTTATCTTGATTTTGAGGACGAAATTTCTTTGTAAGGGGGGAAGTATGTAACACCCTGTAATTTTGAGGATTTAGTATTTAATTACTTTTGGGAGAAATAAAACTATTTAAGTTGGAGAAACTTAAATTTATGATTTGGAGAATTTATTTGAGTGGGAAGAATTATTTATATTTGGCGACTTTAGGTTTAATTATTCGAATTATTGTTGTGTCACATTTTGAGGTCAACATTAGAGAATCATATAAAGTATTTTGGATGACAATTTTGAGTGCACGGTTGAGTCCGGATGGGTCGAGATAGTCAAAAAAGAGTACCCGAGGTAGTAATAGGGTCTTGGGACGTTTTTAGGCATAATCGGGCCCACACGAGGGTGTTTGGGTCATTTGGGCTTGGCCCATTAGACTAAAAAGGGATTAGTTTGATTTAACCTAAGAGAAAAAGGGTCTTACAATATATTTTATAAATCATAAACCTAATTCTTTGAGGGAAGGAAGGAGGAGCAATTGGGGAGCGATTAGGGATCTTTTGGAGACTAATCTAGAGAGAGATTTGGGTGTTCTTCATCAAACCATCCTCTACACCAATGGACCAGAATCTATGAGCTTTCAAGGAAAGTGGTTAACTACTGTGATTATCAAATATGTTATAATCAATTCATATTATAGCATGTGTATTGAAATTGTCCGTTTTTGGGGGTGGGTATTGTTGAGAAATTGGATTTTCAGTTAAATTGACAATTGAATAAAATTAAAGATGTTATGGTTTGTGATATATGATTTTGGAACATAAAAATCAGTATCAGAGGTTGAACCCAGTAGAAATTGATGACATATTTAGATATTAGTGTAGAAACTTAGATTGAATGAAGAAAAATTGAAAAATATCCAAATCGGGAAAGTTCAAAATTATGAAAATCAATTAAGAATTTAAGGTCTATAGGATGTTTAGAACCTTTTCCCATGTGATAATATTGTTTGTTGTGATGGCATAACAGTGGGAGAGATAATTAAAAAGCTTGAGGTTTCAAAAATGATGGAAACAGAATCGGGAAAGAAGAAGGATATCTGGTCGATCGATCGATCGACCTAAGGAGTCGATCGATCGACTCCCTTAGTTATTGTAAAATATGAGATTGTAGATCTTTTCTTCGTGGTCACGTGGGCACCGACCTCGTATTTTTCTGACCTTTTTTGGATTTATAAAGATTTTTCTACGAAAGGGTGCGCGAGACCGACATTTTAGGAAGAAATAAATTTGGGTTATTTGGAGATGTCCATAAAGGAGTGAAGGACTTTGGAAAAATATTAAGATACGGGATAAGTGAGAGTACGGGTATATTGGTTGAGTGACACCAAGTTAATAAGTTAATTAATGGATAAATGAATTAAATTAGAGTCGGACCATAGACTCGGGAATATATAGGCTAGTGTTACGGATTTCAGTACACGGTAAAGCCGGAATTTATATTATATATATACGGTGTGTGATAGTATATATATATATATATATATATATATATATATATATATATATATATATATATATATATATATATATATATATATATATATTGTGTGCTTATAAATATTAGTAGCTAGATATTTAATTAAATTATGTACTGTAGTGCTATCAACGGAGGTTGCGCATGTGGGTGAATCCCCTAGTTTGAGCAGTAGGGCGAGTATATCCCCAGGTCATAGAATCCCTTATATGGGTGAGGGGCTTTTCTCACTTTCAGGAAGGAAATATGATCGCCTCCAACGTTTATGTTTTTTACCAAGTTCGTGAGAGATTCCGACTTGGGGTAACTAGGTTAAGTGAGCACACCTGGTATGATAGAACTTTAGAGGAAATCATCCGGCGAGGGTATACTCAGAAGGATAGATATACATATGACATATGTATGGATGTTGTAGTAAAGATACGTATATAATAGTATTAAATATTATATGCGGGTAATAATACAGAGTGTAATGTATTTACTTTTATAACTTGTGTCACGGTTATATGATATTATTTTAAATGAATTAATTAAGTTAATGTGAGAGATAACTTATAACCCATGAATAATAATACTCGGTTTAGAGTAGTATGGCAAGGGGGGTTTATACTAGGACTAGTTGGACGGGGTAGTATAACTAGGTGGGGTTAAGGTAACTGTTCGGTGTGCACATTAGTGGAGGGGTGAGTATGTCCTCAAGAGAGTACGACACTAACTTAAACATGAAACGCAATCATGCATTTTTAATTACTGCAGTTAATGTACTTGCTAAATATTTTCAATTTTTTTTGGGTTTTAACCCTTTCTTTAAAACTATTTTCAAAACCTTTTAGGTGTCCAGTCACAGGAATGCCAGACTTGATATTCTATTCCAGGAACACATAGCTGAGGCACATGTGGATGCTAGCAGGAACTCGGATTAGACGCATCGTTCATTATTTTCTAGAGTAGGAATCATCTACCAGTTTCAGTTTTACTTAGGGCTTGTCGTCCAGACTTTTCAGTGTAGTTTTCTGATTCATCTATTCAGTTGTTGGACGATTGTTATTGGACTATTTATTTTTGTAGCCGATGGTATATTCGGCAAGTAGTTTTTTATTTATTTAGTTTATTGGGATTCAGTCGTTGTGTATGGATCATATTATATTTTTGTATATTGTTATTTTTTTGTTTAAATAATAAGATAAAAATTTGGCATCGGCTTTTTGAATACTAGGTGGTTAGTAACTTTTAAAAAGGTTTTCGACAGTGATGTTAAGAATGAACCAACTTGGATTCATGTTTTAATTTGATATAGGACTGATCACCATATATTTTATTAGGAGGGGTGTCACATATTCCACATCGGTTGGGAGAGGGAGAGGGCTCTAAAATATGCTCTGTAGAAGGAGGGTGTCGTCAAAAATGGTTCAAATCCTCATGTATTTACATGTTCGGTTTAAGTCATTTTCTTTGTTTCTTTATAATGAGAATTTCGAGCAATTGAAAATCCATAATTTATTTTTTTTGAAATTTTGGAATTTACGAAATTTCTAGATTTTTAATAGATTTTGTGAATTTTCGATTTTTATTTATTTTTGCCAATTTTTTTATTTTTTCGAATTCGAAATTAATTTTTTGAAAAATCGGATCGAAAATCGAAATAGTTCTTTTATTTTCAAAAAAATCAAAAAAAATCGAAGAGGCAATTTTCGATTCGATCCGGCTGAAACACAACCCTATTTCCCATTCATAGTTTTTAGTGTCTGTGAAATGCCAAATTTGGTATGGTTAGTAGAATTTTTCTTGAACCCTCCATCCAACAGAACTGGTAATGTGAAAAGTAAAATACCGGGTATACTTGGAATAGTTCCTGGACATAATGTGATTGATCATGGTTTTGATCATCATAGGTAAATCTCCAGAATTTGATGGTAAGAGACTGGAAAAGATTAGTTTGTTTACTAATCCCCATTTAAGTGGTTCAATATCCCAAATATCTTCATTGAAGAAATGATGTTTTGGCATATCATCATAAAAATTGAGATAATCAGCAAATTGGATTAAAAGACTTTATCTTTTGATCCTGATCTTCAATTTTTGAAAAGATTTTCATTTGAAACAATGGTCTAGAAAGAAGCTGTTTTGCATTTTCAAATAAACAAATTGTTCTGATAGTATTAAAGATTTTTTCTGAAAAATCATTTTTCAATAAATAATCAAATGATAAAAAGGTATTTATTCTTTCGAGAGAAAACCCTTCATTCTCATAATTCACTTCTTTTAAGACCTTGAGGCTCAGGCCTTTAATTTGATCTAAAACTGTTGTTTGCTCAGCAATTTTATTAGCAAGAGTGCTCATATGTTTTCTGAAATCTTTTCTTTTTTTTGTAAGATGTGATTTCCATGCTTCATTCAAGGGTACATACAACTCATAGGGGATTCATGGGTCGTAGAAGTCAGATACTTCAGTATTAAGAATGTTTTCTTTTGTCCAAAGTCTTGAAAATTGGTAAACTAAATTGGGGGGTGCCAACTGTTGCACCTAATTTTTCCATGTTGTTATAGCTTCTTGGATATTGTTATATTTTTTGTAACATGCTCCTGGATAACCATTTATTTGGCTATGGCACTGGACCCAACTGTGGTAAATGCCTGGATGGCGTCCACTAAATACAACGTACACAAATCTTGGTTTAGATTGTGCATTTGAAGATGATGCTTGGGTGGTCTTGGCCTTTTTAGCAATAGTTACCTATTCACCTTGTACTTCTTGAGGTTCTTTATCTCCCATCCTAAAATAAAAAAAATATTCCACTTGTTTAGTGGGTTTTCATATATATTTCACTTGTTTAGTGTTTTTTCTCACAATTTTTGCTAAGGTAATCTGCAAGAAAATTGTTAGTACGTTTTAAGTGTTCAACTGCAAAGCTATAAATAGCAATTTGATTATACCATTTTAATCTTCTTCCTTCTAAAATAATTCTTATATTTATAAGGAAGTCCCTAATAGTTTATAAATAGCGATTTGATTATACCATTTTAATCTTCTTCCTTCTAAAATTCTCGAAAACGAAAATTTAAGTGGAAACCTTGGAAAAAGAAATCAGATTTTTTGAAAAATAAGAAATATATTCGAAAGAAGAAATTTTCTAATAAAAATACAAATAATATAAAAAAGAAATGTAAATATTATATATGTAATGAAGAAGGTCACTATACACCCGAATGCCCTAAAAAGGCTAAAAGTGCTAAAAAATGATCAAATTTCTTGAAGAACAAGAATTTGAAGATTGCTTTAGTGAAGATATTTCTGATAATTTCGATAATTAAGAAATATTATACGAATTAGAATCTTATTCGAAATCATCCGATGATGAATTCGTATTTATGTATAATACTGCATAAATACGAGAAAGTAATGAAAATGACTTACAAACAATAACTCTTCATGAAATTGTTGATGAAGAAATAACTTTTACCAACAAACAGTTACAAGAAATTGATAACCAAAGATAACTTATAAAAAAAGGAAGATCTCTATAAATTATCAAAATTCAAATTATTCTCAACAAGAATATTTGAACAATTTAACGGCAATACCACTGTTGGGTAAACCGATGATGAAACAACAGATATAAAAAAATCATTTAAATAAAATTAAAAGGTGGAAGAATATAAAACATATTCATATTGGATTTATTCAAATATGTATCACTGCATTATTTAGACAAGGTATGGACACACCTGTAGCGATACTAGTCTTAGACAAAAGATTCAGTAATCCTGTAAATGTTATAATTGAAAGAGTCAAATCAGATTTAGTAAATGGCTTTATTTGGTTTAACATAAAACCAAATTTCTTTATATCTATTGATGATCCAAATATTGAAGATTCTGTTATTATAAAAATCCAAACCAAAGGAATGGGTATGAAGGATACCTCTAGGAATATGTCAATATATTGAAAAATAATTCATGAATTGACAACTCTGCCACAAATTAATACACCAAATGTAGATAAAATATTATAGAAATATTTAAACCTAGACCATTTGATTCGGCAATACAACCAAGATTAATCATTTGGAGAGATTTAGAATACCAAAACAATGGATATTACCTCAAATAACAGAACCACAACTTGAAAAACAACGAAATAGCGTTGAACTACAAGTGTCAAAAAATAATGTTTACTTTCAAAAAAAACATTCAGATTGGAAAGAATTTTTTTGATAATGATTGGGAAAAATTAAAAGGGAAAAAACTTTTAAAAGGAGAATCTAGTAATAGTAAATAACCTAGTGCTATGAAGAACATACATATACCAATATTACCTGGTATATATTATCTAAAAGAAGATAATATAAAATCTAGTTAAATTTATCATTTCCAACTAGGAAAAGAAGAAATTACCTTTTCACCAAGTCATGGAAAGAAAAGATATACTTATGTCTTAGGATATTTTAATTTCGCTGTTTATAAATCGTATCGCCTATGTACTCTTATTGATACAGGAGCAACTATATGTTCTTGTAGACCAAATGCTTTACCACCAAAAAAAGTTGATAAAAATAAAAAAAATACTATTGCAGTAACTGGAATCAATGGGACACAAAATTACATTGATTTAATAGCTAAAAAAGTAGTTATTTGGTTTAATGAGAAAAAATTCATTATCCCAAAAATCCTATGCTTTCCTGAAATGCATGGTAGGTAATAATTTTATCTCATAATATTTACCTATAAATATTAATGAGGGAACATTTAGTTTAACCCTTAATAAAGAAACAGTAGAAATACCTCTACTACAATAATATAAATATGAGGGTGAAAAATATTTTCACCCTACTAAGAAAAGAGATTTGACTCCAATAATTAAAGCCCTTGAAGAAACACACTGATTTTATACAATTTTAAAAGATAATTTTAGTGAAAATCCACTAAAATTGTGAGATAAAAATCCAAGGTATTATAATCTCAAATTAAGAGATCCCGGTATCATTATAAGAGTTAAACCCATGATCTATACTAGACAAGACATGGACGAATTTGATAATCAAATCAAAGAATTATTGGAAAGAAATCTTATTGAAGAAACAATAAGCTCTCATTCTAGCCCTGCCTTCGTGGTAAAAAAACATAGTGAGGTCACAAGAAGAAAAGCTAGGATGGTCATAAATTATAAAAGGTTAAATGAACAATTAGAATTTGATGGTTACTTCATCCCAAGAAAGGATGTATTAATCGACCAAACTAAAGGTGAAAAGATCTTTAGTAAATTTGATTGTAAATCTGGATTTTAGTAGTTAAAATTAACAGAGGAATCAAAACCATTGACAGCCTTTAGTACCCCTAGAGGACATTATCAAAGCAATGTTATGCCTTTTGGGCTAATCACGTCTCCACAGGTATTCCAGAGATGGATGGATGGTATCTTTAAAGATCTTAAAGATTTTTTTGTTGTTTACATAGATGATATTCTTGTTTTTTCAAATACAATATAATAACATCGATGTCATCTAAAAATACTTTCTCAAAAATTCCAAAAACATGGAATTATTTTATTTCCAAAAAAAATTGAAATCGAAAAAACAGAAATTATTTTTCTCTGAATAATCTTAAACTAAGATGATTTAAAATTACAAGACCACATAATCTAAAAAATACGATATTTTAATGAAGAGCTTTTGGACAAAAAATAATTACAAAGTTTCTTGGGAATCCTTAATTATGGAAAAAAATTCATAGAAGGATTATCACAAAAGGAATTACCACTTTTTGAAAAACTCAAGAAGAGTGATGTTTTTACAAGGAATAAAAATGATACTCTTGTAGTAAAAACAATAAAACAAGATATACTAAATCATTGCCCAAAAGTTTATTTTTCTAAATCGGGAGATAAATTAATTCTTGAAACAGATGCTTCAGATAATTGCTGGGTATGTGTCCTCAAAGCAATTTCAGCACGTTATTTGGAAGAAACCACTTTCAATATATTTGGTATCCGTGGTAAGAAAATCACTGCACTAAAAAATATTAAAAAACTCTGCACTAAAAAATATTCAAATACCGCATTCTAGTACTTCTGTAACATTTATATATTCAGTGTAATTAAATTATTTTGTTTGAAGAGTTTTAATTTCTTCTGTACCAAAATATAATCTATGGATTTCATTATCACCTGGATGATTCATTCCAGTTTGTTCTGGTTGATTATGAATATCTATTTTTATTAATAGATTTTCAATTTTTTGTTTTGTTTCTTCTTTTAACCCTAGATTTAAGACTAATCCTAGTTGACTAATTTTTTTATCAACTTTGATTATATAAAAATAGCAACTGAGGAAATACGAATGGGATGAGATTGACGAGAATAACTACGATCACCCCATTGACTACATATATACATACCAGTACTGGATAAGGAGTTTAATTAATATCTCCAATATAGCAAAATATTTATACTCTCAACAGGAGCTCAAATTCATGGTCACAGATGGTATAAGACGGTTTGTCACGGACCTTTCTATTAATTATTTTGTATCACCTGAATAAAAAGCCGAGGTGAATGAATTTCTTAAAAAACTCAAGAATAAAAATAAATAGGATGTCCCTTATGAGTTATTAAGTGATGCAGCAAAATACGAAGAAGCACATCTACATACTATAACCAAAGTCCAATTGATAGCATCTCATTGGACTCCATTGGAGAAGCTAACATAGCCAATGCAATGGAAGGATAATCCCATATTTTTTGGACCACAATGTATGACTGCACAACTTATCCATGACAAGGCATGTAGCCCAAGAAAAGACAAAAGGGAGGCAGTAGAAGCGTCTAAAAACAGATGAATATACCTACAATATTGAAGTCTTTACTTTATTAAAGTTTCTTTAAAAAGAAAAGAAACGTGTTTATATCATTTTTCTTATCTTTTATCTTACTATATTGTATTGTAATTTGGAGTCTAACGCTTATAAAACGGACAATCCAACTCATTTTGTAGATCATCTCCTCATTCCTCATCTTGTAACTCTACTCTCTCTTTGTAATAAAAATTTCTCTTTCTTTTATTCCTCTCCACCTACTATATTTAACTTACACTTACACCTATCACCTAACAATACTATTTCACCTAACTCACTTAACTCTACTAATCTTTTTCATCCAAATTCATCCGTAGCCTCTTTTGTGTTATTGGTATCAGAACTTTGTGTTAAAAAGGTTAGTATGTGTATTACTTTACTTTTAGAAAAAAAATTAAATTAGTGGTTATATTAAGCTTTGCTTATGTATTAAATGTGTACTGTTTATCCATATATTTAGTTTTATTTTTTTAATATTTATATATGTGTTTATGTATATGTTTTAAAAGTTAGTATTAATATACGTATTGTTCTTATATAATAAAAGTGTTTTAAACTTAAAAATAAAAGTGAGATATTTTGATTTTCCACTAAGTTTTCATAAAACCCATATACCTGTTATTGTTTCAAAGCCTATATTTTCGTTTGCCGTTAAAGCTATCGGATTAGTAATAGGCATTTAGAAAACTGGTTTTAGGCACCTGAAGCAAAATAATATGAGGTATTAGGTACCAATGAAATCTAAAAAGGAAGAACAAAATGTTGACGTTTCTTTATAACGCTTAGCACCATGGTTAGATAAGAATGAATCTGTGTATAATCATAATTTACATATTGATAAAAAATCAGATAATGATATTAGTAAAATTAGTTCTACTTTAAACAGTTTAAGTGATATTATGTTTGGATGGGTTAAGGAGATGAAAAACATCAAATCATAAATAAAAACTATGTAGAAAAGAAACCAATCAGGATAAAGTTTTAAAGATAATTCATCATGGGTTTGGGAGTTAATGAAAAAATTGATCCAAACAGTATTTATTATGTGGTGGATTGATTTTGAAGTAATATTTTTTATATAGTTCAACAAATTCTTCAAAATTGACATATAATACATAATTTTAGTTTAGATAATATGTATCGTGCATCCTCTTGGATTCTGGGTTCTCCAGTATATCCTATTGTATTTTCTTTTATTAATCTGACAAAATCTTTTAATATTTCATCAAAAGTTTTGAAATTTTGTAGATGTTCAGCTTTTTGCTGTTTTTCTTCTTCAGTTTTTCCCATTGTTGTAGCCACTATAACACGTCTCCTTAAAGTGTTGCAGCTAAGTAGTCTAAAAAAATTTCTTTAGACCATGTATTTTTAGAGTTTGTGATGAGTATGGACATGGATTATGCACATTCAACACTGGTTTGTTCTTGATCCTTAAAAGGTATATACCTTAGATCAAGATAAATTCCATTTTGTGATACATTATGTTTATTTATATCATCTATTCTTAAGAAAAAAGGATTTGGTTCCTCTTCTCTAATTCCACTTATATAAGTATTATTCCCATTTGTAGAAGTATTGCCAACTTTAATAAAATCTTTTTTTTCTGTTGCAGGGTTTTGCATAAATTGTTCAAATTCATCTATGTTATGGAATTCTGTTAGAGGTTCTACAGCTTTTCTATTTCCATCACTTGTAGTGTTTACTATATGTGGCGGATCATTTTCTTCTTCATTAAATGAATATTGGTTTATTTCATACTGAAAATGTTGTAATAATTTTTCATGTTCCAAATACGTGGTTTGTATTTGGTCAATCATTTTATTACGTTCAGAGATATTTAAACTCAGGTCTTTATATAAATATCTCCAATAGTCTAGTATTTTTGTAACATTTATATATTCAGTGTAATTAAAAAAATTTGTTTGAAGAGTTTTAATTTCTTCTCTACCATAATATAATCTAGGGATTTCAGTATCACTTGGATGATTCATTCCAGTTTGTTCTGGTTGATTATGATTATCTATTTTTATTAATAGATTTTCATGTTTTTTGTTTTGTTTCTTCTTTTAAGTCTAGATTTGAGACTAAACCCAGTTGACTAATTTTTTTATCAACTTTGATTATATACAAATAGCAACTGAGGAATACGAATGGGATGAGATTGACGAGAATAACTATGATCATCCCATTGACTACATATATACAAACGAGTACTGGATAAGGAGTTTAATTAATATTTACAATATAGCAAAATATTTGTACTCTCAACAGGAGCTCAAATTCATGGTCACGGATGGTAGAAGATTGTTTGTCACGGTCCTTCCTATTAATTATTTTATATCATCTGAATAAAAAGCTGAGGTGAATGAATTTCTTGAAAACCTCAAGAATAAAAATTTATTGGATGTCCCTAATGAGTTATTAAGTGATGCAGAAGAATATGAAGAAGCACATCTACATGGCTATAACCATAGTCCAATTGATAGCATCTCATTGGACTCCATTGTAGAAGCTAATATAGCCAATGCAATGGAAGGCTAATCCCATATTTTTTTTACCACGATGTACGACTGCACAAATTATCCATGACACGACACGTAGCCGAAGAAAAGATAAAAGGAATGTGGCAGAAGCTTCTAAAAATAGACAAATCTACCAATATTATTGAAGTCTTTACTTTATTAAAGTTTCTTTAAAAAGAAAAGAAACGTGTTTATATCATTTTTCTTATCTTTTATCTTACAATATTGTATTGTAATTTGGCGTCGGACACATATAAAACGGACAATCCAACTTATTTTGTAGATCATATCCTCATTCCTCATCTTGTAACTCTACTCTCTCTTTGTAATAAAAATTTCTCTTTCTTTTATTCCTCTCCACCTACTATATTTAACTTACACTTACACCTATCACCCAATAATACTATTCCACCTAACTCACCTAACTCTACTAATCTTCTTCACCCAAATTCATATGTAGCTTCTTTTGTGTAATTGGTATGAGAGCCTTGTTATTAAGGTATGTATTAAATATTATGTTTGAAATAAGTTTTGTTATAAGAATCAATATTCATGTTAACTATTATGTTTATACTGTTTGTTTGCGTATTTCTTTTTTAATCAGACTGTGATACATTTGTAATATAATAGAAATATTTTAATTTTCCACTAGGTTTCTCACAAAACCCATATACCTATTATTGTTTCAAAGCCCATATTTTTATTTGCCGATTACTGCTACACTAACCTAAAGGCTTTAAGGAACTTGGTTTTAGGCACCTGGAATAATATAATAGGAGTTCTTAGGTACCAGTGAGGACTAAAATGGAAAAATAAGATGTTGATGCTCCGTTACAATGTTTAGCTCCATGGTTAAATAAGGAAGAATCTATATATAATTATAGCTTGCATATTCATAAAAAATCTGAAAATGATATTAGTAAAATAAGTACTACTTTAAATGGTTTAACTTATATAGTTTTTGGATGGGTAAAACGAACTGAAAAACATCATATCGTAAATCAAAACTATGTAGAAAGAAAATTAGATACTATAGAATTCAACTTAAGCAATATTGATTAGAAACTTAGTCAACTCGAAACAGTCTCAAATCTAGACTTAAAAAAAGAAACAAAACAATTGAAAATCTATTAATAAAAATAGATAATCATAATCAACCAGAACAAACTGGAATGAATCATCCAGGTGATAATGCAATCCCTAGATTATATTATGGTACAGATTAAACTAAAACTCTTCAAACAGAAGAATTTAATTACACTTAATATATAAATGTAATAGAAATACTAGACTATTGCAGATATTTATATAAAGACCCTAGTTTAAATATCTCTAAATGTAATAAACTGATTGAATAAATACAGACCACGTATTTAGAACATGAAAATTATTACAACATTTTTAGTATGAAATAAACCAATATTTATCTGATGAAGAAGAAAATGATCCACCACATATAGTAAACACTATAAGTGATGGAAAGATAAAAACTGAAGAACCACTAACAAAATCTCTATAACATAGAGGAATTTGAACAATTTATGCAAAACCCTCCAACATAAAAAGAAGATTTTGTTTAAGTCGGCAATACTCTACAAGTGGAAATAACACTTATATAAGTGGAAATAAAGAAGAGGAACCAAATCTTTTTTTATTGAGAAGAGATGATCCAAATAAACATAATGTATTACAAAATGGAATTTATCTTGATCTAAGGCAAATACCTTTTAAGGATCAAGAACAAACCAGTGATGAATGGGCACAATCCATGTACATACTCATCACAAGCTATAAAAATACATGGTCTAAAGAAATTTTTATAGACTACTTAACTGCAACACTTCAAGGAGATGTGTTATAGTGGCTACAACAATGGAAAAATCTGAAGAAGAAAAACATCAAAGAGCTGAACTTTTACAAAATTTTAAAACTTGTGATGAAATATTAAAAGATTTTGTCAGATTAATAAAAGAAAATACAATAGGATATACTGGAGAACCCAGAATCCAAGAGGATGAACGGTACATATTATCTAAACTAGAATTATGTGATATATGTCAATTTGAAGAATTAGTTGAAATATATAAAAAAAAATATTACTTCAAACTTAATCATCCAGAAAACCTTTACCGGCTCGATCCATTTTTCCACAAACTCCCAAATCCATGGGATGAAATATTTTTAAAAACTCATCATGATTGGTTAAAACAAATCAATAAGGAAGATAATCTTGGATTTCGTATTAATTGGGTATTAAGACAAATATCCGATAAGTGTATTGAATTAAAAGCGAAAAATCAAGTCAAAAATTAAATCACCCGGTCACAAGCCAGGTATAAATGTTGTGATAAAATTTTAAAAGAAAATTGGAAGATAGGATGTAATCTACGCCCTAGACTTTCCAAAAATTATCAAAAACGAAAATTTTAGTGGAAACCTTGGAAAAAGAAATCATCTTTTTCAAAAAATAAGAAATATATTAGAAAGAAGAAATTTTTTAATAAAAATACAAAAAATATAAAAAAGAAATGTAAATGTTATATATGTAATGAAAAAGGTCACTATGCACCCGAATTCTCTAAAAAGGTAAAAGTGCCAGAAGAATCATCAAATTTCATGAAGATCAAGAATTTGAAGTTTGCTTTGGTGAAGATATTTATGATAATTCTGATAATGAAGAAATACTATATGAATTAGAATCTGATTCTGAATCATCCGATGATGAATTCACATTTATATATAATACTGCAGAAATACGAAAAAGTAACGAAAATGAGTTACAAACAATAACTCTTCGTGAAATTGTTGGTGAAGAAATAACTTTTACCAACGAACAATTATAAGAAATGGATAATCGAAGACAACTTATAAAAAGGAAGATGTCTATAAATGATCTAAATTCAAGTTATTCTCAACAAAAATATTTGAACAATTTAACGGCAATACCACTGTTGGGTCAACCGATGATGAAACGGCAGATATAAAAATCTTTGATTTAAATCAAATAAAAAGGTGGAAGAATATAAAACATAATCATATTGGATTTATTCAAATATGTATCAGTGCATTATTTAGACAAGGTGTGGACACACCTGTAGCGATACTGGTATTAGACAAAAGATTTAGTAATCCTATGAGTGCTATAATTGAAGGAGTTCAATCCAATTTAGTAAATGGAGTTATTTGGTATAACATAAAACTGTAACACCCCGACTAATTAAATACCGGGTAGCTACTCCTTTATGAAATTAATACAAAATATCGAGTTGGTTCAGTCGTAGCATCACTGTCGAAAACATTTAATTTATTACTAGTCACCTAATATTTAAAAAGAGAGATGCCAAATTATTATTAATTAAATTAACAATAACCAAGTAATTAAATCAACAACCTTTAATAACAATAACAATCTCATGTAAATAACCAACGAAATAAAATAAATTGAGTCTGGAGTAAACACTCCAATAATAATATTACCAGAGTAAATAAAATCCCGATACAAGAGTTTGAATAATCCAACATCTGAAATAATAAAAATCCGCATCTACAATCTTTAGATAAGAATTGGGCACCATGCCCTAACTAATATGAATGGCCCTGAAGGAATCAAGAATAAATGTGGAGGCATCTAATACCAAGATCCTATAACTTCCACAGCAGCTACAGCACGTCATCAGAATGGAACTCCTATGCTTGGTGTCCCTGTGGTTGGGCACCTAAAATGTTTTTACAATAGAAAAATATATTTGGAGGAAAACGGGTCAGGACCCGAGGTGAAAATAGTTTAAGACTTTAGTAAGTGTTTAAATGGCAATTAAACAACACATATTATAAACATGTTAGTTGCGTACTCTCACATGAGTTTCTCACCTCTTAACTAATGTGCATGCCCAACGTATTCCCTTAATCCATCCTAGTTATGCCACTAACTAATTAGTCTGTACCACTCCTCCTTTCGCATTCTAACATAGAGTATATGCTCGTAACACCCAAACAAGTCATATTCACAACCCAATTTCGCATTCATTAAATTACTTATCTCAAATGTAAATTAAATTCTCACATTTTTAGCCCATTCAAATATCTTAGTTCTTCACATCTACTAAGAAACACAGAACCAGTCACAAGTATATATAAATCACTCTCAGTACATATATACATATAAGGTACCCCTAGGCTAAGTTGTGGTGCACGCATACTCTGCTATCAAATCCATGTACATCATGTACGTAAGGATCACGTGTTTCGAATCACTCAGGAACCGTCTCAATAAACAAAATCACACATATTGGAGGCTAACATAGTTCACATACCCATGGGTCATGCACATACCTACGCTCCCATGGTCAGCTGACTTATCAACTCACAAATAAGTCATTCACAGTCCTATGTCCTTAGGGTACCAATCTAAATCCCCCCAAAGGTACACAAAGATAAGATGGCCCTTTTCCCAAAAACCAACCTCCCGTGATAGAAAGTATGGTAGGTATGTCATACACATAAGAATTCCATACACTAGGCATTCACACAACCTAAGTAATCATATTTCAATATAGGTATTCACACATTCCATTCAGTAAGTCTCGTACGTAGCAATTTTATCCCGAACATCATACGTAATATATATTTAGCTTGATAACTCTCTTGTCGTATCAATTTGAGTACTTAAACCTATCCCAAAAGGTTACTAGGTCTCCTATTAGTTTCTAATGTTATCTCAGCAACTTAAAGTCCCTCTGTTACTATTCTTTTTCTTACATCATCATCCATTCCCATTATGGTTTCAATTCGAACGATTTTTCACCGTACCTCACTCGGTAGACCCTCGTAAGCAATAGCATTCAATTCCATAAGGTAAACCATCTTTTTGGGCATCAACCAAGACCCTACTGACCTTAACTAAGTCCCACAATATTAAATTAATCACCCTAAGAATCATCATCAGCCATGGGATTTTCATTAAACCTTAAGGAAAAAAATTACCAGAAATCAGAAGAGGTCGATCGATCGAAGAAAAGGATCGATCGATCGATCATCGATCGATCGACATTCTTTGATCGATCGATCGATCAAGCAGGTATTCGCCTAGAATTTCTTAACAGTTACGGGATTCTCCATTTTTACACCTCCAAATCGTATTACAACGTCCCAAACTCCCCAAATGAGTACAATAATCATGAACCAACATTACTACACCAGTCTTAACGTTCAAGATTTATCAAAACATCGCAGATTATCGATTTCTTGGATTAAAAGTCATTAAAATACTATAACTCTAGGTTTTCCTCATCTTTTCAAAAATCATTTAAAACCCCAATTTAATTTCGTGATTTCCTAACTCTTAGTTTATAATTCATTCCCTTAATGATTCCAGAAGGTCCACAACATGCAAACCTACCCAAGTTCATGATTTAGTCACTAATTTCACATTATCACAATTATTCATAATTTGTTTCCAAATCTAATTTATCATGTATAACATATGCCATAAATCTTTGCAAGATAAATCACTTGCCAAGAAAAATAAAGATTTTGATCCGTTGGTGATGTTAATGGTTGGTTCTCTGATACGACGCAAATATTGCGTATTTCACCTGTTAACCTACGCCTTATTAGCCCCCTTGGGTATCTTAATCCCTATACTTATGCTCGTTAACCAGACAACCTCGAATTTCTATGTTAACGTGTTTTGCAGGGGTTAATTGAGCTTTTGTAGGTATTTGGATGCTTAGTATGAAGTTCGGACGCTTTCCGAAAATGTTTCGTTGACTTTTGCAGCTTCGGGGGTATTTTAGTAATTTCATCATTCGGGTTTGAATCCCGAGCTCTTCACGAAAGTTGAATCTCTTTTATTTCTCTTCGCGTGGCCACCGACGGTGCATGATTCCGAGTTGTATCGATGGAGTTATGACATTTTTAGGATGATTTTTACTTAAAAAGTACACTCAATGTCACATTTAAGGATATTTTAGTCATTTCATATTTTGGTTTTTTAGCCTAATGTCTTCTTGGATCTTGTAGTCCTCTGAGTTATCTTCGCGTATCCTCCGACCGTGCCTCATTCCGAGCTATAATGAAAAAATGGCGACATTTTCCGTAAAACAGGACAAAGCTGCAGAATTGCAGACCTGTAGGGGCGAATCGATTCGTCCCAAAACCGAATCGATCCGGAATGCTGCAGAATTACAGTTATGAATTTCCCCTGTTTCCAAATCGATTCAGAAAATTTCCAAATCGATTCGGCCCTGCATATTTTTGTTTTTCTTCCCTTTTATTACAAGTTTGCCATGGGATATTTTGTATATAACTCATTTTCTCTCATTTGAGAGAAATATCTGAGATTTTTAGGATAGTTTAGCTTAGAGTTTTGAGGGTTTTTGGGGAGTTCTTCTTCATTTCTTCTTGGATGGACACCCTTTTGGGTTTGTAAGTTGACTATTCATTCACACTCTCCATTAATATAGCTTGTGTTTCATTAATTCTTACTTTCTAGTTAGTTTACATGATTTCAAATTAGTTTATTGTTGTTATTTATTGCTATAATTAGTTTAGTTATTGTTTAAAGCAGTTTAATCCATGTATTATCCGTAGATAATGGGTTAGGATTGCGTTTCTGTCATTAATGTTCGTCGAGCTCCGAAAGTTAGGTTTTGGGTAAAATTGCATTTAATTGAAATCGCGTGTATTAAAGTTGGATTGTTATGCGTTTAACTTTATTTGTCACACAACTTTAGTGTTTATAGAGATAATCCGAATTTAATCCGCGTGTGACTATTTTTTATTAAATGTTTAATCTCGCAACTTTGGGTTAAATTCCTTATTGTGTGATGTTTATGATTAATTAAAAATGCTCGATTAAATGTTTTCGAACCAAAATTCTAATTATTAGTTGTTTAGCCCATGGTGGGGATGCGATCTCGAATCTCGTTTTATTAGTTGTAGTATAGTGTTAACTTCTTCCTTTTTCTCTTTTGTCAGCATTCCCAACCATCACCTTTTCATTTATTTATTTTACACTTTTATTCCTGAAGTTTTAAAGCAATTAACATCTAAAATTCAATCACTCCCTGTGGATTTCTTACGATACCCGACTTACCGTTGTGCTTGCTTGTCAAGTGTAGTCGTAGTTTAGGTTTTTGTATTGAGTAGGCGAAACAAAAACAACGATTAGCGTTCTGACGCGACGCTACTTTTCGCGCTCGATCAAAATGGCGCCGTTGCCGGGGAGTGTGTTTTAGATAGTAATTGTTTTATTATTTCGTAGTATTTCTTTCATTCATATTTGTATTCTTTATTTTCCCCTTTCTTTTGACTTGTGCTAGATTGTTTCGAGAAATTGAAATTTTGGTGCTTGTCGCTTTTATTGAATTGCTTATTTTGAAATGTCTCGCTATTACGCTTTAGATAACCTTAATTGTTATGAGAATTATTTTCCAAGTTATACTCCCAAAACAATGAGAGAATGCCTACAAATTCTTGAAGACGAGCGCATTGAGCGTGAAATTCAAGAGTATGTAAGTGATCCCTCATCGCCTTGTGAGAGTAATTTGGAATGCGGGGAATCCGTTAGCTATGAGCAACCCGCACAAGAAGATGAAATGTCTTCTTGTTCGTTTGATTATGAGTTAATGATTAAGGAAATGAATGACCAATCCAAAAGTTCTCAAGCTTGGTTTCTAGAAATCGATGCCATGATCGATGAGATTATTTCTTCACAAAATCGGGTTGAGGTTGAAACTTGCGTTTCATCTCCACCCCTTTTTGTTGAAGAAATAATTGAGAGTGATCCAAGCTTTAGCACTTTCGATTCTCAACCTCTTATTAATTCTTCCAATTGTATTGAGGTTGTTGGTCCTTCTTTTCCTTTACTCCCTACTATTCCCGAACAATTAAATTTATCGCAAAAATCGGTTGAAAGTCTTGAGGGCATTGACCCTATTCTTGAACGAGAATGTTATTTTGAGATGCTTCATCTCATGGGCTTTTCACTTGCAGTTGCCCCACCTCCCCTTCCAATTGTAGAATCTTGGGGATGTGATTCTGATTTTTCTGAGACTAATGTAGTCTTGTACCCCATAGTATCCAAATCCCCCATCGTCCGCCCAAAATTTCAAATTGGCGATGGTTCACTTTTTTCACCACCCACATGCCTTCCGTTTTTCAAACGAAATTATTATTTTTCGGGAGGCATGTTCGCTTTGGAGGGTCCACCGTTAAATTTTCAAAGTCAAATCCCTTTTTGGGTGGACCCTCAACTATTTAGACTTCTAGTGTATAGTTAGTGTGAAGCCTAAATAGTAGGTTGTAAATAATTAGCTTTTTAATTTTCTTTCTTTCCTATTTTTCTTTCCTTTTAATTTAGTCTAGTGTAATTAGTTAACTTTTTGTTATTTGTTTTTGCTATGCTCGGTACTAACTTGTTTTGTAGATTTCATTGGACTCATACTTATGGAGATCGCTCCAATTTTGGGTAATATCGTTATTTTCCTCTCTTTGTGTTGTGTTCTTAATGCGCATTGAGGACAATGCAACATTTAAGTTAGGGGGTGTAGGATATTTTATCCATTTCTTTGTTTTGTCCATGGATTTTCTCACATTTAGTTACTAAGTATGCCTTTTTGTGAAAAATTTGAAAATTTTCAAAAATATTTTCTTTCTTTTTTCTCCTTTGTTGGGCATTTTGCCTTGTTTTCGATGATAAATTTTAATAATTGCCCGATCCAATAGACAACTTAACGATGCATGTTCTCGATTTTAGAAGTTATTAGACTTTAGTCCTTAAATCATTGATATTGTGAATAACTTCATGAATTAAACTTTATCCCATGAGCATATGCACTTTCCTTGTTATATTGATTTGGTTTAAGATTTTTATAACTCAGCAATCTTTTGTTGCATTGTATATACTTACACCGAGTAAGCTTTGTACCTTTCGTCTTTTGTGAGTGTTATACACTATTCTTTCCTCTTTGAAAACATTGAATTCGTTGGTAATCTCTCTATTCTTTCATTTGACCGTTCATTAATTGAGTTCATACTTGAAATGTATTACTTGAGCATGATTTTCAAAATTTGTTTTAACTCAAGAATTGCGTAAACTTTTGGAAATTATCATAGGCCATCTTTGTTATATCACCCATATTAGCCTTGACCTCACCCTTATATGTTTACCCTCGTTAACCCCTTTGAGACTAAATATAGCCTTTCGTTTCATAACCCCATTCCCATAACCAACTCCGCATTGGAGTTTTAGCCCATATATACACTTTGCTCACCTTTATTTGGAATGTTACTTGGGATTGAATGATGCTGTTATGATGTCGGTTGCAATTTAGGCATATGAGAGTTTGAAAAGTAAAGTAAAGAAAGTAGTAAAAAAAAGTGAAGAAAAAGAGAGAGCAAAAAGCAAAAGAAAACAAAAGAAAACATGATAAAAAGAAGAAAAGAAAAGAAAAGAAAAAGAAAAGAGAAAGTTGTATATGTTGTGTATATAGTTCAATAAGCTTTGATTACTCTCCAAATGATACATTTAATGCTTGTTTTCCAATTTTGTTATTGCCCGCATTTTCCCCATTATCCCGAGTTTTCATTCCGAACACTTTGAATCCGTACATACATATCATTCATTTCGTACCCTATCCTATCATAAATTATAACCTTATAAAGTCCTATGTGATCTTAGGGTGCATTTAATTTAAAAGTCATAAAAGTTTTTATAATCTATGAAAATGCATTTCGTCTCTTTTGATGAGTGGTATCTTTCATTGAGATTACAAGATTTTCATTTCCTATATAGCGTTCTTCATTTGCGACATGTGCACGGCCTAGTTTCCATTTATATTTACTCTTTATGACCACATGTCCCGTGTATTACCTCCCATTCCGAGTGATTTCATTTTTTGAGTGTAATTCCCGTGAGGATTGAATATATGCTTGTTTTATGTTTATCCGATTTATTTAAGTTTTTGCCAAATCATATTTTGCATATGCTCTCCCCCTTCCCACTTTTAAAGTTTCAATTCTATGAGGTGCATTCAACCAGTTAATAACAACGGACTTTATCTTGAATTCGTTCAATATGCTAATAACATGTTCAAAATCTTTTTCGTTGTTGTTGAGTTTGTCGCATGTTGGGTTGGGCATATTTTGTGGAAACCATGTGATGTTTGTGGGTATCATCCCTGAAAACCGTCACGAGACAACACTCGTCTACTAGGGTAACCTAGGGGTTTAATGGCTTATTGCATATGCTAAATGCAATCGTTTGCCCGCGAAAGTGGCCTTATCTTTTTATTGCATTTTTATCCCATTTTGCACTTGTATCCTGCTTTTGGTTTACTTGTAGCTCTTGTTGTTTCCTATTTCATTGCTAGGGACTAGCAATGTGTAAGTTATGGGGTGTGATACGACGCAAATATTGCGTATTTCACCCGTTAACCTACGCCTTATTAGCCCCCTTGGGTATCTTAATCCCTATACTTATGCTCATTAACCATACAACCTCGGATTTCTATGTTAACATGTTTTACAGGGGTTAATTGAGCTTTTGTAGGTATTTGGATGCTTAGTATGAAGTTCGGACGCTTTCCGAAAATGTTTCGTTGACTTTTGTAGCTTCGGGGGGATTTTAGTAATTTCAGCATTCGGGTTTGAATCCCGATCTCTTCACGGAAGTTGAAGCCCTTTTATTTCTCTTCGTGTGTCCGCCGACGGTGCATGATTCCGAATTGTATCGATGGAGTTATGGCATTTTTAGGATGATTTTTACTTAAAAAGTACACTCAAGGTCACATTCAAGGGCATTTTAGTCATTTCATATTTTGGTTTTTTAGCCTAATATCTTCTTGGATGTTGTATTCCTCTGAGTTATCTTCACGTAGCCTCTGACCGTGCCTCATTCCGAGCTATAACGAAGAAATGGCGAAATTTTCCGTAAAACAGGACAAAGCTGCAGAATTGCAGACCTGTAGGGGCGAATCGATTCGGCCCAAAACCGAATCGATTCGGAATGCTGCAGAATTACAGTTACGAATTTTCCCTGTTTCCAAATCGATTCAGAAAATTTCCAAATCGATTCGGCCCTGCAGATTTTTGTTTTTATTCCCTTTTATTACAAGTTTGCCATGGGATATTTTGTATATAACTCATTTTCTCTCATTTGAGAGAAATATCTGAGATTTTTAGGATAGTTTAGCTTAGGGTTTTGAGGGTTTTTGGAGAGTTCTTCTTCATTTCTTCTTGAATTGACACCCTTTTGGGTTTGTAAGTTGACTATTCATTCACCCTCTCCATTAATATAGCTTGTATTTCATTAATTCTTGCTTTCTAGTTAGTTTACATGCTTTCAAATTAGTTTATTGTTGTTATTTATTGCTTTAATTAGTTTAGTTGTTGTTTAAAGTAGTTTAATCCATGTATTGTCCGTAGATAATGGGTTGGGATTGGGTTTCCGCCATTAATGGGCGTCGAGCTCCGAAAGTTAGGTTTTGGGTAAAATTGCATTTAATTGAAACCGCGTGTATTAAAGTTGGAGTGTTATGCGTTTAACTTTATTTGTCACACAATTTTAGTGTTTATAGCGATAATCCGAATTTAATCCGCGTGTGACTATTTTTTATTAAATGTTTAATCTCGCAACTTTGGGTTAAATTCCTTATTGTGTGATGTTTATGATTAATTAAAAATGCTCGATTAAATGTTTTCGAACCGAAATTCTAATTATTAGTTGTTTAGCCCATGGTGGGGATGTGATCCCGACTCTCGTTTTATTAGTTGTAGTATAGTGTTAACTTCTTCCTTTTTCTCTTTTATCACCATTCCCAACCATCACCTTTTCATTTATTTATTTTACACTTTTATTCCTGAAGTTTTAAAGCAATTAACATCTAAAATTCAATCACTCCCTGTGGATTTCTTACGATACCCGACTTACCGTTGTGCTTGCTTGTCAAGTGTAGTCGTAGTTTAGGTTTTTGTATTGAGCAGGCGAAACAAAAACAACGATTAGCATTCTGACGCGACGCGACGCTACTTTTCGCGCTCGATCATTCTCCTTCTATCTCCAGTGAAAAATCTGGTGCATAATGGTGGTGTGTGGTGGTTATGGCTTGGAAACCATCTTTGTAACTTGTCCTCTTTCTCACGTTGCCCACTCCTTATTTTTTGGCTGATAATGGCTCTAATATTGGCTGATAAATATCACCTAATTTTTGCGAGTCACTATTCATTAAAAATTAAAATGACTAAAATACCCTCCCGGGTTACCGGTTAGGCCTAAAAATGCCCCGGGACCCAAACTAAACCCCTGGCTAGTGTTTTCTGACTATCTCGACCCTTTCGGATATGTTGGCGCACTCAAAATGATAATACAGATGACATAAAAAATAAACTACTTTTAAATCCATTAAATTTGGTCCTGACACGACTGACACGCGCGTCCCAACTTAATTACCGAAACTGTGATATTTTCAACTCACGAAAATTTTAATAAATTCAATAATCACATATCACCATAATCACTCAGCAATATTCAAAATTATCATCATATTTAAATACTAACTCTAGTCTCGCTAGATATGTAAATCCGAATTAATTTCCAATTAATTATCCCAAATGAATTTAATTAATCCCACAATTAAAAGCAATTTCATTTAATTAATCTCATAATTAAAAGCCAAAAAATTACGGGGTATTACATACTTCCCACTAATAACAGAATTTCTTCCCGAAATTTAGAAAAGTAGGCATACCTGGAAAAATTAGGCATCCTTCAGTACTCAAAACAAAATACAAAGAAAGGCTCAATCACTACAACCCTCACATAACAACAAGCTCATTGAACAATCTTGACACTTTATCAGTTATAGGGTTACACCTCAATAAATGCACCTCACGTTGTGCTCTTACTAAACAACATTCGAATAAGAATAGCCTATACATCATTGGTCGTATTATCTCAATATTATTGGAAGATTGTACCTCACTTCGTATCAACTCCCGCGTTTATTTAAAGTGAAAACTCCCATCATGGGAGAAAATATTTGACTCCTATTATCCGTTCTTCGAATCTCGGTTCCTGACGGTGTGACTTTTACACAAGGAACAAGCCATTTAAGACGGTTTGTGGTTATCCCATTATAGTCATCGGGCTCTAACTTCTGATTGCTCCAACAATCTGATAATTCGTTCACCTCTAAACATCCAGAGGAAGAATGGTAAGGTTTATCCACTTAAAACCTCATTAATCACCTTGTCCATTATAAATAGGTACGGGTGCTTTAACACAACTTTCTTGTTAGGTAATATCCTCTCCCCATTACCATATTATACTTCACTTACGATCTATACCCGTTGTGGAAATCAAATGATCGCAATGAGTCCAAAATTTACTTTCATACAGTTCCACCAGTCGTCAATCACCTTGTGCCTATTCCTCGGGCCATAGGTGATACAACTTTCTTAAAACGAAACTATTCCCACTACTTCCTTATATCCCATATTAAAGGTGGGTTTCAAGAATCTCATCCTAGTTCAGAATAATACTAGGTAGGACAATTTCTTCCTTCTTGACAACCCGTTCCACACATTCGAAGGCACTCGTTACTTATCTTTATGATTGCAAACCATCAAACAAATTTACCAACTTGACTCTTCAGCTACTGGAATCGTCGGCTCGACACCAAGTTTCGGGTTGACACCCTTACTCCAACCGATCTACTACTTAATATACCCCTTTCAACACCAACTTTCACGTATGACTCCTCCCATTAAGTGGTACTTAATAACCCTTTACTTTCCTCGGCGTATACCAAAATTTCTGACCCGTGCACTTTTCACCATGTTGTGCACATCTGGACTCTTTATACCTTATTGACATCCTCAATATATTTATGTGTAAGCCACCCTCAACGTTCGATTGGGTGGAACTCCGCTCCAAATTGTCCATAATAGTTAAATATTTGTCTTCTCAAGGGATACCCCATTTTTAAATGGCTTCCCACTGCCCTTCAACCAATTTCGGACGTGCTACTTCGATCGCACGTGAGTATACTGATTATCGTCCTTCTCTTATGACGCTTAATCCATTCTACCTCTACTATTTTGTAATATCAGTCTCACAAGTATAAATCTCACTCATCTCTATGTCTCTTCTTTCGGCGATTATCTCATCAGCAAACTAGGGTGTCTACACCCCTTATAACCCATGCATACGGGTTTAAACATCACATACGCTTCATAAGTACTCCAAACTATTTATTGTCCCTACATTTGCAACGTTCCCATACCACTTGGGCGTTCTCAATCACCCTCGAATTTAAAATTCTAAATCCTCCTAAACATCATTTCATCCTTCGACCCGCCAAAATAAAACAAAATTATCAGCACTTCCTCACTAACAACTGGCTCTACTGGCCTTATATCGTAATTTACCCCTTTAACTCCCAGTTATAACTACATACTTCCATAACGATCGAGGTAATTAAATCATGGACGAATGGACAAACATCTCCTTACTACCAACCTTACGCAAAGTTTCATGCATGGGATGTCTCGCAAAGTGAAATCCAAATAGGGAACCCCCCCGATACACTACTTCCTAGCATTGTCGGTCATCGAAATCCGTTAGGCCCTCAGTCCATATCATGTACCCCTATATTCTCGTCTCTTGATAACAAAGTTACATCTACTTCCTCAATTACACTTAAACAAGGAACTCCTTCCGAAAGACACTGTCTCTTAACATTGATGATAACCACATTCCTTAAACATCATGCAAACATAATCGGGGTTCTCAAAATCCCGTCCCCAGACATATAACTATGAGTATTAACTTTCACGTCTCTAAAGGGTGATATATCAATGCACTCTTCTTATTACCACATCCTAAGCATTAATTATAATCACTAGTTAAATCTGTCCACTGAACAGTAAACCAAATACACTCCGATTTCTTTCAATAAAGTCCCTACACATACTGGGAACAATTATCCGAGACCATTATACTTTTTGAAGTCTCAACAATACATATATATACATATATACAAATATATAAATGTGAGTCCGGCCCTCTCGCAGATGGGGCCTCGTCAGAACAAAACATTCTACACTAAGGTAGTAACCACGATAGACTAGCAATATCCGTACACTATCGGTTTAAGATATTGTAAAAAAACATAATTAGGATAATATCATACTCGTATAACACTGCACTAAAACAAGAAATTTTAATAAGGTATATACCACTAACGATACACCCATTCATCATCCGCGGATAACACTAAAGGTAACCCCACTATACCAGAGAAAATATTCATATAAATAATAACATTGTTGACATACGCACTAAACTTGACTCTTATGCGAATATAGAAATAAAAATGTAGTAACTTGTTCCTGACACATGCAATACGTAACATCATCTGAGGATATAACTCATACTTCAATCTTGACAATCACCCTGGCAGCTCAATTGGTTCCTGGACTTAACATACATGTCCATACAAAACCAAATTTTTTAATAACTATTGTCCTTGCTAGGCACCATACCCTTATCCCTATACTTGCTTCGGGAAAAAATTTAACGCACGGGTTTCACTTCCTACAAAATACCTCTACACATACTCCACTTAACTCCGATCACACTAACCATGTTAGGGTTGTCCTTCTCTTGGACGTTGGTAGTCTCGACTCAGATGACTACCTCTATTGTTCCCTTAGCTTTGATGGACCTAAGGAACACTCTACTAGCTTCGACAAATCTTACTGAAATCACCATCGCTCGGTAACAATTCAGCTATCCGAATCATTTAAATGGGTCCCCTGATGGGTCTCCCCCTTGTGGTGCTTCTTCAACACCGTTTCTCCCAGTCTTACTCTATCTAAATTCTTCAATTCTTGTAGCTCCCCACATAAGGAAGCGCTTACCTCCATATTAACAAAATGCCATATTTTTACCATCTGCATTTACCGTCCAAGCAGAATTCCACAGAAGTGCTAATAATTCTTCTTGTAAGTTAATTTTCCCCTTTAATGTCCTCTTCTCCATTGCACCTACTTCATCTGGTGTAAGGTTCGTAAATTAATTAAATTTCTTTTAACAAAGTGACCTCTGTCCGACCCTCTTGTGTGAGTTCAGAACAACGTCCCATCTTATCTTGAACATCTGATGAAGGAACTTAAGGTCAAACCTTTTTTGACAAAACATTCCACTTCTAAGTGTGGTGGTTGCCTCTCACCATTGTAACTCTGCTCTTACGAGCCAAGAAAAATTTTACCCAAAATTTTCACACCCAATTTGCCATACTCCGACATATGCCCAAGCCTTTGGATATATTACCTTCGATGGCTAACACATGCCATTTCCGCATTTCTAGACTGCTGGTTCTCTTCAATGTTTCGTCTGACTCTCTCCCATTCCAACCATCCTGGGCAAGTCAAATTTGACCCCACTTTTTACTATAGTGGCTCCTGGAAGTCATATGTTGTGCCTTAGCCGTCTTTATCGTTTTGGTCTTCCGCGTCGTAATAGGGGTGACCTCAACTACGATCATCATTCTTGAATATACCTTATAACCTCAATGGAGCTTTGCCTCCTGCTATCCTCGCCTGACACACTGCATCGTTCGGCACACGAACACACCCGAATGCAAATAAGATTCACTACCATATACATTATAGCAGGAGAACGAAACCTCACCAAAGAAATCAATAATCCTAAACACAAGGCTCTATATCAAAGAAATCTATGCTGGAAGCATAATAAGCCGCACAGATCCTAAAGGACACTAGAACCGGATGCTCTGATACCACCTATGATACCCCGACTAATTAAATATCGGGTAACTACTCCTTTATGAAATTAATACAAAATATCGAGTTGGTTCAGTCGTAGCATCACTGTCGAAAACATTTAATTTATTACTAGACACCTAATATTTAAAAAGAGAGATGCCAAATTATTATTAATTAAATTAACAATAACCAAGTAATTAAATCAACAACCTTTAATCGCAATAACAATCTCGTGTAAATAACCAACGAAATAAAATAAATTGAGTCTGGAGTAAACACTCCAATAATAATATTACCAGAGTAAATAAAATCCCGATACAAGAGTTTGAATAATCCAACATCTGAAATAATGAAAGTCTGCATCTACAATCTCTAGATAAGAATTGGGCACCATGCCCTAACTGATATGAATGACCCTGAAGGAATCAAGAATAAATGTGGAGGCGTCTAATACTAAGATCCTGTAACTTTCACAGCAGCTACAGCAGATCATCAGAATGGAACTCCTATGCTTGGCATCCATGTGGTTCGGCACCAAAAATGTTTTTACAAAACAAAAATAAATTTGGAGGAAAACGGGTCAGGGCCCGAGGTGAAAACAGTTTAAAATTTTTGCAAGTGCATAAATTACAATTAAACAACACATATTACAAACGTGTTAGTTGCGTACTCTCACATGAGTTTCTCACCTCTTAACTAATGTGCACGCCCAACGTATTCCCTTAACCCATCCGAGTTTTACCGCTAACTAATTAGTCTGTACCACTCCTGCTTTCGCATTCTAACATAGAGTATCTACTCGTAACACCCAAACTAGTCATATTCACAACCCATTTTCGCATTCATTAAATTACTGTGACACCCCGCCTAATTAAATACCGGGTGATCACTCCTTTATTAAATTAAAATCAAGGTGAACAGTTGGTTCATTCTTAGCATCAATGTTGTTAAAATACTTTTCCAATTTAAACACCCTAAATAATTAAGCTAAGTGTCAAAACCATTTAAAACCTTATTCTCATTTTATTAAATCCGGTTATAAAACCTTAAACCATTAACATCTAAAGAGTCACGCAATAAGTAGAAGAATAAAATGAACATTAAAGAGTTTACCCAATAATAATAAATCCCAACATTAAAATACTAAGGAAAACATCCTGACATTTACAATCCCCAAATAAAGATACTGAAATATAAAAGAATTACAATCTCTGACAATAACAACTAAATAATGGAAAAGGGAGACAAATGCCCCTGCTGGATAAAGTTGAACTAGAAGTAGAGTCAACAATGAGCTCGTCTAAGCAATGGCCTGCAACTCCCACAAAAGCTACAGCGCGTTCCATCCAAAGAATCCTAAGCAAGACACCCCTGTGGCTGGGTAGCTGTAATACATATATATATAGACACAAGAGAGAAGAAGTAACAGCAAACGGGTCAGAGCCCGAATGTAGAACCATTTTAAAAATAGTTTAGCAAGTATTTAAATTTATTACAGGCCAATGCAACAACATATTAGTGCGACACTCTCTTGAGAAATTCTCACCTCTCTTCTAATGTGCACACCTATCGCACTAACCTTCCCAATGGTCTATCTCGTCATATACCACACTATCTTTCCCCAATGATTTAACTTATCTTAGGTTATTCGCAGAATTTACAACTGATCAACACAAGTATTTAAAACGTAAGATTACATTTTGTAACCAAAGTTCTCCTTTTTACTATATTAATCAATAAAGTTTTCCAGTGTCATATTATACTTTCTCAACACAAGTATTTATAATTTGAGTCATCAACCATGTCCTACATATCAATTCACAGTAGGCAGTTCCAGTTTTCAGAATTTCATATATATATCATAACAGCACCCCACATAAAAACTATGGTGCGGGAATACTCTACTATCCAACCCCATATCACTCGTATTAAGGGGAATAAAAATTCGGAATCACTCTCGAATTGTATTAACACATACACAACAATATTGAGGCGAAGCATAGATTCCAAGTCTCTGAGAGGATGGCACATACCCGCGTCTCTTAGGACCGTCTGAACTATCAAATCGATAGCCTGTACCAAGGATATCTATCTCCTAGGGTACGAATCAATATCCCCCATAAGGCACATGGGATAAGACCGTCCCAGCGCGGTAACCTCGGGATAGCAAGTAGCGTGGGTATGATTTTCACACATAGATAGTATATGCATACACAATCATATATCTATACTAATATTACCATATCAATATTAGGTATATCTCAAATCCCATAGTTACGACATTTATCCATATTATCATATTTTAGTAAACACTTACAACGGCTCGTTTCTAACCTTGATTCGGTATTATTCCAACGTACCACACAACTCTCATGGCTTTATTCTCCAAATTATAAAATTCAGTAGGTATACACATTTGTCCCAAAGTAACTCTCTTACGTGTCTCTCTCTTTAAATCATAAATTCACCGACCCTTATGTAATTATCCCAAAATACAATCTTTGCCTGACATCAAGGGTCCCAAAATTTATTCACATGCCCTACTGGTCTTCCCTATCTCCCAAAACATTTTATTAAGGATGCCCAAGAATTATTTCACAATAAATTGAACTTAACTAATTTAGAAAGGGAAATAGGAGTCTGCCAGGAGGGGTCGATCGATCAAGGTCTGGGGCTCGATCGATCGAACCTTCGATCGATCGAAGCTCTGGGCTCGATCGATCGATCAAGCAGGTACTACGATTTCTGCAGATTTGCAGTTACGGGTTTCATCTTCTAACCTTCACTAATTCCATAATTATCATACCCAATCGACCCAAAATTCATACCACAAATGTTATATCATCATACCAGGTATTTCTAACGTAAAGCATGTAGATTTCTAACACCAATCAGGGATTTATGGCCCAAAAATTTATATAATTATCAAGAACCCTAGAATTTTCATAAACAGAGTTCCAACCAGTATTTCCAGAAAATTTCTTCTTATAAACATCATAATTTCGTGGGTAATTCCTCTACATGGCAAGGGTTTCCACAATTATCAATTTATCCATCACTACATGCAATTCTTATCACAAATCTTTGGTTTTCTTCCATAAAAACTCATTCTAATTACTCCTAAACTAATATGAAAGATGCACCAACGAAATAAGCAAGATAAACACTTGCCTGGGGTTTTTGGTGTTCTGATTTGCAGATAATTTTCGTGTGGTTGCGTTCCCCGTCGCGCGATCTACGCGCTGGTGCTGGTGGCGGTGCAAACGGATGGATTCTGGGCCTTGGATTGCCTTGGAAGCTCTCTCATTCCCTCTCCTATGGTCGTCACTTGTCTTTGGTTGTTCTAACCCTAGAAGAAAACCTTAGACATCTGATATAACCCTTATAATTTCGTGGGTTTAATTACCCATAATTGCGAAATGTCCAAAACGCCCTCCCGGGGTACTAATTAGGCCTAAAAACGCCCCGAGACCCAAACTAAACCCCCGGGTACACTTTTCTGACTATCTCAACCCTTTCGGGCGCATTGGTGCACTCAAAACGACCATACGAACGATTTATAAAATATTCACTTTTATTTATCAATGTTTAGTCCCGACGCGACACGGGCGCGTCCCGACTCAAATTTCCAAAATTGTCATTTTATTCACTCTTGACATTCAATATAACCAATATTACATATTACTTTGCTCATTAGTAATATTCAACAAATTTCCCATAATTACTAACTCTCGTCACGTTAATAATTATAACATAATTAATTTCCGGATTTTTATTAAATAATTAACTCACATTAAATTTAATAAATCCCCAAATTAATATAGCATAAAAATACGGGGTATTACATACTTACCCCCTAATAACGAAAATTTCGTCCCGAAATTCAGAAAATAAGGCCTATCAGGTAGCACAATTATGGATATCCTTTTCCATACACAAACTAACTACACATTACGGTGCTCAATCACTATAGCTGTTTCTTCACAGTAACATTGTTTTACATTCTCTTTGGAGACACTTCACATTGTGCTCCCAACCGACAACATTCGCATAGGTCACGCCTATACGTTATAAATTTCATTATCTCACTATCATTAGGAGGCCGCACCTCACTACATGACAAATACTCGGATTTATTCATATACAAAACTCCCATTCTGAGAAATATTACTAACATTTGATCACTCCTGCTCGCCTAAAACAGTCGTGGAATTCTACCACATTTATCGAATGTTCTCTCGACCGATCCAAAAATTCTGATTATCTACTCTCCTCTGAACATACGGGAGGAGAATAGTCGAGGTTCTCCATAACAAAACCTTAATAAGCACCTTGCACGCGACAAACAAGTACGAGTACTTCTACGGAGCATTCCTGAAATCATCGTACCAAGATTCCAAAATCTCCTTCACGTTTCTCCACAAATCTTTAATCACCGTGCGCCTATTCCCTGGCTAGGGTGATACATCCTACTCGAAACGAAATCTTATCTCCGTTGGTTCCTGAATCCCATATCAAAGGTGGGATTTACCAATCTCATCGTGATTCAGAAATTTATACTGCGCCGGACCATGCACTGGCGCGATCCTTCCTTTCAAAGGAAGTCTGGGGCATACTAGTTAATATTATAAGCCAGCCCAAAGGAATATCAATCACTTCCTTCTCAGCGGCTTAATTCACATGTTCGGGATGAACCCTCAATCTTGTTTTGACGATGGCAACCCATCCAAGGACTGTACCGACTTTACCGACCTCTTCCAATTTCAGGAATTATCGATAAACACAAAATTCTTTGGTTGAATCTCCTCTTTCAACCAAACCTTACCTATGGGCGGTGCCTGTAGAGACTACTCATTATGTCCCACTAAACATCGATTCTTCCTTGAAATGTCTCACATTAAGTGACACGTAATACTCCCCTTCCTTCCTTGGAGTATGCCGAAAGTTCCGACCCGTGCTCTTATCTCCCCGAAGCGCACTTCTGGTTCTCTTATACTATACTAACATCATCACCCTTTATATGTGTGAGTCGCTCTCACACTTGCCTACTAACAACTCCGCTCTGAGTGTTCTTCATAATCATTTAATTCTGCTTCATTCGAGGAATACTCTTTTTAAATGACTTCCCACAGTCTTCCAATTCAAATTTGGGTGTGCTATTCTAATTACACACCTATGGATGGATTATCGCCCTTCAAGTGACGTTTAATCCACTCTATCACTTCCACTTCGTTATGTTATCCCCACAAACACATTTTACACACGTCCATTGCCACGCCCCTTCATCTTGGACGAGTTTTAACATCAATTAATCAGGATGTCTACACACCCTATAAACCGGGCATACTAACGTAACCATCACATACTCTCCATACTAATAAACAAATTCTTTATTTTCCCCTGGTGCTTACAACGTAATAACAACACTCTAATCACCCTAAAAATCAAAATTTTAAATCTTCCTTATCATCGTTCCACCCCTCAACTCGTGGGGTAACTTTTAATGCTTTCTTACCACAAGATCCGACTTCAATGGCTTTAAATCAAAATTCAACTTCCAACTTACATACATAATTACTTGATTCCATTTCGACCAGGGTACCGAACTCATGGAATACTGACCAAACGTATCCCTATTTCCAACCTTACACTAAGTTTCATGCGTGGGATGTCTCGCAAAGCGAAATCCAAACAAGGAACCCTCCCGATACACTACTGCCTAGTATTGTCGGTTATCGAGATCCGTTAGGTCCTCCATCCATAGCATATACCCCTTTATTCCGTCCCTTGATAGAAAAGTTACAATTTCTCCCGTAATTATGCTTAACAAAGAACGTTTCACTAATTGCACTATTGTTGAGTAAAGGTTGGCGGTAATAGCATTCCATAAATCTCGAATACATACTATCGGAATTCTCGAAATTCCTTTCCCTAATAATAGGGGTATAAATATTAACTCCCACGTCTCTAAAGGATAAATATAACAATGCACTCTTCCCATCACTAAGTCCGGGGTGCTAAACATAATACTGAGTCAAATCCTTTTGCTCAACGGTAAATCCCGATACATATTGAATTATACTGGCAAAGTCTATACATACTTTGGCATCGAATATCTCGAGCCCACTATCTCCTCCGAAGTCTCTAGGATAGATAATATAAGTGTGAGTCCAACCTTCTCACAGGTAAAGCCTCGCCAAAACAAACATAAAACATGTTGCACTAATGCAACCACCCCGATAGTCTTGCAATAAATGCCCACTATCGTACTAACCACTTCTATAACATTTTAACAAAGATAATATCATAATCGTGTATCACATCACTACAACGAGTAACCTCAATAAAATACGTAACACTGTTAATATACTCATTCATCCTCCACGGATAGCACTAAAGAAAAATCCCGCTACACTAGGGGAAAAATATTCACATTTTAATAATAACGTTTAAAATGATATGCATTAAGCTCGTCTCACATGCTAATCTAGCAACGAACAAAATATGGTGACTCGCTCGTGTCACATAAACACGCCTCATCCTCTGAGGATACAACTTATACTTCCACCCTGCCTATCGTCTTGACTGCGCAAGTGGTTTCTGGACGTAACACGTCTACTCAAACCAAACAAAATTACTTTAATCGTTGCCTTTTACTAGGCACCGTATTCTTGTCATTTTTCTCACTTTGGAACATATCATCGCGAGCGATCTCACTCCGCATAAAATACCTCAACACATAATTCCACTTACCACCTGTCCTACTAACCAGGTTAGGATTGTCCTTCTCTCGGACTTTAGTAGACTCGATTCCTGTTAGCCATCGCGGTTGTTCCCTTAGCTTTTTAGGCCATAAAGATCCTGTTACTATCTATAATAGTACTTACTGAATTTACCATCACTTGGTAAAAATTTCATTATCCGAATCATTTAAATGGGTCCCCTAATGTGTATCCACATCCCTTTGTGGTGCTACACTACCACCCTCGTATTCAGTCTTATTCTCGACTAACTTCTTCGATTCCTTTAAACTTCCCACACAAGGAGCATTATCATCTATTTTGACAAAATACAACATTGTCAACCTCTGAATCAACCGTCCATCAGAATTTCCTCCTCGAGTATTATTAATTATTATTACGAGTTGGTCTCCCACTTGGAGTCGTTTGCTTTACTCGTATCTCCATCTTCCGATGCAAAATTCGCTATTGATTTGGGTTCATATCCACAATCGGACTTCTGTCATGCCCTCCTGTGATGAGTTCAGAACCACATTTGCTTCTCACCCTGAACAGTTGAGGAAGGAACATACGGTCAACACTGTACCTAAGGTTCTCCTATAGGCATAGCATTCCACTTCGAAAATTGGTGGTTGACTCCAACCATTATAATTTCGTCCAGAAAGACAAGAAAATTTTCACTTTCAGTTTGCCACACTTCGTCCTATATCCAAGCCTTTGGATACTTTACCTCCTCTGGTAAAGGCACAAAATTTCCGCATTTCTAGAATTTCCCACTGACAGTCTCTACACGTTTTTGTAATACGCTGGGTAAGTTTACCCTCGCACCTCATTTGACTATAACAGCATTTGGAAATCACTGTTGCGCCTTAGTCGCCTTTCTAGTCTTGGCTTCTCGTGCCATAATGGAGGTGACCTCGACTACGGTCATCATCCTCGGATATATATATTATAATCTCAACTGAGCCCTCCCTCCTGATGTACGCTTAACGGTCCTCTTCTGACATCCGTCATCGCTCGGCACACGCACACATCCGAACGAAATTAGAATTCACTAGTGTATACACATTATAGCAGGAGAATGAAATCTCGTCAAAGGAATCGACAATCCTAAACATAGGGCTCTATAACAAACAAAGCAACGCTGAAAGCATAATAAGCCGTACAGATCCTAAAGGACACTAGAACCTGATGCTCTGATACCACCTGTGACACCCCGCCTAATTAAATACCGGGCGATCACTCATTTATTAAATTAAAATCAAGGTGAACGGTTGGTTCATTCTTAGCATCACCGTCGTTAAAATACTTTTCCAATTTAAACACCCTAAATAATTAAGCTAAGTGTCAAAACCATTTAAAACCTTATTCTCATTTTATAAAATCCGGTTATAAAACCTTAAACCATTAACATCTAAAGAGTCACGCAATAAGTAGAAGAATAAAATGAACATTTAAGAGTTTACCCAACAATAATAAATCCCAACATTAAAATACTAAGGAAAACATCCTGACATTTACAATCCCGAAACAAAGATATTAAAATATAAAAGAATTACAATCTCTGACAATACCAACTAAATAATGGAAAAGGGCGACACATGCCCCTGCTGGATAAAGTTGAACTAGAAGTAGAGTCAACAATGAGCTCGTCTAAGCAATGGCCTGCAACTCCCACAAAAGCTACGGAGCGTTACATCCAAAGAATCCTAAGCAAGACACCCCTGTGGCTGGGCACCTGTAATACATATATATATAGACACAAGAGAGAAGAAGTAACAGCAAACGGGTCAGAGCCTGAATGTAGAACCGTTTTAAAAATAGTTTAACAAGTATTTAAATTGATTACAGGCCAATGCAACAACATATTAGTGCGACACTCTCTTGAGAAATTCTCACCTCTCTTCTAATGTGCACACCTATCGCACTAACCTTCCCAATGGTCTATCTCGTCATATACCACACTATCTTTCCCCAATGATTTAACTTATCTTAGGTTATTCGCAGAATTTACAACTGATCAACACAAGTATTTAAAACGTAAGATTACATTTTGTAACCAAAGTTCTCCTTTTTACTTTATTAATCAATAAAGTTTTCCAGTGTCATATTATACTTTCTCAACACAAGTATTTATAATTTGAGTCATCAACCATGTCCTACATATCAATTCACAGTAGGCAGTTCCAGTTTTCAGAATTTCATATATATATATATATATATATATATATATATATATATATATATATTAACTACTCGTATAATATATATATCATAACAGCACCCCACATAAAAACTATGGTGCGGGCATACTCTACTATCCAACCCCATATCACTCGTATTAAGGGGAATACAAATTCGGAATCACTCTCGAATTGTATTAACACATACACAACAATATTGAGGCGATGCATAGATTCCAAGTCTCTGAGAGGATGGCACATACCCGCGTCTCTTAGGCCCGTCTGAACTATCAAATCGATAGCCTGAACCAAGGATATCTATCTCCTAGGGTACGAATCAATATCCCCCATAAGGCACACGGGATAAGACCGTCCCAGTGCGGTAACCTCGGGATAGCAAGTAGCGTGGGTATGATTTTCACACATAGATAGTATATGCATACACAATCATATAACTATACTAATATTACCATATCAATATTAGGTATATCTCAAATCCCATAGTTACGACATTTATCCATATTATCATATTTTAGTAAACACTTATAACGGTTCGTTTCTAACCTTGATTCGGTATTATTCCAACGTACCACACGACTCTCATGGCTTTATTCTCCAAATTATAAAATTCAGTAGGTATACACATTTGTCCCAAAGTAAATCTCTTGCGTGTCTCTCTCTTTAAATCATAAATTCACCGACCCTTATGTAATTATCCCAAAATACAATCTTTGCCCGACATCAAGGGTCCCAAAATTTATTCACATATCCTACTGGTCTTCCCTATCTCCCAAAACATTTTATTAAGGATGCCCAAGAATTATTTCACAATAAATTGAACTTAACTAATTTAGAAAGGGAAATAGGAGTCTGCCAGGAGGGGTCGATCGATCGAGGTCTGGGGCTCGATCGATCGAACCTTCGATCTATCGAAGCTCTGGGCTCGATCGATCGATCAAGCAGGTATTGCGATTTCTGCATATTTGCAGTTACAGGTTTCATCTTCTAACCTTCACTAATTCCATAATTATCATACCCAATCGACCCAAAATTCATACCACAAACGTTATATCATCATACCATGTATTTCTAACGTAAAGCATGTAGATTTCTAACACCAATCAGGGATTTATTGCCCAAAAATTTATATAATTATCAAGAACCCTAGAATTTTCATAAACAGAGTTCCAACCAGTATTTCCAGAAAATTTCTTCTTATAAACATCATAATTTCGTGGGTAATTCCTCTACATGGCAAGGGTTTCCAGAATTATCAATTTATCCATCACTACATGCAATTCCTATCTCAAATCTTTGATTTTCTTCCATAAAAACTCATTATAATTACTCCTAAAATAATATGAAAGATGCACCAACGAAATAAGCAAGATAAACACTTGCCTGGGGTTTTTGGTGTTCTGATTTGCAGATAATTTTGGTGTGGTTGCGTTCCCCGCCGCGCGATCTACGCGCTGGTGGTGGTGGCGGTGCAAACGGATGGATTCTGGGCCTTAGATTGCCTTGGAAGCTCTCTCCTTCCCTCTCCTATGGCCGTCACTTGTCTTTGGTTGTTCTAACCCTAGAAGACAACCTTAGACATCTGATATAACCCTTAGAATTTCGTGGGTTTAATTACCCATAATTGCGAAATGTCCAAAACGCCCTCCCGGGGTACTAACTAGGCCTAAAAACGCCCCAAGACCCAAACTAAACACCCGGGTACACTTTTCTGACTATCTCGACCCTTCCGGGCACGTTGGCGCACTCAAATCGACCATACGAACGATTTATAAAATATTCACTTTTATTTATCAATGTTTAGTCCCGACGCGACACGGGCGCGTCCCGACTCAAATTTCCAAAATTGTCATTTTATTCACTCGTGACATTCAATATAACCAATATTACATATTACTTTGCTCATTAGTAATATTCAATAAATTTCCCATAATTACTAACTCTCGTCACGTTAATAATTATAACATAATTAATTTCCGGATTTTTATTAAATAATTAACTCATATTAAATTTAATAAATCCCCAAATTAATATAGCATAAAAATACGGGGTATTACATACTTACCCCCTAATAACGAAAATTTCGTCCCGAAATTCAGAAAATAAGGCCTATCAGGTAGCACAATTCTTGATATCCTTTTCCATACACAAACTAACTACACATTACGGTGCTCAATCACTATAGCCCTTTCTTCACAGTAACATTGTTTTACATTCTCTTTGGAGACACTTCACATTGTGCTCCCAACCGACAACATTCGCATAGGTCACGCCTATACGTTATAAATTTCATTATCTCACTATCATTAGGAGGCCGCACCTCACTACATGACAAATACTCGGATTTATTCATATACAAAACTCCCATTCTGAGAAAATATTACGAACATTTGATCACTCCTGCTCGCCTAAAACAGTCGTGGAATTTTACCACATTTATCGGATGTTCTCTCAACCGATCCAAAAATTCTGATTATCTACTCTCCTCTGAACATACGGGAGGAGAATAGTCGAGGTTCTCCATAACAAAACCTTAATAAGCACCTTGCACGCGACAAACAAGTACGAGTACTTCTACGGAGCAATCCTGAAATCATCGTACCAAGATTCCAAAATCTCCTTCACGTGTCTCCACAAATCTTTAATCACCGTGCGCCTATTCCCTGGCTAGGGTGATACATCCTACTCGAAACGAAATCTTATCTCCGTTGGTTCCTGAAATCCCATATCAAAGGTGGGATTTACCAATCTCATCCTGATTCAGAAATTTATACTGCGCCGGACCATGCACTGGCGCGATCCTTCCTTTCAAAGGAAGTCTGGGTCATACTAGTTAATATTATAAGCCAGCCCAAAGGAATATCAATCACTTCCTTCTCAACGGCTTAATTCACATGTTCGGGATGAACCCTCGATCTTGTTTTGACGATGGCAACCCATCCAAGGACTGTACCGACTTTACCGACCTCTTCCAATTTCAGGAATTGTCGATAAACACAAAATTCTTTGGTTGAATCTCCTCTTTCAACCAAACCTTACCTATGGGCGGTGCCTGTAGAGACTACTCACTATGTCCCACTAAACATCGATTCTTCCTTGAAATGTCTCACATTAAGTGACATGTAATACTCCCCTTCCTTCCTTGGAGTATGCCGAAAGTTTCGACCCGTGCTCTTCTCTCCCCGAAGCGCACTTCTGGTTCTCTTATACTATACTAACATCATCACCCTTTATATGTGTAAGTCGCTCTCACACTTGCCTACTAACAACTCCGCTCCAAGTGTTCTTCATAATCATTTAATTCTGCTCCATTCAAGGAATACTCTTCTTAAATGACTTCCCACAGTCTTCCAATTCAAATTTGGGTGTGCTATTCTAATTACACACCTATGGATGGATTATCGCCCTTCAAGTGACGTTTAATCCACTCTATCACTTCCACTTCGTTATGTTATCCCCACAAACACATTTTACACACGTCCATTGCCACGCCCCTTCATCTTGGACGAGTTTTAATATCAATTAATCAGGATGTCTACACACCCTATAAACCGGGCATACTAGCGTAAGCATCACATACGCTCCATACTAATAAACAAATTCTTTGTTTTTCCCTGGTGATTGCAACGTGATAACAACACTCTAATCACCCTAGAAATCAAAATTTTAAATCTTCCTTATCATCATTCCACCCCTCAACTCGTGGGGTAACTTTTAATGCTTTCTTACCACAAGATCCGACTTCAATGGCTTTAAATCAAAATTCAACTTCCAACTTACATACATAATTACTTGATCCCATTTCGACCAGGGTACCGAACTCATGGAATAGTGACCAAACGTCTCCCTATATCCAACCTTACACTAAGTTTCATGCGTGGGATGTCTCGCAAAGCGAAATCCAAACAAGGAACCCTCCCGATACACTACTGCCTAGTATTATCGGTTATCGAGATCCGTTAGGTCCTCCATCCATAGCATATACCCCTTTATTCTGTCCCTTAATAGAAAAGTTACAATTTCTCCCGTTATTATGCTTAACAAAGAACGTTTCACTAATTGCACTATTGTTGAGTAAAGGTTGGCGGTAATAGCATTCCATAGATCTCGAATACATACTATCGGAATTCTCGAAATTCCTTTCCCTAATAATAGGGGTATAAATATTAACTCCCACTTCTCTAAAGGATAAATATAACAATGCACTCTTCCCATCACTAAGTCCGGAGTGCTAAACATAATACTGAGTCAAATCCTTTCGCTCAACTGTAAATCCCGATACATATGGAATTATACTGGCAAAGTCTATAAATACTTTGGCATCGAATATCTCGAGCCCACTATCTCCTCCGAAGTCTCTAGGATAGATAATATAAGTGCGAGTCCAACCTTCTCACAGGTAAAGCCTCGCCAAAACAAACATAAAACATGTTGCACTAATGCAACCACTCCGATAGTCTTGCAATAAATTCCCACTATCGTACTAACCACTTCTATAACATTTTAACAAAGATAATATCATACTCGTGTATCACATCACTACAACGAGTAACCTCATTAAAATACGTAACACTGTTAATATACTCATTCATCCTCCGCGGATAGCACTAAAGAAAAATCCCGCTACACTAGGGGAAAAAAATTCACATTTTAACAATAACGTTTAAAATGATATGCATTAAGCTCGTCTCACATGCTAATCTAGCAACGAACAAAATATGGTGACTCGCTCGTGTCACATAAACACGCCTCATCCTCTGAGGATACAACTTATACTTCCACCCTGCCTATCGTCTTGACTGTGCAAGTGGTTTCTGGACGTAACACGTCTACTCAAACCAAACAAAATTACTTTAATCGTTGCCTTTTACTAGGCACCGTATTCTTGTCATTTTTCTCACTTTGGAACATATCATCGCGAGCGATCTCACTCCGCATAAAATACCTCAACACATAATTCCACTTACCACCTGTCCTACTAACCAGGTTAGGATTGTCCTTCTCTCGGACTTTAGTAGACTCGATTCCTGTTAGCCATCCCGGTTGTTCCCTTAGCTTTTTAGGCCATAAAGATCCTATTACTATCTATAATAGTACTTACGGAATTTACCATCACTTGGTAAGAATTCCATTATCCGAATCATTTAAATGGGTCCCCTGATGTGTATCCACATCCCTTTGTGGTGCTACACTACCACCCTCGTATTCAATCTTATTCTCGACTAACTTCTTCGATTCCTTTAAACTTCCCACACAAGGAGCATTATCATCTATTTTGACAAAATACAACATTGTCAACCTCTGAATCAACCGTCCATCAGAATTTCCTCCTCGAGTATTATTAATTATTATTACGAGTTGGTCTCCCACTTGGAGTCGTTTCCTTCACTCGTATCTCCATCTTCCGATGCAAAATTCGCTAATGATTTGGGTTCATATCCACAATCGTACTTCTGTCATGCCCTCATGTGATGAGTTCAGAACCACATTTGCTTCTCACCCTGAACAGTTGAGGAAGGAACATACGGTCAACACTGTACCTAAGGTTCTCCTATAGGCATAGCATTCCACTTCGAAAATTGGTGGTTGACTCCAACCATTATAATTTCGTCCGGAAAGACAAGAAAATTTTCACTTTCAGTTTGCCACACTTCGTCCTATATCCAAGCCTTTGGATACTTTACCTCATCTGGTAAAGGCACAAAATTTCCGCATTTCTAGAATTTCCCACTGACAGTCTCTACACGTTTTTGTAATACTTTGGGTAAGTTTACCCTCACACCTCATTTGACTATAACAGCATTTGGAAATCACTGTTGCGCCCTAGTCGCCTTACTTGTCTTGGCTTCTCGTGCCATAATGGAGGTGACCTCGACTACGGTCATCATCCTCGGATATATATATTATAATCTCAACTGAGCCCTGCCTCCTGATGTACGCTTAACGGTCCTCTTCTGACATCCGTCATCGCTCGGCACACGCACACATCCGAACGAAATTAGAATTCACTAGTGTATACACAATATAGCAGGAGAACGAAATCTCGTCAAAGGAATCGACAATCCTAAACATAGAGCTCTATAACAAACAAAGCAACGCTGAAAGCATAATAAGCCGTACAGATCCTAAAGGACACTAGAACCTGATGCTCTGATACCACCTGTGACACCCCGCCTAATTAAATACCGGGCGATCACTCCTTTATTAAATTAAAATCAAGGTGAACAGTTGGTTCATTCTTAGCATCACCGTCGTTAAAATACTTTTCCAATTTAAACACCCTAAATAATTAAGCTAAGTGTCAAAACCATTTAAAACCTTATTCTCATTTTATTAAATCCGGTTATAAAACCTTAAAACATTAACATCTAAAGAGTCATGCAATGAGTAGAAGAATAAAATGAACATTTAAGAGTTTACCCAACAATAATAAATCCCAACATTAAAATACTAAGAAAAACATCCTGACATTTACAATCCCGAAATAAAGATAGAGAAATATAAAAGAATTACAATCTCTGACAATACCAACTAAATAATGGAAAAGGGCGACACATGCCCCTGCTGGATAAAGTTGAACTAGAAGTAGAGTCAACAATGAGCTCGTCTAAGCAATGGCCTGCAACTCCCACAAAAGCTACAGAGCGTTCCATCCAAAGAATCCTAAGCAAGACACCCCTGTGGCTGGGCACCTGTAATACATATATATATAGACACAAGAGAGAAGAAGTAACAGCAAACGGGTCAGAGCCCGAATGTAGCACCGTTTTAAAAATAGTTTAGCAAGTATTTAAATTGATTACAGGACAATGCAACAACATATTAGTGCGACACTCTCTTGAGAAATTCTCACCTCTCTTCTAATGTGCACACCTATCGCACTAACCTTCCCAATGGTCTATCTCGTCATATACCACACTATCTTTCCCCAATGATTTAACTTATCTTAGGTTATTCGCAGAATTTACAACTGATCAACACAAGTATTTAAAACGTAAGATTACATTTTGTAACCAAAGTTCTCCTTTTTACTTTATTAATCAATAAAGTTTTCGAGTGTCATATTATACTTTCTCAACACAAGTATTTATAATTTGAGTCATCAACCATGTCCTACATATGAATTCACAGTAGGCAGATACAGTTTTCAAAATTTCATATATATATATTAACTACTCGTATAATATATATATCATAACAGCACCCCACATAAAAACTATGGTGCGGGCATACTCTACTATCCAACCCCATATCACTCGTATTAAGGGGAATACAAATTCAGAATCACTCTCGAATTGTATTAACACATACACAACAATATTGAGGCGAAGCATGGATTCCAAGTCTCTAAGAGGATGGCACATACCCGCGTCTCTTAGGACCGTCTGAACTATCAAATCGATATCCTGTACCAAGGATATCTATCTCCTAGGGTACGAATCGATATCCCCCATAAGGCACACGGGATAAGACCGTCCCAGCGCGGTAACCTCAGGATAGCAAGTAGCGTGGGTATGATTTTCACACATAGATAGTATATGCATACACAATCATATAACTATACTAATATTACCATATCAATATTAGGTATATCTCAAATCCCATAGTTAAGACATTTATCCATATTATCATATTTTAGTAAACACTTATAAGGGTTCGTTTCTAACCTTGATTCGGTATTATTCCAACGTACCACACAACTCTCATGGCTTTATTCTCCAAATTATAAAATTCAGTAGGTATACACATTTGTCCCAAAGTAACTCTCTTACGTGTCTCTCTCTTTAAATCATAAATTCACCGACCCTTATGTAATTATCCCAAAATACAATCTTTGCCCGACATCAAGGGTCCCAAAATTTATTCACATGTCCTACTGGTCTTCCCTATCTCCCAAAACATTTTATTAAGGATGCCCAAGAATTATTTCACAATAAATTGAACTTAACTAATTTAGAAAAAGAAATAGGAGCCTGCCAGGAGGGGTCGATGGATCGAGGTCTGGGTAATAATATTGTGGTAAAGGTACATATATAATGGTAATAAATATTACATACGGGTAATAATACAGTGTGTGATGTATTTACTTTATATAACTTGTGACACGGTTATATGCTACTATTTAAGAGGAAGTAATTAAGTTAATTGCGAGATAGCTTATAATTTAAGAATCATTATACTCGGGTTAGATTAGTATGGCAAGGGAAGGTTATACCAGGACTAGTTGGACGGGGTAGTACAACTAGGTGGGGTTAAGGTATCCGGTAGGTGTGCACAATAGTGGAGGGCTGAGAATGTCCACAAGGGAGTGCAACACTAACTTAAATGTGAAGCGCGTTCATGCATTTTAAATTACTGCAGTTAATTCACTTGCTAAATATTTTCCAAATGTTTTGGGTTCTAACCCTTGCTATAAAACTATTTTCAAAACCTTTTAGGGGTCCAGCCACAGGGACGTCAGGATTGATATTCTATTCCAGGGACACGGAGCTGCGGCATATGGGATGCTAGCAGGAGTTTGGATAGACGCATCATTCATTCATTCCTAGAGTAGGAATCTTGTATCAGTTTCAGTTTTATTTAGGGCATGTCGCCCAGACTTTCAGTTTAGTTTTTCGATTGGTTTTATTCCTATGTTAGATATTTGTTTTGGATTATTTCACTTTGGTGGCCGATGGTTTATTCGGTAAATTGTTTAATTAATAATTCAGTTTATTTTCATTCAGTTGTGTGAATGGTTTATATTTAATTCCGCATGTACTGTTTTGTTTAATCAAAGAGTTAAAATTGGCACCGATTTTTGGAATACTAGGTGGTTAGTATGTTTTAAAAAGTTTTTGACAGTGATGCTAAGGATGATCCAACTGGGATTCCTGTTTTAATTTGGTATAGGACTGATCACCCGGTATTTTATTAGGTGGGGTGTCACACTCGTTGTTGTTCAGCTTGTGGTAATTGTTGAACCACTGCAGTCATCGCTGCGTTGATCGCTTGGCAACAATATTTGCTACATTCGCAGCATTTATAGTTCCCGGTTGTGGCGGTGGAGGACCTACCTCCTCTTCTACAATTATATTCCTTCTAATGGGGCGACCTCTCTTAGGCGGTATCTGAGACAAATAAACAATAGAATTAGAATACTATTTAGAATAATCTATTTTGCAGAAGATCGAAACACACGGGCATCAAAGCAGTCCTAACATTAAGTTATATATCAATGAATGCTACGGTAGAACGTGACAAGTCTGCATAGATCCTAAAGACTTTAGAACCTGATGCTCTGATACCATTTGTGACAACCTGCTCACCAAAATAAGGGGTGGCCAGCTCGATACTCCAATAATAACAGGATCATAGATGGACCATTCTCAACATCACAATAATATACAATAAGTATACGGGACAACCACCCTATATTTCAGAAAAACGGGTTGCCAATAGTTGTATTTTATAAGTTAAAGATAGCATTTAAACAACCCAATTTAAAAATAAGGTGGATGAAATCTACAAGGATAAAACTGAACATTTCATATATAACACAATAACCGAAAAATTTATCGTCACTTACAACGTATTACAACAATTACATTAAGTTACATAATACATTACAATAAGAAAATACAAAAGCTTGGGCCATACGCCCGAGTAAATGACCCAATCGTAACTAGAGTACAAAAATGAAGGCGTCTATAACAAAATATCCCGCAACGTCCGCAAGGTGTTGCAGCTCCATGGCACTGGAAAGGAAAGTCAGTACGGGCGTCCTTGCGGCGGAGCACCTGAGCGAATATAGATTCATGCACAATAAGAAATATGAACGGGTCATGGCCCGGTTTTATATGATCACCAGATGAAAAAAGAGTATGACATTTATGAATAATTAATCATGATGGATAAAGATGAGAATCTACCTACTCAATCTCAAAGCATAGACTAAAGCAATTTAAGTGATCATAAGATTAATTCAGTTAAGCAAGAGGATATAAATGAATATCATTAATTAAACGTCTCCATCATTTACACTGTTTCATTTCTACGTTCCCTTTCTCATTAGGAAACAGAATCATGGTTATTTGCTCTATATGTCATTTATCATAAATCAAGTACAACTTGAATAAGAATAGTTATATTCATAAACATATAACGATTCTAAGACCGCCCGTCCGGGTTTCCCCACTGTGCGCACCCCTAAATGACTTTCATATTCCAGGGCCTATCAACCAAGACAACCTGGGCATCCTAACGCAACGTCGGGAAGTGGCCATATACCAGCGAGTGAGTCATAACCACACCTAGAATTACGTCACAGTCGCACAATAAATACAACATACATAATAACCGGTCATATGGCCGAGGACTATATTCACCCTGCATTCATTAGTCAGGGGACTTCACCTCATGCGCGAACTTCCCTTATGATAGCATTTAGAGAGGTGTGTTTAGTAAATTATCATTTACCATTTTCATTTTCATTTTAATAGTTACATCACATTTTATCCGGAGCCATATGTAATTCATGCCATCATTAAACCTCAATGAATTATAAACTCTCAATTTATTATCCAAACATTTTATGGTGTTATTATAAACTACCAAGACTAGAATCTCCCAATAATGTAACAAATACTCTTCAATTATTTATTTCTACATCCCAAAATATTACATTAACTAATTAAGGGAAAAGAACACCTAGTCTTCTATTTACTAGTCCCCAAATAATTCCCAACTATCCCCTTATATCATATGGTATTTGCCTACCCAATATAAGACTCTAGGACACTAAGTTTACTTCATACAAGAAGGTTCCTAAGTCCTAAGCCCAAAAAAAAAGGATAAAAATTGAGTTAGAAAAAATAACTCAAAACAAAAGGATTTTCGAATCGATTCGCCCTGGCCGAATCGATTCGGGGCGAATCGATTCGGGCTTGAAAGAGAATCGATTTGGATAAGCCGAATCGATTCGATCAAGAAAACTTGACATTCTGTAAACTGCCGAATCGATTCGGATAGGCTGAATCGATTCTTTCCAAACAGACCTGTAGCCTACCCCTTTAGCGAATCAATTCGCTAGGGGCGAATCGATTCGCCCAGCCCAGATTTAAAGATTTCGGCTACGGAGTCTTAGACTCCAAATTTCCCCCAACTCATTTCTACCCAAACTAAGATCATTTATCTCAACCAACCAATCATAAATGTATCTAACAACTATAATTTACACCAATAAACATCTAAATCAACTTCCTAGGGTTCAAAACCTACAAATCCATTAAAACCCTAAAATTGTTAAACCATAACAAATACACAACAATTAATACACTTCATTCATCCTAAACCATATATTAGCAAGTAGAAAACTTGCCTTGAGCTTGAAATCTCAGATTTTCCTTTGGTAGCAACAACTCCAATCTTCAATCTCCAATTTTCTTCCTTTTCTCCTCTTTTCTCCACAACTTTCTTCTTCTCTCTTTCTCTCTATGTTAGTAAATACACACTTAAGAGAAATGTAAGGCTTAGCAAGACTAAATCATGACTTTAGTCTAAATTCCCAACTTAAATGGTTACTACCACATTAAAATGACTCATAACTACGCATTTATGTTAAAACCAGTCAAAAGTGCCCGAAACCCAAAAATATAACATGGCACTTATTTTGACTATCTCGCCCATTTCGGAACTAACTAAGCCCTCTAAATTGGCATCCGAAAATTTTATAAATCATTTCAAGTTCCGATTCCATTTAAACCATAAATGTCGTTTAAAGCATACGACACTATAAAATGTAACATGATGATATTTACATACTCATACAGTAAATATGCAAAATCTAGTAAATATTATCTTTCAACTCATTCAATTAATATTTACTCCATTTCCCAATATTTTATATAATTACTTCACATAGTAAATTAATATAAAATAAGTTTCTCAAAAGTGAGGATTGTTACAGAAACAAAAATTTGTTTCAGATGTGGGGTTATCGTTGAAGTATTTGAAATTTGGATGCCATGGATTACGTTCAAATGATGAACCAACGAATATTTAAATTTTATCATGAAAATAGGCGATTTTAAATTGGTTAGTTGGAAGGATATTTGTGTATTTTTATAGGACCTATATAGTGGAGATAGTTTTCAAATAAGACTAAAAAAATGGTCAAATAGTCAATGTGATATATTTAGTCCTTACTCTTTAAGTAAAACCTCCATATAAAAAATCCTTGAACTAATACGAAGCAGGAAATATGCAAGATGGACAATTTAAAGGATAGAAATAGGAAAAAATAAGAGAAAGATGTGATTGGGGTCATATGTCCATGTGGACACGTTCAAATTGAGGAAAAAAATAATTTCAGTTTGAGAACGTATGTGCTTGCGTTCAAATGGGACAATTATATATTAAACACCTTTTAACTCAAACAAACCCTAAACATGCAACAATATGTGAATGAATAAGATAATGAACTAAGCAAGAACATTCAAACACATGCTTGTGAGTAAAAATCCCCCAAAGGGGCAAAACCATTTATTTTCATTATAATATTGTAACTGTACAATTTCGGATTACAATGAAAATACAAGTGACTAAGAATTACCCTCAGGTGTCGGATTCTGTAGTCGGCGGCTGGAGTTATCCCATTCCAGTAGGGTTGCAATGAAGAAGAAGAACGGTCTTCTCCACAATGGTATGAATAGCAAAAGTGCGTTCCTGGGTTGCAACGTGATTCACAAGTGTTTGGAAATTTGTGTGAATCAAAAAACCTAGAGTCTCGGTACTCAATAGGTGAAGACTCAGAGTTTTTGTTGCTCTGAAAATCGTGTATGTAAGTCTTAGAAAACCACTTTCCTTAGTGGGTTTATAAAAGAAGTCCTGGGCCTAAAAGATCTCTGCACGATCTGTTTGTGTTTATCCCAGGCGGACCGGTCCGGGTCTGAGGCAGACCGGTCCGGGTAGGCGGATCGGTTCTTTTTATTTTAGGCTTCTTCGGTTCGTTTGCGGTCCGGAGTATACTGGCTTTCAGCAGGCGGATCGGTCCGGGTCTGAGGCGGACCGGTCCGCAGGCGGATCGGTTCTTTTATTCTGGGCGGACCGGTCCGGCCTGTCAGACTTTGATTCCTCTTCTTCTTTTGATATTCAGATCCGTTGATGACTCTATGAATCTTGAATTTCTTCAACGGTGTAATGGCGTGCGACATAACAAATTGATAATGGACAAAAATGTCCTTACAAATCTCCCCATATGTCTATGCTGGTACATACAAAAAAATAAACATCCGAATTATCAAATAACTAAAGATGCCTATACAAATCTACCCTTCCATGAACCCAAAACTGGAAAGATACAATTGAATAAGACTTCAACGTTTGCTCTTCAACTCTTCAGGAATCTCAATAGTTTTCTCATAAGGGAGTGCAATCCAATGATAATCCATGTAGTACCTACACACATGAGAAAAGATAAAATACCAAGTGACGTATCGAGTTTGAAATGAGATAGACATATATACCAATTTATGAGAAAACTCAAACTTTCAAATCTCCCCCATAATAAGATAATTCATTCTCCCCCTTTTTATGATGTCCCCAAATAGACAAATGAGAGAAATAAATCAAATAAGCAAGTTGTGGAGTGTCACTAGGATAAAATCACACCATGAATGATCACAAAAACAACCAAGTCGATTATAACGTAAATGAAGTGGTGTGATCAAATTCGATAGGAAAATCAATGCATACAAACATGACATATGTGCACGATGAATATTGGATACTCCTAGCGAATGAACTCAAATGCGTACTTTGGTGTAAAAGAATGACAATATAAGATATTGACTCAATCAAATCAAAAAATCAAAGCTCAAAGTGATTTTCACACCAATAACGTCTAAAATGATTTTATGCTTTTTCAAGACTTTCAAGGAAGTGCAAACCCGTTTAACGATTCTCCAACCAAACTCCCTTAGATATAATTTTGAATAGAGGCATTCTAAATTCTCAAACTTTGGAGAATTGATGATGAAACCTAAGTGGCCCATATTTGGCATGAAGTGCTTTTTATTGCCTGTAAATTTTTTCGGGCTCTTTTAACCTCTTTGGACCTCGGATATTAAAATTCCTCCATTTTTTAGGTCCTTTTTAACGGTGGCTTTTGCGCAAAGTATAGATGATAACCTTTCGCAGCCCCTCCCCGTTATACAAAAACACACAGTCTCACCAAAACGGTTTTTACATGCATTCCAATCTTATCAAGTTTTATCGCATATTGTACATTGTATAGACAGGATTGAGATGGAAACATTCAAGCCAATATGAGATAGACAAGTGCAATTATCAAATATAGTCGTGCATGTGTGCAATAAGGGATATAGGAGTCAAACATGTAGGAAGATATCACTAATTACATCTCAAAGACTCCAAACAATGTAAAGCACGTGGATGAAATGATGTAGCCTCCCAAATCTCTATCAAACAGTCACATGGATAGATGGAAAGAAGTTGTGACTTGGCTATCTTAAATGCTTATCCATAAAAGGAGCAAAAACAGAAATCTTTTTGGATTTTTCAAAAATTTTAGTAAAAATAAAATCTTTTTGTATTTTTCAAAAGAAATATAAAAAGAAAAAAGAATGAATAAATAGATGTACAACAAGCAATGGTACATATAAAACAGACTAGCAATAGGAAGCATATGATATGAACATGAAGAAACATCCTATTCTAGACGTAGACCAACCCCTCGGTCAACTGTGCAAATCCCCAAAGACTTCCTAAGACTCTCAAATCTAAGGGCATCTAAAGGTTTCGTGAAAATGTCGGCTAACTGACGGTCGGTGGGAACAAAACTCAGGGATACAGTGTTCTCCTCAACTAACTGACGAATAAAGTGCTCACGTATCCTGATGTGCTTGGTGCGCGAATGCTGAATTGGATTGTGGGATATGTGTATCACGCTCGTGTTGTCACAGGAAATGGTCATGGTGTCCTGTGAAATCCTATAATCCTCCAGCATTTGCTTCATCCACAAGAGTTGAGTGCAACAACTCCCGGCAGGTATGTACTCAGCCTCCGCAGTGAACAAAGAGATGGAATTTTGCTTCTTGCTCAGCCAGGAGACAAGAGCAGAACCAAAATAGAAACACCCACCAGAAGTGCTCCTACAACCATCTACATCCTCGGCCCAATCGGCATCCAAATAGGCGGACAAACGGCCATTGGTATCAAAGGAATACCAAATACCGTAGGAGAGAGTCCCACTCACATATTTAATAATACGTTTTAGAGAAAGTAAATGTGACTCTTTCGGGGATGCCTGATATCGCGCACAGACTCTAACACTAAAGGCGATGTCGGGACGACTGGCAGTCAAGTAGAGAAGACTACCGATCATACTCCGATATAAGTTTTGCTCTACGTCCTTGCCTTAAGTGTCCTTACTAAGCTTGGTAGTGGTACTCATAGGTGTACGTGCATGCTTAGCGGAGTCTAAACCAAATTTCTTCACTAGGTCTCTAGCATACTTGGATTGGGAGATGAACATCCCATCCTCTAGCTGATGAACCTGGAGACCAAGGAAGAATGTAAGCTCACCAACCATGCTCATCTCAAACTCACTTTTCATCTCCTCCTCAATGTGGTGAGCATGCTAGGAGCATGTGGATGTAAAGACTATGTCGTCCACATAGACCTGGGCAACCAAAATAGCACCGTCATCTCTCCTGACGAACAACGTCATATCTACTCCCCCTCTCTTAAAGCCACGAGCTAAGAGATAGGAAGTAAGCCTCTCGTACTAAGCACGGGGTGCTTGCTTCAAGCCATACAAGGCTTTCCTCAGATAGTAGATGTGCTCCGGGTGCTGAGGGTCTTCAAACCCTTTTGGTTGTTCCACATATACCTCCTCCTGTAGAATGCCATTCAGAAAGTCACTCTTGACATCCATCTGATATAACTTGAAGCGCAGATGACATGCGATGGTGAGCAAAAGATGGACGGACTCAAGCCTCGCTACAGGAGCAAATGTCTCCCCAAAGTCTACACCCTCTATCTGTGTGTAGCCTTGAGCAACCAACCTAGCCTTATTTCTGATTATGGTACCATTTTCATCCATTTTTTTCTTAAAAATCCACCGGGTACCTATCACATTAGTCTCACTAGGTCGGGGGACTAGTTCCCAGACATTGTTCTTTTTAAACTGAAGCAACTCATCCTGCATAGCATATATCTAGTGTTCATCCTTGATTGCTTCTTTATGGTTCTTGGGCTCGACTTTGGACGTGTAGCAAAGATGGCTAACAACATTCTCTAGCTGAGCACGAGTCTTGACCCCTAGAGTGGGATCGCCAACAATGGCAGACGGATCAGGACTCTTACGAACCCAAGCAGGTGTGTCCCCTAGCACAAGAGTAGGGTCCACAGAGTGTAAGAGAGGAACAGGTAAATCACTGTCAGAACAAGCCTCATCCTCACACTGAAAGTTAGGATCAATAACCGTCGGAGGTTCGTCATCTTGCACGGTGACGTTTATTGATTCCATAACCTTAGAGCTCTTCAGGTTAAAAACCCGGTATGCTCAGCTATTTGATGAATGTCCTAGATATATTCCCTCGTTGCTTCGGGAGTCGAACTTTCCTAATTGCTCTCTATCCCATAGGATGTAGCATTTACTCCCAAAAACACGAAAATATGCCAGGTTGGGCTTCTTGCCAGTCCACAACTCATAAGGAGTCTGAAGTGTGTGTGGACGCAAATAAACCCTGTTCACCGTGTGACATGCAGTAGACACTTCCTATGCCCAAAATCTCCTAGAAACTTTACGACCTAGAAGCATAGATCTAGCCATTTCTTGGATCGTTCTATTCTTTCTCTCAATAATCCCATTTTGCTGAGGAGTTCCCACAGTAAAAAACTCATGTTTGATCCCGAGGCTATCACAGTAAAGATCTACCTTTGCTTTTATGAATTCAGTACCATTGTCACTACGCATCCTATTAATAGTGACACCGTGTTGATTTTGCAGGACACGGCACTTGGTCGTTAAAAATTCTACAGCATCAGATTTCTCTCTCAGAAAACCTACAATGGAGTACCTGAAGAAATCATCTACCATCACGAGGATGTACCTCTTACCACCTATACTCTCAGTGCAAGTGGGACCCATAAGATCCATGTGAATCAACTCAAGAACACGAGAGGTGGTAATGGAATGCAACTTCCTATGGGGACTACGGATTTGTTTTCCCATCTGACAGGGTCCACAAACGGTCAAAGTTGACTTTTCGAGAGATGGTAAGCCATGTACTAGGTCCTTTTTAGCTAAGCGGTTGAGATCTCTAACGTTCATGTGACCTAGACGTTGGTGCCACAGATCCATAGGAGTGATCGTGGCGCTGTTACAGACAAGTGAGGATGTGGGCTCAGTCCCATAGCAATTATCCTCGGTCCTCACCCCTTGCATCAAAAGTTTACCGGCTTGATTGTAGACTTTACATGCATCCTGGTCAAACTTTAATGCAAAGTCAGTGTCGCACAGCTGGCTAATGCTGAGAAGGTTTGCTTTCAAACTTTTGACGTACAAAACATTTTCTAGCATAGGGAACCCAGGTAACTCGACAGTACCACGTCCTATAATTCTAGACTTTCTCCCATCTCCAAAGGTGACTCTGCCATCCTTATAATCCTCAAGAGTCGTAAAAAATGAAGCATCACCTGTCATATGTCTGGAGCACCCACTATCAAAATACCACTGTGAGGTATTGTGTGCTTTGAGAGCAACATGAACAACGAAGGCCGTTTTATCTTTCTTAGGTACCCAAGAGGTGGTGACCTTTTGTTTGCCTTTGTTGTTGTTGGTTTTAGCTGGAATGTGAGAAGCATTCACTAACGACAAAGACATCCGTCGGAATTCTTCCATCAAACTCTGAGATGTGGCAGCTAAGAACTCAACTTGCTCTCTCAGACTAGAAAACTCATCAGTATGACGTGGTGGAGCAGTAGTACGTCGTGTCCGACCCATGCTATAGCAAAACTCCCTGAGGTGGCCTTTTCTTTTGCAATGAGTACATAATATCATAGTCAAAGGCAGACCTTGGTTTGCTTTTCTTGGTCGAACTCTCCTTCGAGGTTTTTGACGATGACCATAAGGAGTAGTAGTAAACTCAGGAACTGGTCCAGGGGATATTTGGGATGTGGAGGCACCATCATAACCAATTCCTTGCCGATCACCAAAACCTAAAGCGGGGCCGAGGAGCATCTTTTCCATCTTCCCAGATCTGTCCTCGATTTGTACCTTGACTTCTCGTGCTTTCTCAAGATCATGAGTCAGCTGGGCAACTAGGGTTTCAAGTTTCTTTCGAGTCTCCACGGAGGAATGGAGCTGACTCGTAAGACTAGCCACTTATTTAGTCAAGTCCCCTCTCTCTTTCTCTAAAACACTCTCTCTCTCTCTCTCTATCTCTAAACAAACTCTCTTTCTCGACACAGGCAGATTCTCTCTCTCAGGGCGGTGAAGGAGGAAGACTCTCTCTCTTGCCTTTCTTAAATCTTCCTCTAAGCCGGTGATCTTAAGAACTAACGCTTTGTTACGTTTTTTAGTTTTAAAAGACTCAGAATATAACTCAGCGTAGGCGCGTTGAATATCACTCTCGCTCTCACTTGAGTCATCCTCTCCTTCACTCACATCGATCTCACTATCGAGGTGTCCCTGTGAGGCATCATCCTCATCGTCGTGAAGAGAACTAGGAGTGCTCACTTGAATGGCCATGAATGCAGTGAAGTTACACTCATGCGGTGACTCATCTCCTAAATGCACCGTCTCGACCTCACTGTCGTCGCTAAGGGTAGCATTAAGGACAGCTTTCCCTTTCTCTCTGTTAAGAAGAGTGGCACACTCAAAGGCTCTATGACCCCTACCATCGCACTCAAAGCATCTCTCACTATCTTTCTTCGGAGGATCTTTAAAAACTTTTTCATTTTTCTTTTTAAACTTATCTTTCTCAAATTTCTTTTTACCTTTAAAATTGCCATTTTTCTTAAATTTGAGAATCCTCTTGAATTTTTTTGCAAAAAGAGCCAAATCATCTAAGTCAAAATCACACTCAGAATCTGACATGTCAGTCTCTCTCTTTCTAGATGACTCTACCCTCTTTCTAGCCGACCCCTCACTCATTCTCTCTTGGGCATTAAGTGCAATTCCCTTATCTTTAGATTTATCAGTTTTAGGGAACATATCAATTTCATATGTTTGCAAATCTCCTACAAGTTCTTCCAATTTTTGCGTATTTAAATTACCCATTGAATTTAGCACAGTGACTTTAGGGATAAAACGCTTAGGCAAAGAACGAAGAATATTTTTAACAACTCTAGCATTAGGAATATGTTCACCAAGATTAAAGCTAGTATTCACAATGTCAGAAAGTCTAGCATAAAATTCATCAAAGCATTCAGATTCATGCAAGGTGATGGTTTCAAATTGAGTTGTTAAATTTTGCAATTTAGACTCTTTCACAGCATTTGTTCCTTCATGGGTGAGTTGTAAAACATCCCATGCCTCTTTTGACGTGGTGCACGTCATTATTCGTTTGAACTCATCAAGTGTGACAGACCCAGAAATAGCACTTAGACCCTTATAATTAAAATATGACCATTTAAATTCTTCTTCAGTCCAAGAAGTGACAGGTTTCAAGTTGATCACATTATCAACAGTCACGGAGGGAGGTGTCCACCCTCTTTCAGCCAAAATCCGAACACGCTCATCAATGGCTTTTAATGCAGACCTCATACGGGCTTTCCAATAGGCATAGTTTGTCTCGTTAAAAACTGGCATTTTATTATATAACTTTTCCATTTGAACACGCACTTTTTCAAAAATCAATTTTTTCAGAAAATTGATATCTTAGAAAAAATTTGTGGAAAATAGGAATACGCGATAGATTAGCATAACCTGCTCTGATACCAATTTGAGAACGTATGTGCTTGTGTTCAAATGGGACAATTATATATTAAACACCTTCTAACTCAAACAAACCCTAAACATGCAATAATATGTGAATGAATAAGATAATGAACTAAGCAAGAACATTCAAACACATGCTTGTGAGAAAAAATCCCCCGAAGGGGTAAAACCATTTATTTCCATTATAATATTGTAACTGTACAATTTCGGATTACAATGAAAATACAAGTGACTAAGAATTACCCTCAGGTGTCGGATTCTGTAGTCGGCGGCTGGAGTTATCCCTTTCCAGTAGAACTGCAATGAAGAAGAAGAATGGTCTTCTCCACAATGATATGAACAGAAAAAGTGCGTTCCTGGGTTGTAACGTGATTCACAAGTGTTTGGAAATTTGTGTGAATCAAAAAACCTAGAGTCTCGGTACTCAATAGGTGAAGACTTAGAGTTTTTATTGCTCTGAAAATCGTGTATGTAAGTCTTAGAAAACCACTTTCCTTAGTGGGTTTATAAAACAAGTCCTGGGCCTAAAAGATCTCTGCACGATTTGTTTATGTTTATCCCAGGCGGACCGGTCTGGGTCTGAGGCGGACCGGTCCGGGTAGGCGAATCGGTTCTTTTTATTTTAGGCTTCTTCGGTTCGCTTGCGGTCCGGGGTATACTGGCTTTCAGCAGGCGGACCAGTCCGGGTCTGAGGCGGACCGGTCCGCAGGCGGATCGGTTCTTTTATTCTGGGCGGACCGGTCTGGCCTGTCAGACTTTGATTCCTCTTCTTCTTTTGATATTCGGATCCGTTGATGACTGTATGAATCTTGACTTTCTTCAATGGTGTAACGGCGTGCGACATAACAAATTGATAATGGACAAAAATGTCCTTACACAGTTCACTTTAGAACTCCATTTTCAATGTTAGTTATATGATTTTTTTTACCCTCTTTACAGAGGGTTAACATGACCTTCAAATGTGATTGGTTAAAATATGACAACTCATTAAAAATTATGGGGTTTATTAGTGAGTCGTTCATGTTCCAACCAATCACATTGGAGAGTCATGTTAATCCTCATTTGGGCAATGTCAACAAATTTATATTCCGGGTTTAGCATTAGAAAGAAAAGGCCAATCTCGTATGAAAAGGAGATAGATTGTGGAAAAGGCAAAAATATGTTATTTAATAGTGACACGTGTCCAAACCGGATGAGTAGATATAACTTTCGTTATATACTAAAGAATATATGATTATATGATTTCTATTTAGTTATATGATGATACTCCAAATATATATTTTGTTATTTGATTTAAGGAAGTTAGTCCAAACAACTTTTTTCTTCTATTATCAATTTATTAGATGAAAAATGTGCACAAACGAGATGATAATGAGCATTTATAGACCTATCAATCGTCCGTGCACATGTCATGTGATGTCAGGTTTGTGTAAAAAAACCTCAGCCCATACACGACCCACTAACAAATCGGTTCTAAATAACAAACCCAAACTCGAGTATTATTATTAACGTATCATACTACCAAAACCGTTAACACCCGTTAAGTAGATAAAAAATTTCTTCAAAGAGAACATAATTAATTAATACATTCTAAATTCCAAATTTTAATAGTACTAGGATTCCAAACACAAAATGTTCCTCACTTAAATTTACAATTATAATAAATATTATAAAATGTATCAAAGATAAGTTATAGACAAAGAGTTATGTAATGTTAACAGGTTTTAATGAGTACAAACAAGCCTCATTGGGTATATCAAATTTTCCAAATCCAAACCGTTATTATAATAGGTTTCGTGTTTATCTGATATTGACCAAAATCCAATAAATTTAAACCCATTAACTTATAATTTTGTGTCGTATTATATCGTATCGTATCGTTTCATTGTGCTGCATAAGATGCAATCATATATGTATAATTTCGTAAAAAATGTGATGAGACATGGTTTCTCGCGTTGGGTTTATAGATAATACAATATTATATATTTTTATTCAATTTGGTATTCACCCCTCCCCTCTCGTTGTTGTCTACACTTTCACTCCCTCTCCTTTTGTGTTCAACCATCGACGGTAAGGCGCTCTCTCTCTCTCTCTCTCTCTCTCTCTCTCTCTCTATATATATATATATATATATATATATATATATATATATATATTCTCTTGTTGATCATGAGTACGGGAAGAACAACAAAGGCTCACCATTTCTTTCAATCCGAGTATCTTCTGATTTGTCTTGTTTTAATTTCAATTATCTAAATTGTGGTTATGTTAGGGCTCTTTTCAATTCCTAAATAAGACAACTCTCTATGGACATTGACTATTGCTTTTATAACTAATCACACACAAAAGATAAAAACATGGACATTCAATAATTTACAATTACTTAAAACAATGCTAAACGGACACGAACAATGGATATTATGATATTCGCTCTATTTTACACTATTACTCATTACATAATTTTAGTGAAAACCTACTAAAATTATGGGATAAAATTCCAAGGTATTGTAATCTCAAATTAAGAGATCCCAATATCATTAAAAGAGTCAAACCTGTGATTTATACAAGATAAGACATGGACGAATTTGATAACCAAATCAAAGAACTATTAGAAGCAAAACTTATTGAAGAAACAATAAGTCCTCACTCTAGTCCTGCATCATGGTGAGAAAACATCGTGAAACCAAAAAAGGCAAATCTAGAATGGTTATAAATTACAAAAGATTAAATGAACAATTGGAATTTGATGGATATTTTATTCCAAGAAAGGATGTCTTAATTAGTCAAACTAAAGAGAAAAAGAACTTTAGTAAATTTGACAGTAAATCTGGATTTTGGCAACTAAAATTAACTGAAGCGTCAAAACCATTAACTGCATTCAGTACCCCTAAAGGACATTACCAATGGATAGTAATGCTCTTTTGATTAAATATATCTCCACAACTATACTAGAGATGGATGGACAATATCTTTAAAGACCTTAAAGATTTTTGTGTTGTATATATTGATGATATTTTTACTTTTTCAAAAACAATTGAAGAACATAGAAAACATCTAAACATATTATGTGAAAATTTCCAGAAACATGGAATTATTCTATCCCCAAAGAAAATTGAAGTTGAAAAAGTAGAAATTAAATTTCTTGGCATAATCCTTAACGAAGATGGATTATAACTACAAGATCATATGATCTCTAAAATAAGAGATTTTGGTGAAAATATTCAAGATAAAAAATAATTACAATTTTTTGGGGGAATCTTAAATTATGGAAGAAATTCCATATAAGGATTATCCCAAAAAGAATTACCTCTTCTTGAAAAACTCAAAAAGAGTGATATATTTATACGGAGTGAACAAGATACAATGTTAGTAACAACAGTAAAACAAGACATAATTACAAATTGTACCAAAGTCTATTTCCCTCAACCAGAGGACAAATTAATATTAGAAACAAACGCTTCTGATCATTGCTGGGGATGTGTTCTCAAAGCAATTCCATCATAATACTGGAAATAAAGTAATTCCAATAGGTTAGGTATCCAAGGAATAAAACACCCAATACCTAAAAACATTCAAGCAAAAGAATTAATATGTGGATATAATTCGGGTAAATTCAAACCCAATGAATTAAACTATCTCATTTTTGAAAAAGAATTACTGGCAATAAAACTTGCTATTAAAAAATTCTATATCTTCTTAGCCCCAGAAGATTTTACTGTCAAAACTGATAACCAAGCAGTTAAGGGCTTCCTTATAAATAAAAGAAATATTTTAGAAGTAAGAAGACTTAAATGGTATAATCAAATTGCAAATTATACCTTTGAAGTTGAACATTTAAAAGGTACTAACAATTTTCTTGCAGATTATTTTAGCAAGAATTTTATAGAAGACCACTAAACAAGTGGGCTAACAACCAAAATTTATATTTTATTTCAGGATGGAAGACCCTAACAAAAGGGAAGAAACACAAGGAGAATGACTTACAATTGACAAAAAAGCAACGACCCAAAACACTGCATCATCTTCTACTACACAGTCTAAACCAAGATATGTGTATGTTATTTTTAGCGGACGCCACCCAGGCATCTACTATCAATGGTACCAATGTCATGCCCAAATAAATGGGTATCTAGGAGCATTCCATAAAAGATATAATAATATTGAAGAAGCAATAGCTGGATGGGAACAATGGATGCAACAACTGGTGATTTGATTACATCATATCTTCCATTTTACTTTTAAAATTTTATCACAACATTTATACTCGGCTTGTGACCTGGTGATTTATATTCCTTATTGATTTGTTTTAACCAATCAGGATAAGTTTTTAAAGACATTTCATCCCATGGATTGGGGATTTTGTGAAAAAAATTGATCCAGACATTAAAGGCTTTCTGGAGGATTAGGTTTGAAATAATATTTTTTATACATTTCAACAAATTCTTCAAATTGACAAATATTACATAATTCTAGTTTAGATATTATCTAACATGCATCTTATTGGATTATGGGTTCTCCAATATATCCAATCATATTTTTTTTAATTATATCAATAAAACCGTATATTATTTCATCAAAAGTTTTGAAATTTTACGGGAGTTTAGATTTTAGCTGAGTTCCCTTTTCTCATTTTTCTCATTGTTGTAGCCATTGTAGTGCATCACCTTGGAGTGTTGTTGCAAGGTAGTCTAGCAATTTTTCTTTAGATCATATACTTTTATAATTAGTAATTAATATAGACATGGATTGTGCCCATTCTTCTATAGTTTGTTCTTGGTCTTTAAAGGGTACATGCCTTGATCAAGATAAATACCATGTTGAGATATATTATGTTTATTCAAATTATCTCTTCTTAAGAAAAAAGGATTTGGTTCTTCTTCCTTAATTCCACTAATAGATGTTGTAGAAGTATTGTCAGTTTTAACACAGTCTTCTTTTTCTTGTGTAGGATTTTGCATGAATTGTTGAAAAGGTTCCCAATTTTGAAATTCCTGAAGTGGTTCTTCAGCTTTTCTTTTTCTATTACTAGTGTTTACTATATGAGTAGGATTTTCTTCTTCATCAGATGAATATTGATTTAATTCATACTGATAGTGTTGTAATAATTTTTCATGTTCCAAATACGTGTTTTGTATTTGTTCTATAAGTTTATTACGTTCTGAAATATTTAACATTGGATCTTTATATAGATATCTCCAATAGTCTAATATTTCACTAATATTTATGTATTCAGTATAGTTAAATTCTTCTGTTTGAAGGGCTTTAATTTCTTATGTGCCATAGTACAATCTAGGGATTTTAATATCTCCTAGATAATTCATCCCAGTTTGTTCTGAATTATTTTAAGCATCCATTTTTGTTAATAGACTTTCAATTTTTTGTTTAGTTTCTTCTTTTAAGTCTAGATTTGAGATTGTTTAGAGTTGACTGAGTTTTTTATCAACTTGATTAAGTTGAATTCTATACTGTCTAGTTTATTTTCTACATAGTTTTTATTTATGAATTGATGTTTTTCATTTCTCTTCACCCATCCAAACATTATATCAGTTAAACTATTTAAAGTAGAATTAATTTTACTAATATCATTTTATGATTTTTTATCAATACGTAAATTATGACTATACATACATTGGTTCTTATCTAACCATGGTGCTAAGCATTGTAAAGAAACGTCAACATTTTGTTCTTCCATTTTAGATTCCGTTGGTACCTAAGACCTCCTATTATTTTGTTTCAAGTGCCTAAAACCAGTTTCCTAAACGCCTATTGCTAATCATATAGCTTTAACGGCAAACAAAAATATGGGCTTTGAAACAATAACAGGTATATGAGTTTTCTGAAAACATAGTGGAAAATCAAAATATCTCAGTTTTATTACTAAGTTTAAAACACTTTGATTATATAAGAACAATACGTATATTAATACTGACTTTTAAAACATAACCATAAACACATATATAATTATTAAATTTTAAAATAAAACTAAACATATGGATAAACAGCACACACTTGATACATAAACAAAGCTTAATATAACCACTGATTTAATTTTTTTTCTCAAAATAAAGTAACACACATACTAACCTTTTTAACACAAAGCTCTGATACCAGTAATAAAGTGTGGAAAGAAAAGGCTTAATATTACAAAGTGAGAGTATTTTACAAAGGAGGAAGGAATTTAAGACTAAGATAAAGAAAAAGAACTAGATTTGTCTTACAAATGGAGAGGACTTCTCCTTTTATACAGCGCGGACACCAAATTCTGTACAATACAGATGAATAATGGATAAGCAAAAGGAAAAGACGACGGATGTTTTCAAAATTCAACTTTTTAAAATTCAACAATACTATTTTCTTTTTCAAATAGTGAATAGTGAATAGTAAACACTATTTGCTTTCAAATTGTAATCAATATTTATAAATATTAGTCTGTTTTGACGTTTTTTTTCGAGGACTACATATCGTGTGCTGAGTAATTTTGCAGTCATTTTTATGCAGTCTAAGAAATTTATCCGTCCATGGCATTGGTAGTGTTAGATTTTGCAACAGAGTCAAAAGTCATGTTATCCATCGGACTTTGGTTATGAGGGTGGAGTTGGGATAACTCATACTCTTCAGCATCACTTAGCAAATCATAGGGGACATCAAGTATATTTTTATCCTTGAAATTTTCTAAGAACTCTTTTACTTATGCTCTTTGATTAAGAGTAGTAGCATAATTTATGGGTTTGTCAGTGACAAATAGACTTCTTCCATCGGTCACCATAAATTTAATATCTCTTTTAGGGTAGAAATACATGGCCATATTAGAAACATTGATCAGGATTTTTGACCAATATAATTGTGTATCCATATATTCAAGGGTTTCAACGTCATCATTGTTTTGATCAATTTCTTCCCATTAGGATTGTGTTTTTTTTCGAACTTTTTGATTTTTTCGATTTTCGATCCTATTTTTTTCAAATTTGGAATGAAATTTTATTTTGCTAATTTTTTATTTTCAATTTTTCCGAAACAAATCGGATCGAAAATCGAAAATAATTCTGAATTTTTTATTTTCCTATTTTTTCGATCCGATTTTTTCGAAACTATGCCGATACGATTTTCTTGAATTATTTTTTATTTTTTCAGAATTATTTTCTGATTTTCGATTTTTTCGATTTTTTTTTCAATTTTTTGAAAGTTTCACCCCATAATTTTGAGGATTTAGTATTTAATTACTTTTGGGAGAAATAAAACTATTTAAATTGGAGAAACTTAAATTTAAGATTTGGAGAATTATTTGAGTGGGAAGAATTATTTTTATTTGACCACTTTAGGTTTAATTATTCGAATTATTATTGTGTCACATTTTGAGGTTGAAATTAAATATTGTTATAAAGTATTTCGGATGACAATTCTAAGTGCACTCCGGATGGGTCGAGATAGTAAGAAAAGAGTATCGAGGATAGTAATGGGGTCTCGAGACGTTTTTTAGGCACAATCGGGCCCACACGGGGATGTTTGGGTCATTTGGGCTTGGCCCATTACACTAAAAATGGGATTAGTGTGATTTAACCTAAGAGAAAAAGGGTCTTAGAGTAGATTTCATAAATCATAAACCTAAGGCTTTGAGGGAAGGAAAGAGGACCAATTGGGGCGCTATTAGGTATCTTTTGGAGACTAATCTAGAGAGAGATTTGGGTGTTCTTCATCAAACCATCCTCTACACCAATGGACCAGACTCTACAAACTTTCAAGGCAAGTGGTAAACTGCTGTGATTCTCAAATATGTGATAATGAATTCATATTATAGCATGTGTATTTAAATTGTCCATTATTGGGGTGGGTATTGTGGAGAAATTGAGTTTTCAGTTAAATTGACAATTGTATGAAATTAAAGGTGTTATGGTTTGTGATATATGATTCTGGAACATAAAATTTGGTATCGGAGGTTGGACCCAGTAGAAATTGATGATGTATTTAGATATTAGTGTAGAAACTTAGATCGAATGAAGAAAACCCGAAAATACCCAAATCGGGAAAGTTCAAAATTATGAAAATCAATTAAGAATTTAAGGTCTGTAGGATGTTTAGAACCTTTTCCCATGTGATAATATTATTGGTTGTGATGGAATAACAGTGGGAGAGAGAATTAAAAATCTTGAGGTTTCAAAAATGGTGGAAACAGTTTCGGGGAAGAAGAAGGATATCTGGTCGATCGATCGATCGAATTAAGGAGTCGATCGATCGAACCCTTAAGTTATTGTAAAACATGATATTGTATATATTTTCGTCACGATCGCGTGGGCGCAGACCTTGTATTTTTTAATTTTTTTTTGAATTTATAATGATTTTTCTACGAATGGGTGCGCGAGACCGACATCTTTAGGAAGAAATAAATTTGGGTTATTTGGAGATGTCCGTAGATGAGTGAAGGACTTTGGAAAAATATTAAGATACGGGCCAAGTGAGCTAGTACGGGTATATTGGTTGAGTGACACCAAGGTATTAAATTAATTAATGGATAAATGAATTAAATTAGAGTCAGACTATAGACTCGGGAATATACAGACTAGTGTTACGGATTTCAGTACACGGTAAAGTCGGGATATATATATATATATATATATATATATATATATTGTGTGCTTATAAATATTAGTAGCTAAATATTTAATTAAATTATGTACTCTAGTGCTATCAAGGGGGTTTGCACGATGTGGGTGAATCCCCTAGCTTGAGGAGTAGGGCGAGTATATCCCCAAGTCATAGTGTCTGTTATATGAGTGAGGGGATGATGTCACTTTCAGGAAGGAAATATGACCGCCTCCAATGTTTATGTTTTTTGCCAAGTTAGTGAGAGATTTCGACTTGGGGTAACTAGGTTAAGTGAGCATACCTGGTATGATAGCACTTTAGAGGAAATCATTCGGCGAGGGTATACTCTAAAGGATGGATATACATATGACATATGTATGGATGTTGTAGTAAAGATACATATATAATAGTATTAAATATTATATGCGGGTAATAATACAGAGTGTAATGTATTTGCTTTTATAACTTGTGTCACGGTTATATGATATTATTTTACATGAATTAATTAAGTTAATGTGAGAGATAACTTATAATCCATGAATAATAATACTCGGTTTAGAGTAGTATGGCAAGGGGGTTTATACCAGAACTAGTTAGACGGGGTAGTATAACTAGGTGGGGTTAAGGTAACTGTTTGGTGTGCACATTAGTGAATGGGTGAGTATGTCCTCAAGAGATTGCGACACTAACTTAAATATGAAGCGCATTCTTGCATTTTTAATTATTTCAGTTAATTCACTTGCTAAATATTTTCAAAATACTTTGGTTTCTAACCCTTGCCATAAAACTATTTTCAAAGCCTTCTAGGTGTCCAGCTATAGGGACGCCAGACTTGATATTCTATTCCAGGAACACGTAGCCGAGGCACATGTGGATGCTAGCGGGATCTCGAATTTGATGTATCGTTCATTCTTTCCTAGAGTAGGATTCATCTATCAGTTTCAGTTTTACTTAGGGCTTGTCGTCCAGACTTTTCAATGTAGTTTTTAGATTCATTTATTCAGTTGTTGGACGATTGTTATTGGACTAGTTACTTTTGTAGCCGATGGTTTATTCAGCAAGTAGTTTATTTATTCAATTTATTTGGATTCAGTTGTTGTGTATGGCTCATATTATATTTTCGCATGTTGTTGTTTTTTTGTTTAAATAATTAGATAAAAATTTGGTATCGGCTTTTTGAATACTAGGTGGTTAGTAAGTTTTAAAAATGTTTTCGACAGTGATGCTAAGAATGAACCAACTAGGATTCTTGTTTTAATTTGATATAGGACTGATCACCTGGTATTTTATTAGGAGGGGTGTCATAGATGGTATCAGAGCATCAAGTTCTAGTGTCCTTAGGATCTGTGCGGCTTTTCACGTTCAACTTAGCGTTCTTTGATGTAGAGCCCTATCGTAGGATTGTTGTATTCTTATATGTATGCATATTTACGTTCTTTTGCCAATTATTTTATATTTGATGGTGAACTCATACGATTCGATTGTCATTTCAGATGTCGCCCAGGAGAGAGAGTAACTAGGTTAGCAGGGGGAGATGAGACTTGAGAGGCTCATCAGGAGCCAGAGTTACCACAGTAACTGCCAGAGATGATTTCGGCTACACGAGTAACTGAATTAGTGGCACGGGTAGTTAATGTGATAATGATCGCAATAGCAAGATACTTTCCATGAATTCAGCCACAGCTGTTAGTGGCACCCGATGTTCAATCCCACCCGGGGCCGTCAGAATGGCAACGAGTACGAGAGGCCTTTCAGAAGGGCCATCCACCAGAGTTTCAAGGGAGTTCAGATATGGTGCTAGCGTGTCAGTGGAAGAGGAATATTCAGCGCCACCTACGCATGGTAGATTACAGTGAGGTGCAGAAGTTTATGCAAGCCACTTTTAGATTAGTGGGGGTAGCGCTCCAGTGGTGGGAGTCGATCACCACCATTGAGGAAAGGGACACTTTAACTATTGTCGAGTTTTGGGTGCGGTTCGACCGCAAGTATTTTCCACCAACAGTTGAGGGCGAGATGAGAAGGAAATTCCGTGAAGTGACTCAGGGGGACCATTCAGTGGCCGAGTACAAGGAAGAGTTCACTCGTTTGGTAAATTTTGTACCGGATGAGGTAATCAATGAAGAAAGAAAGAAAGAAAGGTTCATGGATGGGTTAGCCTGGAGGATCAGGCAATATTTGATCGGTAATCCCGCATTTGCAGCTTATACAGACGTCGTTAATGCAACACTCCTACACTACTAGGAGCATCACTTTCACATGAAGGGAAGCAAGAAGGGAGTTGAACCCAGTCAGCCAGACAAGGCAAGAGGGGGAAATGCCAGTGGGGTATCCCAGCAACAGACAGGGGGACATGAGGGGTAGGATTCCCAGCAGGGGAATCAGGCCAAGCGATCTAGATCTAGGGGCTATCGACATGATGGCCAGGACTTCCGACAAGGCCACCAAGGAAGGGATCAGAGGTAGGGTGAATTTATTAGGAAGTGTTTAGTTTGTGAGGAAGCAGGACACATGAAGAGAGATTTCCCTAAGCGAGGCAGGGGGCAACTACAGGACAAGGTTCTGGATGTACAGTCATTACAGCAGTTTCTGGGCCAATTCAGACGAGAAAATTTTAACCAGGAACCCGAGGATCAGCCATTGTAGCTAGAGTATGGAGGTAATTATCTTTTTATCCTATGGGCACGGGGTATGTTTTGAGTGACAGTGAGGGTGTCACAATATAAAATTTATTTTCACTAGAGTGCGCGGGTAAATCGAATTTAGTGGGTGCACTGGCTATATCAACCACATTACATATATAAATTTTCGTGGGGTAGCGGAGTTCTTTGGTGTTAACCACGAAAGGGTGGGGTATACACAGATAGAAGGTTTGAATTGTACGAGGGGTCACTACTTTTGTGAATTATGGGAGTAGGGTAGATGATTTTCCAAGTATCCGTTGGATAGAGATGGATTTGATCTATTGTGGATGGTGATAGTAAGTTTTGGTGTTCGTGGCACCAGGGTATAAGTGAGTTCTACTAGGTGTCACCTGAGAGGGAGGTCTAGCATATAAGTGGATTCTACTAAGTCTAGCATATATATATATATATATATATATATATATATATATATATATATATATGTGTGTGTGTGTGTGTGTGTGTGTGTGTACGTTGTATTGTGTGGTATAATATACACATAATAATGTCTTATGTTATTATATTTTATCCCTGTAAGTAAGGATGTCTACTTAAGTGAGTCATGGTGGTTAGAATTATTTTCTAGCGGGGAGAGATAGCTCGGGGTTTATTTTGTGCAAGAACTAGGGATAGCAAGGGCGCGGTATTTTATGTTGTCTCTTGTAACATAAGAGTGGGAGGGTATACTTTTGTTTTAAGAGATGGGTATTTGGTGGTGCGTGATGTGGACTGAGGGCTTAACGGATCTCAACGACCGACAATGTTGATAGTAGTGTATCGGGTGGGTCCTTATTTGGATTTCGCTTTGTGAGACGTCCCACGCATAAAACTTAGCGCATCATTGGGAGTGGGGAGATGATTGGTCATTAGTACATGGGTTGGGTACCCCAGTTATTATTCATGTGTGTGATATGACTACGGGTTGGAAGTTATATTACGGTTTACGACTAACATAGCCGGGTAACTTTCATGCGGTTAAGCACGGGGACAGGGTGTATGGGCACCCTGATAAATTAGGGTAACTTTCGTGTTGTTAAGAACGGGTACAGGGTGTATGGGCGCCCTGGTTAATTAAAATGCATATTTTTGTAACTCCTAATTAGAAGTGGGAGAGATAGATGTAACGATCTTAGAGGCACGGTACTAGAGAGTGATATTCGAAGCTTGGAGTACTATGCTTATCTTGATTTTGAGGACGAAATTTCTTTGTAAGGGGGGAAGTATGTAACACCCTGTAATTTTGAGGATTTAGTATTTAATTACTTTTGGGAGAAATAAAACTATTTAAGTTGGAGAAACTTAAATTTATGATTTGGAGAATTTATTTGAGTGGGAAGAATTATTTATATTTGGCGACTTTAGGTTTAATTATTCGAATTATTGTTGTGTCACATTTTGAGGTCAACATTAGAGAATCATATAAAGTATTTTGGATGACAATTTTGAGTGCACGGTTGAGTCCGGATGGGTCGAGATAGTCAAAAAAGAGTACCCGAGGTAGTAATAGGGTCTTGGGACGTTTTTAGGCATAATCGGGCCCACACGGGGGTGTTTGGGTCATTTGGGCTTGGCCCATTAGACTAAAAAGGGATTAGTTTGATTTAACCTAAGAGAAAAAGGGTCTTACAATATATTTTATAAATCATAAACCTAATTCTTTGAGGGAAGGAAGGAGGAGCAATTGGGGAGCGATTAGGGATCTTTTGGAGACTAATCTAGAGAGAGATTTGGGTGTTCTTCATCAAACCATCCTCTACACCAATGGACCAGAATCTATGAGCTTTCAAGGAAAGTGGTTAACTACTGTGATTATCAAATATGTTATAATCAATTCATATTATAGCATGTGTATTGAAATTGTCCGTTTTTGGGGGTGGGTATTGTTGAGAAATTGGATTTTCAGTTAAATTGACAATTGAATAAAATTAAAGATGTTATGGTTTGTGATATATGATTTTGGAACATAAAAATCAGTATCAGAGGTTGAACCCAGTAGAAATTGATGACATATTTAGATATTAGTGTAGAAACTTAGATTGAATGAAGAAAAATTGAAAAATATCCAAATCGGGAAAGTTCAAAATTATGAAAATCAATTAAGAATTTAAGGTCTATAGGATGTTTAGAACCTTTTCCCATGTGATAATATTGTTTGTTGTGATGGCATAACAGTGGGAGAGATAATTAAAAAGCTTGAGGTTTCAAAAATGATGGAAACAGAATCGGGAAAGAAGAAGGATATCTGGTCGATCGATCGATCGACCTAAGGAGTCGATCGATCGACTCCCTTAGTTATTGTAAAATATGAGATTGTAGATCTTTTCTTCGTGGTCACGTGGGCACCGACCTCGTATTTTTCTGACCTTTTTTGGATTTATAAAGATTTTTCTACGAAAGGGTGCGCGAGACCGACATTTTAGGAAGAAATAAATTTGGGTTATTTGGAGATGTCCATAAAGGAGTGAAGGACTTTGGAAAAATATTAAGATACGGGATAAGTGAGCGAGTACGGGTATATTGGTTGAGTGACACCAAGTTAATAAGTTAATTAATGGATAAATGAATTAAATTAGAGTCGGACCATAGACTCGGGAATATATAGGCTAGTGTTACGGATTTCAGTACACGGTAAAGCCGGAATTTATATTATATATATACGGTGTGTGATAGTATATATATATATATATATATATATTGTGTGCTTATAAATATTAGTAGCTAGATATTTAATTAAATTATGTACTGTAGTGCTATCAACGGAGGTTGCGCATGTGGGTGAATCCCCTAGTTTGAGCAGTAGGGCGAGTATATCCCCATGTCATAGAATCCGTTATATGGGTGAGGGGCTTTTCTCACTTTCAGGAAGGAAATATGATCGCCTCCAACGTTTATGTTTTTTACCAAGTTCGTGAGAGATTCCGACTTGGGGTAACTAGGTTAAGTGAGCACACCTGGTATGATAGAACTTTAGAGGAAATCATCCGGCGAGGGTATACTCAGAAGGATAGATATACATATGACATATGTATGGATGTTGTAGTAAAGATACGTATATAATAGTATTAAATATTATATGCGGGTAATAATACAGAGTGTAATGTATTTACTTTTATAACTTGTGTCACGGTTATATGATATTATTTTAAATGAATTAATTAAGTTAATGTGAGAGATAACTTATAACCCATGAATAATAATACTCGGTTTAGAGTAGTATGGCAAGGGGGGTTTATACTAGGACTAGTTGGACGGGGTAGTATAACTAGGTGGGGTTAAGGTAACTGTTCGGTGTGCACATTAGTGGAGGGGTGAGTATGTCCTCAAGAGAGTACGACACTAACTTAAACATGAAACGCAATCATGCATTTTTAATTACTGCAGTTAATGTACTTGCTAAATATTTTCAATTTTTTTTGGGTTTTAACCCTTTCTTTAAAACTATTTTCAAAACCTTTTAGGTGTCCAGTCACAGGAATGCCAGACTTGATATTCTATTCCAGGAACACATAGCTGAGGCACATGTGGATGCTAGCAGGAACTCGGATTAGACGCATCGTTCATTATTTTCTAGAGTAGGAATCATCTACCAGTTTCAGTTTTACTTAGGGCTTGTCGTCCAGACTTTTCAGTGTAGTTTTCTGATTCATCTATTCAGTTGTTGGACGATTGTTATTGGACTATTTATTTTTGTAGCCGATGGTATATTCGGCAAGTAGTTTTTTATTTATTTAGTTTATTGGGATTCAGTCGTTGTGTATGGATCATATTATATTTTTGTATATTGTTATTTTTTTGTTTAAATAATAAGATAAAAATTTGGCATCGGCTTTTTGAATACTAGGTGGTTAGTAACTTTTAAAAAGGTTTTCGACAGTGATGTTAAGAATGAACCAACTTGGATTCATGTTTTAATTTGATATAGGACTGATCACCATATATTTTATTAGGAGGGGTGTCACATATTCCACATCGGTTGGGAGAGGGAGAGGGCTCTAAAATATGCTCTGTAGAAGGAGGGTGTCGTCAAAAATGGTTCAAATCCTCATGTATTTACATGTTCGGTTTAAGTCATTTTCTTTGTTTCTTTATAATGAGAATTTCGAGCAATTGAAAATCCATAATTTATTTTTTTTGAAATTTTGGAATTTACGAAATTTCTAGATTTTTAATAGATTTTGTGAATTTTCGATTTTTATTTATTTTTGCCAATTTTTTTATTTTTTCGAATTCGAAATTAATTTTTTGAAAAATCGGATCGAAAATCGAAATAGTTCTTTTATTTTCAAAAAAATCAAAAAAAATCGAAGAGGCAATTTTCGATTCGATCCGGCTGAAACACAACCCTATTTCCCATTCATAGTTTTTAGTGTCTGTGAAATGCCAAATTTGGTATGGTTAGTAGAATTTTTCTTGAACCCTCCATCCAACAGAACTGGTAATGTGAAAAGTAAAATACCGGGTATACTTGGAATAGTTCCTGGACATAATGTGATTGATCATGGTTTTGATCATCATAGGTAAATCTCCAGAATTTGATGGTAAGAGACTGGAAAAGATTAGTTTGTTTACTAATCCCCATTTAAGTGGTTCAATATCCCAAATATCTTCATTGAAGAAATGATGTTTTGGCATATCATCATAAAAATTGAGATAATCAGCAAATTGGATTAAAAGACTTTATCTTTTGATCCTGATCTTCAATTTTTGAAAAGATTTTCATTTGAAACAATGGTCTAGAAAGAAGCTGTTTTGCATTTTCAAATAAACAAATTGTTCTGATAGTATTAAAGATTTTTTCTGAAAAATCATTTTTCAATAAATAATCAAATGATAAAAAGGTATTTATTCTTTCGAGAGAAAACCCTTCATTCTCACAATTCACTTCTCTTAAGACCTTGAGGCTCAGGCCTTTAATTTGATCTAAAACTGTTGTTTGCTCAGCAATTTTATTAGCAAGAGTGCTCATATGTTTTCTGAAATCTTTTCTTTTTTTTGTAAGATGTGATTTCCATGCTTCATTCAAGGGTACATACAACTCATAGGGGATTCATGGGTCGTAGAAGTCAGATACTTCAGTATTAAGAATGTTTTCTTTTGTCCAAAGTCTTGAAAATTGGTAAACTAAATTGGGGGGTGCCAACTGTTGCACCTAATTTTTCCATGTTGTTATAGCTTCTTGGATATTGTTATATTTTTTGTAACATGCTCCTGGATAACCATTTATTTGGCTATGGCACTGGACCCAACTGTGGTAAATGCCTGGATGGCGTCCACTAAATACAACGTACACAAATCTTGGTTTAGATTGTGCATTTGAAGATGATGCTTGGGTGGTCTTGGCCTTTTTAGCAATAGTTACCTATTCACCTTGTACTTCTTGAGGTTCTTTATCTCCCATCCTAAAATAAAAAAAATATTCCACTTGTTTAGTGGGTTTTCATATATATTTCACTTGTTTAGTGTTTTTTCTCACAATTTTTGCTAAGGTAATCTGCAAGAAAATTGTTAGTACGTTTTAAGTGTTCAACTGCAAAGCTATAAATAGCAATTTGATTATACCATTTTAATCTTCTTCCTTCTAAAATAATTCTTATATTTATAAGGAAGTCCCTAATAGTTTATAAATAGCGATTTGATTATACCATTTTAATCTTCTTCCTTCTAAAATTCTCGAAAACGAAAATTTAAGTGGAAACCTTGGAAAAAGAAATCAGATTTTTTGAAAAATAAGAAATATATTCGAAAGAAGAAATTTTCTAATAAAAATACAAATAATATAAAAAAGAAATGTAAATATTATATATGTAATGAAGAAGGTCACTATACACCCGAATGCCCTAAAAAGGCTAAAAGTGCTAAAAAATGATCAAATTTCTTGAAGAACAAGAATTTGAAGATTGCTTTAGTGAAGATATTTCTGATAATTTCGATAATTAAGAAATATTATACGAATTAGAATCTTATTCGAAATCATCCGATGATGAATTCGTATTTATGTATAATACTGCATAAATACGAGAAAGTAATGAAAATGACTTACAAACAATAACTCTTCATGAAATTGTTGATGAAGAAATAACTTTTACCAACAAACAGTTACAAGAAATTGATAACCAAAGATAACTTATAAAAAAAGGAAGATCTCTATAAATTATCAAAATTCAAATTATTCTCAACAAGAATATTTGAACAATTTAACGGCAATACCACTGTTGGGTAAACCGATGATGAAACAACAGATATAAAAAAATCATTTAAATAAAATTAAAAGGTGGAAGAATATAAAACATATTCATATTGGATTTATTCAAATATGTATCACTGCATTATTTAGACAAGGTATGGACACACCTGTAGCGATACTAGTCTTAGACAAAAGATTCAGTAATCCTGTAAATGTTATAATTGAAAGAGTCAAATCAGATTTAGTAAATGGCTTTATTTGGTTTAACATAAAACCAAATTTCTTTATATCTATTGATGATCCAAATATTGAAGATTCTGTTATTATAAAAATCCAAACCAAAGGAATGGGTATGAAGGATACCTCTAGGAATATGTCAATATATTGAAAAATAATTCATGAATTGACAACTCTGCCACAAATTAATACACCAAATGTAGATAAAATATTATAGAAATATTTAAACCTAGACCATTTGATTCGGCAATACAACCAAGATTAATCATTTGGAGAGATTTAGAATACCAAAACAATGGATATTACCTCAAATAACAGAACCACAACTTGAAAAACAACGAAATAGCGTTGAACTACAAGTGTCAAAAAATAATGTTTACTTTCAAAAAAAACATTCAGATTGGAAAGAATTTTTTTGATAATGATTGGGAAAAATTAAAAGGGAAAAAACTTTTAAAAGGAGAATCTAGTAATAGTAAATAACCTAGTGCTATGAAGAACATACATATACCAATATTACCTGGTATATATTATCTAAAAGAAGATAATATAAAATCTAGTTAAATTTATCATTTCCAACTAGGAAAAGAAGAAATTACCTTTTCACCAAGTCATGGAAAGAAAAGATATACTTATGTCTTAGGATATTTTAATTTCGCTGTTTATAAATCGTATCGCCTATGTACTCTTATTGATACAGGAGCAACTATATGTTCTTGTAGACCAAATGCTTTACCACCAAAAAAAGTTGATAAAAATAAAAAAAATACTATTGCAGTAACTGGAATCAATGGGACACAAAATTACATTGATTTAATAGCTAAAAAAGTAGTTATTTGGTTTAATGAGAAAAAATTCATTATCCCAAAAATCCTATGCTTTCCTGAAATGCATGGTAGGTAATAATTTTATCTCATAATATTTACCTATAAATATTAATGAGGGAACATTTAGTTTAACCCTTAATAAAGAAACAGTAGAAATACCTCTACTACAATAATATAAATATGAGGGTGAAAAATATTTTCACCCTACTAAGAAAAGAGATTTGACTCCAATAATTAAAGCCCTTGAAGAAACACACTGATTTTATACAATTTTAAAAGATAATTTTAGTGAAAATCCACTAAAATTGTGAGATAAAAATCCAAGGTATTATAATCTCAAATTAAGAGATCCCGGTATCATTATAAGAGTTAAACCCATGATCTATACTAGACAAGACATGGACGAATTTGATAATCAAATCAAAGAATTATTGGAAAGAAATCTTATTGAAGAAACAATAAGCTCTCATTCTAGCCCTGCCTTCGTGGTAAAAAAACATAGTGAGGTCACAAGAAGAAAAGCTAGGATGGTCATAAATTATAAAAGGTTAAATGAACAATTAGAATTTGATGGTTACTTCATCCCAAGAAAGGATGTATTAATCGACCAAACTAAAGGTGAAAAGATCTTTAGTAAATTTGATTGTAAATCTGGATTTTAGTAGTTAAAATTAACAGAGGAATCAAAACCATTGACAGCCTTTAGTACCCCTAGAGGACATTATCAAAGCAATGTTATGCCTTTTGGGCTAATCACGTCTCCACAGGTATTCCAGAGATGGATGGATGGTATCTTTAAAGATCTTAAAGATTTTTTTGTTGTTTACATAGATGATATTCTTGTTTTTTCAAATACAATATAATAACATCGATGTCATCTAAAAATACTTTCTCAAAAATTCCAAAAACATGGAATTATTTTATTTCCAAAAAAAATTGAAATCGAAAAAACAGAAATTATTTTTCTCTGAATAATCTTAAACTAAGATGATTTAAAATTACAAGACCACATAATCTAAAAAATACGATATTTTAATGAAGAGCTTTTGGACAAAAAATAATTACAAAGTTTCTTGGGAATCCTTAATTATGGAAAAAAATTCATAGAAGGATTATCACAAAAGGAATTACCACTTTTTGAAAAACTCAAGAAGAGTGATGTTTTTACAAGGAATAAAAATGATACTCTTGTAGTAAAAACAATAAAACAAGATATACTAAATCATTGCCCAAAAGTTTATTTTTCTAAATCGGGAGATAAATTAATTCTTGAAACAGATGCTTCAGATAATTGCTGGGTATGTGTCCTCAAAGCAATTTCAGCACGTTATTTGGAAGAAACCACTTTCAATATATTTGGTATCCGTGGTAAGAAAATCACTGCACTAAAAAATATTAAAAAACTCTGCACTAAAAAATATTCAAATACCGCATTCTAGTACTTCTGTAACATTTATATATTCAGTGTAATTAAATTATTTTGTTTGAAGAGTTTTAATTTCTTCTGTACCAAAATATAATCTATGGATTTCATTATCACCTGGATGATTCATTCCAGTTTGTTCTGGTTGATTATGAATATCTATTTTTATTAATAGATTTTCAATTTTTTGTTTTGTTTCTTCTTTTAACCCTAGATTTAAGACTAATCCTAGTTGACTAATTTTTTTATCAACTTTGATTATATAAAAATAGCAACTGAGGAAATACGAATGGGATGAGATTGACGAGAATAACTACGATCACCCCATTGACTACATATATACATACCAGTACTGGATAAGGAGTTTAATTAATATCTCCAATATAGCAAAATATTTATACTCTCAACAGGAGCTCAAATTCATGGTCACAGATGGTATAAGACGGTTTGTCACGGACCTTTCTATTAATTATTTTGTATCACCTGAATAAAAAGCCGAGGTGAATGAATTTCTTAAAAAACTCAAGAATAAAAATAAATAGGATGTCCCTTATGAGTTATTAAGTGATGCAGCAAAATACGAAGAAGCACATCTACATACTATAACCAAAGTCCAATTGATAGCATCTCATTGGACTCCATTGGAGAAGCTAACATAGCCAATGCAATGGAAGGATAATCCCATATTTTTTGGACCACAATGTATGACTGCACAACTTATCCATGACAAGGCATGTAGCCCAAGAAAAGACAAAAGGGAGGCAGTAGAAGCGTCTAAAAACAGATGAATATACCTACAATATTGAAGTCTTTACTTTATTAAAGTTTCTTTAAAAAGAAAAGAAACGTGTTTATATCATTTTTCTTATCTTTTATCTTACTATATTGTATTGTAATTTGGAGTCTAACGCTTATAAAACGGACAATCCAACTCATTTTGTAGATCATCTCCTCATTCCTCATCTTGTAACTCTACTCTCTCTTTGTAATAAAAATTTCTCTTTCTTTTATTCCTCTCCACCTACTATATTTAACTTACACTTACACCTATCACCTAACAATACTATTTCACCTAACTCACTTAACTCTACTAATCTTTTTCATCCAAATTCATCCGTAGCCTCTTTTGTGTTATTGGTATCAGAACTTTGTGTTAAAAAGGTTAGTATGTGTATTACTTTACTTTTAGAAAAAAAATTAAATTAGTGGTTATATTAAGCTTTGCTTATGTATTAAATGTGTACTGTTTATCCATATATTTAGTTTTATTTTTTTAATATTTATATATGTGTTTATGTATATGTTTTAAAAGTTAGTATTAATATACGTATTGTTCTTATATAATAAAAGTGTTTTAAACTTAAAAATAAAAGTGAGATATTTTGATTTTCCACTAAGTTTTCATAAAACCCATATACCTGTTATTGTTTCAAAGCCTATATTTTCGTTTGCCGTTAAAGCTATCGGATTAGTAATAGGCATTTAGAAAACTGGTTTTAGGCACCTGAAGCAAAATAATATGAGGTATTAGGTACCAATGAAATCTAAAAAGGAAGAACAAAATGTTGACGTTTCTTTATAACGCTTAGCACCATGGTTAGATAAGAATGAATCTGTGTATAATCATAATTTACATATTGATAAAAAATCAGATAATGATATTAGTAAAATTAGTTCTACTTTAAACAGTTTAAGTGATATTATGTTTGGATGGGTGAAGGAGATGAAAAACATCAAATCATAAATAAAAACTATGTAGAAAAGAAACCAATCAGGATAAAGTTTTAAAGATAATTCATCATGGGTTTGGGAGTTAATGAAAAAATTGATCCAAACAGTATTTATTATGTGGTGGATTGATTTTGAAGTAATATTTTTTATATAGTTCAACAAATTCTTCAAAATTGACATATAATACATAATTTTAGTTTAGATAATATGTATCGTGCATCCTCTTGGATTCTGGGTTCTCCAGTATATCCTATTGTATTTTCTTTTATTAATCTGACAAAATCTTTTAATATTTCATCAAAAGTTTTGAAATTTTGTAGATGTTCAGCTTTTTGCTGTTTTTCTTCTTCAGTTTTTCCCATTGTTGTAGCCACTATAACACGTCTCCTTAAAGTGTTGCAGCTAAGTAGTCTAAAAAAATTTCTTTAGACCATGTATTTTTAGAGTTTGTGATGAGTATGGACATGGATTATGCACATTCAACACTGGTTTGTTCTTGATCCTTAAAAGGTATATACCTTAGATCAAGATAAATTCCATTTTGTGATACATTATGTTTATTTATATCATCTATTCTTAAGAAAAAAGGATTTGGTTCCTCTTCTCTAATTCCACTTATATAAGTATTATTCCCATTTGTAGAAGTATTGCCAACTTTAATAAAATCTTTTTTTTCTGTTGCAGGGTTTTGCATAAATTGTTCAAATTCATCTATGTTATGGAATTCTGTTAGAGGTTCTACAGCTTTTCTATTTCCATCACTTGTAGTGTTTACTATATGTGGCGGATCATTTTCTTCTTCATTAAATGAATATTGGTTTATTTCATACTGAAAATGTTGTAATAATTTTTCATGTTCCAAATACGTGGTTTGTATTTGGTCAATCATTTTATTACGTTCAGAGATATTTAAACTCAGGTCTTTATATAAATATCTCCAATAGTCTAGTATTTTTGTAACATTTATATATTCAGTGTAATTAAAAAAATTTGTTTGAAGAGTTTTAATTTCTTCTCTACCATAATATAATCTAGGGATTTCAGTATCACTTGGATGATTCATTCCAGTTTGTTCTGGTTGATTATGATTATCTATTTTTATTAATAGATTTTCATGTTTTTTGTTTTGTTTCTTCTTTTAAGTCTAGATTTGAGACTAAACCCAGTTGACTAATTTTTTTATCAACTTTGATTATATACAAATAGCAACTGAGGAATACGAATGGGATGAGATTGACGAGAATAACTATGATCATCCCATTCACTACATATATACAAACGAGTACTGGATAAGGAGTTTAATTAATATTTACAATATAGCAAAATATTTGTACTCTCAACAGGAGCTCAAATTCATGGTCACGGATGGTAGAAGATTGTTTGTCACGGTCCTTCCTATTAATTATTTTATATCATCTGAATAAAAAGCTGAGGTGAATGAATTTCTTGAAAACCTCAAGAATAAAAATTTATTGGATGTCCCTAATGAGTTATTAAGTGATGCAGAAGAATATGAAGAAGCACATCTACATGGCTATAACCATAGTCCAATTGATAGCATCTCATTGGACTCCATTGTAGAAGCTAATATAGCCAATGCAATGGAAGGCTAATCCCATATTTTTTTTACCACGATGTACGACTGCACAAATTATCCATGACACGACACGTAGCCGAAGAAAAGATAAAAGGAATGTGGCAGAAGCTTCTAAAAATAGACAAATCTACCAATATTATTGAAGTCTTTACTTTATTAAAGTTTCTTTAAAAAGAAAAGAAACGTGTTTATATCATTTTTCTTATCTTTTATCTTACAATATTGTATTGTAATTTGGCGTCGGACACATATAAAACGGACAATCCAACTTATTTTGTAGATCATATCCTCATTCCTCATCTTGTAACTCTACTCTCTCTTTGTAATAAAAATTTCTCTTTCTTTTATTCCTCTCCACCTACTATATTTAACTTACACTTACACCTATCACCCAATAATACTATTCCACCTAACTCACCTAACTCTACTAATCTTCTTCACCCAAATTCATATGTAGCTTCTTTTGTGTAATTGGTATGAGAGCCTTGTTATTAAGGTATGTATTAAATATTATGTTTGAAATAAGTTTTGTTATAAGAATCAATATTCATGTTAACTATTATGTTTATACTGTTTGTTTGCGTATTTCTTTTTTAATCAGACTGTGATACATTTGTAATATAATAGAAATATTTTAATTTTCCACTAGGTTTCTCACAAAACCCATATACCTATTATTGTTTCAAAGCCCATATTTTTATTTGCCGATTACTGCTACACTAACCTAAAGGCTTTAAGGAACTTGGTTTTAGGCACCTGGAATAATATAATAGGAGTTCTTAGGTACCAGTGAGGACTAAAATGGAAAAATAAGATGTTGATGCTCCGTTACAATGTTTAGCTCCATGGTTAAATAAGGAAGAATCTATATATAATTATAGCTTGCATATTCATAAAAAATCTGAAAATGATATTAGTAAAATAAGTACTACTTTAAATGGTTTAACTTATATAGTTTTTGGATGGGTAAAACGAACTGAAAAACATCATATCGTAAATCAAAACTATGTAGAAAGAAAATTAGATACTATAGAATTCAACTTAAGCAATATTGATTAGAAACTCAGTCAACTCGAAACAGTCTCAAATCTAGACTTAAAAAAAGAAACAAAACAATTGAAAATCTATTAATAAAAATAGATAATCATAATCAACCAGAACAAACTGGAATGAATCATCCAGGTGATAATGCAATCCCTAGATTATATTATGGTACAGATTAAACTAAAACTCTTCAAACGGAAGAATTTAATTACACTTAATATATAAATGTAAAAGAAATACTAGACTATTGCAGATATTTATATAAAGACCCTAGTTTAAATATCTCTAAATGTAATAAACTGATTGAATAAATACAGACCACGTATTTAGAACATGAAAATTATTACAACATTTTTAGTATGAAATAAACCAATATTTATCTGATGAAGAAGAAAATGATCCACCACATATAGTAAACACTATAAGTGATGGAAAGATAAAAACTGAAGAACCACTAACAGAATTCTATAACATAGAGGAATTTGAACAATTTATGCAAAACCCTCCAACATAAAAAGAAGATTTTGTTTAAGTCGGCAATACTCTACAAGTGGAAATAACACTTATATAAGTGGAAATAAAGAAGAGGAACCAAATCTTTTTTTATTGAGAAGAGATGATCCAAATAAACATAATGTATTACAAAATGGAATTTATCTTGATCTAAGGCAAATACCTTTTAAGGATCAAGAACAAACCAGTGATGAATGGGCACAATCCATGTACATACTCATCACAAGCTATAAAAATACATGGTCTAAAGAAATTTTTATAGACTACTTAACTGCAACACTTCAAGGAGATGTGTTATAGTGGCTACAACAATGGAAAAATCTGAAGAAGAAAAACATCAAAGAGCTGAACTTTTACAAAATTTTAAAACTTGTGATGAAATATTAAAAGATTTTGTCAGATTAATAAAAGAAAATACAATAGGATATACTGGAGAACCCAGAATCCAAGAGGATGAACGGTACATATTATCTAAACTAGAATTATGTGATATATGTCAATTTGAAGAATTAGTTGAAATATATAAAAAAAAATATTACTTCAAACTTAATCATCCAGAAAACCTTTACCGGCTCGATCCATTTTTCCACAAACTCCCAAATCCATGGGATGAAATATTTTTAAAAACTCATCATGATTGGTTAAAACAAATCAATAAGGAAGATAATCTTGGATTTCGTATTAATTGGGTATTAAGACAAATATCCGATAAGTGTATTGAATTAAAAGCGAAAAATCAAGTCAAAAATTAAATCACCCGGTCACAAGCCAGGTATAAATGTTGTGATAAAAATTTAAAAGAAAATTGGAAGATAGGATGTAATCTACGCCCTAGACTTTCCAAAAATTATCAAAAACGAAAATTTTAGTGGAAACCTTGGAAAAAGAAATCATCTTTTTCAAAAAATAAGAAATATATTAGAAAGAAGAAATTTTTTAATAAAAATACAAAAAATATAAAAAAGAAATGTAAATGTTATATATGTAATGAAAAAGGTCACTATGCACCCGAATTCTCTAAAAAGGTAAAAGTGCCAGAAGAATCATCAAATTTCATGAAGATCAAGAATTTGAAGTTTGCTTTGGTGAAGATATTTATGATAATTCTGATAATGAAGAAATACTATATGAATTAGAATCTGATTCTGAATCATCCGATGATGAATTCACATTTATATATAATACTGCAGAAATACGAAAAAGTAACGAAAATGAGTTACAAACAATAACTCTTCGTGAAATTGTTGGTGAAGAAATAACTTTTACCAACGAACAATTATAAGAAATGGATAATCGAAGACAACTTATAAAAAGGAAGATGTCTATAAATGATCTAAATTCAAGTTATTCTCAACAAAAATATTTGAACAATTTAACGGCAATACCACTGTTGGGTCAACCGATGATGAAACGGCAGATATAAAAATCTTTGATTTAAATCAAATAAAAAGGTGGAAGAATATAAAACATAATCATATTGGATTTATTCAAATATGTATCAGTGCATTATTTAGACAAGGTGTGGACACACCTGTAGCGATACTGGTATTAGACAAAAGATTTAGTAATCCTATGAGTGCTATAATTGAAGGAGTTCAATCCAATTTAGTAAATGGAGTTATTTGGTATAACATAAAACTGTAACACCCCGACTAATTAAATACCGGGTAGCTACTCCTTTATGAAATTAATACAAAATATCGAGTTGGTTCAGTCGTAGCATCACTGTCGAAAACATTTAATTTATTACTAGTCACCTAATATTTAAAAAGAGAGATGCCAAATTATTATTAATTAAATTAACAATAACCAAGTAATTAAATCAACAACCTTTAATAACAATAACAATCTCATGTAAATAACCAACGAAATAAAATAAATTGAGTCTGGAGTAAACACTCCAATAATAATATTACCAGAGTAAATAAAATCCCGATACAAGAGTTTGAATAATCCAACATCTGAAATAATAAAAATCCGCATCTACAATCTTTAGATAAGAATTGGGCACCATGCCCTAACTAATATGAATGGCCCTGAAGGAATCAAGAATAAATGTGGAGGCATCTAATACCAAGATCCTATAACTTCCACAGCAGCTACAGCACGTCATCAGAATGGAACTCCTATGCTTGGTGTCCCTGTGGTTGGGCACCTAAAATGTTTTTACAATAGAAAAATATATTTGGAGGAAAACGGGTCAGGACCCGAGGTGAAAATAGTTTAAGACTTTAGTAAGTGTTTAAATGGCAATTAAACAACACATATTATAAACATGTTAGTTGCGTACTCTCACATGAGTTTCTCACCTCTTAACTAATGTGCATGCCCAACGTATTCCCTTAATCCATCCTAGTTATGCCACTAACTAATTAGTCTGTACCACTCCTCCTTTCGCATTCTAACATAGAGTATATGCTCGTAACACCCAAACAAGTCATATTCACAACCCAATTTCGCATTCATTAAATTACTTATCTCAAATGTAAATTAAATTCTCACATTTTTAGCCCATTCAAATATCTTAGTTCTTCACATCTACTAAGAAACACAGAACCAGTCACAAGTATATATAAATCACTCTCAGTACATATATACATATAAGGTACCCCTAGGCTAAGTTGTGGTGCACGCATACTCTGCTATCAAATCCATGTACATCATGTACGTAAGGATCACGTGTTTCGAATCACTCAGGAACCGTCTCAATAAACAAAATCACACATATTGGAGGCTAACATAGTTCACATACCCATGGGTCATGCACATACCTACGCTCCCATGGTCAGCTGACTTATCAACTCACAAATAAGTCATTCACAGTCCTATGTCCTTAGGGTACCAATCTAAATCCCCCCAAAGGTACACAAAGATAAGATGGCCCTTTTCCCAAAAACCAACCTCCCGTGATAGAAAGTATGGTAGGTATGTCATACACATAAGAATTCCATACACTAGGCATTCACACAACCTAAGTAATCATATTTCAATATAGGTATTCACACATTCCATTCAGTAAGTCTCGTACGTAGCAATTTTATCCCGAACATCATACGTAATATATATTTAGCTTGATAACTCTCTTGTCGTATCAATTTGAGTACTTAAACCTATCCCAAAAGGTTACTAGGTCTCCTATTAGTTTCTAATGTTATCTCAGCAACTTAAAGTCCCTCTGTTACTATTCTTTTTCTTACATCATCATCCATTCCCATTATGGTTTCAATTCGAACGATTTTTCACCGTACCTCACTCGGTAGACCCTCGTAAGCAATAGCATTCAATTCCATAAGGTAAACCATCTTTTTGGGCATCAACCAAGACCCTACTGACCTTAACTAAGTCCCACAATATTAAATTAATCACCCTAAGAATCATCATCAGCCATGGGATTTTCATTAAACCTTAAGGAAAAAAATTACCAGAAATCAGAAGAGGTCGATCGATCGAAGAAAAGGATCGATCGATCGATCATCGATCGATCGACATTCTTTGATCGATCGATCGATCAAGCAGGTATTCGCCTAGAATTTCTTAACAGTTACGGGATTCTCCATTTTTACACCTCCAAATCGTATTACAACGTCCCAAACTCCCCAAATGAGTACAATAATCATGAACCAACATTACTACACCAGTCTTAACGTTCAAGATTTATCAAAACATCGCAGATTATCGATTTCTTGGATTAAAAGTCATTAAAATACTATAACTCTAGGTTTTCCTCATCTTTTCAAAAATCATTTAAAACCCCAATTTAATTTCGTGATTTCCTAACTCTTAGTTTATAATTCATTCCCTTAATGATTCCAGAAGGTCCACAACATGCAAACCTACCCAAGTTCATGATTTAGTCACTAATTTCACATTATCACAATTATTCATAATTTGTTTCCAAATCTAATTTATCATGTATAACATATGCCATAAATCTTTGCAAGATAAATCACTTGCCAAGAAAAATAAAGATTTTGATCCGTTGGTGATGTTAATGGTTGGTTCTCTGATACGACGCAAATATTGCGTATTTCACCTGTTAACCTACGCCTTATTAGCCCCCTTGGGTATCTTAATCCCTATACTTATGCTCGTTAACCAGACAACCTCGAATTTCTATGTTAACGTGTTTTGCAGGGGTTAATTGAGCTTTTGTAGGTATTTGGATGCTTAGTATGAAGTTCGGACGCTTTCCGAAAATGTTTCGTTGACTTTTGCAGCTTCGGGGGTATTTTAGTAATTTCATCATTCGGGTTTGAATCCCGAGCTCTTCACGAAAGTTGAATCTCTTTTATTTCTCTTCGCGTGGTCGCCGACGGTGCATGATTCCGAGTTGTATCGATGGAGTTATGACATTTTTAGGATGATTTTTACTTAAAAAGTACACTCAATGTCACATTTAAGGATATTTTAGTCATTTCATATTTTGGTTTTTTAGCCTAATGTCTTCTTGGATCTTGTATTCCTCTGAGTTATCTTCGCGTATCCTCCGACCGTGCCTCATTCCGAGCTATAATGAAAAAATGGCGACATTTTCCGTAAAACAGGACAAAGCTGCAGAATTGCAGACCTGTAGGGGCGAATCGATTCGTCCCAAAACCGAATCGATCCGGAATGCTGCAGAATTACAGTTATGAATTTCCCCTGTTTCCAAATCGATTCAGAAAATTTCCAAATCGATTCGGCCCTGCATATTTTTGTTTTTCTTCCCTTTTATTACAAGTTTGCCATGGGATATTTTGTATATAACTCATTTTCTCTCATTTGAGAGAAATATCTGAGATTTTTAGGATAGTTTAGCTTAGAGTTTTGAGGGTTTTTGGGGAGTTCTTCTTCATTTCTTCTTGGATGGACACCCTTTTGGGTTTGTAAGTTGACTATTCATTCACACTCTCCATTAATATAGCTTGTGTTTCATTAATTCTTACTTTCTAGTTAGTTTACATGATTTCAAATTAGTTTATTGTTGTTATTTATTGCTATAATTAGTTTAGTTATTGTTTAAAGCAGTTTAATCCATGTATTATCCGTAGATAATGGGTTAGGATTGCGTTTCTGTCATTAATGTTCGTCGAGCTCCGAAAGTTAGGTTTTGGGTAAAATTGCATTTAATTGAAATCGCGTGTATTAAAGTTGGATTGTTATGCGTTTAACTTTATTTGTCACACAACTTTAGTGTTTATAGAGATAATCCGAATTTAATCCGCGTGTGACTATTTTTTATTAAATGTTTAATCTCGCAACTTTGGGTTAAATTCCTTATTGTGTGATGTTTATGATTAATTAAAAATGCTCGATTAAATGTTTTCGAACCAAAATTCTAATTATTAGTTGTTTAGCCCATGGTGGGGATGCGATCTCGAATCTCGTTTTATTAGTTGTAGTATAGTGTTAACTTCTTCCTTTTTCTCTTTTGTCAGCATTCCCAACCATCACCTTTTCATTTATTTATTTTACACTTTTATTCCTGAAGTTTTAAAGCAATTAACATCTAAAATTCAATCACTCCCTGTGGATTTCTTACGATACCCGACTTACCGTTGTGCTTGCTTGTCAAGTGTAGTCGTAGTTTAGGTTTTTGTATTGAGTAGGCGAAACAAAAACAACGATTAGCGTTCTGACGCGACGCTACTTTTCGCGCTCGATCAAAATGGCGCCGTTGCCGGGGAGTGTGTTTTAGATAGTAATTGTTTTATTATTTCGTAGTATTTCTTTCATTCATATTTGTATTCTTTATTTTCCCCTTTCTTTTGACTTGTGCTAGATTGTTTCGAGAAATTGAAATTTTGGTGCTTGTCGCTTTTATTGAATTGCTTATTTTGAAATGTCTCGCTATTACGCTTTAGATAACCTTAATTGTTATGAGAATTATTTTCCAAGTTATACTCCCAAAACAATGAGAGAATGCCTACAAATTCTTGAAGACGAGCGCATTGAGCGTGAAATTCAAGAGTATGTAAGTGATCCCTCATCGCCTTGTGAGAGTAATTTGGAATGCGGGGAATCCGTTAGCTATGAGCAACCCGCACAAGAAGATGAAATGTCTTCTTGTTCGTTTGATTATGAGTTAATGATTAAGGAAATGAATGACCAATCCAAAAGTTCTCAAGCTTGGTTTCTAGAAATCGATGCCATGATCGATGAGATTATTTCTTCACAAAATCGGGTTGAGGTTGAAACTTGCGTTTCATCTCCACCCCTTTTTGTTGAAGAAATAATTGAGAGTGATCCAAGCTTTAGCACTTTCGATTCTCAACCTCTTATTAATTCTTCCAATTGTATTGAGGTTGTTGGTCCTTCTTTTCCTTTACTCCCTACTATTCCCGAACAATTAAATTTATCGCAAAAATCGGTTGAAAGTCTTGAGGACATTGACCCGATTCTTGAACGAGAATGTTATTTTGAGATGCTTCATCTCATGGGCTTTTCACTTGCAGTTGCCCCACCTCCCCTTCCAATTGTAGAATCTTGGGGATGTGATTCTGATTTTTCTGAGACTAATGTAGTCTTGTCCCCCATAGTATCCAAATCCCCCATCGTCCGCCCAAAATTTCAAATTGGCGATGGTTCACTTTTTTCACCACCCACATGCCTTCCGTTTTTCAAACGAAATTATTATTTTTCGGGAGGCATGTTCGCTTTGGAGGGTCCACCGTTAATCTTTCAAAGTCAAATCCCTTTTTGGGTGGACCCTCAACTATTTAGACTTCTAGTGTATAGTTAGTGTGAAGCCTAAATAGTAGGTTGTAAATAATTAGCTTTTTAATTTTCTTTCTTTCCTATTTTTCTTTCCTTTTAATTTAGTCTAGTGTAATTAGTTAACTTTTTGTTATTTGTTTTTGCTATGCTCGGTACTAACTTGTTTTGTAGATTTCATTGGACTCATACTTATGGAGATCGCTCCAATTTTGGGTAATATCGTTATTTTCCTCTCTTTGTGTTGTGTTCTTAATGCGCATTGAGGACAATGCAACATTTAAGTTAGGGGGTGTAGGATATTTTATCCATTTCTTTGTTTTGTCCATGGATTTTCTCACATTTAGTTACTAAGTATGCCTTTTTGTGAAAAATTTGAAAATTTTCAAAAATATTTTCTTTCTTTTTTCTCCTTTGTTGGGCATTTTGCCTTGTTTTCGATGATAAATTTTAATAATTGCCCGATCCAATAGACAACTTAACGATGCATGTTCTCGATTTTAGAAGTTATTAGACTTTAGTCCTTAAATCATTGATATTGTGAATAACTTCATGAATTAAACTTTATCCCATGAGCATATGCACTTTCCTTGTTATATTGATTTGGTTTAAGATTTTTATAACTCAGCAATCTTTTGTTGCATTGTATATACTTACACCGAGTAAGCTTTGTACCTTTCGTCTTTTGTGAGTGTTATACACTATTCTTTCCTCTTTGAAAACATTGAATTCGTTGGTAATCTCTCTATTCTTTCATTTGACCGTTCATTAATTGAGTTCATACTTGAAATGTATTACTTGAGCATGATTTTCAAAATTTGTTTTAACTCAAGAATTGCGTAAACTTTTGGAAATTATCATAGGCCATCTTTGTTATATCACCCATATTAGCCTTGACCTCACCCTTATATGTTTACCCTCGTTAACCCCTTTGAGACTAAATATAGCCTTTCGTTTCATAACCCCATTCCCATAACCAACTCCGCATTGGAGTTTTAGCCCATATATACACTTTGCTCACCTTTATTTGGAATGTTACTTGGGATTGAATGATGCTGTTATGATGTCGGTTGCAATTTAGGCATATGAGAGTTTGAAAAGTAAAGTAAAGAAAGTAGTAAAAAAAAGTGAAGAAAAAGAGAGAGCAAAAAGAAAAAGAAAACAAAAGAAAACATGATAAAAAGAAGAAAAGAAAAGAAAAGAAAAAGAAAAGAGAAAGTTGTATATGTTGTGTATATAGTTCAATAAGCTTTGATTACTCTCCAAATGATACATTTAATGCTTGTTTTCCAATTTTGTTATTGCCCGCATTTTCCCCATTATCCCGAGTTTTCATTCCGAACACTTTGAATCCGTACATACATATCATTCATTTCGTACCCTATCCTATCATAAATTATAACCTTATAAAGTCCTATGTGATCTTAGGGTGCATTTAATTTAAAAGTCATAAAAGTTTTTATAATCTGTGAAAATGCATTTCGTCTCTTTTGATGAGTGGTATCTTTCATTGAGATTACAAGATTTTCATTTCCTATATAGCGTTCTTCATTTGCGACATGTGCACGGCCTAGTTTCCATTTATATTTACTCTTTATGACCACATGTCCCGTGTATTACCTCCCATTCCGAGTGATTTCATTTTTTGAGTGTAATTCCCGTGAGGATTGAATATATGCTTGTTTTATGTTTATCCGATTTATTTAAGTTTTTGCCAAATCATATTTTGCATATGCTCTCCCCCTTCCCACTTTTAAAGTTTCAATTCTATGAGGTGCATTCAACCAGTTAATAACAACGGACTTTATCTTGAATTCGTTCAATATGCTAATAACATGTTCAAAATCTTTTTCGTTGTTGTTGAGTTTGTCGCATGTTGGGTTGGGCATATTTTGTGGAAACCATGTGATGTTTGTGGGTATCATCCCTGAAAACCGTCACGAGACAACACTCGTCTACTAGGGTAACCTAGGGGTTTAATGGCTTATTGCATATGCTAAATGCAATCGTTTGCCCGCGAAAGTGGCCTTATCTTTTTATTGCATTTTTATCCCATTTTGCACTTGTATCCTGCTTTTGGTTTACTTGTAGCTCTTGTTGTTTCCTATTTCATTGCTAGGGACTAGCAATGTGTAAGTTATGGGGTGTGATACGACGCAAATATTGCGTATTTCACCCGTTAACCTACGCCTTATTAGCCCCCTTGGGTATCTTAATCCCTATACTTATGCTCATTAACCATACAACCTCGGATTTCTATGTTAACATGTTTTACAGGGGTTAATTGAGCTTTTGTAGGTATTTGGATGCTTAGTATGAAGTTCGGACGCTTTCCGAAAATGTTTCGTTGACTTTTGTAGCTTCGGGGGGATTTTAGTAATTTCAGCATTCGGGTTTGAATCCCGATCTCTTCACGGAAGTTGAAGCCCTTTTATTTCTCTTCGTGTGTCCGCCGACGGTGCATGATTCCGAATTGTATCGATGGAGTTATGGCATTTTTAGGATGATTTTTACTTAAAAAGTACACTCAAGGTCACATTCAAGGGCATTTTAGTCATTTCATATTTTGGTTTTTTAGCCTAATATCTTCTTGGATGTTGTATTCCTCTGAGTTATCTTCACGTAGCCTCTGACCGTGCCTCATTCCGAGCTATAACGAAGAAATGGCGAAATTTTCCGTAAAACAGGACAAAGCTGCAGAATTGCAGACCTGTAGGGGCGAATCGATTCGGCCCAAAACCGAATCGATTCGGAATGCTGCAGAATTACAGTTACGAATTTTCCCTGTTTCCAAATCGATTCAGAAAATTTCCAAATCGATTCGGCCCTGCAGATTTTTGTTTTTCTTCCCTTTTATTACAAGTTTGCCATGGGATATTTTGTATATAACTCATTTTCTCTCATTTGAGAGAAATATCTGAGATTTTTAGGATAGTTTAGCTTAGGGTTTTGAGGGTTTTTGGAGAGTTCTTCTTCATTTCTTCTTGAATTGACACCCTTTTGGGTTTGTAAGTTGACTATTCATTCACCCTCTCCATTAATATAGCTTGTATTTCATTAATTCTTGCTTTCTAGTTAGTTTACATGCTTTCAAATTAGTTTATTGTTGTTATTTATTGCTTTAATTAGTTTAGTTGTTGTTTAAAGTAGTTTAATCCATGTATTGTCCGTAGATAATGGGTTGGGATTGGGTTTCCGCCATTAATGGGCGTCGAGCTCCGAAAGTTAGGTTTTGGGTAAAATTGCATTTAATTGAAACCGCGTGTATTAAAGTTGGAGTGTTATGCGTTTAACTTTATTTGTCACACAATTTTAGTGTTTATAGCGATAATCCGAATTTAATCCGCGTGTGACTATTTTTTATTAAATGTTTAATCTCGCAACTTTGGGTTAAATTCCTTATTGTGTGATGTTTATGATTAATTAAAAATGCTCGATTAAATGTTTTCGAACCGAAATTCTAATTATTAGTTGTTTAGCCCATGGTGGGGATGTGATCCCGACTCTCGTTTTATTAGTTGTAGTATAGTGTTAACTTCTTCCTTTTTCTCTTTTATCACCATTCCCAACCATCACCTTTTCATTTATTTATTTTACACTTTTATTCCTGAAGTTTTAAAGCAATTAACATCTAAAATTCAATCACTCCCTGTGGATTTCTTACGATACCCGACTTACCGTTGTGCTTGCTTGTCAAGTGTAGTCGTAGTTTAGGTTTTTGTATTGAGCAGGCGAAACAAAAACAACGATTAGCATTCTGACACGACGCGACGCTACTTTTCGCGCTCGATCATTCTCCTTCTATCTCCAGTGAAAAATCTGGTGCATAATGGTGGTGTGTGGTGGTTATGGCTTGGAAACCATCTTTGTAACTTGTCCTCTTTCTCACGTTGCCCACTCCTTATTTTTTGGCTGATAATGGCTCTAATATTGGCTGATAAATATCACCTAATTTTTGCGAGTCACTATTCATTAAAAATTAAAATGACTAAAATACCCTCCCGGGTTACCGGTTAGGCCTAAAAATGCCCCGGGACCCAAACTAAACCCCTGGCTAGTGTTTTCTGACTATCTCGACCCTTTCGGATATGTTGGCGCACTCAAAATGATAATACAGATGACATAAAAAATAAACTACTTTTAAATCCATTAAATTTGGTCCTGACACGACTGACACGCGCGTCCCAACTTAATTACCGAAACTGTGATATTTTCAACTCACGAAAATTTTAATAAATTCAATAATCACATATCACCATAATCACTCAGCAATATTCAAAATTATCATCATATTTAAATACTAACTCTAGTCTCGCTAGATATGTAAATCCGAATTAATTTCCAATTAATTATCCCAAATGAATTTAATTAATCCCACAATTAAAAGCAATTTCATTTAATTAATCTCATAATTAAAAGCCAAAAAATTACGGGGTATTACATACTTCCCACTAATAACAGAATTTCTTCCCGAAATTTAGAAAAGTAGGCATACCTGGAAAAATTAGGCATCCTTCAGTACTCAAAACAAAATACAAAGAAAGGCTCAATCACTACAACCCTCACATAACAACAAGCTCATTGAACAATCTTGACACTTTATCAGTTATAGGGTTACACCTCAATAAATGCACCTCACGTTGTGCTCTTACTAAACAACATTCGAATAAGAATAGCCTATACATCATTGGTCGTATTATCTCAATATTATTGGAAGATTGTACCTCACTTCGTATCAACTCCCGCGTTTATTTAAAGTGAAAACTCCCATCATGGGAGAAAATATTTGACTCCTATTATCCGTTCTTCGAATCTCGGTTCCTGACGGTGTGACTTTTACACAAGGAACAAGCCATTTAAGACGGTTTGTGGTTATCCCATTATAGTCATCGGGCTCTAACTTCTGATTGCTCCAACAATCTGATAATTCGTTCACCTCTAAACATCCAGAGGAAGAATGGTAAGGTTTATCCACTTAAAACCTCATTAATCACCTTGTCCATTATAAATAGGTACGGGTGCTTTAACACAACTTTCTTGTTAGGTAATATCCTCTCCCCATTACCATATTATACTTCACTTACGATCTATACCCGTTGTGGAAATCAAATGATCGCAATGAGTCCAAAATTTACTTTCATACAGTTCCACCAGTCGTCAATCACCTTGTGCCTATTCCTCGGGCCATAGGTGATACAACTTTCTTAAAACGAAACTATTCCCACTACTTCCTTATATCCCATATTGAAGGTGGGTTTCAAGAATCTCATCCTAGTTCAGAATAATACTAGGTAGGACAATTTCTTCCTTCTTGACAACCCGTTCCACACATTCGAAGGCACTCGTTACTTATCTTTATGATTGCAAACCATCAAACAAATTTACCAACTTGACTCTTCAGCTACTGGAATCGTCGGCTCGACACCAAGTTTCGGGTTGACACCCTTACTCCAACCGATCTACTACTTAATATACCCCTTTCAACACCAACTTTCACGTATGACTCCTCCCATTAAGTGGTACTTAATAACCCTTTACTTTCCTCGGCGTATACCAAAATTTCTGACCCGTGCACTTTTCACCATGTTGTGCACATCTGGACTCTTTATACCTTATTGACATCCTCAATATATTTATGTGTAAGCCACCCTCAACGTTCTATTGGGTGGAACTCCGCTCCAAATTGTCCATAATAGTTAAATATTTGTCTTCTCAAGGGATACCCCATTTTTAAATGGCTTCCCACTGCCCTTCAACCAATTTCGGACGTGCTACTTCGATCGCACGTGAGTATACTGATTATCGTCCTTCTCTTATGACGCTTAATCCATTCTACCTCTACTATTTTGTAATATCAGTCTCACAAGTATAAATCTCACTCATCTCTATGTCTCTTCTTTCGGCGATTATCTCATCAGCAAACTAGGGTGTCTACACCCCTTATAACCCATGCATACGGGTTTAAACATCACATACGCTTCATAAGTACTCCAAACTATTTATTGTCCCTACATTTGCAACGTTCCCATACCACTTGGGCGTTCTCAATCACCCTCGAATTTAAAATTCTAAATCCTCCTAAACATCATTTCATCCTTCGACCCGCCAAAATAAAACAAAATTATCAGCACTTCCTCACTAACAACTGGCTCTACTGGCCTTATATCGTAATTTACCCCTTTAACTCCCAGTTATAACTACATACTTCCATAACGATCGAGGTAATTAAATCATGGACGAATGGACAAACATCTCCTTACTACCAACCTTACGCAAAGTTTCATGCATGGGATGTCTCGCAAAGTGAAATCCAAATAGGGAACCCCCCCGATACACTACTTCCTAGCATTGTCGGTCATCGAAATCCGTTAGGCCCTCAGTCCATATCATGTACCCCTATATTCTCGTCTCTTGATAACAAAGTTACATCTACTTCCTCAATTACACTTAAACAAGGAACTCCTTCCGAAAGACACTGTCTCTTAACATTGATGATAACCACATTCCTTAAACATCATGCAAACATAATCGGGGTTCTCAAAATCCCGTCCCCAGACATATAACTATGAGTATTAACTTTCACGTCTCTAAAGGGTGATATAGCAATGCACTCTTCTTATTACCACATCCTGAGCATTAATTATAATCACTAGTTAAATCTGTCCACTGAACAGTAAACCAAATACACTCCGATTTCTTTCAATAAAGTCCCTACACATACTGGGAACAATTATCCGAGACCATTATACTTTTTGAAGTCTCAACAATACATATATATACATATATACAAATATATAAATGTGAGTCCGGCCCTCTCGCAGATGGGGCCTCGTCAGAACAAAACATTCTACACTAAGGTAGTAACCACGATAGACTAGCAATATCCGTACACTATCGGTTTAAGATATTGTAAAAAAACATAATTAGGATAATATCATACTCGTATAACACTGCACTAAAACAAGAAATTTTAATAAGGTATATACCACTAACGATACACCCATTCATCATCCGCGGATAACACTAAAGGTAACCCCACTATACCAGAGAAAATATTCATATAAATAATAACATTGTTGACATACGCACTAAACTTGACTCTTATGCGAATATAGAAATAAAAATGTAGTAACTTGTTCCTGACACATGCAATACGTAACATCATCTGAGGATATAACTCATACTTCAATCTTGACAATCGCCCTGGCAGCTCAATTGGTTCCTGGACTTAACATACATGTCCATACAAAACCAAATTTTTTAATAACTATTGTCCTTGCTAGGCACCATACCCTTATCCCTATACTTGCTTCGGGAAAAAATTTAACGCACGGGTTTCACTTCCTACAAAATACCTCTACACATACTCCACTTAACTCCGATCACACTAACCATGTTAGGGTTGTCCTTCTCTTGGACGTTGGTAGTCTCGACTCAGATGACTACCTCTATTGTTCCCTTAGCTTTGATGGACCTAAGAAACACTCTACTAGCTTCGACAAATCTTACTGAAATCACCATCGCTCGGTAACAATTCAGCTATCCGAATCATTTAAATGGGTCCCCTGATGGGTCTCCCCCTTGTGGTGCTTCTTCAACACCGTTTCTCCCAGTCTTACTCTATCTAAATTCTTCAATTCTTGTAGCTCCCCACATAAGGAAGCGCTTACCTCCATATTAACAAAATGCCATATTTTTACCATCTGCATTTACCGTCCAAGCAGAATTCCACAGAAGTGCTAATAATTCTTCTTGTAAGTTAATTTTCCCCTTTAATGTCCTCTTCTCCATTGCACCTACTTCATCTGGTGTAAGGTTCGTAAATTAATTAAATTTCTTTTAACAAAGTGACCTCTGTCCGACCCTCTTGTGTGAGTTCAGAACAACGTCCCATCTTATCTTGAACATCTGATGAAGGAACTTAAGGTCAAACCTTTTTTGACAAAACATTCCACTTCTAAGTGTGGTGGTTGCCTCTCACCATTGTAACTCTGCTCTTACGAGCCAAGAAAAATTTTACCCAAAATTTTCACACCCAATTTGCCATACTCCGACATATGCCCAAGCCTTTGGATATATTACCTTCGATGGCTAACACATGCCATTTCCGCATTTCTAGACTGCTGGTTCTCTTCAATGTTTCGTCTGACTCTCTCCCATTCCAACCATCCTGGGCAAGTCAAATTTGACCCCACTTTTTACTATAGTGGCTCCTGGAAGTCATATGTTGTGCCTTAGCCGTCTTTATCGTTTTGGTCTTCCGCGTCGTAATAGGGGTGACCTCAACTACGATCATCATTCTTGAATATACCTTATAACCTCAATGGAGCTTTGCCTCCTGCTATCCTCGCCTGACACACTGCATCGTTCGGCACACGAACACACCCGAATGCAAATAAGATTCACTACCATATACATTATATCAGGAGAACGAAACCTCACCAAAGAAATCAATAATCCTAAACACAAGGCTCTATATCAAAGAAATCTATGCTGGAAGCATAATAAGCCGCACAGATCCTAAAGGACACTAGAACCGGATGCTCTGATACCACCTATGATACCCCGACTAATTAAATATCGGGTAACTACTCCTTTATGAAATTAATACAAAATATCGAGTTGGTTCAGTCGTAGCATCACTGTCGAAAACATTTAATTTATTACTAGACACCTAATATTTAAAAAGAGAGATGCCAAATTATTATTAATTAAATTAACAATAACCAAGTAATTAAATCAACAACCTTTAATCGCAATAACAATCTCGTGTAAATAACCAACGAAATAAAATAAATTGAGTCTGGAGTAAACACTCCAATAATAATATTACCAGAGTAAATAAAATCCCGATACAAGAGTTTGAATAATCCAACATCTGAAATAATGAAAGTCTGCATCTACAATCTCTAGATAAGAATTGGGCACCATGCCCTAACTGATATGAATGACCCTGAAGGAATCAAGAATAAATGTGGAGGCGTCTAATACTAAGATCCTGTAACTTTCACAGCAGCTACAGCAGATCATCAGAATGGAACTCCTATGCTTGGCATCCATGTGGTTCGGCACCAAAAATGTTTTTACAAAACAAAAATAAATTTGGAGGAAAACGGGTCAGGGCCCGAGGTGAAAACAGTTTAAAATTTTTGCAAGTGCATAAATTACAATTAAACAACACATATTGCAAACGTGTTAGTTGCGTACTCTCACATGAGTTTCTCACCTCTTAACTAATGTGCACGCCCAACGTATTCCCTTAACCCATCCGAGTTTTACCGCTAACTAATTAGTCTGTACCACTCCTACTTTCGCATTCTAACATAGAGTATCTACTCGTAACACCCAAACTAGTCATATTCACAACCCATTTTCGCATTCATTAAATTACTGTGACACCCCGCCTAATTAAATACCGGGTGATCACTCCTTTATTAAATTAAAATCAAGGTGAACAGTTGGTTCATTCTTAGCATCAATGTTGTTAAAATACTTTTCCAATTTAAACACCCTAAATAATTAAGCTAAGTGTCAAAACCATTTAAAACCTTATTCTCATTTTATTAAATCCGGTTATAAAACCTTAAACCATTAACATCTAAAGAGTCACGCAATAAGTAGAAGAATAAAATGAACATTAAAGAGTTTACCCAATAATAATAAATCCCAACATTAAAATACTAAGGAAAACATCCTGACATTTACAATCCCCAAATAAAGATACTGAAATATAAAAGAATTACAATCTCTGACAATAACAACTAAATAATGGAAAAGGGAGACAAATGCCCCTGCTGGATAAAGTTGAACTAGAAGTAGAGTCAACAATGAGCTCGTCTAAGCAATGGCCTGCAACTCCCACAAAAGCTACAGCGCGTTCCATCCAAAGAATCCTAAGCAAGACACCCCTGTGGCTGGGCAGCTGTAATACATATATATATAGACACAAGAGAGAAGAAGTAACAGCAAACGGGTCAGAGCCCGAATGTAGAACCATTTTAAAAATAGTTTAGCAAGTATTTAAATTTATTACAGGCCAATGCAACAACATATTAGTGCGACACTCTCTTGAGAAATTCTCACCTCTCTTCTAATGTGCACACCTATCGCACTAACCTTCCCAATGGTCTATCTCGTCATATACCACACTATCTTTCCCCAATGATTTAACTTATCTTAGGTTATTCGCAGAATTTACAACTGATCAACACAAGTATTTAAAACGTAAGATTACATTTTGTAACCAAAGTTCTCCTTTTTACTATATTAATCAATAAAGTTTTCCAGTGTCATATTATACTTTCTCAACACAAGTATTTATAATTTGAGTCATCAACCATGTCCTACATATCAATTCACAGTAGGCAGTTCCAGTTTTCAGAATTTCATATATATATCATAACAGCACCCCACATAAAAACTATGGTGCGGGAATACTCTACTATCCAACCCCATATCACTCGTATTAAGGGGAATAAAAATTCGGAATCACTCTCGAATTGTATTAACACATACACAACAATATTGAGGCGAAGCATAGATTCCAAGTCTCTGAGAGGATGGCACATACCCGCGTCTCTTAGGACCGTCTGAACTATCAAATCGATAGCCTGTACCAAGGATATCTATCTCCTAGGGTACGAATCAATATCCCCCATAAGGCACATGGGATAAGACCGTCCCAGCGCGGTAACCTCGGGATAGCAAGTAGCGTGGGTATGATTTTCACACATAGATAGTATATGCATACACAATCATATATCTATACTAATATTACCATATCAATATTAGGTATATCTCAAATCCCATAGTTACGACATTTATCCATATTATCATATTTTAGTAAACACTTACAACGGCTCGTTTCTAACCTTGATTCGGTATTATTCCAACGTACCACACAACTCTCATGGCTTTATTCTCCAAATTATAAAATTCAGTAGGTATACACATTTGTCCCAAAGTAACTCTCTTACGTGTCTCTCTCTTTAAATCATAAATTCACCGACCCTTATGTAATTATCCCAAAATACAATCTTTGCCTGACATCAAGGGTCCCAAAATTTATTCACATGCCCTACTGGTCTTCCCTATCTCCCAAAACATTTTATTAAGGATGCCCAAGAATTATTTCACAATAAATTGAACTTAACTAATTTAGAAAGGGAAATAGGAGTCTGCCAGGAGGGGTCGATCGATCAAGGTCTGGGGCTCGATCGATCGAACCTTCGATCGATCGAAGCTCTGGGCTCGATCGATCGATCAAGCAGGTACTACGATTTCTGCAGATTTGCAGTTACGGGTTTCATCTTCTAACCTTCACTAATTCCATAATTATCATACCCAATCGACCCAAAATTCATACCACAAATGTTATATCATCATACCAGGTATTTCTAACGTAAAGCATGTAGATTTCTAACACCAATCAGGGATTTATGGCCCAAAAATTTATATAATTATCAAGAACCCTAGAATTTTCATAAACAGAGTTCCAACCAGTATTTCCAGAAAATTTCTTCTTATAAACATCATAATTTCGTGGGTAATTCCTCTACATGGCAAGGGTTTCCACAATTATCAATTTATCCATCACTACATGCAATTCTTATCACAAATCTTTGGTTTTCTTCCATAAAAACTCATTCTAATTACTCCTAAACTAATATGAAAGATGCACCAACGAAATAAGCAAGATAAACACTTGCCTGGGGTTTTTGGTGTTCTGATTTGCAGATAATTTTCGTGTGGTTGCGTTCCCCGTCGCGCGATCTACGCGCTGGTGCTGGTGGCGGTGCAAACGGATGGATTCTGGGCCTTGGATTGCCTTGGAAGCTCTCTCATTCCCTCTCCTATGGTCGTCACTTGTCTTTGGTTGTTCTAACCCTAGAAGAAAACCTTAGACATCTGATATAACCCTTATAATTTCGTGGGTTTAATTACCCATAATTGCGAAATGTCCAAAACGCCCTCCCGGGGTACTAATTAGGCCTAAAAACGCCCCGAGACCCAAACTAAACCCCCGGGTACACTTTTCTGACTATCTCAACCCTTTCGGGCGCATTGGTGCACTCAAAACGACCATACGAACGATTTATAAAATATTCACTTTTATTTATCAATGTTTAGTCCCGACGCGACACGGGCGCGTCCCGACTCAAATTTCCAAAATTGTCATTTTATTCACTCTTGACATTCAATATAACCAATATTACATATTACTTTGCTCATTAGTAATATTCAACAAATTTCCCATAATTACTAACTCTCGTCACGTTAATAATTATAACATAATTAATTTCCGGATTTTTATTAAATAATTAACTCACATTAAATTTAATAAATCCCCAAATTAATATAGCATAAAAATACGGGGTATTACATACTTACCCCCTAATAACGAAAATTTCGTCCCGAAATTCAGAAAATAAGGCCTATCAGGTAGCACAATTATGGATATCCTTTTCCATACACAAACTAACTACACATTACGGTGCTCAATCACTATAGCTGTTTCTTCACAGTAACATTGTTTTACATTCTCTTTGGAGACACTTCACATTGTGCTCCCAACCGACAACATTCGCATAGGTCACGCCTATACGTTATAAATTTCATTATCTCACTATCATTAGGAGGCCGCACCTCACTACATGACAAATACTCGGATTTATTCATATACAAAACTCCCATTCTGAGAAATATTACTAACATTTGATCACTCCTGCTCGCCTAAAACAGTCGTGGAATTCTACCACATTTATCGGATGTTCTCTCGACCGATCCAAAAATTCTGATTATCTACTCTCCTCTGAACATACGGGAGGAGAATAGTCGAGGTTCTCCATAACAAAACCTTAATAAGCACCTTGCACGCGACAAACAAGTACGAGTACTTCTACGGAGCATTCCTGAAATCATCGTACCAAGATTCCAAAATCTCTTTCACGTTTCTCCACAAATCTTTAATCACCGTGCGCCTATTCCCTGGCTAGGGTGATACATCCTACTCGAAACGAAATCTTATCTCCGTTGGTTCCTGAATCCCATATCAAAGGTGGGATTTACCAATCTCATCGTGATTCAGAAATTTATACTGCGCCGGACCATGCACTGGCGCGATCCTTCCTTTCAAAGGAAGTCTGGGGCATACTAGTTAATATTATAAGCCAGCCCAAAGGAATATCAATCACTTCCTTCTCAGCGGCTTAATTCACATGTTCGGGATGAACCCTCAATCTTGTTTTGACGATGGCAACCCATCCAAGGACTGTACCGACTTTACCGACCTCTTCCAATTTCAGGAATTATCGATAAACACAAAATTCTTTGGTTGAATCTCCTCTTTCAACCAAACCTTACCTATGGGCGGTGCCTGTAGAGACTACTCATTATGTCCCACTAAACATCGATTCTTCCTTGAAATGTCTCACATTAAGTGACACGTAATACTCCCCTTCCTTCCTTGGAGTATGCCGAAAGTTCCGACCCGTGCTCTTATCTCCCCGAAGCGCACTTCTGGTTCTCTTATACTATACTAACATCATCACCCTTTATATGTGTGAGTCGCTCTCACACTTGCCTACTAACAACTCCGCTCTGAGTGTTCTTCATAATCATTTAATTCTGCTTCATTCGAGGAATACTCTTTTTAAATGACTTCCCACAGTCTTCCAATTCAAATTTGGGTGTGCTATTCTAATTACACACCTATGGATGGATTATCGCCCTTCAAGTGACGTTTAATCCACTCTATCACTTCCACTTCGTTATGTTATCCCCACAAACACATTTTACACACGTCCATTGCCACGCCCCTTCATCTTGGACGAGTTTTAACATCAATTAATCAGGATGTCTACACACCCTATAAACCGGGCATACTAACGTAACCATCACATACTCTCCATACTAATAAACAAATTCTTTATTTTCCCCTGGTGCTTACAACGTAATAACAACACTCTAATCACCCTAAAAATCAAAATTTTAAATCTTCCTTATCATCGTTCCACCCCTCAACTCGTGGGGTAACTTTTAATGCTTTCTTACCACAAGATCCGACTTCAATGGCTTTACATCAAAATTCAACTTCCAACTTACATACATAATTACTTGATTCCATTTCGACCAGGGTACCGAACTCATGGAATACTGACCAAACGTATCCCTATTTCCAACCTTACACTAAGTTTCATGCGTGGGATGTCTCGCAAAGCGAAATCCAAACAAGGAACCCTCCCGATACACTACTGCCTAGTATTGTCGGTTATCGAGATCCGTTAGGTCCTCCATCCATAGCATATACCCCTTTATTCCGTCCCTTGATAGAAAAGTTACAATTTCTCCCGTAATTATGCTTAACAAAGAACGTTTCACTAATTGCACTATTGTTGAGTAAAGGTTGGCGGTAATAGCATTCCATAAATCTCGAATACATACTATCGGAATTCTCGAAATTCCTTTCCCTAATAATAGGGGTATAAATATTAACTCCCACGTCTCTAAAGGATAAATATAACAATGCACTCTTCCCATCACTAAGTCCGGGGTGCTAAACATAATACTGAGTCAAATCCTTTTGCTCAACGATAAATCCCGATACATATTGAATTATACTGGCAAAGTCTATACATACTTTGGCATCGAATATCTCGAGCCCACTATCTCCTCCGAAGTCTCTAGGATAGATAATATAAGTGTGAGTCCAACCTTCTCACAGGTAAAGCCTCGCCAAAACAAACATAAAACATGTTGCACTAATGCAACCACCCCGATAGTCTTGCAATAAATGCCCACTATCGTACTAACCACTTCTATAACATTTTAACAAAGATAATATCATAATCGTGTATCACATCACTACAACGAGTAACCTCAATAAAATACGTAACACTGTTAATATACTCATTCATCCTCCACGGATAGCACTAAAGAAAAATCCCGCTACACTAGGGGAAAAATATTCACATTTTAATAATAACGTTTAAAATGATATGCATTAAGCTCGTCTCACATGCTAATCTAGCAAGGAACAAAATATGGTGACTCGCTCGTGTCACATAAACACGCCTCATCCTCTGAGGATACAACTTATACTTCCACCCTGCCTATCGTCTTGACTGCGCAAGTGGTTTCTGGACGTAACACGTCTACTCAAACCAAACAAAATTACTTTAATCGTTGCCTTTTACTAGGCACCGTATTCTTGTCATTTTTCTCACTTTGGAACATATCATCGCGAGCGATCTCACTCCGCATAAAATACCTCAACACATAATTCCACTTACCACCTGTCCTACTAACCAGGTTAGGATTGTCCTTCTCTCGGACTTTAGTAGACTCGATTCCTGTTAGCCATCCCGGTTGTTCCCTTAGCTTTTTAGGCCATAAAGATCCTGTTACTATCTATAATAGTACTTACTGAATTTACCATCACTTGGTAAAAATTTCATTATCCGAATCATTTAAATGGGTCCCCTAATGTGTATCCACATCCCTTTGTGGTGCTACACTACCACCCTCGTATTCAGTCTTATTCTCGACTAACTTCTTCGATTCCTTTAAACTTCCCACACAAGGAGCATTATCATCTATTTTGACAAAATACAACATTGTCAACCTCTGAATCAACCGTCCATCAGAATTTCCTCCTCGAGTATTATTAATTATTATTACGAGTTGGTCTCCCACTTGGAGTCGTTTGCTTTACTCGTATCTCCATCTTCCGATGCAAAATTCGCTATTGATTTGGGTTCATATCCACAATCGGACTTCTGTCATGCCCTCCTGTGATGAGTTCAGAACCACATTTGCTTCTCACCCTGAACAGTTGAGGAAGGAACATACGGTCAACACTGTACCTAAGGTTCTCCTATAGGCATAGCATTCCACTTCGAAAATTGGTGGTTGACTCCAACCATTATAATTTCGTCCAGAAAGACAAGAAAATTTTCACTTTCAGTTTGCCACACTTCGTCCTATATCCAAGCCTTTGGATACTTTACCTCCTCTGGTAAAGGCACAAAATTTCCGCATTTCTAGAATTTCCCACTGACAGTCTCTACACGTTTTTGTAATACGCTGGGTAAGTTTACCCTCGCACCTCATTTGACTATAACAGCATTTGGAAATCACTGTTGCGCCTTAGTCGCCTTTCTAGTCTTGGCTTCTCGTGCCATAATGGAGGTGACCTCGACTACGGTCATCATCCTCGGATATATATATTATAATCTCAACTGAGCCCTCCCTCCTGATGTACGCTTAACGGTCCTCTTCTGACATCCGTCATCGCTCGGCACACGCACACATCCGAACGAAATTAGAATTCACTAGTGTATACACATTATAGCAGGAGAATGAAATCTCGTCAAAGGAATCGACAATCCTAAACATAGGGCTCTATAACAAACAAAGCAACGCTGAAAGCATAATAAGCCGTACAGATCCTAAAGGACACTAGAACCTGATGCTCTGATACCACCTGTGACACCCCGCCTAATTAAATACCGGGCGATCACTCATTTATTAAATTAAAATCAAGGTGAACGGTTGGTTCATTCTTAGCATCACCGTCGTTAAAATACTTTTCCAATTTAAACACCCTAAATAATTAAGCTAAGTGTCAAAACCATTTAAAACCTTATTCTCATTTTATAAAATCCGGTTATAAAACCTTAAACCATTAACATCTAAAGAGTCACGCAATAAGTAGAAGAATAAAATGAACATTTAAGAGTTTACCCAACAATAATAAATCCCAACATTAAAATACTAAGGAAAACATCCTGACATTTACAATCCCGAAACAAAGATATTAAAATATAAAAGAATTACAATCTCTGACAATACCAACTAAATAATGGAAAAGGGCGACACATGCCCCTGCTGGATAAAGTTGAACTAGAAGTAGAGTCAACAATGAGCTCGTCTAAGCAATGGCCTGCAACTCCCACAAAAGCTACGGAGCGTTCCATCCAAAGAATCCTAAGCAAGACACCCCTGTGGCTGGGCACCTGTAATACATATATATATAGACACAAGAGAGAAGAAGTAACAGCAAACGGGTCAGAGCCTGAATGTAGAACCGTTTTAAAAATAGTTTAACAAGTATTTAAATTGATTACAGGCCAATGCAACAACATATTAGTGCGACACTCTCTTGAGAAATTCTCACCTCTCTTCTAATGTGCACACCTATCGCACTAACCTTCCCAATGGTCTATCTCGTCATATACCACACTATCTTTCCCCAATGATTTAACTTATCTTAGGTTATTCGCAGAATTTACAACTGATCAACACAAGTATTTAAAACGTAAGATTACATTTTGTAACCAAAGTTCTCCTTTTTACTTTATTAATCAATAAAGTTTTCCAGTGTCATATTATACTTTCTCAACACAAGTATTTATAATTTGAGTCATCAACCATGTCCTACATATCAATTCACAGTAGGCAGTTCCAGTTTTCAGAATTTCATATATATATATATATATATATATATATATATTAACTACTCGTATAATATATATATCATAACAGCACCCCACATAAAAACTATGGTGCGGGCATACTCTACTATCCAACCCCATATCACTCGTATTAAGGGGAATACAAATTCGGAATCACTCTCGAATTGTATTAACACATACACAACAATATTGAGGCGATGCATAGATTCCAAGTCTCTGAGAGGATGGCACATACCCGCGTCTCTTAGGACCGTCTGAACTATCAAATCGATAGCCTGTACCAAGGATATCTATCTCCTAGGGTACGAATCAATATCCCCCATAAGGCACACGGGATAAGACCGTCCCAGTGCGGTAACCTCGGGATAGCAAGTAGCGTGGGTATGATTTTCACACATAGATAGTATATGCATACACAATCATATAACTATACTAATATTACCATATCAATATTAGGTATATCTCAAATCCCATAGTTACGACATTTATCCATATTATCATATTTTAGTAAACACTTATAACGGTTCGTTTCTAACCTTGATTCGGTATTATTCCAACGTACCACACGACTCTCATGGCTTTATTCTCCAAATTATAAAATTCAGTAGGTATACACATTTGTCCCAAAGTAAATCTCTTGCGTGTCTCTCTCTTTAAATCATAAATTCACCGACCCTTATGTAATTATCCCAAAATACAATCTTTGCCCGACATCAAGGGTCCCAAAATTTATTCACATATCCTACTGGTCTTCCCTATCTCCCAAAACATTTTATTAAGGATGCCCAAGAATTATTTCACAATAAATTGAACTTAACTAATTTAGAAAGGGAAATAGGAGTCTGCCAGGAGGGGTCGATCGATCGAGGTCTGGGGCTCGATCGATCGAACCTTCGATCTATCGAAGCTCTGGGCTCGATCGATCGATCAAGCAGGTATTGCGATTTCTGCATATTTGCAGTTACAGGTTTCATCTTCTAACCTTCACTAATTCCATAATTATCATACCCAATCGACCCAAAATTCATACCACAAACGTTATATCATCATACCATGTATTTCTAACGTAAAGCATGTACATTTCTAACACCAATCAGGGATTTATTGCCCAAAAATTTATATAATTATCAAGAACCCTAGAATTTTCATAAACAGAGTTCCAACCAGTATTTCCAGAAAATTTCTTCTTATAAACATCATAATTTCGTGGGTAATTCCTCTACATGGCAAGGGTTTCCAGAATTATCAATTTATCCATCACTACATGCAATTCCTATCTCAAATCTTTGATTTTCTTCCATAAAAACTCATTATAATTACTCCTAAAATAATATGAAAGATGCACCAACGAAATAAGCAAGATAAACACTTGCCTGGGGTTTTTGGTGTTCTGATTTGCAGATAATTTTGGTGTGGTTGCGTTCCCCGCCGCGCGATCTACGCGCTGGTGGTGGTGGCGGTGCAAACGGATGGATTCTGGGCCTTAGATTGCCTTGGAAGCTCTCTCCTTCCCTCTCCTATGGCCGTCACTTGTCTTTGGTTGTTCTAACCCTAGAAGACAACCTTAGACATCTGATATAACCCTTAGAATTTCGTGGGTTTAATTACCCATAATTGCGAAATGTCCAAAACGCCCTCCCGGGGTACTAACTAGGCCTAAAAACGCCCCAAGACCCAAACTAAACACCCGGGTACACTTTTCTGACTATCTCGACCCTTCCGGGCACGTTGGCGCACTCAAAACGACCATACGAACGATTTATAAAATATTCACTTTTATTTATCAATGTTTAGTCCCGACGCGACACGGGCGCGTCCCGACTCAAATTTCCAAAATTGTCATTTTATTCACTCGTGACATTCAATATAACCAATATTACATATTACTTTGCTCATTAGTAATATTCAATAAATTTCCCATAATTACTAACTCTCGTCACGTTAATAATTATAACATAATTAATTTCCGGATTTTTATTAAATAATTAACTCATATTAAATTTAATAAATCCCCAAATTGATATAGCATAAAAATACGGGGTATTACATACTTACCCCCTAATAACGAAAATTTCGTCCCGAAATTCAGAAAATAAGGCCTATCAGGTAGCACAATTCTTGATATCCTTTTCCATACACAAACTAACTACACATTACGGTGCTCAATCACTATAGCCCTTTCTTCACAGTAACATTGTTTTACATTCTCTTTGGAGACACTTCACATTGTGCTCCCAACCGACAACATTCGCATAGGTCACGCCTATACGTTATAAATTTCATTATCTCACTATCATTAGGAGGCCGCACCTCACTACATGACAAATACTCGGATTTATTCATATACAAAACTCCCATTCTGAGAAAATATTACGAACATTTGATCACTCCTGCTCGCCTAAAACAGTCGTGGAATTTTACCACATTTATCGGATGTTCTCTCAACCGATCCAAAAATTCTGATTATCTACTCTCCTCTGAACATACGGGAGGAGAATAGTCGAGGTTCTCCATAACAAAACCTTAATAAGCACCTTGCACGCGACAAACAAGTACGAGTACTTCTACGGAGCAATCCTGAAATCATCGTACCAAGATTCCAAAATCTCCTTCACGTGTCTCCACAAATCTTTAATCACCGTGCGCCTATTCCCTGGCTAGGGTGATACATCCTACTCGAAACGAAATCTTATCTCCGTTGGTTCCTGAAATCCCATATCAAAGGTGGGATTTACCAATCTCATCCTGATTCAGAAATTTATACTGCGCCGGACCATGCACTGGCGCGATCCTTCCTTTCAAAGGAAGTCTGGGTCATACTAGTTAATATTATAAGCCAGCCCAAAGGAATATCAATCACTTCCTTCTCAACGGCTTAATTCACATGTTCGGGATGAACCCTCGATCTTGTTTTGACGATGGCAACCCATCCAAGGACTGTACCGACTTTACCGACCTCTTCCAATTTCAGGAATTGTCGATAAACACAAAATTCTTTGGTTGAATCTCCTCTTTCAACCAAACCTTACCTATGGGCGGTGCCTGTAGAGACTACTCACTATGTCCCACTAAACATCGATTCTTCCTTGAAATGTCTCACATTAAGTGACATGTAATACTCCCCTTCCTTCCTTGGAGTATGCCGAAAGTTTCGACCCGTGCTCTTCTCTCCCCGAAGCGCACTTCTGGTTCTCTTATACTATACTAACATCATCACCCTTTATATGTGTAAGTCGCTCTCACACTTGCCTACTAACAACTCCGCTCCAAGTGTTCTTCATAATCATTTAATTCTGCTCCATTCAAGGAATACTCTTCTTAAATGACTTCCCACAGTCTTCCAATTCAAATTTGGGTGTGCTATTCTAATTACACACCTATGGATGGATTATCGCCCTTCAAGTGACGTTTAATCCACTCTATCACTTCCACTTCGTTATGTTATCCCCACAAACACATTTTACACACGTCCATTGCCACGCCCCTTCATCTTGGACGAGTTTTAATATCAATTAATCAGGATGTCTACACACCCTATAAACCGGGCATACTAGCGTAAGCATCACATACGCTCCATACTAATAAACAAATTCTTTGTTTTTCCCTGGTGATTGCAACGTGATAACAACACTCTAATCACCCTAGAAATCAAAATTTTAAATCTTCCTTATCATCGTTCCACCCCTCAACTCGTGGGGTAACTTTTAATGCTTTCTTACCACAAGATCCGACTTCAATGGCTTTAAATCAAAATTCAACTTCCAACTTACATACATAATTACTTGATCCCATTTCGACCAGGGTACCGAACTCATGGAATAGTGACCAAACGTCTCCCTATATCCAACCTTACACTAAGTTTCATGCGTGGGATGTCTCGCAAAGCGAAATCCAAACAAGGAACCCTCCCGATACACTACTGCCTAGTATTGTCGGTTATCGAGATCCGTTAGGTCCTCCATCCATAGCATATACCCCTTTATTCTGTCCCTTAATAGAAAAGTTACAATTTCTCCCGTTATTATGCTTAACAAAGAACGTTTCACTAATTGCACTATTGTTGAGTAAAGGTTGGCGGTAATAGCATTCCATAGATCTCGAATACATACTATCGGAATTCTCGAAATTCCTTTCCCTAATAATAGGGGTATAAATATTAACTCCCACTTCTCTAAAGGATAAATATAACAATGCACTCTTCCCATCACTAAGTCCGGAGTGCTAAACATAATACTGAGTCAAATCCTTTCGCTCAACGGTAAATCCCGATACATATGGAATTATACTGGCAAAGTCTATACATACTTTGGCATCGAATATCTCGAGCCCACTATCTCCTCCGAAGTCTCTAGGATAGATAATATAAGTGCGAGTCCAACCTTCTCACAGGTAAAGCCTCGCCAAAACAAACATAAAACATGTTGCACTAATGCAACCACTCCGATAGTCTTGCAATAAATTCCCACTATCGTACTAACCACTTCTATAACATTTTAACAAAGATAATATCATACTCGTGTATCACATCACTACAACGAGTAACCTCATTAAAATACGTAACACTGTTAATATACTCATTCATCCTCCGCGGATAGCACTAAAGAAAAATCCCGCTACACTAGGGGAAAAAAATTCACATTTTAACAATAACGTTTAAAATGATATGCATTAAGCTCGTCTCACATGCTAATCTAGCAACGAACAAAATATGGTGACTCGCTCGTGTCACATAAACACGCCTCATCCTCTGAGGATACAACTTATACTTCCACCCTGCCTATCGTCTTGACTGTGCAAGTGGTTTCTGGACGTAACACGTCTACTCAAACCAAACAAAATTACTTTAATCGTTGCCTTTTACTAGGCACCGTATTCTTGTCATTTTTCTCACTTTGGAACATATCATCGCGAGCGATCTCACTCCGCATAAAATACCTCAACACATAATTCCACTTACCACCTGTCCTACTAACCAGGTTAGGATTGTCCTTCTCTCGGACTTTAGTAGACTCGATTCCTGTTAGCCATCCCGGTTGTTCCCTTAGCTTTTTAGGCCATAAAGATCCTATTACTATCTATAATAGTACTTACGGAATTTACCATCACTTTGTAAGAATTCCATTATCCGAATCATTTAAATGGGTCCCCTGATGTGTATCCACATCCCTTTGTGGTGCTACACTACCACCCTCGTATTCAATCTTATTCTCGACTAACTTCTTCGATTCCTTTAAACTTCCCACACAAGGAGCATTATCATCTATTTTGACAAAATACAACATTGTCAACCTCTGAATCAACCGTCCATCAGAATTTCCTCCTCGAGTATTATTAATTATTATTACGAGTTGGTCTCCCACTTGGAGTCGTTTCCTTCACTCGTATCTCCATCTTCCGATGCAAAATTCGCTAATGATTTGGGTTCATATCCACAATCGTACTTCTGTCATGCCCTCATGTGATGAGTTCAGAACCACATTTGCTTCTCACCCTGAACAGTTGAGGAAGGAACATACGGTCAACACTGTACCTAAGGTTCTCCTATAGGCATAGCATTCCACTTCGAAAATTGGTGGTTGACTCCAACCATTATAATTTCGTCCGGAAAGACAAGAAAATTTTCACTTTCAGTTTGCCACACTTCGTCCTATATCCAAGCCTTTGGATACTTTACCTCATCTGGTAAAGGCACAAAATTTCCGCATTTCTAGAATTTCCCACTGACAGTCTCTACACGTTTTTGTAATACTTTGGGTAAGTTTACCCTCACACCTCATTTGACTATAACAGCATTTGGAAATCACTGTTGCGCCCTAGTCGCCTTACTTGTCTTGGCTTCTCGTGCCATAATGGAGGTGACCTCGACTACGGTCATCATCCTCGGATATATATATTATAATCTCAACTGAGCCCTGCCTCCTGATGTACGCTTAACGGTCCTCTTCTGACATCCGTCATCGCTCGGCACACGCACACATCCGAACGAAATTAGAATTCACTAGTGTATACACAATATAGCAGGAGAACGAAATCTCGTCAAAGGAATCGACAATCCTAAACATAGGGCTCTATAACAAACAAAGCAACGCTGAAAGCATAATAAGCTGTACAGATCCTAAAGGACACTAGAACCTGATGCTCTGATACCACCTGTGACACCCCGCCTAATTAAATACCGGGCGATCACTCCTTTATTAAATTAAAATCAAGGTGAACAGTTGGTTCATTCTTAGCATCACCGTCGTTAAAATACTTTTCCAATTTAAACACCCTAAATAATTAAGCTAAGTGTCAAAACCATTTAAAACCTTATTCTCATTTTATTAAATCCGGTTATAAAACCTTAAAACATTAACATCTAAAGAGTCATGCAATGAGTAGAAGAATAAAATGAACATTTAAGAGTTTACCCAACAATAATAAATCCCAACATTAAAATACTAAGAAAAACATCCTGACATTTACAATCCCGAAATAAAGATAGAGAAATATAAAAGAATTACAATCTCTGACAATACCAACTAAATAATGGAAAAGGGCGACACATGCCCCTGCTGGATAAAGTTGAACTAGAAGTAGAGTCAACAATGAGCTCGTCTAAGCAATGGCCTGCAACTCCCACAAAAGCTACAGAGCGTTCCATCCAAAGAATCCTAAGCAAGACACCCCTGTGGCTGGGCACCTGTAATACATATATATATAGACACAAGAGAGAAGAAGTAACAGCAAACGGGTCAGAGCCCGAATGTAGCACCGTTTTAAAAATAGTTTAGCAAGTATTTAAATTGATTACAGGACAATGCAACAACATATTAGTGCGACACTCTCTTGAGAAATTCTCACCTCTCTTCTAATGTGCACACCTATCGCACTAACCTTCCCAATGGTCTATCTCGTCATATACCACACTATCTTTCCCCAATGATTTAACTTATCTTAGGTTATTCGCAGAATTTACAACTGATCAACACAAGTATTTAAAACGTAAGATTACATTTTGTAACCAAAGTTCTCCTTTTTACTTTATTAATCAATAAAGTTTTCGAGTGTCATATTATACTTTCTCAACACAAGTATTTATAATTTGAGTCATCAACCATGTCCTACATATGAATTCACAGTAGGCAGATACAGTTTTCAAAATTTCATATATATATATTAACTACTCGTATAATATATATATCATAACAGCACCCCACATAAAAACTATGGTGCGGGCATACTCTACTATCCAACCCCATATCACTCGTATTAAGGGGAATACAAATTCAGAATCACTCTCGAATTGTATTAACACATACACAACAATATTGAGGCGAAGCATGGATTCCAAGTCTCTAAGAGGATGGCACATACCCGCGTCTCTTAGGACCGTCTGAACTATCAAATCGATATCCTGTACCAAGGATATCTATCTCCTAGGGTACGAATCGATATCCCCCATAAGGCACACGGGATAAGACCGTCCCAGCGCGGTAACCTCGGGATAGCAAGTAGCGTGGGTATGATTTTCACACATAGATAGTATATGCATACACAATCATATAACTATACTAATATTACCATATCAATATTAGGTATATCTCAAATCCCATAGTTAAGACATTTATCCATATTATCATATTTTAGTAAACACTTATAAGGGTTCGTTTCTAACCTTGATTCGGTATTATTCCAACGTACCACACAACTCTCATGGCTTTATTCTCCAAATTATAAAATTCAGTAGGTATACACATTTGTCCCAAAGTAACTCTCTTACGTGTCTCTCTCTTTAAATCATAAATTCACCGACCCTTATGTAATTATCCCAAAATACAATCTTTGCCCGACATCAAGGGTCCCAAAATTTATTCACATGTCCTACTGGTCTTCCCTATCTCCCAAAACATTTTATTAAGGATGCCCAAGAATTATTTCACAATAAATTGAACTTAACTAATTTAGAAAAAGAAATAGGAGCCTGCCAGGAGGGGTCGATGGATCGAGGTCTGGGGCTCGATCGATCGAAGCTCTGGGATCGATCGATCGATCAAGAAGGTATTGCGATTTCTGTAGATTTGCAGTTACGGGTTTCATCTTCTAACCTTCACTAATTCCATAATTATCATACCCAATCGACCCAAAATTCATACCACAAACGTTATATCATCATACCAGGTATTTCTAACGTAAAGCATGTAGATTTCTAACACCAATCATGGATTTATGGCCCAAAAATTTATATAATTATCAAGAACCCTAGAAATTTCATAAACAGAGTTCCAACCAGTATTTCCAGAAAATTTCTTCTTATAAACATCATAATTTCGTGGGTAATTCCTCTACATGGCAAGGGTTTCCAAAATTATCAATTTATCCATCACTACATGCAATTCCTATCTCAAATCTTTGGTTTTCTTCCATAAAAACTCATTCTAATTACTCCTAAACTAATATGAAAGATGCACCAACGAAATAAGCAAGATAAACACTTGCCTGGGGTTTTTGGTGTTCTGATTTGCAGATAATTTTGGTGTGCTTGCGTTCCCCGTCGCGCGATCTACGCGCTGGTGGTGGTGGCGGTGCAAACGGATGGATTATGGGCCTTGGATTGCCTTGGAAGCTCTCTCCTTCCCTCTCCTATGGCAGTCACTTGTCTTTGGTTGTTATAACCCTAGAAGACAACCTTAGACATCTGATATAACCTTTAGAATTTCGTGGGTTTAATTACCCATAATTGCGAAATGTCCAAAACGCCCTCCCGGGGTACTAATTAGGCCTAAAAACGCCCCGAGACCCAAACTAAACCCCCTGGTACACTTTTCTGACTATCTCGACCCTTCCGGGTGCGTTGACGCACTCAAAACGACCATACAAACGACTTATAAAATATTCACTTTTATTTATCAATGTTTAGTCCCGACGCGACACGGGCGCGTCCCGACTCAAATTTCAAAAATTGTCATTTTATTCACTCGTGACATTCAATATAACCAATATTACATATTACTTTGCTCATTAGTAATATTCAACAAATTTCCCATAATTACTAACTCTCGTCACGTTAATAATTATAACATAATTAATTTCCGGATTTTTATTAAATAATTAACTCACATTAAATTTAATAAATCCCCAAATTAATATAGCATAAAAATACGGGGTATTACAATTACTTATCTCAAGTGTAAATTAAATTCTCACATTTTTAGCCCATTCAAATATCTTAGTTCTTCACATCTACTAAGCAATAGTGAACCAGTCACAAGTATATATATAAATCACTCTCAGTACATATATACATATAAGGTACCCCTAGGCTAAGCTGCGGTGCACGCATACTCTGCTATCAAATCCATGTACATCACGTACGTAAGGATCACGTGTTCCGAATCACTCAGGAACCGTCTCAATAAACAAAATCACACATATTGGAGGCGAACATAGTTTACATACCCATGGGTCACGCACATACCTACGCTCCCATGGTCAGATGACTAAACAACTCACAAATAAGTCGTTCACGGTCTAATGTCCTTAGGGTACCAATCTAAATCCCTCCAAAGGCACACAACGATAAGGTGGCCCTTTTCCCAAAAACCAACCTCCCGTGATAGCAAGTATGGTAGGTATGTCATACACATAATAATTCCATACACTAGGCATTCACACAACCTAAGTAATCATATTTCAATATAGGTTTTCACATATTCCATCTAGTAAGTCTCCTACGTAGCAAGTTTATCCCGAACATCATACGTAATATATATTTAGCTTGATAACTCTCTTGTCGTATCAATTTGAGTGCTTAAACATGTCCCAAAAGGTTATTAGGTCTCCTATTAGTTTCTAATGTTATCTCAGTAACTTAAAGTCCCTATGTTACTGTTTATTTCCATACATCATCATCCATTCCCATTATAGCTTCAATTCGAATGATTTCTAACCGTACCTCACTCGGTAGACCCTCGTAAGCAATAGCATTCAATTCCATAGGTAAACCATCTTTCCGGGAATCAACTAAGACCCTACTGACCTTAACTAAGTCCCACAATATTATATTAATCACCCTGAGAATCATCATTGGCCACAGGATTTTCATTAAACCTTAAATGAAACAATTATCAAAACATCACAGATTATCTATTTCTTGGATTAGAAGTCATTAAAATACTATAACCCTAGTTTTTCCTCATCTCGTTAAAAATCATTAAAAACCCCAATTTAATTTCATGATTTCCTAACACTTAGTTTATAATTCATTCCCTTAATGATTCCAGAAGGTCCACAACATGTAAACCTACCCAAGTTCATGATTTAGTCACCAATTTCACATTATCACAATTATTCATAATTTGTCTCCAAATCTAATTTATCATGTAGAGCATATGCCATAAATCTTTGCAAGATAAATCACTTGCCTGGAAAAATAAAGATTCTGATCCGTTGGTGATGTTAATGGTTGGTTCTCTTTCTATCTCCGGTGACAGATCCGGTGCATAATGGTGGTGTGTGGTGGTTATGACTTGGAAACCCTCTTTGTAACTCGTCCTCTTTCTCACGTTGCCCACTCCTTATTTTTTGGTTGATAATGGCCCTAATATTGGCTGATAAATATCACTTAATTTTCGTGAGTCACTATTCATTAAAAATTAAAATGACTAAAATACCCTCCCGGGTTGCCGGTTAGGCCTAAAAATGCCATGGGACCCAAACTAAACCCCCGACTAGTGTTTTCTGACTATCTCGACCCTTCTGGATAAGTTGGCGCACTCAAAATGATCATACGGGTGAAATAAAAAATAAAATACTTCTAAATCTATTAAATTTGATCCTAACACGACTGACACGCGCGTCTCAACTTAATTATCGAAACTGTCGTATTTTCAACTCACGACAATTTTAATAAATTAAATAATCACATATTACTATAACCACTCAACAATATTCAACGTTATCATCATATTTAAATACTAACTCTCATCTCACTAGTTATTTAAATCCGATTTAATTTTCAATTAATTATTCCAAATGAATTTAATTAATCCCACAATTAAAAGAAATTTCATTTAATTAATCTCATAATTAAAAGCCATAAAATTGTCGGGTATTACAAAAATCAAATTTCTTTATATCTATTGATGATCCAAATATTGAAGATTCTGTTATTATAAAAATCCAAACCAAAGGAATAGGTATGAAAGATACCTCTAGGAATATGTTAATACATTGAAAAATAATTCATGAATTGACACCTCTACCACAAACTAATACACAAAATACAAATAGAAATATTTGAATCTAGACCATTTGATTCGGCAATACAACCAAGATTAATCAATTGGAGGGATTTAAAAATACCAAAATAATGGATATTACCTCAAATAACAGAACCGTCACCTGAAAAATAACGAAATAGTGTTGAACTACAAGTGTGAGAAAATAATGTTTACTTTAAAACAAAACATTCAAATTGGCAAAAGAATTTTTATGGTAATGATTGGGAAAAATCAAAAGGGAAAAACCTTTTAAAGGAGAATCTAGTAATATTAAACAACCTATTGCTATGAAGAACATACAGGTACCAATATTACCTGGTACAAATTATCTAAAAGAAGATAATATAAAATCTAGTTAAATTTATTATTTCCAACTAGGAAAAGAAGAAATTACCTTTTCACCAAGCCATGAAAAGAAAAGATATACTTATCTCTTTGGATATTTTAATTTCGCTGGCTATAAACCATATCGCGTATGTACTCTTATTGATACAGGAGCAACTATATGTTCTTATAGACCAAATACTTTACCACCCAAAAAAGTGGATAAAAAAAAAATCCTATTGCAGTAAATAGAATCAATGGGACACAAAATTACATTGATCTAAGAGCTAAAAAAGTAGCTATTTGGTTTAATGAGAAAAAATTCATTATCCCAAAAATCCTATGCTTTCCTGAAATGCATGGTAGGTAATAATTTTGTCTCAGAATATTTACCTATAAATATTAATGAGGGAACAATTAATTTAACCCTTAATAAAGAAACAGTAGAAATACCTCTATTATAACAACATAAATATAAGTGTGAAAAATATTTTCACCCTACTAAGAAAAGAGATATGACAATAATTAAAGCCCTTGAAGAAACACGCTGGTTTTATACTATTTTAAAAGATAATTTTAGTGAAAATCCACTAAAATTATGGGATAAAAGTCCAAGGTATTGTAATCTTAAATTAAGAGATCTCAATATCATTATAAGAGTTAAACCCATGATCTATATTAGACAAGACATGGACGAATTTGATAATTAAATCAAAGAATTATTAGAAAGAAATCTTATTGAAGAAACAATAAGCTCGCATTCTAGCCATGCCTTCGTGGTAAGATAACATAGTGAGGTCACAAGAGGAAAAGCTAGGATGGTCATAAATTATAAAAGGTTAAATGAACAGTTAGAAATTGTTGGTTACTTCATCCTAAGAAAGGATGTATTGATCGACCAAACTAAAGGTAAAAAGATCTTTAGTAAATTTGATTGTAACTCTCGATTTTAGTAGTTAAAATTAACTGAGGAATCAAAATCGTTGACAACCTTTAGTACCCCTACAGGACATTATCAAAGGAATGTTATGCCTTTTGGGCTAATCACGTCTCCGCATGTATTCTAGAGATGGATGGATGGTATCTTTAAAGACCCTAGTTTAAATATCTCTGAACGTAATAAACTGATTGACCAAATACAAACCACGTATTTGGAACACGAAAAATTATTACAACATTTTCAATATGAAATAAACCAATATTTATCTCATGAAGAAGAAAATGATCCGCCACATATAGTAAACAGTACAAGTGATGGAAATAGAAAAGCTGGAGAACCACTAACAGAATTCTATAACATAGAGGAATTTAAACAATATATGCAATACCATCCAACAGAAAAAGAAGATTTTGTTATAGTCGGCAATACTCTATAAATGGAAATAATACTTATATAATTGGAATTAAAGAAGAGGAACCATCTCCTTTTATCTTAAGAAGAGATGATCTAAATAAACATAATGTATCACAAAATGGAATTTATCTTGATCTAAGGCATATACCTTTTAAGGATCAAGGAGAAACCATTGATGAATGGGCACAATTCATGTCCATACTCATCATAAACTATAAAAATACATGGTCTAAAGAAATTTTTTTAGACTACTTAGCTGCAACACTTTAAGGAGATGTGTTACAGTGGCTACAACAATGAAAAAAATTTGAAGAAGGAAAACATCAAAGAGCTGAACTTTTACAAAATTTCAAAACTTTTGATGAAATATTAAAAGATTTTGTCAGATTAATAAAAAAATATATAATAGGATATACTGGAGAGCCCAGAATCCAAGAGGATGCACGGTACATATTATCCAAACTAGAATTGTGTAATATATGTCAATTTGAAGAATTTGTTGAAATATATAAAAAATATTATTTCAAACTTAATCCTCCAAAAAACCTTTACTGGCTAGATCAATTTTTTCACAAACTCCCAAATCCATGGGATGAAATGTCTTTAAAAATGTATCCTGATTGATTAAAACAAATCAATAAGGAAGATAGTCTTGGATTTCGTATTAATTGGGTATTAAGACAAATATCCGATAAGTGTATTGAATTAAAAGCTAAAAAGCAAGACAAAAATTAAATCACCGGGTCACAAGTCGGGTATAAATGTTGTGATAAGATTTTAAAAGAAAATTGGAAGATAGGATGTAATCTACTCCCTTGACTTTCTAAAAATTATCGAAAACGAAAATTTTCGTGGAAACCTTGGAAAAAGAAATCATCTTTTTCGAAAAATAAGAAATATATTAGAAAGAAGAATTTTTTTAATAAAAATACAAAAAATATAAAAAAGAAATGTAAATGTTATATATGTAATGAAGAATGTCACTATGCACCCGAATTCCCTAAAAAGGTAAAGTGCTAGAAGAATGATCAAAATTCTTAAAGAACAAGAATATAAAGTTTGCTTTGGTGAAGATATTTATAATAATTCCGATAATGACGAAATATTATATAAATTAGAATATGATTCTGAATCATCTGATGATGAATTCGTATTTATTTATAATACTGCAGAAATATGAAAAGTAACGAAAATGAGTTACAAATAATAACTCTTCGTGAAATTGTTAGTGAAGAAATAACTTTTACCAACGAACAGTTACAAGAAATTGATAATCAAAGACAACTTATAAAAAAGGAAGATGTCTATAAATTATCTAAATTCACGTTATTCTCAACAAGAATATTTGAACAATTTAACAGCAATACCACTGCTGGGCCAACCGATGATGAAACAACAGATATAAAAATCTTTGATTTAAATAAAATTAAAAGATGGAAGAAAAAACTTCTGAATATAAAATATATTTATATTGGATTTATTCAAATATGTATCACTGCATTATTTAGACATCGTATGGATACACCTGTAGCAATATTGGTCTTAGACAAAAGATTCAGTAATCCTATGAATGCTATAATTGGAGGAGTCCAATCCAATCTAGTCAATGGAGTTATTTGGTTTAACATAAAATCAAATTTCTTTATATCTATTGATGATCCAAATATTGAAGATTCTGTTATTATAAAAATCCAAACCAAAGGAATAGGTGTGAAGGATACCTCTAGGAATATGTCAATACATTGGAAAACAATTCATGAATTAACAACTCTACCACAAACTAATACACAAAATGTGGATAGAAATATTATAGAAATATTTGAGCCTATACTATTTGATTCGGTAATACAGCCAAGATTAATCAATTGGAGAGATTTAAAAACACCCAAACAACGGATACTAACCCAAATAATAGAACCACCACCTGAAAAATAACGAAATAGCGTTGAACTACAAGTATCGGTAAATAATGTTTATTTTAAAAATAAACATCCAGATTGACAAAAGAATTTTGTTGATAATGATTAGGAAAAATTAAATGGAAAAAACCTTTTAAAAGGAGAATCTAGTAATAGTAAATAACCTATTGCTACGAAGAACATACAAATACCAATATTACCTGGTACAAATTATCTAAAAGAAGGTAATATAAAATGTAGTCAAATTTATCATTTTCAATTAGGAAAAAAAGAAATTATCTTTTCACCAAGCCATGGAAAGAAAAGATATACTTATGTCTTAGGATATTTTAATTTCGCTGGCTATAAACCATATAGTCTATGCACCCTTATTGATACAGGAGCTACTATAAGTTCTTGAGACCAAATGCTTTACCACTAGAAAAGTGGATAAAAATGAAAAATCTTATTGTAGTAACTGGAATCAATGGAACACAAAATTACATTGATCTAAAAGCTAAAAAAGTAGTTATTTGGTTTAATGAGAAAATTTTCATGATCCTAAAAATCCTATGCTTTCCTGAAATGCATGGAGATTTTTTTCTAGGTAACAATTTTATCTTAAAATATTTACCTATAAATATTAATAAGGGAACAATTAGTTTAACCCTTAATAAAGAAACAGTAGATATACCTCTACTACAAGAACGTAAATATAACACTACACCAAATTTGTTGAATTGTCACGGTCATTGACCTTGACAACTTCAGCTTGTCAAGGTCAATGACCGTGACAATTCTGGGCGAGATAACTTTTTTTGTCACGGTCATTGGCTGTGACAAGCTCGTTAGAATTGTCACGGTCCTTGACCCTGACAATATTTGTCACGGTCAAGGATCGTGACAAGCCCGTGACATTATTTAAAAAAAAATCACGATCACTGATCGTGACAAGTCTGTGACAAGTTTCTTTTTCGAGGACTTGTCACGGTCAAAGACCGTGACAATTTTGAGCAGAATTAAAAAAAAATCTGCTCGGCTGTATGGCCACTACCACTGCTCAGCAGTATATTTGTACATGTTATAGCAATGTTGCACCTGTTCAAACATCATATATTCAAATAAAATAGAGATAATGCAAATATACATTCAAAATAGAGAGAAAATGCATCACCATATAATCCAAATGTAATAATTTAAAACAATTCAATTCAAACTTAAATCAATGTCACTAAATGTCTGGGGTATGGTTAACGCTGAGGAGGTGAGTAAGCCACACGATATACGAATTAACACATCCACTAATATACGTCGTGCCGCATTGTTCGTGCAACCACAATTGGGAGTTCTCCTTCCCGGACATCACATGCGTGACGAGCATCCTAGACTCGATGTTTTGAAGCTCACGTCTATGAACTAGTGCACCCTGGACGATATTCGGGTCCCTCAACCCCCGTCCTATCCGCTGGCCATCAAATATGTCCAGTATAAACATGCTTGGCCAACCAAGTGTCGACATCGGTCTGTTGAAGGGAGCTAAATAGGAAAGTGGATCATCAAAGTCTGCACGTCTCGGTGATGAAGCAACGAGGTCCACATCCTTGTCCTCGTCCTCCCATACCTCCTCCTCCCGCACCGCCTTCTCCTTCCCTTTATCCTTACGGTTTCCGCCCAACGAACGCTTCACAAATGAGTACATATCCTGAACCGTCGCCTCCAAACAAGACAGCTTCGCGTCATGTGAATCCACCGTTCGAGCCAATCCGGTGTCGCTCGTCTCCAATCCGATGATCCTAGATTTGGCCACCCGCGAGCTCACCTCCTTGTCCTCCCCTTGCGATCAGAGCCAAGCACTTGGCTAAGTGCGTCTGTGGACAAAGATGCCTTATCGACATCAGACTGCTACTCATGCACTTCCTTAAGCTTTGCCTGAAACGAGAAAATGCACATGATTAGTAAAATAAGTAAATTAAAAAATTATAACGTAATTAACAAAAAGTAAACTATCGGATTACTTATAATCGTGGACACGACGCTTGGGGACACCTCCTTGTCCTTCCCCTTCTTCGTTCGAAGAGCCATATAAGTATCGAGCCTATGTGGCTTACCCCCACGGCCACTCCCCGTCCCCTGAAATAAAATGAAGTAAAATTAGTATCGACCCTGTAAAGTAAAATAATGCAGAATAATATATTTTATGTAGTTATAGAAAAATTAAATCTTACCATCATCCTATGCTCTACCTCGGCGTAAGACGTCAGGACGGAGTAGTGCACGCCTGTCTTTTTTGCCCGATTTTCCCTTCCCGATTGGCGAGATGCCAATTGTCGCTCCCCGGTCTCATTGTCAATGAACCTTTGCCATTGTACCAATGAGATCGGCTCCTTCGGTGGGACGGATTCACGCCATTGGATAATGGACTCTCGCGTCTTCCCAAAGTACCGGGTCCGCATATTTTTCTTCCACGTCTTGTGTTGCTCCCTCAACTGCGCCAAGACGGAATCGCGTAGCTTTGGATCCAGGTTGAATTGTTCCTGTCCAACAAATACAATGTTAGTTGCAAATAAATATAAATATAAATATAAAATGAAATTGAAATCGAAATCGAAATCGAAATCGAAATTGAAATTAAAATTGATATATTCATATAAATATAAATATATTACCTGTAGTGCCACCCAAACAGCTAACTTGAGCTCATATGACACCTCTTTCCAACTAATGTACCCCGGGTCGATGATCGTCTTTACCTGCTCTAGGGATCTCGCTAATAGCCCCGACTTGTTCTCGATGGGTATCCCCAATTTGCCATATTTGGGGAGACTAGGGGCCGAGGAGCCCTCGTCGCCTCCGCTACCACCGAGCCCAGACGATATCATCATAACCAGCATCATCATCATCCTCGCCTTAATACCTGAAGGAGACATTTACTGTAAAAAAATATTACTATTACATATCAAAATGAATTAAAAGAAGACATGCAAATATGTACAATTACTACAAATAAAAATGGATTTTTACTGTTAATATGTACAAGAGTGAAACATCCCCACCCATCACACACACACATACACACACATGCACAGCCCCCAGCCCCCCACCCCACCCCATCCCACCCACCCACCACCACCACACACACATACACACACACACACACACACACACACACACATAAATATATATATTTCTTAGTATTTCCCAACTTGCTGAGCTCTTTGTTCACCCCTACTTTTTATGTTAAAAACCCCCACCCCTAGGTGCTTCCGGTAGGGATGGAAGCAAGGATGTTGGTAAGGCTTCCGAGGGTTAGAATCGTTGTTAGAGTTCTACCATGACATTTTAAAAATTGAGTTTGAGGACATTTAAATTTATGGCATTTTGAAAAAAAAAATATTCGGGCCGTGGCCCATTTATTGTAATAAGGAGTTGCGTGGTATATTTTCTTATTATTAGCATTGTTGGATTTAATGGAATTTTTTCTAAATAAATATTGCTAATTAATTAATTTCCTTAAAGTGAAAGTTTTTTCCATAAATGAAAATTTGTTAATTACCTTATATTTCTTATAAAATGCTTTAAATTAGAGGCTTTCCCTATATAATAAAATTTAATATTCCCCCTCCACCCTTAACACCTAGACTCCGGTTTTACCCAACGGTAGCCCAAATCCAAGTCGAGGCGTTACACATTCCGACAAAGCTTCACATAATTATTTATCTACCGGACTTCAGCGAACTTCGTCCCATCATCATTCACTATTATAAATTTGAGGATGTTACTATTGGATTAATTTAAAGGACATAAATGACTTAGAATACCCATGGTTTAACATAACAATAATATGATTTTATAAGATTTTCCATATAGAGATAAACTTCCTCCTTCCTTAAAATGGATAAAACTCATGTTTATTTTTAACCATTACATGGGGTGGAAAAAGAAGTATGGAGTTGGACTAAGTTGATTTCAATTGTAAAACTCATTCCTCTAATATGAAATTATTGTTTTGGACAAGAATTATACATTACACAAATGTTATGTAATGTGTGTATTATTATTGTATGTGTGTGTGTGTGTGTGTGTGTGTGTGTGTGTGTGTTTTATATAGTTGTCTTTGGTTCCTCACGAACTCTAGTATGCATCAATTTTATGTCAAGCAATCGATCAACTATCTCATCATGACTCAATGGTAAAACACACTCGAGAGTTGGATGGGAATTAAAATATAACAACTCATTATCAAAATAATATATATGTATAAATACACACACACCAAACACACAAAATAATATATATGTATAAACACCCCCCACCCTGCCCCACCCCCTCCCCACCCGCCACCCTGCCCCACCCCCACCCTACCCATGCCCCATCCCCACCCTGCCCCACCCCCACCCACCACACATGCACACACACACGCACACCCCCATGCCCCACCCACCACACACGCACACACACACATACACGCACACACATGCACATATATATACACACACACACATATATACACACAATCATATATATAAATGGAATAGAGGGAGAGAGAGAACGCAGCGTAGAGAGAGAGAAAAAAGGAGGGAAAAAAAGAAGGGAAATGGTTTTTTTACTGCGACATTTATCACGGTCGTGTTACGGGTGACACAAAACGCGTGTTTGTAGTCACGGTCATTGACCGTGACAAGGATAAGCCCTGAAAGGGTGCCAATTTACCCATTTTGGTGTAGTGTAAGTGTAAAAAAGATTTCCACCCTACTAAGAAAGGAGATGTGACTCCAATAATTAAAGCCCTTGAAGAATCACATTGGATTTATACTATTTTAAAAGATAATTTTAATGAAAATCCACTAAAATTATGGGATAAAAGCCCAAGGTATTGTAATCTCAAATTAAGAGATCCCAATATCATTATAAGAGTCAAACTCATGACCTATACTAGACAAGACATGGACAAATTTGATAATCAAATCAAAGAATTATTGGAAACAAATCTTATTAAATAAACAATAAGCCCGCATTCTAGCCCTGCCTGCATGGTAAGAAAACATAGTGAGGTCACAAGAGGGAAAGCTAGGATGGTCATAAATTATAAAAGGTTAATTTAACAATTAGAATTTTATGGTTACTTCATTCCAAGAAAGGATGTATTAATCAATCAAACTAAGGTAAAAAGATCTTTTGTAAATTTGATGGTAAATCTGGATTTGGGCAGTTAAAATTAACTTGGGAATCAAAATCATTGACAACATTTAGTATCCCTAGACGACATCATCAAAGGAATGTTATGCCCTTTCGGCTAAACACAACTCCACAGGTATTCCAGAGATGGATGAATAGTATCTTTAAATATCTTAAAGATTTATGTGTTGTTTACATAGATGATATTCTTGTTTTTAAAATACAATAGAAGAACATTGACAACATCTAAAAATACTTTGTGAAAAATTCCAAAAAAATGGAATTATTTTATCTCCAAAGAAAATTGAAAACGAAAAAACAGAAATTAATTTTCTCGGAATAATCTTAAATCGGGATGGATTAAAATTACAAAATCATATAATCTAAAAAATACGAGATTTTAATGAAGAAATTTTGGACAAAACATAATTGCAAAGTTTCTTAGGGATCCTTAAATATGGAAGAAATTTCATACAAGGATTATCACAAAAGGAATTACCACTTCTTGAAAAACTCAAGAAGAGTGGTGTTTTTACATGGAATAAAAATGATACTCTCGTAGTAAAAACAATAAAACATGATATACTTAATCATTGCCCAAAATTTTATTTTCCTAAATCAGGAGATAAATTAATTCTAGAAACAGATGCTTCAGATAATTGTTGGGGATGTGTCCTCAAAGCAATTCCAACACAATATTGGGAAGAAACCACTTTCAGTTTATTTAGTATCTGTGGTTAGAAAACCCCTACACCAAAAAATATTCAAAAACATGAATTTATATTCGGTTATAATTCGGATAAATTTAAGCCTAATGAACTTAATTACATTATTTTTAAAAAGGAATTATTAGCAATAAAAATTTCTATTAAAAAATTCCATATTTTCCTAGTACCCGAAGATTTTAGTGTTAGAACAGACAATAAAGCTTTTAGGGACTTCCTTATAAATAAAAGAAATATTTTAGAAGGAAGAAGATTAAAATGTTATAATCAAATTGTTATTTATACCTTAGAAGTTGAACACTTAAAAGGTACTAACAATTTTCTTGCAGATTACCTTAGCAGAAATTGTGAGAAAAACTACTAAACAAGTGGAATATTTGCGAAAGCCCACTAAATAAGTGGAATATTTTTTTTCTTTCTGGATGGGAGATAAAGAACCTCAAGAAGTTCAAGGTGAATGGGTAACTATTGCTAAAAAGGCAAATACCACCCAAGCATCATCTTCAAATGCACAATCTAAACCAACATTTGTGTATGTTGTATTTAGTGGATGCCATCCACTCATTTACCACAGTTGGATCCAGTGCCATAGCCAAGTAAATGGGTATTCAGGAGCATTCCATAAAAGATATAATAATATTGAAGAAGCAATAGCTGGAGGGAATAATGAATGCAACAACTGACACCCCTAAATTTAATACACCAATTTGTTAAACTCCAAACACAAGAAAAAACTCTTGCAGTTGAAGTAAAAGATTTTTATAACTCAGGAATTCCTTATGAAATATATGAACCTTTGAATGAATCCTGGAAGTCCCATATTTTAGACAAAAAGAGGGACTTTAGAAAAAATATGAGTATTTTAGCTGGAAAAATTGTTGAACAAATAATAGTTTTTCATCAACTCAAATCTTTTAGTCTTCAGATATTAAAATAATTGAATTATGAGAAGCACATCTACATCGCTATAACCAAAGTCCAATTGATATCATCTCATTGGACTCCATTAGATAAGCTAACATAGCCAATTCAATGGAAGGATAATCCCATATTTTTTTAACCACAATGTACGACTGCACAAATTATCCAGTACACGATACCTGACCCAAGAAAAGATAAAAGGAAGGCGGCAGAAGCGTCTAAAAACAGACGAATTAACCTACATTATTGATGTCTTTACTTTATTAAAGTTTCTTTAAAAAGAAAAGAAACGTGTTTATCATTTTCCTTATCTTTTATCTTTCTATATTGTATTATAATTTGGCGTCCGACGCTTATAAAACGGACAGTTCAACTCATTTTGTAGATCATCTCCTCATTCCTCATCTTGTAACTATACTCTCTCTTTTTAATAAAAATTTATCGTTCGTTTATTCCTCTCCACCTACTATATTTAACTTACACTTACACCTATCACGTAACAATACTATTCCACCTAACTCACTTAACTTTACTAATCTTCTTCATTCAAATTCATTGGTAGCTTCTTTTGTCTTTTCTTAGGCCACGTGTCATGTGCTGGATAATTTGTGCAGTCGTACATTGTGGTCCAAAAAATGTGGGATTATCCTTCCATTGCATTGGCTATGTTAGCTTCTCTAACGGAGTCCAATGAGATGTTATCAATTAGACTTTGGTTATAGCGATGTAGACGTGCTTCTTCATATTCTTCTGCATCACTTAATAACTCATAAGGGATATCCAAATTATTTTTATTCTTGAGGTTTTCAAGAAATTCATTCACCTCATCTTTTTGTTCAGGTGATACAAAATAATTAATAGGAAGTTCCGTGACAAACAGTCTTTTACCATCTGTGACAATGAATTTGAGCTCCTGTTGAGAGTACATATATTTTGCTATATTGGAGATATTGATTAAACTCCTTATCCAGTACTGGTTTGTACATATGTAGTCAATGGGGTGATCGTAGTTATTCTCGTCAATCTCATCCCATTCATATCCTCAGTTGCTCTGAGGTGCCAAATCTGATAGGGTTGGTAAGAGATTTCTCTAATTCTCCATCCAATGGTGCTGGAAATGTGAAAAGTTAAATATGTGGTATATTTATATTTGTAAACCACATGATCATTGTTTTAATCATCATAGGAAATTTGAAAAATTCTGCTGGTAAAATACTTGGGAATATTAGTTTGTTTACCAATCCCCATTCAATTGGTTCCATATCCCAATTATCTTCTGTGAAGAAGTGTTATTTTGGTACATTATCATACAGATTGATTTCATCGGTATGATTAATTTTATCAGAAAATTGGATTAAAAGAATTTTTGTCATTTCATCTTGATCTTCAATTTTTTGAAGTATCTCTAATTGAAATACTGGTCGGGGAAGAAGTTGTTTCGCTTTTTCGAATAAGCAAATCCTCTTAATAGTATTACAAAATTTATCAGAAAAATCATTTTCTAGCAGTTCCGCTACTGCTAAAAAGATATTAATTTTTTCAAGTGAAAAGTCTTCATTCTCATATTCAGTTGTTTTAATATCTGAAGACTAAGGGATTTGAGTTGATCAAAAACTGTCGTTTGTTCAACAATTTTTTCAGCTAAAATACTCATATTTGTTCTAAAGTCCCTCTTTTTGTCTAAAATATGGAACTTCTAGGATTCATTCAAAGGTTCATATATTTCATAATGAATTCCTGGATTATAAAAATCTTTTACTTCAACTACAGGAGTATTTTCATGCGTTTGAAGTTTAGCAAAATGGTGTATTAAATTTGGGATTCATTCAAATGCATTATAAAAATATTTAAATTAATTGAAAACTCAACCACACTCAATTGACGAGTTAAGCAAAAGATTAGTTATTTCTTAAACATGTGTGAATATCCTTTTGAGAATCTAATATTATTGATCTTTTACTGTACGACATCGTAAAGATTTTTAATTCATTGTGAAGTATAAATGGCACCAGATAAAAATAAATTGTTGTTTTGATCTATCACCATTTATGTTTACTTGATTTTTTTTAAGCCTTAGCATGTTCAAGTTATGTTTGTAGTTAAAATTTGTTGGGATAACAACAAAAAGATGGCTAATTTTTCTTTTTGGATAAAAGTGTTTTTGTCGATTCTGATTGTATGGAATTTGAAATTGATGAAGAAAACAAAAAAGGTGGAGTAATAGAAATTTAAAAAAATTATTAAAGGTTTGAAATAAAAAATTAAAAAGGTTAGAAAAATATAAATAATTACAATAAATGATCACAACATGTCAATTTCTTCAGGAAAATGCACGAGTCTCCAAAAATGACTAAAAACATGCCCCCAAAGCTTAATCTTTTAAGAAAACCAAAAAAATCCATAAACTAAAAAAAATAAAAAATTGTTTTATTTACACACACACACACACACACACATATATATATATTGGAAAATGATAACAATTGCACATATTTTGTGCCTTAAAATAGTAAGTATTAGAGCTCCACATAAGCATATGTTCCCTATTAAATGTATATCGGAACTCTGTCCCCACTATTTTTGGAATCTTAATATGTGCCCTTAGAGCACATGTTATCAGAATATGTGTGTGTGTATATATATGTATATATATAGATATATATATATAGAGAGAGAGAGAGACCGGGGGGACTTCTCTTGTAAGGACTCCTTATAGTGCAGACCCCGATACATACCCTTTTTTTAAAATAGTAAAAAAATGAATTTTTTGATGAAAATTTATGAATATAATCTCCACAGTGGGAAGATCATCTACAATTTTTTTCGTTAAAAAAATTAATAAAAAATTAATTGAGATGAGGTAGTATGTTAAAAAATTCTATAAATATGCATTTCGACCGTTGAAATATTGACGATCATCTCACCCACTTTTTGATTGATTTTTTTGATGAAACTTCGTGGATATGATCTCGATAGTGAGAAAATCATATCCATGAAGTTTCATCAAAAAATTCAATCAATAAAGCGACTGGCGCTGACTCAACATTTCAACGGTTGAAAATGCATACTAATACCATTTTTTTTTACATATCACCTCATCTCAAAGGCTTTTTCATTGAATTTTTTGATGAAAAAAATTGGAGATGATCTTCTCACTATTGAGATCATATCCAAAAAATTTCATCAAAAAATTCTTTTTTTTACTATTTAAAAAAATAGTATGTACCGGGGTCTGCACTATAAGGAGTCCTTACAAGAGACTTTCTGTATATATATATATATATTTGTATGTAATTTGAAAATTTTAAGTGGGACAAAACTAAGCTATTACTTTTATTTATTTATAGGGTTTTAGATTTAAATATAAATCAAGTCGCATTCAAAAGTCAACATAATTGACTGGATAGTTTCCATTTAAAATGGAAATTAGAGAGGTATAATAGTAGACATATTGCGTGCTAAAGACAAAGTTGAACAAACTAGTGAGGGCAAAGGCCAAATGACCTTGAAAGTAATACTAAAGGCAAGGCCGGTAAAAAACTCTCTCTCTCTTGAAACAAACAAAAAAACTTTCAAGATTTTTCTCCTTGCTAACCATGCATGATGTTCATGCAATGCCCACTTTAGTTACGATAGAGAAGGATAGAGTTGGGAGATCCCTCCCACGTTCTTCACATGACAATTCCAAAGAGGAGGAAGATCAACTACTTCGAAGTAAAAAAAAAAATCAAAAGGACAACTATGCAACCTACGAGGATATGGATCTAGAAAACCAGGTAGTTACCCCGGCACCCATAAGCAACACCCATGGGACCACCTCTGAGACTATGGGGGAACAAACGAAAGAACACATCGGTGGTGATGCTAGCTGGGCGGGAATGGAAGTTGACAAGGAAATACCCCAAAAGGTGATGTCCTATAAAGATGCAGTGAGCAATAAACCCATCTCTAACTCTGACATCTTCTTTGATGACGAGAACTATTTATGGTCAGATGAGGAGGCAAATGTTGCTATAGAAGGGAGCTCTCAGTAGTTAATGGACCTCAACACTAGTCCGGTAGAGGAAGAAGATGATCTGCTTTGTCATGTCATCTATATTCCACCTAAGCATGTGGAAAACCTTAGAAGGAAATGGAATGATAATGTGATAGTTAGCCTACTGGGAAAATCCATTGGTTTTAAAGCCATATATGCAAGGGTACCATCCCTTTGGAATGTGCAAGGAGATTATGAGGTTGTAGACTTAGAGGAAGGGCATTTCCTTTTTAAATTTATGATGAAAAAGGATTACAACAATGTGCTGACATGAGGACCATGGGTCATTAATAACCATTACCTAATTGTTAGGAAATGGATTCCCTACTTCAACCCCACTAGAGTCAAACATAATCACTACTGCTCTGTGGGTAAGACTTCCCCATCTTCCTATTGAATGGTTTGATGAAATAATTTTTTTTCAAATTGTGAGTAAGTTAAGAAGGCCCATAAAGACGGATTACAACTCAGTCTCATCCACTAGAGGTAAGTATGCAAGAATCTGTATTAAAGTGGACCTCTCTAAACCTTTTATTCCTTACTACAAACTAGATGGACAACAATATAGAGTTGAATATGAATTCCTACCATACATTTATTTTAAGTGTGGCAAGATTAGCCACAAAAATGAGTTTTGTCCCCTTCATGCGCCTCAACAGATGCAAAACCTTTCACCGAAAAACACTAGCCAAAAATTTACTGGGACTCCTCAGGCAACGATCACCAATAACGACTCTATTGGCCCTACTAGAACCAAGGGCATTCAGGTAAATGAGAGAATCGACGTGGATAAAAATAAGGATCACTTTGGGCCTTGGATATTAGTCCAACGAAATCAGAGGCATCCGTACTCTAAATTAGTTCTAACGTATCAAAAGATATGCATGGGAATAATAATATCAGGTTCTCTACTCTTGACAGTAGCAGTTATGAGAAACCGTATGGAAATGGTAGTATAGTTAATGGGAGAGGCCAAGTGGGTACGAAGAAATCGGGACAAGGAAAAGAGGTCTCTACTAGCACGTCTGTGTCCCGTACGTCACCACACAGGATCTGATGGTAAGTTACCAAAGTCTTCGGCGGCTAAAGGGACCAATAAGGCTAATTATCAAGGCAATAAGGCTCCTATACATTCTAAGATATCATCCAATCATATCTGGACGCAGATTGGGCGGTTTGAACTGAATACGACAAACCCGCTGTCAACCAATCCTATGCCTATTGACACGTCTAATGATCAGATGGGTGGGCCAGTCATTAATAATCCATTAAGAACTCCCCTTTTTACATCACAGGTCAATACCACTCCCATTAATGTTAATCACGCTAATAAAACCCACCTGCTCAATAACAATTTAAAGCCAAACAGCTCGTCCCCTAATCTCAGTTAACTCTTACCTAAAAATACTAATGGAGCCCACCTTCAACCTCGCGATGCTAAGACATGCGTAAGTCAAGTTTTCGTTGGCACGGGAAACGGTGATAAACTTTTTTAGCATGGTGGAGGAAACATTAGCGATAATTTACAGTTGGAATATCCCCCACGCTCAACTGCAAGTATCTAGAACAGTTCCACTGGCAGGATAAATGGACTCGTAGATAACAAGGATGAAGGAAATCCAGAACGTATAGATTATACTCCTGAAGATGGTGGACTATCGTCGATGGCCGAGTAAGGATACTGCCCATTTTCTTAAATCATTTCTATCAATGGTTGCTATAATTTGGAACTTTCATGGGGCTTATAAACCCCTATTAAAACCTACTCTAAAAGAGTTAGTAAATATTTATACCCCTGATATTGTGGTCATCTTTGAAACCCATATCCCCATTACTAGTGTCGTGGACTTTTTCAATAGCCTGGGTTTCACCAAGAAAATTATTTTGGAACCCCTTGGGCAGTCGGGGGGTATTTGGGTTACATGAACCCTCATACTATCCAGCTTTAACCTCTAGCCATTTCCCGCCAGGCCATTCATGTTACGGTTAAGAAATCTCACTATGGTGAGTGGTTGTTCTCGATAATCTATGCTAGCCCTCTCCCGCACTTGAGAAGAAAGCTTTGGGAGAACCTGTTAGACATTGCGGATTGCATGGAGGTCCCATGGCTTGTTACGGTCGACTTTAATGACCATATGGATGCCTCGGAAAAGAAATTCTACTCAAAACATATGGCTACCGCTAAATGCTCTAGATTCATTGACAACATTAATAATTACAATCTGTCGGACCTGGGGTGCAATGTGCCTAGGCTTACTTGGACCAATAGCCATGAGGGATTCGCTAACACTATGATCCGGTTGGATAGGTGCCTAGCAAATAATGATTGGAGATTATTTTACCCGAACGCTTCTGTCGATACCGTGCCTAGGACTGCTTATGACCATTGCCCAATGGTTCTTCGTTTTGAAGGTACTATCTCTAACATGAAATTTTATATACCTTTTAGATTCCTTTCTTGTTGGGTTGATAGGAAAGACTTCAAAGTGCTTGTAAATAATATTTTGAATAGCCACTCAAATCTTGAGGATAATATTTACACTTGCACTACATCCATTAAAGAGTGGAACAAAAATATTTTTGGTAATGTCTTTCAAAATAAAAAAATGTATCTTGTGGCGCCTTAAGGGTATTTAGAAAGCGCTGGAAAATGTTTTCTCACATAATCTTGACATACTTGAAAAAAAATTCTGATCTAAGTTTAACGATATCTTAATTCAGGAGGAGAAATTTTATCGTAAAAAATCTAGAACCCAATGGATTAGTGAGGGAGATAGGAACACAAAGTTCTTTCACACTTCCACCATAATTAGAAGAAGAAAATAACAGAATTAATCGACTCATGATAAATGGGGATTAAACAGAGGATATTACCACCCTTACCGCCCACATAAATGCTTACTATAAAAACTTATTCCAAGTTAAGTTTTCATATGATATAAATAATCAAATGGAAGATTATCCACATTTTGAATTTGAGAGTAGGGATAAATTTAATCTCACTTTCCCCGTTATGATTGATGAAGTCAGGCGTGCCACTTTTAGCATGAAAGCGAGTAAAGCCCCGAGACCTGATGGGATCCAACCAATGTTTTATCAACACTTTTGGAGTAACACTAAAGACAATCTATTTAATTTTATTAACAAGTGTTGGAGACAGGGTGAATGCCCGACCAATATGAATAATAGTTATGTGACTCTTATCCCTAAACTTGATAACCCGAAGTATATTAGTCAATTCCCCTATCACTCTTTGCAATGTTTCGTATAAAATCCTTGCTAGAGTGATAGTTAATAGACTACGTCCCATCCTATGTCGGATTATTGACCCATGCCATGCTAGTTTCCTCCTGGGTAGACAGACTCCTGATAACATCATTATTACCCAGGAAATTATACATAACCTTATGAAAAAAGAGGTAAGGCAGGTGGGGTCATCCTCAAAATTGACCTTGAAAAAGCTTATGAAAAAATTAGCTGGAACTACCTCGAGGAAGTCTTAAAATGGTTCAATGTGGAGAGTGGTTTTAGAAACTTGATAATGAATTGTGTGAAGAATACCTCCACCGCTATCCTTTGGAATGGCTCCCCATTACCCAGTTTTACCCCCACGAGGGGCCTTAGATAGGGTGACCCGCTCTCACCCTACTTGTCTGTGATGTGTATGGAGTACCCCTCTGCTAGCATCACTGACAAAATGGGTAAAGGCAAACGAAAAGGGATTAAAACTTCCCCCGATGGTCCATGCATTTCACACCTCTTCTTTGCAGATGATCTTATCCTTTTTTCTAACACGACGGTTAGATCTTATGAGACTGTGATGGATACACTTGATGAGTTTTGTCACATTTTGGGTCTGGGAGTTAGCTACTCCAAATCAAAAAAATTTGTATCGCCGAATATCCCTAGAGCTCAAGCTGTGGAACTTAGTAATAAATTTAGGATGAGTATCACTGATAAATCTGGGTACCTACTTGGGTGCCAATCTTATTCACGGTATATTCAATACTGCTTACCTTCGGAATGTGATTGAAAAAGTGCAAAAGAAGCTTACTCGGTGGAAAACCAAATTGCTTTCATTTATGGGCAGAACCACCCTTATTCAATCTGTCACGTTTATGATCCCTAAGTATAATATGCAAAACGCTTTGTTTCCCCAAAAAAATTTTGATATACTTGATCGGCTTAATAGAAATTTTTTGTGGGGAAGTAATGAGAGTAACAAAAAGATACATCTTATTAGTTGGGATAAAGTTTGTAGGCCCAAATACAGGGGTGGGGTGGGCATTATAAAGGCCCATGATAACAATAAAGCTACAATTGCAAAACTAGGTTGGAAAATCAGGAACAATAGTGGCTCCTTATGGGCCATTATCATCACACAAAAAATATAAAGTTGATCATAACCCTAGATTGTGGTGTAAAAAACCAACACTTCCCACATTTGGCATAACATTTTAGAATGTAAAGAGATCCTTATTAAGAACACCAAATGGAATGTGGGGAAGGGCAATAATATTAATATCATGAAAGACTAGTGGTGTGGGGTTGCTCCTCTTGCTTCTAGAGGAGGCCAAAGCCCTATGTGTGATGAGAATGTTAGCACCCTCCTAACTGATAATGGTTATTGGGACCTAATTAGGATTCGACAGCAGTTCAATGACACTATTGAGGATGAAATCATTAATACGTCGCTCCCTAAATGGGGGTATTGTCAACCTAGCAGCAAAGGTAAGTTCTCTATCCACTTTTGCTACAATAAAATCTCCATGGAGGAGGAATCCACTCCCCGGAAAGGTTGGAAAAATATTTGGAAACTTGGTATTCCTCCTAAATTGAAACACTTTGTTCGGACTCTTCTTCATGGGAAATTACTCACGAATGCCCAGAGAGAGACAGGGCCTCGCCACTGATAACACTTGCCCTAGATGCACATGCAATAAATATCTCAACCATTTTTCAAAGACTGTTATTTTTCTACTCAAGTCTGGCAAAATCTCAACGCTCCCACCACTTATATCCAAGGTATGTTCACTGATTTTAACTCTTGGGTGACGACTAATGTGTGGAATAATGCGAATAATAATTGGTATATGACTTTCATCTCCTACCTTTGGTGTATTTGGATAACTCGCAACAAACTTGTTTTTAATAATGTTAGCACCACCCCTTCTATGGTTAATAAGCTTATTCTTGAACTAAATCGCGATATCGTCGAAGCCCATAATAAGATTATTAACCATGAAGTGGAAAGTTCTAGTACGTCCACCAATGCTAGTTATTGTATTTCAGGTACTTTCACCATCCAAACGGATGAGATTTTGACATCAATAGTGTGATGGGTGATTTTGGTGGCATCATGCGGGATGAAGAAGGAAGTTGGATTGTTGGCTTCACTGGTTGTATTCAGGGAACGTCAAGCCCCCTTACAGTTGAGCTAGAAGGAATTTTCCATGGTTTGAACATTGCCTCCAGGGAGCAATGGAGGGGAGTCTGCCTCAAGACCGATTGCCTTAAAGTCGCCTAACTGTTGGAGTCGGAAGACAAGGGGAACCACCCTCTAGCTAACATCATTGAAGACTGCTGTGAGCTCGTCAGTTGCCTCAATGCAAATGTCATCCACATCCCGAGAGAGAAGAATATCCAGGCAGATTGTATGGCCAAAATTGCTAAAGTCTCGCATGACCTTTATGAAGAATATGAGCATATCCTGGAGCGACTTGTCGCGATGCTTAAACGTGCCGACCTTGATAACCCCATATTTTAGTGTTCTTGCTTGTTACTTGTTTTCTTTTCCCTTTTGTACCCCCCCTAAAAAAAGGCAAGGTTGAAGGCTTCAAGTGAGTGTTCGTTTGGGAATAAATTAAGGGGGCTTTAGGGAAAGTTCCTCATAATTATCAAAATTCATAAAAATAGGACACTCCAAATAATTTTATAAATTTAGTCTCTGTACAAAAAACACCATGAAAAAGGGTGTCGTTGGCGCAGACCAAAAAAATGAACTCCTAACTCTAATGGGACCGCACAAATAAATGATATTGTACCACAGGGACTAGATTTATAAACTTGAAAAGCATTGTCCTAAAAATCCAAATATAAGAAGCAACATGACCTTTACCTTAATTCTCTAATAAATTAATCAATGAATTTATAGGTAGATTTTTTTCTTTGGAACTACGCTCTGTGTAAGGACATTTTTGTCCATTAAAAATTTATTATGTTGCACGTCGTTACACCGTTGAAGAAATTCAATATTCATACATTCATCAACGAATCCGAATATCAAAAGAAGAAGAGGAATCAAAGTCTGACAGACCGGACCGGTTCGCCTGCAATAAAAGAACCGATCCGGCTAACCGGACCGGTCCGCCTCAGACCCGGACCGATCCGTTTGCTGAAGGCCAGTATACCCCGGACCGCAAGCGAACCGATGAAGCCTGGAATAAAAGAACCGATCAGGTCAACCAGATCGATCCGCCACTAAGCCGGACCGGTCCGCCTGGGATAAATTCGGCCAGATCTGTTAGAGATTTTTTAGGCTCAAAGTTTTCTTATTTAAACCAACTTCGGGGAGTTGTTTTCCAAGACTTTTCAAGACGATTTTCAGAGTCCTAAATACTCTAAGTCTTCACCTATTGAGCCCAAAACTTTAGGTTTTTTTTATTGACACAATTTACAAATCCTTTGTGAATCTTTTTGGTAACCCAAGAACACAACTTTGAGTTTGTTCAACCCTTGTGGAGAAGCCGTTCTCTTCTTCATTGCTGCCCTCCTGGAAAGGGAAACTTCCAGCCGCCGACATAGGAACCGACACCTGCGGGTATTTCTGTGTCACACTGTTTCTAGCCGTTGCTTTGAAGGTTTACCGAAGACACCGTGCGTTACACTTGTGGGCGATTATCAGGTTGTATGTAAGTCAATGGTCTTGTAAATTCTTTAAAGTTTTAGAAATAAAAGGTTTTGCCCTTCGGGGATTTTTCCTTAACTTTGTGTCGCTTGCTTTATTTGTTTATGGGTTGACACTTGCACTTTAGATGCATGATTAGGGGCTGAAATTAAATAAGTGTGTCAAATTAGAAATTTGCGAAGTTAATCAATTATCACACGTAATTCTCACGTTCTCAAATTTGTTTATGGGATGTTTCTAAATAGACTCGAATTAAATAAGGGTTACTTGGAATCTTACAAATTTAATTTAATTTAAATCAATTATCACACACCGAACCTATTCGGTTTCTCAAATTGGTATCAGAGCGGGTTGCTCTAAATTATCGAGTGATCCTGATTTTTAAAGTTTTTCCCTGATACAATTTGACTTCTCATGTCGTCAAATTGGTATCAGAGCAGGTTGCGCTAATTTATTGCGTATTCCTATTTTCCGCAAAATCGTGTGATATTGATTTTTTTTTAAAATCAGTTTTGTGAAAAATCGCAATTTTTCCTATGGAGCACTTATATAATCAGATGCCTATTTTTTACGGGTCTAATTATGCCTACTGGAAAGCTCGTATGAAATCGATTTTAAAATCTATTGACGAGCGTGTTTGGTTGCTTCCCAAAAATGGTTGGACTCCTCCCACGGTCACTGTTAATAACATCACCACTTTAAAATCCGTGTCAGCCTGGACTGAAGATGATTATAAATTGTCCAATTTTAATTCCCGTGGTCTGAGTGCTATTTCTGGAGCTGTCTCTCCTGATGAGTTTCGCCGAATTATGACGTGCACCACGTCTAAAGAGGCTTGGGATGTTTTGAAATTGACACATGAGGGTACGAACGCGGTTAAAGAGTCAAAATTACAAAATTTGGCCACCCAATTTGAAACTATCACCATGTCTGAGTCCGAATGCTTTGATGATTTTTATGCACGTTTGTCGGACATTGTTAACACATGTTTTAATTTGGGTGAGGTGATTGATAACACGCGTGTCGTTAAAAAGATTTTGAGATCTCTCCCAAAACGCTTTAATCCTAAAGTCACTGTTTTGAACTCTTTGGGAAATTTGAAATCACTTAAGTTGGAAGAACTTGTAGGAGATCTTCAAACCTATGAGATTGATATGTTTCCCAAAACCATTAAGGCTAAGGATAATGGCATTGCTTTAAAGACTCATTTTAAGAAAAAGAAAGAAAAAGTTTGTGAGTCCGATTCTGAGGGAGATTTTGATTTTAATGATATGGCCTTGTTTGCAAAAAATTTTAAAAAATTTCTCAACATGAACAAAAATAATTCTTCCAATAAAAAGAATTTTTTTGAGAAAAATAAAAAGAAAGAGGAGGCCAAAGATAGTGACAAGGAGGATGAGATCAGGTGCTTTGAGTGTGAAGGGAAAGGTCACATAGCTATAGAGTGTCCTACTAGGATAAGGAGAAAATGGAAAGAGACTGCTATGCCCGTCACTCTTAGTGATAGTGAGGGTGATGAGGGTGATAAAGGAGATAAGTCTGATAAAGGTTTGGGACATGGGATGGTTTTCGCCTTTTCTAGTCGTGTGAGCACACCCACTTTGTCTCACAAGAGTGGACACGAGAGCGATAATAGTGATTTTTGTCCTTCGAGTGAGGGAGAAAGCGAGGAGGAGAGTGGAGACGAAAGTGAGCTCCAAAAAGCTTTTAGAGACTTGTACACCGAGACCTTGAAAATAAAAAAGTATAATAGGGATTTAGGTCATCGGGTTTTAGATTTGGAGAAAGAGAAGGAGGTTTTGAGAAAGGAGAAGTGTGATTTGGCCGACACGTTGTCTAGTCTGACGACACGTGTATCCCAACTCGAGAGTGATCTCGAACGTGCCAGGGAGGTCAAAGTCAATTTTTTGAACGCACCTAAGAAGGTTGAAAAGGTGGTTCATAAGGGTAAAGGTGAGAAGTTAGGAATAAGTCATGACGGTGCTTCTACTTCCAAATTAGCACCCGAGCCGGTTCTCACTTTAGTATGTGATTCACGTGAGTCTCACCCTAACCCACCTAGACGTCCCATTCCCATTAGGAGATTGCGTCCTAGAGTTTTTGAGAGAGGTGTTCATAGGCCTATTTATGTTTGCTCTCATTGCAAGAGGAGAGGACACCTTAGGGAATTTTGCTTTAAGTTGGGGTATGTGTCACGTTTTTCTTCTATACGTGTTTCTGGCACACATGCACCCACACATGATACTTTACATACTCCCGGAGACTACATGAGAGAGTTTGCACATTTAGGTGAGCAAGTTAAGTTTTTAGTCAAAACTTCACAAGAATTGATGGAGGTTTTTCATAAGTTGTCACCACCTTTGGAAAACCCCTCCGCACCTAATGATTGAGGTTTGACTTGTTTACTAGCATAGGGTGATTTTCATGATGTCATTATTTGCCTATTGCTAGTATGTATCATTTTGTATGTTTTATTTTTTTTTTTGAAAAATTTTGAAAAATACAAAAAGATTTTATTTTGATAAAATTTTGAGAAAATCCAAAAAGATTTTTGTTTTTTGTTTGCACCGTTTATGGATGAACACTTAGGATGACCAAGTCACAACATCATTCCATTATTTTCACGTGACTATTTGATAGTGTTTTGAGATAATAGGTCAATTCATCCATGTGCTTTATAATGTTTGGAGTCATTAAGATGTAATTAAGTGTTACTTCCTACATTTTTTACTCATGTTTCCTTTAATGCACACTTGCACGGATTTGTTTGATTATTGTGCTTGTCTTATCACATGTTGGTTGAGTGTTTTCACTTCAATCCTGTCCTTAAAATGAACCAAGCGCGATAAATTTTGATAAGGAAATTGTGCATATAAAAACCGTTTTGTGAGTTTATGTGATTTGTTTGATAACGGGGAGGGGCTGCGTAAGGTATTTATCTATCCTTTGCGCAAAAGCCACCGTTAAAAAGGACCTAAAAAATGGAGGAATTTTAATATCCGAGGTCCAAAGAGGTTAAAAGAGCCCGGAAAAAATTTAAAGGCAATAAAAAGAAATTCATGCCAAAAGGGGGCCATTTAGGTTTTTGCACCAATTCTCCAAAGTTTGAGAATTTAGATTACCTCTAAAAGAATATATATATGAGGGAGTTTGGTTGGAGAATTAAAACGGGTTTGCACGTCCTTGAAATTCTTGAAAATGCGCTATATAGTTTTGGACGTTGTTGGTGTGGAAATCGTTTGACTTTGATTTGTTGATTTGCATAAGACGATGTCATCTAAATTCAACAGATTTTTACACCCAAGGAAACTTTTGATGTTCATTCGTTAGGAGTACACATATGCATCGTGCACATATGATTGATTGAGTTGATTTACCTATCGAATGTGTTCACACCCATTTATTCCATTTCCATGACTTGGTTGTTTGAGTCTAAATCCATGGTGTGATTTTTGTATCATATTTGTTCAAATTGGTATCCTATCTTTGTATGATATTTAAAAAAATCAAAAATAGTTTGTGTATTTTTTTGTATCGTGGCACCCTATTTGATTCATTCTTCTCATTTGTCTATTTGGGAACATCATAAAAAGGGGGAGAAAGAATTATCTTTTTATGGGGGAGATTTGAAAGTTTGAGTTTGCTCATAAATTGGTATATATGTTTATCTCATTTCAAACTCGATATGTCACTTGGTATTTTGCTTTGTCTCATGTGTGTAGGTACTACATGGATTATAATTGGATTGCACACCCTGATGAGAAAGTGTTGAGATTCCTGAAAGAGTTGAAGAGCAAACGCTATAGTCTTATTCAATTGTATCTTTCCAGTTTTGGGTTCATGGAAGGGTAGATTTGTATAGGCATTTTTAGTTGTTTGATAATTCGGATGTTTTGTTTTTATGTATGTTCCGGCATAGACATAGGGGGAGATTTGTAAGGACATTTTTTCCCATTAACAATTTATTATGTCGCACGCCGTTACACCGTTGAAGAAATTCAAGATTCATACATTCATCAACGGATCCGAATATCAAAAGAAGAAGAGGAATCAAAGTCTAACAGACCGGACCGGTCCGCCTGCAATAAAAGAATCGATCCGGCTAACCGGACCGGTCCCCCTCAGACCCGGACCGATCCGTCTGCTGAAGGCCAGTATACCCCGGACCGCAAGCGAATCGATGAAGCCTGGAATAAAAGAACCGATCCTGTCAATCGGACCGATCCGCCACCAAGCCGGACAGGTCCGCCTGGGATAAATTCGGCCAGATCTGTTAGAGATTTTTTAGGCTCAAAGTTTTCTTATTTAAACCAACTTCGGGGAGTTGTTTTCCAAGACTTTTCAAGACGATTTTCAGAGTCCTAAATACTCTAAGTCTTCACCTATTGAGCCCAAGACTCTAGGTTTTTTTTATTCACACAATTTACAAATCCTTTGTGAATCTTTTTGGTAACCCAAGAACACAACTTTGAGTCTGTTCAACCCTTGTGGAGAAGTCGTTCTCTTCTTCATTGCTGCCCTCCTGGAAAGGGAAACTTCCAGCCGCCGACATAGGAACCGACACCTGCGGGTATTTCTGTGTCACACTGTTTCTAGCCGTTGCTTTGAAGGTTTATCGAAGACACCGTGCGTTACACTTGTGGGCGATTATCAGGTTGTACGTAAGTCAATGGTCTTGTAAATTCTTTAAAGTTCTAGAAATAAAAGGTTTTTCCCTTCGGGGATTTTTCCTTAACTTTGTGTCGCTTGCTTTATTTGTTTATGGGTTGACACTTGCACTTTGGATGCATGATTAGGGGCTGAAATTAAATAAGTGTGTCAAATTAGAAATTTGCAAAGTTAATCAATTATCACACGTAATTCTCACGTTCTCAAATTTGTTTATGGGTTGTTTCTAAATAGACTCGAATTAAATAAGGGTTACATGGAATCTTGCAAATTTAATTTAATTTAAATCAATTATCACACACCGAACCTATTCGGTTTCTCACTCTGCATTCAATTGCTCTAAATTTTTTTATGGACCGACTAGTAAGGGACGTATTTTCACTATGACTCGAAAGAGTCTATTCCGTCTGTCCGAGTCTACAGTAACTAAGGTTGCGTTTGTTTTATCATCTGAATCTGAAGTTTGAAGACTGAATCTCAAGTCTGAAATTTAAATCTGAAAAATATGTTTGTTTTTATATCTGAATGTACCTCTGAATCAATGATTTTATTTAGACTCATTCAGATTTCAGATTTAGACATCAGATGTAATTCTACCTTTTAACCATTAAGAGCCATATATAACAGTTACTCTCTTAATCATTTAAAAAAAACACCTTTTCGTACCTCTTAAGTATGAATGGTTCAAATTGAGACTTAGTGTGTGTTTGTTTTTTTGTTTGAATATGAAGTCTGAAGTCTAAATCTAAAAAAGTTATTTGTTTGCTGTCTGAATGAAACTTCTAAATGTATACTGTTTATTTGCAGATTTATATCTGAAATCTGAATGTAGAATATTTGGACCATTATATCCTTACATTTATTTTATAAAGAAAACATATATTTAAAACATCCATGACCTTAAATAAATATTATTATACACAATATGCAATTTAATAGGTAAATAATATTTGGCATTCCAAGTAATAGGAAATTTGTGTAGTTTAAATGTTTAAAAATATGTAAAAACTGACTAAGTAGCTATGAAAAGTCACAAAAATTCTAATAAGGTTGAACTGTTAATCATAATTTCTACTGAATAATTGATCGGCAATTTGATCACGTAAATTAATAATTTCTTGTTGCAGTGCTCGTTCAAATATTTGATCATAATTTGGTGGAGCTTCTGCTTGTTCACTATCTACTGAAGGCTCGGCTGACAAGTCCACTTCATCATCTTCATATATCTGAAACGATGGATCATCTTCGGGGTATTTCTATTGATTGTAATCAAATTAAGAACAAAAAGTTAAAATAATAGCTTACGATAAATTACCATATAAACAAAATAAATGTTTAATTCTTGCCTTTATAATATCATCCCAAACATCATCTGGCCAATCGAAAGTCCCTGTTTTTGCATTGTACCCATGACCAGTCCTATTCAGAAGCACTCTCCAAGCGGAATAATATTTTCGATGATAGTCCCACTGATTCTTTAATTGTTTTTTATCAAATTCGTGATTGTATTTCGTTTTCAATTCCTGGATGATCCTATTCCACGACACAGTCTTCAACGAAGTTTCACTATACCCTTCCCTGTCAACTTCTTTCAGACACATATTTATAAAATCTTTGCCTAAACTAGTGCCCGCAAATTTCGATCGTGGAGTTACTTTCGATTCTTTTAGAGCCATATCTAAAACTATTTAAAGTAATTAGGTTATTAGATGAAAGAAAAAATTATAAAAAAAATAAGCAAGATGTTTAATTAATAAAAATAGACAAATGTTTATATTTAATTGGCCGCACATTTAAAGCAAGTAGGTCATTTGGCGAAAAATAAATTATAAAAACAAACTGTTTTTTTTTTTTTGCTTTAAATGTTTTTTTCATTAAAAATATCTTTTTTTTTTAATGAATGTGGGTCTATGGTAATATGTATTATGTAAATTTAGGGTCTATGGTAATATGTTTTTTTAATGAATGTGGGTTTATAATTCTAGTCCCTATTTTTTAATAATGTCATTGGCGCGGACCCACATCCACAAAACGTCAACTAATTTAAATTTAATAAAAAAACAGTTTTTTATCCTATTTAAAAATAAAACAATTTTCTTTTTCAAATTTAAAAACTGTTTTTTTTAAATAGTAAAAAACTATTTTTTATCCTATTTAAAAATAATTTTTTATTCTATTTCTAACTTTATATTTTTTTGCATCAATGTCTAATTATTATGTAAATAACTAGAAATACATGCCAATATAAATTAAAATTGATGTGCTTAATGCTACTCTTGGATCTATTATATGGCCTTAAAATGTTCAACGTTCAAAACTTCTTTAACACACTAGAACTCTCTAAAAGCTAAAACCTTACCAATAAGTCTTTAATTATCAAAAAGAACAAAAGCCTTTATAAAAAATGACAAAAGGTATTTAGGAGTCTTCACCTAAATTTGTAGACTTTTATAGCCGGATGATGTACAGCGAGATGATCACATCATCTTGAAGTTGAACTATTATTTTTCTATATTGTAATAAACAATTAATTCTTTATGTCAACATTTTCAACTCTTTAATTTACAAAATGACAACGGCTATGACATATGTCGATTACTCTATCAACAGCTATTTTTATAAAATTAAAATTGGTAGCTATTTACAAAAAAAAGGACAACAGATATGACATAAGTCAACAGCTATTTTCGATAAGCACAAAATGGTAGCTATTTTAGAGAGCATACATCACCAGCTATTTTACACCCCCCCCCCCCCCCCCAAAGGAAGAAGATGTTGTACACATAAAGAAAAAAAAGGAAGAAGAATAAAGCGTTTGACACTAAGGTCTGATTTTTTTTAACGTTTTTTTTACAACTCTGATATGAAACTCATCTACACATTGAAAAAAAGGAAGAAGAAACAAGAAGGAAGGAAAAACATACCTCTTGAAATTTTTTTTCCGGGGGTGTGAAGCTCTTCTACACCATTTTTTGTGTATTTTTGTGATTATATATAGATTTGTTAGAAAGAGTTTTGTTGTTTCTAAACTCTTTATTATCTTTTTTTAACACGATTATGATAGATATGGGTTATCTACACGATTGTAATTGCAAAAAACTAATAAGGTGTAATACCCCGTTCTTTTAAAGGTATTTAAATTGCACGGTGGATGTAATTTGGCAATTTGAGGAATTATTGTGAATAGTAATTTTGGGATTAATGAGTGAAATTAAATAATCTTAATGTTATGAAGTGAATAGTAAATATTAGATTTCGAGTGTCAGATTAATATTTACATGGATTATATTTTCTTACGAGACTAAGTATATGAGTGGATTATTTTTAATTACATGTCGCAAATTGGGTAAAGCGACAAAGGAAATATTTTAAATTGAAAAATACGCGTATTGAACGTGTTGGGTCAAAATAGTGAATTTTAGTTAAGTGGCTCGGATGGAGATTTCGACTGCACCATTGGGTTCGGAATGGCCGAGATAGTCAAAATAGAGTACTCGGGGGTAGTATTTGGGTTACGGACATTTTTGGACTAGTAGGGACTCGTAAATGAGTACACGAGTCATTTAATAATTGGGTATATACCCAATTTTTGGATTTCAAGAGGTGGAAGCCCTCATTTTCCCCAAATATCAGCCCTAAGAGAGAGAGAGAGAGAGAGAGAGAGAGAGAGAGAAGAGAGAAAGAAGAGGAGAAAGAAGAAGAAAGAAAAGAGAAGAAAAGAAGAGATTTCCGGCCAAAATTCGCGGGAATCGACTCGTGGTCGTCGGATTTAATCCACGAGGCAAGTGTTTAACTTGCTTTATGATTTAGTGTGTTTAATTTCTCATATTGTAGTTGGTATAAAACTAAAGATTTTTGAGTTGAAATTTCGTGGATCGAACAGGTTTTCGGAAGATTAAAACGGATATAACTCGATTAATACCCAATTCGAGAAACTTGAAATTTATTGAAATTAATTGTTGAATATGGGTTCTAGGATGATTAGAACCCTTTCTACATGTGTATTTATAGTTGTTTGAGGTTGGTTGATAATGAGAAAGGAGATAAAAATCTTGGAGGTGTTTTAATGGAGGTTTGGATTTTTGGAGAAGAAGGTGAATAGTGACTAGCGTCACTTCTGGACTGTTTTGGACAGGAAGACAACCGATTCAGCTCTCGATCAAAACACGAAAGTTGTAGATCTTTTCGATACGGTCGCGTGGGCGCAGATCGCGTATTTTTCTGATTTTTCTTCGAATTGTTATGATTTTTATAAGATGACAGTTCCGGGGTGAAATCACCTGCTCCGAAAAGCACTCAGATTATGGAAAAATAAAAGTTAGAATTCTTTGGAGATAAATATTTGGGGTTCCTAAAAATAGTGTGGGGACTTTTAAATATTTTTTTTAAGTAAGGTACGTATCTTGGGTTAGATGAAAGTAAACTCCAAGATTTATCCAAATAGGGGTGTTTGGGAGGACTAACACTCGAGGTGATGTTTCGGTGAGCAAAATTTTATATAAGTAATTGTGCGCGTAGAAAACACACTTATATGCCAATTTTGATTGAGTAAACTCCTATGAGGTGACTAGGATGAAATTTAGGATACGGGCTAAAGAGAATTGAGCAGTCATCCAATACGTCTATTTATGACAATTATTATAGGTGAGAGGAATGCCTATCGTTATTTATGGGACGAATAAATATATCGGTGTTGTTGGTATTGTCATCGTGCGGTGAGAAAAGCTCGAAAATAATATATTTATGATTAGTCAAAATTGATAAATGCGTAGGATATTCGAGAGATAAATATACTACGTAGGAAATTTATTATACGAATTGTGCGTATGCCCGAATGTTATTATATACGTGGGTTAAATACTTACCCATGGGGAATTATGTATAGGTGAGAGAAATACCTATAATTATAATATGGTTGTGTGAATACCAAATTGATGATATATTTATATAGGTGGAATGTGTACCTATATGATTGTTTATTATGTGTATGCCATACCTACTATACTTGGTATCACGGGAGGTTGGCGTTCGTGTGAGGACAATCTTATCCTGTGTTGCCTTCGGGGGGATTTTAGATTTGGTACCTCAAGAACATAGGACTATGAAGGGCTTATTTGTGAGTCGATAAGTCTGCTGACTATGGGAGCGTAGGTGCGTGACCCATGGGTATGTGAACTATGTTCCCCTTCAATATGTGTGATTTGTATTGATACGGTTCCTGAGTGATGTGGAACGCGTGATCCTTATGTGCGTGCTGTACAGGTATTTGATAGCAGAGTATGAGTGCACCGCAGCTGAGCCTAGGGGTGCCATATATGTATATATGTATTGTGATTAACATATATGTGTACTTGAGATAATCCACGGATGCTTAGTAAATGAGAATGACTAAGCCACTTATATTATAGTTCGGTGGATGATTAATATACTTGTTGCGTATAGTATATTGTTTATATATATGAGATGAGATATCATATAACCTAGGGCTGTGTTTTTTTTCGAACTTTCCGATTTTTTCGATTTCCGATCCGATTTTTTTCGAATTTGGAATGAAATTTTAGTTTGCCGATTTCCGATTTTCCGATTTCCGATTTTTCCGAAAAAAATCGGATCGGAAATCGAAAATAATTCTGAATTTTCGATTTTTCGATCCGATTTTTCCGAAACTATGCCGATCCGATTTTTCCGAATTATATCCGATTTTTTTGGAATTATTTTCCGATTTCCGATTTTTTCGATTTCTTTTCCGATTTTTTGAAAGTTTCCCATATCCCACATCGGTTGGGAGAGGGATAGGGCTCCAAAATATGCTCTATAAAAGGAGAGTATCCTCCTAACTTCTACACAAATGAAAAATGAGCCAAATCCTCATGTGTTTACATGTTGGGTTAAGCCATTTTCATTGTTTCTTTAAAATGAGAATTTCGAGTAATCGAAAATCCATAATTTATTTTTTTGAAATTTTGGAATTTCCGAAATTTCTGGATTTTTAATATATTTTGTGAATTTTTGATTTTTTCCGATTTTCCGATTTTTTCGAATTCAGATTTTTTTTTTAATTTTCCGAAAAACTCGGATCGAAAATTGGAATAGTTATTTTATTTCCGAAAAAATCAGAATTTTTTCCGAATAGGCATTTTTCGATCCGATCCGGCCGAAACACAACCCTAATATAACCTAACCTTGTATAAAGTGAAAAGAATGAATAAAGGGTGATATTACTTCCGGTAAATGAATATCCGGATTTATATGAATATGAATCTTAGGTTCTAATGAGAACTATTAATAAATATGGGATGGTATAAATATGGTATGTACTGAAGGCCTAATGGATCCCGATGATCAACATTGTCACGTAGTAGTGTATCGGGGGGGTTCCTTGTTTGGATTTCGCTTCACGAGACACCCCACGCACGAACGTAACGTAATGTTGGGAATGGGGAGAAGTTTAGTCCTTAGTACTCGAATTGATGAGGGTTATTAGAAGGTGGGTAATTACATTAGTTAGGCAGGGTAACTTAACTCAGTTGTTTAAAAAGGTATGCGATAGTTGTGCACTGTTAGAAGAGGGGTGAGGTGTATCTCATGTGAGAGCGATACCAGTTTAAATATGAGAAATAACATATTTTAAAATATAGATTTTAAGCACTTGCTAAAATGTTTTCAAAACTCGGGCTCTGACCCGTTTCTCTATTTTCCCCTCTCTTGCTATATCTCTATATATATAGGTGTCCAGACACAGGGACGCCTGGATGATAATTCTTTTGAGTCAGACGTTTGCTGCAGCAGCTCTGGATGCAAGCAGGTTTATATTAGACGCTTATATCATTGAGATCTAGATAGGAGGTATTGTAGAAACATTCAGGCTTATGGCCCAACTATACTCATTTATTCTTTTATCACCTTTTAGTGCGGCATTCGATTTGGTTGTATTATTGTACCGAGTGTTTGATTATTTTATTTTATTTCATTTCAGTTGCTGCATGTAAACTGTTGTAATTGTTTTATTTGAATGGTTTGGTTAAAAAGATTAGTTAATTAAAATTTTGACGCCGGCCTAATAGGATATTAGTAATTAAATTGGTTTTCGACAGTGATGCTAAGAATGAACCATATGAGACTCCTGTTTTAATTTGATATAGAAGTGATCGCCCGGTATTTTATTAGGCGGGGTGTCACATAAGGGTATTATTATAAAGGTATTTTCAATTCAGATATCAGTTTTCAGATTTAGAGGGTTTTGAACCTCTGAATAGTTAAGAGGAGAATATGACCGTTAGTGTCTGAAATAACTAAAAAATAAACACATTTCTTCTTCCTCTTAAATCTGAATGGTTTAGATTCAGATTTCTATTTCTTCTGGAGCCCAAACGGTCAAATGGGGAGACTTTACTCAACCTTTCCAGGGCGCTCGTTCGTTTGGAAGTCAAATTGATGTTTTCTTGAGACTTTACAATTCTTATAGGAGATGTTAGGCCGGGATGATAGGATGGATCACTTGAGGTTCCAGTACGGTGAAGTTCAGAACGTCTGGATCGTGAAGACAGTGGTGGCATGACACTTCGTTGACCAGGCTGGATGGAAGCTCCATTTTGAAAAGTCCGGATGAACTGTCGCATAGTATCTTGCATTGTTGTTTGCCCGCTGGCCAAACTAGCCAAGATTCCTGTGATATCGTTTGCGTTTGGAGGAGTGGACGAGTTAGGAAGAATCCCGTCATTATTTCTATTGCTAGATTCTGGGATTTTGGCCATTAGGATGAGTTTTTTGGTGAAAAACGCTACGTATAGTCGTTTCCCACAGACGACGTCAATCTGTTGATGTAAAAAACTAGATTTGATCTAATTAATTAATCACAGATAAATATGAATGAAGAAATAAGACATCGAATTTTTAAAGTGGTTTGGCCTTAATGAAATGGCCTACGTCCACAGTTTTGTATTGTTGGGTATTTGCCTTAGTCTTCAGTATGTTTGCTTATGGAAGCTTGCCCCGCCAAGGGGTGTTACAAAGTATTTATAGCCCATTGGGCTTTCAGTGTGAATAGATAATATGCAATTATTTAATAGACATATACATCTGTACACGATAAGAATGTTCATTGAATCTGTTTTTATCGTTTGATCTTCCTGACTAGATGCTCGGTATGCTAAGTAGCTCAGCATGCTGGGTATCTCGGTGCGCTGAGTAGTTCGGCATGCTGAGTAGTTCAATGTGCTGAGTAGCTCGGCACTGTAAGTTGCTCGATAAATATATTTTATGCCACGCAAGATGACATGCGTCTTCGTATAATTGGTTCACGTCAGCTGATTAATTTTTGTATCAACAATTATTATATAAAGTACGGATACGGATATGGGTGTCATGTCTGACACGAAACGGATACGCTGACACGACAAATCTAAAAAAACTAGGATACGACACGGCAGAGACACGGTGAAAAATAAATATATTGAAAAAAATAATATATATACACACACACACACACACACATAGAAAGAGAGAGAAAAATGTCGTACGCATGTTCGGAGTGTCCGACACGGGTACATCACCTCCGGAGAAGTGTTCGTGCTTTATTATTATTATTATTATTATTATTATTATTATTATTATTATTATTATTATTGTTGTTGTTGTTGTTGTTGTTGTTGTTGTTGTTGTTATTGTTGTTGTTGTTGTTGTTGCTATTGTTGTTTTTGTTGTTACAATTAGTGCTAAAATATTTACCAATAAATATTCATAAGAATACGCTATATATTGATATCTTTACTAATTAAATGTTCATAATATTTTATTTATATTTACTAATGTTTGAGTTAAAGGATGTTTATTAATTTAAATCATATATTGTAGTGATTAAAATAAGAAATATATAATACTCATATTTATTATAAAATTATAATTATATATGTGTATATGCATATAATTTTTTATTTTATTTATTTATAGTTTTCCTCCTATTAATCAAACAAACACAAGAAAATGGTTTTCCTTTTCCTTCACTTCACTTTTCCCGATGTTCACTTTCCCGCTTAACTTTTTTGACAAACAAACGGAGCCTTAGGCCTCGCTTGGGAGTTTTGGAAAGAAAAGAAATGAAAGAAAAATTTTATTAGGAGACAAAAGAAAAGAAGATAAAGTTAATAAGAGAGAAAAGAAGAGAAAGGAGTTTGGGAGAGAAAATAAAATAATTTTCTTTCTTGTGTTTGAGAGTTTTGGAGGAAAATAATTTTTTTAAGGAGAGGAATGAATAATTCATTAAAAAACTTTCCTTTCTCCCCATTTCTTTCCGATCTGAAAAGAAAGTTTTGTAGAGAAAGGAATGTCAAGTTTTTTAAAAAAATTCTTTGTTTTTCTTTCCTTTAGTCACTTTTTTTCTACTTAAACTCCCAAACGAAAGAAACAAAATACACTTTCCCTTCCCTTCCTTTCTTTTTTCTCCAAAATAAGAACTCGCAAACAAGGCCTTACGGCCTGTTTGGGAGTTTTTTTAGAGGAATGAAAGGAAAGAAAAATTTTATTAGGAGAGAAAAGAAAAGAAAGGAAAATTTATAAGAGAGAAAAGAAAGGAAGAGAAGAGAAAAGATTTAGGAAGGAAGATAAAATAATTTTCTTTTCTAGTGCTTGGGAGTTGGAATGAAAATAATTTTTTATAGGGAAATAAGGTATATTCTTTAGAAAACTTTTCTTTCTCTCCATTTCTTTTCGATTTGGAAGGAAAGTTTTGGAAAAAAAAATTATTTTCTCTCCTTTTAAACTTCCAAATGACGAAATAACACATTCTCTCATATGTAAACTCCCAAACAACAGAAAGAAAACATAGTTTCCCTTTCTTTCATTTCTCTTCTCTCCAAATTAAAACTCCCAAACAATTGGTAAAAACAATAACACCTAAGGGCGCGTTTGGTTCGCTACTCAGAATTCTCGATTTAAACGATATTTTTAAATACAGTTTTAAAATTCAGTTTTTTGTGTTTATAATTATTGGTATGCATTTGGTAAACTTGTTTTTAAACATAGTTTTTTTAAAATTTGACAAAATTTGCAATCATGTGTATATATATATATATAAACATACATAAAATTTTCATACATACATGATACATGAATATATACGTACATACATATGTACATAAATTACATACATGTACATTTAATATCATATATTTTTAGGTATATTTAATGAGGTATGTTGGGAAGTCTAATTATATATATATATATATATATATATATATATATATATATATATATATATATATATAGAGAGAGAGAGAGAGAGAGCGATTCTCATGCATACCCCAGTTTGCATACCGCTGGCGCGGACCAATTTTGATAAAATAGTAAAAAAAATATTTTTGATGTAATTTTTTTTTTATAGTTTCTAAACATTTCAATAGAACCATAAAAAAAAATTCAACTCAAAATAATTTTTTTTGCTATTTTAAAAAAATCGGTCAAACTTTGTCAGTTTTTAACAACTTAAAAATTGACAAAGTTTGACCGATTTTTTTAAAATAGCAAAAAAAATCATTTTGAGTTGAATTTTTTTTTATGGTCCTATTGAAATGTTTAGAAACTAAAAAAAAAAAAATCAGCCGAAATTATTTTTTTTACTATTTTAAAAAAATGGTCCGCACGGAGGGTATGCAAACTGGGTATGCATGAGATCCTTTCTGTATATATATATATAATATGATATTGCATGTATAATTCAGTATAAAATTATATACATACATGAGTTGATAATATTTTTTAATACATATGTACAATATGTATATTTTATATTATTTCATACATTAATAATATATGTATAAAACTATATATAAGTATCATGTATCTATTAATAATATTATTCGACTTTATATTATTCTATATATAATTTTGTGTATATGTATATATATATTTTATTTATAAGAATTACACACATATTAATATATTATGTATGTATATTATATATTAAGGTATAATTACATTAAAATATTAAGAATGAATAATTTTACGTTGAAAAATAAAAAACAGAAGTTATAAAACATCCTAAACTTGTTTTTTGAAAAACTTAATTATAACACATAAATATTATAATTCTGTGTTTAAAAACAGATCGTGAAATGTAAATTTATCTGAATTGTAATTAAACAGAGAAAACATAATTATACTTGAAAACGAAACGGACCCAATTATCTTCTTCACCCGCATCTCTCTCTCTCACCGACTCTGGCCTCGTCCGACTGATTTATCCTTCATCTGGCAGCAGCAACCAAAGGAGAAATCGAATCTGTGGGGGTTTCTCGCTGTAAAACGCTAGTAAGGTAACCCATTGCTATTCTGTCTTCTACTTGTACATCTACATCTGAATCAAACCCTATGCTATGTCCACTGTTAATAAATCCGCCCCATTGGTTTTTTATATTAAATTTTATGTTTTTGTACGTTGATATGATGTTCTCAAAATTACCTTAGGCTCCTTTCCTCCTTTCTCATAATATAAATTAAACCTCGAACCAAATTGTGAACTCTTGTTCTTTAGACTTCTACTTCTGAAAATGATATAAATTGTATAATATCACCCTAGCAAGAGCTATGCGTGCCCCTTTTCCCCATCCTTTCTTAACCCTAAACACTGTAATGTATGCCAACAAGTTGTTTTGGAAAATGTATAAGCAATTTTTTACTCTGTTTTCGCATTTCTTAGTATTATTTGTTATGAATGTCTATTTCCATTTTTTTAACCGACAATCCGTTTTTGTTATTGTGATTTTTGTGTTTTTACTTTTGTTGTATATGTTTTACTGTTATACTTAAAACATTGGTTGTTGTGAATTTGCGAAATTGAAGTAAAGGGCAACTTAAATTTATGTTGAAAATACACACAAGCACATTTATTCACGTGTGTAACTATATCTATGTCATAATGGTTTTAATTGATTAGGGTTTCTCTTCCTTTTTTGGCAACCTTATATCACATATAAGGTAAAAATCCATTAACATTTATTTAGCTATCCTCTCGTTCGAGTTACTTTCCTTGTTTGAGGCATGGGAGTCCGATATGTAGCATATTGTTTGTTTTCAAATGGGTGGATACTAGATAAATAAAATGGCCTATGACCTCATATACGATATCACATTGCATTTTTATTTTTGTCGTATTTAGTTTGGTTATTAGCCGTGTTCTAAAAGGCCCGCCTAGGCTTGAGGCTTGAGAGAAACGCATCGCATACGCCTTATTCTTGATAAAAGGCTTAAAGCATATTTAAAAAAAAAAAATGATTAGTTGACAAATATTGGTTATGGAGCATGAATATGAGAAAGATGGCTATCAAACATATGGATATGTTTTCAAAATTCAAGGTATGTCTTATTTTATTATATTACTAGCCTTAGAATAATTAAAATAATAAAAAAAAGGAAAAACGCCTTTTTACGCCTAGGCTTCGCCTAGGCGCGCCTAGGTTCCTAAGGCTTGAGGCTTGATCTCTACGCCTCGACCACGCCTCACGCCTTTTAGAACCTTGGTTATTAGGTGGACAATAATTATACAATCATTCTTGATTACATGGTAGTTGTATTGTTGACACTTGATGTGGTGAATTGATTGACATTATTAGATTTGTAGTTTTTGGAGCGTCACCCAACTTAATAATATAATATGAAACTATGGTAGTTTGTTTATTAAAGCTGATGATACGTGTGAGTGAAACCTTGTGTGGCTGTGTGCTATGTGTGCATGTAGTGTTTTTGTAACGGTGTTTATTGTTGCAACAGTGTGGGTTTGTGTGTGCAGTGTGCGCGCGCATGTGTGCAGTGTGAAACTATGTGCACGCTTTGTGTGAAGTAGTGAGCGTGAAACACTATGCACAATGCATGACGTGTTAAACTCTTATGTGCTATGTGTGAGTAAAACTGTGTGCAGCGTGTGCATGTGCACTGTGTGAAACTATATGCGCAATAGGGGCGGATTTGTATAGGGTGAGATTTTCGAAAAATTTTACCGGGAAAAAAGTCAAAGGGTGCCAAGCATTAAAATAGAAAGTTAAAGGTGTAAATTTTGAGATTTTTTAAAACACAGGATAAAAGAAAACGTAATATGCTTGTTTTGAAACTTGAAAACCTAAATCGATCTGCGCTCGTTTTTCATTAATGTGCAGCTCCCTCTTTTATTTTCTCTCTCCCTTTTCATTTTCCTCAAAACTACTGGCCACCTATGAAGCACCGACACTCTCCCGGAAGCCACGAGTCGGCTTTGACATGAGTCTGACACGCGACACGCTCCGACACGTTGCCGACTCGCTGGGACACGTTGGAACATATTTGGACACGTTGCCGACACGCTGGGACACGTGCCGACACGCTGGGACACGTAAAAAGGACAATTTTTTTTTTTTACTTTATATTTTTTTTCTTATGTGATTATGATTATGCCTTATTTATGATTTTTAATGTTAAAGTGTGTTTGAATTTTGTTTTATATGGTCCATTTTCTTAATTTCATGTTAAGAATGCTCTAATAATGTATTTTATGGAAAAAAATTATTTTATTTCATTAATATATATATTTAAATATATATTATATATTTTAACATATATTATATATTATACGTATCCTAGCGTGTCGTATCCTAGTTTTTGAAAAAATCACGTGTCGCGTGTCGTGTCGAAACACGTATTACGTGTCGAGTCCGTGCTTCATAGCTGGCCACACACCTCCGCCCGGACCTCCTCTCCCCTCCTATTTTCCTCTTCGGGCGTGTAGTTTGTTGGTATTTTTTTTTAACCGTATCTAGTCATAGTCATTCAAAGGTAAAAGGTTTTTTCATGGTTCAAAGTCAAGGCCGATACCGCGACTATACGGCCGAGTTGACTAGGTATCGGTACCCACCGATCCGATTCCGAGTTGCGAGTTGAGTTTTCGGTTATTGGTGTGAAGACCCTATATTGGTAATTTCTCGGTAGTCTCGGCCCATATCTGTGATATTGCAGTATAATCGTCCCATATCGGCGATATCACAGTAGTATCGACCCATATCGGTGATATAACGAACGAGATGGCGTACGTTACTAAGCATCATGGTTCAAAGTTGCGGTATCGGTCTATAATTCGGACGCGCAATTTGGGACTCGGTATCGGTCTCGGTCTTAGGCGATATGCAACTATACACTATACACTATTTAGAGAACTAATTTTTTTTTTTTGAAAAAAATACGAAAAAATTTAGAAAAATAAGAATAATAATATCGTTCAATTAGACTAGTACAAAATCATCATTTAATATGCATAACATTGTCTAATTGTTTATACTGAATCATCATTTAGTATGCATGACATTGTCTAAATCAATATATATTTAGGAATATATTTTTCGTGAATGTTATAATACTACCTATTTATGATCAAGGATATATATAATGTAAATAATTATACACTTTAAGGATAGATGAATAACGATATATTTTAATACAAATTAAATAAATACAAAAAGAAGGTTAAATGGAAGATAATCCCTTTAGTAACACTACAAGAAAATAAATGAGGGACTTAACCAAAAAAATCCGATTTTGTACCCTGTACCGAATGGAGAGCAATTGCTCCAATCGTGACATGGTGTAAAATCGAGGCTTAATTGAGTGAGTTAGAAGTTGAGAAAGAGAGATCGATGCTTAGTAACTTATACTATCTCGGTTGATATATCACCGATATAGGTCGATACTATCGTGATATCGTCGATATGGGCCGATTCTACCGCGATATCACCGAGAAATTACCGATATAGGGTTGATTCACACCAATAATTGAAAATTCAACTCGTAACTCGGAATCGGATTGGTGGGTACCGATACCTAATTAACTCGGTCGTATCGTCGCGGTATCGGCCTTGACTTTGAACCATGCTAAGCATCGATCTCTCTATCTCAACTTCTAACTCACTCAATTGAGGCTCGATTTTGCATCCATGTCACGATCGGAGTAATCTCTTTCAATTCGGTACAGGGTATATGATGTTTCGTGTTCGCAAATCGTTTTATTTTTGGTTAAATCTCTCATTTCTTATCTCCCACTTACTGTTTTTTTTTGCATTTACTTAATTTGTATTAAAATGTATCATTGTCCATCTATCCTTAAAGTGTATGATTATTTATATTATATAATAGGTACTATTGTAACATTCACGAAGAATATATTACTAAATATATACTGATTTAGACAATGTTATGCATACTAAATGATGATTCAGTATAAACAATTAGATAATGTTATGCATACGAAATGGTGATTTTTTACTTGTCTAATTGAGCCATATTATTATTCTTATTTTTCTAAACTTTTTTGTATTTTTTTCAAATTTTTTTGAGTTCTCTAAATAGTGTATAGTTGCGTATCACCTGAGATCGAGACCGATACCGATACCGATACCGATACCGATACCGATACCGATACCGATACTGAGTCGAAAATTGAGCATCCGAGTCGTAGACCGATACCGTGATTTTGAACCATGGGTTTATCACTTTTCTTTACAGATTAACACTTCACTTTATTTTGTTTCACCTATGTTATATTTCTATATGTTTGTGTTTCAAATCTGTTATATATATATATATCTATATATATATATATATATGCTTTGTGTTCTTTTTCTTTGGGTACAATATTTGTTCTGTGTTCAATGTTATGTTTTTTGACATTAGTTTGTTGAGTTTAGTATAAATGTTGATGTGTTTATCTGTAGAAATGTTTAAAGTATTCATTAAAATTATATTAACATCAGTTATTTGATTTTGCTGAGTTTAGATTATTGTGGAAAACTGAATGCTTTCCCCTTTGATTTTTTGTAATTTTAGCATTTTGGTGTGATGGGCTAATTTTATCAACTATGCTTAGCGTAGAGACAGTCTTTATTTTTGTTGGTGAGATATGATTTATCGTCTGAAAATGGCTTCTCGAAATAATTATTTGATGAAAAAGTAAAAAAATAACCAAGAAAAATCACATCGGGGCTCCCGCCTCGAACCCTAGGTATTGATCCTAATTTCCTCCTCCTTACACTTGGATTTCTGGATCCGCCACTGTGCGCAAATGTGTATGCGTGCGATGAAACTCTGTGCACAATGTGTGTGCGTATGTGAAACTGTGTATATGCAGTGCGTCTGTGAAAAAACTGAGCGCGCAGTGTGTTTTTATGTATTTCTCTTACTTTAATTGTCAATTGGTTTGAAATTGCTAATCATGTTTTTACATTATTTTTGGGTTTGCAGTTTTGGTAGTTGTGGTTGGTTCCCACCGTTGAGCGGTATTCTAGTTTTTATTTTTTATTTTTTATAAAAAGCCCTAATTTTCCGTTAAGTTTCTCTCTCTCTCAATAGACGTCTTTATATATAGATCTCTGTGGGGATGAAATGTATCAATGGTGGTTTTGTGCAGAATTGTTAAGATTGACTGGTTTTGTCTGTAGATGGCATTTAGAGGTCGAGGACGTGGGCGTGGATTTGGTGGTGGCGGCGGCTTTCGCGCTGCTAAACAAGTTCCATTTGAACTCTTTCCAGTAACCAACTGATACTTCTTCCCTTTTCTTTTCTTCTTATCATTTTTAATTTTCTTTCACTCTTCCAGCTATATTCTTATGCCTGGGTTGCATAAATATTACAGCATATCTCCCTTACTAACTCCATGCTATAGTTTGCAGTGAAACAAGAAGCCATAGTCACAAATGCTTTTTTAACCTTTGAAACTATGGTCATTTGAATTACCCACTAATATCTTAAGCACAGATGATTTCATTCCTTTAATTGTTTTAACTTTTAAACATTACATGTGATCTTTGCCTATCCTGTAAAGTTCTTTTTCCTTATTATAGTCTTGTTACTCATTTGCAATGGCAAATTTACATTGGTTTATATTAGAAGAGTTTGTCTTGACAGCTCAAAGAGTAGGAACCTCTATTATCTTGTTATTTTTCACAAGTATATTCATGAAGGAACTCGCCTAACGGGGCATCTTCCAGTAAACACATATACGAAGAAGAACAGAGAACAAAAACGTCACCAAAAGGGAAGCTATGCCCCTAAAAAGAGCCCGGACAAAACATATCTGATTGAGTGAGGAAGAACAAAACTGCATAATGCTCCCAAAAAAATTGATAAAAGGAAGGGTCCTGATAATTCCACCCAAAAATTATCTCCAAAACAACACAAAAAAATAAATACACGTTTTACTAACGACACCCAAAAGCGTTGTACCTTTTTATTTAATCAAAATGTCTAAAGTACCCCCAAGGGTCCTGATAATTCTATCCAAAAAATATCTACCAATCACCCTTTTCTCTATAACACCACATCACCACTTATTTCTCCCAATCACCCTAAAAACCAACACCACATAACTTGGTATCATATATAAACAAAAAAAAAATTAAACATCATTTTTTCTCTTTTCTCTCTCGCTAACTTCTCTCAACCTACATAAACCAAAAACAAAGCCTACTTCTACCTTGAAGAGCAAAAAACTTTGGGTATGTGATTCTAATGCCCATTATTGTATTGTTTGAACAATGTATAGGAAACCATACCATGCAAACCCTATCATGAACATGTTTAAAAACCTCTGTTCTAAAAGGCCCGCCTAGGCTTCGCCTAGGCCCGCCTAGGCTTGAGGCTTGAGAGAAACGCATCGCCTACGCCTTATTACGCCTTATTCTTGGTAAAAGGCTTAAGGCACACTTTAAAAAAAAAAAAAAAAGGATTAGTTGACAAATAATGGTTATGGAGCATGAATATGAGAAAGATGGCTACCAAACATATGGATATATTTTCAAAATTCAAGTTATGTACCATTTTATTATATTACTAGCCTTGGAATAATTAAAATAATAAAAAAAGGAAAAACGCCTTTTTACGCCTAGGCTTCGCCTAGGCGCGCCTAGGCTCCTAAGGCTTGAGGCTTGACCTCTACGCCTCGACCACGCCTCGCGCCTTTTAGAACCTTGTTAAAAACTGAAATGCAAACACTTTTAAATGGTATTTACATCATACATTATTTCAACCTTGTAAATATATTCCTTAAAATGCGAACGAAACACCAATAAATCACAAAAAACAAAGACAAAAAATCTGGGACGCTGAACATACGGCGATCCATTACCGTAGGTGACAATCATCTTCGGTGACCTTCTGCCTTGGTGACGTAGCTACAGTGAGGAGTAACCGTGGGAAGTAGCTTACGGTGAGTAGTAACCGTAGGTGATAAGTAATTTTGTGTTTGAATAAAAATGGCAACAACAAACCGTGCTAGTTATACACTCTGTCCATGGCAGCCGTGGTATGAACCACAATGGTTTGTTGTCACCGTTCTTTGCTGGCTACGGTTATGAGTCACCGTAATAGATTCTCTTACTCGGTTTGATCTAACCGTGGATTTCCATACATGATTATATCTAACCGTTGTTTTCCATATACGATTAGATCTTACCGTTTTTGCCCTTTTACGGTTTCTTCTAATCGTATAAACACTTATACATTTGGTTTTAATCTGATGTACTCTTTTGTTATTGCAACTGTAGGTTATAGAAATGGGAAGATCCAGAAATCCTCCTACCGCATCAGAGCAAAAGAGAAGGTTGGAGGCGGCTAAAGGAGGTGAACAACCAACATCGCCGAGCGGTAGTGACAGTGAGAAAGTAGAGGGTATTCTCCTTTACAGTCATTGGATAAGGTTGTTGAGAAGGTGGTTGAGGAGGTACGGGGGGATGGAGATGGGGATGAGGTAGCCAATGTGGAGGAAGTTCCTGAGGCGAAGGGGGAAAGAGTGATGAGGGAGGAGTGTTGAGGTAGGGGAGGTAGTTCACACGAGGTAGTTGAGGAGGCACAACAGGAGGCAGGGGGTGGAGGAGGGCAAGGAGATGAGATTGATGGTGAATCTTTTTCTTCGGAAGAGGAAATGCAGCCGTCAACATCTGCAAAAACGCCTGAGAAGAAACTTCGGAAAAAAATTAGCCACTCAAATTCGCAGCCATTAAAGGGGGGGGTGCACGCATAATAACTCCGAGTTGCTTAAAAATTTTCAGAATCATATTGCTTATTTAATATGGAACTACGACGAGGAGAGATGCATGATGAAATGCGTGTACCACTTCAAAAAATATGTCGAGTGGGATATAGAAAAGGAGGATGAGCGGGTAGTTGAGTTGGTTAAAAACTCGGGTTTGTGGCGATTGGTAAAACATTCATACCGATACATCGACTATGTATCGGTGTTGGCATTCATCGAACGGTGACAATCGTAGACGAATTCATTCCATATATCGTTTGATGAGATGACCATCACCCTGAACGATGTGTACCATCTCTTTAACTTCCTGGTCGTTGGTAAACTGGTCTACGGGACGATGTTTAGGAAAGCTGAAGACAAGGTTAAACAAATTAAACGGCTAACCAAATACATTGGTTGTAGCGAGGAGGAGACGTTGGAAGAATGCAAGTCTTTGTATTCTCTCCATTTTAATTTGCTAATGAATCAGTGCTAGGTGAAGGTGAAAAAGCTAGGGGAGGATATCACCGAAAGAGACATCGATCATGTGCTTGTTGGTCCTAGACAAATTATAAAAATCGAGTCTCGATTTACTACCTACAAACGTTGCAGAAAATCAATGAATATGCTTAGGTGATGGGCATATTGGCTCATTTGTATTGGCAGCTTGGGGTTGCATCCCGTGTAGACTACGTGCGGCAGGTTGCCAGATATCTCTATCTATTAGTGGTAAATGTTTTTCACTTATCATATTGATGTTGTAGTTTGTTTATTTTGGGTTATATATAAATTTACCAATTAATTTATCAATCTCGATGCAGGTGTGGATATATGACCACTTTAATTTGGAGAGGGGTGTACGAAATTTGGAGTTCCATCCTTCAGAGCCGCGTCTATGTAAATGGAAGGCGCAAACAGTGTTAGGTGTTGCCTTTGCACAAATGGTGGAGTTAAGGGAGACCTAGATGATCTAAAAGCATCTGACGTGAGTATTATTTAAAAATTCATTGTTTTAAAAGCAATTCTCTTTCTCTGTTATATATGTTAACATTTAAAATGACGTGTAGGTTGTCTGGGATCCCTACGTTGAAAATCCTGAGGCCTACGCCTTCTAAGAGGTCTCATGGTAAAACGACATCCTCATTTGCTATGATATTGGTGAACCTTATTATCCAGAGAGGGTGCTACGTCAGACTGGCCGTGTACATACAATTTCGAGACTCCTAATGCGCCCATTATCGGAAGAAAGGTGAAAGATCCAAGCACGTTATAAAGTGAAGTTTGATATCGAGAAATGATATCAACTCAACTGGGTGGACCATGTTCTCTTTGAGGCTAAACGACGAACATGCCATCGAAATATGTGGATGGTTATATGTCCTGGTACCTAAAAAGATTTCATCCATACGTGCAAAATCCCGATCACCGTATTAGGAAGCCTAGAGTAAAACACTCCGCTAAAATGGTAAGTTGCAATTATTCATAAATGGATTTCTCATTTTCGCACTTATTTTTTTAACACATTGATGGTTATATGTCTAGGTTCACGGGATTGACATATCCATTAATCTGCTACAGGAGACAATTTTCTAACACACAAATAATGGTGACAACAGACTCTTGTGGTTCATACCACAGCTGCCTTGAACTGTGTGTATAACAAGCACGATTTGTTGTTGTCGTTTTTATTCAAACAAAAAATTACTTGTCACCTATGGTTACTTCCCACAGTTACTCCTCACTATAGCTACTTCACCACGACAGGAGATAACCGAAGATGATTATCACCTATGGTAACGGTTGTCGTATGTTCAACGTCTCATATTTTTATTTTTTATTTTTTTATTTACAGGTGTTTTGTTCGCATTTTTAGGAATATATTTGCAAGGTTGAAATTATGATGTAAATAGCATTCAAAAGTGTTTGCATTTCAGTTTTTGAACATGTTCATGGTAGGGTTTTCTAAAATTTTAGTGTGCATTTTTAGACAGGCGTTGTTTTTGGTTTGTGTAGGTTGAGAGAAATGGTTGGAGAGAAGATAGAGAGAGAAAAAAGAGAGTGATGTTTAAAATATTTTGGTTTATATATGATACCAAGTTATGTGGTGTTGGTTTTTAGGGTGTTTGGGAGAAATAAGTGGTACTTATGTGGTGTTATGGAGAAAAGGGTGATTGGGAGATATATTTTGGGTGGAATTATCAGGACCCTAAAAGGAATTTGTAAGTCACAGCGCATGTACCATAGGCCCCACTCTCTTAAAACCCCTGTTTGCTCCATTCAAGTGGTTAACGAATGCATAATGGAGCAGCGTCCCTTGTAAGTGCAAACCCCTTTCTAATACAACAATGATGCGAGAAAGACAACAAAGCTGCCACCACCAACTTTGTTATCACCAAATACATGCCAAAAAAGTGTTAAGAGAACACCCACAGATATATTTCCACCTCCCAATGAAGCAAATATGTTCCATTGATTTTTCGACATTCATACAAAGGCAACACCTATTCACTAGGACATTTTCCCATCTTCAAACTACCAGTAGTTAATGTAGCTCCCTTTCATTGCATCTCTAGAAAAAAATCACATTTCAATGTAGCTTTCGGGCTTTGATTGACTTTCCAAGAAAATCGGAGTTGCTTTTTCGTTGTGCAAGGAGAAAAAAAAAACAAGTGGTGAGTTTCCAGTCATATTGATGCAAACTACACATTGGAAGGCTAACCCAAAAATCAATATATTATATATATCTAGTGATTATTCAGAGACTTTCATCGTATTTGCAGGTTTAGAAAGTATTCCCCAAGTAACGTCAAGCAGGGAAAAGTAATAGAAAATGGCAAATAAAGGGGAGTATTCTATATCCTTAGCTAAAAATAGAAGATACTATTATAGAAGGAAATCAAGGGAAGGGGGCCACTATAACATTTATATCAGTATGGAATATCGCCTGAAGGACCCCATGATATTATTTGTACCCCTCTCCTCACTTTGGAAAAGCTTAACCACAGCTCTAAGGGGAGCGTCATTTGAGTACCGTGGGACTTGAACGGATCGATCGACGAGCATGCATGATGGGTCTCCTCAGTGTTGAGGACCTTAGGATCTGTTCTGATAAGAGGAGTGACGCTGGAAAGTAGATTAGTCTCGCGAGCAAGTGTCCTATTCTAGGACTTGTATGAGTTTGTTACATTCATTATTGGGTTCACATGAACTTGATGACTGTTTGACTGAAATTCTTCTTGAGAGCAACAAAGATAACGAAGAGAAACTCGAGGAGGAGCAAGTAGATTTGGCATCGGAGGAGGCCAATTTGGAGAATGGTAGCAATGAAGATGATGGAGAAAGCACTATAAAGAGGATGATGACACAAGTTCTCTTTCAGATTGTGGATTTCTTTGGTTTGGCCCTTTGTGGAGTTCCTTGACCCAACTCGTCATTAACAATTTAAGCTGCAGCCACATGTTTGACCACTGTCACTGGTCTTGAGCCCTAACCCTCACATATCTGACCCCCAGACGTAGTAAACAACTCAACATCACCGTCATCCTAGAGGATGAGCTTGATGAGATCTGGACATGGGTTGAAGAGGAGAAAGCGAGCAAGCTTTTGACGAACATCAAGAGGCTGGGAGTGTGGGGTTTGGGACGAGGCAGTTTGGAAATGAAAAGTAGGGGTGCAACTCACCAGAGATGGCTCCTCCTCTAGCTAGCACCGGCGGACCTATCGTGTGAGCCATAGGGTTGTAGACGAGACACACGAACCGGAGATCCTTGATGCGGATAGCGATCAAACGAGGGGAGAAATTCTAGTGTGGGAGATGTACCTTGGCGACGAGAAGCACAGTTGTGAGTTGGGAGAGATTGCAAAAAATTAGAACACCAAGTAGTTTGATCCCATGTGGCGTTGATCTAGTAGCTCAGTGGTTCACCTTATACTTGGACAGAACGTGGATCGAAGGCTAGGAAGCACATATATGAATCGTATATGGTACGATATGGATGTAGGGCTATGATAAAGTTAAAAAGAATAGAATACGATACGGCCAACGATACAATAATAAAATAATATAATAATAATAATGATGTGTATATGGGATATCCGATAGTTTGTGTATATTATGCATTTTGCAATAATGTTTTTGATGGGAATCCATTTTATTTTCCTTTTATTTTCTATTTTTAGCCATTTTTAGGTATTTTATTTCCTTAACGAGTCTCCAAGCATGTTTGGGACTAATTATGCATTCTTTTATTTTTTAGTTGGTCCTTTAGTCATTTTAGCTAATCTGATTACTTGGTTAGCAAGTAATATCTCTCATATAAGTATCCCTTGTATTCTCATTTGTACTCGTTATTCAATTCTTGAAATATAAGAACTCTTATGTTTTTTTATCTAGAAATCATATTGTTTTGATATTTAGGTCATTGACGAGTAGTTTACGTCAAAATTGGTATTAGAGCGGGTGTCGCTCCAAACATTGGTGTTAATGTGAATCGGTGTGTAGAATATCAAATCGTGCACTACATTCTCAATGGCCCCGAAGAAGGCGACGCGACTTTAAGAGGAGATTAACCAGGAATTACGCGAAAGTAACCAAGAATTGAAAGAAAGTAATCAACAATTGCATGGAAAATTGAACAAATGGAAGCCCTAATTCAACTTTTTTCCAAATCTCAATACCCTAGCCCCTCAAATGAAATCTTGTAATCAAATTTCAATTGATCTGGAAAACGTCCCGCTGAAGATTTCGATCCCAAACTAGTGGAAATACCCTGACCCAATCAAAATCTGGACTGCTACCACCGTCCTGTCTCTCAGACAGGTCGGACCACCCTTCTAGTGGCCGGTTCCCTTCGTTCTGCTGTCGATTTGCTAAACCCTAGCCGTTGACTTCCCTGCTACCTAGTCGACACCATCCAATCTTCAAACCCCAGCTGCGATCCAAAACTAAACCCAAACCTACATAACCCTTGAAATCGCCCTCCCCCTGTCTCTTCCACTCAGCTTTCAGTACCCATTAACCCAGGTATAATCTCTCCCGCTACCTGTTGCCCCATCGACAACAAAAAATCACAAAACAAGGCTGTCCAAATTAAAACCCTACTCCAAAATCCACATCAGGTTCATTCCGACCCCCGACCGTAAGACCCAATCTGATCCCGGACCCCATTACCATTTTTTCGACCAAAATTCAAAGCCAAATAATCCCCAAACCCCTATTTTTACCCAAGAATGTGCACCCACCCAAAAATTAACCCTACCCGAGTTGCCCAAAGCCTCAAATGCAATTCCCCTCAACCATCTACCCAATCTCCAACCTATTCGACCACCCAAAACATCTGACCCGTATGATTTTGGTATTTTTGAGTATCAAAATATTGATCCCCGTCTATATCCTCACCAATCACTTTACATACCACCTCCCTCATCATCCCATCATACACCTTCACATCATGACCTCTCTCTATTTTACACCAATTCCTGATCCTCTTCTGATGTCGGGAGTACTCACCATAACATCTTTGAGTGGATTCCCCCACCCCCACCTGGTACCCAGTGTTACATTCCACTACGGGATCATCATTGCTTCTATTGTGGAGAATGTTGTCACTTAATCGGCATGTGTACCCAATGTCAGCGCGGTCCTCAGGCACCTCCCATGGCCTGCATGATCATCCTCCTCGTCCACCACCTACCCAGATGTCACCGGTTCCTATTGATTATGTTGCACCTGCGCTAGATGATGCGATTGCCTGAGAGCTCATCAGGATGGAGACCCACTCTCATTAGCGCTCCAGTTACTTTTGCGGAGCCTCCATGGAGATATCCGTGTAGATGTTCCTATGCTTGATGGCAGATTCTCCCCAGACGATTTGGTTGATTGACTGACCGCTATGGAGATAGTTTTCGACTATAAGCGGATTCAGGGCCACTCATGTGTTCTCCTTGCAGCCACCAAATTTCAGGGGGTTGCTCGAGTTTGGTGGAAAGATCTTTGCTACCGTAGGATAGCTGTAGGACTCCCGCCCATTCAGGACCGGATTGACCTCAAGGCCGCTCTTCAGGCCTCATTCATACCTCCGACATACGAGCGTGGCCTCTTTGCGCGTATCCAGTCACTCCGACAGGATACGTCTTTCGTAGTGGAGTATACGAAGCAGTTCCAGCTCCTCTGCACTAGACTAAGGATCAGCAGATCAACCGCTATATTCTGGGGCTTCAACCACATATTCAGCGCGATCTTGGGTTGAGAGAGATACCGACCTTTCTGAAGGCGGTAGAATATGCTACCAAGGTCGAGGCCTATCATGCAACACCGACAGCTCTTCCAGCATCCCGAGCTCCACCTTCATTGAGTTTTGCTTCCCCTACAGTATCAGCGTCGACATCTTCTGCCACTACTTCAACTACCACTACTTCCGCTGTGGCACATTCCGGCCGTTCCACATTTCGGTGCTTTAATTGCTGCAACGTGGGACACCGAGCTTCAGATTGCTCTCTGCAATGTTGTCGGGCCCCTGTTAGCAATGGATCAGTCACCGGAGTATCTTGATGGGACCGAGCAACCTCCTGAACATGCATTGATTACAGTTTTAGAGGGCGACTCTGTTGGCCTTCCCCTTTGAGTTTGTGGGCGAACTCTTTCTGAGAGGAGAGTGATGGGAATCCATTTTATTTTTCTTTTATTTTGTATTTTTAGTCCTTTTTAGGTATTTTCTTTCTTTAGTTAGTCTCCAAGTAGATTTGGAACTAATTAGATATTCTTTTATTTTTTAGTTGGCCCTTTAGTCATTTTAGCTAATTATTTGATTAACAAGTAACATCTCATATAAATACCTCTTGTATTCTCATATATACTCAATCTTCAATTCTTGAAATATAAGAACTTTGACGTAAATGACGTCAAATGGGAGCAAGAAAAGATAATTCTCTCTCAAACTCTCTCTAATCAAATCTCATAAAATGGAAGAATGCCTCAAATGAGGCTACATAAGGGGTATTTATAGGAAGGAGGTTGCTTGGCCTCTAAGCTAAAAATCTAATTACATTTATATCCCTAAGAGCCAATTAACCTTCCTTCTTCTAAATACTAAACAAACAACTAATAAAAGAAAATACAACAAATAAAAGAAACAAAAGAAAATAACAAAAATACAATAAAACCCTAAAAATACTAAAAAGAACACCTAATTCTTCATTCACATCATTCTCTCCGCCTTCGAAAAAGTTTGTCCTCGAACTTTAAAATTGAGGTTGAATGCAAAAATTCCTAAAATTGCGGAAAAGACAACTTGAGGGGCCAAAATTGAATTTATGAAAATAGGAGGATTCTTCAATTTTTGCGGCTTCATCTTTTTCCTCATGCCGTTCATGCCAATCATAAAAAAATATTTACCACTCGGATCAAAAACCAAGATTTTGGTACCAAACCCTAGTTCTTGATTTTGTTCATGATAGGATTGGGTCAAAATAGTGTGAAATTGGATTGAATTTGTGGGAGGAGGGTTCTTGAGGGCTTGTGGGTGGATCTTGGATGGGTCGGGGTAAAGAAACACCGGTTCTTGAACACAAAAATTATCGTTGGCCACCTTTTGAGTGATCCCACCATGGCAGGGCTTTCCTATGGTTTTGATCACAAAAATTTCGCCGATCGGAGCCAGAAATGGTTTGCTTGCTGAAATAGGAACCGTTTGAGGTTGTCCAGGTTGTTTCTCCACCGAAAATGGTTCGGATTTGTTGACAATGGTCGATCGCAAGTTGGAGGAGCAGATCGGGGGTGGATCAGGGTTGCTTGAAGCCGGAGAGAGGTCGGAATGAACCGAAGGTGTCGGGAGACCCTCAGTAGGATCGTCTAGCCATTGGTGGCCTCGGTTCATGTCTGCGATCTTACCATAAATAACTGGCTGCTGAATCTGACCCATTTGAGTTGGTATTTGACGATATTGGCTTCGTTGGTGGTGTGCTAGGGCTGGAAACATGCTGCCGACCACTAGAGTAGTGGTCCGGCCACTAGTGGGAGGGTTGCGAGTGGTAATTGAAGGCAGGAGGCGTGCTGCCTGCTAAAAAAAAATGACTGGAAGTGAGCTGCCTCGCTGGTAGCAGTGCGTTGATGTGCATCACGGGGTTCTGCCCCATATGTAGTGGTTCTTCGGCGATTGAAAATGGCCAAGAAGTAGCGGTGGGTGGTTGTGAAGTTGTTGAGGGGTTTCTTGATGTGGTGGTGGGGGAAATAGGGTTAGGTTTTTGATTTTCTTAAGGTGATGGTGCGAAATGGGTTGCGGAAGCGTGAGTGGGGTTTTGGGGGCTAGGGTTAGGGTTAGGGTTAACGGTGGTGGGTGGTGGGTGGCGAGCGTCTAAGAATCTATCCGTCCGGGCCATCAATTGGTTGAGGGCCTCCAAGATTTGATTGTAAGGGTTTTCGTCGGAGGTATTCATCCTTTCTTGAACCCACCTTGGCGTTGTTTACGAGTTTTTATTTTTTTTACAACAACAGGGTGGAGCGACTAGGCTCTGATACCAATTGACATAAATGACGTCAAATGGGAGCAAGAAAAGAGAATTTTCTCTCTAATCAAATCTCATAAAATGGAAGAATGCCTCAAATGAGGCTACATAAGGGGTATTTATAAGAAGGAGGTTGCTTGACCTTTAAGCTAAGAATCTAATTACATTATATCCCTAAGGGCCAATCAACCTACATTCTTCTAAATACTAAACAAACAACTAATAAAAGAAAATACATCAAATAAAGGAAACAAAAGAAAATACAATAAAACCCTAAAAATACTATAAAAATAACCCCTAATTCTTCATTTACATCAAACTCTCTTGTTTCTCTCTAGAAATCACATTGTCTTGATTTTTATGTCATTGACGTGTAGTTCACGCCAGTTTTTCTAATTATATACAATAGTTGTCTTACTTTGTTAGGATTAAACCTTTTTAATTTTTTTATTAAAGGATCATACTTTTATTTCAAATGCCCAAGAGACAAGTCATTCATAAACATCCAAGTTTATATTTAAATTAGAAAGTGTCAGATATGTCTATGACAGTGTGAGTTTTCAACGCCTGATAAACGCATCTGACATGGGGACTTCGTCTTTTTGGAAGTAATTATTGGACTTCTAATACGCTTGGAGGATGGTGATTAATTATTGTTTATAAATTTTGCAATATAGTGTTCCACAATTTTCTAGGACTATTATTAGCTATGTATGCTCAGTCTTTTACCTCGTCTAATTTCATATATAAATATTTCTGCGTGAGTGCAGGAAATTAATGATTTCCCTGATGTTAAAAGTGTAAAGGATGAAATAGCCTTTGCCGTTTGGAGTTCAAATTTGCAAAAGTTTTGGAATTCCTCTCCTTACTATTATGAGGGTGTTGGAGAAGCCGCAAAGAGTAAGCATTCGATAGTTCGAAAATTATTAGTAGTTATTTCGGGAAAGAACAAAAGCAGAGACAGCAACAACAATTACTTCCCATAGTTCTATTGAATCCTTGATAGGGTTTTTTGATAGTTTGGCTCCTTTTCATTATCATTTTTAACGCAAGATATCTGGAAGGGTAATTCTTAAGTATCTATCTTCTATCCATTTAAGTCTGATGGGTGATTGGTATCCCTTTGCTATACTCCGAAAATTGTTACTACTGAAAACGAGATACAATTGTGTTCCATATTATCTTCTCTAAAGGCAGAATGAATTACCTTATTTTCGTTCTCTCTTCACGAGAAAGCCATTCATAAATAATTGTTTATTAAAATCATATGTCGCTTTCCCGATTTTCTAATTTGCTTTGCTTTTGACTACGAAATATACGTATGATTTCAATACCCAATCTTATACATGCCCTAAATTTGCGGTGATAGATTATAAAGACAGTGACATTACAAGGTTCTTGGACAAGGATTCGAAAGAGTCCAAGCCAAAACCCCCACTTTCACACTATATAAGGATGACTAGTGAATATGTTCCTGCAGAATTAGGTAAAGAGTTTCTTTTCTAATTACCCATGAATTTGGTAGTTGCGGATTAAATTGTGTTTGACAAATTTATGTTTTATTTAAGTTCTCTTTTTTCCATCATTATTAATGACAATAGTATTATCTGATTGATCAATGGAACAGGTGAAAAGAAGGAGAGACATAGCCAAAAGAAAGTGCGATGGAATCCGGAATCAGGTTTGACGAGTGTAGAATGTCTTTGATTATTTTTGTCCGCTTACATCTAATTTGTTCCTCAACTTTCCAAGTATTTTATTTGCTTCCTACCATTACTACCTGTGGGTACCTCGATTTGTCATCACCGGCCCAGGCGAGTAGCCCAATAGAAACGGCCCAAAGTCCGGGCTCCTCGCATCTCAACTGAATTCGGTTATGACTTAGTTTACTCCTAAAATCTCGTAAGGAGATATTCTAGGAGTAGAAGATGGACGTGGGGGAGTCCAACACCCCCACTCCCCAAGAACAAACATGTATATAACAAACCCTAAGCCTGGGGCAAAAGGCATGCAATGTATTCTCTGTAAAACACTCCTCGGAGTATATAGAAATAATACTGAGAACACCACCGTGGACGTAGGCATTCTTGCTGAACCACGTACATACTGTGTTGTGTGATTGACACTTTTTATTCTCTATTCCCTTTGGTGATTGCGCTTTCTCATTAATTTGTGATGAATATAATTATCACCACAATTGGCGCCGTCTGTGGGAACGTTTGTCTTCCTTTGAGAAAGCCCTCATCAACAAAGAATTTGAAATGTCTGGTCACAGTAGTAATGCCCCTCAAGCAGGGGATATCCAAGAGCAGCCTACTCCCCGCAGGATCAGATCTGAAGTTCAACGTCCGGATCAAAGGGCTCGCCCTGAGCGACCAGCCTCAGAGGAGAGCCAGGGACCAGCGAGATCTACACAAATCTCCAGATTGATTGATGCCTATGAGGCAAGGCTCCAAGAGCAAAAAGAGTCCGCTCGCCAGCAAGAGGCTGAGAGTGCTCGCCTTAAAAGGAAATTAGAAAGGATGGAGAAAGAACTCCATCGCAGCGCTAGGCGACGTCCATACCGCACTCCTAGCCCTCAGGCGAGCAAGTCTCGCAGCCGAGGAAGGAGCCCTAGACGTGGATCCCAGAAAAGCGAGAAACACGAGTCGGATGATGACTCGCTCGAGCAACGGCAACCAGCGCTCCGTTGCAGGAGCCCAACTCGAGGTGATGAGGACATACGAAATTTGGTCCGAAGGGAGATGGACCAGCACCCAGCACATCGGGGTGCCAGATCGACCAGAGAGCTTGCTCGCCGAGTTCTCAGGACCCAGATGAAATCCCCTTTCTCAAGGGAGATAGAAGAAGAAGCCGCCAAAAAGTTCGCAATCCCGAGATTCAAGATCTATGACGGAAAGACTGACCCTATCGATCACGTTAGGCAGTACAGGCAGGCAATGACTCTCTAGAGCCACAGGAATGCACTAATGTGTCGAATTTTCCCCTCAAGCCTCCATGATGTGGCCCAGAAATGGTTTGAGAGGCTCCCGCACAGGTCCATCAGGAGTTATGAGTCCCTGACCGAGCTGTTCACGATTCGTTTCATTACCAGCAGCTCCTATCCGAAGAGGATGGATGCTTTGCTAACAATGAAGAAAACGCCCCAGGAGAGCCTGCGGGACTATGCAAAGAGATACTGGGAGCTGTTCAACGAGGTCGAGGACTACTCAGAGCAGGTAACAGTAGCCTCTTTCAAGATTGGCCTACCCAGCTCTTGCCTTCTGCACCAATCCCTGACGAAGAAAGAGGCCACAACCATAGATGACCTGATGGTTCGCATCGAGAAATACGCCAAAGTGGAGGATGTGACCCGCCTCAGTACAGGGGAAAACGATCGAACTAAGCTCGCTGCCAAGGGCAACGATAAGGTTGAAAACCAGAAAAAAGGAGGCAAGAATGGGGGCAAGAATGGCTCCAAGAACGGAGGCAAGAACGATGCTTCGAAAGCATTTCAGGCAGTGAACACTATCTTCAAAGAACCAATCTACAAGATCCTGGCGAAGATCAAAGACGAGCCATTTGTTAAGTCGTCCAGAAAGATGGGAGGAGATCCCTCAAAGAGAAACAACGCGCTGAGATGCGCTTTTCACAAGGAGGGAGGACATAAGACTGAGCATTGCAAGGCTCTTAAGTCTCACCTCGAAGAACTGGCCCAGACTGGGCACCTGAACGAGTATGTGGAGAAGAAGGCAGAGAAAGTCGCTGCCAATGGAGAAACAAGACCTGACAATGTACTCGAAGACGATGCTGACCCTGAATTTGCAGTTATTCATGGGGCATCTGATTTGAAGCAGATTCAAGGGAATTCAACTCGGATGGAAGTGAAAAAGCTTACTGCAGTAATGCAAGCTTTTCAGATCGATCCAGGGAAGACACAATCAGAAAAGCGTCGGCGAGCAGATGACGTCGACTATAGCAAACATATCGTGTTCACAGATGAAGATCTGGTGGGGGTAAGAACCCCACATCATGACGCTCAGGATAGCCAACTATGACGTCGACAAGTTGCTCGTCGACTAGGGAAGCTCATCTGAGGTAATGTATCTCGACCTATTCAGAAAATTGAAGTTAAGCGTTGCCGACTTGAAGGAAGCTACTGTCCCTCTAGTTGGCTTCGCTGGAAAAGTGACTATTCCATTGGGAAAGATCGTGCTGCCGGTAAGGGCAGGAAGTGTCTCCAAGATGATCGAGTTTCTGGTGGTCGACATCGACTCGCCATATCAAGCTATCCTCGACAGGGGGTGGCTACAGGTAATGAAGGCAGTCCCTTCGACCTACCATCAGAAACTCAAGTACGTGACTGAGCGAGGAGTAATGGAGATTCACGGAGATCAGGCAATGGCAAAAAGGTGCTTCATAGCAGCCATCCGCCCGAAACCAGAGAAGGAAGGTTGAGAAGGCCAAAGAGAAGGTCGAAGAGCAAGAAAGTTTGATACCTTCAAAATAGCAGTTAAGATATGGAAGACCCGGAGTGGAGGAGACTAGGCTCCTCCCCTCTGAGCGGGTCGTTGAAAACTTGGAGGAGATAACAGCCGGTGGAAGCAAGAAAGACAGGAGTTTCTTGATCGAAACTTCTCTTACAGATCAAGAGAAGAAAGAGTTGACGGTGCTACTGAGAAGCAACCTGGACATTTTCGCGTGGGAACCATGCGAGCTGCCTGGCATTAATCCCAGTGCGGTTTGTCACCGGTTACACGTCGACCCCACTTTCAGGCCTATCGCGCAGAAAGCACGGCGAACCGCACCCGAGAAGGCTAAGGCTGTGGAAAAAGAAGTTGAAAAGCTGCTGGATGCAAGATCCATACGGGAAGTTCAATTCCCTAAATGGCTATCCAACCCAGTAGTAGTTCCAAAGAGCAATGGGAAATGGAGAGTCTGTATGGACTTCACTAACCTTAACAGGGTGTGCCCTAAGGACAGTTTTCCTCTCCCGAAGATCGACCAATTGGTGGACGCCACAACAGCTCATGAAAGAATGAGTTTTCTGGATGCATATTTAGAATATCACCAGATTCCTCTATATGCCCCAGACCAAGACAAGACCACATTCATTACCACCATCGGTTTGTACTGCTATAAAGTTATGCCCTTTGGGCTCAAGAATGCGGGAGCAACTTACCAGCGTCTGGTCACAAAGATGTTCAAAGACCAAATGGGGGATACTATGGAAGTCTACATTCATGATATGCTCGTCAAGAGCAAGCTCAAAGAGGACCATCTCTCAGACCTATAATGAACCTTCGAAATCCTCAGGAAGTACCGAACGAAACTCAACTCGAGCAAGTGTTCTTTCGGTGTCCAGTCAGGAAAGTTTCTCGGGTACTTGGTCAGTAAGAGAGGCATTGAGGCCAACCCAGACCAGATCGATGCAATCAATAGGGTATAGCCCCCTCGCACAATACGAGACGTACAGAAGCTCACAGACATGCTCGCTGCTTTGAATCATTTCATCTCAAATTCCTCTGAGAAGTGCAAGCCATTCTTCCAGCTCTTAAAAGGAAACAAGACAGTAGAATGGAATCAAGATTGCTCGCAAGCATTGGAAGAGCTCAAGGCTTACCTTAGCTCGTCGCCTCTGCTCGTTAAACCTCAAGAAAATGATACCCTGTACTTATACCTCGCCGTCTCCAGTAATGCCGTCAGTTCTGCACAAGTGTGCGAAAAAGCAGGAGTCCAACACCCAGTTTACTACGCGAGCAAGACCTTATTGGACGTCGAGAAGCGCTACCTACCACTAGAGAAGCTTGCTTTTGCACTAGTGATAGCTTCGAGGAAGCTGAAGCACTACTTCGAAGCTCATACTATCATCATCCTCACATCACACCCCCTTAAAGCAGTCATGCGAAAAGCGGATTTGTCTGGCAGACTATCCAAATGGCCAGTCGAGCTCGAATGATTTGACATCCAATTTCAACCCAGGTATGCAATCAAGGGGCAGGTCCTCGCCGATTTCATCGCAGAATTCACAGGCGAACAGCCTTGCGACTAGCTTCAACCTATGAAGCAAATGGAAGATCACCCATCAGTAGGAGTCTGGCGACTGTTTGTTGATGGAGCCTCCAACTCAAAGGGGACATGAGTAGGCATTGTGCTCGTTACTCCAGAAGACACAATCCTCGAGCAAGGGATCAGGCTGGGATTTGAAGCCTCCAATAACGAGGCAGAATACGAAGCTCTGATAGCCGGCCTGAAGAAGGCACAGGCGCTGGGTGTAAAACAGTTGAAGGTGTTCGGCGACTCGCAACTGGTCTCCAATCAGATAAGTGGGGACTTCAACGCAAGAGACGAAAGAATGGCAGCCTACCTCGCCTTGGTAAATAAGCTAATGTCCAGCTTTGAGGAAGTCAGTGTCCAACAGTTTCCAAGAGGACAGAACAGCCATGCCGACGCCCTGACAGCCCTAAGTTCAACAATCGATTCCGACTTAAAGAGGACGATCCCCATCGACTTCCTCGCCCATCCGAGCATCAACCAGGGCGACGAGATGCCAAACACGGAACATATGCACCAGATTGAGTCAGCACCCAGTTGGATGGACCCTTTGAGGGACTATTTGAAAGATGGTGCACTTCCAAATGATAAGAAGGCCGCTCATCAGATAAGAGTCAAAGCTGCTCGCTTTCACTTATCTCCTGAGGGCAAACTATACAAGAGATCATTCACCGGCCCTTACCTTCAATGTGTTCACCCGAAGGACCTCTAACAAGTTTTATACGAGCTTCACGAAGGAATCAGTGGAAGCCATATTGGAGGGAGGTCACTAGCTTTTGGAGCAATGAAGAAAGGCTACTGGTGGCCATATATGCAAAGAGATTCGACAGTATATGCTCGCAAATGCGAGAAATGTCAACTACATGCTCCTATGGTTCACCAACCTGCCAGCGACCTAAGATCGCGTACCAGCCCATGGCCTTTTGCCCAGTGGGGGATGGTCATTGTAGGCCCTCTTCCTACCGCCGCCGGCAACCGCAAGTATCTGTTGGTCGCAGCAGATTACTTCACCAAATGGATCGAGGTAGAGCCACTGGCAAATAATCGAGATGCAGATATGATGAGGTTCATATGGAAGAATATAATTCCCCGTTTTGGAATCCCCAGAGCCATCATCACTGACAACCGTTCGAGAGTGGCCCTTTCCAGAACTTCTGCAGAGAACACGGGATCAGGCACTATTTCAGCTCGGTGGCCTACTCCCAGAGCAACGGTTCAGCCGAAGCTTCCAACAAAACAGTGATCGATGGGTTGAAGAAACGACTAGAGCGAGCCAAAGGCGCATAGGTGAGTGAGCTGCCACATATTTTGTGGGCCTACCGCACTACCCCACGACGAGCAACTGGGGAAACCCCATTCTCACTAATGTATGGAATGGAAGCAATCATCCCCTTGGAAGCTGGCCTACCAACCATGAGAACCACCCCTGTCGACTAAGGCCAAAATGATGCAGCATTACTCACTGAACTTGACCTAGCTGACGAACTAAGAGAACTAGTCTTAGTAAGGCTGGCGAGCTATCAGCAACAGCTCGCGAAACACTATAACAAGAAGATCAATCCAAGGGCATTTCAGGTTGGGGACTACGTCCTAAGGAAGGTCCTTGGCAGCGCAGTAAAACCATCAGACGACAAGCTAGGGCCGAACTGGGAGGGACCATTTAAGGTGACGAGATAATCTACAAGGAGCCTATCACTTAGAAACGCTGGAGGGCAGAGAGATACCTCAAGCTTGGAATGCTGCCAATCTGAAGAAATCCTATTTCTAGCTTTCCTTCATTTATCTTTTACTACCTTGATTGAATTGGCAACTCATTTCTTATTTTTCTAGTGACGATTAATAAAAGATTATTTGGCAATGGCATCTTATGAAGTGTTAATTCTTTATTAGGAACTTTATAACTTGCACATCTTTTCCAAGCAATAGGCACCTTACTCGAAGCATAAAAGCAGGGTGTCACCCTCCTCAGGTTTTTGTTATGAAACACGAACAACCTCCTAGCATTGCCTCGGCAATATATGAAGCCCTACAGGGGCCCTTAGGCAATTAGACCAAAAACGAATTGGTCACCAAACTATGTTTGGTTCAGAAAACCTGATCGGATAGAACATCCAACACCAGGTGTGTCCTCGCCATTGCCACACTTAGGCCTAAGGTAGTGTGACGACACGACCTAAAAGGCAAAGTGAGGCAGAATGGTATCCCAAAAATTATACTGGACTGGGAGGATACTCACACAAAGAAACAACCCTACAAATCTAGTCGGCTACAAAGGGCCTAAGATAATCAAATAGGAAATAAATGAAGTAAAAGATATACAACGCATGTTTAGTCGGCAAAATTGCCCAAAACATAAATATTACATTACTTCATTACATGTACAATGAGTTACATCCGGTAAAATCTTAATGAGGCTGAGGCCTCTGAACAAGGTAATCAGCCACTTGTGCTCTTCGGCTATCTTCCGGGTGAGGAGCCAATTCCTCCTTGACCTCATTCGCATCTGGCTCTAACAGTTGCTTGGGGATAGCATTGATAGGGATCCACTGGTCGCCCCTCCTAAAAGGATTAGACCTCAAAGTTGAAGGAGAGATCTCGTGACGGTACTAGAGTACTGAGTTCCTTGGGACTTGCAGCTCCCTGAGGGAGCTCAACCATCCCCTAATAAAATATAGTTCTTCAAACTCTGTCAGCCTCGTCGGAGCATCTATCCAACCTTGTTCATAACCATCAGCCCATACTCGCCGAGGACCTTTGTTGAACAGATGCCTCAGCCGTGTGACGTCTCTTTGAAGCCCAGCAGCAATCACGTATGCTCGACGAACATCTTCTCGAAGCTCGTCCGTCTCTCTAGTTGGACCCCCTGGATCTGTACCAGCTTGCGGACCAGCCGATGGGGTAGAACCTCGCAAAGCTTGAGGGGCGGTGCTCGGCCCTGTGCCAGCTCGCGGAACAGCCGATGAAGAGGAACCTTGCAAAACTCGAGGTGCGACGCTCGGCGCATGCTCCCTGAGTCGCGACACCTCCCTCCTCAGAGTTCCATTTTCTTGTTGAAGAACTTCTCCCACTTGGTTGATTTTGGAGGCATCTAAAAGTTTGGCCCTCAAAGTATTTACTTCCTCTTGGACAGAGGCGCCAACTTCTTCCATCTCCTGAAGTCTATCCTTCAGTTTGGCGACGAGCTCAGATTGGTCCTTAAAGCTCTTATTTCTCGACTTGAGAGACTTGCAAATCTTAACGAAGGCTTGACGAACTTGGATGCTCGTGTTAGGACCAAGGATCCTTCCCAGTTGAGAGGTGGCAGGTATATACTCATCTACATCAATCAACTACAAGCCATACAAGCAGTAAAAGCAGAAGAATCAGTGCGTAGAAAAGAAAGTACTTTCATTTCATTCAAATAAAGGGGTCCAAGTACATCGGTAATTAAAAAAGAGCAGTACAAATAAAGCAAAAGATACAGAGGAAATCCTAAGAGCAGGCTAGCTAGCAACCTCAGTATGTTCAGAGTTTCTGGTTGCTTTCCCTTATCGACCCTGGACAGGAGGAGCACCAACATGAACAGTCTGGGAGGCAGGGACTACACCTTTAACGGCTGGGGCAGGCGCATCATCTACAACAGGCTTTGGGCCTGAATCATGCTCGTCAAACAAGGGTGAGCCAATATCCACCTCGGCAGCTAGAAGAGCCTTGTTCCAGCCCCGTTATTGTAGTTTAGACGACTGATGTAGCCTATCTGAGCATCAGCATCCTCATATGCGTCAGCCCACCCGGAATTGTACGAACTTTCCTTAATGGTGGCTGCCTCAGACTCCATCTTCTTCAGCTTCTCTGCCAGCACCTTATTCTCCTCGACCACGGCCAACTTGCTCGTGCAGATCAGGTCGTAGGACTGCCTCAGCTCATTCAGCTCCTTTATCGCCGCATCCTTCGCTCTATTGGCATCAACAAGGGCGAGATCGGAGGACTTCTGAGCCTCGTTGGCAGCCCTCAAGCTGGTCTCCAGCTCGGCATTCCTCCCCTGCATCTCAGCATTTCGCCTTTTCAGATTGGCCTTCGCCCTTACCAGCTCGTCGCGAGTACTATAGAGGACGACGAAATCAGTCACAAACTGCAAAGAAGAGAAACATTAAGCAGAATGTTGCAAGAATGGAGAAACATTAAACTTAAAATTGTAAACGTAGAGGAGAAAAGAAGACTTACCAAGGCTCGCCTCTGGCTCGCCTCCAGAGCTAACTGGTCAGTCCCCATCTCCTTCTGACGATTAGTAGGCAAAATTGCTCTCTCGAGCAATGCAGGAGCCAATTGGGGAGAGAGGGCAATAGAGGCCCCCTCAGGCAAAGCGGACACGGGCACCAGAGCATGCCCGACCTTCGTTCTCACCTCATCTCTCCTCTCCTCTTCCCTCTCCTTCTTCTCCCTCTCAGCCCTCCTCCTGTCCTCCACCTTCCTTCTTTCCTTCACCTTTTTCCTCTCTTCCTCTCTTTTTCTCTCTCTCTTTCAACAGCTCCTCCTTCCTCTTCTTCTCCTGCTCATGGGCAGCAGACTGAGAACCGGTGGCAACATCCCCACCGCCGGACTTTTGCTTCTTCGACCACTGAGCAAGAAGCACATCATCATCATTGTCATCACAGATCAGATTCCTCCTGGGGGGAGCCATATCTTCCTCGCTGGAACTACAGGATGTACTTGAAGACTCCTGAGCCTCTGAAACCTCTTCCGAGCTGGAAGATCCTTCACCACTAGAGCTCACCTCACTAGAACCACCTTCAGCACCTCCCCTATTATCACCTTCAGAGCTGCTCTCTTCCTCGTCCAACTGAATGGGGTCTGCAGCAGCTTCTTCAGTGATGTCTAACTCAGGGATGCTGTCTACAGGCCGTGCGATGAAACTAGACCCAATATTCTTATACTCCAAAAGAAAAGCAGCTGACCGAGGATGTTCACCGTCAGCCAAAGGTTCCCTGATGTTCCAAGCTTTGATCAGCGCGGCAACTCGAACCTCACTAAGAGCGGGTTCCAAATTCTTTGTCCTCGCTGAAAAGAAGAGAGAAGAATATCAGAAAAATCATACATTAACAAGAAAATAGAAGAGCAGAACAAAAATTAAGCCTACCTATAAGCTCCTCCCCATAAAAGGGGACCGTGAACCTGTCAGACCTCGGCCCCTCAGTATGGGAAGGAAATTGCCAATTTCTAGCAAAAAAAACCCTCTTGCCAGTAATCCTTGTGGGAATCAGGTAGATTTACTACCAATATCCTGTCAGGACTCTTGGCCTCGAGGTAAAGAAGACCAGAGCTTGTTCGCGAGAAAGAGTAGCAGAAGCATATTTCAACAAGCCCTAGATTTGTGCTATAGAGTTGGTTTATTCAATGGACACCATTAACTATCTTCCAAACGTTTGGCGAGCACTGTGCAGGGACGATATTGAAGTAACCAAAGAAATGCAAAAACAAATTGCTTGGAGGGAAAGTGAGGCCCCTTTGGGACAGCAACAGGACGTGAATCCAATGAGCGTCCTCTATCTCTCTAACATTCTTAGGGACAGAGGCGCACTCAATTTCTACCCAGTCTGGGATATTATAGAACTTCCTAAACTCAGGCACTGATCTATTGCCTATCTTCACCATTCATAAACCCTAATTACAAATTCGAAGAAAACTCGACAGAAAAAACACAGAGAGAGAGCAAAGGGGACTTACGATGAAAGTTTGGCTTGGACGACGCAAGATCACAAGCCTAGACGACGAAGAAGATTGAAAGCAAAGTAAACGAAGACTTGGAGAGGAGGGCGCAACAGCGAAAGTTTGAAGAAGATGAGAAAATATGAAGAAGCTTGAAACGACGGTATGGAAATGCTGCTCCAAGTGACCTTTTAAACATTTATAATCATATCGCACGAGACCCGAAGCAAGCTGCCGCCAAAATCAAGTAGAGAACTCCAATCTTGGGAAGAGGTACACAATTTACAAGAGAGCCATTATGACAAATCATTTAAATTTATTGAGCCCAAATTGTGGCCCAACAACTTTAGGGGCAATTGTGGGTACCTCGATTTGTCATCACTGGCTCAGGCGAGTAGCCCAATAGAAACGGCCCAAAGTCCGGGCTCCTCGCATCTACTCCTAAAATCTCGTAAGGAGATATTCTAGGAGTAGAAGATGGACGTGGGGGAGTCCAACACCCCCACTCCTCGAGAACGAACATGCATATAACAAACCCTAAGCCTGGGGCAAAAGGCATGCATTGTATTCTCTGTAAAATACTCCCCGGAGTATGTAAAAATAATATTGAGGGCACCATCGTGGACGTAGGCATTCTTGCTGAACCACGTACATACTTTGTTGTGTGATTGGCATTTTTTATTCTCTATTCCCTTTGGTGATTGTGCTTTCTCATTAATTTGTGTTGAATATAATTGTCACCACACTACCATATAGTCCAAATATATATGTTTTTTGCTCTACATTGGCTCATTATTCTTAAATGTAAGAATGGGGATTTCTTGTTTTTGTCATATGTAGAGTTTTTGGATGAGCTACGGTTAGGGACTAATTTTTGGGTGCCTGCACTTTTGGGGAGATTTTTTTTGTTTTTGTTCCTCAGTAGTTTGTTATGCTCTCTCGTGTATACATCCTGTATACAGGTTCTGCCCCCTTGGCGTTCTTTTAATGTATATCATATTTTTTTTAAATATAAAAAGGTGCAGAATGTAGTTGAATTACTATAACATGTATGATGACTGTAAAGCTTGAGAGGTGGTGTGGTGGAAGTATACACCTCTCAACAATAATAAACTTTTTTAGATGAATTTTCCCCCATCCAATTTGGCTATTGTTATTTTATACTTCTCTTTTACTATTATGTTTTAGTGAATGCTTGGGACAGTAGATGTCGCTTCTATCCTTGATGTAATTATATTAATTCCACGGTTTTTTAAGATTTTAATCGCTTGGGGTTGTGTACGGAGGCCCTTGAGATATTTTTTGTACTTTTGATATTGCCTCAGTAGTGATAGAATAAGGAATGTAGAAGCTTCCTTACGAGGTCATGGCATATGACACTGATGTTATCCATGATATAACATAATATGCTAGAGCATTTCACTAGTGGTTTAACCACTAGTGAAATGCTCCAGCATATTATGTTAAGGGGATATCCCCTTAATATCCTAGCCACTGTGGTTAGGATATTAAGGGGTAGGGAATATCCCCTTAATATCCTAACCACTGTGGTTAGGATATTAAGGGGATATTCCCTACCCCTCCAGTTTGGTCCCCTCCCTATATGTATATTGTCTTAGTTATAATCATTACGAAAAGTTTATGAGTGAGAATGAGGAATGAAATGAGTTAATTTTTTCTTTGGGGGTTGCTGTGTAGTTTAAAGTTGACGTAAACTACACGTCAATGGCCCAAAAAAAAAATCAATACAATTTCTAGAGAGAAACAAATAATTTCTTATATTCAAGATGGAAGCTATCCTCAAATGAGGAGTACATGGGTATTTATATGGGAAGGATTACTTGCTAATCAAGTAATTATCTAAATGACTAAAAAAGACAACTATTAACAAAAATATACCTAATTAGTCCCAAACATACTTGGAGACTGATTAAAAGCCTAAAACAGAACTACACGTCAATGGCAAAAAAAACCCCAAACCAATACAATTTATATAGAGAGAAACAAAGAATTTCTTACATTCAAGATGGAATCTATCCTCATATGGGAAGGATTGCTTGCTAATCAAGTAATTGCCTAAATGACTCAAAATGACAACTATTAACAAAATATGCCTAATTAGTCCCAAACATGCTTAGAAACCAATTAAAAGATTAAAAAGGAAATAAAAGAACTAAAAATAAAAGAAAAACTAATGACAAATATTAAAAATGACAAATAAACTCTAAAATAAAAGAAAATAAACCCATTCTCATCATTCTCCCCGCCTTCAAAAAAGTTTGTCCTCGAACTTGAAGGGTAAGCGGGCAACGTGGTTAGGCTTCTTTCCAAGAATTCTTTAATTTGAAACGGGAGGCGCCCTCGTACGTGACTTGCGTACCTACTTTTAAGAAACCCAAAAAATATTAGGCAAAAATTGCAATGGTTTAGTTTTCTTGATTTTCTTTCGTTGACGAGGGACTCGAGCGCTTCTGGAGTTTGGTCGAGGGATGCGGTAATTGCGCCGGCGCTGAGGGACGAATTTCGCACCAGGCTGACCCATAAAGGCGGGCCGACCATTGTTCTTGAAGGATTTCCCTGACCCAAGGGGTCTGTCGTCGGGATCGAAAGTCTCTCGATTTCCCACGGAAGTGGGTTAGTTGTGATCGTCGGAAATTCCGGCCTGTTTGATGCAATTTGTGCCCAACCTGGGGACTGGATCTGATCCGAATCGAAGAATTGGGTTCGAGACTGAGGGTTTTCCACCTAGGGTTAGTGATCCAACAATTTCAGGTACTTCTTCGGTGAAAACCTCTTTGCCGAGCCTATGTGGGATGTTTTCCGGTTACTTTTCCGTGGTTGGGGTTTGAATTTTGAAGAATTATTGCAAGAAGGCCTCAAATTGTTCTTGTTGTCATCTGCCACCTCTTCCATTCTCCGGATGTTCAATTTTTCCATTCTTGCTATTTGCCCTTTTAATTCTTGAATGATTTCTCTTGTCAATTCTTGGTTAATCTTGTCTTGAGATCAATTTGTTTTCTTCGGGGTCATTGAAAAGCAGTGTAAGATATGTTTGATAATCTAAACACCGATACCAATTTAACGTAAGCTACACGTCAATGAACAAAAAAAACAAAACCAATACAATTTTTAGAGAGAGAAACAAAGAATTTCTTATATTCAAGATGGAAATTATCCTCAAATGAGGAGTATATGGGTATTTATTTGGAAAGGATTACTTTCTAATCAAGTAATTATCTAATTGATTAAAAAGGACAACTATTAAGAAAAATCTACCTAATTAGTCCCAAACATGCTTGGAGACCAATTAAAAGACTAAAAAGGAAATAAAAGAACTAAAATAAAAGGAAAACTATTGACAAATATTAAAAAGGACAAATAAACCCTAAAATAAAAGGAAATAAACCCATTCCCATCAAAAGTTTAAAGAATTCAACAAATCACATTAAATTGGTATTTCAGGAACATTTGTTCTTGATGTGGTTGCACGTTGTATGATCAATAGGTAAGTTCTTGGGGAACCATTGCCGGACCATACCCGCAAGTGCTACCTCCGCTGCTAGTGTCCAAATGGCAGCATCCTCATCATCGGAGCTTGCTTTGCGGCATCACCTGCCTGGTGTCTCGTCTTCTACCACCAGCAATTCACGAAACCCTGAATCCGTCAATCTCACATTGTTGGCGATCGGCGACCCTTGCTGGTCGTATGAAGGTCGGCAAGACCCCAGGCCACCTCCCTTTGCTTCCTCCGTTATCGCAACCGATTAGGGGCCAACAAAACCCTCCACCCCCTGGCGAAACTGTAGATCTGCCTGATGAGGCTCACCGAGGCATCCACAGGTCGTTAACCTTCAAATTATGTGGTACAACGACAAAGGGGGGAGGTAATCCTTCAGATCTGTGATCCTTCCTTTCGGCGAGGTTCGCTAGACCGTCTATGGGAATATCCCTAGGGTTCTGTTTGATGATAGGGGTGAAGAGGAATGAGTCCTTTTCTTTTTTTTTTGGGGGGGTGGGGGTGGGTGGGGTGGTGTCTGACCTGAATCCATCATAAACCTGTTCTACCTAGCCCTTATTACCTATTGCGCCTGCCTGAAAACCTGACCCAATCAGCCTCCATTCTCCTGCATTTCTGCACAACCCTCCTGAATGAACCAAGTCCCATGAATTACAAATCTACCTTAATTTTTTAGCAAAATTGCAGGCCATTTTCCTCAATTTTCTAAATTTACCCCAAAAGTAAATTCCGAAACAACCGCAATGTGATGTACTGCTTTCCTCGTGTCAGTCGAGGGGCCTTCGGAGGACGGTATGAGGGGTTGTCATGGGCCGGGCCTGGGTATGGCTGGTCGGGCTCGGGCCGGGCTTATAAAATTATGAGCTATCCCAAGCCCGCTCGGGCCTGGATCGGACCTTATTATATAATCCCAAGCCCGCCCAGATTTGAAAGATCTTTACCCAGCCCTGTTGGCCAAGCCCAGTTACTGTTTTTTTTTAAATTAAAAAATCTATTTTTTCTTAACCAAAGACCTATTTTTTTTAATTAAAAACCTATTTAAGCTTTTTATATTACAAAGTCTATATATAAAGTTCCCCACTCTACATAAAAAGATTTGGTATATGTTTTTATATTTATAAAAGTTACCCACTTTATATATTTATTTATTACTTTGTAGTCTTAAACTTTAATAATAAATTAATACACACACACACACACACACATATATGTATATTAATATTATATATATAATTCCCGGGTCTCGCCTCATCGGGCTTAAGAAATAATGCCCAAGTCCGTCCGAAAAAAATCGGGCCTATCAAATTTTGCCAAGCCCGCTTTGCGGGCCTATTCACCTTACCCAAGCCATATTTTTTTATTGTGCGGGCTTGGCGGACCTCGGGTCTGTGGCCATCCCTTACGAGTAGTTTCTTCCCTTTCGATTTTGATATTGGGGTTTTTACTCTAGAGATGGAGAGGAGATTGGGTTCACCATCGGCATGGTTCAAGGTCTCCGTATCGGATACCCGATTTTCAATTCGGTCGCGGTATCGGGTTTAGAGAGCGAAAAAAATTCCAAAAAAAATATAGAAAATTTAAAAAAAATAAGATTAACAATGTGGACCAATCAGATACGTTCAAAACCAACCTTGCATTATACAATTTGTTAATATTTCATAATAAATCAATATTAAGTTAAAAAAAAAAATGACGCATAAAACTTAACAAGGAGTTACATAGAGAATGCAAATATTATTTCCTCCGAGAGCACTCCTTATGCTCCCAATCAATATTCATTTAGGAGTCTTTCTACAAAATAAAGTAGATACAAATGTTATTATTATTTCTTTTAATAAATGTTACAAAATAGAAAGCATTTAGTTTGGGAGCCATTCTACAAAATAAAAATTTTACAAATGTTATTTTTTTCGAAGTTCTTAAAAAATAACTCTACTAAAAAAATTACTCTACTTTTATTTTTTAGTAGAGTACTTTTTTTTTAAAAGATGCAAATGTTATTTTTTACAAGAGTTAATGTTGTAAAAAATAACTATACTAAAAAAAAACATTTGCATCATTTAAAAAAAAAAAATAACTCCTCTATTATTTTTGTGTGGTGCTGGCACGAAACTTTAAAAATAAGTGAATGTTAGTTATTTAAAAAATAATTCTACTGTTATTTTTTAGTAGATTTTTTTTCAAAAGAATGGAAATGTTATTTAAAAACGTCAACTATGGTAAAAAAAAGAGTACAATTTAGAGTTATTTTTTTTAAAAGGATGCATATGTTATTTTTTTACAAAAAAATATACAAATACAATTTTTAAAATAACATATGCATCATTTTTAAAAACATTATATTAAACACACACTTAAAAAAAAAAACACTTAAAAATAAGGTTTTGGGGTTTTTAAAATAACATATGCGTGTATTTTTTAGTGAGCCATTAAAAAACCCCAAAACCTTGTTTCACTACACAAACTCAACTTTACCTTGAATGAACAACAAAAATCCTAATAATATCCAAACGTTCTACTAATAACTCCTCTTAAACCTAAATAAACACCTGAACTTCCGAAACACGAAAGAGAAAACACCGGCTCTCTTAAACCTAAAAATAAAAACACCCAAAACAGGAAAGAGAGAGAAATCTCCGAAATACATGAACTTTGACTTCTTCTCCGGCAGGTAAGTATTTACAAGATTCCCTGTTTTTTTAATTCATTTCGTCCGTGATTCTTCATCTCGGCCGATATATCGGCCCCTCATCTCGAACCGGACGATATATCGGCGAGTCAAGTCGATATCTGCCGTTTTTTCGAATCGTCACCCGGTATCGTCTCGGCCCCTACCGATTCCGAGTTGACTCGGCCAAGACTTTGAACCATGACCATCGAGGATACAATATTTTTGCTGCGATTAGATGGGTGACACGCTTCCGATATGCGAAGTCTTCTGTGCTGGTGAGTTCTTTCCACTTTTGGGGGGTGATGATATCTCGGTGATTGTTTCTTCTGATGGTTTGTTTGGGTCGGTGGCATCAGATTGTGCGGGCCTGTTTTGTCATACTGGCAACCTTTGAAATCCGTTCTTTGATTCTTCTCATGGTTCAAAGTCGCGGTATCGGTCTATGACTCGGACGCTCAATTTTTTACTCTGTATCGGTATCGGTCACGGTCTCGAACGATACGCAACTATACACTATTTAGAGAACTTTTTAAAAAAAAAATACTGAAAAGTTTTAAAAAATAATAATAATAATATAGCTCAATTAGACAAGTACAAAATTATCATTTAGTATGCATAACATTGTCTAAATCAATATATATTTAGTAATATATTCTTAATGAATGTTATAATAGTACCTATTAATAATTAAGGATATATATAATATAAATAATCATACACTTTGAGGATAGATGAATAATGATACATTTTAATACAAATTAAGTAAATACAAAAAGAAGGTTAAATGGGAGATAACCCATTTAGTAACACTACAAGAAAAGAAATGAGAGATTTAACCAAAAAAATGCTATTTGCGACCACGAAACATCATATACCCTGTACCGAATTGAAAGCGATTGCTCCGATTGTGACATGGATGCAAAATCAAGGCTTAATTGAGTGAGTTAGAAGTTGAGATAGAGAGATCGATGCTTAGTAATTTATACCATTTCGGTCAATATATCATCGATATAAGTCAATACTACCGTGATATCGCCGATATGAGCCGATTCGATCACGATATCACCGATATGAGTCAATACTACAGAGAAATTACCGATATAGGGTCGATTCACACTACTAATCGAAAACTCAACTCGTAACTTGGAATCGGATCGGTGGGTACCGATACCTAGTCAACTCGGTCGAATCGTCGCGGTATCGGCCTTAGCTTTGAACCATGATTCTTCTTTGACGTTCAGCCTTAAAGGTGCTGATTTTGGGTTTTTCGGCCCAGAGGTGACATCATTGGCCCTCTCCGATGAGTCATCTTCATTATGATAAGTCTCAGGGTTGAGTATGGGTTCCTCAGCGCATCTTCCATTTGGGGTTTGGCTAGCCAATACACTGGACAATATCGTGGACAGTCCCTCAAGTGGGGGACTCTGATAGTGTTTCTTTTACCCCATTGCTGCAGATGCCTCCCTCCCTTACGGTTGAGGCGAGCCTCCTCAAGTTGGGGGAGAATGATGTGTATCGAGGCCCTTGAGTTTTTTATATTGTATATTTCTGTTGCTTTAGGAGGGATAGAGAAAGGAATGTAGCACGCGTCACTATCTTAGTGATGTCATCCATGACCTCATAATATTCTAGAACATTCCGTTAATGATTAGGATATTAGGGGAACATTCCCTACCTCTCTAAGATTGGTTCCCGTGTTAGTCTGAACCTATTTAACTTGATGTATTGACTCCCTTTGTAATCACTACTAATAATTTATGAGTGAGAATGAGGATTGAACGAATTAAATTCTTCTATAGGTATTGTTATTGACTATTTTATATACTTCGACAAATCATATACTTGCCTTCATAAAATTTGATCAGGGTGAATAAACATTGATTTGGCTTGGGCATCTAAGTGACCCAATTTTTCTATTTTAAATTGCATCTCTCTCAAAATTTAAACAGAGCATTCTATTGAAATTATATTGATTTGCAATTATGGCATGCATGATACAACAGAATTTCAGTTTTTATTTGCTATACTGATCAAAATGTTTGTTTGACAGACCTAAAGAAATTTGATCTTTTTGAGAAGCTCGAAAATAAGGTAAATGATTTCAAGTGCTTATTCTTCTGCCACCTCTATCATTTGAAGTCCCAATTATGCTCGAGTTACAAGATCCAGAACTATTTGAGAATTTAAAATTGTTCTATGGTTTTCTATGTTCTCTGATTACTATGGGTTAGCTTTTTCGATTTTTATGCTGGTGTTTACTCAAATGCCTAGGGTCAAGATGAGAAAGGTGAAAAAGAAAAGAAAGAAGGTGAGAATGAGGAAGAAGATGATGAAATAATAGAAGAGGAGGAAGAGTTCAGCGATGATGGTGATTACAATCAGGTGATAGTCATCAAGGACACTTTTCCTCGTCTTTTTGTTTGCTTTTCCCACAAAAATATGTGCTAGGCGAAAAGAGATGTAGTTTGAAATTGGATTTATTTAATCACTGAGCTGTATGGTAGGGTATGCACACTCTCTCTTTTAAAGATTTGAATTACCTATTGAGTAGGATTATTATTTAGCACTAATGCAATATAGAAACAACAACGGAAGCATGCTGAGGTTTGCAGTGTTGCTGCCTTGCCCTTTTCTTGACTGCTGTCCGACTATAGCACAAAATAAAATCTTGTTCTGGTATCTCCAAACAAACCAACCATAGCTGATTTGGCACTACGGATAAATGTGTAATTTTGAAGCTTTAGGACGTGTCTTATCAGAATGAAAAGGGAAGTCAGACGTGAACTAGAGGTGGAAATGTAAGGTTGACTCTTTTGCGCCTTAGGGTGCGTTTGGTCAAACTTGATCATGTTAAATTTAGAGCTTAACTTTAAACCAATTGGGCTAAGATCTTATATATATATTCTATGCAAGGCTTTGATTTTGGTTCCTCTCCACCCCCTCCCTACACCCAAATTATAAATAATGGACAGCTGGTTAGCAATTTTTCTTTAATTGATAATGTGTACAAGTTTTGATGTGATTTTGATTTTTCTACCTGCTGAATATATTTTTGCACATCCGAGAAGTAAATTCATTTTTATATAGCCTGCTTTGGTCGAAGATTTATGGTCCATATGTTAAATCATCTGTGCACTGCTTCAGGGTCTTATTTTTCAATTTTCTATGTATCTGATCTTCAAATGAGCTGCAGAGTAGGCATTATGTGATCTCGTCTTCTATCAAAAGTAATAAAGAAAAGATGTTTAAACTTCTTGTCATACCCAAGGAAGATATACAAAGTCTTCGAATGAAATTTACTAGAATCTACATTTTGACTCGTGGGATATGTACGCATATATTTGTGTGCAATTTGTCCTACCCCTTGCTTTTCAACGACACTTAAGTCCATGAAATGAAACTATGTTATTTATGTTTTTGTTTTATATAACTATAACTATAAAATATGAATGTAATTCACAGAACGTTGATTTCGATGACGACGAAGACGACTTCAACATGGCTGATGACAACGCTGGTATGTGCTTTTTATCTACGACATTTTCATTTTAGAATTTCGTCTGTACCTTGACTGAAGCATTACCAAATTTTGTTATTTAATATGTACATATGGGGGTATATACAGTTACTAATTTCGTCTTCTCGCTGGCCTTTACTAATACATTGATTCGTTGCTTCTGCAGATGAGGGTGTATATGGTTAATTCGTGAGCTTGAATTAAGAATCTGAGAGCTCGTCTGTTAGCTGTTGCTCCGCTGAGTTGACTGAGAAAATTACGTCTCCCTTGACAGAAAGCAACCCAAGCTGTTTGGGAGGAAAGCAAATTTATCTTAAATGATTCACCTTATAATGTCTACCTTGCTTTGCATTCAGTGTTGGTTGGGTTTGAGTTTTGTATCCTCCTGGAGTTATAGATTGGTAAATTTTTTATATCATTTTTTGGGGTGTATAATAGGGATTGGCATCATCTCTCACTGGTTTGATTAGACATCTAAGGGCTCTCGTGTTATTTTTCCTCGTTCTCATTTATAAGCCTATTTAGATGTTTTTACACATGCAAGCCTGTATGGATCACAAGAAATTGAATTTTCCTAGATGTGACGTGAATGAGCGTCAAATGGAAAATAAGAAGATGATATAACTCTCGTCTCAACTCTCTCTTACTATCTCAAAAATGTAGGAATACCCCAAATGACTATAAAAAAGTAGGAATATCCCAAATGAGGCTACATGGAAAGTATTTATAAGGAATGAGAGAGGTTTCTAGAAGTCGTTAGCCAAATATGAGTTGTCTTGAGATGCGCTATGAGTTGTCACGACAATTCATCCATGACAACTCTGACTAATGGAACCTTCTAGAATCGTCCATCTCAACCCTTGCTACAACTAAAAAATCTAACAAAAATATTAAACAATTAATAAAAGGAAAAATACAATGAAATAAAAAAATACAAGAAAATTTTAAAATAAATCCTAATTTACCTCATTCTCCACCACTTAATACGAAGTTTGTCCTCGAGCTTTGAAAATTTGCGGAGTCGTGAGCAAATTCTAAAACTATTCAACTTTTTTTTTCTTCTCTCTCTCCTCTCTTTATCTTCTCCCTCCTTGATGTGCTTTTTCTCTTGCTCTCGATTTCTTCTCTCTACATTTGCAAGCCATAAAACATAACCACATGGGTCAAACATCAATCGAGGGGTTCGAAACCCTAGGTTTAGCCCTCCATAGCCATCGGTAGCTAGGTAAAACTGTGTCGGGGATCGTCGAAGTACAAGGAGGGTCATTGGAGTTGAAATGGCGGTGGGGATGGCTGATTTAGCCCGTTCTCTTCGCATTTTTCTTCTCAACGCTCTTCTCTCTCCTCATTATGGTTGGATTCAGCCCCCCTTTGTTCTTTTTTTTTGAGGTTTGATAGAGGACTTTTGGGTGGGTTTAGGTTTTCGTTGTGGTGGTACAATCGAGGGTGGAGGAGAGGCAATGGTGACAGTGAAATTAGGGTTTTGGATGGTGGTGGGAGTGGTGAGAGAGCGACTCGTGGATGCGTTAAGTGGAGGAAGGCGTGCACCAAGAGCGTCGAATCGTGTTACGAGATTGTTTAAAACCTCCTCGAGCCTATTGATGCGCAAATCCACGGGAGCAAACCTCTTCTTAGGGCCAATTTGTCGTCGTCTACGATTTGTTATATAACAACGGGTGAAGCCAACGAGGCTCTGATACCAATCGACGTAGACGAACGTTAAATGGAAAATAAGAAGATGATTTAACTCTCATTTCAACTCTCTTATTATCTCAAAAATGTAGGAATGCCCTAAATAAGGCTACATGTGGAGTATTTATAGGGAATGAGAGAGGCTTCTAGAAGTTATTAGCCAAGTATGGGCTGTTATGAGATACGTTGTCATGAGTTGTCACGGTAACTCATCCATGACAACTCTAACTAATTGAACCTTCTAGAATATACCATCCCAACCCTTGCTACTACTAAAAAATGTAACAAAAATACTAAACAACTTATAAAAGGAAAATACAAGAAAATAAAAAAAATACAAGAAAATTCTAAATAAACCCTCATTCACTTAAGAATGGTAGCAAGTCATTCTTAGGCTATTGGGTTTACAAATAAATTGCGTTTTCCACAAATGGTGAACATATAATGTGATAGTATTTTGGTAAACGTCATTGAGAATTTGTACTTGAAGATTCATTTTGGATTGTTTATAGTAATTGTTAGAGAGCACATAAGTGCATTGAGATTAGTTATGTTAGTTTACTCTTGAGGGTACTTGTGTAATATTGCACTACGATATAAAACCTACTTGAGTAGTGCACAAAGTGTTATGTGAGTGTTATAATATAAATTCATCATTGTTGATGTCAGAAGTAGATATGAGGCCATCTTAGTTATATATTACAAATTTGCTAACAATGAGATATGAGAGATTTAACGTGGTACTCCAATTGGCTTCTCCAGTTCAGTAGGAATACTTCATTGGACTTTAAATACACGTTCTCTCACACTCTAATCTCACTCGGTTGGCATAACAATTCATATTTCAGTTTCACTTGCCATTCGAGGAACTCATGACCTCTATTTATAGATGTCTGAGGTACGGGAACCATGATTCTACAGGATATGTGGCTCATTATCATTTAGTGATATGAGATCACACTTTACATAAATAATCACAAGTTATTTATTGCACATAGGTGGGGATATATTCATATATTCTCTTTATCCTCCTTAAGTGTTTGTGCTGACATCACATAGTCATGTGGTGTTACTGATTGTATTAACGAAACCTTTATTGAGGTGATCCTTGATTGGCTATATCTGCCCCGGTTAAAGCCAAGGACGAGCTCAATTGGGGTTGCCCCCAATGTCTACCTAGCAAAAGGGTTCCTTCTAAGGTGGATGAATTCGAGCCATATAGATGACACACGACATTCTCTCCAGTCTCCATGTAACTTGCTATATTTAGGTTACACCAATTTCCATCAAGGCTTTGGTCATGAAGATGAAGTCTTGTATTGGCTTTTTGATGAGCGAAGTCCTTATGAGGTTGTGCATCAGTTGTTATGGGCAAAGCATTTTGGAGTTTTAACTTCGGATCGACATTGAATGTTGTTGATACAAGTTGAACTTACTGTCTTGGTTTTTTTTGCATTGAGTTTTGACTTAGTGGGACACTTGTCATTAATGGGCTAGAACATGGCTGGTGTCATTATTGCGCATGTGCCTAGACTAACACGTGTATCTTTTCAAACTTACCTTTTGAAAGTCCCTATATGTGTAAATTGCCACTTTTTTCCTTATAAAAACCATCATTAAACTCCTAAATCACTTTCCCAATCTATTCAACATCCTAGATAGAGAAAGAGAGAGAAAGAAAGGAACTCATTGTAAGCATTTTGGCAATTCTAGGTCCATTTTCGGGCTTTCAACTCTGTGTTCCTCCTTTTTGGCTTGCTATTAAATTAGCCTGGTACGTTTTTTTCGATTGTCCACTGTGCCATACAAACTTCCTTGCATTTAGGGATTTTTTTTGCAATTTCTAGGGCATAGAGTTAGGGGGTTTTGTCCCCTTTCCGTTTTTAGACTTTCCTCTCTATCTCTACAATGTTTTTATACTTCAATTGTTGTTGTGATTGCGTGGGACTTAAAATTTTAGTACTGAGTGGTTTGGATTTGGTTGGGTTATTGAATTGATTGTCATTAGTGAAGTTTTGGTTATTCTTTTAAACTCGTTACTATTTGGAGGTGGTCTTTAGACTGCTTGCCCCCTCCTTGATTTGCTTGACCAAATTTTTAGTGATTTCATAGAGAGTGTATTAGATGAATTTAGGAGAAGTATGGCTTGTATATCCCCATTTCGATCACTCGTAATCTGTTGGCTCTACCCCTGCCTCTCCTTTCGATCTTCATTTTAGTAGATCTAAATTCATGGGTCCCGAGATCGAATTCGATATGGTTAAGGACTCTGGGCATAGGTGTAAAACGTGAGTTCTAAATCAATGCTCTGATTCCAATTTGAAAAACGTGAGTTTTTCTAAATCAATGCTCTGATACCAATTTGAAAACGATAGGACTCCCAATTTTTTGATTTTACAAAAAGTAATTTCCTTTTAGATGCGGAATAAAGATGGCTCAACGAAACAATTACATAAACCAAATTTTAATTTCTTTCAAATTAAAATAAACCAAACAAGAAGTAACATTAAATTAAACAACAAATACATTTTCCACTTAAACAACTTAATACAATCCAAGTTCTAGACATTTGCCTAACAATTAATTAATTCAATTTTGCAAATTAAGCCAAACCAAATTTTATCCAATAAAATTAATGACTTGAACTAAATTAATTAAACATTACCCAAATTAATTTTAGCGCCAACTTAAGCATGAGTAGTGATTTAAACCAATTTTATCTTTTTACCTAAGCATGCATCTAATGTGAATTTTGCAAAATATAAAATAAATAAAAAATCACTACGCCGTGATGTACGCGGAAAAACTCACAACGGAAAAAAACCTTGGACGGACCTAGCCTCAAATCCACGAAGTACGGTTTTACAAGTACAAGACAAAAAGACTTACAACACTCGAATTGACTCCGTCCAAGCCCCGACGCTCCTTCTTGTACACACCTCTGCCTAGCGAATAACCACAGAGGTCCACCTCGGTCTCAAAATCTACCGATCAGACTTTTTTCGGTCACCACCACCCGAACAAGGAGCCTTTCTCCAAGTGGGTATGTCACACCAAATAAACTTTTTCTTTGTGGGATGTAGAAGTAAACCCAAACTTATCTTATTTGAGGTGTAGAGAAAAACCCGGTGCCAAACACTCCAAGCAACGATATATATATTAAGTAACTTGGAATAAACAAACTATTGGGTGTGTATGTGTTTTTGATGAATTTAATACATAAAAATCAAACACAAAATATGAAACTTTTTCTTGAAAGTTTTGCTCTCTCTAAAAAATCTTAAAATGTGAAAAAGTTACGTAGAAAAGGTTGGTTCCCGCACTTGATAATTCTGTCAAAGAGTAGTGGGAAAACATAGTGGGAACATGGAGAAAATAGCAAAAAACTGCCTAAAATCTGTTCCCGCCAAAGTCGTTCGAACGACTTTATTAACAATGTTCCAGAGCAAAAAAAGTAATCTCATTAGAAGTCTCGTTCGAACGACCTAGGAATCTCGTTCGAACGAGATTCCAGTTCATTCGAACGACTTACCAGAAAAATGCTAAATTCTATTTAAGCCCAAAACTTTTATGAAAAGTTCTTAAAAAATATTTTTTGAGTAAAACAGAGTCGTTAAAATTATTTTATAAAAATTTTATAAAAATACACCCAATAAATTTCCAAAGCTCCTATATATATATAAAATTCATTCATATCTTAGGAGCATTGGAACTAATGTTGTTGACGTAGAAAAGAGGCACACTAAACCCGGCATATGATGAAGCTTTATAATCTTGGCCGCTACGTCTTCAACTAACACGTCATAGGCTTGGATGGATACACTTAAACACTATCCTATGACTCAAATTTTTTTTCCCGCAATTGAGCCAACACTACATTAAGACTTAATCGGAGACTTGTATCCTTACAAATCTACCCCTTTCGCTATTCCGGGACAAAAACCAACCAAAAATCCTAAAGGGCCGTCAAGCTCTATTATACTAAAAAAATATATCCCACCCAATCTAAAAATTACATAGCTTGATTCAAAAAACCAAGGATCAATATCTTTGCCGATGAAAGTTTCCATTTAGAAGAATTTCTGCACACTTAAGCAAACTATCAAACGCATAGGGAATATCAAGAATATTAAATGCATGTAAAATAAATACTCCCCCTAAATTAATTCCCCCCTTTATCAAATAAATGACCTACTTAGAAAGACGTCTTCCCCTAAGTTAAATCTTCCAAACTAAGATATGAGTACAATAGGATTAGATACCATTTCTTCCCCTATCATTATCCCCCTTTTTGTTCAGGAATAGACAAAGGATAAACTAATTTAAACACGATGAATCTTAGAGTGATAAGAGCATGAAAGCATATGGGCAACAAAATCATAACTAATCCATACAAATAATAACGGATATCAACTAAGATGAAAAAAAATGATACCAATGTGATACATAAGATACTAAGCATGTAATATCAACAAAATATGCACCAAGATAGATACCAATTATGAATTAGAAGCATAGATGGACTAGAAAGCAAGACAAAGAAAAAAAATCATATAAATGTAGACATAATGAATATCACTAATGCACACTTACATATATATAGGTATATACACCACACATGACACAAAATACAATAAGCTTGTCACACTCGTATGGCAAAAATGTGTCATATGGAAACGAAAGTGTAGGGGTGTGAACTAGTAATAATTAAGTTTAGACCCAATCACTTAAAACATGTTCACGGAGTTCTCATTTGATTGCAAACTTTATCACATTTGAATATAACCTCACGTGACAATATAGATTGAACTCAATGAACAAACAGACACAATGCATATAAGCCTAGAATTTTGATGATTCTACAAACCAATAGAGTCATGACATTGCAAGAACAACTAGGATAAACGGACATTGTGCAAACCGTTGATATACCATCCAAACTCCCTCAATATAAGCATATTATTTTAATCTTTTGAATGAATAAATCAACTAAACAAAATAGGCATTGGCAAAATATTTTTCTTTTAATGCAATTATTCTTTTAGGCCTTTGGACCACGTATTTCTTTTAGGTCCAAGCAAACGGTGGCTTACTCGCAAAGGATGATATTTTCTTTTCCGAGCCCTTCTCCGTGCACACATATACATACATATATATATATATATATATATATATATATATATATATCATTTTTAAATCTCACAGAAATCTCACGTGCAATAGATTTTAACATGCACTAGTCCTCCTAGGTCATAAAATATGTAGATGAGAAGATTGGTAGGAGAACACCTCACAAAGCTCAAATATACATGTGAAGTTATAATTTCAAGTGAGCTCGTGCATGTGTGAATTGAGGCATATAAAAATAGAATCCATTATATCAACACAAAATCCAACTACTCTATGTAAGCATGGTAAAGAACATTTTAAGGGTTGAAAATCTAAACCAAAAGTTCTAGCCACATGGAAGTGAAAAAGAAGGGATTCAAACACAAGTATATGCCACATAGAGTGTGTCAAACTAAAATACACAAAAAAATAATCTTTTTGAGTTTTTTGAATTTTTTAATCCAAACAAACAAAAATATTTACTCCAAAAGACAAAAAAAAATCATTCGTATTTTTCATTAAGCCTAAATTACAAAAAAAATGAAACACAAATGATAAACAAAAATCTTTTTGTATTTTTCATTTAATGCAAACTAAAATGAAAGAACTATAATACAAAAGATAAACAAACATCATAATTCTAGCATGTGATATGTGGTAAAGCAATTACTAGAAAATGACTAAGAAGCATACAATTAGCATGATAAATATAGCATGAAGCACAAAAGGTAAAGTATGCAAACAACTAACACATTCAACCTTTGGATTTAGCAAGGGAGGAAGCATGTGAAAGTAAATGAGAATCAAAAATCATATTTTGTAAAGCTACCAAGTCGGATTTTCTAACCCAAACTAATGAAGAATGATGATCACGGGGTGTAGGAATCTTGGCTACCTTGGTTGCCTTACGTTGGGATTTTCTAGGACCTTGTTTAATATCAAAACAAAATTTTCTAAGATGACCTTTTCGACCACAATGTGAGCATCTAAAGACTCGTCGAAAAGACTTACCTAAGGAATGATCTATAATATTATTCCTAGAGGATTCTCTTAAAATATTGGTTTTGGCTTTATGAGTTGACTCTTTAAAAGTATCGAAGCCTAAACCACAAGTGTCATTTTTAATTTGGACCGTTCCTAAGATTTTATCTAATTTCTCCGAACGACATTCTAAATCAAATTTGACTTTACTAGAGTCTTTTAATTTATTTTCTAAATCTAAAATGTTAGACTCTAATAAAATATTTCGCTCTTCAAACGCAAGAAGCTCCTTTTTCAAGGATTCCATTAAACCTTTAAGGCTCTCTCTCTCGCCTTCTACATATTCAAGCTTCTCACGAAGAGCTCTCTCACGTGTCCTAAGGTCTTCCACTAAAACACTCTCATTAATGACCTCGACACGCTCTTTCAAACTAGCTTCTAACTTCAAATTTGCTCTTTTTAATTTAATAGATTCTTCATATAGTTGTTGAAATGCAAATTGAAGTTCACTCACATCAACCTCATTTTCACTTTCACTCTCTCTATCTTCTCCACTCTCACTACCATCATCTCTCTGGGATTCACAAACAAAGGCCTTGGAAGTGTCATCTGTTAAAATTTCATCGATAAAGGAGTGCTCATTTTCACTCACATGACTTGCCATAAAAGCCACAAAGTTGGGCTTTGTGGGAGAATCGGGTCCCTCTTCCTTATCACTATCACTAAGGGTTGCATTAAAAGAAATTGGTTGTTTACCCTCTCTCCTTAGTTTAGTGGGGTACTCTTTTGCCCTATGGTCATACCCTTCACAACCATAACACCTATTTGACTCGTCCCTATTTAAATTTTTATTAAAAGTTTTAGGGATATTATCGGCTTTGTCATGCTTAGAATTTTCAAATTTCTTAAAATCATTTTTAAATTTAACTTTGTTAAATTTAAAAAAAATCGAAACTTCCTAGCAAACATAGCCATATCTTCCGAGTCACTCTCACTTTCACTCTCTACTACTTATTTTTCCTCCTTTAGGGCTTTCAAAGCAACGCCCTTCTCCATTTTCTTTTCAGTTTTAGGGGGAAACATGTCTAGTTCATAGGTTTGTAAATCACCTATGAGCTCTTCTAATTTTGTAGACGCTAAAGTGGGTAAATAATTTAACACGGTCACCTTAGGAATAAATCTATCGGGTAGGGACCTTAAAATTTTCTTTACTACTCGGTTCTCTGGTATTTTATCTCCCAAATTAAAATATGAATTAACTATATCAGAAAGTCTAGCATAAAATTCATCAAAAGTTTCTTTTTCATTCATTTTGATGGTTTCAAATTGAGTGGTGAGGTTTTAGACTTTAAAAGCTTTTACGACACTAGTTCCTTCATGAGTGAGTTGTAAACTATCCCAAGCTTCTTTAGCGGTTTCACACATCATAATGCGTCGGAATTCATCTGGTGTTCGCGCTAAACAAGGCATTTAAACCACGGGAATTAAAATTTGCAAGTTTAAATTCATTCACACTCCATCTATTGGTGGGTTTGGAAACACGTTCATTTTCAACTAAATATGTTGATGGGGACCACCCGTTAACGCTAGACAACCAAACCCTCTCATCTAGAGATCTAAGTGCCGAATGCATACGTGCTTTCCAATATGCGTAATTAAAACCATCGAAAATAGAAAATTTTGAAAATGGAGAAAATTCCATTTTAGTCAAAAATATTTAAAAGGATCTTAAACACAATAATTTAGCGATCCCGCTCTGATACCAATTTGTAAACGATAGGACCCCCAATTTTTTGATTTTACAAAAAATAATTTCCTTTTAGATGCGGAATAAAGATGGCTCAACGAAGCGATTACATAAACCAAGTTTTAATTTCTTTCAAATTAAAATAAACCAAACAAGAAGTAACATTAAATTAAACAACAAATACATTTTTCACTTCAACAACTTAATACAATCCAAGTCGTAGACATTTTTCACTTCAATTGTTGTTGTGATTGCGTGGGACTTAAAATTTTAGTACTTAGTGGTTTGGATTTGGTTGGGTTATTGAATTGATTGTCATTAGTGAAGTTTTGGTTATTCTTTTAAACTCGTTACTATTTGGAGGTGGTCTTTAGACTGCTTGCCCCCTCCTTGATTTGCTTGACCAAATTTTTAGTGATTTCATAGAGAGTGTATTAGATGAATTTAGGAGGAGAAGTATGGCTTGTATATCCCCATTTCGATCACTCGTAATCTGTTGGCTCTACCCCTGCCTCTCCTTTCGATCTTCATTTTAGTAGATCTAAATTCATGGGTCCCGAGATCGAATTCGATATGGTTAAGGACTCTGGGCATAGGTGTAAAACGTGAGTTCTAAATCAATGCTCTGATTCCAATTTGAAAAACGTGAGTTTTTCTAAATCAATGCTCTGATACCAATTTGAAAACGATAGGACTCCCAATTTTTTGATTTTACAAAAAGTAATTTCCTTTTAGATGCGGAATAAAGATGGATCAACGAAACAATTACATAAACCAAATTTTAATTTCTTTCAAATTAAAATAAACCAAACAAGAAGTAACATTAAATTAAACAACAAATACATTTTTCACTTAAACAACTTAATACAATCCAAGTTCTAGACATTTGCCTAACAATTAATTAATTCAATTTTGCAAATTAAGCCAAACCAAATTTTATCCAATAAAATTAATGACTTGAACTAAATTAATTAAACATTACCCAAATTAATTTTAGCACTAACTTAAGCATGAATAGTGATTTAAACCAATTTTATCTTTTTACCTAAGCATGCATCTAATGTGAATTTTGAAAAAGATAAAATAAACAAATAACCACTACGCCGCGATGTACGAGGAAAAACCCACAACGAAAAAAAACCTTGGACGGACCTAGCCTCAAATCCACGAAGTTACAAGTACAAGACAAAAAGACTTACAACAATCGACTTGACTCCGTCCAAGCCCCGACGCTCCTTCTTGTACACACCTCTGCCTAGCGAATAACCACAGAGGTCCACCGCGGTCTCGAAATCTACCGATCGAACTTTTTCTGGTCACTGTCACCCGAACAAGGAGCCTTTCTCCAAGTGGGTATGTCACACCAAACAAACTTCTTCTTTGTGGGATGTAGAAGTAAGATCAAACTTCTCTTCTTTTAGGTGTAGAGAAAATCCCGGTGCCAAACACTCCAAGCAACGATATATATATATTAAGTAACTTGGAATAAACAAACTATTGGGTGTGTATGTGTTTTTGATAAATTTAATCCATAAAAATCAAACACAAAACATGGAACTTTTTCTTGAAAGTTTTGCTCTCTCTAAAAACTCTTAGAATGTGAAAAAGTTACTTGAAAAAGTTTGGTTCCCGCACTTGATAATTATGTCAAAGAGTAATGGGAATACATAGTGGGAACATGGAGAAAACTGCAAAAAACTGCCCAAAAACTGTTCCCGCCAAAGTCGTTCGAACGACATTCTCGTTCAAACGACTTTACTAGTGATGTTCCAGAGCGAAAAAATGAATCTCGTTAGATGTATCGTTCGAACGACTTGGGAATCTCGTTCGAACGAGATACCAGTTCGTTCGAACGACTTACCAGAAAAATGCTAAATTATATTTAATCCCAAAACTTTTATGAAAAGTTCTTAAAAAATATTTTCTGAGTAAAACAAAGTCGTTAAAATTATTTTATAAAAAAATTATAAAATACACACAATAAATTTCCAAAGCTCCTATATATATATATATAATGCATTCATACCTTCGGAGCATTGGAACTAATGTTGTTGATATAGAAATGAGGCATACTAAACTCGGCATATGATGAAGCTTTATAATTTTGGCTACTACGTCTTCAACTAACACGTCATAGGCTTGGATGGATACACTCGAAAAATATCCTATGACTCAAATGTTTTTGCCCGTAATTGAGCCAACACTACATTAAGACTCAATCGCAGACTTGTGTCCTTACAATAGGAATTGGGCATGTGAGATTTCTTTTGAGACTCTCGTCCATAGGGATTGTCCACCAAAGAAGCTCCATATTCGTCCTCTTCTATAGAATCTTCGCATGTGGTAGTTCCTAATGTCGAGGGCGAGATAGAGTCCTCCTCTAGGGAATCCTTTGATCAAGACAGAATCGATGCCGCAAATTATCCAATAATATAACCCCTGATCAACTTTGTGAATATATGGAATTTTGCAACATTCCTCTGAGCATTCGGTATAGAGTAGAGAAATGAGAGAGTGTGGGACCTTGTGAGGTAGGGGAGATACCTATATCCCATTTTTCTACGGTTATAGGGATTCTTCTGTAACACCCCGTGTTTTCATTAGTTTATTTAATTAATTAATTGAAAAATTTAGGAAAAATAATTTTTTGAATTTTATAATTTTTACTAGTTAAATATGTTAGTTACGATTTTAAAAGAATAAAACTTCAAGCGGAATTGAAATCGGAATTAAAATGGATTTTATATGAATTTTTAAAGTTTATTCCTTATAAATATTTTTAAGCCGAACTGTCAAAATAACTGGGCAATCATTCGATCAACGTGAGGGGTCGATTGATCGACCCCATCAGTTTTCGTGCGCTGCATTATTTTTCTTGACGAATTTTGCTATTTTTAAAACTCTTTCACTTATATATAATTAAAATGACGGGACTAGATTTTTAAACACTCATTTGTGAAAACCTTAAGGGCAAAAGACTCTATTTCTCATCATTTTCCATCTCAAAACCCTAGCCACCATTAAAATTACTTTTCAAGCTCAGTTTTGAAGGCCAAGACAAATATGTCCCAAGTTGGTTTAAGAAGAGTTTTTGATCTATTTTTCGAGAGGAACTCATATATCTAATCAGATTCTGGTCAAACTAATCACAATAATGTTTAACCTATTCTTTTCCCTTAGTGTTATGTATCTTGATTGTAGCCTCCATTAAACTCATGTTTTCTAAAATAAGATATGAATATAATTATTAAAGAGATAAATTTCGGGAATGTTTTGCATGAAATATTAATGTTACTTAATACTTATAACATTGTTGTTCTTTGGGTTGTGTTGGTATAGTCGATTGTGTTATGGGCATGTGCATGTAGAGGAGCCTTTAGAAAGCAAATTTTGATATTTCATGTGAGAACCCTAGATTAAATAAATTACTTGTGTTGAAAAATAATAACTATGATAGGACTTGCATGTAGCTATTGTTCTGAAAATCACAATATTTATGTGTCCTTGATTTCAACATTTTAGAATAAAATTATTTAATTGAGAATTTAGTGTTGTTGCGATGGTTGTTATAAATTGTTAATTGTGCCACTTTATGGAAATATTATAATACTTCGGGAATGTTGGGTATTGTAGGTAATTCGTTTTTACCCCTTGCTATAGTACACTCATTAGGTATGGGACTAGTAAGTGGGCCTTAGTTGCAATTTATGCTAATTAGGTATGGGACTAGTTAGTGTGAGTCTATATGTGGGTTATATAATTTGGGATGGGGGCTTATTATCTATATTATAGCATTGTTATGATAGCCTATGATTGATATCTAGGTGGAGTGAAATTTTTATCATCCTTTACTTAGTATAGGACGAATTTGTGTTTTGGGAACCCTTAGTTGGGACTAAGGAATATTTTGAGGATTTTCACATCGCTTTTAAGGGTGGGGGAAATTAATTTGTAATAGTGAGCATAAGAAATTTTGGAAATTAATATCTTAGGACTAAAATGGATATTAAAATTTATTGACGACATAATCTGTCTAGGGACGACAGTTTAAACGGGTCGGAGGACGATTTATGTCGAATCGTGTGTAGAACCTTATCATATCGCGAGGATTGCAGGATAAAAATAGATCAGACGACGGACTTGACAAGGGGATGTGTGTGTGTGTGGAACCTTGTCATATCGCGAGGATCGCAGGATAAAAACGGATCAGACGGCGGGCTTGACAAGGGGACGTGTATTTTGGAAAATTATAATTCCTTTAATGAAATTTAATATTGTTGGGATTGTGGGTTAATTAAAATAATATTAGTGTGACACATTTTAAAGAAACCTTGCGAGTAGTTAGAAATTTATTTTTTGGGATTTATAACCTTCGTAATTAAAATACTCTATTGTTATGGTCGATATATATAGCACTATTGTTTGGTTCAAGGACCCTAATAGAGAGGAGTAGCCGGTTTTCATGCTCGGGGCTTTGGCTCTGACACATGCGTTGACTAATATTTTTGAGGACTTATTTGGGAGTTGCTGCATAGGATTCATTGGAGATCTTTTGGAGGTGCAGTTGGATTTATTTTATTGCTTTAATAGTTAGATTTCTCTTTCAATTCCGTCGTTTTGATTATGAGACTACTTTTGAGTTTATTGGGCCTTTCGGTTCCAAAGTTGTTTGAAGGTTTCAGTTGGATTGTAATTATTTATTTTTTTGAGATATTCGGAGATCACATGTGATGGATTTTGGTCGCATTTTGGTGTTTTATCAGTTGTATATCATTCATATTTGGGTTTAATTAAAATAATTTATCTTGTGGATTAAAATTTTTATGTCTCATATCTGTCTCATGCTAAGGATGGTATTTAATTTACTCGCACCCGGCTTAGTTTTGGTGGCGGCCAACTCTAGAATTTAGCGGGGTATGACTGATGGTATCAGAGCATGGTCTTAGGTCCCGTAGGTTGTGTGTCCGTTTAGCTTCCGTGTTGCTTATCTTTGATTTCCTTTCGATGATTTGTACTCTTAGATTTCCTAAGTCTGATGTTATTTGTTCCTGTCTTTCAGATGGCAAACACTAGGAGAGCTGGTAGTAGGAGAGAGGAGTCCATTTCTGGTCCCGCGGTTTAGGAGAGGCAAGGGTAATTTATTCTTGGTGCCGAAGCACTTGTGGCAATTGTGCGAGAGGCCACAATGGCAGGTATTGAGATCGGGAGATAGAGAGGAGTGACGTTAGAACCTCGACAGCAAGGGGCACCCATCTCAAATTGGGACAGAGTGAGGACCATCTTTTTCAAGGGGAATCCTTCTACCTTTTCAGGAGGATCCGACCCCACGATCGCTCACCAATGGAGAAGGGACATGGAGTGACACTTGAGGTTAGTGGAATGCACGGAGGTGAAAAAGTAGATGTTAGCAACATTCAAATTGTTAGGGAATGATTTACAGTGGCAGGAGAGTAGCACCACACCAGAGGAGCGAGATCAATTGAGTTATGCAGAGTTTCAAATTAGGTTCAACAACAAGTACTTTTCGTATGCTATCAGGAGTGCAAAGAAAAGAGAATTTCTGGAGTTGGAGCAAGGTTCAAAATCAATTGTTGAGTATGAGTAAGAGTTCACCAATTTATCTATGTTCGTACCGTAGGAGGTAGACACTGAGAGGAAAAAGATAGAGTGCTTCATCAAAGGGTTATCTTGGCCCATTAGGAAAATGGTTTTGGGAAATCCGGCATACACTGCTTACGTACAACTAATGGATGTCGCGATGTTACACTGACAGGGGAAACTGAGCTATCAAAAGAAATTAGGAAAAAGGAAAGAGATAGAGGGTCACGGAGGAGACAACAAGGTTCGCAATGACCAAGCATGGAAGAGGCAGAGGTCGAACCAAGAACAACAGAATAATAATATATATCAGGACAACCAAAGACATGGTTCTTAGGGGGAGCAAAATTGGAATGGGAATTCGGAGCCTTTTCAGGGTACTTGTTTCACTTGTGGAAAAGTGGGACACAAAGAGAATAGGTGTTTCAAGAAAGAGGGCCATCAGGGTAAGCAAGGCCAAGGGCCTCCACCTCCGGCAGCACCCGCAGTGCGGGGAGCGCCCGCAGCACTGGCGACGATAGGCGTTCAGGGAGCGTCGACAACATCTGGTGCACAGGGAGCGACTGCAACACCAACCAACACTGGTTATGGGAGGTGCTACCTACTTCAGCCTCGAGAGGAGCAGGCACCGTAGGATCCATGACGTGGCTAAATAGAGGATCGCTACGTATAATATTTTGCTACATGATATTTTAATATGTATAGTATACATACCTTCTTTTGGGTAGAATTAAGTGTTTGGGCGCCTAATTATAGTACGATATGGTAGACTCTTGTGAACTTTGATTTATTGTGGACACTTAGTTTGCTGAATTTTGAGGGCGAAATCCTCTTGCTAGTGGGGAAGTATGTAACACCCCGTGTTTTCATTAGTTTATTTAATTAATTAATTGAAAAATTTTGAAAAATAAATTTTTGAATTTTATAATTTTTAGTGGTTAAATATGTTACTTACGATTTTAGAAAAATAAAACTTCAAGCGGAATTGAAATCGGAATTAAAACAGATTTTATATGAATTTTTAAAGTTTATTCCTTATAAATATTTTTAAGCCGAACTGTCAAAATAACTGGGCGATCGATCGACCCCAACAGTTTTCGTGCGCTGTAATCTTTTTCTTGACGAATTTTGTTATTTTTAAAACTCTTTCACTTATATGTAATTAAAGTGACAAGACTAGATTTTTAAACACTCATTTGTGAAAACCTTAAGAGCAGAAGACTCTATTTCTCATCATCTTCCATCTCAAAACCCTAGCCACCATTAAAATTACTTCTCAAGCTCAGTTTTGAAGGCCAAGACAAATATGTCCCAAGTTGGTTCAAGAATAGTTTTTGATCTATTTTTTTAGAGGAACTCATATATCTAATCAGATTCTTATCAAACTAATCACAAACATGTTTAACCTATTCTTTTCCCTTAGTGTTATGTGTCTTGATTGTATCCTCCATTAAACTCATGTTTTCTAAAATAAGATATGAATATAATTATTAAAGAGATAAATTTCGGGACTGTTTTGCATGAAATATTAATGTTACTTAATACTTATAACATTGTTGTTTTTTGGGTTGTGGTGGTGTAGTCGATTGTGTTATGGGCATGTGCATGTAGAGGATCCCTTATAGAGCAAATTTTGATATTTCATGTGAGAACCCTAGATTAATTAAATTACTTGTCTTGGAAAATAATAACTATGATAGGACTTGCATGTACCTATTGTTATGAAAATCAGAATATTTATGTGTCCTTGATTTCCACATTTTAGATTAAAATTATTTAATTGGGAATTTAGTGTTGTTGCGATGGTTGTTATAAATTGTTAATTGTGTCACTTTATGGAAATATTATAATACTTCGGGAATGTTGGGTATTTTAGGTAATTGGCTTTTACCCCTTGTTATAGTACACTTGTTAGGTATGGGACTAGTAAGTGGGCCTTAGTTACGATTTATGCTAATTAGGTATGGGATTAGTTAGTGTGAGTCTATATGGAAGTTATATAATTTGGAGTGGGGGATGATTATCTATATTATACCATTGTTACGATAGCCTAGGATTGATATCTAGGTGGAGTGAAATTTTTATCATCCTTTACTTAGGATAGGACGAATTTGTGTTTTGGGAATCCTTAGTTGGGACTAAAGAGTATGTTGAGGATTTTCACATCTCTTTTAAGGTTGGGGGAAATTAATTTGTAATAGTGAGCATAAGATAGTTTGGAAATTAATATCGCAGGACTAAAAGGGATATTAAAATTTATTGGCGACATAATGTGTCTAGGGACGATAGTTTAAACGGGCCAGATAATGATTTATATTGTGTCGTGTGTGGAACCTTGTCATATCGCGAGGATCGCAGGATAAAAACAGATCAGACGGCGGACTTGATAAGGGAATGTGTGTGTGTGGAACCTTGTCATATCGCGAGGATCACAGGATAAAAACAGATCAGACGACGGACTTGACAAGGGGACGTGTATTTTGGAAAATTATAATTCCTTTAATGAAATTTAATATTGTTGGGATTGTGGGTTAATTATAATATTATTGGTGTGGCACATTTTAAAGAAACCTTGCGGATAGTTAGAAATTTATTTTTGGGGATTTATAACCTTCGTAATTAAAATACTCTATTGTTATGGTCGATATATATATCACTATTGTCTGGGTTCAATGACCCTAATTGAGAGGAGCAGCTGGTTTTCATGCTCGGAGCTTCGGCTCTGACAAATGCGTTTACTAATCTTTTTCAGGACTTAATTGGGAGTTGCTGCATAGGATTCATTGGAGATCTTTTGGAGGTGTAGCTGGATTTATTGTATTGAATTAATAGTTAGATTTTTCTTTCCATTCCGTCGTATTAATTATGAGACTACTTTTGAGTTTATTGGGACTTTCGGTTCCAAAGTTGTTTTAAGGTTTCAGTTGGATTGTAATTATTTATTTTTTTGCGATATTCGGAGATCACATGTGATGGATTTTGATCGCACTTTGGTGTTTTATCAGTTGGATATCATTCATATTTGTGTTTGATTAAAATAATTTATCTTGTGGATTAAAATTTTTATATCTCATATCTGTCTCATGCAAAGGATGGTATTTAATTTACTCGCACCCGGCTTAGTTTGGTGGCAGCCGATGCCAGAATTTAGCGGGGTGTGACATCTTCTTCCCCTTCACCCCATTATTCAAGGCATTCTAAAGGGGTGGAGGTCAACTAGACCCTAAGGCGTATAAGGTCATAGTTGGGCCAATGATTTATTGGAAGGAGAATACGGTTCATAACATCCCTGAAGGGATTTTTCGCTTCATCCATGAACTTAGGGAGAATATTCAAGCTCCTGGGTATTGGTATCTTTCTCTGTAGAAACCTTGTCAATAGATGGTAAGGTTAACTCAGACCAACAACCACTTTTAGAAAAATTAATACTTCTTTGTTATGGACCATTGGAAGTTTCTTCCCTAAGACCCCAATAGAACCCTTTCGGGTTATCCATATCCTTGAGGTATTTATTGTCCCTTTTGTCATAAGTTATTGTCCTCGTCTTCGTACTAACATGTGGCTGACCACTTGTTTCTTGACTTCTTTTGCAGAAAAAGCGAACTCGAAGTTCTCTCCGACCAATAAATAACTTTTGAATCATTGCCAAAGGGTGTAATACCCCGTAATTTTAATGACTTTTATTGAGAGCTAAATTAAAAGTAAATGAGAAATCAATGGAGATTAATTGGAATTTATTTGTTTAAATAATTGGAATTAATCCGGATTGAATATTACTAAATAATTAAGTAATACGATCATGATATTGAATATTACTAGTGCTTAATAGTACTATATGATTTAGATGATGTTACAAATTATCGGTTGTGCATTATACGACAATTATGGATATTATGTCGGGACGCGGTTATGGGACGTGTTGGGACATATATTAATAAATAAAAAGATTATTTTTATGACATCCAAATGGTCGTTTTGACGGCGACAAAGTGTCCAGAATGACCTAAATAGTCAAAAAGGTATACCCGGGGGGTTTGATTTAGGTCTCGGGGTATTTTTGAACCGAATAGACTCCCCGAAGGGGTATTTTGGTCATTTTGCATGGGAGGTGAATAGTAACTCCGAAAATTGTGTTTTATTATATAAGTTTTGGAGTTTGTTTATCAAAGGTTCATTCACGAAAATCAAAAGAAAGTTTATTGAGGAGAGTGAAGAGTTTTCTATGGAAAGTGAAGAGTTTTCTAGGAAGTTCAAAGGACAAACCACCTTGTGCCACTGGAAGTTCAACGAAAAGGGGGAGGGATCATCCTACACTATCATCACCAAAGGATCAGACCTACACTTTAAGGCAACTGTGCTCTAATTGGGGCTTATATTATCCATGTTAGATTAGGATTTATAAACACCCATAAAACTTATGTAATTGGGTTGAAAATTGATTGATAAATCAAATGGATGGGATGGGATTGATAGGTATTGCATGTAGATGAGATATACACATGTGGCAGAAATAGAAATTATGATTTGTAGATTTAAATCGAGAACTAAATTCTGGATTCATTTTGAATGTCAATGGAGAATTTAGCATTTATGATATTTAGGAAGTTTAAATGATTTTAAGTGAATCTTTGAAATGAGAATTATGTAGGATTAATCTGTTGTTGAAGATATATTTTAATCCATGAAATTGGAATTATTTGGTGAAGACATTATGAGTTTATATGTTGTTCTTAGAGAAAATGATTAAATATGAATTTTTGGAATTTAAGAGAATTACCATGTTTTAATCCAACCTTCTTGATGATTTTAGGTTGTTTGATTAGTAGAGATCAATTATATATCATGTTAAAACATTTGGGTTGCAGAATGAGGAGATTGGTATCGACTGATATTGGTTTTGATGTTAAGAAAGTATGAAACCCGTAGGAATTATCATGCAGAAATCTGGGCTGAAAAAAACCTGGCCGATCGATCGATCGACTCAAGAATGTCGATCGATCGACTGGTCGATCGAATGACCCAAGACCATCGATTGATCGACTTCCCCAGGAAATGTGAAATGTTTTCCTTTTGAGTTTTAATTGAATCCTAACTATTAAAAATCTTTAATGATTATTAATTGAACATAATGGAACTTAGTAAAGGGCAGTAGGCTATACTTAAGATCTGGGAAGAGAGATTATGGATGGGATTGAATAGGGGGAATTAACGACCGTTAATTGAATAAATTTTGGTGAATATTACATCTAAATAATTTTGGTACATTAGCAAGGAGTGAGGGACTTGGGTTAATGTTGGAAAATTATATTGAGTTGAGAATAGAAAATTATGTGAGTGATAACTACATAATAATATGATAAAGATAATAATCGTAATTAACAAGTACGGGTAGTATTGATTAATAAAACAGGTACTTGGGATATGATAATATACGATAAAAAGAATAAATCGTAATTAACAAGCATGGGTTGTATTGAGAAATATAACGGGTACTTGGGGTTAGGATGAATTCCTAATATGATATATAGGTCGAGTGTGTGACTATTTCTATATAGGTTGAATGTATGCCTATTGATTAATGATTTATGTGTATGACATACCTAACTTACTTACTATCGATGGGAGGTTTACGTGTGAGGGCAGTCATATCCTGATGAATCTATGGGATTCTTGACTTGTCACTCGAGAACATAGGACTCAGGTCGATTAACATTAGTGAGAAAAATGGTATAGAACGGTCATTTGGGTGCGTAGGTATGTGCGTAGCCCAAAGGTTTAAGAATATGTTCGCCTCCATTATATGTGTTTTAATATTTGTGGTTCGAGGGATATTTACCGAACCTATAGTCCTCTATAAAGTGACGAGATGTATGGGGACATGATAGCAACGTAATGCATCACCGCAGCTGTGTCTCTGGGTGCAGTATATATATATATATATATATATATATATATAGAGAGAGAGAGAGAGGGGGAGGCTCACCTACATCATGCGCTATACATCACACCGTACATCACACCTAATTCTGAGCCTTAGAAAACTTTTTTTTCAACTTTTATATTTTTCCCTTGAAATTAACTTCCAATCAACTCATATGCAAAAAATTAGGTCAAAATGCAATTTGTAGCTATTTTTAAAAAATCCACAAAAAACTGTTGGCGCAGACCCTTAAAAATAAGGTATTTTTAGCAGTTTTTTGTGATTTTTTTAAAAATAGCTACAAAATGTATCTTGACCTAATTTTTTGTATATGGGTTGACTGGAAGGTTAATTTCAAGGAAAAAATATAACTTTGAAAAAATAATAATTTTTGGGGCCTAGAATTAGGCGTGATGCATGGGTGATGTATAGAGCATGATGTACTATAGCCTTGCTCTCTCTCTCTCTCTCTCTCTCTATATATATATATATATATATATATATAATAATGCTCTTGTGCGGACTAGTCCGCATTTTAAGAATACGGACTGAACATGTGTCACCTAACGGCGCACCTAGAAATTATCGCCTAAATTATAGGCACACTCTCTCTCTTTTCTGGGCTGACCGCCAGGTGACACGTGTTCGGTCCGCATTCTTAAAATACGGACTGATCCGCACAAGAGCAGGTCTGTATATATATATATATATATATATATATATATATATAATATCTACTGTGTGAATAAAGTAGAAGTGGAAGATAATGAAATTTGGGAATTTATTAAGTATGGTAATACTTAGTTACGTTAAATAATTAAAGAGATTATCCATGTTGAAACTAAATGGATATACATATATTCTTATTAAATGTATTGTGAGAGAAATACGTGAGAATTAATTGGGCTATAAATAGTGGATACATTGGACTGAACTAGTTAGAATGGGTACTGTGACTATGATGGTTTAGAGGTACGTTAGGTGTGCACTCTAGATGAGAGGTGAGGATATCAGGAGAGAGTCCGAAAATCTAACATGTACATAGTAATTGCTGAATTTAACATTTATTCACTTGCTGTTTTCAAAACTGTTTTCACTATCGGGATCTGACTTGTTTTCTTGCATATTCTCTTCTCTCTCTTGTATTTTCCATATCAGGTGTCCAGCCAAAAAGACGCCAACCATTGAGGATTATGAGGTTTGACGATCTATGGACACTATGGAGTTTGGAGCTTTGTTTAGACGCCTCATATTTGTTGATTCCTACTCTGTAGTTGATCTTTCATTTAGGGCATGTAGCCCAGAGGTTTTTAGTTATTTCCTTTCTATCTGAGTCATGAGTATTTACTCATGTCGTTGAGTTACATTTGCTATTATTGTTAGGATTATTCTATTGAGATATTTTACTGGAGGGTTTTACTCCAGTTGCATTTAATCCAGTTTGATATTATTCAGTTGTTATTCATTATCATGGAATGAATTACGTGGAAATGTCTTTTATGAAAAATGGAAGTTTATTTAATTAAAAATTTGCAAAAGTTAACACCTGCTTAATTGAATATTAGGTGATTAATATTTTTGACCGTGATACTAAGAATGAACCAACTGTAAATTCTGTTTTAATTGGGTATAGGGCTGATCACCCGGTATTTAATTGAGCGAGGTATTACAAAAGGGTCCTCCTATATTTAAAGCATCTTGTCCCTTGATATGCTCACTCGTTTTGATTTACCATCACTCCAACCAATCCAATCGTCAGAGCTGAGAAAAGTAACTTACATTTTATAAATTTTACAAATTAATTTTCTTGTCTTGACTTTCATTATTTATTGATTGTGGAGGTACTTCATCCCTAACCCCTTTCAAGGATATACATATCATCCTACTTGGGAATGGTGCCAAAGGTTAGCGACCGCTTGTAAAACATACATTAATTAAAGAACACAAACTATTAATTATGATTTAATTAATTTAAATATTAACCGATTAATTAATAAATCCTGCTATTCTTCTTTATATTATAGGTTCTTGAATCATTATGAATATCACATATTAGCCTATATAAGAGAGTAAGAACACTTACCTCTATCCATGATAATAACGTTATTGAGATTGGGTGAGAGGTTAAGTAAGCCTTGAATCCCAGCGCCTTGAAATTATTCCTCGTTATTTTCTTCCGCACAATTAAATCACTCAATGAAAATTTTGGATTTTTCTTCCTTATCCTATAATTTCATTATGTTGTCTTTCAGTGTATCTAAATGATTAAAATCGGTCACTTATTTATAGCAAGGGAGAGGACCCAAATCTCCAACAATCACTTAATTTCAACCACCCATCACAGTAGATAATAAGAGTCCCTAAATCCTGAATTAATCAAATATATCCTTTGAATAACCATCTCAAATAATATCAACTCTTGGTATTTGGAGTACCCTTTAATTAACCAATTTGACTCTTGGTATTATTTAATTATGGGCCACGTAGAGGAATATTTATATGTTAAATAATTCTAACAATCTCCCACTTGGTCCATAATTATCATAAAGCACGAAATAATCTTTGAGTAATCCTTAAATGGGTCTTCATAAACACCTTAATGAAATAAAACATCAATGTGAGTCACAACGGTTCCATACTAATTCATGAGCATGGTTTATTCTATGTATTACAACATTAACAATATATTTAACAAGGTCAATAATAAGGGTTATCATTATGGTTCAATAATTTTTCTATAAAAGACTAATTTTGTCACATTCAATAATTCACATGCATGTAAACTAATATTGCAAGACATAAATTTAAATTTTTAGAATACACCTTCATTGATATTAAATATAATATCAAATAAATAAGCACCAAACAATTCACAACACTTATCTTTAACGCATATCTCAAACATTCTTCATGAATGTCTATTAGTGATAGCTCATCTATTAGTGGATATGATATGTTAACAGTTGTAATAATGTGTTCAACTAACACCCATTATTTTTTAACTTCATCATTTTATATTATATTTGATGTACCCAACTCCTTTAAAATACCTATCAGTACTTCACAAAAAAGATTGCAGCGGCATTATCATAATACTCCAGCAACTTGGTAATAGTGTCGATAACTCCAAGTCCCGAAATATATTTTCGCAATCATAATCTATAAACTGTAGCCTCAAAGCATGCTCGAGACTCAGATTTTCATAATAGTTAATTTTTTATACTCTTTTATAATATTGGTCATTGGGCCAAAACAAACCTACTTAATTAAGAGAAAATTATAGGTACTGATCATCTTTATGTAAACAATTATCATAAGTGTGAGCATATAGTATTTTAGGCATATCATTACTTCATACTCATAAAAATATATTAAATCTATAATTTATAATTCGCTACTAGTGTATAGAGAATCCATAATATATAAACTTACTCTCACTGACCTTAAGGTAAATATACTAATAAAAAAGCATAACATTATCTTAAAATACCATTGGTGTGAAACTAACATAAGATCATATAATAACTTCTCAACCTACACACTTTTTTTTGTTAAAATTTCATAGGTCTTCGTACTAACTGTAACTCTCAATCAAAAGTAGCTACTAATGCTATAAAAATTCCACATTCTAATATATAGGTGATTTTTTTTTTATTAACCATTCTTTATTCGTAATGAAATGTTTTATCAGAAGTCTACTAATGCGTCACAAATAATGTATATTTTCACCATTTATTCTTATGTATTCTAGCACTTTCATCTCCGTTATATCCTATTTTTAAGCTCATATATTGGTAAGCCTTGATATTCGATATATATAGGTTATGCAAGGTTTATTTGAGTTTTTATAGCTATTGGAACATTAAACTAAGCATTTAGTTGTGTTTCAGGAAATTTCTTGTTAATTAGTTGTCTTCAATTATTTCTTGCTTTATTTACTTACTTGCTTTAACTACATGCTTTGATATGCTTTCTAGCAAAGTTAGTTTACGCCGAGATTGATTGAACACACCTTGGATTAAATGATTTCTTTGCTTTGGTGATGGATTAGATTAGTTTAAATGGGTTAGGTTATTCTTGATTTTACGCCTAGGAGATTTAACGGCGTATATCGTGTATGCACCGTACTTATGACCTTGCATGTGTAATCTCGAAGACATCTGTTGGCGCCAAAATCTATTAAGCTTTTGTGAGAATGTAGGGGGTGATAAATCTAGATTTTATTAATTATGAAAATGAGATTTAATCATGATAAGCTTTTCTTCCCATATAATCATTTATATTAATTAACCCGGGGTGAGGGATATTATTCCCAATCTATAGTTTTTACTCGTTTCGATTAATCCTAGTTTAAATGCATGCCTAGATTAATATTTTATTAAAACCATTATCTTTTTCACTTTTATTGAGAAGTAATAAGTCTATTAACATGTAGCGACATTTCACGTGAATTCGATACCTGAACTCGCAGATATACTCCAATAAAAAGTGTAGTCAGAGTTTAGGTTTTTGCATAGGTGGTGGGAGCCAAAAACAACGATCAAGCGTAACTTTCACGAATGTTTTAGTTCAAAATCCCACGCGAATAAAAATGGCGCCATTGTTGGGGATTATTGGTTTAGAATCTAATTGATTTAGTATTTTGTAATATTTTATTCTAATTGTATTCTTTGTTAACTAGTTTTGTAGGACATATACTTTTTAGCGCCAAGAAAAGCTTGAATCCATCGATCGCACATAACTTAATGGATTTTGTCATCTTGAGCTTACTGGATTAAGCGTGTGTTATTATAATGTTTTCGTTATCGTAACGACAATTCTCGAAATCCCCTTAAACCTATAACTTTTGATCAATACTCTCAAAGTTAAAAGTTTGATACATCTAAAATGTCTTTGAGTGAGTATTACAAAAGTCAAGTAATGGTTTATGGGAATTTTGAGAATAATCTTTTCGATAAGGGGTCGCAAAATCCTTATAATATAAATGATGAAAATTGTTGCAACAACTTTGAAAATTCTTATTATAATTATTTTAATAGTAGTTCCGAGAATAGTTCTCAATTTTTTCATTTTGAAGAATCTGCGCCTTCGCCTAGGACTTTGCACGAGGGCTTAAGCATTCACTACATCAAAACAGGGAAATTGCAAGTGTTTTAAGCACTTGCGCATGGCATTTTCAATGGTTCAAAACCATTGCAAATTGCTGCATTGCAATTTTTTTCAAGTGTTAAAACCATTGCAAAGTGGTATTTATAATGGTTTATTGTAAATAAATGTCCATTTTTTATAACCGTTGCAAATATTTAATTTGCAACGATTCATAACCATTGCTAAAGTCAATAAGCATTTTTGTTTTGCAACGAAATGAAAAAAATATGTATTTTTTGTAACGGTTCAAAATACTTATAAATAGTAATATGTGAGGAAAAAGTGTTCCTTTTGTAAGTGTTATGAACTATTACATAAATTAAAATATTAAAAAACATAAAAATTATCCACTACATGCCACAACCCTCACATTGATAAAAAGTGGAATACAACAAATAATAGTTAATATCAAGACTATGAATGATTAAATAAAAACAATAGAAAACTATTGAAGGCAAGAACAATTTGATAAAAAGAAGTGGAATATAACAAACAATAGATTAAATCAAGACTATGGATGATTTCAAATCTCTCTACTTTGTCTACCGACAATGCAACTTTTAAGGAGGGGAAAAGTAAATTCACACTGCAAGCAAAAAAATAAACATTTTCTTAGTGTTATATCATCTTCCATTGAAGCGCCATAATTTTGTTTTCTGGTTTGATGATGGACACTGTAGAGATGCTTTTTAGTTTCCATTCTCGGGAAACATAACCTCTAATCGAGAAAAATCTTTGGTTAAGTTAGTGAATGACTCTGTATTCAGGTTATACTTTCCAGCTTCTTCACGTTTCTTTTTTCTCATAAAGGCGACAACAAATGATGGCGTCTCTTATTTAATATGGACGGCATGCATGTGAAAGTCTCAGCAGCACTCTTCATCATTCATATCAACGGGCATCGCAATATTGTCAAGCACCGCGAGAGCATCCTCAAGAGCTTTATTGTACGCTAGAAAAGCACAATAATTTAACTCACCAGTACAAGATTTTATATTCTATATTTTTTTGTACAAACAACATACTTTATTCACTAATTAAATAAAGATTGTTTCCAGAACATTGTCACATTACCTCATTAAATCACCGTCGTATGATATATCTTGTTAATCAAAGCTTTAGTGACATGAAGCATCTCACCAGCCTGAACGAACTTTCAGTTAGAGGTATAAACTGAAACAGAGGGAATAAGTACTTCATTAGGAGCAGATGAAGTATTTAGAAAATAAAAAATAAAATGACAAGCTTAAAAGTATCGAAGACGTGCAGTGATGGTAAAAATAACACCAAAATTCAGTGATGTTACAACCCGAAGACATTAATGATTAAAGTGAAGAAATTAATGATTATAGTGAAGAATATAACAAAGATTTGTTGTGAATTTGCATAATTAATATAAACTAGAACTTTGACTAAAGTTAAGCCTATATTCACCCACAGGTTAACAATGAAACAACAGTCAATGAAAATTCACATGATTTCTAAACTATGAGAAAAGGAGGAACCAATAGGCATTATTAAGTTGTACTAGTATTCAAGAAAAGTAACAATTTATGAACGGTCGCAAAACAATTGTACAAACTACAAAATTAAAACCAAAAAATGATTGTATTAACATCACCATAAAGAAAGGGACCATAATAGACTTTATCTCTTATCAAGAGTCGAATTTAATTGTAATAGCTTACGGATGAACCTTATTTTCAGATCTATTCTTTCTCATCATTCTTTTTAGCCTCGTGACCTTTATTAGTGTATTATTTTGTACCAGTTCTAGGATTTTAGACCTAAACTCGCCAAATATAAGTCCACTTCATTTAATTATACTCAATATGGATACGATACATTTATAATCATGAAATACATCTTGCATGCTTAAAAATGTGGGGAGGGAGTGTAATACCCCGTATTTTTACGACTTTTAAAATTAGGGGTTCATTAAATTTAATTGAGATAAATTAATTTAATATTAATCCCAAATTTATTTGAAATATTTACTAGCGCGACGAGAGTTAGTATTATTGGGAATTTATTTATTATTACTAATTGAGTAAAGTAATATATTAAATTGAACTTATTAAATATTGTCACGAGTGAATATAATAACAATTTTGGAAATTAAGTCGGGACGTGCCTGTGTCGTGTTGGGACTGAATTATTAGAACAAAAAAATTGAATAAGTTATAAGTCACCCGTATAGTCATTTCGAGTGCGCCAATGTATCCGGAAGGGTATAGTCAGAAAAGTGTACCCGGGGGTTTAGTTTAGGTCCTGGGGCGATTTTAGGCCTAGCCCACATCCCGGGAGGGCAATTTGGTCAATTCCCATTTTTAATCTTGGTTAATGAGGAAAATTAGGAATTAATATCAGATTTTAGGAGAGTCTTCTAGGGATACAATTCTCAAAAGATTAGAACGGCAGTGAGAGGAAGAAAGGAGAAGAGGCTTCCAAGGATTAAAAGCCAAGAACATCCCAAATTGCACCACCACCACCACCACCGAAATGTAGATCGGAGCAAGGGGATCAAGCCTATACGTGTCAAACTCGTGGAATCAGACCTACCATCTTAAGGCAAGTAATTTTCTTGCTGATTCTTAGTTGATAATTCAACCATGCTAGATTAGGATTGAATAATATATGTTTTATGGAAGAAATTGATGATTTAGGAGATTTAAATCACATGCTTTAGAAGAAATACATGTATTCTGGAAATCTGATCATATGTAGAGGATTACCCATGAAATTTTAATGGTTTAGAAGAGATAAATCTGGAAAAAGAATTAGAACTTTGAAAATTATAATGAAACTAGGGTTCTTGATAGATATTATGAATTTGGGCCTTTAATCATATGCTTGTGATGAAATTCGTATATATTTTACGTACAAAATCATGTAATTAGGTTAATATAACTATTAGTTATTTTGGTTGGGAGTTTGGGACTCAATTATGGAGTTTTGGTTGAGATTGAGGAAGGAAACCCGTAGTTAACAATGGCAGAATTTGGAATACCTGTTCGATCGATATATCGACTCAAGAATGTCGATCGATCGACCACTTTCATCGATCGATCGATCCCTCCTGGAATTTGCATTATTCACCCTCTTTTGATTTAATTTGAGAAGGATGCGTAGGGTCTTTGGAGATTGATTATAAATAATAATGAGTCATGGGGAGGACCAGTAGGGTCTAGATAAGTTTCGATGTTTGGGATTTTTATAACGGGTTATGTCCGTGGGATAATGGAGTGTAAAATGTAAATTTAGGTCATGTATATATTAAAAGAGGTATTTGCAGACCCGAGAACGACTTAGACCGGAATGGTAGAGAGGGTACGCCTACTGAATTCACATATAGGACGAGTTGATCACTTCTAGGGACGAGGAGTAATTATAAAACAAGGGCGATATGCGAGACGAAAATAAAGGGGGTTAAGTACGTAGTATATGAGTGTTACGTACCATGTAAATAAGAATATTGATTATGGGTGTTGGGTAAACCTTAGTTATAATTGTGGGGTATACATATATATAACAGGGTGCATGTGCATATATATATATATATATATATATATATATGATAATTTTATGTATAATCATACACGCGCTACTTGCTATCCCGGGGGTTGCCTCGCTGGGACAGTCTTATCTCGATGGGACCTTTATGGGGAATATTGATTGTACCCTATAACATGGAATTCCTTGGTAGAGGCTATCTGAGAATGATAGTCAGACGGTCCTAAGAGATGTGAAGGGTATGTGTTGACCTATTAGTGACTTAGAACTATGCTTCGCCTCCATTTTGTGTGTTTTGTGTTAATACTATTCGAGAGAGATTCCGAACTAGTATTTCCCTTTGTATGAGAGATACAGGGACATGATAGCAGAGTATGCCAGCACCAAAGATATTATATGGGGTGCCAATTAATACGTATATTACATGAGCGATTAATATGTATTCCTATACCTGAAATTTATTTTATTATGCGTGTAAGTAGTAATAGTGAATAGATGCTCCAAATCCTAATTAGTGTTTGATGTCCGTTTACAATATCGAGATAAGTATAATTAATTTATAAATTTCTAATAAAGTATCAATTTTTATAAAGTGAAATCATCTATCCTCGTGAATCAGACTTAAAGGGGGGAGAAATGGGGTGGTCTTAAGATATTTCGGTAGAACGTTAGGTGTGCACACTAGATGAGAGGTGAAAATTCTCAAGAGAGTGTCGTATACTAACATGGATGTCTTATCAATTAGTGAGCATTTAATTACTTGCTAAAACATTTTTAAAAGCTATTTTTACACTCGGGCTCTGACCCGTTTCCTGTTATTTTCTCTCTCTTGTATATATATGTATATATATTACAGGTGCCCATCTACAGAGGTGGTATAGGTTACTTGGACCGGACGTGCTGCAGCTTATGTGGGAGTTGCAAGTCTTTGCAGTAGACGACCTCACCATTGATTCCATTCATGTTTTAGTTCATTAGTAAACAGGGCATGTGTCGCCCATTTCCTATTTCCTGTTTAAACTCATCAGAGATTCTGTTTCTACTTATGATTTCTGTATTCAGTACTTATGTGAGATTTATTTCTTTGGTCATGTTGACTACGTTGTGGATATATATTTGGTTTGAATAATCTAGTTGACATTTTCATATGCATGGTTGCTTTAAATTATCTGTCGTATTATTCATATTGGATTTTAATTTAAAAAGGTTTTATTTATGGAATTTATTAAATAAAATATAATTATAAATTATTTTGTCACTTAGCTTAATTATTTTAGGGTGTTTAAATTGGGAAAAAATATTTTGCGACAGTTCTGCTAAGAATGAACCAATTGTTCACCTGGATTTAATTTAATAAAGGACGGATCACCCGGAATTTAATTAGGCGGGGTGTCACAGGTGGTTATAGAGCATCAGGTTTTAGAGTCCTTAGGATCTGTACGGCTTGTTATGTTTTCGTGTAGCGTTCTTTGATATAGAGCCCTAATATTAGGATTGTTGCATCCTTATTTCGTGTTGTAGATTATGTACTTCTGCTACAATGTTATGTATAGTTGGTGGTCTTATAAAATTCAATTGAATTTCAGATGTCGCTTATGAGGGGGAGACAAACTAACACCGCGGAAGAAGCAAATGTGGGATAATACCAACAAGTACCTCAGGTACACCAGGAAAGAGAGGAAATCATTGAGATAACGAACATCGTGGCACAAGTAGTGACTGCCAAAATATTACAGTACCAAAATCGCAGCGTGCAGCTTACGGGGGGCAAAAGAACAAGAGAAGTTGATCAATATGACATTTTGAGGAATAACCACAATAGGAAAATACCGTCGCAACAGCGACAAGTTCCTTAGAGTTGTCAAGACCAAGAAGACTATGAGAATCGTGGGAAGAGCCAAACCCGCCAGGGCCAACAAGGCCAAGAACAAAAGGGTATCACAAAGAGGTGTTTTAAGTATGAAAGAAATCGCCACAAATTCCAAGTTTGCCCGTGAAGAGCTGGAGGACAACCTCGGTCAAATCAGCAAGGTCAGTTAGACCATCAGGGCCAGCAGCGTGCTTAGCAGGGCCAGTAGAGCATAAACTGTGTTCGTAAGTGTTTTATATGCGGCGAACGGGGCTACTAGCGACAAAATTGCCCTAGGAAGGGCAGGACCCCGCAACAGTCATTAGATGTACACCCGACACCACAGAATACCCAACTTAGGGAAACAGGGATATTCACCCCAGTAACACAGATTTCACAGCAGCAGCAGGTAGTATAGTATGGACGTATATTAATTCCCGATATGCAATTATGCCACTGATACCATAACTACCACCCACGTTTAGAGGTACGATACTTTATCATTTATAGTGTTTTCTTTTTAGATGCAAGGAAAATCTCGAATAACCTGTGTGCGTTACAGCTTACTTGTACTACTTGAGAAACATGAGCGTAGAATGTATTATTATCCCGATTTAGAACTGGCTAAGTAAAGTTTAAGTGATAATAGACCATTAGAGTAATATTAGGTGTTCATTAGTCCTGGATAAAAAACAATTTGTGCTAAGTGTCATCCGAGAGAAAACAGAGCCACTTGTATATATATAGGTATTGAATCCTACAGAGACTCGTGGAGTGTGTCGTCGGGTTATACCAAATCCCTATGGGTAAGGATGTTTACTAAAGTGATTCAGGATAGAATGAAATATTTCTGGGCATGGGAATAATTTTGTGGTGAATTGAAGAGTTGTAGGAGTAATGTGTTGAATATTTTCTTTCGTAACATGATAATAGATGCGCTATTGTTAGAAGAAATCAGGGATGTGGGGTACGAGTCAAATATTGAGGACCACAACTTTCTTTGACCGACAATGTTAATTAGTAGTGTATCGGGGGGGTTCCTTGTTTAGATTTCGCTTTGCGAGACATCTCACGTATGAAACCTAGCGAACGTCGGGAGCTGGGGATGGTTGGTCTTTAGTACACGAGTTTGGTACCCTGGTTGTCATCCGTAAGGGAAACCATAACTTTAACTTTATTCCTATTCACGATCGGTAGAACCATACGATGTGACGTAAGAAGTGATATCGAATGTTTTACATCAGGAATAAATCATTGTAATAAGGGAAGATAATAAAGTCACGATACAGAATAAGTATCTGTTGCCCTGAATCGATGACTTATTCGATCAGTTGAGGATAGCTATGTTCTCCTCAAAGATTGACTTGGGATTGGGATACCATAAGCTGTGTATAAGGGAGTAGGATGTGTCGAATACTATCTTCTTGACAAGATATGGATCCTGGAAGTTCAAGCTTGTGCCTTTTGGTTTAACCAATACTCTAGAAGTATTTATGGACTTGATAACCGAGTGTTCAGAGAGTTCTTAGATCAGTTTATCATTGTCTTTATAGTTGACATCCTGATTTATTCACAGACGGAGGGGGAGCATACCGAGCACTTAAGGCAAGTTCTTCAAACTCTACTAGAGCATCAGTTATATGTGAAGTATGGAATATACGGGTTCTAGTTACGGGAGGTACAGTTTTTGGGATACTTTGTGTCGGGATTGGAGATATCAGTGGACCCGGGTAAAGTGTCAGTGGTGAGGAAGTGGGGACAGCCCACGACACCGATTGATGTGCACAGCTTCTTAGGGTTGGCCGAATATTACAAGTGATTTATCCGAGGATTTTCAAAGATAGCTGGGCCGTTAACGAATCTGACCCGCAAAGGGGTACCATTCATTTGGGATGACACTTGTCAGTTAGCTTTCGACGAGCTAAAAGACAAGTTGACTTCAGCACCGGTTCTTTCCTTACCCAGGCCAGGGGTGGAGTACCTGGTCTACACAGAGGCCTCTTTATAGGGAATCAGTGGAGTACTTCAGCAAGAGGAGCAGGCTATAACTTATGCCTCCCGTAAGCTTAAGCCTCACGAGAGGAATTACCCCACTCACGACTTGGAGATCACAGCGGTCGTGTTTGCTTTGAAGATCTGGATACACTATTTATTGGGGGAGAAGTTTCGCCTGTTCACTGACCATAAGTCACTGCAGTAGTTGTTCACTCAGGGGGAATTGAACATGCGACAGAGCAAGTGTCTAGGGCTTGTGAAGGACTACCAGTTCGAGATACAGTACCATCCGGGGAAAGCTATCGTGGTTGATGACACGTTAAGTCAGAGGCCGATAGGCGAGGTGGTGAAAGTATGGGAAATAAAATGGAAAGAGTTGGGACAGCAGGATACGGTAGCCCGTTCCTTTATGTCTGTTATGACGGTTACACCGGAGATTGTTACGAGGGTGATCCAGGCCCAAGCATCAAACACATTTTTCTAGGATCAGATTGTGCAACTCTTATCTGAGGGTGTTGAGTCCTACTCAGTAAGTTATGACGGGCGTTTGAGGTTTAATGGGAGATCGGTAGTCCAGGAGGGAAATAATTTGCATCATGTTATGATGACACAATCACATGGGTCTAGATTTGCGGTACATCCTGGAGGGGATAAAATGTACCACGATACGAGGAGGCAGTACTAGTGGAGTGGGATGAAAAAGGATATTGAGGAGTTCGTGTCCAGGTGTCCCACATGTTAGCTAGTTAAGATGGACCACCAAAGACCATCCGGGTTACTTCATCCGTTGGAGATACCTACTTGGAAATGGGAGAACATTTCCATGGACTTCATTACTGGGTTTCCTACATCACAGCGAGGTCACAATTCCATATGGGTAATAGTGGATCGGTTGACCAAGTGGCTCACGTTCTGCCAGCGCGTACAGACTACACTACGATCCAGTATGTGCAGTTGTTTATTATCGAGGTAGTGAGATTATATGGGGTGCCCTTGGATATCATGTCTGACAGAGACAAGATCTTTGTATCATGTTTCTGGGAGAGTTTTCAGGAGGTTATGGGCACAGAGTTGAAATTGAGTTCAGCTTATCACCCTCAGACAAAATGGACAGACAAAGCGTACCAATTAGATATTGGAGGATATGCTACGCATATGTGTCCTTAACTTCATAGGGGGTTGGGAGCCATATCTTTCACTGGTGGAGTTCACTTATAATAACTCCAATCAGTTCACGATCGACATGGCCCCATTTGAAGCTTTGTATGGCCGACCTTATCGCTCTCCCACATGTTGGCTAGAGGTGGGGGACAACAAGTTGCTCGGACCAGAGGTGATTCAGGAGACGACAATTAGGATTGATCTAATCAGGAGTCGCATTTGGGTAGCCCAGGACCGACAGAAAAGATACGCTGATGCAAAACGGTCCTTCAGAGAGTTTAACGTGGTGGATCAAGTATTACTGTGTGTGTCTCCTATGAAAGGAGTAATGAGATTCGAGAAGAAGGGAAAGTTATCCCCGAGGTACATAGGACCATTTCCAATCATCGAGAGTATAGGGCCGAGGGCATACAGATTGGGTTTGCCATAGTATTTACACCGTATTCAGGATGTATTCAACATCTCATCATTGAGGAGATATCTTCGAGATGATATGGCCCACACTCATATCGCGGTAGAGGAGATTGATTTATTGCTCGACAGTTCTTATGAGGAGAGACCGGTGGCTATCCTAGACCACAACGAGAGGAGATTAAGGTCGAAGGTAGTTACACTTGTACGGGTCCAGTGGGAGCATCATAACGCAGAGGAGTCCACTTGAGAATGCAAGGCAGATTTGCGCGACAAGTACCCAGATTTATTTTTACCAGGTATACCTTATTTTTCGAATTTCGGGATGAAATTCTGCTATTAGGGGGGAAGTATGTAATACCCCGTATTTTTATGACTTTTAAAATTGGGAATTTATTAAATTTAATTGAGATAAATTAATTTAATATTAACCCAAAATTTATTTTAAATATTTACTAGCGCGACGAGAGTTAGTAATTATTGGGAATTTGTATATTATTACTAATTGAGTAAAGTAATATATTAAATTGAACTTATTAAATATTGTCACGAGTGTGTATAATGACAATCTTAGAAATTAAGTCGGGACGCGCCAGTGTCGTGTCGGGACTGAATTATTAGAATAAAAAAAAGTGAATAAGTGATAAGTCTCCCGTATGGTTATTTCGAGTGCGCCAACGTATCTGGAAGGGTCAAGATAATTAAAAAAAGTGTACCCGGGGGTTTAGTTTAGGTCCTGGGGCGATTTTAGGCCTAGCCGACATCCCGGGAGGGCAATTTGGTCAATTCCCATTTTTAATCTTGGTTAATGAGGAAAATTAGGAATTAATATCAGATTTTAGGAGAGTCTTCTAGGGATACAATTCTCAAAAGATTAGAACGGCAGTGAGAGGAAGAAAGGAGAAGAGGCTTCCAAGGATTCTAAGCCAAGAACATCCCAAATTGCACCACCACCACCACCACCGAAATGTAAATCGGAGCAAGGGGATCAAGCCTATACGTGTCAAACTCGTGGAATCAGACCTACCATCTTAAGGCAAGTAATTTTCTTGCTGATTCTTAGTTGATAATTCAACCATGCTAGATTAGGATTGAATAATATATGTTTTATGGAAGAAATTGATGATTTAGGAGATTTAAATCACATGCTTTAGAAGAAATACATGTATTCTGGATATCTGGTCATATGTAGAGGATTACCCACAAAATTTTAATGGTTTAGAAGAGATAAATCTGGAAAAAGAATTAGAACTTTGAAAATTATAATGAAACTAGGGTTCTTGATAGATATTATGAATTTGGGCCTTTAATCATATGCTTGTGATGAAATTCGTACATGTTTTACGTACAAAATCATGTAATTAGGTTAATATAACTATTAGTTAAATTGGTTGGGAGTTTGGGACTCAATTATGAAGTTTTGGTTGAGATTGAGGAAGGAAACCCGAAGGAAACTCGTAGTTAACAATGGTAGCATTTGGAATACATGTTTGATCGATCGATCGACTCAAGAATGTCGATCGATCGATGGTTCGATCGATCGACCAATTTCATCGATCGATCGATTTCTCGTGGAATTGGCATTATTTTCCCACTTTGAATTTAATTCGAGAAGGATGCGTAGGGTCTTTGGAGATTGATTATAAATGATAATGAGTCATGGGGAGGACCAATAGGGTCTATATAAGTTTCGATGTTTGGGATTTTTATAACGAGTTATGTCCGTGGGATAATGGAGTGTAAAATGTAAATATAGGTCATGTATATATTAAAAGAGGTATTTGGAGACCCGAGAAGGACTTAGACCAGAATGATAGAGAGGGTACGCCTACTAAATTCACATATAGGACGAGTTAATCACTTCTAGGGATGAGGAGAAATTATAAAAAGGGCGATATGCGAGACAAAAATAAAGGGGGTTAAGTATGTAGTATATGAGTGTTACGTACCATGTAGATAAGAATATTGATTATGGGTGTTGGGTAAACCTTAGTTATAATTGTGGGGTATACATATATATAACAGGGTGCATGTGTATATATATATATATATATATATATATGATAATTCTATATATAATCATACCCGCGCTACTTGCTATCCCGGGGGTTGCCGCGCTGGGACAGTCTTATCTCGATGGAACCTTTATGGGGGATATTGACTGTACCCTAGAACATGGGATTCCTTGGTACAGGCTATCTGATAATGATAGTCAGACGGTCCTAAGAGACGTGAGGGGTATGTGCTGACATCTTAGTGACTTGAAACTATGTTTCGCCTCTATTTTCTGTGTTTTGTGTTAATACTGTTCGAGAGAGATTTCGAACTAGCATTTCCCTTTGTATGAGAGATACAGGGACATAATAACAGAGTATGCCAGCACCATAGATTTTATGTGGGTTGCCGATTAATATGTATATTACATGGGTGATTAATATGTATTTTTATACCTAAAATTTATTCTATTATGCGTGTAAGTAGTAATAGTGAATAGATGCTCCAAATCCTAATTAGTGTTTGCTATTCGTTTACAATATCGAGATAAGTATAATTGATTTATAAATTTCTAATAAAGTACCAATTTTTATAAAGTGAAATCATCTAGCCTCGTGAATCAGACTTAAAGAGGGGAGAAATGGGGTTGTCTTAAGATATTTCGGTAGAACGTTAGGCGTGCACACTAGATGAGAGGTGAAAATTCTCAAGAGAGCGTCGTATACTAATATGGATGTCTTATCAATTAGTGAACATTTAATTACTTGTGAAAACATTTTTAAAAGCTACTTTTCCACTCGGGCTCTGATTCGTTTCCTGTCATTTTCTCTCTCTTGTATATATATGTATATATATTACAGGTGCCCTACCACAGAGGGGCCAGGCATAGGTTACTTGGACCGGACGTGCTGCAGCTTATGTGGGAGTTACAAGTCTTTGCAGTAGATGACCTCACCCTTGATTCCATTCATAGTTTAGTTCATTAGTAAACAGGGCATGTGTCGCCCATTTCTTATTTTCCTGTTTAGACTCATTAGAGATTCTGTTCCTACTTATGATTTTTGTATTCAGTACTTATATAGGATTTATTTCTTTGGTCATGTTGACTACATTGTGGATATTTATTTGGTTTGAATAATCTAGTTGACATTTTCATATGCATGGTTGTTTTAAATTATCTCTCGTATTATTCATATTGGATTTTAATTTAAAAAGGGTTTTATTATGGAATTTAATAAATAAAATATAATTGTAAATTGTTTTGTCACTTATCTTAATTATTTTAGGGTGTTTAAATTGGAAAATTTTATTTGGCGACAGTGATGCTAAGAAGGAACCAACTGTTCACTAGGATTTAATTTAATAAAGGACTGATCACCCAAAATTTAATTAGGCGGGGTGTCACAGGGTGGTGAATGAGATATTTTGATGGCCCAAAGGAGAACTCATCTATCCTCTTTCTTTTCCTTTTCTCAAAAAGGCCATTTTCAGATCTTTCGCATTTCCTTTTTACCCAACATGTAATACTTTGAACGAATATCACTATTTTAAGAAGAGGTCAAATATTCTCTAATTGTCCAATACAAAAATAATATTACTACAATAGAAGGAAGATGGGACCAACACTAAAGGTGATATATTAGAAAAATAAGCAAGATGAGTTAAAAACATATTAGATCAAATATTATGGAAGTAATTCTTGAAGTTAATTTTGTTCTATTATAGTCATATTAGTGCATCTTTTTGACTCCTCAAAGCAGGCACACACGATAAAACTTTATAAGACTCTTCAAATTAAAAATGATACAAAACCTCAACAAACATTGCGGTCAATATTTTGTGTCCACAAAATTTTCTGGGTCTTGACTCCTTCTCGAAATGCTGCTTAATTGTTACTACTCAGAACCAACATGGGCATACTTAGTCCAATCCATAAAAAAAAGACGACTCAGTGCGCATGAATGTTAGGACATTATGTGAGAAGCTAGATACTCTCATATATAGATTAAAAAACTCCCAATCTCATACAAATTGTAACTATAAGCTTATAAATAAGGGCCTATGGATCCCTAGAGGATACTGTTGGAGAATAAATATGCAAAGGCGAAAATGGAACTCTTTTTTATTTATAACTACAATGTCAACTTCAATACGATAATGTAAACTTTTGAATACAACTTTTATCTATCTTCAAAATAATTCTGAAACTTCAAGGCATGATGTCACTTTCCTAAATACAGTATGTGCCCCACCAAGATAATTAGGTATACAAACGGGAATATACAAATCCTTACTAAAGATACAATGAAGCAATTGCACTGTCTGCAAATTATATGTTTGAAGACATCCCTTGGATGCAACAACAAAGAACAGTCAATCAAGTTCTTATCCTTTTTCTGTGCACAAAACAGAATAAGATAGTTTTTATATCTCCTCAAAATGTTAGTGAATAATTATTGCTATTTGGATAATCTGGGACTGGTTTAATTTGAAATTAATGTGTAATTTCGAATGAGGCAGCCTTTATTTATAGATAGTGAAAGGCTTTGTCTTTAAGAGTCATGACTATTGAATTAACAGTCTTAATTAATTTCGAAATGGTATAACTGTTAATTACCAACAGTCTTAAGCCAATTTCGAATAGGTGTAATTAAATCGAACCGATTTCACACAGACCAACCAAAAAGTGACCACGCTCGAGCTACCGCAATCCGACCCGGATAAATCCCGACAACCTGCTACCACTGCGGACACGTGGCATGTGAAGTGCGCCACTAGCTCCTCTACATCCCACTGCCCCGTACGCGCGCACGTGCGCCCATGGGCATGCGCGCGTGCATACGGTGCTTCACACCGTATTGGCAGTCTCTTGAATAACCCTCTTAAATGCTAGATGAAGTACCTCTTCATCTTCCATTTATACTTATTAAGTGCACACTTTCTTTATATTTTTCCAATATGGGGCAAAAGGTTGCCCACTCCTTTTATAACTTAGTGGGTATCACTTAGCTTTACTCATTTTCTAATGTGGGACACTCTTCCTTTTATATTGGGTTTGTTTCCCACTTTTCTCCACATACTTCTAATGTGGGACAAACTTTTACTCCTAAAGATTTTACTCACCTATTTTAGATCTAAGACATTTGATTTTAATATCACATTAATTTTTAACTTCATTTTTATATGTATTAAATCTATTAAGCACATCATTTTTAGAGTTTAACAGATATACGTAGTGTTCTAAAAAAAACTCCTAGGCTTGAGGCTTGGGAGAAACGCCCCGCCTTATTCTTGGTAAAACCCGTAAGGCACACGTTTTTCTAAAAACAACAATGTTTTAGTGAAACAATATCGCCTTTTAAAGATTTTTTTTACTAATGGGACCATTATCTCGTCCAAAATAATTAAATAGTATTTTAATTTGCAAATATTCAGACTATTTTTATGATAAGTACAATTTTAGTATTTTAATAGCCTTGTTATGGTTAAAAAATATTAAAATATATTAAAAAGGCCTAAACACCTTTTCACGCCTAAGGCCCACCTAGGCTTCTAGGTTTAAGGCTTGGCCTCCATGCCTCAATAACGCCCCATGTTTTTTAGAATCTTGGATATACGTAACAATATTTTGAAAAGTTATCGATAAATGTAGCAAAATATTTACTACCGCCTCAAACAGGTGTACCATGCAAATCACAAACATTGCTATTTATTAATTGCAACAAAGATGTAGTTTTTTCTAATTTTGGAAAAGGTAATCTTGTTATTTTTGTTTGCATGCATATTTTACATTTTTCATTCATTCCATTCTCATGTCTAGGAATTAAATTTAAATTAACCATGAAATGCATTTTCTTTGTATTAACATGTCTTAAACGACTATGCCATAATGAAAGACACTCAACGATATAAGTAGAAGAATCTTTTTCATTGATGTTGAGCTTAAACATGCCCTCATACAAATAACCTTTGCCTACAGAGGTACCATTTTTAGTCAGAATAAATTTGTGTGACTCAAATACAAGTTTAAATCCAAACTTGTTAATAAGACTTCCGGAAACTAATTTTTTCCTAACATTAGGAACATAAAAAATACTGGTGAGACTAAGAATTTTTTTGAAAGTGAATTCGAGATCCACTGTCCCTTTTCCTTTAACCGCAGCAATTGAAGAATTTCCCATATAGATAACATCTCCTTCCACAGTTTTATATGCAGAGAATAGGCACTTGTCCTTACATACATTTCTTGTGGCACCAGAATCAATCCACCAAGAGTTATCTTATCCAAGCGTATTAGCCTCGAATATCATAGCAAATTTTTTTTGCTTTGTGTCTGATGATCCTCCTTTTTCTTTTAGTTTCTTAAACTCACGACAATCCTTCTTGAAGTGACATGGTTTATTGTAATGAAAATAATTTCCTTTCTTCTTTTTATTTGCTTTAGAATTGTTTGAAAAATTCTTCCGCTTGTTTTTCTTTCCATGATTGCCAATTTTTTGCTCCTTTCCTTCCTCCACCATATGGACCTTAGAAACAGAGTGTTCCCTTTCCTCTTTACCATCTAGAATTCGAGACTCCTGTTCAATTCTTAAATGAGTCTCTCATTCTTCGAGTGAAAGATCTTCCTTTTTGTGCTTTAGTTCTTTCTTATAATCTTTCCATGAAAGAGAAAGTTTTTCAATTATGGTAAAAACAATTACATTACCATCCATATTTAAATTTTAAATTTGCAAGATGCGTTGGATGTCTTGAAATTGTTCTAGCACAGGCCTATTATCATACATTTTGAAACTGAAAAATTGATCGATAAGGAACTTCTTACTTGTAGCGTCTTCCGTGAGATATTTTGTCTCCAATCTGTCCCATAAGTCTTTTACAGTCCCAACATTTTGGTACAAGTCGAACAAATTATCAGAAAGTGTATTGAGAATGTGACCACGACATAAGTAATCATCGGTCTCCCATTTTGTGCGTTGCCTTGTTTGTTCCACAGTTTCATTTTCTTCTTCATTTGGTTTTTATTGTGACAAAACGTACACAATCTTCAATGTTGTTAGAAGAAAGTGAATCTTTTTTTGCCAACGCAGAAAATTACCACCATCAAAACGCTCCAACTTGACAAAACGTTCTTTTATTTGTCGAAGTGATTTGGAAGAGTCTCCCATTTCTAGAATTACTGTATTTAGATTGTTGGAGAATAAATATGCAAAGGTAAAAATGGAACTCTTCTATTTATAACAGCAATGTCAACTTTAATACAATAATGTAAATTTCTGAATACAACTTTTGTTTATCTTCAAAATAATTCTAAAACTTCAAGGCATGATGTCACTTTCCTAAATACAGTATTTGCCCCACCAAGATAATTCGGTATATAAACAGGAATCTATAGCCCACAGTCCCGCGCCCATGCGGCCGTGTGTGCATACAGTGCGGACCGTATTATAGCTCTCTTGAATAGCCCTCTTAAATGCTAGATGAAGTAACTCTTCATTTTCCATTTGTACTTATTAAGTGCACACTTTCTTTATATTTTTCCAATGTGGGACAAAAGGTTGGCCACTCCTTTTGTAACTTAGTGGGTATCACTTAGATTTATTCATTTTTCAATGTGGGACACTCTCCCTTTTACATTGGATTTGTTTCCCACTTTTCTTCGCATACTTCCAATATGGGATAAACTTTTTCTCCCAAAATGTTTACTCACTTATTTTAAAAATCTCCCATAGATATACACTTTGATAACCCATTTTTGAATATTGTAAAAGGTAATCAGTATAATATGTCAGTTTGTTTTGTAAAGAGGGCACGTATTAACCTAAACAAGAAATACCAACACAAAGATTTTATGTTATTCATATAATAAGAATGAGATGCTTCTAATCTAACCTTGCAAATATCAGGTCTGGCAGGTGAGTTTACACGATAAGTATGTTGACAACGAGTAGACATATCGTTATTTCATGGCATTGTCCCAGTAAGGCATGAAAGGTAATTATCCAAGAGGAATCAACTATTGCACAGGAGAGATGGAGCTTATAAAGCTACACAAAACCTGCAAGTTCAATATCATGCATACTATTTTAGTTCTTTGTATATATTAATTCCTTCTGAGTACTAAGTGAGGTGAACATATCAAGTGTAATCATTCGATTATAATTCAATTACGAGATAAAAACTTGTTCGTGTTGACAAGACTGAATGAAGATTTTATAATGTATACATATATAATACATATTAACTTGAAGCTGATCTTTGCAAGTTGATATTAAACACTAAATATATACATAAATACTAATTGAGCTAAGCAAACATGTAATATTATTTAATTGCTAAATCCCTCTACTAATTGAGAAGTTCAAAACCTTAATAACCTACCCTCTCTTTCTCCTTGTATCAACCAATGTGTGATGTATGTCCACAACACATTATAAGTGTCAGTCCATGTGATAAACAACTGAGGCATGGATATGGTGCCAACATAACAAAAGTGTTAGTGACATTAATGGAAAGAAAAAATAAGGTGTAATTTGTAAACTAACCTTTATCAGAATCATCGCCTAATAGAGTTTTTAATGTAAAAAATGATGGTGAATTGCTTACGGTCTCCCCAACGTTAATCATAATTTCAATGAATTATTTCATCGTAAGCCTGATAAGCGGGGATGTGCTGGTGGAGAATAATGAAATCGTGAAAACTAGAGATATTTCTTCCATTGTCCTCTTAGCGGTCAAATCTAGTCAATTGTAATATACCTCACATGTCGGGATCAATTCTTGGATCGACTTTCTGACCCACGTGACAAGGTCCCCTCCCCGGTCGATGGGTTGAATTGGAGAGCTCCCAGTTACCAACTCCAACAGAAGAACCCCAAAAATTTAGATATTACATTTCTCTGATACTTTCATTATGTAGGCATATTCTAAAAGGAAAACCAAGCAACTTCTTGATTTATGAGATATTCTATAAGGTTTATCTAGCAAACATCAAATTAATCAACTCTCTTCAGATGAGCATACAACACAAAATGCAGCACCATCTAGGAAACTAATCTATAGAAAAGTGTCAACGATCGTAATTTCCCCTTCCTCTCGCTCAGCTCTTAGCCTCTCCAATTGTCGCCTTGCCTCTTCATCCATTTTCTTTATGACATCAATATTTTCTTTTTCCAATATAAGTTGGTCCTCAGAACTTGCATTAACATCCTTATCAACTTGATCTACTAGAGCAATGTGGGCAGCAACGGCCTTTTCTACCATAGACTCCACTTCAATATGTGCATGTTCTTTACTAATTAAGTCAGAGGCTTCACCAGTTCCAAGGGAAATATTAACTTTGACTTCTGTTATCAGCTTATATGGTTGGAATAGTCTTGTGTAGCCTATGATAGAATTATATGAAAATTTTAAATTAATATATAAGAGAAATTCATATAAGAAGGCATTACAAGATAATGCAACTAACCAAATGCAAGAATTGTAATCCCCTGCTCTCCCGTTGACAGGTCAGACAAAAGTCTAGGACATGCATCTAGATTGATCTTGTCAATATCTATAAAACTCAAAAGTTCTTGTGGGATCAGTACATGGGAATGAAATTTTAGTACTCATATATTATCGGGTGTTTGTGATTATTTTTTTTCTTTTTTATCAGAGTAAAGTTCATGAAAATACGATAAATATATGAAATATAAATACAATTTTAACTTTTACACCTTCCTGTCAGCTACTAGAAGATTTTTTTCTCAAGGGACATCTTCTAACTCGCAAGATCATGACGAGATAAAGGTCTACACGAAAATAAATGGATCTACATATATAAATATATCTAAAAACATGTAAAGTGGTAGGGTAAGAGAGAAAGGGGGTGCATTAATCCAATAGGGTTACAAAAAAAGTCAATAATTTGATTTTCCAATAGTAGCGAAATAAAGGAAGAATATGGATATTCAAAAATGTAATTGAAGCACAATAGAACATTTTCATGATATTCCTTTCGAGACAGAAGAAAAAAGTATCTCCCATCTTCATCTAAAGAATAACTCATGTCACGTCTTGAAAGCTTGTTGGCTATAAGTCCAGCTTCTGCTAAGCCTGAAAGATCCAACTCATTTAGAAGCTAAGATGTAAAATAACAAATATTTTAACAACTAAACTTCCAATAGACATATTAGTATGATAAATTTTTGTATTTGTATCATCACCTTAATTGACTGGAATCCAGGTCTTCAGGTGTAAATCGTCAAATCCAAGCTCCGTGATATATTCAATATACATTGCAGGGTAGACTTTTGAAACATAGTTTCTCTAAGGAATTTAATCGCAATATATACAATTATATGATAGGTAAATCCAATTGATTTCAAATGTGCTGATCGAGAGTGATTATCCTATAAGTGGCTAAAATAATGAAAACGGGTATACCTCTAAAGAGCATTATTGGCTGAAACCAACCAACGAGCATATTCACTATGAGTGCATAAATTGCCAGTTTAGACATCAACCTTAATAACCCGAAAAGAATTTCCTTGTAGACTTAATTAACCAATTCCCATAACATAACAACTTCAAAATTAATACTACATGCAGATGGCCTAAAGTTAAAAGAAGTCAAGAAAATTGGGAGATTGTGAAGCTGTATGGGTTATCAGAAAATACGCTTGGCTAAAATCTTAGATCTTGATATTGAGGTCTTATAGTGGTTGTATTTGCCTCTTTCAGAGGACATGCAATTTGTAATTTGCATCTTACAGTGGAAATCTTATAGGGAGTTTACCTTTTCCAAAAGAAGTTATTGTGTTATTTGGCCTGGCCTTCTTGACGTTCATCTCCGAATCCTCTTTGATTATAGTCCAAGCTCCTTGGATCTTGGATATTCTGAATTTCCCCAGCTCCTGAGAGTGATTCGGGTGATTGATTCCTTCTGCATGCATTATTGAGATTGATCTGCTTGGGGGGGGTTTTGAGCTTTAAAGGTAGAAAGTGTTTCTTTGGTAGTTGTTGAGTTGTGATGCTTGCTGTTTTGGTTAATGTTGTATGGCCTTTTGGTTAGAGATCTGAGATGGAGTGTGGATGTTGTAACTTTTATTAGGGGAGGAGTTGTGAGAAGGATGGAGGTGACGGAGTGTGGGTTTTCTTTGCTATGGATGTCCTTTGTTTCCATTTTTTAAGTCTATAGATCTTATTTATTTTTCCCTGTGGGCGACAACAGTTTGTTTGGTAGATGGTTTTTGTGGTGGTTTTGTTTCATGGTATTGTTGGGTGGTCTATCCTTTTTTTTGTGACAATACGAAAGAAAAAGACACAACAAACAAAGAGAAACAGACAAGACAATCCTAGACGAAGGAGAAATCCTCCTCGCCCAGCTCCGTATCAAGCATAGTTAATAGCTCATATAGGGCCACATCATACTCCACGTAGGTGTCATCAATCTCCCTTGCCAGTCGCACCATAGAGTCAGCTTCAATGTTGCTAGCTCTCGGGACATGCACCAGATTCGCCTTTAGGCTTCTAGTAAGGTCTTTACAGTCTTCAATAGTGTTAGCCAAGGGGTGGTTGTCAGTGTTCTCCTGTTTTATGAGGTTGATGGCATCCAAGAAATCACTCTTAAGGCAGACTTATCTCCATTTTCTTTGCAACGCAATATTTAGGCCATGGAAGATCCCTTCAAGTTCAGCTCGTAGTGGCCTAGCGGTACCCTGTAACTTTCCCACAAGGCCAACGATTTCGTCTCCACCATCACTCCTCATTAATCCACCAAACGATCCCAGACACTTATGATGATCAAATCCACCGTCAGTGCGGATGATGTAATTATCTTCATCAATAACAACCGAATGACAAGTTAGTGAATGAGAGCTACCCCCCCCCCCCCTTACACTTTCTCCCTTGCTAGACTGAGCTTCAAACATGTTTTTGAGGAAAAAAAATTGTGAGATGAGCAATTATAAATGGGGAGTCATTTACATTATTAAAAACATAATTATTTCTTGCCTTCCAGATATGCTATAGAGTAATAATGAAACACTTATACCTGTTACGCCCGTGTTGGCCCCAAACATTATTTGAGATCCACGACGACAAATTACCTGTGGTGTTGTCATCATTATATTGGTAAAATTCAAGTGTCTCCCAAACCTTTCTAGCAAAGAAATAATTTTTGAAGAGGTGGATACCATCCTCAATTGACCCACACCGTGGGCAATCACCATTAGTACTAAAGCCCCTTCTCAGACGGTGTTCATTAGTCATAAGCTTTCCATGTAAAGTAACCCATGGGAAGGTAGTGATTTTAGGGGGGGTCTAGTTTCCAAATGTTTTTCAACACATCCCAAGGATGATCCTCATTGTGGAAAAAGGAGTGATATCAAGAATTAATAGAAAATTTGCCATTTGTACTAGGACTCCAAGAGGGTCTATCGGTGCGTAGACCCATCCTAGGGAGTGGTGTGTCTAAGATATCATTAATAGTGTGGTCGTTAAAAATACCATTAATGCGCGCACTACCCCACTCTCTGTTAGGATTAATGAGGGCGTCCACATTAATATCCTCCAGTGGGACCGAGTGGTCCGAGGGGTTGAGGTTCTTGCCCCAATCCACCAATCCTTGAATATGTCAATGTTTCTACCATTTCCCACGTTCCACTTAATCTTACCCATGAGGATTTCTCAACATTTGAAGATACCCCGCCAGGTGTGGAAAGTTTGGGTTTTTTTCTTCCAGAGTCTCAGGTTAGGGCTGATTTTATACTTTTTTCTTAACATTTCCGCCCAAAGAGATTTATCATTATTAGCGATTTTCCACCCAAGTTTTGTAACAGAAGCAAGGTTGTTAGTACCACACTTGCTTAGACCCAGTCCACCCGAATGTTTGGGGCTACAAACTTTATCCCAATTGACAAGATGAATTTTCTTCCTACCCTCATCCCCCCCCCCCCCTCTCGAGGAAATTTCGGTTAAGTCTATTGATTTCATTACAAACTTTCTTGGGGAATAAAAGAGTTTGCATGTTATAATTAGGTATAGTTGAAGTAACAAACTGAACAAGGGTCATCCTCCCAGCAAGTGAAAGAGTTTTCGACTTCCATCCCGTCAGTCTTCTTTGGACTTTATCGATGATTCCTTTGAAATGAGCGCACTTGACTCTATCATGTATGAGGTCGGTACCAAGGTAGGTCCCAAGGTCATTAGTAAGGCCCATCCCAAAAAGGTGGCTCATCTCTAAAGCCTACATTTTGGGGAGATTTGGGGATGCGAAAACCTTAGATTTAACATAATTGACCTTTTGACCGGACACATGGCAAAACTCCTCCAAGGTTTCCATCACAGTTTCATAAGACCTTAGGGAATTTTTAGAAAACAAGATTAGATCATCGGTAAAAAAAAGGTGGGTAATGGAAGGCCCAGTGGGGGAAGCTTTTAACCCTTTCCATTTCTTACAATTGACTTTTTCCATAATCATAGCTGAGAGATATTCCATACACATGACAAACAGGTAAGGGGACAGGGGGTCACCCTGTCTTAGGCCTCTGGATGGCTCAAAAGTGGGGAGTGGGTTGCCATTCCAAGGGATGCCAGTAGTCATACTCGTAACACAACTCATGATCAACGAAAAAAAATCCCTATCAATTTTGAACCAGTTAAGGACACCTTCTAAAAATTCCCAATCGACTCTATCATAGGCTTTTTCGAGGTCAATTTTCAAAATCTACCTCCCTTTCTTGCCTTTTTTCTTCATAAGGTAGTGAATGATCTCCTGGGTGACAATAATGTTGCCCGAGGTTTGTCTCCCCGAAAGGAAACTAGCTTGGTGAGGGTTGATATTACGACAGAGGATGGGACGAAGCCTTTTAACAATCACCTTAGCAAGAATTTTATACGAGACATTACGAAGGGTAAGAGGTTTAAATTGCGTAATATTCTCAGGTTTGTCAACTTTGGGGATAAGGGTGACGAAACTTCGATTCAGCTCCTTTAGGAAGCTTTTTTCATGGAAACATTTTTGGATAATCGATAAGAGATTGTGAGCTAAAGTGTGCCAAAAATGTTGGTAAAAGAGGGGTTGAACCCCATCAGGCCCGGGAGCTTTAAGGGCGTACATACTAAAGGTGGCCTTCCTAACTTCCCCTAAGGAAAGTGGGAGGGTAAAAAACGTGTTATCATCCTCCACAAAACTAAGTCTATTGAAGTCCCTGAGTTGGCTTTGGATATCAAAATTAAACTCCGCTTTAAATAGGTCTTTAAAATAGTTGTTGATATGGTTGGCAATTAGGTCCAACTGGTTAGTCCAACTATAATTAATAAGAAGTCTATCAATGTGATTTCTTCTGCATCTTATGATGCTTGAGGTATGAAAAAATTATGCGTTGCGGTCCCCCTCATTAGTCATTGGACTCTAGACTTTTGTTTCCAAAGGCTCTCTTCATGCCAAAGCGGATGGTTAAACTCATCCCGAAGATTATTTTCAAGAATATCTAGGTTGTGTGAATAAAAAAATTCTTGGGCTTTTTGAATTCCACTCAGGCGTCTAAGAATTCATTTTTTATTCCGAAAAATATTTCCAAACACATCTTTGTTCCAACTTTTAACGTTGTCCGTACACACCCGGATATTGGTGTTTAGGTCGAGACGGTTATTCTAATTAGAGTTAACAAGATCATTAAAATTGTTTCTAACAAACCAGATAGTAAGGTATCTAAAGGGTTTTATAGCACTAGAGTTAGGGAGGGTACCTGTAAATCTGATTGCGATAGGGCAATGGTCAGTTGCTATCGGAACATTTTCAACTCCTTCTTTCGGAAACTTTAATCTCCACTCCGCATTCGCAATCCCTCTATCCAGTCATATAAGTGTATTGGCCAAACCTTTATGACTGTTAGTCCAAGTGAGATTAGGTCCCGTATAACCCAAGTCAACAAGTTTACAGTTATTGATGTTTTCTAGGAATTTGGACCATTTTACGTGGGAGTCCTGTCTGTTGAAGCTTTTTTTCTCCGACTCATCAATATGGTCATTAAAGTCCCCGACCACTAGCCACGGCATATCGATATTCTCAGATATCTCGTATAGACTGTCCCAAAGCTTCCTGCGAAGGCACGAAATTGGGCTCACATAAATAGCAGAGAAGAGTCAGTCATCATAATTATCTTTGGTGACCATCAGGTGCATTTCTTGTTTAGAAATAAAGAGGATATCCAAAGATATTGAATTAGGGTTCTAAGTCACCCGAGACTTGCCAATAGGATCAGACACCGCTCTACTATAAAAGCCAAGATTATCGAAGAACTCCACTAAATTAGAAATTGGAATGTGAGTTTCCAAGATGACGATAATATCGGGGTTATAAATATTCTTCAGTTCATTTAAGGTGGGTTTAAATAGGGGTTTCCCGGAGCCTCTATAGTTCCAAATAATTTCATCCATTGACGGACTGTGCTGGATGAGAATCTCAAATTCTTTCAAAGACCGCTAACAGTGTTCAACAACCTTGAGATGGTATCCCATGTTGGTGCTCATATCCATCCATATTACTTTAGTTTCTTTCTCCTTCCCCTATAATGGTTCCAGCATATTGATGATCAACTTTGTCTTTGAGATTTTCCAGTTAGCTTAGAGAACGGCAGCTTCTTCTACCATCCCCTTGTCGAGAGTTTGGTTTTGGATTTGTACATCTCCTAACATAGCTAGTGGAAATGGTAGTTCCATTGTTACTAATATGCGCCTTGGGGATCGGTAATAGTGAGTGGACTTTTTAAGAATAATTATTAATATACATAAGGTTTCCAGATGAATACTTAGAGCAACCTTTATGGGTATGGTAAAAGTGTAAAAATGAAATTTATTGTATGCTATGGGTACCGTAAAGATGCATATTTAGACTTTCATAGGGTAAAAAATAGCAAATATAGAAATGGACTAGTTGTTTTTTTGTGGGGCCCGGCTTAAACGGAAGAAGTTGTTCCGCACAAGAATGGTAAAAAAATATATATATAACCCTAAAACGGAACATTTTGTTCCGCCTAAGCAATCCAATAAAGTTACACTATTTATATTTTGTACCCCATATGTTTGAACGGATTTATTAATGTATGCATCGACTGTTTTTTTTATGACAATGGCTACTCTTTTTTTATGGCAACGACTATTTTTTTTTATGGCAGCAACTATTTTTATTATAGGTGAGGTTGGTGTGGTATTTAATTTTGGATTAATCATAATAAGATAAAACTCTTGGGGAGAAAGTATAAAATTCCATAACCCTTAAGCGGAACATCAGGGGTTGCTTTTTCCGCCAAACAACGTCGTTTTGCTGCTTGTATGTTATATTTGATTTAGTTCATAGCAGTTTTGTCAATTTAAATAAGAAATATTTGGACTAGTTAAATATATTTTTACCCTGTGCATAATGTTGTTCTTAGGGTGAGTTTCACAGCTTTGGTATATAAGCGAGTTTACCAGTGAATCTTTACGCTGCCAAGTCTTCGTGGCTTGTAAGTTTTGCTCGCTTACTAGTACACTATCAAACCCGTGTTCTTACCTACTGTTACCAGCCGTATGGTCCAACTGTTATGTCTACTATTTATAAATAACAATTGTACATAATTATGAATTTAATATAATTACAAAATTAAAACAGAATTACATAAATGAAACACTTACTTGAATTTGCAGAAATAATAAAAGAATTAAAGATTAATCCGAGCCCTGTTATGAACAGTTTCCTTAAGACAATTTATTCCCTCCAATGTGCTCCGAGGTTGATGAATATTGTCTCCCAAGATAGAACGGATTTTCCAATTAATTATGTAGCACGACAATAATTAATTGCAGCGAACTCAAATTCTGTGTTCCATACTCAACAACAATGCAACAGATGCTATGCAGAAAAAGAATTTTCTGAAGAGAATATGACAGAAAATTTCAGGAAGGAAAATGGCAGCAATTCTGGAGGAGGGAAAATTTTCATTCTTTAAAAACGGAGGGAGGCATCTGTATTTATAGCAAAGTAGGTGACGGTTGGCAAATAACTGTCAAAACAATTAAACGAAATTAACTGTTGACTGTTGGCAATAACTGCCAACAGTTTATTAATTAATTAATTAATTTCGTAATTAATTAATAATTAAAGCCCAGAAAGTTAAATAAAATTCGGCCCAAAAATGTAGGAGATTTTTACAAGCCCAAGCCCAAGCCCAAGCCCAAGCCCGAGCCCGAGCACGAACCAAACCAAACCGAGCAGAGCCGGCTGGCCGGCCGGACGCGCGCGCGCGCGCGTGTGGACTTTTGACCGAAAGTCAACCCGTGCATAGCTTAGGTCATCTCCCCTTCAAAGAGTTGGGATACCCCCAAGGCATCCAAGCCTTAGTCCATACTTGGGGTGTTATTAACTCATCAAATTTCCACTACTCTTCCAATGTGGGACAAGAGTTAAAACACACCCAATTCATTTACTTTCATTGCTTTGTGAGTCACTTTGGGGATATATTTATCATTCATAACTTATTGAAATTGGACATATGAATATACTACGTTAATCTCCTTACGGAGGTGAACGCGTTCGTATATGGTCCCACAATTTTCGTAGTGTGGGTCCCACCTAAATTTGAGCTCAAAGTTGCTCAAAATTCGGTCCAGAAAATTCTAGACAGCTTTCTTAAAACCCATTTAAGTCCAATTTTTCCAACAATCCCCCACATGAATGATATATCGCTATAAATAAAACAAAACAGATGCTAATGCAGATGCAGACACAAGTTGAGTAAAATTGAAGACTTATTGCATCAGGAGAAGTAGCCTAGTGGCCTTGAACTTTCCTTAGTGATATACTATCGGATTTACTTGGTTAATCAGTAGACTTCACGTCCTTGAACCGTCAACCGTTTTTGTAAACCTAGACAACAGTATTCACACAAAAATTCTTCAACACAGTTGGTTCTCACGTTTGTGTTCATTTTGGCCGTGAACACCACTTGGTTTCGCAAGTATTTTAGAGAATATGCCTTTCATTATTCTCATAGAAGTGGCCCCCCTTCTTACTCACGTAGGTGACTTCCATAAAGAGTATTCTGCAATACCCCACTTAGACGTACTAAGATATAGATGTCATTAAAAGCATAACTTATCCTAATTTTGCGGCAGATATGCACTGTCTCATCTTTGGAATAGATAGGATTAAATATCCTCCAGTGCTTACTGAATACAATGTAGTTCGGTTTGCCCATTGAACCTAGATCTTGGGATCTCCAGTCAGCTAGGTTGGGTTGCCACTATATTGATTCTTATTTATTTATAGGCTTTAGACCCATTCCTCTCGATGATCTTTCAACTTGCTCTCGGTTTAAACCTTTCGTTAGTGGATCCGATATATTATCTTTTGACTTTACATAGTCAATTGTGATAATTCCGTTTGAGAGAAGTTGTCTAACGGTATTGTGTCGACGACGAATATGTCGTGACTTTCCGTTATAGATGTGATTTTGTGCCCTTCCAATCGCTGATTATCTATCGCAATGTATACATATTGCGGGCACAGGTTTAGACCAATTTGGAACATCCTCTAAGAAATTTCGAAGCCATTCAGCTTCTTCTCCAGCTTTGTCTAGTGCAATGAATTCAGATTCCATTGTCGATCTAGCAATGCACGTTTGTTTTGAGGATTTCCAAGATACGGCTGCACCTCCGAGGGTAAACACATACCCACTCGTAGACTTAGAGTCTTTTGTATCAGATATCTTATTTGCATCGCAATGTCCTTCAAGAACAGCTGGATATTTTGAGTAATGCAATCCATAGTTTTGAGTATATTTTAAATAACCCAAAACTCTCAATATTGCTTTCCAGTGATCTCTTCCTGGATTACTCGTAAATCGACTTAGCTTACTTATTGAGTATGCTATGTCCGGTCGCGTACAGTTCATGATATACATTAAACTGCCAATAATACGAGAATATTCTAGTTGAGATATGCTTTCTCCATTATTTCTTGCTAGATGTAAATTTACATCTACAGGTGTCTTGGTAGGACTAATATCATACTTCTTGAATTTTTCAAGTACTTTCTCAATGTAATGAGATTGAGATAATATAAGTCCATCCGATGTTCTAGAAATTTTAATTCCTAATATAGCATCGGCAATTCCCATATCTTTCATGTCAAATCTACTACTCAACATTTGTTTTGTAGTTTTGATAATTTCCAAGTTACTACCCATGATAAGCATATCATCAACATAGAGGCATACAATGACATATCCATTTTGAATGTATTTAAAGTAAACACATTTATCGCATTCATTGATTTTGAAACCATTTGATAACATTGCATTATCAAATTTTTCATGCCATTGTTTAGGTGCTTGTTTTAATCCATATAGTGATTTAACAAGCTTACATACTTTTCCTTCTTGTCCGGGAGCTTTGAACCCTTCAGGTTGCTCCATATAAATTTCCTCGTCTAGTTCACCGTTTAAGAATGCAGTTTTTACATCCATTTGATGTATTTCAAGTCCATTAATAGAAGCTATTTCTATTAACATCCGAATGGACGTTATTCTTGTTACCGGTGAATATGTGTCGAAGTAATCCAACCCTTCCTTTTGCCTATAGCCTTTAGCTACAAGTCTAGCTTTATATTTATCAATTGATCCATCGGCTTTCAATTTCTTTTTGAAGATCCATTTATAACCTAACGGTTTTGAACCTGGTGGAAGATCCACTAGTTCCCATGTATGATTTTGTAATATGGATTCAATTTCACTATTAATTGCTTCTTTCCAATTGGAAGCATCGGGTAAGGATATAGCTTCTTTATACGATTGAGGTTCATTTTCTAACAAATATGTTAGAAAATCCGGACCGAAAGAAGTCGAGGTTTTTGCTCTTTTACTACGTCTTGGTTCATCCTCTATTGATTCAATAAGTTGATGAGTACCACTTGTAGTAGCTTGATTTGTCCTTTTAGGAGGACCAGATTCTCGGGTCATGTTATACGGGAATTCATTTTCAAAAAATGAAGCATCCCTCGATTCAATAACCGTATTTACATGAATGTCCGAAATCTCAGATTTACAAACTAGAAATCGATATGCACTGCTATTAGTACATAACCGATGAATACACAATCCATGGTTTCTGGCCCTATTCTTACCTTTTTAGGTTTAGGAACCATCACTTTGGCTAAGCACCCCCACACTCGTAAATATTTATAGGAAGGTCTTCGACCTTTCCATAATTCATAAGGTGTCTTGTGAGTCTTTTTGTGAGGTACTTTATTGAGAATGTAATTAGCAGAAAGTAAGGCTTCCCCCCACAAATTTTGTGGAGTTCCTGAACTTAATAACATTGAGTTCATCATTTCTTTCAAAGTACGGTTTTTGCGTTCAGCAACACCATTTGATTGAGGAGAATAAGGAGCGGTTGTTTGATGAATAATCCCATTTTCAGAACAAAATTTCTCAAATGGATATTCATATTCACCTCCTCTATCACTTCTAATAGCCTTTATCGTTTTGCTTAATTGATTCTCAACTTCATTCTTATATTGTTTAAATGCATTAATAGCCTCATCTTTACTATGTAACAAATATACATAGCAATATTTTGTGCAATCATCAATAAAAGTAATAAAATACTTTTTCCCACCTCTAGTTTGAACAAATTTTAAATCACATATATCGGTGTGAATTAAATCTAAAGGTTCAGTTATCCTTTCAATAGAATGGAAAGGTAATCTAGCTAATTTAGATTCCACACAAATTTCACATTTATGATTTTTATCAATATTGAATTTTGGAAAAAATTCCAAGTTAATTAATCTACGCAATGTATCAAAATTAACATGTCCCAATCTAACATGCCAAATATTAGATGACTCAATCAAGTAAGAAGAACTAGCAACTTCATTCATTGAAACAGATGTTTTAGGGGTTACAGTAAGAACATTCAGTTTAAAGATCCCCTCATTTAGGTAGCCCTTTCCTACATACATGTCATTTTTAGACAACATAAAGCGATCAGATACAAACACAAGCTTGAAACCATTCTTAGTAAGGAGAGATCCAGAAATAAGATTCTTTCGGATATCAGGCACGTGAAGAACATTGTTGAGAGTAAGTTCCTTTCCAGAAGTCATTTTCAAAGCAATCTTTCCTTGTCCCACCACCTTAGAAGTGGAAGAATTTCCCATAAAAAGGTTCTCCTCATTTTCCAAAGGCTTAGAGGTGGAGAACATCCATTTGTTTGCACAAATGTGTCGTGTGGCTCCAGTGTCCACCCACCATTCCTTGGTATTTCCAACCAAGTTACATTCAGAGACAATGGCAGAAAGATTCATATCCGCCAAATCATTGGTGATATTCTCACCCTCAGTCACATTTGCTTGAGAGTTATTTTTATTTTGCTTCTTAGGCTTACGACACTCACTTGAGCGGTGTCCCGGTTTACCACAATTGTAGCATTTGCCTTTGAACTTTTTCTTGTAATGTTTGGAAGTGCCTTCCCCATCATACTTTCGTTTGTTCTTTTTAGGACCTTCAACGACATGGACCTTTGTTTCCATCGGATTCTTCCCATTTTTCTTTTGAGACTCACGGTTGTCTTCTTCGATTCTTAGCCTGACCACCAACTCCTCCACATTCATCTCCTTACGCTTGTGCTTGAGATAGTTTTTGAACAAAGTCCAAGAAGGTGGCAACTTTTCAACAATTGCAGCAACTTGGAAAGTTTCACTAATTGACATTCCTTCAGCATGAATGTCGTGGAGGATTACTTGGAATTCTTGCACTTGCGAGATTACAGATTTAGAATCAACCATTTTGAAGTCCAGAAAACGCCCAACGATAAATTTCTTCATCCCAGCATCTTCAGTTTTATACTTCTTTTCCAAAGAATTCCATAATTCCTTGGAAGTTTTGATAGTGCAATAGACATGGTACAAAGTCTTGTCCAAGTAGGCCAAAATATAATTTCGGCATAGGTAGTCCGAGTGCTTCCAAGCATCGACAGCAGCAACCTTTTCAGCGTCATCTCCCTCTTGAATAGAGGGGCAATCTTCATATACAAACCTGCCCAGTTGGCAGGTAGTGAGATAGAAGTACATTTGTCCTTGACAACGTTTGAAGTCAGCCCCAATGAACTTTTCTGGTTTTTCCCCGTGTGGCATAGATACGGGTGCAGTCATATTTGTGTTGGTGATAATCAGTTTCGTAGGAGTAGTGTTCGTACTTTGTGATTCCATTTCTGTTACAAAAACATAATTTTTATCAATGATAAAATTCATATATAATGAATTAATCAAAACAGAATACAAAATTCTGTGCAGCAATTTCCTCCAAATATAATTCACAATAAATGAATTCCAAAAGAACTCAAATAATAATTCAGAATAAAAGTGAAATATAAACAGAATAACTGCCAACAGTTTATTAATTAATTAATTAATTTCGTAATTAATTAATAACTAAAGCCCAGAAAGTTACATAAAATTCGGCCCAAAAATGTAGGAGATTTTTATAAGCCCAAGCCCGAGCCGAACCAAACCGAGCCGAGCCGGCCGGCCGGACGGACGCGCGTGTGGACTTTTGATCGAAAGTCAATCCGTGCATAGCTTAGGTCATCTCCACTTCAAAGAGTTGGGATACCCCCAAGGCATCCAAACCTTAGTCCATACTTGGGGTGTTATTAACTCATCAAATTTCCACTACTCTTCCAATGTGGGACAAGAGTTAAAACACACCCAATTCATTTACTTTCATTGCTTTGTGAGTCACTTTGGGGACATATTTATCATTCATAACTTATTGAAATTGGACATATGAATATACTACGTTAATCTCCTTGCGGAGGTGAACGCGTTCGTATATGGTCCCACAATTTTCGTAGTGTGGGTCCCACCTAAATTTGAGCTCAAAGTTGCTCAAAATTCTGTCCAGAAAATTCTGGACAGCTTTCTTAAAACCCATTTAAGTCCAATTTTTCCAACACCAACTCCTTGGTATTAGACAGGTGAAGCGCTAACTCAGAAGCGGCGACGGATGAATCAGATTTGCTACGGTTTTGGTACGTAATGTTACCAACTGCTACCTTATTTTTCTTTGCATTAATAACAGTTGTACCCTTTTTTGTGCTGTCACCGCTCTATCCACATAGCCAGTTAGGTCAGTGCTCCTACTTTCGTCAGAGTTAACGTTATTCTATCCTCCCGTACTGTTCTACGACTGGTTACTCAAGTTTTGGTTACTTCTAATGTTTTATCTACCATTACTCTGATGTGACCTCGCAGTCTTATATCCCTCAAGTGCAGCAACATGTTGTCGCTTCTTCCCAGATTATCCCTATGTCCATTGGGGTTAGGTCTAGCAGGTGTACGCCTCTGGTTCTTATTTTTAACCAACATCTAAGGACCGAAGCCCCTATCTATCCTATCCCCAACAGTTGGGTTATTTACTCATGTGCCCTCCCTGTTATACACTTACACACTTTCATACTCCCTAATAAGACAAGTCAATAAAAATTTGTACCTTATGTTCTGGTGGGATCCACAACAACAAAGTACAAAATTTTAATGCACCGAATATGAAAATAAGTACAAAAAAGAGGTACACCAAGTTTTATCCAATCTCATTATAGCCATTATTGGCAATTATAGCGGGAGTTTCCAAATTTTTTATTTTGTTTGAGTTTTTCGGCGATGACCCCACTCCCTGTTGTGGGGCATAGAGTGGACAGTATTTTAATTTGTTTTCCACATAAAAATAGATGTAAGGCAGGAACTCGTATTCAACTCTATACTTATGTCTGTTTAATTGGTATCACGGTATGAGAGGATTCGACTTCCAGTCTGGAATAAAATCCTCTCATCAAACAATTCTATGGGCAAGCGCGGGAGTCTAACCCATAGTGTCGTGGTCACATTGTTTGATTCGAGCGGATTGAAGTTTGGAATCCATTTCCTCACAATTAAATAATGATTGTTAATGATCCACGGACCTCCCGTAAGCACATTTTGGTAGTCTTATTTCATACAAAACTTGAACAAAAAGTGTCCTTCTTCAAGGTCCACGACTTCGTAGTCTCTTTGGATATTCCAAAGCGATGGAACCCTAACACATAACACTTTAAAAACAATTTGTTTTCCAAGCAAGCTAACTATAACGCTATCATTCTATTTTTTCCTTAGCTTATCAACATGCTTAGCAGGTATGGATATGACTGGGCAAAGAGGGTCTTCATCTTCCTCAGTTGGACTATTGTTAAGGTCCACAATTTTGTGTGGAGAACCTGTTAAAGTATCGTCCATCTCCTCATCCAACCATACGCAGTTCTCATCATCGAAGTAAATGTTCGAATTTAATTTAGTGCCCACAACATCTTTATATGATAACCCCTTCTGGGGTTGATTCTTCTCACCACCTGATTTTTCTATGTCAACGGCCGTCACGTTCCCATATGTAGGTTCATCATAGAGCATACAATCTTTGTCAACTAGTTGTTTCTCCATGCTAGAGTTACCAAACTCAGCAATGGGACTATGGGTGATGTTGCCAATAGCATAGTTTTTAAGTTCCATATCAATGTGGGTGTCATGGTTGTCCCTCTGTTTCTTCTTGCTCCTTAAAAGTTGGTCCTCCTCCTCTTTTGAGTTATCATGCGAGGAGGGTGGGAGTGGTCTTCCTATCTTATCAATTTCCATAACAGTAAGTAAGTTTGACGGCTGAGAGTTGTGCATGGCATACCTGAAGATAGCTTATTTTTAGAGAGAGAGAAATTTAAAATATTATTTCTCTTTCATACATACACTCACGGAAGATGGCCTTAAGAGAACTCTTGCGTGGTCTATTCTTTGATGCGTGTCTGTTTCATCTAGTTTTGTAGTCTCTAGTGGGTTGGTCTGTGTTTGTGTGTTTTGTTGGGTTGTTTCTGTGTGTTTAGTTGGGCTGGCCCAGTGTGTAGTTTGCTTGCTTGGTGGGCGCTTATTTGGGTTACAGTCTTGAGTTGTTATTTGGTGTAGCTGGTTTATTCCGATCTTTTTGTTCCCTAACGGTGTTGTTTGGCCTTTGCCCTTTTCTAATATATTTGCTTTTCATAAAAAAAAGAAAAAAAAATAACTTCAAAATTTTTAATTTGCATCTTGGGCTTTATAAGTGATGCAAACATTGATTACCTGATCTAACAGGGTATAGAAACCTAATACTATGATAACCCTTCCATATTATGACTCATTTTCCAATAATTGTTAGAAATTAAGTTACTTTTCTGTTTTTAAATTCAAATAATTGTAACATTAGCTTATGGACTAAGTCAATGGTTGTTAGTTGGTTTTTAGGGATGTGGTTGAGTGTGTTCACCTCATCCGGAGTCTTAGTTATTTAGTTGTTGAGTTCTTCCTAAAATACAGCTAACAATAGGCTAGTGTTGTTAGTGGCTTTGCTTTTGCTTAGTGGATTTGTTTTGTTCTGTATATATATAAAATCAGTAATGTACTTCGATTAATGATAAGAAGTATTTTTCCAGTAACTTGAATTAACAACTGGTATCAGAGCACCCATTGGGCTTGATTGAAAAGGGAGAAAGAGAGAGATCATCTTGCAGCTGCAGGAATGGCAACTGACATGAGGACAAATAATTTTGTTCAACTTGCAATTCCAAAATTTGATGGTCACTATGATTATTGGAGTCTTTTGATGGAAAATTTCTTGAGATCGAAGGAATACTTTGATCTTGTGGAAACTGGGTATGCAGAACCAGCACTAGAAGAAGAAATGATGATTGCTCAAATAGCAAGGCTAGCGGCGTTGAAGCTGAAGGACTTGAAGGTCAAGAACTATATATTTCAATCAATAGATAGGAAAATATTAGAGATAATTCTCAAGAAGGACACAGCCAAACAAATTTGGGATTCAATCAAAAAGATGTACCAAGGCAACTCAAAGGTGAAGCGTGCACAACTTCAAGCTTTGAAGAGGGATTTTGAAGTTATCCAAATGCAAAAAGGAGACATTATCAATTACTATTTTGGTAGAATTATGGGAATTGTCAACAAGATGAGGATTCATGGTGATCAAGTAGAAGATGGAGCTGTGGTGGAGAAGATATTATGATCTTTGACACCAAAATTCGACTATGTGGTTTCTCCCGTGGAAGAATCAAATAATACTGAGGAGATAACCATTAATGAATTGCATTGTTCTTTGCTTATGCATGAGCAAAACTTAACCGGAGACTTGTAGTGGATGAAATACAAGCTCTAAAGGGCTCTACACACGATGAAGGCTCTAGCGGTAGAGGAAGAGGTGGTAGAGGCCGTGGAAGAAGTGGAAGAGGCAATCATAATGGTGGGGTGGTAGAGATGATAGCTGATCATCTAAGAAAGATGAGGATCATTATGGCAAAGGAAAAGGGAAATTTGACAAGTCTAAGGTGGAGTGATACAGATGTGGAAATTTTGGGCACTTCAAGAATGAATGCTACACCAAATTGAATAAAGAGAAGGGAAAGAAGTCCAACTTTACTGAGAAGAAAGAAGAAGAAATGCTTCTAATCGCATTTCATGCCATGGAGGACATGGATTCAAAAATTTGGTATGTTGATTCTGGATATAGCAATCACGTGAGTGGCTGCAAGTCGTCTTTTGTGGATTTGAATGAGAACTTCAAATCAATAGTGAAGTTTGGAATTGAGTCAAGTGTAGAAGTGATAGTAATAGGAGATGTGAAGATCAGAATAAGGAGTGATTTTGTAGAAACCATTCCAAATGTTTTTATATACCTGATTAGAAGGAAAAATTGCTCCGTGTTGGAAAACTACAAGAAAAGAGCTACACCATCACAATGAAGAATGGAGAATGTGAGATATATGATCCAAAAGGGGGGTTAATTGCAATAGTGAAGGTGGTACAGAATAGGCTCTTTCCTATGAAGATAAAAACTATACAGAGTTGCTTGATGGCTAAGAAAGATGATGATGATGATGATGATTCATGGAGATGGCATAAAAGGTACAGACATTTGAACTTCAATGGTTTAAGAACTCTATACAAGAAGAATATGGTGAATGGACTACATGAGTTGGCTTATATTTCAGAAGTATGTGATGAATGCATGATTAGCAATCACAAGAGAGAAGAATTTCCCTTTGGAAAATCAGTAAGGGCTCGAGAACTCTTGGAGCTAGTGCACTCAGACTTATATGGACTAATTTCACCAAAGTCAAATGGAAATAAGAGGTCATTCATTTCTTTTAATGATGACTTTAGCAGAAAGACTTGGATTTATTTCTTGCAAGAAAAATCAGAAGCTTTTAGTACATTCAAGAATTTTGTAGCTCTTGTTGAGACTGAAACTGAGAGAAAAATTAAATCTTTGAGGACTGATAGAGGAGGAGAGTTTTGCTCCAATAAGTTTAACGAATTGTGTGATGAGAAGGGAATCAGAAGGCAACTAACAAGATCCTACACTCCTCAATAAAATGGTGTGTTCGAAAGGAAGAATAGAAACATTTTAGATATGGTGAGAAGCCTGCTTGCAACTGGAAAAATACCAAAGTCGTTTTGGCTTGGAGTTGTTCGATGGTCAATTCATATTCTCAACAAAAGTCCTACTTTTTCTGTTAAGAATATGACTTCTCAAGAAGCGTGGAGTATAAGAAAGCCATCAGTGGATCATTTCAAAGTGTTTGGGTGCATAGCATATGCACGTGTTCCAGACCAAACGAGAAAGAAGCTGGATGATAAGAGTGAGAAGTGTGTGTTTCTTAGAGTGAGTGAATCTACAAAAGCCTATAAGTTATATAATCCAATGTCAAAGAAGGTTGTAGTGAGCAGATATGTGATTTTCAAAGAAGAAAACACATGGAATTGGGAAATAAGGTAGCAACTCCTCCTCAAAATAGATTCTTATAGATGATAATATGGATGAAAATGAGGATGCACATGTGGAACAAGTCGAGGAAGAAGTTCACAATAAAGCACAACACGATGTAGAAGTAGATGAAGACTCAAGCTACAATCTTCGAGATTCCAACACAAGAAAAAGGCCAGCTTATATGATAGATTATTAGGTAAATTATGGTAAATATGGTGTTAATAATGTCAATTATGCATTATTTATGGACACATATCCGGTTACATTTGAGGAAGCTATGAAAAATAGTAAGTGGAGGATAGCTATGGATAATGAAATCAAATCCATTGAGAAGAACAAGACATGGGAGCTCAATGATTTGCCTTAGGGACAAAATTCCATTGGTGTCAAATGGGTTTACAAAACCAAGCTCAACGAAAAAGGTGAAGTTGATAAGTACAAAGCAAGATTGGTGGTGAAGGGATACAAGCAGAAGGAAGGAATTGATTTCAAAGAAGTGTTTGCACCAGTAGTAAGGCATGACACAATCAGAATGGTGATCTCCCTAACTGTGCAAAATTCTTGGCCTATTTTTTAACTATATGTGATGTCTGCTTTCTTGAATGGGGACTTGGAGGAACAAGTTTTTATAAAGCAACCACCGCGCTATATGAATAAAGGAAAAGAAAAAAAGGTTTACAAGTTGAAGAAATCACTTTATGTCCTGAAACAAGCCCTAAGAGCCTCGTACAGCAGAATCGATTATCATTTTGCAAAGATGGGATTTCAAAAGTGTCCACGTGAAAATACACTTTATGTAAAGGTTAGAGATGGAGGTAAACTGTTAATTATTTTCTTATATGTTGATGATCTCATTTATACCGGAAGTGATGCTAATTTTGTAAAAGAATTTAAGTTGTCTATAATGAAAGAGTTTGAAATTAGTTACTTGGGTTTAATACATTATTTCCTTGGAATAAAAGTTAAGCAGGCCACTTCTGAAAATTTTATTTATCAGAAAACATATGATGAAAAAGTGCTAGAAAGGTTTCAGATGGAGGACTGCAATCCAGTTGCTACACCAACAAAAGTGGGAGTGAAGTTAGCAAAGGATTCGAATGGCAAGACAGATGACAACACTTACTTCAAACAACTTATGGGAAGTCTGATATATCCAACTTCTACTAAACCATATTTGATGTATGCCATGATCTTAATAAGTAGGTACATGGAGAAACCAACTGAGAAGCATCTCAGTGCAGCTAGAAGGATTATGAGGTATATGAAAAGGACCTTGGACTTTGGAGTATTCTATAAGAAAGGTGAGTCTAGCAGTGACTATGTTGGAGATGTTGATGACAGAAAGAGCACGTCTAGTTTTGTGTTTTTAATGAGAGAATGAGTTGTGTCTTGGTGGTCAAAGAAGCAATTGATTGTCACGTTGTCTATCACTGAAGCTGAGTTTGTAGCAACAGCTGCAAGTGCTTGTCAAGCTATTTGGATGAGGAAAATATTGAATTTCTTGGGATATAAGCAGCAAGGTACATCCATGATTCATTGTGATAATATATCAGCAGTTAAATTATCTAGAAATCCAGTTATGCATGGCAAGAGCAAATATATTGATGTAAGGTTCCATTTCTTGAGAGATATGTGCGAAGATGAAGTTATAGAATTGGAGTATTGCAAAACTGGTGAATAGATAACCGATATCTTCACAAAGTCATTGAAGCAGCGTTTGTTTGAAAAACTAAGGGGAATGCTGGGAATGTGTTCAATCCAAATGTTTAAAGATGATGGTTTCAAGTTTATTGAAGCTTCCTAAACTGGTATCAGCAGAAATCAGTTTAAGGGAGGTAATGCTAGAAATTAATTTATTTTTCTGTTTTTAAATTCAAATAATTGTAACATTTGCTTATGGACTAAGTCGATGGTTGTTAGTTGGTTTGTAGGCATGTGACTGAGTGTGTTCACCTCATTAGGAGTCTTAGTTGTTTAGTTATTGAGTGCTTCTTAAAATACAGTTAACGATAGGTTAGTGCTGTTAGTGGCTTTGCTTTTGTTTTGTTTTGTTTATATATAAAAGATGTAATGCTATTTGATTAATTGATGATACAAAAAATCGTCCACTAGTCGTTCTCGTACCAGTAAATCATGTGTAAAGTAAGTAAGAGCAAATACAATAAGAAAGAGAGAGAGATAAGATAAGATAAGATAAGATAAGATAAGATAAGATATAGAGTGGTTCAGCCCCTAAAATAGGCCTACGTTCACTTTGGTGATCTACTCTCATTAGATGCGTTACCTTGTATAGTATAATCAAGCCGTATGAGGCGTAAAAGTGTAAGAATAAAGGAGAATACATGGTTGTAGCGGTTCCGGGCGTGCCGAAGATCCGGCTGCAATGTAGATGAGTAGCCCCAAAGCTGTATGTTGAGGTTGCGTAGAGAGAATTTGGTAAGGCTTCGCTAGATGCTATAGAAACTGCCTTTCGGGAGAGGAACCGATCCCATATCTCAAGGTGTGGACCTTTATTTATAGGAGGTATGTGAGTTGTGTCACGTGCCCTGAGCACATGACGTATACCAAGTATGAAGTTACTGTAATAGACAGGGATGTGTCCTATAAGGCAAACATTGAGTGTTGCATCCTGTATGAGGCTACAGGAAAAGGGGGCTCACCCCATACTAGGTAGGGCCGCGGCCTATATATAAGTCCAAGAGGTAAATGCCTCACCCTGTAGTTGATAGGGCCGCACCCTATGCTGATTGAGTTTCGCAGCTCACTAGCTTCTGTACATGCTGAATAACTTCTGCGGCAGGAGGCGATATTTGTACTATCAATAAGCCCCCAAGACATAGTACCAAGAGATTTCGATTGGGGCTGTGGCTTAGATCATTCTCCTTAGGTGCCGCGGTACTTTCAAGGCGACGCTCCGTCTTCCCGTGCCCTCTTATATAAATTGTTCGGGCCATGGACTTCATTACATTTTTCAAATCTTTGAGAGCATTTTAAGAGCTGAACTATGTTCATATGTCCTCTTACTTTTTTGGGCGACTGCCCAAGGCCGAGCGTGGTGGTGCTAAGGCGGTTTGAGATTGATCATCGTCGATTTCTCCATTTCCAGGTAATTTTCCAACCATCGTCCTCTTTATTAGCTTTCGTGGTTCATAATTGTTCTTCAAAACTTCTGAATTTTTGTATCTCCCTTTCTTGAATTATGTATGTTGCTTTCTGAATTCGTATTAGTTTCTCCTACATTGTATTTGTTCCTCAGAAAAACCCCAATTGCTTAATGGGAACTTAGGGGTTTGATTGAATAATCTGTTGATTTCCAAGAATCGAACATGTATGCATCATGAATTATTGTTATTGCTGCTAACTCGTTCTGTGAATCAATCTTCATAATACAAAATGAACCCTTATTCTTCCACTGCTTAAATCATATGGCCTGTATTTGTGTTAAATCGCATTAAATCATATAAATGTTCTTATTGTTCTTGAATAAACCCTTCACATTCTGGGTCTTTGATCTTTAAATGAATAAACATTAAGATGCTAAACTGTTTGAGTGAGAGGCCACGACATTATAGAATATCCCTTTAGTAACTTTGGGTGAGGGTTGCGGCTAGTAGGTTCTGAGGGTAGTCCGCGACAGTTAAGCCATAGTTCGCTGACTGCGGCCTTGGGTTCCTTGAATAACGTCAATGTTGTTTTAGCCACTAGTATCCATAGTATGCAAGGTGATGACACCTATCAAATCAACACGCTGCGGTGCCATTTGTCTTTTTAGGGCTCTAGAGCCCCACTTTGCATATTTAGCCTACCTTACTGATCACCTATATTCACTTTAATCTTTATATGTTGTCGCGGCTTCTTAGGGCTTTTTACAATCGTAATGGTTGCGGTGCCTAATTGCGAACTCTGCTTTTCAGTTACAGCTGCAGCCATATGAACTTTGACCCAGATGAATTTTTGAGAGGCTTTTGGGCAAAGCATTTCAAAACCTCTCCCCCCGATCTTCCTTTCATGCCTCCTCTAAATTCAATAGGGTCGTGTCAACTGAAGGATGGCCCCAACTGCATAATACTAGACTCAGACTCCGCGAATTCTGCCTGTAGGAAGGATTTTGAGGCCAAGCCAATGGAGGAGGAAGCTAATTCTAGTAAGCAACCATTGGACGTAGATGATGATGCCGCGGCTAGGCATGCCACTCATGTTAGGGATTAACCAGCCGAACCATTTGGGATGGCTGAAAGGCCTCTTGCTGCGCTTGATATCCGCATCATTATGACCCAAGAATGGGTTGACCAGGTAGCTGAGGCCTTCAAGTTTCTAGAAAACTTGATGTGCTCAGCACCTTCTGCGAACCAAAGGCCGTGCATGACACTTTTTGACAACGGGGTCTGTTTCCCACTGCATGCCTTCATTTATGGGTTGCGACTGTCGGTTCCTGTTCCTATCAGAAGAATTTTTCAAACGATGAAATTAGCACCAACCTAGTTATATCCCAATGGCTGGAGGGCCATTCTTACCGCAGTTGTTCTTTGGGAAAATCAATTCAGGGAAGATATCACTCCCGCGAAGTTTTTCCACTTCTACCGCCCGAAGGAAAACTCGGTAAAGTTTGCACGCTATTACTACTTTGCTATCTGCGGTAGGGATGAGACCCTTTACTCTGAGAGGCCGACCAGTGTAAATAATTGGAAGGGGAAGTATTTCTACACCTCTGGAAAAGGGTGGGAGATTCACCCTCAGGAGAACGAGAGGGAGAAATCGTTTAGGATGTCGCGGCCGTGGGGGTGTCCTTCCAAGCTAGGTATTTTAATTTTAGTTGCGTCCCATCTTTATAATTGTTTAATACTCCTTATACTAACCTTTGAAATGTTTTTTGCAGTTCTCGACAATTTGCAACTGAGCAAGCGGTAAGAGAAGAGAGTTGCTAAGGCCGCGGCTATTCCTGCTGTGGAGATGAAATTTAGTGACCTCGTAACTTCTACCACTGTATTTGAGGCAGGTTACTTCCCCAACAAGTCCATACCAAAATAAATGGCTGTGAAAGGTAATAACCCGATCTATCAGTTTTTATTTTGTGATAATTTATATTTAAATCAATTATTTACTATTACCCTTCTTTCAGGCGAGGAAGTTGATAGGGAGCTTTTGGCTGCCCAATTGACGAAAATGGACGAGGACACAGCCATCCTCAATAACGCTGTGCAGCATAAAAAAAGGAAGAGGAGCAAGACGAAAGCTCTAGCCGCAGCCCCTTCCATCGATAAAATTCATCTTCCGCGGTCCAAGATCAAGTGGCGAAAAAAGCTGTCCCTACTGCACCCCCACTCTAATTTGAGTTTGACGATGATATTGGGGCCAATTTGGATGCGACAATCCTGATGATAAAAACTGATGCCGCCATTCATTCTACTTCTTCGCAACCACCACCTATTGTTGCGGTTAATGCCAACTTGGCACCTCCTTAGTGCCACGCTGGAGTTAGTCCTGATGGTCGATCGCGGCCACAGCTAAGACGACCTGACCATGAATCCTCATGGGATACAAATTTGAGGGTTGTTTAGAGGATGAAGAGGGTTCCTGACACCGTGGACCTTGATAGGTTGGTTGATGAAGATCATGACGACCTGGAAGATTATGGCCTCCATAGTCTTTTGAGGGTAAGTGCAAGTACTTCTCAATTTTAATTTTGCATTCCATACCTTCCTGCTAACTTTCTCTTTTCAGGCCGCGGATGTCATGGTAGCTCAAAAGAGGAAGTATGAGGCCCTTTACAAGCTAAAAGAGGCTACGGAGGGGTACATGCCGCAAACTTGGAAAATGCACGAAATTCTTCCTTTGAGGCTGAAAAGCAGTCTGCTGTCGCGGCTCTTCAGGCAGCTCATGAACTTAGAAGCTGCTATCAAAGCCAAAGAATAAGCAGAGGAAAATTTCAAGCAGGCCGCAAACTCTCTAAAGATCTCTCAGGCTCAAGCCGCGAAAGCTGCCCGAGTTACCGAGTCCTCTAATAATAAGTTGAGACTCCTTCAAAAGAGGTGTGAGGAATTGGAGTCCAAGGTTGCTCGTGATGCCGAAGCCCATGCCATGGCAATGAAGAAAATGGAGGTGGATCATGGAGAAGCCCTTTAACTGGCCATCGATAGCACCGTGGAGTCGTTCAAGGGCTTCAGAGATTTTTTCCTTATAAATAATAGGGCCTACCTCCGAGGTTACCAAGAACTCAGGCATAGAATCATAAAGAACTTTCCTGAGACTAAAGAGACTGTTCTTGCCTGGGGACTTGGTGATGTTGAGCATCAGCAATGCATAGTAGAGCTTAAGGCCGCGGCGGAGGAGAAAGACAGATTGAGGGCAGGGACTGAGGTAGAGGCCGCGGAAAAAGAGATCGAAACAGTCGCGGATGGAGACGAAGGGGATGTAAATGACGGCACGGCCTCATGAGCCTGTAGCCTGTATAATCCCAATTTTTTGAACTTCTTATTCATACAGGGTTGTGTCCCTTTCAATTTTTAAACTTTGCATATATGGTCTGTAATCTTAACATTTATGGTTGTCAAGATTTTCGGCTGCAGCGATCTTTAATGTTAGCTGATTTCTTTTCTAGTAGCTTTTTTACTCTTGTTTTGCTTCTTATAACACTTGAATGAGTGCTTTCAACTTACTTTTGGCTGCTTGAACCATATAGTTGTTTGTTTTCGTCCCATAACCAATTGGAATATAAAGAATGGCCAAGGCTGCGGGCTATAATATTAACATTTTCCAACTCTTCACAACTTTACTATCAAGGTTGCAGCCACCCTTAACAGCTAATGGTTTCTGTATAACATTTGCATGATTTTTCTTCTAATGCCTTGATACTTCAACTGACACTTTAACATTTCACTTGCTTGCTTAATTAAACGAACCCTGAATATGTTTAAAATTGCGGCACTGTATCGTAGATTACCGCATAAATGCACTTCACATAGGTCGCGGCACCTTATAATTGCATCCTCATTATAATGCCGCTTCTTGATCATGGACGCGGTAGGTTAACTATCCAGCTTGACTTTGTCGCTTAATGAATTCATTTAATGGTCGCGGCTCGTGCTCAGCAAAACAACGTACTTTAGTTGCTTCAATTGCCTTTCACGGAATATGGCTTTCCTCTTCTTTAAAGCCACCCGTCTGTATATATATGGAATATTATCAAGCCTCCCCAGGTTGTGCTATGTTATTAAGCCACCCATAGCTGATATATGGGATATTATCAAGCCTCCCCAGGCTGGGCTATGTTATTAAGCCGCCCACAGCTGATATATGGGATATTATCAAGACTCCCCAGGCTGGGTTATGTTATTAAGCCACCCACATCTGATATATGGGATATTATCAAGCCTCCTCAGGCTGGGTTATGTTATTAAGCCACCCACAACTGATATATGGGATATTATCAAGCCTCCCCAAGCTTAATGATGCATCCCGAGAGCCAATAACACTTTTTGATAAATACTTTCCATAATACAGTCATAATATGTAGGAATATGGTCCCGATAAGTGATGTCGCGGACCAATCCAAATAGCTATTTTCGATAGTTGCTTTTGCCATTTTTGACTATCATTTGCTTTCGTACAATCAGGCGTCTTGAAAGGCGTTGTGGGCCCATTTAAATATTGTTATTTCTGATCTAACACATTGTCTTGAATCGAGATATGGATGTTGTTTAAGATAAAATGGTCTTTTATAAGATGACATTTCATGGAAATGAGAACCAAAACATGGCACAATAGAGTTAACTTGATTCCATGCATCTATTCATATATATATATATATGACTTTGTAAGGTCAATACAAAGTTTAATTTAAAACGACATAGGAAGAGTTTTCACTGTAAAGTATAAACAGATGAAATATAAGACATAAGCATGAAAAAAATAGGCATGTGGTATGTGAGACTAGACTTCATCCACTAAACATCTCTGAGGAAGCTTCGCAGCATCTCTTGCTCAATCAGCCTTTCAATTTCATCCTTTAGTGCATAGCACTGCTCAGTGTCGTGGCCATGGTCCAGATGGAACTTGCAGCACCTGGCCTTATTCCTCTTGCGGGGTGGAGCTTTGAGCTTCTCTGACCACCTCAACAGCTTGTCCTCCTTAATGGACTCAAAGATGTCTTCAATTGGGAAGGCCAATGGGGTGTAGGCCTTAGAGCTCCCTTTTGTCTTCTCTGGTTTCCTTTTCTGACTCCTACTGATTGCTTTCGCGGATTGGATCCTCTGGTACTGCCGCGGCAGCGAAGGTTGTTGAAGCAATGTTCCTGGGTGCCGCACCCACATTGGATGAGGTCGCGGCCTCTAGCATGAGTACCCTTTGAGTCAAATAGTTGACCTGGGTCTGGAGCGAGGCATGACTGTCATAGAGATGGCTGAGGTGATTGTACAATCGCATGATCTCATCTTTGACTTTTATGCTCTGGCTGGATTCTCCCTCCATTTTCTTCTTTTGTTAGTCTTTAAAAAGTATATATAATCTGAGACAAAACTAACAGAAGTGAGTAATCTCAAAAATATTGGAGTAACCAAGTAAGAAATGGGGATGCAGCATTTGCACTGCTGCATGGTACTATTGTTGAGGCTGCGGCCAGTAAGGCACATAAGTGCACTGCCGTGGCCTTTGTATGATATTCACCAAGGTTGATCTGGAGACCCTTCGAGTCTGTTCCTCAATGTTATGAACCGCCTGACTGCATCCCCCCTATGCAGTAACGGGAGCAATCCCAAAATTTTAAGCCCAAACTGGGTTTTTCTCCCCCAACATGTGGGGAGCATACCTACTAGGGTCTGTAAACGAGAGGGCATTCTCGTGGTGCACAAAATAACAAAGTTTCAATGACAAACCCCAGATCATTGGTCGAGAACAGACAAAATGGGAGTAAATACGATCCTTCCCTAATCATTCACCTTTTCGAGGCTAAGGCCCATCATGCTTTATAGCACTATCTAGATGAAATGATATCGCAGGGGTATGTAAAATAGATCTAAGGTCATAAAATGATGACCCAAGAACAAATCTGACTATAAGTAGTACCCAATTAAGGGTGTGAATAAAACAGAGCTCAATAACCTACATCTACCCATTAGATGACGATCCAAAGGATCCCCAAGGATCGAATAAGGTATTTAAGAACTCAAACAAAGAGAAGCAAGATTGAAATATCTCGTTTTCCACAGACGGTGTCAAATTGATGATATGAGAAATTGTCCACTAGTCGTTCTCGTACCAGCAAATCATGTGTAAAGTAAGTAAAAGCAAATAAAATAAGAGAGAGAGAGAGAGAGGACAAGATATAGAGTGGTTCAGCCCCTAAAATAGGCCTACGTCCACTTTTGTGCTCTACTCTCATTAGATGTGTTACATTGTACAGTATAATCAAGCCGTATGAGGCGTACAAGTGTAAGAATAAAGGAGAATACATGGTTGTAGCAGTTCCGGGCATGCCGGAGATCTGGCTACAATGTAAATGAGTAGCCCCCAAGCTATATGTTGAGTTTGCGTAGAGAGAATTCGGTAAGGCTTCACTATATGCTATAGAAATTGCCTTCCGGGAGAGGAACCAATCCCATATCTCGAGGTGTGGACCTCTATTTATAGGAGGTATGTGAGTTGTGTCACATGCCCTGAGCACGTGACATATACCAAGTCTGAAGTTACTGTAATAGATAGGGATGCGTCCTGTAAGGAAAACATTGAGTGATGCATCCTATATGAGGCTACAACAAAAGGGGTCGCACCTCATACTGGGTAGGGCCGCGGCCTGTATATAAGTCCAAGAGGTAAATGCCGCACCCTATAGTCGATAGGGCCGCACCCTATGTTGGGTTTCGCAGCTCGCTAGCTTCTATACATGCTTAATAACTTCTGCGACAGGAGGCGATATTTGTACTATCATTAATGATAAGAAGTATTTTCCAGTAACTTGAAATAACACTAAGCATCCCTCTTTCTTTCTCTCTCCACACTCAGATTCGATTTGACACCCATTTAACAATTCTTTTTTATACACCAAAAGATAAAGATTTTTTGTATATATAATTTCACTTGATCTCACACACACACACACACACACAAACACAAAACATAATCAACTCTATATACAGAATTATCTAGACCCATAACATCCTCGCCACATATCCCTCCATTACGTCATCTCTCAATCAAGAACTCAAAATTTATCCTTTACACCCTTTAAATCCACACTTCACCACGCAACGAAACTAACATTGTCACAACCACATGCGAATCCTTTAAACAAGACTTAAACTGGTATTTTAGTGTATATCTGTAGCGAGTACAGTGCATTTGTAAAATTTAAATTGTTTGTGTGAATTTCTTCAAAAAAAATAGAGACAAGGGATTGTGAGCTTGTATAACCTCAAACTACGTTTCTTTAACACTTTTGTATTATTTTTTATTTGAGAATTAAGCTTCAATGATTTCAAATGTCAAATCAAAATAAGGTTTTATGCAAGTTTAAACAAACGACACTGATATCAAAATATAGGACATGCCTCCACTGATATAAAAAGTGCTAGGTCACATTGCTCAAGGTCATTATCACCAGGGACATAGCCAGGAATTCTAGTTAGTGAGAGCTAATTTAACGGTGATTTACGGAGGGGGCGGGGGCGAAAGCCTCCGAGTCGAATTCTTTGAGGTTATTTTTCAGTATTTGATAAAAATAACACAATTTATTTAATCTAATGGAAAGAGAAACAAATATTTAAACCAACATTTCGGTCCCAAATTTAAACCAATAATATCCCTAATTATCCCCTAAAATGAAAACCAACAACAACATTAAAGTAAGCTCTAACAAATATTAACATATTAACTTAAAAATAAACCCCAAATTTAATCCTACAACATCAAATTTAAACTATCAATTTCAACCCCAAATTGACACTCACTAAAAACTAATACAAATTGAGACTCACTATAAATATAACAAATTGACACTCATTAACTAAATCATTTAATTTTATAAAAAAAAAAAGAATAAAACTAAATCATGCTTACCTTTTTACTATGAAAGCAGGGGCCGAAGCAAGGTTAGCAGGTGCCAGAGCCTAGAGGGAGCAGTAGGGGTCGGGATGAGCTGCTGGGGCCGAAAGGAGGCCGAAGGGAGGTAGGAAGGAGCCGTGGTAGTCTGGAAGAGGAGTATGATGATGGAGATGAGGGAGCCGTTTCTGAAATGGGAAGGAGAGACTGTGGGTGTGATGTATCACACCCACAAATATGAAGTGATCTTCACACAGGAATTCCCCTAATATAGATTAATCAATGTGCATCTAGCAGATTTTATGTTTTTTTGTCTATTTATTTTGGAAATGTGTTTTGATGTATTTGTTTAAGTGTACACATTAGTATTTCGTAGAAGATTTTGTGCAATGACACTAATGTAGCAAATATAAAATATGGTTTTATTCTTTGTTATTCATGGAAGTGATGTTGAATACACAATAGTTGTGTCATGTGCCCCATTAATCCATAAATTTGGGTACTTAGAATTTGAAATTGTGACTACCAACATGTTATGACTTATTTTTTAGATCTTAATTGAAAAAATTTTGTTGAGTTAAAGTTTATGGAAGATAATAATGTCCTTTGTGTATTTTTCTTGCGTGTATATCCAACAATATGTTATGTTGCAAAAGTTCTCATTTTCCAATTATTAATGTTTGCAATTTTTTTTTCTTTCTATTCCCCATTCGATTATTTGTGAAATATAGAAATGGAACCCATACTGATTTATGTTTACTTGATTGCGATAATATAAAAATAATACTTTTTAAATGTTTGTCATCTATACAAGTCGCTCATGTATCGCATGGGTTACATGCTAGTTTCATATAGTAACGATAATATTGTCCTCTTAATGATTGAGAGGTTCAAAGCCCTCTGAATATGGAAGCTGAAAGCTGAAGCAAAGTAGGTTTACAATAATACTCTCTTGAAAAAAAAGTTCAACAGGTATCTCTCTTCCCCTTCTTATTCTTTCCTTTTTTTCAACAATTTTTTTTTATGTTTCTTTAACTGTAAAAAAAATTAAAAACAAACCTCAAATCAAAACGGTGCCTTCAACTCCCATTTTTATATAGATGAAAGAGAATAAAAACACAAGATTTTTACAAACTAGCAAAGATGTAGAAGATGGAAAAAGATGCTTGATTAATCGTTATTAACGTATATTGTGTGTAATAATATTTATTTATGGTCATGGATGTTTTAAATATACGTTTTGTTTATAAAATAAATATAAGGGTAAAATGGTCCAAATAATCTGCATTCAGATTTCAGACATAAATTTGCAAATAACCAGTATACATTCAAAATTTTCATTCAGACATCAAAAAAACAATCTTTTCAGATTCAAACTTCAGATTCAGACAAAAAAAATAAACGCAACCGTGGTATTTAGGTTGAGAGTTTAGTCAATTTTTAAAATACGATTTATGCCCATTATTTGTTAAAATTTCCAATTTATACCCAAATATTTATATAAGTATAAAAATCTATTTTTTTTAAACTGTTGGGGGTACATCGCCCACTCGTCCCTCTATGGATTCGTCCCTCATTATTACGCCACCATGGTATGGTCCTCTCCTTCATCCCCATCGTAAAGTACAACAAAGCCTTGGCATCAAGAGACAATAAAATAATATAGTTATACCTTTGCCTCCACTTCTTCCGATAGCTAAACATGAAAAATTATATATGCTCCCCACAATTATCCAAGAATTCTTGTTCAAAGTTGTTGCTAGTGGAATAGCAGCAGATGCACATACAAGTGGGATAAACAAAGACACAAAAAAAAACTAAGGGTTCGTTTAGTTGTGAAAAACTGTTTTGCATTTTTTATTGCCACTTTTTGCTCTATATGCTAGTGGGCCATTAAGATGGGAATGAGGAGTGGAAAACTGTTTTTCAACTTAAGCAATTCTAGAAAACATGTATTTTATGATTTTCAAATTAGCTTAAGTTGGAAAATAATTTTCCATGAAACCATACTCTTATTCCCATTTAGAGGGCATACTTTGCCAAATTATAACGCAAAATATGGAAAATGGAAATAGAAAACTATTTTCCACAACTAAATGCACCCTAAACTTCTTAAACCTCAACATTTCCCTAACCCAAAAAATAATTCTCCACTAGTCAACTCACCACAAAATTTTCAATATAGATACAAGTATATTAGTTAAACTAACACAGGGATCCAACAACTTATATGCATATACAAAGAAAAATGGATTACACGAAATAAAAAGTAAATTGGGATACATGGTACTTACATGATACGTGTGATTTATTTTTTCTTAATCGAATATGCCTTAGATAATTCTAAAGTACGTATGAGGCGGGTATTTGTGTATTCATTATCTAATACGTATTTGATTCAGGTATGGGGATCCTAGAGAATTATCCGTGTTTTAAAAGCTACCCATATCAGCATGGAAGAGCATTAATTCAAGTGCATGTGTTTCATTCTAAATCTACTGACAATTGTAAATCTGTAAAGCATAATTTTCTCTTAAAATGTTAATTTTCAAACTTTGGGCTTAGGGTTTGTGAGATTATAATCATAACATAATAGATATCTTTTGAGATAATTGAATAACATTATAAGTTGTGGAATCTCACTTGCATAAGAATACATAAGTTAGTGCAACACCTTGATTTTACATAAATATGTATGTGTACAATGTTGGATCTACACATGGTAATATTAACATACGAGCCACAATACAGATACAAGATCTGAGACAATTAGATCTAAGTTTTTAACGCAATCAAAGTCAAGATTGATAATCCGAATCAACTTTTTGAAGAAACTCTTATTTGTTAAAATAAAATTTGACACAAGATCATAAATATTAAACTAGATTTCTAGATTTGATATTTCAGATCCTTGGTAACAAAGTTTTAAAAAATATTAAACCTATTAAGAAAGCAAGTAAGATTAAAGAACATTTCGTGTTAGTGTACACGCAAGACTTAATGTGATAAAACCCCAAAGGCTTGAAAACATCCACGGTGCCCTTTACGCCATAAAACAAAACCCAATAAAACAGAAATAAGGTCACGGATTACAAGCCTGCAGTTAGGACCAAAGAAACTGAAAGAAAATATTCATATACTTAGAGCTCCACCTCCTAGGTATTCTTTCTGATTCAATAACTTCTTAACCTCCCATCCTTAGTGTTCTCTACATCGCAAAAAAAATTCAGTCACTTCAAGAAATAACCACATTTTCTATGTGAAGTGCGTGACGGTGAAAGTGGTGTGTACAAACTATATGAACATGCAAGTACTCATACACATTTATTACAAGTTGCCCTAACAAAATACACAAGTTCTTTAAACGCTTAGATCTAAACACGCTATATCATATTACCTCTAAAAACCCTAGATCTGGTGAGATCTTTTCAACAAATAGATCTAAAAAGATATTTACTTAAAAACAGATTTCAAAGAGTATAAAACCAAGTTTTCAAAAAAAAAAATAGTCGAGATCTAAAGCCAAAGCGTATTACGATATTTGACATTTCATATCTCAAATATAATATCGATCTAAAAGATTTTGAAACATGCAAAAGAGATCCACAAAGAAACATCAGTTTGGAAGAAAAATATTTCAAAATAGCTTTTTTACTAATATTTTAAAATAGACTAACATATATATGTGTGAATGTGTCACAAGAATTATATTCTTGATTTTATAATGAAAAATTAAGCATCTAACAGTATAAGGGTTGTATAACACCCCGCGTAATTCTAGCGTCGGAGGCCATAAAACTATGTCGGGCGTCACGAAATCCATTATTAGCATGTGACAGATATGAGACATATAAAATTTATTCCACAAGATAATAATTAAATCAATACCAATAAATAATAATCAATAATTCGATATAAAATTCATCACCAAGCTAATCTCCAATATTATCCAATTTGGAATAAATATAATCTCTTATAAACAGAATCCCTAATGACATATTTGGATAAAAAAAACGTTATAACCTTGGAACCACATGACCCACCAAATCCACAAAATCAGTCTCAATATACATGCGAAAGAAAGGAAACTAAACTAAACTACTAAGCATAAAATAAATAAACTCCAGCTGCACCTCCAAGATATATCTCTAAAAACTCCTAGGCAGCTACTCCAGCACTAATGCCTGAAAAATGTTAATCAACGCACAGGGTCAAAGTCCAGAGCATGAATACACACTACTCCCCTCAATTATGGTCCGTGAACCCATATAATAGCATCATATATGATAAATATCAGAATAGAATATTTTAAATTATACGATATAATTAATAATGGTGCGAGTAAAATAAACAAAATAATGCTAAAGCATGAACTACTGTCCAAAGTCCAAGTTCCAGTATTCAATTTCCAATAATAACATTTAATCAATTTACTCAATTTTATTATTTTTCTAATTTTTTTATTATCAGTCGTGGTGCTCCCGCATATAAATGTTACACCATTTTAGTAGTGGGACTCCCACCAAATCTCATCATTTAGTGCGGGAATCCCGCTTAAAGTATTTCATTATTTGGTTGTGGGACTCCCACATGTTCTACACCACACCCTTATTAGCGATGTGAGATCCTCAAAAATACCCTTAGCCCCATACATAAGGGTCCCCAACATATAAATACGTCCTACCTTGATTATCGGATAAAAGTCCGTAAAAAATTCTCTTCCTAGCCTCGCACCTAGGTTAACCCAATCAACGGAACAACATAAAAATCACTCCCACCCCTAAATCACCCATTCGTAAAAATCTACACGAACTAGTACCATGCGAAGAAAGTGTAAATCACAAATAAGGTCTACCCACTAGTCTCATACCTAGAAAGCATCCTAAAATATAGGTGAGAGCATATTACCAAAATCCCGTCGTTCCCGCGATGATAAATATAAATATCAATCAATCGCATAACCCAATAACACATATAAACAATATCACAAATTTATTCATGATGGCACAATTTAATTAGATTTAATTAATAACACCGTCGTCCTTTCTAACATAATTATATCCATCTAATAATTTTAGATTAATCAACATGCAAGTTCATGAAACACACCATAATCGTCCACTTTCATTAACTACAAAAATTTTATGAGTGTGTACGCGCCCCGTTTTCATTTAAATAAACTCTATAAAATTCTACATGATATTCTATACCCATAATAACCAAAACCCCATACTCTATCCTACGCACCCAAGGGGTTCTAATCTTATTTCATATTAAAAAAATTCATGAAAACAATACCAAATTAGTTTTCACTTTTCCTGATTAAAGTTGCTAATTTATTTTAAGAAAACATGTAATTAATTGTTTAGGCGACACTTAAAATGCATAATACTAAAGGAAGAGAATAGAGTATCCATGCCTGAGTAAAAGTCGTTTAGAAAAATCTGAGTAGTCGGTTGCAATTCTCTCGAAAAATTATGAAAAATTGCTTCTTGAACCAATTTGAGAAAATAACAATTGAGCCTTCAAATCTTGAGTTAAAACTTGATAACTTTGGGGTTAGGATTTGTATGTGGAAGAAGATGAACAACATAGAGAACTACTGCACTTAAAATGTTTAAAAATGAGCTTTAAAAGACCAAGCCTCAAAATATATATGTGTGTGTGTGTGTGTGTGTGTGTGTGTGTGTGTGTGTGTGTGTGTGTGTGTGTGTAGGGAGAATTTAAGTGGCATTAGAATCCTATTAAAACTAAAACAGGTCACCCGTTAGTTACGGTCTAGAACCGTGACAATTTTTTTAACGTATGTTTTAAGGACTCTTTCTAGAGAGTTTTATGTTATAAGGACTCTTTTAAACGGCTCAAGACTTATGTATACTAATATTAGGAGTCTTTTAAACTAGCTTTTCGAATTCCAAATTAATTTAATTAATTACCAGATAAAATTATGGGTTGTTACATACTTCCCTACTAGCACAAGAATTTTGTCCTCAAAATTCGACGGGGCATAAACGCACAAAATAAAAATGAGCCTCATCTATGCCTACCCATAAATGCCACGATTAGGCGCCCATACACCCAATCCTACACGAATATCCCCCACTACAATATATATATATATATATATATATATATATATATATATATATATATATATATATATATATATATATATATATATATATATATGCATAACTATGAAAATAACGGCGTACCACGCGCTCTCGCGAATCACCACTTGATTTTATGTCCAAAAGTCCTCAAATCAATTTACAACACCAAAATCAATACTCACGATACCTAACATCGGCACTAAAAATCTCCGATATATATCTCGTCTCCTAATAATCACTTTTAAGTATCTTCACATAAAAATTACTAGTTCTAACTTCAATTCCTATAACGTCCTTATCACAAAACTCATATCTCCAAGAAATGCAGCTAACACATATGCTAGACCCAATACTTTAAGGAGTACGAATCGATAAAGAGGATCAAATATCGGTAGCGTGAAAGCTAAATGGACTGACAACCTACGAGATCTAAGACCATGCTTTGATACCATCTGTAACCCCCCGCGTAATTTTGGCGTTGGCCGCCACAAAACTATGACGGGCATCACTAAATTAAATATCATTCTTAGTATGTGATAGATATGAGACATATAAAATTTATTCCACAAGATAATAATTAAACCAATCCCAATAAATAATAATTAATAATGCGATATAAAATACATCACCATGCTAATCTCCAATAATATCCAATTCGGAATAAATATAATCTCCAATAAATAGAATCCAAAATGAAATATCTGGATAAAAACCGTTACAACCGTGGAACCAAATGGCCCACCAAATTCTTAAAATTGAGTCTCAATATACATGAGAAAGAAAGGAAACTAAACTAAACTACTAAGCATAAAATAAATAAACTCCAGCTCCACCTCCAAGATATATCTCTAAATACTCCTAGGCAACTACTCCAGCACTAATGCCTGAAAAATGTTAGTCAACGCACAGGGTCAGAGCCCCGAGTATAAATACATACTACTCCCCTAAATTAGGGTTCGTGAACCCAGACAATAGCATTATACATGATAAATATCACAATAGAATATTTTAAATTATACGTTATAATTAATAATGATGTGAGTAAAATAAACAACATAATGCTAAAGCATGAACTACTGTCCAAAGTCCAAGTTCCAGTATTCAATTTCCAATAATACCATTTAATCAATTTACTCAACTTTATTATTTTTTTAGTTTTATTATTATCAGTCGCGATGCTCCCGCATATAAATGTTACACCATTTTAGTAGTGGGACTCCCACCAAATCTCATCATTTCAGTGTGGTACTCCCGCTTAAAGTGTTTCATTGTTTGGTTCAGGGACTCCCACATGTTCTGCATCACACCCTTATTATCGATGTGAGATTCTCAAAAACACACTTAGTCCCATACCTAAGGGTCCCCAACACATAAATACGTCTTAACTTAATTATATGATGAAGGTCCATCAGTCTCGCGCCTATTCTAAACCAATCAACGGAACGACATCAAAATTAGTCCCACCCCAAAATCACCCATCCGTAAAAATATACACGAACTAGTCCCTTACCTAGAAAGTATAAATCGCAAATAAGGCCTATCCACTAGTCTCATACCTAGTAAGCATCCTAAAATATAGGTGATAGCATCCTACCAAAATCTCGTCGTTCCCACGATGATAAATATAAATATCAATCAATAACATAATCCAACAACACATATAAACAATATCACAAATTTATTCGTGATGGCACAATTTAATTAATAACACCGTCGTCGTTCCTAACACAATTATGTCCATCTAATAATTTTAGGTTAATCAACATGCAAGTTCATGAAACACACCATAATTGTCCACTTTCATTAACTAAATTTTTTTGTGAGTGTGTACGCACCCCGTTTTCATTTAAATAAACTCTATAAAATTCTAAATGCGATTCTATACCCATACTGACCAAAATCCCATACTCTATCCTACGCACCCAAGGATTTCCAATCTTATTTCATATTAAAAAATTTCAAGAAAACAGTACCAAATTAGTTTTTACTTTTCCTAATTAAAATTGCTAATTTATTTTAAGAAAACATGTAATTAATTATTTGTGCGACATTTAAAACGCATGATACTAAAGGAAGAGAACAGAGTATCCATGTCTGAGTAAAAATCATTTAGAAAAATATGAGTAGACGATTGGAATCATGTAAAAAATTTACGAAAGATTGCTTCTTGAACCAATTTGAGAAAACACCAATTGAGCCTTCAAATCTTGAGTTAAAACTTGATGACTTTTGGACTAGGGTTTGTATGAGGAAGAAGATGAACAAAATAGAGAAGTATTGCTCTTGTAATGTTTAAGAATGAGTTTTAAAAGTACAAGCCTCAAAATATATATTTATATATATAGGGGGGGGGGGATTTAAGTGGCATTAAAATCCTATTAAAACTAAAACAGTTCACCCGTTAGTCACGGTCCAGAACCGTGACAAATGTTTTTTATTATATATGTTATAAGGACTTTTACTAGAGAGTTTTATGTTAAAAGGACTCTTCTAAATGGCCCAAGACTTATGTATACTCGTATTAGGAGTCTTTTAAGCTAGCTTTTTGAATTTCGAATTAATTTAATTAATTACCAGATAAAATTACGGGACCAGATTGAAGAGGAGTTTAATATTCTAAACTACTCTGACTCGCAAACACTCATTATGAAAAACCTAAAAATTGAGTCTCTTAGAAAATATTTATACTCTTGTTTTTCAAATGTTTTCTCCTAAAAAATATTTTTCTAACGGGTTTTCTCTTCTATTTTCTCTTGAGAATATTTTCTCTCTTTCTCTCTCTAACCTATCCTCTCTCCTTATTCTCTCTCTCTAAACTGAGCTAACAACATTTCATAGTCAAAGAAGGTGTAGGTTTATATAGATAGCACAGAAGGATCTGGAAGGTGGGGTTTGAGTCGGCGGTTATGATGTAATTGACCGATTAAGAATTGATCGAACGGCTAAAAGTAATGCGTAACTTATAAGCTAAATGGGTAACATCCGATTAATAAGTATCAAAGATGATTGGTCCATACAAATTGCACTCGGATCGTCTAACTCACAACTGTTGTCATCGATGATTTTAATATCACGGTGCGAGATGATGTAAGTTATGTGAGTGTGAGAGAACACAACGTGGACTAATAAGAATTAAGCAGGTGGCATACACGTGTTACACACACGTGAGATAAATATGGTTTGCAACTTCTGATATTTATAAAATTTATCCCAAAAGTTTTAAAACAATTTTAGAAATTTTTTATTTAAATGTGTAAAATTAATTTTAAATCCAAATTAAATCCAAAAATTATTTTTAAAATTTGTAAAAAAATCCAAAAAATTATTTAAACATTTAAAATGCATATTGTGCAATATGTGTCCTAAAGTGTTGATTTTGTACCTTTGTAGCCAATTTGAATAGGGATGAATTTGTTACGGATGCCAATTTAAAGGAGACAGCTATCTTGAAATGTATATTACAAGTTTGGAAGAGCTCTAGTATACTAAAATAACATTTTGTCTTAATATTTTAACTAAATGAAAGACCTATATAGTGCAGAATCCTAATAATGTCAATCATACAGGGTGTTTCAATCTCCCCCTCTGGATATTAAAGACGAAATCCTTTGAGTACATCAAGGGTACTCGTAAGCAAAAAAATCCTAACCTTATACAAATTTTAACTACCCATTCCCCTCCTAGAAGCAAAAATAAGAGGAAGAAAAAAATAATTACATAACTCGACTACAATACAGAAAAATACCCTAACACTAGGAAGAATAAAGTTCAATTCTTGCATGAAAATACTTACAATAAAGCATGTTAGTCGAATTTAGAATTTGAAATCTTATAGTCAGTCCCTGGGATGGACTCAATCCTTCTCCCCCATTATGTCTCAAATAGACAACGGGTAAATAATCAAGAGATAGTATAAAAAATAGAATTAACAACCAATATAATCATAGCAACGCATCATATCACGTGTCTCCTACGTAAAACAAATAACGTAGGCGTCTTTTACCATTTGTGAAACCATTGTACCCTAGATCCACATAGATATATTATAAGCATAATATAGACACGAAGATATGACAGATAAGGTAGTAAATTAATAACATAATCATCCCAATGAAGTCCCTTAAAGATTCAAATCTAATATTAACCAGGGGCTTAGTAAATAAATTTGCCAATTTTTTCTCAATTTGCAAATATTCGATAAGCAGATCTTTAGATTCTACCAATTCAATGTGCTTAGTTTTAGAGTGTTGCATGGTATTTTTAGAGATATTAATAGTACTCTGACAATCACTAAATAAATTCAATTGGTTCTTAATAATACTATAATCACACAACATTTGTTTGATCCACAATAATTGAACACAATAGCTACCAGAAACTATATACTCAGACTCAGCAACTGATAAAGATATCAAATTTTTTTCTTACTGCTCCAATAGATGAGGTTGTTCCCCACGTAGTGAAAAGCACCAGAGGTGATCTTACTGTCCTCGGAACACCCTGCACAGTCAGCATCAGTATCACCAACTATAGAGCTAAATGTATCCTTAATGTACTAAATACCATACTCCAGTGTGCCCTTAACATATTTAATGATACGTTGTACAAATTATAAATGGGACTCTTTGGGTACACATTGATTATGTGCACATACACATACGATATACATAATATAATGTATGGATGTAGTTAGATATATCACACTGCCTATCATGCTTCTATACAAGGTTGGATCAATATTTTTACCAATATCATCTATAGATATCTCAGACATGGTGCTCATGGGAGTACGTGAAATTTTTATATTATCTAAACTAAACTTCTTAATCAATTCATTCACATATTTAGTTTGAGAAATAAAGAGTTCATCACTCATCTGTATTTGCAAACCAAAAAAGTATTGTAAGTCCCCATGCATTATTTTAGAAAAATCATCAAATTGTTTCGAAGAAGTTGAACCAAGAACGATGTCGTCAACGTAAATTGGTGCGATTAAAACCTCATTATTTATTTTACAGACAAAAAAATTTTGGCCATCGTCGCCACACTTAAAACTTTTATTGACTAAATACGTTGAGACACATTCGTACCAGGCCCGAGGGGCTTACTTTAAGCCACATAAAGCGTTCTTCAATCGAAAGACATAGTTCGGGTGAGACGGGTCAGTATGACCCTTAGGTAGTTCTACGTATACCTCCTCAGTCCGAATACCACTAAAAAAATAGTACTTAACATCCATATGAAAAGGTTTGAATTATAAATGACACGTTATTGTAAGGAAGAGACGAACAGACTCGAGCCTTGTTACCAGGGCAAAAGTCTTATCAAAATATATTTCCCCTATCTGAGTATATCCTTGCGCGATCAATCTAGCCTTATTTCTAATGATTACTCTTGATTCATCCGTTTTGTTTTCAAAAATTCAACAGGTACTAATAACCTTTTTTATTTTTTAACTGCGGAACAAGATACCAAATATCATGACTCCTTTTTACGTGGCACCAATGTAGTAAGAGTCATTAAGGGTATCGTTTACACTTTTTGGTTCTACTCGTGAAACAAAGCATGCAAATTTATCCACATTTTGAAGTTTTGATCTTGTTCTCATAGGCTCTTCAAGCTTACCGACTACCTTATATAGGGGATGGTCTTTAGAAACCCATGTTGGTATTGCAGGGATTTCTGTCGGCAGGGGGTCATTTATTTGAGGCGAGTCTATTTTTAAAAGGTTGTCGAATTCATCCATAATAATTGATCCAGTACCAATACTCCTAGTGACAGTGTCATTAATAACTATATTGATTGATTCCATAAGGATTTCGGTACACAAATTGTAGGCGCGATGGGCTCTACCGTTTTGAGAAACCTCAAAAAAATCCCTTTATCACCTCGGGTGTCAAATTTTGAAAGGTATTCTCTATCTTCGCAAATGTAAAAAACATTCCCAAAGGTTTAAAGTATTTTAAATTTGTTTTTTGTTGTAGCAAAGATCATACATAGTCTATTTAACATTCTTCCTAATGTATACACAATCAACGATGTGACACGCTATCTGAACTGCCTCAACCCAAAAGTATTTTGGCAGACATTTGGCATGTAACATAACCCGAGTCATCTCCTGGATGAACGCAATTATCCTTACTTTTCAATAAAGGAAATTATGTCCATCAAACACAGTGGGTCTGGAGCGGTTACGAGGTTTCTAAAAAACTTTTAAGATCGCACTGATACCACTTGATATGAGTTTTTTAACACAGTTAAAGTCAAGATTGAGAATCCGAATAAACTCTTTGAAGAAACTCTTATTTGTTGAAATAAGATTTAACATAGGATGTGCTAAATCATAAATATTAAACTAGATTTGATATTTTAGATCCTTCGTAACAAAGTTGTAAACACTATTAAACCCTATTAAACCTAAGTTAGGATATGAAAACAATTAAGATTTAAGAACATCCAGAGTTAGTTTATTGATAAGATTTAATGTGGCAAAACCCCAAAGGTTGAGGAAACATCCAAGGTGACCGTTACGCCACAAAAAATCCACTAAAATATAAATAAGGTTGCAGATTACACTCATGCCAAATAAAACCAAAGAAACCAAAAAAAATATACCTATACTTAGAGATCCACCTCTTAGGTATTATTTTTTACCCAAAAGCTTCTGAACCTCCAATCTTTAGTGTTCTTTACATCGACTCAAAAGTTAGTCTTTCCAAGAAACAACCACATTTTCTATGTGAAGTGTGTGACAATGAAAGTGGTGTGTACAAACTATATGAACATGCAATTACTCGCACAAACTTATTAAAAGTTGTCTTAACAAATTACACAAGTTCCCCAAATGGTTAGGTCTAAACATGCTACATCATATTACCTCTAAAAACTCTAGATATGGTGAGATATTTTTTTAAAAAAAAAGATATAAAAAGGATATTTACAGGAAAATAGATTTCACAGAGTATAAATTTAGTTTTCAAAAAAATAGTCCAATTCTAAACCCAAAGGGTTTTATGATATTTGATGTTTTTGGTCTCAAATAATATGGATTTAAATGATTTTGAAACATGAAAAAGAGATCCACACAGAAGTATCAATTTTGAAGAAAAATATTTCGAAATTGTTTTTATACTGATATTTTCAAATGTAACTAACAAATATGTGTGTGAATGTGTCATGAGAATTAAATTCTTGATTTTAAAATGGAAAATTAAGCTTCTAACAGTGTGAGGGTTGTTTAAATGAGAACTAGACTGAAGAGGAGTTTAATCTTCTAAACCCTAACTCTCAAACACTCGTTTTAAAAACCTAACAATTGAATCTCTCAGAAAATATTTACGTTCTTTTTTTTTCAAACGTTCTCACCAAAAAATATTTTTCTCACTGATTTTCTCTTCTGTTTTCTCTCGGGAATATTTTCTCTCTTTCTCTGTCCAACCTATCCTCTGTCTTCCTTCTCTCTCTCTCTCTCAAATGAGCAAAAAAATCCTCAGAGGCAAAGATGGTGTAGATTTATATAGATAGCACAAACACTGCACCAAAACTACCTACTTATCACGGTCATAAATCGTGACAAGGCAAAGTTGTCACGGTCAACAACCGTGATAAGTTTGAGGGTGACAAAGCAAATTATCACGGACTTCTCACAGACAAGTCCGTGACAAAGGAAAACTTGTCACAGTAAAAGTCCGTGACAAATAAACAATTATCACGGACTTTGGCCGTGACAAGTCCGTGACAATTTTTCTTTGTCCCAGACTTATCACGGTCAAAATCTGTGACAAATCTGGGTAGAATTAAAAAAAAATGTTGGGCAGTATGGCCACTGCCCAGCAGTATATTTTATCCTATTACATCATATTTAAACCTATTCAAACAGTATATATATCAAGAAACATTCAACAATTCATAAAAACTACATATGAATTAACAAATATCCAAAACCAACCAACAAATATCCATAATTAAATAAAAAAATACAAATAATATCCAAAATTCAATATTCAATATTCAAATCAAATAAATACAAATAATGTCACGGGCTAGGGTTTTGAACAAGTCTCCAGATGAAGGTAGGCCACACTACATATGAATTAATACATTCATTAATTCGTCGAATGTCGCATTGCTCTTCCAAACACAAAGGTGCATTCTCTCTTTCAGGCACCATATACATAACGAGAACCTTTGTCTATATATCTTGCAACACACATCCATGAATCATGTTACTCGGGTGTGTGTTCGGGTCTCTCATCCCCCTAGCTATAGGTGTGCCATCAAATATGTCAATTAAATACACACTTGGCTAAACCATTTTTGACATAGGCAGTACGATGGGGGTCAATGTGGAAAATGGATCATATACAGGTGACGAATGGGGTGTACCGAAGATGAGGGTGAGAGAGATGGAGTGGTGGTGTCCTCGTCTACCGCCTTACCTTTGCCATTAGATGAGGTAAACCCCAACTAACACTTTATGTACTCGAAAATACTGAGGATCGTCGCCTCCAACCTTTCTAACTTATCACCAAAGGTGTCCACCTTATGAGCTAACCCGGTGTTGCTCATCTCAATATCGGTGAGCCTCAACTTTCCCACCCTAGAGCTCACCCCTTTGTCCTCACTTTGTGATCCACCCCGAGCACTTGGATTAGTGCATCCGTAGCCAGAGATGCATTGTCAGCATCAGACTGGGAGTTGTGCACTTCCTTAAGCTTTGCCTGAAACGACAAAAAGTACACGATTAGTTAAGTTAATAAAAAATTATAACGTAATTAAAAAATAAAATAATTGTAAGATATTGTTATAACTTATAATCGTAGCTGCCACGCTCTGGGACACCTCCTTATCCTTTCCCTTCTTCATCTGAATTGCCACACAGGCATCGAGCCTATGCGGCCTACCTCCGGGGCCACTTCTTGTCTCTTGAAATAATATAATGCAAAATTAGCAAGTAATGCAAAGTAATGTTAAATTATAATAACATAAAACTAAAATGAAAGAAAATTAAAAACTTACCATCCTGTGCTCCACCTCGACGTAAGACGTACGCCCAAAGTAATGCATGTCGACCTTTTTCGCCCAGTTTACCCGACCAATTAATAAGATGTCAATTGCCGCTCCTGGATATCATTGTCAACAAACTAATGTCACTGTGCCAACGAGATCAGCTCCTTCGACGGTATGGTGTCACAGACCCTCAATATGGACTCTCGGTCCTGTCCAAAGTACTGTGCATGTATGTTTTTCTTCCACGTTTTGTATTAACCCCTTAATTTCTCTAATGTGGAGTCGCGGACATGTGGGAGCAGGCCAAATTATTCCTGTCAAACACATACAAATCAAAGAGAAAGTTAAGTGTTAGTTGTATTTAAAATTATAAATTATAATGAAATATAAATATAAATACAAATATAAACATAAACATAAATAGAAATAGAAAATATAAATAAAGTGAGTAACTACCTGTAGTGCCCCCCGGACGGCAATCTTGAGCTCCTGTGGCACCTTCTCCCAATTCGTGTACCCCGAGTCGACGATCAACCTCCAGGGCTCTAGACAATAAGGTCGTCTTGTTCTCGATGATAGGCCTCAATTTGCCTCATTTGGGGGACCTAGTAGCAGACGAGACTTCCTTGCCTCTGCTACCGTGATGCCCTAATGAATCCATTTTCTGCAAAAATTATTGTTATTAATAGAAACATGTATATGAGAAAATGATCAAATTCAAATGAATAAAAACATTAAATTGACTAAAATCCAAATGAATTAAGACACTATATGAATACAAGTTAACGACATTATAAGAATACAAATCCATATTATCAACCAAACTAATAATTTTTCAAATAAATGGAATACTTACTACAAATCTAAAAATTATTTCAAATATGGGTGATGTCACGGACTAAGAACTGATGATTAAACTGAGTAAGATCCAAATTAGCATATTCAATATCCAACTTAGCAATTTTGATTCAAATCCACCGGAACGGATCAAATCCAAATGAATAAAAGCATTAAATTGTCATTCGATATTAATAAAGCACTAGAAGAATACAAGTTAACAACATTATAAGAATACGAATCCATATCATAAACCAAACTAAGCATTATTTCAAATAAATGTAATACTCATTATAAATCTAAAAATTATTTCAAATTCGGGTTATCATCTAAAATGGATTGATACTCTGGAGGAGCAGCCAAGTCATCCACACTACTAGTTAGATGTTTTGACTCGTGTAGGACGATTGATCACAGATCGTTATTAATATACTCTTAGTAAAACATTTGCTTGACCGTTTAAAAAGCATAAACAAATGTCTCATCGCTCACATGCTCATTGCTCCTCAACTTGGACAAGTCAACCATTACCAAATTGGTGCCAGGATCAACGTTACAATCATTTTTATCCTCAACTCTTACCCAATCACAGTAAAAGACAACCTCTTTGAAGCTTATAAAGTTCAATTCAAATATATTTCGAATGATAACATAGTAAGTCATTTCAGCTTCACAAGACTTTTATCTTTTGCGTTCACTCAAAAATAAGTAAGAGCCTTGTATGAAATGCCCAAGTTCTGGACATTTGTATTTTCCCCGTACACACTTGAACCAAATACATAACCGTTCAATCGATACTTTTTGTACTCGTGTGCCATGAACAAGGGTCCAGTGGCTAGACGAGCATGTCTTGATGCCTCATCACCTGTCTTTAAGAGTTGAGATTATAGATTAATTAAATAGGTTACTTTTAATGCTTTCTTGTAATGTGATATTTAATAAGAGATATTTTCATAATAATTACCTCACGTGACACCCACAGTCTAAATTCGTTGTCTGATTGTGCCATCGTTCTTCGTCATTTATTATTCCCACTCGAATCATATTTTCTACATTGATCGTGACAAACGTATTACGAAATTGATCATGTATAAATATTAAAATAATGTAAAAGTTAAAATAATATAAACTTACTTTTTTCATTATTCCACATCTTCATGTGTGTCAAATGGATAACGAGCTACTTGTTCATGTTGTAAACTCGTTAATTTCACTCGCTTGTCCATCACCTGACCACCCTCATCAACGAACTCATCACTATTATCCACATTGCTTGGGTCAAGCATATATTACCGAGTGTAGATTGATGACTCTACTGTGATGTATTCCCCTGCAATTGATCCTCATATGTATCGTGTATTCTTGACATAATCTTTGAAAACTTTCATCAATATTTGAAATGGATACATCCACCAATATCCAATTGGACCGCAAAGAAGTTCCCCATCGCATAGGTGTACCAACAAGTGAACACTTATGTAAAAAAAAATATGGGCAAAAGTACTTCTCCAACACATAAATTGCTTCGGTTATCGCTACTTTTGTGGCCACTATGTGATCTCGATTCTCACATAAAAGTGAGAAGCAGGTGCTAATTTTCATAATAGGCTTCCGCAAATCGTTGTGCTTGGAGAAATAATGCTTAAACAATAGAGGAACCAATTGCATGATCATATGCCAATCGTGGGACTTACACTAATGTAAATCATGGGTAGTATAATTCACAATATTTTTCAAGTTGGATGAAAAATTAGATGGAACCTTCAAATTATATATTATGTCTAAAATCACCTTCCTTTCCTCACTCGTCAAAGTAAATGCACAGGGGGAATTATTTTCCTTCCCCTACTATTTTCTTTCAACCATAGTTATGGCTTAAGTTTTGACGATTTAAGGTTTTTTTGTGCATTTTCTCCATCCTTCGAATGACTCCCCCCAAGGCATGTGCCCATAATATGTTCATTGATGTTTTTCTCTGCATGCATCACATCCAATACATGGCGCATCGGGTTATTTTTCCAATATGGAAAGTCAAATAAAATTCACCTCTTAGACCGTGTCTCTCTTGTCTCAGTTTTATTCCCAGTTGGGGTCTTCTTATGCTTGACATTCTGGAATTTAGGATTCTTACCTGGAATATTTGGGCCACAATTAGAAGATTTACTTTCAATTTTTGAACCTGAAAGTTTTCTCAAAGATAGCCTATGTTCAACCCGTCTTGGTAAAAAATTAAAACATTTTTCAAATCTAAAACTATAATCGGGGATTAAAAAACTCATATGGCACTGGTATATATTTCTTTCGCTATCGATGAGGCGCATAGATTCAGTCTCCTATCCATAAATAGGACACCCCAAATAACCATATACTACATAACCGGATAATATCCCATAAGTTGGAAAATCATAAATTGCCCACATCAACATAGCTTTCAGCATAAACTCTTCTTTCTTAAAAAAGTCAAATGCTTGCACACCATCTTCCCACAACTCATTTAATTTTTCTACCAAAGGAGCCAAGTAGGCATCGATGTCCTCACTTGGTTCCTTTAGCCCAGGTGTTAATAAAGATAGCATCAAAAATTCAGGTTCCATACACTGTGAAGGAAGGAGGTTTAATGGTGTTAAGATCACTGGCTATACACTCTAATTAGTGCTTATATTATCAATTGGATTGAAACCATCTGTTGATATTACCAAACGAATGTTACACTATTCTCAAGCAAAATCGAGATACTCATAATTTATCCTCTTTCAAGTTGTAGAATCAATAGGATAATGCATAATATTATCCCCTACTCCTGGCCTAGCATGCCAAGTCATTGCCTTCGATATTTATGGAACTGTGAAAAATCGCTTTAATCTAGGCCCGGAGGAGAAATATTTCAACACTTTTTTTATACTTTTGAGCTTTTGCTTTCCTTGCCAGTAGATTTCACATATCTAGGTTCATCGCATACCGAAAACCAATCAATATTCTCATAGTCCTTTCGATATAGTATGCATTCATACACACAAGCATGAATTGATTTATACTTCATTCCCAAACCTTTAAAAGTGTTCTTTATATTATGATAACTATTTGGAAGCGTATACTGCTTGGTTAGCAAGTCCTTCACCCAATTCAAAATTTCTATCATGCTATTGCCAGACAAACCATATTAAGTCTTCAAACTATGCAAACCAACCATGTCATGTAAAGTTATTTGATCTTTGTCACAGCCAGAGTACAACGGTTGGGTCACCTCAAATATTAAATATTGGTAGTCATCGTCAAGGTTTATCCCGATATCATCATAAGAACCTGAACCTTGTACATCACCAGTGACCTCATTTTCTTCCACTTTATGAGCTCCATACGCATCATCAACTAAATCCTCTAGCATATTATGATCTACACTATCCTTCTTCCCTTGTACATCTATCATACTTGTTGAAGTTTGTTATGAAGGTTGCTCGGGGACAAAAGGAACTTTCAATTCCATATGAAAAATCTAAAATTGATAACCATCTTGCATACCCCATCTTAACAAATGTAATTCAACGGTTTTCCACTCAAACACCTTACCATGCCTACACTTAACACGCGGACACGAAAACTCTTCATCATTACGACATCTCTTTGCGTATTTCATTAATTCATTAGGACCTCTGTAAAATACATCCCCTAATTTATTTATCTCATCCATCCACTCTTTGTATTTAGGATATCCCATCACAGCTACTACAAACAATCACCTGTTATAGGTAAAAAGCTTATATTCATGGATTAGTATAAACAAAAGCATATATTCATTTATTCGGTAGTAATGTTTATAGTGATGATTTATATATAGTTATGTTTCATTTTGCATTATTAATTATTTAACAACGAGCTTTTAAAATTTATAGTATGTTTCATTTATGTCTTATTTATATTCGGTAGAATCACAACCCTAAATGTTATAAATTCCTAGGGCCAACCAACTCAGTGGCCATCTAAATATTTAAATCCACCAGCCAATAACAATTCAAGAATCCCAAACAAAAATTCAAATAATAATGCGAAATATTAGAAATGCCTAGTGCCAACCAACTCAATGGCCATTTAAATATTCAAATCCACCAGTAAACAACAATTCAAGAACCTGAAATAACAATTCAAATAATAATGCAAAATATTATAAATGTCTAGGGCCAACCAACTCAATGACCATCTAAATGTTCAAATCCACCAATCCATAACTTATGAAGTGAACATGAGAATATAAAAAGCATTATATCATGTTACACTACCGTTATGTCATGCATTCACATGAGAATACATGCATGCATGCACCCCCCAAAGCAAGTGTTATGTAACAAGTAACAAGGGTGAAAAGGTAATAAGTAATCGTATACAAATTAATTTAGTGTAAATTCAAACCTGCCTAGATTATAGTAACGAGAGCCGCAATAGATAGCTATTATCTCTTATTTTACTCACCTATTTTCCATCATCTTGTTTATGATGGAAAATAGGTGAGTGAAATAGGAGCCAATGACTATCTATTGCGGATCTCATTACTATAATGTAGGCAGGCATAAGTTTACACTAAATCACCTTCTATACGATTACTTATTACCTTTTCACCCTCGTTACTTGTTATATAACACTTGCTTTAGGGTGCATGCACGCATGTATTCTATAACAATTTATGAGCACAAATATATATATGTATATAAAGAGATACAGACATAGAGAGAGATGTGCCAAAATGTGTGTAGAGAGAAAGAGAGATGGTCGCCAGAATATGTGAGAAGAGGAAACGGGGTTGCCACTACTGCAATTAGAGAGAGACGGAGTTGTATCTGTAAACCCATTATAAATCAATTTATACCAATTACCATTTTATAACAATTACCACAATATATCAATTTATACCAATTACCAAATTCAATATACAAAATTTAATTTCAGAATACCAATTTCAATATACAAATATTAATTTCAGAATACACACACTGAAGACTGCGTATTTCCTCCATCTACTCTAAAGGGTGATTGTTCATATCCCATTAAATACTGCATATTTCTATAATATACTTAGCAGTTCATACACATTATTTTAATTTGAGGAAAATTCGGCAGCATATTCCCATAGTTCTCCAAGTTCATGACATAAATTTGCAAATGTAAGTGTTATTTCAATTTGTCAATTGAAATAACACTTAACACCACATTATCTAGTATGTACCCAGAGAACATTAAGAGATGGTAGCAGAACTTCCCCCAAAAGTAACAAGTTTAAGCCATTAAGAATATTATTATACAAAAACTATGTCGTCCCAAACTATCCAAATGGAATAATTCGAGAGATCTCATTACAGGGGTAATGACTCTCGAACGGGTCTAAGGGCTATTGAATGCGTACGCATAAGAACTAGAAGTCTAGTATCGATGCGCACTATATGTAATTCAAAGTAGTTTTAAATTACCATGGCAAGTATGTTTCATTTATTCGATAGTAATGTTTATAGTGATGATTTATATATAGTTATGAACGTATTTCGCATTATTAATTGTTTAAAATAAAACTTTTAAAATTTATAGTATGGTCTAAAGGCCAACCAACTCAATGGCCATCTATATGTTCAAATCCACCAGTCAACAATAATTTAAGAATCCCAAACAATTCAACAATCTCTATGTGTGTGTGTGTGTACAGAGAGACAGAGAAAGGGAGAGAGGGAGAGAGAGAGAGAGAGAGAGAGAGAGATGTATATATAGAGAGAGAGGGATGTACTGAAAAATGTGTAAAGAGAGGGAAATGGTCACCGGAATATGTGAGGAAGAGGAAAGGGGGTCGCCGCTGCTACAATTAAAGAGAGAAACCATATACTAATTTCAATTTATAATACTAATTTCAATTTCAAATTATACACACACGCAAACATATACACACAGTGAAACACACACACTAACCCACACACATACACTGAAAAGCACACAAACACATACATTAAAACACACACTGTCACACACACACACACACACTGAAACATAAACACACATACACATACACACTAAAAACTGTACAGAGAGAGGGAAAGAAACGTACCAGTAAGAGAGGGAGGCAGAGAGAGGGAGAATCACAGCAGTAGGGAGGAGAGGGAGAGAGAGAGAGAGAGAGAGAGAGAGAGAGAATCACAGCAGCAGTAAGGGAGAGAGAGGGAGAATCGCGAGGAAAAATGAAACGCGATGGAAAGGAAACTGATAAGAGACTAGGGTTTTATTTTTTTTAAGTGGTCACGGACGTGTCACGACCTAATCACGGTCTTTGACCGTGATAAAAATGTGTGTTTTTGTCATGTTTTTTACCGTGAAAATCGTAGCAGGGTGAAGGGTGCCATTTTGACATTTTTGGTGTAGTGAAAAGGATCTAGAAGGTGGGATTTGAGTCAACGGTTGTGATGTAATTGACCAATTGAGAATTGATCGAACGGCTAAAAGTAATGCGTAACTTATAAGCTAAGCGGGTAAAAGTTGGTTAATAGGTCTCAAAGATGATTGGTCCATACGAGTTGAACTGGGATTGTCTAACTCACAACTACAGCCATCGATGATTCGATCTAACGTTGTAAGAGGAGTCTGAGTTATGTGAGTGTGAGAAAACACAATGTGAACCAATAGGAATTAAACAGGTTGTATACCTATATCACACACATGCGCACGAGAAAAAGACGGCTTGCAACTTCTGATATTTATAAAATCTAACCAATTTAAAAAAAAATTATTTAATTATGTAAAATTGATTTTAAATCCAAATATTATTTTTAAATTTGTAAAAAATCCAAAAAAATTATTTGTAAGGATAAAATTTCCAATTGAGTCCATATTATAGTTTTGACTTATTCATGGAACGAAACACATTTGAGTCATAGGTCATTTTTTATTTGTCACGATCTCACACCGACTATGACGTATTAAAGTTTAATTAAAGACGTTGCGACAAAGCTAAAAGGAATTAATTATACCGAAGTTTAATTGGTGGAAGTTCATTCGTCTTCAAGTTTAATTGATGTCCAAGATCATTCAAGTATGAATGCATAACTCTTTCTTAAGAGTTGGTTTAAAATCAAACTCTAATTCGCTAGTCGCTCAAACGACTTGTCCAGTTGTTCGAGCGGAATGCTTTGTCGTTAGAGCGACATTACTATCTCGTTCGAGCGGCAGGTCAATGTCACTTGAACGATGCGCCGCCTCAAGAAAATTATATAAGGCGTGTTTTCCATCAGATTTCGTAAGTGTGCATTCTGTAAAAATTAGCAATCGTCCAGAACGTTTCTGCACACAAGTTTTCTAAGGTTTTCCAAAGTAAGTGCATCCTTAGAGTTTCAAAGATCCGAGTATTCATTAATATATGTTATAGTGATCTTTGTGGCACCAAGAAGAGTTGTTCTACACTTGAAAAATGCTAGTTTTGCGGTGAATATTCGGTAGAGGCCGGTTTCAACATCATAGATGTTACAAGCCATGTCGGGGGACACCGAAACATATGTGGATGCGTGTGTTGTGGACAGGCATCATGGAAGAAGGTTACTTTATGCATGGCCACTGTGAGAGGAGTGTTTGAAGATCAGAGGAGCATCAAGTCTCGTGGGTGGATTGAGTCATTGAGTAAGACTACCGTTTGTACCTTTGTAAGACCATATTTATACTGATTGTCTGTCTTGGGCCGTTCGAGATTTTTTTCGTTCTGGTTTTCCTCCTACATCCGGCGTTGTAAGTATTTTTTTACTTTATTTTACTTGCTTTAATTACTAGATGGATGTTAGAATTAATCAAGATAAAATTTGGTTAAGTTGGAATTTGTTCACATCTTGGTGGGAATTAAAAATTGGAAAAAGGGTTTTCACAAAAAGTGAAAATTGTTTTGTCATCCTTAAAACACTTTCTGCATAAGAAATTAAAAGGGACCATCATTATTTAAACACTTAAATGCATATTTTGCAATTTGTGTCCTAAAGAGTGGATTTTATACCTTTTGAAGCCAATTGGATAGGGAGTAATTTGTTGGGGATGCCAATTTAAAGTAGATAGTTATCTTAAAATGTAGATTACCAGTGGAGGAACTCTAGTCTATTAAAACAACACATTGTCTTAATATCCAAACTAGGTAAAGACCTATGTGGTGAAGACTCCTGATAAGTCAACCATATGGGGTATTTCAAGAAAGAATATCCATATATAAACTATGACATGGATTAATATCAACTTTTATGAAGAGATATCACAACAAGAAAATTGATATTCAATGGTGTACCTAGAGTGGAAAATAGACAAAAGTTATCACATACATCTTATCTCTTGTAGCAACTTCTGTCTGATTATCACTATAGCTCTGTCACTGAATATCAGTTTTCTTATAGTGTATATATAGATAGAGCGATATTACCAAAGAGATGAGTAAGATCGGAGTGGTAGATCGGGTAAGGAGAAGAAAACTCGATGGACTTATTTTTCTAATCTATATTTATCCTTGCCAAACCCTAAGCCCCCCGTTTAAGGAAAATAAGACGGGCCTAATTTAAGGGCTCTCGCACATTGACCTAAGGATTGGGATTTTGTGTGTAGTCGAGGAAGGGAGAATTAAGTCAAAACCCTTATCGAAGAAGAGGGATGGAAAATTATGTTGGAGCACTAATTTGTTTACACTTTTTGTATTATATTACACTTTTAGGTTAGGGGAATAATAAAATCACCAAACTAGCCACAGTTTTAAACATTTAGGAATTTTATAAGTGTCAAAAATCGTTGTTAATTTTGTAAATGTTATAAACACTTACAAATTATATGTTTTATTAGTTGCAAAATAGTTATTATGTTATATTGATTCTTGAAAATGACAATCTTGGAAATTCTTATAGGGAAAAAAATCATTATTGGAAACAAGAGTTGGATGCATTATTCGAATCCAGTGATGATTTTTCTTTCGAGCCTTTTGAAGTTAAGGAATGCCTTAAACCAAATAAGAAATCGATGCTTACTTTGGAAGAACCCATTATTCTCTTTGCCCATGGAATAATAGACAATGAAAGTGAGGAAGAAATCGATGCAGTAGCCATTTGCAATGAAATAATTTCTTTTTGGTAAATAAAGAGGAGGTTGAGACGTATGTTTCACCTCATACAATTTTGGAAGAACATTTCGTTAAAATTGGATCCTTCTCCATTAGAATTCAATCTTCAAGTGGTTATGAGTCATCTCTTGAGATTGAATTTATTTTCTCCCCATATTTATTGTACATTATCAAACCCTTACAATTTTCCCATGAATGGGTTCAAAGATTTAAAATGTTTTATCCTTTCACCGATGAGGATTACTTACTTGACGATTTCAATAAAGGAAATATTGCCTCCATGTGCACCATCTCACATTCTAATTTTAACATCTTTGGGAGGAAATTCTATTTTTATTGGATCATATGCGCATTCGTCACCCATCCAATCCAAACCCCCCCCATAATTTGCCTAAAAAATTTAATTGGTGATGGTTAATATCTTATGCCTTACACATGCCTTCTGTTATGCAAACGAAATTCTTATTTTCTTGAAGGTATGCACGCAAATGAGGGTATGCCGCCTCAAAGTCAAATTGTATTTTGGGTGGACCCTAAAAATTTTTAACTTTTATTATATAGTTAGTTATAAGTTAAAATTGTAGGTTGTACATATTAGATTCATTTTTTTATTACTTATTGTTTAGTGTAATTAGTTAAGTATTTGTTATATATTTTTATCTTGCTTAGTGCTAACCTGTTTTTTATAATATTTGGCATTAATTATCAATTTCTCAATTTCATAATTAGCAAATTATTCCACCCTTTTAATCGATGTGAGATCCTCAAAATATCTCTTAGTCCCATACCTAAGGGTCCCCAAAATATATATACGTCATATCCAGCGTATAAGATGAATTTTCAACATTTACTTGTCCTAGTCTCATGCCTAGGCTAGCGTGACAACGATAAAATACTATAGCCCACCCCTGATATGATAAAATCGCGATAATCTACCCTCACTAGTCCCATACTTAGAAGGCGTAAATCATCTAAAGGCTTATCCACTAGTACCATACCTAGAGGGCATCCTAAAATATAGGGAGAGCATTGAATACCCAACAGCAATTCATCATAATGGCAATTAAAAATACCAACAAGTTGCACAATCACACATAAATAATCAACACTTAAATCTGCGCGTGAGTTCAATTTAATAAAAACTTAATTTAATTATATAATCGTCATAGTCACGCAAAATCCCAATTATTCTTTTAATTTAATTGACATGTGAATTCATTATTTTCATACCAAAATTTCAATTTCCATAATCTCTACACAATTTCTATGAATTACATACCCTCGAAATCATTTAATTCAAAACTAAGATTTTTTTTTACACGCAACCTACACCATAAAAACCCAAAATCCACTCATTACTCCTACGTACCTAAGGGTTATGAATATTATTCATTAAAATATTTTATAAAAATAGTCTCAAAATTAGTTATCACTATTCCTAATTAAATTACTAATCTCTTTTAAGAAAAACATGATTAAAGGTTTAGGTAACACTTAAAACGCATAATACCAACAGAAAGGAATAGAGTATTCGTGCCTGAAATTATTCATATTAAAATCCTGAGTAGACGGTTGGATTCCTCTTAAAATATTAGCAAAGAAGTGTTCTTAAATCCTCTTGAGAAAACACCAATTCAATCTTCAATTCTAGAGTTAAAACTTGTTAAAAGTTGGGGCTGGGGGTTGGAGGTGAGAGGAAATATGTTTGGAGAACTGACGCTACCACAAATGTGTATAAAGTGTGCATTCTATATAAGCTCAAGTGCAAGCTTATCGCTCAAGTAATAATCTCGGTAAGTCAGGGTCGAATCATAAGGGCAATAGGACGAATAATCGTAATGATGATTGGTAAGATAGTGAACCCTAACTTGACTCTAAAAAGAAACGAAAAGTTTATTTAAGGGAAAGTCTATCTACTAACTAAATATGTATTAAAATGAACTACTAACTCAACCAAATGCGACTGAAAATTAACTAATTAATTTAAACTAAGTGCAAATGACAAGTTTATGAAGGAATTAACTACGAATGAGAATAAATAGGTCGGGTTACAATCCCCCGAACCTTAGTAAATTTACCTCGTAGAATGCTAGATTCCTGAATTAGAATTTTAAATGAACCGAGACTTTATTAATCCTAAGCATTACATATATGAGGATACAAGTCCGCATCATACATAATCAAAGGCAAGAACAAAGAGGTGTCGTGTTATCTAACACGCGCGTCGCACTTTTAAGCATCCCGATTACCTAGGGTAAACGAGATCAAAAGTTCTACGACGGTTGTGATAGTCACACAACACAATTCTTGTAAAATTCAATTCAAAAACCAATTTCCTACGATGGTGAATTGCAACGGGTTGGGTTCATACACCCCAACCCTTAAAGGTTTAGCTAGACATGATTAAATTAAAGAAAAACTCAATTTTAGAACCACTGGAAATCATGACTACTTTGGAAAATATGAAAAATAAAATCTTTAATTGGAAATTGAAACTATAAATTGATGATTAATTAAACTAATTATGAAATCATTCAAAGCAAAAATATAAAAATTACTTGCAATAGATGAATCTAGAACCAAAAATTAAATCTTGAATTAAAACTAGCCAATCTTCCAAACTTGGGTTTTCCAATCTGCAAGAACTCCTCTTAAAAAGTTCTTAAAATCTATCTAACTAACCCCCCTTAATGTCTGACATTAGTTTAATTTAAATACATCACAAAAAATCAGGAGTTGGAACCAATTCAAACTCTAAAGTCCTAACTGAAAATCCAAATATATCTCCATCGGACCGGTCCGACGGGTAGCTTCAATTCGGTCAGCCAGTAATCGAATCAGTTCATTTTCTTCTATAAACGGATTGGTCCGGTTCTCAAAAGTGACCAGTGTGTTGTTGGCTTTCAGGACCGGTTCATTTTTACAAATAATCGGATCAGTTCAGTCCTTTAAATGAGACAATTTGTTTTTTTCTCTTCTGGACCGGTTCATTTTTGCTCATATCCAGTCGGTCCGGTGCTAAAATTGCTCCAGTATGCTTTCCTTTGATTCTCTCCTCTTTAAGGCTTCATATCTTTTGGCTCGATGCTCGAATTGGGATGTCGTCTCTTCCTACGCACTTGTAGATGCATAGTCTTCATTTTTCATGTTGGTCCCTCGTCCTAATTCTTGATGTAAATTAACCATTCAGCCCTCTGACTTTCCTTCCTTGACTAATTTCTCTGCTTTGGACTCTTCTTCTCTTCACTTAGCATTAATTACCTGTAAAAAGCATTAAAAAATACACAAAACTCGAGGAACTATGTGGGAAAGATCAGTAGCATATAAATGAGATAAATCAAAATGAATTACATTATTCGAGGTGCTAAAAGCTACTAAATTAAGGGAATAAATTCAAAAGAATTTATGCCTAATCGAACCCTCTTAACTTAGAACTTTGCACGTCCCGAGCAATGTAAAAGAATCCAGCTAAGGCTTAACTCTCGAAAATCGTTTTATTAGGATAAAATACCACTTTTGCAAGCAAGCGATTGCATTTAGCGTGTGCAACAAGCCTTTAAACCCCTAGGATACCCTAGTAGGACGAGTTGTGTCTCGTGAGGGGTTTGGAGTGAATATGCCCACGAAATTCGTTTTTGACTCAAAGAGATTCCAAAATACTTAAAAATTATATACTTCAAACTTTCCAGAAAATAATCACCATAAATTTGTATTCATAAGTCTCAACTTGTTGTGTGTGTGTGTGTGTGTGTGTGTGTGTGTGTGTGTGTGTATGTGTGTGCGAAGTCAGAAATTAACCTCAAATTTCCACCGATTGATCATTACGTTGCTTTTTTAAAAATTCGTTTTGATTTCAAATTCTCACGGATGCACTCACAAACGAATCACGCGGAATGTGGCTATTTCACTCAGTATGCGTACTATAAAGAATAAGTGTAATGGAGCACGAATTCATGCAGACGAATTTTGAAAGACGAAATTATTTTGGTTTAATAGATCTCATCATCGGAATACAGTCATTGGGAAGCGGGAAACATCGCCTCTTTTTCATAGCAGTTAATTTTTCTTTTTATCTTTTTGAGTCTTAGCTCTCCACTTGGTAGTTAATTTCGCAAATTGGACTCGGTGAGGACTTCTTCGGGTTACAAGGTATCATGGGTAAATTGGGAATGGATAGGAATTTTGGAATTGTAAAATGTTCTTACGATGTCCATTAGCATTTTTCTGGGCTTTTGCTTATTTTCTTCTTCTTTTTCTATTTTTTTCTTTTTCGCATTCTCTTTTCTTGTTGTTTTTGTCGAGCTTGAACTCTGTTTTTCCTCCCCCTTTTTATTTCACCTTTTGGGCTTTAATTTCTTGAATTTTCAATTTTCTCAATTCTGGGTTAATTGGTGTTTCGGGTTATCAAACGAGAAGGGGGAAATTTATTCGGCTCAATTGGGTTGCAAAGAGGTAATTTTCACAACTTTTTATGGTTAATATTTTTGGGTACAAAACGAGGGCCTACTTCATTGTCCAATTCACTAATTACTCTACCATATGCATTTCGAGAATTACTTTAGTTTAGAGATATTTCAACACGCTTTTTAAGGCAACACCTCACACATTTCCCTTAACCGATCAAAACAAAGGATTGATAACCTCAACGATTTATTTTAAACACTAAAATGAACTTTTGAGTTAACCATTAACTCAGATTGATTTAAAAACTCAAAAAAATGATAGGGTCAAAATCTCACCAGGTTTGTTAATCTCCACACTTATTCGTTAAGTCGTCAATTTTCGCTCAATTTCCATCTTTGGTCAATTTTGGCTTTGTGCATTTGGGTTTTTTTACAAATTTGAGACTTTTAAATAAAATTTGAGTGATATTTAAAAAAAATCAAATTATTATTTATTGTGAAGAAAAATATTTTTGACTTTTTCCAAAAAATTCAATTTTTTGGAAATATTTGAAATTTTCTCTTTTTTGGGGGGGGGAGCATTTTGGACCTTTTGAAATGTAAAAGCGCATGCGTACCCCCTAACTTAGGTTTTGCATAGTATCGATGAAAAAAGGACTAAAAACTAAATTAAGGAGAGAACAATAAGAATGGAATAAAGTGCAAAGTGCTAGATATAAACAAAAACATATAACACACAAGCTAGGCAATCAACTTTCCATTATATATAAGGCATACAAAATCTATGGAAAGAAGAAAATGAAAATGGTACATAAGAAGCCTCAATCAACAACCAATTGCAGGGGCGGGTGAGCAAGTCTTGGGGCTTTTGGATCATAAGGATCATAAAAATATGGCGGGGGAGGGGCACCGAATGACATTTGAAACATTTGGGCTTGAAGACGGTGCATCACGCTTGTGTCGCGTTGATACATGCGTCGATCGTCCTCCCGATCAACATCGTATTTGGTTATGAACCCGTTGAGTCTTGCTTCAATCACGTTGAGTCTCATATCAAAGTTACCACCCAGAGGCTCAAAGTCTGAATTATCCTCCTCGTTATATTTCGCTTCTTCACCTTCGGCCATGCTAACGTCGTCGGCCCCAGTGGCTTCTCCCTCATCATCATCTTTTGAATCATCCGACTCAGAATCCTCCTCATCCGAATCTGCCTCCACCTGCGCTTGGGCTTGTCGAGAACGTATAATGTCCCGTTGACGCTCGCTTAAGTACGGGTGCCCTGCCTAAGAGGGTTTGGGAGGCGAGGGAACCCGATTGGTCGTTCAATTTCGGATTCGGCGAGGAGGGATGTGATTAGATGGGCGTAAGGTAGTGGGAAGGAGCCCTTTTTATCCAATGCTGTAAAGAAGATGTCCTTGTATATGGTGTGGGCCAAATGGATCACAATTGTGGTATCAAAGAGGTGGTACACTAGGGTCGCTTGGCGTGGGCGCATGGCAGAATCGTTGGATGTTTGGAGGATATTGGCACACATAATTTGGAATTATATTCAGGCCTTATCATTCATCCGGCACACCGAAAAAGTTTCGGCAGCCCACACCTCATCGGGTGCCATTCGGGACATGCAAGTGGCCTTCAAGAGGGGGGGCTAGAGAATTGGGATATGTAAATTCGATAGGGCTGGGGGCACATTTTTTTTCGCCAACTTGCCGATAAGACGTTCTAAGGATAAAGGCACACAGTTGTCATTGATGTAGGCTTCAGAGGTGTAGTCCTCAGTTCGGACTACGGAGCCGTAGAAAATGCGGACTTCAGTTACCCATACCTCATAGTAGGGCTCTTCTAGGAATTTACACAAACCCCGGGCAATAAAAATATGGTAACAAAAGCCAGTAGTTCAGCCTAGCACACTTGGCGCTCTATGTGTATCTTTCGAGATGGGCCAAAAAAAATTGGCACTATTCTCGTTCTTCAAGTGGGCAGTAAGGGAATTGCAAGTTGCCTAAATCAACAACAATGGTGGAGTTGTATTTTTAGGGTAGTGCCAAGGTAATGAGAGAAGAGGGAAAATGAGAAAACTTGGAGAGAGAGAGAGAGAGAGAGAGAGAGTTTGGAGAAGGTGTGGTAGAAATAGGGAGGTATAAGGATGTATTTATAGGTGGGTATAGTAGAGGAAGGGTTGGTTTGGGAGAGAAATGTGTTGGAGGGAAGGGGGAAGGATTTGGGAGGGAAAGGTTAGAAGGAAACGTATTGGGAGGGAAAAGGGTGATTGGGGAATGGGGGGCTGCACCTAGGGCTGATCGAAAATAACCATAGGCCGGACCGATCTGGGTGCCCACGACCGGATCGATCTGGGCCTTTTCATTTTAATTTCCTCAGAAATAAATCAGTCCGATTGCCTAGGGGAAGAACGGTTCGGTTCTAAATTTTCACCAGAGTCCCCTCTGCATCATTATATTCCTCTTTATCGAACTTGAGATACACTTACCACTCTCCCAACACGTAATCAACCCATTTCACTCAATTCTTGCTCCGAAACCCTAGGCTTGCTCTCAATGCATGTCAGTTCAAACCTATCTTGTGTATCTTATTCTGACGAACTCTAACTTCCTAACCGACTTTAACTATCCTAACCTGTGCATACCTAATTTACATAAGATTTACCACATACGCGTCGGGGGTGCGACGACCTTCTCGTACGGCTCACTCAATCCCCATAAATGGGGTTCGATAACTAAATAATGTCAATCTCCTCAACAAACGCCTCGGAGTACGGTTTGAGGCGTTGTCCATTCAGTTTGAAAGTACTTACTCCTTTTGAATCTTCTAATTCTATAGCTCCATGGTGGAATACTTTTCGAACAACAAATGGGCCAGTCCATTTAGACCGTAATTTACCAGAAAATAAGTGAAGTCTAGAGTTATAAAGAAGCACTTTTTGCCCAGTATGAAACTCCTTGCGTCGGATAATCTTATCATGTGTAAGTTTCATCCGTTATTTGAATATCTTAGCGTTCTCGTACGCCTCATTGCGTATCTCTTCTAAATCATTCAACTGAAGCTTGTGAGCTTCACCAGCTTTATCCAAATCATAGTTCAACCTCTTAACGGCCCAATATGCTTTGTTTTCTAGCTCCACGGGGAGATGGTAAGGCTTTCCATACACAAAGAAGAACGAGTACATTCCGATGGGGTTCTTATATGCGGTTCGATGAACCCATAACGAATCGTTCAATCAAAGGGACCAATATTTTCGATTAGGATCGACGATTTTCTTAAGGATGTTCTTGATTTCACGATTCGCCAACTCGGCCTACCCATTCATTTGTGGGTGATAGGTCGTTCCGAACTTGTAAATAACTCCATACTTTCTTATAAGCTTCTCAAACGACCTGTTGCAAAAATGTGTGACGTTATCACTAATTATCGCATTCGGAGCACCGAAATGAGAGAGTATGTGTTCCTGCAAGAACCTTATCACCACTTTATTGTCATTTGTTTTGGTAGCTATGGCTTCCACACATTTAGAAACGCAATTTGTCGCAACATGTATAGGAATCCAAAAGAAGGGGGAAAAGGGGGGCCCATGAAGTCAATACCCCAGCAATAAAAAATCTCAATAATGAGTATGGGGGTTAGTGGCATCATGTCTCGTCGGGTAATAGCTCATATTCGTTGACACTTATAGCAAGATTTGTAATAATTGTTAACTTCTTGGAACATTATGGCCCAATAAAGGCTGCTTTTAGTGATTTTAGCGGCCGTCTTTTTCATTAAAAAATGACATCCACATGCTTTCGAATGACATAAATGGATGGATTTTAGTATCTCATCATCTGATACACATCGTCGGATGATCTAGTCCACACAATATTTGAAAAGGAATGGATCGTCATAGAAAAACATGTGTGACCAAGTAATAAACCTCTTCTTCTCTTGCGGTATCCAATTGGAAGGGATGGCTCCCGTGATAAGATAATTAACTATGTCCGAAAACTAGGGGAGGGAAGAGGTAGCAAAAAGTTATTCATCTGGGAAATATTCGTCTAGGGGTATGGGATCGCTAGGTACATCGGACGAAAGTCGGGATAAATGATCGACAATGACGTTTTTCACTCCTTTCTTGTCTTTAATGGAGAGATTAAGCACTTGCGGGAGTAGGATCCACCTTGTGAGGCATGGCTTTTCATCTTTATTAACAAGGAGGTATTTTAACGTCACGTGGTCGGTAAAGCATGTGAGGGGTGAATCGATGAGGAAGGAGAGAAATTTGTCTAGAGCAAATACTACCGCTAGTAATTATTTCTCTGTGGTAGAGTAATTGAGTTGCGGTCTTTTTAAAGTCTGGTTATCGTAGTAGATGACATGAGCTTTCTTTTCTTTTCTTTGGCCCAAAACAACCCCTATCGCGAAATCACTAGCATCGCACATAAGCTCGAATGGTAAAGACCAATTCGAAGCTTACATGATGGGAGAGGAAACAAGCATGCTTTTCAATTTATCAAAAGCACATTGGCATGCTTAATTCCACTCAAATGGGGTGTCCTTCTTGAGAAGGTTACTCAAGTGTCTAGCGATGACGCTAAATTCCTTAATAAACCTTCTATAAAACCCCGTGTGGCCTAAGAAAGGACACACATCTTTTAGTGATTTCAGTGGGGGTAATTCAGCTATGACATCTATCTTGGTTCTATCAACCTCAATTCCCTTGAACGATACAATGTGGCCAAGAACTATTCCCCCGGTGACCATAAAATGGCATTTCTCCCAATTCAGCACCAAGTTCTTTTTCACACACCGGGCAAGTACTTTCTCAAGATTCGCTAGACAAAGGTCAAAAGAGGAGCCAAAAACGTTGAAATCATCCATGAAAACTTCAAGTCATCTTTCAACCATGTAGCTAAAGAGACTTAACATGCATCTTTGAAAGGTTGTGGGTGCATTGCACAATCCAAATGGCATACGTTTATTGGCAAACGTGCCAAAAGTACATGTGAAAGTCGTCTTCTCTTAATCAAGCACATCAACTTCTATTTGGTTATATTCGGAACAACCATCTAGGAAGGAATAGTATGGGTGTCCCACCACTCTCTCTAGCATTTGATCAATGAATTGTAAAGGGAAATGGTCCTTTCTAGTGCATGCTTAGAGTTTTCGGTAATCAATGCAAATGCGCCACCCGGTGGTGGTATAGTGGGGATCTAACTCACCCTTGGCATTCTCAATCACAATCATACCCGACTTTTTGGGACAACTTGTATAGGACTCACCCATTTGCTATTTGAGATTGGGTAGATTATCCCGGCATCCAGCAGCTTAATAATTTCCGCCCGCACTACCTCTTTTATGGTAGGGTTCAATCATCTTTGCATTTCCCTCGAGGTCTTCACGTCCTCCTTTAGGTGGATTTTATGGGTGCAAATCTAGGGACTTATACCCTTCAAATTCGCTATGCACCAGCCAAAAGCACTTTGATGCTTCCTCAAAATTTTCAATAATTTACCCTCTTGCTCTTTATCTAGGCTAGAGGAGATAACAACAAGAAATCTCTCAGCTTCTCCTAAATAAGCATATTTGATATTGGAGGGTAGTTTCTTTAATTCAAGGGTATGAAACTTTTCATTGGAGTTAACCATGCGTGACTCCCTCGGTGGTAGTTCCTCGAATCTAGAAACCAACCTTACATCTCTCACGTCCTCATCCAACGCTCTCCCATCAAGAATCACTCTCAACTCCTCAATCTCCCTCTCGAAGTCGGTGTACATTCCCTCACTCTAACTGCTCGATATAAGGCACGCTCCTAAGGTATCTCCACTAAAATTTTCCTCTGCGTGCTCCGATATGATCTCCTCAATAAGATCCACTGCGTGAAACTCGTCACCATCGCCCACATGTTGGGCGATGTTGAAGATGTTTATCTCGAAGGTCATATTCCTGAAAGTGAGTTGCATTTGCCCATTTTGAGTGTTAATCAAGGCACTAGCCGTAGCTAAGAATGGGCACCCAAGAATAATGGGAACATGATTACTCGAGGTGAAGGAGAGCTTCGTATCCCAAATGTTAAAATCTACCAGGAAGTAGAAGGTGTTAATTTGGACTATCACATCCTCAACAATATCTCTTGGTATCTGCAGGGTACGATCTGTGAGTTGGAGAGTGAACTTTGTGAGCTTGAGGTCACCCAAATCAAGTTTCCTATAAATGGATTAGGGGAGGATATTGACACTCGCCCCTAAATCAAGTAAAGCCTTTTCAATTCGGTGCTCTCCTATGATGCAGAAAATGGTAGGTGCACCCGGATCTTTGAACTTTGGTGGGAGGTCATTGAGTAAAACGGAGCTCACATTTTCCTCTAGAAACACGTTCTTTTTTACCTTTATCCATCTTTTCACCGTCAATAAGTCTTTGATAACTTTTGCGTAGGCGGGAATTTTTTTTATGGCATCGAGGAAAGGTAAATTCAGCTTCACCTACTTTAGGACTTCTAGCACATCATCACGGGAGTTTCCTTTTGGGGGAGGAACCAATCGTTGAGGAAATGGCGCAGCGGTGGGTGGTTTCACTACTATTTCGGTCTCACTAATGTCATTATTTTCACTCTCCTTCAAGGGGACATCTTCGGCCTCTTTCATGCCAGAGAAATCTCCTTGTCCTTAGGTGTGTCATGTGGGGGAGGTGATAAATCAACAACTCTCCCACTACGTAGAGTGGTTATAGCTTGACATTGCTCTTTATGTTCAATGGATGTAGAGTTAATACCGTTAGGAGGTCTTTGGCCTTGCGCCGGAAACTTACCCTTATCTTGGACACTTAACGATGATTGCAACTTCGAAATGTTAGCATTTATATCGGTGAACATGCGCTCATATCAAGCGTTGGTTGCATTTTGGGAGTTTATGAATTGGTGTATCGTATCCTCGATATTTCTCCGCGGTGGGTGTTGGAGGAGGTGGTGCTTGTTGAAAGTTTGGAGGCGGAGGAGGGGCAACCGCAGGCTGCGTTGAACCCTAATTCACATGTTGCCCCTCCTCCGCCTCCAAACTTTCAACAAGCACCGATGTTTTAAGCTAAAACATCGATCAAATGGCTCATTTTCTAGTGTCGAAAAGTTTGAATTTGAGCCTTAATAGAGTTCGTTCGATGCGGAGGGAAGAACGTTTTGAGAAATTTGAATTGCAACTCATTCCACGACGTAATCGAGTTTAGAGGTAAAGACCATAGCCAGGTCTTAGTTTTATCCTTTAGAGAGAATGGGAAAAGCTTGAGGCGGATCCCATCCTTTATGCATATTTGATCGCTGAAAGTTTTGCACGCCTCCTCAAATTCCCAAATATGGAGATATGGCTTCTCCGACTCCACTCCATGATATGTGGGAAGTATTTGGATTAACCCATTTCGAAAGAGGAATTGCCCTGCATTAATTCATCCTGGAGTGACTAATCTCTCGGGATATAAGAATTGTCTCAAAGGGTGAAATGGTGCCTCTTCCTCACCCGCGCCTACACTACTATATTGTGACATAACACTCTCACTTAATGACTTGGTGTCCTCACTCGGTGCACTCGGATTGTAACCTGAAGTATAACCAGATAGGTGACTTGCTACTGAGTTTAGCGGTGTAGGAGGAGGAACCCAAAATTGAGGATTGTTAGGCGTATGTGGGCTATCCGGATTGTACTCAACTATAGGATTTCCGTGAATGCGCGTGGGAGTGGCTTGAGGAATTTATTGTAGATTTTGCATGAACGGACTTTTGAGAGATGTTGTATCTTTTTGGGTTTTTTTATATTTTTCGAATTTTTATGGATTTTAATGATTTTTTGGTCAAAATCTTAGATTAACTCGATCTAACCTACAGTCTACCGAATCCCCCCGCAACGGCCTCAAAAACTTAACGCGGCCACATATGTGTATCTAGTGTGCATGCTATATAGGCCCAAGTGCAAGCATGTCGCTCAAGTAATAATCCTGATAAGTCGGGGTCGAATCCTCAAGGAAATAGGACGAATAATCGTAATGATGATTGGTAAGATGGTGAACCCCCTAACTTGACTTTAAAAAGAAACGAAAAGATGATTTAAGGGAAAGTCTAGCTACTAAATAAATATGTATTAAAATGAACTATTAACTAGACCAAATGCGATTGAAAATTAACTAATTAATTTAAACTAAGTACAAATGACAAGTTTATGAAGGAATTAACTACGAATGAGAATAAATAGGCCGGGTTACAATCCCCCGAACCCCAGTAAATTTACCTCGTGGAATGCTAGATTCCTGAATTAGAATTTTAAATGAACCCGGACTTTATTAATCCTAAGCATTACATATATTAGGATATAAATCCGCATCATACATAATCAAAGTCAAGAATAAAGCGGTGTCGCGTTAACTAGCACGCGTGTCGCGCTCTTAAACATCCCTGTTACCTAGGCCAAACGAGATCAAAACTCCTACAACGGTCGTGATAGTCACACAACACGATTCCTCTAATATTCAATTCGAAAACCTATTTCCTACGATGGTGAATTACATCGGGTTGGGTTCATGCACCCCAACCCTTACAGGTTTAGCTAGATATGATTAAATTATAGAAAAACTCAATTTTAGAACAGCTGGATATTATGACTACTTTGGAAAATATGAAAAGAAAAATCTTTAATTGGAAATTGCAACTAGAAATTGATGATTAATTAAACTAATTAAGAAATCATTCAAATAAAAATAAATAAAAATTACTTGCAATAGATGAATCTGGAACCAAAAATTAAATCTTGAATTAAAACCAGTCAATCTTCGAAACTAGGGTTTTTCAATCTACAAGAACTCCTTTTAAAAAGTTCTTAAAATCCGACTAACTAACCACCCCTTAATATCTGACATTAATTTAATTTAAATACATCACGAAAAATCAGGAGTTGGAACCAAGTCAAACTCTAAAATTCGAACTGAAAATCCAAATATATCTCCATCGGACCGATCCGACGGGTAGCTTCGGTTCGGTCTGCCCGGATCTGTCCAGTTCTCAAAAGTGACCAGTGTGTTGTTGGCTTTTCGGACCAGTTTATTTTTATAAAAAACCGGATCGGTCCGGTCCCTTAAATGAGACAATTTGTTTTTTTCTCTTCCGGACCAATTCATTTTTGCTTATATTCGGTCCGGTCCAGTGCTAAAATTGCTCCAGTATGCTTTCCCATAATTCTCTCATCTTTGAGGTTTCATATCTTCTAGCTTGATGCTTGGATTAGGATGTCGTTTCTTTCTACGCACTTGTAGATGCGTAGTCTTTATTTTTCATGTTGGTTGCTCGCCCGAATTCTCGATGTAAATTGACCATTCTGCCCTCTGACTTTCCTTACTTGACTGATTTCTCTGATTTGGACTCTTCTTCTCTTCACCTAGCATTAAATACCAGTAAAAAGCATGAAAATACACAAAACTCAAGGCACTATGTGGGAAAGGTCAGTATCAAATAAATGAGATAAATCAATACGAATTACATTATTCGAGGTGCCAAAAGCTACTAAATTAAGGGAATAAATTCGAAAGAATTTATGCCTAATCAAGAACCTTACTGGAGAAAAGCTTGAGGTAAAATTGTTTTGAAAGTACCAGCCCCGTATCAATTTTGGTATTTAAAGGGTTTAAGAGTTTGAAAATGATTAGGACTCTAATTAACCCATCGCCTCACCTATCGCTCGAATGACTGACACCCATCGTTCAAACGAGATGCGATGTTTTTCGAATGACATACTGTGTCATTTGAATGCCCCAAACCTCCAAATAAAAACATTACAACTCCGCCTTTACACTTAGAAGAATTTTTATTAACTCAACAAAAACGAACCTACTTGATAAAATATTTTAAAATTTTCTAGCGTTCTTATTATAACTCCGATTTAATTTCGGTTGAGAATTTACTACTAAAATCTAAAACCAACATGTTTAATTATTAAAAACCATTAAATCCAAAATTTTATTTTATTTTTCTCAAATATTCCAATTAATTAATTAATAAAAACACGAGGTGTTACATACTTCCCCACTAGCAAAGGAATTTCGTTCTCGAAATTCAGTACTTCGTAATCGCGCAAAATAAAATAAGGCTCACATATGCCTACCCGTAGAATACCACAGTTAGGCTCCCATACACCTAGCCCATCCGAATGTAATCCTTAACAAAATACAATATATATAGAGCCTACATATATCAATATTAAAGAAAATATTACGTACCGCGATACTCTACTAGACACACAATCTATCTTGCTCTGCCTGAGGCTGAGGCAAATAGCACCTCCCATAACTAGTATTGGTTGGTGCTATGGCTATTCCCTGACCACCTAACGCTATCAATACTGCTGGTGCTTCCAAAACACCTATTGCTGCGAGAACTGGAGGCCTCAGTCCTGCTGTCCCTGTACCCCTTGACCTTATTGCCCTTGTGTGACTTAACCCTGTTGGGCATGTGCCTCTTAGCCTTGTTGGTTCTCTTTTTTGAAACACCTAGCCTCCTTATGCCCTACTTTCCCACGAAAAAAGCATTCACCCTTAAAAGGTTCGTAACGTCTAGTATTTGCTCGCTCTTGTCCTTGTTCTTCCTGGTTTGTTCTTTGTTTCTTCCACGCTTGGTCATTGCGACCCTTATTCTCATCACCTTGTCCATTTGACTCTTGTCTCTTTCCCAACTTCTTTTGATAATTAGCCTTCTCTTACCATAGTAATATTGTGACATCCACCACCTGAGCATAAGTAGTGTACGCTGGATTTCCCAACACCATCTGCCTAATCGACCAAGATAATCCCTTAATGAAACACTCCATATTCTTCACCTCAGTGCTAACCTCCTCTAGTAAAAACATAGATAAATTGGTGAACTCCTGTTCATACTCGACAATCGACTTCAAACCCTACTCCAAGTCCATAAATTCTCTCTTCTTCACGTTCCTTATTGCGTACGAAAAGTACTTATTGTTAAAATTTATCATAAAATTTGCATAACCCAACTGATCTCTATCCTCTGACGTGGTGTCACTTTCCCACCACTGTAATGCCTACCCAGTCAGCTTAAACGTTATTAACATATGCTTCGACAATTCGTGCAGTCCACCATTCTCAAATATCCCTCCATGTCCCTCCTCTATTGATAAGCAACCATTGGGCCAGATCCCCCTGCGAAGGTGGGAGGATTGCCCTTAAGAAAGCTGGTTCTCACCTTATCCCAAGCCGAAACGGGTGTACCTTGCTATTTTGCCTCTAAAGTATCCCATATTTGTATCCCCATATCCATACCCTCCGTCGTGGCCTCACGAATGATGGTCGCTAACTCCTCAAGCTCCAAAATAATTTGTCGTTACCCCTCTTGAGTCGCGGGAACAAAAACGGATTCATCTATCCTACTCCCAGCCCTCCTTTTGTTCGCCATCTAAAAAAATAGGAACAAAACAACATTATACTCGGAATGACTAAGAGTAGGAATCATCAAAAGGAATAAAAGATAAGCATTGCGAAAACTAAGACGGACTCGTAACCTATGAGACCTATGACCATGCTCTGATACCATCTGTGACACCCCGCGTAATTCTGGCATCGGCCGTCACCAAAACTATGCCAGGCGTGAACTAAATAAAATATCATTCTTAGCATGAGACAGATATGAGATATAAATAAATCAATCCACAAGATAAGTAATTGAATCAATCCGAAATGATAATAACAACTGAACGATAAAAGATCCATCACACGCTAAAACTTCGAATAAATTCAATCTCCAAAAATGATTTAATTAAAACTGATTAATAATCAACCGTGAATAATCCAACTGAAATCCTCTGACAACTTTGGAACCGAATGGCCCAATAAAACCCAAATGAAGTCTCATAATGAAATACGACTGAAAAGAAAGTCTAACTAAATAAAGCGATAAAATGAATAAACTCCGGCTGCACCTCCAAACGATATCCAATAAATCTAATGTAGTTACTCCAGCACTAATACCTGAAAATGTTAGTCAACGCATGATGTTAGAGCCCCGAGCATGAATACACATTACTCCCATCAAATAGGATCCGTGAATCAAGACAATAGCATGACACGCAATAAATATCACAATAAAGTATTTAAATTACGAAGATAATTAAACGCGAAAAAGATAAATTACTAATCACCCCAAAAAAATTCTGATAAAAACACACCAATATCATTTTAATTATCCCACAACCCCAAAGCATTAATTTAATTAATTAACCCAAAATTATTATTTTTCTCACTTTTTATTATGATGGTCCTCCCGTCCCGGGTGGTAATCTTCCAAAGTGTCACACTTCCCCTTGTCAAAAGCCAATCGAATACGTTTAAAGTGTCGATCCCCTGCAATATGACAAGGGTCCACACACGACACGACATAAATCGCTCAAGCTAACCCGTTTAAACTATCGATCCCTTACACATTATGTCGCCACAAATTTTAATACCCGTTATTATCTTTGGCATTAATTCTCATTTTCTCAATTTCATAATTAACAAATTACCCCAACCTTTTAATCGACGTGAGATCCTCAAAATACCCCTTAGTCCCATACCTAAGGGTCCCCAAAATACATATATGTCATATCCTATATATAAGATGAATTTCTAACATTTACTCATCATAGTCTCATGCCTAGGCTAGCATGACGACGACAAAATACTAAAAATCATCCCACCCCCGATATGATAAAATCTCGATAATCTACCCTCACTAGTCCCAAATCTAGAAGGCGTAAATCATCAAAAGGCCTATCCACTAGTGTCATACCTAGAGGCATCCTAAAATATAGGGAGAGCATAGAATACCCAATAGCAAATCATCATAATGACAATTAAAAATACCAACAATTTGCACAATCACACTTAAATATGCGCGTGAGTTCAGTTTAATTAAAACTTAATTTAATTATCCAATCGTCATAGTCACGCAAAATCCAATTTATTATTTTAATTTAATTAACATGTGAATTCATTATTTACATAACAAAATTTCAATTTCCATAATCTCTACACAATTTCTATGAGTTACATACCCTAGAAATCATTTAATTCAAAACTAAGATTTTTTTTCTACATGCAACCTACACCAGAAAAACCTAAAATCCACTCATTACTCCTACGTACCTAAGGGTTATGAATATTATTCATATTAAATGGTTTTAAAAAAATAGTCTCAGAATTAGTTATCACTATTCCTAATTAAGTCACGAATCTCTTTTAAGAAAAGCATGATTAAAGGTTTAGGTAACACTTAAAATGCATAATACCAACAGAAAGGAATAGAGTATTCGTGCCTGAAATTATTGATATTAAAACCCTGAGTAGACGGCTGGATTCCTCTTGAAATATTATCAAAGAAGTGTTCTTGAATCCTCTTGAGAAAACACCAATTGCATCTTCCATTCTAGAGTTAAAACTTCTTAAAAGTTGGAGCTAGGGGTTAGAGGTGAGAGGAAATATGTTTGGAGAACTGATGCGACCCCAAATGTGTCTAAAGTGTGTGTTCTATATAGGCTCAAGTTCAAGCATGTTGCTCAAGTAATAATTTCGGTAATTCGGGGTCGAATCCTCAGGGATATAGGATGAATAATCGTAACGATGATTGGTAAGATGGTGAACCCTAACTTGACTCTAAAAAGAAATGAAAAGTTGATTTAAGGGAAAGTCTATCTACTAACTAAATATATATTAAAATTAACTATTAACTAAACCAAATGAGACTGAAAATTAACTAATTAATTTAAACTAAGTGCAAATGACAAGTTTATGAAGGAATTAACTACGAATGAGAACAAATAGGTCGGGTTACAATCCCTCTAACCCTAGTAAATTTACCTCGTAGAATGCTAGATTCCTGAATTAGAATTTTAAATGATCCTAGACTTTTTAATCCTAAGCATTACATATATGAGGATACAAGTCCGCATCATACGTAATCAAAGGCAAGAACAAAGCGGTGTCATGTTAGCTAACATGCGTATCGCGCTCTTAAGCATCCCGGTTACCTAGGGCAAACGAGATCAAAAGTCCTACGACAATTGTGATAGTCACACAACACGATTCCTTTAATATTCAATTCGAAAAACTATTTCCTACGATGGTGAATAACATCGGGTTGTTTTCTTTTTTCTTTTTTTTTTAATCCAACTTACTATATATTTGTAAGTTGGATTTTGGAGAGACATCTTTATTTTTAGTTTTATTAGGTTTTATTTGGTTTGGGAGCTCTACTTTCTCTCCTAGGGTTTATCACATTTTGTGTATGTAAGTTTAAAATTCATATTCTTCCCCATATATATAAGTTCCCATTGTTATTTTCAAGCTTTGTTAATTAGTTGTTTTCAATTATTTCTTGCTTTATTTATACACTTTCTTTAATTACATTGTTTAATATGATTTCTAGCTAAGTTAGTTTAGGCTCAGAGTGATTAAACTCACCTTGGATTAAATGGCTACATTGCTTTGCTGATGGAATAGATTAGTTTGAAGGGGTTAGGTTCTTCTTGATTTTAATCCTATGGGATTTAACGGTGTATATCATGTATGCGTCGTATTTACGACCTTGCGTGTGTAATCTCGGGATATTATCACAATGAATAAATTTAAGTAGTTAAGTCCAAGCTACGAGTAAAAAAATCTCATAACAAAGGATTTACGCGGTTCGACAATGGCCTACATCCATTGGGTGTTTCTAGCTTTTATCACAAAGTTATATGGTACCTTTTTCCTCGGGTAAGGTTTACATTTATAGAGGATGAGGAGGCATAATCGTGTTAGATTCCTTTGAACTTTTCATAGATCCACTTGTTGATTCTAGTTAATCTCCCTTGAGATCTTTTAATGATAGAGTTATCTATATGTGATTACCTCTTACGAAGTCTCATGCTTGTTATTTATTGGGTTGGCTTATTTTTGGATTCGTACCATCTGGGTCATTGTACTTGGGTCACTCGGCTTATACTCCACAGGTTTCATCCATAATCAACTTTCACCATACACTAATAATCGATACGCAATCTACCAAGCTTATTGATTTAAATATGAAACTACCTAATATGTCAAAGTAATGAACAATCAATGTACATGTCCATTAATTATATCCAGATTGAGACTTTGAGTGATCCTAATAACGATGAGGTGTAGTATATTATCTTCTAAAGTTAGTATAAAAACAATTATCCCAAAAGTGTCTCGTTTAATATACATAAACAATATTTGCCCAGTAAGTTAAAACTATACCATTTCATGCACTTAAGACACACCCGTACAAAAATATTATGATATAACCCTAATAATGGTATGTCCAATTCCATTTAATATTAAGAGTGACAGCTTATATTCAACAAGAACCAATTATTTATTCTTTCATGTGCTAGTCTTACGCAACACACTAGATTATATGTTCTATTGAATAAAGATACAATGAATTATTATAATAAATAAAATATAAGTATTCATATTAATATTCAAATCAAATGGAATAACCCAAAGACAAAAGATTAGTTAAAGTATACAACCCCAATATGTTATACTTGACACAATGCATTAGACCGAATATTTTATTCCATTTGAATATGCTTGCTAGATATAGCTATAAAACAATTTAAATACATTAGGATGGTATCGATTATATCCTAAGATATCTACTTGGAACAACATATATGTGCTTACTATACTTTTAGAAAAATAGTTATAAGTTAATAGGTCATGCATATATTAGATATCAATTCGATCCTCATAAGGGTTGATCTCAAACAGGTTATATATTTTTTATTCGTAATACTACTATTAGTGTTTCGTAAAACAAACAGGGTCAATTTTGAGGGGAGGTCGGGGAGGAGTTCGCCTTGGTCCCCCGATTTTCGATGCATTTTAGGCACCTCAAAATTTTTATATGTATATATAATTATAGCGTCGTTTTCCAATTGTCCCCAAACAATTTTTGAAAACTGAACGGACAAACATTTAAACTTGCCGCAACTCCCGAAAAATAAGTTGGTAGCATTTCGATTAAAAAAAGCCCTACAATTTATAAATTAATAAAAAAATATCTTGTTAAAATATGGGTCCCCCAATTCAAGAGTTGGCCTCGGGCCGCTAACATCTCACGACGGGACCTGAAAATAAACTATAGTTTCTATTCTTTTAACTACTTCGACATTTGTTCTTTTCAAGTGAGATCTTTAATTTAGTATATTCATAGTTCTTGTCATTTACCTTCCACTGCAAATTTTTTGAGTATTATTTATGAAGTAAATGTAACATACGTAACATAAATTCAAGAAGGATTCATCAAATGAGACATAACTGATCACACTTGATCATAATTTTTTTCATTGATGTCTTTAGAAGAAAAATGATATTGAAATCAAGCATGTTTATTCAACTGACAACCAAACTTATCCTTTCACCAAGTCACTCTCAAAAGCAACATTCTTTATTTTGTTTATGTGATTGAATAATATCGACCCAATTCTTAGACAAACTAATGCATCTCAATCACAGGGAGCAACTCATGAGGAAGAGTTCAGAACCATGTTATTTGGTACATACTTGCTTTGTACTATTTTTTCTTTTACTAGTTTTTTCCAAAAGGTTTTAATGCGGTAACATAAAACGCATCCAACATCCATTTAATGATTACAAATGATGTTCCCTTTTTCTTTCAGTTTTGCTTTCTCAAATGGTTTTTACATAGCAAAGTTTAATGAAACAATATGCGTTGCACTAGGGTACACTTAAGGGGAATCATTGTATATATTATTATTTATTTATGGATGTCTACATATGGTTTATAGTTTTGTATTGTGGCCTTATCCCATATTAATTGAAGGCATTTTTTGGTAGGACCCCTTGCCCTGTGAATAAATGCGACACACCCTCATTATGGAACACACTTTACTGATTAATATTCCCCATCTTTAAAATGATCTCCAAAGCATTTGGCAAAATAGCATAATGTTATTTTGCATGATGTTTTTCCTAAAAATGGCACTCTAGAGCATAAAGATGAGAAAAAATTTATTTTATATTTTCCACTTCAGGTGTGGCAAATTTTACATATGCATGACATCTTATATATTACGCTAATGAACCCATGGTAGTTGGAATGTTTCACTAGATATGGACGATTTAACCAAAGCTAAGTTCATTTAACAACAACATTATATGCTTCATGCAATATAATTGGATTATATAAAAGTGAGAATGCAATAATCTATATATAGTGGCTTCTCTTATATAATTAAATTTTATAAAAGTGAGAATTAATTAAAAATGAATATGCAAGAATGAAATCATAATGTAACATAAGATTAAAAAGTACTATCGTAAAATTTATAAGTTGTAACACCCCGTATTTTTTAGAACATAAATAATTATGTGATTAATTATTATTGTGGGATTAATTAAATTAATATGCGAAAATTAATTGGTGATTAATCAGGATTTAAAAATAAATATTAACTAGCGTGACAAGGGTCAATAATTATTAATGAGAATTATTGAATATTACCGAGTGAACAAGTAACATGGAATTCTTGAATCTGATAAATTGTCGAGGCTTAAATATACGACAGTTTGGTATATTAAATCATGGCACGCGTGTGAGTCGTGTCGAGACTAATTGAATGGAATATAAAAGTAAATTATTTTTAAGTAACTTGTATGGTAATTTCGAGTGCTCCGTTGAGTTCGGGAGGGTCGAGATAGTCAAAAAACACTACCCGTGTATATTATTTAGACTCCGGGAGATTTTAGGCCAAATCGGCACCCCATAAGGGTAATTTTGCAATTTTAATTTTTGGAGAAAATAAATGGACGAAAATTGGGAGTTTATTTTATCAGTTACATGGGAGAAATTAGGGCTCGCATTCACATAACTCAAGAGAGATTCACAGAGAGTGAGGGAGAGCAAATCCCAAAGAGCTAAAGCTTTTACGCATCATCTTCCACCACCGTGACCACCATCGTATAGATCGAAAGACGAGGAATGCATCTATAACAACATCACCAACGAATCAGAACGTCATATTCGAAGCAAGTGTTTATTACTTGAGTAATTTAGTAATAATTATGTTCATGATTAGAGTAGGTGAAAACCCATCAATTTATGAGACTTAATTTTGATGAAAAACTTGATGATTTGATTCATATTGGGTCTGAGATTATAAGAGATTAAATTCCTTCATATAGATAGGATATCATCCACGAAATTATGATAATTTCCATGAACAAATTTGGGTTATAGTAGTTCTTGAATTGAAATTGGAAGAACTAGGGTTTTAATGGTTTAATTTGGGGATTTTGTATTTAATTTATGTTTTGTGAAGAATTAATGATTCTAGGTTGTTAGAAATAATCTAAATATGTTAGAATATCAATTGGATTTGTTGTTTGGGTGTTTGGGAATGAACAGTATAGGTTTTAGAGGTGTTAATGGTGGAAAATCACTGAAATCTGGGCAAGAAGACGAAACAGTGTATTTCGCGCGTAGTCGTTCGAGCGACATACGGATGTCGCGCGAAGTCGCTCGAGCGACACGTGACAGTCACTCGAGCGACACGTGACAGTCGCTCAATGACATTGCCATCTGGTTCGAGCGACGAGGTAAATTCTAGGAATTTTCTTAGAATCCAGTTTTGGAATTTTCAGCTTATTGGAGTGAGAGGAACTACCAGTTAATAAATTTAAAACGAGACAGGTTTACGAGAAAGTGTGTGAGATTTATAGTTTAAATATTTTGGGAAGAAGACTTACCTTGAAGATTACGAGAGAGTTATGGTAATCTAATAATATTATACAATACGTAACAATGAGAATAAAATACGTATGGTAAGTATGCAACTAGGTTGGGAGAATACCTATAAATTTTAATAGTTAGTGTGTATGCTTATTATTTGATATTTCTGTTAAGTGCACTAATGGGTGATAACCCGGGGGTGCAAGGTTATGTTGGTTAATACACTAAAGGGTGATAACCCGGGGGTGTAAGGTGTTTATTTAGTGCACTAACGGGTGATAACCCGGGGGTGCAAGGATATTGTATTAAGTGCACTAATGGGTGATAACCCGGGGGTGCAGGATAATTTTATTTATAGCACTAATGGGAATTCAAACTGGGGGTGCAGGACTGGAATATATATGTATAGGAATGTCGTGACTGTGTATATATGTATACATATGTGTATTTATGAGTAATTCTACTAAGAGAAATTAGTAGTTATGGAAATAATGACATATGAAACAATCTTAATGAGATAAAGATTTAAATGCTCTAAGAGTGAACATGAAAGGTAGTAAAATATGATAGACTACTTATGAGGTATTGTATGGGCGATACGAAATACTACTGTTGAGTGTAGATAGTGTTACGTGACTTTGAACTAGCTAGTTTGGGTAGAATTACTAGTACTAAATAGAATATGCGATAGGAGTACACAATAGAAGATAGGTGAGAACTTCATGTGAGAGAACGAATCTAACATGCACATAATACTTGCTTCAAGGAGGTTTTAAATACTTGCTAAAACATATGTTTACACATCGGGCTCTGACCTGTCTCTTGCATCTCTTTTCTCTCTTGCTATATACATATGTTTTACATCAGGTGCTCAGCCACAGGGACACCAGATTTAGAGACTTGGATTGCTTGGCGTGTTACGACTGATATGGAAGCTGTAGCTCTTTGCATTAGACACTCCTATCATTTCTCTCAGTTCATCTATACTTTTCATTTAGGGAATGTGTCGCCCATTCCTTAGACATTTTATCAGAGATTGTATTTAAATTACTTCTATTTATTTCAGTTGGATTTAGTTTTACTATGGTTCTGTGGTTTAGAGTTTTGAATTGGAATGTTTTATCCAGTCGTATTTATTTCAGTACGCGATTCAGATTTATTATTTATTTTATTCAGTTGAATGGTGAATGGATTATATTTTAAATTCTTGGACTTTATAAATATGATTTTTGGTTACAATTTTAAAAAGGAAGATATTTTCACACTAGCTTAATTTATATTAGGTGATTGATAAAGTTAATGTTTTCGACAGTGATGCTAAGAATGAACCTATCGAACATTCTGTTTTAAAATTTTATAAAGAACTGATCACCCGATATTAAATTGGGCGGGGTGTCGCATGTGGTATCAGAGTATCAGGTTCTAGAGTCCTTTAGGATATGTGCGGCTTATTGTGCTTTCAGCTTAGATTCCTTTTATATTGATAAGCACCCAAAAGTGTACATTTTATTCCCCGAGTAGACGTACTTTAGTTGCTAATTCTCGACAATATGGGTCTTATGTGCTTAAATGTTTATCTTGTAGGTCAAATGTCCGTTTGCTGTGTCAAAAGCTATATATCAAGGCAAATGCGCGTTGAATGGAGCTAAATACCCTTGTCCCGTATCCTAGCCTACCCTAAACTGAGCCTAAACCTACCCTGAACCCCTTGTATGTTTAGGTTGTTCCCTTTTATATTTTTTTTTTATATTTTTTGTTGTGTTGTTTTATTTTTAGGTTCTATTTTAGATTTATTTAGGTTTATTTTCTATTTTTATATTTTATTTTTATAATTTTTATAATTTTATTTTATTTTTTTATTAGTTTTTAGTTTTATTATGATTAGTTTTTAGGAGTTTATTTTTAGTGTATTATATTTTAAATTTTTTTTAGGACTTTAGTTTTTATTTAGATTTTAAGTTTTTATTTCTTTTGTTTTATTTTAGTTTTTATATAAGCTTAGGATTTTATTTTTTTAGTTTTAAAATTTTTATTATTTTTAGTTTGTTCTATTTTTAGATTTTATTTTATATTTTTAGTTTTATTAATTTTAGTTTTATTTTATTTTTCAAAGGATCACAAATTAAACACACACACACTTATCCTAAACTCACTCACACCCACCTACCATACACTCACCTACACCTAACCTCTTCTTACACCCTTACCTAACTCCCCTACACCATCAACACACACAATCACTCCCTTACCCATCTTCAACCTTCCATCACTCTCTCACCTGCCTCCATAACCAAAAATATCCAACCATCTTCCCTCTCCTCTCTCATCACCTGCCTCCATTAACAATCAAACCAAACTCCACCACCATCTACCACCCAACATCGACCAAAACCCGGGTTCACCCATAACCCCTTATACCTCCTGAAACCAAACCCCCTACCCCAACTCTGTCGCCTGATCCACCTGCCGCCGGTACCGCCATCATCCAGCTCCAAAATCGGCTTCTCTTATAACCGGATCCAAAACCCACCCGAATCTACCCGACTCCATCCACCATCCACTGCCACACCCTGACCTCCGGCGATCGTCGCCGTCCGGAATCACCTACCCAGATTCCATACCCGACCACCTACGGCGTCCTGACCCGATTTCAGTGGCGCCGGCAACCAACCCGAAACCCATCGCCCAAGCCCACAAAAAACATTTTCGAACCCTATCAAACCCGATTCGACCTAAGCTCCGAATCAACCCATCTTACCCTTAACCCAAATCCAAACCTCCATAGCCACGACCTGTTAAAAAATTCCAAACCAAACAAGACAAAACCAAATAAGTTTAAATGCCAACGTGTTTTATTCCCCATTTAAACCCATTTTACCACCTATTTTTATCCCAATGCCCAAAATACCCCTCAAACCAAATCTGATTTTATCCTCAACACTACACTTCCCACATGACCTCACCTCTTACCCATGCACATGTGTGCATAATTCCTTAGATACCCTCACCCAAATACCTTCCATATCCCATACACCCTTGTCCTCCATTTTTTACCCCCATGCTCCATGCCTACTATTTAAAGGATGGAAGACCCCATTTGAGGACTTATCATGAAATAGAGAAGAGACTTGGAGAAGAAGAAAAAAATAGTTAGAGAGAGAAATTTTTAGTTTTAGTTTTTTTTTTCTTTACCAAAAAATATTGAGAGATTGTAATTGAAGATTCTATTTCAAGTTGAAGGCAAAATTAGGTTTGATTAATTTTTCTCTTACTATTCATTCTATGCTATTACTTGGTTTCAATTATTCTTGAATTATGACTATGGTTGGCTAATCACTCCATTCAACGAGTGAAATGAAGCCCCATGTACTCAATTGAATGTATTAATTAATCTAGTTTACTTTGTTTCATTTAGTTAATTTTCTTTTCATTCCTACACGAGTTTATGCATTGAGAAATGGTAAACTATCCTTGAAAAATGATTAAAATCTAATATACTCTTAATTTTTGGATTCAAACTAGAGATAGAATGACCCACTAATTAGAGTACATTATATTTTATTATACTCATACATTAAATTTTTGTTGGATTTGTGATTTATTATATGAATCTACTCTAGCGAGTGATTTATATAATTTTTCTAAATCAATTATTCAAATGAGTTGTGGGGATGAAAATTGGATTAACTAATTTTATATTAGTTTGTTTTGTCAAATGATGAGAATCAATTGATAAAATAAATTAATATTTGGAAAATTAGTAAACTAGAATAATTAACACATTTGATTGATAAAGTGGAGGTTAAGTTTCATTCCTTGAATATTTCTCAAATTTAATTTCATCTCCTTCTTATTACTTAGTTCTTATTTAGAACACTTTTTAGTTTGTTAATTTCATCTCTCATTTTAGTTTAGTGTTACTTCACATTTTCACCTAAAAATTGTTTTAATATTTGAAAAACATAAAAAAAAATAGAAAAACCCAAAAGTTTAAAAGAATAATCAAGTGAATTATATCCATTATCTTCTCATTTTTAGCATGTTCACACCTTAGATTCGGATTAATATCCTTACTTACCATTCTACACTTGAGTTTGTTATATATTTGTAGGTAATTGAGGTTTTGATTGAAGAGCTTTTACAACAACGACAAACACACCAAAAAGCAATTCATCAGATATAGAGCCTTATTGTTAGGACAATTGTATTCTTGTTTATGCGATCACGTCTTCAGCTATTTTTGATTTAACAATAACTATGGACTAATAAAATTCTTTCTCGTCTAAGATGCCTCCTCTACGTGCACCAAGGGACATGAATGCTCATCCAGAGCCACAGCCAGCTCCAGCTCAGGGCATGATGAATGCTACAGAGGTTACTGCCATTATTGCACAGGCAGTAAATACAACACTGGCAGTACTACAACAGGCACCTCCATAGGCACCAGTAGTGGCGCCAGCACTTGTTCCCATTTTCCCTACTGTATGGGAGAGAGTCAGGGATGCCTTTCAAAAGGCGCATCCTTAAGAGTTCTCAAGCAGTTCTGATGTAGTGATGGCGAGTCAGTGGAAAAAGGATATACAGATACACCTTCGTATGTACGAGTGCACTGAGGTTCAAAGGCAAGTTTTGGCTTCCTTTAAGCTAGCAGGGGCAGCCTTATAGTGGTGGGAGTCCACTACTACTTCAGAGGAGCGGGATTTGATGCCGATTAATGATTTCTGGGTGTGGTTCGACCGAACGTATTGTCCTTCTGCCGTCAAGACTGAGATGAGGTGAAAACTTTTAGACCTCACCCAGGAAGGGAAGATAGTTGCGAAATAAGAGGAGGAGTTCACGCAATTGACTAATATGGTACCAAACGAGGTACCTACTAAGGAGAAACGAATCCAGATGTTCATGAATGGTTTGACTTGGAGGATACGACAGCACCTTTTAGGTAACCTTTCCCTACATTCCTACACAGATGTCCTATATGCAATATAATTGTATTTTCAGGGCAACTGCTTTCATTCTAAGGGAAGCAAATGGGGAGGAGAGCCCTGCCAGTTGGGCAAGACAGAGGGAGGTAGTGCTAGTGGGGCACCAACTGATCATATTCAGAGACAGAGTTCCCAGCAGGGGGATTATGCTAAGAGGTTTCGTTCAGGGGGTTTCAGGCATGGTCACGGGGACTTTAGATAAAGCTACTAGGGCCAACAACAGGGAGGACAACAGGGCCAAGGTAGGGGTGGTAACGTCCAGCAGGGCCGAGGTTACCAGGGACAGAGGGGAGGAAATTTCACCGGCGAATATTATACTTGTGGCAAGACTAGCCATAAGAAAAAGGATTGCCTCGATAGGGACTGGGTCCCTCGGCAACATGGTGCTCACCAGGAGCCCTAGAGACTCATCTTTCTCGCCGCCCTACCAGCTCCAATGCCAGTTCTATCCTTTCCCACAGCTTTGGTGCAGCAGGGGCAACTTCAGTATAGACGGGTCAACATCCATCAGGCCGCAGTCCTACAGACTCCACCCACGATTAAGGGTACGTTTTCTATTCAGGGGACTATGGGGGATATTTTATTTGATACGGGGGCCACACATTATTTTATTGCCATGAGGTTTGCACGTGCTTTGGGATTACTAGATACAACAAAGAGTATTATTACATGTGTATATTCGTCTTTGGGTAGTGGCTCACTGATTTTCTTTAAATGTCAAGGGGTGGGTATAGAGATCGGGAGACTTACTTTACCTCTCGACATGCTTGTATTAGAGATGTCCAAGTATGATGCGATTATCGATATGGATTGGCTTGTTCCATATAGGGCCATGATCGATTATTTTAGTAGGAGTATTATTTTTGCTATACCTAGTCAGGAGATGTTCATGGTGGCGATGCCTCATTCTATGGGAGGATCTTCCATGTATTTGTATTATATAGAGGAGGAGAACTCTAAAGAGGTGGTGATACCTCTTGATTCGATACCGGTGATTCAGGAGTTCGCTGATGTATTCCAGGATATTCTGGGATTAACACCTAGCAGAGAGATAGACTTGTTATAGATTTAACGTCGAGAACTCGGTCGATAGCTCGCGTACCTTACCGTATGGCTCCAGCAGAGATGAGGGAGTTACGGGATTAGATAGAATAGCTGTTGGGTCAAGGGTTTATTCGTAGGAGTACTTCACCTTGGGGTGCCCCAGTGCTATTCGTTAAAAATAGAGATGGATCGATACGGTTGTGTTTCGATTATCGTGAGTTGAATAAGGTCATAATACGAAATAAGTATCCATTGCCCCGAATCGGCGACTTATTCGACCAGTTGAGAGGAGCTGCTTTCTTCTCGAAGATTGACTTGAGGTCGGGATACCATCAGTTATGGATCAGGGAGCAGGGTGTGTTGAAGACTGACTTCTTAACGAGATATGGTTCCTACGAGTTTAGGGCTATGCCTTTTGGGCTAAGCAACGCCCCATCCGTGTTTATGGACTTTATGAACAGGATGTTCAGAGAGTTCTTATATCAATTTATCATTATCTTCATAGATGATATCCTGATTTACTCTCAGACAGAAGAGGAGCATGTCGAACATTTGAGGCAGGTTTTGCAGACACTGCGTCAGCACGAGTTGTTTGCAAAATATGAGAAATGTGGATTTTAACTGAAAGAGGTTTAATTTTTGGGGCACATTATTTCGGATAGAGGGATATCCGTAGATCCGGGGAAAGTGTCTGCGGTGAGGGAGTGGGGATAACCCACGTCTTAGAGTTGGCAGCAGTCGTGTTTGCACTCAGGATTTGGACACATTACCTTTTGGGTGAACAGTTTTGCCTATTTACAAACCACAAGTCACTGCAGTACTTATTCATGGAGAAGGACCTGAATATGCGTCAACGCGTGTGGCTAGATTTTATAAAAGATTATCAATTTGAGATACATTATCACCCAGGAAAGGCTAACGTAATTGCAGATGCGTTGAGCCGTAGGCTCATAGATGAGACGATAGAGGTGTGGAAGGCAAAATGGAAGGAGCTAGGGAACCAGGATGCTGTGGCCAGATCATTCATATCAGTTATGATCGTCACACCACAGATAGTGACGAGGGTGGTCCCGGCACAAGCGACAAACCCTTTTTTCCAAGAGAGGATTAAATAGCTCTTAGCCGGTGGAGTCGAGTCTTATTCGGTAAGTTTCGAGGGAGGCTTGCATTTCAACGGGAAACTCATGGTTCCAGAGGGGGAGGACCTTAGACATGCAGTGATGACGGAGTCGCATGGGTCCAGATTTACGGTACATCCCGACGGGGATAAGTTGTACCAGGAAATGAGGCGGCAGTACTGGTGGAGTGGGATGAAGAGGGATATCGCAGAGTTCGTATCCAAGTGTGCCACTTGCCAGCTAGTGAAAGTGGACCATCAGATACCACCAGGTTTACTTCAGTCGTTAGAGATCCTTATGTGGAAATGAGAGGGCATTTCCATGGATTTTATTATTGGGTTGCCTACTTCGAAGAGGGGGCACGATTCTATATAGGTTATTGTGGACCGGTTGACAAAAGTAGCCCATTTTCTGCCAGTAAGGACAAACTATATAGCGGGACAATATGCTCAGATATTTATTACAGAGATAGTAAGACTGCATGGTGTGCCTCTTGATATCGTATCAGATAGAGATAAGACATTTGTGTCTCATTTTTTGGAGAGTTTCCAGGAGGCTATGGGTACCGAGTTGCGGTTGAGTACGACGTATCATCCGCAGACTGATGGACAGACTGAACGTACTAATCAGATGCTTGAGGACATGTTGCGCATGTGTATCCTTGACTTTGGGGGAAGCTGGGAACAGTACCTTCCATTGGTGGAGTTTGCTTACAACAACTCCTATCAGTTCACGATTGGTATGGCCCCATTTGAGGCATTATATGGGAGGCCTTATCGTTCTCCAGCCTGTTGGTTAGAGGTGGGAGACAAAAAGTTACTTGGGCCTGAGTTAATTCAGGATACTTCGAGTAGGATCGAGATGATTCGAAGTCGCATAGGGGTAGCCCAGGACAGACAAAAAAGCTACGCCGATGCTAAGAGGTCCTTTAGAGAGTTTACAGTGGGGGACCAAGTTTTGTTGAGAGTATATCCTATAAAGGGGTGATGAGGTTCAGGAAAAAGTGGAAATTAGTTCCGAGATACGTAGGATCATTTTCTGTTATCGAGAGGATCGGACCAGTGGTTTACAGACTTGGGTTACCGGAACACTTACACCGTATTTATTATGTATTTCACATATCGTCACCGAGGCGGTATCTTCGGGATGAGTTGGTCCACACTCACATCGCAATAGAGGAGATTGATTTGCAGCCCAACAGTTCTTATGAGGAGAGGCTAGTAGCTATCCTAGATAGTAGTGAGAGAAGACTAAGGTCAAAGGTAGTTCCACTTGTGCGAGTTCAGTGGCAGCATCACAATATGGAGGAGTTCACTTGGGAGCGAGATGCGGATTTGCGTGAAAAGTATCCAGATTTATTTGTACCAGGTATGCCTTACTTTCTGAATTTCGGGATGAAATTCTGTTATTAGGGGGAAGTATGTAACACCCCGTATTTTTTAGAACATAAATAATTATGTGATTAATTATTATTGTGGGATTAATTAAATTAATATTCAAAAATTAATTGGTGATTAATACGGATTTAAAAATAAATATTAACTAACGTGACAAGGGTTAATACTTAATAATGAGAATTATTGAATATTACCAAGTGAACAAGTAATATGGAATTCTTGAATCTGATAAATTGTCGAGACTGAAATGTACGACAGTTTGGTATATTAAGTTGGGAAACGCGTGTGAGTCGTGTCGGGACTAATTGAATGGAATATAAAAGTAAATTATTTTTAAGTAACTCATATGGTAATTTTGAGTGCACCGTTGAGTCCGGGAGGGTCGAGATAGTCAGAAAACACTATCCGAGTATTTTATTCAGACTTCGGGAGATTTTAGGCCAAATCGGTACCCCGTAGGGGTAATTTTGTAATTTTAATTTTTGGAGAAATTAAATGGACGAAAATTGGGAGTTTATTTTATCATTTACGTGGGAGAAATTAGGGCTCACATTCACATAACTCAAGAGAGAGTCACAAATATTGAGGGAGAGCAATTCCTAGAAAGCCAAAGCTTTTAGGCATCATCTTCCACCGCCGTGACCACCATCGTATAGATCGGAAAACGAGGAACGCATATATACCAACATCACCAACAAATCAGACCGTCATATTTGACGCAAGTGTTTATTACTTGCATAATTTAGTAATAATTATGTTCATGATTAAAGTAGGTGATAACCCATCAATTTATGAGACTTAATTTTGATGAAAAACTTGATGATTTGATTCATATTGGGTTTGAGATTATAAGAGATTAAATTCTTTCATGTAGATAGGATATCATCCACGAAATTATGACAATTTTCATGAACAAATCTGGGTTATAGTAATTCTTGAATTGAAATTGAAAGAACTAGGGTTTTAATGGTATAATTTGGGGATTTTTTATTTAATTTATGTATTGTGAAGAATTGGTGATTCTAGGTTGTTAGAAATCATCTAAACATGTTAGAACATCAATTGGGTTTGCTGTTTGGGAATGAACAGTAGAGGTTTTAGAGGTGTTAATGGTGGAAAAACACTGAAATCTGGGCAAGAAGACGGAACAATGTATCTCGCACGATGTCGCGCGTAGTCGTTCGAGCGACATACGGATGTCGCAAGAAGTCGCTCGGGCGACATGTGGCAGTCGTTCAAATGACGTTGCCATCTGGTTCGAGCGACGAGGTAAATTTTAGGAATTTTCTTAGAATCCAGTTTTGGAATTTTCATTTTATTGGAGTGAGAGGAACTACCAATTAATAAATTAAAACGAGACAGGTTTACGAGAAAGTGTGTGAGATTTATACTTTACATATTTCGGGAAGAAGACTTACTTTGAAGATTAAGAGAGAGTTATGGTAATCTAATAATATTATACAATACGTAACAATGAGAATAAAATATGTATGGTAAGTATGCAACTAGGTTGGGAGAATACCTATAAATTTTAATAGGATATGCGTATGCCTATTATTTGATATTTTTGTTAAGTTAACTAATGGGTTATGTTGGTTAATACACTAAAGGGTGATAACCCGAGGGTGTAAGGTGTTTATTTAGTGCACTAATGTGTGATAACCCGGGGGTGCAAGGATATTGTATTAAGTGCACTAATGGGTGATAACTTGGGGGTGCCGGATCATTTTATTTATAGCGCCAATGGGAATCCAAACCGGGGGTGCAGGACTGGAATATATATGTATAAGAATGTTGTGACTATGTATATATGTATACATATGTGTATTTATGAGAAATTGTACTAGGAGAAATTAGTAGTTATGGCAACATTGACATATGAAAAAATCTTAATGAGATAAAGATTTAAATACTCTAATAGTGAACATGAAAGGTAGTAAAATGTGATAGAGTGCTTATAAGGTATTGTATAGGCGACACGGAAATACTAGTGTTGAGTGTAGATAGTGTTACGTGACTTTGAACTAATTAGCTTAGGTAGAATTACTAGTACCAAATAGAAGATGCGATAGGAGTGCACAATAGAAGAGATGTGAGAACTTCATGCGAGAGCACAAATCTAACATGCACATAATACTTGCTTTAAGGCAGTTTTAAATACTTGCTAAAACATATTTTTGCACATCGGGCTCTGACCCGTCTCTTGCATCTCTTTTCTCTCTTGCTATATACATATGTTTTACATCAGGTGCTCAGCTACAGGGACACCAGATTTGGAGACTTGGATTGCTTGGCGTGATACGGCTGATGTGGAAGCTGTAGCTCTTTGCATTAGACGCTCCTATCATTTCTCTCAGTTCATCTAGACTTTTCATTTAGGGCACGTGTCGTCCATTCCTTAGACATTTTATCAGAGATTGTATTTAAATAACTTCTATTTATTTCAGTTGGATTTAGTTTTACTATGGTTCTGTGGTTTAGAGTTTTGGACTGGAATATTTTATCCAGTCGTTTTTATTTCAGTACGTGATTCAGATTTATTATTTATTTTATTTAGTTGAATGGTGAATGGATTATATTTTAAATTCTTGGACTTTATAAATATGATTTTTGGTTATAATTTTAAAAAGGAAAATATTTTAACACTAACTTAATTTATATTAGCTGATTGATAAAGTTAATATTTTCGACAGTGATGCTAAAAATGAACCAACTGAATATTCAGTTTTAAAATTTTATAAAGGACAGATCACCTGATATTAAATTGGGCGGGGTGTCACATAAGTTTGGTACATTTTCAATGGAATACATAACAAAGTAACTTACATTGGAGTTATCCTGGCTATTAGTTCCAATTCGTGAGTCCTCGGGATATTGGGCCAATGCTGATATCATTCCGCTCATATGCCTGACATAGGGAATCACGCTCTAATAGATACTGATTTCTCTCCATGTTCATCGCATGAAAATCTTGTATAGTGTGGTGCATGGTGTTTTTTGTTATCGGATGTACTGTAATGGGCCTTACGCATGATTTTACATCATCTTTCTCTGGTTGCATAAGAGACATAAATAATGACCAAAATGGAACTAGACTTTCTCACCATTTTTTACATTAATTAATCAATAATATAAAATAAAAATGTGATAAAATGAATGTACGAAAATACATTGGTACCCCAGATGTACGATGAACATTAGGCATTATACCCACTAAAGTTTGATTTATAACATGGTGTACGGGCATTTACTTCTCCACCCCTATAATTAAAACAAGTGATGTTCAACACTCTTGGAAAACATCATGCTCCTAGAACACTCCTATAACGTATGACATTAAAGATAAATTACTCAAGTCAGGCTGTGGTGTCGGTGGTTTTGGGTGTATGGCCTGGGTACGGACGATGTCGAAATTAATCACCCTATGAACAAGGGAAACCTGCGAGTGTCCTCCGATACTGTGGACACCATATATCATAGTTTAGATGCATGTTTATGTAACTTAATGGAATTAAACCATCAGTTAGGCTTGTAGCGGCGTGCGATAAACTCAGGAAGAATGTGCTCGTAAGCTATGTCGAACACAATTGGAAAACGAATGTGTTGATGTCAACACTGGCCCACCGAGTACTAGGCGTAGATACAACCCCAACATATAAACCATGTGTTGCCTAGTATGAATGTGAAACTCCACCACCTTATCCCCATCCAGGTGCTGGATCCTTTTCCATGGTTACCACACCAATAATGCAACTATCCTCAACACCAGCTAATTCTAATCCATAATGAGGTTGTGGTTAATGTTCCTTTCTATCATTTACCAAAAATGTGAACACCACACAAGAATATAGGAGTATTATCCACATTCACATATGTTGTATCCATCATTTGGCAAACGCATCGCAGATATTCAAACCACAAAAAATGTAAATAATGAAATTCAAATAAATTCAACAAGGCTAGTGAAAGTGAGATATAATTTAAATGATGAAATGTAATCAAATTCACCTGTATGATCTGTGCGGGGAAAGAAAAACCACTTGTATACCAGTGTTTCTAATTGTTAAGAATAATATGCCAAAATTAGAAAAGAAGAAATTCCTTACATCCCTTCCCCATCCTCAGTTACTCATCATAACCCACCAATTTCTTTACCCGACAAAAATATCCAGACTATACAATGCTCAACATAATATATATATATATATATATATATATATGTTGGCAAAAGGCTAGGAAGATATTCCCAGGCAAACTAAAAAGTCTCTAGGTGATCACCAAAAGACACACTATCACCCGATCCAACTTCCAATCTCATTAGTGTGGTAAAACAAAGAAGGTTGAATCGTATTTCTTTATTTAGAAAGTGATATGTGTGGGTTATGTCCAACCATCCCTCGTTTAAGATGGGAATAAAGAGATAATCAATTTGCGTGTAGGGATTAATAATAACACTACAAAAAATATTATCATTAATTATCCCCACAAAACAACCCAATTGTAATAATTTTCAAATAACTAAGCCTAGAGAGAGAGGGAGAAATAGACATATAGATGGATATAAGCCCTCAATTTTATATCTTCCGTATAAATTCACTGACATATAAGATGAAGGGTAGTTAAGTCAAAGAAGGAAATTATTTGGGACTGGCAATGTTTGGGCTATATATAGAATCACTAACTATAGGGACTTGCTGTATTTTGGCTACATCATCGAGAGTGATAGTCATCTCCCCCAATGGCATGTGAAAGTTACGTGTCTCCTGATTCCACCGCTCAACGAAAGCAGAAACCAAGGCGTAGTCAATGTCTTAATGGTTATATTTAATCAAACCAATGAGATTCGACCTAGAATACAATATCACAAATATCATTATAACCCTAAAAAATATCATAAATTTTTATAAGTTAAATTTACAAATATGTTTACCACTGATTTGGTCCATATACCAAAGGAAATATGGTCCTTGAAATCCCTTAGGAGTTTGAATTCTTTTAAACCCCCATAATCATTAGTCGATGAGCCATTATTAGTTACCTTCATTTTACTGTATGCAACAACTGCCTTCTTTTATCTTTTTACGGGATTACTCGATGGGGCAACATCAGTAAATTATGGAATATCCCCATGACAATGCTCAACCTCAACATTTTCCTCCTCCTCAATATCATCCCTAGAGTCATCCTGATGTGCATCGTGTACAACATCATCCACAGAGTCATCTGGATATGCATCATATGCAACCTCTCGGGGCACGTCTAAACTCAAAGCACATGATAAGGCATGTATATCTTCTCAGCGCTTCCTCTCAGAAGCAATAATCGACTTCCTTTTTGGACGCGAGTAACATATAAGTTTGTCAAACATATAAGTTTATCCAGTTGTAACCTGCATTAAATCATGATATACAACATAAGGAACACAAACCATTAAACACATGCGATTAAATTACATTGTAACTAACATACATGAATAACTAACATGAGTTATAGGTAAATAACTAAACATATATGAAAAACTAACATGACTTATAGGTATATAACTAAACGTATATGAATAACCAATATGAGTTATAGGTATACAACTAAATATATATGAATAACTAACACGAGTCATAGGTATATAGCTAAACATATATGAATAACTTTGATCGGTCGGGGCAAAACAAACAAAATAAAACATAAACTTGTCATAAAAATATGAGTAAACATTAATGACTCATCACAACACTACTGAATGGAAAGTTTGATTAATGCTTAGTTTCATTCGTCACATACCTAGCGAGTAACTAATAACAATTCGGGGTTATAACCCCGAATAATACCACGTTGTCCTTCTTATTTGATTATTTACAAATAACACAAAGAAAACCTAAACAATCATTTGTCTCATACCGAATGAAACCCTATAAAATATACCTTAGTGGTTTATTGTTACATATCGATTCAAATCATCATCTAAACTGAAAATCGCAATTCTTTTTGTCCGATTCTAAAACCAACGATTCAAACTCAGACCTATTAGGGTTTTAACTATGTTTTAAACATTATCAAAGGTTGTTTATAATAAGTTTATGCATGTTTTCACACTTCAAATATGTTAAACCCCTAGTTTTTTTGTATGGATGATGTTGAGTACCAATATGATTGAGTGAGTGTTGATGATGATTTGATATTGGTCTTTGTAGTGTTTAGATGTTAAAAGTTGATAGATTTATATGCTATGATGTTTAGAGAGAATGAGGGAAAATGGGTAAATGAAATTTTTTAACTTAAATAGTGGGTAATCCATATGGTGATATAATGAAGAAAAATGTGAGTTTGTGTGGTATTATAAAATCAAAAAAATCTTATGGGGCTGAAAAAAAAGGTCCTGATATTTCCACAAAAAATATTACTCCAAAACACCCTTTTCTCCAAAACACCACATAAGTACATAATATTCGTACAAAACACCTAACACACACAACAACACATTAATATTGTCCCATATAAAAACCCAAAAAATTTTGAACCTCACTTTTTATATTTCATCTCTATATCTCTTTAACTTCCCTCCCAAACCTTTCAACCTTCCAATCTTTTAACTTACTTTCATTTTATCTCAAACCTTACTACTTATGCTCAAGCTTCAATTCTGGTATGTTACACCATTAAAACTTACTCCCATTAGTGTCATTTTATCAAATATATGTCTCATTTTGTGTATCCCTATCATGCAAACTACATATAAAATCCCATTATAAACTCATTAAACCATGCAAAATATAAGCTAAATAATTATAACCGGTAATATATTGCATGATAAAAAAAAAAGCTAGTATTTAGCCCATTTAACAAGCTAGGGGTTACTGATTTGAAAAAAAATTACCTGATCTTTGCACCTACGGCTTTCCGTCCCCGAAGGTGCCAACACTTTATGGTCATATCCCACCATGGTTTACTATTTACGGTCATGTCCCACTGTGGTTTGATGTTCACAACCATAAACCACAAATATATTCTTTTCACGACCTCTTCTAATCGTAATTTGTTGTTTCACGGCCAATAATCACCGTATTATACCAAAAATTAATTATACCAAAAAGAAACATTAAAAATATTGTGAAATTATACCACTTTAACTTAATGAATTTTTGTATAATAAAAATATTGTCATTCTTAGGCCCTTACATATTATTTGACAACCGTTTATTTTATATTTTCTTCATATTGAAAATATTTATTGTAATTTTTAATGTATGCATATATATATGATTTTGGAAGTTTCAACATGATGAACGTATCTATGTATGCATGTATATATGATTTTATTATATAAATGTGGCTATATGCTTATTATTTCTTTGATGGTATGAACTTATTAATTTGATGTTCATTTGCTTATATAATTTTATTGAATTCTTATGTAGGTCATATAAATGGGAAAAAGTAAAAATCCTCCTGTCGCACCCGAGCGGAAGAGGAGGTTGGAGGCGGCGAAGGAAGTACGACCACCCATATTGTCCTCGTCTAGTAGTAGTTATATTAGTGCCCCTAGTTTGAGCAAATGATATTCTCCTACGAGGACGTTCGATAAAGTAGTCGACCAAGTAGTAGGAAGTTTACTAACGGTTGGTGAGGGTGCTACATGGCAGTCAATTGAGCAAGTGGTTGAGCATGATATAGGTGATATACTTGAGGTAAAAGTGAGAGATAAAGAAGAAGAGAAAGAAGGAGAAAAAATAAGAGAGGAATCCAGATAGGAGGAAAGAAAGCAAGAAAGAGAGGAGGAAAGAGATGAAGAAGGAAACGGTGAAGAAGATAAAAAAAAAGAGATGAATAAGAGGTAGAAGGAGTGAAAGAAGTAGAGGACCCCAAAGATGATACAAACGAGTCTTCTTCATCGGTAGATAAAATCCAACCGTCCATATTTAAAGCGCCCGAGAAGAAAGCACGTAAAAAAATGAGCCACTCAGATTCACAACCGCTTGAAGGGTGCATGCCAAATAACCTTGAATTGCTAAAAAAAATTCATAACCATATTGGTTATTCGAAATGGAACCGAGATGAGGAGAGGGGAATAATGAAGTGCTTGTAACACTACAAAAAAATTGTTGGGTGGGACAGAGAAGGAAGATGAGCGGGTTATCGAGTTGGTAAAGAACTCGGGTCTGTGGGGTCTGATAAAATGCTCCTATCGGTACATAGACTACATATCGATGTTGGCATTCATCGAATGGTGGCAACTAGAGATAAATTCATTTCATAAGTCATTTGGTGAGATGACCATTACCTTTAACGATGTGTACCATCTCCTTTAAATCTCGATAGTAGGTAAACAGGCGTACAATACTGTTTTTAGGAATGCTGAGGAGAAGGCTGCCCAAATCTAATGGCTTACAAAATATCTGGGTTGTACTGGGAGGAGAATTTATAGGAGTGCAAGTGTGTCTATGCCATATGTTTTGACTGAATAATGAATTTGTGCGAGGGGAGGGTTAAAAAGTTGAGGGAAGATGTCATTAAGAAACAAATTGAACAGGATGCTAGGGGTACTTGCTTTTCATGGTCGATTGCTTGTTATTTTCGGACAAATCGGAGAACCAAGTCTCCGTGTACTACTTGCAATCATCGCGAAAAGTCGGTAAATGCGAAGAATATGCTTGGGGGATGGGAGTATTAGTGCATTTACATCAGAAGATAGGGATTGCATTACGGGTAAACGTACGGCAAGTGGTCGGATATCTTCCCCTTCTCGTGGTACATATTTTAAATTTAACGCATGCTTTTGATTTTGTTTTGTACTATATGAATTTCCTAATTAATATGTTAATTTGATTCCAAGCATGCATATATGTCAACTTCAATATGGCCAGGGGTGTTAGAAATCTCGAGTTTCAGCATAGCGAGTCACATCTATATAAATGGAGGGCGCAAACGGTGTCAGGTGATGCCTTTGCACAAATATTGGAGCTAAGGGAAACCTTAGATGATTTAAAAGCTTCAGATGTAAGTATTATTTATTGTAAACACAATATTTGTTCTTTTTTTTATGTAGTAATATTTGGAAATGTTTTTAGGTTGTATGGGGTACATACTCTGAAAACATAGTGAGGCCTACCCATTTCAGGAGGTCTCATGGTACAACGGCCTCCTCATTTTTTGTGATATCGGTGAATCCTATTACCCATAGAGGGTCCTACACCAGGTTGGCCATGTTCAAACAATCCCTAAACCACCAATGCACCCTATATCAGAGGAGAGAAGAGGGGAAATATCCAAGTAGTCTACAAAGTAAAGTTTGATATCGAGAAATGGTATCAACTTAACTGGGTGGACCATGTTATTTTCGATGGCAAACGCTCAACTATGGTGAGGACCGTGCCATAGGAATGTGTGGATGGGTATATAATTTGGTACCTAAAAAGATCCCATCCATACATTCAAAATCCCGAGCATAGACTACGCAAGCTGGGGTTAAAACACTCAGATAAAATGGTAAATGTTTCAAAATTTAATCGTAAATTGATTTTTTTTCCAAGTATTGTCTAACACATTTTATGGTAATATGTATATAGGCCCTGGGGATAGACGTAGCTGTTAGCCTACTCCAGGAGGCTATTGAAGCCGACTCGGACCAGGAGGTTTCGAATATCTTTAAATTATCACGTACTGCGCTTGACGCCTTGCTTGAGGCCAAGGGAACACACTCTCATAAAGAAAAGAGAAAGACACCGTTGTGTTAATAAACTCAAACCAAGGCATGTCATAATCCAGCCCCCAAGTAAAAGGCCCCCCAATCGAAAATCCCTCGAAGAAGCGTTTAATGCAAAAGTAAACAGAATTTGATGGAAAAATTTCTTTGCAACTCAATTGTGTTTTAAAACAATTTTGAATTATGACCTATTGGAAAAAAATTTGAAGTATGACGTGTATGAACAATATTTTGTTTGAGTGTAAATAATATTAAGTTTGAATGTAATTCTTCTTTGTAATTATTCTTATATGAACATTTTTAATTGTACTTTTTAGTGATATCCTGATTAATTATAAATAAATACTTGGTTCATTGTACATTACATTATAAATTACCTTACAAAACATTATAAATAAATACTAAGGGCTACATAACATGTATGGCGGGATCCAATCGTTAGTGATTGGTATACGATGTGGTGTGACCGGGAGTGCAAAGCTCATGGTGTGGTGTTAACGAGAGCATATAAAACAAGGTCTCAAGTGACCGTGATGATGTAAAACAAGGTTATAAGTGACCGACATATTTGGGTTGGAAAATATCCTAAGTTTATGCCTAAATTAAACGATGACATCAAACCATGGTATATAAAGCTACGGCTTAAAGTGACAGTGAGGATGTGACACACGATTGCAAGTGACTAGCATATTCCACCCCAAAAATATCCCAAGTTTCCGCATAAATTAGATCGTGACATCAAACCTTGGTATATAAAGCCACGATTTCAAGTGACCGTGAGGATATGACACACGGTTGCAAGTGACCGACATATTCCACCCTAAAAATACCCCAAGTTTCAGCATAAATTAGACGGTGACATCAAACCGTAGTATATGAAGCCATTACTGCAACTGACCGTGAGAATGTGACATACGATTTCAAGTGACCGATATATTACACTCCAAAAATACACCAAGTTTATGCATAAATTAAATGGTGACATTAAACGTGGTATATGAAGGTGCGACTGCAACTAACCATGAGGATGTGGAACACGATTGCAAGTGACCGACTTATTTAGGTTGGAAAATACCCCAAGTTTCTGCCTAAATGGGATGGTGACATCAAAACGTGATTTAAGAATGTATGGATACAAGTGACCGTGAAATGTGAAATACGGTTTCAAGTGACCGACATATTTGGGTTGGAAAATACCCCAAGTTTTTGCCTAAATAGGACGGTGACATCAAAACGTGGTTTAAGAATGTACGACTACAAGTGATCGTGAGAATGTGAAATATGATTGCAAGTGATCAACATATTTAGGTTGGAAAATACCCCAAGGTTCTGCCTAAATGGGACAATGATATCAAACCGTAGTTTAAGAATGTACGGTTTCAAGTGACCGTAGTATCACTGGGACGGTGACATCAAACTGTGGATAATTATCCTACGGTGTGGTGTTACCGTATATCTTACCATCATGGTGTGGTGTCACCGTTACCGATATAATTACAGTTTAAAGTGATTGTATGTTACTTTTAAGATTTCAAATGCCTTACTTTATCTCAAAACCTTGCTTTATCACATTTAAAAATAATAGTTTATATATACTTGCATGTAACCAAATTGGAAACTGATTTACATATAACTAATGTTTGAATAAAAAGCTTAAACAAGTTAAAATCATCTGTAAAACTTTCACCATTAACCAAGTTACATATAACCAATATTTGAACAACAACTTAAATAAAATTACAATCATTCGTAAGACTTTCACCAATAACCAAGTTACATATAACCAATATTTTCACAACAAGTTTCAAATAGTTACAATCACCCGTAAGACTTTTACCAATAACCAATATTTGCAAAAAAAGTTGCAATCATTAGTAAGACTTTCGCTAATTAAACCACCATCAGGTCTTTGTCTTCATCCGACGATATCAAGCACGGCTCATCTTTCATCGCAATGTCTTCGGGACATATATTCTGAAATATTTGTAAGATGGACTTGAACAAAGTAGGACACTCTACGACATATTGACGGGTCTTCGATCTTCAGTGAGAGGCAATTGGTGGTATGGGATAAAATCTTGTCCATTTTAAATTCACCCAATAAATATTTGATACGTTGAGGATAAAGATGATGCGATTCTCTTTCATCATAGATTTTGGCCCATTGTCGACTGGAACAAAAGTTAAGCATTGTAATTTGGACAACCAATAGATTAAGTACATTCGCCATAAATTAGCCAAACTCTATCATTATAAACCAATGCTCGCTTGTGCATGAGTGTCTGAAATAGTCTAATCTCCTTTAATACTCATTAATATCATAAGAGGTCATAATTGCATCCCAAAATGACTTGTCCCTACGTAGCTCGGACAACAGAACACTACGAATAGCATGATAATATTCTAGTCCATCGCCAACACCTGCACCTTTAGAAATAGTCGTATATCCACAGTTTCCATCCGATTTGACATCATGTATATCGTCCACAAATGATTGGAAGAACTTGGGAATGTTCTTTATATGCATCTTCTTTTCTCGAGACCATGTATTCGATTTCACGCTCGTCAATGGGGTCTTATTTACAAAGATTTTTTAAGCTCCGCTGTGGACGGTACATCCTGCTCCTAAGCACAATGGGTTCTTTTCGTAGATATATCAACAAACTTTTACCCTAAGGTGGCTTACCCTTTTGACAAATTTGTACTTGTTCCATCAAGGGCGTGCTAGAGGGTTGAGCAATTTCCATTAACTTTCTTAGCATCATCTCTCTAACGGCTTCACCCGCCTCAGTTCACCGTTTCTTAAATAATATCATCTCGGGAGTATATTTAAGCTTATGGTACTAAGGGATGTCTAAAATAATGACAAGTTTCTTTCAATGATCGTCTAGTGCCCACCATGGAATTGCTTTGCCTAACTTCTCCCATTGGGTGGACACATGGTAATCCATAGATGTTGCGAATTATATATGAGCATCGTATCTCCGTGTATTAGGTGTTAGCGATTGATACCCTCAAGATCGATCTCATGCAATCGATCTCCACAACAATTAGGTTCAAGGCATAGTGTGATGTCCTACTACGGATCTCGTGCAACAACCTGTCATTGTGGCCATGCTTGGTGGATTGGAGTGATTTATGAAACTCCATTTGTATTTGAGTGACTTGGTGGCCAAGCAATGCGTCCATACCCTTCCACACCATCGTAAACGAACCAGTACTATATGTTATGTGTTTTTTCAGTTGGGCATGGGTACCCTCCGCTCTTATAGTTATGCGGTTGCCACAGTGGCATACGCGATTAGTCCACGCATGCTCGAACTGAAAATGCAAAGGCATTCAGTTCTTTTGTATGTACCCAATCACGTTTGGGTAGTTTTGCCAGTTTTGACGAAAATCTAGCCATGCATTCTTAAAGTCGATCGGATTCTCCAACTCCACAACCCCAATCCAACCTTGCATGAATACCATTTTATCCTGGTCTTTGATGTTATGTTTCACACATACACCTTCAATGTTTTTTTGAACACGAAATAAACATAATAGAATTATGTCATGTGGAAACACGTTTGACAAAGCGTTTAGACAATATTGTTATTTGTCAGAGATAACAACTTGCAATAAAACTTCTGGCTCGTATAGTGACTGCAAATGTTGCAGTGCGCAGCTAAAATTATCCTCTTTCTTACTCTTTAGAAAAGAAAATGCAATGCAAAATGATTGCCCGGTGGAAGTGACTCAAATAATCTTAAATAATGGCATATTGTACCGTTTGGTCTTGTAGGTGAAATCGATCACCAGTACAATCGGGAATCATTTCACCAACAAGAAAGAGGCGGGTGTGCGAAAAATAAATCCTCCACCACATCAGTTTGCTCATGCCTTCTATGCTAGTGGACATAACTTTTATCCGTGAGCAAATGCATTAATTGTTGTATGATGGTGCACCCTTGCATTTCAACGTTCTTTATTTTGCCTTTTGCGTTATAAATTGTTCGTATGATAAAATAATTGCATTCCAATTTCTTTTTTAATATCTAGAGTACTTCATTAGGGCCCACCCCATTGTTGATAATCTCAGCAGCAATATTTCACTCTTCTTGGGAGAGTTGACCTACATAAGGGTGTCAACAAGTGTTTTAGACACCTCATGGTTGCGTAGCCCACATACAATTTCCACCCCGCAACTACCATCATCATGCGAAACGCCTTTCAATCGAAAGGGACAATCACACTTTCGCTTTCTAGAACACCGCTTCCTCTTCTTGTCTATCCCCCTCGTCTTTTCCGTTTTTATGAAGGTCGCTTCGCTCACAACCAAGTACGACCCTCCCATTTTAGACTAAATTGGCCTTGTCGAATTTCAAAACGACCACGACCGTATGAAGCTTACGACCAACTTGTTGACACCAATCAATCATCTTGTCGCGGTCATAAAAAATCTGCATAAGACGAATATTGTTAGATGAAAAGGATATTTTAAATGGAAATTTCAAGTATAAATGAAAAATCATGTTAAGTACAAATATAAATAAACTAAACATGCCTCCTCAGTGGTGAATTCGACTGTGTGGTCTTGTGTAATCGCATAAACATCCATCCTTCTTCTATTGTCGCATCCTAACAATGCTTACAATCAAGTTATGTCATTTATTAAAAGTTTTAAATTGTTGAAATTTAACTATGTGATATGGTTTTTTACCATAGACAATGTGAAATCTGGAAACAAATCGAGCCAATATTTGTGCAAGGTTTATGATGTTGCTTGTTCGCTCATATTCGATTCATGCATATTATATTCCTCGGTGGAAGCACATTGGGTAGATACACTCGATACAGTTATATTGTCTATATCTTGCCAAAATGTATCATCAAGTTCCAATCGGGGAATCCTTAACACGATTATATGAAAACGCAGTGTATGATCCCACGGCCTCATCCAATTATGATTCAATTATTGACTAATAGTAACCCACGGTCAAATAATACCGTGGTACAAAATGATACGATAACTTATAACCGAAAGCTTCCATCACTTACGTCGACGGATGACCGTAAGTGTAGTCAACCCAGGTTTTGTTTTTGAATATTTTCATCATTTTAAATGTTGTTTTATAGATTATATAGTGTGTAGAGGTGTTTTAATACCTCAAAATCACCAAGAGAGCATTGGACGTTCTCAGTTTGGGAAACTTATACGTCAACTTTCTTTTCCTCAACCATTAACCCATTTAACCTTGATTTTTGTATAGAACAACACAATAAACACCACAACACAACAAATGCATGAAAATAGAAATTGGGAGAGAAATGAAGAAGATGATTTGGGTTAGGTTTAACCTTGGGTTTGAAGGTTTCGATGGGAAGATCAACAATTTTGATTTTTGTTTATTGTGGTGTTTTAGATTATATGATATTAGTTTGTGTATTTTTTTGTTTAGTTTGGAGTATATTAGAAATTTTAAAGGAAATAAAAGGTACAATACTTTTGGATGTGATTAGAAAAATATGTATTTAATCACTACTACTTAAAAATAGTGGAAAGCTCTTGAAGCACACATTTTACACTAATACCCTTATATGATGAAGGATTCTCCTTTCCGCCCTCACTTATACTTTCTCATTGATGTCTCCCTAATCATCACATTTTACACTAAGGCCATCTGTAGTGGTGTAGTGCAAGTACATTTTTTGGCTTAAATTTTTCCTCCGATTTTTACAGTGGGACAATGCAAAATACTGATGTGGCGGAGAGTGGGCGGACGACTTTTTACCGCCCAGATTTAATTTACCGTTTGGATATTAATTTTTTTTTCAAAAGTGAGGTTCGGAGGACAAATTATAGGCTCCCAAAAATCTGGGCGGGTATATTTTTAACGCCTAATCTGGGCGAGTATCATTTTAACGCCCAGAACTGTTGGGCCCCACTTACACATTGTGTATCGGCCTACATTTGCATCCTCTCTACATTTTCTCTCACCTAAAACTACACAATATCCTACCCACTATGAGACATAAAAGTCTAAAACTACACATTTAAACATGGGGCATTCACATTTAGATCCTATTATACTTTATTTTAGACATTCTAGTCCCACCATGTTTTTCCCTTACATATAAGTCCTATTCCTAATTTTTTGGAACTTTTTTCACAATTTTACCCTTTTAAAACCAACCATCCATAACTTCCCTGAGGAAGTTACATAAGTGGTTGGACCTTTTTTTTTAATCGTCAAATGATCATAACTTTTGATTCACAAATCCATTTTTCGCAAAATTACTATTTTTGAAATCTGCTCGACGAGATCTATCAAACAAGATCCATGAAGGCTATAAAATTCCAAAGAAAAAAATTTACACAAACAATAAACTATACTGTATGCACTAGAATATGAAATAGTTTTATATATGTGACATAACAGACAGTAACATTTACTGTGGTCATATTACACAGTATATATATATATAATGTGATAACACAGTAAATGCTATTATTTGTAAAAATGTCATAGATATTAAACTTTATTGCATACACCAGAAAATGAAATAGTTTTATATCTGTGACTTTTTCATAAACAATAACATTTATTGTGTTAATATATTTATGAAATATTGTTATTATATATATAACATTTTCACAAACAGTAACATTTACTGAGTTAATATTACACAATATATATATATATATATATATATATATATATATATATATATATATATATATACACACGGTAGAGCCAAACATCTTTTTTTTCAAAATTACCATATTTTTAAAGGTTTACGCTAGCGACATTCAGTCCCCACCACTACCCACCCCCATTGTCGGAGCTTCAATGACTTTTATCAGAGCTATGATTTGTGTGGGTAGTAGTGGCATATGGTGCTCCTGGCGCGGACCTCTGAAATTAAGAGAATATTAGATAAATGGAATTTGGATCCACCAGAGCTCCGATTTGGGGTGAGTAGGGGTGACATTGGGTTAGGTTTATATCTATAACATTTACTGTGTTATAAAACAGTGTGTGTATATATATATATACGGTGGATACAAACCTCTTTTTTCTGATATTGTCTTATTTTCAACGGCCCGCGTTAGCGGTATCTAATCCCGACCACCACCAACCCCAATTGTCGGAGCTCCAACAACCTTCATCAGAGTTCTGATTTGGGGTGACATGGAAATAAGAGAATATTGGATAAATGGAGTTTGGATCCACCCGAGCTCCAGTTTGAGGTGAGTAGGGGTATCATTGGGTTATGTTTATATTTGTAATATTTTCACAAATAATAAATATTACTATTTGTGAAAATGTTACATCGGCATTCCATGCTACCTTAAATCGGAGCTCTGATGAAGGTTGTTAGAGCTCCGACAAAGGGGGTGGGTGTGGGTGGTGGTGGGGATTGGATGCCGTTGGCGCAGACTGTTAAAAACAAGATAATATCAGGAAATATATATATATATATATATATGCTGTGTTATATGAACACAATAAATGTTAATGTTTGTTAAAATGTTATAGATATAAATCTAACCCAATGCCACCCCTACTCACCCCAAATTGGAGCTCCGGTGGATCCAAACCCCATTTATCTAATATACTCTTAATTTCAGAGGTCCGCGCCAGCGGCATACTACTACCCACCCAAATCATAGCTATGATGAAAGTCGTTGAAGCTCCGACAATGGGGGTGGGTAGTGGTGGGGATTGAATGTCGCTAGCGTAAATCTTTAAAAATATGGTAATTTTGAAAAAAAGAGGTTTGGATCTACCGTGTGTATATATATATATATAATGTGATATCTCAGTAAATTTTACTGTTTGTGAAAATGTTATATATATAAAACTATTTCATAAATATATTAACACAGTAAGTGTTATTGTTTGGGAAAATACCACAGATATAAAACTATTTCATTTTCTGTTGTATACAATAAAGTTTAATATCTATGACATTTTTACAAACAATAGCACTTACTGTGTTATCACATTATATATATATATATATATAATATGCTCCTATTTTTAAAGCTCTGCGCCAACGGCACCTAATGCCACCCCTACTCACCCCAAACCAGTGCTCAAGAGGATCCAAATCCCATTTATCCAATCTTATTTTCAACGGTCCGCACCAGTGGCACCCCATGACACTCCGGTCGATCCAAAACCCATTTATTCAAAAGTCTCTTATTTTCAAAGGTCCGCGCCAGCGGCACCAAATGCCACCCTTACCCACCCCAAATCGGAGCTCTGACGAAGGTCGTTGAAGCTCCAACAATGGTGGTAAGGATTGGATGCCGCTAGCGCGAACTTTTAAATATTAAAATGTCACATATATAAACTATTTCATATTCTAGTGTATACAGTAATAAAGTTTACTGTTTGTGTAAATTTTTTTCTTTGGAATTTTATAGTATTCATGGATCTTGTTTGATAGATCTCGTCTAATAGATTTAAAAAATAATAATTTTGCAAAAAACGAATTTGTGAATAAAAAGTTATGATAATATTTAAAGTTATAAAAGAATAAAATTGTGAAAATTTTTTATAAAAAAATTGAAATAGACCCTATAAAATCGTTGAAAAGTCAATAAAAAACGGGACTTAAATATAATTCTCTCTTTAAACATCCCACAACTCGAGATGGCCTAATACACACACACGCTATATATATATATATATATATATATATATATACTGTGTAATATTACCACAGTAAATGTTACTGTCTGTTTGTTAAAATGTCACATATATAAACTATTTCATATTCTAGTGTATACAGTAATAAAGTTTACTGTTTGTGTAAATTTTTTTCTTTGGAATTTTATAGTATTCATGGATCTTGTTTGATAGATCTCGTCTAATAAATTTAAAAAATAATAATTTTACAAAAAACGAATTTGTGAATAAAAAGTTATGATAATATTTAAAGTTATAAAAGAATAAAATTGTGAAATTTTTTTATAAAAAAATTGAAATAGACCCTATAAAATCGTTGAAAAGTCAATAAAAAACGGGACTTAAATATAATTCTCTCTTTAAACATCCCACAACTCGAGATGGCCTAATACACACACACGCTACTCTCTCTCTCCTCTGTTTCTCTTCCCAGCGGACTCGCCCCATTTTTCATTTACAGAACATCACCCTTCTGCCTCCCCCGACAAATAAAACCTCCAAAAGGTATATAAACCGGATGAAGCCTAATTTTGACAGTTTATAACCCTATTGAATAGTCCAATAATCAAACCCTATAGACCCATTCAAATCTTGGTCCTCAGGAGAAAAGTCGCTTTGCTTCAGGTATTACACTATAATCCATTTGTTCTTTATTTAGGAATTTAACGATTCCATTGTTTATTTCCTCAACCCTTTGAGTTTTATTTCAAAATTAACAATTGATCATTTATTTAAGAACGCCAAATTAAAATGCTGGATTACACATTTTTACCATCTTCTTTTCCTTTGAAATTTTACTTTATTATTCATACAAGACCATGTCGATTCCTCACATTAAGTTATGAATTTGATCACCGAACCCCCTTTTTTCTTTGGCCTTGTGTTCAGCCCCTGTTTTGATTTTTTTTTTTCGTTTCTCCTATGATTATGTTATTCTTATATTAATGTATTCCTGCACATTATATGACTTGTGTTGGAAATGGATAAGTTTATTATAGTATGGCAGGAGAGATATGGAATTTTATTAAAGAATTATACCAATAGTTTGTTGTGTCTTTTTAATCATGTAAAGATTGACCATGGCAGACTAATGTGGGAACCCTCGGCAGTGAGAAATCCATTGCCTAACTGGGTTCTTTGTGGTATTTTATTTTTCAATTATATTTATTTCGCCTTTCTATTTCGAAGCTCTATTTGGAGGCTTGTATATCTCAAAGTCCTCTATATGCCACTAACTTTGTAATTTTCCAGCGTTTAGTATATGATATGCATAGAGTTGTATATCTCAAAGTCCTCTATATGCCATAAACTTTGTAATTTTTCAGTGTTTAGTATCTGATATGCATAGAGCAATTTACAATATCTGTACCAACCCCAAATTTTTCAAACAATATTTGTTTAAGCTGGATTGAGTTGTCAGGTAACCATTTCTCAAAATCAACATTAGAAACAACTGTTTTAGTTTTCAGGCATGCCATGAAGAATTATGCGCAGAGCTACTATAGAACTTTGATAAGAAGTGAGTGAAAAGTATGTATCTTACAAAAAACTTAATCAGCTGAGGTTAAATTTGAATGATTTGACATTAGAATGTTAGAATCCTTGGTACACTGCCCTATAATTTTATTTCTTAATTAGTCAAATTGTGAATTCTGATTTTTTTATAAATGCCACAAGAGCAGGAGGCCAACTTGCATTTGGTTTCAATTTGTGTGTAAATATCATTTTCGTCACATGATTTAAATTAAAAGATTAGTGCAATAGTCCTTATGGGTGATTTTTTTTTCTTGTGGCACAAGATGTCATTGTAAACAAATTCTAGTTTAAAAAAAAAATGTAAATGATCGCCGGTTAGGAAGAAGATACATCGATTCATATATAAATATGGTTCCATGTTTGAATTAGTTTTAAGCAAAATATTTTCAAGCAACCTTTTTTATATTGCCAAATATATGATTCTTGAAAATTGAAAAGTTGCATCTCAAATATATAATAGGACGACTCACCTATGAATTTTTCAATTTGTAAAATGGCGTTACGGTTTAGGCAGTTTCTCAAAAATATCTTTTTATTTAGGTACGGGTACATTTTCTCCACAAACCTCCAGTTTCTTAAATAATATTTTTATAAAAGTTCGGTTTTCAATTTGTGTAATTATGACTTTCAAAGTTTTCTTTTGCGGGGGTAAGGTATGCAAGGAGCTAACTTATTTTTTTGTCTAGCTTTTTCGAAGAAGGCCAAGAGGACAATGTTCGGGTGTCTTCGACCCCAAAGGTTTTCATGTTGATGGTTTAATTTTTATTTGTTTGCATATGTCTGCTTGAATGCTTGAATGTAATGCTGATGCATATTTTTACATCTTAAAAATGATGTCATGACAAAACAGATTTATCATAATTTTTTAATCTCCTGTTCAATTTTATATTTTAGAACTGGTGAAGATTTACATTTTTGTATTGTGTTTCAGGTCGACACAACATGGTAAAGTTATGCTTAAATTAATTATTTGGATATAGTCGCATGTGCAAAGTGGGCACACCTAGTTTAAAAAAAAGAAGAGAACTTTACGTGAAAATTGTAATGCGTCTTTTAGTGTCTTAGTGGGAAATAATGGTAATGAATGAAAGTTAGAAAATACCTAAGAACACCTAAAATAGTTTTTTCATGAAACCCCCCCTGATTCCATTCAATTTCCCTCTTGCATCTGGGCCGATAAGTGCGTCGCGGTTGATGCGTCGTCCATGTAAGTTTGTATGGATTGGGTATATTAAATTTTGTTTGTATTTCATATTTTTCTCCTGTAGAAATTAAATATGTTTATTTTTTTCTTTCAGAAATTGGTTGCATTAATATTGATTGGGCTTGAAATTGATTGGGCGTTGTATAGAATATGGAATTAATTGGGTGCTGTTATTTAGGGTTTGAAGGTGTTGTTATTTAGGGCTTTAAGTCAATTGGGTATTGTTAATATTAATTGAGAATTGTCATACAGGGCTTGAAATTAATTGTCTGTTATTATTTAGGGTTTGGAAATGCATGGTTATATTGACTTGGTATTTAGGCATAACTATGTGAGTAATTGTGTTTATGTTGAATATATATTGATGAAAAAAATGAAAATAACCCTAAAAATACCTGGCGACCCTGATGGAGTGAGTTTGGATTTGGTTTAAATTGAAATCGGTTTTCCTGGATTTGTTTGAAATGAATTTTGTATTTGGTTGAAATTGATATATGATTTTAAGCATTTTCAGCTAATGTAACCCATATTTGTAGAATTTTGTAAGCCATAATTTTTCTTGACTTTAGTTTAAATTTCATCATGTTGTCTGCCCCTGTAACCCGATGTGTTAGTATAAATTTTCTTTACTTTGATGAAATTGATTAAAACATTTTTATCTTGAAAGTGATTTGGACTTTGGTCATATTTTATACCGAAAATGAATTCACTATACAGATCATTCAATCATATTCAAAATAAATGTATACAACGATGTAAATGCAAAATGACATTGTCTATTTTATTTTTTGTTTAAAAAATAAGAAACAATTTTTTGTTTAGAAAATTTTGAATTATTTTGTAACCAAAATTCTATTACAACACAAAAATAAAAATGAAATCTGCGTAACCCACCCAATTGCCATCCCTAGTTCTGCACCCACTCACTTAAATTTTGTGTACTCTATAGCGTTGTGAACATGCCGATGTGACACCCCGCCTAATTAAATACCGGGCGATCACTCCTTTATTAAATTAATTCAAGGTGAACAGTTGGTTCATTCTCAGCATCACTGTCGTTAAAATACTTTTCCAATTTAAACACCCGAAATAATTAAGCCAAGTGTCAAAACCATTTAAAACATTATTCTCATTTTATTTAAATCCGGTTATAAAACTTTAAACCATTAACGTCTAAAGAGTCATACAACAAGTAGAAGAATAAAATGAACATTCAAGAGTTTACCTAACAATAGTAAATCCCAACATTAAAATACTAAGGAAAACATCCTGACATTTATAATCCCGAAATAAAAAGATACTGAAATTAAAAGAATTACAATCTCTGACAATACCAACTAATTAATAGAAAGAGGGCGACACATGCCCCTGCTGGATAAAACTGAACTAGGAGTAGAATCAAATGGATGAAGTCGTCTAAACAACAGGCCTGCAACTCCAACCTACGCTGCAGCTCGTTCCTGCCAAAGGACCCTATGCAAGACGCCCTGTGGCTGGGCACCTGTAATATATACATATATATATATATACAAGAGAGAAAGAGAAAAGGAAACGGGTCAGAGCCCGATAGTGTATATGATTTAAAAATTCGTTTAGCAAGTATTTAAATTGATTACAGGCCAATGCAACAACATATTAGTGCGACACTCTCTTGAGAAATTCTCACCTCTCTTCTAATGTGCACACCTATCGCACTAACCTTCCCAATGGTCTATCTCGTCATATACCACACTATCTTTCCCCAATGATTTAACTTATCTTAGGTTATTCGCAGGATTTACAACTGAACAACACAAGTATTTAAAACGTAAGATTTCAATTTGTAACCAAAGTTCTCCTTTTTACTTTATTAATCAATAAAGTTTTCCAGTGTCATATTATACTTTCTCAGAACAAGTATTTATAATTTGAGTCATCAACCATATCCTACATATCAAATCACAGTAGGCAGTTCCAGATTTCAGAATTTCATATATATATTAACTACTTGTATAATATATATATCATAACGGCACCCCACATAAAAACTATGGTGCGGGCATACTCTGCTATCCAATCCCCGTATCAATCACACTAAAGGGAATACAAGTTTGGAATCACTCTCGAACTGTACAAATACATACACAAACAATATTGAGGCGAAGCATAGATTTCAAGTCCAAGAGGTCAGTACATACCCTCACGTCTCTTAGGACCGCCCGACTATCGATCCGATAGCCCGTACCTAGGATTTCTATCTTCTAGGGTACGAGTCAATATCCCCCATAAGGCAACACAGGATAAGATCGTCCCAGCGCGGTAACCTCAGGGATAGCAAGTAGCGCGTGCATGATTTTCACAAGTATATAATATATGCATACACAATCATATAAATATACCACTTTTATTATATCAATTTAGGTTTATCTCATAACCCATATTCACAACATTTATCCTTATTTTCCCATTATTAGTTATCACGTATAATGGTTCGTTTCTCACTTTAATTCGAAGGGTTTCTCCAACTTACTACGTAGCCCTCATGGACTCTATCCTTCCAAAAGTACAATTCAGTAGGTATTCATTTATGTTCCAACGTAACCCTCTTACGTGTCTCTCCCCTTTAACATATACTTACATTGTCCCTTATGTAAGATATCCCAAAAATATAGATTTCACCTTACATTAAAGGTCTCTTATTCATTAATGAATCTTACTGGTCATCATTATCTCCCAAATTATCTTAACAAGGATGTCTAAGGAGTTTTCTTCATTTCGAATCAATTCAACAATTTTAAAAGGGGAAACTTTAGTTTGCCAGGAGGGGTCGATCGATCGAGGTCTGGGACTCGATCGATCGAACCTTCGATCGATCGAAGCTCTGGGCTCGATCGATCGATCAAACAGGTATTTCGGAAATCTGCAGATTTGCAGTTACGGGTTTCATCTTCTAACCTTCACCAAATCCATATTTTTCAATCCCAATCGTCCCAAAATTTATACTACTAACATTATATCATCATACCAGATATTTCCAACGTAAAGCATGTAGATTTCTATCACTAAACATGGATTAACAACTCAAAATTCATGTAAATATCAAGAACCCTAGAAATCTCTTAAACATGGTTCTAACACATCTTTTCCAGAATTTCCTTCTTATAAAACATCATAAATTCGTGGTTTAATCCTCTACATGGAAAAAGGGTTTCCAGAATATCATTTAAATCATCCCTACATGCAATTTCCTATCTCAAATGGTTTTTTTTTCCCATACAACTCATCCTAATCATTCCTACACTAATATGAGTGATGCACCAACGAAAATAAGCAAGATAAACACTTGCCTGGGATTTTCGACGTTCTGGTTTGGTGCCGAATTTGGTGTGGTTGCGTTCCCCGTCTCGCGATCTACGCGTTGGTGGTGGAGGCGGTGCAAACGGATGGATTTCGGGCCTTGGATTGCTTTGGAAGCTCTCTCCTTCCCTCTCCTATGGCCGTCACTTGTCTTTGGTTGTTCTAACCCTAGAAGACAACCTTAGACATCTTATATAACCCTTGAAATTTCGTGGGTTTAATTACCCAAAATGCAAAATGACTAAAATGCTCTCCCGGGGTACTAATTAAGCCTAAAATAACCTCGAGACTCAAACTAAATCCCGGGTACACTTTTCTTACTATCTCGACCCTTCCGAACGCGTTTGCGCACTAAAAACGACCATACGAACAAATTATGAAATATTCACTTTTATAAATCAACATTTAGTCCCGACACGACACAGGCGCGTCCCGACTCAAATTTCCATAATTGTCATTTTATTCACACGTGACAATAGTATAAAAATAAATCTCATATATTACTATACTCATCCAGTAATATTCAACAAATAACAAATTTTCAATAATTACTAACTCTCGTCACGCTAGTAAATATTTAAAACAACATTCCGGATTAAAATTAACTTAATTATCTCAATTAAATTTAATTAATCCCTAAATTTAAAAGCCATGAAAATACGGGGTATTACATACTTCCCCCCTAATAACGGAATTTCGTCCCGAAATTTGGAAAATAAGGCTTATCCGGTAGCACAATTCTGGATATCCTTTTCCGTACACAAACTAACTACACATTACGGCGCTCAATCACTATAGCCCTTTCTTCACAGCAACATTGTTTTACATTCTCATTGGAGACACTTCACATTGTGCTCCCAACCGACAACATTCGCATAGGTCACGCCTATACGTTATAATTTCCTTATCTCACTATCATTAGGAGGGCGCACCTCACTACATGACAAATACTCGGATTTATTCATATACAAAACTCCCATTCTGAGAAAATTATACGAACATTTGATCACTCTTGCTCGCCTAAAACAGTCGTGGAATTCCACCATAGTTATCGGATGTTCTCTCGACCGATCCAAAAACTCTGATTATCTACTCTCCTCTGAACATACGGGAGGAGAATAGTCGAGGTTCTTCCATAACAAAACCTTAATAAGCACCTGGCACGCGACAAACGGGTACGAGTGCTTCTACAGAGCATTCCTGAAATCATCGTACCAAGATTCCAAAATCTCCTTCACGTGTCTCCACAAATCTTTAATCACCGTGCGCCTATTCCCTGGCTACGGGTGATACATCCTACTCGAAACGAAACCTTATCTCCGCTGGTTTCTGAAATCCCATATCAAAGGTGGGATTCACCAATCTCATCTTGATTCAGAAATTTATACTGCGCCGGACCATGCACTGGCGCGATCCTTCCTTTCAAAGGAAGTCTGGGGCATACTAGTTAATATTGTAAGCCAACCCAAAGGAATATCAATCACTTCCTTCTCAGCGGCTTAATTCACATGTTCGGGATGAACCCTCGGTCTTGTTTTAACGATGGCAACCCATCCAAGGACTGCACCGACTTTACCAACCTCTTCCAATTTCAGGAATTGTCGATAAACACAAAATTCTTTGGTTGATTCTCCTCTTTCAACCAAACCTTACCTATGGGCGGTGCATGTAGAGACTACTCACTATGTCCCGCTAAACATCGATTCGTCCTTGAAATGTCTCACATTAAGTGACACGTAATACTCCCCTTCCTTCCTTGTAGTATGCTGAAAGTTCCACCCGTGCTCTTCTCTCCAAGAAGCGCACTTCTGGATCTCCTATACCATACCAACATCATCACCCTTTGTATGTGCAAGTCGCTCTCATACTTGCCTACTAACAACTCCGCTCCGAGTGTTCTTCATAATCATTTAATTCTGCTCCATTCAAGGATTACTCTTCTTAAATGACTTCCCACAGTCTTCCAATTCAAATTTGGGTGTGCTATTCTAATTACACACCTATGTATGGATTATCGCCCCGCATGTGACGTTTAATCCACTATATCAATTCCACTTCGTTCTGTTAGCCCCACAAACACATTTTCCACACGTCCATTGCCACGCCCTTCATCTCGGACGAGTTTTAACATCAGTTAACCAGAATGTCTACACACCCTATAAACCGGGCATACTAGCGTAAGCATCACATACGCTCCATACTAATAAACAAATTCTTTGTTTTCCCTGGTGCTTGCAGCGTGATTACAACACTTTAATCACCCTAAAAATCAAGATTTTAAATCTTCCTTATCATCGTTCCACCCCTCAACTCGTGGGGTAACTTTCAATGCTTTCTTACCACACAACCGGCTCCAATGGCTTTAAATCAAAATTCAACTTTCAACTTACATACATAATTACTTGATCCCATTTCGACCAGGGTACCGAACTCATGGAATAGTGACCAAACGTCTCCCTATTTCCAACCTTACACTAAGTTTCATGCGTGGGATGTCTCGCAAAGCGAAATCCAAACAAGGAACCCTCCCGATACACTACTGCCTAGTATTGTCGGTTATCGAGAACCGTTAGGTCCTCCGTCCATAGCATATACCCCTTTATTCCGTCTCTTGACAGAAAAGTTACAATTTCTCCCGTAATTATGCTTAGCAAAGAACGCTTCACTAATTGCACTATTGTTCAATATAGGTTGGTGGTAATAGCATTCCATAAACCTCGAATACCTACAATCGGAATTCTCGAAATTCCTTTCCCTAATAATAGGGGTATAAATATTAACTCCCACTTCTCTAAAGTATAAATATAACAATGCACTTTTCTTATCACTAAGTCCGGAGTGCTAAACATAATACTGAGTCAAATCTTTTCGTTCAACGGTAAATCCCAATACCTACGGAATTATACTGACAAAGTCTATACATACTTTGGCATCGAATCTCGAGCCAACTATCTCCTCCGAAGTCTCTAGGATAGATAATATAAGTGCGAATCCAACCTTCTTACAGGTAAAGCCTCGCCAAAATAAAACGTAAAACATGTTGCGCTAATGCAACCACTCCGATAGTCTTGCAATAAATGCCCACTATCGTACTAACCATTTCTATAATGTTTTAACAAAGATAATATCATACTCGTGTATCGCATCACTACAACGAGTAACCTCAATAAAATACCTAACACTGTTAATATACACATTCATCCTCCGCGGATAGCACCAAAGAAAAATCCCGCTACACTAGGGAAAAATATTCACATAATAATAATAACGTTTAAAATGATATGCATTAAGCTCGTCTCACATGCTAATCTAGCAAGGAACAAAATATAGTGACTCGCTCGTGTCACATAAACACGCCTCATCCTCTGAGGACACAACTTACACTTCTACCTTGTCAATCGTCTTGACTGTGCAAATGGTTTCCGGACGTAACACGTCTACACAAACCAAACAAAATTACTTTAATCGTTGCCTTTTACTAGGCACCGTATTCTTGTCCTTATACTCACTTTGGAACATATTATCGCGAGCGATCTCACTCCGCACAAAATACCTCAGTACATAATCCACTTATCACCTGTCCTACTAACCAGGTTAGGATTGTCCTTCTCTCGGACTTTAATAGACTCGATTCCCGTTACCCATCCCGATTGTTCTTTTAACTTTTTAGGCCATAAAGATCATGTCACTATCTATAATAGTACTTACTGAATTTACCATCACTTGGTAAGAATTCCATTATCCGAATCATTTAAATGGGTCCCCTGATGTGCATCCACATCCCTTTGTGGTGCTATACCACCACCGTTGCATTCAGTCTTATTCTCGACTAAATTCTTCGATTTCTTTAACTTCCCCCACAAAGAAGCGTTATCATTTATTTTGACAAAATAGGACAATGTCAACCTCTGATTCGGTCGTCCATCAGAATTTCCTCCTCGAGTATTATCAATTATTATTACGAGTTGGTCTCCCACTTGGAGTCGTTTCCTCCACTAGTATTTACCTCTTTCGATACAAAATTTGCTAACGATTAGGATTCATATCCACAATTGGACTTCTGTCGTGCCCTCCTGCGATGAGTTCAGAACCACGTTTGCTTCTCATCCTGAACAGTTGAGGAAAGAACATACGGTCAACACTGTACCTAAGGTTCTCCTATAGGCATAGCATTCCACTTCTAAAATTGGTGGTTGACTCCAACCATTATAACTTCGTCCCGAAAGCCAAGAAAATTTTCTCTAAATTTTCACTTTCAGTTTGCCACACTCCGTCCTATATCTAAACCTTTGGATACTTTACCTCCTTTGGTAAACACAAACAATTTCCGCATTTCTAGAATTTTCCACTGACAATCTCTACACGTTTTTGTAATACGTTGGGTAAGTTTACCCTCGCACCTCATTTGACTATAACAGCATTTGGAAATCATTGCTGCGCCTTAGTCGCCTTTCTAGTCTTGGCTTCTCGTGCCATAATGGAGGTGACCTCGACTACGGTCATCATCCTCGGATATATTTTATAATCTCAACTGAGCCCTGCCTCCTGATGTACGCTTAACGGTCCTCTTCTGACATCCGTCATCGCTTGGCACACGCACACATCCGAACGAAATTAGAATTCACTAATGTATACACATTATATCAGGAGAACGAAGTCTCGTCAAAGGAATCGACAATCCTAAACATAGGGCTCTATATCAAACAAAGCAACGCTGAAAGCATAATAAGCCGTACAGATCCTAAGGACACTAGAACTTGATGCAACATCTGTGACACCCCGCCTAATTAAATACCAGGCGATCACTCATTTATTAAATTAATTCAAGGTGAACAGTTGGTTCATTCTCAGCATCACTGTCGTTAAAATACTTTTCCAATTTAAACACCTTAAATAATTAAGCTAAGTGTCAAAACCATTTAAAACTTTATTCTCATTTTATTTAAATCCGGTTATAAAACCTTAAACCATTAACGTCTAAAGAGTCATACAATAAAAAGAAGAATAAAATGAACATTTAAGAGTTTACCCAACAATAGTAAATTCCAACATTAAAATACTAAAGGAAAACATCCTGACATTTATAATCCCGAAATAAAGATACTAAAATTAAAAGAATTACAATCTCTGACAATACCAACTAATTAATAGAAAGAGGGCGACACATGTCCATGCTGGATAAAACTGAACTAGGAGTAGAATCAAATGGATGAAGTCGTCTAAACAACAGGCCTGCAACTCCCACCTAAGCTGCAGCTCGTTCCTGCCAAAGGACCCTATGCAAGACGCCCTGTGGCTGGGCACCTGTAATATATACATATATATATATATATACAAGAGAGAAAGAGAAAAGGAAACGGGTCAGAGCCCGATAGTGTATATGATTTAAAAATTCGTTTAGCAAGTATTTAAATTGATTACAGGCCAATGCAACAACATATTAGTGCGACACTCTCTTGAGAAATTCTCACCTCTCTTCTAATGTGCACACCTATCGCACTAACCTTCCCAATGGTCTATCTCGTCATATACCACACTATCTTTCCCCAATAATTTAACTTATCTTAGGTTATTCGCAGGATTTACAACTGAACAACACAAGTATTTAAAACGTAAGATTTCAATTTGTAACCAAAGTTCTCCTTTTTACTTTATTAATCAATAAAGTTTTCCAGTGTCATATTATACTTTCTCAAAACAAGTATTTATAATTTGAGTCATCAACCATGTCCTACATATCAAATCACAGTAGGCAGTTCCAGATTTCAGAATTTCATATATATATTAACTACTCGTATAATATATATATCATAACGGCACCCCACATAAAAACTATGGTGCGAGCATACTCTGCTATCCAATCCCCGTATCAATCACACTAAAGGGAATACAAGTTCGGAATCACTCTCGAACTGTACAAATACATACACAAACAATATTGAGGCGAAGCATAGATTTCAAGTCCAAGAGGTCAGTACATACCCTCACGTCTCTTAGGATTTCTATCTTCTAACCCGTACCTAGGATTTCTATCTTCTAGGGTACGAGTCAATATCCCCCATAAGGCAACACAGGATAAGATCGTCCCAGCGCGGTAACCTCAGGGATAGCAAGTAGCGCGGGCATGATTTTCACAAGTATATAATATATGCATACACAATCATATAAATATACCACTTTTATTATATCAATTTAGGTTTATCTCATAACCCATATTCATAACATTTATCCTTATTTTCCCATTATTAGTTATCACGTATAATGGTTCGTTTCTCACTTTAATTCGAAGGGTTTCTCCAACTTACTACGTAGCCCTCATGGACTCTATCCTTCCAAAGGTACAATTCAGTAGGTATTCATTTATGTTCCAACGTAAACCTCTTACGTGTCTCTCCCCTTTAACATATACTTACATTGTCCCTTATGTAAGATATCCCAAAAATATAGATTTCACCTTACATTAAAGGTCTCTTATTCATTAATGAATCTTACTGGTCATCATTATCTCCCAAATTATCTTAACAAGGATGTCTAAGGAGTTTTCTTCATTTCGAATCAATTCAACAATTTTAAAAGGGGAAACTTTAGTCTGCCAGGAGGGGTCGATCGATCTCTGGGCTCGATCGATCGATCAAACAGGTATTTCGGAAATCTGCAGATATGCAGTTACGGGTTTCATCTTCTAACCTTCACCAAATCCATATTTTTCAATCCCAATCGTCCCAAAATTTATACTACTAACATTATATCATCATACCAGATATTTCCAACGTAAAGCATGTAGATTTCTATCACTAAACATGGATTAACAACTCAAAATTCATGTAAATATCAAGAACCTTAGAAATCTCTTAAACATGGTTCTAACACATCTTTTCCAGAATTTTCTTCTTATAAAACATCATAAATTCGTGGTTTAATCCTCTACATGGAAAAAGGGTTTCCAGAATATCATTTAAATCATCCCTACATGCAATTTCCTATCTCAAATGGGGTTTTTCTTCCATACAACTCATCCTAATCATTCCTACACTAATATGAGTGATGCACCAACGAAAATAAGCAAGATAAACACTTGCCTGGGATTTTCGACGTTCTGGTTTGGTGCCGAATTTGGTGTGGTTGCGTTCCCCGTCTCGCGATCTACGCGTTGGTGGTGGAGGCGGTGCAAACGGATGGATTTCGGGCCTTGGATTGCTTTGGAAGCTCTCTCCTTCCCTCTCCTATGGCCGTCACTTGTCTTTGGTTGTTCTAACCCTAGAAGACAACCTTAGACATCTTATATAACCCTTGAAATTTCGTGGGTTTAATTACCCAAAATGCAAAATGACTAAAATGCCTTCCCGGGGTACTAATTAATCCTAAAATAACCCCGAGACTCAAACTAAACCCCCGGGTACACTTTTCTGACTATCTCGACCCTTCCGAACGCGTTGGCGCACTCAAAACGACCATACGAACAACTTATGAAATATTCACTTTTATAAATCAACATTTAGTCCCGACACGACACAGGCGCGTCCCGACTCAAATTTCCATAATTGTCATTTTATTCACACGTGACCTATGAAGCACGGACACTTCTCCGAAGGCCGCGTACGAGTGTCGGACACTCCAAGGACACGGACACGCAAGGGACACGGCTGGGACACGTGTCCGACACGCCACGTGGCGTGTCGGGCTTAAAAGGCATTTAAAAATAGTTGGACACGGCTGGGACACGGCTGGGACACGGCTGGCAAAAAAATATAATAACTTTAAAAAAAAGGGGCAGGAAACATATATTTTTTTTTTCTCCTTTTTCTCACCTATTTATTCTTTTTTTTTTTAATCTCTTGTTCAATAAATTGCATTAGCCATATGCATTTTGATTGTTATTATTAGTATGGGATTTAGTATCATTGTGATGTTTGATGTGTAGAATGGATTTAATACTCTTAATGATTATATATTTCATATTTTTTATATATAAAAATAATTATAAAAAATATTTATTTAATACCGTGTCCCCGCCGTGTCGTGTCCTGATTTTTTTAGATTTGCCGTGTCGGCGTGTCCGTGTCGTGTCGGACACGACACCCGTGTCCGTGTCCGTGTCCGTGCTACATAGCACGTGACAATATTATAAAAATAAATCTCATATATTACTATACTCATCCAGTAATATTCAACAAATAACAAATTTCCAATAATTACTAACTCTCGTCACGCTAGTAAATATTTAAAACAACATTCCGGATTAAAATTAACTTAATTATCTCAATTAAATTTAATTAATCCCTAAATTTAAAAGCCATGAAAATACGGGGTATTACAGCCGATCTCCCATCTTCTCGCACGGCTACTCGAGGTCATTTAATTATCTACTTGTACCCATTTCTTAGCCAATATGATGCATCTAGATATATATGAAAAAATAAATATTATTATTATTTTAGTTATTTAGATATTGTTTAAATTATTGTTAGGATTTTTCTTTATTTACTTATCAACTTTAATTAGGTTATTTAGTTCCCTTTTTAATTAGGAGACTTGCTTCCTAAGTTTAGAATTCCTATCTTGTAATCTAAATTATTATGGAGAATTTATTTATTAATGAGATTTGAGAGAAAATATGATTTGATTATTATTTTTATTCGTGTGTGTTCATGCGTGTATCAATTTCACTGCGTTTCACATCAAAGTGGTATTAGAGTTACGTTCGCTCTCGATTTTTCATACAAGAGTGTGTGTCAATCGCGTGTGTGTATCAAGGTTACGAGCTATGGCAACGCTCAGGGCAATCTATCATACGATTTATACTCAACGATAATTAATGCTCCAAAACTGGTCACCACATTCACGCCACCACTAGAGGTGGCTGGATTTGATTTCAGCGTTTCAAGAGTTGAATGAAAAAATAGAGATATTGAAGACAAAGCGGCGGCGAGAAGCCATCCGACGGGTACACTGTGACGGTGGGTTTTCAGGTGCCGACGAAGCCGGTGAAGATTGGGAGATCACCAGCCATCGCGGCCAAGGTCATGAAGATATGAGTAGTATGGATCTGAGCGAGGGAGCCCAAGTGGAGGGAGCTAGGGTTTCATTTGTTGAGTTGGAGCTTTTAAATTCAAGAGTGGGCTTTGAGGCTTTTGAAGAGAATGGGCTGCCCATATGGTCTTTATTTAACTTCGACCTAATTTTAAACGACAAATCACTTGGGTTGGAGTTTAATGTATCAAAAAATAGTTTTTTTGGTGTGGAAAAATTTGGGCAACCCCCCAGATTTAAAATATTGCAAAATATTTTATTTGGGTACCAAAATTTTCAAAAAAATTATTTTTCACCACCTATAAAAGAAAATATTATGGGTGCCAAATTAAAAATCCGATTCATTCCAGGTATATATTTAATTGGCATGGGCGGCAACAAATTAATGTGAAAGGCCGGAAGATTTAGAAGATTGTGATATGGGCTTGGGCATATTCAATTTAAGGCTTTAACGCCCTGGACGAGCTTTTCAAAGAATAGGGGAGTGATGCATCCAAATATTTATTAAAAAAAAAATTATTATTATTTTAGTTATTTAGATACTAAATATTCATTTAGATATTGTTTAGATTATTGTTAGGATTTATATATAAATTTGTTATCTATTTTAATTAGGTTATCTTTTATCTTTTAGTTTCCTAATCCAATTAGGAGACTTGCTCCCAAGTTTAGGATTATCTATAAATAAGGCCTTTGGCCCTCTCTTGCAATCAGAATTATGGAGAATTTACTTTATTATTGATATTTGAGAGAGGATTTGAGAGAAAATATGGTTTGATTATTATTTTTATTCGTGTGTGTTCATGTGCGTGTCAATTCCGATGCGTTCCACATCACAATACATCTTGGAACATTGATTCAAGAGCTTCTGATCATAGGTACCAAGAATTTTGAAGACAAGTGTTTTGGGTAAAAGTTGAAAAGCCCAAAATATTTGCATTATTTGTTTTTGTAGCACGGGCACATCCAACTTACCCTTAAAGAGCGTAGCCGAACTTTCTCCAACGCTGGGAGAATAAGGTGTACAAGCTCGTGTGCATGGAGCCTAAAGGAAAATTTATTGTAGTGTTATTTCGATGTAATAAATAATTTGAAACTAGCTTATATTGAGTAGAGAATAAATTATATTCGTTACGAATATTCTAGTTTTAGGGGCAGTTTAGTAATTATTCCAACTAGAGTATTGGGGCACCAAGTCCCTTAGGATTATATAATTACAAATCAATGTATTCTTTCCTTAGTACTTTGTAATTAAATTGAGGTGATGAGAATTGAGTGAAGAGTGAAAAAACCTATTTCTTAGTTATTGTGTACACACTTCCAGGTATCTATTAAAGGATAGAGGTTTGTGAACTATTTGCAGGTGTTTTACAGTAGTCGAAAGTGCTAGAATTGTCACTTGCACAGCTATTAAACAAGTAGGAAAAAAATGAGGAAAAAATGCTGGCAGCAGGCTAAATGTAAGGACATAGTTTTATAAATGTCTGGGGCAGAATCTAGGAATTTTTCTGTTTTCCCTAGATCACAGTTTGTATGTCTGATATCGCTACATTCGACACGTCAACACGATCATCCACGACGGCCTCTATCCGAATCCATGCATCCATCATCTTCACATGTGCATCATGCTACATGCGATGTGCTGCTAAGCTGTTTCCCACTACTCCACTACGCATTATTGGTAAAATGATTTATTGGAGTTGTTTATATTTGTATAAATATATGGGAAATTTTTCAGAAAATGTTTTTTTCGAAGTCTGATTTATTTTTATAGAAAGCAGAATTTTTTCAAGTGTAGAAGCGGAGTGCCTCGGTCAAAGAGCTCGTTCAAACGAGCTGGCACTGTCGTTCGAGCTAGATCAGCATCTCGCGCGAAGTCGTTCGAACGACACGTGTCCTTCGTTCGAGTGAGATGCCTATCTTGTTCGAGCGCCACCGCCGACTCGATTTTTGTATAAATACCAGTGTACCTTCTACACGTTTTTCAAGTCTTTCTGCAAACACGAATTCTGCGAAAACAGCATAGAATCAGACTTCACCTTTTAAGGTTTTCTTAAGCCTTTTTATTCACATAATCACTCCCATCTATATATGTGAATTGTTAAACCTTCAAGAGGATCATTTACTCTTCTGGAATACTTTGTGGAGCTCGTCTTCTTCTCTATTGCTGCGCACCTGAAGTTCCCGAGGGAGATTCCATCCGACGACATCAAAATCGACACCTGCGGGTATTTCTGTGTCACACTTATTGTCATTGTAATCCGTGTAACCGTATCTTACAAAATTATAGTGAAAATAAAAGGTTTTGCCCCTTTGGGGGATTTTTCCTCATTTGTGTGTGTTTGAATGTTCTTGCATGATTTAATCATCTTCAATCACACCTAGATGCATGTTTAGGATTTAATTGAAAAACTGAGTTTAATTAAATAATTTCTTTATTTGAACGCAAGCGCACTCTTTACACTAAAGCCTCCTTACTTCAGTAGATTAATTTATCATCTGCTTTGCCTCTATCGAATTTGGACACTTAATAGTGGTGACATGGCCGATGTGGAACTTATACGAAGTTTTCCTATGATTGAGGTTGTTTAGAGCAAATTTTTATTTTTATTTTTATTTTTAATATTTATATTTATATAATTTTTTATTTGTTTTCCTTTACACCTGAGATAATTGCGTATTTAGACTTAACACCCTACATATTTAAAAATTAGACTTACCCTCTGCCATTAGTAGGCATTTAACAGCGTAAAAAAAAATCTGCGTAAAAAAAATCTACACTGGGGTATGTATAAAGACATATTATGCACTTTTTATATAATGGAGATGGATTACATGACGGGGGTATGTCTGATTAATGAACTTGTAGTCTAAATCCGCCATCTCTCCCCCCCCCCCTTCCCCTCTCCACAAATTTGTGCTGTTATATCATTTTGTGTCGTGTTTGACCTTTTTTTTCTGTTTATAAGGAATGAAGTTTTATTGATATAGAAAATTAGTACCAACGTTTAGGGACAAGCGGTCCACAATAAATTATACAATGGACATAAAACAAAACAAAAAGAAAGCATCAGAGCATCATTAAATTAATAACTGGAAACAATCTAGTTCCCACGAAATTCAGCCTACTGTCATCTACGCCTGCCGGCGACTTGAATCTGAATATATTTATGCAATGTGTGTCATAATTTCGTTTGTGTTACTCGTGTCGTGTAGCGTCTATATTGTACGCATGTTTTTTTTTAACAGTGCTAGTTATGTTGTGTTTAAATGGGCCGTGTTTGTGTCTAGAAACTCAATCTCTTGTCTCGTTTGTATATTTGTGTCACTTGAGTTGTGTTGGGGAAAAATATTACCCAAAAGCCCCCCCCCAGCCCAGCCCCCCCCCCCCCCCCCCCCCCCCCCCCAAAAAAAAAAACACCTATGATCGGGGTGGGTGGGTCATATTGAGGATATTTGTTTTTGTTCTCTTTTTTCATAGGTCTAAAAAAAAATTCATCTCTCTTTTTGGATAGAAACATGGATTTGTGTTATTGAATCCAAGTCATTTTTTACAAAAATTGATTAATGATGTATGTTGGTTAACAGTAGGGTATAGTTTGTAGCCTATTCAGAGTTAGAAACTTTGTATATATGAGCCAAGAAGTTTAATGATTTTTAAGTGTCGAATGCATTAAATAGATCCAGTAGCACATGCTTAGGGAGTTTTGTTAGGACACTGATTGGGTAGTCAATTATTCCCATGAATTAGTCCTTTTATTCATCTCCATTGATTGTTGTTGCAGGTTTTGAAACATAGTCAGTCCCCATTGTTTACCGAATACCAGTCTATTTTTCATTAAAAAAGAAATGTCAATTCAAGAGCTCTTCTTCTTTCAATTCCTGGGTCATTGCATCTGACGGCCAAAGCCATTGCTTTTATAGAGGGCACAGCCAAGGGATGCTGGGATTTTCATACGGAGAGCTTTTCCTCTTACTCGGAGCAACAGCTGCCCTCATTGGTACACTATCTATATATCTAATATATGCAGATATTCGCTTGTTTACAACAAAATATTTGAAAGATTGCCATTTGATGTTTATAGAGTCGGGCTCTCAAACACACCTCATTTAGCATACGAAATAAAATTCCTCCAATATTTCAAGGGTAAATGAAAGAATAATTTCTACGAAATATGGTTGGTGGTGATTACTTCATCATGGAAATCATCTCTACCAAATTTCATCAAACAATTCAACCATTAGTGGATATGAAAATTGTATATACATGCATGTTTGGCCGTCGAAACTTTGGATCATCATCAGCCACCAAATTTTCGTCACATATATAATTGCGGTTGAATTTTGGCTTTTGTTTCTATTTATTCATCTATAGAAATTTTGTACAACGTCTTAGGTTTCTGGTTTGACAATTGTTCTTGTAGAGGAAGATTTAAAATGTTTTCAGTTGTTTGTGCATTATATTTTATTTGATAATATTTAATAATTAGGGTTTATTTTGTTCAACAAATGGACTAATAGGCCCCAAGGATCTCCCACTTATATCAAGAACGGCAGGGAGGTTAGCTGGCCGTGCCATCGGTTATGTTCAGTTGGCTCGTGGACAGTTTGAAAATGTCATGCAGCAATCTCAAGCTCGCCAGGTCTCTCCCTCTCTCCCCACCCTCCAACTACCCCCACCAACATATGTCTATATATTTAATGATTCGTGCAAAATTTTGTCTATCCCTCTGATCTTTTATTAAATTTTCACTGTATAGTATTAGGTGGAGTTGGTATAGTTATTCCGTCAGGAGTAAATTGTATAATGAATCTACATAACTTGTATTATTTTTGATGGTGAGCCTTTTTAACTAATCCTTATCTGATCCTTGTGTTAGATGGATTTTCCAATGTGGGATTTGTTCATTCATTACAATGACTTGGGCTATAGACTTGTACAAAGAGATAAGGGCTGTAGGCAACAAAGATGATGTGGGATAACACTGAAATAATCTAAAAGGGCTCATTTCTTACCTCACATTATTTATGGATCATGCTTCAAGAACCCATATCTAGCTTATATTATTTTATACAGATTAATATGTATTTAAAATATAGAACGTTATAGAAGCTCTAGTAACGATATCAAATCAAACTAGCTTGAAAATCGATGCTTTGGCACACTCGCACTCCCTCACAGTAAAACTCTGGCTTTGCGACTTCAATCATTATACATGTATTACACACTCGGGGTATACATGCTCGTGTAGATTATTAGTTCTATTGGGTAATTGTTTTTAATTCGAACCAGCAAATTATTTTTGTTTACACTATCAAGATCACAATTTGTTAATTTTTCTGGGTTATTCTCAACTTTTAAAACATATACTTCCTGAAACTTGGTTCAAATGAGGGGGCTGGCGGTCATATTTTCTAGGAAGTGTTTGAGGGTTAGTCATCCTCTTTTTTCTATGTGGGATTTGTGCATGTAATGCATTGCAATGCCTGGTGCTATAGACTTGTACAAAAAGATAAGGTGTGGTAGACAACAAAACTGATGTGGAGAACACTTAAATCATATAAAAAGGGCCCATTTCTTACCTCAGATTATTTATGGATCATGCTTCAAGAACCCTTATCTACCTTATATTATTGTGTATAGATTAATATTTATTTTAAAATATGAACTTTATAGATGATCTAGTAATGATATCAAATCTAACTAGTATGGAAGTTGTCGCTCTGGCACACCTACACTCGCACATGATATTGTACTACAATATTATGATTTTGTTTTAAATTATAATAATCCCCCCCCCAATAAAAAACAAAAAACAAACAAACAAACAAACACACACACAAGTAAAATCCTTGCTCCGCCACTGCAATATATGTATTTCATACTTGCAGTGGTGGAGCCATAGTGTAACTTGAGTGGATAGATATATAGCCGCACCTATTCACATTGGCCAACCCTTTCCAAACTCTATCCAACTCTTGCGATCTCCACCAGATCAGAAGAATTCCAATGGTATTTTGTATTTGATTAACTATTTCATATATCTGTGGATAACTTTTCTCCCCCTCTCTAATAACGGCTTATCTCTTATCCCTATCATCTTAACTACCCTTTGTAATTTGCTAATGGGTAATAAACAAGAAATTGAGTACTAGCCAAACAATGTGTGCCTTGGAATTCTATACACATATTTTATAACTTCAAGGTTTATAGAAATTTTAACTAACTTGGGGGTAAAAAACTATAAATACCATTTTTAACACAATTCTTTTGTGAACCTATTATATTTTAGTTTCGTATTTTACACCTGCCTCTTTTGTGACTTGTTGTTACCCATATTTTTGATATCGTGGAGTAAGAATTTGTGCTATTGTGGTTGTCATTAAAGATATTTTTCTTGAATCCCACACTTGAAATTTGATTGAGTTAATTATATTTAATTGAATATTTTTGAAAAATAAAATCCTAAATTTTTTTTGTCACAGGGGCTCTCACACCCACCCCAGCATTTAGAATAATTTGTACCTGCAAGTTCTTTGAGTGCCCCACCCAAAGACATTTCCTAGCTCCGCCACTGCACACTTGGGGCACACATGCTTGTGTAGATTATTAGTTCTATTGGCTAAATTTGATTTGAATTCAAACCAGCAATTTATCTTGTGTACACTATCAAGATCACAACTTGTTAAGTTTGCTGGGTTTTTTCCGTTCTCATTCTCAACTTTTATAAGAAAATGTTACCTGATCCTTGCCTTAGGGGTGGTTGACGGTCACATTTTCTAGGAAATGTTTGAGGGTTAGTCATCCTCATTCTGGTGTGGGATTTGTGCATGTAATACATTACAATGAGTGGGGCTATAGACTTGTACAAAAGAGAAGGGGCTGTAGACAACAAAGCTGATGTGGGAGAACATTGAAATCATATAAAAGGGCCCATTTCTTACCTCACATTATTCATGGATCATGCTTCAAGAACCCATTATCTATCTTATATTATTGTATACAGATTAATATGTATTTGAAATATAGCGCAATATAGATTCCCTAGCAACGATATCAAATCCAACTGGTATGAAAATTGATGATCTGGCACACCCACATTCGCACATGATATTGTACTTTTAAAATTTATTAGTATCCCCCGGCCCCAAGTAAAATTCTGGCTCCGCCACTGCAATCATTATACATATATCACACACTTGACGCACACATGATCATATCGATTATTAGTTCTATTGGGTAATTGCGATTTGAATTCAAATCAGCATTTATTTTGTCGATTATTAGTTCTATTGAGTGAATGTTAAGTTTGCTGAGTTTTTTCGTTCTTATTCTGATGCTGTAAATTGTTGTATGAAACTTTGATGTCTTTGATGAATGATGATGAATAAATATTGTGGTAGTATCACCATATTCATATCCTCAGCATAATAGTACTTAAAAGAGTCGCCTATGATAAATTGTCACATATATATACATATTGATGTCTATTATGTGTTTTAAGGTTTCATATTGTGTCTGTCGCCTGGATAGCTAGTATTAGAATTTCAATATTTTTGTATTTGGTTACTTATCTTTTCTTTTCCAGGTACATAAAGAACTGCAAGATACAGTGGCGCAACTAGAAGCAATACGTCATGAAATTCGGACAATCTCTTTTATGAATCCTGGTCCAATGACTAGGAGACTGGTGGACAATGTCGAACAAACATCTGGAATTAATGGTTTTGCAATCAGCTGATCCTCTTCTATTTTTTTTATGTAGCTACATGTTTCTCTGTCTCTGATAGGATATACTTTTTTTTGCAGTTTTAGGGAATAGTGAACATGAACATACTGATAAAGAGAATCTATTGACAACAGCTACTTCTAAGGTTTATTCAGTAGACTCACTAGTATGTGTTATATTTTCTTTTCTAGGAAATGTTTTATATTCTTATAATATTAACTTATAGTTATTGCCAGGATTATAATCCAACAACCTCGAGCTCATCTAATGTGCACAGCCAAGCAATTGCATATGAAAGATTGGCTGAATCGGCATCTTTGAACTCCGGATCTACAACTAGTGAAATTGTCAATGAGCTAACTGATGAATCTGGTCTTATTGTCCTTCCTGTATCCGCCGAAAACGCTGGATTGTTGCCAAATTGCAGAGGTAATAATATATTTTTTCTCTTTAGAACATGTTTATCTTACCATGTCACCTCTTGGTTAGATGTGTTTTGTTATCTATTCTAACTACATGATAACAAGAGGGGAGTTTAGCGTCTCTTGGTATGACTCCTTTTGCTACAGTGTGGACTCATATCTCCCAAAAGGGAGGTTTAATGACTTTTTAATGTGTAAGAGGGCACTTCTCTTTAGGTACTAAGAGGAAGTGTTGATTTCTCGTCACCTGGGTGTTAGTAATGAAACTGAGGCGTAACCTTTATAAATAGAAATGTGAAAATATAGTTTTGCAAGAAGGAAGAAATCAATTGTGAAGAATACAAGAAATAACGTGGTTCACCCAACTTGGGCTACGTCCACAGCAGCTAGATTTTGTATTTCACTCTAAAATAATAATCAATGCCTTGCAAATGCTAGAATCTCCATCAAAACTTTCAATCCCTCTAGTGTTCGCAATATTTTATTTTAGAACTCTCTCTTCTGGGAATATCTTTTTTTTTTCTTCCTTCTCTTCTCTGTTTGAGTTCTCTCTGTGCGTTTGTCCTTCTTTTAATGCAAGAAGTAATGTATATAAGCCAGTTTTCTTCGTGGAACCTTGAGCCCCTACCCCCGTCTTGGAAATGCGATTGCTGGAAAACCGCACCCACCTATCTAGTGGGGAACAACTTGGCTAATCATGGCATAAAGAAGTCTCAAAGCATGGAATGAAATATTATTTAATTAAAGCATGCCAGTCGCGCTATCCAACGCATTATAAATATTCAGCCGGTGTGGGATCATGGGCAAAAGGGGAATATTCTTTCATGTCAGATATTGTTTTCTTCATTAGTGGGTTTTCACAGGTCACGAATATGTTTGTTTGTGCGAGGTTGTGGTTGGTCAGAGTGTGTTACCTCGAGTGCCCTTTTTACTTAGCATGTTTGATCATTTGTAGCTCTCTCGGTCTCTGTGCTGGATCGTGCAGTTCCTTCGTTGAAGGTGGTTTCCAAGCTTCTTCAGTTTTGCCCACTCTCTGATCAACCTTCTTCATGAGGTATTGATTGAACTCCTTTTTTGCCCTGTTGAAGTGTCTTATCTCTGAGTAAGGGGTTCTACCTGCAAACCCCTCCTACATTTGCCCCCTCGTAGGGAAAGTTGTGGAAACAAGAAGTTTCTCTACGAAACACCCCATATTTTAATGTTCCTTGTTTATGGTTTTTTCCATTTTTTGATTTTAAACCGAGGAACCTTCGTGCGATGAAATTGAATTCGAAGAGCCTCGTGTCAAAGAATCTCAGGCCGAAGAACTTTCTGTGCAAACATGTCCTTTTCAATTTATTCGTACTTCACACGTGCAACGTTGATTATTTGCATATTTTGGCATTAAATGCCGAGATTATTAATTCTGATGCTGCCATTATTCATTGCCACGTGTTGGACGATCGCTTTGTTTTTTATGAACCGTGAAAAAGGCAATTGGAATGTCTACCCTTTTTTAAACCTTATAAAGTCTCTCTCTCTCTCTCTCTATATATATATATATATATATATTCTCTTTCCCATTCTTCAAAACTCTTTCCTCCATTAACATCTACCCAAGCTTTTCTGTAACCAAAAGCTCTTCCCTCATTTATTCTCTTTTGAAAGGCAATCTCAACCCATTTCCCTACTCCCAGTCTTCTTTGCATCACCTATACACTCCTTTTCATCTATAAATGGCTTCCTCAAGCAAGGCTATCGTTGTTTCCGATGATATCTCAGGCTCTGCTCCGACATCTCAATCATCCTTTCATTGGAATTGTTTGATTGGAAATTTCCCGAAAAGCTAATCATAGGTTCTTCTCTCTATCGGAACAAAAGAGCCGTTATGCTCATTACTAAACTTGTTGAAGAGATGAAATATAACCAAGGTATATCTTTTTTATCAGTGGTTGAGTCGATCATCAGAAGAAGAATTAAGCCAGAAATTAGGATGCATTTTGGGAAAATCAAACTTCCATCGAAGAGAAGCAAATGAAAGGCTTTCATAAAAATTCTCGTAGAATCGAGAATGAAGTTTTCATTTGCCCGCCACCGTCGTGCTCCCTTCTTTGGTGAAGGTGATAAGTTCTTTTACGAAAGTAGAGTTTTTTCTACGCCTTTGAGGGGGCTTGAGGATCCATTACTAATACCTGAGGAACCCAGAGGATCGCAATGAAGGAGGTAACTTGCCCCCTTATGGTGTTTTAAGATTTCGTCTGGACACGGGTGATTTTCCCTACTCTAACATTGAGTTTGAGGCTCCAAGTGGTTCATCGGAGGGCATCGCTGGTCGGACTTGTTACATTTACAAAACATATGAGGAAGCTCTTAGTACATTTCCTCCAAAGTTGATAAAAGAATAAAAGAAGAAAGGTAAGAAGACACATAACTGATGCCTCATTTGGACCTGACAAGGATTAACCTTCAGAGTTAGCTGCTTACATTTTATGCCTGCTATCTTGCTTCTTTCTTCCTGGAAAACCTAATGATCAACCACAAAGGGACTTGATAAACCTTGCAGTTAGGTTGGCTCGCGGAGTGAAAATGCCCTTGGCTGCTATAACATTAGGCTCCCTATACACTTGTGCGGATAGGACTCATTTTGACATGTCTTGCTCTTTTGGCAGGTATGATGTTTCCAACTTTGGCATCATTTTTTTGATGGGATTCCTTTATACCAGGTTCCCAAACATTGCTCCTTCAGAACATCCCATGTATAAATTCCCAGCTAGATGCCTCAGGTTATTGCGTTGGAATCACAAGCAAAGTAGGATAGACTTTCTTCTTGTGATAATGTCTACAGTGATTTCATCGCGAGACCTTATTCTGAGGAAACTCATGCCAAATCGTGGTTATTCATTAAGGATGAAGCTTACACCGTTCGTTCCATCAATTCAGAGGCAGCTGTAGGTAATGATTCCTCACTGGGTGTGGTTCTTGTGTTTATACCCAGCCGTCTTCCATCTTTTACTGAGTGGGAGCGAGAAAGTGAAGCTTACAACCCCCACCATTGTGGGAGGCAATTTGGTTTTGACAAAGGAATTCCTCTTGCCCTTTGTTGAAGTAGTAGCAGGGTTGATGAATCTTTTCTTACCTCCTAGCTTGACACGAGGCACGAGGCAGGGCGATGTTTTTACGAATTGGCTTTGCTACTTTTGGCATTTTCAGCTAAAGCAATTTGAGGCTTTCATTAGCTACCAGCTCGTTTATCCTGTCGTGGAATCTTTTGGGCCCAACGAGCTGGGCCTAAAAAATAGCTCAATTGATCCTTCAGAGTTGGCATTGAGTACCATTGAGCTTGACCCAACTCTTGAGTTCCCTCCTTTGCCCCTAGTTAGTGAGGCTATTAAAGTGACAAAAACAGCAAAGTCACCAAAGAAGGTCCATCGAAGCCCAAAGCTCCTAAAAAAACTAAGTCTGTTCATAGTTCCTCTGCTGTAGTTGGTGCATTGCGTGGGACCACCAAGCCCTTGAGTCCAACTCTTATTGAAAAAGCAAAGAAAATGGCAGTTGAGGTCCTCTCTCAAAAGGACTCGGTTCTCGTAACCCCTGATGATATTGCAGCTGGTTTAGAAAGATGTCACCCAACTTATGCTTTCCTAATTCTCCAGTTAATCCCAAACAGGTTGCACAAGGAGTTTCCACATAACCAAACCTTCCCCAAAATATGCCTTCTCGAAAAAAGAAACACTTGCGAAAGAAACCTAGTCAAATGCGAGTGACAGTGACCCCGACTCCTTCTCCTCAAGGTTCCTCTGAGCATCCTTTGAATGATAAGTCTGATGAAGCTGCAGGAGTTGGTTTCTCACATGACGTCATTCCAGAGCCTTCTCTGTCAGCCCACACGGCAAGTGTTTACTAAGGGTTGGCTTTATTACTTTAAGAATCTGTTTTTAACTGCTATTCTTCATTTCTTCCTTCGCAGAATGTTCTTCCCCCTTCGTTGAGATTGATGATAGCCCACCTCCTAGAGTCCAATTAAGTCCAGTTATTGGGGATGCCCCTGTTGCCCCTTCTTCATTGCCCCGTTCTCTAATGAATGGGCCTACACACTTTAGGAGGTCTCCTTCTGAACGAGCTGCTGTTGCTCAGAGAGTACTTCTGGTTCAAGAGCAATTGGAGACTCAAAATACACCTGCTGAGCCACTTGTTCTTTCAACCGTGGTGGAATTGCCTCTAACTGTGGTTCCTCCAGTTGTGCTTCCCCCGGACGAGCCTTCTCTTGTCCGGGAGACCCTAGTTGAGGTACTTGTTTCTTCAGAACAAAAAACAATTATTCTCCTTTGATTTTTTGTTTTAAATCTTTGCCATGTTGCTTCGGTTATTCGCGTTTTAGCCCATCAGCGGTGAGCAGAGAGATTAAACAGTCGAATCTCAAGCTGCTTTCGACAATGCACCCGTTCAAGCTGCAGAGGATGTGATCCCTCCACCATGTACTAAGGAGGTAACTCTTTGTAAACCTTTCTCTGTGACTTAGCTCAATATTTGCTAAGGTTCCTCTCAAACTTGTCTCTTTGTATTGTTTCTTCGAAACTCTTTTACACTTTGTAAGTCAACTTAGTAGCTTACTACTAAGGTTGCTAAAAAACTCTTTGCACTTTGGAAGTTAACTTAGTAGCTTACTACTAAGGTTTCTAAAAAAAACTCTTAACTCAAGCTCTTGAACGTAAGTTGTGCTAAGGTTTGTGCTGATCCTTATTATTTATGCATTATTCTTGCAGCCTGTCATAAAGAGCAACCCTCTTGAAGCACTTTCTCTTGATGTGCCTTCTGTCAAGGTTGATTTGGCTATTCCAACATGTTCTTGCACATCCTCCCATGCTGACCAAGGTTCCACGGTTAATGCTCAAACTGGGGATAGTGAGTCTGGTTTTAAGCCTTCTCTACTAAGCATGTCTGTAGTTTAGTTCTGTCGGTAAGTGCTTGATGGTAGTACTATCATTCCTAGCCCTTTAAGTCTGTGCTGGATCGAATACTGAAGTCTCATCCATAGGTTTTTACCAATGAGTCCGTGAGAACTCATCTCTTAATAATGATATATCTTTTGCATACGGTAGCTGCTGTTGTTTATGAGATTGAGCAAACTTCCCTTTCTTCTCTCACGAGAATTATGCTTAATCAATATATGAGCAATCTTAAAGCTCTGAGGAAGGATGGATTTGACTTCTCTTGGTTGATCAATAAGTTGAGGGACTCAGTTAGCAGCTTGCTGTTCTAGCTACCTCAAAGTGGTGGAGGATTTAAAGGTTGAGGAAAACAAGCTAGCAGAGCTCATCCCGCAGCTTAAGAAGTGTGATCAGAAGGTGGCAGAAGGCTGATACCAAGAGGGAACCAGTCGTTATGTGCAAACGAAAAACTGATGTTGAAGTGAGCATCTTTTCAATGACTGAACATCAACATAAGGTTGTTCAGGATATAGCTGCCTCTGTTGGAGAGGATTTCTTCACTGCTCCCAACTTAGGATTTTTGTTATGCTGGACTTGCTTAATTGTATTTCTAGGCAGTAGTCCCCTCTTGAATTATAATTGTCTCAAATTGAAATATAAAAGGAGTTTTTGTTCAACGATCTCACGTGTATACTTGTTCTAACATTCAATTCATGTATGTTATAAACTGTAGTGCTTTTTCTCATATCTTCAAGTACTAAATAATAAATTAAAGAAATTTTACAAGCTTCCTTATGTTAAACATGGTAAACTCTTAACCACTTGTTAACCTTAAAAGGCCTATCATCTTCTATTTTGAAAGTTGTGCCTCTCTGACTGCGTAAAGTTCCTCCCAATTTGCTGCAAACTTGGGAAAAGGAAGGCCTCAAATGTGATTAACAACTGCCTTCAACACCAAATTACCTTCCACGAATTTTCTAGGTTTCACGAGATTCTCATAAGCTTTAGAGAGTTGTTTCATGTAGACTTGAAAGTGTTTTCTCGCATTATCTCTGTGCTCATCCTGCGCCTCCAGTTGAAAATGCCCACTTTGAGACATGTTGCTTCGTAAAGGCATATCTTGCAGATGCTATCTCTAACTCAACTGGGAGAATTGCCTCAGCTCCATAAACCAAAGAGAAAGGCGTGTAACCTGTTGGTTTCCTCTTGGTTGTTCAGTATGCCCAAAGCACCATAAGTAGTTTATCATCCCACGCTCCAAGAAAATCTTCCATCATTTTGGCCAAAATGTTGATGAGAGTTTTGTTTGTAGCTTCTGCTTGACCATTGTAGTCACCGTTGAAGTGTGGAGAATAGTGAAATATTTATCGATCAATATTGTCACCTCTTTGTTGATAAATGTAGTTCTATTGTTTGAAAGAATGACCTTAGGAATGACAAAATGGCAAATGATGTATTCTTTGATGAATTGTGCCACCACTCCTGTTGTCGTTTTCAAAGGTACCGCTTCAGCCCTTTTTGTAAAGCACATAGTTGCCACAATAATCCATATTTTGCCCCTAGACGGGGGTTTAATTGTCCCCATTAGGTCAAATGCCCAATTATGAAAAGGGTAAGGTGTTGCCAATGAGTGCAAGTTGACCGATATAGCATGGATTAAGTTACCATGCAATTGGCAAACCTTACATTTTCGAACAAACACACTAGAATCGTTCTCCAAGTGTCATGAGTTGATCATATAATTTGGCTCCTCCAATGTGAACTGAATCATGACCATGTTTGAGAACCTTTTCTACTTCCTCTGTATTGATGCATCGTAAGGGCCTGTTGAAATATCCTCGTCGATAGAGCTTCTCTTCTAGCAAGTAGAACCTTAGGGCTCTTCTTTGAAGTGCTATTGCTTCTGCTTTCTCCGTTGGTACAATTCCATATATGATGAAATCAATGTAAGGCTGCTTCCAATTCGTTTGATCTTCTAGAAAATTGCACTCATTTGGCTGGAAGAGCTAGTTCCATTCCCATAATCAGCGCCGTGTATTCTGACACGGAACATGACTCCGACAAAGTGAAGGAATGCGGGATCATGTTGCCTTCGGGAGTCATAAAGACGATTCCGACCCCTAATGTTGGACGTCCTTTCTCATCTGTTTTTGAGGCGCCGTCAAAATCAAAAAATATCCCAGGCTTGTGGGTCTTGATGCGACTTCAGTGCAGTAGACTGCTATTTGGCATTTAGCACAAGTTCGATGGTCTGCTGCCAATGTTTTAAAAGATGCGAGGCGTAAGCCTCGAGGCAGACTGAGGCGTAAGCATAAACTTTTTTCCACAAAACTCACTAAAAATGATATAAAAATAATAATTAAACGAGGAACAAAATATGTATCACATCTATCATGAAACCAAACGATGTAAACTTGATACACAATACAAATAATAACACTATCCTGTCATCATCATAATACATAGTATATCGTCAAGACAAAAAAAATCCATAATTAAAACCATAATCCTCAAACACGATAGTCATCACCACCATCACCATCACCATCACCATCACCAAACCATAACAAAAAATAATGCATCACCAAACCATAACCCAAAACAATATAAACAATGTATCATCACTGTATATTACAGTTACGCTCACAAGCGGAGGATGAACAAGTTAAACTTAAAACTTTCACAGCAAAACTTGTCAAAACTTGAAACTTTCGCTTAACCCACCCTTAATAATTTTCCCGCAAAAGTCACATTCAATATATTTGTAACCCTTATCCGGCAATTCCACCTCCTTCCCGTATTTCCAAGCAGAAACTTCCTATTTGACATAGTGACAACTCACTACAATAATACAAATTTTGTGTTAGCAAAAAAATCATATATAAAATATGTCAGTTTTTAAGCAGTATAAAACTGTCATATTTTGACCCATTTTTTAAAATCGTAAAAAAATTCATTTTGAGTTGATTTTTTTTCAGGGATACCTTGAAATGTTTAAACACCAATATAAAAAAAAATCAACTCAAATACATTTTTTTTATTATTTTAAAAAAATTGGTCCGCACAGACTAGTCCTTAAGCTGGTCCTCATTTGATCGGCTCTATATATAGCAGAAAAAACATTAAAAAAGACAAATCGGCAAACATAATATATAAAATACATGAAAATTACCTTCGGTTTAGCGTAAAAGAGACGATCGGAGGTCAACTTTGTGTTGAAAAGGACAATCGGAGGTTTATGTTGGAAGAGAGACGATCGGCGGTATTTGAGCAGCAAATGGCTAGGGTTTTTGGGTTTGAGTAGCAAACAACTGAATTTGGGAAATAAACGATGCGTGATTTTTTTAAAATCCTTTTCGACAACTTTTACCCTTGATGAGGAGAAAAGACAGAGGCGTAAGCCTCAACAGTCTCGAGGCGCAAAGCCTCAAGGCGTACGCCTCAGCAGCAAAAGGCGGAAGCCTCAGATAAAACCCCAAAGGCGTAAGCCTCAGTCTAGCCACCTAGCACGTCCCCTCGAGGTGGCGTTCGCCTTTTTTTTTGGTAGCATAACCTCAGTTCGCCTTTTAAAACATTATTTGCTGCTGCATCTTGCTTCATCGTACGACAATAATACCGCTATCTTTGGATCCTTCTGTATAAAGGGATCCCAGTAGTCTCGCAATGTTTCTCGTGAGTTTCTTTTAGCAGTTTTTGAGCTTCTTCGGAGCCAAGGCACCTTGCCAACCAACCCCCCGGATTTCCGTAATATAGGGTTCCTTGGAGAAGGAAGAATTGTGCTAGCTTGGTGAGCTTCATCGAACCGCCTCTTGTTTTCAGTTGCTTCCTTATTGGTCCTTTCCAATCCGAAGCATCATCAGTGGGAAAGAGTTGAAGCACAGAAGATTGAGCCGTTCTTTGATGGATCACCACAGTTGTTGACTCACCTTGCATGGCTATCTTTTGTGCGAATGTGGCGTAGGCATCAACATGTCTGTTCATCATTCTTGGATGTCTCTCTACTTTAACTTCAAAAAGCTGGTCGATCAAACTTTGTATGATTGTTCGATAGGGAGCTAGACTAAGGTGTTTCAACGCGTAGTCTCCGTTCATTTGTTTGACCACCAAGTTGGAATCTCCTTTGATGCAAAGTGAACGAATGCCCTTCGAAGGGCCTCAAGCAATCCCAGTATCAAAGCTTCATACTCTGCCTCATTATTTGAACAAGGAAAATCTAATTTAAAGGACAAGGAGATTTCCTCATTTCCTTTAGATAGAATTACCCCAGCTCCTCCCTTGCCTTTTGCCGATGAACTATCAAATTCCATGGACCATTCCTCCAAGTCTGCCTCACAAATGTTGGCTTGTAAATCATCACTAGGTATATTTACATGAGGGGGTTCAAACAGTCCTGAGGGGTAAATAGCCAATAAATTTGCAAAGACTTGGCTTTTGATTGCGCAAGGAACCACACACTTCAAATCATATTATGATAGGATGAGGAACCACCTTGCTGTTCTCCCCACCAAGATAGTTCGTGTGAGCAAAAACTTAATTGGATCACATCATGTCACTATGTTAATAGTGAAAGATAACATAAAATGCCTAAATTTTTGAGCCACAAAGACTTAAGCCCATCAATGCCTCTCTACGCTTGTATATCTTGCTTCAGGACCATGGATAACCCTACTCAAGTAGTAGACACGTCTTTCTTGTCCATCGATGCCCTGGGCTAGCAAAGCACCGATGGACCTTGTAATAGAGTTGAGATATAGCAACAAAGGCACTCCTGCCTTGGGGGTGGAATCATCATTTGGGGGGAGGTGAGCAATCTTTTAAGCTTGTCAAAAGTTTTCTGGTGTGGTTCTTCCCATTTGAACTTCGTGGTATTTCATAATAGCTCCATCAGTGGGTGTGTGATTTCAGACAACCCAGGGACAAATCTTCTCGAAGTAGAAAATTTTCTCAAAAAAACTCTTCAACTTTTTCTGCGTCTTTGGAGGAGGAATCTCAAGAATGGTTTTTTGTTTGCTCTGGTCCATCTCTACTCCCTGTCGATCCATCACGAAACTCAAGAATTTCCCACTAGTTACCCCAAAGACACACTTGAGTGGGTTCATTTTTAGTTTGTACTTTCTGCATCAGTTGAAGACTCTTCTCAAATCAACCAGGTGAGCATCCACCTTTGACTTGGTGACTAAGTCATCCACGTAAAATTCCATAATGTCATGAAAAAGATCGTGGAAAATAGCCATCATCGTTCTCTGATAAGTTGTCCCCGCATTTTCAGACCAAAAGACATTACGTTGTACATAAAGTTGCCTAAAGGAGTTTTAAAAGCTGTCTTCTTTGCATCATCTGGGTCCATTTTGATTTGATTGTATCCCACATATCCATCCATGAAGCTGTACATCTCATAACCTGCCGTTGGATTAATCAAGCTATCTATTGAAGGTGAAGGGAACTCATTTTTGGGGCAAGTCTTATTGAGCTCTCTAAAGTCTTAACACAAATGCAAATTTGTGTTTTATCCTTCCCTATTGGCACAGTGTTGGAAAGCCAGATTGGATGTTGAATTGACTTGATGAAACCAACTGCCAGCAGCCGTTCCACCTCAGCCTTGATTTTGAGGTCTAGTTCAGGCTTGTACGTGCTGGTTGATTGCTTGATCGGTATGGTTGAAGGCAGGACATTCAACTTGTGACAGCTCACTCCTTAGTCCAGTCCATTTTATGCAAAGACATCTCTAAGTTTTCGAATAAGCTTGATCAACTCTAGCTTTTTCGCATCTTGCAGGTCTTTTGAAATGAAAATTGGCCTTGCTTCCTTGCCATCTTTAGCTAAGTCTACTTGCTCTAACTCTTGAACTTGTGGTTTTGGATCAGTGTCATCAGCTGCCCGCTCACACCTTCAAAGGCGATATACCACCCTTGCATCGTTGAGTACTACTTTCTTGCACTGTCGCGAGGAAGCTGGCGGTGCCTTTCTTTTTCTAATGATACCCCGTCACTGGTTTGTTCTCCTTAGTGTACTCAGTCGCTTCACCTCCTGGTCCATCGGGTCTATCCTTTACCTGTTGGGAGAGGGATTGAGATTTAGGATTAACCCGCCCTTCCGTTTGGACCTGCATAGCTTCTTCAAATCCGTCTTTCTGGTCCCTCAAAGGTCCCAACCTATCTTTGATACAATGCATTCGTACACCCTCAATACGCTTTGTGAGGACACGTGCTTCCTCATTTAACTTAGTATAAAAAGCGCTTCCACCAATTGTGCCTCTTCTTTCGCAAAAGGCTTTTTGGTGGCTCTTATCACAGTCTCCATTCCTTTGACATTGGTTTTCGCACATTGATGGTATATTGAGAGAACCAAACCATGGTGTGCATCCAAACTTTTCCAATCAATAAATGGTAGGATGTGGCTGACTCAGTCACATGGAATTTGATGTGTGATGTGAGATTTCCCATTGTTATTCCCACGTTGACATAGCCAATGGATTTGAAAGTTTGGTTATCATAGCCTGATATAGAAAGTGGCATTGCAACCAACGTTGTTTCTGAGATAGTAGCCGCATAGAATGAGCTAATAGGCATTATGTTCACCGAAGCACCTCCATCCATCAAAGCTCTAGTGAAGCTTGTGTCGTTGATACTTGCTGTTACAAAGGTTTGTTGTGGGGAAATCTTATTGATTTATCAACATCCGAGAAAGTGATTTCACTCCACCTTAGTGATGGGACAACGTTCTTCTTTGCAATGTCTAGAATAGCCTGAGTTATCTCCAACCTACTTTCTGGAGGCATCCCAACCTGATCGAAGAGCCACGAAAACTTTGGTGATTCGACACAACTTGATACTCCAAGCTTGGATCCACCTCATATTCTTTTGCTTGGAAATCTTGTTCGCTATCGTTGCCATTTGGTTCATCGTATGCAATGACTACATTATCCATTCTGTGCAAACAATTGTCATAAATATCTTGGAAGCTTTCTCCCACTCTTATTCGACCTTCGACCTCCTCATCAAATGCAACAACCATGTGTGCCCCATGAGCTGGTAACAGGTTGTTAACATTTCGTTGAGGGATCTGTAGAGACCTAACCAGTAAGTGTTTATTGATAATCCTCAAGGTAAAACATGTGGTCGCGGGATAACCAATACGACAATGAACCTGGCAATAATTTGGGTCAGCTTGAACGTCTGTCATCATCATCATCCTTGCCTTAATCCCATCACATGGGGTCGGCCACAAGGATTCTTCTTTTCCTTTCTATTCTATTATAAGCAATATTATCATTCAAGTTTAATGCCTTAAAATATCTCCTAATAATTTCCACCCACGATAGCTTAGGATGACCCCTTCTTCTTTTACCCTCTATTTTCAATAATCTTCCTCTTGTTATAGGTGCATTTATTGGTTTACGCAACACATGTCTTTACTATCTAATTCGCTAATGGGAGCTACACCTAACTTTTTCTCTCACATGCTGGTTTTTAATCATGTCCTTTTAGTAATTATTACCATTCATCGCAGCATTCTCATCTCACTAACATGGAGACTTTGTTCTTTTTTTCTTTAAAGTTCAACGCTCAGCTCCATATAGGGTCGCTGGCTTTAAAATTGATCTATACAATTTTCCTTTTAATTTATTAGTTATACTCTTATCGCATTCAACCCCTAGTTGTTTGTCTCCGTTTCATCCAATCTGTTGATATTCTACTCGTAACATCCTCATTAATACCCCCATTACCTATTTTTAACATTATGTTATACAACGCCTCATTATTAAATTTACATTCCATAAATTCAGTTTTATTTTTACTAATTTTTAGGCCCTTAGACTCTAAGGCATTTCTCCAAGTATCTACTCTCCTCGTTAAGACCTCATTTGAAGTGTCTACTAAAACTATATCATCCGCAAACAACATACACCATGAGACATCTTCTTGTATGTTCTTAGTAACCTCTATGGCAAATTAGTAAGGACTTAAGGCCGATCCTTGATGCAGATCCACTTTAATCGTAAAATCATTAGTTTCTCCACAATAGTTCTTACTCTAGTCTTTCTGTTATCATACATATCTTCAATAATTTTAATATAACTCATAGGGATTATTTTCTTTCTTAAAGCCCACCATATTATATCCCTAGGTACTCTATCATATGCCTTTTCTTAGTCAATAAACACCATGTGCAAGTTTTTATTCTTACTTTTACACTTCTCTATTAATTGTCGTATTAAGTAAATAGCTTCAGCGGTGGATCACCTTGGTATAAATCCAAGGGTCCTCCATACCTCTATTGGTATTTTATCCAGGTCAATCTCTTTATTCCTTCCCATTTTTCTTATTAACATATCTACTTTTTTAGTAATCGGACATACCATTCCTATATTCGGTTCTATGTTCTCGACATCTTTTTTGGGATATTCTTCATTCAATAATCCTTGAAAATACTCTTCCCATCTATCTAGAATTTCTTTGTCGTTAATTAATATATTTTGATTTATGTCTTTAATACACCTAACTGGACCCATATCCCGTGTCAATCTGTCTCTATTCTTTGTCAATTTATTTATCTTCTTTTCACCTTTCTTGGTGCCTAATTTACTATAAAGATTATCTAGTGCGTTTTGTTGCGCATTTCTAATAATATTATTACTTCACTTTTTAACTTCTTATACATTTCTAAATCTTCTTGACTTTTACTCCTTTGCCAGTCTTTAAAACTTACTCGTTTCTTTTGTATTATCTTTTGCACTTCATCATTCCACCACCAAGTCTCTTAGCTATTTTCTCAATATCATTCTTTGTTTTTGACCAGATTTTGTTAACATTATCGTCCCAATTTCACTTCATGTTTAACAAGACATTTTGCCTAAATTTTATCTCTTTGTTTCCTTTTAAGTCCTTCTATTTCATATTTTGATAGCATATTCTCTTTTTGGTACTTAATGCTTTAAATGGCTACATCTATTACTAATAAGCGATGTTGATTTGTTAAGCTTTCACCTGGTATAACTTTATAGTCTTTGCATCTGTTCAAGTCTATTCTCTTAAGTAAGCAATAATCTATTTGAGTTTTATTCTCTCCGCTTTTAAATGTTATTAAACTATTCTAAAATAGTTTTTCGTTCTTCATTTCTCTTACCAAAACCACAACCTCTGTGTATCCTTGGATAACCGTCTCGTTCTACTCCTACATGTCCGTTTAGGTCACCTCCTAAAAATATGTTTTCACGTGTAGGACTTTGTTGTAATACTTCATCCAATAATTTCCAAAATAGTTTCTTTACATTTTCATTTAACTCCTCACTTGGCCTTGGGGCGCGTAAGCACTTATAATATTCAATATTGTTTTATCTAAGACCATCTTAATGTTCATTATTTATCTCCCCATCTTTGAACATCCACCACTTTATCCTTTATATAGTGATCAACAACAATACCTACCCCATTTCTACGATTATCTCTCCCTTCCGAATAAAACAATTTATAACCTTCTCCTATCTCTCTAGCCTTTTCACCCTTCCATTTAGTTTCTTGTTGGCCAGCTTGAATGTCTGTCGTTGGCGAAAGGCGGGGGTATTTCTTGGTGGGAAAGCTACCCCATCATCCACCATAGTATTACAACAACTCATTGCTTCTTCGACGCTACAAGGTAATGGTGATGGATCCTTGCGATTAAAATTCCTTATGTTGCTTTTCTTCTTGTCATTCTTACCCCTTTCACCCCCTCCATCAACATAGCTGACCCGTGGAAACTGGGCCCGTTTAGCTACTTGGTTGGCTGTCTGCTTCCACGCAACGTTTGCCATGTCTGATGGTAGTCGAATGATCAACGTAATGTTTTGTGAAAGCTTTGAACGTACTCTCTTTAGTTTCATTTATCAAATGACAAATAAACTCCGATAACAAGCTCTCCACACAAATTTGTATTAGCTTTCTCTCAGTCGCACCCTCTCGTACGTCTAATAATCTTTCTCTAAATCTTTTGATATAATCCATCAACTCCTCACCTGGCCTTTGCTTCACGCGAGCAAGTTGAGCCAGAGTAAACTCATCATCTTCCAGGAAGAACTTCTGGAGGAACTGCATATACATATTCTCCCATGTAGCCAAGCTTCCTGGGCCAGTGAGGGATTTTGAAAACTCCCTTAACGCACCTTTTTGCTATTGCAATAAGCACCTAAATGTTCCACAAACCTTTTCAAGTGCTCTTTTGGGTTACCTCCTTTCCTATTAAACTTCTCAAAGATAGGAGGAATGTACCCCTCAGGGTAGGGTTACTCCTTTGGGTAAGGAGTACGAAAATTATCGTAAATAGTAGTTGTTTCGCTAAACGTTTGTGATGATGATGATAGCATCTTCATCATTTCCTTCGTAATTTCTTCAATAGTTAAGGTGAAACAGTTGCTTTTATCGTTTTAGCTGGTAGACGAATGACAGTCGGAGCCTCAACAGCCATCGTTAAAGCTGGGCTATCAATAGTTGGAACGGCGGGGCTGGGAGGGGTGATGAGACTCCCGTTGGAAGAGCGACCGGTTGCGCTACTGGTGTAACGAAGGACTTAGGATACATCATGGAACCAAACATCGTCATTCCTTATTGGCTCTGAAGGAACTCCATGAACTTGGCCATGGCCATTAGGTTAGTCATCTGGCTTTGGCCCATAACAGAGCTCGTGGAAGCTTGCCCCCCAGCAACGTTCCTCGCAACAACAGTTACCCGAGAGACCTCATTGGCAGGTGTGACAACAGCCTGCTCCTCGTTTCGAGTCTCATTGAACGAGAGTACGGTTTATATTTTCGTTCACCATTTTTAAAAGAATACCTCCCAAGCGGAATCGCTAAATGTAAGAGAGCACTTCTCTTTAGGTAACAAGAGAAAGTGTTGATTTCTTGTCACCTGGGTGTTAGTAATGAAACTGAGGCGTAACCTTTATAGATGGTAATGTGAAAATATAGTTTGGCAAGAAGGAAGAAATCAATTGCGAAGTACCTATCTGTGCGTTTGTCCTTCTGTTGATGGAAGAACTAATATATATAGACCAGTTTTCTTTGTGGAACCTTGGGCCCCCGTCCCCCCGTCTTAGAAGCGCCATTGCTGGAAAACCGCACCCATCCATCTAGTGGGGGACAGTTTGGCTAATCATGGCATAAAGCATTCTCAAAGCATGGAATGAAATATTTTTCTATTAAAGCATGGCAGTCGCGCGGTCCAACGCATTATAAATATTCTGCCGGTGTAGGATTATGGGCAAAAGGAGAATATTCTTTCATGTTGGATATTGTTTTCTTCATTAGTGGGTTTTCACAAGTCACGAGTATTTGTTTGTGCGAGCTTGTGGTTGGTCAGAGTGTGTTCCCACGAGTGCTCTTTTTAGTCCGCATGTTTGATAATGTGTAGCTCTCTGTCTCTGTGCTGTTTCGTGCAGTTCCTTCGTTTAAGGTGGTTTCTGAACTTCTTCGGTTTTTCCCACTTTTTGATCAACCTTTTCTTCATGAGGTATCGATAGAACTCTTTTTTTGCCCTCTTGAAGTATCTTATCTCAGAGCAAGGGGTTCTACCGGCAAACCCCTCCTACATAATGAAAAACAAAAACTGTAGATGAAATAATTTTCAACCAGAGCTATTTTTCTATTAAAGAAAGAAGATGAGTTATACAACTGTGGCTATTTGAATTATTCATAAAGGGGTGTGCAACTGTCCCGGGAGGGATATGAATTCTATTCACCAATATGAAAGTTGAGCAGTCAGTAGTCATTCCATGTGAGTTAGAGCTCATCGGTATTGACGACTCTTGGTATTGTACCCTCTTTTGCTGCCATGTGACTAAAATACTGCTACATGCCGATACTCCTAAATTGTTATCAGTTTTGTTATTTGAACCTTTTCTTTTAACTTCTAAACTGCAGGGTTCATTTTATATATGTATCTAAACTGTAGGTTCACCTTTTCTTATCCTTGTGTTTTATCTTCCTCTCCATAACAAATTAGTATTTGTCAATTTCTTTTCAATGCTTCAAGAAAGCTTTTGCTCTTGCTTTGTTTTTATTTCCTTCAACTCCATTCTAATTTGTACTAGTTGTCGTTGATGGGTTTTTAAATATGCAGGAATTAGGATGATTGCAGTTATGTTATTGCCTTTTCAAACGTGGGACATATTAATGTTGTAGATTATTTAATCATAAATTTATGGTTTAGATTTCGGTACCTTATTAGTGTCAAGTCTCACCTTACACTTGACAACGTCAAACTTGTTCATATATGTCTCAACCTAGTGTCAATGGTTTTAAGGAAGGGCAAGTTACCCAATCAACCCTGCTATTTTAGAGATGCACTTATAATTGCGAGTTGTTCGCTGTTTACATAATACCAACCCTGTCAGCTCCGAGTCAGACTTCTTTTTGGAAACCCCATACCCTGCCCAACAGTTGTATAACAAAATTAGTTTAGCCAATTTACTGTTCCCACGCAATAACCTAGCCCATTCTTTTTGTGGCCACCACAAAGTGAGGCAGTTCTAGGAAAAATTGATACGGTGCACATTGATTTGATTGAAGAACAGTTTATTTTAATTTGTAACTTCAGATCTAAGAAGCACGGATACATTGACACGGAAAATACGGCACGGCAGAGACACGGTGACAAATAAATATATTTTTAAAATTATATATATATATATATATATATATATATATATATAGAGAGAGAGAGAGAGAGAGAGAGAGAGAGAGAGAGAGAGAGATGGACAATCAGGTGCGGACTCGAATAACGGAATTTTTTATGGAGTGTCCGACATTTAGCTTCCAATATATTTTTCTATTTAATATTAGTAGTATAGGAAATGCCCTAATTGGTAGGCTTATATTAAAATAAGGGGCTTTTTTAGTCTTTTAATTGTTGCTCCAACTTTGTGGGCATGCTTGCTAAGGTCTATAAACCTTTTATGCTTTTTAAATGCAATTCATATGGTTGAGAGAGTTTAGTCTTGGTTTTAATTTTTCTTTTTGCTGTTGACCATGGTACGTCACGAGCTCCAAAACATACACAACTCCAGAGAAAAGAAAAGAAAAGGACTAAGATGCCAAGAAGAAGAAAAAAAGGAGGAAAAAGAGAATGTATCTAATCCCTTTATCTATTATTTTTTCTGTATAAAAGATGTCATGCACAATCACGTCTTCCTATTCACGCCTCTTACATATACCTCATGTAATATGGCTCTGCATAGTTGAGTCATGGTATGGACATGTGCTTTTGTACCTTTGAGCTGAAATAGCTGGTTGTGTTGGTCAGATGAAGCAAACGGATCTGACCTAGTGTTGGAAGCAATACTGGAGGCAGAGGTGGCACACAATGCAAAAGATTTTTTCGCACAGCCCCAAAATCAAATCAAATGTGAATAAATAGGTAAAGATTTATATGTTCTTTTAGCATCTGAAAGTCAACATCTTATTCGTTTATTTTAACCTTTTTTGTTCATGTATGAAAGTGCATGTGGGGGAACCTGCATATTTGTTTCACTAGGTAAGCTAAGTAACCTTCAGGCTAAAAGAATGTTTTAGCTCTCAAGGTCTTTTAAAATAGGGGCCTTTATGGATAGGTCCAGATGTGAATTTATTTTAGTGAAAAATTAACTTTTTTTGCATTTCCATGATACTGATGTCCATGTATTTTACTTTACAGCTTCTAAGAAATTTTTACAGGAACTGTGCATTAAATTCTAAGAAAAAAGGAGGTACCGCACACTGAAGGTTTAGAAATACAGGATTTTTACCATGTTGACCAAGTTTTATGGACCGAGAACTAATTATGCATTTAAAACATGATTTTATTTGTGCAATTGTCCGTCCTTTAATCCAAATGGAGAGTTTTATGACTCAATTTATGGTGTGAACATCAACAGTTGTGTTGATGCATGTTTAGTAGTGGATACTGCTAATAAGTGATTTTTTCCTTCAATCAACTGAAATGTGAAAAAAGTGAGTGTCTGCTGGATCGTCATCTTCTTTTGAAACTTTCTGCGCAGCATGTATAAACTTACAGAGATTGAACATGGTTACTTATTTTTTTTCCTTTTATTTTTATTATCACTATCAGGCTAAAGTGCCAAAAAAAAAAAAAAAAAGTTTTTTCAAGAACTACCCTGAATCATTTTTAATATAAAATTGTGATATTCATAGCATGTCGATTTCAATGAAACTTGGACTCGTCATTGCCCTCCTTTTTTTTTTTTTTTTTTTTTTTTATAACCGTTCTAAAACTTGGACTTGTCATTGCCCCACATGTTAAGAATTTGATAATAAAAGGGTTAAAGTCTAAAAGTACCAAACAAGCACTTGTGCATAAGAAATGTTTTCTATGATTGAGTTCTAATCTATACTTTTAGAACGGTTATAAGGACACAAGCCCTCATCATGAGATTGAGACTCGGGGTTGGGTCAACTTTATGGGTAACTTCTGTACAACAGTTGACCCTTGTCTGTGTAAGATATGTAGAGCTTGGATCTTACAGATGTCCTCATTGACGTTTGGACTTTTAATTTGTGTCATGGCCCACCAATTGATTTCGAAAATCATTTAGTTGTTCCATAAGATACCACTCATTAAGTAAACCATAAACAGCTTGGAGCCAAAGTATGTTTCCTAAATCTTGTATTGAAAGATGCACCCTGGTCAGAATTTGTTGGTTGGATGGATGGTGCAAATTTATATACGCTCCCGCCCCCACCCCCACCGTGATGACATATGGGTCGGGCATTTTCAATTGATATCCTTGGATTGGTGTACATGGATACTATTCTTTTGTCAATTAACATCAGCAACAAAAAAAGATTGGGTCCTACTATCAACAAATATATCAGAAACAAAGAATTGAAATGGCTATTCAAGAGATTTGGCTAAATGAGAGGATATAATAACATGACACGAACAAATTTCGTCAATTGGGGTGATATATAAATAGTTCTAATCCTAATAGAAGGAAGACTTTACCGCATTTGGCATAAATGTCCTCGTATTTTGCAATATGAACAAAGTTGGGGTCTAGCCCATAATTCGAATATAAATGTCTATTTTCATTTATGAAAAGTGGGTGAGATGCAGTGAAGAGTATAAGAGCACTACAAATTGAGAATTATGCTATAAACCTCAATTTTTGGGTTTTTTTGTTTATAAAAATAGACTCGAAAATATATATAATAATATCATAGGATTATTGTAGAAAATTGAGGAAACAGGTTGGAAATGTAATAACTACGCTAAAATATGCAAAATGACATTTATTGGACTAATAAAATATAAAAGGATTTCTAGATTCAATCCCTTTCGAATTCTCTTTTGAGCTATTTGTGGAATGACATTTGATGTTTAATGATGGTGGTGGTGGGGTGTGTGTGTGTGTGGGGGGGGGGGGGGGGGGGGGGGTGACTATTGGGCAAGGCGATGTAAGAGAATGGATGAGAGAATGTGCTTAAAATGATGTATGCTAAATTTGAAATAGGTATCGCACTAAAATCGAGGTCATGTGCAAATTGGGTAAGGGCTTCCTTATATAAGCAAGCCCTAAAAAGGAAAATGACATTTTCCCCTAGGGCTCTACTGGCTAGCAAGGCCTCAGACCTACTTACTGGTTGTTTGGCCTATCTAAGTGACGAAGTAAGCCATATCTGCTGATAAGCAGGTGAGGTATCTTGCCTATCGACATGCATAAATGCTTTTTTAGTCGCGACTTGTGAATCGTAAGTCTAATTCGCACACGGTTGGGATCGTTGGAAAAAGGAATTAGAGCTATATGATTTTTTGACGAAGGACTCTTGGTTTTGAGAGTTGACTAAATTAAATAGGGCTCGAAGAGAGAATTATTGTTCTCCAATTGGGGTTTAGAAGAGGATCGAGGGTTCAGAGTTGAAAGGACTTTGTTTGGACCCTATGGATGAGTGTTGGGGGTGTTATAATAGGGTGTTGACAAAGCCCCTTGATGGACGATCATAGAATAACTAAAAGTATGTCAAAATATAGACACCATATTAGTGTTAAGATCCTTTGCACCATAATTCTTGGTGGGGATTGCTAGTTGGGAAGAGGATGAGGATGAGGATTTGTAGAGAACTTAAAGTGAGTTACGACAATGCTAAGGGTAGAGACCTGATTATGAGGATGATTATGAGGATCTGAGTAGTGTGTTTGAGGGTTTTAGACTAATTATGGGGGCTTTAAATGTAAATGAGTATTGTGGTGAGGATTGTCGCATGATTTAGAGGGCCTAGAGAACGTGGTGTAAGGATTGTGCCCAAATTCATATAGCATAGATATTGTGTTAAGGGAATTATGAACTGATTCTAAGGGCCTAAAAGGTATGCAATTAATGATTGTGTCCCGATTATGAGGGTTATGGTCTAATAATGAGGACCTTAATAGTATATGTGAGGGTAGTGGCCTAATTTGAAGGGTGGAGGTCTAATTCAGGGTCCGAGGTAGCATATGTGACGGTAGTGGTTTGATTTTGAAGGTTGGGGTCTGATTTAAATGACCTAGGTGGTATATGTGAGGGTATTGACCTGATTCACAGGATCGATGTATGATTCTAAGGACCGATGTATGATTCTAAGGGCCTAGGTAATATATACAACCAATATGGGGGATCGCGACCTAATTCTAAGGGCCAAGGTCTATTTTGAGGGCATAAGGAGTGTCTGCGACTAATAAGGGGATTGCGACCTAATTCTAGGGGCCAAGGGTTATTTGGAGGACCTAAGGAGTATGCATGACCAATATGGGGATCGCAGCCTAATTTTTAGGGTCAAGTTCCATTATAAGGACCTAAGTAGTGTGTGCGATCGATAGGTTTGTCCTTTTGGTAGTTGATGGAAGTTTTTGTAAAGCTCTGTTGGAGATGGTTTTAATAGGTTTGGTTATTGGTAAAATTTAGGTGTAGGCTTGGGATGCTGGTGTAGGTCCATGTAGGCTTGGTGTATTTGTGAGTTTGGGTTAAGTGCAAGTCTAGGGTTGGTTATTGGTCGTTGTAATGGAAAGGAATTGTATTTGTGATGCTCTACTGCATTTTGAATAAAATATGTTTTTATAAAATAAATATTTATTTTGTGTGTATCTTGTTGGACCTTTGTAGAAGAATAATTTGTATTTGAATTATCTATACCAATTGCTAAGGCAAACTAAATCCCTTTTTTTTTAATTAAAATGACGATGGAGACTCATGCCTCTTGATGGGAGAAGATAAGAGAATTTTATGAAAAAAGAAAGGACCGTACCCAAAGTAACTTTATGGTTTGCCTACGTACCTTTGTGGGGATAAAGATTTGTAGTGCTTTGAAAATATTTTGAGAGGAGATAATATGATTTTTTTTAAGAATAAAAGATGAGAAATGCATAGCGCAGTGAGAGTCGGATAAAGTATACGACTTTTTGAGGCAATCAAGGTGGAGTCAAGGTCAGTCATCATGGAGACACGTCCTAATAAGATCTTCTTCACAAGGAATTCATAACACAACGGGGCTTAAATTTTCCTCTAGGGTTCCAGATGGGATGCATGATTTCTTTGAGAGCGAGGTCACCTCATTGCACACTACGGTCTTTGACTTTCTTATTGAATTATCGTGAAATGCGGATATGATACCCTTGTATGTGATATAAATATTTTAGTATCTTTTCATCCAAGAGTGCCAACTTATCGTAGTGACTTTGGTTCCAATCAACTTCTCCTACATGGCTTTCGAGCATGACTCGTAAGGAAGGTATCTCGAGTTCGACAAACATGATCGCTTCAATGCCGTAGACCGGGGAATTTATAGTAGACCCAGTGGGCATTTTGATAGATATGCGATAGCCCCAAAGTGCGTAAGCGATTCTATTAGCTCAATCCCTACATCCTTTAGTCATCTTGTCGATGCTAAATTTGAGGATCTTATTTGTGACCTCAATAGAATCATTGGTTTGTGGTATATATGATAATGATGTATGCCTTCGAATTTCGTATTCTTCAACCACTTCAGTGGCTTCAGCTTTAGAATGGAGACCATTATTTGATTTGAACTCTGGAGGGACCCCATAATGACAGATGATATTATTTCAGATGAACTTCGACACTTTCTTAGCATTCATCAAGACGTATGACTCACCTTCGACCCATTTGGTGAATTAGTCCATATCGACAAGATAATTCACGACTATTAGATGCTTTGGGAGTGACTTTCCCAATGATGTCGACACACTGGGTTGAGAAAGACCATATAGAAGCCATATTGTATAAGTCTCGAGGAGGAAAATGTTAAAGATTGGCGAATTTCTAACATTTCAGGCATTTCTTGACTTACGTTGCGTCGTCTTGGACCATTGTAGTCCAATAGTACCCTTGTCAAATGATCTTCTTGGAGAATATGTGTCCGTTTATATAGGGTATACATTCTCCACCGTGGATTATATTCATAATCTCTCGAGTGGTATCCCATGCTATGCATTGAACATGAAACCTATAGAAGTATATTTTGAATAGAGATTTTTCACAAATGATGTATTAGGCTACGAGTTTCTGGAGAGTTACGCGATCTTTCTTTTTATCCCCTTGAGGGTATCGGCCATAGTTGCAGAGGCACTAAATTTCATAATGCCACAATTCGACCTTGTCTGATTATCCCTCTATAGCGAGCTCTATGTGGTAGCAATGGGATGGCTTAGACTGTTTTTGAACTCGCAAGGGGTAATTGCTATACCCTCGATCATATCAACCATAGAGGCTAGTGTTATCAATGTATCATCGAATCTATTCCTATAAAGGGAGAAGTAATGGAAGTCGACATCTTTAAATTTTGAGGAAAGTTTCTCATGGTGGTCATGGAATGGAAGGATCGTTTCGTCTTTGACTTTCCATTTTTGGAGGAATTGTCCTATGATGAGGGCCTAATTTCCATAGACGTTGAGGTATTGAATTCTCTTTTTGAGAGAAAATTTGAGACCCACAGTACATGTATCGTATTCTGTTACGTTGTTAGTGCATGGGAAGTCTAGCTTGATGGCAATGGGAGTATGTGAATTATCAGCTGAGATTGGAATTTTACCAATAACATATCCTTTCTTGTTGGCGACCCCGTTAAAGAAAATCTGCCATTGGAGTTCTTTGGGAGTAGTATAAGGACTCTCTTCAATCGGGAAATTCTGAAATCCATATGCCATCTTTTTCCATGGGGTGGTCTACTAAGTAACCATAGTTGGATCTTCCTTAGATGGCCTTTTGCATGATAATCATTGGTCCATGTGGCCTGAAAAATTGAGTTTCTCTAGTATCTACTTTATGGATCCATTCAAGACACCAGTTTATGGGGAATTCAAGCATGTAGTTTCGGAGTTTCTGAGTGACCCAAACTAAAGCGACACATGCCTTTTCTAATGCTATGTAATTCACTTCATATCCTACTATCTTTCGACTGACGTAGTAAATGGTTATCTTTTTGCTCGATTCATCGATATATTAGTCTATCATAGCGCCAATAGTAATATCAGTAACGGTTAGGTATAGGAGGAGAGATAGGCCAAGTTATGGTGGCATAGGCCTTGGTGGTTGGGTAAGGTAGCGCTTGATTTTGTTGAAGGCTTCTTGACATGACTCATTCTATACCTTGGTTTAATCCTTTTCAGATAAGCTTTAGGTTCATAGATATAACTAAGTTGGTCAATAAACCTAGTGATGTACTTAAGCTTTCCCAAGAAACCACACACTCTTTCTTGGTTCGTGCTGTCGACATATCGGGGATTGCTTTGAGTTTGGCTAGGTCTACTTCAATTCCTTTTCACTAATCGTGAAGCCTATGAGTTTTCCTCTGGTGACACCGAAGATATATTTTTATGGTTTGAGGCGCATTTATTATTGTCGCAACCATTTAAAGAATTTCCTCAAGACTGGGATGTGACCTTCTCAATTTTTAAACTTAATGATCATGTCGTTAACATAGACTTCAACTTCTTTATGGATGAGATCATACATGATGCTTGGGGATGCCCTATGATAGGTAGTTCCGTCATTTTTAAGACCGAAAGGCATGGTAATATAGCAAAATGTTCCCCACAGGGTAGTGAAAGTAGTTATCTCCTGATGATCGGGGTGCATCTTGATCTGATAGCAAATTCATCGATGAATAATTTTAGAGGATGACTGGTAGTGTTGTTGATCATATCGATGTTGGACAGAGGATGATCATACTTTAAGGAAGCTTTGTTTAGATCTCGATTGTCGATGCACATGCAAACTTTCCCTTAAGATTTCGACATATGGACTATGTTAACAAGCCAAGTCGGATACGCAACCACATGGATAAAACCTACGTTTAGTTGCTTGACCACTTCATCTTTGACCATGAGGGATTATCCAGGTTAAAGATTCCTTAGCTTTCACTTGACATGTTTGTATTCAGTGTTTTTAGGGATCCTATGTCGCATAATCTCGGGATCAATGTCGGGTATATCGCTGTAAGACCATCCGAATATGTCCATAAAATCTTTCAGTATATCTTCAAATTATGATATTTATTACTCGTTGAGATTCGATCTCCTGATCGCGTATGGGTTGCAACTAAAACCAATATTAATGACAATAATGTCTTCATCATTAGTTTGAATGGGGCTATGTTGTTTAATTTATTCCTTATTGAGATTGATTAAGAGTTGTTCATTCATTAAATCATCTTCATCAATTGTTTGATTAATATAATAAATGTACTTAATATATAAAATAACACGATAATCAAAATCCATGTTTATTTCATTGATATGATCTTTTGGAAAAACACTAGTGAGGACCTCCTAAAAAAGCCCTAATTTTCATCAGGATCAAAAACAGAAAATTCTGGAGTAGGTTCAGTCTTAAGTTGGTAAATGGAAAGGTTATTGGTTGGTAGGGTCGAATTGGTCGAGATGATCCACCAGTTGTATAGAGGCTTGCCAATAAGAATGATCCTTATAGTAGGTCTGATATCTTAGATAGAGTGTAGAGCGTGCAAATATCCATCGCCCATTTAGCAAGGCCGAAAGATTCATCACTATCGGAAAGAAATCGAATCAGAAGATATGATGACCAATGGATTCACTTCATTCTTGGATCCCTTGATCCTAGTTACTTATCTTAAAATAATATCTCAAATATCAGTTTCATCTTCTTCTCAGATACATCATACCACAACTTAAGGAAACCACTAGAGAGAAAGTCTTTGACTGCCCTTATAAAATGACCATTTAGGGAGTTTCCAAAAATGACCTATTTTATACCCTTTTCTTGTATAGTTGGATAAAATCCATTAGTTCTATTGATGAAGTTTGGTACCCTAATCCACGAGGTGGATAAGCAATTTTCAGAAAAATCAGCTTGGTGATGCCTTGTTGTCTGCCAATGAGCCCCATTTTGGGCATGAGGTGCATCTTCTTAAACATATTAATCACACTTACATTTTGTTGCAGTATATGCTTGGGGATTTCCATTTCTTTAAAGCAATCTCCTGTCAGGAGAGGGAGCAGGTCAACCTTGAAACCTGAGAGTAACACATAATTGGTATTGTGCTAGATTTTAAAGATTAGATTGTTAGTGATGATACTGTTTGAATTATTGTCATTTCTAGTGATCATGATGATTTAGTTATGCCTGAAGAGCTCGAGATGTTATGGAGAGAATAAGTAACACCTCGAATATTATGACTAAGGGTTGATCTTTAGATAAAAAAAGAGTGGATCTGAAGGGTCTCAAATGAATTGTCTTATTCCAAAAAGGCCTTGTTCTTTGTAAGATCTATCTCGTGTCTGGTAATGCTTGGTTCCACTTTGTAAGAAATCTGAATAATTTTCTTGATGCTCATCCTCTTCATCATAAATGATTTGCTTGCCCCAAAATAACCTGGACATCACAGGTGACTAAGCAATATGTTGAAACAAGTTGGAATGTTGATCATATAAAAATCAACTTGTTGGTAGATTAGACCAGTCCCAAATGTAAGAAGAATTGATCCCACAAACTCTTAGTGAGTGTTATCATAAGCGCAGACCGCGACAGATGTAGGAGTGAGATCACTAACTTGTAGCCCCAGACATCGTCGTATTTGGAGTGGAAAAACATTCATAGCAGAACCACTATCAACTAGTTCCAACGGAACAGTCTTCTGTAGGACATCGACTGCAATATTGAGAGTATTATAATGGTTAGTCCCAAACTTAGGGATTTCTTCATCAACAAAGAACATGAGTCGCTTGGTGGTTGAGGTACCAACTAACTGGATAGCCTTATCGGGAGATATGGTAGGAGGAACTGTGGCTTGCGTGAGGAATTTGATGAGGGAATTTATGTGAAGATAAAAGGATATGAATAACCCCCATAGTTTGATGTTATCTTGGGTATTCTTCAGTTGTTTGATGATTTTTCTCTCCTCTACAGTCATTTCAGGAATTAACGGTTCTTCAACAACTCCCTTCCCTTCATTTTTGGGAATACTATCTACTTGAAGAATTGGATCTTTATAGCACCTACCTAATAGGGTCATGTGATTCACCGATGAAGGATAACAGAGGAACCAAGTTTATTCATTTACCTTAGGGACACCATAGACTATATTTATTTTAGACACGAGCTCTTTGAAAGAGATTACCCCCATAAAAGGAGGCAAGCATATTGACAATTTCATTATCGAGATCATTCTCTGGTTCTTTTGAATCATTGGAGTCATTTCTCCATCCCGTGACGATTATTCGGTTGTTCTAAAAAAGTATATACATTCAAAGACCTCAAACGGTTCAAAATACAAATCTTCCTATGTCGAGGATTAGTGGTTCTGAGATGGGACGAAGTATACCTTGAGTTTCATTGAAATAAGGAGACCGGGAGCTTCACAAATCCTTTATTTCATAAGACTTTATTTCTTCAAAACTTGGACTGTATTTTCTTAGGCTTAACTCTTCAAGAGACACAAACCAATTATAGGACTAACGGGTCCATTTATGGGCTTACGTATAGAGACTGATTATCTTTGAACATTTTTCTTCTTTAATAATCAATCGAGGTGGGAACTTCATTCCAAATTCCTCCAACTGATTTAGGATTGCCTGCAAGTTCATGCTCCATGTATCAGATTTAGTGCGGATAACTATACAACCTCTAGTCATCAAAGCAAGGGCTCGATGCGTGGATGGGCATATTTGGAGGGGAATTAGATAAATCTTTGAGGAACTTGGTGAAGTAGGGTTATTTATGGGTAAGATTTTGGTTGAGGGATCAAAATCCGAGCTTTCATTAATAAGTATGGCATTCTCTCCAGCTTGGTGTGGAGGTAGAGGATTCTAGGTAGTGTTTGGAATAGGTACCGTAAGAGAGGAAATGATTCCTTTATCAATGAGTCCTTGTACAAAATTATTGAGATCGTGTCACTGATCAGTGGTGTGCCTATTGGTCTGATGAAAATCTTCGTGGGAATCATGCTCTAAGTATCGAAGAAACAGATCAGGTAATTGATGAGGGTCTAATGGCTTGACGAGATTATGTCAGAGAATGGCTTAGTAAAACTTGGAGTGGGGACTATAAATCTAGGTGTAATATCTTATGATAATATCAGGAAGGGCTTCTAGTGAACATGGAGTGGTTAGATTGGAGGATATGTTGGTGATGGCAGTATTTGGCTTATCAAACTTTCTGGGATTTAATTGACTAATTGATTTCTTTGTCTCTGATTCTTCTTTCACACTCTGACTAATGGAATTCTCTTCGATTTATACCCCAGCTTCCCATAGAGCTCTGAAATGGGGATAATGCTAGCTACCCATGGTATTCCTGATATGCAGAAAGAAATTTTTCTTTACAATGCTGACTTGTTCTTCCTCTGACGAATGGTTGGTCATGGTTTCATCTTTCTCTCTCCACTTGACGATGAAGCTATTGAAATATTCTTTGGGGCCTTGTTTGGTCAAGTTAAGATCACGGCGGGTCAACTGCTAATTCCTCATTGTACTTGTATTGATTCATGAATTCACGAGCGACATCCTCCCAACTTTGAACGTGAGATTCTCCTAGATATAGGAGCTAAGGAAGAGCTATCTTTTTTAGGGTTTGTTAAAACATTTAGTCCATGATTTCTTCACTGGCACCCAATAGACTCATAGTTATATGATAGTTGCGCAAATGCACAATGGGAAGCCCATTTCCTTTGAATTTCTTGATATGTGGAATTTTGAATTTTTTATGCAAACGAGCTTTAGGATAGGGAGATATACATGTATAATCCACATAGTTCCCATAGAGTTTCACATGATCATGAGAGAGAATCTTGAGGTTTTCTTTCACCCTACTAAGTTCTTCTTCCTTAGGATCCATTATAACAAGCATAAGCAAGCTAACTCCTACTTTAGTAAGGTTTGACATAGGTAGATGAGCAGGCAGAGGCCTAATGACTGGTGGAACATGCTGAGGTATTCTGATATGCCTAGCATGATGGTGTTCTTCAGGGGGCCCATATAGCTTCAGGTTTTCCTTGACCATGACGATGGAAAGCGACATTATGATTCGGGAAAACATTTGGTTCGAGAATATTTGGGATCAGAGCTTTGTTGCTATGTAATTTAGTTATATTTGATTGTAGGATGTCGATCTTAGCATTGAGCTGAGCTAGCATAGTCATCAAATTTGCTTGAAGATTGACTTCTTGATTAGGGTTCTCCAGGAGGTAGTTGTAGTATGACCATTATATTTCTTTTGAAATGCCGAGAGAGAGGATGAAGTAGAACTCCAAGGTGGTCAAATTTCAGATCGTAACCAGTAGGATCCAATCCAGGCTTGGGGAAATGAGGTAATACCTTAGAGGGAGGCGATTTATTTTAAAAAAGGAGTTTTTGGTATTTTGGAAATATAAAGATAGGGAGAAAAGGCTCCTCAGTGTAGTTGTTATTATTAGGTTCCATTTGTATTATGTTTCGCCTAGGGTGCAAGTGAAATGACGGATAAGAACTAAGTGTGGAAGAAAATAGGGTGCATAATGAAATACACGATTTAATTTGTTTCCAGACTCACGGACATGGTCTATTTTAAAAATGGGAGAAAGAACACAAAATCGGGCGGTAAGGTGACTAAGAATTTGGGCAGAGTTTCGTGCTGAAATCAACAATATAGATTTGAGCGTCCTAGTGTAGACATCTATACGAAGGCTATGCATGGGAGGTTATTTTAAGGGTTCCCTCCTTTGGCATAACTTCGATGATATACCTCTTGCTTATTGGGGAAATCATTTATCGAGGCGTATGGAGAAGCCATTTGATATACTCGAGTGTACATGAATTGCCTCACTATATAGCTTGTGGTGATGGTACATGTGAGAGAGAATTCGATATACTCATCGCACATGAATGATTTCGTGCAATATACCTCCCATAGTGAGTTCGACTAGGTGGTATGATGCAGGGGAACCGTTCGATATATGTAGAGGGTAGTTGGCTAATGGAAGGTGGGATCCCAATTCTTAGGTTAACTACTCTCCGAAGAATGGAAACCCATCATAAAGTGACTCTCCAGTACGGGACAAATATAGGGTCAATACTCAATGCTCGTGTAATGTAGTGTGTAAATGCACGAGTCTTTATTAGTATCTTTATGCAAAGTATTATGTATGCTAAGAGAGATATGTACAACTAATAAACATGAAGTAAAAGGGGGAAATATATAAAAGTGGCATGTGATAAAATATCTACTATATAAGTGAGGTAAAACCCGCGAATATGAACAAGTAAAGCATGGAAATATGTACAAGTGGGTCAAACATGGAGATATGTACAAGTGGAGTAAATGATGGAGATATGTACAAGTGGAATGAAGCATGGGAATTGTAAGAGTATGCATTTTACTAATGTGGCTCAATAGGACTAGATTATCCTATTTTGTTTACCAAATACACTTTGAGTCTCCTCCTTTAGGTCTTTTCAACAAAGCGTCATGCAAATCATTCAACGAACATCCTCACTTTAATGTGTATCCTTTTTATTCCAGTGTTAGGAAGGTAAACGGACACGTAGACTCGTACCAATTTTATGCACAAATGTTTTATTTATAAGAAAAATACTTTTTTTTGTGTATGTTTGTGTCTATACGTATCTTTGGATTTGTTTATGAAATGAATAAAAACTATATTTAAAAATCTTAAAAATGCATTTTATAAAAGGATGTTTAGGTCTGTCACAAGAGCCCTTCGCTACAACGAGGCTTTCTCTTACTGCAGCGATAGTGTCTCGCTGGCCGCGTATTATTCCAAAGATGTTTTTTTATTTAGCTTGCCTTGTATCCTCACTGCAGGATTGCCATAGCGAGGTAAAAGCTCGCTTTAGCGACTCTCCGACAATACGTGTTAATCTAGCGAAAAAGTCCATTTTTGAACTAGATTGTGCACATCTTTCTTGATATTTGTGAAAACTAAAGATCCTTGAATATATTTTCAACTTTTATGCCATGTGACCTCATGTAAACCTACTCCTTACTGACTTATCCCCCTAAGATTCTCTTGCAAGCTTCTGTGTATAAGTATTTGGGAATTTATTTTGTGAGAGAGTGTAAGTGTGATTTTGGGGATTTCTTTATGGACAAAATATTTTTGTTAAATCTTTCTTGCCACAAGAATCATATTTTTAAGGAGTGAAAAATCTTTTGATAAAAACTTCTTTTTGAATCTTATATTCATCCAAGTTTTAAGTCTTGTTTTTCTTATCTATATATTCTTGAGATAGTTTAAGTTTAAATACTTGTGAAATTTAAATTATTTTGAACTGAATTGGTTTGATTTAAATCAGTTCAAATTCTTGAACAATTCTCTTTCCAATTTTTACTTGTGTTATTTTTGGATTTCATACATCTCAAAGATATGTTTTTTGACTTAAGCCCTTATTTTCTTAAACACTTTCACCGTAGGTCATCACACACATATAAAGTGATACTACACTCATCAGAGGCTTCTCACCATTGTTCCATGTTGGAGCACACGATTTATTCTTCAAACTCAAGAAAAAGGAATTTTGCTTCATATTTTAAACTATGATTTTGTTTGGATTGAGGACTTTACGACATTGGCTGCAAACCAAAACAGGTCACGGTTGTGTAGCTTACTCTAGCTTTTACCGCTCTCTACGGAAGATATGATGGGAAAGAATGTCTAGTCTGTTATAGCATCGTGAGGGTTGTAAGTTTATTTCTTCTAGTTGTAAAACTCTACTATAGTACATTTATCGTTTTGTCGACACGAGGTTTTTTCCGTTATGGGTATTTCCTCGTACGCTTTAGTGTTGTGCTATATTGTTTATCTTTGTGTATTTATATTAAGTCACTTAAATATTGAAGATAAAATTTGGTGGAATTCAATTGATAAAAAAATTGTCACATAAACCTTAGGCTTTATATTTATTGCCTAATCTTGAACTTGAAAAGGAAACATTGTCTCTTTTTTATAAGAATTTTTAGTTGCGTATCTTTTGTCCATTTATGTTTCATGCACACAAACTCTATACTGGTATCAGAGTCAGAACTCATTTTAAAGGTTTAATCACCTTGAGGTATATCTAGTGTGGGTAAACATGGATTTTACTACGTGCAATAGTTTTCATAATTTATTTGATATATTTAATTGCCATGTTTTTAAACACCCTATTCCTAAAATTGAAAAGGCTTATGTTTGTAGTAGTAATGGTAATACCGATAATGATACTCTCCAAACTTTTCACAACAAGTTCTAAAGAAAAATCAAAAGTTTAAAAAAAGGAAGTGTTGTTGAGAAAAGCAAAGATCATTCATTATCTCAATTTCTCTTTGAAAGTGATGTTTTATTAGAGAAAATTAAAACCCTTTAGAATGTAACCTAAATTTTTAATGAGATTATTTTGTAAAAGAAGAAAATAATTTCTTTCAAGCCTTGGAAGCTAATGGTCTTTCCCTCTTTGTAAACTTAAAGCCATTGATGTTGACTTTAATGACCTCCTAGACTTTCTTGATGAACTATAAGATCAAAAGGAGGGAACTAAAGTAGAGTAAGATTGTTTTTCCAATTTAATAAAAGAAAGAGATTATTTGACCATATCATTGGACAATTTGAAAAAAAAATATTAAAACTTGTGAAGAATCCAATGTCAAACTTTTAAAAAACATTGAGCAACTTTAAAAAGACTTGAATTCTAGCAAACTAGAGTTTCCTAGAGGAGAGAGAATTTTTTTCAAACCTTCTCCATCAAAAGAGACAACACCCATTGAAAGTGTTCCCAAAATCTCTCAAAATAAAGGAAAACAAGTTGTCAATCGTTTCATGGGAAAAATATTATCCCTCCTATTTGTGCCAACATAAATCACACACTAAATCATAAGCGACCCAAAAAAGACATTTTTTGTTCCTGTTTCTGCAAAAAAGATCATCATAGGGATTTTTATTTTTTGTTAAAAAAGGTTATACTTTTTAATAAGGTTTCTCCCGAGACATCTCCTCATGTGTCTCATCCTCATATTTATAAATGTGATTATTGTAATAGGAAAGGACACTTGAGAGAATTTTATTATTTGCTTATATCAGCCTTGCACTTTTGTAAAGCTAGGAAGAATTATAGTTTTGTTAAGAATAACACTTTGGTAAAGTGAAGTTGCAGGTTATATAGATTCGGTTCAATTCGTGAAATACATTCCTTTAAACAAATTAGCAACATAGGATACAAATAACAATTAGACCAACAGGTTTATACTTTCCAAAATTTAGTCTTGATTTCTAAGTTCCTTCGTGAGTATGCGAGATATCAACTATGTAAAGAGAAAGCACAACCACAACGAGTCGATGTACGAGGAAAACCCAACTGGGAGAAATCTCGGATAGCCAGGCTTAGACAAAATACACTACGAATACGATTTTTACAAGAAGACATACAAGACTTACAGACTTGACTCCACAAGATCCGTTGAACCCGCCTTCAACACCTCTGTCCGTAGTACATGTAGATCCAACACGCTTCACAATACTCTTGTCTCTTGGTATTCACCAAAAGGCAAGCACCGTCTCCAAAAATAACTCGTGTGGAGGTCCACCACACCCAAATCGGGATGAATGTATGAGAGGATGAATATGTGATTTTTGGTTCTTGTAAAAATGGTATTAAAGATTGCATAAAATGTTGGAGACATTTTGTAATGTGAAAAGATGTTTTCTTCTCAAGTGAAAGGGAAAAAAGTTTTATTTTTCCCGAGCACCAAAGTAGTTTTAAAGATGGAAGTAGTGGACAAGGGAGGTTAGAGGACAAAACTATATTTAAAAAAAAATAAACCACTTGTTCGAACGACTGAACTCGCTCATTCAAACGACATAACATGATGTCATTAGAATGAGGCCTTCAAACGACACTTTAGGAAAAATCCAATAAGGCTCTCGTCCGAAGCCATTTGAATGACTATGAGAGAAAGTTCGTTTGAACGAGATATTAAACGGCATTGCAAGAAAATCCAAGAAGGAATTCGTCTGATATTGTTCGAACACATACATTCATACGAACTCGCTTGAACCACCTCTTTATTTTTGGAAAATCAAATTTTAACTTTAAAGAGCAAAAAGTGTTTAGAAAACTTTTCCCAAGAATCATGTAACAATTAAAAATTTGTCTCCTACAAAGTATAAAATAATTGGGTCATATACCTATTAGGAAAGTGAGCATCGAATGATGTGGTGAAGACATGTGAATGTTTAACTCCGGGATGCTCAAATTCTTCATCGAGTAGAGCAGCATGACACTAAATAACCTTAAATATTATGTCGAACGAAAAATAGAAAATGCTACAAATTGACTCTGTTGGAAATTTGTCCTTACAAATCTCACCGGCTGGCTATTCCGGGACAAAACATAAAAAAATAAAGAAGTCTCAGATTTTGCTAAGCCAGGCCGTCAAGCCGATCCTAATGTGTATCCCCCAAACCAAAAAAATGACAAACTCGACTCGATTGACAACGAAGCTTCTACGTGAAGCACTTGAAGGCAAGAATCTGACATTTGAAAAAATAGCCTACACATATGAAACAACAAAGCCATAAAACGCATGGGGAATTAAATATGTAAATAAATCAAATTATGAAATCCCCCTAAATATGTTCTTCCCCTTTTTGTCCGAAAATGGCAAAGGGATAGAATAAACGTGCAATGTTAGTGAATATATGATAATCCAATATAGATAACATGAAAACACTAACATGAGATAAAAACATCCATAGCATAAAGGGAATGAAAATCATCCATAACAATGATATACAATAAATTAAAGCAAGAGATGATTAACATTAATCCAGAATAATATCCAAACTGATTAGAAAATATCCACATCTAAAATTGGAAAAGAGAATAGAAAACCAATATCTGGTACAAATGAGAGTACACATAAATGAAATATAACTCTCTCGCTCATAATTACACAAAAGAAAAATAACTGCCTAAACAAAGATCATTGTGCTGGATCATTAGGAGCATCATCTGGAGTCTCATCACCTCGAGAAAATCTGGTGCTTGAAGAACGTGCACCATGTTGCATATCATCACGATGGAGCACCTCAAAGTGCGGCATCACGAGGGAGTCTCTACGTGCCTAAACCTCCTCTTTACGGTCCCGGGCCTCCTTAGCTAGTGGCTTATCCTATTGCATGGAGGTAAAGAACTCCTGCATCATAGCACGATCCTGAAGGCGCCCCCGTGCATTTTGCTTAACTTGCAAATGCATCAACCTAAGCTCCTCTGACTCTAACGGTGGAAGACGATGAGAGGTAGAGGGTCGAGACTGATATGGAGTAGATTAGGAGATTGCTTGGGATGACTCTGAGTGAGATGGAGTGGGGTGAGGAGTGTCCTTAGGAAGATGACCACATGACCGACCTATGGATGAACTATTTATGGTCTGATATTGGGTCGAGGGTATATCTGAAGGAAGAAGACAACAACTAACATCCAAACAGTGATGAATGACTATAACCGCAAAGCAATGTCTGTCGAACATGCCCAAAAAGTGACATACAAATGGATCTAAGAACTCCATAAATAAAATCGAGAAGATTAATAGAATTCCCAACACTGATAGCATACATCAGATTCACATCCGGTGAAATTTAAGTATGGTTTGCACATGGTAGAACGCAACACAAACAATCCAATTAAGGATCACCAGACTTGAGAATTCTATGACACAAAATGGTAGAACCAGACAGAATCACCTGAAAGATGGTCTCTAAAATAAGATCATAGGAAGGTTTAGCATCTTTGGGCCAAGGGAAGTAGGTTTGGAGACTCCGGGCAAACCGACAAGATGGGCTATGGAGTCAGCGGTGATAACAACCTCCCTACCACATACATTTGAGACTAAACCTCTCTCCACTACGAGCATAGAAAAGAAAAACTCTCTAATAAGATCGGTATAGATAGGATCACGAAGACTGAACGTGGGATCCTAACCACGGGTGACCAGCCAAGTGAAAATTATGGTTCCTTACAGAGAAACTAGGTTTATTATCTTTTCCCTAATAATAGACCAAGTTGGTAATACTTGGGTGTGGAAGAGTGTGTGATTTGTATGTGTTCCCCAACGCAAATGAAGATTTAGATTGGCAATGCCTTCATCGGAAGAACGTTCCTCATATGAAGGGGCGGCACACCTAGGTCGATGACTTCTAGCCATGAGAAAATAGAAGAGATGACTACAACCTACCCAAATATAACCAACCAATCCACAACAACACCCAAAACCAACAACAACCGCAAGAAATCCCATCCTCCATTAGAATATCCCAAATATAAGAATATAAAATTAATAAAACAAATTAATTGTAATTTCATGATTTTTGACAACAGTTTTTTTTTGATAAAAACACTGTCAAAACTTTATGAGATGTTATTTAATGGGGGCAAAGATAAACTTTTTATTAAAAAAAAATTTGTGTATCAAATGATATGCATAATATAGGCATAGCCCCAAAGAAAATGTTGAGTTTATATGAAATTGGTTAATGATGAGAAATAAACACCATCAAAGTGTTGCATGTTAAAAAAAATACCCCAAACATATATACTCAAACCAAAATACTAAAATATAGTAGAGAAGGGCTGAGAAAGAATACCTCATAAATGAAAATTTAGAAATCCAACACCACTCTAGGAGATATGGAAAATGGCTCTAAGAAGTGAGGATTTTATATGGGTGAATATGGAGATGAAGTGTTGAGAATATGGAGAGTGTGGGAGATATGGAGTGGAGTGTTTGAGAGATATTAGGGAGAGACTATTTTAGAGAAAAGAGAAAGAGGGAAGAATGAAAAAGAGATGGCTTAATTTTTTTTACCCAACCAACCTGATGTACGACCGGTCGTTCAAACGATTCTAGGAATCTCGTTTGAATGATGTCGTTAGAACAAAATACGAACAATAAATTGAACGAGATTTTAGGGATTTATTGGGGAGAGGGTCGCTTTAATCTCATTTGAATGAGAATTCGAACGAGATTTCAAACATTTCCAAAGCAAAGAAAACAAAAAATTTTGATTTTCAATTGTCTAGTTAGTGTTGAAATACTTGCCGTGGGAACAAAATGAATGGGTACGAACAATGCGAGTAAGAGCATTGCCTAAGATAATGCACAAATGCAAAATGCCAAACAATATATCTACACAATATACACTCACATCAACCTTGTGAAAAATATGGGGAATGCAATTGAACACTAGCCACAAAAGTAAAACGACTTTAAGATTGACGATTCAATGGCCAATAACGTCACCTTAAAAGGCAATATTATGATTTATTGTGCAAACCCATTGATCATCGACCTATCCCTCCCATAAAAGTGTATATATATATATATATATTTTTTTTTTTAATTTTGTGCAATATTTTTCATGCTACACATTGGCCTTGGCAATTTGCAATTTTTTATGCCATGAATTCTTTTAGTCTATTTTTCTTTTTGCAAATGGTGTCTATTCAAACAAAGACAACATGTCTTTCATAACTCTGTTCCATTGTTAAACAAAACTTTACCGGATAAATATTTTTCTATTTTTCTCAATCCGGGCAATGGTTCTTGCATGCACAATTGTAATGTCCACTGCTTATAAGTTTAGGTGACAAAATTGATAATACAACACCTCATTCGCGACGTTGACATCCTCAATATTCTGTGATAGGTGTGTGCATAAAAGGCAATGATATGAATCAATCATATAAGAATATATCATAAATAAGCATCAAAGCGCATAAGTGAGCCAAAGTTCGGACTAGCTACTCATCGAAAGCCACATGAACGTGGAATGATATAGTGATTCAAAAATCTCACACACATAACCTATATGGACAAAAGTTTTATGAAAGCCTTTATGCAAAAAAAAAATATTTTTGGAATTTTTTGAAAATATATGTACAAAAATATAATCTGGTTCATAGGTAAAATGATAGACATGAGGCTCAATCTAAAATAGATATTTGACTCTGAACTCAATCAATGGAACAAACCCTAATGAATTTTCTAAGATTATAAAATCTAAGGGCATCTAAAGGTTTGGTAAAGATTTCAGCCAATTGATGATCGGTGCCTATAAAGCTCAAGGATACGACTTTCTCTTCAACTAACTCTCAGATGAAGTGCTCTTGAATCCTAATGTGCTTAATTATAAAATGTTGGACGGGATTTTGAGAAATATGTATTGCACTCGTATTATCACAATAAATAGTCAATGTTCCTTGTGAAATACCATAATCGTTCAACATTTGCTTCATACAAATGAGTTGAGTACAACAACTCCCGGCGGCTATGTATTCAGCTTCCGTCGTGGACAAAGAAATGGAATTTTGTTTCTTGCTCATTCATGAGACAAGCGTACTACTAAAATAGAAATAATCACCTGAAGTTATCTTACAACCATCAACTTCTCCTACCCAATCGACATCCAAATACGTCGATAAACAATCATTAATGTCGAAGAGTACCAAATTCCAAACGATAGGGACCCACTAATAGATTTGATAATATGCTTAATGGAAAGTAAATGGGAATTTTTTGGGGCGACTTGATGACGAGCACAAATTCTTGCTAAAGGAAATATCCAAACGACTAGCGATTAAATAGAGTAAACTACCTATCATACTCCTAAAAAGAATGTGCTCTACATCCTTTCCTTATGTGTCCTTACTAAGATTAACAAATGAACTCTTGAGATTATGTGAATGCTTAGCGAATTATAAATTAAATTTCATCATAAGATCTTTCTCATACTAAGATTGGGACAAAAATATCCCGTTATTGAGTTGACGCACTTGAAGACCTAGGAAATATGTGAGCTCTCCGACCATACTCATCTCAAACTCACTTTGCATTTCTTTCACGAAGAGTTGAGTAGGCTTATCACATGTTGATTCAAAAACTATGTAGTTGACGTACACTTGGGCAACTAAAATAACACTCTCATCTCGATGAACAAACTCCTCCATATCTACTCCCCCTCTCGAAAAGCCACGAGTAAGGAGATATGAAGTAAGGCTCTCGTACTAAGAATGGGGGTGCTTTCTTCAAACCATATAGCGCTTTCTTCAAGTAAAAGATGTGATTTGGGTACTTAAGGTATTCAAACCCTTTTGGTTGTTCCACATAGACTTCCTCCCGAAGAATTCCATTTAGGAAGGCATTCTTAACATCCATTTGATAAAGTTTAAACTTAAGATGACATGCTGTGGGTAGTAAAAGGAGAACGGAATCTAACCTAGTAACAGAAGAAAACGTTTCATCAAAGTCAACACCCTCAATTTGGGTATATCCTTGGGGAACTAACCTAGCTTTATTACGAATATTGGAACTATTTTTATCCATTTTATTTTTGAAAATCCATTTGGTACCAATGACGTTAGTATCACTAGGCCGGGGAATTAACTCCCAAACATCATTCTTTTGAAATTGAATCAACTCTTCTTGCATGCCATTTATCCAATGTTCATCTTTTAGTGCTTCTTTGAAATTTTTAGGTTCGATTTTAGAGGTATAACACAAATAAGTAACCTCATTTTCAAGTTGTGCCCTAGTCTTGACACCTAATTCGGGATTTCCAATAATTTTGGAAAGGTCATGAGTTTCACGAACCCAAAGGGTTGGATACCTTTTCTCAAGTGAGGGGTCCATCAAATAATTTTGAGACTCACTATGAACAAAATCATGGGGTGCATCACTCTCAAGTGAAGAATCATCCTCAATATCAACAAATGTGGCTAGAGCATAATCTTTTATTATAACATTTATTGATTCCATAATTTTAAAGCTAGCAAAGTTATAGGCCCTATAAGCTCTAATTTTGGTGAATACCCTAGAAATATACCTTCATTACTCCTTTAGTCGAATTTTCCTAAGACTTATTTATGCCTAAGGATGTAACAGGGAAACCTAAAGACTCGAAAATGGGATAGGTTTGGTTTCTTATCTGTCCACAATTCATAAGGAGTTTTATTAGTATGAGGACGCAAGTATACCCTATTCACCGTATGGCATGCAGTGGTTATCCTTTCCTCCCAAAACCTACGGGAAACTTTCCTACCTAAAAGTATCAACCTTGTCATTTCTTGAATTGTTCGATTCTTCTTCTCTACGATACCATTTTGTTGAGGCGTTCGAACGATCGAAAAGTCATGCTTAATTTCAACTTCATCACAAAAATCATTCACACCAGATTCTTTAAATTCAGTTCCATTATCACTTTTAAACCGGTTAGTGGTGACACCATGTTGATTTTGAAGAACTCTATATTTAACCGTTAGAAACTCAACTACATTAAACTTTTCCTTAAAAAATCCAACTATTGAATACCTTGAAAAGTCATCTACCATCACTAGGATATATCTCTTTGCTCCTATACTTTCGGTATAAGTGGGACCCATAAGATCCATGTGAATCCATTCTAATACACGGGAGGTAGTTATAGAGTTCAACTTCTTATTAGGACTCTTAAATTTCTTTCCAAGTTGACAAGGACCACAAATTACGGAGGTTGGTTTTCCTAAGGATGGAAAGCCTCGAACTAGGTTTCTCTTCACTAGACGATCAAGATCTTTAAAATTTACATAACCTAGACATTGATGTGAAAGGTCAGCCATGGAAACCTTAGCACTAGTGAAAACGAATGAAGATTTTGGAATGATTCCATAATAATTGTCACTAATCCTCACACCTTGTAGAATAGTCATACTAGATTTATCATAAATCGTGCACTCCATCCGGATAAACTTAATTGCTAGGTTTTTATCGCATAATTGGCTAATGCTTATCAAATTAGCTTCGATTCCATCAACATAAAGAACATTTTCTAGTTTTGGAATACCAGAAACTTTAATGGTGCCTCTACCCATAATTCTAGATTTACTCCCATCGCCAAAGGTGACTTTACCATCTTTGTGATCTTCAAGATTGGTAAAAAGGGATTTATCACATGTCATATGTTTGTATCATCCACTATCAAAATACCATTAGGAAGTATTTTGATCCTTAAGAGAAACGTGAACAACAAAAGCCTTCTTGGTCTTATCTTATGTAACCCAAGCTTGAGTTGTGTTCTTTCCCTTTGTTGATTCTAGTCTTTTGGTTGAAATAATTTTCTTGGGTCATAGAAAACCTTAGAAACTCTTCCATTAAACTTTTGAATGTATTATTTAGATATTCAACTTGTTTTTTAAGGCTAGCTAAGGAGATATAGTGTGGCGTAGGAGTATTGGGATAAGAATTCTTTCTAGTCTTGTAACAAAAATCTCTAAAGTGACCCCTATTGTGGCAAAAAGAACAAACATGTGGTTGATTTGGAGTCATTTTTATAGGTTGCTTAGGTAAATTTCTCTTACGTGGGTTAGGTTTAGGAGGGTTTGTTTTGGTAATAAACTTAGCTAAAGGTTCGAATTTAATATTGGATGACTCACCATCTTCATATCCTATACCCATTCTCCCGAAATTATCCTCAAGTGTAACTTTGACTTGCTGAGAAGCCTAGATATCTTTCCTAAGTTTGATAATAATTACTTCAAGTGTTTTTCAAATCTCTGAGGATTTATGAAGATATTTGGCAACAAGATCTAGAGAGTTAATCAAATCACATTTTTCTTTACCCACTAAAATAAGCTTCTTAGATAGAGAAATATTTATTGCCTCGAATTGACTAACCAACTCCTCCTTCTCCTTCAGACTTTTCAACTCATTTTCTAACACCAACACATTAAAATTTAGCCTTTTGTTTTATCTTTTGAATTTGCATAGACTCAATGTACAACTCAGAATAGGCGGACTACAATTCACTTTCATCAACATCACTCTCACGTCCTTTTTCATCACTATCTTGTGACTAAGTGGATACAACCTCAAGAACATGCTCGGAAATGTCAATAATTGGATGCGACTCAATTGAAGCACTAGCATGACTTACCTTAAAAGCGTTGAAGTTGTTTCCAGAAGAGAGATTCATTCCCACTGTCGCTAAGAGTCACATTGTAAACGACTTTATCCTTATCTTGTCTCTTAATATTAATGGGGCATTCATACGCTCTATGACATCGTCGTTCACACTCAAAAAATCTCTGTGAATCATCTTGTTTAAAGTTATCTCTTTAGATTTTTCATTTTTAAACTTCTTTTGATCCTGATTGTTAAAACTTCTACTTGCCTTGCTTTTAATTTTCTCAAATTTAGGTTTTTTAAAATTTTGAGTTTTAATTTTTAAACGTGAGAATTTTTTTGAACTTTTTAGAAAATAAGGCCATATCATTAGGATCCATATCATACTCTTCGAATTCGGACACTTCTTCCTTTTTAACAATTAGAGCAACTCCCTTATCTTTCTTTTTGTTTTCTTTAGGAAACATGTCTAATTCATATATTTGGAGATAACCTATCGCTCTTCGAGTTTTAGTGAATCTAACACTCCTAAAGAGTTAAGAACGGTGACTTTTGGGATGAAATGACTAGGGAGAGATCTAAGAATAGTTTTTACTACAACGAGTTTCAGGGATCTTATCACCTAGGTTGAAACATTAGTTGACAATATAAGAAATACGGGCATAAAACTCATCGGATATTTCACTATCCTTCATGGTGATAATTTCAAATTGAGTGATTAAATTTGAAGTTTAGACGCCTTAACTGCACTCTTTCCCTCATGAGTAACTTGAATAATGTCCCATGCATCCTTTAAGGTTTCACAAGTCATGATATGATGAAACTCGTCGAGAGTAACGACACTAAACAAAGCATTTAAGCCTTTGTAATTAAAGTTACAAAATTTTAACTCATCCTCACTCTATTGTTCCACAACTTTTAAAATAGTTTCTTCTTCAACAACAAAAATAGGAGGGGACGACCATTTTTCAACAACAAGCCAAACACGTTCATCAAATGATTTTAATGCAAATTGCATATGTGCTTTCCAATTGGCATAATTAGTTCCATCAAGCATAGGGAGTTTATTTGATGAATAACTATCCATATAACCTCCAATATTCATCTGAATAACTTTTAGAAATAAGACCTGATACCAATTTGAAGTTGAAGGTGTATATCAATTCGGTTCAATTCGGGAAATACACTCCTTTAAACAAATTTATAACAAAGGACACAAATAAAAATTAGGCCAGCAGGTTGCTACTTTCTAAATTTTAGTTTTGATTACTAAGTTCCGACGTGAGCATGCGAAATGTCAAGTACGTAAAGATAAAGCACAACCACAAAGTGAGTTGGCTATCCTCCTCACATAATCTGACATCGACGCCATCTTGTCCATAATGTCCCTCAAGCAGGTGGTCGATACATGGACAGTCTATAAGAAAAAGAAAAATAATAAAAATTAAGCAAGTCAATAAAAAACAAAAAATAAAGCCGGAACTGGAAATAAAAGATAAAGAAATGCGTATACCTTAGAACGGAGAGTATCATCATTAAGATCTGACAACCCAACTATCGGTGCATTGGGATGATGAGGTATCGATAACACCATTTCGCCACTCAATCAGATATGATAAGAGGGAGAAGAAACGTGAAGAAGCTAAGCCACCTCCATTACTGCAACCGTGCCTCACCTCGTGCTATGGGACAACACTGTTGGCACGCTAGTACCTTTCCTAGAAGCAGTAGCATGTGGAGTCATATTATCTAAGTCATATATGCACGAAGGCATTAACCAGCTGGTCACGAAGTCCATGTAGTTATAACCCATCGTCTTATCGGTGTAGAACATGTAGGTATCCCCATCCGCAATCGTCGGCCTGCCATCGTCCATCATCTCTCTCACCCACCTCATATACTTTGGGGTCGATGACGGTGGGACCTCCACCTCTCACCATAATTTGACATACCACCCTCTCCTTAAGATTCTAAGCATACTCAAACTCGTGCTCTAATAACCGCCTCATCTACGTGAGCATGCCCATAGCCCCCACAATCCTAGAAGAAAGAGTTCAAGGGTAGAAAGTCACCTATATCCCTAAAAAAGAGTCAATAAATACCCAAAAGCATAAAGATTCCAAAAAATCAGAAAGAAACAAAAGCCACAAAACCTAACTTGGTCCCTCGTCAAGTCATTCAGCAGCTTCCACACGTCCTTCAAATTTGGGGATTGGTACGAAGTCTATTAGAATTCCTCCACCGGTATATCCTATAGAAGTCATCCAACCCATTCTACTTTAGGGACACCAACCTAGCATTAAGCTCTGTCACTTCATAAAACCACATCTACAAAAGGCGCCCAAAAATCAGATTAAGAAAACAAAAAAGGACACAAGAAAATAAAAAGGAAATTAAACTTAAAGATTAACTTTAGAAGGTACATGGGTTATGTGAATGTCTATCGAAAACATTGACTGAACGCATCCAACGAAGCATATAGGGACACTAGAGTGAAGCTCCCCCATTTGTACAAATGGACGTTCGAAATGATCCTCAAATATGAAAAAAAAATAGAGATGGACGAAGTCGCCACTCGTCGTCACTAAAAACCCTCCCAGCAAAAGAAAAATAAATAAGCGGACTGCCTATCTCACCTATTGCCCATATGTATCATCAATTTGTCTTAACAACACTGTCTCATTTAGCACAGAAATACGAATAAAATTTCTCGACTCGATTATACCAACATCCCCTAAGGCCATCCACACTACCAGCTCCGTGAACAGTAAAGTACGGGTCACCACAATCTGATGCCAGTACAATCCATCCCCATCACCTGTTGAACATCCAAGGGAATAACAGTCATCTTCCCAACCCTCAGATATAATGTGTGGGTTGTATCCACCACCTCTCACCAAGCACGCACAATATCGCAGAAAGGCACAGCGTCTCGTCTAGTGCACTTGCCAAAGTACTAAATCTAGTGGATTTTCCCATCCACTTCACTTCCTTAGGAAGATGGTCCCATATATCCTCTATCCCGATCATACGCTAAGAAAGGATTCTTAAAAATGCAATACTAGTCTGCAAGAAACCGAACAAAACCCTTTATTATCCCAAGAAGAAAAAGACAAAAGAAATGGAAAATTAAAGGAAAAATACCCACATAGTCGTTAAGGTTCTTCACCCTCACCGAACGATAGTGCGCATGCTCGCATAACATGATCTTCTCATCAGTAACCGACTCAAAGGAGTCATAGGCATTCTCATTTCCTAATGCAAGTTGCGCCACAACCCACCACTTAAAACTTGTCAAGTTGTCAACAAACACCCACTCGTTGTTTGCATTGTTGGAAGTAATCAACATTTGAAATCTTAGAGAGATAAAGCAAGATAATCAATTGCTTAAAGGTGTAATAAATAAGGAAGGGTCACCCCCTATTTAAAGAAGGATAAGGGGCATGCCAGTCCGCAATCCCCTGGTCCTGCCTATCGGTAGTAATCTTGACCTATCACAAAGAAGCCCAAGAATTCGTTCCCAATGCCGGTAGGGACCTCCCCAGACCTGTCTATCATCAGTCCCCTCCAAATTTCATCCAGACAATTGCCTAAATAAATCCCAAAAAAATTTAAAAAATCCTCGCAAAACCCAGAACATTATTTCTCCGAGGAAAATCCCATTTGGAGTACTAAATTACTTATAAACTATTAAAAATCCCCAACAGAACCAACAGCGCAAAGTTTTATCGTCAACATTTCCCTAGAGTAATCAATGGTTCGCCTACACCAAAAACCCTACTCATTCCCCAACGAAACCAAGAATCCAAAGTGCACTTGTACCAAATCACTCTAAGCCTTCCCTAGTGAAATCGCAAGTCATCACATTTCCCGAGCGGAGCTACTCCCTGTAAACCACATCTTAAGGTCCACAAAATTAACCTCGACCCGCTGGATCAGTCATTACATCTTTAGTCCCTCAAAATTAACCTCGATCCGCTAAATCGATTATTACATCTTTAGGTTCCTCAATGCGCTAAATCGATCATTACATCTTTAGGTTCTCAAAATTGACCTCAACCCACTGAATCAATCATTACATGTTTAGGTCCATAAATTTACCTCGACCCATTGACTCGATCATTGCATCTTTAGGTCCTTAAAATTGACCTAAACCCACAAAATTAGTCGTCACAACTTAAGGTCCTCAGAATTGAGCTCGTCCTGCAAAATTGTTCAACCCTTCTTAGGTCCTCAGAATTGACCTTAACCTTCTGAATCGAAAACTTTCATCCCATATGTCCGCAGAATTGAGCTCAACCCTTTAATCCAACATCGATGTGTTGTCTATATTTCAACGACCTTCACTTGTTATGAGCTCTCTTGTTAAAGGTATCTATAAACACCCCTTCTTGGTACCCCCTTGAGAACTTCCTTTAGTCCCTAACACTCCTCCACTCACCATAAACCCTACGTCATACTCCGAATACCGATCTGGAGGCCATCAGGCATTCTTAAGCACCGTTTGACTCTGGTCAATTCTCCAACCTAAGCAAAGCTTAATTAATTTTCAACAGCCCATCCCATGAACGAATTGACCTCACGGTCCCTAAAAATAATCTGTTTTACTCCGAGTACTAATCTGGAGGCCATTGGATGCTCCTAAGCCCCATTTGACTCCGATCAACTCTCCAACCTAAGAAAAACTCAATAAAACCTTAAAGGCTCTGAATCCCCTTTCCAACGGTGCATCTCGTGCACGAATCAACCTCACGGTTTGCATTAACGGTCCATTTTACTTTGATGGGCCACAAGGCGCTTTTAGGCCCCGTTTGACCTTAGTCAACTCTCGAAACTGAGCAAAGCATAATCAAATATCAAAGGGCACTGAATTATATTTCCAATGGTCTGTGTCGTGCGTGAATTGGCCTCATAGTTTGGATGAGTGATCCATTTTCCTTTTAAAACTTCCAGTCCAAAGTCCATCGGGCGCTTTCATGCCCATTTGACTTCGATCAACTCCCAGACCCGGGAGTGGATCAATGGATTCTTGAAGGGCTCTAAATTTTCTTTCCATTGGTCCCAAACGTGTGCAATTCGAACTTATAGTTTGCATTTTATGCACGTTTTTTTAATACATCTGTTCTGGACTGCCTATAGGCACTCTATGCACCCTGCCTATTGAGAGGGTGTACTTTTCCTTACCCTGTACAGTAAACCCTATAACAATAGGTAGGGGTGGGCACGGTCCGGTCCGGGTTTTGCTTATTTTTTGGACCGGACCGAATATTCGGTCCTCAATTTTTTTGGACCGAAACCGGACCGATTAATTCGGTTAACCTACTAATTCGGTCCAGTCTTTTTTCGGTCCGGTCCAGGGTAAAATTCGGTCCTGACCCTATTTTATATATATGTGCATTTTATGAATTTTTTATCTATTTTTCACACAAATATATATATAAAAAAATAATACTCGAAACTCCATGTGATATTTACATGGGTTTTTTTTAACCCAAATAAAACAATGTCTATACATATATAAAACGTTCCAAATTAAATTCATAAGTTATATACATTAATTCAAAAACTATACATAAAAAACACAATAACATTATTTTTATTATATATATATATTGGAATCGGTCCGGTCCGGTCCAAATCGATCTTTTATTATAGTGGACCGCGGACCGGACCGGTTTAATCGGTTTTTAGGTTTTGTGAACCGATTTCAAAATAGCCTTAATTTTCGGTTCGGTCCAATCGGTCCATTCGGGTCGGTCTTTTTTTTGTCCACCCCTAACAATAGGTAGGACATGGGCCATGTCGATCGACACCGCCTTGACCCTATATTCCACTATAAAAGGGCCATAACCCCACCCTTGGAAAGAAGTCCCTTTCAGTAGTCATCAAATATTCTCCTCGAATTCAAAGCCTTCCTTTTTCCAAAAAAGTCCATTTTTTAACATTCCGTCGCCTAACGTCCTTACCTCACTTATCCACCCACCTCATTCTATCATACTAGCCTCATACCATTACCAAAATTAGCATACTTACATTCTAAATTTAGCAATAAATATCAATCAAGGAGGTCTGAAGTTGCAAGGTTATATGTTCTTAGTTTAATTCGTGGAATACACACACGCAATCTAATTTTAAATATTAGCTATAAAGTGATATTCTTCAATTTCAATTTAAAAGAAGATTCACAAGTTCACAAGAACAAATTTCAATTAATGCAATGGGATTGATAACTTGACTAATTAAAATAAAATTATTCCAATTTTATTCCTTTTATCCTAAGCATACATCTAGGTGATTTAATAAAGTAAAATACGAAAATCCCAACCACAACACGCCGATGTACGAGGAAAACCCAAATAGGAAAAACCTCGGATGGTTGGGCCTAGACAAAATCCACTACAAAATAGGTTTTACAAGAGACTCAAAAGACTTACAGACATTGACTCACTCAAGACTTTCTTATGCCGTCCTCGACCTCTGAATTTGTAGTACGCGAAGCTCCAACGCGTTGCTCTACACTCCTCGTGTCGCGGTATCCACCGAAGCCCAAAACCACCGTCTCCTCAAAGCTTGAATGCAGAGATCCACCGCAAACTTTCTTGTTGAATGTCAAGTTGATTGAAGGGGTTTTGTTTTAAAAGATGATAAAAGTGTTGGAGATTATTTTTACCAAAAAGAGGGAAGTTATGAAAAAATGTTCTGAAGAGAATAATGAACTTCCTTGTCTTTGAAACTAATTTTCGTCCATATAATATAAATGAAAAAGTAGTGGACCAAAAACAGTTGTGGGAAAAAACTGCTTAAAAAAATAAGTTCAAAAATTCAGTTGTGAAAGAACTCGTTCGAACGAGTTATCTAACGAAGTTCCAGTTTCGAATTAGATAGGTCGTTAGAAACCTCGTTCGAACGACATTTCTAACGAACTTCTAACGAAGTTCTAGTATAGCCTGGGGAATGTCGTTGGATCCAGGTCGTTCGAACGACCTAGATAAACTTCGAACGAGATTTCATATTTTGCACAAATTTGTTCAAATTTATTTCAAAGATATTTCTTTATGAAAATTACTTATTTACGAACATTTCTCTATATAGAAATTTATTGATTAAACAAAATACTCCAACACATAAAATTTATTTTGGTCGTATACCTTTTTAGGATAGCTAGCATGGCGTGCATATTGATGACGCGTGAACTTTGGATGCGATGCTTGAATCTTTACGTTGAATGATGCTTGATGCAGAATGACCCAAAATTGTTTTGTCCAACGGAATATAGCCAATATAACAAATGACTCGATTGGAAATTTGTCTTTACAAATCTCCCCCTTTGGCTATTCCGGGACAAAATAGAATATTAAAAAATTAATGAAAAGACAGAATTTGCTAAGCCAGCCGTCAAGATGTTTCTAAGGCCCGTCCCAAAACCCAAAAAAAAAAAACAGACTTAAAGACAAGACTAACGAGCTGCAAAGAAGTAGGAGATGTATCCTGCACACATGAAACAACAAATTCATAAACGCATGGGGAAGCGGAGAATGAATTTATATAGAACTATGTGTTAGCATATGTTGTGAATGGTAAATGAAAGTCTCAATATTCAATATTAAGAATTTAACTCCCCCTAAATTATGCATATGATCAATATTAAATCCAATTTAACTCCCCCTAAATTATGCATATGATCAATATTAAATCCAATTAATTTATTCAACTCCCCCTAAATATGAATTCTCCCCCTAAATGTGAATTCCCATTAATTAATGTTTCTCCCCCATCTTTCCCGGAAAAGACAAAGGGATAAGGGGCCTGCATGATAAAGGATAATAGAGAGAATAAAAGGAAACAAATCAAGAAATATGAAGAAATAAGAGTGACAAGAGAAATAATGAGGATTCATTAAGTAAAGGGAAAGGGGAAATAGTTAAGGTTCATACATGAAAATATCAAAACCAAATGAAAACAATACATGAAATAAAACAACCACTCATCCTCACAAATACAAGTAAACAGGAAATAAAAAACAAATCACATTAAGAGCCAGGAGCATCAGGTGGAGTATCATCGGGAAGAGAGCCGGTTCCGGAAGAGCCTGCCCCGCGATGCATCTCCATATGGCGAATGGCATCAAGATGCTCTAAAAGGAGAGAGTCCCGACGAGCCTGGGCTTCATCTCGACGCGCTTGTGCTTCCTCCCGGGCTTCATCTCGATGCGCTTGTGCCTCCTCCCGGCGAGCGTGTGCCTCGCGATCCTACTGCATAGAAACTAAAAGCTCTTGCATAAGCGCCTTGTCCTGACGTCGATCCTCCTGCAGCTGTTCAACCTGAGAATGGACAAACAAAAAATTCTCCGACTTGACGGGTGCGGGAATATGGTAAGGGGATGAACGATGGATAGAGCGGGAGGGAGCCGAACGACTGGGGGTAGGGTGAGAGGAAACGGCGGAGTGAGAAAAGGTGGAGGGGGTGAGGTGAGGGGTATCTTGGGGCAAATGACCACGAGATCGGCTAACCAAGGACATGTCAATGGTTTGATATTTGGTGGAGGGGATATCGGTGGAGATGCGGGGGTAGCCAGCGGCTAGACAAAAACGGGTAATAATGGCAGCAAAAGGGAGGACTTGGCGAGCGGGACTAGAGGGGAGGATCTTAACAGTCCGAATGACACAAAAAATGTAGGCGGGGAGGTCGATGTGAGCCCGAATGCTAATAGCAAACATAAGGTCCACGTGCTGTTTGGTTATTTGGGTTGTGTTTGCACGTGGAAGAAGACAGGCACATACGATCCAATTACGGACCATAAAGTCAGGATGTAAATGTTTATGGAAGATTGTGACTGTGCCGGGAGGGAGGAACCTAAAAACGGTGTTGATAACAAGGGAAGGATCAGGACGGGTATCGGATGTCCAAGGGAAGGAGGGATTAGTGACCCTAGGTAGGGGGATGAGTTGAGCGATCGAGTCGGGAGAGACAATAATCTCCCTACCGCGCACCTTAGAATAAATGTGATTATTCTTATCGTGCATCCCAAAATAAAATTCCTGAACAAGGTCGGGAAAAATAGTATCCGTGAGAGAGAAGAGAGGGTCCCACCCTAAATCAGAAATCCACGAATGCATAGTGGTGCCGTGGAGAGAGTGGAGATTAATAATTTTCTCCCGAACGATAGAACGGGTAGCGAAACCTTGTGTGTGATAAAGAGTGTGTGCAGAGAGGGTCTTCCAACGCAGCCTAAGGTCGGGTATAGCTGCATTGGCACGGGTCTCCTCATCAGAAGATGAGGAGCGTTCCTCAGGGGAATCGCTGATACGGCGTTGGCGACGGTTACGGGCCATGGTAAACACGACGGAAACTAGAACCTACCCGAACAAATTCCAACCAATCCACCAATCATACCAACAAACCAACAACCAATTAGAATAATCCCATCCTCCGTTAACAAAAAAATAAAAAAAAACTTAGTTAAGATAAATTCCATGAAATTAAAAAATTTGAGTTTAAAAACAACTTATAATATCATGGAATAGACCTCAACCAGGGCAATCAGAAATATAATCAGATAAATTAAAATGCCCTCAAAAAAATATCCACACATTTATATATATGAATGTTGGGGAACACAAATCGATTTGGAGTAAAAAGGACCCAAACTCATATATATAGATATGGGTATATGTATATATAATAAATATCTAAGTATATATATATATATATATAGCAAGGGAATAAAAAATACCTTGAAATGAAGAGGGAGAACACCACAAATCCACACAGAAAATGGGTAATGAAAGGAGGTTAATAGAGGAGATGAGGAGGAAAAAATCGTGGGAGAAGGAGAGAGTGGGAGATAGGGAGAATGAGGGATAGAGGAGAGAGAGAGGGAAAATGGAAGATGTGGGAGAAAAAAATCTGGGAAAGAGGGGTTTGGGAAAACGTGGTGAGTGGAGAGAGTGGGGACAGTTTTGGGAAGTGTAAGTGCAGGTTTTAAACGCAGGTCGTTCGAACGAGTGATGTCGTTCGAACGAGGTATTTCGAACGAAGTCACAGTAGCGATTCGTTAGATATTTCGTTAGAAGTTCATTCGAACGAATTTTGTCGTTCGAACGACATTTCGAACGAAGTGACAGAATGGGGGTTATAATGTCGTTAGAAATCTCGTTCGAACGAGAATTTCTGACGAAAATCAATATTTGTTAAATAAAAATAACATAAAATAGGGTGAAAAATATCATAGTATCAGGAATTGGGAAGGCCAGAACTATGCCAAAATGTAGATTTTAATAATCCTAGCTTGTGGTAACATATCCAAATAGTGGGAGCGAGAATGTAGGGGTGTGAATAATACGAGTGAGAGTTTTTAGCCACAACAATGTACAAGTGCGTAATACCAAACAATATATACGCGCAATATTCACTCATATTAGCCTTGTGTCAAAAAGAAAATATTATTGAACACTTAAACACGAATGTAACAAGCATACAAAATAGATGATTCTCTCGCCAATAATGTCACAATGAGAAAGCAATAAATCGATTAAATGTGCATGCCCATTGATCTTCAACTTATATCTCCCATGAGCAACAATAGATTGAGACTAATCTTTTTGAAGAATCAATCAAGCCTATTATTTTGGCCTTGGCATTATATATCATTTTCAATGCTTCTATTTTAGCCACATAACTGAGAATGCAAAAGGTGGCTTTTCACGCAAAAACTTTTATGTTTTTCGCAGCCCGAGTCCATTGCTTGAAACGAAAACCAACCGGAAGAATATAATCATTTTGTTTCAATCCGGGCAACGGATGATCATGCACAATTTCGATTGCTTATAATGGATGTGACAGTATTGAGAAGACAACACCAAATCTCACTTTGCAAGAACAATGTGAACAAGATATTCGTAATATTTTGTGTACGATGTGTGCAAAAAGGCAAAGATGTGAGGAAATCACAAAACTATATATCATAAAAGAGCATTATTGTGCCAAGATAAACAAGGTATGGATTAACTACTCATCGAAAGCCACGTGGATATGGAAATAGACAGTGATCCGAATACATCGACCACAAATCCATATGGACAAAAATTTGAAAGATATTCTAACCATTCCCGTTTTCCTTGAAAATAAAAGAAAAATATTTTTGAGATTGAATAAAATATATACAAAAGAAATCTAGTTCATAGGTATAAAAATATGCAAGAGAAACAACCTAAACTAGATAAACGGCTTCGATCTCAATCAATGGACCAAACCCCAATTGATTTCCTAAGGTTTTCAAACCTAAGGGCATATAGATGTTTAGTAAAGATATCGGCCAATTGTTGATCGGTAGGAACGAAGCTTAGAGAAACAATTTTCTCTTCAACCAAGTCACGAATGAAATGTTCACGGGTCTTAATATGCGTTCTAGAATGTTGAACGAGATTACGGGAAATATGAATCGCACTAGTATTGTCACAATATATAGTCATAGTGCCTTGGGAAATACCATAATCTTCCAACATTTGTTTCATCCAAATGGGTTGAGTGCAACAACTCCCGGCGGCAATGTATTTGGCCTCCGCCGTGGACAAGGAAATAGAATTTTATTTCTTGCTCATCCATGAGACAAGTGAACTTCTAAAATAGAAACAACCGCCAGATGTACTTTTACATCCATCAACATCTCCTGCCCAATCGGCGTCTGAGTATGCCGATAGAAAATCATTGGTGTCAAAAGAGTACCAAATTCCAAAAGACAGGGTCCCACTAACATATTTGATGATACGTTTGATAGCAAGTAAATGAGACTCTTTTGAAGCGGCTTGATAACGAGCACAAACTCCTACACTAAAGGAAATATCCGTATGGCTAGCAGTTAGGTAAAGTAAACTACCCATCATACTTCTAAAAAGTGTATGATCTACATCCTTTCCGTCGGTATCCTTACTAAGTTTAATAGATGAACTCATAGGAGTACGAGCATATTTAGCGGATTCGAGTTTAAATTTCTTAACGAGGCCTTTAGCATACTTAGTTTGGGACAAAAATATCCCACTTTTGAGTTGACGAACTTGAAGACCTAGAAAGAAAGTAAGTTCACCTACCATACTCATCTCAAATTCATTGTGCATTTCTTTTGAAAAAATTTGAGTATGTTTATCACACGTAGACCCAAACACTATGTCGTCGACATATACTTGAGCAACTAAAATACCTTTTTCATCACGACGAACGAAAAGTGACATATCAACTCCCCCTCTCAAAAAGCCACGAGAAAGGAGATAAGAGGTGAGTCTTTCATACCAAGCACGGGGTGCTTGTTTCAAGTCATATAGATCTTTCTTTAGTAAGAAGACATGATTAGGATGTTTTGGGTCCTCAAACCCTTTTGGTTGTTCAACATAGACTTCCTCTTGAATAATACCATTTAAAAAGGCACTTTTTACATCCATTTGATATAATTTAAATTAAAGGTGACATGCTATGGCGAGTAAAAGGCGAACCGATTCTAACCTAGCAATAAGAGCAAAAGTTTCTTCAAAGTCAACACCTTCTATTTGGGTGTATCCTTGAGCAAATAATCTAGCTTTATTTCGGACAATGACACCATTTTCATCCATTTTATTTTTGAAAATCCATTTGGTGCCAATGACATATGTATTAGATGGCCTAGGGACTAATTCCCAAACATCATTTTTCTTAAACTGAAACAGTTCTTCTTTCTTAGCATTATTCCAATGTTCATCTTTTAATACTTCTTTAAAGTTTTTAGGTTCAATTTTAGAGGTATAACATAGATAGGTAACTTCATTTTCTAATTGCGCCCTAGTCTTGACACCTACATTGGGATCTCCTATAATTTTTGAAGTGTCATGACTTTTACGCACCCAAGGAGTAGGATCCTTTTTCTCGGTAGTTGGAACAACCAAATCATTTTGAGATTCAATACTTTCAACATTTGACACAACATCACACTCACATGACAAATCTTCCTCATTATCAATTGATGTGGCCGGAGCATCATCTTTTATGACAACATTAATGGATTCCATGACTTTAGAGTTGCTTAAGTTGAATACTCTAAAGGATCTACTATTTTGAGAATATCCTAGGAAAATACCTTCATCACTCCTTGAGTCAAATTTGCCTAGAATTTCTCTATCTCAAAGAATATAGCATGGACTACCAAACACTCTAAAATAGGACAAATTAGGTTTCTTACCCATCCACAATTCATAAGGAGTTTTGTTAGTGTTAGGGCGCAAATAAACTCTATTTACTGCGTGACATGCAGTGTTAACCGCTTCGGCCCAAAACCTACGGGGCACATTTCTTCCTAGGAGCATAGATCTTGCCATTTCTTGGATCGTTCGATTTTTTCTTTCAACTATACCATTTTGTTGTGGTGTTCGAACGGTCGAGAATTCATGTTTTATTCCTATTTCATCACAAAAGTCATTCACACCGGATTCCTTGAATTCGGTTCCATTATCACTCCTAAAGCGGTTTATGGTAACACTGTGGAGATTTTGAAGATCTCTACATTTAATAGTAAGAAAATCAACTGTTTCATATTTTTCCCTTAGAAAGCCTACAATAGAGTATCTAGAGAAATCATCCACCATAACTAAGATGTATCTTTTTCCTCCTATGCTCTCGATACGAGTGGGGCCCATAAGGTCCATGTGTATCAATTCTAAGACATGAGATGTTGTTATAAAGTTTAATTTCTTATGAGGACTCTTAATTTGTTTTCTTAATTGACACGGCCCTCAAATGGTGGAGGTCGGCTTTCCTAGTGGCGGTAATCCTTGAACTAGCTCTTTTCTCACTAGTCTCTCAAGATCTCTAAAGTTTACATGACCTAATCTTTGATGCCAAAGATCGGAAGATGAGGGTTTTGCATTATTGCAAACTAATGATGATTTAGGAATAATTCCAAAGCAATTGTCACTAGATCTAACACCCTGTAAAATAGATTCACCTGACTGATCATAGACGGTTCACTCTAATTGACTAAATTTCACATCAAGATTTTTATCACATAGTTGGCTAATACTTATCAAATTGGCCTTGAGACCCTCAACATAATGAACATTTTCAAGTTTAGGAAACCCGGAGATTTCAATAGATCCTCTACCCATGATTTGAGACTTTCTACCATCCCCAAAAGTGACTTTACCATCTTTATAGTTTTCAAGAGTGGTAGATAGAGATTTATCACCTGTCATATGTCTTGAACAACCACTATCACAGTACCATTGAGAGGTATTTTGAGCGTTTAGTTCAACATGAGCAACAAAATCTTTCTTGGTATGATTTTTCTTAACCCAAGCTTGAGTTGTTTTCTTTCCTTGATTGGCTCTAGTCTTATAATTAGAATTATTTCCTTGGACTTTAGAAAACCTAAGAAACTCTTCCATTAGACTTTTAGAAGTATTGACAAGATACTCGACTTGACTCTTAAGACTAGCAAAGGAGCTATAGGGTTGTTTAGAATTTGTGAATTGAGAGTTCTTTCCAAGCTTGTAGCAAAAATCTTTAAGATGACCCCGTTTGTGACAATATGTGCACACATAAGGTTGTTTTGGGCCAGCTTTTAAAGGTTTCTTAGTAGGATTTGTTTTAGAAACATTAGATTTGGTAACAAACTTAGCTACTGGTTCAGGTTTGACTTTCGATGAATCTCCTTCTTCATATCCTATACACTTTCTCTCTTGACAACCTTTCTCCTTATATCCTAAAACATGACCTAGAAATAATTTTCCCATTCTTCCTGAATTATCCTCGAGTGTGACTTTAACTTCACGAGAGGACTCGAGATCCTTTTTAAGTTGGGCAATTTTAACTTCTAGAGATTCTCTAACTTCTAAAGACTCATTAAGATCTTTGTTAACACCTTCCAAGGAGATAATTAAGTCACATTTTTCTTTACCAATCACGATAAGCTTCTCAGAAAAAGATATCTTAATAGCCTCGAGTTGACTAACTAAAGCCTCCTTCTCCTTCAGGACTTTCAACTCTTTTTCTAAAGTTAATACTTTAAAGTTTAATCTTTTGTTAACTTTTTGAATGCGAAGAGATTCATTGTAGAGTTCAGAATAAGCAGATTGTAGTTCACTCTCATCTATATCACTATCACTCTCTTTTTCATCACTACTAGTAGAATGAGTAGAAACATCCTCAAGATTTTGTTCGGAATTGTCAACATTAAGGTATGACACACTTGAATTACTAGCGTGGCTTACCATAAAGGCAGTGAAGTTATTTCTAGACGGGTTAGAGTCATCAGAGTCTTCAGACTCATTATCACTGTCACTTAGAGTAGCATTGTAAACAGCTTTTTCTTTGCCTTGTCTTTTAAGTTTTGTAGGGCACTCGAAAGCTCTATGACCATGTCCCTCACATTCAAAGCATCTCTCCGAATCATCCCTTTTAAAGTTATCTTTGATGAACTTCTTTGGATCCTGATTATTGAATTTTTTATTTCCTCCTTTGTTTTTGTTCTCAAATTTAGGTTTTTCAAATTTAGAGTTTTATTTTTCAAACTTGAGAATTTTTTTTAAATTTTTTAGCAAATAAGGCTATATCATCAGGATCAAAGTTAAACTCATCAGAATCAGACACATCGACTTTCTTAACTTTTAAAGCAACACCTTTATCTTTTCCTTTGTTATCTTTAGGAAACATATCTAGTTCATAAGTTTGCAGATCACCAACAAGTTCTTCAAGTTTTAAAGTATTTAAGTTTCCTAAAGAATTAAGAACAGTGACTTTAGGAATGAATCGCTTAGGAAGACATCTAAGTATTTTCTTAACAACACGATTTTCAGGTTTTTTTTCACCTAAGTTAAAGCAAGAGTTAACTATGTCTGATAAACGAGCATAAAACTCATCAAATGTTTCAGTTTCTTTCATGGTGATCGTTTCAAATTGTGTAGTTAAATTTTGAACTTTTGACGCTTTAACAACACTAGTTCCCTCATGAGTAACTTGGAGAATGTTCCAAGCTTCATTTGACGTTTCACACGTCATTATACGACGAAATTCACGACACCAAATAAGGCATTTAATCCTTTAGAGTTAAAGTTACACCATTTTAGTTCTTCCTCACACCACTGTTCAACAGGAGTCAAAATAATTTCATCATTAACAACCATAGTAGGAGGGGACCATCCTCTTTCAACAGTGACCCAAACACGTTCATCAATTGATTTAGGAGAGGATTTCATACGTGCTTTTCAATAGGCATAATTAGTTCCATCAAACAAAGGTAGTCTATTCGACGAAAAACTATCCATATAACCTCCAGGATTCATCTAAATAACTTTTATAAACTTGCTCTGATACCAATTTGAAGTTGCAAGGTTATATGTTCTTAGTTTAATTCGTGGAATACACACACGCAATCTAATTTTAAATATTAGCTATAAAGTTATATTCTTCAATTTCAATTTAAAAGAAGATTCACAAGTTCACAAGAACAAATTTCAATTAATGCAATGATATTGATAACTTGACTAATTAAAATAAAATTATTCCAATTTTATTCATTTTATCCTAAGCATACATCTAGGTGATTTAATAAAGTAAAATGCGAAAATCCCAACCACAACATGCCGATGTACGAGGAAAACCCAAATCGAAAAAACCTCGGACGGCTGGGCCTAGACAATATCCACTCCAAAATAGGTTTTACAAGAGACTCGAAAGACTTACAGACATTGACTCACTCAAGACTTTCTTATGCCGTCCTCTACCTCTGAATTTGTAGTACGCGAAGCTCCAACGCGTTGCTCGACACTCCTCGTGTCGCGGTATCCACCAAAGCCCAAAACCACCGTCTCCTCAAAGCTTGAATGCAGATATTCACCGCAAACTTGCTTGTTGAATGTCAAGTTGATTAAAGGGGTTTTGTTTTAAAAGATGATAAAAGTGTCGGAGATTATTTTTACCAAAAAGAGGGAAGTTATGAAAAAATGTTCTGAAGAGAATAATGAACTTCCTTGTCTTTGAAACTAATTTTCGTCCATATAATATAAATGAAAAAGTAGTGGACCAAAAACAGTTGTGGGAAAAAACTGCTTAAAAAAATAAGTTCAAAAATTCAGTTGTGAAAGAACTCGTTCGAACGAGTTATCTAACGAAATTCCAGTTTTGAATTAGATAGGTCGTTAGAGACCTCGTTTAAACGAGATTGTTAGACTTCCATTTTCTCTAATTTTCACACTTACATATATTTTTCTCCAAAAACACACATGAGGAGTCCTACGCTTGGATTTATGGGTTGATCCCTGTCCCTATGCTATTTTCAAACTTTGAAGCCCCTTGGGCTACGTAGGCTCGTTGGTCCAATCCCGATATTCGAGTCCTCCCCTTTCATTTTATATCTATTTTTTCCAGTTTCTGACTCCAACAGATGTATGTCTCGTCCGATGTGCACATTTTCTCTTCCATAGCGATTCGTGATTCGACGAACACTTATATCATATTTTTATTATTATTTTTGGGTACATTCCTACGGATAGTCTGCTCCGTCCATTCCATGATGCGAGTCGGATAATTCCATTCTCCAGTTACTTATTATATACACATGTATACACACACATCAGGGAGAAAAAGGGAGAAGATTTATAAGCCCATGAGAGATCGAAAGGGCGAAATGTGTGCCTAACACCTTTTCATTTCGTAACTTAGCCCCCGGACCTTCGAATCGCTTGGTTTCGTATGCATCAGTATGGCCTTGGTTCCATTCTCTCGAGGTGGCGACATTCTTTCTCCTGTATTTTGAAAAATAGGCTAGTGACTCTATCTCTTCGTATTACCCCCATTTGATAATGACCAGTTTTATATCTGAGGTTGTACTACGAAGATGCTGACATGAGTGGAGAAAAGAGGATCTCCATGTCCTCGAATCATCCACACGTACAAGTCCAAAAAAATGAGAGGGAGATAGAGGGGTGAGGTAACTCTCTTCCTTTACTCTTCCTCCCCTTGTCCCGACTTCAAGGATCAAGTTCGCGCCGGATCAATTCAACTCAAATGGTGAAACCAAGTGGGATTCTTCTGCTGATAATGATAGCTGTAGAAAATGTCGGGGCAATTTTGTTCAATTTTTTTTCCAAATAGAAGGACTGACAGAAGGACAATACATAGGAGGAAAAAGGACTCACATATACAATGACTTAATCTGATGCAATTCTTTTATCTATTTTTAACTGTATGTGGACAATATTTTATTTTTTTAAAGTTCTTTCGCTTAGTAGTATCTTCAAAATCAAAGAGGAGAGGGCTTGTTCTGCTTCTTGTAATGCCACCTAGAGAGGGCTATTCTCTCTAAATTTAAATAAATTCTCTTATTCCTTGAAAAAAAAATAAAAAAATCGTATCTTCAAAGAGGATAACTTTAATAGATTCTCGTTGGATTTGGGTGAACAGGGGCGAGCTCTCATTTTTTGAATGAGGAGCGAGGAAATACTAGATGAGGTTTAACATCTTCTCAGAATAAGATATGGTTAGAGTAATCCAATGTAAGGGACTTTTATTTTGGTGATGACTTGTTGATTCATACAGTTAATCTCCCTTGTCAGGGAAGACATTCGACCTAGAATCTGAGGTCTTTTGGACCAGCCTCCGACCGTCAGACAAATTTTGAAAATTCGGTCAAGATGATGCCCATAAGTATTTGGTCTTTTTTTCAATAAGGTGTGCTCCTAGAACTTTTTTTTATACACAAAGGGGTAATGTGACTCGGTTATCAAAGGACCACTTTTCATAGTCATGGATCACGATATACCGGGCTGCTTGGACAAAACAACCTTTTAGGTATGTGTGATACCACTTTACCCTGGTATTGAATAGCTTTGAAAGCCTATTCGATATAACCTAGTACTAAAAAACTTCAAACGTTCCCTGTCATCGAGACCTTGGGATCAGGAGAGAATTTTTTCGATATACTAAATGGGTAAATGAAAAGAGTGAGGGTGTTCATTGGCGACTAGCCTTTCAAGGAAGTGACTTTTCAAAAGTATGAGCTTTATTCGGGGAAAGTACTTCTCGAAATTATGAACCTCTTTTTGTGAGAGGTGACTTTTCTGAAGTATGAATATTCCTTTGGATAAAGTGACTTTCCTAAAGTACGAACTTCTTTCGACTAGTTGCTTTTGGGAGCCTCGGGGGCATAGGGGTTTAAAAAATATGAAAATCAAGACTATACGGTGCGTGACGCAAACATGTAATCTATAATTTTTACAAAATTTCATGTTTAATTTTATCGCGGGGTCCTTAGCGGGCGCCTATATATTTGGTGAAATGTACAATCCTATACATGGGGATCTAAGCACATATCTACATTGTGAGTCATTCTAAAACTAAGGCCAATAAATAGTTCTAAAATTGACGTAAAGTATTCATGCGGGAGAGAAATATTAGGCATAATAGAAATGAAGCATATAAATATTTCAGTTCTTTTATTTTATCTCCAGTTAATTCATCACTGTCACATAGATGGCGAGGTTCAGCTATGATAAACTATGTTGCATTCCGATAGAAGGAAAATTATCCCTAATAGAGTCACCATTGTAGCGTTGTGGGCCCCGAGCAATAATGCGTCCGAGGGGGAAGAGAATTTATGTTACACCAGACACGGTAGTGCTCCCCACGATATCGGGATATATGTTTGACGTTTGGGTCGATGACTTTGCCCCTGGATATTGTTTAACGTCCTATCCAGCTTTTGGTGCACGCCCCTTTAGTAAGTGTGGATTTTGTGTAGGAATAAAGGGGTTTAGTAGGGTGTTCAGAGTCGCGATTTTCTTTTATACAAAAACAAACAAAAAGGTTTGGGTTATACCATTCAGGCTAATCATAAGGAAAGTTTTAAAGTTTGGGATTGGTCCATAGATTCTTGTTGTATGGATTTGAGAACTGGATTGTGAGTGGGGAAAGTGTTAGGCACCATACTTGTTATATATGATTCCTTAATTCTATGCTTATTAGTGCTCTTTACATTAATCTATTACTTTTTAACTATATTAGAATATTTTTAGAGACCTTATTGTGAGAGTCCCTAAAAATGTAGATAGGTGCTTAAGATGGAAAATGGTACTAGTGAGAGATATATAACATCATTTCAACTAGTGAAGGTACATAAGATTTACTTATGCATGACTTATCGTTATTATGTATGTAAGTGTCCAAGGGAGCTCGACTTGTATAACAGATGGTCGTTAGTGTGTACATAACTGTGCAAGGTAGCTCGTCTTTTGATATAGCTTGATATTTCATTCATGTTCTGAGGAGAGATAAAAAGGTGAGAGATGGTCAGATTCTCTTGTGATTATTGTATATGTGTTCACACATTTTTATGTAGGAATACGTTTGGGAGGTCCAGTCTTGAGATAATTTGATATCTCATTTGTGAGAGATTAGAGATGGATGCATCTCTGAGGGGATACTATATCAAGAGACATATTGTCGAGGCTCGAGCTCATGAGAAGGACTTAGAATTGCGCCTGTATGCCCAATAGGAATTAGGATCAAAGACTAAGTAGTTATGTTAATGGAGTGTATAATTTATAGGGTTATAAAACTAGAGATGTAGACATATTATGATGATTGGGCTTCACGAGTTTAGCTTGGTATAGTGCCTACGTACCCAAGGAGATTTAGGTTCAAATTCGACTTAGTTTACTCAGAATGGGGTATTTTTATAGGTGTAGATACTGGGTATGTAAGGTACATCAATGCGATATTTATGTAACATTGTCCTTAATATAACATTTTCAGTGTGTTAGATTGATATATTTATATGATAATTTAATATGTTGTCCAAATGTAGATGTTTGAAAAGTATTGAAATGAAAAAAAATATTCGGTGTGCCGTGTAGTAACAAACTTGGTTTGCTCAAAAAAGTTATAAGTGTAGTCAAATTTTAGACTTTGACCTGCAAAGTTTCGTGCTGAATGCAGTTCAATGGCACTCTACTAAGAGCATATTTTGAAAGGTGTGTTTTCATATTTGAATTTTGGAATCATGACATTTGATATATGTATCAATTTAGCATGTGAGTATGTTAATTAGTGACACAAGCAGAGGATTTGGGTTAACAACAAGTCTTAAACAAATATAAAAATTATAAATTACATACCTGGTCCCCTAAACGAGGGTCGAGTTAGAGAAGGTACACAATTATGCACAGTTTATAACAATGTATATACGTGGGGTGTTATCCCAAAATTTGGGCAGAGGCTCTTTACCCTCATGACGAATGCCAAATTTTTACTTTGGGAGATGGCCCGCTTTTTGATGTTTTTCAGTCAGGCAAAGCTTTAGATAGAAGTGTCGACTTTTGCAGAATTTTTGCAGAGGTTTGACTTTATTTATTTCTCAGATTTGACATTTTAGGAGTACGAACCTCTTTTTTAGGGCGACTCTCTAGATATTCGAGGTTTTCCTTTCGAAAAATCAAATTTTTTGAAGCATGGGCCCTTCGAGACTTTTTAAGAAACGATCTCATATCTTGGGTGCTTAGGATTAAGAAAATTAGAAACTCGAATCAACGTTAGGTTATGGTTTCTTTTTAAGGTTGGTGGGCTCATTTATTTATAGGGGTTTTAGAGTTGGGTTTGGACGATCGTCTAAAGGTTTTGAGCCGTTGATTTTTTATCAATGGTTGAGAAACGATTTGGATAAGATTTGGTTGTCATAACCTTTGGACAATCACCTAAATCCTTTGACAAATCATTATCCCTTGAGAGGCTTTTATATGATCGACAAAAGGCCTGTTGGTTGTTTTAATAGATAAAGTGGATTTTTGGGTTTTTAGTTATTTGTACATTGGCCAAAGTATTCCTTGGCCTTACATACTTTGGTTTCTTTTATTTTTTACATCCTAATCTATAGTGTAGGTCTCGAAAGCTGGCTTTTCTTAAGATTTCTTTCGGAGTTCATGCCCGATGGTAATTTAGGATATAATGAAGCTTCCCGAAACCTTGATTGCAAATCGAGGTGTCCAAAATAACCCATAGTGTGTTGAATAAAAGCATATAATATAACGATTTAGGGATCAAAAGATACATAAAAATGATAGAGATGTGATTGAACATATCCCATATATAAAATGACATAAGAAAAGTATAAATAGTAATTTATGAAGATAACGATAGCTTTATTAAAAAATTTACTCCTACCTACAGAGTACACAAATAAAATATCCAACAGTTATATATAAAAGTCACCAAAAATAATAACCAAATAAAGTTTATAACAACAAAAGACCATACTTGTGAAAGAGCCAACTAGGAACGTTAGTAGAGGTCCACATTTTGGTGGCATTCCTCGTCGTGTCTACACTTGCACTCATTGCGGTAGGAAGGGTCACCTTAGACGTTATTGTTATGACCTTAAGAATGATCCAAAGAAGTTTAATAATAAAGTCATTTTGGTTCCCAAAACTCCCATGCATCCTTATACACCTACTTGGGTTAGGAAATCAGACTTAGAGGCTTTAAGAGTTAAATTTCATGACTCTCATTTGCTTACACGTGATTCTTCCCATGATAGATCTTATGGATGATTGTGTTAGCATGTTTGTCATACACTAGTTCTGCTTCATGATATAGGTTTTCTAGCGTCATGGAATGTTTATCTTTTGTATTTTCTTTTATTGAGTCTTATAGAAAAATACAAAAATATTTTCAATTCCATATTTTTTGAAAAATTCAAAAAGATTTTGTTTTTGATATATTTTTCGAAAATACAAATAGATTTTATTTTTTGGGGTAAAAAATATTTTGAAAAACGTAAAAATATTTTTGCTTTTGTGTGTCTTGAGTTTATGCTTATGACATGGTATATTGGTGTGCTTGGACCCCCTTCACTTCATATATCAATGTGGCTAGTACATTTGGTAATGACTTTGGATGCATAGATTGATCTTAAACATTTATTTAATAGGGTTATTTTGAAGTTAATTTGAATTTAGATTCAACTATGTATGTTCCATCACACACATGCACGAACTTATTTTAATATTTGACTTCTCATGCACATTTGAGTTTGGTGAGAGGTTATTCACTCAATTTTGTCATATATGCGCATATTAGTCTTAGGGGGGGGGGGAGTTATTCATGTAAGAACCGTTGCCCGTGAGGATTTTTATTACATATTAAAAAATGATGAGTGTACATGGGAAAGGGCTGTGAGAAGCATGTGAACTCGTCATGAAAGCCTTCGTTTGAAAGAGCCCAAGGAAAAATTAGGGCATTAAAAAGATTATATGTTTCCCAAAAATGGGGCCAATAGGAAATCTCTTAAAAGAGAAAATAGATCTTCAAAACAAAAGATATAAAGAATTATCATTTATATTTGAGGGAGTTTAGTTGAAGATCAATGGGTTTGCACAATGAGCCCTGGGTTGAAAAAGTCGTGTCATGATACTATTGTTTGGTAGAATCGTCAAAATTTCTAGACTTGTGTTTAGTTCATTAAGTTCAAAGTTTAATTGTCACATATGGATAAAACGTAGTTTGATGACATTTAGAGGTTAATTAGAGTTTCTTGAACCTATCTTTGTGTTTAAATTATGATTCATTTGTGTTAGTTACACCCATAAATTCCATTTCATGTTTAAGCACATTGATAATATGTTAACGTGTAACTCATAATTGTTTTTGAGTTAGTTTTGTTACTATTTTTGAAGTGTCAGTTGTTTATATCAGATATTCTTATTTTTGGATTGATTTACACTGTTACTAGGTTGGAATGGAGAAAATTTAACGTCGTAAGAACGAATTCCTACAGTCGTTTGAATGACTGTGCTATGTTGTTTGATCTCTGGAACTAACGAGGTTCGCGCGAGATGATTCCGACATACAGTGATAGGTCGTTAGATAGGTACATTTAAATGACATTCTCATGAGGGTTTACTGTTTTGCATCATTAGTAACGATATTTTTGACGATTCGAACGACAATCATATATCGTTTAAACGATATCTTCCCATTATTCGAATGACCTGTTTTGGCATTTCCAGATTTATGATCAGTTTCAGTACCTGCTTGATACATATTATAGTGTTATTCTGTTTTGGTACTTCTCGACTGTTTGAGGATTGTTTTCATGCAGTGGAATTAGATGATACATTTTTTATTATCACATTGCATTATTGGATGAGAGTTTGTTTAGTCACATCATTGGTTATATTGGTTCATCCATGTGACCGTTTGCTAGCTATACCTTGTAATTGTTTGATCATTATTAGCTAGTGACTCATGTTTATCTAGATATGATTCATATGATATAATCATTATAGATATGATTTTGTTTGTTTATTTATCTTTCTAGTTGTCTATTCTGGACAAAAGAGGGGAGAGATAGATAAGTGATGTAGGTGGAGATGCTTGAGATTTGATAGTTTTTATTTGATCATATTGGGAAGATATTTGAGATGTGATATTTTTTATTTGATCATTTTACTTATATATCATTTGTTCCTCCGTATTTCACCTCATACTTGTTTATTTTTTATGTGTAGTGATTATTTAGAGATTCGAGATTTTGAGACTACATCACATTCAGACAACTCATGCTTGTCGGTCCTACATTTACTAGGATGTGTCATGCATTTTTATTTTTTATTTATGGGATGTAATTTAGGTCATTCAACTTGACGGCCAGGCATAGGCATTTCGCTATTTTTGGTTTTGTCTCGAAATAGCCAAAGGGGGAGATTTATAAGGACAAATTTCTAATGGTGTCAATTTTTATGCATTGGTAATATTCCGAACAAAAATCACTTTGAGTCACAAGATAGATTTTAATTATCACGACTCCCTTCAGCCTATGATGCTGTGTTGAAGACGTAGCGGTCAAGTTTCAAAGATAGATCATACCGCATTTTTGGTGCATGTTTCACAACTTCTCGTCGCTGTTTTGAGATTCTCTAGGTATACATAATTGTTTAGTATTCTCTGAATTTTTCTAAGGATTTTATTTTATTTAAAACTGATTTTAAAATGTTTTTTCTAAGTTATCTCATGTTTAGAGTCGTAAGAACTTTACCTTTCTTTTTACATGTCTTAAATGACTTTACTGCTTATTCAAGTGACATTGGACTATCGTTCAAACGACATGGCACTCTTGATCAAACGAAATGCAGTGTTCGTTTAAACGACATACTGGTTTCATTAGAACGATGTACCGCCTCAAATATTTTATTGAAGGCTTGCTGGGTTCAGAGAAATAAGGAGGTTGAACATACAGAACAGAACATAACATATACATTTTCTGCAGTTTGTTTACAAAGCTTTTCAAAGCGAAAACATACTTCCTTATTTTAAAAGATCCAAGTTTATATAAGCATATTTCATAGAGATCTTGTGTTTGCACCACTGTTTGATTCTTCATCATTCGAAGAACTAGTTTTCGTGTGGTGGAATCCGAACTTGATGATTGATAATTGATGTAGCTGTATCGGTATACCGAGGTATGCGTGGACTCGTGTTATGGACATTGCATATGTTGAATCCTATGTTGCAGTGTGGAGGGGATGTTGAAGAGAAGAAGAGGCATCAAGGCTTGTGGGGATCGAGTCGTTAGGTAACATTGTATTTCTTCCTTTGTAATTTTCGTATCATAGTGATTGTCTAGCCTGGGCCATCTGAGGTTTTTTCCCTTAGTAGTGTTCTCGTACATCAACGTGTTTTGTGAACTTTGTTTACTTTATGTGCTTATATCACTAGATGCACGTTTAGGATTAAGAAGATAAAATTGGTTTAATTAAAATTGGTTCACAAAATTGAAAATGCATGAAATGAAATAAAAATATATTTAAAAATCTTAAAAATGCATTTCATAATGAATGCTGAGGTCTATCATAGGATACCTTCACCACAACGAGGCTTTATCTTTCTGCAGCAACAATGTTTCATTGGTCATGCCTTGTTTTATGTATTTTCTTCATTAGCTTGCCTTGTATCCTCATTGCAGGATCATTACAACGACCAAAAGCTCGTTGCAGCGATACTTCAGTGATTTGTGTCAGTATAATGAAAAAGTCACTTTTTGAACTAGATTATGCACATCTTTCTTGGTACTTGTGCAAACTAAACATATTTTTTTTTAATTTTTACCCCATGTTATCTCATGTAAGCCTATTCCTTACCTACTTGTCCCCTCAAGCTTCTCTTTTAAGCTTGTGTGTATAATTAATAATTTGGGACTTTATTTTTGTGAGAAAGTTTTAGTGTGATTTTGGTGATTTCCTTGTGGACATAATATTTTTGTAAAATCTTTCTTTCCACAAGAATCATCTTTTAAGGAGAGAAAATCTTTTGATAAAAAATTCTTTTTCAATCTTGTATTCATCCAAGTTTTAAGTTTTATTTTTCTCTTTTATATATTCTTGTGATATTTTAAGTTTAAATACTTGTGAAATTAAAAATATTTTAAAGTGAACTTATTTGCTTTAAAATCTTTTCAAAACCATGAACAAATCTCTTTCTAAGTTTTTCTTATGTTATTTTTATATTTCATATATGTCAAAGATACATTTTTTTAAGTTAAGTCATTTTTTTTAGAAACACTTTCATCTTGGTTCATCACACACTTAGAAAGTGGTACTATACTCATCAGAGGCTTCTCACCATTGTTTTATTTTGGAACACATGGTTTCTTTTTCAAACTCAAAAAGAAGGAAGTTTGCTTCAAACTTTAAATCAAGACTTTGCTTGGCACAAGGACTTTACGACATTGGTTGCGGACCAAAATCGTTCGCGATAGTGTGGTGTACTCTAGCTGTTGGCGCTTTCTATGGAGGATATGGTTGGAAAGAGTGTCTAGTTGGATTTATCATAGTGAAGGTTGTAAGTTTATTTCTTCTAGTTATAAAACTCTACCACGGTAAATTTTTCGTTCTATTAGTCCAAGTTTTTTTCCTGTTGCGGGTCCTCGTATGCCCTATTATTGTGTTACATTGTTTATCTTTCTGTATTTAGATTAAGACATCTAAATATTGAAGATAAAATTTGGTCAAATCTAATTGATAAACAATTTGCCATATAGGATCAACTTTATATTTGTTGTCCAATCTTCAACTTGAAATGAAAACCTTGTCTAACTTTTACCAGATATTTTAATTGGATACCTTTCATCCATCTCAGTTTCGAGCACACACACTCTTAAGAATATATATACTAATGATATGAATCGTGTGATAGAAAAAGTGGGATATAAATGTGATAAAGAGATAAGTATGTACATGAGATGGACAGAAATGTACATGGGATATATAACATTAGCATGACATATGAAACATGTGAGCATGTACAACAGAAAATAAAAGAAGTAAATATACGAGTGAGAAAATATATACACATACGTAGGTGAAGAAAAGTAAAAAACAATGTATATTGAGTCTAGCCCCCGAAAATTCCTCGGCAGAGTCGCCACTGTGGCCATCCCGACCCCTGTTTGGCGGCGGCGCTCCCGCTCGTGCATAATGTGGGCCAAAGGATATAAATGGTCATCATCGGTGATGTGAGGTGTGTGAATGTGTAGATATCAGAGCCTTCAACCTATTTTACTTAAAATAGACCAAATAAGTAGCCACCTCCGAAGAGATAACATAAAAAACAACCAATGCATGTGAAACTAAGTGAGATATAGGCTCGAATATGAAAATAACACTTAACCTTTTAACCAAGTTAAAAATTTCTAGTGTATAATATGAATAACTTTCTTGAGAAAACTCCTTTTGAGTATAAAACAAACTAAGTATGCCTATAAGATGTGTTTGATAACTTTTTGATGGATAGGGTTTTGTTGCGGTGTCGCGTCACTGACGCCAGTCCTTTGTTATATTTGGCTCACCAACTCTATACAAAAACCTAAACTATCACAACACTCTTTTAAAGGAGTATAGCGGCAAGTCCGGGTATCAAAAATCCACAAAGACGAGTTGTTAGAATTTAATTGGTTTAATACTTCTAAATATAAGTGTAAAAGGTAATTTGTTAACTAAAAAGAAATAAAAGATAAACTGGGCATGGGTGTAATTAAAATAAATTAATAAAGAGAATAAAAACTATAAGTTGCGTCGAATATCCCTCACTCCGAGTTAATTAGAATAAAATGGTTACATGGGTTTGCGAATTATTAAGATTACATCTCGTATCGCCAATTAATTAAATTAAGAGTTGTCACACCCTTAAATTCGCATAAAAGACTAATAAGATTTTGGCGTCAACAAATACCCCAAAAATTACGCACACAAGGTCGTAAATATGGAGCATACATGATATACCCTGTTAAATCTCCTAGGCGTAATAACTAGGCCGATCCAGTTGAAATAAACACGTAAAACTCCATCACAGAAGCAAAGCAACCCGTCAAACCGAAGTGAGTTCAATCCGACACAACCTAAATTAAACTAGCCACTACATATAAATAAAAGCATTAATTAAACTAACTAATTAATTTAACAACTAAAATTATCTAGGCTTGAAAATATTTAACTAAGCATGGAAATAAATAGACAAAGATAAGAAAAGTAGGCAAAAGTGATAATGAATAGTAAACTTACATTAATGGTGGGTCTTACACAACAAAAATAAGGAGAGGGGAAACACTCCACAAAAATCCTCAATATTTCTCTAACCTAGGTTACCAAGAGAAAAGGAAAAATAACTAAAACTAGATATTATGTTGTCTTTTCTACAAAAATACGCCAAGGGGTGTATTTATAATAAGTTGGGAAAAAAAGAAAAGAAATAAGAAAATAAAATTGGGTTTAAATTACAATTAACTAAAGAAAGAAAAAGAAAAATAGTAAAAAGAAAAGGGAAAAATAAAATGTCAGCAACAACAAAAGCAGGGGACCGGTCGACCGCGCTTAAGCCGGTCGACTGTGTGAGAATGGAGGGGCACACTGTCTCGCAACCAAGGCTTAAATGAAAAACCCGGTCGACTGGCGCCAGTGGAGCCATCGACCGGCAGCATTGGTAGACCTGCAAAAATTTCCTTTGGGTGCACACAGCAGCCCCATGTCCAACAATGGCTGCCAAGACCCAAAACTAAGACCACCTACAGAGACCCATATCGCACTAACAATTCGCACAACCCAACTCCAATGTTGTTCGGACCAGCTGCAGCAAAATAAAAGTTCCATAGCCAACCAAAAAACAAGACCCACTTCCATGTCCAAAAACCTCCATTAATGGCCAAAGAGATGTAACCGAAGCTCCAAAAATGGCCAAAGAGACCTATATGTGTATGTGATCAATATTCAAGCTCCAATTTCGAACAAAAGCCCTCAATTTGGGACGAACCCAAAACCCGAGCATGGAACCAAAATTGCCACCTTCAAAATGGGTGTGCTGTAAAAAACGATTTAGGGACACAAGGGAAATTTATGAAATTGTTAATGAAAGAGAAAAGGGACATGGAGGTCATTAATGAAATTGTTATTTTTCTTATAATTCTTTTTTGATTAAAGGTCCGTGTTTCCTTCATTTGGACTCCGATTCGAGCATCGTTCATGGTCATGCGAAGCTTGACCCGAGGTCTACAACTTCCATGAAGACTTAGGGCAAAAATCCCGAAGTGTAAAATTACCGAAATGCTCCCAAACGTGCGAATCACGACGAAACTTAACCAGAACGGGCTCAAACTTCATACTAAGCACCGTAACACCTATAAAATCTCAATAATACCTCAAATAACATGTTAACATATAAAATGGAGGTTGTCTAGTTATCGAGCATAATTATAGCAATTACGGTACCCGATGGGGCTAAAATAGATAGGTTCAAGGGTAATTAAATGCAATATTCGATACGAATCACACCCCCTAACTTACACATTTCTAGTCCCTAGAAATGAAATTCAAAGCAAGAAGAACTATAAGAAAAACACAACATGTATATATGCATCGAAATATAAATGCCACTTCCGTAGGGAATATGATTGCATTTAGCATATGCAATAAGCAGTTAAACCCCTAGGTTACCCTAGTGGACGAGTGTCGTCTCGTGAGAGTTTTTAGGGAAGAAACCCACAAACATCATATGGTTTCCTAAAAATATGCCCAATCACATGCGACCCAACCAACGATAGCGAAAAAGATTTCATACACGTTATTAGCATAATGAAATAATTCACACAGAAGTTCGTATTATTAATATTATAGAATGAACTTCATAGAATTGAAACTGTAAAAAGTGGGAGGGGAGTGAGCATATGCAAAGTTTGATTTGGAAAAAAACTTAAATAAATCGGGTAAAAATTAAAGAAAGCATATATTCAATCCTCACGGGCATTACAATTATCAAGTGAATTCATGCGAAACAGGGAGTTAACACACGAAACATGCGGGCATAAAGAGTAAATATAAATGGAAACTAGGCCGCACACATATCACAAATGAAGAACGCTATATATAAAATGAAAAATTGTACTCTCAATGAAAGATACCGCTCATTAAAGGAGGCGAAATGCATTTTCACAGATTATTAAAACTATTTCAACTTTTAAATTAAATGCACCCTAAGATCACATATGACTTGTATAGGGGTTGTAATGTAGGTTAGGCTAGGGTACCAAACGAAAGAAATATGTATGGATTCAAAGTGTTCGGGGATGAAAACTCAGTATAATGGAAAATGCGGACAATTTTAAAAATTGGAAAATAACTTCCAGAAAAGGCATTGGATATAACAATTGGGAGAGTCAACAAAAATTTTTCGAACACTATATACACAATATATAACTTTCTCTTTCTTTTCTTTTCTTCTTGTTATCATTTTTTTATTTTGTTTTCTACTTTCTCTTTTTTCTTTTTCACTTCTTTCTTTTCTTTACTTTTCACACTCTCACATGCCTAAAGAGCAACCACAACACAACACAACATCATTTAATCCCAAGTATCATTTCAAACAAAGGTATGAAAGGTGTGTTTATGGATTGTATATAACTCCAATTTGGAGTTGGGTATGGGATTCGGATAATGAAACGAAAGGTTATATTTAGGATCAAAGGGGTTGACGAGAGAAAACATATAAGGTAAGGTCAAGGCTAATATGGGTAATATAACAAAGATGACCTATGATCATTTCCTAAAGTTAACGCAATTCTCGAGTCAAAACAAACTTTGAAAATCATGCTCAAGTAATACATTTCAAGAATGAACTCAGTTAATGAACGATCAATGAAAGAATAGTGAGATTACAACGAATTTAATGTTTTAAATGAGGAAAGAATAGTGTATAATACTCACAAACAACGAAAGGTACAAAGCTTACTCGGTGTAAGTATATACAATCCAACAAAAGATTACCGTTTTATAAAAATCTTAAACCAAATCCATAAAGCTAGAAAAGTGCATGTGCTCATCGGATTAAAGTTTAATTCATGAAGTTATTCATAATATCAATAATTAGGACTAAATTCAAATAACTTCTAAAATCAAGAGCATGCATCATTGAGTTGTCTATTGGATTGGGCAATTATTAAAATATATCATCGAAAACAAAGGCAAAATGCCCCAAAAGGAGAAAACAAGAAAGAAAATCTTTCTGAAAATTTTTAATTTTTACAAAAAAACTATGCTTGAAAATAACATATAATCAAATCAAAGAAACTACCAATGAATGGATCGAATATCCCACACCCCCTAACTTAAAACCTGGCATTGTCCTCAGTGTAAATTAAGAACCAAGTTTGTAAGGACAATTTGTCCATCTTTATGTATATGTTATGTCATACGCCGTTACAAGATTGTTGGTTGAAAAGATCACATCGTCATCAACAAAATCCGAAGATCAAAAGAAGAAAGAATTTGGGAATCAGACCTGGCCGGACCGATCCGGTCCAGAAAAAGAACCGATCCGGTTTACCGGACCGATTCGACCATCTACCGGACCGATCCGTTTTGTCAGACTCCAGTAGCCACCGGATCCATAGCGAACCGATGAAGGCAAAAGTCCCGAACCGATCCGATGCCAACCAGACCGATCCGGTTTCAGAAAAAGAACCGATCCGACTTACCCGGACCGATCCGCCTAATCGACCGGACCGATCCGGCGAGGATAATCACTGCCAGATCGTGCAGCCGATTTTGAAGGATTTCGATCCCTTATTTAATCCACGATCAGCAGTTGGTTTTCTTAAGACTTATACACGATTTTCAGAGCATATCAACCCTAAAGTCTTCACCTATTGAGTCCTATGATTCTAGGTTTTTAGATTCACACATCTTCCGTATCTTTGTGAATCAAATTTTGGTAACCCAAAGAACACCATTGATGTTGTTCAACCCTTTGTGAAGTGGACCGTTTCTTCCTCTTCATTGCAGCCCTACTGGACAGGGATAGTTCCAGCCGCAAGCCCTTCTGGAAAGGGATTTTTCTTCCAGCCGTGACTACAGAATCCGATACCCGAGGGTAATTCTTAGTCAACCTGTATTTCATTGTAATCCGATTGTAAACCGTATTTTACAAATTATAGTGATATACAAATGGTTTTGCCCCTGTGGGGGATTTTTCCTGAAACTTTGTGTGTTGAATAATTCTTGCATGATTTCATATTGTTTCAATCACACCTAGTTGCATGCTTAGGGTTAATTTGGGTTAAAAGGCATTTATTATATTGTTTCCTTATTTGAACGCAAGCGCCAACTCTTTCAAATTGGTATCAGAGCAGGTTACGCTAATCTATCGCGTATTCCTTTTTCCGCAAAATTTTTCTAAAGATATCAATTTTTGAAATAAATTGATTTTTGAAAAGAGCGTGTTCAAATGGAGAAGTCATATTATAAAATGCCTATTTTTGACGGGTCAAATTATGCTTATTGGAAAGCCCGTATGAGGTCGGCTTTAAAAGCCATTGATGAACGGGTATGGATTCTTGTTGAAAGAGGGTGGACACCTCCCTCCGTCACTGTTGAAAATGTGACAAATTTAAAATCTGTCACGCAATGGACCGAAGATGAGTTTAGATGGTCTTCCTTTAATTCTAAGGGATTGAGTGCTATTTCTGCTTCCATCACTCCGGATGAGTTCAAACGCATAATGACGTGCACCACGTCAAAGGAGGCATGGGATGTTTTGCAACTTACCCATGAGGGTACGAACGCTGTTAAAGAGTCTAAATTACAAAATTTGGCCACCCAATTTGAGACTATCACCATGTCCGAGTCCGATTGTTTTGATGAGTTTTTTGCACGCTTGTCGGACATCGTTAACACTAGTTTTAATTTGGGTGAGGTAATTGATAACACGCGTATCGTTAAAAAGATTTTGAGATCTCTCCCAAAACGCTTTATTCCTAAAGTCACTGTTTTGAACTCTTGGGGAAATCTGAAATCACTTAAGTTGGAAGAACTTGTAGGAGATCTTCAAACCTATGAGATTGACATGTTTCCCAAAACCATTAAGGCTAAGGATAATGGGATTGCTTTAAAGACTCATTTTCAGAAAAAGAAAGAAAAAGTTTTTGAATCCAAGTCTGAATGTGATTTTGACTTAGATGACTTGGCCCTGTTTGCAAAAAATTTCAAAAGAATTCTCAAATTCAAGAAAAATGGAAATTTCAATGATAAAAAAAATGTTGAGAAAAATTCTTCTGAAAAAGAAAATGAGAAAGATTCCAATGACCCTCCTAAGAAAGACAGTGAGAGATGTTTTGAATGTGATGGTAGGGGTCATAGAGCGTTTGAGTGTGCCAATCGTCTGAATAGAGAGAAAGGTAAAACTGTCCTAAATGCTACCCTCAGTGATGACAGTGATGTCGAGTCGGTGGACTGTGGAGATAAGTCATCGCATGAGCGTAACTTCACCGCGTTCATGGCAAGTCATGTGAGCACCTCCAATGCTTCTCACGACTATGAGGATGCTTCTTCACATGGATTCCTCGACAGTGAAAGCGATAGTGAGAATGAGAATGGTGATGATAGGTTGATCCAAAATGCCTTTAGAAAGTTGTTCATCGAGACCATGGAAACAAAAAGGTCAAATAGGATCCTAGGTCTTCGAATTCGTGAGTTAAAGGTAGAATGTGATGAGCTAAAAAGAGAAAAAGGTGACTTGTCCAACACGGTGTCTAGTCTGATGACACGTGTATCCCATCTCGAGGATGACCTCAATCAAGCACAAGAGGTCCAAGTCACATTAAAGAATGCTCCCAAGCCTATATCCACCGTTGTGAGTGAGGCCCATGGGTGTCCGTCTAGGAATATTCACCCCAAAATTGTTGATAAATTACTTCCTAGACAGGTTTATGTTTGCTCCCACTGCAAGAAACGCGGGCATCTTAGGGAGTTCTGTTCTAAGTTGGGTTTTGTGCCACATCATGCCACTTCACACATTCATGCACATGCACCCACTCATGATTCTTTGCCTGCTCATTTTGATAGAGAGTTTGCGCATATTCGCGAGCAAGTGAAGTTTTTGATCAAGACTACACATGATCTAGTGGAGTTGGTTCAAAAGATGTCACCATCTTTGGAAAACTCCACCGTTACTCCCGGTTGAGATCTAGTCTTGTTTACTAGCATAGGGTGTTTTTCATGATGACATTGGTTGCCTATTGCTAGTATGTATCATTTTTGTATATATTCTTGTTTTTGAAAAATACAAAAAGATTTTCTTTTTAGAAAAATTTTCAGAAAAGCACAAAAAGATTTTATTTTGATAAAATTTTTGAAAAAATCAAAAAGAGATTTGCCTTTTATGGATGAGCATTTAAGATAGCCAAGTCACAACTTCATTCCATATATCCATGTGACTGTTTGATAGAGATTTGAGAGGCTACATCATTTCATCCATGTGCTTTACATTGATTGGAGTCCTTGAGATGTAATTAGTGATATTTCCTACATGCTTGACTCCTATATCCTTTTTTCTGCACACATGCACGGCTATATTTGATTGTTGCACTTGTCAATCTCATGTTGGCTTGAGTGTTTCCATCTCAATCCTGTCTATACAATGTATAAAATGCAATAAAACTTGACAAGATTGGATTGCATGTAAAAACCGTTTGGTGAGACTGTGCGCATATTTTCATAACGGGGAGGGGCTGCGAAAGTTGATTCTTATCCTTTGCGCAAAAGCCACCGTTAAAAAGGACCTAAAAAATGGAGGAATTTTAATATCCGAGGTCCTAAGAGGTTAAAAGAGCCCGAAAAAATTGTTAAGGCAATCAAAAGCAATACATGCCAAATATGGGCCATTTAGGTTTTCACCTCCAATTCTCCAAAGTTTGAGAATTTAGTATACCTCTATTCAAAATATAAATCTGAGGGAGTTTGGAGATTGAAAAACGGGTTTGCACTTCCTTGAAAGTCCTGAAAACGCATGAAAATCATTTTGGACGTTATTGGTGTAGAAATCACTTTGAGCTTTGATTTGATGATTTGATTGAGTCAATATCTTATACTGTCACTCGTTTACACCAAAGGAAGCATTTGAGTTCATTCGTTAGGAATATCCAATATTCATCGTGCACATATGTCATGTTTGTATGCTTTGATTTTCCTATCGAATTTTGATCACACCCTTTCTTTTACGCTTTCACCGACTTGGTTGTTTTATGTTCATTCATGGTGTGATTTTATGCCTTGTGACATCCCAGTACTTGATTGCTTGATTTTTTCTCTCTTTTGTCTATTTGGGGACATCATAAAAAGGGGGAGAATGAATTATCTGATTATGGGGGAGTTTTTGAGTTTTTGAAATTCTGAGAATATCATCTTACATTGATATATATGCTTATGTTTATCTCATTTCAAAACTCGATACGTCACTTGGTATTTGCTTTATCTCATGTGTGTAGGTACATCCTTGATAATCCCATGATACATACCCTGATGAGAAAAGCGTGAAGATTCCTGAAGAATTGAAGAACAAACGATGCAGTCTTATTCACTTGTACTCTTTCAGTTTTGGGTTCATGGAAGGGTAGATTTGTATAGGAAATTTCATATTTGATAATTCGGATTTTTTTATGTTTGTTCCGGCATAGACATAGGGGGAGATTTGTAAGGACAATTTGTCCATCTTTATATATATGTTATGTCATACGCCGTTACAAGATTGTTGGTTGAAAAGATCACATCGTCATCAACAAAATCCGAAGATCAAAAGAAGAAAGAATTTGGGAATCAGACCTGGCCGGACCGATCCGGTCCAGAAAAAGAACCGATCCGGTTTACCGGACCGATCCGACCATCTACCGGACCGATCCGTTTTGTCAGACTCCAGTAGCCACCGGATCCATAGCGAACCGATGAAGGCAAAAGTCCCGGACCGATCCGATGCCAACCAGACCGATCCGGTTTCAGAAAAAGAACCGCTCCGACTTACCCGGACCGATCAGCCTAATCGACCGGACCGATCCGGCGAGGATAATCACTGCCAGATCGTGCAGCCGATTTTGAAGGGTTTCGATCCCTTATTTAATCCACGATCAGCAGTTGGTTTTCTTAAGACTTATACACGATTTTCAGAGCATATCAACCCTAAAGTCTTCACCTATTGAGTCCTATGATTCTAGGTTTTTAGATTCACACATCTTCCGTATCTTTGTGAATCAAATTTTGGTAACCCAAAGAACACCATTGATGTTGTTCAACCCTTTGTGAAGTGGACCGTTTCTTCCTCTTCATTGCAGCCCTACTGGACAGGGATAGTTCCAGCCGCAAGCCCTTCTGGAAAGGGATTTTTCTTCCAGCCGCGACTACAGAATCCGATACCCGAGGGTAATTCTTAGTCAACCTGTATTTCATTGTAATCCGATTGTAAACCGTATTTTACAAATTATAGTGATATACAAATGGTTTTGCCCCTGTGGGGGATTTTTCCTGAAACTTTGTGTGTTGAATAATTCTTGCATGATTTCATATTGTTTCAATCACACCTAGTTGCATGCTTAGGGTTAATTTGGGTTAAAAGGCATTTATTATATTGTTTCCTTATTTGAACGCAAGCGCCAACTCTTTCAAAGTTAAAGAGAGGAAAGAGCGATATTACCCACAATGGAGCGACCTCCGAAAAGTACGAGTCCAACGATTCTACAAAACATGTTAGTACCAAAGCATAAAAAAAGAAAGAATAATATTTTTAACTAATTAAACGAGACTATAAGTAAGAATAAAGAAGAAAAATAAAGAAAATAATAACTAACTATTTACAACCTACAATTTTAACTTCAAATTAACTATACATTAGAAGTTGAAATTTTTGAGGGTCCACCCAAACTACAATTTGACTTTGGAGGATAACCGGTGTACCCTCACCTGAAAGCATGCCTTTCGAAAAATAATAATTTCGTTTGAACAACGAAAGGCCTGTGTAAGGCGTAAGAAATGAACCAACCCCAATTAAAAATTTTGGCGGGAGGATGGGGGATTTGGATAAGACGGGTGACAAATACACATTGGGGATAAGAAAAATTGAATCATCTCCCAAGTATTTTGAAATTGGAATGGGAGGGGGCACACAAGAAAGCAAAGATGCCTTCATGAAAAGAAACTCAAGCAAGTACTCCTCATCGGTGAAAGGGTTGAACGCTTTAAAGTTCGGCACCAATTCATAGGGTACTTGTGACGGTGTGATAACGGAGAATGAGAAGGGGGAGGAAAGAAATTCAAACTCAATAGATGAGATATCATCGCTCAAAGTTGGAATTTCAAAGGAGATAGGATTATTTTCAATGAAACTTTCTTCTTTGGGATTCAAAGACGAAATCATTTCATTGCAAATGGACACTACATCCATTTTATGCTCACTTTCATTCTCTATTAACCTATGGGCCAAGTCAAGAATGGTTTGTTCCAAAGTAGGCATAAAATCCTCATTTGGTTCAAAACATTCCTCGACTTCAAAAGTTTCGGAAGAAAAATTGTAGTCGGATTCAAATAATAAATTCAATTCATGTTCCCACAAACGATTTTCTTCCCGATAACGGTCTTCATACCTCTCACTTTCAAGCATGAGCAAACCCTCACCTAAAGTCATAGGTCGGGGTCCATATTCTTGGAAATGAGAAGTTTGAAAATTATTATCGGAACTATAATCAAACTCATTATTATAAGAATTTAGAAAGATATTGCAATTTATTTCAAAATTCCTATTATATGGAATTGGAGGCCCCAAATCTTTATCATCATCCTCAAAATACATGCACTCCAAAGCTTGACTTTCGTAATACTCACCCAAAGTCATTTTAGATTTTGTAATTTTTTGGATCTCTAAGTATTGACCAAAAGTCAAAGGAGTACGGGGATTTTGAGAATTATCATAATGATTACCGAAAGGATTGGAATAAGACATGCTTACCCCAAAGATGGCTCAAGGTGGCGAATTCCACAAAGATACGCGCGACCAAAAAATTCAAGCGGTTCTTGGTGCTCAAATGTACAAGTCCTGCAAAAAATGTTAGCAAAAAAAATACAAATAGAAAGAAATTACTACGAAATGCTAAATCAAATAAGTTCTAAAACAAACTCATCCCTGACAACAGTGCCATTTGATAGACAGGGTTTTGTCGCAGTATCACGTCACCGACGCCGGTCGTTTGTTATATTCGGCTCACTAACTCAATACAAAAACCTAAACTATGACTAAACTCTTTTAAGGGAGTATTGCGGCATGTCCAGGTATCGAAAATCCACAGAGAGGAGTTGCTAGAATTTAATTTGTTTAATACTTCTAAATAAAAGTGTAGAAGGTAATTTGTTAACTAAAAAGAAATAAAGTATTAACTAGGTATGAGTGTATCTAAACTAAATTAATAAAGAGAATAAAAACTATAGGTTGCGTTGAATATCCCTCACCCCAAGTTAATTAGTATAAAATGGTTACATGGGATTACGAATTATTAAGATTGTGTCTCGCTTCGTTAATTAATTAAATTAAGAGTTGTCATAACCCTTAATTCGAAAAAAAGCCTAATAAGATTTTGGCGTTAACAAATATCCCAAAAATTACACACGCAAGGTCGTAAATAAGGAGCATACATGATATACCCTATTAAATCTCCTAGGCGTAATAACTAGGCTAACCCAATCGAAATAAACACGTAAAACTCCATCACCAAAGCAAAGCAACTCGTCAACCCGAAGTGAGTTCAATCCAACACAACCTAAATTAAACTAGCCACTACACATAAATAAAAGGATTAATTAAACTAACTAATTAATTAAAGCAACTAATTAATTTAATAACTAAAATTATCTAGGCATGAAAATATTTAACTAAGCATGGAAATAAATGGACAAAGATAAGAAAAGTAGGCAAAAGTGATAATGAATAGTAATCTTACATTACTTGTTGGTCTTACACAACAAAAATGAGGAAAAGGAAAACACTCCACAAAAATTCCTAATATTTCTCTAACCTAGGTTACCAAGAGAAAAGGAAAAAGAACTAAAACTAGATATTATGTTGTCTTTTCTACAAAAATACACCAAAGGGTGTATTTATAATAAGTTGGGTGTGACATCTCGCCTAATTAATTTTCGAGTGATCAGTCCTTAATTAATCAATTTCAGAATATCAAGTTGGTTTAGATAATGCATCACTGTCGAGAACTCAAATTTTAAATTTAATAAAACTAACCATCTAATATTTAAAAAGGTTGATGTCCAAACTTTATCTTGTCATTAACTACTGCCAAAAGAATACCAATAAACACCATGCATCACAGTAACATAAGTAAAGTCTGACTGAAGTGAAATAAATGTATGGAGTAAACATCTCCAGGTACAATCCCATACAATAAATCCAATAAGAGAAATCAAACCTAAGAAAGAATTTAAAACGACTAAATCTCTTAAAGTAAACATAAGTAAGGACGACATGTCCAACATAATAGATAACTGAAAAGGAAAGAATGAGCTGAGTCGGCTACTAGAAATAATCCTACAGCTTCCACAGCAGCTACAACATGACAACTGAAAAGAGTCTCCTAAGGCTGGTGTCCCGGTGATTGGGCACCTCAAATAATGAAGTAATAGAAAGATATACAGACAAAACGGGTCAGATCCCGAGTTGAAAAAGTTTAAAATAGCAAGTGCTTAAATTGATTCAATTAGCAAAATTATTAATCAAGTTAACTTAGCGTACTCACTTGAGATACTCACCCCTTGATCTAGTGTGCACGTCTAACGAGCCTAACTACCCATACGGGTCATGATACCCTGACTGAGTACTAAATGTATATGATGATGTTAGAAAGTCTCCCTAAATAACTCAAAGCCGACGTACTTATGATTTCGATATAAAATTAGGATTTCTTTAGTTTATTCTCGTATTCTTCTAAATGTCCAACTGATAGTACCGTAACTGTAAATAGCGTTAACATCATAAGACACCAAACATGATTTTCGGTATACACACATTATTCACTTAATGTATACATATTAAATTAGATAAATATAGCAATATTCACCCTTGGTTGAGAAACCCTTGGTGTTACGCATACTCGGCTATTTAGTCCATTTGCAAAGCTCACGCATAGAGGACAAGAGGTTCAATCTCTCGAGAACCAATATAAACATAAACACATATTGGAGGCGAACATAGTCCTAAGCCGATGGGCTACACACATACCTACGCACCCATATGACCGTCATCACTATCATTCTCACGGATAACCCGTACCTAGGTTCCATTCTCTAGTAGTACAACTCTAAATCCCCCGAAGGCACACGAGATTCTGTTGTCCACAATGCGTTAACCTTCGTTCGATAGCTAGTAGCTAGATATGTTATACACATAATATTTTGAACAATAAGCATGCACACCACTTATATAAATTCATTAGCTTTCCCACAATCTAGTGTTTGCAGTACGTATATTAACTCTTATTATAACCCATACTTTATTCATGTATACCCTACCTTGTATTTTCGCACCTCCTCAATTTTATGAATTTAATACCTTCTAAGGGTCGACATATTCTCTTCTCACTATAATTATCAATATAAGTCACTCAACGATCATACTGGTTTAACACTCACTTGAATAAGCCTACAGGAAGTTCTAAACAAAATTCGGGCTTAAACAAGCCATTCTGGAATCTCGTTAGAAGACCTAAAAATCTCGTTCGAACGAGGTCGTTCGAACGAAGGTACTTCGAACGAACCCCCAAACTCGTTAGAAAGGCTACTGGAATCTAGTTAGAAGTCTCGTTCGAACGAGGTCGTTCGAACGACCTGTGCCGGACTTCTAACGAAATTTTCGAAGTTGCCCAGTTCGTCTCTCAACTTCGTTTTTCCCAATTTTCACCACTCAAAACTCAACCTAAATTCACTCCAACCCAAATACAATGTTTCCCACTATCCTAAGTCGTCTTAGAACACATAATAACATAATTTTGGAGGTCAAATCATTCTAATCATCATGTAATTTCAATAAATTCCCAAACGTTACCACAAACCCTATTAACATGAACCCAAAATTTATTTGTTCATAAAACTCCATTTTAATTCGTGGTTTACATCTAGTTCATCAACTTTCACATTTCTACTAAGGGGAAAATCCTCTACATGCAAACCCCCATCAGATTTTTCTAAATATTCTACACAATTTCATCATAGGAAAACCCAAATTGGTATTTGTTGTTCTAAAACCTCAATATATGTTAACAAGAGTAATAATTTCTAAGAGAAGAGCAAGATAATAACTTGACTTAAAAATGAAATTTTGATTTGCGGGTTGAAATTGGTATAGGAACGATCCTCCTGACACGATCTACGCGTTGGTGTACTTTTTGTTGTGAAAGGTTGAATTCTTGGCTAAGGCTCCAATGGAGTCTCCTTCTTCTTCCTTAGTTCTCTCTCTCTTTCCCTCTCTTCTCACGTAGGTTGAAACTGACAGCCACTAACCCTTAATGCCTTTTTAATTATCCAAATTTTCTTCCATTTAATTACCTTAAAATTCCTAAAGACCAAAATACCCCCCGGGGTGCCGTTTTGGGTTAAAAAGTCCCGGACTCCAAATAACATACCCGAATAGTGTTTTTTGACTGTTCGACCCTTTAGGAAACTCTGGAAGACTCAAAATAGTCGTCCGAGTTATACAAAAATAAATTATCTTTTAACCCCCCAAATAAATACATTTAACGTGACTCATACGCGTCCCAAATATTTATAACATAACTGTCGTGTATCTCATTCCCGGCCATACTATTATTTCAATAATTACTAACTCTCACCCCGTTAGTGATTATTATAATAAAAATCGGATTAATTTCAATTTTAATTTTCTTCCTTTAATTTAATTAATCCCCATTTTCCATAAAAATAGTTATGCGTGAAAATACGGGGTATTACATTGGGAAAAGGGATAAAAAAGAAATAAGAAAAGAAAATTGGGTTTAAATTACAATTAACTAAAGAAAGAAAAAGGAAAAAAAGAAAAGGAAAAGGGAAAAATAAAATCTCGACAACAGCAAAAGCAGGGGACCGTTCGATCGCGATTAAGCCGGTCGACCGTGTGATAATGGAGGGGCACACTATCTCTCAACCAAGGCTTAAATCACAGTGGCGTGGTCGAATGACGGCGCTGACAGACTTGTAAAAATTTCCTTTATACGCACATAGCAGCCCCATATCCAACAATGGCTGCCAAGATCCAAAACTAAGACCACCCCCAGAGACCCACATCACACTAACAATTCGCACAACCCAACTCCAATGTTGTTCGGACCAGCAGCCCCAAAATAAAAGTTCCATTACCAACCAAAAAACATGACCCACTTTCATGTCCAAAAACCTCCATTAATGGCCAAAGAGATGAAACCCAAGCTCCAAAAATGGCCAAAGAGACCCATATGCATGTGTGATCAATATTCAAGCTCCAATTTCGGACAAAAGTCCTCAATTTGGGACGAACGCAAAACCCAACCATGAAACCAAAATCGCCATCATCAAAGTGGTTTTGAAGCAAAAAACGATTTGGGGACACAAGGGGAATTTATGAAATTGTTAATGAAAGAGAAAAGGGACATGGAGGTCATTAATGAGATTGTTATTTTTCTTATAATTCTTTTTCCATCAAAGGTCCGTGTTTCCTTCATTCGGATTCTGACTCGAGCACCATTCATGGACACACGAAGCTTGACCCGAGGGCTACAACTTCCGTGAAGAATTTGGGCAAAAATTCCAAAGTGTAAAATTACCCGAAATGCCCCCGAACGTACGAATCGCGATAGAATTTAACCAGAATGCACTCAAACTTCATACTAAGCACCGTAACACCTATAAAATCTCAATAAAAGCTCAAATAATATGTTAGCATATAAATCGAAGGTTTCTGGTTATCAAGCATAATTATAGCAATTACGGTACCGGAGGGGGCTAAAATGGATAATTTCGAGGGTAATTAAAGGCAATATTTGATACGAATCACTTTTCTAAAAACTTAATTCAGGTTTTAGTTTTGAAAACGTTGATTGATTTCTATATGACAAAACTACCAGGATATACAAGAATTTTATAAAAGCGGTAGCTAGTATTGTGAATTCCGAGACATTTAAAGAAATTAAAAGAAAGAGGCACAACACGAAAGATTTAACGTGGTAAAACTCTCGCATACTAGAGAAATGTCCACGATTCCCTCTATGGGACAACCAAAAACAAATACTAAAATCAAATGGTGTTGTTACAAATTTCATACAAGTAATGATCAAAGCAAAAAAGAAAAGTTACCTAGTTGAGAAACCAACTCTAGATGAGAACTTTATCCTCTTTTGATGTTGTAATAGGAAATCCACAATGTCGACTAAAGATCCTTATATCCAAATATCATCCAATCGTTCTAAGTGATTCCTATGCGTGCGAAAAATGTTGTGTAAATGTTGTTCCCTATCTACACATGCAAATATGCACACGCATAAGTAAGTACAAACTAGTCCTAACAAATTATAGGATTCTAATCACATACAATAATATTACAATGAGGTTAATTTAAATCCTTAAAAATACTTTTTCAGTTTTAGATCTAATTCAAAAATGTATAAGAAAGTTATATCCAACCAATACCCAAGATCTAAATGGTTTTAAAAGATTTAAAATCAATTCTCAAAGGTATTTACAAGATCTAATACTAAAATTGATTTTTCACGGTCTGATTTAACAAGAGAAAACTTTAGATCGACTATATATAAACATGCAAACATAAGATTTGAAGAAAAATACTTATTGTGTTTATACTAATCTTTGGACTTATTTACAAAATGAAATAAAACTATATTTGAAAATCTTCAAAATTCATTTCATAAAAGGATACTGAGGTTTGTCGCAGGAGACTTTCACCACAACGAGGCTTTCTCTCGCTGTAGCGATAATGTCTCGCTGGTCATGCCTTGTTCCAGATATTTTCTTCTTTGGCTTGCCTTTTACCCTCGTTACAGGATCGCCACTATGATGCAAAATCTCATTGCAGTGACACTTCGACGATATGTGCCAGTATAAAGAAAAAGTCACTTTTTGAACAAGATTATGCTCATATTTCTTAGTACTTGTGAAAACTAAACATCTTTTTTGTATTTTTACCCCATGTTATCTCATGTAAGCCTATTCCTTACCTACTTGCCCCCTCAAGATTTTCTTTCAAGCTTGTGTGTATAAGTATGAATTTGGGTCTTTATTTTTGTGAGAAAGTGTAAGTGTGATTTTGGTGATTTCTTTGTGTACAGAATATTTTTGTAAAATCACTCTTTCCACACGAATAATATTTTAAGGAGAGAAAATCTTTCGATAAAAACTTCTTTTTGAATCTTGTATTCATCCAAGTTTTAAGTTTTATTTTATCTCTTTTATATATTCTTGAGATATTTTGAGTTTAAATACTAAATATTTCAAAGTGAACTCGTTTGCTTTGAAATGTTTTCAAAACCTTGAACAAATCTCTTTCTACTTTTTTCTTATGTTATTTTTAGATTTCATATAATTCAAAGATATATTTTTTGACTTAAGTCATTGTTTTAAGAAACACTTTCACCTGGTTCATCACACACTTAGAAAGTGGTATTACACTCATCGGAGGCTTCTCACCATTATTCCATTTTGGAACACATGGTTTCTTATTCAAACTTAAAAAGAAGGAAGTTTGATTCAAACTTTAAATAAATATTTTATTTGGCACAAGGACGTTACGACATTGGTTGCAGACCAAAATCGATCGCAGTCTTGTAGCATACTCTAGCTGTTGGTGCTCTCTACGGAGGATATGGTTGGAAAGAATGTTTAGTTGGTTATATCAAAGTGAGGGTTATAAGTCTATTTATTCTAGTTTTAAAACTCTACCATGGTACATTTGTCATTCTATCAGTCCAATTTTCTTTCATGTTGTGGGTTTTTCATTGTACGCCTTATTATTATGTTATATTGTTTATCTTTTCGCATTTAGATTAAGTCACCAAAATATTGAAAATAAAATTTGGTCGAATCTAACTGATAAACAATTTGTCACATAGACGTTAGGCGTAATATTATTTGCCCAATCTTAAACTTGAAATGAAAACCTTATCTCTTTTTACCAGAAATTTTAATTGGATACCTTTCGTCCATCTCAATTTCGAGCACATGCACTCTTAGAAATATATAATGATGTTATGAATTGTGTGATAGATTAAGCGGGATATAAATATGATAAAGAGATAAGTATGTACATGAGATGGAGAGAAATGTACATCGATGACAAAACATTGGTATGACATATGGTACATATGAGCATGTAAAGCAAAATATGGGAGATGTAAATATACATGTGAGAAAATATATACACATATGTAGGATAAGAAAAATAAAAACCAATATATATTGAGTCTAGCCCTAAAAAAGTCCTCAGCAGAGTCGCCACTGTGGCTATCCCGACCCCTGTTTGGCAGCGATTGTGCTCTCGCACGTGCTTAATGTGGGTAAAAGGATATAAATAGTCATCATCAAGGAAGGGGGCGTGTGAATGTGTAGATATCAGAGTCTCCAACCTATTTTACTCAAAACAGACAAAATAAGTAGCCACCTCCGAAGAGATAACATATAAAACAACCAATGCAGGTGAAACTAAGTGAGATATAGGCTCGGAGATGAAAATCACACTTAACCTTTTAACCAATTTAAAACTTTTTAGTGTATAATTCAAACAACTTTGTTGAGAAAACTCCTTTTGAGTATAAAAGAGACTAAGTATGCTTACAAGATGTGTTTGATAACTTTTCTAAAAACCTGAGTTAGGTTTTAGTTATGAAATTCTTGATTTAGTTTTATATGAAAAAACTACCAGGATATATAAGAATTTTATATAGGCACTAGCTAGTATTGTGAATACTGAGACATTAAAAGAAATTAAATGCAAGAGGCACAATATGTAATATTTAACGTGGTAAAAATCTAGCACACTAGAGAAACCCCCATGGTTCCCTCTATGAGACAACCAAATGCAAACACTAAAGTCAAATGGTGTTGTTAGAGATTACATACAAATAAAGATCAAAGTAAGAAAGAAAAGTTACCTAAATGAGAAACCAACTATAGATAAGAAATTTCTCATCTTCTAAAGTTGTAATAGCAAATCCACAATGTCGACTAAAGATCCTTATCTCCAAATATTAACTAATCATTCTAAGTGATTTGTATGTGTGTGAAAAGTGTTGTGTAAATATTGTTCTCTACGCACACATGCAAATATGCACACACGTGATTCAGTATAAACCAATCCTTACAAATTATAGGATTCTAATCACACATAATAATATTACAATGAGGTTAAATAAAAATCCTCAAAATAATTTTTCAGTTTTAGATTTAATTAAAAAATTTATATGAAAGGCATATCTAACCAATACTCAAGATCTGAATGGTTTCAAAGGATTTAAAATCAATTCTCAAAGGTATTTACAAGATATAATTCTGAAATTGATTTTTTAAGGTCTGATTCAACAAGAGAAAGCTTTGGATCAACAATATCTAAACATGCAAACACAAGATCTAAAGAAAATTATGATTTTAAACTATTTTATAACAAAAATAGTTTTAAAAATAAATAAGATAAAAACCCTTACGTGAGTGTAAAAAAGTACGACTCAAGGTTAAATTCAGGATTTATCAAATAAAATTTGAGTTAAACATCTAAAAGTATATTAGTTAATGTATGGAAAAAAAATCCTATGATTTCTAGGCACGAATCTCTCAAACTTTCAACCCCCTTCTTTTTCTCCTTCACCTTCTTTTTTTTCTCGTGGATTTAGGGTTTCAGACTTCCTTTCTCTCTCTACACCTCTCTCTCTTTTTCTCCCTCTCTCTCTAGACTCTCAAAATAATTCTCAGGTTTTTTGAGAAGCGGCTTTATATAGCAATAAGTGGAAGGCTATGGGTTTCGATTACACTCTTTAAAAATCAACGGTTATGGTATTATGAACCGGATGAAATGAGATCAAAAGTAGTAAAATAAACGCAGGATTTGAGCAGGTTAAGTCTAAGGGATCAACAAGTTACCTTGGTCCTATTGGTCCATTCTAACTCAAAGGGATCATTAATCTCTGGCACTTCTCAATCTTATTAACTGTTTGAAACTATATCCAAATTTTATGAGTGTGAAGAAATACAACTACACGTATAAGCTATTAAAAATTCAGTCACAAATAAAGCAACAAGATGTTGCCAGTGCATAAGAAAACCCGTGGAAATTACACACGCTTTTTCTTTTATCCAAATAAAAGATTTAATTGATTTTTAATAAATAATTTTAATTCAAAACTAGATTTCAAATTCATTTAAAAATAAAAAATATTTAAAATTATGAAAAAAAAATTCTCATTATTTTACACAAAAAATGATTTTTTTCATACTTTTAGCACTAAAGAGGTATTTTTAATAATCCCAATATATTCATAATAAATTCTAAAAATGCTAAATAAAATTAGAAACACATGAGAAAAATATATGTGTGTGTATATGATGTGTGCAACCTATTTGTTGGTTAATCCTACCATCTTACCCGTTTTTTTTATTGTGGTTGGTCTTCTTTAGGCAGCCTTTGATGATGTACCATAGAGTAATTCTAAAATAAAAAGATATATTTTGCACAAATTCCAAACTAGTTGAAACTCTTAATAGTACAAACTCAATGCAAACCAAGGAGTGAACTATTTAGGTTGTTTTTGGAGATTATGTTACGGAGTAGGAAGGTGTTAGGATCCAACTCCACCCTTCCGGTCTCTTATGGATTATACAAACTATTCTCCTTCTCCTAAATGCATGATTAAGCATATATGTGGAAAATGTTATGTTTGTGCAAAATGAATATATACATGAATGTACGAGTGTGTGCAGGTGTGTGATGTGTCGAATAATCATGCAAAGGATGTGAATTAGTCCGCCTAAGGAGATAAACTAACTAAACATGAGTAAAATGCTAAGAGAAATGTATAAAAATGGCTAAAATACGAACGACGACGCGAAATCGTGATTTTATTGTGAAAAAGTTAATATGTATATATGGGACCGCTAAAGAGAAAATAGAGGCAAGAAAACTCATTACATGAGTGAAGAATACTAATTACATTAATAAGCTGTTAATTTATGAATGTTGACAAAATAACATAAGTAAGGAAAGACTTGAATCCCAAAATGACTTTAGAACACCTATGTAGCCAAAAATGACATTAAAGTCAACGTATTTGCAATATGAACAAAGCTGGGGTCAAACCCATAATCTAAATCTATAGTGTCTCTTTTGATTTCTGAAAAGTAGGTGAGATGTGCCGAAAGGTGTTGAAAATGTAAGAGCACTCCAAATTAGGAACTATAGTATAAACCCCTTTTTTGGTTTATCAAAATAGACTTGATATATAATAATAATAATAATAATAATAATAATAATAATAATAATAATAATAATAATAATAATGTAGGATTAGTGTGGAAAATAGAGTAAAATGGGATAAAAATGTAACGAGGGAATTAAAATATGCAAAATGGAATTAATTAAATAAATAAAATGAAAAAGCATATGGACCTTAAAGAACTTTTGAATTATGTTTAGATCTTTTTGTGGATTGACTTTTGATGTATTGATGATGGTGGTGGAGTGGTGGTTGAAGGTGCGGCAAGGTGATGTAAGAGAATGGAATGAAAATATTGTATGCTAAATTCGTAAGACCTACCCCACTAAAATAGAGGTTATGTGAAAATGGGGGTAAAGGTTTCTTTAAATAAGAATACCCTAAAAGGGAAAAAAGGATAATTTTCTACCTGGGATCTACTGACCAACAAGGCCCTAGACTTGTCTACTGATGGGTTGGCTTGACTTGATGATGAAGTAAGCTTGGAATTCCTATAGGAATGTGAGATGTCCTGCCTATAGGCAGGCAAAATGATTTTTTGGCCGTAACTTGTGAACCGTTTGTTTGATTTGAGCACGTCCAAGACCATTGGAAATATAATTTAAAGCTTTATGATTTTGTGATTGAGCACTCCCAGGTTCGAGATTTCAATAAAGTCAAATAGATCCCGGGCAAAGAATTATTATTCTTCGATTAGGGTTCGAAAGAGGATCGAGGGTCCGAGAAGTTGAAAAGACTTTGTTTGGACCCTATTGAAGAGTGTAAGGGTGATAGAATATGATGTTTACATTGTTAGTTAAATCTTATGATATAGTCTTGACTATAGATTTGAATAGATGATTAATACTATAACACAAAATCTAATGGTATTTTTACATAAATTAAACTTGCCTAAAAGGTGATTGTCGAAATCAACCGTTTAAACCTCCAAATCACAAGAGCTAAAGTTCCTTCCTTCCTCCTTAGGATCTAGAGTTTCTCCAAAGTGTATTAGGAGTTTTAGGTTAGACTAATAAGTTTATATTAGTAGTGAAATTCGTAATTAGGGTAAGGTCCCATATTGGCCTAAACATAAATTGTCCAAAACTAGCCCAAAATAGTTCCAAACTTGGCCCAACACGTATACTAACTCAACGAACCATTTTTCCACTTTTTAAAGTCAATCTGGGATTTTTAAACATCCTATGGACTTACCCAAAATTTAATATGTTTCGAAAGTTAATTATTTAATTAGATCTATTAATTAGCCCGTACGTTTCAATTTTAGTTAAATAAAATCATTAATTCATTATTTGTGACTCGATATTGAAAAACCCACTTCACGATCGGTGGGACCTAACGTCCAGGGAATAATCCAAATTAAAAATCCCCCACACTTAGCCTCATGACCGTTCCATAGCCACCAATAATACTAAGTCACTTAAATATTAAACTTAATAAATTAACACGATTTATCCAATTACTATGATAATATATGTCCAAGCAATGCACAATTAAATTGTGTAACACTACATATGCAACATCTAAATCTACCAAATATTTAATCATTACATGATTAATAATCAATTAAATATATAATAAATGCCATAAAAATACGGGGTATTACAATATCAACCTACAAATAAATGAAAATAGCGAAATACAGACTCACAAAAGCACATGAAGAGATACAAACATGCACACATAAGTATGGAATGGTGTGGAACTTTTCTTTGGGTTTGACTAAATAATAATTCATTTAATGTGGAATGCAAAAACAAATTCTATAAGAATGAAAACTTGAAGGCAAAATGCATGATGATTTATAGTAAAACAATTTATGGAAACACCTCAAATATCCTTGAGCTAATTTTATCGCTCCTAATAAAAAGTAGAATGGAATACTAGATAAAATATTGAGATCATGATCCCAATACATAATTTGACGTTGTGACCTATGGTTGCGATGCCACCCAACAACTGGTAACTGCCTACATGAATGGCCAAATCTAGCTTTCCTATGGCATATTCATGTAGACTTTCATGATATAAATCCATGAGTAAGGTCTTCTTCATATATTATTGGTAACTTTTCAGTACATACTACACGCCAATGGTATTTACTTTGAGGAAATACTATACTTTGCAATGGGATATGTTTGATTACATCCTACTAAATAAATTTTGGTTTGTAGTGTTTGGGAAGCATTGGTCTCCATTCTCATCAAGGATAAGCATTATCAACCCTTTGCCTCGGTTGTTAAATGATAAAATAATTTTATTTGTAAAATTAAACCATAATAATGTAAATATGGCCGAGAGTGTGCGCAACACATCACACATTGAGTGTTATGCAGGGAGATTGTTCTCTACATTTACATCCCTATGATGCATTCTTATACAACTACAATTGCAATTTTCAATATGCAGGGGGACAATCTTAACACCAGAGCATAGTACAATTTTGATTAAATTATAAGCACACTTGATGCCAATTTTCAAAAGGGCTTAGGATCGAGTCTATCCATATGTATGACTTGCATATATAAATAAAAAAAATAAAAAAAAAGACATACATGTAACAACCCGCCTAATAAGATACCGGGCGATCACTCCAATATTAAATTAAAACAGGAGTTTCATATGGATCATTCTTAGCATCACTGTCGAAAATCCAATTAATTACTAATATCCTATTAGGTGGCCGTTAAAAACTTTTATCTAACTACTCTTTTTAGCGCACAAATTAAAACATTCACAATTAAATGCGTAATGAACTGAAATGGAAAAGAAAGGAACTAAAATAACCGAACACTCGGTCCAAATAATACAACCATATCGAATGTTGTACTGAAAGAATAAATAAATGCAATTGAGCCATTGGCTCGAGTGTTTATACGATATCTCCTATCTAGAGTACAAGGAAAGAAAAGTCTACCGATAACCTGCAAGCATCCACAGCTGCTGCAGCAGACGTCTGACTCGAAAGAGTTTCCATCCAGGCGTCCCTGTGTCTGGACACCTATATATACATAGTATAGAGAAAGAAAGGAGAGTAGACAAACGGGTCAGGGCCCGAATGTTTAGAAAATATTTTGCAAGTGCATAAATGCTTTATTTTTAGAAAAATAGTTTTATCTCATATTTAAATTGGTATCGCACTCTCGTGAGATACCCCTCACCTCTCCTCTAACAGTGCACACCTAACGCATCTATCTAGAACATTCTAGTCAAGCTACCCTACTAAACTAGTCTATCACCCAACCACTATCTAACCTAGATAGTCAAACAAATGTACTAAGGGCCAAACTTCACTTTAATCTCGACGCTATGCCATGTTCGTGCGTGGGGTGTCTCGCGAAGCGAAATCCAAACAAGGAACCCCCCCGATACACTACTATGCAGCAAGGTCGATCTTTGAGATCCGCCAGTCCCTCAGTACAGAAAGATATATAATATATATATCATAACATTTAATAATATAAGAGCACTAAGGATTAAACTTCTCCCCAGTCTCAACACAGTGCCATATTCGTGCGTGGGGTGTCTCGCAAAGCGAAATCCAAACAAGGAACCCCCCCGATACACTACTATGCGGCACGGTCGATCGTCGGGATTCATTAGACCCTCGGCACCCAGTTTATACATATACATACATCTACAATATACTTCCGGATAATATAAATATCTCCCGGACTGAGGATTACTTGATACATAAAGTATTTATAAATACTTATCCTTTTTATTTCAAAACTTCCATTTCCCTTCTCATATCCAGGAAATGTATTTATAAAAGCCAATTCATTATCATGAATTGCTTTAACAAACCATATACTTTTTGAAAGCCAATTTTATTAACATAAAAAGCTTTTCCTTTATCAATTATCCCATTTCCCTTTTTATATTCAGGAAATGTATTCAAAGACATTTTCATTATCATAAAAATGCTTTGATCAAAACATATGCTTCCACATCCCTTCTTCCATCCGGGAAGTGTTACCGAAGCCCATTTATATATAACCCATTTCCCTTCCTATATCCAGGAAATGTAATTAAAGCAAATCCATTATTATGAACTGCTTTAATAAAAACGCATTCTAAGACCGCCCGTCCGGATTTCTCCACTGTGCGCGCCCCTAAATGGCTATCATCTTCCAGGGCCTCCAAGACAACCTGGGATCCTATATCGAAAGACGTCGGGAAGCGACCATGTGCCTGCGGGATAGTCAAGACCACACCCGGAATCTCCTAACCAGCGCAGAAAATATAACAACAAACGCTCACATGGCCTATAGGACTATATCCACCCTGCATCATTAGCCAGGGGGCTTCACCATACGAACGCAACTTCCCTTATGATAGCGATTTAGAGAGGTGTGTAATCCATATTTTATTAATTATGAAAAACATTTCTCTTTCCGTTTTGAAAATATTCATTTATATATTTTCAAAATCATTTCCATCATCATATATATATATATACCTAAAACACACAGTATATACATATCCTATATATTCTTCCTAGAATATATATATAAACAGCCTTAGTGGCCTATAGCATCTAACGATGATAATAATCCCAAAGATTCCCTCCGGGAATCATAATCATGCATTGATATTAGCATGATTCTAAATCCAAAGTATTTCTTACTTTAATAATCACTATATACTTTAATCCTATTCTAAGGATTTATTGGATATCTCCAATGATACTATTTTCCTCAAAGTGAAGTATATATTATATATATATACCCCCAAATTATCCTAATTGGTAATTCAACTCCCCATACTCTTAAAGGGAGAAAACTAGAAATTCTGGCCTAAGCGAATCGATTCGCCCCTTTAGCGAATCGATTCGGGTGGGCGAATCGATTCGGTTCCCAATCCGAATCGATTCGGAAAGTATTCTGCAAACAGGTCTGCAAATGGCGAATCGATTCGGTCTGTACCCGAATCGATTCGGCCCATTGCAGAAACCCAATTCCTCTTAGGCGAATCGATTCGGCCTGTACCCGAATCGATTCGGCCTGTTCGAGGGTCACAGTTTGGGCGATTTATCAAACTCCAAAATACCCAAAAATCAATCCAAATTCATTTCCGGGGTTTCTAAACTACCCCAAAAATTATCCCGAACATCTACGACATTAATTCTAGCCGTAATTTTTCCAATTCCCGATTTGATTTCCGAGTTGGTACTTTCAACCCGGAGCTGTCATCTTGTAAAAATCATATCAAATCGTAGAAAATTCAGAAAAATACGCGGTCAGCGCCCACGCGACCGTATCGAAAAGATCTACAACTTTCGTGTTTTGGCCGAAAGCTAAATCAATTATTTTCCTACTCAAAATAACCCCACAAGATTACGGGTTACTATTCATCGTCCCTACCAAAATCCCAAACTCCATTTTTCTCCATTTTTGTTGTTTCTAACCTCACCCAACAACTCAATAAACATCTAATCTATGTTTTACAACTAACACGTCAATTATTTTGGGGTATTGAATCATTTCTCTTATTTTTAAACCCTAAAACCATAAAAAACCCAACTTAACATTTAAACCCATTTTATACTCCATTAACATGGTTTTGATACTAAAAATCATTAAGAGTTTACACTACATCAATGTGTAAACTCATAATCAACTTTTACCCAATTTATTTTAAGGGTTCTAACCCTAAAATCATGTTTATACCAAATGTGATATGAGAGGATTGCAAAAATGAAATAAAGCAAGTAAACACTTGCCTCGTGGATGAAATCCGACGACCTCGAGTCGAATCCGGCGGAGTTTGGCCGGAGTTCCCATTTCTCCTCCTCTTTTCTTCTTCCTCTCTCTCTTCTCTCTCTTTTCTTCTCTTTTCTTTCCCTTCTCCCTCTTTAAATAAGAAGAAAAGGGGTTTAAACCCTTAAAACCCAAAAACGACTCGTTTACCCAATTACGAGTTACTTTTACCTCTAAAATTATCCGAAACTCATTTTCGACAATCGGACACTCTTTTCCGACTATCTCGACCATTCCGAGAATTATGGCGCAGTCGAAATTCCCATCCGAGGTACTTGACCGCAAATCACTATTCCAACCCAAAATAAATAAATGCGGGTTTTCCCATTAAAAATCTTACCTCGTGTCGCTTTTCTCCACGACGACATATAATTAAAATATTTCGACCTATATAGTCCCAAAAATAATCACAACATCCTTCGAAAATCATTCAATCCTCGAAAATCCCAGAAATCACTATTTCGAGAAATTCTCCAAATTGCCAATTTATCCAATTAGGGAATTTAATTGTCTCCAAAAAGAACGGGTTGTTACAATACACTACAACCAACCCTCGCAAAGGCGGGATATCTTTATTTATGTACATGTTGCGTAAAATGGGAATCCCCATTCAAAATAAAATGTATTGAGGGTTCCTCGTGTTCCTCCTGAAGGAACATACTATCCATATACTTATATCCAAAAACCACAAAAGATGTATTTTATGTGTTTACAACAAATCCCACTCTTCAAAAACCCTATCACCAAAAACCACCCATCAGATACGAGGCCTCTTCCTTGGAGGTTCTCCCTCATTGCTCCGACATAGAGCCCTCGTATCTAGAACCCTGAATAATAACTCAGAGATAAGTATGCCAATTGGAGGGGTAAAACCAATCGGACACTGGGCTAACCCTGTAGATAACCTCTAATAATATGTTATCGTATCTTAGGCAACCTTCGACGTCAATCGTTGTAATACCAGATGCGCAGACGAATACCTCACAAGGATCTCCCTCAAGTGACTTGCGTAAACAAATATCTACTAAAAAGACCATAAAATAAAGAATTCCATCAAACATGGTAAATAAAGATATGGGAAACCTAATATATACACGAAAAGTCGAAGACAACACTCATGTCATACAAAGGAAAAGTCGGGTCCAAAATTGGTTCCAGCATCCTGAAAGAGGCATCTCACTGATAATTATGCACAAGTTGGTCTTTACACTAGGAGACCACAATAAAAGATGATGGAAACATCGATAACTAGAAACTACCCACCCTAGATCGAAAGGGGGAAACTATATCCAAAAATAACACGATAGTCCCCTTCGCTATCATTGGAGTTATCGACTAGGACATGGAACCACGAGCACCCACAGTGGTACTCCTGGTCATCGATAATAAGAAAGGAACATAGGGAATCCCGAAGCCTGAGCCTCTACCATGATCCATAGTGTCACAAAAGAAGATGGATGGAGATAACAAACACGAATGTCGAATGAGCATAAACGGGGGTGATGTAGATAAAATGCAACTAAAGAAAGAAAAAGATACCTTTCTTGAAATAGGAAGATCTGCTGCATTAAATAAGATTTGGGCGATCAAAAGGTTTAGCCAATCATCCCAAAAAAGAGTCTTATACTATTAAAATTTTACCTCAAGAAATAAATAGATTCAAACTCTTGTAGAAATTCAGCAAAAGTCAGCCCTTCTAGACGAAGCTCTGCTCGACTGAAAAGCACCAAAAGGTGGGGATTCTCCCAAAGAAAAAAGTCAGCTTTCGCCGAGAGGTTAAAAATCCTCTGCCCAAATTTTGGGGCAACACCCCACATATATAAATTGTTATAACCTATGCATAGTTGTGTACCCTCTCTAACCTAACCTCCATTTAGGGGACTGAGTATGAAATTTATAGTTTTTATATTTGTTTAAGCCTGGGTTTTAACCCATCACCTTTACTTTTGTCACGAATTGAGATACTTATTTGCTAAATTGATGCAAATAAATATTCATGATTCCAAAGATAAATATGAAAATATATCTTTCAAAATACATTCTTGGGAGAGTGCCATTGAGTTGCTTTCAGTGCAAAATTTTATAGGCCAAAGTCTAAAATTTGGCTACACTCTCCACTTTTTCGTGTGAACAGAGCCCGTCACTACATGGCATCCCTATATGTGTTTTCATTTCACTACTTTTTAAACATCTGTATTTGATGAACGTATTAAATTAGCATATAAATATATCAATCTGACACAATGGGAATATTATGATAAGGACTAGGCTCACTGATGTACCTTGTATACCCAGTATCCCGTTGCCTACACCTCTAAATAAAACCCCATTCATTAGAACTGCATTGGTTTTTATCCCAAGTCTCCTTAGGTACATAGGCGCTATACCGAGTCAAACTCGTGAAGCCCAAGTCTCATAATGTGTCTCTTGGTGTATTATCTCCTATGTGTGTATTCATATTTAATCTTACACCCCTATATACAATCCAAACCTTCTTTTAGAACTATGTTGTCTTTGATCCCAAGTCTCCTTGGGTACATAGGCACTATATAAAGTCAAACTTGTGAATCTCAAGCCTCATAATACGTTAATCGACCTATTATCTCTTGGGATGTCTCCAACTATAGTCCTACCATATATATATTATCCAACCCAATCTATTGGAGCTACGTTGTCTTTGTCTCGAGTCACCTCGTGTATGTAGGTGCTATACTGAGCTAAACTTGTGAAGATCAAGCCTCATAATAAGTGTCTTGATGCATTATTTCCAAGGGATGCCTCCATCTCTAGTTTTGTAACCCTATACATTATACACTCCATTAACCTAACTGCATTGTCTTTGATCCTAATTCCTCTTGGGTGTGATACCTAGCACATTTTGACATTGGAGGTGGCCAGTCCCCACTACCAAACTACTTCAGGCATCAAAATTAAAATACTATTATTAGCTTGTGGCAGAATATGAGACATTAAAAACTTTTTTCACAAGATATAATATGAAATGTAATCCAACAAATATAAACACCCACACAAGAAATTCCACCATACTAACTCCAAAATAAAACTCAACTCCAAAAGATAAATTAATACTTAAATGAAATCATCCAACCGTAACTCCAACTTAAAAGAAATTATAAACAACTGTGGAACCAAATGACCCACCAAATCCATAAGCAACTGTCGCATAAATAAAAAGAAGCAATGAAATAAAACTCTACTTGCAGTCCACAAATCTCCAATCCAAACTATGAAACTACTCCAAAAATCATGCCTGAAATGTTAGTCAATAGAATGGGTAAAAGCCTACCGCATGAATACCAGCTACTCCTCCCAATTAGGATCTATGATTCCAGGCATTAGCATCATACGAGATAATATTACAATAGAATACTTTTAATTACGCGATATAATAACATGCAAGTAGGATGAAACACTACTAACTACCCATATAACTAAGCCATCCCATTATTTAAGTCCAATTATGTTATTACAACATTAAATTATAAACTCACAATTATTATTTGAATTAATGCAATCAATTTATTAACGCGACACCAGTATAGCTAGTTTATCCTTATATTGGTCATACACATACTCTTGACACGCTAACAATTACAATCAATATTATTAATGCGGCACATGTATAACCAGTTTACTTTTCTATTGGTCCTGCATATACTGCTGGCGTGCCAATAATTTTACACACCATACCAATTCCCCTCACTATAGCCAGTTTGTCAAATTTCTTTAACACTACACGTACTCATGAGGTTCCAGATACAACGCGTCACTATAGCTAGTTTGCCCAGTTTTCATTAGCCCTCCACATACTCATGATGCCAACACAAACCAGCGTTGCTATAGTCAGTCAACCCAATTATCGTTAGCCCTGGACATACTCACAAGGCAAATTCATTTTAATACCCATTTATTATCTTAAGCATTAACTATTAATTCTTAATTAAGTTCTATTTATCCTCAATTAGCCCCACCCTTAATTCGGGTATTATAAATAAAATCATCCTTAGTCCCAAATCTACAAATCACCAAACCATAAGTATCACCTATTCCATCCTAAGAATAATACCAGCCAAAAATCATAACCTAATCTCACACCTAGGATAACAGAATGACGTAACGATGTACTACCTAGCCCACTTACGAAATACCCAACCGTACAAGCACACACTCACTAGTCCCATACCTACAAAGTGGCAACAACAAGAAGTTTGCCTACTAGTCCCATACCTAACAAGAAACCTATTAAAATGGGTGAAAGTACAACTAATCTAAAAAACCTAATGTTCCCATAGTGCCAAAATATCAACACGAACAATATCCACATAAATTATATTTTAGTTTAATCTGATATCCTCTAATTAATCCTACGATTTTAATTCCATTGAAACACGTTCATTCAATCATGTAATAATCAAGTTCTACCAAATAGTCACACAAGTTGTCAAATTCAATAATTTCAATACAAGTGATATTTTACCAATTAATACATATTTCATTATAACAAACATATTAACAACGGTACACTATAAAAATTCCGTTCTATAACCTATACATCAATATCGTAATTTTACGAGTCAAAATATTAATCCAAGTTCATATTTAGTTCTTACATCTGGATCTTCCCACAAATATACCATAACCCAAACCTCTAGTCTAAGAATGCCATTATTTCATGTCTTAAACCCTATTTTAGATTTGTTTAAAATAATCCCGATTTTTACTTTCAGTTTCCCTAATTAATCTTCCTAATTATTTTTAAGAAAACATGATTAATTATGATTTAGGCAATATTTAAAACATATAATACTTAAGGGGAACAATAAAGATATTTATGCTTGTCAAGAAGACGCTTCAAAATTTCTGATTATACGATTGTGATCCTCTCGCAAAAATAACAAATACTCGTTCTTGGTTGATCTTGAGAAAATAGATCCTTCTTAAGAAAATTTAAAAATCTTTTTTAATAGAGGTTAGTGTTCATGGATGATGGGAGGTATTTTGGGAGAGAAAGCCTACTGGGAATAGCTTAATATAAGTTTGAAAATTTCCTCCCGTGAGCTCCCTTTAAATAAGAAAATATATAAGAGTTCTTGTCCCATTAGAATTCTTAAAAATCACAAATTTGTATAAATATAATATCCTGACAGAGTAAACAACTTTTACTAAAACAACTATTACTCCCTCCACAGAAGTCCAAATGACCTAATTCAAAGCTCATTGGAAAGCTAAGATCCATAAATTTCTTTACATATGTGGCTTATTGTCTAATTAAAATTACAAATAAAAATGGCATACGTTTGAATTGACGTTAAATTTGTACGAATCTATTATTTTGACAGATTAAACACCTTTTAATAAAATGTCTATTACTTTATCCACACAAGTCCAAATGACCTGATTGAAAGCTCATTGAAAATTTAAGTTTGATACATTTCTTTATATATATGGCTCATAGTCTAATTCAAAGTACAAATACAATAGCATGCATTTGAAGTGATGTCAAAATTTCTTGCATATTGTCATCATAACTTAGGGATATATATCTCATAAAATCAATAGTTTATTTTCATCAAAATGATTTAAATTGAATTTTAAAAACATTTTATAACCCCAATGAAAAATTATTTTATTAATAATTAAGTCTAAATTAACATGTTTACACAATTGCATATTTTTATTAGTCCGAAAACATTCGGATTGCACATTTTAGCAAAATTTCTAATTTCCTTAACTATTTTCACAATTGATGATATATTAACCTTAAATTAATCCTTCAAAAATTCGGGGTATTACATTCTCCCCCACTAATATAGTTTGCCCTTGAAATTCGACAAAGCATAAACGTAAAATGTAAACTCGTGCAAATAAAATAAGGCTCACATATGCCTACCCGTTGAATGCCATTACTGGGCGCCCAGACACCCAATCTCACATGAACCTACTCCATGAATAAAAGTACAATATATATCTAAATTGTATGTATAATCATAACTATAAAAAAAAGTCATATCACGCTCTCCCATGAATCACCACTCAATTCTATGTCCAAAAGTCATCGTAATGCTTATGTCCTCAAATAAAGTCACATCACCACATCAATACTAGAGATACCTAACATCGATACTAACGATTTCCAAAATAAACCTCGTCTCCAAAATCAACTCTACGGATCCTCACATCAATATCACTACTTCTAACCTCAATGCCTACAACGACCTTAATATGAAACTCCTTATCTCCAAGCAACCCAACTAGCGCGTATTTAATGACCCGATACCTTAGAGAGTACGAATCAACAAAGGGAATCAAAGATCGGTAACAAAAAACCTATAACGGACTCAAAACCTACGAGACCAAAGACTATGCTCTGACACCAATTATGACCACTGACATATTTTAACATTGGAGGTGGCCAGTCCCCACTGCCAAATTACATTGGGCATCAAAATTAAAATACCATTCTTAGCATGAGAAAGAATATAAGACATTTGAAACTTTTTTCACAAGATATAATCTGAAATTTAATCCAAAAAATATAAACATCCACACAATAAATTCCATCAGCATGCTAACTTTAAAAAAACTCGACTCCAAAAGATAAATTAATACTTAAATGAAATCATTTAACCGTAACTCCAACTTAAAAATAATTCGTAAACAACTGTGGAACTGAATGGCCCACCAAATCCTTAATGAATTGTCTCATAAATAAAATGAATGAGTGAAATAAATCTAAACTACTAAAGTGATAAAATAAAACTCCAGGTGCACTCCACGAATATCCAATCCAAACTATGCAACTACTCCAATAATAATAACTGAAATGTTAGTCAATGGAATGCGTCAGAGCCTACCGCATGAATACCAGCTACTCCTACCAGCTAGGATCTATGAATCCAGATATAAGTATCATACGAGATAAATATTACAATTGAGTATTTTAAATTACGTGATATAAGAACATGCGAGTAGGATGAAACACTATTAACCACGCACATAACTAAGCCCCATTATTCAAGTCCAATTATGTTATTTCAACATTAAATTATAAACTCATAATTATTAATTAAATTAATGCAACCAATTTATTAATACTACACCAGTTTAGCCAGTTTACCCTTATATTGGTCTTGCGCATACTATTGGTGAGCTAAAAATTACAATCGATATTATTAATGTGACACCAATATTTTCAGTTTACATTTCAATTGGTCTTGCACATACTAGTGGTGCACTAACAATTTTACGCACCACACCCATTCCCCTCACTATAGCCAGTTTGCCCAATTTCACTAGCACTACACATACTTGTGTGGTTCCACGCATGATACATCACTATAGCTAGTTTGTCCACTTTTTATTTTCCCTGCACATACTCATGATGCCAACACACACCAACGTCACTATAGCCAGTTAGTCAACTTATCGTTAGCTCTGCACATACCCGTGATGCAAATTTATTTTAATACATGTTTATTATATTAGGCATTAGTTATTATTTCTTAAATAAGTCATCTTTATTCTCAATTAGCCCCACCCTTAATTCGGGTATCACAAACAAAATCATCCCTAGTCCTATACCTAAAGTTCACCAAATCATAATTATCACCTAATCCATCATCTAGGAAGAATACCTATAAAAAAATCATCACCTAGTCTCACCCCTAGGCTAGCGGAATGACGTAACAGTGTTCTACCTAGCCTACCTACAAAATAATCAACTATACTAGCACACACTCACTAGTCTCATACCTGGAAAGTGGCAAGAACAACAAGTTTACCTACTAGTCCCATACCTAGAAAGCAACCTGTTAAAATGGATGAAGTACAGCTACTCCCAAAAACCCAACATTACCCAGGAACCAAAATATTAACATGAACAATATACACATAAAATATATCTTAGTTTAACACTGCAATCCTCTAATTAATCCAACGATTTCAATTCCATTCAAACACGTCTAATTGATCATGTAATAATTATTTTTTACCAAATAGTCAGACAAATTGTCAAATTATATAATTTAAATACAAGTCATATTTTACCAATAAATAATTAATCCCATTGTAACAAGCGTATTAACAACATTACATAACAAAAATTCTGTTCTACAACCTACACATCAATATTGTAATTTTACGAGTCGAAATATTATTCTAAGTTCATATTAAATTCTTACATGTGAGTCGTCCTACAAATCAATCGTAACCCATGTGATTAAATTCTTATACATGAAGCCTCTAATCTAAGCATGCGATTATTTCAAATCTCAAATCATATTTTTAGATTTGATTAAAACAACCCTGATTTTTAGTCTCATTTATCCTAATTAATCATCCTAATTATTTTTAAGAAAGCATGATCAATTAAGGTTTAGACAATACTAAATATATATAATACTTAAGGGTAAAAATAAAGTTACTTATGCCCATTAAAAAATGCTTGAAAATTCTGATCATACGGTTGCGATCCTCTTGTGAAAATAGTAAAGACTCGTTCTTTGATGATCTTGAGAAAATAAATCCTTCTTCTTCAAAAATAAACTTGAAAATCTTATTTAATGGAGGTTAGGGTTTTGATGAAAGAGGGAGGTATTTTAAGAGAAAAAGTCTATTGGGAATAGGTTAATATGATTTTGAAAAATTCCTCCCACGAGCTCTGTAAGGACATAATTTCCATTGTCCCGAGTTTACATTGTGTATATCGTATACTGTTACAATCATCAAAGGAGGTTCATGTTCATACGTTTAAGAAGGCCGATCTGAATATCAAGTATCTTCAATAGTAGTCCTCTACGACATTTATTTTGGTAAGGAATACGTTGAAGTTTCGAAAATGATTTAAGATAATATTGGGATATTTTTTCAAACTATTTTGAATCAAAATGAGGCATTTTTCAAAGTCAAAATAATTTTTGGGAGACCTGTAGGCGAGAATTAAAAAAGAATATTTTTTTCTTAGGTCGTTCAAATGACAAAGCCATATCGTTCAAATGAGATTGACAAGACGTTCAAACGACCTAATCTAACGACATTGCATGTCGATTCTTAGGTATCAAGATAAGTAGTTCCTTATTTGCTTCAGACGGCCCTACAATGTTTTGCATTTTAACAGGTCGTTTCTAGGATCGTACAAAAACATCTAATTTCGTTCAAATGACATCAAGAAGTCATTCGAACTAGGTGCGCCACCCAAAGTTTTTTATTTTGCTATAAATACCTATTTTGTGAGAATTTTTCATTAAGAATTTTGCTACACGAAAACTGCAAATCTGTAGAATTTTAGTCTTCACTTTTTAAAAAAAATTCATGTTTTAGATTCACAAAAAACATTACATATACTTTTGTGAATCTTATTGGAACCCAAAACACTTATTTGTTGAAGTTTCTCTTGTAGAGAATGATTCTCTACTGCTTGATTGGTAGTTCTTACGGGAGCTATTGCTGACGACTGCAGTCATTAAGGATGGTATTCACTACTGAAGGAGGAGTTGCGGTTCTTGAGGTTCTTGAAGGAATATTTGTTGGTTCTGGGCTACGATATATGTGAATTTTATTTGGAAAATTCATTGCAGATTTCTCTATGTAATTGTAAGTTGTGATTTATATTTAATAGTGAAATAAAAGGTTTTGCTCTTTCATGAATTTTTCCTGAATTTGATTACCCGTTGATTTGTAATCGCAGGTTTGTTTTTATCACATAGATGCATGGTTAGTTAGATTGAAGATTGACTGTAATTAAATAAGTTTTACTATTGGAAATTTGCGAATCCCATAAATAATTGATATCACACATTCTCAAATTGGTATCAGAGATTTAACTTGGGATTATAACCTCTTGAAATTGGTATCAGAGCAGGTTTCACCAAATTTTCGTGAGATCTTTTTTCTACAAATTTTTTGTGATATCAATCGTTTTGAAAAATTTGGGTATTGAAAAATCTCCATTTTTCCAATGGATAACTTATATAATCGAATGCCCCTCTTTGATGGCACGAACTATGCCTATTAAAAAGCCTGCATGAGATCTTGTTTAAGGGTTATTGATGAATGTGTTTCGCTCATTTGTGAAAGAGGATGGACTCCTCCCACCGTCATCGTTGAAAATGTCACCAATCCCAAATATGTGTCTGACTGGACTAAGGATGGTTACAAACGATGTACCTATAACTCATGTGGCCTGAGTGCTATTCTTGGAGTCGTTGTATTATGACGTGCATCATGTCTAAAGAGAAATGGGATATCCTCCAATTGACACATGAAATTACCAACGCGCTTAAGGCATCGAATTGCAAAACTTGATCACCCTGTTTGAGACTATCACTATGTTAGAGTCCGAAAGTTTTGATGAGTTTTATGCCAGGTTATCGGACATAGTTAACACCAGTTTTAATTTGGGTGAGAAAATTGACGAGATGAGAGTTGTTAAAAATATTTTGAGGTCAATCCCGAAACATTTTATTCCTAAGGTCATTATTTTAAACTCATTAGGGACATTAAATACACTTAAGTTAGAAGAACTCGTAAGAGGTCTTCAAACTTATGAGATTGACATGTTCCCTAGAATTGTTAACCCTAAGTGTTGATACCAAAATTAGTATGCTGATGTGGACGAATAATAAGAAGACACGTGTCAATCTACGTGGCACAAATAGCAACGAGGAAGATCATCCCCCCGACCTAGTCATACTTACTCCGAGCAACAGGTGTACTCCGAGGAACACCAGTCTTTCGAGGAACACCAGTACTCTGAGGAACTCCAGTGCTCCGAGGAACTCTTGGACGACGAGCAACTAAGGCGGTTCGAGCTGCATCTCGACCACAACATTGATTTCCAGATAATCAATAGTTCAACTATTCATTGAATGCTTATCATCTTGACGCACACGCTTGAAGAGCATTAAATGAGTTACCCTTTCATATGTATATCATTTAATGTATTACCCTTTCATATACAGCCTAAGGGCTATAAATACCTTGTTTGACCCTCATTCAAGGGGACCGGAATTTCTTGATAGAATTTGTAATCGAGAATTCCCAAACACTCAGCAATAACATAATAGTGGACGTAGGCCATTCATATAAGGCTGAACCACTTTAAAATTCTTTGCCTCATTTATTTATATGTGATTGAATAATTAGAGTAATCTAGTTTTTTACATCAATAGATTGGCACCGTCTGTGGGAACGATTGTTATTATCGTTTTTCACCAAAAATCATTCTTCATCAATGGCAGATAATCCGGAATCCAGCAATCAAAACGCTGGAAATGCTGGAAATCCTTCAAATCCCTCTGTACCTCCAGATCTGGCTGGGATTATGACGAATCTGGCTCAAGGACAAACCGCCATGCAAGAAACAATGCGGCAACTCATACAAACTCTTCATGGCGGTGCACCTGCACGTTCGGGACAGCGAAGTGGTCAGAGGCAAACCTATTTACTTTCTTCACAATCCAGGCGTACTGAGTCATATTGTAATGAGGAATCTGATGATTTCTCTTATCAACCTGGACGAACTTCGTCAATAAGGGCTACAGATACTGATCAACGTATCACTCTCTCTCCAGAGATACCCAATGCCTTGGAAATACTGAGTAGGGTGTCTCCTTTCAGTCGATTAGGCCCTAGGAGAAATAGGAGTCCACCTAAGACCATGTCGAGGAGTTTTCGACAACCATCAGATCTCAGAGAAGGATCCGCACAATCACGACCAGTTGCTCGTCAAGATAGATCTCAGGAGGCCACTTCAGAGCAATCAATTGCTCGAACTAACAAGCCCGAGGAGAGAAATGATGCGTGGAAAGGTTCCATTCAGCGGTTGGAGGATAGATTAGGAGAAATGGCTAAGGCGAAGAATCCCTTACAACGAACTTTTATTCAAGGGACACCTTTTGTCCAAGCCATTATGGGTTTTCCTACCCCATCAAAGTTTAAATCAACAGTGGTGACCCCCAAATATGATGGAAAGACAGATCCTGTTCTACACATAGAGCAATATCAAGCTGCTGCAGACATCTATGCCGTCCCCGACGAGATGAGATGCAGAGCATTCTCGGGAACTCTTACTGGATCTGCCCAGATATGGTACAACAATCTTCCTCGGGGTAATATTTCAACTTTCTTTCAGTTGGCCGAATTGTTCATCGGTAATTTCTATTTTGGAGCAAAGCCAGTAAAAAGAGTAGCACACTTGTTAAGTGTTAGACAAAAATCTGGTGAGAGTACTAGAGATTACATAACTCGTTTCAATAACGAGAAACCGGAAGTCATAGATTATGAAGAAAAGACAGCAATCACCGCCTTGATGAGTGGGTTGTTGCCTAATAAGTTGTATTACACTTTAGCCAAAGATCCACCTATAACTATGTCAGAGTTGATGGCAAAAGCAGTTAAAATCATGAATGCCGAGGAGGCTATGGCTGCGAAGAAGAATATGGATAAAGAAACCAAGGTGGAAGACGACAAATCCAAGAAGAAAGAGCATAAGGGCAATGGCGGTGACAAGAATTCCAAGAATAATAAATCGTCATGGGAAGTCTTAAAGAAATTCGATAATTATACTCCTTTGAAAATGGGTATTAATCATGTCTTGGAAGAAATTAAGAATAACGAGGAAGTAAAGTGGCAAAAGAAACTGAGGTCAGACCCTGACATGAGGAATAGGGAGAAATATTGTGAGTTCCATAAGGATCACGGCCATATGACCAAAAATTGCATAGCTCTTCAGAACGAGATTGAAACACTCATCCGAAGAGGGTAGCTAGCGAAGTATATTGATCGGGGAGGCGAAAGAAGGAATAATGATCGAACTAGAGAAAGATCTAGATCTCCTCGTCGAGCAGAGGAGAAAAAGAAAAGGGATAATGAAGATGATACAGAGGATGACCCCGATCTTCCCAAGAAACCAAGGCAGCCAGAACGAGAGGTATTTTCAATACGCTTTGGGTCATTTGATTGTAATGTCATTACAGGAGGAGATGCAGGAGGAGGAGACCTTACTGCAGAAAGAAAAGCTTACCTCGGTGAGGCTCAGGCTTGCTCATACATTCAACGGATAAATTTGGTTGAAGAGGATCGCCCGAGGAAGGTAAACAAAGAGAATCTGGTCATCGATTTTTCAAAAAACGACCTTGCAGGTGTTCTTTACCCTCACGACGACCCTTTGGTGATCAAAATGAGGATGAAAGAAGTAGTGATTTCAAGGGTGCTGGTAGATAATGGTAGTTCGGCAGACATCATGTACTATTCATGCTTTGACAGTTTAAATATGAAATTATCTCAATTGGAACCTTATCACAGACCTCTATTAGGTTTTGCTGGCGAGAAAGTCTTTCCACTTGGGACGATCAAGTTGGATATATTCATTGGAACTTGGCCTGCTTGTCGAACAGAAAAAATACGCTTCTTTGTGATGGATAAGAATGTGAAGTCAGCTTACAACATCATCATGGGAAGAGTTGGTTTGAAGAAGTTCGAAGCAGTCCCATCTACAGTACATCAGTGCTTAAAATTCCCAACAAATTTCGAAGTAGGAGTGGTGAAAAGTGATCAGAAAGTACCTCGAGAATGCTATTATTCGTCTGCCGAGCAAGAGGAGTTTGAAGAATCAAGTAAAAAGACTACTACCTACCAGGTGGATGAAGGTACAGAAATTGAAACAGTGGATCCCAGAGATGAATCCCAACTGGTAAAAGGACAGGTGGTGGAATCTACAGAAAATGTTATTCTGGACGACGAGCACCCTGAACGAGTAACCCAGATTGGTTCATCGTTGGATGTTTCAATAAAACATGAGTTGATAAATTTCTTGAGAGACAGAAAGAAAACTTTTGCATGGAGTCATGAAGACATGCCAGGAATAGATCCAAACTTCTTATGCCATGAACTCAATGCAATTAAGGAGATCAACCTGTAAAGCAGAGAAGAAGAGTGCTTAGTCCCGAGAAGAATCAAGCCATACAAGAGGAGGTCGAGAAGCTCCAGAAAGCCCAATTCATTGAAGATGTGAAATATCCAGACTGGTGTGACACCCCGACTAATTAAACACCGGGTAGCTACTCCTTTATAAAATTAATTCAAAATGCCAAGTTGGCTCAGTTAATAGCATCACGGTTGAAAACGTTTTATTATTACTAACCACCTAGTATTTAAAAAGTAAGTGCCAAATTTTATTAAATCTGATTAACATGCAACAAGAGTAATGAATAACTAAATAACACCATTCACCATACTGAAGTAAAACAAATAACCATCACAAAATGTAAATAAACTCTGGAGGAAAAACTCCTCAATACAAATCCCACAACTGATAAGTAAACTGAAATAAATAACTAAAACTGAATACTGAGCAATACATGCTAGAGTCTGAAAACTGAAATGTAAAAATGTCTAATAGAATTGGGCAACATGCCCTACAACTGATAGATGCTGAGACTGGAATCCAAATGAGAGAGGCGTCTAAAAGCAAGTCCCTGTAGCTTCCACAAACAGCTACAGCTCGTCTTCTGAATGAGAATCCTATGCTTGGTGTCCTTGTGGCTGGGCACCTAAAATGGTTTTACAAGAAAATATATTTGAAAGCAAATGAGTCAGAGCCCGAAAGTGGAAATCATTTTAAAAACCTGCAAGTGCTTTAAAAACATTTAAAACATTAAATGCAAAGTACATGTTAGGACGTGCACTCACATTAAATTCTCACCTCTCGACTAACTGTGCACTCCTAACGTAAGTACCCATCTATAACTACCCTTTCCACTAGCTAAGTGACAACGTAACTAGCTAGACTACCAAGGGTTCTACCCATTTTACTCGGTTAATTTAACATAATAACGCTCGTAATTTAATAGAGGTTTAACGTAAACTCAGTTACTAACTATGCCATTGATATAACTATCAGCTAACTCATTATATATCTCGAAACAATACCGTAATATTTTTACAACATTAACATGAGGATTTCCATTAATTTAATGTATATTATTCACATCATAAATATACGATACAAGCACCCCGCAATCTAAGCCATGGTGCACACATACTCTGCTATCCATCCCGGTACATCACGTACATAAGGATCACATATTCCGAATCTCTCAGGAATAGTTCAGATAACACAAATCACAAATAGTGGAGGCGAACACAGTCACCATCACATGGGTCACGCACATACCTACGCTCCCATGGTCAGCGGACTTATTAATATCACAATAAGTCTTTCTATGACCTATGTTCATCAAGGTACCAGTCTATATCCCCCCCGTAGGCACACAAGGATTAGAGGGTCCTAAGCGAACGTAACCTCCCGTGATAGCAAGTATGGTAGGTATGTCATACACATAAACTATATACTAAGCATTCACACATCTTAGATATCACCATTTTAATAAGGTATAAGCTACATCATAATACCATTATTCCAAACTTATGTATTTCAAGTCTCCCGTTAATATAAAGTTAAATTACCAACACGTCTCACGTCGTAGTCCCTTAACCTTAAAACCTATCTATAATAGATTATTAGGTTCCGATTATTCCCAAATATAACATCTTTATTCCTAAGGTCTTTACTTCTGCTCTAAACCTTATTTCATCGAATTACACAATTTTGCACTATTAACCCAAACGTTACCTCTCTAACGAATTTCAATAACCTAGAATAATTCCCCGAATTGCATTCTAATTAAAGTCCACTATAATAATCACACCTACTGGTCTTCCTTAAGGGTGAGGGTATTCATAAGTTCTCCAAACATATTCTCCGAGGGTTTCCACCATTAAAATCAAATTAAGGAAAATTTTACTCATTCTGGGAAGGTCGATCGATCGACCTATGAATATCGATCGATCGATCTAGTCGATCGATCGACTGATGAATGTCGATCGATCGATCGAACAGGTATGGCTACGGACTGCTTCGTTCTGCAGATTTGAAACGTCCCAAAACTTATTTCTAACGTATGATTCTCAAATATAATGTTATAGTAATGTCATATAACAATCCTACAATATTACTAACGTCCACAAACCACTAATTCAACATCTAAAGGCTACATATGGGTCAAACTTCATCAAAAACCTAGTTTCCAGATTTTATCTCAAGAACATTCATAAACTTCATCTTAAATCCGTTTTTGGTATAACAAAAGTCGATACTTCTCTTAATATAATATTCCAGCAACATTCTACATGCAACCTATATCCCAAAATTTAAACTAATAACTCCAATCTTATGGGTTTTTCATCATCTTCAAAGAATCATACAAAATTTATGAATAATCTAACATGGAAGAAGCATTCTCTGAAATTTAAATGGAATAAATCACTTGCCTTGATTGTTTCTGAATCTGGTGTTGGATTTGTAATCTCTTTCTGCAGATTTTCTGCAGAATTCCTCCTCTTTCCCTTCCTCTCTAAGCTTTCTTCTTCTAAAGATGGCGATGGTGGCTAGGGTTTTCTTTGGGAGAGTTGGAAGACTAAATGATAACCTACGTAGCTTATGGGGTTAATAAAGGGTTGGTTGGGTCAATTCCTTATCAGATTACAACTCTCAATTTTCGTCACTTTTAATTACCCAAAAATACCAAATTACTAAAATACCCTTTAAGTTATCGGTATGGCCTAAAAATACCCCGGGACCCAAACTATACCCCCGGCTAGTGTTTTCTGACTATCTCGACCCTTCCGGACGCGTTGGCGCACTCAAAACGACCATACGGATTATAGATTTTAAATTCACTTTTGATATCAAAATATTATACCGTGACGCGGCGGTCCCACGCGTCTCAACAAAATTTCTAAAATGCCGTATATAAATCCCACGACAAATTTTATAATACCAAGTTCATATATAATCATATATGCACAAAATCAAATACCAATTCGCATCTCATTAGTATTTATAACCCGGATTAATTTCCAATTAATACGCTAATTAATTAATTAATCCCAAAAATAATTATAGTCAAAAGTACGGGGTATTACAACTGGTTAGCAAATGTGGTGATGGTAAAGAAGAAAAACAATAAATGGAGAATGTGTGTTGATTTCACTGATCTCAACAAGGCCTGCCCAAAGGATCACTTCCCATTGCCCATAATTGACCAACTAGTGGATGCTACCTCAGGACACGAGCTGCTCAGCTTCATGGATGCTTACTCTGGTTACAACCAGATAAAAATGAAACCTGAAGACAGGGAAAGCACTTATTTTATTACCCCTAGGGGAACTTATTGTTATAATGTTATGCCTTTTGGTTTGAAAAATGCAAGAGCGACATACCAGCGGCTGATGAACAAGGCTTTTGCCGAACAAATCAGTTACAATATGGAGGTCTATGTCGACGATATGCTGACAAAGAGCAAGAAAGCTGCTGATCATCTAGTTGACTTAGGTCAGACCTTCGATCAACTGGATAAATACCAAATGAAGCTCAACCCGACGAAGTGCACCTTTAGAGTACGAGAAGGAATGTTCCTCGGATACATCGTCAACTAACGAGGCATTGAGGCAAATCCAGCAAAGATCAAAGCTCTTTTAGGGTTGCGATCTCCAACGACGAAGAAAGAGGTGCAGAGTCTTACAAGACGAGTTGCAGCGCTCAACAGATTTGTATCCCGAGCAACTGATAGATGCCTCCCATTCATCAAAACACTTCAAAAAACTTTTGAGTGGAATGATGAATGTGAAAAAGCCTTTCAAGACTTGAAGAAATATCTGGGAGCACCTCCACTGTTGTCCAGGCCAGTAATAGGAGAAAAATTATACTTGTACCTAGCAGTATCAGAGAATGCAGTCAACTCGGCATTGATCAGATTGGAGAATGGAGTCCAGAAACCAATTTATTACACAAGTAAGGCTTTTCGAGGTGCAGAGATCAGGTACCCAAAGCTGGAAAAATTGGCATTGGCATTAATTGAAGCAAGTAGAAGAATGAGGCCTTATTTCCAGGCCCATACCATCGTCGTGTATACCGATATGCCATTGAGACAAGCCCTTCATAAGCCAGAAAAATCAGGGAGACTGATGTATTAGGCAATAGAGCTCGGTGAATATGATATTGTGTATGAACCCAGATCATCATTAAAAGGGCAAGCTGTAGCAGACTTTATAGCAGAATTTACATATCCTGATACCCCCGAGGAACAAAAGTTGCTCGCTGACCAACCTATTGATGTTACAGGATCAACAGACATAAGTCCAGATCAACTCCGGTTGGAAAAAGGGCTTGTGGATGTAGAAAGATCATCAAATTCAAACCCAGACCAACTCCGGTTGGTAAAAGGGCGAGAAGAGATGGTCGACGAAGAGCGAAAAATACCAGGGGAGGATGAAAGGAAACAGCAGATATTTCACCGAGGAACTCTGTCAGATAAGAAATTTGAAGACGAGTTACCTACATGGAGATTATATGTAGATGGGTCATCTTGCACAACAGGTTGTGGGGCAGGGATTGTTTTGAAAACCCCAGATGAGATTGACATGGAATATGCCTTGCGATTCCAATTCAAAGCCTCCAATAATGAGGCTGAGTATGAAGCCTTGATAGCAGGTCTTAATTTAGCAAAGATTATGGAAGCGCAACAAGTGATGGTATTCAGTGATTCTCAATTAATTGTGAATCAGATGATGGGAACATATGCGGTTAAAGGAGAATTAATGGTCAAGTATCATGCAAAGGCGATGGAGTTGTTGGCAGAATTTGATGTCATTCAGTTGATCAGAATACCAAGAATGGAGAATGCACAAGCAGATGCACTAGCCCGACTAGCATCAGCTACTCATACCGAGCTGCGAAGAACGATACTAATTAAAGTATTAGAAGCTCGGAGCATAGATGAAGACCTGACGATGAATATTATTACCCTTGATTTAGGACCATCTTGGATGGATACCATCAGGGCATATATTGAGGAGGGAAAATTGCCGGAGGATAAGCTCTCTGCAAAGAAATTGAAGTTTAAAATTGCTCGGTATGTACTAACTAATGGTGTCTTGTATAGACGAGGAATTATGGCAGGTTTGCAAAGATGTGTGCATCCCTCCGAGGTGAAGGAATTGATTGAAGAGATCCATGAAGGGTCCTGTGGAGCCCATGTAGCAGGTCGGACACTTTTGCAAAGGGTGATGACACAAGGATACTACTGGCCAACGATGAGGGCTGATTGTATAGCCTATGCTAAGAGATGTGATAAATGCCAACGTTTTTCCTCCATCCGACGAACTCCACAAGCATTGTTGGCACCCATAACTTCCCCTTGGCCTTTCGCCATGTGGGGAATGGATTTGGTTAGACCACTGCCAACCACCCGAGGAAGATTCAAGTACCTCGTCATCGCAGTGGATTATTTTACTAAGTGGGTAGAAGCTGAGCCTCTGATTGATATGACATACGAGAAGGTGTACCAATTCGTTTGGAAGAACATCATCTGCCGATATGGTCTCCCTCATGCCTTCATCACATACCATGGAACACAATTTGATAATGAGGAGTTTATCGCCTATTGTCATCAATCAAACATTTTGAAGGTTCATTCAGCACCAGGCTATCCTCAAAGCAATGGGCAAACTGAAGTGACGAACAGAACAATACTAAATGGTTTGTAGAAGAGGCTAAGCGAGGCTAAAGTTAATTAGATTAATGAGCTACAGTCAGTATTGTGGGCTTACCGAACAACTCCCCGAGCAGCAACTGGAGAATCACCATATATGCTGGCATTTGGAAGTGAGGCTGTAATACCTGCCGAGTTGGGTCTTCCAACACACAGAGTGCTGAATTTCAATTCCCCAGTCAGCGACCTGATGAGGAGATTAGATTTGGACATGCTCGAGGAAGTTAGAGAAGAGGCAGCCATTAGGAATGCTGCTTATCAACAGCGAACAACCCTGTTCTACAACAAGAGGGTAAAAAAATGCGACTTAAAATAAGGAGATTACGTGCTAAAGAAGGTCATTCAGAAGCACAATAAGTTGGAAGAAAACTGGCATGGACCCTACCGAGTTACTGCAGTTGTCCGACCAGGAACTTACCGAATAGCGACTTTAGAAGGAGAGGAATTTAAGAATGCATGGAATGCTGAACACCTACGCAAGTATTATGAGTGATGTAAAATGTAAAGCAGTTCCATCAGTATAAATAAAATGATGATATTTCACAATCTTCTCTCCTTTTATTGAAAGTTTTTTGGGGAATACTAGTGTTTAACACAACGCTGCTCGGCACACAACGCTGCTCGGCAGTAAAAAGAAAACGATAGTTCAAACCCACGACCAACTCCGGTTGGTAAAAGGGCGAGAACAAATTATACTCCTTTGGTTAGGAGGCGTACACTAGCGTGACTAACTCAGGTTGGTAAAAGAACTAGTGGACATGATAGTTCAAACTCACGACCAACTCCGGTTGGTAAAAGGGCGAGAACAAACTATACTCCTTTGGTTAGGAGGCGTACACTAGCGTGACCAACTCAGGTTGGTAAAAGAGCTAGTGGACACGATATTTCAAACCCACGACCAACTCCGGTTGGTAAAAGGGTGAGAAAAAACTATACTCCTTTGGTTAGGAGGCGTACACTAGCGTGACCAACTCAGGTTGGTAAAAGAGCTAGTGGACATGATAGTTCGAACTCAGACCAACTCCGGTTGGTAAAAGAGCGAGAACACAAGATGATCGACGAAAGGCAAATCTCGGTTGGTTAGGAAACAAAATATGCTCTCAAATGCCAACTTATGTTGGTCGAGAAGTAAGATATTATCTCAAATGCCAACTTATGTTGGTCGGGAAGTAAGTTTATTACATAAAAGTTCCTCGAAGAACAAATATTCCAAACTGAACCAAGTATAGTTGGTCGGGGATAAAAACCCACTAACTGTAGTTGGTCGACGAGGAAAAATCATCGACCTTGGTTGGTCGGGCACATTTTATGAAAAAGACAAAAATTTACCAAGTATAGCTGGTCGGGGATAAAAACTCTCATTGGTCGACGAGCACAATTTAACAACCTTGGTTGGTTGGAAAAATTTTAAACATTTTTATATTCATTACTTTATTATTAAGTGATCTAGCAACATTACTAATACTTATAATTTTTTACTAAGTTGGTCGATGAACCACACAATATTGTTATGCAAGCACAAATATAAAGTGTTTGACAAATACAAGAGCAATGCAAATTTGCAAACAAAAATGAAATTCTTTCATTAAATTCAAAATGAATTACACAAGTTTATTACATTGATATTAAATTGTGTACTAATTATTACATCAGAATTTCCTATTCTACTGGTCTTTTCCCTTTTGCTTTTGAAATAGGCTCCTCGCCAGCAGGAGGATCTTCCAAGCAAAGGGGAGAATTAATGAAATTAATATCTCGGAGCATTCTGACGTTCATTATTGAAGGAGTGTCCAGTAGATGCTCGGGACGAGATACCTCGATCTGAGAATGATGATTGTAGTCACCGAGGTATTTTGCAATTAAGTTCCGAGGAATGGCACGAGATGGGATCCATTCCATGTCCAATTTATAAGGTGGCACGGGCAAGTCTAGTACCCCAGGATCATGATAGTCCCACAGGTAGTGCCCTTGTTCGAGCTTCAACACGCCCAAGGCATTCAGCCAACCTTGCTTGTAGCCTTCATTATTGGCATTCTGGATACGATCATCTAAATGGAATAAAGCTTCGTTGTATCCAGCCATCCAAAACTCCCTGGGCTGTTTATTAAATTGAAATGTCAACCTTGCAATCTTCTCGTTAAGACTTTGGATGAAAAGTTCATTAGTCTTCAATACTGAGTCCTTTGAAGAAAGCAATTGTTCCAGTTCTCTAACCTTCTTGGACAGATCAGACAAAGCTTGGTTCTTAGCCATTAATTGGAATGCTTGGTTTTCCAACGTTGATCGAGTACGAGCCTCTTCAACATTACGACTAAGAGCTCTTGATCCTCCCCGAGCAGGTCGAGAACTTGGTTCCTCGATAACATTCTGAGCAGCTCTTCCTCGACCACGAGAACCTCTTCCTCGTCCCCGAGTAGCAGTAGAAGTACCAGATCTTCTCAAGGTATCCAACTCTTGCCTTAATTTGGAATTCTCAACCTCTAAAAAGGAAAATCCCTCGTTAGTCACTGGGATTACAGCTGTTGAAGAAGATGCTGCAGACTTATACTGTGCCAGCTCTTTCTGCAAATTGTTATTTTCTTGCTCTAGCAGCTCGGTAATCTGTCTACAAGCTTCAACTTCACCCCTTAGGGTTATCTCCCTGACATCGTACCCAGAAAGGATCTTTTTGTGTCCTGTCTCGGCAGAAAACTGTTGATACCTCTTTTCATACCCCTCGTGCAAAAGGGCAGTTGATTCTTTGTACTGAGTCTGAAGATCTTCTAAAGTATATTGAAGCTCCTCGATTATGTCATAGTAAGCCACGTTATTGGCCACAACTCGATCAAGTAAGTCCTTCAGGTATTGATAAGCTTCTACTGCCTGCTCTGAAGCATCATGACCGAGGATGTCAGCAACTTCTGATACACTCAATTCTGTGTGACCAGCCTTATAATATTCATGGCATTCCTGCATCAACTTTGTATCATTGGCAGATAATAATTCGATTCTAGCCACAAACTAGTAAAGAAGAGAAGGCAAGAGTTAATAAAAGAAGAAGACAGAACATCAAGAACGCAGAAGAACAAAAAAAGGTAATTTTATTACATCATCAAAAGGAGTACAACGTTCAGAATACAGAGTACAAGTAAAAGAAAAACAGAAAGAGAACACCGAACAACTTCACACCTTTTCCTTGTCTCCCAAGACTTTCTCGGGAGGCTGGGACGAGGAGCTTGGTTGCTCGGTGGGAACAATGAGTTGATTGGCAGAAGTTGAGACTTGTTCAGGAGGAGCAGGCGAAGACGAGATCTCCTCGGTGGCTGTCTGATTGGATTGTGGAGCAAGGACTTGATCACCTACTATCATTAAAGACTCCTTGGAAGTAGCTTCATCTTCTTCCTCATCTTCAATCACAGGAGGGGGGCCAGGAAGATGTTACTGGAATAGTTCAGAGTCCTCGCTAACCTTCAGTTCCTGCAGGGAAACAACCCAACCATCTCGGAAGTATTTCAAACTCCCATACTTGACCTGGGTCATCATTGCCGCTACCCCCCTATCCCATCCTTTATCCCAACCGGTGCGAAAAGATTTTTTCACAGCCACCTTTCTTTTCATTTTCTCCGAGGAGAGCTTCTCGGATAGAAGATCCTCGGATTCTTTCAACTTGGCCTCCACCTCCTCCTTCTGACGATTAACTTCTCGCAGAAGGGTTAGCTCTTCTTCAGCCGATTTCAACTTATTTTCAAGCTCCCCAAAGTTTGTGAGCTTCTCGGCATATTTCTTGTTCTCTCTCTCCAAGTCCTTCACTTTACTTCCCAACTGCACCTTCTCTGCCTCAGATGCAGCCATCTTCTTCTCCCATTCACCCCTATCCTCGTCATACTTTTGACGAGAATCCTTCAAAGATTGGGCCAAACCCAGAAAAGCATCCTCCACTCCAAACGAGGAGCTAGAAGCCTTGAGTGCTTCATATTTCTTCACTATGGTGTTAAAGCAACTCACCAGTTGTAAAAAGAAGAAAATAATGATAAGTCAGTGCTGAGATACATATATTGACTGAAAGAAAGAAAAATTCAGGATAAGATAAACTTACTGAAGCAATGTGACGAGTAGCTAGGGATGTCAGCATATCCCTAGACATGTTTTCTTCAATTCTTTGGACTTCAGGAATAGTCCAAGTCTTTACCGAGCTCATTACAGAACTCAGGGGAATAATGGATGGGACACCAGCTCCACTAGCTTGGAGCTGGGGAATGGTTTCAGTCAAAGTGACCGAGGAGGATTTCTTCAATCTCCTCAGTGGCACTTCAGCAGTTTTAACCAAAGAACTTTTGGTGGTAGAGATGGTGACCACTTCCACAGGTGCATTTTTCTTGCTCGGAGCCACTGGGGGCTTCTCGGCAGCCTTCTGAGGAGCAACAGAATGGGCACCATCTACTTTCTTTGTCCCCTTTGGGACATCAGCCTTGTTTCTTTTTCCATCTCCAGCAGAGGAAATCTCCTCGAAGATAGCAGGAACTCTTCTTTTGCCCATCTTCTGACTTAGAGGAATGTGAGATTCTGGTGAAGATTCCTCAGAAGCTGGCAATGGTTCACTAATGCTGACCACATGACAAGCAGTAAAGGATGATGTGTAGCTCCTGTACTGCAACAAATATGAAGCAGACCTGATGTGCTTGTCTGCAACTCTTCGATGCAAATTCCAGATATGTTTCAAATGATTAATATTTACTTCTGATTCTTTTGGAGTTTTTCTCTTACTGTCAACTGCAAACAAATACGTAGTGAAATATCAGTCATACATTTTGTCAAACATAATGAAATCATAATTTCAGAAATAAAATAAGATGAAAATAACCTATCCCATTGCCATATGGAGGGCATTTGGGACCTTCATATACTTCATCTCCAACCAAAGGGGTATGTTGCCAATTTTTTATAACTACCCCGTGTTCAAAATAATCCATGTTTGCATCAGGGAGGTTGACTACTAAGGCCCTATTCAAAAACCTATTTTTTAAATAAAAAACATTGTCTAAAACAGCCCATCTATAACAGTACACAATCTCAGGAATTCCTATATGAGTTCCATGAGTTTGATTTAACCTATACACCCCATTAACTATTCTCCATGTGTTGAGGGCTATTTTTGCAGGAACAACATCGAAATACTGACAGAACTCTAAACAAAAGGGTTTGGTGGAAAAGAAAATCCACATTCAGCAATAAAGAGGCTAGGGAACCAATGTCCCTCAGCCAAATTAAAATAATTTGAAGGCTCAGAAAGACTCTCCAAAGTTACCCAAGAAGGAATAGAAAAGTCGGAACGGAATTTCTCAAGAGATTCGATAATATAAACCATGGTGAATAAAAAGAAATGAAGAAGAAAGAAGAAAATCTTGCAGGAAAAAGGAGATCTATTGACAAACAAACGAAGAAAGGGATGAACGCACAGGAGAGAGAAAATCTATAGAAAACTCGAAAGCAGAAATTGAAAAAGGTAGAAGACGATGGGATTGCCTTTAAAGCTTAAATACTTTGCCTTGGAAAATGGCAAAAGAAATGATTACAAAAAGGAAACTATTACGCTACCGGCGGCTAAAAGGACAAAAAGTGCACGAAGATCGAAGCGCTCATAAAAATGCAAAAAGGCGGATTCTGCGAATTTGGAAGGAAATTCAAATACGAAGAAAAGGCTCCTAAAACCCAGGAAGGCCATTTAATATTGCCATATACCGAGAAAGAATGTTCCATACTCCTCAAAGTTCGAAATATGAAACATTGGGGGCTTCTGTTGATACCAAAATTAGTATGCTGATGTGGACGAATAATAAGAAGACACGTGTCAATCTACGTGGCACAAATAGCAATGAGGAAGATCATTCCCCCGACCTAGTCATACTCACTCCGAGCAATAGGTGTACTCTGAGGAACACCAGTCTTCCGAGGAACACCAGTCCTCCGAGGAACTCCAGTGATCCGAGGAACTCTTGGACGACGAGCAACTAAGGCGGTTCGAGCTGCTTCTCGACCACAACATTGATTGCCAGATAATCAATAGTTCAACTATTCATTGAATGCTTATCATCTTGACGCACACGCTTGAAGAGCATTAAATGAGTTACCCTTTCATATGTATATCATTTAATGTATTACCCTTTCATATACAGCCTAAGGGCTATAAATACCTTGTATGACCCTCATTCAAGGGGACCGGAATTTCTTGATAGAATTTGTAATCGAGAATTCCCAAACACTCAGCAATAACATAATAGTGGACGTAGGCCATTCATATAAGGCTGAACCACTTTAAAATTCTTTGTCTCATTTATTTATCTGTGATTGAATAATTAGAGTAATCTAGTTTTTTACATCAACACTAAGCATAGAGCCAATGCACTTAGGGACCAATATTTAAAGAGTGAAGAAATGTCTAAGAAGAGAGATAAGAAGAACAAAGAGAATGTTTATGAGTCCGAGTCAGAGGGAGAGTTTGATTTTGATGATGTAGCCTTGTTTGCTAAAAATTTTAAAAATTTTCTCAAATTTTCCAAAGAAAATTCTTCCAACAAAAAGATTTTTGAGAAAAGAAAAATGAAAGAGGAGGCCAAAGAGAGTGGTGAGAAAGAGGAAGAGGCGAGATCTTATGTGTGCAAGGTAAAAGGTTACAAAGCTTTTAAGTGTTCCACTATGCTAAAGAGAACGAGCAAGAAGATTTCTAATACCGCCCCTCTTAGCAATAGTGACGTCGAGTTGGATGATTCCGAGAATGATCACCATATGAAAATTGCATTGCTTTCATGTCTAGTTATGTAAGCACATTTAGTTTGTCAAACGATGATGAGGACACTTGTAAATGTGAGAGCCTCGATGATGTTTCGAGCCATTCAAAGGATAGTGAGTGTGAAATCGATCTCCAAAAAGCGTTTAGATATTTATACGTCGAGACTTTGAAGACAAAGAAGATGAATAAAGAGGTAGGTCTTAAGGTTTTATCTTTGTAGATAGAGATAAAAGTTTTGAGGGAGTGTGAGGCGTCGACAAGTCAACTAGAGAAGGTGAGAGCTTCTTTATGTGAGTAGTTGACCGTCTTAGGCCGGGAAAAAAGTGAACTTAAAGTCCATGTATCCCCCTTAGAGATAGATCTCGACCATACCCGGGAAGTCAAGGTCACTATTGAGGACACATCTAATAAGGTTTGAAAATTGCTCATTGGTCCCGCTTTGGGTAAGGATGAGAGACTAGGAATAGGTTATGATGGTGCATTTACTTTTCATGTTTCACCCGAGTTAGTTCTTGAGTTTGTGATATATCCATATGTCTCTCAACCCAGCCCACCTAGGCGTCCGTTCACCCATAACATAGTGCATCCTAGACGTTTTAAAAGAGGTGTTCCTTGACCCATTTATATTTATTCCCATTGCAAGAAGAGAGGACACCTTAGGAAATTTTGCTTTAAGTTGGGTAGTGCATCTCATAGGTTTTTACCTCATTATGCTACTACTCATGTTGCCACACGCACACCCACACAAGATACTTTGCATGGTCCTCCACATCACATGAAAGATTTTGAACACTTTAGAGAGTAAGTTGAGTATTTAGTCAAGACTTCACATGATATGATGGATGTTTTTCATAGGATGTCACCATGTTTCGAAAACTCCTCTGAACCGAATGGTTAAGGTTTAGACTTGTTTGCTAGCATATGATGATTTTCAGAATGATATTTTATGCCTATTTCTAGTGTGTACTACCATTGTTGTTATTTTTTTTTCATTTTGATATATTTTCCGAAAACCCTCCAAAAAATTTGTTTTTGAAAATACAAAAAGATTTTCTATTTTTACGAAAAATCCAAAAAGATTTTATTTTGATGCAATTTTTGGAAAAAGACAAAATGATTTTTGTATTTTGTTTTACACCGTTTATGAATGGACATTTAGGATGACCATATCACAACTTAATTCCATAACCATGTGGCTATTTGATAGTGTTTTGAGACTAAACATCATTTCATCCACGTGCCTTATAATATTTGGAGTCATTAAGATGAGATTTGTAATTACTTTCTACATGTTTGACTCTTAGTCTCCTTTAATGCACACTTACACAGATTTATATGATTATTTTACTTGTCTATCACACGTTGATCGAAGTGTTTTCATCTCAATCCTATCATCAAAATGAACCAAATGCGATAAAACTCGACAATGAAAGTAGTGCATGTAAGAACCGTTACCCGTGAGAAATTTATTTGATATGAAAAAATGATGAGTGTACATGAGAAAGGGCTGCGAGAGGCATGTGAACTCGTTATAAAAGCCACCATTTGAATAGAGCCTAAGAAAAAAAAATTAAGACATTAAAAAGAAGGTTATGCCAAAAGGGAGGTAACAGGGAATCTCTTAAACAAAGAATTTAGAACCTCATTAAAAAAATATTTATTATTTATGAGGGAGTTTCATTGGAAATCAACGGGTTTGCACATCCTGACAAAGTCTTGCAAAAGCGTTACATTATTTTAGACATTATTGGTGTGGAAATCATTTTAGACTTTGATTTGTTGATTAGACTAAGTCACTGCAATTTGAATTCAACATATTTACACTTGAGGATGATTCTGAAGTTCATTCATTAGGAGTATCCATATTCATCGTGCACATATGTTATGAATGTTTGAGTTGATTTTCTTATCGAATTTCTTCACACCCATTCATTCCGTTTTCATGATTTGGTTATCTTATTGTAAATTCATGGTGTGTGTTTTTCGTAAATTATCTTTGCTTGAAAAGTCAAAACTTTGGGGAGCCTTTTGAGTATATCTTTGCATGAGCGTAATTGATATGTATTTGTTATAATTATCATGAAACTCCGTATTTATTAATGTTTATTATTTTTCTTGTCTATTTTGAACAAATAAAAATGGGGAGTACGGATTGTGAATTATGGGGGAGTGAGAGGACATATGGGGGAGATTTGATATTTGACTTGATTTGATCTGATATTTGATTTATGCTTTATCTCATTTCAAACTCGATATGTCACAAAGGTATTTGCTTTGTTTATTTTAAGTAGGACTTTGATGATCATTTGGAAAGCACACAAAAGACGTATAAGGAAAGCAAAGAGATTTGAAGAACATTTTAAAGTTGGAGATTTTTTTTTGTAGACTTACATATTTAGTATCTTTCCACTTTTGGGTTCATAGGAGGTATTAGATTTGTATAGGAAATTTTATTGATAATTCATATTGTTTTTATTTTGTACCGGCATAGACATAGGGAGAGATTTGTAAGTACATAATTTGGATCACCCCGAGTTTACATTGAGTATGTCGTATATCATTACAACCATCAAAGGAAGTTCATGTTCATACGTTCAAGAAGGAGGATCCTAATATCAAGTATCTTCAACAGTAGTCCTCTACGAGATTGATTTTAGTAAGGAATGCGTTTAAGTTTCGCAAATATTTTACGATAGTATTGGGATATTTTTCTAAATTGTCTTAAATCAAAATGGGGCATTTTTCTAAGTCAAAATAATTTTTGGAAGACCTGTAGGCGAGCATTAAAAAATAATATTTTTTTCGCTTAAATCGTTCAAATGAAAAAGCCATGTTATTCAAATGACATTAACAAGTCCTTCAAACGACCTCATCTAACGACATTGTATGTCGTTTCTTAGGTCACGATATAGGTCATTCTTTGTTTGCTTCAAACGATCCAACACCGTTTTGCATTTTAATAGGTCGTTTCTAGGATCGTTAAAACGACATATAATATCGTTCAAACGATATGAAGAAGTCGTTCGAACGAGATACGTCGCCTTAAGTATTTTATTTTGCTATAAATACCTATTTTGTGAGACTTTTTCATTATGACTTTTGCTACACGAAAACTACAAATCTGCAGAATTTTAGTCTTCACTTTTTAGAGCAAAATCATGGTTTAGATTCACACAAAACATCCCATATACTTTTGTAAATCTTTTTGGAACCTAAAACACTTATTTGTTGAAGTTTCTCTTATAAAGAAGGATTATCTACTTTGGTAGTTCTTGCGGGTGCAATTGCTGGTGACTGCGGTCATTAGGGATACTCAAAGGTATTCACTACTGAATGAGGAGCTGCGATTCTTGAGGTTCTTGAGGGAATATTTACTGTTCTAGGTTGTGGTCTATATGGATCTGTGGGAAATTTATTGCAGATTTCTCTATGTAATTGTAAGTTGCGATTTACATTTAATAGTGAAATAAAAGGTTTTGCCCTTTAGGGATTTTTTCTAAATTTGATTGTCCCTTGATTTGTGATTGCATGTATGATTTATTCACATAGATGCATGGTTAGGGTTTAATAAAATTGGATTGAAGATCGACTCTAATTAAATAATTTTTAATATAGAAAAATTGCGAATTCCATAAATAATTGATATCACGCATTCTCAAGCTCTCTTTAAATAGGTACAAATATAAGAGTCCTTATCCCATTAGAATTCTTAAAAATCATAAGTTTGCACAAATCTAATATTCGTACAGGTTAAACACCTTTTACTAAAATGGTTATTACTCCCTTCACATTAGTTCAAATTACATGATTGAAAGCTCATTGGAAAGCTAAGATACATACCATTCTTTACATATATGGGTCATAATGTAATTAAATATACAAATAAAATGACATTCCATTAAAGTGATCTCAAATTCGCATGAATCTAATATTCTGATTGATTAAACATCTTTTACTAGAATGACTATTACTCCCTTCACAGAAGTCCAAATGACCTGATTGAAAGTTCATTGAAAATCTAAAATACATACCTTTCTTTATATCTCTGTCGCATAGTTTAAGTCAAAGTACAAATAAATTAGCGGACGTTTTAAGTGACGTCAAAATTTCTGGCAAATTGTTATCATAACTAAGGGATATTCATCTCATAAAATTAATATTTTATTTTCATCAAAATGGTTTTAATTAAATTCTAAAAATCATTTTATCTCCGTGTTAAAAATTATATTGTTACTAATTAAGTCCAAATTGACATGTTTACACAATTCCACAATTTTATTAGTCCGAAAACATCCGGATTTCATATTTTAGCAAAATTACCAATTTCAAGTTATAACCATTAACTATTTTCACAATTTACTATATATTAACCTTAAATTAATCATTCAAAAACCAGGGATATTACATGGGGTACATAGGCGTAATACTTGTAAGGACCCAAATTTCCAATTGAGTCCTTTGTAGTTTTGGCTCAATTCCAGACAAAAACATTTTAGTCATATGATAGAGTTTATGTTTATCCATTCAAGCCTATGACGTGTTTGTTGAAGACGTAGCGGCCAAGATATTAAAGCTTCATCAAATGCGGTGTGTGTTGTGCCTCGTTTCTACGTCATCAACATGGTTCCATTGCTCCTAAGGTATGAATGCATTTTAATATATATATATATATATATATATATATATATATATATATATATATATATATATATATATATATATAGGAGCTTGGAACATTATTTATTGGGTGTATGTTAGAAATTTATTTTGGGTGTTAGAATTTTTTTGTTAAACTTTTTTTGAATTCATAGTTCTAAATATTTTGTTCTCGGACACCTTTCAGTAGAAAAATCATATCAAATAAAAAAAATCAGAAAAATACGAAACTGGCGGCCACGCGTTCGTATCGAAATTATCTAGAACCATGGCCTGAGATCTCGTTAGATAGGTCGTTCGAACGACCTCGTTCAAACGACTTCTCGTTCGAACGAGAATTTTTTTTTCTTTTTGTCTCTTCGTTAGAAGTCTCGTTAGAACAAGATTTCTAACGAAAAAATAGCAGGAACAGTTTTAAGCCAGTTTTTTCCACTTTTCCACTACTTTACCCCACTTCCTTTTTGACATACTTCTTAAGTGCGGGAACTAACTTTTAGAAGACAACTTTTTTCACATTTCCAAGAGTCATTAGAGAAAAATACTTTGAAGAAAAAGTTCCTTTTTTGTGTTAAGTTTCATGGAGTAAATTCCTTTCAAAACACATATACACCCATATGTTTGTCTTTATCCAAGTTCATATATATATACATCTTGCTTGGAGTTTTGGCACCAGTTTTACATCTCTACCGTTTCAAAGAGAAGTTTGGATTTTCTTCTAAATCCCACAACGAAGAAGAGGTTTTCGTGATTTACCCACTTGGAGAAAGGCTTCTAGTTCGGGTGACGGTGACCACATAAAGTCCGATCGGTGGATTTTGAGACCGCGGTGGAGCTCCGTGGTTATTCGCTAAGTGGAGGTGTTTGCAAGAAGGAGCGTCGAGGCTTGAGAGGGATCGAGTCATGTGATGTAAGTCTTTTGTCTTGTAATTGTAAATTCCATACTTAGTGGATTTGAGGCTAGGGCCGTCCGACATTGTTTCCTGTCTTGGATTTTTCCTCGTACATCGCGGTGTAATGTGATTGATTTATTTTATTTTGCATAATGACTTAGAACTCATGCTTAGGATAATTCAAGATAAAATTGATTTTAATTGTCACACTTAATTTAATTTGGTGCATAATTATATTTGGGTAAAGTTTATTTAATTCAAGTATATTGTTAAAATTGGTTTGGCCTAACTTGGAAATAATGATAAATATGACTTAGTCAAATTCTAAGACTTGAATGAATTAATTTGTTTAAGTGAAATTAATATTTGTGTGTGTTTAATTAATTTTCACTTGGGTTTAATTTTAATTTGAAATAGAAATTAAAATTTGGGGTTTGTTTGTTTTGTGAACCATCTTACGCTTCCGCATCCATCTCAACAAGGAAATTGATTTTAAAGAATTAGATTTAATTAAAATCAGGGGGCCCTTCACGCGACTTCATATTGGTATCAGAGCCAAATCGATAAATTATTTCGTTAAAGATCCTTTAAATAATTTTTGGCTAAAATGGAATTTTCTCCATTTTCTAAATTTCTTATTTTCGATGGTTCTAACTACGCGTATTGGAAAGCGCGAATGAAATCGGCACTAAAATCTATCGATGAGAGGGTTTGGATGTCTGTAGTTAACGGGTGATCTCCACCAACTCATTTAGTTGAAAATGAACGTGTTCCCAAACCGACCGATAGATGGACTGAGAATGAGTTTAAACTTTCTAATTTTAATTCCCAAGGTTTAAATGCCTTGTTTAGCGCGGTCACACCGGATGAATTTCGACGCATTATGACATGTGAAACCGCTAAAGAAGCTTGGGATATTTTACAACTAACTCATGAAGTAACTAGTGTCATTAAAGCTTCGAAACTTCAAAACCTCACCACTCAATTTGAAACCATCAAAATGAACGATAATGAAACTTTTGATGAATTTTATGCTAGACTTTCCGAAATTGTCAATTCATCTTTTAATTTGGGAGAGAAAATACCCGACAACCGAGTTGTAAAGAAAATTTTAAGGTCCCTACCCGATAGATTTATTCCAAAAGTGACCGTTTTAAATTCTTTATCAACTTTAGCCTCTACGAAATTAGAAGAGCTTGTAGGTGATTTACAAACCTATGAACTAGACATGTTCCCCTCTAAAACTGAAAAGAAAATTGAAAAGGGTGTTGCTTTAAAAGTTCGAAAAGAGGTTAAATAAATAGTAGAGAGCGAGAGTGATAGTGACTCGGAAGACATAGCTTTGTTTGCTCGTAAATTTAGAAAATTTCTTAAATTTAACAAAGATAAATTCAAAAATGATTTTAAGAAATTTGAAACTCCTAAGTATGACCAAGCAGAGAAAATCCCTAAACCTATTAATGAAAATTTAAATAGGGATGAGTCTAATAGGTGCTTTGGTTGTGAAGTTTATGGCCATAGGGCTTCTGAGTGCCCCACTAAACTAAGGAAAGAGGGTAAACGATCCATTGAATATAATGCGACCCTTAGTGATAGTGATAAGGAAGAGGGACCCGATTCCGCCACTAAGCCTAATTTTGCGGCTTTTATGGCTAGTCATGTGAGTGAAAGTGAGAACTCATAGATTTATGAAACGTTAACACATGAAGCTTCCAAGGTCATTGTTTATGATTCTCTTGTTTTTGATGATAGTGAGAGTGGAGAAGAAAGAGAGAGTGAAAATGAAGAAGACGTTAATGTGAGTGAACTTCAAAATGCTTTTCAAGAACTTTATAAAGAATCTATTAAATTGAAAAGAGCTAATATGAAGTTAGAAGCTAGTTTGAAAGAATGTCTCAAGGTTGTTGATAATAGTATGTTGGTTGAAGACCTTAGGACATGTGAGAAAGCTCTTCTAGAGAAGCGTGAATATATAGAAGGTGAGAGAGATAGCCTTAGGGGTTTAATGGAATCCTTGAAAAAGGAGCTTCTTGCTTTTGAAGAGCGAAATGTTTTATTAGAGTCTAACATTTTTGAATTGCAAAATAAATTAAAAGACTCTAGTAATGTCAAATTTGATATGGAGGGTCGTTCGGAAAAATTAGATAAAATATTAGGAACGGTCCAAATTAAAAATGACACTTGTGGTTTAGGCATTAATACTTGTAATGAATTTACTCATAACGCCAAAACCAATTTTTTAGGAGAATCTACTAGGAAAGTCTTTTGAGATCATTTCTTAGGTACCAAATTTCGACGTAATTTTACTTGTACACATTGTGGTCGAAAAGGTCATCTTAGGAAATTTTGTTTTGATCTTAAACGAATTCCTAGAAAATCCCATCGTTAAGTAACCACGGTAGTTAAAGTTCCTACAACCCAAGATAGTCATTCTTCATTAATTTGGGCTAGGAAATCCAACTTGGTTGCCTTTCAAAATAGGGTTTTTGATTCTCATCTACTTTCACATGCTTCCTCCCTCGCTAAATCTAAAGGATGAATGTGTTAGTGTTTGCATACTTTAGCGTTTGTACTTCATGCTATATTCACATGCTAAATTTATGCTTGTAAATCATTTTCTAGTCTATGCTTCATGTTTAATAACATGCTAGAATTATGATTTTTGTTTATCTTTTGTATTTTATTTCTTTATTTTGTTTGCATTAAATGAAAAATACAAAAAGATTTTTGTTTCTCATTTGTGTTTTATTTGTTTCATTTAAGCTTAATGAAAAAGACAAATGATTTTTGTTTATCCTTTTGAGTATATATATATTTTTTTAAATGTCAAAAACTCAAAAAGATTTTATTTTGTGTGAATTTTGGTTTAACACACTTTAAGTGGCATATACTCGTGTTTGAATCCCTTCTTTAATGCTCTCATGTGGCTAGAACTTTTGGTTTAGATTATCAATCCTTATTATGTTCTTTACCATACTTACATGGAGTAGTTGGATTTTGTGTTGTTTAAATGGATTCTATTTCTATATGCCTCTATTCACACATTCACGAGCTCTTTTGAAATTTTAACTTCATATGTATATTTGAGCTATGTGAGATGTTCTCCTTCCAATCTTGTCATCTACATATTTATGACTTAGGAGGACTAGTGCATGTCAAAATCCGTTGCACGTGAGATTTGTGTGAAAAATGAAAACATGATAAATAAAAAAGTGCACGGGGAAGGGCTCCGAAAGGACTTCGTGATCCTTTGTAATTGTAAGCCACCGTTTTGAATGGGCCTAAAAGAAATACGTGGTCCAAATGCTTAAAAATGGAAAATATGGCATTAAAAGAAAAATAATTGCCAAGGCCTATGTTTGATTGATATATTCATTCAAAATTAATATATGTTTATTGAGGGAGATTGGATGGTATATCAACGGTCTGCATCATGTCCATTTATTCTAGTTGCGTATTTCATGTCATGACTCTATTGGTTTGTAGAATCATCAATATGCTAGGCTTATATGCATTGTGTATGTTTGTTCATTGAGTTCAATCTATATTGTCACAAGAGGTTATATTCAAATGTGATGAAGTTTGCAATCAATTGAGAACTCTGTGAACATGTTTTAAGTGATTGTGTCTAAATTTAATCGTTACTAGTTCACACCCCAACACTTCCGATTCCATATGACACATTTTTGCCATACGAGTGTGAAAGACTCTTATTATATTTTGTGTGTGTCATTTGTGTGTTTATATCTATATATGTGTACTTACGTCTATTAGTTATACCTTATGTATACATATTTGATATTTTTGTTTAATCTTTGCCTTGATTTCTAATCCATATATGCTTTAATTCATACTTGGTATCCATCTTCTTGCATTCTTTGTTGATGTCATATGCTTAATAATTTATATATCATGTTGGTATCATTTTATTGCATCCTGTTTGGTTTAAGTTGTTATTTGTTGGATTAGTTAGAATTTTTGTTGCCTATATGCAGATTAATATTTTTTAGCTTGTTATCCCACTCTATTTATCCTATATGCTTTCTTTGGGGGAGATAAGTCAACATTTGATTCTTTAAGCCTTTGTCTATTCCTGAAAAAAATGGGGAGAATGATAGGGGAGAATGGTATCTAATCCTATTATTATCATATCTTAGTTCAAGGGCGATTTATCTTAGGGGGAGACGTCTTTCTAAGTTGATCATACTTGATAAAGGGAGAGAATTAATTTAGGGGGAGTAGTTAACTTGACTTGCATTAACTATTTTGATATTCCTGTAATACCCCGTATTTTTATGCTATATTAATTTGGGGATTTATTAAATTTAATATCACAGTTTATTTAATAAAAATCCGGAAATTAATTATGTAATAATTATTAACGTGACGAGAGTTAGTAATTATGGGAAACTTGTTGAATATTACTAATGAGCATAGTAATATATTATATTGGTTATATTGAATGTCATAAGTAAATAAAATGACTATTTCGGAAATTTAAGTCGGGACGTGCCCGTGTGACTAATTTTGTTAAATAAAAAGTAAATATTTTATAATTTGTTCGTGTGGTCATTTTGAGTGAGCCAACGCGTTCGGAAGGGTCGAGATAGTCAGAAAAGTATACCCAGAGGTTTAGTTTGGGTCTCGGGGCATTTTTAGGCCTAACTGGTGCCCCGGGAGGGCATTTTAGTCATTTTACATAAGTGGGTAATTAAACCCACGAATTTCAGCCAACCTATATCAGCCATTAGGTCAGCCTCTTAGGGTTAAAGCATTCACAAATCAAGTGACGGCCATTGGAGAAGAGAGGAGAGAGCTCCAAGGCAAATCCAAGGCCAAAAAGCCACCGGTTTGCACCGCCACCACCACCACCGCGTAGATCACGAGTCGAGGAACGCAGCCATACCAAAATCAGCCATGAATCTGCATACCAAAATCCCAGGCAAGTGTTTAAACTTGCTATTTTCGTTGATGCAATCTTCATGTTAGTTTAGGAATGAATTGTGATAAAAACTATGGAAGAAAACCCCATTTTTGATAGGAGAACCCATGTAGTATTGATGTATATGTTGATTCTGGAAACCCTTGCCATGTAGAGGTAATAATCCACAAAATTTGGTGATCATAATAAAGAAATATTAGAGAAAGATTCATTAGAAATCTGTTTAAGAAAATTCTAGGGTTCTTGATAATTGGACATGATTTTAGGTTGAAAATCCATGTTTAATGATAGTTATACACATGCTTTACGTTATAAACACCTGGTATAATGTTATGATGATGACAGTAGGATTTTTGGGACGATTAGAATGGAAAAACATAGTTTTGGATGAAGAAGTTGGATGAATCCCGTAACTGCATTATGCAGAATTTTGCCCAGACCTGCTTGATCGATCAATCGAGCCTAGAGCATCGATCGATCGAAGGTTCGATCGATCGAGCCCCAAGCTTCGATCGATCAACCCCTGCTGGCAGACTCCTATTTCCCTTGTTTAATTAGTTAAATTAAGCTTATCGTGAAATAATTTTTGGGCATTCTAAATAAAATGATTTGGGAGACATTGAGGACCAGTAGGGTATATGTAATAATGTTGGAACCTTTAATATTCAACGAGAATGATATTTATGGGATATTTACCTTAGGTTGTTAGATTTATTAATTTAAAGGGTGAGGTGCGTAAGAAAGTTACGTTGGAATCTAATAAAGTCACTTACTGAATTTCAGATTTGTGGGGATATAATCCACGAGTGTTAGGTAATAAGTGAGAAAACCCTTCGAGTTAATGTTAGGAATAAAACCTTATACGTAATTCTATAACTGTGAAATTAAGGATAAATTGTATAATTACGGGTGATGAGAAGAACCTATATTAATATGATAAAGGGGTATATTTATATGATTGTGTGTACATATATTATATGCATGAGAAAAACATACCGCGCTACTCGCTATCCTTGAGGTTACCGCGCTGGGACAGTCTTATCTCGATGGGACCTTTATGGGGGGTATTGACTTGTACCCTAGAAGATAGATATCCTTGGTACAGGCTATCGAATCGATAGTTCAGACGGTCCTAAGAGACGCGAGTATGTGCCATCCTCTTAGAGACTTGGAATCTATGCTTCGCCTCGATATTGTTTGTGTATGTGTTAATACAATTCGAGAGTGATTCCGAATATGTATTCCCCTTGATTTGAGTGGTATGGGGTTTGGATAGTGGAAGTATGCACGCACCATAGTTTTCTTCGGGGTGCTGTTATATATATATATATTATACGAGTAGTTAATATATATATGAGATTATGAAATTTGAGACTGACTACTGTGATTTGATAAGTAGGACATGGTTGTTGACTCATATTATAAATACTTTTTTTGAGAAAGTATAAAATGTCACGGGTACTTTATAAATTTTTATGAAGTTAAAAATAGAGAACTTTGGCTACAAATTGGAACATCTTTTTAAATTGAGATCGTGTATTGTAAATCTTTCGAGTAATCTAAGTTAAGTTAAATCTTTTAGAAAGACTAGTACGATAAATGTTAAAACAAACCGTTGGGAAGGTTAGTGCGATAGGTGTGCACATTAGAAGAGAGGTGAGTATTTTCTCAAGAGAGGGACGTACTAATATGTTGTTGCATTGGCCTGTATCAATTTAAATACTTGCTAAACGTATTTTAAATCAAACACACTTTCGGGCTCTGACCCGTTTCTTTATCTCTCCCTCTCTTGTATATATATGTATATTTTCAGGTGCCCGGCCACAGGGGCGTCTTGCTTAGGATCCCTTGAGAAGAATGAGCTGCAACTTAGGTGGGAGTTGCAGGTCACTTGAGTAGACGGCTTCCGTTATTGACTCCACTCCTAGTACTCTCATTTATTGGGCACGTGTCGCCCCTTTTCATCATTTCATTTGTTGTTGGGACATTTATATTTCAGTTATTTCCAGTATTGTTCTATGGGATTTATTCAGGATGGATTGTGATTTTAGTTTCTTATGTTGACATTCGATTGACGAATGTATTATGTTATTTGGCTTTTTGTGGTGTGATTCTTAATTGTAGAAATGCTGTTTTAAATAAATAAATCTTTTTCTTTAATTAAAATTTGGAAAGTTTGTATGAAAAATGTTTTTGACACTTAGCTTAATTATTTAGGGTGTTAAATTGGAAAATTTATTTTATCGACAGTGATGCTGAGAATGAACCAACTGTTAACCTTGATTTAATTTAATAAAGGAGTGATCGCCCGGTATTTAATTAGGCGAGGTGTCACAGGTGGTATCAGAGCATCAGGTTCTAGTGTCCTTTAGGATCTGTGCGGCTTATTATGCTTTCAGCGTTGCTTTCTTTGATATAGAGCCCTAATACTAGGAACGTTGTGTTTATCTCTATACATTGGAAATTCGTACTTCTGCTATTTGTTTCTTTGAATGATGAACTCATCCAGATTTACTCCAATTTTCAGATGGATCGTCAAGATGAACTAGATAAGACGGTTAAGGGAGTCATCGAGCAAGATCAACTCACACCTCAGGTATCCCCAGGGAGAGTATCAACCGCCGAGTTAGCAGGTATCGTGGCACAAGCAGTTACCACTGCAGTTCTACAATACCAAGAACGCAGCCTACAACTTAAAGGAGGCAAAAGACCTAGAGAGGTTAACCTAGTGCATGTGGCTGACGTTGATAATTGTGCGAAGGCACCGAATTTGCGACAACAAAACAATCAAGATAGAGTCAGTTCCAGTAGTAACGAGATTTATGTACAGAGACAAAAGTGTTAGGGATAACGAAGCCAGGTTCAGAATGAAATCACCAAGAGGTGTTTCAGTTGTGGAATGGAGGACCACAAACGTAAATCTTATCTGAATCAGACTGGGGATAAACTACAACCTGACCGGCAAAGAATTTCGAAACTCTGCTATAAATGTGTACAACCGGGTCACAAGTGGATGGATTGTCCTCGCCCTGACATAGTTTTTCCGCAGATTTCACCTCAAGGCCAGCAAGACCAGGGAAAAAGAGAGACTAGTCAATACCGTAAGGAAGGGAAGCAGTTTTGGGGGAGGTGTTTCCAATGTGGCAGGAATGGACATAGGCGTCAAAATTGTCCAGAGAAGAATAGGGCCCCACGGCAGGAATGTGCTGACAATGTACCCCAGAAGCCAACTCCGCTACCCTTTCCAACAGCCTCAGTTCAGTAGAGAAAGCTACAGGGAGGACGTGTCTATAATTTCCCACAGGCAACAACCCCGCAGGCACCACCCGCGGTTGAGGGTATGTTTTTCTATCCATGTTACTATGAGTCGAGATTTGTTTGTTACGAGTGCAACGCACTATTTTATAAGTTATTATTTTTTTTTGCGAAAGCCTTAGGGTTGTTAGCCACAGCAGAGAGCAGCGTGACGTGTGTCGACTCACCACTGGGGAGTGGGTCACTTATATTCTTTATATGCCGGGGAGTGGGGGTAGAGATTGGTAGTTTGGTATTACCTGCAGACATGTTAGTCTTAGACATGCACGAGCATGATGTGATTATTGGTATGGATTGGCTCGCATCTTATAGAGCCATGATTGATTGCTTCGGTGGGAGCATTGTTTTTGCCATTCCGGGGCAAGAGATGTTTATAGTGGCGATGCCTCGCCCAGAGGGAGGTTCGACCGCTCATTTGTATTACATAGAGGAGGATACCTCTAAGGAGGTTGTGATTCCCTTAGATTCGATCCCTGTCGTCAGGGAGTATTCCGATGTGTTTCAGGAGATACCAGGCTTACCGCCCAGTCGTGAAATAGACTTTGTTATAGACCTATTGCCTGATACGAGACCTATAGCATGCGCACCGTACCGTATGGCTCCAGCAGAGATGCGAGAGCTACGAGATCAGATAGAGCAGCTGTTAGGTCAGGGCTTCATTCGTAGGAGTACCTCACCTTGGGGCGCTCCAGTCTTGTTTGTGAAGAAGAGAGATGGTTCACTGAGATTGTGTGTGGACTATCGGGAAATGAACAAGGTCACGATACGAAATAAGTATCCGTTGCCTCGAATCGATGATCTGTTCGACCAGTTGAGGGGAGCAACTTTCTTTTTGAAGATAGATCTGAGGTCGGGGTACCATCAGTTACGTATTAGAGAGCAGGATGTTTCAAAGACTGCCTTCCTGTCGAGATATGGGTCCTACGAGTTTAGGGTAATGTCGTTCGGACTCACAAACGCTCTAGCTGTTTTCATGGACTTAATGAATCGAGTATTCAGAGAATTCTTAGATCAGTTTGTCATCGTCTTCATAGATGATATCTTGATATATTCACACTCCGAGGAGGAGCATGCCGAGCACTTTAGGCAAGTTCTTCAGACTCTACGAGAGCATCAGTTGTATGCTAAGTACGAGAAGTGTGGATTCTGGTTGCGAGAGGTACAGTTCTTGGGCCATGTTGTTTCTGAGCAAGGGATAGCAGTTGACCCGAGCAAAGTGTCAGCGGTGAGGGAGTGGGGACAGCCCACGACACCGACAGAAGTGCGTAGTTTCTTGGGATTAGTCGAATACTACAGGAGATTCATTCGGGGATTCTCCAAAATAGCGGGTCCATTGACGAATCTGACTCGCAAAGGGGTACCATATGTTCGGGATAACGCTTGTCAGTTGGCTTTTGACGAGCTGAAGGACAAGCTTACTTCAGCACCAGTCCTTGCCTTACCGAAACTGGGTGTGGAGTACCTGGTTTATACCGATGCGTCTTTACGGGGACTTGGAGGTGTACTCCAGCAGGAGGAGAAGGCTATAGCTTTTTCTTCCCGCAAACTTAAGCCGCATGAGAAGAATTACCCCACCCACGACCTGGAGTTAGCAGCGGTCGTCTTTGCATTGAGGATTTGGAGGCACTACTTATTGGGTGAGAAATTCCGTTTGTTCACAGACCATAAGTCACTGCAGTACCTATTCACTCAGCGAGAGCTGAATATGCGTCAGTGCAGATGGCTAGAGTTTGTGAAGGACTACCAGTTCGATATATAGTATCATCCGGGGAATGCCAACGTAGTTGTTGATGCGTTGAGCCGTAGGGCGGTAGACGATGTAGCGGACGTCTGGAAAGCAAAGTGGAAGGAATTGGGTCACCAAGACGCAGTGGCACGATCTTTCATATCCGTAATGTCGGTTACACCCGAGATTGTTACAAGGGTGATACAAGCACAGACTACAGACCCGTTTTGCCAGGAGAAGATTGTGCGACTTCTAGCTGAGGGTGCTGAGTCCTATTCTGTTAGTTCTGATGGAGGTTTGCAGTTTAATGAGAGATTGGTGGTTCCAGAAGGCGCGGATTTACGTCATGAAGTGATGGCTCATTCTCACGGGTCCCGATTTGCAGTACATCCGGGAGGTGATAAAATGTACCAGGACATGAGGCGTCAATACTGGTGGAGTGGGATGAAGAAGGACATCGCCGAGTTTGTGTCCAAGTGTTCTACCTGCCAGCTGGTGAAGGTGGACCACCAGAAACCGTCAGGATTGCTTCAGCCGTTGGAAGTACCCGCGTGGAAGTGGGAGAATATTTCCATGGATTTCATTACAGGGTTGCCTACATCACAGCGGGGCCACGATTCTATCTGGGTGATTGTAGACCGTTTGACCAAGGTGGCTCATTTTCTGCCAGTGAGGACAGATTATACCACGGGTCAGTATGCTCAGTTGTTCATCGCTGAGATTGTCAGATTACATGGGGTGCCCCTGAATATTGTGTCAGATAGGGACAAAATTTTTGTGTCACGTTGCTGGGAAAATTTTCAGGAGGCTATGGGTACTGAGTTGAGGTTGAGTTCATCTTACCACCCACAGACAGATGGACAGACAGAGCGTACTAATCAGATGTTAGAGGATATGCTACGCATGTGTGTTCTCGATTTTGGAGGAGGTTGGGAACCACATCTTCCACTGGTAGAGTTTGCTTATGATAACTCTTATCAGTTTACGATTGGCATGGGTCCATTTGAGGCTTTGTATGGCAGGCCTTGTCGTTCTCCAACCTGTTGGTTTGAGGTGGAGGACAATAAGTTGCTAGGACTGAAAGTGATTCAAGAGACCTCCGCGAGGATTGAGATAATCAGGAGTCGTATTCGGGTAGCCCAAGACAGGCAGAAGAGCTACGTCGATGCGAAACGGTTCTTCCGGGAGTTTAATATGGGAGATCAAGTGTTATTGCGTGTATCTCCTATGAAGGGAGTGATGAGGTTCGGGAAGAAGGGTAAGTTGGCTCCGAGGTACGTAGGACCATTTCCCATCATCGAGAGGATTGGGGCGGTAGCATACAGGTTGGGATTGCCAGAACATTTACATCGCATCCACGATGTATTCCACATCTCGTTGTTGAGACGATATCTTCGGGATGATATGGCCCATACTCACATTGCGATAGATGAGATTGACTTACAGTCTGATAGCTCTTACGAAGAGAGACCAGTGGCTATTCTAGACTATAGTGAGAGGAGATTGAGGTCGAAAATAGTTCCACTTGTGCGAGTCCAGTGGGAGCATCATAATGTGGAGGAATTCACTTGGGAGCGTGAGGCAGATATGCGCGAGAGATATCCAGAGTTGTTTTTACCAGGTATGCCTTATTTTCCAAATTTCGGGACGAAATTCCGTTATTAGGGGGGAAGTATGTAATACCCCGTATTTTTATGCTCTATTAATTTGGGGATTTATTAAATTTAATATGACGGTTTATTTAATAAAAATCCGGAAATTAATTATGTAATAATTATTAACGTGACGAGAGTTAGTAATTATGGGAAACTTGTTGAATATTACTAATGAGCATAGTAATATATTATATTGGTTATATTGAATGTCATAAGTAAATAAAATGACTATTTCGGAAATTTAAGTCGGGACGTGCCCGTGTGACTAATTTTGTTAAATAAAAAGTAAATATTTTATAAGTTATTCGTGTGGTCGTTTTGAGTGAGCCAACGCGTCCGGAAGGGTCGAGATAGTCAGAAAAGTATACCCAGAGGTTTAGTTTGGGTCTCGGGGCATTTTTAGGCCTAATTGGTGCCCCGGGAGGGCATTTTAGTCATTTTACATAAGTGGGTAATTAAACCCACGAATTTCAGCCAACCTATATCAGCCATTAGGTCAGCCTCTTAGGGTTAAAACATTCACAAATCAAGTGACGGCCATTGGAGAAGAGAGGAGAGAGCTCCAACGCAAATCCAAGGCCAAAAAGCCACCGGTTTGCACCGCCACCACCACCACCGCGTAGATCACGAGTCGAGGAACGCAGCCATACCAAAATCAGCCGTGAATCTGCATACCAAAATCCCAGGCAAGTGTTTAAACTTGCTATTTTCATTGATGCAATCTTCATGTTAGTTTAGGAATGAATTGTGATAAAAACTATGGAAGAAAACCCCATTTTTGATAGGAGAACCCATGTAGTATTGATGTATATATTGATTCTGGAAACCCTTGCCATGTAGAGGGAATAATCCACGAAATTTGGTGATCATAATAAAGAAATATTGGAGAAAGATTCATTAGAAATCTGTTTAAGAAAATTCTAGGGTTCTTGATAATTGGACATGATTTTAGGTTGAAAATCCATGTTTAATGATAGTTATACACATGCTTTACGTTATAAACACCTGGTATAATGTTATGATGATGATAGTAGGATTTTTGGGACGATTAGAATGGAAAAACATAGTTTTGGATGAAGAAGTAGGATGAATCCCGTAACTGCATTATGCAGAATTTTGCCCAGACCTGCTTGATCGATCAATCGAGCCTAGAGCATCGATCGATCGAAGGTTCGATCGATCGAGCCCCAAGCTTCGATCGATCGACCCCTGCTGGCAGACTCCTATTTCCCTTGTTTAATTAGTTAAATTAAGCTTATCGTGAAATAATTTTTGGGCATTCTAAATAAAATGATTTGGGAGACATTGAGGACCAGTAGGGTATATGTAATAATGTTGGAACCTTTAATATTCAACGAGAATGATATTTATGGGATATTTACCTTAGGTTGTTAGATTTATTAATTTAAAGGGTGAGGTGCGTAAGAAAGTTACGTTGGAATCTAATAAAGTCACTTACTGAATTTCAGATTTGTGGGGATATAATCCACGAGTGTTAGGTAATAAGTGAGAAAACCCTTCGAGTTAATGTTAGGAATAAAACCTTATACGTAATTCTATAACTGTGAAATTAAAGATAAATTGTATAATTACGGGTGATGCGAAGAACCTATATTAATATGATAAAGGGGTATATTTATATGATTGTGTGTACATATATTATATGCATGAGAAAAACATACCGCGCTACTTGCTATCCTTGAGGTTACCGCGCTGGGACAGTCTTATCTCGATGGGACCTTTATGGGGGGTATTGACTTGTACCCTAGAAGATATATATCCTTGGTATAGGCTATCGAATCGATAGTTCAGACGGTCCTAAGAGACGCGAGTATGTGCCATCCTCTTAGAGACTTGGAATCTATGCTTCGCCTCGATATTGTTTGTGTATGTGTTAATACAATTCGAGAGTGATTCCGAATTTGTATTCCCCTTGATTTGAGTGGTATGGGGTTTGGATAGTGGAAGTATGCACGCACCATAGTTTTATTCGGGGTGCTGTTATATATATATATATATATATTATACGAGTAGTTAATATATATATATGAGATTATGAAATTTGAGACTGACTACTGCGATTTGATAAGTAGGACATGGTTGTTGACTCATATTATAAATACTTGTTTTGAGAAAGTATAAAATGTCACGGGTACTTTATAAATTTTTATGAAGTTAAAAATAGAGAACTTTGGCTACAAATTGGAACATCTTTTTAAATTGAGATCGTGTATTGTAAATCTTTCGAGTAATCTAAGTTAAGTTAAATCTTTTAGAAATACTAGTACGATAAATGTTAAAACAAACCGTTGGGAAGGTTAGTGCGATAGGTGTGCACATTAGAAGAGAGGTGAGTATTTTCTCAAGAGAGGGACGTACTAATGTGTTGTTGCATTGGCCTGTATCAATTTAAATACTTGCTAAACGTATTTTAAATCAAACACACTTTCGGGCTCTGAACCGTTTCTTTTTCTCTCCCTCTCTTGTATATATATGTATATTTTCAGGTGCCCAGCCACAGGGGCGTCTTGCTTACGATCCCTTGAGAAGAACGAGCTGTAGCTTAGGTGGGTGTTGCAGGTCACTTGAGTAGACGGCTTCCGTTATTGACTCCACTCCTAGTACTCTCATTTATTGGGCACGTGTCGCCCCTTTTCATCATTTCATTTGTTGTTGGGACATTTATATTTCAGTTATTTCTGGTATTGTTCTATGGGATTTATTCAGGATGGATTGTGATTTTAGTTTCTTATGTTGACATTCGATTGACGAATGTATTATGTTATTTGCCTTTTTGTGGTGTGATTCTTAATTGTAGAAATGCTGTTTTAAATAAATAAATCTTTTTCTTTAATTAAAATTTGGAAAGTTTGTATGAAAAATATTTTTGACACTTAGCTTAATTATTTAGGGTGTTAAATTGGAAAATTTATTTTATCGACAGTGATGCTGAGAATGAACCAACTGTTAACCTTGATTTAATTTAATAAATGAGTGATCGCCCGGTATTTAATTAGGCGGGGTGTCATAATTCCCTATGTGTGTAATGTGTTTGCCTAAGTGTGCAGGAATTATTTTATAAAGTGGCAACTTTCTCCGGCAAAGATTGTGATCCTTTGGGTTGTTTGTGTCAAGCATTGTAATTTTATTTTGGGTGGGACTTTTTATTAGTCTAGTAGAGCTTGACGGCCCTTTAGGATTTTTGTTTAGTTTTTGTCCCGGAATAGACAAAGGGGGAGATTTGTAAGGACACAAATTTCCAATTGAGTCCTTTGTAGTTTTGGGTCAATTCCGGATAAAAACATGTGAGTCATAGGATAGAGTTCAAGTTTATCCATTCAAGCCTATGACGTGTTTGTAGAAGACGTAGAGGCCAAGATATTAAAGCTTCATTAAATGTCGTGTGTGTTGTGCCTCATTTCTACGTCATCAACATGGTTCCATTACTCCTAAGGTATGACTGCATTTTAATATATATATATATAGGAGCTTGGAACATTATTTATTGGGTGTATGTTAGAAATTTATTTTGGGTGTTAGAATATTTTTGTTAAACTTTTTTTTGAATTCACAGTTCTAAATATTTTGTTCTCGGACACCTTTCAGTAGAAAAATCATATCAAATAAAAAAAATCAGAAAAATACGAAACTGGTGGCCACACGTTCGTATCGAAATTATCTAGAACCATGACCTGAGATCTCGTTAGATAAGTCATTTGAACGACCTCGTTCGAACGACTTCTCGTTCGAACGACTTCTCAAACGAGAATTTTTTTTTCTTTCTGTCTCTTCGTAAGAAGTCTCATTCGAACGAGATTTCTAACGAAAAAACAGCGGGAACAGTTTTAAGCCAGTTTTTTCAACTTTTCCACTACTTTACCCCACTTCCTTTTTGACATACTTCTTAAGTGAGGGAACTAACTTTTTGAAGACAACTTTTTTCACATTTCCAAGAGTCATTAGAGAAAAATAATTTGAAGAAAAAGTTCCTTTTTTTGAGTTAAGTTTCATGGAGTAAATTCCTTTCAAAACACATATACACCCATATGTTTGTCTTTATCCAAGTTCATATTTATATACATCTTGCTTGGAGTTTTGTCACCGGTTTTACATCTCTACCGTTTCAAAGAGAAGTTTGAATCTGCTTCTAAATCCCACAACGAAGAAGAGGTTTTCGTGATTTACCCACTTGGAGAAAGGCTTCTAGTTCGGGTGACGGTGACCACATAAAGTCCGATAGGTGGATTTCGAGACCGCGGTGGAGCTCCGTGGTTATTCGCTAAGTGGAGGTGTTTGCAAGAAGGAGCGTCGAGGCTTGAGAGGGATCGAGTCATGTGATGTAAGTCTTTTGTCTTGTAATTGTAAATTCCATACTTAGTGGATTTGAGGCTAGGGTCGTCCGAGGTTGTTTTCAGTCTTGGATTTTTCCTCGTACATCGCGGCGTAGTGTGATTGATTTATTTTATTTTGCATAATGACTTAGATCTCATGCTTAGGATAATTCAAGATAAAATTGGTTTTAATTGTCACACTTAATTTAATTTGTTGCATAATTATATTTGGGTAAAGTTTATTTAATTCAAGTCTATTGTTAAAACTGGTTTGGCCTAACTTGGAAATAATGATAAATATGACTTAGTCAAATTCTAGGACTTGAATGAATTAATTTGTTTAAGTGAAATTAATATTTGTGTGTGTTTAATTAATTTTCACTTGGGTTTAATTTTAATTTGAAATAGAAATTAAAATTTGGGGTTTGTTTGTTTTGTGAACCATCTTACGCTTCTGCATCCATCTCAACAAGGAAATTGATTTTAAAGAATTAGTTTTAATTAAAATCGGGGGGCCCTTCGCACGACTTCAATACTAAGTCCTTCTCGTGAGATCGATCCTCGATAATATTTCTAATGATATATTGTTCCCACATAGATGCATTCATCTATAATCTTACACATACTGCAAACGAGATATCAAACTATCTCAAGACTAGGCCTCTCAAACATATTCCTACATAAAAACGTGTAAAAACATATAGACTAATCACAACATAGATGCACCCACCTTTCTATCTCTCCTCAAAACACACAAATGATATATCAAACTGTCTTAAAAGTCGAGCTCCCTCGCGCAATTATATACACAGTGAGGGTCAACCGTTATACAAACCCAGCTTTCTTGCACACTTAAAAATATAATAATGGCCATCCGTTAAATACTACAAAGTACGAAGTCATGCATAAGAAAATCTTATGTACCTGCACTGGTTGAAGTGGCGTTTCCATACCTCTCACTGATAGCATTTTTCAACCCAAGAACCTATCAAATTTGTTCGCTAAGGCCTCTACACAAATTCTATAATAGCTAAAAAAGTAATCGAGTAATATAAAGAGAAAAAATTAATATATAATTAAGGAAGCATGTAGAACAAGTGGGGTGCGTAACACCTTCCCCACTCATAACCCAGTTCCCAAACCCACACGACAAGAATCTCTGAACCAATTGAAGACTTTAAAACATTCCTTAGGATTAAATCGAAAGTGTTAACTTGAAATTTTTTGTTTATTTTTACATCAAACAAACTGGAGACTCTGAATACCCTATGAAACCTCCTTCTTCCCGCTCAAAAGCCACACTTACTAAATGGGCGTGCACCAAAATTGGACGTGGTGTCAAACTACATCCAAGGTCAAAATCATCAACACAAACATCTAATCGATAACCCGACCATAGGGGGGGGGGAGCGGAGGAGTGGGAAACAAGCACTCCCACATCCACCGTAACACAAGTTCCCCTCTTCCTCGAGTGCATCATTGTTGGGGTTGCAATTCCATAGTTATGTAGACTAGTTATTCACTTTCTTTATGGGCTACTTACCCATTCCTTGTACTTGTTGACTTGCACACATGCCTTATTATACCTTTTTATCGTGTACTTTGAATCATATTTGTATTACATGCTCTAGGTTGTTTATGTTATTTTGATATATTTATTAGTGAATTATGGACTAGATTTATTTAATTGCATATTCCATCTTTGTTTAATTTTGATTGAAATGACGCATTATATGATCATACTTAACACATTTGTTTAATTTAATGTTTCTTTACCTTTGTCAATTCCATGACAAAAAGGGGAAGAAAGATTATATTAATGGGGAATTCTAATTACGAACATATCTTTATTGATTTCATCATAAACTAAAAAAAATGGAGTATATATCCAAGAAATTTAGTACATATCTTAATATAGCCTATAACACTAAGAAATTGTCTTTTCTAGAAATTGTGCACACACCCTAGAATAATGAATCGGTTATATATCTTATTCATAACATGTTTTCTATTTAAACTACTAATTACATTAGTATTGCTATATATCTTGTGTTTAGAATGTACGACAACTTAACATGTTCATGATATCTTCGAAACTCTTATCTTTAAAGATTTATAGTATAGGTTTGTCTTATGCCTTTGCTAGGGCTTATGTCATTTTGTCATATATTGTTAGACTTTCTCATAATAATTGTAACCTTTATTTTTTTTCATAGAATAGACAAATGGGGAGATTGTAAGAGTATGCATTATACTCATGTTCTCCGATAGGACTACATTATGTAAGGACAAATTTCCAAATAGTGTCAATTTTTATATATGGTCATTGTTTCGGACAAAAATGTAATACCCCGTAATTCTGCTTAATTAGGAAAACGTTTTATTTAAATTACGTGAATAGAGTAATTTAATGTGAGTTTTATTTAAATTACGTGAGTAGAGTAATTTAATGTGATAAAAATACGTTTTACTTAAATTACGTGAGAAGAGTAATTTAATGTGATATAATGTTAATAAAGATGAATATGACGATTAAAAATTTACTAAATGAGAAGTAGTAAATTTTGAATGTTGATATGTACGGTCTAGTGACTATATGGACGTACCGGAGTTATCTCAACCGAGTGTCGTGCGTAGGACAAAAATTAAAGATGAGAGTAGAAAAATATTTAAGAGGCTCAAATGATAATTTAGAGTCCATAGATGATTTCGAAAGGGTCGAATTAGTCAAAATAGTGTACCCGGGGGTACTAGTTGAGTGCCGGGTCATTTTCGGGCTAAATCGGGACCATTAGGGGGCCTTTTGGTCTCTTTACAATTATGGGTAAGTAGACCTACGAATTTTGAAACCCTAGATCAGATTATGAGAGTTGAGGCTAGGGTTAGAAAGAAAGAAGATACACCATATCCATTAGAGAAGAGAGAGAGACAATTTCCTAAGGCAAAAGAAGGAAGGGAGGGAAATTCTAAGGAGATTTCACCATAAAGTTGTTGGGAAGGAGGATTGAAGGATCAAAATCATCAACCATCATCAACAACCACGAAATCAGACCCTACAAATCATAAGGAAAGTGATTATTTACAAAATAAATTGAGTTATAATACCCATATTTAAGCTTTATGAAGAACATAATTTTTATGATATTTTTGGGAGAAAAATAATTGATTATGATCCATGATTGGTAGGGATTGCATGTAGGACGTTTTTGGATCTCCAAATATTCTGATATCATAGAAAACTAGATGATTAAATCAAATTAAAAATCTGGAATATGATGAAAGATGTAAAGGATGTATTTTAGGGTTCTTGAATACTAGAAAGATTTTTAGTTAATTTGGCCAAGATTTATAAAGATTTTCTTGTTTTAAATCGTTAGTAATCATCCCAGAACATGTAGGAATGATTAAAAATTGTTGGTTGCAAATATGGTGAATTATCATGAAAGATAGATAGATAAAAATGGTGAAACCCGCATGAAGAAGATGAACTGGGTCTGTCACTGCTTGATCGATCGATCGACCCTTGAATGTCGATCGATCGAGCAGTCGATCGATCGACCCTGGCTGAACTTTAGAAAATTTTGTGAATAAATTTCCTTTAATTACCGTCGCTTGATGGGAACCTTAATGATGATAATTTACCTATGAGGAGACTTCATAAATACCAGTAAGTGTACCATTAGATTTCTTCATAAATGATTGAGTGGGAATTTTGGAGAAATGGACCGACGGGAGAGCGATCGATAGCCGTATGTTGGGATTGTGAGAATTTGGCTACGAAAAGGGTGAGAGTAAATTTCTGGAATAATACCAGTAGGTTAAAGTTAACTTAACTACTGAATTAAGGGAGGGGTAATTAGGGCCCTTAGAGTTGCGTGAATACTCGAATAAATACAATAGCGAAATAAATTTTAATTAATGAGTATGGTGAATATAAGTAAAATATATTACGTACGGGCATGATTTGATAGGTCGGGTGTGTACCTACTAAATTATATAAAAGTTTGGGTTAAGAGAATTTTACCTAAATTAATTATCTTAGAGTCGATGTGACATTCCGAACTAACATAAAGTTATTATATGTTTGGGGTCGATGAGAAATGCCGAACCAAACCTTAAACTGGTGTCGCGATGAAAGAGTCCCGAACAAGAATATGAGTATATATATATATATATTTAAAAATAGTTGGGGTCGATGGATAATTCCGAACCAACTCTCACTTGGGGTCGATGAATCATTCCGAACCAAGAGTCCTTTATGTGTAGTAAAAGGATATGTTGTGATAACTAATATTCAATACATGAGTGTGTGATAAAATGTATTTTATGTGAATAATCTACAAACTGAGAATAGTAGATAATGAGATGAATCGTTGATATCTTAGTAATAATTTATAACGTGATGTAATTATTACAAGAATAAGGATAACAAGCAGTAAATAATCTACCTACGCTTATGGGCAGTATAACTAGGTGAACTAAGTATCCTCGTTAGACATGCGTATAGAAGAGAGGTGAGGCAGTTCAATGGAGTGTGTGAATCCTTAATATGTGTAATCAATAACTCAATTGTGATAACTGCTTGCAAAATATTTTCAAAATGTTTTGAGTACTAACTCTTGCTATGTAAATTTTTTAAAACTTTTTAGGTGCCCAGCCACAGGGACACCGAACATGATTTCATTCCAAGGATTTGGGAGTTGAAGCATATGTGGATGTTGCAGGGATTGTTTAAACGCTTCCTCCTTTTCTTTCAGTTCTAGTGCAGGATTTCAATTTTAGTATTCTTGTTGGGACATGTTGTCCTATCTTTACTTTTACAGTTTAGTCTGAGTCTGGATTCTGAGTTGTCCTTTACTGGCCGTGGTTTTCGGCAAGATTTTATCTTCATTCGGTTATTTATGCAAATTGTTTTTGTTATTACTTGAATTGTAATGTGTTGTATGGATTATTTATTCTGCTTAAGAAAGATAAAATTTGGCACTCGCTTAATTTCACTTAGATGGTTAGTAACTTAAAACGTTTTCGGCAGTGATGCTAAGAATGAACCATTTAAGAAACTTGTTTAAATTAAATTAAGGCTTGATCACCCAAGGTTTAATTGGGTGGGGTGTCACAAAAAACCACTTTGAGTCATAGGATAGATTTTACTTGTCACGATTGCCTGAAGCCTATGATGTTGTGTTGAAGACGTAGCGACCAAGCTTCAGAGATAGATCATGCCATATTTTTGGCGCACGTTTCACGTCTTCACATGGATTTTTTAAGATTCTCTCATGTATGAATACATAATGGTTTAGTATTCTCAAAATTTTTATAACGATGCTATTTTATTTAAAACTGATTTTATAATTTTTTAAAATGTTCTTCTGAGTTATCTCGTGTTTAGAGTCATATGAACTTTACGTTTCTTTTTACATTGTTCGAATGACTTTATCATCATTCAAATGACATTAGACTGTCATTCAAATGACATGGTACTCTCGATCAAAATAGATGTTGCGTTCGTTCAAATGACATACTAGTTTTGTTAGAACGATGCGCCGCCTCAAATATTTTAGTTAAGGTGTTCTTGGCTCAGAAAAATGAGGAGGCTGAACATATAAAATAAAACTAAACATGTACATTTTCTAAAGTTTGTTTACAAAGATTTTCAATGCAAAAACATCCTTTCTTATTTTATAAGATTCGAATTTACATAATCATATGTCATAGAGATCTTGTGTTTGCACCACTGTTTGATTCGTCCTCATTCAAAAAACTAGTTTTCATGCAGTGGACTCCATACTTGCCGATTGATGGTTATTGTGGTTGTATCGGTGGATACCGAGGTACGTGTGGACTAGTGTGATGTGGACCTTGCATTGGTGAACTCCTATGTGGCACTGCGATGGAGCGATTGAAGAGAAGAAGATGCATCAAGGCTTGTGGGGATCAAGTCATTGAGTAAGATTGTATTTCTTCCTTTGTAATTTTTGTATCATAGTGATTGTCTGGCTTGGAGCATCCGATATTTTTTCCTTTAGTTGTTTCCTCATACATCGACGTGTTTTATAAACTTTCTGTACTTTATCTGCTTATATCACTAGATGCGTGTTTAGGGTTATGAAGATAAAATTAGTTTAATTAAAATTCTTTCACAGAATTGGCGTAAAAAAAATTGAGAAAAGTTTGGAAAATTTGTATTTTCCTAAAGCACATACTTAAAGGGACCCCAACAAATTGGTATCAGAGTTAGAACACTATTTTATCGTGTGAGTGTACCCATGTGTCTTTAGGTATGAGTTTTGAAATGTTTGATGGCTTTAGAATACTTAGGATTTAAAAGCTCGAAAGGAGGAAACTAGAATTTCAGATGATGATTCTGACACTGATTTTGAAGATATGGCCATGTCGGCAAAGAAGTTCACGAAGTTTCTTAAGTTTTAAAAGAAATCAAAAGATGCATAAAGACTTAAGAAATTCAAGAATAATTAGGCCGATCACGTCCCTAAAAATTGGAGCGAGAATGATAAGAGGGATGAGTCAGATAGGTTTTATAGTTGTGAAGATTATGGCCATAGGGTAGCAGATGTAACAACCCAGGTTTTCGAGCGACTATTTTATACTATTTTGCCTAATGGGCTAATTTTATAAAATAGGGAATGCTGGAGTAAATATTATTTCCCGTGAGACTTAGGGATTATATTTACTATGTTCTGACTATTTACCGTTATGAGAAGGTAAACAGTGTTATATTGTGTATTTTGCGTCGTTATATGTAAAACGACGGTTACGACCTATATTTAAATCGGGTATAATTAATGAATTTAAAATAAAATTTGAACGTAAAAATAGTTCACACTTTCCCGAATGCCAAAATAGGGGGTGCGGTTGTTTTTAGAATAGTCGAGATAGTCGAAATAAGTGCCACGTTATATTTTTGGGTTTCGGGCATTTTAAGGGGTTATGACTCAATTAAGTGGTTACGAGTCATTTTAGTGGTGTATTTGCAATTAGGAGTGGGGTTTATATTTTTAGACCCTTATAAGTCCCCCACCCCTTTTTCTTTCTTCATTTGTGTTAGAAGCCAAAGGAGAGAGAGAGAGAGAAGAGAGAGTTGGGAGAAATGGAGAGAAAGAGAGAAATGGAAGATTTGGGCCGGAATCCGTCGCTACCGGAGGTGTTCCGAGACTACGAACCTCGAGGCAAGTTTCTTACTTGCTAGATATTGATTTAATGTGATAAATTGCATGTATAGTTAGGTTTTGGAGACTTAACCCATAAATGGGTATTTGTTGATTTTGATGATTAAACCCTTAAATCTTAGTTTTAATTTGATTTGAGGATATATTATTGGTTGTAAATGTTGTAGGATTGATTTAGGTCGAATTGTTGTTGTTGATGTTGGGAGAAATCAAGGTTTTGGGGTTTTGGGATTTTAGGGTTCTTACACCCCGTAGCCCAAATTGGGCAAAATCCCAGGACCGAATCGATTCGGCCCCAAGGGCGAATCGATTCGGATAAGGAGAGGGTTACAGGTCTTGCAGACCGAATCGATTCGGAATGAAACCGAATCGATTCGGCAATTGCAGAAGGTTAGTTTTTGCTCATCGAATCGATTCGGCTGTTCAAGCGAATCGATTCGCAAGGGCGAATCGATTCGGCCCAAGGGGCGAATCGATTCGGTTCCCCTGTTTTTGTGAGATTTCCTTATTTTGATTTTTTTAGCCCTTTTTCTTTTAGGTCCAAGGTTTAGGAACCTTCCTTTGGGAAGTAATTAAGAGTCCTAGAGGGTGGTTTTGGGTAGACTAATGCCCTAAGATGATAATGGGATATTTAGGCTCACCGAGGGCTAAGTGGCGTAGGTTGATATCCGAATGATTTAGGGGATTAACCTAGAGATGAAATTTGAAGTTAAAATATTAAAGTTGAGCTTTTGAGAGACACTCCATTATGGAGACTCACTTTGAGGGTTTATGAATTATATAAACTATTCGAGGTTATTTTGAGGTTAGTGGCACTTTGAGTTTTAGGTCATTAATAATATATGACTTAATAAGAATATAATGCACCTTCTAAAACTTGGTGCCTAATGACTAAATGAATGATTTTTGGAAATATATAAAATATGAGCTTTCAAAAATGGAAAAAGTAATGTTTTTCATAAATGATAATTTATGGATACACACCTCTCTAAATCGCTATCATAAGGGAAGTTGCGCGCGTTGTGGTGAAGCCCCCTGGCTAATGATGCAGGGTGGATATAGTCCCGAGGCCATGGGAGCGCTTATGGTTGAGTATTTTTCTGCGGGGGTAGGGAGATTTCAGGTGTGGTCTTGGCTACCACGTAGGCTCATGGCCGCTTCCCGACGTTTCGATAGGATCCCAGGTGGTCTTGGAGGCCCTGGAAGATGATAGCCATTTAGGGGCGCGCACAGTGGGGAAACCCGAACGGGCGGTCTTAGAATCGTTATATATATATATATATGAATATAACTATTCTAAATCAAGTTGGACTTGATGTTTGATGGGTGCCATAAAGAGCACAGTAAAATGCCTTATAGAGCATGATGAAAGTGCCATAAAGAGCACGATGTAAGGCCATAAAGAGCCTATGATTATGATCATATTCCTGATAAGGAAGATATTTTTATAAAGTGAACAATGGTGATAAATGCCAATAGAGCATAAAAAGTATGACTATATTTCCTAATAAGGAACAAATTCATGAAATGAATTAGTTTACGATGAAAGTAATTTGGTAAACATTTGATAAAGTGTTGTACCATTTTTATGTATATTCCTAAAGATAGAATTAGGAATTGTGCCATTAGATGATGGATGAGTTTTATTTCTTTTTCTTTGTGTAGTTGTAGATGTGATTTCCCACACTTATGCACACACATGTAATTATTTATTATTTCTTGCTTAGGGTCAATGTATCTCGACGATCAACCTTGTCTAAGTAGTAGTGTATCGGGGGGGTTCCTTGTTTGGATTTCGCTTTGCGAGACACCCCACGCACGAATAGGGCATAGTGTTGAGACTGGGGAGAAGTTAACCTTTAGTACTTAAATTAATTAGGACAGAGTCTAATGTATCTCGACGATCAACCTTGCCTAAGTAGTAGTGTATCGGGGGGTTCCTTGTTTGGATTTCGCTTTGCGAGACACCCCACGCACGAATAGGGCATAGTGTTGAGACTGGGGAGAAGTTAGCCTTCTGTTCTTTCAATAACCTGAGCATCATTTATATTGCGCTAGGTTACTGCTAGATCGAGAGGTGAGGAATATTATTGTTATCTGCGAGAGATTCACGCACTTACCTGCCATGCATTTTAGTCACATGGTAATCATATCAAACCCGGCCCTGGCCGGTTTCTCTATTTCTTTGTGATGCATATACCTTGTCGTTACAGGTGCTCCTCCGCATGGACACCCGTATTTACATATTCCATTCCGGTTGTCTTGGAGCTACAGCATATTGCGGATGTTGTAGGATACTTGTAGTAGACGCTCCCTTCTATTGTACTCTAATTATGTTTAGTACTTTCATTCGGGCGTGTTTGCCCAAGGTATTGCACTCATTTATTATATTATAAATATTGATTGTGATACTTAATGTATTATCTGTATTGGTCTGTGCACCGACAGCTTATTCGGTGATTATTTATTGTATTGTCATACTTTAGTCATTGATTTTTGATACCCACCATTTTTACAAATGGGATTGTCTAAGTGTTTCTCTTTTACTTTTAATTTTTTTTTTTTTGTAGATGACAATTCGTTTTCTGATATGATTGGTGGTTATCTCATACTATTATGTTAATTGGCAGTGATGCTAAGAATGGACCATCTATGATTCCTGTATTTATTGGAGTATTGGGCTGGCCACCTATTATTTTAGTAGGCGGGTTGTCACAGATGGTATCAGAGCATTAGGTTCTAGAGTCCTTAGGAATCTGTGCGGATGTTTTACGTTTTCTGCGTTTCTCTCTATTTGATGTAGAGCCTTAAAAATAAGGTCGTTGAGTTCTCTTGTGAGATTTCGTTCTCCTGCTATGGTATGAGAACCCCGAAGATCTTCTACGTGTTCGTGTGAGACTTGTAAGTCGCTAGATGAAGGGCGTTGAGGAAGGCCGTGGTAGAGGCGTCGTGGAATGGGATTACCATAAGCTGTGGGCTGTGGTCGGGAATAAGGATCGCTTTGGAGGTCCTTCCCTTTGTAGCATTATTTTATAATGCTACCGTGACTACTAAGTACGGTGAAAATAGTTTTCCCACGTACCGCTGCCGGTAGAGAGTGGTACTATGCTTGGGACTCTGAGCAATGTCAATTCGGAGTTGAGAGGTCCTTTATTAGGACCACATGTTGAAGCCCGGTTGGTTAGAGGAAGTGTAACCTCGTTCGGTGAGAATGTAAGGCCCGAGAATTTTGGCCTAGAGTTAGGTATAGGAGTGCCCAGGTGTGAGGGTTTGAGGAAAACCTTTCACCCTTTGGAGTAAGGTTGAAGTGGCGGATATGATAGTCGCCTCGTTATGGTGGGGCAGAATGATTTGCCCATAGAGAGAGCCTCTCAGTGGGAATGCTAGGCTCGTAAGTAAGTGTTGGAAACACTTTTGGAGAGTAGTGTTCATGAGACCCCACTGGTGGACATCCACCTGGGGAAGGCTCGTGGAGCTAAGGTTGGGGGAAGCTCGTAGAATGTTCACCTTGCTGAAGAAGTCAAGGGAAGTATGCGTTCTGATCTTGTCGATTGAGGATGACCGGCAAGAATAGGACTCCTAGTTGAGTCTTTGATGGAAGTAGTTTAGTTCGGGTAAGACTAGAATGTCGTGTCTTAGAACTATTGGTAGTAGCCAAGGAGGTTGGCTAGTATGTTGGTGGGACTTTCTAACTAGGGTGCGAGTAGTGCATTCCTTAGGTAAGATGGGAGTAGTTTGGTGTTAGACCTAGATTCGGGTGCGTATATCGAGCTTGTGATGGTATCAGTACATATTTTATATATAGTAAGTATATCTATGTGACTTCCATGATAGGGGAGTTCTGTATTTTCCTTCTCACTCGTTATGGGGCGAGTGGTGATATATGTGGTACTTGCTACTTGTATTATATATTATACGAGTAGAGATATTCTTAGATTGGTTGGGGCGACAGCAAGCGAATATATCGCGAGGCTATCCTAGTTCTAGTTCTAGGAGGAGGACTAGTTGTTCTATAATATCTCTCCTGGATACGGGTTGAGACTTTATAGAGGTGGTTTACGGTGTTTAGATAGTTTCCTTTATTTTTTTATATTTTATTCTCTTTGCTTGCTTGATTACTTTGCTTGTGTATGCTATTGCCTTATCTCCATGACCGGCTAGTTAAGGTGACTGTGTGGAGGGGTTCCTTGTTTGGATTTTGCTTCGGCGAGACGCTCCACGCATGAACCTTAACGACGTTGGGAGTGGAGAGATGTGCATTTTCTTTTCTGCTCTTCTTTTTCTTTCTTTTTTTTTCTGTTGGTTAAGTGTTGGGTTGGAAGGTTTAGCCAAGAATCACGTATATGAGTGATTAAGGGCTTAGTTCATGTGCGATATATGAGCACGATGATAGTTTTTCCTCTGGATCGACGTGGGGGAAGACTGAGATTATAGAAGTCTGATAGGGACTTATGGTTGTGTCTTAATGAAAAGGTCATTTGTTTAGAGGTATATGTGTATCTTGGAGTAGAGTAGTGGTGGCATCTTACTGAAAGTAAATGCCTCAGTCGATTGTTATGGTAGGACGTAGATGTTTATATGTAGTAGTAGAGTTTCGAGTTAGGATTCCGTCGATCCCGATCATGTGTCTTTGACCGTTACTTTTCGACGACTGACAATGCGAGGTAGTAGTGTAATGGGAGGGTTCCTTGTTTGGATTTCGCTTCGACGAGACGTCCCACGCATGAAACCGAGCTAATGTCAGAAGTCGGGAAAGGTCTTGGACACTAGGGATATTTAGTATTATACTTATACGACTAGGTGAGGATAGATAGATTAACCTTAGGATTCTTAGGATGCTAGGCCCTTAGGGCATGCGGCGTTAGTTTAGGAAGATGGTTGGGAGTTGACCACAATAAGTTGTGGGTTGACTCTAAGTAGGATTTGGTCCCTAGACGACAAGTATGGGATTTTGAGCTCGTTAGGATGTTTCCTTTCGCTAAGGCAATGCGGATGGGAGTAGTATAGGCGCCGAGTAGATACCGTCTTAGAGTTTATTCGTGGCATAGAATGCCAAGTGGAGTGAGATTCACCGAGACGAGACATTCGTGTCAAGGTATAGGTAAAGTCTCCAGGAAGAATGGAAACCGTTGGGGATATGGGGTATATCCTACCACCCGTAAGTGGAAGGGTGGATTTGATTTAAGGTGAGATCGGAGTAGAAATTCGATGGATCGAATCTCCTTGCAATAGTCCGGATCATCTTCGATAAACGTTAGGCCGTGTATAGCCTAGTGTAGATGGCAATATGCCTTGTCTACTCGTTGGAATGGAAACAGCGAATAGTATATCCCTGGGACCGGGAGTGGTCCGGGAACCTTCCTTTAGTTTGGGCTCAGTGAGCAAGTAGACCTCTGAGGGGTACACCAACGCGAATAAGTTAGTAGTGTTGGGGTTAGTGATTGTGAGATAGTGTAGTTATTCTCTAGTAAGGGTGTGACGTGTTTCGGAAAGTAAGGCAATTAGTGCCGAGCTTGTGCGAGTATCTCCTCCCGTAGTAGAAGGATAGGATCGATAGTTTCTGAGATCGATAGCGATGACCTTAGTCTGAGTCCTATGGGGACATTTCTATTCAGGGGTTTGCTAGTACGATAGCACGGTTTTTATTATAGTATACCCTTTATATGGTTATGGGTTACGCCTGAATTTTGAGGGCAAAATTCCCCTTTAAGGGGGGGAGTATGTAACAACCCAGGTTTTTGAGCGACTATTTTATACTATTTTGCCTAATGGGCTAATTTTATAAAATAGGGAATGCTGGAGTAAATATTATTTCCCGTGAGACTTAGGGATTATATTTACTATGTTCTGACTATTTACCGTTATGAGAAGGTAAATAGTGTTATATTGTGTATTTTGCGTCGTTATATGTAAAACGATGGTTACGACCTATATTTAAATCGGGTATAATTAATGAATTTAAAATAAAATTTGAACGTAAAAATAGTTCACACTTTCCCGAATGCCAAAATAGGGGGTGCGGTTGTTTTTAGAATAGTCGAGATAGTCGAAATAAGTGCCACATTATATTTTTGGGTTTCGGGCATTTTAAGGGGTTATGACTCAATTAAGTGGTTACGAGTCATTTTAGTGGTGTATTTGCAATTAGGAGTGGGGGTTTATATTTTTAGACCCTTATAAGTCCCCCACCCCTTTTTCTTTCTTCATTTGTGTTAGAAGCCAAAGGAGAGAGAGAGAGAAGAGAGAGTTGGGAGAAATGGAGAGAAAGAGAGAAATGGAAGATTTGGGCCGGAATCCGTCGCTACCGGAGGTGTTCCGAGACTACGAACCTCGAGGCAAGTTTCTTACTTGCTAGATATTGATTTAATGTGATAAATTGCATGTATAGTTAGGTTTTGGAGACTTAACCCATAAATGGGTATTTGTTGATTTTGATGATTAAACCCTTAAATCTTAGTTTTAATTTGATTTGAGGATATATTATTGGTTGTAAATGTTGTAGGATTGATTTAGGTCGAATTGTTGTTGTTGATGTTGGGAGAAATCAAGGTTTTGGGGTTTGGGGATTTTAGGGTTCTTACACCCCGTAGCCCAAATTAGGCAAAATCCCAGGACCGAATCGATTCGGCCCCAAGGGCGAATCGATTCGGATAAGGAGAGGGTTACAGGTCTTGCAGACCGAATCGATTCGGAATGAAACCGAATCGATTCGGCAATTGCAGAAGGTCAGTTTTTGCTCACCGAATCGATTCGGCTGTTCAAGCGAATCGATTTGCAAGGGCGAATCGATTCGGCCCAAGGGGCGAATCGATTCGGTTCCCCTGTTTTTGTGAGATTTCCTTATTTTGATTTTTTTAGCCCTTTTTCTTTTAGGTCCAAGGTTTAGGAACCTTCCTTTGGGAAGTAATTAAGAGTCCTAGAGGGTGGTTTTGGGTAGACTAATGCCCTAAGATGATAATGGGATATTTAGGCTCACCGAGGGCTAAGTGGCGTAGGTTGATATCCGAATGATTTAGGGGATTAACCTAGAGATGAAATTTGAAGTTAAAATATTAAAGTTGAGCTTTTGAGAGACACTCCATTATGGAGACTCACTTTGAGGGTTTATGAATTATATAAACTATTCGAGGTTATTTTGAGGTTAGTGGCACTTTGGGTTTTAGGTCATTAATAATATATGACTTAATAAGAATATAATGCACCTTCTAAAACTTGGTGCCTAATGACTAAATGAATGATTTTTGGAAATATATAAAATATGAGCTTTCAAAAATGGAAAAAGTAATGTTTTTCATAAATGATAATTTATGGATACACACCTCTCTAAATCGCTATCATAAGGGAAGTCGCGCGCGTTGTGGTGATGCCCCCTGGCTAATGATGCAGGGTGGATATAGTCCCGAGGCCATGGGAGCGCTTATGGTTGTATATTTTTCTGCGGGGGTAGGGAGATTTCAGGTGTGGTCTTGGCTACCACGTAGGCTCATGGCCGCTTCCCGACGTTTCGATAGGATCCCAGGTGGTCTTGGAGGCCCTGGAAGATGATAGCCATTTAGGGGCGCGCACAGTGGGGAAACCCGGACGGGCGGTCTTAGAATCGTTATATATATATATATGAATATAACTATTCTAAATCAAGTTGGACTTGATGTTTGATGGGTGCCATAAAGAGCACAGTAAAATGCCTTATAGAGCATGATGAAAGTGCCATAAAGAGCACGATGTAAGGCCATAAAGAGCCTATGATTATGATCATATTCCTGATAAGGAAGATATTTTTATAAAGTGAACAATGGTGATAAATGCCAATAGAGCATAAAAAGTATGACTATATTTCCTAATAAGGAACAAATTCATGAAATGAATTAGTTTACGATGAAAGTAATTTGGTAAACATTTGATAAAGTGTTGTACCATTTTTATGTATATTCCTAAAGATAGAATTAGGAATTGTGCCATTAGATGATGGATGAGTTTTATTTCTTTTTCTTTGTGTAGTTGTAGATGTGATCTCCCACACTTATGCACACACATGTAATTATTTATTATTTCGTGCTTAGGGTCAATGTATCTCGACGATCAACCTTGCCTAAGTAGTAGTGTATCGGGGGGGTTCCTTGTTTGGATTTCTCTTTGCGAGACACCCCACGCACGAATAGGGCATAGTGTTGAGACTGGGGAGAAGTTAACCTTTAGTACTTAAATTAATTAGGACAGAGTCTAATGTATCTCGACGATCAACCTTGCCTAAGTAATAGTGTATCGGGGGGGTTCCTTGTTTGGATTTCGCTTTGCGAGACACCCCACGCACGAATAGGGCATAGTGTTGAGACTGGGGAGAAGTTAGCCTTCTGTTCTTTCTATAACCTGAGCATCATTTATATTGCGCTAGGTTACTGCTAGATCGAGAGGTGAGGAATATTATTGTTATCTGCGAAAGATTCACGCACTTACCTGCCATGCATTTTAGTCACATGGTAATCATATCAAACCCGGCCCTGATCGGTTTCTCTATTTCTTTGTGCTGCATATACCTTGCCGTTACAGGTGCTCCTCCGCATGGACACCCGTATTTACATATTCCATTCCGGTTGTCTTGGAGCTACAGCATATTGCGGATGTTGTAGGATACTTGTAGTAGACGCTCCCTTCTATTGTACTCTAATTATGTTTAGTACTTTCATTCGGGCGTGTTTGCCCAAGGTATTGCACTCATTTATTATATTGTAAATATTGATTGTGATACTTAATGTATTATCTGTATTGGTCTGTGCACCGACAGCTCATTCGGTGATTATTTATTGTATTGTCATACTTTAGTCATTGATTTTTGATACCCACCGTTTTTACAAATGGGATTGTCTAAGTGTTTCTCTTTTACTTTTAAATTTTTTTTTTTGTAGATGACAATCCGTTTTCTGATATGATTGGTGGTGATCTCATACTATTATGTTAATCGGCAGTGATGCTAAGAATGGACCATCTATGATTCCTGTATTTATTGGAGTATTGGGCTGGCCACCTATTATTTTAGTAGGCGGGTTGTCACAGCGGAGTGCCCCACTAGACTTAAGAAGGAGGGCAAGAAACTGATTGCATTTAATGTCACCCTTAGTGTTAGTGATCCAAAAGAGGGAGAGGATTCCCCCATTGAGCTCAACTACACCGCATTCATGGTTTGTCATGTGAATGACGATGATAAATCTTCTCATTAAGAAACTCATGTGAATGACACCTCAAAGGCCATAGTGAGTGCAACCCAAGTTAGTGAGGGAGAATATAGTGGGGATGAAGATGTAGAGGATAGTGAGTTGCAAGTTGCCTTTTGTTAATTATATGAGGAAATGCCGAAGGCAAAGACGTAAAACTTGAAGTTGCATTTGAGGTTTAAGGAACATGCCATAGAAAATAATGATGCATTGATTGAGGATCTTAGGGAACATGAGATTTTATAGGAGAATTTAAAATACGTTGAGCGTGATAGAGATAGTATTTGTGGTTTGATGAAGGCTATGAAGAAGGAGATTCTAGAATTTGAGGATTCTAGGCGTTTGCTCAAGTCTAAGATAGGATACTTTGAGGAGATATTGAGATATTCGAGTAAGGTTAAGTTTGATTTGGAGGCTAAGTCAGAAAAGTTAGATAGGATTTTAAGCACTGATAAATCAAAGATGATAAATGTGGTATAGGCTTCGATGATCGCATTTCTCCCATTACGAAAGCCAATACCATACTTGTGAGATAGCCAACTAGGAATGTTAGGAGACGTACACATTAAGGTAACATTCCTCGCCGTGTCTATACTTTCACCCATTGTGGTAGGAAGGGTCACTTTAGACGTTATTGCTATGAGCTTAAGAATGCTCCTAGGTAGTTTAAGAATAAAGTCGTTTTGGTTCCCAAAAACCCCCATGCGTCGTTATACACCTACTTGGGTTAGGAAATCGGACTTATAGGTTTTAAGAGTTAAATTTCATGACTCTCATTTGCTTGCATGTGATTCTTCCCATGATAGATCTCACGGATGATTGTGTTAGCATGTTTGTCAAACGCTAGTTTTGCTTTTTGATATTTATTTTCTAATGTTATGGCATGTTTACCTTTTCTATTTTATTTTCTTTTATTGAGTCTTATTGAAAAATACAAAAAGATTTTTGGTTTCATATTTTTTGGAAAATTAAGAAAGATTCTATTTTTGATATATTTTTTAAAAATACTAAAGGATTTTGTTTCTTTTTTGGTCAAAATTATTCTGAAAAATGCAAAAAGATTTTCATTTTTTCTGTCTTGAGTTTATACTTATGACATGGCATATTTGTGTGCTTGGACCCCTTTCACTTCATATATCCACGGGGCTAGTACATTTGATCATGATTTTGGATGTATGGATCGATATTAACCATTTGTTTAATGGGGTTGTTTCGAAGTTGATTTGCATTTAGATTCGAATATGTATATGCTATCGCACACATGCACGAACTTGTATGAATGTTTGACTTCTCATGCACTGCACATTTGAGTTTGGTGAGACGTTTTTTGCTCAATTTTGTCATCTATGCGCATATTAGTCTTAGGGGGAGTTGTGTATGTAAGATCTATTGCTTGTGAAGATTTTTATTGCATATTGAAATGATGATGAGTGTACACGAGAAAGATCCGCGAGAGGAATATGAACACATCATGAAAGCCACCGTTTAAATAGCCTAAGGAAAAATTAAGGCATTAAAAAGATTATATGTTTGCTAAAAATGGGGCCATTAGGAAATCTCTTGAAAGAGAAAATAAATCTTTGAAAGTAAAAATGACAAGAATTATCATTTATGTTTGAGGGAGTTTAGTTGAAGATCAGCGGGTTTTCATAATGATTCTTAGGTTGAAAATGTCTTGTCATGGCATTATTATTTGGCTGAATAGTCAACATTTCTAGACTCATATGTACGATGTTTGTTTAGTTCATTAAGTTCAAAGTTTAATTGTCACATATGACTAAAACGTAGTTTGAAGACATTTAGGAGTAAATTAGAGCTTCTTGAATGTATCTTTATCTTTTACTTATGATTCATTTGTGTTAGTAACACCCATTTAATCCATTCCATGTTTATGATCATTGATACTGTGTTAACGTGTATCTTATAATTGTTTTTGTGTCAGTTTTATTACAGTTTGCGCACTGTCACTTGTTTATATCAGATATTCTCATTTTTAGATTGATTTACATTGTTTCTTGGTGGGAATAAAAAAAATTTAATGTCGTCAGAACGACTTCCTGACAGTCGTTTGAACGAATTTGTTATGTTGTTCGATCTCTATAACTAACGAGGTCTACGGAAGATGATTTCGACGTACAATGATAGATCGTTAGATGGGTACCTTTAAATGACGTTCTCACGAGGGTCTACTATTTTTCATCGTTAGTAGCGATATTTTTTATGGTCCGAACGACATTCATTTATCGTTTGTACGACATCTTCTCATCGTTCGAATGACCTATTTTGGCATATCCAGATTTTTGATTTGTTTCAGTACCTGGTTGATACATATTATACTATTATTTTTTTTGGTACTTCTGGACTGTTCGAGGATTATTTTCTTGTAGTGGACTTGGATGATACATGTTTTAGTATTACACTGCATTATTGGATGAGAGTTTGTTTAGTCACATAATTGGTTATATTGATTCATCCATGTGATCGTTTCTAGCTATACATTGTCATTGTTTGATCATTATTAGCTAGTCACTCATGTTTATCTAGATATTCTTCATATGATATACTCATGCTAGATATGATTTTGTTTGTTTGTTTGTCTCACTAGTTGTCTATTCCAGACAAAAAGAGGGACATATAGATATGTGATGTTGGGGGAAATATTTGAGATGTGATATTTTTTATTTGATTATATTGGGGAGATATATGAGATGAGATATTTTTTATTTGATCATATTACTTATATATCATGTGTTCCTCCATACTTCACTTGGTATTTATTTGTTTCGTGTGTGTAGTGATTATTTAAAGATTCAAGATTTTGAGATTACATCATATTCAAACAGCTCATGATTATCGATCCTACATTTACTAGTCCGTGTCATGCATTTTAATTTTGTGTGTATGGGATGGGATTTAGGATATTTGGTTCGTCGGCCCAACATAGGTAGTTCACTATTTTTGGTTTTATCCCGAAATAGACAAAGGGGGAGATTTGTCATGACAAATTTTCAAATAGTGTCAATTTGTATGCATTGGTGTTATTCTGAACAAACATCACTTTGAGTCAAGGGATAAATTTTACTTGTCATGATTCCCTTAAGCCTATGACGTTGTGTTGAGGACATAACAGTCAAGTTTCAGAGATATCTTGCCGCATTTTTGGTGCATGTTTCACATATTCTCGTGGATTTTTCAAGATTATCTTGGGTATGAATACATAATGGTTTAGTATTCTTTGAATTTCTCTAAGGATTTTATTTTATTTAAAACTGATTTTAGATTTTTGTCTGAGTTATCGCGTGTTTAGAGTCGTATGAACTTTACCTTGCTTTTTGAAAGGCTCAAATGACTTTACTTGTCATTCAAAAGAAATTAGATTATCGTTCAAATGACCTGGCACTCTCGATCAAACGAGACGCTGTGTTTGTTCAAACGACATACGCCGCCTCAAATATTTTACTTAAGGCGTGATTAGCTCAGAAAATGAGGAGGCAGAACATACATAACAGAACATAACATATACGTTTTCTGCCGTTTGTTTACAAATATTTTCAAAGCAAAAACTTACTTCCTTTTTTTACAAGATCCGAGTTTACATAACCATATGTCGTAGAGATCTTGTGTTTGCACCACTGTTTGATTCTTCATCATTCGAAGAACTAGTTTTTGTGTGTGGACACTGTACTTGTTGTTTGATGGTTGATGTGGATGTATCAGTGGATACCGAGGTATGTGTGGACTCGTGTGTTGTGAACCTTGCATAGGTGGAATCCTATGTTGCACTTTAGAAGAGCGTTTGAAGAAAAAAATAGGCGTCAAGGCTTGTGGGGATTGATTCATTGAGTAAGACTGTATTTCTTCCTTTATAATTTTCGTATCATACTGGGCCATCCGAGATTTTTTCCCTTAGTGGTTTTCTCGCACATCAGTGTTTTTTTTTTAATTTCTTTACTTTATCTAAATATATCACTAGATGCACGTTTAGGGTTAAGAAGATAAAATTGGTTTAATTGAAATTGGTTCACAAAATTGGTGCAAAATAAAATTGAGAAAAGTTTTGAAAAATTATATTTTCCTAAAGAACACACTTAAAGGGAACCCAACAGATTATCTTATTCCGTTGACTAAATATATTTTTAATTTCTTCGTTGAGGTCGTTCTAGCAAAGTGTCATGGCAATCATTCAATAGATATCCTTCCCTTCATGCGCATAATTTTTATACCACTATTAAGAGCGTAAACAGACACGTAGAGTCGTACACAATTTATGGACAAATGTTCTCTTTATAAGAAATATACTTTTTATGTTTATACGGATCTTTGGACTTATTTATGAAATGAAATAAAACTATATTTGAAAATATTAAAAATTCATTTCATAAAAGGATGTTGAGGTTTGTCGCAGGAGACCTTCGCTATAACAAGGCTTTCTCTCGCTGCAATGATAATGTCTCGCTGGTAATGCCTTCTTCCAGAGATTTTCTTCTTTGGCTTGCCTTTTAACCTCGCTGCAGGATCACCACAATGATGCAAAAGCTCATTGCAGTGACACTCCGGTGATTTGTGCCACTATGAACAAAAAGTCACTTTTTGAACAAGATTATGCACATATTTCTTGGTACTTGTGCAAACTAAACATATTTTTTTAATTTTTACCCCATGTTATCTCAAGTAAGTCTATTCCTTACCTACTTTGCCCCCTCAAGCTTCTCTTTCAAGCTTGTGTGTATAAGTAAGAATTTGGGTCTTTATGTTTGTGAGAAAGTGTAAGTGTGATTTTTGTGATTTCTTTATAGACAAAATATTTTTGTAAAATCTTTCTTTCCACGAGAATCATCTTTTAAGGAGAGAAAATCTTTTTATAAGAAATTCTTTTTGAATCTTGTATTCATCCAAGTTTTAAGTTTTATTCTTTTCTTTTATATATTCTTGTGATATTTTAAGTTTAAATACTTGTGAAATTTAAAAATATTTTGAAATGAACTTATTTTCTTTAAAGTCTTTTCAAAACCATGAACAAATCTCTTTCTAAGTTGTTCTTATGTTATGTTTATATTTTCTATATCTCAAAGATATATTTTTTGAGTTAAGTCGTTATTTTTAGAAACACTTTCACCTTGGCTCATCACACACTTAGAAAGTGGTACTACACTCATCAGAGGCTTCTCACCATTGTTTTATTTTGAAACACATGGTTTCCTTTTCAAACTCAAAAAGAAGGAAGTTTGCTTCAAACTTTAAATGAAGACTTTGGTTGGCACAAGAACTTTATGACATTAGTTGCGGACCGAAATTGTTCACGGCAGTGTAGTATACTCTAGTTATTGGCGCTCTCTACGGAGGATATGGTTGGAAAGAGTGTCTAGTTGGCTATATTATAGTGAAGGTTGTAGGTTTATTTCTTCTAGTTATAAAAGTCTACCATGGTAAATTTGTCGTTCTATTAGTCCAAGTTTTTTTCTTGCTGCAGGCTTTTCCTGTTACGCCATATTATTATGTTATATTGTTTATCTTTCCGCATTTAGATTAAGTCACCTAAATATTGAGGATAAAATTTGGTCGAATCTAATTGATAAACAATTTGTCACATAGCATCAGGCTTTATATTTGTTGTCCAATCTTGAACTTGAAATGAAAACCTTCACTACACCAAAAACAGGAATCTGGCACGGTTTAAAACTGTGCCAGATCAAATCTGGCACGGTTTTGAACTGTGCCAGAATCAGGTGTTCCAAAATGGCAATTTTTTTCTGGCACGGCTCAAAAGTGTGCCAAATTTGGTCAAACAGGAACACTTCTGGCACACTTTTAAACCGTGCTAGAATTTGATATTTCTGGCACACTTTTGGCACAGTTTTTAACTGTGCCAGATTTGGGCAAATAGGAACACTTCTGGCACACTTTTAAACCGTGCCTGAATTTGATATTTCTGGCACACTTTTGGCACAGTTTTAAACTGTGCCAGATTCAGAACAGTTTAAAATTTTTTGGCACAGTTCAAAATCGTGCCAAAATATGATACACTTTTGACAACGTTTTTGAACTGTGCCAAATTTTTTATAAAAAAAAATTATTTGAAAGCATAAAATTCACAAATTAATAATATTGCACATTGTTAATAAATAAATGTACATACAAACTTCAAAATATTACAAGTCATTATAGTTCACATGCCCAAAAAAATTGGGCAGAGTTTCCTCTTTTTTTTGGACATTCCAAAACCTGTTAATACAAAACCTGCCTAATATAAAGCCCGCACGGCCACAAAATATAACAATTAACTTACAAAAGCCTGCACGGCCATAAAACTCAACAATAGAACAACAAAAGACCGCACGGCCATGACACAAAAAAATGGAATCATGAATAAATCCCTTGTTGTAAACCATTGAGTTCTCTGTGTGTTCCACGTGAATAAATGCCAACGATAAACTGTTATCCTGCAAAAAAAAATAGGATACAAAAAAGATACGATATTAGTAACCCAATAATTTGCAAAAAATTTTTTTACTTAAACTATAAAATTACATATATGAGTGGAAATTATCATCATACTCTCAAACCGGGAGACCCGAGACTACGGGGTCAGTTCCTACAAGTTACATCGGTCCCGTGCGAGGTGTTCATGCCTCCTACGAGGTCGTTGGGGTGCTGGTTTGGGTTTTCACCCTTTAACGGCATGTTTTTAACTCTAAGTGTGATTTTTGCAAATTATCGTCATCCTCTCAAATCGGGAGACCCAGGACAACGCGGTCAGTTCCTACAAGTTACATTGGTCCCGTGCGAGGTGTTTGTGCCTCCTACGGGGTCGATGGGGGGCTGGTTTGGGTTCTCACACTTTAACGGCTTGTTTTTAAGTCTAAGTGTGATTTTCGCAAATTATCATCATTATCTTAAACCGAGAGACCCGGGACTACGCGCCCAGTTTCTACAAGTTACATTGCACCCGTGCGAGGTGTTCGTGCCTCCTACGGGATCGATGGGGGGTTGGTTTGGGTTTTCACCCTTTAACGGCTTGTTTTTAAGTCTAAGTGTGATTTTTGCAAATTATCATCATACTATCAAACCAGGAGACCCGGGACAATGCGGTCAGTTCCTACAAGTTGCATTGGTCCCGTACGAGGTGTTCGTGCCTCCTACGGGGTCGTTGGGGGGCTAGTTTGGGTTTTCACCCTTTAACGGCATGTTTTTAACTCTAAGTGTGATTTTTGCAGATTATCGTCATACTCTCAAACCGAGCGACCCGGGACTACGCGGTCAGTTCCTACAAGTTACATTGGTCCCGTGCAAGGTGTTCGTGCCTCCTACGGGGTCGTTTGGGGGCTGGTTTGGGTTTTCACCCTTTAACGGCATGTTTTTAACTCTAAGTGTGATTTTTGCAGATTATCGTCATACTCTCAAACCGAGCGACCCGGGACTACGCGGTCAGTTCCTACAAGTTACATTGGTCCCGTGCGAGGTGTTCGTGTCTCCTACGGGGTCGTTTGGGGGCCAGTTAGGGGTTTCACTCTTTAACAGCATGTTTTTAAGTCTAAGTGTGATTTTTGCAAATTATCGTCATACTCTCAAACCGGGATACCCGTAATTACGCGGTCAGTTCCTACAAGTTACATTGGTCCCGTGTGAGGTGTTCGTGCCTCCTACGGGGTCGTTTGGGAGCTGGTTTGGGTTTTCACCCTTTAACGGCTTGTTTTTAAGTCTAAGTGTGATTTTTGCAAATTATCGTCATACTCTCAAACCGGGATACCCGGGATTACGCGGTCAGTTCCTACAAGTTACATTGGTCCCGTGCGAGGTGTTCGTGCCTCCTACGGGGTCGTTTGGGGGTTGGTTGGGGTTTTCACCCTTTAACGGCTTGTTTTTAAGTCTAAGTGTGATTTTTGCAAATTATCGTCATACTCTCAAATCGAGCGACCCGGGACTACGCGGTCAGTTCCTACAAGTTACATTGGTCCCGTGCGAGGTGTTCGTGCCTCCTACGGTGTCGTTTGGGGGCTGGTTAGGGTTGTCACTCTTTAACAGCATGTTTTTAAGTCTAAGTGTGATTTTTGCAAATTATCGTCATAATCTCAAACCGGGATACCCGAGATTACGCGGTCAGTTCCTACAAGTTACATTGGTCCAGTGCGAGGTGTTCGTGCCTCCTACGGGGTCGTTTGGGGACTGGTTTGGGTTTTCACCCTTTAATGGCTTGTTTTTAAGTCTAAGTGTTATTTTTGCAAATTATCGTCATACTCTCAAACCGTGAGACCCGGGACTACGCGGTCAGTTCTTACAAGTTACATTGGTCCCGTGCAAGGTGTTCGTGCCTCCTACAGGGTCGTTTGGGGGTTGGTTTGGGTTTTCACCCTTTAACGGCTTGTTTTTAAGTCTAAGTGTGATTTTTGCAAATTATCGTCATACTCTCAAACCGTGAGACCCGGGACTACGCGGTCAGTTCCTACAAGTTACATTGGTCCCGTACGAGGTATATTTGTGCCTCCTACAGGGTCGATCGGGGGTTGGTTTGGTTTTCACCCTTTAACGGCTTGTTTTTAAGTCTAAGTGTAATTTTTGCAAATTATCGTCATACTATCAAACCAGGAGACCCGGGACTACGCGGTCAGTTCCTACAAGTTGCATTTGTCCCGTACGAGGTGTTCGTGCCTCCTACGGGGTCGTTGGGGGGCTAGTTTGGGTTTTCACCCTTTAACGGCATGTTTTTAACTCTAAGTGTGATTTTTGCAGATTATCGTCATACTCTCAAACCGAGTGACCCGGGACTACGCGGTCAGTTCCTACAAGTTACATTGGTCCCGTGCAAGGGGGTCGTTTGGGGGCTGGTTTGGGTTTTCACCCTTTAACGGCATGTTTTTAACTCTAAGTGTGATTTTTGCAGATTATCATCATACTCTCAAACCGAGCGACCCGAGACTACGCGGTCAGTTCCTGCAAGTTACATTGGTCCCGTGCGAGGTGTTCGTTCGTCCTACGGGGTCGTTTGGGGGCCGGTTAGGGTTTTCACTCTTTAACAGCATGTTTATAAGTCTAAGTGTGAGTTTTGCAAATTATCGTCATACTCTCAAACCGGGATACTCGGAATTACGCTGTCAGTTCCTACAAGTTATATTGGTCCCGTACGAGGTGTTCGTGCCTCCTACGGGGTCGTTTGGGGACTGGTTTGGGTTTTCACCCTTTAATGGCTTGTTTTTAAGTCTAAGTGTGATTTTTGCAAATTATCGTCATACTCTCAAACCGTGAGACCCGGGACTACGCGGTCAGTTCCTACAAGTTACATTGGTCCCGTGCGAGTTATATTTGTGCCTCCTACAGGGTCGATCGGGGGTTGACTTGGTTTTCACCCTTTAACGGCTTGTTTTTAAGTCTAAGTGTAATTTTTGCAAATTATCGTCATACTATCAAACCAGGAGACCCGGGACTACGCGGTCAGTTCCTACAAGTTGCATTGGTCCCGTATGAGGTGTTCGTGCCTCCTACGGGGTCGTTGGGGGGCTAGTTTGGGTTTTCACCCTTTAACGGCATGTTTTTAACTCTAAGTGTGATTTTTGCAGATTATCGTCATACTCTCAAACCGAGCGACCCGGGACTACGCGGTCAGTTCCTACAAGTTACATTGGTCCCGTGCAAGGTGTTCGTGCCTCCAACGGGGTCGTTTGGGGGCTGGTTTGGGTTTTCACCCTTTAACGGCATGTTTTTAACTCTAAGTGTGATTTTTACAGATTATCGTCATACTCTCAAATCGAGAGACCAGGGACTACGCGGTCAGTTCCTACAAGTTACATTGGTCCCGTGCGAGGTGTTCGTGCCTCCTACGGGGTCGTTTGGGGGCCGGTTAGGGTTTTCACTCTTTAACAGCATGTTTTTAAGTCTAAGTGTGATTTTTGCAAATTATCATCATACTCTCAAACCGGGATACCCGGAATTACGCGGTCAGTTCCTACAAGTTACATTGGTCCCGTACGAGGTGTTCGTGCCTCCTACGGGGTCGTTTGGGAGCTGGTTTGGGTTTTCATCCTTTAACGGCTTATTTTTAAGTCTAAGTGTGATTTTTGCAAATTATCGTCATACTCTCAAACCGGGATACCCGGGATTACGCGGTCAGTTCCTACAAGTTACATTGGTCCCGTGCGAGGTGTTCGTGCCTCCTACGGGGTCGTTTGGGGGCTGGTTGGGGTTTTCACCCTTTAACGGCTTATTTTTAAGTCTAAGTGTGATTTTTGCAAATTATCGGCATACTCTCAAACCGAGCGACCCGGGACTACGCGGCCCGTTCCTACAAGTTACATTGGTCCCGTGCGAGGTGTTCGTGCCTCCTACGGGGTCGTTTGGGGGCTGGTTAGGGTTGTCACTCTTTAACAGCATGTTTTTAAGTCTAAGTGTGATTTTTGCAAATTATCGTCATACTCTCAAATCGGGATACCCGAGATTACGCGGTCAGTTCCTACAAGTTACATTGGTCCCGTGCGAGGTGTTCGTACCTCCTACGGGGTCGTTTGGGAGCTGGTTTGGGTTTTCACCCTTTAACGACTTGTTTTTAAGTCTAAGTGTGATTTTTGCAAATTATCGTCATACTCTCAAACCGGGATACCCGGGATTACGCAGTCAGTTCCTACAAGTTACATTGGTCCCGTGCGAGGTGTTCGTTCCTCCTACGGGGTCGTTTGGGACCTGGTTGGGGTTTTCACCCTTTAACGGCTTGTTTTTAAGTCTAAGTGTGATTATTGCAAATTATCGTCATACTCTCAAATCGAGCGACCCGAGACTACGCGGTCAGTTCCTACAAGTTACATTGGTCCCGTGCGAGGTGTTCGTGCCTCCTACGGGGTCGTTTGGGGGCTGGTTAGGGTTGTCACTCTTTAACAGCATGTTTTTAAGTCTAAGTGTGATTTTTGCAAATTATCGTCATACTCTCAAACCGGGATACCCGAGATTACGCGGTCAGTTCCTACAAGTTACATTGGTCCCGTGCGAGGTGTTCGTGCCTCCTACGGGGTCGTTTGGGGGTTGATTTGGGTTTTCACCCTTTAATGGCATGTTTTTAACTCTAAGTGTGATTTTTCCTGATTATCGTCATACTCTCAAACCGGGAGACCCGGGGCTACGCGATCAGTTCCTACAAGTTACATTGGTCCCGTGCGAGGTGTTCGTGCTTCCTATATCGTCATATTCTCTAACGGTATGTTTTTAATCAATTTTGAACGTTTATGGATTTTAGAAAATTTTGACATAGTTTCATTTGTTTATTCGTTAAATCCAACATGTTTTAACATTTAATATAAACTCAACAGCAACAGCAAATTCCAAAACCAAACCACCAGCAAGTCCCTTCCACCAATTTAACTAAATAAGCTCATAAAGTAAGCCATGAAGTGATTTTCAAACTTTAAAAGGAATGATCAGATATAGAATGAAAAAGATAAACTATAAATATTGAGTAGAAATAATTTATTGCATTTTAAAAGGTTAATGAATGGGTACTAAATAATAGTTACCTGTAGTAACTTGATTAAGATTGGATGGAACTGGCCTGAGTTGAACATTTGTAAAACAAAACCAAACAAATCACTGGCAGCCTATGCTGGCCTTTTGATCTCCAAACCTCCCCAATACCTGCATTCAATTCCCACCGAGCACTGGATCAAACTCTTTAATATTACAGTACCCATATATGATTATACACACACGTGTGTGAAATTGATAACATGTCCCTTTTATGAGTATAATTAGGTATCATTATGTGCCATTAGGACACACGTTATATTGTGCTTTATTATATATATAGTGAATAATCTACCTTTGATTGTGCTTAAGATGTATTGAATTGATCTAGAGATCAAAGATTGTGATGGAAGATGATCATGGTTAATCTTTTTAAGAAAGTAGTCTATGAAAGAACTTGGGATCTCCATTCAAGGTTCTCAAAACAAGAAGCGGCATTCTTTGTATGGTTTTGCCTTCAAATAAAAATTTGGGATCTCCTACCTACTCACAAAAATCCATATGTCCATTACATATAAGAACATATCAGAAAGGAAAATGGATCAATATATAATGAAATAAATAAATATTCACATTAATTTTTCTCACCTGTAAATCAACAATGGGAGGTACTTCAATCTCCTCCATTTTTGTTGCTAGCGAGAAACAGGCCACAGCTAACAATTGGACTATCCAAGCTTTACCCCTCTATGTGCACATTAACATTGTCACAAACATGAACGGGCACAATTAGCATTTAAACACTTAAATATTAATATGAGATTATTATGCCCTAAAATGCATTTTGTGCACATTGAACCATTTTTGTGCCAAAAAAAATGCATTTTGTTGCAAAACAAAAAACCCATTCAAAAAATTAATATGAGAAATACCTTAGAGGGGCGACAACAGCCTTGGAGGGAGTGTGCCCTGACTGGGCCTTTGAGAACACAATCACCTCAAGTGCTTGGAAATCCCATCACCCCCATCAGATCTTGCCAAGAAAACACAATCACCTCCTATATCACCCACCTCAACACTGAAAATGTTAGCTGCACATGGCTTTCTCTTTCCTAAACTGGACTATTGAAAAGTTATCTCCACATTCCAAAAATCAGTATATATTAGATTTAATTCCACCTCAGTATATATATATATATATATATTAGATTAAACTCTAGAATTAGATTTAATCTAGAATTATCTAGAATTAAATCTATTTTATTAAATCACTATATATTAGATTTAATTCTAAATAATTCTAGAGTTTAATCGAATATATATATATATATATATATATAAAAATCAGTATATATGATTTTATATTTATATATCAGTATATATGATATAAATCAGTATATATATATATATATATATATATATATATATAATACTTATAAAGGAAAGAAATTACGACACCAGATAAAATACCTTAAACCGAGAAAACACGAGGTCGCCGGAAGGGACACCACGACACCGGAATATCAAAAACCCGGAACCAGGGGAGCGGGGGAGGTGACCCGAGGAGGATAAACCCGGAAAATAGGGGCGACGGCAGGGATAAACCCAAGGGGGAGGCGACGCAGCAGGGGAGAGAGGGGCAGGCGACGCAGCAGGGGAGAGAGGGGGAGAGCGGATGGTAGGGCTTGGGTTTTTGGTGGAGGGAGAGGGGAGAGCGGGGGAGAAGACGAAGAAGGAGAGAGAAGAGGGAAACTAAAAGGTCCCAAAATTTTGAGGTATTTTATATCCTAGTAAAGTGTACTCAATTTTGACACACTTTAAAACAGTGCCAAATTTTGGCACTGTTTTAAAGTGTGCCAAATTTCTATTAAACCGTGCCAAAATCTGGCACAGTTTTAAACCGTGCCAGATTTTTAATATCAGTGTGTGCCAAAATGCTATTTTTGGTGTAGTGCTTGTCTATTTTTTACCATTAATTTAAATTAGATACCTTTCATCCATCTCGGTTTCGAGCACACGCTCTTTTAAGAATATATATACTAATGATATGAATCGTGTGATAGAAAAAGTGAGATATAAATGTGATAAAGAGATAAGTATGTACAAGAGATAGAGAGAAATGTACATGGGAGATATAAGATTGGCATGACATATGGAACATGTGAGCATGTACAACAAAAAAAAGGAGAGAAGTAAATATACGAGCTAGAAAATATATACACATATGTAGGTGAAGAAAAATAAAAACCAATGTATATTGAGTCTAGCCCTCGAAAAGTCCTCAGTAGAGTCTCCATTGTGGCCATCCCGACCCCTGTTTGACGACGGGGCTGCCACTCGTGCTTAATGTGGGCCAAAGGATATAAATGGTCATCATCAGCGATGTGAGGAGCGTGAATGTGTAGATATCAAAGTCTTCAACCTATTTTTATTCAAAACAGACAAAATAAGTAGCCACCTCCGAAGAGATAACATAAAAAACAACCAATGCATGTGAAACTAAGTGAAATATAGGCTCGGAGTTGGAAATCATACTTAACCTCTTAACGAAGCTAAAAATTCCTAGTGTATAATATAAATAAATTTCTTGATAAAACTCCTTTTGAGTATAAAACAATCTAAGTCCTACAAGATGTGTCTAATAACTTTTCTAAAAACTTAAGTCAGGTTTTAGTTCTAAAAAGCTTGATTGAGTTCTATATGACAAAGCCACTAGGATATACAAGAATTTTATAAAAGCAGTAGGTGGTATCATGAAGTCTGAGACATTTAAAGAAATTAAAAGCAAGAGGCACAACACGAAAGATTTAATGTTGTAAAACTCTTGCATACTAGAGGAACCTCTGTGGTTCCCGCTATGGGACAACCAAAAACAAATACTAAAATCAAATGGTGTTGTTACATATTACATACAAATAAAGATCAAAGCAAAAAAGAAAAGTTACCTAAATGAGAAACCAACTCTAGATAAGAACTTTCTCATCTTCTGATGTTGTAATAGTAAATTCTAAATGTCGACTAAAGATCTGTATCTCCAAATACCAACCAATCGCTCTAAGGCTCCGTTTGATTCAAAAGTGTGCAAAAGTCAAGATGGCAAAATTTTCCATGGGTAAAGTTTGCCTAGGCAAATTTTACCTAGTTTTTTCACACAAAGCTATCAAACAACAATTAGGCGAAATTAAAGTCAATCCAATTTGTTTATTTAAATATTTTATAAAAAGTTTTTAAACAATTTTTAAAACATTTCTAACACAGTTTTTTTTTAAATTTGATAAAACAGTTTTTTAAAATAATTTTTACAATATTCGAAACAGTTTTTAAATTATTCAAAACAAATTTTAAACCTTTTAAAATAGTGTTTTTAATAGTTTTAAAACAATTTTTTAATAAAACAGTTTTATAAAATATTTTTTTAAAACCGTTTTTAAATTGTTTTTAAAACAGTTTTAAAAACATTTTTGTAACATTTTTTATAAAACAGTATTTTTTTATAACAGTTTTTAAAACAGTTTTTTTTAACCATTTCAAAAACAGTTTTTATAAACATTATTAAAACAGTTTTTAAAATAATTTTTAAAGCAGTTTTTAACAACTTTTTTATAAAAACAATTTTTCAATATTTGAAACAGTTTTCTTAATTATTCAAAACAGTTTTAAACTTTTTAAAATAGTGTTTTAAACAGTTTTAAAACAGATTTTAATAAAACAGTTTTAAAAAATATTTTTTTTAACAGTTTTTAAAACAGTTTTTTAACTGTTTTAAAACATTTTTTAAACAGTTTTTAAAATAATTTAAAAACATTTTTTATAAAACAGTTTTTTATTTAAAACAGTTTTATAAAACAGTTTGTAAAATAATTTTTAAAATATTTTAGCATAAAAATATAAAACAAGCACTTGTAAGAAGTGGCAAATTGATTGACAAATAATTCTTCTCCAAATAGCAAAGCAAAATTTGCCCACTTTTCATGCATTAGAAGTATTGTACATAGGTAAATGAGTTGTAGGCAACTTTGTGAATCAAACAGACCAAAAAGTGAGTAAATAGCATATTTGCTCACTGATTTGACATTCGCCATGGCAAATGTACGAATCAAACGGACCCTAAGTAATTTCTACGTGTGTGAAAAATGTTGTGTAAATGTTGTTCCCTATGTACACATGCAAATATGCACACGCATAAGTAAGTACAAACTAGTCCTAACAAATTACAGGATTCTAATCACATACATTAATATTATAAGGAAAATGTTATACACACCGGGTGGTAGTACCGGTTAAGTACCGGTACTGCTTTATTTGCTTGTACTATGGTGTGGGTCCCGCCAAGGGATGCTGTAGGTCCTACCAATGTACAATCAAATAAAGCGCATTTGGTACTAAACCGGTACTAGGACCCGGTAAGAGTATCATTACTCGTATTATAATGAGGATACATCAAAATCCTTAAAAATACTTTTTCAGTTTTAGATCTAATTCAAAAATGTACAAGAAAGATAGATCTAACCAATACTCAAGATCTGTATGGTTTCAAAAGATTTAAAATGAATTCTCAAAGGTATTTACGAGATCTAATACTAAAATTGATTTTTCAAGGTCTGATTCAACAAGAGAAAGCTTTAGATTAACTATATATAAACATGCAAACACAAGATCTAAAGAAAATTATGATTTTAAACTATTTTATAACAAACATATTTTTAAAAATAAACAAGTTCAAAATCTTCTGTTTGTAGATAAAAACCCTTACGTGAGTGTAAAAAAGTACACCTCAAGGTTAAACTCAAGATTTATCAAATTAAATTTTGAGTTAACCACCTAAAAGTGTTTTAGTTGATATATGAAGAAAAAAATTGTGGGATTTCTAGGCACGAATATCTCAGACTCTCAACCCCGTTCTTGTTCTCGTTCTTGCCTTACTTCTTTTTCCCTCCTGGATTTTGGGTTTCACACTCCCTTTTTCTCTCTGCAGCCCTCTCTCTCCTTTTATCTCTCTCTCTCTAGACTCTCAAAAAACTTCTCAAGCTTGTTGAGAAGAGGCTTTATATAGCAACAAGTGGAAGGTTATGGCTTTCGATCACACTCGTTCAAAATCAACGGTTGTGATATTATGAACCGGATGAAAATAAGGTCAATAGTGGTAAAACAAATGTATGATTTAAGCAGGTTAAGTATAAGGGATAAATTAGTTACCTATGTCCTATTGGTCCATTCTAACTAAAAGGGATCACTGATGATCTCTGTTGCTTCTCAATATCATCAATAGTTGAAAACTGTCTCCAAATTTTGTAAGTATAAGCTATTAAAAATTCAGCCGCAAATGAAGCAATAAGATGTTGCGAGTGAATAGTAAACCAATGGCAATTACACACGCTTTTTCTTTTATCCTGAAAATCGATTTAATTGATTTTCAATAACAAATTTTAATTCAAAACTGGATTTAAAATTCATTTAAAAATCAGAAAAACTATTTAAAATTCTGAAAAATATGACAAAATATTTTCTCATTATTTTATACTAAAATGGTTCTTTTCACACTTATATCATTAAAAAGTAATTTTAATAATCCCAATAAATTCATAATAAATACTACTAATGCCAAATAAAATTAGAAAAAATATGAGAAAAATATATGTCTGTGTATGCGATGTGTGCAACTTAATTGTTGGTTGATCCTACCATCTTACCCTTTTTTGACTGTAATTGGTCTTCTTTACACAACCTTTAATGATGTACCGTAGAGTGATTCTAAACTAAAAAGATATATTTTGCACAAATTCCAAACTAATTGAAACTTCAAATAGTATGAACTCAATGCAAACCGAGGAGTCAACTATTTAGGGTGTTTTTGAAGATTATGTTACAAAGTAGGAAGGTGTTAGGGTCCCACTACACCCTTTCAGTCTCTCATGGACTATACGAACTATTCTCCTTCTCTTAAATGCATGATTATGCGTATATGTGGAAAATGTTTTGTTTGGGCAAAGTTGCAAAACCTATAACTACGGTGTGTGATACCGATTTAAATTAATTCACAAATTTTCAAGTAAACCTTATTTAATTGGAGTCTATTTAAACCAAAGTAATTCAGCCCCTAAACATGCAACTACGTATGTGCGTGTGTCAAACCATAGATAAATAAAGCATGCGACACAAATTTAAAGAACAATCCTCGCAGGGAAAAACCTTTTATTTCTAGAACTTTGAAGAATTCACAAGACCATTGACTTACATACAACCTGATAATCGCCTACAATTGTATTGCACGGTGTCTTCGTCAAACCTTCAAAGCAACGGCTAGAAATGTCGTCGGCTGGAATCTCCAGCAAGAACTCTAGATGGTCAACAATGAAGAAGAAAATGGCTTCTCCACAAGTGTGAATTTTATAAGGTCTCCCTCCACAATAGCACGTAACTCTCCGGTTGTAGAGTTATCCCCACAAAGGTAAACAATAGCAAAGTGTGTTCTTCAACACCAAGACAATTCACCAAAGCATATGGGATTTTTTGTGAATTGTAAACAAAAAGGGATTAAACCCTAAAAGAAGAAGTAAAAAAGAATTCGGTTGTTTCACAGTTTTTTGTCTTTCAAAATGTTGGGACTTCTTAATGAAAACGAAACCATTTAATGAGTATTTATACAAAAATGCACCGCCTCGGTATTAGAGCTCGTTCGAACGAGACAAGCATGTCGCTTGAATGAAGGACAACTGTCGCTCGAACGAGATCGCGCGACATGCTTATCTCGTTCGAACGATAGTGCTATGTCATTTGAACGACTATTGCGTCAAAAAAAGATTATTTTAATGTCCGCTCCAATACTTAGAAAAAATACTCATTCTCAAATTTTGACGAAAAAGTCCGCTCCAACACTTAGAAAATATTTTGTAAAAATATCCCAAAATCTCTACGTGGAAAGTTAAGGTATTTAAAACAAAACCTTACTAAAGTAAACTTTACAGAGTCTTTTTATGAAGAACTTGATTAATTCGAATCCGTCTTTGATGCTTGAATGTTCTTGAATGCTCTTCGACGGTATAGCGGTATATGACATAATAAATTGATAACGGACTTATAAAAAGATGTCCTTACGAAAGTGAATATATACATGAATATGCGAGTGTGTGAGGGTGTGTGAGGGAGTGGAATAATCATAAAAAAGATGTGAATTACTCCTCCGAAGGAGACAAACTAACTAAATATGAGTAAAATGCTAAGAGAAATGTTTAAAAGTGGCTAAAATATGAGCAATACCCCGAAATCATAATTTCACTATGAAAAAGTTAATAGGCACATATGGGACCGCTAAAGAGACAATAAGGCAAGAAAACTAGATACATGAGTGAAGAATACTAATTACACTAACAAAATGTTAGTTTATGAATGTAGATGAAATAACATAAGTAAGGAAAGACTTGAATCCCAAAATGACTTTGGGATACCTATGTAGCCAAAAATAACATTAAAGTCTATGTAGTTTGCCTTATGAATAAAGTTGGGGTCTAACCCATAATCTGAATCTAGACTATCTCTTTTGATTTATGAAAAGTAGGTGAGATGTGGTGAAAAGTGTAAGAGCACTCCAAATTAGGAACAACGTTATAAACCCCTTTTTTGGTTTATAAAAAAAAAAAAAAAAAAATATATATATATATATATATATATATATATATATATATATATATATATATATATATATATATATATATATATATATATATATTGTAATACCCCGTATATTTTTGGAATAAAATAAAATTTAACAAGGATTAAATTAATTCAGTGAAATTAATTAATATGGGATTACGAATAATTAAACTCAATGTTGATACCAAAATTTACCACCTTACATGGACCAATTATAAGTCAACACGTGTCATCCAATGTGGCACAATTTTAAGTCAGCATGATGCAAAAGCCTGGCCAACAAGGAAGCCCGACCAATAGGGCAGCTCGATCAACGGTCGAAAATCCAACTTGTATAGCCAACTAAGCTGCAGCAATTTAACAACCTGTACATAGTAGTGAAGCGACAAGAGTAGTATATTTAATTCTGGTTATGTATTGATGTAAAGGCCTAACAAATGAAGGCATTCCATCTTTTCACACGACAACTATCAACACCCCTCTTGGGTTATAAATACATTGTATCACCCTCTTTGCAAGGAATCGAAAAATAAGTCAAGGCAATCAATACATATCAGTGGACATAGGCTTTTCCTTTGAGCGAAACCACTTAAAAAATCTCTTTGTCTTGTTTGTTTTTGATTATTTATCTGTGATCAATCAATTAAAACCATTCTAGTTTTTTGCATCAATAAATTGGCGCCGTTTGTGGGTACATCTTGCTATACATTTTCACTAATTCATCACATATGGTTGAAATTCATGAATCAAGCACTAAAAATGAGGGAATTATGCCTACTCCCTCGGCCCCTCCAAATAATAATGATTTAACTGGAATTTTGGCTAGCTTGGCCAAGGGTCAAGAGGCTATGCAGGATATGATACGAAAGTTGGCCCAAACTCTGCAAGCTGGAGTCCTTACACAATTCAATCAAAGGAATATGCCACCACCGCCAATAAGGAGCGTTGGGCATAGCCATTCTCGAACTTAAGATATCCTTCATACCTTCCTGGAGAAACTTCTTCTATCAGGATTACTAATTTCCCTGATCGACAGTCCCTCATCCCAGAAAGGCTTAGTAGGGTATATCCTTTCGATCGTTTGGGACCCAAGGGAAATGCCCTCCGAGCTGCGTAGGGAATTACTCGATGACCAAGCTACCTGAGGGAAGGTTCATCCTAATCCAGATTAAACAACTGACAAACTGCTCGGTTTAGTCAAAGAGAAGGTTAGTACGAAGAAAGCCCAGCACAATTAGTTGGTCGGTATAAAAAAGTTTCCACCCATAGATTTGGTGTTGGCAATGATGCTTAGAAAGGTTCTATTCAGCGTTTGGAAGACAGGTTAGGAAAAATGGCCAAGGCCAAGAATCCTCCCCAGAGAAGTTTTATCAAGGGGTCTCCCTTTGAGCAAACCATTGTAGATTTCCCATCACCGACCAAGTTTAAAGCTCCATTGGTCACTCTCAAGTATGATGGGAAAACTGATCTAATTCTTCATATAGAACAATACAAAATAGCGGCTGATATCTATGTTGTTCCTGATAAGATGAGGTGTAGGGTATTTTCAGGGACAATCACAGGATCTGCTCAAATCTGGTATAATAGTCTTCCTCGGGGGAAAATTTCCTGCTTCCAACAGCTCACCGACCTATTAATTAGGGGTGGAAATAAGTCTTACTGAGACGGGTTCGTGTCGAGTGATAAACGAATCATGTCAAAAATTCATCCACCCAAACACGATTCATTTACTAAACGGGTGGAAAAATAAAATCCATACACAATTCGTTTACTTAACGAATGGCACCACACGACCTGTTTACACCCGTTAAATAAACGAATGGTTTTTACCCGGTTCACCCATTCAACCCGATTCATTCGTTTAACTCGGTTCACCCGTTTAACCCGATAACCCGGTTACTTTAAAAATATAGAGAGGAAACAACTTACTTATACTTAGTTAAGAATGGAGGATTTTCATAACGAATCGATGTGGGATGTTTAGATTATGGGTTGTGAACGGGTTAACGGGTTGTAAATGAGTTCACGGGATATAAACGTGTTAACGAGTTGCAAACGGGTCGCAGGTTCTAAATGGGTGACGTGTTCTAAACGAGTGAAGGGTTATAAACGGGTGACGAGTTATAAACGGGTAGCGGGTCACTAACGGGTTTTACGAATATGCATGAACCCGATTCGTTTTCTTAACGGGTCTGTGCAGGTCCACCCATTTATGAATCGAAGCCGGTAAGGCTTTACCCAAACCCGTTTAAAACGTGTCGATTTTGTGTCGGGTTAACGGGTCGTGTCGCAAATTGCCACCCCTACTATTCATTGGTAATTTTTAGTTTGGAGCGAAACTGGTGAAGCGAGTAGCTCATTTGATTAGTGTGAGACAGAAGGTTGGAGAAAGTACCAGGGATTATATCACTCATTTTAACAACAAGAAATTAGAAGTCATTGATTACGAAGAGAAGACTACAATCATTGCCCTCATGAGTGGTTTGCTCCCAGACAAACTGTATTATACTTTGGCAAAAGATTCCCCAAAGACAATGACATAATTGATGGCCAAAGTATCGAATATTATGAACGCCGAGGAAGCTCTGGCTGCTAAAAAGAATTCATATGCAAAGGTGGAAGCGAAAACAGAGGGGAAGTCAGACAAGAAGGATCACAAGAATTATAATGAGCGCAAGAATTTGAAAGTAAAAGAAAGCCTAGATCAACTCAGAAAATTTACCAATTACACTACCTCAACGGTGGATCTACATCATGTTTTAAAAGAGACATAACAATGATTTGAGTTGGCCTGAAGAGTAAAGGTTGCCTGCTGATAAGTGGGATAACTCCAAGTATTGCAAGATTCACGAAGATCACGGTCATACAACCAATCGGTGTATTGCTCTCCAGAACGAGATAAAGGCACTCATCCGAAGAGGAAAATTGGACAGATTTGTTGATCGACAGGCTGGTGGAAGAACTGGAGGTAAAGGTCGATAGAGATCTAAATCACCTGTTAAGCCCAGAGAATATAAGAAGAGGAACTATGATGATGATCCAGAATATGATCATGATCTCCCCAAGAAGCCTAGACAACCTGAGCGCGAGGTATTCACACTCAGTTTTGGATCCTTTGATTGCCATATGATTACAGGTGGAGATGCAGGAGGAGGAGATCATACAGCTGACAGGAAGGCTTACTTCAATGAGGTTCAAGCCTGTTCCTATATCCAGCGAATCAACCTCGTCGAGGAAGACCTACTAAGGAAAGTTAATAAGGATAAGCTCGTAATTGACTTTTCTAAGAACGATCTATCCGAAGTATTATATCCTCATGATGATCCATTAGTGATCAGAGTCAGGATGAAAGAGGTATTGGTCGCAAGGACACTAGTGGATAATGGCAGTTCGACAGACATTATGTTCTACCCCTATTTTGATAGTTTGGGTTTCAAACTTATCCAACTGGAGCCTTACCATAGGCCACTCATTGGATTCTATGGTGAGAAATTATTTCCATTATGAACAATCAAGATAGATGTGTTGATCGGGACATGGCCGACAAACAGAACAGAGAAAGTGAGATTCTTTGTAATGGACAAAAATGTTCATTCTTCCTATAACATGATCATGGAAAGAGTTAGTCTGAAAAAGTTTGAAATTGTACTTTCTACTATTATCAATGCCTAATATTGATACCAAATTTAATCTGCTGACATAGACCAATCATATGAAGACACGTGGCTATCTACATGACAACAACAAGCACTTCCGAGATGATCACATGCTCCGAGGAACCATGTTACTCCGAGGAACTCATACGCTTCGAGGAACAAACCTCTTCGAGGAACTCTTTAGCACCGAGAAGCTCAAGCGGTCCGAGCAACTCAGGCAGTCCGAGCTGCACCTCGAAGCAGGATACCAATAGTTTAACTGCTCATTAAATGCTTATCATTCAGACGCACACGCAAAAAAGGGCATTAAATGTATTACCATTTCATATGTCTATCATTTAATGTATTACCCTTTCACATTACAACCTCAGGGCTATAAATACATTGTACAATCCTCATCGTAAAGGGACCCGAATGCATAGTGGAATTTCTTGATAGAACTTATAATCGAGAATTCCTAAACACTCAGCAATAAAGCAACAGTGGACGTAGGCCATTCTTATAAGGCTGAACCACTTTAAAATTCTTTGTCTCATTTATTTATCTGTGATTGAATAATTAGAGTAATCTAATTTTTTACATCAACAGATTGGCGCCGTCTGTGGGAAACGACTGATAATATCATTTTTCATCAAAAACAATCCATTACCAATGGCTGATATTCCTGAATCCAGCAATCGAAATGCTGGAACCACTCCAAATCCATATGCCCCACCAATTATTCCAGATCTGACTGGAATAATGGCAAATCTGGCTCAGGGTCAGACCGTCATGCAAGAAACAATGCGACAACTCATCCAAACCCTCCATGGCGGTGCATCAGCCCATTCCGGACCACGAAGCATTCAAAGAAATACCCGTGCCCCTTTTTCGCGTACTAGGCATACTAATTCATATCGCAATGAGGAATATGAAGATTTTTCTTATCAACCTGGACGAACTTCGTCAGTGCGGGCCACAGATACTGAACAACGTGTCACCCTCTCCCCAGAAAGGACCAACGCATTGGAAAGATTAAGTAGGGTTTCTCTTTTCGACCGATTAGGCCCTAGGAGGAACAAAAGTCCTCTTAATGCAGCGTCGAGGAGCTTTCGACGACCATCAGATTTAAGGGAAGGATCTGCCCAGTCGCGAGCAACTTCTCGTCAAGATAAATCCAAGGAAGCCACTTCAACGCGATCAGTTGCTGGAACCAATAGGCCCGAGGAAGGAAATGATGCTTGGAAAGGATCCATTCAGAGGCTGGAGGATAGATTAGGGGAAATGGCTAAGGCCAAGAACCCTCTACAACGAACCTTTGTTCGAGGAACACCTTTTGTCCAGGACATTATTGATTTTCTAACACCATCAAAGTTCAAAGCACCTGTTGTGACTCCCAAGTATAATTGAAAGACTGACCTTGTCCTTCATATAGAATAATACCAAGTTGCAGCCGACATCTATGCTGTCCCAGATGAGATGAGATGAGATGCAGAGCATTCTCAAGAACACTTACCGGATCTGCTCAAATATGGTATAATAATCTTCCTCGGGGTAAGATTTTAACTTTTCTTCAACTGGCCGAGTTATTCATTGGGAATTTCTGCTTCGGAGCAAAGCCAGTTAAACGAGTAGCACATTTGTTAAGTGTTAGACAAAAAGCTGGTGAGAGTACCAGAGATTATATAACTCATTTTAATAACGAGAAACTCGAAGTCATTGATTATGAGGAGAAGACAGTGATTACCGCTTTGATGAGTGGACTACTGCCAAACAAGTTGTATTACACTTTGGCCAAAGATCTACCTCAAACCATATCGAACCTGATGGGAAAAGCGTCCAAGATTATGAATGCCGAGGAGGCTATGTCTGCGAAGAAGAATATGGACGCCAAAGAAACCAAGGTGGAAGGTGATAAAGTTAAGAAGAAAGAACAAAAGAACAATGGTGGTGAAAAACAATCCAAAAATAGGCCGTCATGGGAAGTCTTGAGGAAATTTTATAAGTACACACCTTTGAAGGCAAATATCAACCACGTCCTGGAAGAAATTAAGAACAGCGAGGAGTTAAACTGGCCAAAGAAAATGAAGGCAGACCCTGACACGAGGAATAGGGAAAAATATTGCGAGTTCCACAAGGATCATGGCCATATGACCAAAAATTGCATAGCTCTTCAGAATGAAATTTAAACACTCATCCGACGAGGAAAGCTAGCAAAGTATGTTGATCGGGGAGGCGAAAGAAGAAACAACGACCGAACTAGAGAGAGGTCTAGATCTCCTCGTCGAGCAGAGGAGAACAAGAAGAGAAACCATGAAGTTGATCCAGAGGATGACCCCGATCTTCCCAAGAAACCAAGGCAGCCAGAACGAGAGGTATTTTCAATATGCTTTGGGTCATTTGATTGTAATGTTATTACAGGAGGAGATGCAGGAGGAGGAGACCTTACTACAGAAAGAAAAGCTTACCTCGGTGAGGCTCAAGCTTGCTCGTACATTCAACGAATAAATCTAGTTGAGGAAGATCGCCCGAGAAAGGTGAACAAGGAGAAATTGGTCATCGGTTTTTCAAAAAATGACCTTACAGGTGTTTTATATCCTCATGATGACCCGCTGGTGATCAAAATGAGAATGAAGGAGGTCATGATTTCAAGAGTACTGGTCGACAATGGTAGCTCGACAGACATCATGTTCTACTCGTGCTTCGATAGTTTAAATCTAAAGCTATCTCAACTAGAGCCTTACCACAGACCCCTGATTGGATTTGCTGGCGAGAAAGTATTTCCACTTGGGACGATCAAGTTGGATATATTCATTGGTACGTGGACTGCTTGTCGGACAGAAAGAATACATTTCTTCGTGATGGATAAGAACGTCCATTCATCGTATAATATCATCATGGGAAGAGTAGGATTGAATAAGTTCGAGGCTGTACCATCTACAGTGCATCAGTGCCTAAAATTTCCAACAAACTTTGGAGTAGGAGTTGTGAAAGGTGATCAGAAAGTAGCTCGGGAATGCCATTATTCATCCGCCGAGCAAGAAGAACTGGAAGAATCAAAGAAAAAGACTACTACCTATCAAGTGGATGAAGGTGCAGAAATTGAAACATTGGATCCTCGAGATGAGTCGCAACTCGTGAAGGGTCAAGTGGTGGAAACTACTGAAAACATCCTTCTGGACGACGAGCACCCTGAGCGAACTACATAAATAGGTTCATCATTGGAAGCCTCATTAAAACAGGAATTGATAACTTTCCTTAGAAGCAGAAGACAAACTTTTGCGTGGAGTCATGAAGATATGCCTGGGATAGACCCAAACTTCTTATGTCACGAGCTCAATGTGAATAAGGAGATAAAGCCTGTGAAGGAGAGAAGAAGAGTATTCAGTCCCGAGAAGAATCAAGCTATACAGGAGGAAGTCGAGAAGCTCCAGATTGCTTGTTTCATTGAAGATGTTAAATATCCAGATTGGTTAGCTAATGTGGTAATGGTAAAGAAGAAAAACAACAAGTGGAGGATGTGTGTAGACTTCACCGACCTCAACAAAGCATGCCCAAAGGATCACTTTCCACTGCCCCGAATTGATCCACTGGTGGATGCTACCTCGGGACACGAGTTGCTGAGCTTCATGGATGCTTATTCTGGCTACAATCAGATCAAAATGAAACCTGAAGACAGGGAGGGTACTTCTTTCATTACCCCTCGGGGAACTTATTGTTATAATGTTATGCCTTTTGGTTTGAAAAATGCAGGTGCGACATATCAGCGGCTGATGAATAAAGTATTTGCTGAACAAATCAGTTGTAATATGGAAGTCTATGTTGACGATATGCTGACAAAAAGTAAGAAAGCTGCCGATTATCTAGTTGACTTAAGTCAGACTTTTGATCAACTGGATAAATATCAAATGAAGCTGAACCCGACGAAGTGCATATTTGGAGTACGAGAAGGCATGTTTCTCGGATACATTGTCAATCAGCAAGGCATTGAGGCAAATTCAGAAAAGATCAAACCTCTATTAGGGCTGCGATCTCCAACGACGAAGAAGAAAGTACAGAGTCTCACAGGACGAGTAGCAGCACTCAACAGATTTGTGCCACGAGCAACTGATAGATATCTCCCATTCTTCAAGACACTCAGAAAGACTTTTGAGTGGAATGATGAATGCGAGAAGGCTTTTCAATACTTGAAGAGATACTTGGGAGCACCTCCACTGTTGTCCAGGCCAGTGATGGGAGAAAAATTATACTTGTATCTTACAGTGTCCGAGAATGCAGTTAGCTCGGCGTTAATCAGAGTGGAGAATGGAGTGCAAAAACCAATTTACTACACAAGTAAGGCCTTCCGAGAAGCAGAGATCAGATATCCAAGGCTGGAAAAGTTAGCACTGGAGCTTATTGAGGCAAGTAGGATAATGAGGCCATACTTCTAGGCTCATACCATAGTAGTATATACTGATATGCCATTGAGGCAAGCCCTGCATAAGCCAGAAAAATCAGGAAGATTGATGTACTGGGCAACAGAGCTCGGTGAATATGATATAGTCTATGAACCCAGATCATCGCTTAAAGGGCAAGCTGTAGCAGATTTTATAGCGGAGTTCACCTATCCTGATAGCTCCAAGGAATAAAAGTTGCTCGCTGATCAACCTGTGGATGTTACAGGATCAACAAACACAAGCCCAGACCAATTCCGATTGGTAAAAGGGCGTGTGGATGTTACAGGACGTGACGCAGAGATAGTTGTGAGGACTCCGGACGAGAAATAAGAGTTTCTCGCTGATCAACCTATGGATGTTACAGGATCAACAAACACTAGCTCAGACCAACTTCGGTTGGTAAAAGGGCAAGTGGATGTTACAGAATCATTAAATTCAAGCTCAGACCAACTTCGGTTGGTAAAAGGGCAAGAAAAAATTATCGACGAAGAGCGAGAAATATCCGGGGAGGATGAAATGAAGCAACAAATATTTCATCGAGGAACTCTAACTGATCATAAATTTGAAGATGAGTTACCTATATAGATACTATATGTAGATGGCTCATCTTGCACTACAGGATGTGGCGCGGGGATAGTTTTGAGCACTCCAGATGAGGTCGATGTGGAATACGCCTTGCGTTTCCAATTCAAAGCTTCCAACAATGAGGCTGAGTATGAGGCCATGATTGCAGGACTTGGTTTAGAAAAAATTATGGAGGCGCAGCAGATTATTGTCTTCAGTGATTCTCAATTGATCGTAAATCAAATGTTGGGAGTATATGCAGTTAGAGGAGAATTAATGATCATATATCATGCAAAGGGAAAGGAACTAGTGTCAGAATTTATCGCTATTCAGCTGGTTAGAATACCAAGAATGGAGAATGCGAGAGCAGACGCCCTAGCTCGACTAGCATCAGCTACTCGCACCGAGCTACGACGTACAATCCCAATTGAAGTGCTAGCTGGTCGGAGTATAGATGAAGATCTGACGATGAACTTTATCACCCTTGATTTAGGACCATCTTGGATGGATCCCATCAGGGCATATATTGAAGAAGGAGAATTACCAATTGACAAGCTCGCAGCCAAGAAATTAAAATTTAAAGCTGCTCGGTATGTATTAACTAATTATGTTTTGTATAGACGAGGAATTATGGCAGGCTTGTAGAGATGTGTACATCCCTCCGAGGTGAATGAATTGATTGAAGAGATCCATGAAGGGTCCTGTGGAGCACATGTAGCAAGTCGAACGCTTTTACAAAGGGTCATGACACAGGGATACTATTGGCCGACAATGAGGGCTGATTATATAGCCTATGCCAAGAAATGTGATAAGTGCCAGCGCTTTTCATCCATCCGAAGAACTCCACAAGCATTGTTGGCACCCATAACTTCCCCTTGGCCATTTTCATTATGGGGAATTGATTTGGTTGGGCCACTGCCAACGACCCGAGGAAGATTCAAATACCTCGTCGTCGCAGTAGATTATTTTACGAAGTGGGTAGAAGCTGAGCCACTCATTGATATGACGTACGAGAAGGTGTACAAATTTGTCTGGAAGAACATCATTTGTCGATATGGTCTTCCTCATGCTTTCATCACAGACCATGGAACACAATTTGATAACGAGGAGTTCGCTGCCTATTGCCATTAGTCAAACATTTTGAAGGTCCACTCAGCACCAGGCCATCCTCAAAGCAATGGACAAACTGAAGTAACAAATAAAACGCTGCTGAATGGTTTGAAGAAAAGACTGGATGATGCGAAAGCAAATTGGATCAACGAGCTACAATCAGTACTTTGGGCTTACCGAACTAATCCCGAGTAGCAACAGGAGAATCACCATTTATGCTGGCGTTTGGAAGTGAAGCTGTTATACCTGCCGAGTTGGGCCTCCCAACACACAGGGTACTGAATTTCAATTCCCCTGTCAGCGACTTAATGAGAAGACTGGATTTAGACATGCTCGAGGAAGTTAGAGAAGAAGCAGCCATCAGAAATGCTGCATACCAATAGCAAACAACTCTATTCGACAATAAGATGGTGAAGAAGTGCGACCTGAAAGAAGGAGACTATGTGCTGAAGAAAGTAATCCAAAAGCACAATAAATTGGAGGCAAATTGGCATGGACCATACCGAATTACAGAAGTTGTTCGACCAGGAACTTACCGAATAGCAACTCTAGAGGGAGAGGAGTTTAAGAACGCATAAAATGCAGAGCACCTGCGCAAGTATTATCAGTGATGTATAATCCCATGTAATGCAGTTCCATCATTATGAATAAAATGAAGATATTCTGCCAAAGTTCTTCCTTTTATTGAGAATTTTTTGGGGAATACTAGTGTTACACACTACTCGGCAAAGCTCTAGACTGCTCAACAAAATATTCCTAAAAATGCTAACTTCGGTTGGTTAGGAAACAAAATATTCCTAAAAATGCCAACTTCGGTTGGTTAGGAAACAAAATATTCCTAAAAATGCCAACTTCGGTTGGTTAGGAAACAAAATATTCCTAGAAATGCCAACTTCGGTTGGCTAGGAAAAAAAATATTCCTAAAAATGCCAACCTGTTTGGCTAGGAAACAAAATATTCCTAAAAATGCTAACTTCGGTTGGTTAGGAAACAAAATATTCCTAAAAATGCCAACTTCGGTTGGTTAGGAAACAAAATATTCCTAAAAATGCCAACCTGTTTGGTTAGGAAACAAAATATTCCTAAAAATGCCAACCTGTTTGGCTAGGAAACAAAATATTCCTAAAAATGCCAACCTGTTTGGCTAGGAAACAAAATATACTCGCAAAGGCCAACTTATGTTGGTCGGGAGGTAAGATTACATCCAGAAAGCGATAAAAGTCTACTAACTATGGCTGGTCGGAGATAAAAACCCACCAACTGTAGTTAGTCGACAAGCAAAATTTACCGATCTTGGTCGGTCGGAAACATTTTATGGGTAAAATTATTTCAAAAAGACTAACTATAGCTGGTCGGGGATAAAAACTCACTAACTGTAGTTGGTCGACATGGAGAATCTAACAACCTTAGTTGGTTGGAAACATTTTAAACAACATTTTTATACTCATTACTTTATTATTAAGTGATCGAGCAACAGTATTGATACTTGTAACTTTTTAATTGTTACTGAGTTAGTTGACAAACAACACAATATTGTTATCTTTTTAACAAATATGCACAAATATAAAGTGTTTGATAATTACAAGACATAAGCAATCAAGATTTGCAAACAAAAATGAAAGTCTTTCATTGAATTCAAAATAAATTACATGAAAAGTACATTGATATTGAAATGCCAACTAACTATTACATCAAAAATTCCTATTCTACTGGTCTCTTCCCCTCTGCTTTTGACACAGGTTCCTCGCCAGCAGGTGGATCATTTAAAGACAGAGGAGAATTGATGAAGTTGAGATCCTTAAACATCCTGACATTCATCACGGATGGTGGATCTAAGAGATGCTCGGGACGAGATACCTCAGTTTGAGAATGTAAATTGTAGTCACCGAGATACTTTGAAATTAATCTCCGAGGAATGGCCCGAGCAGGGATCCAACTCATGTCCAGTTTGTATGGTGGCACAGGCAAGTCGAGTAACCCGGGATCATGGTAGTCCCACAGATAATGACCTTATTCAAGCTTCAACACACCTAAGGCATTCAGCCAGCCTTGCTTATAGCCCTCATTGTTGGCATTCTGGATACGATCGTCCAAGTGGAATAGTGCTTCGTTGTATCCAACCATCCAGAACTCCCTGGGCTGTTTGTGGAACTGATATGTCAGCCTCTTTATCTGCTCGTGGAGATTCTTGATGAAAAGATCCTTATTCTCTAAGACTGACTTCTGCGCAGAGAGCTATTTTTCCAGGTCCCTAATCTTCTTTGACATATCAGACAACGCCTGGTTCTTCTCCATTAATTGGAAAGCCTAGTTCTCTAAGGCAGACTGAGTCCTCTGTTCCTCAACAAGAACCCGAGCTGCTCTTGCTCATCCCCGAGGAGCTCTTGCTCGACCACGAGAAGATGAAGAGGTTCCAGATCTCTTCAAAGTCTCCAACTCGTCCCTCAACTTGGCGTTCTCAACCTCTAAGAACGAAAATCCCTCGTCGGTCACTGGGATCAAGGCACTAGAAGTGGAAGCTGCAGACTTCAATTGTGACAGCTCCTTTTACAGGTTGTTGTTTTCATTTTCCAGCAACTCAACAATCTGTCAACATTCTTTGACCTCACCTCTCAAGGTTCTCTCCCTTACATCGTACCCAGCAAAAAGCTTCTCGTAGCCCTTGTAGGCAATGATCTGCTGGTATTTCTTCTCGTACCCCTCATGCAACAAGGTAGTGGATTCTTTTTATTGAAGCTGAAGGTCTTAGATGGTGCTTTGAAGATCCTCGATCATTTCATAATAGGCAACGTTATTATCCACTGCCCGATCGAGTAGACACTTCAGATATTGATATGCTTCAACTGCATGTTCTGAAGCATCTTGGCCGAGGATGCCTATAACTTGTGCTGCACTCAGGTCTGTGTGACCAGCTTTAAAATAATCATTACATTGTCACAGCAACTTAGTATCATGGGTAGAGAGTAATTCCATCCTGTCCGAAAACTAGCAGAGAAAGAAAGAACAATCATCAATAAGAAATATATGCAGAGTATGAATTGAAAATAGTCAACAGTATGCAAAAAGTTCAAGTTTTATTAGATCATAGTTCAGAGTTACATATTCTGGGTTACATTTGATAAAGAAAAAGAAAATAAAGATAAACACGAACAATTCTACACCTTCTCCTTATCTCCCAAAACCTTCTCGGGAGGCTGGGATGAAGATGTAGGTTGCTCGGAGGGGATGGATAGTTGCTCGGGCAGTACTGGCAATTGCTTGGAAGAACTGACGATCTGCTGAAGTTCCTCGACAGCGGGTTGAATGGCTGGGGGATGCTCTCCCATCATCATAGAAGATTCTTCTGAGGTAGCTTCGTCCTCTTCAAGCTCTTCTGGGGTTGGAGGGGAACCAGAAATGTGTTATTGGAAAAGCTCAGAAGATTTATCAACCTTTATTTCCTGGAGAGCTGTAACCCATCCATCTCTGAAGTACTTCAGGCTGCCATAGTCCACTTGTGATACCATGGCAGCCAACCCTTTGTTCCACCCCTTGTCCCAGCCAGCGCTGAAGGACTTCTTCACAACCATCTTCCTCTTCAATTTCTTCGAGGAGAGCTGCTCGGACAGCAGGTTCTCAGCAGCCTTCAATTTATTTTTTGCCTCCTCTTTCTGCCGACCTACTTCCCGAAGCCGAGCCAACTCCTCCTCGGCAGCCTTGAGTTTATCTTCAAACTCTCCAGCAGTGTTGAGCTTCTCTTCAAGCTCCTTATTAGCCTTCTCCAGGGCGTTTATTCTCTTCTCCAACTCCTTGGAGGCATCAACAGCTCGAGCTTTTTCTTTCTCGATGGAGGCAAACTTCTTCTCCCAGACAGCCTTATCAGTGGCATACTTCTGGAAAGAGTCTTCCAAAGACTTGATAGCCTCTTCCAGAGCTCCCTCCACACTGGACGAGGAACATGAAGCTTTAATTGCTTCATCCTTCTTCAGGATTATGTTAAAGCAGCTTGTCAACTGTGAACAAAAAAAGAAAGCAAGTTAGAAACAGAAATGACAAAGGAAATATGAAAAGTTGAAAGTAAGAAGACTTACAAAAGCAAGGTGACGAGCAGCTAGTGAGGTGACCACGTCCCGAGTAAGGTTTTCTTCAGTACCTTGGACCTCGGGAATGATCGAGGACTTTTTCGAGCTCATGGCAGAGCTCGGGGGAACAAAAGTTGGAACCCCAGTTCCAGTAACTGGGGGATGAGTGATGGTATCAGCCAAATTGACCGAGGAGCTTTTCTTCAGCCTCCTCGTGGGAACAGGAACGGATTCAACCAAGGAAGAACCCTTGGTCGGTGATATCACAATCACCTCTCCAGGAGCAGCAGACCTGCTCGGAGCCAGTGCGGGCTTCTCAGCAACCTTCACAACTGCAGCAGCTGAGGAAGGTGCATCATTTTTCTTCGTCCCCTCCCTTAGGACATCAATCCTACTCCTTTTTGCCTCCTCAGAACCGGAGGCAGTTTTCTCAAACAGGGTAGGAGGTCTTCTCTTCTTCATCCTTTCACTTAAAGGAATATGGGATTCAGGCAATGAGTTTGTGGAAGCTGGTACTGGCTCTGATTCACTTATCACTGGACGAGCAGTGAAAGAAGTGGTGTAGCTCTTGTACTGGAGAAGATACGAATCCGACCTAATGTGCTCGTCGGCAACACTCTGATCCAGACTCCAGATAAGTTTCAGATGTCTTACATTAACATCTGCTTCCTTTGGGCACTTTCTTTTGTTATCAACTGCAAATAAACAAACATTGAAATATTAGTGGCACATTTTATCAAACATAAAAGAAACATGATTTCAAAATAAATAAAATGAAATAAAAATAACCTATCCCATTGCCATAAGGAGGGCATCTGGGACCCTGGTAAACCTCATCTCCAGTTAATGGAGGGTGTTGCCAATTTTTTATGACAACCCCGTGTTCAAAATAATCCCTATTGGCATCAGGGAGATTGACTAATAAGGCTCTATTTAAAAATCTAGTTTTTAAATAAAAAATATTATCATTAACTGCCCATCTATAGCAGTACATGATTTCTGGAATTCATATGCGAGTTCCATGGACTTGATTTAATTTATGCACCCCATCAACTATTCTCTATGTGTTGGGGCTATTCTCGCAGGAACGACGTCAAAATAATGACAGAATTCCAGACACAAGGGATTTGATGGAAAATAAAATCCACACTCAGCAATAAAAAGGCTGGGGAACCAATGTCCCTCGGCCAAATTGAAATAATCAGAAGGCTCGGAAAACTCTTCCAAGACTACCCAAGAGGGAATGGAAAAATCAGAGCGAAACTTTTCAAAAGACTCAACAGAGTAAACCATGATGATGAATAAAAAAAATGAAGAAGATCTTACAGAAAAAGAGTAGAGCTGTTGACAACGAACGATGGAAGAGATGAACACACAAGAGAGTAGAAGACAATGAAAAACTCGAAAACACAAATTTGAAAAGTAGAAGACGATGGGAGTATCTGTGAAGTTTAAATACCTTGCCTTGAGAAATGGTGAAGTAATGATTACAAAAAAAAAGATGATTACGTTATCGGCAGCTAAAAAGATGAAAAGTGGCGCGGGAATCAGAGCGGGCAGTAGCGGCTAAAAAGATGAAAAGTGACGCGGGAATCGAAGCACGAAGAAAAGTCCAAAAAAGCATGATTCTACGAATTGGGAAGGAGAAATAAATATAAGGGAAACGCTCCTAAAAATCTGGAAGACTATTTAAAGCTACCATATTCTGAGAAAGAATGTTCCATACTCCTCAAATTTCGAACTATGAAACATTGGGGGCTTCTGTTGATACCAAATTTAATCTGCTGACATGGACCAATCATATGAAGACACGTGGCTATCTACATGACAACAACAAGCACTTCCAAGATGATCACATGCTCCGAGGAACCATGTTACTCCGAGGAACTCATACGCTCCGAGGAACAGACCTCTCCGAGGAACTCTTTAGCACCGAGAAGCTCAAGCGGTCCGAGCAACTCAGGCGGTCTGAGCTGCACCTCGAAGCAGGATACCAACAGTTTAACTTCTCATTAAATGCTTATCATTCAGACGCACACGCAAAAAAGGGCATTAAATGTATTACCCTTTCATATGTATATCATTTAATGTATTACCCTTTCACATTACAACCTCAGGGCTATAAATACATTATACAATCCTCATTGTAAAGGGACCCAAATCCATAGTGGAATTTCTTGATAGAAATTATAATCGAGAATTCCTAAACACTCAGCAATAAAGCAACAGTGGACGTAGGCCATTCTTATAAGGCTGAACCACTTTAAAATTCTTTGTCTCATTTATTTATCTGTGATTAAATAATTAGAGTAATCTAATTTTTTACATCAACACCTAAAGTTCTCGACCAAATTTGGAGTGGGAGTAGTAAAAGGAGATCAGAAAGTTGGTCGAGAATGCTACTATTCATCTGTCTAAGAGGAAGATATGTTAGACGTAAAGAAGAAAACCACCACTTATCAAGTGGATATATCTAAGCCAAACAACGAATATGAGGTTGAAACCTTAGATCCAAGAGAGAAATCTAAGTTCGTAAAAGGCCAGGTGATAGAGGCAACATGAAGCATTATTCTGGACAATGATAAACCATAAACGAACCACTCAAATAGGAGCGTCGTTGGATCCATTTCTTAAACAGGAGTTGGTGGCCTTCTTGAGACAAACAAAGAAGGTGTTCGCATGGAGCCATGAAGATATGCCTGGTATAGACCCGAACTTCCTATGCCATGAGCTTAATGTTTATAAGGAGGTTAAACTTGTAAACTAACGAAGAAGATTTTTTAGCCTGAAGAAGAACCAGGATATACAAGAAGAGGTGAAAAAGCTTCAAAAGGCTTCCTTTATTGAAGATGTGAAGTACCCAAACTGGTTGGCCAATGTAGTTATGGTCAAGAAGAAAAATAATAAGTGGAGGATATGTGTGGATTTTACTGACTTAAATAAGGCATACCCAAAGGATCATTTTTCTTTACCATGAATTCATCAACCGGTGGATGCTACTTCAGGGCACGAGCTGCTGATTTTGGTTATAACTATATCAAAATGAAGTCGAAAGATAGAGAAATCACTTCCTTTATTACTCCCCGGGGAACTTATTGCTATAATGTTATGCCATTTGGTCTAAAAAATGCAGGTGGCAATTATCAAAGACTGGTGAACAAAGTATTTGAGGAGAATATAGGCAAGAACTTGGAGGTTTATGTTGATTATATGATAACTATGATAAAAAAAAGCTACTGATCATATCGCCGACCTTAGCCAGATGTTTGATCAATTGGAAAAGAACCAGATGAAGTTAAACCCCACCAAATGTGTCTTCAGAGTTCAGGAGGGAATGTTCCTCAGTTATATAGTAAATTAAAGGGGCATTGAAGCTAATCCTGATAAGATCAAAGCCTTGATAGAAATGCAATCCTCGATCAGCAAAAAGGATGTTCAAAGGCTAATAGGGCGTATAGAAGCACTCAATAAATTTGTGTCCCGAGTAATGGACATATGTCTACCATTATTTAAAGTACTCAGAAAAACCTTTGAATGGAACAATGAATGTGAAAAGGCCTTCCTGGAATTGAAGAAGTACCTGAGAGCACCCCCACTACTCTCCCGACCAGTGTTGGGAGAAAAGTTGTATTTGTATTTGAATCAGTTGTTAGTTCTGCCTTGATCAGGGAGGAGAATGAAGTTCAAAAGCCAGTTTATTACACTAGCAAAACTTTTTAAGGAGCAAAAGTCATATATCCAGATTGAAGAAGTTAGCATTAGCTTTAATTGAGGCTAGTAGACGAATGAAGATATATTTTCAAGCTCACGCCATAGTGGTATATACTGACATACCACTGAGGCAAGCTTTGCATAAGCCAGAAAAATCTGGGAGATTGATGTATTAGGCTGTGGAGTTGAGGGAATATGACCTTATATATGAACCAAGGTCTGCTTTAAGAGGCCAAGTTGTGGCAAATTTTATTACAGAATTCACTTACCCAGAAGTTCCTGAGCAACAAGGGACTCTCGCCGAACAACATTTAGGAGTCAGTAGGCCTACTGGAGATAAGACCAACCAACTCAAAATAAGGGAAACTACAGAAGAAGTTACCACCGATTAGCCAGAACCCTCCAGCGGAGTACGGGAGATGAAAAAGAAATATGCGGAAGTAAAGGATAAAATCTTCCATCAAGGGATTCTGATAAACCAAGCATTTGACAGAAATATTCCCATATGGACTCTGTATGTTGATGGGTCATCCTGTGTAACTGGATGTGGAGCAGGAATTATCCTCAATACTCCTGATAAAATAGACATAGAGTACACTCTTCAATTCCAATTTCAAGCCTCCAATAATGAGGCAGAGTATGAAGTTGTGATTTTTGCTTTAAATCTAGATAAGTCACTGAATATCGGGCAAGTTATGGTATACAATGATTCACAGTTAGTGGAAAATCAGGTGTTGAACATATATGCAGTTAAAGGAGAATTGATGTCCAGATACTTAGATAAAGCTTTGGAGGTAATTGCCACTTTACTAGATGTTCAAATAATCGAATTCTAAGATTGGAAAATTCTCGAGTAGATGCACTTACTCGGCTACCTTCTGCAACCAGAACTGAGCTGCGAAGAACTATTCTTATTGAGCTACTTTCTAATAGAAGCATTGATGAAGATCCGACGGTTAATTTTGTTGTGGTGGATCTGGGACCATATTGGATGGATCCTATAAGAACTTATATTGAAGACGGAACTCTGCCAGCCGACCTACTCAAAGCTAAGAAGTTAAAATACAAAGCTGCGAGGTATGTGCTAGAAAATGGTGTGTTATATAGAAGATGATTGACTGTTGGACTGCAACGACATGCGCATTCTAGTTGAAGTAAAAAATTTGATTGAGGAAGTCCATGAAGGGTCTTGTGGGGCCCATATAGAAGGGAGAACTTTGTTGCGAAGAATCAACACATAAGGGTACTACTGGCCAACCATGCGAGCAGAATGTGCAGTTTTCGCCAAGAAGTGTGATAAGTGCTAGAGATTTTCCACCATATGCAAGACTCAACAAGCTCTCCTAACACCAATCACTTCACCTTGGACCTTGTATATGTGGGGAATTGACTTGGTCAGGCCTCTGTCGACCACCCGAGGAAGGTTCAAGCACCTGGTTGTAGCTGTTAATTACTTTACTAAATGGGTGGAAGCTGACCCCTTGATCGATATGTCCTATGACAAGGTGTATCAATTCATTTGGAATAATATCATTTGTAAGTATGGCTTTCCCTATGCCTTTATCACTGATCATGGCACACAATTTGATAACGATGAATTTACTGATTATTGTACCCAATCCCATGTCCAAAAAATCCGTTATGCTCCTGGACACCCTCAAAGCAATGGCCAAATAGAGGTAACTAATAGAACTTTATTGAATGGGTTAAAAAAGGATGGAAAATGCTAAAGGGAATTGGATTAATGAACTGCATTTTGTCTTATAGGCTTACCGAATAACCCCTAGAACAGCTACTGGAGAAACTCCCTACATGTTGGCATTTTGTATTGAAGTTGTGATTCCTATCGAGATAGATTTAACTACTCACAAAGTTCTTAACTTCAATACCCCAGTCAGTGATTTGATGAGAAGGCTATACTTAGACATGCTAGAAGAGGTACATGAAGATGCATCTTTAAGGAATGCAGCCTATCAACAACGGGCTACACGTTTTTACAATAAGAGGGTGAAGTTGAGCAACTTAAAATAAGGTGATTATGTTTGGAAAAAGGTAATTCAAAAGAACAATAAGCTTGAAGCCAATTGGCATGGGCCTTATCGCATTACAGCAGTCATCCAACTAGGCACATATCAAATTGAGACCTTAGAAGGTGAAGAATTCAAGAATCCCTGGAATGAAGAACACTTGAGGAAATATTGTCAATGATGTAATCATGTTGTATTCATTTCATTTCAATATTAATGAGAATAGGATTTCCCGAAAATTGTTATGTATTTTTTTAGAGTACTAGTGCAATGCACTACACAGCAAGTATGGAAACAATACCACTAATGAAATATTGGTTGGTATCAACAAAAATGTAAAAACACCAACAACGTTGGTCGGCATAAACAAAGGCACCAACAAAGTTTATTGTCAACGCAAACCACCAACAAAAATATTGGTTGGTATTAATAAAAACACCAACAATGTTGGTCCACATCAATAAAGACACCAACAAAGTTGGTGTTAAAAAAACCACGCAAGGCAAAATTGTAAGTCCCAAATGTTTGGTTAACGAAGACCCGGATGAATAATTTTCATCTAAACTGGGCTAAAAGATGGACAAATGTTCCACTCATGCCTAGGAACCAAGGTAATTAATGCAATTGCCTAAAAATTGAGGTACATAAGTAGAACCATGGTGATGAATTAGTAATTGGTATGATACTTAGGATAATCTTAAGTATATCAATGGAATCGGTGAAAAACTACAGATTGACAAATCATCAACCCAAAATTAGAGAATGACTAAAAGTTGATCCATTCACAATCAAAGACTAAGAAGACATTCATATACGAAGACTGACTAAAAATTGATGATAAAATAATCTTTTCATTAAGTCGATTAAATAATTACATATTGTTGCTTAACATGCAGAAACAAAATACAAATCCTTATTCTACATGGCATTTTCCTTCAGCCTTAGAAACAGAATCCATGCCAGCTGGAGGATCATCCAAAGTATAAGGAGAATTGATGAAGTTAAAATCTTGAAGCATCTTGGCATTGCTTGTACTAGGACGATCAAGAAGATTGGGAGGTCAGACGATATCTAGTTCATCATATTGCTCGTAATCTCCTAAGTACTTCGAAATCAAGCATTGAGGAATACGATGAACATGAATCCAGTTAACCTTCAACTTAAATGGAGGATTATCAAGCTCCAATAAACCTGGGTCATACCAATCCCATAATGAATCGTTCTGATCCACCTTCATCACAGTTAAAGCGTTCATCCAACCCCATTTATAGGAATCATTCTTAGACTATTACAGCCTATCATAAAACTGCCCCAAAGCTTTATTATACCCATCCATCCAAACCTCCCTTGGTTTCTTATGGAATTGAAAGGTTAATTTATTAACTTGAGACTGTAGCTTCTTCATTACATCCTTAACCTGTAATTGGGAAGGTTGAGTAGATAGTTGTTCAGACAAGGTCTGCATCTTTTGGGACATCTCAGTAATAGCTCGGTATTTGGCTTTTAACTATACAACTTGATTGTCAAGGGTTTGTTTATTCCTAATTTCTTCTAGGGTTCCTCGACCGGGCTTATTCCTTGCTCGGGAAGAGGATACAGGCTTAATATTTTTTAAGGATTCCAATTTGTCCCTTAATATTGCATTTTCAGCCTCTAAAAAGGAGTATCCCTCATTAGTAGTAGTAATAGTAGTTCTAGAGGCAGAGTTCAAAAGGTTCACTTAATCCCCCAACTTATTATTCTCCTCTTCTAGAAGTTTGTCAACAGTTCTAGTTTCTTCAACTTCAAGCTTAAGTAAAACTTCTTTTTTATTATAAATAGAAATAAAGTTGTCAAAACCCCGACCTACACTCAAGCTTTGATATTTCTGCTCATAGCTCTCGTGCAATAGCGCAGTCAACTATTTATATTATTCTTGAAGTTCTTCTATCATCTCATAATACACAATATTATTTGTTACTGCTTTATCAAGTAAGTACTTTAAATATTTGTAGGCCTTTTTAGCCTGCTCTGATGCATCATCACCAAGCAACTTAACAATTTCTTTCTTGGATAAGTCTATATGACTTGCTTTGAAAAAAGCATTGTATTTCCTCAATAGCTCGGTATCATTGGAAGGCAGTTGTTTCATCTTCGCCATAAACTAGCAAGAAGAAATGACCACCAATCAACGATAAGAATGAAGAAAGATAATGATCAACGAGAGACAAAAAGGAACAAAAGGTTTATTTTATTGATAATAAAGAAGTCCTGATACAATAAAAATAAAGAAAAGAAACAAAAAAGAAAAAAAGGGTAAATGCCGAATAAATTTACACCTTCTCCCTATCAATCTCAACCTTCTCAGAAAAAGGGAGTATAGACTGAAGATGCTCGGTGTGTTCAGATTGAGGAAGAGAAGACTCAATAACTTTAGGTTGGTCGGCAGCAGATTCAACCACTAGAGAAGACTCCTCAGGACTAACTTTATCTTCAATCTCATCCTCAATGGCAGAAGGAGGACCATGAGTATGTCTCTGAAAAATTTTAGAGCCTTCAACTGTGTTCAACTACTGTAGGGCAACAACCCAACCATCTCTGAAACATTTTTATTTTGCATACTCAATCTAAGAAGAGGCAACATAAATGGCTTTGTTCCAGCCCTTTTTCTAGCTAGCACTGAAGGATGCCTTCACAGTAGACTTTATCTTAGATCTGGCAAAGGATATAAGCTCTTCAGCAGTCTTAGCCCTGTGCTCAACTTCCTCTACCTTATGCTCAGCTTCCTTTCCCCTACTCCTAGCTTCCTTGGTCTGCGCTCAGCTTTAAAGGCATTTTTATCAAATGTCTGTCGAGTAGTTTCATTTGTCTTTAGTTTATCCGCCCAAGTACTATTCTCAAACTCCAGGGCTTGCTGAGAATCGAGCAAAGACTTCTTCAAACTAGTCCAGTCTTTCTCTACATCATTTGAAGAAGAATCATTAATTGCATCATCCTTCTCCAACATATTATTGAAGTGGACCAAGAACTGCAAGAGAAGAAGATCAAGATTAATATATGAGAAATATAAAAGACAACATAACTAAGAAAATGAAAATCACTTACTGATGCAAGGCTCTGAGCAGCTAATTCAGAAACCTTTGCTCGGGGGAGCATGGCATCCACCCCCCCTGTGGTCTGGAAGAGTACCAGACTTGATCAACTTCTTGGCCAAACCAGGAGCAATAATTGCTGGAGGAACAACATCAGAAGAAGGTAATTCAAGTAAGGTCTGTTGATCAGTCACCTGGTCAACCTGCTTCTCTACAAACCCTCTCCTAAGTCTCCTCAAAGGAACTTCAACATCTTTGGGAGTTGGGTCCTTGGGGACTGGGGGCTTTATAACATCCCTTATTTTCTTCTTGGCTCCTTCAGCATAGCTTGGGAGCCAGAAGTTCTACCACTGAGAAGATCAGGAAACTTTCTCTTCTTTATGATTTCAGAAAGAGGAGTGTTTGAATCAACAGTAACTTCTTGATCAAGATCAATCACCAGAACAGGAGAAGCAACAGGTCTAGCAATAAAGGAAGAAACGGTATTTCTATATTAAAGAAAATAGGAAGCAGACCTAGCGTGCTCCTCAGCAACTGTCTTATGAATCTTCCCAGATAAACTTCAATTCTTTCAAATTTACTTCACTCTCTTTGGGGTATTTTCTTATCTGGATAACTGTAATTAAATTTACAAAGCAACAGTCAATATGAAATTTTATCAAATATAAACAGGGAAAAATTATTAAAACACAAAACAACCTATTCCGTTGCCAAAGAGCAGACATCTATGTCCTTGATATTTAGCACCTCTAACTAAAGGGGCATGTTGCCAATTTGTTACAACTACCCCATGATCAAAATAATCCCTATTAGAATCATGGAGGTTAACTACTAAAACTTTACTAACTTCCCTAGTTTTCAAATAATAAGTGGTATCACTAGTTACCCATTTATAACAAAATATTATTTCTGGAATCCCTGGATGGATTCCATGGATTTTATTTAACCTATATACTCCATTCACGACTCTCCATGTGTTAGGATTTACTCTTGCAGGTACAATATCAAAATATTGACAAAACTCCATACACAGGGGATACATGAACCCACATTCATCAATAAAGATGGAAGGGGACCGATAGCCTTCAGCAAGAGAGAAAAAATATGAAGGAAAAGTGGGATGTTCTAGTACAACCCAAGATGGAATGTTAAAGTCAATTATGAACTTATCAAGCGACTCGATAGACTAAACCATGATGAAGAAAACAAATAAGAAGAGAAGAAAAATTCTTATAAATATTTAAGGATTCAACAAGAACTGAAGACAGAAAAGAAAACAATCGCACGAAAGATAAAAGAACATAGCATCAGAATAAAAAAAATGAGAGGTAGAAGATGATCGAAGTTTTATCGCCTTTTTTATAAGTTGCCTTGAAAAATGGGAAAAGTAATGATTAAAGTGAACGACGATTGAGAATACGGCGGCTAACAAGGGAAAAGATGAAGATACCCCAGATGCTAAAATTTGAAATATTTACAAAATTGCCATTCGTACTTAAAAAATGTCAATTAAGTGGATAAATTTCACAAGTCTCAAAGGTCTGTAGCCGACCAAGCAGCCTGAACTACTATTAAAACATTATATTCCACACTTTCACATCATCTCCAAGTATAAAACATTGGGGGCTTCTGTGGATACCAAAATTTACCACCTTACATGGACCAATTATAAGCCAACACGTGTCATCCAATGTGGCACAAATCCAAGTCAGCACGATGCAAAAGCCCGACCAACAAAGAAGCCTGACCAACAGGGCAACCCCACCAATGGCCAGAAATCCAACCTTTATAACCAACTAAGCAGCAACAATTTAACAACCTGTACAAACCAATGAAGCGACAACAGTAGTATATTTAATTTTCATTATGTATTGATGTAAAAGCCTAACAAATGAAGGCATTCCATCTTTTCACACGAAAACTATCAACACCCCTCTTGGGTTATAAATACATTGTATCACTCTCATTGTAAGGGATCGAAAAACAAGTCAAGGCAATCAATACATAATAGTGGACGTAGGCTTTTCTATTGAGCCGAACGATTTTAAAAATCTCTTTGTCGTATTTGTTTTTGATTATTTATCCTTGATCAATCAATTATACCAAGTCTAGTTTTTTGCATCAACACTCAATATTATTTATAAAGTTTAGAATTTGACTTAAATGATTTGGAATAAATCAATCGGGATTTTTTTAAAGTATTTGGGTGTGTCACGACACAATTGATATATTTTTGGGATAAAATATTTGTGACGCACTTTGAAATGTATTACGGGATTGTTTGGGTAATTTAGACCCTTAGAGTTGGTCTCGGGTATTTATATAGATATGAGTTGGGTAGTTATCGGGATAATTAGATTTTATATTTCGGCTTATTTGGGGGTCCAAAGTTGGGGCCTGGGAATTGAAAAAAAGATATAAGATTGGAAGAAAGAAGAATAAACCCCCACTCCTATCAAAACCTAATCCTAGCAGCCCCAATTCAAGAGAGAGAGGAACAAAGGCTTATGAGGAGAAAGAGAATCCATTGAAGAGGAACATAGGCATTTATACACAATCCCCGACAAGGATTCTCTTGCCATTCTTATTCAATTTGTGTTATTTTCATATGAGTGTTAACTCCATGCTTAGATTTAAAGTTAAATTATATTTTGAGATTTCTTGGATTTAAGGCTTATTATATTTTATTTGTAGATGATGAATGACACATGTAGAGGAAGGAATTAATATGTAGGAATAGTCTTAGAAATTTGGTATTGAGAATCTAATTTGATGTTAGATTTATTCAAGTTTGATGACAAATTGGGAATAAAGTAAATGATTAAATGTAGGGATTTTTTTTACATAAATTTATGGATTGAAATATAGATATAGATCCCCTTATTAAACAACCCTTATGATGAATTTTAATATGGTTGAAAGCTGGGAGATAATCCCAATGTTAATCTTTGACAGTTATTAAATGGGAATTCATGTTGTCGTGTGAGGGGTGTGAAATCGGTGTAGCATAACTATTCTTGGGTTTAGAAATCACAAAATTGAATGAACTGTAATTGAGAAGGGTGTACAGAAAGATAAGAAAGCTCAGTCAAGCGACCATGAAAGTTGCTCAAACGGTCATAAAGTCGCTCAAATGACATAAAAAGTAGTTCAAACGACATGTATCTCGTTCAAATGAGAATAGTATCCCGTTCGAACGATATAGCTATCTCGTTCAAACGACCATGGATTTAGACATGGAGATAGATATTTTCGTTACAAACGTGTGACCGCTAGTTTCGTATATTCTGATTTGTTTTTGAATTAGTTACGAATTTATTACAGAAGGGTGTTCGAAACCAAAATCCTTTGTGAGAAATCAAATCTGAATTACTTGGGGATGTCTGTTGATGAGCGTTGGACTCTGGAAAAATATTAAGGAACATTATATTTACCTTGGAATCTGATGGGAATGAATTCGAGGTATGGACCTAGAGTGTTTAGGATGAATAACACTCGAAAATATATTAACGTATTCAGATGGTCATTTCAGATGAATTTAGCATACAAGCTTGTATCTTAAGGTGGAATTTAATTGATAGAAATCAAATGGAACCTAATACTTAGAGTCTTATGGGATTAGTATTAAGGAATATTAAATTTAATTAGGTTGTCAAACTCACTAACGAAATTTGGTGAAATAAATTCTAAAGGATTAAATCACGGGTCTAGTGAATACGTCTGGGCATTATAATTGAGTGACACTACTTTAATAAATTAATTGATGTGTAATTAATTAAATTTAGAGTCGGGTCAACAGACTCGGGTATTGAGGGATAGTGCTATGGGGGTTAGGCACGGGGTTTCCAGTTTAATTTATTATGGATATAATAAAATATCAAATATCGAATTTATTAAAGTGTGTTTGACCTAATAGTGGGATTTTGTGTAATAAATTCTGAAGGGGGTGTAGATACGGACCGAATGAGTGAGACTGGGTATTGTACGTATATGTACATATAACCCTTTTCGAATTAGTTAACTCCTTCTATATGTACATATAAAACTTATTGAAAAGGTATCAAGAAACAAATAAATATTAATAATCTGAATGATTAAAGTTGAGTCAGGGGGACAACATGCTAAGATTATTAAATGTGAGGGAAAGGTTAGTTTGGGAAAATAACTATGCCTAGGTATTTAAGGAGTAATAAATTATGAAGCAAATATGAGTTAAGTCCAAAGAGGATTTTGTGAGACATAATATTTAATTATAAAATAGTCGTAGGATAACGAGTTAAAATGAGTTATTGAATAATTGGCTAAAATGCTATGGTTAAGCCTAGAAGGCTATAATTTATATGAATTGAGATATCCTTGGATTAAGGTGGTTATATGGTAACTACTTATACACATTGGGTGATAATATGTATTTGTGTGGACATACCAGTGGACCGTCCTATCGGCTCGGGGGTTCGCACGTCGGTCCGCGTACGACACATCGGCACAGGTGGGCTTGACGATGTGTAAGACGAATAGGTACTACGTGGAGGCTCCACCCTCGAGGGGTAAGTGTGGCGCTGATCGTTCCTGTATTATCACAGGGTATTGGCCGTATAAATGTGTCCTGAATAGGGACCGCCCCCGAATTGTGTGTGTTTTGTGGTGTCCGCTTAGGATAAGGGATTCCTCCGGACTTGTTGATAGAGCATGAATGAGACACCAACGATAGATGCCCTTGTGAGCCATATATGTATATACGGGCATATATATATATATATACCCATTTATACATTATCGTATACCTTACATGGGATATTTGCAATACCCCATAATTTTACTGATTTGATTTAATGGGATTAATTAAATTAAATGAGAATTAATTGGAAATTAATCCGGATTTAAATACTAGCGAGACGTGAGTTGGTATTTGACTATGATGATAATATTGAGTATTACTGAGTATGTATGGTAATATATGATTATGAAAATTATTAAAATTATCGTGAATCATAAATACGACAATCTGGGAAATTAAGTTGGGACGCGCATGTCAGTCGTGTCAGGAATTAATTTAATTAGATTAAAAAGTAAATTATAATTTTATCGACCGTATGGTCATTTTGAGTGCGCCAACGTGTTCGGGGGGTCGAGATAGTCATAAAACACTAGCCGGGGGTTTAGCTTAGGTTCCGGGGCATCTTTAGGCCAAACCGATAACCCGGGAGGGTATTTTGGTCATTTTAAAATTTAAGGAAATAAGATCCATTAATTTTAGGGTTTATTTATTTATTTATTATTGGTAAGGCCATTAGGGCCATTATCATCCCAAAAACAAATAGTGGGCTACGTGAGTTAGAGGAGAAGTTGCAGGAGGTTTCCAAACCTTAGCCACCACCCACCACCACCACTTTCGACGGAATTGTGACAGGAAAGAAGGGAAGAATCAGCCCTCGGACACCACCAATGAATCTGAATAATAATCTTAAGGCAAGTGATTTGATTCCATTCGTTTCAGCGAATATTTCTTCCATGATTGGTGTAAAAATTGTTATTTACCTTGAAAGATGATGAAAACTCATGAAATTTGGTGGAGAGCTCTAAATCTTGGATAGGAATTGCATGTAGATTAGTAATGGATGAAATTCAGTAACCAAAACTTGACCCTTGATGGATTAAAATGAATTAAAGAAGAGAAATATCATGGTTCTTGAAGAAAATAGAAAACTAGGGTTTTTATGAAGATTTGATCCATATAAGGTTAATTGCTGATGATATAATGGTTTAGGAACGTTAAAAATATTGTATTTAGGTTGTACAATGATCCCATATCCTTAGTTTAGAATTTCATACCTTGTAATGGAGTTTTGGGACAAATCTGGGACTAAAAAACGAAGCCTCATCTGGTGCGATCGATCGATCGACATTCATAGGTCGATCGATCGACCACCATCGATCGATCGTTATTCATAGGTTGATCGATCGACCTTCCCAGAAATTGTGATATTTTTCCCTTATTGAATTTTAGTAATTTCGACCCTAGAAAATTATTGGTGGGAACCTTGTGAACACTTTTAGATTTAAGGAAGACCAGTAGGCGTGTATATGAGACCCAAATTATTATTAGAACTAAATTTGGGAGTTATGTTAGACCTAATCAGGTTCGACGAGTGAGGTACTATTAAAGATTGCGGTTAAATGAGTCAAATCTATATAGTTGGTAATATAAGGTTAGTGGCAGAAATATGGACCTTAAGAGTATTGGATTAAAATGTGGGAATAATAGGAGACTTAGTAACATTTATGAGTTAGGTTTTAAGTACTTGAAACTACGATGTGAGATGTGTCGGTGGACTATATTATATAACGGTCCGGAAGTATAAAATTACTAATTGGATTAATGGTATAGGGATTGAGAACATACCTTTAATAATATTATGAAGTATCTAAGTTGTGTGAATGCTTAGTAAATGGATTTATATGTGTATGACATACGTACCATACTTGCTATCACGGGAGGTCGGCCTTCGAAAAAGGGTCATCTAATCTTTGTGTGCCTACGAGGGGATTTAGATTGGTACCTTAAGGATATAGGGATGTGAATGACTTATTTGTGAGTTGATAAGTCAGCTGGCTATGGGAGCGTAGGTATGTGCGTGACCCATGGGTATGTGAACTATGTTCGCCTCCAATACGAGTGATTTTTCTTATTAAAACGGTTCCTGAGAGATTCGAAATACGTAGTCTTTATGTACGTGATGTATCGGAATTCGATAGCAGAGTATGCATGCACCGCATCTTAGCCTAGGGGTGCCCCAATTGTATAATTATGATGGAATAAATATATTGGTGATAATAAGATACTCCTTGCTAATGTATGTTAATATGTGCCATACTTTGAGTAAAGTTAAACGTGAGAATTTCCTGTATGATTTAATATAAATTAAATTGAGAAATGAAAAGGTAGATTCACATAAGTTATATTGGAATGTCTTGAACAAAGCCCTATATAATCATGTGAGGGCAGGTTGCAGTATAGACTAGTAGTTAGCGGCATAACTAGGATGGGTTGTGGATATACGTTAAGCGTGCACATTAGTTGAGAGGTGAGAAATTCATGTGAGAGCACGGAATTAACATGTACTTAATATTCATTGTTTAATACAATTAAACACTTGCTGTATTTTAAACTGTTTTCACATAGGGCTCTGACCCGTTTGCTTTTAAATTTATTTTCTTGAAAGACCTTTTAGGTGCCTAGCCACAGGGACGCCAAGGTTAGGAGTTCCATTTCAGTGACGTGTTGTAGCTACTGTGGAAGTTACAGGATTTTGAATGATAGACGCCTCCACATTCTATATTGATTCCATTTCAGACTTATCCAGTTGTTAGGGCATGTCGCCCGATTTCTTTTAGAGACAGTTTTATCATACTCAATTTCATTGCAGTTTTGGAGTTAATTCATTTATTATTCAGACGTTGTATTTGGTTTTATTCAGTATTTGGGATTATTCAGATGAGTGTTACTCCAGACTCATTTATTATTCCATTATTATTTGTCATGACTCTGATGTGATGGTGGTATCATTTAGCTAATAATTTTAATTGGTTGCATGTTAATTTAATTTAATAAAATTTGACAACTCACTTTTTAAATATTAGGTGGCTAGTAATTGTTTAAATAAATGTTTTCGGCAGTGATGCTCTGAACTAAACCGACTTGATATTTTGTATTAATTTGAATAAAGGAGTAGCTACCCGGTATTTTAATCAGTCGGGGTGTCACAGGTGGTATCAGTGCATCAGGTTCTAGTGTCCATAGGATCTGTACGGCTTGTTATGTTTCCACGTAGCGTCCTTTGATATAGAGACCTATATTTTAGGATTGTTGTAATCTTTTGTTTATCTTACGCTCTTCAGCTATTTTGAGATATTAACTGTGGACTTATAAGACTTCTCTCTCATTTCAGATGCCTCCACGATGTGCACAGAGAGTTCCCAGGGGTACCCAGCCTGAGCCACAGCCTGCACCAGTTCAGGGTTCTATGAACGTTGCAGAAGTTGCCGCCATTGTAGCCCAGGCGGTAAATGCCGCTTTAGTAGTTGTGCAGCAGGCGCCACCTCAGGAACCTGTGGTTGCCCCAGTCTAGGCTCGTGAATTCCTGTCTATTTGGGAACGGGTCCGAGATGCCTTTCAAAAGGCGCACTCTCCGGAGTTTGCAGGTAGCTCCGACGTCGTTGTGTCCAGTCAGTGGAAGAAGGACATCCAAAGACACTTGAGGATGTACGAGTGCACCGATGTACAGAGGTAGATGCTAGCTACTTTTAAGCCGGTAGGAGCAGCGTTGCAATGATGGGAGTCTATTTCCATCGCGAAGGAGAGAGATATTCTTACCATTCAGGAGTTATGGGTGCGGTTTGATCGCAAGTATTTTCCCTCAGCAGTTATACCAAGATGAGGAGGAAGTTGATGAACCTCAAGCAGGAGGGGAAGACAGTGGCTGAGTATGAGGCCGAGTTCACAAATCTTCTGAACATTATTCCCGACGAGATTCTGACTGAAGATAAGAAGATTCAGAAGTTCATGGATGGGTTGACATAGAGGATTCGTTAGCACTTGCTTGGAAATCTCTCATTGGCCACTTATTCTGATGTGGTTAACGCAACATTACTTCATTACGAGTACCACCGCTTTCACTTATCAGAGGGTAAGCGAGCAGGAGAGTCTAGCCATCAGGGCAGGACAGGGGGGAATGGTGCCAGCGGGGAACAATCAGCTCAGGGTCAGCACATGCAGGGTGATCAGAGTTCCCAGCAGGGGGATTCTAAGAGATTTAGATCTGGAGGTTTCAGAAATGGTCAGGGAGGTTTTCTACATGGCCATCAGGGTCAGCACGGCCAGCAGGGCCAACAGCAGCAGTTTCAATAGGGCCAGCATGGTTAGGGTAGGAATGGTAATGGCCATCAGGGTCAGAGAGGGGGAAACTTTACGAGGAAATGTTTTATTTGTGGAAAGATTGGCCACAAACGCCAGGAGTATCCTGAAAGGGGCAGGGTTCCCCAGCAGCAGCAGCAGGGTGCTTGACACGAGCCCTAGAGACTTATGTTTCCCGCCGCCTTCCCAACACCACCGCAGATGCCAGCTTTACCACCTATCCCAGTAGTCCTAATCCAGTAGGGACAACTTCAGTATGGGCGAGTTTATCAGCTCCAGCATGCTGCAGTTCCACAGGATCCATCCACTATTGAGGGTATGTTTTCTATTCAGGGGACTATGGGGCGTATTTTATTTGACACGGGAGCCACACACTGTTTCTTTGCCATAAGATTTGCACGCACTATGGGGTTGTTAGATACATCGGAGAGCACTGTTACTTGCGTAGATTCATCGTTGAGTAGGGGTTCTGTGATTTCCCTTATATGTAGAGGTGTGGGTGTAGAGATCGGGAAGTTTACTTTACCTGCTGATATGTTAGTGTTAGATATGATCGCGTACAATGCAATTATCGGTATGGATTGGCTAGTTGTGTATCGATCCATGATTGATTGTTTCAGTAGGAGTATTATTTTTGCCATACCCAGGCAGGAGATGTTCCTAGTGGCGATGCCTCGTCCTAAGGGAGGATCGTCCACTCACTTGTACTATATAAAGGAGGAGACCTCTAAGGAAGTGGTAATACCACTCGATTCGATTCCAGTTGTTAGAGAGTTCGTTGATGTATTCCAAGATATTTTGGGACTACCTCTTTATATAGAGATAGATTTTGTTATCTATTTGATGCCGGGCACTAGGCCAATTGCCCGCGCACCTTACCGTATGGCTCAAGCGGATATGAGGGAACTACGGGATCAAATAGAGCAGTTATTGGGTCAGGGGTTTATCCATAAGAGTACTTCACCGTGGGGTGCCCATGTGTTATTCGTAAAGAAGAGGGATGGATCTTTGAGGTTGTGTGTAGATTACCAGGAGTTGAATAAAGTGACGATACGAAATGAGTATCCGTTGCCACGAATCGATGACCTATTCGACCAGTTGAGAGGAGCAACCTTCTCCTCAAAGATTTACTTGAGATCGGGATACCATCAGTTGTGTATCAGGGAACAGGACGTCTCGAAGACTGCCTTCTTAACGAGATATGGTTCCTACGAGTTTCGAGTTATGCCTTTTGGCCTAGGCAATTCCCCAGCCGTGTTTATGGACCTGATGAATAGGGTGTTCAGAGAGTTCCTAGACCCGTTCATCATCGTCTTCATTGTTGACATTCTGGTTTACTCCCAGATAGAGGAGAAGCATGCTAAGCACTTGAGGCAGGTTTTGCATACGCTGCGTCAGAACGAGTTATATGCAAAATACGAGAAGTGTGGGTTTTGACTGAAGGAGTTTAAGTTATTGGGGCATATCATTTCAGACAGGGGGATATCTGTTGATCCGGGGAAGGTATCAGCGGTGAGGGAGTGGGGATCGCCCATGATACCGACTGAGATACGTAGTTTCTTGGGGCTAGCAGGATACTATAAGAGGTTTATTCGGGGGTTCTCTAAGATAATGGGTCTTTTGACATATCTGACTCAAAAGAGTGTGCCATTTATCTGGAGCGATGCCTGCCAGATGGCATTCGATGAGTTGAATGACAAGTTGACCTCAGCACCAGTGTTAGCATTGCCTAGACCGGGAGTTGAGTATTTAGTCTACACTGATGCGTCCTTACTAGGACTTAGGGCTGTACTTCAATAGGAGAGTCATGCTATAGCGTATGCTTCCCATAAGCTTAAGCCTCACGAGAAGAATTACCCCACCCATGACTTGAAGTTAGCAGCAGTCGTATTTTCTCTTCGAATTTGGAGACATTATCTCCTGGGGGAGAAATTCCGTTTATTCACGGACCACAAGTCCCTACAGTACCTCTTCACTCATAAGGAATTAAATATACGTCAACGTAGGTGGCTTGATTTCGTGAAGGATTATCAGTTCGATATCCAATACCACCCAGGAAAGGCTAACGTGGTAGCAAACGCGTTGAGTCGTAGTCCGGTAGGTGAGGTGTCCGAAGTGTGGAAACCAAAGTGGAAGGAGTTGGGACACCAGGACGCAGTTGCATATCATTCATGTCTGTGATGACCGTTACGCCCTAAATCGTTACGAGAGTGTTATAGCCCAAGCAAAAGACTCATTCTGTCAAGAGTAGATAGTTCAATTACTAGCAGAGGGAGCCAAGTCCTATACCGTTAGTTCAAACGGGGGCTTATGCTTTAATGGGAGACTGGTCGTTCTTGAGGGAGAAGGATTGCGACATGAGGTAATGACAGAGTCGCACGGTTCGCGGTTTACGGTATATCCTTGTGGGGATAAGATGTACCAGGATATGAGGCGACAGTACTGGTAGAGTGGGATAAAAAGAGATATTGTCGAGTTCGTTTCTAAATGTGCCACTTGTTACCTTGTAAAAGTCGACCATCAGAGACCAGCATGACTTCTACATCCATTGGAGGTTCCTATGTGGAAATGGGAAAGCATTTCTATGGACTTCATCACGGGGTTACCCACATCGCAGAAGGGTCACGACTCCATATGGGTAATCGTGGATCGGTTGACCAAAGTTGCTCATTTTCTTCTAGTTCGGACAGACAACACTACGGGACAGTATGGCTAGATTTTTATAGCGGAGATAGTGAGACTCCACGGGGTGGCTCTCGATATCGTGTCCGACCGAGAAAAAATGTTTGTTTTGCGGTTTTGGGAAAGTTTCCAGGAAGCCATGGGTACAGAGCCGCGCCTGAGTATAGCATATCACTCGCAGATAGATGGGTAGACAGAGCGGGCGAATCAGATGTTGGAAGACATGTTACGGATGTGCATCCTAGACTTTGGAGGTGGTTGGGAGCAATACCTTCCACTGGTGGAGTTTGCCTATAATAACTCCTACCAGTTCACTATTGGCATGGCTCCATTCGAGGCATTATACGGTAGACCTAATCATTCCCCAGCATGTTGGCTAGAGGTGGGGGATAAAAAACTCCTTGGGACGGAGGTGATTCAGGATACTTCGACATGGATAGAGATGATACGGAGCCGTATTCGGGTAGCTCAAGACCGATAGAAGAGTTATGCTGATGCCAAGAGATTCTTCAGAAAATTCAAGGTGGGGGACTAGGTGCTACTCAGAGTGTCTCCAATGAAGGGGATTATGCATTTTGGGAAGAAGGGATACGTGGGGCCATTTCCTATCATCGAGAGAATTGGGCCAATTGCGTACAGACTTGGGTTACCGGAACACCTGCATAGGATCCATGACGTGTTCCATATTTCCTCGCTAAGGAGATATCTTAGGGATGATTTGGCCCATACCCACATTGCTTTAGAGGACATCGATCTACAGCCTGATAGTTCCTATGAGGAGGGGTCGATTGCTATTCTGGACCACAGCGAGAGGAAACTGAGGTCGAAGATAGTTCCGTTAATACGTGTTCATGGCGGGATCATAATGCCGAGGAGTCCACCTGGGAGCGCGAAGATGAGATGAGAGAACGTTATCCAGAGTTATTCTTGCCAGGTATACTTTATTTTCTGAATTTCGAGACGAAATTCTGTTATTAGGGGGGAAGTATGTAATACCCCGTAATTTTACTGATTTTATTTAATGGGATTAATTAAATTAAATAAGAATTAATTGGAAATTAATCTGGATTTAAATACTAGCGAGACGTGAGTTGGTATTTGACTATGATGATAATATTGAGTTTTACTGAGTATATATGATAATATATGATTATGGAAATTATTAAAATTATCGTGAGTCATAAATACGACAATCTGGGAAATTAAGTTGGGACGCGCGTGTCAGTCGCGTCAGAAATTAATTTAATTAGATTAAAAAGTAAATTATAATTCTACCGATCGTATGGTCATTTTGAGTGCGCTAACGTCTCCGTAGGGGTCGAGATAATCAGAAAACACTAGCCGGGGGTTTAGCTTGGGTTCCGGGGAATCTTTAGGCCAAACCGACAACCCGATAGGGTATTTTGGTCATTTTAAAATTTAAGGAAATAAGACCCACGAATTTTAGGGATTATTTATTTATTATTGGGAAGGCCATTAGGTCCATTATCAGCCAAAAAATAAAGAGTGGGCTATGTGAGTTAGAGGAGAAGTTGCAGGAGGTTTCCAAACCTTAGCCACTACCCACCACCACCACTTTCAACGGAATTGTGACCGGAAAGAAGAAAAGAATCAGCCCTCGGACACCACCAACGAATCTGAATAATAATCTTAAGGCAAGTGATTTTATTCCATTAGTTTCAGCGAATATTTCTTCTATGATTAGCGTAGAAATTGTTATTTACCTTGAAAGATGATGAAAACTCATGAAATTTGGTAGAGAGCTCTAAATCTTGGATAGCAATTGCATGTAGATTAGTTATGGACGAAATTCAGTAACCAAAACATGACCCTTAATGGATTAAAAACGAATTAAAGAAGAGAAATATCATGGTTCTTGAAGAAAATAGAAAACTAGGATTTTTATGAAGATTTGATCCATATAAGGTTAATTACTGATGATTTAATGGTTTAAAAACGTTAAAAATATTGTATTTAGGTTGTACAATGATCCCATATCCTTAGTTTAGAATTTAATACCTTGTAATGGAGTTTTGGGACAAATCTGGGACTAAAAAACGAAGCAGTCCGTAGCCTCATCTGGTCGATTGATCGATCAGCATTCGTAGGTCGATCGATCGACCACCATCGATCGATCGGCCTTCCCAGAAATTGTGATATTTTTCCCTTATTGAATTTTAGTAATTTCGACCCTAGAAAATTATTGGTGGGAACCTTGTGAACACTTTTAGATTTAAGGAAGACTAGTAGGCGTGTATATGAGACCCGAATTATTATTAGAATTAAATTTGGGATATGTTAGACCTAATCAGGTTCGACGAGTGAGGTACTATTAAAAACTACAGTTAAATGATTCAAATCTATATAGATGGTAATATAAGGTTAGTGGCAGAAATATGGAACTTAAGAGTATTGGATTAAAGTGTGGGAATAATAGGAGACTTAGTAACCTTTATGAGTTAGGTTTTAAGTACTTGAAACTTCGACGTGAGATATGTCGGTGGACTATATTATATAACGGTCCGAAAGTATAAAAATGTACTAATTGGATTAATGGTATAGGGATTGAGAACATACCATTAATAATATTATAAAGTATCTAAGTTGTGTGAATGCTTAGTAAATGGATTTATATGTGTATGACATACGTACCATACTTGCTATCACGTGAGGTCGGCTTTCGAAAAAGGGCCATCTAATCTTTGTGTGCCTACGGGGGGATTTAGATTGGTAACTTAAGTACATAGGGCTATGAATGACTTATTTGTGAGTTGATAAGTCGGCTGACCATGGGAGCGTAGGTATGTGCGTGACCCATGGGTATGTGAACTATGTTCGCCTCCAATATGTGTGATTTTGCTTATTAAAACGGTTCATGAGAGATTCAGAATACGTAGTCCTTATGTACGTGTTGTATCGGGATTCGATAGCAGAGTATGCGTGCACCGCAGCTTATCTTAGGAGTGCCCCAATTGTATAGTTATGATGGAATAAATATATTGGTGATGATAACAGACTCCTTGTTAATGTATGTTAATATTTGCCATACTATGAGTAAAGTTAGAGGTGAGAATTTCATGTATGATTTAATATAAATTAAATTGAGAAATGAAAAGGTAGATTCACATAAGTTAGATTGGAATGTCTTGAACAAACCCCTATAAATCATGAGAGGGAAGGTTGTAGTATAGACTAGTAGTTAGCGGCATAACTAGGATGGGTTATGGATATACGTGTAATAACCCTTACTTTCGAGAAATTTATTTTATATTAATTTACTGTGCGAAGTAATTAAATAAAATAGTGGATGATGGAGTAAATATCAATTAAGTGAGTAAATAAAGAATATTTACTAGATTGTTGCGTATTTACTGTCACGTGTATGTAAATATCATCATGACACGTTTTATAGTGTCGTGTGCTTCAAACGACATTTATTGTATAAATGAAGCCGGAACTTGAAATGATTTAAATATTTTCGGATGCCAATTTAGAGGGCGTAGTTAGTCCCGAAATATGCGAGATAGTCAAAATAAAGGCCATATTGTATTTTTGTGTTTCGGGCACTTTTGACTGGTTATGGCTTAAATGTGTAGCTACGAGTCATTTGAATGGGAGATTTACATTTAAAGATGGGAATTAAGGATAGAGGCACGTTTAAGTCTTGCACCTCATTTTATTTTCTTAAATGTATTTGTAAACCTAGAGAGAAAGAGAGAAGAAGATAATTGAAGAGAAAAAGGAAGAGATTGAAGATTGAGGCTTGGGATTGTTGCTACCATAAAGAAATCTGAGATTTCAACCTCAAGGAAAGTTTCTTACTTGCTAATATATGATTTAAGGTGAATAAATGGTATTGATGGTTGTGTATTGGAAATGATTTAACAATTTTGGGGTTTTAAGGGATTTGTAGAGTTCGAACCCTTAGAATTTGGTTTAGATGGTTATTGTGTTGATTATAGTGGTTAGGATGCATTTATGATTGTTTTAGGTTGAATTAACGATGTTGGATGGAGGAGAAATGAGGTTTTGGGAAAAACTAGGGTTCATAACCTGTAGCCCCATTCTTGGCAGATTCGTCAGGGCGAATCGATTCACCCCTTCTGCGAATCGATTCGCTAAGGGGTGAGGCTATAGGTCTAGGAATCCGAATCGATTCGGGTTAAGGCCTAATCGATTCGGCCTGAGGAAGAATGCTGGTTTCTCCATCTGAATTGATTCGGCCCTAGGGCGAATTGATTCAAAATCCTGTTGTTTTGAGTTATTTTTCTAACTCAATTTTTACCCTTTTCTTTTAGGCTTAGGACTTAGGAACCTTCTTGTATGAAGTAAACTTAGTGTTCTAGAGTCTTATATTAGTTAGGCAACTACCTTATGTTAGAAGGGGATAGTTGGGATTTATTTTGGGGATTAGTAAATAGATGTTTGGGTATTTCTTTTCCTTAATAAGCTAGTTGGATATTAAGAGATGTAGAATTAAATAATTGAAGAACTTTCGACACGTTATTGGGGTATGCTAGGCTTGGTGGTTTATAGTAACACCATAAAATTCTTGGAGAATGAAATAGGAGTCTATCAATCATTAAGGATATAATGATGGCATAAATTACGTATGGCTCTGGATAAAATGTGACATATATTAAAATGGGAATAATATTGTAAATGATAATTTACTTAAACACATCTCTCTAAATGCTATCATAAGGGAAGTATGCGCATGAGGTGAAGTCTCCTGGCTAGTGAATGCAGGGTGAATATAGTCCTTGACCATATGACCGGTTATTGTGTATTATGTTTTTATTGTTCGAAGTTAGGTAATTCTGGGTGTGGTTATGACTCACTGTCAAAGGTATATGGCCACTTCCTGATGTTGATTTTTAGGATGCCTGGGTTGTCTTGTTCGATAGGCCCTGGAAGATGATATCCATTTAGGGGCAAGTCCAGTGGGGAAACTCAGAAGGACGGTCTTAGAATCGTTATATATAGTTGAATATAACTATTCTTATTCAAGTGGGACTTGATTTATGATAAAGTTCTCTAAGAATTAAAGGGCTATGAATACGTTTCTTAATGAGATACGGAACGATGAAATGAAACAGTGTAAAGGATGGTGATTCTTAGTTTATAATATTTATTCATATCCTATTGTGTAACTGAATTAAATTTATGGTCATTCTAATTGCCTTAGCTTATGCTCTAAGATTGTGTAGGTAGATTCTTTTCATTATCAATCATGATCAACTGTTCATAATTGTCACTCTTTATTCATTTGGTGATCATATAAAATTGGGCCCTGACCCATTCATATTTCTTGTTGTGCATGAACATTATATTCGCTCAGGTGCTTCGCCGCAAGGACACCCGTATTGACTTCCCCATTCCTTTGTCTTGGAGCTACAACACCTTGCGGATGTTGTAGGATATTTTATTATAGACGCCTTCATTTTTTATTCTAGTTATGATCGGGTCATTTATTCGGGCGTGTAGCCCAAGCTTTTGTACTTGCCTACTATAATGTATTATGTAACATAATGTAATTGTTAAAAATAAGTTGTAAGAGATTGTTAACCGACGTCTTATTCTGTTATTGTGTTATATATGTACTGTTCAATTTAAATTCTTGTAGATTATATCCACCTTCTTTTCAAATTGGGTTGTTTAAATGTTTTTATTTCAATTTACAAATAATATTTTGACAATCCTTTTTCCAAAATTTAGGGTGGTTATCCCGTATACTTATTATATTATTGTGATGCTGAGAATGGTCCATCTATGATTCCTATTATTATTGGAGTATCGGGCTGGCCACCTCTTATTTTGATAAGGGGATTGTCACAGATGGTATCAGAGCATCAGGTTCTAGAGTCTTTAGGATCTATGCAGACTTGTCACGTTTTACCATAGCGTTCTTTGATATAGAGCTTAATGTTAGGACTGTTTTGTTGCCTATGTTTGCGTTCTTCTGCAATATAGATTGTTCTAACTAGTATTTTAATTCTATTATTTCTTTGTCTGAGATGCCTCCTAAGAGAGGTTGCCCCGCTAGAAGGAATAGAGTTGTAGATGAGGAGGTACGTCCTCCACCGCCACAACAAGGAGCTATAGAAAATATTATGGCCCAAGCGGTTAATGTTGCGATGACTGCAATAGTTCAGCAATTGCCACAAGCCTAACAACCACGAGCTCAGGAGGTACAAGCTCCTGCGAAACCCTCTCTATGGGAAAGGGTCAGAGAATTTTTTTTAAAGGGCAATCCCCCGAAATTTCAAGGAGGTTCTGACGTCATTTTAGCTAATCAGTGGAAAAAGGATATGCAACACCATCTGCGCATGGCGGAGTGTAGTGACGAAAGGAAATAAATCCTTGCTACTTTCAAACTCATTGGAGCTGCATTACATTGGTGGGAATCGATGACTATGCCAGAGCAGAGAGATACTATGACTATCAATGATTTTTGGGTTTTCTTTGATCGAAAGTATTTTCCTCCCGCAGTTCAAAGGGAGATGAGAAGAAACCTTCAAGATGTGGTGAAAGGTGAACGATCGGTGGCGGAGTATAAGGAGGAATTCACCCATTTAGCTACTTTTGTGCCGGACGAGGTGACTCCAGAGGAGAGGAAAATATCAAAGTTCATGGGAGGTTTACACTGGAGGATACGACAACATTTGCTGGGTAATCCAGCTCTACAGACTTTTGGGGATGTGATGAATGCGGCGTTACTCCGTTGTCAAGAACATCGGTTATATGTCCAAAGTAGTAAGAAGGCTTCATTTTTGGGGCAGGGGGAGGAGCACTACCCTCGTCCCCATCTTCGGGAAATAAATAAAAAGAAAGGGACAACCAGCAAGGGGACTTGTCAAAAAGGCAGCGTTTTGGTGGATTTAATGTTGGTGGCAGTAATATTAAGCACGGTCAGGGTGCCCAACAACAGGCAGGTCGGAGAGGTAATGGGGGTAGAGGCCATCCAGGCCAAGGCTTTGGGCGGTTTAGAAATAACTGGGGCCAAATTCAGGAGAATATCACGGGTCGATGCTTTCAATGTGGATAGTCAGGTCATTACAAGAGGGCATCTCCTCAGTTGATTGGGGGACAGCTTCCTAGGGTCCTACAGCATCTACAGGCCCAGTTACCGCCACAAGTGCCTAATCCATTTGTCCCTCCACAACAGGGACAGCTACAGTATGGGCGTGTTTATCACATACAAGATGCTATGCTTCCTCCGGCCCCGCCAGCGCCGCCAGCTATTGAGGGTAAGTTTCTCATTCAGGGGAATCTTGGTCGTGTATTATTTGATACGGGTGCGAAACACTCATTTATTTCTAGAAGTTTTTCTCAGTCTACAGAGTTGATTAAATCTGCGAAAAGTACTTTCACTAGTGTTGAATCTTCTATGGGTGATGGTTCACTTATTTTCTCTGTTTGTAAACAAGTAGAAATAAACCTTGGTAATTTGTGTTTTGAGGCCGATTTGCTCTTCCTTGATATGGTAGGGTATGATGTAATCCTGGGTATGGATTGGCTAGTGAAGTATCGTGCGATAGTTAATTGTTATGGGAAAAGTATAGTTTTTGCCATTTCGGGGCAAGAAATGTTTTAGTGGCTATGCCTCATTCAGAAGGAGGTTCTAGCACTTACTTGTACTGTCTCGCGGAGGAGACTTCTCGGGATGTAGTCATTTCCTTAGATTTGATTTCGGTTATTAGATATTTCCAAGATGTTTTTTGAGAAATACCGGGTTTGCCTCCAAGTAGGGAAATTGAGTTCGTAATTGATTTAGCACCGGGAATGTGATCGATCGCTAGAGCCCCATACCGTATGGCTCTAATTGAGATGAGGGAGTTAAGGGATCAGATTCAGAACTTGCTAGACAAGGGTTTATTAGACGAAGCACGTCGTCGTGGGGCGCTCCGGTGTTATTTGTGAAGAAAAGAGACGGTTCTCTCCGGTTGTGTGTTGACTACAGAGAGTTGAATAAAGTCACCACCCGGAACAAATGCCCATTACCTTGAATTGATGATTTGTTTGATCAACTTAAGGGAGCGTCGTTATTCTCTAAAATAGATTTGAGGACGGGGTATCATCAGTTGCGGATATGAGAGCAAGATGTGTCCAAAACTGCTTTTCTAACTAGATATGGGTCCTACGAATTTCTGGTTATGCCTTTTAGACTAATCAATGCCCCCGCCGTGTTTATGGACCTTATGAATAGAGTGTTTCGAGACTTCCTGGACCAGTTTGTTATCGTATTCATTGATGACATTCTAGTGTACTCTCAAATAGAAGCCGATCATGCTACTCATTTATGGTTGGTCCTGCAGACATTGAGGGATCATCAACTGTATGCCAAGTTCGAAAAGTGTGGTTTTTAGTTGCAGGAAGTGCCATTTCTGGGTCACATTGTGACAGACCAGGGTATTTCGGTAGACCCAAGTAAAGTTGTTACGGTAAGGGAATGGGGTCCGCCCATGACACCTACCGAGATTCATAGTTTTCTGGGTTTGGTAGGCTTTTACCGCCGATTTATCAAAGGTTTTTCTAAAATTGCTAGCCCTTTGTGATAAATTTAACCCGAAAAGGGGTGAGGTTTGTTTGGGATGATTCTTATTAGTTAGATTTTGATGAGCTGAAGGATAAGTTGACCTCTGCTCCAGTCCTTGCGTTACCAAGGCCAGGATTGGAATATTCGGTCTTTACCGACGCATCTCTATAAGGGTTGGGAGGTGTACTACAACAAGAGCAGTGGGCTATTGCTTATGCTTCTCGCAAGCTAAAGCCCCATGCAAAGAATTATCCAGTGCATGATTTGGAACTTGCCGCGGTAGTTTTTGCCTTGAAGATTTGGAGGCATTATCTCCTGGGGGAGAAATTTAGTCTTTTCATGGATCACAGATCGTTGCAATAGTTATTTTTCCAGAGAGATTTAAATATGCGACAGCGCCGATGGTTAGAATTTGTGAAAGACTACTAATTTGACATCCACTATCACCCGGGAAAGGCGAATGTGGTCGCAGATGCGTTGAGTCGAAAACTCGAGGGGGAGTTAGCCTCGGTATGGAAGGCTAAATGGAAGGAGCTTAGCCAGGAGGACGCAGTTGCTAGGGCGTTTATGTCGGTGTTGACCGTTACGCCTACTATTATGGCAAAGGTGGTGGAAGCTCAATGAAAGGACAAAGGCTGTCAGGACCGTATACGCCAATTATTAACCGAGGGAGTGGAATCCTATTCTATAAGTTCGGAGGGTGGATTACGTTTCCACGGAAGACTTGTTGTCCCGGATGAAGGGGACTTAAGGTGGGTCGTAATGACAGAATCTCATGGATCTAAGTTTACAGTGCATCCTGGTGGGGATAAAATGTACCAAGACATGCACCGTCAGTATTGGTGGCTAGGCATGAAACGGGACATTTCTGAATTTTTTTCCCAATGCACCACTTATCAACTGGTGAAAGTAGATCATCAAAGACCAACGGGTTTGTTACAACCATTGGAAATACCGTTATGGAAGTGGGAAAGTATCTCGATGGACTTTATCACGGGATTACCAACGTCGCAGAGCGGTCATGATTCCATTAGGGTTGTTGTTGATCGTTTAACTAAGTCGGCACATTTCCTACCAGTACGCATAGATTATAATACCGCTCGTTATGCCCGGCTATTTATTGCAGAAATTGTTAGACTCCACGGGGTGCCCATAAATATAGTCTCCGACAGAGATAAGATTTTTGTTTCCCATTTATGGTGAAGTTTCCAAGAAGCTATGGGAACTGAATTGAAGTTGAGCACCTCTTATCACCCTCAAACAGATGGGCAGACAGAAAGAGTCAACCAAATGTTGGAGGACATGCTCCAAATGTGTGTGCTTGATTTCAAAGGTGGTTGTGAACAATATCTCCTTTTGGTCGAATTTGCTTATAATAATTCGTACCAATTCACTATTGGGATGGCACCCTATGAGGCACTTTATGGTGGCCGTGTAGATCACCCACTTGTTGGTTGGAGGTGGGAGATAATAAATTTCTTGGACCTGAAATGATCCAAGATACTTCTTCAAAGATTGAACTCATTCGAAATCGCATTTGAATAGCTCAAGATCGTCAAAAGAGTTATGTTGATGCTAATAGGAGGCATGTGGAGTTGAAGGTTGGAGATCAAGTCTTGGTGCGAGTATCGCTAATGAAAGGTATAAAGCGATTTGGGAAGAAAGGAAAGCTTGCGCCGCGCTATGTTGGACCTTTTCCCATTATTGCCAAGGTAGGCCCAGTGGTGTATCAACTTGCCTTATCGGAACACTTACAACAAATTCATGATGTGTTTCATGTTTCATCTTTGAAAAAGTATAAGAGGTGTGAAGGAGCTCATTGGCATATTCCTTTGGATGATATCGAATTACAACACGATATTTCATATGAAGAATAACCAGTTGCAATCCTAGATCACGGGGAATGTAGGCTAAGATCTCGAGTGGTGCCCTTGGTTCGGGTTCAATGGGGTCATCACAACGTCGAGGAATCCACGTGGGAGCATGAGGACGATATTCGAGAAATATATCCACATCTCTTTTTGCAAGGTACGCCTGAATTTTGAGGGCAAAATTCCCTCATAAGGTGGGGAGTATGTAATAACCTTTACTTTTGAGAAATTTACTTTATATTAATTTATTGTGCGAAGTAATTATATAAAATAATGGATGATGGAGTAAATATCAATTAAGTGAGTAAATAAAGAATATTTACTAGATTATTGCTTATTTACTGTCACGTGTATGTAAATATCATCATGATACGTTTTATAGTGATGTGTGCTTCAAACGACATTTATGGTATAAATGAAGCCAGAACTTGAAATGATTTAAATATCTTTGGATGCTAATTTAGAGGGCGTAGTTAGTCCCGAAATATGCGAGATAGTCAAAATAAGTGCCATATTGTATTTTTGTGTTTTGGGCATTTTTGACTGGTTATGGCTTAAATGTGTAACTACGAGTCATTTTAATGGTAGATTTACATTTAAAGATGGGAATTAAGGATAGAGGCACGTTTAAGTCTTGCACCTCATTTTATTTTCTTAAATGTACTTCTAAACCTAGAGAGAAAGAGAGAAGAAGAGAATTGGAGAGAAAAAGGAAGAGATTGAAGATTGAGGCTTGGGATTGTTACTACCATAAAGAAATCTGAGATTTCAACCTCAAGGCAAGTTTTTTACTTTCTAATATATGATTTAAGGTGAATAAATGGTATTGATGGTTGTGTATTGGAAATGATTTAACAATTTTGGGGTTTTAAGAGATTTGTAGAGTTTGAACCCTTAGAATTTGGTTTAGATGGTTATTGTGTGGATTATAGTGGTTAGGATGCATTTGTGATTGTTTTGGGTTGAATTAATGATGTTGGATGGAGGAGAAATGAGGTTTTGGGAAAAACTAGGGTTCATAACCTGTAGCCCCATTCTTGGCAGATTCGTCAGGGCGAATCGATTCGCCCCTTCTGCGAATCGATTTGCTAAGGGGTGAGGCTACAAGTCTAGGAACCCGAATCGATTTGGGTTAAGGCCGAATCGATTCGGCCTGAGGCAGAATGCTGGTTTCTCCATCCGAATCCATTCTCTTTTGGTCAAAATAATTCGCTGCTTGGGGCGAATCGATTCGGCCTTAGGGCGAATTGATTCAAAATCCTGTTGTTTTGAGTTATTTTTCTAACTCAATTTTTACCTTTTCTTTTAGGCTTAGGACTTAGGAACCTTCTTGTATGAAGTAAACTTAGTGTCCTAGAGTCTTATTTTAGTTAGGCAACTACCTTATGTTAGAAGGGGATAGTTGGGATTTATTTTGGGGATTAGTAAATAGATGTTTGGGTATTTATTTTCCTTAACAAGCTAGTTGGATATTAAGAGATGTAGAATTAAATAATTGAAGAACTTTCGACACGTTATTGGGGCATGCTAGGCTTGGTGGTTTATAGTAACACCATAAAATTCTTGGATAATGAATTAGGGGTCTATCAATCATTGAGGATATAATGATGGCATAAATTCCGTATGGCTCCGGATAAAATGTGACATATATTAAAATGGGAATAATATTATAAATGATAATTTACTTAAACACACCTCTCTAAATGCTATCATAAGGGAAGTACGCGTATGAGGTGAAGTCCCCTGGCTAGTGAATGCAGGATGAATATAGTCCTCGACCATATGAGCGGTTATTGTGTATTATGTATTTATTGTTCGAAGTGAGGTAAGTCCGGGTGTGGTTATGACTCACTGTCAAAGGTATATGGCCACTTCCTGACGTTGCGTTGTAGGATGCCCATGTTGTCTTGTTCGATAGGCCCTGGAAGATGATAGCCATTTAGGGGAGCGTCCAGTGGGGAAACTCGGAAGAACGGTCTTAGAATCGTTATATATAGTTGAATATAACTATTCTTATTCAAGTGGGACTTGATTTATGATAAAGTGCTATAAGAATTAAAGGGCTTTGAATACGTTTCCTAATGAGATACGGAACGATGAAATGAAACAGTGTAAAGGATGGTGATTCTTAGTTAATAATATTTATTCATATCCTCTTGTGTAACCGAATTAAATTTATAGTCATTCTAATTGCCATAGCTTATGCTCTAAGATTGAGTAGGTAGATTCTTATCATTATCAATCATGATTAACTGTTCATAATTGTCATACTCTTTATTCATCTGGTGATCATATAAAACTGGGCCCTGACCCGTTCATATTTCTTGTTGTGCATGAACCTTATATTCGCTCAGGTGCTCCGCTGTAAGGACGCCTGTATTGACTTCCCCATTCCTGTGTGTTAGAGCTGCAACACCTTGCGGATGTTGCGGGATATTTTGTTATAGACGCCTTCACTTTTGTATTCTAGTTATGATCGGGTCATTTATTCGGGAATGTGGCCCAAGCTTTTGTACTTGCCTACTGTAATGTATTATGTAACTTAATGTAATTGTTGAAAATGAGTTGTAAGAGATTGTTAACCGACAGCTTATTCGGTTATTGTGTTATGTATGTACTGTTCAGTTTAAATTCTTGTAGATTATATCCACCTTCTTTTCAAATTGGGTTGTTTAAATGCTTTTATTTCAATTTATAAATAATATTTTGACAATCCGTTTTCCAAAATTTAGTGTGGTTATCCCATATACTTATTATATTATTGTGATGCTGAGAATTGTCCATCTATGATTCCTGTTATTATTGGAGTATCGAGTTGGCCTCCTCTTATTTTAATATGCGGGTTATCACAATACGTTAAGCGTGCACATTAGTTGAGAGGTGAGAAACTCATGTGAGAGCATGGAACTAACATGTACTTAATATTCATTGTTTAATGCAATTAAACACTTGCCGTATTTTAAATTGTTTTTACAATTGGCTCTAACCCATTTGATTTTAAATCTATTTTCTTGAAAAACCTTTTAGGTGCCCAGCCACAGGGACGCCAAGCTTAAGAGTTCCATTTCAGTGACGTGTTGTAGATGCTGTGGAAGTTATAGGATTTTGAATGATAGACGCCTCCACATTCCATATTGATTCCATTTCAGACTTATCCAGTTGTTAGGGCATGTCACCCCATTTCTTTTTGAGACAGTTTTATCATACTCGGTTTCATTGCAGTTTTGGAGTTAATTCATTTATTATTCAGACGTTGTATTTGGTTTTATTCAGTATTTGGGATTATTCAGAGGAGTGTTACTCCAGACTCATTTATTATTCGATTATATTTATCATGACTGTGATGTGATGGTGGTATCATTTAGCTAATAATTTTAATTGGTTGCATGTTAATTTAATTTAATAAAATTTGACAACTCACTTTTTAAATATTAGGTAGCTAGTAATTGTTTAAATAAATATTTTCGACAGTGATGCTATAAACTGAACCAACTTGATTTTTTTTTATTAATTTGAATAAAGGAGTAGCTACCCGGTATTTTAATCAGTCGGGGTGCACAATATTGCCCATTTTTGTCTAAAGATGTAGACACTATTTTGATTGATAATATAGTTGAGTAAATAAAATGATGCGGGTAATTAAGGACGAAGATGAGTCCTAATGAATAATGCAACAAACAGTTATTAATAAGAATAATAATTGGATAGTCTAAGGGAATAGACAAACATTAAATAGAATGAGTAACAGTGTAGCCAATTATTAAATGAAAATAATAATCGATAATTAATAGAGTGAAACTGATAGTCTAATAGGGTAGACAACAGGGAATATGAATTTAACTATTAAATGATTTAAAGAAATAGAAGAGGGTCAAAGGGTATGAATTATAAGGAAATTCACCTAGTTTATGTATATTGAGAAATTTATATCATGAAATTTATTTGGGGATGGGGGTGTCAGACATGAGGAACCATTTGTAGTTAGTGCATAGTGGAAATGGTTTATTCTTTACTTGGATGATTAAATAATGGAAGTTTACAATTGATATTCATTTGAGGATACGAGCAGGACTACTTCTAGATGAGAAGTGAGGTATTCGTTACATGTGAGTGTCGATGGGGAGACGTGAAGTATGAGTTAGTAACAAATTGCATATTTACTAGTGAAGAATCCTTACACACCTCGGGCTCTGACCCAAATTATAAATGTTTTTTCCCCATGTATTCTAAATGACAGGGAAAGCAGGATTGACGATGGATCATACCTGCAGTTGCATTGGATGTAGTGGATTCTGCTCCATTGACTCTAGTATAGGTTGTACTTCAGTCTTTTTGTCATTTTATTTCATACTAGGATTTGTATGGGCAAAAGACCAAGTGTTTACCTATGTTAGTTGTGTTTAGTTTTACATTATGGACATTGTATGATGATTCAGTTTTTATTATTCTTGCATTAAATCAATTGTATTCAAATGTTTTATGTGACACCCCGCCTAATAAAACACCGGGTGATCGGTCATATACCAAATTAAAACAGGAATTCCAGTTGGATCATCCTTAGCGTCACTGTTGAATTTTTTTTAAAACTTACTAGCCACCTAGTATTCCAAAAGCTGGTGCCAAATTTTAACTTTTTAATTAAATAAAACAGTACATGCGGGAATAAATATAAACCATTCACACAACTGAATAAAACTCAACTTAAATAATTAATTACACAACTTGCCGAATAAACCATCGACCACCAAAGTAAAATAATCCAATACAATATTCAACATCGGAATAAAATAAATCTGAAAACTGAACTGAAGGTATAGGCGTCATGCCCTAAATAAAACTGGAACTGATGAGTGATTCCTACTCTAGGAATGAATGAATGATGCGTCTAATCCAAACTCCTGCTAGCATCCACATATGCCACAGCTCCGTGTCCCTGGAATAGAATATCAATCCTATCGTCCCTGTGGATGGACACCTAAAAGGTTTTGAAAATAGTTTTATAGCAAGGGTTAGAACCCAAAATATTTTGAAAATATTTAGCAAGTGAATTAACTGCAGTAATTTAAAATGCATGAACGCGCTTCATATTTAAGTTAGTGTCGCACTCCCTTGTGGACATTCTCACCCCTCCGCTATTGTGCACACCTACCATTTATCTTAATCCCACCTAGTTGTGCTACCCTGTCCAACTAGCCCTGGTATAACCTTCCCTTGCCATACTACTCTAACCCGAGTATAATGATTCTTGAATTATAAGTTATTTCACAATTAACTTAATTAATTCCTCTTAAATAGTAGCATACAACCGTGTCAGAAGTTATATAAAATAAATACATCACACACTGTATTATTACCCGTATATAATATTTACTACCATTATATACGTACCTTTACCATAATATCCACACATATAACATACGTATATTCATCCCTTCGAGTATACCTTCGCCGGATGATGCCCTCAAAAATACTATGTCACTAGGTGTGCTCACAAAACCTAGTTCCCCAAGTTGGAATCGCTCACCAACTTGGCCTAAAATATAAACGTAGTGGAGGCGGTCATATTCCTTCCCTGAAAATGAGATAAGTCCCTCACCCATATATACCGGACGCTATGACCTGGGGATATACTCGCCCTACTCCTCAAGCTAGGGGATTCACCCACATCGCGCAACCTCCCTTAATAGCATTAGAGTATATAAATTAAATAAACATCTAGTCACTGATATTTAATATCACACACAATATATTCACATATATATATACTATCACTACACCGAATATATATATTATAAACCTCGGCTTTACCCTGTACTAAAAAATTCCGTACACTGCCTGTAATTTCTTGAGTCTGTGGCCCGACTCAACGTAATTAATTTTCTCACTTAATAATTTATCGTCTTCCCGAGTCTATGGTCCGACTCTAATATATTTAACTCACACCTCAATTTATATAATACTTTTCCCGAGTCTATGGTCTGACTCCAATTAAATTAATTAACACACTTATTGATTTAATACCTCCCCGAGTCTATCGTCTGACTCTAATTAAATTAATTAACATACCTATTAATTTAATCCTCCCCGAGTCTACAATCCGACTCTAATTAAATTAATTATCACATTTATTAATTTAATCCTACCCGAGTCTACAATCCGACTCTAATTAAATTAATTATCACATGTATTAATTTAATCCTACCCGAGTCTACAATCCGACTCTAATTAAATTAATTATCACATTTATTAATTTAATCCTACCCGAGTCTACAATCCGACTCTAATTAAATTAATTATTACATTTATTAATTTAATCCTACCCGAGTCCGACTCTAATTAAATTAATTATCACATTTATTAATTTAATAATTTGGTATCACCCAACCATTATCCCCGGACCCACTTACTTGGCCCGTAACTTAATATTTCGCCTAAATTCCCATAATGATGTAGTGTCACCCAATTACAATACCCGAATATCATTCATCGGCCCAATATCGATAATTGAATTATTTCTCCAAATTCGTTCATCTCCTGACATATCGTTCACACCCTCCTAAACCCAATTATGTCACCCGTTAATTATTAAGGAAAGATGTGTCCCATATAAATATCTCACCAAATAAAATTAAAGGAATTAAAAATTAAATAAAACCCTCATTATAATGGCTGAACTGCCCAAAATTTCCCATCGTCGATTGATCGATGGCCCCCGATCGATCGATCGATCCCTTCGTGACAGCTCTTCTTCCCCACGAAAATTTCCACCATTAACGAGCTTTAAGGTTTATTTCCCTCAAAAACCAACCTCAAATCAGCATGTTGATCATCTTATATCATTACTCATGAACTAAAAATATCATCTAAACCTTTTAACATCATTAACACTATGAATCTTGACCCACTCAAGAACACAAAATTTTTAGGGTACAATCCCAATTTCAAATTCCAATTTCATCCTTTTATATTCCGATTTTTCTCATTCAAACCAGATAATCATACTCAGAATTATATTGCACAACTAATTCTTTCCTTAAATTCCATTCAATGGTTCCATTAACAAAACCCCCTTTTTGTACCCATTTATCCCCAAAACGAATTTTAGTATACACATCACTAAAATATGAATTGGATATCACGCTTTAGGAGTAAAAACAGTTAACCACTTGCCTGGAATTACTCGTAGGGTCTGATCCGTTGTTGATGTCCCTTAATTTGGCTCCAATAACCTCCAATTTGCTCTTGATTTGCTTTCCCCCAAATCCCCTCTCAAACCCTAGGTTTAGAGTTATGTTGGCTGCCATTCCTTAATCTCCCAATTAGGTTAAAAACTCTTAATCCCGTTTTTAGCCTAATGGGCTTAATTAAAATGCCCAAATCACCCCATATGGGTCCGGCTATGCCCAAAATATCCCGAGACCCAATTACTACCCTCGGGTACTCTTTTCTGATTATCTCGACCCATCCGGACGCAATCGCGCACTCGGAATTGCCATCCGAAATACTTTTCGACGTCACCAAATTTCGACCTCAAAATGCGACACACGAGATTTTGAACCATTAAAAAAATGCGGATTGTTACAGTAGGTATTAGAGCACGATTCTAGTGTCCTTAGGATCTGTGTCTGGGCTTGTCGCGTTCTACATTACGTCCTTTGATGTAAAGCCCTATGATTATGAATCATTGCATTCTTTTCGGTTGGTTACTACCCGATCGAGCAAAGGGATAGTTTTGGAGAGGGGGCCTTAGAGACCTTCATGTGGGTCACTTGCTAGAATTGTGAGAATTCATGCAATATGGTGCCTAGTTTTTTTATGGAAGACATTTAGTGAATTTGAGGATGTGGTAATGTACCATAATGTATCAGTAGAGGTTAGTTCATGTAAACTATGACCTACACAAAGATGGGCACTGAATGATAGATTGAATTATTTAGGGAAAAAGAAACTAGTGATAGTATATGTGGTAAATAAGGTGTTTTTCGTACTTTGGATTGCACGTGATATGCTTTGTTTGATGTTACGACTTAATGTTCACTTGGGTCTTGTTAATTATTTAAAAAGGATAAACTTTGTGTTTAGAGAGAATATTGTACATTGACAGACATGGGTGTGGAGGAATATTACTTCATTGGTGTATGGATACACAGACATGTATACTTGGAGACTTACGTTGATTTTAAGCTTATTTGTTAGCTACTTCGAAGTAGGACATTAATCATGAGAATGGAATTATAGTTACTTGGGATATGTTAATTTTATATGGACTGCTATGAGTTGTGATCGTATCTGGAAGGCAAGATTAATTAGAGTTGGTGTTCTTCGTTGCCGTGAGGATTATTGTGATGAATTTTATGGGTAAGCCCAATTTTAAAGCAATAAATTTCAATGGGAAATTAGGTCGTGTAAGAACCTTTAGAAAGTTTAGTATGCTTTGGTAAGCAACATGTGATTGTGGTTTAAAAATTTTAAATAACCCAAGGCGGTAAATGTTTGTGAATAAACTCAAAATTTTTGGATGAATCGGGCAACGCTCAGGTGGGAGCTAGAGTCTTTTCTTAAGCAACAAAGTAAAAGTAAGACTAGTGATAGCTTCGATATTTGATATTGTCTATGATCATGTATAATGTTGGTATAGTGACATTATCATTAAAGTGGTAATGGTAGATCTGAGTAGAACGGGTATGCTTTTGGAAATTTAAAATGATTAAGCGCTTTCTAGAGTAAATATGGGCAGAGAATGTCCAACCTAGATTATGGTAATTGCGGTATCGGTCATGGAAGAGAGGTTGATTCAAAAGCAGTTTGGTATCGGTCATGGAAGAGTGATATTGGTCATGAGAAAAATATATGTGTGTGTGTGTGTGTGATGTGTGCAACCTATTTGTTGGTTAATCCATCTTACATGGTGGTAAGGATTGGATGCCGTTAGCACGAACCTTTAAATATAAGGTTTTTTTGAAAAAAAAAAGGTTTGGATCCACCGGATATATATATATATATATATATTACCACAGTAAATGTTACTGTCTGTTTGTGAAAATGTCACATATATAAAATTATTTCATATTCTAGTGCATACAATAAAGTTTACTGTTTGTGTAAATTTTTTTCTTTGAAATTTTATAGCCTTCATGGATCTTATTTGATAGATCTCGTCGAGCAGATTTCAAAAATAGTAATTTTGCGAAAAACGGATTTGTGAATCAAAAGTTATGATCATTTAAAGATTAAAAAAAAAGTTCAACCACTTATGTAACGTCCTAAAGGAAGTTACGGATGATTAGTTATAAAAGGGTAAAATGGTAAAAAAAATCCCTAAAAAGTTGGAATAGGACCTATGGGATTATTGAAAAGTCAATAGGACTTATAAGAATGTTGACCCGATAAATGGGACCTAAATATAATTAACCCAAACCCAAAAATAATAAAAAAAATTTAGAAAGTGAATAAAAATCCAAAATAATAAAAAAAAATTCAGAAAGTGAATAAAACCCTAAAAATAATGAAAAAAACCCAAAAAATGAGTAAAAACCCAAAATTAATGAAAAAAAACACAGAAAATGAATAAAACTCCAAAAATAACGAAAAAATACAAAAAATAAATAAAAAGCCCCAAAATATTGAAAAAAAAATTCACAAAATGAATAAAAACCCAAAAATAATGAAAAAAATCCAAAAACCTATTAAAACCCCAGAAATAATGAAAAAAATCCAAAAAATGAATAAAAACCCAAAAATAATGAAAAAAATCCAGAAAATGAATAAAAACCCAAAAATAATGAAAAAATACATAAAGTGAATAAAACTCCAAAAATAATGAAAAAAATACAGAAAATGAATAAGAATGCAAAAAAATGAAAAAAAATCCGAACGTGAATAAAAACCCAAAAATAATGAAAAAAATCCAAAAAGTGATTAAAACCCCAGAAATAATAAAAAAATCCAGAAAATGATTAAAAATCCAAAAATAAAGACATTAAATCGAGAAAGTGAATAAAAACCCAAAAGTAATAAAAAAAATACAGAAAGTGAATAAAACCCAAAAAATAATGAAAAAATCCAAAAAATGAAAAAAAATAATTAAAAAAATACAGAAAGTGAATAAAACTCCAAAAATAATGAAAAAAATACATAAAATGAATAAAAACCCAAAAATAATGAAAAAAATCGAGAATGCGAATAAAACCCAAAAATAATGAAAAAATTACAGAAAGTGATTAAAAGCCCAAAAATATTTTTAAAAATCTAGAAAGTGAATAAAAATCCCAAAATAATGAAAAAAATCTAGAAAGTGAATAAAAACCCAAAAATAATGGGAAAAGTACAGAAAGTGAATAAAACCCCAAAAATAATGAAAAAAATCCAGAAAATAAATAAAAACCAAAAAATAATGAAAAAAATACAAAAAGGGAATAAAAGTCCAAAAATATAGAAAGTGAATAAAACTCCAAAAATAATGAAAAAAATACGAAAAATGAAAAAAAAACGCAAAAATATAGAAAGTAAAAAAAACTCCAAAAATAATGGAAAAAAATAAAAAAATGAAAAAAATTCACAAAATGAATAAAAACCCAAAAATAATGAAAAAAATACAGAAAGTGGATAAAAACGCAATAATAATGAAAAAAAAATCCAGAAAGTGAATAAGAATCCAAAAATAATGAAAAAAATACATAAAGTGATAAAACCCCCAAAATAATGGAAAAAATCCAAAAAATGAATAAAAACCCAAAAATAATGAAAACAAATACTGAAAGTGAATAAAACTTAAAAATAATGAAAAAAATCCAAAAATTGAATAAAAATCCAGAAATAATGAAGAAATTCCAGAAAATTCATTATGGGGTAATATTTATTTTCTGGTTTTTTTATTCATTTTCTATATTTTTTTTTTTTTCGTATTTTTTAAATATTATCTGTGGGGTTTGATTCACTTTCTGTATTTTTTTCATTATTTTTGGGTTTGTATTCACTATCTGGATTTTTTTCATTATTTTTGAGATTTTATTTACTTTTTGTATTTTTTTCATTATTTTTGGATTTTTGTTCACTTTCTCGATTTTGTTTTCATTATTTTTGGGTGTTTATTCATTTTTTGGATTTTTTTTCATTATTTTTGGGGTCTTATTCACTTTCTGTATTTTTTTCACTTTTTGAATTTTTTTCATTATTTTGGGGATTTTATTCATTTTCTTGATTTTTTTCATTAGCTTGGGGGTTTTATTCACTTTTTTGGATTTTTTTCATTATTTTTGGAGTTTTATTTAATTTTTGTATTTTTTCATTATTTTTGGGTTTTAGTTCACTTCCAGTATTTTTTTTTCATTATTTTTTGTTTCTATTCATTTTTTGTATTTTTTTTGCATTATTTTTGGGGCTTTATTCACTTTCTAGATTTTTTTTCATTATTTTTGAATTTTTATTCACTTTCTGGATTTTTTGCTTATCTTTGGGGTTTTATTCACATTTTGGATTTATTTATTCTTTGGGATTTTTATTAATTTCCTAGAATTTTTTTAATTTTTCTATTTTATATATATATTTTCTATTTTTTTTCCATGAAAAATATTGGGAACCAAACACAAAAGATGGAAAATAGAACATTTTCCATGTGGAAAATATTTGTAATCAAACACCACCAACAAATTTTTTCCATGAAAAATATTTTCAAGTTTTCAATTCCATGGAAATGAAAACTTATTTTTCATCTTATTTATCAAACCCTTAAAGCATTGGCTTTCCATAAGGGTGAGCTAGCACTTTTCTTTTCTGAAGATGATATCTCTCATCTGGCTGCACCATTCAAATTCTCTCTTATAGGCCATTTTCAATATGGTCGTCCATCACTTGAATTTATACAAAAAACGTTCTTGTCCTTCTCCCTTAAATCTGGCTTTAACATAGGATTGTTGGATGATAAACACATACTGATTCGTCTGTTTTGTGAGGAAGATTTCCACAGGATATGGTTAAGAGATCTCTGGTATATTCATAGATTCCCTATGAAAGTTATGAAATGGTCCACATTCAAGCCAATGTAGACATCCCATGGGTCCCTGTTTTGGTCAACCTTCCTTTTCTTCCCATACACTTTTTTTTTCTTAAACTGCTCTTTTCTCCATTGGTAATGACATAGGTAACCCCATTAAGATTGATGAAGCGACCGGAATGCTGGCTAAACCAAACATGGTTAGAATATGTGTTGAAGTTAATGTGTTAAAAGATCTCCCTAAGCGGATTTGGCTTGGCTTTCCTGGAAAAGGATTCTGGCAGAAAATCATTTATGAAAACCTTCCTCTTTACTGTTCTCTTTGTTCCAAGATTGGTCATGATAATAAGAGTTGCAAAAACGGGGATGAAGTCTGCATGACAAAAAATAATGATCGTGAGGATGGGATAATGACTCATCGTGTCTCTTCAGTTAAGAAAGTGCATTGGGAACAAACCACGAGGGGCGGTGTTTTTAAAGATGGTGGTTCCACTTCTACTTCTAAGAATCCTCCCAGGTCGGATAAGTCTAGCCTTCTTGGTTCTAATATTCCTAGTTCGAGTAAAGATTTTCTTGGTCATGTTTATCCTTCTGTGGGGTTATCTAAGAATGCTGCTGCCAAGAACTTTAAACAGGTGACTATTTCTAACTCTTTCTCTCCGCTGGATAAGGTGGAATCTATGATGAAGGAAGGGGAATTTAATCCTCGATCAGTTGATAAGGGCAAAACATCACTTGAGCAAGATAGAGTGGATTCTTTGCATGGTGAACCTAACGCTAAATTTGCTTTGGCATGGGATTACGACATGGCAGATATTCCTAAACTCAAAACAGTGGACTCGGATCCTTCCTCTTTAAGGCATTATGGACTTTCACCTAGGGGTCCTAGGATTAAACTGGAAAAACTCTTGTGGATGACTGGCGCCATCTTTACGTATCACATTCTGAAACAGATTTGGTGGGTGAGATCAATGACGATTGGGAGACTTTTTCTAAAAGTTTATCCGGGAAGTTTTCAAGGCTTGAAAAGAAGTTTTCAGTCAAGGACACTTATGGAGAGACTGATAGTTTTTCTGTAGTGAAGAAAAGAAGGCCCAGGAAGGATTATTCGGCTAGTAAACCATCTTTATCAAAAACTCGTTCAGGAGGTAAGGTCACTAAAACTTTGAATTCTCTCCCTTCCAAATGAGTTAATTCCTTTTTTGGAACGTTAGGGGGTGGGAAATGGACCCTCGATTCGTAGGCTTAAAAGACTTATCCGTGTTCATTCTATTTCTTTTTTTGGCTTTACTTGATCCCAAAATAGAAGAAACCAATTTGAATTATGTTTGTAAGAAATTACATTTTTCGGGTGGTCTAGCTAATACTTCTAACAAAATTTGGATTATTTGGAAAGATAATTGGTCGATGCAGGTGGCTAAAGATGGGAATCAAGATTTATCTCTTTGGGTCTCTAGCAAACATTTTGTAATTCATTTCTTATTTACGGCCAATGTAATAGAGTTGATAGACTGGAACTTTGGGAGGACATTGGATTTTTGGCTTCTCTTGGTGATATGAAATGGATCATGGGTGGAGATTTCAACATAGTTGCTAATCAGGAGGAAAAAATTGGGGGTAATGAAGTTAATTGGGATGGCATGATGGATTTCAATTTAGCCCTTAGTAATGTGGGTCTGCGAGAAATTCCTTTTGTTGGATCTAGATTCACGTGGTGCAACAATAGGGATGGAGAATCTTGTATTTGGGCTAGGCTTGACAGGGTGGTGGGAAATTATAATCGGCTTGACGGATAATTTTTTAGTTCGACTGATCATCTACATAAGACTTTGTCGGATCATAGTCCTCTCCTTCTCTCTCTTAAAGAAAGTAAAGCTAAATCCACTAAACCTTTTAGATTTCTTTCTTTTTGGGTGAAAGATGAAGAATTTTTTCAAGTGGTAGAACAAGCTTGGTCTTTTGATTTTAAAGGCAGGCCTCTTTACATATTCGCAGAGAAACTTAAAATAGTCAAATAATTTCTGAAAATGTGGTCGGTTTCTCGTTATGGTGATATTTTTAGGGTGGCTCAGAAGGCGAAGGACGTCATGTTGAAATATGAAACTGAATTTGATGCTGATCCTTCTTCAGTTAACATAATTAATTTCCACAAAAAGCAAGCGGAATACCTAAAGGCTCTAAAGGTGGAAGAAGAATACTAGAGGAAAAAATCGAACATAAAATGGGCTAAGGAGGGAGACGCAAATACAAAGTTTTTTCATGGGATTACCAAGAAGAAGAAAGCGCTGTTAAGTGTCAACCGAATTCAGAACGATTGTGGGCACTGGTTTGACGATATAGAGGGGGTTGAAACTGCATTTGTGGATCATTTTCATAGGCTACTGGGTCAACCTGGTCTTACAAATTTATCAGTTGGTACTGCATTGCTTATTGATGAAAGTGACAGACTTTATCAACTTAGTTCATCTGATACTAACAGACCTGATGTGCCCGTGATTTCCTCATTAAGAAGTTGCAGCGCTGTCTCAAGGTCTCGGGTTGACGAGAATCAATTATGGGGATGTATATCGAAATCAGTATCGGAAGCAGATAATGAAATTCTGGGTGCAATCCCTTCGTTAGAAGAAATCCAGGATCTCTTATTTGGGTGGAACGCTGAAGGAGCCACTGGTCCGGATGGTTTAATGGTACTTTTTTTAGATCTTGCGGGTCTATTATAAAAGTAGATCTTCTCAAAGCGATTCAATCCTTTTTCTTGAGTGATGTCCTCCCGACTAGTTGGACCTCTACAAATATTATTTTAATTCCTAAAGTTGACAGTCTTAAGAAGTGTGGAGAATTTCGTCCTAACAGTCTTTGTAATTTCTCTTCCAATATTATGCCAAAGAGGTTGGGTCTTATTATTCCTAAAATTATTTCTCCTTCTCAATCAGGTTTCATGAAGGGCGATTCATTCTTGACAATGTTCTTTTAGCCCAAGAACTGATGTCTTCTTTCAAGAAAAAAGTTAGGGGTTCTAATCTTGTCATTAAACTCGACACGTCCAAAGCATATGATCGACTCTCGTGGGTTTTCATTCTTAAAATTTTTAGGATTTTTGGTTTCTCGGAGACGGTTATAGACTTAATTTGGAGAATTATCTTGATTGTTGGTATTCGATTAATGTTAATGGGAACAATTGTGGCTTTTTCAAATCATTAAGAGGTGTTAGGCAAGGGGACCCGCCATCACCGACGCTTTTTATTATTGCATAAGAAGTTCTTAATAGAGGGATTCAAAAATTAATGGAAGATGGGAAGTTAACACATTTCTCCCTTTCTATGGATTGTCCGATCATTTCTTGTCTATTTTTTTCCAGATGATACTCTTATATTTGCTAATGGTAGTCGTAGAACACTTTATAATTTGATGAAGTTCTTAAGAGACTATGAGAAAGTTTCAGGGAAAGTGATCAATTGTGATAAAAGTTCCTTTTGTCTTCCAGGTAATGAATCTCGGGGCACGAGGTGGAACATAGAATCCATTATGGGTTTCAAATATAGGAGTCTCCCTATCATTTATTTGGGAATACCTCTTTTTGTGGGTAGAAAGAAGAAATCTTATTTTGCTCCTTTTATCGACAAACTGGTGGAGAAACTTAATTTCTGGAATCATCAGAATATCTCTCAAGCAGGTAGATTAAATCTTATCAAAGTAGTGGTGGAAGCAATGCATCTTCCTCTTTTAGCTGCCATAAATCCCCCAGGTATGGTTCTCAATCATATTAATAAACTTTTGGCTAGATTCCTTTAGGGTAAATAAGAAGACAAGTTCAAATTTCAATGGGTTGAATAGTCGGATATTTGCAAAACTAAAGAAGAAGGTGGTTTAAATTCACGTTGGATGGTTGATTTATCTTCGGCATATACTCTCAATTTATGGAGGAAATGTTTTAATCCCGACACCTTATGGTCCAGATTTATGCATAGTAAATATACAAAACTAGAGCTTTAAAACTTTAAATGTAGCATCTCTGCCTCTTCTCATGTTTGGAAAAGGATGCGAAATGCTTTAGAGGATTTTTATTACAATGTGGATCCCGATATCGGGAATCGGCTTTGACAAAGGTTGTTATCTTCACTCTCAAATCAACTTGGCACTTAGTAAGGAAGAAAGGTTGTATTCGAAGTTCTTTTTCTTTTATTTGGGATAAGAGAATTTGTCCTAAAATTTTCGTTTTCTTTTGGCACTTACTCCACAAAGGGATAAGTATAGATGAGTATATAAAAAATACCAATATCCCTTTACCTTATAAATGGAGATGTTGTGTAGTTAATGATGAAGAGGATAGAGATCACCTTTTTTGGGGTGGGGATATAGCTCAACCTCTTTGGAAGAGATTTTCAAATATTCTAGGCCTTAGGATGACTTCTTCCAATTTCAATGGCAACTTAATGAATTGGTGGATTCGCTAGAAGGGCGGTAAAATAAGAAATATTCTTTGTTGTATTATACCAACTTTCATTTGTTGGCATTTGTGGTGTGCGCGTAATAAATCCTTTTTTTAAGGAATATCTATGAAGGAAAACATGATTTTAGATCACATATGTGGAGATATTAAGGTGCATTTTCATATATTCCCTTATAAGGGTTCCAAAGCTACCTTTTGTTTGGGTATTTAGAAGACCTTTGTAACATAGGTGCTTCGATCTCTCTTGCTTGATGTAAGCCATCGATGGGGGGCTTTTCCCTGCTTCTATCTATTTCACGATTTTTCTTAAAAAAAAGTAAAAAGGGAATTAAAATATTCAAAATGGAATTAATTAAAATAATAAGATGAAAAAGGATATGGACCTTAAAGAACTTTTGAATTCTCTTTTGAGTTCTTTGTGGGTTGAATTTTTATGTATTAATGATGGTGGTGGAGTGGTGGTTAAAGGTAGGGCAAGGTGATGTAAGAGAATGGATGAGAGAATGCAACGAAAATATTGTATGCTAAATTCGTAAGACCTACCGCACTAAAATAGAGGTCATCTGCAAATGGGGTAAAGGTTTCTTTAAATAAGAATACCCCAAAAGGCAAAAAAGGATAATTTTCTCCCTGGGGTCTACCGACCAACAAGGCCCTAGACTTAACTGCTGACAGGTTGGCTTGACTTGATGATGAAGTAAGCTTAGACTTCCTATAGGCATGTGAGATGTCCTGCCTACAGGCAGGCAAAAATGATTTTTTGTTCATAACTTGTGAACCGTTTGTTTGATTTGAGCACATCCAAGCCCGTTGGAAAGAGAATTTAGAGCTTTATGATTTTGTGATTGAGCACTCCCGGGTTCGAGATTTGAACAAAGTCAAATAGATCTCGGGCAATGAATTATTGTTCTTCGATTAGGGTTCGGAAGAGGGTCAAGGGTCCGAGAAGTTGAAAAGACTTTGTTTGGACCTTATAGAAGAGTGTAAGGGTGATAGAATATGATGTTTACATTGTTAGTTAAATGTTATGATCTACTCTTGACTATAGATTTGAATACATGATTAATACTATAACACATAATCTAATGGTATTTTTACATAAATTAAACATGCCTAAAAGGTGATTGTCGAAATTGACCGTTTAAACCTCAAAATCACAAGAGCTAAAGTTTCGTCCTTCCTCCTTAGGATCTAGAATTTCTCCAAAATGTATTATGAGTTTTAGGTTAGACTAATAAGTTTATATTAGTAGTGAAATTCGTAATTAGGGCACATTCCCACATTGGCCTAAACATAAAATGTCCAAAATAAGCCCCAAATTTTTCCAACCTTGGCCCAACACATATCCTCATGACCGTTCCAAAGCCACCCATAATACTAAGTCACTTAAATATTAAACTTAATAAATTAACTCGAGTTATCCAATTACTATGATAATATATTTCCTTGCAATGCATAGTTAAATTATGTAACACTACATATGCAACATCTAAATCTACCAAATATTTAATCATTATGTGACTAATAATTAATTAAAAATATAATAAACGCCATAAAAATACGGGGTATTACAATATCAACCTACAAAGAAATGAAAATAGCGAAATACAGACTCAGAAAGGCAGATGAAGGGATACCAACATGCACACATAAGTATGGAATGGTGTGGAACTTTTCTTTGGATTTGGCTAAATAATAATTCATTTAATGTGGAATGCAAAAACAAATTCTATAAGAATGAAAACTTGAAGGCAAAATGAATTATCGTTTATAGTAAAATAATTGATGAAAACACCTCAAATATCCTTGAGATAATTTTATCACTCCTAGTAAAAAATATAATAGAATACTAAATAAAATACTGAGATCATAATCCCACTACATAATTTGACGTTGTGGCCTATGGTTGCGATGCCACCCAACAATTGGTAACTGCCTACATGAATGGCCAAATCTAACTTATCTATTTCATACTCATGTAGACTTTCATGCTATAAATCCATGAGTAAGGTCTTCTTTGTATATTATTGGTAACTTTTCAGTACATACTACACGCCAATGGTATTTACTTTGAGGAAATATCGTATGTGGCAAAGGGATGTGTTTAATTACATCCTATTAAATAAATTTTGGTTTGTAGTGTTTGGGAAGCATTGGTCACCATTATAATCCAGCATAAGCATTATTAACCCCTTGCCTGGGTTGGTAAATGATACAATAATTTTAATTGTAAACTTAAACCATAATAATGTAAATATAGCTGATAATGTGCGTAACACATCACACATTGAGTGTTATGCATGGAAATTGTTCTCTACATTTACGTCCCCATAATGCATTCTTATACAACTACAATTGGAATTTTCAATATGCAGGGTGGTAAACTTAACTCCAGAGCATAGTATTTGTTATTCACATATGATACTTGATAACTTGAACTTTTTGTATGTTGAGTTGTTGTTGTCTAAATCCAAGATAAACAATTCCTTTCATTTACCTGCAAAAATATATCACACGAACTAGTATAAGGATAAGTGAGGATGTAAATCCACCTTAATGGAGTGAAACAAATGAAAAGTCATGTAATCCAATTTGTAGCTATTTTTTTTCTTTGTTTTCTACTTTTTTATGATTTTTTTTATATTAAAATTTTTTTATGTAATGGTAGAATAACTAAAATAACTAAAAGATATAAAGATAATACTAAAAAGTGTGCTAAAACAATATCAAGTAACTCAAATGAGATGTGAATAAAATGAGATAAGATCAAGTGAGATAAAATCAAGGAAAGAAAATTACCGCCACTTCATGAATCAAATGTATGTGATTATTCAAGTTTACTGATGTGGCCATCCCCGATCCTCATGGCGGGCGGGCGGCGTGAGGGAGGATCCTAGGTCCCGCGCGTCCCTCTCGGGAGCGCTTTGATCAACGTCATTTGGGTGAGGTGAAAAATGTTGAGAGATAGAGTCGCCAGTCTATTTTACTCAAAACAGACAAAAGAAAGGGGGCCATCCCGAAGGACAACATCTAAAGACATACTGATGCACACGAAACCAAAATGATTCAAAAAGGGTCCCGAGGCTAAGTTACGAAATGGGAAGGTGTTAGGCACCTATTCTACCCTTTCGATCTCTCATGGGTTTTTGTTATTTTCCCCGTGATATGTGTGCATGTGTATATATAGTGGAGATAGGAATCAGCGACTTGCGCCATGGAAGAGGTAAAGCGAGTCATCCGTAGGAAGGTATAAAAATATTAGAAAATAGGATTTGCGCGATTATCCTTACGTTGACCATTATGATGGAACGATAACGCATGTGGAATAATACGCCACTAAGAACAAATATATGTATATATATAATATAAGAGAGTGGAATTTAGAGAAAATAGAAAATGAGAGAAAAAAGTAAAAATAGGACTTGAGTCTTGGCTTTTACCCCGAGACGCCTACGTAGCCTATAGAGGCATCAAAGTCCACGTAGTTGGCATGCAAAACGAGGGGTGGGGTTTATCCCATAAATCCAACCGGGGGATTTTTCTTACTTGTGTGTGTGTGTGTGTGTAGAAAAAGTGTTTTAGTTGTGAGAAAAGTGTAAGAAAAGCGTGAGAATTTCCATTTGGAATTTATGAGCAAACTCTCTTTTTCTTGTTTTTTGGATTTTTATTTATATCAAAACAAGAGATGTGCAATAATACTAAATAAAAAGTATATTAAGATGTGTGAGATGAGATAATGAAAGTGCTAAGCAATAAAACAAGTTATTACGAATTGATGAGAATTTAAGGAGAGAGTTGAGAAAATTGGACCTTCTTGAATATCTTGAGCTTGATCTTGAATATTGAAGAGAAGCCCTTAGACTTGGATGATGATGGAGGGTAGTGAATTCACCAAGTTTGATGAAAAGGATGATGAAAAGTGAAGGATGGAAAGGGATTTGAGTGTGGAAATCACGCTGACTTCGAGAGAGGTTTTCTGGATTTGCTGAGAGTGATATCTATCAGATCTGGGCTCTTCTTGCAAGTGAGGTCAGGCCTCCTTTTTATAGGCCCAGGCCATTACCGATCGGCATAGCCCTGTTCCTGCCAATCGTCAGGTGCGTTTAGGCACACTGTCGATAGGCAGGGTCGGGGACCTGCCGTTTGGCAGTGTCTTTCAGGCTTTTTCAGAAAATCAATCGTAAAACGCAAACCGTTGATCAGAATCGCACACGAGATAGACCATTGGAAATTTAATTCATAGACCTTCGAAAGTTCTTTGGACTACTCTCGAGTTCGGGAGTGGACTTTGGGTCAAATGTGGCTCAAAAGCATTCGTCGGTCTATTGGACGGGGAATCGTCAGACGCAAACGGATCGTTCGTCCACATGGTAAGTTTGAATCGTGCACGGGATGGACCGTTGGAAAGGTTAGGAGATGTACTTCGACATTCTAAAGAGTTTGATCCAGTTCAGGGAGTTGACTTCTGCCAACCGAGCCCTGGAAGCATTCGGTGACCTTTCAAAGTAAAATGGATCGTTCGTCCGTTCCGTAAGTCGGAATCGCACACGGGACGAACCCTTGGAAAGGAGTTTCAGTGTCCTTCAAATATTCATTCAGTCTCGGTCAAGTTGAAGACTTTAACTTAGGTCAGACAGATCCCGGGAGCCCCCGATGGCCTCCTGATTGAGTTTCGGGGGAAACAAGTCGTTCGTCCGCATGGTAAGTCGGAATCGCGCACAGGACGGACCATTGGAAATGGGTTTCAGTGACCTTTGAAGATTCATTTAGTCTTAATCGAGTTGAAGACTTTGACTTTTGGTCAAACGGAGCCTAGGAGTGACCGATGGCTTCTAGGTCAGTACTTGAGGTATGACCTGGGTTTGTAGTGATGAAGGGAGGTGTTAGGGACCTAAGGAGAGTTTAGGGGGTAACAGAATGGGGTGTCTACAGAGCCCCTCAACGGGTGAGTTTGGAAGAAACGATAGTTGTCGAATAGACATCGCATGATACTTTTGAGGGAGGATGACCAATTCAGAGGGTCGAGGCCGATTCTGAGGACCTAAGGGAGCAAGGATGACCAATTCAGAGGGCTGAGGTCGATTCTGAAGACCTACGGAGTGTGCTGGGGATAACCAATTATGTGGGTAGAAGCCAATTCTACGGGATTAAGTTGAGATGACTAATTATGCGGGTCAAAGCCAATTATGCGGTCTTAAGTAGAAATGACCAATTCTGTGGGTCGAAGCCAATTATGTGGGCTGAATTAGAGATGACTAATTCTGCGGGTCAAAGCCAATTCTGCGGACTTAAGTATGAGATGACCAATTCTGTGGGTCGAAGCCAATTCTGAGGGCTTAAGGTGGGATGACCAATTATGTGGGTCAAAGCCAATTCTGTGGGCTTATGTTGGGATGATCAATTTTGCGGGTCCAAGCCAATTCTGCGGGCTTAAGTAGAGATGGGCAGTTCTGCGGGTCGAAACCAATTCTGCGGGCTTAAGGTGGAAGTGACCAATTCTGCGGGTCGAAGTCAATTTTGCAGGCTTAAGTAGTGATGACCAATTTTGTGGGTCGAAGCCAATTCTGCAGTCTTATGTAAGGATGACCAATTCTGCAGATCGAAGCCAATTTCGCGGGCTTATTTAGTGATGACCAATTCTGCGAGTCGAAGCCAATTCTGCGGGCTTAAGTTGAGATGACCAATTCTGCGGGTCAAAGCCAATTTTGCGGGATTAAGTAGAGATGTTCTTGGGTAACTCTGTCGGGGAGATTTATCTTGTGGTTTTGTTTAGGGCTGGGGAGCTGACTGCTAGGGAAATCTTTTTGCATCCTCTGAGGAATAGCCAAAATTCCACTGGAGAGATTTAGGTGGCCCAGGGTTTGGATGTATTGCTTAGGGATAATTGAGGCCTTTGGAGAATAGGGGGTGATCTTTAGAGATCCTCCGGGGATGTTGCCGGGAGGAGTTTTACTTGGTTTTTTAGAGTTCCGCTGGGGAAATAGGGGTTCCACTTGAGGGAGTGCGAAATTTTCTTAGTGAAAATGTTCTAAATCCTTCCTGGGATTTTTAGGAATTTTTTAAGAATTTTTTAGGGCTGTCTGGTATTTTATGGGAATTTTTGTATGAAATTTAAAGGGGGTGCCGGTCGTCATGGTTCAGAGGGTGCCATTCGGCAGTGGCAAAGACTTTTGGACTGCCTCGGGAAGGTAAGGGGCTAGTGTCGATCGGTGGGTGGGGGGTCAATGCCGATCGGCATGACCCTTGGCATCCTATATAAAGGGGGAGAATTCCCCTCAGTTTTCACAGCTTCTTGCTTTCATGCGATTTTCCTCTGCAAATCGTTCTAGCGTTCTGATCTCTAAGAAATGGCTACCTTTGTGAGCACTGCAGCGCATAGGGAATGGTTGACTGTTGATGACTGGGCGAACATGGAGTGGAGGGCCAGGGCGCCTCTTGCTTTGGGGAATGAGAACTCATTTGACGCATTTGAGTCGGTCGCGGATGAACGGACTTTGCTACAGGAGTCATCGGTCTTCTAAGGTGGAGAGCCCCATCGGTTATGTAAGCAACCTGACTTTTGGCATTCTTCTCTTTTTGAAGATTTTTCCTTCCTTCTTGAATTTTGAAAAGGTTTCTTCTTTTGACAGTCTGATATCTCTTTGAAGAACACGCGTGCCCGTGGGACGACGGGGCTTAAGGATGTCTGGGAGTATCTTCCACCCATGGTGCGTTGGGTGGTATCATCAGCGGGTTTTAGGAGGTTGGCATCTGTGCTGGATGAGACACCTCGGTCGATAGCGATCTTATGTGTTTTGGGGGAGAGATGGTGAAATACTATCCATACCTTCCATTTCGGTTTTGGGGAGATGACCGTGACTCCCATGGACGTGCAGCAGCTGTTGGGGCTGGATTGTGAAGGGGAGCAGATAGAGGTGGATCGCTCGCTGGAGGTGAGGCTAGAGGCGATGAGGGCGGCGCTCGGTGATGTAGGGAGGATAGTTTCTGGGGATTCCATCTGGTTGTCCTTGCTGAAAGATGTCTTGCTGAGTAGGGTGACTGATGTGGAGGACGGGCTGCAGGTGAGGCAGATGGCCCGGTTATTTAATTTTTTGGTGCTGGGAGGTTTCATGGTGGAGTCGAGTGGCGACATCATCCATTTATGGTTCTTACCGTATTTGAGGATGTTTTTTAGCATCCCTCTATATGATTGGGGGAGTCTGCCTTTGGCGACCCTCTATTTTTCTTTGGATGCATTCAGTCGGTGCTGCCGGTAAACTTTTACTGGAGCCACGTATCTCCTCGAGGTATCCTTTCATTTTGTGCATTTTCCTTACGCGTCTCTTTTTTATTGTGAATTCCTGTCTTTGGCAGACGTGGTTCTATGAGGTTATTGGGTGCAATACCCAGCTAATTTCCTTGAAGGACGAGAATGTTGGGGACTTCTTTTGATTATATGGATGGCGCAAGGCCAATCGACAGTCGAAGGGATCTCTCTCTGGAGGCGGTGCGTCAGGTCTTGAATGGCCTAAAACTCTTTCCTTTTTAGCATTGGTTTTTGGCATGTTCTGATTTTATATTGACCTATGTCTGCTGGGGATTTTCAGGTGACTTTTTACCCTTGGGGGACAGCCATTTGGGATATGGGGGCGACCGGGGTGAACGCGTAGATGAGGCATTTGCTGGCACATGAGTTCGGTCATTCTTGGTATTTGGGGGAGCGGGTGGTTCGATAACTTATGAAGGAGGAGGTGGTGGTACCACCTGCGCAGCCTCTTATGTCTATGAGGCGGGATCGGCTATTACCGGAGGATCACGACGATGATCGGTGAGTCCTACCTGTTGTAGACTGATACGGTTGCACCATATGACTATATGGACTTTATGATGAGCTGGTTGATGGATCCCAGAATATACGATGCCTTGCCTTTCCCTCCTGCGGGTTTGAGTCGGGCGATGGGGTCTTCCCATAACATCGGTGGTCCGTCGGCGTCTGTGGCAGCGACGATTTCAGAGGTCCCCTTTGTTCGATTGCATACCCTTTCGTACAACATCCGACGGGCTGATGGAGGGATGATCCCATATTACATCATCCTCATGCGATGGATACGGAGGAGCTGGGTTTGACAGAGGAGGTTCTTCATCCTGCGGTATACCTTCTTCCTCTTTTTGGTTCCTTTTCTATTTTGATCCCTCTTTGATACTGATTTTGCCTTTTACTTGCAGCAAGTCCGTGTATCAACCACTTGGCTGAGGGACATCAAAGACTGGATATCTTCAACGACTGCCCATATTCGAGATGCGGTCCCAGTTCCTTCTTCCTTAGTACCGTCTGCTTCGTTTGAGTAGGACTTTGACTCGGGTAGCGGTGGTGCATCATCTTGCCATAGGGGAATGAGAGTGCGTCGTAGGGGTGGAAGCTCTTAGAGAGAGGGGTGAAGGGTAGGTGAGAGAGAGAGAAAATGTGGGCTCATGCTGAGTCCCGTTTGTTTTTTGCTTTTCTTTTATTTCCTGCAAAATTTAATATAACACAGAAGAATATATATATGCGATGCAATGGGATTTTTTTATTATCTTTTGTTAATAGTGAGTAAATGCATGCACATGCGCTTTTTACCTTGCTGTTTAGACCGTAAAAAGAGATATTTTTGGGATTTTGAAGGAAAGTTTTAGAAATGAGAAATTATATAGGGGTGGAAAAGGATTTTTGAAATTTTGTTGAGAACATCAATTTATTTTTTATTGAGCTTCTGATTTTGACACAAGAGGAAAAAGGAAAATTTCCCAAAATAGGGGGTTGCCGATCGGTAAGACCCTTGTCCTGTCTATCGGCAGCCAAGTCCAGTCCCATCAATTCAAAGCTTTAATCAGTACCCTCTTCAGCCTCTTGTACTTTGTGGGGTAGGATTCCCTCCGATTTCTGCAGGGGTCATGTCTTTTATAAGGGTTCTCAAGTATAAAAAGGGGTAAGGGTGGAGTGTTTTCATCACACCTTCACTTGTTTACTTGTTTCTTAGTTTTGCAAGATGTCTCTCCCCGGTAGCATTGAGTTTGCTAACTACCTCGAAGCCTTGGAAGCAATGTTCTCTTATAATGTCGACTATGATGATTTCAACATGCGTCGAGTCTCTTTGTGGCGTAATCAGTCCATTAAGTGGAACATGCTGATGGCGGCGATACAATTTTGGTACCCTGAAGACCATGTATTCCGCTTTGGGTTGGATTAAGTGTGTCCTACCTACGAGGAATTTTCTGCCATGCTGGGGATAAATCCCAGTGTTACTGCAGCTTTACCTGAATTTTCCCGTTCTCCTAGGGATTTGCTGGACGGGCTTCTTCGTATTTCACCTTCGGCGACTAGATCACTGGTTTCTAGAGGAATGATCTCCCTCCCGACGGTGTTGCAGTCCGTGCATTTGCGAGAAGTAACTGATGCTGGCTATACTGGAGCCGTTGCTCTGGGCCTGGTTTTAAAATTTCTGCTGGTGAATGAGGAACTACTAGTGGATCCACAACTTGCAGCCATTACTTCATGGATGTCATACCATCGCATTCTAGCGGCGGTGATACTGGCGGAGACCCTGAACGGTCTGGATGCCTGGCGAGAAGGTTGTTCTGACTTCCTGCGAGGTAGCCCCGTGATGCTATTCATGTGGTTGTCTGAAAGACTCCGCCTGGTGACTCTTTCAGAATATCCTTTGTCAGTTGTACCCAACTTCTTTTCGCGTCACTTCTTCAGCGTTGTCCTGAATATTGAGAGCTGGGAGAATTGGCTTATGGAGCATGGGGATCAGAATTTGTACTAGTCAGTGCCTTGGTGGGGATAGTTGTTGCCTGTTCTGGAGCTAGGACATTACCCGTATGTGCGGCTGGTTGGTCTCATCCAGACCTCTTTTTATTTCCCTTGGCATCTTCTGCGCCAATTTGGTTGGGCACAGGTCGTGCCACCTTGGACATTAAATTTCTTTCCGATAGAGGATTTGATCGAGCGTCTACACTAGCGGCTTGGCTCTCTACGAGAGAGTCGATGTCCGTCGACCCGTCCCTCTCAGTCTGTTGGGAGAGTTTGGCGTATACCTGGGGATTATATGAAATGGTTATGGAGGAGAGTAGTTAGCAAGATGTTGGCAGTGGAGACTGGACTAAAGTGGCTTATCTCTTTTAACACCATGGAAGGAGGTGTTGTAGTTTTTTCGAAGTTGGTTCGAGCTTATCGGTCCATGGAGTGTCTGCGTCATTCTGTTCAGGCAGGGGAAACTTGGGGACCCCAGGATGTAGATGATGATGACGGAGCAGGCTCCTCTGGTAGCTATGGATAGGATTCCTGGAGATTTTATTGTGTAATGAGGGATAAATGTGGTGATTTTATATGGTTTTTTTAGGAGGGTAGGGGGAAGGGATTTATCCGTTCCTTTTCTTATGTAATATGTATAGTTATTTCTTATTAGTGAAATAAACAAGTTTCTGGTCATCCGGCTGTGCCTTTCGACGAATTTTGTATTGTTTGAATTGTATATACCGATCGCTAAGGCATACATAATCCTTTTGTTCAAATATATGTTAGAATGAACTGTCGTTCTCGGAGGTAAGAAAATAATAGTATTTTGTGAAAAAGAAAGGGTCGTGCTCATGTAAGGTGTATGAGTTGTCTACGTACCTCTGGGGTTTTTGAAATTTTATACTTTGTTTGAAAATGGTTATTTGTAGAGGATCAGGCCCACGTAGTTCTGGGTAAGTGGAAATGAAGAGATTTTTTTTAGAATAAAAGGGAGACGAGAAAAGTCGTAGCGCGCTGAGATTTCGGACTAGGGGTAGAACTTCTTAAGACGATCCAGATTGAATGGATGAGCCATCTCTTCCCCATCTAATTCGGTAAGCATGGCATCACCGCCAGACAAGATCTTCTTAATAATGTAGGGGCCGCTCCAATTGGGCTTGAATTTCCCTTTGGGATCCGGCGATGGTACCCTTGTATGTGGTATAGCGCTTTTAGTCTCATTTCGTCTAGGAGGGTCAGTTCGTCAAGACGACTTTGGCACTAGTCTTCTTCGCTGACCTTGCTCTCAAGCATGATGCGCAATGAGGGTATTTCTAGCTCCACGGGTAGGACTAATTCCATACCGTAAACTAAAGAGTAAGGGGTAACCCCGGTAGAGGTTCGAATTGAGGTTCGGTATCCCCAAAGAGCGTACGGGATCCGATCAACCCAATCTCGATAACTTTCGGTCATTTTGTTGATGATGGCTTTGAGGTTCTTGTTGGAGGCTTCAACTACACCATTGGTCTGAGGTCGATAGGGAGAAGATTTGTGTCTCTGAATGCCATACTCGTTGACCACCTCTGTGACTTATGCCTCAAAATGCAACCCGTTATCTGATACTAGCTCGTGCGAGACCCCATACCAGTAGATGATGTTTTTCTTGACGAATTTGGCCACTTTTTTAGCGTTCATCACTGCGTATGACTCATCTTCAACCCATTTAGTGAAGTAATCAATGGTAACTAGGATGAACTCATGCCCGTTGGAAGCCTTTGGTGTAACCTTCCCTATGATGTCGATGCCCCAGGTGGAGAACGGCCATGGAGAGGTCATGTTGTATAATTCACGTGGAGGCAAATGCTGAAGGTTGGAGAATTATTGGCATTTGAGACATCTACATATATAGGCGGTGCAATCATGGGTTATGGTGGTCCAGTAGTACCCCTGTCGAATGATTTTCTTGGCAAGCATGTGATCGTCCATGTGGGGTTCGCATTCCCCACTGTCGATCTTTTACATTATCTTTTCAATGTCAGCCCCTGCGATGCAGTGCAGATGAGTTCCATCGAAGTTCCTTTTGAGCAGTGCTTTGTGACAGATGATGTACTGGGCGGTGAGTCTTCGAAGGGTTGCTCGATCTTTCTTATTGGAACCCTCGGGATACCTACCATGATTTAGGAGGCGCCAGATATCATAGTACCAATAATTGGCTATCTCAGGATCTTCTGTAGTGACTAGCTCAATGTGGTAGCAGTGGGTTAGTTTGTCTTGCTTTTGAACTAGGAAGGGGGTCATAGTTATTCCTTCGAGATGTCGACCATGGAGGCCAAGGTAGTGAGAGCATCGGCTAGGTGATTCTTTGATCGAGGTAGGTAATGGAAGGTGATATTTTGGAATTGGGGGGCTATTTCTTCTTAGTGGGTATGGAAGGGTTGGAGTTTCCCGTCCTTGACTCTCAAATTTTTGATCACTTGACCGATGATGATGGCGAAATCCCCATAGACGTCTAAACATTGAATACCTTTATTGAGAGCAACTTTGAGACCTACCATGCATGCCTCGTATTCAGTCATATTGTTGGTGGAAGGGAAATCCAACTTGATGACGATGGAAGTGTGGGAGTCATCTGGGGTAATCAGAAGTGTCCCAATACCATATCCCTTCTTGTTGGCAGCGCCGTCAAAGAACATTTTCCATCGAAGGTTATCCTGATCAGTGCAAAGGATGTTTTCATCTGGGAATTCAGAGATCCAGACATCAGCTTCTTCTACGGGGTAATCAACGAGGTAGTTAGAGATGGCTCTTCCTTTCATGGATTTTTGCGTGACATACACGATATCGAACTCGGTTAGGATCATCAACCATCGGGCCATTCGGCTGGATAAGGCGAGTTTCTCAAGCAGGTATTTGATGGGGTCCATTTGGGATACAATTTTAATAGGGAAGGCGAGCATGTAATGCCGCAGCCTTTGGGTGACCCAGACAAGCGCGATACGTGCCTTTTACAAAGCAGTGTAGTTGACCTCATACCCGACCAAATTTGCGACTGGCATAATAAATGGCTCTTTCTTTGCGAGAATATTCAAGGTATTGGGCTAGCAAAGCCCCAGCTATAGTGTCGGTTATGGTTAGGTATAGGAGTAAGGGGAGACCAGGCTATGGTGGCCTGAGTACCGGGCGTTGGGTCAGATATTGTTTGATTCGGTCAAAGGCTTCTTGTCATGCCTTGTTCTAAACTTTAGTTGAATCCTTTCGGAGGAGTTTGAAGATAGGTTCGCAAATGGAGGTTAACTGATTGATGAACCGGCTAATGTATTACAATTTCCCAAGGAAACCTCAGACTTCTTTCTCTGTTCAGGGAGGTGGCATCTTAAGTGTTAACGAAAATATTATTTATCCCTAATTAATTAAGTTAGTTTAATTAATGTAGATTTTAGTTTAACTTAATATATTGATTTTGATGATTCCAAACATATTGTTTTATAAGGTCATTCTATAAATATTTATTATGGTATTATCCTGATTATTCACGACTCAACATACCTCGATTTTAGACAACGACATATCCGAGTAAAGGTATTCTCATGTATTGAACATTTGCACTTGACACATTAGGCACACATGCATATTTTGATCTATGACTTTAATTGTGTGACTAATCAATTATGAGCGAAATATTTTTTTTAAATTATATTTTTAAAATAAGTTGACATTAAATATTTTTTTCTTAAAATTTTTTTGTTAAAAATAATTTTTTTTGTCATAAATATATATATATATATATGCGTATAAATTGTTTTTGTGTGGCTTTGAGTTGCTTTGTACATATATGCTTTTGTGTATATATTAATTTAGTAACACTTGCTAGCAATTTGGCAAATGCCAAAAGCTGTTGGACCATTTTGTTTTGCCTTGTACGATTGTATATATATATATATATAAATATATACATATGTATGTATGTATGTCCTTTAGTAAATATATGTTTATATATGATGTTAATATGTTTACATGTATGTTGTTTTACTTGCCTTAGCTTTTATAGCCGTAGGCCTGAACGATTTGTCCCATACATTTAAAGCTTTTACAGCTTTTATTGCTGGCATCCTTACCAAAGTGGGATTTCCATCGGATTTTTTTAGCCATAAGATTTTCTTTCTCATGTTTCGACTTACGCCCATGGTTTACCATACCTGTGCTCACAGGTTTATAACACTTGGAAAGGTCTCAAGTCAGTTCCATAATTATGACAGTCGGTACGACCACCCCTTATTGCTGTACGGCGCCATCTCTGGCTGGATAATTGAGTTCAAATTGTTTTTTATATGAGTTCAAGAAAGTTGTTTATTATATATCAGTTCAAGAATTATATATATATATATATATATATATATCTGTTCCGAAATCTCTTATATATATATTTCAGTTCGAATTTTTTTATCTGTTCCGAAATCTCTCTCTTATATATATATATATCCAAATGCATGCGTGTACACCTCTTGAGCTTTACCACTGCTACACGCCAACTTCTAGTCTATCATCTCTGGCCGGATAAACAGTTGGATTCCTTTATAAATCCGTTTGGAAATTATTTTTGACCTCTTATACTTATCTTGACTAGATAAAGGACATGAGTCCATGCCATGTCATTTCCCTTGAAATTCTTTTGACCACACACACTCTGACCAGCCTTAAGGCTACGCCATCATTGGCAGAATGAATAGTTTGGATTCATTCATATATGAACTTTGGAAATTGTTTATATATATATATATATCCGTTCGAAATTTTATATATATATATATATATGTTCGAAATTTTTTTTATATATCTGTTCAGAAATTTTCTTATATATATATATATCAGTCAGAAATTTTTTATATCTGTTCGAATTTTTTTTTATCAGTTCAGGGAATATTTTTTTTTGTACAATATATATATATATACCTTATATATATATATATATATATATATATATATATATATTTACATATATATTCTTGCAAACCTGTGACTGAGTTGAACATGTACTTACTTTGTCTCATTTATTTTCCTGACAGAAAAATGTCCTTAACACACCAGTTATATTCTTTACACAATGGTTCCACATTTACATATCAGATTTGTATTTTATCTCTTGGACTAACAATCTTTTTGCAGAAAATATATGGGTCATCTACCTAGCCACTTTCAATCACATATGTTTTCAGAATACTATTTCCATGCTACATCAGCTATATTTTTATGGAGAAGATAAAAGATGAAGATCTGCATATCATATTTTGAGATTATTTTCAGCTACTTCATCTCAGCAAAATCAGGAGCATTAAATGCTCAAAATGCATGTGTCTAACAGCTAGTTTTTGTAAGACACATTTAAAGCTTTCAAAGAGCTGCATTGAAGACAATAGACTTGAATGAGAATATGATCAAGACTTGAAATATTTTTGAGAGCATTTATTTTACTACTCAGCTACACATTCAAGAGAGCAATTAATTTTATCATCTGCTCAATCATTGAAGAAGAAGACTTGTGCCTACTTCAACATCATTTATTGAAGTCTGATTAAAGAAGGAGAAACTCAGATTACAAATTGTATTTTAAGGAGTTTTAGTATTTTACCTTGTACTACAAAAATTCAGATTTATTGTGAAGCTTTATTGAAGCTTCGGTTTGTACCGGTGATTGGTTCCTACCCGCAAGTGGGCCACGGGGTTTGAAGCTCGGAGTTAGCTTGCAAACAATTGTACCGGTGATTGGTTCCTACCCGCAAGTGGGCCACGGGGTTTGAAGCTCGGAGTTAGCTTGCAAACAGTTGTACGCGGTGGTTTGATCCTACCCGCAAGTGGATCAGGTTTAGTGAAGCGCAAAGGAGACAGGGGCTCTAGGCGCGTGGACGTAGGCCGGGATTTGGCCGAACCACGTTAAATTTCGGTGTCATTTAACTTTCGCACTTATATTTATTTATTTGCATATGCTTGCTTGAGTTAATATTTTCAGCACACTATCTTGCAAATAAATTAATTCTGAAATTTGACTTAATTAATTTTAAGATTAAAATAATTATTTTTGAACTAAATAATTAATTTCAGAATATCACTTAATATTAAATACGAAAATTAATTTAATATTCCTAGAGTGTTAAAATCTATATTTCTAGTTGCTTAAATTAGTTGGTTGCATTTATTTGATTTTGTTAAATTTATTCTTTACAGTTTTTATTAATCTGAAATTTGTCTAAGTGATTTAAATTTAATATTTTACTAAAATATTAATTTGACTTAAAGTTTGTAAAAACTCAATTCACCCCCCCTCTTGAGTATAATCTGGGCAACAATTGGTATCAGAGCTAGTGCTCTTCTTATTTATTTTGATTTAACAATCATAGAGTTAAAGATCATGACAAACTTTTCTGTATTTATTTTAAATGCTGCACTCTACATTTTTATTATTTGTATGCTAAAATGTTTGATGTCTTGTAGTTGTTCATTGTTTCATTATGTGAGAAGAAAATGGACACATACTCAACCTTGCATTTCAAGCTTTATTTTAAAGGAAGAATTCAACCCTTGCTTATATGCTAATATTGATGAATCAAGCAGTGAGGAGACAAATGCTACTTGTCTCATGGCAAATGATAATGAGGAGGTATTCTCTTATCATAACTCTAGCGATAGTGATGATGGTATTGTTGATGACTATGAGGTATTACAAAATGTTTTTGATGAATTATGTGAAAGTTTTGAAGAACTTAAAAAGAAATATATTGATCTTAAGAAGTCTCATTCATTACTTTCAAGTAACTATGATTCTATGTCAAATGATTTTGATGATTTGAAATTAGAAAATGAATCATTGAAAAATGAGATTAAAACTTTTAAAAAGGATAAATCTGTAAATGTTACTCACCCTCTTGAAATTGAAAATATTGAGTTGAAAAAAGATATTGAATATTTAAAGAAATCTTTAGATACCTTTACTAAAGGAAACGATTATTTTCATAAAATTATTGAAAAACAAAGAATTCGATTTAATAATATTGGTATTGGATATGAGGAAGAAAATGAGTAATTTATTTAAAAATGATGCCTCATCTAGTCATTCTAACTCTTTATGTTCATATTGTGGTAGACATACACATTATTCCAAATTTTGTAAATTTAGAAAAAGAACGTATAACACTAAATTAGCTTGGATTCCAAAAGAAACAATCATGTATGCTAACCCAAATTTACCACACTCTTTTTGGGTTCCAAAAGATAAAGTTTTTAGGTGCAAAACCGGTATTGGAACATAAACACAATTTCTTTTTGAAAATAAAATTAGTATTATTTTTTTTGTTGAATATTGTGATATATTATTTTCATATCTTATATGCTCATTAATGATTAATAATCTGATTATTTTTCTATGTGATTATTGTCATGTCTATATGCTTATTTGAAATAGACACCATTCATTACTTGAAAATATTTTTGTTGTGATTAATGACTTATAATTTGATTTATTTCATATTAATCTCAAATGGTTGAAAATGTGAATATTTTTTATTAAGTCAAAATTACTATGGATGATAAATTTCTTTGTATATGGATTAATGAAGAATTTATTCTTATACGTGATAAAATTGACATTGATTTAATAAGTCCATGCTTCATGATTAGTTACATTTGTTTATTAATATTGCTTTATGGACCTAACACATTCTTGGATGGAAAAGAGAAAATCTTTAAAGTTGTGTAGGTTGCATTTTGAGATGAAATGTGGATTTTCAAGGCATATGATTTGATCATATTACGCATTTCAATTATCATTGCCTAATGTTGGAAATGCCACACTTGGAAGAAGTTTCTTGAATATATCTTTGGTATTGGTAAGGTGGTAAGGAACACTTTTCATGAATTTTAAATCATATATTTGTTGATGATTTATTTTATGATATATTTCCATGCATAGAATATTTGTTATATCATATGAGCTTGTTGATAATTTAGTATTCACATGTAAATTTGTATATTTATTATTCTTGATGATTTTATGTTATATGACACATACACTTGATTTTGATGATAATTTTTTTTGTGAAAATTCATAATCTTTATGTGTTATATATCTGGACATATATTTGTGAATAAGATTGGATCAATTCACGACTTTATTGTATATTAATCTGAAACGAAAATGTTCTTTTAAAAATTTATTAGTTTTATTGCATACTACATGATTAATGTCATTGTTCGAATATTTGTAACATTCACGATGAATATTTTTTTTGTAACATTTGTGTTATGTATGTTTGAATTGAGAAACCACATGATCAACAATTGGTATCATTTGTGAGACTTTTCAAAAATGATTTTATGAAGTCAAGTTTTAAATATATTTTATCTCATGAAATAGATGCACCATATTTGTTATATGCATATTTGCCTTAATTGGTATCCCTTAGGGGGAGATAAAAGTTTATTGAAATTTGTTTGATTACTTGTTCGAAAAATGCTTGATCATAACTTTGATATATTATTATGGATTTTGCAATTCAGTTGATTATTCTGAGAATTTTAGCTCGTATCTTGAAAACGGCAAAGCTTGAGCAAAATGCTATATATTTTTTTGCTATTTCTAACTCATGTTATGTGCTTAATTCAAATTATTTGAAAACATCGAGTTATGAAACGTTTATTTGTTGTGCACTTGAAAGTTTACATCATGATGATTTATACAACAATTGATATGCGCCTATTCAAAATTTATACGCTATTATTGAGAAAGATGATTGAGCTAATTGATATATCTCTCATATTTGCATTATTTGAGAACATTGAGTTGTGATTCCTATTTATGCGTAAAAAGTTGTTCCGATGAATTATTGTGTGCAACGCACGATTAGTGTGTGACTACAACAATTGGTATTATTTATCATTGATGCATTTTGAAAAGTTGATCATTTATCTTTCATTATTTTTCATTTTGGTGACTTGTGCATTATTTGATAGTATTATTGTCGATTTATAAAACCGAATACATGCTATAATTTTTTATATATGTTGACACATGTGCGTATTGAAAATTTTATGCCCTTTGTGAATTATGGTTATATCCCATGCTTGTATTATTTTTGATAGGGGGAGCTTCGCTTTTTACCCATGACACTGAATTTATTTGAAATATCTTTTTGATAATGTCAAAGGGGGAGAAATTGTGATGATTCACTATTTGTGCTTAATATTTCATTTTATGAATATATGTGAATCATTGTTTGTCATCATCAAAAAGGGGGAGATTGTTAACGAAAATGTTATTTATCCCTAATTAATTAAGTTAGTTTAATTAATGTACATTTTAGTTTAACTTAATATATTGATTTTGATGATTCCAAACATATTGTTTTATAAGGTCATTCTATAAATATTTATTATGGTATTATCCTGATTATTCACGACTCAACATACCTCGATTTTACACAACGACATATTCGAGTAAAGGTACTCTCATGTATTGAACATTTGCACTTGACACATTAGGCACACATGCATATTTTGATCTATGACTTTAATTGTGTGACTAATCAATTATGAGCGAAACATTTTTTTGAAATTATATTTTTAAAATAAGTTGACATTAAATATTTTTTTCTTAAAATTTTTTTGTTAAAAATAATTTTTTTTTATAAATATATATATGCGTATAAATTGTTTTTGTGTGGCTTTGAGTTGCTTTGTACATATATGCTTTTGTGTATATATTAATTTAGTAACATTTGCTAGCAATTTGGCAAATGCCAAAAGCTGTTGGACCATTTTGTTTTGCCTTGTACGATTGTATATATATATATATAAATATATACATATGTATGTATGTATGTCCTTTAGTATATATATGTTTATATATGATGTTAATATGCTTACATGTATGTTGTTTTACTTGCCTTAGCTTTTATAGCCTTAGGCCTGAACAATTTGTCCCATACATTTAAAGCTTTTATTGCTGGCATCCTTACCAAAGTGGGATTTCCATCGGATTTTTTTAGCCATAAGATTTGCTTTCTCACGTTTCGACTTACGCCCATGGTTTACCATACCTGTGCTGACAGGTTTATAACACTTGGAAAGGTCTCAAGTCAGTTCCATAATTATGATAGTCGGTACGACCACCCCTTATTGTTGTACGACGCCATCTCTGGCTGGATAATTGAGTTCAAATTGTTTTATATATGAGTTCAAGAAAGTTGTTTATTATATATCAGTTCGAGAATTTTTTTATATATATATCTGTTCCGAAATCTCTTATATATATATTTCAGTTCGAATTTTTTTATCTATTCCGAAATCTCTTATATATATATATATCAGTTCAAGAATATATATATATATATATATATATATATATATATATATATATATATATATATATATATATATATATATATATTCAAATGTATGCGTGTACACCTCTTGAGCTTTACCACTGCTACACACCAACTTCTAGTCTATCATCTCTGGCCGGATAAACAGTTGGATTCCTTTATAAATCCGTTTGGAAATTCTTTTTGACCTCATATACTTATCTTGACTAGATAAAGGACATGAGTCCATGCCATGTCATTTCCCTTGAAATGCTTTTGACCACACACACTCTGATCAGCCTTAAGGCTACGCCATCATTGGCAGAATGAATAGTTTGGATTCATTCATATATGAACTTTGGAAATTGTTTATATATATATATATATCCGTTCGAAATTTATATATATATATATATATATATATATATCTGTTCGAAATTTTTTTTATATATCTGTTCAGAAATTTTCTTATATATATATCAGTAAGAAATTTTTTATATCTGTTCGAAATTTTTTTTTATCAGTTCGGGATATATTTTTTTTTGTACAATATATATATATATACCTTTTATATATATATATTTACATATATATTCTTGCAAACCTGTGACTGAGTTGAACATGTACTTACTTTGTCTCATTTATTTTCCTGACAGAAAAATGTCCTTAACACACCAGTTATATTCTTTACACAATGGTTCCACATTTACATATCAGATTTGTATTTTATCTCTTGGACTAACAATCTTTTTGCAGAAAATATATGGGTCATATACCTAGCCACTTTCAATCACATATGTTTTCAGAATACTATTTCCATGCTACATCAGCTATATTTTTATGGAGAAGATAAAAGATGAAGATTTGCATATCAGATTTTGAGATTATTTTCAGCTACTTCATCTCAGCAAAATCAGGAGCATTAAATGCTCAAAATGCATGTGTCTAACAGCTAGTTTTTGTAAGACACATTTTAAGCTTTCAAAGAGCTGCATTGAAGACAATAGACTTGAATGAGAATATGATCAAGACTTGAAATATTTTTGAGAGCATTTATTTTACTACTCAGCTACACATTCAATAGAGAAATTAATTTTATCATCTGCTCAATCATTGAAGAAGAAGACTTGTGCCTACTTCAACATCATTTATTGAAGTCTGATTAAAGAAGGAGAAACTCAGATTACAAATTGTATTTTAAGGAGTTTCAGTATTTTACCTTGTACTACAAAAATTCAGATTTGTTGTGAAGCTTTGTTGAAGCTTCGATTTGTACCGGTGATTGGTTCCTACCCGCAAGTGGGCCACGGGGTTTGAAGCTCGGAGTTAGCTTGCAAACAATTGTACCGGTGATTGGTTCCTACCCACAAGTGGGCCACGGGGTTTGAAGCTCGGAGTTATCTTGCAAACAGTTGTACGCGGTGGTTTGATCCTACCCGCAAGTGGATCAGGTTTAGTGAAGCGCAAAGGAGACAGGGGCTCTAGGCGCGTGGACATAGGCCGGGATTTGGCCGAACCACGTTAAATTTCGGTGTCATTTAACTTCCGCACTTATATTTATTTATTTGCATATGCTTATTTGAGTTAATATTTTCAGCACAATATCTTGCATATAAATTAATTCCAAAATTTGACTTAATTAATTTTAAGATTAAAATAATTATTTTTGAACTAAATAATTAATTTCAGAATATCACTTAATATTAAATACGAAAATTAATTTAATATTCCTAGAGTGTTAAAATCTGTATTTCTAGTTGCTTAAATTAGTTGGTTGCATTTATTTGATTTTGTTAAATTTATTCTTTACAGTTTTTATTAATCTGAAATTTGTCTAAGTGGTTTAAATTTAATATTTTACTAAAATATTAATTTGACTTAAAGTTTGTAAAAACTCAATTCACCCCCCCTCTTGAGTATAATCTGGGCAACATTAAGTATCGCTTTCATCTTGGCAGGATCTGCTTTTATCCCCTTCTCACTGACTATGAATCCTAAGAGTTTTCCCTTTGGAACGCCGAAGGTGCATTTCTGCGGATTGAGTCTCATTTGATACTGTCGTAGTCGTTCGAAGAACTTTTGGAGAGAAGAAACATGATCTTCTCTAGTTTTGGACTTGATAATCATATCATCCACATAGACCTCAACTTCTTTGTGAATCAGATCGTGGAGGATGGTTGTGGCAGACCTCTGGTGGGTAGCCTCAGCGTTCTTGAGATCAAATGGCATGATAGTGTAGCAAAAGGTTCCCCATGGGGTGATGAATGCGGTTTTTTCTTGGTGGTCTGGGTGCATTTTAATTTGGTTGTATCCGGTAAACCCTTCGACGAATGACTTGAGAGCATGACTGGATGTGTTGTCAACTATCATGTCGATATTGGGTAACGGATAATCATCCTTTGGAGAGGCTTTGTTCAAGTCTCGATAGTCTACACACATCCAAACTTTTCCTCCTGATTTCGGCATGGGCATTATATTGGCTAGCCACATGGGTTATTCGATCACGCAAATGAAGCCTACGTTCAACTGTTTGACCACCTCTTCTTTGACCTTGAGCGACCATTCGGTTCGGAGCTTTCTCAACTTTTATTTGACAAGCTTGTAATCTGGGAGAGTGGGAATATCGTGCTAAGCTATTTCAGGATCAATGCTAGGCATATCGTCATAGGCCCATGTGAAGACATCCACGAATTCTTTTAGCAATTCTTCGAGTTGTGCACGCTCATGCTCATCGAGGGTAGCCCCTATCCTAATCTCGCGCAGTTGGTTACTAGAACCGAGGTTAACAACAATAGTTTGTTCTTCATTAATTTGAACGTAATTATGTTGTTTATTATTAACCTTATTTAAATCAGTTAAGAATTGTTCATTTGCAAAATCATCATCATTAAAAGTTTGATTAGAATCCAAACATTTAATGTAAGGCACAACAAGATACTCAAAATCTTCGTTTATTTCATTGATAGGAAAAACAACATTGAGAACCTCGTCAAAAGAGGACTCGGCTACATTTGAGCAAGGATGGACAAAAGAAGAAGAAAAGGGGTAAACATTAGGATTAGGGGAGATTTTAACAGGTAGAACTGGCTCAGCATGCCAGTTGAGGAGAGGTGTATCAGTATCTTTAATCAGGTGGGATGGCTCCAGTGATGTAGTGCCAGAATGAACCATGCAGAGTGTCAGCCCCAGTGTCTGTAAGTTGTCTTCGAAGTCACTTTCCTCAGTCTCTTCGATATTTTTTATGAGTGGTTGTACTTGGTGTTGGGAACCTTCGGCCCATGGAGAGCTGTTTTGGAAAAAGATCTCCATTCCAGGCCTCATCTTCTTATCTGTATGGTCATACCATGGTTCCGAAAAGTCGCAAAAGGGGAAGTCATCACCCTCTTTGATGAATCGTCCGTTCAAGGAGTCACCTAGGATAGTCTGGACGCGGTCTAGTCTTCTCTTTGGTCGGGACTGGTGGATCATTATGAGATCTTATTCTGACGGTTGATACCCCAAACCACAATGAGGGAAAGCTTTTTTCAGTTCACTGGGCTCAAGTATCCCTTGTTATCTTTTCCCTAGCCTCAGTCCGAGCATGAAGTGCATGTTTCTGAACATCTGAATCACATTGAAGTTGCCATGAGGGTCGTATTCTGGACAAACCCTTTCTTTGAAGTCGTCCCCTGCTGGGAGTAGGAGTGGTTCAACCCGAAATCCTGATAGGAGCATATCATTTAACCCGTGTTGTATCTCAAGGATTGGACTGCTGGTACTTGCACTATCGATATTGTCGTCGTCGCCCAAGATGGTAATCGCCCGTTCATCGGCGAAGAACTTTAATTTCTGATGGATTGAGGAAGACATGCCCTTGATACTGTGGAGCCAAGGTCGTCCTAGCAATAGGTTGAAACAGGCTGGGATGTCAATAACTTGGAATTTGACGACAGAGTTTATAGGGCCAACCCCTATTACAAGCTTTATGAATCCCATCACCTCCCGATGGGTATTATCGTAGGCATGCACATCAGCAGAGGTTGGAGCGAGGTCGCTTTCTTTCAAGCCTAAACATTTGAAGGTTCTCAGTGAGCAGACATTCAAGGTGGATCCAATATCGACAAGAGAGAGTGGTACAACCTTCCCCATAACTTCGACGGAGATGTTGAGTGCATGATTGTGGTTTGGACCAATCTTGGGGATTTTTTCTTCGAAAAGGATAGCATTCGGGTAGAGGTTAAGGATCCGACCAAATTTACCGCTTCTTTTGGTGTGGTAGAAGGAGGAACTGTGGGTTTAGTGAACAACTTTCTGTGCAGCTGAGAAAACATGAAAACCCCCCATAGAGTGATGTTAGCTTGAGTTTTCTTTAGTTGATCGAGGATCTTGCTCTCCTCGAGGGTCATCTCTGGTATAGGAAGGTTTTCAATGCCCTTCCCTTTTTCATTGGCTGGTAGTGAGTTTGGGATCTGGTAATGCCTCCCTGATCTGGTTATGTGATTTACTGAAGAAGGGAAATACATGAATCCCGTTTCCTCGTCAATCTCGGGTTATTTTTCCACCTTATTTATTTCTCCGAGGAGTTCTTTAAATGATATCATTCCACACATGTCGACTACCGGGTCAGTTTTCTCGAAAGCTTATTCTTCATTCGAATCTCCGAATTCTTCCCCCCATCCGGTGGCAATAATTTCGTCTTTCCATGTAAAGTCTATGCATTCCACAACTTCAACGGATTCTTCATACAGGTCATCCCATTCTGTGGGGATGTGTAAGGGAAGGGACCAGGCAACCCTGTAGCTTCAGAGCATCAATTAACTCGGTCATACTGCAAATATTGTTGGTTTGCCTGAATAATTCTGCCATGATCTGGACGACATCATCCAGGCTGACTTCGTCGGTTGGTACTACCCAACTATCTAACTCTCGGGACCATTTCCATGCTTCCAAGAACAGCGTACTGAACCTCTGGCAATCAATGACCATCTGTGAGGGCAATTCCAGCCCGAACTCTAGGAGTTGGTTTAACACTACTAATAATTCCATGCCTCCATTTTCAGAACGGGTATGGACAGCGATGCATGCTCTGGTAAGGAGTGACAGTGCCTGATCAGCGAGGCTAGTAGGGTGTAGGAGGAAATATGGGAAAATTTGGAGAGGTTTAGGAAAGTATATGGGTGTGATTTGAGTTGAGGGATCGAATTTTGGGTTCTCTTTTAGAAAGATGGCATTGACATGATTTGGAAGTGGGTTGTGAGTAGTGTTTGGCTTAGGAATTGCTGGTGGGGCTATGGTACCCCGATCAATTAGACCTTGGATTATATTTCAAAAGTGAAAGAAATGGTCGGTGGTATGGTCAGTAGTTTGGTGAAAGGCGCAATGGGCATCTTCCTTGAAGTTTCTTGGGAATGGATTTGGCAATGGACGGGGATCCAAAGGTTTGATAAGGTTTCAGCTTAATAAGGCTTGATAAAATTTGGATAGGGGAGCATGGAGCTCGGTGTATTCCTTTTGGATTGGGACAGGATGAATTTTCGGTGCCCATGATGTGGTTAGTTGAGAGATGTTATTCATAGTTAAGACTGCAGCACTGGCAGGTTTATCATATTTCCTAGGGGTGAACTGTTCGGACACCTTCTTTGGTTCGACATCTGTTTTAGCAATACCTTCCTCAATTTCTACTCCTGCTTCTCTGAGAGCTCAGAAGTGGGGATAGTATCGTCATCCCATCAATGCTCGAACATGGGGTAAGAAGTTCTTCTTCACTATGCTGACTTGTTCTTCCTCGAAAGGACGATTGGTCATGGTTGCTGATTTTTCCCTCCATCGGGCTATGAAGTTACTGACTGATTCCCCAGAGTTCTGTTTGAGCATCTCTAAATCACGGCAGGTGACCTCAAGCTCTTCGTTGTATTTGTACTGTGACATGAATTCTCGAGCCACATCCTCCCAGCTACAAATTCTGGACTCTTCGAGAGACAAAAACAATCGGAGGGAGCTATCCTTCAAAGGTTGTTAAAACAACTCGGCCATCACTTCTTCATAAGCCCTTAGTAGAGTCATGGAACGGTGATAGCTAAGGAGATGAACAATCGGGGGTCCATTTCCTTCGAATTTCTCGATATTTGGCATCTTGAACTTCTCGGGTAACCTCTCTTTAGGATAAGGACACATGTGGGTGTAGTCCATGTAATTCCCTGAGATTTTGACTTGGTCAAACTTCTTGGTGAGCAACTCGAGGTCTTCTTCGACTTTGTTCAGCTCTTCTTCCTTCGGATCAATGATCATAGGCAAGTTAGCCCCATGATGGGCAAGATTCGACATCGAAAGCTGGGCAAGTGGCAGCCTATTAGCAGGAGGGGCACGTGGAGCGTGCTGATACTCTTTGGGAACCCAAATGGGCTCGAGTGGATCCATAGAATGAGGGAATAGGGCCTCGGGTTCTTAAGTAACGGGAACCTGGTTTCGTTGCATCTATCGGACCTCAGTTTGGAGGTTATCAATCTTGGACACAAGCTGAGCTAGGATTGCCGTCTGATCCGACTGCACAATGAGGACTTGATCTGTGTTCTCCACGGAAAGCGGATGGATACCGGACTCGAAAGAAGTAACAGGGTAGCGAACGGAACTCCGAGGTGATTTGACTGAAGACCGAAGTCAATAAGGAGCCATGCCATGGGCTTGCGACGACCTGAGAAGGCGCAAAAATGGGATTTATTTTTTAGAAAAAGAATGAAAATGTTGTTTTGATGTTTTTTTTTCTTTTTGAGATTGGAAGATAAAATATTTTTGGATTTTTGACAAAGAGAGGAGAATTTTTTTTTGGATTTTTGGTAAAGACAGGAGAAATGTTTTGGATTTTCGATAAAGAAGGGAGAAATGTTTTTTTTTTGGATTTTTTTTATTAAAAAAAGGAGAGACGGATCTCAGCATGATTATTATAATTACTATGTTCTCACATGTATTAAATTCTCCTAAATGCAAAATAAAATGCCGGACGGGACCCAAGCCTGGAAAAGTTAAGTTTGTAATATATGCAAAGCTATGGCTGGACTTGTGATCAGGCTCACAAACACGGTCCTGTTTTAAAAATGCGCAAAAAATTTGGGAGGCAGGCCGACCTGGACTTTTAGCAGAGTTTCGGGTAGAAGTCGACAATCTAACATGTGTGTCATAGGCTTGACACCTATATGCGGGTATGCAGTTTGGTTGGGTGAATCGAAAAGGGTTCCCCCCTTTGGCATGACTTCCACGATATACGTCTTGCTCTTGTGGGCAATCGGAACGTGTGGACAAGCCATTTGATATACCTGAGTGTACGTAAATTGCCTCACCATATACCTCGGGGGGACGATATGCGTGAGAACGAATTCGATATACTCGGCATACGTGAACGAGTTTCCTGCGATATACCTACCGTCATGACTTCGATCAAGCGGTACGATACGGGGGAACCATTCGATATACGTCGAAGGTACTTGGCCAATGGAAGGTAAGAGTCATATCGCTTAGGCTAACTGCGCCCTGCCGGACCAACGCCCATCACGAAGTGACCCTCCAGTTATTGGGTAAAATTTGGTCAATCACAATGCTCTTTGGTGATGTCGTGTGAATCATGCATGATTCTCTTATTAGTATCTTATGAGAATGTCTTTCTTGATTATGCCAACACGGAGTAAAGTACAAGTACCAATGGTACACCAAGTATGGATGGATGATGCGTGAAACAAGTGGATATATGTGACCCTAGGTGCACGTGGTGCGAAGTGTACGTGGAGAATTTTCTACAAGTGTGTGAATAGAAGCATAAGCATGGGGTACACATGAGTAATAAAGGGGAACATGAAAATATGGGGAAAATATAAACAAATAGAACACCCATGTAAATACAGTCTAGCCCTCATAAGAAAGTCCCCAGCAGAGTCGCCACTATGGCCATCCCCGATCCTCGTGATGGGCGGGCGGCGTGAGGGAGGATCCTAGGTCACGCACGTCCCTCTCGGGAGCGCTTCGGTCGGCGTCATTTGGGTGAGGTGAAAAATGTAGAGAGATAGAGTCACCATTCTATTTTACTCAAAACAAACAAAAGAAGAGAGCCATCCCGAAGGAAAAAATCCAAAGACATAATGATGCATACGAAACCAAAATGATTCGAAAAGGGTCCGGAGGCTAAGTTACGAAATGGGAAGGTGTTAGGCACCCATTCCGCCCTTTCGGTCTCTCATGGGTTTTTGTTATTTTCCTTTATTTTCCCTATGATATGTGTGCATGTGAATATATAGTGGAGATAGGAATCATCGACTTGCACCATGGAAGAGGTAAAGCGAGTCAGCCGTAGGAAGGTATAAAAATATTAGAAAATAGGATTTACGCGATTATCCTTACGTTGACCGTTATGATGGAACGATAACGCATGTGGAATAATACGCCACTAAGAACAAATATATGTATATATATAATATAAGATAGTGGAGTTTAGAGAAAATAGAAAATAAGAGAAGAAGTAAAAATAGGACTCGAGTCTCGGGTTTTACCCCAAGACGCTTACGTAGCTTATAGAGGCATCAAAGTCCACGTAGTTCGCATGCAAAACGAGGGGTGGGGTTTATCCCATAAATTCAACCGGGGGATTTCTCTTATGTGTGTGTGTGTAGAAAAAGTGTTTTAGTTGTGAGAAAAGTGTGAGAATTCCCGTTTGGAATTTATGAGCAAACCCTTTTTTTCTTATTTTTTGGGTTTTTATTTATATGAACATAAGAGATGTGCAATAATACTAAATAAAAAGTATATTAGGATGTGTGAGATGAGATAATGAAAGTGGTAAGTAATAAAAACAAGTTATTGCGAAATGATGAGAATTTAAGGAGAGAGTTGAAAAAATTGGATCTTCTTGAAGATCTTGAGCTTGATATTGAATGTTGGAGAGCAGCCCTTAGACTTGGATGATGATGGAGGGTAGTGAATTCACCAAGTTTGATGAAAAGTGAAGGTTGGAAAGGGATTTGGGTGTTAAAATCACGCTGACTTCGAGAGAGATTTTCTGGATTAGCTGAGAGTGATATCTATTAGATCTGGGCTCTTCTTGCAAGTGAGTTCAGGACTCCTTTTTATAGTCCCAGGTCATTGTCGATCGGCATAGTCCTATTCCTGCTAATCGACAGGTGCGTTTAGGCACACTGCCGATAGGCAGGGTCGGGGACCTGCCGTTTGGCAGTGTCTTTCAGGCCTTTTCGAAAAATCGACTGTGGAACGCAAACCATTGATCATAATCCCGCATGGGACAGACCGTTGGAAAGGTGATTCAGAGACCTTCGAAAGTCCTTAGGACTACTCCCAGGTTCGGGAGTTGACTTTAGGTCAAATGTGGCTTGGAAGCATTCGTCGGTCTATTAGACGGGGAATCGTCGGACGCAAACGGATCGTTCGTTCGCATGGTAAGTCCGAATTGCGCACGGGGAAGACCGTTGAAATGGCTAGGAGATGTACTTCGACATTCCAAAGAGTTTGATCCGATTCGAGGAGTTGACTTTGGTCAATCGAGCCCTGGAAGCATTCGGTGACCTTTCGGAGTAAAACAGATCGTTTATTCGTACCGTAAGCCGGAATCGCGCACGGGATTGACCTTTAGAAATGGGTTTCAGTGACCTTAGAAGATTCATTTAGTCTCGGTCTAGTTAAAGATTTAACTTAGGTCAAATAAAGCGTGAGAGCTCCCGGTGGCGTCCTGATTGAGTTTCGGGAGAAAACAGGTCGTTCGTCCGCATGGTAAGTCGGAATCGCGCACGGGATGGACGGTTGGAAAGGGGTTTCAGTTCCCTTCGAAGATTCATTCAGTCTCGATCAAGTTAAAGACTTTGACCTTTGGTTAAACGGAGCTTGAGAGTGCCCGATGGCTTTTAGGGCAGTACTCGGGGTATGACCTGGGTTTGTAGTGATGAAGGGAGGTGCTAGGGACCTAAGGAGAGTTTAGGGGGTAACAAAATGGGGTGTCTACAACTACGTTCCCAAATATTTTTTTATTTCATCAATTGATTCTCACAATTTGACGAAATAAACAAATATAGATTTAGTTAGGTAATTTGTCATCCATATTACTCAACTGAAGAAAGAATTTAGAGAAATAACATAAATCACTCGGTAGAGCTAACTCATATAATGAACTTTAAATCCTCAAAAAAGTAAAATATGAGTAATATAAAAATATAATATACTCTAACTAGTGGATCATCCTATCTCTAATTTGAATCCAAAAATTAAAGATATACTAAATTTCAATCCCTTCTCAAGGATGGTATATCATCTCTCGATGCATAAAAACATGTAGCAATAACAATTTACTAACTAAATGAAACAAAGTAAACAAGAATAATTAAATCATCTAATTAAATCCATGGAGGGTTCATTTCACTCCTTGAATGAAATGATTAGCCGAGCATGATGAACAAAGGCAATTGAATGAAATAGAGATGGAATAGAAATTGAGGGCAAATACTAAATTGAGATTTATAATCTTCAATCTAGTAATTCCAACTCTCTATAATTTTTCTCTTTAAAAATTCTCTTAATTTTTTTCCTCATTTTTTCTCTCTCTATTCTAAGGGTTCTTTCTCTAGCTCCTCTTCTCTCCCCTCTTGTAGTATCTATTGGTTCTTCTTTTATACATACACATGGAGCGAGGGGTATTTTGGAATTTGGGAAGGTTTTAGTGTGCATGAGGGTGTGAGGTGAGAGAAGGGTAAGGATAATTAAGGCATGGCACATAGGTGCAAGTGGGAGAGGTGTCTGGGGGGGTATAATGGGAAAAAGTGGGGAATACACTTTTTAACACATGTGGGTTTATTTTTGGCTCTTAGAAGCTATAGAAATCGGGTTAAATGGTATAGGGAGAAGGAAATGGGTTTTAAAAGTGAGTCTTTGTTTTGGCAGGAAGGTGGGTTAACGGTTCTGGGTAGTTGGTCGGATTTGGGTTATAGAGGAGTTGACAACGGGCTTTGGCTGATGGTAGAACCAGGTTTTGGGTTTCGAGTTGGCTTGATGGTAGTGGGTCACGGTGTGGGTTGAAAAGGTATGTCCAGAGTTCTTTCCAGAATGGGAGATATAAGGCCGGAGGTAAAGGGGATGCCGAATAATGGTAAAGGTCGTCGGATTCAGGTTGGTAATGGCAGTCGGATTCAACCGAGTTGATTGGTATTCGAGTCGGATGAGGGTTAAACAGGTGTGGGGGTATGGGTAAACGGGTTTGAGGGTATTTGGGTTGGTCGTAGGGTTGATTCTGATTGAATTTGTGAATAGGGTAGAGGGAAATCGGGTATAGGGGAAACAGATATGGGAGTTGGATGTTGAACGTTTATTGGTAGGTGTGGGAGAGAGAGAGAGAGAGAGAGAGAGTAGAATAGTTTAGTGGGGAAGATGATGGGAGGTGGTATTGGGGGTATGTGAGGTGTATGATAATAGGTGTGGATTAAGGTGTATGATAGGAGGTGTGTGTGTGTGTATAGTTTGTAAATAAAAATAAAAATAAAGTATTTACAACCTAAAAATAAAATCTAAGACTAAAAGAAATAAAATCTATTAGACTAAAAAAAATTAAACTCCTAAAAATATTTACAAATCTAAGAAATAAAATAAATTAAAATTAAAAAAAAATAATTCCCTAATTTTAAAAATAAAAAGACTCAAATAAAACTAAAAAGAAAACTAAACTAATAAGATAAGATAATAATAAATCTAAGAAACTAAAAACCAATAAATAAAAATGTAATTAAACACACACCTATTATATTTACATAAAATAATAAAACACTAAATAAAATAAAATGAACTGAGAAAAAATGACTCTAAAAATATAGGAAATAATAAAAATACTACTACACACACACACACGGGGTTTGGGATAGTTCTGGCTCGAGTTTGGGTAATTGGATGGGTTAAGGTTAGGAAATTGTAACGTCATGTATTTACTATTCACATAGGATGTTAAATAGTATCTACTATTAAAATATTATTTACTATTTACATAAGATGCTAAATAGTCGTTGCAATTTAATAATTAAAATAAAATAATGAGCATAGGATGATCATTCTTATAAACCAACATTTCTCTTCATTCCCTAAATTCTCTAGTACCATTTTTATTTTAATGTACAACTCAATTCAAAAGTTAATCCATTTTTACATAAAAATTACACCATTACATCTAAAAAAATTATACTATTCAATTCTAACCAAAAATTGTATTTTTCTGGAAAAATATTTGGGACAACTTTGAATCAATTCTAAAGAATTTTTGGAGGGCGAATTCAACACTCTTTCAAGAGTAATTTCTTCTACACATTTTGGGGATTATTTTTATCAATTCAAAAATAATTCTGGAGGGACTTTCTTCTACGATATTTTCTTATTATTTTAGAGGTTTTAATTTTTAGTGAATAAATTAATGAATCTAATTCATGAAATTATATACTTGATTAATTTAGTCTAATTTGATATAAGTGAATTGGATTATGAATTGTATATTCTTGGTATGATTTAAATGTTAAATCCAATATTGAATGAATTATATGCGTTAGAAATCATGATAGTAGATTAAATTCATGTCTTATTATGTTAAATTTTATTTTTCATACTTTTGAAAATTAGGGTTCTCATAAATATTAACTTATTATTTTGGGGTTTATGAATTATGTTGAATCTGAGATAGTCTCGGATTTTTTTTAAAATAGCAAATATGCTCAGAAAAATTATGAAACTTCATAGACTTATGTAAAATACAATTTCCTAAAAGTTTCATATTTTAACAAAATCCCCAAATGGTCATTTAGGACTTGAAAAATGAGAAAAATCGGACTAGGTATATTTAACAATGTGTAGTAATGTTATAAAAAAGTAAATTTTTAACCCCCGTGAAGGCGTAAATTGAGAGTTTCACATATTTTCGCAAGAAGTCACATTCTAAACAACTTTCGTATTTTAAGTTTTCCCAAAATTCGCTTATAAAGGGCCCATATCAATAAATTATTATTTTGACAGCATAATGCTTGCAAGATATCCTAGAAGAGTAAAATCATAATTCGTGGGTAAATACACCTAAAATATATTTTTTTATGTGATGTGAGTGGAATAAAATTCTTCATTTTGATTTTTGTGGAGAATCTATGCCCCCCCCTCCTTTAAAAGTAGTATAATATTTAGGAGTAATTTGAGGGGATTTGAGAATTGAAAGATAAAGTATAAAAGACATTGGAATACATTAGTGATGTGTAAAATTTAAATTTTAAAATTATATCGAGAGTAGATAAATATCTCTCTTATGTTAATGACCCTACGTATGTGGCCAAATTTATTACATTGTTATTATATTGGGTGGATAAGGTTGGTTCCGTATTGTGAAGCTTGGTGACCCGAAAGGGAATTGGGGGCCAAACATGATTATGAGATTTTATTATTGGTAGTGTTTGGGGTGGATAAAGTGAGATTGTATTTGTGTTTATGATGGGGATTTATTTATATTATGAGTTGCATTTTATTTCACATGCGTGAGGTCCTAGATATGCTCCCGAGCCTTATTTATCAATGAAATATGTAAATTGATAATATATCTGTGAGTCACGTTATGCGTTGTGAGATCCCTCAACAAATGGAGGGCTAGTCCCAATTTATATACATATATAACAGTTAATTTAATAAACTGTATGTGGATGCAATTATTATGGAACACAAATAAATACGAGAGAAGCAATTATCAAGAAAAGAATAAGGAATATAAGATGCCAATCACACAACAAAGGATGTACGTGGTTCAACAAAGATGTGCCTACGTCCACGGTGGTGCAGTCGATATTATTTCTATATACTCCGGAGAGTGATTACAGAGAATACAACTTGTCCTTTTGCCCCAGACCTAGGGTTTAATATATACATGTACATGTAGATGAGTGGAGGTGATGGGTTCCTCCATGTTTTCCATCTCCCCTATAACTTCCCTTCATGGGATCGTGGGGGGAGACCGGATCAATATAAAAGATGAGGGGCCTGGACTTTGGGCCGCCATGACTGGGCTACTCGTCCAGGCCCATAGTTTTAATTTTCGGGTACCCACAATTGCCCCTAAATTTGTTGGGCCATGTTTACGGGTTCAATGGATTTAAATGATCAGCCATAATGGCTGATTTGCGATTCTTCGAAAACTGTGAAGTTGACTTGGCGGCACCCGCTTCGCTTATTGTGCGCTATGATTAGAATTGAAGGCTTGTTGGGATAACCACTTTTTCTTCCGTCGCTTCAGCCCTTCCAGTACTCTTCTTTCTTCTGAGAACTCTAGTGCCTCGTACGTTCTTCTCTCAATCCCCATTCCCATGGCTTCTTAGTCATCTTGAGCTCGTGCTTCTTCATCACTTGAACCGATCTTCTGTTTTGTAAGTTTCTCGTGCCCTTTATTTGCACTTTCTCTTTGGTTTGTAGCTTTTCTTGAGTTTTTCAATGGCGAAGATTGGAAATAGGTCAATCTCTGAATTTAGGAAGTTCTACAATATCCCTGAGTGGGTAGATATTGAGTGTTGTGCTTCCCCTCCTAGGAACGTTAGGGATATAGAAGATGCCCACTGGATCCATATTTTGTTGCTTTACCAGGGGGACTTAATTTTCCCCTTGATGATCTATTTTTGCATTTCTTCAGCTATTTCAATATTGTTCCTGCACAATGCTCGCCCAATGTGTGGAAAATAGTGAATGACGTTCATAGAATAAATCAGTTGTATGGTACTAGGTTAGGACTTGTCGAGATCTGTTTCTGTTATTCCTTTTCTCGAACTAGTTCAGGTGTCTTATACCTCAAAGCTAGGAACCCTGATAGGGTATTGGTAGTAAACCTACATGATTCCCATAAGGACTACTGGCAAGAGGGTTTCCTCGTTAGGAATTGGCAGTTCCCTCCCCAGTTTGAAGGGTCGAGGTTTGAGAGGTTCACTGTTCCTTTTTACGGGGAAGGATATATAGGTAGACATTGTACTGTTGTTTCAACCTTTGTTGATTTGTGACTTTTCTAACCCCTCTTTGCTTTTTCTTCCACAGTGAGGTCAAAGAATTTGGAGCCTGCTCTCAGCGAGGTTCGTGTCTCGGAGTTGGTGAAAGCTTGTAATATCAGGGAGCCTCTGGGTGACGGCGAGCATCCCAGGTCTGCTGCCTTTTTGCTCGAGTATAAGAACGTAGGCTCCAACTTCATAGCACGGCCTGTGGATAGTGTAACAGAGTTTGATTCTTTCGGAGAGACTACTGCTGAGCCTATCCAGTTGGATGAAGAGGAGATCGGCTTTGAAAGTGAGCCTGCAGGAGCTGGGAGTAATTTGGGTAAAGGGAGCTCTGACAGTAGCAGTTCCTCTGACTGTGAGGAGGATTCTGAAGCTCGAGGATCGTCGAGCACTTCTAGCAGTTCAGGTGAAGATATGCCTCCAAGGAAGAACTTGATTAGAGATGATGATGATGAGGACCACGTGCTTCTTGCACAGAGGTCAAAGAAACAAAAGTCTACTTCTGGGGCCGTGGCTACTGGTTCTCGGTCTTCTACTCAGGAGCAAGAGAGGAAGAGGAGAGAGGAAGAGCAGGTGAGAGAGAGGGAGAGAAAAAAGGAGGAAAGAAAGAAGGTGGAGGAAAAGAAGAGGATGGAGGAGAAGAAGAGAATGGAGAAGGAGAAAGAGGAAGAGAGGAGAAAGATGGAGTCAAGGACGAAGGTTGGTCAAGCCTTGGTCCCGGTGTCTGCTTTGCTCGAGGGGGCCTCAGTTGCCATTTCTCCTCAGCTGGCACTTGCGCTGATCGAGAGGGCTGTTCTTCCTGCAGATCGCCAGAGGGCGCTGGGGTCTGATCAATTGGCCCTACAAGCTAGCCAGAGGCTAGCCTTGGTAAGATCCTCTCAATTTTTCAATTCTTTAACAAGTTTTAGTTATTTCTCCTTCTTGATCTCTTCTTTATTTTTGGCAGTTTGTGACCGACTTCGCCTTACTCTATCGTTCTCGCGACGAGTTGGTGAGAAGGAATAGCGAGCTGGAGCAGCAGAAGTCCGCTCTGGAAGTCAGGGGTTCTCAACTGGAGGCTGATTTAAAGATTGCTGACGCCGCCCTTGCTTCCTCTGATCTGACCCTCATCAATTTTAATCGAGAGAGGGATGCGGCGGTTAAGGAGCTGAGCGAGATGAGACAGGCCTATGACCTAGTCTGCTCAATCAAGCTGGAGGTCGTGGAGGAGAACAAGGTTCTGACCGAGCAGTTAAAGGAGAAAGCATCCCAGGTAGCCACCATCAATGAGGATTCATATAACTCCGGGTGGACTGCTGCTTACGAAGACGTCGAGGTTCAGATAGGCTACATCAGCCGTTTGAACTTCAAGAAGGGCTAGAACAAGGCCCTCTTAGCTGTTGGTGTTAATACTGAATCTCCTCTGTTCGATGAGCATGACCCGGGTCCGAGGCCAACTGTGGACGAAAAAGCCCCTGCCCCAGCCATCGAGGGTGTTGATCTTGCCTCTCAGACAATTCCTACCGGTGTTTGTCCTGCCCAGGCGACTGAGGGCATCCCTATAGAGGGGGATGCCTCTACTGCTGCTGACAAGGGGAAGCAACCAACCACCTCTGGGAAGCCTGAGGTTGCTAGTTAATCTGCTTTTAGGACTATTTTTGTACTTCTGCTTGTAATTTTTCCAATTTTTGCTCGATGTACTTGACTTTTATCAATGAAATGAAAAGGCTTCTTTTTCTAGTGCATTAATTGATTTTTCTCTCCATTGCCCTTTTATGTCTTATAGTTGACTGATGTAGAAGAGTATATTCCTGCCACATCTCAATTGGGAAGGACTCTTGGTCCCAATGCCAGTCCTCAGGTTCGTCAGGCCTTTGTTAGGCTTTGCAAATCTCTTAGGTCAAGGAATCAAAAGTATAAGGAGCAATCCGAGCTAGTGGCTAAGCTGAAGGACAGGCTCCAGGAGATGGAAGGAATTGGTGCCTCAGTGCAAGAGGAAGTCAATGTACTGAGAGCAAGGTTACTAGAGGCCACCGAGATCAACCAAGTTGGGGAGTTCCTGCAGCAGGAGAATGAAAACCTGAGGAGGGAAGTCTTACCACTTAGAGAGCATGCGTCGAGCACTGTTTCAGCGGTTCTGCAAGGCTCCTCATCGTCGCGAGCTGGATATACTCCTCCTATGCCGCGAGGTTCCACTCGTCCTCCCCTCCCGCGAGCTGATAGGAGCACCAGGGGCAGAAACAGGGAAGCAGAAGAACAGCGTGATAAGGAGATGGAAGAGCTCCGTGATGATGTCTGACGAGCCTATGTAATTGCTGCTGGGCTTCAAAGAGACGTTACCCGATTGCGGCACGTATTCAAGAAAGGTCATCGGCAAGCGTGGGCTGACGGTTATGATCAAGGCTGGCTAGATGCTCCAACAAGACTATCTGAGTTCGAGGAACTTTCTTTCATCAGAGGGTGGTTAAGTGCCTTGAAAGAGCTTCAGGTCCCGAGGAACTTGGTGTTATGGTATCGTCATGAGATGTCCTCCTCCACTCTGATGCCCAACCCATTCAGGAGGGATGATCGATGGATCCCCATTGATGCTATTCATCGGCAACTATTGGAGTTGGACACAAATGAGGTTGTGGAATAGCTAGTCCCCGCTCCTGATGACGGACGAAGAGCTAGAGTGGCAGATTATCTTGTTCGGAGGCTTCCACCTTCTTGAGATTTTGCAAGTTGTTATTCTTTTGTCCTTTTTGATAATGTAAATGCTTTGGGCGAGCTTCGCCGACTAAACATGTATTATCATTGTTTTAAATTTAAGAGATTAATGAAAAGTTCATGTTTTGGGCAATTTTGCCGACTAAACGTGTTCATCCAATCTTTTTATATCCTTGCTGCTTTATAATCTCTTTTGTTTTGTCATGCAAGTGTCCTCATAGTCCAGTATAATACTATCATTGTTGTAAATATAAGAGATTAATGAAAAGTTCGTGTTTTGGGCAATTTTGCCGACTAAACGTGTTCATCCAATCTTTTTATATTCTTGTTGCTTCATAATCCTTTTATTTTGTCATGCAAGTGTCCTCCCAGTCCAGTATAATACCAAAATACCATTATGCCCCATTTTACCTTTTAGGTTGTGTCGTCACACTCTCTTAGGCCTAAGTAGGGCAATTGGCGAGGACACACCTGGTGTTGGATGTCTTCATCCGATCAGGATTTTGCTCAACCAAAGTAGGTTTGATGGCCAGTATAAAATCTAGTTGCATTGCCTAAGAATCCTCTGTAGGGCTTTATATATTACCATAGGCAATGCTAAGAGGTCTCTCGTGTTTCATGACGATAACCTGAGGAGGGGTATTCCCCTGCTATATCGACCAAAGTAGGTTTGATGGCCAGTATAAAATCTGGTCGCATTGCCTAAGAATCCTCTGTAGGGCTTTATATATTGCCAGGGGCAATGCTAAGAGGTCTCTCGTGTTTCATGACGATGACCTGAGGAGGGGTATTCCCCTGCTATATCGACCATCGTGCCTGTGATTTGGAAAAGATGTGTGATAAAATGCAACTGTTACTAATTTCATTAGTAATAAGGGAAATGAACTGTCCTTTCACATAACAAATACAAGAAAAAGATTCAACAATAAAATTTCTTGAGAATCTAAAAATAGAATATCTTGAGATTAGCTGCGTTCCATGCTCATGGTATCTCTCTGCCCTCCATCATTTCCAAATGATAGGCACCTTGCAGGTCGTCTTTAGTTACTTTAAAGGGTCCTTCCCAGTTTGGGCCTAGCTTGCCGTCTGATGACTTTACTGTGTTGCCCAGGACTTTCCTTAGAACATAGTCCCCAACTTGGAATCTTCTCGGGTTAACCCTTTTGTGATAGTGCTTTGCGAGCTGTTGCTGATAGCTTGCGAGCTTCACTAGGGCAAGTTCTCTACGCTTGTCAGCGAGGTCGAGTTCAGCGAGCAATGCCTCATCATTCTGGCCTTGGTCGAAAAGGTCGGATCTTATTATTGGCAAACCCGCTTCTAGTGGGATGACTGCTTCCATGCCATATGTTAGCAAAAATGGGGTTTCTCCTGTTGCTCACTGAGGAGTTGTTCGGTAAGCCCATAGGATATGGGGTTGCTCGGTTTCCCATGTACCTTTGGCTCGCTCCAATCTCTTCTTCAATCCATCGATCACAGTTTTGTTGTAAGCTTCTGCTTGCCCATTGTTCTGAGGGTAGGCCACCGAACTAAAGTTGTGCCCGATCCCGTGTTCGTTACAGAAGTCCTGAAAGGGGCCACTCTCGAATTGTGTCCCATTATCAGTGATGATGGTTCTAGGGATTCCGAATCGAGTGATTATATTCCTCCATATGAACCTTATCATGTCAGCGTCTCGAATGTTTGCCAATGGTTCTGCCTCGATCCATTTGGTGAAGTAGTCAGTTGCAACCAATAAGTACTTGCGATTGTCGGCAGCGGTGGGCAGTGGTTCCACGATGTCCATTCCCCATTGGGCGAAGGGCCATGGGTTGGTCAGGGATTTTAGGTCGCTGGCGGGTTGGTGGACCATAGGAGCGTGAAGTTGGCATTTCAGGCATTTGCGGACATATACTGCGGAGTCCTTTTGCATATATGGCCACCAATAGCCTTCCTTCATTGCTCGAAAGGCTAGAGACCTTCCTCCGACATGACTTCCACAGATTCCTTCATGAAGCTCGCGCAGCACTTGCTCGACATCGCCTGGATGGACGCATCTAAGGTAGGGACCGGAGAAGGACTTCTTATACAAGTCGCCTCTTGTGGATAAGTGAAAGCGAGCAGCTTTGACTCTTATCTGGTGGGCAGTTTTCTTATCCTCTAGGAGTGTGCCCTCCTTTAAATAGTCTTTTAAGGGGTCCATCCAACTGGGGGCTGATCCCACTTGGAGTATTTTTTCCACGTTTGGCAGCTTACTATTGTGGTTAATGCTCGGACAAGTGAGGAAATCGATGGGAATAATCCTTTTAAGGCTAGAATCCACTGCCGAACTTAGGGCTACTAAGGCGTCGGCATGACTGTTTTTCCCTCTGGGAAACTGCTGGATGTTGATCTCCTCAAAGCTCGTCATTAGTTTTCTCACTAGGGCGAGGTAGGCTGCCATTCTTTCATCCTTCGCGTTGTAATCTCCACTTATCTGATTGGAGACTAGTTGAGAATCGCCGAACACCTGTAAACGTTTTGCTCCCAGGGCTTGCGCCTTTTGGAGACTGGCTATTAGGGCTTCGTATTCTGCTTCGTTGTTGGAGGCTGCAAATCCAAGCCTGATTCCTTGTTCGAGGATTGTGTTTTTTGGAGTGATGAGGACAATGCCTACCCCTGCCCCCTTTGAGTTGGAGGCTCCATCAATAAAGAGTTTCCAGGTTTCCACTATTGCTTGGTTCTCCTTTTGCTTTGTTGGTTGAGGTTGGTCGGGGAGTTCTTCGCCTGTGAATTCGGCTATGAAATCAGCAAGGATCTGACCCTTGATAACTGTCCTTGGTTGAAATTGGATGTCAAACCGGCCAAGCTCGACTGACCACTTAGACAATCTTCCCGACAGATCTGCTTTCCTTAGGTACACCTTAAGGGGGTGCGATGTAAGGACGATGATAGTATGAGCTTCGAAATAATGCTTCAGCTTCCTAGAGGCTATTACTAGGGCAAAGGCGAGCTTATCCAATGGCAGGTACCTTTGCTCGGCGTCTAATAAGGTCTTTATCGCGTAATAAACGGGGTGTTGGATCCCTGCAACCTCGCATATTAGCGCGGAGCTGACAGTATGATTGGATACAGAGAGGTACAGGTACAAAGAATCCGTTTACTGTGGTATGACCAACAACGGTGGAGTGCTTAGGTAGGATTTGAGCTCATTCAATGCTTGCGAGCAATCTATGCTCCATTATATCGGTTTACTCCCTTTTAGAAGCAGGAAAAAAGGCTTACACTTCTCGGAGGATTTGGAAATGAAGCAATTTAAGGCAGCGAGCATTCCAGTGAGCTTATGCACGTCCCGGATTGTTCGAGGGGGTTGTAACCTGTTGATTGTATCGATATGGTTTGGATTAGCTTCTATGCCTCTCTTACTGACCAAGTATTTAAGAAATTTTCATGACTGGACACCGAAGGAACACTTGCTCGCATTAAGCTTCATTCGGTACTTCCTGAGGATTTCGAAGGTCTTTGACAGGTCTGAGAGGTGATTTTCCTTCTTCTTGCTCTTAACGAGCATGTTATCGATGCAGACCTCCATTTTGTCTCCCATTTGATCCTTGAGCATATTTGTGACCAGCCGCTGATAGGTTGCCCCCGCATTCTTGAGCCCAAATGGCATGACCTTGTAGCAATATAACCCAACTGTCGTGATGAATGCCGTTTTATCCTGGTCTGGGGCATACAAGGGGATCTGGTGATATCCTGAGTATGCGTCCAGGAAACTCATTCGCTCGTGAGCTGTAGTGGCATCTACTAGTTGGTCTATCTTTGGGAGGGGAAACTATCCTTAGGGCATGCTTTGTTGAGGTCAGTGAAGTCGATGTAAACTCTCCACTTCCCATTATTCTCCGAAACTACTACTGGGTTGGAAAACCACTTGGGGAATCGCACTTCCCGTATGGATCCTACATCCAACAGTTTTTTGGCTTCCTTTTCGATCGCTTTAGCCTTCTCGGGTGAAGTTCTCCGTGCCTTCTGCGTGGCTGGCTTGAATGTAGGGTCGACGTGCAGCTGATGACAGACCATATCAGGATCAATGCCAAGCAGCTCGTATGGTTCCCATGCAAAATATCTACGTTGTGTCTCAGCAAGGTCGTCAACTCCTTCTGTTCTTGGTCGGTGAGAGATGCTCTAATCAAGAAGACTCTACTACTATCACAAACTTCGGCTATAACTTCTACCAGGTCCTCGATGACACGCTCGGAGGGGAGGAGCCTGGTCTCCTCTACTCCAGGTCTTCTATACTTTAATTACTATTTAGAAGGTATCACACCCTCTTCAACTTTCTCGCTGGGTTGACCGGCCTTCTTCTCTAGCTTTGGTCGAATGGCTGCTATGAAGCACTTCCTCGCCATCGCTTGGTCATCGTAGATCTCCATTACTCCTCGCTCGGTTACATACTTGATCTTCTGATGGTAGGTCGAGGAGACCGCCTTCATTATATGAAGCCATCCTCTGCCGAGGATGGCCTGGTACGGTGATTCGATGTCAACTACCAAAAACTCAATCATTTTGGAGACGCTCCCAGCATGAACTGGCAGTACTATCTTGCCTAGGGGCATGGTCATTTTTCCAGTGAAGCCGACCAAAGGAACAGTAGCTTCCTTTAGGTCGGTGACGCTCAACTTTAATTTTCTGAATAGGTCGAGGTACATTACTTAGGATGATCTTCCTTGATCGACGAGCAACTTGTCGATGCCAAAGTTGGCTATCCTGAGTGTAATGACCAGGGCATCATGATGTGGGGTCCTTACTCCCATCAAATCTTCATCCGTGAAAACAATATGCTTGTTATAGTTGACGTCATCTGCTCGTCGACGCTTTCCTGATTGTGAATTTGCTGGATCGATTTGAAAAGCCTGCATTACCGCTGTAAGTTTTTTCATTTCCATTCGAGTTGAGTTCCCTTGTATCTGCTTGACGCAAATTCTCCGTGGATTACTGCGAACTCGTGTCCAGCATCATCCTCCAGCAAGTTATCGGGTCTCGCCTCTCTGTTGTCAGTCACTTTCTCTGCCCTTTTTTCCACAAAGTCGTTTAAATGCCCGGACTGGGTCAATTCTTCGAGGTGAGACTTAATAGTTTTACAGTGCTCGGTCTTGTGTCCTCCTTCTTTGTGAAAAGCGCACCTCAACGCATTGTTCCTCTTCGAGGGATTTCCTCCCATCTTCCTGGGCCACTTGATGAATGGCTCATCCTTGATCTTCGAGAGAATCTTGTAAATTGGTTCTTTAAAGACGGTGTTGATCGCCTGGAATGCTTTCGACGCGTCATGGTTCCCTCCGTTCTTGGAGCCATTTTTGCCTCCATTCTTTCCTCCTTTCCTCTGGTTCTCAGTTTTCTCGCCTACCTTGGTAGTGAACTTAGCTCGACCGTTTTCTCCTGTATTAGGGCGGGTGACATCTTCCACCTTTGCGTATTTCTCGATTCGGGCCATTAGGTCGTCAATAGTCATAGATTCCTTCTTCGTCAGGGACTGGTAGAGGAGGGAAGAGCTAGGGAGCCCAATTTTGAAGGAGGCCACTGCCACTTCCTCCGCGCAGTCCTTGATCTCATTGAATAACTCCCAGTACCTCTTCGCGTATTCTCGGAGGGTCTCTTGAGGCGTTTTCTTCATTGTCAGTAGAGCATTCATCCTTTTGGGATGGGAGCTACTGGTAATGAATCGGGCCGTAAAAAGTTCAACTAGGGATTTGAAATTCTTGATCGAGCGATGGGGGAGCCTTTCGAACCACTTCTGTGCTACATCATGAAGGCTCGAGGGAAAAATACAGCACATCAGGGCATCTCGGTGACTCCAGAGGGTCATGGCCTGTCGGTATTGCCTGACGTGATCGATGGGATCGGTTTTTCCGTCGTAAATCTTGAACCTTGGAATGGAAAATTTCTTGGGAGCTTCCTCCTCTTCGATTTCTCTTGTGAAAGGTGACTTCATCTGGGTTTTGAGAGCTCGCCTCACGAGTTCTCTGGTTGATCTTGTTCCGTGGTGAGCGGGATGATGGTCCATCTCCCTGCGGACCATGTTTCGTATGTTTTCGTCGCTGCGAGCAGGGCTCTGGTAGCGGCGAGCTCTTCGCAGCTGTTCGCGGAGGTCATCGTCTGACTCGCCTCTTTCATCCCTTTGAGATTCTCGCGTAGGGCTCCTTCCTCGGCTGCGAGATTTGATCGCCTGAGGGCTAGGAGTGCGATATGGGCGTCTCCTGTTATCAGAACGAAGCTCCCTCTCCAGTCTTTCCAGTCTTCTTTTCAAGTGAGCATTCTCAACCTCATATCTGCGAGAAGACTCCCTCTGCTCGTGGAGCCTTGTCTCGTACGCATCAATCAACCTGGATATCTGAGTGGACGTCGCTGGTCCTTGACTTTCTTCTGAGGCTGGTCTTTCTAGGCGAGCTCTCTGATCTGAACGTCGGACTTCAGACCTAATCCTGCGAGGAGCAGGTGTCTCTTGAATATCTCCTGCTTGGGGAGCATTGCTGCTGTGGCCAGACATCTTAAACTCCTTTCTTGACGTGGGCTCTTATCAGGGAAAGATGAACGCTTCCTACAGACGGCGCCAATTGTGAATGCAATTATTATGCAGCACAAATAAATACGAGAGAAGCAATTATCAAGAAAAGAATAAGGAATATAAGATGTCAATCACACAACAAAGGATGTACGTGGTTCAGCAAAGATGTGCCTATGTCCACGGTGGTGCAGTCGATACTATTTTTATATACTCCAGAGAGTGATTACAGAGAATACAACTTGTCCTTTTGCCCCGGACCTAGGGTTTAATATATACATGTACATGTAGATGAGTGGAGGTGATGGGTTCCTCCATGTTTTCCATCTCCCCTATAACTTCCCTTCATGGGATCGTGGGGGGAGACCGGATCAATATAAAAGATAAGGGGGCTAGACTTTGGGCCGCCAGGACTGGGCAACTAGTCCAGGCCCATAGTTCTAATTTTCGAGTACCCACACTGTAGAATTATCATTTATACTCATGATTGATACATTACTACTTGAGTGTGTCATTATTACTATGTTGTGGTGGTCTTGACCTGTCATGTTATATCAGGCGCTCTACGATACCAGATCTAGTTTCCCACTCGAGTCCCAGTTCATATATTTATACAAAAATTAATTTAATAATTGTAGAATCATCATTTATACTCATTATTGATAGTTTTACTGCTTGAGTGCATATACTATTCACTTATTGCGGTGAGCCTGACCCGTCGTGTAATTTCAGGTGCTCTAGGGTACCCGACCTAGTTCCACTCGAGTACACAGTCTTTCATTCAAATTTCCATCGAGTTTTGGAGATGTAGGTGTTGAACCTACTTTTAGCTTTATTTCTTTTAATCAATTGAGGGATGCGAGGTTTACTTTATTCCTAGCATTTGTACTCAGATTTTTAAACAGCATGATTTTGAAAGATTTGACATAAACTAGTTCTTTTCAAAGAGTTTTTACTTTACATAGCGGTGATAATAGATTATATCCATATTATATGATCATTGAAGATTTATCATATAGTTATCTACTTTAATATATCCTTATTCTCCGATTCTTATTTCATGCTAAGTATGATATTTAAATTGAATTGAGAAACTATTTTATTTAATAAATAGATTCGATCAACCTAATTATTAAAAATTATGTGGTGTCACATTTTAACCAAAATCCTTAGTGAGAGTCCATCAATGATCAACAATGCTATATTTTTTAGTAATTCAAGTATGTCCTTTATATGTATGACACCAACTCCGATAATAAGTCAAATGGTTAATTCATTCCATTTTAATTAGTTAAATAATATGATGTCTACAGTAGTTGTGTACTATTTCTCGTGTTCTCCATATCTAAGTGCGTATAAGTAATAACTTTGTTTATTTTATACCATTAACCCACGATAAGGAAATCAATTAACATACCATAGACATCGGACATGAAATTAACATAACAAACAACAAGAAAACAACACACATCCAAACTAATATAATACAATAATAAAATAAAGTACACGAAAATGAAAGTTGGCACTTCTAAACTAGAAAAAGAAGACATTGTTTCTTCTTCTTGCAGACCAAGGACATCTGTCTTACATGTGATATAGTACTTGAATGGTTCAATTTTAAATAAATGACGCCTCCATATGTTAATATGCATAACATAACAATATATTTACATATCATCAAAGGCATTACCACACTGTGCTTGAATATAGTCTTTGTCTTTTGTAGCACACTGTCTACTCATAATTAGAGAAAATATTACACTATGCTTGTGGTTTTTTTACAGCATTTTACCTTACACATTCTTACGGACAAGACAACACTATTCTTGATTGGGTTCTTTGTTTTTTACATCACATTGTCCACACATAATGAGAGAAAAGACTACACTTTAATGGTCACAAGTATTTGTTTTTTACCGCATTATTTATGCTCAAATGTAAAGATAAGACCACACTATGCTTGACTTGGATCTTTGGTGTTTGCATCCTATTATATACACATAATCAAAGAAAACACTATACTATGCTTGAGCGAGGTCCTTGTTTTTTGTAAGGAATTATCTCTTCCTACCCATGCAACCCATGCCCCCTTTTGTTTTCAATACAAAGCTATTAGATTTCTCCAAAATTCAACTTGACTTGTGAAAATAACGAACACTCAATTATAGTCTATGGTAGAGGATTATCATTTACTATTTGAATTGACAAATGGTCTTTATGATAAGCATACTAAAATGATTTGCCCTAAAGAAATTAGGTTGTATGGATAAACGATGGAGGAATACGACCGAATATGAAACTCGTTGGAAAACTCTCGCATATTTTCAACACCGATGGATCATATTGAAAAGGCAGTTCGATTTATATCACTTATCAATTAACATTAGATGACATCTCTAGTACGTCGTTAACTTCAAACTAATAGTTGAGGATGCAATTCCCTATTCCAACAATTAAATTAAATTATATATGAAGAGGAATTAATGATGATCGTGAGAGAATTGTGGACCAAGAATTTAATAAATAAAATTATGGAATAATAGTCATTCGAACGACTATAAGGGATCATTCTATCGACGTACTTGTGTTGTTAGCAGCGAGATGGATGTCGCGAGAATTAGGGAAGCGATATGGATGTCGCGAGAAACAGGACTTTGAACGACATACCACTGTTTTACAGTGGCAGGTCGCACGAACCAAACTTCGAAATGAAATGGAGAGTCATTCGAACTACTTGTGCTTGTCGTTCGAATGACGTAAATCGAATTTTTTAATCAGATTGACACATTTTTTGCCATCGATTTAGTGTGCTGTTAAGCCCAGATTGGAAAAAAAATAGGAATTTAGGCTTTGGCAGGGTTTTAAAAGGGTGTGTTTGTGGTTATTTGTAAGAAAAAATGGAAGAGGAGAGAGAAAGAGAGGTGGATGGTCTTCCACCTCCTCCTACCACAAACCACCATCCCTTCACCATTCCACCACCTTTTCACCACCATTTTATGTAGTATTCCACCATGTTAAAGCCTATAATACCCATTTTCACCATTGTAGAAGAAGAGCTACAAATTTTAGAGAAGTGTTGGGGGATTCTGGAGAAAATAAAGATGGTCTTTCATAGAGTTTGGAGTGAGTCTTGCTTGGAAACTTGGATGAAGCACATTTTGGAGCATTTTGGAGGATGAATTTAGTAACTTCTTGAGGCCACCTTTGGAGGTGGGAGTTGTTCCTCCTACACCAATATTTCCACCACTATTTGAGCCATAGAGGTGGTAAAACCTTACTCTTAGTATAAGACTTTATTTTACATATTTTTAGTCTTGTAGTTAGATTACATGAGTAGTGTGCATTTGATTAAATGATGTAATTGACGTGTAGAAAATAATAAATATTTCTGTGAAATAAAAATGTTGACGAAATGTTATTTTATTGAAAATAAGGAATGAATAAATATTTCAAACTTTTTGAAATATTAAAAGTTGATATTTTATGAAAATGGTGTATTTTCTACAAAGATTGGTGTTAAGCATTTTATTAAATAAAATGTTTGGAAATGATGATTTGCCTTGTTAAATATTGGTGAAATAATATTTTAACGTTTCTTACAAAAATGAAGATCTTATGAAAAATGGACATTTTGTGAATTTGAAGAAATTAAATGTCTTTTATACTTTAGAAATGTATTTGTACAAGTATGATGAATTTCTAGAATGAAAAATATGTTTAAACTATTTAGTAGGATTTTATGGTTTAAAATCCACCTTCTCATGAATATAAACTTATAGTCATTTGGCACAAACTGTATAAACAAGTTTAAAGAAGAATTAGTTGGGTTTAAACATGGAATGGTAGAAAATGAAAATTCGAGTCTTCAAGTGTGTGAAACAAGGGTAAAAAGTGATAATGATAAAGTTGTAAGACTACATGTATAATAAAAGAAATTGTATTTTCTTATAAAAGTAGTCTTAAGTAAAAAAGAAATTTCTTGAGTAAAAGTAAGTGAATAATGTGTGTGTAGTTTGGAAAAATTGGTTAATAAAGATATTGAATAAGTGTTAATGGGTAGACATTGGAAAGTTGGTGTATGACTTAATAATGTTGTGAAAGATTAACACTTATGAAATTGAAAAGGAATTAATGAGGCAAATGTGTTCTTCGATTAAGAAGAATATTATTGTAAGGTTAAAAGGGTGTTAAGGTGTTAAAACACTTAAAAAGTTGGGGGTGAGTAACTTAATACTGTTTGAGAGAAATCAACACTTGTGGAAATGGAGTAAAAGGTGGTTTTCGAAATAAGTGGGCAAAATGGTAATTTTAATTAAAGTGGAATATTTTTATGAAATAAAAATATTAGAGCTGGTATTACACAAAGTGGTCCGAAACGAATATGATTTTGGAATGGTAAAATTTTAAAATGTAACACAAGTTGGGGTGTAACCCCGGGTTTTGGCTTCGACGAGGTAAAAAGGAAAAGTGGGGTAATGTGGACATTTGCAAAATATTAAAACACATTGAAAGGAACTCAGATGACACAAGAATAATTAAGGAGGGCTTTAAGCCCTGGGGGTAAAGGGCTCAAAACTACTTGCCAGATCATATGGTGCGCATTGTCGGCGGTGTGGAGCCCGTTGAAGTATGAGGTATTTGAAAGATTCCAAGAAAAGATAAAGGGATAATGAACATGTCAAGAAATGGGTTGTGCGGTGAAATGTGTTAATACAAGCTAACTTAAATGAATTAATAATTGTTCCGATAAAGGTTAAAATGGACAAGTAAAATGTGTAATTAATTAATGTCCATAAGGTAAGAAAAAAAGGTAAAGTAAGTAGGTATAAGGGGTGATTAAGCAACCTAAGCAGTTAAACCCATAATTAACACAAGAATATGTTGTAAATATTTTTTTCAAAGACCAAATGAGTATTTTCTAACACAATGTTCGCATGTGTTAAAAGAGTGGGTTTCAACGAAATTACTAATATGTGTTGGATAAAATAAGAAGGGTAATTTCGGTAAAGAAGCGGTTTCGGTTAAATCAGATGTAGTGTTTTCAAGTGTTGAACTGGGTATGTTGAATAAAGTGAGAAATGCTAAAATGAGTGAAAGAAAATCTTTTATGAGATTAAGGTAAATTAATCTTAATAAATAAGATTTTTCGAAAGTAAAAACTATTCATGCATTGAGTATAGGTATATGTATACAGTGTAGTTGCATGTGCACGTAGGCATAACGTGTTTGAGTATCCTTTATGACATTTGATTATATACTGCATTTGTATATTTTTCACTAAGCATCGGCTCACACCCTCTCTTTGATATGGCAAGTTGGTAGTGGTTTCGTATTTTGAGAGCGTTATATAGGTAAGTACTTTATTTAATTTATGTCAGTAGCTCTGTATGCTTGGACTTCGGGGTGCTCTCCATGGGTCCCTCACGTAGTTTATTTTGAAATTGGAATCGCGTGCTAAACAAGTGAAATGTTAATTAAAATAAACTAGACTAGTAACATTATATAAGTTGTTTCATTGCACTTCACACCTAACGCTCGGTTAGGACCGAGTTGACTACGGATTGTTGTGTGTTTGTGTATATTTATTGGTGTGAGTGATATACTCACAACAAGTACTTGTAACCTAGTGGGAACTTCTGAGTCTCCCTTATTTGAGGTCATGGGTTCAAGTCCCACTAAGAGCATTTAGGTGGATTCAGGGTATTTATACCTAATTAGATATAAAACTATTATATCATATATCAAGACTTGGGACTTAGGTCCAAAATCGATTAATTTGTAAATTCGTCTTTAATTAATTTTATTTCATTCGATTTTAATTAATATTAAAACTCATTCATTTAATTAATTAAAAATTATTTTATAATAAAAATTAAAACCCGTTTTTGTTTATAGCCATTGAGAATGGTTTAGTGGTAGAAGTGGTCATCCACTTTTGGGGGAGTGGGTGGTTTCTGCATCCCTTTAAGTAAGGGGTCTACAGTTCAGTTTCAGGATGAATATTTCTCCCTCTCTTTCTCTCTCTCTAAAAATGTCTTCCTTCAAACTCCAATTTTTAGGGAACATTTGTATAGTTCTAAAGTCATTCGTTGAGTGCTTCAACCGGATGAACTGTGCTGTTGAATCCTGGGGACAATTATCTAAGGCTCGAGGCATCACTATGTAAAGTGCGGACGATATTTCTATCTTAGGACTGTGTGTTTAACACACACCTCAGCATCCAGATAAGTCGTTATAATTTATCATCCTTTTGGTTTTCCCGTATACGCATACAATAATCTAAGACATAAGTATTTTTTTATTCGTATAATGGGAAAATTTGATCCTGTTGCAGTTGCCTCTGTTAGGCCTGAAAAATTTATTGGTTTGAATTTTAAACGTTGGAAACAAAAGATGCAATTTTATTTAAATGTGTTGGAACTTGATCACACGTTAGAAAATGAGGAAGATAATTCTGAAAAGATCGAACCTGCAAAAACTATTGTTAATCAACTCAGGGAAAAATATGATTTTATGTGCAAAAATCATATTCTGAACAATTTGGATGATGCTCTGTATGATGTTTATTTTTCTATCCTTATTGCTTGAGAGTTATGGTTGATGTTAGATAAGAAATATAAAACTGAAGATGCTGGAAGTAAGAAATTTGTTGTTAGTCGTTTTTTGGATTTTAAAATAGTTGATGAAAAATCTATTTTGTCCCAATTAGAATAACTTCAACCCATCATTTATGAAATTCATGCTGATGGTATGTAAATTAGCGAGGGTTTTCAAGTTGCATCTGCTATTGAGAAACTCCCCCCTTCCTGGAAAGAATTTAGAAATGGCCTTAAATATAAACGCAAAGATATGACTATGGAAGATCTCACTGTTAGACTTAGAATTGAAGAGGATAATTGCGTTAAGGAAAAAAGGGACGTTACTATGGCTATGACATCCAAAACAAACATTGCTGAAAGTAGTGGGGGCTCAAACATCAGTTTAAGCCAAATAAGTACCAAAATAAATTTAAGGGAAAGGGAAAAGTATAAAATAATTCTATGAAATCTAAAGGTGGGATTAAGAAATTTGGAGGAGACTGTTTTCTTTGTGGTAAACCTGGACATCGATCCCAAGACTGCTTCAAAAGAAAAAAATAATGACAATTTCAAAAAACCTAATGGGGGTGCACAAGCTTCAATTGCTAAAACTGATAATTTTTCTGCTGTTATTTCAGAAGCACACTTGGTTAGCAACATTAAGGACTGATGGGTGGACACTGGGGCCACCCAACACATTTATGGAGACATGAGTGTTTTTTCCTACTACGAGGTGGTGGGAAGTGATGAAAAGCTCTCTGTATGGGCAATTATTTAGTGGCTGCTGTTGCTAGGAAAGGGAAGGTGGATTTAAAATTCACTTGTGGAAAAGTGCTGACGTTGAACGAGGTGTTACACGTGCCCGACATTAGGAAAAATTTGGTCTCAGGCTCACTGTTGAGTAAAAAGGATTTTAAAATGATTTTTGAATCTGATCAGTTTGTTTTAAATAAAAATGGGGTGTTTGTGGGAAAGGGTTACACGTATGAGGGATTATTCAAACTAAATGTAACTGTTGGCTCTGGTTTTAATGTAGTTAATTCTTCTGCGTATCTCTTTGATTCCTTATATTTGTGGCATAGTAGACTTGGATATGTTAATTTTTCTTCGCTTAGAAGATTAATTAATTTAGGAGATATCCCTAAATTGCTTGCAAATGTCGAACACAAATGTGAAATATGTGTTGAATAAAAATCCAAAAGAGAACCTTTTTCAAAGTATACAACGTTCCAGTGAAATTTTGAGATTAAGTCATACCGATTTGTGTGACTTAAAAGGAATTCAAACAAGGGGTAGAAAAAAAATATTTTATCACCTTTATAGATGATCACCCCAAATTCTGTTATGTGTATCTTTTGAGATCTAAGGATAAAGCGCTTGAGAAATTCAAACTATATAAAACAGAAGTTGAAAAGCAACTAAATCAAAAAATTAAAATTATGAGATCGGATAGAGGAGGAGAATATTATGAGCCTTTTAATGATTTTTATAAAATACATGGCATAATACATCAAACTACGACACCATATTGTCCACAAAAAAATGGTGCGGCGGAACGTAAAAATCAAACACTACGGTAAATGCTATGTTAAACAGCTTGGGTCTTCCTCACAATTTATGGGGTGAAGCGGTAATTTCAGCCTGTTATATTTTAAACAAAATCCCCCATAAGAAATCTGATAATTCTCCTTACGAATTGTGGAAATGAGGAAATCCTTAATACAAATACTTAAAAGTATGTGTGTGTTTAGCTAAGGTAGTTTTGCCTCCAACTAAACGAACTAAACTCGGACCTAAAACTATTGATTGTGTATTTGTAGGTAATGCTAAAAACAGTAGCGCGTATAGGTTCCTTGTGTTTAAATCAGATGTAGACAGTGTATCTACGAATGCTATTATTGAATCTCGTGATGCAGAATTCTTTAAATATATTTTTTCACATAACCCCACTACTATACTTGAGGATGTTCCTTTGAACATTAATATGCCATCTAGTAGTAGGCAAGAAAATGAAATGAAAATACAGGAACTTAGAAAAAGTAAAAGACGTAAGATAAAAAAATATTTTGGGCCTGATTATATTTCATTTTTATCTAAGGGGAACCTCATTCTTATCACGATGATCTTAATTATCCTGAAGCTCCATTTTGGAAAGAGGCTGTTAATAGTGAAATGGAATCAATTATGCAAAATCACACTTGGAATTTAGTTAGGTTGCCACTAGGTTGTAAAACCATAAGGTGTAAATGGATTTTTAAAAGAAAAATGAAACCTGATGGATCCATAGAAAAATATAAGGCTAGGTTAGTAGGTAAAGGATATAAACAAAAGGAGGGGATCGATTTCTTTGATACTTATTCTCCGTTTACACGAATTACTTCTATTAGAATTTTAGTTTCCCATGTGTCCATTTATAGAATGGAAATTCATCAAATGAATGTTAAAACTGCCTTTTTAAATGGAAAATTAGAAGAGAAAAACATATATGGATCAGTTGGAAGGATTTCTTGTAAAGGGATTAGATAACAAAGTTTGCAAGCTAGTTAAATCCTTATATGGACTAAAACAAGCTCCTAAGCAGTGACATAAAAAATTTGATCAAGTAATGATTAATGATGGATTTAAAATAAATGAATTTGATAAATGCGTGTATTTTAAGTGCTATAGAGATGCTTGTGTGATTGTTTGCCTATACGTTGATGATATGTTAATATTTGGATCACATATGAGTATTATAAAAACTAATAAGAAAATATTATGTGAACAATTTGATATGAAAGACTTGGGAGTTGCAAATTTCATTTGGGGAATCAAAATAATAAGAGATTCTATGGGAATCAAATTATCACAATCACATCACATAGAAAGTGTGTTAAGAAAATTTAATCAATATGAATCTACTCTTGCTAGAACTCCTTATGATCCAAATAGTAATTTAAATAAAAACAAAGGAGAAACTGTGTCACAACTTAAATATTCAAGAATTATTGGTAACCTAATGTACATTATGAACTGCACCAGAATTGATATTGCATATGCATAAGGGAGATTGAGTAGATCTACGTGTAATCCTAATAATGATCATAGGAATGCACTTATTAGAGTATTGAGATACCTAAAATTTACTTTGGATTATGCCTTATATTATGTCGCTTATCCTGCTGTGATTGAAGGTTATACTGATGCTAATTGGATTTCAGACTTAGAGGAATCCAAATCTACAAGTGGATATGTATTCACATTAGGCGGTGCCGTCGTATCGTGGAAATCCTCAAAACAGACATGCATTGCGAGACAACTCATATCTAATGGTATTATAACCATTGACTTTGTGAGGTCAAATGATAATTTAATGGATCCATTGACCAAAGGGTTGTCAAGAGATATCATTTACAAAACATCAAGGAGGTGGGCTTAAAGACTAATGAGTAAAATCACCATGATGAATACCCAACCTATTTGAATGGAGATCCCAGGATATAGGTTCCATGGAAAAATTAATTATTGTGGATGATTATATGTAAGCGCTACAAAGACTTATCGTTGTCTTATCCCTATGGTGTTAATAATAATAATAATAATAATAATAATAATAATAATAATAATAATAATAATAATAATAATAATAATAATAATAATAATAATAGTGCTACGTGTAATGAGAAATGTTGAGTTAAACTCTAAATGAATCCATGGCTTGGATTTTCAAGCGAGATGCGATATGACGTTCTTAATAAATTCACCTAAGTGAGTGTGGTAATGGCGCCGCCACCTATGGAAATTGTGGCTGAATTCCCTAGAGCGGTCATGATACTGGGATATAGCTTATGGCCTTAATGAGCAAAACTGTTTTGAACCACAAGTGTGTTAAAGTGTCATGTGTGTAGTCTACTGAACTGATTTACCAAAATAACTGGTCAGTTCAAGATATATAATTCACTGAATAGTTTGTAAGTCCATTTGACATACACTAAGCAATGTTCAAGTCCAAAAAGACATCTCTGCCTATTAATGATATTTTTATTACGCAGAACTTTTCGTTTATTTCTTCTGCTCATATTTCATTCATGTGGGGAATTGTTGTATATTTGTGTATATTTATTAGTGTGAATGATATACTCACAACAAGTACTTGTAGTCTAGTGGTAACTTTTAAGTCTCCCTTATTTGAGGTCATGAGTTCAAGTCCCACTAAGAGCATTTAGGTGGATTTGGGGTATTTATACCTAAATAGATATACAAATATTATATTATATATCAAGACTTGGGTCCAAAATCGGTTAATTTTTAAAATCTTCTTTAATTAATTTTATTTCATTCGATTTTAATTAATATTAAAACTCATTTATTCAATTAATTAAAAATTATTTTATAATTAAAATTAAATCTCGTTTTTATTTATAGCCATTGAGAGTGGTTTAGTGTGAGAAGTGGTCATCTACTTTTTGGGGAGTGAGTGGTTTCTGCATCCTTTTAAGTAAGGGGTATGCAGATAAGTTTCAGGATGAATATTTATCCCCCTCTCTCTAAAAAACGTCTTCCTTCAAACTCTAATTTCTGGACAACATTTATGTGGTTATAAAATCATTCGTTGAGTGCTTCAATCGAATGAACCATGTTGTTGAATCCTAGGACAGTTATATGAGGCTCGAGGCATCACTATGTAAAGTGCGGACGATATATATGTCTTAGGACTGTGTGTTTAACACACACCTCAGCATACAAATAAGCCGTTTCAATTTATTATCCTTTTGGTTTTTCCGTATACGCATATAACACGGATAACCCATAAATCCGGACCGAGACGTTAAAGAGGACGATGAATAATGTGAGAGATTGTACTAGGATGTCTCAAGGCGCATGATAATTCGTGATAGAGTGTGCTATTTTTTGAACGAATTTAGAAGCGTCCTCCACCTGCGATCGAGGATCTAGATTTATTAAATTTTTTAAATATACATATCCAATGGTTGATTTACAGATCAAATACCAAAAAGTCCCTCAAACGTTTTTTAACATACATTTAGTCCAAGCGTTTTATTTTGTACCACAAAAGTCCCTTATTCTTTTATTTTTAAAGGTCTGCGCCAGTGACATGGTAAAGTCTTTTTGGCATGGTGAATGACTTTTTGGTGCAAAATAAAAAAGTTTGGACTAAACGTGTATTAAAAAAAATTCGAGAGATTATTTGATATATGACCCTTGATTTATTAAATTTTACATCACATAAAAAAAAAATATCATCTTTTTGTTATTTTTTACATCTTGGTAAATTGAATCCTAATCGCATATACATATTAGTGTATCTTCTCTCGAAAGAAACAAAAAAAAAAAAGAGTAACAATCAATTTTCTTTCCTTTTTATATTGAATACACAAATAAAGAAGAAATAAAATGGTTTTCACTCATTTTGTTTGTTAACTTTTGCATCGTTCTTATCAAATCCCATCACATAGATAAAGAAAAAAAGGAAAAATGCTAATTTTGTAAATATAGAGAAAAGTGGAACCTTTTAGGAAACGTACACCATTTTTAAGTAGAAACGCTCTCTATTGACACCACCACTACTTTCCTGTTTGTTCTTCTTAGCTCTCATCTGTTGTTCTTCGTAGCTCTCATCTGTTTCTGTTTGTTCTTCGTAGCTCTCATCAGTAGTGAGCAGAAATTAGAATCCAAGCGATAAACATCTAAACTTTAAACGCATGTATATGAAGCTCGGTTGTCAGTTCATATGATTTAACACTTACAAGTCTCAAGAGTTTGAAAAACCCTAGCTCATACAAGAGTTTTATTTTTATTAGGTGATCTGCCATGGCCAATAATCCTTCTGATGGTCCGGCTGATGATTTTTTTGAGCAAATCCTGGGGTTTCCTTATGCCGGAGGTGAGGCTAATTTGGGTGGAAATGAAGGGAATTTGGCAGCTCCGATGATGTTGCAGTTGAACTCCGGTGAAGGGACTGGTCATCTTGGAGGTGGGTTTCATTTTCCTTTAGGGTTGAGTTTGGAGCAAGGGAAAGGAGGTTTTTTGAAGATGGATGAGGCTTCTGGTAGTGGGAAAAGGTTTCGTGATGATATTGTTGACAACAGACCCTCTTCTGTTAGACCCGTAAGTAACTCTCGCTCTTTCTTTACTTCCTCACAGAGGAAAATAATATATTTTTTCTCCAACTTTTAGGAACACGAAAACATGAATTGACCTATGTGATTTTTAGCGGGTTTGAGTGGAGAGTTAACGTGTTTAAGAATAAACTGCTAGTGGGTTCGACTTAGAAATGAGTTTCACAGCAATTGAGAGGATGCGACAACCACTAATCCACACTATCAATACTTGAATGAAACTACGTACATACATACATATATATGTATATATAATTGAAGGGAAAATTCCTAATTTGGTGTTACAAAAGTTAAAATTCTGGGTATTTTTCTTTAAACAAGGGGTGGGGTAAATCAATAGAAGGAATAATTGTTCTCTTGGCTTTTAATTTTAAAATTTTACCATCAAAGAAATATATGTGGTATTGATGTTGTTATATTTCATTTTCGTTTTCTCTGAGTAACATACTTTTAAGGTACATGCACACTCTTTAATATCCAATCATGTTGCACATGTCCTGTTTAATTAATTGTTAATTCTATCAAAAGTTATGATGTTTTTAATCTGAATTTGGTGCGGCTGTTATGTCTGGATGATGTTAAGGTATTTTCTGACAGACCTATAATGAGACAACTCTACTCATTGATACCACTAAACGTCTATCATTAAAGATTTCATAGTAGGTGTAAAAACGGCAGTTGTACATTTGTTAATTAAAAGGGAGGCAATTTCCCCCCTTACCTTTTGAATTTCTCTATTTTAAAATAATAATATAAAATGTAATTTATTTATTTACTTATTATTATTATTATGTATTTATTTATTTTTTACTAATCTTATAGCCAGCTCAAGTCATAATAACATAACATTTTCTCCCTTAAATTTGAAAAAATTGATATGAATAATAGCTTTTGCCCCCTTAACCAAAATTCTGGCTCTTCCCCATGCTTTTCACTTGCAATACATAGCTTTAAGGAGTTTTCTCTGCGTGCCTATATAGATAATAGAGCTTTTAAAGCTGTAAAGAGGATCATAGTTCCAAAACAGAAGTTGCAAAATTTTTGTTTTCCTGGATGAAGCTGCCTCTCTTTTTCCTCTATCACTCTCACTGATGTTATTGCAATTTTTTTGCAGGGTTTCCATGGTCAGCCAATGCCTAGCACAGTTCCAGCAATGCCACATCAACCTGCGATTCGCCCGAGGGTGAGAGCGAGACGTGGACAGGCAACTGATCCACACAGTATAGCTGAGAGGGTAAGAATGAAACAGTATGCCCTAGGAGAACTATCATGGAATTATTAAGAAATATACTCATACTAGTAAATGATACAATCACCTCAAGAAATAGTTAATTACGCATACTGGTGTCTATACAGTCGAATACTGAAAAATAATGAAGCTTATCTACTTCGTTGTACGTCTCCATATATGGAGAGTGATCATTCAAATTTCAGTAGAAATTAACAATCATGTTACAATACAATTCTTCTTTGGTTCAGTTACGCAGAGAGAGAATAGCAGAAAGAATAAGGGCATTGCAAGAACTGGTTCCCAATGTCAATAAGGTCAGTATCACATTGTGCCTGTCGTTGTGTGAATGGTTGTCACTCTTCAGCATTTCAAATAAATTAAAAACAATTTCATACCATTACCCCCCCCCCCCACACACACACGCACAACAAAACTAATATAATAATTAAATAGAAAGATTTGTCAAATTCTTAAGTAAATTTGAGTTTTTGGATGTATCGCAACGACAATTAGAGAACCTAAATGGGTAGTAGTACTGCTATTCGAAAAGTACCACTGTCAATGGTGCGCGTGAGGCTGCTGGAAATGCATATACCTCTTTATCCTCTCACAGATCTTACATCACTAAGTATGGTAATTTCTTACCATTACCCCCCCCACCCCCCTCACCCCCACCCACCCACACACCCCACCCCCCACCCCACCCCCCACTCTCTCTCTCTCTCTCTCTCTCTCCCCTGAAAGAAAGCAAAAAGGAAACAATACAAAAAAATCACTCAAATCTCCTTGATGCATTCATTTTTCATGAAAATTGTACTACTGTCAGGTAGACCTCTTTTTACAAATTACTTTGGGGTTCTGTGGTTAGAATTCCCACCATATATAGCATGTTTAATGATTTGTTGAACTTGAATTTATATATAATGCAGAGGGGTGCTTTAACTTTGGAATATATGTAACTGTTAGTGCTTCAGTTTAATTCTATTGTTTTGCAGTGTTGACAATATCAGTTTTTAGGTGTTACTACTTTACACTCCAGAAGAAGTGCCTTAACTGGGTTAGATAATTTTTTTTATTAAAAATTATCTTTGACACCATGGTCTTGTAAATCTGTCTTGCCATTTTTCATATAAAGATTTGAGGGGGGTTATATGAATTGTAGGGTCTCTCTAATGAAATTTTCTAGTATGCTGTCCATGTGACCTTTTTTTAATTGTTCCTTAATTTTAAAAAAAGAGATCTCATTTTCTCGTATGTTTTTTATTTTTCCATATTTTGAACTCCCAATATGTAGCAACCCTGATAAGATTTTCCACAAGAAAATTAGAAAACAAAGAGAAGAAAGTTTGGAACAAAGGAGAAACTCGGCCTTAAACTTTCACACTGACCTACGGATCATAAACCTCGCCATTCTTACTAATAGAGCCTGAAGAACATTCACATTTATTTTCTGGATAGCCACCACCAATATAGAGATGAGGATACATATATACACATCAGACCAGCCCATAACAACCAGAATCTCTCTCTGAACTATGTAACCGGTCATACACACTTGCAATTAATCTATCTTATAATAACTAACTAATTTTCTGGAATTCTCATTTTCCAGTATTTTCTCGGCTCGTGACATAGTAATGCCCTCTCTCTCTCTCTCTTACAACCGATGCTCTAAAAATTGGTTGGCTGGCGGATGATGGGTGCGTAGGCGCGCCCATGCGTTTTTCCTTTCCCCCCTTTTTATACACACCACCAAGTAAACGGTGAAGTTTTTATTTTTATTTTATTTATTTTTGGGTGAAATGTGAATATATTAAACTGAAATGCCAAAGCCCAAAAATACAAATGATAAGCCCAAGCTCACAACACAGCAGGCTGGAAAAACAAAACCAAATAAACCAACCTACAAGCTCAAAATAGCCCAACTAACAAACATGGACTCACCCATCCCACAAGACACAACCCTAATCTCTAGAACAATATGCATCCACATCACCGAACCCTACACGTGTCAGCCCATAATGCATATCACAACACGTGTAATACTGCCGCAAGAACAACCAATAGAAAAACACCATACGCACTGGATGTCTGCCACCACCACCTTCAGTCTACCCAAATCAACTTTGAATGCTTCATTTACCGTCTTCAACATCTGAACCTTGAGACCCAGAGAAGCAACTCTAAATCTCCACCACAGAATCAAGGGATCATCAAGAAACACCTAAAAAGATCACCACTGAAGCAACACTCTTAAACAACTCTCACAACACAAAAATCATCACGAACAGAGTAATAAAATGCAGATCAACCAAAACCACACAAACTAGAGCTCCCCCAACCCAAGAATATGAAAATTAGCTCAAGGAAGAATATAAGCACCCATATGTGAGGAAAAAGTCAAAGCACCCACATGCAAGAAGAAAACAGCTATCTACATCAAAAAACTTCTCCAAATTCACAGTCAAAGCTCCTACCTCAGTAGATCTAGAAACAATGGTCATAAAAGAAGCGAAGTGACCCACATGCAAGGAAAAGTTGTAGAAGATGTAGTTATTAAACCTCCATTTTTATCCTTACATGAGGTTGCTTGTCTTCATGTTGAAGTTTAAGTTACAAACAATGCAACATTGATTTACAACATTGCTAATAGTACTTTAAAGTCTCGTACTTCTAAGTTCTAACATTAATAATATTTCTTTATAGTCCCATACATCAATTATGGGCAATTTTTTTAAAATATAAGCGATATTTTCAATTGGTCCATTTTTTTTGCCACCTAACCCCTACGCGAGGCGCTTGCCCCGCACCTAGGGGACTGCCTAGATTGCTTTTTAGAACACTGCTCACAACTGTGTAATTTTTAGTTACTCATACGCACTTGCCACTAATCTATCGGATAGCACTCAACTTAACTAAACAAAACTTTTTCCCAGTTAATAGGGCCGGTGACATAAATCCAACTGATCTATCTAATAACAGCCAACTAATTTTTTAGAAGTCCCATTTTCCAATATTTTTTCGGGTCATGAAACGGTTATGCTCTCTCTCTCTCTCTCTCTCTCTCACACACACACACACAGACACACACACTCACACCCTCACACACCGTCAAATTTTAAAATTTATCTTCTTTGCTCGTCTACCTTTGTTGCCTTGTGTTCAATTGGTAATAACGAGTGGTTTGATAAGTTTGTTGTCTCCAATTATCAAATAATGTGCTATATATCTTATCTCCTGATTTGTTTGACAGAGAACTTATTTTCTGTTGCTACTTGATAGAATATATTAGTGCCAAAATTTATTCCAAGGTTGAATTGATATCCGAGGCCAGTCACAAATTTATGAAGTATGAGAGCTTGGACTTTATTTTCCCTATTTATTTTAGTCGTTTCCGATTTTAATTTTTTTTCATAAATTTAAAGGAAGCACAACTGGTCCGTAAAGAACAACTAAATACTCTGGTCGTTTATGTGTTTTATATTCGACAGCTACACTATTTTCTTTATAGATGATTCTGGACTTCCAGAATCCAGATCTCGTTTTTGTATTGTCCCTTTAAAGAAAATGAATTATTAACTAAACCATATGGCAACAGAACTAGCTTTATGTTAATATTATTTTCCCTTGGAGATATCTACCTAAATCGTCTTTCTTGTGCAGACGGATAGAGCCGCCATGCTTGATGAAATTGTGGACTACGTGAAGTTCCTCAGGCTTCAAGTGAAGGTAAAGTGACCTAGAGTTCTTTCAGCCATCCAATCTTCTGTTATTTTCTAGTCGATCTCCTAGTTCTTGTGTATGTTTCCTAGATAATATAAGCCTTGTACTTTGCTGAATGTGACAATTCATATATGAGTTAGTACTTAATTTTCCATGCACAAACTGTTATAGCATCCATGAGGTTAGCACCAAAGTCTATTAGTTGTCTGTGTGCACCATTCTGTCTTGTTTGTTAAACCATTGCATTAATAAGTCCGATACCAGTTAGTATATAAGCTTTTTTCTGAGCCATTGAATTAATGGCGGATAACAGTGGTTGTGGTGTCTAATTATGGACACACACTGTACCCTCCATTGGCCACATAATCTTCTGCATTTGTTAATTCAAGCCGATACCAATAATTGTCCATCATATACCTCATGAAAGTTATATGATCAGGTCCCACTCAGGAATCTACAAGTCATTAGCAGTCTTAGATTTTGAAAATTTTAAATGTGGGTTCCCATCATCACGGGCTGCAAAACAAATCTCCCCTTCTTTCCTCTCCTCTCCTTTTCTTTTTTATTTTTTGGAAAAAAGGACCGCGCCATAGTTCATTGAAAATTATACATTTTAAAAGTTTAGAATAACCCATCTTTGAAATATTGTGTTTGCTCTGCAATGAAGGTTATTAGATGACATTCGTTAGAGGAGTTACCTTTTCATGGAATGGGGCTACTTAACATCACTGAGTTCTTTGTCCTTTCAATCAGATTAAGCATATAAAATTGGAAAAAATGGAGTTTTTCATACAGCTTTTTATTTATCCAAATACTTAATGTGTGAACCTCACAGGTTTTGAGCATGAGCAGATTGGGTGGTGCTGGTGCTGTGGCGCCACTCGTGACAGACATCCCTATATCGTCAGTTGAGGTAATTACATAATGTAGCCGTTAAATGCTTCTTCAGCTTTATTTTTTATTCTCTCTGGCATAATATTTTTATTTCGTGCTTCATTTTTAATTTACAGGAAGAAGGTAGTGAAGGCGGAAGAAACCAACCAGCATGGGAGAAATGGTCGAACGATGGGACAGAACGACAGGTAGCTAAACTGATGGAAGAAAACGTGGGGTCTGCTATGCAATTCCTTCAATCCAAGGCCCTTTGCATCATGCCGGTCTCACTTGCCACCGCTATCTACCAACCTCAATCTCCCGACACATCCTCACTTGTCAAACCTGAAACTAATCCCCCTTCCTAGTCATGGAAAACACCACCCATCTCATGTCCTCATCTAACATTTCACGTAACAAACCCTAGCAGTCTCAATTTGGAGTCCAAATTTGTTAATCCTCATCAGCTGAGCGTTTTCGAGATCTTCACGACTCATTGGTTGAAATATTCAAACGCGAGGATCCAAATTCTCAATTATATTTGTATTTTAGGGTTCAATAGTTCTTTGTAATGCAATTTGGGTTCTAAAATTTTCACTGTTTGCACTTTGGGTTCATTTTCACTTTTTGTCATACTTTGTAAGATTTGTTGCGACACATTTTCTTCACAAAAGTGTCGCAAAAAGTGAAAATGGACCTCAAATTGAAAAGAGAGTGAAAATATTGGACTCTAAAGTTCACTGGGAAGAACTAAGTGGAGCCACAGTACAGATAACCCTTAATTTTATAGCAGTAGTGCTATACGCACTCTGGATACCAAAATTTCATCCTAAATGACGCCATTAATTCCACACACTGGGAACATAATATCTCTCCTTTGTGACGTTATTTGGGATGTGCAGTTTTAAAGTTTCAGCCAATTAAATGTTTGTGCCTCGTCGTTAAATGAGGGAGAACAAATTTGGACTTCAGTTCAAACCCAAACGCTTGATTGAAATCAAAGTCAGATGGCAGAGTACCACCGTTTGCCTGTATTCAAAGCTTTTATTGTAGACAGGGTTTGATGTATGTGCTTAAAATAATAGAACCGCACCCTCCATGTATTTTGCTAGATTCAAGCAGGACGAAAATTGTCAAAGCGTTGTTGATGTGCTCTGCTTTTCTTTTCCTTTTTTTGTATTGATGGTGGAATTAAGTGGTGGGTGATGACAGCACTTTTATAGACTAGTGGAGGACTAATTTTTGTAGTGGGTGGTGGGGGCCTTTAAAAGGGTTGGATTAGTACATATTTTAATGTATTTTAGCACAAATGGAATGCCGTGTTATGGATAATGGTTGGTTGTCCCAAAAAGCTGGATTTTTAGTCAAAACAGAAATTAGTGTAGTGCCACTTGTGGTCTCCTGAGAAATTGATTGAGTGGCTTGGATTACAAAAGTAATATTGACTTCTTTTTCATTTCTCCTGAATCATTATTGGTGGGGAATCATTAGACAAAAATAAAATACATTATTCGGATTTAATATATAGACGCGATCAACTATTCCCCTTGACATGTAACGTTTGGAACTAAAAATCTTGTCTTAAAAATAAATTTAGTTTAACGCGCCTTTCAATAAAAAATACATGCGCGACTTGCTAAAATGTTCTTGAAATGTGCACAACATTTGACTTAAAAATCGTCAGCTCAAAATAGTTATAATTGGGTACAACCGGTTACCATAACAAAACTTTTATTCATTACATGTTTATTGAATTTTCAAAAATCATAAGTGATCGAAAAAGCAAAAACAATTCATTGTTGTACCTTGAGATTTCACTAACATTTTCATACTAATTGTGAGAAATTTTTTTTGAAGATTGAAACGTAAGTTATTAATATACTTCTCATTTTCATATTTATAGTGTTCATATGTTGTTGAAATATCAATAGCAATTCCTTGTTTTTCATCTTAGTAAATGGCAAGGACAACCAGAAGTGGAAACGACGTTTTTAAAGCAGATTCGTTAGCTAAACAATCCGTTGATAATGGAAAATTTGAGAACGGTGAGTGAAGTGATTAAATTGTTTATCATAATTATTTTCATCTGTGATTTCAGATCTAATTTAAGAAAGCATTTAATACGTTGATAATAATAGATTTTTGCAACGTAGCCAATTTCAGGAGTTTGAATTGATATTTCTATATAGATATATGAAATACAGTATATTGTGATATCTGTTTTTTCACAATAAAACATATTTCTCAATGCTATATTGTAGTGAAATTGCAATGTGACTAGCATTTTGAAATGCGAAATAACTTTGGGACCAAATAATGATGTAATCAGCATTCTCATATAATATGTAATTTTTTTTTTCTTTTTTTTTTTTTGGGGGGGGGGGGGGGGGGGGATCAAAGAAGAAAGATCTTAAATCTGTCTATCGTTCAACATTGGTTGGGACAATAACGCTGATGAGCAAGCTGAATTTTACCAATGAACACAAAGCTGCTCTACAACAAACACCATTCAATCAGATTTTCAATGCTATATGGGAGGGAAGAACAACAATTCAATGAGTGAAGAAGTATGATGAAGATATATGTCAGTTAATTTAGACATATAACAATATGAGAAATGGGTTTCTGATTGGCAGATCTACTCTGAAATGTAGAAGCCATCACATAGAAAACTTATTTGGGATTAATTGTGGAAAAGAGAGTATGCGGGATTGCAAACATCTATCCAAGTCGAATGATAATGAGTTTGTGAATAGATGTTTTCTCAATGAGAAAATGACATTGAGGAAACTGCCCCGTTTGCAACATCATGAATAATAGTTGGATGGGGTTTTGTTAGCTATCTAAGTGACCTCAGTAAAATTAAAAGTGACAACTGGGCTAAGGAGATGACTGATTTTATGATGGAGTCAGTTGCAACTGAGGATCAACACCCTAAAAGGGTGAAAGGTTTCCTTCCAGCATTGATGGTATGCAATTATGTGCATTTGTTACGTTTGCAACCTTAACTGTTACAAATTTAGATTTTACTAGTATGATTTTTATATTTCAGTACTAGTTGTGTGAGAAAACTACTATAATAAAAGCAACATCGCCATTAGAAGAACCATGCTTTATGAAATAGTCTCGTAACTTATTCACAATAGTTTCAAGAAAATGAAGGTTGAATTACACTTATTCGACATGAACAGGTATCCAAAATTTAATATTCATATTTCGCAGTGCTATTTTGCAGTGTGATTTCGTATTGGAACAATTCGAAACAACTAAAAAGTATTAATATAAATTATGCAGTTAAAGAAGAAGAAATCTAAGCCAGTTGAAGTTGAAGCGGATGCTGAGGTTCAATCAATAAACTTAGCTTATTTAAGTTTCAATTTTAACAATAAAATTTAGATAAGTTATTTCATAGTGCTATTTCTCAGTGCAATTTTCGCATTGTGATTTCGTAGTTATATTTTGCAGTGTGATTTTCGCAGTGTTTTCTCGCAATAAGTAAAATAATTTTATATGAATTATGTAGTTAAATAAGAAGAAATCCAAGACTATTGAAATTGAAGTTGAAAATGAAGCAGAGGTGGAGAGTTAAGCTGAGGTTGAAGTTGGGGATGGAAATAAAAATGCTGACGAGGAAACCAATGATGATGACTAATATCATTATGGGGGAAGGGGGGACTGAAATGGATTATGATCAAAGCCTAATCCATGATTTTTAAGTAACACATGATTCACTTGGAGAGTTATTTGATATCATTATAAGAGTACAACATAAATTTTTGTTGAGGGAGACATACCTGAGGCAGTTAAAGGTATAATGGAATTATCAACGGAAGACAAAAAAATTGCCTTTGAAGACCAATTTTTTTTATACCCAGCTGACAACCAGGTTAAGGAAGATGACAGCGATAACAATAAAATGGAAGAGTTGAACACCTTGAATAAAATATAAAGAGATGAAAAAGGCTCTGAAAACGGAGGTTGTGTGACAACTCACTCATTTTAATATCGGGTGACAACCTGCCTATTTTAATATTGGGTGGCCAATCCACTACTAAAATAAAATAGGAATCCACTATGGTTTCATTCTCAACATCACTGTCGCAACAAACAATATAAATATAATACGAATAAAATCATACAACTAAGTGAACAAAATAAATCACCATGCATAAATAAATAATAGAAGTGAACCGAATAAACCATTGGTCACCCAATAGCAACATTCACTGAATAAAATTGAATAATGAAAAATATCCTGGCATTAATATAAAATCCTATCCATCTATAGGAAACACGTCCAAAAGAAAAACTGGAATGAAATAAGATCATATCCAGATAGAGCGACTGAGGCGTCTAACTCAAATCCTGTAGCATCCATAGTTACTGCAACGATAAAAAAGGATTAAATCTTGCGGTCCCGGCTGCTGCTGCTGCACACCTGGGGTTTTAAAAGAAAAACAAGGAAAAATAATTTTCCCGCGGACCAAAGCCCAAAAGGTAGAAAATATTTTGCAAGTAATTCATTTTTTTTAAATTGATTAAAACGTGTATCGTATTACTTTCATAATTAACCAGCCGGACTCACATGAGATAAAACCTCACCTCCAAACTACAGTGCACACCTAACATGTTCATTTAATATCCTAATTAAACTACTCAGTCTAAATAGGATATATAACCACTACTTAAGCTTAAAGCCCAACCCTGATAATGCTCTCTATTAACTAAGTATAACTACTTTCACAAGGTATACGTTCATAAACAATATTGTAGCGGTACACGTGCTATGGATACGAATTCACACAATAAATATAACATAGCTATACTCGTGCTATAAGTAGATATATACACACTATATATATATATATATATATATATATATATATATATATACGTATAACAGTATCCCTAGATCATGGACCTCATGAATATTCCCTCGTGTGTTATCAGGCTCCAGGCATCACACATCACACTGAGCTACCGGGTTGGAATCTCACCACGGAACCCAACGTAAAACACATAAAATGGAGGCGGGCATTAACATATGTCCGGGGGTGGTAACTATACCATATCGCACCCAACCGGTCTCGAAACTAATACCTATCCTCACAAATGGATAATGACCATGCAACAGTCCTATGACCCGAGGAATCAATCCGACACATGCTGCTCAATGCCAGGGTGGACTGCCCACTATGTGCATCCTCTTAACGATAGCACTACCGAGTAGGTATGTTTAATAGAAACAAGTAGCACACACACATACATATGTATACATCTCACTCTATATGTATATATATAAAATACCGAGCTCGTTCGCATATCCCACCATGCACTAGTCCCCCAATCTCGAAGTTAGAATTAACCTCTCGATTAAATATGTAAACATTCACTCACTTGAATTTTCGGTTCTCCTCACCCAAATCCAGCTATCGTTGGCCTATAACACATACTAAACCTTAAAAAGCATTCCCTAGTAATCCCACAATACCCTGAAAGCCCCTATGGTCATTCGCCATGCTCTAATGGGTTAAAACAGCACACGAACAAAAATTAGGCAGGCCAACAAACCAAACCAGTTCGCTAGTAGACCTAACCGGTTCGCTCCCCCATCAAACCAGTTCGGTTTGCTGGGCTGCCTGTCATCTTCTTCCTAGGTTTTTTCTCTTCCAAACCCTCTAATAGAGGTTCCTAACCACCCAAACACCAAATTGACCCCATACATTATTATAATAATGTTCTAGAAGCATTATAACATATACTTAACCCCAAATCCCTTATAAAAACATAGGATTCCAATCAAACATCAATCCTATTCAATTCAGAATTTATCCCAATTTGATTTCCATTAATTCAACTTTCCTATCAAAGTTCTATATGCTAATCATTATAAACACAAAATTAATTTCAAAATTCTTATATGATTAACTTCAACTAATAATCAATTCAAATCAAGATTAATCTCAACCTACACCTCTTAATCAATTAAATCAAAGTTCCAATCTTTACCTCTTTAAATCCCAGATTTTTATCATTAACTATGAAAGTGATTAACTATATACAATTACAATTTAAAGCAAGTAACTACTTTCCGTTGTAGATCTAAATCCAAAGTTCTCTACGTTGATGATGGGTTAAATCCGAAGATAGGCTCTTTCCCCTCTTTTCCAATCCTTTCCTCCTCTTTTCTCTTTTCTTGAATTCTCTCTCAAGCTTAATTGTGCATAATGTCAAAGGTATGCTTCCATCCACATTCCTTACCTTTAAATACCTTCTTAATTCACCCTAATCACATATTTTCCCTTAAATACTAGGTGTAAAATGATCACCTTACCCTTATACGGGTCTTGCTATGTCTGAAAAGCCTCTCAAACCCAATCATAACACTCGACTACCTATTCTGGACTATTTTGACCCTTCTTGGATCACCGGTGCACTCGAAAGGTCATCCGGGTCACCCAACTATAAATATACCAATATATAATTAATCGGGCTCGACACGTGCGTACCGTACGCATCGTCCATAAAATATACCGATCCACCGATGTAACACTTTATCGACACATAATAATAAACCGTCGCTTTCACTCATACGCGATATATAATAACTCACATATCTACTTACTTATCACATGCAAGTAAATAATAATAATAAATATTAATCCTTTATTTTGCTAATTACTATTTACTGAAACCCAATTTAGTTTTCCTCAATTAAATTAATAATTATAAGCACACGAAAGTTAAATGATCATAAAAGTACGAGATGTTACATTCTTTCCCCCTAATAACGAAATTTCGTAACCAAAATTCGAACGTACCTACCACGAAGAGCTCTGGATATTTTTACCACATGTCATCTTCACGCTCCCGCGTCGACAATATTGTGGTGTCCCCACTGTACACGCACTAATAGTACCACCTTTGACCGAAGCTTCCGCTCACTACGACCCAAATGGCAACAGGTCTCTCCTCATACAAAAAATCTAGCTATAGGTCAATCTCCTCCAACAGTATATGTCGATAATTCATGTCATCTATGAGATACCTCCTCAACGAAGACATGTGAAACACATCATGAATCCGCTATAAATTCTTTGGTAAGGCGAGCCTATACGCAACCGGTCCTACCCTCTCGATAATGGGAAAAAGGCACTACATACCTAGGCGCCAACTTACCCTTCTTCCCGAAACGCATCACTCCATTCATGGTAGATGCCCATAGTAACACCTGATCACCCATGTCAAACTTTAAAAATATCTGATTCGCATTAGCGTAACTCTTCTACCTGTCCTGAGCTACCCGAATACGACTCTTGATAAACTCGATCTTCGATGATGTCTCCTGAATTAAGTCCGGCCCGAGGAACTTGTTGTCCCCCACTCTAACCAATAAGAGGGTGAACGATAAGGTCTCACATACAAAGCCTCAAACGGTGCCATACCAATAGTGAATTGGTACGAGTTGTTATATGCAAACTCTACCAAAGAAAAATACTGCTCCCAGCTACACTTAAAGTCAAGAATACATATTCATAACATATCCTCCAACATCTAATTCACCTTCTCCGTCTGCCCATCGGTCTGTGGGTAATAAGCCGTTCTCATATGCAACTCCGTCCGCATTGCCTCCTAAAAGCTCTGACATAAGTGGGACATAAAGATCTTATTCCGATATGAAACAATGTTGAGTGGCACCCCGTTCAATCTCATTATCTCCACTATGAACAACTGTGCATACTACCACATCATGTAATCCACCTGAACTGGCAAGAAATGGGATACATTGGTCAACCGATTCACAATGACCCAAATGGAATCGTGACCCCATTGTAATGTCGGTAAGCCTGTGATGAAGTCCATTAAAATACTCTCCCATTTACACACCAAAATCTCCAATGGCTGTAGAACTCCGGTTGTTCTATGATGATCAACCTTCACCATCTGACAAGTGGAGCACCTGGAGACAAACTCTACTATGTCCTGCTTCATACCAGTCCACCACGACTATCACCTCATATCATCGTACATCTTATCCCCTCCGAAATGCATCGAAAATTGTATCCCGTGTGCCTCCTCCATGACTGCGCACCGTAGATCCTCATCGTATAGGATAATTAACCCCCCATTAAAGCAAAAGCCACCCTCAGAACTAACTGAGTAAGACTCCGATCCACCCGCTAATAATTACTGAATCCTCTCTTGACAAGAAGGATCCCCTGCCTACGCCTTGATGACCCTCAAAATGATATCGGGTGTGACAGTCATCACTGCTATGTGTGCCTGGTCTACCTTCTCATCCCGGTGAAGCTCCTCCCATTTCGCCTTCTGTACTACTGCCAACTGCCCTACCAGTATACGACTCAACACATTTACCACTATGCTAGCCTTCCCCGAATGATACTGGATGTCAAACTAATAATCCTTCACAAACTCAATCCATCTACGCTACCTCATGTTCAAATCCTTCTGCGTGAAAGATACTGAAGTGACTTGTGGTTCGTAAACAACCATAACTTATCCCCTAGAAGATAGTGCCTCTAAATCCTCAAGGAAAAAATGACTGTCGCTAACCCCAAGTCTCGAGTGGGATAGTTCTTCTAATTGGGCTTAAGCTTGTGAGATGCATAAGCTATAGCCCTCTCCTCCTGTTGTAAAACTCCCTCAAATACCTATAAGGACGCATCGATAAGGATAAATTACTCCACTCCTCTTCCAGGCAATGCGAGCCCTGGCGCTGAAGTTAACTTGTCCTTTAGCTCATCGAAAGCTATTTGACAGTGATCATACCAAACAAATGACACTCCCTTACGAGTTAAATTTGTCAAGGGACTCGCAATATTTGAAAATCCTCTAATGAACTGGTAGTAGTACCCTTATAACCCCAGGAAACTGTGTACCTTAATCAGTGTCACGGACTGGCCCCACTCCCTCACTGTTGACACTTTACTCGGATCTTCAAAAATCCCTCTCTTAAATACAATGTGACCTAAGAACTGCACCTCTCGCAACCAGAATCCACACTTCTCGAACTTAGCATACAACCGGTGGTCCCTTAAGGTCTGAAGAACCATACGCAAGTGATTTGCATGCTCGCTCGCTGTCCGAGAATAAATTAAGATCTCATCTATGAACGTAATGACAAACTGATCCAAGAAATACCTGAACCCCTGTTCATGAGATCCATGAAAACTGTTGCTGAATTGGTTAGCCTGAACGACATAACCCTAAACTCATAAGACCCGTATCTCGTCAGAAATGAAATCTTAGGGACATTCTTCTCCCTGATGCGTAACTGATGGTACCCCAGTCTCAAATAAATCTTATAAAAGCAGACTTCTCCTTTCAACTGATCGAACAAGTCATCGATACACGGTAACATATACTTGTTCTGGATCATGACCTTGTTCAACTCCCAGTGGTCGATACACAATCTCAGTAACCCATCCTTCTTTTTCACAATCAGAACTGGGGCACCCTAAGGTGATGTACTCCCACGGATAAAACCCTATCCCAATAGTTGCTTAATCTTATCCCTCAATTCTCACATCTCTAAAGGATCCATACGATACGATGCTCGCGCTATCAACCTAGTCACCGATCTTAAGTCGATCACAAACTCAATCTCCCGACTCAGAGGTAACCCCAATATCTCCTAAAACACACCAATGTAGTCCCTACTAATAGGGATAAAATCTAACGAGATGACTATACCATCAGAAGTCTCCTCCTCAATATAGTATAAGTGCGTGTTCGACCCTCCTTACGAATGAGGCATTGCCATAAGAAACACGTCATACCCTAGAATATCAAACACGATATTTATACTGTAACAGTCTACTATCGCTCTATACGTCACTGACCAGTCCATACCCTGAATAACATCATACTCATCCAAATTTAAAATGACCAGATCCTCTACTAAACACAACCTCTCCATGTTCACACCCGCTCCTCTATAGATGGAACGAACAAGAGTCCCGCCACCCAACGGTGAGTCTACGATTATAATAATGTCTGGCGCTAAATCCACTAAAATCATCGCACACGCAAATCTAGTGATAACGAAAGAATATGATGCTCTCGTGTTAAACAATACATGACTCATATGGCCATGGATAAAAAACATACCCTCAATTACTAGCGTCATTGGAGACAAAATTGGTCCTCGAAGGTGATGCATACAAACTGCCCCTGCCCTTACCTTTGTGGAGGTGGTAATGCTAGTACTACCAGTGGGGCTTAAAAATTCTATAACTATTGCCCTCGCTGGGCACCCTACTCCTGACCTTTAGCCATGTTCGGGCATGCACGCTGCATATGGCCCTACTCCCCATAAATACAAAGCATCACCGTGTAAAATACGCCTACATTTGGCCCTATTGGCCCTAACGAGGCTATCCCTGTCTATAGCCCTGCTGGCTTTGATAACCCCAACCCTATTAGCCTCTAGTCTGGTTCCTCTAGCCCTGCTGGATCTAAGGGTTATGCTAGGGGCCCTGAAGGCCCTGCCCGAAATTGCTGTTGCTAAGCCTAAATCTCTTAGCTGAGTCCCCCCACTAGGAACCCTACTCCTGTTGCCTGCCCTGCTGCTACGGCACCTCGTTGGCACCGCTGCCTATGGTGTTGCTCTGCTGGCTAGACTTTCCTATCCTTTTTGTTCCCCTTAGATGGAAGCGATGGTCATGGCAATGAAGTAACATAGCGTTAATGACCTCAATGTAAGTACATAACACCGGGTTCCCCAATAAGTGTTGGCGATTCCTCCAATAAAGTTTGTCTGTAAACTTGATGACCCTTTTCTCTTTAGTGTTAGCCTCATTTGGCACAAAGTTTTCCAGGCGGATGAAATTCTCCTCATACTCAGCCATAGTCTGACCCTCCTATGAGAGATCTAAGAATATCCAGACCTAAAACTTCTGTATAGTCATAGTATCTCTCTCCTCCACCATGCTAACCAAATCTCACCACTGAAGAGCTGCCCCGAATAGCTTGAATATAACTAGTATCTATTTTTGAGTGTTGCTGCACTCAACCATACACAAATGCCTCTAGATATCCTTCCTCCATTGGCTATTTGGAACCACATTCGCACTCCCCTGGAACTCTGGAGGATGGCCCTTCTGAAAGGCCTCTCTGACTCACTCCCAAATTGACGACACATGGTGAGCCTGACCTAGTGTTGCCACTGATGGTTATGGTTATTCCTGGGGAAAATGTTGTTCTAGGGCGGTCATAGAAACATTGATTGCCTGTGAGACTATAGCTGTGACCTCTTTTATGGTCACAGTCCCCTGAGTGGCCTGTGGCTTCAGTTGAGCCTCCTCCTCTCCGACCCTCCTTGCGAAAGGTTCTGGTCTACCTCTCCTGGTATTTGGCATCTTCAACCAAACCAAAATTGTATGAGGTTCACTTCAAATATATATAATGGAAGAAGAACGTAAATGTGCAATATGAAGTAACAGTCTAAAATATAGGTCTCTATATCAAAGAAACGCAACGCTGACAACATAACAAGTTCGCATAGATCCTAAGGACACCATAACTTGATTCTCTGATACCAACTGTGACAACCCGCCTATTTTAATATTGGGTGGCCAATCCACTACTAAAATAAAATAGGAATCCAGTACGATTTCATTCTCAACATCACTGTCGCAACAAACAATATAAATATAATACGAATAAAACTATACAACTAAGTGAATAGAATAAATCATCATGCATAAATAAATAATAAAAGTGAATCGAATAAACCATCGGTTACCCAATAGCAACATCCACTGAATAAAACTGAAGAGGAACCGATTAAAAAAAAATATCATGACAATAATATAAAATTCTATCCATCTACGGGCAACACGCCCACAAGGAAAGATGGAATAAAAGAAAATCCTATCTAGATAGAACGACTGAGGCGGCTAAGTAAAATCCTGTAGCATCCACAACTACTGCAACGGAAAGAACGGATCTATTCTTGCAGTCATGACTGCTGTTGCTGCACACCTAGGGTTTTTAAAGAAAAATAAGAAAAAATAATTTGCCTATGGGTCAATGCCCGAAAAGTAGAACATATTTTGCAAGTAATTAATTATTTTAAATCGATTAAAGCATGTAGTGTATTACCGATTGCAATCACATGAGATAAAAACTCATCTCTCAACTACAGTGGGCACATAACATGTTAATTTATTATCCTAATTAAACTACCCAGTCTAAATAGGACATATAACCGCCATCCAAGCCTAACCCCACCAATACTCTCTATTAGCTAGGTATAATTACGTTCACTAGGTATATGTTCATAAACAATATTGTAGCGGTACTCGTAATATAGATATGTATTCACACAATAAATATAGCATAACTATACCCATGCTATAAGTATATATATACACTATATCATATAAACATACATATAAATCACTTGCTATATATGTATAACTGTATACCCAGAGCATGGAGCTCGCGGATGTATCCTCGTGTGCTTTCAAGCTCCAGGCATCATGCATCACATTGAGCCACCAGGTCAGAATATTGCCATCGAACCCAACATACACTACACCAAAATTGAATTTTTATCACTCTATACCCGACCAACATCTTCACGGTAAAAAATTGTGATAAAAAACACGCATTTATTGTCACGATCATTGACTGTGAGACGATCGTGACAAGCTGTTGTCACGGTCGTGTCACAGTCAAGGATTGTGATAACAAACTTGTCACGGTCCTATCACGAACTTTAATCGTGATAACTTAGAAAGTTGTCATGTTCAATGTCCATGATGGGACCATGATATGTTTTTTTAATTACAACAGTTTGAAGTCCCTCATTTCTGGTTTACCCTAACACAACTCTCTCTACTTTGGCAACAACAGCAGCGACGACCCTCTCATTCTTTTCGGTGACCATCTCTCTCTCTCTCTTCATTCCGATAAATCTATTTCTCTCTCTCCCTCTCTCCCTCTCTCTCTCCTTCACACCACACACACACACACACACACATACACCACACCCTCCACCCACAAAAACACACGTACACCACACTACACACACACACCACACATAAAAATACATGAATCAAAACCCTAAAATGATTTCAAATGAAAACTCTAAAATGACCCTCTGAAAAAACCCTAGAAATTTTTGCAAATGAAATTAATTTGAAACCTTAAAAATAATTTCAAGCACATGTACTTATTTAATTTTTATAATTTATTGTGCTAATTTATTATTCATTTATTGCACTAATTTAAAAATGATGTCACCAAAATCATTTATTGTACTAATTAAAAATGATGTCACTTTATCATTTATTGTACTAATTTAAAAATGATGTCACCTTATTGCGCTAAGATCTTTCTCATTTATTGCATATTTCGCATTATTGGGATTCTTGAATTGCTGTTGATTGGTGAATTTGAACATTTAGATCGCCATTGAGTTGGTTGGCCCTAAGCATTTTTAATATTTTGCATTATTATTTGAATTGTTATTTGGGATTCCTGAATTATTGTTGACTTATGTATTTGAATATTTAGATGGCCATTGAGTTGGTTGGCCCTAGGCATTTCTAACAGTTAGGGTTGTGATTCTACCGAATATAAATAAGACATAAATGAAACATACTATAACTTTTAGTAGTTTGCTATTAAACAATTAATAATGCGATATGAAGCATAACTATGTATAGATCATTATTATAAACATTACTACCGAATAAATGACACATACTTACCATGGATATATAAATAAAATAGTGTGCATGGCAAAAAACAAACTGAATAAGAAAATGATTCTTATTGCAAATCATCTTCTAACAATTGAAAAAACCCTTCTAAATTTAAAGTAGTTATAAGAATTACTGGTATTAAAAGTTCATTGTGATCGTATTGGTTGATAAATTACCACATGTGTACCATAAAGTATATAGATCACCTCCACATGTCCTAGGCTTTGGGGGTGTTCTCTATACTCTTTAGATTTGTAATTCAAAGTCCGTGACATGACTCGAATTTGAAACAATATTTAGATTTGTAATAAGTATTCTAATTATTTGTATTATTATAATGTCGTTAACTTGTAGTCTTCTAGTGCTTTGTCATTATCGGATGACAGTTTAATATTTTTATTCATTTGTATTTGATCATTTTCTCATATACATGTTTGTACTAATTTAAACAATTTTTGCAGGAAATGTCTTCATCAGGGCGACAGGGAAGTGGAGGCGAAGAAGAGTCGTCTGCCATTAGGCCCCCTAAATGGGGAAAATTGGGGTTCCTCGTTGACAACAAGATAGCCTTATAGGCTAAGGCCCTGGAATTTCTCAAGCTGATCGTCCGCCCGGGGTACACGAGTTGGAGGAAGGTACCCATCGAGCTCAAGATGTCCATCTGAGGGTCACTACAAGTTGTTACTCACTTTATTTTTATTTTGTATTTGTATTTATATTTTATTATATTTTATAATTTAAATACCACTAACACTTACTTTCTTTTTGGTTTGTATTTGTTTTACAAGAACAATTCAAACTGCCCCCACATGTTCACGACACCTTGTTCGTACAATTGAAAGATCAATACAAAATGTGGAAGAAAAACATGCGGGCACAATACTTTGACCAGGACCGGGAGTCCATATTGAGGCTTAGGGACACGGTACCAAGGAGCCAGTCTCATTGGAAAGATGTTAGTAGTTGTCAACAATGAGATCTCGGATCGGCTATTGTCCTCTTGTCATTTAGGGAGGGTAAACCAAGCTAAAAAGTTCAGCGTGCACTACTCCGGGCGTACCTCTTACGCCGAGGTGGAGCACAAGATGGTAAGTTTTCCATTTTCATTCATTTTAGTTTTATGTTATTCTCATTTAGCATTACTTTGCATTAGTTACTAATTTTGCATTATTTTATTTCAGGAGACGAGGAGTGGCCCTGGGGTAGGCCACGTAGGCTCAATGCCTATGTGGCGATTTGGACAAAGAAGGTTAAGGATAAGGAGGTGTCCCCGAGTGTGGCAGCCATAATTGTAAGTTATAAAAATATCTTACAATTGTTTACTTTTTTTAATTACGTTATAATTTTTTTATTAACTTATCTAATCGTGTACTTTTTATTGTTCAAGGCAAAGCTTAAAGAAGTGCACAACTTCCAGTCTGATGTCGAAAAGGCATGTTTAGCTACGGACGCACTAAGCCAAGTGCTCGGGATGAATCACAAAGGGCGGACAAGGGGTGAGCTCTCAGTTTGGGAAGTCGAGGCTCACCGAGATTGAGATGAGAAACATCGGGATGGCTCGTATGGTGGACACCCATGGCGACCCACGACGATTAGAAAGGTTGGAGGAGACGATCCAAAATATGTTCGACTACATTAAGCGTCAGTTAGGGTCTAGCTCATGTAAGGGCAAGGGGAAAGTGGTAGACGAGGACACCACTGCTCCATCTCTCTCACCCTCACCACCTATACGCACCCCCTCACAGATGCCCACCTACTCATCGCCTCCATATAATCCATTTTTCACCTCTACCCCCGTTTAAACGGACTATGCCAACACTTGGTTGGCCGAGTGTGTATATAATAGACACATAGGGTGGCAGGCCAATAACTAAGGGGTTGAGGGACACGGACACACACCTGGGTAGTTTGGTGCATTGACGTGCGTTGCAACCAATTGAGGCAAGGGTTCTCATCACGCATATTATGACCGAAAAAGAAAATGAACCCTTGTGGTTGGACGAACAATGCGGCGTTCGGAATATTGAGGGTTGTCTCAACCCGTTTGTAGTGTGGCATACCTTCCTCCTTAGACTTGTTGAAAACTCAACCCGTGACAATTGTTTATAATAATTTCATTTGTATTTGTTTGTTGGTTATGAATATTAAATGTTGAATATTATTTTATTTATTATTGTTTCATAATATGATTGAATTAATGTGTATGGATTAAGTTTATAAGAATTGATGAATGTTGCTTGAGATATATATTGCTTTAAGAGGTTAAAATATGTTTTAACAAGTTAAAACATGCTGCTGGGCAGTGGCAGTGGCCATACTGTCCAACAATTTTTTTTAAAATCTGCCCAGAGTTGTCACGAACTTTGACCATGACAAGTCCATGACAAAGAAAAAATTCTCACAGACTTTGTCTGTGACAAGTCCATGACAAGTTTGTCTTTGTCATGGACTTGTCACGATCAAAGTACATGATAATTTTTCCTTTATCATGAACTTGTCATGGTCAAAGTCCATAACAAGTACAATTCATGTCATGGACTTTGACCATGACAAGTCCGTGATAAAAAAGTTGTCAGCCCAAAACTTGTCACGATTTTTGACCATGGCGAGTTTGCCTTGTCAAGGTTTTTTATCGTGACAAGTTGATAATTTTGGTGTAGTGGTGAAAAACATACAATGGAGGCGGTCATAAATATACATCCGGGGTCACATTTATACCACATCACACCCAATAGGTCTCCAAACCAAAACCTATCCTCACATATGGATAGTGGCCATGCAGCAGTCCTATGACTCAGGGAATCAATCCGACACCTACTGGTTAATGCCCGGGTGAACTGCCCACTACGCGCAACCTCCAAATGATAGCCCTACCGAGTACGTATATTTAATATAAACAAGTATAAAACACACATACATATATATACATGCCACTCTAATATGTATATATATAAAATGCCGAGCTCGTACGCATATCTCACCGCGAACTAATCTCCTAATCTCGAAGTTTGAATCAACTTCTCGATTAAATATGTAAACATTCACTCACTTGAATTTCTGATTCTTCTCACACTAACCCAACTATTTGTTGGCCTATCACGCATACCAAACCTTGGAAAACATTCCTCAGTAATCCCATAGTACCCCGAAAGCCCTTACAGTCATTCCTCAAGCTTTAATGGGTTAAAACAACACACAAATAAAAACTGGGCAAGCCTAACAAACCTAATTGGTTCACTAGAAGATCGAACCGATTCGGTTGATCAAATCGATTCGCTCCCCTAGCGAATCGCTTTGATTTGTTGGGCTATCTGTCATCTTCTTCCTCGGGGTTTTCACTTTCAAACCCTCCAATGGAGGTTCCCAACCACCCTGAACAAAAAATTGACCTCATACATCATTATAATAATGTTCCAGAAGCATTATAACATATAATTAATCCCAAATCCCTTATCAAAAACCTAGGATTACAAATCAAACATCAATTATTCAATTTAGAATTTGTCCCAATTTGATTTTCATTAATTCAACATGCCTATCAAAGTTCGGCATGCTCATCATTATAAACAAAATTAATTTCAAAATTCTTAGATGATTAACATCAACTAATAATGAATTTAAATCAGAGATTAATCTCAACCTACACCTCTCAAACAATTAAATCAAAGTTCCAATCTTTATCTTTTTAAGTCCCACATTTTTATCAGTAACTATGAAAGTGATTAACTACACACAATTGTAATTTAAAGCAAGTAACTGCTTGCCTTTGTGGATCTAGATCCAAAGTTCTTTACGTCGACGATGGGTTAAATCCGAAGATAGACTCTTTCTCCTCTTTTCCAATCCTTTCTCTTCCTTTCCTCCTCTTGAACTATCTCTCAAGATTAATTGTGCAGGATGTCAATGGTGGGCTGCCATCCACATTCCCTACCTTTAAATACCTTTTGAATTCACCGTAACCACATTTCCCCTTAAATCCTAGGTGTAAAATGACCACCCTACCCTTATACGGGTCTTGCCATGTCTAAAAAGGTCTTGAAACCCAATCATAACACCCGGTTACCTATTTATGACACCCCGGCTATTAAAATAATGGGTGTCTAGCAATCTACCCAAATAAAATAAGAGTCTCATATGGCTCATCCCCAATATCTCTGTCGAAATTCAGTTAATTACTAACCACCTATTAGTTTAACAAGTCGTATCAAGTTTTAATCTTTAATTACAATACCAAAAATAAACCATTCACCATAATCCCATTCATAATACGCAATATAAATAATCAAACCAATAAAGAAGTCTAAATGTAGAAATAAATAAAATCAAGTACCGAATAAACCATCGGTTACTAATAATCTGATACAATCATTTGAACTAAACTAAATAAACTGAAATTAACTAAATCTGATAAAATGGGTGACATGCCCATCCAATGTCTGAAATGGAACATAATCTAAGATAACAATGATAGGATCGGCTACTCCAAAACCTGCAACCCTCCACATCAGCTGTAGTTACGTAATCCTGGAGAGAAGAATCATCCTTGGCGTCCCTGTGGCTGGACACCTAAAAGTTTTTGAAAATATTTGATGCGAGTCAGAGACCCAAACCTTTGAAAATATTTAGCAAGTGAATAAAATGAAGTAATGAAAATATAAAGAAATTTTTCCATATTTAAACTAGAAGTGCACTCACATGAGACAACCCTGACCCCTCATCTAATGTGTGCACCTAACATATACTTATTATCCCTCCTAATTACGCTACCTGCCTAACTAGACTCATCACTAATCTCAATATGACACACTACCATGTCTCGAGTATATTGTTGCCTTGTGATTTATCAATTATCTTACCCCTCTGCTTAATTAATTCTCAATTATATCATCACAACTTATTTTTCTAACTTTACTCTAGTTATTAGTAAAACATTCACACTTATAATATTCCTATATAATTATTTCTATCTTTATATACATAGGTTTGTAGCACATCACATATATACACATATATCGCTCGTTATATATGTAACCACAATCCCTCTGAGTATGTCCTCGCTAAATGCGAAATCACTAGCATGCTATTAAGCTCCATGACTGTCCAGTACAACCTGGGCAACCGGGTCGGAATATCACCAGTGAACCCAAAATGAAAACGAAAATCGGAGGCGGTCATGGCCTTAAGTCTGTGGTTTATAACCATACCACATTATTCCACGGGACTACAAACCTACATAGCGTGGTCGTGCACAGACTTATGACCCAAGGTAACGGTACTACCTCTGCTGGGATTCCCTAGAGTTCCCTCCCACGGCGCGCAACCTCGGCCGATAGCATATCCTCTAGGATGAGTATGTTTCACGCAAATATCATACACACATATATTATTATTATTCAAATATATACAGTCCTTATACCCGTATATATATATATATATATATATATATATATATATATATATATATATATATTCACATAATCCGATTAATCCGTGCTTATCACCCGAAGCGCTAGCCTAACTATATCGAGTTTACCTTGACTCTTAAATATTTAGTTAACCCTTGTTTAACTGATTTCACACATATATTATTATTTCTGGACATTAAGTCCTTTCCGGCCAGCCCATATCCTAAGTTACCCGAATCCCCGATCGAATTAATTAATTTATATTTTTGAGCGTTATTCGCACCAAACACCCATAATTTCGTACTCCGGGTCTTATTCTAAATATCCCAAGGTAATATAAGGTCCCCAAAATATTTTTACAGAAGTCCTATATTCATCTACCGACACCCCAAAATATCCCGGATCCTAAAGCAACTGACAAAACTATTAACAAACGGACCTGGGCTAAACAAGGCAGCCAAACCGGTTCGGCTTACGTTGCCCAGGTCGGGGATGCTACTTTCTTCACAAGTTTTACCTAGATTATTATCCCAAAGTGAATCCAAACTTCATCTCAACGATGTATACTATTACCCCATCAATTACTAACATGAATAGATGTATTTGGTTGGCTCAAGTCATCAAAAACTAAATTTAATCATGGGATTTACATCATTCTTTTCCCAACATAAATTATTTCATAACCTCTAATGAAATTCCTATATTCGCAATAAAGATTTCATCTTTTCAATTCAGTTCATATCTTTCCATTCAATATCAATATATACAGTTCTCACTCTTAGTTTCCTCTAACAAGAACTAATTTTCATATAGGGTTTTCATCTAACGAAGATCATAAGAACATCACAATATTCATCTTTCTAAAAATCCCTTTTTTCATATAAATCCCAACCCCAAAATTTCTTACAAGTATATCAAATTTTGATATGAACATAGAACTAAACAAAAAATTAAGCAAGTTTAGTCACTTACCTTAGATGTAGAAGGAATTTTGTTCTTCTTCTTGTAGGGTTAAAACTAGTGAAGAAATCCCATCGATTTGCCTCCAATTAAGCCTCCTCCTTGAATCCCTTTTGTTTTTCTTCCTCTTTTCTCACCAGTTTATCTCTCATGTGTTTTAATATATAAAGTGGCTGCCTCCTAACTCTTAACCTCTTATTTAAAGCCCCCAAATAGGTCCCCACTAGTGTCAAATGCCCCCGGTATCCAATCCCAACCCCAGGTACTTGATTTTGAGTATTTCGACCCATTTCGGATCAACTGTGCACGCAAAATCACTATCAGAGTTACCCAACATCAATATCCTATCTTAATCCAAAAATAGCATACTCGTATGTCCCGATTGAGATACCGTCAATCCCCATCATGTCTATTCACTATGACATACTAACAATTAATCGAATTTATTTTACTTAATCACACTTAGTAAATTTATTTCCACATACATATTAATTCTATTCTCACTAATTAATATTTATTTATTACGCTATATTTCTTCTTTTAATTAAATTACGAACACACATGTAATATAAAAATGCTAAAATTAATTATTCAAAAATACGGGGTGTTACTCTATTATAGACTATTTCGACCATTCCTGGATCACTGGTGCACTCGAAAGGTCATCTGAGTCATCCAACTATAAATATACCAATATCTCATTAACTAAGCCAAGTCCGTGCGTACCATACATGTTGTCCATAAAATATATCGATCCGTCGATGTAACACTTTGTTGGCACATAATAATAAACCGTCCCTTTCACTCATACGCGACATATAATAACTCACATATCTACTTACTTATCACAAACAAGTAAATAATGATAATAAATATTAATCCTTTATCTCGCTAATTAATATTTTCCAAAACCCAATTTAATTTCTCCCAATTAAATTAATAATTATAAGCACACGAAAATTAAACAATCATAAAAGTACGAGGTATTATAGGTTGAAAATGTAATAAGTGAGTGCAATCTCTTAAAGACAGATAATGATGAACTTAGATTGTAGCACGAAGAAGATATCAACAAAATAAAAATGTTAAATCTATAAATGATGATCTATTGAAACAGTTAAGCGATTTATAGAAGGAAATGGAGGAGAAAAATTTCAAACAATCAACTGAGGTGGCCCATATTATTGAGATAATTGGAAGGTTGGAATCAAGACTTCTCCATAATAAACATAGCAACTCAGAAGATGAAGAATCCCATGTAAATAAATTGAAGGTAAGCTTAGATGCGTATAAGGAAAGATTTCAAAAGTTCGAGCAGCATATGCAATCGACAATTACTTTGTATGAAGATGAAATAAGATAATTCGTAGGACAAAAGGATAAGAATGAAGAAAAAACGAAAGAGAATGAGTGATTATTAGAAGAGGAATAACAAATAATAATAACAAGGGGTGTGTAGCTGAAGTAATTACAGTATTGTTAGAGGGAAAATCTAAAAAAGTTGAATCGTTGAGGGGAATAAGTACTGACAATATGGCTAATTCTAATGTAATCATCGACAAGTACAAGAAAGAATTAGAAGTCAATATAGCTGGGATAGATTTACTAAAATTCAATCTTGTAAATATTAATAAAGAGAAAGATAAATTGGAATCTCTTTAACTAACAGGAATCCTTTTTAATAAAGAAGGTATGAATAAGTTAGGGGAGGAAGAAAACCTGAATGCAAATCATCAAATAACATATATAGAATAATTCCAAGAATAAAAATGTTAATATCATTGTTATTGGTGTGAAGGACCAACCAAGACATGTTGTTAAGACAATTGGAGACGATTTCACTGCAGAAGGAAAACACACAAGGGCGAAAACACATGCACATGAAAGAGTCTAAAAAAGAATAAAAATAGAAGTAAACAATAATGAGAAGAAACAATTTGAGGTTGACCATTATTCAATGTTAAAACATATTTCCATATCCACCTTCCAATAACATCTACAATGGCTTGACAGTTGGTGACAAGAAGCTTCTTGCCAAAGCTATGTCATTGAATGGGAAAGAGTAAGAATAAATATCATTAAATAATCTTCATTACATTAAGTTTTTGTATTTAGTAACTTTATTACGATTATATTACATGATAATAATGCGGACTTGTGGTGAATCACCAATTGTATTGATGAGATATTCCACTTGTTAAACATGGAGGAGGTGTCAAGTGTTGTGAGTATAGATCTTATGATTTGAGACTATGCAATAGCATTACGAAATCACATTGTTATGTCACACTGCGAAATACCACTACGAAATCGCACTGCAAAATATAAATACATACATATATATATATATATATATATATATATATATATATATATATATATATATATATATATATATATATATATATATATATATATATATATATATATATATATATATATATATCACACTATGATATAATAATATTATTGAGATTTTGAACTACAGAGTGTTTTTTTATTACTGTAATTGATCTTATGGTTTATGTGCTGAAATTAATGCAACTAATAGATGCTTTTATAGATATGTTGTCCAGAGAGTCCGAAATAATGTGGGGAAAAAGGAGAATCGAAACACCACCGGACAACTATTTTCTAGAAAAAATATTACATAATTATTTCACTGGGTAATAATCGTCATTTTAACTATTTTTTAAAGTTTTATTTTTATATTTATATGTTAGTATCTCATTGGATAATAATAACTTTACAATCATTCTTAGGATTATCACCAAATTAATGCCCAAGGTGGTGTAGATATGGTGAATAAATTTTTTGAAGGAAAATACATTGGTTTTCATTATATCCTACTGCCAATCCATCATAAGGAAGATTCCAATAAACCGACGATATGTTATTGGACATTAAGTTGATATGACATGTGTGAAGGATCATGGTCCTTATTCAACACCCTCCGTTTGAAAGGAAAATTCATAGATGTCTACCTTATAGACGTAACTGAAGTGCTATGCATAATTCAACATTTGATAAGTTATTAGATATTTTGCTTAATGAATTAACTTTAGTCATGCTTTTATTTTAGTTCAACAATCTATTTATTTTGGTGGATTCTTTCATTCAACGATTGCCAAAAGGCAAGCAACAGAGCAGCAGTTGTTGAGAAAAGAACGAAATGAATTTCTCCTCCAATAGCTATTGAAACACAAGAATTTTATTGCCCAATTAAAAATGCAACAACAAGCCCTCAACAACCCCGAGGAAGGTGATGAGAGACTACTTAAAATAACAATATTTGTTCAAACATTATGGCAATTAGGATTCAATGAATAATTGCATTATTGGTTTTATTTGTTTTGCAGTATGGATTATGAAATTGTCATTTGCTATGTAATGGAGAAGCTAATTTCTGGAGGGGAACTTCAAGCTCAGCTGAACAACGATTTTACTGACGAATTTAGAACTAAAATATAATATATACTATTAAATGACAAACAAAATACATGGACAAAAGATTAATTTTGAGCAGAAAAATGAAAGATATTATGTGATTTAAAAGAAAATAATTATTGTTTCATTTATATTGTACACTGTATGTGAAATTTGTGCCTTAATGTATTTATTTCCGTATCTGGTAGTAGTCCTCGCTAGAGGGAATTTACATTGATTACACATGATTTCGAAATACATATTTTAAATTGTAAAGGTTCAATTTTTCATTACAAAATAATAATTTTCAATTTTGATTTGCGATATGACCATTTCGATAAGTGAAATATATTTTCACATCGTGAAATACCTATGCGCAATACGAAATGATTATTTCACATTGAGAAAATACGTATTTCGCATTACAAAAGATTTATTTCGCATTGAGACGTGTATTTCTCACTGCAAAATATCTATATCGCAATGCAAAAGGATCATTTCACAATGAGAAATAAGGTAATTCCCAGTGCGAAAAAACTATGTCGCATTGCGAAGAACTAATTACTTCTCATTACAAAATAAACATTATCTCTTCCTTTTATATGATCAAACTCATTTTTTGTTGATCCTTCTAGCGTGGACTATAACCATAACAATTTATATGAGATATAACTGAATTAAACTATAAAACTGAAAATAAAATAAAAGAAATGAAAATAATCACTAAAATATCATAATTCCAAAGCACAAAACATATTTACTTTGTTATTAAGATATTACAACTAAGTAAAGTTGCTCCACTTTAGGATTGCATCAAACTTGCATTTAGTACATTCCAAATACGCATAGTCATCCTTGCAGAAATGCCTCCTATAATTGTCACGTGGCTTACAAACGGATTGAAAACTATCATTACAACGATAGTATATTGAGATACAAGAAATTTTGTCAAAATGACGGAAGGATTCTTTCCAAAAATTCTAATCATTTTGGAAAACCCTCTCCCTCAACTTGTTATTTGCAAATTTTCTGTCACTAATTGAACCGGTTCTAACCAAAAAAATTGCAAAAGCATGACAAGCATAAATATCTCCATTAGCACCCATATTCTTGAGTATAAACTGACCGGCTTACCAGGATCAACTTTCATAATTTTCCAAACAACATTTAGATATTTGATGCCGTTTGTCACATTTCCAAACCTAAAACGCCACCATGTCTTTCCCAAACTGAACTTCTGAAAACCTCCAATTTCAATATCTCCCATGTAAATTTGGTCCAGGTTTTGATCATCCAAACATAAATTCCTTATCTTTTTTGAATGAATAATTATACTCAGAATATCCATAATTGATAATAGAGAGAATATCTTTATGATCACTTCATCACTTACATAAAAAAATTTGTGCCATTTTTTTAAGTCGGTGATTTTTGAAGAGAGAGTATGTGATTTAATTGTAGAACTCTGAAGATAGTGTGAAAATGTACTAATAGTTTACACATATTTAAAGATGAATGTATAAATTATACCTCTTGGAAGATGTAATGCTTGTGTTAAAAATCAGCATGAAAAATACATATTTTGATAGTTGTATTAAAGACTCTATTTAGCCGCATAATACCACTCATAATATTGGTGCAGTCTCATACTGCGAAATCACAATGCGAATTGACACGTGTTAGTTTGAAATGATTATGCCCAATGAATATTATTTTACTAAAAATAATATTACTTGCTTAAAGAATCTTTAGTTGTATAAACACATATATTTTGGAATACAAATACGTTTCATAATGAATTTTATTAAATAAACGGGAATCTTAGGGGACAATAGAGAGAGAATAATGATGAGGACTTTTTCATATATATATATATATATATATATATATATATATATAGACCGACACAATTGATATTCATCTTTTTTATTTATATATTATCTTAAAAATATTCAGACAAAAACCTTAGCACTTTTTAACTTCATCTCCCAATAATGGTTCACCTTATAAGACATTTGGAGAGCTATTTGGATTTCGAAACAAATATGAGAAAAAAACTTCAAGACATTGAAGATGAACTCTGACAGTACATACCACGTGTTCTTCATATGTATAGCACAAGGTTACATTAAATTACCACCAATATCGCCACTAATTGAAGGTGATGACATTCCCCAAAACTTCGATACCATGTGGAGTTTTTATATGCTTCAATTCATACCAAAGGATGAGGAATTGGTCAAGAGAAGGAACATTTACACTTGACAGGTTAAGAAAACTATTCCAACAAGGACAAAACTCCTGAATTAACTTCATAAAATCACTTGACGATTTTGTTGATGCTTATCTTGACACCCCAGATAGTCAATTACCTTTTTAAATATATTTGTATTTTATAAGTAATGTTTCTATACCTTTTTCATCAGTTAGTAACTTGTATATCCACTTGTTTCTGAACTATATAGTATGGACAACTCTTATTTTTGTTACAAATCTAATATTATATTATGTAAGTCCTCGCTAGGGGAATATAAAACACGTCTATTCCATGGTGTTCATATGTAAATCGCTGATTGTTACCTCTATCGAGGACTACTAAAAATTACAGATTTATGCCAATCGTGTAGACATTTGTTTCGCATTGAAAATTGTTAAAAATTCGCAATGCAATTTCAATATTTTGCAATGCAAAATATTGAATTGTAGTACTGTGAATTTATTAATATTTTGAAATGTGAAATTTGACAACATTGCTCTTTTCGAAATTAAATTATGAACAAACAGTGAAAATAAATTGACAAATTCAAATATCTGATGAAATCATACAATATCTAACTGTCAATTTTGACATTTAATTATTCATCATCAAATGAATTACAAGCTTCATCTGATTCATACTCAATGCCATTACTTTCTAGAATTGTTTGAATGTCTACTATACTTAAACTATTAGGTAATTTATATCCATTAATGTTCTCTAAATGAATCACATCATCTTGAATGCATAATGAATTACCAGACACTTCACATCTTATATAAATTGTATTGGATCGAAGGTTTTCTTATTTCAAAATAATTTTTTAAATAAAATCCTCATATGTGTCGTACTCTTGAAACATATTCATTTTCTATCATACTCTTGGTAAACAAGATTGAAATCTCAATATCTAAATAATAAAAAATCCTAATCAAAATTTAAGATTGGAAATCAATGTTACGTAAATAAGATCTCAAAAGGAAAAAAAGTCTAGTAAAAAAGATCTCAACTAAGATATAGGAGATAATCTTATATACAAGAAACATTTAAGAACACATGTCATGTCAGTTGTCTGATATGCATTTTTCCACTTGTTATTAACCGTTACAATAAAAAGGGTATTTTCGACAACTTACGTACTACATACACGTGCAAGGGGCCTTAGACTAAACCTATTTTGAGATGGGGCTAATAATTCTACACGTTTTATGCTAAGGGTAGATCACTTAATCGTGCTTTAATATAATCAATGATTAAGATTAAATTAATATCATAAGACTTGGTATCTTTGATTTGTAAAATTTATTTATTTTGTGATCCTTGTTTTTTTAATGAGACTAACAAACTTGTAGCCAAATTCTGTAAACTGACAATTCTAGTTAGCTCTTTTTTTATTGAAACCAAAGCTATGAATGCATCATACTAGGTAAAATAGGATTAGTGCGTTCCAGTTTTGTTTTAGATCGGATGGACCTAAAAAGTGAGATATTTATCTATGATTCTTATGGTATATACAATACAAATACGTAGTTTTTGTTTATGTGGATGTGTAAAAGGGCTGAATATTATGTGGTGTAACAATATAATTTTTTTTCACTAATTATTTTCATCAGCAATGCAAAATATGTATATTTAGGGGTGTAAAATGGACGGATACAAAGAGGATACCATACTATCCATTATCCGTATCCGTTTACAAGTGCACTATCCTTATCCTTATTCGCTTAGATAATATGCATAACTATCCTTATCCGTATCCTTTCGATATCCTTGATTCAGATAATAATTGTATCCGTTTATATTATTTAATATACATACATTGTTCTTATCAAGCATTGTTTGAAAATTTGCTAAATCTTAACGAAAATAGTTTTTACACAACATACAAAGATTTTATTAAATATGATTATAGTAAAATGGAGAATAATATTTTAGGATGCTTAAAAATAGGTGAAAACATTCAATTTATACTAAGTGACTCATCATTAACATGATAAAATGTTCTATTAGGTCAATGAGAGTTTAAGAAATCACTTTAGTGAATAAATAAATAAAGAAAGATTGGGTTTAAACTACTTTACATTGGCAATACCATTATCTACAAGTCGTGAATATGTCAACCGAATGGGATAATATATAGAGATATAGTGACTTTAGATAGTAAGATGATCAGTGTGAAATAGATACATAGTGTGCAAGATGGTATTAAAGAGAAGAGACAAAGGGATATGATCGTCTTTATTGTGTTCATACATTAAATAGTTATTGGTTTTATTTTATTTTTTTCGAAAAACCATCGAGATAATCAGATTATATATATATATATATATATATATATATATATATATATATATATATATATATATATATAGAGAGAGAGAGAGAGAGAGAGAGAGAGAGAGAGAGAGAGAGAGAGAGGAGAGAGAGAGAGGTTCATAAGTGAACCTAAAAGATGAACATTAATAAAAAACACCTAACAGCCCATTAATTTTAATTCCTATGTTGTAATTGGTCCGTGCTAACGGCAACGGACACGTGTGTCGCTCAAATATTTTTTTTACACCTCACCCCCACCCCCCTCTCCATTTCGACCTCCCCTGACTTTCAACCCAACAGCTAAAAAAATGCGTGTCATACGTGAAAGCCTAAAATAACGCTTAAGGTTTGGGTGATTGCCGAAATGGGTCGGGGTTTGTCGGACTATTTTTCTTTCGAATGTGTTTTAAGGATGTCAAAACCAACTTTCTTTTTGAAAACCCTTTTTCCAAATTTTAAACCACACCAAGTGTGTGAACCAATTTTAGTTAAGCCCAATTTATCTTTTGTTAATCCTAAACATGCATCTAGGTGATTAAAGCAAGTAAAATAAATAAGTTCATAAAGGCGACGCCTGATGTACGAGGAAACCACTAAGGGAAAAAAAACCTTGGACGACCCAAGACAGATAATCACTATGATATGCTATTATATAGTACAAACGGTAGACTTACTCAATGACTCAATCCCCCACAAGTCTTGACGGGCCTCTGATCCTTTAACCACTCCTCCACAGTTCCCACTCATAAGTCATTCTATGATTCTTGTCCACAAAACATGCGTCCACTTATGTCTCGGTGTCCATCGATATAGCTTGGCAACATCTACGATATTGAACACAAACTCCTTCGCATCTTATCGCAAAAACCCAATGTTTAAAGTGATGAATAAACTCCAATAGTGCAAACCAAGATCTCTATAGCATATGAGTATGAAAACTCGGATCTTGAAACTCTAAGGATGTTTTTAGACTTTGAAAACCTTAGAAAACTTGTGCAAAAAACGTACTGTATGGAATTTGATTTTTTGGTTCTTCAACTTATGAAATTCTAAGAGAAACACGCCTTAAATGATAAACTTGAATCGGGGTTCGAATGAGATGAATCCGTCGTTCAAACGAGATAGCAATGTCGTTTGAACGACAAAGCCATGTTTTTGAACAACCCCCACATGTCGTTTGAACGACTGTGAATGTCATTTGAACCATCTAAACAAAAGGAAAGGTTCTATACAACTCTCAACAATCATTATCTCAGAATAAAAGGAGTTCAACTCTTTTAAAAATATTTTTTTTAATAAAAATTAGATCCTAAATTTTTTTTTTGAGTCCCATAAATATTACGCATTCATACTTGAGAGATCGGAATGCAATGACGACATGAAACGTGCACCAAAATAATCTCAGCTTGATAAATATTTGAATCTTGGTCGCAAAGTCTTTAATAAACTTTGTAATAGACTGTGTGAGGTCATGACAATAAAAACTCTATCTAGGACTCAAAAATATTATTTTGTTCCGTAAATAAGTCATATGCTTCCAGTGGACTCAATTGGAAAATTTTTCCTTACAAATCTCCCCCTTTGACTATTCCGGTTTACTACCTCAATAGAATCATACATGGGCCAGAGGTCAGGTATAGTAGCTTGGAAAGCTATTGTTTAGCCTTAGTCTTTGTAGCAAAAAAACTCAGACATTATATGCTGTCTTTTATAATTCATATTGTAACATGGTGTGATCCTATTAAGTACTTATTGGCGAGAACTATATTGATTGGTAGGGCAAATAGGTGGTTCCTCATCCTCTCTGAATATGACTTGAAGTGCGTGGTTCCTCGCGCAATCAAAAGTCAGGCGTACGCTGACCTATTGGCCATCTTCCCCTCTGGAACATTCGAGCCACCTAAAGAAAGTATTCCAGGAGACGACTTGCAATCCAATTACTTAGATGCAAGTAATGAAGAGTGGATAATGCAGTTTGATGGATCTTCGAAAAAAAAGAAAGGAGGAGCAGGGGTTATTCTTTCAAAAGGAATGGAGGAGATTTGTCTTTCCTACAAGCTAGATTTCCCTTGTTCCAACAGCAAAGCAGAGTACGAAGCGTAGCATTAGTTTTGGGGCTGCTGGAAGCCCTTCGAAGGGGGATTCGATCGCTTTGCATCAAGGGCAATTCAAACTTGGTGATTCAGCAAGTGAATGGATAATATACGTTAAAACACCAGAGTTTGGCACCATACAGAACAATCATTTAGAGGCTTCTTAGCCATTTCGAATGGAACAAGATCAAGAGACATCCCTGAATGATGAACCTCCACCCATACACTTATGCCACCATTTCTCAGAAGATGGTCATGAGTAGCTATACAACTACAGTCGTGATTCAACAAAGAACAACTCCCTCGATAGTTCAGGCAATCCTACCGATGGAGGAGGACGCTGGCTTGAGGGGAGAGATTAGAAGACAATTAGAATCCGAGGAAGGAATGATGGAGCTAAGGGAATTAGCCCAATACATCACAAATCAGGGAAACCTTTACTTCAAAAATGCAGGAGGACGATTGTCATGGTGCATCAGCCTAGAAGAGGCAGAGTGGAGATTAAAGAAAACACATAAAGAGCACTGCGAGACAACAGAGATACCTCTCTACCGAAGAATCCAAAGAGAGGGATATTTTTGGTATAGAATGAAATAGGACGCGGCGGAGCTACAATAGAAGTGCGACAAATGCCAATTATTCTTCGAAGTAGATGAATGTCATTTCGTGGAAGCTCAACCTGACTGGAGGCGGCCCTTTATTAACTTCATTAAATATGGAGTTGTCCCAATAGAAAATATGGATGCGATGTAAGCAAAGGGCCCCGAGGTTCCACGTTCAGGAGGGGAAGATTTATCGAAGGGGATACTTCAATAGGCCATTGCGTTGCATCACGAAGAAAGAAGTAGCCGAGGTCCTCAAACAGGCGCACAATCCATCTCACATAGGAGGGGCCAAGTTGTATTACCAGTTGATGACATTAGGGTATTATTAGCCAACCATGGAGAAAGACTCTGCTGAGTTCGTTCGAAAGTGGAAGGCTTGCCAACTTCATGGAAATATGATCCATGCCCCCATCGGTAGATCTACACTCCCTGGTAATGCCTTATCTTTTTCACACTTGGGCGTTCGACCTGGTAGGGGCAATACATCCTTCTTCGAGGGGGAAAGATATGGATACTAGTAGCAACAGAGTGCTTCATAAAGTGGGATAAAGAGATACCACTAAGAAGGGCAACAGCGGGGGTGGTGAGCAACTTCATCAGATAACACATCATTTACCATTTTAGGATTCCAAAGGTTATTCTCTCAGATAATGAAACCCCTTTTGTAAATTCAGAGGTAACGATGATCACAGACAAGTACTCCATTGTTCAACATACTTCAACGGTGGCATATCCAAAGGGAAATGGTCAAGCCGAGGCAACTACCAAAACCTTGGTTAATATTTTGGCCAAAACGATGGAGGATTTCCCAGGATCGTGGGATGACAAAATACCAACTGTATTATGGGCCTATCGAACAACCATGAGGAAGCCTACAGGGTATACTCCATTCTCCCTTGTTTATGGGGCTAAGGCAATCATTCCAGTAGAATTAGAAGTTCCCTCGGCTCGATATGCCTTGCGAAGTAGCATGCTCACTTAGAGTAGGCACGTACAGTTGGAAGCGTTGGATGAACACAAAGATAATGCAATGCAACACTTTCAAACGTATACGAAATAACTTTCCAGGGAATATGATAACCTGGTGAGACCAAGGAAATTTTTGGAAGGAGACCTCGTTTTGAAGGCAGCAGTGAAGCACATTAGGGGGCTTCCTCTACCTAAATTTGCAGCAAACTGGGAGGACCTTCTATTGTAAAAGAAGCTCATGACTCAGGTTATTGCTTAATTTCTAAGATGGAAGAGGACAAGCCATTTCAGATTAATAATAAATGGTTAAAAATCTATCATGTGTAAACAATTACGTTTGGACCACTGATGTATCTAGCTATTGTTATGAATATGCAAGTTCTTTTTTATTATAACTCGAGTAAAGATGAAAGAATTATAGAACTTCATAATATACAAAAACAGTTGTAAGCACAAAGAAATGACATGAGAAAACATACATTTTTTTTCATTTCATTCATAAACTTTGGGACATTACAAAATTGGGACTATTACCCAAGAATTACATAAGAAGAAGAAAACAAAAATATTTACAACAAATCATTGACCTAGGAGGAACCAAAGATCTGGTGCAAAGAAAAAATCTCCAGGAAGACCCGAAGAAGCTGCTAGACAAAACTTTTGGGCATTTATAGAAACCTCCAGCCTCCTTTGCGCTTGTGTGCACTCGATGAGGAGCTTCTCTCGCTTCAGATTTGCCAGACGCAGAGCTTCTTCGATGTCCCCCCACCTCTTTGTCAACATCTTCAAAAAGAGGTGCTAACTCAGCCAACTTAGCTTCCTCATCCCGTTGATCCTCCTTATGTTTTCGGAGCAATTCCCTCTAGCTGTTCAGTCGCTCGCTCTTCAAAGTTTTTAAGTGCAAAATAAGCCGGTCAAAACGAAAGCCATCACGACTTAACTCCCTCAGATAGCCCAGGAATTGGTTGAGGAGGGCTCTAGTAACGTTTGGAGTAGGAGTGCTAATGATATCAACAACAACGGTCGCCATTCCTTGAAGCCTGTAGCTCATTACAGGGATATTAGAACGCAGGCAATCCACTGTAAAAGTCTTAGGATGATGGCTTGCAAGATGCTCAACTACCAAGTGATGGATGGAAGGCATTTGAGGGGAACGCTGAAGCACCATTAGGCAGAAGGCATGAGGATCTAGGTCGAGCAGAGGGAGCTCACAACCATATTCTCTCTCAGCAGCAACACCATTCATGGAACCTTGATCATTGTGGCTAGAGTCTTCTGAGATAATGGGTTCCCGATGGGAGAAACAACTGGTGGAGGATCCTCTCAAGCAACCTAAGAACAGGTAGAAGAGATAATGGAGTTTATGAAGAATCTTAACAAGTATTTTCATTGTTAAGTCACCGATACGGGTGGAGTTTATGTAAGAAATCTTAACAAGTGTTTTCGTTGTTAAGTCACCGATACAGGTGGAGTTTATGAAAAATCTTAATAAGTTTTTTCGTTATTAAGTCACCGATACATATGGAGTTTATGAAAAATCTTAACAAGTGTTTTCGTTGTTAAGTCACCGATATAGGTGGAGTTTATGAAAAATCTTAACAAGTGTTTTCGTTGTTAAGTCATCGATATAGGTGGAGTTTATAGAAAAAATCTTAACAAGCGTTTTTTTTGTTAAGTCACCAATATAGGTGGAATTTATGAAAAATATCAACAAGTGTTTTCAATGTTAAGCCACCATCATAGGTGAAATTTGAAAGGTTGAGAAATGCAGAGGAATGAGAGAAGTACCTCAGCAGTAGAGGGAGCGAGAATGGGAGTCACCGTGGAGGCCATAATAGTAGGAACCGTTTGGGGCACGCTTATTTCCCCAGAGGCCTCAACCACGCCCTTAATTGAATAAGCCTTAACGGTCGGCAACACTCCCTCGCCAACAAAAGGTACCAAGGCCAACGTAGGAGTTTCGCTGAAAGACGACGATGGACCTCCAAATGATGCCCCAGCATGGGTAGGCACCGAAGAACCACCACGCTGGGCAGAAACATCAACCTTGGCCTTGGAAAGAGGAAGACCACTAAGAGAAAAGGGTGGGGTAAGACTTGGCGAAAGCTGCAAATATGAAACCAAGTGTTAGACAGGGGGAGGAAGTACAAGAAAAAGGGAGAAATGCATCTAAGTGTTACTTACCTCCGTTATGGCACCAAAAAGGGGAACCGCAGTTATGGGTCTCGTCAGCATGGTGGGAAGTAGAAGATCAGCTAGAAAAGACACCATTTCAACCTAAGGCATCCCAACATATTAAAATTCAGCATTATAAGCAAAGGGATGGCAAAAGAAAAAAGATTTGAGACCTGACAAGTAAAAGATTATATGTTACCTCAAGAGCACTTTTCGCAACCGGAATGAGGGGTAGAGTAGCCTCGTGTTGAGATGATAATTCATAAGGGGCTGGGGGAGTTGCCTCTGGTTGAGAAGAGACGCCCTCAGATTCAACGAAACCTCCCCCCATAGCAGCGTCCTTCGTGCGCAGAGAGGTCGAACGACGGGAGTAACTAAGCCCGATCATGGGGGAACGGGGAGGAGTCATATCGGCCTGAGAGGAACCGAAACGCCCCCCCATGAAAGGGTTCACGGGGGGGATGGGTCTTTCTTCTTCAACTCCCTGCACCAAAAGTTATTAAGAGTTTAACATATGCATCTTACCTTAAGAAAATGTGAATAAGAATAGCAAAACGCACACATACCTCAGATCCAGAAGGAGAATGAGAAGATATAAACACTGGCGAGGGAGGAGAGGAGGCATCAAAAGAGGGAGCTAGGGAGAGATGTATCTCGGGAGTCCATTTCCTCTGAGACTTGGTGCTCAGAGTCTTCTTCCTCGTACCCGCATCACCATCACCTCGAGGAACCTTCAAACTCTTTCTCCTCTTTTCCATCGGCTCAGTGGGATCAACCGGGATCATGGGGAATGCAGGCTAAGGAGGAACAATAAGGGTGTGTCACTGAAACTCAACATTTATTCCTTCTACCTCATCCTGAACTTGCCTTCTCAACTCCTCGGCCATTTCTGCAGATATAGGAGGAGGAACGGAGGCAATAGGGAATGCCTACAAAGGAGCTTGGGGTTGGGACTTAGATTTTGAGGAAGTCCCCTCTTGGAATTCCTAGTCTTCTTGGCTGATGGTTGGGAAGGCCCTTTTGCCAAAAGCTGCTTCGGTAGTAGAAGCAGGCTGTTTGGGGGTAACAACAATCTTGGGCTTGGGCGTGGCAGTAGGACCTTCGGACAATAAGGGGTAGCTCGTGGGGAGGATCATTAACGGTTTTAATCAGAGGGAACTCAACTCTAAGAAAGGAGTTGCCCTTGAGACCCAACTCCAAGGCAGAGAAATAAAGGATGGGAGGATATTAGGGGGGACTCTGTACGAACTCACGAATCACGGTCAGCTACTTTAAACGAAATTTGGTGGCATAAGAAGTATATACATCCCCTTTCCTAGTGGAACTAGTAAGGGTGACTGGACCATCCATGGTAGAGGTCACACCCAGTACCGTTGCTGCAAGGTAGAAGGTGAAAGCCTCAGTAAATGTAGCCCTTTTATTGTTCAGTTAAAACACAGGTCGAGGAGCCCGCTGATTAAACCCAAACTTCCTGCTACATCTGTCGGGATTATAAGGCTCAAAAGTGTACCCCCACTCAGTAAAGGAAGGAAAAAACCCAGGAGTGAACAGAAGTGCCACGTTTTGCGAAGGATCTTCTATAACTGGAATGAAATTGATCGTTGAAGCTGTAGAAGGGAAAAAGTCCCAAGTATGGGAAAAGTTAGACTCGCTATATGGCCTCATGACAAAAGAGTCGAACTGGTCGATAAATCTCATTACCTCTTTTCGACTCTATTTTTTATGGAAACAAAAGAGGCGTGCGGGCTTAATGCCTTGGCTCACGGGGAAAGGAATAGATTTAGCGAAAATGGCAGGAAAACGGGTATAAAGGAAGCCTGTTAAGATAATGGTGTTGGTAAAATTGGCCAAGTTATAACGATTCAGTGACCGTTTCATGTCGACATGAGTTCGATCCAGCCAGGTATATAGGGACCCTAGAGCAATGGAGGCCAGAGGAAGGTTGAAACCCTTGGCCAAATGGATGGAAATATTTATAAGGTCCCATCTGGGATGGTCATTGGGTTTCCCAGTCAGGAAGAAATATGAAAGCAGCACAAGAATGTAGGCTGGTAGTTCCATAGATGTACCTCTACCTTGGCCCGTTGCAGGAGTGACATCCTTAGGAGTTGGAGCTTCAAAAAAATAGCCGATGAGGGGAGTAAAGGTGGCCTTGTTTGAAGACCCAATTGATAGCGCGCGAGAAGTGTGCGGGTGTAAAGTGCACAGTTTTTGTTTTCTGTCTCGTCGCGACTATATAAACAAACCTAAATTACTACTACACTTGCGAGGCAAGCACAACGGTAAGTCGGGTATCGAAAATCCACAAGGACGAGTTGTTAGAATTTACGTGATTTAATATTCCGAAATAAAAAGGGGAAAAAGGTGATTACAAACTAAAAAATAAAAGATGCATAAAAGGGAAATGTTTAACTAGGAAGTGTATTGAAACTAGATTAACAAAGCGAGTAAAACTATAGGTTGTGTCAAATATCCCTCACCCGAGTTAATTTGTATAAAATGGTTACATGGGTCAACGAGTTATTTAGAATGCATCTTGTTTCGATAGTTAATTGAACCAAGGGTTGTCACCCCCTAAATCCACATAAAAGCCTAATATGATTTTGGCGTCAATAAATATCCCGAAAATTGAGCACGAAAGGTCGTAAGCATGGGACATACATGATATGACCCGTCAAATCTCCTAGGCGTAATAACTAGGACATGCACCTAAAATAAACCCGTAAATACTATCACCAAGAAAAGCAACGCGTTAACCCGAGTGAGTTCCATTAAACACAACCTAATTTAATTTACCTAGAAAGCATGTTAAAAACGCGATAAATGGAAAGCGGTAAATAAACGCGATAAATTTATACTAGAAAGAAAGTAATCAGAGCATATAAATAAAGCATGCAAACCTAAATTAGAAAGATTGTAAATTAACAAGAAAGCAAGAAATGAAGAAATACAAACTATATTAATAGAGAGGATGATGAATAGTCAACTTACATACCAAAAAGGGTGTCAATCCTAAGAGAAATGAAGAAGAACTAACCAAAATCACCCAAACCCTAAGCTAAACTAACCTAAAATCGTGTATATCTGTTTATTACAACAAAATTGGTATATATACTAAGTTGGAATTGAATTAGAAAAGAAAAGAGAAAAGAAAAGAAAAGAAAAGGCAAAATATCTGCAGAAAACAGGGGATCGATCGATCGACCATTTTGATTAAGAGCGTGAAAAGAGGCGCGCGTCAAGCGCCGATCATTGTTTTAGTTACACCGCCTCAATACAAACAAACCTAAGTTATGAGTACACTCAACTAGTGAGTATAAAGGCAAGTCGGGTATCGAATCCATAGAGAGTGTTTGATATATCCTAATTGGATTATTAATTCAGGAATAAAAGTGTAAAAGGGTGATGTGTAAATGTAAATATAAGAAAAGAGAGAAGTTAAGTATAAATAAAAGTAAAGTGAGGATCGGGATATCATCCAACCATATGGATCGAAACAACTAATAATCAGAATTTCGACGCAAAAGCAATTTAATCGAGCATTTTCAGTTAATCATAAACTTCACACAATAAGGAATTCAAGCCAAAGTTGCGAGAATAAACAGTTAACCAGAAATTGGTCGCATGCGGATTAAACTCAGATTATTGCAATAAACACTAATGTTTCATGACAAAGAAAGTTAAACGCGTAATAATCTGACTTTAATTCGCGCGGGTTTAATTAAACGCAATTTTGCACAAAACCTAATTTTCGGAGCTCGGGGTCCGCTAATGGCGGAACGAAATCCCGACCCTATTTATCTAGGGACAATACATGAATTAAACTAGGAAAGCAAGAAATAAAGCAATCAAACTAATTAATAAAGCATGGAAATTAATCTACAAAGCAAGGAAAAATGAAGAACAAAGCTATATTAATGGAGATGGAAGTGAATAGTTCAATCTTACAAAACCAAATGGTTGTCAATCCAAGAAGAGAAGAAGATGAGCTCTCAAAACCAAACCCTAACCTAAAATGTCTTCTAAAACTAAGTATATCTGATATTACAACAAAATTGGCTTATATAGTAAGTTGGAATAAAAGAAAAGAAGAAAGAAAAGAAAGCAAAATATCTGCAGAAAACAGGGGATCGATCGATCGACCAAGGAAAAATTTTGGTTGCACAGAAGGATTGATCAATCGACCAAAAGGGTCGATCGATCGATCAAGCAGGTCACAACCAAGCAGCAGCTTCTGCATTCCTTTTCTTCCCTTTTCCTCCTCCTTTGGTTCAATATTTTTCCCTCCGCTGAAATCGCAGTAACTTCTTCATACGGACTCAGAATCGCGCACCGTTTATGGACACGCGAAGCTAGCAAGGAGGGATACAACTTTCGTGTAGATGTCGAGCCAGGTGCCCAAGCTGTGAAATAAACGGATTGCCCTTGAACGTGCAGATGCGTACGAAACTTCACCGGAATGTATCCGAATCCCATACTTAGTACCTAAATACCTACAAAAGCCCAATTATACCTCATATAGAATGTAATGAATATAAACCGAGGTTGTCTGGTTAACGGGCTTAAACATAGAGATTAAGGCACACGAGGGGGCTAAAATGCGTAGGTTTGACGGATGAAATACGCAATATTTGCGTATTATCACACCCCCTAACTTAAACATTGCTAGTCCCTAGCAATGAAATAGGATGCAAAAAGAAGAACAAGTAAACCAAAATAGGAGATAATACAAAAATATGGTATAAAAGCAATAAAACGATAAGTCCACTTTCGGGGGCGAACGATTGCATTTAGCGTATGCAATAAGCCGTTAAACCCCTAAGTTATCCTTGTGGACGAGTATCGTCTCGTGAGGGTTTTCAGTGATGATACCCACAAACATCATAAAGTTTCCTCAAAATATTCCCAATCACATGCGACAAACTCAACAATACGAATAAGATTTCAACATGTTATTAGCATAGCAAACGAATTCACGTGAAAAGTCCGCAGTTATTAACATTATCGAATGCACCTCAATGAATTGAAACTTTAACATGTGGGAGGGGAGTGAGCACATGAAAAATATTATTTGGCAAAAACTTAAATAACTCGGATATTAAATATCAAAGCATGCATAAAAGTCAATCCTCATGGGCATTACACTCATCAAATGAATTCACTTAAAACAGGGAGGTAACACACGAGACATGCAAGCATAAGGAGTAAATGTAAAGGGAAACTAGGCCGCACACATGTCACAAATGAAGAAAGCTATATAGAAAATAAAAATTGTAATCTCAGTGAAAGATACTGCACATTAAAGGAGGCAAAATGCATTTTCACAGATTATCAAAACTGTTTAAACCTTTGAATTACATCTACTTAAGATCACATAGGACTTTAATAGGTTTGTAATGTAGTCTAGGCTAGGGTACGAAACGAAAGGGATGTATATACAGATTCAAAGTGTTTGGGGATGAAACTCGGGATAATGGGAAAAAGTGGGCAATTTCAAAATTGGACAAATGATTTCCACACGAGCATTAGATATAACAATCGAGAGAGTAACAAGGATTATTGAATCACTACAAACAATATATACAACTTTCTCTTTTTGTTTCTTTTCTTCTTTTTCTCACTTGTTTTCTTTTGTTTTCAACTTTCTCTTTTTCTTCTCTTTTTCACTACACTTTATTCTTTTCTCACTCTTTTCATGCTCAAATTGCAGCCACAAAACACAACAATAGCATTCAATCCCAAATAACAATCCAAACAAGGGTATGTAAGGTAATATGTATGGTATATAACTCAAATTTGGAGTTGGTTATGGGATTTTGGGTAATGAAACGAAAGGCTAGTATTTAGGCTCAAATGGGTTGACTAGGGAACATATAAAAGGTGAGGTCAAGGTCATATGGGTGATATATAAAGATGGCCTATGATCATTTCAAAAAGTCTACGCAATTCTCGAGTCAAAACAATATATGAAAATCATGCTCAAGTAATACATTTCAAGAATGAACTCAATTAATGAACGGTCAATGAAAGAAAAAAGAGATTACCAATGAATTCAACATTTTCAAAGAGGAAAGAATAGTGTATACACTCACAAATGAAGATAAGTATCTAATCTCACTCGGTGTAAGTATATACAATGCAAAAAAAGATTACCGAGTTATAAAAATCTTAAACCAAATTAATAAGTCAATCACTACACCAAAACTGGCGATTGGTCACGGCCAAAATCCCTGACCAAAACTGTGGGTTCCGGACTTGGGCCGTGACCATTTCGGGCGTGACCAATTTCGTGGGTCGCGGCCCAAGTTCGTGACCAAAAAATGGTCACGGCCCAGAGGAGTCATGACAGATGGTCGCGGACTTGGGTCGTGACCCTTGTTGTGACGGGACGCGGCCCTCATCCGTGACCCACAACCGTGACATATTGGTCGCGGCCAAAGTCCGTGACCCACGACCGTGACAAAAAACTAAAAAAAAAATTGGTCTCGGCCCTCATCCGTGACCCACAACCGTGACAAATTGGTTGCGGCCAAAGTCCGCGACCCATAACCGTGACCAAAAAAAAATGAAAAAAATGGTCGCGGTCCAAGTCCGTGACCCACAATCGTGACAAATTGGTCGCGGACTTGGGCCGCGACCCACAACCGTGACAAAAAAAAGGAAAAAAAATGGTCGCGGACTTTGGCAGTGACCTTTTTTTATGCGCAACGGAAAAAATAAAAATGGTCATGGACAAAGTCCATGACCATATTTAACTATAATTTTAAAAAAATGTATTTTTTGTTCCAATCCTAAAATTGGAGGTCCTGTAAGTGCACCGTCAGTTGCTACGTGTAACGTTGGACGCGTACGAGGTGTTACAAATATTTATTATTGGCAAAACAATAAAAAAATCACAAATTGCGAATCGAGAACGTTGTTAATAAACAAAAATATATACAAACTTAAAAATATTACACGTCTTAATAATTCACAGACAAAAAAAAAATTGGGCAGAGTTTCCTCTATTTTCTTGACATTTCAAACCCTGTAAATGTAAAACCTGCTTATTATAAAGCCTGCACGGCCATAAAATTCAACAATCAAATTATAAAAGCCTGCACAGCCATAAAACTAAACAATAAAAGTCCGTACGACTGTAACACATAAAAAACATAATCCTGAATGTCCACAACATATAAACAATCTTCATGTTGTAAACCATTGCCTCCTTCATTTGTTCCACGTGCAAAAATCCTACAAATGATAGGATAAAAAAAAAAAAATATCAGTAACCAAGTAGTTTTACAAAAAAATTAATCAAGCTGAAAAATTGTATATATATGAGTTAAAATTATCAACATATTAATGTTTTTAAGCCTAAGTCTAGATATATGTAAATTACCGTCGTATTCTCAAATCGAGAGTCCCACGGCTGCGGGGTCAGTTCCTACGAGTTATATTGGTTCCGTGGGAGGTGTTGGTGCCACCCACGGGGCTGTTTGGGGGCTATTGCGGATTTTCACAATCTAACGCCATGTTTTTAAGCCTAAGTCTAGAAATATGAAAATTATCATCGTATTCTCAAACTGGGAGTCCCGTGGCTGCGCGGTCAGTTCCTACAAGTGATATTGGTCCCGTGGGATGTGTTGGTGCCTCCCAGGGGGCCGTTCGGGGGCCGTTTCGGGGTTTCACCCTCTAACGCCATGTTTTTAAGCCTAAGTCTAGAAATATGCAAATTATCATCGTATTCTCAAACTGGGAGTCCCGCGGCTGCGGGGTCAGTTCCTACGAGTTACATTGGTTTCGTGGGAGGTGTTGGTGCCAACCACGGGGCTGTTCGAGGGATGTTTTGAATTTTCACCCACTAACGCCATATTTTTAAGCCTTAAGTCTAGAAATAGGCAAATTACCATCGTATTCTCAAACCGGGAGTCCCGCAGCTGCAGGGTCAGTTCCTACGAGTTACATTCGTACTGTGGGAGGTGTTGGTGCCACCCACGGGGTCGTTCGGGGGCTGTTTCGGGTTTTCACCCTCTAACACCATGTTTTTAAGCCTAAGTCTAGAAATATGCAAATTATCATCGTATTCTCAAATCGGGAGTTTCGTGGCTGCGCGATCAGTTCCTACAAGTGACATTGGTCCCGTGGGAGGTGTTGGTGCCTCCCAGGGGGTCGTTCCGGGGTTGCTTCAGGTTTTCACCCTCTAACACCATGTTTTTAAGCCTAAGTCTAGAAATATGCAAATTGTCATCGTATTCTCAAATCGGGAGTCCCGCGGCTGCGGGATTAGTTCTTACGAGTTACACTGGTCTCCTGGGAAGTGTTGGTGCCAACCACGGAGCCGTTCGAGGGCTGTTTCGAATTTTCACCCATTAACGCCATACTTTTAAGCCTAAGTCTAGAAATATAAAAATTACCGTCGTATTCTCAAACCGGGAGTCCCGCGGCTGCGGGGTCAGTTCCTAAGAGTTACATTGGTATCGTGGGAGGTATTGGTGCCACCCACGGGGCCGTTCGGGGACTGTTTCGAGTTTTCACCCTCTAACGCCATGTTTTACCTAATTCTAGAAATATGCAAATTATAGTCATATTCTCAAACCGGGAGTCCCGCGGATGCGCGGTCAGTTCCTACGAGTTACATTGGTCTCGTGGGAGGTGTTGGTGCCACCCACGGGGCCATTCGGGGGCTGTTTTGGGTTTTCACCCACTAACGCCATGTTTTAAGTCTAAGTCTAGAAATATGCAAATTACCGTCGTATTCTTAAACCGGGAGTCCTACGGGTGAGGGTTAGTTCCTACGAGTTATATTGGTCCAGTGGGAGGTCTTTATCCACCCACGGGGCCGTTCGAGGGCTGTTTCGGGTTTCCCCCACTAACTCCATGTTTTGCCTAAGTCTAGAAATATGCAAATTATCATCGTATTCTCAAACCGGGAGTCCCGTGGCTGCGCGGTCAGTTCTCACGTGTTACATTGGTCCCGTGGGAGGTGTTGGCCCACAGGGCCGTTTGGAGGATGTTTTGGGTTTTCACCCTTTAATGCCATGTTTTAAGCCTAAGTCTTGAAATATGCAAATTATCATTGTATTCTCAAACCGAGAGTCCCGTGGCTGCGAGGTCAGTTCCTACGAGTCACATTTGTCCCATGGGAGGTTGGTACCACCCACGGGTCCGTTCGGGAGTTGTTTTGGGTTTTCACCCTCTAACACAATGTTTTTAACCCTAAGTCTAGAAATATGCAATTTATCATCGTATTCTAAAATCGGGGGACCCGCGGCTGAGTGGTCAGTTCCTACGAGTTACATTGGTCCCGTGGGAGGTGTTGGTGCCACCCAAAGTGCCGTTCGGGGTTTTTTTTGGGTTTTCACCCTCTAACGCCATATTTTTAAGCACAAGTCTAGAAATATGCAAATTATCGTCGTATTCTCAAATCGGGAGTCCCGTGGCTGCGCGGTCAGTTCCTACGAGTTATATTGGTCCCTTGGGTGGTGTTGGTGACACCCATGGGGCCGTTCGGGGACTATTTTAGGTTTTCAACCTCTAACGCCATGTTTTTAAGCTTAAGTCTAGAAATATGCAAATTATCATCATATTCTCAAACCGGGAGTCGCGCGACTGCGGGGTTTGTTCCTACGAGTTATATTGGTCCCATGGGAGGTGTTGGTGCCAACCACGGGGCCGTTCGGGGGATGCTTCGAATTTTCACCCACTAACGCCATGTTTTTAAGCCTAAGTCTAGAAATATGGAAATTACCATTGTATTCTCAAACCGAGAGTCCCGCGGCTGCGGGGTCAGTTCTTCATGAGTTTGTAAGGACTTTTTTGTCCATGAGCATTTTATATGTCGTACGCCGTTACACCGTTGAGAATATTTCAGAATCATACGCTCATCAACGGAATCCGAATATCAAAGGCAGAAAAGGAATCAGGGAACAGACCGAACTGATCCGGCCCAGATAAAAGAACCGATCCGGTTCCTACGGACTGATCCGCTTGCTGAGGTGAGGCCAGTGTACCCCGGATCCATAGCGAAACGATGAAGCTAAAAAGCCGAACCGATCCGATGCCAACCGGATTGATCCGCCTTCAAAAAGGAACCGATCCGATGTCACCGGACCGATCTGCCTAAAGAGACCGGACCGATCCGACGAGGATAATTTCAAACAGATCGTGTTCAGATCATGTTCCAATTTTTAGGGCTCAAGTTCTCCTATTTAATCCCACTACGGGAAGTGGTTTCTTTTCAATACTTCTATACACGATTTTCAGAGTAGAGAAAGCCCCAAGTCTTCACCTATTGAGTACCAATACTCTAGGTATTTTGATTCACACAAAATCCATACACTTGTGAATCCTTTTGGTAACCCAGGAACGCAGTTTTGCAGTTCAACCCTTGTGGAGGAGACCGTTCTTCTTCTCCATTGCAGCCCTACTGGAAAGGGATAATTCCAGCCGCGACTACAGAATCCGATACCTAAGGGTAATTCTTAGTCAACTTGTATTTTCATTGTAATCCGATTGTAAGCCGTTTTCTTACAAATTATAGTGAAAATAAATGGTTTTGCCCCTGAGGGGGATTTTTCCTTAATTGCATGTGTTTGAATGTTCTTGCGTAGATTATCAATTTATTCAATCACATACTGCTGCATGTTTAGGGTTTGTTTGTGTTAAAAGGGTTTTATATATAATTTGATCATTTGAACGCGAGCACACACGTTCTCAAATTGGTATCAGAGCAGGTTACACTAATCTATCGCGTATTCCTTTTTCCGCAAAATTTTTCTAAGATATCAATTTTCAAAAAATTGATTTTTGAAAAAGTGCGTGTTCAAATGGAGAAGTCATATTATAAAATGCCTGTTTTTGACGGGACAAATTATGCTTATTGGAAAGCCCGTATGAGGTCGGCTTTAAAAGTCATTGATGAACGTGTCTGGATTTTGGTTGAACGAGGGTGGATTCCTCCCACTGTGACTGTTGATAATGTGACCAACTTGAAACCTGACATTTCTTGGACTGATGAAGAAATTAAATGGTCATCTTTTAATTCTAAGGGTCTAAGTGCTATTTCTGGGTCTGTCACACCTGATGAGTTCAAACGCATAATGACGTGTACCACGTCAAAAAAGGCATGGGATGTTTTACAACTCACCCATGAAGGAACTAATGCTGTGAAAGAATCTAAGTTGCAAAACTTGACAACTCAATTTGAAACTATCACCATGCATGATTCTGAATGCTTTGATGAATTTTGTGCTAGACTTTCTGACATTGTGAATACTAGTTTTAATCTTGGTGAACATATTCCGAATGCTAGAGTTTTTAAAAAGATTCCTCGTTCTTTGCCTAAGCGTTTTATCCCTAAAGTCACTGTGCTAAATTCTATGGGTAATTTAAATACGCTAAAATTGGAAGAACTTGTAGGAGATTTGCAAACTTATGAAATTGATATGTTCCCTAAAAATGCTAAATCTAAAGATAAGGGAATTGCTCTTAAAGCCCAAGAGAGAAGGAGTGAGGGGTCAGCTAGAAAGAGGGTAGAGTCATCTAGAAAGAGAGAGACTGACACGTCAGATTCTGAGTGCGATTTTGACTTAGATGATTTGGCTCTTTTCGCAAAAAATTTCAAGAGGATTCTCAAATTTAAGAAAAATGGCAATTTTAAAGATAAAAAGAAATTTGAGAAAAATAAGTTTGAAAAGAAAAATGAAAAAGTTTCCAAAAATCCTCCTCTGAAAGAAAGTGACAGATGTTTTGAGTGTGATGGTAGGGGTCATAGAGCTTTTGAGTGTGCCAATCGTCTGAATAGAGAGAAAGGGAAAGATGTTCTTAATGCTACCCTTAGTGACGACAGTGAGGTCGAGACGGTGGATTCTGGAGATGAGTCACCGCATGAGTGTAACTTCACTGCATTCATGGCCAACCAAGTGAGCACTCCTAGTTCTCCTCACGACATTGAGGATGAGGCTTCACAGGGACACCTCGACAGTGAGATCGATGTGAGTGAGGGGGAGGATGACACAAGTGAGAGCGAGAGTGATATACAACGCGCCTACGCTGAGTTATATTCTGAGTCTTTTAAAACTAAAAAGCGTAATAAAGCGTTAGTTCTTAAGATCACCTACTTAGAGGAAGATTTAAAGAAAGCGAAAGAAAGAGAGTTCTCCACCTGCACCGCCCTGAGAGAGAGAGATTCTACATGTGTTGAGAATGAGAATTTGTTTAGAGAGAGAGAGAGTGCTTTAGAGAAAGAGAGAGGGGACTTAACTAAACAAGTGGCTAGTCTTACGAGTCAGCTCCATTCCTCCGTGGAGACTCGAAAGAAACTTGAAGCCCTTGTTGCCCAGCTGACTCATGACCTTGAGAAAGCATGGGAAGTCAAGGTACAAATCGAGGACAGATCTGGGAAGATGGGAAAGATGCTCCTCGGCCCCGCTTTAGGTTTTGGTGATCGTCAAGGAATTGGATATGATGGTGCCTCCATGTCCCAAATTGCACCTGGACCAGTTCCTGAGTTTACTACAACTCCTTATGGTCACCGTAAAAAACCTCGAAGGAGAGTTCGACCAGGAAAAGCAAACCAAGGTCCGCCTTTGACTGTGCTCTTTTGTACTTATTGCAAAAGAAAAGGCCACCTTAGTGAATCTTGCTATAGTATGGGTCGAACACGACATACTACTGCTCCACCACGTCATACTGATAAATTTTCTAGTCTGAGAGAGCGAGTTGAGTTTTTAGTTGCCACGACTCAGAGTTTGATGAAAGAATTCCGACAGATATCTTCGCCGTTAGTGAATGCTTCTCACATTCCAGCTAAAATCAACAACAACAAAGGCAAACAAAAGGTCATCTCTGCTTGGGTGCCTAAGAAAGATAAAAAGGCCTTTGTTGTTCATGTTGATCTCAAAGCACATAATACCTCACAGTGGTATTTTGATAGTGGGTGCTCCAGACACATGACAGGTGATGCCTCATTTTGTACGACTCTTGAGGACTATCAGGATGGCAGAGTCACCTTTGGAGATGGGAGCAAGTCTAGCATTATAGGACGTGGTACTGTCGAGTTACTTGGTTTTCCTAAGCTAGAAAATGTTTTGTATGTCAAAGATTTGAAAGCAAACCTTCTCAGCATTAGCCAGCTGTGCGGCACTGACCTTGCAGTAAAGTTTGGCCGAGACGCGTGTAAAGTCAACAATCAAACCAGTAAACTATTGATGCAAGGGGTGAGGACTGAGGATAATTGCTATGGGACTGAGCCCACATCCTCACTTGTCTGCAACAGCGCCACGATCACTCCTATGGATCTGTGGCACCAACGTCTAGGTCACGTGAATGTTAGAGATCTTAATCGTTTATCTAAAAAGGACCTAGTACGTGGCTTACCATCTCTTGGAAAGTCAACTTCAACCGTTTGTGGACCCTGTCAGTTGGGAAAACAAATCCGTAGTCCCCATAGGAAGTTGCATTCCATTACCACCTCTCGTGTTCTTGAGTTGATTCACATGGATCTTATGGGTCCTACTCGTACTGAGAGTCTAGGTGGTAAGAGGTACATCCTCGTGATGGTAGATGATTTCTCCAGGCACTCCATTGTAGGTTTTCTGAGAGAGAAAACCGATGCTGTAGAATTTTTAACGACCAAGTGCCGTGTCCTGCAAAATCAACACGGTGTCACTATTAACAGAATACGTAGTGACAACGACACGGAATTCACAGAAGCAAAGGTAGACCTTTACTGTGATAGCCTCTGGATCAAACATGAGTTTTCTGCTGTGAGAACTCCTCAGCAAAATGGGATTGTTGAGAGAAAGAATAGAACGATCCAAGAGATGGCTAGATCTATGCTTCTAGGTCGTAATGTTTCTAGGAGATTTTGGGCAGAGGCAGTGTCTACTGCATGCCACACGGTGAATAGGGTGTATCTGCGTCCACACACACTTCACACTCCTTATGAGTTGTGGACTGGCAAGAAGCCCAACCTGGCATATTTCCGTGTTTTGGGGAGTAAATGCTACATCCTACGGGATAGAGAGCAATTAGAAAAGTTTGACTCCCGGAGCGACGAGGGAATATTTCTAGGATATTCATCGAATAGCAGAGCATACCCGGTTTTTAACCTGAAGAGCTCTAGGATTATAGAATCAATAAACGTTACCGTACAAGATGACGAACCTCCGACGGTTATTGATCCTAACCTTCAGTGTGAGGATGAGGACAGTTCTGACAGTGACTTACCTGTTCCTCTCTCACACTCTGTGGACCCTACTCCTGTATTAGGGGACACACCTGCTTGGGTTCGCAAGAGTCATGACCCATCTGCCATTGTTGGAGATCCCACTCTAGGGGTCAAGACTCGTGCTCAGCTAGAGAACGTTGTTAGCCATCTTTGCTACACGTCCAAAGTCGAGCCCAAGAACCACAAAGAAGCACTCAAGGATGAACACTGGATATCTGCTATGCAGGATGAGTTACTTCAGTTTAAAAAGAATGATGTCTGGGAACTTGTCCCCCGACCTAGTGAGATTAATGTAATAGGTACCCGGTGGATTTTTAAGAACAAAATGGATGAAAATGGTACCATAATCCGTAATAAGGCTAGGTTGGTCGCTCAAGGCTACACACAGATAGAGGGTGTAGACTTTGGGGAGACATTTGCTCCTGTTGCGAGGCTTGAGTCCGTCCGTCTTCTGCTCGCCATCGCATGTCATCTCCGCTTTAAGGTATATCAGATGGATGTCAAGAGTGCCTTTCTGAATGGCATTCTACAGGAGGAGGTTTATGTGGAACAACCAAAAGGGTTTGAAGACCCTCAGCACCCTGAGCACGTCTACTATCTGAGGAAAGCCTTGTATGGTTTGAAGCAAGCACCCCGTGCTTGGTACGAGAGGCTTACTTCCTATCTCTTAGCTCGTGGCTTCAAGAGAGGGGGAGTAGATATGACGTTGTTCGTCAGGAGAGATGACGGTGCTATTTTGGTTGCCCAGGTCTATGTGGACGACATAGTCTTTGGATCCATATGCTCCCAGCATGCTCATCACTTTGAAGAGGAGATGAAAAGTGAGTTTGAAATGAGCATGGTTGGTGAGCTTACATTCTTCCTTGGTCTCCAGGTTCGTCAGCTAGAGGATGGGATGTTCATCTCCCAATCCAAGTATGCTAGAGACCTAGTGAAGAAATTTGGTTTAGACTCCGCTAAGCATGCCCGTACACCTATGAGTACCACTACCAAGCTTAGTAAGGACACTTCAGGCAAGGACGTAGAGCAAACCTTATATCGGAGTATGATAGGTAGTCTTCTCTATTTGACTGCCAGTCGTCCCGACATCGCCTTTAGTGTTGGAGTCTGTGCGCGATATCAGGCATCCCCAAAAGAGTCACATTTACTTGCTCTAAAACGTATTATTAAATACGTAAGTGGGACTCTCTCATACGGGATTTGGTATTCCTTTGATACCGATGACTGTTTGTCCGCCTATTCGGATGCCGATTGGGCTGGGGATGTAGATGGTTGTAGGAGCACTTCTGGTGGGTGTTTCTATTTTGGTTCTGCTCTTGTCTCCTGGCTGAGCAAGAAGCAAAATTCCATCTCTTTGTCCACTGCAGAGGCTGAGTACATTATCGCCGGGAGTTGTTGCACACAACTCTTGTGGATGAAGCAAATGTTGGAGGATTATGGGATTTCACAAGACACCATGATCATTTCTTGTGATAACACGAGCGCGATACACATATCTCGTAATCCCGTCCAGCATTCGCGCACAAAACACATCAGGATACGTGAGCACTTTATTCGTCAGTTAGTTGAGGAGAACACTGTATCCCTAAGTTTTGTTCCCACCGACCGTCAGTTAGCCGATATTTTCACGAAACCTTTAGATGCCCTTAGATTTGAGAGTCTTAGGAAATCTTTAGGGATTTGCACAGTTGACTGAGGGGTTGGTCTATGTCTAGAATAGGGTTCTCCTTCATGTTCATATCATATGCTTCCTATTGCTAGTCTGTTTTGTATGTACCATTGCTTAGTTGTACAACTTTGTTTTATTATTGTTGCTTTTTATATTTCTTTTGAAAATTACAAAAAGATTTTCCTTTAAGAAAATTTTTGAGAAAAAGCACAAAAAGATTTTTTTTGATAATATTTTTTGAAAAAGGCCAAAATGATTTTTTTGTTTTTGCACCTTTTATGGATGAGCATTTAAGGTAGCCAAGTCACAACTTCATTCCATATATCCATGTGACTGTTTGATAGAGATTTGAGAGGCTACATCATTTCATCCATGTGCTTTACATTGGTTGGAGTCTTTGAGATGTAATTAGTGATATCTTCCTACATGTTTGATTCCTATATCCTTTATTGCACACATGCACGGCTATATTTGATTATTGCACTTGTCTATCTCATATTGGCTTGAGTGTTTCCATCTCAATTCTGTCTATACAATGTACAATATGCCATAAAACTTGACAAGATTGGAATGCATGTAAAAACCGTTTTGGTGAGACTGTGTGTTTTTGTACAACGGGGAGGGGCTGCGAAAGGTAATCATCTATCCTTTGCGCAAAAGCCACCGTTAAAAAGGACCTAAAAAATGGAGGAATTTTAATATCCGAGGTCCAAAGAGGTTAAAAGAGCCCGAAAAAATTTACAGGCAATAAAAAGCAATTCATGCCAAATATGGGCCATTTAAGTTTCACCATCAATTATCCAAAGTTTGAGAATTTAGAATGCCTCTATTCAAAATTATATCTGAGGGAGTTTGGTTGGAGAATCTTTAAACGGGTTTGCACTTCCTTGAAAGTCCTGAAAAAGCATAAAATCATTTTGGACGTTATTGGTGTGAAAATCATTTTGAGCTTTGATTTGTTGATTTGATTGAGTCAATATCTTATACTGTCACTCTTTTACACCAAAGGAAGCATTTGAGTTCATTCGCTAGGAATATCCAATAGTCATCGTGCACATATGTCATGTTTGTATGCATTGATTTTCCTATCGAATTTGATCACACCACTTCATTTACGCTATCATTGACTTGGTTACTGTGTGTTCATTCATGGTGTGATATTTTCCGTTTGACCCCCACTCTTGATTATTTGATTTATTTCTCTCATTTATCTATTTGGGGACATCATAAAAAGGGGGAGAATGAATTATCTTATTATGGGGGAGATTTGAAAGATTGAGTTTGTTCACAAATTGGTATATATGTTTATCTCACTTCAAACTCGATATGTCACGTGGTATTTTGCTTTTTCTCATGTGTGTAGGTACTACATGGATTATCATTGTATTGCACACCTTGATGAGAAAAGCGTTGAGACTCCTGAAGATTTGAAGATCAATCGATGCAGTCTTATTCACTTGTACTCTTTCAGTTTTGGGTTCATGGAAGGGTAGATTTGTATAGGCAATTTTTTATGATTGATAATTCGGCTGTTTGTTTTTATGTATGTACCGGCATAGACATAGGGGGAGATTTGTAAGGACATTTTTGTCCATGAGCATTTTATATGTCGTACGCCGTTACACCGTTGAGAATATTTCAAAATCATACGCTCATCAACGGAATCCGAATATCAAAGGCAGAAAAGTAATCAGGGAACAGACCGGACCGATCCGACCCAGATAAAAGAACCGATCCGGTTCCTCCGGACCTATCCGCCTAAAGAGACCGGATCGATCCGCCTGCTGAGGTGAGGCCAGTGTACCCCGGATCCATAGCGAACCGATGAAGCTAAAAAGCCGAACCGATCGGATGCCAACCGGATTGATCCGCCTTCAAAAAGGAACCGATCCGATGTCACCGGACCGATCCGCCTAAAGAGACCGGACCGATCCGACGAGGATAATTTCACACAGATCGTGTTCAGATCATGTTCCGATTTTTAGGGCTCAAGTTCTCCTATTTAATCCCACTACGGGAAGTGGTTTCTTTTCAAGACTTCTATACACGATTTTCAGAGTAGAGAAAGCCCCAAGTCTTCACCTATTGAGTACCAATACTCTAAGTATTTTGATTCACACAAAATCCATACACTTGTGAATCCTTTTGGTAACCCAGGAACGCAGTTTTGCAGTTCAACCCTTGTGGAGGAGACCGTTCTTCTTCTCCATTGCAGCCCTACTGGAAAGGGATAATTCCAGCCGCGACTAAAGAATCCGATACCTGAGGGTAATTCTTAGTCAACTTGTATTTTCATTGTAATCCGATTGTAAGCCGTTTTCTTACAAATTATAGTGAAAATAAATGGTTTTGCCCCTGAGGGGGATTTTTCCTTAATTGCATGTGTTTGAATGTTCTTGCGTAGATTATCAATTTATTCAATCACATACTGCTGCATGTTTAGGGTTTGTTTGTGTTAAAAGGGTTTTATATATAATTTGATCATTTGAACGCGAGCACACACGTTCTCAGAGTTACATTGGTACCGTGGGAGGTGTTGGTGCCACCCACGGGGCCATTCGGGGGCTATTTCGGATTTTCACCCACTAACGACATGTTTTTAAGCCTAATTCTAGAAATATGCAAATTATCGCCGTATTCTCAAATCGAGAGTCCCGCGGCTGCATGGTCAGTTCCTACGAGTTACATTGGTCCCGTGGGAGGTGTTGGTACCACCCACGGGGCCGTTAGGGGGCTATTTCGGGTTTTTCCCCACTAACGTCATGTTTTGCCTAAGTCTAGAAATATGCAAAATGTCATCGTATTCTCAAATCGGGATTCCCGCGACTGCATGGTCAGTTCGCACGAGTTACATTGGTTCCGTGTGAGGTGTTAGTGCCACTCACGGGGCCGTTTGAGGGCTGTTCTCTAACACCTTGTTTTTAAGTTTAAGTCCTCATATTTTCAAATTATCATCGTATTCTAAAATTGGGAGTCCCGTGACTGTGTGGTCAGTTCCTACGAGTTACATTGGTCCCATACGAGGTGTTGGTGCCTCTCACGGGGCCGTTCGGGGGCTGTTTCAGGTTTTAGCCCTCTAACACCTTGTTTTTAAGCTTAAGGCCTCATATTTTAAAATTATCGTCGTATTCTTAAACTGGGTGTTGGTGAGAGGTGTTGGTGCCTCTCACGGGTTCGTATGAGGGTTGTTTCGTGTTTTTTCTATCTAACGCCTTGTTTTTACGCTCAAGTCCTAATATTTTTTAATTATCATCGTATTCTCAAATCGGGGATCCCGTGATCACGCGGCCAGTTCGTACGAGTTACATTGGTCCCGTGTGAGGTGTTAGTGCCATGTTTTTAAGTTTAAGTCTAGACATTAGCAAGTTGTCATCGTATTCTGAAATCGCGAGTCTAAAATATTTTCAACATATTATCCAACAGTGAAACCAATAATTATCCCATACTCCTTCTAATTATCCCATACTCCTTCTAACATACTATCCAACAACAAGTCAACAACCTATAATTATCCAACAGCCAGACCAAAAAAAACCAAATAATTATCTCGTACTCCTTCTATCATCTAAAAGATTTAATAGATAATGCATATCAATTATATAACTACTTTAGTTAATGTACAGAGTACCTGGTGTGTAATAAAGAACTGGTATCAAATTTGTTAGATCTGCAATACGTAAACAATGTGTTATGAAGAACAAGTATGTAAAATTAAATAAAGTACCTCACGAAACCACTGAATTGTTTTTGAAAATTAATGAAAGTACGGGACCGTATGGGGGCTGCTATAATGAAATATAGGGGCTGCTACAAAACTTCCTTCAAATAAAATAGGGGTTGGGGTTGGCTTTTGCGTAAGTAGAGGAATGTTTGAGTTGGATTCTTTGGTTTTCTTAGGTTGGGGTTTGAAGATGCAATAATCATACATATGACCTTTGTCCATATACTAAGAGAAGAGGGATGGAATATTTTTACCTGAACTCTGCAATTCATCCTCAACACTTGTCCACTAATGCCATTGATCCTCACGGCCACGAATTTGCTGTGCTAACCTCCACTGTACCTGCAACTATCATGTTTATACGTGGATGGACTATAGACCTGCTCGATCATCTTGACTACTACAATCAACTATGTAAAGAATTGCAAATACAATAAACGCATAACAAAACTATTAATAAATAATCAAAACTTTACCTCGACGAATGTAGTGGTTCAATTAAATCCAACATCTTAGTACTGATGTTTGTGAACCCTACATTTAAATTAGTCAAATGGTTAATAAAACAAATAAAGATAAAAATTTATACTCAACTTCTTAATAGAGAAAATAATCAAAACCTCAATCGCAATAATTGTCCACGTTTGAAATGCTCTCTCTTTTATTCTTCGGTCTCTGAATGGCATCTCAATTTGTTAAAAAACGAGGAGTGTACAATTTAATTTGTATGTTTAGCATTAGTCTTCCAAAAGTGTGATGAAAAGATGACAACTCTTATCAACGTAATATATGAAAGGAAAAACAGTAAGATAAATGATAGTATAATTACATCGCAGTAGCCTTGAATGAGTGAGTGTCTGTCAAGAATAGAGAAAAGCGATGCAACTGCTGCTGAGCCCTTGGCAAGATCGGAAGTCATGCTCCCAGCTAGGCCTGTCAATGGATCGGATTTTATCCGAATCCGAATCCGATCCGTTTAAGCGGATATGGATCATGCCTAAAATCCGATTATCCGATTACCCGATTACCCGATTATCCGTTTATTAAATGGAGCGGATTTGGATTCATATGCTCCGATCCGTTAATAATCCGATCCGATTAATATTTTTAATATACATATATAAATTATATATAATATATTTTTCATTAATATATATTGTATTTAATAATATTTTATATACATATTTTACATATTTATTATAATAGTTCTCTATTTCATTATCTATTTTTATGGAACATTTGCAAAATAAATTTATGAAATAAGAGTTGAAAATAAAAATGTTGCAAATCAAGTTTAAGATAAATGGATAATCGGATAATCGGATCCGATCCGAATCCGTTTAATATTAACGGATATGGATTTGGATTTGCCTGATCCGATCCGATTAATAAACGGATCAGATCCGAATCCGTTTAACATAAACGGATATGGATTTGGATTTGCCTGATCCGGTCCGAATCCGATCCGTTTACAGGCCTACTCCCAGCATCAGTTATGACTTTCCCATTACTAACCAGTGTGAAAAAAGTCTTAAAAACATCACTCGTTGTATGCATATATGCATTCAGTAGCGTATATGCTATAACTGTATGCATATATGAACACAACAACATATATGCAAACAGTAGCATATATGCATACATATATGCAATAACTGAATACATGTTAATAACTTCTCCACGTGTCAATCGGGTATGTTAGTGAATTAAATTATCATAACATCGTGCATTAAATTATCCATACAATGTCAAGATAATAGAAGCATTAGTAAGGCACCTAAGGTTAGTGATGATAATGAGACGAAACGACGAAACATATTAAAATTTTCTAACCAAATCATTAATTTCAACACATGAACACATTATGACTATTTAGAAATCCATTTTATTATTCCCATGTGAGCATCGCAGAGTTGCCCGTGTCTAAGAAATTTTGTGAGCATTTTTAAATACTTAAGAGAGAAAGAACCGCACGGGTATGGTCATTTAACACCCAAACAACAACTAACTCAAAATATTCTAAAAAAGCGATTGGAAAAAAAGACTTACTTTGATTTACAAAAAGAAATATTACTACAATTACCTCTACAGATTGCTGTGTGTTGGCCCAAAAGTGTCCCAAATAAAGGTCTCCATAACGTTATTATAAATTTTATCACCACCTACATGACAAACAACAGACAACCATGTAATGTATGACGTTAGTATAAAATTCTAAGATATAACACCCCAAATGTTTGATCCTACAGTATAAACAACAAATACAACCAAGTAATGTATGATGTTAGTTTAAAATTTCAAAATATATCACACCAAATGTTTGATGAAGTGATAAATAAAATTATAGCACACCAAATTTTTTGTCGATGATATGAAAATGAAAAGAAAATTACTAATTGAAATCTTCCTAAGAAAAAAGAAGATACAAATTATGAAAACAAATTTTTAAAATTGACAAATTATGAAAACATTTAACACCCATTATTTTACTACAGACATTACAAAATACTTTTAAAAAATAAATAACCTAAAGAACCCATTCCTCTTCCTTCACTAATCTATCAAACCCTGGCCCTTCTTCAAATGCCAAAGTGGAATGGAGGATTAGACATTATCATATTCCAACCAATCAAACCCGAACAAACTCATCAGATTTGAAGTAGAGTTCTAATATGATAATTTCTAAAATAAAGAGATTAAGATTTACCTAAATCGAATCCATTTGACTAACCTCCATTCCACTATCATAACTCTAGTAGCAAGCAGCCACCACTTTGCTCATAAATTATATATTCAGTAGATAAAGAGAAAGGGTTGTGGTTTATAATGACATCACAAATATATTGCAAAAGAAAAGAGTGAGAGCCAAAATTAATACCTGAGATACCCATCTCCTAAAACCCAAATCGCCCCTGCCTCAATAACCCTCAGCGAACCAACCAAATGCTTTTCCCTCCTGAAAAACCCGTTGAACCACCATACACGACCATACGAACCCTTTAAAATCCTCACCTGCTACCAACGTTTGGGGAAGAAACCTCGCACCTGCTACCAGCATTTGGGGAAGAAACAACTCTATACGGTATGGACCATACCCAACATCGCACCTTTTCCACAGTTTAGGGAAGAAAAATAAACAAGATGAGCGGGGAAATGAAAATTTGAGACACTTTGTTTTGTTTTAGGATTAATAGTGGTCACGGCCTAGGGCCGTGTCCCACCCACCGCGATCCATTAATGAACCTAAGTGGGATGTATACTGCCTATTGGTCACGACCCATATCCGTGATCCATACCAAGAAATGGTCACGACCAATATCCGTGATCCATACCAAGAAATGGTCACGACCCATATCCGTGACCCTCAATCTGTGATGCGCGACCTTTTTTTTATCAACCCTAGTGCTTGAATGAGGGATGGTCAAGACCCATAGTCGTGACCCACACCTAGAAATGGTCACGGACCTAAGCCGTGACCCTTAATGTGTGTAATCTCTTCTCCGTCATGCCATGGGTCACGGACTTGGGCCGTGACCCATCCACAACCAAGCTTGGAGGGAATTTTATCGCGAGTTTGGTGCCAAGATGGTCACGACCTGGTTACGGCCTAAGTTCACGACCATAGTGGTTACGGACTTGGGCCGTGACCACTTCCAGAGCATCGATAATTTAGTGTGATAATAAATATGGTCACACCAAATATTGAGTGGGTCATGGCCCAAGTCCGCGACCAGCTGGTCGTGGACTTGGGCCATGACCCACTGGGCGTGACCATTCGCAGGATTTGGTGTAGTGAATAAAAGTGCACGTGCTCAAGGGATAAAGTTTAATTCATGAAGTTATTCATAAAATTAATGATTTAAGAACTAAAGTCTATTAACTTCTAAAATCGAGAACATGCATCATTGAATTGTCTAATGGATCAGGCAATTATTAAAATTTATCATCGAAAACGGGGGCAAAATGCCCAGTAAAGGAGAAAAAAGAGAGAAAATATTTTTGAAAATTTTCAAATTTTTAATAAAGACATGCTTTGTAACTAAATTATGGTCAAATTCAAGAACTAATCTTGCAATGGATAAAATACCCCACACCCCCAACTTAAATGTTGCATTGTCCCCAATGCGTCCATTAAAGAACACAACACAAAGATAGGAAAAGAATGATATTACCCACATTTGGAGAGATCTCCATAAGTACAAGTCCAAATGAATCTGCAAAACAAGTTAGTACAAAGCAAAGGAAGAATATATACCGATGTATTAAGTTAAATGAAGCTATGTTACAAGTCACAACAATATAGAGGGGCTGAAGTGCAAATACTAGATAAATTGATGGTGAACTTTTTAATTTTATAAAATGGAAGGTCACACACATCAAAATCTAATAAACAACCACAAACTACATTTTCATTTCCCATTTCATAAGTTCAATACAAAACAACTTAATACATTACAACTATTAAAAAGAAAGAAATAAAAATAAAATAAAATAAAAATATAATATAATATCCGACCCCAGAATACAAAAATATGACCCAGTACAACAGTAGCCTAGTGTCCGGAACCACTAGGATCAGAAGGGCCCTGAAAATGAGGAGGTAGCGCTGTGTCCGAATCATGCCTCTGCAAATAAAGATCTCTCATCATCCGCTGCATCATTCGGTACTCATGCCTGTGCTGCGCTCTAGCCTGCCTCTACTCGGCCCACTACTGCCGCTGCTCGGCCTGATAATGTCACTCTTCGTCCTGCTGCTGGTCCAGGCAGGACTCCCATATAGCCCACCTGAGCTGGGTCTCCTCCCAGCGGTGGTCCTGCGGTGCCCTGTATGCCTCAAAGTGGGCATCAAAATCTGTGGGTGGCACCTGTGAACTCTGCCCCTTCTCTGCCATCCTAATCTCAGCCTCCTCATCGTCGGGCTCATCATCTACCTTTGCCCTCTGCCTTTTGTTCCCCGGTACCCCACTCGTGTTTCAGCATCTTCAAAATATTGTTCTTTGTGAGAAGCCCGAGTGGGTCCTGTTTGCGATCAACATCGAATTCTGGGAAACCGTACGATAAACAAATCCTCGTGATAAGGGCAGGAAAAGGAAGGGAGAATGTACTGGCTCTCTCCTTAGCTGCAGTGCACATCATATCCAGAAATATATTGGGCAAGCTAATATCGCCCAAATTATTTATCAGTGCGTAGATAAATGCGGCGTGCTTGTGACGCACCTCAGACCGATTGCTCATCACCATGAATGAGTGGACATTGATATAGTGAAGTAGTCTCAGTAAATCCTCCATTGCAGCTGAATGAAAGGCCATTTTTTTCCATTCTTCCCTCGGTGGAAGGGTCTCAATCAATGTCCTGAGTCCAAAAAGTTTCCCAGTGGTAAAACTGACTGATTCCTTGGGGTTCGGTACATTCATAATGACAGCCAAATAAGAACGGCGGAATGGTACCCTCACCCCTCGGACCATGGCCTCGTATGTAGTCGGCCCATACCCTTTTACCACCACTAGTGTCGCATAAAAAATCCTGAACAACTCTTCATTGATGCGACAATTAATGGCGCGAAAAGGCTCCCAACCCTGGCGCCGCAAAAGAACACGCACCTCGTCTGACAAATCAACAAGATTCCAGGCTAAATTGTAGGCCAAAGGCCTCTGAGCACTCTCAAAATATGCTTTGAACTACTTCCATTCTTTCTTGCAACGGAACCTCTCGAAACCTTGGGTGGGCACGCACAGAGCGGAATCGTATTTCTTTAGGTTTGCCATTTCAACCTACAAAACAATAATTAGGCAAAAAAAAAAAAATTGTAAGCGCAATTAATGGCTAGTTAGTGAACTAGTTGAAATAGTGGAGCATGTGCGCAAAATCGAGGAAACAAATTCAACACTGCGATAAATTTTTTTGGAATGCGACAAGGAGTGAAAATCACCCAAGTGTGCGCCAAAAAAAGGATTGAAAACTATTTGTGGAATTTCAGCGAACACTTGGCATGCGCAATGTGAAATGAGGGTGCGAAAGTGCCATTGATCCAACAAACAAGCCCCATTCATGAACAAAATCATTTAGCAATCAACACAAATTGTTCATGAATGGATTTTAATCAACATTGTTGCACAAAAGTAGTTGGAACAACAAACATGAGAAAAAACTCAAACAATGTCCAAAAATGTGTAAACAATATGAAAGTGACGTTAAACCAACAAATCAATGACAAAATCAAGTAGTTAGTAAGTGTTATACCTTAAATGAGTAGAGAAATGAGGTTAATTTGAGCAAAAAGGGTGGAGGAAAAAACTAGGGCACGAGATCGGTTAAGAGGAGAGGAGAGAATAGAAGAAGGGGAGAAAAGAAGCAGATCTCGACAATTAACTGGTCGATCGATCGACCAAGCAGTTAATTGCCTACTGCCTCAAATTTTAAATGGGGGGGGGGGGGATTGTAATTTTGGGGGTATAAGGGGGTATAAGTATAATATATATATATATATATATATATATATAAGTATATCAACATAAAAATACAAAAAAAAAAAGAAAAAAGAATTAGACTAAGTATGCCCATATATAGACATGTGTAACCAAAAATGAAAAATATATACGACGAGTGACACACACGCATGGTCATAACAAAATGAAAAATAAAATAAAATAAAAAAGAAAAACAAATGCAAATGCGTGAGAACGCGTGTGTGTAAAATTAAGAAAAAATATTTTTGTGATTTTTTTCATTGTTTTCTTAAGAAGTGTGTGTCGGGGCGCCTAGTCTCCGCAAATTCAAGTGCGTTGAACCTACAAAAGAGTTAGAACCAAGCATACAGAAAGAAATAAAAAGAGAATACTAATTACACTGGGCTAAATTAAGAGAAAATAAAAATAAAGAAGTTAGTATATACAACCTACACATAGGATGTCCAATTAGCTATATACTAAAAGTTGAAATTTTTGAGGGTCCATCCAAAACACAATTTGACTTTGACGGATCAACAGTGGACCCTTCCGGACATGCATGCCTCCCGAAAAATAGGAATTCCGTTCAAACGACGGAAGGCATGTGTAAGGCGATAAAAGTGAACCATCCCCAATTGAAACTTTGGGAGGGAGGATGGGGGATTTGGATAGGAGGGGAGACAAATACACGTGTGGGCCGAGAAAAATTGGATCAACTCCCAAGTATTTTAAAGTTGGAATGGGAGGCGGCGCACATGAAGGCAAAGATGCCGTTATGGAAGGCTGCTCGAGCGGGTACTCCTCGTCGGTGAAACGGTTTGGAACTGTAAAGTTTTGAACCGATTCATCTGGTACTAGAATTGGTGTGACAAGATAGAATAAAGACGAGGATGAAAGAAATTCAATCTCAGGCGATGAGTGATCATCGCTTGAAAATTGAATTTCGGAAGAAATAGGATCGTTTACAATGAAACTTTCTTCTTTGAAAATCAAAGAAGAAACAAGTTCATTGCAAATGGATACTATGCCATTTTCATCCTCATTTTCATTCTCTACTACACCATGGGTCAAGTCAAGGATGTTTTGTTCCAAAGTAGGAATGAAGTCCTCATTTGATTCAAAACAATCCTCGACTTCAAAAGTCTCGAAAGAAAAGTAGTCGTTGGATTCAAATAGTAAATCCAACTCGTGTTCCCGACAACGATTTTCTTCTCGATATCGATTTTCAATCCTCTCATTTTCAAGCATGCGCAATCCCTCACTAAGGAGCGGATTCTTGAAAATGGGAAGTTTGGAAATTGTTCTCGGGACTACACTCAAAATCATTAACATCAGAATTTTGAAAATGATTACAATTTGATTCGAAATTCTTATTATAAAGATCTTGCGACCCAGAATCAAAATGATCACGCTCAAAATTGATGTAATCTAAACTTTGACTTTTGTAATACTCACCCAATGTCATTTTAGATGTTGCAACTTTTTGGGATTGTAAGTATTGACCAAAAGTCAATGGTTTACCAAAATTTTGAGAGTTATCATTAGGATTCCAAAAAAATTTAGAATAAGACATGCTTACCCCAATAAATGCTCGAGAGGACAAATTCCACAAATCAATGTGCTAAGCGTTTCAAGGCGCTCAAATGTAGAAGTCCTGCAAAAAAGGTTAAAAAAAAGAATACAAATACAAAAGAAAGAATACTACGAACTAATAAGAAAATTACAATCTACAACAAAATAGTCCCCGACAACGGCGCCATTTTGATTAAGATCGGGGAAAACAGCGCGCGCCAAACGACGGTCATTGTTTTAGTTTCACCACCTCAATATAAAAGAAACCTAAATTATGACTACACTCAACTAGTGAGTATAGCGGTAAGTCGAGTATCGAATCCACAGAGAGTGTTTGATAGATCCTAGTTGGATTATTAATTCAGGAATAAAAGTGTAAAAGGGTGATGTGTAAATGTAAATAAAAGAAAAGAGAGAAGTTAAGTCTAAATATAAGTAAAGCGACGATCGGGATATCATCCAACCATACGGCTCGAAACAACTAATAATCAGAATTTTGGCTCGAAAGCAATTTAATCGAGCATTTTCAGTTAATCATAAACTTCACACAATAAGGAATTCAAGCCAAAGTTGTGAGAATAAACAGTTAACCGGAAATTGGTCGCATGCGGATTAAACTCGGATTATCGCTATAAACACTAACGTTGCATGACAAAGAAAGTTAAACGCGTAATAATCCGACTTTAATTCGCACGGGTTCAATTAAACCAATTTTGCACAAAACCTAATTTTCAGAGCTCGGGGCCCGTTAATAGCGGAACAAAATCCCGACCCTATTTATCTAGGGACAATACATGAATTAAATTATATTAATTAAACTAGAAAAGAAAGAAATAAATCAATTAAACTAATTAAGAAAGCATGGAAATTAATCTACAAAGCAAGGAAAAATGAAGAACAAAGCTATATTAATGGAGATGGAAGTGAATAGTTCAATCTTACAAAACCAAATGGTTGTCAATCCAAGAAGAGAAGAAGATGATCTCTCAAAACCAAACCCTAACCTAAAATGTCTTCTAAAACTAAGTATATCTGATATTACAAAAAAAAAATGGCTTATATAGTAAATTGGAATAAAAGAAAAGAAGAAAGAAAAGAAAGCAAAATATCTGCAGAAAACAAGGGATCGATCGATCGACCAAGGCAAAATTTCGGCTGTACAGAAGGATCAATTGATCGACCAAAAGGGTCGATCGATCGATCAAGCAGGTCACAGCCAAGCAGCAACTTCTGCATTCCTTTTCTTCCCTTTTCCTCCTCCTCCTTTGGTTCAATGTTTTTCCCTCCGCTGAAATTGCCGTAACTTCTTCATACCGACTCAGAATCGCGTACTGTTCACGGGCACGCGAAGCTAGCGAGGAGGGCTACAACTTCCATGAGATGTAGATCCAGGTGCCCAAGCTATGAAATGACCGAATTGCCCTTGAACGTGCGGATGCATATGGAACTTCACCGGAATGCATCCTAATCCCATACTTAGTAGTTAAATACCTACAAAAGCCCAATTATACCTCATATAGGATGGTATAAATATAAATCGAGGTTGGAGGGTTAAAGGGCTTAAACATGGAGATTAAGGCACCTGAGGGGGTGTAACACCCCGTATTTTTATAATTAGTTTAATTAATTTTGGAAATCGGAGAAAAATAAAATTTTGGATTTTTATAAATTTTATAATTTAAAATGTTGGTTTTTATATTTGAAAAATAAATTTTCAAACGGAATTGGAATCGGAATTAAAATGGAGTTTTAATTGTATTTTTATTATATAGAAGAGTCTTCAAAACATAAAACTCTCTAAGAGTCCTCGGAGCATAAAAACTCTCTAGAAAAAAATATTTAAAAATATTGAACGGTACGATCGAGCTGAAATTTTTTGTAGCTTCCTCTCATCTTCAGCTAATTTTTTGTAAAATTTCATCCAATTCCAATGGTTCGATCGTCCGGAATAAATTTTTTAGTGTTTGTATCTTATTAGAGTTCTATTAGGATTAGGTTTCTTAATGACTATATAATGACTCTAATTCGTGGGGGGACTTCTCATAATCACTTTTTTTCAAGTTTTTCACTAGAGAACACTTCTAAAAATATTTCCTCTCAACCATAATCATCAACCTCCAACATAATCAAGGTTTTGTCGCCAGATTTGAAGGCTTATTTGGGTTTTAATCAAGATTGGTCCAAGAACACTTCTTTGCTAATTTTTCGAGAGAAATTCGAATTTCTAATCAGATTTTCAACACAATCTTCATAGGCATGAATACTATATTCTTTTCCTTTAGTATTATGCTTTTTAAGTTTCGCGTAAACACTTAATTACATATTTTCTTAAAATAAAGTAGTGACTTAATTAGGAAAAGTGGACACTAATTATGGGGCTATTTTTATTAAATCTTTTAATCTGAATAATATTCATAACCCTTGGGTACGTAGGATTCATGAGTGATTTTGGATTTTATTGGTGTAGGTTGCATGTAGAAAAACCCTAACTTTAAAATAAATGATTTTTGGGTGCATATAACTCATGTAATACGTGTAAAGATAATAAAATTTGGTTTTTGAGGTATATATTTGTATAATTAATTTAAAATAATTAAATGAGATTATTTGGGTATTTTTGATGTTGTGATAATTTAATTAAAGATTTAATTGAATTGGGCTATCATGCGTAGTTTGGAACATTGATTTATTATGCATATTTGTGTGACTTGTTGATATTATTAAATATCTTTGTGGTGATGGGTCAATTGTGTATTTTTGCTCTCCATATATTTTAAGATGCCTTATAGGTATGGGACAAGTGGGTAGGCCTTTTAATGATTTACGCTTTCTAGGTATAGGACTAGTGATGGTAGATTATCACGGTTTTATGATGTCGGGGGTGGGCTGATTTTTATTACTTTATCGTCGTTACGCTAGTCTAGGTACGAGACTAGGTTGTGATTTATGTTAGAAAATCTTCCTATACATAGGTTAGGACGTATTGATAACTTGGGGACCCTTAGTTATGGGACTAAGGGGTATTTTGAGGATCTCACATCGATTAAAAGGGTGGGGTGATTATAAATTGAGAATTAATGCCTAATATAAAAACGGGTATTAAAATTTGTGGTGACATAATGTGTCGGGGCCGACAGTTTAAACACGTCAGAGGACGATTTGTGTCGTGTCGTGTGTGGAACTTTGTCATGTGTCGGGGCCGACAGTTTAAACGGGTCAGAGGACGATTGACAATGGAAAGTGTGACACTTTAATAAAAAGTGAGAACAATAATAAAAATTGGTTAATTTAATAAATAAACATCGTGGGACTTGGGAATTTTAAAATGATATTCGTGTGCCTTTTAAATGAGGATTCCTACGGGTAATTAGTAATTTATATTTATTGCGTTTAGATTATTTCATTTAATTTAAAATATTCTCTTGTGATATTTATTGCGTATAATGTTATTGTATGGATTCTAGGATCCTATATGAGGGGAGTAGTGTGTATTCTTGCTCGGGGATTTGGCTCTGACCCACGCGTTGACTAATCTTTTCAGGATTAGAATTTGAGAAGTTGCATAAGTTTATCAGAGTTATCTTTTGGAGGTGCAGCTGGAGTTATTCATTTTATGGTATAGTTTAGTTAGACTTTCCTTTTCAGTCGTATTTAATTATGAGACTTTATTTTAGTTTTATTGGGCCATTCGGTTCCAAAGTTGTTTAGAGGATTTCTATCGGGATTATTTAGATTTTATTTAATCATTATTGGAGATTGGATTTATTCGGAGTTAGCATATGATGGATCTTTTATCGCTTAGTTGTTTATGATCATTTGAGATTGATTCAATTAATTATCTTATGGACTGATTTATTTATGTCTCATATCTGTCTCATGCTAAGAATGATATTTATTTTGTTCACGCTTGGCATAGTTCGATGGCAGTGGATGGCCACCCCGTCTGTTGGATTTTGCGGGGTGTGACAGGGGGCTAAAATGCGTAGGTTCGATGGATGAAATACGCAATATTTGTGTATTATCACCAATGCAACTACGCCAGATTCAATCAAGCTCAACTCGGTTAGCAGTCTCTTCGACATCCAAGGCCTCATCATGATATGCAAACTCACCCATGGGCTCAAACCCAAGTAGCTCATAAATGTCCTCCTACGTAATGGTAAACTCCCCCCACACAACAAAGAACGTGTGAGTTGTAACATTCCATTGGGAAACTGACCGGGCGGAAAAAGTGTGTTCGTGTGAGGACACAATCGTTGTGTGTTTCGCCGCCGCGATACAAAAAAAACCTAAGCTACTACTACACTTGACAAGCAAGCACAGCGGTAAGTCGGGTATCTTAAGAAATCCACAGGGAGCGATTGAATTTTAGATGTTAATTGTTTAATTACTTCATGAATAAAAGTGTAAAATAAATAAATGAAAAGGTGATGGTTGGGAATGGTGATAAAAGAAAAAGAATATGTTACGCTACGCAAAAGTAAAGCGAGGATCGGGATCGCATTCTACCAAACGGATCGAAACAACTACTAATTAGAGTTTCGGTTCGAAAACATTTAATCGAGCATTTTTAATTAATCATAAACATCACACAATAAGGAATTTAACCCAAAGTTGCGAGATTAAACATTTAATCAAAAATAGTCACACGCGGATTAAATTCGGATAATCGCTATAAACACTAACGTTGTGTGACAAAGAAAGTTAAACGCATAATAATTCGATTTTAATACGCGAGGTTTCAATTAAATGCAATTTTACCCAAAACCTAACTTTCGGAGCTCGACGCCCATTAATGGCGGAAACGCAATCCCAACCCTATTTATCTAAGGTCTAAGCATGAATAAACTAATTAATACTAAGAAAGCAATAAATAAGCAAGGAATAAATAACTAAAACTAATTACCTAAGCATGAAATTAAACAAAAACAATGGAAATAAACTAGAACAACTATATTAATGGTAAAGGAAATGAAAAGTTCAACTTACAAACCCCAAATGGTTATCATCCCAAAGAGAAATGAAGAAAACCTCTCCAAACCCAAACCCCAAACTAAGCTAAAAAACTGATTATTTTCTCTCAAATGAGAGAGAATTGGTTTTATACAAAATATCCCATGGCAAACTTGTAATAAAAGGGAAGAAAACCAAAAATCTGGAGGGCCGAATCGATTCAGAAGGGGAAGTTCGAACTGCAATTCTGCAGCAATTCCGAATCGATTCGGATTTGGGGCGAATCGATTCGCCCCTACAGGTCTGCAATTCTGCAGCTTTGTCATGTTTTACGGAAAATACCGCCATTTCTTCGTTATAGCTCGGAATGAGGTAAGATCGGAGGCTACGCGAAGATAACTCAGAGGACTACAACATCCAAGAAGACATTAGGCTAAAAAACAAAATATGAAATGACTAAAGTGCCCTTGAATGTGACCTTGAGTGTACTTTTACAGTAAAAACCATCCTAAAAATGCTATAACTCCATCAATACAACTCGGAATCATGCACCATCGGCGGCCACGCGAAGAGAAATCAATGGACTTCAACTTCCGTGAAGATCTCGGGATTCAAACCCGAATGCTAGAATTACTAAAATGCTCCCGAAGCTGCAAAAGTCGACGAAACATTTCCGGAAAGCGTCCGAACTTCATACTAAGCATCCAAATACCTACAAAATCTCAATTAACCCCTAAAAAACATGTTAACATAGAAATCCTAGGTTGTCTGGTTAACGAGCATAAGTATAGGGATTAAGATACCCAAGGGGGCTAATAAGGCGTAGGTTAACGGGTGAAATACGCAATATTTGCGTCGTATCACCCCCCTAACTTACACATTGCTAGTCCCTAGCAATGAAATAGGAAACAACAAGAACTACAAGAAAATTAAAAATAGGATACAAGTACAAAATGGGATGAAAAAGTAATAAAAAGATAAGGCCACTTTCGCGGGCGAACGATTGCATTTAGCATATGCAATAAGCCGTTAAACCCCTAGGTTACCCTAGTGGACGAGTGTCGTCTCGTGAGGGTTTTCAGGGATGAAACCCACAAACATCATATAGTTTCCTCGAAATATGCCCAACCCAACATGCGACAAACTCAACAACAGCGAAAAAGATTTTAAACGCGTTATTAGCATATTGAATGAATTCAAGCTAAAGTCCGTTGATATTAACAAGTTAAATGCACCTCATAGAATTGAAACTTTAAAAGTGGGAGAGTGGAGAGCACATGCATAGTGTGATTTGGCGAAAAACTTATATAAACCAGATACTAATCAAAGCAAGCATATATTCAATCCTCACGGGCATTACGCTCAACAAATGAATTCACTCGGAACGGGAGGTAACACACGGAACATGCGGGCATAAAGAGTAAATGTAAATGGAAACTAGGCCACACACATGTCACAAATGAAGAACGCTATATATAAAATGAAAAACTGTAATCTCAATGAAAGGATACCGCACACTAAAAGAGGCGAAATGAAATTTCACAGATTATCAAAACTATTATGACTTTTAAATTAAATGCACCCTAAGATCACATAGGACTTTATAGGGTTGTAATGTAGGTTTTGGGGTTAAGGTACGAAATGAAAGGTATATGTACGGATTCAAAGTGTTCGAAGATGAAAACTTGGAATAATGGGAATGATGCGGGCAATATCAAAAATGGAAAGTAACTTCCAAACAAGCATTAGATATAACAACTGAAGAGTAATCAAAGCTTATTGAACTATACACAACATATACAACTTTCTCTTTTCTTTTTCTTTTCTTCTTTTTCTCATTTTTCTCTTTTTTATTTTCTTTTGCTTTTTGCTTTCTCTTTTTCTTCACTTTTTTTTCACATCACTTTTCTTTACTTTTCAAACTCTCATATGCTTAAATTGCAACCTACATCACAATAACATCATTCAATCCCAAGCAACATTCCAAACAAAGGTATGGAAAGTATAAGTATGGTGTAAAACTCCAATGCGGAGTTGGTTATGGGAATGGGGTTATGAAACGAAAGACTATATTTAGGCTCAAAGGGGTTAACGAGGGTAAACATATAAGGGTGAGGTCAAGGCTAATATGGGTGATATAAGAAAGAGGGCCTATGATCATTTCAAAAAGTTTACGCAATTCTCGAGTCAAAACAATATATGAAAATCATGATCAAGTAACACATTTCAAGTATGAACTCAATTAATGAACGGTCAATTGCAAGATTAGTGAGATTACCAACGAATTCAACGTTTTCAATGAGAAAAGAATAGTGTATAACACTCACAAACGACGAAAGGTACAAAGCTTACTCGGTGTAAGTATATACAATGCAACAAAAGATTACCGAGTTATAAAAATCTTAAACCAAATCAATATAACCAGGAAAGTGCATATGCTCATGGGATAAAGTTTAATTCATGAAGTTATTCACAATATCAATGATTTGAGGACTAAAGTCCAATAACTTCTAAAATCGAGAACATGCATCATTGAGTTGTCTATTGGATCGGGTAATTATTGAAATTTATCACTGGAAACAAGGCAAAATTCCCAACAAAGGAGAAAAAAGAAAGAAAATATTTTTGAAAATTTTCAAATTTTTCACAAAAAGGCATACTTAGTAACTAAATGTGAGCAAATCCATGGACTACACATGAAATGGATAGAATATCCTACACCCCCTAACTTAAATGTTGCATTGTCCTCAATGCGCATTAAGAACACAACACAAAGAGAGGAAAAGAACGATATTACCCGAAATTGGAGCGATCTCCATAAGCGCGAGTCCAAAGGAATCTACAAAAAAAGTTAGTACCGAGTATAGCAAAAACAAATAACAAAAAGTTAACTAATTACACTAGACTAAATTAAAAAGGAAAGAAAAAAAAGGAAAGAAAGAAAATTAAAAAGCTAATTATTTACAACCTACTATTTAGACTACACACTAACTATACACTAGAAGTCTAAATAGTTGAGGGTCAACCCAAAAAGGTATTTGACTTTGAAAGATCAATGGTGGACCCTCCAAAGCGAACATGCCTCCCGAAAAATAAGAATTCCGTTTGAACAACGGAAGGCATGTGGGTGGTGAAAAAAGTGAATCATCGCCAATTTGAAATTTTTGGGGGACGATGGGGGATTTGGATAATAAGGGGGATAAGAACACTAGAGGACCAAGAAAAATCGATTCATCTCCCAAAGGTTTTTCAAATGGAATGGGAGATGGTGCACACATGAGGATAACATCCATCGAAAACAAGTCCGGTAAAGAGTCCTCATCGACAAAAAGTGTAGAAGTTTTAAAAGTTTCTACCGACTCACAGGAATCAACCGGTAATTCTAATGGTTCGATCACGGAAAACAAATATGGTGATGAAACAAATTCAATCTCAATCGACTCATCGTCGGAAGGATATTGAATTTCGGGGGAGAAAGATTCACATTCGATGAGAAATTCTTTGAAAAATTGAGGTGAAACACTAGTTTCCACCTCCTCATTATTTTTCACAAAAGAATCGATCTCATCGCAAAGTGCTTCAAATCCCAATTCATCACTAATAGCGTTATTCGCACTTTGGAGGAAAAGAAGAAAAGTTTCTTCCAAAGTAGGCTTCCTCGGCTCAAAAGCTTCGGACTCCTCATTTGGTAAAATCTCATCTTCTAAATCATCGGAATAAAAATCTTCATTGGTTTCAAAATATGAATCCAACTCAAGCTCCCAATAAAGATTTTCAATGCGATAAATGTTTTCAAGTCTTTCATTTTCAAGAAAATCTTGAAAATGGAAAACTTGAAAACTATCCCCAAAGTATGAATCATTAGAATAACCGTAATAACTATAATCAAAAGACATGGTTACCTCGTTGTTTATAGATGGAGAATTGGAGCAAGAAAGTGAGCAACCGCGAATCAAAGTTTCTTAGCGCTCAAATATGTTATCCTGCAAAAAAGGTTAAAACAAAGAATACAAATATAAAAGGAAAAATACTACGAAATAATAAAACAATTACAATCTAAAACACACTCCCTGGCAACGACGCCATTTTGTGACCGGGCAGAAAAAGTGTGTTCGTGTGAGGACACAATCGTTGTGTGTTTCGCCGCCGCAATACAAAAAAAATCTAAGCTACTACTACACTTGACAAGCAAGCACAGCGGTAAGTCGGGTATCGTAAGAAATCCACAGGGAGTGATTGAATTTTAGATGTTAATTGTTTAATTACTTCAGGAATAAAAGTGTAAAATAAATAAATGAAAAGGTGATGGTTGGGAATGGTGACAAAAGAAAAAGAATAAGTTACGCTACGCAAAAGTAAAGCGAGGATCGGGATCGCATTCTACCAAACGGATCGAAACAACTACTAATTAGAGTTTCGATTCGAAAACATTTAATCGAGCATTTTTAATTAATCATAAACATCACACAATAAGGAATTTAACCCAAAGTTGCGAGATTAAACATTTAATCAAAAATGGTCACACGCGGATTAAATTCGGATAATCTCTATAAACACTAACGTTGCGTGACAAAGAAAGTTAAACACATAATAATCCGACTTTAATACGCGAGGTTTCAATTAAATGCAATTTTACCCAAAACCTAACTTTCGGAGCTCGACGCCCATTAATGGCGGAAATGCAATACCAACCCTATTTATCTAAGGTCTAAGCAAGAATAAACTAATTAATACTAAGAAAGCAATAAATAAGCAAGGAATAAATAACTCAAACTAATTACCTAAGCATGAAATTAAACAACAACAATGGAAATAAACTAGAACAACTATATTAATGGTAAAGGAAATGAAAAGTTCAACTTACAAACCCCAAATGGTTATCATCCCAAAGAGAAATGAAGAAAACCTCTCCAAACCCAAACCCTAAACTAAGCTAAAAGACTGATTATTTTCTCTCAAATGAGAGAGAATTGGTTTTATACAAAATATCCCATGGCAAACTTGTAATAAAAGGGAAGAAAATCAAAAATTTGGAGGGCTGAATCGATTCGGAAATGGTCCGAATCGATTCGAAAACAGGGGAAGTTCGAACTGCAATTCTGCAGTAATTCCGAATCGATTCGGATTTGGGGCGAATAGATTCGCCCCTACAGGTCTGCAATTCTGCAGCTTTGTCCTGTTTTACGGAAAATACCGCCATTTCTTCGTTATAGCTCAGAATGAGGAACGGTCGGAGGCTACGCAAAGATAACTCAGAGGAATACAACATCCAAGAAGGCATTAGGCTAAAAAACTAAAATATGAAATGACTAAAATGCCCTTGAATGTGACCTTGAGTGTACTTTTACAGTAAAAACCATCCTAAAAATGCTATAACTCCATCGATACAACTCGGAATCATGCACCGTCGGTGGCCACGCGAAGAGAAATCAAAGGAATTTAACTTCTGTGAAGAGCTCGGGATTCAAACCCGAATGCTGGAATTACTAAAATGCCCCCGAAGCTGCAAAAGTCGACGAAACATTTTCGGAAAGCGTTCGAATTTCATACTAAGCATCCAAATACCTACAAAAGCTCAATTAACCCCTGCAAAACATGTTAACATAGAAATCCGAGGTTGTCTGGTTAACGAGCATAAGTATAGGAATTAAGATACCCAAGGGGGCTAATAAGGCGTAGGTTAACGGGTGAAATACACAATATTTGCGTCGTATCAGAAACCAATACTTGGAGCGCGGCGTTGTGCTTAGAAAAATTGAACTCCCCAAACTAGTTGGCTCGATAAAGACCAAACTTCGTAAGAGCAGTAGCGTGAGAGCTCTGCATATGTGCATGCCAGGTAGTGAAATGGGCTGGTGACCCCCCAAGTGCCTCGAAATCAATCTGAGAATAAGAGAAGTCATCTTCATAAAAAATGGGAGACCGACGGTCAAAGCTTAGTTGCTCTTGATGAGCAGCATTCAGGGCAGTGGTGTTAGGGGTAACGACGGTGCCAGAGGTGGCAGAGAGGGAGATTGGCTGAGCAGCGGTGGTGGTAACCTTTGAGGCACTTGAAGAAGCCATAAGTAAGCGATGATGAACGAAATAACTTGGTAAATAAGAGCTAGGAATGAAAATTGGGGAGCACAACCACATGTGGTGGTGTAAAAGAAGAGAGGGGAAAGAAACTAGGTAAGAGCGGGGAAACAATGGCCTTCCGATAGAGTTTCTCTCTCTAAGAATAGATGGAAGCTTGAAGAAGACGAAGGAAAGAGAAGGGTTTTTGAAAAAAATGAACGTTTGAAACCTTTTAAGGAACCCGTCTATTGAGTTTCCCACCACCACACGTGCAAGGCCGCCTACAATAATTTCAAATGGACACGTGGCACTTCGAAAAGTGTCTTGGCAGTTGAAAAGACAACGCCACATCATTAATGAAGTGACGCTTGGGTAATAGAAAGGATTTCCTTCTTAAGCAAGTTTGAGTTTTGGCGCCAGAATTTTTTATCAGACATATTCAATAAACGCCCAACGAAGGCACTGCCCCAATGATTAAAAAAAAAGCTACGATGTCCCCTCGCCACAAGTCTAAACGTTGTTTAATTATGACTCACCTACATAGGGGATAATTCTTCTTTTTTTCGAATAAGACGAAACCTTACAAGGGAGAATTTCACAAATCTCAACGACAGGGGCACTCCTAACGGAAAAACTCACTGCCTACAACTATACCCCACAAACATCACAAATGGGAGAATTTCACTTCCCCAAGGCCAAAACGAGTATTCGAGAAAGTCAATAAGTGTTTCGAGAGAATACCAAGTTAACCAAAGAAGCAAAGGCAGAGCGGTTAAAGCTCAGTAAAAGGAAAAAGTTACGATGTCCCCTCGCCAAAGCGTAAATAAGCTGGAACGATTCAACTTAGGTACATAGGGGAGAATTTTAATTTATCCTACAGGCGGTAACACAGTGGTCGTAATGAAGGGAAAGATGCCAGAACACAAAAAAGGTTCATCGTATTGCGAAGTTTTCGTGCAGACGTTTTCTTGTTCCCACAATAAATCTCTCCATGATGGGGCAAATGTAGAGGGGGCTTGAAGGTAATCCTGAGATTAGGGATAATTCCCTATTTACAACAGTATCTGGGGTTAAGGCATCATGGAAACTCAGCATGGTAACTCAGTAAGGCATCTCAGCGTGGCAACTCATATTTTAGCTTGTTGTGTTACTTAGACATATTGTATCTTTGTTTATATTGACTATGAGCTATAACGGTTGTAATGATGCAACGAGAATGATGATTATGAGCAAAGTCGAACGATACTCACGAGAGATCAAGCTTGGCAGGGCCTGGGAGAGCTTTCATGATCTATCGAACGACCTCGTCGTGGGAAATTTTGAGGGACTTGGTTTGAAGGATTGAGAAGTGAGGAACCATTGAGGCTTGTCCTAACCATCTTAGATACACCTGGTAAAACATCGAAAGACCCTGACCGTTGAACCTCGGGGGGGGGGGGGGGGGGGGAATAACCTTGAGTTCCATTGGGCGTTGAGTTATGAGACAAATAACCCTCTACTTAATGTCATCCACTTTATCTGATGTAACTAACTAGCTAGGCAATGTCAGACCTAAACTTGAGTAAACCACCGTGGTATTTGGGGCTGTCAGACAATTGGTGAGCCACCTCTGTGACGACAGCCCCCTGACACACAGTGGTTAGGCAAAAGTCACCTCTTGGAATTTAATGCTTATGACGTGGAGATAACTAGTGCATCAGGTATTTAATGCTTGTGACATAAAGTATGAGGGATGTGTTTCACAAGCATTAATGGCCGAGTTGCCTTGGGGGTAGTGTATGGGGATATTTAAGGACCCCAACCACCTCTGAGAAGAGGATGATCTTTTTGAGAGTTCAGAAGTTATTACTAGAGATAATATACATCAGAGAGAGAGAGTTATTACAAACCTGAGAGTTTACTCACTCACCATTGTCATTTTATTACGAAGCTTTTAATACTTGACAAATATCTCTGAGGGTGTTGGGTGTGTTTGGCTGCCTGCCAAGGTGTATCTAGGGTGCTTACTTCTCTCTCTCCCTCTAACCGAGTTACTTCTGAGTTCATTCTTATCCTTTGAGTCATACACGAGAGATTTATGAGTTTAACCAGGTTTATCTTCACGTCTACGTGTCCTGTAGTTAACAACAGTTTTGCTAGTTAACTTATCCTTACTGTACTCAAAAGGGGTTACGCCACCATCTTATCTAAACTACGCTCTTACTGGAATACTAATACGTTTCATAATGAATTTTATTAAATAAATGGGCATCTTAGGGGACAAAAGAGAGAGAATAATGATGTATATATATATATATATATATATAGACCGACATAATTGATATTCATCTTTTTTATTTATATATTATCTTAAAAATATTCAGACAAAAACCTTAGCACTTTTTAACTTCATCTCCCAATAATGGATAACCTTATAAGACGTTTGGAGAGCTATCTGGATTTCGAAACAAACATGAGAAAAAAACTTCAAGACATTGAAGATGAACTCTGACAGTACATACCACGTGTTCTTCATATGTATAACACAAGGTTACATTAAATTACCACAAATACCGCCACTAATTGAAGGTGATGACATTCCCCAAAACTTTGATACCTTGTGGAGTTTTTATATGCTTGAACTCATACCAAAGGATGAGGATTTGGTCAAGAGAAGGAACATTTACACACGACGGGTTAAAAAAACTATTCCAACAAGGACAAAACTCCCGAATTAACTTCATAAAATCACTTGACGATTTTGTTGATGCTTATCTTGAGTGCCCAGATAGTCAATTACCTTTTTAAATATATTTTTATTTTATAAGTAACGTTTCTATACCTTTTTCATTAGTTAGCAACTTGTATATCCACTTGTTTATGAGCTATATAGTATGGACAACTCTTATTTTTATTACAAATCTAATATTATATTATGTAAGTCCTCGCTAGGGGAATAGAAAACACGTCTATTCCATGGTGTTCATATATAAATTGCTCATTGTTACCTCTAGCGAGTACTACTAAAAATTACAGATTTACGCCAATCATGTAGACATTTGTTTCGCATTGAAAATTGTTAAAACTTCGCAATGCAATTTCAATATTTTGCAATGCAAAATATTGAATTGTAGTACTGTGAATTTATTAATATTTTGAAATGTGAAAGTTGACAACATTTCTCTTTTCGAAATTAAATTATGAACAAATAGTGAAAATAAATTGACAAATTCAAATATCTGACAAAATCATACAATATCTTACTGTCAATTTCGACATTTAATTATTCATCATCACATGAATTACAAGCTTTATCCGATTCATACTTAAAGCCATTACTTTCCAGAATTGTTTGAATGTCTAGTATACTCAAACTATTAGGACATTTACATCCATTAATGTTCTCTAAATGAATCGTATCATCTTGAATGCATTATGAATTACCAAACACTTCACATCTTATATAAATTGTATTGGATCGAAGGATTTCTTATTTCAAAATAATTTTTTAAATAAAATCCTCATATGTGTCGTACTCTTGAACATATTCATATTCTATCATACTCTTGGTAAACAAGATTGAAATCTCAATATCTAAATAATAAGAATCCTAATCAAAATTTAAGATTGGAAATCAATGTTACATAAATAACATCTTGAAAGGAAAAAAAGTCTAGTAAAAAAGATCTCGACTAAGATATAGGAGATAATCTTATATACAAGAAACATTTAAGAACACGTGTTATGTCAGTTGTCTCACATGCATTTTGCCACTTGTTATTAACCGTTACAACGAAAAGGGTGATTTTGGCAACTTACGTACTACAAACACGTGCAAGGGGCCTTAGACTAAACCTATTTTGAGATGGGGCTAATAATTTTACACGTTTTATGCTAAGGGTAGATCACTTAATCGCACTTTAATATAATCAATGATTAAGATTAAATTAATATCATAAGACTTGGTATCTTTGATTTGTAAAATTTATTTATTTTGTGATCCTTGTTTTTTTAATGAGACTAACAAATTTGTAGCCAAATTCTGTAAACTGGCAATTCTAGTTAGCTCTTTTTTTTTTATATTGAAACTAAAGCTATGAATGCGCCATACTAGGTTAGATAGGATTAGTGCGTTCCATTTTTGTTTTAGATCAGAAGGACCTAAAAAGTGAGATATTTATCTATGCTTCTTATGGTATATACAATACAAATACGTAGTTTTTGTTTATGTGGATGTGTAAAAGGGCTGAATATTATGTGGTGTAACAATATAATTTTTTTTCACTAATTATTTTCATCTGCAATGCAAATATATATATATTTAGGGGTGTAAAATGGACGGATACAAAATAGGATACCATACTATCCATTATCCGTATCCGTTTATAAGTGCATTATTCGTATCCTTATTCACTTAGATAATATGCATAACTATCCTTATCCGTATCCTTTCGATATCCCAAATTCGGATAATATTTGTATCCGTTTATATTATTTAATATACGAACATTGTTCTTATCAAGAATTGTTTGAAAATATTCTAAATCTTAACGAAAATAGTTTTTACACAACATACGATAAGATATTTTATTAAATATGATTATAGTAAAATGGAGAATAATATTTTAGGATGCTTAAAAATAGGTAAAAACATTCAATTTGCACTAAGTGACTCATCATTAACATGATATCATGTTCTTTTAGGTCAATGAGAGTTTAAGAAATCACTTTAGGGAATAAATAAATAAAGAAAGATTGGGTTTAAACTACTTTACATTGGCAATACCATTATCTACAAGTCGTGAATATGTCAACCGAATGGGATAATATATAGAGATATAGTTACTTTAGATAATAAGATGATCAGTGTGAAATAAATACATAGTGTGAAAGATGGTATTAAAGAGAAGAGACAAAGGGATATGATTGTCTTTATTGTGTTCATACATTAAATAGTTATTAGTTTTATTTTATTTTTTTTGAAAAACCATCGAGATAATCAAATTATATATATATATATATATATATATATAGACAGAGAGAGAGAGAGAGAGAGAGAGAGAGAGAGAGAGAGATAAAAATAGAGAGAGAGAGGTTCATAAGTGAACCTAAAATATGAACATTTTAATGAACATTAATAAAAAACACCTAACAACCCATTAATTTTAATTCATATGTTGTAATTGGTCCGCGCTAGTGGCAACGGACACATGTGTCGCTCGGATATTTTTTTTACACCCCACCCCACCCCACCACCCTCCACCCCCTCTCCATTTAGAAATCCCCTGAATTTCAACCCAACAGCTAAAAAAATGCGTGTCATACATGAAAACCTAAAATAACGCTTAAGGTTTGGGTGATTGCTGAAAGGGGTCGGGGTTTGTAGTCCCATTTTTCTTTCGAATGTGTTTTAAGTATGTCAAAACCAACTTTCTTTTTGAAAACCCTTTTCCAAATTTTAAACCGCACCAAGTGTGTGAACCAATTTTAGTTAAGCCCAATTTTATCTTTTCTAATCCTAAACATGCATCTAGGTGATTAAAGCAAGTAAAATAAATAAGTTCACAATGGCGACGCTGAATGTATGAGGAAACTACTAAGGGGAAAAAAATCTTGGATGACCCAAGCCAGATAATCACTATGATATGGTATTATAAAGTACAAATGGTAGACTTACTCAACGAATTGATCCCCCATAAGTCTTGACGAGCCTCTGATCCTTCAACCACTCATCCACAGTGCCCACACATAAGTCATTCTACGATTCTTGTCCACAACACACGCGTCCACATATGTCTCGGTGTCCACCGATATAGCTTGGCAATATCTACGATATTGAACACAAACTCCTTCGCTTCTTTATCGCAAAAACCCAAAGTTTAAAGTGATGAATAAACTCCAATAGTGCAAACCAAGATCTCTATAGCATATGAGTATGAATGCTCGGATCTTGAAACTCTAAGGATGGTTTTAGACTTTGAAAACCTTAGAAAACTTGTGCAGAAAATGTACTGTATGGAAATTAATTTTCTGGTTCTGCAACTTACGAAATTCTAAGAGAAACACGCCTTAAATGATAAACTTGAGTCGGGGTTCAAATGAGATGAGGCCGTCGTATAAACGAGATAGCAATGTCGTTTGAACGACAAAGCCATGTCATTTGAATGACCCCCACATGTCGTTTGAATGACTGTGAATGTCATTTGAACCATCTTAACAAAAGGAAAGGTTCTATACAACTATCAACAATCATTATCTAAGAATAAACGAAGTTCAACTCTTTTAAAAACAATTTTTTCAATAAAAATAACATCCTAAAAATATTTTTTGACTCCCATAAATATTACGCATTCATACGTGAGAGATCGGAATGCAATGAAGACATGGAACGTGCACCAAAATAATCTCGGCTTGATAAATATTTGAAGCTTGGCCGCAAAGTCTTCAATAAACTTTGTAATAGACTGTGTGAAATCGTGACAATAAAAACTCTATCTATGACTTAAAAATATTATTTTGTTCCGTAAATAAGTCATATGCTTACAATGGACTCAATTAGAAATTTTGTCCTTACAAATCTCCCCCTGTGACTATTTCGGGACAAAGTGAAATGCCTAAGCCGGGCCGTCAAGCTGTATGGTGCCTAAATCCCATCCCATAAAACCTAAAATCAAAAATTACAGGACAAGACTAGTAATGATGGTCCAATAAGCATGAGTTGTCTGAATGTGATGTAGACTTGAAATCTCGGATGTCTTAAGTATACTTAGACACATGAAACATACAAATACCCAGTGGAGTATGGAGGAACAAATGATATAACCATTATGATACTAATATGAAATATCAATACTAATTTGAAAATTACAATAAAATCATTTGTTAAAACTAGTGAGAAAAATATTGTGATACTAATTGTGAAAATAAACATAAAAAATCAGGGTATCAATTTGTGCAAAAATTATGTGCTTATCAAATAACCTGCTCATCAAACAACTAAAACTCCCCCTACATCACATACATCTCTACACCTTTGTTCGAATATACAATCAGTGAAAAAGATACCAATTTATCAATATATCTAGAATACGAATGTTGATGTAAAAAACTAGATCGCTCTAATTATTCAATCACAGATAAATAAATAAGACAGAGATTTTTAAAGTGGTTCGGTTAGGAATAAAGCCTACGTCCACTGTTATGTTATTGCTGAGTGTTTGCAGAATTCTTGATTACAAGTTCTCTCAAGAAATTCCGGTCCCCTTGAATGGGTTTGATACAAGGTATTTATAGCCTTGAGGCTGTACATGAAAGGTTCGATACATTAAATGATATACATGTGAAAGGGTAATTCATTTAATGCAGCGTGTGCGTCAAGAATATAATGAATAGTTGAACAGTTGTCCGTCTGGTAATTAATGATACGTCCGAGATGCAGTTCGGACCGCCTTAGTTGCTCGTTGATCAAGAGTTCCTCGGAGTGCTTAGAGTATCTCGGGATGATGGAGTTCCTCGGATGGAGTTCCTCGGAGTGTCCTCCTCGTTGCTTGGAGAGAACATGACTTGGTCAGGGAAATAAACTTCCTCGTTGTTATTGTGCCATGTAGATTGACACGTGTCTTCTTATTATTGGCCCACGTCAGTAGATTAAATTTGGTATCAACAACGAACAATCAATGAATTATATCTAGATAAACATAAACCGTCAGCTAAAAAATAATTAAACGATACTAACCTATACCTAGAAAACAAAAGTCACAAAAGATGAATCATCAAAATCGGTAATGATGTGACTGAACAAATAATGCAATATTAACACTTAAGCATGGATTATTAAGAAGAACTGCATTAAAATATCCATAAGTAACCCGAACATAAGAATATCATTATATAAATGCAGCAGGTACGGAATCAGAAGAATCCTTAAAAACTCTTCTAAGTCGCTGAATGACAATGCACTGTTGTTTGAACGACTTTGCATGTGTCTCGAACCAGATCATCAAGCGACATCAAAAATATCAAAACAGTAGGATCGCGCGATGTAAACATCAAACGACCTTCGCGCGACCCGTCAGGCATCCCATACCTCACAGTTTTCTTCTTGTCGCTTGAACCTTGCCTGAACAAAACATCTCACGACATTGAGTTGTCGCTCGAACGAAACCCAATTGTCATTTGAACGATAATAAATTTTCTCAATTCCAGTTCCAAAAATGATTAAGTTTCATCCAGTGAAAAAAATTCCTGAAAAAGTTAACTAGAAAGAGCAAACAACAGCAAAACAGAAAAAATAAAACTAGTGAAACAATGTGAGTTTCATGCCAACATAGAATCAATAGGCTCAAACATAGATATGAAGTGAATGGACGTGAACTAAAATAAATGAATGACAACTCCAACACAATGAAACGGTCAAGAAGCTCTAATTGATAGCTAAATGTCATCAAACTTAGTTTTAGCCATATGTGGCAATTCATATAATGAGCTAAATGAACTAAAAAATCTACATACACACAAATCCAAAATTTTAACGATTCTACAAACAATAGCTTCATGATACGATTTTTCAACATAAGGATTCGTGGTGCAATCCATTTTATTTTTCCATCCAAACTCCCTAAAATATATATATTTATTTTTTCAATCTCTTTTGAGGTTTCTATTTTTTGTCAACTTAGATAAATCCTAGTGGCCCTATTTTAGCATATGATTCTTTTTATTGCCTTAATTTTTTCTTGGGCTCTTTTAAACGGTGGCTTTCATGATGTCATTATTATTCACTCCCAACCCTTTCCCGTGAACACTCATCATTTTTTCAATTTAAGCAATATCAATCCTCACGGTAAATGGTTCTTACATGCATACCTCCTCCTAAGTTTACTTATGCATAGATGACAAAATTGAGATAAGAACGTCTCACCAAAATCAAATATGCATGAGATGTCAAAAATTCATATAAACTCATGCATGTGTGAAAATATGACACATATACAAAGTCGAATTCAAATGCATATCAACTTCAAAACTACCCCATTAAGACAATGGTTATGATCATTCAATGCATCAATAATTATGACCAAATATCCTAGCCATATGGATAATGAAATGATGGGAATCCAAGAGCACCAATACATCACATTAAACATGAAAAACTCACGACGCAAAAATAAACCAAAAATCTTTGTGTTTTTAAAAAATATATAAAATCAAAAGTCTTTTTGTATTTTTTTCAAATATGACTCGATGAACAAAAATATTATACAAAATGTACACATGTCATAACGCTAGCAAACATATAAGTCATGATGCAAAGACTAGCGTATGAAAAACATGGCAACATAATCATTATTTTGGATTTATCATGGGAAGAATCAAGTGCAACCAAACAAGAACCATGAGAATATTCATGGGAAGATTTATCGTCATCGCTCACATGACATGCCATGAACACTAAAAAGTTATGCTCAATGGGGGAACTCTCTCCCTCTTCCGGTTCACTATCACTTAAGGTGGCTTTATATGCTATCAGTTTCTTTCCCTCCTTCTTAAGTCTAGTGGGACACTCGACAAACTTGTGACCATAACATTCAAATCCAAACCACCTATCCGACTCAACCCTTTTGACATTCTCACTCTTATCCTTAGGGGTGGGATCTACCATGTTGTTCTTGAATTTCTCAAGTATTTTGGCATCTTTCGATTGCTTTTGGAACTTAAGAAATTTTTTGAACTTCTTTGTGAACAAAGTTACATCCTCAAAATCGGAATCGGAATCATCATCCAAAACTTTAGTTTCCTCTTTCTGGGCTTTCAAAGTAATGCCTTTTCTTTCTTTGGCACTTGCTTGGAGGTAAACATATCGAGTTCATAGGTTTATAAGCCACCTACAATCACTTTAAGTTTCATCGATTGAAGCTTACCTAAGGAGTTCAAAATGGTCACTTTTTCATCATATCTACTTGGCAACAACCTTAAGATTTTCTTTATGACTCGGTTGTCGGGTATTTTATCTCATTAGTTAAACGATGAGTTGACAATATTTAACAATCTAGTGTAAAACTCATCAAATGACTCACTCTCTAGTATCTTAATCTTCTTAAACTGTTCAGTGAGATTTTGAAGTTTAGACACTCTAACTGTGCTATTGCCCTCGTGAGTAAATGCAAGTATATCCCAAGATTCTTTTGAAGTTTTACTCTTTCGGTGTGACATGTGTAGAAATAACATGAAGACCTTTAGAGTTGTAAAGTGCAAGTCTATGTTCGGCTCCAGTCCATGATTCAACGAGTTTTAAAGTAGTAGCCTCACCCTCTCGTGTAACCGGTTGAGTCCAAACCTTTTCGATCGCTAACCACTCACGCTCATCAATTGATTTCAAAGCACTTCTCATTCGCATTTTTTAATAACCATAGTTAGTTCCATAAAAATAGGAGCTCTAAAACTTTCATAGTTTCTGAAATTCATCATTAAAAAATACAACGGATCAACACACACAAAAATATGTTTTTAGCTCTCATGCCAATTTATAGGCCCCTTTTTCTTTCGAATGTGTTTTAAGGATGTCAAAACTAACTTTCTTTTTGAAAAACCTTTTTCCAAATTTTAAACCGCACCAAGTGTGTGAATCAATTTTAGTTAAGCCCAATTTCATCTTGTTTAATACTAAACATGCATCTAGGTCATTAAATCAAGTAAAATAAATAAGTTCAACAAGGCGACGCCGGATGTACGAGGAAACCACTAAGGAACAAAAATCTTGAATGACCCAAGCCAGACAATCACTATGATATGGTATTACAAAGTACAGACGATAGACTTACTCAACGACTCGATCCCCCACAAGTCTTGGCACTCCTATGATCCTTCAACCCCTCATCCACATTGTCCATGCATAAGTCATTCAACGATGCTTATCCACAACACACGCATCCACATGTCTCGGTGTTCACCGATACAGTTTGGCAATATTTATGATGTTGAACACGAACTCCTATGCTTCTTTACTGCAAAAACCCAACTTTCAAAGTGATGAACAAACTCCAATGGTGCAAACAAAATTCCCTATAGCACATGAGTATGAAATCTCGGATCTTGAAACTCTAAGGATGTTTTTAAACTTAAAAGCCTTAGAAAACTTGTGTAGAAAACATACTGTATGGAAACTGATTTTCTAATTCTGCAACTTACGAAATTTTGAGAGAAACATGCCTTAAATAATAAACTTGAGTTGGCACATCGTTTGAACGAGATGAGGCTGTCTTTCGAACGAGATAGCAATGTCGTTTGAACGACAATGCTAGGGGTACAACCGGTACGAGTTTTTACCGTACCGTATCGTACCGTTTTGGTCCGAAAAAAATGGTTTTGGTTTCATATTATGAAATACCAAAAACCAATTTTACCGAAATCGAAAATACAGTAAAAAATTTGGTTGTTTTTTCTTTTTAGATACAGAAAACCGATTTACCGAATTTATCGTACCGATATCGTACCAAAATTACCGTACCGAAATACCATACCAAACTTACTGTATATTACCGTACCAATTACAAAATGAAAATTGTATTTTGAAATCCATGCACGCCGCATTTTGAAACCCAACACAACAACATAACCTTAAGTTAGGCATTCTTGTTTTCTCTTCTCTCTCTCTATGGCTGACCGCTCACTCTCCTCCCTTCCCTCACTCTTCCCTTCCCTCATCTAAGCTTCGACAACAAACCCACCCTTCCACTTTAGCTGATTTGATTTTTGTTTAGATCTGAGTCTATTGATCAACGAGGCTCATCATCTAGGCTCATTCTCCTCCGGCACCGTCTTCCTCATCTCATCACACTCTACTCCGGCTCCGTTAGAGGCAAACCGGTCAGTTTGATCTCATCTCACTCTCATCTATCTCCGATAGAGGTAAACCGATCATTTTGGTCTCGTCTCACTATCCTCCGACTCCGGCAAAGTCAAACTGGTTAATTTGGTCTCATATCTGTTTAAATCTATTGTTCCAAATGCTACAAATGCTAGAAATTGTACTTGTTTGTGTATGTTTCTAATCGTTCCAAACAACTAGAAATTGTAATATCTAGAAATGCTAGAAATTGTAACAGCTAGAAATGGGTATATCGAAATATGTACCAGATTTATCGAATGCATACACCGATTTGAAATTCTGGTATTTACCGAGGAAAAACCGAATTGAAATCAAAATTACCGAAACCAAAAAACCTCGAAAATACCGAAAAAATTGAAAAACCGACCAATTTTGTTTTGGTTTTTATTTTGATGTACCGGTCGGTAAATTGGTACGGTACGGTTTTACCATATAGAATGTGATTTTGGTATTGGTAAGGGGTTGTTACCGACCATACCGTACCGATTGCACCCCTAGACAAAGCCATGTCGTTTGAATGACCTCCACATTTCGTTTGAATGAATGTGAATGTCGTTTGAACCATCTAAATAAAAGGGAAGGTTCTATACGACTCTCAACAATCATTATCTCAGAATAAACAAAGTTAAACTCTTTTGAAAATATTTTTTTACTAAAAATAACATCTTAAAAATATTTTTTGAGTCCTATAAACATTACGCATTCACACCTGAGAGATCGGAATGCAATGAAGACGTGAAATGTGTACTAACATAATCTCGGTATGATAAATCTTTGAAGCTTGGCCGCAATGTCTTCAACAAACATTGTCATAGACTGTGTGGGATTGTGACGATAAAAAATCTATATATGACTCAAAAATATTGTTTTGTTCCAGTAATAAGTCAAATACTTACAATGGACTCAATTAGAAATTTTGTCCTTACAGGATTTGTTGGTCGTTAGGAGGTTATGGAGCTGGAAGTTTGGATTATAGAGATCGGAGGTAAGGTCACCAAAAAAAGAAGTTGGCAAGTGGTCGGCTTTGGGTTCAAGGTCTGAAAATGGGTTGATAATTGGTATGGAGGTTGTTTGGTGGTGGTGTGGCTGCGTCGGAGCTGGGATAAGGGAAGGCCGGAGTGTTCGTTAAGGTCGAAGGTTTATGGGCTACCGAAGTTGGGGATTTAAGGTGGAGGTTCGTATCTAGGACAGGTTTCGAATTACAACGGGTGGAAGGTACCGGGTAGGAAGTGGTGGGACGAATCCGACGTTAGCTACCGGTTGGGGGGGGGGGGGGGTAGGCAGGGTAAGTGGGTTGGTGGTTTTGGAAGTTTTAGGTTAGGAATTGGGTTGGGATGGGTTTATGATGGTTTTCCTTGGGTTAGAGGGTTAAAATGGGTATCGCCGGAGTTTGGGTTCGAAGGATTCGGGTTAAGAAGTTTTAAGTTTCACTAGAGCTTGGCTATGTCACGGAGGTTTAAGGCAAAGGATAAATGGACAATAGGTTTGGATCGGGGTCCGCTTCGAGCTGGGAAAATGATAATTTCGCCGGTTTGGTGGGTGTGGGGGTAGGTGTGTGTAAAAAAAATATTTGGTCGACATGTGTGTTCGTTGTCGCTAACACGATCCAATTACAACACAGGAATTAAATTAATTGGTTGTTAGGTGTTTTTCGTTAATGTTCATTAAAATATTTAATTTTTAGCGTTCACTTTTGAACCTCTCTCTCTCTCTTTATATATATATATATATATATATATAAAATTAAAATAATAGATAATATATAGTATTACGAGTATGGATATTCAAAACGGATATCCATAAATACGGATAGTTCGCTTCAGATACAAATTATTCGTAACAGATACCTTAGTATCCGTATCCGTATCCATTTTTTCAGAATATTTAAAAGTGACATCCAAATCCACATTTCCTTATGGGTACTTATATTTAATTCATGAGAAGTCTCAAGCTTTGGATGTGTTAAGGCCTTCAAAGCCAAAGTTAAAAATCAACAAGGCAAGAAGATTAAAGCTGTCAAATCTGGCAGTGGTGGTGCATACAATAGCAGATATGATAGATCACGTGAACAACGTCTAGAATCTTTTGCCAAATTTCTAGAGACAAAAAAAATGTATAAGGAAATGGTAAGAAGTATGATTGATCATTCTTCTTTTCCAGATTTACTTTAGGGAGAGGCACTTAAGACTGCAGTATATATTCTAAATAGAGTACTTTGTACAATGGTAGCTAAAACCCCATATGAACTATGGATAGGCTAAAAACCTGTCATTAAAGATTTACACATTTGGGGGTGTCCAGCTGAGGCAAGGCCTTATAGGCCAATTAAAAAAAAACTGGACTTAAGAACTATTAGCTGCTATTTTTTGGGTATTGTGAACGGTTGAGGGGTTTTAAGTTCTTTAATCCCTTAACTAAGTCCTTTTTCGAGATGGAAAACACGAGATTTCTTGAGGATGTTGAGTTTGAGGGGGAAGATACGGTTAAGAATAAGAATGTTGTCTTTGAAGAGGAATCAATTCCTCTTCCAAACATTGTTCCACCCGTTGACAGTGTTCAAGAAGACAATAATGAGGACTTCCCTACTCAAAATCTAAGAACAACCTCATGAGAAGTTATAGATAATTTTGATTTAGACCTGCATCATCAGATGGATGTTAAGATGGTTTTTCTCAATGGTTATATTGAGGAAACCATGTATATGGTACAACCCGAAAACCTTGACCCAGTTGATCCCAGTTGATCCAAAGTCTGTGGTTTGCAAACTCAAGATATCCATATATGGTAAAATTAACTTCTTTGTGCTCGATGTCTATGACATACTATTGGCTAGCAGTGATATAGGATCATTGCACGAAACCAAGATATTTCTAACTAAGAATTTTAAAATGAAAAATCTTGGGGATGCCTCTTTCGTTTTGGGAATTAAGATACATGAGACCATTCTCAGGGTATCCTTGGATTATCCCAAAAGAGCTATATCGAGGAGGTACTCGCTATATTTGGCATGAAAGATTGTGCATAAGGAGATGTCCTGTTGCTAAGGGAGATAAGCTTAGTTTCTGTCAATGCCCCAGGAATGAGACTGAAAGTGTAGAAATGAAAAAGGTTCCTTATGCTTTAGCTATTGGGAGACTTTTGTATGCTAAAGTATGTACGCGTTCAGATTTAGTGTACATAATGGGTATGTTAGGCAGATATCTAAGTAACCCTGGAATGGATCACTAGAAAGCAGCCAAATGGGTTATAATGTATTTATAGGGAACAAAATAATTATAGGCTCATCTATTGGAAGTCAGATAATTTAGAGATCATTGGGTATTCTGATGCCGATCTTGTGGGTTGCCAAGACCAAAGAAATCCACTTTTGGCTTGTATACATGTTGTCTGGAGGTGCTATTTTCAGTGGAGTGCTAAGCAGTCACTCATTTCACCTTCCACTATGGAAGCAGAGTTCATAGCCTATTATGAGGCAACAAATCATGAGATAGAGCTGCAAAATTTTATCACTGGATAGCATTGAAAGACTACTATAGATATATTATGACAATAATTCAATAGTTCTATATTCGGATAACAACATAAGCTTATTGAAGTCTAAGCACATATACATTGAGTTTCTTGTTGTTAAGGAAAGAGTTCAGAGTAAGATAATGTCTATTGAACATATAAGAACAAACTCCTTGCTCGCGGATCTGCTTACTAAAGGCTTACCACCCAAGGTCTTTCATGAACACACTGCTCATATGGGTGTTGTTCGATTTAATGTTACTTCATTTGACACTACTCAGATACTTTATGTATGTTTTAATTTTCTGCAGAATAAAGTTGATGGTATTTTCAGTTTGTTTTTTACTCTGAATGTATTGTCTTTTAATTATGGTATAACTTAAGGTTTAAAAGACTAAGGTCTGATCTCACTACGGAATAAAGTTAGGAAGAAGAATTAGATGATGAGCCCCAAATAAGACATAGCCCATGAACATTTCAGACATCGAAGATAGACAACTTCAAATCAAAATGGTTCATCTTGATAATTGTGTAAATCATAAAATATTAGAATGATAAAGATCATGGAAACATACACCAGGCGCGGTTCAATTATTACTGAGATTGAAAAAACATCTGAATTGCAAATACCATTTAATATGAAATTCGTAATTAACTATGAAAACTAGAATACAAATTTGTCTCAAAATATAAAAATGGCCAAAGCAATAACTGTCGAGGTTTTATTCTTAAAATCATGTATGACGGTTATCTTTGATAAAAGTGTATCACTTAATTTTGAAATAATAATCATGTTTATGAGAATGCTTTATATTTTGTTTAAAAATATTGTAGACATGTCGGTCAATAGAGCTCAGTAGGAATTCCGATGAGTCGACTTCAGGTTGATCACTAGGAGATCGAGATTTCGGTTCTAATACTATTGAAATGCTCACAACCTAACCTAGATAGGGGTTTGACATCCTGTTGGAATGGTTGAGATGCAATCCTAAAAGGTTATCTCAAACTAGGTTGAATAGGTGTGATGGTTCGAAAACTTTTGTGATAATTCAACAGTGGATTGTGATCAGTACATCCTAAAAATGTATTGAACGGCACCACCCGTGAGATTTGAGTCTAAGGGATCTCTAGATTAGACTCATGAAATCTCACATCATTTTCAAAGAGTGTATAGATCCTCAATCCCAAAAATTATGAGGACTGAGATGCTTATGTAGTTGTTACTTTGATTGCTATAGGTATGATTCAACATTAGATTGAATCGAATGATCCCCAATATTGGGTGACAGTTATATGAGTAGGCCTGATATCATAATTTAGAGGAATCCGCGTCCAAAGGATACCGTGAATTATGATATCCCCTTGATAGACTTATATGTTTTGTTTCCACCGACGACCGATCGATTATTTTATAATCCTATTGGAGTAGCAAATAAATTAAACGTGAGAATCAAGAAAACTGATTAGATATTGGTTAAAAGCGATTAACAATAAATTAATTTGACCAACCGGGCATCGTACACTTAACATGGGATATCATATTATGTACCATAACAAATTTTGCAAATAAGACCTCATTATATCCGAGTGATTTTTGAGATAATTAAATTGGAGTTAAGTCATAATTATTTAGTAAAATTAATTATGATTAAATAAAGAAAGGAAGTTGATTATGGTAATGGTAATTAGGATTTTCGAGTATTAATTTAAAGATAATTTAATTATTTATCTTGGGTCCCTAATGTAGTCCACATACCTAAGTAGTTAGACCCTAACTCTCAAGAAACCCATTGTGGGAAGGGGTTTTAATCATTATTATTTGTCATTGGGGTTTGAGAGGGGTGAGTGAAAATACTATTCATACTTTTATGAAGAGGCCTATAGGGAGAGGACCAAATCTCACTCACAAGTATCATTTCAAAAGGTGTTCATACAACCACCTAAATTTAGGGAGGATCATACAATAGAATATCCAATCTTTACAAAAGGTTAAGCAGAGTTTTTGGATACTATGGATGGGCAACAACTTCATCATCATTATTAAATAATTTCTCCTCATGTGCATCAAAACAAGATTAGTTATGGTATACTAATTGGTGGAATACTAAGCAATCCGAAATATTTTTGAATGATATTCAAGAAAAGAGTATTCTAAAAAAATTCATAGAATTAGAGGAACTTCGATCGCCTGGAAGGGACAAAAGAAAGATCTTGTTGTTTCTTAAATAATTTCTAATCTCTAGTGGACCTCTTAGTAGGATTTAGATCCTTAAATCTTTAAATCTAGTTCTTTTTTCTATTTTCAATGCATGATTAATAAAAATTCTTTAGGGTTGAATTTTTTTCGCATTTTAGAATCAAATCCAAAATTATTTTCCCAATAATTGGTATCAGAGCCATGGTCAAGATTTATTGTGTATTGAAAAGGTTCATGTTGTACACCTTAAAACCCTAGTTTTGGCATGTTGTATGGATTTTTACTAACATAGTTTTGAATAGATTCTATATTTATATCCCTTACAACATGGTCATGCATTATTTTTCTGTGCAATTGGATCCTACGGTAGTTTATCTTGATTCAACATTATGGTAATAATTAACTTTCTTTAATCATTTCAATATTTATGTATTTGGAGGCGATTGTGAGTGTATGTAATGTTTATATTCACTTAAAATCATGTAATGGTTTGGATAGAATATGTAGGTTCTTGCATGGAAAACAATGATAGGAAGAAGAAGTTGTCCCCTCCAGGTCGTCCGGATCGATCCGACCAGTAGTTTAGATTGATCTGGCCATCGGATTGATCTGACTAGGATCCTGAATCAATTAAATCTGTCACTGGCAGAATGATGGTTTTGGATTCTTGGACATTTTTAATGGTGTCCCAAAATGGTTCTTCCCCAGAATGTTTCGAGAACATGTAGGATCAGTTTCCAGTGTTCAAGACGCTCAAGAACTCTTGGTTTTAATGAACTCTACTTTAAGTTGGACTCTTTCCCAAAAGGAAGTCTTTTATAACAATGACTCTTGTGCTTAAAGAGTTTTACTTCAAGAAGAAGTTTAGGCCATGATAGAAGCAGCAGTGATGTCCTTTCAATTTTTGCTGCAAATATTTAGTTATGTTTCCATGGATGTCTCTCTATAATTATGTTGCATAATTTGGTGTGCTAATTGGATTAACTAGGATACACACATATTATAAACAACATGGATTATTTAATTTTGAGACTGACCTATATCACCATTTTTTCTGGAAAATCCGATTTGTTTATTCCTTTCTAAATCGGAATAAAATTGAGGTAAATAAATTTTAAGTTGTGATTTGAAGTTATATCTCAATATTTTTTTAAATTTTCTTTAAAAAAAATTAAAATGGGAGATCAAGATATTTATTTAACACAAGTAAATTTCAAAATTACCAAGGATTTTAATTCGGGCATTTAAAAATAGATAGATAGCTTTTCATAACCCTCAACTTTTAAAATATTAAGTGAGAGAGGGGTTTTAATATCAATCTTATGGTCTCCATCGGCGTTTTAAAATTATGATGCGATTAATCCTTGTGTCAGCTTTATCTGGTCCCCCATCGAATGGTTATAATCGCCGTATCACGAAAATTTTCAAATTATAAAGTGATAGTTTATTGAAATTAAATGTGAGTTAGTTTGGTCCTCCCACCGAGGAAGTTCTACACGAGCGGGTTTGATTTTAATGAATGAACCGATGGTATAAACTTAGACACAACTTTTGATATCCTCCCCATTAGAGTCCAAAAGTTATTGGTTATTCATTATGTTGGACAAAAGTACTTGAACTGTCCGGTAGCAAAATGAAAGATGAAAGTTTGTCTGATTTAAGGTGGTGTGATTTAAGCTCCCATCGATAAATCACACATCATAAGGGAACTAGGATATCTGGCGAATTAGTTTTAAAAATTTACGGTTGAGGGATGCCACTTTAAAATCTAATCTAATTAATTCTCTTGGGTTAATTGTATTTTTTTTTCAATTTCGTGATTCTAAGATTTTAAAAAAGAATTCGACTATTTCTCACTATTTTAGCCTTAAAGTTTTAACTTGAATAAGTTTCAAGGACTGAAAATATAATTGGACATTGCTTTTACTTAAAAGGAATAATAAGCTATTTTAACCCCAAATTCCCATCACTATTTTAAAATTATGATGCGATTAATTCCTCATGTCAGCTTATCTGGCCCCCATCAGATGGTCATAATTATATAATTACGACATTTTAAAACATATGGTAATTATTTTAAATTAAGTGTTACATGTATTCGCTCCCCCCATTGAAGAAGTTCTACATGGACGTTTTACTTTTAAAGAATTGATCGATGAGAATTGGTTAACACCTTGATGTCGGTCAGGTAAGTATTATTTTCTTGAAATGATCTCCATCATTGATTGAACTAAGGATTCTATAAATTATACATGTTAGGATAACCCGGTACCATTTTATAATCCAGGAGTGAGGATCATCGGTAGCCAAAGGTTAGTGTTAGTTATTTGAGAAGAGCTTTGCTTCTTTCTCGAAAGGGAGGTAGGAGGGTAAGGCTATGTCTCAAGTATAATAGTTTGGGTTAAGGAAGGTTCATATTCCTCGGTAGTAATGCAATATAAGAAAGACATGTATACTCAAAATTGGATATCTTTTATCTGCTTTGGTACATTGGAAAATAATTTATACATTATTAGGCTTGTCTCACCAATATTGCTAAATACTGATATGCATAACTTAATGGAAATATTATTAAAAATAAAGTTTCCTTGTAGAACTGAACACAATATTGGTACTTAAGCTTAGGTTATTTTATTCTAAAAGGAATTCGAAGACTGGTTTGAAATGAACAATTAAGTTCATTGGAAGTGGAGGCACTTCTAGTCTTGAGTCTTATTTAGAAGGTAAAACGAGTAAGGGAGCTTCACGGACTAAAGCTAAAGGTCAAAAGATGTATTAGAAGTGGTTCACTTTAGTTAGTATGATTCAACAACTATTTGTTAAATTTTTCCTTGAGTGCTTCATCAATTTCATTGATCATTACTCAAATAAATGTATGGATATGTTTACCTTATGCACCACAATTTTGAAGCTTTTGATTAGTTCAATGTATAAAAGGATAAGGTGGAGCATAGGTGATGTAAACTAATCCAAGTTCTACGATATGATCTTAGAGGTGTGCACATCTTCGGATAGTTAAATGATCATTTTATCGGAGGTGTGGGATATTATCCCAATTGTATACACTGGGAATTTCGCTTAGGAATGGTTTAGAGGAAATGAAGGAATGAGGCTCTTTTAGAAATTATAAGGTCCTTGGGTAGTTATTAATGACTACAACATTCTATTGGGCTTTTACATAAGAGACTGTCATATACATTCTAATTTAGTGTTTTCTTAATAGGTCCCTTCAAGTCCCATTGAACATTAGAGTGGGTGCAAGCTCATTCTACGGCAAGTTCGGATCTTAGGGTTTTCGATAGTCGTGATGTAGAAGGAACCAAGGAAGTTAAAATTAAGGATGAAAGTATGTATCTTCATTGGTTATACCAAAGGTAATAAAGGTAGTTTATATCATGCTCTTAAGAACAAAATGTTGTTACTTGAATCAATGCCCGATTCTTGGAAAAGGATTATGTAATAAACCACATGCCCAAGTGTAAGTTAGACTTATAAGGTATAATGGAACATAATATTAACAAAGTTTCTAGCCCACCCGTACTAGATGAAATACAACCTAATAATGATAATATACCACCTTATCGTAGTGGGAGTAGTATCGATGATTAGGATACTCGTGTCCCTTGTAGTGGATAATAATTGATGCGATATTTTAAAATGGGAGAATTAGTACTCATCCTAAATGGTTAATTTTTTGGGTAATCACTTTGATGAGATCCCAATCAAATATGAACCGGGTTCTAGAAACTACAATGAGGCATTCCAAGACAAGGACTTTTTCTTTGACTTATGACTAAGGATACTAAAAGGGATTCCATGTACTCGAACCAAGTTTGGGACTTATAGACTTGTGGATTTTGTAAAATCCATCGGGCAGAAGTGGACCTACTAGAAGTTAAAAGAAATACAGACGGGAAGCTGAAAAACTTGAAGGCAGAGATTGTAAAATGGTTTACTAATAAACAAAGGGATTGGCTATGATCAAACCTTATCACGGTAGCCATTTTAATTTGGCCAAGATTCTTTTAATGTCAAGACTGCGTTCTTGAATGATTTTCTTGATAAGTGCATAGTAAGAAGTCAGGAAAAATCAAAGTGATGTAATCTTGTGAAATCCATTTATGGATTTATGTTAACATCAGGGTCTTGGGTCATTCGATTTGATAGAGTAATAAAGTTTTGATTTTGATAAAAGCCCAAAAAATAATTGTTAGTATAAGAATCATGACAAAAACATAGTAGAATTTCTAAGTATAATTTGTGGATAATCCTTGCCTAATCGGGAACGATGTGGGGATATTACATTACATAGGAATGTAGTTGTCCGGATTTTCGATATAAAGTACTTAAGACAAGCCATGCACATCTTTATGATCAAACTTTCACTAGATCGGTTGCAAAGGATGTTGGTCTTATCTCAAGTGGATTATATAAATGTTGCAAACACATGATTAACATCACGATTCCATGAAAAAAGTTTATTTTCAAGTGTGGAATCATTCTGTCTAGAAATCAATGTCTTAAGACACTTGATAGGTGGAAGAAAAAAGAATATACCTTAGTCCTCGGAGGTAGGAAGCCTCATGAATGCTATATATATTGTATGTAAGGACCCAAATCTAATATAACTTCGGAATGGTCAACCAATTTCAGTCTAATAGTCTTATACCTTTTAGCACAAAGATTAAGTTTTCAGTTAGATAAGGATTCCAAATTTTCTACCCCTAAATATGTGTTTACCCGAGGAGGTTGATGTAATACCCCGTATTTTTTCTATATACTGTTTAATTATGAGAAATTAATTATGTGTGCTTGTCATGTCTCTATATGTCCATATTTACATTTTTTTGTTTTAATTAATTCGGATTTGAAATCAGATTTTATATGCATTAATCCTTTAATTGATTAATTGATATTTGGGCCCGTACCAGTTGACTATTAAATTACTGAGTTTTAGTTACTCAATTTGGTGCATTTTACATTCATCGTTTGGGAAAAGTTGAATGTTCATTTTTAGTATAAAATGATGGTTTTAGGCCTATGGAGTTGGTATAAGGCTTAGATAAGGTTTTAAGTAATTAGGATGTGATTTTAGGCCCTTTCAGGTGAGGCCCACTTGGGGTCCATGCCTAATTTCGTGGATTAAGGGTTTTAATGAGTCATTTGGTGATCTCATAAGTCACGTAACACAAGTTTGGAGACACCTTGATACTAGAGAGAAGGAGATTCAATGGAAAAGGGGGAATTGGGAGGATCTTAGAATAGTTATCTTCACAAACTTGATAGAGGCAAGTTTTTCTAAAATTTGATTATATTTAATTTTATGTTATATCATATATATTCATTGAAATATAAATCTAATCAAGTTTTAATTTGATTTGTATGATTAAATAGTTAATTTTTGTAATTAAGTTGATCAAAATGTTAAGTAGGTTAATTTCCCTCTTATGTTGATTGATTTATCCATGAACTTGAATTGAAATTATTAGAGAATGATTATAATATATTTTCTAACGTAAATCACTCAAAAGACCTATGATTATGTGAATTAATCCATGGAAATCATAAGTCAATTGAAGAATTAAAAAAATATCGGATTCTTAACTGGAACTTGGGTTTTTCGATTAAATCTTGATATGGATGTGGTTATTTTTCATTAGAAAATGCTTTCAATTAATTTTATGATATGGTCTTGTTGTTGGGATGTTTGGTAGGTCTTAGATGAAGCTTTTTGAGTCATTAGTGGTGGTTTTGGAAGAAAATTTGGGTGTTAGTGAAGATGAACCCTGTAACTAGGTGTCTTTCAAATATCTGTAATGATGGATCGATGGAACCTTGATCAATCGGTCGATGTTCACAGTTTTGGTGTAATTTGGGTTTATGTTTTTCTTTGTTGGATCATTGGATTTTAGGGCATAGGCAAGGGTTGATTGGACTTTAGGTTTATCATACTTATAGAATAGAGTGACTTATAATGTTCTAAGGTTTTGAAAATTTGTGTTTGGGTTAGATGGGTATTTTGACCCTAGTTGGTGTGAAGGGGTTAATTTGAATATATTGCGTTGGTTTGCAAATTTGAAAGTTAGAAGGGTTTCTAATTGGCATTTTAGGAGCTTAGAGAATTGGGATTTTGACCGGGATTATTGGAATCATTGTGTCAGAATAATGGGGCGGTTATCCTTTGTGTGAGATTAGGATTGAGTTAAGAAACCCTAGAGTGGGGTAGTTACTATGGTCGATGATTCTATGTAAATTATGTGTGGGTTGATACCTCAACATGAATACTTGGAAAACTAGGTTAGGGTTATAGGAGATTGAATGTAGTTGACATATGTGTTTTTAGGGTATGGTAGGGTAAGACTATACCTAGATTTAGGAACCTTGGGTGCTAGGATAATATATTATAGGATGAGTATAGGGTTAATGATATGTTTTATCTTTCATTCTAGTGATACTAAATGTGTCTAGGCAACGTTGGGTCGACATGTGTATGTATTTACTTGAGACCGTGAGTGAGAGTTATAATTCTTGTGTGTTTATTTGTAATGCATTCCATGTGTGAGCTCTTGTAGCGAACGTATTGGAGGGGACATCCATTGTAGGGGTGTACGATGTGGACCACATTGGTACCCTGGTGATAGAAATAGGATTTACCTTGGTAATTTTACCCTGAACACTACTGCCTACGCACTCAGGTCCCGCGACCAATACATGGGGGTGTCAACGTATAGTCTTGGGTATGGTAGGCTATGCGAGTGACAAGGATAGCATAATGATCATCCCTTATTGATGTATTTTGGGTTATAGGGGTGGGACCTTCTATAACCTAGCCTAGTACGCGCGTGTGATTCCCAAAGGCAATAGAGATAGGAATTCGTTATGTGCGAGCATGAGAATAACCCATTTACTTATACATGCTTCGGGTTGTACTTATGTGTGGATGTTAGACATAGAGATTTTTTTCTCCTACCATGTATGAATATGTGTTGTGGTACTAGAAATAGTTATACTGACTGGTGTGCTATAATAGTGATTTATACGACTTATACTAGATATGTACACTTAAATGTTTATGAATCAATATTCGTGTATGTTACATACTAGAGATGTGTATTTTTTTGTGGTGTGAGGTAGCCATAAATAGATAGACTTGAGAGATATGATTTAAGCCTATGAGTGGCACTATAATTATTTGAGGAGACGTACCACATGTTTGAGACTACAGTATAAGTCATGATTCATAATGAAATATATTAACTTAATGATGAGAAATTAAAGATTAAAGAATTAAGAGCTAAATGTTTAATCACTTAGGCTACATATGGGTTCGTGATTAGAACTGCATATTATTTTAGGTTGTTAGGTTAGGTAACTAATAACTTATAATCCATAAAAAGTAGAGAGGAAGATGTGTAACTATATCGTATCCAAAATTCAGTTATAATCTTATTCTCCACAAAATTTTTGTTTATATTGTTATTATATCTGCGTTTTCATAGGTCTTAGATCATTGTTCCTGCCGTTGATAGAGTTGATCATTGGAGGAGCACGTATAGTGGCATCCCATCCTTACTTCCTAAGATTTAGTAGTAGACTAGTGTCGCTCATTATCTTCTTGTATTACTTTATATTTTTAGCTGGCTTGTACGTTATAAAGTTTATACCGAGTTAACTTCTGTACATATGATATATTGTATTCTAATGTTGGATTATTATATTGACAGTGAATGTTGTTAGTGTTGGATTTATTTTATTTCAGTATTTCATTATCTCGTTTTATTATTTATTCAATTTTTTATTTCATTATGTTGAGAATCTAACCAAATGTTTTTTATTCCCATGATTTTTTGTATTAAACTTGGTCAATATTTGTTTAAATTTTATGGTGTATCACAATTGTTAATCCAACATTCCAGGTTTTTATGTCCTAGGGTCTTTAGTGTGTATATCGCTTTCGACATTGCTTTCTTTACCGCTTAGGGTTTGTATTCTCTATAAAAATGATCGCTTTGGGGATTTCTCATTATGTTTATAGATGAACGGTTTGAATCGACAAAGTGTATCATCAGGGTTCCTTATTTGGATTTCTCTTGCACGCATTAGGTCGATTTCTGTCATGATTTAGGGGCTTTTGGGTGTGAGACAATTAGCAAGTTCTTAGCATATGCTGTAAGGAGAGATGCTTTCACTCACTATCCATAACTGTATTAAAGGTAAGTTTTTGGAATACCTCATTTATTTGACCGCGTGGTAACTAGTATGAGGATCAGTTCAACTATATTTCTCTTTTAAAATATTTTTTTTGGGTTTGCAGAAACCAAACTGCTGATTTTAGTAAGTGTTATTCGGTAACCAGTTCTTCACCATTTGCATTTTTGTGGTTCAATATAACTATTTTAAGGATAGAGTTCCTAAGATTATGAAGACCGAGGTCGAAGTCGGCCTGATCACTAGAGATGGTATAACTTGACCCAAGTAGGGGGACCTCACCAGTAGAAGGAAGCGCATAGGGGAGAAACAGACCCCAAGAGGTTTCTAATAGTAGAAAATATGATTTGTTATAGCCAGTAGGGCCAAGGTAATATTGACTAGTGGGGTCACGACTAATGAGAGCAGGTCAGCTGAGGCAAGTTTTTGTAGAATCAACCAAACCGCCAATAGGAAATTTTGATAGTTCCTTTAGAGGAAGGTGTTACACTCGTTACAAGTGAGACAACCTAGTTATTAGATGCCTTAGTGTCAATTATCTTTTTGGGTACCTCCGGGGGAGGGATAAAAATACGTTTATGACTCACACGCATGAGTCTAGCTTAGACATCGAGGATTTATCATTCTTTATATATAGTGTGTCTACTAAGATTATGAGGTATATATTTTTCTCTGAGATTTATGTGTATGTGGATACCCCAACAGGTAGGGGATGCTTTACGTTATGATTATAAAGACATGGCAGTTTAATTGGTCGGCTTGGTTTTCAGCCACTTCATTAACTTTTTGATAAGGGATCATTGTATTGTTAGTGATCTTGTGTATATAGATATGCTTTATGCTTATATCGACTACCTAGGATATGCTTTTATGTGCCGTTTTTCGGCTGGAATTGCTTTGGCTAGTTATGATCAAGCTCAGGAGGAAGGTTAACACACTCGTTTATGTATCGATGTGAGTACATTAGAGGGGTTACAGTTGCATCGAGGTGTCATCGTTAGTCCGAGGCTCTTCTTGTTTTATTTGGATAGGTATTGCGTTAACACCTACATAAGACTTTAGTTTTTTCCTTAGAGCTGGAACTAGCTTTGGATCCACTACGAGGGCATTTTATGGGAATGACTTCGTCAAGGATAGTAGAGGTGTCGTGGGAGAAGACACCATAATTTTGAAACCAATAGCGTATCCGGGGATGAAGTTACCTTGGGGAATCTCCGGAAGAGGGATGGGCCACTCAGAAGATGTGTAGAACACCAGGATAAGGATAAGGATAAGATACTGGGCGAGTGTTTATTTTTACATATCAATAACTGGTTGAACCGATCGAGGAGAGTGTACTATTTTGACAATTAAAAATTGAGAGAGCTATTATTATTGGTGAAATCAGGAGGAGAATCCCAAGGGCACCGTTCTAGAACAACATGGAGCGGGCACGTCATTAGAGAATAGTGACCACACGAAGGAGTATTTCTCTATGAATTGTGACGATATCCTGTTGAAGATGGAATGGTGTAGTATAAGTGTCTGTTACACCCAAATACGTGTTGGGGGTGGTTCTGTACAAAGTGTAGGAATTTTTCGAGATATAGTGCACAATTAGTATTTGGGAAAAGGTCCCTTTTGCCATTCGATGATTGGATAAGGTTACATTTTTAAGGGATTCTTTTAGTCGGGCGATCCTAAACTATGAGAGGTAATTTTGACCAAGGCGAGGTAGTTTTGATCGAGGCACGTGTTTTGTGATTTACTATATATTCCAAAAGTGATTGGATCTTTAGTAACTGGGGGAGTCCATAGTGTTAGTACAATAAAGTCATTATTGGATGGTTCGTGTCGAGATGGCGTTCCCTCCTTCCTTTGGTTTATCCGCTTCTCTCAATTTCTATCATTTTTCTATCTCATTATAGTATATTGGGGTCGAGGAGGAAAAGTTTGACAACTCAGAACTGGACCAAGCAAAGGAAGTTGTAGGACGTTGTGGTGTCGATGGTGCAGGATGCACCAATGGAGGCGGAGCTTTGGATGAAGGAGTTCCTTTTGGGGCTTATGGGTGATCAAGGTGTGTCCCCTCTTGATGATGATTAAGAAGGGGTGGATTGGCTAGGAGATTCAGGGGTGCTCGAGGCACGAGTGGCTTATTACCCCCTGTTACCGTTTTGTGAGGGGGACATCGAGGTTCTCTTGTGATAGTATGAGGGCATCGCTTGGATAATGTTCCTCGTGTAAGTCCTATGTTTTTCTTATTCTTTTACGTGTGTTCTTTTTGTAATTTCCTATTTTAGGATGTATTCATTTCCTTTCTTATATCGTTAAAAAATGGTAGCCTAAATACCTATCGTGTGTCATATAAAATGAAAATATTAGTTTAGAACAGAGGAAGTCCTTTAGGGAGTGTCTATGATATAGTGATGGTGGGACTGATAAATATGTAAAAATACTGACCATGAATATCTATATAAGGTAAATAAAGAAGTTGTATATAGAAATTAGGAGGGGGATAATTATTTTTTAGGAACAATAAGGGGAGAAATGCATATAGGTTAGGGGAGATTCCTATACTAGTGTAAAGAGGATAGTATATGTCGATTTGGTTTTCTGCTTCGTATGCATCTTAGTAATGTTAAAGCGATGTAATAGAAAGTATACGTCACTCTTTGGCCCATCCTTCCCTATTTAACAGAAAGTTAAAGCGATGTATATATATAATGTTAAATATGCTGAGAGGGAGAAAAATGTGGCGGGGTGCCAAGTATCTTAATTTTTAACTCTAGTTTTAGCAAATACTCAAAATATTCCCATCCCTTCTATTTTAGGTCGCTAGGGGGACCAAACGTAGAAATGCATGGTTTCGACGATGTCTATTGGATGTAGGATCGTTACGTGACTAATTGACCTTTTTAGAAGAGGGGTAGCTTAAGTGTGAGTGTGGGGTGACTCAAAACATGGGGAGGGATAAAACTCCAGTTGGTATAGGGTGCCTTGATTTTTTACTTTAGTTTTAGAAAATATTCAAAGTGTTAACATCCCTTATATTTTAGGTATCTAGGGGGATCTGAAGTATAAATGTATGGTTTCAACGACGTTTATTTGGTGTAGGATCACATCACAATAGTTGAAGAGAGGTAGCTTAAGTGTGAATGTGGGGCTATTCAAAACACGGGCAGGGAAAAAGCTCCGGTGGGTATAAGGTACCTTGATTTTCAAATTTGGTTTTTGAAAAGATTCAAAATATTACCATCCCTTCTATTTTAGGTCAGTAGGGGTATAATACGTAGAAACACATGGTTTTAGGGGTATTTATTAGGTGTAAGATCACTTCACGAGTGGTGAACATCTTAGTTGAAGAGAGTTAGTGTAAGTGTTAGTGTGGGGAGCTTCAAAACACAGGGATGGAGAAAGCTTCGGTGGGTATAGGGTACTTTGATTTTTGTAAAGATTCAAAATATTCCCATCCCTTCTGTTGATGTCAAAAATGGACTAGATCTAATTTTATAATCACAGATAAAATACAAGGTGTAATGAAATAATCAAATAAGAGACAAGGAGTTTTAAAGAGGTTCAGTTGTGAAATGAAGACTACGTCCATTATTACTGTATTGATTTGAGTGATTACAGAAAGCTAGGCACTCTTCTTAAGAAGAATATCCTAGAATTCGTTCTATATTTCCTTTCGTGAAAGAAATACAATGTATTTATAGTGACCCAGAGATCAAGAGTTGGAATGCCTTTATATATTCAAGCATTTGCGCACGTACATAGTGAATGTGATGGTTGAGAGTCTAGGACATGAGTGGAAAGACCTTTAGCCGCTTTCCAAGTGGTGACTGTTTATCTAACTTGATGATCTGCATTCTTCATGTTGGTCAGCCTGTCCGCCGAACAACTTAACTTAGGGCTAATTTAGAGGCTGTTGACTAGGATTGTTGCCATGTAAAGTGATATGTGTCCATTTTTTATTAGTCCACGTAGATGAATAATTTTTGGTATCAACAGAAGCCCCTAATACTTCATTCTTGATGTTTCTATTGAAAGGATGGAGTATGTTTTTTATCAAAGTTGGTCGGTGTAAACCGACTTGTGGGACTTGTGAAAATTTTCCATGCCTTGATCTTTTCGTGGCAGTTTTGTGAATAATATGAAAGTTAACGAATCGCCAAAGGGTATATTGGTATTTTTACAATTTTAGAGGTTTACAGCCTTCAGAACGTCAATCTTTGATACAAGTAAACATTTCTTGCACAGTTTTCTAGGTAAGCTATAAGAGATGAAAGTTTTTCCAGGTTTTTGCACCATAACTATTCAAGCTTTTGAATTCTCTTTCTTCTCCAAGCTTTCTGCCTTAGAGCTTTCCTTTGCGTCCTACCCTTGCTTCTGGTATTATTTTTCTGTAAGCCTTCCTCTTCCATTTCTTTTCGATTTCTTTATTTCTTTGCTGTAATCATGGTTTACATAATTAATGGGGATTCCTTAGACGAATTTAGGGGGGAAAAGAAGATCCCTGATTTGGTAGAGTTAGAAATGTCGGTACCATCGTTATCACTACTAGAGGGTCACCGGATTCCCTCATTGTTCACAGCTGAGTTTGGTTTCACTTTTCCCCCCAATCATTTCTATCTTGAGTTTTGTCAATATTTTGACCTCATCCCTACTATAGTAGCCCCCAATACTTGGAGAGTAATGAATGAGATACATAAGATTAACCAAATACATGGTTCCCACATTGGCATTCCCAAGTTAATGTTCTATTACAAATAGGTTACTAGTGATAGTACCTATTATGTGAAAACTAGGTTTGCCAATAGAACATTAGTCGTCAATTTACATGACTCCAACAAAGACTATTTTGATTTTGAGGGTAATTGCAAAGAATTGGCAATATGCTTCTCTTCAAAGAGGAAAAGTGTATGATGGGCCTAGATGCTCTCAAGTAGGACATGACATAGGTTATTGATTTTTATTACCTTTATCTTTTTTTTTCTAACCAGTTGTTTGAATATATGTTGACTGATGTTTCTTGTCCTGTTTTGCCCAGTTGAGAGCACGAAAAAGTGTCCTAAAGAAGAGGACGTCAATCTTCCAGAGTTTCAATTCTTGTGGAGCATTCATCAGAGGATTGGTGAGGAGTAACCTAGATAAGCCTTTTACTTATTGCAACATAGGGGCTCGATTACCTCCTTTGTTACTAAGCCTACCACTACTCCAACTTTAGCTCCCATTAATCTACAAGAGGAACCAGTTCCCACTTCTTCGGTTGAGGAGTCTGCAGGAGTAGAGTAGGATTTTGTACCTCATCTTCTTTTGAATTTTTGGATATTTCTACTTTTCCCACCTCCCCACTTGCTGTCATGGGAAAAAGGAAAATTCCTAACTTGATGACTGGAGCTTTGTCTCCCACTGCCAAGAGGGTTACCGAGAACATTATTAAGGCTACTGATGCCAAGAAGTCTTTTGTGACAGAGAAAATATCCAAAGTTGTTAAAAAAGTTTTTCAGGTCATCACTACTAAGGAAATTGATATTGTTGCACTTCAATTCAAGAGGTTAAGAAAAGGTCTTTCTAAGAAGCAAGTTAAGAAGAGTGCTTCCGACCAAGAGTTAGTCGAGAAAATTTAAGAGGACATGGCTATTGCAGGGTCATCCTCTGTTGTTATTAATCGTGACATGGCTAGGAAATTGATAAAAATGGTACTCACTCTTTTGATAGAGAAAATGTTGCTTCGTTTCCATGATCAAAGTTGGCAGAAAATGCTTGCCAGAGTTTGGCTTTTGTAACTCTTTCCCCTTTGTTACTTATCCTTAATATCTTGTTCTTCTTCTTGTAATTTGATATTTTTTCTTTGTGAAGTTTTTGGTGAACTTTAACCAGTTAATGGAGAAGGACGATCAACTATGTTCTTCTGGAGGAGATGTAGAAGAAGCCTTTAAAGGTTTAAGGTAGTCTTTGGAGACATCAAGTCAAGTGTTGTATTTTAAACAAAAAGCTTGGGAGGAGGAACTTAGGAAGGCCAATGATAAGGCCACTGATGTCGAGGAGAAATTAAAGACCGCTGAGTCTAGTCTGACAACTGCTAATGACATGTCCAAGGTGGCTAAAGAGAAGTTGGTGGAAATAAAACCCTTATTAAGTTTGACAAGAAGAAAATAATTGGTCTGACGGCTGACCTTGTTGCAAAGAAAGCCAAGAATAAGAAAATTAAGGAAGAATCCTTTAATAAGGGTCGGGACAGGGCATTTTTGGCTGCCTCTGCACAAATTGAGTTCGTTAGGAGAAAATCATTCAAGGATGGGTGATTGGAGGCTCTCGAGGAGGTTGGCACAACTGAAGACTATGATCTACTTCAGAGGCATGATCCAGGCTCTCCTCCAAACTTAAAGGAAGATTTTGATGATGAGGAAGACTCTAGAGAATATTCCATTCAACCCACAGAGTCTTAATCGAAGCAATTTATTAAAACCATACCTTCTGTCGAGCTGCCTTTTGGGAGTAATGTTCAGGATAAAGGGAAGGTTTAACTCCTTTGTGTTTTTTTGTTCTTTTGCCTTCTAATAGGATAGTTATTATGTAACACCGTTTGGTTTATCAATGAAAACATTTCCTTTTTGGATGAATGTGTTGAATTTACCATACTTATGCATTCTTCCTTGGTTGATTTATCTTTTTGAAGTCACACACACTGTCTTATATTTTCTCAGTAATCACACTTATGTTCTTACACTTGAAATTTTCAGTTTAATTCTAGAAAAAAGGCCATAGTTTTTGCTGAATCTGACATGCTCAGGTGGAGCAGAAATCTTCTAGAAGCTGGCCATGTTCCTTTATCCAAAGAAGACTTAGTCTGCTTGCTTGGTTCATTGTGTCCGACTAAGTTAAGGAGTCATACATCCATATTCATTATTTACTGGACAGGGAAGTGGAAAATAATGATGCTTATTATGAGATGATTGAAGATCTTTAAGAAGACCATAAGTTTTCGTTGGCTTCACTCCATGCTGACTATGAAGCTAAATATAAAGCTATGAGTGAAGGATGGGGCTTTGAGAAGAAACATGAAGAGTACATCTCCATGTGTATAAGGAAATAGTTCATGTTGAACCATGAAGTAGATGAATCTCGTGAGGTAGCTAAACTTCTTGAAGAGGAAAACAATCGACTTAAAAATGAGTTAGACATCCTGAAGAAGTATTTTGGCAATAGTGCTGATGAGGGTACTTCTTTCATGGAAACTGAGTATGCCAGACTAGTAAAAGAACTGTAGAAATCCAAACCTGGACAAACTTCCAGGTAATAAAAGGGTTGTCTGACCAACTATATAAGAGGCAAGAACTAGAAAAACACTAGTTGACCAAGTTGCCGAGCTAAAAGCGAAGAGTTAGGCCATTGTTGATTTGTCTATCCAGCTAGAAGCTAAGGATATACCCATCGCCGATCAATCCGTCCAGTTAAAAGTGAAGCGTAATGTCTTAAAGAAACTTCAACATCAGGTTGAAAGGCTAATATTTCAATTTCATAAAAAAACTAGGGAGGTATGGATGGAAGGCTATAATGAGGCCCTTAGCCATGTTGACGATCATCTTGCCCAGCGTCATCATAAAGGTTATAGGTGGGGATGGACTAACTTGCTGATCTTGCTGAAATATGACCAAAATAGTGAGCTATGGTACTGGAATGAACATGGTTTACTAGATTGTGACAAGCCATCATTTAAGTTGGACATATCATGGATTCCTCCTGATGCTATTCCTTAGTGTTTAATCACCAAATACTAGAGAGATTATGGTTTTCATTATGTAAATCAAATAATTCATCCTCCTCATCTGATCGATGTGCCAAGCAGTAGTAATAGGCAAATGCTTAGGGATTTTAACTTCATCAATTCCTTTTATACACTGGATTGTCCTACTGCTAGGATGGAGAGAGTGCAATAAGAGAGAGCATCACAAAATTCCAAAGCATAAGGAATCGTCCAGCTGAATAATTTTTCTGTATTTTGTACTCATTTGATCTTGAATATAATACATTTAATATTTGAAATAAAATACATGCTTTTGTGTTGTTAACTTATGATTAGTTAATGAATTAGTCAACTAATTTATTATTTAATAGTGAATTAATAAACTGTGATTGTAGGGCCTTAGATTCTACCAATGCACTTGAATGAAACTATAAATAGTTTTATTGGTCCAATTTTTGCATCAGTTATCAGTGGTGACTAATTGTATGAGGAATATATGTGTGTATTCCAGTGTTTAGGAATGTATACATATCTTCCTATATTTAATTTAGTCGGGTAAAACTTGTGTTTAACTGTTTAAATTGTATATGAAGTTTTACAGACTTCTTGTTCTTGACTTGTCAAAGACAAAGTCATACACGAAGTAAGTTATCAATGGCGAACAAGTGTGTTAGGAATATTCCTGTATTTAGCTTGGTTGGGTAATACTTATTATTCGTGACTTGTTAATACGAAGCCATACATGAAGTAATAACTTAGTCGGGAGAGAAACGACTGTGCATTAAGTTATTGGTGCATCTCGAATTTGATAAGTTCAACCTGATTATGTATGCACTATTGATCGACAATAAGTTCAACCTGATTATGTGTTGTTGATCGACAAGAGCTGAAGACCAAGAGACATTGTTTGTTTGTTATTTCTCGGGGATGTATATCACTGTACTCCGAAAAAAATCAAAAAAATTAAGGGAACTAAAATTAATATTTTCATTGAACTTGAAAGATAGTTGTATTGAATATAAAGTAAAAATAAGTACAATATCCCAATGACTTTATTCACTGATAATATTTGCGGAGGTGTGCGATGTTCCAAGGTTCTTGAATTCCTCCCCTTCAAATGTCTCAAGTCAAAAATTCACTGGTCGGATCACCGTTAAAATGCGATACGGGCCATGACAATTGGCTTTAATTTTGTTTCCCTTCTGAATGAATTTCTTGAGGACATAATAGCCTTCTTTTAAGTTGGTCAGCTTGACCCTTTTACTGTAAAAGTGAGCAGTTCTTTGTTGATATGTAACATTTTTTAGGGTGGCATCTTCTCGGATTTTTTTCGTAATGTCCAAATCCAAATCCAATCTTCTCATCAAGTCATTCTTAGGAGAATCAAAGTTCATCACTCTGTGATTTGGTAAGCCAATCTCGACTGGTACTATGGCTTCTATCCTAAACGCAAGCATATAAGTGTTTTTCCAGTTATTGTCCTCGATTTTGTTCTACAAGCCCAAAGAACAGACTGCAATTCATTAATCTAGTTTCCTTTAGCAGCATCAAGTTTCTTCTTCAGTGTATTAAGCAAGGTTCTGTTTGTCACTTCAGTTTGACCATTTCTTTGGGGATGGCCTGGTGCAGAGTGGAGTTTTTGGATCTTGGACTGAACACAACATGCTTCAAATTCATCATTATCGAACTGGGTTCCATGGTATGTAATGAAGGCATAAGGCATGCCATACCTATATATGATGTTCTTCCAGATGAATTGGTACATTTGCTCATATGATATATCTATTAACGGCTCTGCTTCCACCCATTTTGTAAAATAGTCAACAACAACCACTAGGTACTTGAAGCTTCCTTTAGTGGTTGGCAGTGGGCCGACCAAGTCGATTCCCCAAATGGTGAATGGCGAAGGAGAAGTAATGGATACAAGAGCAGCGTTGGGTGTTTTGTAAATTGCAGAAAGTCTTTGAAACTTATCACATTTTCTTATGAAGTCCCTACAGTCTGCCCTCATAGCTTGTTAGTAGTATCCCTCTGTGTTGATTCTTTAGAGCAATGACGGACCAGCTGAATGAGCTCTACAAGAACCTCCATGCACTTCCTTAATAAAATCCTCAACTTCCAATATATGGACACAACGTAATAAGGAAATAGTAAAGTCCGTTTTGTATAAGACTCCTTTGTCCAACACATATCTGATTTTTTTGTACCCTAGTTTTTTTACTTCTTTTGGATCAGTTGGTAGGATTCCTTCTTACATGTAAGGTCTAATTGTATCCCTCTATGAAGGTCCCAAATCTATAGTAATGAAATTGATAATTGGATCCTCATCTATGCTCCTGCTTGCCAAGATATTTATTGGAATACTTCTCTTGAGTTATATTCTTGTTGCTGAAGTGATCTGAGCAAGTGCATCAATTTGAGCATTACATATCCTTGGTATACTATTCATTTTCACACTCAAAAATTTGTAAATGACTTCCATTGCCCTGGTCAAGTATCTCGTTATCAACTCTCCCTTGACTCCATATAGTTGAAGCACTTTGTTGACAACCAACCCCACTACTTGCTCGTTGCCTAATGAATGAGATAATTCCAGTCTAACTATTAAAGCTTCGAACTCAGCTTTATTGTGCACCACTAATTACTTGGCACCTAATGAATGAGCTAATTCCAGCCCGACTGTCAAAGCTTCATACTCATCTTCATTATTTGATGATTTGAACTAAAATCTAAGTACATATTCAACATAAATATTATAAGGAGTATTAAGTATGATACCTGCTCCACTTCCAGTTGTGCATGAAGATCCATCCACATATAAGTTCCACAATGAAATATAATTGCTAATGCTCTCTATAGACAGAACTCCATGGTAGAATATTTCTTACTTTCTTCTTCATACTTTTGAGCCATCTCTTGAGTGCCGAATGATTCAGGTTGGTCGGCTATGACTTTGGCTTTCTTTCAAGTTGAGCTCTATTCCGAATAATCCTGCTCAGCAAATAAGTTTTGTTAGCCGATAACCTCTAGATAGGTGAACTCTGCAATGAAATTTTCTAAAGCTTGTGTAGGAGGGTAGTGAGACTGAGGTCTATGAATAACTGAAAAGGGTGAGGCGTGACCCACTCTAATGGACGCTGCCTGCAAGGTCTTTAAGGTCTCTTGGTGCAACTTCTGAAGAAAACTTCTCCTTCTGGTAACAATGGAACTCAAGCTTCAACTAACTCCCTGCAAGAAGGTGAACTTTCACAGCAAAAATAGTAATTTTCTGAAGGGAAACACCTGAGAGTGATGGCTGTCAATGGGGAGGGAAGGAACAAGGCACTCAGCACTAAGAGAATGAGCAGGGAGAGAATACTTAGGTAGGTCTGGTGATATTTTGGCAGAGTAACAGTGCATTTTTTCTTATTTTTATGACCTTGCCTAGGGGTCCTATTTATACTTGGGCACTAAGGCTGGGTTGGCACTTTTGGCGCCAAAACTTAGAGGGTTGGTGAGGGACAAAGTCTGCAGTGTACTATTTATCCCTACCTGCAGGCAGGTCTGCCTGTCCCCTCTGGCAGATTCCCCATGGCACCGACCAAAGTTCAAAAGAAAATATGTCTTCTAATGGAGACAAAATATCTGATTTGCTAAATATCTTTTGAAACGGTAACTTTGATACAAAATTTGTAAACTTGAGGGGGGGTCTCGAGGACCACCTCCTCTAAAATATTTGCAAGCTTGAGGAGGGTCTCGAGGAACCCCTTCTAAAATCATTTTTCTTGAGAGGGGTTTAGAGGACCCTCTCCTCTAAAATCATTTTATAAACAGTTCTTTTCTTGTGAGCAGCCAACCCTTTGGCTGCTCACTTCACTTGTGACTAAGTGTGAGGTGTGTGAGGACTGGGTGACCCTAGGGTCTCCTACTAGTATTCTCTCAATCCTATAGCGCTAAGTGGTTGAGCTTGCTCAACATACCTTGTTCCTCAACCGCCAAGCCAAAAACTCCCAGGAGGTCCCAACGCGCCTGTTCGATCCCTGCTTGCTCGACTAGGCAACCTGTACAAGAAAGTAAAGTGTTAGTACTGTTGTTCATTTAGAGACTGATGTTTCATGATGCGGAGTTGCTCGTGATAGCTACTCCCTTAATATGAGTTTCTGCCGAAACCCTTGTAGCGTCACTTCTCGAATAACATTTCTGCAGTGACTCTTGCAGTGGCGCTGAGCCTTGTAGTGACGCTGACTCTCTCGACTGTCATTACTGCAGTGACCCTTGCAGCGGCGCTGACCCTTGCAGTGGTACTTCTTAATTTTGGATTTCTGTGGTGACCCTCGTGGGCACCTCTCGAATGTTATTGCTGTAGTGACCCTTGCTGTAGTGGCGCTGACGCTTTCAGTGGCGCTGACCCTTGCAGCGGCGCTGACACTTGCAGCGTCGCTGACACTTGTAGCGGCGCTGCCACTTGAAATGGCGCTGACCCTTGCAGCGGTGCAGACACTTGCAGCGGTGCTGACCCTTTCAGCGACGTAGACACTTGCAACGGCGCTGGCACTTGAAGCGGCGCTGACCCTTACAGTGGCGCTAACCCTTGCAGCGGCGTTGACACTTGCAGCGGTGCTGGAACTTGAAGTGGCGCTGACCCTTGTAGCGGCGCAGACACTTGCAGCGGCACTGACCCTAGTGGCGCTGACCCTTGCAGCGGCGTTGATACATGTAACGACGTTGACACTTGCAGCAGCGCTGGTACTTGCAGCGGCGCTGGCACTTGCAGTGGCGCTGACCCTTGCAACGGTACAGGCACTTGAAGCGGCGCTGACCCTTGCAGCGGTGCAGACACTTGCAGCGGCGCAGACACTTACAGCGACGCTGACCCTAGTGACGCTGACCCTTGCAGCGGCGTTGACACTTGCAGCGGCGTTGACACTTGCAGCGGCGCGGGCACTTGAAGCGGCGCTGACCCTTGCAGCGGTGGAGACACTTGCAGCGGCGCTGCAGCGGCGTTGACACTTGCAGCGGCGCAGACACTTGCAGCGGCGCAGGCACTTGAAGCGGCACTGACCCTTGCAGCGGTGGAGACACTTGCAGCGGCGCTGACCCTAATGGCGCTGACACTTGCAGTGGCGCTGACCCTTGCAGCGATGTTGACACTTGCAGCGACGCTGACACTTGAGCGGCGCTGACCCTTGCAGCGACGCAGACCCTTGCAGCGGCGCTGACCCTTGCAGCGGTGCAGACACTTGCAGTGGTGCTGGCACTTGAAGCGGCACTGACCCTTGCAGCGGCGCTGACACTTGCAGCGGCGCTGGCACTTGCAGCGGCACAGACACTTGCAGCGGCGCTGACTCTTGCAGTGGCGCAGGCACTTGAAGTGGTGCTGAAACTTACAGTGGCGCTGACCCTTGCAGCGGCGCTGGCACTTGAAGCGGCGCTGACCCTTGCAGCAGCGCAGACACTTGCAGCGGCGCTGACCCTTGCAGCGACGCTGAACCTTGCAATGGATTTTGGACTTCTAGGTGACCCTCGCGGGCACCTCTCGGATGTCATTAATAAAAGCGGCGCTGACCCTTACAGCGGCGCTGACTCTTGTAATGGCACTTCTCAATCTTGGACTTCGACGGTGACCCTCGCGGGCACCTCTCGAATGTTATTGCTGTAGCGGCGCTGACGCTTGCAGCGGCGCTGACCCTTGCAGCGGCGCTGACACTTTCAGCGATGCTGACGCTTGCAGCGGCGCTGACCCTTGCAGCGGCGCTGACACTTTCAGCGACGCTGACCCTTGCAGCGGCGCTGACACTTGTAGTGGCGCTGGGGGTTCCTGCTGAATATGAGTTTCTGCCGTGACCCCGGGGTGGTTCCTGCTCAATATGAGTTTCTGCCGGGACCCTGGGCTTCTTCTCAGTATTTCTAATAAAATAATATTTTTACTTTTTTATAGGTAGACACCCTTCTACATTAGCCCCTCGTGCAAAGTCTTTTGTGTTGGGTAGACCAAAAAGCTTTGTAAGCCATAAATTCAGTTTTTTTAGGGACCCTAGGGTTTCTTCATCATTCCTCTTAGGGTCATTAAATGTTATGTCACTTCATTTCAAGTTTTGTAAATGAGGCCACTTATAGTGGACCTTCTTATCAGGGTATAAACTTGGTCGGAGGGGTTACTCGCGGTGAGCCCCTCATTTTTAGCCTTCTTCTATGGCCTTCTACTTTGTTTAAAGGTGTTGCTCATGGTGAACCCTTGGCCTTTTTTCTATGGCCTTCTATCTTGGGCGGAGGGTTACTCGTGGTAAGCCCCTCGCCCTTGGCCTCCTTCTGTGGCCTTTCATTTTGGGCGGAGGGGTTACTCACGGTGAGCCCCTCGCCCTTGGCCTTCTTCTGTTGGCCTTTCCTCTTAGGCGGAGGGGTTACTCACAGTGAGTCCCTCGCGCTCGGCCTTCTTCTGTAGCCTTCTGTCTTGAGCGAAGGGGTTACTCGCGATGAGCCCCTCGCCCTTGGCCTCCTTCTGTGGCTTTTCATCTTGGGCGGAGGGGTTACTCACGGTGAGCCCATCGCCCTTGGCCTTATTCTGTGGCCTTCTGTCTTGGGTGGAGGGTTTACTCGCGATGGCCCCCTCACCCTTGGCCTTCCTCTGTGGCATTCTGTCTTGGGTGGAGGGGTTATTCACGGTGAGCCCCTCGCCCTTGGCCTTCTTCTGTAGCCTTCTGTCTTGGGTGGAGGGGTTACTCGCGATGGCCCTCTTACCCTTGTCCTTCCTCTGTGGCCTTCTGTCTTGGGTGGAGGGGTTACTCGCGGTGAGTCCCTCGCCCTCGGCCTTCTTCTGTGTCCCTTCATCTTGGGTGTAAGGGATACTCTCGATGAACCCCTCGCCCTTGGCCTTCTGTTGTGGCCTTTTATCTTGGGCGGATGGGTTACTCGCGGTGAGCCCTTCGCCCTTGACCTTCTTCTGTGGCCTTTCATCTTGGGTGGAGGGGTTACTCGCGGTGAGCCCCTCGCCCTTGGCCTTCTTCTGCAGCCTTCTATCTTGGGAGGAGGGGTTACTCACGGTGAACCCCTCGCCCTTAGCCTTCTTCTGTGGCCTTCTATCTTGGGCGGAGGGGTTACTCGCGGTGAGCCCCTCGCCCTTGGCCTTCTTCTGGGGCCTTCTATCTTGGGCGGAGGGGTTACTCGCGGTGAGCCCCTCGCCCTTGGCCTTCTTCTGTGGCCTTCTATCTTGGGCAGAGGGGTTAATCGCGATGAGCCCCTCGCCCTTGGCCTTCTTCTGCGGCCTTCTATCTTGGGCGGAGGGGTTACTCGCGGTGAGCCCTCGCCCTTGGCCTTCTTCTGGGGCCTTCTATCTTGGGCGGAGGGGTTACTCGCGGTGAGCCCCTCGCCCTTGGCCTTCTTCTGTGGCCTTCTATTTTGGGCGGAGGGGTTACCCGCGGTGAGCCCCTTGCCCTTGGCCTTCTTCTGTGGCCTTCTATTTTGGGCAGAGGGGTTACTCGCGGTGATCCCCTCGCCCTTGGCTTTCTTCTGTGGCCTTCTATCTTGGGTAGAGGGGTTACTCGCGGTGAGCCCCTCGCCCTTGGCCTTCTTCTGTGGCCTTCTATCTTGGGCGAAGGGGTTACTCGCGGTGAGCCCCTCGCCCTTGGCCTTCTTCTGCAGCCTTTTATCTTGGGCGGCGAGGTTACTCGCGGTGAGCCCCTCGCCCTTGGCCTTCTTCTGTGGCCTTCTATCTTGGGCGGAGGGGTTACTCGCGGTGAGCCCCTCGCCCTTTGGCCTTCTTCTGTGGCCTTCTATCTTGGGCGGAAGGGGTTACTCTCGGTGAGCCCCTCGCCCTGAGTTCTTTTCTGTAGCATCATGTTTGGGAAGAGAGGGCACTCAAGGTGGATCCCCTCGCCCTAGGCTATTTTCTATCAAACTTACAATCTTGGGCAGGTGGAGGCACTATAAGTGGATCCCCACAATCCAAGCTATTTCACTATTTGTTCACTTGCTTGAGGACTTCTCAATATTAGCCCCTTCGTGCAGAAGTGTCTTGTAATGTCGAGAGACTTGTGCACGAAACTGTCATACCTTTTATTTATACTTGGCAGTTGCTCAAGACTGTGAGCACTCCGGTGCCCTTGGAGTCTTAGGTGCTAAACTATCGCATCTTATATTTGTACTTAACGCTTGCTCAAGACTGTGAGCGCTCCGGTTCCCTTAAAGCCTCAGGTGCTCAGCTGGCGCACCTTATATTTATACTTGGCACTTGCTCAAGACTGTGAGCGCTCCGGTGCCCTTGGAGCCTTATGTTTATACTTGGCATTTGCTCAATACTGTGAGCGCTCCGGTGCCCTTGGAGCCTTACGTTTATACTTAACATTTGCTCAATACTGTGAGCGCTCCGATGCCCTTGGAGCCTTAGGTGCTCATCTGGAGCACCTTATGTTTATACTTCGCACTTACTCAAGACTGTGAGCGCTCCGGTGCCCTTAGAGCCTTAGGTGCTAAACAGTCACACCTTATATTTATACTTGACACTTGCTCAAGACTGCGAGCGCTTCGGTGCCCTTGGAGCCTTAGGTGCTCAACTGGCGCACCTTATATTCATACTTGTATTTGACACTTGCTCAAGATTGTGAGCGCTTTGGTGCCCTTGGAGCCTAAGGTGCTCATTTGGAGCACCTTATGTTTATATTTGTCCCTTGCTCAAGACTGTGAGCGCTCCGGTGCCCTTGGAGCCTTAGGTACTAAACTTTCGTACCTTATATTTTTACTTGGCCTTTGCTCAAGACTGTGAGCGCTCCGGCGCTCTTGGAGCCTTAGGTGCTAAACAGTCGCACCTTATATTTATACTTGGCACTTGCTCAAGACTGTGAGCGCTCCGGTGCCCTAGGAGCCTTAGGTGCTCATCTGGAGGACCTTACGTTTATACTTGGCACTTGCTCAAGACTGTGAGCGCTCCGATGCCCTTGGAGTCACAGGTGCTCAACTGGTGCACCTTATATTTATATTTGGCACTTGCTCAAGACTGTGAGCGCTCCGGTGCCCTTGGACCCTTAGGTGCTAAACTGTCGCACCTTATACTTATACTTGGCAGTTGCTCAAGACTGTGAGCGCTCCTATGCCCTTGGAGCCTTAGGTACTAAACTGTTGTACCTTATATGTTTAATTGCACTTAGGTACTAAACTGCGGTGTACTTGCATATAACTGAGCAAGTTAAAATTTGGACGCTGCCCCTCTAACTGCGGGGTACTTGCATATAGCTGAGCAAGTTTAAATTTTGAAGCTGCCCCTATAACTGCGGGGTACTTTCACACAACTGAGCAAGTTGAAATTTGGAAGTGGCTCCTCTAGCTGCGGGGTACTTTCATATAGCTGAGCAAGTTTAAATTTTGAAGTTGCCCCTTTAACTGCGGGGTACTTGCATATAACTGAGCAAGTTGAAATTTGGAAGTGGCTCCTCTAGCTGCGGGGTACTTGCATATAATTGAGCAAGTTAAAAAAATTTTAAGCTACCCCTCTAACTGCGGGGTACTTGCATATGAGCTGAGGTAGTTAAAAATTTTAGCACAGCCCCATGTGCCTATGGGGTACTTTTTAGTGCACCCCCGTGTGATTATGGGGTATTTTGTTATACACATTCATTTCTTAGGGAGTAGCTGGGAGATGGGGTTAGTCCTTCTCCTTCCCACAAACTTTGAATAAAATTTCGCATATATCCTAAGTAAAGAAATAATTATTTCTTTATACTGGAAATTTCCCTTCGTCTACAAGGGTGCTTGTTCCAAACTTTTCTTAGGAACCTTTTTTGTCTTATAAAAAATAACAAGTTTAGAGAGGGGGGTAGACCCGCTTCTCCCTATTTTCTGAAAACTGGTCGAGTAATTTTTTTTCTTGAGAACAGAGGTTAGGACTTGTTCTCTAGGCTATAACTCTATATTGAATAATAAAAAAAACGTAGTGATTTTTTTTTTATTATTATTATTATTACTAGGAGGATAACCTCCTGCTGAACCTGTCGGGTCTTAGGGACTTTACTCAGTATACTTTTACTTTTGGGTTGGATATCCCCCCAAGTATGACGAGGAAAGTTCCTTATATCATGGTCCCTCTTCTAATCTAGTAGTGGTTTTGCCCTTCTTTTAAGAAAAGAACGTATAAATATGGTGTACCCACCGCACAATGTAGGTAAATGAGTCATGCACAAAATTTCTAGTGCCAAAAATAATGGGTATTACTTTTCTTCATTGCAGTCAGAATTTATATTTCTTACAAGAAGTGTACTCATAAAACTAGAGCAGGCTATTCAAAATTTTTTAAGAAAATGAAACTGGGCAGGAGTTAGGCATAGTACCTTCTCGGTTGTAGTGGTGAAGATGTCTGTTGACGATGGGTCGAATTTTGGGATGATTGTGGGTATTTCGTCGTCAGACATGTTGGAGGTTCCTCGTGACCTTTGTCAACCACAAGATGATTTAGGCACGCCAACTAGTATGAATTCCTTGTCAAGGGTCGTGACGGGCGAGGGTACCTCGCAGGAGGCTGCTGCTGACGCCAATCTGGGTTCCTCAAAATTGTGGGGTTCCTCAAAATCTAGGTTCCACCCAAGATCTGGGTTCCTAAACTTTATTTATTGTCTATAATCGGTGTTCCACCCAAGATGATAGGGGTTCCTCATGAAGGTCATTGACCACAGAGGATTCCCTTCGACTCTATATTGCCTATACGGGTTACTTGTCATCGCGCAATGCTGAAAGGGGTTCCTCTACGATTATGACTTACTCTATTCTCGCAACCATGGGGGGTTCCTTGAGCTCCGAGGGTTCCCTGCCACCGTCGTCAATTCAGATGGGTTCCTCATCAAAAATGGCGTTGAACCCTTATTTTCCAATGAGTTCCTTGCCAACAACATCTGTGTCAGATAATTTGGGACATGTTATGAGTGAGGTTTCCTTGACGACTCTGGGTTCCTGGCATAATTTTTTTTTGTTGGCAGTTTCTCGTCCACTGCTCAAACTGAAGGGGGTTCCTCGCGCGTTGTTGTCATAACATAGGGGGTTCCTCGTCCAGACCCTTCTTAGCTGTGGGTTATTCATTCAAAGTTTTGAACATAAGAGGCCCCTCATCTGGACCCTTCTTGGCCGTGGTTTCCTCGCATGAGTTTCTATCTACGGAGGGTTCCCCATTGGGACTTCTGTATTTACTCGTGAGTATAAGATTTGGGCGAGGGTTCCTTGTGTGGGCATTTCGTAGCCTCGGGTCCTTCGCACTTGAGGGCATTTCGTCACCTGAAATTTTGACCACAAGGTGTTCCTCACTTTTCATCACGACCACAAGAGGTTTCTCGTGGCCATCATTAGTCAAGGGTTCCTCATCGCTACCTGTTATTAGCTAGACGCAACTCAGCCCCTTGCGCTCGCGCGTGACTCTCGGAATGGCTTGCTCGTTGCAACCGTCATCGGTGTTTTCTGTGTTAATAATTTGGGTTCTATCATAGAAAAGGGGTTCCTCGCAGATCCCTTTGGGTCCCTCGCACGTTGTTTTTTTGGCGATATGATATTTGGGACGACCTTGGGTCTTGCGCCGTTGTCAAAGGTGCCACATGAATTTTGTCCCTCCAAAAACGTTGAGGGTTCTTCACTAGAGGTTGAGGGTTCCTCGCAGCCTCATGACACTAGCATATATCCCTCTCCCACGCGCAATACTGGCAGGAGGTTCCTCGCAACCTTTGGTCTGCTCGCATGCGACTTTAAACACACTTTTGGGTTCCTCGCCCGCAGTACCTATGAGCATGATTTTAGGTTTTGCATCTGGGACTTCGCGCATGATGGGTCCTTCGCCAGAGACTTTTTCAACCAAGGGTTCCTCACCGACTTAGGAGTTCCTTGCGAGGTCTATTACCCCTGGGGAAGGTTCCTTGCGACCTTATCACACTGATGACGGTTCCTCGCACCTGATTTCAATATTTAGAGTTGACGCCACCCAGGTTTCCTCACAAGAGAAAGTACCAACTAGGGTATCCCAGTTTGGAGTAAGCGCTACCGAGGGTTCCTCATAAAATTTACTACTAAGGAAGGGTTCCAAACTATTTACGATCGCGGGTTCCTGGATCGAGTTTACTACCATGAGTTCCTCGCGCCTTGACTTTCCATCCGGGGGTGTCTAGACCTCAATCTTTGTTGGGACTGCTGCCACGATGTTTTGTTGGCGGCGAGGGACACCCACGGTTCCTCGCCCATGAGTTCCTCGCGCCTTGACTTCCCATCCGAGGGTGTCTCGACCTCATGCTTCGTCGGGACTGCTGTCACGACTTTTTTGTTGGCAACGAGGGACACCCAGGGTTCCTCGCCCATGAGTTCCTCGCGCCTTAACTTTCCATCCGGGGTGTCTCGACCTCATGATTCGTCGAGACTGCTGCCATGAATTTTTTGTTGGCGACGAGGGACACCCAGGGTTCCTCGCCCATGAGTTCCTCGTGCCTTGACTTTCCATCCGAGGGTGTCTCGACCTCATGCTTCGCCGAGACTACTGCCACGACTTTTTTTGTTGGCGACGAGGGACACCCATGGTTCCTCGCCTATGAGTTCCTCGCGCCTTGACTTTCCATCTGGGGGTGTCTCGACCTCATGCTTCGTCAGGACTGCTGTCACTACTTTTTTGTTGGCGACGAGGGACACCCAAGGTTCCTCGCCTATGAGTTCCTCGTGCCTTGACTTTCCATCCGGGGTGTCTCGACCTCAATCTTCGTTGAGACTGCTACCACGATGTTTTGTTGGCAGCGAGGGACACCCAGGGTTCCTCGCCCATGAGTTCCTCACGCCTTGACTTCCCATCCGAGGGTGTCTCGACCTCATGCTTCGTCTGGACTGCTATCACGACTTTTTTATTAGCGACGAGGGACACACAGGGTTCCTCGCGAGTTGACATTTCTATAAGGGTTGCTTCCACTACTTCCCCTTTTTTTGTGACGAGGGACACCCAGGGTTTCTCATCCATGGGTTCCTAGCGAGTTGGTCTTTCAAGAGGGGATGCTGTAGCTGAGAGTTCCTTACTTGGAATTTCTACCATGATGGGTTCTTTTCTTGAGGGTTCCTCATCGCTATCATTGAGTGCGAGGAGTTCCTCGACCATACCCTCGCCAAACACTTAGGGTTCTTGGGGTTCCTGCCAGTGAACTTGACGGTTGTCATAACTTGCTCCAGTGCCGTCCTCCGCGACTGAGCTACTTCTGCCGGAATTGCCACCGGAACGGATGCCCCTCCACAGGGGGTTGCTACTGGTCTTACATAATCCTGAACCAAACTTGCCAAGTCTTCAAAACGTACTCATAACCTCTGCCACCAGAGCTGTTGCCGGTGAGCTGGTCTGCCCTCCTGGAGGAGCAGGTACCTTTGCTCCGGTCACCACCACATCCACCTGAGTGGCCTGGTCTCTTTGAAATCCATTCCTAGATGGAATGTCTTCAAACACTAGCTTCTTAGAAACATGAAAACCTTCTTTGTCCATTGAAAGTGAGGATACCTACCCAGCGGAGTCGCCAAATGTAGGAGGGTAGTGAGACTGGGGTTTATGAATAACTGGAAAGGGTGAGGCGTGACCCACTCCAATGGACGCTTCCTGCAAGGTCTCTAAGGTCTCCTGGTGCAACTTCTGAAGAAAACTTCTCCTTCTGGTAACAATGGAACTCAAGCTTCATCTCACTCCTTGTAAGAAGGTGAACTTTCACAGCAAAAATAGTAATTTTCTCAAGGGAAACACCTGAGAGTGATGGCTGTTAGTGGGGAGTGAAGGAACAAGGCACTCGGCACTAAGAGAATGAGCAGGGAGAGAATACTTAGGTAGGTCTGGTGATATTTTGGCAGAGTAACAGTGCAATTTTTCTTATTTTTATGACCTTGCCCAGGGGTCCTATTTATACTTGGGCACTAAAGCTGGGTTGGCACTTTTGGCACCAAAACTTAGAGGGCTGGTGAGGGACAAAGTCTGCAGTGTACTATTTGTCCCTACCTGCAGGCAGGTCTGCCTGTCCCCTCTGGAAGATTCCCCCTGGCGCCGACCAAAGTTTAAAAGAAAATATGTCTTCTAATGGAGACAAAATATCTGATTTGCTAAATATCTTTTGAAACGAAACTTTGATACAAACTTTGTAAACTTGAGGGGGTCTCGAGGAACCCCTTCTAAAATCATTTTTCTTGAGAGGGGTTTAGAGGACCCTCTCCTCTAAAATCATTTTATAAACAGTTCTTTTCTTGTGAGCAACCAGCCCTTTAGCTGCTCACTTCACTTGTGACTAAGTTTGAGGTGTGTGAGGACTGGGTGACCCTAGGGTCTCCTACTAGTATTCTCTCAATCCTATAGCGCTAAGTGGTTGAGCTTGCTCATCAAACCTTGTTCCTCAGTCGCTAAGCCAAAAACTCCCAGGAGGTCCCAATGCGCCTGTTCGAGCCCTGCTTGCTCGACTAGGCAACCTGTACAAGAAAGTAAAGTGTTAGTGTTGTTGTTCATTTAGAGACTGATGTTTCATGATGATGAGTTTCTCCTGATAGCTACTCCCTCAATATGAGTTTATGCCGAAACCCTTGTAGCGGCACTTCTTGAATAACATTTCTGCAGTGACTCTTGCAGTGGCGCTGAGCCTTGTAGTGACGCTGACTCTCTCGACTGTCATTACTGCAGTGACCCATGCGGAGGCGATGACCCTTGCAGTGGTACTTCTTAATTTTGGATTTCTGTGGTGACCCTCGCGGGCACCTCTAAAATGTTATTACTGTAGTGACCCTTGCTGTAGTGGCGCTGACCCTTGCAGCGGTGTTGACACTTGCAGCGGTGTTGACACTTGCTGCGGCGCTGGCACTTGCAGCGGCGCTGGCACTTGAAGCTGCGCTGACCCTTGCAGCGGCGCTGGCACTTGAAGCGGCGCTGACCCTTGCAGCGGCGCGGACACTTGCAGCGGCGCTGACCCTAGTGGCGCTGACCCTTGCAGCGGCGCTGACACTTGCAGCGGCATTGACACTTGCAGCGGCGTTGACACTTGCAGCGGCGCAAACACTTGCAGCGGCGCTGAACCTAGTGGCGCTGACCCTTGCAGCGGCGCTGACCCTTGCAGCTGCACTGACACTTTCAGCGGCGCAGACGCTTACAGCGGCGCAGGCACTTGAAGCGGCGCAGACACTTGCAGCGGCGTTGACCCTAGTGGCGCTGACCCTTGCAGCGGCGTTGACACTTGCAGTGGCGCTGACACTTGCAGCGGCGCTGGCACTTGCAGCGGCGCAGACACTTGCAGCGGCGCTGACCCTTGCAGCGGCACAGGCACATGAAGCGGCGCTGAACCTTGAAGTGGTGCTGACCCTTGCAGCGGTGCTGACACTTGCAACGGCGCTGACCCTAGTGGAGCTGACGCTTGCAGTGGCGCTGACCCTAGTGGCGCTGACCCTTGCTGCGGTGTTGACACTTGCAGCGGCGCTGGCACTTGAAGCGGCGCTGACCCTTACAGCGACACAGACCCTTGTAGCGATGGTGACCCTTGCAGTGGCGCAGACACTTGCAGCGGCGCTGACCCTTACAGCGGCACAGACACTTGCAGCGATGCTGACACTTGCAGCGGCGCTGGCACTTACAGCGGTGCTAGCACTTGTTGCGGCGCTGGCACTTGCAGTGGCGCTGACCCTTGCAGTGGTGCAGTCACTTGAAGCGGCGCTGACCCTTGAAGCGACGCTGACCCTTGCAGCGACCCAGACACTTACAGCGGCGCTGACCCTAGTGGCGTTGACACTTGCAGTGGCGCTGACCCTATTGGCGCTGACCCTTGCAGCGGCGTTGACACTTGCAGCGGCGCAAACACTTGCAGTGGCGCTGACCTTTGCAGCGGTGCTGACACTTGCAGCGGCGCTGACCCTTGCAGCGACGCTGAACCTTGCAATGGCTTTTGGACTTCTGGGTGACCCTCGCGGGCACCTCTCGGATGTCATTAATAAAAGCGGCGCTGACTCTTGCAATGGCACTTCTCAATCTTGGACTTCGGCGGTGACCCTCGCGGGCACCTCTCGAATGTTATTGCTGTAGCGGCGCTGACGCTTGCAGCGGCGCTGACGCTTGCAACAACGCTGACCCTTGCAGCGGCGCTGACACTTGCAGCGGCGCTGGGGGTTCCTGCTGAATATGAGTTTCTGTCGGGACCGTGGGGTTGTTCCTGCTCTATATGAGTTTCTTCCGGGACCCTTGGGTGGCTCCTCCTCAATAAGAGTTTCTGTCGGAACCCTGGGGTGGTTCCTCCTCAATAAGAGTTTCTGTCGGGACCCTGGGGGGTTCCTGCCCAATATGAGTTTCTGTCGGGACCCCGGGGGGTTCCTTCTCAATATGAGTTTTTTCCGGGACCCTGGGTTTCTTCTTAGTATTTCTAATAAAATAATATTTTTACTTTTTTATAGGTAGACACCCTTCTACAGCTTGTCCTTTTAAGGATGACATTGGCTCATAGATTATGTCACATTCTCCCAGCTCTACTGCCCACTACATCAATCTTCCTGACTTTTCAAGTTTGTGGAGTGCTTGTCGAAGGGGTAGATTAGTGTACACAACTATGGTGTGTGCTTGAAAATAAGGCTTCATGCGCTTGTAGGCTTCAATGAGTGTTAAGGCGAGTTTTTCTAAGTGTGGATACCTTGTTTTGGCTCCCTGAAATGCTTTACTGGTGTAGTAAACTACTTTCTGGATCCAATTCTCCCACTGAACCAATGTCGAGCTAACTGCGGACTCAGAAACAGCTAAGTACAAGTATAATTTTTCTCCCCAAACAATTCGGGACAACAATGGTGGTAATCCCAAATACTTATTAAATTTTTGAAATACTTTTTTCATAATCTTCATTCTACTCAAAGGTCTTTATAGTTAACTTGAAGAATGGTAGACACCTATCCTTTGCTCGGGAAACAAACTCGTTTAAAGAAGCCACTCTACCAGTAAGTTTTTGAACATCCTTCTTGCAAGTCGACGATTGCATCTTTGTCAAAGCTTTGATTTTGGCAGGTTTAACATCAATTCCTCTTTGGTTTACTATAATTTTGAGGAACATTACCTCTTGCACACCGGACACACACTTAGTCAGATTTAAGTTCATTTGATGCTTTTCCAGCTAATTGAAAGTCTGACTGAGGTCCTTAATATGGTCTGAAGCTTTCTTGATTTTAGTCAACATATCATCTTCATAAACCTCTATATTTTTCCCAATCTACTTTTCAAACACCTTATTGACCAACCTCTGGTATGTTGCCACAACGTTTTTAAGCTCGAAGGGCATTACATTATAGCAATAAGTACCTCGATTGGTAACAACTCATGTCCAGCTGTGGCATCAACAAAGTGATCAATTATGGGAAGAGGAAAGTGGTCCTTTGGGTAAGCTTTAATAAGATCAGTAAAATTTACACACATTGGCCACTTATCATTTTTCTTTTTGACCATCATAACATTGGCCAACTAGGCTGGATATTTGACATCCTCAATGAATGGGTTTTTATAGTTTCTCCTCCTCTTCCTGTATGGCTTGTTTTTTCTCAGGATTGAACAAATTACTCCTTTGCTTGATCAGCTTGGCATCCGTATTAATGTTGAGCTCATGACGAAGGAAGTTGGGATCAATACCAAGTATATCCTCGTGGATCCAAGCGAATACATTACTTCGCTCTCTTAAGAATGCGGTCAAGGGATCCTTCATCCAGGCAATTGACTCCATCTAAATTTAAAACCCCAGTGGTTACTCCTAAATACGATAGTAATATTGACCCAGTATTGCACATTAAGCAGTAGCAGGCTGTAGTTGACACATATTATATTACTGATGAAATGAGATGTAGGGCTTTTTCAAGCACCATTACTGGTTAAACTGAAATATGGTACAATAACTTGCCTCGAGGATAAATTGCCAATTTCCATCAGCGTGTTGAGCTGTTCATCAGCTACTTCTATTTTAGTGATAAGCCAATTAAGAGATTAGCCCATATCCTGAGTGTCAGGTAGCGACCAAGGGAAACCATCAGAGAATACATCACCCGCTTTAACAATGAGAAACTAGATATGGTTGATTATGAAGAGAAAATATCCATCACCACTTTAATGAGTGGATTGATTCCAGAGAAGCTATAATAAGCTTTGGAAAAAGATCCTCCTAAAACTATAATTGAGCTCATGGCTAAGGCAAGAAAAATCATGAATGTCGAGGAAGTGATGGATGCAAAGAAAAGTCCCCCACTATGCCTGAGAAGAAGGAACAGAAGTCGAGGAAAGATGAAAAGCCTAAAAAGTTTGGAACATATACTCCATTAACGGTCAACATTCACCATATCCTGGAGGAAATTAAGCACAATAAAGATTTTTGATGGCCCGAGAAGCTGAGGGAACCACCCAACAAGATGGATAAATATAAATATTATGAGTTCCATAAGGATCATAGCCTCGTAAATGATAACTATTTTTCTTTAAAGAACGAAGTGGAATCCATCATCCGTAGAGGAAAACTAAATAAATTTGTTGATCAGCATGAAAGCTAAAAAATCGAAGGAAGGTCAAATTCTCCTTTCAAACCTAGAGATGACAGGAAGTGAAACCATGAAGATGGTTATGAAGATGATCCCAACCTGACAAAGAATCCCAAGCAACCAGAACTTGAAGTAGCTATTATACATTTTGGCTCTGTTGATTGTCATGTCATTACAGGTGGAGATATAGGAGGGGGCGATCATACTGCATAGAGAAAGGCCTACCTGAATGAAGCCCAAGCATGCTCTTATATACAAAGAATCAATCTGAATAATGATGATCGGCCTAGGAAAGTCAATAAAGACAAGCTGGTTATCGTCTTTTCAAAAAATGATCTCTCTAGAGTATTATCTCCTTATGATGATCCGTTGGTTGTCAAGTTTATATTTCAAGAAGCCATCATCACCAGTGTTCTGGTGAATAACGGGAGCTTGGTTGATATCATGTTCTACTCATGCATTTAGAGTTTAGGACTGAAACTTACTCAACTGGAACCATACCACAGGCCTCTAATAGGTTTTTCAAGAGAAAAAGTCTATCCCCTTGGGACAGTCAAGCTAGAAGTGTTGTTCGACACTCGGCCAGCAAGCCGCACCAAAAAGATACACTTTTTTATTATGGACAGGAATGTTCAGTCTATTTACAATGTGATCTTCGGCAGGGTAGGACTAAAGAAATCTAAAGCTATACCATCCACAGTCCATCATTGTTTGAAGTTCCCTACTCACTTTGGGGATGGTCCAGAGAATGTTATTATTCTTCAGTCGAGCAAGAAGATTTGGTTGATTTTAAGAAAAAGACCACCACCTACTAGGTAGAGACAATAGAGCCCAATAATGAATCAAAAGTTGATAATTTGGATCCCCAGGATGAAACGAAGCTAGTCAAAGGGAAGATTGTGGAAGCCACCAAAAGCATAATCTTGGATAATGACAAGCCGGAGAGAACCACCCAGATCATCTCCCTCTAGATCTTCTAACCACTGGATTGATCCTTTCCATGAAAGATTGTTAGCATTGGATCTGTTCAAAGTAGCTCCTCCATCCCGCCCATGTGTTTGTGCTGAGCTTTCTTCCTAAGAAGTCTGCTCAGTACGCAAAGATCGTCGAACGCGGGATATCAAGAATTGGATGTCCTTTATGTATGAGTATATCAAGAAGTCGGGTCCTTCATATTTTGTGTTTCCTTCGACTTCATATCAGGTTCTGGTTCTAGGAGTGGAGGTTCCATCGCTCGTCGCAGAGGAAATCGTGTCCGCCGCGGATATTGAGAGTTTAAGGAATTTAATTACATTGTTGTTAATAGACAGGGTTTTACCGCGATATCTCATCACCGACGCCGGTCGTTTGTTATATTCGTCTCACCAAATCTATACAAAAGCCTAAACTATGACTACACTCTTTTAAGGGAGTATAGCGGCCAGTCCGGGTATCGAATCCACAAATACAAGTTGCTAGAATTTAATTGGTTTAATATTCCTAAAATAAAAATGTAAAAGATAATTGCTAACAAAATAAAAGATAAATAAAGGAAAAGATTATACTAGGCGAGTGTATTTAAACTAAAATTAACAAAGCGAGTAAAAACTCTAGGTTGCGTTGAATATCCATCACCCTGAGTTAATTAGTATAAAATGGTTACCTGGATTCGCGGATTATTAAGATTGCGTCTCATTTCGTCAATTAATTAAATTAAGAGTTGTCACACCCCTAAATTCACATAAAAGACTACTAAGATTTTGGCGTCAACACCCCGGAAGTTACGCACGAAATGTCGTAAATACGGAGCGTACATGATACACCCCGTTAAATCTCCTAGGCGTAATAACTAGGATAACACACTCTAAATAAACCTGTAAACTCCATCACCAAATCAAAGCAATATGCCAACCCAAATTGAGTTCAATCCGACACAACCTAGACTAAATTAGCCCCTACACATAATTAAAAGCATTAACCTAATTAATTTAGCAACAACTAATTCAATTACTCTAAAATGATCTCGGCATGGAAGAAAATGGAAACCATGGTAACCGAAGCTAAGAACATCAATTAAACAAAGGAAGATGAAGGAATAGTATCTTACATACATAAAAATGGGAAATTACCCAAGAGAAATGGAAGAAGGTCTTAGCTCCATAGTTACAAACCCTAAATCTATGTAAAATGTAAGATATTATATAAAAATAAACTAAGTGGTCTATTTATACTTAGTTTGAATTAACAAATAAAAGAAAATAAATAAGAAAAGAAAAAGGGAGATAAGTCTCCAACTTAAGGAAGAAAAGAAAAAGAAAATGAAATAGCAGGTGGCAATTTCGGTAAAAAATAACAGAGCACCGGTCGACCGCGCCAGAATGGAGGGGCACACTGGTTGCAACTCAAGGCATAAATGGAAAACCTGGTCGACCGCGGTGGCTGGGCCGATCGATCGACAACTGCTGAACCACCCACCAATACGCAACAAGAAAAATGGCCAAGGAACACCTATTCATGTAAAGCCAAGATCAAGGGTTGCCCCAAAATGGCCATAATTGGCCAAGACGAGAACACCCATGACAAAACCCAATCTCCAACAGCAAAAAAAGAAAGACCCACTTTCATGTCCAAAAACCTCCATTAACGGCCAAAGCCATAAAACCAAAGCTCAAAAAATGGCCAAAGTGACCCATTTGCGAGAGTGGTCTAAAATCGTGCTCCAAATTTTGAACCAAAGTCATCAATTTAGGATGAACCCAAAACCCGAGCATAACCCGAGCCTAGGGCCAAATCTCCATTAGTTTGCTGCAAAAAAATGAGTTTGGGATATATTGGGAATGATATGAATTGTTAATGAAAGAGAAAAGGAACATGGATGTAATTAATAAAATTGTTACTAATTTCATATAATTCTTTTCCAATTAAAGGTCCGTGTTTCCTTCGTTCGGACTCTGATTCATGCACCGTTTGCGGCCACGCGAAGCTTATCCCTAGGGATACCACTTCCGTGAAGACTTCGGGCAAAAATCCCGAAGTGTAAAATTACCAAAATGCCTTTGAACGTGCGAATCGCGACAGAACTTAACCAAAACGCGCTCAAACTTCATACTAAGCACTGAACACCTATAAAAGCTCAATAATACCTCAAATAACATGTTAACATATAAAATGAAGGATGTATGGTTATTGAGCATAATTATAACAATTACGGTATCAGAGGGGGCTAAAATGGATAGGTTCGAGGGTAATTAAATGCAATATTCGATACGAATCTGTTGTGCCTCTTAATGAGTATTACATTTGAATTATCTATACCAATCACTAAGGTGTACATAATTCTTTTATTCATGTAAATGATAAAATGAACTTTTGTTCTCGGAGATAAGAAAAGAATAACATTTTCTGAAAAATAAGGGAGTCGTGCTCATGTAAAGCATATGAGCTACCTATATATGGGGGTTTTGAAAAAAATATTTGGGTTTCATTTTTTAAAGTAAAAATATTTTTAGAGGATCAAGCCCCACGTAGTTCTGAGTAGAGGAAAATGAGGAGAATTTTTTTTAGAATAAAAGGGGGATGAGAAAAGTCATAATGCCCTGAGATTTTTTACTAAGGGTAGAACCTCTTGCCTTTTGGGATGGTCCAGGTTGAATGGATGGGCCATCTCTTCTCCATCAAGGTCGGTGAGCATAGCGAAGCCACTGTATAGGATGTTCTTCATAATTTAAGGGTCTTTCTAATTCAGCTTGAATTTCCCTCTGGGGTCCTATACGGGTTCTATGATTTCCTTAAGGGCTAAATCCCCTTCTCGAACACCACGGTCCTTGACTCTCTTATTGAATAATTATGATATTCGGCAATGATACCCTTGTATATGATATAGAGCTTTCAGTCTCTTTTCGTCTAAGAGCGATAACTCATCAAGAGGGCTTTGATGTCAGTCTTCCACACTGAACTTATTCTCAAGCATGACGTGAAATAAAGGTATTTCTAGCTAAATGGGTAGGACTGCTTCCATGTCGTATACTAGAGAGTAAGGGGTAGCCCCAGTAGATTCTTGAACTGAAGTGCGGTAGCCCTAGAGGGAAAAAGGGATTCGATTGGCTCAATCTCAATAAGTCTCGATCATCTTGCTAATGATTGCTTTGAGGTTCTTATTAGTGGCTTCCATTGCACCCTTTGTTTGAGGTCGATAGGGAGAAGATTTGTATCTCTGAATCCCATACTCATCGACCAATTCTGTGACTTTTGCCTCAAAATGTAACCCGTTATCTGATACTAGCTTATGTGGGGCCCCGTATCAGCAGATGATGTTTTTTCGAATAAACTTGGCCATATTTTTGGCATTTAAAATTGCGTATGACACGGCTTAGAATTATTTGGTGAACTAATCAATGGTAACTAGGATGAACTTGAAAAACGTCGCTAATGCCGTTTAATACAAGATTAAACTGTATAAGCAACTCTGAAATGTTTGTTGGAGAAACCCTTTTCTTTTGAAAATAAAAATTATAAACAAGATGTGTTTACAAAGAAACTTATGTACGAGAGTAATTAAGATTGTGTAATCAGTTTTTAAAAGTAAGGCAGTTTCAAAAATTCAGCACACTTATAGAATGAGATGAGTAGATGAAGATAATCAACACACAGTTTTTAACGTGGTAAAACCTCTCCCAACAGAGGAAACATCCATGGTGACTTCTAAGTCACAAAAACAAAAGTCCACTAATAACAAATAATAGTTACAAACAATACAACATGCAAGCACACAAATCAACCTATTCTAAGTTTAGGAATATACCCCACTTGGTGTCCTTCTAACTTCTCATAGATTAGATTTGTTGATGATGTTCTTCCAGTTTTCTAACTTCCTTTGCTTTAGCTTCCTTACGTCGACTCAATGATCTTTGATCTTATACACAACACTTACAGTGTAGTAGTGTGTTAAGTGTTTGTGAAGTGATTCCTATTCACATGCATGAACTCACACACACTTAGATTTACAGACAGTCCTAGTAAATTACATATAAAGTCTATATGCAGTGATTTTAGTTTATTTCTTTCTCACAGAACTTCAACTCTTTTTGACCTTTATTCTATCCCAGATTCCATGGATATCTCGCTTTTAAAATCGGTCAAGATATTAATCAATCTCTTTTTGAAAACATTTGTAAGATTGAAAATCTCCAAGTGTGAATCCAACTAGGTCAAGGTTAAGTTTTGTAAAAACAGAAACCATAAAACATTTTCAAAACCAAATGAATAAAGATTTTCTTAAATCAAGTAGAAAATATGCAGATCTAGTGAAAATGTAACATGCAGAGTGTAGATCTAAAGTTTCTATGAAAAAGAAACAAGATCTTCACACGAATGTTTAAGTTGTGAACAAGATCAAGGACAAGGAGGTTACAGCTTCAAAAGAACAAACCACTCTCTCTCTCAAAACTCAAGGTTGTGATTGGGTTTGAATATACGAAGGTTTGTTTCAGAGTTAAAGTGTTTAGGGTTAGGGTTAGGGTTAGGGTTAGGGTTAGGGTTTGGCTAACAGTTTCCCTTTCTCTCTCTTCTCTCTTTTTTTTTCTCTCTTCTCTCTCACGTCTCTCTTATTTTTTCTCTCTCAGAAAGACGAATGCCCAAAAGTCTTCTAAGGCTGAGAAGTGGAGGGTATTTATAGGGCTGAGGGAAGGTTCTGGATGTTCGAGGGAAATCAAGGGCTGAGATCAGGTCTTGCAAACTTTGACTTGATCCAAAGGTTATAAAACAGCGGTGATTAAAAATGATTGTGATTGGTTCATATGGATAGCACCGGGATTAACTAAGAACACATGCAGACCCTCGATTAGGAATGATCCAACGTTCAACAATGCACCAAGCACTCCTCTCACATAAGAAACACAAATTGAAGCATCAAGAGGATGACATGTGTAGGCGTGTGATTCAATTTATACCTTCATGGATCATTGAAGAGGATTAGAGAGATAAGATCTGAGGCTTTTTGGTTTCTAGGATAGACAACCAATTTTGTCACTATTTCCAAACTAGTTGAACACTTATACAATATAGACTTAAGCAAGTCAAAGGTATAAGGTGCTTCAATCTCCCCCTTTGGAAATATGAGACAAAATCTCCTTTGAGTTAGCTTAAAACTCGTAGGGAACCAAAAAAAATAAAACCTAGTCCTATACAAAAGATACTATCTACCCATTTCCTAGAAAGTCAAAAATTACATAACTCAACTATTTATAAATTTTTTACACTAGAAAAGGTAGACAATCAGTAGAAGAGATTCCTGCAAATATACACACTAAGATCAAGCAGTTTAGATGAAATGTGAACAAAATATTGAACTCATAAAACTCAAATTTCTCCCCCATTTTGTATCAAATGGACAAAGGGTAAAACTTAAGGTTTTAAGAGTTTAATCAGCGCATACCATGCCTATAGAATTTCGCAAATACAGAAATCTATTATAGTCTAAAGGTTTAGTGAACATGTCTGCAAGCTGCAGATCAGTAGGCAGGTAATGAATTTCTAATTCCTTAGTTTCAACAAGTTCGCGTATAAAATGATGCCTTATTTTAATATGCTTAGTTCGCGAGTGTTGAACCGGGTTTTTAGATATGTTAATGGCACTTTGATTCTCACAATACAATTGTAATTGATCTTCTTTAATCCCATAATCGCTTAACATCTGTTTTATCCATAATAATTGAGCACATCAACTTCCTGCTGCTATATATTCGGACACAGCCGTAGATAAAGATGTGCAATTCTGTTTTTTACTACTCTAACCAACTAAATTATTGCCGACATAATAACAGGCACCTGATGTACTTTTACTATCATCAGTACACCCGGCCCAATCAGCATCAGTATACCCTATGATGGTGCTACAGGTATCCTTAGTATACCTAAGTCCAAGATTGAGAGTGCCCTTTATTTACTTTATTATATGTTTTACACTCAATAAATGGCTCTCTTTAGGGTTATTCTGGTAACGAGCACACAGACATACAACATACATTATGTCTGGTCGCGAGGCAGTTAGATAGAGTAGGCTACCAATCATACTACGATAGAGTGTGGAATCAACTGACTTACCATTTTCATCTTTACATAATTTAACAATAGTACTCATAGGCGTTTTGGCAACTTTAGCATTATCTAAACCAAATTTCTTAACAAGATCTAAGGCATACTTAGTTTGAGAGACAAATAGACCATCAGAATTCTGTTTCACTTGAAATCCTAAGAAAAGTTGTAGCTTCCCCATAAGGGACATGTGAAATTCCTTATGCATAATAGCAGAAAAAGATTTAACTTCAGAGTTTGAAGTTGACCCGAAAATGATGTCGTCTACATAGACTTGGGCTATAATAATGTTTTTGTCAAAATGTTTGACAAAGAGAGTCGGTCATTTTCTCCTCTCTTAAAACCCTTATCCAACAAAAAGTTGGAAAGGCGTTCATACCAAGCTCTAGGAGCTTGTTTTAAGCCATATAAAGCCTTTTTTAGACGAAAGACATGGTTAGGGTATTTAGGGTCAATGAACCCTTTGGGTTGTTCTACATATGTTTCTTCGGATAGAATTCCATTGAGGAAGGCAGATTTGACGTCCATTTAATAAAGTGTGAATTTTAAGTGACACGCTATGGCGAAAAGAAGTCGAACAGATTCAAGACGAGTAACAGGGGCAAAAGTCTCGCTGAAATCTATCCCTTCTATTTGAGAGTAGCCTTGAGCAACTAGTCTAGCTTTGTTTCTAAAGATTACCCCATTTTCATCAGATTTGTTCTTAAAGATCCAACGAGTTCCAATAACATTTTTGTTTTGAGGCCGCGGTACAAGATACCAGACATCGTGAATGAAAAATTGTAAAAGTTCTTCCTGCATAGAAGAAATCCAGTGTGTGTCATTCAATGCTTCATTAACATTTTTCGGTTCCACAAGGGGACGAAACATGCATAATTAGCATAATTTCTTAACTGGGATCTAGTACGAACTGGCTCATTAGGATTACCGACCACGTTGTCAATGGGATGATCTTTAAAGACCCAGCCAGGTACTTCTGGACTCTCAATAGGTAATGAGTCATCTATTTCTGGTGAATCAGTTTTGAAATCATTTTCAGATTCAATCACAATAGGTGATTCAGATATCTTATTTTCGACAATAGTGTCGCTTACAATTACATTTATCGATTCCATAAGGGCCTTAGTACGCAGATTGTATATACGATAAGCACGACTGTTTGGAGAGTATCCTAAGAAGATGGCTTTATCACCACGTGTATCGAATTTAGACAGATGTTCTCTGTCCTTACAGACATAACACTGACTTCCGAAGGTTCTTAGATATTTCAGATTAGGCTTCTTACCGTACCACAACTCATAAGGAGTTTGTTTAGAGTTTTTCCTAAGGTAAACCCTATTAATGATATGACATGCCGTTCTAATAGATTCTACTCAGAAGTATTTAGGTAGAGATTTGGCATGCAACATGACACGTGCCATCTCTTGAAGAGTTCGGTTTTTCCTTTCAGCTATACCATTCTGCTGAGGAGTTTTAGGGGCACTAAATTCATGTTTGTACCCGTTGTAGTCACAATATTCAACTATTCATGTGTCTATGAACTCTCCCACTCTATCACTACGAATGCGATTGACTTGTGTGTCCTTCTCATTTTCAATTCTTAGTAAAATTTTCAAAAAATTCTGAAACGTGTCAGATTTTTGTTTCAAGAAGGCAACCCAAGTGAATCGTGTGAAATCATCAACCATGACAAGGATATAACTGTGTCCACAAAGACTAACAGTTCTAGAGGGACCAATAAGGTCCATATGGATGAGATCTAAAGGTCTAGAGGTGAGAATGTCTTTAACCTTTTTATGCTCCTTCCTGGCAATGACCACAGACAACACTTGAAATAGGTTTAATTTTAGGAATTCCTCTAACAATATCTTGACTAGACAATCTACCAAGGATATCATAACTTAGGTGACCCATACGATTATGCCAGATTTCATTGTCATCCATTCTGACAATGTTACAGGTTTCAGAATCAGTCTTGACAGTATAACAATTGTCAGGAGTTCTAAATCCGGTAATAATGCACTTAACTTTATCATTTAGAATTTTACAATTGTTCTTTGAAAAGGTAACAGTATGGTCAGAGTCACAAAATTGTGATATACTTAGGAGGTTGGCTTTAAGGCCTTTAACTAATAGAACATTTTCGAGAACAGGCATTCCTTCTTCTTTTAGGGTTCCTTTACCTATGATCTGAGATGAAACTCCATCACCAAAAACTACTTTCCCACCAGCAAATCTGGTTTTGTTTAAAAGTTTGGTTTCATCTCCTGTCATATGTTTGGAGCATCCTGAATCTAAATACCAACCAGATGAAGTGTGTTCAGCTTTTAAGGCAGTGATAACAATGTTACACTTCATTTGGGGTAAAAGATCATCTTTTATAACCCAAATAGCTCTAGTTTTAATTTTGCGCAAGTTTTCCCTAATTTGATAAAATTTTTGAGAAACAACTTTTTGTCGAAAAACATTTGGAGCAGCAAACTGATTATTGTGGAAAATTTGAGCTTTTGGTTTAGGTAAGTTTCTGGGATCCTTTCTCTTAAATGAACTCTTAGTTTTGGTCTTTCTATTTCTGTAGTTAGAGTTCTTATCAGGTTGTCTTGGAAGGACATAATGGTTACGATTTTGCCTAGAATAGTTAAAGTTCTTGTAGACATAGGTGTTGTACACAGGGGTGTTTAGACGCCTAGCATAACAATCTTCAAAGGAATGACCATAAATGTCATAGTAGGAGCAATATTGATTGGTTGAGGGATGAATTTCCTTAGGGAAACTTCTAAAGATGGGTATATTAGCATTCTGTTCAGAAGTCCTATTCTTAGGAGGGATGGTTTTAAAGGTAGATTCAGCCTTTCTGATCAAAGGGCAGACGTATTTAGTCTTAAGTGTAGTGTCAGCCTTAGAATTACTAGCCTCTCTAATGTCTTTCTGTTGTTGCTTTAGATCAAATTCCTTTTTAATAAAATGAAAGTCTGGACATGTTTCAATTGGTCTTTTGCCCCAGACACAAACTTAATAGGTTAAAGATTTGTAGTTTGTGGTTTGTTCTTAGGGCAAAATCTAATACCGGTTCTATCATCAGAATTGGTCTTGGAGTCAACAACAAAGTCAGTAAAACAATTTGAATTGTTTTCAAACTTAGAATTTTTTTTGAAAACAGTAGCTGTCTTTGTTTTTGCTTCCTCCAGTTCTAATAATGTTCCCTTGTATTTCATTTCCAGGGTTTCATTAGTTTTAGTCAACTCTTTTAATTTTTGATCAAAAGTTTCAATTTTAGATTGATGAGTCAGACACTGGTTAGTGTACTCTTCGGCATTCAACTTCACAATAAGACTTAGATCATCTAATTTCTTAGTCAGGTCTCTAACAGTCTTCTCCAATCTAGTGCCTTTTTTAAGAGTTTTAGCATACAAAGTATGGATATCAGGGAGGTCATCTATGTCTGAGTCGCTAAGTGAAGTGTGTGTAGTGACCCCTAACGATTCAGTTTTAGTACTCACGCACCCATTTGCATCGTCATTACGAGATCACTTTGACTCACACACACGGTAGTAGAACTAGCAACATTTTCAGATAATAAGGCATCTAGGCCAGTCAAAACAGAATTCACACAAGCAAGAGTAGGAGCATCATTATCACACACAGGCATATCATAATTGTAAATGATCTTAGCATAAAAGGACATGCAAGGGTCAAGTACATTTGATGACTCAAGTTCCTCTTCATCAGAGTCACTTGAATCATTCCAAGTTTTTCAGACATTGGCTCTATTGTGTGTGTTGACTTTATTCAGATTAACTCTGCAATCATGAGCAATGTGACCTAGTTTCCCACATCTAAAACATTTAATCTTTTTAAGGTCTCTAGTGGGTCTGGAGTTGTTATCCTTAGGATGTTTGTCAAGTACTCTCTCATGAGGTTTGGGATTAGACAGAGTAGGATAATTAGGTTTGCCTTGTTTAGTTGCCTGTTTGTTTCGAAATTTGACAATTTTCTTAAATTGTTTAGACATCAAGGCAATCTGATTATCTAGTTTGTCTATATTGCACATCTCATCAGAGTCAGAGTTGGTCAAATTAGACTCAAATTTGGGTATCTTAGAGGCAAAACTCAAGTTAGAGTTGGGCTGTTTTCTTTGTGAATGATTTAATTGTTTCTTAAAGTCTAATTCCATTTCCACAGTTCTAAGTTTGCTACTGAGTAACTCAGGGGTAAGGTTTTGATCATTCATTTCCTCAATAGCACACCTCTTACTGTCAAACTTTTGTGGTAATGACCTTAGGATTTTAGAAACAATTTCATTTCTATCATAAGTAATACCATTAGCATGCAACTTAGTGACTATATCAGTCAAGTTCATGTAAAAATCATCAAAAGACTCAGAATCAGACATGATCAAAGAGTTGTACTGTTGGATAAGCATTTGAGTTTTAGCAGCTTTAACTCTTGAGTCTCCTTCATGGGCAGTGATTAATGTGTCCCAAGCTTCCTTAGAAGTGGCACAAGATGAGATTCTTTTGAACTCATACTCATTAATAGACATAAAAATGGCATTCTTGCCTTTATTGTTATTTCGAGAAATGGTTTTCTCTTCTTGGGTAAATTCACTTAAGATTTTCTTTACCCTCTCATCACTTCCTTCAGTGGCTGGTTTAGTAGGATAAGTGTATCCATTTTCAATAATGTCCCAGACATCATCTCCTAAGGTCCCTTGGATGAAGGCAACCATTCTTACTTTCTAGTAAGCAAAGTTGTTTCCATCAAAGAGTGGAGGTCTGTACAGATTACCAAACCTTTCATTCTTCTCGTCCATAGTTAGGTTTTTCAGAAAACGATTTCAGAAACACAAGATCTTTTAAAATAAAAGTTAACAGGGCTCTGATACCAATTGAAAAACGTCGCTAATGCCGTTTAATACAAGATTAAACTGTATAAGCAACTCCGAAATATTTGTTGGAGAAACCCTTTTCTTTTGAAAATAAAAATTATAAACAAGATGTGTTTACAAAGAAACTTATGTACGAGAGTAATTAAGATTGTGTAATCAGTTTTTAAAACTAAGGCAGTTTCAAAAATTCAGCACACTTATAGAATGAGATGAGTAGATTAAGATAATCAACACACAGTTTTTAATGTGGTAAAACCTCTCCTAACAGAGGAAACATCCACGGTGACTTCTAAGTCACAAAAACAAAAATACACTAATAACAAATAATAGTTACAAACAATACAACATGCAAGCACACAAATCAACCTATTCTAAGTTTAGGAATATACCCCACTTGGTGTCCTTCTAACTTCTCATAGATCAGATTTGTTGATGATGTTCTTCCAGTTTTCTAACTTCCTTTGCTTTAGCTTCCTTACGTCGACTCAATGATCTTTGATCTTATACACAACACTTCCAGTGTAGTAGTGTGTTAAGTGTTTGTGAAGTGATTCCTATTCACATGCATGAACTCACACACACTTAGATTTACAGACAGTCCTAGTAAATTACATATAAAGTCTATATGTAGTGATTTTAGTTTATTTCTTTCTCACAGAACTTCAACCCTTTTTGACCTTTATTATATCCCAGATTCCACGGATATCTCGCTTTTAAAATCGGTTAAGATCTTAATCAATCTCTTTTTGAAAACATTTGTGAGATTGAAAATCTCCAAGTGTGAATCCATTGTTGTGGATCTTTTTCACCATCTCTTTAATGTCAGCCCCTGCGATAGAGTGTAAGTAGTTCCATCGAAGTTTTTCTTGAACAGTGTTTTATCATAGATAACGTATTGAGTGGACAGTTTGCATAGGGTTGCTCAATCTTTCTTATTGGCATTTTGGGGGTACCTACTATGCTTGAGGAGGTGGCAAATATCATAATACTAGCAATCGGTCGTATCGGGATCTTGTTTTGTGATGAGCTTAAGATGGTAGAAGTGGGTTGGTTTAACCAAATTTTGGACTAGGAAGGGGGCCATCATTATTCCCTCGAGCGTGTCGACCTTGGAGGTCAAGGTAGCAAGGGCATCAGATAAACTGTTCCTTGCTCGGGGCAGGTAGAGAAAGGTAATATCTTGGAAGTGGGAGGCTAGTTTTTTAGGTGGGCGTGGAAGGGTAAGAGTTTCTCGTCCTTGGCTTTCCATCTTCTGGGGACCTAATCGATGTTGAGGGTTGAATCCCCGTAGACATCTAGGCATCGGATTCCTTTCTTGAGAGTGACTTTGAGGCCTACCGTGCATGCCTAGTATTATAGCATGTTGTCGGTGCAGGGAAAGTCTAGCTTGATGGCAATGGGAGTGTGAGAGTCATCAAATTTGATTAGGAGTATCCCAATGGCATATCCTTTCTTGTTGGCAGCTCTGTCAAAGAACATCTTCCACCGGAGGTCTTATTTAGAGGTACAAAGTATATGTTCAATCGAGAGCTCAAAAATCCAAACATAGACTACTTCCATAGGGTGGTCATCAAAGTCGTCAGATAGGGCTCTTCCTTTCATGGCTTCTGTGTGACATACACAATATCGAATTTGCCTAACAACATCAATCATCGGGCTATTCAGCTAGACAGGGCAAGTTTCTCAAGAAGGTATTTAATAGGATCCATCCGTGATACCAGCCTGATGGGAAAAATGAGCATGTAGTGCCGTAATTTTTGGGTGAGACAAATAAGGGCGACACGTGATTTCTCTACGATAGTGTAGTTGACTTCGTATCCAGCCAATTTGTGTTGGTTTAGTAGATGGATCTCTCTTTGTGGGATTCTTCAAGGTATTGGTCCAATAAAGCCCCAGTTGTGGTGTCTATTACAACCAAGTATAGGAGTATGGGTAGACCAGGTTGCGATGGCATGAGTACCGGAGGTCGGGTTAGGTATTGCTTGATCTGGTCAAAGGCTTCCTGACAAGATTTGTTCCAAACTTTGGTTGAATCCTTCTAAAGGAATTTGAAGATGGGTTCACAAATGGAAGTCAATTGGTTGATGAATTGACTGATATACTTTAATTTTCCCATGAATCCCCGAACTTCCTTCTCCATTCGGAGTACTGGCATTTCGAATATGGCTTTTAATTTGGCAGGATCTAGTTCAATACTTTTTTCCTAACCATAAATCCTAAGATCTTTCCTTTGGTAATGCTAAAAACATATTTTTGTGGGTTAAGTCGCATCAAGTATCGACGTAGTCACTCGAAGAACTTTCGGAGAGCGAGAACATTCCCTTACCTTGTATTAGACTTGATTATCATGTCATCTACGTGGACCTCAACTTATTTGTGTATCAGATCATGCAAGATGATTTTGGTAGCCTTCTGGTATCAGGGATCATCTTGACCTCATTGTATCTGGCAAACTCGTTAACGAATGAATTAAGGTGACTGGTTGTATTGTCTACAATCATGCCGATATTGGGTAGCAAATAATCATCCTTTGGAGAGGCCTTGTTCAAATCTCGATAATCAACGCACATATGAACCTTTCCTCTGGATATTGGCACGGGTATGGTGTGATCTAAATAAAGCTTCTGATTCAAGTATAAATCTATCGCAACAAGTAATATCCGCTAAGTATGGAATCATAAACCACAGGGATTGAAGCACTCTTTATAAAACAATAATAGATTAAAAAGGATTCTCTAAACGTCACAAAGGTGAAAGTGTAAAAGATTATTTAATTGTTTGAAAAAGTGATTAAGGGTAATCTCTAAACTAACATGCTATTGATGAACAATTAATTAGTTAATAATTATGAAACTATGAAAGGAACTAAGATAATCTTGAGTTCAAGATTTTAAAGGGATTGAAGATCATTCTCCCACCTTAGATTCACTAAAAGGATAATAGGACATGGTTGAAATTACCCCTAATCGAGCACAACTAATTAAGTCCGAACACCAACTATATAGAGATTAACTCATCGATGGAGGACTAGGGATTAATTAGTTATTGCTAAATGGATTTGGTTTGAAGTAAAATTTCAAAAACCATCCCTTACATGACAAGAGAAGTTAATAAGCTAGGATACTTCAGTACAAACACATAAAGTTCAATTAGGGAAATTCTAAACCAAACCCTAATTTTGAAGTACAAACATACTAGGTGGGATTATGATCCTCAACCTTAAATTTAGCTACTTATAGTAGGAACTAAACTACACATGCCAAGAAACCACATATTGTAGTAACCCATAATGTGAAAACACACAACTATACTAGAGATGGTAATAAATGCAAATTAAAGATAATAGAAGAAGTAGAGATGAATTAAATGAACCTTTCTTTCATTAATAACCACAAATCAACTAGTAATCCAAGCTTGACAACTAGGTAAAAACAATAAATACTTTTGACCTAGGAGAGAGAAGAGAGTGTTTTCTATATATCCAAAAATATCACAAGTAATCTATATCTTCAAATGATAGAGAAAACAAGGATAAATACCAAAAAATTATCCAAAATGGAAAACTAGTAATAAGAAGAAAGCTGAAAATATAGGGCTGAATCAATTCAGTGCCAATCTGAATCGATTCAAAAATGTAGAAATGCTGCACTGCTTGAAACCGAATCGATTCGCAACAAGGGCGAATCGATTCGCTGCTGATAAAAAATGAAGGTTGCATTGCTTTGGATTTATATATCCCATGTTTCACCGAAACTTGCATTACTTCTTCGTTTGAGATCAGATTCAAGCACCATTGGAGGCCACACGAAAATGAGAAGAAGGTCTACAACTTTCGTGAAGAAATCAGAATCAAAACCTGAATGCTGGAATTACTAAAATGCCCTCAACTGTGCAAGTGTCCACGAAACTTCTCCATATCAAAACCAAACATCCCAATATGAAATCCCGAGACCTATAAAACCTCAATAATGATACACACAATATAATATGATGGATTCAGGGGTTAGTCAATAAATGGGTATAAGAACCGGGAATAGCATGCTCGGGAATGCTAGAATGAACAAATTAACGAGGTATATAATACAATAAAAGTGACTAATCACACCCCCTAACTTATACATTGCTGGTCCCAAGCAATGAAGTATGAATAAATAAGGGCCATCAACAAAACCAAAACAGAATAAATATGTATATAGAATGAAAATGCCACTTTTGCGGGCGAACGATTGCATTTAGCATATGCAATAAGGCGTTAAACCCCTAGGCGACACTAGGGGATGAGTGGTTTCTCGTGAGGGTTTTCAGGGATGATACCCACAAATATCAAATCAACTCTTACTATGATATGGAAAAAACCCAATGTGAAGATAAAAAATAGTCAAAGAAGCATAATTTATCAACAAAGGGAACAAAGCTCACACTAAACACGACAATTATCGAAATTAAACAAATAACTTCAATAGAAATTGAAACCATGGAAATGCGAAATAAGCGGACACATGTGGTAATTTATATTTGACAAAACTTTTAAAATCCATGTAAACTCTAAGGCATGCTCACTCAAGTTCTCTCTGGTTGTTACACTTAATAAATGGAAGCACTCAGAAATAGGATGTAATACACATGGGACATGCGGGCATAAAGAGTAATTGTAACGGGAAACTAGGTCAGGCCCATGTCATCAATGAAGAACGCAATATAAAAGTGAAAAATACAATCTCATGAAAGGATATTGCATATTAACCAAGATAAGAGCATTTAAACAGATTATCGCTAATGTTCAACCTTTGAACCACATCACCCTAGGATCAAATAAGACTTTTATGGTATAGAATTTTGGCAAGGCTCGGGTTAGGCAATGGAGGAATGTGTATAGGATCAAAGGAGATTCGGGAATAACGTGCGGGGTAATGGATTTCATGGGAAATTTAGGAATCGAAATCAACTTCCAAAAGCAAGATATTCATTAGAGTAAGGCTTTGATTTTAATGCACAAGGAGAAATGGGATTCTTCAACAATAAGCCATTTATTCTATTTTTCTTTCGTTTTCTTTTTTCTTTCTTTTTCTTTCTGTCTTTCTTAAATAACAAACATTATTCAATCCCAGGAGTAATCCCAAATCAAGGCACGGGAGGTCATATGTATGGTTTAAAACTCCAATTTGGAGTTGGTTATGGGATTTGGGACGAAATGAAAGGTCATAATAGGTCTCAACAGGGTTAACTAGGGACATGTATAAGGGTGAAGTCAAGGCCGTATGGGTTAAATACAAAGAGGGCCTATTATGCTTTCCTAAAGTTACATTTGATTCTCGGGAAACAACACCATTGAAAATCATGCTCAAGTGATACCCAATTAATATGCAATCAAGAATAAGAAAATGAGACCGACAACAAGATCATTTATCAAGAAAGATATAGAGTAAATGTATACACTCACAAATGAAGATAGGTCTCGAATCTCACTTTTGTAAGGTATAACATGCGCCAGATGATTACGGATTTGAAACTCTTTAAATCAAATCATAAATAATTATGTGTGTATACGCTCAAAGCTTCACAATTTAATTTCATGAGGCTATTCACAATGCAAACAATAACAGGATAAAGGATAATAAATCAATAAATCATGGCATGGTTTATAGCTATACAATAGTATAAGACGATCATATAAGTAATCATAGTAGATATGAGAGAGAAAAAGAATTTATTTTTTTTAAATTTTTGTATATTTATTTATATAAGTAAATACTAACATTATAACCGGTAACAGAAATATAATCAATACCCCCAAACTTGCATGGAACATTGTCCCCAATGTTAGTCGGGAGATAAATGTCAAGAAGGTGAGAAAATATTCACCCCAGAAAGAGTAAATCGTAAAATCGCGCAACGACATACCTGTTATATGTTAGTATGAAAAAACGCAATATATACAGAAGAGATATTTACAAGATCAAATAATAAAACGAAACTGAATATTTTCAATAATAATAAGAAGAGTTGCGTACATGTGTTTTAATACCAAAAATTAGAAAATACAACATAATTGTATCTTCTTAAACAAAAATTACACAACCGAAGAAAATAAAAAAATCCAAAACAACCAACCATTAATCATTGTTTCCAAGTACAACATAATTAGTAAATATATATTGAGAACCACAAAAACAACAGTAGAGAAAATGGGATGGTAGCTCCCTATATGTGGTTCAGATGGTGGCTCGAGGGCTCCTGGGCATGGGGTTCTCGCGAGGCATAGGGATCATATAGGTAAGGAGGCATAGCAGCCTCACTCCCACGCAGGGGGGCAAATAGATCCATCTGGGCTCAAGACATCGTAGAAAAATCTCTCTGATAAGCGCCTTGAAACTCAGTAAAATCAGCCTGTAACTCATCCATCTGCACCCCTAGATATGTATTGGATTCCACCGTAGGTGGAACATGTGGAAGGACTGGGGGAGGCACAAGGAGAGGCACTTTCGGAATATCCGGCATAGGGGCATCAAACATACGCTTCTTCCTCCTCTCCCAATGGTCCTTTCCCAAAAAATTTTCAATTGCTCTTTTCTCCAAGAAACTTGGGTAGGCGAGGAATTTTATCCGTTCTCGCTACCTCGCACTTTGCGTCTTTACAAATCTGGGACACTAGCCGTGCGTACGGGAGAGTAGTGGTATCCTTATCGCAATAAGCGGACTTTAACATCTGCTGAAGCACTAGGGCGGGAAGTTTGATAATAGAATTGACGTCTAAAAGGTGGTATAGGAAGTGGGCCTGGGCGGAGCAAAGAACAACCTTGGTTTGGGTAGGGATAATGGAATTAACAGGAACTAGGTGGATGATACGATGGTTGTCGGGCATAAGAAAGGTGGGGAATGAATCCCCAGTCCAAACCTTTCCTGGAGCCAGACGCACAATCAAGGTCTCGTTAGACAGCTTCCCCTCTTCAGTACAAGGATAATCAAAATCCTCAGGGTTATCACCCCCAGTCAGATGCAAAGCCAAGAGAGGCTTAGAAATATGAATTCACTTACTCCGCACGTAAGCCTCATAACTCCCGTCCCCATATGGGACGAGTGATACATAAAACCATTGAACATGCTCTTCATTAACATCGCCCCTAGCAGGTGGTCCTCCCAGTTAAACTTCTGAAAGTAACGACGAACAGAGGCGGGAAAATCCTCTAGGTGCACAGACCTCTCAATAGCAATTGGACGACCGGAAGGAAAACTGGCACGGAACCAATCTCTCTCCTCCTTCGAGCGAAAGGATTCGAAACCATCTCAACTTGAAACTGCAATGGATCACGGTTTGGGAGTCAAAGGAACCTACAAAACATTAATTTGATACACACACCATCAGAGCAATGCATAAAATCAAAATAATCATAAAATTTGGGGAAACTAGGTTCAAAGGGTGCGCCTCGGGAGAAATCGGTCGAGTAGACGCAACCGACGTGCACCACACTCAAACAAGGACAAATCAACAAAAATGCGCGATAAAAGGTGCGAAAATAGAACTTTAGCGCACAAAATCCCCATTGGGGAATTTTATCGAACACTTAGTGTGCAATGCATATAAAGTAGGGTAAAAATGGCATTTTCAATGTGAAAAATACCTAACGAATACAACTTAATCAGCAAAGCAACATAAATAAGTTGAATTGTTGGATTAACAAGAAAAACAAGGAGAAAATATGGAGTTTCACGAAGAAAATGTGATAAATTAAAAAAAAAAAACATTTAACCCTACTTTACATACCAAGAACACTAAATAAAATTTTGAAATAAAGTAAATAAAGTTGAATTTCTTACCTTGGATGAGGATGCCATGGGTTGGAAGGAAATATTTTGGGTGAGAAAAGGGTTTGGGAGAGAAATGGAATCGTACAGCTTAAGAGGGAGTAGAGAGTTAGGAAAGAAGTGGGAAAACTAAAAAGACCTGTCGAATTTTAAGTCCCAGGTAGAACGAATCGATTTGGGGAAATTCGAATCGATTCGGAAATGCAAACTTGGGCACTGGAAAGGGGCTAATCGATTCGGTATTAATCCGAATCAATTTGGAAGTGGAGACCCAAACTTTTTGTCTTACTGTTCACACGTCTCACCTGATTTGCACATAGTGGGTTGGTGCCTTATGGAATTCATTGACCCAAATGATACGGTTATGATATTAAACTAGTCCTGGACAAAAATTATAACCCCACATGTGTTGGGGGTTGCTCAACAAAAAAATACACGATACCGGAGTCCTATGCAACCCCGTAAATGGGGTCGGACAATGGAATCGACTTAATAGATGGGTCAAAAGCTTCTATAAAGGGTTTAAGGCGTTGACCATTCACCTTGAACACACTTCCATCTTTTGGATTCTCAATTTATACCGCACCATGAGGATAGATGGTCTTAACAACAAACAGACTCGTCCACCAAGACCTCAACTTAACCGAAAACAGATGTAATCTAGAATTGTACAAGAGTACCATTTGAAGAGTGTGAAAAGTTTTACGGGATATGTTCTTGTAGTGCCTCACTTTAACCCTTTGCTTATAAATTCTAGCGCTCTCATACGATTCATTTCGAATCTCCTCCAACTCATTGAGTTGGAGCATTCGCTTCTTACCAACTCTATCCAAATCAAAGTATAACTTCTTAACTGCACAATAAGACTTGTGTTCAAGTTCAACTAGTAAATGGCAATGTTTGCCATACACAAGTCTAAAGGGCTATATACCCAAGCAAGTTTTGTAGGCCGTACGATAAGCCCATAATGCGTCGGTAAGCTGAAGAGACCAATCCTTGCGATCAGGATTGAGTGTCTTCTCAAGGATGTGCTTTATCTCTCGATTGGCCAATTCAGCTTGACCACTTGTTTGAGAGTGGTAGGTAGTTCCAACTTTATGAACTACCCCATACTTTCTCATAAGATTAGCAAACGGAGAATTACAAAAATGAGTTTCGTTATCGCTTATGATTGCTTTCGGAGTTACGAAACACAAAAGTATGTGTTCCTTAAGGAACTTCAACACCACCCTATGATCATTGGTTTTTGACGTAATGGCTTCTGCCCACTTGGATACGTAATCGACGGCCACAAGGATGCAAATATTACCAAAAGACGGTGGGAATAGGCCCATGAAATCAATTCCCAAACAATCAAAGTCTTTAATTTCTAAAATGGGGGACAGTGACATCATGTTTCGACGGGTTATAGGGCCCAATTTCTGGCAACGATCACACAAAACGTAGAATTCATGTGCATCCTTAAAGAGAGTGGGCCAATAAAGTCCGCATTGAAAATTTTTTGCCGTGATTTTCTTGGGATAAAAGTGCCCACCACATGATTATGTGTGGGAGAATCGAATTACGCTCTCCATCTCATCATCCGAGACACATTTTTGGATGATCTTGTCGGGGAAATACTTAAACATATACGGATCATCGAAAGAGAACCTACGCACCCAACTAAATAACTTCCTCTTCTCTTTAGGGGTCCAATGATATAGAATTGAACCCGTCATGAGCTAATTCACAATATCAGCGAATCACTGTATAGAGGAAGCAGAGAACAACTGTTCATTCGGTAAGAATTCAACGATGGGGAGTTGGTCCTTGGGTGCCTCAAATGTTAAATGCGACAAGTGATCCGCAACAATATTTTCTACTCCATTTTTATCTTGAATAGTTAAATTAAACTCTGAGAGTAAGTGCACCCACCTAATTAAGCACGGCTTGGCATACTTCTTAGACAAAAGGTATTTAAGTGCCGCATAATCCGTAAAATAAATTATAGTAGATCCCACGAGGTATGCCCCGAATTTATCCAAAGCATAGACAACCACTGATAACTCTTTCTCAGTGGTTGAATAGTTCAAATGAGCACTATTAAGAGTTTGACTTGCGTAATAAATGACATGGGGCTTCTTATCACTTCTCTGTCCTAAAATAACCCCAATCTCAAAGTCGTTATCGTCACACATTAACTCGAAGAGTAAGGTCCAATTAGGAGATTGAATTATGGGAGCGGTGGTAAGCATGATTTTTAAAGTCTCAAAAGATGCTTGACACCCATCTCTCCATTCGAACGTGGGGTCCTTGGAAAGGAGATTGCATAAGGGTTTAGCAATCGAACTAAAGTCCTTCATGAATCGACGAAAAAATCCCTCGTGCCTAAGGAAAGACCTTATATCTTTCAGCGATTTAGGAATAGGTAGGTTGGCAATGACCTCAATCTTTGCCTTGTCTAGCTCAATACCGTCTGAGGAGAAGATGTGACCTAGGACAATCCCCTTAATGACCATAAAATGGCACTTCTCCCAGTTTAACACTAGTTTTTTATCGAGATATCTAGATAACACCTTCTCAAGGATAGAAAGGCAATGGTCATAGGAGTTGCCAAAGATGCTAAAATCGTCCATGAACACCTCTAAAAAATGCTCTACCATATCTCTAAACATGATCAACATGCAACTTTGGAACGTGGTAGGCGCATTATATAACCCAAAGGACATCCTTTTGTAAGAAAATGTCCCAAAAGGGCATGTGAAGGTAGTTTTGTCCTGATCCTTGAGATCAAGCTCGATTTGGTTGTAACTCGAGTACCCATCGAGAAAACAGTAGTAAGGGTGTCCGAACACGCGTTTCAAAATTTGGTCAATGAACGGAAGGGGAAAATGATCTTTTAACGTCATTGCATTAAGTTTGTTATAGTCGATGCACACACGCCACCCAGTGGTGGTGCGCTTAGTGATCAACTCCACTTTCGTGTTTTTTACAACAGTGACCCTTGATTTCTTTAAAACTACGTGAATTTTCCTGACCCACTTACTATCGGATATAGGATATATGATATCGGCATCTAAAAGCTTAATCACTTCGACCCTCACAACTTCTTTCATCACCGAATTCAATCTCCTTTGCATCTCACGGGTTGGTTTTGCATCCTCTTAAAGATGGATTTTGTGAGTGCAAATTAAGGGACTAATTCCCTTTAAATCCGCTATTGTCCACCCAAAAGCACCCTTGTATCACCTTAATAAGTCTATCAGTTTTTGTTCTTCACCCTCATCGAGGCTAGATGAGACAACAACAGGATATGTCTCATTTTCACCTAAATACGTGTATTTTAACTCGAAAGGTAATTATTTTAATTCAAGTTTGGGAAATCGCACATCCGAGGTCATTTCATACGAATCATGAGGGGGTAAGTCCTCAAAGGCGGTACACCAATTAACTTCATCAACGCTCTCGTCCTTTTCTAACAATAAACTCATGAACTTGACCTCATCATCATAAGGAGAATAGATATTCTCCAAGTCACTCGAGTTTACAAGACATCCCTTTAAAGGATCCGTAAAATACGTAGCATCGAAATGCTCCTGAACCACATCCTATAAAAGGTCTACTTCATGGACCTCATCATCATCTCCCATTTGTTTTGAAATATTGAAGATGTTCATTTACAAAGCCATATTTTCGAATATAAGATTCATTTGGCCATTCCTAGCATTTATTAATGCATTGGATGTGGCTAGGAAAGGACGACCAAGGATAATAGGGGTAGTCTTACTACTAGGAGAAGTAGGATGAGTGTCCAACACCACGAAGTCCACGGGAAAATAGAATTTGTTAACTTGAACTATGACATCTTCTACAACACCCCTCGGAACCTTAAGGGAGCGATCCACTAATTGGAGGGTTATTTTCGTGGACTTGAGGTCTCCTAGACCGAGCTATTCATACACATGGTATGGTAACAAATTGACACTCGCGCCTAAATCTAGCAAAACTTACTCTATCTTAAAGTCTCCTATCACACACGATATGGTGGGATAACCGGGATCTTTGTATTTAGGAGGTAGTTCGAACTGAATTATCGAGCTTATATTTTCGGCCAAAAAGGCTTTCTTCCTTACAAATAACTTTCGCTTAACATTGATTAAGTCCTTTAAGAACTTAGCATAAGCAGGGACTTTCCTGATAGCATCCAAAAGGGGTATGTTAATCTTGACTTGTTTGAACATTCCTAATATGTCTGCATTATTAACATTCCCTTTTGGCAGAAGGAGCCTTTGAGGGTAAGGCACGGGGATAGGACACTTTAAAACCACTTTCGGTTCTAAATGATATTTCCCCTGTCTTTATTTTAAGTAGGCTTCTTCGACCTCTAATGGGTCGAGGGAAACTTCCTTAATGACGGTGGAGACACAAGGAGGAGTAGGTTTATCAATCACTTTACCTCTCCTTTGAACGGTCACAACTTTTGCACTATCCGGATGGGGATTCAAAGTGTGAATAACACTATTTTTCCCCACGACCCTTTGAGGTTGTGAAGGGAATTTTCCCTTTTCGATACTTAATGCCGAAGTCAACTTGAAGATTTATTTGTCAAGCCTAGAATTTGTGGCTTGTTGAGAGGTCATAAAAGATTGAAGAGCCTTTTCAAGGCTCTTCTTATTCGGGTGAGCATACGGTGGTATAACCAGAGGAGGTGGTCCCCGAGGGGAACCTTGCATTTAAACTTGGGTTGGAGGAACTTAATTATATGGTTGCTGAAAATTCTAAGGTGGGGAAGATTTTGATAATGCGGGGGGGGGGGGGGGGGGGGATTTTGAGATTGTTGGGGTTTCCCATAGGAGAAACCCGGGTGGTTTCTCCATGATGGATTATACCCTTCACCTAAAGGAGTCATAAATTGTTTCTTGTAAGTGGCAATCGCATTGTATTGATCGTGAAGCATCACTTTATATGTCGGGATTGTAGGACAATCCCACGTTGAGTGATCTTCAACATCGCAAATGGCACCAGAATCCTCTACATGCGAGGGGGAAGGATTGGAGGGTTCCCGAGCTTTGGCATCCATTGCCTCGATAGGCTTAGACAGTTGGGCTACTCGTAATGACATATCATCTCCTTCAGAAGGGTGATATATCCCATGGCTAGAGGAAGGCGGATTGGATGAACACGCATTGGTTTTTTTAGGGTCCGAAGTGTCCCAAGCTTGCGTAGTTTCGACGCAATATTTAAAGTGCGACCACGCATCATCAGGGTCAAGCCCAAAGAATTCCCCTGAACACATAGTCTCCACCATTTGTTTAGCATTTAAGGAAAGCCCATTATGAAAGAAGGAGATTAATCTCCATTTCTCAAAGACATGGTGAGGACACTTGTGGAGTAGCTCGTTAAATCGTTCCCACCATCGCTCGAAAGATTCATCTTTGGCTTGAATGAAAGTTTGGATTTTCCCCTTTAGAGCGTTGGTTCGATGAGTTGGGAAGAATTTCTTCAAAAACTGCGCTTGCATTTCCCGCCAACTCCCGATGGAATTAGGAACCAAAGACCAAAACCAAGTTTTGGCTTTGTCCTTAAAAGAAAAACGGAAAAGTTCGAGTCGTGTGACATCCAGAGGACAATTTTAGTCATTAAAAGTAGCGCACACCTCCTCAAACTATCTTTCCATGCCATGGAAAGTAGGAAGTAATTGAATCATTCCATTTCTAAAATGGAACTGCGCGGCATTGTATGGAAAGGGGATACAAGAAGGAGAGGTGGTCCTCTCGGGTTGCAAGTAATCCCGCATCAGCCCATACAGGGGCTCGAGTGCTACCCATTGACTACCGTGATCACTACAGTTATTGGCCATTACTGTGGGTTAGGAGTGGTCCCAGGTATAAGAAGATGATATTGAATGGGAACGAGAAATAGATGGTAAAGGTCTCCAATAATCCGAAGGTTCACTAGACGATGAGGATTCACGAATAGGATTTAAATTACTACCATTCTCATCCTACATTTACAGAATTTTTGGATTAATTTTGGAAATCGTGTTGTCACGGTGACCATAGGGAACGATATAGTGTAAAGATAATTTCTTAAACCTAAAATTATTGCCAATCCCCAGCAATGGCTCCAAAAACTTGGTGTGCTCTAAATAAAGATTCTGATTCAAGTGTAAATCTATCGCAACAAGCAACATCCAGTAAGTACGGAATCGTAAACCACGGGGATTGAAATACTCCTTAGAGAACAAGAATAGATTAAAAAGGTTTCTCTAAATGTCACAAAGGTGAAAATGTAAAAGACTATTTAATTGTTTGAAAAAGTGATTGAGGGTAATCTCTAAACTAACATGCTATTGACAAACAATTAATTAGTTAGTAATTACGAAACTATGAAAGGAACTAAGTTAAGCTTGAGTTCAAGATTTAAAGGGATTGACGATGATTCTCCCACCTTGGATTCACTAAAAGGATAATAGGACATGGTTGAAATTACCCCTAATCGAGCACAACTAATTAAGTCTGAACATCAACCGTCTAGAGATTAACTCATCGATGGAGGACTAGGGATTAGTTATTGCTAAATGGGTTTGCTTTGAAGTAAAGCTTCAAAAATCATCCCTTGCATGATAAGAGAAGTTAAGAAGCTAGGATACTTCAATAGAAACACATAAAGTTCATTTAGGGAAATTCTAAACCAAACCCTAAATTTGAAGTACATGAATCCTAGGTTGGATTATGATCCTCAACCTTAAATTTAGCTACTCATAATAGGAACTAAACTACACATTCCAAGAAACCACATATTATAGTGACCCATAATGTGCAAACACAAAACTATACTAGAGATGGTAATAAATGCAAATTAAAGCTAATAGAATAAGTAAAGATGAACTAAATGAACCTTTCTTGCATTAATAACCACAAATCAACTAGTAATCCAAGTTTGACAAGTAGGTGAAAATAATAAATACTTTTGACCTAGGAGAAGAGAGTGTTTTCTATATATCCAAAAATATCACAAGTAATCTATATCTTCAATTGAAAGAGAAAACATGGATAAATACCAAAAATCTATCAAAAATGGCAAACTAGTAATAAGAAGAAAGATGGAAATGCAGGGCCGAATTGATTCGATGCCAATTCGAATCGATTCGAAAATGTAGAGATGTTGCACTGCCTTAAACCGAATCGATTCGCACCAAGGGTAAATCGATTCGCTACTGATAAAAAATGAATGTTGCATTGCTTTAGTTTTATATATCCCATGTTTCACCGAAACTTCTGTAACTTCTTCGTTCTTGATCGAATTCATGTACCATCAGAGGCCACGCGAAGATGAAAAGAAGGTCTACAACTTCCGTAAAGAAATCGGGATCAAAACTCGAATGCTGGTATTACTAAAAAATGTCCTCGACTATGCAAGTGTCTACGAAACTTCTTCGGATCAAAACCCAACTTCCCAATATGCATTCTCGAGACCTATAAAATCTCAATAAATACACACACAATATATATTCGATGAATTCAGGGGTTGGTCAATATATGGGTATAAGAACCGGGAATAGCATGCTCGGAATGCTAGAATGAACAAATTAACGGGGTACATAATATAATAAAATTGATTGATCAGGGTACAATATTGGCTAGCTATGTGGGGTGTTCGATCACCCAGATGAAGCCTACGTTCAATTATTTGACCATTTTTTCCTTCACCTTGAGTGACCATTCGGTGCGGAGCTTTCAGAATATTTGTTTGATCGATTTGCATTCTGTGAGTGTTGAAATCTCATGCTGAGCTATCTCGGGATCAATGCTGGGCATATGATCGTAGGACCATGCAAAGACATCCCCAAATTCCTTCAAAAATTCTTTGAGTTGAGCACGCTCTTACTCGTCAAAGGAGGACCCTATCCTAATCTCACACAGTTGGCTATTAGAATCAGGATTAATAACAATAGTTTCTTCTTCATTAATTTGAATGCGGTTATGTTGTTTGTTATTAGCCTTATTAAGATTAGTTCAGAATTGTTCGTTTGCAAAATCATCATCATCAAGAGTTTGATTATAATCAATACAATTAGTGTAAGGCACAACAAGATACTCAAAATCTTTATTTATTTCATTGTTGATAAAAACAGAGTTGAGAACCTCATCAAAGGAGGTCTTGATTATATTATGATCAGAACAGGGGGAACAACAAAAGAAAATAAAAGGATGAACAACAGAGTTGGGTTGCACTTCAACCGGTGAAACTGGTATAGCATTGCAGTTGAGGAGAGGTGCATCACTAGCTTTGATCATGCATGATAGATCCGATGATGTAATTCTTAAGTGGATCATGATAAGGGTCATCCCCAATGTCTATAGATTGAATGAATCTTCGGTGTCACTTTCCTCATAATCTCCGATAGCAGCTATAGTCTCCTCATTGAGGAGTTACACATGATGCTGGGAACTTTTGGCCCATGAGTAACTATCTTAAAAAAATCTCCATTTTTGCCTCTTTCTTCTTATCTACATGATCATACCATGGTTTGGTAAAGCCACAAAAGGGGAAATTTTCACCTTCTTTGATGAATCTTTCATTCAAGGAAGCTCCTGAGACAATCTTAGCATTTTCTAACCTCCTCTTCAATCGAGGTCGGCGGAGCATTCTAAGTTCCTCTGTTAATTATTGATGACCCAGTCCACGGGGAGGAAAGGCCTTCTTTAACACTATGGGTTCTAGTATTCCCTATTGTCGTCATCACAACCCCAGTTCGAGCATGAAATGCATATTCTTAAACATCTTTATCACGTTGACGTTGTCGTGGGGGATGTGTTCTGGACAAACTCCATCTCTGAAATCATCCCCTGCCAAGAGTGGAAGTGGTTCGACTCAAAAACCTGATAGAAGCATATCATTTACCCCATGTTATATCTCTAGTACTAAATTACTAGTGCTTGCATTCTCAGTGTTATCATCGTCCACCAAGATGGTGATGACCTGCCTATTAGCAAAGAATTTCAGTTTTTAAGGGATAGAAGAAGACATCCCCTAGATACTGTCGTGTCTTGGTCGTCCGAGTAAAAGATTAAAATAAGATGGGATGTCTATGAATTAGAATTCTGTAATGGGATTTAAAGGGCCAACCCCTATTATAAGCTTTATGGATCGCATCACTTTACGACGAGTATTGTCATAAGCGCGCACCACAACAAAAGTTAGAGCAAGGTTGCTTACCTTTAGTCCTAGGCAATTAAGGGTTCTTAATGGGCAAATATTATCTATTGATCCATTGTTGACAAGTGAAAGTGGGACGGTCTTTCCCATGACTTCAACAGAGATATTAAGATCATAGTTGTGATTTTGACCAAACTTAAGGATTTCTTCTTCGGAGAAGGAGAGATTTCTAGTAGAGGTTAGAGATCTGACAAGATTTATTGGTTCTTCTGGTGTGGTAGGAGGGACTGTGGTCCCGATAAGTAGTTTAATTAACGCATTTTGGTGCAGTTTAAAAGACAAAAAGAGTCCCCATAGAGTGATGTTAGCCTGAGATTTTTTTAATTGATCGATGACCTTGCTCTCTTCAAGCGTAATTTTTGGCATAGGAAGTTTCTTAAAACCTTTTCCTTTATCTATCATTGTTTATTGTGGGTTCGATACCTGGTAATGCCTCCTTGATCTAGTCATAAGCTGACTTCATCGGTAGGTAGCACCAAATTATGTGACTCTCGAGCCCATTTTTGAGCTTCCAAGAATAACATACTGAATTTCTGGCAGTCAATGGTCATTTTTAGGGAAATTTTACCCCTAACTCTAGGATCATATTCAATACTGCTAACAATTCCATATATTTTCCTCCGAAAATGAGTACGAACAACAATTCATGCTATAATAAGTGACAAGGCTTAATCGATAAAACAAGTAGGATATAAGAGAAAATATAGGCAAACTTTGAAGGTTTTAGGGGAATCTATGGGTATGAAGGGTGATTTATTGGTACAATCTGGGTAGACGGGTCAAATTATGGGTCTTTTTCTAGGAAGATAGAATTTGCATGATTTTGGAGTGGATTGTGGGTGGTGTTTGGTTTAGGATTGACTGGTGGGTCAATGATGCCCCGATCAATCAGACCTTGGATTATATTTCAGAGATGGAAGCACTGATCTATGGTATGATCGACATGTTGATGGAAATCATAATGGGCTCAGGTTTGAAATTTTTGGGAAGTGTGTTTGGCAATGGATGAGGGTTCAATGGCTTAATAAAATTTCAGCTTAAAAATGCTTGGTAAACTTTGGAGAGGGGAGCGTAAAGCTCAGTGTATTCCTTTTTGACTGGGTTAAAGAGGCTTTCTGGTGCCCATGAGGTAGCATGCTGAGAAATGTCATTAAAGGTTAAAACTATGGTGCTGGAAGACTTCTCATTCTTTATAGGAGTGAATTATCTGGATACTTTCTTTGGCTCAACTTTTGTCTCAGAAAGACTTTCTTCGATCTCCACTCCTGCTTCCTGGAGGGCTCAGAAATGGGGGTAATATTTTCCTCACATCATCGCTCAGACAAGGGGTAATAAGTTCTTCTTCAAAATACTGACATGCTCCTCTTCAGAAGGCTGATGTCTCCACCTTGCTATGAAGTTACTGATAGTTTCCTCAAGATTCTATTTGAGAAGTTCTAAATCACACCGCGTAACCTCTAACTCCTCATTGTACTTGTACTGTGACATGAATTCATGAACACCACCCTCCCAAATGCGGATTCCGGACTCCTTGAGAGATAAGAACCAACGAAGAGCACTGCCCTTCAATGTCTGTTGGAACATTATTTCCTTGGAGGCACCTAGGAGAGTCATGGCTCGGTGAAAACTTTGTAAATGAATAATTGGGGCCCCACTACCCCCGTACTTCTCAATATTGGGCATTTTGAACTTTTTCAACAACCTTTCTTTAGGATAGGGGGACATAGGGGTGTAATCCATGTAGTTCCCATATATTCGAACTTGGTCAAACTTCTTGGTTAATAACTTAAGGTCCTCCTTGACGTTATTCAACTCTTCTTCTTTCGGATCAATGGGTACTAGCAAGTTAACCCCTGGCTAGCCAAGATTCGGCATAGGGAGCTGAGCTGGCGGTGGACCATTGGCAGGAGGATCACGTGGAATGTGCTGATATTTTTTTGGGATCCAAATAAGCTCAGGTGTGGGCGGACCCATAGTGCGAGGGAAGAGTACCTCGAGATCTTCGGGAATAGGGACCCAGTTTTGTTGCATTTTTTGAACCTCAGTTTGAAGGTTATTAATCTTAGTAGTAAGTTAGGCTATGATCGACATCAAATCAGGCTAGACATTCAGTATTTGGTATGCGTTCTCTATGGAAAGCGGGTGAAGGAGAATTTTGGACACGGAGGACGTAGCGAGAAAAAATACGGAGCTTTGAGGTGGTTCGATGAAAGACCTAAGCCAAACGAGAGCTAGGTAAAGGATCGGGTATTCGATCAACCTGAGAATGAGTAATGATTCGAATTTATTTTTGCAAGAGAAGAAGGAAAGTCTTTTTATTGTAGGAGAAAATTTCTTTGACATTTTTGGAAAAAAAATGAGGGAAAAATGTCTTTGGGTATTTCGATAAAAGGAGGAAAAAATGTTTTTGACATTTATGATAAAAGGAAGGAAAATGTTTTTGGCACTATTGGTAAAGAAAGAGGAAAAAACGAGAGAAGGGTCTCAGCATGATTATTATTATTATTATTATTATTATTATTATTATTATTATTATTATTATTATTATTATTATTATTATTATTATTATTATTATTATTATTATGTTCTCACTTGTGTTAGGTTTACCTAAATGCAAAAAAGAAATGTTAGACGGGACCCGAGCCTAGGAAAATTGGGTTTGAAAAATATGTAACACAGTTGGACTTGTTACTAGGCTCATTGACAGGGTCCCGTTTTAAAAAGGACGACATCACACAAAAATTTGGGCGGCATGCTGACCCATCATTTCGGTAGAGTTTTGGGTAGTAATCGGTATAATAAATATGGGTGCCCTAGGTTTTACACCTATATGAAAGTATGCAGTTGTTGGGTTAATTGGAAGGGTTACCCCCTTTGGCGTGACTTCCACGATATACATATTTCTTTTGAGGGTAATCGATACGTGTGGACAAGCCATTTGATATACCTGAGTGTACGTGAATTGCCTCACTATATAATTCCTGGGGACAATACGTGTGAGCGAATTTGATCTACTTGACGTACGTTCACGAGTTCCCTACTATATGTCTCCCGTCATGACTACGGTCAAGAAGTATAGTGCGGGGGAACCATTCGATATACGTCAAAGGTACTTGGCCAATGGAAGGTGAGAGTCATATTACTTAGGCTAACTATGACTTGTCAGACCAGCTCCCGTCACAAAGTGACCCCTCAGTTACGGGACAAAATTTGGTCAATAGCCATGCTCTTTGGTGATGTAGTGAGAAAAATGCATGATTTTTATTAGTATATTATGGGGAGAGCATTTTATTTAGCATGATGACCATTATCCTAAAAGGGAAGAGTGTACAAGTAAAAAGTAAATCTAGTATGGAGCATGAGTATTACACTAAGCATGTATATTTGAGAGTGATTGATGTGTGAATATCAATAAGTGAGTGTGTGGTAGTTAACATCGGCATGGATTAACTACACATGGTGTGTTACAATTATGAGTGAGCATTGATATATATACAAGCGTGATAAGTGGAGGTGTGTGTTAATGATACCTAAGCACGAATATTCTAAGTGGTGTGTGCATCATGTCAGTATAAGTGATCCTATGTGTAAGTAGTGTGAACTGTACATGGAGAGTATCTACAAGTGTGTGAAAGTGATATAAGCACGAGGTAGATATATGCAAGAAATAATAGAGGAGAAATAAGGGAACATACAGGTAGGTGCATACGCACACAAGAAGAAAATGATAACACCCATGCAAACAGAGTCTTGTCCTCTTATGGATAAAATCATGTCCCCAACGGAGTGGCCACTGTGGCCATCCCTCTCCTTTCTGGGGTAAAGGAGTGAAAGTATCGTGCCCTCTTCCTCTAGGAGTGCTTCGGTCATCGTCAATGTGGGGTGATGTAAAGAGATGAAGTCGCCAGTCTATTTTGCACAAAATAGGAAAAAGAACATTTCGACACCTCGAGAGAGCTTCATCGAAGACAAATTAATGCTTACAAAACTAATAGTTCAGAGGTTCAGGGTCTAAGTTACGGAATATGAAGGTCTTAGGCACCCATCCCGCCCTTTTGGTCTCTCATGGGCTTATGTTACTATTTACCTTAATTTCTCTGTGAAGTGGCTTGTATATATAAATTTAGATCGGAATCATCCAACTCATATCATGGAAAAGATAGAGTGAGGTCATCCATATGAATGTTCCCAAAATAATATCTAGAAAATACGATGTGTGCGTTTATCGAGATATTGATCGTTATGATGAAACGATAATATGCGTAGATAAAATGCCAATATGGATCACAAATGTAATATGTATTGAATAATGTATAAATGACAAGGATGCAAATATGAAAATGGAAAAATTGTACTTGAGTCTCTAGTTTTAGCCCAAAACGCCTACGTAGCTTATAAAGGCATCAAAGTCCACATAGTTCGCATTCGGCATAGGGGTGGGGTTTATACCATAGATTCAAATGGGAGATTATTATATATGTAGATAAAGTATTTTAGTTTGAGAAAATATGATGAATAATCTCGTTGGAATTTATAGGTGTAACCCACTTTTTCTTGATTTTGGATTTTTTTTAATAAAAAATAGAGTATGTGCAATATAACTAATAAAGGATGACATGTTAATGTGTATGAACTGAATTAAAAGATAAATTAAGAATTTATGTAACTAATGCGAAGATAGAGTTGACCGGAGTCAAATGGGGTCCGGGAGGTTCTGATGACCTCTAGATCGGTATTCAGAGTATGACCTAGGTTTTGTAATGAAATGGGGAGGTGATAGGGACCCAAGGAGAGATTTAGGGGGTCCTAGAATGTGGTGTCTACAGGTGGCTTATTGCCTTCGACATAATGGAGGATGGTGTTATGGTTTTGACTAAGCTTGTCAACGCGTACCGCTCCATGGAGTGAATACGGAGTGTTAATCAAGGGTGGGAGACTTGGGGACTTCCAAGGGTAAGGAATGATGACAAAGAAGGGCCAGCTGGCAGTTAAATCACCGCGTATGTAAAGTTGGGTTATCATTTTGTGAAGCTGGGAGGGACAAGTTTGTTTAAGATGTATTGTCAGTGGAAATGGGTTGGTTTGTTTAGTTCCCTTCACTGATTCTTCATGTAATGAAGATGTATTCCTTTATTAGAAATACAATTGATTTTGGTCATATTTTTTTTGTACCACTTGATGAGTTTTTCACTTGAATTATCTATACAAATCGCTAAGGCATATAAAATGGATTGTCATTCTCGAAGGTTAGAAAAGAATATCATTGTTTGAAAAATAAGGGGATCGTACCCATTTATAGCATATCGACGGACGACGTACCTCTGGGGTTTTTAAAATTTTTCATGAGTCTTATTTTGAAAAGAAATGTTTTTAAGAGGATCAGGTCCCACATAGTTCTAGGTAGGGGAAAATGAAAAAAAAATCAGAATAGAAGGGGGATGAGAAGAGTCTTAGTGCACCGAGATTTCAGACTAAGGGTAAAATTTGTTGAGGTGGTCCAGGTTAGATGGACGCACCATCTATTCTCCGTCAAGGTCTGTGAGCATAGCAGCGTTGCCTAAAATAATTTTCTTCATAATGTAGGGGCCACTCCAATTTGGTTTGAATTTCCCTCCAAGGTCCCAGACCAGTTTTTATGATCTCCTTATGGGCAAGGTATCCTTCTTGGACACCGCGAATCTCACCTTTTAGTGGAATGGGCACGTTATCCTGTGAAAAAACCCGTGTATATAATATAGAGCTTTAAGACTCTTTTCATCCAAGAGTGACTGTACATCAAACCGTCTCTGATGACAGTCTTCTTCGCTAACTTTGCTGTCGATCATGATATGTAGGGAAGGTATTTTAGCTCAATGGGTAGGTCTGCTTCCATGCCGTACACTAGAGAACAAGGGGTAGCCCTAGTAGGCATTATGATTGAAGCATGGTAGCCCCAGTGAGTGTAAGGGATTCTATCATCCCAATCTCTATAACTCTCGATCATCTTACTGATGATAGTTTTAAGGCTTCTATTGGCGGCTTTGACAGCACCATTGGTTTGGGGTCGGTTGGGAGAAGATTTGTGTCTCTGAATCTTGTACTCGTCGACTAATTTTGTGACCTCGGCTTCGAATTGGAATCAATTATTTGATACTAACTCATACGAAACTCCGTATTAACATATGATGTTCTTTTTAATGAACTTGGCCACTTTCTTAGCATTCAGCATTGCATATGACTTGGCTTTGACCCATTTGGTGAAGTAATCATGGAGACCAGGATGAATTCATAACCATTTGAAGCTTTGGGAGTGACATTCCCTGTGATGTCAATGCCCCAGGCGGATAAAAGTCATAGAGAGGTCATGTTGTAAAGTTCTCGAGGAGGCAAGAGTTGGAGATTGGCAAACTATTGACATTTGAGGCATCTTCGAGCATAGGCATTGCAATCTTGAACTATAGTGACCGCTCATGTGGGGCCCACATTCCCCTCTATGGATTATCTGCATCATTTCATCAATAGCAGCCCCCGTTATGCAGTGTAAATGGGTTTCATAGAAGTTTTTCTTTAACAGCGCCTAGTCACATATAATATACTAGGCAAACAGTTTACGAAGGGTCGCATGGACATTCTTATCGGTTCCTTGGGGATACCTACCATGTTTGAGGAGGCATAAAATGTCAAAGTACCATAACCCGATCATATAGAAATCTTCCTTAATGGCGAGCTCAATGCCGTAGTAGTGGGTGGGCATAGTTTGTTTCTGAACTAGGAAAGGGGCCATTTTTAATCCCTCAGGCATGTCGACTATAGAATCCAGGGTAACAAGATGTTCTTTATACATGGCAGGTAGTGGAAGGTGACATCTTTGAACTGGGAGGCCACTTAACGGTAGGATCTTTTCATTTTTGACTTTCCATTTCCTAAGAATTTGGCCGACGATTATGGCAGTGTCTCCGTAGACATCTGGGTGTCAAATTCCTCTCTTGAGGGCGATCTTGAAGCCTACATTGCATGCCTCATACTCAATTATGTTATTGGTGTAAGGGAAGCCTATCTTGATGGCAATGGGGATGTGAGAGTCATCTAGGGCAATCAGGAGTATCCCAATACTGTATGCTTTCTTGTTAGCAACACCATCAAATAACATTTTCCCTCAGAGGCCCTCTTAGAGGTGTAGATAACATCTTTATCTGGGAATTAAAATCCCCAAACATCGATTCCTTCCATGGGGTAATTAGCAAGGTAGTCGAAGACGGCTGTCCATTTCATAGCTTTCTACGTGTCGTACATAATATCGAATTCGGATAATAACATCAACCAACGGCTCATTCGGCTGGACATAGGGGGCTTTTCTAGCACGTATTTTATGGGATCTAAGTGGGATACTAGTATCGTGGGGAAGGCAAGCATGTAGTGACATAACTTCTTCATGACCAAGACTCGGGCGACACACTCTTTCTCCAAAGCAGTGTAGTTGACTTCGTACCCATTCGGTTTTTGACTATCATAATAAATGGCTATTTCCTTACGGGATTCTTCAATGTATTGGGCTAGCAAAGCCCCTGTTGTGATATCTGTGGAGGTCAAGTATAAAAGGATATGGAGACATGGCTACGGAGGCATGAGTACCAGAGGTTGGGTGAGGTATTGTTTGATTCGATCAAAGGCTTCTTGGTAGGACTCATTCTAGAATCTGGTTGAGACTTTTTCAAAAAGTTTGAAAATGGATTCGTAGATAGAAGTCAGCTGGCTGATGAACCGACTAATGTACTGTAGCTTACCTAGGATTCCTTGGACTTCCTTCTTCGTCCGTGGTGGTGTCATATCAAGTATGGCTTTCAGCTTGGCAGGGTCTACTTTGATTTTTTTCTCACTGACCATGAATCCCAACATTTATTCCAAATGTGATGCCAAAAATACACTTTTATGGTTTAGCCGAATTTGATATTATCACAGTCGCTCGAAGAACTATCGAAGGGAGAGAATATGACCTTCTCGAGTTTTAGACTTAATGATCATGTCATCTATGTAAACTTTGACTTGCTTATGAATAAGGTTGTACAAGATGGTTGTGGCAGCCCTTTGGTAGGTAGTCCTATCATTCTTAAGTCAGAATGGAATGACAATATAGCATAAGGTTCCCTAAGGGGTGTTGAAGGCAATTTTCTCCTGATGGTCCTGTAGCATGATGATCTCGTTATATCTAGTGAATTCATCATTAAACGACTTGAGGGCGTGGCTAACCGTGTTGTCCACGATCACGCCGATGTTGGGTAATGGGTAATCATCCTTTGGGGATGCTTTATTCAAATCCCCATAGTCGATGCACATGCAAACTTTTCCTCCCGACTTTAGCACGTAGACGATATTGTCGAGCTGTGTTGGGTATTTGACCACGAGAATGAAACCCGCGTTTAATTGTTTAACCACTTCCTCTTTGACTTTGAGCAAGCATTCAGTATGTAGTTTCCTTAGCTTCTATTTAACTGGATTGCATTCTAGGAATGTTGGGATCTCATGTTGAGATATTTCTGGGTCAATGTCCGGCGTGTCATCGTAGGACCATGCGAAGACATCTATGAATTCTTTTGGTAGTTCTTCAAATTGTGCATGCTCATGCTCGTTAAGGGTGGACCCTATCCAAATCTCGCGCTGGTGGCTACTAGAACTGAGATTAATAATAATAGTCTCATCATCATTAATTTAAATGCGAATATGGTGTTTATTATTCTCCTTGATTATAATCAAGACAATTAATGCAAGGCAAATTAAGATACTCAAAATCCTCATTTATTTCATTTTCGGGAAAAATGACATTAAGGACCTCGTCAAAATAGATCTCAATTACATTGATATCAGGAAAAGGAAAAACAACAACAGGAGAAGATAATTGAATTGGGTAATCAGTAGGGTTAGGTTGAATCTGAAAAGGTTATATTGGTATGGCATTCCAGTTGAGGAGAGGCATATGAGACGATTTTATTTGAGCGGACGGGTCTGACGGTGCACCACTCAAGCGGATCATGCTGAGACTTAGCCCCAGTTTCTGTAGGTCGAATGAGTCTTCAAATCACTTACCTCAGAGTGTTAGGTAATTTCCATGGTTTTCTAAACAAGAGGTTGCACTTCATGTTTGCATTATTTGGCCCAGGAGTTACTGTCTTGAAAGAAGATTTCCAGCCCCGGTTTCATCTTCTTATTAACATGGTCGTACCAAGGTTTAGGGAAACCATGTAAGGGTAAGTCTTCACCCTTCTTAATAAAAATTCCATTTAAAGATTCTCTTGCAACAGTCTTTTCATCTTCCAATATTCTTTTTGGTCTTGATTGGTGAAACGTCTTGAGTTCATCCGATGAAGGTTGGTAACCCATGCCATGTGGGGGAAAGGCCTCCTTCAGGACTATGGGATCAAAGATCTTTTTCTAGCATCACCTTAGCCTAATTCCAGGCATGAAGTGCATGTTCTTGAACATCTTAATCACATTGACATTTCCATGAGGGCAGTGTTCTTGACAGACTCGGTCTTTGAAGTTGTCTCCTGCTGGGAGGGGAAGTGGGTCAATCCTAAATCCAAAAAGGACCATGTCAATTATCCCATGTTAGATTTCCAATTCTAAATTGGTAGTGCTCGAAAATGGTGATAACCTAACCTTTGGTGAAAAACTTCAATTTCTGATAAAGAGAAAAAGATACCTCTCGGATGTTGTGGATCCATGGATGGCCAAGGATTAGATTAAAGCGTGCAGGTTTATTAATGACTTGGGACTCAGTGACAAGATTGATAGTTCCAGCCCCTAGTGTGAGTTTTATATACCCCATTAATTCTCGAAGGGTATTGTCATAAGCACGCACGAAAGCAAAAGTAGATAACTGGCTTTCAGTTCCAAATAATTAAAGGTTCTGAGCGAACAAACTTTGAGAGTAGATCCATTATTGACAAGTGATAGTGGTACTGTCTTATCTTACCTAAGATTTCAATGGATATGTTGAGAGTATAAATTTGATCAGGTCTGAACATCGGTATTTCCTCTTCAAAAAGGGAGAGGAGTCTGGAAGAGGTCACGGACCCAACCATATTTATGACTTCTTCGGGAGTAATGGAAGGATGGACTATAGGTCATGTGAGGAGCTTTATTTTGGCATTTAGGTTCAACTGAGAGGACATGAAATGCATCCATAGGGTGATATTGGCTTGGGTCTTCTTGAGATGATCAAGGACTTTTCTCTCTTTAATGGTCATTTCTGGCATGGGAAGTTCTTCAGTAACTCCTTTACCTCTATCCATTTCGGTTGCATGAGGAGTCAAATATTTTTTATGTATCCATGACCTGGTCATGTGGTTTACAGAAGCGATAAAGAACAAAAATTTTATGGCTTTATCTACCACGAGTTGAATGGCTACCTTATTGATTTCCCTCAATAGATATTTTAAGGATATCATTCAACAGAGGCTAGATACTGGACTGACTTCTTCCTGACTTAATTCATCATTTGAGCTATCAAAATCATCCCCCCATCTGGTGAAACTATATCCTCCTGCCAAGAGTAATTAATATATTCGACCACCTTAATGGATTCATCGTATAAATCTTCCCACTCAATGGGGAAATGCAGGAGTGAAGGGACCAACCGTCCCTAGAGCTTCAAAGTGGTGAGAAACTAAGAGATGCTACAGATTTCACTTATTTGTCGAAACATGTCGACCATGGTCTGTACCACATCATCTAGACTGACTTCTTGAACGGTTTCTACCCGTTTATCCAATTTTGGAGCCCACTTCCAGCCTTCTATGAGCAAGATACTTAACTTTCAACAATCAACAGTCATCTCGGTGGAAATTTTAGCCCAAACTCTAAAAGTTGGTTCAACCCCAACGGTAACTCCATGCCTCTCCCTCAAATTGTGTGCGGACGGTGATGTAATATCTCGTAAGGAGTGAAAAATCCTTATGGATGAATCATGTAGAGTGTAGGAGAAAATATGGGCAAACCTTGAGTGGTTTGGGTCAGACTGTAGGGATGATGGGTGCTTTGCTGGGCACGATTTGATTATATTTTGGGTCACTATTAAACTTCTCTAACAGTCTTGCTTTAGGATAAGGAGACATATGGGTATAGTCCATGTTGTTCCCGAATATCTTAACTTGGTCGAACTTCTTTGATAATAGTTTGAGGTCTTCCTTAACCTTGTTCATCTCCTCCTCTTTAGTATCCACGGGTACTGGTAGATTAGCCCCGAGTTGGTCAAGGTTTAGAATTGGGAGTTGAGAAAGTGGTGGACCATTGGCACGTGGGGCAAGCGAAACATGTTGACCCATGGCACGAGGAAAGATAAGCTCGGGTTCTTCGACAATCTTGGCTCAGTGTTGCTACATTTCATGGACCTCGATTTGAAGGTTGTAAATCTTGGTCCTGAGTTGGGTTAAGACGACCATCAGATTAGGCTGCACATATGGTGCTTGGTCAATGTTCTCCTCGTAGAGCTCGTGGAGGTAGATCCCAAATTCGGATGAAGTACAAGAAGAAGCGATGAAGCTTCGGGGAGGTTTTACGGAAGACCAAAGCCAATAGGGAGTCATGCCAAAATTGGGTATGCGATCGACCTAAAAGGGAAAACGATTCGAATTTATTTTTTTGAAAGAAAGAGTGAGAGAGTTTTTTGGTAGTGGGAAGGAAAAAATGTTTTTGGAATTTTTTGTTCTTAAAAAGAGAGAGAAAAAGGAGAGGAATCTCAGCATGATTATTATTATTAGTGTTATTATTAGGTTTTCACTTGTATTAGGCTTGCCTAAATGTAGAAAAAATTTCAGACAGGACCCAAGCCTGGGAAAACAAGATTTGAAAATATGTAAGACACGATTTGACTTATTTCCAGGCTTTTGGACGGGGTCTTTTTTAAAAAAGGTGAAATAACATGAAAATTTGGGCGGCATGATGACCAAAATTTCGGTAAAGTTTCGCATGGTAATTGACAAACTAAATATGAGTGCCTTAGGTTTGACGCCTACATGATGTTTATGCATTTATTAGGTTAGTGGAAGGCTTCCCCCCTTTGGCATGACTTCCACGATATACTTCTTGCCTATAATGGCAATCATTCATCGGTACGTGTGGACAAGCCATTTGATACACCTGAGTGTATGTGAATTTCCTCACGATATACCTCGCATGGACGATACGTGTGAGATAATTTGATATACTCGATGTACACGAACGAGTTTCCTACTATATACCTTCCATTGTGAGTTTGGTCAAGCGGTACGATGCGAAGGGAACTGTTCGATATATGTCGAAGTTACGAGGCCAATGGAAGGTGAGAGTCATATTGCTTAGACTAAATGCACTTCACAAGACCAGTGCCCATGACAAAGTGACCCCCCAAGTACGGGACAAAATTTTGGTCAATATTACCATGCTCTTGGTGATGTAGTGTGCAAAAATGCATGAGTCTTGATTAACATACTATGGATAGAGAGTATATTTGTTTTTATTTTCATGATGAGTAAAAGGGGTACTAGAGTAATGAGGGAGCATATACTAATACCATGGAAAGTAAATCAATCATGAAGCATGGAGACTATACTTGCATGGTGATGGGGATATATACATGTGAGTGAGTGACATGTGAATATTTACAAGTGAGCGTGTGTGGTAGTGATCCTATACATAGATCTACTAAAAGTAGTTTGTGATATGTGTAAGTGAGCATGGAGATACATTTAAGTGTGAGAAGTGTGGGTGTGTGCTAGTGAAGCCTAATCATGGATATTATAAGTGGTGGATGAAGCATGTGAATATGAGTGTACTATGTGTAAGTGTGTGAAGTGAACAGGGAGAGTATATACAAGTGTGTGAAGTGTATAATTGAGTGAGAAGTGAGATATACATGAGGTATACATATACAAAAAGTAAATATAGGAGAAAAGAGAACGTATAGGTAGGTGAATACGAACACATGCAGACAAGATTAACTCCCATGCAGAAAATAGAGTCTAGTCCTCTTAAAACATATCCCCAGTAGAGTCTCCACTGTGGCCATCCCGGGGGGCTTACCTTTGGCGTGTGCACAGGATTGCGCCCTTTCTCAGGGCGCTTACCCGTCGTCAATGTGGGATAATGTGAAGAGATAAAGTCGCCAGCTTATTGCACAAAACTGGCATAAGAAATATTGCCGCCTTGATAGAATGACGTCAAGGACAATACTGATGCTTGCGAAACCAAGTAGTTCAAAGCTACAGGGACTAAGTTACAGAATGGAACGGTGTTAGGAACCCATCCCTCCCTTTCAGTCTCTCATGGGCATGTGTTAATATTATCATGTTAAACTCCATGAAGTGTGTGTTTATGTGCATAATATAGACGAAGAATGGAATCGTTCAACTCGCGTCATGGAAAAGGACAGAGTAATTTCATCCTTAGGAGTGTTCCTGAAAATAATAATTCAAAATATAGTATGAGTGTTTGCCGAATCACAAATCATTATGGACGAAGGAATGTATATATATCGAACAAAACATAAGCATATAAGAAAATAAAATTTATTAAGAATAATATGAAAACAATATTATAAATGTGCAAAAGGGAGGACTCGAGTCTCAGGATTTACCCAACATGCCTACGTATCCCGGGGGCATCAAAGTCCATGTAGTTAGAATATAACATAGGGTGGGGTTTATTATTTAAATCCTAAAATGGATTTCTCTTATATATGTGTAGAGATAAACGTGCTTTCAGAGTGAGAATGTGTAGTGAGAATCCCTCTTTTGGAATTTATAGATAAACCATATTTTCCTTGTTTTTATTTTCTTTATGGAAATAGAGTATGTGAAAATACTACTAATAAAGGTTTGCAATTAACGTACGTGATTTAATGAAATAAAGTGCTAAAATAAATCAACTAATACTAAAATAAGAGAATTTGGAGAAAGGGATGGAGAATTGGACATCCTTATGAATACTTGAAGTTGATTTTGAGTGTAGATACGCTCATCTTGTAATGGGATGAAGGTGGTATGAAGAGATGGGAGGGATTTATTAAATGGAGTATGAAAAGGATGGAATGGAATTGGTAAATGGGCTTGTTAGGAAGGGAACAACTCTAAATTCGAGAGAATGGGGAAATAGGATTTTTGGAAATGGAACAACTCTAAATTCGAGAAAATGTTTCGTGAATTGTTGAGAGGGATGTTCAGGGGTTCTTTTCAAAGTGAGGTCATGGACTTTATATATAGGTCCAAAGGGTGTGTCGATCGGTAGGATCCTAGACCTGCCTATCGATATAGAACCCTAAACACACTACCGATAGGCAGGGTCCTGAAGGTGACATTCAGCTGTTTGGGATAGATTTTTCGAAAAAATGGTCGTAAAATGTGAACCGTACGTCAGAATTGTGCATGGGGTGGGCCATTGGAAACGGTATTTAGAGACCTTTAAGAATCCATTGATCCACTCCCAGGTTCAGGAGTTGACCGAGTTCAAACAATCTCGGAAGCTCCCATTGGTCGCTGGACATGAAGTTTTCGGAGGAAAATGGATCGTTTGTCCGAATCACGAGGCCAATTAATGCCTAGGATGGACCTTTGGAAAGGTTATTCGGAGACGTTCGATATTTCATTCATCTTCGTTCGGTTTGGAAAGTTTATCCAGGTCAAACGGGGATTAAAAGAGCTCGGTGACCCTTCGGAGTAAAATGGGTCGCTCATCCATACCGTAAGGATGATTTTTGCAAGGGATGGACCGTTGGAAATTGGATTCAGAGCCCTTCAAAGATTCAATGAGATTCACTCAATCTGGAGAGCTGAACAGGGTGAAACGGAACTCAAGAGCACCCAGTGGCCTCCAGAGCAGATTTTGGGTCAAAATGGAGCATTCGTTCGAACCGTGAAATCGATTCGTGCATGGGGAAAATCATTGAAAAGTGGATTCAGAGCCCTTAAAAGATTCATTGAGCTTTCGTTTTGGCGAGAAAGTTGACCGGAGTCAAACGGATCCTTGGAGTGCCCGATGGCCTCTAGATTGGTACTCGGCATATAACCTAGGGTTTACGGTGAACGAGTGAGTTCTAGGGACCTAATGAGGTGCTTAAGGGGATCCTAGGATGGATGGCCTCTTGTTTAATACTCAGATTATGACCTAGGGTTTAGCGTATGTTCACACTTAAGCTACCTATCTTTCGTTCTCGCTAACCTGAAAGGTTAATCATCGTGAGTTGATCCGACCCCCCCCCCCCCCCCCCCAATAAAAAATGTTTTCTCCCTTTATCTATTTGAATTATCATATACTCACACTTAATCCACTTGACCTTATTTCCCACTAACCAAGTATGTTAACCAGTCATGAGGTGATTTTAAACCCCCACGGAGATTTCTTCCTCTCGGTGTTTGAATTTCCATATGTTCACACTTAACCTACCTATCTTTGGTTCCCGTTAACTAACAAGGTTAACCAGTCGTGAGGTGATCCAAAACCCCTAGAGATTTCTCTCTCTCAGTGTTTGAATTACCGTATGTTCACATATAAGTACCTATCTTGCGCTCTCGCTAACCAAGAAGGTTAACCAGTCTTGAGGTAATCTAAAACCCCACGGAGCTTTCCCCCACTCAGTGTTTGAATTAATGTATATTCACACTTAAGATACCTACCTTCGCTTCCTGATAACTAGGAAGGTTATCTACCCATGAGGTAATCCAAAATCCACCCGTAGTTTTCTCCCTCTCGGTGTTCAAATTATCGTATATTCACACTTAAGCTACCTAACACCCCTTATTTTTATGCATCTTATTTAATTAATTAAATTGTGTATACTAATTATGTACACTTGTTGTGATTGGAGATGACACCATTTATGTTATTTAAGTTGTATTGGAATTCTGACTTAAGACACGATGATTAATTGATTGAATTAATTAATATTCAGACTCGTATTGAGAAATTCTTAAATAACTGAGTTGTTAGTTAATTATTTTGGGTATGTTTGGTAATTTGCTTTGAGATGCATAGAATGCCTGTTTATAGTTTACGATGGTTTAAAGGCCTATTGGGTTAGTATAAGGCTCGGGAACGGTTATAAGTCATTTAAAATTCTTTTTGGGATCTTTTAGGTGAGGCCCATTTAAGAGACGAACCCAATTTGGGATTAATGAGTTGTAATAGGTCATTAGGGATTTCATTTTTTCATAAACATAATGGGGAAGCACTAGAAGAACTCGAGAGAGAAAGAACTAAGAGAAAAGGAAGATTTGGGGGAATTAAGGATTGATTTCTCAATCAATCGACAAGGCAAGTTCTATATAGAATGTGATTATGATTGAATGTGTGTTATTATTGTGATTATTCATTGAAATCTGAATATAATCCTAACCTAAATCTAATTTGAATGACTAATTGGTTTAAATTCAAGATTAACCTAATATATATGTTAATTAGATTAACTCCCCTTTATAATGATTAATTTCCTCATAAATTTCGTTTAAAACTAATAGATTATGACTTAAATTTGTTTTATTTTGAAAATCATATAAAAACCCTATGTTTGATTGAATCAATCCATGGAAATTTGTAAAATTGGATAAACTAGGTTTCTTGAATGTTTAAATGGGTTTTTGCTTGTATAGTGGTTGTTTGGTTGGGCTTTTCTAAATTGAATGTAGATTGGGTGCTTGGATGATGTTTTTGGGTTCATTAATGTTGGTCTGAGATAAGAAAATTTGGGTTGAAGATGAAGAAACCCGTAATGGGGGAAAATTATGATATCACTGTGTCGACCGGTCGATTGGTCCGTATCCCCGGTTGATCGATGGTAACCGGTATGGCGTCGGATGGGTATTTTTAATATTGGTTAGAAATTTTAGGGTTTTATGCCTAGGGTTAGGATTTGTTGACCTATACGTTTTATGTACTAGTAGAATAAAGATATATTATTACAATTCGAATCGCCGAAAATTGATGAAAATCATTGATTTAAAAGGTTAAAGGAAGTAGTTGTCATTCTAGGGTAGACCCAAGTATATAATGGGTTTATTTATTTGGAATTGGGTAAGTTAGAGGATTGGGTTTGTTGGTCGGGATTGATTTTGTAGAGGGGGGCCCACTCAACTGCCCACAAATAAGCCCATAGGGCGATGGGGTGCCACACGAGTGGTTCCAAGGCCATAATAATTGGTGCCAGTTAAACATTGATGAGGGGACTACCATGTGAGCAGGTCTAAAGATAAAGAAAGTAATATTGGCCAAATAGTCCAAACAGGGCGAGTGGGCCAAACATTGGTGGGGCTGCCATGAGAGAAGGCCCAAAGATAAAGAAAGCAATATTGGCCAAATAGTCCAAACAAGGTGAGTGGGTGCCACGCGAGTGGGCCCAAAGGACAAATGAACATAAGTTAGCCAAATAGTCCAAACAGGGTGAGCGGGTGCCACGCGAGTGGGTCCAAGAATAAATGATAGATATCCAAACAGTTCAAATATGGAAAGAGGGGACCTCATAAGTGGACCCTAGAGCAAATGAATAATAGTTAGCCAGAAAATTCAAAGATGGCGAGAGGGTGACACATGGACCCAATACCAAAGAGGGGATACCAGACCAAGCAATCCCCAAAGTTGGTGAGGGGATGCTAAAAAAGAAGCTCCAAAATAGGAAAGAAGATAAGTACACGAGTCGACCCAAGATAATGAGGGAATGATATGTAAACAGTCGAATGATCATAAATGTTTGTACACGAGAATATTTACTAAGACTATTAATTTCTTTATACATGTAGTTCTGGTTGAGCAAAAATGGCTAAAGCATGCCAGTTGGGATCACTTGGGAGTTTTGGTTTGGAGGCTGACATTTTGTTAGGCAAGCTAAGGCCCAACCACTTATATACCTTAAGAAAGGGAGAATACTAATAGGAGGCACCTAAGAGGACACTCAACCACTTACACAGTCCACACTTAGTCAAATAGGTGAGCAGCCAAGGTGCTACCCACGAAATGTTTTCAAACTTATCATTGGTGAGTGTCCCTCAAAGCCACTCGCACGTTTTCAAAAGATTTCTCACCAAGTTACCATTTGAGAAGATATTTACCAAATCATACTTTTGGACACTATTCCCAGCATATTTGCTTTTGGACTTTGGGTTGTGCCAGATGTCATTTATTAGAGTGAACAAACGACAGATAGTGAAATAAGACAAAAAGTACACTTCAGATATTATCTCAAAGGAATATCCTTTGACGCGCTTATGCTATATTAGCCCTAGTGTTTTTCTATCAATAGAGCCCATGGGCAAGGTTAAAAAATAACAGAAGAACACAAGTTAGCACTGTTACTCTGCCAAAATATCTCCAAAAAATATTCTCTCCCCTGCTTTCTCCTTGGTACTTAAAGTGCTTGTCTATTCGCTCCCAAGAACCATCACCTTCAAGTGATCCCTTTTTCTCTGTTGTTATTATTGAAAAGTTAGTAGCTAATCATTGTCATCTTCATATAGCAATCACAGAACCACCATTTTTACCAGAAATAGCTAGATTTTAATTTTTTGCAACTCTTGAGACCTTGAACAACTTGAAGGGAGTTTCCATTGGAATGGGTCACGCCTCACTAGATCCAACTATTCATATACCCTATTACAATCACCCACTTATATTTGGCGACTCTACTGGGGACGTATTCTCATTTCTATGGATAAATAACGTTACAATATTTCAAAGTAGCTAGTTTTTTAAGATACTCCAATTGGTAATGGAGTTCAGATGGATCATACGGCCAATGAGGAGGTCATGGTTACCGAAGCAAGAGCACTTGCTCCTCAAGGAGGGCAGGCAAGCAAATTAGTGCCCACGCCACCAAGTTGGATGAACTTGATGAGTATGTTCTTTAAGTTTCTGAAGCAGTATAATGTGGGTAAGGCTAGTTTAGTCCAGGCTTACGTGATGCCTGCGATGATGCTTATAGGAGGAGAAGAACTAGCAGTGGAGATGAATCCACCTCAAAAAACTGTGATGGAGCAGGCGGCAACACTGGTGAGTTCTCCAGTAATAAAGAAAGTTCGGATAGAGGAGTCACCCTCCAAAGTTATTGTAATAGAGGAGGTAAAGAAGTTGTTTTTATCTCAAATGGAGTCACCCCATATGTAAGAGGAGATGCAGAACCCATACCCAAAAAGCATCAATAAAAAATCATACCCATAAGGGTATGTTCCCCCTAAATTCATAAAGTTCAATGGGAGAGGTGAAAACCTTATTTTTCAATTTTTAAATTTCACCAAGTTGTGAATCAATCTTAACTTGACTAAATTTTATCTTGATTAATCCTAAATATACATCTAGTGATTAAAGCAAGTAAAATAAAGTAAAGAATACTCACAACACCGGATGTACGAGGAAATCACTAAGGGAAAAAACCTCGTAAGGCCCAAGCCATAATAATTATGAATGTGGATTTACAACAAACAGACACAAGTCTTACTCAACAACTCGATCCCCACGAGACTTGACGCTATTCTAATCTTCAAACACTCCTCTCACACTGCACAGGCATAAAGTCCTTCTTCCATGATACCTGTCCACAACACACACATCCACTTATATCTCGGTGTCTACCGATGTGGCTTGTAACCTCTAGGGAATCGAAACAAGAACTGCTTCACTTGTTCTCCATAAAACCAACAATATTCAATGTAGAACAAAACCTTCTTCTTGGTGCAAACAAGATCACTATTGCATATAGTAATGAAAACTCGAATCTTGTAAACTTTAAGGATGTGTTTAGCTTTACAAAACCTTAGAAAACTATGTTCATAAACGTTCTGGTTCGTAAACTAGTTTCGTAGAATGCACACTTACGAAAGCTAATTGGAAAAATCCATTATATATTTTCCTTAAGTCGGTGGCTCATTCAAGTGAAACAGATATGTTGCTCGAACGAGAATGAGATCTTGCTCAAACGACATGTCAGGTCGTTTGAACGAAATGTGTGTTAGAGTCCCAATAAACCAAAACTTTAATCCGTCCTTATCAGATTAAAACGAAGTGTAAACAATTTCAAACTCTATAAAAACAACATTTTAGAAACATTTTCTTAATAAAATAACATCCTTTACAATTTAAAATTAATTTTGAGTCCTATTCAAATTACTGTAGAGGGGTACATACTTGATAGCTCAAGAGATTAGGGGAGGAGGGCCCCAGAAAGGGCTCCTCGCCCAAGATCCTCAAAGCTCACAAAAATGAAATTTTGGCAAGGAGGTCCCCGAAAAGGCTCCTCACCCCAAGATTCTCAAACTTCCCAAAAAATAGAGTTTGGGCGAGGAGGGCCTCGGTAGGGATCCTCACCCCAAGTTCCTATAAAAATATAGAAAATAATCAATGGGAGAGGAGGGACTCAGAAAGGGCTCCTCGCCCAAATGCCTTAAAACTCACATAATTAGAGTTTGGGTGAGGAGGGCCTAGGAAGGGATCCTCACCCCAAATTCCTCAAGAACCACAATAAAATAGAGCTTGGGCGAGGAGGGCCCTAGTAAGGGCTCCTCGTCCAAAATGCCCCAAAACTCACAAGTTAAGCTTGGGCTAGGAAGACCACCAAAAAGGGCTCCTCTCCCCAAAGTACCCGAAATTCACAATTCGGAATTGGGGTGAGGAGGCTCATTATCGTCCAAAATAACTCAGAAAACACAGTTTAATGAGGAAGCCCACTACAAAGGGCTCCTCATCCCCAGAAATTAGAATTCCCAACAGAATAGAACTAGTGGGTGAGGAGATTCATTTGAGTTAACCTCTTACATAAGCTTTATTGCTCACATAAATATCAAAGTACTGACATGTTACTTTCTTGTACAGGTAGTCTAGTTGAGCAGGCAAGGCTCAACTAGGCAAGATGGGATCTCCTAGGAGTTTTGACTTAGTGGATGAGAAATAAGATTTGTTGAGCAAGCTCAACCACTTAACACTTTAAGATTGAGAGAACACTAGTAAACAGACCCTAGTAGTCATTAGTCCTCACACAGTTTACACTTAATCACATTTGAAATGAGCAACCAAAGGGTTGCTTACAAGAAATGAATAGTTAGAAAAATAATTTTAAAAGAGGTGGTCCTCGATACCTACTTCCTCAAAGTTAAAAAGATTTTGGAGGAGGTGGTCCTCGAGACCTCCCTTCATAAGTTTACAAAGATTTTAGAGGAGGTGGTCCTAGTGGCCCCTCCTCAAGTTTCCAAATTTTGTACAAAAAGTTACCATTTTAAAATAATATTCACCAAATTCGATATTTTGTCTTCAAGTGATGGCACATTTGCTTTTTGACTTCGATTTTCACCAGGTGGCACCTGCCAGAGGAGACAGGTGGCTGAATAGAGGTAGGGACAAAAGGTACTTTGCAGACCTTGTGCCTCACCAACCCCCTCAGTTTCGGCGCCCAGGACAAGGGCAAGTCACGATCATAACTCAAGTCATACCATTACTCTGTCAAAATCACTCCAGACCACTAAGTGTTCTCTCCCTACTCTTTCTCTATAACGGTTAAGTGCTTTATTCCTTCACTCCACCTGACAGCCATCACTCTCAGGAGTTTCTCTTAGGTAAAGTTACTATTATTATGGTGAAGATCATCTTCATGCAGGGAGTAGACTACAGCTAGAGTTCCATTGTTACCAGACATGGAAGGTTTTACCAAAGACTTTTCTAGAAGTGCTTGAGAAGCTTGAATGCAGCGTCCATTGGAGCAGGTCACGCCTCACCCTTTCCAGTTCTTCATAGACCCCAGTCTCACTACCCTCTTACATTTAGCAACTCTACTGGGGAGGTATTCTTGCTTCCATGGACAGAGAAGGTTTGAACATTTATAAATAATAAGTTTTTTTATGACATTCCACCTGGGAATGGGACTCGGAGTGACTAGACCACTCATGAAGATGTGGTGGTGATTGGAGCAAGGACATCTTCCCCACAGGCAGGGCAGATCAGTTCACCGACAGCAGCTCCGATGACAGGTATGAGTCTTATGAGCATGTTCTTTGGTTTCATGAAACAAAATAATGTTAACCTTGTAAGTTTAGGTCAAGGATGCATAACATCGGCAGCAACCCTCTCTGGAAGGACAGCCACCCCGATCGCAGTTCCGAAAGAAATAGCCTCGCCTCAAAAAGTGGCATCGGAGCAAGTTTCAACATTGTCAAGCTCACCAGAAACAAAGGGTGTGGGTCTAGAAGAATCCCCCTTCAAGGCTATTACGATGGAGGAGGTAATGAAGCTGTTATCCTCCTCTCAAAAGGAGGCCTCTCATTTATTCGAGGAGTTGCAAGACCCCTACCCACAGGAAGTGAATGAGAAACCATACCTAGAAGGGTATGTTCCACTAAAATTTATCAAGTTTTGTGGCAAATGGTAGAACCCAAGAGAACACGTGAAGAGGTATGTTGAATATTTAGGAGTGCATGCGAATGACAAAAACCTGAGGTTGAGGGAGTTATCCAAGACCCTCACAAGGAAGGCCTACACGTAAATGATGGTCCAGCAAATATGAACTGTCTGCATGTGAAGTAGTCTTGAAATCTCCAATCTCTAAAGCATACCTACACACATGAAGCAAACAAATACCCAGTGAAATATTGAAGAACAAATGATATAAACCAATATGTAAAATCAAATCCAAATCATGTGTTATGTGAAGAAAACATGATATTAATATGCAAAAAATATCTAAATTAGGATATCAATTTGTACCGATGAAAAAACAACATGATACCAATTTGTGTAAACTCACTAATATAATCATGAAAGTATGATCACAAATATGATAGCAATATATAATGCAACAAATGTATATGATATTTAAATAAACTCTCCTCCTACATCACATACATCTGTCCCCTTTTTTGCCTCGAATAGATAACCCAGTGAAAAGACAAACAATAGAGTGATATATCTAGCACAAGCATAATCAATGAAATATATCTAGATAATCATGTAAAAAAACGAGTTAATAATGATCGAAAATATTAAATCCGTAGCTAGCAAACAGTAATCACACAAATGAATAAGCAATCTAAGCAGGTGTGACTAAATGATCCAATGCAATAAATATCAAATCTATCAAAGTACACTGCAAAAACAAACTAACCAGAATCATCTCAGCAGTACCAAAAAATATATAACCATAAGAAGTAGGGTATTGAAACATAAAAGAATTCCAGCCTGTCATTCGAACAAGACAACTTAGTCATTCAAATGACATGAGCTTCTCACTTGAAAGCTTCATGCAACACAGGTTTGTCGCTCGAACGAGAAAATGAAATTCTCACTGTTAGTGTAGAAAATCATACAATTTTTCCCAGTACAAAAATTTCGTGAAAAAACAAACAGGAAGGCACATAAAACTGTAAAACAGTAGCAAAATAGTAGCGAAAACTACAAAAACAATATGAGTTACATGCTAACAAAGTACGTATGTGCTCAAACATGAACATGGAGTGTATGGGCGTGAACTACAACAAATGAATCACAATTCCACCATATCGAAACGATCAAGAAGCTCTAATTGATAGCTATAAGTGACAATTAAAGTGTGAGATAAATGAACTAAACAATCAAATATTCACACAAATCCAAAATTTTGATGATTCTACAAACAATAGCGTCATGATACAATTTTTCAACGTTAGGATTCGTGGTGCAAACCCGTTTAAATTATCCCTCCAAACTCCTTGAAATACATATCATATTTTTCTTTTGGGATGAACATAAACAAATTTGACCCATATTTTGGCATATGATTCCTTTTATTGACTTTTAATTTTTTTTCGGGCACTTTTAAACAGTGGCTTTCACGATGAGTCAATTTTCACTCTCGCAACCCTTCCTCTTGAACAATCATTATTTTTTCAATTACAATCCTCATGGTAAACAGTTCTTATATGCCTCCTCCTTATTTTTACTTACGCATAGATGACAAAAATGAGATAAGAGCGCCTCACAAAACTCAAATATGCATGAGATGTCAAACATCCATATAAACTCGCGTATAAGAGGGAATATGTACAAAGTCGAATCAAAATGCATATCAACTTCGAAACCACCCCATAATACAATTTTTAAAATCATTCTAAGCATCAATAATTATGACCAAATGTCCTAGCCAAATGGATAATGAAAGGAAGGGGGTCCAAGAAGATCAATATGCCACATCAAACATGTAAAATCTTTACATAAAAACCAACCAAAAATATTTTTAGATTTCATTTTGACTCAAATAAAAGCAAAATATTTTTGTATTTTCTCAAATATTTTCTCAAAAATAAAATCTTTTTTGTATTTTTCAAATAAGATTTAATAAATGCAAAAAAATACAAAATGATACACATGTCATAACACTAGCAAGATATAAATCATGATGCAAAGACTAGCGTACGACAAACATGGTAACACAATCATCCTTTAGATTTAGCATGGGAAGAATCAAGTGCAACCAAATTAGAACCATTAAGTTCAATTCCTAAAGCCGCTAAGTCCGATTTACTAACCCTAGGTAGGTGTGACATGTCGCATGGGGGTTTGGGGGAACCGAAATGACTTTATTCCTAAACTTCCTAGGAGCATTCCTAAGGTCATAGAAAAAATGTCTAAGGTGACCTTTCCTATCGCAATGTGTGCAAGTGTTAAGACGGTGGGAATGATTACCAAAATATCGACCACTCCTTACGTTACTAGTGGTCTCTCTCATACGGTTGGTATTGGCTTTAGGAATGGGAATAACTCTATCAACGTAGCCTATACCACACCTATCACTTTTGACTTGGACGGTACCGAACACCCTATCCAACTTCTCCGACCTAGATTCCAAGTCAAACTTAACCTTACTCCAGTCTCTCAATTTCTCCTCTAACTCATAAATCCTAGACTCAAGCACACGCCAATACTCCTTAAACTCTAGAATCTATTTTTTAATGCCTCCATCAAACCACGAAGGCTATATCTCTATTTCTCCACATACTCTAACTTCTCCCTAAGCTTTCTCTCCCGTGCCCTAAGATAATTAATCAAAGCATCATTATTTTCTACGGTACACTCATTCAACCTAGCTTGAAAATTAAAGTTTTGCTTTTTCACCTTCACCGCCTCGGCGTGCAACTCATTAAATGCAAATTTTAACTCTTTCACATCAACCTCATCTTTTTCACTAGCTTCTGCCTCACTCACTTGGGATTGACACTCAACGCCCTTGGAAGTGTCATGCATATGAGAATATTCGTGGGAAGATTTATCATCGTCACTCACATGACATGCCAAGAAAGAAATAAACTTGATCTCATTAGGGGAACTTTCTCCCTCTTCCAGATCACTATCACTTAAGGGGGAACTATAAGCTATCGGTTTCTTTCCATCTTTCTTAAGTCTAGTGGGACACTCTGCAACTTTGTGACCATACCCTTCACACCCAAAATACTTATCTGACTCAACCCTATTAAATTTCTCACCCTTATCCTTAGGGGTGGACTCTACCTTGTTGTTCTTGAATTTCTCAAACTTTTTTGGCATCTTTCAATTGCTTTTGATGTTTGATTTTTTTTTTTAACTTCTTTGCCAACAAGGAGACATCCTCAAAATAGAAATAGGAATCGTCATTCGAAACTTTAGTCTCCTCCTTCTGGACTTTCAAAGCAATGCCCTCTTCTTTTTTTGGCACTTCCTTGGAGGTAAACATATCAAGTTCATAGGTTTATAAGTCACCTACAATCTCTTCAAGTTTCATCGAATCAAGCATACCTAAGGAGTTTAAACCAGTAACTTTTGCATCAAATATACTCGACAAAGATCTCAAAATTTTCTTTATCACATGATTGTCGGGAATCTTTTCTCCCAAGTTAAACAACGAGTTGACAATATTAGATAACCTAGTGTAAAATTCATCAAACGACTCACTATCTAACATTTTAATCATCTCAAACTGTGTACGGAGGTTTTGTAACTTAAATTCCCTAACCTTGCTAGTGCCCTCGTGAGTAAGTTCAAGTGTATCCCAAGCCTCTTTTGAAGTATCACAAGTTATGATTATATTATACTCTTCCGATGTGATATGTGAGGAAATTATGTGCAAACCTTTAAAGTTGTAAAGACCAAGCCTATGTTCAGCCTCAGTCCATATCTCAACGGGTTTCAAACTAGTGCCCTCACCCTCTCGCGTGACTGGTGGTGACCAACCCTTTTCAACCGTTAACCACACACACTCATCAATAGATTTTAAAGCACTTCTTATTCGCATTTTTCAATAAGCATAATTTGTCCCATCAAAAATAGCAACATGAAAACTTTCAAAACCTTCAAAATTAATTCCGAAAAACATAAGGGATCAAACACAATAAAAATATATTTCTAGCTTTGATACCAATTTGTAGGTACCCCTTTTATTTTTTATGCGGAAAGTGTTTTAAGGATGACAAAATAATTTTCTCTTTTTGTGAAAAAACTTTTTTTCAATTTTTAATTTGCACCAAGTTGTGAATCAATTTTAACTTAACCAAATTTTATCTTGATTAATCTTAAACATGCATCTACTGATTAAAGCAAGTAAAATAAAGAAAAAAATACTCATAAGACCGATTGTACGAGGAAACCACTGAGGGGAAAAACCTCGAACGACCCAAGCCAGACAATCACTATGAATGTGGATTTACAACGAACAGACACAAGTCTTACTCAACGACTCGATTCCCACAACACATAACGCTATTCTGATTTTCAACCAATGCTCTCGCAGTGACCATACATAAAGTCCTTCTTCCATGATACATGTCCACAATACATACGTCCACGTATGTCTCGGTGCCCACCGATATGATTTGTAACACTACAGAATCGAAACACGAACTCCTTCGCTTCTTCTCCACAAAACTAGCAATATTCAATGTAGAACAAAACCTTCTTCTTTATGCAAACAAGATCATATAGTAATGAAAACTTGAATCTTGTAAACTTTAAGGAAGTGTTTAGCTCTAGAAAACCTTAGAAAACTAAATGCATCAGCTTTCTGGTTCGTAAACTGTTTTCGCGGAATGAACACTTACGAAATCTGATTGGAAAATGCCACTATATATTTTCCTTAAGTCAGTGGCTCGCTCAAGAGAAACAGACATGTCGCTCGAATGAGATAGAGATCTTGCTCAAACGACGTGCCAGGTCGTCTGAACGGCACGCGCGTCAGAGTCTCAATAAACCACAACTATGATCGGTCCTTATCAAAATAAATTGAAGTGTAAATGATTTCAAACTCAATTAAAAACATTTTCTCAATAAAATAGCCTCGTTAAACAATTTAAAATTAATTCCAAGTCCCATTAAAGTTACGCATTCATACCTGAGTAATCTTAAAATGCAATTAAACTTGAAGACAATAAACTTGCACAAATTAAATCTTCGGCATCAATAATTCCTTGTAGTTTTACCGCAATGTCTTCAATACATCATAGTCTGTGTGGGATCGTGACAATAAAAATTTCCTATGACTCAAATGTTTTTTGTTCTGAGAATAAGTCAAAATTGTACAACGAACTCAATTGGAAATTTTGTCCTTACACTAAGAGTTAGAGGAGATAAATCTAGTAACATAAGGGGGTGATGAGTGACCCGTCTTCATTTACAAGGGTTTGAGTCCTAGGAAACAGGAGGAGATCTTCAGTTTGATCTAGGAATTCACAGACGTATTTGCATGGAAATACACTTAAATGCCCAGAATAGATCCGAAAGTGAGCTCTCATAAGCTGAATGTCTTGCCTAGTGCTTTGCCTGTGAGGCAGGCCACGTGAACTTACAAAGTTTAACGGGACCTAAAGATCAAAGGAGAGGTAGAGAAGCTACTCCCAGTGGGATTTATTAAGCCCATCCAACATCTAATATGTCTATCAAGCATTATACCTGTAGCGAAGAAGGATATGAGGCAGATACAAGTCTGCATCGATTTTAAGGACTTAAATCCCACATGCCTGAAGGATGAGTTCCTATCGCCCAGTATTGATAGCCTGGTGGATGCCACAGCTCGACATGAAATTTATAGCTTCATGGATGGATATGTAGGTTATAACCAGAATAGAATGGACCCAATAGATGTAAAAAATACAACCTTCAGAACACCTTTGGGAAATTTCCATTACATGATCATGCCCTTTGAATTTAAAAATGTAGGTGCGACCTACCAACGTTCCACGATAGCAACATTTCAAGATTAATTCGATGATATATTGGAGTTCTATGTAGATGACTTAGTGGTGAAATAAAAGAATGAGAGCAAGTATATGCGAGATCTTAAGAGAGCCTTCGGAAGTTGCCAAAAATACAAAATAAGGATGAACCCTCGAAATGCACATTCGGAGTAATCGCATGAAACTTCTTGGAATTTTTGGTAAATAGGCAACGGGTGAAAGTTAATGTGGAAAAGTTAAAAGCCATTCTATTGATGCCACCGCCGAAGAGCCAAAGATAGCTCAAGAGCTTCCTGGGAAACATTTCCTACTTAAGGAGGTTCGTATCGGCTTTAGCGGAGGTCACTCACCCCTTTTCCCCCCTCATGAAAGAAAATGCCTAGTGGATCTGGGGCAAGGAGAAAAAAAGGCATTTGAGGGGATAAAGGAGATATTAACTTCTCCCTCTATGATGATTCCACCTGAAGCGAGTGCACCTTTGATGTTGTTCCTAACTTCAACTAAACGGTCTATAGGAGCTCTGCATACCCAAGAGAAGGAGAGAATAAAGTGATCGATGTACAATCTATCATGGGTCACTTTACATACATAATCAAGATACACAAGTGTGGAGAGGCATTATTTAGCCTTGGTTTTTATAGCACAGAAGTTGAGGCACTTCCTGCTCACGTTCACGGTGCATATCGTCACCAAGTGTGACCCTATAAAATATCTGTTGCACGAACCATCTTGGTGATTAAAGCGTCCAGGTGATTTCTAATATTTTTTGAATATGATTTGAATTATTTTATCCCAAAAGCTATCAAGAGTCAAGTAGTGACTGATTTATTGGCCTACTTTCCAAGCCAAAACTTTTAGCCTCCCAAAGAAGAGTTACCAGGTGAAAATTTCCAAGATTGTCTAGCAGAAGAGATGGAGGAATGGAAGATGGAGTTGATAGCTTTAGACACCACATTCTTGTCCCCCCTAAATCTCTCCTTAGACCCCTAGCACTTCGAATTTCCACCGCAAACCTAGGTCTCACCCCGAGTACCGATCTAGAGGCCCTCTGTAATACCCCGTATTTTTATGCTATATTAATTTGGGGATTTATTAATATTAATGTGAATTAATTATTTAATAAAAATTCGGAAATTAATTATGTTATAATTATTAACGTGATGAGAGTTAGTAATTATGGGAAAATTTGTTGAATATTACTAATGAGCAAAGTAATATATAATAGTGGCCATATTAAATGTCACGAGTGAATAAAATGACAATTTTAGAAATTTGAGTTGGGACGCGTCCGTGTCGCGTCGGGACTAAATATTGATAAATAAAAGTAAATATTTTATAAGTTGTTCGTATGGTCGTTTTGAGTGCGCCAACGCGTCCGGAAGGGTCGAGATAGTCAGAAAAGTATACCCGGGAGTTTGATTTGGGTCTCGGGGCGTTTTTAGGCCTAATTAGTACCCCGTGAGGGCATTTTAGTCATTTTGTATTTTTGGGTAATTAAACCCACGAAAATTAAAGGGGTTATATCAGATGTTTAGGTTATCTCCTAGGTTTAGATAACTCAAAACACTAGAACGGCCATTGGAGAGGAGAGGAGAGAGCTCTCAAGGCATTCCAAGGCTCAAAACTCACCCGTTTACACCGCCGCCACCGCCAACGCGTAGATCGCGAGACGGGAAATGCAACCACACCAAATTCAACACCAAACCAGATTTATGAAAATCCCAGGCAAGTGTTTATCTTGCTTATTTCGTTGATGCATCATCCATATTAGTTTAGGAGTTATTAGGATGAGATTTATGGAAGAAAAACCCAATTTGAGATGGGAACTTTTCATGTAGTGATGATTTATATGATATTCTAGAAACCCTTTGTCATGTAAAGGATTAAGAGTTTGATTAAGAAAAGAGTTCCAATAAGATACAAACACTAAAAAAAAAAATTATTATATTAATTTGGGGATTTATTAATATTAATGTGAATTAATTATTTAATAAAAATTCGGAAATTAATTATGTTATAATTATTAACGTGATGAGAGTTAGTAATTATGGGAAAATTTGTTGAATATTACTAATGAGCAAAGTAATATATAATAGTGGCAATATTAAATGTCACGAGTGAATAAAATGACAATTTTAGAAATTTGAGTCGGGACGCGCCCGTGTCGCGTCGGGACTAAATATTGATAAATAAAAGTAAATATTTTATAAGTTGTTCGTATGGTCATTTTGAGTGCGCCAACGCGTCCGGAAGGGTCGAGATAGTCAGAAAAGTATACCCGGGAGTTTGATTTAGGTCTCGGGGCGTTTTTAGGCCTAATTAGTACCCCGTGAGGGCATTTTAGTCATTTTGTATTTTTGGGTAATTAAACCCACGAAAATTAAAGGGGTTATATAAGATGTTTAGGTTATCTCCTAGGGTTAGATAACTCAAAACACTAGAACGACCATTGGAGAGGAGAGGAGAGAGCTCTCAAGGCATTACAAGGCTCAAAACTCACCCGTTTACACCGCCGCCACCGCCAACGCGTAGATCGCGAGACGGGGAACGCAACCACACCAAATTCAACACCAAACCAGATTTATGAAAATCAAAGGCAAGTGTTTATCTTGCTTATTTCTTTGATGCATCATCCATATTAGTTTAGGAGTTATTAGGATGAGATTTATGGAAGAAAAATCCAATTTGAGATGGAAAATTTTCATGTAGTGATGATTTATATGATATTCTGGAAACCCTTTGTCATGTAAAGGATTAAGAGTTTGATTAAGAAAAGAGTTCTAATCAGATACAAACACTAAAAAAAAATTATTCCGGACGATCGGACCGTTGGAATTGGATGAAATTTTACAGAGAATTAGCTGAAGACGAGAGGAAGCTACAGAAAAAAAATTCAGCTCGATCGGACCGTTCAATATTTTTTAATATTTTTTTTTGCTAGATAGTTTTATGTTTTGAGGACTCTTAGAGATAATAAAAAAATCAATTAAAACTCCATTTTAATTCCGATTTCGAAACCGTTTGAAATTCTCATCTTTGAAAATAAAATTCAAAATCCTTTAATGTAAGGTGAAATCTATATTTTTGGGATATTTTGCATAAGGGATATTGTAAGTATATATTAAAGGGGAGAGACACGTAAGAGAGAGTTACGTTGGAACATAAATGGATATCTACTGAATTGTACATTTGGAAGAATAGAGTCCATGAGGGTTACGTAGTAAGTTGGAAAAACCCTTCGAATTAAAGTTAGAAACGAACCATTATACTTGATAAATAATAATGGGAAAATAAGGATAAATGTTGTGAATGTGGGTTATTGGATAAACCTAAATTGATTATATAAAAGTGGTATATTTATATGATTGTGTATGCATATATTATATACTTGTGAAAATCATGCCCGCGCTACTTGCTATCCCTGAGGTTTCCGCTCTGGGACGATCTTATCTCGTGTGCCTTATGGGGGATATTGACTCGTACCCTAGAAGATAGAAATACTAGGTACAGGCTATCGAATCGGTAGTCACGGTCCTAAGAGATGTGAGGGTATGCACTGACCTCTTGGACTTGGAAACTATGCTTCGCCTCAATATTTTTTGTGTATGTATTTATACAGTCCGAGAGTGATTTCGAACTTGTATTACCTTTAGTACGATTGATACGGGGATTGGATAGCAGAGTATGCCCGCACCATAAAATTTTATGTGGGGTGTTGTTAGAATATATATATTATACGAGTATTTAATATATATATATATATGAACTTCTGAAATATGGGAAACTGCCTACTGTGTTATGGTAAGTAAGACATGTATAATGACTCAAATTGGAAATACTTGTTTTGAAAAGTATAATATGATATTGAAAAAAAAAACTTTATGAATCAATAAAGTTAAAATGAGAGTTTTGTACTAAATGAAATTATCCTTTTTAAACCATGATGTTGTTAAATCTTAAATTTTGAAAGTCACCTAAGATAAGTTAAATCCTTGGGGAAGGATAGTGTGATATAAGATGAGATAAACCATTGGGAAGGTTAGTGCGATAGGAGTGCACATTAGAAGAGAGGCGAAAATTTCTCAAGAGAGTGTCGCACTAATATATTGTTCCATTGGCCTGTATCAATTTAAATACTTGCCAAACGAATTTTTAAATCATATACACTATCGGGCTCTGACCCGTTTCTATTCCTCTTTCTCTCTTGTATATATATGTATATATTACAGGTGCCCAACCACAGGGGCGTCTTGTTTAGGATCCCTTAAAAGGAACGTGCTGCAGCTTAGGTGGGAGTTGCAGGCCACTTGCTTAGACGATTTCATTTACTTGATTCCACTTCTATCATTCTCCTTATTGGGCATGTGTCGCCATTTCCACTATTTATCTGTTTTATTGGGACATTTGTATTTCAGTTATTTCTAGTACTGTTACTTTGGGATTTATTCAGCATGTATGTTTTACTTTAAGTTTTAAATGCTGGGATTGGGTTGCTAAATGTTAAATTATTGGATTGATTGTTTAATAAAATAAATAAATAAAATTGGAAAGTAATGTTTAAAAAATGGTTTTGACACTTAGCTAAATTAAATAGGGTGTTAAATTTGGAAAAGTTATTTTTACGACAGTGATGCTAAGAATGAACCAACTGTTCACCTTGATTTTAATTTAATAAAGGAGTGATCGTCCGGTATTTAATTAGGCGGGGTGTTACACCCTCGGGCGCCCCCGGGCCCCATTTGACTCCGGTCAACACTACAGTCAGAGCAAAAGATCTTTGAATCTTTCAAGGTCTCCAAATACCCTTTCCAATAATTGGCCTAGTGCGTGAATCAGCATAATGGTTCAGACGAACGAACCATTTCACTACCGAAAATTAATTCAGAGGCCATCGGGCACTCCCGGGCCTCGAGTTGACCCCACTCAACTTCACCACCAAAGAAAAGCCTCTTTGAATAATATAAGGGAACTAAAAACCCTTTCCAAGGATCCACCCCATCCGTAAAACAGCATAATCGTTCAGACGAACGATCAGTTTTCCCCTAAAAATTGATCCGGAGGCCATCGGGCGCTCCCGGACTCCGTTTAACCAAAGTCAACTCTTCAGCTCGAATGAGACTAAATAAATCTCTAAATTTCATTGAATATCCTTTCTAAAGATCTACCCCGTGCGTGATTCTGACCTAAGGTACGAACGAACAATCTGTTTTACTCCGAGAGGTCATCGGATGCTTTCGGGCCCCGGTTGACCAAGGTCAACTATCCGAACCAAGAAAAAATCTTTGGAATATCTAAGTACATATCTTAACATTTCCAACGGTCCACCCCGTGCACGATTTTGACCTACCACACGGACGAACGATCCGTTTTCATCCAATGATCTCCCGTCCAAAACACTGATGTGCGATTCCGAGCCACATTTGACCCAAAGTAAACTCTCGAACTCAGGAGCGGTCCAAAGGACTCTCAAAGGTATCTGAATTACCTTTCTAACAGTATGCCTTGTGCACTATTCAGATCAACGATTTGTGCGCTACATTCATTTTTCCAGAAATGTCTGCACGAGACTATCAATTGGTAGGTCCTGAACCCTGCCTATCGGCACAGTGTCAAGGGTTACCTACTGATAGGCACACCTTGTGGTAGGCCGATCGGCACCACCATTTTTCCTTATAAATATGGTCCATGACCTCACTTCCAAAAAGGGGAAGAAATCCATCAACACCAGTGATCTCAACAACATTCTCTCGAAATCAGCGAAGTTCCATATGAGAAGTTCCATTCAAGCCTAAATACCCATCCTTTTCACACTCAATTTGGCAAATATCCTTATCTCTCATCAACATTCATCAACACTCAAAGGACTTCATCTAAGATCCAAGGAAGGTCTAATTCATTTTCCCTCCCTTTTAAATCTCTTGTTTTTGCATAAGTTACATTAGATACATAATCTAGTTTCACTTTAGTTCATACATATTAACATCTACACTTTTGTTAGTATATTGCACATACTTTATTTTCCTTAAAAAAACAAAAACAAATAAAAGAGGGTTACACTCGTAAATTCCGAACAGAATTATCCATCACACTTTTTACAAAACCAAAAATATATTTTCTACACGTACACACATAACAAAATTCCGTTTGAATCTATGGGATAAACCCCACCCCTTTTCTACATTTGAACTATGTGTACTTTGATGCCTTTATAGGCTACGCAGGTGTCTTGGGTTAAAATCCGAGACTCGAGTCCAATTTTCTAATATTCTAATTTTTCTTATTTTCTAAATTTCACAAAATCCCTCATTTTCATAATTATCATACATATACATATAACATGCTTATTCGCGTTTCATCCCACACATATTATCGTTTCCCAATAACAATCAATATCGCGATGAACACTCATATTCTATCTTCTACATTTATTATTATTTTGGGAATATTCCTGTGGATGACCTCACCCCACCTTTTCCATGGTATGGACCGAATGATTCCAATTGCCATTATATAAACATATATACACACTTCATGGGGAGAAAGGAAAATATTAACATTTTCCCATGAGAGATCGAAAGGGCGGGATGGGTTACTTACACCTTACCATTCCGTAACTTAGCCCCAAACCTTCAATCTATCGGTTTTGTATGAATTAGTTTGTCCTTGATGCCTTTCTCTCGAAGTGACAACATATTCTTTTGCCTGTTTTGTGCAAAATAGGCTGGCGACTCCATCTCTTTACATTCACCCCAAACTGACGACAATCGAAGCACCTTTCAAAGAGAAGAGTGTGAGACCGTGGCACAGTTCTTACTCGAGGGATACTCCTCCTTCCCTCCCCGAATGAACATCGCGCCCGGGATGGACACAACATCTCTTGTGCGTAGGGAAGATGTGGGGATGGGATCATCCTCTTTAATGGTAAGGAAAAAGACTCCCTCTCCTATAATCTAGATTTTAAACGTTCCAAAAATGAGGCGGAGTATGAGGCTCTCATACATGGGTTGTTGGAGACACTGAGTAAAGGCATCAATGGGTTTTACCTAAGGGGGACTTTAACTTGGTCGTTAAATAAGTTAACGGAGAGTTCACGCTCAAGAATGCCAACCTAGCCTGTATAGATCGATCATTCATAGGTTTCTTAGCCAATATTTAGAAGTCAAGATAAAAATGCATGCACAGACAATAAATAGGCATCTGAGCAGACTGGCGATGATAGCTCAAAAGTCAGAGATGGAAAAGCAGGAGGCCACATCACCATCGGACGAAGTTGTGTGTCGATAACAGTATGGTCATTATTTCGAAGTGAAGAGCTGGAAGATTTAAGATGCCTAATTGTGAAGCATATGGAAACTAGAGAAGGAAAATAAGGATGTTTGAGCTGGTTGACTACCACCTTCCCTATGGGAACTCTACTTTAAAAGTTCGGGCGGATTCTTGGCATGATGCATAGGAAAAGAGGAAGCCAAAGAGAAACTGATAGCTGTGCATGAAATTCATTGTGAGGATACTGTGAGGGGGTTATTATTGGCCCACTGTGATTACAGAGATTGCGCGTCTACAGTAGGGTTGTATTAAGTTTCAAACACAGTTTGATTAACTGTCCGAAGACAATTTTTATGGAAATTTTTGAAGACTGGAGGAAGACTTATATAGCATATCTCAAATATAGAGAATTATTAGCTGAAAGAGAGGATGAGATATACTTTAATAAAAGGGTTACTCACTTCAACTTGGTAGAAAGGGATCTCTACAGGAAAGGGTATAACGAGAAGGCATTACGGTTCATGGTAGGGGAAGATATATCAAAAGTACTTAAGGAAGCTCATGAACCTTTCGACATTGGCAATGCTAAATTATGCGATCAATTGATGACACTGGAGTATTACTGGCTAACCATGGATGTAGACTCTATCATCTTTGTGAAAAAGTGTAGAGCGTGCTAAGTATATGGTAAAATGGTCCTTTCCCCCTCAGTGAGCTTATAGAGTCTAGCGTCCCCCTACCCATTCCACACTTGGGCATTTGATCTGGTGGGAAAGATCAACTTAGCTTCTTATGGAAAAGCCTTTATCATTATTTTCATATAACTGTTCACCAATTGGGAAGAAGCGATCCCTTTGAGGATGGCCACTGCTCAAGTAGTGACACAATTCATCTGGGAGTACATAATTTGCAGGTTTGCCATTCCAAAGGTCATCCTCACGGACAATGGAAAGAAGTTGTATGCAAAGAAATGGGGCTCCTCATATACAAGTATAACATCGTCCATAATAGTTCGACCATCTCTTATCCTAAGGTTAATTTTCAAGTAAAGGTCACAAATAAGATGGAGATTATCATTTTGAAGAAGATACTGGAGGAATAGCCAGGGGTGTGGGATGAGAAGATGACAATAGTCTTATGTTCTTATAAAACTTCAAATATAAAGCCATGAGGGTTTACCCCATTCTCTCTGGTTTATTGGACATAAGTTGTCTTTCCAGTAGAGTTGGCAATACCTTTCGCCCGAATGGATCTATCGAAGACATATACAGCTGGAAGCTTTGGACGAACATTGGGAAAAAGATAAAAAAAAATAAAGTCTACACCCAGTAATTATTGTGCATGAAAATTAATTAAGCCTATAGAATTCCAGGTGGGAGACTTGGTGATGTAGGCATACACTCACCACCTAAGGAGCATGTTAGCATCAAAGTTCAAACCCAATTGGGAAGGACCCTTTGTGGTGCGAGCAGGGGGAAGCCAGGATATTGTCAGATTCTAGAACCTGAAAGTGACTGCATCCAGTCCATCAATTACAAATGGCTCAAAAAGTACTACGTTTGAGGTATCTTATTTTTTTTGTAATTTTAGTTATTAACTTTAGAATGGTTAGTTATTTTAGTAAAAGGAAATTTTGATCAAGAAATTGTTGTAACAAAAAAAGATAGGAATTGGCTTACAGAAGATGAATGCAAAAGTATAAATACATTTCCTTTTGACCAGTCATCCACGAAATTTCTTTTATAATGGTAATAGTTTATGTTTACTTTCAATATCTCTTATGCACTCACTTGATAATAATATGAGTGGATGCATCCATCTTTTTTTCTTGCCTAATAATCTTGCCCTAGACTAATAAACTTTATGGACAAAATAGCTTGTGACTCTCATAGTTTACGAGATGCTCTGGAATTTGAGGAACATTACTCATTACACTTAACGAAGTATATACTTCCCAAGGATAAAGTATAATGATCAAAGTCCCTTCACTTATAATAGCTTAAGTACCCAACAGAATACAGGGTACATAGTTTTTCTTCATTGACAAATTCAAAAATGATGATTTTGTTTTATTTTAAGAACAAATTGAAAAAAGAGTAAGATAGTGCCCTTAATTTTTTTCTACGAGTTATTTACTTTAATAACATTATTATTTGAAAAATAGAACGAGGGGGTTGGCCTCCCCTCTAAATTATCTTTTCGTTCTAAAGAAGCATAGAACAAGCACCCTGCAGATTATGGGGCGGTAGCAATGAATGACTTGCCAAGTTGCGAGCAAGTATTCTCACAGAAAACGGGAGCAGTATCAATTCATAACAAGCAAATAAAATTCTAAGTATGAACAATGCAAAAATGAAATAAAGACAAGCAAGTGAAGAAAAAAAATCTCATTTTTATTAACATAAAGGACCTCAAAATTGAGCAGTCCTCGAAGTTACAAAAAAGGAAGTCTGACTCAACTAGACAAAAGATAAAAGAGGTTCTCTCGAGAATGAAAATCTTCAAAAAAGGGGCCAGACTCCCCCACAAATTCCTCCTCAAGTCTAGATATTCGAGCATCATTCTCAGTGTTATCGTCTAAAATCTTGGCCAACTTGACCTCCAGTACTTGGATCTGCTCGCGAAGACTGTCAGCTTCCACACGATGTCACTCAACCATGGCTTGTTTCGATGACTTGGTTTTTACTAACTTTTTGAAGGGGAAACCAATAAGGTGTCACACATAGGCATTAATCCAATTAACCTTGAAGTGGTAGCAGCTCTCCAACTCATGAATAGTTGGTAGGAAAAGGCGAGTACTGGCACTAAAAAGGTCAGCAGGAGCAGTGGATAGGAACTTGTGCACACGATTGGCGAGATCCTTGAGGTTAAGAATCGTCAAGCTATTAATATTGAGAACACTATAAGTAGTGAAAGTCTCTGGGTGGTGTTCAAGAATTAAATCCAGTACAACGCGCTTATGATCTCTAAAACTCTTAGGGAATTCCTCGTGCCACAAGTCCCTCGTAAACACTTAAAGGGCCTCCATATCAATGGTATCATAACCAGTGTTCATTGAACAAGGCTCAGAAGGTAGGGAAGACTCCTCCCCTGATTCATCCCCCTCGGCTCCATCAGTTTGAGTGGCCTCAGAACTTGGCTCATTATCACTAGTTTCCTCCACTAGCTCGCCCGTATAACCCTGAAAATAATGGTATGAAGAAAAATGAGAAGGGTCAAAAAGAGATTGAAAAAAACCAACTAAGGGAGCTGTTAAAAAAACTGCAATGGTAAGAAAGAGATTAATCCCTAGCCAAGAATATATAGCATGGTACCAGACAACTTGTGAAATTTTCCTTGACTCACAGTGCTGACCTGAAAAATGGGAAAGAAAGATAATGTTAGTAGAGCACTTGCGCAACAAAAGCAAGACTTTAAAAATGATACACGGCAGGTAAACTACTCACTGGAGCACTGGCTAAAGATGTGATCTATGAAGAGGTGCTATTGGTCACCTAAAATGCAGATGAGAAAAGAATAAAATAACAACTCAAGAAAAATGCAAGGCATGAGTGTGAAAAGATGGAAGCATGATAACTCAAGTACCTGAACCCTAGAGGGAGGAAAAGCACACAAATCAATCACGAGGGCTGGAGGAATGCTAGTACCAACCTATCAATAAAAAATTATCAAGAAAAGTCAAGTGGAAAATAACAAATCTATATGGATAAATACCTGTGTTGAGATGGAAATTTGTGAGACAGGACCACTCGAACCCACACTATAAACGGGTTGAGTAGAGAGGGTCTGGACCTGTAGCCTGTTATCCATTGGAAGTCATACGTGGGGAACACGTATCCTCCCGGAAGGAGGCAATCCAAGAATAACCACCCGCTTAGGTAGTAGTATCCCCCCACTAGTTGGGGGATTGATTGAAAGAAAACCCTGCGATACAAAGTTCAGAAAACATATAATAAGAGTAGAGATATATTAGTCACAATTTTTTTATAAAAAAAAATGTAAGGAAAAGAACGATAGAGGGATACCCATGCAGAACTGGTAGTAATGATAGTTGAAGGCCTATCTAATAAACTACTCTCCGTAGAGGAAGCGGGTGGCTTAGTGGTAGAAGTGGGGGCCATAGTAACTTACCAAAAAAGAAAATGTGTATATGTAAGTGGGCATGAATGAATTTAGTGCAGATACTAGTAGAAAAACTTGACAATGTTGTAAAAAGTTTCATAAATACCTGGATCGAACGAGTAGATATAAAGGAACCCCTTATAAGGGTGGGGAATATTATGGAAAGGTGCAAGATAAATAAAGATAGAAAAAGCTCAGGAAATGACAAAGAAGATACAAACCTTAGGTATTTATGTGCAAACCTCTATAGCAAGGCCAAGAGAGGACACAAGTATGGAGTTCCTCTTAGGAAGGAAAGTCACCCTAGGAACAATAGAGGAAGCAGACAAGGGGGTGGCCCTCACTTCTGAGAGGCAACATATCCCCACAGTGGAGACCTTGTAAAAATCAAGATAAAAAAGAATTGGATTTAGTAAAAAAAATTATGATACATAAGCAAGGAAAATGGAAAAGGAATAATAAAAAATAGAGGTACTAAAAAACTTACAAGATCCTAGCAAGGAGTTTTCCTACAAGGTAAATGCCCAGTAGTGGGGCTGGTAGTGGAAGGAGAATAAATCATAGTGTCATCCTGATCACCATTGAGGTGTTGCTAATCCACGTTGGAACTCCTCAAAGCTGACAAGAAAGTACAAGTATTAGGCGAATGACTTTGGTTGATGTCAAAAACACAAATGTCATTTGAAGAAGAACTATCGTAATCATAGGAAGGGGTGCTTTCATAACCAACAAGTTCCTCTTCAGATGACCAAGATGAGGAGCAAGCACTTTTAATCCCATGGCTTACAACTTTACTAAGTAAAAGAGAAGTGAATGGAGTACCTTCTGTGGGAGGACAAGGTAGTGAAGCAGATGCTTAAGAAAAAGAGGTAGAAAGGGACTCATAGCCTTGATCGCAAACTGTCTGAAAAGTCTCCTCAATGCCCAAGGTATCAATATCCGATTCTTGATCTTGCGTGGTAGAGGGACCACCGGATTTGGTTGCCCTCTTCTTATGCTTGGTTGATCGAGTCCTCACTAGTGAGGGAAATAAGTGGCCACCACTGGTTGAGCTAGAACAATGTTTGAAACATCAATGTTAGGATGCTTTATTTTGGAAGGGACTTTAGATTTTGCCTTGCCCTTGCCTTGGCACTTTGCCTGCTGAGTTTTGGGCTCTGCGTGTTTGGTATAAATGGTATCCTTATGTAAAGGCTTCGCCAAAACAGGAGTGACCTGATCCATTGGGGTCTTTTCGACACAACTAGGGTGCCAAATCTCCTTCTGATTCCTTTTAACTAGGTACTTATCATTTTTGAGGAATCAAATGGAAAAGGATACATGGGGATAAAAAAGTTACCAAAATTATCGATTCTTGGCAGCATCCCCTCGGGGGGAAAATTTTCATAAGCTTGTAAGTACAGGTATGTTGGCGAGATGATAATAGGAAAATTTGGGGTGTATGTCCCTTGATCATAGCCAAACTACCTCCTCACTCACTCAGAATGATAGAACTCCACCCTTTGTCCAACTTTGTCAATGAGGAAAAAATGCAAGGAAGGACCATTGCCATAACAAAAATATGGAGGCAATCAGGTACTGACTCTGTGCTAGCATGATGAAGAAAAGTCCCATGAAAATGAGAAGAAGCCCTATAAGAAAATACCATCCTCTCTCTTTGATTAAGGGAGGAATGAAAACTCGTCAATGTTATCTAAAATCAGTCCAAGAGGTTGCTTTGAAGACTTCTTGTGCCATTGCAATGCGAGTGGCCTTGCTGCGCAACAAGCGAGGCTCGGGAGCAAAATTGGGGAACCTCTCAAACAAAAACCCCACGAGTATAAAAGAGTGGACAAAGTTGGACATATCAAAACGACTATGTGAACACTCCATGTTCACATTAGTATGATCCAACCTAGTATACATAGACCCAATAGTGAGAGCAGCGAGGGGCACATTCCTCCCTTGAACAATTCTGATAGCAAGACGGAAGACCAACTTGTGTGGGGAGTCATTTGGTCTCCCTTGAAGAGGAAACCTGCTAAGGAAAGTCACAAAGAAAGTAGCTAAATTCTTGGTGGAGTTAACCTTAGGGCCATCTTGACTCTTAGAGTCTTAGGTGTTTTTCTTGAACTTCCCTCCTTCGGCATTGGCTCGAAATCCTTACCAATATCGTTTCCATTTAGCAAAGGAATATTTAGTTGCTCCAGTTTTAGTCATGGAAATATAGTGAGGTCACTCTGACAAAGCTTGGTGAAGCTCCTCTCACATGGCTTGCTCGATTGAATCCTCATAGTCATCAGTAAAAACATGATCTCCCAAGTAGGGAAGACCAATCAGCTGGCAGATATCCTCGAGCGTAATGGAAAAATCACCCCAACTTGTGACAAAAGTGTCAGAATCCACAGTCCAATGAGAGGCCAAATAATTGTAAGTGTTAGTATGTTTTGCAATTGTACAAGACTTCAAACTTATGAGGGTTTTAGAAAGGCCCAGTAGCTCGACAACAGGTTCGTGGGTTGTAACAGCCATAACATAATCAATCTAGAGGTCCCATGTAACACCCTGTAGATTTTAAATCGAATTTAAAAATTAAATTAATTTGAAATTCAGAAAAATATTTTTTTTGGAATTAAATATTTTTAGTAAATTAAAATGTTGGATTTTAATTATGAGAAATGGGATTTTAATCAGATTTGGAATGGGGGTGAAATAGGACTTTTATTAACACACACACACACACACACACACACACACACACACACACAGATATATATATATATATATATATATATATATATATATATATATATATATATATATATATATATATATGGGGGTATTGGTAGCATAGTAGGGGCGAATCGATTCGGCCTTGTAGCCGAATCGATTCAATATTTGTCAGAGTCGGCGATGAGTTGGTTTCCTAAGATTTTTAATTTCAATCAAATTCTAATCATTTTTCCATTTAAATTAATTTGGGGTTAGGATTTTTAAAACATTTTTTCATAAACTCTCGGAGAAGTAGCCCTCTAAACTTTCATCTTTTTCCATCTATAAACCCTAGCCCCAAACTTGTTCAAAATTCAACTCAAAATTTGGAGGCTTAATTAGTGTTTTCTCAAGTTCTTGGAAAGATAATCTTTCTTAACTTTTCGAGAGGATTTCAATCGTCTAATTAGAATTCCTAAACGAATTTTCGGCAGGCATGGATATCTTTATTCTCTCTCTTTAGTATTATGTGTTTTAGATGTCACCTAAACTTTAATGGATATGTTTTTCTTAAAATTAATTAGCAACCTTAAGCAGGGAAAGTGAAAACTAATTTGGAGCTGTTTTTCTACAAATTCTTAATCTGAATTAAAAACTCATAACCCTTGTGTGCTTAGGGTAGATATTTGATTTTGTTATTATGGAGATAGGTTTGTATGTAGAGAATTATTGCTACACTATTTAAATAAATAGGGAGTCGTGAAATTGTATGAGATTTATGTAAGTATGATAAAAATAAATCATTGTGGTGTGCTCCATAAATTTTCATGACGTCGAAAACATAAATGGTTGAATAAAATTATTGTGTTAACTACGACGATGAATTCAATAAATTAAATTGAGTATTGATGGTGATTATGTAAAAAGTGTTTACTTGTTGATAAATTGGATTATACGATGTATGGCTTTGATTTTAACTATCATTACGTGGACGGCGAGATGTTTGGGTAGATGCTCTCACCAAAAATTTTAGGAATACTTTCTAGGTATGGAACTAGTGGTTATGCCTTTGTCACGGTTAACACTTTCTAGGTATGGAACTAGTTAGTGTAGATTTATATGGAGGGGATATTTCAGGGTGCGGCTGATTTTGGTCTCGTTCCGGTAATTTGGATAGCCTAGGCGCGACACTAGGAAGAGTTATTAATAGAGATTCATCCTACATAAGGATAGGACGTGTTTGTATTTGGAGACCACTAGGTATGGGACTAAGGGTAGGTGTGCAAATTTAGGCTCTAAAGTACGGTGTGCTTATAAATAGAAAATGAGTAAATGAGATGGTAAGAAAATAAGAAATTGAGATTTAATACCTAAGATAATAAACGGGTATTAAAATGGATTTGCGACGCGAGTATGTGCAGGGCTGACAATTAAATGGGTGGACTAACTATTGTAACGTGGATGTGGGTGACGTCACGAGTATGTGTGGGCTGATAGTTAAACGGGCTATAGTGATATGTCGCATGTGGAACCTCGCGAATATGTGCCGAACTGACAGAATACAGAATGACAGACTATAGTGAGGGGAATGGGTGTATGTGTAGAACTTAAGCGAGTCAAGAGTGTGCGTAGGGTCGATAAGGGATCGACTGGCCATATTGGTGTCACACAAAGTAAATTAATTAAATAATTAAAATGAGTAAGGATGAGAATAATATTGTAATTGATAATGATAATGCAATATTTGGGCTTACACTTTAGGGTATTTTAGCTGTGCGGGAGATAATGGTAGTTTACGCTTATTCACATTAATTAATTATTTTGTTTAATTTAAAATGTTCTATTGTGATATTTATTATGTATAATGTTACAATCTAGGTTCACAAACCCTAATTGGGGATAGTATATGGTATTCATGCAGTGGGCTCTGACCCATTGCATTGACTAACATTTCATGTTTAGCATTGGAGTAGCTCATAGGAGTTATTGAAGATCTTTTGTAGGTGCAGTTGGATTTCATTTACTAGTTGCTTAGTATTTTAGATTTATTTTCCTTGTCGTCGCATTATTGTTATGAGACTTTACTTATGTATTTTGTGGGCTACTCGGTTCCACAGTTGTTTATGGCTTTCATTTAGATACTATTAGTTGGATCTTTTTAATCGGATTTATATTATTAGAGATTGGATTTATTTGGAGATTAGCATGGTGATGGATTTTTATTATTGTATGAATGGTTATTATTGTTGGATCGATTTAATTATTATCTTATGGAATGAATTTTTATATATCTCATATTTGTCACATTCTAAGAATAATTACTTATTTAGTGACACCCGGCGTAGCCTGGCGGCGATGGTTGGCCACCTCGCTTGTCAGATTACGCAAGGTGTTACATCCCATTTCTCTGGGGGGCGGGGGCAATAGACATCAATGTTAATGTTGGAAAAGGGGAAATCACACCTGTCCACTTGCACGCGTAAAATCCTATCAGCAACACAATTGAGAATTTCAAGAAACTAGCCTAGAGGTTCATCCATAACTTTTGTTTCGGAGTAAAACCCCGAAAGAAGACCACCCACTTGTTGTATGTCAAAGAGCGAGAAAATGAGTCTCTGTTAGACAACGTATCCCGCTTCAATAAAGAAAAACTGAAGGTGGAAGCCTACGATGAAAATATTGTGATAACATCACTGATGGGAGGATTATAGAAAGGAAAGCCCCTATAGAAGCTGATCGAAGATCCTCCAAAGTCCATGGCAGAACTCCTGGCTATGGTTGAGAGAGTCATGAGCATGGAGGAGGCTATGGAGACCAAAGTAGATGATGATAAAGGAGTAAGTGAAAGTAAATCCCAAAAGTTCAAAGGAAAGGAAGAGAAGAAGAGGTCGGCGAAAGACAAGTTCGCTAACTATACTTCGTTGCTAGCCACTCCAGAGATGATCCTGAATGAAATAAAATATGAATGATCATTAAGATGGACGGAAAAGAAGAAGGCCCCTCCTCACAAGAGGGATAAAAGTAAGTGGTGTGAGTTCCATTAGGATCATGGCCACACCCCTAATAAATGTTTCGCACTTAAAGACGAGATAAAAAGATGTCGAAGTAAGGGAAACTTGGGAAATATGTGGATTGGAGTGGTGCGAGAGATGATCGAGATGACAGCCGAAGTTGGCGGGATGACAAATGTAAATAAATGATCTAATGAACAAGGATGATGATGCCTCAAATGATGATGATGAGGTCTACCCTGACCTCCCATAAAAAAAATCAATACCACGGGTCGGTTGCATTCAATTTCACACGGAATGAAAATGATATGTGGCGATTTAGCAGGTGGTGGTAAATACATAGACAATCATAAATACCCTGTTGTTGAAGCAAAGGTTGTCCCAAATAGCGAAGTTATTAACTCGGCTTCAGTTGATTCAAAGTCAGGTAAGAGGAAGAAAGGTCTAATGAACACCTTGGTAATATGGTCCTCGAGGTGGAACTTTAAGGGGATCTTAGCCCCTCATGATGACTTTCTGGTGATCACCATGAGAGTGCACTGGTATGATGTTCCTAGGATATCAGTCGATGGTGGAAGTTCGTCTGATTTCATATTCTATGAGTGCTTCAAAGAGATGGGACTAAGTAAGAAAAGGCTTAGCCCATATCATTAGTCTTTAATTGGCTTTATTGGAGAAAAATTTCATCCTCTTGGGATTTATGAAATGGATGTCTGTATGGGGGAGACCTGTCCGAGATGTCTCAAAAAGAAGATAAATTTCTTTATGATGTCTAAGACTGTTTATTCAACCTGCAACATCATAATGGGACAAGTGGCCCTCAAAGAATTTGAGGTAGTGACCTCCACCATTCACCAAATGATTAAATTCCCAACTCCCTATAGATTAGGGGAAGTTAAAGGAAATCATGTAGAGGGGTAAGAATGCTACTTCAATTCGATTGAGGAAAGATAAGCCCATAAGATATCCACCACCACTTATAACATCGATACTCTCGATCCATGGGATGAGAGGAAACTGAAAAAGGACGAGGCCGCTGAAGAGGTAGAATCCATCATCCTCAATGAGGACGAATCGAAAAATTATTCAAATTAGCAAAGCCTTGAAAAAAGATATTAAGTAAGAGTTGATCAAACTGATGAGGGAGAGACGAAATAATTTTTCATGGAGTCATGCAGACATACTGGGGATTGATACGGAGATCATGTGCCATAAATTAAATGTAGATAAAGGACTCAAGATAATCAAACAAAGGTGGAGGATCTACTCCAGGGAGAAATATAAAGTCCTCAGAGATGACGTGAAGAAGATAGATAAGGCAGAATTCATTAGGGAGGTCGTCTACCCGGAATGGTTGGCTAATGCAGTCATTGATGATGCTGGAATTAACACCACCAAGTAAGGTGTTTTCAAGCTCAATATAAGAATAACAATGGCAGCACAGTTATATAAAGAGATAAGAGACTGAGATGGGGATAAGAGGAGAGGGCACCGGTATATAAGTGGTTCAGCCTAAATTGGCCTACGTCCACTGTGAGTGTGTGTGAGTAATATCACTAAATGAAGGCACTAATGGCCATGGATACAACCTCTCAAGCTTTCTCTCTATACTGTATATCTAGACAGAGTTTTTGCTAGGGTTTAATATCTGGGATCCCTTTGCAAGGTAGTGGATGACTCCTATATATAGTACCTAGGGGGTGTAATGTACCCCCCATGCATGTAATGAGCATGTGTGTGGTAGCCTCACCAATGTGGGAGTGCCATCTGTCACTGTCACATGTAAGGAATGATGATGAAATATCCTCCCCACGTGTGGAGAATAATCTTGTTACAACTGATTTGTGCCCATGTGTCCTTATCCAAATGTCAACAGATGCTCGGCTGCCATATTGGTGCATGACCTCGGCCTGGGAGAGGCCGAGCTGTAAAGGCTTGATATTCGCTCAATCCGAGATGTGCCATAGGGAGTCTCGGCCTGATCTCAGCCGAGACATTATGCTGGGGTCAGCCCCAGCCGAGGTTGGACTGATTCCATGTTGAAGATTACCAAGGCTTCTTGTCACCTCGGCCTACACTTGGCCGAGGTTTCCATACCCAGGTATATGAGAATGCTGTTGATGCCTGTGATGCGCGTAGTGTCCATTGGTAATGTAGGTTGAAGTGTCGGCCTGGGTCGACCTTACTAAGGCCGAGGGCTGATATCGTGGGCCCAAGGCTTATCAAGGGTCGATCAATACCTCGACCATCACCTCGGCCGAGGTTGGTGTCTCTAGGCCGAGGTTACACTTGGGGCGTATCAATCACCCCCATCCCTTAGTCATATGTGAGAGCAAGTGGCTAGAGGATTACTACACCTCCGAGGCCTATTTGTTCCAAGCCAATACTTGCCTAACACCTGTCCAACGCTAGAACGTGCTTACTTGGTAGTCGTGTGCCGTCAGCTGTCCTATGGGGCTCCCAAGGTAATGATGTGCCTTGGGAAACGTGCCCACGTATTTAAGGGTTTCAAAACCCTTTTCCCTCCTTCTTCTTCACTTCATTCCTGTGCACGATTTGCTCTTGCGATTTTCTCTCTCTAAAGCTTCTTTACTCAACGCTCTTCTGCAGAGGCATTTGTTGGTTTTCTCGCGAGTTTTCTTCATTTGCCTTCATCATTTCATTTCCAGGTACTTTTTCCTTTCCATTTCCTTTGTTTCTCGTATTTGGTTTGCATTTTTCGGCGAGTTTCATCATTTTCCGGAAAGCACCATATTTTCAGGCGAACAATATTCGCTTAAAACTTCTAAGTTTGATCTTTAGACCCCTTTATTTTACAAGTCAATCATGTTTGTAGTTTTAGGAGTTATTCCTTAAGTTTAGGGTCGTCCTCTGATGCTCAGACCTTTATACCAGCTTCTTGAGGATTTCCCCTCTCTTAGAGAGAAGACCCTAGAAAATATTAGGCAGATAGAGAGAGCTCAGGAGGAAGCTCGTAGGTCATAAGAGTTTCCCATTAGACCCTTGTTTCCACCACCTCTGAGAGTGATATATCCTGACCCCCTGGAGAACTTCTATCAGACAGGGGTTCCTACTGATCCAACACCTATGTCTGAGTCTGAATCTTCTACCTCAGACCCCATGTCTGTGGACTCATTTCAGGAAGCAATGGATTTCACACCTCGGCCTGGTCAGGCCCCTGATCAGGCTGAGGTCTCCAGCCGAGCTTCATCCCATAGTGGCTCAAGCACCTCAGCCTCTTCTTCAGAGGTTGAAATTGTTGAGCCGAGTGTGGCTGTGCCACCCATTCTTGACGCCATCCCCTTGTCGGCCGTCACAGGGGCGGAGTTCATTCAGAGATTTTCTAGTAACCCATCTACATCTGCTCCGGCTGACGTTGAGCTTGATGATGATGAAGATGTTGAAAGTGATGTGGACGTCTCTGAGGCGGCCGAATTCGAGAGCACGATAACTGAGGTGGATCTTCTGTGCTTCAGATATTTAAACTCCATTAGTCCCTCCATAAAATTGAGGAGACCTCTAAGGGAGGAGAGGGCCTATCACGGCCGAGATTGATAAATCTGCCTGTACGAGCAGATGTTTAAGTTAGGGTTTCGCCTACCCATTCATCCCATCATCAAATCCATTCTCTCTTATATCAACTTAGCCCCCTCACAGCTATCTCCCAATGCCTGGAGAGTTATCATAGGGGCCATTATCTTATGGAGGGCGGTCCACCACTCTGACCTCCCAGTTCAGGTCTTTGATGGTTGTTATGTCCCAACCTCGGCCAAAAACCATCCGAGCTACTATCATTTTGTGGCTCGGAGGCCTGAGAAGAAAATTCTCCAGGTGACTCAGACCTCAAACCATAATTGGAAGCCCCGCTATTTTTTCGCCTCTGGACCATGGGAATTTGGCCCATGCGTTCCCTCTTCCACACTTGAGCCGAGGATACCCCTCAAATGGGGTAAGGTCTCCATGTCTGCCAGGGCCGACCCTGGTCTAAGTCTTCAAAATATCCAGAAGGTGAAGGCCCTACAAGACCAAGGGCCACATGGTCTTTTTGTTAAGTTCGAACATTTGCTGACCCCCCATTATCTCTCGGGGACGAGCCTAGGTGGAAGTCCCCTTGTTGACTTTGGTAAGGATTTTTCTTTTAAGTTTAACCTCTGAACTCATTCATATCTGATCTCTAACCCATATCTTTTATCTTTTGCAGAGAGACCACAAGGCATTACAGACGAACAGTGGGAGATGGCTGCACCGAGCTTAGCGAGACTTGCCAAAAAAAGCTGGTCTGAACGCTCCTCCCCCAGCTCCTTCTACATCCAAATCTCAGGCATCAAAGAAGAGGGCCCCAGAAGCCCATGCCTCTGAGGATCAGAGGCTGACCTTGAGGCAGAAGAAGGCCTCTGATGCTGCAATCCCAATCTCCTCAGCCGACATCCTGACGGCACGTCTGGATCAGCTGAAGTTAACCGATAGTGTGGTCAGCCACATCATGTAGTCCGTGGATGCCATCGGCTCTATAATGACCGAGGCTGACAAGCACATTTACAGGGCTATGGACACCCCCCTGCTGGTTGAGTTCGTCCTTCACAGAGCCATCCAGGTATGACTTATCCCCTCGTCAAAATTTTATAAATGCAACATCTGACTTTTCTCTAGCTTAACCTCTTCATTAAATGTACAGGGAGTGACCGCTATGCACCACCTATCAAACTGGTCTCTGAGGAAATTACCCCTCATCCAGAAGGGGCAAGAGGCCGAGAAGGTTCAGAGTGCCCTGAATGCTGAGGTCGATCGTCTGAAATCAGAGTTGCAGAACTCTGAAAATAAGGTTAAGGGGTTAGAGAAAGACATTTCCCTACTCGTCAAAGATCACGTCAAAGCCCTGAAGGCCAAATATGACGTTCTGCAGCAGAAGGTCAGCTCGACTGTCAAGGCTTCTCTTGAAGATGCCTCGGACAAAATAATTTCTGACTACAAAGCCTCGGACGAATTCATGGGTTTTGGCTTTGAATATCTCGAAAGAGGTATCAAGGCTACTACCAAATGGGCTGAAGTCAGAGAGAAGGAGATCGGTGCTCTAAAGGCCTCTGACTTTGTGGGTCTCGGCTTTACAGACCCTCAGTTTGCTCAGGCGCTTCAAGAGGTGGAGGACGAGGCTGCTGCTCCAGCTGAGACTGCAACTCTGGGAGGGGCCGAGGTCGGAGGGGCAGACCATACTGATGACGTGGCCGAGGTTACTAATGCTGAGCAAGACAATCAGACAGAGGCTCTTAATGTTCCCCCCCCCCCCCCCCCCCAAACCTTTAGGATTTGTAACTTGTAACAAATAATTTGTAATTTGTAACTCGTAACTTGTAACACCATGGTATTTTGTATTCAAGGAATATTTGTAACAATGCCTCTGAATGCTATATGATCCCTTCCCTTTACTGAATGCCATGTGATCTCTTTCCTTTATTGCATGTCATGTGCTCTCTTCTATTATTTTGTTGTAGTGATGTCTTGTTTATACTCAGTCAATAATTCTGACCTCAGGTCTCTTCACCACTGGGTTGTAATTAGGCTCTGAGGTCGTCACCTAAGACGTTATCCTCATAATTAATGTCACCAAATTAATGATGTTAAGGGTCTGAGGTCATCTGCTAAGGTGTCTGAGCTCAGACCTCGTCACCACCGAGTGATGTTATGAAGGTCTGAGGTCCTCACCTAAGACGTTATCCTCATAATATATCTCACCAAATTAATGATGTTAAGGGTCTGAGGTCATCTGCTAAGGTGTCTGAGCTCAGACCTCGTCACCACCGAGTGATGTTATGAAGGTCTGAGGTCGTCACCTAAGATGTTATCCTCATAATTAATTTCACCAAATTAATGATGTTAACGGTCTGAGGTCGTCTGCTAAGGTGTCTGGGCTCAGACCTCGCCACCATCGAGTGATGTTATGAAGGTCTGAGGTCGTCACCTAAGACGTTATCCTCATAATTAATGTCACCAAATTAATGATGTTAAGGGTCTGAGGTCATCTGCTAAGGTGTCTGAGCTCAGACCTCGTCACCATCGAGTGATGTTATGAAGGTCTGAGGTCGTCACCTAAGACGTTATCCTCATAATTAACCTCTGGTCTAAGAATAAAGCAATAACTGTTATGGAAACTAATCTTTATTAATAACCCCTTCTCAGTAAGATAGTACATTTACATAAAATTCTTCGTAACATCATATGTATTATCTCTTTAGGTGGTCAGCGTTCCATGGGTTAGTGAAAGGTTCTCATTCTAGGTTTTCTAGCCTGTAAGTGCCATGCACAACCTCTTCTGTTACTTTGTAGGGGCCATGCCAGTTCGGGTGTAGCTTATATGGCTTTTGTAGGGTCTTCTTTAGCACTAGGTCTCCTACTGCAATGGGTCTTAACTTCACCCTTTGATTGTAGAATTTCGCTGCCCGCTGCTGGTAGGCTGCTTTTCTTACCTGTGCGTCTTCTCTTCTTTCTTCGATAAGGTCCAGGTCTAGCCTCCTCTCTTCCTCATTGCTGTCTGGGTCGTAGGTCTGAATCCAATGAGTTGGTAGTCCTACTTCCGTTGGTATGATGGCCTCCGAGCCATGTGCCAGCATGAATGGGGTTTCTCCTGTTGGTGTCCTTGCCGTAGTTCTGTAGGCCCATAACACAGCGTAGACCTCTTTTGTCCATCTCCCCTTCGGATCTTCTAACCTCTTCTTGATTCCGTCCAAGATGGTCCTGTTTGTGACCTCGGTCTGGCCATTTGCCTGAGGTCAACCAGGAGATGAGAAGAATTGTTTAATCCCCACTCTTAGGCAATACTTTTCTAAGGAGGAGTTCTTGAACTGGGTCCCATTATCCGAGATGAGAGTGTTTGGGAGGCCATATCTGCATATGATGTTCCTAGAAATGAACTGGAAGGTCTTCTGCTCTGTAATTGTTATCATCGGTTCTGCCTCCACCCACTTTGAAAAGTAGTCAATGGCAACTATCAAGAATCTATAGTTATTAACAGCTCTTGGCAAAGGTCCTACCAAGTCAATTCCCCATACTGCAAATGGCCATGGAGAAGATATTGACGTCATAGGATGATGGGGTTGATGAGGGATAGTGACGAACCTTTGACATTTGTCGCACCTCTTCATATAGTCTGCAATGTCCTTAGACAAAGTAGGCCACCAGTATCCCTGTGTGATGATCCTCTTGGCTAAGGGCCTTCCCCCTATATGGCTAGAGCAAGAACCCTTATGAACCTCCTGTAAGACCCGGGGTACTTCCATGGGATGCACACATCTGAGGAGAGGCAATAAAAACCCCTTTTTGTACAAGACGTCTCCTATCATTGAGAACTTGGCAGCCCTGTACCTCAACTTTCTCCTTTCTAGCCTGGACTCAGGCAGCTCTCCCTCTCTTAGGTATCTGACGAGCCGGTCGATCCATGAGTCTCCTAGGTTCACATTGTGACAAGGTCTACATACCTCGTCCTCCTCGATCGTTGCCTTTCCTAAGACCTCGATTGGAATGGTCCTTCCCATATCTATCTTTACTGCCGAGGCCAGCCTTGCCAATGCATCAGCGTGATTTTTGCTCAGTCGAGGCACTCTCTTCAGTTTTGCCTCTTCAAAATATTCTAACAACCTCCTTACCTTCTTCAAGTACTTGGCCATCCTTTCGTCTTTGGCCTCGTATACCCCCAATAATTGATTGGCAACCAACCTTGAGTCGCTATGGAGTAGGAGTCGCTTTACTCGAAGATTTTTTGCCAATAAGAGACCTGCTATCATGGCCTCATACTCGAACTCATTGTTTAAGGCCTGGAAGTTGAATCTCAAGGCGTATTCAATGTTGGCGCCATCTGGAGCCGAGAGTATTAGTCCCTCCCCGCTTCCACTGTCACAGGAAGATCCATCAACAAAGAGGCTCCATACGTCTGTATCTGATGAGAAGACCCCTTCTCTCATAACCCCCTTTTGGAAGAGGTATCGATCCTTTTCGTTCTCCTCTATTCCTCTCTGGGTTTTGCCTGAGATGACCTCTTCCCGATCTCGGAAGACATTTGGTGCTGTCTCTTCTGAATCTCGGAAGACACTACGGTTCGTCTCTTTCGAATCTCAGAAGACACTACGGTTCGTCTCGTCCGGATCTCATAAGACACAACGGTTCATCTCTTCGCCGTCATCTAAGCCTTTCACTGTCTCGGCCTCTTCCAAACTTCTACCGGCCTCTTCCCAGGTGAATTCTGCAACAAAGTCTGCGAGGGCCTGCCCCTTGATGGTTGTCCTAGGCTGGTAGGTAAGATCATATTCTCCTAGTTCGATGGCCCAGGTCATCAATCTTCCGGACTCCTCAGGTTTGTGCAGAACCTGCCTTAGTGGGGAGTCAGTGAGGACTACCATGGTGTGAGCTTGGAAGTAAGGCTTCATCTTCCTTGAGGCATGTATTAGGGCATAAGCCAACTTCTCCATTCGGGGATAATTTTGTTCAGACCCTTGAAGGGCCTTACTGTTGAAGTACACAGGCCTCTGGACCCCCATCCTCTTCCCGTATGATGGCCGCGCTGATGGCTGATTCAGAGACTGCCAGATACACAAACAACCTTTCCCCCGTGATGGGTCGAGACAGCAATAAGGGAGACCCCAAGTAGGACTTGAGTTGGTTGAAGGCTTTTTCACACTCTTCGTCCCATTGGAAGGACTTTCTTTGAACTTTAAAGAATGGAAGACACTTTTCTGTTGCCCTAGAAACAAACCTGTTTAGGGCATCCACTCTTCCCGTGAGTCTCTGGACATCCTTGATACTCCTAGGAGTCTTCATGTCGAGCAATACCTTAATTTTCTCAGGGTTCGCTTCAATCCCCCTCTGATTAACGATGAATCCCAGGAACTTCCCAGCTCCTACTCCGAAGACACACTTTGTTGGGTTGAGCTTCATTCTATATGAGTCCATGACATCGAAGGTCTTCTCAAGGTCCGCTACGTGAGTACATGCTTTCAGGCTCTTCGTTAGCATATCTTCTACGTATACCTCCATGGTCTTACCTATTTGCTCTTCGAACATATTATTGACAAGACGTTGATACGTTGCCCCCGCATTCTTCAGACCGAAGGCCATCACCTTGTAGCAGTACGTCCCTTTGTCAGTAATGAAGGCTGTCTTCTCAGAGTCTTCAGCATCCATGAAGATTTGGTTGTAGCCTGAATAAGCGTCCATGAAGCTCATGAGCTCGTGCCCTGCCGTTGCGTCCACCATCTGGTCTATCCTAGGTAAGGGATAGCTGTCTTTCGGGCAAGACCTATTCAGGTCAGTGAAATCTACACACATTAGCCATTTCCCATTGGCCTTAGGCACGATGACCGCATTTGAGAGCCACTCCGGGTAGGTAACCTCCCTTATGAACTCGGCCTCTTCTAACTTTTTTACCTCTTCCCGAATGACGTCGTACTTCTCCCTGGAGTAGACTCTTAGTCTCTGCTTGATTGGCTTGGCATATCTGTCCACGATGAGCTTGTGGCTCATGACCTCAGGGTCGATGTCAGGCATGTCTGCGTGGCTCCATGCGAAGACACTCTGTCTCCTCCTGAGGAATTTTATCAGCTCTTCCTTGATTCCTGGCTCTAGAGCCTTACCGACCTTGACGATTTTTTTCGGCTCGTCCTCATTGAGGACGATGGATTATACCCCTTCCGCGGCCTCACCCTTCTTCTATTTTGTTTCGTCTCTTGGGTCAAGAGTGTCAATGCTATAAGTGGTGGTTACTCTCTTATGGGCTTCTCTCTCTTCGACCGAGTTGAAGTAACACTCTCGCGCCGTGGTCTGGTCCCCTTGCACTTCCCCTACTCCATAAGGAGTCGGGAATTTTAGCATCTGATGGACCGTCGACGGCACAGCTTCAAACTCTTTGAGGGCCACCCTTCCTATGATGAGGTTGTAGGCCGAGAAGACATTTTCGTCCATAACGAAAAAGTTTATCTTCTTGGTCAGCCTCCTAGGCCACTCATCCCCCATCCGTACATCCATCTCATACATGCCCAATAGATGGACCTTTTCCCCACTGAAGCCTATCAATGGGTGATGATAGGGCACTAGCCTTGCCCTGCTAAGACCCAGGCTCTTGAAGCAAGGCCAGAACATCACGTCTACTGAGCTTCCCCCGTTTATGAGGATCCTCCGTACCTCGCACCCATGCACCCTTGTTGTTATGACCAAAGGGTCATCATGGGGGGCTAAGATACCCTTGAAGTCGAGTCTGGAGAACCCCACTACGAGGGTGTCTATGTCAACCTTCTTCATCTTCTGCACTGCATCAGAAGACGTTAGATTCACAACTTCGATCTTGGCCAATGACTTGGCCTCTGCTACATGAGCCTTCCTGTTGGCTACCTCAGAGCCACCTCCTGTAAATCCCCCACATATGGTGCTAACACCAAAGGAGATCATACCGACCCTCTTCACTGGGGTGTTGTCATCCTTTGGTGGAAGATCCGGGTCGTCTTCGTCATCTCCTTCTGAATCATCGTCCCTTCTGGCTGGGATATTACCACGGCATCTATCATCTCTTCTTTTCTTAGGGTCATCTCTTCCACCCTTTGGAGCCTTATCATCCACATACTTCCTCAGCTTTCCAGATTTTAGCATCTTCTCAATCTCATCCTTTAAAGCGAAGCATCTATCTGTGACATGGCCATGATCCTGATGGAATTCGCACCATAGGTTTTTGTTCCTCTTATGTGGCGGGGCCTTCAGTTTCTTTGGCCACCTCAGAGTTCGGTCAGTTTTAATCTCATTAAGGATGTGCTCACAGCTCACAGTCAGAGGAGTGTAATGAGAGAACTTGTCATCTCCTGACCTCTTCTTCCCCTCTTTCTTACCTTGGGACCTTCCTGTGCTACTGCAGTTCTCCTCCTCATACTTGGCGGCCATTGCCTCTTCCGCATTCATCACTTTCCCTGCGATTGCCAGCAGCTCAGCCATGGACCTAGGGGGTCTTTCGCCAGTTTCCATAATAGCTTCCCCTTCTGGAGGCCTCCTATAAGGGAGATCATGGCTATGCTCTCTTTATAGTCTTCCACCTCCAATTTCTCTTTGTTGAATCTTGCTATGTAGTCTCTTAGGCTCTCGCCCTTGGCCTGTTTGACATACAGCAGCTGGGTAGCCTTCTTTTGAGGTCTTACCCCAAAGCAGAAGTTGTGGATGAACTGCTCAGCCAAGCCTTTGAAGTTCTCAATTGAGTTCTTCGGAAGGGAGGTGAACCAACTATGAGCTGCCCCTGTCAAGGTCCCTGAGAAGGCCCTACACTTCATCTCATCAGGTATCGAGTAAATGTCTGTTGTCGACTGATACATCTCGATATGGTGCATAGGGTTAGTGCTGCCATCATACTTGGGAGTCATCGTAGGAGGTTTGAACTTGGCTGGGGTTGGGAACCCCACTGTCCTATCCACAAATGGGGAGCCCTCTGAGTAACCCCTTTGTAATGGGTCCCTGCTTTTAATGAGATCTCCTATCTTCTCCTCCAGGCGTTGGATAGAATCATTCCAGGGTCTTCTGTCATCAACTTGGCCGAGGTTATCCCCTGCCACCTCCCTGCGATGGACAGAGGGTTCCCCACCCGCGACACATTGGCTGTTGACCACTTCTTGCTCTCGGCCTCTTCTTTCACAGGGTCAGCCTTGGTCTGGCCGACCCTGCCTACCCCCTCTCTGAGAGCCTGCTGCGCTCCTTGACCTCGACAACCTCTGTCTTAGGTCATTCACCGGGCCCAGCCTCTCGAAGGCCGACCCTCTGCTCAACCTATCGAAGGCCGACCCTCTTTGTTGGGCCTCTTCTCTTCTTCGGCCGACACATCCTTGACTCTGCCTAAGAGGTCGTATAGTGTTATTTGACACCTCATACTGCTCCCAGCAGTCTTCTGGGGCTTCTTCAGCTTCTAGGTCGTCATACATGTCCTCTGGGCAAGGGTTTCCCTGCCTCCCCAGGCGCAAGCGCCTAGGGTCAGCAACGTCCCTTCTCCGCTGGGGTGCAGGCTGGTCCTTCATTGGCGCCTGGGGTGGTCCCCTGGCGTCAGGATGAGGCTGAACTGCCGCCGGACTGATCATGTCCGGTGAGACTCCAGGTGGCCTCATCATAGTTTGACTGAGCTGAGCAAATTGCTCCTTCATGGCTTGTTGTGTTGCAGCTAAAGATTTCAAGACCACTGCTGCCTCCGCCATTTCGGACTGGGGGGCGCCTGACTGGAACTAGCCCCTCCACCTTCGGGCAGCGGAAGAGGCGGTGGTAAGTCTGGTGCCATATGTTAACACTAGAGCTTAAGTAGCAAATGAGCTTAGCACCTCACAGGACCTCTTTCAATGGTGAAACAGCTCCACGCTAGGGGGAGGCCTAGTTCACCACCAGAGTCTCTGGTGAGGTTAAGCAGAAAAAGAGGAAGAGATAGCTTCTCATTCCCACAGACGGAGCCAAAATGATGATGCTGAAATTAGCACCACCAGGTAAGGTGTTTTCAAGCTCAATATAAGAATAACAATGGCAGCACAGTTATATAAAGAGATAAGAGACTGAGATGAGGATAAGAGGAGAGGGCACCGGTATATAAGTGGTTCAGCCTAAATTGGCCTACGTCCACTGTGAGTGTGTGTGAGTAATATCACTGAATGAAGGCACTAATGGCCATGGATACAACCTCTCAAGCTTTCTCTCTCTACTGTATATCTAGACAGAGTTTTTGCTAGGGTTTAATATCTGGGATCCCTTTGCAAGGTAGGGGATGACCCCTATATATAGTACCTAGGGGGTGTAATGTACCCCCATGCATGTAATGAGCATGTGTGTGGTAGCCTCACCAATGTGGGAGTGCCATCTGTCACTTTCACATGTAAGGAATGATGATGAAATATCCTCACCACGTGTGGATAATAATCTTGTTACAACTGATTTGTTCCCATGTGTCCTTATCCAAATGTCAACAGATGCTCGGCTTCCATATTGGTGCATAACCTCGGCCTGGGAGAGGCCGAGCTGTAAAGGCTTGATATTTGTTCAATCCGAGATGTGTCATAGGGAGTCTCGTCCTGATCTCAGCCGAGACATTATGCTGGGGTTGGCCCCATCCGAGGTTGGACTGATTCCATGTTGAAGATTACCAAGGCTTCTTGTCACCTCGGCCTACACTTGGCCGAGGTTTCCATACCCAGGTATATGAGAATGCTGTTGAAGCCTGTGATGCGCATAGTGTCCATTGGTAATGTAGGTTGAAGTGTCGGCCTGGGACAACCTTACTAAGGCCGAGGGCTGATATCGTGGGCCCAAGGCTTATCAAGGGTCGATCAATACCTCGGCCATCACCTCGGCCGAGGTTGGTGTCTCTGGGCCGAGTTTACACTTGAGGCATATCAGTCATCGTGCCTAAGCCTAATGGCAAGCTAAGGATGTGTGTTGACTTCACCAATTCGAATAAGGCATAACCAAAAGATAACTTCCCCCTCCCAAGGATTAATTAGATGATTGATGATATGCCAGGGCATGAACTGATGAGTTTTATAGACGCCTACTCAAGCTACAATCAAATATTTATGGACCCAGCTGATGCTAAAAAAATCTCATTCATCACAGATAAGGGTACGTATTTCTATAAGGTCACGCCCTTCGACCTCAAGAAAATCGTGGCAACGCATCAGAGGCTAGAAAATAAGATGTTTAAGGATCAAATAGGTAAGGCCATGGAGGTATATGTTGATGACATGTTAACCAAGAGCCTAAAGGCGGAGACGCATGTGGCCGACCTCGAGCACACTTTCAACAGAATGGACCAGTATTGAATGAAGCTCAATCCCGCCAAGTGTGTGTTCAGGGTCGGAGTAGGAAAATTACTACGGTTCAATCTTAGGGATAGAGGCCAAAACTAAAAATATTAAAGCATTGGTGGAGATGAAGACTCTAAAAACCATAAAAGAAGTTCATAGGCTGACTATAGGAGTTGCTACATTGAATAGGTTCATGTCAAGGGTTTTCCACAACTGTTTCCCTTATTCAAAATGTTGAGAAAAGCCTTCGAGTGAAATGAGGAGTGTAGATACTATCAGGAGTTAAAGGCTTACCTCGACTCCCCATTTTTGTCATCCTGGCCTGTTCAGGGAGAAAAGCTATATTTGTACCTGTCGATTTTCGAGTCGATAATTAGCTCAGCAATCGTACAAGATAATAATGGGGTACATAAGTCAATCTACTTCAACAACAAGGCCCTTTAAGGGGCCGAGCAGAGGTACCCGAAGATGGAGAAGTTGGCTTATACTTTGATACATGCACTTAGGAAAATGAAACCATATTTCTAGGCCGACACGATGGTCATCCTTATAGACTCTCCTCTTAGACATGTGTAACACCCCGCATTTTTCATGCATTAAATATTTAATTAATTCGTGAATTGAAAATTACTTGTGAGTCGTAATTTTAATTGAATTAATTAGGGAAATTTAATTCAAATATTAATCAGGGAGTAAATGGTTAATAATTATGAGAATTTATTAACTAAGTGAATAGTAATTATTTATTTAAGTCATTTCGAGTATTAATGAGAAGGTATGCACTTATCTCAACCGGGAGTCGGTATAGACTAAAGGGGTGGGGGGATAAGTATTTTTATAAATTAATTCGGATGCCAATTCTGAGTGTACGGTTGAGTCCGGATGGGCCGAGATAGTCGAAAAAATGTACCCGGGGGTAGTAAACGGGTCACAGGGCATTTTTAGACATAGCCGAGCCCACACGGGGGCAATTGGGTCACTTGGGCTTGGCCCATTAGGCAAAAAAATAGGATTTAGGTTAATTGTTAAATTAGGAGAAGTAAGGAAATGGCTGAGAGAGTTTTAGAAAAAGGCTAAGTGTGTTAAGGAACCCTATTAGCAGCTAAAGGCAGTTTAGGATCACTAGAGAGCCAACAGGAGTCACCTTCAACCTTGAAATTCATCTCCAAATCAGACACTACGAAACCTAAGGCAAGTGGATAACTTGCAATAGTATTGAATCTGTTTTTCAATTCAAATTCATGTGATGTGACTGATTAAAATTCGTTTTGGGTGTTCATGGCATAAACATGGGATTTTGAAAGACAATAATTTGATTTACGAATTTGGGTGAGGATTCATGTAAAACCTGATATTTATGAGTTGATACATATCTGTTAGGATGATATCTGGACAATTACAAACGAATTTGATGAAGGAATTTGGGATGTAAATGGGTAATGGGTTAAAGATGAACTCTTGTTAAAATTTTAGAAATCGTAATTAACGGTCAAATTAATAATGTGTATGGACACTTGAGAGATCCCTAATAAGGTTTCTAACATGTATTAATGCTAGGAGGGCTTGAGGTTACTGGTAGAAGAAATTAGGGTTTGAGAAATTTCGTCCATGGCTGATTCTGTCTTCGTGAAGAAGACAAAGACCTGCTCGATCGATCGATCGAAGGTCGGCAGATTTTGGCAGCTTCGCCCAGTTATGTATATAAAAGGGAATTTATATAATAATATTTATGTAATTAATTATTGAGAAATTAATACATGAGTTTAAACCTAATTAATCATGAGTAAAGTTAACTAGGATTTGAGGGAGTTTTTGGGTGTCACGTCATGATTAAAAATTCGGGATTCGGGAGTTTAGACTTGGGTGAGGTTATTTCGGACTACGAGAGTAAGTCCAATTTTATGGTGGGGGTGACACCACAGGTGATTTAATTAATTAATGTGGGAATTAATTAATAATTAGGGTTGGACCATAAACTCTTAATTTTAAATAGGCTTGTATCACGGATTTAGTACATGGTGTAGCTGGGACATTTTATATTTTTATACATATATATATATATACGGAGTGTGATTGTATATATATAGTGTGTGTGTATTAATATCAGTGATTGAATATTATTAGTGTATGCTCTAGTGCTATAGGGGGAGGTTGCGCGTAGTGGATGAATCCCCTAGCTTGAGGCGTAGGGCGAGAATATTCCCAGGTCATAGCGTCCGTTATATGGGTGAGGGGCATCTCACTTTCAAGGAAGGAATATGACCACCTCCAATCGTATGCCAAACTAAGTTAGTGAGCGAATCTGACTTGGGTAACTAGGTTATGTGAATACACCTAGTGGGATAGCACTTTAGAGAATTTGTATTTTGCGAGTATTTTTACTCGGTTGGATATTAGTATTATTTATTGCTTCAAGTATGTTCGTGAGTACTGTAATATGATTTAATATATATAATTAGGTAAATAATTATATATGGGATAATTAATACATAGTGTGAAATGTATTATGTGCATAACAGGTGTGAGTGTTATATGAAATTAAAAGGGGTAATGATTTAATTAAATTGATGTTTTTAATAACTTAAAATCATGATTTAAGGCATACTCAGTTAGAGTATCTTAATTGCAAGGGGTAACATAAGTATTGGGTCAGGAGCGTACGACCTAGGTAAATTAAATGGATGCATTAGTAGTGCACATTAGAAGAGGGGTAAGGGAGTCCTCAAGAGAGTGCGACACTAACTAAAATATGAAGAGCATGCATATTTATTTATTACTGCAAGTTAATCATTTGTTAAATGTTTTCAAATGTTTTTTTGGGTACCAACCCTTGCTATAAAAAAATTTAAAAACCTTTTAGGTGTCCAGCCACAGGGACGCCAGGCTTGACTCTATTCCAGGTATTTGTTGCTGCAGCACATGTGGATGTTGTGGGGTTTTTGATAGACGCCTCCTTCTTTTATTCGTGTAGAGACTCTCTAGTAGTTATTCGAGCATGTCGCTCACAGTTCATTTATTAGTATTTGACTTGTTGTGATTGTCTTCTTGTCTTTACTTGTATTGGATATTTGGACCGATGGTTTATTCGGTTAGGTATTTTATTTGTGGATGGTTATTTCAGTTAACTGTGATTGTGTACAATTGTATGTTCCGCATGAGTTTCATTTAATTAATTGAAAGATAAAAATTGGCACCAGTCTACTTTTCTCACTTAGGTGGTTAGTAATCAAAAAGACGACAGTGATGCTAAGAATGGACCAACTGAGAAACCTGTTCTAACTTGATTTAGGACTGATCACCCAGGATTAATTAGGCGGGGTGTCACAGATGATATCAAAGCATCAGGTTCTAGTGTCCTTAGGATCTGTGCGGTTTTCTACGTTTCAGCGTAGCACTCGTTTGTTGTAGAGCCCTATCATTAGGACTGTTGATTCATTTTCCGCTTGTGAGATATCGTATTTCTGCTGTGAATATTTTTGTGTAAACTGTGTACTTATGCAATTTAATCTATTTCAGATGCCACCGAGGAGACTGAGAGCAGAGAGGGCTGTGGCTAGGGATGAGATCAGGGAGGCTCACCAGGAGCCACAAGTACCGCCACCCCCACCCCCACCCGAGTTGATTTCCACTACTCAGGTGGCAGTGACAGTGGCCCAGGCGGTCGAAACAGCAATGAGAGCTGTGGCAGCTCACTTTCCACAGCCCCAAGCACCGCCCCCAGTGGCACCAGCAGTTTAGGCTCCAGTGGGGCCACCATTTTGGCAGAGAGTTAGGGAGACCTTCCAGAAGGGTCACCCACCTGAGTTTCGGGGTAGCACAGATGTAGTAGAGGCTTGTGACTGGAAGAAGAATATTCAACACCATCTGCGCATGTTGGAGTGTACCGAGGTACAGAAATAGATGCTTGCTACCTTTCGTCTGTCGGGGGCAGCCTTACAGTGGTGGGAGTCAGTTACCACCACCGAGGAGCGAGACTTGATGCCGATAGTAGAGTTCTGGGTGCGGTTTGACCGCAAATACTTTCCACCAGTAGTAGAGACTGAGATGAGAAATAAATTCAGTGATTTAGTTCAGGGTGACCGATTAGTGGCAGACTACGAGGAAGAGTTCACCCATTTGGCAAACTTTGTGCCAAATGAGGTGAGCAATGAGGAGCGAAAGAAATCGAGGTTTATGGACGGTTTAGCCTGGAGAATCAAGCAACACTTGATTGGGAATCCGGCGTTAGTGACGTATATAGATGTCGTTAATGCCGCACTTGTACACTGCCAGGATCATCGCTTCTATGCGAAGGGGAGCAAGATAACAGGGGAGCCGAGCAACCAGGGCAAGGCTGTTACTAGTAGTGACATAAGTGGTGCTCAGCAGCAGGCGGGTAGTCAGCAAGGGAATCAGGCTAAGAAATTTAAGCCTGGTGGGTTTCGACCGGGAGGACAAGGGTTCAGGCAGGGGAAGCCGGGCCCGAATCAGTAGCAGCAGGTCCCTCAGGGCCGTCAAGGCCAAGGGAACAATGGGGGAGGCCAGCAGAGCCAGGGCCAGCCGCGTCAGGGCCAACAGGGCCAGCGATAGGGGCATGGCCAGAGATGCTATTTTGTCTGTGGTCAGCCAGGACATTTCAAGAGGGAGTGCCCACAGAGGGGCAGAGGTCAACAGCAGGAGGCCCAACAGGGGCAACGGGGGCAATTACCGCCAGCAGCACCAGCCCCACCCGCCCCACCTCAGCAGGGGCAGATGCACTACGGACGTGTGTATAACGTTCGGGATGTTCCCAATCCCCCGGTGCAGCAAGCACCGCCAGTAGTTGAGGGTATGTTTCTCATTAATGGTTATGCGGGTAGTATTATTTTTGATACGGGAGCATCACATTTATTTATTAAATTATTTTTTTCTAAACGACCCGGACTACTAGAGACCGCGAGTAGTCTTCGGATGTGTGCAGAGTGACCAGTAGGCAGCGGGGCTACGATTCACTCGATTTGTCAGGGTGTGTACATTTTGATTGGGAGACTTAGTTTAGCAGCAGACCTCTTAGGGTTAGATATGGAGGGGTACGATGTCATCTTGGGTATGGATTGGTTGGCAGGTTATCGGGCGACGGTGGATTGCTACGAAAGGACCATCGTGTTCTCAATTTCAGGGTAGGAGATGTTCTTGATAGCAATGCCACTACCCGAGGGAGGGTCACGCACACATTTGTATTACATTGAGGAGGAAACTTCATAGGAGGTGGCTATTCCATTGGACTCAATCCCAGTGGTGAGAGACTTTGAGGATGTGTTTCAGGAGATACCAGGGTTGCCACCTAGCAGGGAAATCGAATTTGTAATCGATTTAGCACCAGGGATGAGGCCAATTGCTTGGGCCCCATACCATATGGCCCCCTCAGAGATGCATGAGTTGAGGGAACAGATTTAGCAGCTTCTGGGGCAGGGTTTCATCCAACGAAGTACATCACCGTGGGGTGCACCGGTGTTGTTTGTGAAAAAGCGAGATGGCTCACTACGGTTATAAGTGGACTATAGAGAGTTGAATAAGGCCACGATACGGAATAAGTATTCGTTGCCTAGGATAGATGACATATTTGACCAGTTGAGAGGGGCGTCCTACTTATATAAGGTTGACTTGAGGTCAGGGTATCATCAACTACGTATCCGAGAGGAGGATGCTCCTAAGACCGCTTTCTTGTCGCGGTATGGATCTTACGAGTTCAGGGTAATGCCATTCGGACTCACCAATGCGCCAGCAGTGTTCATGGACCTCATGAACAGAGTTTTCAGGGAGTCTCTCGATCAGTTTGTTATCGTGTTCATTGATGACATCCTTATCTACTCGCGCACCGAGGAAGAGCACGCAGAGCACCTACGTATCGTGTTATAGACATTACGAGATCACTAGCTCTATGCCAAATTCGGTAAGTGTGGATTTTGGCTACGGGAGGTTCAGTTTCTTGGTCACGTGGTGTCAGACCGGGGTATTGCGGTGGATTCGAGTAAAGTATCGGCGGTGAGGGAATGGGGACAACCCACAACACCGACTGAAGTGCGCAATTTTCTTGGATTGGCCGATTATTACAAGCGGTTCATCAAAGGATTCTCAAAAATTGCAGGCCCTTTGACGAATCTGACCCGAAAAGGGGTACCTTTCACTTGGAATGATCATTGTCAATTAGCTTTCGACGAGTTAAAGGACAAGTTGACATCTGCACCCGTGCTTGCATTACCGAAAGGAGGATTAGAGTATCGAGTTTACACTGGCGCATCCTTACAAGGACTTGGGGGTGTGCTTTAGCGGGAGGAAAGGGCTATAGCTTATGCCTACAGGAAGCTAAAGCCCCACGAGAGGAATTAACCCACTCACGACCTGGAGTTAGCAGCGGTCATTTTTTCTTTGAGGATATGGAGACATTATCTTCTGGGGGAGCAGTTCACGTTATTCACAGATCACAAATCGCTTCAGTATCTCTTCACTCAGAAGGATCTGAATATGAGGCAGAGGCGATGGCTAGAATTCGTGAAGGACTACCAGTTTGATATTCAGCATCATCCTGGATGTGGTAGCAGATGCATTAAGTCAGAGACCGACTGGGGAAATATCAGAAGTCTGGAAAGCGAAGTGGAGAGAACTTCGATATGAGGATGATGTATCCAGGGCATGTATGTCAGCATTGTCCATCACACCTGAGATTATTATGCGAGTTGTGAGGGATCAGGCATAGGATCAGACCTGTCGGGATAGGGTGAGCCAGTTGCTAACTGAGGGAGCAGAGGGTTACTTGATCAGCTCAGAGGGAGGCTTACGACTTAATGGGAGGTTGATTGTGACAGCGGATGAGGAGTTAAGGCACGCCGTTATGACAGAGTCTCATGGGTCGAGGTTCGCGGTACATCCCAGTGGGGATAAGATGTATCAGGATATGAGGAGGCAGTATTGGTGGGCAGGGATGAAATGGGACATAGCAGAGTTTGTTTCGAAATGTGAAATGTGTCAGCTGGTGAAAGTTGACCATCAGAGACCATCAGGGATGCTACAGCCACTTGAAATTCCCGTGTGGAAGTGGGAGAGCGTCTCTATGGACTTCATTACAGGGTTACCGACATCACAGAAGGGTCACGATTCCATATGGGTCATTGTGGATCGGTTGACCAAAGTGGCCCACTTCCTACCGGTTCGCACAGACTTTGAGACGATGCGTTATGCGCAGCTATTCATAGCAGAGATTGTTGAGCTGCATGGGGTATCGATAAATATTGTGTCGGATAGGAACAATATCTTTGTGGCCCATTTTTAGCAGAATTTTCAGGAGGCCATGGGCACAGAGTTACGTTTGAGTACAGCCTATCACCCACAGACTGACGGACAGACTGAGAGAGTCAGCCAGATGCTAGAAGATATGGTCAGAATGTTCATATTAGACTTTGGGGGAGGTTGGGAGAAATATCTTCCTCTGGTAGAGTTTGCGTATAACAACTCTTACCAATTCACTATCGGCATGGCACCATTCGAGGCACTATACGGGAGACCTTGTCGTTCACCCGCTTGTTGGTTATAGGTGGGGGACAACAAACTATTAGGGTCGGAGATTGTTCACGAGACATCTGCCAAGATAGAGCTGATCCGAGGGAGGATTCGGATAGCCCAAGATAGGCAGAAAAGTTACGCTGATGCTTCACGGCGACATGTGGAGTTAGAGGTTGGGGATCAGGTATTGGTTCGGGTGTCCCCTATGAAAGGGGTGATGAGGTTCGGCAAGAAGGGTAAGCTAGCACCGAGGTACGTGGGACCTTTCCCTATTATCGAGAGGGTGGGGCCTGTAGCCTACAGGCTAGGATTGTCGGAGCACCTTCAGCGGATACACGAGGTGTTCCATGTGGTATCTCTAAAGAAATATCGCAGGAGTGAGAGGGCCTTTTGGCACATTCCACTCGAAGAAATTGATTTACATCCAGACATCTCAAACGAGGAGAGGCCGGTGGCTATTCTAGACCGTAGTGAGCAAAAATTACGATCCAAGGTTGTTCCACTAGTTAGAGTACAGTAGGGTCATCACAACATTGAAGAGTCTACCTGGGAGCGAGAGGAGGATATGTGGGAACAATATCCAAAGCTTTTCATCACAGGTATGACCTAATTTTGGGGACGAAATTCCTTTGTAAGAGGGGGAGTATGTAACACCCCGCATTTTTCATGCATTAAATATTTAATTAATTCGGGAATTGAAAATTACTTGTGAGTCGTAATTTTAATTGAATTAATTAGGAAAATTTTATTTAAATATTAATTTGGGAGTAAATGGTTAATAATTACGGGAATTTATTTACTAAGTGAATAGTAATTATTTATTTAAGTCATTTCGAGTATTAACGACAGGGTATGCACTTATCTCAATCGGGGGTCGGTATAGACTAAAGGGGTGGGGGATAAGTATTTTTATAAATTAATTCGGATGCCAATTTTGAGTGTACGGTTGAGTCCGGATGGGCCGAGATAGTCGGGAAAATGTACCCGGGGTAGTAAACGGGTCACGGGGCGTTTTTAGACATAGCCGGGCCCACACGGGGGCAATTGGGTCACTTGGGCTTGGCCCATTAGGCAAAAAAAATGGGATTTAGGTTAATTATTAAATTAGGAGAAGTAAGGAAATGGCTCAGAGAGTTTTAGAAAAAGGCTAAGTGTGTTAAGGAACCCTATTAGCAGTTAAAGGTAGTTTGGGATCACTAGAGAGCCAACAGGAGTCACCTTCAACCTTGGAATTCATCTCCAAATCAGACACTATGAAACCTAAGGTAAGTGGATAACTTGTAATAGTATTGAATCATTTTTTCAATTCATATTCATGTGATGTGACTGATTAAAATTCGTTTTGGGTGTTCATGGCATAAACATGGGATTTTGAAAGACAATAATCTGATTTACGAATTTGGGTGAGGATTCATGTAAAATCTGATATTTATGAGTTGATACATATCTGTTAGGATGATATCTAGACAATTAGAAACAAATTTGATGAAGGAATTTGGGATGTAAAAGGGTAATGGGTTAAAGATGAACTCTTGTTAAAATTTCAGAAATCGTAGTTAATGGTCAAATTAATAATGTGTATGGACACTTTAGAGATCCCTAATAAGGTTTCTAACATGTATTAATGCTAAGAGGGCTTGAGGTTACTGGTAGAAGAAATTAGGGTTTGAAAAATTTCGTCCATGGCTGATTCTGTCTTCGTGAAGAAGACGAAGACATGCTCGATCGATCGATCGAAGGTCTGGGGTCGATCGATCGAAGGTCCGCAGATTTTGGCAGCTTCGCCTAGTTATGTATATAAAAGGGAATTTATATAATAATCTTTATGTAATTAATTATTGAGAAATTAATACATGAGTTTAAACCTAATTAATCATGAGTAAAGTTAATTAGGATTTGAGGGAGTTTTTGGGTGTCACGTCATGATTAAAAATTCGAGAGTCGGGAATTTAGACTTTGGGTGAGGTTATTTCGGACTACGAGAGTAAGTCCAATTTTATGGTGGGGGTGACACCAAAGGTGATTTAATTAATTAATGTGAGAATTAATTAATAATTAGGGTTGGACCATAAACTCTTAATTTTAAATAGGCTTGTGTCACGGATTTAGTACATGGTGTAGCTGGGACATTTTATATTTTTATACAGATATATATACGGAGTGTGATTGTATATATATAGTGTGTGTGTGTGTATTAATATCAGTGATTGAATATTATTAGTGTATGCTCTAGTGCTATAGGGGGAGGTTGCGCGTAGTGGATGAATCCCCTAGCTTGAGGAGTAGGGCGAGAATATTCCCAGGTCATAGCATCCGTTATATGGGTGAGGGGCATCTCACTTTCAAGGAAGGAATATGACCACCTCCAATCGTATGCCAAACTAAGTTAGTGAGAGAATCTGACTTGGGTAACTAGGTTATGTGAATACACCTAGTGGGATAGCACTTTAGAGAATTTGTATTTTGCGAGAATTTTTACTCGGTTGGATATTAGTATTATTTATTGCTTCAAGTATGTTCGTGAGTACTGCAATATGATTTAATATATATAATTAGGTAAATAATTATATATGGGATAATTAATACATAGTGTGAAATGTATTATGTGCATAACAGGTGTGAGTGTTATATAAAATTAAAAGGGGTAATGATTTAATTAAGTTAAATCATGATTTAATTAAGTTAAATCATGATTTAAGGCATACTCAGTTAGAGTAGGTTAATTGCAAGGGGTAACATAAGTATTGGGTCAGGAGCGTAGGACCTAGGTAAATTAAATGGATGCGTTAGTAGTGCACATTAGAGGAGGGGTAAGGGAGTCCTCAAGAGAGTGCGACACTAACTAAAATATGAAGAGCATGCATATTTATTTATTACTGCAAGTTAATCATTTGTTAAATGTTTTCAAATGTTTTTTTGGGTATTAACCCTTGCTATAAAAAAATTTAAAAACCTTTTAGGTGTCCAGCCACAGGGACGCCAGGCTTGTCTCTATTCCAGGTATCTGTTGCTGCAGCACATGTGGATGTTGTGGGGTTTTTTATAGACGCCTTCTTGTTTTATTCGTGTAGAGACTCTCTAGTAGTTATTCGAGCATGTCGCTCACAGTTCATTTATTAGTATTTGACTTGTTGTGATTGTCTTCTTGTCTTTACTTGTATTGGATATTTGGACCGATGGTTTATTCGGTTAGGTATTTTATTTGTGGATGGTTATTTCTAGTTAACTGTGATTGTGTACTATTGTATGTTCCGCATGAGTTTCATTTAATTAATTGAAAGATAAAAATTGGCACCAGTCTACTTTTCTCACTTAGGTGGTTAGTAATTAAAAAGACGACAGTGATGCTAAGAATGGACCAACTGAGAAACCTGTTCTAACTTGATTTAGGACTGATCACCCGGGATTAATTAGGCGGGGTGTCACAACATTCCATCCATAAACTAGAGAAATTAGGTGGGTTGATGGCCTAGTCGATAGATTTAGGGGATTTTAATATTGTCTTATCAACCAAGAACATCCATCAAAGGGCAGGCTTTAGCTAATTTTATAGCCGAGTCCACATGGGATGAGGCCGATAACGTAGAGTTTATAAATTTAGAAAATGAGCCAGAAAAAGAAAATGTTAGCCCGGTTGAGGCTAAGACGAGTGTCGCCAGAACTGTGGTCGCCGAGAATGAAGAAGGGAGATTTTTATTCAAGAATGGAGTGTTGAATGAGGGAACTTTCTTAAAAAAAGGCAGTGTGTGGAGCCTGTTTGTAGACAACTCTTCTTGCAATACTGGGTACGGTGTCGGCTTGAAAGCGTTGGCCTCAAATAGGACTGTTATTGAATACGCTTTAAGACTTTAAGATTCAGTTATACGCTTTGAGATTCAATTTCAAGACGTCCAATAATGATTCAAAATATGAGTCTCTTCTGACAGGACTCTCCTTCACCAAGACATTAAATATTGGGCAAATGACAGTTAATAGTGACTTCTGATTGGTGGTGAACTAGATCTTAGGAGTGTATGAGGCAAAATATGAGAGAATCGTCCAGTACCTAGCAAGGGTAAAGAAATGCTGAAGAACTTCAATGAGGTGAAGTTAAAAAGGATCCCTTGACTAGACAACAGTCGGTCCGATGCCTGGGCAAGATTAACGTCTGTGACCAGAATGCAAATTAGAAGGTCAATGCCTGTGGAGATCCTACGTCAGTCAACCATTGAAGAGGAAGATAGTACAGTGGAATTATGCTTAGAACTAAACCTAGGTGCATCTTAGATGGACCCTTTCATCTAATACATCAGGTATGGTGAGCTTCCAGAGTCAAAATTAGAGAGAGAGAGAAGTTAAGATACAAGGTGACCAAGTTCTCAATCATAAGAGACGTCTTGTACAAGAAGAGACTCCTCCTCCCTCTACTCTGATGCGTCCATCCGAAAAAGGTGGAATATATACTAAAATATGTACATGAGGGTTCTTGTTCCAATCAAATAGGAAGGAGATCATTGGCAAAAAAAATAGTTACTCAAGGGTACTGGTGGCTGACCTTGGCCAAGGATGCTGCCAGCTATGTGAAGAGATATGAAAAATGTCAAACAAATGCCAACATCTCTCATCAACCTCATCAACCCTTAACATATATTACTTCCCCCTTAATCATTTACGTTTGACGGAATGACTTGGTAGGACCCTTGCCCTAGGCAACAGGCAATTATAAAAATCTTATTGTGGCATTTGACTATTTATTTAAAAGGGTTAAAACAAAGGCCAAGATAACTATCACCGAGGTGAAGGCCTTCAAATTCATTTGGAGGAATATTCTTTGTAGGTATGGTCTGCCCCACACCTTGATCTCAGATAATGGCAAACAGTTCAAGAACTCGTCCCTAAAGGCCTATTGCAAGAGAGTTAGTATTAAACAGTTTTTTTCAACTCCTGGTCGACCTCAGGCAAATGGTTAAACTAAGGTAACAAATAGAACTATCTTAGAAGGTATCAAGAAGAAATTAGAAGATGTCAATGGACTTTGGACGTAAAAGGTACACATTCTACTGTGGGCATATAGGACGACTGAGAGAAAACCAATGGGGGAGACCCGATTCATGCTTGCTTATGGATCTGAGGAAATGATACCCACCGAGATTGTCCTACTAAGTCATAGAGTTCAAATGTACATCCCAAAAGTAAATGTTGATGAGCAAATATTAGATCTGGACCTCATTAAAGAAAAACAAGAGGACGCGGTGCTTAGGCAGGCTGCTTATCAATAGAGAACTGAAAAATTCTATAATAAGAGGGTTAAGGCGAGGCGTATAACCATTGGAGATCTAGTGTTAAAGAAAGTCTGGCTGAAGCCGAATAATCTCCATGTAAACTGGCACGGTCCCTACAGAGTTACCGAGGAAGCTATCCTTAGTACCTATTGGCTTGAAAATTTGAAGGGAGACCCATTCTCAAACCTTTGGAACACCGATCACTTAAAGATATATTATCAATAAGACTTAGTATTCTTGTTTTGTATTACAACTGTATGGGAAATGTATTGAAAAGTGATGTATGAAAAATATCAAGTGTTATCTCATATCTTTGTTGTATGAATTGAGTAAATTGTATGTTTCAAGTTGTCCTAAGATACAAAACATCACTCATGTGGTAAAATAACATTAACTCACTCTTGGGGACACGAGAATCTAGACGGGGTGTACCTCGTCCATGGATTCTCAATAACACTGAGAGGGGGGAAACAGTATGACAACATCACCAAGGTGGTGAAAAACACAAAGCAACCTTAAAAATCATTTAATTATGGTTCCTTTAAACATCACTAATTTGGTGGTAACAGAGTCAAACTCTCTCAGGGAGACGACAGTGTAGGACGAGACGACACTCATCCATACACTCTCAAAACGACGAGAGCAGAATTATAGTTAACACCATTAATTTGGTGTATTCAAATTCGAAAATCATTTAATTCTGGTTCATTAAATATCATTAATTTAATGGAATGACATTCAAACTCTCTAGGAAAAACGACAGTGTACGACGAGGCGACACTAATCCATACACTCTCAAAACGACGAGAGGGAACTTATAGCTAACACCATTAATTTGGTGCATTCAAATTCAAAAATGACTATTTGATCATGGTTTATTTAAACATCATTATGTGGTTATCTCTACTTTAAACGGTCATTAAGTGGGTTGAGTTACTTCTCAACTTGGGCGAGAATATATCAGCAGTCAGAAAGTTGCTTAAAGTTGCAAGCAGAGCCAACATAATGAAAAGAATTAGCATAAACAGAAGATATAAATATTTATACTCATGCACATTCAATAGCATCAAATGAGGATACACTTGTAAAAATAAATTAAGTTATCAAAATCGAAAAGGTGTTCAATAGTTACATCAAACAAAGGGCATCAGGCCATAGGCGGCCTCCCTGATAGAAACTTCAAGTTGATGGGTTTCCCTCAATCTCCACTTGAGCCAACACATCAGTTGCATTATTCTTTTTGGCCTCAGTATTATCATTATTCTCAGCATGGGTTGTCTCAGTCTCATCAACTGTCGTCTCATTGTCGCCTGCCTCATCAACTATCACAACGATCGACTCCGGTTATGTTGACCCCTCAATTTCTAACAAGGTTGTTATAGCCAAAGTCTCAGAAAAGCTAAAGTCTTCGAATTACGAATTCAGATGGGAGATGTCTGGAAACTTCAATGTGGCCTAGCGACAAGCTGTCTAAGTCCACCTCTTAGGGTATCGGAGGTTGTATCCTAAAAACTCCTCTGAAGATTTGAAGTCATCCACGACCTTTTTCTTAGCCTCCTCAAGGGCCTTGTCGATAACAATCTTCACCTTCTTTTATACCTCGGACGATTACTTCTTAGTTAGGGCTTCGATGCAGCATCATGAGAAAATTTTAGTTGGTTGATGGCATCAGTGTGATCATTCCTCAGGTTGTCCATGGCCTTCATGTGGTCATTATTTTGGATCAAGATCTACTTTTTTTAGGTCCTTCTCATTTTAATAGCCTCTCGGCTTAGCAAATCTCGAGAAGCTTTTCTCTAACCCATTAGTTGATCTTCTGCAAAGATATGAATGACTACAAAAAATACGAAACATTAGTACGAAGTGACATAAAAATATGATGTAAATTAAATAAAGGCATAAGAGTTCACCAGAATAACCCTATACATACAGAAATCATTTAGAAGGAAGACATTCGTGGATTCCAAAATGCGAACATTAGACTCTGGGGTTATTATAGCCAGGGTGTCAAAAGCTTTCTATTTATTCCCCATTAGGGAATCTGAGTTGATCTTAAGATTTTCCAGATGAGCTGCCAAGCCATCTTCAAAGGAGATTAGGATGGCCTATGTCAGCATCGTCTTAGATGAGTTATCCTTGCACTTCTTATGTTAGTGGGTAACATGGACATCCTCATGGACTTCCTTCCTTTTTTTGGTCCCCTCGATCTAGCCTGGATTACTACCTGTGGAGTTTGTGGTCTGAGGTGGGGGTACAGTCATCTTCCCCACATATTTCATCAGACTAGCAAGATTAGGAGTAGCCATCCTCCACAGAGCCTTTCGTGTATTGGGCGGACGATCTGCAAAGAAAATACGAGGTCAGTAACAAATATAAAGAAGATATGACACAACAATTATAAGAAATATACTTACATAATTCGGTTAGGGGGTCCAACCCCAAACCAGTCTACTCTAGAAAATAGGGGGTCACCAATTGCTCAAACTGTACGAAACCGCCCTCCTTACCCTTCCTTCTAATTTTGGCCACCTTCTTAGTAACATCAATACTCGGACTTGGCTCTAACTTGGCCGATATGGGTTCTTTTTCCAATATTTGAGGAACCCTAGGCACTGAGGCACCACAGAAAACATTTGGGTCGTACTCCCAAGCTCTAGATACGAGAAAATAATAATTGTGATTAGAAGTCTAGTTTACGAGCAAGACCTTTTTTGTTGGTTTCCTGTCTACGAGATGATAGTATCCAAGTTGTGTCTTTGAGGATGACACTTATAACAACCTATAAAAATGCTAACTGGAAGATCATTGTGATGAACCAATTTCCAAAGCGATACGAACCCTAAGATGATCCTCCAGGTATTTTGTGATAGTTGAGAGGGGCTGAGACCTAAATCGACCAGAATGGCTCGTACTGTGGGCGAATGGGCATCCTAAAGCCGACCCTAAAAATCTACTTGTAGACCGATATCTCTCCATCTCAATCATTAATTGTTCTTTCGTCCTCAAAGGGAACCCTCATATTGATGGAGGGTCCTAGGCCATAGAGATGTCTCCAAGTCAAACTATATACTTCAGTAACTTTGATGGGAAAAGCTTCAACATAGAATGTGTCAAGTGTATCCTCGGCCGAACCTTCATCATCATCCTAGTTTTTGACTGGGACACCATGTAGAAATCTTTGCGCAGACTCCCTACCCGTAATGGATGATAACGGGACTTCCATGGGAGGAGGAGGAATTGAAACTTCTACCTTCAACTCATCTAGATCCGAGATGACTTGTAAGGAGAGTATGATTGGTTAGAAGACTTGGCATGCTGAGAAGATGAGACTTGAGAAGAGAACTTGGCTTTTTCAAACTCTTCAGAAGAGGTTGAATAAAGTCTCATTGCCTCTTCATACGAATCCACACTCTCGGTTATGTGGGAGATGGTAGCATTATCGTCTATAGAAGCAGACGACTCAAGAACTGAATAACTAAGCTCAATGATGGGAGGGCGTATGACAGCTAAAGGGACGGGATGGAATGGAAGTGTAGGGACGGCCTTAGCTTTACGCTTAGCAGTGGCCTCAGCTTCTATCCTTTATATCTCCCTGAAATACCTATCCCTAAGGGTTGGGTATTGTTCAACTAGTTTATAAAGGGTCTTTAAAATCCAAAAAAACTATGGATTGACCAAGTGTGACAAAAAATATCAAAAAGAGAAACTGAATTATTTTTAATGAGTTTCCCCAACAACAGTCAACAACAAGAAAGAATATAGTAGAACTTTATCGGAGAGGGTGGCTGGAGAGTCGCTGGAATGATGGCTTTCAGGTGTTCTGGACTAAAAATCACCAAACACTAGCCTAAACTCCACTTAATACCTAAAAACCTCCATAAAACACTAAGGGCTTGGCCCAAAAGCCACCAAATAAACCATCAAAAAATAGAATAATCACCATAAAATGGAAAAATAAGAAAAGCAAACTAATTCAAATTGAAATCAAAGGGAACTTGGTGGAAATAAGTTACCTGGATGAAGAAGAGATCCTGGGAGGAGAAAGTGACTCAAAAATGCAAGGAACAACAAGACTCAAAGGTTTTGGGTAAAATAATAATGGCGGTTTGCACAGAGCTGAAGGCGGGAGAAGGTGATTCCAAAAAAAGAAAGAGAAAAGTCTCGAAAGTGGGTTTTAAACATCAAATCATTGGGCACAAGTCCCAAAAAGACTCATCATTAGGATGCTAAACCATAAGCTCTTTAGTCGTCGCTTATACTTGAGTGAGACGTTATCCAATGAAAATAGGGACATATGTCATCTCAAGCCTGCAGAACCATAAACAAACTGCCAAGTGTCCCACTAATAACCATCATCCACTCAGATGTGATATTAGAAGGACAACTCAAATATCAGTCAGAAATATCTTCTCTTATACATATCCTCGGACGCTCTTAGCCCTCTGCCTCATACTCACATCGAAGACTAAAGGTTAGGGGTGATTGATAGGCCCAAGTGTAACCTCGTCCAGACATGAGACCTGTTCTTCCTAGATGACCTTTCATCCCATGATTTCTATGAGGAATTGGGCAAGAAAAGACTCAGCCTCGGCCATCCTATCTGGATAAGACTCTCCAACAGATCTGCTCAACTACTTACCTTATCTCATCTGCCACCCCTGACAGCCGAGATCCCATTGCACCTGTTATAAGCCCATCTCGACTTTGCATCTACTCCGCTGGGACTACACTCCTCTAACAAATCATCGAATAAAGCTTCGGGGTCTCATACTCGGCCCAGCCGAGACCCTTCTATACGACATCCCCACCACATGTAATGCCAAACTTCAGCACAATCGGTTCACGTGGGCAGACAGTTATAACCTAATTGCATGTACACATGGGGGCATATTTACTTCATCATGATTTACCTATTCTAGGGACAAGTGGCCTAGTCTCATTGGCTAACATATATTGTACAGGCTTCTTATATGCTTGTGGGGTGCACTGCACCACCCAGGCACTATATAAGCTTGTCTTCTTCAACAATGTAAATGATCGATAATTCAAACCCTAGCCAGAACTCTATTGAAATTGCATTATGGAGAGAAATTTGAGTGAATTGTATTACAAGGCCTTTAGATCCATTTTCATAGTGAATTTCAGTTACACAAGCACAGTGGAGTAGGCTATATGGTCGAACCACTTACTTTATAGTCTCTATCTCTCCAATGCCTCACCTCCTTCTTTACTTGTATATATTTGATTTCCACCATTGTTTCACCTTCAAGGTTGCTCTGGATTTATCTCTTACTATATTAATTGGTGGTACCTTAACATGTATCATGAGTATCAGTGACATTAGTGAAACTAAAAAGTGGTTTCTTGTTGATCTTCTCAACCAACTCAGCCCCAAAACATTCAAGTGAGGGCATAAAAGTATCTTTCTCACCAAAAATTGGGGGAGAGATGGTAGACAGAGAAATCGCACTTCGAGCGGCTCTCCAAATATTCCCTTTGAACCCTAGATAGGACAGCCACTCCACTAGAAGAAGGGCCATCACCATTGATAAGCACCCAAAAGTGTACATTTTAAATCCCGAATAGACGTATTTTAATTGCTAATTCTCGATAAAATGGGTCTTATATCTTGTAGGCGAAACGTCATTTCTGGAGTTTAAATTATTAATCCAAGGTAAATGTGCATCAAAAGGAGCTAAATCCAAGTCCCTTACCCTACAACCCAATTCTCACAGCCTTACTTGCCCCAAAATCGGGCTCAAGCCCATTCTCGAACTGTGTGTGTTTGGTTAGTACCTTTTCTTTTATTTTATTTTTACTTAGATTTTTATTTGTGTCATTTTATTTTTAGGATTTATTTTATTTTTTATTTTATTTCGAGTCATGTATATATTTTTATGATTTTTTTATATATTTTATTTGTGTGTCAAGTATTAGTTTCTATATTTCTCCTTATTTTATTTGTTTTTAGTTGTTAGTTAGTTTAATCTTATCTTATTTGTTTTATTTTATTTTATTATTAGTTTATTTTTAATTTTTATTTTAGTCGTGTTTATTTGTTCGTAGTTGTATATATTAGGGTCTGTACGTTTTTAGTTGTATATTTTTGTTTTTTTTAGTTAGTTTGATTATGTTTTATTTGAGTCTTCATTTTATTTTTAGATTAGGATTTTATTTTTATTGATTTTAATTAGTTTATTTTTTTCAGGGTCACCACTAACACACACACATAACACTATCCTACACTCACCTACACCTAATTAACTCACACTCACCATCACCTCACACATACACCCAATTTCCACACACCTAACATACACACAAATACCTCACTCACCCACATCCTCTTTTTCGACACCTCACTACACCAAAACAACACCCCCCACTCAACTACTATTCACCTTCTTCTTCCAACCACAAACCCACTTCTCTCTCTTCCCTCCATTAAGAGTCACTCACCACCATATTAACCAACCCCATCCCCCATACCCGAAATTGGCCAATCAAAACCGAACTCGGATCGAACCCACTCCGGCCGGTGACGCAACCCGACTCCACCCCGGCACCGGTGAGACCCACAACAGCCCGAACATTCCACAACCCGACTCATCATTTTTTGACCCCCTTCTCTATCAACCCGGTTTGAGACCAAGAACATACCGACCACTATAACTCGATTTCTCTACCTCCCACAAACCTCAAAACCATTTCCAACTTTGGACCTCCCACGAAGAAAAGTCGATTTCCACGTGTTAAAACCAAATCTAAACTCCAAAGAAAACCAAAAATATGACCCACTTGTCTTTTAACCCTTTTTACCCAATGTCCAAAAATGCCCCCAACACCACTTTTCTCACATACACATCTACCCATACCCAAATTACCCACATAACCAAATCAGATATTATCCTCACCCATGCTCCTCTCACCATTTTCATGCACACTAAAACATAAACTTTCCAATTTATCCCTAACCTCCATGTGCACCATATAAATTGAAGACTCGGGGCCATTTTAAGGGACATCTCTAAATTAGTTTTCAAACTTTGTGTGATAAATTTCTCTCCACTCCTCTATAAAGAGTATTTGCATTTTTAGCAAATATCTCAATATAGAGGTGTGTGGTGAAATTTATCTCTAGGGAGAATTCCACTCCACCCCTCTATAGTGGGTTTTTGCATTTTTAGCAACTATTTCAAAATAGATTGATGTGGTTGAATTCATCCCTTATGAAAGGTAAATTCTAATCCATTCGTTTATGTTGAGTATTTGCATTTTTAGCAAATATCTCAACATAAAGTGATGATGTAGAATTTATTTCCTTGGATGAGTTCTAATGTACAATTTTATAATATGAGGATTTGCATTTTTAGCAAATCTCTTTTATTATTTTAGTGTCCATTACGAATTCATCAATTATCTTGTATTTATTTATTTTTTATTTTTTTATTTGTATTTTTTTTATTATAGAATCAATAAATACATTTGTGAGTGATTGTAATTGAGAGAATTTTAGGATTATAATTGAAGAGTTGCTCCAATTCAAGTACAAATGGGTTTGATCTATTCCTCTTTAATTACTCTTCTTCCAATCCCCACATGCTTTAATTTGTTTTGTTTATATTTTGGATGATGATTAATGAGGGCAAATCTCCCATTCATGGGATTAATTTTGAAACCCTCATGAGTCCAATTCAGTTAGTTTTCTTTTTAGCACAATTTTATTTATCTCATTTAATTAATTAGCTTTTACTTCTTAGTTAGTACTTAATTAGTATAGTTGGTTAATTAATAATCCCTTGAAAAATTCATAAAAAAATAGAAAAAGCAAAAATAGAAAAATCATGAATAATAATAATATGCCAATGAATTTACACATGTCTTCACTTATTTTGTGTATCATCCTTAGAGTTGGATTGATACTCTCTTACTTACCCCTATGCATATTTTGAGTTTATTTGTAGGTTCAGGAAAATTTTGATGAAAAAGAAGTCGCAACAACGACAAAAATACAGTTTAGAAGCAACAATTTTTTCTATATGAAATGGCGGCGTTGCCAATCTTTGGAGCTTGAAGCATTGGAGAGGATTTCTATTGTGATTAATTTGTATTCCGTTTATTTTTATTTTTTCATACCATTTTTTATTTTTTTTAGAAGGATTGTATTAGGACTTTATTATTTTTCTTATATTGCAGTGCTTGGAAACATCAATTATTTTCATTTAAATTTGTAATAATAAAAAAAAAGCGTGATAGAGAAACCAGATAAGGTAGAGAGACATTTTTTATTTTTTTAGAAGGATTGTATTAGGACTTTATTATTTTTCTTATATTGCAGTTCTTGGAAACACCAATTATTTTCATTTAAATTTGTAATAATAAAAAAAAAGTGTGATAGGAAAACCAGATGAGGTAGAGAGAGGGCGTCTAAAGTCGAGGAAACAAAGTCTCTCTACTTTGGGTCGGTAGGACTCCCGGGACCGACTGAGATAGGCGTGATCTCCCCCCATCGACTCAAACTGTTCATCGCCCCATAGTGTAAAAACCGTGAGAGGTACATTTCTAAACCCTCGCGACTCTCCTGTCAGCGAGTCAATTTTTTAGTGTGACTACGTGCTCTTACTTGATTTTTATGATCGCATTTATTTTTGAATGTGTGTGATGAATTAATTAATTAAGACCTACACCCGATCATTTACGAGAAGGTATTTCATCACCTAACTCACTCCCTTACCATTTGTGTGCTACCCTGGCCATCATTAAATTTAAAATCAATTAACTAGGTAGCCCAATAGGAGAACATTTTTTCAAAGACGATCACAAAGATAATTTCCGTAATTTTTATCGCCCTCAGACTTTATTAAAATTTGACTACCCTCTCACCTAAATTTAAATATAAAAATTGGTTATGTGCTAGTTAGGAATTCTCCTTGACTTGTGTGTCCAATTCAATTTTCGGTGGTCAATTTTAGTGAGTTCGTCCAAATTCAAAGAGTCCAAATATTTTTCCCACTCTTTTCTTTCAAAAAAAATCCAAAAATATTTTCTTCCTTCATCTTTATAAAAAAATCCAAAAAAATCCTTTTATTCTCCCCATTTTAAGAAAAATCACAAATATTTTCTTCCTTTATTTTTTGAAAAAATTCAAAAAAATATTTTCTTTCTTTCATTTTCAAAAAATAAATAAATCATAAATCATAAAAATCCAAAAATATTTTTTCTTTTTCATAATATTTTTCAAAAATCACAAAAATTTTCTTTCTTTTTCAAACTATTTTTCATGTTTTCTTAAAAAGTCCAAAAACTCCAAAAATATTTTTCATTTTCTCTTACAATTTTTACAAGAAAAAAATCCAATAATATTTTTCTTTTTCAACATATTTTTTTAACAAATCACAAAAATATTTTCTTTATTTTTCAAAATATTCAAAAATCACAAAGAAAAACTTGCAAATAAAAATAAAGCTTGTGATCGGTGTTTCTTCACCCTCACCTTTGTCAATTTATTCAACAAGGTTGACGCTTCAGTCTTGTTTGGGGGTGACTCTCATCACTCAAGTTTTCTGTCTCCCCGTGCTTTCATAGATCTTATCCTTAGGGTGAGTTCCCTTCGGTCTGGCTGAAAACGTTAAACTTAGTGCTACCGGGAGGCTGCCCGCCATTTCTTGTATGAGTCTCATCATGTTTGGGGGTAGTGTTTCACATCACCCAATGCTTTCCCATGTTATAGACTTGTACACAGTTTTATCTTATCATTTATTCATGTTCATTTTGGCTTCATCTGTCCACTTCATTAGCGGTTGATTATCGTAATCTCTTTCCTACCTTCTGCTCTCAATTTTAAAAATCATTTTACTTAACATCGAGGACAATGTTCCATTTTGTTTGGGGGTGGGGAATTTTATCAAAACCGTACCTTTTTTGAAAAAAAAAATGATTTTTAAAATTTTCATGCAGTTTCTTTCATCTCACTCATTGACGTGAATTTTCTATCATCCATCTTTTTTGTCTAGGAATCAAGCTAGAGGATTTATTTTTTTTCTAAATAGCTTATGTAATACATATCAAGGCATATTGCACCATGAATTTTTATACTCAACAATATTTGCGCACTTATCACGTCAATATGGCTTAGAGTTAAAGAGTATTACAATTCTCAAGAGAACCTTAAGGATCACTAGTAGAGACTTTATCTTGTGAGATTTGTGCCCTTCAACCTTTTAGAGTGTTTTACGCAATCTCTGAGTCACAAGTTGATTCAACCTCCTTTAGGTCCGCACTTAAATCATTGTATGATCTCATTATTCTTCACTAAATTTTTATCTTGATCACTGAGAACGGCATCACTTTCGAGTTGTAACAAACACGTGTCTTGAAGGTTGTCCCGATCACCAGACCTTCACCCATACACTAAACAAATTCCATTTTATCTAACATTTATCCTCATCCATACACCTTACATTTTCCATATCGTCACCATATATAATACCACCCATTTCCATATCAATTCCATTTTTCAACCACCATGTTGAAAAAGCGAAGAGTGTTGAAAGTAAAAGGAGAAAATCCTTCATAGAGAGTGTTTGCATTTTTAGTGAATATCTCCCCAAAGCCGATTCAGATGGAGAAAAATTAAATAAAAGTCTATGTTGGGGTTATTTGTATTTTTAGCAGATTTATCTCAGACATTTATGCCTATTTGGAAAAAAAAGTAAAAGGAGAAGATCCGTCATAGAGAGTGTTTGCATTTTTAGCTAATATCTCTCCCAAAGATTAATTCAAATGGAGAAAAATTAAATACAAGTCTATATTGGATTTATTTGTATTTTTAGCCAGATTTATCTCATACATTGATGAGCATTTAGAAAAGAAGAAAAAGAGAAAGTTGCAGTCAAGAAATAATAATATTTGTTTGTCAACGTGTAATAAACTCTTCTCAAACATACACAATTCATCCATCATATCACCATCCTACCTCAAATCATCCCATCCTTCTCATTTCATTTCTCCCTCACCCACAATGATCCATATTTTTCCCTAGGTGTTCGGCAAATGAAAATCAACGAGTTGAATAACTTGACGTTCTCGCTATAGAGATTAACATTCTTTCATGAGATCATTTTCTTTCTAAATGTTCGTTCTTTCTTATATGTGTGTGAGACATTTGAACTTGATTACATTTACTCACCTCCTCACACACAAGAGCGATACACTTACCCTAATCTCGAGAGTTCGTTCGAGAGAGTTATATTCTGTGAGATTTTGAAGTTGAAACGTTGATTCCAAAAAGGCTATGTAGGAATTAATCTCGTGATACTCGACTCATTTTGACCGATCCAAACTACACACGTTGAGGTCTAGGAAGGATGTGCCTTAAGTATTTACTTAGCTAAACCTTTTTCTACACTTTATCTTGCATTTCTCAAAATATGTTTCTCGTGATGGATTATGTGTTTATTCTACGTCTAATAAGAGATTAATTATCATTTGAAAATAAAAAAAAATTGTGGGTATATTCCCTGCAAGCCCTCACGAGGCAAAACTCATCCTGTAGGGCAACCTATAGGTTTAAAGGTTTTTTGCACATGCTAAGTGCAATCGCAAGTGGCCGTGAAAGTGTTACACTTTTGGTGACTTATCTTTCTTTATCTCTATATTTTTCTTGAGGACTAGCAATGTTCTATTTGGGGGTGGTGTGATAAGCACCCAAAAGTGTACGTTTTAAACCCCAAATAGACGTATTTTAATAGCTAATTCTCGATAAAATGGGTCTTATACGCTTAATTGTTTATCTTATAGGTTAAATGTCGTTTGTGGAGTTCAAACGCTTAATCCAAGGCAAATGCACATCAAAAAGAGCTAAATCAAAATCCCTTGCCCTAAAACCCGATTCTCGCAGCCTTACTTGCCCCAAAAGTGAGCCTAAGCCCATTCTTGAACCGTGTGTGTTTGGTTTGTACCTTTTCTTTTCTTTTATTTTATTTTTACTTAGATTTTTATTTGTGTCGTTTTATTTTTAGGATTTATTTTATTTCGAGTCATGTATATATTTTTATGATTTTTTATATATTTTATTTGCATGTCGAGTATTAGTTTCTATATTTCTTAGTTCTTAGTTAGTTTAATCTTATCTTATTTGTTTTATTTTATTTTATTATTAGTTTTATTTTTAATTTTTATTTGAGTCGTGTTTATTTGTTCGTAGTTGTATATATTAGGGTCTGTGCATTTTTAGTTGTATATATTTGTTTTATTTATTTTTTTAGTTACTTTGATTCTATTTTATTTGAGTCTTTATTTTATTTTTAGATTAGGATTTTATTTTTATTGATTTTAATTAGTTTATTTTTTTTTCAGGGTCACCACTAACACACATACAAAACACTATCCTACACTCACCTACACCTAAATAACTCACACTCACCCTCACCTCACACATACACCCAATTACCACACACCTAACATACACACAAACACCTCACTCACCCACACCCTCTTCTCCTACACCTCACTAAACAAAAACAACACCTCCACCCAACTATTATTCACCTTCTTCTTGCAACCATAAACCCACATATCTCTCTTCCCTCCATTAACACTCACTCACCACCACATTAACCAACCCCATCCCCCATACCCGAAATTGGCCAATCAAAACCGAACTCGGATCGAACCCACTCGGCACCGGCGAGACCCACAGCAGCCACGACCCTTCAATTGTAACCCATCAACCCTTAACCCACTGCTAACCCCAACCCGAACATTCCACAACCCGATTCACTATTTTTTCAACCCCCTTCTCCATCAACCCAGTTTGAGACCAAGAACATACTAACCACCATAACCACAAACCTCAAACCCATTTCCAACTTTGGACCTCTCACAAAGCAAAATTGATTTCCACCTCTTAAAAGCAAAGCCAAACTCCAAATAAAACTAAAAATATAACCCAAATGTCTTTTAACCCTTTTTATCCAATGTCCAAAAATGCCCCCAATACCTCTTTTCTCACATGAACATCTACCCATACCGAAATTACCCTCATAAACAAATCAGATATTATCTTCACCCATGCTCTTCTCACCATTTCCATGCACACTAAAACATAAACTCTCCAATTCACCCCTAGCCTCCATGTGCACCAAATAAATTGAAGACTAGGGGCCAATTTCAAGGGGATCTCCAAATTAGTTTTTTATACTTTATGTGATAAATTTCTCTCCACTCCTCTATAAAGAGTGTTTGCATTTTTAGCAAATATCTCAGTATAGAGGTGTGTGGTGAAATTTATCTCTGGGATGAATTCCACTCCTCCCCTCTATAGTGGGTTTTTGTATTTTTAGCAACTGTTTCAAAATAGATTGATGTGGTTGAATTCATCCCTTATGAAAGGTAAATTCTAATCCATTCCTTTATGTTGAGTATTTGCATTTTTAGCAAATATCTCAACATAAAGTGATGATGTAGAATTTATTTCCTTGGATCAGTTCTAACGTATAATGTTATAATATGTGGATTTGCATTTTTATCAAATATCTTTTATTATTTAAGTGTCCATTATGAATTCATCCATTATATTGTATTTATTTTTTATTTTTTTATTTGTAGTTTTTATTTAGAATCAATAAATACATTTGTGAGTGATTGTAATTGAGAGAATTTTTGGATTATAATTGAAGAGTTGCTTCAATTAAAGTACAAATGGGTTTGATCTATTCCTCTTTAATTACTCTTCTTTCAATACCCACATGCTTTAATTTGTTTAGTTTATATTTTGGATGATGATTAATGAGGGCAAATCTCCCATTCATGGGATGAATTTTGAAACCCTCATGAGTCCAATTTAGTTAGTTTTCTTTTTAGCAAAATTTTGTTTATCTCATTTTTTTAATTGGATTTTACATCTTAGTCAGTACTTTAAAAATTAGTATAGTTAGTTAATTAATAATCCCTTGAAAAATCCATAAAAAAAGAAAAATAGAAAAATAATCAAGAATAATAATATGCAAATGAATTTACACATGTCTTCACTTATTTTATGTTTCATCCTTAGAGTTGGATTGATACTCCCTTACTTACCCCTATAAATATTTCTAGTTTATTTGTAGGTTCAAGGGAATTTAGATGGAAAAGAACTTACAACAACGACAAAAATACACTTTAGAAACAACAATTTTTTCTCTATCAACCACCCGAACCAACAATAACCGTGACGATAGAGGCAGCATGGAAGAAGTCATGGTGGTAGAGCCTGTGGAAGTAGTGGTGGTGACTGTCACTTAAAGTCGCAAAGAACCCACCAACATTTCACTAATAGTGGTAGAAACAGTAGAAGAAGAAGCAACCATGGAGTTTGTGTAAGGTAAAAGGGAGGAAAATGATGGTAAATAATGGAAGAAGTTTGAAAATTTTCAAAAACTCTTTTTCTCTCTAATAGTAAAAAAAGAAGGTAAAAAGCAATGAAATGAAATAGAATGGATATTTATGAAAGGAAGAACGACGGCTTAACCAAACGAGGCAATGATTGCCAAAATCATAACGAGGACTTCTCGAGGAGACACATGGCTCCTTGAGAAACTAAAAGGCGCCATGAGTACGGTCGACATGTCAGAAGCATTAGATGCCCAGAAAAAGTAACGATTTATTTTAAGTAACTCGTCGAATTCCAAAAAAGATATCATTTCGTACAAAACTCTTCGTTTTTAACCAACACAAGTACTTTTGCATGAGGGGGCTAATGTAGATGGGCACCCACTCAACCGAACACAAATAATCCCAATAGGGTGAGGGGGTGCTACACGAGTGGGTCCAAGGATAAAAAAAATTGGTGCCAGCCAAACCTTGGAGAGGGGATGCCATGTGAGCAAGCCCAAAGATAAAGAAAGCAATATTGGATAAATAGTCAAAACATGGCGAGTGATGGGGATGCTATCTGAGCACGCCCAAAGATGAAGAAAGAAATATTGGCCAAATAGTCCAAACAAGGCGAGTGGGTGCCATGCGAGTGGGACCAAAGGACAAATCAACATAAGTTAGCCAAATAGTCCAAACAGGGTGATTGGGTGCCACACGAGTGGGCCCAAGAACAAATGAGCAGTAGATAGCAAAAGCAGTTCAAATATGGCAAGAGGTTTCCATGAGAGTGGACCCTAGGGCAAATGAATAATAGTTATCCATAAAGTTAAAACATGGAGAGAGGGTTCCACACGAGTGGTCCCAATACCAAAGAGGGGATACCTAACCAAGAAATCCCCAAAACTGGCGAGGGGATGCCTGACGAGCAGCCCCAAAATAGGAAAGAAGAGAAGTACACGAGAAGGCCAAAGGTAATGAGGGAATGCTATGTAAACAATAAAATGATCATAAATGTTTGTACACTAGAATATTTACTAATGTAGAAGGGTGTTTCAAGCTTGACCTCTATATTTTAGGATGAGGGTCCCTCAAAGACCCCCACACCCTTTCAGCTTACAGAAAATATGAGGTTGAGGAACACCCAAAATTCATATTAGTTGAGGAACCCCCACGGTCCCTCGACCACAAAAAATCCATATTGGAGAAGGAACCCCTTGGGTAACCAATAACATAAAGCCATATTGAATAAAAAAAAACAGGGTCCCTCAACAATAAAAATTCATATTGAGAAGGAACCCCTTTAGCGTTCTGGCAGAAAGTCATACTGAGAAGGAACCCCCTTAGGGTCCCGACAGAAACTCATATTGAGAAGGAGCCCCACCCAGGGTTACGGAAGAAAGTCATATACAGAAGGAACCCCCCCCCCCCCCCCAAGGTTTCGATAGAAAGTCATATTGAAAACGAACCCCCCCCCCCCCCCAGGGTTCCGGTAGAAAGTCATATTGAGAAGGAACCCCCTCAGGGTCCCGACAGAAACTCATATTGATAAGGAACCCCACCCAGGGTTCCGATAGAAAGTCATATTGATAAGGAACCCCCTAGGGTTCCGGTAGAAAGTCATATTGAGAAGTAACCCCCTAAGGTCCCAGCAGAAACTCATATTGAGAAGGAACCCCACCCAGGGTTCCGATAAAAACTCATATTGACAAGGAACCCCGCCCAGGGTTCTGACAGAAAGTCATATTGAGAAGGAACCCCCTCAGGGTCCCAGTAGAAACTCATATTGAGAGGAACCCACCCAGGGTTCCGGCAGAAAGTCATATTGTCAAGGAACACCACCCCAACCCCCCGTGTTCTGGCCGAAAGTTATATTGAGAAGGAACCCCCAGGGTCCTAGTAGAAACTCATATTGAGAAGGAACCCCACCCAATGTTCCGGCAGAAAGTCATAATTGTAGAAGTAACCCCCGGTGTCCCTCAACAGCATAAATTCATATTGGAGAAGGAACCCCTAGGGTCCCTCGACAACAGAAAGTCATATTATAGAAGGAACCCCCAGGGTCCCTCGACAACATAAATTCATAATTGGAGAAGGAACACCTAGGGTCCCTCAACAGCAAAAATTCATATTGGAGAAGGAACCCCCAGGGTTCCTCAACAATAAAAAATCATATTGGAGAAGGAACCCCCTAGGTCCCTCGACTGCAAAGAATTCATATTGAGAGGGAACCCCCAGGGTCCCTCGAACCCCAGAAAGCATTTGGTCACTGAATCCTCAAGGTTCCTCTCCCTCGACTGCAAGAACATATTTGGGTGAGGGACCCTCAAGGTCCTCCCCCTCAACTTCTAAAAAATAAGTCAGGATGAGGGAGTGGCCACCGTGAGCAACCCCTCATCATGAAAAGTTATTCTTTAAAAGAACAAAAGTACTAACACTTACTTCCTTGTACAGGTAGCCTAGCTGAGAAGGTAGGGCTCAAATAGGCCAGTTGGGATCTCTTGGGAGTTTTGGCTTGGCGGTTGAGGAACAAGGTTTGTTGAGCAAGCTCAGCCACTTAGCACTTTAGGATTGAGAGAATACTAGTAAAAAGGCCTTAGGGTCACCCATAAGAAAAGAACTGTTTATAAAATGATTTTAAAGGAGAGGGTCCTCTAAGCCCCTCTCAAGAAAAATGATTTTAGAAGAGGGTACTCAAGACCCCCCTCAAGATTACAAATATTTTAGAGGCCTCAAGTTTACAAAGTTTGTACCAAAAGTTACAATTTTAAAAGATATTTACCAAATCAGATATTTTGTCTCCATTAGGAGACATATTTTATTTTTGACTTTGATTTGCACCAGGTGGCACCTGTCTTAGGGGACGGGCTACTGCACACAGGTAGGGATAAATGGTACACTGCAAACCTTGTCCCTCACCAACCCTCAAAATTTTTGGAGCCAAAAGTGCCAACTCAGCCCTAGTGCCCAAGTATAAATACGACCCCTGGGAAAGGTCAAAAAAAGAGAGAAAACTCAATATCACCCTTACTCTGTCAAAATCACACCATAACCTTCTAGTATTCTCTCCCTTCTCTCTCTCTAGTGCTAAGTGCTTTGTTCTTTCACTCCCCACTAAAAGCCATTATTCTCAAGAGTTCCTCTTGAGAAAAGTTACTATTATTGTTGTGTAAGTTCATCTTCTTGTAGGGAGGGAGTTCCAGCTTGAGCTCCATTTTTACCAAAAGAATAAGGTCTCATCAGAAGTTGCTTCAAAAGTTCTCAAGAACCTTGTAGACAGTGTCCATTGAAGTGGGTCATGACTCACCCTTTCCGTTTATTCATAGACCCCTGTCTCACTACCCTCCTATATTTGGCGACTCTGCTGGGGAGGTATCCTCACCTCCATGGACAAATAAGGTTTTAATATTTCTAAGCGGCTAGTTTTGAAGACATTCCATCTGCAAAATGGAGCTCAAAATGACCAGACTAGTCAAGAGGATGTTGTGGTGATCGGAGCTAGAGTAGCAGCTCCTCAGGGAGGGCATACCAGTTCATCGGTGGTGGCTCTGATGACAGGTAGCAACCTTATGAGCATGTTTTTTGAGTTTTTGAGACAAAATAATGTAGATCTTGCAAATTGGAGTCAAAGGTTGTGTAACACCAGCGACATCCCCCTCTGGAGGGGCAGCCACTCTAGCAACAATTCCGACAGAAATTATTCTGCCATTAAGAGTGGTGCCAGAACAGGTAGTGGCACCATCAATTTCACCAACACCAAAGGTCATGAGTTTGGAGGAATCACCCTCCATACCTATTACTATGGAGGAGGTCAGGAAGTTGCTCTCCTCTTCTCACAGTGGTACGAGGAGTTGCAGGAGACCTACCCACAAGAGGTGAATGAGAAACCATACCCAGAGGGATATATTCCACCAAAATTTATCAAGTTCAATGGTAAATGGGAAAACCCAAGAGAGCAATTGAAGAGGTTTGCTGAGTACTTGTGGACTGTGCAGCACAGTCGCTAGAGCAACTGCCTCACTCACCTGGAAACGATGAAATAAGGGAGAAGGTGAGAGAACTTGCATAGTATAAGGCAGAAAAAATGGGGGGGGGGGGGGGGGGGGAGGGGGGGTTCATGTCGATAGAGGCCAAAGTCCCTTTCCTGAAGAGTGTGCATATAATATTCCTAAGACTGATAAGAAGATGAAGTGGTGGAAAAGTTGTTGATGGCTATTAGTTCAAGAGAGGAACACATCGAGATAGAAGTCCCAAACGAGGAACCCCCAACTTTGGCAGAAGTTGTGGCTGGCGAGGAAACCCCCTCCCCCCATTGGAAAGAACTCCTGCGAGGAACCCTCGGCGGTGTGAATGCCAGATGAGGAACCCAAAGTCATCATAATTCCCAATGAAGAACCTAGTCTATCCCTTTGTGATCGCGAGGAACCCTTGTCAATATTATGCAGTGGCGAGGAACCTTTGTCAATATTGCACGACAGCGAGGAACCCTTCTTAGGTAGGGATCCTCGTGGGGAACCCTCAGTGGAGAAATCCCCTAGGAAGGAACCCCTCATGGTTGAAAACGTGGTTGAGGAACCAAAAGTGGTTGAGACACCCAATGAGGAACCTTCCCATCAAAGTGACAAGCGAGGAACCCTCAGTGGCGAGGAACCCCGACGAGAAACCCCTCAAAGTCAAATTGGTGGTCGAGGAACTCGCCATTACCAGATCCTCTGATGAGGAACTTCTTCCAGAAAACCCCAAAAATGAGGAACTTGTCACCACAAACGTTTCAGATGAGGAACCCACATCAACTAATGGTGGTTGCGAGGAACCCTTGATGGTTGAGGAAGCTCTCCTGGTCGAGACAGTAGGCGAGGAACCCATTGGGGTCAAAATGACATATGAGATACCCCTAAAATGAGAATCCTCAAACGAGGGGCTTGCGGCTGTGAAAACTTCCAGCGGGGAACCCCTTGGTTCCAAACTTATGATCGAGAAACCCTCTGGCGGTAGCAGCACTTGCGAGGAACCCGTCGTTGACAATAGCTCTTGCGAGGAATCCGCTGTTGACAGAAGCATTTACAAGGAGACCTCAGTGGAGTGAGCTCCAGATATAGAATTCAAGCACGAAGAACCCTTATCAGTGTCATAAATTTGTGAGGAACCCCCTATGGGTAATAGCCCTTGCGAGGAACTCTCAAATACATGAAATACAGAAAAGGAGCTCGAAAGTGAGGATCCCTCCTCAATAACCTATGGGTGCGAGGAACCCACAACAAACTTAGTTCCAAGAAAGGGACCTCCAAGTAAGGAACCCTCCTCCAGGGCAGGCAACGGCGAGGGACCCATGTAGGTCCTCACCCCAAGAATCAAAATGTCACCAACAGATAAATTCAGTTCACCAGATTCAAAAACCATCCCTTTAAAAATCAACCCTTTAGAAGATAAAACCCCCAGTGGTGAGGAACTCGTGGAAAAATATATCAACAAAAAGTATGAGGTATCAACTATACCTTCTTAGAAAAAATTAATGCTTATAAAATGTCAAGTTATCCTATATGGGTCATGGTGCCTCCTAGTGCATTTTTACTCGTTTTTATTTCTCCACCTAATAAAATGGGACAACAGATGTGAGAACACAAAAAATATTTGCAAAAGTATAAATTAAAATATAAGGCTCGACAGATGAGCACCTAAGGCTCCAAGGGCACTAAAGCAATCATAGTCTTGAGAAAGTGCCAAGTATAAATATAAGGTGCTCCAGATGAGAACCTAAGGCTCCAAGGGCATCAGAGCGCTCACAGTCTTGAGCAAGTGTCAAGTATAAATATAAGATGCTCTAAATGAGCACCTGAGACTCCAAGGGCACAGGAGCGCTCACAGCCTTGAGCAAGTGTCAAGTATAAATATAAGGTGCACCAGTTGAGCACCTAAGGTTCCAAGGACACCGGAGCGCTCACAGTCTTGAGCAAGTGCCAAGTATAAATATAAGGTGCTCCAGATTAGCACCTAAGGCTCCAAGGTCACCGGAGCGCTCACAATCTTGAGCAAGTGCCAAATATAAATATAAAGTGCGACATTTTAGCACCTAAGGCTCCTAGGGCACCGGAGTGCTCACAATCTTGAGCAAGTGCCAAATATAAATATAAATATAAGGTCCAATAATTTAGCATACAAGGATCCAAGGGCATCGGAGCACTCACAGTCTTAAGAAAGTACCAAATATAAATATAAGGTGTGTCAGTTGAGCACCTTAAGCTCCAAGGGCACTAGAGTGATAACAGTCTTGAGTAAGTGTCAAGGATAAATATTGGACTAATGTTTTCTCTTTCTTAAGAGAATAGTAGAACCATTACTAGAATAGAAGAGGGTCCATGGCATGAAGGTATTTCCTCATTATACTTGGGGGAATATCCATCCATTCTAAGGGAAAAGTATATTGAGCAAAATCCTTACAGACACAACAGATAAATTGTTTTACACCAGACCAGTAGGAGGTTATCCTCCTAGTAATAATAATAAAAAAAAAAATCACTACATTTTTTTTAATTATTATTCCATACATATTTATAGCCTAGAGAACAAGTCCTAACCTTTGTTCTCAAGAAAAAATTTAGTTGGCAAATTTTTAGAAAATAGGGAGAAGCGGTTCCATCCCCCCCCCCCCCCCCCTCTAAACTTGTTATTTTTGTAAGACAAAAAGGTTCCTAAGAAAAGTTTGGAACGAGCACCCCACAGCTAGTGAGCAGCTTCTCGATTTTAACTTGCTTAGTTATATGCAAGTACCCCATAGCTAGAGGGGCAACTTCCAAATTTTAACTTGCACAGTTATATGCAAGTACTCCACACCTGGAGGGGCAACTTCCAGATTTTAACTTGCTCAGCTCATATGCAAGTACCCTGCAGTTAGAGGGGTGGCTTCAAAATTTTAACTTGCTCAGTTGTATGCAAGTACCTAGTAGCTAGAGGGGTAGCTGATATTTCATCTTTTATGTATATGTCGTTGTGGGTAAATGACGGTCAATCAAAAATCCCTTCTCGTACCTACAAACACACTAAAAATGTATATTGGCAAGTAAGAGGTCAATCCGCGCTCCTTAATGTGGACAAGAACAAGTTGAAGACAAAGTATGATTTTTAAAATAATTATTAAGGGATATTTATACTACTAATTATGAACTAAAAAATTAAAACTACACTAATAAATAAAGAAAATGATAAAGTGAGCTAAAATGAGGAGAAAATAATTATGAGATAATTCAAGGGATTAACCTTCACCACTTAACTTATTTACTTTTATTAATTAGTTTGTCTATTTGAAATACCCCAAAACATATACAAATTCATAAATTATAGAGGGGGCTTGAAGGTAATCCTGAGATTAGGGATAATCCCCCCATTAACAACAATGTTTGGGATTATGGCAGCTCAAGCAAGGCAGCTTGGCATGGCAACTCATAATTTAGTCTTGTTGGTTAATTTAGTCATGTTGTATCTTTTGTTTATATTGATTATGATCTATAACGATTGTAAAGATGTAATGAGTATGATGAGTTTGGGTGAGGTCGAACGATAGTCGCGAGAGACCAGGCTTGGCAAACCTGGGAGAGTTTCCATGCTCTATCGACCGACCTCGCTGTGGGAACTTCAGAGGGGCTTGGTTTGGAGGATTGAAAAGTGAGGCTCCGTTGGGGCATGTTCTGACCATCTTAGATACACCTGGTAAAATAACAAAGGACCCTTACCGAGGAACCTCGGGTGGAGCAGCTTGGAATTCCATCGGGCGTTGAGTTATGAACCAAATAGCCCTCTACTTAATGTCACATCTACTATATGTGATGTCACTAGCCAGCTAAAGAATGTCAAATCTACAATTGAGTAAACCACTGTGGTACTTGGGGCTATCAAACAGTTGGTGACCCACCTTTGTGACAACAGCCCCTGACACACAGTGGTTAGGCCAAAGGCATGTCTTGGCATTTAATGTTTATGACATGGAGATAACTAATGCATCAGGTATATTAATGTTTGTGACATAAAGTATGAGGGATGTCCTTAACAGGGTTGATGACTCAGTTGACTCGGGAGTGGTGTGGGGGCTATTTAAAGATCCCAACCACCTCTGGGGAGAAGGATCATGTTCTCTTGGAGAGTTCATAAGTTATTTCTAGAGAAAAAGATATACCAAAGAGAGAGTTATTACAAACCAGAGAATTTTACTCACCCACCATTGTCATTTATTAAGAAGATTTTAATACTTGACAGGGATTCTTGAGGGTGGTTGGTGTATTTGGCTGCCTGTCTAGGCGTATCTATGGTGCTTACTTTTCTCTCCCTCTAAATTATTTTCTTCTAAGTTAACTGTTGTCTGATTGGGTCATACACAAGAGATTTGTGAGTTTAAATTGAGTTTATCTTCATTAAGTTGTGTTTGTGTGTCTCGTAGTTAATCAATAGTTTTGCTAGTTAACTTATCACCGTTGTACTAAAAAAAAGGGTTACGCCTCCACCTTATCTAAACTACCCTCTTACATTTGGAGACTCTGCTGGGGAGGCATTCTTCTAAGCAAGGAGTATGACGCAGGATAATATTAATCGAAGGCTCAACTTTGATGACATTCAACACAATGAAGAACATGCGACGAGAAAACTGGAGGCTCTAAGGGATGGGGTCCCTCGAATAGAGATACCTCCATTTCAGACGAGGACAGGCGTTCCAGGGGTAACACAACCTTCCACGAGTGATGTGTTGGGACCAACTCAAGTGGCACTCCTCATGAATAAGTTTTACGAGTTTTTTCAAACTCCGGTAGCTTCAACGGTGTTGGGGGGATTCGAAGCTAACTTTTTTGTAACACCAGGGGCATCCCCAACGGTCCCACCGAGTGCAGGCATAATGGGAACATTCCCAGTGAGTATACCCTCTGGTGTGAACCCCACAGCGGGAATCCCAAGAGTATCAATGGCTCCAACCATGTAGATTTCTCCGGTTGCAACGGGCACTCAGCCTATGGTCCCGTTGGTTATTTCTCTGGTGGAATCACCCATGGAGGAGATGAGAAAGGAGATGCAGAAAGAGATGCTTAAATTCATGCAATCCTCCTCGCAGTCTACTGGTGAGGTAGCTTTGGTCTACGACGATTTTCGGACACCTTACCCCCAGGAATACAACGATAAGCCATACCCAAAAGATTATATTCCTCCTATTTTTGAAAAATACACAGGAAAGGGTGGAAACCCGAAGGAACACATTAAGCGCTTCGTTGAACACTTGGGGGCGCATTGCAATAATAAGAAGCTCAGGTTGAGGGAGTTTTCTAAATTCCTAACCGATAAAGCATACACTTGGTATTCTCATTTAGCTCTCAAGAGCGTTTCTATAAGGGAGGAAATGAACATTTTGTTCGTCCAAAAGTTCTTTCTGGCAGAAAATGAGTTTACTTTAACCCAACTGGGGAGGGAGAAGCAACGACCTGGGGAAGAAGTGGTGGCGTACATTCAAATATTCAGGGAAAAGGTCCCTCGATGTGAGGGAGGAGGCTAAAGAATCCAAGTTATTGCAGATCTGCGCGGAGGGCCTGCTTCCTGAGTACATCTGTCATCTCATTAATGAGACACGCGAGGGGACTTTTTTGGCGTTCCTAAAAGCGTCAAGAAATATCTCATTGGTTGTTTAGACAAATCTAGTGGTGGTGCCCTGTGGGGGATCTCAGCCCCCACGAGTAGGGTACACTGAGGGAGTAGATGGGGGCAAGGCAACGAAGAAGGATAATAAGAGGAAGTTTTGAAGGGATAGGGAGGACCCACCATCGTTGCCTTATACAGTAGAGGAGGTTGTCAGCTGTTACAATGCAATGGTCCAAGGAGGAACGGTCTACGAACCCAAGGGCATTCCCGTTGGGGAACCCGATGCGACAACAAGGGAGGATCCCAAATATTTCCAGATCCATCGAAAGATTTATCATCCAACATAGAGTTACTTTACATTGAGGAGAATCATTGATAAATATGTGAAGGAAGGGACGTTACAAAACCCTCGGCAGAATGTTAACAACAACCCACTCCCAGCCCATGGGGCCAATCTGGTGGTGGCCTATGATGGGAGGGTAAAAAAGAGGAAATAGAGTTAACGACGAAGAAGGAGGAGTTCGAAGAAGCTTTAAAAGATTGTACTAAGGGAATGGCTAACATAGTATTAGCCTATGATGAAGCAAGTGCTAAAGACGTGGAAGATGTATACAGCATTAAAGGTGAGGAAGCAGACCCAGTCCTAGAATACTGTGGAGTTTTAAAATCTCTAAAGTTCACCTGGTTCTTCGACCAAGTGGGAATATCGAAGGAGAGTAGGTTGGAAATAACCTAAGCAATACTTAACATCGAGAGGAAGAATTCGATCCCCTCGTTGAGATGGAGGGGACCCATGGCCAGGTTGGTGAAGAAGTTTCTGTCAGAAGTAACCTTCGGCGATGCGGATAGGGCTTTAAGCTTCCCTCATAATAGGCCATTGTATGTGGCCGCCAGTGTCAACGGAGTTAGTTTTATAAGGACTCTTATGGATGGGGGAGCTTCCATTAATATCATGACAATCAACTCTTTCCACGCAACCAATATTCCGGAAGAAAGGTTGGTCCCCCTGCCCTTGGTTATTTTGAGATATGATAACAAGTCTTCCAAATCCATTGGGTATGTGATTATTGGGATCGTGATGGGAAATATGAGTTCCCATATTAAGTTCCACATAATAGAGAGTGCAACTTCCTACCATCTGCTGATAGGAAGAGTGTGGATGCACAAGGAAGGGATAGCTCCTTCGAGGTACCACCAATGCGCTAAGGCGAATATCAAGGGAACAGAGGTGACCATTAGGTCTATTAAGAGGCCCTTCACTATGGAGGAAGCTCACTTGGTAGATGCTGCATTTTACACAAAGTTAGAGGACGATGTTCGGGTCCTAATGAGAAGAATGAAGGGAGAATGAGTTCCCTCGATCAGAAAAAGGATGGGGCCCTTGAACGAGCAGAATAAAGAGGTTGTAAGAAGCGCAAGAGTGATGACCGAAGAAGCTCACCAGGTGGTCCCTCGGCCCCAAAACATCTCGAAGTAGCTTAAAGATAAGATGAGTCCCAGAGGGGATCTGATGGAACATGAGGTCCAACGACAAAGCGTGCTCAGCCGGTTCTCAGGAAAAAGAGTGGCTAAGGCTTCTAGAGAGAAGAAGAGGAAGGCAGTCACCGCTACCAGTAGGTAGTGTAAGAAAGTCGTTACCGAATAGGGAAAGGTGTTATATCGATTATAATGGTGTGAACGGGTGGCCGAAGAAAATAACAATAAGGCTGACCCGATATATGAGTGTGTTTTGGTGGATCAACGGGGACAATGTATGATGATAGACAACTATAAAATACAAGAGTTCGTGGAATATGTTGCCAAAGAACCAGATTACATGGAAGATCAACTAAAGCCCAGGTACAAGAGTTGGAGCAGTTAAACCTGACAAGATAAGTGGAGGATAGAATGCCTATTTTTATCTCGAAAGATCTTAGTAAGGAGACACGAGAGGCCTTGGTGGAGTTGATTCGGGAGTTCATAGACGTTTTCTCGTGAAAATACACAAAGATGGAAGGCTGGATGAGAGATTCAGCTGCCACAAGTTGAACGTGATGCCTTCAGCCATCTCGATGAAACAAGCAACTAGAACGTACAAGCCTGAGCTAAAGTTGAAGATTAAGGAAGAATTACAATGGTTATTAGAGGTAGGGTTCATCAAACAGATACAGCACCAGCTTTGGCTGTCTAGCATTGTACCGATGGGAAAGAAAGATAAAAACCAGATAAGGATCGTGTGGACTTCAGAGATTTGAATAGATCTTGCCCCAAAGACGAGTTCCCTCTACCCTCCATCGATATCTTGATAGATGCAATGGTTGGTCATGAGATGTATAGCTTCATGGATGGGTATGTAGGGTACAAACAGATTAAGATGAACCCCGGGGATATAGAGAAAATGGCGTTTAGAACCCCGTTGGGCAATTTTATATACAGAGTAATGTCGTTTGGACTCAAGAACGTTGGGGTTACTTACCAAAGAACAATGATGGCCATTTTTTATGATTTCATTCACAAATTTAGGGAATTCTACATGGATGATTTGGTCATCAAGTCGAGGAGAGAGGATTCCCATCTGAGCGATTTAAGGAAGGTGTTTTCCCGATGCAGGAAGTATAAATTGAAGATAAATCCACTAAAATGCATCTTCAGAGTAACGAGTGGAAACTTTCTAGGTTTCATGGTTGATCGACAAGGGGTGCAGATGGACCAGGACAAGCAGTGAGCGATCTTGGAAATGCCAAGTCCAAGAACGGTGAAGGAGCTGAAGAGTTTCCTCGGTAAAGTCTCCTACCTTAGGAAATTTGTGCTTAGATTAACCAAAATAACACACCCGTTGATACAGTTGTTGCGAAAGAACATGAAATTCAAGTGGGAGGAGATCCACCAGGAGTCTCTCGCTGGGCTGAAGAAGCTGCTCCTTTCACTACAGATCATGATTCCCCCATAGGCAGGGATACCGCTGCAGTTGTACCTTACGTCCACCACGAGGTCCGTGGGAGCTTTGTTGGCACACAAGATTGATGGGGAAGAATAGTCAGTCTACTACCTAAGTAGAATCATAGATGGGCCAGAGGTCAGGTATAGTAGCTTGGAAAGGTATTGTTTAGCCTTAGTCTTTATAGCATAAAAATTTAGACATTATATGATGTCTTCTATAATTCACATTGTAACTAGATGTGATCCTATTAAGTATTTGCTGGAAAGAACTATATTGATTGGTAGGGAAGCTAGGTGGTTCCTTATCCTCTCAGAATATGACTTGAAGTGTGTGGTTCCTCGCGCAATCAATAGCCAAGCGTACATCGATCTATTGGCAATCTTCCCCTCAGGAACGTTTGAGCCACTTAAATAAAGTATTCCAGGAGAAAATTTGTAGGCCAATCACCTAGACGCAATGGATGAGGAATGGACAATGCAGTTCGATGGATCTTCGATGAAAAAGAAAGGAGGAGCAAGGGTTATTCTTTCAAAAGGAATGGAGGAGATTTCCCTTTCCTACAAATTAGATTTCCCTTGTTCCAACAACGAGGCGGAATATGAATCATTAATGCTGGGGTTGCTAGAGGCTCTTTGAAGGGGGATTCGTTCACTTTGCATCAAAGGTGATTCAAACTTGGTGATTCAGCAAGTCAATGGAGAGTATTCGTTAAAACACATGAGTCTGGCATGATACAGAACCATCATTAAGAGGTTCATCTGTCAGTTCCATCAGACCAAGATCAAGAGACATCCTAGAAAGATGAATCGTCACCCAGACGCCTATGCCACCATTGCCCAAAAAATGGTCATGAGGAATGATACAACTATCATCGTGATTCAGCGAAGAATAGCTGCTTCAGTAGTACAGTTAATTCTATCGATGGAGGAAGGCGTGGATTGGAGAGGAGAGATTAAAAGGCAATTAGAATCTGGGGAAGGAGCGATGGGACTGAGGGAATTAGCCTAATACTTCAAAAATTAGGGAAACCTTTACTTCAAAAATGCAGGAGGATGGTTGTCAAGGTGCATCGGCCTAGAAGAGGCAGAGCGGAGATTAAAAAAAAACATGAAGAGCACTACAAGACAACTGAGATACCTCTCTACTAAATAATTCAAAGAAAGGGATATTTTTGGCCTCGAATGAAACAAGACGCGACGAGCTATAATGAAAGTGGGACAAATGCCAGTTATTCTTTGAAGCAGGTGAATGTCATTTCGTGGAAGCTCAACCTAATTGGAGATAGCCGTCTATTGACTTTATCAGAGATGGAGTTGCCCCAACACAGAATATTGATGCGATGGGACTCAGGAGAAGGGCCCCGAGGCTCTACGTTCAGGAGGGGAAGCTTTACCGAAGGGGCTACTTCAACAGGCCATTGCATTGCATCACAAAAGAAGAAGCGACTGAGGTCCTTAAACAGGCGCATGATCCAGCTCACATAGGAGGGGCCAAGTTGTATGACCAATTAATGACGTTGGGATATTATTGGCTAATAATGGAGAAAGACTCTGCTGAGTTTGTTCAAAAATATAAAGCTTGTCAACTTCATGAAAATATGATACATGCCCTATCGGTAGATCTACACTCCCTAGAAATGCCTTATCCTTTTCACACTTGGGCGTTCGACTTGGTAGGAGCAATAGATCCTTCTTTGAGGGGGAAGATATGGATACTAGTAGCAATGGAGTGCTTCACAAAATGGGCTGAAGCGATACCACTAAAAAGCCAACAGCGAGGGTGGTGAGCAACATCATCAGAGAACACGTCATTTGTCATTTTGGGATTCCAAAGGTTATTCTCTCAAATAACGGAACCCCTTTTCATCAATTCAGAGGTAACGACGATCATATACAAGTACTCCATTATTCATCATACTTTAATGGTGGCATACACAAAGGGCAACGGTCAAGCCGAGGCAACTAACGAAACCTTGGTTAATATTTTGGCCAAAACGATGGAGGATTTCCCAGGATCGTGGGATGAGAAAATACCAGGTGTATTATGGGCCTATCGAACAACCAAGTGGAAGCCTAAAAGGTATACTCCGTTCTCCCTCGTTTATGGGGCTGATGCAATCCTTTCGATGGAGTTAGAAGTTCCCTCTGCTCGATATGCCTTGTGAAGTAGCATGCTCCCTCAGAGTAAACATATGCAGCTGGAAGCGTTGGATGAACACAGCGATAATGCAATATAACACATTCAAATGTATACGAAACAGTTTTCTAGGGCATATGATAACTTGGTAAGACCGAGGAAGTTCATGGAGGGAGACCTCGTGTTGAAAGCAGCAGTGAAGCACATCAGAGGGTTGCCCCTACCCAAGTTTGTAGTAAATTAGGAGGGACCTTTCATTGGAAAAGAAGCTCATGACTCAGGTTATTGCTTAATTTTAAGTATAGAAGAAGATAAACCATTCAAGATTAATAATAAATGGTTAAAAGTCTATCATGTGTAAGCAATTATGTTTGGACCACTGATGCATCTAGTTGTTATGAATACACAAGTTCTTTTTATGATGAGTATGCAAGTTCTTTTTATTATAACTCAAGTGAAGATGTAATAATTATAGAACTTCATAATGTACGCAAACAGTTACAACACAAAGAAATGACATGGGAAAACATACATTTTTCTTCATATATAAACTTTGGGGCATTACAAAATTGGGAGCTATTGCCCAAGAATAACATAGAAAGAAGAAAAGAAAAATATTTACAAAAAATCATTGACCTAAGAGGAACCCAAGATATGGAGAAGAGAGAAAATCTCAAGGAAGTCCCGAAGAAGCTGCCAGGCAAGACTGTTGGTCATTTATAGAAATCTCTAGCCTCGTTTGTGCCTGTGTACGCTCAATAAGGAGTCTCTCTCGTTTCATCTTGGATAAACGCAGAGCTTCTTAGATATCTCCCACCTCTTTTTCAACAGCTGCAAGGAGAGGTGCTAACTCATCCAACTTAGCTTCCTCATCCCGTTGGTCCTCCTGATGTTTCTGGAGCAGTTCCCTCTGGCTATCCAGTCGCTGGCTCTTCAAAGTTTTTAAGTGCGTGATAAGTCAGTCAAAACGAAAGCCATCACGACCCAACTCCCTCAGGTAGCCTAAGAACTAGTTGATGAAGGCTCTGGTAATGTTTGAGGTCGGAGTGCTGGCAATTTCATCCACAACGGTAGCCATGCCCTAAAGCCTATAACTCATTACGGAGATGTTGGAATGCAGGAAATCCACAATGAATGTTTCAGGATGGTGGCTTGCAAGCTGCTCAACTACCAAGCGATGATTGTCAGGCATCTGAGGAGAACGCTGAAGCACCATCAGGCAGAAGGCATAAGGAGCCAAGTTAGGTAGAGGAAGATCACAGCCAGATTCTCTCTTGGCAGCAGCACCAGTCGTGGAACCTTAATTGTTTTGACTGGAGTCTTCAAAAATAACGGGTTCCCGACGGGGTGAAGCTATGGGCGAAAGAACTGGTGGAGAATCCTCCTTAGCAACCTGAGAACAGTTGGAAGAAATAATGAGTTTATGAAAAATCTTAACAAGTGTTTTCGTTGTTAAGTCACCGATATAAGTGGAGTTTATGAAAATTCTGAACAAGTGTTTTCGTTGTTTAGTCACCGATATAAGTGGAGTTTATGAAAAATCTTAACAAGCGTTTTCGTTGTTAAGTCACCGATATAGGTGGAGTTTATAAAAAATCTTAACAAGCATTTTCTTTATTAAGTCACCGATATAGGTGGAGTTTATGAAAAATCTTAACAAGCATTTTCGTTGTTAAGTCACCGATATAGGTGAAGTTTATGAAAAATCTTAACAAGCGTTTTGATTGTTAAGTCACTGATATAGGTGGAGTTTATGAAAAATCTTAACAAGTGTTTTTAGTGATAAGTCACCGTCATAGGTGAAGTTTGAAAGGTTGAGAAATGCAGAGAAATCAACAAAGTACCTCCGCAGTTGCAGGAGCGAGAATTGCAGTCACCGTGGAGGCCATAGTGGCAGTTGGGGGCGGAATTACATCCTCAAAAGCCTCAACGGTTGGCAAAGCTCCCTTGCCAACAAAAGGTACTAAGGCCAATGTAGGAGTTTTGCTCAAAGAAGACGATGGCCCTCCAACCGATACCTTATCACGGGTAGTCACCGAATAACCATCACGCTGGGCAAAAGCATCCACCCTGGCCTTGAAAAGAGGAAGACCACTAAGAGAAAAGGGTGGGGTAAGACTTGGTGAAAGATGCAAACATAAAGCCGCGAGTTAGACACGGGGAGAAACTATGGGAAAAGGGAGAAATGCATCTAAGTGTTACTTACCCCCGTTATGGCACCAAAAAGGGGAACCGCAGTTATGGGTCTCGTCAGCATAGTGGGGAGAAGAATGCTAGCTACCAAAGACGCCATTTCCACCTAAGGCATCTCATCATATTACAGTTCAGCATGAAAGAAAATAGAAAGGAGATGGGACACGAAAAAAACTTGAGCCATGACAAGTAATTATTTATATTACCTCAGGGGCACTCTCCTTAACTGCAACGATAGGTAGAAGGACATCGTGCTGTGACAAAATTCAGAAGGGGCTGGGGGAGTTGTCTCTGGTTTAGAAGAGACGCCCCAAGATTCAACGGAACCTCCCCCCACATCAGCGTCCTACATGTGGAGGGAATAAGTAATCCCGATCATGGGGTAACGGGGAGGAGTAATATCGGCTTGAGAGATATCGAAATGTCCCCCCACGAAAGGGCTCATGGGGGGACTAGGGGGACTGGGTCTTCCTTCTTCAATTATCTGCACCAAAGGTATCAATAGATGAGCAGATGCAACTTGACTTAAGAAATATGTGAATAAGAACAAAAACATGCACACATACCTCAAATCCAAAAGGAGAATGAGAAGATACAACCACCGGCGAAGGAGGAGAGGAGGCAGTAACATAAGGAGCGGGCGAAGGATGTATCTCGGGAGTTCGTTTCTTCTGGGACTTGATACCCAGAGTTTTCTTCCTCGTACCCATTTCACCAGCACCTTGAGGAACCATCGAAATTTTTCTCCTCTTTGTCGTTGACTCATTTGGATCAACTACGACCGTGGGAAAGGCAGCCGAAGGAGGAACGACGAAAACGCGTCGTTGAAACTCAGCATTTATTCGTTCTACCTTCGCCTGGGCTTGCCTTCTCAACTCCTCGGCCTTTTTTGCAGGCATGGCAGGAGGAACAGAGGCTATGGGGAGTGCCGCCAAAGTGGTTTGGGACTTTAATTTTAAGGATGTCCCACTTTTTCCCTTCCTAGCTTTTTTGGTTGGTGGTTCGGAAGGCCCTTCGCCAGTAACAGCTTCGCTTAAAGGGGAAGGCTATTTGGCGATTGTAATGGCCTTGGGCTTGGACATGGCAGTGGGGATCATCGAGAAATAAGGGGGTGGCTCGTGGGAAGTTTATTTTAAGGGTTTTACTCAGAGCCAACTTAACTATAAGAACGGAGTTGCCCTTGAGACCCAGCCCGAAGGCAGAGAAATAAAGGACTAGGGGATATTGGGGGGAACTCTGTATAAACTCATGAATCCTGGTTAGTTGCACCAGATGGAACTTATTGTCATAAGAGGTAGATACATCCCCCTTCCTAGTGATACTGGGAAGGGTGACTCACCCATCGATTGTAGAGGTCACACTAAGCACCGCTGCTGCAAGATAGAAGGTGCAAGCTTTAGTGAAAGTGGCCCTTGTATGGTTTTGTTGAAACACAGGTCGAGGGGCCCCCTAATCGAACCCGAATTGCCTACTGCATCTATCAGGGTTATAAGGTTCAGAGGTGTATCCCCATTCAGTAAAGGAGGGAAGAAACCCAAGGGTAAACAGAAGCACCACGGCCTACGAGGGATCTTCTACAACCGGGATGAACTTCATCGTTGAGGCTGCAGAAAGAAAAAAATTCCCAATAATGGGCAAACATAGACTCGTTGTATGGCCTCATTACAAAAGAGTCCAAATGATAAAAAAAAACTCCATTTTCTCCTTCCAACTCTATTTTTTATGAAAACATAAGAGGCGTAGGGGCTTAATACCTTGGCTCGCGGGGAGAAAGATAGACTTGGCAGCAATGGCAGGAAATCGGGTATAAAGGAAGCTCGTCAAGATAATGGTGTTGGCAAAATTAGCCAAGTTATAATGACCCAGTGACCGTGCCATGTCGATATGAGTTCGATCCAGCCACATATAGAGGGACCCCAAGGCAATGGCGACCAGAGGAATGTTAAAACCCCTAGCCAAATGGATGTAAATATTTATGAGGGACCCCAAGGCAATGGCGACCAGTGTACCTCTACCTTAGCCCGTTGCAGTAGTGACAACCTTTGGAGTTGGAGCTTCAAAAAAATAACTGATGAGGGGAGTAAAAGAGGCCTTATTTGAAGACCCAGTGCAACTACGAAAAATCTAATCAAGCTCAGCTCGATCGGCAGTCTCTTCGGCGTCTTAGGCCTCATCATGGTATGCAAACTCACCCATCGGCTCAAACCTAAGTAGCTCACAGACGTCCTCCAACGTGATGGTAAACTCTCCCCATGCAGAAAAGAACGTGTGAGTTGTAACGTTTCATCTGGAAAGTAGTACTTCCAGTGCAGCATTATGCTTAGAAAGTGTGAACTCCCCAAACTAGTAGGCTCGATGAAAACCAACCTTCGTAAGAGAAGCAGCGTGAGAGCTCTGCATATGTGTGTGCAAGGCAACGAAATAGGATGGCGACCCCCCAGGTGCCTCGAAATCGATCTGAGAATAGGGAAAGTCTCCATGGTCCAACCTAAAGCACAGAATCCCCACTGGGGAAGGTAGCCCCACTTCGATGAATCCTCATCTTCATCGCCCAACAGTAAAGGGTCATACTTAGATGAGAAATAACAGGTCTTACATGCACAGAGAATTCATCATCTTCACCAAAGATGGGAAACGACCGGTAAAAGTGTAGTTTCTCTTGACGAGCAGCATTCAGGGTAGTGGTGCTAAGGGTAGCAGCGGCATCAGAGGTGGCATAAGGGGAGCTTGGCTGAGTAGCGGAGGTGGTAACCATTGCGGCACTTGAAGAAGCCATAGTAAGTGGTGATGAGCGAAACATCTTGTTAAGAAGGGCTAGGAACAAAGATGGAGGAGCACAACCACAGGTGGTGGCATAAAAGATGAGAGAAGGAAGAAGCTAGGTAAAGAGCTGGACAACAATGAGGTTTTCGTGCAAAGTTCTCTCTCTAAACAAGACGGGAGCTTAATGAAGACGAGGGAAAGAGAAGGATTTTGAAAAAAGAGACGTTTGAAACCTTTTAAACTTGTCTATTGAGTTCCCCACCATCGCACGTGCAAGGCCGCCTATAATCATTTCAAATGAACATGTGACACTTCGGGAAGTGTTTTGACAGCTGAAAAGACAGTGCCACATCATTTCCGAAGTGACGCTTGGGGAATAAAAAGTGTTACCTTCTTAAGCAAGTTTGAGTTTTGGCACCAGAATTTTTTATCAGACATATCCAATAAACTCCCAACGAAGAAGCTGTTCCAACGGTTAAAAAAAGATACGATGTCCCCTTGCCACAAGTCCAAACGTTGTTTCAATTGTGACTCGACTACATCGGGGAGATTTTTTTCTTTTTCGAACATAGCGAAGCGTTACAAGGGAGAATTTCACAAGTCCCAATGATAGGGTCAGTCCCAACGCAAAAATAACTGCTCACAACAGTACTCCACAACGGCATGAATGGAAGAATTTTACTTCCCCGGAGAAAAAATGAGTATTTGAGAAGTTTAGTAGGCCTTTCAAGAGAATTTCAAATTTTAAGGCTAGAACGGTTAAAGCTCAGCATAAGGAAAAAGTGGCGATGTCCCTTCGCCAAAGCACCAATAAGCCACACCGCTTTGGCTCAGGTACATCAAGGAGAATTTTACTTTTTCCTGGAGGTTCTAACGCAGTGCTATAACGAAGGAAAGGATGCGAGAATTTTTACACACAGAGAAGATTCATCGGATTGAGAAGTTTTCGTACATGCATTTCTTGTTCCCACAACAACTCTCTCCACGAAGGGGAAATGTAGAGGGGGCTTGAAGGTAATACTGAGATTAGGGATAATCCCCCCATTAATAACAGTGGTTGGAATTAAGGCAGCTCAAGCGAGGGAGCTCAAGTGGAGCAGCTCAAGCGAGGCAGTTCAGCGTGGAAGCTCAAGAGAGGCAGCTTGGCATAGAAACTCATAATCCAGTCTTATTGGTTAATTTAATCTTATTGTATCTTTTGTTTATATTGATTATGAGCTATAACGATTATAAAGATGTAATGAGTATGATGAGTTTGTGTGATGTCTAACGGTACTCGCGAGAGACCAGGCTTGGCAGGGCCTGGGAGAGCTTCCATGCTCTATCGAACGACCTCACCGTGGGAACTTCAGAGGGACTTGGTTTGGAGGATTGATAAGTGAGGCACCATTGGAGCTTGTCCTGACCATCTTAGATACACCTGGTAAAATACCGAAGGACCCTTACCATGGAACCTCGGGCAGAGCAGCTTGGAATTCCATCGGGCGTTGAGTTATGAATCAAACAGCCCTCTACTTAATATCACATCTACTGTAGGTGATGTCACTAGCCAGATAAACAATGTCAAATCTGAACTTGAGTAAACCACCGTGGTATTGGGGCTGTCAGACAGTTGGTGAGCCACCTCTGTGACAACAGTCCCCTGACACACAATGGTTAGGCAAAAAGCATATCTTGGCATTTAATGTTTATGACATGGAGATAACTAGTGCATCAGGTATTTTAATGTTTGTGACATAAAGAATGAGGGATGTCCTTGACAGGCGTTGATGACTGAGTTGAATTGGGAGTGGTGTGGGGGCTATTTAAAGACCCCAACCACCTCTGGGGAGAGGGATCATGTTCTCTTGGAGAGTTCAGAAGTTATTGATAGAGAAAAAGATATACCAGAGAGAGAGTTATTACAAACCGGAGAGTTTTACTCACCCATCATTGTCATTTATTACGAAGCTTTTAATACTTGACAGGGATTCTTGCGGGTGGTTGGTGTATTTAGCTGCCTGCCAAGGCGTATCTAGGGTGCTTACTTCTCTCTCCCTCTAAATGAGTTACTTTTAAGTTCATTATCGTCTGGTTGGGTTATACACGAGAGATTTGTGAGTTTAAACTGAGTTTATATTCATTAAGTTGTGTTTGTGTGTCCTGTAGTTAATCAATAGTTTTGCTAGTTAACTTATCACCGTTGTACTCAAAAAAAGGGTTACGCCTCCATCTTATGTAAACTACCCTCTTAAACAAATCAACTTTCGTTGCAAATGTAAATTTACATATAAATTTTTTAGAAGATTAATATTTAAATTTCACATACTCACAAAAATTATATTTTAACATTTTCTAATAAATCACCCACTAGGGAAAATTTACTAAAAGCATTTAAATCATAAAAAAAATAAGTTTTAGAGTAGAGAAATTCGAACTATAATATTATTCAAAAATTGTATATCTCTAGTCTAATTAATAAATAAATATTATAATATGAATTTTCGATTTTCTCTCGAAAATAATTCACCCTCTCTCGAGGCGTAAATATAAATTAAAAAATTTTAATATTAATATTCAAAGGGGCATAATAAATAAATAAACCAAAAATAGAAATAAATAAGTTAAGGGTTCCATCTTACCCCTTGAATGGAGTACTTAGCCTCTCATAATGGCATTATTACATGTAAAATGTAATAATTACACAAAAAGAGGCATACAAAATAAAATAAAATGAGAAAGAAAATAAATAAACCAAGTCTCCTTGAGTTTGATATTAACTTCCCAAACTTGACATGAATAGTAACCCACAAATCTAAAATATTACAACACTCAAATAAATGTCAGATCTCCAAAATTTGTGTCTCACAATATATTCTTCCTCACACTCAAGTCACTTTAAAAAATTAATAAAAGAAGAAATAAAAAATTTGTACAATACTACACTAAAAATGAGCTCCAAAAAATGGAGCACTAAAAAAACTCTAGTCTCTCTATTCTCTCTACACGGTCCGTTGTGTCTTGTCCTCACCCTTTTTAAATTGAAGAGGAGGTCTTCTTGTATCAAGGCATGGAGCTAGAGGGTTTGGTTGGATTGGGTAATGTAGGAAATGGGTATTGCCAGGAGAATAGGAGAATGGGATTTGAGAGGGGTTGGTAGTGGGTTAGGTTTCTTATTTTGGTGAAATAGCAGGTGGGAAAATCGTGTTTTGATTTGAGGTTTGGATATGGGGATGGTCTTGGATCGGGCTCGGGTTGAGTAGCGACTTGGAGACCGGTTTGAAATCGGGTTGGTAGGGGTGGACAAAGGTCAATTTGGGGTGGACAAGGGTCGTCGGATGTGGCCTGAGGTTTGGCAGGATTCGGTTTGGAAGCAGGGGCTGCCATGGTTGCTGGAATTAGGTGGGTATGTGGCCGGTGTAGGGGGGTGAGGTATGAGGGTTGGGTGGTTATGGGTTGATGGGTATGGAGTTATAAGGATGGGTTTGGTGGTGTTAATGGAGGTGAGAGAGAGAGTTTGTAGTTTAGGGAAGAAGATGATGAGGGTTAGATTTGGTGTATGTGGATGTATTTTAGTTAGTGTGTGGGTGAGGGTGTAGTTTAGGTGTGTGTGTGTGGTGTAGAGGTGTGTGTGTATTTAATTTGTGACCCCATTAAAATAAAAAAAATAAAAATAAAACTCTCTTAAAAAAAACTATATATAAATAAAAACAACACGACACACAATATAAACTCTAAAAACTAAACAAGACTCAAATAAAAACTAATAAAACAAAACACAAAAATAATAATAATAAAGTAACTAAAAACTAAAAACAAACAAAAATAAAGAAGAAAAAATAGTCCACGCGCTAAAAATAAAAAATAAATCCTCTAAAAATAAATAAAATCTATTAAAAATAAAACTCAAATAAAACATAAAAACTACAAAAGAAGCAAAAATAAAACCTAAAGTCTTAAAAATATAAAATCTACCAAAACTAAAAATAAAGACTACAATTAAAAACTAATAAAAATCAAAATCAAAATAAAACTACACTAAGTAAAAAGAAATAGAAAAATATGCAAATAAATTGTAAAAATCTTAAATAAATCTAAAATAAAAATGACTCAAACTAAAAATCTAAAAAAAATAAAAAGGCATAAACTAAACACACACGAGCTTTGGGGTAGGTTTAAGGACTGGTTTAGGCTCGGGTAAGGTTACGGGACAAGGTATTAGCTCCATAGTCCGCACAATTGCCTCGAAATACGCATTTGAACACTGCAACGCGCATTCGACCTACAAAATAGACAATAAAGCGCATAAGACCCAAATTGTCGAGAATTAGCTACTAAAATACGTCTATTCGGGGTATAAAATGTACACTTTTGGGTGCTTATCACATCACCCTCAAACAGAGCGTTGCTAGTCCTCAAGCAATAAGATAGAGAGAAAGAAAGATAAGAAATCAAAAGTGTACCACTTTCGCGGGCACTTGCGATTGCACTTAGCATGTGCAATAAGCCTTTAAACCTATAGGTTGCCCTACAGGACGAGTTGTGTCTCGTGAGGGTTTGCAGGGAATATACCCACAAAATTCTTTATTTGCAAAGGCAATAAATCTCTTATTAGACATAGAATGATCGCAGAATCCATCATGAGATAAATATTTTAAGGAATACAAGATAGAATGTGTAAAAAGTTTAGCTAAGTAAATACTCAAGGCACATCCTTCCTAGAACTCAACGTGTGTAGTGTGAATCAATCAAAACGGGTCGAGTATCATCAGAGTAATTCCTAGATTACCTTTTCGGAATCAACGCTTCAACTTCAAATATCATGGATATATCTCTCTCAAACGAACTCTAGAGATTAGGGTTGGTGTATCGCTCATGTGTGTGAGGAGGTGAGTTAATGTAATCAAGGTCAAACGTCTGACACACACATAAGAAAGAACAAACAATAAGAAAGAAAATGATCTCATGAAATAATGTTAATCACTATAGTGAGAACGTCGAGTTATTCACCACGTTGACTCTCATTTGTCCGAACACCTAGGGGAAATATGGATGATAATGGGTGAGGGGTAAATGAAATGAGAAGGATGGTATGAGGTGTGGTATGATAAGATGGATGTCTAAAATGATGGATGTAAAATGGATGTGTGAGAAGAGTGTACTACACTTTTGGCACAAATGTTTTTATTACACAAGAACTAATTACAAACTTTGTTTTTCTTTTCTTTTCTTTTTTTTTCTTCAGTTTTTTTCTTCCTTTTTATATTTTTTTTCTTCTCTCTTTTCAAACCAACAATGAAAACACTCTTTTCTTTTTTTCAAAAATAATGGACGATATGGAGATGCTATGTGATGGTGAGGGGACTATATGTGAATATGGGAAAGTAATTGGTGAAGTGAATGGGTGAAAACCTAGTGATCGGGACAAATTTCAAGACACGTGTTTCTTAAAACTCGAAAGTGATGTCGTTCTCAGTGATTAATCCAAAAACTTTTGATGAAAAATAATGAGATTATACAACGATTTAAGTGCGGGCCCAAAGGAAGTTGAATCAACTTATGACTCAGAGATTGCGTAAAATACTCTAAAAGGGTGAAAGGCACAAATCTCACAAGCTAAAGTCTCTACTAGTGATCCTTAACTCTAATTGTAGGGACGTGATAAGTGCACAAATTTTGTTGAGTCTAGAAATTCATAGTGCAAAATGCCCAGATATGTATTACATAATCCATTCAGAAAAATATAAATCCTCTAGCTTGATTCCTAAACTTAAAAACATGGATGATTGAAAATTCACATCAATAAATGAGATGAAAGAAACTGCACAAAATTTTAAAAATCAGGTTTAAAAATAAAAAAAAAATCAAAAGAGGAACGATTTTGATAAAATTACCCACCCCCAAACAAAAGGAACATCGTCCTTGATGTTAAGTAAAGTGATTTTTAAAATTGAGCGCATGTGGTAGGAAAGAGATTACCATAATCAACCGCAAATGAAGTGAACAGATTAAGACAAAATGAAACATGGATAAAAAGTAAGAGAACAAAATGTGTACAAGTCTATAAACAAGGGAAGCATAGGGTGATGTGAAACACCACCCCCAAACAAGATGACACTAGTACAAGAAACGCGGGTTGCCTACCGGTAGCGCTAAGTTTAATATCTTCATCCAGACCGAAGGAAATCTCACCCTAAAGATACGATCTATGAAAGCGCAGAGCAGCAGAAAAATCAGGTGATAATAATCACCCCTAAACAAGACTGAAGCGTCAGTCTTGTTGGATAAAGGCTAAAATGGTCAATGCACTTATATGGAAAAGTACATCACACGATGCAAAGCATCGGTGGACCATGGGCGGGTAGGTATTAGGGTAAGGATAAGAAAGGCTGGGGAGAATAAGCATCGATCACGGGCCTTATTGAGCCGAAAGGTGAGGGAAACAAGGGCCCTATAAGAATGGTGCTCAAGTTGGTGAGGAAGGTGAAATGGTGTAGAAAGTGGAATGGGGTAGGGCTCAAAGAAATCACACGACCATTCTATGAATGGGAGATGCTAATGGTTGGGGAGCTGTCGAGAAGAAAAATCAACACCACAAGAGAGTGGCGGGCATGCTGTAACAAACTCGGTGTCACGGAAGTGGAGATTAGCAACACAAATACTCTCGTGAATGGTGGATGATGGTTTTAAGTGAGGATCTAAAAATGTAGACGGAAACTTGAAATGTGTAAAATCAAGATCCAAACCAGGTGGTGGGGTGTAAGGGATAATGGGTGGGTCGGGTGGGATAAATGGTGTAGGAAGATGATCCAACTCAAGTGTGGGAGAGACACACTCCCCATGAGGCTCAGAGTGATCCTCAAGGGCACTCGCAGGAGGAGGTGTGGAAATAAATGAGTGAGTGATCAACTTCTCCACAAGAGTAGCATCAATGAATGTGGTGGGTGGATAAAATGAGGCACCAAGATCAGAGATAGAGGAATTGCAAGAAATATCGGGCTCAAAGGGAACCATTCATGGTGGGACATCATTCATATCCGGATAGGTAGGAACTATCTCGAAATCCATCTCGATAAAATGGTGAGTACTCGTATACGGAGCTAACCTAAAAGATATGGGCATGTCAGAGACATATGCAAATGGGGCATAAGGTAAAAGATCGGGCATAATTTTGGATTCGGCGGGAGAGGGAAGGTGAAACGCAATGATGGGTTCATGTGGACATGGTGGGATTGTATCAGTCTCACTAATGAAAGGTAAGTCAACACAATTATCAACCGGAGGCCCACACAATGGAATAATTTCAACGTCGAGATTCTCGGGGTGGTACGGTTGGTCACACTCAAAGTCCGTGTCACAAGAGGACACATCATCATCACACTCGGGTGCAACAATGGGTGGATCCATGGGAATGTCCAACTCGCTGGCTTACCAATTGTGTGTTACCTTAGCCATCACTAAATTTAAAATCAATTAACTAGGTAGCCCAATAGGAGAAAATTTTGCAAATGCGATCACAAAGATTTTCGTGATTTTTATCGCCCATAGACTTAATTAAAATTTGGCTACCCTTTCACTAATTTTGAAGATAAAAATTGGCTATGTGCTAGTTAGGATTTATCCTTGACTTGTATGTGTCCAATTTATTTTGTTTGGTAGTCAGGTTTTAGTGAGTTCGTTCAAAATTCAAAGAGTCCACCTATTTTTCCAACTATTTTCTCCCCCAAAAAATCCAAAAATATTTTCTTCCTTTATTTTTCACAAAAATCCAAAAATATTGTCTTCCCTTATTTTTAGATAATCCAAAAATATTTTCTTTCTTTCATTTTCCAAAAAATCCAAAAATATTTTCTTTCCTTTTGAAAAAATTTAAAAACTCAAAAAATATATTTTTCTCGTCATGGCCGAAAAACGTCCTTTACGGGATTACTTTAGCCATTTCTCATTTTCTCAAAGCATGTTTGAAGTTGAGCCCGATTTGAACCTCCATGCCTTACTTAGTGGCCTTACCTCTCAACCACACGTTGTTGATACTCATGCGTCGCCCACGCACGTATCTAACATTTTATCGCCCACTATGATGAGTGTCAATGCGTCACATGTTTTGTCGTGCACCCATTGTTCATACGCCGATCACTTGTCCCATCAGTGTCCATATTTTTCATATCCATCCGAACCCACCATAGAACATGTGTATCCATATGACATTGTTTTGGAACCCACCTCGACCAACTATCCCGATATATCCAAGACCGAGTTGTCTGAGTACCCTAGCTATTCGTGGAGGATTTATCACCCTCCCACGCAATACGAATCCCAACACGATGTTGTGGATCCTCGCACGTTCCAACAGTCATCATGGAAACCTTGTGCACCTATTCACGATCAGTTCCCTCACTTGCTCAGTTATATGCAAGTACCCCGCAGTTAGAGGGGCAACCTCCAAATTTTAACTTGATCGGTTATATGCAAGTACCCCACAGTTAGAGGGGCATCTTCAAAATTTTAACTTGCTCAGTTATATGCAACTACCCCTCAACTAGAGGGGCAACTTCCAAATTTGAACTTGCTCAGTTATATGCAACTACCCCTCAACTAGAGGGGAAGCTTCCAAATTTTAACTTGCTCAGTTGTATGCAAGTACCCCGCAGTTAGAGGGATAGCTTCAGAAATTATAACTTGCTCAGCTCATATGCAAGTACCCTGCAGTTAGAGGGGTAGATTCAAAATTTTAACTTGCTCAGTTGTATGCAAGTACCCCGTAGTTAGAAGGGTAGCATCAAAATTTTAACCTGCTCGGTTATATGCAAGTACCCCACAGATAGAGGGGCATCTTCCAAATTTTAACTTTCTCATCTCATATGCAAGTAGCCCACAGTTAGAGGGCGTAGATCTAAAATGATAACGTTCTCAGATCATAGGCAAGTACCCCACAAACTACGGGGAAGTTCAATCTTGAAGTTCTCACAGAAAATAGAGCAACTCAGAGTATTGAGAAAGTGCAATTATAAGTAAAAGGTACGATAATTTCGTACCTCGGGCTCTAAGGGCATAGGAGCGCTCATATTCTTAAGCAAGTCTTAAGTAAGTGCCAAGTATAAATATAAGGTACGAAAGTTTAGTACCTAAGGCTCCAAGAGCACCGAACCGTTCACAGTATTGAGCAAGTTCCAAGTATACATATAAGGTACAATACTTTAGTACCTGAGGCTCCAAGGCCACTGAAGCGTTTCCAATATTGAGCAAGTGCCAAGTATAAATATAAGGTACGACAGTTTATTACCTAAAGGCTCCAAGAGAACCAGAGCGCTCACATTCTTGAGCAAGTTCCAAGCATAAATATAAGGTACGACAGTTTAAACCCTCAGTCTGCAAGGGCACTGGACCGCTCACAGTCTTGATCAACTCCCAAGTATAAATATAAGGTACGAAAGTTTAGTACCTAAGGCTCTAAGGGCACCAGAGAGCTCATAGTATCAACCTGAGAACAAAGAAAAAGTTTGAGTAGTCGAACAAGTGCCAAGTACGAATAAAATAGTAAAAAAAGTTATTACAATATCATAGCTCAGGCTCCAAGGGCATAGGAGCGCGCATAATATTGAGAAATTATCAAGTATAAATAAAGGGTACGCCAGTTTAGTACGTGGGTCTCCAAGGGAATTGGAGCGCCCATACTATTAACCTGTATTCTGCTTGAGGGGGGATAATGTTAAGAAGTCCTCAAGCCACTGAATAGAGAGTGAAATCTTGACTATGATATTTCGTGCACAAGTCTCTCGACACTACAAGGCACTTCTTCACAAGGGGGCTAATGTTGAGAAGTCCTCAAGCCAATGAACAAAAAGTGAAATCTTGATATTTCGTGCACAAGTCTCTCGACACTACAAGACACTCCTGCACGAGGGGTCTAATGTTGACAAGTCCTAAAGCAAATAAACAAAGAGTGAAATAGCCCGGAGCATGGGGATACACTTAGAGTGGTTCCATATGCCCAAGATTACAAGTTTGACAGAAAATAGGGTAGGATGAGGGGATCCACTTAGAGTTCTCCCCTGCTCAAGATTGCAAGATTGAGAGAAAATAACCTAGGGAGAGGGGATCCACATTGAGTGACCCCTCTTCCCAAATTTGATGCAACAGAAAAGGACGCCGGGTGAGGGGTCCACCACGAGTGGTACCCTCTGCCAAGATCAATACAAGAAATAGCTTAGGTCAAGGGGGTACACTTCGAGTTGCCCTTCTGCCAAGACCAACACAAGTAACAGTTTGAGGATAATGGAGTCCACCACAAATGGCCCCTCAGTCAAGATTACAACAAGAAATAGTTTATGCCGTGGGAGTCCAGCACCAGCGGCCCCTCGACCAAAAGCAATGTCACAAAATAGCTGGTGGTGAGGGGGCCCACCACGAGTGGACCCTCAGCTATAATCAAAGGCACGAACAGTTTATGGAGAGGGAATTCACGCCCAAGTTAGCAAGAAAATATTTAGAGAAAGAGGGTCCACCTTTAGTGCCCTAATGATGAGGTGTAAAACCTAGACTAGGGGACTCACAGCGAGCATCCCCTCTACCAAAGATAAAAGGCCACAGATAAAGGACAAGGACGAGGGGCTCACTATGAACAATCCCTCTAAACAAGATAGAAGGACACAGAACAAAGGCTAAGGATTAGGGGGTTCACATTGAGCAAACCCTCTACCCAATATAGAAGGACACAGGAAAAGGTCAAGAACGAGGGGTTCACTGTGAGAAATCCCTCTAAACAATATAGAAGGTCATAGAACAAAGGCCAAGGATGAGGGGGCTCACTTTGATCAACCCCTCTATCAAAGATAGAAGGCCACAGAAAATATCTGATGTGGTAAATATCTTTTGAAACGGTAACTTTTGGTACAAACTTTGTAAACTTAAGGGGGGTCTCAATGACCACCACCTCTAAAATCTTTGTAGGCTTGAGGGGGGTCTTGAGGACCCCCTTCTAAAATCATTTTTCTTGAGAGGGGCCTAGAGGACCCTCTCCTTTAAAATCATTTTATAAATAGTTATTTTCATATGAGTAACCCTTTGGCTTCTCACCCTGGTCGTGTCTGAATGTGAGGTGTGTGAGGATTGGGCGACCCTAGTGTCTTTATACTAATATTCTCTCAATCCTAAAGTACTAAGTGGTTGAGCTTGCTCAACAAACCTTGTTCCTCAGCTGCTAATCCAAAACTCCCAAGAGATCCCAATTGGCTTATTTGAGCCATGTTTTCTCAACTAGGTTACATGTACAAGGAAGTAAGTGTTAGTACTTTTTTTCTTTTAAAGAATAAGTTTTATTGATAAGGGGTTGCTCATGGTAGCCACTCCCTCATCCTGGATTATTTTCTAGGAGATGAGGGGGAGGACCTTGAGGGTCCCTCACCCAAATGTGTTCTTGCAGTTGAGGGAGAGGAACCTTAAGGATTAAGTGACCAAATGTTATCTGGGGTCTGAGGGACCCTAGGGCTCCTTCTCCTATATGAGTTTTTCTGCGATCGAGGGACCCTGTGGGTTCCCTCTCAATAGAACTTCTTTGCGGTCGAGGGACCCTGGGGGTTCCTTCTCCAATATAATTTTTTATTATTGAGGAACCCTGGGGGTTCCTTCTCCAATATGACTTTCTGCTGTCGAGGGACCCTGGGGGTTCCTTCTCCAATTATTAACTTCTGATGTTGAGGGACCCTGGGGTTCCTTCTCCAATAAGAATTTATGTTGTTGAGAGACCCTGGGTTCCTTATCCAATTATGACTTTCTGTAGGAACATTGGGTGGGTTTCCTTCTCAATATGAGTTTCTTCCAGGACTTGGGGGGTTCCTTCTCAATATAACTTTCTGCCGAAATACTGGGGGGGTCCCTTCTCAATATGACGTTCTGTCAGAACCCTGGGTGGGGTTCCTTCTCAATATGAGTTTCTGTCGGGACCCTGAGGGGGTTCCTTCTTAATATGACTTTCCGTCGAAACCATAAGTGGGGTTCCTTCTCAATATGAGTCTCTGTAGGAACCCTAGGTCCTTCTCAATATGAGTTTCTACCAAGACCCTGGGGGGTCCCTTCTCAATATAACTTTCTTTCTGAACCCTGCGTGGGGTTCCTTCTCAATATGAGTTTCTGTCGGGACCCTGAGGGGGTTCCTTCTCAATATGACTTTCCATCAGAACCATGGGTGGGGTTCCTTCTCAATATGAGTCTCTGTCGGAACCCTGGGTGGGGTTCCTTCTCAATATGAGTTTCTGCCAAGACCCTGGGGGGTTCCTTATCAATATGACTTTCTACCGGAACCCTGGGGGTTTCTTTCTCAATATGACTTTCTATCGGAAACCTGGGTGGGGTTACTTCTCAATATGAGTTTCTGTCGGGACCTTGAGGGGGTTCCTTCTCAATATAACTTTCTACCGGAACCCTGGGGGACTTCGTTTTCAATATGACTTTCTATCGGAACCCTGGGGGTTCCTTCTCAATATAACTTTTTGTCAAAACCCTGGGTGGGTTTCCTTATCAATATGATTTTCTGTCGGGACCATAAGGGGGTTCCTTCTCAATATGACTTTTTTCCAGAACCTTGGAGGGTTCCTTCTTAATATGACTTTTTGTTGGAACCTTAGGTGGGATTCATTCTCAATATAAGTTTTTGTCGGGACCCTGAAGGGGTTCCTTCTCAATATAAATTTATGCTGTTGAGGGAACCTGTGGGTTCCTTCTCCAATATGGCTTTTTACTATTGGGGACCCTAGGGGTTCCTTCTCCAATATGGATTTTTTGTGGTCGAGGGACCTTGGGGGTTCCTCAACTAATATGAATTTTGGGTGTTCCTCAACCTCATATTTTCAGGAAGCTGAAAGGGTGGGGGGTCTTTGAGGGACCCTCACCCTAAAATATAGTGGTCAAACGTGAAACACCCTTCTACGTTAGCCCCTCGTGCAACTAACATTGTTACTTTCTTTACACACGTATCCATGGTCAAGCAAATAGGGCTCGAGAAGGCCAGTTCAAATCACTTGGGAGTTTCGATTTGGTGGATGGGAGTCAAGTTTAGTTGGGCAAGCTAAGTCCCAACCACTTTTGTAGAGGGGTACACACTCAATGACTCCAAATCTTGGGCGAACAGGCCCAATTGGCGAGGAGAGACTCACCACGAGCACCACTAAGAATTAGAACTTGGGCAAGGAGGTCCCCACGAAGGGATCCTCTCCCTATTTTTTACAAAATTCACAGAATTAGAACTTGGGTAAGGAGGTACCCAGGAAGGGCTCCTCGCCCCATTTTCCTAAAGTTCACAGAATTATAACTTGGGCAAGGAGGACCCTAGGAAGGAGTCATCGCCACAATTTTCCCAAAGTTCGCAGTATTAGAACTTGGGCGAGCAGGGCCCTAGTAAGGGCTCCTAACCCCAATTTTCTCGAAGTTTATAGAATTAGAACTTGGGCGAGGAGGGGACCAGAAAGGGCTCCTCGCTCCCATGGACACTAATTTCACAAATATTGAACTTAGGCTAGGAGGCCCACCAGCAAGGGCTCCTCACCCCAAAATGCCCAGATGTCACAAACTTGGAATTTAGGAAAGGAGGCCCATTAGAAAGAGATCCTCATCCCAAACAACTTAGAAAACAAGATAAATGAATTTCGGGCAAAGAGGTTCAGCACAGGTGGCTCCTCGCCCCAAATATTCAAAAGTCATAAGAATAAAGTATGAACGAGGAGTCCCACCATAAGGAGCTCCTCATCCCCATAAACCCGTATCCTTACATAATAGAACCAGTGGGCGAGGTGGTCCACCTACAGTGACTTCATCCCCAATATTTATTACTCACATGAATATCAAAGCACTAACATGTTATTTTCTTTTATAGGTAGCGTAGTTAAGCAAGCAGGGCTCAAAAAGACAAGTTGGGATCTCTTTGGAGTTTTGTCTTAGTGGCTGAGGAACAAGGTTTCATATTTTCATTGGTCCGTTATCAATTTATTATGTCATATACTGCTACACCGTCGAAGAGCATTCAAGAGACATCTACATCAAAGGCGGATCCAAATTACTCAAGTTCTTTATCATTCAAGACTTCGCGAAGTTTACCTTGGTAAGGTTATGTTTTAAATGCCTTAACTTTTCACCTAGAGCTTTGGGGATATTTTTACAAAATATTTTTCTAAAGATTTTGTTCTCTGACACCTTTTCGTAGAAAAATCATTTCTAATTCATTAAAAATCAAAAAATATGAAACTAGCGGCCACGCGTTCGTATCAAAATTTTCTACAGGCCCACGTGGAATCTCGTTTGATAGGTCGTTCGAATGACCTTCTTTTGTCATTCAAATGACATCGCATCTCGTGAGATCTCGTTCGAATGACATTTGTCCTTCGTTCGAGCGACATGCTGATCTCGTTCGAACGAGCTCTGTTTTCGAGGCGGCACGATATTTTATAAAATCTCATTCTATGGTTCCATTTTCATTAAGAAGTCACAGCATTTTGACGAACATAAAAACTGCGAAAGAAGAATTCTTTTAGGATTCTTCCTTTAGGGTTTTAATCCCATTTCGTTTTCAATTCACAAAACTCCCATATGCCTTAGTGAATTGTTTTTGTTTTCAAGAACATACTTTGCTCTTGTTTATACTTTGTGGGGAGAGCTCTACAAGCAACATTGCATGGTATTGTGGAGGGAGTCCTTATAAAGTTCACTCTTGTGGAGAATCCATTTTTCTTCTTTATTGTTGCCCTCCTGGAAAGAGAAAATTCCAACCGTAACTTGTGGAGGAGCCGTCTTCTTCTTCACTGCTTCCCTCCTAGAAAGGGAAAGTTCCAGCCGAGACATCGGAACCGACGCCTGTGGGTATTTCATATGTCATCCTATTTCATTGTAATCCGTGTAAGCCGTTTTCTTACAAATTATAGTGAAATAAAAAGGTTTTGCCCTTTGGGGATTTTTCCTAAAATTGTTTGTTTTATCCTGCATGCTTTATTTTATGGGATTTTTACCAATTAGTCCCGTTTACTAAGTATGTAGTTCAGTAGGTCCTAAAATCTTTTTTTTGCTCCATCAGGTCCCATGAAATAAGATTTTTGTTCCAATAGGTCCTATTTGTAAACATACAATGAATATTCACTGTATGTACAAATAGGACCTATTGAAGAAAAAATATTGTGATAGGACCTATTAGGAAATATTCCCTTCAAACGGGACTTAATAGGAGGATCCCCTTCTTTTATTGGATAAATCATCTAGATGCATCTTTTAGGGTTTAACTAAAATTTGGGATTAATTAAAATTGGATTTTATTTGAGAAGTCGCAATATTTCCGCTGTAGTGATTCTACAAATTGGTATCAGAACTTATTTAAGCGATCACCACTTTACAAATTGGTATCAGAGCTTATTTAAGCGATCACCACTTTACAAATTGGTATTAGAGCAAGTTACGCTAATTTATCGTGTGATCCTGATTTTTCTAGGATTTATTTTTTTTATACAATTTGACTTCTCACGTCGTCAAATTGGTATCAAAGCCTGTTGCACTAAGTTATTGTGTTTTGATCCTGATTTTGCACAAAAATGGCTTTTGATGGTTTTGATGATTTTAGATGTCAAATTTTTTAAAAAGTTAATTGGAAAATTCACACGAACTCTTGTTTTAAATCTTCTGTTGAAAACGAATCTTAGAGGTGTCCTTGTTGTGAGGGTGTTGGTCACACGTTAGATGAGTGTACCATAAATTTAAAGAAAAAAATTGAATAGATCGGTTTCTCATGTTTCTACCCTTAGTGATAGTGAGTCTGAACAAGAAGTCTTTTATGCTTCTAGGCGAGAGTTTCCCACCCTTGTAACTAGTGATAAAAGTGAGGTGAGTGAGGATGACACGAGTGAGGATGAGCATGACTTACAAACGGCTTTCAATGAACTTTATGCTGAAGCTTTGAAAACAAAGAAAGAAAATTTGAAATTGAAAGCCCATTTGCAAGAGAGTGCCCTAAAAAATAATGATGTTTTAGTTGAAGAACTTAGGGCACGTGAGAAAATTTTGAAAGAGAAGATTGAGTATGTCGAGGGTGAGAGAGATAGTCTTAGAGGGTTGATGAAGACTATGAAAAAGGAACTTTTAGAGTTTGAGGATTCTAGACGTGTACTTGAATCTAGGATAGGTGAACTTGAGGAGAAATTCAAAGATTCGAGTAAGGTGGAATTTGATTTGGAGTCTAGGTCTGAAAAACTTGATAAGATTTTAGGCACCGTCGAGATCAAAAAGGATAGGGGTGGGATTGGTCTTGAAAAATATGTTTCACCCATTCCCACACGTGTGGGAGAGCGTCCTAGGATTGTTAAGAAAGTGGCACCTACGTTTGTTAGGAAAGAGCCCCCTAGGAACATCATGAGAGAACCTCCTAAGATCATTAGGAGAGACCCACCTAGGCAAATTCGGAGAGATCAACCGAGAAATTTGAGGAGAGGGCCACGTTTAGGTAACACACACCGCCCGATATACACTTGCACACATTGTGGTAAGCAAGGTCATCTTGGGCGCTTTTGTTACAAGCTTTTAAAAGGACTTGGGAAGGTTAATAGAAGAATAAATTCGATTCCCCACACCCCCACACCTCATTACACATCGATTTGGGTCAGCAAAATTGGATTTGGAGGCTTATGGTTTACTTGTCCACGATTCTCATTTTCTTGCACGTGATTCACCCCATGTGAAATCTTTTGGTTGATTGTGTTGGATGTTTGGCATACACTAGCGACACATCATGTTATACTCTTCCTAGTGTTATGACACACTTTGATGTAGTGCACATTGGTATATTTGTTGCATTTGTGTGTTTCGCTACTGTTTTAGCACTGTTTTGGATCTGTTTGTCCCTTACAGATACTGTTTTCATGAAATATTTGCACTGGACAAAACTGTATGATTTTTTGGGAATACTGGGAATTTTTTATTTTCTTGTTCGAGCGAGACATATTGTCGTTTGAGCGACATCTCTATCTTGCGCGAAGTCACATCTCGCGACATGCCTTTGTCGTTCGAGTGACAAAGCGATATCATTTGAGCGACCTTTCGAAAAATTCTGTTTTTGCTTCCCTTCTGATTCCAGTACCCAGTGTTCATATGCTTAGATTTTTGGTACTGATGGGTTTGCTTCTAGTCAGTTTATATGCATTTAGTCTTGGTATCCATACTTAATTGATAACACTGCATTGCTCATTTATCACATATACTTTCATTGTGGATTCTCTTGTGTGATTACTGTTTGCTAGCATAGGATGTTGCGCATATCGATATTATATGCCTATTTCTGGTTGTATCATTTTGTAGTTATTTTTCTTTTTGAAAATTTTGAAAAAAAACAAAAATATTTTATTTTGATAAAAATTTTGAAAATCCAAAAAGATTTTTGTATTTTGTTTACACCGTTTATGGATAGACACTTAGGATGACCGAGTCACAATTTCATTTCATTTATCCATGTGACTATTTGATAGGGTTTTGAGACAATAGGTCAATTCATCCATGTGCATTATAATGTTTGGAGTCATTAAAATGTAATTAAGTGTTACTTCCTACATGTTTGACTCATAATTTCCTTTATTTCACACATGCACGGATTTGTTTGATTATTGTTCTTGACTTATCACATGTTGGTTGGGTGTTTTTCTGTCAATCATGTCCTTAAAATGAACCAAGTGCAATAATACGAGAGTAATAAAAGTAGTCCATGTAAAAACCATTGCCCGTGAGGAATTTGTTTAGTTTGAAAAAATGATGAGTGAACACGGGAAAGGGCTGCGAGTGAATAGTAATCACGTCTTGAAAGCCTCCGTTTAAAAAGAGCCCACACAAAAAATTAAGGCAATAAAAAGATGAAATATGCCAAAAATTTGGGCCAATAGGTTTTCTCTAAGTTGAGAATTTAGTACCTCTTTAGATATAAACAATTGCATTATTATATATGAGGGAGTTTTGGATGGATATATCAATGGGTTTGCACGTCCTTTGAAAAGTTCTCGAAACGGCACTAAATAGTTTTGGACGTTATTGGTGTGGAAATCATTTAGACTTTGATTTGTTTATTTGATTAATAGGATGTCATTTAAATTCAACAATTTTTACACCTAAGGGTTCTGTTGATGTTCATTCGTTAGGGGTACACGTATGCATCGTGCACATATGATTGATTGAGTTTATTTACCTATCGAATGTGTTCACACCCATACATTCCATTTCCATGACTTGGTTGTTTTAGTATAAATCCATGGTTTGATTTTTGGTATCCTATTTTTTGTATGAAAATTTTGAAAAATCAAAAATAGTTTGTGAATGTTTTTGGGATACTCCTTTGCATGCACGTTGATTGATTCATATTTGCTATGAAATTTTATCGTGACACCCCATGTTTTGATTGTTTCTTCTTATATGTCTATTTGGGGACATCATAAAAAGGGGGAGAAAGAATTATCATATTATAGGGGAGTTTTTGAATTATGGGGAAGATTTGATTATTAATGCTTTATTCTTATATCATTTCAAACTCGATGCGTCACGAAGGTATTTTGCTTTAACTCATGTGTGTAGGTACGAAGATTGAAGATCACGATGTTGCACACCCTGATGAGAAAAGCTTTGAGAATTGACGAAGACGATTAAAAAACAGTTTTGAGATCTTGCAAATTTATTCATGGGAGGGTAGATTTGTATAGGCATTTTGGTGTTTGATAATTCGGATTTTTTATGTATGTACCGGCATAGACATAGGGGTGATTTGTAAGGACATATTTTCATGGGTCCGTTATCAATTTATTATGTCATATACTGCTACACCGTCGAAGAGCATTCAAGAGACATCTACATCAAAGACGGATCCGAATTACTCAAGTTCGTCATCATTCAAGACTCTGCGAAGTTTACTTTGGTAAGGTTATGTTTTAAATACCTTAACTTTTCACTTAGAGATTTTGGGATATTTTTTAAAAATATTTTTCTAAAGATTTTGTTCTCGGACACCTTTCTGTAGAAAAATCATATATAATTCATAAAAAATCAGAAAAATACGAAACTGGCGGCCACGTGTTCGTATCGATATTTTTTACAGGCCCACGTGGAATCTCATTTGATAGGTCGTTCGAACAACCTGATTTTTTCGTTCAAACGACATAGCATCTCGTGATATCTCGTTCGAACAACATTTGTCCTTCATTCGAGCGACATGCTGATCTCGTTCGAACGAGCTCTGTTTTCGAGGCGGTGCCATTTTCTATAAAATCTCATTCTCGGGTTCCGTTTTCATTAAGAAGTCACAGCGTTTTAACGAACAGAAAAACTGCGAAAGCAGAATTCTTTTAGGATTCTTCCTTTAGGGTTTTAATCCCTTTTTGTTTTCAATTCACAAAACTCCCATATGCCTTAGTGAATTGTTTTATTTTTCAAGAACATACTTTGCTCTTGTTTATACTTTGTGGGGAGATCTCTACAACCGAAAGTTGCATGCTATTGTGGAGGGAGTCCTTACAAAGTTCACTCTTGTGGAGAATCCGTTTTTATTCTTCATTACTACCCTCCTGGAAAGGGAAAATTCCATCCATAACTTGTGGAGGAGTCGTCTTCTTCCACCTGGAAAGGGAAAGTTCCAGCCGAGACCTCGGAACCGACACCTGTGGGTATTTCGTATGTAACCCTATTTTATTGTAATCCGTGTAAGCCGTTTTCTTACAAATTATAGTGAAATAAAAAGGTTTTTCCCTTCAGGGATTTTTCCTGAAATTGTTTGTTTTATCATGCATGCTTTATTTTATTGGATAAATCATCTAGATGCATGTTTTAGGGTTTAACTAAAATTTGGGATTAATTAAAATTGGATTTTATTTGAGAAGTCGCAATATTTCCGCTGTAACGATTCTACAAATTGGTATCAGAGCTTATTTAAGCGATCACCACTTTACAACTAATTATCACTTTAAGATTGAGAGAAAACTAATAGATAGATCCTAGGGGCCACCCAGTCCTTACACAGTTCACACCTAGTCACAATTGAAGTGAGCAACTAAGGGGTTGCTCGCGACAAATGAATAGTTTATAAAATGATTTTAGAGGAGGTAGTCCTTGAGACCTCTCCTCAATCTTGTAAAGGATTTTAGAGGAGGTGGTCCTAGGAGCTCCTCCTCGAGTTTACAAAGTTTGTACAGTAAGTTGCCATTTTAAAAGATATTTACCAAATTGGATATTTTGTCCTCACGCATAGAAATATTTGCTTTTTGACTTTGGTTTGCACCAGGTTGCACCTGTCAGAGGGGACAGGCGGCTACACACAAATAGGGATAAATGGTACATTACATACCTTGTCCCTCACCAACCCCCTCAGTTTTGGTGCCCAAAAAGTGCCAACTCAGCCCTAGTGTCGAAGTATAAATAGTACCCCTGGGCAAGGGCAAGTCATACTCTGTCAAAATCACCCCTGATACCTAGTGTTTCTCTCCCTAGTCTCTCTCTCAGTGCTGAGTGTTTTGTTCCTTCACTCCACCCTGACAGCCATCATTCTTAGGAGTTTCTCATAAGAAAATTACTATTATTGTAGTGAATATCATCTTCTTATAGGGAGCAGTTCATACTTTGGTTCCATTTTCACCAAAAAGAGAAGGTTTTACCAGGTGCTGCTCTAGAAGATCTTGAACTACTTTGAAGGAGGAGTCTATTGGAGAGGGTCACGCCTCACCCTATATAGTTATTCACAGACCCCAATATAGCTGGGGACGTATCCTCACTTCCATGTACAAACAAGGTTTCAACGTTTCTAAGTAGCTAGTTTTTGAAGACATTCCACTTGAGAATGGAACCCAAAATAACCAAACCACTCAGGATGATGTGTTGGTGATCGAAGCAAAGACATCTGCTCCTTAGGGAGGGTAGAACAGCTCACCGACAGCAGCTCTGATGATAGATATTATCCTTACGGGAATATTTTTTTACTTTTTGAAAGAAAATGATACAGACCTATCTAGTTTGGGTCAAGGATGTGTAACTCCAGTAGCTGCCTCCTTTGGAGGGGCAGCCACCCTAGTAGAAATTTCGACAGAGATGATTCTATCATGAAATGTGGGGCCAAGGAAAGTTATGGCACCATCAAACTCACCAGTATCAAAGGGAATGAGTTTGGAAGAATCCCCTTCCAAATCAGTTACTATGGAGGAGGTGAGAAAGTTACTCTCCTCCACTCAAGTTGAAACATCTCATCTGTATGATGAGCTACAATATCCTTACCCTCGGGATGTGAATGTGAAACCATACCCACAGGGATATGTTCCACCAAAGTACCTATGGGTGCATGGAAATGACAAGAACTTGAGGTTGAGGGAGTTCTCCAAAACCCTCACACGTGGTATTACCACCTGGTGCCCAATAGCATTCCCTCATGCGAAGCAATGCACAAACAACTCCTCCAAAAGTTCCTTTTGACAGAATATGAGTTCACATTAAGACACCTAGAATAAGAGGTGAAAAATCCTAGGGAGGAGTTAATACAGTATATCAAACACTTTTGTGAGAGACACTTGATGTGCATGAGGAGGTAGCAAAGGAAAGATTTCTTGAAATCTGTGTCAAGGGGATCTTGGAAGAATACAAGCTCCATATGGTTAACGAGACTAGAGATGGAACCTTTAGAGAGTTCAGCAGGGCTGCGAGCAATATAGCCATGATAATCAAACCATGAACCTCGGGTTGGAGGACACAAGTGCCGCTAACTTCTGGAAGATTTCAAGTCTCGAGGAGACAAACATCAACTATGTGGATGGAAATCCGAAAAGCAAGAAGGGAGGTTCTAGATTCAAGGGAAACATCCCGAGTAAAAAGAAAAATCTTGGAGAAGATACTTCACCACCGCTACCTTGCAGCGTAGAGAAACACTACACCAAATCTGCACTATTGTCACGGTCATTGACCTTGACAAGTTGGACTTGTCAAGGTCAATGACCGTGACAATTCGGGGAGAGACAAAATTTTTTATCACGGACGTGTCACGGTCATTGACCTTGATAAGTTCATTAAAATTGTCACGGTCGTGTCAAGGTCATGGATCGTGACAAGTTTTGTCACGGTTAATAACCGTGACAAACTCGTGAAAATATTTATAAAAATTATCACGGTCAATGACCGTGACAATTCTGGGTAGAATTTAAAAAAATTCTGCTGGACAGTATGGCCACTGCCACTGTCCAGCAGTATAATTGTACCTGTTATAACAACATTGGTTGTACCTATTCAAACATCATATATCCAAATAAACTAAAGAGCGTGCAAATATATATTCATGACGATATAATCCAAATATTCAAAATAGAAATAATATAGATGACGATATAATCCAAATATAATTAAAATGGACAAACTTAAAAATAATGGTACTACATGTCTTGGGTAAATGTGAGGAGGTAAGTTGACCACACGATATACGAATTGACACACCCACTAATATACATCGTGCCGCATTTTTCACGCAACCACAATAGGGTGTTCTCCTTCCCGGGTATCACATGCATGACGAGCACTTTGGACTCGATCCCTTGAAGTGCACGTCCATGAACTATTCCACCCTCGACGATATTCGGATCCCTCAACCCCTGCCCTATCCGCTGACCATTAAATACATCCAATATGAACACGCTCGGCCAACCAAGTGTCAACATCGGTCTGGGTAAGGGAGCCAAATAAGGAAGTGGATCATCGAAATACGCACGTGATGGTGAAGAAGCAGCGAGGTCCACATCCTCGTCCTCCTGCGCCTCATCCTCCCGCACCTCCACTGCCTTCTCCTTCCCTTTCCCCTTCCCCTTACGGTCTCCGCCCAACGTACGCTTCATGAATGCGTACATATCTTGGACTGTTGCCTCCAAACGGGACAGCTTCACATCGTGTGAATCCACCGTTCGAGCCAACCCGGTGTCTCTTGTCTCCAATCCGATAATCCTAGATTTGGCCACCCGCGAGCTCATCCCCCTTGTCCTCCCCTTGCGATCAGAGCCAAGCACTTGGATGAGTGCGTCTGTGGACAAAGACGCTTTGTCGGCATCAGACTGCGACTCATGCACTTCCTTAAGCTTTGCCTGAAACGACAAAAAGCACATGATTAGTAAAATAAGTAAACTAAAAAACTATAACCTAATTAACAAAAATTAAACTGTCGGATTACTTACAATCGAGGCCACGATGCTCGGAAACACCTCCTTGTCCTTCCCCTTCTTCGTCCGAAGAGCCACATAAGTATCAAGCCTATGTGGCTTACACCATGGCCCACTCCCTACCCCCTGAAATAAAATAAAATAAAATTAGTATCGGCCCCGCAAAGTAAAATAATGAAGAATAATATATTTTTGTAGTTATAGAAAAATTAAATCTTACCTTCATCCTATGCTCCACCTCGGCATAAGAGGTCCGGTCGGAGTAGTGCACGTCCATCTTTTTTGCCCGATTTTCCCTCCCCGGTTGGCGAGATGCCAATTGTCGATCCTCGATCTCATTGTCAATAAACTTTTTCCATTGTGACAATGAGATCGGCTCCTTGGGCGGGAAGGATCCACACCATTGTATGATGGACTCTCGTGTTTTCCCAAAGTACCGTACTCGCATATTTTTTTCCACGTCTTGTGTTGCTCCCTCAACTGCTCCAAGACGGAATCGCGTAGTTTTGGATCCAAGTTGAATTGTTCCTGTCCAACAAATTCAATGTTAGTTGTGAATAAATATAAATATAAATATAAATATAAAATGAAATCGAAATTGAAATTGAAATTGAAATTGAAATTGAAATTGAAATTGAAATTGAAATTGAAATTGAAATTGAAATTGAAATTGAAATATATTACCTGTAGTGCCACCCAAACAGCTAACTTGAGCTCATATGGCACCTCCTTCCAACTCATAAACCCCGGGACGATGACCGTCTTTAGCAACTCGAGGAATCTCGCTAATAGCTCCGATTTGTTCTCGATGGTAATCCCAAATTTTCCATAACTGGGGAGCCTAGGGGCGGAGGAGCCCTCGTCGCCTCCGCTACCACCGAGCCCAGACGACATCATCATAAACAGCATCATCATCTTCGCCTTAATACCTGAAGGAGACATTTGCTATAAAAAATGTTATTAGTACAGATAAAAAAAATGTTATTAGTACACATAGACACACACCCCTACCCCACCACACACATGCACACGCACACGTACACCCCCCCACCACCCCACCACACCCCCTGCCCCCCTCCCCCACCACACACCACCACACACATATACACATATTTAATTTCAAGTATGTTTCATTTAATTATTATACTTTGTATATATTGTTCGATATACAAAGTAATTTTCAAAAAAAGTTGAAAAATCCCACCCTCATATGGACAATAATCCAATGGTCATGCCACTTTTAAAACTAACCAACCCAACATTTACTAAACAAAATAATCCAATAGCAATTTCAACAACAAATGTGTAACCCGTACTCCTTTTAATTCATCTACTCAATTAATTCATTTCATCAATTAAACTAACAATTAAAGTATACAATTATTAATTTACTAATTTACAATGAGGGGCAATCCTACTTTCATATGAAATTGGCACTAATTATTAATTTACTTTCATCTAAAACTATACAATTAAAATTACAATTAAAGCTATAGAATTTATTAATTAAAGCTATACAATTGTTAAAAAAAACCACCACCCCACCCCCCTCCCCCCACCACACCCCCTGCCCCCTCCCCCACCACACACCACCACACACATATATATACACACATATACACATATTTTATTTCAAGTATTTTCATTTAATTATCATACATTGTATATATTGTTCGATATACAAAGTAATTTTCAAAAAAGTTGAAAAATCCCACCCCCATATGGACAATAATCCAGTGGTCATGCCACTTTTAAAACTAACCAACCCAACATTTACTAAACAAAATAATCCAACAGCAATTTCAACAACAAATGTGTAACCCGTACTCCTTCTAATTCATCTACTCAATTTATTCATTTCATCAATTAAACTAACAATTAAAGTATACGATTATTAATTTACTAATTTAAAATGAGGGGCAATCCTACTTTCATATGAAATTGGCACTAATTATTAATTTACTTTCATCTAAAACAATACAATTAAAATTACAATCAAAGATATACAATTTATTAATTAAAGCTATACAATTGTTAAAATTGCCCCACCACACACACACACACACACACCACCACCACCACACCCCTTGCCCCCTCCCCCCGGCACACACACACGCACACACCTACGTGCACACACACACCCCACCCCACCCCCACCCCCTCCCCCTCCCCCCACAACACACCACCCCCACTACCCCCTTCCCCCCTCCCCCACCACACACATACACACACATACACATATACATATACACACATATATATACACACATACACACACATATAGAAATGAAAGAGAAAGAGAGGAAAAAAAACATACATTAGAGAGAGAGAGCAGAAATCGCTTAGAGAGGGAGAGGGGGGAAACCAAAAAAGGGTGGGAAAAAAGAAGCCTAGGGTTTTTTTTCCTGCAGAAGTTGTCAGGGTCGTGTCAAGGTCATTGATCGTGACAATTATTTACAGAATTATCACCGTCATTGACCGTGACATGACCGTGACAACTACATTTGTCACGGCCTTGTCACGGTCATTGACCGTGATAATTCTTTGTCACGATCGTGTCAAGGTCAATGACCATGACACAAAACGCGTGTTTTTTATCACGGCCAATGACCTTGACAAGGGTGGCCGGCTGAAAGGTGACAATTTTGTCATTTTGGTGTAGTGAAAGCTATGCATTGTTATCATACATTGGTATGAGAGGGGGTAGCAGGTCCCCCTCACTTGAATAGGGAAACCCCAGTAGCAGCTGACAAAGTTAACCCTAAGTATTGCGAGTTACACTAGCGGGTGCAACACTCTACCAAAAACTATTACTATTTCAGGAGGATCATTGGCGAGCAGGTGAATAGTGGTACTTTACAAATACCTCATGTGGATAATAATGAAAATCCACTTCCAGCACATCATTATTCTACTGCCAATATGGTGGTAGCGTATGATGAAGAAGAAGACCAAGATCTGATGGAGTGGGAAAGTGGTAAGACAATGTGTAACGAGTTAGTAAAGCTATCACTGTGCAGCGAGTAGAGAACTGAGCTAGAAAGCGCAGGGAGTGGTTGTTCACCCGAGACTAAGAAAAGGAGGGAGATAAAGAACTCGAGCAAGTCAACCTCCTAAACCACTAGGTGGATGTCATCCTTGCTCTAGATAAGGGGGCATCTGAGGCAGAATACATTTGTAATGCCCAGACATATGAGGTAGACCTAGATTCTGAATGTGAAGCCATTGCGAGGAGCCCCAAGTTTAAGTGGTTCTTTGACCAAATAGGAGTTAAATATGACACCAGGGTGGTCATAACCAGAAAAGTTCTAAAAAAAGTACAGCAGCGAGGAGATCCCTCATTGAATTGGTAGGGACCAATTGGCATGATGATCAAAAGGTATACCTCTGAAGTGGTATTTTCGAAAGCAGACAGACAGGTGCCTTACTTCCACAATTACCCATTATATGTCACACCTATGATCAATGGATTTTCACTCCTTAGAGCATTAATGGATGGAGGAGTGTCCATCAACATTATGCCAATCAATACATTATACAAGAAGGGGAACGATCAGGAGAAGATAGTGCACGTGCCATTAGTGATATCAGGACTTGACAGCGCCGAGATGCAATCCCTTGGATATGTGAATGTAGGAATTAAGTTGGGAAATTTTACTTACCACATCAAATTCCATGTCATCAATGCTAATACCAGCTACTCATTGGAAGGGTATGGGTGAAAACCCACTATATAGTACCCTCCACCTACCATCAGTGTGCAAAGGCCTATGTCAGAGGAACAAATATCATAATCAAGGCCACACAAAAGAATTTTTTATTTGAGGAGGCCCATCTGGTGGACACATCGTTCCACATAGAACTGGATGAGGAAAGAAAGAATTATGCAAGAAAGCTAGAAGAGAAACAAGTAGTTGGAGGAATTTCCCAGCAAAGGAAATTTGTACATGATCGTTTGGGGGGAGGGTGATTCACCACATACCAAAAGGAAAGAGGAAGGTGGAGGAAGTGGTTAAACCTCCTCAAACTTGCAAAAAAGTGGTCCTACCTGATGAAAGAGTTATTTATCATTTATAATAGTCTGCGCGGGCGGTATTCTGGGATGAGAGCATCGACCCGACGCCAGAATGTTTTGTTGTGGATGATTCCCATGTTATTGAGCATATTGAGGAACCACAAGAAGCAATGCATGTGGGATGGACCTAGGGAGCATCTACAAGAATTGGAGGAGATAAACCTGGGGGTGAAAGTGATCCCATTCTAATCTCCAAGAGTTTGAACCCAAAATAGAAGAAAGAGTTAGTGGGCCATCTCAAAGAGTTCATTGGTGTATTTCCCTGGAAAGACACAGATATGACAGGGATAAACCCAGAGGTGAGCTCTCATATATTGAATGTTCTTCCCAATGCTTTCCCAGTCAGGCAACACGCGTGTACAAAGTTGACCTCGATCTGAAGATAAAAGCAGAGATAGAGAAGTTATTGCAAGCAAGGTTCATCAAGCCTATTCAGCATCCTGTGTGGCTCTCCAGCATAGTGTCGGTGGCAAAGAAGTACAAGAGCCAAATTCGAATTCATGTGGATTTCCCAGACTTGAATCGGGCATCTCCCAAGGATGAGTTTCCTCTTCCAGGAAAAAATAAATAACTTGGTTAACGCTACTACGAGGCATGAGATGTATAACTGCATGGATGGGTACATTGGCTACAATCATATTAAGATGGACCCGACAGACGCTTAGAAGATTGCTTTTCACACACACCTGGGAAATTTCCACTACACATTCATGATATTCGGATTGAAGAATGCTAGGGCCACTGAAAACGTGAGGACCCCCAATTTTAAAATTAATTCCTTAAAGTGCGGAATAAAGATGGTTCAACACAACATACACCAATGACAAATTTTAATTCATTTTCAAATCAAAATTAAACTAAACAAAGTGAATTAAGGTAAACACACACACACACACTATTAAATTCACTCAAACCCAATTAATTTAATTATAAAGTTTAAACAACATAGGCAAGTGTATTAACTAATTCATTTACTGCCAACTTGAATTAAATTAATTTAAACAAAACATACCCAAATAATTAAACATGCACCATTTTAATCAAGAATGCGAATAAAACCCAATTTTATCTTTTTACCCTAAGCATGAGTTCTAGGTGATTTTTGTAAAAGATAAAATAAATTCACAATCCCAAAACACGGCGATGTACGAGGAAAAAAATAAATTGGGAAAAAACCTCGGACGGCCATGGCCTAACAAATTCATTAAGTATGGTATGAATTTTACAAAGACTCGACAAGAGGACTTACACAGCCGACTAGAATCCCTTCAAGCCTTGACGCGCTCTTTAGATATTCAACATTCGCCTAGCGAATAATCCCTAAGTCCACCAGAACCTTGGAGTCCACCAATTGAGACCAAGCAACCATCAACCACACATGGTGCCTTTCACCGTGTGAGAATGCCGCAGCAAAACAAAAACTTCTTCTTCTTTGAGGGATGTAGAAGCAAACCCAAACTCTTTTCTTCTTGGGTAGAAAAGTGAACCCGGTGCCAAAATACTCGAAGCAAATAATATAAATGTAGAAAGTTGGATAAACAGAACTTTGGGTGAAAGTGTTTTTGTAGAAACTAGATTATGGTTACACAAAAGCACTAAACAAATGAACTTTTGAACTAAGAAATTTTTCTCTCTAAAATATATTTAGAACATGTCAAAATTTGGTTTTTCAATGTTGGTTCCCGCACCTATTAATGCTGTCAAGAGTTAGTGGGAACGTGGAGAAAAGCTGATAAAAACTGCCAAAACATTTCCCGCCAGAAATCTCGTTCGAACGAGATTTTCTTTCGAACGACCATCTAACGATGTTCTAGTGGCCAAAGGGGAACATTCGTTGGCAAACTCATTCAAACAAAATTCTCGTTCGAATGAAAAACTCGTTCGAACGACAATTTCAAACGAAATCCTAGAATGTTCATTTTTCAATTTAAGCCCGAAAAATTTTTATTCAAAGTTCTAAAAGAACCTTCTGAAAATAAAAATCATTTTGAAACAAAATTACACCCATTATAAAAATTATTCCAAGTATCAACAAATATATATATAGCATTCATACCTTTGGAGAGTTGAAATATGATGTTGATGACGTGAAACGTGGCACTAAAACTCGGCAATGATGTTCTCTTGATAAGTAGGCCGCAATGTCTTCAACTCAAACTTATCATTGGACTGAAGACTACACAAGAACACTATCATATGACGCAAATGTTTTTGTTCGAAATTGAGCCAAAACTACAAAGGACTCAATTGGAAATTTGTGTCCTTGCAGCCATTTACCAAAGGGCCATGCCGGTAATTTTTCAAGATTTATTTCATGGCATACAAGAATTTTATGTGGACGATATTGTGGTGAAATCCAAGAAACAAATCAAGTACATACAGGACCACCGGAGAGCGTTTGAGAAATGTCACAGGTACAAAATATGGATAAACCCCTCGAAGTGTGCCTTTGGGGTCACTGTGGGAAAAAAAATTGGGGTTTGTTGTGAATAGGCAAGGGTTGCAAGTAGATGCAGAGAAAAAGAAAGCTATCGTGATGATGCCACCTCCAAATAGTCAAAGGTAGCTTAAGAGCTTCTTAGGGAAGGTGTCCTGCCTAAGAAGTTTCATACATGCGCTAGCGGAGGTGATCTACCAATTCGCACCCCTTCTAAATGTCAAAGCCAAGTGAACTTGGGGCGATGAGCAAAAGAAGCCTTTGAAAAGTTGAAAGAAATTTTATACTCCCCATCCACAATGATTACACCAGAAGCTGGGGCGGCATTATTTCTTTACCTTACTTCAACAGAAAGATCCATAGGAGCGCTGCCGGCCCAAGAAAAGGAAGGAGTAGAAAAGCCAGTGTACTACTTTTTAAGAGTGATCTTAGGTACAAAATCTAAATACACCAACGTAGTGATCGGGCGCGAAAGGTGTGCTTGTGTAAGGGCATTGTCATTGTTTTTCGTTCACCGTCGCGATGCAAAAACCTAAGCTACAACTACACTTGACAAGCAAGCACAGCGGTAAGTCGGGTATCGTCAGAAATCCACAGTGAGTGATTGAATTTTAGATTTTAATTCTTTTACTACTTCAAAAATAAAAGTGTAAATGGTGAAAAGGGGTTATAAAGAAAAGGGGAAAAATAAGAAGTTACACAATGCAAAAGTAAAGCGAGGATCGGGATCGCATTCGCACCACACGGATCAAAACAACTACTAATTAGAATTAAGGCTCGAAAGCTATTTAACCGAGCATTTTAATTAAACATAAACATCCCGCATAAAGGGATTTAAACCCAAATATACTTGAAAAAACATTTAATCAAAAATGGTCACACGTGGATTAAATTCAAATTATCGCTTTAAACTCTAACATTACACGATAAAGAAAGATAAATGCATAACAATCGGCTTTTAATATGCAGGGTTTCAATTAAATGTAATTTAACCCAAAAATCAACTTTCGGAGCTCAAGGCCCGTTAATGGAGGAACACAACCCCGACCTTATTTATCTAAGGCAAATACATGAAACAAAACTAATTTACACTAAGAAAGTAATAAATAAGAAGAAATAAAGATTAACTAGGCAAGGTAAGCAAATGCGTAAATGAAATGAAACAAGAAATAAACTAAAACATCTATATTACAACTAGGAAGACAAAGAATAGTACAAAGAAACTTACAATATGGGCAAAGCCCTAATGAAAATGCAGTAGGGAAAAGCTCCCTATAACCAAACCTTAAAATCTATACAAAAACCCTAGAATGGAAAACTTGTAAATAAAGAAGAAGAAAAATAGGGGACCGAATCGATTCGGAGGAGTCCGAATCGATTCGATAAGGAAATATCTCGAAGGATGGCACAGGACAAATCGATTCGGAGAAGGGTGAATCAATTCGTTCATATGGTATAAATGTTTCTACATAAGCCAAAATATGGAGACCTGACACTTTTCTCTTAAGCAAATCGATTCGCCAAATTTTGAATCGATTCTCCTAGGAGAAAAGGTCAATATTCCCAACAGCGAATCGATTCAGCAAGGGTCGAATCGATTCGTTCCCCTGTTTTGATATATCTTATAAATCTCTTTCGCGATAATTCTTGTAACTTCTTTGTTATGGATCGGATTCATGCACAGTTTGTGGCCACGTGAAGAGATTTAGAAGTTGGTCAGTAGTACCCCAACTTCTTTGTTATGTGAGATATTGGGCCAGATACCCAAGATATGAAATGTCTAAACTACCCTTCCGAGTGCGTATTTGTACGGACACTCTCTAGAAGGCGTTCGAACTTCTTACTAAGCACCAAAATACCAACAAAAGCTCAATTAACCCCTGCAAAGCATGTATATATAGAAATCTGAGGTTGGATGGTTAACAAGCTTAAATATAGGGATTAATATACCCGAGGGGGATAATAACGCGAAGGTTAATGGGTGAAATACGTAATATTTGCGTCGTATCACGTAGAGTGGAACTGTCTTCCCATGGTCTTTGTTGCTCAGAAGTTTAGACATTATTTACTATCTTTCACGGTTCACATAATCACTAAATGTGACCCCATCAACTACCTCCTCGCACGGATGATGCTTGTGGGATGAGTAGCAAGGTGTTTTTTGATTTTATCAGAATATATTAAAATTCATAGTTCCCAAACCCATTAAAAGTCAAGCGGTAGCAGATTTCTCACCCATTCTCTAAGTGGAAATTTTGAGCCCCTTAGTGAGGAACTACCTAGGGAGAACTTTCAAGCATGCATGGTGAAAGAAATGACAAAGTGGGCAATGGAATTCGATGAATCAAGTGCTCAAGGAACAGGGGACCCCGATATTATATTATCAAACAGTAAGGAGAAGATTGCCTTCTCCTTCAAGTTAGATTTTCAAATGCTCAAACAATGAGGCTAAATATGAGGCCCTCATTTTGGGAATGTTGGAGGCACTCAAAAGAGGAGACAGAGTGTTGTGCATACGAGGGGACGCCAACTTGGTAGTAAAGCAGGTTGATGGAGAGTTCACCCTCAAGTATGCCAACTTACCCTATAGATACATCATTCAGAGATTACTAGGGTAATTCTTGGAAGTAACTATGGAGAGACTTGCAAGAACAATGAATAGGCACCTCGACGCCTAGTCACGATAACACAGAAGTTAAACATGGATGAGACAAAAGAAAAATCACAGTACGGTGAAGGACAATGCCTACGATAATAAAATCTATGTTCCCATGCAATGAGATTAAAGATTAGAGTCACCTAGTTGTGAAGCAGCTAGAGACCAAAGAGGGGACAATGAAGATGTTAAAACTAGATAACTACCACTAGATGTAGGGAACACTTTACTTCAAGAGCCCTGGAAAATTCCTAGAAAGATGTGTGTGAGAATAAGAAGCTAAAGAAAGGTTGACAGAGATGCACGAAAAGCATTCTAGGGACATTAATATTCCTCTTTACCATCAGTTGCAGCGGGGGGGATATTTTTGGCCCACTATGAGTGAAGAGGTTGCTCATTTGTAATAAGGTTGTTTAAAGTGTCAGGCCCATTTTTACCAGCCAGGGAAAGCTAATTTTGTGGAAACTTTTAAAGATTGGAGGTAGCCATACATATTATATTTAAAAGACGGTGAGTTACCCGCGGAAAGAGCGGATGAAATTTATATGTGAAAGAGGATAGCCCATTTTTACTTGGTGTAAGGAGATCTTTACAGGAAGGGGTACAATGAGAAGGCATTGACATGCATAGTTAAGGAAGACACGGGGAGAGTGTTGAAAGAATCTCATGAGCCCTCCCATATGTGGGTACCGAACTGTATGATCAGTTGATGACGTTGGGGTACTACTGGCCAACCATGGAGACTGGATCCATTGGTTATGTGAATAATTGCAAAGCGTGTCAAGTACATAGAAACATCATATATGCCCCTTCCGTCAATTTAGAAATCCTAGCATCTCCCTACCCCTTCCACACATAGGCATTTGACCTAGTTGGGAAAATTAGCCTAGCTTCTCATGGCAAAGCTTTTATCATTGTGGCTACAGAATTGTACACCAAATGGGCATAATCCATACCTCTAAGGAGAGTGACTACCCAAGTGGTAACCCCGTTTATTAAGGAGTACATCATATGCAGGTTTAGTATACCTAATGTAATTTTGACAGATAACGGGAAGTAGTTCGTATGCAAGGAGATGGCCCTCATCACAGACAAGTACAAAATTGTGCACAACAGCTCAACCATCTCCTACCATGAGGGTAGTGATAAAAAAGAAGCAACCAATAAGACCCTGACCAATATCTTGAAGAAGATGTTGGAGGATATGCTAGGGGCATCGGATGAAAAACTTCCCATGGCGCTATGGGCTTATCGTACCTCAAAGAGAAAATAAACTGGGCTCACCCCATTCCTATTGGTATATGGGATTGAAGTCGTATTACCAGTGGAGTTGGAGGTATCCTCACCCAGAGTTTCTCTAAGAAACGAACTCATCCTTGACTCATGATATGTACAGCTAGAGGCCCTGGACGAGCATAGAGACAAGGCAAAAGAGAACTTTAAACTCTACACCCAAAAGTTGTCCAAAGCCATTGAAAATTTGGTCAAGCCCAGGGAGTTACAGGTGGGAGACTTAGTCCTGCGAGCATCCACTCACCTTCTCTGCAGCGTGTCGGCATAGTTCAAACCTAACTCGGAAGGCCCCTTTGTTATGAGAGGAGTAGGCAAGTCGGGTTATTCCCAAATTTCAGAACCAGAGAGTGATTGCCTCTAGTCCATGAACTGCAAATGGCTAAAGAGGTATTATGCTTAGCATTGTTAAAAAAATTCATTTCTGTTAAAGAATTTGAGCAGCTTGCTCTAGCACCAGAAAAGTTCTTTTTTGTAAAAATGATAGAGCACTACAATTTTGTAAATGATGCAGAAAATGAAAAGAAATGAATAGCAACTCTTTTTTTCAAGCATTGCATGATGATTCTTATTTTGCTTGTTTGCCTATGGCATAAGGTAGATCCATCAGAATATATATATATATATATATATATATATATATATATATATATACTCTTTACTATACTAGAAGAGGGTTTAAGATAAAGAGAAGTTTTCTCAATTACACCTGGGGGTACATCCATCCCGATAGAAAAAAAAAATTAAGCAAAGTTTCTCAAGGCATGTTAGACAAATGATTTTAATCTTGTCACCAAACCAGGAGGAGGACACCCTCCAAGTGATATTAAAAAAATATATAGAAAATTTTTTTTAGAGAACAAGTTTTAACTTTCGTTCTCAAAGAAAAAGCCTTACATGACCAGTCCATAGAAAATATAGAGAAAACGGGACATAAACTCCCCTACTTTAATTTCTTAAAAAAAATTGAGGGATGGAGAAGAGCTAACCCTTTATCTCCCAGCTATTCCCTAAGAAATGATAACCATTATGAAATACCCCGCAGTTAAAGGGGAACGTTATAAAAATGATAACTTTCTCAGATAATATGCAAGTACCTCATAGTTAGAGGGAACAATTCTAAAAATAATAACTTGCTAAGATAATATGCATCCCATAGTTAGAGGGGACAGTTGTAAAAATGATAACTTGCTCAGATAACTGGCAAGTACCCCACAGTTAGAGGGGGCGGTTATAAAATGTTACTTGCTCAGACAAAATGCAAGTACCCCACAGTTAGAGGGGACAGTTCTAAAAATAATAACTTGCTCGGATAATATGCAAGTACCCCATATATAGAGGGGACAATTCTAAAATGTTACTTGCTCAGATAAAATGCAAGTACCCCACAGTTAGAGAGGAGAGTTCTAAAAATGTTGCTTACTTAGATAATATGCAAGTATCCCCCAATTAAAGGGGACAGTTCAAAAAGGTTAAGTGGCCACAGAAAATTAGAGCACGCCATAGTAAGGAGATATCAAAGTCCACATAGAAGAAGATGAGCAAGATGATATAAACCAACAAAATACTTTTTCATTAATAATGACAAAGTTCCTTACATGTGAAAAAGTGTACAAAATAAAGTCTACACAGCAAGGCGGTCTACCCACTAGACAACATGAAAATAAATCCTGGTGGGAGCGCAGGTTCGTATAAGAAGGACTAGCCTCCTCAACAAGTTGCTCATCTAACATAGCCATCCGATCCTTCTCCTCGGCAACACCAGCTTCTAGCTTGGCCAGCTTAGCCTGGAGGGACTGAATTTGAGTCTGAATTCGGGTAACCTCAGCCTGATGCTACTACTCCCTAGTCTACCTGGAAGTATGGAGCTTTATCATCTTCCTAAAGGTGGTATCAAGAAAATGATGAACTAAGCTTCAAGCCAATCTAGTTGGAAATGATAGAAGTGTTGAAGATCATGACGAGCTTGGAGAAATAGTGCAGCCCTCTGAGTAGTCATGTCAACGGGAGGGGTAGATAAGAAGTCATGCAGATGTCTACCTAGGGCCTTTGAGTTGAAAACAGTATGGCTATCAATGTTGAGGATTCTCTTGGAGGTAAAAGTCTCCGGATGGTTCTCCCAAAACATCTCCAACACCTCGCGCTCATGTGCAAGGAATCGGGAAGGCAACTCTGAACGCCAGAGCGCGCTCATGAAAGACCTAGTATCCTCTACCTTTATATTAGCATAGCATGTATTATGAGACTCAATCTCTAAAAGATGGATGGAAGAATCCTCGCCAGAGCCGGTATCATCGGTCGCCTCAGAACTCTGGTCAGCCTCACCAGTGGCCTTAGCAAGCTCATCAACTAGATCCTGCGGCGTGAAAAGCAAAAGGAGATAAGTCGCAAAGACAAGAAGTAGAAGAAGGTGGGTTACCCATACTCAAATTGAAACAAAGATCATGGAAAGATTACCCCAAAGCCCATGGGAGTAAATATGTTGTCACTTAAGTGAGGGGGCACCTTATGACCTTGAGCACCATCCTAACAAAAATAGATAAGATTTATTATTTTTTCTTTTCTTTAAGGAAAAAGAGAAATGTGCTAGCTTTAACAGACAATAATAATCCAGGTATGATAGTTTAATACCTAGCGAGTGCGTAGTATAGCTTTCACAGTAGGTCCCGCAGAATTAGGGAAGGTCGTCTCACTAACCTAAAAACAACGAAACAAGAACGTGAAGGTGAGCCGAATTGCATAGTAAAGTAAGAAGAAAAAGGGTAACAAAGAAAAGAATAAGGTATGACAGTATAACATCTAACTCATAGTGGTTCCCCCTCGTTGTTCTACAGTCAAAGGGACAATCGATGCGCTAACCTAAAATTAGGGAAATAGATAAATGCCAGAAAGTATTTACACATAAAATGTAAGCTCAAAAGATCCATGAAGATTAAGTATTTACCTGAGAGCTCGCCACTGAGATACCCACTAGAGATACCTCAACAGCCGGAGCAAGAGTGGTACTAACCGGAATGGTGACCAAAGTCTTCTCAAGCACAAAAACTAGTGGACTACTTACCTGAGAGTCCAAATATAGGTCCCATAACTAAAGGGACCACATCCGCAGATATGTTAAAAAAAACATAATACATAGATGTGTAACTAAGCTAGCAGGTAGAGGTTGTAAAGATCAAACTTACCACTGAAGCTGGTCTCATGGGTCTAGGAATGCCCCTCAGATAAGGGGACTTCGACCAAACTGGCTGAAGCAGATTCCCCTTTAGAAAATAAGGGGAGACTCACAGGTACTACCTGAGGAACTGTCTCTAAGACCTCACCACAGGCACTATAGGTGAGGAGGTCTCACTAGCACTACCCTGTAAGAGAAGAAAGATATGAAAATATATAAGCCTTCTGTAGTAATGAAAAAAGGAGGCATAAAAGATAAGTAAAGACAAGTAGGAATAGTTACTGGGAGAGGTGCTAAAATAATGCCTCCCATAAATACGATGGTTGTAAGATCTTCCCTGAAGGTAGAAGGGACTACTAAAGGGGGAACTGAAGATGCAGATGGAGAAGCGGTAATGACAACCAATTGGCATAAAAACAAATAGAAACACAGTATGAAAATGGAATCCCAATGGCATAGGAAAATGAATCAAAATGACAAAAATTCAATCCAGGCATACCTGAAGCCCCTCTAAAGGATAAGGAAGGAAGATGACATATGGGATAGTAGCAACGGATACAATGTCCTAGTTATGGAAAAATGGTCAGAAAACTAAACATAAACAAAGAAAGAGATGAATCCTAATGAGAATAAGCAATACCTGAGAGGTGGAGCGAACTTGTGTAACTAGATCACTAGATGCGATAGTGAAAATTTTCCTGGAAGATATAGGTGAAATATGAGGCTTATTGTCCATGGGCACAAAGACCTGGGAGATGGGAATCCTCCCTAAAGGCAATAGACCTGGGGCAGTGCCTCCCGTAAGTGGGGTCACTCCCCCAGTAGATGAATGGCCACTAGAAGAAGGTACCTATAACAAAAACAGACAAAAACAATACAGTCATGGATATAGAAAATATGACAAAGTAGATGAAGACCATAAAGAAGGCAGGATCAAAGTACCTTAGACGGTCCTATAGAGGAACTTCTCACCACTAAGGAGGGGCGAAGTGAAGAAAGGCGGCGAAGAGAAATATTCACCTATGTGTATAACAATGAGATATGACTCAAAATGTAATAAGTAAAAGTAAGAGACTCAGGAGAGCTAATGTTTACCTGGACTGAAGAGGAGGACACAAAAGAAGTCCTCATTGTCGTCAGAATACAGTAGATAACTGCAAAAAAAAGACAATGGCAGAGAAGATGTATTAGTAGAATAGAAAAAGAAAAGAGAATAATAACTAAGCAGAGGGAAATTACAAACCTCCCTAGATAGGCCCAAAGATGAGAATAACATAGAACTTCAGGCCCTAGGAAAAGGCCCCCAGGCAAGATATAGACGCGACGAATCTCTCGCCCTCATGGAGATACCCTATAAGTGTCGTAAAGATAAAGATAATTCATATATGAAACTATGTCCGGATGTGGGACTGCTGACAGGTAGAGAGCCTATCAGGGCACCCTCACTAAATGACTCCCTCGAAACTGGTAACAAAGAAAAAGTATCAGGGTGTTAATCATTATAAGCGTCAGTGACACTCATCTCATTAGAAGAAGAACCGGCATCATCATAAGGAGTGTTTTTATAATCGACTAGTTTGTCTTCAAATGATAGAGAAGGGGAACCAGCAAGTGAAACCCCACGAAAATTAGTTTAGCTAAGTAAAAAGGAATTAGGTGTAGTACCTTCACATATGGGAATGGAAGTAACAGCAGGATCTTTAGTAGATAACCCAAGGGCCTCATAGCCCTGCTCTCGTACAGTCCAATATGTCTCCTCTACCCCAAGGTCAATAGTGTCAGGCCCTTGGTCTGGTGTAGGAGAAGGATCAGAGGTCCAAGTACTAGTCTTCTTTTTCTTCTTCCTACTCCTCCTGGTTCTTACTGGAGGGGGGGAGTAGGATCAGCAGTGGCAATAGTGGAAGTAATAGTAGTAACAAGGGCAATGGTAGCTGGTATAAAGCTAGAAACATCCACTTTGGGATGATTCCTCTTTGAAGAGGCATAAGCTCTTGACCTGCTCCTCGACTTCTTGTGCCTAGCAGGCTGAGGCTCGGGTTGATTAGAATAAATGGACTCGTCGAGCAGAGGCCTCACCAAGATTGGAGTGAACTAATCAAGAGGAATATTAAGGATGGTACTCTAATGCCACACTGACCTTTGGGTCCTCTTACCCAATTACCTATCATTATTGGAATTTTTATATAAATACTCATGAGGGTAATTCCTTACACAGTTTTGGATCAACGGAACCTACTTCTACCAAAGGGTGAACCTCGAACGAGGGAAGGAGGGCAGGTAATCTCGATAAGGTATAAATAAATTTTACAGATGACCAACCCTATCAACCACCCCCTCAAATGTGGAATTGGTAAAAGCCTCACGGTATCGTTCTGAGGGGGAGGTGATCGAAGGATAAACAGGGGTATGAACCCCCTGATCATAACTAAATTGCCTCCTCACTCTCTCAGAGTGATATAACTCCACACCTTGACCCAAGTTAGTGAGACAAGGAACAGTGCAAGGAAAAATCATAACGACCACAGAAATGTGGGGGTAGGTAGGAACATACTTAGAATCAACAGGGCAGTAAAAAGTGCCCCCAGTAACTGAGAAAGAATGCGAAGATAAAATACCTCCAATAATCTTACAGTAAGGCCTGAAGGAAAACTCATTGATGTTGTATATAAAAGACCCAAGAGGAGTCTAAGGAGTCATCTTGTGCCATCTCACAAGCATGATCAACCCCACTGTGGCAAGACCTAGCCTTCGGGGCAAAGTTGGGAAACCTCTCAAATAAGAAAGACATGATGGTGAAAGTGTTAGCAAAGTTGATAGCGTCAGAACAACCACAGGAGTGCTCAACATCCACATGGGCGGCCTAATCTAGCCAAATGTAAAATATCCAAAAGTCACCCTGCCCTCCCTCGAGCAAACCTTACAAAAATCTTGAACAAAATCTCATGAGGAGAGTCATCCAGTCTCCCATGATGAAGAAATCTACACAGAAAAGTGACAAAAAATTCTAGCAAGTGTGAGGGGGAGTTAAGTTTTAGACCCTCCCGACTCCTCAAGGCCCTGCTCGATCTCTCACCTTTGGGTAGCTGCTTAAAGTCCTTAAACCAATATCTCTACCATTTGGTGAAAGAATGTTTGGTGGTCCCAATTAAGTTTCTAGCTACGTATTTCGAGCACTCGCCTAAGGCGGAATGAAGTTCTCCCCCATTTTGTTCCTCGGTATCATCCTCAAAACCATCACTAAGGATATGGTTCTTTAAGTAAGGAAGGGCGAATAGCTCACAAATGTCCTCCAAAGTGATGGCAAATTTCCACCAGTCAGTAATAAAAGTATGGGAATCCCTACTCCAACGAGAAGTCAGTAAAGTAAAAGCACATTCCTGGTTGGCAATAGAATAAGCCTTAAGACTACTAATAGTGGTAATAAGACCTATCCCCTAAATAACAACTATGTGCGAGGGAGTTTACAAGACATAATCCACCCAAATACCCCATTCCTCAATGGCACCCTCATACGCCTTGACTTCAACATTATAATGGGGAAAGTCACCCCTGTCTACGCATACTCTAAGTATTAAATTAGGTAACAATGGGAAAGTCAGAAGACTCACCTAGACCCACTTGGGGTCGCTCATTGATCTTGGCCATGAACTACTGCTCGAAATTTGCAAGAGAAATCACTAAGGTATCCTCTTTGTTTTAGTAAGTCGCTAACCGATAAAGGCCAAAATCTCTTTGTTGACGAGCAACAAGATACTCCCTTTGGAATTTGGAATAAACCACATGAGAGGAGGAAAAGGTACCTCTTCTGGCGAGGATCCCCCAGGACGAGGAGTCCCCAATTAGGGTAAGCACTCCTGTAAGAAAGAAGGTCTCAAAAGCGAGGGACCCCCTAGATGAGGAGGCTCCAATGATAGATATGGTGACAGACGAGGAACCCATCCTCGCAAACATCCCAGTGGATGAGGAAGTCCTTATTGTAGGCACTACAATAGACGAGAATACCCCCAAAGAGGTCATCTCAACAGACAAGCCTCCAAAAACCCCAGAAACAGAGTTTAAAGTTTTAAAAGAAACAGTGGTGGCTCCGGTGACCAAAATCGTCGAGATAGTGATGAAGATGGGCATTGCACCCACTATCACCACAATGGTGAAAGTGGTGATGGTGTAAGTAGGGATTTGAGAATATGAAGAGTCCATTTGGTTTGGTAAAATAAGGAAGGAACCAAGGTGTCTATGGAATCTTTCGACTTCTTATCTCTCTCCCTCTAAAGAACTTGAGTTTTGAAAGCAAATGACAAGGTAAAAAGAGAAAGAAAGTTAAAAGGGGGGTTTTATACCCTATTGAGATACTAGCATACTGTCAATCAAAAAGAGGACTGAATTTTTTCCAATGATGAGATGTGTGTTCCCTAGATGATATGTGCTACCTCGAGACCATAAAAGCAGGCTGAAGCGACAGACCTAATTAATGCAATATTGATGGTTCATATTCTAAGATATAATGAATCATTGCATATAAAAATATTTGGTATACCCAACTCATATATTTTTGTATGAGGGGACTAATGTATAGGGGTACACACTCAATGGATCAAAAGCTTGGGCGAGCAGGCCCAATTGGCGAAGAGGCACTCACCACGAGCACCACCAAGAATTAGAACTTGGGCGAGGAGGGCCCCAGTAAGGCCTCCTCGCATCATTTTTCCCAGAATTCATAAAATTAGAACTTGGACGAGGAGGGCCCCAGGAAGGGCTCCTCGCCCTAATTTCCCCAAAGTTCACAGAATTAGAACTTGGGCGAGGAGGGCCTTAGGAATGGCTCCATGCCCCAATTTTCGCAAAGTTCGCAGAATTAGAACTTGGACGAGGAGGGCCCCAAAATTGGCTTCTCTCCCTCATAGACACAAAGTTCGAAGATATTAAACTTCAACGAGGAAGCCCACTAGGAATGGTTCCTCTTCCCAAAATGCCCAGATGTCATGAACTTATAATTTGGGCGAGAAGGCCCATTACAAAGAGCTCCACGTCCCAAATAACTTAGAAAATAATATCAATGAAGTTTGGGCGACGGGGCCCAGCACAAGTGGCTGCTCGCCCAAAAAATTCAAAAGTCACAAGAATAAAGTATGAACGAGGAGTCCCACCATGAGGAGCTCCTCATCCCCAGAAACCCTTCTCCTTACAGAATAGAACCACTGGACGAGGAGGTCCACCTAAAGTGACCTCCTCCCTAAGATTTGTTACTCACATGAATGTCAAAGCACTAACATGTTAATTTCTTGTACAGGTAGCCTAGTTGAGCAAGCAGGGCTCAAAAAGGCAAGTTGGTATCTCTTGGGAGTTTTAGCTTAGTGGCTTAAGAACAAGGTTTGTTGAGAAAGCTCAACCAGATAGCACTTTAAAATTGAGAGAACACTAGTAGATAGATCCTAGGGGTCACTCAGTCCTTATGCAGCTCACGCCTAGTCATAATTGGAGTGAGCAACGAAGGGGTTGCTCATAAGAAATGAACAGTTTACAAAGTAATTTTAGAGGAGGTGGTCCTTGAGACCTCTCCTCAAGTTTGTAAAAGATTTTAGAGGAGGTGGTCCTTGAGATCGTCCTCGAGATTACAAAGTTTGTACAATAAGTTACCGTTTTAAAAGATATTTACCAAATCGAATAGTTTGTCATCAAAAACATACATATTTACTTTTTGACTTTAGTTTTCACCAGGTGGCACCTATCAGAGGAGACAGGCGGCTACACACAGATAGGGACAAAAGGTACATTGCAAAACTTGTCCCTCACCAACCCCATCAGTTTTGGCACCCAAAAAGTGCCAACTCATCCTTAGTTCCCAACTATAAATAGGACCTTAGGGCAAGGTCAAGTCATAATCACGACTCAAGTCATACCGTTACCCTGTCAAAATCAGCCCAGATACCTAGTGTTTCTCTCCATTCTCTCTCTATAAGTGATGAGTGTTTTGCTCCTTCATTCCACCTTGATAGCCATCATTCTCAGGAATTTCTCTTGAGAAAAGTTACTATTATTGTAGTAAAGATCATCTTATTAGAGGGATCAATTCATACTTTGGTTCCATTTTTACTAGAAGGAGAAGGTTTTTCCAGGTAGTTCTCTAAAAGCTCTTCAACACCTTGAAGGCAGGGTCTATTGGAGTGGGTCACACCTCACCCTTTCTAGTTATTTATAGACTCCAGTATAGCTACCCTCCTAAAAGGGGCCTAAGAGGTCTCTCACACACTTACACGGTCCACACTTAGTCAAATTGGTGAGTAGCCAAGGTGTTTTCCATAAAATGTTTTTGAACTTATCATTGTCGAGTGGCCCTCAAATCCACTCACAATTTTTCTTAAGATTTCTTAAAAAGTTACCATTTGAGAAAATATTTACAAAATCATACTTTTTGACACTATGCCCGACATATTTTCTTTTGGACTTTGGGTTGGGCTAGATGTCATCTGTTAGAGAGGACATACAAGAAATAGTGAAATGAAATGAAAATTACACTTCAGATATTATCTCAAAGGAATACCCTTTTAGCGCGCACATGCCATATCTGCCCTAGTGTTTTCTTATATATAGAGCCATTGGGAAAGGTCAAAACATAACAGAAAAGCACAAGTTAACAATGTTACTCGGCCAAAATACCACCAGAAAGTATTCTCTCCCCTTCTCCCTCCTCGGTACTTGAAATGCTTGTCTCTTCACTCCCAAGAGCCATCACCTCCAAGTAATCCATTTTTCTTAGTTGTTATTATTCAAAAGTAAATAGCTAATAATTGTATTCTTTATATAGCAATCATAGGACCACCATTATTACTAGAAATAGTTAGTTCTTATATCTTTGCTACTCATGAGACCTTGAACACCTTGAAGGTATCTTCCATTGGAGTGGGTCATGCCTTGCCAGATCCAGATATTCATAGACCCCATTACAACCACCCCCTTACAAATATAAATCATTATGATGCACGAGTGGCATGAATATCCTTTGGGTGAGATAGGGTTTGGGTTATAACTTCTCTAAGTGAGGCAGTTAATACGTTCAGTGGTTCCATTTAAATTAGGTGTGTGATTATACGTAGAAGTAATGCTTTGAAAGAATAGACTAAGGCTAATCGAGATTGAATATAGCTGATGTACTATTTTTAATGTATGATGGGGTGAGTCTACACCTAGAATTAGGAACTCGAGAGGTTAGGGTTGATATTTTATGCTATTATTATAGGGTTATATATGTGATATACCTTTTTATGATAGCTATGCTAGTACGACTCGGTAGTGTAGGGTCGCTATGTGTATGTGCATTGCTTTAACCTAGTTTTTAGGGTTATTAATGTGTATGCTTTAGCCCGTTAGTGAGGGTTGAAATAACTTTTGTGTTTATATGAATTGCATATCATATGTGAGTGCTTGTGGCATATCGTACTAGGAGGGATTCCATGATGGAGCACGTGTGACGCGAAATGTGTTGGTACCTCGGTGAGTAGACGGGCTCCTCCTTTGTCATATTTTTTTACCCCAGGGTCAAGCATCTAGGTTCCCATGACCGAGAGGGCCTTCGTGGATATTTCTTTCATAATTATTGGGTATGGTAGTCTTTATGACTGATGGGTAAACGTGGTGATTTATCCCTTGACGTGTTGAGGTCTTAGGTTTGGGATGACCGGAGACTATAACTAGTACACAGAAGAGATCCCCAAAGACAATATGAGTAGGCCTTTATTATTTGTGGGCACAAGATATGCTCATCTATTTGTACAAGATGAAAGTTATACCTTTGTATGCATATTAGACAAGAGTAGATTTTTTCTCCTACAATATGCGATTATTGTGTAGCGGTGCCCAATAATTTTATCGATTTATATGTTATACTAGAGATGTATATGACCTATAGTAAGGATGTCTACCTACATACATACAATTTTCATGTGTGTTTTACATATATTAAAGACATGTGTATTATAATATTGGCATTAGATAGTTAAATAGGTATCGTCTTGAGATATAATCATGTCATGGGTATATTAATTATTTGGTGAGGAGTACCGTAGGTTTTAGACTATAACACGACTTATGTTTTATAATGTAACAGATGAACCTAAAGATTAGAAAATAAAGATTAAATAATGAAATTGTCAAGCTTTAATCACATGGGCGACATATGGGTTCGGGATTTATAACCGCATGATATTTTAGGTTGTTGTGTTGGATAACTAATAACTTAAAATATGTTAAAAAACGAGCGAATGATGTGTAGTTATGATGTGACCCAGATTCAATTATAATCCTATTCTGCAAATGCATGTTCTTTATGTTTTCTATTAAAAACAGTTTTTATAGGTCCTGATTGCGGTAGTTTGTGTTGATACAGGATCGTTGGAGGAGGAGCTCTAGCAATGTCCCATTTTTTACACCCAGGATTGTAGAAGTCGAGCAAGTGTAGATCATCTTTTTATTCAACTTCTTTATTTTTAGTTTGGTTGTACATGTATATTTACATTTAGAGATGACTTACATTATTTTATTGGGGATTGGTATCAGAGTTGGTTTTTATGGATCTAGTATTCCATTATATTGACTTTTTTCTTTTGACTCTTATTTATTTCTTATGCTAAGAATGTTACCATAAGTTTTAATTTTTGTGCTTTTTATGGTAGACCTGATCAATCTATTTATGGATATTTTAGGGTATCAAATTTTGGATCAGAGCATTCTAGGTTATAGTGTCCTATGGATCTTGGGTGTGTTCATCTCTTTTTTTCATTGCGTTCTTTATCTACTTTCAAGCTTTACCATGTAGGCTTTGTATTCTCTATAAAGACGACCATTTGGGAGGTTTTGTGTCATTTTTAACTCATGAACTACTCGATTAGACCAACTATATAGGAAGGGTTACTTATTTGGATTTCTCTTGTGAGACATCACATGAATGAGGTTGACTTCGGTCGGGAGTTAAGGGCTTTTTGTACGCGAGACCTTTATCAAGTGATTAGCATATGATCTGAGGGGAAATATTTTCACTCACCACCTATAACGGCATAGGAATAAGTTTTCAAAGACCTCGTCTATGCAACCATGTGATAGTCAGTATGAGGAAGAGTTTAACTATGTTTCTCTTTCTTCACCGGGAGAGATAGATACGAAGGCAAAGGAGGATGTTCGCATTATCAGCTAGTACGAGAAAGACTTTTTGAGTTGGAAAAGCCCTGAGGTGAAGGGTTTGACAGGTGTTACTAGGTAATCCGTTGTTCACCACTTGCGCTCGGGTGGTTGAAGTTACCCTCCCATATCAGTAGGAGAATTTTAACCATTATGGGGATAGAGTCCCTAAGATTTGGAAGAACGAGAACAAAGTAGGCCCAATAAATAAATACAGTGAGGCGTGGACTCGAGTGAGGAGACCTCACTAGTAGAAGGATCCGCTTAGTGGGGGATGACCCCAATGGGTTTCCAAAAGTAGACGATATGATTAATTTGGTTAGTAGGTCCAGTAGAATTCTAGCCATTACATCCCCGACCTATGAAAATAAGGTAAATGAGGAAAATTTTAGAATTTGTGATCAATGTGGTAGGGTCATCAAGGTCACCAATGGGGCCTCCATTTCGATAGTCCTTATCAAAAGGTGTTAAGCTTATAGAAGGTGAGTCCCCCTATTTATTAGATGCCTTAGTTGAACCCAACTTTTTGGAGTACATTATGGGGGATTACGGTCACGTGGAGGTGTCCCTAATAGTCTGAGTCTCTTCCATTTTCACTTAGATAAATGTTGATTTATCACCAATGTAAGAGATTTATTTTTGCCATAGAAATAGAACTTGCATAAAATCTTTCGCGAGGGAATTTCATAGAATTGACCTTGTTAGTGAATAGTAAATGTGTCGTGGGAGTAGACACCATAATTTTTTATTTGGTTGAGCATTCGGGGTCGGTGTTACTTTGAGAGAGTTCCAAAAAAGGGATGGTTCACTAGGTTTGGCCTCTCAGGAGCATGTTAGGATTAAGATACGGGAGTTTTGGGTGTTACGTAGTAACGATCGATTGGACCAGTCTAAAAAGTGTCCGCCTTTGACAATTGAAACTTAAAGAGTTATAATCAATGATGAAATCATGCGGAGAATATCTTGAAGGTAGGTTTTTACCATCATCAGGCATAGACACATCATTAGTGAATTTTTGACCGAGCGAATGGGTAGTTTGTTGTGAATTGCGATGATACCTTGTCGAAGAGAGAATGATGTAGTATTGGTGTTCGCTACACCCACATCTATGATTAAGGGTGGTTTACCAAAGTTAGGTATATATATTATATTAGGAATACATCCTTTTCTCTGATTGAGGACAATAGAGGGTTGCATTTTTGGGGAAAAATTTCCCGTGGGGTCCCCCAAACATAGAGAGGTGGTTTTGACCAAGGTGCGTATTTGGTCATTCACTTTACATTCCATAAATGAGTAGGAGTATTGAGGTACAAGAGTATATTCATATGTATATGATGAGGTCTCGGGGTCCCCGGGAGGGCATGGGACAATTTGTGGCCATTAGAATTGATTGACCACATTAATTTAGGCTACGAGTTAAGAAATGATTAGTGTGTGGGTGTTTGGGAAAACCTTAGGGGGGAGGTTTCCTTATTAGAGTGTGTGATTGTTGAGGAAATCAGCTAAAGGATTTGAGAAAAGGCGAAAGTATGGTTTGGAGCTCAGGCATATTGGAGAAATTATGCAATTTGGAATTCCAATAGTGAGTAGGCAACCCATTGGGAATTTCCTCTAAAAGGCATAGATAGGGCTTGGACCGTGGAGTTTCACCTCACTTTTTCATCGTCAGTACGCAGGATGTTTTCAAGTACACGATGAAGAGAATTCTTGAGGGACCAGTTGTTGTTCAATGATTAGACTAGTTGGTTTAGAGTATAACCAAACGTAATTTATAATGAAAGATACCTAGATGTGTATTAGGTTGTAGATGATAGATTCAGTTACACTAGTGGGAGGATGCTACGGGGCAGATTTTTTTAGATTTTTTACTAAGAATATAATGAATTCGAATTTCGAGGAGAAAATTCCTTATTTAAGTGGTGAAAGAATGTAATACCACATATTTCTATGCATATTATTAAATTAATTCAATTATGAAAATTAATTGTGTATGTTTGTTGTGACTACAGATGTCACCATTTATATTGTTATGTGTTATTTTAGTTGGATTGGAATTAGGACTTAAGACACGGTGATTAATTAATAGAATTAATTAATATTCGAACTCGTATCAAGAAAATATTAATTAACTGAGTTGTTATTTATTTACTTTGGTATATTTGGTAATTGGATTTTGGGATGCGTAGAATGTCAGTTTATAGTTTAAAATGATTATTTAAAGGCTTATTGGGTTAGTATAAGGCTTGGGAATGGTTTTAATTCAAGTAGAGTTATTTTGTGGCCTTTTAGGTGAGGCCCATATGGGGACCAACCCCAATTTCGGGATTGAAGGGTTGTAAGGGGTCATTAAGGATCTCATTTTCTCACAAACACAATGGGGAAGCACTAGAAGAGCTAGAGAGACAAAGCACAAAGAGGAAAGGAAGATTTGGGATAATTCGGAATTGATTTCTCAATTAATTCATAACGCAAGTTTTTTATAGAATACGATTATGGTTGAATGTGTTTTATTATTGTGATTACTCATCGAAATCTAAATATAATCATAACCAAAATTTGATTTGAATGATTAATTGGTTTAAATTCAAGATAAATTAAATCCGAATGTTAATTAGATTGAATCCCCTTTATAATGATTGATTTCTTCATCAATTTGGTTTAAAACTAATAGATTATGATTTGAATCTATTTTATTTGGAGAATCATATAAAACCCTATGTTTAATCGAATCAATCCATTGAAATTTGTAAAATTGGATAAACTAGGGTTTATTGAATGTTGAATTGGGTTTTAATTAAATCTTGGGTTAGATTTGGGATTTGATGATGGAATTAGGTTCCAGTGTATGTTTTGATGTGTTTTTGTAAATTGATGTCGATTTGGTGTCTTGATGATGTTTTTGGGTTCACTAATAGAGGTTTGAGAGAAAAAAACTTGGATTGAAAATGAAGAAACCCGTAATGGGGGGAAATTAGGATATCACAGTGTCAAACTGTCAACCGATACCAAGCCCCGATTGACCGGTGGTAACAGTTATTGCCTAGGATGGACATTTGTAAATTGGTTGGAAATTTTTGGGTTTTAGACCTAGGGTTAGGATTTGCTAACCTATAGTTTTTATGTTCTCATAGAATAGAGATATGTTCTTATGATTCGAATCATTGGAAATTGATTTTAGGACAGTTAAATATTTAATAAAATCATTGATTTAAAGGGATTAAATGGAGGATTTAGCATTCGAGGGTAGAGTCAAGTGTAGAATAGGTTTGTTCATTGGGAATTGGGTAAATTAAGGGATGGATTTTTTGTTGAGATTGATTTAAATCGTTGTGATGTATGAGTGTCATGAATATCCTTTGGGTGAGATAGGCTTTGGGTTATAACTTTCCTGAGTGACGTAGTTATTGTGTTCGGTGGTTTCTTTTAAATTGGGTGTGCGATTCGTCCTAGAAGTAATGCCTTGGAAGAATAGATTAGGGCTAATGAAGATGGAATATAGTTGATGTACGATTTTTAATGTATGATAGGGTGAGTCTACACCTAGAATTGTGTACTCGAGAAGTTAGGGTTAATGTTTTATGGGATCATTATAGGGTTATAGATGTGTTATACCTTTCTACGATAGGTATAATAGTATGAACCGATAGTGTAGGGTCGGTATGTGTATGTGTATCGCCTTAAGACATTTTTTAGGGCTATGTATGTGTATGCTTTAGCCCATTAGTGAGGGTGGAAATTCCTTGGTATTTTATATGAAATGCATACCATGTGTGAGTGCTCGTGGCATATCGTACTATGAGTGATTCAATAATGGGGCATGTGCAACGTGGACCGCGCTAGTACCTGGATGAGTAAGATCTTCCTTGGTTATATTGTTTTACCCCAGGGTCACACGTCTAGGTACCCACGACCGAGGGGTTCTTCAGGGATATTTCTTTCATAAATCTTGGGTATGGTAGGCTTTATGACTGATGGGTAGACATGTGATTTATCCCTTGACATGATGAGGTATTAGGTTTAGGACGACCTAAGACTATACCTATTATGAGCAAGTGATCCCCGAAGCCAATAAAAGTAGGCCTTTGTTATTTGTGGGATCGAGAGATATTCATCTATTTGTACGAGCTGAAATATATACTTTTATATGGACGTTATACGAAAGGAGAGTCTTTCTCCTATAATATGTGATTATTTTGTGGCATACCAGAGATAGTTAACCAATTTATATGTTATAATAGAGATATACATGACCTATAGTATGGATGTATACCTACTTACTTACTATTTGGATGTGTGTTTTACATATACTAGAGATGTGTATATTGTACTATTGGCATGAGATAGTCAAATGTGTCTAGACTTAAGATATACTCATGTTATGGGTATATTGGTTATTTGGTGAGACATACCGTAAGTTTGAGACTGCAACACAACTTATGATGTGTCCCGGATTCAATTACAATTCTACTCTATAGAGGATTGTTGTTTATGTTTTTTTAAATTGTTTTTATAAGGTCCTAGTTTCTGTTGATGTAGGATCATTGAACGAGCATCTCTAGCAACGTCCCATTTCTTACTCCCAAGATTGTAGAATTCGAGCAAGTGTAACTCGTCCTTTTATTGTATTCTTTTATTTTTAGTTTGGATGTGTATGTATATTTACATTTAGAGATGACTTATGTTATTTGGTTGGTGATTGGTATCAGAGTTCGTTTTGTGTGGATTCAGTATTCCAATATATTGTCTTTATTTTTTTTCCTATTTATTTCTTATGCTAAGAATGTTACCAAAAGTTTTGATTCTCGTGATTTTTGTGGTAGACCTGATCAATCTATATATGAATTTTTTAGGGTATCATAGGTTCCTGTTAAACATGAAGATGGACCAGTCGTGAGGTAATCTGAAACTCCCCTGTAGATTTCTCCCTCCTAGTTTCTGAATTACCATATAATCATAGTTTAGCTACCTACACTCGGTTCTCGCTAACCAGGAAGGTTAACCCAATATGAGGTCATCTGAAACCCCACAGATCTTTCTTCCTCTCGGTGTTTGAAATACTATATATTCACACTTAATCTACTTATCTTCGGTTCATGCTCAATAGGAAGGTTAACTAGTCTTGAGGTAATCCTAAACCCCACTCCCCAGATCTTTCTCTCTCTGTATGTATGAATTACCGTATATTCACACTTAAGCTACCTATCTTTGGTTCCCACTAACCTGTAAAGTTAACCATTCTTGAGGAAATCTAAACCCCTCCCCCCCCCCCCCCCCCCCGGGATCTTTCTCCCTCTCGGTGTTTGAATTACCATATATTCACACTTAAGCTACTTATCTTCGGTTCTTTCTAACCGAGAAGGTTAACCAGTCGTGAGGTAATCTGAAACCCCCCTGAGCTTTCTCCCTCTCAGTATTTAAATTATCCTATGTTCAAATTTAGCCTATCTATCATAGTTTTTCGCTCACTAAGAAGGTTAACCAGTCATGAGGTGATCCGACCCACCCCCCACCCCCCGTAGCTTTATCACTCTTGGTGTTTGAATTACTGTATGTTCACACTTAAACTACCTATATTCGGTTCATGCTAACCAGTAACGTCAATTACTCATGATGAAATATGAAACCCCCCGGAGATTTCTACCTCTCAGTGTTTGAATTACCATATATTCACACGTAAGCTACATATCTTCTCTTCCCGCTAACCATAATGGTTAACCAATCATGAGGTAATATAAAAAAACTCAGAGCTTTCTCATTATCGGTGTTTGAATTATCATATATTCACACATGAGCTACTTATCTTCGGTTCCTACTAATCAAGAAGGTTGACCAGTTATGAGGTAATCTGAAAATCCCTGGAGCTTTCTCCCTCCCGGTGTTTTAATTACCGTATATTCACAGACTCACAGTTAAGCTACCTATATTTGGTTCCCTCTAACTAGGAATGATAACCAATAGTCAGGTAATGCTAACCCACTCCCCCCCCCCCCCCCCCCGAAGCTTTCTCCCTATCGGTGTTTCAATTCTCATATATTCATAGTTAAGATACCTATCTTCGGTTACCTCTAACATGGAAAGTTAACCAGTCATGAGGTAATCCAAAAGCCCACCCCCCGGGGGAGCTTTCTCACTCTCAGTGTTTGAATTACCATATTTTCATACTTAATCTACCTATCTTTAGTTCCCGCTAATCAAGAAGGATAACCAGTCATGAAGTAATCTGAAACCCTCTTGAATTTTTGCCCTCTCGATTTTTGAATTGTATATTCACAATTAGGCTACCTATTTTCGATTCTCGCTAACCGAGAAGGTTAATCTGTCTTGATGTAATTCTAAACCCCCAGATCTTTCTCTTATAATATTATCATATGTGCGATACGCTCGTAACGCACGAGTCTTGTCCATCATCGTCATACCCATGTTATGATGTATTTCCCTATTTTAAGTTATGTTATTATTATGGTTCTCTTATTATTTGGTTTCATTTTACTTTATTTTATTTTTATATTATCTTATTATTTTTAGTTTGGTCCCTCTCTATTCCTATCCTGCCTATTTTTCCATTTTTAGGATGCTTTATTATCTTTTATATAGATGCCACGTATATAAGTTGTTTATTATTATTTATCAAACGTATTTTAGGGAAGCGACAAATATAAAGTCATCATATATTAGTCCCAAGCATATAAAAGTCCTATTCTCCCTCGCACAGTGTCGATTATTGTATAAAAAGAAATATCCTATAAAGTTTTGTAAGAAACAATATAAGAATGCGATAAAACATACAGTGCATAAATAAAAAGAGAAAATGAAGAAACTTACTCGTGGTGAATCCGTGGGACAAACCCCCAACACCCTGTGGTGCTCGCACTCCTGCAAGAGGAACTTTGTGCCCTCCTTGTCCACCGACAAAGGAGGATCATAATCCACCTGTGCCCCTGATGTCGCGAGCTCACCCTGCCAAGCTACCGCCTTTCAACTTTCAGTGTGAGAGTCCATACCCTAGTTCCCCATGGACTCCATAACAAGTAATGATGACCAAGGCTTAGCCTCAAATGACCTCATCGGCTCCCTTGTCCAACATCGACCTCCCCCTAACCTGATTCAGGTTAAGGTCCTGAACCTCCTTATCATCTACCACAATGGGATCCTAGGGGTCGATAATATGTAGTTATCCTAGAAAAAACCAAGGAAACTCTCAAGACAACATAAAAAGCACACTTAGATAGAGAAGAATAAGAGTCAAAAAGGAATGGAATGAAGAAACTGCCAAGGATCCCTCCTTTTATAAGCTTCGGGGAAGGAAACATTTGATCGAACGATTAAACATTTTCAAACATTGACTAAACGGTTAATCACTCCTTACCGTTCCCAATGCCTAGGATGCTTTGACCGAATAGTTAAAGGGATGGTTGACCAAACAGTTAATCTCCTGGCCTTTTTTCAATAAAACCCAAGTTTTCTACCCCTTACACCCACATCCACACTCCAGCTAAAACTAGGTAAATCTATTTTTTTACCATTCTAGTTTCGACGAAGAGTATCTATATGCGCACCCTCTTAGTCGACCGCCTCTCTACACACCCCGATTTGCAATCAGGGTGTGAGTCATTTATCCCACCGAGTGAATAACCCTCAGCCAATGCCCGCTAAAAATCCTAAGGGAAAAATTGGGAAACCACCCTAAAAAAATAATAGGACAAAACTATAGAATAAAACTTTAAGGGGAAAAAGTATATAACTTAAAACCTGCCAAAAACTTAAAAATCCATCACAGTGGGGTTAAAGTCCCCCATTAACCCTTTAACCGAACTGTTAAGGGCTTTCATCGTCCATTGACCAAACGGTTAAAGACTTTAATCGAATAGTTAACAATCCCTGGGTAATGGTTAAACATGTCTCCCCCCTCCACCATACACGTGGCAAGCACTTTAACTAGTTAAAGGCCCCTTTGAACGAACAGTAAAAGGACCCCAATTGATCCCTATACGAGGAGGTCCCCGCAAACATTAAAAAGACCCAACATTGATTCAGTTTTTTAACTTTCTTCTCCTCCAAGCATCCGAGAAACTCGAGCTCAGTCAGAAAAAAATTCTGAATGAAGTTCGTGCATCAAAAAAGTCGCATAATATTAGTGAAGTTCATACTTTTTAAAATTTCATTTCCCCCGAATGGAGTTCGTACTTTTGAAAAGTTTCTTCCTCTATGAAAGATAAGCAAACCTCTATGCGCACTCCACGAAAGTCAGCACCTTTAATGAAGATATGCCCAACGGAATGGTGCCACCTCAAAGGGGACACTCACTTGGGAAAAAATTCGACTTACACTACAAGGGTAAACAAACTCTGTAAAAACTTCGGTTCAATACCCAGAAATATATATTTTGATAAACTATCCATATCTATTTATCTCATTTAGTCCAACCCCCGTTTAAGGGACCAGGTATGCACTTTACAGCGTTTATATTTTAAATCTTGGTTTGTAACCCAGCACCTCTGTTTGTTGAGGTTAAATGACATGATCATATGTTAAATAAATGTTAATCAAATGTCACGACTAAATACAACCTGAAAACATACTTTTCAAAATCGTTCTCAGGATAGTTTCAGTGAGCCGAGTCATTCTGACACTGCTAAAACCAAAGTTTAAAATCGGACTACTCTCATCGCTTCTCCAAGCGAACAATTCCCATCGCTATGATGGCTTCCCCGAATATATGTTTTCTTGTAAATACTTGCCAAGCATTGACCTTTGATTAACGTATTTTTAACATATGAATATATCAATCCAACTTGTAGTGGAAATGCTATATTAAGGACTAGGCACCACAAATGCCATAATGTTGTATATTGTATACTTGGTATCTCGTTGCCTACACCCGTAAATATGCCCCGTTTGTTGGAACTACGTTAGCTTTGATCCCAAGTACCCTAGGGTATGTAGGGACTATACTAAACTAAATTTGTGAAGCCCAAGACTCATAATACGTATCTTGGCGTATTATTTCTTTGGGATCCCTTCATCTCTAACCCCCATATATAATCCAATCCCGTTGTTAGAACTATGCTAGCTTTTATCCCAAGTCCCCTTGGGTATATAGGCGCTATACCGAATTAAATTTGTGAAGCCCAGGCCTCATATATGTCTCTCAATGTATTATTTCTTAGGATTACCCTCATCTCTAGTCCAAACACCGCGCCCTATAATCCAACCCAGTTCTTAAAAATACATTGTCTTTGATCCCAAGTCCCTTGAGGTACATAGGCGCAATACCAAACTAAATTTGTGAATCTCAAGCCTCACAATATGTCTCTTGGCGTATTATTTCTAAGGGATGCCTCCATCTCTTGTTTAAACACCCCCATATATAATCATACCCCGATATTGAAACTACGTTCGCTTTCATCCTAAGTCTCCTTGGTTACGTAGGTGTTATACCAAACCAAATTCATGAAACTGAAGTCTCAGGATACATATCCCGATGTATTATTTCTTAGGGATGCCTCCATCTTTAATCTAACCCCACCTTTCTCAAACTAAGTGGTCATCTCAATCACTTCGATCAGGCCGAGGACTACGACACCTCTGGAATTTTAGCCATGCTAATTAGGGATACATAGATCTATGTCGAGGACTTCTGGTCCAATCCAACCCCAAATATACCCCCTCGCCTTATACACCTCCAATTTTTTTTAAACGTTCAACAACACGCGTTAGTCGGTGATCACCGGATAATGATGAATGTCCTTGCCAGCAACTTCAGGTCGACTCCCATTTTGAACCACCACCAAATCTATCCTCTTTATCACAGATAGTTTATCCTCCCCTAAGGCTAAGTCCTCACTCTTTCACACACATCAGGTTTGAACATGTGTATAACCGAACTATGTAGGATTTGATCCCAACTCCTCTTGGGTACAAAAGTGCAATACCAAATCCTTCTCGTGAGCATAAGCCACAAAAATATATATCTCTATATGTTGTCACAACATAGATGCATCCATATCTTACATTACCTTTCTATTCCTCCTCACCTTGAATGAGATATCAAACTATCTCAAACTACGACTTCTCACGCATGAACACACAGACCCTCAACAACCTCCCATTACACACGACTAGCTCGCTCGAACTCTTATATACACCCTAAACAACCTTATGTTATACAATCCAAATTGTCTTTTACTCCTATATACATATTAACGGCCAACCATTACTCCAAGATGAGATTTCTCACAAATTTACATACAAACTAATGGCCACCTGCTATCCCAAATACACACTCGCACACAAACATTCTTGTGTACCCACCCCGATTAAGTGACGTTCATACACCTCTCACTATTATCTTTTCATACCTAAGCACTATCTACTTTTAAAGGATTCTCAAACTAAGATCTCTAATCATGTTCTAAAATAAAATAAAAAGTAATAACATAATGTTAAGAGTTATAATAAGCATATAATTTAGGAAACATAAAGGACAAGTGAGGTGCCTAATACCTATCCCACTCGTAACCCGATTTTTGAACCCCACAAAAAGAATTTTTAGATCAATCGCAGACCTAAATCTACCTTAGGATTAGCCCAAAAGGGCTAACCCAAACCTTTTGTTTGTTTCTATATAAAATAAACGGGCAATTCTGAATGATCGACAACCCTTCGCACAGAACATCTAAGCTCTGACCTAAACCATGGGTGTGCAAAAAAAACTAGATATGGTGTCAAATAACTTCCATGGTCAATTATCGAACCGCTGAACCGATAACTCGACCTCAGGGAAAAGAGGTGGACCGAGACACAAGCACTCTCCCATCCCCGGAGGGATCAAAACAAAGATCCTCATACCAAGAGGTCCGCTGCCCAAACGCATTGAAAACCCCACTCCTACGAGTCCATTTTGGGGCCCATAAAACCACGCATACTCTCATCAACAATCTCATCAAATTGGTCATACAAGTTTAGGGTTTGGGGACTAAAAGCCATTATTGTGATAAAGCTGAGAGATAATAGAACTAAAGTTTGCAAAAAACTTGGAGAGAGAAAAATAATAGGGAGAAATATCATAAGAGCCAAAAAGAAAGGTTTGAAAAATTTAAAAGGACCGTTCAAAATTCCATTCGAGCACCAAGAAAAAAAAATTACCCCCGTCTCTAGGTTTTTTTGGTAAAGGTAAATTTAATGGGGAAATGGATTAGGTTATAGAGCTCCTTCATTGGCACAGTTAACTAAAAGCTCTAATGATTAAACTAGCAGTTCATGAGATCCATAAAAACCTAAAGTTAAACTATGGGAATTCCATGGCAACTAGATATATTGGTTAAAAGGAATAATAAAGGTTGTACATTTATAGAATTTAATTATTACAAAGGAAGACAAAAAGTTATTATTTGGATACTTCCACGCGTGCAACTAGATTTGGTGGGGACACTATCAATTGAAAAACGTTCATGCCTTAAAATTTGTGGAATGTATACCATAAATATTTTATAAGTTTTTTTTCTAGCTCTCAATGGGCTTTATCTTGTGCAAAGAAAGGCATGTGAGGATAAAAAATCATGGGGGCATCCGAGAAGATGGAGCCAGTCACCAAGTTTTCAAAGGTGGGTAAATTGAAGCTATCTTTAGTCAACACATAAGAAGTATACATGTCATTGGTGATTACATGATTGGTGGGGCATACAAAAGAATGACAAGGAGGATTATCATTAATAATATCATACCATGGAGCAATATAAGTGGAACAATGTCAAGTACACAAAAGGTTTAACTCCATGATTTTGGTAGCATTGAAGGGACAGTATGGCCTACTTCACCTTAACCAAGCATAATCTCTCTTAGGATGAGGAGCGGAAGTGGGATAGACCACTTGTGGAAAGTATACAAGTGGAAAGCGGGGAAGAATAAGGGTGTGATTATAGCCAACATTCATTTTAGCATGGGGATGCTGACTAATTGCTTTGTATTGATAAGGAAGAGGAGGAACTAGCAGTATTCCATTATGGAAAAAAGTGGGATATTGTCCAAATTCATTGTCCTCAAGTCGAAGACACATAATTGCTTTTTTCCATTGGTTTTACCTTCATTGGCCTCAGTCGTTGTGTTACCCCAAAGCTTTGACATCTTCAGCCCTAGTTATGTGTCTTCGACTTGAGGTCCAATAACCTCATAAGAAAATTCTTCAGCAAGAATAGCAACTTCCTCACAAGGAGGAAGCGAAGGGTGCACTTTGTTATCACAATCTTCAAAAAGTCTGAGCTAGATAAAATTATTGACATCCGGAGGAGGGTTGGACAAGTTCGTTAAAAAAGGTGGAATAGTATACTCAACTTCAACAGCACAAAATTCATCCAGAATGGGTGGAGGTGGTATAGCAGAGTATGTATCTTGAGGAAACTCTGTAACACGATTTATATCCCAACTCCCCCACCCTTTGGCATCATCAAACGAAAGTTTATCAAAAGAGGCAACAACAGCAGCTCAAGGTTCAAGTGTAGTGTGACCATCGGCTGAAGGTTGAGAAGAATGTAATTAGACCTCCTAAATCTCTATTTTGAATAATGTTATCATCTCCACTCATTTTTGTGAGACAGAGTGATGGTATAGGAAAATACAAGAGCTCAGATGAAAATCCAAGAGACAAAAAGCTTTAATGATGGAAATGTTTTCACAAACAATATGTCTATTTAATATCGGGGATAGCATTAGTGTAATGATTACCTAATGTCGGTTCTAGGATACCGAAGTCACTTTTGGCAGTCATAAAACATGCCAAAGAACGTTTGATATGGTATGAGAAATATCAGCAATCAACGAATCAATTATTTCCAAAAAATTAATTAGTGAGGGTGTTATGTTTACACATCATAATTTCCAGCCCATGAGGCATCGACACATGAAAATATGAATCGGTTATTATATCTTGGAAATTAAAAAAAAAATACAAATAGGTCAGAATAAGGCAAATGGGAAACCAAAATAATGACACTTGTTATGTACAAAACGTGGTAAAACCTCACATAACTGCATTGGGGCATAATAGCACCAGGGTGGGAATATTTAAAACATATAACCATCTATAAATTAGAGTGGCAATCGTAAATGCAAATAATATAAGTAAGAGATAAGGACAACCCGAAAAAAGGAATCTTCGGCCACAAAATCATTTTCACTCATTTAAACATTTTACTTTTATTTCGTTTCTTTTCAATTTTTTAGTACAGTTTTACTCTTCAATCAGCCAATCTTTTCTTTGAAGTAATTTGTAAGGTATATTGTAAATATATTTTAGTTTAATAGAAATCCTTTGCCTTATTTAATTGTCTTTATGTTTCTTAGTTTTAAGTTACTTTACATTCCTTAGTTTAATTTGTTTTACTTCCTTTAGTTTTAAACTATTTTATTGTCGTTACTATTAAATTACTTTACTATGCTATTTTAGTTACTTTGAACCTTGTTTTGATCTTTAGTTTTCCATTTTCCAACTCTTCTTTATTTCTAGTTTATTTAATATACAAAAATAATTGGCAATCATGGGAAAGTCTTATTAATTGAATCGAACGGTTCACAAATCGCATGATTATCGTAGGCTAAGATAATTAATCGTGTGGTAACACTATAACCTTGTCTCACATGCTCGTACATAATAAAAAAATACATAAACCAATCAAGCTTGCAAAATAATGCAAGGTAATGGTCTTTTTATTTAAAATTAAATGCATTATTTATGGTCCGATCTACAAGAACCAACTGCATAGTTTTGGGAGCCACAAATTAGGATTACAACTCTTTGTAGAGGTTATAGGTAATCGAGAAACCACTTGAAAAGAGAGACGTTCATAATAATAATAATAATAATAATAATAATAATAATAATAATAATAATGTGTCAATATTAGAAGTAGTATATATAATTTAGATTTTTGTGGAGACATAAAGATAATTTTAAAAAATTATTTTTATGTACCCGGTTTTATAAGAAAGTTACTTTCGGTTTCTAAATCAGTTTTCAATAGATATTCAATTATTTTAATACAATTATTTTTATCAAAATTGGTGTATCTTTTATATATTCTTGTACATTGGAAAATAATTTATACGTTATATGGTTTGTCTCACCAATTATGTTCAACATTGAAATGAATAACATTAATGGACAAATAATTAAAGAGGAAGTTCCATTCTTAGTTGAACCAAACATATTTTTTGCACTTATGCTTAGGTTATACTATTATAAAAGGAATTCGATGACTCATTTAAAATGGACAATTTGTTTCGTTGGAAGTGGAGGCACTTCCAGTTTGTGAAACCCATTTAGAAGGTAAAGTGACCAATGAGCTCTTATTGGACAAAAGAGATAGAGCCAAAGTTGTTTTAGATATGGTTCTTTTCGATTTATATGATCCTATAACTATTTGGTTAAAATGTGGTAATCAATACTTCAGCAATTTTACTGATGATTACTCAAGGTATGGATATGTTTACCTTATACAACATAAGTCTGGAGTTATTGATAGTTCAAAGTGTATAAGGCTATAAGGTGGAGCATTGGTGAGGCAACCTAATCCAAGATCTATGATCTGATCATGCGTGTGTATACCTCTTTGGAAGCTTGGGAATAATTTATCGAAGGTGGGAATTCTATCCCAATTGTCTATTCGTGTATTCCATTATGGAATGGTGTAGCAAAAAGAAGGAATGAGACTCTTTTGGATATGACAAGGTCCATGGTTAGTTATTAAGGACTGCAACATTCTTGTTGGGATTTTTTCATTAAAAGATGAAAATATACGTTCTAAATTTAGTTCCATCGAAATCAGTCTCTTCAACTCACATGGAAATGTATATTGGGCACAATATCATTTTAGGACATATTCGATTATCGAAGTGCCCAGCATTTGTTCTACCAAAGGAGCTAAGGGATTTATAATTGAGGACAGAAGTATATCTCAATATTGGTTATCCCAAAGGTTATAAAAGTAGTTTATGTCATACTCTTAAGAACAAGAAGGTAATTAATTGTATCAATATTCGGTTCTTAAAAGAGGATTATGTAATAAACTATGAGATCAAGAGTAAGCTATACTTATAGGACATTAAAAAGGAAAATCACATTATCAGTGTTGATACACCACCTGTACATAAAGAATTACAACTTGATATCAATAATACATTACCTCCCAGTAGTGGGAGTATTACCGATAATCATGTAACACGTGTTAGTTATACAATTCCACAAGTGGTTCCACATTGAAGTAGGGGCGTAAGGATACATACTAACAGGTTAGGGTTTGGGGTAAAATTTTTAGTGAGATCCTAAGGTAACACAAATTGGATCCCAGCAACTACATTGGGGCATTCCAAGGCAAAGACTCTGAGCTTTGACTTAAGAGTATGGATACCGAGATGGATTTGATGTATTCGAATCATGTAATGTATTCCTGTAGACTTGTTTATGATATAAAACCAACCAGGTGCAAGTGGGTCAACAAGAAGTTAAAAGATGGATAGTTTGAAAGGTGGAAACCTTCAAGGAAAGTTGTGAAAGGGTTTACACAGAAAGAAAGGGATCGACTATGAGCAAACCTTCTTGTAAATAGCCATGATAAAGTCTATAAGGATTCTTTTAACATCAATACTATATTCAAGAATGGTGCTCTTAACGAGTGCACATATATGGTGCAACCCAAGGAATTCATAGTAATAATTTAGGAAAGAAAGTGAAGAGTGCGCGTTCGTTCAAACTCAAAAATTATTTAATTAAACTCAGTTTTTCAATTAAATCCTAAACATGCATCTAGGTGTGATTGAAATCAATACGATCATGCAAGAACGGTTAATCACAAACAAAACACACAAATGAGGAAAAATCCTCAAGGGAAAAACCTTTTATTTTCACTATAATTTGTAAAAGACTGTTTACACGAATTACAATGAAAACAAGAGTGACATACGAAATACCCTCAGGTGTCGGTTCCAATGTTGTATGCTAGAATCTCCCGCAAGAACTCCAGATGGGAAGCAATGAAGAAGAGACAACTTCTCCACAAGTTACTCCAGATGAGTAAAAACGATCCTCTTGAAGGTTTAAAGATTCACATACATATATGGGAGTGTTTATGTGAATAAACAAGGTATGAAACCTTAAAACATGAAGTATGTTTTCTGGGCTGTAAAACAAAGAAATCGTGTGTGAAAAAGACTTGGAAAACGTGTAGAATGAACCCAGATATTTATACAAAAATTGAGGTGGTGGCGTCGCTCGAACTAGATCGCGCGACATCCATATGTCGCTTGAACGACAGAGAGATGTCGTTCGAACGAGTTCGTGCGACATCCTCATATCGCTCGAACGACGGTGTGATGTCGTTTTAATGAGCTCGTCGACAGAGGCAACTCCGCTTCTACACTTAGAAAATTTTCAACTTTTGCGTTAAAAACAAATCAGACTTCGAAAATATTTTCTAAAAAATTCCCAAATATTTATGCAAATATAAACAACTCCAATAAATCATTTTATCAATAATGCGAAGTGGAGTAGTGGGAACAGTTGAGCAGAACGTCGCATGTAGCATGATGCCCGTGCGAAGATGGAGGATGCATGGATTCGGATCAAGGCCATCGTGGATGATCGAGTTAACATGTCGAATGTAGCGGTATCAGACATACATACAGTGATCTAGGGCAAACAGAAAATTCCTAGATTATACCCCGGACATTTATAAAATTATGTCCTTACAAATATCCACCTATGTCTATGCCGGTACATACATAAAAAATTTCAATTATGCTATCTCCATAAAACAAATGACTTATAAGATAATATCCCCATTAAACCCTCAAACTGAGAATACCAACTGACATGTCATCAATCAAACTTCAACATCTTCAAATCTTCAGCTCTTCAAAAAACTCTCAAAGCTTTTCTCATTAGGGTGTGCAATACAATAATTATCAACTTTGTACCTACACACATAAGATAAAGTAGATACCTGTGGCACGCAACAGTTTGAAATATAATGATATGCAAAAATCAAAGACCAATTAAGCTTCAGCAAATCATTAATAAATCAACAAAAAATTCTCCCCCATAATTCATTCTCCCTCTTTTTATGATGTCCCCAAATAGACAGATATGAGAAGCATAAATATGAAAAATGTTACAAGGTAATAAACTTATAATTTTTGAATTTTTCACACAAAATATACAACAAAAAATCACACCATGAAAGAACACAAAAATAACCAAGCCGATGATTGTCGAAATGTAGGGTTGTTATCAAATTCGATAGGAAAATCAATGCATAGAAACTTTAAATATGTGCACGATGAATATCGGTTACTCCTAACAAATGAACTCAACATCTTCCTTAGGTGTAAAACGATGGAAATTTGAGACATTGACTCAATCAAATCGACAAATCAAAGCTCAAAGTAATTTTCACACCAATAACGTCAAAAACGATTTAATGCTTTTTCAGGACTTTCAAGGAAGTGCAAACCCGTTTAAATTCACCAACCAAACTCCCTCAGATTTATATTTCGAATATAGGTGATCTAAATTCTAAAACATTGGAGAATTTATGGTGAAACCTAATGGCCCATATTCAACATGAAATGCTTTTTATTGCCTTTAAATTTTTTCGACCTCTTTTAACCTCTTTAGACCTCGGATAATAATATTCCTCAATTTTGTAGGTCCAATTTAAACGGTGGATTAATCGCAAAGGATAGATAAGAACCTTCCGTAGCCCTTCACTGTTGATAAAAAAATCACACAATCCCACCTAACGATTTTTACATGCATTCCAATGTTGTCAAGTTTTATCGCATATGGTTCGTTGTATAGACAGAATTAAGATGGAAACACTCACGCCAATATGTGATAGATAAGTACAATAATCAAATAAAGCAGTGAATGAGTGCAATAAAGGATATAAGGAGCCAAACATGTAGAAAGATATCACTAATCACATCTCAAAGACTCCAAACAATATAAAGCACATGGATGCAATGATGTAGCATCTCAAATCACTATCAAACACCCACATGGATAAATGGAATGAAATTTGTGACTCAGCTATCTTAAATGCTCATCCATAAAAGGTGTAAACAAAATACAAAAATCTTTTTTTGCTTTTCTAAAATTTATAGAAAGAAAATCTTTTTGGATTTTTTGAAAAAAATATTAAAAAAAGACAACTATTGATAAATGCTAGCAATGGTCAAAAGAGACATCATGTAAATTAACCTATGCTAGCAAACATGTTAAGACCTTAACCGGGAAGAGCGGTGGAGTTTTTCAGATATGGTCACATCGTTTGAACCAACTCCATAAGATCATGGGTGGTCTTGACCAAAAACTTCACTTTCTCGCGAATATGTGAAAACTTTCTATCATTATGTGCAAGAAAAGTATAATGTGCGGGGACGTGTGAAGTGGCATGATATGGCACAAAACCCAACTTTAAACAAAACTCCCTAAGGTGTCTTCGCTTCTTGCGGTGGGAGCAAACATAAACGGTTCTAGGAATAATTTTATCGAGTTTGGGATGAGCTTTCCTAGATGGACACCCATGAGACTCATTCACCAAAGTGGAGATAGGCTCGGGCGCATTAAAAGTAGTGAATGCACCATCATTACCTTTTTCGACATACTCACCATCATTCAAAATGGGATAATGAACCATCTTATCAACCTTCGCAGATGCGTTCTCAAACTAGACTTGGACCTCCCGTGCTTGTTTGAGATCATCCTCGAGATGGGATACACGTTTCGTCAGACTAGACACCATGTTGGTCAAGTTACATTTTTCCCTTTTTAGCTCATCATTCTCTTCCTTCAACTCATAAATCCGAAGACCTAAGATCCTATTTGACCTTTATATTTCCATGGTCTCGATAAACAACTTTCTAAAAGCTTTTTCGATCACACTATCATCTCCATTCTCATCCTCACTATCGCTTAGGGTAGCGGGAATCGCAACTTTACTGCCCTCTCTCCTAAGTCTAGTGGGACATTCAAATTTCTTGTGCCATTTCCCATCGCACTCAAAACATCTTATCATCTCAAGGTTTTCCTCTCTCGCTTTTTCATTCTCACAACAACTCTTTCTCTCTCCAAACAGTCTTAAATCTTTCTCTAAAGGGGTGATCCTAAGAACTAACGCTTTGTTACGCTTTTTGGTTGTAAATAACTCATAATATAACTCAGCGTAGGCGCATTGAAGATCACTCTCACTCTCACTTTCATCATCCTCCCCCTCACTCACATCGTTCTCAGTGTCGACGTGTCCCTGTGAATTAGCATCCTCATCGTCGTGAGGAGCACTAGAGGTACTCACATGACTATCCATGAATGCAGTGAAGTTAGACTCATGAGGCGACTCATCTCCAGAGTCCACCGACTCGACCTCACTGTCTTCACTAAGAGTAGCATTAAGGAAAGCTTTGTCCTTTTCTTTGGCAAGTTTGTTCAGCCTAGTAGCACACTCAAAAGCTTTATTACCCATATCGTCGCACTCATAACATCTCTCACTATCTTTCTTAGGACGGTCTTTAAAATCTTTTTCATTTTTCTTTTCAAACTTATTTTTCTCAAAATTCTATTTATCTTTGAAATTTCAATTTTTCTTGAATTTGAGAATTTTCTGGAAATTTTTTGCAAACAGAGCCAAATCATCTAAATCAAAGTCACACTTGGAATCAGACGTTTCTATTTCCTTTTTCTAGATATCTCAACTCTCTTTCTTGTCGACCCCTCACTCTTCCTATTCTGGGCATTAAGTGCAATTCCCTTATCTTTAGCCTTGACAGATTTAGGAAACATATCAATTTCATATGTTTGTAAGTCTTCTACAAGTTCCTCTAATTTAAGTGTGTTTAAATTACCCATAGAATTTAGCACGGTAACTTTAGGGATAAAACGCTTAGGCAATGATCTTAGAATCTTTTTAACAAATATAGCATTAGGAATGTGCTCACCAAGATTAAAGCTAGTGTTTACAATATCAGATAGCCTAGCATAAAATTTAACAAAATATTCAGTCTCAAACATGGTGATAGTTTCAAATTGAGTTGTTAAGTTTTGAAATTTTGATTCTTTCACGGCATTAGTTCCTTCATGGGTAAGTTGTAAAACATCTGATGCCTCTTTTGACGTGGTACACGTCATTATCCATCGGAACTCGTCAGGTGTGACAGATCCAGAAATAGCACTTAACCCCTAAGAATTAAAATATGACCACATAAATTTTTCTTCAGTCCATGCAGTCACATATTTTAAATTAGTCACGTTATCAATAGTGATGGAAGGAGGTGTCAACCCTCTTTCAACCAAAATCCAAACTCTTTCATCAATGGCTTTTAAAGCAGATTTCATGCGGGCTTTCCTGTAAGCATAATTTGTCCCGTCAAAAACTGGCATATTATTATATAATTTCTCCATTTTGAACACTCCCTTTTTTAAAAATTAATTTTTCAGAAAATTAATATCTTAGAAAAAATTTGCTGAAAATTACACGGTATAATTGTGTAATTGTCTCTGATACCAATTTGAAGAGTGCGCGTTTGTTCAAACACAAAAATTATTCAATTAAACTCAGTTTTTCAATTAAATCCTAAACATGCATCTAGGTGTGATTGAAATCAATATGATCATGAAAGAATTGTATATCACAAACAAAACACACAAATGAGGAAATATCCCCGAAGGGCAAAACCTTTTATTTTCACTACAATTTGTAAAAGACAATTTACACGGATTACAATGAAAACAAGAGTGACATACGAAATACCCTCAGGTGTTGGTTCCAATGTCCTCATCTGGAATCTCCCGCAAGAACTCCAGATGGGCAGCAATGAAGAAGAAACGGCTTCTCCACAAGTTACTCCAGATGAGTAAAAACGATCCTCTTGAAGGTTTAAAGATTCACATACATATATGGGAGTTTTTGTGTGAATAAATAAGGTATGAAACCTTAAAACATGAAGTCTATTTTTTGGGCTGTAAAACGCAGAAATCGTGTGCAAAAATGACTTGGAAAATGTGTTGAATGAACCCATATATTTATACAAAAATCGAGGAGGCGGCGGCACTCGAACGAGATCGCGCGACATCCCTATGTCGCTTGAACGATAGAGAAATGTCGTTCGAACGAGTTCGCGTGACATCCTCATGTCGCTCGAATGATAGTGTGATGTCGTTTGAATGAGATCGTCGAACGAGGCAACTCCGCTTCTGCACATAGAAAAATATCTGCTTTGTGTTAAAAATAAATCAGACTTCAAAAAATATTTTTTTTTAAATTCCCAAATATTTATGCAAATATAAACAACTCCAATAAATCATTTTATCAATAATGCGAAGTGGAGTAGTGGGAACGGTTGAGAAGCACGTCGCATGTAGCATGATGCACATGTGAAGATAGTGGATGCATGGATTCGGATCAAAGCCGTCGTGGATGATCGTGTTGACGTGTCGAATGTAGCGGTATCAGACACACATACTGTGATATAGGGAAAATAAAAAATTCTTTGATTCTATCCCGGACATTTATAAAATTATGTCCTTACAAATCTCCCCCTATGTCTATGCCGGTACATACATAAAAAATCCGAATTAGGCCATCTCCATAAAATAAATGACATATATTATAAAATCCCCATTAAACCCTCAAACTGAGAATACCAACTGACATGTCATCAATCAAACTTCAACATCTTCAAATCTTCAGCTCTTCAGAAAACTCTCAAAGCTTTTCTCATTAGGGTGTGCAATCCAATAATTATCAACTTTGTACCTACCCACATGAGATAAAGTAGATACCTGTGACACGCAACAGTTTGCAATATAATGATACTAAAAAATCAAAGATCAATTAAGCTTAAGCAAATCATTGATAAATCAACAAAAAAATTCTCCCCCATAATTCATTCTCCCTCTATTTATGATGTACCCAAATGGACAGATATGAGAAGCATAAATATGGAAAATGTTACAAGGTAATAAACTTTCTATTTTTGAATTTTTCAAAATTTTTCACACAAAATATACAACAAAAAATCACACCATGAAAGAACACAAAAAAAACCAAGTCGATGATTGTGGAAATGTAGGGGTGTGATCAAATTTGATAGGAAAATCAATGCATACAAACTTTACATATGTGCACTATGAATATCGGATACTCCTAACGAATGAACTCAACGTCTTACTTAGGTGTAAAAAGATGGAAATATGAGACATTGACTCAATCAAATCATCAAATTAAATCTCAAAGTAATTTCCACACCAATAACGTCCAAAATGATTTAATGCTTTTTCAGGACTTTTAAGGAAGTGCAAACCCGTTTAAATTCACCAACCAAACTCCCCTAGATTTATATTTTGAATAGAGGTGATCTAAATTCTCAAACACTTGAGAATTGATGGTGAAACCTAATGGCCCATATTCGACATGAATTGCTTTTTATTGCCTTTAAATTTTTTCGAGATCTTTTAAACCTTTTGGACCCCGGATAATAAAATTCCTCAATTTAGTAGTTCCAATTTAAACGGTAGCTTAATCGCAAAGGATAGATAAGAAACTTTCGTAGCCCTTCACCGTTGATAAAAAACCACACAATCTCACCAAACGGTTTTTACATGCATTCCAATCTTGTCAAGTTTTATCGCATATGGTTTGTTATATAGACCGAAGTGGGATGGAAACACTCAAGCCAATATGTGATACATAAGTACAATAATTAAATAAAGTCGTGCATGAGTGCAATAAAGGATATAAGGAGCCAAACAAATAGAAAGCTATAACTAATCACATCTCAATGACTCCAAATAATGTAAAGCACATGGATGCAATGATGTAGCGTCTCAAATCACTATCAAACAGTCATATGGATAAATGGAATGAAATTTGTGACTAGGATATATTAAATGATCATCCATAAAAGGTGTAAACAAAATACGAAATTTTTTTTGTGCTTTTCTAAAATTTATAGAAAGAAAATCTTTTTGGATTTTCGAAAAAAATACAAAAAAAACAAACAACAAATGACACATGCTAGCAATGGGCAAAGATACATCATGTAAATTACCCTATGCTAGCAAACATGTCAAGACCTTAACCAGGAAGGGCGGTGGAGTTTTTCAAATATGGTGACATCTTTTGAACCAACTCCATAAAATCATGTGTGGTCTTGACCAAAAACTTCAGTTGCTCGCGAATATGTGTAAACTCTCTATCATTAATTGCAAGCAAAGTATCATGAATGGGTGCATGTTCGGGGACGTGTGAAGTGGCATGATATGGCACAAAACCAAACTTAGAACAAAACTCCCTAAGGTATCCTCGCTTCTTGCAGTGGGAGCAAACATAAATCGGTCTAGGAATTATTTTATCGAGAATTTTGGGATGAGCTTTCCTCGACGGACACCCATGAGACTCATTCACCAAAGTGGAGATAGGCTCGGGCGCATTAAAAGTAGTGAATGCGTCGTCATTACCTTTTCCAACATACTCACCATCATTCAAAATGGGATAGGGAACCATCTTATCAACCTTCTCAGATGCGTTCTCTAAAGAGACTTGGACCTCTCGTGCTTGTTTGAGATCATCCTCGAGATGGGATACACGTGTCGTCAGACTAGACACCGTGTTGGTTAAGTCACATCTTTCCCTTTTTAGCTCGTCATTCTCTTTCTTCAACTCATAAATTCGAAGACCTAGGATCCTATTTGACCTTTTTATTTCCATGGTCTCCATAAAAAACTTTCTAAAAGCTTTTCCAATCACACTGTCATCTCCATTCTCATCCTCACTATCACTTAGGGTAGCGGGCATGGCAACTTTATTTCACTCTCTCCTAAGTCTGGTGGGACACTCAAATTTCTTGTGCCCTTTCCCATCGCACTCAAAACATCTTATCTTCTCAAGGTTTTCCTCTCTCGCTTTTTCATTCTCACAATAACTCTCTCTCTCTCTCCAAACAGTCTTAAATCCTTCTCTAAAGCGATCATCCTAAGAACTAACGCTTTGTTTCGCTTTTTTATTTTAAATGACTCGGAATATAGCTCAGCGTAGGCGCATTGAAGATCACTCTCCCTCTCACTTTCATCAACCTCCCCCTCACTCAAATCGTTCTCACTGATGAGGTGTCTCTGTGAATTCGCATCCTCATCATCGTGAGGAGCATTAGAGATACTCACTTAACTAGCCATGAATGCGGTGAAGTTACACTCATGAGGAGACTAGTCTCCAGAGTCCACCGACTCGACCTCACTGTCGTCAGTAAGGGTAGCATTAAGGACAGCTTTGTCCTTTTCTTTGGCAAGTTTATTCAGCCTAGTACCTCACTCAAAAACTCTATGACTCTTATCGTCGCACTCATAGAAGCTCTCACCGTCTTTTTTAGTATGGTCTTTAAAATCTTTTTCATTTTTCTTTTCAAACTTATTTTTCTCAAAATTCTTTTAATCTTTGAAATTTTAATTTTTCTTGAATTTGAGAATTTTCTTGAATTTTTTTGCAAACAGAGCCAAATCATCTAAATCAAAGTCACACTTGGAATCAGACGTTTCTATTTTCTTTTTCTAGATATCTCAACTCTCTTTCTTGTCGACCTCTCACTCTTCCTATTCTGGGCATTAAGTGCAATTCCCTTATCTTTAGCCTTGACAGATTTAGGAAACATATCAATTTCATATGTTTGTAAGTCTCCTACAAGTTCCTCTAATTTAAGTGTGTTTAAATTACCCATAGAATTTAGCATGGTAACTTTAGGGATAAAACGCTTAGGCAATGATCTTAGAATCTTTTTAACAAATATAGCATTAGGAATGTGCTCACCAAGATCAAAGCTAGTGTTTACAATATCAGATAGCCTAGCATAAAATTTAACAAAATATTCAGTCTCAATCATGGTGATAGTTTCAAATTGAGTTGTTAAGTTTTGAAATTTTGATTCTTTCACGGCATTAGTTCCTTCATGGGTAAGTTGTAAAACATTTTATGCCTCTTTTGACGTGGTACACGTCATTATCCATCGGAACTCGTCAGGTGTGGCGGATCCAGAAATAGCACTTAACCCCTAAGAATTAAAATATGACCACTTAAATTCTTCTTTAGTCCATGCAGTCACAAATTATAAATTAGTCACGTTATCAATAGTGATGGAGGGAGGTGTCAACCCTCTTTCAACCAAAATCCAAACTCTTTCATCAATGGTTTTTAAAGCAGATTTCATGCGGGCTTTCCAGTAAGCATAATTTGTCCCATCAAAAACTTTATTATATAATTTCTCCATTTCGAACACTCCCTTTTTCAAAAATCAATTTTTCAGAAAATTAATATCTTAGAAAAATTTTGCGGAAAATTACACGGTATAAATATGTAATTGGCTCTGATACCAATTTGAAGAGTGCGTGTTTGCTCAAACTCAAAAATTATTCAATTAAACTCAGTTTTTCAATTAAATCCTAAACATGCATCTAGGTGTGATTGAAATCAATATGATCATGCAAGAACAGCCAATCACAAACAAAACACACAAATAAGGAAAAATCCCCGAAGGGCAAAACCATTTATTTTCACTACAATTTGTAGAAGACGGTTTACACGGATTACAATGAAAACAAGAATGACATACGAAATACCCTCAGGTGTTGGTTCCAATTTCGTCAGCTGGAATCTCCCGCAAGAACTCCAGATGGGCAGCAATGAAGAAGAGACGGCTTCTACACAAGTTACTCCAGATGAGTAAAAACGATCCTCATGAAGGTTTAAAGATTCACATACATATATGGGAGTGTTTGTGTGAATAAATAAGGTGTGAAACCTTAAAACATGAAGTCTATTTTTTGGGCTGTAAAACGCAAAAATCATATGCGAAAAAGACTTGCAAAAAGTGTAGAATGAACCCATATATTTATACGAAAATAGAGGTGGCCGCGTCGCTTGAACGAGATCGCGCGACATCCCTATGTCGCTTGAACGATAGAGAGATGTCGTTCGAATGAGTTCGCGCAACATCCTCATGTTGCTCGAACGATAGTGTGATATCGTTTGAACGAGCTCGTCAACCGAGGCAACTCCGTTTTGCACTTAGAAAAATATCTACTTTTGTGCTAAAAATAAATCAGACTTCAAAAAGTATTTTCTAAAAAAATTCCAAATATTTATGCAAATATAAACAACTCCAATAAATCATTTTACCCATAATGCGAAGTGGAGTAGTGGGAGCGGTTGAGCAGCACGTCGCATGTAGCATGATGCACGTGTGAAGATGGTGGATGCATGGATTCAGATCAAGGTCGTCGTGGATGATCGTGTTGACGTGTCGAATGTATCGGTATCAGAAATACATACTGTGATCTAGGGCAAAGAGAAAATTCCTAGATTCTATCCTGGACATTTATAAAATTATGCCCTTATAAAAAGTAGTGATAGCTTAAGAGGCCTATTTATGTACGTAAGCTAACATCAAGGTCTTAGAATATTCGATATCATCAGGGAATTAAAATTTTACTTTCTTTAAATTTTGAATCATACTTGTGCATAAAATAAGAATGGAGGGAAAGTGGTGGTATTTTTAATACATCTTGTCGATAATATTCTCTAATCAGGAAATAGGTGGGTATACTATCGTACATAAGAGCATGGTTGTCCATAAAAATTGATATAAAGAACATAGGATAAGACAGCCACATCCTTATGATCAAGCTTTTGCTATATCATGCAAAGAGCATGTTGAGCTTATGCCATGTCACTTATATCGATAGTGTGATCACAAGTTTAGTGTGAGGGATTACAAGAAAGGTTTTATTCTTATTAGGCATAGAATCGCTTTATCTAAGGATTAGCATCCGAAAATAAGTTAGGAAACCTCATGCAAATAAGACCATACATTTGTTTTTCCAATGGCATGGTCAGTAAATTCCCGTATAACACGGGTAAGGAGCACTGAACTGGAAAAAAAAGCATTCTCAAGTACCCGAAAAAGATTAAAGATTATGTTTAAGTTTACTTAGTAGACATCCTTATACCTTTTAGGTACAAAGACTCAATTTTCATTCAGATGAGGATATCAGGTTTTTTACCTCAAGATATGTGTTTACTCTAGGAGGTGGAGTTATAAGTTGGAGGAGTGTGAAGCAATCATGGATTACTAACTCCTCCATAGAAGTTAAAGTCGATGGTACTTAGAAGGTAACTAAGGAGGCTATATGGCTTGGGAACTTCTTAAGTGACTTGGATGATATTTCTTGAGTTCAATTGTCTATTACACTATACTGTGTTAATGGTGAAATGATTGCAAGTTAAACAGATTTCAAAACCCATAAAAGGTTTATACACATTGAGCGTATGTAACACCGAGTTCGAGGAATCAAAAAATGTAGGTGATAAGTTTGAGACCAAGGTTGCATCAGAAAATAAATGATTAATCCTTCTAAAATTAGAGCTATATACTGCTAAGTAGACGGATTATATGTTAAATGCATTGGCACATGGCTTCAAGACTAAGTGGGTGATTGTTGGGGTTTTATTCTTAAAATTATGTATGATGTCTATTCTTTAATAAAGATATGTCAAGTTCATTTTGGAATAAGAATCATGTTTTTAATAATGACTTATCATTTTCATAAATATATTGTATACATGTCGATTAATTTAACATTGTAGGAATTTTGGTGAGCTGGTTTGGTTTGGTCACAAAAGATCATAATTCCATTACTAGTTTAATTAAATAGTTAACGACCTATATAGGGAGTTGACATCTTATAGGTAAAGTTGAGAGTACAGTATTAATAGTTTACCTTCACTACGGGAACTTGTCTGATGGTGGTAACTTATCTGATAGTTCAAATAGGATTGTATCGTAACATCAAGATTGTATTGAACAAGATCACGGGCGAGATTCAAGTTTAGGTTCTGACTAAATTAGACTTGATCAATCTCACAACATTTGCAAAGGGTGCATAGATTTTCAATCCCAAGGATTATAAGGATTGGAGTATTCACCAAGTTATTTCTTTGATTTTTAGGTGTGTGATTCAATTTAGTGGGTCTAAATCTCCACAAGTTAAGCAACCATTGTGTGGTAAGTTTGATATCAAGGAATACATAAGACGTTGGTGAAAATCAATTAGAGGGAATTAAATTTCACCAAATAGGTATTGCAAAGCTTTATGTGGGGAATCATATTATGCACTATCTAAGTTTTCAAACAATACCTTATTATTCGAGTAATTCTGAGAAAATTAAATTAGAGTGCAATTATAATTATATAGAGGAACTAATTATAATTAAATAAGAAAATAATATATTACGGGAAATAATATTATATTTTTATATTTCCATTTGGAAGCCATTTTAATTATTAGTTGTGGGTCCCTAATATAGTCCATTACCCAAGTAGTAGGATCAAACTCTTTGAAACCCCTAATATGCCCAAGCCCACTTCATATACCTATTTATAGAGTCAAGGGAAGGGGGTTTAAGTGGAATTAGACATTTTCCTAGGTTAGAGCGGAGAGAAAAAATACTATTTACATTTTTATGAAGGGGTGAGGAGAGAGAGTAATTTCACTCATATTCTACCAAGATTTCATCTTCGAAAGTTCCCACACACAAGACTCACAATGGGGGGACTCTAGGAAGGATTTTTAGGATTAAGTAAAGAATCCACATCATCCTCTTCATCAAGTATTTCTCCTCGTTTAGATAACCTATAAAATCAAGAATGGTATTATGATTTGAAACCCTATGTTTATGCTTTTAAACCTAGTTTTTTTTTTTTAAATTCTTTCTAGCGAATGATCGATCAATTATTTTTGTGCACCAAAGTTTGTCATTGTATCAATCCCCAAAAAGTTTCCCATTTTTCTACTTTCAAGTGAGTAAACTCACTTTCAAGTTAGAATCATCTCGACAAGTTCACTATTTGTTTCATATTTAATTGAATTTTTCACAAACATTTATTTTCCACTCTTGAAAATATTCATCTTGCACAATAACTTGATATTCATATTTTTCAAACTCAAAGTTTTTTTGTAAAGCTTGTCTATGGCATGTCCCAATTCTTCCTCAAAAGAGGAATTAACGTGTGAGTAAAAATGGTCACTAATCGTAGAAAAAGTGTCATCGTGTAAAATAGTTCTTATGTGATCAACAAAACCAACATTAGAATCAATACGGTTGTCACAACTCATAATAGTAATAGCAATATCATTACCAATCAAAGTATCCCATTTATCAATAATAAACTCAAGAAGATCAACCCCACTTACTTTAGCCATAAAAGGGGTTAAATTATCATCCTCACTCGATGATGTGAAATATAAACACTCACTTCAGAGTCACTTGGAGTCATAATCAACACTTTCATATTCTTCCCATCTTTTGAAACTATGTGAGCACTCATTCACGTGAAAAAATACTCCACTATGACCAAAACATATGTCTCTCTATCTTATAGTTAGTCTCATTGTAATAGCCTAAATATTTAAATGAATTAAATCATTAGTTTAATTAATGGTAATTTGAATTTTAAGGATTTAAATACTGGTTTAAATTTGATTTGGTTAATAATTATTTGTGAATTTAAATTTAAAGTGGGTTAAGTTAGAGTTATGGAATTTAATTGGCAATTTATTAAAACTTGTGACCTTTGGATTAAGAGTAAAGCTTGGGGAGTGGGGTTAAATAAATTAACCCCGCAAATTTGATCAAATATTGATTTATGATTTATCAAGTTTTACTACAATCCAAACTCTACACAGGCTGAGATATTATGACACACGATTTAATATATTGCATATATTTCGCATTTGATGAATTACACTAGACTATACTCTAGAAATGATTTAATTTGTTCATTTAAGATGCCACCTCAGATATTACAACAAGTGGCACCACAAATATTAAGACACTTGGTTCCATAGTAAACATGAGATGTGTCGAACCCCACTTGGGGTATTTTGGCTATAAAAAGAGGGTTCCTCCTCGTTTGAGAGGATGATGGTTTGGGGGGCAAAGTAAGGAGAGAAAATCTAACACTTCTCCCCAACAAACTTCTGGAGCTCCGTCACGGGTTTACTAGTGAAGAGTGGATTTTATAGTTTCATTATGAGTTTTACGTATATTTATATGGCATATCTGCGTTTGGATGCGGCTAGTCGGATTTGGCACTCCCCGCCCACCAAAACCACCAAAAATCAAGTCTTTCGGCGTAATGTACGAACCAACGAACTACGTACACTTTGATTTTGTGAACATACGAATACGTAGGTGCAACAACGTTGCTCAAATTAAAAATATGATAGATGCGGTTTTTCCCCAAATCTAGACCACTTTCTTACACAGCTTTTAGGATTAGGATTGGGCTTTACAAGTGTCAAGCTAGAATACTCTGGAATATGTGTGAGGGGAATTTGGACCAACCTCAAGGTCATTTGTCTCGTTGTATCATTTTTTGTAGGGAGAGCTTAGGGTTTTAAGAAAATTAAAATTGTGGTAAAACTCATTTTAATTCAACCGTCAAAGAGATCCCTAGGTCGTCACTTGGGTCGCAATCGCGACTAGAAACATCACGATGATGCAGTTGGCAACTACAAAAGTGGCTAAACATCCTGCAATAATGGGAGTGTTTCGTCGTGGTGAGGTCGCGGTAGATCACTGGGGAGTTTCGAAGCATTCTTTTATATTATCTTATACACGAATTTGGCTTAATTCTCCCTCATCAACTCTAAGACTCTTATACAAAACACTACTCTTTTCATAATATCTTCCCAAAAAAACAAAATACATTATCAAATTACTAGACATTATAAATGCAAGTTTGAAGCGAGAATTCAATAAGAATAACAAATCAAATTCAAGAAATTTCAAGGTGGGCTTTCAAAGTAATTCAAAGTTTTTTTTTCTAGGTTTCAACACTTTAAGAAAGTAATCTCACTTTTTTGAAAATTGGAGGCAAGTTTTCATTCTACTCTTGTCCCTTTATATATATATATGTTAAATTCACCTAAAGCTAAGTAGTATTCTTAAAATTGAGTAAAACAATTAGAGTTTCATAACCCCACATCAATTTTCCCCCTTAAGATGAAATTGAGATAGTATACTCATGATTAAGTCCATGAATAAGGTTTAATTGATAAGATAATGAGTGAATTTGTATTAATTGTTAGTAAAATACATATGAAGATTTTTATAAATGGTGAATGGACTAATATGAACTAAAATTGAAAACTGAAAATGATCCCATGTTAGAATTAGGTTATTGTTGCAAAATTTGATCTAAGTCTATATATACTAGTACGCCTAGAATTGTAAGTTGTAACTTTACGTAGAAATGTCTAAATAATGGATATTGACACATAAGGATTAGTATTTCACTTTTAATTTTATATGTAGCCACATAATTGATGATTACCTCGTAATTTTTAGACTTGGTATTATAATTGCAACTCCTTTACATGATAATTAGTTCAGAAATAGATTTTGGAACTTGAAAATACCCTTAACAATGTTAATGGGACAAAAATTGTTTATAATTGGATTAAGCCCTCAATTTCTCTCTCATAAATTGTCCGAAATTCCACTAGTAAGTAGTTATCTTAGATTTTAGTTGGGAATGTGTAATCAGTTTGCATGATGGGTTATTGTTGTTGGCTTGGGGAATTGGAATTTAATTTGTTAAACTCCAATAATTCACCTTATATGTTATATAAAATTAATTTAGTGTCTCGACAACTACCTAATCTAGAAAAAAGTGTAGTGGGGGATTCCTTATTTGGATTTTATTTATGAGACACACCACGCATGGATTTTAGAAAACGTTATGAATTGGGATGTTAGGAATTGTACAATTAAGATTTATCCCTTTATACAAGTTAATTGTTTAAAACCCCGTGATAAATAGGATTATTTGTGTAGTTAAGATAAACCCATTTGTTGAAGTTAATTTGTTAGAATAAATGATAATTGCAAGTTAGTTTGGTATTGTACGACGGCAGGGGTAAGATGAATAAGATGAGATTACAACTGAGGTAATAAGTTAATTGTTGAATGTAAAATAATGTATTGAACGTAATGGTAATGCTTAATTGAAATTAATAATTTAGGATGGTTATGCCGGTTTGTGGCGTGAGAGGACACTTTATTTGTCACGTTTCATGATGGTAGTTTGATTAGAATGGATAGGCAATGATTTTATGTGTTGCGTCATAAGTGATCAGTGGGTTCATGCTACTGAATGGTGGGTCTATATTCAGAGGCGATTTTACTTATTCATCACTCATTCTTGGTGGGCCCATGCTAACGAGTTGTGGTGACTAAATGATGTGATGGGATTATGTGTTGCATACCGCATGATTTTAGGAGACCAAGGATAAGTGGAAACTACTTTTGGAGGAGATATCTTGGCGGGGGAGACAGACAGACACCCCAGGGAAGAAAGGTCTAGATAAGACACAAGACTCTCAATTGAGATAAGCTAAGACTATCCTATAAGGACTGAACCTAGAGTGACAGATAAAGTATATGGAGAAAACTCAAAATACGATGGAAAATCATCCAAAAGCGAGTAGCTAAGATCGAGATAGTGTCGGTGAAAGCATGCAGCGAACGAGAAAGGTCTAGTGTACCTGGTTCCCTCTAAAACTTAAGGGTCGCTTTAGGCAAACTATTATTATCATTTGCAGTTTCTTCTTTTTTAGTTCAAAAGCTATTAAGCATCTCGACTTGTAGGAAAGGAAAGAAAGTATGCATGCCCTATAGCTAATCGAAGGAGCAGAGGAAGTTCAAAGTGGATCACCCTAATCAATAAGCGGGAGAGGGCTGAGTTGGGTACGTACTACAAAAAGAAATAGTAGAGCAGTAAGACCATACTACGTTTCGAAGCTAGCTTTAGTATGACACCTGAACCGAGAAAGAGAAGATGCGAAAAGAGGTGCAAAGCCTATTTACTCTTGAGAGGTTGAAATATTAAGAGAAAAATTATTTGTTGAAATTAATTATTTAATTAAAATGGATTGTACGGTTCTATTTTATACATGTGAATATTATAATAGGTTAAACAACCTGTGAAATTATCATTTATATATATAACTACTTTTGGGTTGAGTATCTTTTGTAAATTTTTGGGCTCTGACCCATTTATTAACATTGAAACATTTCAGGTGCTAGAGTTGAACTGCGTGAGTATTTTTTTCAAGATAGTACTAATTATTTTCCTTCCCTTTCAGTTCATCGCCCTCAACCTTAGATCTAAGTTTCTGGGTAACAACTTATCTTTGCTTTTTAGTCGATGGGTGTTGTTTCATAAATTTACTTTTCAAAGCATGTATTATTTCATACAATTGAAGCATGTATTTTTCTTTTCAATTTTTGTTAGTAGCTTGAGACTTAGACTGTGTATTTTAGATTTATGGGGTGATATTGGTTATTGTGTGTGATGAGACATTTTGTGTTTCTTTATTATTATGTGGTGATAATTCAGTTTATATCTAAGGTTTATCATATCACATAAATATCTTATCATATCTATTTATTTCGTTTATGTACATGATGAGAATGATATTTAAATTTTTTTTTAGAGAATTGTATATTTTAATATGGGAACGCGATCAACCCCAATATCATAATTTACGGGTTGTTACACTCATGTTATTTAGAAAACCCCTTGTGTTTGTGAGTTTAGAAAATTAGTTTTTCTCAATTATATTTGTGTTAAACATTTTCGCTTTAATTGTTTTCTTATTATTCTTTAAAAAAATTCTAAATATTTTCAAAGAAAACAATCTCAACATCGACACATTCACTTAGTTTGTGACCTTCTTTCACAAACTCACTCAAGACTATAAGTGTTAATTCCTTAGGTGTCTTAGGCACACCCACATAGTTTTATTCATAATATTCAAGGTTCCAACTACATACTCCAAATGACAAGTGTTAATGTCTAAGATTTCCCTTAAGATAAACATGTTTGTTTCAAACCTCTTAGCCAAAGATCATTGAAATTTCTTGACTACACTATAATCCACAATGCACTCACTAAGATTAAAAGACACATTTACCATTTCGTTAACCTCATATAGTATTCACCAAAAGACTCATTCTCGTCATCCACTGGTTCAAAAAAGATGGTAAGACTTTGAATTTTTTTTTCTTCCTAATCATAAAAGTTCCTCATGACTTACATGCAAAATAACATAAGACTCATGAGTAGTTTCACAATTCATAATCATATTATCTCCTTGCGTACTCAATGAAAAAATAGCATTAAGATTGGTTGTTTTAAAATTTTAATCATTAAATTCTGCATGTTTACATTGACTCTACACTTATTAACAATAACATTACTAACAACCAATGTAAGCCATCTTCGTCCACACCGAATGCTCAAACACGTCCATGTCTTATAATGTCCATAATTGGAACCATCATGGAAGAGAGGTTGATTTATTGAGTTATTGTACCTTAGCGAGTTGATTACAAAGAATGATAAGAGACAATAATAACAACAAAAAAGTAAAGACTTTCAAAAACTTCATAATATGAGCACACAAAAGACTCATTCCAACCAGATCAAACTCAATGTGTGAGCACTGACAGCGAAAAAAAGCACTAACACAAATTAAGAAAAATTGAGGGCAAGTTATGTCTAAAAGTGTATGCAAGTCTTAAAGGGGGTCAATGTAATACCCCGTATTTCAGTGTATTTTCATTTAATTAATTTTAGGAATTAATTAGGAAAAATACGTTTTAATTAAATTACGCGAGTGGAGTAATTTAATATGATTAGATGATAATTGTGACTACTAATTATTAATCGTGAGATAGACACATATTAATATTGCATTTTGATAGTTACTAAGTGTGAATAGTAAATAATTTTGGTTATACGGCATAGCGAGTGATATGTGCGTATTTTATTTTATCTCATTGGGATTCGCGTGTAGACGATTTTGAGGATGAGAAATATATTTTAACTGACTCGGATGATAATTTAGAGATCACGAATGATTACGTATGGGTCGAAATAGTCGGAATAGGGTACCCGGGAGTATAGTTTGGGTCCCGGGTCAATTTGGGACGAAATCGACACCTATTAAGGGCGTTCTGGTCATTTTACAAAAAGAGGTGAAGGGACCTGCGAAATTTAAATCCATATATCTAATCTTTATAGATTGGGTTTAGGTCTCATAACACAAAGAGGTTACAGAGTCCAATAGATAGAAGACAGAGAACCTATTTTCAAAGCTAAAAGAGGGATTTTAAAGATGGTGAAGAAATCTTGTATCCCAAGGCAATTGGAAAGGAAGATTGGAGAAGGAAACAATCAATCATCAACAAGGAACTAATAAATCAGATCAATCAATCTAAATCAAGTGTCTATTGCAAATTAAATTGATGTTATAATACCCATGTGTAGGGTTTTCATGAATAGATTGATTTTATGGAAAAATCTTTGATGAAAAGTATCAATCGATCACATGTTTAGGTAGAATTGCATGTTGTTAGTGTTTAGATCTGTAGAGAATCATAAATCAGAGGTGTTTTGCTTGTTACTATGGATTTTAATATAGGTTTAAATTGAATGAAATGGATGAACACAAAACTAGAGTTATAAAAGGCTTCGGGGGTTGATTCATTCTTCATTGATTTCGGTGAAGTTTTAATGTGTTTGAAACATTAAAAATCATCCTAACTCATGTGGAAATAGTTAGGAATAATCGGATGTGAATTTGGTGAAAAATTTTGTGGTTTGGGTGAATCGTATGGTGTAAACTCTGTTGCCAAACAGAGAGCAGAAATTACAGAAAAATGAATCGGTCTGGTCCTGGGAAAGGGCGAACCGGACCGGTTTCCAAAATTTTTGAAACGTTCCTTTTTTTACCTAGAATTCCTAATTAGAGGTGGTGAACAAAATTTAGGGCCTTGTGCAAATAATATTGGGTGACTTATTATTTTATAATCGGCCTACGATGGGAGTATGACTTCGTCTTAAAGAGAGAATTAAGACGGGAATGGGGCTGGTTATAGTAATTCATAATTAATCTGAGAGACGGATAAAGAATTATGAGAATCAAATGAATTAATGTATAGACCAGTAGGATAAGTTAGGCCTAACTTCTGAAATTGGTAAAGGGGTAACTAGGACCCTTAGATTTGTGTGAACACTCGTATATATACGATATTGAGATCAATCATTAAGTAAATAGTACGGCGAGTATGCGAGAGAGATATACTACGTACTAACATGTATATTGGGTGGTGTGAATACCTATTGATGCATAGTACTACTTAGGTTGTGTGAATACCTAAAATATACTATATATAGATATTGGTGATGAGGTATGATTCCGAGCCAAGAGATATATATCACTATTGGTGATCGACGTAGGATTTCGAGCCAAGAACCCCTAAAATGTGATACAGGGAGGTGATTATATAGTATGTTTTTATATTATATATTGTGTGGAAAATATATATACATAAAGTGTGCTCTATTTTGGTATTGGGGTCGATGATTATATGGCCCAATACATAGAAGCTCGATTTGGGGTCAATAATTATCTGGACCAAATCAAAGATAATTGATATTGGGGTCGAGTAGTATCCGGACCAATATACATATGCATAACATTTACCTTGGGGTCGAGGGATATCCGGACCAATGTAAATGATAGGATGATTGGGGTCAATGATTATCCGTACCAATACCCTTATAGTATATATTGTGTGTGAAATATATACTCCATGATACGTTTGCAAGTTATTTCAACACTTCCATAAGAAGTGAGCAAGGAGGGTTAGATAATTTGGCCGAAAAGCAAAATAGAACTTAACGATGATAGTGAAACACCACATGAGAGTATGCCCAATAGGGAACTCATTTAGATAATTTTGATTAATTAACTTTCTATAAAGTGACGCTGAAGTCAATCGGGGTTGTAGAGGCCAACAATAGTTTCCAAAGGCCCGCATAGCCAAAGGGACAGTGAAAGAATAATTGGGAGAAAAGACAGCCAGTCCGAGGGAAGGAAATTCCAAAATGGTAAGTGGGACCAGTGACGGGAAATGGCTTGGGAAGTTTCCCTATATGTAGAGAATGGGACTACCAGTGATGAATGTATCCATGTTGAAAAGTGCAACCGATAAGATTTGAGAGTGGTAAACTATGTTGGTTAGGCATAACAATTGGAGGAGTGAGATTTTTAGAGGAGGAATTGGGTAAAGAGAATTAGGGCTAAGAAGTTACAACCCGAGAGTGGTGGGTTTAGGCAGGACCGATGGAGTCCTTGGTAACAATAGTATATTAATTCTCAGGGTCATTGGGGCCCAGGAAGAAATAAGGTGGCTAGTAAAGCCATAAGTCAGGCCTAGAGATGTTAGGACAGCATTTCACTGATGGGTGTGTAAGCCGCAGGACAGAATAAATTGTCCACGATGAGAGGAGACAACTAATGGATTAAATCCTAGATGTATAACGATTACAGATGCTCATGGGTCGTGTTGGAAGCTACGTGCTGGGACCCTATGATTAGGCGAAATTGGCGAGGTTTTGCTTTATCCTTGTGAGTAAAGGATTAATTCAAGTGACATGGTGTGTCACAGATAATATATATATATATAATGTAAACCCTAAAATTCGCGTGCGAGTCGAGTTTAGTGGGAACGTTAGTTTTAACAGTCTTATTATAAACGTATTTCTCGTTGATAGCGGGGGGGTTTTATGCCGTCTTTGAGTGAACCGGGTGGGCCCTAAGAGTATATGTTGTTGTTACAAGTTACATGCTTATAGTGGAGTTTATTATGGTAATGTGGAGTGATTAATTACCGAATGCTTGAACGGTAGTAAATTGAGTGATAAGACTATCGTGTTGAATACTCTGGGGGGAGTAATAATAAATTTTGTGCGGCGCCACCTGAAATAGGGTTGGGCCCATATATATGTACATATGAAAATTTCATGGTATCATAGACCTCGGCGAGTATATGTCTAGTTATATGTGATCCCGGTGCGTAGGGATTTATTTACTTATGTGACACAGGATGTATTATGTTCTTTATCAAGCAGCGACATATAGCTTGTTATATATATAGCACCGAAACTTAGGATAGTGAGAACGCCATCCACGTTTTATGTCATTTTTAAGTACATACGTAGATTAATATATCAACATACGGAGAATGTGAAAATGTATATATTATGGGCTGAGGACCTTACGAATTTCTACGATCGATAATATTAGGTAGTAGTGTATCGTGGAGTTCCTATTTGGATTTCGCTTCGTGAGACATCTCATGCATGAAACTGGCAAATGTCGGGAGTTGGAGAGAAGCTTGGTCAATAGTACATGGGTTTCGTACCTTGGCTATTGTAAATATATGAGAATATAATTGAGAGTTGATAATTCTATTATGACTTAAGGTCGGTAGAGTCACCTAGTCCAGATATCATTATGAATAGAATAATGATGTCACTGAAAGAGTGATTTAGTTATGACTAGTGGGGTGGTTGAGTATACCCCTACTATATCAGCATGTCGAGTGCGCGAATATTGATTTAAGTGTAGTATATTTCATTTGTGCAATAATGCGCGAGATATAGGGTGTATGGACGCCCTAGGTAATTAAAAATATTGTATCAGGCAGTAGATTATGATCGTCAAGTGAATTCGACAACATTTATCTGGGGAAGTCGAAGCTTGTTTCGCAAGATCTTGCAAAGGCCTACGTTTCATGAGAAATTGATTTTTAGAGCAAGGAAGGACTTGCGGCATGCAGATCATAGTTAGAAGTACATTTGGGAGAACATAAAATGTATCAGGTTATAACTGACAGGGGTGATGGGATTTAAAGAAAATAAATATTGCTAAATTGTCTAGCTGTGGGCCACCTGTCTGTTGGTAAAAGGGTGGACCATCCGAAACCAGCAGGGGTTTCTCCAACCAATAGTAATGGGAGTTCATTCCTAAGAATTTTATCACGAAGGTTACTACTTTCCATAGGGGTTATGGTCCTATATGGGTGATAGTGGATTGGTTGACCAAAGTTGCTCATGTTATAGCAGTTAGGACTGATCATACTACGGGCAGTATGCGAGATCTTTATAACCGAGATAGTGAGGATACACAGGGTACCATTTAATATTGTGTTCGATTTGGATAAGATCTTTGTTCTTCAATTTTGTAAGTGTGTTCACGAGGTCAAAGTTACCGGATTGTGATTGAGTAGGGTTTATTATCCGCAGACGAATGGGCAGAACAAGCGGAATAATCAGATGTTGGTGAATAACATATATGCATACCCTTGAATATTAAGGGAGGACGGGAACAGTACCTTCCACTAGTGGATTATGTGTGCCATAACTCAGATAAGTTCACTTTTGGGCATGTTGCCAGTTGAGGTATGGCATGGTAAACCTTTTTGTTCTCATGCTCGTTAGTTAAAGGTGGGGGGAACAGATCCTATTATGAAGATCATAGACGAGTTGATGTCTATAGTATCTAATGTGTGTAAAGTATATACCGCGTCAATAACCGACTCGTGTACGATCGTCGCGAGATGAGACCGTATGTATCTAAAGAACGATTACCAAAGTGCGAATAATCGTAGGCTAGATAGTGAATATCTAAAATAAGTTTAAGTAGTGAAACTTAAACGGTAAGACTTGGGCAAGAACCTACGTGACAGGGTAACCTGGAGTTTAGAAAGAACATATGTGGAGTGTTCATTATTAAGGGTATTCGATAGCGTACTATATAGGTGGTACGGAGTAGTTTACTAGCGAGCGCAATGATGTGATGCGCAATATATATACAGCATTGTGTGTACCTGATATACTTTTTTGAATTTTGGGACAAAATTCCGTTGTAAGGGGGGAAGTATGTAACACCCGTTATTTTTTATGATTTTAAATAATTATGGGATTAATTATTATTGTTGGATTAATTAAATTAAAATATGAGAAAATAATGGTTAATTAATCCGGATTAAAATAATTATTAACTAGCGTGTCAAGGGTTAATACTTATTGTTAGAAATTATTAAATATCACTGTGTGGATATGTAATATGGAATTATGAAATTTTATAAATTATCGAGAGTGAGAAATACGACAATTTGGTATACTAAGTCATGATGCGCATGTGAGTCTCGTCGGGACGGATCTAATGGATTAAAGAAGTAAATTAGTTTTAAGTAACTTGAATGATCATTTTGAGTGCGCCATTGAGTCTGAAAGGATCAATATAGTCAGAAAACTCTACCCGAGTTTTTTATTTGGACTCCGAACATTTTTAGGTCTAACTGACAACCCGTAGGGGTATTTTTATCTTTCTAATTTTTGGGGAATTATTATGGACGAAAATTAGATTATAAAATATGAGTGTACGTGGGTGAGAAGTATTATGTCAGTTTCTAAACCTACGAGAGAGAGAGAACCACATAAGAAGAAGGAAAGTCCATATGTGTTCTTAGTACAAAACTCAAGAACTCACACCACAAATCCCACCAAAGCGTAGATCGAAAGACGAGGAACAAGTCTATACCAATTTCATCAACGGTTTAGAACATCATAATTGAGACAAGTGTTTATTGTTTGCTTTCTTTAGAAATAATTGTGTTCATGTTAGAGTAGGTAATTACCCCATTACTATTAAATTGAATTGGGTGAAAATTTGGGAGAGTTGATCATAAATTAGGACTCATATGATAAGAGTTTGATTCCTCATGTAGATAGGATGATGTCCTCGAATTTATAATAATGTTTCATATAAATCTAGGTTTTAAGTTAGGTTTATGCATTTAAATTTGAGCACTAGGGTTCTTGATGATTAAATTGGGGATTTCAAATTTGATTGATGATTTAATATTATATTGTTAGAAATCATGTATAGATGTTGGGAAGGTGATTGGAATTGATTTATTAGTGTTTGGGTTGAAATCTTAGAGGTTTTAGCGTTGTAAATCTGATAAAAACGTAACTGCAAGAGGTTGAAAACGTAACAGTGTTGGTCGCGAGAAGTCATGCGATGTCGCCCGAAGTTGGTTCAAACGAGACTGGATCTCGAGAAAAGTCGTTCAAATGACATGACACCTGGTTCGAAGGACAGGTCCAAAAATTTGGAAAATCCTATTTCAGCCCAATTCGAGTTACACTGTTAATTTGAGTGAGGAAAACTGTTATTTGATGAATTAAGCATAGTGCATAACTGTTGAGAAGTATTTTGGAAATAATAATTTAAATATTATAACGGTAAGTTAACCTTAAAAATTTTGAGAGAGATTAATCGAAGTAATTATATTATAAGTAGTAATGAGAAAATACTAGGTATGGAAAATATATGTACGGGTTGGGTGAATACACATTGATTTTAATAGGTGTATGCCTATTATATGCTTATTATTATGTGTGTAGCATACCTACGTTGCTTGCAATCAGGAGGAGGTCTTTGCGTAGTGCACAGTCTTATCATGTGTTGCACATTAGGGGGATATTTGACTTGTACCCAGTGCATATGAACTTGGTTACGTGCTATCTGAGATATAGGATAGCTTCGACGGCTGAATGGGAGCGTAGGTATGTGCGTGACCCGTTTGGCTGGGGATTATGTTTGCCTCCAATATATGTGAGATTGAACCAGCAGTCCTTCATGCAGTGAGTGATGCACCGGGACATGATAGCAGAGTATGCATTGCGCCAAGTGGTCTTAACCTAAGGGTGCAGGATTAGTATATACTAGCGAAATGCCCGTGCCTCAAGGCACGGAGAAAATTTCAAAAATGTGTAATCACGAAACGGCAAAAATTTTCAAAGTACGTAATTACAAAACGACAAAAATATTGTTTCCCAACAAAATTTTCAAAGTACGTAATTGTCTAACAACATTCAAATAGTATAAATTCATCAAACAAACTCACATGTAACATGAAATATATAATATACATCAACTGAATTCACTTTTTGCCTTAAATAAACAAAATGCCCATTTAGAAAAAAATTGGACATAACCTCCTTTGTTTATTGAACTATCCACCCTCTTAAGGCATAACAACCAATCCAACAATATTCAATAATCTCAGATTCATCTAATGAATAATTCAACGAAACAAAATTCGTAAAAAAAAAAATCATATATATAGTAACTTAGGTTCGAGGGCTTTAGACGATTCTTTTTCTTTTTCTCCATCCTCGTTGAATGAGTATACCACATCCTTCAAGCTTTAGAGATTCTCGAGATGACAACTTGTGGAGAATTTTGATCGAGAATAACTGTATATGCAAGCAATGTAGAAAAATTATGTCAATTTCTAAATAATGTGAAAAACATCAAACAACCAATATCATATCTAAAGAAAAGAAAAGACAAAACATTTCATCCACCTGAGTTTGTCTATCGAGACCCTTAACATATGTCGTTCTAGAGCTTAGCCTTATCAGTCATCTGTCAACAAATATACATATTCACAGTGTTATAGAGAGGGAAATATGGAGCATTATGATGCGAGTTATGTTTACGAACATACGTGGTATGCACATATTCTTATATCTCCACGCCACATTCCTACAATATTTATTGCATTGACCCCATTCCTATTAAACAAACTAAATTTGTTACAAAATAAGCGAACATAATACGATACGAAAACATAATACGAATATCATCCAAATAAAATAGACATAACATAATACGATATGATATCTTATTCTTTTTACTTGACACAAACACGTCTTTATTAAAATTCAACACAAAATCTTATTTTTTAACTAACACGAATGAATGACCTGAAAAAAGCGGCACGACACATCATTTTTTCCATCTAAAACGAACACCACCCCAATAAAAGCAAAGAGACACAACCTTTTTTTCACCATAAAACAGTTTAAAAAACTGTTTTGAAATATATTTTAAAAAATAACAGTTTTTACTTTTAACAGTTTTTATATTAAAAAAGAACTATCTTTATATATACTTATAAAAACAGTAAAAAAGTTTAAAACAGTAAAAAAGTTTAAAACAGTTAAAAATAACACTTTTTAACACTTTTTTTAAATATATATCAAAACAGTTTTTTAACTCTTTTTATATATATCAAAAGAATAAAAATAGTTAACTGACCTTTTTTTGTTCATAAACAAAACACCTAACTAACCTTTGTTTGTTCATAAGAGGGGAATTTTTTGTATAACAATCAATTTAACCTGGTTGAAGAAGGTGTGGAGTCTATTGGTATTCAGCTCCCCCGACCCGAACTTTCGTGCATCTGAAGTAATGATAAATGCATCTGAAGTAATCAGCATCAGAAGCTAGCATCAGTTCAGGTATATCAATGAAGATCCAATATATCTTTTTATTAATAAGAAGCTAGCATCAATTCTAATAGCAAACTACCATCTGAAGTAATCATCAACTAATAAAATGCATCAGTTATACATGTATTTATCCAAGTACACATCAGTTTTTCAAGTAATAAAATGCTCCATCTAACTACTAATAAAATGTTCTAACAGTTATCCTAGTACACATTAGTTCAGATACCATGTGTTATATCTGAGAGTAATCCATGCTAGCATCCCGTATTATCAGATAGAAAATTCTATTCATAATGAAAATTCAGTTTGTACAGGTTAATAGAATTCCCAAAAAATCAACTCTTGAACTATAAAATCAGTTGCATCTGTCCAATAAACTTTTGGTTTCTTGACGGGTACTTTCGCTCGAGAGGAAGGTGCCTCAATATCGATCAGAACAACATATTATAAAATGCTTTGTTCTATTATGAAAACAATTCCAGTGCCTTAGTTGTGAAAACAATTAAACGGAACTACAGTACTGCTTTAAACCAAAAACAAAAACTTTATCAAATAGTTACACAATAATATATGCATATATGCACTGTATATATGCATATAAGCAGATATATGCATCTGCACTGCATATATGCATCTGCATATACATGCATATGCAGATATATACATCTGCAATGCATATATGCAGATATATGCATCTGCACTGCATATATGCATACATCTGCATATATGCACCGCATATGCATATATGCATGTGCATATATGAGTATGCATATATGATGAATAAAAGGTGAGACAAATATGCATCCGGATAAAAAGGAAGGCCAATAAACCTATTTCTACAGTTGATCAGAAATGGATTTATATTCAACACAAAACATCCAAAAACAGAATACCAGTATTGAGATAAAAAAAACTGATAAAATTGACTAAACAAAATAGACATTGAGATAGAATTGATCCCAAAACTGATAAAACAATACAATAGGTACTAAACATCCCAAAACTGACTTCCCCCAATTCGATCAGATCTTTTATAGTAGACTACTATAAATAAGACTAATACACTAATAAATATAAAATTAAAAACATTAAACATAGAGTAAACATCCTAAAATTGAAAACATGAGAGTAATACACTAATAACATGTTTAGATTAGAGAGCATAGACTAATATACTGAGGTTTATAAGAAATAAGTAGGAAAAAAGTTCAAAAAATATGTGTTTAACAATGCCATAGAATGTATTCATACGAATAAAAAATGACAAAGCATAACTTTTGAAACAATAAAAGTTTTTATGGAGGAAGTAGAAATATGACAAAGCACACGATGTAGTCATACGAATACAAACATGGTCAGAACATGTATTATGTTTGAACATAGTGATATTTCACCTCACCCCCTCACCGACTCTTCTAATCGATGCTATCGTGTTTGATACACAGGTCAGCTAACACGATAACAACTATAGGTTGTTGGTACACCTTGTACATCTTGTTTTGTCTCCCTGTATTTTTATTTATATTTACACTTTATGATGTTGGTCCACTGATCCGTGTTTCAATAAAATATGTTATGTTTCAAGTAAAGAAAAAATTATTACGTTTGCTGACAAAATACAGAACATGTCCCCAATAATAGTAAGCGGGAAATTTGATCAAAAAAATGAAATAATACTTATTGAGTAACTTAAAATGAAATGCAGCATACCTCATTTTGCATTATTGCAGAACATAGATCAAATTCCTTGTTATTTTACACCACTCATGTTTTTCAAGAGAAGAGATTTTGAACACGGAGCATAATACCATTTCATTCGACCTCAGTTCAATGCCAGAAAGCCATTGACGGAGCCGAGAGCTTCCAGTTGAATCACCAGCATGTTTAAACTGAAATGGGATGCATGCCTCTACGTATTTCCCTATCTGCCACATATGGGAGCTGCAAAAACAACTGAAAATCAAAGATTAATCCCATTTGCAAATTAGAAAAAAACTATGTACTGAACTTATTCATGATAAAATATATTTGAAGAACTGTCACAATGATACCAATTTTGTTATCCCTCTCCAAGAAGAGAAAGCAAAGAAACATGATAAAATCATATCTAAAGAACTAAGTTAAGCATTTAATCAAACAACAGTAATTGGTTGAAGCAAGTTGCATTCTTTTTTTGGATTGAAATTGAGCCGTGATAATTTTGGTTGAACCAAAAGACCCTTTTGCAGAAGGGAATAGGAGGCTTAGTTAGCACGCTCTTTGATCACCTCGAGATCCATCTCGGTAGCGTAAGTGGCTTAAATCTTATAATGGATGCCCTGCAGCTCCCTTCAGAACCTGTGCTTCGATGCGGCATACATCATCTTGGCTCGAATATGGGACACCAAAGGAGACCATGCAATAACAAAGATCTTGCTCTATTGCAAGTTCTCAGATCATAAGTCACAAAAGCAAAGTTGTAATCATTCTTAGGCATAGATGCAGTGAAGTCATCATAGCTCTCAGCTGGACCTCGAGTCTTTTCGACCTCAATGCAAGGAACCCATCCATTGCAGATACGATAATTTAATTCCTTTGAGAGTTGTTCAGGAGGAGGCAAGTATGATAGAGTCTCAAACTTCTTCGTTCCAATTGGAGGCCATACCTGCAACTACCCAATATCATAGTTAACTCAACACTAAAACAAAAACCTATATATATAGATATTAGAGTGGAAATATCCATAAAACAAAAACATATTAGCTTCATGCACTGATATCATAGAGAATCCAAGCATACAGAATAGTTGAGAGTTAAAGATTGAACATGAAGCCCCAATGTATATAACCCTTGCAAATCCAAGTGAATACGAATTAATCTCCTAATGGTCATTCAAAATAGGTCACTTTATAAATGGGGAATTCAAAACAGGTCACTTATTACATGGGGAAATGGAATATTCCCAAATTCACAAGTGGTTTATGAAGGACCATATTAAGAATCAGGTACCAAATGACTGTTGTTTATGAACAACCATGGTACTGAATAAAATAAAACACTTCAAATGCAACAAAAATCAAAAGTCAATAGTTCGTCAAGATAAAAAACACCAACAATGGAAAGTACCTAAAAATAATGCAAGAAACTCCCTAGATTTTGTAATGAGATCATAAAATTCTCTAAACCATTTTACTTTTCACACCAAGTAAGAATACAAAAGTAGTTTACCACAAATCAAGCGTGAGCTAAAGTGAAGTTGTGACAAAGGAGCAAAAATATTGGAGCAAAAACCACTTTCGATGGAGCAAGAAAAACTACTTTCGATGGTCCTCGCATTCTTGGTAGTGGGTAACTGAATAGAGATCCGCAAAGGCATATTAGTGATGGACAATTAAATCAACAGTGGAAACAATGAGACTGCGGATACAATTTCACAAAAGAACATGAACATACATTTGGGAATTTTCCAAATATGTGGAAAGCATACAATTTCCACACCTTGATAATACGTGGGAAAAAGCATACAAAACTCCAAGAGATTAATGATATGATGATAAAAATTCCAATACATTGAAAAAAAAATGCATAAAATGCATAAAGGATAAAATACATTTTTGAATTCAGAAACTCAAAATTTAGAGATCCCTAATTCAAAAATTTCAAAAAGCCCTAATTGGAAGAAACCAAGCCACATTGATCTGGAAACCAATTTGAACAAAAAGAAATTAAGTGATGTCCATTTAAGCCAAGGTACTCTAACACCAAAAATATAAATTTGAAGGAAATGGATTGTACCCATAACTCGAGCACTTCGATGGTCCTTGCATTCTTGGTTGTGTTAGTGATGCACAATTAAATCAATAATGGAAATAATGACACTGTAGATACAATTTCACAAAAGAACATAAACATACATTCGGGCATTTTCACAAATAGTAGAAAATAGAAATTAAATAGCTAAGCCCCTAATTTAGAACCCAATGAACCAAGGAAGAAAATGCATTCAATTCGCCACGGGTCAAGGGTAGAGGCCTAAAAATCAAACAATAAAATTAAGGGAGCTTTACAAATAAGTCCTATTTACATAAAAACATTTTTTAATAAGTCTTATCACAACATTTTTTTCCCAATAGGTCCTATTTATACATATAGTTAATATTCTCTATATGTTTACAAATACAACCTCTTAGAGCAAAAATATCTTTTAATGGGACGTATTGGAGCAAGAAAAGCATGATAGGACCTATTAAAGTACAAACTTAGTAAATAGGACTAATTGATAAAAAAAATCCTAAAACTAATTGCAAACCCCAACACCAAACAAAGGTACATTGATCTGGAAACCAATTTGAACAAAAAAAAATCAAGTGATGTCCATTTAAGCCAAGCAACCCTAACACCAAAAATATAAATTAGAATGAGATGGATTGTACCCATAACTCGAGCACTTCGATGGTCCTCGCATTCTTGGTAGTGGGTAACTGAAAAGAGATCCGTAAAGGTATATTAGTGATGGACACTTAAATCAACAGTGGAAACAATGAGACTGCAGATACAATTTCACAAAAGAACATGAACATAAATTTGGGCATTTTCCAAATATGTGGAAAGCATACAATTTCCACACCTTGACAATACGTGGGAAGAAGCATACAAAACTCTAAGAGATTAATGATATGGTGATAAAAATGCCAACACATTTAAAAAAAATGCAAAAAATGCATAAAGGATAAATACATTTTCGAATTCAAAAACTCAAAATTTAGAGATCCCCAATTCAAAATTTTCAAAAGGCCCTAATATCCCCTGCACACGTGTAGGGATCTACGTGGGGGTCTTCCCCTTCATCATTTACACAACCTGCCCCTAAAATGTAAAACCCTAAATTAAAAAGCCAAAATCGAAACATCGAAACCCATTAATTTCATACCTGCATGTGTTGGAGAGGGAGGCATCATAGAGCTGAGGGAGGTAGCGCGGAGCTGAGGGAGGCAGTGCGTGGAGCTGAGGGTAGATTTTTGTGATGAGGGGTTATTTTGTGATGAGGATTGTGAGGTAGACGGGGGGGTAGGTTTTTTCTTTGGGGGTTTCAAGCATGTTATCTCCAACTTGCCACGTCACAATGGGTATAATCCCACGTGGCACAATCTGGAACCCTTAGATCGCCTCCAAAAATTCGATCCCAACCGTTGATTTTTTGGAACAGTAAAACACCCCCCTCTCATATAATATATATATATATATACATACTTACTTATGAATATTTCTACTATGTGAAACTAGTACATATGGTAATAATAATAAATGCTTTGCTCCAAGTGGTCTTAACCAAGGGGTGCAGGATTAGTAAATATGTATATAAGATTGATGTGACTATATATATATGAATATACTTGGGAAAATTCTACTGTGTGAAATTACTAGATATAGTAATAATGAGAAATAAAATAATCTTAGTGGGTAAAAGATTAACCATTCGAACGGTGAATAATGAAATTTAGTTATGTGGGATAAACTATTTCGATAACGTATTATATGGGCGATACGAGTATACTACTAGTGACGTAGATGGCGATATGGTGACTTAGAACTAGTTATGCTGGGTAGCATAACTAATATGGGGTAGATGTACGTTAGGTGTACACAATAGATGAGGGGTGAGAATCTCATGTGAGAGTTCGACAAGCTAGCATGCACATAATACTTTCTTTATTTTAAATTTTAAATACTTGCTAAAACAAATATTTTTACAACTCAGGCTTTGACCCGTCTCTTGCTATTCTTCTCTCTTTTGCTATATATATGTAATATATCAGGTTCCCAGCCACAAGGTTACCAGACTTAGTCGCGGGGATTGTTTAGCGAGTTGCAGCGATTGTGGGAGTTGCAGGTCCTTGCATTTAGACGCCTCTATCATTTCTTTCAGTTCTATTAATACATTTCATTTAGGGCATGTGTCGCCCATTATCAGTCGTTTTATCAGAGATATTGTACTCAGTTTATTTTAGTAGTTCATTTTAGTTGGATTGAGTATTTTATGGTTTATTGGCTTGAGACTTTAAACTGGAATGTTTTATCCAATCTTATTTATTGCAACAGTTGAGTTATATCCAGTATTTATTATAATCCAGTGAATGGTAAATAGTTGATGTCTTAATACTTAGAAATTATTAATGGATTCTTTGGGTATAACTTAAAATGAAAAATGTTTTTGGAACCAGCTTAATTACTTATTAGGTGATTATTAATGTTAAACGTATTCCAATAGTGATGCTGAGAATGAGCCAACCGAACACGTTATTTTAAATTAAATAAAGGACTGATCACACGATATTTAATTGCGAGGGGTATCACACGGGCGAGTGTGCTTCGTATGACGATTGTGCAGAGGACGAGAAGTGAGGGCCGTTGGAAAGGTAGCAGGAGGCGGGGCTCAATTAGAGTTGAAGAATATTTGGGGTCGATGACCGTGAAAGAGGTCACCCCTATTGTTAATCGGGATGATGGAGCTGTAAGGCCTACTAGAGTGCAACATATATATTTTGTACCGTTATAGCAAGGATTAGTGCTAAATTAGACTCACCCAGTGTGGTTAAGATGGGAGAGAGTCGGAGGGGTCTTTGAGGAGGACCACCCATTGGAATTTTGTTAGATGCGGAGATTGTGTGTGTAGCCAATGGATGTAAAATACCCAGAGGCTTTGGCATATAGCAAGAAATAATATATATGCTCGGAAGTAAATTGGGGTAAGATTTCACTTGGCTCATAGGAGCAGTGTTGTAATGGTGGGAGTAAATCGCCATATTTAGTACAATGGAGAAAAGAGCCTTTAAGGTGAGTAATGGGCTCACGAGAGGATTCACCACCACTTAAAGGGAAATTCTGCTTGGACGATTGAAGCAGATGGTGATAATGTCGTGTTTTTATCAGTGAGAATATGAATGCTTCTATGTGAAGGGAGATAAAAGTGTTGAAGAATTTAGTCAAGGAGTAAGACTGGATGTAGAGATGATATCAAAGCACCACCAGGGGAAGACCCATCAGGGGGCCCATGTTAATGATTCAGATAGCTAAATTCCTATCGAATGACAGTGGATTCAGTTAAGACTGGTAAGACCAGTAGCGTGTTCCTTAGGGCTAGCGGAGCTAAGGGAACAATGAGGGTAGCTGTCAGGGTCGAGGCTACCAAGGTCCGAGAGAAGGAAAACCTTAATATGGTCAGCGTGGCTGAAGATAAGGGGATTATTTGAAGAGGCTTTTCATGTGGAGAGTAGGACCTTATCCATTAATTTTTCCCAAAGTTAGAAAGAGGGACAAGAGTATCGTGTTTAACTGGGGAAATGATTAAGATGGTTTTGGTTCAGTTCGGACAAGCGTGTCATGTCCAAGAAACATTTGGACCACTAGCATTATTAACAATTGGGAGTATGAGTTTTATCCTTAGGTTAGTGGGGTAAGTTTTAAGTGACACGAGCGAGTCGCAATATTCCGTTAGCACTAGATTCACGTGTGAGACGAGTTTAGTGGGTATATCGTTGATAGCACTATAATGTGTATATAGTTGCCTTTGTATAGCGGGGATCTCTTTAGTACTATCCGTAGGGAGAGCGGATGCAGGCACAGGGAGTATATGTATCTCAAAATTACTCGTCCTAGTGACATATCATGCGAGTGTTATACTATCTTAGTATGGACTGATTAGCGATGTGGGTGGAACAATAGAGGGTTATGATAGAAAGACCATTGTGTCTAATGTTCCAGGTCAATATGTGTTATTTAATGAGACCCTGCCTGAAAGAGGGTCAAGATCGTATCTATATTATATTGTAATAGAGACTTCAGAGAGTATGGTTGTCTCGAGATATTTGATACCGGTGTGTAGGGACTTTATTGATGGGATTTGAGGTATATTGGACTTACTTTTGAGCGGAGAGATTTAGCTCATTTTTATGTTTAACGCTCAGAACTTGGTGAAAAGGACAGTGCGTTACCATATCACTCCTTTAGAGACGTGGGAGTTAATGTTTATATTTATATGTCTGGGGACAGGATTTTTAGAGTCCTGGTTAGGAGATTGAGGTTATGGAATTTGATTGCCACCAACGCTGAGTGACAGAGTATTGGGGAAGTTGCTTATTTGAATGTTATTGCGTGATGAGATACGCTTGGACTTTGATGAACGTCGTGAGTAGAGAGACGTTGTTGGATGTTAGGGCATCGCACTACACCAAATATTGCGAATGGTCATGCCCAGTGGGTCACAGCCCAAGTCCGCGACCAGATGGTCACGGACTTGGGCAGTGACCCACTCAATATTTTGCGTGACCATATTTATTACCACACTAAATAATTGATTCCCGGGAAGTGGTCACGGACCAAGTTCGTGACCACAGTGGTTGCGAAATTGGGTCGTGACCATCTTGGCGCCAAACACGCGTTAAAATTACCTCCAAGCATGGTCGCGGGTGGGTCACGGCTCAAGTCCGTGACCCATGGCATGAAGAAGAAGAGAGTACACACATTGGGGGTCATGGCTTAGGTCCGTGACCATTTCTTGGTGTGGTTCACGGCTAAGGGCCGTGACCATACCTCATTCAAGCACTAGGGTTGATGAAAAGGGTTGCGCATCATTGATTTAGGGTCACGGCTACGGGCCGTGACCATTACTTGGTGTGGGTCACGGCTATGGGTCGTGACCATACCTCATTCAAGCACTAAGGGTGGATGGAAAAGGTTCCAGCATGGTGGGTCATGGCTCTAGGCCGTGACCAGGTCGAAGAAGACAGAATACCTCATCTGCATTTTATTGGTCGCGTACATGGTGGGTCATGTCTCTAGGCCGTGACCAGGTCGAAGAAGCCAGAACTACTTCATCTTCATTTTCTTGATCGCGCGCATGGGGTCACGGCTCTTGGCCGTGACGAGGTTCAGGTATTAAAAACAAAAATTACCCACTGCTTCTCATTTCTCATGTGCGATTTGTAGGGTTGTTAGGGCTAAGTGATTCACGTGCGATTTCATTTGGATTTCAGTTGGATTTGCAAACATAAATCTACCCTGGTATGTATTAATTCATTTTGATTTCATTTGGATTTTGTTATTTCTGTCTAAAGCCCTAATTTCTATGTATGTGTATGTAGATTTATGTTTGTATGTGTGTATATGTATAGATTTATTTTTATATCTGTGTGTATGTATAGATTTATGTGTATATGTATGTTTTTGTGTGTAACTATGAACAAATCAATTGTTTTTTTTATCAATAAACCCTATATTATATGTGAGTGTGTGTGTATAGATTGTATGTGTGTGTATGTATAGATTTATGTCAAAAAACATATTAGGGTTTAGTAAACCCAAAATAGTATATGTGTGTATGTATATATTATGTCAATAAACCCTAGATTGTATGTGTGTGTTTGTATAGATTATGCCAATAAACCTAAATTGTATGAATGTGTATTTTTTTGACAAAATATAATTAAATGGATTTTTAATGAGTAAAAAAATTTACATCCGCCTTGTCGTGATTTAATTGGGGGTTATATGCATGTCATCATATTATATTGGGGGTTATATGCATGTCGTGATTTTTTTCACTACAATATGTGTGTAAGTACTACAATATGTGTGTAAGTACAGTGTGTGTTTCTGTTAAACTCTCTCATAATAAATCCAAGAAAAACATGTTATAAACAATTATGGCTAGTTGTTGTTGGGATTTCACATATACTTTTAAACTCTCATAACTTTCAAACCCAAACCTTAATAGTAGGACTCGTATTCATGCCCTCGTATACTTTTCTCAGGAAAAATGAGCCACGGTGATAATTACTGTCAACAAGAGTGGGAGAGGTTTCAATTAGACCGCACACATAATTTTTTTATTAGCGTGCGTCATATAGAGGGTACTCCTATTTATAGGTATGGAACTAAAAAGGTCGAACAGTTTAACTACCTTGTAAATCGTGGATTTGATCTCCAGCAAGATTACTTGTTCGGTCGTATTCAATTTTCTCTACCAAAAAACTGGGATGATGTTATACAAAATATATTTCACACACATAATCCCTAAATAGCCCTGACCTTGGTTACGTTGTTGGAGAAGGCGAAAAAAAAAATCCACCCATTATGGATACAACTGCATACAGAGAGAATTGACATAGATTGTGACGTCTCGCGCCACATGCATGTAAAATTGAATCTTGCCAACAAGTTGAGAAATAGAGGATTTCGAGTTCATGTCACGGATATCTACACATCAATCATAGATACCCTTCCTCCTAGTTGGCCACGTGCAAAAATTCATAGGTTCTTAAAAACTAATACCGAATGGATGGAGATCAGACAGATTGAACTTATTCTAAAGTCTTACTCTGAAAAGGTATATATCTATATATATATATATATATATATATATAATCATAAGCTTGATTAATTAGTTATAATTTCATATTATTATAATTATTTAGTCAGTTATAGTTTTTCATTTTTGTAGATAATGTCGAGAGGAAACAACCCAAGGGTACCAAGTGCCGAGGTGACACCACAACGAGGTTCACCATCTTGTGCAGAACCCAGATTCTCAACACCAATGGCTGAGCAATTCACAACTCCACCAATGGTTCACTCCTCACCAAGTTCAACTCCAAGTGCTCTTACGCCCCAATCCAGCACTCTCATTTCTTTAACGCCCCCATCCAGAAATCCTGATGCCTCCCGCTCAAATGAAAAGAAGCCTATTGGGTTCTCCCTTCTCGGGAATAACCCAATGGGTGATAAGAATGACGTGATGAACTTTAAAGCACGGTGTTTTTCGCCAGGAAATATGAACGTGGGAGTCGATGGACCAGACATTTGGAACCTTGTTGATCAAGCTGTCAAAAATGACACATATGACCAACTTTGCAAGCATTTCTCATTTCTAACCGTTCCAAGAATAAGGTTCTATCTCGGGTTGCTGAAGGATTGAGGACATATAGGAGAAACCTTCAGAAGAAATATTTCCCAAAAGAGGCAGCGAGCTCATATATTTTGGCTTTGAAAGAGAGAGTGCCTCCCAATGTTGAAATGCCGTTGGAGCAGTGGAATAAGTTTTTGGAGAATGAGGCGAAGGAGAAAAAGTTGGTCCTGAGGGATCAAAACAAAAAAATAGGGCACAAAAAATTAATATCCATAGGCTATAATCCAACTCATTGGAACCGACCCCGCACCCACGGGTCTCCCAGTTTTAGAATACAATGATAATTTGCATATTTCTAGACTCAGGCTTAAAAATATGGCGTTAGAGGGTGAAAACTCGAAACGGTCCCGAACGGCCCCGTGGGTGGCACCAACACCTCCTATAGGACCAATGTAACTCGTAGGAACTGATCACGCCTCCGCGGGACTCTCGGTTTGAGAATACGATGGTAATTTTCATATTTCTAGACTTAAGCTTAAAAACATGGCGTTAGAGGATGAAAACCCAAAACAGTCCCCGAACGGCCCCGTGGGTGGCACCAACACTTCCCACGGGACCAATGTAACTCGTAGGAACTAACCGCACAACCGAGAGACTCCCGGTTTGAGAATACGACGATAATTTGCATATTTCTAGACTTAAGCAAAACATGGCATTAGAGGGTGCAAATTCGAAACAGTCCCCGAATGGCCACGTGGGTAGCACCAACTCCTCCCACGAGACCAATGTAACTCGTATGAACTAACCCCGCATCCGCGGGTCTCTCGGCTTGAGAATACGACGATAATTTGCATATTTTTAAACTTAGGCTTTAAACATGGCGTTAGAGAGCGAAAACTCAAAACAGCCCCCGAACGGCCCAGTGGGTGGCACCAACACCTCCCACAGGAGCAATATAACTCGTAGGAACTCACCACGCAGCCGCGGGACTCCCTGTTTGAAAATACGACAGTAATTTGCATATTTCTAGACTTAGGCTTAAAAACATGGCGTTATAGGGTGAAAAGCCAAAATAGCCCCCGAACGGCCCCGTGGGTGGCACCAACACATCCTGCGGGACCAATGTAACTAGTAAGAACAGACCGCACAGTCGCGAGACTCCCAATTTGAGAATACGATGATAATTTTCATATTTTTAGACTTAAGCAAAACATGGCGTTAGAGGGTGAAAACTCGAAACAACCCCTGAACGGCCCCGTGGGTGGAACCAACACCTGCCATGGGACCAATGTAACTCGTAGGAACTGACCCCGTAGCCGCGGGTCTCTCGGTTTGTGAATACGACGATAATTTGCATATTTCTAGACTTAGGCTTAAAAACATGGCGTTAGAGGGTGAAAACTCGAAATAGCCTCCAAACGGCCCCGTGGGTGGCACAATCACCTCACATGGGACCAATATAACTTGTAGGAACTGACCACGCAGCCGCGGGTCTCCCGATTTGAGAATACGATGGTAATTTGCATATTTCTAGACTTCGGCTTAAAAACATGGCGTTAGAGGTGAAAACCCAAAACAGACCCTGAACGGCCCCGTGGGTGGCACCAACACCTCCCACGGGACGAATGTAACTTGTAGGAACTGATCGCGCAATCGAGAGTCTACCGGTTTGAGAATACGATGATAATTTGCATATTTCTAGACTTAAGCAAAATATGGCGTTAGAGGGTGAAAACTCAAAATAACCCCCGAACGGCTCAGTGCGTGGCACCAACACCTCCCACGGGACCAATGTAACTCGTAGGAACTGACCCCGCAGCCGCGGGTCTCCCAGTTTGAGAATACGATGATAATTCGCATATTTCTAGACTTAGGCTTAAAATATGGCGTTAGAGGGTGAAAACTCGAAACAGTCCCCGAAAGGCCCCGTGGGTGGCACCAACACCTCCCATGGGACCAATGTAACTCGTAGGAACTGACCTCCCAGCCGCGAGACTCTCGGTTTGAGAATATGATGATAATTTTCATATTTCTAGACTTAAGAAAAACATGGCGTTAGAGGATGAAAACCCAAAAAAAAACCCGAACGGCCCCATGGGAAGCACCAACACCTCCCACGGGACCAATGTAACTCGTAGGAACTCACCGCGCAATCGCGGGACTTTTGGTTTAAGAATACGACGATAATTTGCATATTTCTAGGCTTAGGCATAAAAACATGGCGTTAGAGGGTGAAAACCCGAAACAGCCCCCGAACGGCCCCGTGGGTGGCACCAACACCTCCCACGGGACCAATCTAACTCGTAGGAACTGATCCCGCAGCTGCAGGTCTCCCGGTTTGAGAATACGACAATAATTTGCATATTTTTAGACTTTAGTTTAAAAACATGGCGTTAGAGGGTGAAAACTCGAAACAGCCCCCGAACGGCCCGGTGGGTGGCACCAACACCTCCTACGGGACCAATATAACTCGTAGGAACAGACCCCGCAGTCGTGGATCTCCCGGATTGAGAATACGACGATAATTTGCATATTTCTAGACTTAAGCAAAACATGACGTTAGAGGATGAAAACTCGAAATAACCCCCGAACGGCCCCGTGGTTGGAACCAACACCTCCCACGGGACCAATGTAACTCATAGGAACTGACCCCGCAGCCGCGGGTCTCCCGGTTTGAGAATACGATGATAATTTACATATTTTTAGACTTAGGCTTAAAAACATGGCGTTAGAGGGTGAAAACTCGAAACAGCCCCCGAACGGCCCCGTGGGTGGCACCAACACCTCCCACGGGACCAATGTAATTCGTAGGAACTGACCATGCCGTCGCGGGACTCCCGATTTGAGAATACGATGGTAATTTTCATATTTCTAAACTTAGGCTTAAAAACATGGCGTTAGAGGCTGAAAACCCAAAACAACCCCCGAACGGCCCCGTGGGTGGCACCAACACATCCCACGGGACCAATGTAACTCGTAGGAACTGACCATGCCGTCGCGGAACTCTCGGTTTGAGAATACGATGGTAATTTTCATATTTCTAGACTTAGGCTCAAAAACATGGCGTTAGAGGCTGAAAATCCAAAACAGCCTCCGAACGGCCCCGTGGGTGGCACCAACACCTCCCACGAAACCAATGTAACTCTTAGGAACTGACCCCGTAGCCGCGGGTCTCTTGGTTTTAGAATACGATGATAATTTCCATATTTCTAGACTTAGGATTAAAAACATGGTGTTAAAGAGTGAAAACTCGAAACAGCCCCCGAATGGCCCTGTGGGTGGCACCAACACCTCCCACGGGAGTAATGTAACTCGTAGGAACTGACCACGCAGCCGCAGGACTCCCGATTTGAAAATACGATGGTAATTTTGCATATTTCTAGACTTAGGCATAAAAATATGGCGTTACAGGGCGAAAAGCTAAAACAGGGCCCGAACGGCCTCGTGGGTGGCACCAACACATCCCACGGGACCAATGTAACTCGTAGGAACACACCGCGCAGCCGCGAGACTCCCGGTTTGATAATACAATGATAATTTTCATAGTTTTAGACTTAAGCAAAACATGGCGTTGGAGGGTGAAAACTCGAAACATCCCCCGAACGGCCCCGTGGGTGGAACCAACACCTCCCATGAGACCACTGTAACTCGTAGGAACTGAGCCCGCAGCCGCGGGTCTCCCGATTTGAGAATATGATGATAATTTGCATATTTCTATACTTAGGCTTAAAAACATTGCGTTAGATGGTGAAAACTCGAAACATCCCCTGAACGGCCCCGTGAGTGGCACTAACACCTCCCACGGGATCAATGTAACTCGTAAGAACTGGCCACGCAGCCGTGGGACTCTCGGTTTGATAATACGATGATAATTTGTATATTTCTAGACTTAGGAATGAAAATATTGATATGTCGATAATTTTAACTCATATATGCAATTTTTCAGCTTGATTAATTTTTTTGTAAAACTACTTGGTTACTGATATTTTTTTTGTATCCTATCATTTGTAGGATTTTCGTACGCGGAACATATATGCAATGGTTTATAACATGAAGATTGTTTATATGTTTTGGACATTCAAGATTATATTTTTTATGTGTTATAGTCGTGCGGGCTTTTATTTTTTAATTTTATGGTCGTACGGGCTTTTATAATTTGATTGTTGAATTGTATGTCCGTGCGGGCTTTATAATAAGCAGGTTTTACATTTACAGGGTTTGGAATGTCAAGAAAATAGAGGAAACTCTGCCCAAATTTTTTTTTTTGGTCTGTGAATTATAAAGGCGTGTATTATTTTTAAGTTTGTATATATATTTGTTTATTAACAACGTTCTCGATTCGCAATTTGTGATTTTTTTTATTGTTTTGCCAATAATAAATGTTTGTAACACCTCGTACGCGTCCAACGTTACACGTAGCAACCGACGGTGCACTCACAGGACCCCCAATTTTAGGATTAGACAAAAAAAATACATTTTTTTTAAATTATAGTTAAATATGGTCATGGACTTTGTCCATGACCATTTTTATTTTTTTCGTCGCGCATAAAAATGGTCGCGGCCAAAGTCCGCGAGCATTTTTTTCCCTTTTCGTCACGGTTGTGGGTCACAGACTTGGGCCGCGACTATTTTTTTTTTTTGGGTCACGGTTGTGGGTCGCGGACTTTGGCCGCGACCAATTTGTCACGATTGTGGGTCACGGATGAGGGCCGCGATCAATTTTTTTTATTTTTTTATCACGGTCGTGGGTCGCGAACTTTGGCCGTGACCAATTTATCACGGTTGTGGGTCACGGATGAGAGCCGCGACCATCTGTCATGACCCCTCTCGGTCGTGACCATTTTTTGTCACAGACTTGGACCGCGACCCACGAAAATGGTCACGCCTGAAATGATCACGGCCCATGTCCGCGACCCACAGTTTTGGTCAGGGATTTTAACCGTGACCAATCGCCAGTTTTGGTGTAGTTTCGAATGTTAATCAATGGATGTGTAGAGAAAATACTCTGAAGGGTGGAAATATGTTAAGGAGAAATAAATTTCAATATATGGGGTGATTAAGAATACCTATGAGTTATAGTCACATCGAGAATGCGAGGCCAGTTTTAAGGAAAGTGTGTGTGACATTTACAGTGTTGTACAGATATGCACCGCTAGGAGGATGTAGGAATCAATGTGTGGAACATATGCCTTAGGGAAATTATAGATAAATCCGGAATGGTGTGATGGATTGAATGTCATGTGAGAATGATGATAATCTGAGTATATGTGTGCAATGAGAGTAGCACGCCGAGATGGGTTGAAAGGTTGTGGGAAGTTATTCAAAGGATATCTCTTCATAAAGAGGAGACCAACTGTTATGGAAAAATAGAGCGGAACCTTACTCAGTCGAATGATGAGAGTGTCTTGCGCGTAAATAGAATGTTGATGACTATGGATCAAAAATATCCAAGAATGGTGCCAATTGTAAAAAGTGCACGGGTCGTGACTTTTGGCATACCGGGGGAAAGAAGTGGAGTATAAAGTACCACTTAATGTGAGTAGTTATAAGTGGGAATTTGTGTTAGGTGAGACACGATGAGATTGTCTCTGGGTACACCACTTACAGATGGAAATAGGTTGGATCAAAATGATCAACCAGAAATTTGGTATCAAACCGATGATTCCAGTGATGGAATGGGCAAACAGGCTAGTAAAGAAGGATTGCACTAGTGCGAGGTGCCGCTCAATATTGTTGCAAATCAGGATGAGATCTTGTAATCCCACCTCTGATAGGGGTTATCAGGAAGCGATGGGGACAAAGGTTTGTTTTGGGCATATTGTATCACCTATAGCCCGACGGTTAGACGAGAGGTGGTTTATTATGTTGGTTAATGCGAGTAGTGCTTGTGGTGCCTTGTAGGGTAATTGAGGGGAGGAATTACCAATTGGTAGAGTTGTGTGTAATAACTTGTACCAGTTTATCAGGAATGAGATACCTATTAAGGTTTTGTGTGGAAAGCCTTGTCGTTCACCCTCAGATTGATTAGAGGCGAGGGGATAACTAGATTTTTGGACTGGTCGTGATTTGGAGTCCGTTGGACAATAGTGGAGTGAACCACAAACTATTTTGTGTAGCTTTTAAATGTCGTAAGAGTTACATCACCATGAACAAAAGTTCTAAATACTGACATGAGTGGTCATAGGTTATCGTGATTCCTCCCATGAAGGGAGTCCTGAGTTTTGGTAAATAAGGGGAGTTGGCATTTAAGGTTGTGCGACCTTTTCTTAATATGGAGACGATAGAGTAAGTATTGAGATCACATGATTGATAGAGCGTATCAGTTTATAGTGAATTGGGAAAGCTTGTTGATAAACTTAGGCTAGAGTGATTAAGCATTTTGATAAGTGAGCACCACTAGTGGGTGTGTAGTGGAGTGACCCTTTTGTTATTATGATTGGAATTTGGGTACTAGAGGATGTTGTGATGTTATAGATCCTAAGTTTTAGTACCTGTCTTGCCCTAATTTTGAGGACAAAAATTCCTTTTTGAGAGGAGAATTCTGTAATACCCCGTATTTCTATGTATTTTTATTTAATTAATTTGAGGGATTAATTTGGAAAAGTACATTTTAATTAAATTACGCGAGTGAAGTAATTTAATACGATTAGATGTTAATTGTGACTATTAAATATTAATCGTGAGATAGATATGGATTAATATTGCATTATGATATATACTAAGTGTGAATAGTAAATAATTGATAATTTTGGCGATGCGGCATAGCGAGTGATATGTGTGTATTTTATTTTATCTAATCGGGCGTCATGTGTAGACTATTTTGAGGTGAAAAATCAGAAATATAGCTTAAGTGACTCGGGTGATAATTTAGAGGTCACGAATGATTCTAAATGGGTCAAAATAGTCCAAATAGGGTACCCGGGGGTATAGTTTGGGTCCCGGATCAATTTGGGACCAAGTCGGCACCTATTAAGGGAATTATGGTCATTTTACAAAGGGAGGAGAAGGGACCTACGAAATTTAGAGCCATATAGCTAATATTTAGAGATTGTGTTTATCGCTCATAACACAAAAAGGTTAGAGAGGCCATTAGAGAGAAGAGAGAGAACCTATTTTCAAAGCTTAAAGAGGGATTTTGAAGATGGTGAAGAAATCTTGTATCCCAAGGCAATTGGAAAGGAAGATTGGAGAAGGAAACAATCAATCATCAACAAGGAACCAAGAAATCAGATCAATCAATAAAAGGCAAGTGTTTATTGCAAATTAAATTGATATTATAATACCCATGTGTAGGGTTTTCGTGAATAGATTGATTTGATGGAAAAGCATTTGATGAAAAGTATCAATTGATCACATGTTTGGGTAGAATTGCATGTTGTTAGTGTTTAGATCTGTAGAGAATCATAAATCAGAGGATTTTTGCTTGTTACTATGGATTTTAATCTGGGTTTAAATTCAATGAAATGGATGACCACAAAACTAAAGTTATAAAAGAGTTTGGGGGTTGATTCATTCTTCATTGATTTCGATGAAGTTTTAATGTGTTTGAAACATTAGAAATCATCCTAACTCATGTGGGAATAATTAGGAATAATCGGATGTGAATTTGGTGCAGAATTTTATGGGTTGGGTGAATCATATAGTGTAAACTCTGCTGCGAAACAGAGAGCAAAAATTGCAGAAAAACGAACCGGTTCGGTCCTGGGAAAGGGAGGATCGGTCCGGTATCCAAAAATTTTGAAATGTTTATTTTTTCTCCTGGTATTCCTAATTAGATGTGGGGAACAAAATTTAGGGCCTTGTGGAAATAATATTGGGTGACTTATTATTTTATAGTAGGCCTACGATGGGAGTATGACTTCGTCTTAGAGAGAGAATTAAGACGGGAATGGGGTTGGTTATAGTAATTCATAATTAATCTAAGAGACGGATATGAATTACGAATTACTATATTAAGAATTACTTTACAATATACATATTGGAGTCGAGGGATATTCGAACCAATGTAAATGATAGGATAATTGGGGGCGATGATTATCCGAACCAATATTCTTATAGTAAATATTATGTGTGAAATATATACTTCATGATACTCTACTTATGTGTGAAAGTAGACTTATAGATGATATATATATATATATATATATATATATATATATATATATATATATATATATATATATATATATATATATATATATATATATATTATAGAGAGAGAGAGAGAGAGAGAGAGAGAGAGATAGATAGATAGAGATAGAGATATAGATATACATCTAATTGATAAACTAAGTAGAGATAAACTTAATTTCAATATTTAAAATAGATTGGGGAATGTCTATAATAAATTAAGTAGTGAAACTTAATTTTAGAAGTTGTATGGGAACTTTGAAATGATATTTGAATTAAGTAGTGAAACTTAATTATGGAAGTTAAATGATGATTAGACATGAAAGGCTATATGAATTCAGTAGTAAGACTTAATTATGATGATTAAACATAACATATGTGAATGTTTATGAAAACTGAATAACATGCGAGAAATATTAATAATGAAGCGTGATGTATGGGCGGTACGGGAGAGTAGACTTGATCAGATCAGTTATATACTTTAGTCGAGATAGCTTGGGTATGATAGCTAGGTGGGATAAATATAAGAACGTTAGGTGTGCACAATAGATGAGAGGTGAGGAAGCTCAAGGAAGTGTGCGTGAACGTAATATGTGTAGTCAATAACCGATTTTAATTGCGATAAATTACTTGCTAAATGTTTTCAAATGTTTTTAGTACTAACTCTTGCTATAAAAATATTTTTTAAAACCTTTTAGGTGTCCATCCACAGGGACGCCATGCTTGATGGTTTCATTCTAAGGATTTGGAGTTGTAGCACTGTGGATGCTGACAAGTCCTTGAGTAGTCGATTATTTCATTCAGATCTTGCATAGGATCTCACTCTCGTATATCATGTTTGGACATGTGGTCCGTTGTCAGTATTATGGTTTCAGTTTTGTATTAATTTTACCTTGCAGTTTTAGACTTGGTTTCGGTTGTTTTTGCCGATGGTTTATTCGGCATGACTTTGTTTCATTTATATTTCATGTTGGTTTGGACTCTGGTATACTGTGAATGTTGTTTAGTTTTCGAACTAGTTATTTATCCTCTTGAATTGAAAGATAAAATTTGGTATCGTGTCATTTGAATACTGGGTGGTTAGTAAGTTATAAAAAGTTTTCAACAGTGATGCTAAGAATGAACCAGATGAGATGCGGGGTATCACAGTTGATAGGAAATGGGTGACTTTTTCAAAATTGTGGGACGCAAAAGCAAAAGATATGTGCACGCGAGATTTTTATGTCAATTCATCAAACACTTAGTGATAATTTTATAAAATTAAATTCACACTGAGTTTAATCAAAATAAATTGAGTAATTATATGACTAGGTCAATTCAATTTCATATTACTCTGATTAACTCACACAATTTACCCTTAAATGGCAAAACCTACTTTACCCATTGATTAGCTCTATTGAAGGAAAATTAATGAGTTTAAATTGTAGTTCAACTTAATTAACCTAATTCAAAATCATTTTTATTTCATATCTGACCCATTATAGTGTGTGAGTGAGAGTTAAGACATATCATAACACAAATGCATGGGAGATCAACTAGAATTATAAAGTTTTGGTTGATGCTGAGGACAAACTTAGTATGAGATCTTTAAGAGTCTTCCAATGCCTTTAGTATCAACACTACACTCCCTTCCAGATATATAATTCTCCACGAAGACCTATCATACATAAGAAAGAGTTCACTCTCCAAGCATCCATAACTGTAAACTTCACTTCATTTGAAGCAAGTCATATTGATTATATCTGATCACCTTAATTGTAAAATTAATTGATATCCACAAGTACAAATTATAAGATCTTACTATAAGTTATGTGTGTACGTATAATCTCACAAATTATCTACCACAATTGTTTAAAATCCATCACAAAAGGATCTAGCGCTTAAATGAATAGAGAGAGAGAGAGAGAGAGAGAGAGAGAGAGAGAGAGAGAGAGAGAAATGCATTATTAGTCTCAAATAAAGGACAAACCCATTGCACGAGGCTCCCGCTATTACAGGGTACTGGGGTTAGAAGTACGCAGCCTTACCCTTGTATATGCAGAGAGGTTGTCTTCACTACTCAAACCTATGACATCCAGATCAAAGTGGTGATTAAAAACGATCTGATATTTGGAAAAATGAGCTCTCTTAAAATTAATTAGTGAGCACTCGTATATATAAGTGATTAAAAAAATGAACGTCGTGTGCACATGACAATCCCGATGTCGTGTGCACGTTGTTTAAACTGGCAAGTCAAATAGTGACATGTGGTATTTTTCGTGTGCATACAAGACCGTGCTTAGGCATTAAATTGATACCAAAAATCTCATTTTATTAATTCTTATGATTCATTTTAATTGTGAAAAGGCTGAGTATGTAGGTTCCTATGAGCCCAAAACCTTACACCTTAAAGGATCAATAATTAGTTGTCAAAGGCATTAAGTCTGGTTGATAAAATAATTTGTGGATCTATGAAGACGCTCAATCAACTGGACACATACTCATATAGAGAGAGAAAATTAGGTTCGTTTGGTTATCTCAAAATTGTAAATTGGTTCATTTACAAATGGGGTCATTAATAAATTAGCTCAGTAATTGTGTTTGGTTTCATAAATGAAATGATTTATCAATTAGCCCATTTTAGCTCATGTGCAAAATTTGAAATTTGAGCATTTCAACAAAAACGTGAAATGCATCCATTTGAAAAATGATCATTTAACATATGTTCATCCTTATCTGTAAGCACCCTCTCTCTTTCTCTCACTCTCTCAATCTCAATCTACGTTCGTTTTTAACTTTTATGCTAATTGAATCTTAACATCAAATTTAGATTACCAAACATCGTGTAAAATTGGATTTAAACTCATTTAAAATCCACTCATTTGCAATTCACTAATTCTCAATTAATCAATTTACATAATTAAACAATTTTCTCAACCAAACAGATCCTTAGGAGATGTTCTCGATTATTTGCAAGACTAAAGTTCACACGGAATAAGCCAAATATAAAAACAAAACAGTTTGAGTGCGCACCGCAAATGCTCATCTAGGGGTGGCAATGGCTCATGTCCGGTCGGTTTTATGTCGAGTCTAATCAAATTCGTGTCAAAATCACTTCTAACCAAACTCGGCCCATTGAGCTTTTAGTGTGTATTGTGTCATGTCTTATAGGATCATGTCATGTTTCATATTCAAGTCGTGCCTTAACGATTTATGTCGTGCATTTACAATAAATGGCTAAACCCAAACACTATACATTTAAGTTGTCGTGTTTAGTGGGTCCACCCGTTAAGCACCCATTTTCGTTAAGGCTTCACCCAACCCCTCTAAAAAGTCATATGGGTCGTGTCGTGTCATGTTATCGGGTCGTGTGGAAATTTTTCAACCCTATGCTCACCCATTTTTCTTAAACCACATAAGTATAATAGGTGTGGTTGACAATAAAGAAAAAGAAAAGACGCCGTGAAGCATCATTAGACTTCTAAACTTTAGCCTTTACAATAGGGGTGGCAATTCGGGTCAACGGGTCATGTTTCGGGTCGACACACACGACACGATAAGGTTTTTCAGGACACGAACACGACATGACACGAATTTGTTTTTTTTAGTTGACACGAACACGACCCAAATAAAAAACAACACGTCACGACAAGACACGAATACCAGAATTTCTTAAATTTCATGTCTAAAAAACACGATAACGACACAACACGACTCATAATTCAAACACGAACACGACATGACTTCGTGTCAAAAAAACACGACACGAACACGGCATATCGTGTCAATTTCGGGTCAATTTCATGTCGTTATGTGTCGTTTTTTCGTGTCGTTTCTAAAATTGTCAGCCCTACTTTACAACGATGGTGTCTTCCCATGTTTTAATTTTTTTTATTAATATGGAACGTATATATATATGGAGTAACTACACTTTGACCCCTCCAAATTTGCTTCCATTTTCACTTCACCACCTGTACTTTTATTTTCAAAACTTAACCCCCTTAACTTATAAAAACACGTCACTTTACCCCCAAACACTCGGGGTGTTTAATTTTTAGACAAAAAATTGATCGTGTACGCTGCATGTGAGGGTATTTTTGCTCAACTGCTTTTACAAATAACCAATTTTCTATCATGAAACTTAACAATGTTATGATCAGGGAGTAAAATGGTGTGTTTTTAAACGATGGGGGAGTTAAATCTAGTAAATAAAAGTTCGGGTGTTGAAGTGAAAATAAGTGCAAAGTTGAAAGTCTAATTAACCTTATATATATACCCACACACAGATGATTCAATTTATTTATGAATTAATAATATATTTATCCGCTGAAGTTTGGGATAGTCTCAGTTGAGACCCTGATAATTCAATTTTCTCAATCAATCCCTCAAAGTACCATAATATTTCAATTTCCTCCAAATTTAAACAGACCACTAACTACATTAATGGAATTGGCATGTGTCACGTGAGTGAAGGACTTAATTGAAATTGATCAAGCTACTGAGGATAGATTTGTTAAAAGTACTAAATACTATAATCTTATAAGTCATTTCCTTCTATTTTGCATGTTTTAACTACATTTAGATACTCTTATTATAATCATAACTATAATATTGTTAATTTATTAAACTATTCACTGATAATTGTCCACTACCTATATGTATAGCGATACTATTATTATTATTATTATTATTATTATTATTATTATTATTATTATTATTATTATTATTATTATTATTATTATTATTATAATAATAAAGCAGAATGATAGAATATTTTTTAAAATTTAAGACACATGTAAGTATTGAGATATTAGTTAATGCAAAAATATTTTTTTATATTATAAAACTAACTATGTTCGATTTATACTTAAAATGAGAACATATTAACACAATTAGAACATGAAGAAATTGGCATTATAAATTACACTATTTAGTACTATTAACAAATTTGTCCTCAAAAATTAGTTTCACTCAATTATGTAAGCACATGTCAATTCCCATATTAGAATTCACAGTCCATTTAAATTTGAATGAAATTAAAACAATGTGGCTTTGAGTACCTAATTGAGATTACCCCCAAACTTTAAGGGACAAATGTGTTATTACACTTTATGTATGCTATTATGTCATGTTAGTGAAAACCTTCAACTAGTGTATAAAACCTAGAAAAGATAAATAATTAATTTATGTGTGAATTTTAAGTGTAATTTTCACCCATGGACGGACCTAGGTGGTCCGGAGGTGGGCGGCGGCCGCCCACCTTATCTTTTCGGAATTTTTTCGAAATATATACTCAGAAAAAATTGGATCTTTAAGTAAGTTTTCATAGTGAAAGGAAATGAGTTTTATGTCATTTTAAAAGTTTAGGGTCGGAGCTGTAAATAATATATCTTCTAATCAGATATGCGTCTCACTAAAAAAAACTTACCTTCATTTTTTATTTTTTCCTTTCCTCCCCTCTCTCTTCCCTCCTAGCCCAAACAGTTGTTACCCTTTCCTTACCCCAACCCAAGTCGTCAGCGACACCCTTCCCTTCCCTCCCTCCGACGATAACAGCGCGATCGGGGGCCCTCCCTCTCTCCCCTGGCAGGCAAAGCCTCTTTCACTCAGCAGCACAGTTAACTTTTAAAGTTTTAATGACATAAAAAAAATCAGTTCAATATTTTCGGTTCAATATTTCAGTTCAATCTTTTCTAAATAATTTTTTTTGTTTAATTAGGTTAATCTTTGAAAGTTCAACAATGTAAAATGTTAAATTAATTTTTCAGTTCAATGTTCAAAAGTAAAATGTTAAGTTAGTTTAATTTCCAATGTTTAAATGATTGAATAATTAAATATGTTTATTGTAATTTCTGAAAAAATTGTTAGAATAGTTTGAAGTGTTGAAATTAAATTATTGTGATTTAATTGTTAAGTTGCTCCTATTTTTTTATATTTAATTATTGTAGTTTTTGTTTTACGATATTTTATCGCTAAAATATAACTTGAATGAGTAATAGTTATAATACAACTTGAATAAGAATTTGTCATTCAGTTAATATATTTTTTAGGGTAAAAAATTACAAAACACTATAAATAACCCTAAAAAATCACCTCGGGGCGCCCGCCCCCGAACTCCTACCACTACTCGAAACTTTCGCACCCCCCCCCCCCCCCCGGACTAAAAATCTTGGGTTCGCCACTATTCCCACCGTAGCATGAAATTTTAACAATAAAGCTTTAAGACCAGTGATCCAAGCAGGTGCCCTTTGGATCAAAATAGTATACAAATAAAAATTTTAATGCATATATTATATTTAATATAAGAAAATTATTGTGTTTAAGACCCTATCCTAGTTTTCAATTACCACGTCTTACTCATGCTCATAGAAACACTTTATAATCGTTCGCATAACAAATTCCCTATATTAACAACCGTATTTATGTCTAAGGCCAAGTCTACTTGCATATATAGCCAATATTCTTGTACATTAGCATTCAGTCCATGCAATGTGCGGGCAGTTTAAATGAAGGGAAAGAAAAAATTGTAAATCAAAAATAATTTTAACAAATTCAGCATAAATAAAAAGCAGTGGAGGAAAAATAACCGTTTAATATAAAAAGAGAGATCAATGAAAGGTAAAGAAAAAAATAAATGAATGAAGGGAGAGATATGAGTTAGAATAATAATACTGGAGAAAGAGAAAAAGGATATATAAATAAAGGGAGAGGAAAAGAGATATATAAATGAAGAGAGAGAGAATGATGAGAACAATAAAAATAGAAACTTTAAATGTTGACTCGTGACACAATGAGAAAGTCGAAAAGTACTCAATATTACTATATTGTTTATAGATATAACACTCAAGTTCATGTCCATGATGAATTATTCATTAGTTATGTGTACTATTAATTCCTATGACTCTACTTGCAATAAGGGTTTGTTTGATAGGGCTTATTTGCCTTACAAATATGGTATAAATGACGGTAATGAGTAATTTGTTCACTATTTTGTGTGTTTGATGACCCTTATTTGTCATGAAAAAATATTTATGGTCACCTAAGTTCACATGCAAATTTGTCATCCTTTTCACTTTTGTTGACTAAATTTGCTTACCTATATAGCAAAGAACAATTTTTCCACTAAGTTGCCATCCTTTTTAAACATATTAAACACAAACTATATTTTGTTTGTTAAAAAAAAAATTTAAAAGAAACTATTTTTTCGTTAAAACTGTTTTTTTTTTTTTTTGTTAAAACTGTTTTTCCGTTAAAAACTGTTTTTTATTTTGTAAAAATTATTTTTTAAACCTTTTTTTTTTTGTTAAAACTGTTTCTATTATTTATAAAAAAAATGTTTATTTTGTTAAAAATTGTTTATTTTGTTACAATTGTTTTTCTTTAAAAAGAATTCGTTATAAACGGTTTGTTTTTTTTGTTAAAACTGTTTTTATTGTTAAAAACTGTTGTTCTAAATGTTTTTTTTCGTTAAAGCTGTTTTTTCTGTTAAAAAAATTTTCTTTTTGTTAAAAAAATGTTTTTCTTACAAAACCTTTTTTCTTGTTATAAACTGTTTTTTTGTTAAAGCTTTTTTATTTTATTAAAAACTTTTTATCCCATTAAAAACTTTTTTTTCATTAAATTGTTTTTATTTTCCATTACTGCTATCAAACAATCCACTTTTGTCATGTGAAAAATTTTCTTATCAAATAGTCTTATGTGGCAAATTATAGGATTTACCCTCTCAAATTTTGCCTTGACAAATTTTATCATGGAAAACTTTGTCAGCCAACCCACTTGTTTATTTTTGTATAAAAAGGACCCTAAATGTTTTAAAGCTAGACGAGTAATGTTTTTATGCAATAAAAGAATGAATGTTATTAAAATATGTATAAATTATTACAAGACTAAAAAGTAGAAAAAGTGGATTCTGGAAGGAAAATGTTCTCACGAAGAATTTGACAATATATTCGTAATCGTATAAGCTGGTATATCATCTTATGACAAAGAGCTCTTGGTTTCACACTTATATCTAATTAGGGGTGTTCACGGTCCGGTCCGATCCAGTTTTGAGGTATTTTTAGGACCGGACCGCATCAATCGGTCCTAGAAAATGATGGACCGAGATCGGACCGGAATAATCGGTCTCGGTCCTATTCGATTTTCAGACGGTCCGGGTTCGATCTCGATTTTATTCGGTCCACAAATAACTATTATAAAAAAAACACTAATATACAAAACAGACTATGATGATATAATCAATGATATAATAATAATGATATAATCAAGAGCAAATATATATAACAAACTACAATATCCATCATAAAACAGAGGGGGTTGTCATGAAAAAGAAAGAGGTCAACTGCTCCAATGAGACAAACATAAAACTAAGACAATGAAAAATAAGAACCAATAAAAAGTCATGAACCATAACCCAACCATCTTGCAAATCTATTTTGTGAACCATAATCAAATTTCATTGCAAAATCATGAACCATATAAAGAGACATCGTGAATTTTCATGATTTTTAGCCCAATAAAATCATGAGCCATTTCCTTTCTAACAGCTCATGATTTTTCCTCTACTGATAAAAAAAATACATCTTGCAAAATCGTGACAGATTGACAGGGGGTTGTGAGAGAAAGGAGAAACAGGGGGTGGACTTACTTGTCCTTAAGATTGGTTCAGTGTCTTTAGGCGGGCGGGTTGAAGATTTAGCTTTCGGGTCGCCGTGAAGTGTAGCGGTGACAGGGGGTAGTCAATTCAGTCAAAGGATCTCGCCGTGAAGTGTGGCAGTAAGTGGTGAGCAGTGACTGTGACAGGGGTGGTGAGAGAGAGAAGATGAAGAAGAGAGGAAGAAGGATTGTTGTATGTCGGCCGTAGTGAGAGAGAAAACAAAGAGATGTTAGGGTTGGGCAGGGGTCGTAGTGTAGGTTGTATTTAGGTACCTTAGTGAATTATATATATATATAATAAATGCGGTCCGGTCCGATCCAAAATCGCTTTTTAAGACCCAAGATCGAGCCCGGACAGAATAATGCGGTCCTTCCCATTTTAAAATCGAATTAAAACCGTATTAAAAAAGAAACGCAAAAGTAGGTCCGGTTCGATTTTTTCTGTCCGTTCGGTCCATTCGAGTTCATGCACACCCCTATATCTAATAATTGTTAGTTAGACTTTATTTTTTGACACAGCTTGTGACCAAAGGTCTCAAAAATGTGGGGTGTGATCGAGGCGTAGAGGTTAAGCCTTAAGTTTTAGAAATTTAGGCGGCCTTAGGCGTAAAAAGGCGTGAAAAGACGTTTAGGCCTTCTTAATATATTTTAATATTTTTTAATCATAACAAGGGTATTAAAATACTAAAATTGTACATATCATAAAAAGATATCTGAATATATGCAAATTAAAATACTATTTGATTATTTTGGATGAGATAATTGTCCGGTTTGTAAAAAAATTCTTTAAAGAGCGATATCGTTTCACTAAAACATTGTTGTCTTTAGAAAAAAGTGCGCCTTAAGGGTTTTACCAAGAATAAGACGTAAAAATCTTAAGGCGATGCGTTTCTCCCAAGCGCCTAGGAGTGCCTAGGCGAATTTTTTAGAACAGTGCTTGCGACACATATGTACACTAGAAATTGTGGTGAGTGTATGGAGTTCTTAACGCTAACAAAGTCTGATTGTCTTACACACTCCTTATGCTTATTACTAAATTATTCTACTTAAAAAACAAAGGGTCTTTAAATATCGGTTTGGGGATATGTAACGGAAGTTGTATCGACAGGAATAATGTTATCGGGGGTATTGGACACGTGTCGACTCCTGATTTGTCGATAAACATGTAATGGCGATACGTAACGCTATCGGTAAGTTGAAAACCCGTTACGAATCAGTGATACATAACGGTATCGATGGATATTTAAAACTATGAGGGTCATATACCAAATAGTTCTTCGAACATTTTTTAATACACGTTTAGTCTAAGTCTTTTTATTTTGTTTCAAAAAATCCATCACCACATGAAAACACTCAAAAAAGAAACTCCGATGAGGATCACCGGTGTCCCTGCAGTGGGGGATGGGATGGGGAGGGAGGTGGGTGAGAGTGCCGCTAGCGCGGACCTTTAAAATTAAGTGTTTGAGAGATTTTTTGGAACAAAATAAAAAGATTTGGATTAAATGTGTATTAAAATATGTTTGAAAAAAAAATTTATATATGATCTAAAATATTAAAAAAAAAACTTAATTTCCCGTGAATAAAGTAATATCAACGTTTTAACAAATCTGTAGATCGTCTTGAGATTTTGTGACATGTATGTGTGGATTTTCTTGTCTTGAGATAGATCGTCAACTTTTAGTAACATGAGAGACACGACTTTGCTTGTGATGTGTAGGGTAGGGAGAGAAGATATTGTTAACATTGTCACTGTCAAAAGTGTCAGCTGGCGGCCTTTGCCACTCAACCGACTTTACCATCCCACTACATTATGTGTTTCCTATCCTCAATCTTCATCCTGTACTTATGCCTGCACGTTGGTCGTTTTGGAGAGAGAGAGAAAAAAAAATAATAAATCAAATATATAATCATTTCAATATTGATATAAACATTAGATAATTCAAAAGTAATGTTATACACATACACTGAAATATATTTCGCACAATCAATGCAATGAGAACCTTCATGCAAAATGGCATGACGATTGAGATGTCATGCATTGGAAATGTGTAAAATGTTTTCTATATATAATTACGGAATGCATTCCAATGCATTTTTTATATATAATACGATAATAGAAAGAAGAAGAAAAAAATTGTGCTGAGTAAAATCACCTATTATATACTATTCTCAAAACGTTTGCACGCGAAATTGATTGCACACACCTTTTCAACGTAGTCTAGAATTAGGGTATTTTATGTGTTTGTATAATTAATTGTCAGAAACTGTGACAAAAACTTATCGTTAACTACCATTTTACATTGATTATATGGAAATGTTTTAATGTCATAACATCTCAATATTAATTTTTATTTAAAAGCTGCCACTGTCCCACTATTTTTTTAAAAACTTTACTTATAGAATAGAGGGGATGTATATGTAATAGAGTCCTTTTATATATAACCATTTGACTCAATCTGGCTCTTTCATTTCAAAACTATCATAACAACTTTTTGAAAAAAATAAATGTGAATACAATTCAAGTTGTACCATTTTCCTTTCCATTCATTTGTACATATAACATTGTTTGTCTCTCTCAAGCCTACTACATTTCCTCATTCTAACAAGTTTGCTTTCTTAAGGGTGTTGATACAGGACCCAGTTCGTGGATACATTTTCTAAATTCAGTGATGTGTCAGATACACATTGGATGAATTTTTACATCATATGGGGTCCATTACAAAACACACCCAATTCGTGTCTGACACGTCACTGGGTTTAGAAAATGTGTCCACGAACTGGGTCCCCGTATCTTTACTCCTTTCTTAATTATATTGACATTGGAAATGGGTCCCGATAAATATACTAAAAAAATATCTTCAAAATAATATTTTGTTCAAAACATTACGTAAGTATTTAATATTTATCCAAAACACTAAAAACACACAACACCACATTTAACCTGCACCCATATAAAACCCAAAAAATTTTAAACTTCCCTTTTTCCCTCTCCCTCTCTCTCTCTCTCTCTCTCTCTCTCTAACTTCTCTCCCACATTTCACCCTTGCAACTTACTTCAAATTTCTCTCAAATCCTAGTAATTACCCTCAAGCTTCATTTATGGTATGTTACACCATTAAAACTTACTCCCATTATTGTCATGCTCTATTTTGTGCTTTCATTTTGTGTATTAAACCCTAACATGCAAACTACATATAAAAAATTCGTTATAAACTCATTAAAATGTAACCCTAATTAATCTAACTGGAAATATATTCTATTTGCGCGAAAAAGTTAGGGTTCAACACGGTTTGAAATCCTAGGGTTTACCGATTTGGAAAAAAAATTGATCTCTGCACCTACGGTCATATCCAACCGTGATTCACCAAATACGTCTATATCTCACCATAGCTTTAGGTTTCACGGCCATACACAACCGTGGGTTTATTTTCACTGTCATATCTCACCGTGGGATTAGTTTCACGGCCATACACAACCATGTAATAGGTTTTCACGTCCAATTCTTACCGTAAGTACCAATGTATTTTCTATTTCATATATTCATGTATTTTTAGTAATTATTGTTTCTAATAATTAGGTTTTACTAATTAGGTTTTTACGGAGGTTTTCACGGCCCTAGCCATCCATTTTATATTTTTAATGTATCCATGTATCCCATTTCATCAATTATTGTTTCTTCGTTGGTACCAATGTTCATTTGCTAATATAATTTGTTAATTTCTCATGTAAGTCATATAAATGGTGAGAAGCAAAAATCCTCCTACCACATCCGAGTGGAAGAGGAGGCTGAGGCAGCGAAGGGAGTGCGACCACCCGTATCTTCCTTTAGTAATAATAGTGTCAGTGAGGCCACTAGTTTGAGCAAAGGATATTCTCGTATGATTCCTTGGATAAAGTAGTCGACCAAGTGGTGGGAGATTTACTTAATGTTGATGAGGGTGCTACGTCGCAGTAAATTGAGCAGGTGGTTGAGACTGTTGTAGGTGATTTGATTGGGTTAGTGAAGGGGGTGAGGTAGGAGCAAGAGATAAAGAGGAAGAGGAAGAGAAAGAAGAAGAAAAATCAAGAGAGGAAAAGAGTGAGGAGGAGAAAGAGGAGGAAAGAGGGGAAGAGAGAGAGGAGAGGATGAGTCTTCTTCATCGGAAGATGAAATCCAACTGTCCACATCTAAATCGCCCGAGAAGAAAGCCCGTAAAAAAATAAGCCATTCTGATTCCCAACCGCTCGAGAGGTGCACACCAAATAACCCCGAACTCCTGAAAAATTATCATAACCATGTCGGTTATTCTATTTGGAATAGAGATGAGGAGGGGGCATAATAAAGTGCGCGTACCACTACAAGATATTCGTTGAGTGGGACATAGACACGGAGGATGAGTGGGTTATAGAGTTGATGAGGAACTCGGGTCTATATGGTCTGAAAAAATACTCCTATCGGTACTTAGACTATGTATCAGTGTTGGCATTCATCGAACAGTGGCAATTGAAGACGAAATCATTTCATATGTCATTCGACCAGATGACCATCACCCTAAACTATGTGTACCATCTCCTCCAAACCCCGATAGTTGCTAAACCGATGTACAGTACTGTTTTGAAAAAAGCTAAGGAGAAGAAGGCCCAAATCCAATGGCTTACTAAATATTTGGGTTGTACCGAGGAGGAGTACAAGTCTTTCTATGTCGTTCGTTTTGACTAGATAATGAATTTGTGTTGGGGGGGGGGGGGGGGGGTAAGAAGCTGGGGAATGTGTCACAAAGAGGCAGATTTAGCAGGCTGATAAGGGGTACTTACTTTTCATGGTTGGTTGCTTGTTGTTCCCGGATATATTGGGCAACCGAGTCCCAGTGTACTACCTACAGTCTTTGCGAAAAATCGACAAATGCAAATTCTATGCTTGGGGGATAGGTGTATTGACCCATTTATATCGGCAGTTGGCGATTGCCTCGGGGGTAGACGTTCGGCAAGTGACCGACTATCTTTCCCTTCTCAGGGTACATATTTTAAATTTAACATGTGCTTTTAATTTTGTTTTGTAATATAATAATTTCCTAATTAATATGTCTATTTGACTGCAGGCGTGGATATACGACCACTTTAATTTGGCGAAGGGCATTAGAAATCTTAATTCTCAGCATAGTGAGTTTCGTCTATGCAAATGGAGGGCGCAAACGGTGTTAGGGGATACCTTTGCACAGATACTGGAGCTAAAATGGTAAATATTTTTAAATTTATCCGTAAATTGATTTTATTTGTTCAATAATTGTCAAACATGTGATGATAATTTATATATAGGCCAAGGGAATAGACGTAGCCATTAGGCTGCTCCAGGATACTATTGACACACGCTGGGACCATGAGGTTACGGATGTCCTTGAACTATCACATGCAGCGCTTGACGCACTGCTTGAGGCCAAGGGAATGCACACGCATACAGAAAAGGAAAAGGCACCAGTGCATCAAGAAACTTGGACCAAGGCACGGCACGATCCAACCCCCAAGCAAAAGGACCCATAAGTAAAAAAAAACTAAGAAGCGTTTAAAGAGAAAATAAACAAAATTTGTTAGAACAATTTTCAATGTAACTATATTTTTTTTTTAAAAATGATTGTAAAGTATCACAATTTTGAATTATCACATGTTGGAACAACTTTGAAATAATTGTGTTATGTGTTTGAATGTTATGTGCTTGAATGTAGATGAAATTGTGTTATGTGTTTGAATGTAAACAATGTTGTGTTTGAATATAATTTTGGTCCCTTTAATTATTCTTGGTTGAATGTAAACAAGTACCATGATTAAATATAAATAAATACTTGGTCTAACGTAAATAAGTACCATGATTAATTATAATGTAAATTACATTATAATACATTTTAAATAAATACTTGGTTATGCATAGAAGAATACGGTGGGATCCTATCGTGGATTATTTGTACACAGTGGGATGTGAACGTTTGTGTCCCACTTACGGTGTGGTGTCACCGCGATATGAATACCCACGGTGTGGTGTCACCGCCATATGCATAACCACGGTCTCCAGTGACCATTTTATTTGGGTTTAATAATTCTTAAACTTTCTGCATAAACCATACGGTGAGATGAGACCGTGGCGTGTGAAAATACGGCTAGTTCTCTCCGTTGGTTAAAACACACAGTGAAACCACATCGTGGTTATTCCTTCCACGATTGTGTTGGACCATGACGGTTGGGTTGAAAAATAGCCCAATTCTCTGCATATATGGGACGGTGAGTCTACACCGTGGCCTGTATTCATACGGCTAGATCCCACTGTGGTGATGCTTGACACGGTTGCAGTGGGCCGTGTTGATTGGCTTGAAAAATAGCCCAACTCTCTACATATATGGGACGGTGAAAACAAACCATGGACTATATTATTACATCTAGTTCCCACCATGGTTATTCCTTCCACGGTTGCATTGGACCGTGTTAGCTGGGGTGAAAAATAGCCCAAGTCTCTACATATATGGGACGTTGAGTCTACACCGTGTCCTGTATTCTTGCGGCTAGTTCCCACCGTGGTGATGCTTGACACGGTTGCATTGGGCCATGTTGGTTGGCTTGAAAAATAGCCCAACTCTCTACATATATGGGACGCTGAGAACAAATCGTGGACTATATTATTACGAAAAGTTCCCACCGTGGTTATTCTATCCACGATTGCATTGGACCATGTTAGTTGGGGTGAAAAATAGCCAAACTCTCTACAAGTATGAGACGGTGAGAACAAACCGTGGGGTTTGTTATTACGGCTAGTTCTCACCGTAGTTATTCTTCTTATGGTTTCATTAGACCTTGTGTATTTTCATCATGGTGTTGTGTCACCGTAGATGGTGCATGAACAGTGTGGTGTCACCGTGTGTATATCTATGCGGTGTCAAGGGACCGTAAGTTCCTTATAATACCCCAAGATTTCCAATAATCTTTCTTATCACATATAAGCAATTTATATTATCACATATAACCAATTTATATTATAGTAATGATTGAAAAAAGATACAAAAAGTTACAATCCATTTACATTTAATCAATGATTACAAAAGGTTACAATCATCCCCTAGATTTTCTCCAACAACCAATTTACATATAACCAAAATTTTCAATCCTGATAATTACAAAAGATTACAATAAACCCTAATAATTTCACCAAAGTAAGTCATCGTCAAGTCCTCATCCCCATCCGACTATATCAATCACAGTTCATCTCTCGTCACAATGTCTTTTAGACATAAATTTGAAACGTTTTTAAGCGGGACTTAAAAAAAGTAGGCCACTAAAGGCCATCTTGACTGGTCCTTGATCTCTAGTGAGAGGAAATTGGTGGTAGGGGCAAAATCTTGTGTTATTCAAACTCACCCAATGAATATTTGATACGTTGAGAATATAGATGGTGTGATTCTATTCCATCGTAGATTTTGTCCCAACGTCGAATGGAACAAAAGTTAAGTATTGAAATTTAGATATCAACATAACCATTAGCTTAAGTGCATTCGCCGTAAGGTAGACAAACTCTGGCATTATAAACCAACGCTCGCTTGTGCATGAGTGTCTAAAATAGTTCAATATCCTCTGATACTCATCAATATCGTAGGAGGTCATCACCATAGCCAAAAGCGGCTTGTACCTATGTAGTTTAGACAACAAATCAATGGGAATAGCATGAGAATGTTCTAGTCCATCCCCAACACCCGCACATTTAGAAATAGCCCTATATCCACATTTCCCATCCGATTTTACATCATATATATCATTCACAAATAATTTGAAGAACTCGGGAACGTCCTTCATATACATCTTTTTCTCCCGAGACCATGTATCCGGTTTCACGCCCATCAACGGGGTCTTGTTTGTGAAGACTTTTTTATGTTCTGCTGCGGATGGTAATATTGCTCCCAAGCACAAGGGGTTCTTTTCGTAGATATATCGACAGACTTTTTCCCCTTAGGTGGCCTACCCTTTTGGCTCCATCAAGGGAGTGCTAGAGGGTTAGTAATACCCATTAACTTGATTAGAATCATCTTTCTAACGGCTTCACTTACCTCAGTCCACCATTTCTTAAACAATATCATATCGGGTATATATTCAAGGTCATGGTGTCGAGGGATGTCCGGGATAATGGCAAGTTTCTTCCAATGATCGTCTAGTGCCCACAGTGGAATTACTTGGTCTAGCTTCTCCCATTTGGTCAACTCGTGGACATATAGCAATCCGTATATGGTGCGAATTACGTTGGAGCATCGTATCTCCATATATTGCGTGTTAGCGGCTGATGCGCTCAATATCGATCGCTTGCAATCTACCTCAATAATAATTAGGTCCAATGCATAGTGTGATGCCCTACCGCGGGTCTCGCACAATAACGCATCATTGTGTCCATGCTTGGTGGATTGAAGTGATTTCTGAAACTCCGTTTGAATGAGTAACTTGGTGGCCAAGCAATATGTTTATACCCTTTCATACCGTCGTAAATGAACCGGTGCTATTTGTTAAGTGTTTTTTTAGTTGCGCATGGGCACCCTCCACTCTGTTGGTTGTTCGATTGGCACGGTGGGGTATGTAATTAGTCCATGCATGCATAAACTGAAAACACAAAGGCATTCAGTTCTTTTGTATGTACCCAACCATGTTCGGGTATTCTTGTCAGTTTTGGTGGAAAGCCAGCCATGCATTCTCAAAGTCATTCATATTCTCTGAATCCAACACCCCAGTCCAACCTTGCATGAATACCTTCTTATCCTGGTCTTTGATGTTGTGTTTCACACATTCACCTTCAATGTTTTTTTAAACATGTAATAAGTATAATATAATGGGTCAAGTGAAAACACATTTGGCAAAGCATTTAAACAAGATTATTGTTTGTTAGAGACAACAACTTGTGGCAAAGCTTATGGATCGTATAATGACTGCAAATGTTGCAGAGCCCATCTAAAATTCTCCTATCTCTCACTCTTCAAAAAAGTAAATGCAATGAAAAAAGAGTTCCCAGTAGAAGTAACCCCAATCATCTCAAATAATGGCTTATTGTACCGATTGATTTTCTAGGTGCAATCGATCACAAGTACACTCAGGAAGCATTTCACCAACAAACAAGAGGTGGGATGTGCGAAAAATAAATACTCCACTACATGAGTTTACTCATTCCTTCGATGTCAGTGGACATAATTCTTCTCCCCGAGCAAATACATCAACAGTTGCATGGTGTTGCGACCTTGCATCTCAACGTTCTTCATTTTGCTTTTAGTGTTATATATTGTTCGTATGGATGAACAATTGTACTCCGATCTCTTTTTCAATGTCTGAAGTACTTCCTTCAGGCCCACTCCATTGTTTATCATCTCAGAAGTAATGTTCCACTCTTCTTTGGAGAGTCGGCCGGCATATGGGTGTCCAATAAGTGATTTTGACACCTCATGGTTGTGTAGCCCATAGACAACTTCAATCCCCCAACGGCCATTATCGTGGGGAACGCCTTTCAATCAAAAGGGGAAATCACATTTCCGCTTCCATTCCCTCTTATGTTTTGGGTCTATGAAGCTCGCTTCGCTAACAACCAAGTACAACCCTCCCCTTGGGGGCTAAACTGGCTTTGTCGGATTTTAGAATGATCACGACCGCATGAAGCTTGCGACCAACTTGTTGACACCAATCAATTCGTTGTCATCAAAAATCTGCACTAGACGAACATTATTAAATGAAACACTACACCAAATCCAGCAAATGGTCATGCCCAGTTGGTCACGAACTTGGGTCGTGACCAACTCAATTTTGGCGTGACCATATTCATTCACTACACCAAAATGGGTAAATTGGCACCCTTTCAGCGGTTAGCCTTGTCACGATCATTGACCGTGATAAAAAAATACGCATTTTTTATCACGATCATTGACCGTGACAAGTCTATGACAACTGTTTGTTATGGTCAATGACTGTGACACGTCCGTGACAAATGTCCCAGTAAAAAAACATTTCCCCTTCTTTTTTTCCCTGTCGATTCTTTCCTCCTTTTTTCTCTCTCTCTCTACGCTGCTCTCCTTCTCTCTCTCTCTACTTTCAGGTTAGTTTATCTCTCTCTCTCTTCCATTTATATATATATATATGTGTATATATATATATATATATATATACACACATATATATATATATATACAGACACACACACACACACACACACACACATATATATATATATATAAATATATATACACACACACACACATATATATATATATATACAGACACACACACACACACACACACACACACACACATATATATATATATATATATATATGTGCATGTGTGTGTGTATGTGTGTGTGTGCATGTGTGCGGGGGGTGGGGAGGAGGTGGGGCTGTATGTGTGTGTGGTGGGGCGGGGTGTGTGCGCGTGTGTGTGTGTAGTGGGAGTGGGGAGGGGTGGGGTTGTTTGTGTGTGTGGTGGGGGAAGGAGGTGGTGCAGGGGGGGAGGGGGCAGGGATGGGTGGGGGGGGGGGGGGGTGTGTGTGTGTATGTGCACGTGTGTGTATATGTGTGTGTTTGTGCGTAGTGTCCCTTGTAAACGAATTGATTGATTATTAATTTTTTTAGTAAATTAATATATGATTGCCCCTCATTGTAAATTAGTAAATTAATATATGATTAATTATGAAAGTAGGATTGCCTCTCATTGTAAATTAGTAAATTAATAATTGTTTACTTTAATTGTTAGTTTAATTAATGAAAATAATTAATTGAGTAGATGAATTAGAAGGAGTACAGGATACATATTTTTTGTTGACATTGTTGTTGAATTATAGTGGATCGATGTTGGGTTGGTTAATTTAAAAGTGGCAAGACCACTGGATTATTATCCATATGGGGGTGGGATTTTTCAACTTCTTTTGAAAATTACTTTGTATATCGAACAATATATATATAGTATGGTAATTAAATGAAACATACTTGAAATTATATATAGTGCGCATAGATACTAGCCTTCTAGTTCTTATGCGTACGCATTCAATATCCCTTAGACCCATTCGAGAGTCATTACCCCTGTAATGAGATCTCTCGAATTGTCCCGTTTGGACAGTTTGGGACTGCATAATTTCTGTATAATATTCTTAGTGGCTTAAAGTTGTTACTTTTCGAGGAAGTTCTGCAGTCGTATCCTAATGTACTCTAGGTACATACTAGATTAACAAGTGTGACTGTTATTTCAATTGATCAATTGAAATAACACTCACACTTGCCAATCTACGTCGTGTACTTGGAGAACTACATGGATATGCTACCGAATTTTTCTCAAATCGTAACAATGTGCATGAGCTGTTAAGTATATTACAGAAAAATACGGTCTTGAATGGGATTGGACCACTCATCCTTTAGAGGAGATGGAGGAAATAGAAATTTCTATTATAAATTGAATTTGAATTTGAAATTTAAAAATCGAATATAAATAAGACATAATTAAATTAAACATACTATAAATCTAAGTTTTGTTTATACTAATACATGAATATACGATTCGTACCTTTATTAGGTGATTAGTTGTGGTAGCTGTGATGGGATATCCGTAATACAAAGAGTGGATGGGTGAGACAAATAAAATGGGGGATGTATTTCGCAGAGGTGCTAACAAATTTGTGAAATAGATGTCATAATGATGAAGAGTTTTCGTGTCCGTGTGCTAGGTGTATAAATGGTAAGGTGTTTGAGTGGAAAATAGTTGAACTACATTTGTTAAGATCGGGTATACAAGACAGTTATCGATTTTCGAGTTTTCACGGTGAATTGAAAGTTCCTTTTGTGCCCGACCAACCTTCACAACAACCTTCAACAAGTAGGATAGATGTAGAAGAGGACGACGTAGATCATAATATGTTAGAGGATTTAGTTGATGATGTGTACGGAGTTTATGAAGCAGAGGAGAATGAGGTTACTGATGATGTAGAAGGTTCAAGTGCTCGTGAAGATATCACGATAAAACATGACGATGATTACTAAAGTTTAAAATTTAAGGCGACCCAACCGTTATACTCTAGCTGTGAGAAAGATCAAACAACTTTACATGCCATGGTTGGTTTGCACAGTTTGAAGACGCAGTACGATTTGTCTGGCAATAGCGTGACAGGAATTCTGAAATGGGTGAAGGGCTTATTACCCAAGAGAATACACTTCCAAATAGTTATCCTGTTATGAAGAACAGTTTGAAAGGTTTGGGAATGAACTATAAATCGATTCATGCTTGTGTGTATGACTGCATACTATACCGAAAGGAGTATGAAAATCTCGATCATTGTCCGGTATGTGATGAACCTAGATATGTCCAATCTACTAGTAAGGAAGGCACAAGCTCAAAAGTGCCTAAAAAAGTATTGAAATATTTTACCGTTGGGCCTAGATTAAAGATATTTTTCACAATACCATGGATAACGGAGGTAAGGACTTGGCATGCTAGGGCAGAAGTAGGGGGTAATATCATGCGTCATCCTATTGATTCTACTGCCTAGAGGAGGATGAATTATGAGTATCTCGATTGCTCGAGAACAACGCAATATTCGTTTGGCTATATCAACAGATGGTTTCAATCCATTTGGAAATCTAAGCCCCAATCAGAGTGTATGGCCAGTGATCCTAGCCCTACTCAACCTCCCTCCTTCACAGTGTATGAGACCTGAATTTTCGATGATGGATTTCTTGATACCTAGGCCAAAGGCACCAAGTGATGACATCGACGTCTACCTGGATCCTTTGGTAGAAGAATTAAATGAGTTGTGGGAAGAGGGTGTGCAATCATTTGACTCTTTTAGAAAAGAAGAGTTTACGCTGAAAGCTATGTTGATGTGGGCAATTCATGATTTTTCAGCTTATGGGACATTATCCAGTTGTGTAGTACATGATTATTTGGGGTGTCCTATTTTTGGAGAGGAGATTGAATCTCTTCGTCTATCATTTAGCTCAATAAATTTATACCATTGCCACAGGAAGTTTTTACCCCCGCCGCATAGTTTGAGATTTGAGAAAGGTTCTAATTATTTATTGGGCGGGGTTGAACATAGGCTACCACCGAGACAACTTTCGGGTTCAGAAATTGAAAGTAAATCTTCTGAATGTGGCCCTAATATACCAGGTAAGAATCCCAAATTTAAGAATGTCAACATAAGAAGACCCCAACTGGGAATGAAACTGAGACAAGAAAGGCATGGTCTAGGAGGTCAATTTTATTTGACTTACCTTATTGGAAGAATAACGCGGTGCACCATGTATTGGATGTGATGCATGCAGAGAAGAACTTCGCTGAACATATTGTGGGCACTTGCCTTGGGGGACTCATTCGAAGGATGGATAAAATGCACGAAAAGACCTTAAATCGTTGAAACTTAAGCCACAGCTATGGTTGGAAGAAGATAGTAGAGGAAGGACAGTAATTCCCCCTGGTGCATTTACTTTGACGAGTGGGAAAAGCAAGGTGCTTTTAGACACAATATATAATTTGAAGATCCCATCTCCTTTTTCGTCCAACTTGCAAAGAATTGTGAATTATGCTACTCATGATTTACATAAGTGTAAGTCCCACGATTGGCATGTGATCATGCAATTGGTTCCTCTATTGTTTAAGCACTGTTTCTCCAAGCACAAGGATTTGCGGAGGGCTATTATGCAAATTAGTATTACCTTCTCACTCTTGTGTGAGAATGTAGTCAATCGAGAACACATAGTGGCTGCAAAATTGGCAGTGACCGAAGCGATTTATGTGTTGGAGAAGTACTTTCTCCCAGCATTCTTTGACATTAGTGTTCAATTGTTGGTACACCTATGCGACGAGGCACTTCTTTGTGGTCCAGTTAGATATCGGTGGATGTATCCGTTTAAAAGATTGATGAAAGTTTTTAAATATTACATCAAGAGTACGCGATACATTGCAGGATCAATTGCAGAGGAATACATCACCGTGGAGTCATCAATATATACTCGGGAATATATGCCTAACTCGACAAGCGTTGATAACACTGATGAGTTTGTCAATGATGGTGGCCATGTGATGGGAAAACGAGTGAAATTAACGAATTTGCAACATGAACAAGTAGTTCGTTATCTATTTGACTCACATGAAGATGTCGAAGAATGAAAAAAGTAAGTTTTGATTATTATAATGTTTAACATTATTTTAGAATATTTTATACATGATTAATTTTGTACTATGCAAAAAAAATATGAAGCCTGTGAGAACAATAAAAGACGAAAAATAATGGTACAATCACACAACGAATTTAGACTGTAGATGACACAAGAGGTAATTATAATGAAAATGGCCATTATATAACGTTACATTACACTCAAATTTTACAATTAATATAATTAATTTATCTATATTCTCAGCTCTTAAAGACGGGTGATGCGACATCAAGGCTTGCTCGTCTAAGTACTGGACCCTTGTTCATGGCACAAGAGTACAAAAAGTATCGATTGAACGATTACGTTTTTGGCGCTAAAGTGTACGAGGAAAGTACAAATGTACAGAACTCGGGCAATTCATACAAGGCTCTTACTTTCTTTCGAGCGAGCGCAAAAGATAAAAACCTCGTTGAAGATGAAATGACTTACTATGGTGTAATCCGAAATATATTTGAATTGGATTATATAAGCTTCAAAGAGGTTGTATTTTACTGTGACTGGGTAAGAGTTGAGGTTAAAAATGCTTTTGTAAAGTTGATCCTATCACCAATTTGATCATGGTTGACTTGTCCAAGTTGAAGAGCAACGACCACGTGAGCGATGTGCCGTTTGTTTGTGCATTTCAAAAGGTTAACCAAGTGTTTTATTCGGAGTATATCAACAACGAACCGTGGTCAATTGTCCAACACGTGCCAAAGCGTCTAAATAGTAGTGTGGATGACTTGGCTGCTCCTACCGAATATCAATTCATTTTTTATGATAACCCGAATTTTAAATCATTTTTCAATTTGTAATAAATATTCCAATTTGTACCGAAACATCCATTTTTAATGCTTTTAATTGATTTGCACTTTATCATTTTCACTCTTGTGTAGTGTGCGTGTGTGTGGGCAATAGGGGTGGGGGTGGGGATGTTTCGGATTTTTAGTAATTGTACATATTATGAGCTAGATGCTGTTATTTTGGAATTCAGAATTGAGGTGTTTAACAGTAACAATTCATTTTTATTTGTAGTAATTGTACATATTTGCATGTCTTCTTCTAATTCATTTTGACTTGTACTAATAACATTTGTTTAGAGCAAATGTCTCCTTCAGGTATTAAGTCGAGGATGATGATGCTGGTTATGATGATGTCATGTGGTCTCGGTGGTAGCGGAGGTGACGAGGGCTCCTCGGCCCCTAGGCTCCCCAAATATGGTAAATTGGGGATGGCCATCGAGAACAAGTCGGGGACATCCCTTGAGCTGGTAAAGACGATCATCGCCCCGGGGTACATTAGTTGGAAGGAGGTGCCGTATGAGCTCAAGTTAGCTATTTGGGTGACACTACAGGTAATGTATTTTATTTATATTTATATGACAATTTCGATTTCGATTTCGATTTCAATTTATGTTTATATTTATTCGCAACTAACATTGTATAAAGCGTTCGTTGGGTCGAACGGAGGACTTGTATGATGCGAAGCTGTCTCGTTTGGAGGCGATGGTCCAAGATATGTTCTCATTCGTGAAGTGTTCATTGGTCAGAAAACACAAGGGGAAAGGGAAGGAGAAGGTGGTGCAGGACGAGGTGCGGGAGGACGAGGTGCAGGATGACGAGGATGTGGACCTCGTTGTTTCATCGCCGACACGTGCAAACTTTGATGATCCACTTCCCTATTTGTCTCCCTTCGACCGACCGATGTCGACACTTGGTTGGCCGAGCGTGTTTATACGGGACATATTTGATGGCCAACGGATAGGGTGGGGGTTGAAGGACCCGAATATCGTCCAGGGTGGACTAGTTCATGGACGTGAGCTTCAAGACATCGAGTCCAAGGTGCTCGTCAAGCATGTGATACCCAGGAAGGAGAACTCCCTATTGTGGTTGCGCGAACAATACGGCACGATGTATATCAGTGGGTGTGTTAATTAGTATATCGTGTGGCCTACTCACCTCCTCAGAGTTAACCTTATCCAAGACATGTAGTGACATTATTTGAATTGAATTGTATTATTTTTAAGTTGGTACATTTGAATTATTTTTAAGCTGGTACATTTGAATTATATTTGTATTATATCGTGATGCATATTGTCTCTATTTTGAATGTGTATTTGTACTATCTCTATTTTATTTGGATATATAATGTTTGAACAGGTACAACTTTGTTATAACAGGTACAAATATACTGCTGGGCAGTGGCAGTGCCCAAACTGCCCAGCATATTTTTTTTTAATTCTGCCCAGAATTATCATGGTCAATGACCATGAAATTTTTTTAAACATTGTCACGGTCCTTAACCGTGACAAAACTTGTCAAGGTCAAGGATCGTGACATGACCGTGACAAGTTCGTAACAACAAAATTTATCACCCCCAGAATTGTCACGATCATTGACCTTTACAAGTCCAACTTGTCAAGGTAACTGACTGTGATAATTCGGCAGATTTGGTGTAGTGATTACCACACTGATTCATTGATGCTTTGAAAGTGGTCGCGGACCAAATCCCAAAGCACTGTGGGTTACAGACTTTGGCCGTGACTAAGGCGTGACCATCTTAGCGCCAAATTTGCTCCAAAATTCCCTCCAAACTTGGTCGCGGATGGGTCACGGACTTGAACCGTGACCATAGGCATGACGAAGCACAAAACATACACCTATGGGGTCACGACTGGGGGCCATGACCATTTCTTGGTGTGGGTCATGGCTATGGGTCATGACCATGACATTCCTAAAAAAAAAGATAGGCGCTTGATTTTCATTTTACATTTGCCCCATTTCATTTTCATTTTCTCGCTTATCTCCCTCTCGTCAAAGACAAAGCTATGACCGACGATATCTTCTCTCTCGGTTGGACAAACAATCCTTACACTGAATCTTGTGATGGTGGTGGTCAGGTTTCAGCCACACCAAATGATCGTAGCTACTGGCGATTTTAATTCAGGTTGTTATGATGGTGGTGGTCGGGTTTGTGGTGGTGGTGAACGATCTGATGGTGATGATGGGTACAGTTGGACAGTTAGCGATGGAGATAAATTTGGGGAATCTTCGATTTGATTTCGATTTTCATCAACTGGTAGCTACTGTTGCTATTGGGGAGGGTCGAGAAATTGGAAAGAACAAAGTTGACATCAGTGTGAAGGTAACTGTATTTGTTACAAATACAGTTACTCCGCCGATTCTTCACCCTAATGGTACATACACACATAATATATATATATATATATATATATATATATATATATATATATATATATATATATATATATATATATATATGTGTGTGTGTGTGTGTGTGTGTGTGTGTGTGTGTGTGTGTGTGTGTGATATATGATATTTTCACTTTTTATTGTTGTATTCCAATATTATATAATTCTTGGTTGATATTAACCATATTAGGGTGTTGGAAGTTCATGCCCACACTGAATCTTGTAGAGTTGTTCGATTTATCAACGAGGGACGTGGTATTGCCTTCAATTATTATGTATTGTTGTTGTTATTACTGAAATTTAGTGGGCTAAATGTTTATGTGTAATGTACACTGTAGCAATTCTTACTGGGTCTCCGAATTGTGGGATTTTGGCAACGGACGTTGAGACGGAATTTTGGGGTTATTACTTATTTGATCTATGCCCTGCTATATTGAATATGTTTTTTACTGTTTTCACTTTGGAATTTGTTTTTATATTGAATATGTTTTTCATTGATTTTAGGAAGAAGATGAGGTTAAAGGGTATTAGCAAATGTGGCTATTAGTATGTTTTTCTAATGATCTTAATCTTTCGCAGGAGCTCTATCGGCGATTTGGTGTGATTTTCCATTTTCGTAGATTCTTTCCCAACAAAGCAGAATAATTGGCCTCCCTAGTAGAGAAGCTTTGGTATAATTTTTTTGTAGTAGGTAAACAGTAATGGAATATCTGAAATAATTTTGTCACTCTTATTTCTATTTTTTATTTGTTGAAAATAAAGTAGATTGTGTGAGAAAGTTGAATGATTCATATTTCTACATACTTAGGTTTTGATTCATATTTAGATTTTGATTCATATTTAAGCTCATATTTAGATTTTGATTTGTATTTGGGTTTAAATTGGGTTAGTCGATTTACGGACTTCAAATATAATTTTTTGAGTTAAAGTGGGAGGGTTGGTTGCGATTTTGATTGGGTTTTGCAGGTTGGGGTGGGGTATGACTCGGGGGGATAAGTTGGGGTGGGTTGAAATTCTAATGGGTTTTAGGGCGGGGGAGGGCTAAAACAACGGGTTAATGGGAATGGGGGTAGTGATTGAGGGTTAGAGGGTAATGAAATTGTTGAATACAAATCTTTGGTTAGTTTTTTTGTTTTTTTGCATTTCTTATATTTTTTATGGGCTTTGAGTTGTCTTCAATTTAAATTCATTTCATTTTTGTTTTTATTTTTTCACAAATACTTTTTACCACATGAGACTTTTATTACTCTATTTAGTATTTTTATGAAAAATAAATTTAGTTTAGTAGTTATTTTTTATTATAAATTTATTGCTTCATTAATCTTGTTTCCATATATGTACCTTGTACGAACTGATAGCGTGGTCACCGGACTCCAATTTGAGAATACGATGATAATTTGAAAATATTTAGACTTGAGCTTAAAAACTTGGTGTTAGAGGGTGAAAACCCGAACGGCCTCGTGAGAGGCACCAACACCTTGCACGGGTCCTAGGAACTTGTAGGAACTGACCGTGTGATCACGATAATCTCAGTTTGAGAATACAACAAAATTTTGAAAATATCTAAACTTAGGCTTAATAGCATGGCGTTAGAGGACGAAATCCCGAAACAGCCCCTGAACGGTCCCGTGAGAGGTACCGACACCTCGCGTGGGACTAATGTAACTCGTAGTTACTGACCGCGCGATCACGGGACTCCCGATTAGAAAATACGATGATAATTTGAAAATATTTATTCTTAGGATTAAAAACAAGGCGTTGGAGGGCGACACCCCGAAACCGCCCACGAACGACACCGTGTGAGGCACCAACACCTCACACGGGACCAATGTAACTCGTAGGGAGTGACCGTGCGGTCACGGGACTTTCGATTTGAGAATACGACGATAATTTGAAAATATCTAGACTTAGCTTAAAAATAAGGCGTTAGAGGGCAATACCCCGAAATAGCCCCCGAACGGCCCCGTGAGAGGCCCCAACACCTCGTACAAGACCAATGTAACTCGTAAGGACTGGTCGCGCAATCACAGAACTTCTGATTTGAGAATACAACGATAATTAGAAAATATATATACTTAGGCTTAAAAACAAGGCTTTAGAGGGTGACACTATGAAATAGTGAAGCCCTTATGCTTTAGACTCATTTGAGTCTAGACTGTATAAGAGCTCATCTAGTTTGGAAATTGTGACAAAATAGTGTCCATCCTAGAAACCAAAGAGCTTCAGAGATTGGGTTGCTTATTCTTCTATTCATCTTGTGATGATCCTGAGACTATAGCCATCACTCACACACTTAGAATTTCATTCTTGCATTTCATATTGCACCTCTATGTGTATTAATGTTGTGAGTGTGTTTAAATCCCTCAATTTGATTTTTAATAATTTTTTGGGAATTTAAAACATATTTTAAACAAGGTTTTATTTAATTAAAACTTGATTTAAAAGGTCTTGGGGTTAATGTATAAATATGGATTGTTGTGTTTATTAGCCTAAAGTTACTCTGGGTAGAAACCGAAAGCGCTAGAGACTCTAGGGTTGGCTTTGTAATTATTTTGGGACGCGCGTTTACATTCATCCTCAGGCCTACACCTGCTGTCCTCTGATTGGCCTAAACTGTGTTTCTTTACTGAGACAAACCATCGCGTGCTTTCAGCCATTAGATCAACCCTTATCGATGGCCTGCATGTCTTTTGAGTGAATCCCAGTGTAAACCCTTTAACCAATCACAGCCTGTTTAATCCACCGCCTGCTGTGATCCCTTAGATTGTAGTCAAAGGAGCTTGACTCAATCACAGCCCTTGTTTTTGAACGAAGCTCTGGAATCTTCTTCTCTTCCTATTTAAAGGCTTCTCATCTCAGCCTTCGAAAGCTTTTGCCATTTTGAAAAGTCTCAGAGAATAGAGAGAGAAGAGAGAAGAGAGAAGAGAGAAGAGAGAAGTTAGAGAGAGAAATCAAACCCTAGTTAGAAACCCTAACTTCGTCCAAATACCTCTAAACCTAAACCACTTACCTCTCCATAAACACCATAACCAGATAAACACCATCCTTAGTGTTTCTTGAGTTATGAGAGTTCGAGTTGAGTGATTTCTGGGTTGCTGAAATCCTTGTGTTCATAAATCTTATTTCCAACTTAGACATAGACTCAGATCTTGTTTCTCTTTCAATAGCAATCATATATCTGAAGTTTTTCATGTCACAGAACACTTAGTTGCATTTATTTCTCATCTTGAGAATTTCGTTGTTGATTGTTTTCTGATAAAACATTTTCTTACTTCAGAATCAACAATAGATGTTTTTCTATTTCTGTTTTTACAAAACCTAACCTGACCTAGTGGGATTCGCACTTGGAGGGTTCTCAATCCACATAATATTTTCAAAAGTGATTGAGAAAGGTCTTGACCGATTTCTTAAGCAAGATCTCCGTGGAATCTGGGTTATTTTGAAAGGTCAAAAAGGTTCATGGTTTTGTAAGAAAGAAAAATAACAAATACACTGCATATAGACTTTATATGTGATTTGTTAGGATCGTCTGTAACTAATAAGTGTGTGTGTGTGTGCATGCATGTGTTTTAGAACACCATTCACAAACATCTTCACACTACAAACACTCAAAGTGTTGGCTATAAGATTTGGTGAACAATAAGTCGACGTAAAGTGCTGAAACAAAGAAGAGTTGACAAACTGAGACAACTACATCAACAAACAAGATCTGCAAAAAAGTTAAGGACGCCAGAGGGTACAATCCTGAACTTGTATAGATTTGTTTTTGTGTGCATGTTAGTTAAATAGGTTGTAACTCATATATTTGTTTTAGTGATTGTTTTTGTTTTACTCCATAGAGGGAGTCGTGGATGTTTCCTCAAGGTTGAGGTTTTACCACGTTAAAAATCCTGAGTATCGATATTTCTACATCTTCTCATCTCTTTCTAATAGTGTGCTGAGTTTAAAACATTTTAAATTGTTTACTAAAACTTGTTATCAAATCTTGTCCTAATCTCGTACATACTTTTGTTAACACATCTTGTGTTCAAATCGTTTTGATTTAAGTAAAGAGTTTCTTCAACAAACTTTCGGAGTTGCTTAAATAGTTTATTTTCATAAACGGCTTTGGCAACGCTTTTTCAATTGGTATCAGAGCTTTTGGTGAACTTTTTTCAAAAAGATCCTGAGTTTCTGAAACTGTTTTCTCAAAATCAATTATGGACGAGAAAAACGAAAGATATGGTAACTTGACCAGACCTCCAGTCTTTGATGGAACCAATTTTTCTTACTGGAAAGTAAGAATGATTGCTTTCATTCAAGGCACTCTGGGAGATGATGTCTGGGATATTATTGAAAATGGATACTCTTATCCAACTAAACCAGCCACTGATGGAAGCAATGAAAGGATTAAGAAAATATTGAGTGAGTTTACTCAAGAAGAGAAACAGGTTTCTCGAAATAATAACAAAGGCAAGAACGCTATATTTATGTCTATTAACGAACATGAGGTCAAGAGAATCTCATCCTGTACCACTTCCAAGGAAGCATGGGATACCTTGATTACTGCCCATGAAGGAGACTCTAGGGTAAAAGCTGCTAAGACTCAGATGTTAATCCAACAGTATAATACCTTAATCATGTCTGAATCTGAGTCTTTCGATGATTTCTATATGAACCTTACTGATATTGTCACTAAACTTCATGCCAATGGTATAACTTATGATAGACAAGAAATTGTCTCTAAAATTCTGAGATCATTACCACAGAAATTTGACAATAAAAGATATGCTATTGAGGAGATGTGTGATACAAATCTTACTCCTGAATTACTCAGTAGCAAATTAAGAACTGTGGAAATGGAATTAGAGTTTAAGAAACAATTGACCCACACTAATAGGAAACATACCAATTCCAATCTTAGCTTTACCTCTAAGATGATTAAGCCTGAGTTAAACACCTCTAGTAATGATTCTGATGAGGACTGTAACTTAGAAAGTCTAGATAATCAGATTGCCCTAATGACAAAACAATTTAAGAAAATTGTTAAATTTAGAAACAGTGTTGCAAATAGACAGGGCAAGTCTAATCATTCTACTCCTTCAAATCACAAGCCCCATGAGAAACCTCATGACAAACAGAACAAGGACAACACAAGACCTCACAGAGACCTCAAGAAGACTGAATGCTATAGATGTGGTAAACTAGGACACATTGCTCAAGACTGTAGAGTTAATTTAAATGCCCAAAACAAACACTCTAGAGCCAATATCTGCAAAACCTGGGATGACTCAAGTGATTCTGAAAATGAGGAACCTGAGACATCTGATGGTTTTGATCCTTGTTTAGCCTTCTTTGCCAAAATCATATACAATGATGATATGCCTATGCTTGATAGTGAGGATGAGTTTAGTAATTCTAGTTCTGTTGCTTTGAATCATACTTTAACTGGTTTAGATGCTTTACTTACTGAGAACATTAATACCTCTTCCTCGGGGTGTGTGAGTCAAAGGGAAATCGATACTGCTGATGTCAATGGGTGCGTGAGTTTAAGAAATGAGACCTTAGGGGTCACTTCACACACTTCACTTAGTGACTCTGACAATGATGATCTCCCAGACATCCACACTCTATATACTAAAACTCTTAAGAAAAGTACTAGACTAGAAAAGATTGTGAAAGATCTTACCAAAAAGCTAGAGGATCTAAGCCTAATGGTAAAACAAAATGCTGAAGAGTATACTACTCAATGCATGTCTCATGAAAGTGAAGTCAAAGTGTTTGATGAAAAACTGAAAACTTTAACTGAAGCTAATGAAATTCTGGAGAAAAAATACAAAGGAACATTATTAGAATTGGAACAAACAAAAGAAAAGACAGCAACTGTTTTCAAAAAATTTACCAAATTTGAAAACAATTCTAAATGTTTTGAGGAATTCGTTGCTGAATCTAAAACCAATTCTGATGATAGAACTGGAATAGGGTTTTGCCCCAATTTGAAGACACAAACTAAACATGTTGAACCTATCAAGTTTGTGTCAGGAGGTAAAAGACCTATTGAAACATGTCCAGACTTTCATTCTCTAAGAACTAAGTTTGACCATCAAAACACTAACACTGGAGATGCAAGTTGCTCTAAGCATGAAAGTTTACCAAAGGGAAAATATGTCTGCCCCCCTATTAGGAAAAGTGAACCTGCTTTCAAATCTGTGCTACCTAGGAATAAAATTCAGTCTCAAATTTTCTCAAAACCTTTGTTTAGAGACTTTCCTAAGGAAAACCCTATTCTGAGCAACCTTTATTGCTCCTATTGTGATATATATGGTCACTCTTTCGATAATTGCTATGCTAGGAGACTGATTAAGCCTATCTACAACACTCCTATGTATCATAACTTTAACTATTCTAGGAGGAGTCGTAACAATTATGTCCTTCCCAGGCCACCAGACAAAAACTCTAACTATAGGAATAGAAAGACTAAACCTAAAAGGACATTTACTAGAAGGATTCCCAGAAACTTTTCTAAATCAAATGCTCAGGTATCTAATTTTACCCAAAATCATGCGCAAAATGTTTTTCAACAAAAATCTACTGCTCGCAAATTTTATCAAATAAGAGCAAATCAGCGCAAACAGAAAACCAGAGCAATTTGGGTTAGAAAAGATGATCTAGTACCCCAGATGAAGTGTAATATTGTTATTTCTGCCTTAAAAGCTGAACTTACATCTTCTGGTTGGTACTTGGATTCTGGATGTTCCAAGCATATGACAGGTGATGATACAAAACTTTTAAATAAAACCCATTTTGATGGTGGAAAAGTTGTTTTTGGTGATGGTATATCATCCCAGATCATAGGCAAAGGAACCCTTAAAGAAAAAGGACTTCCTCTTCTTGAAAATGTTCTCTTAGTTAAAGGTCTTAAGGCTAATTTACTTAGCATTTCGCAATTCTGTGACTCAAACTACACTGTTACCTTTCCAAAGAACAATTGCAAGATTTTAAATGAAAAGGGAGAATGCTTAATTACAGGATTCAGGACCCCTGACAATTGTTATACTGTCATGTCTAGTTCTGAAATCTGTAATGTTGCCAGAATGGATGACAACGAGATATGGCATAACAGAATGGGTCACATTAATTACGAAAATTTGAGTAAATTGTCTTCTCAACAGATAGTTAGAGGAATACCAAAAATTAAACCTATTCATAACATTGTCTGTGGTCCCTGTCAAGAAGGAAAAATTGTTAAAGCACCTCATAAAAGGGTTAAAGATATCCTTACCTCTAATCCCTTAGAACTCATCCATATGGACCCAATGGGTCCTTCTCAAACTGTTAGTCTTTGTGGACACAGTTATATTCTAGTTATGGTTGATGACTTCACCAGATTCACTTGGGTAGCTTTCTTAAAACAAAAATCCGATACTTTTCAAACTTTTTTAAAGATTCTCTTACGGATTGAGAATGAAAAAGACACTCAAGTGAATAGAATCCGAAGTGATAGAGGTGGTAAATTCAAAGACACTGGTATTGTAGAATATTGTGACTATAATGGTTACAAACATGAGTTCAGTGCTCCTAAGACCCCTCAACAAAATGGAATAGCTGAGAGAAAGAATCGAACTCTTCAAGAGATGGCACGTGTCATGCTCCATGCTAAGAACTTACCTAAGTATTTTTGGGTAGAATCTATTCGTACAACCTGCCATCTTATTAATAGGGTCTATCTTAGAAAGAATTCGAAACAAACCTCTTATGAACTTTGGTACAATAAAAAGCCTAATCTTAAGTACCTTAGAACCTTTGGTAGTACCTGCTATGTTTGCAAAGATAGGGAACACTTATCTAAATTTGAGAGTAGAGGAGATAAAGCCATATTCTTAGGTTATTCACCTAACAGTAGAGCTTATCGAGTGTATAATCTTCGCACTAAGACCTTAATGGAATCCATAAATGTAATTGTTAGTGACACTACTGTGGAAAGCAAGACTAGTGAATTAACTATAGAAGAAGAATCGTCAAATATTTTAGAAAATGACTCTTCTGAAATAGATAATTCATTACCTATTGAGTCACCTGAAGTACCTAACTGGGTTTCTAAAGATCATCCCATAAACAACATAGTTGGTAACCCTGGTGAACCAGTACGTACAAGATCCCAACTTAGAAATTATGCTCTCTATGCTTGCTTTGTTTCTCTCTTGGAACCAAAGAATGTAAATGAGGCATTGAATGACTCTCACTGGATTTCTGCTATGCAGGATGAACTTTTACAATTTGTCATTCATGATGTTTGGTTTCTTGTTCCACGTCCTGATCACAAAAAGGTTATTGGTACTCGTTGGATTTTCAAAAATAAAACTGATGAAAATGGGATGATAATTAGAAATAAAGCTAGACTAGTTGCTCAAGGTTACTCCCAAATAGAAGGACTTGATTTTAATGAGACGTTTGCTCCTGTTACTCGTTTAGAATCAGTTCGTCTGCTTCTTGCTATAGCTTGTCACATGCATTTTACATTATATCAAATGGATGTTAAATCTGCGTTCCTTAATGGAATACTTGCCGAGGAAACCTATGTAGAACAACCTAAAGGGTTCATTGACCCTAATTATCCTAATCATGTATTTCGGTTGAAAAAGGCTTTATATGGTCTTAAGCAAGCTCCTAGAGCTTGGTATGAGCGCCTGTCCAGTTTTCTGCTGGACAAAGGTTTCAAAAGAGGTGGAAATGACCAAACCTTATTTGTCAAACATTTTGGCAAACACATTACTATCGCTCAAGTCTATGTAGACGATATCATATTTGGATCCACTTCTACCTCAGAAGTAAAATCTTTTGCTGAAATTATGAGTAAGGAATTTCAGATGTCCCTTATGGGGGAGTTACAGTTCTTCCTAGGTCTCCAAGTCAAACAACAACCAGATGGCTTGTTTCTTTCGCAGACTAAGTACGCATTAGAGATAGTTAAAAAATTTGGCCTCGAGAGTGCTAAAAGTGCTAAAACGCCTATGAGTACTACAGATAAATTATCTAAAGATGAAAATGGAAAATCTGTAGACTCTACCTTATATCGTAGTATGATTGGCACATTACTCTATCTGACCGCCTCCCGTCCTGATATCATGTATGCTGTTTGTGTTTGTGCGCGTTATCAAAACAACCCCAAGGAGAGCCATTTAAACGCTGTTAAACGCATAATTAAATATGTTAAAGGCACTCTATATTTAGGAATTTGGTACACGAATGACACACCTAGCACTATTATTGGGTACACTGATGCTGATTGGGCTGGGTGTACTGATGATAGTAAAAGCACTTCAGGCGCATGTTGTTATATTGGTAATAACTTGGTAGGATGGAGTAGTAAAAAACAGAACTGCACATCTCTCTCGACTGCTGAATCTGAATACATAGCCGCCGGTAGCTGTTGTGCCCAATTGTTGTGGCTTAAACAAATGCTAAGTGATTATGGTATTTTAGAACCCACACTTCATCTCTATTGTGATAATCAAAGTGCGATTAACATTTCTAAGAACCCAGTTCAACACTCGCGAACTAAGCACATTAAAATAAGACATCATTTTATTCGTGAATTAGTTGAAACCAAGGAATTAGAAATCAATTATCTTTCTACTGATCTACAACTTGCAGATTTATTTACCAAACCTCTTGATTATAATAGATTCATTTCTTTACGTAAATCTATTGGTATGATTTGTGTTGAGTAAATACCTGTCATATTTGCCAAGTTCTTTCCCTTTGTCCATTTGAGACAAAATGGGGGAGAAATTTGAGTCTTCTGCATATACTAAAAAGCTTGATCTTAGTAATTTTTTTGCAGGTATTCTTCTTGTACAGTCATTCTTCATTGTAATAATAGGATGTTAAACTGTATATAGTTGAGTTATGTAATTTTTGATTTCTAGGATTTGGGTAGATAGATCTTTTATAGGAATAGGATTTTCTTATTTGTTGTCGCCCTACGAGTTGAGATGACTCAAAGGAGATTTTGTCTCATATTTCCAAAGGGGGAGATTGAAGCCCTTATGCTTTTGACTCATTTGAGTCTAGACTGTATAAGAGCTCATCTAGTTTGGAAATTGTGACAAAATAGTGTCCATCCTAGAAACCAAAGAGCTTCAGAGATTGGGTTGCTTATTCTTCTATTCATCTTGTGATGATCCTGAGACTATAGCCATCACTCACACACTTAGAATTTCATTCTTGCATTTCATATTGCACCTCTATGTGTATTAATGTTGTGAGTGTGTTTAAATCCCTCAATTTGATTTTTAATAATTTTTTGGGAATTTAAAACATATTTTAAACAAGGTTTTATTTAATTAAAACTTGATTTAAAAGGTCTTGGGGTTAATGTATAAATATGGATTGTTGTGTTTATTAGCCTAAAGTTACTCTGGGTAGAAACCGAAAGCGCTAGAGACTCTAGGGTTGGCTTTGTAATTATTTTGGGACGCGCGTTTACATTCATCCTCAGGCCTACACCTGCTGTCCTCTGATTGGCCTAAACTGTGTTTCTTTACTGAGACAAACCATCGTGTGCTTTCAGCCATTAGATCAACCCTTATCGATGGCCTGCATGTCTTTTGAGTGAATCCCAGTGTAAACCCTTTAACCAATCACAGCCTGTTTAATCCACCGCCTGCTGTGATCCCTTAGATTGTAGTCAAAGGAGCTTGACTCAATCACAGCCCTTGTTTTTGAACGAAGCTCTGGAATCTTCTTCTCTTCCTATTTAAAGGCTTCTCATCTCAGCCTTCGAAAGCTTTTGCCATTTTGAAAAGTCTCAGAGAATAGAGAGAGAAGAGAGAAGAGAGAAGTTAGAGAGAGAAATCAAACCCTAGTTAGAAACCCTAACTTCGTCCAAATACCTCTAAACCTAAACCACTTACCTCTCCATAAACACCATAACCAGATAAACACCGTCCTTAGTGTTTCTTGAGTTATGAGAGTTCGAGTTGAGTGATTTCTGGGTTGCTGAAATCCTTGTGTTCATAAATCTTATTTCCAACTTAGACATAGACTCAGATCTTGTTTCTCTTTCAATAGAAATCATAGATCTGAAGTTTTTCATGTCACAGAACACTTAGTTGCATTTATTTCTCATCTTGGGAATTTCGTTGTTGATTGTTTTCTGATAAAACATTTTCTTACTTCAGAATCAACAATAGATGTTTTTCTATTTCTGTTTTTACAAAACCTAACCTGACCTAGTGGGATTCGCACTTGGAGGGTTCTCAATCCACATAATATTTTCAAAAGTGATTGAGAAAGGTCTTGACCGATTTCTTAAGCAAGATCTCCGTGGAATCTGGGTTATTTTGAAAGGTCAAAAAGGTTCATGGTTTTGTAAGAAAGAAAAATAACAAATACACTGCATATAGACTTTATATGTGATTTGTTAGGATCGTCTGTAACTAATAAGTGTGTGTGTGTGCATGCATGTGTTTTAGAACACCATTCACAAACATCTTCACACTACAAACACTCAAAGTGTTGGCTATAAGATTTGGTGAACAATAAGTCGACGTAAAGTGCTGAAACAAAGAAGAGTTGACAAACTGAGACAACTACATCAACAAACAAGATCTGCAGAAAAGTTAAGGACGCCAGAGGGTACAATCCTGAACTTGTATAGATTTGTTTTTGTGTGCATGTTAGTTAAATAGGTTGTAACTCATATATTTGTTTTAGTGATTGTTTTTGTTTTACTCCGTAGAGGGAGTCGTGGATGTTTCCTCAAGGTTGAGGTTTTACCACTTTAAAAATCCTGAGTATCGATATTTCTACATCTTCTCATCTCTTTCTAATAGTGTGCTGAGTTTAAAACATTTTAAACTGTTTACTAAAACTTGTTATCAAATCTTGTCCTAATCTCGTACATACTTTTGTTAACACATCTTGTGTTCAAATCGTTTTGATTTAAGTAAAGAGTTTCTTCAACAAACTTTCGGAGTTGCTTAAATAGTTTATTTTCATAAACGGCTTTGGCAACGCTTTTTCAAATAGCCCCCGAACGGCCCCGTGAGAGGCACCAACATCTCGCATGGGACCAATGTAACTCGTATGGGCTAACTGCATAATCACGGAATCCCAGTTTGAGAATACGATGATAATTTGAAAATATCTAGACCTAGGCTTAAAAAGAAGGCGTTAAAGAGTGACACCCTGAAATAGACCCTGAACGGCCTCATGAGAGGCACCCATACCTCGCACAGGACCAATGTAACTTGTAAGGAGTGATCGTGTGATCACGGGACTCCCAATTTGAGAATTCGATGATAATTCAAAAATATCTAGACATAGGCTTAAAAACAAGGAGTTAGAGGGCGCCCTGTGAGAGGCACCGACACCTCGCACGGACCAATGTAAATCGTAGGAACTGAACGCGTGGTCCCGTGACTTTCGATTTGAGAATACAACGATAATTTGAAAATATCTAGACTTAGGCTTAGAAACATGGCGTGAGAGGGAAAAACTCCGAAATAACCCCTAAAACGCCCCCTAAGAGGCACCGACACCTCGCACGGGACCAATGTAACTCATAAGAACTAATCACGTGATCCCGTGACTCTCGATTTGAGAATACGATGATAAATTAAAAATATCTAGACTTAGGCTTAATAACATGACTCGTAGGGAGTGACCGCGCAATCACGGGACTCCTAGTTTGAGAATTATACGATAATTTGAAAATATCTAGACTTAGGCTTAAAATAAGGCGTTAAATGGAAAAAACCCGAAACAACACCTGAACGGCCCCGTGAGAGGCACCAACACCTCGCTTGGAACCAATGTAACTCGTAGAGACTGACCGCGCGATCAGGGGAATACCGATTTGAGAATACAACGATAATTTAAAAATATCTAGACTTAGGCCTAAAAACAAGGCGTTAGAGGGTGACACCCCAAAACAAACCCCGAACGGCCCCATGAGAGGCACCAACACCTCGTATAGGACCAATGTAACTCGTAAGAAGTGACCGCGTGATCACAGGACTCCCGGTTTGAGAATTCGATGATAATTTAAAAATATCCAGACTTAGGCTTAGAAAAAGGCGTTAGAGGGAGAAACCCCGAAATAATCCCCCAATGGCCACGTGCGAGGCACCAAACCTCGCACGGGACCAATATAACTCGTAGGAACTGAACACGTGGTTCCATGACTCTCGGTTTGAAAATACGATGATAATTTAAAAATATCTAGACTTAGGGTTAAAACATGGCATTAGAGTGAAAAATCCGGAAACAACCCTCAAACAGCCCCGTGAGAGGCACCGACACCTCACACGGAACCAACATAACTCGTAGGAACTGATCGCGTGGTCCCGTGACTCCCGATTTTAGAATACGACAATAATTTGAAAATATCTAGATTTATGTTTAAAAACATGATGTTGGAGGTGGAAACCCCGAAATAACCTCCAATCAGCACTGTGAGAGGCACCAACACCTCGTACAGGACCAATGTTACTCGTAGGAACTGACCGCGCGATCAAGGGACTCCCGATTTGATAAAATGACAATAATTTGTAAATATGTATACTTAGGCTTAAAAATATTATGTTAAAGGGGGGAAACCCCGAAAAATCCCCCAAATGGTCCCGTAAGAGGCACCAACACCTCGCACGAGACCAATGTAATACGTAGGAATTAACCGCGCGATCAAGGGACTCCCGATTTGAGAATACGACAATAATTTGTGAAAATGTTGACTTAGGCTTAAAAACATGGTGTCAAAGGGGGAAACCCCGAAACATCCCCTGAACGGCCCCATAAGAGGCACCAACACCTCTTACGGGGCCAATGTAACTCGTAAGGAGTGACTGCGTGATCACTGGACTCACAGTTTGAGAATTTGACAATAATTCGAAAATATCTAGACTTAGACTTAAAAACAAGGCCTTAGAGGGAAAATTCTCGAAATAGACCCCGAACGGTCCCGTGAGAGACACCGACAACTCGCACGGGATAAATGTAACTCGTAGGAACTGACCGTGCGGTCCCGTGACTCCCGGTTTGAGAATGCAACGATAATTGAAAAATATCTATACTTAGGATTAAAAACATGACGTAAGAGGTAGAAACCCTGAAACAACCCCCAATCGGCCCCGTGAGAGGCACCAACACCTCGCACGGGATCAATATAACTTGTAAGAAATGATCGCACAATCATGGGACTCCTGGTTTAAGAATATGACGATAATTTGTAAATATGTAGACACGGGCTTAAGAACATGGTGTCAGGGGGAGAAACCCCGAAATAGCCCCCAGACGGCCCCACAAGAGGCACCAACACCTTGCATGGGACCAATGTAACTCATTGGAACTGACCGCACGATCATTGGTCTCTTGGTTTGAGAATACGACGATAATTCGAAAATATCTAGACTTAGGCTTAAAAACAAGGCGTTAGAGGGTGAAACTCCGAAACAACCCATGAACGACCCCATGAGAGGCACCAACACCTTGCAGGGGACCAATGTAACTCATAGGAACTGATCGCGCGATCACAGGACTCTCGGTTTGACAACACGAAGACAATTCGAAAATATCTATTCGTAGGCTTAAAAACAAGGTGTTAGAGGGCGACACCCCGAAACGGACACCGAACGGTCCCGTTAGAGGCACTAACACCTCGCATATGACCAATGTAACTCGTAGGGACTGACCGCGCGATCACGGGACTGCCGGTTTGAGAATACGATGATAATTTAAAAATATCTAGACTTAAGCGTAAAAACATAGCATTAGAGGGTGAAACCCCGAAACAACTCCCAATTGCCCCATGAGAAGCACCAACACCTCGCACAGGACCAATGTAACTCGTAGGAACAGATCGCGCAGTCACGGGACTCCCGATTTGAGAATATGACGATAATTTGAAAATATATGGACTTAGCCTTAAAAAATGGCATTAGAGAGCGAATCCCCGAAACAATCTCCGAACGATCCCGTGAGAGGCACCACCACCTCGCACGGGACCAATGTAACTCGTAGGGACTGACCGTGCAGTCACGGGACTCCCGGTTTGAGAATACGACGATAATTTGAAAATATACTTAGGCTTAAAAAATGGTATTAGAGGGCAAAACCCCTAAACAACCCCCGAACGATCCCGTGAGAGGCACCAACACCTCGCATGGGACCAATGTCACTCATAAGGACTGACTGCGTGGTCTCGTGACTCCCGGTTTGAGAATACGACGATAATTTAAAAATATCTAGATTTAGGCTTTAAAATATGGCACTTGAGGAAATACCCCCCCAAACGACCCGTGAGAGGCACCGACACCTCGCACAGGACCAATGTAACTCGTAGGAACTGACTGCGTGGTTCCGTGACTCCCGGTTTGAGAATACGACGATAATTTAAAAAATCCAAACTTAGGCTTAAAAACATGTCGTTAGAGGTGCACCCCAAAACAACCTCCGAACGGCCCCGTGAGAGGTACCAACACGGGACCGATGTAACTCGTAGGAACTGATATGATGATAACTATAACTCGTATATAAAAAATTTCAGCATGAATACGTTTTTTTTAAAACTACTTGGTTACTGATATCATTTATTTTTTGTATCCTATTTTTTGCAGGATAACATTGTATCTTTTGCCTTTATGCATGTGGAACACATGAAGAAGGCAATGGTTTACAACATAAAGATTGTTTATGTACATTCAGGATTATGTTTTTTATGTGTTACGGACGTGCGGCCTTTTATAGTTTTATTGTATAGTTTTATGGTCGTGCGGGCTTTTAAAATTTGATTATTAAATTTTATGGTTGTGCAGGGTTTATAATAAGCAGGTTATAATATCAACAGGGTTTGGAATGTCCAGAAAATAGAAAAAACTTTCCCAAATTTTTTTTGGTCTATGAATTATTAAGACGTATAATATTTTTTAGTTTGTATTTATATTAGTTTATTAACAACGTTCCTGATGCACAATTTGTGAATTTTTTTATTGTTTTGCCAATAATGAATATTTGTAACACCTCGTGCGCGTCCAACGTAGCACGTAGTAACCGTCCATACAGTCACGGGACCCCTAATTTTAGGATTGAACCCAAAAAAATTATTTTTTATCATAGTTAAATAAGGTCATGGACTTTGTCCATGATCATTTCTATTTTTTCATCGCGCATAAAAATGGTTGCGGCCAAAGTCCATGACCCCCAATCGTGACGAAAAATGGTCGCGGCCAAAGTCCGTGACCCACACCGCGACGAAAAAATTTGGAAAAATGGTCGCGGTATGGGTCACGGACTTTGGTCGTGACCATTTTTCGTCACGGTTAGGGGTCACGGACTTTGGCCGCGACCATTTTTTTTCGTCGGGGTGTGGGTCACGGACTTTGACCACGACCACTTTTCATCACGGTTGGGGGTCACGAACTTTGACCGCGACCATTTTTTTTCCCGTCACGGAGTTGGTCATGGCCCAAGTCCGCGACCATCTGTTGTGATCCCTCGGGGCCGTGACCCCCGATTGGTCACAAACTTGGGCCGCGACCCACGAAATTGGTCGCGCCCGAAATGGTCATGGCCCAACTCCGTAACCCACAGTCTTGGTCAGGGATTTTGCCCGTGACCATTCGCCGGTTTTGGTGTAGTGAAAGGACAGTTTAAATGGAGATTTCACACATAAATGTAAAATCATGTTGAGTACAATATAAATAAAGTAAACATGCCTCCTCAATGGTGAATTCGACTGTATGGGCTTGATTAATCGCATTAATATTCAATCCTTCTTCTATTTCCGCATACAATCAATTTATGTCATACATTAAAAATCTCAAAGTGTTGAAATTTAACTATGTGATATGATTTTTTACCATAGACGATGTGAAATCTGGAAACATATCACGCAAACATTTGAGCGAGATTGATGTCGTTGCTTGTTCGCTCATATTCGGTTCACTCATATTCTCTTTCTCGGTAGAAGTACATTGAATATATACACTCGGTACAATGAGATTGTCTATATCTTGCCAAAATGTATCATCTAGTACCAAGTCATCTAACTGAAATGATAATAGAATAATCAGTACGAAAAGAATTAACAGTATAATAACAAAAATCAATAAAAACACATACTCTCTGTGTAATTTTTTTATTTTCGGGTAAACACTGCAAATTTTACTAAAACCGCTACATGAATTATTTTATTTAAATTTTATATCTATATTGAAATTTTTATATCTATACTGAAATTTTATATCTTATAACAAAACCACGGCAACTATAACCATGGATATAAAACCTCAACCACGTCAAACCGTAGAGTCCTTACCACAGTGACAGGAAACCACCAGTGATGATCCCACGGCCAACTATAACCGTGGGACAGTATACAGTCACTTGTGACCGAAAGTGATTATCACTTACAGTGACGGGCAACCGTAAGTACAGTCACCGCGGGTTTTGTTTTGTTTTTGAATCTTTTCATCATTTTAAATGTTGTTTTACAGATTATATAGTGTGTAAAGATATTTTAATACCTCAAAATCATCAAACGAGCATTGCATATTCTGGGTTTGAGAAGCTTGATTAATAACTTTCTTTTCCTTAACCATTGCAATGTAGCTCATTTATCCTTGATTTCTGTATATAAACAACACAAAAAGGACCACAACAACAAACACACGAAAATGGAGATTTGGGAAGAAATGAATAAGATGATTTTGGCTAGGTTTAACCGTGGGTTTGAAGCTTTCGGTGAAAAAATCAACCGGTTTGATTTTTGTTTATTGTGGTGTTTTAGATTATGTGGTGTTAGTTTGTGTGTAATTTTTTATTTTGTTTGGGATATGTTAGACATTTTAAAGAAAATAAAGGGTACAATACTTTTGGGTGTGGTTAGTAAAATGTGGGTTTAAATTTAGGGGCATATACCAAATAGTCCCTCGAACAATTCTTAATACACGATTAGTCCTTTTTATTTTGCTCCAAAAAGTCATTCACCATATCGCTGGCGTGGACCTTTAAAGACAAAAGACTAAGGAATTTTTTGGTACAAAAAAGAAAGCTTGGACTAAATGTGTATTGGCTCCTCTCTTTCAAGCCAAAACAACATTTTTCTACGTTATTGGGGGAAGAGTACAAATTTGTCGACACGGTCATAATAACTCTCGCATCCTATATGCTGATAGGTTATTGTTATGAGCTGCTCAATACTTCAATGATGTATGAGTCAATATAACCCTCCCAAAAGTTGGGTAAACAAATTTGAACCATTGTAAGAAGAGAAAATTTAGGGGTGAAGATCAACAACAGCCACTTGATTTAGCTTTTTTAAGCACTCCCGACTCCGTGTACCTTCGTTATTTAAAATCAACCTAGTACAAACTTGCACCATTCGGTTCTAAAGATATATATCAAGAAGAGAATGAAAAAAATACCAAAAGTCAGTCTCCATTTTACCCTTTTTTTTTCTTTTCCCCCTACTTTTCACCTTTTATAAGGTGATTTTTTCTTCCCCTTTTTTCTCTTCTATACTTTCCAATATACAATTTGTTAATTACAAGTCACGGTGTAGCAACACAATCTATTAATTGATGCATTCAAAGAATATAAGGATGTGCTTGATTGCAAAGTTGAAAAATGAATTGAAAAGGAAAACAATTCTAGAGGAGTAACTTCCATGGAATATAGTTTTTAGGTACCGTTTGATTGCATTTATTTTTCAACTGAAAAATTGTATATTTTTCAACTGAAAAATTGTATATTTTTCAGCTTTTGGTGATCGATTGGTATTTATTTTCCATTAGAAATAAGAGCCTCATTCACCAATTTACAAAAAAAGTTCATTTTTGTACAAAGGTTGAAGTTCAAAACTTCAAAAAACAAAAATTAATTCCGTATTTATAAACAAACACTCAAACCTTCAAAACAATAATCATATAAACAGATACATTTATGACCGTTTTAAAATGCATACATGCATAAGGGGTTTAACTATATTTATGTTCGGTTTATAAAATTGTAAAAAATTTTAAAAATGATTGGATAGTGCAAAAGTGAAACTTGAACTTTAGGCTTACTTTCAGCAAATCAAATATCAATACCGGTCAGCTTCATGAAAATATTCTATGAACGTTTTTTTTCTGTTCATCATTGTCTAAACTTCTCGCAAATTCAAAACCAGACGAAGACTTGCAAGTTGCAGTTTAGTACCCCAATTCAGATGGTTTGGGAGTTGATACAATGAGTAAATAGTTTGACTACAATGAATTTTGGGCCTTTGTGTGTGTATATTATGTGCAATTACTGTTTAAAAAAAATCTGTGCATTCTTGTATGTAATTGGAATGGCATGGACATATAACATAATTTTAAAAAAAATGCTGAAGCTGGTTGTAATGGGATGAGAGATACAACATATCCATTTTATGTAATAAAAAATATTAGGGGAGAGACACAAACAGAGATATAACCTTTGCTCGCAAGTTTATTTACACGAGGAGAGACAAGGCTTGGAAAAAGGGAGAGATGAAAGAGACATGGTCGATATCTTAGGTAAGATGAGAGTTTCCAACAGAACCTATGTGGAAAATATTTACATGGAAACAGATTATTTGGGAGTAGTGGGAATTGCTTTCCGGATATTTGCAGAAAAAAAAGGTCACATGAGCAACTTTTGTGGAAAAAAACTGCCTCGAAAATTTTGCAATCAAATGGCCTAAAAAATGGAAAATAGTTAGAAAAATCTCATTTTCCATGGAAAATGGTGTCAATCAAATGCACCCTAAATGTAATTGGTGTACATTTCTTATTTTTTAATGCATGAGCCAAAAAGATTGGCAATTCACCAAAGCCTCGACACATTAAGGTGAACAAATTTGAAGTCATGTGCGATAATATGAAAGAATAAATTTCAATAAGTGAAGACTCAAAGTTGCATAGCACTGGCTTTGTCTGTGCGGCCTTTTTAACCATTTCCAATTCCTTGTGCTTCTTTCCTTCAAATTTTGGAGCCTAGTGCCAAGAAAACTGTGTTACACTTGCTGCACCTTTTAACATATCTTTCCTACCCGGATGAAAGGAGACTGAGTTTCTAGAATCACATGAGTGGCAAAAAATGACAGACCTTGGAACATAGTTGAAAAGAAGAAGAAAACAATGTGTGGCGGCAGGAAAGCAGAATGGTAAGCACTAAATATGTTGAGCAACAGCTTATTCAAGACAGTATGAGGTCAAGTCCAAACTCCATCTCACGCAAAGAATAAAGGACAAGCAATGTATATTTATGCTCACCATATTCAAAATTCAATCAAAAGGTGATTTTTATGTAATCAACAGCTAGCATCCACATTAGGCATCTGGTACAAAGTGAATAAAATAATTCGCACTTCGAGGGGAAATAAGGTTATCTGAAGATCAATTCACCCTTCCATACTTGCCAGGAGATGTAAAATAAAAATAAGATTGAAAATCACCAAGAATTACATGGTCAATAAGAGCTTACACAACCAACAGATGCCCGTGAACATCCAAGTTTTGCATTATTAGAGACAACATTTGCAGAAATTAATTCAGCAGGCATCTAAATCTCGGCATGGAGGAGGCTTAGGCTCACCTAACAATGTAGTAATCCCTCCTTCTGGTCCAGAATTCTGGCGCATAGGGTTTTGCGTGCCACGCTGAAATAATAAAAAAGGTTAAATTACACAATGTAGCCTAAAGTATCACGAGTAATGCTAGGCACACAAATTGGACACAATGATGTGACAGCAAACTATGATTAGTCAGGCAGTTAATGGGCTCCACTATCTATCACCATTTAACCAGTTACATCAACTACCAAATCTTTTTGTGAGCAATATTTTTGTGCATATTTGGTGCGCCTAACATTATTCATCTATAATTCAACAAACAAGAAGAACAATGCATTTTTAACTCAGTTCCCTTACCGGAGGCTTCTCCCCTCTTCTAAATGCCTCAACTATCTCAACGACTCGCTTTGGAGTGATATCTTCCTGCAATTACCACCAGAAACCCATATAAAAATTCAAAGACAGTTTCAAAATAATAATAAACAAGCATTTAACTGTGTAAATTAGAGAGTAGTAATATGAACTCACATAATAGTTGTACGTATATCCATCGGATCCACTGGAGTAGTCAGCTACAGTAATCATAGGAGCATTTACACAACTCCCCTGCACCGAGTAACAGGTATATCTTTAACCATGCATTGTTCATAGAAGATGAGATTAGGGTAGCAATTCGGGTTAGTCGTGTCATTTTCAGGTCGCGTTGATTTTGATTTGAGTATAAGTTTTGAGTACTCTTAAATCTATACAAGTTAATCGTGTCATGTTTGGGTCATTTCGAGTTATTACCGTAAACGGGTTATCGTGTCTGTAAGGACACAAATTTCCAATTGAGTCCATATATAGTTTTGGCTCAATTCCGGACAAAAACATTTATTCATAGGATAGTATTTAAATTGTAATATTCTCAAGCCTATGAAGTGTTTGTTGAAGACGTAACGGCAAAGAGTATAAAGCTTCATCATCATGCCGGTTTGCGTGCCTCGTTTCTACGTCATCATCTATGGTTCCATGCTCCCAAGGTATGAATGCAACATTATTACATATATAGGAGCTTGGAACAAAGTTTATTGGGTGTTAGGTTTTATAAAAACTGTGTTTTATTTTCAGAAAGAATTAAATAAAACTTTAAAATAAGTTTATAAAGTTTTCTGGGCCAAAATCGAATTTTCCAAAATTTCTGGAAGTTCGTTCGATAGGTCGTTCGAACGAGTTTTTCGTTCGAACCATATGTCGTTCGAACGAGTTTGCCAACGAGTTCCCACTAAGGTATACTGGTCCGTCGTTCGAAATGTCGTTCGAACGAGATTGTTCGTTCTAACGAGATTTCCAACGAGTTTCTAACGAGTCCATACTGGAGCGTCGTTAGAAGACTCGTTCGAACGAGAATGTCGTTCGAACGAAATGTCGTTCGAACGAGATGCCAGGCGGGAACAGTTTTTTGGCAGTTTTTCACCCACTTTCCCACTAAGTTTTTAACCAACTTTTTCAGACTTTATCATTAGCGGGAAGAACATTTTCCACCTTAACTTTTCCATTCCATTTTCATCTCTTAGAGAGAGTTTGAGAGCAAATTGTTTTAAGGAAAATGTTCATGTTTTGAGTGAAATTTTTAGAGAAAAATATCCATCACTCTAGTGTTTACACCCAAATAAGTTTATTCCTAGTTCTCATATACATATCAATTGCTTGGAGTTTGGCACCGGTTTTCTCTACTGATTTGAAGAAGAGAAGTTTCGGGTTTTGCTTCTACCTCCCACAAAGAAAGAAGAAGTGTTTCTTATGTTGATTTACCCACACGGAGAAAGGCTCCATGTTTGGGTGACGGTGACCATATAAAGTCCTATCGGTGGTGTTCCGAGACCGCGGTGGTGTTCCAAGGTTATTCGCTAGGAAGAGGTGTCTACAAGAAGAAGCGTCGAGGCTTGAGAGGGATCGAGTCGTGTGTTGTAAGTCTATCTGTCTTGTACTTGTAATTCCGTATCTAGTGAATTTGTGGCTAGGGCCGTCCGAGGTTTTTTCCCGTCTTGGGTTTTTCCTCGTACATCGCGGCGTAGTGTAGTTGATTTATTTTATCTTGCATAAATAATTTAGAACGCATGCTTAGGATAAGTCAAGATAAAATCTGGTTTAAATTATCACACTCAATTTAATTTGGACTTAAATTGAATATTGGGTAATGTTGTTTAATTCAAGTCATTTGCTAAAATTGGTTTGGCCTAACTTCGGAATATTGATAATCATGACTTAGGCAAATTCTAGGGCTTGAACTGGAATTAATTGGTTTATGTGAAATTAATAATTTGTGTGCTTTGTTTAATTTCACTCTGTTTAATTTTAAGAAAATTAAAATCTGGAATTTTGTATTTAAGTTGAACCATCACCCTCATTTTACGCTTCCGCATCTTGAATATATATAAAAGGAAATAATAATATTTTACTTGTGTAAAAAGAAAACCCAGGGATCCATAAATACACACGAATTAACAAATTGGTATCAGAGCTTTGATTCAGAAAAGCTCAACATCTACAAATTGGTATCAGAGCCAAAAACGATAAATTATTTCGTTAAAGATCCTTTAATAATTTTTGGCTAAAATGGATTTTTCCCCATTTTCAAAATTTTCTATTTTTGATGGTTCAAACTACGCGTATTGGAAAGCGCGTATGAGATCAGCACTAAAATCTATCGACGAGAGAGTTTGGATGTCTGTAGTTAACGGGTGGTCTCCACCAACTTATTTAGTTGAAAATGAACGTGTTCCCAAACCCGCCGATAGATGGACTGAAAATGAGTTTAAACTTGCTAATTTCAATTCCCGTGGTTTAAATGCCTTATTTAGCGCTGTCACACCGGATGAATTCCGACGTATTATGACGTGTGAAACCGCTAAAGAAGCTTGGGATATTTTACAATTAACTCATGAAGGAACTAGTGTTATTAAAGCTTCAAAACTCCAAAACCTCACCACTCAATTTGAAACTATCAAAATGAATGAAAAAGAAACGTTTGATGAATTTTATGCTAGACTTTCTGATATTGTTAATTCATCTTTTAACTTGGGAGAGAAAATACCTGACGACCGTGTTGTAAAGAAAATTTTAAGGTCCCTACCCGATAGATTTATTCCAAAGGTGACCGTGTTAAATTCTTTACCCACTTTAGCCTCTACGAAATTAGAAGAGCTTGTAGGTGATTTACAAACCTATGAACTGGATATGTTTCCCTCTAAAACTGAAAAGAAAATCGAAAAGGGCGTTTGCTTTAAAAGCCCGAAAAGAGGTGAAACAAGTAGTAGAGAGCGAGAGTGACAGTGACTCGGAAGACATGGCTTTGTTTGTACGTAAATTTAGAAAATTTCTTAAAATTAACAAAGATAAATTTAAAAATGATTTTAAGGAATTTGAATCTTCTAAGCATGACAAAGGCGAAAAGATTTCTAAAGCCGAGAAGATTCCTAAAGCCGAGAAGATCCCTAAACCTAGTAATGAAAATTTAGATAGGGACGAGTCTAATAAGTGTTTTGGTTGTGAAGGTTTTGGCCATAGGGCTTATGAGTGCCCCACTAAACTAAGGAAAGAGGGTAAACGACCCATTTCATATAATGCGACCCTTAGTGATAGTGATAAGGAAGAGGGACCCGATTCCCCCACTAAGAAAAATTTTGTGGCTTTTATGGCTAGTCATGTGAGTGATAATGAAAACTCATCGATTGATGAAACTTTAACACATGACACTTCCAAGGTCATAGTTTATGATTCTCTTGTTTTTTATGATAGTGAGAGTGGAGAAGAAAGAGAGAGTGAAAATGAAGAAGAGGTTAATGTGAGTGAACTTCAAAATGCTTTTCAAGAACTTTATAAAGAATCTATTAAATTGAAAAGAGCTAATTTGAAGTTAGAAGCTAGTTTAAGAGAGAGTGTCAAGGTCGTTGATGAAAATGCCTTAATAGAAGACCTCAGGACACGTGAGAGGACTCTTCAAGAGAAGCTTGAATATGTAGAAGACGAGAGAGATAGCCTTAGGGGTTTAATGGAATCCTTGAAAAAGGAGCTTCTTGCTTTTGAAGAGCGAAATGTTTTACTAGAATCTAACATTTTAGAATTGAAAAATAAATTAAAAGATTCTAGTAATGTCAAATTTGATTTGGAGTGTCGTTCGGAAAAACTAGATAAAATGTTAGGAACGGTCCAAATTAAAAATGACACTTGTGGTTTAGGCTTCAATACTTGTAATGAATCTACTCATAAAGCCAAGACCCATGTTTTAGGAGAATCTACTCATAAAGCCAAGACCCATGTTTTAGGAGAATCTACTAGGAATGCATTTAAAGATCACTCCTTAGGTAAATCTTTTCGACATGTTTTTGCTTGTACACATTGTGGTCGAAAAGATCATCTTAGGAAATTTTGTTTTGATCTTAAACGAATTCCTAGAAAATCCCATAGTAAAGTAACCACGGTAGTTAACGTTCCAACACCCCAAGATAGTCATTCTTCATTAATTTGGGTTAGGAAATCCGACTTGGTTGCCTTGCAAAATAGGGTTTTTGATTCTCATTTACTTTCACATGCTTCCTCCCTTGCTAAATCTAAAGGATGAATGTGTTAGTGTTTGCATACTTTAGCGTTTGTACTTCATGCTATATTCACATGCTAAATGTATGATTGTTTTAATCATGTTCTAGTCTATGCTCCATGTTTATCACATGCTAGAATTATGATTTTTTTTTATCTTTTGTATTATATTTCCTTCATTTTGTGTGCATTAAATGAAAAATACAAAAAGATTTTTGTTGTGTGTATTTTGGTTTGACACACTTTATGTGGCATATACTTGTGTTTGAATTCCATCTTTTCGCTCCCACGTGGCTAGAACTTTTGGTTTAGATTATCAATCCTTATTATGTTCTTTACCATATTTTATGGAGTAGTTGGATTTTGTGTTGTTTAAATGGATTCTAATTTTATATGCCTCTTTTCACACATGCACGAGCTCTTTTGAAATTTTAACTTCATATGTATATTTGAGCTATGTGAGGTGTTCTCCTACCAATCTTGTCATCTACATATTTGTGACTTAGGAGGACTAGTGCATGTCAAAATCCGTTGCATGTGAGAGTTGTGTGAAAAACGAAAACATGATGAATATAAATGTGCACGGGGAAGGGCTCCGAAAGGACTAAGTGATCCTTTGCGATTGTAAGCCACCGTTTTGAATGGACCTAAAAGAAATACGTGGTCCAAAGGCCTAAAAACAGAAAATATGGCATTAAATAAAAATAATAAAAAAATTGCCAAGGCCTATGTTTGATTGATATATTCATTCAAATTTAAAATCAATGCATATTGAGGGAGATTGGATGGTATATCAACGGTTTGCACAATGTCCGTTTATCCTAGTTGCGTATTTCATGTCATGACTCTATTGGTTTGTAGAATCATCAATATGCTAGGCTTGTATGCATTGTGTATGTTCATTGAGTTCAATCTATACTGTCACATGAGGTTATATTTAAATGTGATGAAATTTGCAATCAAATGAGAACTCCGTGAACGTTTCTTAAGTGTTTGGGTCTAAATTTAATTGTTGCTACTTCACACCCCTACACTTCCGTTTCCATATGACACATTTTTGCCATACGAGTGTGCAAACTTACTGTATTTTTGTGTCATGTGTTTGTTTATATCTATACATATGTGCGTGTGCATTATTGATATATTTCTAGTACATATCTATATGATATCTTGTTTTGTCTTTGCCTTGCTTTTGTTGCCCATATCATAGTTGTCAAAATCGTCCGATTCGCGATTCGAATCGGACGATTCGATTCGATTCACTACCAAAACGATTCGAATCAACCTTCGAATCGCAAATGTCTAAAGAATCGGACCGAATCGGCGATTCACGATTCGAATCTTCCGATTCGGGTCCGATTCGGTCCGATTCACGATTCGGTCCGATTCACTTTTTTTTTTTTTTTTTTTTTTTTTCTCGCGAATTTTTTTACATTAAATTAATATATAGGCTCTTTATGATATATATATATATTTGTTTTATGTAGGGTGTTTTAAATTAATATGTAGGCTGTTTTATGAAATATTTTTGTTTTTTACATTTTTAAGCTTAAAATGGATGAGAACATGTACTACGGTTAATTTTTGTGATATATTTTGGTATATTATCATGTGCTATGATTAGTTTTTTGTCATATTACGCTTAATTACCAATTCTATAGTGTTAAATTCCATTTACATATGTTTTACTACGTTTTTATCGTTTGGTTCCGATTCGACCGATACGATTCACGATTCGATTCACGATTCGCGATTCGGGGGGTAAACGATTCACGATACGATTCGCGATTTGAAAACTATGGCCCATATGCTTTCATGTCTTATCACTTTAAGCTTCAACATGCTTTTATGTTTTGATTCTTTAACCTTTGTCTATTCCTGAACAAAAAGGGGGAGAAAAATGATAGGGGGAGAAATGGTATCTAATCCTATTATCTTAGTTTGGGGGAGATTTATCTTAGGGGGAGACGTCTTTCTAAGTAGGTCATGCGTTTGATAAAGGGGAGAATTAATTTAGGGGGTGTAATTAATTAAAATTGCATTTAATACTTTGATATTCCCTATGCATTTGATGAGTTTGCTTAAGTGTGCAGAATTTCTTCTAAAGCGGCATTGTTTAATGGCAAAGCGTTTGATCCTTGGGTTGAGTCAAGTTTGGGTGGGTTATGTTTTGAGTCTAGTAAAGCTTGACGGCCCTTTAGGATTTTTGTTTTGGTTTTTGTCCCGGAATAGCCAAAGGGGGAGATTTGTAAAGACACAAAATTGAGTCGATATATAGTTTTGGCTCAATTCCGGACAAAAACATTTATTCATAGGATAGTATTTAAATTGTAATATTCTCAAGCCTATGAAGTGTTTGTTGAAGACGTAACGGCAAAGAGTATAAAGCTTCATCATCATGCCGATTTGCGTGCCTCGTTTCTACGTCATCATCTATTGTTCCATGCTCCCAAGGTATGAATGCAACATTATTACATATATAGGAGCTTGGAACAAAGTTTATTGGGTGTTAGGTTTTATAAAAACTGTGTTTTATTTTCAGAAAGAATTAAATAAAACTTTAAAATAAGTTTATAAAGTTTTCTGGGCCAAAATCGAATTTTCCAAAATTTCTGGAAGTTCGTTCGATAGGTCGTTCGAACGAGTTTTTCGTTCGAACCATATGTCGTTCGAACGAGTTTGCCAACGAGTTCCCACTAAGGTATACTGGTCCGTCGTTCGAAATGTTGTTCGAACGAGATTGTTCGTTCTAACGAGATTTCCAACGAGTTTCTAACGAGTCCATACTGGAGCGTCGTTAGAAGACTCGTTCGAACGAGAATGTCGTTCGAACGAAATGTCGTTCGAACGAGATGCCAGGCGGAAACAGTTTTTTGGCAGTTTTTCACCCACTTTCCCACTAAGTTTTTAACCAACTTTTTCAGACTTTATCATTAGCGGGAAGAACATTTTCCACCTTAACTTTTCCATTCCATTTTCATCTCTTAGAGAGAGTTTGAGAGCAAATTGTTTTAAGGAAAATGTTCATGTTTTGAGTGAAATTTTTAGAGAAAAATATCCATCACTCTAGTGTTTACACCCAAATAAGTTTATTCCAAGTTCTCATATACATATCAATTGCTTGGAGTTTGGCACCGGTTTTCTCTACCGATTTGAAGAAGAGAAGTTTCGGGTTTTGCTTCTACCTCCCACAAAGAAAGAACTGTTTCTTATGTTGATTTACCCACACGGAGAAAGGCTCCATGTTTGGGTGACGGTGACCATATAAAGTCCTATCGGTGGATTCCGAGACCGCGGTGGTGTTCCAAGGTTATTCGCTAAGAAGAGGTGTCTACAAGAAGAAGCGTCGAGGCTTGAGAGGGATCGAGTCGTGCATTGTAAGTCTATCTGTCTTGTACTTGTAATTCCGTATCTAGTGAATTTGTGGCTAGGGCCGTCCGAGGTTTTTTCCCGTCTTGGGTTTTTCCTCGTACATCGCGGCGTAGTGTGGTTGATTTATTTTATCTTGCATAAATAATTTAGAACGCATGCTTAGGATAAGTCAAGATAAAATTTGGTTTAAATTATCACACTCAATTTAATTTGGACTTAAATTGAATATTGGGTAATGTTGTTTAATTCAAGTCATTTGCTAAAATTGGTTTGGCCTAACTTCGGAATATTGATAATCATGACTTAGGCAAATTCTAGGGCTTGAACTGGAATTAATTGGTTTATGTGAAATTAATAATTTGTGTGTTTTGTTTAATTTCACTCCGTTTAATTTTAAGAAAATTAAAATCTGGAATTTTGTATTTAAGTTGAACCATCACCCTCATTTTACGCTTCCGCATCTTGAATATATATAAAAGGAAATAATAATATTTTACTTGTGTAAAAAGAAAACCCGGGGATCCATAAATACACACGAATTAACAAATTGGTATCAGAGCTTTGATTCAGAAAAGCTCAACATCTACAGTGTCAAAAATTGTCAACCCTTAAATCAGATCAAAATTAATATAGTAAATCATTAAAGAAAACCACTTTCTTCCACGTCATACCCACATGGCGGTATGACGATTGATGCTACAATGACTAGTGAAATATGGCAATCCATGACAACAAATGTCACTCCAATGGTAAAGAGAGAAGGGAGACTACTATAATAAAACTAGATTTTTCTCAACATCTGACACGAGGGTGAGGGCCCTACCAGTAGAATATCCCTAATGGTTCTAACTAAATTACTCACGTATTTCCTTATGGCGTCATATTTGGACCACCTTGCATCCAATCCCTTTTTACATGCCAGGGTCAAAGAGTAATTGTATCTCTCTCCTAATGTTGTAGTCGGTGTTATATGAGCTTTGAGTAAAGTTCGGAGGAATTATCATCGGACCACTTCTCTAAAGGTCAAGTGGCCCTGTGTCATTCTACAGCCTTTTGCTTCACAGTATGCAGAGACTTGACTCTCTCGCCAAAGTTCATGGCGAAGTCGCCCAACTCCGGTGACCCTCGCAGCACCCTCTCCAGTCATTGCCAACCACTGATACCCCCCACCGAAGCCCAAGCTCCCCAACCGCATCTCTCCCGAACAACCTCTGAAACGCTTCAAATCCATTCACCCCTCACCCCCGATCTAGCCAACCCCCGGCCTTCGCTAGCGTAGGCGACCATCGCAGGTATCTGGCCCACAAGACACCCACAACAAGGGCCCCCTTGTTCAGTTCCCTTGCAACCTATGAAGCACGGACACTCTCCCAGAAGTCACGAGTCAGCTTTGACACGAGTCCGACAAGCTCCGACACGTTGCCGACACGCTGCGACACGTAAAAGAACACGCTGGAACACGTAAAAGGACGCGTCTTTTTTTTATTTTTATTTTTTTAATTTTCTTTTCTTATGTGATGGTATTTCGCTTTATTTATGATTTTAATGTTAAAGTGTATTTGAATTTTGTTTTGCATGGTCCATTTTCTTAAATTCATGTTAAGAAAGCTCTAATAATGTATTTTACGGGAAAATTCTGTTTTATTTCATTAATATATATATATATATATATATATATATATATATATATATATATATATATATTATATATTATACGTATCCTAGCATGTCATATCCTAGTTTTTGAAAAAATCACGTGTCTCGTGTCGTGTCTTAACACGTATTACGTGTTGAGTCCGTGCTTGCCCCTGGTCGTCAAGGTGCAAGACCAAACAACCATAATCTTACCATATTACGTCACGGAGAATCAAGAAATGAGGACTAAGGCGGATCCGCACAGGTAGGCCACTATGAGTGAAAACGACTCGGGATTGCCCAGACTCAGGCCGAATTGAATTCTCTTCCTAATCCCGAGATCGGCCCGAAATAAAAATAAATCCCCGGGCTCAAGCTCGGCTCACATTTTGCAAAGGGCTTCGGAAAAAAGTTATACTCGATTTCAACTAGCACAATTTTTTAAATATTGTTTCACAACTGCCAAAATAAACATACAAATTAAAAGAGATTTTAAAAAATGCCTATACGACCCTTGACACAAACATTTTAAAAAAACACGAAAATCATTATATAAGTCTCATTAAATATATTGTCTAAATCTACAACACATTACATGCAGGGACGGAGGCAGGTGGGGGCTTAATCCCCCACGTTTTTTTTAAAAAAATAATTTTGTAAGTATAAAAAATATTAGGGGTAAAAATAGATCTTTTTATAAAATCTAGGATAAAAAACGAAAATAGTACTAGTTAAACATCACCTGCTGAGATTGAGAGCAATGTAGCACATGTTGGGATCGAAATGTTGATTTAAATATTTGTTTCTCTTTCCATTAGAATAAATAAATTACATTATTTTTCTGTAAATACCAAAAAATAACCTCAAAAAATTCGGTTCTGGTCAGACACATTTTAGGCTCAACCACATGTAGCTCAAGCTTGACACAAATTGTAGTTCGAGCTTGAAATTTTGGGTCACGCTCTGCCGACTCAAACTCACTTAAAGCTCGACCCGAATTTAGTAAGACAAATGGGCAAGCTTCAGGTTTGCTCAGGGTCAGGCCTATGCAAAGGTAGTCCATCCAGGGCTATTGGCACAAATTTGAAGTCAAATGGGGGGGCCAACTCCAGTGACACTCGTTGCACCCTCTCGATTATTGCCAACTGTCAAAATCCCGCACCGGAGCCCTAGCTCACCCGTTGCCACCCTCCCAAACAACCTCTGAAACCCTTCAGATCCCTTCACCCCTCACCCAAACCCATCAAGCCATCCCCAACCTTCTCACAAGACACCCACAACAAGAGTCCCTTTATTCAGCTTTCATGACACTACCCTGATCCAATGCCCCTTGTTGACGATCGCAATCCTACCATTACACAGGACGATGAGTCACGACTAAGGGTAAAGGTGGAGCCGCAGAGATGGCCCATCCAAGGGCTATTGGCACTAATTTGAAGTCAAATGGGGACCAAGCAAAGCAGACATGACTGTCTTTGAGCTCTCAGTCGTCGTTGGGCGAGGGACTAGGGGTGGGCTAAGTTGTCGCTGAAGGTAGTGATGTATTTGCTAGGGCACAATCTCCAAAATCAAAAGGAAAGTAGTGTTAGAAGTTGATGCGATTGAAACCCGACCCGATTTGCTGACCCTTCTAGACACCCCCATTATATTTACAATCCTCCTACAATTGTGGGTTCTCAAACCCATCACTTAGCCCTAATGAACCAAATACAGACTTTTGAAATTTTGTTCTACAAATTACAACCCTAAGCCCTAACTGTCAGCAAACTTGCAAACCCCTTATCTCAACTTTCCAAAATTACACTAGGGACCCTTAAAGTTCTCAATCCTTCCAAAATTTCGAAAACACCTCACTGCCTATTGCCCTTCTAATTGGATGAAGGATAAGTTGATCAAATTGTTGAGTTACGTCAATTTGTACATGGGCAAGACGAGAGCTACGAGACCCTTCAGCGGGACAAAAGTCTTGCCATTGAATCTCTTTGAGAACTAATCGAAGAATAAAAGGAATGACGCTTCTCATTGGCAGTACGATAAGGCTTATGGTTACTTACAAACTTGGGTTTAACACGGTTGTTCAGTGCCATTGGCAAGTGGATGAGTGTAAGAATACGGTTGTCATGTTTATACAGTGTATCTGATGTGGCGGGGACCCTCAATGGGGGTTATGCCTAGCTCAGAGAGAGAGAGTTTATCTTTTTTAAACCATTCTTTTGTTATTTTGCTATTATTGTTAAGAGTTGGTATGATTCGGCAGTCCACACAATTGTCCATATACTAGAAGATTCGGCAGCTACCATGGCCCCTGCTTCTTCAAGTGGAACTCCAGGTTGAGGAGTTGCTCGAAATGCTGCTAAGATATCAGTATCTTCTTCTCTCACCCCACCCCCCCCCCCCCCCCAAACACACACCGAGTCGCATAACGACAACAACCCTTGACTTTATAACATTCACCCTGAGGCATGTTGCATGTTGATAAACTCGGTCGAGACTCATGTCGAGACTCACTCGTCATGCATTCTCACTCGGTCATGCATTCTCACTCGTTGCAACCATCTGTACCAGTCTGATCTTCTCCTAATGCCCCCATTACCAATACCCACCAAGGCGTTACGATACACCCTCGCGGCCCGAGGGTTAGCCAACCACTAACGACTAGATTGCCCCCCTCCAATTTACACGCAATTAACTTTAGAGGGCAAGTTAATGTACAACATTGAGTCCAATTTCAACTTAGTTACAAAGGAGTTGGTTGAAAGATCACACCTATCGGTGGAGCCAGTCATTCAATAGTGCCGCATTGGTTGGTTGGATGGCGGTAACCAAGCTACCTAGGGTGTTCGTTCCTCGACAGCCAATCCACGTGTTCAGCACCTTATAATTTGAGATTCATCAATGGAGATCAAGGAGAAATTAGAGTCAATGCAACAAGCATCATCTTGTGACATTGTGTTCAAAGGTTTTGCGAGTACCAGAGTTACATGATAAGATACGACCCGATACAATGACACGTTGTTTAGCCCATGAGGACATCGAAGGGCCTGAGAGGAGTGGAGGATGATTCGCTCCACATTTGAAAACTTATCCCAAGCACAACCTTACTTTCGTTACAACAGCGTGCGTATTTTTTGCTATATGAGGTTGGTCATGAGATGGGTGATTGCCCTCTGCGGGACGTTTGGGTCCCGAGGCAACCTAATGAGGCCCCAAGTCGCCATTTGGGCAGGAGGAGGCCATGTTCTTTGGGCCAAGTAGAATTGGACGATGATAAGTTTAAAGGTGATGAGTTGGGTTATGATCTTTTGAGCCAAGGCTTGAGGCTTCTCAACAAGAGCCTTCGTTATGACGTTATAGTGCAGGTGCCAGCATTTAATGGTCCAATGAACCCCAACACCTTCGTAGACTAGCTCGATTCAATCGAGGAGATATTCAAGTACAAGGATACGAGGGCAGTAACGTGTGCAACTTCCAAAGATATGTCAAGGTGTGGTGGAAAGAGCAGACAAAAGTCGAGAGGGTGAGAGTTTTGGAGCTCGTGCATTCATGGGCCGTGATCAATGTTTTAAAAATCACTAGAGGCGTAAGCCTCGAGGCAAAGCGGGGGAAAACGCCCCAACGCTTAAGCCTCAGGTGCTGAAAATGAGGCTCTTGTCTCAGAGGGTCAAGGCGGTTTGAGGGGAGGCGCATCCGTTTGAGTGTGTTTTGGAAGAAAAAAAAAGACGAAAGTAAAAGTAAAAGATGCAAACATAAAAACCTGACATCGTTTTCTACTCTAATGACTTGATTTCTTCTATGTGGCCTTCGTTTTGCTTCTGCGACATGGTCGATTTCACCTTTGATGGAAGATTTCTTCTTTGTGGCTTTCGTTTGGCTATTTTATGTTGTCGGCTCCTTCGATTTGTTAAAACCCGAGTTTCCCTTTTTCCCCGTTCCTGTTTGTTTCCCTTTTTCTTTTGTTTTTAAATTTTACTAAGATAACTTCATTTTCTACTCTTTTGAGTCTTTTTTTCCCCGTTTCTTTCTGTTTCCCTTCTCTTTCGTTTTACTATTTTTACTGACTAAACTTTTAAAATTTACTATTGCAAAGTAAACCCGTGGTTTTAAAAGGCGAAATGAGGCTCGCCTCGAAGCTCCGCCTCGAGGCGAGGCGCTAGGTGGGCGGGCTAAGGCTTACACCTCTACTGTATTATCTGAGGCTTGCGCCTTTTATGACTGAGGCTTACGCCTCGAGGCTGGTGAGGTTTATGCCTCTTTTTTCTCTCCTCATTAAGGGTAAAAGTGGTCAAAAGTTTAAAAAAAAAAAAAATTTACCTGTCGTTTCCAACACAAAACAAGTCGTTTGCTACCCCAAAGACAATTCCAACTCAAAAATCCTAGTTGATCGTCTCTTTTTTTTTTTTTTTGTTGCATGATGTGTTTTTTCTGTTTTTCTACTATATATATATATAAACATACTCTGTTTTTTTATTTTACGCTAAATCCCTATTTTTTTAACTTATATTTTACTTATAAACCGACTTTATTTTATATATAAACCTACTTATATATAAACTGACTTTATTTTACTTATATATATATATATATATATATATAAACTGACTTTATTTTTTTGGCTATATTATTGTAATGAGTTGTCACTTTTATGAATTTCTTTTATCTTGATGGTATAATTTGTATTATGATGATGACAGGATGGTGTTACTATTTGTATTGTGTTGTGGAATCGAGTTTACATCGTTTGTTTTCATGATAGATGTGATACATATTTTGTTCCTCATTTAATTATTATTTTTATATCATTTTTTGTGATTTTCGTGAAAAAAAGTTGAGGCTTACGCCTCGGACCGCCTCAAGGCTTACGCCTCGCACCTTTTAAAACCTTGAGTAAACCTTTAAATATTTTTACTAAGTCAATTTTATTTTGTTCTTTTTTTATTCAGTTTGTACTTTCAATAAATATAGACATATGTACTAATTAATTATGTAATTGATAAATATAGATATAAATGTACCAATCTAATCAATTAATTATGTTGAAAATATTTTTTTAGTATAAAATCAGTAATCAACGCATACTAAATAATTTGATTTTGCATTGATTGATATATTGTCATATTATAGCATAATCAATATGTGAATGAAACTAAAAAAAATGATTTTGTCAATTTGATTTTATATTGATTAATTTTGTCATATATAAAATTACCAATATGTAAATGAAACTAAAAAAAATTGATTTTGCATTGATTAATTTTTTGTCATATATAAAATTATCATTATGTAAATAAACTAAAAAAAAATGATTTTGTCAATATGATTTTGCATTGATTAATTTTTTGTCATATATAAAATTACCAATACGTAAATGAAAAAAAAAATGATTTTGCATTGATTAATTTATTGTCATATAATAAAAAAAAACATGTGAAAGAAACTAAAAAAAATTATTTTGCCAATTTGATTTTGTATTGCTTAATTTATTGTCATATTATAAAATAGCCAATATGTTAAAATTAATTTTGTCAAATTACTTTTTAAATAAAGTCATCTCAGGGGAATAAAAAAGGGGCATAAACCAAATAGTCCCTCGAACTTTTTTTAATACATGTTTAGTCCAAGCCTTTTTATTTTGCACCAAAAAGTCCTTCACCATTCCAAAAAGGCCTTACCATGCCACTGGCGCGGACCTTTCAAGATAAGAGAATAAGGGACTTTTTGGTACAAAATAAAAGGCTTGGACTAAATGTGTATTAAAAAATGTTTGAGGGACTTTTTGGTATTTGATCAATAAAAAAATGTTAAACTATGTGAGAAAGTCCTCAAAGATGATTTTTTTTTGCAGCTTTATTCCGTGTTCTAAAAGGCCCGCCTAGGCTTGAGAGAAACGCATCGCATACGCCTTATTAATGCCTTATTCTTGATAAAAGGCTTAAAGAACACTTTTTTTTTAAAACAAAGGATTAGTCGACAAATATTGGTAATGGAGCATGAATATGAGAAAGATGACTATCAAACATATGGATATATTTTCAAAATTCAAGGTATGTATTATTTTATTATATTATTAGCCTTGGAATAATTAAAATAATAAAAAAAAGGAAAAACCCATTTTTACGCCTAGGCTCGAGGCTTGACCTCTACGCCTCGACCACACCTCGCGCCTTTTAGAACCTTGGTTTTATTGTATATTTCTTTGTTACTTTATTTTTTATGGTTTTATTAACATTTTTTTAATATTACATTGCTCTTTTTTATGTGAGGCTTATGCCTCGCAACTTTTTATAAATTGGTCGTGATGAGACTATTACTCCGAGAGGCCTTTACAACACACTCCTACCGTCAAGATCTATTCACCCAACTCCCGTAATTGAAGCATGGTTAATTGGCCATGACGAGGCAATAACTCTGAGAGGTCTTTTGTGGTCTTGATTCTACGGAGAAAATCAGGATGCTTTACTACCAAGCCAGTCAAGAGGACGAGTCTCACCAGTTGATAGCTCGCTACAATCATTCAAGACCTCCAACCCCGCATTCATCAGAATATTTTGCTTAAAGACACTCCCATGATAGCGAAAGCCATCGAGTTCTTAATCAAGCCACATAAACCTAGGTTGTCTAATAGCCTAGTGCCTCTTCTTAGAATTGAATTGAGCAGCAACAAGGATGTCCAGTTTCATAGTGATTTCGCACACTTTTTTTAATATTTCTGGTGGGTGCTTCTCTTTCTCTTAGTCGATCTCGATGGGCCCCAACAGGCCCAAGGACATACTAGGTCATTTAAGCTTCAGAAGGTCCTCCCCCCGTATCTGATGGTTATTATATGGGGATGGATAAGTCATGTCATGTTCCCATTGAGTTATTTTTTACATTTATTTCTTTGGGTGGCTATTGTCTTGTTTTACCGTAATAGTATTATACTTACCTTTCTTTCGACCTCCTAATATGATGTAAGCCCTACTCAATACTCAATAGAAGGCTAGGTTCTATAGTCTTCCTCTTGCCCTTTTTATGTCTTTTCCCCGTTTAGTGTGTTGCCCAAGTGCACACGCCCTTGGCTATAAAAACATTCGTACTCGCCCCTTTTGGGAGACATCATATACACATACATACATATATATATATAGAGAGAGAGAGAGAAAGAGGGAGGGAGGGGAGGGGCCAATGTTTTAAAAATAACTAGAAGAGCCTCGAGGCGAATCACTAAAAAATCGCCTTGAGACTTAAGCCCCGGGTTGAATTTGAGGCTTATTCCTCACGCCACAAGGCGTAGAAAAAAAAGTAAAAAAAAAAAAAATCTTCCATGAAGAACTCAGTTTTTTTTGTTATTTAATATATGTCGACAATTGGTATATATATATATATTGAAGATAGTTAAATAATTTTGTTATAATTCTACAAAATTACATAATCTGTTGTTTTTTAAGGATAGATGATGCATTATTTTTTCAAATTCACCGTTTTTAAATGTTAACTTCTTCATTTTTCTTTTTTTTATAAGTAAGCAAAGTATATATTATGTAGCCGTCTAAGAGGGCGAAAACCCGTATACAAGAGAATTTCATTTTTCTAAAATAGCACTTAACTTAAAAAAAAATTGTTGTTTTAATATACTAACTCTTATTCTTTTTTCCTTTTTTTGTTTTAAAATTGCACTTAACTTATACTATTTACTATTTTAACTTAAAAGAAATTTTTAAAAAATAATCAATATGTCATATTATAAAATAAGCAATATCTTAATGAAACTATAAAAATTATTTTGTCAATTTGATTTTGCATTGATTAATTTATTGTCATATTATAAAATTAACAATATTTAAATATGTAAATGAAAAAAAAATGCATTGATTAATTTATTGTCATATTGTAAAATAACCAATATGTTAAAATTGATTTTATCAAATTATTTTTAAAATAACGTCATCTCGGGGGGGAACAAAAAAATGTTAAACTATGTGAGAAAGTCCTCAAAGATGTTTTTTTTGTAGTTTTATTTTTTATTTCTTTGTTTATTTTTTTATGATTTTATTAGTATTTTTTTAATAATATTATGCTCTTTTGTGTGTGTGTGTGTGTGTGTGAAGGGGGGGAGGGGGGGGGGGGGGGGGCGGGGGGCGCCTACGCCTCGCCTTTTTTAAACATTGGGAGGGGGAGAGATTTTATTCCTATTTTTGCTTGCTTTAGTGTACCAATTGTCAAGTTACGTCATATTGTATTAATCCCTCATCTGTTGTGACGTCCAGGCATTCAACCTACATTGACACACGTTAGTCTCTACATGCCTCCTCCGGTTCCCGGCCGACCTGGCAAGGTAATTCGATGGACTTTCGTCATTGTGCAAAGGGGCCCCAATCTATTTTTACGGTATCGATTTATTCCATGCAGCTGAACATTTGACGCCTCTCATATCGCCACTCTTTTTCAAAAGATAGATCGTCTTTATGGTAAGGCTGCGTACATCCAGCCCCCCCCCAGTACCCCGCAGTGGCGGGAGCCTCGTGCACTGGGTTTGCCCTTAAAGATCGTCTTTATGGTGTGCTAGGAATATTACACCCTGTTGAGATGTTAAATTCACTGCCCATTTTTGGTGTACCTTATGGAGGCTCCTCTGGTTCTCGATGGCCTTTCACAGAGGTGGCAACCGCGGGGTTGGGAATCTGCTTCAATGCTTGGCCTATAACAGCCCCACCAGTGGGACTTAATCGATATATAAGGCCAAGTTTACGTATAACGACATTTGATAATCGGCCCATAGGTCTCCATTTTAGATTGTGATTGGCACCTCCCTTGTTACACCAATTGATTTAGTCAAGCTTTAACTGAGTTAGTTTGCTTGTTGGCCATATTGTTATTCATAAAGATGTTCTGACATCAACTACACGTCAAAAGGCTCCTAAAAATATCTAAACACACTTTTAAGAGAGAAATACTCTTTTTTATTTCAAAATTCAAATCTGTCTCAAATAAGGCTTACATGGGGGTATTTAAAAGGAAGGAGTAGCTTAGTCTCTAAGCTAAGGCCCTAACCTAATTACAAAATTGTCATTACTACTCCCCACCTCTAAATAATAAAGCAAAAGAAAGAAAAAATACAAAAAGAAAATAAAAGAAAATTTCCATCACTCTCCCTCTCTAAAGACCAAGCTCGTCCTCGAGCGTTCAAAAAATTGGGGACCCGTGAGGAAATGCCAAAAATTGGTGCCAAAAACTTGTGGCGGCCAAACATTAATTTCTAAAAGTTGAGTGAACATCCAACAAATTTCCTTCGTTTCTCTTTCTTCATCACCTAAACCAACCCTAGAAGCTTCCACCCGGATCAAAAAACATGATTTTGGAGCATTTAGAAGGATTTGGGTTTGGATTTGTTGGCCCAAACAGATTTTGGGCACAAATGGGGTAAAAATCCTATGAGCGGGCTGCCCTGGGGTAAAAAAATGGGTTTTGAAGGGTGCTAGGGCAGATCAGGGGTCGGAGGGACTGAATCGGAGGTTAGGGTTAGGTTTCGGATCGACTCGGGTCGGAAAAGGAGCGCGATGGGGACTGACCAATGTCGGCTGGAGTTTGGGGGTTGAAGGCTGGACTCCGGCGGTGGTAGGAGGGAGGGGGTGGTAGCGAAGGGGGTGGAAGGGCAGGGGGTGATCGCGGGGCTGGAGGGGGGCAGGGAGGTGGGTGTCTACGATGATTTGAAAGGTGGGGGGCTGTGATGATGGGCCGAAGGTTTCCGGCGGCGGGAGGGGTCCGGATGGGGTCGGCAAGGTCACAGATGTACCAATATGGTCCTTTTCCGATTGTCCCTGTGAATTCCACATTCATACGACTTTCGATGTTGCTAACATGTCCCCCCTCCCACAGAGCCATCGTCCCACAAATTCCATTATTGTCAACCACCCACTGGCAAGCCGATCCGTTCCCATTAGGGGTGACCACGGGTCGGGCCTGTACATAGTATCTCAGATATTATGTACACAAGCCGTAGAGACTCTAATTGTATATTTAGTATTTCATTTTATTGTCTATTGAATATTGATATTATCAACAGACGAGGAAAACTCCTTTCTTCAGGATATCTCCCAGTTCATTAGGGAGTGGTTAGGTCTATTTAGCCTTCAAAGTTATTATCTTGGTGGCTAAGTCTTAGCCCACTATACAAGTCATATTGCATTCTCTGCTTTGGGGGTAACCTTGAATATTTATGAATGAGTGAAATCAAACCTTCTTTTCACTAGTGTTGTGTTATGACGCTTTCACGTATTTATATCGATTTTACAAATCTACTTGGTAACAAGTGGCACTGTTGAGGTTCTCTTTGCATGAGACGTGTAAAATTTGTTTGCAACTAACCTCAATGAGGTTCGCTTTTTCCCTCCCATGTAAAACTAAGCTTGAAACTAATCCTACATTGCAACCCCCTATTTACCACTATGATGCTTGCTTTGGTAAGGGAAAGGTCCAGATATTGGATCTACAGTGTCTCTCCTCGTTCTCCCTCTAATTTTATATACACACTTATATTTACACATAATTATAGTCATCATTAAACATAATGACAGCTCCTAGGTAAGAACTTATTCTGATACTGCAACTTTCACTTTAGAGAAAATCAATAGGAGCACAAGTCAAAAATGACTTTTATGCCTACTACCATCCCAATTCCTAGCACTAGTGTGAAAGTGTCAAACAAATCAAATTTTCAAAATACATACGTTCATATCGATCAATGAACAAGAAATGCTCACCATGCATTCCATTTCTCCAACAGAAAACAGGCCATCCTTCGTTACTTCTGCACGTCATAAATATCAGTTCAAAAAACCAATTAGATCCCACTTCCTCAATCTTCTGAAAATACAAATCAGTGGGGAAAACTGTAAATACGTCATACAAGACCGACCATTGCGTTTCACTCCCAAGTGTTTAAGTAATGCATCTTCAATGTCCCGAGAACCGCGTATCATACAAGGTGTTGTTCCACAAACTAAAAGGTGGTATTTTCCAACCTGAAACCCCTTAAAAAGAAGCTCAATCAGAAGTTTGGGTAACAAACTAGTGGCCCATACATTGACAAAATCAAAATTTTTTGTAAATAAATGACTAAATTAATATATATTTACAGTTGTGTCACACTTACTCACCTTTGCTCGATTGAACATGGAATAGAACGTCGCAACCTCATACACGCGAATAGGAGCAACTTCTATAACCTTAGCCACCTTTACCATACAACAGTATAAATTAGGTGCAATTTATTTATAAGACTGGAATTTTCTAATACCAGAGAGAGAGAATCAGGAAAGTAGTCAGATTTTGACTTCATACAAAAATTGTACATTAAAATGGATATAACCGGTGGCAGACCTGGATTTTTGGGTGCGGAAGTTGCGAGTAATGCTGGGGGTTCGATGGCAGGATCCCCGAGGCGAATTTTTTAGGGTTATTTTGTGTTTTATGCAATTTTTTTTGCCTAAAAATATATCAACTGATTGACAAATACGTATTCAAGTTGTATTACTCGTTCTTTTCGCCAATTAAGCAAAACTTTAAAATGGCAAACAATGAGCAAACACATTAGCAAACAATTAATATTTCAAACTATAGATATTAATTCAACAATTAAATATAACAAAGGGCAAACAAAATGTTCATGTTCACCAAATAAGCAATATTCAAAAATTAACAACCAATAGTTTAATTTCATTTTCAAAAAATAATAAGCAAATAAAACATTAAAACAATAATAGCAATATTTTTCAACAAATAAATTTAATCAAGTTTCAATTAATAGCAATAGCAATATTCAATTAATTATAGATCCATATCAAAGGGAAAAAAAAGTAAAACAAATAACATAACATTTAAAGTCTAAAACTTTAACCGTTTAAATTTATTTAACTAAGGAGCAATGGACTAATATTAAGTTAGGTCCTGTTATGAAGTTCATCTGTAGAAACCTTTCTTAGTGTTTTTCCTCGAGAGCCCTCCTTTTAGAATTATTTTGCCGTCCAAGTACGTACCAATATTTTCAACAAGATTTTGATCATTGAGATTTGCATTTACATCTTTTATGTATGCTACGGTTGGTTCTTGCTTCCAAGACATTTTTAATGTTGTTTGGAAACTGGATTTGATTGAACTGAAAAAAAAAATAATATATTTACCTGTGCAATCGGAACCGGAATGGAGGGGAAGGAAGGATTGAGGCCGGCTGGAAAGGGGGCGGGATTCTGCTGTTGGACAGAAACAGAGGCAGTCGGACAGTGGAGTTTCCTGGGAGGGATCGGAGAAGTAGAGGGGAGGAGAAGAGGATGGGGACATCTGGATTGGTTGTCGGAGGGAGGGGAGAGTTGAGAGAGATGGAATGGAGGAGAGAGAAAGGAGAGAGGGCGGCTAAAAATTGAAAGAGGGAAGGAAGGTTTTTTGTCAATCTTTTGAAGCGCGTGTTTTTTTCCATAAGTTAATGATGCAGGAGCATAGAGATATAGTCGTCTTTTTAGCATTTATTCTAGTTTTTCCCTTTTGTACCCTTTTAGTATAAATAGCTATTGAGCCCCTCATTGTATCACTTTTGCCATTTTGAGATTGAAAGACTAGAGAGAGAAATAATAAACCCTCTTCGTTTTCCATGTTGTTATTGTTGTGTAGATAACTTCTTTTGTTTACGCTTCCGCACCCTAATTTGCATCAAATTGGTATCAAAGTGTGGTTTGTTCTTGGATCAGCCATGTTTATTGAAGATTGGGACTCAAATTGGGTTCACCTGGATGACTTTCGACCAAACCCTAATCAAATGACATCACTTTCAACCACTACCGAGGATGGTGTCCCACTACCACCAACCACTAACCGGACCACCCAATTGGAGCCTCGGAATTCCCTTCCCAACCCGGATCAGATAACCTGCCAAAAAAACCTAACGCACCCTCAGGAACCCTAAAACCTACCATCGTTGCTCCAACCTTGCCGAAATCCACCGGAACTAAAAACCCCACCAGCCGGTTACCCCCTACGAAGTCCGACGGCCCAGTCCCCATGTCGCTTAACCCTGGACCCACCAGAGGGGAGGATCGAAGCCTTAGAGGCTCCTGCCAAGGGTTCCGGCCCAAAAAGTTATGTTGATCCTCATCTAATTGCGTCGAAATATCCTCTAGAACCAACTGAATCCTGTCGCGATGTTGTCAACCCAAAGAATCAAGCGGTTCAGCCCTAATATGAATCCAATCCAACCGTGACCCAAGTTGAAGACTCCCAATCATAAATTAGAACCAAGAACGACTTAAATACAAACCCTAGTCAATATCCACAACACAAAATCAGTTCCAACCCCTATTTACTCCATTCTCAAGAAACCCTAATATCTATACCTCCTAAAAATCCTAACTCGCCTCTTTGGGCATCCTACCCATTCCACCCAATGTGCCCTTATCCACCGCTCAATCCATTTGCCATCAACGTGACTCTTTTTGCCATTCTCAAGCAACGCTCGCCAATGTCTCTACCGCCTATACTCACACCGTTATGATTACAACTTCGGGGACACCCAATCACCTCCTCCTAGTGATGACATGTGGATCCGAGCGAGTATTTTTTTTACTCGTTGCACCGCAAAACGGAGGCTATGCACGGTGATAATTGACGAGGGAGCTAATGATAATTTGATAGCACAAGAGATGGTAGATAAACTAAAGCTTCCCACGGAGTTATTGACCACGCCGTGCCGTATTGGATGGTTGGGTAGCGGAGCCACACTTGCCCCTAGTCGACAATGTCGAGTGGCTTTCTCCATTGGGGACTATCATGACGAGGTTCTATGCACCGTGGTTAATATGCGGGTATGCCACCTGCTTTTGCGGAGGCCATTACAATTTGATCACTGTAGTATGCATGATGGCCGAGCCAACACTTATTCATTTACACATGGGGGGCAAAACTTTCTCCTTTGGCTCATGCGACCATTTCCTATGTCTCGACCTTTGGCCCTAATAGTTTCGCATGAGGAGTTAGCCACCGAGGCTACAGAGACAGGATTATGTTATGCTCTTATTAGCCCCATCACCACCCCAGAGGCATCTATTATGTCGTGTGTTCAGAGTTTATTGGATTCTTTTAGTGATGTGCGCACACCCCCGAATGATCTTCCTCCTCTCCGGAATATACAGCTTGCTATTTATTTCATCCTTGGGGCGCGGCTCCCCAACCTTCCCCACTATCGTATATCGCCCACGAAGCACGCTGAGTTACAGAGACAGGTCACTGAGTTATGTGACAAGGGTTATATTCGGGAGATCATGTCTCCTTGTGCAGTCCCCACACTACTAGCACCCAAGAAGGACGGGACTTGGTGCATGTATGTGGATAGTCGCGCCATTAATAAAATTACGGTGATATATCGGTTCCCAATTCCCCGACTTGGGGACATGTTGGACCAACTCTATGCGGCGACAATATTCTCCAAGTTAGACTTGAAGAGTAGCTGCCATCAGATACGTACCGGACTTTGACCAGTTATTTGAGTTATCTTATGATGCTTGCAAGACGGGGGGTGGATGCTGTCTTGAGTCAGAATGGAAAGCCCATTGCATTTTTTAGCCAGAAATTGACGGGAGCAACCTTACACTACTCTACGTATGACTTGGAGTTCTATGCGGTTGTGAAAGCCGTGAAGTTTTGGTCCCCCTAATCTCCTACATAAGGAGTTCGTGATCAAATCCGACCATGAGGCCTTGAGATTCCTCCATAGCCAGTGCGCCGTGTTAGCGACAAACGCCAAATGAACGGCCTATATTCAGCATTACACTTTCCACCTTCAATACAAACCCGGAAAGGAGAACATGGTAGCGGATGCACTTAGCCGGCGCGCTCATGCTTTAGTGACTTTGCGGAGTCAGGTTTTTGGATTCTATGAGATTCGAGAACCAAGCTTCCTAATGAAGCTACATGCAACAGCCTTGAAGCATCCGGTGGTTGTTGATTCTTCGGAACCATACAAGAAATTTATACAAGACGAGAAAAAAATCAACACTTGACGGCTGAAAAAAGAAAACCACAGATTTCACCTATAAATTGATAAAATTATGCTATGCCGATAAATTTTCAAGAAGATTTATATGTTCTCTTCAGCAGCGTAAAGTTATGATCAAACTTCCATCTTTTTAAAACAATAACGTTGATTTTAGAAGATATGACATATGAGCTTGATAGGCAATAAATATGGTACTCGTCAAAACTCTTCATACATAATTAAGAATTTATTCTATCGAAAAACTATTTCCAAACAAAATGTGCAGTATAACGATGTCTATTCATGACATAGTCATAGAGATTAAAATGTGATTTTCAAGTAAGTTATGAATCACGTATAGGTAATACTTAAGTGAACAACAAACTAGTCCACTTACAAAGGAAAAAGGATTACAACGTGTGGAATTTCTTTCAACATTGTGACGTGAGTAAGAGCAGCAAACTAACAATCAAAACAGTACAATTAATATGTTTGAAGGAGTCAACATCATCATGTGAACCAAATTACAATTTAGGTACTCAAGACAACAGTTGAATGTCAGGCACGACAGGCACAAGTCTTTCTCATAATATCTATGACCAACAAACTCTCTCTAAATATTATTTTCAGATATATATTATCGATAAAAATAAACAAACTAAAAAATCATTTCATTTTCACATACTGCATCCATTGCTGAAACAGGAAGCCACCCTCCATGTTGTTGTTGTGCAAGATCCAGCAGAGGTATAACTGCAGATTGTTTGTAGTTGGACGGGTAGTGAGACAATATCTCCTTCACCTAAGCATATAAAAATAACCCATTATTATAAGAATTCCAGACATTCAGATAACTACATCAGTCTCTTCCAGCAGATAAAAAAAAAAGGGATAACTATAGCAGTCAGTCGATATCATCAAATGCATAATCATTATATGGTTATGGTTGGATCATAATAGCTCCATCTTGACTACAAATATGCAGCAAAGAAATGATTAAACACCACTACTCATGACGAGTAGGAGTTTACTATCAAAAATTAGCAGATACTAAAGTACTTTAAGTATAACGGACGTAGCCACAACAACGGCTCAAAAAGATTCACACGTTCAAAACCAAGATAAAACATCTCAAGTATATTTCTTATCTCAACAGAAGGCTATTAAATTATATTTATAAGCCTGGGTAATAGGGTAACACTAAAAAGGGTTAATGACGTAAACGGTGTCAATGGCACTCAAAGAAAACACTCAAACATTGAGAAAGTCCACAAAAACTCTAATATATTGACTATTTTACCCCAAATGGGGTGTACAATATTTCTATAAAGAGGGGGAAGGTTGTAGAGGACCCATTACTTACTACCAAAGGAATATATGCTAGTATCCATGCGATATTGTGGATGACATCACTATAGATGGTCCCCATCATGATATCACATGGTTTCGCGCATTCTTATTTACAAATGCCTAATATGGCTCTAACTAAACCTAATAACTAAAATTAAAACTGAAAATAATAAAAAGGAAAATTACAACAAGAAGAATAAGAAAATGCTGAAAATCCGGAAATGCAATTCACGTTTGTTAAAGACCGAATAGGATAAATACTAATATTCCCAAAGGATTATTCCCTCCCTACACATACACTAAGGACATACTTAACAAAAGTACCAAAGGGAGAGGTCACTACACGAATAATATTTTAAGATATTGCCAATTAACCCTCACACTCTTTATTTACAATACATTCCTTCCTTGGAATCAACAACAAACTCAAAGCGAGTTGGAAATGTCCGAAACACACAAACAAAAATTTGGAACGTCTTCGCCCCTCTCAATTTCAACCATAAAAGAATTTTTACCAAAATTGTTGGGAGTAAAAGTTAAACTTGCAACCCAAGTGGAGTTTTGGGAGAACCCAAAATATTACAAGCCCATTGCAACCTAAGTACTGTGTTGAATTGTTAAGAGGCCTGAATATCCCAAGATATATATATATATATATATATATATATATATATATATATATATATATATATATACACACACACAGAGAGAGAGAGAGGAAGGCTCCTATACATCACACTTTATATATCACACCATACATCACACTTAGTTCTAGGGCCTAAGAAACCTTTTTTTCAATTTTTTTATTTTTCAATTGAAATTAACCTTTCAATCAACACATGTTAAAAAAATTAGGTCAAAATACATTTTCTAGCTACTTTTAAAAAATTCACAAAATTCTGCTGGAGCAGAACCTTATAAATAAGGTATTTTCAGCAGTTTTTTGTTGGATTTTTAAAAAATAGCTAGAAATTGTTTTTTTACCTATTTTTTGAACATGTGTTAATTGGGCGGTTAACTCCATGAGTAAAATAAAAAAATTGGAAAAAAAAAAGTTTTTAGATCCTAGAAATAGGTGTGATGTATGGGTGATGTAAGAAGGAGCCTTGATATATATATATATATATATATATGACGGGAATTGGAATTTAAATAATATATTAGTATTAATAATATTATTAGGATATATATATTATTCGATTTATTTATAAGTCGATACATATAAGTATTATTATTAAAGATATTTATTAGGATTTATCTTTATTTAGTTACCTATTTTAGTTAGCTTATCTTTTATCTTTTAGTTCCCCTTTTAATTAGGAGACTTGCTCCCCAAGTTTAGGAGTATGTATAAATAAGGCATTGGCCTTTTCAATTGTATTCAGATCATTAATATGATGAATTAAATTTAGAGTTGAGAGGTAAAGCCTAAATTGTGCGTTTTTATTATTTTGCTGCGTTCACATCAAAGTGGTTTCGGAGTTGCGTTCGTTCCTGATTTTCCACACAAGTGTGTGTCAATCGTGTGTGCGCGCATCAAGGTCACGAGCTATGGCAAGAACTCGGAACAACCTATCGTACGGTGTGTGTACTCTACGACGATCAATACACCAAAACTGACCACCACAAGCGGAGTATCGTTCTTCCGCGAATGATCCTTCACTTCTCAATTTTCAAACAGTTCATCATCGTCAATGAATCCTCAAGATCGTCTTCTACTGGACAATATGCCAACCATCCCAAAAAAATTTTGGCATTCATCACCACCACTGACCACCTCACCTTTGGTGGGTGGCCCCTAAACCCAAATTCCCGGTAACAACCCGCTAACCCCACAATAACCCTATATTCCACCCAGATTCCCATTGCCGAAAATCCTAAATCCGCCATAAAAACAGCCCCTTACCGTCATTTCGTCTCTTTCTGGCTTCGTCTACTTCGCCAGAGGTGAGCAAAGGTCACCGAACTGAAGGTTGCTTCGATGGGTCCACAAAGTGTCAAAGCAGCTGAGTTAGGAAGAGAGTCTGATAAGGCTTCTAATGAGGAAGTGGCAGTTAGGGTTGAGATGAAGTTTTTAAATGAAAGGTTAGGCCTTAAGGCTTTTAAAGAGTTTGGGCTGCCCAAGTAGTCTTTACTTGACTTTAGCCCATTTTTAAGAGACAAACACTTGGGTTGGAGTATAATGGTTCAAAAATTGATTTTGTGTGTGGAAAATTTTAAAAAGTCCCCAATTTTTTAAATGTTCAAATATATTTTATTTGGGCTCCAAAATTTGCAAAAAAAATTATTTTTCATCCCCAATAAAAGAAAAAAATGTCCAAAATATTCAAAGTACTTGTGGGTGTGGTATGGACTCTTGCAAACTATGAAGCACCGACACTCTCCCGGAAGTCACGAGTCAACTTTGACACGAGTCCGACACGCTCCGACATGTTTGGACATGTTGTCGACACGTTGGGACACGTTGCCGACACGCTGGGACACGTAAAAGAATACTTTTTTTATTTTTATTTTTCTTATGTGATTATGATTCTGCCTTATTTATGATTTTTAATGTTAAAGTGTGTTTGAATTTTGTTTTATATGGTCAATTTTCATAATTTTATGTTAAGAATGCTCTAATAATGTAGTTTATGGAAAAAAATATATTTTATTTCATTAATATATATAAATTTAAATATATATTATATATTTTAAAATATATTATATATTATACGTATCCTAGCATGTCGCATCCTAGTTTTTGGAAAAATCACGTATCGCGTGTCATGTCGAAACACGTATTATGTGTCGAGTCCATGCCTCATAGCTTGCAAATCTGCCCTACGGTGCGTGGTTCGGCTTTTTCAAAAGGGGAGGGCACTACTTCTGTGGCATCTTCAACGTTCAAGACTTTAGCGCTTGGGACGAGCTTTTCGAACTAGGGGGTGAATTGGAAATTAAATAATATATTAGTATTAATAATATTATTTGTATATATATATATATATATATATATATTATCCGATTTATTTATAAGTAGATCAATATTAATATTATTATTAGAGATAATTATTAGGATTTATCTTTATTTAGTTACCTAAGGGGTGAACCTAGAGAACAATACGGTTACTCCATTGTGACCTGGAGGTCCCACGATCGAGTCGCAAGAACAGCCTATTTGCATATGCTGGGGTAAGGCATACTACTAACCCCTCTAGTACCCCGCAATGGTGAGAGCCTCGTGCAGTGGGTTTACCCATCTTTATTTAGTTACCTATTTTAATTAGGTTATCTTTTATCATTTAGTTCCCTTTTTAATTAGTAGACTTGTTTCCCAAGTTTAGGATTACCTATAAATAAGGCATTGGCTTTTCAATTGTATTCATATATATATATATATATATATATATATATATATATATATATGTATATATATATATATATTAAAATAGTTTAAAATGAAAATAAAATGCCTAGGCAACCACTGACCTTTTGGAACATTGCATGAGATAGAGACTCACTAATCTAAATAGATGGAGAGAGAGAGAGAGTATGAGCGAGAGAGAGATTGTGTGAAACAACTACAAACTAAGAGAAACATGGAGTGGAGCAACGATGAGAAGGAAACATAAAAATGAAAAGTCAGAGACCTCCACTTTATGTTTACAAAAATACCCTTCTTGTATAGTTACTCAATTGACTCCCGCCACCCCCCTAGAGTTTTATATAACACTGCATATAAGTGGGACTCGATGCACTGGATCATCACTCAAGATCTCTTTACGCTTATGGTTCCCTCCTAAGTGAACTTTTGACGACAGCAGAAAATCTCTTCACGCACTAAAACTCCTGCTACCACCATAACTCCATGTACTGTGAAACGCTAACATACAAACCCTAGGGCTACCAGTGATAGGTTTAAACTCACCAACACCAGCGATCAAGTGGACGTCGACAAAGTCAAACCATTCCGGCAAAATCAATGTGGTTCGATGATGCTTACCGGATAAGTACGTATGTGTAGGGAAAGATAAGGAGCTTTGGGATGAGAGGGGCGAGGGATGGGGGTGTTTTCACCCTCTTGCAACGTCTTCGCACCTATCGGAAGTAGACAAGGGTTGCCATCACAAGGCGGGGTGGTATCGCCGCTCCTTGGTCGCAAACAACAGCCTAAGAAGGTTAGGTGCAGGCACCGTGATTTTGGGAGGGATGTGAAACTCGTCGGAGGGCTTCTTGCACTTACCTTCTAAAGGTTATGGTCTAATTTAAAGAGCACACCAGAATCCTAGGGGTGGGTAGCGGTGTATTGTGACCTAACGAAAGCTACCGCTAAGTCGTAACAGTTAATATGCAAGGAACTGCAACTAGTGGGGGCGAAGGCATGAATGGAGAGAGAAAGGCCTCAAATTTCACTACGAATGAAGGTAACGGATTCCTTAAGCTCGTCGATCTCTATTCTTGATGTAAAACCACCAAAGCGCGGGACTTTGACACAGTCACAACCATATCTTTGGCTTCATATTATTAATCAACCAACCACAAAGGGAGTTGGTTCTTAAGTTGCCCTATATGGAACAAATATTAAAATACCCATTCACTAATTCAATAAGTTTTATTATTGAATTAGTGAATGGGTATTTTAATATTTGTTCCATATTTAACTAGCTCATTAAATACTAAAACTATATACGATTTACAATTAAAATAAATACAAACACAAAGTCTTCCAGCTCGCACAATTAAGCAAGCGCCAATTATTATTTACATCACTCTCCTCCTCAAAAAAGCGGTGAAAATTGGAAAAGCCCATCAACACAAATATATACTTGAGATATTTAAGGTACTTCAAATTTTGTCCAAAATAAATTTCAACAACTTTTCTTGCCTAAAAATAATTTTGCATTCGATTGAAATTTTGGGAGGGCCAAAAATTTCAAGGCCTATAAATCAATTTTTGACCTATTAAAACCCAAATTTCTTTTAAAAAAAACCACCCAAATGAGGCATCGTATTTTAATGGCCCAAAACACATCTACTCTCTTCTAATTTACAGCCCAACCCACCCAAATAAAGTACTGGAACAATTCTCTCAGAATCACAACCAAACACAATTCCATCACCAAACTGTGGGCGAGGCTGGCTAAGGGTACCATTAGTTCCTTGTTGGCCCACACCAGATCACTCGCAACGAGGCTCCTTAATTGCACAAAGCTGTTAGATAGTGGGAACAAACATAAATGGTTTTGTAGGCCACAGGGAAGAGAATGCAGCTGACAAACCATTCCAAAGAAAGCCCCATCGATCTTGACGTCTATTTCCATCTTACCACTCACTCTGGTGAGCTCTCCGTTGTTTCCCTATCCAAACTAGATCTGCCCTCGCTGTCTTGCCTCCTCTTTGAGATGGTAGGAGCAATATTGCCATTTGCTGCAAAAAAGAAATTTGACGAAAAATCGAAGTTGCGGTAGCCCCAGCGGCCTCCTCTCTGATGTGGGTCACAAGCATTGCGAAAACTTTTAGGATTGCTGACAAGAGAAATGAGGTCGTCGGTGGCGCGTAGTGGTCTCGACAATAATGGATCTTGCAACGGGAAAGATGTGAAGGAGGTTTCGGCCTTGCGATACCCACATGATGGCGGGACAAAAACGAGTGCTAGGTTTTGCGAGTGTGACGGAAGTCATTGCTGCAATGTGGACTAATGTTATATCATTTGGCAGGTACGTAAAGGTTGATACCTCAGTCATGGCTTACTTAAACCCAGAACGTTGTAATCAACGGATGGGACTCTCGACAGTGTTATCACAACAGTTGGGTTTTTGACAAGGTTCAAAGTCACCATTGCCACTGACAAACTGAAAGAGAGGGTTTTGTCCCGCCAAGTTCAACTAAATAATCTTGGTAGTCATACCAAAAATCAAAGTACCTCTCTTTGACCTTTTCTCAATATTGAGCTTGAATTCATAGTATTCGCCCTTCATAGAACTACGGGAATTTCTTGTACCAATAGTTAAAGTTCATCACCAACCTTAACAAGGATTCTACAAAATAGAACTACCAATTAATCATGAGTGACTCACAAAGCGACATTGATACACACAATACATACCTCCGCTAATACCAACAAGAGCAAACCACTAACCACCACAGCACTAGACTTTTACACACTCACGTACAATCTCTCAATCCATATCATTACTACATATGAGAGCATATTCCTAGAGAATATTTCCTTATTCTACTAGCATACAAAATGGTAAAACTAAAGGGGCATATACCAAATAGTCCCTCAAACATTTTTTAATACACGTTTAATCCAAGTCTTTTTATTTTGCTCCAAAAAGTCCTTCACCATGTCACTGGCAATATTAGTTAAGTGGGTGTTTTTTTGGTACAAAACAAAAAGGCTTTGACTAAATACGTATTAAAAAATGTTTGAGGATTTTTTGGTATTTGATCCAAAACTAAATGACAATTACAATTAAAATAAATACAAATGCCTCGAAAAGACCTGATACATAGAAATGTACAGTAAACATATTGTAAAGCCTCAAACAGTGAATGAGAGGTGTTTCAGGATCTCAAGTCATGAGCATTTGTAACCTTGTCTTTGTTTGAATCGTTAAATTCCCATGGAAGGTCGGGATTGTTATCGGGTGTATCAAGGTGCTGCAGCCAAACAAAAATTAGGAAATCAAAGAAATGAATATATAAGTATTGTAATAAATAGGTCTAGAAGTAGGGATTGATTCTAACTTACGTAGTTTAGGGCAGTAGAGAATGATCTGGATGCCTAAAAATAAAACGAAATGGATGAATCAATTAGAACGATTGGTGGAAGAGATAATTAAGATGCGATGAGATGTAGGGAGATAAACCTGGGGGATTGCACGGAAAGCTTGACGGATCTCAAGGAGACGTTGGGATGCGAGGCGAGCAAGCATTTTTGTTCTCAAAATGGAATTCTCGATGACTCACCAAGGATTCTAATTTGTAAACGTTTACCGGCCTACGATGCACGCGTGCAGTCCGCACCAACTTCACTCTTCCTCCTGTCCTGTGTGTTGTTACTAACCTCCACTTAGCTACTTTAAATTCCCTTTAAGACTGTCGCTCGAACCGTCTTCGGAGTTGATTGGATTTGGACCAGTTGGATCTCACACTCTTAAAATAATATTTAATCAACTAAAGTCACAAATTGTAAATGAGGATTAATCAAGATACACGTAAATTGACCCGCCAGACACCTCATAGTATGCTATCAAAAAAATAAAGTCAAATTAACTTTGACCAAGTTAATCATTTTTCGATTAATATTTAAAATAATAATAGTGTTACTCCGTTTATATTTATATATATATATGTAAAGAATGAACAAAATAGAATATAAACAGATAATAATCATAAATTAATTTAGAGCCTTCTGATACTCACAGCGTCCTTGAGACAAAATAATTATCTCCATAATGATTAAGGTTGTGAATTATCGCCTCCCAATATAAAACGGATTTCGATTTGAAGAGGAAGCACTTCAATCTTCAAACCCCAGCTTACGCAATTTTTGTGTAATACTCGAACTAACCATTATGCAGTGCAAAGGAAAAGGAGGAGATCATTTTTATATTTTTCGTGATAACAAATGAAGAAACATATTTAATTTATAGATTTCTTGGTGAATGTTTAGACAAAACAATTACGAATAGTTGTAACTGTCGTGTCCAAACAGCAAGCCAAACGGGTGAAAAATTAGGTCCGAGCCAAAAACTTGATTAATTTGGCCCAAAAAGGAAAGATTTTTATAAGCACGAGCTCAAGCCTAGACCGGACTGAGCCAGGACGGACGGCGCGCGCGCTCGTGTGTGGATAACCCACATGTATCTAAGTTTTCTCCCGTTCACAAAAAGTGGGGTTCCCTTTGGACCCAACCCTTAAGACCAAATCTTTTGTATATAAACCCAATTTATTAAGTTTCATTCATTCAAATGGATTATTTTGAATAAATTTCTCATTCGTTATTTAATGGTTTTTGATAAACAAATATATTACGTTATACTCCTCACGAAGAATAATGTATTTATATGTGGTCCCAATTAAATCGGACTGTGTGTCCCACATTAAATTGAGCCTAAAGTTGTTCATTTGTTATTTTTCCAAACCCATTTCCAACAAATCATTAGACACCAAACATGAACTAATGCTGAGGCGAAATCCTAAGTCGAAGTAGAATTACTCAATTTTTCTCTTTACAATTCTATCTTTCTTAAACTCAATCTCTCTCACGGTTTTTTTTTAAACAAGTGGAAACCATCCTTTTGAAGAAATTAAAGCTTGAAACTATTAAGTTTTGGTTCACTCTTGTATTGATATTACGACATATATCCATAATGTTAACCTCATTGGATGCAAAGTACATAAACTCCAACGAGTATAAAACATGGATTCGATTTTTGATAATTTCATTATACTTTGAAACATGTCACCTCAATCGAACAAAATTAGCTTTAAAACATATTGTATGACACAAATGTAGCATTATTTCAAGTATAAATCATTAAAAACAAGAAATGAAACTCGTCAATTGCGACATGCAACTCTGGTGACCTGTCATTTAACGAGATAACTTCATAATAATAGATCACTGTGTAATAGAGTCTCATCATACAATAACGGACACTGTTGCAAGTCAATGTTCTATAGAAAACCCAATTGTGGTTCACACCATGTGTTACAGGCCCAAAAACAAATAACAAACATGGTTGCAGATCAGTGTGTTTGTTCATGTTTATAAAAAAATAAAAATAAAATAAAAAAGTGGCTTTTCATCGTATGATGCAAGCACGGGACATAATAACATACACAATTGCAAGCCACCCGATTTATAAAGAAACCAACGTTTTCTTCCTACTATGTTATATACCAAGGATAAAATAACTTACACGGTTGCAACTCATCATGCTTGTATATATATCATAAATGTTATCAATGGGGTGTTTGCATTTAATGTTTTGAAACCAATTTCATATATGATAACAATGGTTTTTTTTACTATTGTAAACAAGAGCTAAAAAAAAGGAAATGTCCAACGGCATCCAAAAGGTAAAGAATAATTGAGGCTTTGAAAAATTCAGATGATGACAAGGTTGTTGTGGAAGTAAGTGGAGAAAGTGATGAAGAGAGACATGACAATGTTGGTGACGAGTATGATGAAGAGTGAGACAAAGAGAGTGATGGCAGAGTTCACTATGCCAAAAATTGAAAATGGTCACTATGGCCATCCGGGTCGGATTCCTCCTGCGTAGGTCGGCCCAAAAATCGAGATAAGAAGGGAAATGTCCCCCTCGGAGGAGTCTCCCTCTCTTCCACAGCATGCATGTGAGGGTGATTCGAGGATATGGGGGTCCTATTTTTGTCACTCGCGCTGGCATCTTTGTGGGCTGCCTTGGATATAAAATTGGTCGTCGTCAAAAGCGGACAACAAGAAGGAATGGAGTCGCGAACCTTTTTTGCTCAAAATAAGCAAAAGAATGTAGCCATCTTAAGAGAACGGTATTAAGGTCATACGGATACATACGAAACCAAGTGATTTAAAGGTCCGGGGACTAAGTTACAGAATTGAAAAGTGTTAAACACCCATTTCGCCCTTTCGGTGTCTCATGGGCCATGTTGATTTTCTCCTTTTCTCCAAATCATGAGATGTGCATACATGTGTGTAATATAAATAATGGGAGAAGGGAATCATTCAACTAACGTCATGGAAAAGATAAAGCGGAATCATCCGTAGAAGTGTACCTAAATATAATATAAACACGTGATGTGAGTGTTCGCCAAATCACGAGTCGCTATAAGGAAGCGAATGTACATGTCGGATGAGACACAAATATGCAGGAGTTCAAGACTCACAAAAATAAATATAATAGAATAAAAATGGCATAAAATGGAAAGGAATGATTCAAATCACGGGATTGGCCCGGGATGCCTACATAACCCAAGGGGCATCAAAGTTTACATAGTTTGAATATATCATAGGGGTGGGATTCAAATCATAGCTCCAAATTTAAAACTCCTCTTCGAGTGCTTTTAAGAAAAATGTATTCAAGTGTGAAAGTGTGAAAAAATGAGGAAGCTTTACTTTTGGAATTTACAAGTAAACCCCATTTTTTGTCGTCTTTGAGTTTTTATGAAAATAAGTTGTGTGAAATACTAATAATAAAAGTGGATATTATTTGATGTGAGATAAGGAAACAAGACTAAAAGATATCACAAAATGAGAATATAGAGAATAGTAACACTAAAAGAGTAAACTAGAAAAGAGATAAGGATGAACCTCCTAGAAGACTTTTGTTGCTGAATTTGAGAGATACGTAGGCTGATTTTTGTAGTGGTATAGTAGGATGAGGGAAGTTACCAAATGTGGTACGAAAGTGAGGTGGAAGAATGTTGGAAAATAGTTTTTTTTTATAATGACGGGACTTTGATTTTGACAGAAAGTTTGTTGACTGCTAAAAGGGACCTCTTTTTGGAGTGAGGTTATGGGTTCCTTAAATAGTGAACTTTAGGGTTTGGGGGTGCCAATCGACATGTCCCCTGGCCTACCTATCAGCACAGTGCCTGCCTTTCTGGGCAAGGAAAGTACACTCTTTCGATAGGCAAGGGGTAAATGGGCATAAAATGCAAATCGTAAATTAAAATAATGCACGATAGGGACCGTTGGAAAGGAAATTATGATCCCTTCAAGAATACATTGATCCACTATATGGTTTGGGAGTTAATTAAAGACAAATGGGGCTCAAAAATGCCTGATGGTCTCTGGACGGGGGGTGGAGGAAAACGGGTCGTTCATGCGAACCGTGAGGCCGATTCGCGCACGACATTAACCGTTTAGAAAGGAATTCAGAGCCTTTGGAGATTTCATGATCTTCACTCAATTTGGAGAGTTGATTAAGGTCGAACGGGCCCAAAAGTGTTAGGTGGCCTTTCGAAATAAAATGGGTTGTTCGTGCGAACCGTGAGGTCGTTTCGCCCATGACACAGACCGATGGAAAGAGGATTCAAAGATCTTCAATGTTTCACTAACCTTCACGGGGTTGGAGAGTTGGCCGGAGTCAAATAGGGCCAAGAATTTCCCGGAGGCCTCTAGATCAGTACTCAAATAGAAATAATGATTCGTACAAACCGTGAGGCCGACTCGCACACAGAATGGACTGTTTGAAAGGGGATTCAGGGCCCTTTAAGATTTCATTAAACTCCGCTCGGGTTAGAGAGTTGATCGAAGTAAAATGGGGCCCGAAAATGCTTGGTGTCCTCCATATCAGTACTCAGAGTATGACTTAGGGTTTATAGAGGGAGGAGGAGTGTTAGGGACTATAGATGATAGTTAAAGGGGTATTAGGATGGGGTGCCTACAGAGCCCCTCGATGGGAGAGTTTGGAATAAGTAAAGGTCATAAAAAGATAAACACCTCATCGTTATTTGAGAAAAGGTTTGAGGTCGATTTTATGGACTTAAAGAATGAAATGACTGATTGGGAGGGTCAAGGTCGATTCAACGAACCTAATAATTGATATGACCAATTCAGCGAGTCAAGGTCAATTCTGACGACCTAAAGATTGAGATGACCAATTCAGTGTGTCTAGGTTGATTTTAAGGGCCTAAAGATTGAGATGATTAATTTTGCGGGTCAAGGTCGATTCTGAGTACATAAAGATCGAGATAACCGACTGTGAGGGTCAAGGTCAATTTTGAGGACCTAAGGGTTATAGTTTATAAGGATATTTCCAAATTGTGGCTCCGTTAGGGAAAGTGTAGAGTACTTTGGTACGGGAGCACCTTGGATTCTTGGTTCCGCTGGAAAGTATGTTGATGACAAGAGTGAGTGCCAATGATCCTATCGTGGATTTATGAAAGTTTGTACTTGGTTTGGTTCTTAACCATGAGTTTTTTCGGAGAAATGCGTTGTTGACTTAGTGGGGAATTTATAAGATTTTTTGTGAATTTTCGAGCAATTTTTGGATTTTCTAACATTTTTATAACGAAATTTTGAGGGGACTGCCAATAGGCAGATCTGGGAGGTGCCTATCGGCATAGGGCACAGACTTTTGGGATTTTTAGGGAAGGGGAAAAGTTACTGTCGATGGGGATTATCGATTGGCATGCCCCTTACCCTCCTATAAAAAGGGGATGACCCTTTTCATTTTGCCACACTTTTAAGTGATTGAATCTCTTGATTTCTCTCTCCAAAAGTTATTTTCGAGTCCATTTTCTTCTCAATATCTTAATGCGTGTGTACTTTTGGCAACAACAACAATGAATGGGTGTTCGTTGATAATTGGGCGGGTTTGGAATAACGGGATGCAGTGCCACTTACTTTGGGTAACAATAATGCATATGATAACTTCGAGTCGATAACTGACAAAAGGATTTTGCTGCAGGAGCCTGCACATCATCGTTCGACAAGGGTGAAGAACCCTAATGGCTGCGTGAGTACTTGTCTTTTGGTTTTTCACCTTTCTTTTCTTTCTTGTTTTTGAGATAATAAAGGTTTTCTTGATTTTTGCACAGATTGACATAACTTCTACGCGTATCCGATCCAGAGGGACGATTGGGATGAAGGACATTTGGGACCGTCTTCTAGGGACAATACGGTGGATAGTAGCATCTATCGAGTTTGATATGTTGGCGGGTGCATTGGACGTGACGCCACGCTCTATAATAGTGTTATGTGTGCTGAGTCAGAGATGGTGGGATACGACCCACACATTTCACCTAGGGATTGGGGAGATGACAGTTGCTCCCTTGGATGTCCAGCAATTAACGGGGCTAGATTTTGATGGTCAGCAGATCGTGGTGGACCAGACTTTGTGGGTTACATAGGCAGGGGTGTGGGCTGCTTTGGGGGATGTCGGATGAATCGTGTCAGGGGATTCTATCCGTATATATGTATCAAGGGAAACTCTATTGTCTAGGTAGATTAATGAGACGGATGGGCGACGGGTGAGACAGGTAGCCCGTTTATTTATTCTACTTTTACTGGGGGGATTTGCGATCACGTCGTCGTTGATCTTTGGTTTTTGTTTGTTTTGGGGATCATCTCAGACATTCATATGTAAGACTGGGGGATATTTACCTTGGCGTCCCTTTATGCTTCTTTAGAGGCCTTTAGTCGGTGTTGTTGATAGAATTTTACAGGAACCACGTATCTCTTAGAGGTAATCTTTGAGTTTAATTTCTTCTTTATTTTTTGTTGTCTTTTTATTTTCTCTTCTGACTCTTGGTGTTGTCTTTTACAAATGTGGTTTTATGAGGTAATAGTACACGACGTGCAGTTGGTGTCTTTAAAGGCGATTGAACTGGGAGACTTTTGTACGTTGTACATGTGGAGGAAGTCGAACACGTATTCGAACTAATCCATCTCTTTGAAGGATGTGCGAGTGGCGTTGAACTCCCTGATGAGTAATCAGGTTAGGCTTTTGATCCTTATCTCTTTATGAATTTTTAGATTCTTTTGCTTCTGGGTAGATTATTGACTCTTTGTTGGGAAAATAGGTTACCTTTCACCCTTGGGGTCTACCTTCGAGGGATGTAGGGTTTACGGACATGCACATGTAGACGAGGAGGTTATTGGTGCATGTGTTCGGGTATATCGAGAAGAAGGTAGTGCGACAAATCATGGAGGAGGAAGTGGAGGTTCCACCATCGGCACCCCTTGAGTACATGAGGCGAGTGAGGGAGATGACAGATGAAGCAAGTGCGACGACGACGAAGGGTGAGCCCTATATATATTACACGGATACGATGATAAGCTATACTATATGTATTTTTCTACCGGCTGGTTGATGCCGTCGTGCATATATGATGTGGAGAATACGTCTCCACTTGCTACTGGATTGGGGAAAGGTACCAGTGTACCGACGGCATCGGCCTATAGCTCCGGAGGAGGCGCGACTGCGGCAACGGGGAAGGTTTTACTTTTTTACATCTCTAATCCCTCTTATCCCATTCGACTGAGTAGTGGGGATACGGAGCTGGTACTTCACCACCCTCGTGCGATGGTGGAAGGTTTAGCGGGTCTTTTCGAGGATACTCTCTGGAGTGAGCTATATTATTTTCTTTCTTTTTTACATTTCTTATTCCATGCCTTATTTTTCTCTTTACTGACTTGCTTAATTTTGGTGTTATTGTTCCATTTTTCTTGTAAACTGTCTGTGTGTCGATCACTTGGATAAGGGATTTCAAATATTGGATAGCGTCAATGTTAGAAAACATATCCGACGAGGAGGTTGAAGTTGGGGGTTGAGAGATTTTGAGGAATTCGGTCTGCATCCCGATGTATTTTTCTTTTTCTTTTTTTACCTATAAGAAATGTAACGATTCCAAAAAGATATATAAGAAATGCACTTTCTTTTTTATGCTATATTGATTTAATGACTATTTATATATGCTCTTTGACTTGCTGCTGAGTTTTTCGTTATTTTGCAAAGATAGGGATGAAATAAAAAAGGTAGTCGAAGAAAAAAGAAAAATGTTTATTTTAGAAATTATGTTTAGGGGAGAAAATAAGGATTTTTGATAACTTTGCTTTTTGTGTGTCGTTGTTGAAAGCCAAGTTAGTCAAAAACTTCAAATTACCTACAAAATACAACAATCTAAAGTGTAGAGGTAAGTAAGAGTATCAATCCGCACCAAGGGGGTAAGCTAGATACAAACTCAATTGTAATTCAATTTTTTTTTCTTTTTGGAATTTTTCTTTTCTATTTTTTTTAGCTTTTCAAATATTAAAACAATTTTGTGAGGTGAGATGTGAAATAACACTAAACTAAATGAAAGATCAAATGACAAACTAAAAAGTGACTAAAATGAAAAATAAAGTTTAACACAAAAATAAGAGATAAATGGGGTAAATAAATGTGAGAACAATCAAGGAGTGGGATTACACCACAAATTTTAGCTATTCTAACTAATTAATTTAATTAATTGAATTCTCCCAAATTAATATCAAAATTACAAATCAACTCTCATTGCAAATGTAAATTTAATAACAACTTTTTAGAATATTAAGTTTAACACCCCCACAACTCTAGAAAATATATCTACACTCCTTTTAATTAATCACTCGTTAGGATCGATCGATTAAAATTTGTATAAATCATAGAAAATATAGTTGAAATTTAAGGAATAATACCACACTTAAGAAACCCCTATCTCTAGTTCGAATCTAAAATGGGTATTATAACTAGAATTTCGATTTTCTCTTGAAAACCATTTACCCTCTCTCAAGGCGTAAATTTAAGGGTGAGGGATCAAAATTAATATTCAAATGGAATTTTTAAGTAATCGAACTAATTAAATTAAAATAACATCAAATATCGAAAGGGGATTTAGCCTAACATCATATTAAACATGATAATCAAACAATCAAAGGCTACTAAAATAAAGTAGAAGAGAAGAACAATCAAACCAAATCTATTTGAGTGAAACTGGACTCCAATCCTTGAATTTGCAATTTACATCCCTCCAATTGAGCATCCAAGTGATTTGAAATTAAATAATCACTCAATTAAATTTCTTACAAAATTTAACCTCACAAATATCTAACAAAAAAAAAATAATAAAATAAAACTATTACAAAATGGTGTTTATCCTAATTTATTTTCTACATTAAACTATCCCTAACTATAATTCTCTCTACAAATTGATATCTCTTCAAAAGGGGTCTTCCATCCTTTAAATAGTAGGCATGGAGCATGGGGGTAAAAATGGGAGGATAAAGGTGAAAGAGGTTGTATAAGGTGTGGATGAGAGTTAATTTAGGAAAATGCACAAATGTGCATGAGTTATGTGAGGTCATGTGGGAAGTGGGGTGGTGAGGATAAAAACAAATCAGATTTGGTTAAAAGGGTTTGGGGGTATTTATGAAAAATGGATTAAAGTTGTTTTTAAAACACGTGGGGTTATTTTTGGTCTTTGGAATGAGTTTGGGATTTGACAAAAGCAGGTGGAAAATCGTGGGTATGGCTTTGGAAGGTTTGAGTTTAAAGAAATGGAAATAGGTATTTGATATGAGGTTGATTTCGAGTTCATGGGTTTTCGAAAGCAGGTTCGGGTGTCGAGTTAGAGTTCTGAATCCTCGGGTTGGATCGCGGGTTGAAGGAGTTGGGTTGTCCGGATAGTTAGGGGGCTCGGGTCAGTGGGATATCACCGGGGCAGCGACGGGTTTGGTGGGTTTTCGGCGCCGGGTTCCGTCGTCGGGAATGGGGGTAAAAAATGATCAATCCGAGGGTTGATTTTTTCAATACAAATGTTTATTTTTTAAATTAATTGGTGTAAAAGAGGAAATATGGAATCTCTTAAGGGGGGTACCAATCGACATACCTCTTAGCCTGCCTATCGGCATACCTCCTAGCCTGCCTATCGACATAAGGGTCAAGTCCAAATCATTCCCTTTTCTTTGATTGCACTTTCTACGTACTTTAGGTATTTTGGGAGCAGGGAAATCGGTGGTGCTGTGAATGACTTGTTTTCTTGTGAAATTTTGTAGTATAAAAAGGAGGTTTTAAAAGCGTTTTCATCACCACATTCCACTTTCTCTTCTTTATAGCTTTTCTTCTACTCTGTTCAAATGGTTATTCCGTTGTCCAAGGACTTTTTTGCCTACCTCGAGGGTCTAGAGGCAATGTCCTCTACGACGTCAATTATGAAGCCTTTGGTTTGCGCCAGGTCTCTTTATGGCATAATCATCCCGTAGATTGGAACCTTCTGGAAGTAGCGGTACAGTTCTGGTACCCTAAAGACCATATTTTTTGGTTCGGTTTAGATGAGATGTGTCCCACTTATGAGGAGTTCTCTACGATGTTGGGTGTCAACCCCACTGTAACGACAAGTATGTCGGATTTATCACGTTCTCTTTGGGTGTCTTTGGTGGAGTTACTTCACATTTCCCCCTCAGCTGCTCGGTTGTTGGTTTATAGAGGAAATATCATCCTCTTGACAGTCATGACTTCAGTGCGCCAAATGGATTTTACTAACAATGGCTTTATCGGAGTTGTAGCCCTATGTTTAACTGCCAGGCTTTTATTGGTGATGGGCGACCTGAAGCTGAACCTCAGGCAACCACAATAATAGTGTGATATTCCTACCACTATTTTCATGCGACGATGGTATTAGAGGAGACTTTTAACGGCTTGGATGCCTGAAAGGAAGGTCAAACTGGCTTTCTGCGGGGGATCCAACGTCATGTTGTTTATGTGGCTTTCTGAGAGACGGCACCTGGCGCCCCTTCCCGAGTGTCCTCTGCCGGGCATTATTGATTTCTTTACTAGGCCCTTATTCAATTTTAGTCCATCTATGGAAAACTGGGTTAACTGGCTTACGGATCATGGGGCCGATGCCTTCGTTGATCTGTAACTTATTGTGTGTGGTGGGGGGGGGGGGGGGATTGCCTCTCATTTTACAATTGGTGGAATACCGGTATGTGCAATTGATTGGCCTTCACTAGACTTCCTTCTACTTTCCTTGGCCGCCTTTGCGCTAAGTGGGATGGAATCAGATTATGCCTCCATTCATAACCAAGTTCTTTCCAGTGGAGGACTTGAATGAGTACCTAAAGATGATACCAAGGTCTCTGGGCAGGCCCGGTCGGGCTCGGGATGGGCTTATAAAATTATGAGCTATCCCAAGCCTGCTCGGGCCTAGATTGGGCCTTATTATGTAATCCCAAGCCCGTCCAGATTTGAAAGCGCTTTAACCAAGCCTGTTGTCCAAGCCCAGTTACTATTTTTTTAAAATTAAAAAATATTTTTTTTCTTAATCAAAGACCTATTTTTTTTAATTAAAAATCGGTTTCAAACTTTATATATTACAAAATCTATATATAATGTTCTCCACTCTACATAAAAATACATGGTATATGTTTTTATATTTATAAAAGTTACCCACACTACACCAAATTCGCTGATTTGTAAGTGTTCTAAACACTTACAAATCAAATAGTAACAGTTTTAAACTGGTATAAAAGGAGGGGTTATAATTTTTTTGTAACTTTTCAAAACACTTACAAATTGAAATTAGTAACGGTTCATTTGGTGAATATTTTTGAAGGTATGCGTTATATAGTTAGCCGATTATTAGTGTTTAAAATCGTTACTGTTTGACATTTTATAAGTGTTTAAAACCGTTACTGTTTGACATTTTATAAGTGTTTAAAATCGTTACTGTTTGACATTTTATAAGTGTTTAAATCTGTTACTGTTTGTAATTTTATAAGTGTTTAAGACCGTTATTATTTTACATATTGTAAGGGTTTAAAACCGTTATTGTTAGTAATTTTATAAGTGTTTGAAACCATTACAAATATCGATAAAAATATAAAAAAAATCAACCACAAAGGCCTTATCCAAAGCATCTAAAAACAACAAAAATTGACATCTCCTGGTTCAATCATCAACAAATTAAATTCACTAATTTAATTTACAATAATCAATGTCTAAATCATCTCCTCGTTCAATCGACAAAAAATTAAATTCGTTAACATTTTTTTTCCATCTAAAAACTAAAAATATATCTTAAAAGATAAAATTCAAAACAAAAGTAAAGTAAAGAATAACAACACATAAACCATTAGGCAAACGCAAAGGAACAGGGCTGATAATGTCGGCGAGGCACTTCATTTAAGATTTTTAAGCCTTCTCCCACTTGAGTGGCTTTACGACCTCCCATGTGAAGTCGGGATCATCTCTTTCAAAATGCCCGTAGGCTGCAATCTTCAAGAACCTGTCATTTCCAAAATGCCTGTAAGTATCAACGAAGATGGACAATGAACAACATTGTAGACCATATTTATGATTTAAGAGGTGTTACCTTTTTCATATTTGGGATTGGGAGATTAATAAAAGAGGTTCTTATAGTTAGTAGGTCGTGTTTAATTAATAAATATATTTTTAATATAATTTTAGAACTCAGGGGTTCTTTTTTTATATAATTCTACCTGGATTATCGGCCTTGAATCTGATTGTAGTCCATCCAGCAGTTGGTACACTTATTGTGTTCCCGCTCCTGATGATCCGATCAACACTGTTGGCTTTACTTCCTGTAAATCAAAACAGAGGAGTGAGAAGAGTCGATATTAGAGGGAGGGAGGGAGAGAGAGAGAGAGACAGACAGAGAGTTTTAAATTTATGTTAAACTTTGAAGTGATTCCACACGGGACAGAACAATTAACCCCTATAAATAAAGAATTAAAATTATTGATGTTCAAATTTATGCAAGAAAATAATGTAGAAATATCAAAAAGCAAAATAGTTATTTTTTTACCATTGAATCCACAAGCCAAATCTTCTTGCGGGTCTCTTCCACGGGGGCTCCAGTTTGCATAGAAATCAAGAAAAAATATTAATTTATGTTCTTTACTTAGCAACAATAAAGCATTGTATGCAAGTACATGAATATCAAACAATATATATATATATATACTATATAATATATACACATGATTATGACAATGATTTTGCCCCTTTCATGTCCAGTCATATAAAATGATCTCCCAGTCATTAACTATTACATTTTTGTTTTTCCTTTCATCTTTACTTCTTTTACATGTTAACATAAAGTCACGTATTTGTCATATTTCAGCGAGTGTCCAATAAATGTTGGCACACATTCAAAATCAAAATTGTATATTTATGTAAACATACATTGAAATACAAGGTTCTAACCTGTTTTGACATCTCAAGAGCTATGAATTATGCTATGCCAGTACCAACCTCCATTGATAATGAGATGGAGTATATGAGACCCCAAAACTACCAAAAACTAAATAATAATATAAAAAGGCTTTAAAAATTAGTTTTTGATATAATGTATTTAGCACATTATCAAGACCCATTAAAACAAGCTACCCGTGCTAAAATGCAGAAGCCTCAATGGCCAAATTAATTATGGTAGGACGTTGCTACAGTAATAGCAAGAGCCCCAGAGTAACATTGAATTCGGTAAACAATTTACCTGAAGATCCATCATGGTCATATACCTCTGCAACAATACTTGATACTGGTGTAAATTGTGCATCAATTTCTTAAACTGGTTAGCAGAGCTGTATTATGATTACCATTACCACCATGTACATGTAATAGACCATCACAACCCAACTCCCTCTCTTCTCCGTTGTTTAGTAGTTGTGCCTACAACATGCCATGCATCGTGCCTACGACCCCCCAGTCACCACACGGTATATTTGTATTTACTTGATAAACGGAGTCCAGTCTTGTATATCTATGTGAATTTTACTTAATCTTATAATTTAGTAGGCTAGGTTTGTAATCAAATAATTTTTTTTAGCAAATTAGAAAAATAAAAACTATTTCAAGACAACTACATAAGCAGCTGCATCATAATCATCATATTCAAACTAAATGTGTTCAGATACACTATTCTTAGATCATTCATAAGCCTGTTACGGGTATCATTCTAGATACTAGTTTCAACTTTTAGGAAAACTAACCAAGAAAGAAAAAAAAATCCAATACAACGAGAAATTTTGAAAGAAAAAATGGGAAAAATCAAACCTCATAATAAACTTCTACAGCTGATATGTCATGAAGCATCCCTCTATTTTATTCACTAAGGAGTTCACTTGTATTCTGAGTCCTCCGCATTGCACGCTCTTTGGCTGCAAGAAGAGGATCAAGCATCACTTGGTCCATGTTCAGGTTGTTGAACCTTAGATTACTTGCTTTATCAAACGCTTAAGACATAATGAGGAACAAGATACATTTTAACTTAGAAAGGAATACAACTGTCTATTTATGTCAAATAGAGTGATTATAAGCTTGGAATCAAGTTTCCAATAAAAAATCAGAGGTGTCTAGGGAAAAAGTATGTAAAGAAAGATCCAAGCTCATAAGACTATTGTTATTGACCTAGCCTGGCCCAGGCTGGTTAAATTAAAATCAAGCGAATGGGAGACATGACCGATCCAGTTATGCTATTGGATTCTTTAAATAACAAAACGTTGAAAAAGGGTCAACCAACACGAATTTCACATGAAACAGACGACCCAAGGGATTTTGCAAAAACTGAATGCGTCTTTAAAATAGTTTGGGTAAACAATATGCTAAGGCTGGTGAGAGTTGAACCAGGGAGTTTTAAGAGAGGTTTAATAACTATCCGTGTATACAGTAAATCACAAATACTTATTTCTTTAGCCTTAGTCCCATAAATACCAAACACAATAAAAGAACATCTGTATCGACTGTCCGTGCATGATAACCCAAATAAACTCATTCCACCAATATTTCACACCGAAAATAGTGAGGGAAATAGTCTTATTTAAGTTCAATGCATGTTATGCTTTTCACTGTGGAAACTAAATCTGGCGGAATAAAAAAGAATCAGAAGAAGACAAAGAAGTTTTGAAAACAACTTTTTACCAAATTCAAAAGATACTTCAAGATCTTTTATCATTTCAGAGCTGGCAGAACAAAGATTTAACTACATATTTAAGAGGTGGAACCCATATTATTAGATTCAAAATCCTAAGACATTTTACAAATAGACGGAGACTATTTATACCTTATCCTTAAAAACATTAATGCATGATAAGAAAATGAATGGACAACTTACTCTTAGTTTCTCTCAAAAATCTTTATAAGTCTTCTATTTTCTCAAAATTTTCCGTTCTTTCTTCTCATACAACATTCTGAGGTCATCAATGGAATCTGGATGTCTACAAATAAATATTTTTGCATGAAACTGATATTTTCATGTTGTTTATCTATAGGATGAAAGGATATTGCTTTCGTACCTCTGGCTCTCATGCTAAAGTCTTTCATATAGCCTACTTAATTGGGCACTTAGTTTCTCAGGGGTGTTCCTGCCACATCCTCCTAAAGCTTCAATCTCACACTCAGGAAATTTAATAGAAGGCTTTTTATAACTCTCCTACAATTTCATCATGCGTTTAATATCAGATAATGGCAGATGTTTTCTACGACACAAGAATGACATATTTTCCCAACAAACTTAAACCCATTTTCATTCATGAACCCAGAATGACAATGAGAAATAACATCTTACTCAAAAAAGAGGCCGAGAATTCTCTGAATGGTTCCCGAGTTGACCAATTCCAACTCTGCAACTTCATTGCCAGTTTTCAATAGCACGATAAGAAACTCCATAATCTACAATCAAGTCGCATGACAGTTTAGAAAATAAATTGGAGTACAAGTCAACATTCATCAACATATATTATATATTAATATGGCCCAATCAAACCAATTTAAGGACTCTCGAGTATTCGCAATGGTTTTGAAACATTATAGCAAACTTCAATTACGGCTGATGTTAACTTTTCCAAACTCTACCAGTAGGAGGGTCTAACACATTATGTATGTGGTTATATTATCAACCTTACTTGTTTTGATGAGTCATCCAGATGCTTATATCACAAACCGACACATGAAACATGCACCTACCCTTCACGAAGGTTACAAACCTACTTTTTGGTTAGTGTAAAGTTTTGAAAGTTAAACAAAGTAAAAAGAATGAAGAAATTAAGGGAATTCTTACCACCAACATAATATATGCGTGAGCCTATGGCAACACATGGGCCGTCGACAATTATACGGGGACCAGATATCATATTTTTTATTTCCGACCTAAAGTGTTGCATATAACTGGTGTCATGTCCTTCAAAATGACATTCGACAGATTCTTTTAACAGCTTCTGGAAATGCTGCAGGTTCTGGAAATTCTCATCGTCTTCCCCGAGGTCAATACAATACCATTCGATATTAAATGGAGCCATCCACCCATGCCAATATAAAGTGTTGCATGTCATTATTTTCTTTTCAAAACAAACAATGAGCTATCGGGGGAAAGTACATGATCGAAGTCCTTTTGAATTTTGAGCAACAATAAGATACAAACATAACACCATCAAATTACCTCAAGCCAAAAATCAAGACATGCATATGAAGAGTGATAGGACAAAATTCTTACTAAATAGAGTTCTATGATATATATATAATAATCATACACTCATATATACGCGCATACAAATATTTTAAGGAATTAAGCACCGTAGTCTACAATATTCAGGTAAGGTTTGTATTGTAGACAACATATCTATATATCGAGGCTTGAATCTTTGAAACTCTCATAAATTATTATTCAAAATTCAGGGTCTGATGTACTAGGGGTGGCAATTCGTATTTTTGGATTGGGTTTCGGGCCGGCACGACAAGGTTTTTCAAACACGAACACGACAAGAAAACATGATTTCTTAAATTTCATTCTCAATTAAACTAAAATAGGAAAATCCAAATAAAAACACAATTGACACGACAAGATACGATAACAAGACTCATAATTTTGATATGAACACGGCACAACTTCGTATAAAAAGGTTTTGATACAAACACGATAGATTGTGCAATTTATGGGTCAATTTCATGTCGTTACATCCTCTGTTTTTGTGTCGTTTCTAAAACTTCCTCCCATATGATTTACAAAGAAACACTAAAAAATTTCAAAAATCAACTCAACATTCACAACAAGTACTAGAATTTATTTGAACTACAACATGGAAATTTAATAAGAACTCTTAAGTTTCTCTAAACCAACTAACATGTGCATGAACTAGATGAGGTTGAATGTGCTACTGGAACATGGGAAACACTGTCGACATATTTTTATTTTGGGACATAAAGCACCCAACTCTAGTTTTGTCTCTTTGAAATCGAGAAATCAAATGTGAATGGACGCCACCAACCTGTTTTCAAACAAGTAATTAATTTGTAAAAATCAGAGAATAAGCGAGTGAATCAACATAAATGTATAATATAGCCTTATCAACTGAGTGAAATGTCATTCGTATAATAGTAATCCACATGTCAAGCGATTTATTGATATCAGGATGCAAAGCTTAAACACCTTCGAAAATAACCTCGCAACATTAAAGCCACTATGAGCACCAGATTCGAGGTAAAAAATAGGTACTTTTTCTCTTCTACTTTTTCTTATGTCATCAATATTATGTGAACAAGACATGGAAACAAGGCTGTTAATACAAAAGCGGTCAAGTGTTTTGAACATAAAACATTAAAGCTTAATCTATCTTTACATGGAATGCATTCTATTTTTATAAGTTTTGCACTGAAACTAAAATCAAATCATATCTTTCTTCTAACTAACCATTGTTAAAAAGTAAAGACGATTAAGAAGTTTGCAATTGTTAAGTATTAGAAAATCTAACTCAAAACCAATTAGGAACGAGTGGAGGACTCCAAGAACTTATATACTGAGGTGCAAGACTTTAATTTCCAAAGGTGGAACTTATATCATCAACACTCCCCCTCATGTATGGGTTGTTCTCCTAAGCAAAACACATGGAAGAATTAAATTCGTTAAAGCAGTGCATGAGTAGCCAAATTGGGCCCTAGTAGCGAGTGGCCTACTCAGATATCATGTTAAATATTGGAGCGTTTAACTCAAAACTAATTGACAATGGTGGAAGGGCCCCAAGGTGCAAGGCTTTAACTTCCCAATATGGGACTGAAATTCTCAACATCAGTTATACCAAATTCCGGAAGACTGAGATTGAAAGTTGACCAAAAACTGACGAGTGAGCTTCAAAATGATTTTAAATAACGTATGCAGGCTCATGTTGAGTTGTTATGAGCTATTTTTAGTTAAGATATATGGAGTGGTTACTGTTCAATAAAATAAAGGATAATAGCTTAGAGTTCATGTTTTTTATTTCTTGACAGTTCAATAAGGAAGCCAAAAGTAGGTTTATTGCACTTATATTTTACATAGGGAACCATTTGTCACCTTATTTGTCGAGCTTAGTGTCTGTGTTGAGTGTTGAGTGTTTCATGGATAAAAACTTAAGGTTAGAAAAATCACTGAAGTGAATATATGCGTAAACAATACCTAGAATAAAGACACATATCTGATACCTAAGCTAAATTAACCCGAGATCAGCCCACGGACAAGTAAGTCTGGGAAACTTAACCAATCTTTTGTGAAGCTTAAACTCATATGAAGTTGAACCCAAGAAAGATTATATGAATCTTAACACGAGAGTTGAAAACATATATGGATCGTCAAATTGAGAATTACATCAATTTAAAAGGATTTACACCCCTAGATTACAAAGTTCAGCTCTACAAGTTGTCAACTTGTAAAGATAAAAAACAAAGTAGAGAGACTAAATTAGGTAAACGTGAAACAGAGTAAAGAACGATTTCATAAAAACTCTCCCAAGTCATAATATATTAAATAAGGATTTCAACTTAAACTTGTTGAGAAGCAGAAGATTTACCATGATGGGGAGATTTGTGATGGGCTTATGAGAAAGAACAATGAAAAAATGGACATTATAAAGTCTCCATCACCCTGACCTTGGTTTCAAAGTTCCCCTCCATCTCTATCTCAACTATTTATTTTGTGTGTGTATATATTGCATGAGTTGGTTTTACGATTTAAAATGTTTTCGTTATAAAGAAAACAAAACTAAAATTGCAAGAAAAATACAATCTACGACACCATATACATATTCTCCTTCATACATAATGAATCGTATGATATACCTAGGGAACCAAGGAAAAAATACTGGAATAAACACTACTACTAAATGTAATTCCATTTGAAAAAAAAAAAGATAAACTAAAGTAGAGAGAGCATAATATGCAACAAACACCTTGTTTCATACTTCAAAAACACATATTAAAACCCCAAAACATTATAAAAGGAATATGTGAGTTTCAATATTCTTCTCTTCTTACTTCTTATTTTGAAAAATATAAAAACCAAATATATGCTTACTAAAACCCAGGGAACAAACCACCTAAATTCATATATAGAAAAAACAAAGTCCACAAAATAGAAAATGATTGAATATATAGTATGTAGTATATAGTTGATAGATTGAAAGAAAGGTAGAGATGCGAGAGGTGGAACACAGAGTATACCTTCAAATTTGAAAGGAATTGAACAAATTAGAACAAATCAAACAAAGTTTGAACCCATTACATGTAAACCGGATCTAATCATCCTTATAATAACACACAAATGTTAAAACATTTTGAGAAAAAAAGTAAAGATAACTAAAATACAAACGAAATTACCATCTTGACCAAAAAATTCAGAATTTAAAACTAAATACTTTTCCCACTATTTTCCTTCATCATCTTGAAACAAATCATTTTTATAGATCCGCGATCAGTTCTTGAAATCATATTCCCCAAAACTACCAAATATTGTTTGGGAATATGATTTCTATTTCCAGAAACTACCAAATATTATTTAGGAATATAGAAACCATATTCCCAAAAAATACCAAATATGTACTCTGGATGTTAATTAACATAAAATAGTAATCAGTTCTTGAAAAATAAAAGGTGTTAATTGAGCAAGTATTTAATGTTAACTACAACTTATAGAAACTAATTTAACCCAATGAACTAATAAAAGAACTTCAAACTTAAGTATACCTGGGATATTGCAAATCTACATTTGAAACCTCCATTGTAGCCCTGCAAAACTAAACAAAAATGAATCTCCATTTGAATCCAGGAAGATATATACATAAATGTAACAAAGAACCTAAAATAAAAAAAGCCCTAATTTGAAACAAATCAAAATCTTCATTTGTAACAAATCAAAATCTTAACAGTTGAAGCCCAAACTTGCACTCTTGAACCCTAAAAGTGAAACTAAACGATTTAAGAACATGATACTCTATCGAATGTAAATCCAACCTAGAAAAAGTAGTAATATTGTGGACAAAATGAGAAGTATACCCAAATCTTCAAATGTTATTGATGCGAAAAAATGATAAGTATAATCGATCTCAGAGAGAGAGAGAGAGAGAGTTACCTGTGATAGAGAGAACCGTGGAAGAGAACCGGGTGCGAGAGGAAAACCTAAGCTGAGCGGGAAGGTTGAAAATAAAATAGAGTGGAGGAATTTTTTTTAACACTTTCAAGTCTCAGAAGGGATACACGTGATTTTCACGTGTTCTGTATTTGTGTGTTATATTAATAAGTTTGTATCAGGCATGGACACTTATAAATTTTGTAAGTGTCTAAAACTGTTATAAATTTTGTAAGTGTCACGAACACTTATAAATCATTTTTTCAATTAGTTATAAAATAATCAATTTGGTTAGTGCCACTTTATATATTTATTTATGTCTTAAACTTTAATAATAAGTTAATACACACACACTTATCAATTTTGTAGTCTTAAACTATAATTCTCGGGCCTCGGGTCAGGTCGGGCCCCATCGGGCTCAAATTTTTCCAAGCCTTCTTTGCGGGCCTATTCACCTTACCCAAGCCCTATTTTTTTATTGCGCGGGTTAGACGGGTTGGGCGAGCTTGGCGGGCCTCGGGACTATGGCCACCCCTACTCCATGGTAGCGTCGTCGGTCGTCTACCCGTCCATTATAATCCGTGAGATAGGCTAGGTTTGTATCTAAAATTATTTTAAGTGGTTAGGAAAATAGGTAGTTGAGAAGATTTTGGTGGAGGAGACTGGGAAAAGATGGCTTACATGTTCGATGCCTTGGAAAGGGGTGTTGTGGTTTCATCAAAGCTCATTAAGGCCTACCGTCGTATGGAGCGCATCTGAAGCAATAATCAGGAGTGGGAAACCAGGGGGCCTTCATGGGAAGGTAATGATGATGAGGCGGTAAAATCTAGTAAATGAGGTCAAGGTTTTGAGGAGTTGGTTTTATATTTCTGAGGAATTTATGTTTGGGTAGGTGTTTTGAGTTTTATGTAGGTGTTTAGGATTTTATAATGATGTTGGTTTGTTTTTGGATTTTTTTCATGGAGCTGGTTAATTGGTAGGGAATTCGTAAGTTGTATGAGGGTTATTAAGGGATTGATTTATTTGACTCTCATCGTGTATACTTCATGTAATAACCGTAATCCAGATAATAAAAGAAAAGTGATTTTGACATATTTTATTGTGTCTTTTGATGAATTTCGTATTTTAACTATCTATACCAATTACTAAGGCATACATAATCATTTTGTTCATTTAAATAATGAGAGAGGTTACCGTTCTCGGGGGAAGAAAAGAATAGCATTTTATGAGAAAGAAGGGACCGCGCCAAAGCCTGCTTTATGGACCTGCTTACGTACCTCTGTGGGTTTTGAAAAATTATGAGTTTCATTTAAATAGGGGAAGTGAGAGAATCATTTCCCATGTAGTTATGAGTAGGGGAAGTAAAGAGATTTTTTTAGAATAGAAGGCATATGAGAATAGTCGTAGCACGACGAGAGCTCGGATTAAGGGTAAAAATGTTTTAGACGATCCAGGTTGACTGGGTACGCCATTTCTTCTCCATCGTAGTTTGTGAGCATAGCGCCGCCACCTGACAAGATTTTCTTCACAATGTAGGGGCCACTCAAATTAGGTTTTAACTTTTCTCTCGGATCCCCAAATGGGTTTTCTAATTTCTTTGAGGGAAAGATCTCCTTCTTGGACACCACGCTCCTAGACTTTCTTACTGAATGATGGTGTGATTCAGTGATGGCACCCTTGTATGTGGTACAAAAGTTTTAATCTCTTTTTATCTAGGAACGAGAGTTTATCGTAGCAGTTTCGATGCCATTCTTCGTCACTAACCTTATTTTCGAGCACGACATGCAGAGAAGGCACTTTCAGTTCAACGGGGAGAAACGCCTTCATGTCGTATACCAAAGTAGAGGGGGTAGCCCCAGTGGGTGCCCTGATAGAGGTGTAGTATCCCCAAAAGGTATATAGGATCCAATCGGACTAGTCTCTACAGCTTTCAATCATCTTACTGATGATAGTTTTGAGGCTCTTGTTGGTATCTTCGATAGTGTCGTTGGTTTGGGATTGGTAGGGAGAAGACTTGTGCCTCTGAATTCCATACTTGTTGGCTAATTATATGACCTCATCCTCGAAGTGGAGTCTATCATCTTATACCAAATCACGGGGAACTCCGTAGCAAAAAATAATATTCTTTCTTATAAACTTTAGCACTTTCTTTGCATTCAGTATCGTGTATGACTCGAATTCGTCCTATTTCGTGAAGTAGTCAACGACGATCACGATAAATTCGTGCCCGTTTAAAGCTTTGGGAGTGATCTTCCCTATGATGTCTATTTCCCAAGTAAATAAGGGTCAGGGATAGGTCATGTTGTATAATTCTCATATAATTATCGGGAAGGCAAGTGTCGTAGGTTGGTAAATTACTGGCATTTGAGGCATTTTTGAACATAGGCAGTGCAATCTTGGACCATGGTGGTCAGGTAGTACTAGGGATGTGTTTCGACCGGATCGGATCGGATCGGAAAATGCCTATTCGGAAAAAATTCCGATTTTTTCGGAAATAAAATAACTATTCCGATTTCCGATCCGATTTTTTCGGAAAATTAAAAAAAAAAATCGAATTCGGAAATATCGGAAAATCGACAAAAATCGAAAAAAATCGAAAATTCACAAAATATATTAAAAATCCAGAAATTTCGGAAATTCCAAAATTTCAAAAAAATAAATTATGGATTTTCGATTACTCGAAATTCTCATTTTAAATAAACAATGAAAATAGCTTAACCCAACATGTAACACATGAGGATTTGACTCATTTTTCATTTGTGTAGAAGTTAGGAGGATACTCTCCTTTTATAGAGCATATTTTGGAGCCCTCTCCCTCTCCCAACCGATGTGGGATATGGAAAACTTTCAAAAAATCGAAAAAGAAATTGGAAAAATCGGAAATCGGAAAATAATTCTAAAAAAATTGAAAATAATTTGGAAAAAAATCGAAAAAATCGGATCGACATAGTTTCGGAAAAATCGGAAATTCAGAATTATTTCCGATTTTCGATCCGATTTTTTTCGGAAAAATCGGAAATCGGCAAACTAAAATTTCATTCCAAATTCGGAAAAAATCGGATCGGAAATCGGAAAAATCGGAAAGTTCGGAAAAAAAACACAGCCCTAGGTAGTACCCTTAACAGATGATTTTCTTGGCAAACATGCGACCGTTCATGTGGGGTTCGCATTCCCTGCTGTGGAATTTCTACATTATTCTTCAATTAAAGCCCATGCTATGCATTGCAAATGGGTTCCATTGAAGTTTCTCTTTAAAAGCGCTTTGTCATTGATGATGTATTGGGCAACTAGTTTATGAAGGGTCGCATTATATTTCTTAACCATGCCTCGGGGATACCTACCATATTTGGAAAGTCACCAAATGTCATAGTACCATAATCCTGCCATGTCCAGATCTTCTTCAGTGACGAGCTCGATTTGGTAATAATGGGTGGTGTAGTTTATTTTTTAACTATAAAGGGGGCCATTATTATTCCCTCGGGCATATCTACCATGGAGGCCAAGGTTGCTAGTGCGTCGTCTAAACTATTCTTCAAGTGAGGGAGGTAATAAAATGTGACCTCTTTGAATTAGGAGACAATCTCTTCTAAGTGGGTGTGAAAAGGTAGGATATTCTCGTCTTTGACTTTCCATTTATTGAGAATTTATCTGACAACAAGGGCGAAATCTCTATAGACGTCCATGTGCTTGATTCATTTCTCAAGGGCTATCTTGAGCCCGAAGGTGCATGACTCGTATTCTGTCATGTTGTTGGTGTAAATGAAGTCTAGCTTAATGGAAATGGGGGTGTGAGAGTCATTAGGAGCGATCAAGAGTAGCCCAATGTCGTATCCTTTCTTATTGGCGGCTCCATCGAAGAACGTCTGCCACATGGGATCCTCCTGAGAGGTGTAGAGGATGTTTTCATCTGAAAATTCGATTCCTTCCATGGGATGGTCGACAAGATAATCGGGGATGGCCCTCCACTTCATGGTTTTCTATATGACATACATAATGTCGAACTCAGCTAGTAGCATCAGCCAACGTGCCATTTGGCTTGGCAAGGCGATTTTCTCTAGTAGGTATTTTATGGGATCCATTCGTGATACTAGTCTGATGGGGAATGCAAGTATATAATGCCGTAGTTCTACGTGATCTAGACCAGGGGTGACACATGCCTTTTCTAAGGTAGTGTGGTTGACTTCATACACAGCTAGCTTTCGACTAATATAGTAGATCGCTCTCTCATTATGAGATTCCTCAATGTATTGGGCTAAAAAAGCCCCTACCGCAGTATCAGTAACTGTCAAGTATAAGAGGGTGGAAATATCTTACTGCAGAGGCATGAGCACCGGAGGTCGAGTGAATTATCGTTTGATCTGGTCAGAGGCTTTTTGGCATGCCTCGTTCCAATATTTGGTTGAGTCCTTTTGGAGAAGTTTGAAAACGGGCTCACAGATAGAGATCGGTTGTTTGATGAACCAACTGATGTATTGTAACTTACCGAGGAATCCTCAAACTTATTTCTTCATCTAGGGTGGCATCTCGAGCATAGATTTTAGTTTGGTTGGGCCTGCTTCAATCCCTTTCTCACTGACCATGAATCCAAGGACTTTTCCTTTAGTGGCACCGAAGACACATTTTTATGGATTGAGCCGCATCTGGTACTGTCACAGTCGCTCGAATAATTTCCTCAGGGGGGATGTGACCTTCCCTAGTCTTGGACTTGATGATCATATCATCAACATAAACCTCGACTTCTTTGTGGATAAGGTCGTGCATGATAGTTGTAGCATCCTTTGGGTGGGTAGCCTCGACGTTTTTTCGCCCAAAGGCATGATTGTGTAGCAGAAAGTTCCCCATGGGGTGATGAAAGCGGTTTTCTCCTGGTGGTCAGGGTGCATTTTAATCTGGTGGTAACTGAAAAATCCGCCGATAAATGACTTGAGAGCGTGGTTGGCCATATTATCTACGATCACGTCAATTATGGGCAAAAGGTAATCATCCTTCGAGGATTCCTTGTTCAGATGTCGTTAGTCGATGCACATGCGGACTTTTCCTCTCAATTTTGGTATGGGGACGATATTTATAAGCCATGTAGGGTATTCGAATACACGAATGAAGCCCATGTTCAATTATTTAACTACTTCTTCTTTGACCTTGAGGGACCATTCAGTTTGAAGCTTCCTCAGTTTCTACTTGACGAGTTTGCTTTCTGGGAATGTGGGAATGTCGTGCTAAGCTATCTTTGGATCAATGTAAGGCATGCTGTCATAGGACCATATGAAAATGCCCATGAACTCTTTTAAAATCCCTTCAAATTGCACCCGCTCATGCTTATCGAGACTAGACCCTATCATAATCTCGAACGAATGCCTATTAGAATCGAGATTAATTGCAATAGTCTCATCATCATTAGTTTGAACACGAGTATGTTGTTTATTATTTTCCTTATTGACACAAGTTAATAATTATTCATTTACTGAATCATCATAAAAAAAATTGATTATAATCAATACAATTAATAAAAGGCACAACAAGATATTCAAAATCCTCGTTTATTTTATTTTCAGGAAATACAACATTGAGAACCTCATCAAAAGAGGCCTCGTTTACAATGTCACAGAAATAGAAGGTTCGGGGATTTCTTAAAGAGGGTGGATAGATGGGTTTAGATTGGCTTGAGCAGGGTGGATTGGATCGCTATGCCAGTAAAGAAGAGGTTCTTTAGTAATAACGATCTTTATGGATAAGTCAGACAATGAAGCCTCTTAGCAAATCATGCAGAGACTCACCCCCAGTGTCTGTATGTTAAATGACTATTTGGTGTCGCTACCCTCAGAGTTTTCAATGCTCTCTATGGTCTTATCAGTTAGAGGTTCCACCTCGTGCTTTCATTCTTCGTCCCAGATGTTTTCATCTTTAAAGAAGATCTCCATCCTCGGCTTCATTTTTTTCAGTGGGGTCATACCATGGTTCAGAGAATCCGCAAAAGGGAAAATCTTCACCCTCCTTAATAAACCTTCCATTCAGGGAATCTCCTGAGATAGCCATCTTATATTTTAAGCTTTTTCTGGCACGGTCGTCATCATGCTTTGAGTTCGGCTGATGAGGGTTGGTAGCCCAGGCTACATGGAGGAAAGGCTTATTTTAGGACTATTGGCTCAAGGATCCCTTAAAGACGTCGTCATAGCCCCATTTCAGGCATGTAATGCATGTTGTTTAACATGTGAATTACATTGATATTTCTATGAGGGTTGTGTTTTGGGTATACACGATCTTTGAAACTATTCCCTGTTGGGACATGAAGTTGATCAATTTTGAAAGTGAAGAGGAACATATCATTAGTTCCATACTAAATTTTTAATATCGGGGTACTGGTGTTGGCACCGTCTGAACTATCGTCATCCCCAATAATGGCAATAACCTGACCATTGGCGAAGAATTTCAGCTTCTGATGGAGAGAGGAGGATACTCCTCGTACGCTGTGATGTTATGGGTGACCAAGGAGTAGATTGAAACATGCAGGTATATCGATGACTTGAAACTCTATCAAAGGGTGGATAGGGCTATCCCCTAGTGTAAGTTTTATAGAACCCATTACTTCTCAGCGGGTGTTGTCATAGTCATGCATAATGGCAGATGTGGGAGTAAGATTGTTGACTTTCAATCCCAGGCAGTTGAGAGTTTTGAGTGGGCAGGCGTTGAGAGTGGAACCATTATCTACTAGTGTTAGCAAGATTGTCATCCCTAAAACTTTGACGGAGATGTTGAGCGTATAATTGTGATCACGGCCAAATTTTAGGATTTCTTCTTCGGAGAAGGAGAAGAATCTGGTAGAGGTTAGGAATTCAGCCATATTTACTGCTTCTTTGGGAGTGGTAGAGGGAGGAACTATGGGTCTTTTGAGGAGTTTGATCTGGGCATTTCGGTGTAGCTGGGGAGGACCTGAAAAGTCTACACAAGTTGATGTTGGTCTAGGTCTTCTTGAGTTGGTTATTTACCTTGCTTTCCTCAACGGTAATTTCTGGCATTGGGAGCTCCTCGACAACTCCCTTTTCTTTATTTGTTCCGACTGATTGAGGAATCAGAACTTTGTAATATCGCCCAGATCGAGTCATGTGGTTAATAGAGGCGGGGAAAAATAAGAACCCTATGACTTCATCTACTTCAGGCTGAATAGACACCTTGTTGACTTCTTCCAATAATTCTTCAAAAGATATCATTCCACACAAAATGGTGATTGAACTAGCTTCTTGATTATGCATAAATATTCTATATTTAACCCCTTATTTTATATAATTTATGATTTTAAACATTGCATTTAGCCCGAATTTTTCTCATATTTGTGCTACTAACCTTTATGGTGAGCATTTCGTGTTTTTGTATTTCTCTTGTATTTTATAGGTAAATTGCGTAAGTGGATGGAAGAGAAAAGTCAAAACAGTAAAAGAATTGCGAGATAGGAAAGTCAAGGGCAAATCGATAATTTTTCAGTCGCAACCCAGAGGTGGAGCCAATGATAAGTTGACGAGCTCGAAGTCACGAGAATACTGTAAAAAATGACACATATATTCGAGTTACGTGAAGAAGTTATGACCATTTTTAAGTTGAGAAGAAATCCAGGGGCAAAACTATAAATAAGATCAAAATGGCAAAAGAAGGAAAACGTAGGCAGAGGTCCTGACCGAACTGATTTGCTTTATGGGTTCTCTTTGGTTGATGGGTTCGGTACCAGACGGGATTTTGTATCTCTTCCTAGATTTTAGCTAGAGTTATTTGTGTTTATTTAAACCACTATAGACAAATTTTGGCACATGTTTTAGGCCATTAAGAGTCTTACAAACATAATAAGAGAGTTTGTTAGGCAACTTATGACAGAGAACTAATTGGAGAACAACTTTTACACTTTTCATCATCAATTAAATCTAAGATCAAGTGTTTTTTCAATTTCTCTTCAATTGTGTTGATTTCTCTTGCATGCTATTTGTGTTCTTCGAGTTAATAATATTATTTCTTCTCATTTATATTTATTAATTCAATCATGTTTGCTTGCACTACAATGTTTAATTACGTAGAGAATAATTCCATGCCAAACTAAACTCATAGTGAGTTGCAGAACATGACCCCAACCTACGTTTCTGGAGTTAGATATAAAATTCAAAATAATTGTATGATTAATTCTTAGAGTTTAATACTGTTATCGGGACTGATATCGTAGATCTCTTAACTTTGTTTGTCAAAGTCAATCAGAGTGTCTGGGAATACAATATACTTGTCGATATTTCTATCGTTCACATTAATTAACTTATTGACTAAATATTGTGTGGATTAACACCCACACATGTTGAGTGCTTCAAATTACTTATTATTTTTCTTTCAATTAATTAAATAGTTTTTAAGGATTTTATATTTAGTGGAGATTTCCTATGGTTCGGGAAATTGGATCCCAACTCCATTTTTCCAAAATTATTTTCAAAACCAAAAATTCCAAGTTCTTGCTTTCACTAGTTTAAATTTTGTTTGCTTAACTTAATTTTCTTAGTCGAATAAAAATTTTCCTCAAAACAAAAATCATATTTTCTTTCTATTTCGAGTCGAACCCTAGATCTTAGAAGCATCCCTTCATTCGTCAATCGTTTTACGACCTATTCCCTGAGGACTCGACCCCGACTTATCGGTTATTACTTGAGCGACCGACTTACACTTGAGCCGTAGGTACACATATAACACACGTATTCTACGTTACATCAAGTTTTTGGCACCGTTGTGGGGGACTAGGTAGACTTGTAAGCTCAGTCGAATTGATCTAAATTTGACTATAATTCTTAGAAAGCAAAAAAAAATCATAAATTCCAAAAATAAAAAATAAAAAAATAAAAAAATAAAAAAAAACAGAAAAATAAAAATAAAAATAAAATTCTCTCAAGTCCTTAAATGCAAAATAGTCAGTCCCATACAAATCCCAATCCAATAGTATAACTTTCTCCTTATAGCAATAACAATCCTAACACTTTAAATTTTTGGGTAACACCTCCTACACCGAGTAGCCACACCACAAGTCGAACGTCTAGGAACTCCGGTGAGGATAGTGATTCTTTACACGTGAGTGCGATGTCGAATATCGCTAGTTTCAAAATGGGAGAGGGTGTGATCTCGTACTGTCTATAAGAGACCTCTTTTGCCTGAAGCAAACCTTCGCTTTAGGATGCATTATATTCTTGTATAATGCGAAGAAATTCTAATTTTGGAACACAATTATTCAAATTATCCACACTTTTCTTGGTATGGAGTTGAATAAGCCTTAACTATACATTAGAGATTTTGAGGAGGCATGTAAGATGTTTAACGATCAAGCTTCCATCCAAGACATCTTACGTCTCGAGCTTTTCCTTTTCTCACTTTAGTACAAGGCCAAGACTTGTCTTTGTACTTTAACACCGAATGATATTAGTACATGGAGAGACATGTGTAATACCCCATAATTTTATTGATTTTTATATTGGAAATTAATTGGGATTAATTAAATTATATTTGGAAAATAAATCCGATAAAATAAATATTAATTGTCAAGATAAGGTTTAATATTTATTTATATTAAATATTCCTTAGTGAATGATTAATAATAATGGTAAGAAAATATTATCATTGTCGTGAGTGATAAATACGACAATTACGGTAAATTGAGTCTCGACGCGCGTGTCAGTCGTGTCAGAACTTAATTTGAGAAGTAAAATATAATTTTACTTTTGATATTCCATACGGTCATTTCGAGTGTGCCACTATGTCCGGAAGGGTCGAGATAGTCATAAGTCCCGGAACACTTTTATGCCAAACCAGCACCCCCGAGTGGTATTTCGATCTTTTGAAATACGGGAGAAAATAAATCCACGAAAATTAGAGGATCATATATGATAACACATATAAGGAATTGGGGTTATTAGTTACCAAATCAAAGGGAGAGTCATAACAAGAAGAAGGAGAGTTGTTCCTAGGGTTCCAAGGCCAAAAACCACCTTCTTACACCATCACCATCACCGGATTGTGGATTGGGAGGAGGAGAACACAAATCCCACCATCACTTTAGCAAAAATTAGACTTTCGAAATAAGGGAAATGTCTATCGTGCTAACTTTTAATCTGATATACCATCCATGTTAGAATATGATGATTATCTTATGAAATTTATGGACTTTGATCTTAAAATTAGAGATATAAATCATATTCTTGGGTAGGAATGATAATATATTTAATCCCTTATACATGTAGGATGAATTTGATGAGAAATATCACGAAATTAGGAAGAAATCTGGAATTATGTTGAGGTTCTCGAATATGAATAATAACCTATGGTTTCATAAATTAATCTTGATTAAATATGATTTGAGGTTGTTTTGTAAAGCTTTAATGACTCTTATGCGTTAAAAATCGTAGATACATGCTACTATGATGTTAGAGACCATCCGTTGGCAGTTTGGGATAGTGTATTGTTGGTTTGAATGTTTAATAATGGTGAATTCCCGTAATAGTTTAGTGAAGAAGATGATACCTGCTTCGGCGAATCGATTCGGCTCCTTATCCGAATCGATTCGGTCTCCTAAAGTTGCATAATTTTTCCCTTTTTTCTTAGAACTCATGGGAAACGATCTAGTTGACCTTTGAATTAATTGTAAATCCTAGTGAGAGATATTATATTTACTAGTAGGCTAATGTTGGGACTGAGGTTACTCGCACGAAGAGAGTTTAGGACTAAAATTGATAACGCTTAACGGGTAATAAAAGCTTATCTTGTCATGGAGAATTAGGAGAATATAGGACCAAGACCAGTAGGCGTTGAGTGGGATACCTACTGAGTTTACTCAACGAACAATTGGCAACCATTTGGGTATTGGAAAACACTCGAGATTGTATAATAAGAAGTAGTATGCTACATAGAATATTCGAGAGTTACTATTCTATATATGGGCTATATGATATAGGTTACGTGTATACCTATAATGATTATATATATATATATATATATATATATATATATATATATATATATATATATATATATATATATATATATATATATATATATATATATATGGGTGGTGTGTATACCTATTGTTTGAATTTTATGTGTAATCATACATACGCTACTTGCTATCACGGGAGGTTTCGCATCGTGGACAGTCTTATTCTGATGAGCCTAACTGGGGGAATATTGACTAGTACCTCACGACATAGAACTTAGGGATTGAACATCACTTGTGTGAATAAGCGTGTGACCGATAATTTGGGTGCGTTAGGTATGGGCGTATACCAAAGGCTTAGAACTATGTTCGCCTCTAATATTCTGTGATTTAAGTTATGGTTCGAGGGAAATTATCCGAACCAGTGTCCTTATATAGTACGTGATGTACAAGGACTTAATAGCAGAGTATGCCCGCATCGCAGGTCTCCACCTAGAAGTGTTGTATACATATATATGATAAGAGTGATAAATGTATATATACGTGTGATTGATCATATTACGAGTGTATTAGTAGATAAGATATATAGTGGTATCTAAATTAATCAATGTGCACGAAAACTAAATCATTTACTAGAAATTCTTAATGTATATAAATAATTAAAAAGATAGTATCATATGGTATGGGCAATATGGCTGGGAACTATAAATGATTAGATGTGAAGAGATGTATGCCAGACTAGTTAGGTGGGTATCATAACTAAGTGGGTTAGAGTAGTACGTTAGGAGTGCACATTAGTTGAGGGGTGAGGATCTCAAGTGAGGGCACGCGGTACTAACATGTATTTAATATCTTATTTTGATGCATTTTAAACACTTGCTAAACTTTTTCTAACCATTTTACTTGGGATCTAACCCATTTCAAACCCTTTTGTAAAAACCATTTTAGGTTCCCAGTCACAGGGATGCCAGGCATAAGAGTTCCTACATTTAACGTGTTGCAGTTGTTGTGGAAGTTGCAGGAACTTACTATTAGACGCCTCCATATTTATTCAGTTCTTAGTTATCCTTACTTATCTCAGTCGGGTATGTCGCCCATTCATAGTTGGTTACTATTTGCATATATTTTGTATTTCCAGTATTGATTTATACCTTACTTATGGATGAATGTATTTGGATTTTCTCTAGAGTGTTATTCCAGACTCGATTATTTATTTATGTCGTTATCTCATTTTTCATTGTTATGTGCATGAAAATGGTGAATAATATATTTATGCCGATTATATATACTCCATTTTAATAATAAGGATTAAAATTTTGACACCGAGCCATTAGGGTATTAATAAAGTAAATTGAACTTCGACAGTGATGCTAAGAATGACACCATTAATGATTCATGTTTAATTTAATAATGGACTGATCACCCAAGATTAGCATAGACGGAGTGTCACAAATGGTATCAGAGCATCAGGTTCTAGTGTCCTTAAGATCTATGCAGCTTACTACGATTTTCTGCGTAACATTCTTTGATATAGAGACCTATTATTAAGATTGTTGTATTCTTTATCACGCATGTACATCTTCAACTATTTTAAGACATATTGAATTGTGGACTGATGGAAAATTCTTTCTCATTTCAAATACCTCCTCGACGTGTGATATGACCAAAGTGTACCGTCGTACTTTAAGCAACAACATCGTCATATTTCACGACTGAGTCCCCAGGAGGATCACCAGTCACCAAGAAGGTCATCCTTTGTAAGGTCGGCTCTATATTTATTAACCTCGGCTGGGCAGCAGTTGAGATTAGTGACAACCTTATGGGCTCAATCATGACCACTCTTATACTCTACTTCAGCCGACGCCACAGTGAGGCCTAGTTACTTAACCTCAGCTAGTTAATTTGGCTGAGGTTATACTTATGGGTGCAGGACTAATACACCTATCAGAATCATCAACCACGTCACCGGACAAGTGGAGGTTCCAGTTGATGAGGTCACAGGTCAGAGCTTATGCAAGAACAAGGAAGACTCGGAACACGTGGACAAAACCGTTATGACCAAATTATTCCCTCACGTGAGGGAATATTTGGTCATCATTACCTATATGGGGAACAATTAGGTGTCCTCATGAGATTGTCTAGTTCATCACACTCATGCTCATTGCATGCTTGGGGGGCACACTACACCCCCCAAGCACTATATATACTTCTCTTCCCTTTCCTTGTAGAGAGATCGATACTGTAAACCCTAGCGGAAGCTTTGTTAAACTACACAGTATAGAGAAAAAGTGAGTGTATTGTGTCACAAGGCCATAAGAGCCCTTATTTTATAGTGAAGATCACTCACATACACAGTGGACGTAAGCCTAGATAGGTTGAACTACTTATATTTATGTGTTTCTACTCTTCTTCTCACCTCCTTCTATATCTATATTGCTTACTTGCTGCCATTGTTATACCAGTTTGAGCTCTACAACACCTTGATTTGGTGGTGCTGATTCTAGCATCATCAGTTTTGGCACCGTTTGTGGGAACGAGAAGCCATATCTCTTCCTTCTTGAAGCTTAACCTCACCGGAGACTCTGGTGGTCAACCAATCCTCCCCCTTTTGAGGAGTTGTTTCATCATTGAAGGAGATCCATTAAGGTTTTCAAGCTCACTAGTTTCTTAATCACAGCTCAAACATATGGCACCAGAGTTACCACCATCTCCTCCACCAGCTGGTGGTGGAGGGCAAAGTTTCAGCCATGCACCACCCCAATCTGAGATGGTTGAGGTCTATACACCCTTGAAGTCCTTGGTGGCCAGTTAATAAGTTATGCAGGACAAATTTTCCCAAATAAGCCAAAATGTGATGAGGAGGCGACCAAAAATCTCACCGGAGATGATCACTCCAGCAGCTGCACAAGAGCAATACTAGGAGGCCAGGGGATTACCCCAGGCACCACTCAAAGATCTACCTCCTCCCCAACGGTGGAGGGACATTGCTGACCATAGGTATTTACACCTGGGAAGGCAAGGACACCCTTTCCATGAGGACCAATATGATGATGTGGAGTCCTAAGATGCTCCAGTAGAATGATGGGAGCCATTTGAGATTTCCAACAATACTGTACGACATGTTCACTAAAGCCGAGGTCAGTGCGAGATATGAGATTCTGATGTTCACCCAAGAGGCTCATCATTTAATCGATTGAGCAGAGGGTTGACCTTTGAAAGGCTCGACCCAGTCAATGACCGGAGGGAGAGGTTATCAAGGTCAAGAAGTCTTACTCCAGAAGATATGGGGGAGATTATCGGCCCCCTCGTGGCCGACTAGGGCTGTGTTTTTTTTCGAATGTAAGGACATTTTTATCATGTCCGTTATCTTAATGTTTTGTATGTCGTACGCCGTTACATTTGGCACGTCTACGCTCGATCACATGTGGGAATCAAGCATCATTCTCCTCCATCATGTGTCCTACATCGGCCCCAACGACTTCGAGTTCCGTGAAATATGGCACGAGACGACTTCAAGTTCCGTGAAATATGGCACGATATGGATGTTCAAGGGGAATTGGGGAATTGTACAGCCATCGACTGGAGAATAGGTCAAATGAAAAGTTGAAGAGCTTACTGCAACAAAGATACTGGAAGAAATGACACCTCAATCCAAGCTACGGTGAAGAAGCTATGGCCCTTTGAAGATGGATCAAATTCCAAGGAAGGAATCAGAAATCCAGAAATCCGGACCGGTCCGCCTCTAATTAAAAAGAACCGATTCGCGAGCGAATCGATCCGCCTAGTCCCGGACCGGTCCGCCTTGCTTTGGCCAGTGGACCCCGGATCGAATGAGAACCGAATCTGCTTCAAATAAAAGGAACCGATCCGCTATCGGACCGATCCGCCTCAGGCCCGGACCGGTCCGCCCTGGATAACCACGAACATATCGTATGGAGATTTTTAGGGCAAATGAATTCTTATTTATACCACGATCGGGGAGTTGGTTTTCTTAAGACTTACACACGATGTTCTGAGTTCCATAACTCTCAAGTCTTCATGGTATTTGAGTCCCTTGATTCATACCCAGGATTCACACAACTTCCAAACCTATTGTGAATGAATTCTGGTAACCCAAGAACACCATTGCTGTTGTTCAACCTTTGTGAAGTGGACCGCTTATTCCTCTTCATTGCTGCCCTACTGGAAAGGGATATTCCAGCCGCGACTACAGAATCCGATACCCGAGGGTAATTCTTAGTCAACCTGTATTTCATTGTAATCCGATTGTAAACCGTCTTTTACAAATTATAGTGATATACAAATGGTTTTGCCCTTGTTGGGGATTTTTCCTTAAACTTTGTGTGTTGAATATTTATTGCATGATTTCATATTGTTTCAATCACACCTAGTTGCATGCTTAGGGTTAATTTGGGTTAAAAATGGTATTTATTATATTATTTCTTAATTGAACGCAAGCGCCAACTCTTTCAAATTGGTATCAGAGCAGGTTACGCTAATCTATCGCGTATTCCTTTTTTCGTAAATTTTTTCTAAGATATCAATTTTCTGAAAAATTGATCTTTGAAAAAGTGCGTGTTCATATGGAGAAGTCATATTATAAAATGCCTATTTTTGACGGGTCAAATTATGCTTATTGGAAAGCCCGTATGAGGTCGGCTTTAAAAGCCATTGATGAACGTGTCTGGATTTTGGTTGAACGAGGGTGGACTCCTCCCACCGTGACTGTTGATAATGTGACCAACTTGAAACCTGACATTACTTGGACTTATGAAGAATTTAAATGGTCTTCTTTTAATTCTAAGGGTCTAAGTGCTATTTCTGGGTCTGTCACACCTGATGAGTTCAAACGCATAATGACGTGCACCACGTCAAAAGAAGCATGAAATGTTTTGCAACTTACCCATGAAGGAACAAATGCTGTTAAAGAGTCAAAATTGCAAAATTTAACAACTCAATTTGAAACCATCACCATGCATGAAAATGAATGTTTTGATGAATTCTATGCTAGGCTTTCTGACATTGTTAATACTAGCTATAATCTTGGTGAACATATTCCTAATGCTAGAGTTGTTAAAAAGATTCTTCGTTCCCTTCCCAAGCGTTTTATACCTAAAGTCACTGTACTAAATTCCTTGGGTAATTTAAATACTCTAAAATTGGAAGAACCGGTAGGAGATTTACAAACTTATGAAATAGACGTGTTTCCTAAATCTGCCAAGCCAAAAGATAAGGGAATTGCCCTTAAAGCCCAAGAGAGAAAAAGTGAGGGGTCAGCAAGAAAGAAAGTCGAGTCATCTAGAAAGATAGAAAATTCTGATTCTGAATGTGAGTTTGACTTAGATGATTTGGCATTATTTGCTAAAAACTTCAAGAAAATTCTGAAATTTAAAAAGGGTGGAAACTTCAAAGATAAAAAGAATTTTCAGAAAAATAAGTTTGAAAAGAAAGATTTCAAAGAACCCCCTAAAGACAGTGAGAGGTGTTTTGAGTGCGACGGTAAGGGACACAGAGCGTTTGAGTGTGCCACTCGTCTGAATAGGGAAAAGGGTAAAGCTGTCCTAAATGCTACCCGTAGTGACGACAGTGAGGTCGAGTCGGTGGACTCGGGAGACGAGTCACCGCATGAGCGTAACTTCACCGCGTTCATGGCTAGTCATGTGAGTACTCCTAGTGCATCTCACAACGATGAGGATGCTACTTCACAGGGACATCTCGACAGCGAGAGCGAAGAGAGTGAGGATGGTAGTGAGGACGAGAGTAACCTTCAACGCGCCTACGCCGAGTTATATAATGAGTCTTTCAAAACTAAAAAAAGTAACAAGGCGTTAGTTCTTAGGATCACCGCGTTAGAAGAAGAGTTAAGAGAGAGAGAGTCCTCCACCTGCACCGCCATGAGAGAGAGAGAGTCTGCCTGGTTTAATAAAGAGAATTTTCTTAAAGAGAGAGAGAGCAGTTTTGAGAAAGAAAAAGCAGACTTGACTACACAAGTGGCTAGTCTTACGAGTGAGCTCCATTCCTCCCTGAAAACTCGAAAGAAACTTGAAGCCCTTGTTGCTCAGCTTACTCATGACCTTGAGAGAGCTAGGAAAGTCAAGGTACAAATCGAGGACAGATCTGGGAAGATGGGAAAGATGCTCTTCGGTCTCGCTTTAGGTTTTGGTGACAGGCAAGGAATAGGTTTTGATGGTGCCTCCACGTCCCAAATTGCACCCGGACCAATTCCTGAGTTTACTACGACTCCTTATGGCCGTCATAAAAAACCAAGAAGGAGAGTTCAACCAAGAAAAGCAAACAAAAGTCCTCCTAATACTGTGCTCTTTTGCTCCCATCGCAAAAGAAATGGACACCTTAGGGATGATTGCTATAAGTTGGGTCGGACACGACGTACGTTTGCTCCACCACATCTGACTGATGAGTTTGCCAGTCTGAGAGAGCGAGTTGAGTTTCTAGCCACCACATCACAGAGTTTGATGGAGGAATTCCGACGGATGACCTTACCATCAATGAATGCGCCCCGCATTCCGGCTAAAACCAACAACAACAAGGGAATACAAAAAGGTACCTACTCTTGGGTTCCTAAGAAAGAGAAAAAGGCCCTTGTTGTCCATGTCGCTCTCAAAGCCCATAATACCTCACAGTGGTATTTTGATAGTGGATGCTCCAGACACATGACAGGTGATGTCTCATATTTTACCCATCTTGAGGATTATAATGATGGGAGAGTCACCTTTGGAGATGGTAGCAAATCTAGCATAGTAGGACGAGGTACAGTAGAGTTACCAGGATTTCCAAAGCTAGAGAACATGCTGTACGTCAAAGGTTTGAAAGCAAACCTTCTTAGCATCATCCAGCTGTGCGACGATGACTTTGCAGTGAAGTTTGACCGAAAAGCTTGTAAGGTCTATAATCAAGCCGGTAAACTTTTAGTGCAAGGGGTGAGGACAGAGGATAACTGCTATGGGACTGAGCCCACATCCTCACTAGTTTGTAACAGCGCCAGGATCACTCCTATGGATCTGTGGCACCAACGTCTATGTCATATGAACGTTAGAAACTTATCTCGTTTAGTCAAAAAGGACCTGGTACGTGGCTTACCATCTCTTGGAAAGCCAACTTCCATGATTTGTTGACCCTGTCAGTTGGGAAAACAAATACGTAGCCCTCATAGGAAGTTGAATTCCATTACCACCTCCCGTTCTCTTGAGTTGATTCACATGGATCTTATGGGTCCTACTCGCACGGAGAGTCTAGGTGGTAAGAGATACATTCTCGTGATGGTAGACGATTTCTCTAGGTACTCCATTGTAGGTTTTCTGAGAGAGAAATCCGATGCTGTAGAATTTTTGACGACCAAGTGCCGTGTCCTGCAAAATTAACACGGTGTCACTATTAACAGAATACGTAGTGATAACGGCACTGAATTTAAGGAAGCAAAGGTGGATTTATCTGTGATAGCCTTGGGATCAAACATGAGTTTTCTGCTATGAGAACTCCTCAGCAAAATGGGATTGTTGAGAGAAAGAATAGAACGATTCAAGAGATGGCTAGATCTATGCTTTTAGGTCGTAAAGTTTCTAGGAGATTTTGGGCAGAGGCAGTGTCTACTGCATGCCACACGGTGAATAGGGTGTATCTGCGTCCACACACACTTCACACTCCGTATGAGTTGTGGACTGGCAAGAAGCCCAACCTGGCATATTTTCGTGTTTTTGGGAGTAAATGCTACATTCTACGGGATAGAGAGCAATTAGGAAAGTTCGACTCCCGGAGCGACGAGGGAATATTTCTAGGATATTCATCAAATAGTACAGCGTACCGGGTATTTAACCTGAAGAGCTCTAAGGTTATGGAATCAATAAACGTCACCGTGCAAGATGATGAACCCCCAACGGTTATTGATCCCAACCTTCAGTGTGAGGATGAGGACTGTTCTGACAGTGATTTATCTGTTCCTCTCTCCCACTCTGTGGACCCTATTCCTGTGTTAGGGGACACACCTGCTTGGGTTCGCAAGAGTCATGATCCTTCAGCCATTGTTGGCGATCCCACTCTAGGGGTCAAGACTCGTGCTCAACTAGAGAACGTTGTTTGTCATCATTGCTACACGTCCAAAGTCGAGCCCAAGAACCACAAAGAAGCACTCAAAGATGAACACTAGATATCTGCTATGCAGGATGAGTTGCTTCAGTTTAAGAAGAACAATGTCTGGGAACTTGTCCCCCGACCTAGTGATACTAATGTTATTGGTACCCGGTGGATTTTCAAGAATAAAATGGATGAAAATGGTACCATAACCAAAAACAAGGCTAGGTTGGTCGCTCAAGGCTACATACAGATAGAGGGTGTAGACTTTGGGGAGACATTTGCTCCTGTTGCGAGGCTTGAGTCCGTCCGCTTACTTCTCGCCATCGCATGTCATTTGCACTTCAAGTTATATCAGATGGATGTCAAGAGTGCCTTTCTGAATGGCATTCTACAGGAGGAGGTTTATGTGGAACAACCAAAAGGGTTTGAAGACCCTAAGCACCCTGATCACGTCTACTATCTGAGAAAAGCCTTGTATGGTTTGAAGCAAGCACCCCGTGCTTGGTACGAGAGGCTTACTTCCTATCTCTTAGCCCGTGGCTTCAAGAGAGGGGGAGTTGATATGACGTTGTTCGTCAGGAGAGATGACGGTGCTATCTTGGTTGCCCAAGTTTATGTGGACGACATAGTCTTTGGATCTACATGCTCCCATCATGGTCACCACTTTGAGGAGGAGATGAAAAATGAGTTTGAGATGAGCATGGTTGGTGAGCTTACATTCTTCCTTGGTCTCCAGGTTCGTCAGCTAGAGGATGGGATGTTCATCTCCCAATCCAAGTATGCTAGAGACCTAGTGAAGAAATTTGGTTTAGACTCCGCTAAGCATGCATGCTCGTACACCTATGAGTACCACTACCAAGCTTAGTAAGGACACTTCAGGCAAGGATGTAGAGCAAACCTTGTATCGGAGTATGATAGGCAGTCTTCTCTACTTGACTGCTAGTCGTCCCGACATTGCCTTTAGTGTTGGAGTCTGTGCGCGCTATCAGGCGTCTCCTAAAGAGTCACACTTACTCGCTCTAAAACGTATTATCAAATACGTGAGTGGGACTCTATCATACGGTATTTGGTATTCCTTTGATACCGATGACCGTTTGTCCGCCTATTCGGATGCCGATTGGGTCGGGGACGTAGATGGATGTAAGAGCACTTCGGGTGGGTGTTTCTACTTTGGTTCTGCTCTTGTCTCTTGGTTGAGCAAGAAGCAAAACTCCATCTCTTTGTCCACTGCGGAGGCTGAGTACATCTCCGCCGGGAGTTGTTGCACGCAACTCATGTGGATGAAGCAAATGTTGGAAGATTATGGGATTTCACAGGACACCATATTCATTTCCTGTGATAACACGAGCTCGATACACATATCCCGCAATTCTGTCCAACATTCGCGCACAAAGCACATCAGGTTACGCGAGCACTTTATACGTCAGTTAGTTGAGGAGAAGGTCGTAACCCTGAGTTTTGTTCCTACCGACCGTCAGTTAGCCGATATTTTCACGAAACCTTTAGATGGCCTTAGATTTGAGAGTCTTAGGAAATCTGTAGGGATTTGCACAGTTGACTGAGGGGTTGGTCTATGTCTAGAATAGGATGCTTCTTCATGTTCATATCATATGCTTCCTATTGCTAGTCTGTTTATATGTACCATTACTTAGTTGTACAGTCTTGTTTTATTCTTGTTGCTTTTTATATTTCTTTTGAAAAATTCAAAAAGATTTTCCTTTAAGAAAAATTTTGAGAAAAAGCACAAAAAGATTTTATTTTGTTAATATTTTTTGAAAAAGACCAAAAAGATTTTTCTGTTTTTGCACCTTTTATGGATTAGCATTTAAGATAGCCAAGTCACAACTTCATTTCATATATCCATGTGACTGTTTGGTAGAGATTTGAGACGCTACATCATTTCATCCATGTGCTTAACATTGATTGGAGTCCTTGAGATGTAATTAGTGATATCTTCCTACATGTTTGACTCCTATATCCTTTAATGCACACATGCATGGCTATATTTGATTATTTCACTTGTCTATCACATATTGGCTTGAGTGTTTCTATCTCAATTCTGTCTATACAATGTACAATATCCGATAAAACTTGATAAGATTGGATTGCATGTAAAAACCATTTTGGTGAGACTGTGTGATATTTTGCATAACGGGGAGGGGCTGCGAAAGTTGATTCTTATCCTTTGCGCAAAAGCCACCGTTAAAAAGGACCTAAAAAATGGAGGAATTTTAATATCCGAGGTCCCGAGAGGTTAAAAGAGCCCGAACAAATTTATAAGGCAATAAAAAGCAATTCATGCCAAATATGGGCCATTTAGGTTTTCACCATCAATTCTCCAAAGTTTGAGAATTTAGTATACCTCTATTCAAAATATAAATCTGAGGGAGTTTGGTTGGAGATTGATAACGGGTTTGCACTTCCTTGAAAGTCCTGAAAAAGCATGAAAATCATTTTGGACGTTATTGGTGTAGAAATCACTTTGAGCTTTGATTTGTAGATTTGATATAGTCAATGTCTTATATTTCCAATCTTTTACACCAAAGGAAGCATGTGAGTTCATTCGTTAGGAATATCCAATATTCATCGTGCACATATGTCATGTTTGTATGCTTTGATTTTCCTATCGAATTTTGATCACACCCATTCTTTTACGCTATCACCGACTTGGTTGTTTTATGTTCATTCATGGTGTGCTTTTATGCCTTGTGTCACCCCGATACTTGATTGCTTGATTTATTTCTCTCATTTGTCTATTTGAGGACATCATAAAAAGGGGGAGAATGAATTATCTGATTATGGGGGAGTTTTGAAATTCTGATAATATCATCTTAAATTGATATATATGCTTATGTTTATCTCATTTCAAACTCGATACGTCACTTGGTATTTGCTTTATCTCATGTGTGTAGGTACATCCTTGATTATCTCTGAATTGCACACCCTGATGAGAAAAGATTTCAGATTCCTGAAGATTTGAAGAACAAACGATGAAGACTTATTCATTTGTATCTTTCCTGTTTTGGGTTCATGGAAGGGTAGATTTGTATAGACAATTTGTTATTTGATAATTCGGATGTTGGTTTTTATGTATGTACCGGCATAGACATAGGGGGAGATTTGTAAGGACATTTTTATCATGTCCGTTATCTTAATGTTTTGTATGTCGTACGCCGTTACATTTGGCACGTCTCTGCTCGATCACATGTGGGAATCAAGCATTCTGCTCCTCCATCACGTGTCCTACATCGGCCCCAACGACTTCAAGTTCCGTGAAATATGGCACGAGACGACTTCAAGTTCCGTGAAATATGGCACGATGTGGATGTTCAAGGGGAATTGGGGAATTGTACAGCCACCGACTGGAGAATAGGTCAACTGAAAAGTTGAAGAGCTTACTGCAACAAAGATACTGGAAGAAACGGCACCTCAATCCAAGCTACGGTGAAGAAGCTATGGCCCTTTGAAGATGGAGAAAATTCCAAGGAAGGAATCAGAAATCCAGAAATCCGGACCGGTCCGCCTCTAATTAAAAAGAACCGATCCGCGAGCGAACCGATCCGCCTAGTCCCGGACCGGTCCGCCTTGCTTTGGCCAGTGGACCCCGGATCGAATGAGAACCGAATCGATCCGCTATCGGACCGATCGGCCTCAGGCCCGGACCGGTCCGCCCTGGATAACCACGAACATATCGTGTGGAGATTTTTAGGGCAAATGAATTCTTATTTATACCACGATCGGGGAGTTGGTTTTCTTAAGACTTACACACGATGTTCTGAGTTCCATAACTCTCAAGTCTTCATGGTATTTGAGTCCATTGATTCATACCCATGATTCACACAACTTCCAAACCTATTGTGAATCAATTCTGGTAACCGAAGAACACCATTGCTGTTGTTCAACCTTTGTGAAGTGGACCGCTTATTCCTCTTCATTGCTTCCCTACTGGAAAGGGATATTCCAGCCGCGACTACAGAATCCGATACCCGAGGGTAATTCTTAGTCAACCTGTATTTCATTGTAATCCGATTGTAAACCGTCTTTTACAAATTATAGTGATATACAAATGGTTTTGCCCCTGTGGGAGATTTTTCCTTAAACTTTGTGTGTTGAATATTTATTGCGTGATTTCATATTGTTTCAATCACACCTAGTTGCATGCTTAGGGTTAATTTGGGTTAAAAATGGTATTTATTATATTATTTCTTAATTGAACGCAAGCACCAACTCTTTCACCAAACTTTCCATTTTTTCCGATTTTCGATCCGATTTTTTCCGAATTTGGAATGAAATTTTAGTTTGCCGATTTTCGATTTTCCGATTTCCGATTTTTCCAAAAAAAATCGGATCGGAAATCGGAAATAATTGTGAATTTCCGATTTTTCGATTTTTTCGATCCGATTTTTCCGAAACTATGGCGATTCGATTTTTTTCCGAATTATTTCCGATTTTTTTGGAATTATTTTCCGATTTCCGATTTTTCCGATTTCTTTTCCATTTTTTTGAAAGTTTCCCATATCCCACATCGATAGGGAGAGGGAGAGGGCTCCAAAATATGCTCTATAAAAGGAGAGTATCCTCCTAACTTCTACACAAATATGAAAAATGAGCCAAATCCTCATGTGTTTACATGTTGGGTTAAGTCATTTTCATTGTTTCTTTAAAATGAGAATTTCGAGTAATCGAAAATCCATAATTTATTTTTTTAAAATTTTGGAATTTCTGAAATTTCTGGATTTTTAATATATTTTGTGAATTTCCGATTTTTACCGATTTTCCGATTTTTCCGAATTCGGAATTTTTTTAATTTTTCGAAAAAATCGGATCGGAATAGTTATTTTATTTCCGAAAAAATCAGAATTTTTTCCGAATAGGCATTTTCCGATCCGATCCGGCCGAAACACATCCCTAGCCGACCCTCACATGGTCGAGACGGAGACCAGGTGGAGGTCAACAACCGATGTCGCATCGCAGTTGGGGAACCCCCAATTGAACCCTTGGAAGTGGCGGGAGACAACCTCGGTCAGGCCGACGTTGCTAAGCCATGGAATGACTCAATTCAAAGGCTTGAAGATAAGATTGGGGATATTCTAAAAACTCGAGACCCTTTGCGTAGGGGGTACTTAGAGGGTTTACCCTTCGTGATAAAGATCGTCAGCTTTCCAACCCCGGCCAAGTTCAAGCCTCCTATAGTGTATCCCAAGTACGATAGAAGCACCAACCCTGTCCATCACATTGAAATGTACCAGTCAGCAACAGATATCTACTCCATCTCTAATGAGATGAGGTGTTGAGATTTCTCAAGCACCTTAACCAGGGTTGCTTACGTTTGGTTCACTTCTCTTCCAAAGAATTCCATTAAGAATTTTAAACAGTTGGCTGAGCGATTCATCCATAACTTCTGCTTTGGGGTAAGACCTCAGAAAAAGATGACCCATCTTCTTTATGTCAAGCAAGGGAAAAATGAGTCTAAGAAACTACATCGTAAGGTTCAACAAAGAGAAGTTGGAAGTGGAAGACTATGAAGAAGGCATAATTATAATATCCCTCATCGGAGGCCTCCAAAAGGGAAAACTATTATGGAATCTTGCTAAAGACTGATCGAGTTGTTAGCAACAGCTGGGAAGGTTATAAATGCTGAGGAAGCATGACTGTTAAGTATGAGGATAAGAAAGGAAACAACAGTGGAAGCAAGTTTCAGAAAAAGAACAAATGTGGGAAGAAAAGGACGACAGACGATAAGTTTGTAGTCTACACTCCATCGAATGTAAGTTGTGAGCACATTCTCAGTGAGATAAAGAGCGATCGGTCTATAAGGTGTCCAGAAAAGCTAAAGGCTCCTCCTTACAAGAGAAATAAAAATTTGTGGTGTGAATTCCATTAAGACAATGACCATCTGACTAAAAAATGCTTCGCATTGAAAGACGAGATTGAGAAAATGCTAAAGGCAGGAAAATTAAGGAAGTATGTAGAAAAAAGTGCTTCACGGGGTGGACGAGTCGACCCTAGGAAGAAAAGGAATGATAAGTGTCGAGAGGATGTTCCTGCCAGGCGTGATGAGCCCTTAGACAATGATGATTACGACCCTTACCTCCCACTAAAGGACGACAATGTCCGAGTAAAGAGGTTAAACATTATCTCTTTTAGTGTTGGTATGATCTGTGGGGAACTAGCAGGAGGAGGCTCCGAGGTAGCCGACATAAAAGCTTATGTGGCAGAGGCAAAGGCAGTTATAAAAGCTGAGGTTGTGCACTCAACTTTAATTTATGTGAAATCTAAAAAAAGGAAGAAGGTAGGCATGGACACCCTGATAGTAGGCTTCTTAAGACTGGATTTTAAGGGTATCCTAGCTCCATATGATGACCCCCTCGTCATCACAACTAGAGTGCATGGATGTGAGGTGCCGAGGATCTTAGTTGATGGGGGAAGCTCAGCAGATGTTATGTTCTGGCCTTGTTTCAAGGCCTTGGGACTTAGCCGGGAGAGACTCATCCCCTACCACCATCCTCTGATCGACTTCAGTGGAGAGAAAGTTCACCCCTTAGGTATGTATGAAATGGATATAAGAATGGGGAATGAGGATGAGTTTCCAAAATGGTTAACTAGAAAAATCAACTTTTTTGTTATGGATGAGAACGTCTTTTCAGCCTACAATCTCATACTTGTACGAGTAGCCCTTAAAGTGTTCGGGGTCGTGCATTCAATAGTCCACCAGATGATAAAATTACCGACTCCTTATGGAGTAGGTGAAGTTCAGGGTGACCAAATATCAGCACGAGAATGCTACTTCAACTCTGATGAGGAAAGAGAGGCATAAAAAAAATCCACCTCTACTAACAACATTGACACTCTTGATCCGGGAGATGCGACAAAGCTCAAAAAGGGAGAGGCCACAAAAGAGGTAGAATACATCATCCTTAATGAGGACGAGCCAGAAAAAACCGTCCTCAATATGCGAGGACTTTATTGATCTGAACAAGTCTTACCCCAAGGACAATTTTCCCCTTCCTCGTATTGATCAGATGGTGGACACCATAACAGGTCATGAGATGATGAGATTTATAGATGCATATTCTGGATACAACCAAATCTTCATGGACCCGACTGATTCAGAGAAAATAACTTTCATCACAGACAAGGGTATGCATTGATACAAAGTGATGCCCTTCGGCTTGAAGAACATCGGGGCCACATATCAACGTCTAGTGAATAAGATGTTTGAGGATCAAATTGGAAAGTCCATTGAGGTTTATATGGACGATATGTTGACAAAAAAAGTTAAGGATGACACTCATGTGGACAACCTTGAAAAAACTTTTGATACCATTGATGAGTAAAGAATGAAACTCAATTCGGCTAAGTGCGTATTTGGTGTCAGAGATGGAAAGTTTTGGGGCTTCATTGTTAACCAAGGGGGGATAGAGGCTAATCCAGAGAAGATAAAGGCCTCGTTGGAAATAAAGATACCCAAGACTATCAAAGAGGTTCAGAGACTTACTGGACGAGTGGCTGCCCTTAACAGGTTTGTCTCTAGGGCCACAAATAAGTGTCTTCCATTTTTTAAAATCCTCAGGAAAGTCTTTGAATGGAATGAGGAGTGTGATAAAGATTTTAGAGAGATTAAGTCCTACCTCGGCTCTCCGTTACTCCTATCTCGGCCAATCCAAGGAGATAAGTTATATGTGTACTTAGCCATATCAGATTCGACCATTAGCGTTGCTATTATGAGGGAAGATAATGGGGATAGAAAAGCCAGTATATTTTAACAGCAAAGCGCTCCAAGGGTCTGAGCAGAGGTATCCTAGGATGGAGAAGTTGGCTTATGCTTTGATTCATGCTTATAGAAAGATGAAACTGTACTTCCAGACTCATTCAATGGTCGTCCTCACTGATTCACCGCTCAGACAGGTCATCCACAAACCTGAGAAATCAAGGAGACTAATGGCTTGGGCAATTGAGCTAGGAGAGTTTGATATTGTCTACCAGTCGAGGGATGAAATTAAAGGCCAGACATTGGCATACTTTGTGGTCGAGTTCACTTGGGACGAGGCCGAGGTTGAAAATTATAAATTTGAGATTATAGACAGTCAGACTGGAAGAAGTGTCGGCCCTACCACAGATGAGGTCGAGACACGCAAAGTTAGAGAAAGGCCAGTTGAGAATGAAAAGAGAAGATATCTCTTCAAACAAGGATCCCTGATAGAAGGAAACTTCTCAGAGGACAGCGCTGTATGGAGCCTTTACCTTGATGGGTCCTCCTGTGAAAATATAAGTGGTGTCGAATTGATAGTGTCGGCACTAGACGATAAAAAAATCGAGTATGCTCTGAGATTTAACTTCAAGGCTTCCAATAATGAGTCTGAATATGAAGCCCTGGTAGCAGGTCTCTCCTTGGTTTGAGCTCTTGGTGTCGGTTATCTCCTATTCCATAGTGATTCTAGATTTGATTATGAATCAGATCTTGGGGCCATATGAGGCCAAGGACGAGAGAATGACCAAACATCTGCAGAAAGTAAGGTCAATGATGAAATTTTTTAAGGAAGTGAAGCTGAAAAGGATACGTCGACTGAACAATGGTCGGGCCCATGCACTTACGAGGCTAGCCTCAGCTACAAGAACTAATATTAGAAAAATAGTGCCAGTAGAGATACTACTTCAGTCAACCATTAAAAAAGACGATAGTTCAGCTGGATCTTATCTTAATCTTAACAGAGGAGCTTCATGGATGAATCCTCTGTTCATATACGTCAAAGAGGGGGATCTACCTCCATAAAAAATCGGGAGAAGGAAGTTGAGATACAGAGTTGCCAAGTTCTCTGTTATAGGAGACACTCTGCATAAGAAGGGGTTTTTACTCCCATTGCCCGGATGTGTCCATCCATATGAGGTGTAATATATTCTTCAAGACGTGTATGACGGTTCTTGCTCTAGACATATTGGAGGAAGGTCATTGTCCAAACGGATCATAACTCAGGGATACTGGTGGACGACCCTGGCCAAAGATGCATCACCATATGTGAAGAAATGTGACAAATGTTAAAGGTTTGCTACCATCCCCCACCAACCTCATCAACCTCTGACCTCTATTATATCTCCCTAGCCATTTTCAGTTTGGGGAATAAATCTGGTAGGACCCTTGCCTAGAGAAGTGAATTATTATCGGTACTTGATTGTGGCGATAGACTACTTTTTAAAGTGGGTAGAGGCTGAGCCTATGATCACTATTACAGAACATAAGACCTTCCAGTTCATCTAGAAAAATATCATATGAATGTATGGTCTCCCAGATACCTTAATCTTAGACAATGGGATTCAATTAAAGAATGTATCTTTGGAAAAATATTGTGAAAGGGTTGGAATCAAATAATTCTTCTCCACCCCTGTCTGACCCCAAGCAAACGGGCAACCCATGGTGACAAATCGGATGATCCTTGATGGGATTAAGAAGAAGCTAAAGGAGGTAATTTTACAACCAGGTGTTTCATTTGTGGCAAGACTGGCCACAAACGTTAGGATTACCATTATATGGGTAGGGTTCAGCAGTAGTAGGGAGCCCGCCTGGAGCCTTAAAGACCTATTTTCCCTGTCACCTTCCCAGCACTAGCACCCGTACTAGCCTTGCCTGTACACCAACCATTCCAGTAGTCCCATCCTAACAAGGGTAGTTATAGTATGGGCGCGTATATCATGCCCACTAGGCTACAGATCCATAGGCTCCACCTATTGTTGAGGGTATGTTCTCATCCATGGTACTTTAGGGCATATTTTATTTGACACTAGGTCTTCACACTCGTTCATAGACACTAGATTTTCACAAGTCGAAAGGTTATTAGAGATGACAGATAGTACAATAACGTGTGTAGATTCCCCATTAGGTAACGGGACACTGATTTTCTTTATATGTCGAGGTGTGAGTATAGATATTGGGAGGCTAGTTTTGCCTGTTGATATGCTTGTATGAGATATGTTAAAGTACAACGCCATCATAGGCATGGGTTAGCTAGCCGAGTATAGGGCCATGATTGACTACTATAGTCAGAGCATAGTGTTTGCAATTTTCAATGAGGATATATTCTTAGTGGCGATGCCTCGTGCTGAAGGAGGATCGTCCACACATCTATATTACATAGAGGAGGAGACCTCTCATGGGGTGGTGATTTCCCTCGATTCGATTCCAATCATATGTGAGTTTGCTGATGTGTTTTAAAAGATACCAGGATTGCCCCTAGTAGAGAGATTGAGTTTTTCATTGGCTTAGTGTCAGGCACTCGGCCAATAGCTCGTGCATCGTACCATATGGATCCAGTGAAGATGAGGGAGCTACGAGACCAGATTAAGCAGTTATTGGGGCAGGGCTTTATACATCGTAATACTTCGGCTTGGGGTGCCTCAGTATTATTTATGAAGAAAAGAGATTGGTCTTTACGCTTGTGTGTGGATTATCGGGAGTTAAATAAAGTCACGATACATAATAAGTATTCGTTGCTCCAAATCGATGACTTATTTGACCAGTTGAGATAAGCAACCTACTTCTCTAAGATAGATTTAAGATTCGTGTATCACTGGTTGCGCATTTGGACTGCCTTTTTTACGTGATACGTGATATGGGTCCTATGAGTTTCGGGTTATGCCGTTTGGGTTAACCAACGCGCCGACTGTATTTTTGTACTTAATGAATAGGGTGTTCAGAGAGTTGTTGGATCAGTTTGTTTTCGTATTTATTGATGACATCCTAATTTATTCCCAGATGAAGGAGGAGCATACCGAGCATTTGTGTCAGGTCTTATAGATACTGCGTGAGCATCTGTTATATGCGAAATTTGAAAAATGTAAGTTTTGGCAGTGTGAGGTATAGTTTTTTAGGCATAGAGTTTCTAAGTTGGGGATATCGGTGGACCCGAGTAAGGTATCAGCGGTGAGGGAGTGGGGACAACCCACGACACCGACAGAGGTACGCAATTTCTTAGCATTTACAGGGTACTACGGGCGGGTTATTAGGGGATTCTTGAAGATTGGGGGTCCATTGACTAATTTGAATCGCAAATGTATACCGTTTATTTGGGATAACTCTTGTCAATTGGCTTTTGATGAGTTGAAGGACAAGTTAACTTCCGCACCCGTGCTTGCACTTCCCGGGGCAGGAGTGGAGTATCTTCTTTTCAGTGTTGCATCCCTATAGGGGCTTGGGGGTGTGTTACAACAGGAGGATCAAGCTATATCTTATGCTTACTATAAGCTTAAGTCTCACAAGTGGAATTACCCCACCCACGACTTGGAGTTAGCGGTAGTCGTGTTTGCGTTGCGAATTTAGAGACATTATTTGTCGAGGGAGATGTTTCGCTTGTTCACAGATCATAAGTCACGACAATACGTATTCACTCAGAGAGAGGTGAATATGCATCAAAGTCGGTAGCTTGAATTTGTGATGGATTATCAGTTTAACATCCAGCATCACCCGGGTAAGGCTAACGTAGTGGCGGACGCGTTGAGCCGCAGGCCAATAGGGGATGTAGCTAAAGTTTGGAAGGCGAGATAGAAGGAATGGGGATATCAGGATTCAGTAGCCCCAATCATTTATGTCAATTATGACTGTCACCCCAGATTGTGATGAGGGTGGTACAGGCATAGGCAACAGATTCTTTTTATCAGGATCGAATTAGACAACTTCTAGCCCGGGGAGCCAAGTCGTATTCTGTTAGTACAGAGGGGGGTTTACGATTCAATGAGAGATTGGTTATCCTAAGGGGGGAGGAGTTACAACACGTATTGATGTCAGAGTCACACGGGTCACAGTTTGCGGTACATCCTAGAAGGGATAAGATTTACCAAGACATTAAATGGCAGTACTGGTGGAGTGGGATGAAGAGAGACATCGTCGAGTTTATTTCAAGGTATACCACTTATTAGTTAGTGAAAGTGGACCATCAGAAGCCGACATGGGTCCTCCAACCGTTAGAGATCCTGATGCGAAATAGGAGAGCATTTCCATGGATTTTATTACTAGGTTGCCTACTTCATAGAGAGGTCACGATTCCACATGGGTGATGTGGATCGGTTACTAACGTAGCTCACTTCCTGCCCATTCAGACTGATTATACTACGGGATAGTATGTCCAGATTTTCATTACTGAGATAGTGAGATTGTATGACGCACCATTAGATATTGTGTGATAATATTTTCATGATTCTATTTGGGAGAGTTTTCAGGAGGGCATGGGTACCGAATTGCGGCTGAGTATGGCTTACCACCTGCAAATGGATGGACAAACGGGGAGGATTAATCAGATATTGGAATATATGCTACAAATGTGTATCCTTAACTTTTGGGGAGGTTGGGAGCAGTATCTTTCACTCGTGGAGTTTGCGTACAATAACTCCTACCATTTTATAATTGGCATGGCACCATTTGAGGCCTTGTACAATAGGCCTTGTCGTTTACCCTCTTGTTGGTTGGAGGCGGGGGACAATAAGTTTCTTGGGACGGAGTTGATTCAGGATACTTCGTCCAAAATAGAGTTGATTTGGAGTTGCATACGGATAGTCCAGGATCGACACAAGAGTTGTGCTGATGTTAAGCGTTTCTTCCCAGAGTTAGTGGGGGGGATCAGGTGCTGCTACATGTATCTCCTACAAAAGGGATAATGAGGTTAAAAAAGATAGGGAAATTGGCGCCAAGGCATGTGGGGCCATTCCTTATCGTTGAGAGGGTTGAGCCAGTGGCACATAGACTTGGGTTGCCAGAGTACTTGCATTGGATTCATGATGTATTTTATATATCTTCACTGAGGCGTTACCTCTGGGATGAGTTAGTCCACACTTACATTACTTTAGAGGAGATTGATTTGCAGCCCGATATTTCATATAAGGAGGGGATGGTTGCTATCTTAGACCATGGCGAGAGGAGACTAAGGTCAAAGATAGTTCCCTTTGTACGAGTTCAGTGGGGGCATCATAATGCCGACGAGTCCGCTTAGGAGTGCGAGGATGATATGCGCGAAAAGTATCCAGAGTTGTTCATACCAGGTATTTCCTTTTTTTAAATTTCGGGACGAAATTCTGTTATTAGGGGGAAATATGTAACCCCCCGTAATTTTATTAATTTTTATATTGGAAATTAATTAGGATTAATTAAATTATATTTTTAAAACTAATACGGTAAAATAAATATTAACTAGCAAGATAAGGGTCAATAATGATTTATATTGAATATTACTTAGTGAATGAGTAATAATAATGATAAAAAAATATTATGATTGTCGTGAGTGAGAAATACGACAATTACGATAAATTTAGCCTGGACGCGCGCGTCAGTCATGCCATAACTTAATTTTGGAAGTAAAATATGATTTCACTTTTGAATTCCATATGGTCATTTCAATTGTGCCAGTATGTTCGGAAGGGTTAAGATAGTTAAAAAAGTCTACCCGGGGGTTTTGTTTGGGTCCCGGGACACTTATAGGCTAAATCGGCACCCCCGAGGGGTATTTCAGTTTTTTGAAATATTGGAGAAAATATTCCACGAAAATTAAAGGATTATATCTGATAACACGTAAAGGTAATTGGGGTTATCAGTTACCAAACCAAAGGGAGAGTCACAAGAGGAAGAAATAAAGTTGTTCCTAAGGTTCCAAGGCAAAAAATCACCTTCTTGAACCACCACCATCATCTGATTGTAAATCAGGAGGAGGATAGCACAAATCCCACCATCACTTCTGCAGAACCCAGACTTACGAATTAAGGCAAATGTTTATCTTGAGAAATTTTGATTTGATATACCATCCATGTTAGAATAGGAGGATTATCTTATGAAATTTATGGATTTTGATGTTAAAATTGGAGATATAAATCATATTCTTGGGTAGGAATGATAATATATTTGACCCCTTATACATATAGGATGAATTTTATGAGAAATATCACAAAGTTGGGCAAGAAATCTGGAATTATGTTGAGGTTCTTGAACGTGAATAATAACCTAGGGTTTCAGAAATTAATCTTGATTAAATCTGATTTGAGGTTGTTCTGTAAAGATATAATGATTCTTATAGGTTAAAAATCGTAGTTACATGTTACTATATTAGTTGGGAGTTTGGGATAGTGTAATATTAGTTTGGAGGTTTAACAATGGTGAATTACCGTAATAGTTTAGTGAAGAAGATGATATCTGCTACGGCAAAATAATTTGTGTCCTTGGCCGAATCGATTCGGAAAGTAAATCGAATTGGACGAAGGTTGAATCAATTCGGTTTCCCAGAGTTGCATAACTTTTTTCCTTTTTGCTTAAAACTTATGGGAAATGATTTGGTTAACCTTTGAATTAATTGTAATCCTAATAAGATATATTCTATTTACCAGTAGGATAATGTTGGGCTTGAGGTTAGCCGCACGAGGATAGTTTAGGGCTAAAATTGATTAAGCTTAATGGGTAATGAAAGCTTATTCAGATAATGACTTCTTATCATGGAGAATTAGGGGAATGTATGACCAAGACCAGCAGGCCTTAAGTGGGATACCTACTGAGTTTACTTAAGGGACAATTGACAACCATTTGGGTATTGGGAAACACTCGGGATTATATAATAAGAAGTATTATGCTACGTAGAATATTCGAGAGTTACTATACTATGTATGGAGTATATAATAAAGGTTATGTGTATAACTATAATGATTTTATATATATATATATATAGGAGGTGTGTATACCTATTGTTTGAATTGTATTTAATCATACATACACTACTTGCTATCACGAGAGGTTTAGCGTCGTGGATAGTCATATTTTGATCAGCCCAACTGGGGGAATATTGACTTGTGCCTCAGGATATAGAACTTAGGGATTGAACACCACTTGTGTGAATAAGGGTGTGACCGGTCATTTGGGTGCGTTAGGTATGAGCGTATCCCAAAGGCTCAGAACTATGTTCGCCTCCAATATTTTGTGATTTAAGTTATGATTTGAGGGATATTATCCGAACTAGTGTCCTTGTATAGTACGTGATGTACCAGGACTTGATAGCAGAGTACCCCCGCACATCAAGTCTCCACCTAGGGGTATCGTATAAATAATTAAAAAGGTAGTATCAGGTGGTATGTGCAATATGGGTGGGCACTATAAATGATTAGATGCGAAGAGATATAAGCCAGACTAGTTTGGCGGGTAACATAACTAGGTGGGTTAGAGTCGTACGTTAGGCTTGCACATTAGTTGAGGGGTGAGGATCTCAAGTGAGGGCACGCGGTATTAACATGTATTTAATATCTTATCATGATGCATTTTAAACATTTGCAAAACTTTTTCAAACCGTTTTACTTCGGCTTTGACTTGTTGCAAATCCTTTTGTAAAAACCATTTTAGGTGCCCAGTCATAGGGACGCCAGGCATAGAAGTTCCTACATTTTATGTGTTGCAGCTACTGTGGAAGTTGCAGGACCTTGTTATTAGACGCCTCCACATTTATTCAGTTCTTAGTTATACTTACTTATCTCACATAATTCGTTACAATTTGCAGAGATTTTTTATTTAAACTTATTCTCGTTTATTTCGAGTATTGAATTATACCTCTCTTATGGATGAATGTATTTGGATTTTCTCCGGAGTGTTATTCCAGACTCAGTTATTTATTTATGTCGTTATCTCATTATTCATTGTTATGTTCATGGAAATGGTGAATAGTATATTTATGCCGATTATATTTACTACATATTACTAATAAGGATTAAAATGTTGACACCGAGCCATTAGGGTATTTGTAAAATGAATTAAACTTCGACAGTGATGCTAAGAATGACACTGTAATACCCCGTACTTTTATGGATATTTAAATTACATAAATGAGTGTAATTTGGAGATTTGAGGAATTTCTCTGAATAATAATTTTTGGAGTTTATGAGTGATTAGATGTTTAACGATGTGAGTTACATTTACTTTTGGAACTAAGTGAATGAGTTGAATTATTTTATTACATGTCGCAGTTGGGTAAAGCGACAAATGATAATATTTTAATTGGAAAACCCGTAATAGGATGTGTTGGGTTTAATTAGTGAATTGCAGTTAAGTGACTCAGATGGAGATTTCGAGTGCGCGGTTGGTTTTGGAATGGCCGAGATAATCAAAATATAGTATCCGAGACTAGCGTTTAGGTTTCGGGGATTTTTGGACTATTAGGGACTCGCAATTGAGTAAACGAGTCATTTTTGGGTTTCTAAGGGATAAACCCTTATTTATCTCTTATATAAGGCACGAGAGAGGGAAATATAAGGAAAGAAAATAAAGAATAGAAGAAGGGAAGAAAGGAAGAGAGAAATGAGGAGAGAAAAGGGGATTTCCAGCCAAACTCCGTGGGATTCGACTCGAGGTCGTCGAATTTTATCCACGAGGCAAGTGTTTACTTGCTTTATTTTTTTAAGCATAAATCTCATATTATAGTTGGTAGTGATAAAATATAAAGATTTTTGGGATGGGTTTTCATGAATCAAAATGGGTTTTTCGGAAGATTAACGAATAAACCCCGAAAAATATCCAATTCGAGAAACTTATTAATTAATTGAAATTAATTGTTGGATATGGGTTCTAGGATGATTAGAACCCTTTCTAGGTATGCATATATAATTGTTTGAGGTTGGATGACGATGAGAGAAAGAGATAAAATCTTTGGGGTATGTTAATGGCCGAAACAGCTTCTGAGAGAAGAAGCTGCCCTGATCGATCGATCGATCGACGGCCAAGGGTCGATCGATCGACCCTTCAGGATTTTTGACAATTTCGGCTTGTGTTGTTTAAATGGGATAAATTCCAAAATTTATGGTTTTTAATTTGTTTATTTGAGGAAATAAATATCCAACTAGGGGAATGTATTCCTAGTCGGTTAAGGGAGTTAAATTTGGGACTAGGAGGGTGCAAAAATGCGTGTCACTAAAAGAATAGTTTTGAGGAAAATAAATTGGGGAGTTAAATATTTGGGGTTCATAAATGTAGTGTAAGGACCTCTAAACTATTATTGGAGTGAGGTGTATACCTTGGGTTAGCTGAAGGTGAAATCCAAGAGTTTACTAATTTAAGGGTGTTTGGGACGAGTAACACTCGGGGTGATATTCAGGCAGGCGATTATATATATAATTGTGCGCATAGAAAATATAATTATATGTCGATTGTGTTAAAGTAAATCCTACGAGGTGACTAGGATGGGATTTGGGATATAGGCTAATGATGATTTAGCGGTTACCCGATACGTCTATTGATGACTATTGTCATATGAAGTGCAATACCTACGGAATTAAGATAAGTTGATAGCATACTTATCTAGTTAGTACGAATTTGTATATTCAGGCATATATATAAATCCTTAAAAGTGATTAAGGTGTGAGATATGTATTAAGTAAGAGAATAATTATAAGTTTAGTATTGTCAGTGTGAGAATACTTGGATACTGTTACGAATGGGAACGGTAGGAGTATTGGCTATCGCTATATGAGATTGACAATTATAGCTACATATATATATTTTAGAAGTGATGTAGATTATATATACGATGTGATTACGGTATATATAATATGATATGAATACATATATATATATCTATGTGTGATTGGTATATTTGTATCTTAGAGGCTAGTTCCATGGGCTTTTCCTGGCGTAGGGTTGGAACAACCTAATTATATATTTTCTCTAGTGCGATCCAGGGAGGTTGCACGATGTGGGTGAATCCCCTGGCTTGAGGAGCAGGGAGAGTATATCCCCAGGTCATAGCGTCCCGCATATGGGTGCGATATTATTATCCCACTTTCAGGAGGGAATATGGCCGCCTCCACCGTTGTGTATTTTACCATGACCATGAGTGAGTCTGACTTGGTACCGTGGTTGAGTGAGTAAACCCGGATTCGGATAGGCACTACGAGACTGCATCCTCGAGTTATAGCTACGTGGGATGGTTATTATGCTTATGATTGTGATAGGTATAATCATACTTGTTGCGTATAGTATATTGCTTGTATATGAAGACGAGATATCATATAGCATTAACGTGGGTAAAGAGAAAAAGGAATAAGGTTGTATTCTCATTCCGGGAGATTAGATCCGGATTTAAATTGTGATTCGTATATTAAACTGAGGACTATATATATACGAGATCGTATATAATAAAGTGAAAGTTTTGGGAATATGAACTGTATAGATATTTATCTATATATATATGAGTTCTATATATGCGTTATGTGCTGAGGGCCTAATGAATCTCAATGATCAACATTGCCAGGTAGTAGTGTATCGGGGAGGTTCCTTATTTAGATTTCGCTTCACGAGACACCCCACGCACGAACGTAGAGCAATGTCGGGAATGGGGAGAAGTTTAGCCCTTAGTACTCGGGTATGAGGATTTTTAAAGGATGGGTGATAGCGTTTAGTTAGGCAGGGTAGCTTAACTAGTAGGTTTAAAACGTATGCGATAGGTGTGCACTATTAGAAGAAGGGTGAGGTGTATCTCATGGGAGGGTGATACCAATTTAAATATGAGATAAACTATATTTTAAACATATGGCATTTATGCACTTGCAAAATATTTTCTAACTCTGGCTCTGACCCATGTCTCTATTTTCATTCTCTTGTTATATATATATATATATATATATATATATATATATATATATATATATATATTAGGTGTCTAGAAACAGGGACGCCTGGATGATGATTCCTTCGAGTCAGACATTGCTGCAGCAGCTGTGGATGCATGCAGGTTTACTTTAGACGCTTCCATCCTTGTAATCAAGATAGGAGGTATTGTAGAAACATTCAGGGCGATAGCCCAGCTGTATTTATTTATTCTTTTACAGCCTTTTAGTGCGGCATTCAATTGGGTTGTATTATGGTAAACCGAGTGTTTGGTTATTTTATTTTATTTCAGTTTTGTATATATATATATATATATATATATATATATATATATATATATATATATATATATTGTGTGATTGTTTTATTGGAATAGCTTGGTTAAAAATATTAGTTAAATAAAATTTTGATGCCAACCTAATAGGTTATTATTATTTAAATTGGTTTTCGATAGTGATGCTGAGGATGAACCATATGAGACTCCTGTTTTAATTTGGTATATGATTGATCAGCCGGTATTTTATTAGGCAGGGTGTCACAGACACCATTAATGATTCCTGTTTAATTTATTAATGGACTGATCACCCAGGATTAGAATAAGTGGGGTGTCACAACACGCAAGCTAAACTTTTCCAAAAGTTCTTTCCCGCTCATAGGACCAACTCTATTCGAGCTCAAATCCAGACTTTTAAGTAAAATGATAATGAGCCTTTTGACAAGTGTTAGGAGTGGCACAACGAGTTAGTCAATATGTGCCCATGTTATCGTTTTGAGAAGAGGATACTCATCTCCAACTTCCATCATAGGCTTAGTCTAATATCAAAGCAACTCGTTGAAATAATGTGTTCGAGAGAGTTCTTTGGGTTAAATGCGGACAATGCGGAGGCCCGCTTTACGTATGTCATCAAGACTACTCAATATTGGGACGCAGCGAATCCCACCACCCAACCCAAATTTAGAATCACGTCCACAATTCCTTTCTCATTCGGACTCTACCACTTGGTCAAGGAAGCCGAGTTGAATCTCCAAATTAATCAATTAGCCAAGCGACTAGAAGGCTAGGGGAGATATATCCCGCCCATCTCGAGTTATAAAGGAGGAGATTTACGTAATTTGTGAGACGGGAGCTTATAAAAGGAATTTCAACGCCCGTCATGGGAATTCATTAAATTCCTCGTGGTGGAACCATCCCCATTTTAATTATAGGCAATTGAATGCGACGATGGACCCAAATCAATATGATGCCCAACAATCGCCACCACTTCCACCTTACCAACAAGTGTCGCCCATGCAAGTGCTTCCTCCCACGCCTTATATGATCCACAATGGAAGAGTCTCGAGGACACTCTTGCCCAATTTATGAAAACTTCGTCAGCGATAAATGCCCAAAATGCTAAAAAAATTATCGACTTAAAGGCATCGCTATCTAAGTTGCAATCCTTTTTGAGTGTCCAAGAGAAGGGGAATTATCCCACCCCAGCCCAGGGCCAACAACCTTCCTAAGGTAAAAAAATATGTGGGCTTTATTCCTGATGAAAATCAAGAGCAATGTAAAGCGGAATCTACGTTTTGGAAAAGTTGTTGACTTGTCACCTTCTCCCACGACGTGTAAAAAGATAAGGAGGTTTTGCCCGGCATGAAAGAGGTCGAAGATGTCCCCTTGGAAGAGAGTGAAAAAAAGACACGGTTAGGCCCAAAGTGGTAGTGAAACCCACTTTAGATGCACCAAACCCTCAACGGTTGGTCCCTCTTCCTGAAGGGGCCTCCCGTGATAATATTCTAGAGGTGCTAAAGCAAGTGAAGCTAAACCTACATTTTCTTGAGGCTATCAAGCAAATTCCCGCATATTTTAAGTTCTTAAAGGACTTACTCACGATGAAACGAAAATTAAAGGTAACGAAGAAGGTTTTCTTAGCACAAAATGTGAGTTCGATACTATTGAGTGACTCCCACCCAAGTATAAAGATCCCGATGCCCCCACCATTTCGTGCATTATTGGAGATAATAAAATAAAGAGAGCTTTATTAGATTTAGGAGTGAGTGTCAACATTCTACCCCATTCCATCTGTAAGAATCTTGATTTGGGAGATCTTTAGCCCACTAAAATTACTCTCCAACTTTCGAATCGTTCCGTGAAAGTATGCCGTGGGGTAGTTGAGGACGTGATCGTCCAAGTTGACACTTTCTACTTCCCTGTAGATTTATCATTTGGGACATGGAGGCCTAATCCACATCAAGTTTTCATGTTCCCGTTATTCTTGGTCTCCCTTTCCTAGCCACGACTAACGTGTTGATTAATGCGCGTAATGGGCAAACGCAACTCACATTCGGGAATATGACACTTTAATTGACTATCTTCAACATCACCACGCAAATGGGTGATGAGGACGATTTACATGAAACGGATCTCATCGAGGAGGTAGTACATGAACATTTTGAGGATAATCACGTTGGGGATCCACTTGAGTCATGTCTAGTGACGGTGAGTGAGAGCGAGAGAGGTTATTCCGAGTTCGATCTAGAGGCGAGTGGAATGAGAGAGTTATTAAATGAGGACGAGAGTGAGGAGGACGTTAGAGGTGTAAGTTAGGTCTCTCGAACTTAGGAATTACCATCGAGGGAATCATACATGGTTCCCTCCGACGTTAATTTTCCCAAACTCGAATTGAAGAAGCTTCATTCCAACGTTAAATATGCTTATTTGGGAGAGGATGAGATATATCTCGTTATTGTCTCCCCTACCCTAGATAAAGAGTAGGAAGGGAAGCTTATGGCTATTTTGAGGAAGCACAAAGGTGATTTAGGTTGGTCGATTACAAATTTAAAAGGTATAAGTTCCTTGATTTATACCGACAAAATTCACCTAGAGGATGACGTGAATCCCTCTAGGGAGATGCAAAGACATTCGAACCCGATTATGAAAGACGTTGTAAGAACAAATATCATTAAGTTGTTAGATGCGGGCATCATCTATCCCATCTCGGATAGTAAATGGGTTAGTCAAGTTAAAGCATTCCCAATAAGTGGGGAATAATCGTGGTTGAGAACACAGAGGGAGAACTTATCCCAAAATGTACCACCACTGGGTGGAGCGTTTGCATTGATTACCGAAAACTCAATTCCAACACTATAAAATATTATTTCCTTTTGCCATTCATGGACCAAATGCTTGAGAGAGTTTCGAGCCACCCATTTTGCTATTTTTAGATGGTTATTACAGATGTAACCAAATAGAGGTGGATGTGCTAGATCAAGAGAATACTACTTTCACATATCCCTTTGGCACTTTTGCCAACAAAATGATGCCATTTGGATGTGTAATACGCCCATGACCTTTCAAAGGTGCATGCTTAGTCTCTTTAACGACATGGTTGAGAGAGGCTTTGAGGTGTTCATGGATGATTTTAGTGTCTTCGACCCCTCTTTTGACCATTATCTTGCTAATCTTGAGAAGGTGCTATAATACCCCGTATTTATGTGTATTTGAAATTTAATTAATTCGAAAATTAATTGGGAGAAATACATTTTAATTAAATTACACGAGTGACGTAATTTAATGTGATTAAATAATAAATGTGATTATTAAATATTAATCGAGAGATAGATACTTATTGATATTATGAAATGAAATTTACTAAGTGTGAATTATAAATGTTGATGAATAGAAATTACGTCATAGCGAGTGATATGGGCGTAATTGGAATTTATCTCAACCAGGAGTCGCGTGTAGACTAAATTGGGGTTGAGATGGGCTATTTATGTAGAGTGACCCGAATGATAATTTTGAGGTCATGATTGAGTCCGAAAAGGGTCAAATTAGTCTGAGGAAATTTTAGGCTAAACCGGGACCATACGAGGGTATTTTGGTCATTTTATAATAGAGGGTAAAGAGACCTATGCATTTTGTAACCTCATATTAGATGATAGAAGGGTGAGGCTAGGGTTAGAAACTCAGAAATCTAAGAAAGGCCATTAGAGAAGGAAATGAGAGAATTCTTGAAGATTCTTGGAAGAATTCTTGGAGCTTTTAATGCATTCTTGAACACAAACATCTTAGAAAGGAAGATTGGAGAAGAATACAATCAAAACCAACATAAAGCCATGAAGTCAGACCCTACAGTACTAATGCAAGTGTTTATTGCAATTAATATGAAGTTATAATACCAATGTGACTAGGGTTTCAATTATAATGATTATTTTGATAATTATTGGAAGAAAATATTGATTTAAATGCATGTTTGGGTAGGAATTGCATGTAGAAAGAATTGATATCTGTAGAGGATAATAAAGTAGAGATTTGTATGATTATCCACGAATTGAATCTGGCTTTTAATGAATAATAGAGGAAAAACATGAAAACCTAGGGTTCTAGAGGATTAGATGTTTAAATCCATTCTCGAATGTTATTCGTAATGTTTTGATGCAAAAATTACGTTATAAACTATCCTAATACATGTGAGAAGGATTTGGGACAATTAGTTTTGAGTTTGGTGGAGAAAGATGGAAGTTATAGGTGTATTTATGGTGAAAAACGCATATGCGAAACGAAGAAGACAAAGTTCAGAAGGGCGAACCGGTTTGGTTCCCAGAAAAATGTGAAATCTCCCTTTTTGCCTAGAACTCCTAAATTGTTATCGAGAAAACTCTTGGGAGATTGTTAGAATATAATGAGGAATATTTTATATTGCAGTAGGCCATGATAGGGTTATGGGAGTTTAGTCGTATCGAGAGAATTAAGACGATGATTAAACGGGATTTAACGACAAAGTAATTAATTCATGAGAATGTAATTAGGGGAAAGCATGAGTGAGCTTATGGCATGAACCAGTAGGACAATAAAGCCTTAGCTACTGAAATAAAGGAAGGGGTAACTAGGGCCCTTAGAGTAGAGAATAATACTCGAATAATACGATAGTGAGTTAAATCGTAAAATAATAAGTACGGGGAGTATATGAGTGAATTATACTACGTACGAATGATAATAATTAGGTTGTGTGAATACCTACTGAATATGTATATATATATAGGTTGTGTGTGTACCTATATGATTGATATTATGAGTTAGCATACCTATGCTGCTTGCTATCACGGAGGTTCTCGCGTAATGGGCATTCCCACCTTGACGATTCCAGTGAGGTCTGAATTGGTTCCCTAGAACATATAACTTAGGGCGGCTCGCTATGTGATGTGTATTAGTGAGATCGACGTGTCATTTGGGTACGTTAGGTATGTGCGTATCCCAAAGGCTTAGAACTATGTTCGCCTACGCCGTTTGATATTTGATTTTGGGTTCGAGGAGATGTGCCGAACCAATAGTCCCCATTTAGTACGAGAGGTACTTGGACTGATAGTAGAGTATGCCTATTGTTTCACGGTGGTCCTATTGAGAGACACCGTATATATATATATATATATACATGATTGTGATTATTCTACTTATGTGTGACAGTAGACTGATAGATAGTGTATATCTAAAGAATGAATTAAGTAATGAAACTTAATTGATTTATATTATATATTAGTGGGTGAAATATATATTTGAGATAAAGTCTACTTACATGTGACAGTAGACAGTTAAATGAGATATATATCTGAAAGATAAATTTAAGTAGTGAAACTTAATTTAATTGGTTTAATAGTTAACATGCGAGAAATGTTACCTACGTGATTAATAACATACGAGAAATATTAATTCGATTAACGTACTGTATGGGTGGTACGAGGACTTAGATGAGATTAGTCCAGATAGATACTTATGTCTAGTTAGTTTTGGTAGTACATCTAGGTGGGATAAATAGAGAACGTTAGGCATGCACAATAGTTGAGGGGTGAGGATACACAAGAGAGTGTACGTAACATGAGTATTCAATAACCGATTTTGAACTGTGATAAACTCTTGCTAAATATTTTCAAAATGTTTCGAGTACTAACTCTTGCTATAAAAATATTTTCAAAACCTTTTAGATGTCCAGCTACACGTGGATACGTAGTTGCAGCACATGTGGATGCTTACAGAGTTTTGGATTGGGCGTGTAGGAATCTATTTCAGTTACAGTTTCAATTGGGCGTGTTGTCCCTTTCAGATTTATTATCTCAGTTCAGCCTTATTTTTTATTTGGTTGTTATTATTGGATTTTATCTGGTTTGTCTATAACCGATGGTTTATTTGGCAAGATTGTTAATTCATTCATTTTATTGTGTGTTTGTTTAGATATTACATGTGGTAAATGATTTATTTAGTTTTTCGCTTGGTTATTTTTTGTCTAATGAAAGATAAAATTTGGCACCGACTTTTGAATACTAGGTGGTCAGTAAAGTTTTAAAAAGTTTCCGACAGTGATGCTAAGAATGAAGCATATGTAGATGCAGTTTTAATTTAATAAAGGCCTGATCACCCTATATTTAATTAGGCGGGGTGTCACGGGTGCTTGCTCGGTGTGTGGAAAAGAACTTGGTACTGAATTGGGAGAAATGCCATTTTATGGTTATCGAAGGAGTAGTTATTGGCGACATAATGTCATTCAAGTGGATAGAATTCGATAGAGCAAAAATTGACATAATTGTCGAACTTCCCCCCACCCAATTCACTAAAAGACGTGCGATAATTTTTGGGACATGCGAGGTTTTATCGTAGGTTTATTAAGCATTTTAGATCCATAGTTAGACCCTTAAGTAACTTACTCGTGAAGGATGCCCCTTTTGAGTGGAGTGAAGCGTGCCAAGAGGCTTTTGAGAAATTGAAAATCATGCTTGTCTCCACTCCCATCATGCAAGCTCCAGATTGGACCCTTCCATTCAAGCTCATGTGTGATGCGAGTTACTATGTGATGGGGTCTGTTTTAGGGAAGGAGAGATAAAAAGGCCCTTGCCATATACTAAGCTATCTAGACATTAATCGGACCTCAATTGAACTACTCCACCACAAAGAAATAGTTGCTAGGGGTAGTGTTCACTCTTGATAAGTTCAATTCATACCTTATCGGGTCACCTATCACATGCTTTACCAACCACGTGACACTTGAATATCTCCTTTCCAATAAGAATTCAAATCCGCGCCTCATTAGGTGGATCTTGCTACTCCAAAAATTCAATCTTTCACTCAAAGACATGAAATGAGTAGAGAACGTCGTAGCCGATAACCTATCTAGGCTCTCGTCCGATGTGTGGTGACAATTATGTTCAACACAAATTAACAAGAAAAGATAATCACCGAATAAAATAAAGAATGAAAAGAATCCAAGATCACACGATACAGTATTTACGTGGTTCAACAAGAATGCCTACGTTCACGGTGGTGCTCTCAGTATTATTTCTATATACTCCGGGGAGTGTTTTACTGGAAATACAATGCGTGACTTTTGGCCCAGGCTTAGGGTTTGTTATATACATGCTTATTTTCGGGGAGTGGGGGTGTTGGACTCCCCCACGTTAGGCCATCACTTCCTAGAATATCTCCTTATGAGATTTTAGGAAGAGACTAAGTCATAACTAATTTCGGTAGGGATGCGAGGCTCTCAGACTTTGGGCCTTTATCGGGCTACTTTTCTGGGCCCGGGGTGGCTAAAATGGTACCCATAATTGCCCCTAAAGTTGTTGGGCCACAATTTGGGCTCAATAAATTTAAATTATTTGTCATAATGGATTCCTTGTAAATTGTGCGGCTCTTCACAGGATTGAAAACTAATTTAGGCAGCAGCTTGCTTCGTGTCCTGTGCGCGATGATTGGAGGCATCTAAAAGTCCTTTGGAACATTAGTTTGTAATTGTCGTTTCAAACTTATTTAAATTTTCTCATCTTCTCTAAGATCCTACCGTTGCACCCTCGTTCCCAGGTTATCATATTTCAATCTCAATCTCCTTCAGACTTCGCATCATCCCAAGCCAAGTTTTTATTTCATTAGTTCTTCTTGTTCTCTTTCTGTGCTTTTTTCTTTTGCAGTCTCATCGCATTTATAGTTAGGGTTTTGCAAATGGCAAAAATAGGCAATAGGTCGGTAACTGAATTTAAGAAATATTACAACATCCCAGATTGGGTAGACATTAAGTGTGCCCCTATCCCTAAAAATGTTAGAGAAATAGAGGGTGCTCACTGGATTCACGTTCTTTTACTGTCCTGGGGGGGCTCACTTTCCCCCCAAGTAATTTGTTTTTACACTTCTTTGGTTCCTTCAATATTGTCCCCGCATAGTGTTCATCAAATGTTTATAAGATAATTAATGGTGTCCATAGAATAAATCACCTCTATGACACTCTAGGGCTTGCTGAGATATGATTCTGCTACTCTTTCTTGCGAACAAGTTCTGGTCTTCTTTACCTTATGGTCAGGAGTCCTGACAGGGTACTGGTAGTAAATCTACCTGATTCCCACAAGGATTACTGGCAAGAGGGTTTTCTTGCTAGAAATTGGCAATTTCTTCCCTATACCGAGGGGTCGAGGTCTGACAAGTTCACGGTCCCTTTTATGGGGATGAGTACATTGGTAGGCTTAATTTTTGTTCTGCTCTTCGATCTTCTTGTTAATGTATGGTTTCTCTGATATTCTTCTCTCTTCTTTTCAGCGAGGATATAGAATTTGGAACCTGCTCTCAGTGAGGTTCGAGCTGCCGAGATGATTAAAGCTTGGAACATTAGAGAACCTTTGGCTGACGGTGAACATCCTCGATCTGCACTTTTCTTCTGGAGTATAAGAATATTGGGTCTAGTTTCATCACACGACCTGTAGACAGCATCCCCAAGTTGGGCATTACTGAGGAAGTTACTGCAGACCCCATCCAGTTGGACGAGGAAGAAAGCATCTCTGCTGAGGACAACGAAGGTGATACTAGGGGCGCTACTGAAGGTGGTGCCAATGAGACGAGCTCTAGAAGTGAAGGGTTTTCTAGTTCGAAAGAGGCTTCAGAAGCTCTAGAGTCCTCTAGTAGTTAAGTACTTCCATCGAGGAAGATATGGCTCCTCCCAGGAGGAACCTGATCAGGGATGATGATGATGAGGATGATGTGCTCCTTTCTAGGCGGGTGAAGAAGAAAAAGTATGGCAGTTGAGAAGTTGCCACTGGTTCTCAGCCTGTTGCCAATGAGTAGGAGAAGAAGAGGAGGGAGGAAGAATAGTTAAGAGAGAAAGAGAGAAAGAAGGAAGAGGAGAGGAAGAAGGCAAAAGAGAGGAAGAAGGTGGAAGAGAGGAGGAGAGCTGAGAGGGAGAAGGAGAGGGAAGAGGAGAAAAGGAGGGTGGAAGCGAGGACGAAGTCCGGTTAAGCTTTGGTGCCCGTATCCGCGTTGCTCGAGCGGGCCTCAGTCGCAACCTCTCCCCGGTTGGCTCCTGCGCTGCTCGAGAGAGCAGTTTTGTTTACTGATCGATAGAGGGCAATGGGGACCGACTAGTTAGCTCTGCAAGCGAGTCAGAGGATAGCCTTGGTAAGTTTATTTCAGTTTTTTAATACTCATAATTTTATGTTCAATGCTTTCTTCTAATTCTCCCTTTTTACTTCCAGTTCGTGACCTAATTCGCTGTTCTTTACCATACTCGCGACGAGCTGGTGAGTAGGAATACGGATTTAGAGAAGCAGATCATTGTACTTAAGAGGAAAGGCATCGAGATGGAGGCCGGTCTGAAGGCTATCGGTGAGGCCCGAAAGTCCTCTGATCTCACCCTTGTTGAAGCTAACAAAGCTAAGGAAGCGGCGATCAAGGAGCTAAATGAGTTGAGGCAGTCCTACGATTGGGTCTACACGAGTAAGCTGGACGTGGTCGAGGAAAACAGGGTGATATTTGAGAAGGTGAAGAAGGTGGAGTCTGAGGCTGCTACCATTAAGGAGAATTCGTACAACTCTGGGTGGGCTGTCGCATATGAGGACGCTGATGCTCAGATAGGCAACACCAGTCGATTGAACTTCAAAAAGGGTTGGAATAAGGCTCTTCTGGCTGCTGGGGTGGACGTTGATTCACCATTATTCGACGAGAATGATCCAGGCCGGAAGCCTGTTGTGGATGAGGCTCATGCCCCGGCTATTAATATTGGTGTTCTTGCATCTCTCACTATTCCTGCTGACACTCCCTCCATTCAAGGAACAATAGTTGCTCCATCTGAGGGAGGTGCTCCCGCTGCTGTTGACAAGGAAAAGCAACCAGCGACCTCTGAAAAAACTGAGGTTGCTAGCTAGCCTACTTTTTGGACTTTATATATATTTTTTGCTTTATTTGCAATGCGCTCCTTTAATTACCGATGTAATTGGACCTCTTTATTTGAATGAAATGAAAAGACTTTCCCTTCTACATACTGATTCTTTTGCTTTTGAATGCTTGTATGGCATGTAGTTGATTGATGTAGATGATTATATACCTGCCACCTCTCAACTGGGAAGAATCCTTGGTCCTAATGCGAGCAATCAGGTTTGCCAAGCCTTCGTTAGGATTTTCAAGTCTCTTAGGTCGAGGAATAAAAGCTTTAAAGACCAGTCTAAGCTCGTCGCCAAACTAAAGGATAGACTTCAGGAGATGGAAGAAGTTGGTGCCTCTGTCCAAGAAGAAGTGAACACTTTGAGAGCTAAGCTTTTAAATGCCTCTGAAACCAATCAAGTCGGAGAAGTTCTTCAGCAGGATAACGAGACTCTGAGGAGGGAGGTATCACGACTCAGGGAGCATGCATCGAGCATCGCACCTCGTATTTTCTGAGGTTCCTCTTCATCGACTGTTCCGTGAGCTGGCACAGGACCAAGCGGTGCCCCTCCAATTTTGCGAGGTTCTACCTCATCGGCTGCTCCGTGAGCTGGTCTAGATGCAGAGGGTCCAGCTAGGGAGATGGACGATCTTCGATAAGATGTCCATCGAGCATACGTGATTAGTATTGGGCTTCAAAGAGATGTCACACGGCTGAGGCATTTTTTCAAAAAATGACCTCGGCAAGTGTGGGCTGATGGTTATGACCAAGGTTAGACAGATGCTCCGATGAGGTAGACAGAGTTTGAAGATCTTGCCTTTATTAGGGGATGGTTGAGCGCCCTCAGGGAGCTGCAGGTCCCCCGAAACTCGGTACTCTGGTATGATCACGAGATCTTTCCTTCAACTTTGAGGCCTAATCCTTTCAGGAGGGATGACCGGTGGGTCCTTATAGATGCTATTCTCAGGAAACTATTAGATAAAGATACGAATGAAGTCGAGGAAGAATTGGCCCCTCATCCGGACGATGGACGGAGATTGTAAGTGGCTGATTACCTTACTCAGAGGCGTAATCCCCATTAATATTTTCTTACTTCGATGTAACTCTTTGTAAATGTAATGAAGTAATAAAATATTTATGTTTGGGGCGTTTTGCCGACTAAACATGTGTTGTGTATTTTTACTTCATTAAATTTTTGTTTGATTATCTTGGGCTCTTCGTAGCCGACTAGATTTGATGTGAGTAAAGTTATTTGTTGTGTGAGTATCCTCCCAGTCCAGTATGCTTATGAGATACCATTCTGCCCTAGTTTACCTTTTAGGTCGTGTTGTCACACTCCCTTAGGCCTAAGTATGGCAATGGCGAGGACACACCTGGTGTTGGATGTTCTGTCCGATTAGGCTTTTTGAGCTAAACATTGTTTGGCGACCAATTCGACTTGGCCGAGATGCCTAAGGGTCCCATGTAGGGCTTCATATATTGCTAGGGGCAATGCTAAGAGGTTGTTCTTGTTTCATAATGAAAACCTGAGGAGGATGATTCCCTGCTTTTGAATACTGAGTGATATGCTCGTTGCTTGGAAAAGGTGTGCAAGTTATAGAGTTCATAATACAAAATTAACACTTCATAGGATGCCACTGCCAAACAATCTTTTATTAATCAAAAGCAATTAAAAAATGAGTTGTTAATTCCAACAATGCGATAAAAGATTAATGAAAAAACTAGAAATATAATTTTTTCAGCTTGCCTCCATTCCACGCTCAGGATATCTCTCCGCCCTCTAGCGTTTCCAAGTGATAGGCACCTTGTAGGTCGTCCATTGTCACCTTGAATGATCCTTCCCAATTTGGACCCAGTTTTCCATCAGATGGTTTTATTGCGCTGCCAAGAACTTCCCTTAAGACGTAGTCCCCAACCTGGAATGTCCTTGGATTGACCTTTTTGTTGTAGCGTTTTGCGAGCTGCTGCTGATAGCTCGCTAGTCTTACTAGGGATAATTCTCTGCGTTCGTCGTCTAGGTCAAGTTCAACGAGTAATGCTTCATCATTCGACCAAGGTGGATCTCATGGTTGGGAGTCCAGCTTCTAAAGGTATGATTGCTTCCATTCCATATGTTAGTGCGAATGGGGTTTCCCCCGTTGCTCATAGTGGGGTAGTGCGATAAGCCCACAGAATGTGTGGTAGCTCACTTACCCATGCGCCTTTATCTCGCTCAAGTCATTTCTTCAAACCATCGATCACTATTTTGTTGGAAGCTTCAACTTGGCCATTGCTCTCGGGGTAGGCAACTGAGCTAAAATGGTGCCTGATCCCATGGTCGTTGTAAAAACTCTAGAAGGGGCCACTCTCGAACTGCGTTACGTTGTCAGTGATGATGCTTCTGGGGATCCTAAAACGAGTAATTATGTTTTTCCATATGAATCTCATCATATATGTGTCCCTGATGTTTGTTAGCGGCTCTGCATCGATCCATTTAGTGAAGTAGTCTGTGGCGACCAACAGATACTTGCGATTACCGGCAACGGTAGGAAGATGGACCACGATGTCCATTCCCCATTGGGTGAAAGGTCAAGGGCTGGTAAGTGATCTTAGGTCGCTGGCAGGTTGGTGGACCATAGGAGCATGTAGTTGATATTTTTCGCACTTGCGAGCATATACTCCAGAATCTCTTTGCATGTATGGCCATTAGTAGCCTTCTTTCATTGCTCGAAAGGCTAGCGATCTCCCTCTAATATGACTCCCGCAGGTTCCTTCATGGATCTCATGAAACACTTGCTCGACGTCCTTTGGGTGAACACATTGAAGGTAAGGGCCGGTGAATGACTTCTTATATAGCTTGCCCTCAGGAGATATGTGAAAGCGGGCAACTTTGACTCTTATCTGATGAGAGGCATTCTTGTCATCTGGTAGTGCACCATCCTTCAAATTATCCCTCAGGGGATCCATCTAACTAGTTGCTGATTCGATCTGGAGAATACGACCCATGTCTGGCAGCTCTTCGCTCCGGGTGATGCTTGGCGGGGTAAGGAAGTCTATAGGGATTGTTATTTTCAAGTCGGAGTCGATTGCTGAACTTAGGGCTACTAAGGCGTCATCATGGCTATTCTGTCCTCTGGGAAACTGTTGGACACTGACTTCCTCAAAGTTGGACATTAACTTTTTTGCTAAGGCGAGGTAGGCTTCCATTCTTTCATCCCTTGCGTTGAAGTCCCCACTTATCTGGTTGGAGACCAATTGTGAATCGCCGAACACCTGTAGCTATTTTGCACCCAATGCCCGTGCCTTCTGCAAGCCTGCAATCAAAGCCTCGTATTCTGCCTCGTTGTTGGAGGTTTCAAATCTAAGTCTGATGCCTTGCTCGAGAATTGTATCTTCTGGAGTAACGAGCACAATGCCTACTTCTGCCCCCTTAGAGTTGGAGGCTCCATCAATGAACAGTCTCTAAACTCCTATCGGGTGATCTTCCTTTTTATCCATGGGTTGAAGTTGGTCGCAAAGCTGGTCGCCTATGAACTCCTTAATGAAGTGACCTATCCCTTGATTGCATTCCTTAGTTAAAATTGGATGTCAAATAGTTCGAGCTCTACTGACCACTTGTATAGTCTGCCAGACAGATTCGCTTTTTGTAGGACTACTTTAGGGGGGGGTGATGTAAGGACGATGATAGTGTGAGCTTCCAAGTAGTGCTTCAGTTTCCTCGATTCTACCACTAGTGCAAAGGAGAGCTTCTCAAGTGGTAGTTACCGCTGCTCGACGTCTAACAGGGTCTTACTCGCGTAGTAGACTGGGTGCTGGATTCCTATTTTTTCGCATACCAGTGCAGAGCTGACAATGTGGTTGGAAACATCAAGATATAGGTGCAGGGAATCATTTTCTTGAGGTGTCACGAGCAAAGGTGGTGTGCTGAGATAAGTTTTGAGATCTTATAATGCTCTCGAGCAATCTTGGTTCCATTCTACCGTTTTTCTTCTTTTTAATAAGTGGAAAAATGGCTGGCACTTCTCGGAGGACTTCGAGATGAACCTATTCAAAGCTGAGAGCATACCCGTGAGCTTTTGCACGTCTCTTATTGTGCGAGGAGGCTGTACTTTGTTGATTGCATCGATCTGGTCTGGGTTGGCTTCAATGCCTCTCTCGCTAACCACGTACCTGATAAATTTTCCTGACTGGACACCGAAAGAACACTTGCTGGTGTTGAGTTTCATTCGGTATTTCCTGAGGATTTCAAAGGTCCTTGATAGGTCTGAGAGATGGTCTTCTTTGTTCTTGCTCTTGACGATCATATCATCAATATAGACTTCCATGGTATCTCCCATCTGGTCTTTGAACATCTTGGTGACCAACCGCTGGTAAGTTGCTCCTGCATTCTTGAGCCCAAAGGGCATAACTTTATAGCAGTATAATCCGACGGTGGTAATGAACGCGGTATTATCTTGGTCTGGTGCATACATAGGAATCTGGTGATACCCCGAATATGTATCTAGAAAACTCATTCTCTCATGAGTTGTTGTAGCGTCCACTAATTGGTCGATCTTCGGGAGGGGGAACTGTCCTTAAGGCATGCCCTGTTAAGGTCAGTGAAGTCTATACAAACTCTCCATTTTTCGTTGCTCTTTGGAACTACTACTGGGTTGGAAAGCCATTTAGGGAATTAAACTTCCCGTATGGTACCTGCATCCAGTAGCTTATCTATTTCCTTTTCTACAGCTTTGGCCTTTTCGAGCGCAGTTCGTCGTGCCTTCTGCGCGATAGGCCTGAAAGTGGGTCGACGTGAAACCGATGACAAATCACATTGGGGTCAATTTCAGACAGTTCGTATGGTCCCCATACTAAAACTTCTAGATTTCTTCTCAATAATACCGTCAATTCCTTCTTTTCTTGATCTGTGAGAGAATCTCCAATTAAGAACATCCTGTCTTTCTTGCTCCCACCAGCTGTGATCTCTTCCAGGTTTTTAATGACCCGCTCAGAGGGGAGGAGCCTGGTCCCCTCCACCCCGGGTCTTCCATACTTTAATTACTATTTAGAGGATATCAAACCTTCTTGCTCCTCGATCTTCTCTTTAGCCTTCTCGACCTTTTTCTCTGGTTTCGGGCGAATGGCCGTTGTGAAGCACCTTCTTGCCATCGCTTGATCTCCGTGGATCTCTATTACTCCTCGCTCAGTCACGTACTTGAGTTTCTGATGGTAGGTCGACGGGATTGCCCTCATGGCATATAGACACTCTCTATCGAGGATAGCTTGGTATGGCGAGTCAATGTCTACTACCAGAAACTCGATCATCTTGGAGACACTTACTGCCCTTACTGGCAACACGATATTTTTCAATGGGATAGTTACTTTTCCAGCGAGCCAACTAGAGGGACAGTAGCTTCCTTCAGGTTGACAACGCTTAACTTTAACTTTTCGAACAGGTCGAGATACATTACCTAGGATGAGCTTCCCTGGTCGATGAGCAACTTCTCGACGTCATAGTTGGCTATCCTGAGGGTAATGATCAAGGCCTCATGATGTGGGGTTCTTACTCCCACCAGGTCTTCATCTGTGAACATGATGTGTTCGCTATAATCGACGTCATCTGCTCGCAGACGCTTTCCTGACTGTGTCTTTGTTGGATTGATCTGAAAGGCTTGCATTACCGCTATAAGCATTTTCACTTCCATCCGAGTTGAATTCCCTTGAATCTGCTTCACATCAGATGCCCCATGAATTACTATAAATTCATGGACAGCATCCTCCTCGAGTACATTATCGGACCTTGTGTCTCCATTGGCAGCAACCTTCTCCGCCTTCTTCTCCACAAACTCATTCAGATGCCCGGTCTGGGCCAATTCTTTAAGGTGAGACTTAAGAGCCTTGCAGTAATCAGCCTTCTGTCCTCCCTCTTTGTGAAAAGCGCATCTCAACGCGTTGTTTCTCTTTGAGGGATCTCCCCCCATCTCTCTGGACCACTTAACAAATGGCTCGTCTTTGATCTTCGCTAGGATCTTATAGATTGGTTCTTTGAAGACAGTATTTACTGCCTGAAATGCTTTCGAAACATCGTTCTTGCCTCCATTCTTGGAGCTACACTTTCCCCCATTCTTGCCTCCTTTCTTCTAGTTTTCCATTATTCCTAACATCTCTTGTTAACCGAAGGGATTTAAATAATTTAATTAATTATTTATTTCACTATCTACGCTCAACCTTATCTACTGGTCCGAAACCCGAAATCATTATAATAAGCTCGAATTATAATTTAATTCCCAATAATCCTTTTTCATAAAGTTACATTCTGCCAAGAAATATAAAATGCCGATTTGAGGCTTTTCTGATCAGATTTTGAAGAAACTTAAAACTACAAAGTTGTTCAGAACATGATTTTATAAAGGAAATCGTGTGCATACTACCAATCTCCACCTAAAACATACCTAAAATCAAGATACAATGTTCGTCATTTTTTAAAATAATTTCACATGCGTTCGACTTTCGGATTTGTATGAGTTCACTTCATTTCTAGCTTAATAATTTAATATCCAATTGAATCACATGCTTTTCTCAAATTTCGAAATCATCAATAAAATATATAATCCTAATCATGATTTCTATAATACCAATTGATATTATCTGAAATCAAACTTCCTAAACATGGGTTTTTATGCAAAAATTCTACAATTTAGCATGTGTTCTACAAACTCACAATTAAGAAAGTTTGAACAACTTGCCTCTTAGTATGATTCTGAATTTCTTTTGAAGAAGATGATGTGAGTTCCTCCCCCTCGTTCTTCTTAAATTTCGACGGTGTATGGTGGTGGTGTAAGATGGCTCTAGGTGTTGCTCCTCCTCTTAGACCCTTCACCTGCTTGAGGAACTCTTCACTTTATTGTAAAAGCTCTCACACTCTCTCCTTTGTTTTCCTCTCACTTTGATTTTTCAATTCCCCATTTGATTAGACAAAGAGTTGTTTTTAACATATCCTGCAACTCTTCATGGGTTGAAAATCTAAAGGTGAAAATTTGGCTTTTCACTTGCGAGGTCGACCCATAAATGACCCGAGACCCTATACATATGTCCGGATATAGTTTTCTCACTTTTTTTAGACTTACGGACACTTCTACACAGTCTAAATGACTATACGGGTTCAACATATTATACTTACTTCATAATGCTCATATTAAGTCTCGACATATCTCAAATGTGCGTCCCGACTAAGTAATTAATAATTATCATTTTTCTCACTTACGACACACTGTAACAGATTCCATAATTTATATTACATATTCTCTCACTAATATACATTTTAATTTATAATATTAAATATTATCTCAATTCACACTAATTAATATTTAATTCATTCCAAATAAATTTTTTAATTTAAATTTAATTAACCAAATTTAAATATCCATAAAAATACGGGGTATTACATACTTCCCCCCTAAGAACGAGATTTCATCTCGAAATTCGAAAAGAGAAAAATACCTGGCGAAAATAATTCTGGATACTTCTCACACATATCATTCTCGCGATCCTACATCGACTCGTTAATATTATAATGACCCCACTGAACGCGGACCAAGGGTATTACTTTTGACCTCAAACGTCTCTCACTTAGATCTAAGATAAACATCGGTCTCTCCTCGTAAGAACTATATGTCTGTAGATCAATCTCCTAAAGTGCAATATAGTTGTATGACAAGCCATCCCGATTATATCGTCGGAAAAAGGAAATAAGAAACGCAACATAAATACGATGTAAATGATCCAAAAATCCAAGTCTATAAGCTACTGGTCCAATCCTCTAAATTATAGAAAATGGCCCAACGTACCTTAGCATTAATTTCCCCCTTTTATCGAACCACATAACCCCTTTCATAGAAGATACTCGAATTAATACCTGATCTCCCACGATGAACTCCTTAAACGTCTTATTAACATCGACACAACTTTTATATCTGTCCTAGGCTATTCGTATACAACTCCAGATCAACTCAATCTTGGAAAAAGTCTCTTGAACGACCTCTAGCCATAAAAGTTTGTTGTTCCACACCTCTAACCAATAAGCAGGTTAACGATAAGTTCTCCCATACAATACTTCAAAACGTGCCATGCCTATAGTGAACTGATAGGAGTTATTATATGCAAACTCCACCAGTGGAAAATATTGTTTCGATCATCCTCCAAAATCTAATATACACTCTTCAAAATGTCTTCCGGCATCTGATTTGTCCGCTCGGTATGCCCCCGTCTGTTTGCAAATGATTGGTTGTACTCAAATGCAATTCCATACCCATAACCTCCTGAAAAATTTGCCAAAAGCGAGACATGAAAATCTTATCCCTGTCGGACACGATATCGATCAAAATTCTGTGTAGTCTCACTATCTCGGCAATAAACATCTGAGCATACTTAACTGTTATATAATTTGTCCTCACTGGCAGAAAATGGGATACTTTTGTCAATTTATCCACAATGACCCATATGGTATCGTGACCTCACTGATAAGTAGGTAACCCGGATAAAATCCATAGAAACACTCTCATATTTCTAAATAGGAATATCTTGTGGTTGTAAAAGTTCGGTTGGCTTCTGGTGGCCTACTTTCACCAACTAACATGTGGCACACTTTGAGGCAAATTCAGCAATGTCCCTTTTCATCTTACTCCACTAATATTGTTGACGCATATCCTAGTACATCTTATCTCCTCCGGTATGCACTATAAAGCATGAACCATGTGATTCTGTCATTACTGAATGATGAAACTCTTCGCCTTTAGGAACAATGGGTCGACCATTGAAGTGCAAACCTCCATCTGATCCCACTAAATAAGATTCAACTCATTCAGCGAAAAGTTGACATAATTTTTCCTAACAGAATGAGTTGGCTGCTTGAGCCCTCACAACTCTAGTAACAATTTAGGGAGTGATGGTTATAGCCGACATGAAGGATCTAGCAACTGAATCATGCTATCCCAGCTCTTTCCATTTTTCCTTCCAGGCCTCAGCTACTTCAACATACCTCCGACTCAATGCATCTGCCACTACATTGAAAAAACTGTTACTAAGGCCGTTTAATACAAGATTAAACTATTGAAGTAACTCCGAAATATTTTTTGAACAAACTATTTTCTTTAAATCAAAATAAATTAACACAAGATGTGTTTAATAAAACATGCACGAGATTTGTTTAAGATTAGTTAACTAGTTTTGAAAAACAAAATTAAAAGGTTTAAATCACCACACCATCAAGAATCAGATGAGGATATGTAGAAAGATTAAGGATAAGGATTTTTTAACCTGGTAAAACCTCACCTAACTGAGGAAACATCCACGTTAACTTCTAAGTCATAAACCAAAAACCCACTAGAACACAATATACAAGTTACAAACTATTTAACACACATGCACACAAAACAATCCTATACAAGTTTAGAATATGTACCCACTGGTTTGATTCTAACTTCTCTGCAGGTCTGATGTTGATGTGGCTTTTCCAGTTTTCTAACTTCTCCACTTTTGTTCCAGTCTTTACGTCAACTCTTGTAGATTCAAGATCTTATAGCTAACACTTCTGTGTTGTAGTGTGACAAGTGTTTGTGAAAGTGATTCTAACACATGCATGAACACACACACACACTTATTTTATACAAACAGTCCTATTAAATTATATATCAGATCTAAATGATGCTGTTTTCAGTTTCCCTCTTATTTAGAAAAAAAAAATTATTTAACCTTTCAAATAAACCCGAAATCCAAGGCTACCTTGCTTGGAAGACGGTTCAAGGTCTTAATCAATTTTAGGGGGTTTTGAAAATATTTTTGAAATTAAAAACCGCCAATTGTGATTCTAACTAGGTCAACAGTCTTGTTTCATAAGAACTAAAAACAGAAAATAGATTTGTTGATTCTAAAGTTTAAAAAAAATATTTACAGAATAGTAATGAACAAATACGATTTCTCAAGATGAGAAATTGAAATGTGCAGATCTAAGTGTAATATGACATGCAATAATGAGATCTACTGTTTCTATGAAAGATAAATAGAGATCTAACATGAAATGTTTAAGTTGGAAATAAGATCTCGAACATAGAGAATAAAACCTTAAATACCCTTTAAACCCCCACCAACAACACACTCAAACACACAAGTATAGTGTTTGGTAAATACTGTTTAGGAGAAATGAGTTAGGGTTTGAAAATGAAAAGGGTTTGGATGATTTAGGGTTTCTTTCTCTCTCTGGTTTCTCTCCTCTCTCTCTCTCTCTCTCTCTCTCTCTCTCTCTCTCTCTCTCTCTCTCTCTCTCTTCTCTCTCTATTTAGATGAACTGCCAAAAGTTCCCTAATGATGAGGGTAAGCCTCCTTATATAGGGGCAAGGAAGGATCGAGAACGTTATTGCAAATCCAAGGGTTGAGACATGGTCAAGGGCTTTTGACATTGATCCAACAATTAAAGAACAACGGTGGATTAAACGTCCTCGGATTGGTCTAGAGAGGTTCATAGGGATTGAGTTCAAACGCATGCAGAGCGTTGATAACAATGATCTAAAGGCTGAGATAACACAAGGTTTATGTGTCTTATAACAAACACAAATCAAATCGGTATAACAGGGACATGTGTAGGGCTGAGATCAGTTCTCACACGCGTGTTTAAAAATAATTACACACGCACCTTGAATTCTCAAGCGCTTTCGGATCCTACCCAATCCAACTTTCAGGTATGAAAACATAAAACCAGTAATTACACAAACCCAAAAAGTTTTATAAACCAAGTTTTAATTTCTTAAAAATCATTTAAAAATATTAAAAATTCCCAAAAAATTATTAAAGCCAATTTAAATGGGATTAACCACACACAACTCACACAAAATCAATTAATGCAATATATGAACAATGTATGCAACACTAGTGTGTGTGATTGAGAATTATACCTTCAAATGAATCAAGTGTGTCTTAAGAAAAAGATTCTGAGGCTCTTTGGTATCTAGGGAATGGGACTCTAATTTTGTCACAATTTCCAAAATAAATGAGCACTTATACTATGTAGACTCAAGTGAGTCAAGAGTATAAGGTGATTAATAAATTAGCCTTCCTCGGATGGTACTGTATCTCAAACTGCTAGTCTTTCACAAATTTAAGCCATCGACGCCGTCACATATTCAAATGTTTACGTGTGAGTAAATACTACAATGACTTGTGATTGAAAAGTTGTTACTTAAGTCGTTTAATTCATGATTAAACTGTCTAAGTAACTCCGAATTTTTTGGAGAAACAATTTTCTTTAAATCAAAACAGATTAATCACAAGAAGTGTTTAATGAAAAATGTACGAGAGATGTTCAAGATTATGTAACAAGTTTTGAAAAACAAAACTAAAATAGCTAAATCAGCACACCCACAAGAATGGGATGAGGAGAGGTAGAAAATTAAGTACAAGGAGTTTTTAATGTGGTAAAACCTCACCCAACTGAGGAAACATCCATGGTGACTTTTAAGTCACAAACCAAAAATCCACTAAAACAAAATATACAAGTTACAAAATATATAACACACATGCACACAAAACAGACCTATACAAGTTTAGAATATGTACCCAGTGGTTTGATTCTAACTTTTCTACAGTTCTGATGTTGATGTGGCTTTCTCAGCTTGCTAACTTTTCCACACTTTGTTCTAGCTTTACGTTGAATATTGACGTTTCAAGATCTTACAACCAACACTTCATGTGTTGTAGTGTGACAAGTGTTTGTGACAATGTTCTAACACATGCATGTACACACGCACACTTATTTATACAAACAAGTCCTATCAAATTATAGAACAAATCTAAATGATAAGGTTTCCAGTTTCTCTCTTCTTTAGAAACTATAGACTTTTTTATCTTTAAACTTAACTCAGAATCCAAGGTTACCTTGCTCTACAGATGACCAAGGTCTTAAATAATTTCAGAGGGTTATGAAAATGTTTTTGAAATCGTAAACCACCAATTGCGATTCCAACTAGATCAGGAGTATTGTTTCTTAAGAACTAGAAACAGAAAAGAATTTGTTGATTTTTGAGTAGTGAAAAACATTTACAGAAATAAATAATCAACAAATACGATTTCTCAAGATGAGAAACTAAATAATGCAGATCTAAGTGTAATATGACATCAAATAGTAAGATCTACTGTTTCTATGAAAAATAAATAAAAATCAAACCTAAAATGTCTAAGTTGGATATAAGATCTCAAACTCAGAGGATTCAACCCACGAACAACCTTCAGACCACTACCCAAAATAACTCTCAAACACTCAGGTTTGGTTTTTGGATGTAAACTGATTTTGGAAAGGAATTTTAGGGTTTTAAAATGAGATTAGGGTTTGAACGATCTAGGATTCTCTCTCTTCTCTCTCTCTCTCTTAGTTGGACAAACTGGACAAAGTTTTTTAAACAAAAAGGCTCAACCTCCTTTTATTGTGAGCGAGGAAGGTTCGAGAATAACTGATCAAATCCAAAGGCTGAGATTTGGTCTTGAGGGGTTTGACTTCCATCCAACGGTTTAATATAAGCGGCGGTTTAAACGGTTTCTGATTTTCCTAAAAGGGGTTCACTGGGATTGGGATAGATCGCATGCAGACTATTGATAAACTAAATCCAAGGGCTGAGAATTCACGCAGGTTCTGAGTGTATAAACAAACACAAATCCGACCGATGTAACAATGAAAGGTGTAAGGATCAGATGCCCTCAAACGAGCGTGTTTTTTAAAATAATTACACAGATACCCTGAAGTCTCAAGCGCTTTCTGATTCTACCCAGCCAAGCATTCAGGTATGAAATGATAAAACCAGTAATCACAGAATGACCCCAAAAGTTTTAAAACCCAATTTTTAATTTCTAAAAAATCATTTAAAAATTCCCAAAAATTATTAAAAGCAAATTTGAAAGGTAATTAACACAGACAACTCACACATAAGCAAATAATGTAATATATAAAATGTATGCAATCTTAGTGTGTGTGTGGTTGAGAATTTACCTTCAATTTAATCAAGTGAGGGGTTATGAGATGAATCCGAGGCTCTTTGGTATCCAGGGAATAGAACTCAAATTTTATCACAATTTCCAAACTAGATGAGCACTTATACAATGTAGACTCAAGTGAGTCAAGAGTATAAGGTGGTTCAGTGATCTGTGAAAAAACGAAATTTCTCCCCCCAATTACATATAAATTGACTATAGGAGTTTATATTGACTTATTTGTATAGTAAAATGAAACTCCACCAAAACAAATGTCTTGATCCTACGTTCTCCACCAATCACAAGAATATAATATGCATAAAAATGATTCTCATCGAGTAATATAGAATACAAATAGGTAAAATAACTGTGATGTTTATGGGCACTATCAGCATGAATGTTTCTAGCTTAGGGCTAATAATCATGTTTTTCAAAACTTTAATAAGTCTCATGTGAGGAAACATAACTATTATTTTCCAAAATATTTTTTCATAAAAAGAGTGTGAGGCACAACCGCTGTTAACTCCCAGTCATGCGTAGGGTAATTATTCTCATGAGGCTTAATCTTGCGGGAAGCATACATTATAGTCTTTTCCTCTTGCTAAACTACACCCCCAAGTCCTTGTAAGGACGCATTGGTAAATACAAGATATTCTACCCCTAGCTGGGGTAATGCAAGTACAGGTGCCAAATTGAATTTACTCTTTAGCTCGTTAAAAGCTAACTGATAAGGGTCATCCCATCTAAGTGGTACCCCTTTGCACATTAGATTTGTCAACGAACCCACAATCTTTGAAAATCCTCGAATAAATCAACGCTAATAACCGATTAACCCCAAGAAACTGCGAACCTCTGTCGGAGTCGTGGGTTATCCCCACTCCCTCATAACAAATACCTTACTCGGATCCACGGCTATTCCCTTATCAGTAATAATGTGACCCAAGAATTGTACTTCTCAAAGCCAAAACCCATATTTCACAAAATTTTCATACAATCGTTGTTCACGCAGTATCTACATAACCATACGCAAATGCTTTGCATGTTCTTCCTCAGTTCAAGAATAAACCAAAATATCATCAATAAGGAGAATGACATATTGGCCTAAAAATTCCCTAAATATCCAGTTCATTAAGTCCATAAAACTGCTGGAGCATTAGTTAGCCCGGAAGCTCCCTGAACTTATAAAATCCATATCGCGATAAAAATGCAGTCTTAGGAACATATTACTCCTTGATGCACAACTGATGAAATTCGAATCTCAATTCGATCTTAAAGAAGTGGGCGGCTCGCTTAAGTTAATCAAATAAATCGTCGATATGTGGCAACAAATATTTATTCCATTTCGTGACCTTATTCAACTCCCTGTAGTCGATGCACAACCGAAGGGATCCATCCTTCTTCTTTACAAACAGAACGGGATTACCCCAAAGAGAGGTACTCCTATGGATGAAACCCTGCCCCAAAAGATGCTTAATCCGATCTCTAAGGTCTCTCATCTTGAAAGGAGCCATACGGTATGGTGCACGAGCTGTCGGTTAAGTGCCTGGTGTTAAGTCAATAACAAAATCAATCTCTCGAATAGGCGACAACCCTAGAATTTCTAGAAATACATTAGTGAGCTCACAGACTACCGGTATTGAATCAAGGGGTATTAAAACTCCCGTAGAGCTTACCTCCTCTATATAATATAAATGAGTGGACGATCCTCCCTCGGGGTAAGGCGTCTCCACTAGAAATATATCACGGCTCAGAATAGAAAAAATAATACTCCGAGTCCTACGAAAATAATTAATCATGGTTCTATATGATACTAACCAGTCCATGCCAATAATAGCGCCGTACTCTGACATGTCTAACACAAGCATATCGACAGGTGTTGACATCCAAAAGTGGAGACAATAAATAATCAAGAGAGACAATTTATGATAAATAAGAATTATGGAGAATGGGGACGAGTGATAGGAAAAACATAATGTTTTTTACGTTGATCGGCCCTGGGTGGAAACCTACACGTATGGTAGTGCTGATTTTTTATTGTACTTGTTAACACAATTACAATTTAGGATTTTCTGATATAACTTGAGGCTTGAGAAGGTATAAAAAAGTGTCCCTAGTTTTATAGACCCGTCCCCTATTTATATGTGATTTGTAGACATTTACAAAGGGAGAGATGGAGTGCCCTTATAAGTCGGGCAGTTACATCTTGATACATGTGTTATCCTAATAAATATGGATGCCTTGGAGTATGGAATAACTTTGGTGATGAGCATCCGGATAATCATGAGATAACAGATTCGGCGGTTGCAATCTCACGTGGGCAGTAAGGTATATATTGTGTGTATGTACTCACAAGAGTACATGTGTGTCCAATCTTATACTAAACAGGTAGGCCGAACTGTCTAATACTGAGACGATGTCCTTTGATGATGAAGCTGAGCACATTTGTTAATTCCCTCAAATTATTTAGAACTTATTCTCTGCTGAGATTATGTAGATATAACAAAAAGTCCAAAAGTCCTCTTGCAGGAAGTCCCCAATCTGAGGCTAAATGAGTGGAAGAGGTGTTATATGATGCTCGTACTGGCTCATTTATGGTCGACTCACCTTAGTCGACCTGAATTCGAGCATATTTCCTTCAATTTTCCCCATGATGTATCAAGGACACGTGTCAGGCAAATGGAAGATTCTGATGTGTAATGATGGTGGCTGGTCACGCGCACCGATGCTCTGTACAACCATTTTAATTTTTACAGGTTTGATACGTCTTGTCTGTTGTGTCTCTTCAATCTTTCATCAAATAGTATAAATACATGCCACTTCTCTTATTTTATCCACTTCGAAGATTTACACTGAGCTGAAGAGAAAGAAAGTCTTAAGCGTCATTTCTATTATCTGCGAAAGCTCAATTATTTTGCTGCCAAAATACTTCAGCGCTTCCTCCTTCGTTCTTCGTAGCTTATTTCGCCATTGTCTTTCTTTATCAGGTACGCTTTTCTTGCTCTAGTTAGGGTTTCACCATTATGGTTCTTTGTTGATGGGTTCTTACTGTTATCTGGTGGTTGCATCGTTCAGGCGACCATTGAGTTGGTTGGCCTAAGTTTAGCTGAACAAAAAATTAGGGAAACGTATGAATTTCCCCCCACACGTCCAGAGAGTCTATGAATTTGTTCGAAGTTTATATCCAGAACGACTTGGAATCACTGAGAGGAGGTTTCCCCATCCTCTATAAGTGATTAGACCAGAGTAGGAGCCGAGTCATCCTCTTTACACTCCTAAAACTCCTTATAGCCGTGGTTCCTCAGTTGAACCTGGTGTTCCTTATATTTCACCCCCCATTTTATAAACTCCTTACTATATTCCTTATGTCAGTAAGGGTAATTTTGTGAATATGATCTCTATGGATCCCATAAATCCTGATTCCTTTTTTGAGGCGCCTACTACAGACAGGGCAAAAGATAACAAATCGAAACGTGTGAGTCCCCACCTTTCTGCTGAGGTGTCTCATGCTTAGACTTCTAGTGAAGAGGGAGAAGAAGAGGATCCAGCTGGGTCTTCCAATAACTACAATCTAGCTGATACAGATACTCACTGGTATCAATGTACCATAACTGAGGAAGTGCTTGGTGCGACAGGAGAGAGATGTGCCCTCCCTATAGCCATAAAGAACAGAATGCCAGTGTTTTCGAAAGATCTTATTCCATATGAGACTATAGAGATTTGCCTCCCCTTATGGGCCCTCTAAATAGGATCGAGGCTTCTTCTTCATCCCACTATCCGCTCCATTCTAAGGGGATATGGTGTGAACTTAACTCAATTGCTTCCAAATGCATGTAGGACTATACCGGGGGCAATGATGTTTTAGAAACTTAAGATTGGGTTTGACTTGATGGGCGACATTTTTAGGTATGTGTACAGTTTGAAAGATAATGCCAAAGCCCCCGGTTATTCCTATTTTTCTGCTCAAAAACCTCACTATAGAATGGTCACGATGGTTCAGTCTCGTAATCACAGCTGTGAGGGATTATATGTTTTTATAAAAGAAGATTGGGAGTTTAGGGACCATAAACGGGATAGGTTGTGTAGGGTCCCTATAGAATTGAATGGGCCCAATAACATAGGTGACACTTTTTTATAATTATTTAATCTTTGTTTTTTTGTTCTAGCCGCTTTATTGTGTTAATGTTGTTATTTTGCTTTTGATTAATTTAGTAAAGCGAGCCCCCAAGCTACCTAAATCATTGGTTGACCGAGTCATCTCTTACACTAAAAAAAAACCTCCCACGTTTGAGGAATTATTTACTGTGGAAAAATTCATTATTGCTGGGTACCACAATCCCTTGGTGGCAGGGTCCCTTTAGAATTTGAAGTGCCCCAAGAAGGTTAGGTGGCAATGGAGACCCATTTTGATACTGGTGACCAGTCTGTTGGTAGGGCAGGTAATTTAGAAATAGGTAAATTTTGTTAGCTATTTGCTCAGCTATTTCATTCACTACGGATCGATATACTGATGTATGAGTTCGTTATTTTGTTAGGTGGGAAAGAGCATCCTTATGAAGAAACCATGGGTATGGCTCCTCGTTTCATCAACTAGAAAACGTTAGTTAAAGCTCATTAGAAAAGAGCTGGGGTCGGCCAGAAGCAGGTAGAAGTCGAATAGGGTGCCATTTATGGGCAGACGACCAGACTGTTCATCATTAGGAAGCTACAGTTGCTACTAAAGCTAAGGGGAAATTCCTCATGGAGCCTTCAATAAAGGAAAAAATTCCATGGGAATATGATGAAGATAGGCAACCCATGTGCAAACTGTTGAGGGACTTGGTCGCTCGTCTGAGCCAAGAGTTGAGTCGGGTCCTGATCACATGTGTTGTTATGGGAAGGTCCCGAAGTTTGATTTTGACCCTGAGTATAAGGTCAAATTTGAAGACTTGAAATATGATGCAAACTCTGTCTTTTATCATGCCAATAATGCTTTGGATATGCTCGGCTATTAGGTCCAGGTGAAGGACTTTGAGTTTCTGTACTGTTCGTGAAAACGTTGAATATCCTTTTATGTAAATCGATGCGGAAGCGTAAAGGTGATGGTTCACAAAATAAAACAACAAATTTTAATTTCTTAAAACAAATTAAAATTAATCCAAGTCCTAGAATGTGCCTAAGTTATATTTATCAATATTAGCAAATTAGGAGAAACCAAATTTTAGCAAACGACTTGAATTAAACAACTTTACCTAATATTTAATTTAAGTCCTAAATTAAAGTGAGTGTGATCATTAAACCGAATTTTATCTTGAATTATCATATGCATGCGTTCTAAATTATTTATGCAAGATAAAATAAACCAATCACACTACGCCGCGATGTACGAGGAAAAACCCAAGACGGGAAATAACCTCGAACGACCCTAGCTACAAATCCACTAGATACGGAATTACAAGTACAAGACAGATAGAATTACAACACACGACTCGATCCCTCTCAAGTCCCGATGTTTCTTCTTGTAGACACCTCTTCCTAGCGGATAACCTTGGAACACCACCGCGGTCTCGAAATCCACCGATAGGACTTTATATGGTCACCGTCACCCGAGCATGGAGCCTATCTCCATGTGGGTAAATTAACATAAAAACACATCTTCTTTCTTTGTGGGTGGTGGAAGCAAAACCCAAAACATCTCTTCAATTCGGTGTAGAGAAAACCGGTGCCAAACTCCAAGCAATTGATAAGTATATGTGAACTTGGAATAAACTCAATTGGGTGTAAACACTAGAGTGATGAAAATATTTCTCTAAAAATCTCACTCAAAACATGAACATTTTCCTAAACATTTTTTGCTCTCAAACTCTCTCTAAGAGATAAACTAGGATGGAAAAGTTGGAAAAAGTTAAGTTGGAAAATGTCATTCCCGCACCTATTAAAGTCTGTAAAAGTTGGTTAAAAACCAAGTGGGTAAGTGGGTGCAAAACTGCCAAGAAACTGTTCCCGCCTGGCATCTCGTTCGAACGACATTTCGTTCGAACGAAATCTCGTTCGAACGAGACTTCTAACGACGTTCCAGATTGAACACGTTAGAATCTCGTTAGATATCTCGTTCGAACGACATATCGAACGACATGTCAGTGGCCTATTATAGGAACTCGTTGGCAAGTTTGTTCGAATGACATTTTCGTTCGAACGACAATCTCGTTCGAACGACTCTATCGAACGAAAAAACAGAAAGTTTGGAAAATTCTTGTTTAAGCCCAGAAAACTTTATAAACATTTATTTCAAGTTTTAATTAATTCTTTCTTAAAACAAAACGCAGTTTTTATAAAACCTAACACCCAATAAACTTTGTTCCAAGCTCCTATATATATATAATTGCATTCATACCTTTTGAGCATGGAACCATAGTTGATGACGTAGAAACCAGGCACACAAACTTGCATATTTGATGAAGCTTTATACTCTTTGCCGCTACTTCTTCAACAAACACTTCATAGGACTTGAGAATATTACAATTAAATACTATCCTATGAATAAATGTTTTTGTCCGGAATTGAGCCAACACTATACATGGACTCAATTGGACATTTATGTCCTTACAAATCTCCCTCTTTGGCTATTCCGGGACAAAAACCAGACAAAACTCCTAAAGGTCCGTCAAGCTCTACTAGACTCAAAACATAACCCGCCCAAACTTGACTCAACCCAAGGATCAAACGCTTTTCCATTAAACAATGCCACTTTAGAAGAAATCCTGCACACTTAAGCAAACTAATCAAATGCATAGGGAATATCAAAGTATTAAATGCAATTAATTAAATACTCCCCTTAAATTAATTCTCCTCTTTATCAAACACATGACCTACTTAGAAAGACGTCTCCCCCTAAGATAAATCTCCCCCAAACTAAGATACGATAATAATAGGATTAGATACCACTTCTCCCCCTATCATCATTCTCCCCCTTTTTGTTCAGGAATAGGCAAAGGATAAAGAACTAAGAAACATAAAATCATGTTGAAGCTTAAAGTGATAATACATTAAACCATATGGGCAATAAAAGCAAGGCAAAGACAAACAAATATCATATATATATAGACTATAAATAGACCAATAAGTACTTGCATATATATATATATATATATATAAACACACACGTGACACAAATTACAATAAGTTTGCACACTCGTATGGAAAAAATGTGTCATATGGAAACGGAAGTGTAGGGGTGTGAACTAGCAACAATTAAATTTAGACCCAAACACTTAATAAACATTCACGGAGTTCTCATTTGATTGCAAACTTTATCACATTTAAGTATAACCTCATGTGACAATATAAAGATTGAACTCAATGAACAAACATACACAATGCATACAAGCCTAGCATGATGATGATTCTACCAACCAAATAGAGTCGTGACATTAAAGACAACTAGGATAAACGGACATTGTGCAAACCGTTGATATACCATCCAATTCTCCTTCAATAAGCATATATATTCTTTTGCTTTTGAATTAATATATCAAACAAATATAGGCCTTGGCAATTGTTTTCTTTTGAATGCCATTTATTCTGTTTTTAGGCATTTGGATCACGTATTTCTTTTAGATCCAATAAGCGGTGGCTTACTATCGCAAAGGATCACTTAGTCCTTTCGGATCCCTTCCCCGTGCTCATTTTATATATCATGTTTTCATTTTCACACAAATCTCACATGCAACGGATTTTGACATGCACTAGTCCTCCTAGGTCATAGATATGTAGATGGCTAGATTGGTAGGAGAACACCTCAAAAAGCTCAAATATAACATGTGACATTAAGATTTCAAAAGAGCTCGTGCATGTGTGAAAAGAGGCATATAAAAATAGAATCCATTTAAACAACACAAAGTCCAACTACTCCATAAAAGATGGTAAAGAACATTTGAAGGATTGACAATCTAAACCAAAAGTTCTAGCCACATGGGAGCGTAAAAGATGGGATTCAAACACAAGTATATGCCACTTAGAGTGTGTCAAATCAAAATACACACACAAAAAAATCTTTTTGAGTTTTCAACATTTTTAACCAAAAATTAAGATATTTACTCAAAAGGACAAACAAAAATCATTTGTATTTTTCATTAAGCTTAAATGAATTAAATAAAACACAAATGATAAACAAAAATCTTTTTATATTATGCAGTCAATTCAAACACAAAATATCATACAAAAAGATAAACAAGTCATAATTTCTAGCATACGATATGAAATGAGGCAGTGACTAGAAAATGACTAAAACAAGCATAAATTTAGCATGTGAATATAGCATGAAGTACAAACGCTAAAGTATGCAAACACTAACACATTCATCCTTTAGATTTAGCAAGGGAGGAAGCATGTGAAAGTAAATGAGAATCAAAAACCCTATTTTTCAAGGCAACCAAGTCGGATTTCCTAACCCAAATTAATGAAGAATGACTATCTTGGGGTGTTGGAACGTTAACTACCGTGGTTACTTTACTATGGGATTTTCTAGGAATTCGTTTAAGATCAAAACAAAATTTCCTAAGATGACCTTTTCGACCACAAAGAGTACAAGTAAAAGCATGTCGAAAAGATTTACCTAAGGAGTGATCTTTAAATGCATTCCTAGTAGATTCTCTTAAAACATTGGTCTTGGCTTTATGAGTAGATTCATTACAAGTATTGAAGCCTAAACCACAAGTGTCATTTTTAATTTGGACCGTTCCTAACATTTTATCTAGTTTTTCCGAACGACACTCCAAATCAAATTTGACATTACTAGAGTCTTTTAATTTATTTTGCAATTCTAAAATGTTAGACTCTAATAAAACATTTTGCTCTTTAAAAGCAAGAAGCTCCTTTTTCAAGGATTCCATTAAACCCCTAAGGCTATCTCTCTCGCCTTCTACATATTCAAGCTTCTCTTGAAGAGTCCTCATATGTGTCCTAAGGTCTTCTATTAAAGCTTTTTCATCAACGACCTTGACACTCTCTCTTAAACTAGCTTCTAACTTCAAATTAGCTCTTTTTATTTTAATAGATTCTTTATAAAGTTCTTGAAAAGCATTTTGAAGTTCACTCACATTAACCTCTTCTTCATTTTCACTCTCTCTTTCTTCTTCACTCATACTATCATAAAAAATAAGAGATTCATGTATAATGACCTTGGAAGTGGCATGTGCTATCGTTTCATCAATCGATGAGTTCTCACTATCACTCACATGACTAGCCATAAAAGCCACAAAATTTTTCTTAGTGGGGGAATCGGGCTTTTATTCCTTATCACTATCACTAAGGGTCACATTATATGAAATGGGTCGCTTACCCTCTTTCCTTAGTTTAGTGGGGCACTCATAAGCCCTATGGCCATAACCTTCACAACCAAAACACTTATTAGACTCGTCCCTATCTAAATGTTCATTACTAGGTTTAGGAATCTTCTCGGCTTTAGAAATCTTCTCGCTTTTATCATGTTTAGAAGTATCAAATTTCTTAAAATCATTTTTAAATTTATCTTTGTTAATTTTAAGAATTTTCTAAATTTGCGAGCAAATAAAGCCATGTCTTCCGAGTCACTATCACTATCGCTCTCTACTACTTGTTTGACCTCTTTTCGGTCTTTTAAAGAAATTCCCTTTTCGATTTTCTTTTCAGTTTTAGAGGGAAACATATCCAGTTCATAGGTTTGTAAATCACCTACAAGCTCTTCTAATTTCGTAGAGGCTAAAGTGGGTAAATAATTTAAAACAGTCACTTTTGGAATAAATCTATCTTGTAAGGACCTTAAAATTTTCTTTACAACACGGTCGTCAGGTATTTTCTCTCCCAAGTTAAAAGATGAATTGACAATATCAGAAAGTCTAGCATAGAATTCATCAAAAGTTTCTTTATCATTCATTTTGATAGTTTCAAATTGAGTGGTGAGGTTTTGGAGTTTTGAAGCTTTAACGACACTAGTTCCTTCATGAGTTAATTGTAAAATATCCCAAGCTTCTTTAGCGGTCTCACACTTCATAATACGATGGAATTCATCCGGTGTGACGGCGCTAAATAAGGCATTTAAACCTCGGGAGTTAAAATTAGCAAGTTTAAACTCATTTTCAGTCCATCTATCGGCGGGTTTGATAACACGTTCATTTTCAACTAAATAAGTTGGTGGGGACCACCCGTTAATAACTGACATCCAAACTCTCTCGTCGATAGATTTTAGTGCCGATCTCATACGCGCTTTCCAATACGCGTTGTTTGAACCATCAAATATAGGAAATTTTGAAAATGGGGAAAATCCATTTTAGCAAAAAATTTAAAGGATCTTAACGAAATAATTTATCGTTTTTGGCTCTGATACCAATTTGAAAACGTTGAATATCATTTTATGTAAATCTAACAGGAAGCGTAAAGGTGATGGTTCACAAAATAAAACAACAAATTTTAATTTCTTAAAACAAATTAAAATTAATCCAAGTCCTAGAATGTGCCTAAGTCATATTTGTCAATATCAACAAATTAGGCGAAACCAAATTTTAGCAAACGACTTGAATTAAACAAATTTACCCAATATTTAATTTAAGTCCTAAATTAAAGTGAGTGTGATCATTAAACCGAATTTTATCTTTAATTATCCTAAGCATGCGTTCTAAATTATTTATGCAAGATAAAATAAACCAATCACACTACGCCGCGATGTACGAGGAAAAACCCCAGACGGGAAACAACCTCGGACGGCCCTAGCCCCAAATCCACTAGATACGGAATTATAAGTACAAGACAGATAGACTTACAACACACGACTCGATCCCTCTCAAGTCCCGATGCCTCTTCTTGTAGACACCTCTTCCTAGCGGATAACCTTGGAACACCACCGCGGTCTCGAAATCTACCGATAGGACTTTATATGGTCACCGTCACCCGAGCATGGAGCCTATCTCCATGTGGGTAAATTAACATAGAAACACTTCTTCTTTCTTTGTGGGTGGTGGAAGCAAAACCCGAAACATCTCTTCAATTCGGTGTAGAGAAAACCGGTGCCAAACTCCAAGCAATTTATAAGTATATGTGAACTTGGAATAAACTCAATTGGGTGTAAACACTAGAGTGATGAAAATATTTCTCTAAAAATCTCACTCAAAACATGAACATTTTCCTAAACATTTTCTGCTCTCAAACTCTCTCTAAGGGATAAACTAGGATGGAAAAGTTGGAAAAAGTTAAGTTGGAAAATGTCATTCCCGCACCTATTAAAGTCTGTAAAAGTTGGTTAAAAACCAAGTGGGGAAGTGGGTGCAAAACTGCCAAGAAACTGTTCCCGCCTGGCATCTCGTTCGAACGACATTTCGTTCGAACGAAATCTCGTTCGAACGAGACTTCTAACGACGTTCCAGATTGAACTCGTTAGAATCTCGTTAGATATCTCGTTCGAACAGAAGGTTCGTTCGAACGACATATCGAAAGACATGTCAGTGGCCTATTATGGGAACTCGTTGGCAAGTTCGTTCGAACGACAATCTCGTTCGAACGACTCTATCGAACGAAAAAACATAAAGTTTGGAAAATTCTTGTTTAAGCCCAGAAAACTTTATAAACATTTATTTAAAGTTTTATTTAATTCTTTCTTAAAACAAAACGCGGTTTTTATAAAACCTAACACCCAATAAACTTTGTTCCAAGCTCCTATATATATATATAATTGCATTCATACCTTGGGAGCATGGAACCATAGTTGATGACGTAGAAACGAGGCACACAAACTGGCATATTTGATGAAGCTTTATACTCTTTGCCGCTACGTCTTCAACAAACACTTCATAGGACTTGAGAATATTACAATTAAATACTATCCTATGAATAAATGTTTTTGTCCGGAATCGAGCCAATACTATACATGGACTCAATTGGAAATTTTTGTCCTTACAGTTTGGATCCAGATTCCTTATGAACCTTGGCCCAAGATCGACTGTTTGTGGTATGTATTTCTTATCGATTCTTCACGCTGTAGTTTTTAAGTGTCTAATTATTGTACTTTGACCATACTCCACAGTTTGTTATTTAGGTATCCATGGCATGCACTATCTTACGAGAGAAATCCTTAGTTAATCATGTAGCCTATTACAAACTTGTCGAGGAAAATAAGACGCTGAAGGCTGGTTACGATAAGGTTTCTAATGAGCTGAAGGAAAGGGACGGGCAACTGATGACCAACACTGAGGAGCTGAGCCAGATGAAGGGAGATAATGCGACTCTCAAAGAGAAATCCAACATCGACGATGCCAAAATCCAGAGCTTAAATGGTGCTCTTGCAACAAGAATAGAGAAATTAGAAAGAGAGAAGTCCACTCTTACTTTAGAGCTATAGATTGCTCGGGACTCTCTAGCCAATGCTGGTACTACCACTGTTGAGGACTTTAAGTCTTCGGTCAATTTTAATACTAAATACCTGGGCTACTTCTTGGTTGGATATGAAAAGCTCAAGAATATGGTGGCCGCTCACTTTCCTGATATCACTGAAACTGTGAACGGTTGGCAAGGAGATGATGAGAAATGACAACTTAGATGGAGAAGAGGGTGATGGTCGTCCAGATGATGCTTGAACTTGATAAACTTTTCTGTATTTTTTGTCACTTAAAAATATTTTTGTAACTTTGGACATCTTTTTTATGATAACATCCTTATTGCGCTTATGCCCTTTAAAATATGGCTTTGTAGATTTGTTTATTTGCATCTTATTGCTTTATTGGAGATAATATTTGGTGCTTCTATTTGTAACCCGTTAGGTCGTACAAAGCTTTCAGGTAGTGCACCTATGATGGTGAATTGATACAACTATTACGGTTCACGACTCATGAGGTGGTATAACGAACATAGCCAACTACCACATTCGTAACCTGTGAGGTCATACAAGGATTTAGTAAAACATCACGATTAAAGTCATTTAACTATTCATGACCCCTTGAGGTCGTACAACTTTTTTAGCTCGCGACTTGTAAGATTGTACATGTTGCCGACCACCTCGTTCGTGACCTGTGAGGTGATACAAGGGTTTGGTATAGGCCTATAAATGGATCGGATGCGGACCGGATCAGGAAATCCAACTCCATATTCGTTTAAGTTAAACGGATTTGGATCCGATCTGTTTATTAATCGGATCAGATCAGGCAAATCCAAATTCATATCCGTTATAATAAATGGATTCAGATCTGATCCGATTATCCGATTATCCATTTATGTTAAACTTGAGTCCAACATTTTTATTTTTAACTCTTATTTCATAAATTTATTTTGCAAATGTTCCCAAAAAAATAGATAATGAAATAAATAACTATTATAATATATATTTAAAATATTTCTAAATACAATATATATTAATTAAAAATATTATATATATATATATATTATAAACGGATCAGAGTATATGAATCCAAATCCGCTCCATTTAATAAATGGGTAATCGGGTAGTCGAATTTTAGGCATGATCCATATCCGCTTAAATGGATCAGATCGGATTCAGATTCGGATTTGGATCAAATCCGATCAATTGATAGGCCTAGTTTGGCAGACTTATCGAAACATGTTTGTTCAAGTTCGACTTTTCGTGGCTTATGAGGTAATTCAGTCGACCTGACGTCTTTATCTTGACGCTGTTATTTTTGGCAGCGCCGCTTTTATACGTTTATTGTATACACAAAAAAAAATCAGTGGAACAAGCGAATAAAAATTCGTTTTATTAATTGAATTCTTGCTTGCTTCATAAATAAAATAGCAAATAGGCTACTGATAATACTTCCTAAGATGCTCCGAATTCTAAGGGTTTTTGAACTATTCACCTTCCAAAGTTTTATTCCGGTAAGTCCACGGCCTAACGACACTTGTTACCCAATATGTCCCATGCCAGTTTGGTTCAGCTTGTTATTCTTTTGTATTACTTTCTCGAGGACATAGTCCTCCGCTTTCAAGATGCTCGTCTTCACTCGACGATTGTAGTTTCGTGCAACTCTTTGCTTAAAGGTGGCCACATGCAATGCTGCATTCTCTCTAACTTCCTATATCAGGTCAAGGTCCACCCTTCTCGCCAAATCACTTATTGGGGAATAGAAATTGAGGACTCTGTGACAAGGGAGCCTTATCTCTATGGGGATGATCGCTTCTATGCCGAAGGTGAGCATGTACGACGTTTCTCTCGTGGTTGTTCGTGAGGTGGTTCAGTATGCCCAAAGCACACTATGGATCTCATTGACTTAGTTCCCCTTTGCATCATCGAGTCTCTTTCTGATCCTATTTAAGATCGTCCAATTGGTGACCTCGTTTTGTCCGTTGCACTGTGGGTGCCCGAGTGCAGATTGTAGCTTTTGAAGCTTGGATCTAGCACAATATTCTTTGAAATATTAGTTGTTAAACTACGTATCGTGATCAGTGATAAATGCGAAGGGCATGCCATAATGCCATATAATCATTTTCCAAATAAATTGAAATATCCTTTTGTAAGGCATCTCCACTCAGGGCTCAGCTTGTACCCACTTGATAAAGTAGTCTACTGCCACTACGAGGTACTTGTAATGTCCTTTTATTCTCGACAACAGTCCGACCAGGTCTATCCTCCATATGGAGAATGGCCAGGGTGACACAATCAGAGTTAAATGGGCCCCTGGGGAACAGTGGATCTTTGCAAACCTTTGACCCTTATCATATTTTCCTGCATAATCTACCTTCATGGTCGGCAAGTAGTACCCTTGGGTCGCTATTTTCTTAACCAACAATCTTTTGGCCAAATGTGCTCCGCAATATTCCTAGTGTACCTCCTTAATGAGCTTGTTGACTTCTATTGGGTGAACACATTTGAGAAGTGCGACAGTGTACCATCACCTGTATATTGTTTATGCTTTCAAGACATATTGGGATGCCTTGTAGTGCAACTTTCTGGCTTCATTTGAGTCTACTGGAAGCTTTTCGTCTTCAATGTATACGTGCATGGTGTCCATCCAGGAAGGTTCGACGTTTACCTCCACTACTCTATGCGGTTCTTCTTCAATGCTCCTCTGCCCAGGAATTTTAATTGGTATGCTTCTTTTTAATGATGTTCTGGTCACCAAAGCTAACCCGTTTAGGGCGTCTGCTCGTATATTTTCCAACTTGGGGATTCTCAGTACTTTCATTTTCGCAAATCCATTTAATCTTTATCGAATTATGGCCAGGTACCTTACCATAAACTCCTCCCTAGCTTCATAAACTCCCAGTATCTGGTTGATAATTAGTTGAAACTCGTTGTGTACTGCGATATGCTCGGAGCCCATGAATGAGGCTAGGCCGAGCCCAACGATAAAGGCCTCATATTCTGCCTCGTTATTGGATGCTTCAAATTGGAAGCGCAGGGCGTATTCCACGTCAATGTCATCTGGTGTGGAAAGTATGATGTCGGGGCCACTTCATGTCAAACAGAAAGATCCATCAACGTATAATTTTTAGAATGGGAAATCTCAGGTGAAGTCGCCTTCTTCCATTTTACCGAACTTAAAAGTTTGCGGTGGGATTCATCGTGTTGTTCCTTATCTTCTATGAGGGAGCTATTTCCTTGAGGAGTCTGCTCGGTATTGCCCGTGTCATGGCCTCTTCCAGGTGTTGTGGTTTACTACTAGGGGTAGAGCTCTCTCCCAGAGAAGTTTTCTCTATCGATTTCTCATTGTAGATGAATTTCGCAATAAAGTCTACTAACACTTGCCCTTTTATTGCGGTCCTCAGTTCGTACCAAATATCGTACACTGCCCACGCAATAAGCTGTCCAGACTTTTCAGGTTTGTGCAGGATTTGTCGTAGAGGTAAGTCTGTGTAGATTACTATGGTGTGGGCTTAAAAGTATGGCTTCATCCTTCGCGAGGCTTCCCTTAGTGCAAGCTAGTGCTGTAAATCGGGCTGGGTAAGTAGGGCTTGAGGTTGGTCAGGCTCGGCCCGAATTACCTTTCCGAGGCTCAAGCCCGAGCTCGACCCGAACTAAACTTTCTACTTAAGCCTGAACTCGACTCATATATATTTTGAGCTTCGGTTCCGATTCCGGGCAGGCCCAATTTCATTTTGTTTGTCATAAAAAGTTTGAATTAGTGTTTTTTTCTTGTGTTTCCATCATAGAGAAAATGTATACACCAAAATCTAATTAATATTTCATAAAGTAAAGTATATAATTATGAAATGTATAAAAATAAAGCAAGGGAAGTAAGAATGAAAACCTACAAAGACAAATTATATTTCATACATATAAACTTAGTTAACATAAAATGCTATATTTTATAAAATAATTTATTTATTTATATATTCAAAGTTCAGGCTTCGGGCCCAATTCGGGCTTGGCAAAGTTTGGCTCAAGCTCGACCCGAAATTCATTTGGTCTTGAAATTCTGACTCAGACGGGGCTCGGCTCAAACTCAAATAAATCTCGACCTAAAAATAGCGGGCTTTGGGCTTGACCGACTCAATTTACAGGCCTAGTGCTAGTGCTACTTTTCCATTCGCGAGTACTGAACTACGGCACCCTGATAGGCTCTGCTGGTATAATAAACTAGTCTCTGAACCCCTTATTCTTGCCTTACTAACGTCGAACTGACGGATGATTCGGATACGACGAGATACAAGTAAAGTTTCCCCCTATAACTGATCGTGACAAGAGGGGCGGGGAACCCATATAGCATTTTAGTCCTATGAACGCGTTCTCGCATTCCTCGTTCCATTCGAATGACTTTCGCAACACCTTGAAGATAGACAAGCACCTATCGGTAGCTCTGGAAACTAATATATTTAGTGCTACCATATGCTCGGTTAGTCTTTTTACTTCATTCTTCAATATCGAAGATTTCATATTTGGTAAATCCAGGATCTTGTCAGGATTAGTTTCGATTCCTCACTAGTTTATAATAAAACCTAAGAATATTCCTTCTTTCATTCCGAATACACACTTGGTAGGATTTAGCTTCATCTCGTACCTTTCCAATTTGTTAAAGGTCTGACCAAGGTCCTTAATGTGGTAAGCGACCACCTTACTTTTGGTGAGCATGTCGTCTATGTAATATTCCATGTCAACCCCTATCTGGCCCTCGAAAACTTCGTTTACCAACCTCTGGTAGGTGAAACCTGCATTTTTAAGGATGAACGACATAAGGCTATAATAATAGGTACCTCAGTGGATTATAAATGACTTTTTTTTCTCTGTTAGAGGGCTTTATTCTGATTTGGTTGTAATCGGAATACGCATCTATAAAACTGAGGAGTTCATGGCCTGCTGTGGCGTCGATAAGCTGGTCATTCCTCGATAGCGGGAAATAATCTTTCAGGCAGGCTTTGTTCGGGTCAATAAAATAGACACATATCATCCACTTGTCATTTTTCTTTCGCACCATGACCACGTTAACCAACCACTCCAGGTAGATGATTTCATCGATGAAGTTAGCTTTCTGCAGTTTAAGAACTTATTTCTGAACAAAGAGGTCTTTGTCGGCATCAAAAACCCTTCATTTCTTCTTGACTGATTTTACACCCTACATCACATTCAATTCGTGGCACATGAAGTCTCGACATGTCCTCGTGGCTCCAAGCTAACACTATTTTACATTGTCGCAAAAATTCGACAAGCTCTTTCCTTATAAGAGGAATTAATGACGACCCGATCTTTATCGCCCTCTCCGAGTGGCTATCGTCCAGTGGAACTGTCTTAATTTCTTCAGCAGGCTGTCCCTTGACCAATTTTGCTTCATCTCGGGGATCAATGGTCTTGATATGGTAGGTAATCATTAGCTTTTTCCCTTCTTCCTGGTCTGTTGTAATGAAATAGAATTCGTGCCCCACCTTTTGATTGCCCTTTACGACGCCTACTCTAAAATGAGTTGGAAACTTCAAGCATAGGTGCACAGTAGATGGGATAACTTTAAATTTCTTATGGTCGATCTTTCTAAAGATAACATTGTAGGCTAAGAGCACATTTTTATCAAGGACAAAGAATCTTATTTTCTTTGTTCTACTAATCGGCCAAGTGCCGACCACAACTTCTAGTTCTACCATTCCCATGGGGCACACCCTTTCTCCAAAAAATCTGATCAGAGGCTGATAATAGAGTGTGAGTTCCACATCCTCAAGTTTTAGCTTATTGTAACAATTATAGAACATTACATCTACAGAGATTTCGTTGTCAACGAGGATACTCGTTACTCGTGCTTCTTGGATGACCATAGTGACGGCCAGAGGGTTGTCGTGGGGATATAATACCCATGACAAGTCTTCCTTTGAGAAGTCGGCGATTAACTTGTCTTTGTTCACCTTTCACGATCGATTTCCCTAGTTCGCTATCAAGTTTACCAGTGCTTGCTCGCAAGATTGGGCCTCGTTGAGATAGACTTTCCTTATTGCGTGGTCCTCTCCTCCGCTGGCTCCACCTCCGGCGATGAAATGATAATTAAAATCTATCATAACGGCATTACAAATGGGCTCCTTGTTTTTTTTATGAAGATTCAGATCTTCATCCATAGTCGTCGTCCCTTGACTTTTCTTATCGGTCGCCCTCCGACAGGGCGATTCTGATCGTCTCCTGCATTTGCCTTTTTCGGGGTTTGATCGACCACTATTATCCACATACTTGGATAGCTTTCCCCTCCTTATCAAACCTTCGACCTCATTCTTTATAGCTGTATAATAGTCTGTATTATGGCCATGGTCCTTGTGAAATTCACAATACTTGCTTCTGTTTCTTTTATTCGTCAATATCTTTAGCTTTCCCAACCATCTGAGAAATTTTCTTTCTCAGATGTCCTTCAGGATGGGGTGGACTCCAACCGTGAGGGGCGTCTACTTATCGTATTTGCTCAGCTTATCGCCTCTTTATCCTTTTGCTCCTGCTTCCCGTTATTCTTATTGGCTGAGGGCTTCGAGCCGTCGAACTCTTTAGCCGTAATCGCCTCTTCAACGTTCATGATTTTTCTCGATTTGGCTAGAAGTTCAGTCATGGACTTGGGAGGCTCCTTGGTTAATGCCCAAAAAATCTTGCCTGACTTTTCAATATTGAACGGGGTGATATAGTCGCGGGTGCTATAATCTACCCTTTGGCGGACACCGAGTTGATGGGTAACTTACTTCCCTAACTTAGCGCCAAAGTAGAAATTCCTGATAAATAAGTCGTCAAGTTGCTAAAAATTCTTAATCTACCCCCTAGGCAGACTGTTGTACTATATTTGGGCAGAGCCAGTTATGGTGATAGAGTATGCTCGACACCTCATTTCGCCCGTAATGGAGTAAATTTTTGACAACTTGGTATTGTTCAATATGCAGAATGGCATATGTCTTCCCATCATATTTCAGAGTAATAACTGGTGGCTTGAACATCGTCAGAGTGAGGTATACCACGAGGGTACAAAGGGTGACCTTTTTGTAAAATCATGCTAGAAGGGTTTACTCGATTTGGCTATTTCACCTGGTACAAGTGTTTAAAATCACGCTGGTACAAGTGTTTAAAATGTTATATTGTGAGTACTGTAAATATCCATGTTAGATGTGCGTACTCTCACATGAGTTCTCACCTCTCACTTAATGTGCACACCCAATATACTCTAATATTCCTTACTAGTTAAGATATCCTCCTAACCAACTATAGACCACTCGATTAATCCTTATTAATTTATATATATATATCTTAACCCATCCGTATCTCCCATACGATACGTTAATATTACCTTACTTTCATAATCATTTTATTCTCCTTATTTTAACCGCTTAGGTTCAAATACTTAAAGTACATTTTAAACAATCACAAAAATCACTTCTACAGCACACACATCAAAGTAGACTATCACAAGTGTATGTATATACATATATGAATTCGGAATCTAAACGATCGAACTTGTGATGCATGCATACTTTGCTATCTACTCCCTATGTACCTCACATACCAAATTAAGGACTAAGTCTAGGTGTGACACCTTAACCTATAAAACGATAACACATAACGGAGGCGAGCGTAATTCTTAACACCCTAAGGACGATGTCCATACCTAACGTAACCAACTAATCATTAATACACTACCATCTCTCAAGGTAATGACAACGTAAGTGCTATGTTATGGGGCACGAATCCAAATCCTCCCGAAGATGGGATTACCCACGATGCATAACCTCCCGTGATAACAAGTATCTAGGTATGAAATTACACATAATATCACAATCAACATAATATAGGCATGCACTTATCCTATACATACATAAAGTATATTTCAACTTTATCCCATAAACTAATAATTCACATTTTATTCCCATTTCCCAGAAGTCCTAAAATCATTTATTAACTGAAGGGATTTAAATAACTTAATTAATTATTTATGTATCTACCCTCAACCCGTACCTATTGGTCCAAAACCCGTAATCATTATAATAAGCTCAAATTATAATTTAATTCCCAATAATCCTTTTTCCCGATAAAGTTACATTCGGCCCATAAATATAAAATGTTGATTTATGGCTTTTCTGATCCGATTTTGAAGAAACTTAAAACTACAAAGTTGTTGAGAACTTGATTTTATACAAGAAATTGTGTCAACAGTACCAATTTTCACCTAAAACGGGCCTAAAATCAACATACAATGTTCATCATTTTTTAAAACAATTCACATGCGTTTGACTTCCGAATTCGTATGAGTTCACTTCGTTATTAGTTAGATGGTTTAAGCTCCAATTAAATCGAATGCTTTTCTCAAATTTTTAAATCATCAATAAAATATATAATCCTAATCATGAGTTTTATAATCCCAATTGATATTATCTCAAATCAAAACTTCCTAAACATGAGTTTTTATACAAAAACCCTATAATCTAGCATGTGTTTCTAAAAACTCATAATTAAGCAAGTTTAAATAATTTGCCTCTTAGGATGATTCTGAATTTCCTTTAAAGAAGAAGATTTGAGTTCTTCCTAAATTCCAACGTTGTATTGTGGTGGTGCAAGGTGACTGTAGGTATTGTTCCTCCTCTAAGACCATTCACCTCGTTGAGAAACTTTTCACTTTCTTGTAAAAGCTCTCACACTTTATCTCCTTTGGTTTCCTCTAACTTTGATTTTTCTGTGACACCCCGCCTAATTAATTACCCGGTGATCAATTCTTAATTAATTAATTTTAGAATATCAAGTTGGTCCAGATAATGCATCACTGTCGAAAAATAATTTTTTATTTAATAAGAACTGACCAACTAATATTTAAAAAAGCATGATGTCCAAATTTTATCTTGTTACTAACTAATATAAAAAGAATACCAACAAATGCCACACATCAAAACAACATAAATAACGTCTAACAAAAGTAAAATAAATAGCTAGAGTAAACACGTCCAGATACAATCCCATACAATGAATCCAATAAAAAGAAAATCTAATTTAAGAGAGAGTTTAAAACAACTAAATCTCAGGAAGTAAACTGAAGTAGGGACGACAGGTCCAACAAAATAGATAACTGGAAAGGAAGAATAGGCTGAGTCGGCTACTAGCAATTATCCTGCAGCTCCTATAGCAGCTACAATACGGCAACTGAATAGAGTCTCCTAAGGCTGGTGTCCCTATAGCTGGGCACCTAAAAATAATGGAATAATAGAAAGATATACAGAAAAACGGGTCAGAGTCCGAGTTGAAAACAATTTAAAATAGCAAGTGCTTAAATTGATTCGATTAGCACAATTATTCTTCAAGTTGACTTAGCGTACTCATCCCTCGATCTAATGTGAAACGAACCTAATTATCCATACTAGTCATAATACCGTGACTGACTAATGCATACATAATATTATGCTGTAATGACTCCCGAAATATCTCAAAAACAACATATTAGAGATTTCGATATTGGTTTAGGATTACTTTAGTTTATTCCCATATTCTACTAGATGCCCAATTGATAATACCATAAGTGTACATTTAAAAATAACGTCATCAACATAAAACATCAAACAGGATTCCGGTATAAACACATTATTCTCTTTATGTATACGTATTAATTTATATATAAATATAGCAATATTGCACTCCTGGTTGAGAAACCCTTAGTGCTACGCATACTCGGCTATCTAGTCCCATTGAAACGCTCACACATAGAGGACAACTGTTTCAATCTCTCGAGAACTAATAAAAAAAACACCTATTGGAGGCGAACATAGTCCCAAGCCTATGGGCTACGCACCGATACGACCGTCATCACTATCACATTCACGGATAGCCCGTACCTAGGTTCCATGCTCTAGTGGTACGACTCTAAATCCCCCGAAGGCACACAAGATCCGATCATCCATAACGTGTTAACCTCCGTTCGATAGCCAGTAGCTAGGTATGTCATACACATAATATTTTTGAGCAATAAGAATACACAAAACTTATATAAATTCATTGGCCTTCCCACAACCTAGTATTCGCAGTACGTATAATATATCCCCTAATATACCCCGTACCTTATTCGTATGTTATCTACCTTGTATTTTGGCATCTCTATAATACTATGAATTTTCATATCTTCCGAGGGTCATCATATTCTCCTCTTACTAATAGTTATAAGTTTTAAGTCACCCAACATTCCTATAGGTTTAACACTCATTTAAACATTCCTACGGAAAGTTCGAAGCAAAAATCGGGCCTTAAGAGTCATTCTGGAATCTCGTTAGAAGACCCATAAATATCGTTCGAATGAGGGTCGTTCGAACGAAGTCCCCCTACTTCGAACGAACTACCAATCTCGTTAGAAGGGACACTAAAATCTCGTTAGAAGTCTCGTTCGAACGACCTGGACTGGACTTCTAACGAAATTTTTGAAGTTGCCCAGTTCATCACCAATGTTCATTTTTCTAGATTTTCTCCACTCAAATATCAACCTAAACCCATTACAACCCAAGTACGAGGTTTACAAACTATTCTAAGTCACCCTAGGACACTTCTTAGTATAGTTTTGGGGGTCAAATCCTTCTAATCATCATGTAATTTCAACAATTTTCTAAATTTTCCCATAAATCATATTAACATAAACCCAGAATTATTAATCTATAAAAACTCCATTTTTATTTCGTGCTTAACCTCTAATTCACCAAATTTCAAATTCCTATTAAGGGGAAAAATCCTCTACATACAAACCCCCAACAGATTTCTAAAATTCCTACACGATTTTCATCATAGGTAAACCCAATTTGGTATTAGTCATTCTAAAATCTCTACATATGTTAACAAGAGTAATAATTCCTAAGAGAGAGAGAAAGATAATCACTTGACTTAAAATGAAATTCTGATTCGTCGGTTGAAATTGTTATGGGGACGATCCTCCTGACACGATCTAGGCGCTGGTGTACTTTTTATTGTGAAAGCTTAAGTTCTTGGCTTAGGGCTCTAATGGAGTCTTCTACTTCTTCCTTGGTTCTCTCTCTATTTGCCTCTCTATCTTACATAAGTTGAACTAACAGGCCATTAACCCTAACTGCCTTTAATTAAACCCATTTTTTGTCCATTTAATTACCCAAAAATTTCAAAAGACCAAAATATCGCTCTGGGGTGTCGTTTTGGGTTAAAATGCCCCGGACTCCAAATAAAATACCCGAGTAGTGTTTTCTGACTATTTCAACCATTCCGTACACTATGGCGCACTCAAAATAGTCGTTCGAGTTATAAAAAAATAATTTATCTTTTTAAACCCCCAAATACATATTAGTGACGCGACCCTTACGCGTCCCAAATATTTATAACATAATTGTCGTGTATCTCATCCCCGGCCATAATATTATTTCAATAATTACTAACTCTCATCATGCTAGTGATTATTATCATAAAAATTGGATTAATTACAATTCAAATTTTCTCTCTTTAATTTAATTAATCCCCATATTCAATAAAAATAATTAAGCGTAAAGATACGGGGTATTACATACTTCCCCCTTAATAATAGAATTTCATCCCAAAATTCAGAAAAGACTATATATACTAGGCAAGAATAACTCTGTATAACGTTCACGCATGTCATCCTCATGCTCCCTGGTTGAACACGCACTAGTGGTAATATTTTCGACCTCAACTTTATCTCGCTACGGTCTAGTATAACAACTGGTCCCTCTTCGTAGGAGCTATCAGGATGTAAGTCTATCTCCTCTAGCGCAATTTGAGTATGAGTCAATTCATCTCGAAGAAATCTCCTCAGCGACGAGATATGAAACACATCATAGACTCTATGCAAGTGCTCCGGTAACCCAAGTTCATAAGCAACTGGCCCAATTCTCTCGATAATGGGGAATAGCCCTACATACCTCGGCACTAACTTTCCCTTCTTCCCGAAATGCATAACTCCGTTCATAGGAGATACCCGAAGTAACACCTCATCTCCAATATTGAACTCTTTAAAGTAACCTTTGGAATCAATGTAACTCTTTTGTCGATCCTGAGCAACTCGAATACGGCTCCGTATCAACTCTATCCTCACCGAAGTATCCTGAATCACCTCCGGACCTAGTAACTTGTTGTTCCCCACCTCTAGCCAACATGTTGGGGAACGATAAGGTCTTCTGTATAGGGCTTCGAATGGAGTCATAACGATAGTAAACTGGTAGGAGTTGTTATAGGAAAACTCCACCAGTGGAAGGTAATGCTCCCAACTTTCGTCAAAATAAATGATGCACATACGTAACATGTCCTCCAACATTTGATTCGTTCGCTCTGTCTGAACATCCGTCAGCGGGTGATAGGCTGTGCTCAGCCGCAACTTCGTACCCAACCGCCTCCTGAAAACTCTCCTAAAATCGAGAAATGAACACCTTGTCTCCGTCAGACACAATATTGAGAGGCACTCCGTGGAGTCTCACTATCTCTGCTATGAAAAACTGGGTGTACTGTCCCACGGTGTAGTCTGTCCTGGCTGGCAGGAAGTGGGATACCTTGGTCAACCGATCCACTATCACCCATATCGAATCGTGACCCCTCTGCGCTGTTGGTAATCCCGGGATAAAGTCCATGGAAATGCTCTCTTATTTCTACATAAGGACCACGAATGGCTATAGAAGTCCCACCGATCTCTGATGGTCCACCTTTACTAACTAACAAGTGGCACATTTCGAGACGAACTCGGCAATATCCTTCTTCATTTCGCTCCACCAGTACTATCTAGGCATGTCTTGGTACATCTTATCCCCGCCGGGATGCATCGCAAATCGGGAACCATACGACTCTGTCATCAACTTATGTCGTAAATACTCACCATCGGGAACAACCAATCTCCCATTGAAATGTAGACCCCTGTCACACCCCGCCTAATTCTGGCGTCGGTCGCCGCCAAAACTAAGTCGGGCGTGAACTAAATAAATACCATTCTTAGCATGAGACAGATATGAGACATAAATAAATCAGTCCATAAGATAAACAATTGAATCAATCTCAATGATCACAAATAAGTAAGCGATAAAAGATCCATCACATGCTAACTCCAAAAATCCAATCTCCAATAATGATTAAATAAAATCTGAATAATCCCAACAGAAATCGTCTAAACAACTTTGGAACCGAATGGCCCAATAAAGCTCCAATGAAGTCTCATAATACGGCTGAAAAAGAAAGTCTAACTACACTATGCCATAAAGTAAATAACTCCATCTGCACCTCCAATGATAACTCTGATAAACTTATGCAGCTTCTCCAAATCAAATCCTGAAAAAGATTAGTCAACGTATGGGTCAGAGCCAAAGCCCTGAGCAAGAATACACACTACTCCCGTCAAATAGGATCCTTGAATCCAGACAGTAGCATTATACGCAATAAGTATCACAATAGAATATTTTAAATTAAGTGGAATAATTTAAACGCGATAAATATAAACTACTAACTACCCGCAAAAATCCCCATTTATAAAGGCACACCAATATGATTTTAAATTACCAAGTCCCACGATATTAATTTAATTAAATTAACCAACTTTTATTATAGTTCTCACTTTTTATTAAAGTGTCACACTTTCCCTTGTCAATCGTCCTCTGACCCGTTTATTGTCGGCCCCGACACATGACAAGGTTCCCCTTGTCAATCGTCCTCTAACCCGTTTAAGTGTCGTCCCCAACACATGACAATCCACACACGACACGACATAAATCGTCCTTTGATCCGTTTAAACTGTAGGCTCCGACACATTATGAAGCCACAAATTTTAATACCCGTTTTTATCTTAGGCATTAATTCTCAAGTTCTCAATTCATAATCACCCCACCCTTTTAATCGATGTGAGATCCTCAAAATACCCCTTAGTCCCATACCTAAGGGTCCCCAAGTTATCAATACGTCCTATCCTATGTATAGGAAGAATTTCTAACTTAAATTTCGACCTAGTCTCATGCTTAGGCTAGCGTAACGAAGATAAAGTACTAAAAATCATCCCACCCCCAAGATGATAAAAACGCGATAATCTACCCTCACTAGTCCCATACCTAGAAGGCGTAAATAATCAAAGGCATACCCACTAGTCCCATACCTAGAAGGCATTCTAAAATATAGGGAGAGCAATAATACCCAACAACCCGTCGTCACAAAGGCAACATCATAATACCAACAAGTCACACAAACAAGCATAATTAATCAATATATAAAACTACGCATGATAGTCCAATTCAATTAAATCTTTAATTTAATTATCACCTCGTCAACAATCCCCAATTAATCACATTTAATTATTTTAAATTAAATATACCAAGTTTTCATCATATATTCATCAAAACCAATTTTTTTTTATCTCTACATGTATTACATGAGTTGTACGCATCCAAAAATCATTTATTTTAAAGCTAGGATTTTTCTACATGCAACCTACACCAATATAACCCAAAATCACTCATGAATCCTACGTACCCAAAGGGTTATGAATATTATTCACATTAAAAGATTTTATAAAAAAAAACCCCATAATTAGTATTCACTTTTTCTAATTAAGTTACTAATTATTTTTATGAAAACATGTAATTAAGTGTTTAGGCGACACTTAAAACGCATAATACTAAAGGAAAAGAATAGAGTATTCATGCCTGTGAAGATCATGTTGAAAATCTGATTAAAAATCTGGATTCCTCTCGAAAAATTAGCAAAAGAGTGTTCTTGAACGATCTTGATTAAACTCCAATTAAGCCTTCAAAAACTTGTGCCAAAACTTGTGACAAAAACTTGATTTTGTTGAAGGTTGATAATTATGAGTGAGAGGAAAAATATTTGGAAGTGTTCTCTGGTGAAAAACTGGAGAAAAAGTGATTATGAGAAGTCCCCATACGGATTAACAAGGTTATATAGTGATTAGGAGTCCTAATCCTACACAAACTCCAAAAATAGCTTACAGCGCACGTTTTCTGGGAGGGTCGATCGATCTACCGCCAGTCATCGATCGATCATGCCTAAAATCTGACAGTTCGCCCAAAAAGTTATAAGGGACAAAAATTTGTAAAATCTATATAAAATTCATTTTAACTCCGATTTTAATTCCGCTTGAAGTTTTATTCTTCTAAAATCATAACCAACATATTTAGCCAATAAAAATTATTAAATTCAAAAATTTATTTTTTCTCGAAAATTCCAATTAATTAATTAAAATAATAAATAAAAACACGGGGTGTTACAACCCCCATTTGAACCCACGGTGTAAGACTCAGCCCCTTCGCCTAGAAGTTTCACTATCTGACTTTGGCAGAACGGATCATCTGCCTGAGCCTATACTACTCTCGTAATAATCTGGGGCGTAACTGTCATTATAGACATAAATGATCGAGCTACCGCATCCTAGTTCCCTAACTCGTTCTATTTCATTTTCCACACCTCGCCCACCTCACCGATTGGCCTATGACTTAACATGTCAGCTACCACATTAGCCTTCTCCGGGTGGCACTCGATATCAAATTAATAGTCCTTCGCAAACTCAAGCCACCGACGTTGACGCATATTTAACTCCTTCAGCGTGAAGAGGTATTGTAATGACTTGTGGTCCACGAATAAAGAAAATTTCTCCCCTATGAGGAATGTCTCCAAATTCGAAGTGCAAACATGACCGCTGCTAACTCCAAGTTATGGGTGGGGTAATTCCTCTCGTGAGGCTTAAGCTTACGAGAAGCATAAGCTATAGCCTGATCTTCCTTCTGAAGTACAACCCCAAGTCCTAATAAGGACGCATCGGTGTAGACTAGATACTCCACTCCCGGTCTGGGTAATGCTAACACTGGTGTTGAGGTTAACTTATCTTTCAACTCATCGAAGGCCAACTGATAGGCGTCACTCCAGATAAACGACACTCCTTTACGAGTCAAATGTGTCAACGGACCCTCTATCTTTGAAAAACCCCGAATGAACCTTCTATAGTATCCGACTAAACCCAAGAAACTGCGTATCTCGATCGGTGTTGTGGGCTGTCCCCACTCCCTCACCGCTGACACCTTCCCCGGATCTACGGATATCCCTATATCAGAGATGATATGCCCCAAAAGCGGTAACTCTTTCAGCCAAAACCCACATTTCTCGTATTTTGTGTACAACTCATGCTGGCGCAGTGTCGCAAAACTTGCCTCAAGTGCCCGACATGATCCTACTCGGTGTGCGAGTAAACCAGAATGTCATTTATGAATACGATGACGAACTGGTCCAGGAACTCTCTGAACACCTTGTTCATCAAGTCCATAAACACGTCTGGGGCATTGGTTAGTCCGAAAAGCATAACCCTGAATTCATAGGAACCATATCTCATCAAGAAGACAGTCTTCGACACGTCCTGCTCTCTGATACGAAGCTGATGATACCTCGATCTCAAATCAATATTCGAGAAGAAAGCTTCTCCTCTCAACTAGTTGAATAAGTCATCGATTCGAGGCAACGGATATTTATTCCATATCGTGACTTTATTCAACTCCCGAGAATCAACACATAACCTAAACGATCCATCCCTTTTCTTAACAAACAGTACGGGAGCACCCCCACAGCAAAGTACTCTTACGAATAAACCCCTGCCTCAATAACTTCTCAAAAGTCTACCTCTCTACTCGGTGGTAACCCCGAAATCTCCCGAAACACATCGACAAACTCTCGAACTATAGGAATCTAATCAAGCGGTACCACAACCTCCGTAGAGGTCTCCTCCTCTATATAGTATAGATGAGTGGACGATCCTCCCTCAGAGCGAGGCATTGCCACTAGAAACATCTCCTGCTCGGGTATGGCAAAAACTATACTCTTACTATAACAGTCAATCATGGCGCTATACCTGATAAGCCAATCTATACCCACAATCATGTCATACTCGGACATGTCTAACATGAGCATATCAGCGGGTAAGATAAACCTCCCAATCTCTATACCTACTCCCCAACAAATAAAGGAGATAACGGAACCCCTACTCAATGGCGAATCCACACAAGTGGCTGTACCCTCTGCTGTATTAAATAACCCCATAGCACGTGCAAACCCCGTGCAATAAAATAGTGTGTGGCTCCCGTGTCAAATAAAATGTGCCCCAAAGTTCCCTAGATAGAAAACATACCCTCAATCGCTGGTGGGTCCTGCGGGACTACGAGCTGATGCAAATTATAGACTCGTCCATACTGAAGTTGTCCTTGCTGAACTAGGGCGGTTGGAATGGGTGGCAGTGTTTCCATCTGTGGAGGTGCTGGGAGAGCTACGAGAAAGAGCGGTCTCTGGGGTTCCTGAAGACCACCCTGGTGCTGATGCTGGCCTCTACCCTTCCGAGGGCAGTCCTGGCGTTTGTGTCCAGTATTGCCACACGTGAAACATCTCCCTAGGAAGGGTTGTCTCCTCTGTCCCTGATGTCCCCGGCCTTGATGGCCGTTACCACCCCTCCCTTGGCCATTTTGGCCCTCTTAAAACTGATGCTGGCCCTAATGGTCGTGTTGGCCCTGATGGCCCTGTCGAAAGCCTCCCTGCCCATGTCTAAAACCTCCTGACCTGAACCTCATAGGATCCCCTTACTGGAAACCCTGATCACTGTGCCTATGCTGACCCTGAACTGCCTGTGCCCCACTGGCACCATTCCCTCCTACCCTGCCCTGCTGGCTGGATTCTCCCACTTTCTTAACCTCGGATAAGTGGAAGCGGTGGTCCTGGCAGTGGAGTAGTGCTACGTTGACCACATATGTATAGGTGTCCAAGGAGAGATTGCCTATTAAATACTAGCGGATCCTCTATCTCAACCTATCCATGAAGCGTTGAATCTTTCTCTCTTCGGTCGGGATCTCACTCGGTACAATGTTGAGAAGATTAGTAAACTTTGCCTCATATTTTGCCGCGATCCTTTCCTCATGCTTCATATTTGCTAACTTTTAGCTCATCTCAGTCTGGACAATAGAAGGGAAGTACTTGCGGTCGAACCGAACCCAAAAGTCTCGGATATTAAGTGTGCCTCTCTCCTCAGCGGAGGTGATGGACTCCCACCACTGAAGTGTAACCCCCACCAGTTTGAACGTGGCCAAATCTGACTCTGTACTTCTGTGCACTCGTGCATACTCAAATACCTTGGGATGTCCTTTTTCCATTGGCTTGCTACGACTAGGCCTGTCAATCGGGCTCTATGAGCCGAGCCTATTGTTGATCAAGCTCGGCCCGATTTTGATTTACTTGGCTCAAGCTCAAGCTCGGCCCGAACGAGCTTGAGAGTGCTTGGCTCAAGCTCGGCTCACAAAGTAAATCGGGCTTCGGGCCCAATTTGAGCCGGTCCGAATTGAATATTTCAATACATATTTATTTATTTATTTTAATAATTAATATTCATATTTCAGCAATAAAAAAATATATTTTAGCAATAAAAAACAGATTTCAGCACTAAAACAAATCTAATTCAGCACTAATATATTGACATTTCAGCATTAGTAAAACACATTTTAGCACTAAAAAACTGATTTCAAAACACTAAAAAAATACATTTCAGCACTAAAAAAACACATTTTTGCACTAATATTGACATTTTAGCATTAAAAAACCGCATTTCAGCACTAAAATAACAGATTTCAGCACTAAAAATAAATAAATTTTAGCACTAATATTGACAAGTCCCGTAAGATTAAGTAAAGTAAATTAATAAATGACCGACCTTGTTTTTGTTTCTTTAATATTAAGTCCAATAGTTTATTTGCATAAGGATAAAATTATAAAAATTATTTTGTTTTAAAATATTTTTTACATATCATAGAAAATAAAATATTTTTGTATATATATAGATATATTATTTCGGGCCGAGCCTAGTTCGGGCTTGAAAGTGCTTCGCTCAAATTGAATTCGGGCTTACTATATCGGCTCAAACTCGGCTCGGCTCAAACTCAATAAAAGCTCGGCCCAAATTTAGCGGGCCGAGCAAGCGGGCTTCGGGCCTGCTCGGCTCAATTGACAGGCCTAGCTACGACAACATCAGAGCTCCCTGAAAACTCTAGAGGATGCGCCTTTTGGAAGGCATCCCTAACACGCTCCCAAGCAGATGGGAAACCTGTGCTTGAGCTATAATGGTGGCCACTTCAGTGGTGACCACCTGAGCTATAATGGCGGCCACTTCAGCGGCATTCATCATACCCTGAGTAGGTGTAGGCTGAGGCTCTGTCTGGTCATCCCTGGGAACTCTTTGTGCACGTTAGGAGGCATCTGAAAAGAGAAAAGAGTTTTATAAGTCTACAGTTATATTCTCAAAATAGCAGAAGAACGTAAAACTTATGAAGAGTACAATAATCCTAAAATATAGGTCTCTATATCAAAGGACGCTACTCGAAAATATAACAAGCCGTACAGATCCTAAGGACACTAGAACCTGAAGCTCTGATACCACTTGTGACACCCCGCCTAATTAATTACCGGGTGATCAGTCCTTAATTAATTAACTTCAGAATATCAAGTTGGTCCAGATAATGCATCACTGTCGAAAACTAAATTTTTATTTAATAAGAACTAACCACCTAACATCAGAGCTCCCTGAAAACTCTAGAGGATGCGCCTTCTGGAAGGCATCCCTAACACGCTCCCAAGTAGATGGGAAAACCTGTGCTTGAACTGAAGCCACCACCGGTGCCTGAGGTGGTGCCTGTTGCACTACGGCTAAAGTAGCGGTGACCGCCTAAGCTATAATGGCAGCCACTTCATCGGCATTCATCATACCCTGAGTAGGTGTAGGCTGAGGCTCTGTCTGGGCATCCCTGGGAACTCTTTGTGCACGTTTAGGAGGCATCTAAAAAGAGAGTGCAGATAAATGATGAGGATGAGATTGAAGATGAAGATAAACATTCACATCAAACATATAAGAGACAAAGATTTTTAAAGTGGTTCGGCTATAAGGAAAAGCCTACGTCCACTGTTATTTTATTCCCAGGGGTTTACAATAGCACAATGTGGTAGAGATAGAAAGGATGTGTATTTTATGTATGGTGTTTCTTGGTTCTCTTGGATCTCTCTCCATTTTGGCTAAGGGAATAAATGTATTTATAGTGATGGGAGATAAAGAGATTCATTGTATGTAGACATTTATACATTATGTCTACATTTAACGAATCTAATTATTGAATTGCTTGGTATGCTATGTGTTGTCATCTACAGTATAAATGTACATTAATGTTCATTAAATGCATAGTCATCTTCATTAATGCACATTAAATGCATAGTTATCCCTTGATCTTCCTGGTTGGTATGCCGACTAACTCTCCCCGGGGGCCGACTAACTCTCCTCGGGTGCCGACCAATTCTCCTCGGATGCTGACCAACTCTCCTCGGATGCCGAACAACTCTCCTCGGGTGTCGAATATTGCCACATAGGATGAAATGTGTCATTTTCTGATTGGTCCTCATAGATGGAGAATTTTTGCGTTAACAGAAGCCCCCAATGCTCCATGCTTGATGGTTTACTTGAAAGGATGGAGTATTTATTCTGCAGTGTTGCTCGGTGCTCATGAAATTCTTGATCTACCTTCTTTGTTTGTTTAACATAAAGTGCATTATCTCCTGGACGACATATGATGCAGGTTGATCGATGGTTACTAATATTTCTTTTGAGGAACTCTTTGTGCTATGTATCACCCCTGGGAATTTGGATACAGCCATGCTATAGTATGCAGCTTGTAGCTTGTCATAATCTTTAAGTATATTGATTGGTTTGCTAGCCGACCAACTGCCTCCTGTGCCGAGTAACTGAGTGCTAACTTCACGTGCTTGATTCTTCTGATTTATGATCCTCTGAATACTTTGTCAAGTAACATACTAGCTTTTAAACCCAACTCTTCAATCTGATTAGTACCAAGCTAGTGGTGGACTTCGAAACATTTTCACACAACTTCTTCTTCATTATTCGTCGAGACTGTAGTAGCAAAGATCTCAGTGCTGTAGATGTTGATTTTGACTTCTACCTTTGCTCGGGGACGAGCAAGAGGTTCTCTGGGACGAGCAAGAGCTGCTCGGGTAACTGTCGAAGAACAGAGAACTCAATCTGCTTTGGAGAATCAGGCCTTCCAACAAATGGCAAAGAACCAGGCCTTGGCTGAGATGTTCGAGAAGATCATGAGTCTTGAAGAGCAACTTCCTGCTCGGGGACGAGCAAGAGCTTCTCAGGGATGAGTAAGAGATGCTCGGACAGACCATATGTGATGAACATCATAATGCTGAAAGATTTTAACTTCATAAACTCCCCTTATGCTTTGGATGATCCTCCTGCTGGCGAGGAACCGGTTTCAAAAGAAGAGGGAAAGAAACCAATAGAGTAGGAACCTCAATGTAATAGTTAGTTTACATTTTCATTCTCAATGTATTTTGTTTTTGATTTTAATGAAAGACTTTCATTTTTGTTCGCAATCTTAATTGCTATTGTCTTGTAAAATACTCTACATCTGTGCATATGTATAAGTTAAAAAGATAACAATATTGTGTTGTTCATCGACCAACTTTGTAATAAAAAAGTTATAAGTATCAGTAATGTTGCTCGATCACTTAATAATAAAGTAATGAGTATAAAAATGTTTAAAATTTTTCCAACCAACCAAGGTTGTTAAATTGTGCTCGTCGATCAATTATAGTTAGTGAGAGTTTTTATCCCCGACTAACCATACTTGGTAAATTTTTGTCTTTTTCATAAAATGTGTCTGACCAACCAAGGTCGATAAATTCTCCCCGTCAACCAACTACAATTAGTGGGTTTTTATCCCCGACCAACCATACTTGGTACAATTTGAAATATTTCTTCCTCGTCGACCAACTACGTTCGTGGGTTTTTCAGGTGATAGAAAATTATTTTTTATATTGATCCTTTCCTATTCCCTATTTGGAGAGATAAAAATATGGTGAATGATTAAAGTTATTACCAAATTTATATCAAAAATCAATCAATTTGACTTTATTGACATAAATGGAAGCTGAACCAAATTAAGTATATAGTTCATAAAAATGAATGCAAAGAGACTCAAACTTGAAGAGAGAAAATAGATCTGGGTCATGATTTCCATGAGAAAACTTTTTATTGTCTTTAACCTTTTCCCATTCTTTTATTAAAAATATGATGGGAATTTGAATAGACATCAAAGATCTTACAAAATTTATTTCAAAATCAACAATGAAAACGATCAAATCTTATCATCGTCGTATATATTGGTATATGTAATCATTTAAAATATTTATTCCATGATATAAAATAGAAACTTGAGAATCAAGAAAAAAGTTATGATTTATGAAGTCCACTATTTTTCACATTTCTAAATAAGAATTAATCTAACAGTTATGATTTTAAAATCATGATATGCAATATTTTGCAAATAAAAATTGGACAATTAATTTTTGTATATAAACATAAAAATCATGATTGAATCAAAAGATGTATGTATAATATATAATTGATTATACATATAGAAAATAAAAACTTAGCTTTTGATGGAGAACAATGCTCGTAACACGTTCCCACAGACGGCGCCAATCTGTTGAAGACAGAAAATGGCCACTGCCATTTTAGTGGCGTCAACAGCAGATAAATGATGAGGATGAGATTGAAGATGAAGATAAACATTCACATCAAACATATAAGAGACAAAGATTTTTAAAGTGGTTCGGCTATAAGGAAAAACCTACGTCCACTGTTATTTTATTCCCAGGGGTTTACAATAGCACAATGTGGTAGAGATAGAAAGGATGTGTATCTTGTGTATGGTGTTTCTTGGTTCTCTTGGATCTCTCTCCCTTTTGGCTAAGGGAATACATGTATTTATAGTGATGGGAGATAAAGAGATTCATTGTATGTAGACATTTATACATTATGTCTACATTCAACGAATCTAATTATTGAATTGCTTGGTATGCTATGTGTTGTCATCTACAGTATAAATGTACATTAATGCTCATTAATTGCATAGTCATCTTCATTAATGCACATTAAATGCATAGTTATCCCTTGATCTTCCAGGTTGGTATGCCGACTAACTCTCCTCGGGGGCCGACTAACTCTCCTCGGGTGCCGACCAATTCTCCTCGGATGCTGACTAACTCTCCTCGGATGCCGACCAACTCTCCTCGGGTGTCGAATATTGCCACATAGGATTAAATGTGTCATTTTCTGATTGGTCCTCATAGATGGAGAATTTTTGCGTTAACAGAAGCCCCCAATGCTCCATGCTTGATGGTTTACTTGAAAGGATGGAGTATTTATTCTGCAGTGTTGCTCGGTGCCCATGAAATTCTTGATCTACCTTCTTTGTTTGTTTAACATAAAGTGCATTATCTCCTGGACGACATATGATGCAGGTTGATCGATGGTTACTAATATTTCTTTTGAGGAACTCTGTGTGCTATGTATCACCCCTGGGAATTTGGATACAGCCATGCTATAGTATGCAGCTTGTAGCTTGTCATAATCTTTAAGTATATTGATTGGTTTGCTAGCCGACCAACTGCCTCATGTGCCGAGTAACTGAGTGCTAACTTCACGTGCTTGATTCTTCTGATTTATGATCCTCTGAATACTTTTTCAAGTAACATACTAGCTTTTGAACGCAACTCTTCAATCTGATTAGTACCAAGCTAGTGGTGGACTTCGAAACATTTTCACACAATTTCTTCTTCATTATTCGTCGAGACTGTAGTAGCAAAGATCTCAGTGCTGTAGATGTTGATTTTGACTTCTACCTCTGCTCGGGGACGAGCAAGAGGTTCTCTGGGACGAGCAAGAGCTGCTCGGGTAACTGTCGAAGAACAGAGAACTCAATCTGCTTTGGAGAATCAGGCCTTCCAACTAATGGCAAAGAACCAGGCCTTGGCTGAGATGTTCGAGAAGATCATGAGTCTTGAAGAGCAACTTCCTGCTCGGGGACGAGCAAGAGATGCTCGGACAGACCATCTGTGATGAACATCAGAATGCTGAAAGATTTTAACTTCATAAACTCCCCTTATGCTTTGGATGATCCTCCTGCTGGCGAGGAACCTGTTTCAAAAGAAGAGGGAAAGAAACCAATAGAGTAGGAATCTCAATGTAATAGATAGTTTACATTTTCATTCTCAATGTATTTTGTTTTTGATTTTAATGAAAGACTTTCATTTTTGTTCGCAATCTTAATTGCTATTGTCTTGTAAAATACTCTACATCTGTGCATATGTATAAGTTAAAAAGATAACAATATTGTGTTGTTCATCGACCAACTTTGTAATAAAAAGTTATAAGTATCAGTAATGTTGCTCGATCACTTAATAATAAAGTAATGAGTATAAAAATGTTTAAAAATTTTCCAACCAACCAAGGTTGTTAAATTGTGCTCGTCGACCAATTATAGTTAGTGAGAGTTTTTATCCCCGACTAACCATACTTGGTAAATTTTTGTCTTTTTCATAAAATGTGTCTGACCAACCAAGGTCGATAAATTCTCCCCTTCAACCAACTACAGTTAGTGGGTTTTTATCCCCGACCAACCATACTTGGTACAGTTTGAAATATTTCTTCCTCGTCGACCAACTACGTTCGTGGGTTTTTCAGGTGATAGAAAATTATTTTTTATATTGATCCTTTCCTATTCCCTATTTGGAGAGATAAAAATATGGTGAATGATTAAAGTTATTACCAAATTTATATCAAAAATCAATCAATTTGACTTTATTGACATAAATGGAAGCTGAACCAAATTAAGTATATAGTTCATAAAAATGAATGCAAAGAGACTCAAACTTGAAGAGAGAAAATAGATCTGGGTCATGATTTCCATGAGAAAACTTTTTATTGTCTTTAACCTTTTCCCATTCTTTTATTAAAAATATGATGGGAATTTGAATAGACATCAAAGATCTTACAAAATTTATTTCAAAATCAACAATGAAAATGATCAAATCTTATCATCGTCGTATATATTGGTATATGTAATCATTTAAAATATTTATTCCATGATATAAAATAGAAACTTGAGAATCAAGCAAAAAGTTATGATTTATGAAGTCCACTATTTTTCACATTTCTAAATAAGAATTAATCTAACAGTTATGATTTTAAAATCATGATATGCAATATTTTGCAAATAAAAATTGGACAATTAATTTTTGTATATAAACATAAAAATCATGATCTAATCAAAAGATGTATGTATAATATATAATTGATTATACATATAGAAAATAAAAACTTAGCTTTTGATGTAGAACAATGCTCGTAACACGTTTCCACAGACGGCGCCAATCTGTTGAAGACAGAAAATGGCCACTGCCATTTTAGTGGCGTCAACAGCAGATAAATGATGAGGATGAGATTGAAGATGAAGATAAACATTCACATCAAACATATAAGAGACACAGATTTTTAAAGTGGTTCGGCTATAAGGAAAAACCTACGTCCACTGTTATTTTATTCCCAGGGGTTTACAATAGCACAATGTGGTAGAGATAGAAAGGATGTGTATCTTGTGTATGGTGTTTCTTGGTTCTCTTGGATCTCTCTCCCTTTTGGCTAAGGGAATACATGTATTTATAGTGATGGGAGATAAAGAGATTCATTGTATGTAGACATTTACACATTATGTCTACATTCAACGAATCTAATTATTGAATTGCTTGGTATGCTATGTGTTGTCATCTACAGTATAAATGTACATTAATGCTCATTAAATGCATAGTCATCTTCATTAATGCACATTAAATGCATAGTTATCCCTTGATCTTCCTGGTTGGTATGCCGATTAACTCTCCTCGGGGGCCGACTAACTCTCCTCGGGTGCCGACCAATTCTCCTCGGATGCTGACCAACTCTCCTCGGATGCCGACCAACTCTCCTCGAGTGTCGAATATTGCCACATAGGATGAAATGTGTCATTTTCTGATTGGTCCTCATAGATGGAGAATTTTTGCGTTAACAGAAGCCCCCAATGCTCCATGCTTGATGGTTTACTTGAAAGGATGGAGTATTTATTCTGCAGTGTTGCTCGGTGCTCATGAAATTCTTGATCTACCTTCTTTGTTTGTTTAACATAAAGTGCATTATCTCCTGGATGACATATGATGCAGGTTGATCGATGGTTACTAATATTTCTTTTGAGGAACTCTGTGTGCTATGTATCACCCCTGGGAATTTGGATACAGCCATGCTATAGTATGCAGCTTGTAGCTTGTCATAATCTTTAAGTATATTGATTGGTTTGCTAGCCGACCAACTGCCTCCTGTGCCGAGTAACTGAGTGCTAACTTCACGTGCTTGATTCTTCTGATTTATGATCCTCTGAATACTTTGTCAAGTAACATACTAGCTTTTGAACCCAACTCTTCAATCTGATTAGTACCAAGCTAGTGGTGGACTTCGAAACATTTTCACACAACTTCTTCTTCATTATTCGTCAAGACTGTAGTAGCAAAGATCTCAGTGCTGTAGATGTTGATTTTGACTTCTACCTCTGCTCGGGGACGAGCAAGAGGTTCTCTGGGACGAGCAAGAGCTGCTCGGGTAACTGTGGAAGAACAGAGAACTCAATTTGTTTTGGAGAATCAGGCCTTCCAACTAATGGCAAAGAACCAGGCCTTGGCTGAGATGTTCGAGAAGATCATGAGTCTTGAAGAGCAACTTCCTGCTCGGGGACGAGCAAGAGTTTCTCAGGGATGAGCAAGAGATGATCGGACAGACCATCTGTGATGAACATCAGAATGCTGAAAGATTTTAACTTCATAAACTCCCCTTATGCTTTGGATGATCCTCCTGCTGGCGAGGAACCTGTTTCAAAAGAAGAGGGAAAGAAACCAATAGAGTAGGAATCTCAATGTAATAGTTAGTTTACATTTTCATTCTCAATGTATTTTGTTTTTGATTTTAATGAAAGACTTTCATTTTTGTTCGCAATCTTAATTGCTATTGTCTTGTAAAATACTCTACATCTGTGCATATGTATAAGTTAAAAAGATAACAATATTGTGTTGTTCATCGACCAACTTTGTAATAAAAAAGTTATAAGTATGAGTAATGTTTCTCGATCACTTAATAATAAAGTAATGAGTATAAAAATGTTTAAAAATTTTCCAACCAACCAAGGTTGTTAAATTGTGCTCGTCGACCAATTATAGTTAGTGAGAGTTTTTATCCCGACTAACCATACTTGGTAAATTTTTGTCTTTTTCATAAAATGTGTCTGACCAACCAAGGTCGATAAATTCTCCCCGTCAACCAACTACAGTTAGTGGGTTTTTATCCCCGACCAACCATACTTGGTACAGTTTGAAATATTTCTTCCTCGTCGACCAACTACGTTCGTGGGTTTTTCAGGTGATAGAAAATTATTTTTTATATTGATTGTTTCCTATTCCCTATTTGGAGAGATAAAAATATGGTGAATGATTAAAGTTATTACCAAATTTATATCAAAAATCAATCAATTTGACTTTATTGACATAAATGGAAGCTGAACCAAATTAAGTATATAGTTCATAAAAATGAATGCAAAGAGACTCAAACTTGAAGAGAGAAAATAGATCTGGGTCATGATTTCCATGAGAAAACTTTTTATTGTCTTTAACCTTTTCCCATTCTTTTATTAAAAATATGATGGGAATTTGAATAGACATCAAAGATCTTACAAAATTTATTTCAAAATCAACAATGAAAATGATCAAATCTTATCATCGTCGTATATATTGGTATATGTAATCATTTAAAATATTTATTCCATGATATAAAATAGAAACTTGAGAATCAAGCAAAAAGTTATGATTTATGAAGTCCACTATTTTTCACATTTCTAAATAAGAATTAATCTAACAGTTATGATTTTAAAATCATGATATGCAATATTTTGCAAATAAAAATTGGAAAATTAATTTTTGTATATAAACATAAAAATCATGATTGAATCAAAAGATGTATGTATAATATATAATTGATTATACATATAGAAAATAAAAACTTAGCTTTTGATGGAGAACAATGCTCGTAACACGTTTCCACAGACGGCGCCAATCTGTTGAAGATAGAAAATGGCCACTGCCATTTTAGTGGCGTCAACAGCAGATAAATGATGAGGATGAGATTGAAAATGAAGATAAACATTCACATCAAACATATAAGAGACAAAGATTTTTAAAGTGGTTCGGCTCTAAGGAAAAACCTACGTCCACTGTTATTTTATTTCCAGGGGTTTACAATAGCACAATGTGGTAGAGATAGAAAGGATGTGTATCTTGTGTATGGTGTTTCTTGGTTCTTCTTGATCTCTCTCCCTTTTGGCTAAGGGAATACATGTATTTATAGTGATGGGAGATAAAGAGATTCATTGTATGTAGACATTTATACATTATGTCTACATTCAACGAATCTAATTATTGAATTGCTTGGTATGCTATGTGTTGTCATCTACAGTATAAATGTACATTAATGCTCATTAAATGCATAGTCATCTTCATTAATGCACATTAAATGCATAGTTATCCCTTGATCTTCCTGGTTGGTATGCCGACTAACTCTCCCCGGGGGCCGACTAACTCTCCTCGGGTGCCGACCAATTCTCCTCGGATGCTGACCAACTCTCCTCGGATGCCGACCAACTCTCCTCGGGTGTCGAATATTGCCACATAGGATGAAATGTGTCATTTTCTGATTGGTCCTCATAGATGGAGAATTTTTGCGTTAACAGAAGCCCCCAATGCTCCATGCTTGATGGTTTACTTGAAATGATGGAGTATTTATTCTGCAGTGTTGCTCGGTGCTCATGAAATTCTTGATCTACCTTCTTTGTTTGTTTAACATAAAGTGCATTATCTCCTGGACGACATATGATGCAGGTTGATCGATGGTTACTAATATTTCTTTTGAGGAACTCTGTGTGCTATGTATCACCCCTGGGAATTTGGATACAGCCATGCTATAGTATGCAGCTTGTAGCTTGTCATAATCTTTAAGTATATTGATTGGTTTGCTAGCCGACCAACTGCCTCCTGTACCAAAACTGAGTGCTAACTTCACGTGCTTGATTCTTCTGATTTATGATCCTCTGAATACTTTGTCAAGTAACATACTAGCTTTTAAACCCAACTCTTCAATCTGATTAGTACCAAGCTAGTGGTGGACTTCGAAACATTTTCACACAACTTCTTCTTCATTATTCGTCGAGACTGTAGTAGCAAAGATCTCAGTGCTGTAGATGTTGATTTTGACTTCTACCTCTGCTCGGGGACGAGCAAGAGGTTCTCTGGGACGAGCAAGAGCTGCTCGGGTAACTGTCGAAGAACAGAGAACTCAATCTGCTTTGGAGAATCAGGCCTTCCAACTAATGGCAAAGAACCAGGCCTTGGCTGAGATGTTCGAGAAGATCATGAGTCTTGAAGAGCAACTTCCTGCTCGGGGACGAGCAAGGGCTTCTCAGGGATGAGCAAGAGATGCTCGGACAGACCATCTGTGATGAACATCAGAATGCTGAAAGATTTTAACTTCATAAACTCCCCTTATGCTTTGGATGATCCTCCTGCTGGCGAGGAACCTGTTTCAAAAGAAGAGGGAAATAAACCAATAGAGTAGGAATCTCAATGTAATAGTTAGTTTACATTTTCATTCTCAATGTATTTTGTTTTTGATTTTAATGAAAGACTTTCATTTTTGTTCGCAATCTTAATTGCTATTGTCTTGTAAAATACTCTACATCTGTGCATATGTATAAGTTAAAAAGATAACAATATTGTGTTGTTCATCGACCAACTTTGTAATAAAAAAGTTATAAGTATCAGTAATGTTGCTCGATCACTTAATAATAAAGTAATGAGTATAAAAATGTTTAAAAATTTTCTAACCAACCAAGGTTGTTAAATTGTGCTCGTCGACCAATTATAGTTAGTGAGAGTTTTTATCCCCGACTAACCATACTTGGTAAATTTTTGTCTTTTTCATAAAATGTGTCTGACCAACCAAGGTCGATAAATTCTCCCCGTCAACCAACTACAGTTAGTGGGTTTTTATCCCCGACCAACCATACTTGGTACAGTTTGAAATATTTCTTCCTCGTCGACCAACTACGTTCGTGGGTTTTTCAGGTGATAGAAAATTATTTTTTATATTGATCCTTTCCTATTCCCTATTTGGAGAGATAAAAATATGGTGAATGATTAAAGTTATTACCAAATTTATATCAAAAATCAATCAATTTGACTTTATTGACTTAAATGGAAGCTGAACCAAATTAAGTATATAGTTCATAAAAATGAATGCAAAGAGACTCAAACTTGAAGAGAGAAAATAGATCTGGGTCATGATTTCCATGAGAAAACTTTTTATTGTCTTTAACCTTTTCCCATTCTTTTATTAAAAATATGATGGGAATTTGAATAGACATCAAAGATCTTACAAAATTATCTAAATCAACAATGAAAATGATCAAATCTTATCATCGTCGTATATATTGGTATATGTAATCATTTAAAATATTTATTCCATGATATAAAATAGAAACTTGAGAATCAAGCAAAAAGTTATGATTTAAGAAGTCCACTATTTTTCACATTTCTAAATAAGAATTAATCTAACAGTTATGATTTTAAAATCATGATATGCAATATTTTGCAAATAAAAATTGGACAATTAATTTTTGTATATAAACATAAAAATCATGATTGAATCAAAAGATGTATGTATAATATATATTTGATTATACATATAGAAAATAAAAACTTAGCTTTTGATCGAGAACAATGCTCGTAACACGTTCCCACAGACGGCGCCAATCTGTTGAAGACAGAAAATGGCCACTGCCATTTTAGTGGCGTCAACAGCAGATAAATGATGAGGATGAGATTGAAGATGAAGATAAACATTCACATCAAACATATAAGAGACAAAGATTTTTAAAGTGGTTCGGCTATAAGGAAAAACCTACGTCCACTGTTATTTTATTCCCAGGGGTTTACAATAGCACAATGTGGTAGAGATAGAAAGGATGTGTATCTTGTGTATGGTGTTTCTTGGTTCTCTTGGATCTCTCTCCTTTTTCGCAAAGGGAATACATGTATTTATAGTGATGGGAGATAAAGATATTCATTGTATGTAGACATTTATACATTATGTCTACATTCAACGAATCTAATTATTGAATTGCTTGGTATGCTATGTGTTGTCATCTACAGTATAAATGTACATTAATGCTCATTAAATGCATAGTCATCTTCATTAATGCACATTAAATGCATAGTTATCCCTTGATCTTCCTGGTTGGTATGCCGACTAACTCTCCCCGGGGGCCGACTAACTCTCCTCGGGTGCCGACCAATTCTCCTCGGATGCTGACCAACTCTCCTCGGATGCCGACCAACTCTCCTCGGGTGTCGAATATTGCCACATAGGATGAAATGTGTCATTTTCTGATTGGTCCTCATAGATGGAGAATTTTTGCGTTAACAGAAGCCCCCAATGCTCCATGCTTGATGGTTTACTTGAAATGATGGAGTATTTATTCTGCAGTGTTGCTCGGTGCTCATGAAATTCTTGATCTACCTTCTTTGTTTGTTTAACATAAAGTGCATTATCTCCTGGACGACATATGATGCAGGTTGATCGATGGTTACTAATATTTCTTTTGAGGAACTCTGTGTGCTATGTATCACCCCTGGGAATTTGGATACAGCCATGCTATAGTATGCAGCTTGTAGCTTGTCATAATCTTTAAGTGTATTGATTGGTTTGCTAGCCGACCAACTGCCTCCTGTGCCGAGTAACTGAGTGCTAACTTCACGTGCTTGATTCTTCTGATTTATGATCCTCTGAATACTTTGTCAAGTAACATACTAGCTTTTAAACCCAACTCTTCAATCTGATTAGTACCAAGCTAGTGGTGGACTTCGAAACATTTTCACACAACTTCTTCTTCATTATTCGTCGAGACTGTAGTAGCAAAGATCTCAGTGCTGTAGATGTTGATTTTGACTTCTACCTCTGCTCGGGGACGAGCAAGAGGTTCTCTGGGACGGGCAAGAGCTGCTCGGGTAACTGTCGAAGAACAGAGAACTCAATCTGCTTTGGAGAATCAGGCCTTCCAACTAATGGCAAAGAACCAGGCCTTGGCTGAGATGTTCGAGAAGATCATGAGTCTTGAAGAGCAACTTCCTGCTCGGGGACGAGCAAGGGCTTCTCAGGGATGAGCAAGAGATGCTCGGACAGACCATCTGTGATGAACATCAGAATGCTGAAAGATTTTAACTTCATAAACTCCCCTTATGCTTTGGATGATCCTCCTGCTGGCGAGGAACCTGTTTCAAAAGAAGAGGGAAATAAACCAATAGAGTAGGAATCTCAATGTAATAGTTAGTTTACATTTTCATTCTCAATGTATTTTGTTTTTGATTTTAATGAAAGACTTTCATTTTTGTTCGCAATCTTAATTGCTATTGTCTTGTAAAATACTCTACATCTGTGCATATGTATAAGTTAAAAAGATAACAATATTGTGTTGTTCATCGACCAACTTTGTAATAAAAAAGTTATAAGTATCAGTAATGTTGCTCGATCACTTAATAATAAAGTAATGAGTATAAAAATGTTTAAAATTTTTCCAACCAACCAAGGTTGTTAAATTGTGCTCGTCGACCAATTATAGTTAGTGAGAGTTTTTATCCCCGACTAACCATACTTGGTAAATTTTTGTCTTTTTCATAAAATGTGTCTGACCAACCAAGGTCGATAAATTCTCCCCTTCAACCAACTACAGTTAGTGGGTTTTTATCCCCGACCAACCATACTTGGTACAGTTTGAAATATTTCTTCCTCGTCGACCAACTACGTTCGTGGGTTTTTCAGGTGATAGAAAATTATTTTTTATATTGATCCTTTCCTATTCCCTATTTGGAGAGATAAAAATATGGTGAATGATTAAAGTTATTACCAAATTTATATCAAAAATCAATCAATTTGACTTTATTGACATAAATGGAAGCTGAACCAAATTAAGTATATAGTTCATAAAAATGAATGCAAAGAGACTCAAACTTGAAGAGAGAAAATAGATCTGGGTCATGATTTCCATGAGAAAACTTTTTATTGTCTTTAACCTTTTCCCATTCTTTTATTAAAAATATGATGGGAATTTGAATAGACATCAAAGATCTTACAAAATTATCTAAATCAACAATGAAAATGATCAAATCTTATCATCGTCGTATATATTGGTATATGTAATCATTTAAAATATTTATTCCATGATATAAAATAGAAACTTGAGAATCAAGCAAAAAGTTATGATTTAAGAAGTCCACTATTTTTCACATTTCTAAATAAGAATTAATCTAACAGTTATGATTTTAAAATCATGATATGCAATATTTTGCAAATAAAAATTGGACAATTAATTTTTGTATATAAACATAAAAATCATGATTGAATCAAAAGATGTATGTATAATATATAATTGATTATACATATAGAAAATAAAAACTTAGCTTTTGATCGAGAACAATGCTCGTAACACGTTCCCACAGACGGCGCCAATCTGTTGAAGACAGAAAATGGCCACTGCCATTTTAGTGGCGTCAACAGCAGATAAATGATGAGGATGAGATTGAAGATGAAGATAAACATTCACATCAAACATATAAGAGACAAAGATTTTTAAAGTGGTTCGGCTATAAGGAAAAACCTACGTCCACTGTTATTTTATTCCCAGGGGTTTACAATAGCACAATGTGGTAGAGATAGAAAGGATGTGTATCTTGTGTATGGTGTTTCTTGGTTCTCTTGGATCTCTCTCCCTTTTGGCTAAGGGAATACATGTATTTATAGTGATGGGAGATAAAGAGATTCATTGTATGTAGACATTTATACATTATGTCTACATTCAACGAATCTAATTATTGAATTGCTTGGTATGCTATGTGTTGTCATCTACAGTATAAATGTACATTAATGCTCATTAAATGCATAGTCATCTTCATTAATGCACATTAAATGCATAGTTATCCCTTGATCTTCCTGGTTGGTATGCCGACTAACTCTCCTCGGGGGCCGACTAACTCTCCTCGGGTGCCGACCAATTCTCCTCGGATGCTGACCAACTCTCCTCGGATGCCGACCAACTCTCCTCGGGTGTCGAATATTGCCACATAGGATGACACGTGTCCTTTTCTTATTGGTCCTCATAGATGGAGAATTTTTGCGTTAACAATAAGTCTACAGTTATATTCTCAAAATAGCAGAAGAACGTAAAACATATGAAGAGTACAATAATCTTAAAATATAGGTCTCTATATCAAAGGACGCTACCCGAAAACATAACAAGCCGTACAGATCCTAAGTACACTAGAACCTGAAGCTCTGATACCACCTGTGACACCCCTCCTAATTAATTACCGAGTGATCAGTCCTTAATTAATTAATTTCAGAGTATCAAGTTGGTCCAGATAATGCATCACTGTCGAAAACTAAATTTTTATTTAATAAGAACTAACCACCTAATATTTTAAAAAGCGTGATGTCCAAATTTTCTCTTGTTACTAACCAATATAATAAAGAATACCAACAAATTCCATACATCACAGTAATATAAATAAAGTCTAGCTGAAGTAAAACAAATGGTTGGAGTAAACACGTCCAGATACAATCCCATACAATAAATCCAATAAAAAGAAAATCAAATTTATGAGAGAGTTTAAAATAACTAAATCTCAGGAAGTAAGCTGAAGTAGGGACGACATGTCCAACATAATAGATAACTGGAAAAGAAGAATAGGTTGAGTCGTCTACTAGCAATTATCCCGCAGCTCCCACAACAGCTACAACACGACAACTAAATAGAGTCTCCTAAGGCCGGTGTCCCTGTGGCTGGGCACCTAAAAATAATGGAATAATAGAAAGATATACAGAAAAATGGGTCAGAGCCCGAGTTGAAAACAGTTTAAAATAGAAAGTGCTTAAATTGATCCAATTAGCACTGTGAAGGCAATTATTATGCGACATAAGTAAATACAGGAGAGGCAATTACCAAGGAAGAACAAGGAATGCAAAATTACAATCACACAACAAAGGATGTACGTGGTTCAGCAAAGATGTGCCTACGTCCGCGGTGGTGCAGTCGGAGTTATTTCTATATACTCCGGAGAGAAGTTACAGAGAATACAACTTGTCCTTTTGCCCCGGACCTAGGGTTCAATATATACATGTACATTTAGGTAAGTGGGGGTGTTGGATTCCCCCACGTCTTCTATCTCTCCCTATAACCTCCCTTAATGGGGACGTGGGAACATACCGGATAATCAAATAAGAGATGGGGCCTGGACTTTGGGCCGCCAGAATTGAGCTACTCGTCCAGGCCCATGATCTTAATTTTGGTTACCCACAATTACCCCTAAGTATTTTGGGCAATGTTTTGGGCTCAACAAATTTAAATGATTAGTCATAATGGCTTTTTTGGACATTGTGCAACTCTCCGAAGGTTGTGAAGCTGATTTTAGCGGCATCCGCTTCGTATTTTGTGCACTATGATTAGCAAAATTTAAAGATTTTCAGGAATAGTCACTTTTCTACCGTCGTTTCAATCTTTCCAGCACTCTTCCATTTTCTGTGAGCTCTAGAACTTCGTACCTTCTTCTCTCAATCTCCATTCTCATTGCTTCCTTGTTGTTTGGGCTCGTGCTTCTTCATCGTTCAAATCGATCTTCTATTTTGTAAGTTTCCTGTGCCTTTCTTTGTACTTTCTCTTTGAGTTTGTAGTTTTTCTAGGGTTTTCCAATGGAGAAGATTGGGAATAGGTCGGTCTCTGAATTTAGGAAGTTTTATAACATCCCTGAGTGGGTAGATATTTAGTGCTGCGCTTCCCCTTCTAGAAATATTAGAGAGATAGATGACGCCCACTGGATCCATATTTTGTTGCTTTCCCAGGGGGGACTCACTTTCCCTCCCAACGATTTGTTCTTGCATTTATTTGGCTATTTTAATATTGTTCTTGCACAATGCTCGACCAATGTGTGAAAAATAGTTAATGGCGTACATAGAATAAATCAGTTGTATGGTACTAGGTTAGGGCTCGTCGAGGTCTATTTTTGCTATTCCTTTTCTGGAACTAGCTCTGGTGTTCTCTATCTCAAAGCTAGGAGCCCTGACCGGGTATTGGTATTAAATTTACCTAATTCCCATAAAGACTATTGGCAAGAAGGTTTCCTTGTTAGAAACTGGCAGTTTTCTCTCCAATTTGAAGGGTTGAGGTCTGAGAGGTTCTCTATTCCCTTTTATGGGGAAGAATACATAGGTAGACTTTGCTCTGTTGTTTCAATTTTTATTGATTTGTGATTTTTCTGATTCTTCTTTGTTTTCCTTCCACAGCGAGGTCAAAGAACTTGGAGCCTTATCTCAGCGAGGTTCGTCTCTCTGAACTGGTTAAGGCTTGGAACATCAGGGAGCCTTTGGGTGACGACGAGCATCCCAGGTCTGCTGTTTTTCTGCTCGAGTACAAGAACGTTGGCTCCAGTTTTATAGCAAGGCCTGTGGATAGTATCCCGGAGTTTGATACCTTCGAAGAGATTGCTACGGATCCTATCCAATTGGACGAGGATGAGAGAAGCTCTGAAAGTGACATCGTAGGTGTTGTAAGAAATTTGGGTGTAGGAAGCTCCAGTAGTAGCAGTTCTTCTGATCGTGGGGAGGTTTCTGAAGTTTGAGAGTTGTCGAGTACCTCTAGCAGTTCGGGCGAGGAAATGGTTCCCCCAATGAAGAACTTAATTCAGGATGATGATGATGATGATGACCACATGCTTCTCGCACATAGGTCGAAGAAGCAGAAGTCTATCTCTGGGGCCATGGCCACTGGTTGTCGGTCTTCCGCTCAGGAGCAGGAGAAAAAGAGGAAGGAAGAAGAGCAAGTAAGGGAGAGAGAGAGAAAATGGTGGAGGGGAGAAATAAGGTGGAGGAAAAGAAAAAGATAGAGGAGAGAAAAAGGATGGAGAGGGAGAAAGAGGAAGAGAGAAGGAAGATTGAGTCTAGGACGAAGGCTGGGCAAGCCTTGGTCCCGATGTCTGCCCTGCCTGAGGGAGCTTCAGTCATAATTTCCCCTCAGCTGGCCCCCGTACTGCTCGAGAGGGCAGTTCTCCTTGCTGATCGCCAAAGGGAGCTGGGGTCTGAGCAATTGGCCCTTCAGGCTAGCCAGAGGCTAGATTTGGTAAGATTTTTTCCTTTTTCCCCATGTTTTTATGAATTCCATCATTTCCTTCTTCTAATGTCTTCTTTTTTCTACAGTTTGTGACTGACTTCGCCGTGCTATATCGTTCACGTGATGAGCTGGTGAGGAAAAATAACGAGCTGGAGAAAGAGAATGCTGCCTTGAAGCTGAAGGGTATAAAGCTCGAGGCTGGTTTTAAAGCCGTTGACGCTGCTCGAATATCATCCGACCTGGCTCTTGCTACAACCAACCGAGAGAAGGATCAACAGTTAAGGATTTGAAAGAGCTGCGACAGGCCTACGACCTGGTTTGCTCGAGCAAACTTACTGTCGTGGAAGAGAACAAAGTGTTATTTGAGGAGTTGAAGACGAAGGAGTCTGAGGCTGTCACTGCCAAGGAGGACTCATACAATTCTGGTTGGGTTGCAGCATACGAGGATGCTGAGGTTCAGATAGGCTATATTAGCCGTCTAAACTTTAAGAAGGGCTGGAACAAGGCTCTATTGGCTGTCGGTGTTGATATCGACTCCCCTCTGTTCGACGAGCATGAACCGAGTCTGAAGCCGACCGTGGATGAAGTCCCTGTCCCCGCTATTGAAGTTGTTGACTATGTCCCTCAGTCGACCCCTACTGATGTTTCCCTTGTTGTGGCGATAGAGGTTACCCCCGCTGGGGGTGATGCTCCCGCTGATGCTGATAAAGGGAAACAGCCATCGACCTCTGGGCAACCTGAGGTTGCTAACTAGTCATCTTCTAGGATTACTTTGTATTTTTTCTTTTTCTGTTTGTAAACTTTCTTTGTTTTGTTCGATGTAATTTCAACTCTCATTAATGAAAAGGTTTCTTTTTCCCAACGCACTGATTCTGTCTATCTTTTCGATGCTTTCTTATGTCTTGTAGTTGGTTGATGTAGAAGAATATATTCCTGCCACATCTCAATTGGGCAGGACCCTTGGTCCTAATGCGAGTCCTGAGGTTCGCCAGGCCTTCATTAAGCTTTGCAAATCCCTTAGGTCTAGGAATCAGAAGTATAAGGATCAATCTGAACTTGTGGCCAAGTTGAAGGATAGACTCCAGGAGAGGGAAGAGGTTGGTGCTTCAGTGCAAGAAGAAGTGAATGCGTTGAGAGCAAAGCTTCTCGGTGCTTTCGATATCAACTAGGTTGGTGAGATGCTTCAGAAAGAAAATAAAGCTTTAAGGCAAGAGGTCGCGCGACTTAGGGAACACGCGCCAAGCACCGCCCCTTCAGTGTTGCGAGGCTTTTCATCAACGCAAGATAGGGCTGGCTCGAGCGATATTCGCCCTGTGCTGCGAGGTTCTTCATCGATGCGAGCTAGCAGGAGCACCAGGAGCCGAGATAGGGAAATGGAAGAGCTTAGATAGAGGGAGATGGAAGAGCTTCATGGTGACGTCCAGCGAGCATATGTGATCGTTGCTGGACTTCAAAGGGATGTTACTCGGCTGCGGCACCTGTTTAAAAAACGTCCTCGACGAGTGTGGGCTGACGGCTACGACCAGGGCTGGTCAGATGCTCCAACAAGGTTGTTAGAGTTCGAAGAGCTTTTTTTTGTCAGGGGGTGGCTGAGTGCCTTGAAGGAGCTGCAAGTCCCGAGGAACTCGATTCTCTGGTATCGCTATAAGATTTCTCCCTCTACCCTGATGCCTAACCCCTTTCGGAGGGATGATCGATGGATCCCCATCGATGCCATCCCTCGGTAATTATTGGAGTTGAATGCGAATGAGGTTGAGGAAGAGTTAGCTCCTACTCTCGATGATGGACGAAGAGCTCGAGTGGATGATTATCTCGCTCAGAGGCCTCACCCCCATTGAGATTTTACCAGTTATTGCTTTTTGTATTTTTGGTAGTGTAAATGCTTTGGGCGAGCTCGTCGACTAAACATGTATATGATGAATTAATATAAAGTTTGTGTTTTGGGCGATTTTGCCGAGTAAACAAGTGTATTATATTCTTCATATTCTTGCTACTTTATGATCTTCTAAGTTTGTGTTGTTACGCAAGTGTCCTCCCAGTCCAGTATAATATCGAGATACCATTGTGCACCACTTTACCTTTTAGGTCGTGTCGTCACACTCCCTTAGGCCTAAGTGTGGAAATTAGCGAGGACACACCTAGTGTTGGATGCTTCATCCGATCAGGATTTTATTTAACCAAAGAAGGTTTGATGACCAGTATAAAATTTGGCCATATTGCCTAAGGATCCCCTGTAGGGCTTCATATATTCCCAAGGGCAATGCTAAGAGGTCCTTCGTGTTTCATGACGATGACCTGAGGAGGGGTACTCCCCTGCTATGATCAATGTGCCTGTCATTTGGAAAAGATGTGCGATAAAGCTCATAAAGCTGTTACTTATTAGAATGCAACCGTTTAAATAACTTTCATTAATGACAAGGGAAATGAACTTCTAGTTCCATAACAAAAGAATAAAAGAACGATCTAAAAATAAAATCTCTTGAGATCGGCTGCGTTCCATGCTCACGGTATTTCTCTGCCCTCCATCGTTTCCAAGTGATAAGCGCCCTGCAGATCATCTCTTGTTATCTTAAAGGGTCCTTCCCAGTTTGGTCCTAGCTTGCCGTCTGATGGTTTTACTGCGTTGCCCAGGACCTTCCTTAGAACGTTGTCCCTAACTTGGAATGTCCTTGGGTTAACCCTTTTGTTGTAATGCCTCGCGAGCTGTTGCTGATAGCTCGCTAATTTTACTAGGGCTAGCTCTCGGCGCTCATCAGCTAGGTCGAGTTCAGCGAGCAATGCTGCATCATTATGGCCCTGGTCGACAAGGTTGGACCTCATTGTCGGCAAACCGAATTCTAGTGGGATGACTGCTTCCATGCCATATGTCAACAAAAATGGGGTTTCTCCTGTTGCTCGTCGAGGAATGGTTCGGTATGCCCATAAAATATGTGGTATATCATTTACCCATGCGCCTTTGGCTCGCTCCAATCGTTTCTTTAATCCGTCGATCACAGTTCTATTGGAAGCCTCAGCTTGGCCATTGCTCTGAGGGTAGGCCACCGAATTGAAGTGGTGTCTGATACCGTATTCGTTACAGAAACTCTGAAAGGATCCGCGTTCGAATTGTGTTCCATTGTCGGTGATGATGGTTCTGGAGATGCCAAAGCGAGTGATTATATTTTTCCATATGAACCTTATCATATCTGCATCTCAGATGTTTGCTAGGGGTTCCGCCTCGATCCATTTGGTGAAGTAGTCAGTTGCAACCAACAGATATTTGCAATTACCGGTGGTGGTAGGAAGTGGTCCCACGATGTCAATTACCCATTGGGCGAATGGCCATGGGCTGGACAGTGATTTTAGGTCGCTGGCGGGTTGGTGGACCATAGGAGGGTGAAGTTGGCATTTCAGGCATTTGCGGACATACATCGCAGAGTCCCTTTGCATATATGGCCACCAATATCCCTCCTTCATTGCTCGAAAAGCTAGAGACCTTCCTCCGATATGGCTTCCACAGACTCCCTCGTGCAGCTCGTGCAACACTTTCTCAACATCCTCTGGGTGAACGCATTGGAGGTAGGGACCGGAGAATGATCTCTTATACAAGTTGCCCTCCAGGGATAAGTGAAAGCGATCAGCTTTGACTCTTATGTGGTGGGAAGTCTTTTTGTCATTCGGGAGCGTGCCATCCTTCATATAATCCCTTAAGGGGTCCATCCAGCTGGGAGCTGATCTCACCTGGAGTACCTGCTCCACGTTTGGTGGCTTGCTGTTGCGATTAATGATCGAACGAGTGAGGAAATCGATGGGGATGGTTCTTTTTAGGTCGGAGTCGACTGCCGAGCTCAGGGCTGCTAAGGCGTCAGCATGGCTGTTTTGCCCCCTGGGAAACTGCTGGACCTGAACCTCTTCGAAGCTTGCCATTAGTTTTTTAACTAAGGTGAGGTAAGCTGCCATCCTGTCATGTTTTGCATTGTAGTATCCACTTATCTGATTGGAAACTAACTGGGAATTGCCGAATACCTGTAAATGCCTTACTCCCAAAGTGTACGCCTTCTGGCTTCGTATTCTGCTTCGTTATTGGAGGCTGAAAATCCAAGCCTGATTCCTTGTTCAAGGATTGTATTCTCTGGAGTAACGAGGACAATGCCTACCCCTGCCCCTTTTGAGTTGGAGGCTCCGTCAACAAACAGTTTCCAGGTTTCCTCTGCGGCTTGGCTTTCCTTTTTCCTTGTCGGTTGAGGTTGGTCGGAACGTTCCTCGCCCGTGAATTTGGCTATGAAATTAGCAAGGATCTGACCCTTGATTGCGGTCCTTAGTTGAAATTAGATGTCAAATCGCTCGAGCTCGACTGGCCATTTCGACATTCTGCTCGACAAATCCGCTTTCCTCAGGATTGCTTTAAGGGGGTGCGATGTAAGGACGATGATAGTGTGGGCTTCGAAATAGTGCTTCAGCTTCCTCGAGGCCACTACTAGAGCGAAGGTGAGCTTCTCCAGTGGTAGGTACCTCTGCTCGGCATCGAGTAGGGTCTTGCTCGCGTAATAAACAGGGTGCTGGATTCCTGCAACCTCACATATTAACGCAGAGCTGACAATATGGTTGGAAGCGGAGAGGTATAGGAATAAAGAATCTGTTTGCCGTGGTATGACGAGCAGTGGTGGAGAGCTTAAGTAAGCCTTGAGTTCCGCCAATGCTCGCAAGTAATCTGGGATCCACTCTACCGTTTTATTTCCTTTTAAAAGCTGGAAGAAAGGCTTGCACTTCTCGGAGGATTTAGAGATGAAGCGATTTAAGGCAGTGAGCATACCAGTGAGCTTCTGTACGTCCCGAATTGTTCGAGGAGGTTATAGCCTGTTAATTGTATCGATCTGGTTTGAGTTAGCTACTATGCCTCTCTTACTGACTAAGTACCCAAGGAATTTTCCTGACTGGACACCGAAAGAACACTTGCTTGCATTAAGTTTCATTCGGTACTTCCTGAGGATTTCGAAGGTGTTTGACAGGTCTGAGAGGTGATTTTCCTTTTTCTTACTTTTAATAAGCATGTTATCGATGTAGACCTCCATGGTGTTTCCCATCTAGTCTTTGAACATCTTAGTGACCAGTCGCTGATATGTTGCCCCTGCATTCTTGAGCCCAAAGGGCATGACCTTGTAGCTGTATAATCCAACTGTCGTGATGAACGCTGTCTTGTCCTGGTCTGGGGCATACAAGGGGATCTGATGATACCCTGAGTATGCGTCCAGAAAACTCATTCGCTCGTGAGCTGCAGTAGCGTCCACTAGTTGGTCTATTTTTGGGAGGGGGAAACTATCTTTAGGGCACGCTTTGTTGAGGTCAGTGAAGTCGATGCAAACTCTCCACTTCCCGTTATTTTTTGGAACTACTACTGGGTTAGATAACCACTTGGGGAATTTTACTTCCCGTATGGACCCTGCATCCAACAGTTTTTCGACTTCTTTTTCTACCACTTTAGCTTTCTCGGGTGCAGTTCGCCGTGCTTTCTGCGTGATTGGTTTGAAGGAAGGATCGAGATGCAGCTGATGGCAGACCATACTAGGATCGATTCCAGGTAGCTCGTATAGTTCCCATGCGAAAACATCTATGTTGCGTCTCAGCAGAGTTGTCAATTCCTTCTGTTCCTGGACAGTGAGAGATGCTCCAATCAAGAAGACTCTATTACTGTCGCCATCTCCAGCCGCAAATTCTACCAGGTCCTCGACGACCCGCTTGGAGGGGAGAAGCCTGGTCTTCTCTACTCCAGGTCTTATGTACTTTAATTACTATTTAGAATGTGTCAGACAATCTTCAACTTTCTCGCTGGGATGATCGGCCTTCTTCTCTGGTTTTGGTCGAATGACTGCTATGAAGCACCTTTTTGCCATCGCTTGGTCGCCATGGATCTCCATTACTCCTCGCTCGATTACATACTTAAGTTTCTGATCGTAGGTCGAGGAGACTGCCTTCATTGCATGAAGCCATCCCCTACCGAGGATGGCCTGGTATGGCGAGTCGATGTCAACTACCAAAAACTCGATCATCTTGGAGACGTTTCCAGTGCGCACTGGTAGTACAATCTTTCCCAGGGGCATAGTTATTTTTCCAGCGAAGCCAACTAAAGGGACAGTAGCTTCCTTTAGGTCGGCGACGCTTAACTTCAACGTTCTGAATAGGTCGAGATACATTACTTCGGACGAGCTTCCTTGGTCGACGAGTAACTTATTGACGTCCAAGTTAGCTATCCTGAGGGTAATGATCAGAGCATCGTGATGTGGGGTTCTCACTCCCACCAGATCTTCATATGTGAAAACAATATGCTTGTTATAGTTGACGTCATCTGCTTGTCGACGCTTTCCTGACTACGACTTTGCTGGATCGATCTGAAAAGCCTGCATTATCGCTGTAAGTTTCTTCATCTCCATTCGAGCTGAATTTCCTTGGATCTGCTTAGCATCAGATTCCTCGTGAATTACCGCGAACTCATGCTCGGCGTCATCTTTGAGCACGTTGTCAGGTCTTGCATCTCTATTGGTAGCCACTTTCTCTGCCTTTTTCTTCACAAACTGGTTTAAATGCCCGAATTGGGCTAGCTCCTCGAGGTGAGATTTAAGAGCTTTGCAATGCTCGATCTTATGTCCTCCCTCTTTGTAAAAAGCGCATCTCAGCGCGTTGTTCCTCTTCGAGGGATCTCCTCCCATCTTCCTGGGCCATTTGATGAATGGCTCATCTTTGATTTTTGCGAGGGTCTTGTAAATTGGTTCTTTAAAGACAGTGTTAACAACCTGGAATGCTTTCGACACATCATTGTTCCCTCCGTTCTTGGAGCCATTTTTTCCCTCGTTCTTTCCTCATTTCTTTTGATTCTCAGCTTTGTCACTGCCATTGGTAGTGAGTTTATCTCGACTGTTTTCTCCTGTACTGAGGTGGATGACATCCTCTACCTTAGCATACTTCTCGATGCGAGCCATTAGGTCGTCAATAGTCATAGTCTCCTTCTTTATAAGGGACTGGTAAAGAAGGGAAGAGCTGGGTAGCCCAATTTTGAAAGAGGCCACTGCCACTTGTTCCGAGCAATCCTCGACCTCGTTGAATAACTCCCAGTACCTCTTCGCGTAGTCTCGGAGTGTCTCTTAAGGCATTTTCTTCATTGTCAGTAAAGCATCCATCATTTTGGATGGGAGCTACTATTAATGAAGCGGGCCGTAAAGACTTCGTCCAGGGATTTGAAACTTTTGATGGATCGGTGGGGGAGCCTTTCTAACCATTTCTGCGCAATGTCATGCAAGCTTGAGGAGAAAATTCGACACATTAGCGCGTCTCGGTGGTTCCAGAGGGTCATGGCCTGTCGGTATTTTCTGACGTGATCAATGGGATCAGTCTTACCGTCATAAATTTTGAACCTTGGAATGGCAAATTTCTTGGGGGCTTCTTCCTCTTTAATTTCTCTCGTGAAAGGTGATTTCATTTGGGTTTTGAGAGCTCGTCTAGCAAGTTCTCGGGTCGATCTGGTACCGTGATGGGCAGGATATTGGTGTATCTCCCTGCGAACCAAATTTCGTATATTCTAGTTACTACGAGTAGGACTCTAGTAATGGCAAGCTCTTCGCAGCTGCACGCGGAGGTCGTCGTCTGATTAGCCTTCCTCAACCTTTTGAGATCCTCTCCTAGGGCTCCTTCCTTGGCTGCGAGACTTGCTCCCCTGAGGGCTAGGAGTGCGGTATGGACGTCTCTTGTTATCATTATGAAGCTCTCTCTCCAGTCTTTCCAGTCTTCTTTTCAGGCGAGCATTCTCAGCCTCGTGTTTGCGAGAAGACACCCTTTACTCGTGGAGCCTTATTTCGTACGCATCAATCAGTCTGGATATCTGCGTGGACCTCCCTGGTCCTTGGCTTTCTTCAAAGGCTGGCCTTTCTAAGCGAGCCCTTTGATCTGAACGTCGAACTTCAGACCTGCGAGGAGCAGGTGGTTCTTGAATATCCCCTGCCTGGGGGGCATTGCTACTGTGACCAGACATTTTAAACTCCTTTCTTGGTGTGGGATCTTCTCAGGGAAAGATGAATGTTTCCCACAGACGGCGCCAATTGTGAAGGAAATTATTATGCAACACAAGTAAATACAAGAGAGGCAATTACCAAGGAAGAACAAGGAATGTAAAATGACAATCACACAACAAAGGATGTAGGTGGTTCAGCAAATATGTGCCTACGTCCACGATGGTGCAGTCGGTGTTATTTTTATATACTCCGGAGATCAGTTACAGAGAATGCAACTTGTCCTTTTGCCCCGGACCTAGGGTTCAATATATACATGTACATTTAGGTAAGTGGGGGTATTGGATTCCCCCACGTCTTTCATCTCTCCCTATAACCTCCCTTAATGGGGACGTGGGAAGAGACCGGATAATCAAATAAGATATGGGGGGACCTGGACTTTGGGCCGCCAGAATTGGGCTACTCGTCCAGGCCCATGATCTTAATTTTGGGTACCCACAAGCACCATTATGCTTCAAGTTAACTTAACGTACTCACTTGAGATACTCACCCCTCGATCTAATGTGCACGTCTAACGAACCTAACTACCCATACTAGTCATGATACCCTGACTGACTATTGCGTACATAATATTATGTTGTAAAGACTCCCTAAATAACTCAAAACCGACATATTAGAGATTTCGATATAGGTTTAGGATTACTTTAGTTTATTCCCATATTCTACTAAATGCCCAACTGATAATACCATAAGTGTACATTTAAAAATAACGTCATCAACATAAGACATCAAACAGGATTACGGTATACACACATTATTCTCTTTATATATACGTATTAATTTATATATAAATATAGCAATATTGCACTCCTAGTTGAGAAACCCTTAGTGCTATGCATACTCGGCTATCTAGTCCCATTGCAATGCTCACACATAGAGGACAACTGTTTCAATATCTCGAGAACCAATAAAAACACAAACACCTATTGGAGGCGAACATAGTCCTAAGCCGGTGGGTTACGCACATACCTAAGCACCCATACGACTGTCATCACTATCACTTTCACGGATAGCCCGTACCTAGGTTCCATGCTCTAGTGGTACGACTCTAAATCCCCCGAAGGCACACAAGATCTGGTCGTCCACAACGCGTTAACCTCCATTCGATAGCCAGTAGCTAGGTATGTCATACACATAATATTTTTTAGCAATAAGAATACACACAACTTATATAAATTCATTGGCCTTCCCACATCCTAGTATTCGCAGTACGTATAATATATCCCCTAATATACCCCGTACCTTATTCGTATGTAATCTCCCTTGTATTTTCGCATCGCTCTAATTCTGTGAATTTTCATATCTTCCGAGGGTCAACATATTCTCCGCTTAGTAATAGTTATCAGTTTTAAGTCACTCAACATTCGTATAGGTCTAACATTCATTTAAACATGCCTACGAAAAGTTTGAAGCAAAAATTGGGCCTTAAGAGTCATTCTGGAATCTCGTTAGAAGACACATAAATCTCGTTCGAATGAGGGTCGTTCGAACGAAGTCCACCTACTTCGAACGAACCACCAATCTCGTTAGAAGGGACACTGGAATCTCGTTAGAAGTCTCGTTCGAACGACCTGGACTGTACTTCTAACGAAATTTCCAAAGTTTCCCAGTTCATCACCAATGTTCATTTTTCCAGATTTTTTCCATTCAAATATCAACCTAAACCCATTCCAACCCAAGTACGAGGTTTACAAACTACTCTAAGGTTGTTACCCCATGATACTTCTTAATATAGTTTTTGGGGTCAAATCCTTCTAATCATTATGTAATTTCAACAATTTCCTAAATTTTCCCATAAATCATATTAACATAAACCCAAAATTATTAATCAATAAAAAATCCATTTTTATTTCGTGCTTAACATCTAATTCACCAAATTTCACATTCCTATTAAGGGGAAAAATCCTCTACATGCAAACCCTTAACAGATTTCTAAAATTCCTACACGATTTTCATCATAGGTAAACCCAATTTGGTATTAGTTGTTCTAAAACCTCTACATATGTTAATAAGAGTAATAATTGCTAGGAGATAGAGCAAGATAATCACTTGCCTTAAAATGAACTTCTGATTCACCGGTTGATATTATTATGGGGACGATCCTCCTAACATGATCTACACGTTGGTGTACTTTTTGTTGTGAAAGCTTAAGTTCTTGGCTTATGGCTCTAATGGAGTTTTCTACTTCTTCCTTGGTTCTCTCTCTCTTTGCCTCTCTATCTTACGTAAGTTGAACTAACTGGCCACTAACCGTAACTGCCTTTAATTAAACCCAATTTTTGTCCATTTAATTACCCAAAAATTCCAAAAGACCAAAATAACCCTCTAGTGTGTCGTTTTGGGTTAAAATGCCCCGGACTCCAAATAAAATACCCGAGTAGTGTTTTCTGACTATTTCGATCCTTCCGGACATTCTGGGCACTCAAAATAGTAGTCCGAGTTATACAACAATAATTTATCTTTTTAAAGCCCCAAATACATACTAGTGACGCGACCCATATGCGTCCCAAATATTTATAACATAACTGTCATGTATCTCATCCCCTGCCATAATATTATTTCAATAATTACCAACTCTCATCACAGTAGTGATTATTGTCATAAAAATTGGATTAATTACAATTCAAATTTTCTCTCTTGAATTTAATTAATCCCCATTTTCCATAAAAATAATTATGCGTAAAAATACGGGGTATTACATTTTCTATTCCCCATTTGATTAGCCAAAGAGTTGGTTTTAATGTAGCTAATCCCATAACTCTTCATGGTCAAAAATTGGCTTTTCAATTATCGGGTCGACCCAGAAATGACCCAAAACTCTATACATATGCTCGAATATAATTTTCTGACTATTTAGACCCTTTGAGACTCTTCTACGCAGTCGAAATGACTATATTGGTTCAACAAAGTATACTTACTTCATAATGCTCATATTAAGTCCCAGTATATCTCAAATTTGCGTCCCGACTAAGTAATTAATAATTGTTATTTTTCTTACTTACGACACACTGTAACATATACCATAATTTATATTACTTATTCTCTTGGTAATATACATTTTAATTTACAATATTAAATATCAACTCAAGTCAAACTAATTAATATTTAATTTATTCCAAATAAATTTTTTAATTTAAATTTAAATATCCATAAACATACGGGGTATTACAATGCCGAAGAGGAGGAAGCCAAACAAAGTGAGGATGATGAGGGGGCTTTCACGAGGGCGTCCAAAGAGACGACAATTCGATCGACACGGATTACGAGGCCGACTATGATGAACACGGCTATAACACGATGGTCATCAATAGTCGCATGAACCAACTCGAGGCCCGTATTAACGGGTTTATTTACGGGTACCGGGATGACTGTGCTGACTACTCGATGGACACTCGGATGATGATATGGATCCAAGCCGATTTATACCGACTTAGCATGGGCACTGGATCCCATTTGCCCGATTACCATCGGGACCTCTATGCTCGCGATCGAAATGTGCCTGACCCCTCTCTTTAGCTCTTGTGGATGCGTACCTTTTTATTGTGTAGTTTATTCATTTTTTATGGATGTATCTTTTGAAGAAACTATGTAATCATTTTATCTCTTGTTAATGAAATAGTGTTTGAGTTTATTGTATGTCTATTTGCATTTGAAAATTAGTTTGTTTTACTTTTTTCGCTCTTTCTTATCTTATTTAGCTTTTATTCCTTTTCATTGAGGAAAATGTAAAAGTCTAAATTAGGTTGGGTGTAAGTGCAGCTTTTAAACTTCACAAATTTTAAACGCCAAAATATATTGAAAATGTCAAAAACTAAAAAAAAAAATCTAAAAATTTCAAGAAAAAAATTCAAAATAAATAAAAATTGGAATTTAAAATCTTTAAAAATATTACTAAATTTTTGTTTGAAGTCTCAATTTGTAAAAATCCATTGCACTAAGCCGAAATTGATAAAAAAATAAAAATTGAGAGAAAATTGACGACTTACACGAATAAGTGTGAAGATTTCAACCCGACGAGATTTTTGTGCCTATCATCATTTTCGAGTAAATAAATCAACCCGAGTTAAAAATAAATCAAAAGTTCTTTCAATGATTAAAAAATTTGTCGTTTATCTCTAGATCTTTGTTTGATGAGTTACAAAAAATGAGTTGCGATATTATTTTAAAAACATTCTAAAAATGTCTCACAAATAGAAATAAATCTCAAGACGCCTATGGCAATGTGATTATTAATTTAGACACATGAAGTTAGGCCATCGTTGGTTCACCTAAAAATATTACCCATAAAAAGTCATAAAAAATATCCTTTTGAAAGCCAACTTGAGTCTAAAAATGATATCCCTTTTCATTTGTTAACCCCGAAAAGCCAAATTAGCTCGGAGTTGCGAAAATCGAAAAATTCATAAATCAAGTCCAAATGGTACACAAAAGGGGTTGAAAAATAGAAATAATGTTCAAATTAAATAGAAAGAGTAAAATGAAAAAAATATAAAAAAAGTAGAAGGAAAAAGAAATGATAAAGAGAAAAATGATCAAAACCCCGAATAAGTACCAATGGATAATTCATAAGAAAAAATTTCAACTCCGAATTTTTTTCAACGTTATCAACATTCCCATTATTACCCAAAATACACCTTAACTCGAAAAATTCCTAACCAAGTCCGAATAACGAAATCAATCACCACGTGGAGAGCTAGAAAATCACGAAAATATAGTAAAAAGGCAACACAGTGCGAATAGAGAATGATGCTTTCCTGTTTTTCAATGATCGCATTCCGTTCATGAGATCTTTTTCACTATAAAAATTTATGTCTTTCAATTTATGCATGTGAACTGGTGTCCATTACATTTACTCTTCATATCACGCATACCGATAGAAAAAACCACAATCCGAGTGATTCGTTAGTGAGTGCATTCCGTGAGAAATTAAATTAAAGTGATTATTCTAAAAGTAGTGTAATGATCGATCAGTGGAAGTTAGTGATTAATTTTCGTCTTCGTGCACACACACTATGAATTGAGATTTATCGAATAAAAATCTGTTATAATTATTTTTCTGCCATTTGGCACAAAATGAATTTTCTGTGTAAATTCACTGCGAATCATCACTAGACACCACTCGTCCTACTAGGGTAACCTTGGGGTTTAAAGGCTTGTTGCATACGCTTAATGCAATTGCTTGACCCCGAATAATGATTTTCTAGATTTTAGTTGTTTAAATGTTTATTTAAACTCTAATTCACTTTCTTTTACATTGCTATGGAACTAGCAACGTTTAAAGTTAGGGGGATTTGATTAGTCATGGATATTACATATTTAACCCCTTAATTTTGGTGTTCTTACGGTCCGAATATAGCATTTAGCTCTGATTTATTTCATATTTTTTATACTAACCTTTTTGTGAGTATTTCATGTTTTTTGTATTTCTCTTGTGTTTTATAGTTAAATCATGAAAGTGGATGGAAGAGAAAAGTCAAAACAGTAAAAGAATTATGATAAAGGAAAGTCATGGGCAAATTGGTAATTTTTAGCCAAAACCCGTAAGAGGAGCAAAAATATAAGTTAAAGAGCTCGGAGTCACGATAATACTAGAAGAAACGACATGTAAATTTGAGCTACGATGAAAAAGTAATGACCATTTGAAATTGAGAAGAAATCTAGGGGTAAAACTGCAAAGAAGAAGAAAAAGGCAAAAAAATGCAAACTTATGCAGACATCCTGACCGAACCAGTATGCCTTATGGGTTAAATTCGATTGTTGAGTTTGGTTCTCAACGAGATTTTTTTATCTCTTCCTAGATTCTAGCTAGAGTTATTTGATTCTATCTACACCACTATGGACGAATTTTGTCACGTGTTTTAGGCCAATATGAGTCTTAGGAACATAGTTAGAGAGTTTGTTAGGAAACTTATGATTGAGAACTAATTGGAGAACAAAATTTACACTTTTCATCATCAATTCAATCCCAGATCAAGTCTTTTTTTTATTTTTCTTCAATTGGGTTGATTTCTCTTGCATGCTATTTGTGTTCTTCAAGTTGGTAATATTATTTCATCTCATATTTCTTACTAATTCAATCATGTTTTCTTATACTACAATGTTTAATTGCATAGAGAATAATTTCATGTATAGCTAAACTTATAGTGAGTTGGGGACATGAACCTAACCTAGGGTTTTTAAGTTAGATATAAAATTTGAAATAATTGTATAATTAATTCTTAGATTTTGATATTCTTATCGGGACTAATATAGTAGATCTCTTAACACCATCTGTCTAAGGCAACCGGAGTGTCTGAGAATACAATATACGTGTCGATAATTCTATCATTCACATTAATTAACTTGTTTACTAAATATTGTGAGGATTAACACCCACACATGTTTAGTGCTTCGAATTACTTAATGTTTTTCTTTCAATTAATTAAGTAATTTTTGAGGATTTTATAGTTAACGGAGATTTCCTATGGTTCGGAGGATTGGATCCCAACTCTATTTTTCCAAAATTGTTATCGAAACCAAAAATTCCAAGTTCTTGCTTCATTAGATTAAATTGCATTTTTTAGCTAACTTTTCTTAGTCGAATAGAAATTTTACTAACAACAAAAATCACATTTTCTTTCTTTTCGAGTCGAACCCTAGATCTTAAAACCCAATCCTGCATTCGTCAATCATTTTATGACCTATTCCCTGAGGACTCGACCTCGACTTACCGGGTATTACTTGAGCGACCGGCTTGCACTTGAGCTGTAGGTACACGCATAGTATACACATTCTGTGTCGCGTTACTCCTCTATGGTTCGATTAATCATCTGAGTTATTGAAGTCATCCCACCATCCGGTAGCGGTGATATCTTCCTGCAAAGAGTAGTCGATGTAATCAACAACCTTCCCAGCCTCATCATACAAGTCTTCCCACTGAGCGTGGAAGTGAATGAGTGAAGGGACCAGATACCCCTAGAGTTTCAAGGATGTGAGCAACTTGGGGATGCTACATATCTCCCCTTTCTGGCGAAACACATCTAACATGGTCTGTACGACGTCATCCAAATTGATTTCTTCTATAGGCACCACCCATTTATCTTATTTCTCATCCCACTTTTGGGCTTCCATAAATAGGTTGGTGAACCTTCCATAATCGATAATCATCTTTGTGGGAAATTTTAGCCCTAACCTTTGAAGTTTATCTAGAGCTGCGGGTAATTCGATGCCTCTCCCTCTCATCGGTTGTGGACGCCAATACAGGCTCGTGTCTGGAGTGACAGAAGTTGATCAGTGAAGCTTGTGGGAAGTAAGAGATAGGATGAGCAAACCGTGAGGGTTTTAGGTGAAATTTTAGGTATGCTGGGTATTTTGAAAGGATCAATTTCGATAGAGGGGTCAAAATTTGGGTTGTTAGTCTTGGTACTACGCTGGGCCAGGATGGCTATAAAATCTTGTTGAGCATTCGGTGTCTGGTCTACATTTTCCATGAATAACTTGCAGAGGTAGGTATACAACTCGATGTAAGAACAGAAGAATCAGTAGAGCTTCGGGGTGGTTTGATGGAAACCGAAACAAAAAATGAGTCAGGCCAAAATTTGGGTATGCGATCAACCTGAGAGGAAAAAAAATGATTTTGGTTTATTTTTTAAGGAAAAGGGAGCATTTTTGGTATTTTTATTTTTTTGAAAATAATGGAAACGGGAAATCCTCAGCATGGTTATTGTTATTAGGTTCCACTCATATTATATTTGCCTAAAAGGTCGAAAAAATGGCAGATAGGACCCAAGCCTAGGGAAAAAAGATAAGGTAAAATATGCAAGACACGATATAACTTGTTTCCTGGCTCACGGGTAGGGTCCTATTTTAAAAATGGGCGAAATAGCATAAAAATTTGGGTGGTAGGGCGACACAAAATTTCGACAGAGTTTTACTTAGTAACTGGCAATCGAGATATGAGTGTCCTAAGGCAGACGCCTATATGAGGTTTATGCACTTGGTGGGTTAATGGAAGGGTTCCCCTATTTGGCATAAGTTCCAAGATATACCTCTTGCCTAAGGGAAGTCATTCATAGGTACATGTGGATAAGCCATTTGATATACCTAAGTGTACATGAATTGCCTCACGATATACCTCGTGGGGATAATATGTGTTAGAGCGAATTCGATATACTCGACGTATGTGAAAGAGTTCCCTGCTATATACCTCCCGTTGTGAGTTCGGTCAAGCGGTACAATGCATGGGGAACCGTTCGATATAGGTAAAAGGTACGAGGAAAATAGAACGTGAGAATCATATCGCTTAGGTTAACCACACCTCGTAGGACTGACACCCATCCCGAAGTGACCCCCCAGTACGGGATAAAATTTTGGTCAATATTGGCATGTTCAGGTGATGTAGTGTGCAAAAATGCATGATCCTTGCTTAGTATCTTATGAAGATTTTTTTGTATGCTAAGTAAAGGGAGTAATACCACTATGAGGGAGACTATACAAATAACATGAGATAAAAGGGATAACCATAGAAAATAAAGCTAGCAATTATATTCATGGAACATGCAAACTATACAAAGCATGGTGGTAGAGTGTGAAGCATGTGAATGTACAAGTGAGTGAGATATTTGCAAGGTGAGAGAGTAGTGTGAGTGAAAAATCTTTGGGAATATATACAAGTGAAAGAAATGCGGAAGTGTGTGCTAGTGATACTAAGCATGGATAATCTACAAGTGGGATGTGAAATACGTGTAAGTGAGCATGGAGATATAAAAGTGAAAAAGAAGTGAGGGTGTGCGTTAGTGAAGTTAAGCATGTATAATATACCAGTGGTGTGTGAAGCAAGTAAGGTGATACTATATACGAGTGTGAGGGTGTGAAGTGAGGGTAGAGAATATACACATGTGAGCATAGGGTAAAACATGGTGAATATGTACAAAAAAAGTGAAACAAGCGACAAGAGGATGATATATACATGAGAAGAGAGCATGATAAAGAAAAACATCATGATAAAAATGAAATATATATATATATATATATATATATATATATATATATATATATATATATATATATATATAAGATGTAAGCATAGAAGTAAAGAGAACATAGAATTGGAGGCATATGTGCACATGTAGAAAAGTAGGAGAGTACAGAAGTAACACCCATGTGAAAATAGAGTCTAGTCCTCCAAAAAGTCCCTAGCGGAGTCACTACCGTGCCCATCCTGGTCGGATTCCTTTAGCGCGGGTTGGCCCCAAACACTACACCAAACTGGGCGATTGGCCACGGACTTTATCCCTGACCAGGCAGTAGGGGTTGTGGATTTGGTCCATGACCAAATCAGGCGTGATGAATTTCGGTGGTCCTGACCTAAATCCCTGACCCAGTGCCCAATCATGGACTTCTTATAATCACGGAGATGGTTCCCTGACCCGATTTACAAGCATGGTCACAACAGAAACCCATGACCATGACATAACTTAAAAACCATCTAGTCAGGGCCCATAGCCATGACCATGTTTTGCGTACAATTAAACTTGGTCATGGCTTAAAGCCGTGACCATTTTTATTATGATTAATCTTCATCACGGCTTTAGGCCGTGACTATATTTTTTTATAGAGGTCAACTTAGTCAAGGCTTTGGGCCGTGCCCAAGCTTAATGTACAGAAAACATGGTCATGGCTTTGGGGCGTGACCAACTTTAATAATAATAAAAAAATCCTTAAATCGGGAGGTTAATCAGCCAGTTACTGAAAGTGCTCATTGGGTGACCTCGTGCTCTCAAATCGGGGGTTCCGTGACCACGCGGTCATGGGACCCGTGTAGGCACTCTAACATCTGGGTCGTGCTCTCAACCTAAGGGTCTCGTAACCAAGCGGTCGGTTCGTACGGGCTACGTTGGTCCCGAGTGAGGAGTTGGCGCCGCCCAAGGGGCCGTTTGGGGGGCGTTACAGGATTTCGCCCTCTAACGACATGTTTTCAAGCCTAAGTGTAGGCATTCTCAAATCTTGGTCGTGATCCCAAACCAAGGGTCGCGTAACCACGTGGTCGATTCCTATGGGTTACATTTGACCTGTACGAGGTACTGGCTCCGCTCACGGGTCCATCTGGGGGCGCTAAGGGGTTTTGCCCCCCGATGGCACGTTTTCAAGCCTAAGTGTGGATTTTCTCTATTTTGGGCCCTGCTCTCAATCCGAAGGTCTGGTGACCACGCGATCGATTCCTATGAGTTACATTAGACCCGTGCGACATGTTGGCGCCCCTCACAGGGGATGTGTGGGGGGCGTTAAGGGGTTTCTCCCCCCGACGACACATTTTCAAGCCTAAGTGTGAATATTCTCTGTTTTGGGTCATGCTTTCAAACCGAGGGTCCCGTAACCATGCAGTCGGTTCCTATCAGTTCCCTTGGTCCCGTGTAAGGTGTTGGAACCACTCACGGGGCCGTTTGGGGGTGCTAAGGGGTTTTGCCCCCCGACGACACGTTTTCAAGCCTAAGTGCGAATATTCTCTATTTTGGATCATCCTCTCAAACCGAGGATCTCGTGACCATACGATCGATTCATGTGAGCTACGTTGATCCCTAGATAGGCATTGGCACCACCCATGGGGCCGTTTGGGGGCGTTGCGGGGTTTCACCCTCTAACGATATGTTTTCAAGCTTAAGTGTAGGAATTCTGAAATCTGGGCCGTGCTCTCAAATCGAGGGTCGTGTGACCACGCGGTTTGTTCCTACGAGTTACACTGGACCCGTGCGAGGTGTTAGCGCAGATCACGGGGCCATGGGGGGGCACTTAGGGGTTTCTCCCCCCGGCAGCACGTTTTCAAGCCTAAGGGACTCCCGATTTGAGAATATGATGATAATTTGAAAATATCTAGAATTAGGTTTAAAAACATGCCGTTAGAGGGTAAAAACCCAAAGCATTAACCCGTACTCCTTCTAACATACTATCCGATAACAAGCCAACACCCAATAATTATCCAACAGCCAAAGTAAACAAAACCAATAATTATCCCGTACTCCTTCTAACATATTATCCAACAACAAGCCAACAACTAATAATTGTCCAACCGCCAAACGAAACAAAACCAATAATTATCCCGTACTCCTTCTGTCATAAAAAAAATTAAAAAGATAATGCACATCAATTATATAACTATTTCAGTTAAAGTAAAGAGTACCTAATTCCTGTGATCCAAGAAGGCCATTAAATAGAGTCTTCTGAATGTGTGATTGGACCAAATTGATCCTAGAGCCCCCAACGTATTCTTTTACATGTACATTTATTAACTTGTTTATTTAATACAATTGCCATCGTTTATGCACTTCGAGTAGAATACCTTCTTTACGTTCTGAAATGCACAAATAAAAGGCTCATTAATTATGCTATTTTTACTCTTCAGCTTTGATAAATCTACCATAATAAGTTTGGAGTCAGGATCAAGTTTGCAAGCATTCGTAGTATCCTCCACCTTTACCCAATCACACTAGAATACAGTTTTTGTGAAATCTAACTAATCAAGTTCTAGGATGAGTAGGACTATCCCAAAACAGGTTAGCACGTATTCTTTGGATTTTTATCGCTTTTGCTAGCGATAGAGGTGGTCAAGGCAGAAATTGATATTCCACTATTTTGCGTCAAAAGTTTTTCCTCATATGGATATTAAATGAAATCAAAATTGTTGGAGCGAAATTTCTTAAACTCTTTCACACGAAAATTAAGGCCTTTTGCTAGGTGTGCAAGCCTTGAAGAGACATCACCTCTTTTTACAAGATGCATTTATTGATGAATTTGTATTATGGCATGTTTTTATCACACACGAATAAATAACTGGACACATAAGCTGTGAAATTTACCTCTTTTGATACCCATGCCTTAAAATCAGTTGTCGTGCAATTTATCCTTTGATTTTGGGGAATTTCATTCTCATACTTTCTACGGGTAAATTGTAGAGTTTAGATTGTAAAATATAAAATACATATAATCAAATAAGAAGAATTCAATAGAACTCAATCTACCCATTCTTCGATTTCATCTTATGATTCAAAGACATAACTAGATGCTTGCTCGTATTGTATATTTGTGAGTTTCACCTCTTTAGAGTCCCCAAACGGCAATTCGTCCTCAAAGTCGTCAGGTTCCTCGATCACTCCTTCTTTACGAGGATTGAACCTCCTCACTTCTTGCTCTGACATATATTCCCTAGCATATAATGATGATTCCACACTAACGTATTCTTCAGCAATTGACCCTCCAATATACCATGTATTCTTTATGTAATCTTTGAAGGTTTTCATCAAGCACTCAAAAGGATACATCCAATGATACCTAAGGGGACCACATAATAAAGCTTCATCGCATAAATGCACAAGCAAGTGGATGCTGATATCGAAGAACGACGCAGGAAAATATTTTTCTAATACACCATCTGCCTCGGCTAAAGTTGATTTTGCAGCTTTAACATGCCTTATGTTTACCACTTTTGTACAAACTAGGGTAAAACACAAACTGATTTACATAATTATCTGATGGAGATCTTTGGGTTCAAAGAAGCAATGCCGAAATAACAGAGGGATTAATTGGACGATTACATGCCAGTCGTGAGACTTGCATTGTTTGAAGTCATTTGCTTGGTAGTTTACGACCCTAAATAAATTACCAGAATAACCAGTTGGAGTCTTCAAGTTGAACAACGTGTCTAAGAGGATCTTCTTCTCACTAGTAGTCAAAGTGAAAGCAGTCGGAGGGGTATAAATTCTTCCTGTTATAGGATTATTTTTTAACTAGAGTTTCTTTTTTACCTTCGTATCCTGTAAATCTCGTCGGGCCCGCTCTCCATCTTTAGAATGAGATCCACATAGACGTATTCCTATCAGATGTTCAGCAACATTCTTCTTTGTGTGCATCACCTTAATTGCATGGCTTACATAATGATATTTCCAATACGACAAATCAAAAAATATTGATATCCAGGACCATTATTTTACTTTAGTAGGGTCTTTAAGATCTCCCATTGCTTTACGCTTCAGGTTTATAAACTTGGGGTATTTGCTTATGTACCTATTCCCTGTAGTCACAGCCGCCGCCTTCTCCTCGATCTGCTGACCAAAAAGCCGAGCAGGTTGCATCTGACTCTCGTGACCAAGAGGATAAAAGTTAGGTTGTCATTCCTGAAAGGGTTACTGGTAGGCAGAAATCTATGATGACCCATGTAACTCATCTTACTACTTTGTTGTAGCCAAATGGCTTTAGTTTTCTCCCCGCACATGGGACATCCATATTAACCATAAACATTACAATCGAACAAGGTCCCATAAGCAGGAAGGTCGTGGATCGCCCACATCACCATTTCTTTAAGTGTGAACTCTTCACCCTTGTGAGAGTCGAATGTCATCACGCCTTTATCCCACAACTCTTTAACTTCTTATATTAATGGGGCTAAGAATATATCAATATCATCACTTGGAGCCTTCGGCTCGGGTATCAATAAAGATAATAATGTGAACTCCTTTCTCGTGAATAGTGTCAGAGGGAGACTTAAAAGTTACATGAGAACTGGACGATAACTTTGACTAGTACTTAAATTATCGAAAGGGTTAAACCCATCAGTTGAGATTGAAACAGGAACGTTACATGGATCTTTTGCAAATTCATGGTGTCGTGCATTTAAAATTTTCCAGACGAGTGAAGCAACCGGATGACGCATTAAATTCCCACCCACCTCGCATCGAGAGTGCCATGTCATGGCCTCCGCTATCAACTGTACGATAACAAATTGTTTTAACCGTGAACCAAGTGGAAAATACTTCAAAACCTTTTATGGTACTTGCGATCTCTTTTGATATTTTACAGGTTTGTCATTTACCTTCTCACGAACGACATATATAAGCTCACCGCATACAAGACATTCATCCTTCTCTTCGTGTTCGTTGCGATACAATGTGCAATCATACTTTCATGCATGAATAAATTTTTATTTCAATACCAAACCCGTCAAGCTCTTTTTCATGGTAGGATAATTGTCTGATAACGTGTTCTCTTCTGGGAGAGTTTCTTAAACTCACTTAAGAATTTTAGTTACACTGTTTACAGACCTGCCAAATTGATTCTTTAAATTATGTAAACCAATCATTGCATATAGTACCAAATGATCTTCATAGAAATCTTTATACAACGGTCTAACCGCATCATCTTTAAACCGTATATATTCTCGGTCTCCAAATAGTTCAGTATCAAGTTGTATCATTGTGCACATTATCTGTCTCCATAGGTTGGTGGTTTTGGCCGTGGTGTACTCGGTAAGCATCATCAATTAGGTCGGTTAATGGATGATGTGTTGGCGAATCATTTACCACTTCCATTCGTTGGTGTTCTGTTGCATGGTCGGTTATCGGTAATTCTTCGGGAACATAAGGTACATGTTTTTCACCATGGTATGTCCACTTGTTGTAATCTTGGCAAATTCCCCACACTAATAAATGTAACTCAATATCTTCTAAAAATTTATATTTTTGGTTTTTACAATGGGTGCACGGAAACGAAATCTTCTCACTTTTAAAGTTTTTAAAAGCGTATCTAATAAATTCTTGAACGCCTTTAACATAACTATTAGCTATTCGGTCAGTCTCCCCCATCCACTATTTATATTGTGGAAAATCCATTTAATAATATTCAAATTGCAGTCCTGTGTTAACATGATAAAATAAATATCATGTTGCATAGTAAAGCACTAATATAGTATCAAATCAAAGCACTAATATAGTCAACAATGCACCAATCAATCAAACTATTCAATAACTTAAATACAAGAACATGCCAATCAACGATACTACACAACCACTTATACTCAAATTAAATAAATTTGTCTACCGATATTATTACAAGATAAGAAAAATATTACTACATCTTCATCAAGCGCTAAACTGGCCAAGTGCTAACAGTGTCTACATAATTTTTCAAAAAATTCCCTTATCCATTGTTGACGTGCGCTGGAACAGTTTCACAACCCTCATATATTGTATCAACCACGATCTGACACTCACCCTCCTGTAAAGGTTGATTATGTACTAAAGTTTCTACGACAGTGGATATGAGCGTGCAGATCCCAACGACAAATAACCGCTCAGGTCCCGTATATAGTATTTCTCGCCATGGTCAGTGTGGGTTATTGACGATGCTCCAAGACCTATGTCATGCTGAGGCGCTGAGAAATGGAATGTTAAAGGAGGACCAAAATTTGTGGGGTGAATGGAGAACGAGAAAAATTTTGAGGAGGAACCGACATCTGTGGAGGGAAAACGGGATGCGTTGGGGGTTGCTGGGCCATACGAACAGCTAAAAGGGACACAATGTGCAAGTTTATCATTCACACCTCCTAATTCATTTCAAAGCCCCGTTATATCCCCTTCAATCCTAGATTGATGTTCATCGTTGGACGCGAAATGCTTATTAACAGAAGAAAGCTCGTCCACGAGAGGTGCGGTGTGTTTAAATCTTATTTTTGACATATGCAACCCCAAACCCTTCGTCCTTCCTCTATGGTCCTTCCCAAAGGTTTGGGTGATGGCATCATTATCAATGTCATTGAACGGGCTTGAATCTGACTGACTACTGTCATACTCTATTGATTCTAGAGTTTTGGACAAATGAGGAGGGAATTTATTATATTTGTCTCGTCTGGCATGCATGTACAAGTTAGACCTATTCGATGTCTTTTCTTTATCCGGGTTGCCTTTCGTAACGTTCACCCACTTGTTCTTTAAATCTTTATAAGATTTCGAGCCAAGTAGGTGGACATTAGTTTTTTTAGCCCTATTATGATTGTTTTTCTCCCTTTGCAGCATTTTGGAGTCCTTCGCCTCATTCTCCAGAAAATCATTCCATTTAGAGACTGGCATCTCAACGTTCGAAGGGATTTTGTCTTTGAGCGCTAAAATGTTGGAGCTCGATGCTCCCTTAGGGAAACGCTTCTGCCTAAGGTTTCTCTGATATGTTCGGAGTTGTTCAGCAACCCGAGAAAGAACCCTATTTTTTGGGTTTGGGGAAAATGAAAACCTTTTGCTGAGTTTCTCGTAGATGTCATCTTTAATAGCTTTATCTACGAGGTTATAATTGTCAGCTCCTCCCACTCCCACATTTATTTTTCCCAAGGACAAACACTGGGCTTTAAAATGTTGAACGTGATTCTTATCCCCTGTGGGGTTATTTCCCATTAAAGAGACCCAATGGTCTTCTTCTCAATCGACCCGGCAGTTTCAGAAGTATTGGGTGTGTCTACTCGATTAGTGGGAGTACCTTGCATACTGAAACTCGGAGTAGGGGAGTAAAAAGTTTATGGAGCAGAGGAGTGAACAGTTTGTGGAGTTGAGTATTGCTCACCAATTGGTGCTGACAATTCTCCCTGTGGTTGTGTCACGTTGTTGGTTGGAGCGTTGCTTCCATTACCGCCCGACATTATCTTAAAAAATAATAAAAGTTAAAATGTGTATCTATAATAATAGATGCATAATCTCAAAGTTCAATGTGAAATCATAACTAACAAAATAAATTTTTTGATCATATATTATAATTTACCTTTTCATGGTAAGACTTTAACAAAAGTTCAATTTGTCGGATCTCTATCCAGTCTGGATTTTTTTTAAAAACCTATGGATTTTTGCACGTGCCCAATTAAGAGGAAGCGTATCTATAATGGATGCATAGATGTCACTCATATGAACTCAAAATCTCATCCTCTTCAGATTATTGGTAAGATTGAGTTTGACGTGTATATGTCGTGAGACATCACAGTCTTCCTTATTGCTCTTTGTACATAATTCTATCCATAATGGGTGTTTTTTTTTCCTGCCTTCTCTAACAACATAAGCAAGGTCAGTGGTCTATCGGTACTATATACGCAAAATATATATTATACAACTTCATCTTAATATTCTGGCAGGGAAAACAGAATACGGTCGAATAAGTACTCTTGCTTGAGATGAACTCCACGATTTACAAGGTAGTTAAATTATTCAATCTTCATATTCCCATACCAATAAACCGGAGTACCCACTTTATGAGGCTCATTAATGAAAGGCGTAGGCATGTGGTCCAATTCCAACCATTCCCACTCTTATTGCCATTTATTAGCATCGTGACTCATTTTTCCTGAGAAAAATGAACGAGGGCGTGATTATAACTCCTATAAACAATGGCTCTAAGGAATCATTAATGAGTTATTATGTACGAGGGAGCGAATATGATTCCTATAAATTATGGTTCTAATGAATCATCGATTGTCAATTTATTAGGTTTTGAATACCTAATTTTGTCATTTAAACCAACAATCCCTAAAATCAACCCTAAAATTAACCCTTACAAACATTAGTCATAAAATTAATCCCTTACAAACATTACCCCTACAATTAGTAGATTATGCATTTTTGGAACTTAATTTTACAAAGGCCCTAAAATTAATCCCGAATTTAGCATCAATATTAATGGAGATGTATATTTTTATATTTCAGCCCCAAACTTAAAACAACAGTATCCATTAAATTAAAATTTGCCCTATTTTGAAACTTAAACCAATAATATCCATTAAATTAAAATTTGCCCTAGTTTGAAACTTAAACCAACATTAGTCATATATATGTATTTTTTCTAGAATACACACACATATACACGTTTACAGTATACACACATACATATACACAATACACACAATGATAATGTATAAACACCTACATACATATACACAATACACACACGTATACTCACACAGATACATACGTATACACACAAATAAATACACACATACGCAAATAGGCACACGCAAAGAAATACACATGAATAGAAATACATAACAAGGAGAAGATTGAGATTACCTTTGAGATTGAGATTGAGATTGAGAGAGATCTTAAGATTTAGAGAAGGAGAGAGCCAAAATCGTAGGATCGAGGGAGGGAAAATGAGGGTTTAGAAATTTTTGAGGGAAATGAAAAACTGTTCTGCATTTTTTAAGTATAAAGACCATGGTAACGACATATGGTCATGACCATATGATGTGACCCCTTTATTTTTAACACGTCAGCGTGGAAATAAGGCCATGGTCACTAGGGGTGGCAATTCGGGTCAACGGGTCGTGTTTCGAGCCAAAACGACATGATACGACAAGATTTTTTCAGACACGAACACGATATGAATCCGTTTTTATTTAGCTGACATGAACACGACCCGAATAAAAAACATCACGGCACGACACGACATGACACGACACGACATGAATACCAGAATTTCTTAAATTTTACACCTACAAAAATGATAATACGACACGACTCATAATTCAGAACATGACACGACAAGACTTCGTGTAAAAAAACACAACACGAACACCACATAAACATAGGGCCATGTGTTTTTTTCGAACATTCCGATTTTTTTGATATCCGATCCGATATTTATTGATTTTGGAATGTATAAAAGGTTTTCGATTTCCAATTTTTCTGAAAAAATCGGATAAAAAATTGGAAATAATTATGAATTTCCGATTTTCCAATTTTTTCGAAACTATGCCAATCCGATTTTTTTGAATTATTTTCGATTTTTTCAGAAATATTTTCCGATTTCCATTTTTTTTAATTTTTTTAGACGTTCTCATGTGTCCCACGTCGGCTAGGAGATGAAGAGAGGCCCAAAAAAGTCCTCTATAAAAGGAGAATATCCTTCTATTCTCTACACAAATGAAAAAAATGGTTAAATCCTTACATATTTACATGTTGGGTTAAATCTTTTTTTCGATTTCTTTAAAATGAGAATTTCGAGTAATCGAAAATACTATATTAATTTTTTTGAAATTTTGGATTTCCAAAATTTCTGAATTTTTAGTATATTTTTTGAATTTCCAAATTTTCCTGATTTTTTTTTTTCGAATTTTCTGTTTTTTCTGAATTCGATTTTTTTTTCCGAAAAAATTGGATAGGAAATTGGAACAAATATTTTATTTCCGAAAAAATTGGAATTTTTTTCGAAAGGTCATTTTCCGATCCGTTCGAAACACAGCCCTACACAAACACGAGATTATCGTGTGAATTTCGAGTCAATTTTGTGCCGTTCTGTGTCATTTTTTCGCGTCGCTTCTAAAAATGCCACCCCTAATGGTCACGCCCTAAAGCCGTGATTCATATAATTTAATGGCCACGGACTTAAGCCGTGACCATCACCTTATTTATTGGGGTTTGTGGTCACGACTAAGGGTCGTGACTCGTCCCTAACCAAAATTGGAGGGAAACTTGGTGCCATAAAGGTCATGGCTGGGTCACAGCTTAAAGCCGTGACCTGATGGAGTCAGGGTCGACAGCCATGACCACCTACAAGATGACCCATAATCACACTGAGTCATGGATTTGGTTATCCCATTTTGGCTATGGTCGAGAATTTGGGTCGTGACCCCTATACCGTGACCATTCGTAGAATTTGGTGTAATGAAAATCAGGACGAGGAGGGAAATTCCCCCTTGGAGGAGTCTCCCTCTCTTTTTCGCCATATGTGTGCGTGTGATGGGGGAAGCCACTCACGCTGCCGTCTTCGCAGACTGCCTCAGATATAAAATTGATCGTCATTAAAAGGGGATAACATAAAAGAATGGAGTCGCCAACTTATTTTTGCCTAAAATTGGAAAAGAATGTAGTCATCTTGAGAGAATGACATCAAGGTCATACTGGTGCACACAAAACCAAGTGATTCAAAGGTCATGGGACTAAGTTAAGGAATGAAAAGGTGTTAGGCACCCATTCCTCCATTTCGATATCTCATGGGATATATTGATTTTGTCATTTTCTCCAAAGCCTGAGATGTGTCTACATGTGTGTAATATAAATAACAGTATAAGGGAATCATCTCACTCATGTCATGGAAACAAAGAAGCATAATTATCCATAGGAGTGTGCCCGAAAATAATATGAGCACATGATGTGAGTGTTTGTTGAATCACGAGTCGCTATGGTGAAGGGAATGTGTATGTTGGGTGAGACACAACTATGTAGGAGTTTAGGACTCACGAAAATAGATATAATAAAATGTAAAAGGCATATAATGGAAATGGATGATTCGAATCCCAGCATTGTCCCGGGTTAGCCTACGTAGCCCAAGGGGCATCAAAGTCCATGTAGTTCGAATATATCGTAGGGGTGGGGTTCAACTCATAAACCCAAATTTAAGACTCCTTATTGAGTGCGTTTGAGAAAAATGCGTTCAAATGTGAAAATGTGAGGAAGTCATACATTTGGAATTTATAAGTAAACCTTTTTTTTGTCTTTTTTTTAATCACAATAAGTTATATGAAATACTAATAATAAAAGTGGATATTATTTTATGTGAGATAAGGAAACAAGACTAAAAAATATCATAAAATGAGAATAAAGTGAATTATAAAACTAAATGTGTAAACTATAAAAGAGATAAGGATGGACCTCTTAGAAAACTTTTGTTGTTAAATTTGGGAGATGTGAAGGCTGATTTTTGTAGTGGTATAAGAGTGGTATAGTATGATGAGGTAAGTGACCAAACAAAGTAGGAAATTAGGGTGGGATAATGTTAGAAAATAGTTTTTTTTTATAATGACGAAGCTCTGATTTCAAGAGAATGTTTACTGACTGCTGAAAGGGATCTCCTTTTGGAGTTAGATCATGGGCTCCTTAAATAGTGCACTTTAGGATTTAGGGGGTTGCAATCACCATGACCCCGGGTTGCCTATTGGCACAGTGCCTGCCTTGACGATATGCAGAGGGTCTAGGGTGCTTATAGGCAGTTCGAAAAGGACTTAATTGAAAAAATGGGCTTAAAATACAAACTATAAATCTAAATCGCGAATGACGAAAATCGCTGGAAAGGGAATTCAGAGACTTTTAAAAATCCATTGAGCCACACTCAATTTCGAGAGTTGGCCGAAGTCAAACGGGACTTACAACCATCCGTCGATCTCTGAACGAGGCGAATTAGAGTAAAATCGGTCGTTCGTGCGAACCATGAGTCCGATTCGCGCACGATATGGACCGTTGGAAAGGGAATTGATAGCCCTTTTAGATTTAATTAACCTTCACTTAATTTTAAGAGTTGATAAAGGTCGAACGAGTCCTGAAAGCGCCCGATGGCCTGTCAGAGTATACACGGATCATTCGAAAGGGGATTTAGAGACCTTTAAGGTTTCATTGAGCTTCGCTCAGTCTAGAGATTTAACTGGAGTCAAATAGGTCTCGAAGGTGCTCGTCGACCTCTAAATCAGTACTCGGAGCAAATAGGATCATTCGTGAAAATTGTGACGCCCATTCGCCCACAAAGGGGATCGTTGGAAAGGGGATTCAGATCCTTTTAAGGTTTACCGAAGTGAAATGGGGATTGGAAGTGTCTCGTGGCCTACAAATTCATACTCAGAGTATGACCTAGGGTTTACGAAAGGAGGAGGAGTGTTAGGAACTTGAGAAGGTAGTTAAATGGGTATTAGGATGGGGTGTCCGCAGTCACGTATGGTGGTCATGATCCAAAACTGTGACCATTTCTTTTAAATCATGACCCAGTCTATGACCCTATTTAAGGGTGATTTATACCATCCGTTGGTCCCGGTCCAAAATCGTGATCCAACCGTGACCCTAATGGAGGGAAAAACGGTCCCAAGTTCGTCACTGAACTAATCACAATTATGGGTTGTGACCAATGAAAATTGATCGTGACCAATTAGTGTGAAATATAGTCACGGTTCACAATCTTGACCCAAAATTGTGACAACTCTTGAATTTAAAAATGGTCATTGAAATGGTGGGTCACGGTTTAGGAACGTGGCCCATTGCCGGTGATTTTTTAGGGTCACAGTCGAAAAAAGTGACCAAGTTAACTAAATCGTGACCATTTAAATTAATTCAAAATGCCCACGGAACGGTCCACGGGCCTGGACTGTGACCCCATTTCAGGTATAAATTAAACCCAAGTGAGTTTTATTTTATTTTCATTCCTTTAACTCATTTCCCTCTCAGCAATTTGTGATCGGCCATCAATCTCTCTGCGATTCTGGTTACAACCACCACTCCGGCTACCACCACAACCCGTGGTCATTCTCTCTCTCCCCGACCAGAGGTCAAACAAACTCATTCCCCTCTTTTTATTATTTCAGTTTTGGGATTTTAGATTTGTGGATATGGTTTCAACCTGTGGGTATATTTTCAATTGGTGATTGTAAGTTCATTTTGGGTGTTTAGATATAAATTTTTTATTTGTGTTTGGATGATTATGGTTTGGATATATATTTTATCTTGTGGTTTTATTATTTGGATATGAGGGGTTTATAATCCGTGGGTATGGTTTATAATCTGTGGGTATAGTTTTTAATTCAAATTATATGATTTGGATATATATTTTGTATTGTGGGTTCATGATTTGAAGTTTTAACAGAGGTTAACATGTTTTATGAACACTTTGATAAGAACTATTAGTCTTTTAATCTTAACACAAGTTAACACGATTTATGAACACTTTGTTAAGAAATATATCATTTGAAATTGATTTTATTTTAGTTGTATTTTGACTCTATTAGGTGTGTTGGGGTTGTTTAGAATTTAGTTGAAATACATTCATACACAAATTTAGTTGTAATATGACACGATCCATTTATGAGTGAAATAATATTTTGCATGAACTCATTATAAATACGACAAGACCCATTGAAAGCCATAATTCAAAATTATTTGTTCCAACATTTTTATAAATTAACATATGTTTATTAAACAAAATTGTTTTGTTTATTGAATTATAAAGTGGTTTAACATTTGTACCCATCACATATTTAAGAGATAAAAGTCATTCAGCGATTAATATGTATGCAACTTTTATGCATATCGTTGTGTATGTCAGAAAAAGTCATTCATGGATAAATAATAAAAAAAATTAATAATTGTTATTACAGTTGCTTATGTATATGGCTGCGTATGTTGGGAATATGAACAATACCATTGTAGTATTTACTTCTAATTGAATAATATGTTTAAAAAAATTCTTCTCGTTCCATGTGCATATTGAATTGGAGAACAATTATTGAAGCTTAATTGACCATTTTCTTATTCAAATAATTTTACTTATCTTTTATTTTTATGTAAAATAGGTTGACTGTTGTGGTTGTGTTCAACCCTTCCTTAAATGTCTATTGTTTGGGTGAATACAAGTTAGTGAAATGGCTTGCACATTGGTGGACACATAGTAATTTTTGGGGTTGAAAGATAAAGTTTTGCAGAATATTGAAATTCCCGTCAACCAATGGAATGAATTCTTAGAGAAAGAGCTTAAAGAGGAAAAACTTTCCTAGAGGTAGAAAAATAGATAGACAGGGCAAAGAAAGTTGAGTGCACAAACTTGGGTCCAAATCATATGATGATTTCAATGATGAATGGGTGGACATGACCACGGGGACTCCAGAAGAAGGGATTGACCCTAATTGGGTCAATTTGTACTTGTATTCCCACCAGGATAAGAAAAATAAGTAATTCTTAGAAAAATTGGCTCTGACTCTGATGAGTATGAATTTAATGATTAAAAGCTGTAATAAAATAATGTTGAAATTATAGTGCTAAATATAATATTATACTATAGGAAGCGATATAAGGCATAAGGAGTAGTCAATCAGAGTGCAACCCCTGTGACATTGACTCAGATTCCATATCCACGGTACATGGGAAGGATAAATCCTCAAATCCCCACATTTATTGTGGATACATTTCATACCATTTTCATAAATCAAAAGAGACACCCTACATTCGAATTACAGGTCAGACCTCAACCTTATTCATCTTATGAAATAAGTGGACTTTGATGCCATTTTTGTTGTGTAGGCATCCCGAATTCTTTTTGGGATTCAAGTGTTTTCTTACCATTTGGAACATTTTAAAATATTTGCATGTCTAGTTGGGTGGATGCGAGTGTCTATTATAACGAGATTGCTTATACTTCGGGGAATGAACACTTTGAAGATTTTAATATAATTTATGTTGAATTCATGAAATTAATTTGATGGATTAGTAATTTTTGTATTATTATTTTTCATTGATGTATTAGTTAGTTTTATAATGGAATTGAATACAGATTTGAAAACATGTATAAGAATTTTTTTGAAAGCAAATAGAAAAATAAAAATAAATTTATTACTGGTAACGGTCCAAAATTCATGACAAGATTTCAATGGGTTAAACAGTAGTCGCAATAAGGAATCGTAACCAAAAGACATGTGGTCACAACAAGGAGTCACGGTTCAAGACTGTGACCAACCCTTCAAATTTCACGGAAGGTTATCACAATCAAGAACCATGACTATACGACCTATATTCACGGCACGTGGTTACAATTCAAGATCATGGCCTAGAAAAAATAGTCACGACCGGGGCATGGTTTATTACCATGACCATATCCCCAACATTATGGTTACGAAAGAGACCGTGAATCTCCTTATTAGTCACGATTTAAGACCGTGACCCCCTAAATGGTCACTTTTAAAACTATCACGGTCCAGAACCGTGACCCTAGTCATTGGTCACGGTCCGAAACCATGATCATTTTTTATATTTGGCATAGTGGTTAGTGAAGATGTAGTAGAAGAAGTAGTTAGAACAAAAAATAAAAATAGTGAAAATGGCTCATTGAGTGAAGATAAGGATGATGAAGATACAAGTGATACTTCATCTCGTTCTCGAGAGAGGTCACATAAAATCAAAAAAGGTTCACCTCGTGCCAAAAAGGTTTCACCGTGTGTGAGAAGATGATCATCTTCCTAGCCTTTGGATGGTTGTTGTCTTAATGAATTGCTAAAGGATTTTAAAAACCATATTTCTATGTAATATAGAACCAATAGGATGATAAAGGGATATTGTGATGTGTTTAGAACTATAAGACATTTAAGGAATAAGACATTGAGTGTGTAACACACTTTAATTTCCATGTGTTAGTTGATGAGGTTGACACACCGAAAAGAGGGCAGGTTATGAAAGTTATACAATCCTTAACATCACGCTAAATAAAAATGACAATAAATTAAAACCATCCACCCCATTATAGTAATGAGCAACATAAATACCTGAGTTAGAATAATATAAAAGAGCCTCTAAGTAAAAACTAAATCCGACGTCTATAATAAAACTTCACAAACTAAATAGTCTTAAATTGAAACGTAAACAACTTGGAACCACTAGGGCCCATAAATAAAAGCCAGAATTAAAATAACTAGAATGTTAACTGAAATGAAATAACAATCATACTCTAATGATAAAGAACTGGATATCCAACAGTGCAAGTCTGGTTGCACAGCCCTACTGCTCCTCCCTAAGATTACCTTGAAAAAGCTTTTAAATACAAATGGATCAAGGACAAAAGTTACAAGAAATAACTAAATTCCATAAAAGATTAAATGTGTCCTATTTACACCTCATGTCGCCCCCCACCAACATTCATATTAAATATACATCACCCATCTGTAATACCCCTTAATTTTGAGGATTTAGTATTTAATTATTTTTGGGAGAAATAAAAAATTATTTAAGTTGGGGAAACTTAAATTTATAAATTGGAGAATTTATTTGAGTTGGAATAATTATTTATAATTGGCGACTTTAAGTTAAATTGCTCGAATTAATGTGTCACATTTTGAGGTTAAAATTAGAGAATGTTATAAAGTATTTCGGATGACAATTCTGAGTGCGCAGTTGAGTCCGGATGGGTCGAGATAGTCAAAAAAGAGTACCCGGGGTAGTAATCGAGTCTCAGGAAATTTTTGGGCATCGCTGGGCCACACAAGGTGATTCTGGCCATTTTAATTAGGTCCATGTGGCCAAAAAAGGGATTAAGAATTTTTAACCTAGTTAAGGGACTTATTGAACGGCAGTTAACAATTCTAAACCAAGGGTTTGAGACAGACATAGAGGAAACAAATCTAGAAGCAAATTGGGAACCTTTTTGGAGACAAATCGAGGGACAAAGTGGGGATTCGTCATCAAACCATTCCCTACAAGGGATCAGACTCTATGAACGATTCCAGGCAAGTGGTTAATTGTTGTGATTCTTAAATTGATGATAATAAATTCATATTATGGGAGGTGTAAATCAAAATTCATTTTGGGTGGGTATTCATGTAAAATTGGGTTTTCGGTAATTGATATACTTTAATGGAATTAAGGGTGAAATAAATTATATTTATGATTCTGGAATGTAGAGGTATGGATCGTATTTTAAAACCAGTAAGAATCAATGGTTAATTTCTGTTAATAGGAATGGAAATCGTATTGGAGATTTGAAACCCGGATAAAACCCAAATCGGGAAAACGTTGGAATTAATGGAATTTGATGATGAATCAAGGTCTCTAGGATGTTTAGACCCTTTTCTTATGTGGAGATAATGTTGGTTGTGATTGGGTAAGGGTTTGGGAAGGAACAAAAAGCTTGAGGGTTCATCAATGGCTGAAACAGTAAGCCGGAGAAGACGAATACTTGCTCGATCGATCGATCGACCCAGGGGATCGATCGATCGATGGTCCCAGAATTTTGGCAGTTCGGCCAATTTTATATATAAAGGGAAATTAATTTAAGATTTAATTTCCATGCATTGTTTAATGTTACATAATTATGGAACACATATTCCTAACAATTATAGGGAAAAGTAATTGGAGTTAGGGAGGATTTACGTGAGGAGCTTTATGGATAAATTTGGGGAGTTAGATTCCAAATTTATTATATACGGATTGAGTGAGCTAGTCCAGGTATATTGGTTGAGCGAAGCCAAGGTATTAAATTAATTATGGAGATAAAATAAATTAATTTGGAGTCAGAATATAGACTCGGGAAATATTAAGTTATGGGCCAAGTGAGCGAGTCCGGGTATGTTGGTTGAGTGACACAAGGAAATAAATTAATTGATGTGTGAATTAAATAAATGAGAGTCGGGCCATAGACTCGGGAAGATGATAAATTAATAAGTGAGAAAATTAATTAAGTTGAGCCGGGACAGAGACTCGGGAAATTTCAGGCTAGTGTTACGAGTTTTTGTGTACACGGTAAATCCGGGGTTTATATTATATATATACGATGTGGTGATAGTATATATATATATATATATGTGTGTGTGTGTGTGTGTGTGTGTGTGTGTGTGTGTGTTTATATTGTGTGTGCTATTAAATATCAGTGACTAGATATTTATTTAATTTACATACTCTAGTGCTATCAAGGGAGGCTGCGCGATGTGGGTGAATCCCCTAGCTTGAGGAGTAGGGTGAGTATATCCCCAGGTCATAGCGTCTGGTATATGGGTGAGGGGCTTATCTCACTTTCAGGGAAGGAATATAATCGCCTCCACTACGTTTATATTTTTGGGCCTGGTTGGTGAGCGATTCCAATTTGGGTAACTAGGTTATGTGAGCACACCTAGTGAGATAGCACTTCAGAGGGAATCATCCGATGAGGGTATACTCGGAGGGATGGATATACATATGAATTATGTGTGGATGTTTTAGTAAAGGTACGTATATAATGAGATGTAATATTATATGTGAGGCATAATACAGCGTGTAATGTACTTACTTTATATAACTTGTGTCGCGGTTATATGATATTATTTAAAAGAAATTAATTAAGTTAATTGGTGAGATAACTTATAATTCAAGAATTATTATACTCGAGTTGGAGTAATATGGAAAGCGGAGATTACACCAGGACTAGTTGGCTGGGGTAGTACAACTAGGTGGGGATAAGGTAACCGTTAGGTGTGCACGTTAGGGGAGGGGTGAGTATGTCCTTAAGAGAGTGCGACACTAACTTAAATATGAAGCGCATTCATGCATTTTAAATTACTACAGTTAATTCACTTGCTAAATATTTTCAAAATATTTTGGGTTATAACCCTTGCTATAAAACTATTTTCAAAACCTTTTAGGTGTCCAGCCACAGGGACGCCAGGATTGATATTCTATTCCAGGGACACGGAGCTGCGGCATATGTAGATGCTAGCAGGAGTTTGGATTAGACGCATCGTTCATTACTTCCTAGAGTAGGAATCATTTATCAGTTTTAGTTTCAGTTTCCTTAGGGCATGTCGCCCAGACTCTTCAGTTGCAGTTTTTAGATGTATTTATTTCTATTGTGGGTTGATTGTTGTTGGACTATTCACTTTGGTGGCCGATGGTTTATTCGACAAATTATTTAATTAATTATTCAGTTGATTTAATTTCAGTTGTGTGAATGGTTTATATTTATTTTCGCATGTACTGTTTTATTTAATTAAAAAGTCAAAATTTGGCACCAGCTTTTGGAATACTAGGTGGTTAGTAAGTTTTAAAAAGTTTTTCGACGGTGATGCTAAGGATGAACCAACTGGGATTCCTGTTTTAATTTAGTATAGGACTGATCACCCGGTATTTTATTAGGCGGGGTGTCACAGATGGTATCAGAGCATCAAGTTCTAGTGTCCTTAAGATCTGTGCGGCTTTTCACGTTTCAGCTTAGCGTTCTTTGATGTAGAACCCTATCATAGGATTGTTGCATTCTCATACGTATGCGCATTTGAGTTCTTCTGTCAATTACTTTATATTTTAGGGTGAACTCATACGATTCGATTCTCATTTCAGATGTGGCCCATGAGAGATAGAGCAGCTAGGGCAGTAGGGGGAGATGAGACTAGAGAGGCTCATCAGGAGCCAGACTTATCGCAATAGCTTCCAGAGATGATTTCGACAGCACAGGTAACTGAATTAGTAGCGCGGGCAGTTGAAGCAACAGTGATCGCAATGGCAAGGCACTTTCCACGAGATCAACCACAGGCGTTAGTAGTACCAAATGTTCAGGCCTCATGGTGGAATCAAGTACTAGAGGTTTTTCAAAAAGGGCATCTTCCAGTGTTTCGAGGGGGTTCAGATGTGGTGCTAGCGTGTCACTAGAAGAGAGATATCCAGCGTCACCTGCGCATGGTAGATTGCAATGAGGTGCAGAAGCAAATGCTAGCCACTTTTAGGTTAGTGGGAGCAACGCTACAGTGGTGGGAGTCGATCACCACAATTGAGGAAAGGGACACATTAGCTATTGTAGAGTTTTGGGTGCGGTTCGACCGCAAGTATTTTTCGCCAGCAGTGGAGACCAAAATGAGGAGAAAATTCAGAGAGGTGACTCAGGGGGACCGTTCAGTGGCCGATTACGAGGAAGAATTCACTCGTTTGGCAAATTTTATACTGGATGAGGTAAGCGATGAATAAAGAAAGAAAGGTTCGTGGATGGGCTAGTCTGGAGGATCAAACAACATTTGATTGGTAATCTCGCATTAGTAGCTTATACAGATGTCATTGATGCAGCACTCCTACACTGCCAGAAATATTGCTTCCCAGTGAAAGGAAGCAGGAGGGGAGTGGAAACCAGGCAGTCGGATAAAGTAGGAGGGAACAGTACCAATGGGGTATCCCAACAGCAGACAGGGGGAGATCAAGGGCGAGATTTCCGGCAAGGGAATCATGACAAATGATTTAGAGCTAGAGGCTATCGACAGGATATCAAGGAATTTCAACAAAGCCAATAAGGAAGGGATTAGTGGCAAGGTGAATTTATTAGGAGGTGTTTCGTTTGTGGAAAAGTGGGACACATGAAGAGAGATTGTCCTGAGCGAGGCAAGGGTCAACTACAGGACGAGGTCCTATATGTATAGCCACTACAACAAGTCATGGGTGCATTCAGGCAGGGGGAAGCTGCTCAGGAACCTGACGATCAGTCATTGCAGCTAGAGTATGGAGGTAATTATCTTTTTATCCTATTGGCATGGGGTATGTTTTGGGTAACAATGAGGGTGACCCAATATAAAATTATTTTTCACTGAAATTCGCGAGTGAGTCGGATTTAGTGGGTGCGCTGGATTTAACAACCATAGTATGTAGATATAATTTTCGTAGGGTAGTGGAATTCTTTGGTGTTATCTACGGGAGAGTGGACGTGTACACCAAGAGAAGGTTTGAATTATGCGAGGGGTCACTACTTTCGAGACATATGGGAGTAGGTTGATGATTTTCCCAAATATCGACTAGATAGAGATGGATTTGAACTATTGTGGATAGTGGGGGGTAAGTTTTGGTGTTCGCAACACCAGGGTATGAATTTTACTAGGTATCACCTAAGAGGGGGTCTTGCCTATATATGTGTGTGTATATATGTTGTATTGCATGGTGCGATAGACACATAATGAGGTTTTGTATTCTCATATTTTATCCCGATAAGTAGGGGTGTTTACTGAAGTGAATCACGGTGGTTATATTTATTTTCGAGCAGGGAGAGATAACTCGGGGTTTATTTTGCGCAAGAACTAGTGATAGTAAGGGTGCGGTATTCTATGTTGTCTTTTGTAGCATAAGGGTAGGCGTGTATGATATTGTGTTAAAAGACAAGTATTTGGGGGCTCGTGCTATGGACTGAGGGTCTAACGGATCTCAACGACCCACAATGTTAGGTAGTAGTGTATCGGGGGGGTTCCTTGTTTGGATTTTACTTTGCGAGACGTCCCACACATGAAATTTAGCGCAACATTGGAAGTGGGGAGATGTTTGGTCGTTAGTATATGGGTTGGGTACCCCGGTCAGTATATATATATATATATAATATGACTAGGGTTTAGAAGTTATATTACGGGTTACGGCTAGCATAGTCGGGTAACTTTTGTGCGGTTAAGCATGGGGATAGGGTGTATGGGCACCCTAGTTAATTAGAGTAACTTTTGTGCGGTTAAGCACGGATACAGGGTGTATGGGCGCCCTGGTTAAATAAAATGCATATTTGTGTAACTTATAGTTAGAAGCGGGAGAGGTGGATATAGCGAGCTTAGAGGCACAGGATTCGAGAGTAATATTCGAGACTTGGAGCACTAGGCTCTTCTTAATTTCGTGGACGAAATTCCTTTGTAAGGGGGGAAGTATGTAACACCCCGTAATTTTGAGGATTTAGTATTTAATTATTTTTGGGAGAAAAAAAAAATTATTTAAGTTGGGGAAACTTAAATTTATAAATTGGAGAATTTATTTGAGTGGGAAGAATTATTTATAATTGACAACTTTAAGTTAACTTGCTCGAATTAATGTGTGTCGCATTTTGAGGTCAAAATTAGAGAATGTTATAAAGTATTTCGAATGACAATTCTGAGTGCGCAGTTGAGTCCGGATGGGTCGAGATAGTCAGAAAAGAGTACCCGGGGGTAGTAATCGGGTCTCGGGCGTTTTTGGGCATAGCCGGGCCCATACAGGGTGATTCGGGCCATTAGGCCCATGTGGCCAAAAAAGGGATTAAGGGTTTTTAACCTAATTAAGGGACTTATTGAATGGCAGTTAACAATTCTAAACCTAGGGTTTGAGAGAGACACAGAGGAAACAAATCTAGAAGCAAATTGGGAACCTTTTTGGAGACAAATCGAGGGACAAAGTGAGGATTCGTCATCTAACCATTCCCTATAATGGATCAGACTCTACGAACGATTCTAGGCAAGTGGTTAACTGTGGTGATTCTTAAATTGATGATAATCAATTCATATTATGGGAGGTGTACACCAAAATTCGTTTTGGGTAGGTATTCATGTAAATTGGGTTTTCGGTAATTGATATACTTTAATGGAATTAAGGGTGAAATTTATTATGTTTATAATTCTGGAATGTAGAGGTGTGGATCGTATGTTAAAACCAGTAAGAATCAATGGTTAATTTCTGTTAATAGGAATGAAAATCGTATTGGAGATTTGAAACCCGGATAAAACCCAAATCGGAAAAACGTTGGAATTAATGTAATTTGATGATGAATTAAGGTCTCTAGGATGTTTAGACACTTTTCTTATGAAGAAGTAATGTTGGTTGTGATTGGGTAAGGGTTTGGGAAAGAACAAAAAGCATGAGGGTTCATCAATGGCTGAAACAGTAAGCTGGAGAAGATGAATGCATGTTCGATCGATTGATCGGCCCAGGGGATCGATCGATCGATGGTCCCAGAATTTTGGCAGTTCGGCCAGTTTTATATATAAAGGGAAATTAATTTAAGATTTAATTTCCATGCATTTTTTTAATGTTAAATAATTATGAATCACATATTCCTAACAATTATAAGGAAAAGTAATTGGAGTTAGGGAGGATTTACGTGAGGCACTTTGTGGATAAATTTGGGGAATTAGATTCCAAATTTATTACATACGAATTGAGTGAGCAAGTCCAGGTATATTGGTTGAGCGACGCCAAGGTATTAAATTAATTATGGATGTAGACACCCCATTATGTTACCCCTTAAACTCTCCTTAGGTCCTTAGCACCTCCCTTCATCACTACAGACCCAGGTCATACGCCGAGTACTGACCTAGAAGCCATCGGGAACTCCCAGACTCCGTTTGACCAAAAGTCAAAGTCTTTAGCTCGACGAGATTGAATGAACCTTTTAAGGGCCCTGAAACTCCTTTCCAACGATCCGTCCCGTGTGAGATTTTGACTAACCTTGCAGACGAATGGCCTATTTTCCCCGAAACCTGATCCAGAGGCCACCGGATGCCCTCAGGCTTCGTTTGACCTAAGTCAACTTTTCAACTCGATCGTGACTGAATGAATATTCAAAGGGCACTGAGACCCCTTTCCAACGGCCCGCTCCGTGCGCGATTCTGACTTACAGTACGAATGAACAATCCATTTTACTTCGAGAGATCACCGAATGCTTTCTGGGCCCGGTTGACCAAAGTCAACTCCCTGAACTAGATCAAACTCTTTAAAATATCGAAGTACATCTCCTAACCTTTCCAATGGTCCGCTCCGTGTGCGATTCATACTTACCAAGCGGACGAACGATCCGTTTGCATCTGATGATTCCCCGTTCAATGGACCGACGAATGCTTCAGAGATACATTTGACCCAAAGTCAACTCCCGAACTCGGGATCGGTCTAAAGGACTTTTAAAGGTCCCTGAATTACCTTGCCAATGGTCCCCCCGTGCACGATTCGAATAAATAGTTTGCGCTCTGAGGTCGATTTTCCAAAAAGACCTAAAAGACACTTCCAAACGGTAGGTCCAGACCCTGTCTGTCGACAGTGTGCCTAAACCAACCTGCCGATTGGAAGGAACATGGCTATGCCGATCGGGAATGCCCTTGGCCTATAAAATGGAGGCCTTGTCCTCATTGCAGGAAGGAGCGGAAATCATAAACGTATTACTCTCAGCCAATCTAGAAAACCTCTCTCGAAGTCAACGTGATTTCACATCCAAATCCCTATCCAACCTTCACTTTTCATCATCTTTTTCATCAAACTTGGTGAATTAAAATAGCAAGTGCTTAAATTGATTCGATTAGCACAATTATTCTTCAAGTTGACTTAGCGTACTCATCCCTCGATCTAATGTGAAACGAACCTAATTATCCATACTAGTCATAATACCGTGACTGACTAATGCATACATAATATTATGCTGTAATGACTCCCGAAATATCTCAAAAACAACATATTAGAGATTTCGATATTGGTTTAGGATTACTTTAGTTTATTCCCATATTCTACTAGATGCCCAATTGATAATACCATAAGTGTACATTTAAAAATAACGTCATCAACATAAAACATCAAACAGGATTCCGGTATAAACACATTATTCTCTTTATGTATACGTATTAATTTATATATAAATATAGCAATATTGCACTCCTGGTTGAGAAACCCTTAGTGCTACGCATACTCGGCTATCTAGTCCCATTGAAACGCTCACACATAGAGGACAACTGTTTCAATCTCTCGAGAACTAATAAAAAAAACACCTATTGGAGGCGAACATAGTCCCAAGCCTATGGGCTACGCACCGATACGACCGTCATCACTATCACATTCACGGATAGCCCGTACCTAGGTTCCATGCTCTAGTGGTACGACTCTAAATCCCCCGAAGGCACACAAGATCCGATCATCCATAACGTGTTAACCTCCGTTCGATAGCCAGTAGCTAGGTATGTCATACACATAATATTTTTGAGCAATAAGAATACACAAAACTTATATAAATTCATTGGCCTTCCCACAACCTAGTATTCGCAGTACGTATAATATATCCCCTAATATACCCCGTACCTTATTCGTATGTTATCTACCTTGTATTTTGGCATCTCTATAATACTATGAATTTTCATATCTTCCGAGGGTCATCATATTCTCCTCTTACTAATAGTTATAAGTTTTAAGTCACCCAACATTCCTATAGGTTTAACACTCATTTAAACATTCCTACGGAAAGTTCGAAGCAAAAATCGGGCCTTAAGAGTCATTCTGGAATCTCGTTAGAAGACCCATAAATATCGTTCGAATGAGGGTCGTTCGAACGAAGTCCCCCTACTTCGAACGAACTACCAATCTCGTTAGAAGGGACACTAAAATCTCGTTAGAAGTCTCGTTCGAACGACCTGGACTGGACTTCTAACGAAATTTTTGAAGTTGCCCAGTTCATCACCAATGTTCATTTTTCTAGATTTTCTCCACTCAAATATCAACCTAAACCCATTACAACCCAAGTACGAGGTTTACAAACTATTCTAAGTCACCCTAGGACACTTCTTAGTATAGTTTTGGGGGTCAAATCCTTCTAATCATCATGTAATTTCAACAATTTTCTAAATTTTCCCATAAATCATATTAACATAAACCCAGAATTATTAATCTATAAAAACTCCATTTTTATTTCGTGCTTAACCTCTAATTCACCAAATTTCAAATTCCTATTAAGGGGAAAAATCCTCTACATACAAACCCCCAACAGATTTCTAAAATTCCTACACGATTTTCATCATAGGTAAACCCAATTTGGTATTAGTCATTCTAAAATCTCTACATATGTTAACAAGAGTAATAATTCCTAAGAGAGAGAGAAAGATAATCACTTGACTTAAAATGAAATTCTGATTCGTCGGTTGAAATTGTTATGGGGACGATCCTCCTGACACGATCTAGGCGCTGGTGTACTTTTTATTGTGAAAGCTTAAGTTCTTGGCTTAGGGCTCTAATGGAGTCTTCTACTTCTTCCTTGGTTCTCTCTCTATTTGCCTCTCTATCTTACATAAGTTGAACTAACAGGCCATTAACCCTAACTGCCTTTAATTAAACCCATTTTTTGTCCATTTAATTACCCAAAAATTTCAAAAGACCAAAATATCGCTCTGGGGTGTCGTTTTGGGTTAAAATGCCCCGGACTCCAAATAAAATACCCGAGTAGTGTTTTCTGACTATTTCAACCATTCCGTACACTATGGCGCACTCAAAATAGTCGTTCGAGTTATAAAAAAATAATTTATCTTTTTAAACCCCCAAATACATATTAGTGACGCGACCCTTACGCGTCCCAAATATTTATAACATAATTGTCGTGTATCTCATCCCCGGCCATAATATTATTTCAATAATTACTAACTCTCATCATGCTAGTGATTATTATCATAAAAATTGGATTAATTACAATTCAAATTTTCTCTCTTTAATTTAATTAATCCCCATATTCAATAAAAATAATTAAGCGTAAAGATACGGGGTATTACATACTTCCCCCTTAATAATAGAATTTCATCCCAAAATTCAGAAAAGACTATATATACTAGGCAAGAATAACTCTGTATAACGTTCACGCATGTCATCCTCATGCTCCCTGGTTGAACACGCACTAGTGGTAATATTTTCGACCTCAACTTTATCTCGCTACGGTCTAGTATAACAACTGGTCCCTCTTCGTAGGAGCTATCAGGATGTAAGTCTATCTCCTCTAGCGCAATTTGAGTATGAGTCAATTCATCTCGAAGAAATCTCCTCAGCGACGAGATATGAAACACATCATAGACTCTATGCAAGTGCTCCGGTAACCCAAGTTCATAAGCAACTGGCCCAATTCTCTCGATAATGGGGAATAGCCCTACATACCTCGGCACTAACTTTCCCTTCTTCCCGAAATGCATAACTCCGTTCATAGGAGATACCCGAAGTAACACCTCATCTCCAATATTGAACTCTTTAAAGTAACCTTTGGAATCAATGTAACTCTTTTGTCGATCCTGAGCAACTCGAATACGGCTCCGTATCAACTCTATCCTCACCGAAGTATCCTGAATCACCTCCGGACCTAGTAACTTGTTGTTCCCCACCTCTAGCCAACATGTTGGGGAACGATAAGGTCTTCTGTATAGGGCTTCGAATGGAGTCATAACGATAGTAAACTGGTAGGAGTTGTTATAGGAAAACTCCACCAGTGGAAGGTAATGCTCCCAACTTTCGTCAAAATAAATGATGCACATACGTAACATGTCCTCCAACATTTGATTCGTTCGCTCTGTCTGAACATCCGTCAGCGGGTGATAGGCTGTGCTCAGCCGCAACTTCGTACCCAACCGCCTCCTGAAAACTCTCCTAAAATCGAGAAATGAACACCTTGTCTCCGTCAGACACAATATTGAGAGGCACTCCGTGGAGTCTCACTATCTCTGCTATGAAAAACTGGGTGTACTGTCCCACGGTGTAGTCTGTCCTGGCTGGCAGGAAGTGGGCTACCTTGGTCAACCGATCCACTATCACCCATATCGAATCGTGACCCCTCTGCGCTGTTGGTAATCCCGGGATAAAGTCCATGGAAATGCTCTCTTATTTCTACATAAGGACCACGAATGGCTATAGAAGTCCCACCGATCTCTGATGGTCCACCTTTACTAACTAACAAGTGGCACATTTCGAGACGAACTCGGCAATATCCTTCTTCATTTCGCTCCACCAGTACTATCTAGGCATGTCTTGGTACATCTTATCCCCGCCGGGATGCATCGCAAATCGGGAACCATACGACTCTGTCATCAACTTATGTCGTAAATACTCACCATCGGGAACAACCAATCTCCCATTGAAATGTAGACCCCTGTCACACCCCGCCTAATTCTGGCGTCGGTCGCCGCCAAAACTAAGTCGGGCGTGAACTAAATAAATACCATTCTTAGCATGAGACAGATATGAGACATAAATAAATCAGTCCATAAGATAAACAATTGAATCAATCTCAATGATCACAAATAAGTAAGCGATAAAAGATCCATCACATGCTAACTCCAAAAATCCAATCTCCAATAATGATTAAATAAAATCTGAATAATCCCAACAGAAATCGTCTAAACAACTTTGGAACCGAATGGCCCAATAAAGCTCCAATGAAGTCTCATAATACGGCTGAAAAAGAAAGTCTAACTACACTATGCCATAAAGTAAATAACTCCATCTGCACCTCCAATGATAACTCTGATAAACTTATGCAGCTTCTCCAAATCAAATCCTGAAAAAGATTAGTCAACGTATGGGTCAGAGCCAAAGCCCTGAGCAAGAATACACACTACTCCCGTCAAATAGGATCCTTGAATCCAGACAGTAGCATTATACGCAATAAGTATCACAATAGAATATTTTAAATTAAGTGGAATAATTTAAACGCGATAAATATAAACTACTAACTACCCGCAAAAATCCCCATTTATAAAGGCACACCAATATGATTTTAAATTACCAAGTCCCACGATATTAATTTAATTAAATTAACCAACTTTTATTATAGTTCTCACTTTTTATTAAAGTGTCACACTTTCCCTTGTCAATCGTCCTCTGACCCGTTTATTGTCGGCCCCGACACATGACAAGGTTCCCCTTGTCAATCGTCCTCTAACCCGTTTAAGTGTCGTCCCCAACACATGACAAGGTTCCACACACGACACGACATAAATCGTCCTTTGATCCGTTTAAACTGTAGGCTCCGACACATTATGAAGCCACAAATTTTAATACCCGTTTTTATCTTAGGCATTAATTCTCAAGTTCTCAATTCATAATCACCCCACCCTTTTAATCGATGTGAGATCCTCAAAATACCCCTTAGTCCCATACCTAAGGGTCCCCAAGTTATCAATACGTCCTATCCTATGTATAGGAAGAATTTCTAACTTAAATTTCGACCTAGTCTCATGCTTAGGCTAGCGTAACGAAGATAAAGTACTAAAAATCATCCCACCCCCAAGATGATAAAAACGCGATAATCTACCCTCACTAGTCCCATACCTAGAAGGCGTAAATAATCAAAGGCATACCCACTAGTCCCATACCTAGAAGGCATTCTAAAATATAGGGAGAGCAATAATACCCAACAACCCGTCGTCACAAAGGCAACATCATAATACCAACAAGTCACACAAACAAGCATAATTAATCAATATATAAAACTACGCATGATAGTCCAATTCAATTAAATCTTTAATTTAATTATCACCTCGTCAACAATCCCCAATTAATCACATTTAATTATTTTAAATTAAATATACCAAGTTTTCATCATATATTCATCAAAACCAATTTTTTTTTATCTCTACATGTATTACATGAGTTGTACGCATCCAAAAATCATTTATTTTAAAGCTAGGATTTTTCTACATGCAACCTACACCAATATAACCCAAAATCACTCATGAATCCTACGTACCCAAAGGGTTATGAATATTATTCACATTAAAAGATTTTATAAAAAAAAAACCCATAATTAGTATTCACTTTTTCTAATTAAGTTACTAATTATTTTTATGAAAACATGTAATTAAGTGTTTAGGCGACACTTAAAACGCATAATACTAAAGGAAAAGAATAGAGTATTCATGCCTGTGAAGATCATGTTGAAAATCTGATTAAAAATCTGGATTCCTCTCGAAAAATTAGCAAAAGAGTGTTCTTGAACGATCTTGATTAAACTCCAATTAAGCCTTCAAAAACTTGTGCCAAAACTTGTGACAAAAACTTGATTTTGTTGAAGGTTGATAATTATGACTGAGAGGAAAAATATTTGGAAGTGTTCTCTGGTGAAAAACTGGAGAAAAAGTGATTATGAGAAGTCCCCATACGGATTAACAAGGTTATATAGTGATTAGGAGTCCTAATCCTACACAAACTCCAAAAATAGCTTACAGCGCACGTTTTCTGGGAGGGTCGATCGATCTACCGCCAGTCATCGATCGATCATGCCTAAAATCTGACAGTTCGCCCAAAAAGTTATAAGGGACAAAAATTTGTAAAATCTATATAAAATTCATTTTAACTCCGATTTTAATTCCGCTTGAAGTTTTATTCTTCTAAAATCATAACCAACATATTTAGCCAATAAAAATTATTAAATTCAAAAATTTATTTTTTCTCGAAAATTCCAATTAATTAATTAAAATAATAAATAAAAACACGGGGTGTTACAACCCCCATCTGAACCCACGGTGTAAGACTCAGCCCCTTCGCCTAGAAGTTTCACTATCTGACTTTGGCAGAACGGATCATCTGCCTGAGCCTATACTACTCTCGTAATAATCTGGGGCGTAACTGTCATTATAGACATAAATGATCGAGCTACCGCATCCTAGTTCCCTAACTCGTTCTATTTCATTTTCCACACCTCGCCCACCTCACCGATTGGCCTATGACTTAACATGTCAGCTACCACATTAGCCTTCTCCGGGTGGCACTCGATATCAAATTAATAGTCCTTCGCAAACTCAAGCCACCGACGTTGACGCATATTTAACTCCTTCAGCGTGAAGAGGTATTGTAATGACTTGTGGTCCACGAATAAAGAAAATTTCTCCCCTATGAGGAATGTCTCCAAATTCGAAGTGCAAACATGACCGCTGCTAACTCCAAGTTATGGGTGGGGTAATTCCTCTCGTGAGGCTTAAGCTTACGAGAAGCATAAGCTATAGCCTGATCTTCCTTCTGAAGTACAACCCCAAGTCCTAATAAGGACGCATCGGTGTAGACTAGATACTCCACTCCCGGTCTGGGTAATGCTAACACTGGTGTTGAGGTTAACTTATCTTTCAACTCATCGAAGGCCAACTGATAGGCGTCACTCCAGATAAACGACACTCCTTTACGAGTCAAATGTGTCAACGGACCCTCTATCTTTGAAAAACCCCGAATGAACCTTCTATAGTATCCGACTAAACCCAAGAAACTGCGTATCTCGATCGGTGTTGTGGGCTGTCCCCACTCCCTCACCGCTGACACCTTCCCCGGATCTACGGATATCCCTATATCAGAGATGATATGCCCCAAAAGCGGTAACTCTTTCAGCCAAAACCCACATTTCTCGTATTTTGTGTACAACTCATGCTGGCGCAGTGTCGCAAAACTTGCCTCAAGTGCCCGACATGATCCTACTCGGTGTGCGAGTAAACCAGAATGTCATTTATGAATACGATGACGAACTGGTCCAGGAACTCTCTGAACACCTTGTTCATCAAGTCCATAAACACGTCTGGGGCATTGGTTAGTCCGAAAAGCATAACCCTGAATTCATAGGAACCATATCTCATCAAGAAGACAGTCTTCGACACGTCCTGCTCTCTGATACGAAGCTGATGATACCTCGATCTCAAATCAATATTCGAGAAGAAAGCTTCTCCTCTCAACTAGTTGAATAAGTCATCGATTCGAGGCAACGGATATTTATTCCATATCGTGACTTTATTCAACTCCCGAGAATCAACACATAACCTAAACGATCCATCCCTTTTCTTAACAAACAGTACGGGAGCACCCCCACAGCAAAGTACTCTTACGAATAAACCCCTGCCTCAATAACTTCTCAAAAGTCTACCTCTCTACTCGGTGGTAACCCCGAAATCTCCCGAAACACATCGACAAACTCTCGAACTATAGGAATCTAATCAAGCGGTACCACAACCTCCGTAGAGGTCTCCTCCTCTATATAGTATAGATGAGTGGACGATCCTCCCTCAGAGCGAGGCATTGCCACTAGAAACATCTCCTGCTCGGGTATGGCAAAAACTATACTCTTACTATAACAGTCAATCATGGCGCTATACCTGATAAGCCAATCTATACCCACAATCATGTCATACTCGGACATGTCTAACATGAGCATATCAGCGGGTAAGATAAACCTCCCAATCTCTATACCTACTCCCCAACAAATAAAGGAGATAACGGAACCCCTACTCAATGGCGAATCCACACAAGTGGCTGTACCCTCTGCTGTATTAAATAACCCCATAGCACGTGCAAACCCCGTGCAATAAAATAGTGTGTGGCTCCCGTGTCAAATAAAATGTGCCCCAAAGTTCCCTAGATAGAAAACATACCCTCAATCGCTGGTGGGTCCTGCGGGACTACGAGCTGATGCAAATTATAGACTCGTCCATACTGAAGTTGTCCTTGCTGAACTAGGGCGGTTGGAATGGGTGGCAGTGTTTCCATCTGTGGAGGTGCTGGGAGAGCTACGAGAAAGAGCGGTCTCTGGGGTTCCTGAAGACCACCCTGGTGCTGATGCTGGCCTCTACCCTTCCGAGGGCAGTCCTGGCGTTTGTGTCCAGTATTGCCACACGTGAAACATCTCCCTAGGAAGGGTTGTCTCCTCTGTCCCTGATGTCCCCGGCCTTGATGGCCGTTACCACCCCTCCCTTGGCCATTTTGGCCCTCTTAAAACTGATGCTGGCCCTAATGGTCGTGTTGGCCCTGATGGCCCTGTCGAAAGCCTCCCTGCCCATGTCTAAAACCTCCTGACCTGAACCTCATAGGATCCCCTTACTGGAAACCCTGATCACTGTGCCTATGCTGACCCTGAACTGCCTGTGCCCCACTGGCACCATTCCCTCCTACCCTGCCCTGCTGGCTGGATTCTCCCACTTTCTTAACCTCGGATAAGTGGAAGCGGTGGTCCTGGCAGTGGAGTAGTGCTACGTTGACCACATATGTATAGGTGTCCAAGGAGAGATTGCCTATTAAATACTAGCGGATCCTCTATCTCAACCTATCCATGAAGCGTTGAATCTTTCTCTCTTCGGTCGGGATCTCACTCGGTACAATGTTGAGAAGATTAGTAAACTTTGCCTCATATTTTGCCGCGATCCTTTCCTCATGCTTCATATTTGCTAACTTTTAGCTCATCTCAGTCTGGACAATAGAAGGGAAGTACTTGCGGTCGAACCGAACCCAAAAGTCTCGGATATTAAGTGTGCCTCTCTCCTCAGCGGAGGTGATGGACTCCCACCACTGAAGTGTAACCCCCACCAGTTTGAACGTGGCCAAATCTGACTCTGTACTTCTGTGCACTCGTGCATACTCAAATACCTTGGGATGTCCTTTTTCCATTGGCTTGCTACGACTAGGCCTGTCAATCGGGCTCTATGAGCCGAGCCTATTGTTGATCAAGCTCGGCCCGATTTTGATTTACTTGGCTCAAGCTCAAGCTCGGCCCGAACGAGCTTGAGAGTGCTTGGCTCAAGCTCGGCTCACAAAGTAAATCGGGCTTCGGGCCCAATTTGAGCCGGTCCGAATTGAATATTTCAATACATATTTATTTATTTATTTTAATAATTAATATTCATATTTCAGCAATAAAAAAATATATTTTAGCAATAAAAAACAGATTTCAGCACTAAAACAAATCTAATTCAGCACTAATATATTGACATTTCAGCATTAGTAAAACACATTTTAGCACTAAAAAACTGATTTCAAAACACTAAAAAAATACATTTCAGCACTAAAAAAACACATTTTTGCACTAATATTGACATTTTAGCATTAAAAAACCGCATTTCAGCACTAAAATAACAAATTTCAGCACTAAAAATAAATAAATTTTAGCACTAATATTGACAAGTCCCGTAAGATTAAGTAAAGTAAATTAATAAATGACCGACCTTGTTTTTGTTTCTTTAATATTAAGTCCAATAGTTTATTTGCATAAGGATAAAATTATAAAAATTATTTTGTTTTAAAATATTTTTTACATATCATAGAAAATAAAATATTTTTGTATATATATAGATATATTATTTCGGGCCGAGCCTAGTTCGGGCTTGAAAGTGCTTCGCTCAAATTGAATTCGGGCTTACTATATCGGCTCAAACTCGGCTCGGCTCAAACTCAATAAAAGCTCGGCCCAAATTTAGCGGGCCGAGCAAGCGGGCTTCGGGCCTGCTCGGCTCAATTGACAGGCCTAGCTACGACAACATCAGAGCTCCCTGAAAACTCTAGAGGATGCGCCTTTTGGAAGGCATCCCTAACACGCTCCCAAGCAGATGGGAAACCTGTGCTTGAGCTATAATGGTGGCCACTTCAGTGGTGACCACCTGAGCTATAATGGCGGCCACTTCAGCGGCATTCATCATACCCTGAGTAGGTGTAGGCTGAGGCTCTGTCTGGTCATCCCTGGGAACTCTTTGTGCACGTTAGGAGGCATCTGAAAAGAGAAAAGAGTTTTATAAGTCTACAGTTATATTCTCAAAATAGCAGAAGAACGTAAAACTTATGAAGAGTACAATAATCCTAAAATATAGGTCTCTATATCAAAGGACGCTACTCGAAAATATAACAAGCCGTACAGATCCTAAGGACACTAGAACCTGAAGCTCTGATACCACTTGTGACACCCCGCCTAATTAATTACCGGGTGATCAGTCCTTAATTAATTAACTTCAGAATATCAAGTTGGTCCAGATAATGCATCACTGTCGAAAACTAAATTTTTATTTAATAAGAACTAACCACCTAACATCAGAGCTCCCTGAAAACTCTAGAGGATGCGCCTTCTGGAAGGCATCCCTAACACGCTCCCAAGTAGATGGGAAAACCTGTGCTTGAACTGAAGCCACCACCGGTGCCTGAGGTGGTGCCTGTTGCACTACGGCTAAAGTAGCGGTGACCGCCTAAGCTATAATGGCAGCCACTTCATCGGCATTCATCATACCCTGAGTAGGTGTAGGCTGAGGCTCTGTCTGGGCATCCCTGGGAACTCTTTGTGCACGTTTAGGAGGCATCTAAAAAGAGAGTGCAGATAAATGATGAGGATGAGATTGAAGATGAAGATAAACATTCACATCAAACATATAAGAGACAAAGATTTTTAAAGTGGTTCGGCTATAAGGAAAAGCCTACGTCCACTGTTATTTTATTCCCAGGGATTTACAATAGCACAATGTGGTAGAGATAGAAAGGATGTGTATTTTATGTATGGTGTTTCTTGGTTCTCTTGGATCTCTCTCCATTTTGGCTAAGGGAATAAATGTATTTATAGTGATGGGAGATAAAGAGATTCATTGTATGTAGACATTTATACATTATGTCTACATTTAACGAATCTAATTATTGAATTGCTTGGTATGCTATGTGTTGTCATCTACAGTATAAATGTACATTAATGTTCATTAAATGCATAGTCATCTTCATTAATGCACATTAAATGCATAGTTATCCCTTGATCTTCCTGGTTGGTATGCCGACTAACTCTCCCCGGGGGCCGACTAACTCTCCTCGGGTGCCGACCAATTCTCCTCGGATGCTGACCAACTCTCCTCGGATGCCGAACAACTCTCCTCGGGTGTCGAATATTGCCACATAGGATGAAATGTGTCATTTTCTGATTGGTCCTCATAGATGGAGAATTTTTGCGTTAACAGAAGCCCCCAATGCTCCATGCTTGATGGTTTACTTGAAAGGATGGAGTATTTATTCTGCAGTGTTGCTCGGTGCTCATGAAATTCTTGATCTACCTTCTTTGTTTGTTTAACATAAAGTGCATTATCTCCTGGACGACATATGATGCAGGTTGATCGATGGTTACTAATATTTCTTTTGAGGAACTCTTTGTGCTATGTATCACCCCTGGGAATTTGGATACAGCCATGCTATAGTATGCAGCTTGTAGCTTGTCATAATCTTTAAGTATATTGATTGGTTTGCTAGCCGACCAACTGCCTCCTGTGCCGAGTAACTGAGTGCTAACTTCACGTGCTTGATTCTTCTGATTTATGATCCTCTGAATACTTTGTCAAGTAACATACTAGCTTTTAAACCCAACTCTTCAATCTGATTAGTACCAAGCTAGTGGTGGACTTCGAAACATTTTCACACAACTTCTTCTTCATTATTCGTCGAGACTGTAGTAGCAAAGATCTCAGTGCTGTAGATGTTGATTTTGACTTCTACCTTTGCTCGGGGACGAGCAAGAGGTTCTCTGGGACGAGCAAGAGCTGCTCGGGTAACTGTCGAAGAACAGAGAACTCAATCTGCTTTGGAGAATCAGGCCTTCCAACTAATGGCAAAGAACCAGGCCTTGGCTGAGATGTTCGAGAAGATCATGAGTCTTGAAGAGCAACTTCCTGCTCGGGGACGAGCAAGAGCTTCTCAGGGATGAGTAAGAGATGCTCGGACAGACCATATGTGATGAACATCATAATGCTGAAAGATTTTAACTTCATAAACTCCCCTTATGCTTTGGATGATCCTCCTGCTGGCGAGGAACCGGTTTCAAAAGAAGAGGGAAAGAAACCAATAGAGTAGGAACCTCAATGTAATAGTTAGTTTACATTTTCATTCTCAATGTATTTTGTTTTTTATTTTAATGAAAGACTTTCATTTTTGTTCGCAATCTTAATTGCTATTGTCTTGTAAAATACTCTACATCTGTGCATATGTATAAGTTAAAAAGATAACAATATTGTGTTGTTCATCGACCAACTTTGTAATAAAAAAGTTATAAGTATCAGTAATGTTGCTCGATCACTTAATAATAAAGTAATGAGTATAAAAATGTTTAAAATTTTTCCAACCAACCAAGGTTGTTAAATTGTGCTCGTCGATCAATTATAGTTTAAAGGTCATGGCTGGGTCACAGCTTAAAGCCGTGACCTGATGGAGTCAGGGTCGACAGCCATGACCACCTACAAGATGACCCATAATCACACTGAGTCATGGATTTGGTTATCCCATTTTGGCTATGGTCGAGAATTTGGGTCGTGACCCCTATACCGTGACCATTCGTAGAATTTGGTGTAATGAAAATCAGGACGAGGAGGGAAATTCCCCCTTGGAGGAGTCTCCCTCTCTTTTTCGCCATATGTGTGCGTGTGATGGGGGAAGCCACTCACGCTGCCGTCTTCGCAGACTGCCTCAGATATAAAATTGATCGTCATTAAAAGGGGATAACATAAAAGAATGGAGTCGCCAACTTATTTTTGCCTAAAATTGGAAAAGAATGTAGTCATCTTGAGAGAATGACATCAAGGTCATACTGGTGCACACAAAACCAAGTGATTCAAAGGTCATGGGACTAAGTTAAGGAATGAAAAGGTGTTAGGCACCCATTCCTCCATTTCGATATCTCATGGGATATATTGATTTTGTCATTTTCTCCAAAGCCTGAGATGTGTCTACATGTGTGTAATATAAATAACAGTATAAGGGAATCATCTCACTCATGTCATGGAAACAAAGAAGCATAATTATCCATAGGAGTGTGCCCGAAAATAATATGAGCACATGATGTGAGTGTTTGTTGAATCACGAGTCGCTATGGTGAAGGGAATGTGTATGTTGGGTGAGACACAACTATGTAGGAGTTTAGGACTCACGAAAATAGATATAATAAAATGTAAAAGGCATATAATGGAAATGGATGATTCGAATCCCAGCATTGTCCCGGGTTAGCCTACGTAGCCCAAGGGGCATCAAAGTCCATGTAGTTCGAATATATCGTAGGGGTGGGGTTCAACTCATAAACCCAAATTTAAGACTCCTTATTGAGTGCGTTTGAGAAAAATGCGTTCAAATGTGAAAATGTGAGGAAGTCATACATTTGGAATTTATAAGTAAACCTTTTTTTTGTCTTTTTTTTAATCACAATAAGTTATATGAAATACTAATAATAAAAGTGGATATTATTTTATGTGAGATAAGGAAACAAGACTAAAAAATATCATAAAATGAGAATAAAGTGAATTATAAAACTAAATGTGTAAACTATAAAAGAGATAAGGATGGACCTCTTAGAAAACTTTTGTTGTTAAATTTGGGAGATGTGAAGGCTGATTTTTGTAGTGGTATAAGAGTGGTATAGTATGATGAGGTAAGTGACCAAACAAAGTAGGAAATTAGGGTGGGATAATGTTAGAAAATAGTTTTTTTTTATAATGACGAAGCTCTGATTTCAAGAGAATGTTTACTGACTGCTGAAAGGGATCTCCTTTTGGAGTTAGATCATGGGCTCCTTAAATAGTGCACTTTAGGATTTAGGGGGTTGCAATCACCATGACCCCGGGTTGCCTATTGGCACAGTGCCTGCCTTGACGATATGCAGAGGGTCTAGGGTGCTTATAGGCAGTTCGAAAAGGACTTAATTGAAAAAATGGGCTTAAAATACAAACTATAAATCTAAATCGCGAATGACGAAAATCGCTGGAAAGGGAATTCAGAGACTTTTAAAAATCCATTGAGCCACACTCAATTTCGAGAGTTGGCCGAAGTCAAACGGGACTTACAACCATCCGTCGATCTCTGAACGAGGCGAATTAGAGTAAAATCGGTCGTTCGTGCGAACCATGAGTCCGATTCGCGCACGATATGGACCGTTGGAAAGGGAATTGATAGCCCTTTTAGATTTAATTAACCTTCACTTAATTTTAAGAGTTGATAAAGGTCGAACGAGTCCTGAAAGCGCCCGATGGCCTGTCAGAGTATACACGGATCATTCGAAAGGGGATTTAGAGACCTTTAAGGTTTCATTGAGCTTCGCTCAGTCTAGAGATTTAACTGGAGTCAAATAGGTCTCGAAGGTGCTCGTCGACCTCTAAATCAGTACTCGGAGCAAATAGGATCATTCGTGAAAATTGTGACGCCCATTCGCCCACAAAGGGGATCGTTGGAAAGGGGATTCAGATCCTTTTAAGGTTTACCGAAGTGAAATGGGGATTGGAAGTGTCTCGTGGCCTACAAATTCATACTCAGAGTATGACCTAGGGTTTACGAAAGGAGGAGGAGTGTTAGGAACTTGAGAAGGTAGTTAAATGGGTATTAGGATGGGGTGTCCGCAGTCACGTATGGTGGTCATGATCCAAAACTGTGACCATTTCTTTTAAATCATGACCCAGTCTATGACCCTATTTAAGGGTGATTTATACCATCCGTTGGTCCCGGTCCAAAATCGTGATCCAACCGTGACCCTAATGGAGGGAAAAACGGTCCCAAGTTCGTCACTGAACTAATCACAATTATGGGTTGTGACCAATGAAAATTGATCGTGACCAATTAGTGTGAAATATAGTCACGGTTCACAATCTTGATCCAAAATTGTGACAACTCTTGAATTTAAAAATGGTCATTGAAATGGTGGGTCACGGTTTAGGAACGTGGCCCATTGCCGGTGATTTTTTAGGGTCACAGTCGAAAAAAGTGACCAAGTTAACTAAATCGTGACCATTTAAATTAATTCAAAATGCCCACGGAACGGTCCACGGGCCTGGACTGTGACCCCATTTCAGGTATAAATTAAACCCAAGTGAGTTTTATTTTATTTTCATTCCTTTAACTCATTTCCCTCTCAGCAATTTGTGATCGGCCATCAATCTCTCTGCGATTCTGGTTACAACCACCACTCCGGCTACCACCACAACCCGTGGTCATTCTCTCTCTCCCCGACCAGAGGTCAAACAAACTCATTCCCCTCTTTTTATTATTTCAGTTTTGGGATTTTAGATTTGTGGATATGGTTTCAACCTGTGGGTATATTTTCAATTGGTGATTGTAAGTTCATTTTGGGTGTTTAGATATAAATTTTTTATTTGTGTTTGGATGATTATGGTTTGGATATATATTTTATCTTGTGGTTTTATTATTTGGATATGAGGGGTTTATAATCCGTGGGTATGGTTTATAATCTGTGGGTATAGTTTTTAATTCAAATTATATGATTTGGATATATATTTTGTATTGTGGGTTCATGATTTGAAGTTTTAACAGAGGTTAACATGTTTTATGAACACTTTGATAAGAACTATTAGTCTTTTAATCTTAACACAAGTTAACACGATTTATGAACACTTTGTTAAGAAATATATCATTTGAAATTGATTTTATTTTAGTTGTATTTTGACTCTATTAGGTGTGTTGGGGTTGTTTAGAATTTAGTTGAAATACATTCATACACAAATTTAGTTGTAATATGACACGATCCATTTATGAGTGAAATAATATTTTGCATGAACTCATTATAAATACGACAAGACCCATTGAAAGCCATAATTCAAAATTATTTGTTCCAACATTTTTATAAATTAACATATGTTTATTAAACAAAATTGTTTTGTTTATTGAATTATAAAGTGGTTTAACATTTGTACCCATCACATATTTAAGAGATAAAAGTCATTCAGCGATTAATATGTATGCAACTTTTATGCATATCGTTGTGTATGTCAGAAAAAGTCATTCATGGATAAATAATAAAAAAAATTAATAATTGTTATTACAGTTGCTTATGTATATGGCTGCGTATGTTGGGAATATGAACAATACCATTGTAGTATTTACTTCTAATTGAATAATATGTTTAAAAAAATTCTTCTCGTTCCATGTGCATATTGAATTGGAGAACAATTATTGAAGCTTAATTGACCATTTTCTTATTCAAATAATTTTACTTATCTTTTATTTTTATGTAAAATAGGTTGACTGTTGTGGTTGTGTTCAACCCTTCCTTAAATGTCTATTGTTTGGGTGAATACAAGTTAGTGAAATGGCTTGCACATTGGTGGACACATAGTAATTTTTGGGGTTGAAAGATAAAGTTTTGCAGAATATTGAAATTCCCGTCAACCAATGGAATGAATTCTTAGAGAAAGAGCTTAAAGAGGAAAAACTTTCCTAGAGGTAGAAAAATAGATAGACAGGGCAAAGAAAGTTGAGTGCACAAACTTGGGTCCAAATCATATGATGATTTCAATGATGAATGGGTGGACATGACCACGGGGACTCCAGAAGAAGGGATTGACCCTAATTGGGTCAATTTGTACTTGTATTCCCACCAGGATAAGAAAAATAAGTAATTCTTAGAAAAATTGGCTCTGACTCTGATGAGTATGAATTTAATGATTAAAAGCTGTAATAAAATAATGTTGAAATTATAGTGCTAAATATAATATTATACTATAGGAAGCGATATAAGGCATAAGGAGTAGTCAATCAGAGTGCAACCCCTGTGACATTGACTCAGATTCCATATCCACGGTACATGGGAAGGATAAATCCTCAAATCCCCACATTTATTGTGGATACATTTCATACCATTTTCATAAATCAAAAGAGACACCCTACATTCGAATTACAGGTCAGACCTCAACCTTATTCATCTTATGAAATAAGTGGACTTTGATGCCATTTTTGTTGTGTAGGCATCCCGAATTCTTTTTGGGATTCAAGTGTTTTCTTACCATTTGGAACATTTTAAAATATTTGCATGTCTAGTTGGGTGGATGCGAGTGTCTATTATAACGAGATTGCTTATACTTCGGGGAATGAACACTTTGAAGATTTTAATATAATTTATGTTGAATTCATGAAATTAATTTGATGGATTAGTAATTTTTGTATTATTATTTTTCATTGATGTATTAGTTAGTTTTATAATGGAATTGAATACAGATTTGAAAACATGTATAAGAATTTTTTTGAAAGCAAATAGAAAAATAAAAATAAATTTATTACTGGTAACGGTCCAAAATTCATGACAAGATTTCAATGGGTTAAACAGTAGTCGCAATAAGGAATCGTAACCAAAAGACATGTGGTCACAACAAGGAGTCACGGTTCAAGACTGTGACCAACCCTTCAAATTTCACGGAAGGTTATCACAATCAAGAACCATGACTATACGACCTATATTCACGGCACGTGGTTACAATTCAAGATCATGGCCTAGAAAAATTAGTCACGACCGGGGCATGGTTTATTACCATGACCATATCCCCAACATTATGGTTACGAAAGAGACCGTGAATCTCCTTATTAGTCACGATTTAAGACCGTGACCCCCTAAATGGTCACTTTTAAAACTATCACGGTCCAGAACCGTGACCCTAGTCATTGGTCACGGTCCGAAACCATGATCATTTTTTATATTTGGCATAGTGGTTAGTGAAGATGTAGTAGAAGAAGTAGTTAGAACAAAAAATAAAAATAGTGAAAATGGCTCATTGAGTGAAGATAAGGATGATGAAGATACAAGTGATACTTCATCTCGTTCTCGAGAGAGGTCACATAAAATCAAAAAAGGTTCACCTCGTGCCAAAAAGGTTTCACCGTGTGTGAGAAGATGATCATCTTCCTAGCCTTTGGATGGTTGTTGTCTTAATGAATTGCTAAAGGATTTTAAAAACCATATTTCTATGTAATATAGAACCAATAGGATGATAAAGGGATATTGTGATGTGTTTAGAACTATAAGACATTTAAGGAATAAGACATTGAGTGTGTAACACACTTTAATTTCCATGTGTTAGTTGATGAGGTTGACACACCGAAAAGAGGGCAGGTTATGAAAGTTATACAATCCTTAACATCACGCTAAATAAAAATGACAATAAATTAAAACCATCCACCCCATTATAGTAATGATCAACATAAATACCTGAGTTAGAATAATATAAAAGAGCCTCTAAGTAAAAACTAAATCCGACGTCTATAATAAAACTTCACAAACTAAATAGTCTTAAATTGAAACGTAAACAACTTGGAACCACTAGGGCCCATAAATAAAAGCCAGAATTAAAATAACTAGAATGTTAACTGAAATGAAATAACAATCATACTCTAATGATAAAGAACTGGATATCCAACAGTGCAAGTCTGGTTGCACAGCCCTACTGCTCCTCCCTAAGATTACCTTGAAAAAGCTTTTAAATACAAATGGATCAAGGACAAAAGTTACAAGAAATAACTAAATTCCATAAAAGATTAAATGTGTCCTATTTACACCTCATGTCGCCCCCCACCAACATTCATATTAAATATACATCACCCATCTGTAATACCCCTTAATTTTGAGGATTTAGTATTTAATTATTTTTGGGAGAAATAAAAAATTATTTAAGTTGGGGAAACTTAAATTTATAAATTGGAGAATTTATTTGAGTTGGAATAATTATTTATAATTGGCGACTTTAAGTTAAATTGCTCGAATTAATGTGTCACATTTTGAGGTTAAAATTAGAGAATGTTATAAAGTATTTCGGATGACAATTCTGAGTGCGCAGTTGAGTCCGGATGGGTCGAGATAGTCAAAAAAGAGTACCCGGGGTAGTAATCGAGTCTCAGGAAATTTTTGGGCATAGCTGGGCCACACAAGGTGATTCTGGCCATTTTAATTAGGTCCATGTGGCCAAAAAAGGGATTAAGAATTTTTAACCTAGTTAAGGGACTTATTGAACGGCAGTTAACAATTCTAAACCAAGGGTTTGAGACAGACATAGAGGAAACAAATCTAGAAGCAAATTGGGAACCTTTTTGGAGACAAATCGAGGGACAAAGTGGGGATTCGTCATCAAACCATTCCCTACAAGGGATCAGACTCTATGAACGATTCCAGGCAAGTGGTTAATTGTTGTGATTCTTAAATTGATGATAATAAATTCATATTATGGGAGGTGTAAATCAAAATTCATTTTGGGTGGGTATTCATGTAAAATTGGGTTTTCGGTAATTGATATACTTTAATGGAATTAAGGGTGAAATAAATTATATTTATGATTCTGGAATGTAGAGGTATGGATCGTATTTTAAAACCAGTAAGAATCAATGGTTAATTTCTGTTAATAGGAATGGAAATCGTATTGGAGATTTGAAACCCGGATAAAACCCAAATCGGGAAAACGTTGGAATTAATGGAATTTGATGATGAATCAAGGTCTCTAGGATGTTTAGACCCTTTTCTTATGTGGAGATAATGTTGGTTGTGATTGGGTAAGGGTTTGGGAAGGAACAAAAAGCTTGAGGGTTCATCAATGGCTGAAACAGTAAGCCGGAGAAGACGAATACTTGCTCGATCGATCGATCGACCCAGGGGATCGATCGATCGATGGTCCCAGAATTTTGGCAGTTCGGCCAATTTTATATATAAAGGGAAATTAATTTAAGATTTAATTTCCATGCATTGTTTAATGTTACATAATTATGGAACACATATTCCTAACAATTATAGGGAAAAGTAATTGGAGTTAGGGAGGATTTACGTGAGGAGCTTTATGGATAAATTTGGGGAGTTAGATTCCAAATTTATTATATACGGATTGAGTGAGCTAGTCCGGGTATATTGGTTGAGCGAAGCCAAGGTATTAAATTAATTATGGAGATAAAATAAATTAATTTGGAGTCAGAATATAGACTCGGGAAATATTAAGTTATGGGCCAAGTGAGCGAGTCCGGGTATGTTGGTTGAGTGACACAAGGAAATAAATTAATTGATGTGTGAATTAAATAAATGAGAGTCGGGCCATAGACTCGGGAAGATGATAAATTAATAAGTGAGAAAATTAATTAAGTTGAGCCGGGACAGAGACTCGGGAAATTTCAGGCTAGTGTTACGAGTTTTTGTGTACACGGTAAATCCGGGGTTTATATTATATATATACGATGTGGTGATAGTATATATATATATATATATGTGTGTGTGTGTGTGTGTGTGTGTGTGTGTGTGTGTGTTTATATTGTGTGTGCTATTAAATATCAGTGACTAGATATTTATTTAATTTACATACTCTAGTGCTATCAAGGGAGGCTGCGCGATGTGGGTGAATCCCCTAGCTTGAGGAGTAGGGTGAGTATATCCCCAGGTCATAGCGTCTGGTATATGGGTGAGGGGCTTATCTCACTTTCAGGGAAGGAATATAATCGCCTCCACTACGTTTATATTTTGGGGCCTGGTTGGTGAGCGATTCCAATTTGGGTAACTAGGTTATGTGAGCACACCTAGTGAGATAGCACTTCAGAGGGAATCATCCGATGAGGGTATACTCGGAGGGATGGATATACATATGAATTATGTGTGGATGTTTTAGTAAAGGTACGTATATAATGAGATGTAATATTATATGTGAGGCATAATACAGCGTGTAATGTACTTACTTTATATAACTTGTGTCGCGGTTATATGATATTATTTAAAAGAAATTAATTAAGTTAATTGGTGAGATAACTTATAATTCAAGAATTATTATACTCGAGTTGGAGTAATATGGAAAGCGGAGATTACACCAGGACTAGTTGGCTGGGGTAGTACAACTAGGTGGGGATAAGGTAACCGTTAGGTGTGCACGTTAGGGGAGGGGTGAGTATGTCCTTAAGAGAGTGCGACACTAACTTAAATATGAAGCGCATTCATGCATTTTAAATTACTACAGTTAATTCACTTGCTAAATATTTTCAAAATATTTTGGGTTATAACCCTTGCTATAAAACTATTTTCAAAACCTTTTAGGTGTCCAGCCACAGGGACGCCAGGATTGATATTCTATTCCAGGGACACGGAGCTGCGGCATATGTAGATGCTAGCAGGAGTTTGGATTAGACGCATCGTTCATTACTTCCTAGAGTAGGAATCATTTATCAGTTTTAGTTTCAGTTTCCTTAGGGCATGTCGCCCAGACTCTTCAGTTGCAGTTTTTAGATGTATTTATTTCTATTGTGGGTTGATTGTTGTTGGACTATTCACTTTGGTGGCCGATGGTTTATTCGACAAATTATTTAATTAATTATTCAGTTGATTTAATTTCAGTTGTGTGAATGGTTTATATTTATTTTCGCATGTACTGTTTTATTTAATTAAAAAGTCAAAATTTGGCACCAGCTTTTGGAATACTAGGTGGTTAGTAAGTTTTAAAAAGTTTTTCGACGGTGATGCTAAGGATGAACCAACTGGGATTCCTGTTTTAATTTAGTATAGGACTGATCACCCGGTATTTTATTAGGCGGGGTGTCACAGATGGTATCAGAGCATCAAGTTCTAGTGTCCTTAAGATCTGTGCGGCTTTTCACGTTTCAGCTTAGCGTTCTTTGATGTAGAACCCTATCATAGGATTGTTGCATTCTCATACGTATGCGCATTTGAGTTCTTCTGTCAATTACTTTATATTTTAGGGTGAACTCATACGATTCGATTCTCATTTCAGATGTGGCCCATGAGAGATAGAGCAGCTAGGGCAGTAGGGGGAGATGAGACTAGAGAGGCTCATCAGGAGCCAGACTTATCGCAATAGCTTCCAGAGATGATTTCGACAGCACAGGTAACTGAATTAGTAGCGCGGGCAGTTGAAGCAACAGTGATCGCAATGGCAAGGCACTTTCCACGAGATCAACCACAGGCGTTAGTAGTACCAAATGTTCAGGCCTCATGGTGGAATCAAGTACTAGAGGTTTTTCAAAAAGGGCATCTTCCAGTGTTTCGAGGGGGTTCAGATGTGGTGCTAGCGTGTCACTAGAAGAGAGATATCCAGCGTCACCTGCGCATGGTAGATTGCAATGAGGTGCAGAAGCAAATGCTAGCCACTTTTAGGTTAGTGGGAGCAACGCTACAGTGGTGGGAGTCGATCACCACAATTGAGGAAAGGGACACATTAGCTATTGTAGAGTTTTGGGTGCGGTTCGACCGCAAGTATTTTTCGCCAGCAGTGGAGACCAAAATGAGGAGAAAATTCAGAGAGGTGACTCAGGGGGACCGTTCAGTGGCCGATTACGAGGAAGAATTCACTCGTTTGGCAAATTTTATACTGGATGAGGTAAGCGATGAATAAAGAAAGAAAGGTTCGTGGATGGGCTAGTCTGGAGGATCAAACAACATTTGATTGGTAATCTCGCATTAGTAGCTTATACAGATGTCATTGATGCAGCACTCCTACACTGCCAGAAATATTGCTTCCCAGTGAAAGGAAGCAGGAGGGGAGTGGAAACCAGGCAGTCGGATAAAGTAGGAGGGAACAGTACCAATGGGGTATCCCAACAGCAGACAGGGGGAGATCAAGGGCGAGATTTCCGGCAAGGGAATCATGACAAATGATTTAGAGCTAGAGGCTATCGACAGGATATCAAGGAATTTCAACAAAGCCAATAAGGAAGGGATTAGTGGCAAGGTGAATTTATTAGGAGGTGTTTCGTTTGTGGAAAAGTGGGACACATGAAGAGAGATTGTCCTGAGCGAGGCAAGGGTCAACTACAGGACGAGGTCCTATATGTATAGCCACTACAACAAGTCATGGGTGCATTCAGGCAGGGGGAAGCTGCTCAGGAACCTGACGATCAGTCATTGCAGCTAGAGTATGGAGGTAATTATCTTTTTATCCTATTGGCATGGGGTATGTTTTGGGTAACAATGAGGGTGACCCAATATAAAATTATTTTTCACTGAAATTCGCGAGTGAGTCGGATTTAGTGGGTGCGCTGGATTTAACAACCATAGTATGTAGATATAATTTTCGTAGGGTAGTGGAATTCTTTGGTGTTATCTACGGGAGAGTGGACGTGTACACCAAGAGAAGGTTTGAATTATGCGAGGGGTCACTACTTTCGAGACATATGGGAGTAGGTTGATGATTTTCCCAAATATCGACTAGATAGAGATGGATTTGAACTATTGTGGATAGTGGGGGGTAAGTTTTGGTGTTCGCAACACCAGGGTATGAATTTTACTAGGTATCACCTAAGAGGGGGTCTTGCCTATATATGTGTGTGTATATATGTTGTATTGCATGGTGCGATAGACACATAATGAGGTTTTGTATTCTCATATTTTATCCCGATAAGTAGGGGTGTTTACTGAAGTGAATCACGGTGGTTATATTTATTTTCGAGCAGGGAGAGATAACTCGGGGTTTATTTTGCGCAAGAACTAGTGATAGTAAGGGTGCGGTATTCTATGTTGTCTTTTGTAGCATAAGGGTAGGCGTGTATGATATTGTGTTAAAAGACAAGTATTTGGGGGCTCGTGCTATGGACTGAGGGTCTAACGGATCTCAACGACCCACAATGTTAGGTAGTAGTGTATCGGGGGGGTTCCTTGTTTGGATTTTACTTTGCGAGACGTCCCACACATGAAATTTAGCGCAACATTGGAAGTGGGGAGATGTTTGGTCGTTAGTATATGGGTTGGGTACCCCGGTCAGTATATATATATATATATATAATATGACTAGGGTTTAGAAGTTATATTACGGGTTACGGCTAGCATAGTCGGGTAACTTTTGTGCGGTTAAGCATGGGGATAGGGTGTATGGGCACCCTAGTTAATTAGAGTAACTTTTGTGCGGTTAAGCACGGATACAGGGTGTATGGGCGCCCTGGTTAAATAAAATGCATATTTGTGTAACTTATAGTTAGAAGCGGGAGAGGTGGATATAGCGAGCTTAGAGGCACAGGATTCGAGAGTAATATTCGAGACTTGGAGCACTAGGCTCTTCTTAATTTCGTGGACGAAATTCCTTTGTAAGGGGGGAAGTATGTAACACCCCGTAATTTTGAGGATTTAGTATTTAATTATTTTTGGGAGAAAAAAAAAATTATTTAAGTTGGGGAAACTTAAATTTATAAATTGGAGAATTTATTTGAGTGGGAAGAATTATTTATAATTGACAACTTTAAGTTAACTTGCTCGAATTAATGTGTGTCGCATTTTGAGGTCAAAATTAGAGAATGTTATAAAGTATTTCGAATGACAATTCTGAGTGCGCAGTTGAGTCCGGATGGGTCGAGATAGTCAGAAAAGAGTACCCGGGGGTAGTAATCGGGTCTCGGGCGTTTTTGGGCATAGCCGGGCCCATACAGGGTGATTCGGGCCATTAGGCCCATGTGGCCAAAAAAGGGATTAAGGGTTTTTAACCTAATTAAGGGACTTATTGAATGGCAGTTAACAATTCTAAACCTAGGGTTTGAGAGAGACACAGAGGAAACAAATCTAGAAGCAAATTGGGAACCTTTTTGGAGACAAATCGAGGGACAAAGTGAGGATTCGTCATCTAACCATTCCCTATAATGGATCAGACTCTACGAACGATTCTAGGCAAGTGGTTAACTGTGGTGATTCTTAAATTGATGATAATCAATTCATATTATGGGAGGTGTACACCAAAATTCGTTTTGGGTAGGTATTCATGTAAATTGGGTTTTCGGTAATTGATATACTTTAATGGAATTAAGGGTGAAATTTATTATGTTTATAATTCTGGAATGTAGAGGTGTGGATCGTATGTTAAAACCAGTAAGAATCAATGGTTAATTTCTGTTAATAGGAATGAAAATCGTATTGGAGATTTGAAACCCGGATAAAACCCAAATCGGAAAAACGTTGGAATTAATGTAATTTGATGATGAATTAAGGTCTCTAGGATGTTTAGACACTTTTCTTATGAAGAAGTAATGTTGGTTGTGATTGGGTAAGGGTTTGGGAAAGAACAAAAAGCATGAGGGTTCATCAATGGCTGAAACAGTAAGCTGGAGAAGATGAATGCATGTTCGATCGATTGATCGGCCCAGGGGATCGATCGATCGATGGTCCCAGAATTTTGGCAGTTCGGCCAGTTTTATATATAAAGGGAAATTAATTTAAGATTTAATTTCCATGCATTTTTTTAATGTTAAATAATTATGAATCACATATTCCTAACAATTATAAGGAAAAGTAATTGGAGTTAGGGAGGATTTACGTGAGGCACTTTGTGGATAAATTTGGGGAATTAGATTCCAAATTTATTACATACAAATTGAGTGAGCAAGTCCAGGTATATTGGTTGAGCGACGCCAAGGTATTAAATTAATTATGGATGTAGACACCCCATTATGTTACCCCTTAAACTCTCCTTAGGTCCTTAGCACCTCCCTTCATCACTACAGACCCAGGTCATACGCCGAGTACTGACCTAGAAGCCATCGGGAACTCCCAGACTCCGTTTGACCAAAAGTCAAAGTCTTTAGCTCGACGAGATTGAATGAACCTTTTAAGGGCCCTGAAACTCATTTCCAACGATCCGTCCCGTGTGAGATTTTGACTAACCTTGCAGACGAATGGCCTATTTTCCCCGAAACCTGATCCAGAGGCCACCGGATGCCCTCAGGCTTCGTTTGACCTAAGTCAACTTTTCAACTCGATCGTGACTGAATGAATATTCAAAGGGCACTGAGACCCCTTTCCAACGGCCCGCTCCGTGCGCGATTCTGACTTACAGTACGAATGAACAATCCATTTTACTTCGAGAGATCACCGAATGCTTTCTGGGCCCGGTTGACCAAAGTCAACTCCCTGAACTAGATCAAACTCTTTAAAATATCGAAGTACATCTCCTAACCTTTCCAATGGTCCGCTCCGTGTGCGATTCATACTTACCAAGCGGACGAACGATCCGTTTGCATCTGATGATTCCCCGTTCAATGGACCGACGAATGCTTCAGAGATACATTTGACCCAAAGTCAACTCCCGAACTCGGGATCGGTCTAAAGGACTTTTAAAGGTCCCTGAATTACCTTGCCAATGGTCCCCCCGTGCACGATTCGAATAAATAGTTTGCGCTCTGAGGTCGATTTTCCAAAAAGACCTAAAAGACACTTCCAAACGGTAGGTCCAGACCCTGTCTGTCGACAGTGTGCCTAAACCAACCTGCCGATTGGAAGGAACATGGCTATGCCGATCGGGAATGCCCTTGGCCTATAAAATGGAGGCCTTGTCCTCATTGCAGGAAGGAGCGGAAATCATAAACGTATTACTCTCAGCCAATCTAGAAAACCTCTCTCGAAGTCAACGTGATTTCACATCCAAATCCCTATCCAACCTTCACTTTTCATCATCTTTTTCATCAAACTTGGTGAATTAACCACTCTCCATCATCATCCAAGTGTAAGGGCTGCTCTCCAATATTCAAGATCTTCAAGAAGGTCCAATTTTCTCAATTCTCTCCTTAAGTTCTCATAAATTCGCATTAATTTGTTTCATTACTTAGCACTTTTATTACCTCATCTCACATATCTTAATATACTTTTTTATTTCGTATTATTGCACATCTCTTATTTTTATATAAATAAAAATATATATATATGAAAAATAGGGTTTGCTCATAAATTCCAAACAGTAATTCTCACTTTTTTCTTACGCTTCTCTCATAACTAAAACACTTTTTCTACACACATACACACACACACACACACAAATAAGAGATGTCTCCAGTTGGATTTATGGGGTAAACCCCACCCCTCGTTTTACATGCGAACTACGTGGACTTTGATGCCTCTATAGGCTACGTAGGTGTCTCGGGGTAAAATCCGAGACTCGAGTCCTATTTTTACTTTTTCTCTCCTTTTCTATTTTTCTTTAAACTCCATTACTTTATATTCTATATATTTATTCTTAGTAGCGCATTATCCCATATGCGTTATCATTCCATCGTAACGATCAACGTAAGGATAATCGCGTAAATCCTATTTTCTAATATTTTTATACCTTCCTACGGATGACTCGCTTTACCTTTTCCATGGTACAAGTCAATAATTCCTATCTCCACTATATATACACATGCACATATATCACGAGGAAAATAAAGTTGCTCTGATCGCCCCGGATGACTCTCACACTCTCATCGCCATCAAGCTGGATTTCCCCTGCACCAATAACATAACTGAGTACGAGGCATGCACGGTAGGCCTCAAAGTTGCTCTTGAGAAAGGTATTCATTGCCTAGATGTCTACGGGGATTCTTCCCTCATCATCGGTCAAGTGCTCAAAAAATGGAGAGTTAAGGACGAAAAACTCCAACCCTTCCATACCCACCTGGAAGAACTAGCCTCCTAATTCCAAGACATCACTTTCTATTACCTACCTCGAGCAAAGAATAACATAGCCGATGCCCGTGATACCTTGGCCTCCATGGTCGACATGGCCGAAGGAATAACAACGAACTCCTTCCTTGTTCAAAAGCAAGACAAACCAACCCACTGCTACCACATTAAGCTCGTCACCACAGAAGATCCCGAGATAGCCAATTATTGGTTCTATGATATTTGGCACCTCCTAAGGCATGGTAGGTATCCCGAGGGTTCCAACAAGAAAGATCGAGCAACCCTTCGAAAACTGGCTTCCCAGTACATCATCTGTCACAAAGCACTGCTCAAAAAGAACTTCGATGGAACTCATTTGCACTGTATTACAGGGGCTGACATTGAAAAGGTAATGCAAAAGATCCACACCGGGGAATGCGGACCCCACATGAACGGTCACATGCTTGCCAAGAAGATGATTCGATAAGGTTACTACCGGACCACCATGACCCAGGATTGCACCGCCTATGTTCGAAGATGCCTCAAATGCCAACATTTCTCCATCCTTCAGCATCTGCCTCCGCGCGAATTATACAATATGACCTCTCTTTGGACGTTCTCCACTTGGGGCATCAACATCATAGGGAAGGTTACACCGAAGGCTTTTAACGGGCATGAGTTCATCCTAATTTCCATTGACTACTTCACTAAATGGGTCGAATCTGAGTCATACGCAGTGCTGAACGCCAATAAAGTGGTCAAATTCATCAAGAAGAACATCATCTGTCGATATGGGGTCCCGCACAAGCTAGTGTCAGATAACGGCTTGCATTTCGTGGCAGAAGTCACAGAGGTGGTCATCGAATATGGGATTCAAAGACAAAAATCTTCTCCCTACCGACCACAAACCAACGGTGCAGTTGAAACCGCCAACAAGAACCTCAAGGCCATCATTAGTAAGATGACCGAAAGCTATCGAGATTGGGCCGATCGGATCTCGTACGCCCTTTGGGGCTACTGAACCTCAATCTGAACCACTACTGGGGCTACCCCTTACTCTATGGTCTAGGGCATGGAATACGTCCTACCAGTCGAGCTGGAAATACCCTCATTGCGCGTCATGCTTGAGAGCAAGGTCAGCGAAGAAGACTGGTGCCAAAGCCGTTTTGACGAGCTGACTCTCCTAGACGAAAAGAGATTAAAAGAACTATACCACCACTGAATAACACGTTCATTCAATAAGAGATTCAACGATCGCGGTGCCCGAGAAGGGGACCTAGCCCTCAAAGAGGTAATAGAACCCATCTGGGACCCCAGAGGCAAATTCAAGCACAATTGGAGAGGCCCCTACATTGTTAAGAAGATCTTGTCTGGCGATGCTGCCATGCTCACTGATTTAGATGGAGAAGAGATGTATCGTCCAGTCAACCTGGACCGTCTCAAGAAGTTCTACCCATAGTCTGAAATCTCGACGCGCTATGACTTTTCTCATCTCCCTTCTATTCTAAAAAAATCTTTTCATTTCCTTCTACCCAGAACTACGTGGGCCTGATCCTCTGCAAAAAACCATTTTCAAACAAATTAAAACTTTTCAAAAACCACAAAGGTACGTAGGCTGCTCATACACCTTACATGAGCGTGGCCCTTTATTTTTCACAAAATACTATTATTTTCTTATCTCCGAGAACAACAGTCCATTCTAATATATACTTGGACAAAAGGATTATGTATGCATTAGCGATAGATATAGATAATTCAAACAATACAAAACTCATCAAAAGACACAACTGGATGATCAAAAACTTGTGTATTTCACTAATAAGAAATTGCAGTGCAATTACACGAGAAAAATAACGGATAACTCCCTTCCCCCCTACCTTCCTAAAAAAGCCAAAATAAAATCCCCACATTTACTCCCCATTACAAAATAAACTCTCCAAGAGTCCTAGCCGAAGCTACCAGATGAGCCCGCTCCGTCATCATCATCTGCATCCTGGGGTCCCCAGGCTTCCCCCGTTTGAACAGAGTGTCGCAAACGCTCCATAGACCGATAAGCTCGAACCAGCTTCGAAAAAACTACCACACCTCCCTCCATGGTATCAGAAAAAACAAACCACCTTTGTCCAGTCTCCACTGCTAACATCTTGCTGACTACTCTCTTCCACAACCACTTCATATAATCCCCAGGGATATGGCAAACTCTCCCAACAGACTCAGAAGGACGGGTCGACGAACGTCAATTCTCCCACATAGAGCCAAGCCGCATGCGTAGACGCTCAGTCAAATATTTTATCGAAAATAAGTCTAGTGTCTGAGGTGGCACGACCTGCTCCCAGTCAAATTGATGCAGAAGTCGCCAAAGAAAATAGAAAGAGGTTTTCCTGAGACCAACCAGCCGGACATACGGGTATTCTCCCAGCTCCAAAATAAGCAGCAACTGTCCCCACCAAGGCACTGACCAGCACAGATTTAGAGCCCCGTGCACCATAAACCAGTTCTCCTAGCTCTCAATATTCCGGAGGGGCCACCAGGTGACATCGCTCAAAAAACCACATGAACAGCATCACGGGGCTACCCCTCAGGAAGTCAGAACGACCTTCTCGCCATGCATCTAGTCCATTCAAGGTCTCCGCCAGTATCAGTGCCGTAGGATTGCAACGGTATGACATCCAAGAAGTAATGGCTGCAAGTTGTGGGTCCACCAGCAGTTCCCCAGTCACCACCAGTAGTAATTTTGATACTAAGCTCAGAACAACGGCTCCGGCGTATCCAGCATCGCCATCCTCCTTCAAATGCACGGACTATAACACCGCCGAAAGGAAGATCATTCCTCCAGTAACCAATGGTCTGGCTGTCGAAGGCGAAATACGAAGAAACTCGGCCAGCAAATCCCTGGGAAAAAGGGAAAACTCAGGCAAAGCTACGGTAACACTGGGATTTATCCCCAGCATGGTATAAAATTCCTCATAGGTAGGACAAACTTCATACCATCCAAAGCGGAATACATGGTCTTCGGTGTACCAGAATTGTACAACCGTTATCAATATGTTCCACTCAATAGGTCGATTGCGCTACAAAGAAATCCGACGCATACTAAAAGTATCGTAGTCGACATTATAAGAGCACATTGCTTCGAAGGCTTCGAGGTAGTTGGAAATCTCAATGCTACCAGGGAGAGCTATCTTGAAAGACTAAGAGATAGTAAGCAAGTAAGTAAGAATGTGAAGGTGTGATGAAAACACTCCACCCTTGCCCATTTTTATACTTGAAAACCCTCACAAAAGACATGAACCCTGCAGAAATTGAAGGGAGTCCTACCCCACAAAGTACAAAAGGCTGAAGAGGGCACTAATCAAAGCTTTGAATAGATGGGACTGGACTTGACTGCCGATAGGCAGACCAAGGGTCTTGCTAATCGGCAACCCCCTATTTTTGGAAATTTTCCTTTTTTCCTCTTTTGTCAAATTCAGAAGCTCAATAAAAAATAAATTGATATTCTCAAACAGAATTTCAAAGATCCTCATCCACCCCTATATAGTTTCTCATCTTTAAAACCTTCCTCCCAAAAATATCTCTTTTTACGATCTCAACAGCAAAGTAAAAGCGTATGTGCATGCATTAACAATTAACTAAAGATAATAAAAAAAACACTGCATTGTATATATATTCTTCTGTGTTACATCAATTTTTTTAGGAAATAAAAGAAAAGCAAAAATAACGAGACTCGGCCCGAACCCACATTCTCTCTCTCTTACCCTTCACCCTTCTCTCTAAGAGCCCACCCCTGCGACTCGCTCTCTTTCCCCTACGGTGAGATGACGCACCACCACTACCCGAGCCAGAGTCCTCCCGGGACGAAGCAGAAGGCACCAAGCAAGAAGGAATCGGGACTGCATCCTGAATGTGGGCAATCGCCGAAGATATCTAGTCCCTAATGTCCCTCAGCCAAGTGGTCGACACCCGAACTTGCTACAAGTAAAAGGCAAAATCAGTATCAAAGAGGGATCAAAACAGAAAAGAAACGAAAAAGAGGAAAAGAACAGAAAGGTATACCGCAGGACGAAGAACCTCCTCTGTCAAACCCAACTCCTCCGGATCCATTGCGTTAGGAAAGTGCAACATAGGGACCATCCCTCTATAGGCCCGCCGAATATTGTATGAAGGGGTATGCAATCGCACGAAGGGAACCTCTGAAGTCACCGCCGCCCCAGACGTCGACGGACCACCGCCGTTGTGGGAGGACCCCACCGCCCGACTCGAACCCGCAGGAGGGAAAGGCAAGGCATTATATATGATGGGCGCCATCAACTAGCTCATCACAAAGTCCATATAGTCATACGACGCAACCGTATCAGTGTACAATGGGTGGGACTCACCGATCATCACCGCGATCCTCGCATTTTCCGACAGCAGCCGCTCACGCCTTATAGACATAGAAGGCTGCGCATGTGCCACCACCACCTCCTCCTCAGCAATCTACCAAACCACCCGCTCCCCGAGATATAGAGAATTTCCAAAATCATGCGCCAGTAAGCGCATCATCTGCGCGTTCACCCCCGTATCCTAAATGGTTGTCCCTCAAGGGTAAAAAATCACCTGAAAATCCCCAGCAGGCATAAGTCAATAAAGAATTTGAATGCGCAAAAACCAAGACTGAAGAGAAATAGTCTTACCCTACAACTGGTCAGGTCGTTCAAGACCTGAAGAACCGCCTCCAAAGAAAGAGATCCCTTCGACTACCGATTGGCCTTGCACCATCGATACAATCGACAGAAGTCCCCAACACTCTCGTCCTTCAAGTCAATCAGCGGGGTATTGCACCCAATCACCTCATAGAACCACATCTACCAAAGACAAGAATTCATAACCAAAAAGAGACGCATAAGGAAAAATGCGAATGCATGAAAAGAAAATGCACAAATTAAAGAATACCTCAAGGAGATACGTGGCTCCAGTAAAAGTTTGCCGACAGCACCGACTGAATGCGTCCAAAGAAAAATAGAGCGTCGCCAAAGTCAGGCTCCACCAATCATAAAGAGGGATGTTTGAAAACATCCTTAAGTACGACAAGAACCACAAATGGACGACGTCGGCGCTCGACGCCACCATGAAACCTCCCCGCACCAACAAAATGAATAACCGGGCCATCTGCCTTACCTGTAGCCCATCCTCCAAATCAACCTCCCTACTCAGAAAAATATCCTTCAGCAAGGACAGTCAGATGGAATCCCCAGATATTACCCTCCCTACGCCAAGTGCCGCACGCACCGACTCCAGCCTCACCCGCAGAGAACAATCCACCTATATTTTCTCTCCGTCATAAACTAGCCCCAGCAGCTGCTGCACGTCTATGGGAGTCACGGTTATCTCCCCAAAGCCAAAATGGAAGGTGTGGGTAGTATCCCACCACCTCTCCCCCAAAGAGCACATGACCGTTGTCAAAGGAGGCGTCTCATCCAGTGCAGACGCCAACCTCCCAAAACCCGCTGAGGATACCACCCAATGCACCACAGGTGGAAGACGCTCCTAGACGTCCTTGAGCCCCGTCATTCGACGGGCACGCATGTTCTTCAAAGAGATATCAGACTATCAAAAGAAAAAAACCTTGTCAAAAATTCAAGAAGGAAGGAAAAATCACCAAGAAAAAAGAGAAGAATACAAAAAGTTAAGTTACTTACATAACCATCGGGGCTCACCACCCTCGAAGAGAGATGACACGACGGCTCCCGTAGGAAGGTCCGCTCATCCGCAATCGTCTCGAATGAGTCAAATGAGTTCTCACTCCCCAAAGTAAGAGGCGTCCTGGCCCTCCACTCCACATTCACCCGGTCATCAACAGTCAACCACTCCCTGCAGTGCTCACAAAGGCAGCTAATTCTTAAAGATAGGAATGCTAGAACGATTTGCAGAGGAAAATCATATAAAGAAAGAAAACAAGAAGCTGCAAAAATTGAAGGGAATTCGTCCCTTTAAATAGGATTCCAAGGGTCATGCCAATCGACATTGACCCCCCACCCATCGATCGACACTGATCCCCTACCTTCCCGAGGCAGTCCAAAAGTCCGTGCCACTGCCAAATGGCACCCTCTGTATCATGCCGATTGAAACCCCCTTAAAATTTCGTACAAAAATTCCTAGAAAATACCAAAAATTCCTGAAAAGTTTTCAGAAAAATCCTAAAAATCCCAAGAAGGATTTAGAACATTTTCACCAAGAAAATTTCGCACTCCCTCAAGCGGAACACGTATTTCCCCAGCGGAGCTCCCAAAAACCAAGTAAAACTCCTCCCGGCAACGTCCCCGGAGGATCTCTAAAGATCACCCTCTATACCCTAAAGGTCTCAATTTTCCCCAAGCAATACATCCAAACCCTGGGCCACCTAATCACCTCCCCAGTGGAATTTTGGCTGTTCTTTCAGAGGATGCAAAATATTTCCCCAGCAATTGACTCTCCAACACAAAATAAAACCACAAAATAAATCTCCCTGGCAGAATTCCCCAAGAACATCTCATCCTTAAGCCCGCAGAATTGGTCATCTCACCTTAAGCCCTCAGAATTGTCTTCGACCCTCAAAATTGGTCATCTCCACTTAATCCTGCAGAATTGGCTTCGACCCGCTGAATTGGTCATCTCCAGTTAAGCCCACAGAATTGGCTTCGACCCTCTGAATTGGTCATCTCCTTTTAAGCCCGCAGAATTAGCTTTGACCCGCATAATTGGTCATCTCACCCTTAAGCCTGCAGAATTGGCTTCAACTCGCAGAATTAGTCATCTCATATTTAATCCCGTTGAATTGGCTTCGACCCACAGAATCGATCACCCTCCATTTAAGCCCGCAGAATTGGCTTTGACCCGCAGAATTGGTTATCTCAACTTAAGCCCACAGAATTGGCTTCGACCCTCAGAATCGATCACCCTCATCTTCAAGCCCTCAGAAGTGGCTTCGACCCGCAGAATCGGTCACCCCCAGCACCTCCTCAGGAATTGGCCTAAATCTTTCCTCCAAACCATCCCTGAGGTCCTCAAAATCGACCTCGACCCCCTGAATTGGTCATCCTCATTTCCTTAGGTCCTAAGAATTGACCTCGACCCCTCTGAATTGGTCATCCTCGCTCCCTCAAGTCCTCAGAATCGGCCTTGACCGTCTGAATTGGTCATCCTCCCTCAAAAGCATTATGCGGTGTCTATTCGACGACTATCTTTTGTTCCAAACTCACCCGTCGAGGGGGTATGTAGACACCTCATTATGTTACCCCTTAAACTCCCCTTAGGTCCTTAGCACCTCCCTTTATCACTACAAATACAGGTCATACATCGAGTACTAACCTAGAAGCCATCGGGCACTCCCAGACTCCGTTTGACCAAAAGTCAAAGTCTTCAGCTCGATCGAGACTGAATGAATCTTCAAAGGGCCCTGAAACCCTTTTCCAACTGTCCATCCTATGCGCGATTCAGACTTAGCATCGGACGAACAACCCATTTTCCCCGAAACCTGATCCAAAGGCCACCCGATGCTCTCAGGCTCCGTTTGACCTAAGTCAACTCTTCACATCGATCGAGACTGAATGAATCTTCAAAGGGCACTGAAACCCCTTTCCAACGGTCCACTCTATGCGCAATTCTGACTTACAGTACGGACGAACGATTCGTTTTACTCTGAGAGGTCATCGAATGCTTCCTGGGCCCGGTTGACCAAAGTAAACTCCCCGAACTAGATCAAACTCTTTGGAATGTCAAAGTACATCTCCTAACCTTTCCAATGGTCTGCTTCGTGCTCGATTCAAACTTATCATGCGGACGAACGATCCGTTTGCGTCCGACGATTCCCCGTTCAATGGACCGACAAATGCTTCTGAGCCACATTTGACCCAAAGTCAACTCCCGAACCTGGGAGCGGTCCAATGACTTTCAAAGGTCTCTAGATTACCTTTCCAATGGTCTACCCCGTGCGCGATTCGGATGAATGGTTTGCGTTCTGCGATTGATTTTTCAAAAAGGCCAGAAAGACACTGCCAAACGGCAGGTCCCAGACCCTGCCTATCGGCAGTGTGCCTAAACGCACCTGCCGATTGGCAGAAAGAAGGCGATGACGATTAGAAATGACCTGGGCCTATAAAAAGGAGGCTTATCCTCATTGCAGGAAGGAGCCCAGATCAGAAACATATCACTCTCAGCCAATCGAGAAAACCTCTCTCGAAGTCAGCGTGATTTCCACATCCAAATCCTTTTCCAACCTTCACTTTTCATCATCTTTTTCATCAAACTTTGTGAGTTAACCACTCTCCATCATCATCCAAGTGCAAGGGCTTCTCTCCAATATTCAAGATCTTCAAGAAGGTCCAATTTTCTCAATTCTCTCTTTAAATTTTCATAAATTCGCATTAATTTATTTCATTACTTAGCACTTTTATTCCCTCAACTCACATATCTTAATATACTTTTTTATTTAGTATTATTGCACACCTCTTATTTTCATATAAATAAAAAATTCAAAAAAATAGGAAAAAGAGGGTTTGCTCATAAATTCCAAACGGGGATTCTCACACTTTTCTTACATTTCTATCACAACTAAAACACATTTTCTACACACACACACACACAAATAAATAAGAGAAGCCCCCGATTGGATTTATGGGATAACCCCCACCCCTCGTTTTACCTGCGAACTACGTGAACTTTGATGCCTCTATAGGCTACGTAGGCGTCTCGGGGTAAAATCCGAGACTCGAGTCCTATTTTTACTTTTTCTCTCCTTTTCTATTTTTCTCTAAACTCCATTCCTTTATATTATATATATTTATTCTTTGTAGCGTATTATCCCATATACGTTATCATTCCATCGTAACGATCAACATAAGGATAATCGCGTAAATCCTATTTTCTAATATTTGTATACCTTCCTACGGATGACTCGCTTTACCTTTTCCATGGTACAAGTCGATAATTCCTATCTCCACTATAGATACACATGCACACATATCACGGGGAAAATAAAGGAAAATAGTAAAAAACCATGAGAGACCGTAAGGGCGGAATGGGTTCCTAACACCTTCCCATTTCGTAACTTAGCCTCCGAACCCTTTTCGAATCATCTTGGTTTTGTATGCATAAATATGTCTTTGGATGTTGTCCTTCGGGATGACTCCCTTTCTTTTGTCTGTTTTGAGTAAAATAGACTGACGACTCTATCTCTTTACATTTTTCACCTCACCCAAATGACGTCGGCCGAAGCACTCCCGAGAGGGACGCGCGGGACCTAGGATCCTCCCTCACGCCGCCCGCCCGCCGCGAGGATCGGGGTTGGCCACAATGGAGATAAATAAATTAATTTGGAGTCGGAATATAGACTTGGGAAATATTAAGTTATGGGCCAAGTGAGCGAGTTCGGGTATGTTGGTTGAGTGACACAAGGAAATAAATTAATTAATGTGTAAATTAATTAAATTATAGTCGAATGATAGACTCGGGCAAATTTTATATAAATTAATGTGTAAAGTATTTATATTAGAGTCGGCCCATAGACTCGGGGAAAATATTATATTAGTTGATCTGTGAATTAAATAAATTAGAGTCGGACCATAGACTCGGGAAGATGATAATTTAATAAGTGAGAAAATTAATTAACTTGAGTCGGAACAGAGACTCGGGAAATTTCAGGCTAGTGTTACGAGTTTTTGTGTACACGGTAAATCCGGGGTTTATATTATATATATACGGTGTGGTGATAGTATATATATATATATATATATATATATATATATATATATATATATATGTGTGTGTGTGTGTGTGTGTGTGTGTGTGTGTGTGCGTGTGTGTGTGTGTGTGTTTATATTGTGTATGCTATTAAATATCAGTGACTAGATATTTATTTAATTTACATACTCTAGTGCTATCAAGGGAGGCTGCGCGATGTGGGTGAATCCCTTAGCTTGAGTAGTAGGGTGAGTATATCCCCAGGTCATAGCGTCTGGTATATGGATGAGGGGCTTATCTCACTTTCAGGAAAGGAATATGACCGCCTCCACTATGTTTATATTTTTGGGCCTGGTTGGTGAGCGATTCCAATTTGGGTAACTAGGTTATGTGAGCATACCTAGTGAGATAGCACTTTAGATATAATCATCCGGTGAGGGTATACTCGGAGGGATGGATATACATATGAATTATGTGTGGATGTTTTAGTAAAGGTACGTATATAATGAGATGTAATATTATATGTGGGTCATAATACAGTGTGTAATGTACTTACTTTATATAACCTGTGTCGCGGTTATATGATATTATTTAAAAGAAATTAATTAAGTAATTGGTGAGATAACTTATAATTCAGGAATTATTATACTCGGGTTGGAGTAGTATGGCAAGGGGAGATTACACCAGGACTTGTTGGATGGGGTAGTACAACTAGGTGGGGTTAAGGTAATCGTTAGGTGTGCACATTAGGGGAGGGGTGAGTATGTCCTCAAGAGAGTGCGACACTAACTTAAATATGAAGCGCATTCATGCATTTTAAATTACTGCACTTAATTCACTTGCTAAATATTTTCAAAATGTTTTGGGTTCCAACCCTTGCTATAAAACTATTTTCAAAACCTTTTAGGTGTCCAGCCACAGGGACGCCAGGATTGATATTCTATTCCAGGGACACGGAGCTGCGGCATATGTGGATGCTAGCAGGAGTTTGGATTAGACGCATCGTTCATTCCTTCCTAGAGTAGGAATCATTTATCAGTTTCAGTTTCCTTAGGGCATGTCACCCAGACTCTTCAGTTGCAGTTTTTAGATGTGTTTATTTCTATTGTGGGTTAACTGTTGTTGGACTATTCACTTTGGTGGCCAATGGTTTATTCGGCAAATTGTTTAATCAATTATTCAGTTGATTTAATTTCAGTTGTGTGAATGGTTTATATTTATTTCCGCATGTACTGTTTTGTTTAATTAAAAAGTTAAATTTTGGCACCGGCTTTTGGAATACTAGGTGGTTAGTAAGTTTTAAGAAGTTTTTCGACAGTGATGCTAAGGATGAACCAACTGGGATTCCATTTTTAATTTGGTATATGACTGATCACCCGGTATTTTATTAGGCGGGGTGTCACACCGTCCTCAAACCTGAAATAGTTCTAATTATCCACATCCATCCTCGCCTTAACATACAAAGGTTGCCATCACACGTATAATAAATCTTCATAAAATAACCAAAAGGGGTAAGTCTAATAATACAACTAGACCATTCTACACACTTTAACCATTTAAACCATAACCGTTACTACGTTATCATGCTATTATCTATAACCCGGTACATTTTACCCATAAGCAATAAATAAATACTAACTCCATATAATTTATCGTTGGATACTTACTAAGAGTATCATGCCCAGTATCTCTCAACTCTCGATCGAACTAAACTCCATGAATGGGAAATATTATGAATGAAATCCGTATAAAGAACCCCCTGATACACGTTTGTCTAGACGGATAGTTCGTCATAATTAATGTTATGAAACACCCTAAGAAAATATCGATAACCCCAACCTACCAAAAACATGTTAGTTCCCGTAGAGCACTAACCCAACTTTTATGCCAAACAAGTACCAAATCATCATACTATAGAGCAATCAATTAGCTCCATAACCACCCGATGATGTAGAGTATGCAACATAATATAGATTCTTACATTGGTCCATAATAATCAACTAAACCTGAATTATCCAAAAACAGAGTACTTACCGAACTTACACCCCATCCTAAACCATACAAAGAGTATAACTACTCTAACCATATCCATTAGTACGTCACGTACCATCACCATATATTTTTAATCATTAATTATTCATAACGATTAACCCACCATAATAGTTTATTTTAACATTATTAAGTATGTTATTTACACATCCTCATTAAGTTTAACGCATGCAAATATTCCGGTGATTGTCTCACAACCAATTCTCAAATCATATTCATACATATATGCAACATAGTTAAATATACCAACATAATTGTACCCATGAAACCATGTATATCTGAATTAGGTACAAAACCCTATACCATAGCCTATATACAATTATTGAGACTCGAAACTTTATTACGTTTAGTCAGATAGTAGCAGCCTAGTACCCAAACACCTTCCTAAATTATCCGTAAACCATCTTTAAATCCTTACTAACAACCTTTTTTGCCTGTGATAGTGCACACGAGCCTGTTTTGTGGTCACGCACATAACGAACCCATCTGGGAGCTTTATATTCTTATCCATGCACACGGTTGTGTTTTTACGATCGTGCGCACGACGTAGTGTACATGCCTAGATACTCTAAAATGATGTAGTTTCATGTTTCTTCTTCACCAATCCCCAAATTATAATTTCTGAAACCCTAGTCCGCCATTAAATACCATTCCAAAGCTCCTAACACCTCCAGAATGACCTATTATGATCAATAATCATTTATAAATCAAAACCCAACCTTTTAATGTTTATATTTTATGTTTAATTCTATTAATAGGAGCAGAAACATTAAATTAACATGTTCTTCATTTAGTCAAACTTTCAACACAATTTTTAATTATTTAAGAATAATATCCTTCATTAAACATGTGGTTACACATTAATCTGTTTTGACCATATCACGGGTGTCTTATATGGGCTGAAGGTGTACGATAAAGATCGGTAGATATTGGGGTCCAAAGATTTTACAAGTTATTGCGATAGAGAGAAATTGATTATTAGTGCGGGCAAATGTTTCAAGTGGTGAACGTTATAGAAGATTTATGAAAGGGGATTGAGTCTTATGTAATTCGTGTCTAACCTTTTTGTACTTCTTATACAAACTTTAAAGCCTAAGTAGACTTTAACAATGGGGGAGCTCTATTCTTTTTCCTACAAGGGTTTCCACTTTGAATATTGGTGTTGTGTGATTGCTTATTTTTCATATTAATATTCTGTAATATGGGTGGATAATGAAATCGATCAATCCGAATAACCGAACCAAATTGCTTTGTTTTTTTACACCATTGGGTAGGTTCTAATTTCTAAAATTAAAAAATCGATCAACTTGGTTTGGTTATAGATTTTATACCGGACCCAACATAAATTAAATCGAGAATCAAACCGATGTATAACAGATATATAACATACCTAAACCTACCTTATATAAAATCGGTGTGGAACCAATCGTATATTTATTATTATATATATATATCACAATTTTGGGGGTAAGGTTTTGCTATTCAAAGGCTTATAACATAAAAAATATGGATGGTTTCGAGACTATAATAATAGAAGTTATGGATGAAATGTACATCCAATACCAAGTCTTTAAAGCTGATAATTCGCAATCAATAAAATTAAGTTAAGCTCAAATAAAAGGGAGGTCGACCAAGGGGAAGTTAATGATAGTGATCAAGTGAATTCTCTTTGTGAGGATTTTTTAAATAGAGTCAATTTGAATTTATTGGCATAATTTCATGTTTGAGCAAAACTTGTTTGAGTCATAGGTTAGGATTTGATCTATTTGTCCTTCAAGCCTGTGATGTGTTATTGAAGATTGTAGTGGCCAAAGATAAAGCGACATCGAGTATATATCGTGTTTTGATCAGAGTTTCATCTTCATCATCCTAGGGATATCAATGATGTATGAATTCATGTTTACGTTCGATCTTTGGATTTTTTGGGGGTGTTAGTTTTTATAAAAATGAGTTTATCCATTTTTAAATATTTAAAAAAATATTCTTTTTTCATGTGATCGTTAGAACGACTTTGATGTCATTCGAACGAGATACCCTATTTTATTAGAGCATGGTTCCAATGAACTTCAAACGAGATATGTTTTGTCCTTCTCGTAATATCATTGGATGTTTCGTTAGAAGTCTGATTGAACGAGTTAAGTTACTTAATTCGAACGAGATGTACCTCATTCGAATGAGTCGACATATTTTTCAAGATTTTAAGACTTTCTTTAAGTTTTTTATCCTTAGCTTGATCTTGGAAAACCTCCTATAAATAGGAGTGCAGAGCAACAATTTTATTTGATACTTTTATCTTGTTTACGAGTTCCCGAACTTTTTAGAAAATCTTTCAATGTTTTGGTGATCATATACGATCAAGTTTTCAAAAACCTACTTTACACCCATGTTTGAGATTCAAGAATCATACACACATATGTCATTTTTATATCTCCCTATTTTACGTCAAAGTGGTTGGCTCTTCATATTATTAGCATTTCCCGTGGTAGATATCGTGTTTGGTATTCTGTGGCGGTTGGGCTGATCACGAGACCAGTAAGATCGATAGGATACCAAGATGTGGGAAAGCGCATGCATTGTGTGGTTATTGGAAGGCGTCCAACAGTGATTGGGAAGAAAATAACAATGATCATGGAAGAACGTCCAAGCTTGAAGGTGTCGACTCTATGTGTAAGTCTAAATTGGTCTTGTAAACTGTCAATATCATAGTGGACTAGTGTGGATAAGTTGTCCGAGATTTTTCCCGTTTTGAGTTTTCCTCATACATCGTCATATTGTGATTTACTTATTTAACTCTCGCCTATACTCACCTAGATCCATGCTTAGGTCAAGATTAAAATTGGTGAATCATTTTAGTTTCGGTGCTTGATCCTTGTTTTGTGCTTAAATGAAGTTTAACTTAGAGGGTAGTTCTGTTTACTGACCTCCGTTATTTGATATGTTAAATTATCTCTATCAGAAGGCGTGAATCCAATTTTTTCTGTAATTGTTAGATGAGAACATTTAAAACTTAGTTGAGTTTAGGTGCACTCCTCCCACTAAAGGAGGTTCTCCTAAAGCTTATTCTCTTGGACAATGGATGAGAAGAATGCATTGACTTCTAATTCCAAGGGTGTGAATGTTATTTTTCACATTGTGACCGCTGAAGAGTTTGAACGTGTTATGACTTACGAGAGAACGAAGGATTCTAGGGTGTGAATGTTATTTTTTACGTTGTGACCACTAAAGAGTTAAGACGTGTTATGACTTTGGAGAGAGTGAAGGATGTTTGGGATATTTTAAGATCCACACACGAGGGAACATATGATGTTAGGGTTTCAAGTTAAAAAATTTGATTACTAAGTTTTAGGCGATTGAGATGCTAGAGAGTGAGTCTTTTGATGAGTTATATTCTAAGTTATCGGATATCGTTAATTCCTCGTTTAACTTAGGAGAGCCTATCCTCGAGCCTAAAGTGGTGCGAAAAATCTTAAGTTCATTGTCTGAATTTAATGCCAACATTACCGTCCTAGATTCCACAAGTGTCGACACTATGAGAGTCCATAAGCTTGTAGGTGATCTTCAAACCCATTAGATAAACATGTGTCCTCCAAATAAACGACAAAAAGAAAGGAATTTATTTGAAAGCCCTAAAAGAGGACAAGTTGAATTCTTACAGTGATGGTGAGCTTGATGCTGGAAAGATTGCTAGGTTTTCTAGGAAATTTAAAAAATTTCTTAATCTTAAAAAGGATAAGAATTTTAAGAAGAAACCGAAGAACTTTGATGACCATGGTAGGAAAAAAGGGGATGGTCCTAAGAAGAGGGATGATCGAGACAAGTGCTTTGAATGCCAAGGGTTTGGGTATTATTCTCATAAAAGTCCCACTAGACTAAAAAATAATGGAAAGAAATCGAAGGTATATAATTCCTGCGTTCATGGCTAGTCATATGGGTTTAAAAAGAAGTGTCTTACCCCGATGAATATAATCATGAGCATGACAGTTCTGAGGTCCAGTCTTTTAAGTTCCAAAGCTAGGGCTAGAGGAGCGATAGAGAAGATAAAAGGGGGTTAATGAGCTTCAAGTGGCCTTTCGGGAGTTATACGTGGAGTCGTTAAAGTTAAAAAAAGGCCAACTTTCATTTATAAATTGAGATGAATGAACATGCCAAAGGAAATGGTGATGCTAAATTGATTAAGGATCTTAGGTCACGTGAGAAGACTCTTAAGGAGAAGCTCGAGTATAATAAGGGTGAGAGAGATAGCCTTTACGGTTTGATAGAGGTTATGAAGAAGGAGTTTCCTAATTTTGAAGAATTTAGGGATTTTCTTTAAGTATAGGATTTTAAAGTTAGAAGAGAAATTAAGAGACTCGAGTAATATTAAATTTGGTTTAGAATCTAGGTTAGAAAAGTCGGATAAAATATTAGGCACCATTTAAATCAAAGATGACAATTGTGGAATTGGCTTCGATGATACAAATACTTCAGGTGCTGAATCCAAGACCAAAATTTTAAGGGAGATAACAGTTGCAAGGGGCATTAGAAAAGGTCAACCCAAAGGTTACATTTCTCGTGTCTACACTTTCACACATTAGGTTTTTAATTATGATCTTAGAAATGGTCCTAGGAAGTATAATATTAGCTTCAACAAGGTCCCCCGAAACCTAAATCGCCACGTTACACCTATGCGGGTTAGGAAATCTGATTTGGAGGCATTTAATGGTAGACTTGTTGATTTTCACATGCTATCACATGATTATTCGCACGCTATATCATATAAGTGATTGTGGTTGTGTTTTTTCATACTTTAGCTTTTGTTCTTCATATTATATGCTTTTGTTATTTGTCTCATGTTTATCTTTAATATTTTATTTTTTTATTTTTGGGGGTCTTATTGAGAAAAATACAAAAATATTTTATTTGTCTTTTGAGTCATTTTAAAAAAATGTTTAAAACTAAAAAAGATTTGTGTTTATGTGTATTTTAGTTTTACATAAGTTGTATGGCACATTAGTATGTTTTAATCCTCTTTCTACCATGTATCCATGTGACTAGGACATTTGATTATGATTTTCAGTGCTTAGTATTATTATAATCATGCTTGAATGGAGTCGTTCCAAATTGATTTGCATGATGGATTCACTTTGTATATGCCTCTGGACTAGGGGTGTGCACGGGTCGGTTCGGTTTTGGACCGCAATTCAGACTGAACCGATCGGTTCGGTTTTGGAAAAAATCAGACCGAAACCGAACCGATGATGAAAAAAAACGCCGGTTTCAGTTCACATCGGTTTCAGTTCGGTTCGGTTTCGGTTCGGTTTTAACCGATTTTCAGTTTTGGTCGGTTTTTTGTAGGTCGGTTTTCGGTTTTGGTCGATTTTGGAGGTTGCTTAATGGTGTTTGGATATAAAAATAAAAGATATTTAAGGGTTTTTTAATATATAATATTGATGTCGGTTCGGTTCGGTTCGAATCGGTTTTTTCTTTGTCTAAACCGACAACCGAACCGATATTGTCGGTTTTTTAAATCCATAAACCGCAAACCGAACCGGGCTAAAAAAAACTGCCGGTTTCGATTCGGTTCGGTTTTCGGTTCGGTCGTTTTTTTTGCACACCCTTACTCTGGACACACTTGGAACAAGCTCTTTTGGATTTTAACTTCATATGTCACATGAGCTATGTGAGGTGTTCTCCCAACAATCTTGTCGTCTTTATAATTTTTTTTTACTATAGGGGAGTTGTGCATGCAAAAAATATTGTCCATGGGTTTGATGCTTTTATTAAAAATATAAGTGTCGTGGGAAAGGGATACAAAAGAAGCAATCTCCTTTGCGTGAAAGGCTACCATTGGCAAAAGCCTAAAAAATTGAAAGATAATAAAAATAACAAAATTGCCAATACCAAAATTTTTACATTGATGCTTCAAAAAATTAGATATCTTCAAAAGAAATGAGAGAGAAAAATAATATAAATTTTCTGAGGGTGTTTGACTGAAGATCAATGGGTTTGCATAATGAGTCCTAGTTGAGCTAAAATTTTTTGATGCTATTGATTCAAGAATCATTAAAATTTATAGGTCAGTGTGCATTTTGTTTGTTTGTTCTTTTGAGTTCTTTATTTGGCATGTGAGGCTAGATCGAATGTTGATAAATTATTGTGGTAAAATAGTATTACTTGGACATTTTTAAGTGATTGAGTAATTTTCTCTTTGTTCTAGTTCACGCCCTTCACTCCGTACCACCATGTTTATACACATTGACAGTATGCGAGTGTGAATGGCTGATATGTTTGTGTCTTTTGTGGTTGTCTATACATATATATATTTGTGCTTCATTGGCATATGTGTGGTTTTATATGGTACGTTTTGTATTTTAAGTCTTTGCTTTTTAATTAAATTCACGTTTACCTTATGCTTAATCTTTAATTTATATTGGCATGTGTTATGGTCATCCTGGTTTCTTATACTTAAATGCTTGCATCGTATTTGATATCATTTGTTTGTAGTTTGGATTATTTGTGCTTGTGTTGTCGAATTTTTTGTCATTGCATGCTTGATTCACACGATTGCATGATATACTTTCTTTCATTATGTTTACATGTTTTAACATTATGGGGGAGAATTGACTTATTAATATGCACCTTATTCTTTGTCTATTCCTAAACAAAAAGGGAGATAAGTGGTATCTAACTCTTTTGCATGTGGGTAAGATCTTTAACTTATTCTTTGTCTATTGCAATTTATATATTATCATATACTCTTTGTATTTGAAGGCGTGTTTAAGTGTGCATGTTAGCGGTGATGCAATAAGGTTTACACAAGAGTAAAACTACTCAAGGGGGTGGGGATTGAGCTTGATTGCCCAGTAAGTCTTTTATTTTGAGTTTTGTCCCGAAATAGCCAAAGGGAGAGATTTTAAAAAAATAAATTTTCGAATTGATTCAATTTGTATGTATTGGCTTAATCCCATTTTTGACAAAACATGTTTGAGTCATAGGTTAGGATTTGACTCATTTGTCCTTCAAGTCTGTGATGTGTTATTAATAATAATAGTGGATAACGATAAAGCGACATCGAGTATACATCGTGTTTCGAGCAGAGTTTCGTCTTCATCGTCCGAGGTATCCCAATGATGTATGAATACATGTTTATGTTTGATAGCTGGATTTTGTTTTGGGTGTTAGGTTTTTATAAAATGATTTTATAACTTTTTAATATTTTTTAGAAAAATATTATATTTATCGTGTGGTCATTGAACAACATTGATATCGTTCGAACGATATACCATATCTCGTTAGAACAGGGTTCTAACGAACTTCAAACGAGACACGGTTTGGCCTTCTCATGAATCTCGTTCGATGTTTCGTTAAAAGTTGATTTGAATGAGATTATGTACTTCATTCGAACCATACGACGTTTTTTTTCAAGATTTCGAGATTTTCTTCAAGTGTTCTATTCTTGTCTCGATTTTGGAAAACCTTCTATAAATAGGAGTGCAGAGCAATAATTTTACTGGAGATTTTTATCCTTTTTTTGAGTTCCCAAACTCATTAGAAAATCTCTTTGTGTTTTGGTGATCTTTTACCATCAAAATTTTAAAATCCTAGTTTACACCCATGTTTGAGATCCGATAATCATACATACATGCGTCATTTTTGAGCTCTTTCTATTTTAAATCAAAGTGGTTTGCTATTCATACTGTGAGCATTTCCTCCGATGGATATCGTGTTTGGTGTTGTGTGGCGGCTGGACTGGTCACGAGACAAGTAAGTTCGGTGGGATACCAAGACATGAGAAAGCACATACATCATGTGGTTGTTAAAGACGTCCAACAATGATTGCGAAGAAGGTTGCAAGAATTAAGGAAGTGCATAAAGTTTTGAAGTCGTCGAGTATGTGAGTAAGTCTAAAATGGTTTTGTAACCTTCATATATCTTAGTGGACTTGTGTGGCTGGGCCATACGAGGTTTTTCCTATTGTGTATTTTCCTCGTATATCACATTATTATGATTTACTTATTTTACTCTTTGTTATACTCACATAGATGCATGCTTTGATCATTACTAAAAATGGTAAATTATTTTACACACCACTTATGGTTTTCATAATTGGTGCAAGTTAATTAAAAAACTGTAAAAAAAAAAAATTGGTGGAATATTCGGTACAAACCCTTGGGAACTTAGCTTTATCACTCTTCAAGTACATATTTTAAACATTTGGAGCATGATACAATGGACTCTAAATCTTATTTTCATCGGTAATCATATGAAGGTATTGAAAATAACCCTAAATTTGATATATTATAATGATTAATGGTGGGGTTAAAAGTGAGAGCTCTCAATAGTAGTTACCCAAATAAAAATTAATTATCGATTAAAGGGTAATTTTATTCTTATTTCAATAAAGGGTAAATAATATCCTAATAGTCTATGTGACAAAATATTTTACCATAATTAGAATCTATCCAAATTTTATCTTCTTATCAATATAAATGATTTTAATAGTGCAAAAAGATGAAACAATCCGCATGACACCGAATGTACGAGGAAAAACCCATTAACGTGTACAAACTTTGGGGAAAAATTAACAAAAATTGTACAATGTTAGACATTTACAAAGTAGAAAAATCCGACTTATAATCACACAACGCGCTAACTTCATAGTCCACTATTTAGCACCATATTTTGTGGAAAAGGCGTCAGCAATCAGAGTAAGCTACAGAATCACAACTCGCTTGGTCTCTACCAATGCCTTTAAATTTTATTCTAACAAAATCTTCCCTAAAGTAAAAGAGAAATTTGGTCCAAGGCAACGAAACAACCGAGTAACCACCGTAGTACACCAAGGATGTGTGAGGATGTCATGAGGTTGGAAATATGTGGAAAAGGAATTCGTTTCTCTAAAAACTTACAATGTGTTTTTTCAAGTTTAGAAATAAGACCATAGTCAAGAACAAAACATCTCATTAAAATAGTTTTGATGTGTAGGTTATGTGTACCTATTTGGATTATCTATTGCGATGCTTTTATGTAAGTGAACATATTGTGGGTGGGTGTGTAGGCTCGTGATGAATTACTAATTGGAGATTTGATGAGACACGTGCGTTGAGTTGTGTATTGCGCCCCGCGTTGATGATGCTGACTTTGTATAAGTCTATTATCCTGATCTTACGTACTTAGGTTTCCACTTTTTTGTGTTGGGATAATGGGACTTAATCATTTCATGTAGACATTGGTATGTGGTTACATGGTTTATGCTTTTTGTTTCAGTTAATAAACACATTTATTATGGGAAACTCAAGTGAAGTGTCATTGATTCCCCCAGCTCAGTATTGTGCTGATTGGAATAGGAAAATGGATGTTCACGATACTCTAATTATTCAATAACTAAAAAGAAGTAATTAAAATATTGAAGAATGAATTAACTATGACAATCGGATAGAAAGCACATCACATGTGTATCCTTAACAAACGTAAACTACATAATTATAAATTAAAACCATGATTAAGGGAATACTACAGAGAACATTCCATCTATAACACTTTATTTTGCTTATAAAGATACACACACACACGCGCGCGCGGGGGGATAAAGAGAGAGATGACTAATTGCCCAATACTGATCCAGATTTTGGTTATCCAATGTCTAATCGTACTTCATTATGTTTTCTTGTTCTATATAAAGGAAGACTATATCCATGTGCTCACTGGAGGTACATGGCTAATACTAAATCATTACTTAACAGTTAGGAAATGGGAGCAAAAATATAGCCCAACAAAATCAAGAGAGGCCACCACAATCATCTGAATTCAATTACATCATCTGGCGTTGGAATATTATGATAAAAGCTATATTTTATGGCCTAAAACATGGATGAGGGTGACCTCCCATTCGTCCCTTAGATGCTCGTGCTACCTAGGAACAAAAATAAAACCAACAAGTAAAAGAGGAGAGACAGTAAAGGTAGGGTTAGTTATAGGTTTCAGAAACTTTCCTATTTGAATACTAATGGTAAACAAATTGAAAAGGGTACGAGGAAAGTAAGTGGACAGATGGGAGAAAGCGATGGATTTGAAATGGTAAAACTTTAGACAAACAAAGGCAGAGAAAGGTACTTCAAAAAATCACTCTAACAGAGTTAAGCTGCAGCCTATTGGATCTCTCGTGTCAGTTGGTATCTATTTTTTGGTCTATGAAATCAGTTAGTATCTACTATCGAATACCCAAAAGTCACCAAAGGTTTAGACAATAAAAAAATATCAGATCTAGAGATACAATAGACTAAACTCATGGTAAGAACAAAACAAATCTAATATAAAAGAAAAAACATCTTGCCATTATCTATGGACATGGTGGTTGATGATATTGAATAAATGAGAGATTGTCCTCTTAGTTACTAAAAAATATTCAAATTTCCGTCTATAGCCTAATTCTTTACCAAAAATAAATGGGAAATTAATGTATTTTAAATTTGGGGTTAAGTCTAATATATATGTATGTGTTTTGATTCCTCGAGATTGATGACTGACATAGTTAATTGGTGGACACATTTATATTGTTAAGTTATCCATACAAGCCTTGCCATAATGGTTTTATGGCCAAACAGTTTGCATTATATATCATATTGTTGATGCACTACACCGATAAAATGATAACGAAAATTTTATTCATTTCATAGGCATGTCCATTGAATTAAATCAGTTTTCTTTTTGCCTAGGTAATTTTGGAACATGAATTTACAGAGTGTAAAAGGGAAATAAGAGGCTTTGAAGCTGAGACTAATGATCTAAGGAAAGATTTGGCTACTATAAAAGAAAAATCAAATTAATGGAAAGAGGATCTCAGGCAACAAATTATAACTCGTAGAGAACATGTTTACTAAATGCATAATTCAATTCTTTATGTTATTTCATCAAATACATTTACTTATGTAGTGTTGTTCTACAGTAAATTAAAGTCCAAATTATAGAGTTGAAAGTTCAAACGGAAAAATGTATGGTCAAGGATGATATATTGGTAGACCATCTCCGAAATGTTGTGTTTAATGATAAGAATAATAATAACATCATGTTTAGCCAATCACGACAATCTGGAGGTGAGGCCACAGGCGAAAAACCTGTTCGGGCTCGACATATCTCAAGGAAATGAGATTTGGCTCCAAATTTTCTATTTTATGGATATATTTGCAAAATTTTAGGCGGAGAGATGAACTCCATGATTATGATGAATTTCTTATGGATTTTTAAAAAAAGAATTAACCGCTTCTCGCAACATCTCAACCGAACATTCAAAGGCAAAGGATGAACCCCCCTCCATTCTCTAGCCAGATGACACCTCATATGCTCAAACAACACAGATTCAATAGGGTTGCAATACATTTGGCAAAGCAAGGCACTGCATGTATGTGTTGGTGGACTTTTAACTCTTGGCTTGTTTGGATCTCATGCTCTAGCAGTGGAAAGTATTATCTACATATAGGCAGTTTTTATAACAAGTAATGATGCTCAAGAGATCAACTATATTAATTCAATGTTTATAGCCTATGTGCTTCTAGGTTCTACAAAACCTATTTACAGAACCTTGGAAAATTCAATTTATAAATGCAGAATTTTGGGGACACAAAATCTCTATCACTTCTATGCCTCCAACATTTGAAAGAACACATCAACCTCCTCCCTCCCTCCTCCCCCCAGAAATTGGGATTCCTAACATCTTGACCACTTTTGCGCGTAATGTAGTCTGCTACTAATCCCTACTTATCGAAAACAATACGAAACAACTCAGAGAATCTCACATTTAAAGATGCATCACCACATCATATTTTCGTAAAAGGGAACACAAACAGTGATGAGTTAATGCACACAATGTTGGAGCTAAAATTGTTCTCTCACGGTATAATGTGAGAAGTTATTGATTTATATACTAATTACATGATAAGAGTTTATGGCATAAAGAAGGATACAAAAAACATTTGAAATTGTATTTCAACTAAAACAGATAAATTACACCTGGGTAATTAGGTGGGAGAATGACTTGGTCCGATACACTTCTTTTAAGTGGACAGGGAGCAATAGAGAACCCGTAGCTCATCACGAAGAAACTGGAATCGCATTGGAGGCATAACTTTTGTGATAATGTCAACGATTTCACCTTTTATAGAAATTAATTGGACTAAAATCTCATTTGAGGACTCCTTTTCACGTACATAATTATAATAAATTTCGATTTGTTTTGTTCGGGCATAGAACATCGGATTAAACGCAAGGTAGGTGATGACGATGTTGTCGTACCACAATCTAGGAGGTTGAGAGAGAGTGACACAAAGTTCATCAGGGAGAGAGGGCAAATATGTGAGCTTAGTTACGAGAGTATCGGGAGTGCTTTATATTCAGATTTGGTGGATGAGGGGATTCTGACCAAGATAAATGGTATATCCATCGGTCGTCGCCGATCATCGATACACGCAGCCCAATCCGAGTTTAAAAAAAGACTAAAGATCAAGTGGAGATGATTTTTGAAGGAACAAACCTAGTGTGGCAGTGTGCTTTAAATAGTAGAAATTTTGTTTCAAGATTGTCTAGTGATCGTTGGCAGGGTCGCATAAATGGCGAACTTTGTTTACAACAAAGTCGAGGTCGCGTATTGTTAATGTCAAGTATTGTAAAGCATAAATAACATGTCGAAATTTTGTTGGATCCAAAATTGGTTTGCCCCCTGCCTTAGATAATTTTGTTGTCTTGATGGTGGGGTGAGAAGAGGCAGCGAAAACACATCTTATGCACATATGACAACAAAAGTTAGATATATAACAAATTATACGGATAAATACTAAGAGGATAATGTTTTAGCCAACATAACAACCTACACTACAATTGAGTAATCTGTTAGTGAATGAAAGCATATACTATAAAATCTTATACTTTATACATTTTCCTCATTTAATTATGTGTCAGAAATTGACATATTTTTTTCAGCTTGTCAAGGAGAAGAAGACGAGGGGAAATGAAATTTGAGACCAAAGTCACCACTGTATGGCAGCTTTTCAAGTAGAAGATGATGACAAAATGAAATTTGAGACCAGAATCAAGATTGTATGGCTAGATTTCAGAACTTGATTGTTTAGTTTCTACTGTCATTAACCTCCCCTGAGATCAGGCCTAATGCTATATTTTGTAATAACCATTATTTTTCCCCTTAAAGAATTCTACATTTTCCCTTTCCATTACCCTCTTATTCATTAAAGTTCGTTGTTCTTAAGTAGACTTCAAAGAGGGCATTTTGGATTCTATGATCGCAGACACTTCGTTGAACACTGCACATGCTTCCCCGCATTTCACAATCAGTTATAAAGTTATATGGCGATTACAACTGTTAAACGTAACTATTCTAGTAAACCGACATTGTTTCGCCCGTTTGATGCTATCTCATCCAACCAGTCACCATCAACTTTAATTCCCCCAAAAATGTTATCAGGAAAATGGAAAGTAGGATTGACGAATTCTGTCGGGGCCATGGTTAAGATACATTTAAATGACCATTTTTTCTTTAAATTACAGGCCATAAGAATTGATAATTAAAATCGCAATGATACATTAATAAATTGGAATTACCTCGTAAACAAAAGTGAGATTCTTTCACTATGAGATTGACAATCCAAACTTCCACCAACAATATTGACAATATTCTACAAAGTTTCAAAGGAAATATATGACCATCTCGAATATAAATTATAGGAAACAATTTCAATATGGTATTAACTACTTCACATACATCCTAAACAAAATTGAAATTCCTTCACTCTCAGATTTACAATCCGAGCTTGTACCACCAATATTGACAATATCCTACAAGATTTCAATTAAAACTTAATTACGAAAAAGTTAAATGATAATTTTTTTACGAAATATCAGATTACAATCCTACTATTGTTAACATGCCTGTAAGGAGTAAGTACATCATATTATATAAGAATGACAATAAACAAAAAAATTAAGTAGTTGTCTTAGTACCATCAACTATTGAGTACTGAACTTCCACGTTACGAAACTAATTAAAATAAGTTGTTATTATGAGTGAAATTTCTGGAATTAGAAGAAAACCCCAAACATTAGGCAAATGTCAATGAATAAAAAATAAGCATCAAGTGAGGTTCGAAATTTTTAATCAATAGTACCAAATTTTTTTATATCAGTAGGCACACTTTTGAAATTAACATTTAAAATAGTTGGCATATATTAATAGGCATATATTAATACGCATATGTCAATGTATATAAGGGTTTTCAAATTCACTTTTGAAATTAATATTTAAAACAGTAGGCTTATATTAATAGGCATATATCAGTACGCATATGTCAATATATGTAAGGGTTTTCCAATTCATGTAAAATTGGGAACTATAATGAATGCATAAAAATAAAAATTTGTTAATGAGATAGATATCTGTATAAAATTTATGTAATTATTTTTAAATTAACAACTGCATAATTTTCAGCAACAATGAAAGACATAATAAAAAATTATAGATGGAATTATGAGTGTTCACCTTCGTTTTTGAAAAAGAAACAAGAGCAACCAATGAAATAGACGATATAATTTAAATGAAATAGACATATCTAATATACAAATAACTTACGTAGCCATATTGGACTGTGGTTTTTTAGCTTTCATTTCAAATGATGAATATATCTGGAATTAAATTATTGGGATATGTGACTGTTGATTTTTATTTTGGGAAGATGAATGAATTGTGATTTTTCATATGTATTTGAGAGTAAATGCTTGGGACAATGAATTTTGATTTCTAGGGTTGTAAGATGAATGAATGAATTTGGATGTTTTGTTACGTGTGAATGAATGTGAGTTGTCATATGTATTTGAGAGTAAATATTTGGGATAACTGAATTTTGATTTTTAGGGTTGGAAGATGAATGAATTTAGATAATTTGATATGTGTGAATGAATAGAAGAGAGATGAGAGGAATGAATGTGGTATTATTAAATAGGGGAGAGATATGTAAAACTATTACTGAAGGTATAATAGATATTTTAAATTTAATGAGAGTACTTTAATTTTTTAAATATTAAAGATAAACTTTCATCTTTTAAAATAGTAAAGATAAAGATAGAAATTTTATCAATGATAAATACCCATATTTGCCACGACACGCCAATCGAAACTACGGGTATATATGGTTCACTTCACTCCCCTAGTGTCCGACCAAATATTTACATAGGCACGTGGAGATGAGGTCTTTTATATTAGTTGGCAACTTGGCGCTTCAGCGTTTCATCCTAGGGGGTAGAGTAGAGGGGAGTAACAACGGCGAAGAGATGGCGATACCCCAAACCCTACTCTTATCAAAGAAGCCACACTGCACCCCCCAAACACTTGTAACTAATAATAATACCCACACCCACACCCACACCCACACCCCCACTCACACACCCCCATCTGTTGTTCGTCTCTTCTCACATCCAACACAACTGAAATTACGTTTGAATGTCCGTGTCAAGAGTTGGATAGACAACAACAACAACAACAACAACAGCTATAGCAATAGTAGTAGTAGCGGCAATGAATACTACGACCGGTTAGCGGGGTCACAGTTGCCGAAGCCCTCAGAGATTGAGTGGAAGAAAGAGCTATGCAACTCTGTTCAACTCATTGGTATTGTTGCCACGCCCGTTCAAATCAAGCACCTCACCTCCGGCAAGCTCCTCGCTTGGTCTCGCCTAGCTGTCAAGAAATCTCCCACCGCCACCACCTGGTTCTCCTTTTCCCCTACTTTTCTTTTGCTAATTTATTGCCGTTTTACTTGCCCTTCATCCATCTTTACTTTTTTACTACTGCCATTTTTTAAAAGGAGCAATAAAATTTCACTATACTCGTAAAAAATAATTATTTCATTCGTTGTTACTGTCCTATGAATTCACATATTATTTGAATTCAGTGTATCATCTTAATAGAAACCCAAAATATTATAATTTCAAAATGCAACTTCAATATTGAATTTTAAAATCCCTGTAAATTATAGGATCGAGTATCATAAAAATCATAGAATTGACAACATATTATTTCAACAAATTTGTAGAAATGTATAAACATGCATTTAACATAGAAAACTTAAGATTCTCATTAAATTCATTACTAATGAAGAAACACTCAGAGACTTTTCTGAGATACTAGGTTGAATGAAAGTTTTATCTTTGACTTATAAAATTAGATAAATTCATAGATCCAATAGAACTCCACCATTCAAATCTAATATTTTTACTGATTTTATTCCGAACAAAGAAAAGATTTAAACCCAAAATAATATTCTGAATCATGAAATAAAAACAATTAAATAGTCTCTCTCCCTTTCTCATCAACAATGCCTATATTTTGGTCTAACAAAAAGTAGTAGGCAAGGAAGGCATTATTACGTATTCTCTAAGTCCTCTTGGATGTGATCAAACAACAACAGGGGTGTTCGTAAGTCATATGTACAAATTCAACCGTAAAAGTTTTTAGGATAATTGGATGTATAATTGAAAAGGGTGAGGGATTATAATCATATGTACCTGAGTAAAGTGGTCATCTTTGTGATAATTGAGACAAACAGAGTATAGAGGACCATTCATGCTATCCAAGGAGTACATATTGCATTCACTTTTGTGAGAGTCCACGTAATTTGCATTGAACAAAGAAGCTCTCTTGTAACAAAGGTTTTAGCCACGTTGGCTAATTGTTTTCTTCCTCTACAGGACCTCCAGCACCCTTTAAAACAAAATAAAACATGAAACCATTTGGGTATTGGGTATTAATCTTTTATGAGTTACCGTTATTCTTCTGTTCTTGGGCTTGATTTCACGAACAACAGTTTCTCTAGTAGGAAAGTGGGAAAATTTTTGGATGTCTTCAAAGACATCATCTCAGTAGTTGAAGTAAGTATCATTTAATGGAAAACTCTCTCTTTATTATTAATGATTCCAACTAACTACACACATTTATGGACCAAAAAACCATACATATAAACTCTTTATATAAAAAAATTATTTTTATATAATAAAAAAAACCTTTTTAGATAAGTTATTTTTTTCAAAGTCATTTTTATATAAAAAAACGTTATTAAACAAAAAAAATAGTTTTTTAATGTTTATGTATATATTTTGAAAAAAAAAACTCTTTTTATATAAGTTATTTTTTTAAAAGTTGTTTTTATATAAAAAAAACGTTATAAAACTAAAAAAAAAGTTTTTTAAATTTTTTTTATATATACAAACATTAAAAAAAATTGTTTATAAAAAGGTTAAAAAAATCATTTTAAAAATATAATATATATAAATTTATTTTAACTGCATTATATATATAATAATGCTCTTGTGCGGACTAGCCCGCTTTTTAAGAATGCGGACTTGACATGTGTCACCTATCGGTGCGCCTAGAAATTATCGTCTAAATTATAAGCACACTCTCTCTTTTCTGGGCTCACCGCCAGGTGACACATGTCCGGTCAGCATTCTTAAAATGCGGATTAGTCCGCACAAGAGCAGGACTATATATATATATATATATATATATATAGAGAGAGAGAGAGAGAGAGAGAGAGAGAGCGGTTCTCATGCATACCCCAGTTTGCATACCGCTGGCGCGGACCAATTTTGATAAAATAGTAAAAAAAATATTTTTGATGTAATTTTTTTTTTTATAGTTTCTAAACATTTCAATAGGACCATAAAAAAAAATTCAACTCAAAATGAATTTTTTTGCTATTTTAAAAAAATCGGTCAAACTTTGTCAGTTTTTAACAACTTAAAAACAACTTAAAAACTGACAAAGTTTGACCGATTTTTTTAAAATAGCAAAAAAATTCATTTTGAGTTGAATATTTTTTTATGGTCCTATTGAAATGTTTAGAAACTATAAAAAAAAAATCAGCCCGAAATTATTTTTTTTACTATTTTAAAAAAATGGTCCGCACAGAGGGTATGCAAACTGAGTATGCATGAGATCCTTTCTGTATATATATATATAAACTCTTTTATATATAAACTTTTTTTAAAAATACTTTCATTTAACAAAATATTATTGTAAATGAAAACGTTTAAATACGACTTTTAATAAATGAAAAGTTTTTTTTTGGTTGAATGGCAAAAAAATAGAAAAAATGAAACAAAGTATTTTTTTATGAATAATAACGTTATTAACTTTTTTAAACATTTTTTTAATAAAAACAACGTTAAAACCTCTATGTTATACATAAAACGGTTTATATATTAAAAAATTAACTTTTAACGTTTTTGTATATAAAAAACAGTTTAGATACATTATATATAAAAAAAAAGTTAAAACAACTGTGTTTATAAGCTATATAACATTTTTATAGATAAAAATACATTAAAAGAATCTTTTTTTTCTAAGTTTTATAATGTTTTTAGGTTCAATGGCAAAAATAACAGGAAAAATGGAAAAAAAAACATTTTTTTAGAGGCATGTACCAAATAGTCTCTCGAACATTTTTTAATACACATTTAGTCCAAGTCTTTTTATTTGTTCCAAAAAGTCCCTCAACATGCCGCTAGCGCGGACTTTTAAAAATAAGAGAATATTGGTTAAGTGGGTGTTTGAGGAACTTTTTTGAAACAAAATAAAAAGGCTTGGATTAAATGTGTATTAAAAAATGTTTGAGGGGCTTTTTGATAATTGATCTTATTTTTTATTAATAATAACATTATTAATTTTTTTAAACATTTTTTTTATAAAAATAACGTTAAAACCTGTACGTTATACATAAATAGTTTATATATTAAAAACTTAATTTTTAATGTTTTTTATATAAAAAACAGTTTATATACATTTTATATAAAAAAAAGTTAAAATAACTGTTTTTATAAGCTATATAGCGTTTTTATGCATAAAAAACATTAAAAGAATATTTTTTTCTAAGTTTTATAATGCATTTCAAACAGGAAATGGGAGACCCAAAAACGTGAAGGGGTGGAATTTTTCCAGGAAAGTGGGAGGAGAGAGAAAGAGGGGAGTCATTTTTATCCTTACAAAGTCTAACCAATGGGAACTTAACTCCGAACCCAAACCAAGTGGACGCTTTGTGCAAGGAACCCACCTTCATCTTTGTTGTTTTTATGTCTTTGTTTTCATTTTCATTTTCATTTATAGAGATCACTGGTGATATGTATCAACGGATGCAGGAGGCGACTCTTAAGTAATTTGGTATTTGAAAAGCCAAGAGGCATTTTGACGTCTGATAATTTGGTATTTGAAAAGTCAATAGGCATTTTCATTCTTTTTTTAACAATCGATAATTTTAAGAAATATAATTTTATAATGTATTAATTGCTATTAATACCTCTAATACTAATGTATTAGAGTTATAATATAGATTACTCTTCTTAACCCCACGGCCCTTTACTCTTTACCCCTTCATTTTTATTGACCGCTACGAACTTTTTCTCATCTTAAAAATAATTATATTACATGTGATATATTAGAATACAATACATGTTATATAAGCTATAATACCAATTAATATAACTACCCATGCCTCGCCTTTGGGGATTTTTAACAAGTCTCTATTTAATCAATTAATGGTCTCCAAAGGCTTCACACCAACCCAATCTTTTGATTTAACATGCCACTTTCGGTTGACACAAAATGAACCAAAATTGAGATTTATATTCTTTCCCAATCAAACACATCACCCGTAGCCTTAGGTCTGCCATGGACTAAAAAATTCACTTACATGCTAATTAGGGCAGCAAAATGGATCCAAACAGTATCGTCCACCCATTTCTATCCGCAATGGTAGAGAATGGGCACTATCATATTTGTTTCAGACGGTTAGAATATGGGTCAGTAAAAGTTATTAGCGGGTTGAGAAATGACCCACTGTCCTTCCTACTCATAAACTGGGGATTTATAATTACAAATTTTGAATGAGAAAATGGGTCGGCGGTTAATCCACCCCGCGATAATCATTAACCCGCTGCTAACTTGCCCATATCAGATCCTAATCCGTTATCGACTCGACCAAATCCGCCCACACCCACCCATTTGCCAGCCCTAATGCTAACCAAATACTTTAGCAAAGGCATTTGGGGCTGGCTTGCCCCACTGCGAGGTAGAAGGCGACATGATGACCACTTGATCACTTGCGGTGGGGAGCTTTACCCATTGATCGTACAACAATAATGACTACCACTAGTCACAATACCACTTGATGTAAATATTTAAAAACTAAAATAGGGTTTTAATCATTTTTCTCGTTCTTATCAGAAAAATATTCAAGCTGACTAGTGATTATAAAGAGGGACCATAACATCATATTTAATGTAAGACACTAAATAGTCTATCTAAGGTGGCGTTGTTTTTAACTGACGAATTCTGAATCTTCTGAATCTGAAGTCCGAAATCTGAATTTGAAAAAGCTGTTTGTTTGTTGTCTGAATGAAACCTCTAAATAGAGATTGTTTGTTTGTCAGGAGATTTTATGTCTGAATCTGAATGCATATTATTTAGACAGCTTTACCCTTATCTTTTAGATTATCAACAATACATATTTATTTGGTATACCATAATATATAACATAACAAACTTCCATATTAAACATTCATGACCATGAAAAAAAATATAATTACACACAATATACTATCAAATATGTAAAAATGAATATTAGGCATCCAAATATTTAGGAAATTCCATAGCATAAAGTGTTTAAAAATGTTCAAAAAGCAACCAAAAATCCATTACCAGTCACAAAATACTAATAAGAGTAAATTTTTAATTATAATTTCTACTAAATAATTGATATGCAATTTGATCACTTAAACTAATCATTTGTTCTTGCACATCCCGTCCAAGTACTTGCTCATAACTTGGTGGGGTTTCTACATGTTCACTTCTTATTGTAAGCCTATCCGGTAAGTCCACATCCTCGTCTTCAGTGGATTGTTAAGTGATACTTGTCGAAGGAAGTTATGTATCACCATGCATGCAACAACAATGCACACTTGAGTTCGAAAATTATAAGGAGGCATTCTATGAAATATCGCGAATCTTGCCTTTAAACAACCAAATGTCCTTTCAAACACATTTCTTAATTTAGCACGAGCGTGATTGAATTTCTCCTTTTTATCTCTAGCTTGACCGCGTCTACAATCTGACAGCCAATATCGTGTGCTTTTATAGGGACATATAAGGCCTCTAGTGTGACTGTATGCAACATCACACAAATAATACCTACCTACAATAATAACAAAACACAATTATATAAAACAAATAGTAATAAAATTTTTTATATAATTATAAAATATTTAATAACAAATATCACCGTCAGGGGGCAATGGGAATTTGTTCATTGGATGGCGCAAAGTTTCTTTTAACACTCGTGAATCGTGCACGATCCCCTCCCATCCACCCATCACGTATATAAATTTCATGTTAAAATCACATACGACCATGCCATTTTGAAAACATTCCTTACCACCTCGCCCTTTGAAAGGGGTTTGTTTGTCGATTGAAATATGTGCATTAATAAGTGTGCCGTTAAGTGCTTCAACAACCCCCTTGAATGGTCCTTCCCTAAGACGTTGATGTCTTCGAATTTCTCCGTTAGATCCATCAAATGCAGGAGGGACTATAATTTCTTTGAAAAAATGAAGCATTGCCCACAACACTTCATGAAAATACTTACAATTAGTTTGTCCTGAATGTTGGAATCGATATTTTATTACTCGATTTCGATTACTATGGCCAATGGTGGCCAAAAAATGCCATTTTCTCTTCAACATTTATAACTTTTGTCTAACATGTGTTTGTTGTGTAATAAGTTTAAGCAATATAAGTATTGCAACAATGCATGCCAACCACCTTTGCTTTGGACTCATTTTACTACAACACAAATATTATAAATTATATAATGGTAATTCGAAAATATTTGAATCAATATATAAAACGGAACATTAATGTAATAGAATAAAACAACCACAGAAGAATGATTAATACGCAAACTCATGGAATTCAAGGACTATAATTCTAGCAAGCAAATTCAGTTCCATTCTAAAAGTAAAATCCCTTTAGATGTCATTCTAAGATATAGATATAAAAGAAGCTAATCTAGGAACACGAATGACCTAACTAATTATTGAACTCAGAGAGAGAAAAATGTATCAAGAACATAGAGGTCTTCAAGAAGTTCACCCCTGCCAATCATCTTCTTGGTGCTGAGTTCCTGAATTATGAAGCAATCAGGAAGAAAGTTAACCATAAGCTTTGAACTACAAGCAAGAGCACTTACAGAAATCAAGTTAAACTTGAACTGGGGAACAAAGAGAACATCCTTGAGAGTAAGCACCGGACTTGGTTTTACATCACCACAAAAATGAACAGAAATCCGAGTATGATTGGGCAAGGTAACAGTAGAATGTTGTATAGGCCTTATAGAAGTAAAAGCAGTAGCATTAGAACAAATGTGTCGTTTGGCACCTGAATCGACTATCCAGAATTGAGTGGAAGAAAAGATAGGATTCAGGAAACTGAAAAACATATACCTGTGGTATAAGAACCTGCAAGGGCATCTTGATTATCATTAGCAATCTTAACGGAGAAAATAAAGAATATATTACAATAAAGAAGGGATGTTATTTTTTACCCCATAAGTTCCTGAAGTGTGTCATTCTCATCTCCTTTCCTTTGTATCCTTGTCGAATTAAGCATCAAGGTAATCACAACTCGCAAGTTAGTAGTAATGATATAAAGATAAATTAAGACATCAATTGTTTGAACATACTAATTCACCCAAATAAAACTTCACCAATATATTGTACTAAAATGATAAATCCATAAGTTTAATAATACATGTAGCATAAGTTTTTCTTATACATAAAAGTTTCTTCCACCAAAATTTGCTCCCCCATGACACAAAAATTTGCATCTTCAACTTTCAAGGTCCCACAAAACTGTATTGGACAAGAATAAAGAAAAAGTTATAAACGGGTTGATTTTTACACCAGACTATTATTTACATGTTCATAACAGGTTGAGAGTCAACTATGAAATAACAAATCGTCTTTCAGGTTGAGAGTCAACTATGAAATTTTTACAACAGACTATTATTTACAGCAGACTAGGAGACTATAATTTACATGTTCATAATTACAGATGCAACTATGTAAATAGTCCCCATAATAGGTTGAGAGTTATTGATTTTCAAATGATTTAGTGGCCTAATCTACCTTTAAACTGAACACCGTTTCAAAAAAAGAGCATCCTTGATTTCAAAAGCATCCTTGATTTCAAAAAAGAAAAAAAGTAAAGAGCACCCTTACTTATCAACAAAATAAACTGTACACTGTTTGCACACATGCTTAGCCAAAATTATAGATAAACTGTACACCCTTTGCACACATCGAGTTAAAGTTTGCTTACAATTTTGTCCATGTTAGATTCAGAGACTACCAAATCCAAAAAACATTTGGCTGAAGTCGGGAAAATACCTGTTGTTGGACCGGACCAACTGATTGGCCGGAAGAGGCGTCAGACGGGGGTGGAGCGACCGGACTGGATCAACTGATTGGGGCAACAACCGGCCGGAGGGGAGCGATCGGAGGGCAGCACAGAGGGGTTAGACCAACAGCGGCGCAGAGTAGGGATGAGAGCAAGGGCTTTGGGGAAATGGGGGGAAAGTTGAAAATGACCGTGTTGTTTATTAGGTTAGGATTATAGGTTTGATTTTTAAAGTTTTCATAATTATACTTATGCCCAACTTTTATTTTAAGTGTTAGTTTACATCTAAAATATTATATAACTAATATTTTAAATTTATGTTAGACGGATACGGATATCCGGTAAAACGAATATCCGGTAAAATGGATACTCCGCGTTGGATACGGATTATCCGTGTCGAATACTACTACTATCCGTATCCGTATCCGTTTTCTCGAATATTTTTATAGAGTATCCATATTCGCATCCATTTCCGTTTTTCCGGATAAATATCCGCAAATTCGGATTCGGATATCAAATGGATGCGGATTTTCGAATATCCGTTTACAGCCCTAAGCATGGTCGTAAGCTGCTGATACTGGTCAGGTTTAAGACTGCATAAAACCCCCAATACCAACTTGTTGTTGGTCAGTCTTGAGGTCATAGTTAGTAATGGCTGATTTGACATTTGATTAACAGTAGTGTTACTGTTTGGATAACCAGAATTGTTGTTGTTCGAAAAACCAGGTGGAAACCCATGGATCTTATAACATCTTTCAATGGTATGACCATGAAAGTTACAACGAGTACAAAAAGGTCTGTCTTTCCTTTGACCTTTGTATCCGCCTGAAGTAGAGTTATTAGAATTACCTCTTGTGTTACCACTTCTGTAATTGTTAGAATTATATCCTCCAGAATCCTTAGAATTATCAGACTTAACAGCAAATGCCATAGTCCCAACAGAATCTGAACTGGAATTAGGATGAATACCAACGTTCCTCTGATGTTCTTCTTGAGAAATTAAGGCGAAAACTTTGTTTATTTGAGGTAGAGGGTCCATGAGAAGAAGCTGCCCTCTAACTTGAGCAAATTAATCATTCAAACCCCTAAGAAAGGACATAATATATTCCATCTAGTAATGAGATTTGAGAGTTTTCACACCACCACAAGAATAGTTACCACAAGTGCAAACAGGCCTGTAATTGGTTACTTCCTCCCAAACAGTCTTCAGTTTAGTAAAATAGGTACTAACAGAGTTCTGATCTTGAATCAGATTCATCAATTCACGTCTTAGTTGAAAAATTCTAGGTCCATTCCTCTGTTGAAATCTATGCTTAAGATCAAGCCAAATCTCAAAAGCAGTTTCAGCAAGTATAATACTAGCAGAAATCTCCTTCGAAACACTGTTTAATATCCAGGAAATGACAACGTAATTATTTCTAGTCCAAGAATTGAGAAGATCAAGATTGGTACCTTCAGGTTTGGTGATAGAACCATCAATAAAACCCAGTTTGTTCTTCACAGATAAAGATATCAACATCGCTCGTTATCTCCCGTGAGAGGTTGCGAGACGAGAACCAGTCCTGGACCATCTGAATGATGAAGAAAGTAGGGACTTGGAAGGTTCATCAATGGCAGATTTGCTCATAGATGACCTAGAAATGTTGGTGCTTCTTGAATATTGATTCTCCATAGCCGATCTAAGAAAAATCAAAGAAGAATCGAAAAAGGAAGGAGAGGAATTGTCATTAAAAAAAAACGAGATCAAATCTTGATGAACAAATCGCACCAATCAAGCAAATTGTTCTGATACCATATTGAACTCAGAGAGAGAAAAATGGAAGAAAAATAGAATTGAACTTTATTGATCGAAAAACTCACTCTACAAATACAAGGAAAAGCTATATAAATAGGCAGCTGTAACAGAAAGTTGTTATGATGACAGCTTAGCAACCACTAATTAAAGAAAGTAAATCACTAGGCTAAGCTAAGGACTAAGGATATACATGTGTACACAGATCTAAAACTAATCAAACCCTTTTCACTATGCTATTGAGGAAAGATACTTTATGCTCGTTATTTTCCATCATAAAAAACATCCTATATTCCACATCATCCCCAACCGTTTTCATAGCCGCAATATAAAGATTTGTCTCCAATTATACCCAACGCCATTAATTATTTCATAGTTGAAGCACACTCATCTATTTTTTTTTCATCGGCACCACGATCACTTTTGAGAGTATCTATAAGATCATCAGCTTTCTTCATCATGGGTTCATTACAATTCTCTCTTCTACTACGCTTTTTTGAATGGCGTGAAGAACCAACATCACTTATCCCTCCTTGCGCTGGCCTCACAGAATTATTTTGCCCTTATTCTGAAGTAGAATTGCTTTGCACATCATAAAAGGTATACTCTGTGAAATAAGTATCATTCATTGGTTGATATCCTTGAGTTTGCAATGGCTCCTCCTCCCCGAAAGCATCCACATCAGCATCATCAAGTGAACGTTGATTCTGAGGATTCTCTTGAGACAAACAAATGCATAGGGCTAAAGGCCTTATCCCCAGAGTTCCCATAGTTGCCACAAATAACATCAGAAGCAAGTCTCTATCTTCCAAAGGCTTGTTTATAAACTTCTTTGTGTCTTGGTATTTTTGTTTAGAGCAATACATTTAAGAAGAATAAAAAATTCAGACACATATCGAATATATAATAACCAATTAATACAAGCAATAACATATTTAGACCTTGCCTTTATAGTATCATCCCAAACCTCATTTGGCCAGTCAAAGGTTCCCGTTTCCGCATTGTACCCATAACCAGTCCTATTCACAAGAATTCTCCAAGCACCATAACACCTTCGAAGATAGTGCCACTGATTCTTGAGTTGTTTTTGATCATATCGATAATTATACTTTATTTTTAAATCTTGAATGGTTCTACTGTAAGAGATAAAGAGGTCCCACAATACCCTTCCTTGCCAACTTCTTTTAGACACAAGTCTATTAAATCTTTTCCTAAACTGGTACCCGCAAATTTCATCCTTGATGTTACTTTTGATTCTTTTAGGGCTATCCTACCCTATTATATAAAAATAAATCAGCAAGAATAATACCTATTTTTTGGAAAAAAAGGGGCCATAAATTGATCAAATAATATCAACAAAATAAAAATATGACTAAAGTTAAGGATGTCGTAAAACTAATGTTTTGAAATAAAAAATATATTTTCAGAGTGTTTGCTAAAAAATAACATCGACACTCATTTTTATATTAGTGGAAACAATACAATAAATTATTTTGTTAAATAAAATATGAAAGTTCATAGCATGAAATATTTAAAAAAAAAAATCAAGTTTGCAAATATATTTGTAAATGTCCGTTTTTAAATAACATGTACAATACTAATTCATTAGCAAAGACATGACTTTTGCTTTTGGCAGAAGCTTTTACATTTGCTTTTACATTCATATGTATGTACCTTTCCATAGGCTATAGCTAGGCCTGTAAATTGAGCCGAGCCCGCCCATTCGGCCCGAGCTTTATTTAAGTTTAAGCCGAGCCAAGCTTGAGCCATAATTTCAAACCCGAATGAATTTCGGGCCGAGCTTGAGCCAAGCCTTACCAAGCCCGAATTGGGCCCGAAGCCCGAACTTTATATATATAAATAAATAAATAATTTCATATTATATATGACATATTTATGTTAACATTGTTTAATAGACATACCTATTTTAATTTTGTAGGTTTTCATTCTTACTTCCTTTTTTTTTAATTTAATACATTTCATAATTATATATTCTATTTTATAAAATAACAATTAGATTTTAATGTGGACATTTTCTCCATGATGGAAATATAAGAAAAAAAACACTAATTCAAATTTTTTTTAACAAAAAAACTGAAATCGGGCTCGAAGCCCGTAATATTTATGAGCCAAGTTCGGGCTTAGGTAGAAAAAGTTAATTCGGGCCGAGCTCGGGCTTGAGCTTGGGTAAGGCAGTTCGGACCAAGCCTGAGCAACCCCAAGCCCGGCTCACTCTGCCCGATTGACAGCCCTAGCTATAGCCTATAATCTTGTTGCAGGAGCTTTAACCTTATATCTTTGACCATGTTGTAACATTTATATCTAGCTATCTACTTTTCCTCTTCTTCTATTACATTTTTTCTTTTGTTTTTTAACATGTATGTATGTTTTATTATTTGTAATATATAATATAATTAATTTTATCTGCACTCATGGGAGTGAGAGGCAATTACAAAAATGTATATACAATTAATTTTCTCCAAACTCATGCAAATGATGACAACACACTACTTTTATTTATTTATTTTTTAATTTTATATATTTTTGGCAAAAATCAAGTTCTCACAAAAAAAAAAAACATACAATCAAATTATTGAAGGTAAGTAAACCAAAAAACAGAGTACAACAATACACGAACCAATGTCTGATTAAAGGAAGAAGAAAACAAAAACATCATAGTTGTTTTGTATTAAGAAAAGATACGTACCTGTGCTATTTTGGTAAAAAATCTGGATCAACAATGATACTATGATGAATTTGGATGAATATATATATACTAATTACGTTGCTGTTTCAAACTCTACCAGAGTCCTATGTAAGTAGAAAAAGTATAGACGTTATTGTTACGAAAGTAAGGGCAGTATTGGACTCATGTTTATATTCAGATTCAGTGTTTAGACTTTAGATGTCTCTTTATCTCTTAACTATTAAGAGGGAAAACTACTTTAAAGTCCGAATGTTTTAAAATAACAAATAATTTTTTTAACCTTTGAAATCTGAATGGGTTTAAATTCAGACTTCAGAGGTGAAAACAAACGCCACCCAACTCTTTATACTTACTAGTGAATATTTCAAAGGAATTTTTCTTATCCTATTTATGCTAGAGCATTAGAATATACATAACAAATTGCAATTGAACCAACCCTCGACTGTACCTGCACATCATATATGTCTATTCGGGTCTTTATAGTAAAGAAGGATCTTTTGCGGTGGGAGAGTATTTTGGTCATAGACGTAGATTCTCAAAAGAAACACTTACCTATTAATAATTAAGGGGGTGAATATAATTTATAATCTGTGGGGGTCATATCTAATAATGTATTATCAACGGAGCCAAACTTTAAAATAGCCCTGAAAGAAAGAGGACTGCCATTAACTAGTCACCACTACTTTGATAACCATATTATACTAGGAGTGGCAACATGTAGAGTGATCCAACCTTCACAAAGAGAACCTTTTTAAGCTTCAAGTTTAGGGTAGACCTTGCCACGTATCTCATTGGGCTAGCCCTAAGAACGGCAAGGATGCACACTGCAGGAAGCCTACACTACACAGTAGATATCACATCAAAAATCACTGGAGGGCAAAAGGGCACAATGTGGTCAATGCTTTGCAATTCTAGTAACTGCCGTTTAAAACTATCATTTTTTGACTAAATACTAACCCTTAATACAACCACCAATAACACCTGCTGCTCATTGCTTTACTTCTTCATTCTAATCTCTTTCCGTTCCCAATACTGAAGATCTCTAGTAGTGTAAACTTAAAATCTGGAAGTACCTACATCCTGCATGCATACCATCCCCCATCTCCCCCCCCCCCCCCCTTCCCCCCAACATACACACACAAAAAAAAAATAAAAAAAATATTGGACCTAAATCTGTTCTCATCTAAAGTAATCACCGATATGGTTGAGAAAAGCTGCAACTTCTTGTCATGATGATGCCGGAGTGGGAAGCAAAAGAACTACAAATTTGATATCATAGGCAATGTATAGAAAAGCTAAAAGCGGCCTCGAAGTGTTTTCCCCATGCAAAGCGAAGCTATAGCCTTGAGGCGGAACGAGGCTATAGCGTTGTTTTGAGAAATAAAAATAATTAAAAAGATACTAATAAAACCATAAATCACAACCATTATAAAAAATATACACAATCAATGTCAATGAAGATATAACTAGTTTATCTTCATATCATATCATAATAAAACTTACAACGTGTCATCATACGTCGTAACAAAAGAAATTATTTCATCCACCATCAATACAACCATCATAAAATTCTTTATGACTTTATATATAAACATTACATGGCTTAACTACACACACATATATATTATACTCAATATAAATGTTACATTAAAGGTCATTGTGACGATAAATCGAAGGCTTGTTCAGTGGAACAAAAGGTAAGGCTGTTCAGTGAACAAACAGAAGGTAAGGTTGTTCATAAGTGATGCTTACCAAGGTTCTAAAAAACGCGGGGCGTGATCGAGGCGTGGAGGTCAAGCCTTAAGCCTTAGAAGCCTAGACGGGCCTTAGGTGTAAAAAGGCGTTTAAGCATTTTTTTAATATATTTAACATTTTTAACTATAAAAAGGCTATTAAAAATACTAAAATGGTACATACCTTAAAATAAGTCTGAATATATGCAAACTAAAATTTTATTTTTTTAAATACTAAGAGGAAAAAAACAAGGTTTGAGATACCATTTGTCTTTTGAATGAGATATTGGTCCGGTTTAAAAAAAAAGCCTTTAAAAGGCGATATCGTTTCACTAAAGTGTTTTTGTTTTAAAAAAAAATGCCTCAAGCCTTTTACCAAGAATAAGGCGTAAAAGGCTCCCCGCGCGCGCGAGCGGGTGGGGTGGGGTATCCAAGCCTCAAGCCTAGGCGCGCCTTTTAAAATACTACAGAAGAAAATAAGCTCCACAAAGGTTGCATGAGAGGTGGGAGAAGAGGGGTTTTTTAAAAACTAGGTTTTAACGCGAAAAAAAGAGGGTTGCAACATATATTTGAGGCTTACGCCTCAAATGGACAGCGCTTCGCCTCGAGGCAACCGTTATATCAATTGACGCTATGATTTTAAAAATACCCTCAGAGGCTATAGCCTCGCCTTGGCAGTGGATAGCCTCATCCCAAGGCTATAGCCTCAAATGCAATTTCGAACATTCATCATAGGAAGTTGAACTCCCGAATTAGGAGGTAGAACGCAATTCCCATTGATTTGGTATTTTGATGTAATCTAGGATGCACAAGCGTAAAAAAAAAGTTGTCTACACAACAGCAACAACAACAACATGGAAAATGAGGAAGGGCTTATTATTTCTCTCTTTAGTCTTTCAATATCAAAATGGCAAAAGTCATACAATGAAGGACTCAAGAGCCATTTATACTAAAAGGTACAAAAGGGGAAAAATTAGAATAAATGCTAAAAAGACAACTATATCCCTATGCTCCTGCATCATTCTCCCCCCTTGAGAGGAATCCATATATGCCGAGTGCTATCGAAGGAAATCGAGATCAACATGCTGTAAGGAGGCATCAGTATTCCAAGAGTCCTCCGTTTCCAACAAGTAGCGGGTGTAGTCTCCCGATGCAGAAGAGACAGATGCGGAATCAAGGATACCCTCAATGCGATCAACATAGGAACGAACTGGCTGGGTCGAGGATGAAGGAAGAGGAATGGGTGGGGGGTGGGTGCCTCGGAATGGGGAAAGGTTCACCACGTTAAATGTGCGGTGCATGCAAAACTTCGGAGGAAGATCGACCTCATAGGCATTCGGCCCACAAGCTCGAATAATAGGAAAATGGCTAAAACGTCGCACAAGGAGCTTGTTGCCTTTGCCTAAACGCCGCGCTTTCTGGAGGTACACCATAACTAAATCGCCGGGCTGGAAGGAGCGATGCTCATCAGTCGCCTCTTTGTAAGAGGCATAGGTGGTCTGTGGACGTCGGCCTGAATGGAAGTCAAGTGCGCCCATGGTTCAAAATCTCGGCCGAGTCAACTTGGTATCGGCCGAGTTGACTCGGAATCTCAGGCCATCGAACGAAAACCGAGTCGCGATTCAAAAAAAAAAATTAAATCAGTAAAATATCGTAATATCTCGGCGATTCCGAGATATTTGGCCCAAATATCGGCCGAGACAGTAAAATCGGGGGAGCTATCGGCGAGATTGTTGTTGTTGAAAAGAAAAAAGAAGGGAACATGGAAAATGGTTAATTGAAGAAAAGAGAAGAAGGGAGGAGGTAAAAAAAAAACCTTATTTGCTTCGTCTTCTTACTTTGTTAGCTGCTTCTTCTTCTTTGTATTTTAAAGAAACCCTCTTTTGCCTTGTGTTTAAAAGTTAGTGGGATGCCATTTGTTTAAAAAAACAGAAGAGAGATAATGAAGAGGGCTGTCACTTTTTGACTTTTCTACTTTGTGTAAAAAAAAGTTAGTGGGATGCCATCCGTCAATTTTTCACTTTATTTTACTTTTTTACTTTATTTCTAAGAATACTTAAAAATAATATTTTGTGTAAAAAATGTTTAGAATTCTTACGAAAAAATGTTTCTAGTTTCTAAAAATTTCTAAAAATAATGTTTTGTACAAATTATGTTTTGAATTCTTAAAAAAATGTTTAGATTTTCTAAATAATTCCTAAAAATAATGGTATGTACAAATAATGTTTAAAACTCTTTAAAAAATGTTTAGAATTCTTACAAAAGTATTTAGAATTTCTGAAAATAATGTTTTGTACAATTAAAGTTTAGAAATCTTAAAAAAATGTTTAGAATTTCTAAGAATACCTAAAAATAATGTTTTGCACAAAAAATATTTGGAATTCTTTACAAAACTATTTAGAATTTCTAAAAATAATGTGTTGTAGAATGGTTATAACAAATTCCTAAAAATTCCAAAAATTAATTTTGTCTTCTATATTAATATATTAATATTAGATTAATATGGAATATTGAATCTGACAACTCCAGCGCGCTTCAATATAGCTAATTGTCAATGCTATTCAAATTTAAGGATTGTTTTGAACGTTTCTGATTAGTCCACATTGTTAATCTTATTTTTTTAATTATTTTTATATTTTTTCGGAATTTTTTGCGCTCTTTAAATCACGTATCTCTGCGTATCGCCCGATACCGCGACCGAGTTAAAAATCGAGTGTCCGATACGGGAACCGATACCGAGACTTTGAACCATGAGTGCGCCGTGAACTCCTCCACTGAGGGGCATGCATGAACTGTCGGTGGGAGCTCAACTAGGTCAAATGGCATAGTGGGGGGCTGACCCAATACAATCTGAAAGGGAGAGAAACCCGTAGAACGACTGACGACATTGTTGAAAGCAAACTCGGCCTGTGAAATCACGGTATCCCACATACGGGGATGCTCGGAGGTCAAACAACGCAAGAGGTCACCCACACTCTTGTTGACCAACTCGGTTGGGTGAAAGGCAAGCGCCATAAGGTTCGTCAGGAATGACCCGTAAAACGTACATCTCGATCGGACGTGATGCTGCGGGAAATGCCATGTAAACGGACAATTTCATGGAAGTACAAGAACGCGACATGAGAAGCATCTGCCGTACGCGAACATGGGATGAAATGAGACATCTTGGAGAAACGATCTACAACCACCATGATAGTGTCATGCCCATTGGAAGTACGTGGGAGGCCTACAATGAAATCCATCGAAACGTCCTGCCACGGGCGCTCAGGTATCGGAAGTGGAGTGTACAAACTTGCATTGGAGTGCTGCCCCTTGGCCGTCTGGCAGGTATAACAATGCCTGATGAAGGCATTAGTATACCGCCTCATTGTTGGCCAATAAAATGGTCTCGTAACAACGCATGGGTGCGTGCCTGCCCCAAGTGACCTGCTAAGCCACCCCGTGAATCTCGGAAATAATCTTCTTCAGCAAAGAGGAAGGAATACACAAAGCTGTCCCACGATGTAAAAACCCGTCTTGTAATAAGTACTCACCCGATGCCCCATTGCCCTGTTGGCATGCAACATAAATGGGTCCCAAATTCACATCAGTCGGGTAGCGGTCTCGAATCTCATCAAATCCAGAAACCCGACTCCGTAAAGTCACCAAAGCATGAGCTCGCTGGCTAAGTGCATCCGCTACCAGATTCTCCTTATCGGGTTGTACTGGAGGTGGAAAGTGTAACGCTGAGATAGGCCGTCCACTTGGCGTGTTTTTCACTAACACGCCGCTGGGGAGATAAGGTGACCAAACTTCACAGCCTTCACAACCGCATAAAACTCATACGTAGAATAGTGTAATGCCGCTCTCGTCAACTTCTGGCTAGAAAATGCAATGTGCTTCCCATTCTGGCTCAAGACAACACCCAACCCTTGCAAGCATCGTAAGACAACTCAAACAATTGGTCGAAGTCCGGTAAGGAGAGGATAAAAGCAGTCGTCATCAACTCCTTGATACGTGTGAAGGCCCGCTCGGCCTCCTCAGTCCACCTGAACTCGGCGCTCGAAGAGGTGCTCGTCAAATTCGTGATCGGAGCCATAACAGTGCTGAATCTCGTTATGAATCGTCGATAAAACCCAACAAGCCCATGAAAGTTACGAACCTGAGTCACAGAAGTGGGAGTAGGCCGATCCACTATCACCTGATCTTGGCGGCGTCCACCTGAACGCAATCTCCCGATACTACATACCCCAAGAAAGTTACCGATGGAACCATGAAAGCACACTTTTTCAATGTGAGGAAAAAGCGTTCAGTTCGTAAAACTTTCAGAACCTGAGTCACGTGCCTCAGATTTTCCTCCTCGGACCGGGTATAAATCAAAATATCATCAAAGTAGACCACAACGAACTTGCCCAAGAAAGTGCGCAAAATTTGGGTCACCACCCTTATGAACGTGGATGAAGCGTTGGATAGACCAAAAGGCATCATTGTCCACTCGTAAAATCCATTCTTGATTTTAAATGTTATCTTCCATTCATCACCCGGCGTCATACGTATCTGGTGGTAGCCACTCTTCAAGTCTAGCTTGGAGAATATCGTTGCTCCATGGAGTTGGTCCAACATATCTTCATATCGGGGGGAATTGGGATCCGATATTTCATTGTGATTTTATTAATGGCGCGACTATCCACACACATTCGCCAACTCTCGGCCTTCTCGGGTGCTAATAGTGCAGGGACTGTACAAGGAGACATGCTCTCCCGAATATACCCCTTGTCACACAACTCGGTGACCTGGCTCTGCAACTCAGCGTGCTCCGTAGGCGACATGCGATAGTGGGGAAGGTTGGGAAGCTCCGCCCCAGGGATAAAATCAATAGCATGCTGTATATCCTAGAGAGGGGGAAGATCATGTGGGGTGTGCACACATCGCTAAAAGAATCCAACAAACTCTGAACATACGGTGGAACAGATGTTTCCGGGGTGTTGATGGGGCTAATAGGATCATAACACAATCCTGTCTCCGCAGCCTCGGTGGCTAACTCCTCATGTGAAATTACTAGGGCAGAAGGTCGAGACATCGGAAATGGTCACATGGGGGGAGGAGAAAGTCCCTCCCCTCATGTGTAAATGAATAAGTGTTGGCTCGACCATCATGCATACTACGGTGATCAAATTGCCACGACCTCCCCAAAAGTAGGTGGCATACCCACATATCAACCACGGTGCACAAAACCTCATCATGATAGTCTCCAATGGAGAAAGCTACTCGACACTGTAGACATGGGGTAAGTGTGGCTCCGCTACCCAACCACCCAATGCAACACAGAGTGGGTAATAATTCTGTGGGGAGCTTTAGTTTGTCTACCATCTTTTGCGCTACCAAATTATCACTAGCTCCCCCGTCAATAATCGCCGTGCATAGCCTCCTTTTTGCGGTGCAACGAGTAAAAAATACTCGCTCGGATCCATGTATCATCACTAGGAGGAGGTGATTGGGTGTCCACCGAAGTCGTAATCATAACGGTGTGAATATAGACGGTAGATATCAGTGAGTTTTGCTTAAGAATGGTAAAAAGAGTCACGTTGACGGCAAATGGATTGGGCGGTGGATAAGGGCACATTGGTGGGAATGGGTAGAATACCCAAAGAGGCACACCCTTTGTATACGGGGTTAGGATATTTAGGAGGTGTGGATGTTGGGGTTTCTTGGGAGTGGGGTAAATGGGGTTTGGGATTGGTTTTGTGTTGTGGAAATTAGATAGGGTTTGTGTTTGAGTGAATCTTGGCCCTAATTTCTGTCTTGGAGTCTTCTACTTGGGTCGCGGCTGGAGCGGGACCATTTAGAGACTGAACCGCTTGGGTCTTTGGGCGGACAGCATCGAAACAGGAATCGGGTGGCCCTTCGTGGTATTCCGACACAATTAGATGGAGATCGACTCTTTTTTTTTTTGTCGGAACCCTCGATACGAGTCACCGGGGTTTTGTTTCTCCTTCCGGCGGGTCTATGGTTGAGCGGTATGGGGAAACAACCCCGGAATCCTTCGGTGGTAGGAGTTCGGCTTCCGTGGTTGTTCCGGTTTGATTTTTTCGCGTATCATGACTGGTGGAGGTGGACAACGGTATCACATGACTAGGGGTTGGCGAAAATCATTTGGGTGAACCCAATTTGAGTCCCAATCTTCAATAAACATGGTTAATCCATGAACAAACCATGCTCTGATATCAATTTGATGTAATCTAGGGTACGAAAGCGTAAAAAAAAGAAGTTATCTACACAACAACAACAATAACAATAACAATAACAACATGGAAAATGAGGAAGGGCTTATTATTTTTCTCTCTAGTCTTTCAATATCAAAATGGCAAAAGTCATGAAATGCAGGACTCGAGAGCTATTTATACTAAAAGGTACAAAATGGAAAAAATTAGAATAAATGCTAAAAAGACAACTATATCCTTATGCTCCTGAATCATATTTCCTCGTAGATATTAGAAAGACTTGTCCAATGAATATGAGTTTTGATTGCTTGTCATTATTGCATTAGGTTAAATGTTAATACTATATCTGTACATATTCATATAGTATGATTTTTTACAAACAATGGTTATTTAAGTAATACATATATGTGCATATATTATCTATCTATGTATATTGGGTGGGTAGTGATAATGTGTGCCCCAAGGGCACATGTTATTAGCTAATATTAGTAAGTTTAGGAAATACCAAAAGTTAATAGCAATAAGTATACACAATAGAAAACAACAAAAGTTAAAAGCAAACATCATGCATATTCTTCTTCATTTCCCACCACTTTGAAAAGGTATACATAATTAATGCCACATCTCCCCCATTAATATTTTACCTCCAATCTAATTTGTTTAGTTTTTTTTCCTGTTCACTTAAGGATGCAACAACATCTTAAGATTTTCAACATTCTCTAATCTGAACAAATATCAGATTTAATCATGGAAGAAAATTATGAACCCCTTTCTCTCACCCTCTCTCTTTCACTCCCAAGTATTTCTCAATATGAAATTATGAGCGAGATTTCTCCGGTGTCTAAAGCCTCTAAAGAAGGAGAAAACAGGTATGTTAAATTTTTAGTTGTCTACTATTTACATTTTTTTTTTCATATTTTGTAGTAAAAAAAGTTATATCAAATTTTTAGGCTTTATCACACCAATTCACATTTTTTTTGTAATTAACAAGTTTGTCAATTTTTTTCTTCTTCACATTTTTAGGCTTTATCATACCAATTCACATTTTTTTATAATATTATTTCACATCATTTTGTTTTATTTTTTCTATGATAATAAAAATTATTAAAATAATTGTTAATGTTTTTTCCTTTTTTTTTTTTCAAAGCATTGGTGACACAAAACAGTGGAGGTTTAGACCTAAATGAAATCCTAAATGAAATCCCATATGATGAAGAGATTGTTGATATAATAGAAGATGAAGATTTTGGTTCGGATGAACAACAAAATAAAGATGATGATACTTTGCTAAAAAATGATCTAAAGCCATTTGTTGGTCAATGTTTTCAAGTGAGGAAGAAGCACTTTTGTTCTATTAAAAGTATGCAAATCACCACGGATTTACGGTTCGCAGAGGCAGATTTATTAATAAAAATGGAGAAGTACAAAGACGTGATTTTTTTTATCATCGCGAAGGAAGTGCGCCGCTAAAATATTTCGACACTTCTAAGAACCAACATGATAGAGGTTCAATAAGATGTGGGTGTAAAGCATACATGCGAGTCACTCTATGTCAATCATGTGATATTTTTCCAAAGGAGTGGCGTGTAACTCAGTTTGTCATTGAACATAATCATGACCTATCTTCATCTGAAATGCGTTTTCTTCCAATCAACCGAAGCATAACTGAAGTTGATCAAACTCGCATTCTTTTATTAAAAAATGGAGGGCTCTCGGTGAGGCAAATAATACGTGTTATGGAGCTTGAAAAAAAAGTGAAGCATGGATATCTTCCATTTCTTGAACGAGATGTTCGTAACCTTTATAGTAACGTGAAGGAACAATTCAAAAAATGATGCTTTGGAAATTTTAGATTATTGCAAAATTGCAAAAGAAGAAAACTCAACATTTCAGTATGCATTTACATATGATGATGATGATCGGAAGTTGGAAATATTTTTTGGGCCCCTTCGTCTTGTTTTGATTGGTATCAAGATTAGGGAGAAGTTGTTGTCTTTGACACAACCTACAGCGTAAACTCTTACGACATGCCTTTTGGCATTTTGTGGGAGTTAATAATCATGGGAAAACAATATTATTTGGTTGTGCGCTACTTCGTAATGAGACGACAATCACTTTCCAATGGTTAATGAAGGTATGTTTAATCATTTTCACGATAATCGTATGTTTAATAATTTTCATGATATTTATAATTTTGATCATTCTCACATGTTTATTTTTTTGTTATTTAGACTTTTTTACACTTAATGAAAAAGGCACCAGAGACGATACTCACTGATACTCTTTTGCAATGTCTTCCGTTATCAGTGAGTATCGTCTCTGGTGCCTTTTTCATTAAGTGTAAAAAAGTCTAAATAACAAAAAAATAAACATGTGAGAATGATCAAAATTATAAATATCATGAAAATTATTAAACATACGATTATCGTGAAAATGATTAAACATACCTTCATTAACCATTGGAAAGTGATTGTCGTCTCATTACGAAGTAGCGCACAACCAAATAATATTGTTTTCCCATGATTATTAACTCCCACAAAAATGCCAAAAGGCATGTCGTAAGAGTTTACGCTGTAGGTTGTGTCAAAGACAACAATGTGACACCCCGACTAATTAAATACCGGGTAGCTACTCCTTTATTAAATTAATTCAAAATGCCAAGTTGGTCCAGTTAATAGCATCACCGTCGAAAACATTTTAATGATTACTAACCACGTAGTATTTAAAAAGTAAGTTGCCAAATTTTAATTTAAGTCTGATTAATATGCAACAAACAAGTGTAATGAAGAATAAATACACCATTCACCATAATGAAGTAAATAGAATAACCATCACATAATGCAAATAAAGTCTGGAGGAAAACTCCTCACTACAAATCCCACAACTGAAATAAGTAACGAATACTGAATCAATACATGCCAAAGTCTGAAAACTGTAATGGAAAAGTAACTCTAATGGAACTGGGCAACATGCCCTAAAACGGAAGAATACTGAATACGGAATCCAAATGATAGAAGCGTTTAAAAGCAAATCCCTGTAGCTTCCACAAACAGCTACAGCTCGTCACCTGAATGAGTATCCTATGCATGGTGTCCTTGTGGCTGGACACCTAAAATGGTTTTACAAAAAAATAGATTTGAAAGCAAACGGGTCAGAGCCCGAATGTGGAGATATTTTAAAAACCTGCAAGTGCTTTAAAAACATTTAAAACATTAAATGCAAAGTACATGTTAGGACGTGCACTCACATGAAATTCTCACCTCTCGTCTAAGTGTGCACTCCTAACGTAAGTACCCATCTAAAATGACACAAACACTAGCTAAGTGACATCATATCTAGCTAGACTGCCATAGGTTCTACCCTTATTACTCGGTTTCCAGTAACAATATAACGATCTCAATTAAATAGGGCTTAACGTAAATTCAGGTTCTCATACAGAAGTAATACAACTCGTTATAGATTATCCCTCTATGTTATTCCATAGTTATACACATAATATTATATGAAAGTTCCCAGCTTATTAAGCGTATATTTTCCACAACATAAATATACAATATAAGCACCCCGAGACTAAGCTGTGGTGCACACATACTCTGCTATCCATCCCGATACATCACGTACATAAGGATCACATATTCCGAATCTCTCAGGAATAGTTCACAGATAACGTCACAAATAATGGAGGCGAACACAGTCACATCACATGGGTTACGTACATACCTACGCTCCCACGATCAGCGGACTTATTAACATCCCAATAAGTCTTTCTCTGACCTATGTTCATCGAGGTAACCAGTCTAAATCCGGGCAACACAAGGCTTAGAGGGCCCTAAGCGAACGCAAACCTCCCGTGATAGCAAGTATGGTAGGTATGTCATACACACAAATCATATAGCAATACTAAGTATACACACGTCTTAGTAATCCCGTAGTTTAATAGTAGTACTACTCTCATTCTAGTACCAATATATAATTTACACACTTTATACGATTTCGGTTTATAATCATACGCGCCATAATTTATTCTCACGTCGTAGTAGACACTCACGTCTCAACCCAAACGGTCCATTGATTTAAATCACTCGTATATAATTTACTCCTCATAATAACCCAAAAGTCCCAAATCTATCAATACATCATCAAAGGAATGTTGTCTCTACCCTCGAACAAGTTTACGGGACTCCCAAAAACAAAACAAGCCAAAAAAGCCTAAACTGCCAGCTCGTTAGAAGTCTCGTTCGAACGAGGCTGTTCGAACGAGATTCCAGTTCGTTCGAACGAACTGTACCTTCTAACGACATCTCGTTCGAACGAATGTATCGAACGAAATACAGTTCGTTCGAACGAAGGTATCGAACGAAGTCTCCCCTCGTTAGAAGCGACTGGTCAACTCGTTAGAAGCTCGTTCGAACGACCTGGGGAGGTCTTCTAACGAGGGACCAGTTTCGGCCCAGAATTTCTTAGTTACGATTTTCATCAATTTTTACTCAAATCTCCTCTAAAATTCGTTCCAACAATGTATTAAGTTCTCTAATCATCCTAAAACATGCTAAGGTCATATACTAACATCTTTTAAGGAATTAATACATCCTAAACATCATTAAATCACAAGTTTCTACATTTTTCCCAATTTTCTTCAAGAACATAAACCCTAGATTTTTCTCATCATCAATTCCCAGAATTTAATCCGTTGTTACATCACATAAATATGAAATCTCTGAATTCAATCTTCCAATAACGTTTCTACATGCAAACCTATACCCAAAATTAAACTAATCACTTCCAATTTCATGGGTTTTCCTTTATCTCTTAAATAAGAATGATTATTAAGAGTTCTAACATGGAAGAAGCATTCACCGCATAAAGAATGTAATTTAAATCACTTGCCTTGATTCGATCTCTGATTTTGATGGTGATTTCCTCTCTCTTTCTGCAGAATCCCCTCTCTCTCTCTTTCTCCAAGCTTCTTCTCCAAAGTGGCTATGGTGGCTAGGGTTTTCTTTGGGAAAGTTGGAAACCTAATTTGATAACCTCCGTAGCTTATTGGGTCATTAAGGGTTGGTTAGTGGCTTAGTGGGTCAAACCCACATCAGATTTACTTCTCTAATTTTCGTCATTTTTAATTCCTAAAAATACGAAATTACCAAAATACCCTTTATGTTGCCGGTATGGCCTAAAAATACCCCGGGACCCAAACTACACCCCCGGCTACTCAAAACGACCATACGGTTAATAGAATTTAAAATCACTTTTATACTTAAAATAATTATATCTTGACGCGACTGTCACACGCGTCCCAATATAATGACCAAATTGCCGTATATCAATCTCACGACAAATTTCATAATTCAATATTCATATAACATCATATATGCTCAATATAGTCAAATACCAACTCACATCTCGCTAGTATTTTACCCGGATTAATTTCCAATTAATACGCATTTAATTAATTAATCCCATAAATAAATATAGCCAAAAGTACGGGGTATTACAAACAACTTCTCCCTAATCTTGATTCCAATCAAAACAAGACGAAGGGGCCCAAAAAATATTTCCAACTTCCGATCATCATCATCATATGTAAATGCATACTGAAATGTTGAGGTTTCTTCTTTTGCAATTTTGCAATAATCTAAAATTTCCAAAGCATCATTTTTTGAATTGTTCCTTCACGTTACTATAAAGGTTACGAACATCTCGTTTAAGAAATGGAAGATATCCATGCTTCACTTTTTTTTCAAACTCCATAACACGTATTATTTGCCTCACCGAGAGCCCTCCATTTTTTAATAAAAGAATGCGAGCTTGATCAACTTCAGTTATGCTTCGGTTGATTGGAAGAAAACGCATTTCAGATGAAGATAGAAGGTCATGATTATGTTCAACGACAAACTGAGTTACACGCCACTCCTTCGGAAAAATATCAGATGATTGACGTAGAGGGACTCGCATGTATGCTTTACACCCACATCTTATGGAACCTCTATCATGTTGGTTCTTAGAAGTGTCGAAATATTTTAGCGGCGCACTTCCTTCGCGATGACAAAAAAATCACGTCTTTGTACTTCTCCATTTTGATTAATAAATCAGCCTATGCGAACCGTAAATCCGTGATGATTTGCGTACTTTTGATAGAACAAAAGTGCTTCTTCCTCACTTGAAAAGCATTGACCAACAAATGGCTTTAGATCATTTTTTAGCAAAGTATCATCATCTTTATTTTGTTGCTCATCCGAACCAAAATCTTCATCTTCCATTATATCAACAATCTCTTCATCATATGGGATTTCATTTAGGTCTAAACCTCCACTGTTTTGTGTGTCACCAATGCTTTGAAAAAAAAGATAGGAAAAAACATTAAGAATTATTTTAATAATTTTTATTATCAGAGCAAAAATAAAACAAAATGATGTGAAATAATATTATAAAAAAATGTGAATTGGTATGATAAAGCCTAAAAATGTGAATTTTTGTTTTGGCAAACTTGTTAATTACAAAAAAAATGTGAATTGGTGTGATAAAGCCTAAAAATTTGATATAACTTTTTTTACTACAAAATATGAAAAAAAAAATGTAAATGGTAGACAACCAAAAATTTGACATACCTCTTTTCTCCTTCTTTAGAGGCTTTAGACACCGGAGAAATCTTGCTCATAATTTCGTATTGAGAAATACTTGGGAGTGAGAGAGAGGGTGAGAGAAAGGGATTCATAATTTTCTTCCATGATTAAATCTGATATTTGTTCAGATTAGAGAATGTTGAAAATCTTAAAATGTTGTTGCATCTTTAAGAGAACAGGAAAAAAAATTAAACAAATTAGATTGGAGGGAAAATATTAATGGGGATATGCGGCATTAATTATGTATACCTTTTCAAAGTGGTGGGAAACGAAGAAGAATATGGATGCTGTTTGCTTCTAACTTTTGTTGTTTTCTATTGTGTATGCTTATTGCTATTAACTTTTGGTATTTCCTAAACTTACTAATATTAGCTAATAACATGTGCCCTTGGGGCACACGCTATCACTACCCATGTATATTAGGCCATTAGCTGTTGCATAGATTGTTTTAAATCACGGTCGCGCATTGTGTTGCGTTTTAATTCTGAGCATGTGCCGCGTAAATCACCTCGTGCATCGTGTAAGCAAAACATGCATTTGATTTTATAATAAAAAATACTAATAAATAAATAAGTTCAAGCAGTCATTCGAAAAAGTCAATTATTTGAAATAAAGTCATAGGTTCATAAAGTACTATATAATACCTACTAAAGCCATCATATTTCCAACAAAAATCTATTTGCTATTTTTAATTTCTGCTTTTCATTTCTACTTTCAATAGAAAATTTAGAAAATAAGGGAAACACATTCATTTGTTAGAAATAAACCATTATTTTTAAAATGTGATGTATAGATATTTTAAGTCGTTAAGAGCACACATTTAAAAAAGGCAAACCCAGTGCACGAGGCTCTCGTCACTACGGGGTACTGGGGGTTAGATGTAGGGGTGGCCGTGGGCCGGGCCTGGGCAGGCCCGGTCGGGCTCGGGCCGGGCTTGAAAAATTAAGTGTTATCCCAAGCCCGCCCGGGCCTAGATCGGGCCTTATTATGTAATCCCAAGCCCGCCCAGATTTGAAAGTTCTTTACCCAGGCCCGCCCGATCGGGCCCTATTATGTTAATTAAAAGATTTTTTTTAAAATTAAAATACCTATTTTTTTATTTAAAGACCAATTTTTTTAATTAAAAATCTGTTTTAAACTCCATATATTACAAAGTCCATATATAAAGTTTCTCACTTTACATGAAAAGACTTGGTATACGTTTTTATATTTATAGAAGTCCCCCCCCCCCCCCCCCCCCACACACACACACATATATATATATATATATATTTCGGGCCTCGGGCCGGGCCGGGCCTCATCGGGCTTAAGAACTCATGCCCAAGCCCGCCTGAAAAAAAATCGGGCCTATAAAATTTTGCCAAGCCCGCTTTGCGGGCCTATTTACCTTACCCAAGCCCTATTTTTTTGTTGGGCGGGCTTGGCGGGCCTCGGGCCTATGGCCACCCCTAGTTAGATGTACGCAGCCTTGCCCTGCATATGCATGGAGGCTGTTTCCGCGACCAATTCATAAATTTGAATACCAAGGAATCTAACTCAATTCATCAATGCCATATCATGCGAAAACCACAAAAGAGTCGCTTCATTACATTATCTCCTTATTTACTTACACAAGGTACTTCACACATTCCTCGGACAACTCATTATTCACGAATAAAGTTTACTCACATGTCATCCTTTTCCATATACTATCCACGAGTCATACATTTCAATTACCAACTAACAAGTCATACATTCCAATGGCCACTTACCATGGTTCAAAGTCTCGGTATCGGTCTCGGTATCGGACACCCGATTTTCAACTCGGTCGCGGTATCAGTCGCGGTATCGGGTGATACGCAAAGATACGCTATTTAGAGAGCGCAAAAAATTTCGGAAAAAATATAGAAAATTTAAAAAAAATAAAATTAACAATGTGGACCAATGAGATACATTCAAATCCATCATTCAATATGCATTGCATTGTAGAATTGGTTATACTGAAGCGCGACAGAGTTGTCAGATTCAATATTGCATAGTAAACCAATAATAATATTGAAAAACAAAAATATACATTTTGTTTTAACAACAATGTATATTTTTTTACATTTTTACAAAAACGTACAAAAGAACATTGTTACAAAAATGTACATTTTTTTACATTTTTACAAAAACGTACAAAAGAACATTTTTACAAAAATGTACATTTTTACAAACATGTACATTTTTTTAACAAATATGTATATTGTTTTTTACATTTTTATAAAAACGTACAAAAGAACATTTTTTACAAAAATTTTCAAAAATGTACATTTTTACAAAAACGTACAAAAGGACATTTTTACAAAAATGTACATTTTTTTTAACAAAAATATATATTTTTTTTACAAATATGTACATTTTTTTTAACAAAAGTGTACATTTTTTTACATTTTTACAAAAAACGTACAAAATAATATTTGTACAGAAATGTACATTTTTTACAAACATAAATGTACATTATATATTTTTTGTAAAAAAATAACATTTCTTTGAAAAAAGAGTTTTAGTAGTCATTTTTTTCAAAAAAAGAGTACTATTTTTTAAAAGATTTATATATTTTTTTTAGTTGAGTCATTTGCCAGTTCACACATCAATATACTCATCTTTATAAAAGTCACATTATTTAATTCACATAGGCATTTTCTAAAAATTTCTCATTTTAAGCAGGGTTTCTATAAATTTCAGCATCAAATAACAACATATAGGAAATTGGTTAGGTTTATCTTCTCCTAATTAAACATCTGATCACTTTTATTATACAATAAACATGGTTTAGGCAATATTTAAAACATTAAGGGCTTGTTTGGTTTGCAACTATAATTCTGTTTTCTGTGTTTAAATACAATTCTGATAAAAATTTGTATTTGGCAACCTGTTTCTAAACACTGAATATTTCTGTGTTATAATCAAGTTTTTCAGAAAACAGCAAAAGGGTGTTTTTTTATAACTTATTTTTTTATTTTTTAACTCAGAATTATTCATTCTTAATAATGCATTTATACCTTAATATATAATATAAATACATAATACATTAATATGTGTGTAATTCTTATAAATAAAAAATATATATGTACATGTATACAAAATTACGTGTATTTATATTGTTAAATTATATAATATACTAAGATCCATATATCAATAGATACATGATACCTATATATAGTTTTATACATGTATTATTAATGTATGGAATAATATAAAATATACATATAGTACATGTGTATTAAAAATATTATCAATTCATGTATGTATATAATTTTATTGTGAATTATACATGCAATATCATTATATAGATAGTTAAACTCCCCAACATACCTCATCAAATATACATAAAAATACATGATATTAAATGTACATGTATATAATTTATGATATACGTATGTATATATGTATGCATTCATGTATCATGTATGTATGGAAGTTTTATGTATGTGTATATATATATGTACACACACATGCATGTATGTATAGTATAAATATACATGTTTGTTAATTTTATCAAACTTTCAAAAATTGTGTTTAAAAACAAGTTTACCAAACGCGCACCAATAATTATAAACACAAAACTGAATTTTAAAAGTGTATTTAAAAACAGCGTTTAAATCGAGTTTTCTGAATACAGATCAAACGTAAGTACTAAAGGAGGTTTAGGCAATATTTAAAACATTAAGTACTAAAGGAGAAAAGTAGAGTATTCTTGCCTTTTACAATTTTTGAAATCTTAATTGAGTTCTTTGTTCTCCTCGAAAATCTGAGCAACTTTGCCTCTTTTAAAGTGCTCCCAAAATCCAAGTTTATAGCCCTCAAATGGAGGTCTGAAGGTTGGGCATTAATGGAGTTTTAGGGTTTTGTCGGCTGAAAGAAAAAGAATGACAAAAGTTGGAACAAAAGGGTTTAAAAACCCTAACTCGCACGCTGCCGCTATAACGGCTGGGGATGCCCGCGGCTATAGGGGTGCACTATAGCGGCCCTTCCTTGGCTGTGCTTGTCCTCCTTTCTCTTCTATTTCTCCTTTCTTTCCAATTTCTCATCTTCTATTTCTTCTTTCTCCTCTTTAGGGTTTATTTCTCACTACCCAAGATACAAATAACATCAACGTAATTCCACATTGTAATCCAATTAAATATCTAACTGTTTGACACAATTAATTAGAGCAAAATTTCAAATAATTATATAACTTCAATTCCACTCATCTGATTTAATTTTAAACCATACAAAATTATCCCGATTCAAATATTCGCAATTAATAGTCATAAATCATTCTTAAATCACCTATTTAAGCATTTAAAATTTTGTGGTATTAAACTTGGCAAAACCGTTACTATATGAACAACTTACAATTATGTTGCCAAAATGAAATAAATGAAGTACTGAACTGGAAGAGAGGAGAGGATAGGAGAGGGGAGATAAGATATTATAGTTTTGGCCTATGCAGAGAAATACTATTTTTTTGTTCTGCCAATTTATTAGTTATTGCCTATCAAATTTTCATAAAAACAGAATATTTATCAGTACTTAGAAGTGATGGTCATTACTTTTCAGGATTAATATGACGTTCTGGGATGAGTTGGCTCATGTTGCCTTTCAGCATGTAGAGAAAGGCCATCAGATATATGTTTCTGGTCGCCTGGTTTCAGATACAGTTGATACTGATGATGGAAAGCAGCAGACTTACTACAAGGTGATCTTTTATTTGTTGGGCTGAAGTGCAAAAATCCCATTGAACTTTCAAAATTTTGTAAATAACTCCCTTAGTGTCCCAATAATCCATTGAACTATGCATTTTGTTGCGACTACTGTTGACTTGGTGATGTTTTTAAGTGACACATGTGGAGTCTTTGTAACTAAGGTTTCGTTTGATTTGCGGGATATGGAAGCGGGATATATAATTATCCATCCAAATAGAGTAAGATAATCCACCTCTTAGGTGGAATGGTTTTACCCTACGACTCGTGGGATAAGAGATTTACTTGAGATAATTTATCCCATTTCAAATCCCATCCTGTCCAACATCAAACACGGGATGGGATTATCCTATCCCGCCTCCTTACCCCGCTCATCAAACGAGGCCTAAATGAATGAGACAAGGATTTCTTGTGGAAACTTGAAAGTTAAGTTACTTTTTTTTGGTGGTTGCGTGTGCGAGTGTTGTGTTGTTGCACTATTGCCTATCTATGACTATTAATGTTGTTATTTTCCTTTTGTTTTTATGATCTGAACAAATTACCATCTTCTGTACGGTGTGCCTGTGACCTTGGTCCCAGAAGTATTTTATTTATATTTTTCCTGGCAGGTAGTAGTTCAGCAACTGAATTTCGTTGAGAGAAGTTTCTCTTCAGTGCCTCAGTATGACGGGGACTCCAATTCTGTGACACCAGGCAATTACTTTTGTTTCAAACATAGTCGTTAAAGTAGTCTTTGCTCTTGTATGGAAACTTCCTTCAATTTTTTATATTGTCCATAGAAATATTGAAGAAATGTTATCTTATGACTTCGCAGGTAGGCGGCCTAAAAATAATCCTGTGAGCAGTACAGGATCTACAGAGGAACTATGGCAAGCCTTCTTTGCTAATCCTGTGGAGTGGTGGGATAATAGGAAGGACAAGGTAGTCATTCAGTTCATATATAAAAAAAGTTCATGAAATTTGTTATAGACTTATAGTGTCTAGTATTTAATGAGGAGCTTTTAAAAAAATTTGTTATTGCTTTGATACATTACACCTCCTCCTACTGCAGTTTGTATACAATTCATCAATTCATATATCTATATAACAATTAGACAAAACATGTTTAATCCATTAATCCTCTGGTATATGTGTTGGTGACAAATCACGGTCTATTGAATATGCAAAGCTCTCTGAAACGCAAACTTAGAATTTATTTAAGAGCTCTCACGAAACACCAAATGGGTATAATCTAAACTTCCTTACTCATGAATTAATGAAATAAAAGCCACACAAAACTTGAGAGATCTCCTCAAAGTTATTAATTGAAAACCTTGAGATCCGACTGACCTCCGCGATATCAACGCACAAAAACTTCATTTTCTCACCCTCCCATTTATGTGGCTCTTGAGAAAGGTTTAAATTGAAGAAGGCACTTTACCACCCAGTTTTTATGTATCTGACATCACAACAAAGATGAAATCTAAAAAACGAAACTGAATTTATTTAAGAAAATACAAATCTATTATACATAATCAAAGTGAATTATTTAAGAAAAGACAGAGCAGCGGGACATTAGCTTAAACAACTATAACCATAGGTGAGCAACACTATACCATAACACAAAACAACAATAACCACAACACAAAATGATAACACAAAACAACACCTTCTGGAACCCTCATTCAAACCAATTCTTTGCAGTGAATTCGGACGTTCCTTCCATTTCTCATATATAAAATGTACCCGGGCAATATTTATTGCGATTGGTAATGATAACATGTATCCATCAGTACTTGTATAGGGTTCGACAATGTATGCACACTATGTTGAATAACCTAATATTCTACTTGCCAAGATTTTGATTGAATATCACTTCATTACAAAAATTGCATTACATGAAAATTCAGTAAGTATAAATTAAAAAAAAAACAATAACATCTAATGCAACATCAAAACAAATACATATTAAGCTGACCACTAGTTAAACCAAGTACTTGCTCCATGAACCTTCCCCTGAGCAGAGTCCAGTAAAACTCAAAATTCGAATTCAACACCATGGTCCAGCTTCTATCGGTTTGCCGCTAGCTCTATTACATCAGTCTCCATAATTTCTAACCCAATTCTTGCGTTTAAATTGTTGAATATTGCTGCGAATTTTTGAACAACTGTTGTAATTCCCACCCATCTTTCATCGAGACATTGCAATGTGAAATATTCAATTTTTGGGGTCTGGGTGTGATAAATTTGTGACATTGCCTCGTCAAATGTTTTACACTAGTAAAACTTATTTATTTTACTATAAACATATTATTAATCAACAATTGTTAAAAGGCATATTATGTTTTATTTCATTTAATATTGCCTTTCCTGATGCCACAATACACTTGCAATGTCTACTTGATTATCCAATGGGAAATGTACCGGTTCCTTTTAAGATGTAATCCAGTGAAATTATCAAAGAAGGATTCACTCGCAGTCATAATGAAAGCACGTGTAATATTTCACAACATGAGAATTGATGACGAGGGGCGGGACATAGACATTACAGATAGCAGGATTAAATAAGGCAATATAAGAATCTAACACTAAGAAGATGAGTCGGATGGGCCTGGCTGCTTACACAGCATTTCCATGACTCTTTATTGATGGAATTGGCGCTGAAGTGAAGTGAAAGGTTTGAAAGAGGGGAGGTGATTGATAATTCTATGGTTGAGAGAGAATTTAAGAGGAACTGGTGAATTCATCAAAGCTGCAGTTTGTCTTCATAACCCATTGAAATTAGCGCCATTGGGTTTTCAAAGTTCTAAATATGTTGGACAGAATAAAAGTTGCCGTTGCGAAACAATTAGAAAAAAAAAACAAATCGATATCATTTTCTCGCCTGTTTTTATTTATTTATTTATTTTTAAGAATGGTTCAGACGGAACTCTGTTTGCCCCTGAATTTTGGGACCCAAACGTGGTTTGTGCCTGGATTAACTAAGTCTAATCCACCACCGAATCTCCAAGACTTTCTATGCATTGTCGGCCCTCAGATTTACTCAAATTTAAGCTTCGAATAGGCATCCGATGTTTATCCTTGAGCTTTAGGCATACATAACAGGCATCTAGCTTGTTTTCCCCAACCTATACCTTAGTTATCAAAAGGGGCTTACGTTTTTCAGCTGCATTGTACGGTTGCATAAACAATGGATCCGCTGGGTTGGATGAGCAACTTCTCTGGAAAGGAATAGTGAAAAGCCAGGTCATTTGGTATTGGTTGGAGATGCTCTATGTATATTTTCAAGGATTCATGTACTCCAACAATATAGATTATTGGAAGGTTCACTAAGAATTTACGTAGTGTATAATCTATGTAATATCTAATGTATTTGTAAAATAAATGGCTTCCAATATTAAATTCTACAATTTGGGATGCCACTTTTAAAGACCTGGACACGGTGTGTAGGATCACGGTGTGTAGGAGAGTGGAGAGACCCCGTTAACTATGATCCATATCCTAGTTTTTTTGAAACATTCTTATTGGAGTATCTGTATCCCATATCTTTATTGCGCCTCTTAGGTTGCATCAGTATTTGGCCATCATCATGGGTGTAAGGAATACCTTGAATAGGAGTTCTTTGTACCCTGGTCATCCTTTTGAGGAGAGGCATTGAAGGCATTGTGGATTCTAGGAGGTGGTGAATTCAGCTTGGCCCAACATGATCACGCACCTCATAGGGATTAGGGGCCATAATACCGAGCAGCCAGCCTCAAGTTTCAACAAAGGAGCCACTGAAGTCTGCCTATTCTGAGATAAACACAATCACCTTGTTTGAGTTCTCGCTGTTCCACATATTTCATCCAGTGCTGTTCTGCTGTAAAACTTATGAATTCTCTTTCAGTAGATACATCACAGTTTCCCTTTCTGTTGAATAGATCTTCTACTGCAACTACAGAAGTAGGGCCAAGTGAAGCAATGGGAAACTGGGGAGGAGGCAATCCATAGAGATCCTTAGAAGGTTCAACTTAGGCTAGAGTGATGGTTGGTATTATGCTACATTTCACTCAGCCAATGCTAACCAAGTTGGTATACTACATCTCACTCGGCCAATGCTAACCAATTGCTCCAGTTTCGAGGCCTATGGTGTAAGACTAAATGAGCCACATCGATTACCGTATATGGTTGGCTCAGTGCGATCGATCCACCACAACTTAAATAATATAATCATCGCCTCCTGATTTTGGTAGACCTTCAAGGAAACCCATGCAGATATGGGATCAAGGCTGCTGGGGAATTGGAAGGGACTGCAGAAGGCCAGGAGGAAAAATTCTTCCCACTTCGTTTCTTTGTGAAATATTAGAAAATGACACAAACTCCTTTACATCCCTTTCGAGTCCAGGTTCATAGAATTATTGTTTGGCTCATTGATAGCTTCCTTTAATGCGTCACTGATCTACAATGGATGAAGCATGCATTGCAGCCATGACTTTTGGTTGCGTAGAGGCATATGGTGACCCTATGATTATGTCACTTTATGTTTACTTTTCTTTCTTTTTTTTGCCCTTTTAGTACGGAATGGAATTTTCTTGTCTTTCTTGGGTGCTGAACAATAAGGAATTATATTGAGGAGATCTATTAAGAGAGGTAGATGGGGTTAGTCTTATGTAAATAATATATTCAAATAAGTTTAGCTATTTCTAAATACCAGAATGATTCGGGAGTTAAAACAGTTACATTTTATAAGTTTGTTAAGATACAAAAGTTTTTACCACCTTTGAGACTTTGTATATTAGAACTTAGAAGTGTTCGTTTAAATACATCGACCAAGGATATCCTAGATATCGTTTTATTTAATTTTATTATTATTGTTTTTATACATTTGGATTTTTGCTGATTTTTTTTTCTTGATAATATTTAATATATTTTAGCGAACTATAAATTCACTATGTTTTCTAAGCTAAGGGAAATATAGGAAAATATATCTCAGATCATTTAGTGTAGTGTAACAGTAGTGTGCCATATATTGGAAATGTGCATATCGATGCGTAAATTTCAGGGTTTTAACTATATGGTCTGGCTGCACTACCGTGTGATGAAGTCTGTGGCCTTCTGATTTGATCATAGCCGCCATTATATCCTCTATCCATATTATCATCTCTTGAGTGATTCATACACGGTGCGGCTGCAGATGTGGATGCAAATGCGCAAAAATGGCAATGTTGAAAATACATTCAATTGAGAGCACCACCAGAACGTCTCTCTCTCTCTCTCTCTCTCTCTCTCTATATATATATATATATAGGGGCATATACCAAATAGTCCCTCGAACATTTTTAACACACGTTTAATCCAAGTCTTTTTATTTTGCTCCAAAAAGTCCTTCACCATGCCACTGGCGCGGACCTTTAAAAACAATAGAATATTAGTTAAACGGGTGTTTGAGGGATTTTTTGGTACAAAATAAAATGTTTGGACTAAATGTGTATTAAAAAATGTTTGAGAGACTTTTTGGTATTTGATCCATATATATATAGGGAGGTTAAAAAACGAACCAAAAGACTGAACTTTTTAACGAACCTATCAAGACATTAAAAAATAACCCAATTAATTGTAATTCTTATGTTGTATTTGGTCCGCGTCAGCGGTAACAGACACGCGTGTCGATACAATATTTTTTTTACACTCCCCCCCCTCATGGCAGCCTTAAGTAGCAGGTAAGGGCTGCCGGGGGGGGGGGTGAGGTGTAAAAAAAATATTGGATCGACACGCTTGTCCGTTGCCGCGGACCAATTACAACATAGGAATTACAATTAATTGGGTTATTTTTTTAATGTCTTAATAGGTTCATTAAAAAGTTCGGTCTTTTGGTTCGCTTTTGAACCTTCCTCTCTCTCTCTCTATATATATATATATAGGGAAATGATCAAGTAAAGTCCCAGTTTGAGGACCCTGAATGAGGACCATTTTTTTAAAATAGTAAAAAAAATCATTTTGAGCTGATTTTTTTATATAGTCCTACTGAAATGTTTAAAACCTATAAAAAAAAATCAGCTCAAAATGATTTTTTTTACTATTTTGTTTAAAACCTATAAAAAAAAATTAGCCCAAAAATATTTTTTTTACTATTTTATCAAAATTGGTCTTCGCCAGCGGTATGCAAACAGAGGTCCTCATGAGATCCGCTCTCATATATATATATATATGGAGTTAGGCTCTCCAACATACCTCATTAAACATACCTATGAACATATCTATTTTTTTAAAATAGTAAAAAAAATAATTTTGAGTTCATGATATTTCATTAATATTTTTTATATGAACATCCTCATTAAACATACCTATTTTTACCCTTAATATTTTTTATATGGGTTCAATATATTTCAATGTGCCCTGTAAAAATATTCAGATCAAAATAATGTGTTTTGATATTTTTAAAAAATAGGTAAAAAAACTGGCAGCTTTAAAGGGTAAAAAGTGACAGTTTTTTTTACCAATTTTTTAAAAATAACAAAAACCATTATTTTCAATTGATTTTTTTTATAGGGGCACATTGAAATATCATGAACCCATATAAAAAATATCATCTCAAAATTATTTTTTTTACTATTTTAAAAAAAGGGTATGTTGCTAGGAGGTTTGTTGGAGAGCGTGACTCTATATATATGTATTTTGTATATATTTTATAGGTATTTTTATAATTTGAGAGGAAATATCTATACGTTGGTCATGTAGGTGTTTTATGAAGTTAATAGAACTTTAGCTAATGGTAGAAGATTTATGATGGAAATTATCGTTTAATTTAGTATTTTTTTGCATTTTTTTATTTCATTGTATTTTTCCTTTTATTAGTTTGGTATTTTTGTTGCATTTTTAATTGTAGTAGGAGTTGAGATGGAAGCTTCTAGAAGGTTTTATTAGTTAGTGTTGTCATAGATGAGTTGTCGTGACAACTCATGATAACTCATACTTAGTTTCAAGAGGTTTATATTTTGACATGTGATGTAATTGAAGATAGTTAATGACCATGTGACATCATATGGGTCAAGACTCTTTCAACCAATAGGAGCTTAGGAAACCCCTTCTAGAATCTTTTCTCATTCCCAATAAATATCCCTTTTCCCCTCATTAATGATCAATTTTAATTTTGGATATTATACTTTTCTCTCTAGAGTGCGACTCTTTATCCCTTTGACGACTGTCATTTTACGTCAATTTATTTCTCAAGTAACAACAATATAGTTCAATATGTTTAAAGATGGTGTGATCCTTTGGTTTTTTATTTGTAAGCCACTTAATTCATCCGTTCCATAAAGTAGATACAACAATGTAGGTGTTGGCTGACGGTTAGGTAGCCAGCTCTTGGAGCTTTAGGAGATCGGACATCAGAAAGGTTATACAACTAGCTTTTAGGCACAAGTCATTATCTATTCCTGCTCTTAAATAAAGTGATGCAGGAGAATAAGTGATAGGGCTATTTTTGTACTTTTGTCATTAGATATTGAGGGGCTTCTAGATTGATGATGTCACTGAGGTCACTATCTTCTGACACCATCCTTCTAAATCCTTCTCCTTATGCCATTGATCTCTCTATATAGGATGCTCCTCATCCTTTTGTAGGCACAATTATTTTGAGTGATATGAATGAGAATTAATAATTTAGGCCTTTAGACTTCTAAGTCGTCGTTGTGTAGTTTATAGATTAAATCGCTTCCACTCCCCACTACACATTAAATTCACGTCTTGAAAATGATTAATTCATGGAGTACCTGCAAATTAAAGCTCAAATTACATATCTACTTTCGGAGGGTAGTGAGTGGTGGGTTCTGATTATGGAGTTTATCCCTCAAGGATCGAGGCGTAACCCATCCAAGAGAGATCTTGACAAGAGGAACGAGAATGTAAATGAGCAGTTAATGACAACACAATAAAAAATGTGCAGCGATGAAAGTACTAAATGACAATGAGAGACCTCTTGATGTTATTGGGATGGAGGGTGAGAGCAATATTTTTCAGTATGTAAAACTCAGGAGCCAACCTAGAGCACCATAGAGTTGCGAGGGAGTTATGATCGTACCAGAAAGTTGGCAATAACTGTGAGTGTTATGATGGTGGGTCAAGTGGAAATGATTGGTGATGTGAATGTTTTGACAGGGACAAAGAGGATGTTTCCTTGGGGTTTTCAAGAATGCGACGAGGCAGATGCAATAGACTATCAACAAACTGAAATTAATAGAGGTAGTCGGTCTTTTATAATGGGTTTTGAACATAACCATTGATTTTGATCTTGCAGATAAAAGTCAACTTTTATTAATGAGGTGTGTGTGGTTTTGAATGAGGTGATACACTATCAAGTAACGTCTGATAAAGTTGGTTTCGGTTAGTTTATGTGAACACAAGTTAGGGTTATTAAGGGAAATCATTAGTTCGTCTAGGTTTTAATGGTAGTATTGTTGGGTCCAAGAAAGGTAAATTGTGCCTGTGTGTGGGGTCACGATAATCGAGGTTGATGGTGCCTTTTGCTATTTTATTAAGATGGTTTGCATGTGCAAGCTCAACAATCTTACTCGCCTCCAAGTCAATTCCCTTATGGATCCAAGTGAAAGTAAAAACTATTGAATGAATCCTTCGATTCCCATAGGTCTGCCTAACCTATGTTTCTTGTGAGATTCAATCGTTGAACAAGTATTTAGTGACATACCTTAACCATCGATGTGCTCTTTACCGTAATTGGCCGATTGTGAATGAGCATGATTCCACATTGTTGTCTTTACCAATGTTGGAGATGCCTTCATCGATTGTAATGTTGTCGCTATTGGTGTTGATGAATTGATTATCAGGGATGTGATATGTTATATGATTAATGAGGATTATATGAATTTAATTAGCGTTGATTGTGGTCATCGACAATTGATCATTTTTTCGATTTACACAACCCCCACACGGACTACTTCTTTGGTTTGTTGGAAAGAGTATGAATTCTTCAGTTATGAGTGCCTTTCTTATACTGTATCTCATATTCGAATCCGAGCAACTATGCTGTCTATGTTGCTAGAGAGTTTAAATTAGGCCCTGAGCACCGACCCAAATTTATGGGTTACCCGTGGTCAACCCAGTTTGACCCGAACGTTAGGTGTGAATTGCGATGAGACAACCTAAATAATGTTGCTAGTCCAATTTAATTAATTAACGTTTCACTAGTTTAGCATGCAATTCCAATTTAAATCAAACTACATGAGGGATTCGTGGAAAGCATCCTTGGAATCCAAGGATACAGAGCTACTAACGTAAAATAAAAGAATACTTACCTATATGACGCTCTCAACATATGGAACCGCATATAACCTGCCGTAGCAAAGAGAAGGGAAGGATCCGAATCCAGTGGGAAAATATAACAATGCAATATTGAATCGAACGACAAAAAATAGATTCTAACACGTTTATTTATGTGCGCATACAATTACTTCGTGTATATATATATATATATATATATATATATATATATACATATATATATATATATATATATATATATCAATGTATGAAACTGTTTCATTCCCAAACATTACTTATTCCGATTAATTCACCTTAATCTTATAAAAGAACCCTTTTTACTTGACTTGACATTTGTTTTTCGATTTAATGCTCCTGGTTAAGTACTTTAAATAAATACCGTTTCGTTTAGGGAAAAACACCTCTTTCATCGAAATTACCCCTTTACTCGTACCAAATTTACCTTTAGTATTTTCCTTGAAAATCACCCTTCAAAACACACGCACACACCGTGTTAGAAAATACTTATTTCTCGTTTAAAACCTTTCTTAAACACGTACTTGTGTTAATTATGGGTTAAACCTCTTTAGGTTGCTTAATTACCCACTTAATCACTTCACTTTATCATTCCTTTTATTTCATGGACATCGCCCATTTCTCACATTACTTGTCCACGTTATCTTTCAACCGGAACATTTATTAATTTCATTCAAGTTAGGTTGTATTTTCTTATGTTTACCACACAACCCATCTCTTGACGTGTTCCACTTTTCATTATCTTTTTCTTAGAATCCTCTAAATAACCGTGTACTTTAAGGGGCTCCACACCGCCGGCTACACTACCATATGCTGTGGCCAATGTTTTGGATCTTTCATTCCAGGGCTCCGGGTCCGGCCCCTCTTAATTCTTTTTTGGTCTTATGCGAATTTCTATTAATGTATTTTAACATTTATCAAATGTCAACATTATTCCACTTTTACCAGCCAAAGCCAAAATTCAGGGATTTCACCCCATCTTGTGTTACACTTCGAAAATCACAATTTCTTGTCCTTTATACACTTGCGTTGGTTTTACCCCAAAAATCACTTTCATTTAGGACTATATGTGTAACACCTTTTTCCATAAAAATATTGCACTTTACGTAAAATTACCATTTTACTCATTTATTTCCAAACTTGCATTTTCCTCCATTTTCACAAGTGTTATTTTCCCAAAACATTGCTAAGTTATACATACCAACTTCTTAAATGTTTTTACTTATTAACACTCATTTCACACTCTGTAGTTAACACCCTTTTCAAGTTAGAAATCTCTTTATTTCATTAATTTCTTTACTAAGAAAATCCTTTGGCATTTTGGAGACTACTTTACAAGAAAACACTATTTTTCGTTTATCATGTAGTCTTGAAATATCCACTTACCACATTTTCTATACTTTTTTAACACACTTCTGAGATTTCAATTTCCTTTATTTCATGTTAATACCCAATAAAATATTCATTAACTTGCCTATATGCTCAATGCTAAATTATTCCAAGTTCATATACATAGGAAGAGGGATTTTAATTCCAAAAATTCCATTAAATGGGTTTAACACATGGTTCATTCTAAAAATTTTATAATATTTGCATAAACATGTTTTTCAAGACCAAAGACATTTTTATTTCTTCGAAACTAGAATAAATGTCTAATTTTATAAAATCCCAATTTTCATAAGAAAACATTTAAACATTTGCCCATAGAATGTTTTCAACAAGATAAATATTATTTCAATATTTTATTCCATAAAATGTTTAAATACCAGGAGTTCTTGAATAGATCATTTTTCTCAAAACTCTTGGTGATGTAAATTTGGGTGCGGAAGCGTAAAAGAAGAAGTTATCTACACAACAACATCAACAACTACTTGGAAAATGGAAGAGGGTTTCTTATTTCTCTCTCTAAGTTCTCAATCTCAAAATATCGAAAGTGACACAAATGAATGCCCTTAGGCTATTTATACTAAAGATACAAAAGGGTAAAAAAAGAACAAGATAAAAGAATTTTAAAAAGGACTCTCATGTCTCTATGCTCCTGTATCACTCTCCCCCCTTGGGAAGACTCCATATACTCCGTATATTGGTGATAGAAATCGGGGTCGATGTGCTGGAGGGTGGCCTCGGTGATCCAAGAATCTTCCGCCTCTGGACGACCAACCCATCGAACTAAATAACGAGTATAATCACCGGAAGAAGAAGACACAAACTCAGAGGCGAGAATCCCCTCAATGCGATCTACATGAGAACGGACCGGGTGGCCTGTGGTTGAAGGGACGGGAGCCGGGGGAGCATGAGTATATCGAAATGGAGAAAGGTCTGCCACGTTAAACGTGCGGTGCATGTGGAACTCATCAGGGAGATCGACCTCATAAGCATTCGTCCCACAAGCTCTAACAATCGGAAAATGGCCAAAACGACGCATAAGAAGTTTGGTACCCTTACCCTGTCGGCGTGCCTTCTAAAGGTACAACATGACAAGATCACCCGGGAGGAAGGTGACAAATCGGTGGTGCTCATAAGCAGCCTCTTTATAAGAGGTATACATAGACTGTAATCGAGTACGAACATCGGCGGCCTGTATGGATGTCATGCGAGCAGCAAACTCCACGGCGGAAGGGCATAGAGGCACTGTCGGTGGAAGCTCGGCGAGATAAATGGGCATAGAAGAAGATAGCCCCAAGACAATCTGAAACGGAGAAAGACCAGTGGAATGATTGATGGCGTTGTTGAAGGCGAATTCAGCTTGGGCGATCACGACGTCCCATCTACGGGGATGCTCGAAAGACAGACACCGTAATAGGTCACCCACACTACGGTTAACCACCTCAGTCTGGCCACCCGTCTGGGGGTGGAAGGCTGTCGAGAACTGTAACTCTGTCCGTAAAAGCCACCAACGTGTACGCCAGAAGTGCCCTGTACATCGCACGTCTCTGTCTGAAGTGATGCTACGAGGGACTCCATGAAGACGAACAATCTCTCGGAAATATAAGGAAGCAACATGAGACGCATCTGTGGTGCGAGAGCAAGGGATGAAGTGGGACATTTTGGAGAATCTATCCACCCCAACCAGAATGGAATCATGACCTCTAGACGTACGAGGCAGTCCTACGATAAAATCCATCAAGACATCCTGCCATGGACGCTTTGGAATCGGCAACGGTGTGTATAGTCCCGCATTAGTGGGCTGACCCTTGGCAGTCTGGCAAGTGTAGCAACTCTTGATGAAAGCGTTGGTATCTCTCCTCATCGTCGGCCAGTAAAATCGGTCCCTCAGTATCGCGTGAGTACGCGCCTGTCCTAGATGGCCGGCTAACCCACCCCCATGGATCTCAGAAATGTTCTTCTCCCGTAGGGATGAAGATGGAATGCATAGGGCCATACCTCGGTGGAGGAACCCATCCTGCAATAGATACTCGCCCGATGCTCCATTGCCCTGTTGACAAGCTGCGAAGATGGGCCCAAACTCTACATCCATCGGGTAAAGATCACGGACCTCATTGAATCCAAATACCTGGCTCCGCATAGTCACCAACGCATGTGCTCTCCTGTTAAGAGCGTCTGCTACATGGTTCTCCTTTCCCGGTTTATACTGCAAGTGAAAAGTGTAGCGCTGAAGGTAGGCGGTCCACTTGGCGTGTCGGTCACTAACACGTCGCTGACTATGTAAGAAACGGAGGGCCTTATGATTCGATTTGATGACAAACTCCTTATGAAGGAGATAGGGTGACCAAAACTTCATGGACCACAGCATAGAACTCAAGGTCGTAAGTCGAATAATGTAGGGCGACATTCGTCAATTTCTGACTGAAAAGGGCAATCGGCTTCCCATTCTGGCTCAAAACAGCATCCACCCCTGTCTTGCAAGCATCACAAGACAACTCAAATAGCTGATCAAAATCGGGTAAGGCTAAGATAGGGTCTATCGCCATCAACTCCTTGATGCGTTTAAAGGCAGCATCCGCCTCTGGTGTCCATCTGAACTCGGTACTCGGAAGTACTCATCAAATCTGTGATAAGAGCCATAACAGTACTGAACCCAGCAATAAAGCGCCTATAAAAACCCGCTAAGCCATGAAAGCTGCACACCTGAGAGACCGACGAGGGTGGGGGCCAATCCACTACCGCCTGAACTTTGGCATCCTCCACCCTGATGCCATCGCTTGAGATCACATATCCCAAGGTCGCTGATGGTACCATAAAAGCGCACTTCTTCAATGTATGGAAGAAGCACTCAGATCGTAGGACCTCTAATACTTGAGTCACGTGGTCTAAATGCTCCTCCTCCGATCGGCTGTAGATCAAAATATCATCAAAATAAACAACCACAAACTTGCCCATGAAAGGGCACAGAATCTGTGTCATCACTCACATTAGGGTCGAAGGAGCATTGGAGAGGCCAAAAGGCATCACCATTCACTCATATAGCTCATCCTTCGTTTTGAAGGCAGTCTTTCATTCATCCCCCGGTTTCATACGGATTTGGTGGTATCTGCTCTTCAAGTCTAACTTGGAAAAAACCCTCGCACCGTGAAGTTGATCTAGCATATCTTCCAACCTAGGAATAGGGAATCTGTACTTCACAGTGATCTTGTTAATAGCTCCGCTATCAACACACATTCGCCAACTTTCATCCTTTTTTGGCGCTAACAAGGCGGGTACCGCACAAGGAAACATACTTTCCCGAATATAGCTCTTGTTACATAGCTCAGTGACTTGTCTCTGTAACTCTGCGTGCTCTGTGGGGGACATGCGGTAGTGAGGAAGATTGGGGAGCTGCGCCCCAAGGATAAAATCAATGGCGTGCTGTATATCCTTGAGAGGTGGAAGATCATCTGGGGGTGCGCACATATCACTAAAAGAATCCAATAAACTCTGAATACGTGGCGGGACAGTCGCCTCCGGGGTAGTGATAGGACTAATGAGAGCATAGCACAACCCTGTCTCGGCAGTCTCTCTGGCTAACTCCTCGTGTGAAACTACCAGGGCGGATGGTCGAGACATCGGGAATGGTCGCATAGGATGGAGGAGAAAGTTCTTCTCCTCTTGCATGAATGAATAAGTATTGGCTCGACCATCGTGCATGCTGTGATGATCAAATTGCCACGGCCTTCCTAAAAGAAGGTGGCACACTCGCATATCCACCACATTACATAAAACTTCATCACAATAATCCCCGATGGAAAAAGTCACTCGACACTGTCGGTTAGGGGCTAGAGTGGATTCATTTCCCAACCACCCAATACGACATGGAGAAGGAAAAGTTTCGGTGGGAAGATATAGCTTGTCAACCATCTCTTGCGCTACTAAATTATCACTCGCTCCTCCATCGATAATCACCGTGCATAACCGCCCCTTTGTAGTGCAACGAGTAAAAAAAAATACTCGATTGGATCCCAGAATCATCATTCGGTGGAGTGGCTTGAGGATTTATGGGTGTTGTTATCATCACGGTATGCCCATAAGTGGAAGAAATTTTCGCACGTCTCGCTTGTTCGTGGCAAAATGAATCTCTTCGCCGACAAATAGATTGAACGGATGATAATGGAATATGGGGAGGAATAGGTAGGATTCCTAAGGACGAGCATCCTTTGTAGAGGGGATGGGGTTGATTATTTGGTTCGTGGTTATTTGATTTAGGGTTTATGATAAGAAATTATTGTTGAATTATGTGTAAGGGGGTCCGGTTAGGTTTTCGGGTTGATCTGTAAGTGGAAAGGGTTTGGTTATGGAGGTTCGGTGGGTTGGGGTGGTTAAGGGGCTACCAGCGACGGGTCGGGGTGGGTTTCTTGAGGTTGCGGGTGGGTTTGGGTGGGATCCGGTCCTGGTCGGCAGCTATAGGGGCTGCCCGACCTACGGTTTTCAGATATGGGGTGGTGGTTGTGTTCGGTTGAATCATTAGGGGTATTTGGGTGGTCCAATTGGTTTAGGGGTAGGGTTAGGGTTGTTTTGGGTCTGAAAATCTCGGGTTTGATTGGTGAAGATTTAGGGTTTTTTCATCTTTGATTTCTAGGGTTAGGGTTTCATGAACAAACATAGGATTGTTTCGTGAATCATTTATACTAAAGATACAAAAGGATAAAAAAAGAACAAGATAAAAGAATTTTAAAAAGGACTCTCATGTCCCTATGCACCTGCATCCGTTGGAATCATTTATAAACCATTTTACACAACCATAAGAAATAACTTTCTTAAATCATATGTGCATTCTACTCTTACAAACTACTATAAGACCAATGCTATGAAAAATAGAGTTCTTAAGTTAAAGAGTAGAGTTTCCCACCTCAAAGAATCTCCCAAAATGGTTGGATGAATATAATAGAAGATGGCAACCTCCCATCTGCTAAGGTGGCCTTGAAGAGGTTGCATAGCTCCACCAAGGTTGTGCCTTGAAAGCTCCATGAAACTCCCTTCAAACTCCATAATTTCTTCTTCATCTTCTCTCCAAAATACCCCAATAACTTCTCCAAAATTTATAATTTTGCCCAACAATGGTGTAGGTGGGTTTTATAAGCTTAATATGGAAGAAAATAGTTAATCTATTGTGGTTTCGGTGGAGGAATGGTGGTGTTAGGGTGGAGGAGCTTCAAGAGCTAAAGAGAGAGGGCAAATATGATTGGAATGCCCAAATGGGCCAAAACTCACTTTATATGTTTCCCAAACCCTTAGGGTTAGCCAACATTGCCCCAAACTCATCCCTTTAACCTTTGGTCCATCAAGCCTTTATCCCACGTTTTGAGATTAGCCGCTGAGAGCTCGACACGTCATCTAATCTGACGATTCACGTCGTGACAACTCATAAAAATGTGCAGATTTTTTTGAATTTTTCCTGGTCGTTCGAACGAATTTCGACCTCGTTCGAACGAGATCCCCTTTCGCTCGAAAGAGTTCTAACGAGGTACAAAAGGGGGTAATTCATAGGGTTAAAGGGGCCAAGAGATCCACCTCATTTGAACGGGAAACTACCCCTCGTTCGAAAGACGGTGCACCTGGTTCGAACGTGGGCTTTCCAACGGGTTTTCAGAGAGTGAGGGAAATTGTTTACATCCTAGTTATTCTTCGAACGACAACCCTTGTCTCATTCGAACGACATTTGACCTTCGTACGAACGACGGCCGAAAATTCATATTTAGCTTGTCATAAAAACTCCAATTCGACTGCACCAGGGTCACTAAGTTATCCAAATTTGACTTACGATCCACCTTACCAAGTCCAGACCCCGAATGAGTCATACCAAGTTACGAGATCACTCGGGCATGGTTAAAACCGCGGGGGCAGGTGTTACAGTCCGGATGCTGAATGATGTCTAGCTAAATAAGCGTGACTGAAACTATAAGTCGATAATTGCCGAGATTTTTCCTTTCCACATGTGCTGAGCCCCAGTTCTTTGGCCGCCTTTCTTTGAAGATACTCTATTTACCATCTGCCAAAACTACACGATAACTTTGCATATACTTGATTGGCCCTTCGGATATAAAACACTTTCCTTAAATGAAATAAATGAGGTTGAAAATCAGGGTTGTATATCATTAAGGGATGGTGAAGGGCATAACATTGAATTTGTATAGAGTCTATTGATCTACATGGTTCCTGATTGTCATCTCTTTTTTTTTTTTTTTTTTTTAACTCTTAATTTGGTAGTAGCGTTCAAATCAATTTTGAAAAGATTCTGGCCCCTCACAATTAGTCCAACATGTTCGTCCAACACCCAGGGCCGGTCCTGAGATTGATAAAAATTGACAAGGCCCCCGTGCGAAAATTGTAAAATAGGCCCCTTTTACCTGTATTGATATAAAAAAATGGGCCCTCAATATATAAGTAACAAAAATGGATCAACGGGAGGCCCTGTGCGATCGCTCACTTAGCACATGCTCAGGGCCGCCCCTGCCAACACCTGTTCCATATGCCCAGAATGAGAATTGTCCTTGGTTACGTCATTAAGTCTCCTGTAATCAACACACAATTGGCAGGAGCCATCTTTCTTTTTATAAAGGAGCACAAGGGCAGAGCCATCTCTCTCTTTATCAAGGAGCACAAGAGCAGCAAATGGGCTATACTGTGCTGAATTACGCCACCTTCTCTTTAACCAACCTTTCGACCTCACTCTTTTGAGTGTCGTAGATACCAGTAATCTACAAATAGGTACAGGTGATGTTTTGGGTACGACTAATGTGACATATGATGGTTGATCCCCTATGGGCCATAGCAATTCGCTGTAGTCAGTCTTGAATATTGGCGTGCACGAGTAATCAGCAGTGTGTACATGTATATATGCATTTAACTGATTTGAAAAGTTCAGTCACTAAAATTCCTGCATTACTTGAATTATTAATTTGATGCGAGTTATGTTTCATCTTATTTGTCACCCGTTAATAATTCAAATGTCAATTTTGCTTTCGTAATGTTATATACAGAGGAGCCCAAATTATCCAGATTTCAAGCACAAAGATACTGGGGAAGCTTTGTGGGTAGAAGGCAGGTACAATCCACCATGGGTGAAATCTCAACTCTCAATATTAGATTCAAAAATGGAAGCTTATCAACAGAATGCTAGCAGGGGACCTAATTTTATCGTTGGGGATGATTTCTCCCCTTTTTAACAGCAACCAGATATTTATCTTGACTGAACCTTCTTATTGTATAGTTTTTATTTTATTTTTGCAGAGAAATTTTGGAATAGTTCAATTACCTCCACTTGTAGCTTTGATCATAAGTTGCTGTCTTAATGGGGTCTATAAAATTTATGAAGGGCCATGTATGATAAGGATCATGATAGAAAATTCAACCTTGTGTTACAAATACATTTTAAAATTAATGATTTCGAGTTACTAGAATGCGCCACCTTTCTAGAAATTGGCAGCTCATTATTTATATTCCGTGACTGTTCTATCACAATTCATTCACTAAAAGTAGGCCAACATCTGAAAATTTACCTATAATATATTCCAAAAATAATCTAGTTGTAAGAATAAATTAAGATCTATTGCTGGAACCATTTAGAAGTGAGAAACGTGTGTGCTCGCGTTCAAATGATCAAACCATATATAAAACCCTTTTAACACAAACAAACCCTAAACATGCAACAGTATGTGATTGAATAAATAGATAATCTACGCAAGAACATTCAAACACATGCAATTAAGAAAAAATCCCCCTCAGGGGCAAAACCATTTATTTTCACTATAATTTGTAAAAAAACGGCTTACAATCGGATTACAATGAAAATACAAGTTGACTAAGAATTACCCTCGGGTATCGGATTCTGTAGTCGCCGCTGGAATTATCCCTTTCCAGTAGGGCTGCAATGAAGAAGAAGAAGAACGGTCTCCTCCACAAGGGTTGAACAAACCAAAGTTGTGTTCTTGGGTTGCAAAAGGATTCACAAAGGTTTGGCAATGATGTGTGAATCAAAACATGAGTCTCGGGACTCAAAAATATGAAGATTAGATGTATTTGGACTCTCAAATTCGTCTCCTAAAGTCTTGCAAAACAACTCCCCCGAAGTTGGTATTTATAGGAAAAAATATGAAGAGTCTCACGTTCTTAAAACTCTAAAATTCTATCCAGCGTACAAAAAAAATAACATTCTTTAAGGAATTTTCTCTATCTTCAAAAGGTCATAACTCATTCACCGTAGCTCGGATTGAGGTGCCGTTTTTTCCAGTATCTTCGTTGCGGCGAGCTCTTCAACTTTCTAGTTGACCAGACCTCCGAACTATGGATGTGAAATTACGAAAATGCCCTTGAACTCTCCTATTGTGCCTTTTTTTTTTTCACTATTTTGACTTCCCTTGCGTACCACTTGCATTAAGTCCCTAAAATCATGGAACGTGAAGTCATTGAGGCAGATGTGGGACATATTAGTGGAGATAATGCATGCTTGATTCCCGGAATTCGGATAGAGGCCGTCATGTGAGATCGTGAGGAGACGTGCCAAATGTAGCGGCGTACGACATAAATAAATGAAACATTTCGGACATGTGAAAAATGTCCTTACAAATCTCCCCCTATGTCTATGCCGGTACATACATAAAAAATCCGAATTATCAAATATGAAATTGCCTATACAAATCTACCCTCCCATGAACCCAAAACTGGAAAAGGTACAAATGAATAGTCTTCATCGTTTGTTCTTTAATTCTTCAGGAATCTCAAAACTTTTCTCATCAGGGTGTGCAACATATAGATCTGCAATCTTCATACCTACACACATGAGACAAAGCAAATACCACGTGACATATCGAGTTTGAAATGAGATAACATGGGTATCAATATATGATAAAAATATAAGCAACATCTCAAAAACTCCCCCAGAATTCAAACTCAGAATTCAAACTCCCCCATAATATGATAATTCTTTCTCCCCCTTTTTATGATGTCCCCAAATGGACAAATTAGAGAAATAAATCAAATAAGCAAGTGCGGGGTGTCACTAGGATAAAAACACACCATGAATAAACAGAAAGCAACCAAGTCAATGATAGCGTAAATGAAGTGGTGTGATCAAATTCGATAGGAAAATCAATGCATACAAACATGACATATGTGCACGATGAATATTGGATATTCCTAGCGAATGAACTCAAATGCTTCCTTTGGTGTAAAAGAGTGACAATATAAGATATTGACTCAATCAAATCAACAAATTAAAGCTCAAAATGATTTTCACACCAATAACGTCCAAAATGATTTTATGCTTTTTCAGGACTTTCAAGGAAGTGCAAACCCGTTTAGATTCTCCAACCAAACTTCCTCAGATATTGTATTGAATAGAGGCATTCTAAATTCTCAAACTTTGGAGAATTGATGGTGAAACCTAAGTGGCCCATATTTGCCATGAATTGCTTTTTATTGCCTTTAAATTTTTTCGGGCTCTTTTAACCTCTTTGGACCTCGGATATTAAAATTCCTCCATTTTTTAGGTCCTTTTTAACAGTGGCTTTTGCGCAAAGGATAGGTGATTACCTTTCGCAGCCCCTCCCCATTATACAAAAACACACAGTCTCACCAAAACGGTTTTTACATGCATTCCAATCTTGTCAAGTTTTATCGCATATTGTACATTGTATAAACATGATTGAGATGAAAACACGCAAGCCAACATGAGATAGACAAGTGCAATAATCAAATATAGCCGTGCATGTGTGCAATAAAGGATATAGGAGTCAAACATGTAGGAAGATATCACTAATTACATCTCAAAGACTCCAATCAATGTAAAGCACATGGATGAAATGATGTAGCCTCTCAAATCTCTATCAAACAGTCACATGGATAAATGGAATGAAGTTGTGACTTGGCTATCTTACATGCTCATCCATAAAAGAAGAAAAATACAAAAATCTTTTTGGATTTTTTCAAAAATTTGGAAAAAAAAGAAATAAAATCTTTTTGTGCTTTTCTCAAAATTTTTCTTAAAGGAAAATCTTTTTGTATTTTTTTTCAAAAGAAATATAAAAAGCAAAAGGAATAAAACAAAGCTGTACAACAAAGTAATGGTACATATAAAACAGACTAGCAATAGGAAGCATATGATATGAACATGAAGAAGCATCCTATTCTAGACATAGACCAACCCCTCAGTCAACTGTGCAAATCCCTAAAGATTTCCTAAGACTCTCAAATCTAAGGGCATCTAAAGGTTTCGTGAAAATATCGGCTAACTGACGGTCGGTAGGAACAAAACTCAGGGATACGACTTTCTCTTCAACTAACTGACGAATAAAGTGCTCACGTATCCTGATGTGTTTTGTGCGCGAATGCTGAACTATATTGCGGGATATGTGTATCGCGCTCGTGTTATCACAGGAAATGGTCATGGTGTCCTGTGATATCCCATAATCCTCCAGCATTTGCTTCATCCACAAGAGTTGTGTGCAACAACTCCCGGCGGCTATGTACTCAGCCTCCGCAGTGGACAAAGAGATGAAATTTTGCTTCTTGCTCAGCCAGGAGACAAGAGCAGAACCAAAATAGAAACACCCACCAGAAGTGCTCCTACATCCATCTACATCCCCAGCCCAATCGGCATCCGAGTAGGCGGACAGACGGTCATCGGTATCAAAGGAATACCAAATCCCGTATGAGAGAGTCCCACTTACGTATTTAATAATACGTTTTAGAGCAAGAAAATGTGACTCTTTTGGGGATGCCTGATAACGCGCACAGACTCCAACACTAAAGGCGATGTCGGGACGACTAGCAGTTAAGTAGAGGAGACTACCTATCATACTTCGATATAAGGTTTGCTCTACGTCCTTGCCTGAAGTGTCCTTACTAAGCTTGGTAGTGGTACTCATAGGTGTACGTGCATGCTTAGCGGAGTCTAAACCAAATTTCTTCACTAGGTCTCTAGCATACTTGGATTGGGAGATGAACATCCCATCCTCTAGCTGACGAACCTGGAGACCAAGGAAGAATGTAAGCTCACCAACCATGCTCATCTCAAACTCACTTTTCATCTCCTCCTCAAAGTGGTGAGCATGCTGAGAGCATGTGGATCCAAAGACTATGTCGTCCACATAGACCTGGGCAACCAAAATAGCACCGTCATCTCTCCTGACAAACAACTTCATATCTAATCCCCCTCTCTTGAAGCCACGAGCTAAGAGATAAGAAGTAAGCCTCTCGTACCAAGCACGGGGTGCTTGCTTCAAACCATACAAGGCTTTCCTCAGATAGTAGATGTGCTCAGGGTGCTGCGGGTCTTCAAACCCTTTTGGTTGTTCCACATAAACCTCCTCCTGTAGAATGCCATTCAAAAAGGCACTCTTGACATCCATCTTATACACCTTGAAGCGCAGATGACATGCGATGGCGAGCAGAAGACGGACGAACTCAAGCCTCGCAACAGGAGCAAATGTCTCCCCAAAGTCTACACCCTCTATCTGTGTGTAGCCTTGAGCGACCAACCTAGCCTTATTTCGGATTTTGGTACCATTTTCATCCATTTTGTTCTTAAAAATCCACCGGGTACCTATCACATTAATCTCACTAGGTCGGGGGACAAGTTCCCAGACATCATTCTTTTTAAACTGAAGCAACTCATCCTGCATAGCAGATATCCAGTGTTCATCCTTGAGTGCTTCTTTATGGTTCTTGGGCTCGACTTTGGACGTGTAGCAAATATGGCTAACAACGTTCTGTAGCTGAGCACGAGTCTTGACCCCTAGAGTGGGATCACCAACAATGGCTGAAGGGTCATGACTCTTGTGAACCCAAACAGGTGTGTCCCCTAACACAGGAGTAGGGTCCACAGAGTGTGAGAGAGGAACAGGTAAATCACTGTCAGAACAATCCTCATCCTCACACTGAAGGTTAGGTTCAATAACCGTCGGAGGTTCGTCATCTTGCACGGTGACGTTTATTGATTCCATAATCTTAAAGCTCTTCAGGTTAAAAACCCGGTATGCTCTGCTATTCGATGAATATCCTAGAAATATTCCCTCGTCGCTTCGGGAGTCAAACTTTCCTAATTGCTCTTTATCCCGTAGGATGTAGCATTTACTCCCAAAGACACGGAAATATGCCAGGTTGGGCTTCTTGCCAGTCCACAACTCATAAGGAGTGTGAAGTGTGTGTGGACGCAGATACACCCTATTCACCGTGTGGCATGCAGTAGACACTGCCTCTGTCCAAAATCTCCTAGAAACTTTACGACCTAGAAGCATAGATCTATCCATCTCTTGGATCGTTCTATTCTTTCTCTCAACAATCCCATTTTGCTGAGGAGTTCTCACAGCAGAAAACTCATGTTTGATCCCAAGGCTATCACAGTACAAATCAACCTTTGCTTCCTTGAATTCAGTGCCGTTGTCACTACGTATTCTGTTAATAGTGACACCGTGTTGATTTTGCAGGACACGGCACTTGGTCGTTAAGAAATCTACAGCATCGGATTTCTCTCTCAGAAAACCTACAATGGAGTATCTGGAGAAATCATCTACCATCACGAGGATGTACCTCTTAGCACCTAAACTCTCAGTACGAGTGGGACCCATAAGATCCATGTGAATCAACTCCAGAACACGAGAGGTGGTAATGGAATGTAACTTCCTATGAGGACTACGAATTTGTTTTCCCAACTGACAGGGTCCACAAACGGTCGAAGTTGACTTTCCAAGAGATGGTAAGCCACGTACTAGGTCCTTTTTAGATAAACGATTGAGATCTCTAACGTTCACGTGACCTAGACGTTGGTGCCACAGATCCATAGGAGTGATCGTGGCGCTGTTGCAGACAAGTGAGGATGTGGGCTCAGTCCCATAGCAATTATCCTCGGTCCTCACCCCTTGCATCGAAAGTTTACCGGCTTGATTTTAGACTTTACACGCGTCCCGGTCAAACTTTACTGCAAAGTTAGTGTCGCACAGCTGGCTAATGCTGAGAAGGTTTGCTTTCAAACCTTTGACGTACAAAACATTTTCTAGCTTAGGAAAACCAGGTAACTCGATAGTACCTCGTCCTATAATGCTAGACTTACTCCCATCTCCAAAGGTGACTCTGCCATCTTGATAATCCTCAAGAGTAGTAAAAAATGAGGCATCACCTGTCATGTGTCTGGAGCACCCACTATCAAAATACCACTGTGAGGTATTATGTGCTTTGAGAGCAACATGAACAACAAAGGCCTTTTTATCTTTCTTAGGCACCCAAGCAGAGATGACCTTTTGTTTGCCTTTGTTGGTTTTAGCTGGAATGTAAGAAGCATTCACTAACGGCGAAGACATCCGTCATAATTCTTTCATCAAACTCTGAGTCGTGGCAGCTAAGAACTCAACTCGCTCTCTCAGACTAGAAAACTCATCAGTATGTCGTGGTGGAGCAGTAGTACGTCGTGTCCGACCCATGCTATAGCAAGTTTCCCTAAGGTGGCCTTTTCTTTTGCAATAAGTACAAAAGAGCTCAGTCAAAGGCGGACCTTGGTTTGCTTTTCTTGGTCGAACTCTCCTTCGAGGTTTTTTACGGTGACCATAAGGAGTTGTAGTAAACTCAGGAACTGGTCCAGGTGCAATTTGGGACGTGGAGGCACCATCATATCCAATTCCTTGACGATCACCAAAACCTAAAGCGGGGCCGAGGAGCATCTTTCCCATCTTCCCAGATCTGTCCTCGATTTTTACCTTGACTTCCCGTGCTTTCTCAAGATCATGAGTCAGCTGGGCAACAAGGGCTTCAAGTTTCTTCCGAGTCTCCACGGAGGAATGGAGCTGACTCGTAAGACTAGCCACTTGCTTGATCAAGTCCCCTCTCTCTTTCTCTAGAGTACTCTCTCTCTCTCTAAACAAATTCTCATTCTCGACACATGTAGACTCTCTCTCTCTCAGGGCGGTGCAGGTGGAGAACTCTCTTTCTCTCGCTTTCTTTAAATCTTCCTCTAGGCAAGTGATCTTAAGAACTAACGCTTTGTTACGCTTTTTAGTTTTAAAAGATTCAGAATATAACTCAGCGTAGGCGCGTTGTATATCACTCTCGCTCTCACTTGTGTCATCCTCCCCCTCACTCACATCGCTCTCACTGTCGAGGTGTCCCTGTGAAGCATCATCCTCAATGTCGTGAGGAGAACTAGGAGTGCTCACTTGGCTGGCCATGAATGCGGTGAAGTTACACTCATGCGGTGACTCATCTCCAGAATCCACCGTCTCGACCTCACTGTCGTCACTAAGGGTAGCATTAAGAACAACTTTCCCTTTCTCTCTATTCAGACGATTGGCACACTCAAAAACTCTATGACCCCTACCATCACACTCAAAACATCTCTCACTTTCTTTCAGAGGAGGATTTTTGGAAACTTTTTCATTTTTCTTTTCAAACTTATTTTTCTCAAATTTCTTTTTATCTTTAAAATTGCCATTTTTCTTAAATTTGAGAATCCTCTTGAATTTTTTTGCGAAAAGAGCCAAATCATCTAAGTCAAAATCGCACTCAGAATCTGACGTGTCAGTCTCTCTCTTTCTAGATGACTCTACCCTCTTTCTAGCTGACCCCTCACTCCTTCTCTCTTGGGCTTTAAGAGCAATTCCCTTATCTTTAGATTTAGCATTTTTAGGGAACATATCAATTTCATAAGTTTGCAAATCTCCTACAAGTTCTTCCAATTTTAGCGTATTTAAATTACCTATAGAATTTAGCACAGTGACTTTAGGGATAAAACGCTTAGGCAAAGAACGAAGAATCTTTTTAACAACTCTAGCATTCAGAATTTGTTCACCAAGATTAAAACTAGTATTCACAATGTCAGAAAGTCTAGCATAAAATTCATCAAAGCATTCAGAATCATGCATGGTGATTGTTTCAAATTGAGTTGTCAAGTTTTGCAACTTAGACTCTTTCACAGCATTAGTTCCTTCATGGGTGAGTTGTAAAACATCCCATGCCTCTTTTGAGGTGGTACACGTCATTATGCGTTTGAATTCATCAGGTGTGATAGACCCAGAAATAGCACTTAGACCCTTAGAATTAAAAGATGACCATTTAATTTCTTCATCAGACCAAGAAATGTCAGGTTTCAAGTTGGTCACATTATCAACAGTCACGGTGGGAGGAGTCCACCCTCGTTCAACCAAAATCCAGACACGTTCATCAATGGCTTTTAAAGCCGACCTCATACGGGCTTTCCAATAAGCATAATTTGTCCCGTCAAAAATAGGCATTTTATAATATGACTTCTCCATTTGAACACGCACTTTTTCAAAAATCAATTTTTTCAGAAAATTGATATCTTAGAAAAATTTTGCGGAAAAAAAAAGGAATACGCGATAGATTAGCGTAACCTGCTCTGATACCAATTTGAGAAACGTGTGTGCTCGCGTTCAAATGATCAAACCATATATAAAACCCTTTTAACACAAACAAACCCTAAACATGCAGCAGTATGTGATTGAATAAATAGATAATCTACGCAAGAACATTCAAACACATGCAATTAAGAAAAAATCTCCCTCAGGGGCAAAACCATTTATTTTCACTATAATTTGTAAGAAAACGGCTTACAATGAAAATACAAGTTGACTAAGAATTACCCTCGGGTATCGGATTCTGTAGTCGCGACTGAAATTATCCCTTTCCAGTAGGGCTGCAATGAAGAAGAAGAACGGTCTCCTCCACAAGGGTTGAACAAACCAAAGTTGTGTTCTTGGGTTGCAAAAGGATTCACAAAGGTTTGACAATGATGTGTGAATCAAACCATGAGTCTTGGGACTCAAAAATATGAAGACTAGATGTATTTGGACTCTCAAATTCGTCTCCTAAAGTCTTGCAAAACAACTCCCCCGAAGTTGGTATTTATAGGAAAAAATATGAAGAGTCCCACGTTCTTAAAACTCTAAAATTCTATCCAGCGTACAAAAAAAACAGCATTCTTTAAGGAATTTTCTCTATCTTCAAAAGGTCATAACTCCTTCACCGTAGCTCGGATTGAGGTGCCGTTTTTTCCAGTATCTTCGTTGCGGCGAGCTCTTCAACTTTCTAGTTGACCAGACCTCCGAACTATGGATGTGAAATTACGAAAATGCCCTTGAACTCTCCTATTGTGTCTTTTTTTTCACTGTTTTGACTTCCCTTGCGTACCACTTGCATTAAATCCCTAAAATCTTGGAACGTGAAGTCATTGAGGCAGATGTGGGACATATTAGTGGAGATAATGCATGCTTGATTCCCGGAATTCGGATAGAGGCCGTCATGTGAGATCGTGAGGAGACGTGCCAAATGTAGCGGCGTACGACATAAATAAATGAAACATTTCGGACATGTGAAAAATGTCCTTACAAGAAGGAAGTCCATTGCTTTCCTTGAATACCATTTGTGTTATATGTATATACTCGAGCCATGGTTCCCTATAATATTTTTGAATTTTATTGATCTAAAGGTGCGTTTGATTTTAAAGATAGATGGTAAAGTAGAATTATCCCAAGCTAAAATTTCATCTTTTGTTTTTGATTCTAATAATCCCAAGCTAAACTTTCATCTTTTGTGTTTTTGATTATAACTAGAGGCATATAACAAATAGTTCCTTGAATATTTTTAATACATGTTTTTTTTTTTGTTCCAAAAAGCCCCTCACCGTATAAATACACTAAAAAAAAGAGTTCCGGTGAGGCTCACCGGAGCTCTGACGGTGGGGGTGGGGTGGGGTGGGAGGGGGGCGATAGGGCGGGGGTGTCACTAGTGCGAACCTTTAAAAATAAGAGAATATTGGTTAAATGGGTGTTTGAGGGATTTTTTGGAACAAAATAAAAAGATTTGGACTAAATATGTATTAAAAAATGTTGGAGGCATCTTTTGGTAATTGATCCTATGACAAATTATAAAAAAATGTTTTGCTTATTTTCGGTGGTTTTTTTCTCCTATGGCCCATTGCCTATGGGTGGATTGTGAAAGTTGGAAAAGGGAAAAATTAAAGCTATAGCCATTGGCGGGTGATAAATTTGAATTTTCAGGCTAATAGTGAGTATTAGAAACGCCTTATTTACATGGTGTGGGAGCTCCCAAACACACCTTAAGTGATCTCAAAGTTGATATATATTGTTATATCACCGTAATTTGAACAAAATTAAAACTCAATGTATACGTGACAATCTCGAAGTGTTTTTTACTCCACAAAAAGTAGGATGTGTGGGTCACAAAGCATTCTGTGATTAGTACATGTACATTTAGTTTGTATTTTGTTCAAAATGACTAACCGAATAAAGTTTTCCTTATTTATGCCACCATTATTATGTTTGCTAATAAGGTTTGGGAAATTTTTGTGCATTTTAGGACCAGTTGAAGCCTAGAGATTGTCAGACGGATTTGAATTCTTATCCTTGTACACGACTCAAGCGTTCTTGGTTTTGAAAATTCCTAGTTTTCATCCCACACAACATTCCCAGACGAATTACATTTTATTAGTCTACTAGATTTAAAGCCGCGCGATGCGCGGGTTAGGAGATTTTGATAGTCGATATATACCTTAAGTGTATACTTTTTGTCTTTGATATTCTTGTGTGTAACAATGTTGATTACAATGTTGTCATTATGTTTGAAAAAAATCTTTAATTTCATATACTAAAAATTTCTGAAGTTTAAATTATTAAGGAACTTTTATAAATAAAATATCCAATCAATATATGATTTGACCAATAAAAATTTGAGAAAATCTGGACATAAATTAGGTAAAAAACAAAATCGTAAACAAAATACAAAGTAAATATGATCACAACACTCATAGAATTTAAAAATTGAACTTCGTAATCAATATCCACAACCATTTAAACAATGTCCATGGGAATGTTTCGCACTTTCATTGGGCCATCTAGACTAACTTCAAACAGTAGTAAAAATCCATATGCAAGTGTTACCCCAAAATACTACAATGATATTTTTTTTCTTCTCCAAGATGCAAATATATTTCCGTAGCAATCCGGCTGTTGTACGAAAGTTGAAAAAGTAATTAAAAAATGTGCAAACCTCTAATTTTACTATAAAAATAGCGTTTCCTTATAATATTACTTACATGGAGAAGTTATAAAACCTCTGATGTTAAGTTTTTATTTTATTTGTAGGAGTCTTTGATTAAGTTTTTAAATATACATTTATAAAGGAAGTTCCCTAGTGTAAGATTAATATATTTGAAAGAAAAAGCACCAAAATCCGATGGAGAAAAAGGCTGTATCTTCTTCAAAGTGAAAAAAAGTCCCTGCTGAATCATGGCAGTACTTTTAATAAACTTATTAATTCTAGCCATTCATCTATTTTTTATTTATTTCATAACCACCGCTAAACATTACAAGAGGCGAAATGGCCATCGGAGGAGAGGACGACGTCTTGGTGGCAGATGAGGTGGTGACGGGGGACGTCGTCAGGGGCGGACCCACCCCATCCCGAAGGGGTACGGCCGCACTCACAAGCTTTTCAGGAATTTTCGGTGAGTATAGGGTAAAGAAAAAAGTTATGGATCTTTGTGTAAAATTTTAAAATATAAGGCTTGCAGATAAGAGTTTTAAAACCTTGGGGTGGGTATGTAAATAAACTATTCATATATAAACCCAAAACCTCCTAAACCTATTCTCATCCCACCCCCTCTTTCAAACTCAGCCGACACACACAACCCTCTCCTCTCCCTCTCCCCTGCCCCACCGCCACCCAGCTGCCTGGAATCTTTTCTCTCCCTCCACTACGGCCAGCCACTGCCTCTCCGGCGGCCAGCACGGCACTGCCTTGCCGGCGGCAGTAACCTCCAATCCCCCTCTCGGCTGCCACGTAATTTTTTTAGCTTGTTTTATTATATCATATGATGGATATTGATTTGTTATTGTTGATAAAATTTTATGGATATTGATATTGATAAAATTAGTTAATTTGTATGAAATTTGTTGCTCAAATTTTGTTAGTAAATTTGTGTGAAATTTTAATTTAATTTGAATGAAACTTGGTATAAAACTTTGTTATTTTGTTAGGGTAATATTATGTTTGTATGAAATTTTGTGTAAAAATTTTGTTAGTTAATTTGTATCAAATTTTCCAGATTTTTCAGCCCCCGAGTATTAGCTTGCTCATTGTTAGTTTCTTAGGGTAATATTATGTTCAAATATTATATATAAAAAAATCACGAACAAAGTAGGAGTCCAAATTTAGTTATTTAATACCTCAACATTTTTAGGGTTAAAAAATGGCAAAAAAAAGTAAAAACAACCCAAAAAATTCCCCTCGGGGGCTCCCGCCCCCCGAACCCCCAGCCTCCGTTATACATTTTCGCACCCACCGACTCAAAATCCTAGGTCCGCCACTGGACGTCGTAGGTTTTTTCTACCTTTGTGAGTTGCCAGAGGATGATGGATTATGGATCATAACGGAGGATCAAAACCGCCCAGAGTTGAATCGTGAGAGTCATTGAGTTGTTTGAGGGGGAAACGAAGGATAGCGGATAGAGTTGAAACGGAGGATGGTTGTATGTGTTTGGAAACTGAAGGGGTTATGAATAGGAAGTTAAAAAGTGAGAGTGAGGTCGAGGGTTTTTATCGAGAACAGGAAGACGACGTGCCAGATAGGACAAACGAAATGAAAGGTGAGATGCTCGCTTATTAAGAACAAATATGCGCTCCTTAAAAAAATTAGGAGGTGTCACGTGGACACTTTAAGTGAGAAGGAGCCTTAATGCTTTGTATAGCTTTTTAGAGTATATATAAGATTTATCCTTTCAACGAGTTAATGTTTTTTATTTAAGAATTGAATTGATTATTATTTTAAACTTTAAGTGGATTTATATACACTAAATTTAGATAAGATTCTTGTACTTTGAGTTAAAAAATGGTAATCAATTTAATTCTTAAAAGTTAACTGTTCTAGAGAGCAGAACTTTGTTGAAGTTTGGAATCAAATCGCATAACTTTTCCACCTTTTGATATTTCAAGATTTTTGCTCATGAAACTCTTATGCAATGAAAATATGACTGAATTTCAAAATCCAACTCTATTAGCTCCCTATACACCTGTGACCCCCAAACTACACTCGATCTTTGTTGTGCGAAAGCGTGTCAACAAATGATACTGACTGTAACTCCAAATAATAATATGGCACACTCACAATAAAAGTATAATGAGTAAAAAAATACACACACAAGGGAAGAAAAAATATTTAAGCGGTTCACCAATTTGACTACGTACACTGACACTCAGATCAATTCACTGTTGTAAATGAGTTTCAAAAGAGACTCTCACAAATACACTCAAAATGAAAAATATAATGTGTATTTTTTTACACAAATGCGTATACTCAAAACTCCAAATGAACTCTTTCTCACTCTCTAACTTTTCTTAGTGTTTGATGTTTTGGTGTGTTTAATCCTTCTCAAGAGGATCCTATTTATAGCTTCTTAGAATTCACCACATCCATTGGATCAACAATGAGATGAATGGTAGAGATTAAAAATTCATTTAATGCATTCACCCACACCTATAGTAGCTTAGGTGGTTGCACATTTAATGCATTCATCCACACCTATAGTAGCTTAGGTGGTTGCACATTTAATGCATTCATCCACCACTCCAACAATCTCCACCTTGACAAAAATTTTACAGGTCGCTCTGTCAAACTTTTGCCAACCAAAAAATTGGCAATCCCATATTGGCATAGATATGCAAAGCTCCACCAAAACACGTAACCACATATTATCCAAAATGATCTGAGTAGCCTCCAAATGCGCTCATAAGCGCCGTACACCCGAAGGTGTTCAAATACGAAGAATATTGATCAAGCTTAAACAGTGTTCAAACTTGATCCTAGTAACAATCTTCGTCAGCATATCCGCGGGATTATTCACGGTTCCAATCTTCTTGAGGAGAATAGTCCCCTCATCCAAAATTTCTCGAACAAAGTGGAAAAGAACGTCGATGTGCTTTGTCCGTGAATGATGAACCTGGTTCTTGGCTAAGTGGATGGCACTCTGACTATCACAAAAGACATCTACGTGATCCTGAACAATTCCCAAGTCTGAAATCAAACCATGAAGCCAAATGGCCTCTTTAATGGCCTATGTCGCTTCTATATACTCTGCCTTTGTAGTTGACAAAGCCACCGTAGACTGTAGCGTAGACCACCAACAGACTGGGCCTCCAGCTAGTGTAAACACATAGCCAGTGGTGGACCGTCGTTTATCTAATTCGTCGACGTAATCTGAATCCACATATCCAAACACATGCTCACGAGCATGTGAATCATTCTCAAATTTCAAACCAACATTTATAGTACCATGGATGTACCGTAAGATCCATTTCACAACCTGCCAATGCATTTTTCCTAGATCATGCATGTATCTGCTCACCATACTAATAGCTTGTGAAATATCGGGCCTCGTACACACCATTGCATACATCTAATCCATTTCTGAACGTTCCTTATCTGTCTGTGGGGATTCTATAGCACTTGGCTTGAAGTGTGGGGCCAACGGAGTACTTACAACTTTGGTTTTAGAATTTATACCAAAACGTTGTAATACCTTCTTCAAATATTAGTTTTGTGACAAGCAAACAATGCCCCTGGAATATCTGCTAATTTCCATGCCAAGTATTTTCCTCGCCTCGCCTAGATCCTTCATCTCAAATTCTTGACTTAACTGAATTTTTTGTTTTTCAATCTTCACCTTGCTCTTAGAAGCAATCAGCATATCATCAACATATAAGAGAAAATAAATAAAGGATCCATCACGAAGTTTACGATAATACACATAATGATCATAGTGGCTCCTTGTGTACTGTTGCCCAAGCATAAACCGATCAAATCGCTTGTACCACTGCCTTGGGCTTTGCTTCAACCCATATAACGACTTTGCAGGCCCAATTTTCTTTACCAGCAACCTTCTACCCTTCTGGCTGAGTCATATAAATTTCCTCCTCCAAATCTCCATGTAAGAATGCAGTTTTCACGTCAAGTTGTGCCAACTCGAGATCAAACTGCGCAACTAATGCTAGCAAAAATATGAATGGAAGAATGGTTCACAACCGGGGAAAATACCTCGTTATAATCGATCCCTTCCTTCTGAGAGTAGCGTTTCACCACCAACCTATCCTTGAATCTTACATTGGCTTTCTCCGAGGATCCTTCCTTCTTGGCATATACCCGCTTGCACCCAATGGCTTTCTTCTCTTTTGGAAGTTGGAATAACTCCCAAGTCTAGTTCGTATGAAGAGATTGCATCTCCTCGTTCATCGCCTTCTTCCAATCTACACTTTCTGAGCTTCTTTTGTCTTCTTTGTAAGTAGATGGAATGTCATCTTCAACCATGGGTAGTGCATATGCCAGCATGTCAGTAATAACCCATCTAGGTTTCCTTTTTTGTCTTTCTGGTCTATTATCTGCAACATAATATGGTTGTTGAGGAGACTCATGGGCAGGATCCTCCACCTCATATGTACTTGTCTCATCAATTTCTGAATTTGTGACAAGTCTGGCCGGAACAATTGGAGTCTCAAGCTCTACCTGTTGTGGAACTTCTTTGGTTTTGCTCTCCCTAGGAGAACTCTTCATCATTGAAGATTCATCGAATGTAACATCCCTTCTATTTATGATCTTTTTCGTCTCGGGGCACCAAAGTCTATACCCCTTCACTCCATCACTAAAGCCCAAGAATATGGCTTTCTTAGCTCTAAGATCCAACTTGCTTTCCCTAACATGGAAATATGCAGGGGAGCTGAAAATACGTAAAGAACCATAATTTTTAGCAGGTTTTCCCGACCATACCTCCATGGGTGTTTTGCCCTCATTTGCAGCTGCAGGTAACCTATTAATGAGGTGACATGCATATGTAAGAGCTTCAACCCAAAATGCCTTGCCTAACCAGTATTGGATAACATGCATCGCACCTTCTCCAGCAAAGTGCGATTCATACGTTCAACCACCCCATTTTTTGTGGCGTGCCTCTTACTGTGAAATGTCGCACGATCCTCCCTTCCTGGCATACTTGCAAAAATGGGTCTGACTTATATTCACCGCCATTGTGTGACCCGAGTCTTCTAATTTTTCTGCCAGTTTTGGTCTCTATCATCATTTTCCACTTTAAGAAAATCTTCAAGACTTCATCCTTATGTCGCATAGTGTACACCCAAACTCGTCTGGAGAAGTCATCCACACAAGAAATAAAATAATGCTTACCTCCCAAAGATGAAACTTTGGTAGGTCCCCAAACATCTGTGTGAACATAATCAAGAGTCCCCTTTGTATGATGTACTGATGTGCCAAACTTTACTCTTGTCTGCTTGCCCAGAACACAATGTTCACAAAATAAAAGCTTACATGTCTTGGCACCTTTCAATAGACCTTGCTTCACTAATCCCTGCAAAGCCTTCTCTCTTGTATATCCCAAGCGTACATGCCATAATCTCGTAGCATCAGATGCAACCTCTTCTGAACTTGTTGAGACTGCCGCTGCACCTGTAACTGTATTTTCAAGGGGAAAATACAAGTTACTCTTTTTCGTTCCCTTCATCACAACCAGGGCTCCATGTGACACCTTCAGACCATCGCCTTTTAGTGTCATATCATAACCTTTAGCTGCCAAAGCGCCAAGTGAGATAAGATTTTTCTTCAGGTCCGGTATATACCAAACGTCTTCCAGCACTCTAACTATTCCACTATGCAACTTTAGTCGAATTTTTCCTATCCCTTTTGTTTGATAAGCATGATCATTGCCCATCCAAACAGCTCCACCATCTAGCTCTTTAAAACTAGAAAATCACTCCCTATTGGGACACATGTGATAGGAACAACCGAATCCAAAATCCATTCCTGGGAACTGGATCCAAATGGTGAAATAGACAAAGCAAATTCAGAATCTTCATCGTCACTCGTCGCAATGTTTGCAGTGGGGTTCTTCGTGTCCTTCTTTAACTTAGTACAATATTTCTTCCACTGCCCTTTCTGGTGACAAAAGGCGCATTCATCTTTTGTAGGAATTCTCCTACTCGAAGTTGATGCTCCACCTCTCGATTTAGATCGAGATCTTCCACGGTTGTCATTCTTCCTTTCATTTATTCTGCCACAGACCGTCAACGCTTCAGATGTTGAGTCTCTATATACCTCCTTATTCTTCTTACGAACCTCATCATTCATTAAGGTATTGGATACCTCAACATATTTTATTTCCTCCTTTCTGTACAATAGCGTGGTAATGAGATGTTCATACGAGTCAGGTAGAGAATTTAGCACTAACAGTGCTTTATTCTCATTGTCAATTTCAAAATCCAAATTTTGCAAATCAACAATAATTTTGTTAAAATTGTCGAGATGCTCAGACATAGAAATACCTTCAGCGTATTGGAACCGGAAGAGTTTCTTCTTCAAATAGAGCCAATTTTCAATGCTCTTCGTCATGTACTTGTCCTCCAGTTGTTTCCATAATTTTTGTGCCGAGGTTTCATGCATATAAGGATATTTTTTATCCTTGTCGAGATAAAGACGAATATGACCACAAGCCTTGCGGTTGATTTTTTTCTAGTCATCTTCCTTCATGTCTTCTGGCATATCTGTAAGAGCAATTTTCAGCACTTGTTGGACTAAGACATCCATAACTTCACATTGCCATATGCTGAAATTTCTTTGGCCATCAAATTTTTCTACGTCAAATTTTGCGGTTGCCATTTTTCAAACGATCACAATCACAAAAAAATGCAAATGGAAAAATTCCAAATTTAGAATTTTTTTCCAGATATGAATAGTAACCTAATGAATAGTATCATATGAATAGTACTATACGTATGGTTATTTCTCCACAAAAAAAAAAATCCAAACTGCCTAGATCGGAGGACCTTGGCTCTGATACCAATTTGTTGTGTGAAAACGTGTCAACAAATGATACTGACTGTAACCCCAAATAATATTATGGCACACTCACAATAAAAACATAATGAGTAGAAACACACACACACAAGGGAAGACAAAATGTTTAAGTGGTACACCAATTTGACTACGTCTACTAACACTGGGATCAATTCACTATTGCAAATGAGTTTCAAAAGAGACTCTCACAAATACACTCCAAATAAAAAATACAATGTGTATTTTTCTACACAAATGTGTATACTCAAAACTCCAAATGAACTCTTTTTCACTCTCTAACTCTTCGTAGTGTTTGATGTTTGGTGTGTTTAATCCTTCTCGAGAGGGTTCTATTTATAGCTTCTTGAAATTCACCACATCCATTGGATCAACAATGAGATGGATGGTAGAGATTAAAAATCCATTTAATGCATTCACCCACACCTATGGTAGCTTAGGTGGTTGCACATTTAATGCATTCATCCACACCTATAGTAGCTTAGGAGGTTGCACATTTAATGCATATATCCACCACTCCAACAATCTTAATGTAGAGGGTGAAATAAGTTTATTAGACCCTAATTTTAATAGTTTAAAGTGATTTGAAAATTTAGAAGAGAGAGAGGGAACCCCCCCCCCCCCCCCCCCACACACACACAAACACATAAAAAAAAAAAACTCCTCACTATGCCTCTCTACCTCCCTTCCCTCCCTCCCACCACCCCCACATCCGTTTCAGCTTATCCTTTCCCCTCTCGCTGCATGTGAAGAGCCTTCGGTTTCCTTCAAATTCAAAAATAAACAAAAATCCAAACCCGTCTTGTGGATCTTACATGGTTGATCAGTCGTTAGGGTAACACGAGAAAGACGTTATCATCGGCTGAAAAAGACATCTCGAAGTGCAGATCAGAGTGGATGCGACAAGAACAATTTATTTGGTGGCTGATCGGACTCGTGACTATGAAGATTTGTTGTTTATATTGTATTTCCTGGCTCCTTGGAGTCACATTTCTCGTCTCCTTTGTAAGCATTTTATCCACTTTTAGTATTGTTATCAAGCGGTGTGTTGGTTCAACTTTTCCGGAGGTTGTTTCTCTCGGGTTGGAACTTAGAAGGACTGTAGTTCCTTTGGGTTTCTCCACTTCAACTAAAGAGTATCTATTTTTAGATTCCTTAAAGTTTGAGCCACCCTCCTTAGCTCTGGTGCTTATGACATGTTTGGTGACTTTAGCACCGATTTTCTGGTGACTTCAGCACCGATTTTCTAATTTCTTTATTAATATGTATTGTGATCAGAATTTCAAACTTGTCAGTCGTAATAAAAGTCTATCTCTAGGTGTAGTTCTAGTTCTTCTTCTTATTTATATACCTTTTCTCTTTTCTTTCCACTGCTTAACTTGAGCCTGTTTAAATTAAATTGTTCTTATCTTCTTTTTATCACTTGTTACTTAATGAAATCTTTTTGGGATGCTCAAAGAAAAAAAAAAGGGGTTTCAACTGCCTATTTTAAAATATGGATATTGTCCTTGAACATATTACAACATAAACAATTTATATATTTTGAAATTATAACCATCGATCCTATCACACATGATAAATTAAGCAACGAAGTTGTCCATTCCCATGTATTGGATCACTGATATATGACATCTGTTAGAGCAACCCTTATGGGTACCGCAAACCGGTATATTTGGGATTTTTAGGTTTGCTGTGCGCAGGGTAAAAGTGCAAATTTAGACTCTCGTAGGCTAAAAAATAACAAATTTAGAATTGCACTAGTATGTTTTTTGTGGGACCCAGCTTAAACGGAAGATGATGTTCCGCGCAACAATGGAAAAATAAAAAAATAAAAAAAAATGAAAAACCTTCAGCGGAACAAGATGTTCCGCCTAGGCAATACATTAAAATCAACTATTTTCATTTTGTACCCCAAATCTTTGCAATAGTGTATGGCTGCTTTTTTTTTTTTCCTAAAATGCATGGATAATATTCAACTAAAAAGTTACATACACTATTGGGATAAATAATTTAGCTTTAAAATTTCATGGATAATAATTATATCTAATAAATTTGCTAAACTACATTACATTAAAAAAAATACTATTTTAGTAGGGTAAACTATAAAATTGTTAGTTTTATAATTATTTGTTAACTGAAATTTACTCAAAAACTCACAAAATGGAATAACAAATTTACAAATTTAACTACTGTTTTTTGGGGATGACATAGATTTTAAGATTAATATTGTGGATAAATTAACTATGCAAAAAAATTAGTCATAACAGTGGCATAAAACAATTAACTAGGCACAAAAATGAGTTGCCAAAAATTATAACTACAACTAACATTTTTTGAGATATTGTGGGTGAAATTGCAAAATGCTAAAGATGCAAAACGGAACAAGATGTTCCGCTTAACAATAAATATCCAAGCCCCTTAGGCGGAACAAGATGTTCCGCGGATGCCTTTTTTTTTAAACGTCATCGTTTCATGCGTTCGTAGGGTATATTCAGGTTTTACCCGTAGCATTTTTTACAATTTTTACCTCTTATATTTGCACTAGCAGTATCTAAATTTAGACTACCCGTAAGGGTTGCTGTTAAAAACGAAAATTATATAAAAGTTACATTTCATCTGTACATGGATCTGAAACAAAATCTCTCTTTCTTTCTCTCCGTCAACTATTCCATTCATTCTTGGTTTTCTGGTTGGTACAAAGCGGCCATATATATATATTGATTGGGTGATTTTATCACCCAACCTGTTGTAAACTTCAAATTTGTTGGACAACCCAAGCTAAATTCTGACTCAGATAACTGACAAACCACCTAAAATTTTGCCAGACCCCTTTTGTATGTAACAAGTGCATGTACATATATATAAAATTGTGGGTAATTGTTTATAGACATCCCAACCCTTGAGCCTCAGAGGCTTTCATGATTCTTAGCCTTTTACAAGACCTAATAAACATCTCCCATGGAACATCTCCAACCAACATCCAATCCCCATCTTTGTCTTCATAAGTTGGCGCATAGTCAGATCCATCGTATCCTTCTCTCTCAGAATACACACCTTCAAGAAAAATCGAAATCAGAAGCATACAAAAAACTCAATATATATATAGATCGGATGGGGTAATATAAAACACAAGATAATCTCTCGATTATCTTACCTATGGTGCAGTTGAACATATTCTGCAAGGACATGAGAAGCTCCGAGTAGCTTTTGTAAACCTTTAGATCAACTTTTCTTAAATAAGCAGCTCCATCCATGCTTACTTTCACGTACATTCCGCCACCATCGGAGTCGCTATTCATCTGCCGGATTACATTCTTTCGGTATGATCTCACCGGTGGCCATCCAACTACTTGCGTTCTGTAATTTTATTTGAGAGTTTAACACGTTAGTATTATTACCTATTTTTTTTGAATGAATAAAAAATGAAGAAGATGACTTACTTGGTGGGAGGGGAACATTGTTGGTCAGAGTCTAAAACATTACTATCCATTTCTGAGGATGATCTTTTGTTAACCCTTAAAGTTGAAGATGTTTCTCTCTCGGGATCATCGGATCCGGGTAACCCTAATCTCAGCTCTGTTGCTTTGAGATTGAGATCATCCTCGTAAATAATCACTGGCCGTTCCATCTCTTTAAAACTAGTACTAGTTTTTGTTTTTCTGAGAGTTGCAAGTGTTTGTGTTTGTGTTTGTGTTTGTGTTTGTGTTTGTGATTGTGGAGAGAGGAAATTATATAGAGAATAGGGTTAAGACAGTATCTTAGGTGAGTTATTGTGTTTGCATGAAATATCGTATTCACGCGCTTTTGCAAACACGTGGGTGGAGTGGAGTAATTGGAGGGTGACACGTAGATTAGGTGTGAGAGCGCGTGGGGGACAGGTGTGGTCATAGGCATGTAGAGATGTTGGTTACATAACAGGCAGGATTGGGTCCGGTTTAAAGAAGGGGACAACCATAACTGCCTGTATTGAATACTGTGGTCCGGGGGCCAAGGGCTCAGATTCAGCCGGACCAAGGGCTCAGATTACTCACATAACAAGTTTCTGTATTTTTAATTGCTAAATATGAGTGGTTGGTTCTACATCAACAGTATTTCCACTTTTAGCTGTCATCGGAACGGAAACTAACAACTGCACATTTATCCAAACCCATTTCTCTCTCCCTCCCACGGCAAAACTATTATCACTTTATCTTAACAAACAAACAACTTTGGCCTTTTTCACCGTATGGTAATCAAGCCTGCTGTAATCTTCTTTTTGGTTGTAAGCCGGGTATTCAAAAATTCACATCCGTCGTATTCGAATTTGAATTTGTAAATATTTATTCAAAAAAAAAAGTAAAAATAAATATAAATATGAATATTATATAAAAGTATTTGAAAAAATGTATATAAATACGAATAGTACTAATATTCGATACACATAATTCGTATTCGATGCGCAATATCCATTTTATTGAATATCCCATTTACCGGATATCCATCTCCGTCAAATATATGTTTAAAATATTAATAATAATATTAGTATTACTAATAGAATAATATTAAAAAAAATCTTAATCGTTTATTCCCTAAAACGAAACAAACACATACTCCACTCAAAACAAAAACTTATTAAAGTTATTATTTTATTGGGTATATTATAAAATACCATGTATTATTATTTTTATTAGGTATATAATCATAGAGTTACACTAAAGGTACATAACTCCCTATTACATACATCATACGCCCACTAAAGAACATATGCTCCACTCAAAACAAAAAAAATCATAATTTCATTTCATTTATCTTTCGTACAAAATAAGAGAAAATAAACTCCCATTTCACTCACAAAAATCCTCATTCCGCCACCTCCCCCTTCGCCGCATCATCCCGCCGCTGCGCATTAACCTCTCCGCTGCGCATCAACCCCTCCACTGTGCATCCCTTCCTCCTGCAACAGAAAGTTAGGAACAACAAGTATTTTATTTTAGTCCAAGCATTTTATTTTGTATCAAAAAGTCCCTCAAACACCCATTTAACAAGTATTCTCTTATTTTTAAAGGTCCTTGTCAGCGGCATGGTGAAAGAGATTCTATGGTGAAGGACTTTTTGGAGCAAAATAAAAAGACTTTGATTAAACGTGTATTAAAAAATGTTCGAAGTACTATTTGGTATATGCCCCTAAAATTTTACCATAGTAATATTAAAGCTTCACAAAAATATGTTCACACAATAAGTATCTAAAAAATAAAGCATGACAAATATTGAAGTGTCACCAAAAATATGTTTTAGCCATTTGATGATGACAAAAAGAATTAAAAAGTGTCTCAACATCAACTCTCATTCACATTCCAAAACGAATCAAAGGTTTTTGAGTAATTTTTTTTCACTATTCCAAGATAAATTATGATAAACCTCCATCTTATAAAAATATTAATGATTGTTAATAAATATATAATGGCTTAAGTATATTTAAAAATGGAAAAAAATACAAGTGCTTGAGGTGGGTAATTTATTTATGAAGCATCAAAATGTGTTTTGCCACGTGAAACATCCAATTGAGAAGATATACCACATGACTTGTGAGATACACTTTTTTCGCCCTACAAGTTAATAAATCAAACAATAATAATAATAAAAAATAATATTTAATACATCCAATAATGTTAAAATAGGTATAATAGAACACCTTTGTCTTTTTTGCTTTCTTGCTTTCTTTTCAATAAATTTCTCAGTCTAACATTATTACCTCTTAAAAGTTGTTCGATTTTTACTAGGGACGGCTAATGGTGAATGAATCATAGAGCTTCCCGTTGTACCAACATTAACATCCCCCATTCGGTTAATTATCAATGGAGTTTCTTGCCAACTTGTACAAGTTTTTATTATTTTTCATCGAAATAACTAGCTTTTAAAACCAATCCATCACCATTTGGGTCTCATATTTGTTTAACATCAAAATCTATGGGGTAAAGAAAACAAAAAAATGGTATCCCTCGGTTACTCAGGCCAAATCTTCCAAGACATTACACTTCAATGTTACCATCATTACTAATAAAAAAAGAATGATAATGAATCTTCCATATCACATCATTCTCAATATCCTTAAATTTTGGGGGTTGTTAACACTCTTAAAATTGTTTCTCAACGGGATATTTAGTTATGCATGGAATTGAACCCTTGAAAGAATCACAGTCCACTTCATTCTCTCTCACCACCCTACTACGCAATGCATTCTCATATTGTTTAACACACTGCTTCAAGGTAGTCTTATAATTGACATACCCATAAAAGAAATTCATGCTCTAGCTTCTTTGAATTGTCGACATCCCAACCCAAAATGTATCTTTAACAAAAGAAGGAATCTAACGTAGATCTCTCATTATATAACTCATACAACCACTCATTATTTTTAAGGTTAAATTTTTTAATCAACCTACTCCAACTTGCATCACATTCTATGGTTATCAAACAATCATAAACAACACAATGTGTAGTACCCTTAACTGACTCATATTGCACGCATCCCTTTAACTTTTAAGGTAACTTTTTCATAATGTGCCGTAATCACCACCTATGACGTGTATTTGGGAATACAATTTAAATAGCATTTTCATAGCTCTATCTTAACCGGTGATAATTGTCGTAGGTGAAAGATAATTCATGCATGTAAGCCATGTTTTGAAAAGATAAATAAATGTATCAGTGTCCTCATTGGATATTAATCCACATCCAAATAATATTATCTAATCATGATGATTCACATAAACAAAAGGAGCAAATGGCTCATCGTACTTGTTCGCCAAGTGCGTCGTGTCAAATAGCATCATTGAACTCCTCATTGTTGTCCTACTTCTTGCATCCATCCACAATAAATTTTTTAGTCTACCCTTATCATTAAAATCCATCATATAAAAAAATTAGCATTGTAGCGTGCATTTTTAAGAAATAATTCTAGAGTCAACATAAATGGCACATTCTCATCACCACCAATTTTTACCATACACACATTAACATCTTTATTTGGTCTTATGACCGTCTTATGATTCACCTTAAGTTTCCTTTTAGAATTTGAGGATATTTTCGATTGGTTTTGCAAAATTAAGATTTTTCAGGGCTTAATGCATGATTGTGATCAAAGTAAATTATATAAACTTTTATTCTTTCATTGTTATCTACAACTGCTCTAAGCTTAGCATTGTATTTAACCTTTTGAGTTGGGTACAACGTCGATGCATTTTTTATTATGCTCATTGGTTTTTCCTCTAGACCACACGAAATATTCATATAGTGTATTAGGCCGTTAACATATTTTTTGAAGTCCTCTTCATAAATTCCTAATTCAGATTCATTTATTAGTTGTACACCCCCTCTTCATTTTCATTAAAGTCATCAGTAATTTTTAAATCTTATTCTTTATCTTCTTCCAAGTTAGCATTCAAATAAAGATGAGGATATTGTTCACAACTTCCATATTCCATTCTAATTAAATGAAAAGAAGATAATAAAAAGAGTAAATTACCTTTTTTGTCACTGAACTATTGGTATAGTTTTTAAATGGTCCCTTATTTTATGTTTGACTCATCTTAGTCCCTAAACTATGTCACTTGTGCCAAATAAGGGATTCCGTCCATTAGACCGTTAAATGTAGACAACAAATCGACAAATTTCTTTTTTATCCTCATTTGACACCATTTATAGCCCAACAACAACATTTCCCACCCTTTGTTCTTCATTTTGGCACCAATAATTCTATATCCCACCACTTGAAGTCACAACTCAAGAAAAAAAAATGGTGGTTTATTTCTCTTGCGGCCATGTGGCTGAAAGACGTACCACGTGGACGCAACAGAATCCTGGTAGAACCTTTTTAGCGTGTTCAAGTCGTACCTAACAAGGTGGTTGCGGATTTTTTTTCTGGGAAGACATACCTTTTTAGCATGTTTGACTCATTTTTTTTTCTCAAGGTTGAAAGAGTTCGAAAGAGAGAGAAGCTATTATGGATTGTGTTGTTGTTATGTGTGTTTGTAATTTGGGTATTATTGTCTGGAAATGAGGGTGAGAAATGCAAGTGTGAAGTGAAATGATGAATGAAATGTATGTGTCATTGTAGCAACTATTTGAATCGATGAATGGAATGCATACTTTTTTTTCAATTAATGTGTGTTATTGTAATTATTTTCAATTAATGAATGAAAATGTTGCCACTGTGAAATCATAAACAATAGTATAGAAACAACCATATTGTTTACCATAAAAGAAGTTCAAACTATGCAACATTAATTACAGTTCCAAATATGGAATACTAATCCAAAAAACATCCAAAACAGTAAGAAACAACACTAAACCTTCAGTTGCATATAAAAAACATCAGTTCCAGTTGAATCCACATCAATTGCATACAAAAAATAATTAAATCTAACACTAAAGCTTCCGCTAAACACATCCAAATCTTCACTTCAAACTATTTTTGGCTCTGAGTTTATTTATTTTTTGGGACAGCCTTGTTCGTACTCTTTTTGGTTGCAACTTTTTTAGGACAACTCCTTACATTGTGGCCAAAGTAACCACACCTGTTGCATTTAATCTCGATGCCATGTTTTCCAAGCTTAGTTCCAGTTGTATCAGTTTCACCTGCTTCTTTGTTCCTCTTTTTTTTTAGTCTACCTAGTTATGCCTCAACATCAGGTGGTGTTAGTGGTTTCTTTGCAGAGGTAGGCCACAAGTCTTTGCTATTTAAGGGCATGATGAGGTTTTCATATTGTTGGAGATACTTTTCTTTGGTGTAACACTCATCCACATAGCTTTCTGGTTTATCTCATTTGTATAAAATTTCTCCTAAACCATGAATACAAGGCAGCCCACTCAACTGCCAGACCCTACAAGAGCAAGTCCTCCCCCTCAGATCAACAACAAACTGAACAAATGGAATTTTAGCTTGGAACTAAGATCCTTTATTCCATTCATAAATAAATCCCACAGACTCTTTCAGCAAGCAGCCCAGCTTTTCCTCAATTCTTGGACAAATTACACCTGGGTGTTTCACCATCTTATCTCTATTCACTTGAATTATTTTCATTATTAATTCCCTAATTGTTTCCATCATTGAGATAATAGGATTATCCCTTGCATCAGCTGTGAAATTGTTGAAGACTTCATAGTGGTTGTTTATGAGAATATCACATTTTGATTAGGTAGATAGGTGGGACCTACTCCAATTGTTTGGTAGTAGCATTGTATCCATCCATATGTATGCTTTTTCAGAAACCTGCTTCACTTGTTCCATGGATTGGCTGTAATATACTGATGTACTTGCTTTGGTACATTTTCAGAACAAATCTTTCAATTGTTTTCCCCTTAACTCCTTCTTAAAATTGTTGTGGTGGTGCCTAACACAAAATCTCAGCTCACATTAGGGGACAACAAGTTGAAGAGCTGGTACCAAACCCTGCAGGCGTATAGAATTTTAGTTACTTTGAATATTTTGCATGAAAGTAAATAAATGTTTTACATGAAAGCAAATGTATTTTTCATGAAATAAAATTTAGAGGTTTACCTTCTGCTGATCACACATAAAAGTGAATTTAGATTCATTTCCCATCCCAACATCATCACACAATAACTCCAAAAATCACATCCAAGAACTCTTACACTCTTTCTCCACTGCAGCATAAGCAAATGGCCAAATGCCATTATTTGCGTCTACAACAATAGCTGCTAGTAGTTGACTAGGGTAGGGACCCTTTAAGAAGCAAACATCTAGACTAATAATAGGTCTACAAGATTCAAGAAATCCTTTTTAAGTGGCCCCAAAGCACAATACATTCTCTGAAATTAAAGGCTCTCATCTTCAATGCTAGCCTCATTGACATAAATTTTTATGGTGGAATCAGGCATAGCCCTTTTCAATTCAGCACAATACCTTCAAAGGTTTGCATATTGGTCTTTGGAGCATCCCTCAATAAATATTTGAGCTTTTTTCTTTGACTTATATGCTTCGTTTCTTGACACCCCAACTGTAAGGTCCCTTTTAACAGTCTCCCTAATTGCATTCAGAGGTATTTCAGGGTTTAACTTGAATGTGTCCAAGTACCTGTTTGATAACCATGAGGATATAGCAAACCTATTGGTGTAGGCTGACTTGCAAATTATGTGCACATCTACCAAAGTTTTCACTAGAAATATTTCTTCACCACTGATTTTTGAAGCATATATCCTCCATTTACACGGTGAGGCACAATTAGCTATAATCCTTCTTGTATCATTCTTTGGGAACCTAATGTCCTTTTTGTTATGAGTTGCATACTCTCTAACTGTTTGTCTAAACACATGAGTACTTGCAAACTTCTGGCAAAGTTCAAATTGAGGGTTTGCCATATCCTTTTCTGGATCAAACCAAGAAAATCTATTTTTACAAGCATTACCTCCCTCATCTTCATAAGAAGCCAAGTTAATAAGCTCACCGGAGTCATCTATTTCAAACACAAATACCAAGTTATCATCATTAACTCCCACATCCTTAACCATAACCATTTTTGCCTTTCCCTTATTTTTATCCCCTCATCTCTCTTCATTGACTCCCATATCCTCATCCATATCCATCATTTCCTTTCCCTTATTTTTATCCCCTATTATTTTTTCAATATTCTCTCTTGTATCTTCTTCACATTCAGACCTAGGACCATCATGTTCATATTGTTCTACTACTATTTCATCAAAACCTATCCTAAGTACCCCAAGATCAAAGCACAAATCATCTTTACGCATATCCATGTACAAATCAACCTTCCTATATGTAGGAACCCACTTACACATTTCCAACACATCCATGTCACTTTCTATTTTGTACAAACCAAACCTTAAACCCAAATCTGGATCCTTGTACCACAATTGGTTGGGATTATGACATCCTAATTTCCGAAGCATTTCATACAAGTCTTGGAGTGATAGTCTATCTGGATCACAAAAATCAAAATGGTTGACAAGTCCACCAACATATGATTTGTCTAGTTTATCATCAAAACAGCCACTATGGTGCAACGCAACAGTGAAATATGTCTCACTTTCATCTGCAATAACACATGCATAATGAAAAAAGGGTAGAAAAATGCAATTTTATGAGGCATACACATACTGAAAAAAGGGTTTTTGATGAGAAAAAATGGGTTATTGCAGACAATAACTCTATTAGGTAAAAAAATTACAGAAAAATTAGGGTTTTTGATGTATAAGATAACGATCAACCACAATGTCAAGCAGAATAACTAAATAAATTCCCCTACTCTTAACTGAAAGACCAAAAATATGGAATTTCACATACCATATAGCGTTTGAGGATCGATGAGCAAATCTTCAGGAAGAACACAACACAAGTTCCACTCCATTTTGTACATGAACAATTTCAATGTTGGGTTGAGCAGTAGAGAGTTTAGGGATTTTGCATGTGGATGATCATAGAATGCCAACCGTTTCAAACATTGGGAGTAAATATGGGAATGCCCTTATAAAATTGACATATGAGAATCACATGTCGATTTGCTGTCTACATTAATGGCCTTATGGACGAAATCCCTTATTTGGCACAAGTGACATAGTTTAGGGACTAAGATGAGTCAAACATAAGATAAGGGACCATTAAAAACTATACCAATAGTTCAGTGACCAAAAAGGTAATTTACTCTAATAAAAAATTCGCACTATTCATAACCTAATTAAAAAAAAGAATTTACATTAAAATCCAAAATTACAATAAAAAATATTATAGTCGCTGCAACCTTAACTATGTACATGAAAGAAAAAAAACATTTACATCTTAATAATATATATAATATATAGAGGAATGAAAAAGATAGAATGTAAAAAATATACATTCTCTTTGAGGTAAAAAATGGTGGAATAGTGTGGGAGAGGAAAAGTTGATGGTACTTTGTGAGGAGAGAGAGAACGTGAATTTGGGTGAGAAAGTGAAATGAGTAACTTTTTGAATAGTGTGAGTTATTTACTCAAACATCTTTTCCTTCTCTCATTTTTCCTTTTTGTACATTACTTTTTTCGACACATGTGGAAATATATATTAATTGAATAACTTAAGTTTTGTGTAAAACTGGATAAAGCGGTTTCTATTTTGTTTAATAGTACGGTACAAATAGAATTATTCTTTGGGAAAATACATACTTTGGATTAAGGTTGAATCATTTTTGTTCCACAACAAACATAATAATTTTGAGTTTTTTTCCCGCTGCTCTAAGATAATATCATAAAAAGGTTTACCCTTACTTTATAGAATGTTAAACTTACCTCTCTCTTTTAACAAACTTCTAATATTGTTAACTATCCTCGATAATTGATAATTAAGCTCACCCTTATAGTTTAGAAACCAAAATACGCTTCAAACCAATTCATCTTATTTCTTAAACAAGCCCTTACATTAAAAACCCTAATTTTATTGAAGGCAACTAATTCTCCCAAATAAACACAAACACAACAAACACAAATCAAATATACATTCACCATCTATTTTAAAAGAACATTAATTAATATCCACCATCATCGTAAACCAAACATTGATTTAAAATGAACACAAACCCAAATCAACCATTGTTTTCGATGCCATGAACTAATTTCAAAGTAGGAATCCAAACAACCCTTAATTATGGAAAAATATATATGATTTTTATGTGTTCATATAAGACTCAATTTCGAAATCATTTTGGATCTCTAACAAATGTTTTCAAAATCATAGATATATAATCGATTTGGTTTGATCTAACTGGCTTGGGTTCAATTGATTTGAGTGTGATATGTATTTTCATAATCTCTGTAACTTTTATAAACTTGTGATATTATGCAGGTCTAACTTAGTCAACAGTTAGACTTGAATCTCACCCTTAGTCTTGTTCAATACATTTATAATGTACCGGTATAATTTTCTTGGAATTATCAAATAAGTTCCCGAATCATCATACATGTTCTCTTAGTTAAGATAAACTAGTAAGGTTATACACACAACTTTACCAATAGAATTTTAATTCCCTATCTAGGATGTAAACTGCTTAATTGTATTAGAATCAGATTTATAATATTCAGTGATAATGACGAATCCAACTCACCAGAATTCCTATTAAGTATAATAGACCAACATATACATTATATTCAAAACAAATATAACACATTCTTACAAACATAATTCATATTTCAAAATGAACTATGAGAACACTTTATTAAAAATTAAATGTCATAAACATGATTTTTAGAATAAAATACCAATAATCTCTCACTTATTAAATCCACATGCCCATGAATCTAACACCTATTCGCTTTACGTGACTACCAAAATATTTAGGCCGTAATCTCTACGTTAAAGGACGTGCGAGGGTATCCTTAATTGAAGTTATGGTAATAATGACGTCGCGTCTTCACACGAGATCCCATACCAGGCGATACTTGATATTAATGTCCTTAATCATCTTAAGAGCGTTGGGTTATATAGAGTTAGAAACCACTCCACTATTATCATAGAAAAGTGTAATAGTCGGCTACATTGAAGGAACCACACCAAAATCACTTAGGAAGTTCCAGAGCTGAACAACATCCTTTCCTACCTTCGAAGTGACAATATGATCGAGCTAAACTACAACTACACTTGTGATGCAACTATAGCGGTAAGTCGGGTATCGTAAGAAATTCACAGGGAATGTCGTCTAGATTTTAGTTGATTTATTACTTCGGGAATAAAAGTGTAAAAGGTAATATGTTGGAAATGGTGAAAAGGGAAAAAAAGAAAAGTTAGAACTAAATTACAACTAATTCAAACGAGATTCGAGATCGCAGTCCTGCCCCGAGATAAACAACGCATAGTTAGAATTTCGGTTCAAAAGCTATTTAACCGAGCATTTCAATTAAGGATAAACAACACACAATAAGGAATCCAATCCAAAGTTGCAAGATTAAACATTTAACAGAAAATGATCACGCGCGGATTAAATTCAGATTATCGCTATAAACAATAACGTTGCAGACAAAGAAAGTGAAACGTATAACAATTCGACTTTGATACGCGAGGTTTCAATCAAACGCAATTTTAAACAAAATCTAACTTTCGGAGCTCAATACCCATTAATGGCGGAAACGCAATCCCAACCCGTTATCTACGGGCTAGACATGATTAAAACTAAATTAAACAACAAATAAACTAAGAAAAGCAATAAATAAAAATAATAAAAGATTAACTAGGCACGGAAATATAAAGACAACAATGGAAATTAAGCAAGAACGAGGAAATAACAACTATATTAATGGTAGGGATAATGAATAGTATAACTTACAAAACCCAAATGGGTACAACCCCAAAGAGAAATGAAGATGAGCTCCAAAAACCGAAACCCTAAACTAATTAAAATGAAAGATGCACCTTAAAAATGAAGAGGAAATGTTTATATAGTAAAACTATAGTTGCAAACTTGCAAATAAAAGAAAACTGAATCTGTAGGACCGAATCGATTCAGTTGTATCCGAATTGATTCGAAAAGGGATATCTGGTGCATTATCTTCAATCGAACCGATTCAGCAAAGGGAAATTTGGATGCTGACCTTGAACGAATCGATTGTACAAGGGCCGAATCGATTTACACCCGTAGGATTTGTTTTCGTTCCCATGTTTTGGCTTGTTTATATTTCTCTTTCGCCCAAAGTCTCGTAACTTCTTCGTTCGGACTCAGATTCACACATCATTTACGACCACGCGAAGCTTGCTCAGAGAGCTACAACTTCCTTGAAGATGTTGGGCTAGATGCCCAAACTGTTAAATGTTCAGATTGCTATTGCGCGTGCGAATGTGTACGAAACTTCGTCGGAATGCATCCAAACTTCACACTAAGTGCCGAAATACCTACAAAAGCTCAATTAACGCCTACAAATCCTAGGTTGTCTGATTAATGAGATTAATTATAGGAATTAAGGTAACCAAAGGGGCTAAAATGCGTAAGTTAACGGACGCAAATATGCAATATTCATACCGTATCACACCCCCTAACTTACACATTGCTAGTTCCTATCAATGAAATAGGAAACAAAAGGAACTACAATTAAACCAAGAGACAAGAGTTATATACAAAAAGGATAAAAGCCACTTTCGTGAGCGAACGATTGCATTTAGCCTATGCAATAAGACGTTAAACCCCTAGGTTATCCTAGTGGACGAGTGTCATCTCGTGAGGGTTTTCAGGGATGAAACCCACAAACATCATATAGTTTCCTCAAAATATGCCCAATCAATATGCCACGAACTCAACAATAACGAATAAGATTTCAACATGCTATTAAAAAAGTGAATGAATTCACACAAAAGTCCTTAGTTATTAACATTATAGAACAAACTTAGTGGAATTGAAACATTAAAAGTTGGAGGCAGGCGAGCACATGCATAGTATGATTTGGCAAAAACTTAAATAAACCGGATAAGCGTAAAAGCATGCACATAATCCGATCCTCATCGATAATTACACTCAACAAATGAATTCACTATGAAAATGGAGGTAATACACCGGTCATGTGGGCATCAAGAGTAAATGTAAATGGACACTAGGACGTGCATATATCACAAATGAAAAACGCTCTATAGAAAGTGAAAAATAGTAATCTTAATGAAAGATACCGCTCATTAAAGGAGGCAAAAGGAGGTAAAAGTATTTTCATAGATTATCAAAGCTATTTAAACTTTTAAATTAAATTCACCCTAGGATCACATAGGACTTGTATAGGGTTGTAATGTACGTTTGGGGTTAAGGTACACAATGAAAGGTATATGTACGTATTAAAAGTGTTCGGGGATGAAAACTCAAGATAATGGAAGATTGCGGACAATTCCAAAATTGGAAAACAAGTTCCCTAACAAGTATTAAATATAACAATATGAGAGTAATCAAATCTTATTGAACACTATATACATCAACTTTCTCTTTTCTTCTTTTTCTCATGTATTTCTTTTGTTTTCTTTTGTTTTCCACTTCTCCTTTTCTATTTTCCACTTATTTTTTTCTTCACTTTTCTCACTCTTTTCATGCTTAATTGCAACCGCAAGACAATAACATCATTCAATCCCGATTAACATTCTAAACAAAGGTATGGAAGGTATTATGTATGACCTATAACTCCAATGTGGAGTTGGTTATGAGATTTTAGGGTTATGAAACGAAAGGCTATATTAAGGTTCAAAGGGGTTGGCTAGGGAAATATATAAGGTCAGGTCAAGGCCAATATGGGTGTTATAACAAAGATGGCCTATGATCATTTCCTAAAGTTTAGGCAATTCTCGACTCAAAATAACTTTGAAAATTATGCTCAAGTAACACATTTTATAAATGAACTCAATTAATGAACGATCAAATGAAAGAATAGTCAGATTACCGACGAATTCAACGTTTTCAAGGGAAAAAGAGCAGTGAATGAAGGTATTTCTCGAATCTCACTTATGTAAGTATATAAAATGCAACAAAGATTACCGAGTTATAAAAATATTAAACCAAATCAATAGAACAAGAAAAGCGCATGTGCTCATGGGATAAAGTTTAATTCATGAAGTAATTTATAATATCAATGATTTGAGGACTAAAGTTTAATAACTTCTGAAATAGAGAACATGCATCGTTGAGTTGTCAATTAGATTGGGAAATTATTGAAATTTCTCATCGGAAACAAGGCAAAATTCCCAACAAATGAGAAAAAAGAAAGAAAATATTTTTGAAATTATTCAATTTTCAACTAAAAACATGCTTTGTACCAACATGTGATCAAATCAACGGACAAAACAAAGAAACGGATAGAATATCTGACACCCCCTAACTTAAATGTTGCATTGTACTCAATCCATATTAAAAACACAACACAAAGATAGGAAAATAATGATATTACCCCAAATTGAAGCGATCCCTGGATAAGTACGAGTCCATCGAAACTACAAAACAAGTTTGTACCAAGCATAACAAAACAATAACAAAAAGTTTAACTAAATACACTAGAATATAAGTGAAAGGAAAGAAAATTAAAAAGAAAGAATGACATAAAATAAAAAGCTAACTATTTACAACCTATAATTTGGACTTCTAACTAACTATATACTAGAAGTCTAAATTTTTAAGGGTCCGCCCAAAATACGATTTGGCTTTGAGGGATAAGCGGTGGACCCTCCCTTCAATGCATGCCTACCGAAAAATAAGAATTTCGTTTAAACAACGAAAGGCATGTGTGAGGCGTAAGAAATGAACCATTGCCAATTATCAATTTTTAGGAGACGATGGGGGATTTGGATAAAACATGGGACAAGACCAAATTGATCTCAGGAAAATTAAAATCACCTACCCAAGGTTTTTCAATTGGAAGGGGAGGCAGGGCTAGGGCAAATGAATATCCCATGAGATGAAGCATCTCAAAATAACATTGTCGTTTAAGGATCAGTTCCAAGTCCTCAAGACTTTTAACCGATTCTTGTGATAAATTTAATTGTTCTGGAATAGTAGGGAATAGAGGAAAGGAAGGACCTTCAACCTCAGTACAGTCGAAAGAATTAATAAGAGGTTGAAATTTGAAAGTGCTTGGATCACTCTCGATTATTTCTTCCTCAAAAGGGGGTGGATGTGAAATGAAAGTTTCAACCTCAACCCGATTTTTTAAAGAAATGATTTCATTGAGCATGGTGTTAATTTCTAAAACAAAGCCTTAAAACTCTCGGATCGGTCATTTAATTACTTAATTATCAACTCATTATCAAACCAACAAGAAGACATATCATCTTCTTGTGCGGTTTGCTCATAGCTAACGGATTCCCCTCTTCCCAAAGTATTCTCCCAAGGCGATAGGGATTACTTACATACTCTTGAATTTCAAGCTCAATGCGCTCATATTCAAGAATTTCTAGGCATTCTCTCATTGTTTTGGGAGTATAACTTGGAAAACTATTCACATAACAATTAAGGTTATCTAAGAAGTTATAGCGAGACATTTCAAAATAGGCAACTCAACCGAGCGACAAGCACCAAAATTTTAATTTCTTGAAATAATCTAGCGCAAGTCAAAAAGAAAGGGGAAAATAAAGAATAAAAATATGAATAAAAGAAATATTAAGAAATAGTGAATCAACTACAATCTTTAACAAAACAATCCCCGATAATGCCACCAATTTGATCGAGCGCGAACAGTGTGCTCGTGTAAGGGCACTGTCGTTGTTTTCGGTTCACCACCTCATTGCAAAGACCTATACTACAACTACACTTATGATACAAGTATAGAGGTACGTTGAGTATCGTAAAAAATCCACAGGGAATGTCGTATAAATTTTAATTGATTTATTACTTCATGAATAAAAGTGTAAAAGGTGATATGTTGGAAATGGTTAAAAGGGAAAAAAAGAAAAGTTAAAACTAAATTACAACTAATTAAAACAAGAGTCAGGATCACATTCCCATCCCGAGATAAACAACGCATGGTAAGAATTTCGGTTCAAAAGTTATTTAACCGAGCATTTCAATTAAGCATAAACATCACACAATACGGAATCCAATCCAAAGTTGCGAGATTAAACATTTAACAGAAAATGATCACACGCGGATTAAATTCGAATTATCGCTATAAGCACTAACGTTACATGACAATGAAAGTTAAATACATCACAATCTGACTTTCTTACGTGAGGTTTCAATTATATGAAATTTAACACGAAATCCAACTTTCGGAGCTCAATACCCATTAATGGTGGAAACGCAAGCCTAACCTGTTATCTACGGGTTAGACATGATTAAAACTAAATTAAACAACAATCAGGCTAAGGAAAGCAATAAATAACGACAAGAAAAGCATAACTAGGCATAGAAATATAAAGACAACAATTGAAATTAAGCTAGAACAAGGAAATAACAACTATAGTAATGGTAGGGATAATGAATACTACAACTTACAAAATCTAAATGGCCACAACCCCAATGTGAAATGAAGATGAGCTCCCAAACCCAAACCCAAACCCAAACCCTAAACCAATTAAAATGAAAGATGTCCCTTCGAAATGAAGAGGAAATGTTTATATAGTAAAACTCTAGTGGTAAACTTGCAAATAAAAGAAAACTGAATCTGTAGGACTGAATCGATTTGGTTGTGTCCGAATTGATTGAGAAAGCGATATCTGGTGCATTGTCTTCAACCGAATCGATTCGCAGGAGGCCGAATCGATTCGACAAAGGTAAAATTAGCTATTGCCCTTGGCCGAATCGATTTTCCAAGGGCCGAATCGATTCACATCTGTAGGATTTATTTTGTTTCCCCTGTTTTCATTTGTTTGTGTTTCTCTTCCGCTCAAAGTCCTGTATTCTTCGTTCGGACTCGAATTCACGCACCGTTTGCTGCCACGCGAAGCTTTCTCAAGGGCTAAGACTTTCGTGAAGATGTTTTGCCCGATGCCCAAACTATTAAATGGTCGGATTGTCCTTGCACGTGCGAATGTGTACAGAACTTCGTCGGAATGCGTCCAAACTTCACACTAAGTGACGGAATACCTACAAAAGCTTAATTAACCCATGCAATATATATATATATATATATATATATATATATATATATATATATATCCAAATCTAAGGTTGTCTGGTTAACGAGCTTATATATATAAGTTAAGGTACCTAAGGGGGCTAAAATGTGTAAGTTAACGGGCATAAATATGCAATATTCGTTCCATATCACACACCCTAACTTACACATTCTAGTCCCTAGCAATGAAATTGGAGACAAAGAGAACTAAAATTAGACAAAAAGATAGGAGATATATACAAAAAGGATAAAAGCCACTTTCGCGGGCAAACGATTGCATTTAGCCTATGGAATAAGCCGTTAAACCCCTAGGTTACCCTAGTGGACGAGTGTCATCTCGTGAGGGTTTTTAGGGATGAAACCCACAAACATCATATAGTTTTCTCAAAATATGCCCAATCAACTTGCCACAAACTCAATAATAACGAACAAGATTTCAAAATGTTATTAGAAAAGTGAATGAATTCATACAAAAGTCCATAGTTATTAACATTATAGAATGAACTTTATAGAATTGAAACCTTAAAAGTGGGAGGCAGGCCAGCACATGCATAGTATGATTTGGCAAAAACTTATATAAACCGGATAAGCGTAAAAGCATGCACATAATCCGATCCTCATCGAGAATTACACTCAACAAATGAATTCACTATGAAAATAGAGGTAACTCACCGGACATACGGGCATCAAGAGTAAATGTAAATGGAAACTAGGACGTGCATATATCACAAATGAAGAACGCTATATAGAAAGTGAAAAATAGTAATATTAATGAAAGATACCGCTCATTAAAGGAGGCAAAAGGAGGCAAAAAGTATTTTCACAGATTATCAAAGCTATTTAAACTTTTAAATTAAATTCACCCTAGGATCACATAGGACTTTTATAGGGTTGTAATGTACGTTTGGGGTTAAGCTACACAATGAAAGGTATATGTACGTATTAAAAGTGTTTGGGGATGAAAACTCAAGATAATGGGAGATTGCGGGCAATTCCAAAATTGGAAAACAAGTTCCTAAACATGTATTAAATATGACAATAGGAGAGTAATCAAATCTTATTGAACACTATATACATCAACTTTCTCTTTTCTTCTTTTTCTCATGTATTTCTTTTGTTTTCTTTTGTTTTCCACTTCTCCTTTTCTATTTTCCACTTATTTTTTTCTTCACTTTTCTCACTCTTTTCATGCTTAATTGCAACCGCAAGACAATAACATCATTCAATCCCGATTAACATTCTAAACAAAGGTATGGAAGGTATTATGTATGGTTTATAACTCCAATGTGGGTTGGTTATGGGATTTTAGGGTTATGAAACGAAAGGCCACATTTAAGGTTCAAAGGGTTTGACTAGAGAAATATATAAAGTGAGGTCAGGGCCAATATGGGTGATACAAAAAAGATGGCCTATGATCATTTCCTAAAGTTTACGCAATTCTCGAGTCAAAACAACTTTGAAAATCATGCTCATGTAACCCATTTCATTAATGAACACAATTAATTAATGATTAAATGAAATAATAGTGAGATTATCGACGAATTCAACATTTTCAAGGAGGAAAGAGTACTGTATAACACTCACAAATGAAGGTATGTCTCAATTGTCACTTATGTAAGTATATACAACACTACACCAAAATGGGCAAATTGTCACCTTTCAGCCGACCAGCCTTGTCAAGGTCATTGACCGTGACAAAAAACACGCGTTTTATGTCACGGTCATTGACCTTGACACGACCGTGACAACTAATTGTCACGGTCAATGATCGTGACAAGGCCGTGACAAATTTACTTATCACGGACGTGTCACGGTCATTGACCGTGACAATTCTTTAAATAATTGTCAAGGTCAATGACCGTGAAAAGACCGTGACAATATTCGCAGCAAAAACCCTTTCCCCCTTCTTTTTTCCCTCCAACCGTTCCCTCCCTCTCTGTCTCTCTCTCTCGACACTGCTCTCTCTCTCTCTCTCTCTCTCTCTCTACTTTCAGGTCGATTTTCTCTCTCTCTCTCTCTTCCATTTATATACATGTGTATGTGTATGTGTATGTGTATGTGTATGTATGTGTATATGTTTATGTGTGTGCGTGTGTATATGTGTGTGCGTGTGTATATGTATGTGTATGTGTATGTATGTGTATATGTGTGTGTGGTGGTGTGTGGTGGGGGAGGGGGTGGTGGAGGGGGGCAGGGGGTGGGGGTGGGGTGGGGTGTGTGTGTGTGGTGGTGTGTGGTGGTGGAGGGGGTGGTGGAGGGGGGCAGGGGGTGGGGTGGGGTGTGTGTGTGTGTGTGTGGTGGGGTGGTGGAGGGGGGCAGGGGGTGGGGTGGTGTGTGTGTGTGTGTGTGTGGTGGTGTGTGGTGGGGGAGGGGGTGGTGGAGGGGGGCAGGGGGTGGGGTGGGGTGGGGTGTGTGTGTGCATGTGTGTGTGTGTGTTCGCGTAGGTGCGTAGGTGTGCGTGTGTGTGTGGCGGGGGCAGGGGGTGGGGGACCCATTTAATAACTCTTTAAATATTTGGAAAAAACATAATATTACAAAATTGAAACGAAATGGTATTGACGGAACTTACACATACGTTATGTAATGTGCTCTTACGTTGAAAATTATTAGATAGAAAAAGAAAAATATAAATTGAGATAACCTTAGAATCTAATTAGGCTAAAAATATAATGGCATCAACTAACATATATACACAACACTAAAAGTAGACATCAATTTTATAAATAATTGATAATAGTTGGATAATAATTGGATAATAAACATCGGGAGGGGGTGTGTGTGGCGGGGGGAGGGGGGCAGGGGGTGGGGGTGGGGCACCCATTTAATAACTCTTTAAATGTTTGGAAAAAACATAATATTACAAAATTGAAACGAAATGGTATTGATGGAACTTACACATACGTTATGTACTGTGCTCTTACGTTGAAAATTATTAGATAAAAAAAGAAAAATATAAATTGAGATAACCTTAGAATCTAATTAGGCTAAAATTATAATGGCATCAACTAACATATATACACAACACTAAAAGTAGACATCAATTTTATAAATAATTGATAATAGTTGGATAATAAACATCGGGAGGGGTTGGGGTTGGGTGGGGGTTTGAATATTATTTACATTTATATTTTTGGATATTATTTACATTCAAAATAAATAATTGATAATAGTTGGATAATAATTGGATAATAGTTGATATTTTCATTCAAAATAAATATTTCATTCAAATATATCGGATAATAATTGATATTTTCATTTAAATTGATAATAATTTTATTCATGAAATTAATTCAATTGATAATAATTTATATATATGTTTGTGTGTATATATATGTGTGTATGTGTGTATATGTGCGTGTGTGTGCATGTGTGGTGAGCCCTTCATATTTTAAAAATGTTGTTTTTATTCCTATAGAACAGCTTAGATAGTGTGTGTGTGTGTGTGTGTGTATGTGGTCAATACATGAATTTATTTTTGTATTTGAATTAACCCATGGATTTATTTTTGTATTTGAATTAACCCATGAATTTATTTTTGTATTTGAATTAACCCATTATATGAAACATACTTGAAATTAAATATAGTGCGCATAGATACTAGCATTCTAGTTCTTATGCGTACGCATTCAATAGCCCTTAGACCCATTCGAGAGTCATTACCCCTGTAATGAGATCTCTCGAATTGTCCCGTTTGGACAGTTTGAGACTGTATAATTTCTGTATAATATTCTTATTTGCTTAAAGTTGTTACTTTTGGAGGAAGTTCTGCAGTCGTATCTTAATGTTCTCTGGGTACATACTAGATTGACAAGTGTGACTGTAATTTTAATTGACCAATTGAAATAACACTCACACCTGCCAATCTACGTCGTGTACTTGGAGAACTAAGGGGATATGCTGTCGAATTTTTTTCAAATCGTAAAAATGTGCATGAGCTGTTAAGTATATTACAGAAAAATGCATTCTTGAATGGGATAGGACCACTTACCCTTTAATAGGATAATTAAATGATGGGATAATTAAATAAAACATACTATAAATTTAAGTTTTGTTTACCTTTAATAGGTGTTTAGTTGTGGTAGCTGTGATGGGATATCCGAAATACAAAGAGTGGATGGGTGAGACTAATAGAATGGGGGATGTGTTTCGCAGAGGTGCTAACGAATTTGTGAAATATGCAAAGAGATGTCGTAATGATGAAGAGTTTCCGTGTCCGTGTGCTAGGTGTAAGAATGGTAAGGTGTTTGAGTGGAAAACAGTTGAACTACATTTGTTAAGATCGGGTATGCAAGATAGTTATCGATTTTGGAGTTTTCACGGTGAATTGAAAGTTCCTTTTGTCCCCGACCAACCTTCACAACAACCTTCAACAAGTAGAATAGATGAAGAAGGGGACGACGTAGATCATAATATGTTAGAGGATTTAGTTGATGATGCGTACGGAGTTTATGAAGCTGAGGAGAATGAGGTTACTGATGATGTAGAAGATTCAAGTGCTCGTGAAGATAACACGATAAAACTTGACGATGACTAACAAAGTTTAAAATTTAAGGCGACCCAACCGTTATACTCTGGCTGTGAGAAAGATCAAACAACTTTACATGCAATGGTTGGTTTGCACAGTTTGAAGACGCAGTACGCTTTGTCTGGCAATAGCGTGGCGGGAATTCTGAAATGGGTGAAGGGCTTATTACCCAAGGTGAATACACTTCCAAATAGCTATCCTGTTATGAAGAACAGTTTGAAAGGTTTGGGAGTGAAGTATAAATCTATTCATGCTTGTGTGTATGACTGCATACTATACCGAAAGGAGTATGAAAATCTCGATCGTTGTCCGGTATGCGATGAACCTAGATATGTCCAATCTACTAGTAAGGAAGGCACAAGCTCAAAAGTGCCTAAAAAAGTATTGAAATATTTTCCCGTTGGGCCTAGATTAAAGCGATTTTTCACAGTACCATGGATTGCAGAGGCAATGACTTGGCATGCTAGGGCAGAAGTAGGGGGTAATATCATGCGTCATCCTATTGATTCTACTGCCTGGCGGAGGATGAATTATGAGTATCCCGATTTTGCTCGAGAACAACGCAACATTCGTTTGGCTATATCAACAGATGGTTTCAATCCATTTGTAAATCTAAGCACCAATCAGAGTGTATGGCCAGTGATCCTAGCCCCACTCAACCTCCCTCATTCACAGTGTATGAGACCTGAATTTTCGATGATGGCTTTATTGATACCTGGGCCAAAGGCACCAAGTGAATACATTGATATCTACCTGGCTCCTTCGGTAGAAGAATTAAATGAGTTGTGGGAAGAGGGTGTGCAATCATTTGACTCTTTTAGAAAAGAAGAGTTTACGCTGAAAGCTATGTTGATGTGGGCAATTCATGATTTTCCAGCTTATGGGACATTATCCGGATGTGTAGTACATGGTTATTTGGGGTGTCCTATTTGTGGAGAGGAGACTGAATCTCTTCATCTATCCTCTAGCTTAAAAAATGTATACCATTTCCACAGGAGGTTTTTACCCCCAGCTCATAGTTTCAGATTTGAGAAAGGTTCCAATTTTTTATTGGGCGGAGTTGAACATAGGCTACCGCCGAGGCAACTTTCGGGTTCAGAAATTGAAAGTAAATCTTCTGAATGTGGCCCAAATATGCCACGTAAGAATCCCAAATTTAAGAATGTCAAGCATAAGAAGACCCCAACTGGGAATGAAACTGAGATAAGAAAGGCATGGTCTCGGAGGTCAATTTTATTTGACTTGCCTTATTGGAAGAAAAACCCGGTGCGCCATGTATTGGATGTGATGCATGCAGAGAAGAACTTCGCTGAACATATTGTGGGTACTTGCCTTGGGGGGAGTCATTCGAAGGATGGAGAAAATGCACGAAAAGACCTTAAAACGTTAAAACTTAAACCACAACTATGGTCGAAAGAAGATAGTAGGGGAAGGACAATAATTCCCCCTGGTGCGTTTACTTTGACGAGTGAGGAAATGAAGGTGCTTCTAGACACAATATATAATTTGAAGGGCCCATCTACTTTTTCGTCCAACTTGCAAAGGATTGTGAATTATGTTACTCATGATTTACATAAGTGTAAGTCCCACGATTGGCATGTGATCATGCAATTGGTTCCTCTATTGTTTAAGCACTGTTTCTCCAAGCACAAGGATTTGCGTAGGGCTATTATGCAAATTAGTATTACCTTCTCCCTCTTGTGTGAGAAGGTAGTGAATCGAGAACACATAGTGGCCGCAAAATTGGCTGTGAACGAAGCGATTTGTGTATTGGAGAAGTACTTTCCCCCAGCATTCTTTGACATAAGTGTTCACTTGTTGGTACACCTATGCGACGAGGCACTTCTTTGTGGTCCAGTTAGATATCGGTGGATGTATCCGTTTGAAAGATTGATGAAAGTTTTTAAAGATTACGTCAAGAATACGCGATATATTGCAGGATCAATTGCAGAGGAATACATCACCGTGGAGTCATCAATATATACTCGGGAATATATGCCTGACTCGACCAGCGTTGATGACACTGATGAATTACTCGATGATGGTGGTAATGTGATGGGAAAACGAGTGAAATTAACGAGTTTGCAACATGAACAAGTAGCTCGTTATCTATTTGACACACATGAAGATGTCGAAGAATGGAAAAAGTAAGTTTCGAATATTATAATGTTTAACATTATTTTAGATTATTTTATACATGATTAATTTTGTAATATGCAGTAAATATGAAGCCTGTGAGAACAATAAAAGACGAAAAATAACGGTACAATCAGACATCGAATTTAGGCTATGGTTGACACAAGAGGTAATTATAATGAAAACAGTCGTTATATAACGTTACATTACACTCAAATTTTACCACTAATATAATTAATTTATCTATATTCTCAGATCCTAAAGATGGGTGATGAAACATCAAGGCTTGCTCGTCTAGCCACTGGACCCTTGTTCGTGGCACAAGAGTACAAAAAATATCGATTGAACGGTTACATTTTTGGCGCTAAAGTGTACGAGGAAAGTACAAATGTACAGAACTCGGGAATTTCATACAAGGCTCTTACTTTCTTTCGAGCGAGCGCAAAAGATAAAAACCTCGTTGAAGCTGAAATGACTTACTATGGTGTAATCCAAAATATATTTGAATTGGATTATATAAGCTTCAAAGATGTTGTATTTTACTGTGAATGGGTAAGAGTTGAGGATAAAAATGCTTGTAAAGTTGATCCTATCACCAATTTGATCATGGTTGACTTGTCCAAGTTGAAGAGCAACGACCACGTGAGCGATGAGCCGTTTGTTTGTGCATTTCAAAAGGTTAAGCAAGTGTTTTACTCGGAGTATATCAACAACGAGCCGTGGTCAATTGTCCAACACGCGCCAAGGCGTCTAAATAGTAGTGTGGATGACTTGGCTGCTCCTACCGAATATCAATCCATTTTTGATGATAACCCGAATTTGAAACAATTTTTCAATTTGTAATAAATATTTCAATTTGTACCGAAACATCCATTTTTAATGCTTTTACTTGATCTGCACTTTATCATTTTCACTCTTGTGTAGTGTGCGTGTGTGGAGAGGAGATTAATACATAAATATTCCAACTACATCTAAGTTTTGTTTATACTAATCCATGAATATACGCTTCTTACCTTTAATAGGTGATTAGTACATAGTTATTTGGGGTGTCCTATTTGTGGAGAGGAGACTGAATCTCTTCGTCTATCCGAACACTAAGAAATGCCATAATCCTATGGAGCGATGCTCTGCAAATTCCTCCCAACCGTTATGTAACCAAACATCACCAGTTGAAGTTGTCAATTCCACTTTCCATACCCCACCACTTGGAACTTCTAGCAAAACATGGGAGACCATTGAAAGGTGGAATTGACAACTTCAACTGCTGATTTTTGGCTGCACAATGGTTGGAAGGAATTTAAAACGCATAACTCCATAGGATTATGGTATTTCTTAGTGTTTAGATATGAAGAGAATTATAATTGACACGATTGCCCGGGGTACATTAGTTGGAAGGAGGTGCCATATGAGCTCAAGTTAGCTGTTTGAGTGACACTACAGGTAATGTATTTATATTTATATGTCAATTTTGATTTCGATTTCAATTACGATTTATATTTATCTATATTTGAGGGGCGGATACTAATTTTACTTTATTTCAATTCAGGGGACAGAGAGTGGCCTTAAGGGTAGGCCACATATGGTCTATACTTATGTGGCTATTCGGACGAGAAGGGAAGGATAAGGAGGTGTTCCCGAGCGTCGGGGTACAAAATCTCTTTTCCATGCAAATAGTTTGTAGATTTGAGATAAAATGATGGTGATGTTGTTTCTTTTTAAATAGTTTCTTATTTGAATATATATTTGCATTATCTTTAGTTTGTTCGGATATATGATGTTTTGAACAGGTACAACGTTGCTATAACAGGTACAAATATACTGCTGGGCAGTGGCAGTGGCCATACTGCCCAGCAGATTTTTTTAAATTCTGCCCAGAATTGTCACGGTCATTGACCGTGACACGTCCGTGACAATTTTATCACGGACTTGTCACGGTCAATGGCCGTGAAATTTTTTTTACAAAGGGTCACGGCTTTGTCACGGTTATAAACCGTGACAAACGTGTCACGATCATTGACCTTGACACGACCGTGACACAAAACGCGAGTTTTGTGTCAAGGTCAATGACCGTGACAAAAAAAGTTGTCTCGCCTCGAAATGTCACGGTCATTGACCTTGACAAGGTGGATTTGTCAAGGTCAATGACCTTGACAAATGGGCAGATTTGGTGTAGTGCAATGCAACAAAAGACTACCGAGTTATAAGAATCTTAAACCAAATTAATGGAACGAGAAAAGCACATGTGCTCATGGGATAAAGTTTAATTCATGAAGTTATTCATAATATCAATGATTTGAGGATGAACGTCTAATAGCTTCTAAAATCGAAAATATTCATCGCTTTGTCAATTGGATCGGGCAATTATTGAAATTTCTCATCGAAAACAAGGCAAAATGCCCAAAAAGGAGAAAAAAGAAAGAAATATTTTTGAAAATTTTCAATTTTTAACAAAAAACATGATTTGTAACAACATGTAATCAAATCAATGGACAAAATAAAGAAATGGATAGAATATCCCACACCCCCTAACTTAAATATTGCATTGTCCTCAAATGTGCATTAAGAACATAACACAAAGATACGAAAATAATGATATTACCCAAAATTGAAGCGATCCACGGATAAGTACGAGTCCATTGAAATTGCAAAACTAGTTAGTACCAAGCATAACAAAAAGTTTAACTAAAAAACACTAGACTATAAGTAAAAGGAAAGAAAAATAAAAAGAAAGAAAGAAATCAAATAAAAATCTAACTATTTATAACCTATAATTTGGACTTATAACTAACAATATACTAGAACTCTTAATTTTTTAAGGTCCGCTCATAATACGTTTTGGCTTTGAGGGATAAGTGGTGGATCCTCTCTGGAATGCATGCCTACCAAAAAATAAGAATTTCGTTTGAACAATGGAAGGTATGTGTAAGGCGTAAGAAATAAACTATCGCCACTTATCAATTTTTGGGGGACGACGGGGGATTTGGATAACGGGGAACAAGACCAAATTGATCCCCAAAAATTAAAATCGCCTCCCTAAGATTTTTCAATTGGAAGGGGAGGTCGTGCTAGTGAAAGTGAATAGCCCATGAGATGAAGCATCTCAAAATAACATTCCCGTTTAAGAATCGATTCAAAGTCCTCAAGACTTTCAATCGGTTCTTGTGATAAATTTAGTTGTTCGGGAATAGTATGGAATAAAGGAAAGGAAGGAACTTCAACCTCAATACAATCGAAAGAATTAATAAGAGGTTGAAATTGAAAAGTGATTGGATCACTCCTGTTGCTCCACCGCCCCCATCCAACGTTGTCGACGCCTCCCACTCAATCCAAAAGAAGCCCATTGGATTCTTCCTTCTCAGAAAATAACCCGATGGGTGATAGGAATGACGTGATGAACTTTAAAGGTCGTTTTTTGGCATTAAGGAAAATAAACGTGGGAGTTGGTGGACCAGACAACTGGAACCTGGTTATCAAGCCGTCAAAGATGACATACACGATCAAATCTGCAAGTATTTCTCATTTCCCAATCCTTTCAAGAAGAAGATTCTATCTCGGGTTGCTGACTCATTGAGGACATATAGGAGAAACCTCCGAAAGAAATATTTCCTGAAGGAGGCATCGAGCTTCGATATTTTGTCTTTGAAAGAGAGAGTGCCTCCCAATGTTGAAATTTCGGTGGAGCAATGAAATAAGTTTTTGGAGAATTAGGCGATAGAGAAAAAGTTGGTCTAAAGGGAGCAAAAAAAAAATAGGGCATGAAAAACTCATATCCAGAGGATGGAATCCAAATCATATGAGAATTTGAAGAATGAATGGGCAAGTTGGACAACGGATGGTCCAGATGCGGGCAAAATACTAAATCAGTCCAACTTATTCGTTAAATGATAATAAATTCCCGCCGCACTTAGCTAAGACGCTAGAATCAATAGAGGCCATCAACAGTTAGTCATTTTCAAACTCTAATGATGACTTTGACCTTAAAAATGATGCCTGACTCGGACATGTGGAGATGGCAAAAGGGTGAGGACGTGAGGTGTTGGCTAACATATGCCAACAATAAAATTTCAACAGACTGCACCTCGCGTGGGCAAGTTTTCTTCGATCAAATATCATTTCTCGTCTAATAAAGAATGACAGTTCAAGATCGGTGGGGATGTTTAGGATATAAAAAATAACCCGAAAATGTTGACGAATCAAATTGGGAAACTTTTGTCGCTTTTCTAAAATTATAGGATCCCAATGCTGCCTCCTCAAGGTTACCCTTACCCGCCTCCTCAATGTTTTCCCTATCCCCCTCTTCAAGTTTCCCTTCCCAAATGCCGCTTCATCCAACATTACCCTCCCTAATGCCACCTCATCTGAGATTCCCCTCCCAAATGCCGTCTCATGCAATATTCCCCTCCCAAATTCTGACTCCTTCAACATTCCCATTCCTCGTGCTTCCGCTTGTCAGGGGACTTAGATCATCATCAACAACTCACGGTGACTATGGCAAAAAATATTATTTTAAAGACCTGAGCAATAAGAGGGTTTTTGGGGTGTGCACACTCAATTCCATGGTTGTCGAAATTCGAGTACACAACCAACCTTTGGAGACAATTAAAGCTCAAATACTGGTCGATGAAATATACGACGGTTACAGAGATGTACCTGTGCTCGCTGACTATGGGAAGGGCTAGAATTGAGGAGTTATCCAGACTCTTTTATTGCTTGGCCAATTTATCTGTTAAAAAAGGCCAAATAATATAATCTTTTGTTTCAATTGTAATAACATTTTTTTTTGTTTCAGTTGTAAGAATATTGGTTTTCTTTGAGTTTAAGAATATTAGTTTTGTTTTAGTTTTAATAATATTTCTTTTATTGCTTCAGTTGTAAGAATATTTTTTTTTCACTTGTAATAATATTTTTTTACCTATTACCACATGACCGATATTTGAAGATTATTACATGGATTTCACACTAGACAAAGAGTGAATGGGAGAGACTAACCGAATTTCAAATAATCACGTAAATAACGTTCAGAATTTATTAAATACGCTTTTAAAAATCTTTAAAGTGATAAGATTCCGTGTTCATGCACCCATTGTTTGAACAAAAAATATAAGTCATTGGAATACGTTGAGTTTCATATAATAAAGTGGGGAATCTGTCAAGCCTATAAAATATGGACATACCATGGTGAAAAAAATATAACTTATCTTCCAAAAGAATTCCCGGTACCCAACTGCGTAATAGAACCCCAACGAGTGGAAGTGGCAGATGATTCACCAATACATCATCCATTGACTGACTTAATTAATGATGCTAACACACTTGACAACTGTCAAAACCACCAACCTATGGATACGGATAATGCACATTATGTTCAACTAAATGAAAAATTTGATGTTCAATTTCAAGGAGATCGGGAATATATACAGTTGAAAGCCGATGCGGTTAGACCGTTGAATAAAGATTGCGATGAATACCACTCGGTATTATATTCAATGATTGGTTTGCATAATTTGATGAGTCAATTTTTTCTGGGAACAACGTAACCGAAATTCTTAAGTGGGTTAAAGATATTCTCCCAATAGAGAACATGTGACTAGACAATTATCCTACCGTGAAGAAGAAATTGAATGGTTTGGGTTTAAAAAAAAATCTATTCATGCATGTAAGTATGATTCATATTATACCGCAACGAGCACGAAGAGAAGGAAGAATGTCCTGTATGCAGCTAGCCTAGATATGCTATTTGTGGGAATGGAAAGGACAAAGACTGCAAAAAATCGCAAGTGATTGCAAGTCCCCTAAAGGGTTTTGAAGTATTATCCACTTGGGCCATGATTAAAATGGGTTTTTACGATATCGTGGATAGTGAAGGCCATTACATGGCACGCTCGATGCGAGGTGGGTGGAAATTTGATGCGTCCTTCGGTTGATTCACTCGTCTGGAAAATTTCAAATGCTCGACACCATGAATTTGCAAAATAACCATGCAACGTTCGTCTTGCAATCTCAACTGATGGATTTAACCCTTTCGATATTTCAAGTACTAGTCAAATTTATTGGCCATTACTCATGGTGTCTTTAAGTCTCCCTCTAACACTGTGCATGATAAAGGAGTTCACATTATTATCTTTATTGATACCCGGGTCGAAGGCTTCAGGTGATGATATTGATATATTCTTACCCCCATTAATCTAAGAACTTAAAGAGTTATGGGATAAAGGTGGGACGACAATCGACTCTCATAAAGGTGAAGAGTTCACACTTAAAGCAATGGTGATGTGGGCGATCCACGACCTTCCAGCTTATGGGACCTTGTCCGGTTGTAATGTTCATGGTTATTATGGAAGTCCCATATGTGGGGAGGAAACTAAAGCCTATTGGCTAAACCATAGTAGTAAGATGAGTTACACGGGTCATCGTAGATTTCTGCCGACCAGTAACCCTTTTAGGAATGATAAGTCTTACTTTTTATCGGTCGATCACGAGCGCAAAATGCCACCTGCTCGGCTTTCCAGTCAGTAGATCGAGGAGAAGGTGACGACTTCAACTGCAGGGAATATGTACGTAGGCAAACACCCCCAGTTTGTAAACCTAAAGCGTAAAGCTGATAGAGTTCCGAACGACCCTAGTAAAGTGAAGTCGTGGTCCAAGCGATCAATATTTTTTTATTTTCCGTATTGTTTCATCATGTAAGGCATGTAGTTGATGTAATGCACACAGAGACGAATGTTCCTGAACATCTGATAGGAACATGTGTGGGAGGATCTCATTCCAAAGATGGAGAGTGAGCCCGCCTATATCTACAAGAGATGAAAATAAAAAAAGAAATTGTGGTTAAAAAATGATCCTACAACAGGAAGAATTTCTATCCACCCCCCCCCCCCCCCCTCCCCGGGCTGCTTTCACTTTGAGTACTAGTGAGAAAAAGATCCTCTTAGACATGTTGTTTAACTTGAAGACTCCAATCAATTATTCTGGTAATTTACGTAGGGTAGTAAGTTACCAAGAAAATGACTTGAAACAGTGCAAGTCTCACGACTGACACGTAATCATCCAATTAATCTCTCTGCTATTTTGACTTTGATTTTTTGAACACATAGATCTCCGTCGGGCAGTTGTGCAAATCAGTTTGTGTTTTAGCCTACTTTGTGCAAAAGTGGTAAACATAAAGCACATTAAAGCTGCGAAATCAACTTTAGCTCAGGCAGTTTGTGTATTAGAGAAATATTTTCCTCTCTTGTTCTTCGATATCAACATCCACCAGCTTGTGCATTTATGCGATGCAACTTTATTACATGGTCCCGTTAGGTATCGTTGGATGTATCCTTTTGAGCGCTTGATGAAAATCTTCAAAGATTACGTAAAGAATACACAGTAAATTGGAGGGTCAATTATTGAAGAATACTTAACGGTGGAATCATCGCTATACGCTAGGGAACATATGCCAGAACAAGAGGTGGGGGGGGGGGGGGGGGGGTTAATTCTCGTGGAGAACGAGTGATCGAGGAACCTGCTAAGTTTGAGGACGAATTACCATTTGGGAACCCTAAAGAGGTGAAACCCACAAATCTACAATACGAGTAAGCAGCTTGTTATATCTTCGAATCGCAAGATGAAGTCGAAGACTATAGAAAGTGAGTATCTACTGAATGTAACAACCCGTAAATTCAAGAGCTTTGAATTTAATTAATTTTGGGCGGCAAATTTAATCATTTTGGGAGATATGAAACTTATTCACTTTTGGAGACATTTTAATTTATAATTTGGAGAAATTATTTAAATTGGTGGATTAATTTAATTTGGCAAATTAAAATTAAAATTATACAGATTATTTTGTGTGGCATTTTTGGAAGTAAAAAATTTGAGTATGTTATAACGTAAGTCAGATGGCAATTCTGAATGCACGGTTGACTCTGGATAGTTCGAAATAGTCAAAAAAGAGTACCCGGGGGTAGTAATCGGGTCTCGGGGTATTTTTAAGCATAATCGGGTCCACACGGGAGTGTTTGGGCCCTTTTAATTAAACCCATTAGACTAGAAACGGAATTAGCCCAATACAAGCTAATTAAGGGAGTTGGGGGCAGCCATAACTCAATGGGAGAAAATCTAAATATGCAGAGGAAGTTTGGGAGAGCAAATTGGGCATATTTTGGGAGAAAAACTAATAAGAGGAGATTAATGTGTTCTTCGTCAAAATCTCCGTCTACATCAAATGATCAAACCCTACGAAATTATCCAGGCAAGTAGTTAAACTTTCTTTCATTTAAATTGCGGTATTGCGATTCATATCATGGTGGGCGTAAACCATATTCATTTTGGGATTAGTTATTATAACATAATTCGTTTTTGGAGGGTATCACATGCTAAATCTGGGTTTGGGGGGATTTGAGCATAAAGGGTTAAATTGATATTGAATGGATGTGAGAATAATATCATATGAGGCTACAATATGATTTACAATCGAAGACCTATAGAAATTGTTGTTGAATTCGGATTTTTGAATCGAATTGAGAATTGTTATTTAAGGGGTATTGAGAAAAACTCAATTTATGAATCCTAGAATTTTAATGAAAATAACTAAGGATTAATGTCATATATTAGTTTTTGACCATGTTTATAGATGAAATAAATATGGGAGATAAAGTAATCAATTTTTGGATTGAAGTTGAAAAGCTTCGGAGTTTAAAAATGGTGGAAAAAGCACTCGGGGAAGATGACTGGTATCTGTTTGATCAATCGATCCACCCAATTCGTTGATCAATTGACCTCTTTAATTATTTTAAAATGTGAGATTGTATATCTTTTCATCACGGTCGCGCAGGCACCGACCTCGTATTTTCTAATATTTTATAGATTTGATATGATTTTTCCACGATAGGGTGCGCGAGACCTATATCTTTAGGAAGAAATAAATTTTGGTTATTTGGAGATGTACGTAAATGAGTGAAGGACTTTGGAAAAATATAAAGGAACATTATTTTATCCTTGGATTAGATAGCGATGAATCCGGGGTATGGATTTAGGAGTATTTATAATGAATGACTCCCGATAATATATGTCAAAAATATACGAACGTATTCAAATGGGAATTTTGGATGAGTTTATAATACGGGATGGTATCTTAAGGTGGAATTTAATTGATAGAATTTAAATGGAACCTAATACTTATAGTCTTATGGGATGAGTATTAAGGACTATTAAATTTAATAAGGATGTCAAACTTATTAACCGAATTTGGTGAAATGAATTCTAAATGGTTAAAATACGTGCCAATAAAGGGAGTCCGGGCATTTTGGTTGAGTGATACCACTTGGAAAAATTAATTGAGGTGATAGTAATTAAATTAAGGGTCGGGGTTTTGACTCTGATATTTCTCAGGCTAGTGCTACGGGAGTTAGGCACAGATTAGCCGGTTTAATTTATTATAGAGATATATAATAAGCCATCGAATAGTGAATTTAACGAGAGGTGTTAACCTTAATAGTGGAATTTTGTGTAACAAATTCTAAAGGGTGAAGATATAGACCACATGAGTGAGTCAAAGTATTGTAGATGGGTGACACTACTTTAATAAATTAATTAATGTGAAATTGATTAGATTAATCGTTGTAATTTGAAATGTAATGAATTCGGGGATGAGCGAACCTATGACTTAGATCAATAGGATATGAGTGAATTACCTACTGCAATATTTTAAAGGAAAATTGTCACACTTCGAATAGTGAGGGATACTCGAAAATATACGATGAGACGTATAATTGAAATTAAATAATACGTAGGATCTTCGGGAGATATATATGATATGTATGGAATATATGATATAGGTTGTGTGTATAGATATACTGATTTGTATGATTATTATGTGTATGACATACCTACCATACTTGCTATCACGGGAGGTTGATTTTTGAAAAAGGACCATCTTATCTTTGTGTGCCTTCGGGGGAATTTAGATTGGTACCTTAAGGACATAGGACCATGAATGACTTATTTGTGACTTGATAAGTCAGCTGGCCATGGGAGCGTAGGTATGTGAGTGACCCATGGGTATGTGAGCTATGTTCGCCTCCAATATGTGTGATTTGTATTGATACGGTTCCAGAGTGATTCGAAATTCGTAGTCCTTTATACAGTGGGTGATGTACCGAAACTTGATAGCAGAGTATGCATATACCACAGGTCCCAACCTAGGGGTGATGTATTGTATATATATATAATTAGTGTGATAAATATATATACTTGTGATTTATTCTACTACGTGTGTTTGGTAGATGATGTACCAGGACATTATAGCATAATATACTCGCACCGCAACTCAGCTTAGGGGTGCACTGTTGGTATATGTATAACAAAGTGATATGTTTATACGTGTGATTTTATTATACTGTGTGAGTCTAGTAGAAGAGAAAGATAGTGACATTAAAAATAACTATATTATGGAGTGAAATAAACATATAGTGAGAAATTTATAATGGGATAAAAGACATAAAAATTCGGTAACATATTGTATGGGTAATACGGGTGGGTATAATAAGTTTGTATGTAGAAGGAGACTTGTTATGGCTAGTTAGGTGGGGTATCTTATCTAGGAAAGGTAGCATGCAGGCATTAACTGTGCATATTAGATGAGGGGTGAGCTATGTCTCAAGAGAGTGCCACACTAGCTTAAATATGAAAAGTGTGCATGAATATTTAATTATTGCAATTTAACTACTTGCTAAATATTTTCAAAATATTTTACTTGGGCTCTGACCCGTGTCAAAATATTTTCGAGAACATTTTAGGAGTCCAGCCACAGGGACGCCCAGTTCGAGGATTCTATTCAGGAAAGCACAGTTGCAGCTCATGTGGAAGTTGCAGGACTTTGTTATAGACGCTTCGTTCATTTACTCCTAGTGTAGGAACTTTCAGTACTCATATGGGCATGTTGCCCTTAGATTTTGTTTTTGGTTTACTTATCGGTCTTTGTGTATCCAAGTTATTATTTCAGTTACTGTTGTATTTTATTGTTAAACTGATAGTTGATTCGGTTATCTTAAATTATGTTATTCATCTGTGTAGGATTTAGTTATTAGTTGTGTTGATGATTTCATTATTATTTATTTTCCGCCTGTTGTTAATTAATGAAGATAAAATTTGGCGCCAGACTAATTAAATTACTAGGTGGTTAGTAACTTTAAAAAGTTTTTGATAGTGATACTAATAATGAGCCATATGAGACCAATGTTTTATTTTAATCATGGGTTGGCCACCCGGTATTTTAGTAGGCGGGGTGTCACAGATGATATCAGAGCATCAGGTTCTAGAGTCCTTAAAATCTGTGTGGCTTATTACGTTTCAATGTAGCGTTCTTTGATTTCGGGCCTTATTATAGGATTGTTGTATTCCTTCACGTATATGACTTACTTTCTCCTGCGATTAAGTATAGGTGATGTAATTTATATACGGGTTCGGTTGGTCTTCGTATACTGAACAACTTTGGGATGACCAGCAAGAGCCGTTAGTAGAACTGCAAGAGGGGAGGCTCAGCAGAAGGCATGGAATATTCAGAAAAGGGTGATCGCGATAGAAGTCACCATAATTATTATCTACGATAGAAAACGTTAGGATAAACACCAGGGTGCATTTGTTTCCATAAACACCTTCGTAGAAAGCAGTGGTGCATATTCACACTCACCCAGTGTATTCGGTAAAAGGGTGGAGTCGGGGGGAAACTCCTTTGAAGAGACATATGTGAGGATTCGGGAAAGAGGGGAGTGCAACGTGTTAATGGAAAGAGACAACCGAAAGGCAATTGAGTAGGGTGGAGTACAGTGACACCCAGGGTTAAATTTCAGGCACAATTTTGGCTCAAAAGAGTGGCGTAGTAGTGGTGGGATCCGGTCACCACAACCATGTAGAGATACCATGGATGACGAAGAAATTGGGGTGTGGTTTAACCCCAAATCCCCTCATCAGTTGTTTAAACAGAAGGGTAACGAAAATTCCAGTCCTACTCCAGAAGGGTAGGACAGTGGCCTGACATAAAGGAGAGTTACTGGTTTATCGAACTTCGTACCCTATGAGGTGAATACGGAGAATTAAGAAAATGGTTTTGTAAGTTGAAAATGGACTCGTGGTTAAATACACAAGCGAGGATAGGGAAAATTCGGCCAGAACGACGGGTGTTATTATAGATTCGCATATGAAACGGGTTTAGTAGAGGTGTCATAAATACAATTATAATGTGTGGTTATTCACCGTTGAGTAGAGGGGCTCTCTTTAGATCCATCCGCAAGGGAGCGAGTGTGAACACTGAAAGGATATATATATATCGTATGAGGCTATCTCATTTTTAGAGGTAATATTCAAGGTATGGTTCTATCCTAAGTACGGATTATTAAGCGATGGTGAGCGGTTACAATAAGCTTATCATGTTCACTGTTCCGGGGTAGGATGGGTGTTTTTATGATGTCTCACTTAAAAGAGGGTCAAGGTCGCAATGATAGTTTTATAAAGTAGACTTCAGAGAATACATAGGTCTAGTTATATTGGATCCCTGTGCATAGGGACTTTTACTAATGTGATTCAGGGTATATCGAGTTTACCGTTGAGTGGAGAGATTTAACTCATTGTCGTGTAAGGGCTAATAACTTAGTCGTAGTGAGAGCATAGTATTGTGTGACACCTTGAGAGATATGGGCATAGATGATTTGATTTATGTGTTGGGAGACAAAATTTGTGATATCTTGGTTATGTGCTTGGAATGCACGAATTTCGATGACCGATAATGCTAGGGGATAGTGCATAGGGGAAAGTTCTTTTGAACTTCATTACGGGAGGTTACACACATGGATCGTAATAAATGTTGGGAATACTGAGACGTTATTGGATGCGAGTTCATCAGTTTTAAATGTTAAATTATTTAACGAGTACAGGAAACACTTTAACCTGAGAGCTAATACGATATATGGCGAGTGGAGGAGCCAGGTAGTGCTACGAAGGATGCATTGAGAAATTTTTTTGCACCACAAGTTAATATGTGGGGAAGGGTCACGAAGGACTTAATTTGCTAATTGGGGTAATCGAGAATACCCGTATGACATAGCCACGCCGAGAGTGCGAAACTGAGCTTGAGACAAATATATTACGTACGAGACGTTACTGATAATTATACTGAAATGTTTGGGCTATAGTGTATAGAATGGTGGATCTTTGTGTTTGCTGTTCCGAGATATGATTTATTTGTGCTAGTTATCACCTTAAAGAAGGTCTAGTCTACATATATTCGTGTATATATATTATCGTGTGTTGCATAATATACTTATGAGAAAGTGTTTGTATTATTATATTTGATCCCGGTGAGTAGGAATATTTTCTGATGAGATTCAGAGTGGATATGTTTATTGACGAGCGAGGATATATAGCTTGTGAGTGACTCATGCTAAGATGATAGTGATAATAAGGGGCGGCGCTATATTGTATGATATCTTTGGTAACATGAAAATGGTCGAGTAGACGCTTATGTCAGGAGACGGGATTTGGGGATACATGCTATGGACTGAAGGCCAAAGAGATCTCATCGAACGGTAATGCTAGGTAGTAGTGTATCGGGGGGGTCTTTGTTTGGATTTCGCTTTGCGAGATATCCCACGCATGAAACATAGCGCAACGTTGGAAGTGGGGAGATGTTTGGTCACTAACACATAGTTTTGGTACCTTGGCTATTATGCATTCAGGTAGTTATGACTGTAAGTTGAAAATTGTATTACAATGTAAGGCTAGTGGAGTCGGGTAACCTTTGTACAGTTATGCACGGGTATAGGGTCTATGGGCACCCTGGACAATTAATTTAATTTTAATATAATTCACGTTTAGAAAAGGTAGGAATATGTGTATCGATCTTAGAGACACGTGAATAAGGAAGTATTCGAGGCTTTGAGTACTAGGCTCATCTAAATTTCGATGAAAAAATTCCTTTATAAGGGGGGGAGTATGTAACACCCGTAAATTCGAGAGCTTTGAATTTAATTAATTTTGGGCGACAAATTTAATCATTTTGGGAGAAATGGAACAAATTTAATCATTTTTGGAGAAATGGAACTTATTCATTTTTGGAGACATTTAAATTTATAATTTGGAGAAATTACTTAAATTGGTGGATTTATTTAAATTGGCAAATTAAAATTTAAATTATACAGATTGTTTTGTGTGGCATTTTTGGAAGTAAAAAGTTTGAGAATGTTATAAAGTAATTTGGATAGCAATTCTGAATGCACATTTGACTCCGGATAGGTCGAAATAGTCGAAAAAGAGTATCCAGGGGTAGTAATCGGATCTCGAGGTATTTTTAGGCATAATCGGGCCTACACGAGAGTGTTTGGGCCATTTTAATTAAGCCCATTAGTCTAAAACTGGGATTAGCCCAATAAAAGCCAATTAAGGAAGTTGGGGGCACTCATAACTCAACGGGAGAAAACCTAAATATGCAGAGGAAGTTTGGGAGAGCAAATTGGGCATATTTTGGGAGCCAAATCAATAAGATGAGATTAATGTGTTCTCCGTCAAAATCATCGTCTACATCAAAGGATCACACCCTACGAAATTAGTCTGGCAAGTATTTAAACTTTATTTCGTATAAATTGTGGTATTACAATTCATTTCATGGTGGGTGTAAACCATATCCATTTTGGGATGAGTTATTATAGCAGAATTCATTTTTGGAGGGTATCACATGTTAAATCTGAGTTTGGGGGATGTAAGCATTAAGGGTAAAATTGATGTTTAATTGATGTGAGAATAATATCATATGAGGCTAGAATATGATTTACAATCGAAAAATTATAGAAATTATTATTGAATTCGGATTATTGAATCGAATTGAGAATTGTTATTTAAGGGGTATTGAGAAAAAACCAATTTATTAACCCTAGAATTTTAATGAAAATAACTAAGGATTAATGTCATATATTAGTTTTTGACCATGTTTATAGATGAAATAAATATGGGAGATAAAGTAATCAAGGTCTAGATTGAAGTTGAAAAGCTTCAGAGTTTAAAAATGGTGGAAAAAACACTCGGGGAAGATAACTGGTATCTGGTCGATCGATTGATCGACCCAATTCGTCGATCGATCAAAACCTTCAATTATTATAAAATATGAGATTGTGTATCTTTTCGTCACGGTCCCGTAGGCGCCGACCTCGTATTTTTCTGATTTTTTTTGGATTTGATATGATTTTTCTACGATAGAGTGCGCGAGACCGACATCTTTAGGAAGAAATAAATTTGGTTTATTTGGAGATGTCCGTAGATGAGTGAAGGACTTTGGAAAAATATAAAGAAACATTATTTTATCCTTGGATTAGATAGGGATGAATTAGGGGCATGGATTTAGGAGTATTTATAATGAAGGACACTCGATAATATATGTCAAAAATATACGAACGTATTCGAATGGGAATTTTGGATGAGTTTAGCATACGGGCTGGTATCTTAAGGTGGAATTTAATTGATAGAAATTAAATGGATCCTAATACTTAGAGTATTATGGATGAGTATTAAGGACTATTAAATTTAATAAGGGTGTTAAACTTATTAACCAAATTTGGTGATATGAATTCTAAAAGGTTAAAATACGGGCCAACAAAGGGAGTCTGGGCATTTTGGTTGAGTGATACCACTTGGCAAAATTAATTGAGGTGAGAGTAATTAAATTGAGGGTCGGGATTTTGACTCTGATATTTATCAGGCTAGTGTTGCGGGACTTAGGCACAGATTAGCCGGTTTAATTTACTATAGAGATATATAATAAATAATCGAATAGTGAATTTAACGACAGGTTTTAACCTTAATAGTGAATTTTTGTGTAACAAATTCTAAAGTGTGAAGATACAGACCATATGAGTGAGTCAAAATATTGTAGTTGGGTGTCATTACTTTAATAAATTAATTAATGTAAAATTAATTAGATTAATCGGTGTAATTTGAAATCTAACGAATTTGGGGATGAGCGAACCTATGACTTAGATCAATAGGAAATGAGTGAATTACCTATTGCAATATTTTAAAGGAAAATTGGCACATTTCGAGTAGTGAGTGATACTTGGGAATATACGATGAGAGGTATGATTGAAATTAAATAATACATTGGATCTTCAGGAGATATATATGTTATGTATGGAATATATGATATAGGTTGTGTGTAGGGATGGAAATTTAACCCGACCCGTAGGAATCCCGCCCTTAAAACCGGATTAATGAATTAGGAGCGGGTATGGGATTAAGAAAAAACCCGTTGATTAAATGGGGCGGGTTATGAGTTAGCTGAAATAAAATTGCCCCGCCCTGCCCCGCCCCGTTTAACTTACTCTTACATAAATATCCTTTATGTGTATGTTAATTATAATTAAACTATATATACACACACACACACACACTCGCACACTAAAAAAAACCTTTATATGTATGTTAGTTTTGTAAAAGATTTAAGTGAAAATATGAATTGATAATTGGGGGACTGTCTCACATATTGGAATACGAACCATTGTATACCTCTAAGACTATAATGTAATATTTTTAGTTTTACTATTTTTAAAATTAACGCAACCCATAGGATCCCCGCCCCGTTTATTAAATGGGGTGAGTTAGGAGTTAATTTTCAAAAATCCTAACCCGTCCCGCCCCGTTTATTTTATGGAGCGAGTTAGGATTTTTGAAAACCCGCCCCGTTGCCATCCCTAGTTGTTTGTATACCTATACTGATTTGTATAATTTATTATGTGTATGACATACCTACTATACTTGCTATCACGGGAGGTTAATTTTCAGAAAAGGTCCATCTTATCTTTGTGTGCCTTCGGGGAGATTTAGATTGCTACCTTAGGGACATAGGACTGTGAATGACTTATTTGCGAGTTGATAAGTCAGCTGACCATGTGAGCGTAGGTATGTGCGTGACCCATGGGTATGTGAACTATGTTCACCTCCAGTATGTGTAATTTGTATTGATACGGTTCCAGAGTGATTCGAAATCCGTAGTTCTTTATACAGTGGCTGATGTACCTGGACTTGATAGCAGAGTATGCATGCACTGCAGGTCCCAGCCTAGGGGTGTTGTATTTTATAAATATAATTAGTGTGATAAATATATATACTCGTGATTTATTCTACTACGTGTGTTTGGTAGATGATGTATCAGGACATTATAACATAATATACTCGCACCGTAACTCAACTTAGGGGTGCCGTGTTGGTATATGTATAACAAAGTGATATATGTATATGTGTGATTTTATTCTACTGTGTGACTTTAGGAGAAGAGAGAGATAGTGACATTTAAAATAACTATATTATGGAGAGAAATAAACATATATTGAGAAATTTATAATGGGATAAAAAACATGGAAATTCGGTAACATATTGTATGGGTAATACGAGTGGGTACAATAAGTTAGTATGTGGAAGGAGACTTGTTATGGATAGTTAGGTGGGGTAGCTTAACTAGGAAAGGTAGAAGTCAGGCGTAAAGTGTGCACATTAGATGAGGGGTAAGCTATGTCTTAAGAGAGTGCGACACTAGCTTAAATATGAAAAGTGTGCATTCATATTTAATTACTGCAATTTAAATACTTTCTAAATATTTTCAAAATGTTTTACTTGGGTTCTGAACCGTGTCAAAATATTTTCCAAAATATTTTAGGTGTCCATCCAGAGGGACGCCCAGTTTGAGGATTCTATTCTGGAATACACAGTTGCAGCTCATGTGGTAGTTGCAGGACTTTGTTATAGACGCTTCCTTCATTTACTCCTAGTGTAGGAATTTTCAGTACTCATTTGGGCATGTCGCCCTCAGATTTTGTATTTAGTCTACTAATCAGACTTTGTGTATCCACCAGATTATTGTTTCAGTTACATTTGTATTTTATTGTTAAACCGATAATTGATTCGGTTATGTTAATTAACGTTATTCATCAGTGTAGGATTTAGTTATTAGTTGTGTTGATGGTTTTATTATTATTTATTTTCCGCCTGTTGTTAATTAATGAAATATAAAATTTGGCACCAGTCAAATTAAATTAATAGGTGGTTAGTAACTTTAAAAAGTTTTCGACAGTGATATAAAATGTTTTATTTTGATCACGGGCTGGCCACTTGGTATTTTTGTAGGCGGGGTGTCACACTGAATTCTTCTTCTTTAATTATATGTTTTTTATATTTTATGATCTAAACTCTACAATTTACCGGTAGGAAGTACGAGGACGAAATTGCCCAAAATCAAAGGAGAAATTGCATGACAACTGATTTTAGGGCATGGGTATCAAAAAAGGTAACTTTCACATCTTATGTGTGAGGTTATCTATTCGTGTGTGATAAAAACATACCTTAATACGAATTCATTAATAAATCCAGCTTCTAAAAAGAGGTGATGTCTCTTTCAGACTTGCACGCCTAGCAAAAGGCCTTAGTTTTCGTGCGAAAGAGTTTTAGAAATTTCGCCCCAACGATTTTGATTTCATTTCATATTCATATGAGGAAAAGATTTTGACAAAATAGTGGAATATCAATTTCTGCCTTGACCACCTGTATCGCTAGCAAAAGAGATAAAAATTCAAAGAATACGGTGCTAACCTATTATGGGATAATTGAACAAATCCAAGAACTTGATTACTTTGATTTCACGAAAATCGTATTCTATTGTGATTGGGTAAGGGTGGAGGATACAAAGAATGGTTGTAAAGTTGATCCTGACTCCAAACTTATTATGGTAGATTTATCAAAGCTGAAGTGTAAATATCGCATAGTTGACGAGCCTTTTATATGTGCTTTTCAGAACAAAAAGAAGGTATTCTACTCGAAGTGCATAAACGATGGAAATTGGTCTATTATTGTGTATGGGCCAAAGGGTATGACTATTGAAGTCGATGCATTAAAGGCTCCCAAAGAGTTCCAATCAGCTATTGATGACAATCCTAATTTGAAGCATCTTTTAGTTGATTTAGAGGAAGATTGAGTATTAAAATATTATGTTATCCTTGTCAATCTTATTTGTATCCTATTATGATATGCACATCGTATTAGCGCTTTACTTTGATGTATGAATATTTAGTTACTTTTACTAATGTAATTTCGGCCCAAATCTCCCTCTCAATCTCAAAGGCAAACCCTATGTGTGTGTACGTTTGTATATATGTGTATGTGTGTATATTTCTGTGTACGTGTGCATAAGAATGTTTAGTTACTTTTATGAATGTTTGATATGATTTATGTAAGTTAGCTTTCGATAATATGTTTTGTTCAATCGAATGTTTAGTTACTTTCATAAGATGCTCGGTTTGAGAATATTATCATTTGAGTTTGTGATTGGATCAATTTGATTCGGCTCAATTTTAACGTGCCTGTACATATACATTTGGTGATTAGTTTTGTTGATGCAGTGTTCATAAAATGAAGTTAAATTATCTTGATTTTATGAAGATTGTATTAAAGAAACTAATCACAAATGTGCTTGTAAAATAATACGTTGGGGGCTCCTGGATCAGTTTGGTCTAATCACCCATTCAGAAGACTCTGTTTAATGGCCTTCTTGCATTGCAGGAATTAGGTACTCTTTACTTTAACTGAAGTAGTTACATAATTGATACGCATTATCTTGTAAATCTTTTAGATGATAGAAGGAGTACGGGATAATTATTGGTTTTGTTTGGTTTGGCTGTTGGATACTTATTAGTTGTTGGCTTGTTGTTGGATAGTATGTTAGAAGGAGTACGGGATAATTATTGTTTGGTTTGGTTTAGTTACTGGATAATTATTCGTAATTGGCTTGTTGTTGGATAGTATGTTGGAAGGAGTATGGGATAATTTTGATTGTTGGCTTGTTGTTGGTTTTTGGTTGTTTCATAATCCCGGGACCTCCGGCTTGAGAACACGACGTTAATTTTAAAATATCTAGACTTAGGCTTAAAAACATGCCGTTAGGGGTGACCCCCCCCCCCCCCCCCTCCCAAACATTCCGTTAGGAGTCATTTCGGGTCGAATACTACCAAAATAGACCTCACTTTTTTAGGCCTTATAGTGGAAATAATACTATTCCGCAACTGACATTGCTTGTAATTGAAGCAGACAACGGTATGGCCCAGGTCGCAAAAATATTTGTGACTCGACCTTTGATTTTCTTCACACAACGGTCACTTTCTCGCTTATATTAAGTCTTCGCTTTACAATGGAAATTCCCACCAACAATATGGCATTTGAGAAGGAGAGCGTGGAATCAAACTATAGTTGCATAATTAGCCTTAATTCCCCTCACTCTCCTCAATAAAATCGAACTCCACAATTCAAAATCAGTAATGGGAACACTTATTATAGTTGTAAAAATCCATGGCACTAGTCCAAAGACTATCCAGATCAAACTCCAAAGAAACCAGCAGAGCCATATAGGAACCGACCGTGTGGTCACGGGACCCACGATTTTAGAGCACGACCCACTTTTCAGAATATATATACTTAGGCTTGAAAACATGTTGTTAGAGGGCGAAACCCTAAAACACCCCCCCCCCCCGGCAAACAGTCATGTGAACGGTGCCAATACCTCGCACTAGACCAATGTTACTCGTAGGAATCGATCGTGTGGTCACAAGACCCCCGGTCCGAGAGCACAGCTTAATTTTCAGAATATCTACACTTAGGATTAAAAACATGTCGTTAGATGGTGAAAGCCGACCCCCCCCCCCAAATGGACCCGTGAGTGGCGCTAACACCTTGCATGGAACCAACGTAACTCGTAGGAACCAATCGCGTCATCACGAGACCCCCGATCTGAGAGCGTGACCCAATTTTCGGAATATCTACACTTAGGCTTGAAAATATATCGTTAGAGGGCGAAAGCCCGACCCCCCACCCTCAAACGGACCCATGAGTGGCGCTAACACCTTGCACGGGACCAACGTAACTCGTAGGAACCGATCGCGTCGTCACGAGACCCCCCGTCTGAGATCATGACCCAATTTTCAGAATATATACATTTCGGCTTGAAAATATGTCGTTAGCGGGCGAAAGCCCGACCCTCTGCCCTCAAACGAACCCGTGAGTGGTGCTAACACCTCGCATGGGACCAATGTAACTCGTAGGAACTGACTGCGTAGTCACTGGACCCCCGGTCTGAGGGCACAACTCAATTGTCAGAATATCTACACTTAGGGTTAAAAACATGTCGTTCGAGGACGAAATCCCGAAACTCCACCCAAACGGCCCCATGAGCTACGCCAACACCTCGCACGGGAGTAATGTAACTCATAGGAACCGATCACATGGTCACGGGACCCATGGTTCAAGAGCACGATCAAATTTTCACAATATCTACACTTAGGCTTAAAAACATGTCGTTAGAGGACGAAACCCCGAAACACCCAGTAACTGGCCCTGTGAGCCGCGCCAACACCTTGCACGGGACTAATGTAACTTGTAGGAATCAAACGCGTGGTCACTGGACCCACGGTTTGAGATCACGGAGATAATTTGAGAATATCATCATGCTCTCAAACCGGGGGTCCTATTACCATGCGGACTTCTATAATTTATAGTTTTGCATTATAGCCATGTAGGGTTTACATTACGCGGGTTTTAGAATGACAAAAAAACAGAGAAAATTCTGCGCAATTTTTGAGTCACGGACTTGAGCCTCGACCATTCTCATATATTAAAGGATGGGTCACAAACATGAGCCATGACCAGAGCCGTGACCATTCTCGTATATTAAAGGATGGTTCACAGACATGGGCCGAGACAAGAGCCGTGACCATTCTAATATATTAAAAAATGGTTCGCGGACATGGTCCATTACCAGATGTATGTATGGGTCACGATTAAAATCCGTGACCATTTTTCGTGACCCTTTGTTTGGTCAGGGCTTCGGGTCGTCAGCCAGGAAAATAGTCAGGCCCGAAATGGTCACGGCCCATAACCGCGACCCACAGTACTAGTTAGGGACTTTGGCCTTGACCATTCGCCTAATATGATGTAGTGCAAGACATAATCTCTAGTCCTTTTCAGGCACTTGAGAACTTGATTTACTACAATTTAGTGGTTCTCACTTGTGTTTGGCTAAAATCTGTTGCCCATGTGTAACACCCAACGCAAAACATGAGTCGCTACTGCAATTAATACTAAACTAAAACCTCAATAATTAGTATAGAGCGTCTATATTTCACAAAAATAAACATAACGAATACAAAATTTGCACCTCCAAAATAATTAAAATTTAATTTCACTCGAAAATAATACTAAGCGCTCCAAATAAATTACATTACCAAGATATACAAAAATAAAATCCTCCAAACGCCGTGCTCTAAAATCCTCTAAAAACCCATGGCGTCCAAATGCACGGTAACCTGTCACTAAAAAAAATACGGGGAAGTACACAATATGACAAGAATCGATGCTCAAAACATTAACGGTGAATAAATGCAATAATACAAATCTAAATTCAAGTTCAATGCGACATCCGAGCATTATACCAATTTAATTTCTCAACAACACGTCAATAGGTCACCAGGCCTCACCTCACCTCACCTAAGCTTCGAAAAGTCACGTCCTGACTATTGGACTTTTAGACTATTGGCGGATTACCATTCTTCGTGCCATATAAAAATTTTATGACACCATGCCCATCAACAAATAGAGTATCTCAATCGAATGAATATTTCAGATTTTAATAAACGTCATGATATCAACAATATGACTACAATTAAATAAGGAACAAACGACTAATCTCAAGAGATTTAAGGAGCATATTGCATAAACCCCGTACCTTAAAATCATAACAAGAAACTCAAAAGATTCGGCCTAAAAATTCTAATCACACCACTGCATTCCTCTCGCAAAAACAATTAAAACTCGTTCCATCCAAAAATCGAGAAAACACCAAATAAGCCTTCAACTTTGGCGTTAGGACTTGTAGGACGAAGAAGATGAAAATTATATGGATCTACTGCTCTACGAGGTGTGAAAATATGTTTAAAAAGTCCAAACCCCCGTATAAATTTAAGTGTAGAAAGATTAGAGATTTTAAGTGGCATTAAAATCCAATTAAAACTAAAACAGTTCCCGTGTTAGTCACGCCCCAGAATCGTAACGAACAGTTAATCATGGTTTAAAGTCGTGACAAATATCTGAAACAGGATTTTTATTTTAGCCCTATTTTTTTAGCCTAAAGAGTTTTATGTTTTGAGGACTCTTCTAAACGACCCAAGACTTATATGTACTCTTATTAGGAGTCTTTTAAGCTAGCTTTTCAGATTTTGAATTAATTTAATTTATTATCGGATAAAATTACGGGTTGTTACATACTTCCCCACTAGTAGAGGCATTCCGTCCTCGAAATTCGACGAAGCATAACGCTCAATATAAAATACGGCACACAAATGACTACCCATAAAAATCACGATTAAGCGCTCATACACCCAATCCTACCCACATGTTTCTCCATGCGCTATCTCATGAATCATTACTCAATTCTATCTCTTAAAAATCAACGCAACATTAAAGTCCTCAAATCAATTCTAGACATCATCCTAACCTTGATGCCTACCACATCCTCAACAAAAACTCCCTATCTCCAATGAAACACATCTAACCCGCATGTTAGACCCAAGCTCAAAGACCCGAGGGTTGTTGTATACTTAAGCTCTCATACAATCTGTAACACCCTGCGCAAAACAAGAGGCGCTACTACGATTAAAACTAAACTAAATTCTCAACAATTAATATAGAGCATATATATTCCACAAAAATAAACATAAAGAATCCAAAATTTTCACCTCCAAAATAATTAAAATTTAATTTCACTTGAAAATGATACTAAGCTCTCTAAATAAATTGCACTGTCAAGCTATACAAACATAAAATCCTCCAAACGTCGTGCTCTAAAATCCTCTAAAAATCCATAGAGTCCAAATCCATGCTAACCTACCACCAAAAAAATATGGGGAAGTACACAATATGACAAGAATAGATGCTTAAAACAATAAGGGTGAATAAATGCAACAATACGAATCTGAATTCAAGTTCAATGCGACATCCTAGCATTATGCCAATTTAATTTCTCAATAACACGTCTATAGGTCACCGAACGTCACCTCACCTCACCTCACCTAATCTTTGTAAAGTCACATCCTGGCTATTGGACTTTTGGACTATTGGCGGGTGACCAAAATACCCTTTTGGGCTGCCGGTGCAGCCTAAAACTGCCCCAGAATCTAAACTAAGCCCCCGAGTAGACTTTTCTGACTATCTCGACCCTTTCGGAATCAACGACGCACTCGAGACGACCATATGAGCGACTTATAAACATTTTACTTTTTATTCTATTAATTTAGTGCCGACACGACTGACACGTGCGTCCCGACTTAATTTCTTTAGCTGTCGTATTTTTCAGTCTCGACAACTTAAATATATTTTCACAATTATATATTACTTTACTTGCTATGTAATATTCAACGTAATTATCACTCATAAATACTAACTCTTGTCACGCTAGTAATCATTTAATTTAAATCCGGATTAATTATAAATAAATTCTCTCCATTCAGTTTAATTAATCCTAGTCCAATAATTAAAATAAAATCTTCCAAAAATATGGGGTATTACAATTCTATATTTTGGGTTGTGCTCTCAAACCGAGGGTCTCGTGACCACGCGATCGATTCGTGTGGCTATGTTAGTCCCGAGCGAGACGTTGACACCGCTCACGGGGTCGTTTGGGGGGAGCTGCCAGGTTTCGCCCCCCGATGGCACGTTTTCAAGCCTAGGTGTGGATATTCTATGTTTTAGCCCATGCTCTCAAATCGAAGGTCCCGTGATCACGTAGTTGGTTCGTGCGGGATACGTTGGCCCCGTGCAAGGTGTTGGCACCACCCACAGGGCGTTTCAAGGGCGTTGCGAGGGTTTTGTCCCCTCGACGACACGTTTTCAAGCCTAAGTGTGGATACTCTCTATTTTGGGTCGTGCTCTCAAATCAAGGGTCCTGTGACCATAAGATCCATTCATGAGGGCTACATTGGTCCTGAGCGAGGAGTTAGCACTGCCCAGGGGTTGCTTGAGCAGCATTACGAGGTTTCGCCTGTCGACGGCACGTCTTCATGCCTTAGTGTGGATATTCTCTGTTTTGGGTCTTTCTCTCAAACCGAGGGTCATGTGACCATGCGATTGGTTCATGCGGGCTACATTGGTCCTGAACGAGGTGTTGGTACCATCCACAGGGTCATTTGGGGGGCGTTGTGGGGTTTCGCACCCTGAAGGCACGTTTTCAAGCCTACGTGTGGATATTTCCTATTTTGGTCGTGCTCTAAAACCAAGGGTCCCATGACAACGCGGTCGTTTGTGAGGGATACGTTTGACCCGTGTGAGGTATTAGCACCGCTCACGGAGCTGTGGGGGGCACTGCGGGGTTTTGCCCCCCGACGTCACATATTCAAGCCTAAGTGTGGATATTCTCTGTTTGGGATCGTGCTCCCAAACCGAGGGTCCCGTGACCACGCAGTCGATTCGTGTGGGATATGGTGGTCGCGAGCAAGGTGTTAGCGCCGCCCACGACGCCATTCAGGGGGCGCTACGAAGTTTCGCCCACCGACAACACGTTTTGAAGCCTAAGTGTGGATATTCTTTATTTTGTGTCTTACTCTCAAAACGAGGGTCCCGTGACCACGCGATCGGTTCGTGCAAAATACTTTGGACCCGTACGAGGTGTTGGTGCTACCCACGAGGCCGTTTGGTTGGTGTTGAGGGGTTTTGCCCCCTGATGGCACGTTTTCAAGCCTGTGTGGATATTCTCTGTTTTGGGACATGCTCTCAAACCGGGGGTCCCGTGACCATGCGGTCGGTTTTTGGGAGCTATATTGCATCTCTGTGAGGTGTTGGCACCGTTCACTAGGTCGTGGGGGGCGCTAAGGGGTTTCGCACCCTAATGACACGTTTTCAAGCTTAAGTATAGATATTTTCTCTTTTGGGTCGTGCTCTCAAACCGGGTGTCCCGTGATAATGCAGTTGATTCGTGTTGGCAACGTTGGTCCCAAACGAGATGTTGGCACTACCCATGATGCCATTTTGGGGTGTTGCGGGGTTTCGCCCCCCAACGATACATTTTCAAGCCTAAGTGTGGATATTATATGTTTTGAGCCGTGCTCTCAAATCGGGGGTCCTGTGACCAAGCGGTCGATTTGTGGTGTCTACGTTGGACCCGTACAAGGTGTTGGCATCCCCCATGGGACTGTTTGGGAGGCACCAAGGGATTTTGCACCCAAACGACACGTTTTCAATCCTAAGTGTGGATATTCTAGACATTTAGTCTTGTACACAACATATCATTCATGAGGTTATCAACCGCCGAAGCATAAGGTATGTTCCTTGTCCTCTCTATCTGATCAAATGTCATACAAAACAGATCCTTACACATAGTGATTCCATGACTTAAAGGAATACATCCTTTCATGAAACCCTATATGCTAAATTTTGTGAGCACATCATCAATAAGAGCGTCTTGGGATCAATTTTACATTTTATTTTTTCGACCACCAAAAAATCTTGATCCCAAGGTGTCACACCCCGCTTAATTCTGGCATCGGTCACCACCAAAACTAGGCTGGGCGCGAGTAAATAAAATACCATTCTTAGCATGAGACAGATATGAGACATATAAAAATTAATCCACAAGATAAATGACAATCAATCCCAAAAGATAAACCATCCAACCAAGCGATAAAAGATCCATCTTTGTGCTAAACTCAAAGTAAATCCAATCTTTAATACAATGAAACTGAATAATCTCCAACTGAATCCAGGGAAAATAACTGAATAAAACCTACACAACTTTGGAACCGAATGGCCCAAACACAACCATAAACCGAGTCTCAATACAAGTGCGAAGGAATAGAAAACTAAACTAAATTAATAGGCATAAGGTAGAGCAACTCAAACTGGATCTCCAAGAAAATCTCTAAATAATTCTATGCAACTTCTCCACATATTAATCCTGAAAAAAAAGTTAGATAACGCATGAGGTCAAAGCCCCGAGCATGAATGCACACCACTCCCCTCAATTAGGATCCTTGAATCGAGACAGCAGGATTATACGCAATAAATATCACAATATAATATTTTAAGTTAAACGAGATAATTAATCGGGATAAATATAAATCACTAACTACCCGCAGAGATCTCCATTTAAAAAGGCACACCGATATGCTTTTAAATTTCTAAGTCCCCCGATGTTAATTTACTTAAATTAACCAACTTTTCTTACTTCCTCAATTTTTATTATGGAGGTCCTCCCGCCTCGGGTGATTTCTCCACCAAAATACACATCCCCTCGTCAAAACACCGACTGGCCCGTTTAAACTGTTGGCCCTCGCTGATTGACGAGGTTTCACACACAATACGACATAAAATGCCGGCTAGCCCGTTTAAACTGCCGGCCCTCGCTGTTTATGTCGCCAATATATTTTAATACCCGTCTTATTATATTAGGTATTAATTATCATTTTCGCAGTTTATAAATCACCCCACCCTTTTAATCGACGTGAGATCCTTAAAATACCCCTCAGTCCCATATTTAAGGGTCCCTAGGTTATCAATGCGTCCTAACCTATGTATAGGATGAATTTCTAACATAAACCTCGACCTAGTCTCATACCTAGGCCAGTGTAACGATGATAAACTATTAAAAATTAGCCCACCCCCGGCATAACAAAGTCGTAATAATCAACCCTCACTTGTCCCATACCTAGAAGGCGTAAATCATCAAAAGGCCTACCCACTAGTCCCATACCTAGAAGGCATCCTAAAAATATAGTGAGAGCAAAAATACCCAACAGCCCGTCGTCACAAAAGGCAATTTAATAGTACCAACAAGTCACACAAATAAGCACAATAATCAATGTACCAAACTATGCAGGATAGTCCAATTCAATTAAATCTTAATTTAATTATCACATCATAAAAAACACCCAATTAATCCCATTTACTTATTTTAACTTAAGTACACCGAGATTTCATCATTTATACATCAAAATTCTAATTTCATTATCTCAACACAATATACGTGAGTTAAACACCCCCAAATCCATTGATTCCAAAACTAGGGTATTCTACATGCAACCTACACCAACAAAATCCAAAATCCACTCATCAATCCTACGTACCCAAGGGTTATGAATATTATTCATATTAAAAGGTTTTATAAAAATAGCCCCAAGGTTGAATTTCCACTTTCTCTAATTAGGTTGCTAATTATTTTTAAGAAAAAGATGCAATTAAGGATTTAGGCAACACTTAAAACTCATAATACTAAAGGAAAGGAATAGAGTATTCATGCCTGTGATTAACTTGAATCAAAATTGGAATATAAGGTTCAACTCCTCTTGAGAAAACACCAATTGAATCTTCAAAACTTGTGAAAAATAGGGGTTACGGGTTGAAAATGAGAGAAATATGTTTTGAAAAAGCTTTTTGGAGAAAGTTTGATAGAAAAGTGATTTATGAAGTCCCAGACCCGTTTCTATTTAGTATATAAAGGGTTTAAGAGTTAAAACATAATTAGGAGACTCCCATCCATAAACCGCCTTTGTCGTTCGAATGAGCACGCCTGTCGTTCGAACGACAATGGGACGTCATTCGAACGACAGGGCATTTCGTTCGAACATGCCCCACAATTCCCAAAATTATATCTTTTAAGAAATCCGACTTTATTATTTGACAAAATATTTTAGCTGAACAAATACGCACCTTCCAGTTAAATAATTTAAATAAAAACTTTATAACCTTTTCTAAAAGGCCCGAATTAATTCTCGATTGAAAATTTTAATAATAAAACCCAGTCAAACACTTAAAGACCATTAAACCCAAAATTTTGTTTTACTCCAAATTAATTAAAGTCAATTAATTAAAACACGGGGTGTTACACAATGATGTGATTTGTTTTTCCCAAGTCCTTTATATCGAGCTCACTATAAAACTACCCTCTTATTCTAGACAATACGCCAACATCATTCCCGACTATGAGAATACCTTCCACTTAAAAACTAGAAATACCATCAAATTTATATCACACTTCTTATTCACATAAGTTTCATATGGGATTTGATAAAAATAAAAAGATTTGATTTCCTAATCAAAATGGATGTTTTAAGACCATGGCGATTATTTAAGTTCATAAACAGACCTATTAAGCTTATAATAGATTAAACAATACCGATAGACTTTAGCATTGCTACCGATAAAAAAGTTCCCTCATACTCCGTCCCCTCTCTCTGAGTAAACCCCTTTGCAACAAGCCTTGTCTTGAAGGTTTTCACCTCTCGATCTACCCCTATTTTTTCTTGTATACCCATTAACATCCGATGGGTTTTATCCCCTATATTAAGTATACAATTTTCTAAAACCTGATTTAATACATCGAATCCTTCTCGATATTCATAACCTTAAATCAAACCTCAGAGTTCTTGTGTTTTAGTGCCTTGTATTTCTTAGGATCCAATTTATGTTCCTTTGGGATATGACTAAAGTGTTCACCGAAATGCACCAACCTATTAGGTTGTCCCCTGGCTCTCCCACTATGACATGACTCCACTTATAGTTCTTATAAGTGACAAGTGTATCTATATCGTTAATAATACTCCCACTACTAGACAATTCCATGATATACAGGATGATAAAAATAACTACTTGGTTCTTCCCTCTTAGATCTTAATACCGTTAAAAAAAATCTCCTGGTGACTTGCATTAAGATTTTAGAGGTTTCTTGGACATAGGTATCTTTATAATGATGAGAAGGGAAGTTCTCCATTGAAATTCTACAAGAGAAGTGATTGAAAGCGTTTGCAAATGTGAGAATAGTACTGAGGTTGAAATTGGTGGTTAAAATGATATATTTAGGGGTATTTATAAAATTTACAAACATTAACCATTGTAAAATGGTTGTCGGTCCTACAACAATCCAACTACCACAGGGAATAAATACGCACGATAATTCATAGCTTTGGGAAGGTTACCTTACTATATACCTTGAAGAAAATTCTATATTTGGCGGAGAAATTTTTCTCTAATGCGGTGGGCATGGTCTTAAAAAGAGAGAGGTAAAATATTGCTCCAAAGAGATTGCTTATGTAAAAATGGATGTGAGGGGTGTGCAAAAAAACTGCCCGAACTGACGATTTTTTTAAGTTCGATTTGGCCTACGATTTACGAAGAAGAGAACCAACCTATTTCGGTTCAGTCTACAGTTTTAGAGAAAATCCACTCGGTTAAAACTGAATCAATTCGACTTTGGAGACAAAATAAAATCCCCAATTTCTATAACCCTCACTCCATCTTCTGTAACATATAACACTCATCCACTGTCCTATCTTTTTCTCTCATAACCCAAACAATTTCCATTACATCTAAGAAAATCAACTATTATACAAATAATGAATGGGTTTGTGGATTCTTACAAAGTTCTGGATACTGTGTGTGTTTATATCTATGTATTATACATATATGACCCCAAAACATAAGAAAGGAGAATCTTGCTTCAAATCAATCTGCTGAAATGCTTGAATCGTTTTCACAATTAGGGCCTAATGATAAGTCATTCCAATTTATTTTCTACTTTGTTCTAAAATACATAATCGGGTATACTCTTATACATGTATTGATTTGGCTTGGTATGCATTGATTTGGCTTGGTATGTGTTTGATTTGGGCAATACATGAATCGATTTGGTTATACAAAATTCTCATCTTCTCCATTCAAAACAAAAACAATCCAAAACCAACTCGAAATCGATGTGGCCTGAAATCGACAATTTTGCTTATCCTCGGTTCTATTTCGAGCCAACTTCTCCCAAGATCGAGATGGTCGGTCAGCTAAAAATTATGTCCCAAACTAAACCAACTGAACCATGCACACCCCTAGTGATGAGGATAATGATTCATTTAGAGTTATTGTGTTATGATTTTTACATGTAGAAATCCTAAAACGAATAGACAATTTTAAGTGAAAGAAATCCGATCGGTTGACAACCCTAGTTTTAGGAACCAATATATTAGAGAAGGCCTAATATAACTAATATATGGGATTTGATAATCACTTAGTCGTTTAAGGGCTCCAATACCCCTTTGATGGGAGCATATTAAAATGTACTAACCAAACTAATCAATCACGCATATTGATGCACAATATAACGGGGTGATAAGATAATTATAGGGTACACAAGTATTTAGTCTCATTTGGGATCAATTTTAATTTTTTAAAGATTTTGATTTTGTTGTTAAAGATGGATGGTTAAAGACTATTATCAACGGTTATGGAACTCATTTCAATTTAAAAGATACATTAGTTAATGTCCAGTATAACTTTCAAAATGGGACAATATTTTTAAATCTAATAATTTTATCCCATCTCATATTTAGTGTTATAAGATATGAGATTAGGATGAGGTAAATGGTCTAAATAAGTCTCTTATCTCACTAATTTTATATGTTAAAATTATTCAATCTATTCTTATTTTTTAGTTTTTTAACATGTCTTTGATTGTTAATCCATAATATTATGTAGCCCCCTAACTCGCTAATTTCTTACACATAATCGTAACGTTTCAATACTATTATAATTCTGATAAAAATTCTTACTTGGTAATTAAATGTAACTCCCGAACTAGGTTTTAAACCACAATTAACTTATATTTAACTTTCAAAAAAATATTCCATTCATTTCATCTTCTTTCTCAAATCAAGACTTCATTTTTTTTTACCAAACTTTAAAACTTCACATCCTCCACAATCACCACCATCTCTTCTACCATTCTAATTACTACCACTCCTACCTACCTACCACTAAATCGATGTTACCATGAATCACCACAATCATCCACTATCGTCGTCACCTCTTCCATCAACACCACCAAAGTAATTGTTAACCCAAACTAAAGCAAAAATCCCAAGTGAAGAAAAAATCCAAACCAAAATTAAAGAAAAATAATTATCGAGATCAAGGTTTGATTTGGGTTGTTTTATTCCAATCAGATTAAAAATGGCGGTGGAAAATTGAGATTTTTTTTGTGAGGTTTTGCTGTGGGATGGGATTTTTTGTGAGAAATAAGTGGGGTTCTGATGTATAGAAATGGGTTCTATTTTGGAGGGTTGGGATGGGGGGAGGATTTTGCTGTAACAAAATAGGTTTTGTTATGGGGAAGAGTTTTGTTGTGACGAAATTCGTTTTTGCTGTAACGAATGGGTGTTGTTGTGGGGCAGTATTTTTCGGTATGTTACGTTAAAAAGATAATGCATTGTTTGAAAATTAGAGTAGGATATTTTATAAAAGTGTTCACTCATCACGTCCAGTGCCAAACGTTTGAAACAGAAAACCTAAAACTAAAACATGTTTAATGATACCTGTTACGTTTTTTAGCAGATCAAATCACGCTTCACTATAATAAACTCACTATTACTTCTTTTTCTCTCTTTACCGTAATACACTTCATGTCTTCAATAATGTTATGGTAAACCTCTAGTGTTGCATCTCCGATACGACACCTCTGGAGTTCCAACAACTCGTCGACGACACTCTGAAGATACCCCTATGACTGGCAAGCGAGCGATGACATCCATATGACTTTGGCGATACTCACATGAACCTTCAGTAATGCTCTAGCAACCACTGTAATTTCTCACTGTGTCTGAAATTTCACAATACAAAATTATCATTGCAAATTTAAAATGGAAATTTAGTAAAATCATGCATTTTCACTAAATTTTGCAGGCCACTGCAATTTCACATTGTAAAATTTCACCCCTAGAAACAAGTCGGGAATCGTACTACGGAATTTCAAACTTCAAAATTAAATATCATTCATGGATCTCTTTTGATAGACCTCGCCGAGGCCTTTGCAAATACATATATTTTGTTCCAAATGACTTATATTTCGGAAGATATTTAATTTTATAGTTTGCATAAAAATAAAATAAAATAAGGATCACAAAAAAATAAATTAAAAAAAACGATTTAGGATGATTAGGTGGTTTTCACTAAATATATTTTAGAATTGGGCTCATTGTTCTACATGTTTAAGATCAAGAGGAAATCACTTAAAAATGCTATTATATATGTTAAAAAAATTGGTAAATGATGGAAGGGTATTTTGTGTGTTAAAATAAATATTTTAGTTCAAAAAAGTTAGTTGGGTTCTGTCTAATTAGAAATTCTGTATAATATAATATTTTTATTGTGACGTCTAAAAGTTGGGGTTATGTCTACAAGATTAATGAGTTCGAAATTATGTCAAACTATGGACTAAAAAGTGAGAATCAAGTCAAAATAGATATTTTTTTTTAAAGAATATTGAGGATTCTTCACACAACTACGTGATTTTTCAAGGGGCTTGCGTTTATTTTGGGTCATTTTGAGTTTGGCCCATTTTGTTTCCAAAATTCAGTCAAACCCTCGCATGTTGACATCTTTGGAGTTTGACCCCCATTTTTATTTATATGTTAGTGCAACGCTTTTGCCCGTTTGCCAGCTCACATTATGGTTTTATGTACCAATTGTCACCTCACATTTACGTCTCGAGCAAACTAAATTCCAGCAAAACAAGTCGTTGGATTTTCTCCTTGAAATGAGAGGAATTTTAAGGTTTCTAACTTTTTTTTACGAAAAATATTTTTCAAAATGTTTTTATGAAAATAAATATAAAATAATATTTTAATATAACACCGTAGTTAATAAGTAATTTTATAAAAACTGTACTTTCACATTTCTTTTATAAAAACTATTGTATATATATGTAGTGTTACAAAAATAAATCATTTTTTAGACAAGATTATTTTTCTATAAATTATAAATATAAATTTTCTTTGTAAAAATTAATTTTTCCTAAACCTGATTTTTATAAAGATACGTATAATAACATTTTTTAAAAAGTAATAATAAGAAAATATTAGTTTTTAATTATATATATATAACTATTTTTTTATTTTTTACAAAAAACTATTTTTCTATAACAAATTTTTATGAAGATAAATATAATATCTTTTTTTAATGAAACTCTATTTTATAAAAAATTTGGCTTTCACTTTTGCTTAAAAAAATTCTGTTATATATATATATAATAAACGATCATTTTTTGAATAAAAAATCTAGTTTCGACTTTTCTTTTTATTTAAACTATGTTTTAAAAGGATGTTTATATAAATATAAGTATAAATAATTTAATTTAGGAAAAAATATTTTCAAGTATATTTAACGTGTAAATTTGATAATCTATTTAAAAATATGTGCACTATTTTATTAAAAAAACATTTTTTTGAATTAAAAATGATTTTTATAATAACACCCAAATTTTGAACATAATTTTTTTTTTACAAAAAATGTACTTTTTTTTAACATTAAAAACTATTTATTATCCCAAATTTTGAACATAAAAAACATTTATAAAAAATGTACTTTTTTTAAACATTAAAAACTATTTATTATATGAATTTTAGCATTTATTAATGTAAGAAAAGTGTTTCATCTGAAAAAATTTGTTGTATATTTATACTAACGGTTATTAATATATGTATTAGAAGTTATTATTACTATAAATATTAATTTTTTACCTAATTTAATTAATTAAATAGTGGTTATTAAAATATATATTACGTTATTATAAAATACATTTTTATATATATTAATGTTTATTAAATAAAAATATTTTTTTATAAAATGCTATTATTATACGTTTTAAATGATGATGACTTTAATTGTTTGTTGTTGGGTTGAATGTGACACTCCGCCTAATTAAATACCGGGTGATCAATCATTTATTAAATTATAATCAAGGTGAACGGTTGGTTCATTCTTACCATCACTGTCGCAAAATAAACTTTTCAATTTAAACACCCAAAATAATTAAGCTAAGTGTCAAAACCATTTAAAACATTAGTTCCATTTTATTAAATCCAATTATGAAAACCTTTAATAAGTAACAGTTTAAGAATCACATAATTATTAAGACTGCAAATAAACACCCATGAATTTAACCATTCGGATAAGCCAATACCAAGTTTAAAACCACAAAGGAAAACCATCCTGACAGTAATCAAATCCCAAAGAGTAAAAATACTAAAGATTAATGAACATAATTGTAATACCCCGTATTTTCATGGCTTTTAAATTTAAGGATTTATTAAATTTATTTGAGATAAGTTAATTTAATTTTAATCCGAAATGTTGTTTTAAATATTTACTAGCGTGACAAGAGTTAGTAATTATTGGGAATATATTATTTGTTGCATATTACTGGATGAGTATAGTAATATATGAGATTTATTTTTATTATATTGTCACGTGTGAATAAAATGACAATTGTGGAAATTTAAATCGGGACGTGCATGTGTCGTGTCGGGACTAAATGTGGATTAATAAAAGTGAATATTTTATAAGTTGTTCGTATGGTCGTTTTGAGTGCGCCAACGCGTCCGAAAGGGTCGAGATAGTCAGAAAAGTATACCTGGGGGTTTGATTTGGGTCTCGGGGCGTTTTTAGGCCTAATTAGTACCCCGGGAGGGCATTTTAGTCATTTTGTATTTTTGGGTAATTAAACCCACGAAAATTAAAGGGGTTATATCAGATGTTTAGGTTATCTCCTAGGGTTAGATAACTCAAAACACTAGAATGGCCATTGGAGAGGAAAAGAGAGAGCTCTCAGGGCATTCCAAGGCTCAAAACTCAACCGTTTGCACCGCCGCCACCGCCAACGCGTAGATCGCGAGACGGGGAACGCAACCACACCAAATTCAACACCAAACCAGATTTCTGAAAATCCCATGCAAGTGTTTATCTTGCTTATTTCGTTGATGCATCTTTCATATTGGTTTAGGAATGATTAGGATGAATTGTATGGAAGAAAAACCCAATTTGAGATAGGAAATTGCTTGTAGTGATGACTTAAATGATATTCTGGAAACCTTTTGTGATGTAGAGGATTAAACCACGAAATTTTGATGTTGTATAAGAAGAAAACCTTAGAGACAATCTGAATAAAGGAGGCAAATTCGCGCATCAGGCCCCCAGAACTGGTTCGCATGTACCCCGAACCGGTTCGCCTCCCAAACCGGTTCGCCCCTGGGTTCGCGAATGTTTGCTGGTCTGGGGTGCTTTTTCTTCCATTCAACACTTAGAAATTTTTTCTTGTTTTCTTTCCTTTCTTCCTTGGATTTTTCTTCAACTTCAACGGGTCATAACTCATCAACCGTAACTCGGATTTGGGTGTCGTTTCTTCCAGTGTTCTCGTTGTTCCGAGATCTTCAACTTTCCAGTTGACTCCTCCTTAGGGATCTTGCTGCATAATTACCAAAATGCCCTTGAACTTGCCTTCTTAGCTTTTCTTTCATTGTCTCGCTTTCTCTTTTGCGCTGCTTGCATAATTAACCTGTAAAACCAATAAGAGAAGCACGAAACACGAAATACTTGCCAACGAAGATTAGTAGCATAAATGTGCGTCAAAGCCATATAGGTTACATCAGTCGGGTTCACAAATACACTGAAATTAGGGGAATAAATATACAATATTTACGTCCAATCACGTATTAAGTTGGAAAAACCCTTCGAATTAAAGTTAGAAACGAACCATTATACTTGATATATAATAATGGGAAAATAAGGATAAATGTTGTGAATGTGGGTTATGGGATAAACCTAAATTGATATAATAAAATTGGTATATTTATATGATTGTGTATGCATATATTATATACTTGTGAAAATCATGCTCGCGCTACTTGCTATCCCTGAGGTTACCGCGCTGGGACGATCTTATCTCGTGTGCCTTATGGGGGACATTGACTCATACCCTAGAAGATAGAAATCCTAGGTACGGGCTATCGGATCGATAGTCGGACGGTCCTAAGAGACGTGAGGGTATGTACTGACCTCTTGGACTTGGAAACTATGCTTCGCCTCAATATTATTTGTGTATGTATTTATACAGTTCGAGAGTGATTCCGAACTTGTATTCCCTTTAGTACGATTGATACGGGGATTGGATCGCAGAGTATGCCGGCACCATAGTTTTTATGTGGGGTGCTGTTATGATATATATATATTATACGAGTAGTTAATATATATATATGAAATTCTGAAATCTGGAACTGCCTATTGTGATTTGATATGTAGGACATGGTTGATGACTCAAATTATAAATAATTATTTTGAGGAAGTATAATATGACACTGGAAAACTTTATTGATTAATAAAGTTAAAAGGAGAACCTTGGTTACAAATTGAAATCTTACGTTTTTAAATACTTGTGCTGTTCAGTTGTAAATCCTGCGAATAACCTAAGATAAGTTAAATCATTGGGGAAAGATAGTGTGATATATGATGAGATAAACCATTGGGAAGGTTAGTGCGATAGGAGTGCACATTAGAAGAGAGACGAGAATTTCTCAAGAGAGTGTCGCACTAATATGTTGTTGCATTGGCCTGTATCAATTTAAATACTTGCTAACGAATTTTTAAATCATATACACTATCGGGCTCTGACCCGTTTCTATTTCCTTTTCTCTCTTGTATATATATGTATGTATTACAGGTGCCCAGCCACAGGGGCGTCTTACTTAGGATCCTTTGGAAGGAACGTGCTGCAGCTTAGGTGGGAGTTACAGGCCTGTTGTTTAGACGACTTCATCCATTTGATTCTACTCCTAGTTCAGTTTTATCCAGCAGGGGAATGTGTCGCCCTCTTTCTATTATTTAGTTGGTATTGTCAGAGATTGAAATTTTTACTTTCACTACCTTTATTTCGGGATTTATTACTGTCAGGATGTTTTCCTTTAGTGTTGTAAATGTTGGGATTTATTATTGATGATTAAATTCGTGTATGTTCAATTCTATTTTTATTCTTAATGTGTGACTCTTTAGATGTTAATGGTTTAAGGTTTTATAACCGGATTTAAATAAAATGAGAATAAGGTTTTAAATGGTTTTGACACTTAGCTTAATTATTTAGGGTGTTTAAATTGGAAAAGTATTTTTACGACAGTGATGCTAAGAATGAACCAACTGTTCACCTTGATTTTAATTTAATAAAGGAGTGATCGCCCGGTATTTAATTAGGCAGGGTGTCACAGGTGGTATCAGAGCATCAGGTTCTAGTGTCCTTTAGGATCTGTACGGCTTATTTCGTTTCCAGCTTAGCATCTTTGATATAAAGCCCTAATACTAGGAATGTTGTGTTCATCTCTATACATTGGGAATTCGTACTTCTGCGATTTGTTTATGCGAATGATGAACTCATCCAAATTTATTGAAATTTTCAGATGGATCGTCAAGAAGAACTAGCTAAAACGGTTAGGGGAGTCGACGAGCAAGATCGACCCACCCCTCAGGTATCTCCAGAGAGAATATCAACCGCCGAGTTAGCAGGTATTGTGGCACAGGCAGTTACCACTGCGGTCTTGCAGTATCAAGAACGCAGCACACAGCTCATGGGGGGCAAAAGATCTAGAGAGTACAGTCAGTCTGTCATAACTGGAAGTAACAAGTGTGTGAAGACACAAAAATCGTAACAACAAGCTCCTCAGGCCCGTAAAAGCCACGAAGGTAACGAATTGTGTGGGGAAGCCCAAAAGCGTCAAGGCCAACAAGACCAGGGAAAAAGCGAGACTAGTCAACAACGTAGTGAAGTGAAGCAGTTTCGGGGGAGGTGCTTCCAATGTGGCAGATATGGCCATAAGCGTCAGGATTGACCAGAGAAGAATAGGGCCCCACGACAGGAAGGTGCTAGTAATAAACCACAGAAGCCAGCTTCACCACCCTTTCCAAAAGCCTCAGTTCAGCAGAGACAGTTACAGTATGGACGTGTCTGTAACGTCCACCAGATAGCAACATCTCAGGCCCCAACCGAGAAAAGAGGTATGTTTCCTATCCATAGTACTATGGGTCGAGTTATTTGATACTGGGGTGACGCATTGTTTTATAGCTACTCATTTTGCGAAGGCCTCAGGGCTATTAGTCACAGCACAGAGCATTGTGACGTGTGTAGACTTACCACTGGGAAATGATTCACTTACTTTATTTATATGCCGAGGTGTGGGAGTATAGATTGGTGGCTTAGTATTACCAGCAGACATGTTAGTATTAGATATGCATGAGCACGACGTTAGTATCAGTACGAATTGGCTCGCAACTTATAGAGCCATGATAGATTGCTTTGGTGAGAGTAATGTCTTTGCCATTTTGGGGCAATAAATGTTGAGTGGAAATACCTCGCCCATAAGGGGGATCTTACACCTATTTTTATTATATAAAGGAGGATACCTTTAAGGAAACTGTTATTCTCCTGGAATCGATTCCAGTAGTTCGTGAGTTTTCGAATGTATTTCATATGGTAAGTGAATTAAATATCGAAATATCTTGCGGAGAGTGAGATCACACGTGCTAAAATATTTTCCGAAGCAAGTATGTAGACAGAGTGTGGTGTCTAGTAAGGGACAACGATTATAGTAGTTTTGCTTTGGTTTGGGCAGGCATGTTACATCTGGAGTCAATTTGTACGGTCAAGACAATTGGCAAGGCAGAATTATAGGTTTTATCCTCAGAGGGTGAAACATGTTTTCTGTGACACGAGCGAGTCATTGTATTATGTGCATTACTAAATTGGCATGTGAGGCGGGTTTAATGTGTATAACTACGAGCGGTATCATCATGTGAATATTTTTCCTAGTATAGTGAGATTTTCCTTAATGCTATCCGCGGAGGATGTATTAGTATATTAATAGTGTTATATACTTTATTGAGGTTTCTCGTTTTAGTGAGGTGTTATACGAGTATAGTATGTTATTGATTACAACTTTATATAAATGGCCAGTACAATAGTAGGCAGTTATTGCAAGGCTATTGGAGTAGTTGCTTTAGTGCAACGTGTTCTGTTTTGGCGAGGCCTCACCTGCAAGAGGGTTGAACCCGCACTTATATATTATCTATCCTAGAGACTTCGGAGGGGATATTGAGTTCGAGATGTTCGATACCGGCGCGAGGGGACTTGGTTGTTATGATTCAGTGTGTATCGGGTTTACGGTTGAGCGAAAAGTTTTAACTCAGTATTGTGGGTAGCGCTCAGGACTTGGTAATAGAACGGGTACATTATTATATATATCCTTTAGATAGGAGGGCAATAAGAGTGATACCCCTATTATTAGGGGAAGGAGTTTCAAATTTCGATTGTATGTATTCGAGATTCATGGAACGCAATTTCCAACACCCAATTCTGAACGATAGTACAATTGGTGAGATGTTCTTTGTTAAGTGTAATTACGGGAGGAAATGTAACTTTTCTGCCAAAAGACGGAGTAAAGGGGTAAATGCTATGGAAGGAGGACCTAACGGATCTCGATAACCGACAATACTAGCCAGTAGTGTATCGGGAGGGTTCCTTGTTTGGATTTCGCTTTGCGAGACATCCCACGCATGAAACTTAGTGTAAGGTTGGAAATAGGGAGACGTTTGGTCACTATTCCATGAGTTCGGTACCTCAATCGAAAGGGGATCAAGTGATTATATCTTTAAGTGGGAAGTTAAATTTTGATTTAAAGCCATTGGAGCCGGTTATGTGGTAAGAAAGCATTGAAAGTTTTGCTTTGTCACCACGAGTTAGGGGGGGTGGGAATGATAATAAGGAAGATTTAAAATTTTGATTTTTCGGATGATTAAAGTGTTGTAATCACGCTGCAAGCACCAGGGAAAACAAAGAAATTGTTTATTAGTATGGAGCGTATGTGGTGCTTACGCTAGTATGCTCGGTTTATATGGTGTGTAGACATCCTGGTTAACTGATGTTAAAACTCGTCCGAGATGAAGGGGCGTGGCAATGGACGTGTGGAAAAATTTGTTTGTGGGGCTAACAGAACGAAGTGGAAGTGATATAGTGGATTAAACGTCAATTAGAATAGCACACCCAAATTTGAATTGGAAGACTGTGGGAAGCCATTTAAGAAGAGTATTCCTTGAATGGAGCAGGATTAAATGATTATAAAGAACACTCGGAGCAGAAATTGTTAGTAATCAAATATGAGAGCGACTCACACATAGAAAAAGGTGATGATGTTAGTACGGTATAAGAGGTCCAGAAGTACGCTTCGTGAAGAGAAGAGCACGGGTGGAACCTCCGGCATACACCAAGGAATTTTGTGTTTATCTACGATTGCTGAAATTGGAAGAGGTCGGTAAAGTCGGTACAGTCCTTGAATGGGTTGCCATCCTCAAAACAAGATCAAGGGTTCATCCCGAACATGTGAATTAAGCCGCCGAGAAGGAAGTGATTGATATTCCTTTGGGCTGGCTTACAATATTAACTAGTATGCCCCAGACTTTCTTTGAAAGGAAGGATCGCGCCAGTGCATGGTCCGGCGCAGTATAAATTTCTGAATCAGGATGAGATTAGGGATGGAAATTTAACCCGAACCGTAGGAGTCCCGCCCCGCCCCGCCCCTAATGGGGCGGGTTTTAAAACCCGATTAATGAATTAGGAGCGGGTATGGGTTTAAGAAAAAAACCCGTTTATTAAATGGGGCGGGTTAGGAGTTAGCTGAAATAAAACCGCCCCGCCCCGTTTAACTTATGCTTATATAAATATCCTTTATATGTATGTTAATTATAATTAAATTATATATATATATATATATATATATATACACACACTCACACACTAAAAAAAAATCTTTATATGTATGTTAATTTTGTAAAAGATTTAAGTGAAAATATGAATTGACAATTGGGGGATTGTCTCACTTATTGGAATACGAGCCATTGTATACCTCTAAGACTATAATGTAATATTTTTAATTTTACTATTTTTAAAATTAACGCAACCCGTAGGAGCCCCGCCCTGCCCCGTTTATTAAATGGGGCGGGTTAGGAGTTAATTTTCAAAAATCCTAACCCGCCCCGCCCCGCCCCGTTTATTAAATGGGGCGGGTTAGGATTTTTGAAAACCCGCCCCGTTGCCATCCCTAGATGAGATTGGTGAATCTCACCTTTGATATGGGATTTCAGGAACCAGCGGAGATAAGATTTCATTTCGATTAGGATGTATCACCCTTAGCCAGGGAATAAGCGCATGGTGATTAAAGATTAGTGGAGCCAGGTGAAGGAGATTTTGAAATCTTGGTACGATGATTTCAAGAATGCTCTGTAGAAGCACTCGTACCTGTTTGTCGCGTACGAGGTACTTATTAAGGTTTTGCTATGGAAGAACCTTGACTATTCTCCTTCCGTATGTTTAGAGGAGAGTAGATAATCAGAATTTTTGGATCGGTCGAGAAAATATCCGATAACTATGGTGGAATTCCACGACTGTTTTAGGCAGTCAAGAGTGGTCAAATGTTCGTATGATCTTCTCAAAATGGGAATTTTGTGTATGAATAAATCCGAGTAGTTGTCATGTAGTGCTGCAGCTTACTTAGGATCCTTTGGAAGGAACGTGCTGCAGCTTAGGTGGGAGTTGCAGGCCTGTTGTTTAGACGACTTCATCCATTTGGTTCTACTCCTAGTTCAGTTTTATCCAGCAGGGGCATGTGTCGCCCTCTTTCCATTATTTAGTTGGTATTGTCAGAGATTGAAATTTTTACTTTCAGTACCTTTATTTCGGGATTTATTACTGTCAGGATGTTTTCCTTTAGTGAGGTAAATGTTGGGATTTATTATTGATGATTAAATTCATGTATATTCAATTCTATTTTTATTCTTAATGTGTGACTCTTTAGATGTTAATGGTTTAAGGTTTTATAACCGGATTTAAATAAAATGAGAATAAGATTTTAAATGGTTTTGACACTTAGCTTAATTATTTAGGGTGTTTAAATTGGAAAAGTATTTTTACGACAGTGATGCTAAGAATGAACCAACTATTCACCTTGATTTTAATTTAATAAATGAGTGATCTCCCGGTATTTAATTAGGCGGGGTGTCGCAATAATCTCTGACAAAGCCAACGGAATAAGAAAATGGGCGACACATGCCCAACTAATTAGAACTGAAATAAGAGTGGAATCAACAACGAGGTCGTCTAAGCAAATGACCTACAACTCCCACATAAGCTGTAGAACGTCCCGTCCAAGGAACCTAAGCATGACGCCCCTGTGGCTGGGCACCTGTAATATATACATATATATATACAAGAGAGAAAATATGACAAGAGAGGGGTCAGAGCCCGGTTGTAAAACAGTTTAAATTTAGTTTAGCAAGTATTTAAAATGCTTACCAGCTAATGCAACAATCATTCTAGTATGCGACACTCTCTTGAGAAATTCTCACCTCTCACCTAGTGTGCACCCCTACCGCACTATTAACCCCGAATGTTCATTTTAATGTAAATCTCCCATAAGGTTTCATGTTGACAATTTCAATGCCTAAGATAATTATTTTCTGAGAATAAGGTTCGCACAACTATCTCATTTCATTTGAAAAATATACCAGTCTTGTCACAATGTTTCCAAACACTTATATTAAAGTCGGAGTATTGATTCGTTACTGAACTACTTTTTATACACATATGAAAGTTCTGAGTTTCATCTCTCTCTCTCTCTCTATATATATATATATATATATATATATATATATATATATATATATATATATATATATATATATATATTAAATCACTCATATAATATATATACTATCGGCATCCCACATAAACTTTATGGTGTTGGCATACTATGCTATCAAGTTCCCGTATCACTCGTACTAAGGGAAATACTAGTTTGGAATCACTCTCGAATTGTATTAACACAAAACACATACAAATGGAGGCGAAGCATAGTTCCAAGTCACTAAGAGGTCATCACATACCCTCACGTCTCTTAGGACTGTATGACTATCAATCAGATAGCCTGTACCAAGGAATCCTATGTTATAGGGTACAAGTCAATATCTCCCATAAAGGCCCAATCGAGATAATATTGTCCCGACGCGGTAACCTCCGTGATAGCAAGTAGTGCAGGCATGATTTTTCACATATATAATATATGCACAAACACAGAGTCATATATATATATATATATATATATATATATATATATATATATATATATATTACTATCCCCATTTCTAAATTAGATACATCCACGATCCATAATTATGATTATTCGTTCTTAGTACTCTTTACTCGATTTTCCCGTATAACAGACTCGTCCTTTTTGTTCTTATTTATAGGATATTCCAAACTTACTTCTCTTCTCTCGAAGTGTTCTATCTCCCTAAGTATAATTTCAGTAGGTAGTCTCACTTACTCTCTAGGCTAGCTTCCTTATGAGTCTCAATCGTTTATTTGAACGTTCGCATAATTTCATAAAAATCGCTCCCCGTTAACCCTTAAATTCATATTGCATTAAGTACACTTATGGGTGTTTACTAAAACCCTACTGGTCTTATTTATGCCCCAAAATGTTCTAACAATGATGCTCAAGTGTTACCAAGCATATTAACCGGAATAAGTTATAAGAAGAGGGACATGCAGTTTTCCAGGAGGGGTCGATCGATCGATGGGAGGGGGTCGATCGATCAATCAAGCAGGTATGGCGAAACTACAAAAAATCCAGTTACGGGAATCCTCCTCCAACCTCCACCAAATCACCATTTTTAACTCCCAAACTCCCATATAATGATACTACCAGTACTATATACCCAAATACATAATTTTCTACGTAAAACATGTGGATTTTCATCAAGTATAACAATTTAAAGGGCAAAATCTACATAACCTCAAGAACCCTAATCTTTTCTTTAATTTTCAATTCTTCCAATTCTTTTTCCTAGATTTTCTACTTCTAAAACCATGAAATTTCTTGGTATATCCTTTACATGTGGATTGGATGTCCAGAATATGACTATTACCTCTACAACATGCGAATTCTAATCTCCAAATTACACTTTCTTTCATGAAACTAGTTTTAATCAACCGTAGACTAACATAATTGAGGCATCAACTAAAAATAAAGCAAGATAAATACTTGCTTGGAAATTTTGTTTCTGATTTGTGGGAGAAAGTGGCGTGGTTGTGTTCCTCGTCGCGCGATCTAAAATTTGGCGGTGACGGCGGTGCAAACGGCGGAATTTTTTTTTCCCTAGAACTCCTCGGAAAGCTTCTCCACTTCTTCTCCAATGGTCGTTCTTTGGTTTTGCTTATGTTAACCCTAGATGACAACCCCTAGCAGCTGATGTAGCCTTGGTAAATTCGTGGGTTTAATTGCCCACGAATTTACGAAATGTCCAAAACGCTCTCTCGGGATGTTAATTAGCCTAAAAACGCCCCGAGATCCAAACTAAACCCCCGGGTACATTATTTTGACTATCTAGATCCTTCCGGACCCATTGACGCACTCGAAATGACCATACGGGCGACTTATAATTTATTCACTTTTAATAATATTAATTTAATCCCGACACGACACAGGCGAGTCCCGATTAAATTTTCACAATTATCAAATTGTATACTCGTGATAATTTTAATAAATTCGATTTTACATATTACTTTATCCATTAAGTAATATTCAACAAAATTCCAATAATTACTAACTCTTAACACGCTAGTAAATATTTAAAATAATTTTTGAATTAATATTAAATTAATATCTCAAATTAAATTTAATAAATTCCAAATTTAAAAGTCATAAAAATACGGGGTATTACATTGAAGTAAGGGCAAAATGAGTAGATAGCCTTAAAATTCGGGTGGATCAACGGTCAATTATGATTGAGTAACATAAATGTTAAAAATGAAAGCCAAACCCTAAAAAATCAACGTGAAGGAATTTAACTGAATATTGAAAAGTAAATAGAGGCTATCCCAAAAAAACATTTATTTTATCACGATAATATTATTAATGATTTGAAACATTTTAATGAGTTAAAAAATAGTTACCAAAAAAACTTAATTACTTACATCATAATATATAGGATTCATTAACCCTGATTACACACACAAATACGATGCAATATGACCCATTCAGTTATTTTATCTTATCTTACTTTTTATTTTGAAACTAATTTTTTTTTTGCAAATTAAAAATATTATTTTTCTCAATGTTTGTATTCCCTTCTCTCTTAAAGATTATTAAACGTGTGGGTGTATGGAAGTATTGGATGTGGTTCCCAAATGACGATTACGACGTGGGAGTTTATCAATAAAAATTCAGACTGAGTTTTTGTGAAGACCAGTGGAGATGCTTTTAATAACATCAATTTATTAGGTATTTAGGTGATATTTTGTGTGGGTCCTAGGGGGGCTTTGTACGGAGTAAAATAAGAAACATTGGATACGGGTGGGAGCAGACCGTGTTGAGTGGGATACGGTTGATGTCGGGTGAAAGGGATGTGTTACCATGTGTGGACAGTGGAGGGATGCGTGGGATATATTTTACAAAGGGAGAGAGGCTATCCTATCCCAAGTCCCATCCATCTTTTTTTACCATTTTTTTAGGTGATAAATGACATTTGTGCATTTATGTTCAGTCCTTCCAACTTTTCTCGAGCTTTTAGATGACAAATAACATTTGTGCGCTTATATTTATATAATTTAAAATTTTAATTTTTTCACCTTCAATTAAAATAAATATATTTAATAAAAACAAATAATTAGATTTTAAATTTTAAAAAAAGTGTTTTTAATTAAAAAAACTGCTTATAAAACATAAAATCTTATCTATTTTTTTATTATTAAAAAGCTGTTTATAAAACGCAAAATTTGTTTTCTTAAAAAACTGTTTTCTTATAAAAGTATTTTTTTCTCTTTACAAATTTTACTTTTGGTTAAAAACTGTTTTATTTTATAATTTTTAAAATAATCCTGATTATTTAAAAAAAGTATGGTCTGCGGCAGCGTTATATATGGGCGGTCAGACCACCTATACATATCGATGGCACATACCATTTTTTTAATATATTGCTCCGTGTCAACGGTGTGTATATACATACAGCTAGCGGGGACCATTTTTATTTTAAATAGTAAAAAGATGATTTTTAAAATAATTTATAGTAAAAGACATTTTTAGCAACTAAAATAATTTATTTTTGTAATAAAATTATCTTTTATATTATATAAACATTGTTTTAGTTTTCATAAACAAATTTTAAAAATAGTTAAATTTTTTTAAGAAAACGGAAATTGTTTTTTGATTTTTTAAAACAGTTATAAAAAGAGTTTTTTTTAATAAACAATTAATTTATACAATTTAAAAAGAACAGTTTTCTTTAATAAACAATTTTTTTAACTGTTTATTAAAGAAAACTGTTTTTTTTCTAAATTGTATAAATTAACTGTTTATTAAAACATTTTTTTTATAATCAAAACAGTTTTTAATTAAAAAAACACTTTTAATCAAAACAGTTTTTTTTTATAATCAAAACAGTTTTTAAACTGTCTATTTTAAAGATCATTTTTAAAAAAGTAAAAAAAACAGTTTTTAATCAAAAATAAAATTTGTAAATAAAACACTTTTTTAATAAAGCAATTTTTACGTTTTATAAATAGTTTTTTAATTAAAAAAAATAGATAAGATTTTACGTTTAACATTTTTTCTTTTTATAAAAAACAGTTTTTTTATTGAAAATATAATTATTTATTTTTATTAAATGTATTTGTTTTAATTGGAAGTGAAAAAAAATAACATTTAAATTATATAAACATAAGGGCAAAAATGTCATTTGTCACCCAAAGGGTGTGAAAAAAGATGGGAAGGGTGAACATAAGGACACAAAAGTCATTTGTTATCCAAAGTGTATGGAGGAAGATGAGAGGGATATGGGGATAGCCCCTCCCTTTATAAATATAGGTGTTTCATAATATGTGTTTTAAGTGTATATATTTTAATTTAAAAATAATAGAAATAGAATTTCGATATAGAATTAAGTGGGCATAGATATTTATGTAAAACATTCATATTTATTATTTTGAGACTCTGAACATGCGCTCTAAGAACACATATTAATATTTTCTTATATATATATATATATATATATATATACACACACACACACACACACACAGAGGTCGACTACATTCAATCCTTTGAACTATGTTTTTGAGTAGTAAAAAAATATTTATGGATTTTTTTTAATATTTAAAATTTTCATGAAATTCCTTACAAAAAACTATTTAAAATAATTTTTTTACTATTTTAAAATAATCAATCAAAATATATCAGATTTTAAGGATCTTAAAAATTGACATATTTTAACCAATTTAAAATATGATATATTTTGATTAATTTTTTAAAATTAATAAAAAAAATTACTTTAAACTGATTTTTTATAAAATTCTTTTAAATTTTTAGATATTGTACAAAAAATCAACTTAATTTTTTTTTTACTATAGAAGAAATTATTACGCACAAGAGGTTCTTTCTGTATTCACTATGCCAAATTTGGTACATGACATGTGGGTAGGGCTGTAAATCCGGCTGGGTGAGCCGGGCTTGGGGTTGCTCAGGCTCGGCCCGAACTCACTTGCCCAAGCTCAAGCCCGAGCTCGGCCCGAATTATGTTTTTCCACCTAGGCCCGAACTCGACTCACAAGTATTACGGGCTTCGGGCCCGAATTCAATTTTTTTTGTTAAAAAAGTTTGAATTAATTTTTTTTTCTTGTATTTCCATCATGGACAAAATTACATATTAAAATATAATTGATATTTCATGAAATAAAATATATAATTATGAAATGTATTAAATTAAAACAAGGGAAATAAGAGTGAAAATCTACAAATGCCTATTAAATTTCATACATTTAGCAAAATTTGATCACTACCAAAGGCCTATTATGACTTGAGCAATTATTAAATCAAATACCCATTATGAGATGAGATTAACAATAAAAATCACAAAATTAAAAATCACATGTAATCTAATGTATTGTAACAAATATTTTTTTTTTTTAAAAGTACTAAATGAAATAAAAGAACGAAACCTAATTAAACAATGTTAACAAAAATATGTTATATTATATAAATTATTTATTTATTTATTTATAAATATGAAGTTCGAGCTTCGGGCCCAATTCAGACTTGGCAAAGTTCGGCTCAAGCTCGGCCCGAAATTAATTCGGGCTTGAAATTTTGGCTCAGGCTCGGCTCGGCTCGGCTCAGCTCAAACTCAAATAAAGCTCGGCCCGAAAATAGCGGGCCGAACGGACGGACTTCGGGCCTCGAGCGCTCAATTTACAGCCCTACATGTGGGCATGGAATGTATTCATGTGTCATTATCCTCTTTTCCCTCCCATCTTATGGCCATACGATTTTCTTCATCAACTTGTAAAGTGAATTATTCACATTTAATTGCAAAAAATTGAGATCCATATGTTTTTCAATACTTTTCGCGCCATTTGCTTTTTGACTTTATTGAAATAATGGAAAAGAAAATGCGCAGACTATTATTTTTCTATCAATTAGGTTTGATATAAGTAGTACAGAAGGAAGAAAAAGCAAGATATTGAAATTAATAAAATTACCAATTTCTTTATGTAATTCCTAACGATATGAATCTTTATAACAAACTCAATTATAATTGGTGAGAGAAAAAACTTTCGGGCAGTTACCGGTTTTTTTCTTCTTCCCACTTTTCAAACTTTAAAATGTTATAACTTTTAATTGAAGAATTCATTTTTCACAAAATAGATATATTTGAAACATACGCAATGAAATCTAGAGCCATGGTGACTATAAAAATTTGATGAAAAACAAATTAACAAAGCACATATTTACCACATTCACCAGAAAATGGAACTATTTTACATGTGGGACTTTTTCACAGACGTTAAACATACTATGTAATTAATACATAGACAAACATTTATTATCTATATAAAAAAACGAACTAAGCATATCATTTTTTTTTATAATATATTATGTTGATAATGGATCTTATTTTATAAGGCTCGATTTGTAGCTTTCAAAAATATCAATTAAAATTTGGATTGGTATATCGAAAGTTATTGTTTTTTAAAGTTTGGAAGAGAAAAAAAATAATATCACTTTAAATTTGTAGGGAATATAGGGAGACGAGTATATTAGTAAAAAAAATTATAAATTCAAAAATAAAACTTAGTTAATAGTTGAATAGTCATGATGACTTATTTGATTTTATGAGAGAAAAATATGAGAGAAAATTTAAATTTTACTGTAGTTGAATTGTATTTGATTTTATGGCAAAATTATAGTGAACTATTTTGAATATTTTTTTTCTTATTTCCATTCACTTCTTTCATGTTTTCAAAAAGTTAATATATCAGCTTTTACTAAGTATTATTATATATAAAATTAATTGACAATTAATGTGCTTCAAATTTAGCTCTCAAAATTAATAAACAAATTTACAAGCATCAATTCAAATCCTATTACATTCAAACCAAATTCGTGTTGAAGTATTGAAAACTCCAATTAAAATGGGACGATTAATGTTTAATATCTTGAAGCTCGGTGTATTTTTCATTTAATTTACCTTACTTTTTTTTAATCAAATACTGAATGAATGTATCAACTGAATGGGCAACATGCACAAATTAAATACTGAACAATTGAAGCGTTTACACCAATCCTGCATGCCTTCACAAATGATGTAGCTACATATTCCTGAAATGAGTCATCAAGCTTGGCGTCCTGTAGCTGAACATCTAAAATGTTTTGAAAATAGATTTGACACGGTTCAGAGTGCAAAACCTTCTAAAAATATTTAACAAGTATTTAAATTGCAGTTTAAAAGCAGTTATTAGATATATACGTTAGTTCCGCGTACACTCCTTTGAGTTCCTCACATCTCATATATAGTGCACACCTAACGTCTCCTATTTTACCCACCTAGTTATGCTACCCAGCCTACTAGACATAAGTATCTAACTAACCACAATCGGTTTGGCTCCCCTGTACCGCCCACGCGATACAATACCGTAAAACAAATGATTAATATTATCGAATATTAATATTGTCCCGTTAATTAAGTTTCTCATACTTAAATTACTTTTAGAGATACACTATTTATCTTTTCTACCATCACACGCAAGTAGAATAATCACATTTGTGTGTGTGTGTGTGTGTGTGTGTGTGTATACATATCACACTATAATATATACAACTACAGCATCCTCCGGAATGGCCACCGCAATGCATGCATACTCTGCTATCAAGTCTATGTACCTCTCATACCAAATCAAGGACTATCGGGTCGGAATGTTTTCTCGAACCATAAATCAAACAACACAACAAGGAGGCGAACATGGTTCTAAACCTTGGGGGTACGCATATACCTAACGTGTCCAAATGACACGTCGGTCCCACTAATACACTCGCACACAGTGAGCCGCCCTAATTTCTATATTCTGGGGCACACATCCAGACCTCGTTGGAATCGCCAAAGTGGGTCGCCCTCTGTGCGGAACCTCCCGTAATAGCAGGCGGCGTAGGTATGTTCACACACATAATAGGTATTCACACAACCTATATATATATTCAGTATATGTATACACACAATTTATAATATATCCAGTACATAGTATTCATATCTCTCGAATACTCAACGTACTAACGATTCACACATAACATTATTTTGGTATCTTTCGAGTATCACTTATTACCTAAAGGGTCGTAGTTATCCCTTAAGTAATTTCAGTAGTAAAACATCATTATCCTAGTGGTATAAGCCTTAGGTCAATGTTTACTCTTTTTGTAATCCAAGTTGTAAATTCCCGATACGCAACACAATCGGTTAACTATCGTCGGTCCATATCCCAATTCTACACATTAAGATTTAAACCGGGCCTTAACTATATGTCTACTGATATTCTCTAAGTCTTTATATCATTAATAAACCACCATCAGAGTTCCACGTAATAAATTCCACACAGAAGTATAACATTAATAGTCAAACTTAGCAAAATTGGACAGGCGAATCGATTCGGTATAGGATTCGAATCGGTTCGATTAGGTAATCACAGAGACGAATCGATTCGTACCTTACAGTTCGTCCTCTTCATTGCTGTTACGAGTTTTCACCACTTATACCATATTAAACCTCCATGAAACCTTCCCAAACTCCCATACAACATACCCAATCATTAAGTATATATATACGGACAATTTCTAACGTAAATGTATCATCAAATCTTTAAGAAACTCACCCATGAACATATTAAATTTCCAAAATTTATAAAACCCTAGTTTATGGTGTTTTTCATGCATAATATCTAATTCAATTAAATTATGACGCACGTATAATTTAAAAATAATCGAATTAATTAAATTCTAAATAATAAAAAATACGGGATGTTACAGATGATGATGATCCTCATAACGTATGTCCTGAAGTCGCACACTAGAAATTAAAAATCAGTAAGAACTTAATGTCAACGTACAATTAATAGCTCATATAAAGTTTTCGTACTTACTAATTTTTCAAGGTAAAAAATGGGTTCAAATTTATTGACCGTCTTAAAGAAAAGTTAACATGATTTTCTAATGTCATTCGTTAAAACATAAACAAGACATTAAAGTTTATGGAATTCAATGTTGAATCATTTATGTATTAATATATCACATTAAAATATCATATTAATCATCATTTTATTTTAACAAAATCAATAAATTTAAACTCTAAAAAATGTATCCCAGATACATATGTTATCAATTTCCTTGTGTTATTATTATTAATTTTCCAAATAAGAAGAAGGAGGCAGCTTTATTTGGCAGTGGTACATTAGAGCAAATATGAAACAGAAGTGTTTTTCCAAAACATATCCACACCACGTGTTATCATATATCACACCAATAATACAACTCATGGATGATGGAGAAAACAAGTTTGGTACTCTTTTCTCATCCCAGCTGTTCACTTGTCTTCAAGGACCACAAACAAAAGGCTCCACTTCCTAACTGGATTAGACGTGGACTTTGAAATGTTGGACAAATCCCACTTCAATGCACCAATTGAAACCCCATTCCATAATGTTGTGGGCCCTCCCTAAGACTATAAATTTGACTACTTTGTTTTTCTCAGTTGCACTTTTTATCAATATTCTCAAATTAAAAGCTGTCTACGTTTTGATAATTTCAGTAAACATTTTGTGTCCGTTTAAATGGTAAATTTATTTTCATAAAAATAGTTATTTTAGCTTATATTGAGATGATTGATTTCAAATATGATAAAACAATAGTTATAGTGCGCGGAACTACTTTGACCTAAACTTCATTATGCGAGTATTGGCAATGGAACTTAGGATCCGTTTGGCAACCCAATTCCAAGGCTTGGAATTGGAATTGGAAAGCCAATTTGAATTCCACGAAATTGAAATTAGCCTTCCAATTCTAAGCCTTGGAATTGAATTGCCAAGCGGGCCCTTAATTCATTTTAGACAGGTGAGAAGAAGAGCTAGAAACCGAAAATGCGAGAACTCAACAATGCTACTCAAATGGTGATTTTGAGTTTGATTTATTGTTTGGTCAAAGTATTTATTTACTCTCTGTGTCCTAAATTAAGAATTCATTATTTTTCTTTTATTTTTGGACATTTTCAACCAATTAAATTTCACAATAGTGTACAAGGATTGATCTTGACCATTTATTGAGTATATTTTTAATCTACACAAAAAATAGATATAAACTTTTAATTTGAGACGGATGGAATATAAGTTTAAGGTTTTAGTTATGGTATTAATTATTTGATCAATTCAATATTCATTCAAATTTAGTACGTCCCTCATTTAATTTTTATTAAAAAAAAAGTTGGGACATCAATTTTATTGTGATCTTAATCGATCTAGGTATAAATTGTGGCTCAATTTTACTAACTTCTATGTACAATATAGGTTACTAGTCAATTGGGAAGTCAGCCGAAAAAATGGCTTGCATGTCTTAAGGACACTTTTGCATGGTGTGCAAAACTATCTTTGTTTAATTCTCTCACTGTATCAGATACAAAATGCATAATATGCGTAGTCAGGTAAAGTGGAAGTTTAATCAAAACAATTGCGCAAAAGGCATCCTAATCATTTTATACAATCGTTCGGAAATGGTTTTGTACCCCCAACCCCAACAATCAAAACCCTTTCAACTTTGAAAGACATGTTATTTATACGTCTGTGTTATAAAATCAAAACCCGTTCGGAAAATGACTTTTGTATGTATAAACGGTTGTGTTATATTTAGATGTGTTAAAAAATAATCAATCCGAACGTATTAGTTTCTTACAGTTCGAGTGAGTAAGACTTAGACACCCTATTTCATATCTCTATGAACATATTTATTTAAAAAAAATAGTATATATACTAGCGAATGCCCGTGCCCGAGGGCACGGTGATAAATTTGTCTCCGTGATAAAACCCAGCCCATAATAACCCGTCATTTTTTAGAAAAAAAAACTTTAAAAAAAAATAAAAAAAATAATTTTTTTAAATATTTTAATAAAAAGAATAATAAAATAATAATGTATGTATGTATGCATGCAAGCAAGCAACACATAAAATGTCATACATGTCTATCATGCATATCTTATCATACATGAGTTACTATTCATAACATCATTGTCCCATATATATATATATATATATATATATATATATATATTAATCAAATTTCCTATGTATAATCTCCATAATTAATAGATCATCATTAAAAATAATTCAAAAAACAAAACTTCAAAGTGGGTGATTAGAAAATTGGATGGTACATGAACTTTTACGGTTGAAACTTGTTATCATTCCTTTGTTATGTCTACTATTTAATAAATACTAAAGTACAGAATTACGAATCATAATCTAATTACAGAAATAAAACGAAATTACAGAAAATTAACACTTACTTGAATTTGCAGAAATAACAATAGAATAAGAAAAGAATCCGAGCCCCGTGAATGTTCACAGTGTCCTTAAGACAATTTATTCCCTCCAACGTGCTCCGAGGTTGATGAGTATTGTCTCCCAAGATAGAAAGAATTTTCCAATTAATTGTATAGCACGACAATAATTAATTACGACGAACTCAAATTCTGTGGCTTTTACTCAACAATAATGCAACAGACGTGAAAAAAGTTATGTAGGAAAAAATAATTTTCTGGAACAGATATGACAGCATTTTGGAGGAGGGAATTTTTCATTAGTGTTATAAACGGAGGGAGACATTTGTATTTATAGCAAAGTAAGTGACTGTTGGCAATAACTGACAAAAACAGTTAAACGAAATTAACTGTTGACTGTTGGCAATAACTGCCAACAGTTTATTAATTAATTAATTAATTTCTGACAAAAACAGTTAAATGAAATTAACTGTTGACTGTTGGCAATAACTGCCAACAGTTTATTAATTAATTAATTAATTTCGTAATTAATTAATAATTAAAGCCCAGAAAGTTAAATTAATTCGGCCAAAAAATGTAGGAGATTTTTATAAGCCGAACCGAGCCGGCCAGACGCGCGCGTGTGGAATTTTGACAGTTTAGGTCATCTCCCCTTCAAAGAGTTGGGATACCCCAAGGCATCCAATCCTTAGTCCATCATTTGGGTTTTATTAACTCATCATTTTTCCACTACTCTTCCAATTTAGGACAAGAGTTAAAACATACCCAATACATTAACTTTCATTGCTTTGTAAGTCACTTTGGGAACATATTTATCATTCATAACTTAATGAAATTGGACATGTGAATATACTACGTTAATCTCCTTGCGGAGGAGAACTCGTTCGTATATTTTTTCACAATTATCGTAGTGTGAGTCCCACCTAAATTTAAGCTCAAAGTTGCACACAATTCTGTCCTGAAAAATCTGGACAGCTTTATAAGTAGTCCAATTTTCCAACAATCCCCCACATGAATGATATATCGCTATAAATAAACAGAACAGATGCTAATGTAGACACATGTTGAGTAAAACTGAAGATTTATTGCATCGGGAGAAGTAACTTAGTGGCCTTGAACTTTCCTTAGTGATATACTATCGGATTTACTTAGTTAATCAGTAGACTTCACGTCCTTGAACCGTCAACCGTTTTTGTAAACCTAGAGAATAGTATTCACACAATAATTCTTCAACACAATTGGTTCTCATGTTTGTGTTCATTTTGCCATGAACACCATTTGGTTCAGTGGGTATTTTAGAGAATATGCATTTCATTATTCTCATAGAAGTGCCCCCTTCTTACTCATGTAGGTGACTTCCATAAAGAGTATCCTGCAATACCCCACTTAGATATACTAAGATATGGATGTCATTAAAAGCATAACTTATCCTAATTCGCGGCAGATATGCACTGTCTCATCTTTGGAATGGATATGATTAAATCTCCTCCAGTGCTTACTGAATACAATGTAGTTCGGTTTGCTCATTGAACCTAGATCTTGGGATCTCCAGTCAGCTAGGTTAGGTTGCCACTATATTGATTCTTATTTATTTATAGGATTTAGACCCATTCCTTTCGATGATCTTTCAACTTGCTCTCGGTTTAAACCTTTCGTTAGTGGATCCGATATATTATCTTTTGACTTTATATAGTCAATTGAGATAATTCCATTTGAGAGAAGTTGTCTAACGATATTGTGTTGACGACGAATATGTCATGACTTTTCGTTATACATGTGATTTTGTGCCCTTCCAATCGCTGATTGGCTATCGCAACGTATACATATTACAGGCACAGGTTTAGACCAATTTGGAACATCCTCTAAGAAATTTCGAAGTCATTCAGCTTCTTCTCCAGCTTTGTCTAGTGCAATGAATTCAGATTCCATTGTCGATCTAGCAATGCACGTTTGTTTTGAGGATTTCCAAGATACGGCTGCACCTCCAAGGGTAAACACATACCCACTCGTAGACTTAGAGTTTTTTGTATCGGATATCCAATTTGCATCGCAATGTCCTTCAAGAACAGTTGGATCTTTTGAGTAGTGCAGCCCATTGTTTTGAGTATATTTTAAATAACCCAGAACTCTCAATATTGCTTTCCAGTGATCTCTTCCTGGATTACTAGTAAATCGACTTAGCTTACTTATTGAGTATGCTATGTCCGATCGCGTACAGTTCATGATATACATTAAACTGCCGATAATACGAGAATATTCTAGTTAAGATATGCTTTCACCATTATTTATTGCTAGATGTAAATTTACATCTACAGGTGTCTTGGTAGGACTAATATCATACTTCTTGAATTTTTCAAGTACTTTCTCTATGTATTGAGATTGAGATAATATAAGTCCATCCGATGTTTTAGAAATTATATTCCTAATATAACATCGGCGATTCCCAAATCCTTCATGTCAAATCTACTACTCAACATTTGTTTTGTAGTTTTGATAATTTCCAAGTTACTACCCATGATAAGCATATCATCAACATAGAGGCATACAATGACATATCCATTTTGAATGTATTTAAAGTAAACACACTTATCACATTCATTAATTTTGAAACCATTTGATAACATTGCATAATCAAATTTTTCATGCCATTGCTTAGGTGCTTGTTTTAATCCGTAAAGTGATTTAACAAGCTTACATACTTTTTCTTCTTGTCTGGGAGCCTTGAACTCTTCAGGTTGCTCCATATAAATTTTCTCGTCTAGTTCACCGTTTAAGAATGCGGCTTTTACATTCATTTGATGTATTTCAAGTCAATTAATAACAGCTATTGCTATTAACATCCGAATGGACGTTATTCTTATTACTGGTGAATATGTGTCGAAGTAATTCAACCCTTCCTTTTGCCTATAGCGTTTAGCTACAAGTCTAGCTTTATATTTATCAATTGATCCATCGACCTTCAACTTCTTTTTGAAGATCCATTCATAACCTAACGGTTTTGAACATGGTGGAAGATCCACTAGTTCCCATGTATGATTTTGTAATATGGATTCAATTTCACTATTAATTGCTTCTTTCCAATTGGAAGCATCAGATAAGGATATGGCTTCTTTATACGATTGAGGTTCATTTTCTAGCAAATATGTTAGAAAATTCGGACCGAACGAAGTCGAGATTTTTGCTCTTTTAGTACGTCTTGGTTCATCCTCTATTGGTTCAATAGGTTGATGAGTACCACTTGTAGTAGCTTGATTTGTCCTTTTCGAAGGACCAGATTCTCGGGTCATGTTATACGGGAATTCATTTTCAAAAAATGAAGCGTCCCTTGATTCAATAACCGTATTTACATGAATATCCGAAATCTCAGATTTACAAACTAGAAATCGATATGCACTGCTATTAGTAGCATAACTGATGAATACACAATCCACGATTTTTGGCCCTATTCTTACCTTTTTAGGTTTAGGAACCATCACTTTGGCTAAGCACCCCCACACTCTTAAATATTTATAGGAAGGTCTTCGACCTTTCCATAATTCATAAGGTGTCTTGTGAGGTACTTTATTGAGAATGTAATTAGCAGAAAGTAAGGTTTCCCCCCACAAATTTTGTGGAGCTCCTGAACTTAATAACATCGAGTTCATCATCTCTTTCAAAGTACGGTTTTTGTGTTCAGCAACACCATTCGATTGAGGAGAATAAGGAGCGGTTGTTTGATGAATAATCTCATTTTCATTCTCTCTCATCTCTCACCTCGGTGACCTCTGTCTATTCTCCTCTCTCTTTCGACTACATTGCACCTCCTCTTTTTGGCCCTAGTAAGAACCCTCTCAACCCTCTCTTTTTTAAAATTGTTAACTTCTTTTCCGGTAAGAACCCTCCCTCCGATAAAGAACCCTCCGATCGGCGAATATTATGCCGTTAACTGTTAACATTTCTCACTTTTTGAATGTTGTTAATTGTTAATATTTAGTTAATATTGTTAAAACATATATGTTTTTAGTTAATATTGTTAATATTAAATCTTAATATTTAGAGAGCATATTATTATTTGTAGGCATAATATGATATGTTAAATGTTTTTTTAATTTTTAGAAAGAATATTGTATTTTTTGGTTGTTTAAATTGTATTGTATTTTTAGGCAATATATTATATTTTTACGCACAATATGATTGCAATACTGAGATATTATAATTTCATATATTAATTTTAATATATTTTTTGAGATGATAAAAAATTGGTGGAAAATAAAAAAATAATTTTAAATTTTAAATTAAATTTGAATTAACCAAAAAAATTATCCCGAGAGCTCCAACCCTACTCAAAGGTTAAACTCTGTAGAACAAAAATTCTGAATCCGTGAGTCCGTGCGTACACATACAATATCTAGTGGAGGACTAAGAGCAGCATCTTTGAATAATAAATGAACGTTCATGCATGGCAGGAATGGTAAATGCTTCACACGTGCAACGTATTAAATGTTGATGGTAACATATAGTGGGCCTGTTGCCATACGTGGGATAGGGCTTGAACTTGGACTTGTGAACTGTCATTGTGGCCCATAGCCGCAGAACCAAAGAACCTACATTAAAACCACACCATGCCTTACCTTCTTTCCTTTGTTCCCTTGTCAACCTACGTTTGGGCCATTCCATGTCCATCCATTATTTCTTTTTAACTTTCCTCCATATAACATTTTACACACAATGTACCATCCATACATACGCGTATATAGGCAGATTCATTTATTCAAGTTTGGGGAACCTAAAATATAAATATGATTCCATTAGGCATAAATTATACAAAAGAAACAGAAGGTACATCCTACTGTCTCCTGCCATGGGTGGTTCTGATCATTTGCGGGGGAGACTGAATGACGTGACGACCTCATATTGGTTGATTTTTAGGTCCCACTGGCATGAACCCCCAAAACCAATCAATAACAAAGTTACCATTCAAACAGGAATCGTGGGAGAATAAGGATCAATTTGAAAAGTAAATATTTTTTTAAAATCTTTGACTTTTAATGGATGGCTATTAATTTGAGACGGAAAGATATTATATCACCATGCTTATTTTAATTTAACAGCTAAAGCCACTTTAGTTTATAATTATGTAAGGGCTTAAATCCATCAGTTTATTTCTTTATAAAAAAATAAAATTGTAAGTTTTTTTGTGAGTACAACAAAAATCTTACATATCTTAAACACTAACTTGTCTCCAATAGATTTGACAGTATAAATAGCAGAGTGTTGATAGGGAACTCTTTTTTGTGAACATTTTTTGTTACATCTAGCTTTAAAGTATTATACTTGCTTTGCCTTTACTTGTATCGGTCCGGCTAGGGTATAAAAGACAAAGCAAGATATAACACTTTAAATCTAGGGATAAAAAACAGGAGTCACAAAAATGAGATCTCCCTAACATTACTCTATATAGTATCAACTCCTCTGAGATTCTTTGAGATTCTTTAACTGAACAACTCCCACATGGACCTATTTTTTATAATAGTAAAAAAAAATATTTTTTTAAATTGATATTTTTGTGAGGGATTTAAACATTTAAGAAAAATCTTACAAAAAATAAGCTCAAAATAAATTTTTTACTATTTTAAAAAATGCAGTCAAAATATGTCAATTTTTAAACTACTCAAAAACTCACATATTTTGACCAATTTTTTAAAAATAGGCAATAAATTATTTTAAGCTGATTTTTTTTATAGAGATTTCCTGAAATGTTTAAATGCCCCATAAAAAAATCAATTCAAAAATATTTTTTAGTTAAGTTCAAAAAGAAGGTTGGGATTCTTAGTTTGGAACGTAGGGAATATATTTTAAAAACTAAATTAAGCTTGAAATATTTAATTGATAGGAATTGTATTCAATTTTTAAAAAGGCTAATGTCAAAATGAACTTTCTAAAACATGCTTTTATCAAAAAAAAAGTTCACCTGCAAACGACCTCCCATATGGATCCACAATTGAATCCATATTAAAAATATTACAATAGTAAATAATCAGATTTTTCAGATTTATCCTATATGGTGGATGGATTTGAAAAATCTTTTAATACCGTGGATCAATCTGAAAAATCCTAATAAGGGTAAAAAAAAAAAAAAATATGGTAAAATAGGGTACTTTGACATTTTCTATTATTTAAAGTGGGGAACTTAGTCCATAAACATTTCAGACTTTCTGTATATAATAATTATAAATAGGATTATACAGAAAAATATATTTATGAATACACATGGCCAGCAAGCATGATAAATTGGAGGCTTGTGCTAGAGCCAACAAGGGCCCCAAATATAAATCCACTGTTGTCCGTGATCCTTATCCTCTCCAAGTCCAGCTCACACGAGCAGCAGAATCCGGTTCTATGTACATCCACCAAAATTCTAAATAAAACCCCTGTTTTAGTGATAGGCATTATTAACTGTTAAGACTTGTAGATTAGGGTTAGTGTTGGAAAATAAAAGGGAAAGGTAGATTGTATTAGATCAATACTAGTTTTGGAGTGCATGGTGGACGGGATCAATTGATTGCTTACTATATAATTTGGGGTTCAATTATGTAACTTTTTTTATTTAGCAACTATGTACATAGTTTACTGCCAGAGTCAAAAAGTCAATACAACTTCAAAGAAGACTGAAATTTGATAGCCTTAAAAAACTATTAATGCTGAAACTCCTGTTATTACCAAGGTTCTAAAAAATGTCGGGTATGATCGAAGCGTGGAGGTCAAGTTTTAAACCTTAGAAATCTAGGTGGACCTTAGGTGTAAAAATGTGTGAAAAGGCGTCTAGACCTTCTTAATATTTTTTAATCATAACAAGGTATTAAAATACTAAAATTGTACATATCATAAAAATATGCCTCAATATATGCAAATTAAAATACTATTTGATTATTTTGAATGAGATAATGATCTGATTTGTAAAAAAATTCTTTAAAAGGAGATCGTTTCACTAAAGCATTGTTATTTTTAGAAAAAAGTGTCTTAAGGATTTTACCAAGAATAAGACGTAAAAAGCTTAAGGCGGGACGTTTCTCCCAAGTCTCAACCCTAGGCGTTCCTAGACGGGTTTTTTAGAACAGTATTTATTACAAAAAAAATAAAACAAAAAGTCTTAAAAGAAGTGGTAGAAGAAGAGACAGAGACCTAGATAAATGTTGAGAGGGGGGGTGGAAGAAGCATTGGAACCAACACAGATTAACAGTGTCAGGAATCGAACTAAGGACCAAACCCAATCCACTCCCAACATTGTCCTAGTACAGTGACCAAAAGATTTGATTTAATATCTATTTTTCAACTGTACAATATTCGTACATACGATATTCATGATCGTATCAAAGTTGGCTCAGCTTAGCCACCCATTCATTTATTGTCATGTATGGTAAAGTCCAAGTTTGTATCAACTTTGGATCACTAAAGTCAAAATGATGCGTCGTGTATTGTGTCGTCAATTTACTCATGTAACTAATTCGGCTAATGTCCAAAGCATCTTCCACAAGCTTCCCAAAAAAATTGCAGATTATTAGATTCATTTGGAAAATCTTACACATTATTTTGTATTTTCAAACATCCATACCCTAAAATCTCAGAGGACATGTTATTACCATGATTAAGATAGGAAAATATGTATATGTGATAGAATAATCAATTACCACACATTCCTATAATCATATAAGGAAACTCGAATCAAACATAAACATAATCAACTAGAGTAAATAATATATAGGGATATTTACTCTCCCCCTAATCAATGCATATGGTTAATAAAAAATAGTATACTAAATTTTCAAACCATAATAAGGATTCTAAATAAAAAATATATGATGAGAACAATTAAAAGAGGAAAAAAAATAATATAGTCTCATCCATGAAGTATATAAAACTTTAACATCACATCTTGGGCATAACAAATAATCATATTTGTATTATGGTTTTCCTTGGTTTCAGGAACAAAAAGATGTCTATCTTTAGAAAACATTTTTAAACAAACAACAAAAGAGGTGGCTTGCTGATTATCTTCAATCCACTTGTAAAATTCATTTGTATAATTGGGTTGAATCTCAGGTAAAAATATTTATTTGGGTCATTTTTTCTTTACAAAAATATATTATGCCATAATTAGTTTATTTTTCCTGTGTAGGTGGATTTGTGTGTGTGTGTGTGTGTGTGTGTGTGTGTGTGTGTGTGTGAGAGAGAGAGAGAGAGAGAGAGAGAGAGAGAGAGAGAGAGAGAGAGGTGTTGGTGGTAGTGATGGTGGAGGTGGAGGTGGAGATGGTTTGGTGTGGCAGTGGAGAAGATATTGGTGTGGTGAATTAAGGTGGAGTGATTTGAAGGCATGAAAAAAATGAAGAAATCCACCAAAAAATTTTAACTGTGTGTGTTTTTTTACTATGGTAGTATGTAAACTTTGAAGGTGCCCTTAGCAGCCACCAAAAAATATATAGAAAAATAAAAGTAAACACTACGAATTTGGATAATCCAGGTTTGTATTGATATGCATCTTAAAATTGTGTACTATTTTATTATGTAGTATTTAAGGATTTCTTAATTTGGAAAGGTAGAGACAACGCCTAGCATCTTTTCTTTGGTAACTTAAGTCACCGGAACCATACTATTTGGTTTATATTGCCCAAACCATTACTATTTTGAGCCCTTTGAAGAATCATACATATTTTTGCCTTCAATTGCTTCAAAGTGAATTACTTCAAATCATTCATCCCTATAAGTTTATAATGTTCTTCCCATTATTCCCTCCACACCGCAAAATGAAAGGTAGAATGAATATAAATTACGCCTTTCACGCAAGCATTTCCATCCATCGAACCAATCTAACAAGAAATTTGAACATTGACGTATACTTAACCTGGGAGCTTTTGAGAATACCTTTTACGGTTTCACAAAGCGAGCAATCTTACAAAGCACTGTTCTTAAACTTCTAATACCTGCTCCAGATTTTGAGCTCACCATCATCTGCAAAATATAGAAATGAATAATATCAAAACCAAAGTAATCAAGTTGTTTCCAGCAATAATATATATAAAACTATCAAATCAAATTAATATATTTATAATTGCTTTTCATACCACAGGTTGAACTGCAGACTTCTTCGCCTTGAAACTCTACAAAATCAAGACCATATTCATCATCCTTAATGTCACAAAGGAGAGGGCTATGATATCAAATAAAAGGGTGTGTTTGATTGACTTTACATATTTTCTATGCAAAATGCTTTTTATTACTCATGTGGTGGTTGGTTGCAAATATATTCTGTGGAACAAGTCTTAATGTGACGTGCTCCATTATTTCCTCAATTTTAATGGAGAACAATTCTCATCCACATTCAAAGAATTGGATTCCATGGAAAAACTGAAAAAAAGAGAACATCTCGCCACACAATTCTCTTTTTCCACACTTTATCCAACTTCACATTATAATGCATTACTTTCAATTTTTTTCCAACTTTGTAATCAAACGCACCCTAAGTTCATTAAGTTTGTGAGACGCTTACCTCTTCAATTTGCATTGCACGGCGTGCCACATCAGTTGGGAATACCGTATCTGTCTTTGTTAATACTATCTGGTATTTAGTATGAGACCTGTAAATTATTAAATAACATTCACTACCTCATTTTAGCAAGACAAAATTTCCTATATAACTAAAAAAATAATGTCACCAAAAAAACAATTTATTCCTCATAATGTATGGTCAACATAGTTGTCAAATAGCGAACCAAGAATCGTGACAGTAATGGAAAGATTCAATAAACAATATAACAAAAATAAAAATAATATATGAATATGTAGTAAAGACAATATATTAAATAATAAAACATAAAATCATATAATATCATGAAATTCAGTGAGAAAACATGACTCAAAAATCTACTGTCATTAATTGAATGAAATGGAATCGCAAGCATTGTATTGCAATTTGTATCTTAAAATGTAAGATTCACTGCGATTCATGTTCATTTTCGATTCAACACGCGATTTGTATCAATTGAGCTATGGATCATGAATCGTATGATTCTAACAACTACGGTGTCCTCTAAAATAGTAATATGCATGCAGAGGACATTTAATGGCAATCAACATCCCACGAATCCCTTTTTAGATATATGTAATCGCCATCCCACCCTTAGAGCATTCAACTCTAGCAAACTTCGAGCAGATGTATCATGTAAATGTACCTTTCCATCAAATCGATAAGTTCATGATCCCTCGGCTTCATACCCCATTTTGTGTCAATGAGAAGGCATACCCGCTTTAGACCAACCCGTGTAGAAACATACTCTTTCACCTATATGTTCAAAAGCCAAGGGAAATTCAAGTCAACTCATGTCAATAGACTATAGATGACCAGCCAAAGAAATTGTAACTTTTTCATAACTGAAATATTGAAGAACATGGACAGAAACTAGAGGCCAGTGATGGTATGAAAAGTATTAGACATGATCCAATTAATCTAAATTGTGATTACTATTTCAGTTTAGAAGCTTCTTAAATAGAACAAACAAGAATCATATTTGCCCCGATACAATTACACTAATAAATGAAAATTAAATACTCACAAGCTCTTCCCACGCTTCCTTTACTTCTTCTTTTGCATAAGCAAACCCATATCCAGGCAAATCAACTAAGCAGAGCTTTGATTCGAGGTTGAAAAAATTTATAGTCTGCAGAGGGATCCTAAATTGTTATCATGAAAACTCGCAAATATTAAATTTCGTCTATAGAGATTAAAAAAAAATATATATATATATATGCACCTGAGTAAGACCAGGCTTGTCTGATGTCCGCACAACACCCCATTGTCTAGTAAGTGCATTTAGTAAAGATGATTTTCCTACATTTGACCTTCCTAAGGTAAACAAAAACAAATTTAACCAAATGCAATTGTTATCTAATTTAAAGGTCTAAAAAAATAAAATTACAGTGATGAAAAAGGCACACAGACTTGAAGCATATAGAATGTAACCAAAAAAAAAATTCAGATGCTCGTCCAGGGAATACTACAGAACATCTATTAAGAGTTAGGGTAGTTCTGCATCCAAAAATATAACGTTTCTGTTGCGTCGTATTACGAAGTTGGAAAAAGGTTGAAAACAGTTTTGTTTTATAAGAAGTTGGGAAAAGATTGAAAAATTAGATAATTAAATGACTACTTGATTTTTCGATTTTCCATGAAATCAAATTCTTACCCACACCCAAGAAATTGGATTTTAAGGAAAACCTAAGAATTACCTATTTGATAGCATGAGGTGGAATTACTTTCCAAGGCATTGGTTTCCATGGAAAACATTTCTTATCCTCCCCCAAAAGAATTGAAATCCATGGAAAATCATCCAACTTTGAATTAGCTAGTAGTACCTTAGTGTAAGTTAAAAACTTCTCCAAGGCAAACAAGTGCTATCAAAGGCGCCCAAAAGCCGGAAAATAAAAAAGATTCCTTATTTGCCATGACAAATTAGAATAGGCCCTAAGAGAACTTCCCACCAAACCACCCATCTCTGCTTTTACTTTTTTTTCCTACTCAGTTCTCACAAAAAATAATCAGTTTTTCAATCCTTTTCCAGCTTTGTAATCACAAGCAGCCTGGGGAATAAGGTCCAAGATTCTGTATTTTTCAACAACTTTAGTTAGCTTTTTATAGCAGATATTTTCCATGAAAAAAACTTTCCCACCATTTGGATACAACTTGAAAAGCCTACAGTTTTCTCATTTTCCATGGAATCAGGTTTTTGCTAATAAACACATCATTTTCCATAGCTACGCTCAAAACACACAAAAGATGAAAATAGTGAAGAGGATTTTCCAAGGAAAAAAATTCTACTGAAACATTTTCCTCATCAGGTAAACCAATCAAATGCACAGGGATACGAAGAGAAAGAAGAAAGAAGACCAGATTGAATGACCAATTCTGCATAGCTTTAATATTTATCACTAAAAAGTTCCAACTGCTATACTTCTTACACATGTTTTAAAACTTAAAATGAGTGAGAAAATAGAAATTTAACAAGAGATCAAATATGCATAAATGTCACGGGAGATATAATGAAGCAAAAAAATCTCAAAATAGAGAAATGCAATAGTGTATGAAAGCAGAACCTCAGAAACAAATATTTTAGATAAAAGAAGATATAAACAGACAAGGATCATTACTCAAAATCTGTACCTGCAAATGCAATCTCGGGAAGATCAGGAGGGGGAACTGATGAAGATACCTTTGCAGCAGCAAAAAATGTCAATTTATTCCTAAACACCTGCAAAAATAGTTATAATTCACACTGATTAGCCAGTCAATTGAACTATCAATCACACAAATTACTGTCACATTTAAATTGCCTGTTATTACTTCAAAAATCTCAGAAAAAAACAACAAATCAACAGCCTCTCGTGCTTTCTGTCAACTAAAAAGAGAAAAAACAATATCATATCGTCAAGACAAACAAGAAACATAAAACACTTGTACATACATGCATTCACATACTTTACATGCACTTGTACATACATGAAGCAAAAAGCCTTGAGCTCACTTGGTTTAGAGCACAAAAAGCGTACAAATACATGGCTTTGGCATCCTCTCTGTAACCAATAATGTGACAACATGAATGAGAACGAGAATGAAAATTGAAAGAGATTATTATATCATTACGAGTGTTTTGTGAGTCTTCCGTCTTCTTTACATCAGCTGTACCTTATAAATTATGGTAACTAATCATCGCCTATATCAGGAGATTGATTTACCCGCAAAAACAAAAACAAAAAAGAGAAAGAAAGACAAACAAGAAGGTTAGCAACATCACAGTCCACGTTGTCAGGGGAGATTCACCACATTGAAGGGCAGCACCCTCTGACCATGCAAGATCTTAAAAAGTCCAATCATAATCACTAGACCACATACAAAACTAGCTAGTAGACAAACATCTAAATTTGGACAACCTTTCATTCACAAAATGAATAAATAACGTTTAACTAGTTCCCTCAATCAGGTGTTGGATCTTAACTTTAAGCATTTTTCAGTCACTCCTAATCTGAAGCATGTTATAACCTAAGCCAGGTGTGCCTGTAGAAACTGAAAACCATTTTAATCAAAAGAAGGGAGAATAGATGCAGAACCAGAAGAAACATTCAACAAAAAAGAAGAAAAGATGCTGTTGCATTATTTTACATAGAAATTTCAGGATAGCAAGCACAAGCAGATATTTAACACATTGCCATAAGGTTCTAAAAAACAATAAGACTGCAGGAATAATATCTAAACTTTAAGCAAATCTTCAGTAACTCTTTATTAGCTTGTTGCTAAATTAGTTGCTAATCAATGTAGTGGAAAAATATTCAACACTAACAAAACATAAACATTTTGCTTCTTCAACTAGTATGTAATAAATAAATAAACATACTGTTTCTTCAATTCTCTCTCTTTCTGAGTTCGTAGAGAACGGAATGTTATCTAAAGGAACAGGAAGCTCAGTATTATAGCCTGCCCTCCTTAACTCAATTTCACGCCTACGTCCCAATAACTGTAAAGTGAATATCCAACCAAGTATCATAAAACAATAAAAGAAGATTAGAAATATATAGATAAATGAAGATTTAACTTGAATATAACAGGCCTGGCTAAGATTACATTTTCTTCCACAAAAGAAAGTATAGAGGAGCTAGGTTGTATTGCACGAAACTGTGCGTTCATTGACATTTCAACATTTTTATTCTTCTCCAAATCTTCTTTCTTTTCTTCAGAAGTATCTGGAAATAAAGGAAGACGTGAATATAAGGAAACTACAATCTAGTAATCATATTATAACGAGAAATACTACATTATTTAACCTCTAAAGATTGAAATAAAAAAAAATACCAATAAGCCTACAGAAATATACAAGGGTGTAGATTGATAGTGTGTATAACAGACATAAAGGAACAATACGCCTATAATGCACACTCTATGCCCGGCTCGGCTTGTTTACAACCCTAACCCATGATCACAAATGTCACACAGCCAAACCAGCCTTACTGCTGCTTTTTTTTGTGTGTGTGTGTGTTGCTTACTTCTTTTCCTTCAAAATCCGGGCTATTTCGTACCCCATCATAGCCAACAAACACATCTCCACAGCATTTTTAGCCTTTTTCCCCTGGAATAAGTTGTAGCCCACCACAATAGCTTCTCTTCAAGATCTAGATCACACTCACCGCCCCAAAGCCTTTAAAAGCTTATTCGAAAAATACCCAGCTAAAAAACAACTCACAAAAGATAGTCTACACTTGCCCCTTTTTGAATATGACACAACACAACAGAAATAAACAGAAGTTAGGCCCTTTCTTTTGCGTCATGTGCAAGTATTTGTTATAAATACGCAGTGGAACTGATGCAAAGCAAACGCAGCAGAAGAATACCAAAATAAAACTCACATTCAACCAAAGAGGAAAACTCTCAATATCTCTCAATAACTGTCTAGCAAATGAGGACTACAATGATATTTGAAGGGCATCGGATACGTAGGAACCAAGTATCCCCTTATAATAAAAGACTAAAAAGGGGAGGGGGTACCTATAGCACTCAAATACACAAATAAGTCCACTTATTTACACCACCCTCACCCCTTGAAAAGAGTTTGACCCGAACTCAAAGCCGCTCTCCAACTGGTCCGGATCAAGATTAATGATGAGAGCGTAATGGTGGACCTCCTCTTCAGGGATCGGTGGCGGAGAGTAGTCTTTGATTGACTTCCCTTTTGCCAAAGAACAATCGGTGGCTCGGTGCCAGCACTTCATTACTAGGCGACCATGCTCAGTGGTGGGTGTCATCCCAGTCGCGGTGGTCCCTCTAACAGTTGCCCAAGATGGGCATTGACAGGCATAGTCGAATGTTATCACAAGAGAGGGCACCTCTCCCTTACAAGTATGTCCTGATGAATCCTTGACTGGAAACCGTTAATATAACAGCTCCCCTCGGCTCTTCCAACCCAGACCATCGAGCGTGAGTGCACAGGATCTGGAACTGCTCGATATAGGCTGTGATGGAGTTGTTTCAGCAACCCACCATCCTTGCCTAAGCACCCACTCATCACTAGTGATGGGCCTACGGAGAACATAAAAGGTGGGGATTAAGTCGAGTCAGCTAGGGCTTTATTTCTGAAATACAACCGTTGCGAAGTCGAGAAAGAAAACAAGAACTTGTCCGTCGCCTACCGCCTCGCCACTGCTGTCCACCCACACCAATGCTTGCCACTGCTCGTCCCGCCTTGGGAGGGTAGCACATGCTACATCAGGTGGTCCTTGGCCTTTTGCCTGTGCAATAGCATGGGTTGCTCATCACGAAAAATGGCGGATGTTACAAATGGGGTGCAATGCTTGTAAGAGGCAGTTGGTCCACCGTTTGTTCCTTGGCCCACCGAGAAACTGGTGGTGTGGGCTACCTCCAATTTGGCTTGGCTCTCCTTAACCTAGTTGCTAAAATCATTGAATCTCTGCTCAAGTGATGATAACTGAACAAATGCCTGGGCAATAGTCTCTTGAAGGGGGAAACTAGAAGACAACTCCTAGAGTCACGCTAGTCCTAAATATCAGCAAATAAATAAAATAGAATAAAATAAAGATAATTCCCTCCCATAATTGTTCCAATTGGCCATCCCTATCGGTCCCATGGCACAGCAGAATTAACCCTTGTATACATAACCAATCAAACAAACATTAAACTTCAAAGAAAATTCCAACCTTCCGAATAATTTTATAAGGCTCGACCAAAGGCTTTGAAGGGGAACCAATCAAGATTTTGAGTAAGGAATTGCAAGAGAACGTCATAAATGAGTTTGCAACCAATTTTCTTTTATCAGTCATAGTCTCACCCTTGTAGATGAAAGAAAACGCTCAAAAATAGGAAACATGGACAAGAATTCATAAAGTTCCATCTCAGATTCTTTTAAAAGACAAATTACAAGGAGACAATAGAAGGTCCAATGATGCCAACGGTGCAATAGAAATTTTATCATTTGAAGACACCTATTCACAAAACAATAAGACAATATAACTACGAAGCACTGACAAGCCACACGTGAAACCTCACGACACAACATTAATCAAATACGTATGACAGACACTTTGAGGACACATTGATTATTGTATATTTTTTAATATATTAATATTAATCAATTACTTTATTTTAATTCACTAGATATCAAAATATGTAATGTAGTAAACATCTTGAGGAAAAAACGTAGCAAAAGAAAGTGAAATATCCTTTTACTCTATATTTTTGCCCTAAAAATCGAAACAGCGGGGGCTCGGTTTGTTTTGCATGTCATAGCATGCCACTACAAACTTTTTCCCACGCAAAGGTGTAGAATGCGTACCCCAGCATGTCCACAGAGTGCCGATGTCCAACACGTGTCAGACACTACACACCACAAGTGAGAGTGTCAATTCTTCATAGCTCTATAAAGAGAAAAGAAATAAGGAACATCCCCAATCCAAGAATCCTTTGAAAAAGTAACTTTATCCCCCTAAAAAACACTTAAAATGTATACGAAAATTGTCAATGAATATGGGAGATTGACTTTGACCCCGTTTGGCATGAGGTAACATTCTGGATGGATTGTGATTATCATGAAAATGATTGCAGGAATTTTTTTATAACGAATTTAAATACTATCGCGTTGTTTGGTTAACCAGTGAGTGAGTGAATTCCTACCAGGAATCAAGATTCATAGTTCGATTCAGGCAAGGTTTTAAAAAACGCGGGGGGTGACCGAGGCGTGGAAACCAAGCCTTAAGCCTTGGAAGCCCAAGCGGGACTTGAGCGTAAAAAGGCGTTAAAAGGCATTTAGGTCTTTTTTAATATATTTTAATAATTTTTAACTATAACAAGGCTATTAAAAATACTAAAATGGTACATACTTTAAAAATATGTCTGAATATTTACAAATTAAAATACTATTTTATTTAAATACTAAAAAAAAGAGTGCGTTTTTTCACCCCTTATCCAAAAAAATGCGCGTTTTTCACACCTTACCCCAAAACATGTTGACCGTCATTGACCGCACCTTAATACACGCCTTGAGCCAAAACTTGGCGTTTGTAAAAAGCTTCACGCCTAGGCGCTGGGTTCAGGCATAAAAAATGACATAGAAATGTACACCATCTACCAATAATACCCTTTTAGCAATCTTATTACTATATAAATTTATAAGCACAAGGCTCTCCCTATATGACGGGGTCTGAACGAGGTGGATATTGGTTGGCCTAACCCCATGTATTATATAGAGAGGTTGCTCCCATGTCTCGAACCCATGACCAACCGTAATTTGGACGAGGGAATATATTGGATATAACTAAATCACAACTATTGGTACATTATTTAAAAATATATGGACCCAAAAACTGTTTTGAAAAAAAAAAAAAAGATATTTCAATATTGAACAAACATTGTAAATTATTGTAACCCAAAGAAGATGTGTATATTGTCGGGTAATTTAATTAAATTATTGCATGAGTTGAAAAAATATTCAAAATACTTGAATAAAAATTATAGACTTTAAATTTATTACAAATTGTCTTCATAAATTAGATACTTAGTTTTTAACGGTAGTTTTACAGTTTAATATCTTATTTATAATCATTTTTGTCTTCACAAAAAATATTTATAAAGATTCCTATGGGAAAGTAGGAATTCCACCTATATTGAATTAATTTTGATTCCACTCATTTCCCCACCGAGTAAGTATATTAATTTCATTGGGACCCACATTCCTCCCAGGCAACTTTACCATGCACAACTTTCTCAGGATTGTTCCATGGGGAATTCACCCAACTGTACGAAGGCTGGAGTCTTACCTTATATGACCGAAGGCCAGACTTGAAGAACAGAAGGAGAAAGAAGGCCGGATTAGGCCGTAAGAGCACAACGGAGGCTAGTATAGGGTTTCGGAGCAGAAGTAGTAAACTAGGGCTTACGGGTTTAAAAAAAAAAGTCCGATGGAGTTTATTTCTAACTTACGTTTTTTTTTAAGTATCTTCACTTATTATTTTTTTAAGTCCACTTTAAGAGGCGTGTGCCTCGCCGCCTTGAGGCGTTGCACCTCATCCACAAAAGGCGTAAGGCTCTATTTTCTTACCTAAGGCTTAAGTCTCGAGGCTTTTTTCCCTCGCCTCGCCTCGCCTCGAGGCGTACGCCTCGGGCGCCTTTTTACCACACAAAATCCCACACATGAAGTTGAAGATCATACTTAGTCTTTATAATTAAATGTAACAAGGGTGTTGAACCGCCACAATCATCTATCTAAGAGAGCCACATTATCTTTCGCCAAATTTAGCACACCCACCTCCTTTTCCTAAGAGAGCCACATTACCTTTTACCAAATTTTCTCACATCTAATCCCCATTTTCCTCTTGGATCTAGAGACCACGTCTCACTGAACCAAATGATCTTGTATACCCTCACTACTATCCTCCCAAAAAAAAATATCTCAGCAATTTCTTTAATCTCTTGACTATTCTCACCAAAATTTTGATATAGACAACAGAAAAATTAGGATAATACTCAAAACGGACTGCAAAAGAGTTTCCCAACCATCAAACCTCTTATGCACATTTTACACCGGCGAGAGACAAAACTCAAAGACTCTCGGGGAGCCCTAGCAACAAAACTAGGTAATAAGTGAAGGGCCACTCTCTGACCTCACAACTCACCTCTTTGCCCTCTTCCATGTTATCCCCTTCGACACACTTAGAAAATTTAATCGTCAACCCCCCCCCCCCCCCCCCCCCAAGCTCTTTTGGATAAAACTACAGAACTTCTCCTAATGAGACAAAAATAGATGGAATCACCTGCAAATAGAAAGTGTGAAAGCGTTACCAACCTCAAACCCCTCTATAAGCCTATGACCATATGCTCTTTCCAACAAGAACCTACTCAAAACATGCCATACTATAATAAAGAATAAACGAAAAAAGATCCCCAATCTAATTCAACTGGAACCTACACTCACCTCGAGCTCTACTATTTACCAATTACCATTAAAAGACTTTGAATATCCACTAATCCATTTGCCATCCCAGACCAAACCCTCTCCAACCCATATAATCGTGCATTTCTGAATCTATCTAAAAAATGATCTCCTCTTTTGTCCTACCTCTATAATCCTCCCCTGCTTCATTAGCCACCAAGTCAAGTGTAAACACCTTTAACAATAGCACCTTGTGATTCCAAAACTATATCATGAAGACTTTCCTTTAATCTTAAGTATAATACTTTAGCAGTTTAGCTACAATTATGTACAAAGAAGTTACTAAGTTGATTGGTTCATATATTTCCACCCAAAAAAAATCTTTTTCTTAATCAAACAAATGTGAGTAGTATTGGTATTGATCTTCTTTGTCTGATTGTTAGTTGTCTCGCCTGGAACAATTCAGGAACAAATAGGCCATACTGAGTTTTGGCCCGCCAAAATGACATCTCCACCAATAAGGTGCATCGTAGATTTCACCTAGGCTAGCCTCTTGTTTGGATAATCATTTGTTCGGACCTCTCAAAGAGTCTGACTAATCCGTGAAGCACACGACCTAACCAACAAGAACCGTGCACCAAGTAATCTCAAACTTACATATGTGCTTGTGGTCCCAAGAAGAGTGGCAATTTTTGTACTATGACCTCCCCTGTTGGAGATTGAGCACGTCATTTGTCCAACCCTTTGGGGATGCACCTAAGCCTTCTACGAAAAAAGAATCACACCTAAACCCACCACTTTTATTGATCAGGATCAAGCATAGCAATTAGTAAGTGCTATTGTGATGCCACTCTTAGCCAGTAGCGGGTCCACAGTCTTGTACAACACTTACATCCAACAAAATAAGCAACTGAAATTCCACCAGAGTGGCAACACATACCAAGCCTATGGTATGATGACATGCATCGAGCTGTTCAACTAACTTTGGGCCACAAGAGACACCACCCTTAACATATTGGTCCATTCTGAAACAACAAACTCCATCCTAATAGGCGGAGATATCATCCCAGCTTGAGTAGTCATAATGAACTTATTTATGGAAATGCTTCGGAGACTTTGTTCCAAATTTGCATATCATTATGGTCTGCTTGGTTTCCATGGTTGCACTGTACCCTTGTCATACAAGCTCTACCATGTCGACTATCTAAGAATGCTAAAAGGAATGTTCCTCCTTTAGATGGACTTAAATAAAAGTAAATGTCCAATTAAATAAATGATTGCTAAAATTCGTGTGATTAGAGTTGGTTGTATCGGTCGAAACATAACAACAGTACATTGCATTCATCCTTCAGAAAATAAGAAATGGCAATATTGTAAAATTAAATGATATTGGTAAAGTGAGTATGCAAAAAGGTGAATTATACATTCACTTTTAAATAGTGAAGAATATCACTTATAGAGGGTGGAGAGGTTTCTATAGTGCTTTTAGAAAGTTCTATAGTTTCAGATTCCATTATGTTGATTTATAATACAAGCTGATAATTTTTCACAGAGAAGTGAAGGTAATAAAAAGAAAGCAGAGACCAATGTAAAATGAACTAAACGAACGAATGAAGTTATTAACAGTTAGCTAATAGATATGACAAAAGATGAGACTGCAATACAAAATTATCAAAAAAAGAAGACTATAGTATTTGAATACTGACCAATAGCAGCAATGGTATCATCCAGCCGCTTATTTGTGATATCATGTGGATCTATTCGAATTACCCGCTTCTTCCTTTTCGGTCGATCAACCGTTACTTCTGTATCATCAGCAAAGCTTCTCTTGTCAGGAAATTTTTTCTTGGCAGATTTCTCAAGAAACCTAGCTTCGGATGTGTTTTGATTCCACTGCATTTGCTTATTAGAGTCGGATTTTCCTTTGACGCCAATCTTCACCATCCCAATCCCACCACCCTCCTGTTCAACATTCTTTGCTTTATATGCAGTAATTGGCCTGCCTCTCAAACTTGTGCCGCCCTTCCTTTCAAGTGATTTGTTCTCATAAGGCCTTCTTCCCATCCTGCTAGATTGCTCAGAATCATCACGTCCTTTTGTGGTCCGATCGTCTTTAACAAAGTCATCTTTTAGCTTATTCCTCCCTTCTTTAACATAATCCTTGGTATTGGGAGTCCTTACATTGTTGCGAAATTTATTATTCTCATTGTTATCATGCTCGGCATAGACCCTCTTCTGTTTCCAATTGGAACTCGCCGATTTTAAGCCTACATTTCTATCATTTACCTTTTCTCGACCCGTTTGAACACGTTGATAATTAGTCTTTGATTTCATACTCCTCTTTTCACTATCCTCCCTCTTATATAATTTACCATCAGCATAAGAAATATCATCCTTGTTCAATTTTCTAGTTCTAGCTTTTCTATTTCCTCTCACATCCTTCTTCTTGGAGTCTAGGGTTTCAACATTATCCTCATTGTTCTTTGACCTTCCAATAGCAAGTTTCACCCTTTTATGGAGCTTAGTAGTTTTTGACCTTGTTTCAGCAGACATTCTTTAAAAATAACTTTTTTACTTCACCAAAAATCAACAACTGCTAAAACCCTTAATACCCACTTGGGTTCTTTGATTTATAAAGCTTAGGCAATCTGAAACAAACCCATAATCATTTCATTTATGAGATACAGAGACATTAAGAAATGAATAGAAATACCTTGTTTTATGTGAACATTGATTTTGTTTGTTGCATGGCTCCTCCTCTCATCTACAGTTTGGAAGTGTAGTTGTTTGCTTTTGTTGCCGCCCTCGGTTGCCCTACTCTCCCTTCAACCTCTGTAAGCATACGACGTCGTTAGAGCTGGCAATTTCTAAAAACCGACCCAAACCCGCCCAAACAAAATAAGGTCGGTTCCTTACCTAAATCTCGCGGGTCAATTAAGTTGGGTAATTTGCAGGTCATGTTCGGTTTGGATAGTAGGTCCTCTCTCTCTCTCTCTCTCTCTCTCTCTCTCTCTCATTTTTGCAAATTGAATACAGAATCTAAGGATGATGACGTCGACAAAAAATTAACAGGTTAGGATTGACGAATATGACATGACCCGCCAACTCGAATATAACTCGAAAATGACACGAATAAATCCGTTTAACTCTATCTTATGGAGAATATATCACATAATTTATATAGCTTGATAGATATTATATAAAATTTATGGCGACTTGGATGTAAATAATTATAATGTTGATAGAAGTTAGATTAATTAAATTTTAAGTTAGCATAGGCTCATGAGTGGCATGATTGGTTAAGAGAGAAGAAAAAATTGGTTTATCTTTTACTTAATGGGTTATTCGGGTCAATCCGACACGACACGATAATAAACAGGTCGGGTTAGTGTTTGATCATTTGACACAATTAGTTAAATGGATGAGGTTAGGGTTGACTAATACTTAACACGACCCGAACACGACACGACGCACACGAATTGTCACCCATAACAGAATCTATTTAAACCTCGCAGAACTTTCACTCTTTAGGGAGAAATTTTCCCCGGAAATACGAAAAACTTGTCGCTCTTATATTTTCTAAGCTCTATCCCTCCCTCCCCCACCTCACGCCCACCCACCTTCATCCATTTCAACTCCTCCACCCCACCCCCACCCCCACCCACTCACCCCTGCCATGTGAGAAGGGGGGAGGATCATCCGACTTCCTTCAAATCTAAAAATTAATAAAAGGCCATATTCGTCTTGTGGGTCTTATACGGTATGGTAAATCTTGATTGTGACACCCTATAAGGACACAAATTTCCAATTGAGTCCTTTATATTTTTGGCTCAATTTCGGACAAAAACGCTTGAGTCATAGGATAGAGTATATTGATCATCTTTCAAGCCTATGACGTGTTTGTTGAAGACGTAGCGGCCAAGTGTATAAAACTTCATCTAAATATCGTGATTTATGTGCCTCGTTTCAACGTCATCAACAGTGGTTCCATGCTCCCAATGTATGAATGCATTACATATATATAGGAGCTTGGAACAGTTTATATTGGGTGTTAGGTTTTTAAAACTGCGTTTTGTTTTCAAAATGGTTTTATAAAGTATATAAAAGTTTATGGGCTTAAAAAAAAGAATTTTTGAACATTCTGTGAGTTCGTTCGAATTGTCGTTCGAACGAGATTGCCAACGACTTCCCATTATGGCATACTGGAACTTCGTTCGAAATATCGTTCGAACGAGATGGTCGTTCTAACGAGATTTCCAACGAGCTTCTAACAAGTTCATACTGGAACTTCGTTAGAAGACTCGTTCGAACGAGAATGTCATTCGAACGAGATTTGGCAGGAACAGTTTTTTGGCAGTTTTCTCCCACTTCCCCACTTGTTTCTTAACTGATTTTTCTCAGACTTTATTATGTGTGGGAAACCATTTTTCTAATGGATCTTTTTTTCATATCCTTCTAACTCTAAGAGAGTGTTTAGAGAGCAAAATCATAAAGAGAAAAAGATCAAGTTTTGAGTGTTAATTTTCAAAGAGAAAATCATTTACCACTCTAGTTTTCACCCATAGTTTTATGTATCCAAGTTCATATATATACATCTTGCTTGGAGTTTGGCACCGGGTTTATCTCTACACCGAATTGAAGAGAGTGTTTGGGTTTGCTTCTAAATTTCACAAAGAAGAAGTTGTTTAAGTTGATTTACCCACTTGGAGAAAGGCTCCTAGTTCGGGTGACGGTGACCATATAAAGTCTGATCGGTGGATTCCGAGACCGCGGTGGAACTACAAGGTTATCCGCTAGGAAGAGGTGTCTACAAGAAAAAGCGTCGGGGCTTGAGAGGGATCGAGTCGTGTGATGTAAGTCTTTTGTCTTGTATTTGTAAAACCGTATCTAGTGAATTTGTGGCTAGGGTCGTCCGAGGTTGTTTCCCGTCTTGGGTTTTCCTCGTACATCGCGGCGTAGTGTGATTGATTTATTTTTATCTTGCTTAATGAATTAGAACTCATGCTTAGGATAATTCAAGATAACAATAGTTTTAATTGTCACACTTAATTTAATTTGGTGCATAATTAAATTTTGGGTAAAGTTTATAAAATTCAAGTAATTTGTTAAAATTGGTTTAGCCTATTTTGTTTAAATGAAAAATATGACTTAGGAAAATTCTAGGACTTGAATTGATTAGTTTAAGTGAAACTAATATGTGTGTGTGTGTTTAATTAATTCTCACTTATGTTTAATTTTATTTTTTTAAGAAATTAAAATTTGCTTTAAGTTGAACCATCACAACAACGCTTCCGCATTTCTATTTCATAACAAGGAAATCTAGGATTTTAAAAAGATATTAAAATCGGGGATTTAAACTTACAAATTGGTATCAGAGCCAAAGCGATAAATAATTTCGTTAGAGATCCTTTAAATAATTTTTTGGCTAAAATGGAATTTTCTCCATTTTCAAAATTTCCTATTTTCGATGGTTCTGACTACGCGTATTGGAAAGCGCGAATGAAATCGACACTAAAATCTATCTATGAAAGGGTTTGAATGTCTGTAGTTAACGGGTGGTCTCCACCAACTCATTTAATTGAAAATGAACGTGTTCCCAAACCGGCCGATAGATGGACTGAGAATGAGTTTAAACTTTCTAATTTTAATTCCCGTGGTTTAAATGCCTTATTTAGCGCTGTCACACCGGATGAATTCCGACGTATTATGACGTGTGAGACCGCTAAAGAAGCTTGGGATATTTTATAACTCACTCACGAAGGTACAAGTGTCGTTAAAGCTTCAAAACTCCAAAACCTCACCACTCAATTTGAAACTATCAAAATGAACGATAATGAAACTTTTGATGAATTTTATGCTAGACTGTCCGATATTGTCAATTCATCTTTTAATGTGGGAGAGAAAATACCTGACAACCGAGTTGTAAAGAAAATTTTAAGGTCCCTTTCCGATAGATGTATTCCAAAAGCGACCGTTTTAAATTCTTTACCAACTATAGCCTCTACGAAGTTAAAAGAGATTGTAGGTGATTTACAAACCTATGAACTAGATATGTTTCCCTTTAAAACTGAAAAGAAAATTGAAAAGGGTGTTGCTTTAAAAGCTCGAAAAGAGGTCAAACAAGTAGTAGAGAGCGAGAGTGATAGTGACTCGGAAGACATGGCTTTGTTTGCTCGTAAATTTAGAAAATTTCTTAAATTTAACAAAGATAAATTCAAAAATGATTTTAAGAAATTTGAAACTCCTAAGTATGATCAAGCCGAGAAGATCCCTAAACCTGTTAATGAAAACTTAAATAGGGACGAGTCTAATAGATGTTTTGGTTGTGAGGGTTATGGCCATAGGGCTTCTAAGTGCCCCACTAAACTAAGGAAAGAGGGTAAACGACCCATTTCATATAATGCGACCCTTAGTGATAGTGATAAGGAAGAGGGACCCGATTTCCCCACTAAGCCAAATTTTGTGACTTTTTATGGCTAGTCATGTGAGCACCGAAAGTGAATCTTCTCATGAAGATACTCAAACTCATGACACTTCCGAGGTCAAAGTTTTTGATTCCCTTGTTTTGTATGATAGTGAGAGTGGAGAAGAAAGAGAGAGTGAAAATGAAGAAGAGGTTAATGTGAGTGAACTTCAAAATGCTTTTCAAGAACTTTATAAAGAATCTATTAAATTGAAAAGAGCTAATTTGAAGTTAGAAGCTTGTTTAAAAGAGAGTGTCAAGGTCGTTGATGAAAGTATGTTGGTTGAAGACCTTAGGACATGTGAGAAATCTCTTATAGAGAATCTTGAATATATAGAAGGCGAGAGAGATAGCCTTAGGGGATTAATGGAATCCTTGAAAAAGGATATTCTTGCTTTTGAAGAGCGAAATGTTTTATTAGAGTCAAACATTTTAAAATTACAAAATAAATTAAAAGACTCTAGTAATGTCAAATTTGATTTGGAGTGTCGTTCGAAAAAATTAGATAAAATCTTAGGAACGATCCAAATTAAAAATGACATGTGTGGTTTAGGCTTCAATACTTGTAATGAATCTACTCATAAAGTCAAAACCAACGTTTTAGGAGAATCTACTAGGAAAGCTTTTAGAGATCACTCCATAGGTAAATCTTTTCGACATGTTTTTACTTGTACACATTGTGGTTGAAAAGGTCATCTTAGGAAATTTTGTTTTGATCTTAAACGAATTCCTAGAAAATCCCAACGTAAAGCAACCAATGTATTTCAAATTCCTACACCCCAAGATAGTCATTCTTCATTAATTTGGGTTAGGAAATCCGACTTGGTTGCCTTGCAAAATAGGATTTTTGATTCTCATTTACTTTCACATGCTTCCTCCCTTGCTAAATCTAAAGGATGAATGTGTTAGTGTTTGCATACTTTAGCTTTTGTACTTCATGCTATATTCACATGCTAAATGTATGCTTATTTAATCATTTTCTAGTCTAGGCTCCATGCTTATCACATGCAAGAATTATGATTTTTGTTTATCTTTTGTATTGTATTTCCTTCATTTTGTTTTCATTAAATGAAAAATACAAAAAGATTTTTGTTTATCATTTGGATTTTATCTCTTTGTAATTTAAGCTTAATGAAAAATTCAAATGATTTTTGTTTGTCTTTTGAGTATATATTTTTTATTTTTGGTTAAAAATTTCGAAAACTCAAAAAGATTTTATTTTGTGTGTATTTTAGTTTGACACACTATATGTAACATACAATTGTGTTTGAATCCCATCTTTTACGCTCTCATGTGGCTAGAACTTTTGGTTTAGATTGTCAATCCTTAATATGTTCTTTATTATGCTTACATGGACTAGTTGGATTTTGTGTTGATTAAATGGATTCTATTTTTATATGCCTCTATTCACACATGCACGAGGTCATTTGAATTTTTAACTTCATATGTATATTTGAGCTTTGTGAGATGTTCTCCTACCAATCTTGTCATCTACATATTTGTGACCTAGGAGGATTAGTGCATGTCAAAATCCGTTGCACGTGAAATTTGTGTGAAAAAATGAAAACATGATAAATATAACTGTGCACGGGGAAGGGATCCGAAAGGACTTAGTGATCCATTGCGATTGTAAGCCACCGTTTGAATGGACCTAAAAGAAATATGTGGTCCAAAGTCCTAAAAACAGAAAATATGGCATTAAAAGAAAAATAATTGCCAAGGCCTATGTTTGATTGATATATTCATTCAAAATTAATATAGATGCTTATTGAGGGAGATTGGATGGTATATCAATGATTTGCACAATGTCCGTTTATCCTAGTTGCGTATCTCATGTCATGACTCTATTGGTTTGTAGAATCATCAATATGCTAGGCTTGTATGCATTGTGTATGTTCGTTCATTGAGTTCAATCTATATTGTCACATGAGGACATATTAAATGTGATGAAGTTTACAATCAAAATGAGAACTCCATGAACATGTTTTTAAGTGATTGGGTCTAAATTTAATCGTTACTAGTTCACACCCCAACACTTCCGTTTCCATATGACACATTTTTGCCATACGAGTGTGAAAGACTCCTATTATAGTTTGTGTGTGTCATTTGTGTGTCTATATATGTGTACTTACGTCTATTAGTTATATCTTATGTATACATATTTGATATTTTTGTTTAGTCTTTGCCTTGATTTCTAATCCATATATGCTTTAATTCATACTTGGTATCCATCTTATTGCATTCTTTGTTGATATCACATGCTTACAACATTTATATATCCTATTGGTATCATTTTATTGCATCCTAGTTGGTATCCAATGTTATTTGTTGGATTAGTTGAATTTTTGTTGCCCAGATGCTTTAACGTTCTCATCTCTAAATGCACATTCACATATTTCAGCTTGCTTTCCCATTCTATTTATCCCTTGAATATTTTAGAGGGTGTATATGCTTTATTTGGGGGAAATAAGTCAATATTTGATTCTTTAAGCCTTTTGTCTATTCCTGAACAAAAAGGGGGAGAATGATAGGGGAGAAATGGTATATAATCCTATTATTATTGTATCCTAGTTCAAGGGAGATTTATCTTAGGGGGGGACGTCTTTCTAAGTTGATCATACTTGATAAAGGGAGAGAATTTAGGGGGAGTAGTTAACTTTACTTGCATTAACTATTTTGATATTCCCTATGCGTGTAATGTGTTTGCCTAAGTGTGTAGGAATTATTTTTTAAAGCGGCAACTTTCAACGGGAAAGATTGTTGATCCTTTGGGTTGTTTGTGTCAAGCATTGTACTTTTATTTTGGGTGGGACTTTTTATTAGTCTAGCAGAGCTTGACGACCCTTTTAGGATTTTTGTTGGTTTTTGTCCCAGAATAGCCAAAGGGGGAGATTAATGATAGGGGCAGAAATGGTATCTAATCCTATTATTATTGTATCCTAGTTCAAGGGAGATTTATCTTAGGGGGGACGTCTTTCTAAGTTGATCATACTTGATAAAGGGAGAGAATTTAGGGGGAGTAGTTAACTTTACTTGCATTAACTATTTTGATATTCCCTATGCGTGTAATGTGTTTGCCTAAGTGTGCAGGAATTATTTTTTAAAGCGGCAACTTTCAACGGGAAAGATTGTTGATCCTTTGGGTTGTTTGTGTCAAGCATTGTACTTTTATTTTGGGTGGGACTTTTTATTAGTCTAGCAGAGCTTGACGACCCTTTTAGGATTTTTGTTGGTTTTTGTCCCGGAATAGCCAAAGGGAGAGATTTGTAAGGACACAAATTTCCAATTGAGTCCTTTGTATTTTTGGCTCAATTGCGGACAAAAACGTTTGAGTCATAGGATAGAGTATATTGATCATCTTTCAAGCCTATGACGTGTTTGTTGAAGACGTGGCGGCCAAGTGTATAAAGCTTCATCAAAATGCCGTGGTTTATGTGCTTCATTTCAACGTCATCAATAGTGGTTCCATGCTCCCAAGGTATGAGTGTATTACATATATATAGGAGCTTAGAACAGTTTATATTGGGTGTTAGGTTTTTAAAACTACGTTTTGTTTTCCAAATGGTTTCTATTAAAACTTATAAAGTATATAAAAGTTTTTGGACTTAAAAAAAAGAATTTTTGAACATTCTGTGAGTTTGTTCGAAATGTCGTTCGAACGAGATTGTCGTTCGAACCACAAGTCGTTCGAACGAGATTGCCAACGACTTCCCATTATGGCATACTGAAACTTTGTTCGAAATGTCATTCGAACGAGATGGTCGTTCGAACGAGATTTCCAATGAGCTTCTAACAAGTTAATACTGGAACTTCGTTAGAAGACTCGTTCGAACGAGAATGTCATTTGAACGAAATGTCGTTCGAATAAGATTTGGCGGGAACAGTTTTTTGGCAGTTTTAAGCAGTTTTCTCCCACTTCCCCACTTGTTTCTTAACTGATTTTTCTCAGACTTTATTATGTGCGGGAAACCATTTTTCTAATGGATCTTTTTCATATCCTTCTAACTCTAAGAGAGTGTTTAGAGAGCAAAATCATAAAGAGAAAAAGATGAAGTTTTGAGTGTTAATTTTCAAAGAGAAAATCATTTACCACTCTAGTTTTCATCCATAGTTTTATGTATCCAAGTTCATATATATACATCTTTCTTGGAGTTTGGCACCGGGTTTATCTCTACACCGAATTGAAGAAAGTGTTTGGGTTTGCTTCTAAATCCCACAAAGAAGAAGTTGTTTATGTTGATTTACCCACTTGGAGAAAGGCTCCTAGTTCGAGTGACGGTGACCATATAAAGTCCGATCGGTGGATTTCGAGACCGCGGTGGAGCTTCAAGGTTATCCGTTAGGAAGAGGTGTCTACAAGAAAAAGCGTCGGGGCTTGAGAGGGATCGAGTCGTGTGATGTAAGTCTTTTGTCTTGTATTTGTAAAATCGTATCTAGTGAATTTGTGGCTAGGGCCGTCCGAGGTTGTTTCTCATCTTGGGTTTTTCCTCGTACATCGCGGCGTAGTGTGATTGATTTATTTTTATACTGCTTAATGACTTAGAACTCATGCTTAGGATAATTCAAGATTAAAATAATTTTAATTGTCACACTTAATTTAATTTGGTGCATAATTAAATTTTGGGTAAAGTTTATTTAATTCAAGTAATTTGTTAAAATTGGTTTAGCCTATTTTGTTTAAATGAAAAATATGACTTAGGCAAATTCTAGGACTTGAATTGATTGGTTTAAGTGAAACTAATATGTGTGTGTGTTTAATTAATTCTCACATGTGCTTAATTTTAATTTGTTTAAGAAATTAAAATTTGCTTTAAGTTGAACCATCACAACAACGCTTCCGCATTTCTATTTCATAACAAGGAAATATAGGATTTTAAAAAGATATTAAAATCGGGGTCTATTTAAACTTACACACCTGAAATATGTTAACCTCAACTGGAAAAGACCCTCCTGAAGAGAAAATTGAGTGGATGCGACAAAAACTACTTCTTTGGTGGTAGATCAGACTCATGACTATGAAGATTTGGTGTTTGTCTATTTTAGTTATTTTTTCTATATTTATTGTATTTTCAGGTTCCGTTTGGATTCCCATCTCTCATCTCCCGTGTGAGTGTTTTATCCACTTTTAGTATGGTTGTCGAGTGTTGGGGGGAAGGGGGTAAATTGTCTCGACGGTTATTCCTCTCGAATTGAGGCTCATAAGGACTTTGGTCCATGGGAGTTTCTCCTACCTTAACTAATGTGTATCGTTTTTTAGGTCCCTTAAAGTTTTGAGTCACCCTCCTTGGCTCTGGTCCTTAAGAAGATTTGGTTTTGAATTATTACACAGTTTGTTTGTCCAATGCACAGACTTTGTTCGTAGCGGTTCGTTCTCTGGTGTCGTCGATACCAGTTTTTTAGGTTCATTACTTCCATGTGTTATAACCAGAACCCCAGACTTGTCAGTTTTTCTAAAAGTCTATCTTTAGGTGTTGTCCTAGTTTTCCATTTTATTTGTATATTTTTCTCTATTCTCCCTTCTGTCTAACCTGATCCTGTTTGGGTTAGGATGTTCTTTTTCTCTTGTTATCGTTGGTTACTTAATGAAATCCTTCTTGGAATGTATAAAAAAGAATACAAAACTTTCTTCAATTTGATTTTAAATTTGACGAAATCTATTTTGGTCTTTCGAGATAATAGCTTCACTATAAAGGATTTGGAAACATCTGGGGTTTTGAAGATTTCAGATATGTGACCCATAAAATGTATTACATTTGTAATTATTTTGTTTTATTTTAGATGGGTTTAGTGGATGAGATTGATAAGGGTTTTTAGTATATATTTTAGTTTTATTTTTTTTCTGGTGTTTGTTAGCATGTGTTTAGTGTTTGTTTCCTTTTGTAATTATTTTAAATTTTATGTTCTTGATTGTCTTATTGGAGGGAGGGGTAACAAAATACGAAGAATCGGAGTTGACCTGAATCCGATCAACTTTAAAACCCACATATATAACTTGAATCCCATGCACCAACTCGTTTTAACTAGCCTATATATGCCCATTAGTCAAGTCTAGACAATGTATGGACTATACAGTGCGAATTTTACTTTTTTAGATTTTGATGGGTCATTGCTTGAAATACTTGGCCTTTGGGAACTTTGGGTAGCATGATTGGATTTCAATGAAAATATTTTTCTATACTTAAAACGGATAATTCTACTTTCAAAATACTACCATTCTTAGGGAAAACATCAAGGTAATAATATAGGCTAAAGTTAAGGCGGTGCACAGTCCAAACATGAGGGATTTCTTTGGTTGAACCTAACGATCCTGACTATATATTGATGAACCTTGTTATTGAGCTTTACTATAATCTTGTGAAATTTCCATTTTAAATTTATGTTAATGATTTATATCCATGACAGCTTTGGGTCAATGAACCTACTCACTCTAACTATGTGTTGATGAAACATATATAAGATCCGACTTTATGTTGATGAACCTACCAATTTTGAATCCGTGTTGGTGAGCCACATATGTTTTAACTCCATATAGGTAAACTAAATAATTTGTATTTTGTGTAAATTATCCATTCTCGATTTTTCCTATGTGTCATCGATCAGTTGTATCAATGACGATTTTTTATTGATAAAATCAACCAATTCTAACGCCATGTTGATGATATGTACCCTTTTCTGACTTTGTGTTTATGAAACCTACCAATTCTAATTACATGTCAATATTTGAATATGTGTCGATGAAGCCACATATTCCCTTTTTGTGTTGATGAATTATGACCTTTTCTATGTCGTGTTGAGGAAACTTACCAATTTTAACTTTGTGTCGATGAGTGACATCCATTTTGACTATGCATTGATGGAAAACTATTAATTCCCACTTCGTGTCATATCCATCTTGACTATATGTAGATGAATCCTACCAAACTTGACTTTATGTCAATATGTTATATCCACTTTAACTTTATGTCTCTAAAACCTATCAATTCTAACTTTGTGTCAATGAGTTATATCCATTATGACTCTGTGTCGATAGAACCTATTAATTATGACTTTGTCTTGATGAGCTATACTTTTTTTACTCCAAATCTATGAAACTTTATGAGTATTGAATGCTAATGTTCCACACACATATTAAAATTTTCATATTTTAAGTATAAATATATACTTTGTGTCTTTTATTAGTCCTTAAGGTTGTTCCGGTATAGCACAACTACGTCTACGATATACTTTATCCGGACATGCTTCAACTTCTCAACCTAACAGCTACCTAATCTTATATTGTTGTATCGCGTTCAAATTGAATATTGTGTGCGTGTGTGTGTGTTTGGCTTGGTCTTATGGTTTAGGTAATTAACTTATGCAAGTATATTATTCTTATAAAATTTAATTTTTTCATAAGTATATTACATGAACGATCGTGTAATGGTTTAAACATTTATGCCTTGTTTTTTTATATAAACTATGAAAGTTGGGTACCTTCGTTGGTACCTCGTCGCAGCGAAGCATGACTTTGTTGGTCGCGATACTACCTAGAGATTTTCATAAGGCCAAAGTTCCTCTCGACTTCCCTCGCTAGTCCATTATTGTAGTGACGATACCTTCCACACACCCGTGACAAGTTCTTCGGTAGTCGTGACCTTAACTATGAGTTAGATATTTAACAAAATATATTTTCGGTAAATGTGTGAACTTTCTGACAGCTAAATATTTCCTCCACTCAATTTCATTTAATCCCCTTGTGATGTCAGCCCACACTTGCCTTAAGCTAGTCTTCCACTCTTGGAAGAGCTCATGTTAAATGGATGATTGACTTTATAATTTACATAGAGAAAAATTATGGAGAAAATATTTTGAAGAGCAAGGACTCTAAAGAAAAATTATTCATAAAATATTTTTTAGAGGAAAGACACTTGATCAAAGAGGAAAAATTTAAGAAATTTGTTTTTATGTTTGATTACTCTAGAGGGTATAACTATTGTTTGTGTTCTTCATATTTCTCTTTGTGTTTTTGAAGTGTTTGATTTTCAACCTTTGATCACAAGTCATATTAAAGCCTAAAATCTTTTTCTTTGTTCTTAAATAATAATATTTGTATTATTGTTCTTGAAGGCTAGTGTGAATACTTTAAAAACACATTGAGAGGTTTGAGCGAGCCAAAATTATTTTAAACACTTTCAAAACCTTTAGAAAAACCCTCATACTAGAAAGTGTTAACCAAACATTGGTGGCTTATAAACTAATTTTTTATTCTACTTCACGATTATGTTAATTCTTGTCATAGCTCTAGTTATTGGTACTCTTCTCAGAGAATATGGTGGGAAAGAGTTTTTAGCTTGTCATAGCACCGTGTCATTGTAAGTCTTTGTATTCTAGTTGTACTTATCGTTCCTTCAGCATGAGTTTTTTTTTTCCGTTGTGGGTTTTTCCTCTTACGACTTGCTGTTGTGTCATTTTTTGCCTCATTTTTGCATTCAGATTTACGCATTTAAATTGGAGATAAAATTTGGTGTTATTTAATTGGTAAACATTTGATAACATAAGAATATGTTGTCTATTTTTTGCCTAAAATGAATTAAAAGAAAACACCGCTTTTATTTCAACGATAATTTTAATTGGGTGATTGCACTCCATTAAAGATTTTGAGAACACGACACTCTCAACTGGTATCAGAGAGGTTCCTCGTTCAATAGGTTTAATCACCTCGAGATTAATCACGTGTTTCTTTTAATGGAGTTAGTTTTATGTGGGATTATTGGTGACCTAATAAGTGCACATATTATGCATGCATTCAATGGACTTGTAATGTTGTCCGATTTTTTAAATTACTCTATTAACCTTAAAAAAGTTTATGTTAATAGTGATAGTGATTATGAAGAAAATTTGCTTACTTCTTGTGAAAAGATTATTTTGAAATCAAAAGTTTCGTTAAAATCAAAACTTAATACGAAAGTCAAAGTTTGGGAAAAAGAAAAGGCTTTAAAGAAGAATAAAGATCATGTATCTTCCATGTTTTCTATCTAAGGGGATTATTAACTTTAAAAATTTAAAACCCTTGAGATTGAGAAAATCACTGTATTTAATTAGCTTATACTATTGCAAGAAGAAAATGAATTTTTTTCAACTTATAAAAGCTCATGGACATTATCTTTACTCTAGGATTAAATTAAATCTCTTGATGTAGATTTTAATTACTTTTTAGAATTTTTTGACGAACTTTTGTGGATAAGAAGTTACCTTTGGTTGAAGATGAATGTGTGTCCACCTTGAATAAGGAAATAGATGAGATGATTGTTTCTTTGGATACTTCGACGATAATTTTTTGAAATTACGAAGAGTTTAATTACATACTTTTGAAAAAGATTGGAACAGCGATAAATGGCTTCAATTCTAGCAAACGGAGAATTTCGAATGGAGTTGCATTTCATGGCAATGTTTCACCATCAAATGAATCACATTTTTAAACCTATTTCTACACGTTTTTCGAACCCAAAAGAAATATTGTGATTTGAATCATTTGAAGGAGAAGTCTAGTTTTACTCCAAAATTTAAGAAGATTGTTTCTGATGATAAATCGTGTATTTCTAGATCGAAACTACTTAAGTGTACTCATTTTCATAAAGTGGTTCATATTATAAACTTTTATTATTTACTCAATTCGATGTTGTATTCAAGTAATGCTAGGTATAATAAAAGTTTTGTTAGAAATAATTGGGAAGGCTAGCAAGGAAAGGATGCTCATCATGTTCATAAGAAGAAGAACAAATGAATTCATAATTCGTCTGTTGTCCTACCTAGGGTCAAGTTGCCTCGCGTAAATTAGGTGTGGATTAGGAAGGATAGTGTAAGTAAGTTAGATTTAGAGGCCTTTCGGGATCCTATATTGGTTCCCTCAACCTATACTAGATAGAGTGGGGTCTCGATGCACCTAGGTTATCTCGTTCCTCGGCTCATTCTATTTATTGCATTGTGTTTTTTTATCAACCTTGAAAATTATTTTAGGTACAAATGATGATTATGTGCTTGTCAGTTAATTGGCTCATAATACTATATCAATGCACGAAGTCTTGCATGTGATATTTTTATCTCAACTTTATTCATGCTTATATACTCTCGAAATGGTGAGAATCTTTAATGTGTTATTACTCTTAAGATTGATAAATATGGAGTATACGCTATAAACTCGATGCACTTGAGACCACACAACATTCTCAAGTATTCTTCGATCGAAAGATTAAAATGAAATAACTGGATTTGTGCTTCATTGTTTTCAAAATGGTTATGATTTGAAAAATGAGCATAATTTTTAGGCCTTGTACATGTGAGATCTTTATTCATGGTTGTAGTTGAAAAGTAAAATGCAATATCTTTCAAAATCATGTGATATGATGTGGACAGGGTTACAATTTTGGTTTGTATGATCTACCTTTGAAAAATCGAAAATAGTTCTCCAACCTATGTACTTGTGAGAAATCTACCACATGTTACTTTTTGTTAAAGTAGTGTCTCAAAGAATTATATATATCCAAAATTGGGTAACACCGAGGATATAAGGCCAAAGGTTTTAATCAACCACTTAAATCGAGGAAGAAAAAAGTGTTAGTTTAACACTCTATACTTTCAAGAAAAATGCAACTTTTTCACGATAAACATCAAATTAGATTTTTTGAAGGTATATTTCATTGAACTTTGGTTTTGGTTTTGGTTTTATCGATCAAGGCTCGAACGTGTTCACTTTTGTTCTTCACATGAGTTGTATGCATCATATCCAATGATTAATAAAACTTATATATGTTTTCATCATTTAATTGATTACATATCTCTATTCAATGTATGTGATGTAATCCTAAATATTGATTATAATGTTAATAACGCTTATGTGATGATCATTAATCATGTATTTTGATGTGTGGACCTTATTGTACATAAGTGCTTTACACTTGGACATTTTCCTTTTATTTTGCAAAATCAAGTTTTTTATGGTCCATAGCATTAACAGCAAAAAAAAGATGTCATTGTAGCGAAGCTAAACGCGAACCGAGAACATGCAGGTCAATGCAGCGAAAGTAAGAAAGGAAAAGTTATGGGTAATATCGTGACCCATGACAAAAAAAGTGTCGCATCCATGAAGGAACTCGCGACCAACGAGAGACCTGTCGCGTCGGCGAATTGGGTTATAAAAACAAGAAACTCTTTCATTTGTAGACTCTTCGCATCAGCATATCCTCATTTGTTCAACTCGCGAACTCCTTCAGAATCTATTGGTGTGGTCATAGTGTGGTTTCAAGTGATTTTACAAGAGATTCAAGATCCAAATTACTCAATCTTCATCAGGCATGCATATTTCCTCTAATAAAGTTAAATTTAACTCAATCCTTCTAACTTTTCAAGGATTTTGTTTATTTTGTTCATACAAACTTTCAATTATAGAATTTATTTTTACTCTTGAGATTTATTTTGTTATCTATATATAGTTTCATGAAAATATGATGGATTCTCATCACCAAAAGTGATTGTATGTCAAAAATATCTACTTAACTCGGGTCTTTTTGAGTTTCTAATAACCTCTCAAATGTTAAAATTTGGTTTAAAACTTTACCCTTTTGCAGCATAGATTCCTCTTTCATTTAAAGTTTAAACATCGTTTAAATATAACTCGGAGTATCAAAAATCTTTGATGGTTTGATATAGTTTTAGAAAATGTCAAGCACTTCATCTTTTAAGCATCATCATTTCAAGTACCCTGAATCTGAGCCAATCAGATTTGTGACAAGATAACAATAACTACACTTCGCGAGCTACTTTAGATTATGAAAAGGTTTGTTTAATAGATCAGTAAATTAGGTTATTATATTTAAAAGACGTCAGCGATGTTCAATGAACTTAAAAATAGGAGTGGCTTCAAATATTCTCTTACGAAAATGAGAACGAGAGTGTATCTCCGAATTTTATAAGGGAATTTTATGCCAATGCGGATTTAAATTAAATTACAAGACTTATTTTCACTCTACCATAAGGGGTGCTCACGTTGTTATATATCCTAACATCATCTCTTAACACTACCATATTCCGAGTGATGATTGCCTAAGGTATCCACACAACGACCGTGAGCTACCAATCACGGCATAAGCATGGGTCAAAATCACTAATGGTTTATGGCATCATTATGTGAAGATTTCACTACTAATCACTATTAACTCATCCATATGATCATCTCAGGTATTATCTTTGTGAAATCTCATCATGCGACTTTCTCGGACCCATATTACTTGTGTCTTTACAAAATTAGAACGTGTGTCCCAAAAAATTTGGCAAATGAGAAGCAATATGCCATGATAGGTTTTGCTTTGAGTATAGGAAATATGAGACCCTCTCTCACCTTTTGGAGATTTATTTGTAAGATTTTGAGATCTCGAGATGTGAAGTAAGTGGCGGGTGAAATATCCAAAAAGTCCTCTCTAAGCATCACCCATAAGTTTTTCCTTAATGGGAGACTAAAAACTGGTAATCCGACGCTACAACTTGAAAATGATGAAGAAGATATGATGGAGTTTGATTATGAGAGACGAAAAAAGGAAAAAGAAAATGTGAGAATGGAAACTTAAGGGGGGGGGAGGCTTTCAAGGTATAATCCCCTTACCCCGATGCCTAGAGGTACGACTAGAGGTAGCTCATTTGGAGTTGGATCATCCTCCCCATAAGTTCTTAGTTTCACTTGTCGAAGGAACAAATGGACTATATTTTTGGGTTGACAACGAATCTTCTGTGCTACGATATAAATAAAATTATTGAGTCTAATCAGGCTCGTACTTTAGCGGATGAGGAACTGTGCTCCTATAATACTCGGGAATTCACAAAACCAAACGTATTGATAACCAAGTCCCTAAAGTATTCATTTTAAATTCCTATGATAACATCAAATTCAAAAGTCTCCTAAAGAAGAATGAAACTACCCTTGATGCCTTACAACTTTACTAAATTAACCTAGACACCCTGAAGTTTCAATAATTGCAAATTAGCCATTAAATATTTCAAACAAACATATCTTGACTTATACTTATCCCCTAAAGCTCAACCTTATATCAAATTAATCCTTTATACTTCAACTAACATGAGATTGCAATTTTAGCCCTTAAAACTTTCTACAATTACAAAAATACCCCTTAATTTTCTTAAAAATATGCTTTTAAGGCTATATACCTTAATATTTTACCAAACAAGGACCAAATACCAATGTTTGAGTATTTTCTCATACTTCCTTGGGCACATATGCAATACATCAGCAATAAAAGATAAGAATAACAATTGTTAGCATTATTCAAACATCTGAAATATTTAAACTCACTTTGAAATCCTTTGAATTTTTTCCTGAAATCCACCTCCACTAGCAACCAATTGAATTCCACGAAGAAGTACTATAAATACCCTAAGTTTCATCTAGTTAAAACACACACCATAAGCATATTCAAAGCTTGGAAAATTCACTCCAAATAGGTACACTATGATTTTATGCATTGTATTCAGTTCTTTCAATTTCTAATGATCTTTGTGTGATTATTATGCTTTGAGCTATCATAATATCAAAGCTTTTACGTGTACAACAGTGTAAAATAAGAAAAACGTGAATTTACACCATTAAAGCTTGAGCTTTAATGGTGAATTTTGATATAAAGCTTAAAAATCTTATTTAAATATATGAATACCCTCATTAGAACCTTAGGAACTCTAGTGCAATTATCAAAACCAATGAATTTGCACAACACGCTTCAATTCATCAAAAGTATTTTTTGTACCAGAAAACTGAAAACCTTAAAATTCAACATGTATAATCCATCTCAAACCTTGAAATTAAAACCAAACTACTCCTTTATATAGCAGAAACCAAACTATGTTCATAAGAATCCCTGCCATATTCTTGAAAGCCACGAATGTTAAGTCAAAATTTTGACAAAACAAAGAGTTATGGAACTTACGATATATTGCATATCAATCCATAAATCCTATATCCTTGGATTCCTCATGAAATTCTTGGTTGAGTTTGTTTATAAATTATCTCAAATGGTGTAGAAAAGAAGGAGATATTCAAGGACAAAAATCTAAAACCCTAAAGTAAAAATTCGAGAGGTTGAAGATGAACTTTTTTACCAGAAACATTAACCACACGCGTGAGGGCGCGCGACCAATCAAAATTTTCTAAATTTTTTTCCAATATTTTTATTTTATTTTTGGGTCAAAATGGTATAAAGTAAGGTCATGTTTGGTCAAGCCTAGCCTAAGTTGTGGAAAAATGACATTTTAAGTTTGAAATATTTTTTCTAAATTATAATTCGACCCCTCCTGACCTTTTCAACTTATGAATTTGAAACCCAAACTTCGCCTGTAAGTACTTCAAAACATTTTAAGTGAAAATTCTCCTACACCAAAATTCAAATATAACCTTAAGTCCAAGATTTTAAAGTCGTAAGTTATTTACAATTAAAGCCTCGAAACTTTAAAAGATACAGTTTTTTGTATAAACTCACCAACCTAACCCCAATTCCAACAAATATTTATGTACCCAAACATTGTATACAGAGAATTAAGTACCAGCTCCTCCCGATATCCTCTTTTGATCCATAAGCAGTTCGAAATAACAAGGAAATAGTTTTTTTCCAACTCTTTAATTGTAAATTTTGCATATTTGACAATTGCTATTTATATCATTCAATATTAGCCAAATTTGATTCCAAGTATGTGTAGAAATTACCATACTCATATGTTGTTATATCAATTAATTGTTTTAATTATGATCATTCAGATCTATTTAACCCTTCTCACCTAATAACTGATATCGTAACAATTCGTTGTGACGATTCAGTTTACCATGCACTTTTGTGCATTATTCTTATTGGAAAAGCATCAGTATTAACTAGGGATACTACATACGTATGAGTGCCACTTTAACCGTATGCCTAACCAGTGATTATCCAATGGTTTTGGATTATTATTATTTAGTTTTACTAATGGCTTACTTATTTCTATACCACCCTAGTGAGCTGGTAAATGTGGGATTATCAGTTAAAAGATCCTTAATTTTCTTTATGTAACCCATAATAAATTGATATGTATGGGATTATCAACTTTAATTCTTTATTGTTACTATATAAACACTGAATTCTATACACACTTTGTCTCTCATTTATAGAGATACTTGTTATAGAATTAGTAAAGCCTGCTTAGCATATTTGTGCTAATTCTTTTTTCTTCCAGATGGCCCAGGATGAAAAGGATAATATATCTTCCCCTTTAGAGACAAATATCGATCACATGTTTGCATATGTGACTACGTGGGCAGAGAATAAGCCAAATGGGAGCGAGAAGTGGCACTTTCAATTTATTAATTTATAGTTCGTGTTGACAAATAAAATGTGATTCACCCCGGAGGTGGTAAACTATGTTTAATATTTTCATAATGAATAAAGTTTTATTTTCCGCCTTAACTTTAATTCATTGATTTATATATACTCTCTTGTGCATTCATACCAAAAAATAGGGCGTGACAAGTTGGTATCATAGCAGGTTTTAAATTTAAACATATCGTCGGGTTAACATTTTATACGAGAAAATTTTATAAGATATTAGTTATTTTATCTTTTCATAATTTTTTTAGTACTATTATAAGTGAATTATATTTTGCAATATGGATACGTGTGTTTCATTAATGTGGATATTGAACCAATGTTCGAGAAAAAGCACTCACAAAGCTTAGAGAAATGATTCGTGCGGTAGATGAGAATTGGGTAGGTTTCAGTAGTGATATAAAGAGACTTATGCTGACTAATTGAGCATTGGGCGAAATGCAAGTAATGAGGAAAGTGGATGACTATGTCAATGATCCAGTGATACTCCAGGAAGCCATAAATCTTGCCTTAGTCGATGCACCACTGAATCCATTGATATATACATATGCTACCTCTAATGGTGAACTTATACTTGGTGTGTCTTCTGATATGAGTAATTCAATAGATGACGATGATCCTACAGAACTCGATGATTACCTAGATAATCCAATTTCTGACTCTTCAGAAAATGATGCTACGGTTCCCAATTAAGGATAATCCAAATTTAAAAGAAGATCATCTCTCCTAGTGTTATATAACAAAATAAAGTAATGTACATAGTGTGTCTTACTGATCTTTAGGAGGAGGGTTAACTTTAACTGTTGTAGCATAAGTACTGATATAGAGAACGTAATGCGATATAACTCTAATGTATCATCGAACTTTATCGTGTATAATATGATAGGCTTATGACATATTTTGTTTTGTTCTTATTTATTATTGCAACTGTTTATTGTATTTTAGGATGGTTAGTACTCGAATTCCTTCCACTGTAACTCAAACAGGCCCACACTGAAGGAATTATGCGATGTCTTCAGGAATTAACATTTTTAGCCCGACAACAATAAATTCATCACTCCTAGAAGAAATTTCAGAAGAAGTCCGCTGAATGAACGCTCTCAAAGAATGTTTGAGATAGCGACCTCTGTCATTCCTTAGAAACACAGGTTCTAGTGAAGCTGAGAAATGGATATGTCAAATTATGAAAATTCTAAATGGAGTAGGAATAGTTGCCAATCTCCAAGTAACTTTAGCGGCTTATATGTTCGAAGATGAAGATGAATTTTGGTATCAAGCGGTATCCCAAAACCAAACTATCGTGAATTTTACTTGGGAGAAATTTGAAGAAATTTTCTTCAAAAAATATTTCCTCGAAGCTGAACGAGATCAACGAACCGTAGATTTCTTAAAATTTCAACAAGCAAACATGTTTATCGTCCAATATGAAGCCAAATTTATTGAGCTATCTCATTACGCCATTGAGTATGTGGATAATGAGATAAAGAAATGCAATTAGTTTGAAATAGGACTATATCCAAGGATTAAGAATTATATTGCTCCTTTACAAATCCATGAGTATTCTCAACTTCTCGACGTTGCGGCAATTATGTAACGAAATCTTCTACCGTGGTATAATATTTTCCCCCCTTTACCAAAAATAATCACGTGATAAGGACTTTACCTTAATACCAGCCTTAACCTTATGCCAATTCAAGTGGACAAGCTTATTCCTAGATTCGTCATAACACAACCCGTTCAGTGATTCATTGTCATGAATGCAAGAATTATGACTTATCTGGCCACAATGTCCTAAATTAAGATCTCTTCCAGTCCGTTGTCAGTTAGATAATACCTCACAACATCCAAAATCCTGTCCTATCCAAAATCCACCTAAGACCAATCGAGTTAAGAAAATTATGCCAATCCCGAGTCGTGGAAAGAATTGTACGATATTGCCTACATAAAATTCCCATGACGTGATAGAAGCTACGATACTTTTTCATCATTTTCCTACACATATTTTATTTACAACACATTGATTTATCGGTCTTAGACTAGCTAAATTATTATGATTACTACCTACAAATTTAACTGTTCCATTGAATATTAAATTACCTACGGGTGAAATCAATACACCAATAAAAGGTTATAACAATTGTAAATTTCTGCTTGGTTTTGGTATACTCTTTGTGGACTTGATAATCTTAGATATTTACGGTTTCAACATTATTATCGAAATGGATGCTCTATCAAGAAATTCTGCTTATATCAATTATCAGGCTAAGAAAATTTATTTTCGAAATGAAGAAAATTATTCCTTTATATTTCAAGAATTAGGTCCGTTCGAACCATCAAATTTTCAAGTTCAAAATTTTGCGTTATTTCTAAGAATTTTGGAACAATTTGAAGATGTTTTTCCTGAAGAATTACTAGGATTACCTCCTTCCCGAGAGATCGAATTTAGTATAAATCTTTATCCGAATACTTTTCCTATTTAAATACCTCTGTATCGAATGACTCCTTTAGAACTTTGAGAATTTCGTACCCAATTAGATGATCTTCTTGAAAAAGATTTTATTCGCCTTAGCTCATCTCCTTGGGGAGCTCATGTATTATTTGAGAAGAAATAAGATGGAAGCTTTAGATTATGCATAGATTATCATAAACTGAACTCAGTAACTATTAAGAATAAGTATCCTTCACCCCGAATTGGAGATCTTTTTTATCAACTTCGAGGAGCAAGGGTCGTTTCAAAAATATTCTTACGATCTGGTTACCATCAATTGCGATTCAAAAAAGAAAATATTCCAAAAATTTCTTTTCAAACTCGTTATGTACATTTCGAATTTACAATCATGTCATTTGGATTAACCAATGCACCCGCAGCTTTATGGATCTTATGCATAGAATTTTTAGACCTTTTCTCAACCGATTCATTATCGTTTTTATTGACGATATTCTTGTCTATTCCCAAAATTTAACAGAACATGCACCACATTTAGAGATAGTATTAAGAACTCTAGGAAACCATCGGTTATATGCTAAGAAGAGCAAATGTGATTTTTTAATAAAGGAAATAAAATTTTTAGGGCATGTGATTTCTGAAAATAGAATCCAAGTCGATCCTTTCATCCATCTTGGAATGGAAAAATCCTACCAATATTACCGAGGTAAAAAGTTTATAGGATTAGCCAGTTATTATTTCATTTTGTGGAAGGATTTTCTGGTAGTGCTCTTCCCCTCTTGAAGCTAAATAGGAAGGAAGTGCTAATTGTATGGACTGATGAATGTAGTCAATCATTCCAAAGTTTGAAGGACAAGTTAATTACTGCTCCTGTCCTTACTATTCCTTAAAGTAATGTAAGCTATCCTGTATATACAAATGCCTATTTGTAAGGTTTATAATGCGTTTTAATGCAAAATGAGAAAGTTTTTGCTAACTACCATGTCCATAATCTTGAGTTAGAAGTTGTAGTCTTGGCTTTAAAATTTTGGTGTTGTTACCTTTATGGTGAAAATTTGCAAGTCTTTTTTTATCACAATAGTTTGAAATACATCTTTACTCAAAAGGACTTAAATTTAAGACAACGACGGTGGATAGAATTTTTGTAAGATTATCGATTTACATTAAACTACCATCCAGGATAAGGAAATGTGATAGTTGATGCCTTAAGTCGTAATCCAATAGGAATATTCCATACTTTGATTTCTTACGATATTGTTGGTACCAATTAATATCCCATTTCTCAAAATTTTCTAACATTACTGCATATCCCAAAAAATGAGAGAGAAAATCTTAGTCCAACAATCTCAAGATCCTTTTATACAATCGATTCTGGTTAAGAATCATGACTACTCATATGATAAGGAAACATGTTTATGATTTAGAAATATATTATATGTGCCCAATGATTTATCTCTTTGAGTGGAAGTATTGCAAGAAGCCCATCGTTCTAAGTTTATAATTCATTCCGAAAGCTCCTAAATGTACCATACCCTGAAGAAATAATATTAGTGGCTATATATAAAAAATGATATCGAGAATTTTGTAAGGAAATGTCTTACTTGTCAATAAGTAAAGATAGAGTACCAAAAGCCTGATTGACTACTCTAATCCTTACCAATTCCCAAGTGAAAATGGGATTATATTACCATGGATTTTGTCAGTGGACTACCTCCTACGTTCCAAGGATATGATTCCAGTTGGGTAATAGTAGACTGACTTACCAAGTCTTCTCATTTTTTACCAGTAAAAACCACCGATTCGTTTCAAAAGCTCAGTAAACTCTACATTCGAGAAATTGTCCGATTATATGGAATTCCTTTATCGGTAGTATCAGACAAATATTCCCATTTTGTAGAAAAGTTTTGTCAAGCACATCAAAATGCAATGGGTACCAAAACTCATCTAAGTATAGAATTTCACCCACAAATGGATGGGCAATCGGAACGTACAATTCAAACATTAAAATATGCTACGAGCTTGTACGTTAGATATGCTAAAAAATTGGAATGAACATTTACCCCTTGTTGAGTTTTCTTATAACAATACTTATCAGTCAAGTATTAAAACTGCCTCGTTTGACTCTTTATACGGAAGACCTTATCATTCGCCTGTATAATGGATATAATCGTGAAATAGTTGACAATTTGGTCCTGAGATAATCCAAGAAACTACTGAAAAGATACAACAGATTCAAGAAAAATTAAAAACAACACAAGATCGTCAAAAAAGTTATGCAGATCAGCGCCAGAAGGCCTTAAAATTTCAAGTTAATGACCGAGTATTTCTTAAATTTGAAGTAATATCTATCAAACCAAACCATGAATTTAAAGTACGCCCTATTTAAATTTTGAATCACCAAGTAAACCTCTTAGGGACAAGGAAATCCCCTCAGCCAAAGTACTTTGAGAAAATCAAAATCAATAAGAATCCACGTGGGAATCAGAACAAGCTATGAAAGATCAATATATTGATCTCTTCCGAGGTAAATTTGAGGACGGATTTTTTTTATATAGGTAGACTTTAATACCCGAGAATTTGCAAAGCCAAACGTATCGATAACCAAGTCCCCAAAGTGTTCATTTTAAACCCTAATGATGACCTCAAATTTAAAAGTTTCCTAAGAAGAATGAAACTACCCTTGATGTCGTACAAGTTTACTAAATTAACCTAGACATCCTGAAGTTTAAAAATTGCAAATTAGCCTCTGAATATTTCTAACAAATAAAACTTGACTTATTCTTAACCCCTAAACCTCAACTTTATATCAAATTAATCCTCTAGACATCAACTAGCACAAAATTTTAATTTCAGGCCTTGAAACTTTTTAAAATTACAAAAATACCCTTAAATTTTTCTTAAAATATACTTTGAAGGCTATATACCTTAATATTTTACCAAATAAGAACTAAATACCAAAGTTTGAGTATTTCATATAACCCCCTGGACACATATGCAACACATCAACACTAAAAGACAAGAATAACACATGTTAGCATTATGCAAACATGTGAAATCTTTAAACTCACTTATAAATTCTTTAAATCTTTGCCTGAAATCCACCTCCACCAGTAACCAATTGAATTCCCTGAAGAAGTACTACAAATAACCTACGTTTTCATCAGTTAAAACATACACCATAAGCATATTCAAAGCTTGGAAAAATTCACTACAAATAGGTACACTATGATTTTATGCATTATATCCAGTTCTTATAATTTTAAATGATCTTTATGTGATTATTATGCTTAGAGCAATCATAATATTAATGCTATTATGTGTAAAATAGTGTAGAATAAGAAAGACACGAATTTACACCATTAAAGCTTGAGATTTAATGGTGAATTTTGATAAAAAGCTTAAAACTCTTATTTGAAGCTACCTTCATTTGAACTGTAGAAGCTCTAGTGTAATGATCAAAACCCACGAATTTTCACAACAAGCTTCAATTCATCAAAAGTGTTTTTTGGAGCAGAAAACTAAAAACCTTAAATTCTCCATGTAAAATCCATATCAAACCTTGAAATCAAAACCAAATAACTCTTTAACATAGTAGAAACCATACTATGTTTTTATAAAAATCCTTGCCATATTCTTCAAAGCCACGAATGTTAAGTCAAAATTTTGGCAAAAACACACAGTTATAGAACTTACGATATACTGCATCTCAATCCATAAATCCTATATATTTGGATTCCTTATAAAATTTTAGGTTGAATTTGTTTAGAAATCATCTCAAATGGTGTATAAATGAAGGAGATATTCAAGATAAAAAATCTAAAACCCTAAAGCAAGGTTCTAAAAAACGCGGGGCGTGATCGAGGCGTGGAGGTCAAGCCTTAAGCCTTAGAAGCCTAGGCGAGTTTAAGCGTAAAAAGGCGTGAAAAGGCGTTTAGGCCTTCTTAATATATTTTAATATTTTTACACCATAACAAGGCTATTAAAATACTAAAATTGTACATATCATAAAAATATGTCTGAATATATGAAAATTAAAATACTATTTGATTATTTTGGATGAGATAATGGTTCGGTTAGTTAAAAAATTCTTTAAAAGACGATATCATTTCACTAAAACATTGATGTTTTTAGAAAAAAGTGCGCCTTAAGGGTTTTACTAAGCATAAGGCGTGAAAAACTTAAGGCGAGGCGTTTCGCCCAAGCCTTAAGCCTAGGCGTGCCTAGGCGGAGCCTAGGCGGGTTTTTTAGAACAGTGCCCTAAAGTAAAAAATGGAGAGGTTAAGGACGAACTTTTTGACCAGAAGCATTGACCACGGGCGCGAGGGCGCGTGACCAATCAAAATTTTCTGGTTTTTTACAATATTTTTATTTTATTTTTCTGGTCAAAATGGTATAAGGTAAGGCCATGTTTGGTAAGCCTAGCCTAAGTTATGAAAAAAATGAGGTTTTAAGTTTGAAATATTTTTTTTAATTACAATTTGACCCTTCCAGGCTTTTTTTAACTAATGTATTTGAACACCAAACTTTGCCTATCAATTCTTAAAAATATTTTAATTCAAAAAGTCTTCTACACTAAAGTTCAAATATAACCTTAAGTCTAAGATTTTAAACCCCCAAGTTATTTACCATTAACCCCCCCAAAACTTCTAAAGATACATTTTTTTTGTATAAACTGACCAACCCAACCCCAATTCCAAAAAATGCTTATGTACCCAAATATTGTATATAGAGAATCAAGTACCAGCTGCTCCTGATATCCACTTTTGATCCATAAGCAGTTCGAAATACCTAGTAAAGAAAGTTTCTTTTACCTATTTAATAGTAAATTTTGCATATTTGACAATTGTTATTGATATCATTTAATAATAGCCAAATTTGATTCCCAGTATATATAGAAATTACCATACTCATATGTTGTTATATCAACTGATTGTTTTAATTATTATCATTCATATCAAATTTAACCTTTCTCACCTAATAACTGATATCATAAAAATTCGTTGTAACGATTCTGTGTCCATCCCTTCTCGGTGTGGGCTTTTTCCCTCCCCGTCTTGGGGGGTCCTTAGGGCGCTCGGACGCGCGCTATCTGAGCTGGGGGAAGAAGGTCTTGCTCCCTTTTTTAGGAGTACTTTAGCCGTCGTCGATGTGGGGTGATGTAAAGATATGGAGTTTCTAGCCTATTTTGTACAAAATAGGCAAAAGAAAATATCGTCGCCTCGAGATAGCGGCATCAAAGACAAACTGATGCTTACGAAATCAATAGTTTAGAGGTTTGGGGACTAAGTCACGGAATGGGAAGGTGTTAGGCACCCATTTCTCCCTTTCGGTCTCTCATGGGGTTATGATAATATTTTTCTTAATTTCTCGGTGAAGCGTGTGCGCGTGTATACATAAATGGAGATCGGAATCATTCGACTGATATCATGGAAAGGATAGAGTGAGGTTATCCAAAGGAATGTTCCCAAAATAATAATTAGAAAATATGTTGTATGTGCTTATGTAGATATTGATCGTTATAATGGAACGATAATATTTGTTAGATAAGACGCGCAAGTATGAATCACAAGCATGTTATATATGGATAATATATAGATAAGATAAGAGAAAGATGAAAGTAGGAAAATTAGAAAATTAGAAAATTGGACTCGAGTCTCGGGTTTTAGCCCGAAATGCCTATATAACTTATAAAGGCATTAAATTCCATGCAGTTCGCATGCGGCATAAGGGTGGGGTTTATCCCATAGATTCAAACGATAGTTTATTATATGTGTGTGTGTGTGTAGAAACTATATTTTAGTTTTGAGAAAATGTGATAAATGATCCCGTCGAAATGTATAGGTGTAACCATTTTTTTCTTTGTTTTGGTTTTTTTTATAGAAAATAAAGTATGTACAATATAACTAATAAAGGATGAGATGCTAATGTGTATGATTTAAATTAAAAGCTAAATTGAGAATTTATATAACTAATGCGAAAATAAAGAAATTTAGAGAGAGATAGAAGAGTATTTGGACCTTCTCTGGAGACTTAAGGCTTGATCTTGATCCCTGATGATCTTCCTTGCAAGTTGAGATTAATGTTGGATGATAGAGAATGAGATTTTTTCTAAATTGAGTATGAAAATGATGGGAATGAAAGATGGAAAGGAATTTCATGCAAGAAAACTTCACTGATTACAGAAGAATGTTGTTGAGATCACTGATATTGATGAATCTGAGGTGTGTACTGGAAGTGACCCCTTTCCCTCCTTATATAGGGTAGGGGATTGGCGATCATCATATCCCCAACCTTGTCAATCGGTAGGTGACCTTAGACACACCGTTGATTGGCCGGGAAATGGATCTGCCAATCTGTAGTCTCGTGCAGATTTTTTTCAAAAAAAATGATCATAGAATGAAATACGTAAATCAAAACCGCACATGAGGTATACCATTAGAAAGTTAATTCAAAGACCTTCAAGAGTTATTTGGGCCGCTCCTAGGTTCGGGAGTTGACTTTGGGGTCAAACGGGGTTTGAAAGCGTCTGTTGGTCCTTTGGACGGGAGACCATTGGACATTAATGGATCGCTCATCTAAACCGCAAGTCAAAAATGCACACATGGTGGACCTTTGTAAATTTTATGTGAGGTAATTCGATGTTCCAAAGAGATTCACACAGTTTGGAGAGTTGACTTGGTTAAACGGGGCCCGAAACGCTCGGTGACCTTTCAGAGTAAAATGGGTCGTTCGTCCATATCGTAAGGCTGATTCATGCACGGGCCAGACTATTGGAAAGTGTATTTAGTTCCCTTCGAAGATTCATTCAGTATTGGTCGAGCTAAAGAGATAACCTTAGTCAAACGGAGCTCTGGAGCGCCCGGTGGCCTCCGGATCAGTTTTTGAGGAAAACGAATTGTTTGTTCGAATGATTATGCCATTTTGTACATGAGCCAGACCATCTGAATGGGGTTTCAGTGCCCTTCAAATATCCTTTCAGCTTTCACTAAGAAGGTAAAGTTGACAGGGGTCAAATCGGGGCCTGGGAGCACCCGGTGGCCTCCAGATCGATTTTTGGTGGTAAAATGGTTCGTTCGTCCGAACGATTATGCCGATTTGCATACGAGATGGATTATTGGAAAGAATATTTAGAACCATTTTAAGACTCATTGAGATTTTTCTCTGACGATAGAGCTGACCGGAGTCAAATGGGGCCCGGGAGCTCCGATGGCCTTTAAATCAGTACTCGAATTATGACCTAGGGTTTGTAGTAAAATGGTGAGGTGCTAAGGACCTAAGGAGAGACTTATGGGGGTACTAGAATGCGGTGTCTACAGACTCAGTTTACCCTACACTTTTATGCATTATTCTTATTGAAAAAGTATCAGTATTAACTAGGGAGTAGACTGCCGTGTTATCCCACGAAAATTTTCTACTTGGCCTATGGTTTCTGATGTCGAGAGTCGATTTTATTTCTACATACGTATGAGCGTCATTTTAATCGTGTGCCTAGATAGTTATTATTCAAATGTTTTGGATTATTTATTATTTAGTTTACTAATGGCTTACTTATTTCTATACCACCTTAGTGAGCTGGTGAATATGGGATTAACAGTTCAAAGATCCTTGATTTTCTTTATGTAACCCTTAATAAAATGATAAGTATGGTATTATCAGCTTTAATTCTTTAGCATTTCTAAACAAATACTAAAATATATACACACTTCGCTTATCATCTATACAAATATTTTATTTGTTATAGAATTGGTAAAGCCTGCTTAGCGCATTTGTGCTAATTCTTTTTTCCTCTAAATGGCCCAGGATAAAGGGGATAATATATCTTTCCCTTTATAGACAAATATCTATCACCTATTTTCATATGTGACTGTGTGGGCAGAGAAAGCCAAAAGGGAGCAAGGGGTGTCACTTTTGGATTTTCTACTTTATAGTTCGTGTTGACAAATAATAAACTATGTGTACTATTTTTATAATGAATAAAGTTATGTTTTATGCCTTAACTTTAATTCATTGCTTTATATATACTTTATTGTGCATTCATACCAAAAAGTAGGGTATGGCGGTTCCTTTAGTGAACGGGAGTTGAGGAGTATAAGAAGGACTATCGTTGATCTCAGAGGTGAAATTAGAGCCCTTATCACTATCTATGGCGCTCAATCGTATGATGAAGATCAATTTGGTTCGTGATGGTGATGCTTGTGTTAGTGGTGGTGTTTTACTTTTGGGATTGTTTGTGTTGAATTTTTTTTTTCTAAAAACTTTTTGGTTTATTTGAGTTAGGATCTTTGGGTTTGTATTGATCATATCTATGTATTCCTAAACTCATTTGTTAATTTGTTGTAGCATTTGTATTGATACTTTATGGTATTCCTCACCGACTATAATTTTGATGGACATTTGATATTTTCAACATGGGTTTGCTTTAATGATATAATTATGTTTATCCATTGCTTATCATATTTGCATATTTATCATGTATGCATGAGTGTGTTTTATCGCTTTTATACGATTGATGAATTGAACCTCATCTCTGGGTGGTATATGCCTTTTTAATATCAATTTATGTCAAAGATGCATTTTCTCACTTAAATTAAACCTATTTCTTAAGTTAATGTTCCTTTTTAGGTATAATTACTTCCTTTTGTCAATTACCATGACAAAATAGAGGATAAATTATGGGAAAATAAAGAATGCATTAAGGGGGAGATTTAATCTAAATAAAAATACGTAATTTTGAATGAAAAGATCTTAGGAATCATATATACTTCATGAGATGAAATGCAATGCATAATGTGATGTTTAGGATGCATGCTTGTGTAGATGTTGATATACTTTTGGTAAGTAAGATGTCTCGTGTGTTAACTAACATTCCTTTTGGGCATTATAATTACATTCGGTTAACCTTCTCTATATACATTGGTATTGTGATATCTTTTTAGTGTATGATAGGTTAACATGTTACAAGAGCTAAAGTGGGTTCTTATTAATTATAGGTTGACAGGGTGATGTATGCCTTCTGGGACGCTTATGCCATTGTTGTCGTAGGGTTATAGCTTTACTTTTATTATCTTGCAATATTTTGTTTATATATTTTATAATAGAATAGACAAATGGGGAGATTGTCAGAGTATTTAAATACTCACATGCCTCGCACATATCTAGATTGTCTTATTTTATGTACAAAATATACTTTGTGTATTTTATTAGTCATTGAGGTTGTTCTGGTATAGCATAACTATGATATACTCACTTCAGACATGCTTCGACTTCTCAACCCCACACCCACATAATCTTATATTATGTATTCACTTGGTTAAGGTTGTAAGAGTATATTTATACTCAAAATTCCACATAGGATTGGATTGTCTAAATTCCTTACTAAAACATGAATCCTATTTTTGAGTCTTTGGACACGTCAAGCATAAGATTAATGGATGCTCTTGCAAGAAAGAGTGATTAAGTTAGTATTGATGGTAACACAAGGGGTAGATGTATGACTAAATTGACTTGGTGGGATATTATTAAAAATGACATGATACCATGTGATTTAACCGAAGATATTGCGTTGAACAAAATGGGATGAAAAAATAGGATTCATGTAAGCGGGCCCAAATAATTGAAAAAAGGCTTTATTAATTTGAGTTGAGTTATCCACAAGGTCCCCAGAAATCTTCATCAACTTCAACTTGGATCATTTATACCAAACCTCAAGTACACCACTTAGGAAAAGTATATGTGATTTTACGGATTTAAATTAAACCCCTTGGTTAAAATTAACCTGTTGGATAAATTGTCAAATACACTATTGATGTCTAAAATGGACTTGATCCAGATTTATAATCACAGATAAAAATATAATAGGTTAATTAGTTCTCCTACACACAGAAGATAAGATGTTTTTAGAGTGGTTCAACTATTAAATAGCCTACATCCACTATTGATATTATTTCATAAGGTTTACAACAGCTCGGTATGGTGTGTATATGAATGATTTGAGTTTTTTTTTCCAGTTGAGGGAGTATTTTGTACTTATAATGGTGTAAAACCCTAGATATGGAACGCCTTTATATTTTCAGGCATTTACATCTGTATACAATAAATGAAACTCTTGGAATTCAGTGCTGGTTGGCATCCTATCCGAGTAACTTTTGATATTCCTGATGTTTGGCGTTCTGGAGTTGGTTGGCCTTCCAACCAACTAAGTATATCTGATGCCGATCATGGTGGCTGGTCAGTCACGTAGGAGGATAAGCGTACATTTATCATTGGTCCTCATAGGAGAGTAATTTTTACATACAACAAAACCCCCAGTGCTCCATGCTTGATGATTAATCTAAAGTATGGAGTATTTGGCCCAGGAAATTGCTCAGCATACTGTTTGGAGTGTTTGGTCGGCAATTGAACTCCCATACTTGTAAAAAAATTCACTGGTACTATTTGATAATGATATTTTTGTAAATAGATCAAACATTTTTAAACCGCCAAAGGACACGATAGTCTTTTAAAGCTTTGGGAAGCGTGCAGTCGATGATAGTTTAACCATTTGTTCAGTTAATCATTTTTTTCCCATTTATTGAGACAACCTATAAATAGGTATAATTTTTCCCTCCTTTCTTTTCACCTCAAACCTTTTGCACCTAAGAGTTTTCCTTCATCTTTAAGCTTTCTTTATACAATCGTTTGTTGCCATTATTTTTTCTTCAGTTCTTGCAGTCACCTTATCCACCTTGTAATCCTTCTTTCCCTATTACTCTGTTTTGTCATCTTTTTCTCTATTTATCCCATGGATCACATTATAGATGAGGGCTCATTAAATGAGTTTAGAGAAAAAAGAAAAATTTGAGCTTGGGTTATTTAGAGATAGCCCAGGGTCCCATAGATGTGTATTCTCTTCCTAAGGGTCACTGTATCCATACTTCATTCATAGTTGAGTGTGGCATCACTTTTTCACCAAACCCTTTTTTTTAATTTTGTCAATACTTTGATGTGGACCATGCTAGGGTGGCACCAAACACTTAGAGGGTGGTAAATGGTGTCAATAGATTGAATAAAATTTATGGAACCCATATTGGAGTCCGCGAGTTGATGTTTTGATGTTGGAGAAAGTACATATTATCTGAAGACTATGCAAACAAATAGGGATTTAGTGGTGGATTTACTAAATTCCAATAAGTATTATTTGGATTATGGTGTAGTTGTTAAGAACTAGCAACATGCTCCGCTTCCTGAGGTAGTACCTTACACTGGTCCCATGTGTCCCCAAACAGGGCGTGGCATAGGCTATAATTCTGCTATTTGTTTTTCTTCTTTTGTTATGTGTTTTCAAATTTGTCTGACTAAATTTACTGTTCCTTTTTTTATGCAGAGGAAAGTAAGAGGAAGTGTCGCAAAGAAAGGGAAATTAATATTGAAGAGCTCCAAGTTCTATGGGGATTTAACCAGAGGGTTGGATAGGAACTTCCCTGAGCTACTTCTTTGCTGTTGGAGTACAAGAGTTCCATCACCTCTTTTATTGTCCAACCAACACTTGTGATGTCCCAAGTTGCTATTAATTTAAAAGAGGATCCTGTACTTACTTCTTCAGTTATATAATCTGTTGGTGCTGAGTTCTCCTAAGGAGGAACTTCTTCCTCATTTAAATCTTTTGATATTTATGAGATCCAACTTTCTCCTCCAATCGACATGACTAAGAGGAAGATGCCCAATTTTATGAGTGGGCCATTGTCTCCTTCCCCAAAAATAATGTTGACACTAGTAAGAACCCAATTGAGAAAAAATATCAGGTCGGTGATAAGAGGCCTCAAGTCCTTGGTGCTGCTGAGACTTAAACTACTGAATCTTAATTTAAGATATTGAAGAGAGGTTTACCTGATCTTTAAAAATAGGCCCAAAAAACTCAAGCCGACCAGTAAGCACTGGATGCAAAGAAGACTCTGACTGACCAACAAGAGTTAGTGAGAAAAATTCAAGTTGACCTTGACATCGAGTCAACTTCTGCTGTTGTTAAGCCCTAGATTGGCTAGGGGTTTAATTAAGTCAGGATGCATCAACCCCCTTACCCAAGTCCAGACTAATTGAGAGGGCTTGCCATAATTTGGTTGGTAATTATCTTATCTTCTGCTTTTTCTTCACATTGATGATTTTTTTTACTTATAATATTTGCTCTTTTTTATAGTTTTTGCTTGACTTTCACCAAATAATGAATAAGGAAGATCAACTAAGGTCTTCTCCTGGTGAAGTGGAAGAGGCTTTTGAGGTCCTGAAATAATCTTTGGCTATTTCCTGAGAGGCTTTGAAATCAAAGCAAAAGTTCTGGGAGGAAGAGCTGATAAAAGCTAAGGTAACCACAACAGAAGATAAAATAAAGGCTGCTGAGGGAAAGGCCCAAACCCTCGAGAAGAAATTGGGTGATGCTGAAGGTAGAGGCAAGGCCACCGAAGACAAACTTACAGAAGCCACAACTCGGGCCCAAACTACTGAAGATAAAGTGGTTGGCTTGACTTTGAAGTTACTTCCTTGAAGGCTGCCTTTGACAAGGGTTGGGAAAAGGCCCTTTTTGTCGCCTCTGATGAAATTGAGTATGCTAAGAAACTGTCCTTTAAGGATGGTTAGTTGGAGGCTCTAAAAGTGATCGGTATAAAGGCAAACTCTGAGTTATTCTAAAAGTATGACCCAAACACTCCTCCTAACTTGGAAAAGGAGTTTGATGATGAAAAAGGGCCAGGAGAGTCTTCAATGATGCCCATTGAGTTTTCAGTGGTGCCAGAAGTAAGTGTCGACCTACTTGTTTCCATCTATGACCAAGCCAAGGATAAGGAGAAGGTTTAGCTCCTTCTTAGCTAGTTTCCTTTTTTGTCCTTTTTCAGATGTATTTTCTATTTCTTCTCTTGTCTTTATTATTGATGTATCCACCTATGTACTTCAAAATTAATCAATGAAATAACATATTTTTCTCAATTGTTGCTTCCTGGTTTGTTCTTTTCTGTATTGTCTATTTCTTTGGATTTTCCCCATAAGCTCATACTTGTAACTTTCCCATTTGATGCTAGGAAGAAGGCCATAATCTCTGATGAATCCGACCTACTTAAGAGGAGTAGAAATCTTTTGGAAGCTGGTCATATTTCCATGTCCGAGGAAGACTTAGCATGGTTGCTCGGCCCAGTTGTCTCTAACCAAGTTAAGGAGTCATATATACATCTTTATTGCCTTTTAGATAGGGTTGTTGTTAATAATGCTACTTATTATGAGATGATTGAGAGGATACAGAACGATCACAAGATGTCCTTGGCTTTACTTCACTCTGATTATGAGGCTAAGTACAAGGCCTTGAGTTAAGCCAATGCTTTTGACAAAAAATCACAAGTCATCACTTCTGCTATGAATAAGAAAGAATTGTCTCTAAAATAAGATTTGGAAAGTGCCTGATCAATTTCTGCTACATTGGAGAGAGAAAATAATGCCCTGAGGAATAAACTTGATAGTCTGAAGAGATCAACCGCTATTGGTCCAGATGAGGGTGTTTCATTTTTAGAGGCTAAAATTCCACGTTGTTGGAGGAGCTAGAGGCTTTGTAAAAAAAGAAAACCAAATATGTATTTGGCCAACAATCAAGGTAAAATATTATTATTCGGCCTATTATTTATGAGAAAAGAACTAGGAGATCCTTGACCATAGCAAGCTGCTCAACTTAAAGAAAAAGACAAGGCCATCAAAAAGCTTCAAGATAATATGGACCTATATACTTTCCATTTCCATACGCAACCTAGAGCTATTTGGATGGATGGATATGATGAAGCTCCGACTTATCTAGATGTGCATATGAAGCAAGCCAGAAATTAAGGTTATAAATGGGGTTAGTTGAACTTGCTTACCTTGTTAAAGGTACCTAAAAATGATGGAATTGTGGCACTGGCACACTCCAGGGATAATGGACTATCTTGATCCTCATTTCTCGATTGAATTCGGTTGGATTCCTCTAGATGCTATTCCTTAGAGTTTGATTAGAAAGTATGTTGGGATTTTAGCCTTGAAAGAGAAGTAGAGTATGTTCGTCTTCAACATCTTTTTGATGGGCCAGGTGATAATAGACATTCTATGAGGATGCCTTTTAATTCTATCAATCATCCGAGCACCCTTAATGATCCTCCTCTTAGGATGAGAAAGGCTGATGGAAAGCGCCCAATAGAATAGTTTTATACTTATTTTTCTATTGTAATGCATTTTGATAAATGAAATGAAGTTATTTTTTATTGAGTTTCCTTTATTTAAGCTTGTGGTTGATATTAATCTTTTTGCCGACTAGGTAACCTGTATACTGATTAGTTAATCGTCTTATAGACTAAATAACATGATAAAATGTTTAATATTTGATAATTCGTGTTTGAATCATTTATACAACCTTAGATTCAACTAATGCACTTAGATAAAACTGTAAATAGCTTTATTGTACTAAGTTGTAGCATTAGTTATCAATGACGACCAAGTGTATTATGAATGTATAATTATTCCTATGTCTAGTAGGGTAAAATCTCTAGTAAAGAAATTGTACTGACTTCTTATTCTTGACTTATCGAGGACAAATCATACATGAAGTTTGACTTTTCAGAAGTTGGAAAAGTTTGAAAAAGTTTAAACCATGCACTATTCTAAAGTTGAAAAGGTTTAAACCATGCAATTTTCTGAAGTTGGAATTGTTTGGATCAAAATTAAATTTTCTAAAGTTGGAAAAGTTTGAATTAAAATCAATTTTTCTGAAGTTGGAAAAGTTTGAACCATGCTCGTTTGGATCAAAATTAACTTTTCTGAAGTTGGAAAAGTTTGAATCAAAATGGCTCATTAATTTAATAATTTTTGGTTAAGGTGTAATGCACTATACTTCGAAAAACGAAACACAAAAATAAAGTATAATGGGGGAAAACATGCAATTTCATTAATGCGAATAACCAATTACATTAAAAACAAAATTACTAATAATACTTGCGCAGATGGTCTGCGTTCCAAGGATTCTTGAATTCCTCTCCTACTAGAGTTTCCAAGCGATAAGTTCCTGGTCAGACAACCGTCGAATACGATATGTACCATGCCAATTAGGCTCCAGCTTTTTGCTCTTCTAGATTACTTTCTTGAGCACCAGATCTCCTTGCTTCAGGTTGGTCAGATTGACCCTTGGATTATAAAATCTTTTCTTGCTTTTTTGATAAACAACCATAACAACACCTTCGCGGACTTCTTCTATCATGTCCAGATCTATTCTCCTCATGATATTACTCTTAGGTGAATTAAAGTTCAACACCCTGTGAGTCGACAGACTTATTTTAACTAATACTACTGCTTCAGTGCCAACAGATAGCATATATGGGGTTTCGCCCGTTGCTGCTCTGAGAGTGGTCCTATATTCCTAAAGGACTCTGTGGAGTTCATTAATCCAGTTGCCTTTAGCCTCATTCAACATTTTATTTAATTTATCTAGCTAGGTTTTATTGGTGATTTCTGTTTAACCATTGCATTGTGGGTACCCAGGTGGTGAATGAAGTTTCTGGATGCCAGACCTAATACAGTACTCTTCAAATTCCTTATTATAAAATTAAGTGCCATGATCGGCGATGAAGGCATAAGGCATGCCACACCTGTAATGATCTGCTTCCATATGAACTAGAAACCCCTCTGATAGGGCATATCAATCAAAGGCTCAACCTCCACCCATTTAGTGAAGTAATCAACTGCTACAATCAGATATTTGGACCTTCCCTTGGTGGTCGGTAGTGGTCCGACCAAGTCAATTCACCAGATAGTGAAAGACCATGGAGAAGTGATGGGTGTTAGAGTTGCTCTTGGTCTTTTATGGATGGTGGCAAATTTTTGGCACTTATCACACTTCTTGGTGAAAGCAACACAGTCTGCTTTCATCATTGGCCAGTAGTAACCTTACATTGCTATCTATTGTCTTAGAGACCTCCCGACTATGTGATATACACATGAGTCTTCATGCACCTCTTTAATTAGATCATTTACTTCGTTTGGATAAACACAATGAAATAGGAAAATAGTGTATCCTCTCTTATACATAACACCTTTTTCCAATAAGTAACTGTCTACTTTATACCTCATCTTCTTGGCTTATTTCTGGTCGGACGACAATGTTTCTTTTTCAATGTACTCTCTAATTGAGTCCATCCACGAGGGACCTAATTCCACAAAGATGATGCTGACTTACATTCCATTAATACGTATATGGGTAAGAATTTTCATTGGGATTTTTTGCCTGAGTTCTATTTAAGCTGTTGATATAAGCCTAGCAAGAGCTACTGGTCAGGCATTCTCTATTCTAGGAATCCACACTATCCTGACTAAAGTGAATAAAGAAATAACTCTACATATTTTTATGATGCCTCATCATCGTTTCCCCTTTGACGCCATAAATTTATTGCATTTGATTAATAATTAGCTAGGAATCCGAATTACTATGCACCAACACCTGGTTGGCGCCCAATGATGAAACTAGTTCCAATCCTGTGATCAATGCTTTATATTCTACCTCATCGTTGGAAGCCTTGAATTAGAATCTTAAAGAATATTCCACATTTAAGTTGTTCGGAGCGTTGATGATGATGCCTACTCCACTTCCTATTGCATATAAGGATCCATCTACAAATAATTGTCAAATTAAAGTGTTATTGAAGAAATCTTCTTCTACCACCACTCCATGTTTGAACATCTTCTTACTCTATTGAATTATTTATTGAACATCCGATGATTCAGATTGATCGGACATAATCTTTGTTTTCTTTTGAGCTAAGCTCTCTTTCGAAGAAATCTGCTCAGCAGGCAAACTTAGATTATGTTGCACCTTTGCATATGTGAATTCGACTATAAAGTTTGCCACTGCTTGGCCTTTTATTGCAACTATGGGTTCATAAATAATTTCATACTCTCATAATTCAACTGCCCAATACAATAACCTTTCAGACTTCTCAGGTTTATGCAATGTCTGTCGCAGAGGTAAATCCATGTAGACGACAATGGTGTGAGCTTAAAAATATGGCTTCATTCTACTGGAAGCTTCAATGATAGCTAATGCTAACTTCTCCAGGAGTGGATATATGATTTCCTCTCCTCAAAATGCCTTGCTAGTATAATATACTGGCATTTGGACTCGCCCATCTAGTCGGATCAAAGCTGAGCTGATAGCTGACTCTGAAACAACCAAGTATATATATAGTTTTTCTCCCAAAACTAGTCGGGAGAGGAGTGGGGGAGAACCCAAGTACCTCTTTAAATCTAGGAAGGCTTTCTCGTGTTCGTCATTCCACTCAAAGGTATTTTTAAGAACCTTAAAGAATAAAAGACATTTATCAGTTGATCGAGAGATAAAACGGTTCAATGCCACTAATCTTCCTGTCAGCTTTTGGACAACTTTCTTTTTGGTCGGGGACTTTATTTCCAGCAAGGCTTTAATTTTGATAGGTTTTGCTTCTATTCCCTTTTGATTAACGATGTACCTTAGGAACATTCCTTCTTATAATCCGAAGTTACATCTGGTTGGGTTGAGCTTCATCTGATGTTTTTTCAATTGATCAAAGGTTTGAGCCAGGTCCGCAATATGGTCAACAATAAATTTTCTCTCGGTGATCATATCATCTACGTACACTTCCATATTTTCACCGACCTGGTCGTCAAAAACATTGTTCACTAGTGTGGGAGCCCATTTTTTTTTATAGTTTATGAGATTAGCAAACCAAGTCTTGATAGATTAATACTTGTCCCCGCCCATATTATGGCTTAATTTCCACACAACTTTTTTTGTGGTATAACAACACTTATGGATATGGTCAAAGAAGGTACCAAAAATCTCCGATGAGATATTCAAGTACCTTATGACTAATCCACAGGATAGCTAGAAGTTCCTTGAACGTCTCAAATTTTGGAACGACATACCTATAAATTATACACCCCAACCTGGGGCAAAAGGATTGAAACTTGAGATTTTAAGAGACACTTAATAATAACATGTAACCTATCCATGGATGTAGGCAAGTTGTCGAACCACATAAATTGTTGTCGTGCATGTGATTTCAATTACTTTGTGCCATTTGTGATTATTTTCGTAAAATCTTTTGTTGTGATATTTTCTGCACTCATAATTGGCGTCGTCTGTGGAAAATGACTTATATTCCTACGAAATTATTCATTACCAGAAAGTTCATAATGTCTCACCATGGCAGTAATATCCCCCAAGCCGGTGATGTCTAAGAAAGCCCAATTCCTCCTAAGGCCAGGTCTGAGATTCGCTAGCATACAAACCCCAGGTTTTGTCAGGATATGCAACCCTTTGAAGAAAGCTATGGGCCACCTAGGTCTGCCAAGATTTTTAGGCTGGTTGATGATTATTAAGTCAGGTTTCATGAATAAGAGGAGGCTGCGCACCTTCAAGCGGAAGAAAACACTCGCCTACATAGGCGACTTGAAAGAATGGAGATAGAACTCCAAAGGGCCCCTGGAAAACGCTGTGCGAGGACTCCTAGACCTCAGGAAAGAAACACTCATAGCAAATAAGGGAACGGGAGCTCCAAGCATGACCAAGAAAGGATTTAGCGTGACAGGTCAGGGCGAGCATTATCAGAGCATGGCTAGTAGGAGGGTCACCACAGAAGCAATGATCGGTAAAATGGAGATTTATGGATTCTGGTCCCTAGGGAGATGAACCAACATCCAGCTCACCGAATAGCTAGATCCACCATAGAATTATCCAGAATAGGCATCAATAGTCAGATGAGGTCCCCTTTTTCAAGGGCAATCGAACATGAAGAGCCCCTAATAAAATATGTTGTCCCTAAATTCAAGGTCTATGACGGGAAAACAGACCCTATAGACCATGTTGGGAAATATCGACAAGCAATGAACTTATGAAGCCACAATGACGCACTTATGTGCAGGATATTCCCTTCTAGCCTACATGATGTAGCACATAAGTGTTTTGAGAGGCTTCCTCACAGGCCGATCAGGAATTTTATAGCACCGATAGAAGCTTTTACGATATGATTCATAATTAGCGGCTCCCATCCCAAGCGAATGGATGCACTACTCACAATGAAGAAGAAGCCACATGAGAACCTCCAAGATTACGCCAAAAGATATTGGAGAGTTTTTAATGAGATCGAGGATTGCTCGGAGCAGGTTGTCATAGTGTTCTTTAAAATTGGCTTATCGACCACCTCTTTTCTGCATCAACCCCTCACTAAGAAAGAGTCTATCACCATCAATGATCTTATGGCTCGTATCGAGAATTACTCTAAGGTAGAAGATGTGGTTCATCTTAGTGGGGGAGCTAACGGTCGAATGAAGGCGAATAAGGAAACAGAGAAGAACGATACCCAAAAGAAGGGAAACAAGAATGGGGGAAATAATGGCTCCAAGAACTGAAATAAGGATGACCTCTCCAAAGCGTTCCAGGTTGTCAACACAGTATTCAAGGAACCTATTTAAAAGATCCTCAGTAAAATCAAGGATGATCCCTTCATCAAATGGCCAAAGAATATGGGCGACGACCCAAATAAAAAGGAATAATGCACTGAGATGCGCGTTCCATAAGGAGGACGATCACTGAAGCGAGAATAATAAAGCTTTAAAGTCATACGTGGAAGAGCTAGTTCAGGCAAGACACCTAAGCAATTATGTCAAAAAGAAAGCAGAGAAGGTCAAAGTCAATGACAACCAAAAGCCAGACAACATCCTCGATGATGATACATGACATGAGTTTGCAGTAATCCATGGGGTGTCAGACCTCAAGCAGATCCAGGGCAATGTCGTTCGAATGGAACTCAAGAAGGTGACTGCCATAATGGAAGATTTTCAAATTGACCCTGCCAAATCCCAGAGAGTAAAGCACCAACGACCAAAAGACGTGGACTACACCAAGCACATCGTGTTCACCAAAGAAGACTTTATTGGGGGTAAGGACCTCACATCATGACGCGCTGGTGATCATACTCAGAATTGATAATTGGGATGTTGACAAGCTACTTGTGGACTAGGGGAGTTCGTTCGAATTGATGTACCTATAAATGTTCCATAAATTGAAGCTGAATGTCGCCGACCTCAAAGAAGTTACTGCTCTATTGGTCGGATTTGTAGGAAGAATCATGATGCCGTTAGGGAAGATAATCTTACCGTCTAGGGCAAGAAACATCTCAAAGCTAATTGAGTTTTTAGTTCTGGACATTAAGTTCCCATACCATGTTATTTTGGGCAAAGGTTGGCTCCACACCATGAAGGTCATGCCATTAACCTATCATCAAAAGCTGAAGTGAATTACAAATCGAGGAGTGGTCGAGATTCATGGCGACCAGGTTACGGCTAGAAAGTGCTTTATTGTAGCTATCCACCCAAAGAAGGGAAAAAATAAGGAATCAGGAAATGCCAGGGAGAAAGCCCAGGAGGGGGTTGTTCTCTCTAAATAATAACTATGGTATGGTCGACCAGGGATGGAAGAGACCAGGGTCCACCCTGCTAATAAGGTCGTAGAAAGCCTGGAAAAAGACGTAGCCGATGACAACTTGACAAAGAGGATTTTTTTTATCGGAGTTGCTCTCACCGATCAAGAGAAAAGAGAGTTAGTTTCACTTCTCAAGAGCAGCATAGATGTTTTCTCTTAGGAGCCTTCCCAATTACCAGGGATTGACCCAAGCGTGATCTATCATCGGCTGCACGTCGATCCAACCTTCAAGCCCATCACTTAAAAGGCTCGTCTAACATCCCTTGAAAAGGCTAAGGCAGTGGAGAAAGATGTAAGGAAGCTATTAGATGCACTAATCATCGGTTTGTGAAAAGCCAAACTATTGGGAGCAAATAACATCCACGTATTCGGTGATTCAAAACTATTCTCCAAGCAAGTAAGAGGGGAATTCAATGCCAAAGATGATAGAATAGAAGCGTACCTCAATGTAGTAAGAAGACTCATGATAGACTTTGAAAAGGTGGAAATTCAACATTTACCTTGAGGACAGAATAGTCACGCTGACGCTTTAGCAGCACTAAGCTCGGTAATTGACTCTGACCTAAGGAGAATAATTAAGATAGAGTTCGCAACCTAGTATCGACGAGATAGTCATAGCTGAGCAAGTCCTCCTCACTGATAAGGCCTCAAGTTGGATGGATCCCATCATCAATTATTTACAGAGTGACATACTGCTAGACAACAAGAGGTCGGCCCACCAAGTTAGGGTCAAAGTTGCTCGTTTCTACCTCAAATCTGAAGGGAAGCTTTACAAGAAATCATTTACAGACCCTTACATCCAGTGCATTCACCCATAAGATATCGAATAAGTGCTTAGTGAGCTCCATGAGGGCATCTGTGGGAGTCACGCATGTGGAAGATCATTAGCCTTTCGCGCAATTAAAAAAGGATATTGGTGGTCTCGGATGCAAAAGGACGCCGGTGCCTATGTTCACAAATGTAAAAAGTGTCAGAAGCACTCGCCTATGGTTCACCAGCCTTCCAGCGACCTAAATTCACTCACTAGCTCATGGCCTTTCGCTCAATGGGGATTAGACATTGTGGGAACACTACCTGCCGCACCTGGAAATCATAAGAATCTACTGATCGCCACATATTACTTCACCAAATGGGTAGAGGCAGAACCATTGGAAAATATTCGAGACTTTGACATGATAAGGTTCATATGGAGGAATATCATAAATCGCTTTGGGGTACCAAGGGCAATCATCACCGATAATAGTACATAATTTAAAATTATTTTTTAAGCTTTCTGTGACGAGCACGACATTAAGCACCACTTCAGCTATGTGGTGTATCCCTAAAGCAATGGGCAAGCAGAGGCTTCCAACAAAACCACGATTGATGGACTGAAAAAACGATTGGAAAGAGATAAATATGCATGGGTGGATGAACTCCCTCATATTCAATGGGCTTATTGTACCACACATAGGAGACCAACTTGAGAAACACCATTCGCACTCACTTACAGAATGAAGGCCATCATCCCTTTGGAAGTAGGTCCCCCCCTATGAGAACCACTCTAGTCGACCAAGGCCTCAACGATGGAGCACAACGCAGTGAGATTGACCTACCAGATGATAAACGAGAGCTGGTTTTGATCAAGATGGCTTCCTACCAACAACAAGTAGCCAAACAGTACAACAAGAGGGTCAATCTGAGAAAATATCTAATAGGGGACTATGTCATGAGAAAAGTCTCGACAATGTCGTAAAACCATCAGATGATAAACTGGGATCAAATTGGGAAGGACCCTTTAGGGTAATCAGAATTGATATTCAAGGAGCATATCATTTGGAAACACGAGAGGATAGGGAGATACCAATATCTTGGAATGCATCCAATCTCAGGAAGTTTTACTTTTAAATCTTTTTTATTTTTATTAGCATGTCTAGTTTATGCAAAATTTTATTTTTTAAATATTATGCTACTAAGATAGTATTCAATGAATAAAGACCGGATTGACCCCTTTTCTTTCATATCTTTACATTGGTTGCTTAACTCTTATCGGTAACATCTCATTAATACGCACCCTTTCCAAGCGATATCTCCATTATGCACGACTAAACTTCTGAGATTACTGCAAGTTATTCAACTTGTTCTTAAATTAAGAAACATCATAGGTCGAGTAGGGTGCATATCAATTATAGTGAGTTAGTAGATCCGTTTCAATTATTACATCCCTCGGGTTCCTGTTGTAAACACAAGAGACCTCATGGGTTGCCCCGACAATCACAAAATCCCTACAGGGGATCCTTAGGCAACAAAAATCAACTTATGTTTGGTCGCCAATATTATTGGTCGCAAAAAACCTGCTCGGGTCGATGGCCCATTAACAAGTGCATTCTCGCCATCATCTTGCTTAGGCCTAAGGGAGTGTGACGACGCGACCTAAAAGGTAAAGTAGATGGAACGACATATCCAAGGCACGTTGGGCTGGGGGAATGGATAAACGAAAATATATAACCAACACTATATCTCAATATCGTTTAGTTAGTTGTAAAGCTCAAAATAATAAAATTAGAAGCAAAAAGATGCTTGGTTGAGTGATTACATAGTATACCAAATGTTTAGTTAGCATGAGCTCAAAACATCAAGAAATAGTAAGCCATAATTTTTCATTAGCTCGAGTGGAAAGTTATATTTACAATCAAAACTAGAACATGCACAAAATTTATAATGGCCCAGGATGGTGAGCAAGGTAATCTGCTACACGTCCTCTCCTGTATCTTCTAAGTAATGTTCCAAAAGGTGGGCAGTAATAACATCTATTGGGATCCACCGATCATTCTTGGAAAAGGGATTATGGCGATAGGCCGAGCAATCGATCTGATACTTGTACCACAAGGAAGACTCCTTAGGCATCTTCAGCTCTATAAAGTCATTAAACCACCCTCGGGCAAAGGCAAGGTTCTTTACCTCCTTTAGCCTCAATGGAGCATCAGTCTAGCCCTAGTCATAACCATCTGCCCAAACTTGTCTAGGACCTCTTTGGAACAAGTGCCTCAACCTCATCATGTCACTCCGAAGACCAACAGTAATTATATATGCTCGTCGAACATCCCCTTTCAGCCCAGTGACCTCCGTTTGTAGAGCTTAGGTCTTAGCTCGAGCGATGCCCTGGATGATGGTGAAGATCCTCGCAGCACCAAATAGGACCTTGATGGGGTGTTCTCCTTTAGACAAGTGATCTCCCTCTTCAAATCATCATTCTCACACCGGATCAGCTCACTCACTTGATTTACTTCGCTGGCATCCAGATTTTTTTACCTTCAGCTCATTTAACTCCTCTTGGAGTGAAGACCCAACCTCTTCTATCTCTTGGAGATTGTATTTCAGCTTTGTGACCAACTCGGATTGGTCCTTATACTGTTGGTTTCTTGCTCTCAGAGATTTATAGATCTCTACAAAAGGCCTTGCGAACCTTCGAATCAACACTTGGCCCAAGAATTTGTCCCAATAGAGAGTTTACATGTATATTCTTATTTATATCAATGGGCTATAAATAGTAAAATAAGCAATAGATTTAATGAACATCAGTACCAACACAAGATCAGCAATAAAAAGTTTCTTTTCATTCAAACATTAATGGGGGAAAACGCCAAGTACAAGTCTAAAAATTATAAAATACAACAAAAGACAAAAAAATATAAACTCTAGACCAACGACGAATGTCTACACTTGATCAGAAGATACTGGCCCCTTTCCCTTATTAATAGGCAGGGCAACTTGATCCCCAATAACCATGATCGCACCAACCTCACTTGCATCCTAGCTATCAGAAAGGTCTTTAACAATGGGATCAACACGCTCCATCCCAACTTGAACAAAAGGTTGGTCGGTCAGAAGCCTTTCAGCATCTATCAATTTTGGGCATGGCTTGTGTTGTGAAAATAAGGGAGATTCCACGATAACCTCAACTGCGACCAGAGCATACTACCAGCCCTTCTTGAAGCCCAACTTCCGAACATAGGCAATCTGGCGCTCAACATCATCATACACCGCCTCCTAGCCTTCATTGTACGTGCTATCTCGGGCAAAAGCAACCTCTCCTTCCAACTTGTCTACCTTGGCGGACAACTCCTTGTTGGCCTCTGCCATCTTTAATTTGTTAGCAATCACTTGGGCGTAAGCCTACGGGAGGTCGGTGAACTCTTTTGCCAATAACTCCTTAAGAGGGTCTAAAGCCCTCTACTTCTCTTGGTTAAAAGAGGCCTTGGCATTTCCTTTGGCCCCTTAGGAGCGCCTCAAGGACTCTTCCAGATTGACGTTCTTCTTCAACTGGTTAGCTCGACCACGGAGCAACGTGGTGAAATGAAAAATAAATTGCAGAAAGTAGAGGAATGCAAATCAATTTTTAGAAAAGGAAAGAATTAGAAAATTTGGGAGAAATGTGATGTACCAAAGAAATCCCTTGGGCTGATTTTAAGGCTAACTGGTCGCCACCCATCTTCATCAACCGCTCACAATCGGTAGAAAGTATATCCCCCTCCAGCAGTGCAGGGGTAAGATGGGGGAGTCAGCCACACTCTTCCCCCTGGCGACAAGAACATAAGAAGGATTAATAGGAACCTTTAGGGATTGTGCCCTCTTCTTTTCTACTCTCTCTCTTTCTTTCTTTCTTCTTTTTATAACTTTTTCTTCTTTTTCTTCTTCTCCACCTCACTCTCCCTAACTCCTGATTTGGAGCCACCAGCCTTGGGGGAATCCCCCTCCTTCCTTTTTAAGGACTTCCTCCGATCAGATAACAAATTTTCCTCATCATTAGGGATAATTATACACCTTATTCTTCTTCTTCTTCTTCTTCTTCTTCTTCTTCTTCTTCTTCTTCTTCTTCTTCTTCTTCTTCTTCTTCTTCTTCTTCTTCTTCTTCTTCTTCTTCTTCTTCTTCTTCTTCTTCTTCTTCTTCTTCTTCTTCTTCTTCTTCTTCTTCTTCTTCTTCCTTGGTTCCTTCCTCACTGTTTTCTTCTAACTCCTCCTCTTCACTTTATTCCTCTCCTATTTCTTCTTCCTCGCTTTCTTCCTCGAGTTGAATTAGCTCGGAAGGGCGACCAACTTCTTCCTCTGGAACCTCCAAAATAGGGATGGTGTTAACTGGACTAGCAGTGAAACTGGAGGTAGTGTTCTTATACTTTAATAGATTAGTAGCCGAACGGGGATGCTCGTCGTCAGCAAGAGTATCCCTAACCCTCCAAGCTTTTAGAAGATCAGCGAGCCTAAGCTTATGGGGATCAAGTTCTTGGTTCTTTGCCTTAGCTGCGAAAACCATCGAAAAAATAAATATGACATATCAGAAAAAGGACAAAGAGGAACAAGCAAGCAAGAAATCGAAAAGAAAGACAATGTTAGCAACCTATATAGTCCTCCCCAAAGGTAGGGATCTGATGTACCCTATACCTTATGCCCTCTGGTTGGGGAGGATATTTTCAATTCCTAGCAATAAATCCATCATTCCAGTAATGTTTATGAGTTTCAGACAAGTTTACAACTAGAACACGATCAGCACTCCTAGTCTTCAAGTACAAGAGTCCACCTTTTGTACGCAAAAAAATATAGCAACAAAAAATTTATGCAATCCCTAAATTGGTCCCATGTAACTCATTTATCCTATGTACTCCATTCACGATTTTCGTAACACTTGGAGTGCAATTGGCAGGAATAATATCGAAATATTTAAAGAAATGCAAAAACAGGGGATTTGGGGAAAATATCAACCCCCCTTGAGAAACCAATAAGGTATGGATCCAATGACCATCGTCTATGGTACGAACATTATGAGGAATGGGGACACACTCTATGTCCACCCAATCATGAATATTATAACACTTTCTAAATTCGAAAAGGGATTTATTATCAAGCGTCGCCATTATCAATAAAACCCTAGCTACAACTACAAGAAACTTTGCAGAAGAGAAGAACTAAATAAAAGTTAGAACTGAAACTTACAAGTATTGATGAAGCCTTGAAAAATCACTAAAGAAAGGAAGCTCTGATTTGAAGCAGAAGACGAAGAGAGAAAGAGACGAAGTACGAGCAAAAAATAACTAAAGACACCGAATTAGCGATTCAGTTATACACAAACGGTTTTAGAAACATCTTAAATCATGAGCTGCGCTTCCCTAAGAAGATCCCAACGCTTCAAAATTCTCCTTAAAGACAAGTGCATCCTCATCAGCTCTCACAAATAACAAAACTGCCATGACGATATTTTGCTATTCCAGGCCTTAGGCCTTTAGCTCAGTTAAAATCTATTGGCCCAAAATTTTTAGGGGCAATTATGGGAGACCATTTTTTATAGTCCATGAGAGTAGCCGATCAAGTCCTGATAGATTAATGCTTGGCCCGACCCAAATCATGGCTTAATTTCAACACGAGTTTTTTAGTGGTATAATAATACTTATGAATATGGTTAAATCAGGTACCAAAAATCTTGAATGAGATATTCAAGTACCTTATGATTAATCCACACGATTGTTAGAAGTTCCTTGAATAACTCAAATTCTGGAATGACGTACCTATAAATTATACACCCCAACCCGGGTAAAAGGGATTAAAACTTGAGATTTTGAGAGACGCTTAATAAGAACAAGTAACCTCTCCGTGGACATAGGCAAATTGTCGAATCACATAAATTGTTGTCATTTCATTTACTTTGTGCCATTTGTGATTGTTTTCGTAAAATCTTTTATTGTGATGTTTTATGCACCCGCAACTAGCCTTTGATAGGTTGTTCTAACATTCTTTAACCCAAAGGGCATAACCTTGTAACAATAAGTTCCTCAGATGCTGATGAAGGAAGTGCTTTCCTTGTCTTCCTGTTTCATCTTAATCTGATTATAACCAGAATAAACATCCCTAAAACTGAGTAATTCATGACCTGCTATTGCATCGACCAATTGATCAATCCTTGGTAAAGGAAAATTATCGGTCTGTGAAGTCTACACACATGCGCCATTTGTCATTCTTCTTCTTAACCATTATCACATTGGCCAACCAGCTGGGATACTTAACATCTTTAATAAATCGTGCTCGTTAAAATTTCTCCACTTCCTCCTGGATTGCCATATTCTTTTTGGGGCTGAAAACTCTTCGCTTTTTCTTAATCGACTTAGAATTTGGGCAGATATTAAGCTCATGGCAAATTTAATCTGGATCAATCCCTGACATATCTTCATGGCTCCAAGTGAACACATTTTTTCTTTCTTTAAGGAATGTAATTAATTCCTATTTGAGATAGGGAGACAATCTTAAACCAACCTGGGTAGTTATTTCTGGCTTCTCGTCGTCCAGCACAATAACTTTTATTTTTTCTATAACTTGCCCCTCCACCAGCTCCTCCTCTTCCTGAGGATCCAGAGTGTCAATATGGAAAATGGATGTGCCCTTCATTTGTATTTCCTATTAGTGGACTGAAGTATAATAGCATTCCCTGGCTTCTTTCTGATTGCAACTTACTATGCCGACTCTATAGTTTGTTGGAAATTTCATACATTAATGCACTGTAAATGACACAATCTCTAACTGCTATATTCCCACTCTTCATAGGATGATATTGTAGGCGGATGGGATACTTTTATCTAAAACAAAGAAACTAATTCTTTCTCTCCTGCTTGCCGGCTAGGTGCTGGCCAAAACTTCCAGCTTGATCGTCCCCAAGGGGTATACTTTCTCTCCAGCAAATCCTATACGAGGTCTAAGGTATGGCTCCAATTTAGTGTCACGTAGCCCTAGGTTACTGAAATATTCATAGAATATTACATCCGCAGAACTCTCATTATCAACTAGCATCCTTACAATTCTGCCGTGGTGAACCATGCATATGATAACTAACGGATCATCGTGAGGATAAAGTACCCCACTCCGATCGTTCTTCGAGAATTTAATCACTAGCCCATATTTGTTGACTTTCCTTAGCCGACTATCGCTGGATTCGGCCATATCAATCTTTTTGATAGTTGGGCAGGCCTTGGCTTCATGTAAGTAATATTTCCTTTATGCAATCACGTCTCCTCCTCCAAGCATCTCCTCCTACGATGAAGTGCCATCCAAAGGATATCATGCCAACCTCCACCTCTAGCTCATCAGACTTCTTTAGCAAGTCTGAATCTTCTTCAAAATCATTGATTCTTGCTCTTTTGTTGTCTTCCTTTGCTCGAAATGGAAATTCAAACCACTTTTGATCATTTCAGTTGTTATTCCGATTAACAAACTTGCTCAGTTTTTCTCGTCGAATAAAACTTTTAGTCTCATTCTTTAGTGCAATGCAACTGTCAGTGTTATGCCCATGGTCCCTATGAAATTTGCATTACTTGGACTTATCCCTCTTGTTAGGGGGTGTCTTCCGCTTTCCAGGCCAATTCAATTATCGATTCCCCTTGATTTCCTCCAAGATATGGTGAACACCTTTGTTGAGGGGCGTATATTCATCATACTTCTTGATTAGGTCAAGCTTTTTGTCCTTTTTATCCTTCTTGAATGAATTATAATTTTTTTTTTGACTTTCACCCTTGGTCTCAGGAGGTTCCTTAGCTGCCATAGCCTCCTTGGCATTCATTACCTTTCCAGCCATAGCCATTAATTTTGTCATGGTTTTGGGTGAATTCTTCGCTAAAGCATAGTTAAAACTTTAACGAGCAACCCACTCATAAGTGTTGCAATGGTTATTTTCTCCTCATAGTCCACCACTTATAGTTTTTCATTGTTAAAATGTATAATTTATTCTATAATACTTTCTCCTGGATTTTATCGCACGGTCAAGAGATGAGTGACACTTTTTATCGACTTAGCCCTAAAGTAAAAGTTATCCTTGAATAATTCAGCTAATTGATGAAAACTAGATATTTTACCTTTTGGGAGATTATTATACCAGATTTGGGCTAGTCTCTACACCCCATCTCGTCGGGCAATGAGTAGATGTCAGTAGCATCTTGATATTGCTCTATGTGTAGGACGTGACCACTGGTGTCTTGAACTTGGAATGCGTGCAGTAGTCCATGATGAAAGGTGATCTTTAACAAAACTCCTTTATAATGGGTTTTTCATTTTGTCCATTTCTACTAGCCGATCTTCCAGTCACTGAATGGATCCTTTCCAGGAATGTTCCTCTGGTTTTGATTTAACCGACGTAGATTTAGTGGTTTTACTGTGTCTGAACTGTCCTCCTGAGAGGTCTGCTCGGCACTTATAGAGCCCCTTATACTAGCTCTTGATCTCACAGATCATTTTATGTGTTCATGATTATTCTCATGTTTCTATGATGACCTCTAGTTACCCGGGGACCTAGATGGTCAAAAGTAGAGTCCCTACTTAACCTCTCCAAGGAACTTTGCCTTTCTTTAGAAAAAGATCTACCATCATAGTAATCCGTTGATCGGAATGAAGAAGTTGTGCCAAGACGATATGAACAGTCATAAGAAGAATAGGAATGATAAATCTTTTCATTTTTGGCTGGTGGATGTGGCATATCTCTTTTGGAATTGGAGGACTTGTCTTGCATTGTGCGACCTAGCTGTCTGACTGATTCTTGCATAGCCTCCCATCCTTTAGCTAAATTAAACAAGATCCTTTAACAGGTTGTCTCACCAGGGGGAACGAATATTTCTTAATTATTGCCTGCAACTGCCTGACTGCTTTCAGGGGATAGGCATTCTTTAAACCAAAGAATGAAATATATGAGGTAGAGAACGATGACTAACAATCATTTCCATAGACGACGCCAATATGTGTATGTCTAAAAATGGAATTAATCCTGATTTATAATCACATATAAAATTATAGTAGGTTAATCAAATCATTCACGCACAAGAGAATATATATTTAGAGAGGTTCAACTATAAAATAACCTACGTCCACTATTGGTATTATTTTGTAGGGTTTACAATAGCTCATTATGGTGTCCATATGAGTGATTTGAGGTTTCTTTTTCAGCCGAGGGAGTATTTTGTACTTATAATGGTGTAAAACCCTAGAGATGGAACGCCTTTATATAGACAGACATTTATATCTGCATACAATAAATGAAACTCTTGGAATTCAGTACTGGTTGGCATCCCATCCGAGTAAGTTTTGATATTCCTGGTGGTTGGCATTATTGAGTTGGTTGGCCTTTCAGCTGACTAAGTATCTCTGATGCCGATCATGGTGGCTTGTCGTCCACGTAGGAGGATAAGTGTACATTTATCATTAGTTCACGTAGGAGAGTAATTTTTACATACAACATACACTATATAATATACTTTTCATGTAGAAAAAATATTATCTTAGAAATTTCATATTTTTCTCTGTATTTTAAGTATGGGTATTCTTGGTTGGGAAGAAACATATTTAGAGTTTTTGCCAAAATTAGTTTCAAACTTTGGTATGTAAAAATTAGATAAAATCCCTAGATAAGAACGCAACTTGCTCATCGCGTCCTCGTCGCTGCGACTGGTTTCTTCGCTATAATTAACAAGGCTTCACCGATACTTAGTCCTTTAGTGCAAACCTTGCCCCTTCACGTAACCTAGATCGCTTCATGTTTGCAACAACAATGACTCTCTTCGCTGCCAGCGAAGTAACTGCGAAGTGCACCAAAAGCACTTTTTTGTATCTTTTGTCAAATATCTCATTGAGAAGCGTTTTAAGTACATATTTTCACCTATGCTACACCTAGACTTGACTACATAAGGCCATGAGTGTGTGACACCTAACCTATTAGCCTCCTAAATGTTCCTCACCTTTGGCTATATAGTTATTTATCAAACACTCTTCTAACCAATAAAGAGTTAAAAAAAATATTTTTACAAATCAAACCCATTCTAAATTTGAGAGCAAATTGTTCCCTCATCTTCTTTATTTTTCAAGCCATATCTTTTAAGGTCTCTTTGACAAAGCTTTAAATAAAAATTTTATACTCATCCATTTTGTTCAAATCTTTTTAACTAATTTTTTTATTCATGAGTATGCGTTTTCTCTACTAAGCATTAAAAAATATTTTTGTGAGATTTAGAATATCATTACACTTGTACACACTAACCCAACCAATAGGATTCCCTCACACTTCCTCGGTTCGGGTTTTGTAGTTTCTTAAAGGCTCCAACCTTGGAACAAAAAGTTACTTCAACTTGAAAGAATACTTAATTTACTAAAGAATTTAAAGACGTTAGTCGCGGAGTACAAATGGTGGTGGTTGTGTAGCGTTCTTCATCTATCAGTGCTTTCTTCAAAAGATATGGTGTGAAAGAATGTTTAGTGAAATTTTTATAAGTGTCACACAATTTCCTTTTGTAAAAATCTACCACAGTACAATTTTCGATAATTTCGGCATGAGTTTTTTCCCATTTACGGGTTTTTTCCATCGTACATCCTGTCTTGTGATATTGTTTTACTTTTTTGCATTTTAAAATCATTGTATTATATTAAAGAAGATAACATTTTGATTCTAAACTTAGTAAAAAAAATTTGGTCATAAGAGACTTTAGGGTTATTTACACTTTTGCAATAATAAAATAATCTTTCTTTTTCACTAATTAGGTTAATTAATTTTTATTTGGGTAATTATCATCGTGAGGCACACTCTCAGAGGTATTTGTACTTCCTAAATACACTTTCACACTTTGTCACATTCAAATTAAATCTTTTATGTGTGTATTTGTTTGGTTTGGTTAATAACTTATGCAAATATATTATTCTTATAAAATATATTTTTTGAAGTTAGTTTTTTGTATAAGTATATCACATGAATGCTTGTGTAATGGTTCAAACATTCATGGCTTGTTTTTGCCCAAACTATGTAAGGTGGGTCCCATTGTTGGTACCTTGCTACAATGAAGCATGCATTCGTTGGTAGCGGTACTACCCAAATTTTCACCAGTTTTGCCAAAGTTTCTCGCGACTTCCCTCTCCAGTCTTTCATTGTGGTGACGATTCCTGCTACACCCATGAAAATTTCTTTGTTAGTCATGACCTTGACCTACAAGTTAGATATTTTACAAAATATATATTTGAAAAATGTGAAGACTTTTTGAAAGCCAAATCTTTCGCAGACTTAAGTGCTTTTGATCCCCCTCTTATGTCATGCCCCACTTGCATTAATCTTATCTTACACTCTTGGAAGAGCATAGGATAAATGGATGGTTGACTTCACAATTTATAGATCTATTTTCAAAATCTCTATAGAAAAATAATTGAGAAAATATTTTTGAGAGCAAAGACACTTGATCAAAAAGGAAAAATTTAAGAGATTTGCTTTTGAGTTTGATTACTCTAAAAAGTTAAACTATAGTTTATCTTTTTCACATTTCTCTTTATGTTCTAGAAGTGCTTTATTTTCAAACTTTGATCACAAGTCATATTGAAGCTTAAAAGCTTCTACCTTTGTTCTTGAACATTTATACTTGTATTCTTGTTCTTAAAGACGTGTGTGAATACTTTAAAAATACATTATGAGGGCTGAGAAAGCCAAAACATTTTAAACATTTTTGAAACCTTTAAAAACTCACATCTTAAAAAGTGTTAACCAATCATGGTGCCTTATCAACAAATTTTATCTTCTGCTTTAAGAGGATTTTGATCATTGGGGTAACATCAGAAGACATTGGACGAGTCCAAAATTGGTCACAGCTGTGTAGCGTTCTCCAGATGTTAGCGCTCTCCTCGAAATATATGGTGGGAAAGATTTTCTAGTCAGTCATAGAATTATGTGATTGTAAGCCTCTTTCTTTGAGTTATAATACTCTACCATATTGCATTTTTCGTTCAATCAAACCGAGTTTTTTTATGTTGTGGATCCGTCCTCGTACGACTTGATGTTATGTGATTGTCTACCTCATTTCTGCATTTAGATTTACTCACACAAATTGAAGATAAAATTTAATGTTATCTAAATGATAAACATTTGATCACATATAATTAGGTTATTTATTTGTACCTAAAAGGAATTATAAGAAAACATGATTTATATTTCGAAATAATTTAAATTGAGTGCTTTCACTCCATTTAAGGTTTCGAGCACATGAAACTCTCAACTGGTATCAGAGTGGTTCCTCATTTAATATGTTTAATCACCTCGAGGTTGATCCCATGTGTCTTAGAATAGAGTTAGGTTTCTGTAAGAGTATTGGTGACCTAATCGATGCACATAATACACATGCCTTCAATGGAATTGGCCATTCGTTTTTTTAAATCACTCAATTGACCTTAAAAAGGTTTAGTTAATAGTGATAGTGATTATGAAGAAGATGATTTACGCACGTCTTATAAAAAGCTTATTTTAAAGTCAGAAGCTTTATTAAAATCAAATTTAAAACTTATTACAAAGATTAAGGATTCTTCCTGTATGCTATAAAGCTTGAGAAAAAATAACTTTAAGTCGACAAACTAATTCTTTCACCTCATCACTGTACTTTATTATCTATTACTATAGAATTGAATGCTGCTAAGGTATTTTTGGATCCCCTCTTCCAATTGGTCTCTAGACCTTGCGTGTGTTTTATCGTCTTTACCTAAAGGAGACCGTAACAATATTTAAGGGATTGATTGATATGCCGTTATGAGACCTCGTCTCGACTCAAGACAAGCTCGGCCTAAACCAAACCTAAAAGGAATCTTTTAGCAAACATCGTGTGCATCTGGTTCAACCTATCCCGTCCATTGTGTCTCATCTCGTTTAATACCAAAGTCGAGACAATAGGTATCTTTCTTTAGCCTCACATCTAGTCTCGACTGCGTTGATAGATCGAAGATTTCCTAAACAAACCTGCTGTCTCATCTCGGCCCAACCTTGGTCAGCCGAGACTACACTTCACAATTATCTACATGTATTCCAGTGGTGTATCAGCAGTATCGTACTCGTCCAGGCCGACACTTCAACCCCACCAGGACACTTTGGGCATCTGATAAGGTGCGTGGAACGAAGCACACGTGAGACAATGTGCTTGGGGTGTCAACCCCACGTGAACCAAACTGTCACAACAACATCACTCACACATGTGAGGAATATCTTATAATCATTGCTTGCATACACCAGGGACATATGATATCACCTTATTGGACAATTGAAGCTGTGCATGCCTCATGCATGACTGACACCACCCTAGCAATATAAATAGTTATCTTCTACCTCATTTTAAAGGATATATTATTCCTAACCCTAGCAAAACTCTGTCAAAATACACAATAGAGATAGAAAAGATTGAGTGTTGTATTTACAGGCCATTAGTGCCCTTATTCTAGTGAAAACCACTATTCACACTACACAGTGGACGTAGGCTTGTGCTGAACCACTTATATCTAGTGTTATCTTCCCCCTTGCCTCATCTCGTTCAGTATATACATACTTGTTCTTACACCATTGTAGTGTTGGTTTGAGCTCTCTTATAACAATGACTTGGTGGTGCCAATTCTGGTGTCATCAATCTGGTGCCGTCTGTGAGAATAAGATAACCATCTTCTTTCGTACTTTTGTAGATGCTCCACCGAATTCTTTAGTGGTGGTCCAATATCATCCTAGGTTGAGTTTGACCCACCATTGATATAGCTCTGGTTTGAGTTTCATCTCATCATTTGCCTTTTCATCTCACATCCAGCTCATCGCTTGGTTATTTCGGTAACTTAAAGTCTTCAGTGGCATCAGATCCTCCTACTATAGGTGGACCCAGTACCAGCTAAGACCCACCTCAGTCAGAAATAGCCGAGGTGGCGGCAGCTCTACACTTCTTAGTAGACAGTCAATGACATATGCATGTAACTCTTACTAATTTTAGCCATAAAATTATGGCTAGACCTGTCAGAGTCGAAGAGGAGTTTGTAACTCTGGCCGCCATGGAAGGTGCTCCAGATCAAACGGTTAGGGGACCACCCCAGGCCCCACTCAAGGATATTCCTCCTCAGCAAAGGCACAAAGACGTGGTTGACCCTAGGCATTTACGACTCAGGAGATCGGGTCATGAATTCCCTAATGATGAGGATGAGCAGTATGATGAAGAGGATGACAAGAGTTGTTGGGAGCCTTACCAGATTTCTAAAGGCAATGTGTGATCTATTCAACCCAATCGAGGATGCAGTGGAAGTTTTAGCCAAGAGTGTAGGCCAAGGGCATTAGCTCTAGACAGATTAAGAAGGGAATCGACCTTTTATAGGCTTGGCCCAGCAGCAGACGACATGGGAAATTGCCTCCCCAGTTCCATAAGTATACCTAGTTCCAGAAGGAATGACAAATGTGATGATCGCTGGCCTCCTCGTGATCTAGATGAGGAGCAGCGGGAGGTGAATAACCAATAGAGAACAGTTGTTAGAGAGCCATTGGTTCACCCATATGGCAGAGAAGGGGATAAAGATAATGTGTCCCAGGCAAAGGTTATAGTAGCGATTGAAAGACCCTAGAATAATTCTATCCAAAGGCTGGAGGATAAGACTGGGGATATTCTTAAGAGTTGAGTCCCCTTACAGAGGGGATATAATTAAGGTTACCCCTTCGTGGCAAAGATTGTGAGTTATCCTACCTCGATTAAGTTCAAGCCTCCAGAAGTCACTCCAAAGTATGATGGGATCACTAATCTAGTCCACCATGTGGAGATGTATCAATCAGCTATTGATATTTATGCAGTCTCAAACGAGATGAGGTGTCACGCCTTCTCAAGAACCCTGATCAGAGTAGCTCATGCATGGTTTACCTTGCTCCCTAAAAACTCAATTGAGAATTTCAAACAGCTTGCATAAAGGTTTATACATAATTTCTGCTTTGGGGTGAGGCCCCAGAAAAAGATGACCCACCTGCTGTATGTGAATAAAAGTCTGAGGGAGTACATAGTAAGGTTCAACAAGGAAAAATTTAAGGTTGAGGATTATGAAGAGAGTATTGCCATGACCACCCTGATGGGAGGTTTGCAGAAAGAAAAACTACATTAGAAGCTTTCAGAGGATCCTCCAAAGTCTATGGACAAACTCATGACTACGGTCGAGAAGGTCATTAATGCGGAGGAAGTAATGGCTGCCAAAGGTGAAGATGAGAAGGGGAAAAGCAGTGGGGGTAAGTTCCATAAGAAGAATAAGGACGTCAAGAAGAGATCGGCGGATGACAAGTTTGTAAACTATACTCCTTTAACTGTCAGTTGTGAGAATATTTTGAATGAGATCAAGAATGATCGGTCTTTGAAGTGGCTTAAGAAGCTGAAAGCTCCTCCTCATAAGAGGAATAAAAACATGTAGTGTTAATTTCACCAAGACCATGGCCATACAACCGACAAGTATTGTGCTCTCAAGGACGAGATTGAGAGAATGTTGAAGGATGTCAAGCTGAGAAAGTATTGACAAGGGAAGTTTCAAAGGTGGCCAAGATGACACCAGAAATAAAAGGAGCAACAAGTTCAAGCCTGATGCTCCAGCAAGCCGAGATGACGATGACTCGGATGATGATGATGAAGCAGACCCATACTTACCTCACCCAGTTACCGATCCCAAAGGTCGGCTGCATACGATCTCTCTTTGGGTTAATATGATCTATAGAGGACTAGTTAGAGTAAGAAAGAGGTGGCCAATAGAAAGGCTCATGTAGCATAGGCCAAGACACTCCCTAAAAAACCCAAGGAAGTGGATTCAGCAGCAATAGAGGCGAAGAAGGTAAAAAGAACTAAAGTTGATATGAATACTTTGATTGTGAGTTTTTCTAGACTAGATTTCAAAGGGATTCTAGCCCCGCATTATGACCCTTTGGTTATCACCACTCTGGTGCTGGGTTATGAGGTTTCGAGGATTTTGGTTGATGGCTGCAGTTCGATCGATGTTATGTTTTGGGACTGTAACAAAGGCTTAGGTCTGAGTAAGAAGAGGATAGTGTCGTATCATCAACCTCTCATCGAGTTCAATGGAGAGAAAGTACACCCTTTGGGGATTTATGAAATGAAGGTCAGAATGGGAAATTATTGGCTGAAGTGCCTCACGAAGAAGATTAATTTCTTTGTTATGGATGAAAATATCTACTCGTCCTATAACATAATTCTGAGAAGAGTAGCCCTGAAGGAGTTTGAGTCCGTGCCTTAAAAAGTTCATCAAATGATTAAGTTCTAGACTTCATATGGGGTAGGGAAAGTGCATGATGACCATGTTGAGGCACACAAATGCTACTCCAATTTAGTCGAGGAGAGATAGGCATACGAAAGGGATACTACAACATACAACATTGATACCCTAGATCCTAGAGTTGAGACTAAGTTAAATAAGGGAGAGGCCACTAAGGAGGTAGAATCCATTGTCCTAAATGAGGACGAACCAAAAAAACCCTGTCAAATTGGTAAAGCCCTGAAGGAGGAAGTCAAAGAAGATTTTATCAGGTTATTGAAGAAGAGGTAAAGAATTTTTTCCGGGAGCCATGAAGATATGCCTGGAATCAATACGAAGATCCTCTTCCATAAGCTCAATATGGCCGAGGATGCAAAGATGATCAGACAGAGAAGGATAGTCTACTCTCGGGAGAAACATGATGTCATCTGAGAAGAGGTGAAGAAGTTAGAAAAAGCCAACTTCATTAGGGAGGTTATCTATCCTGAGTGGTTAGCCAATGCTGTCATCGTCTGTAAGGAAACAAGTCTCTGATTGAGTCTTAATGTAGTGTTGGCTCAATTTCGGACAAAAACATTTGAGTCATATGATAGTGTTCAAGTGTAACCATCCAAGCCTATGATGTTTAGTTGAAGACGTAGTGTCCAAGATTATAAAGCTTCATCATATGCCTGGTTTATTATACCTTGTTTTTACGTCAACAACATTGGCTCCAATGCTCCTAAGGTATGAATGCATTTTATATATATATAGGAGCTTGGAAATTTATTGGGTGTATTTTATAAATTTTTTATAAATAGTTTTAACGACTTTGTTTTACTCAGAAAATATTTTTTTAGAATTTTTCATAAAAAGTTTTGGGCTTAACCATTTTATTCACTCGTGACAATTTTAATAAAATCAATCTTATATATTACTTTACTCACCTAGTAATATTCAATAAATTCCCAATAATTACTAACTCTCATCACGCTAGTAAATATTTCAAATAAATTTACTAACTCTCGTCATGCTAGTAAATATTTAAAATAAATTTCTGGATTAATATTAAATTCATATCAAATTAATAATTTTCCATTTTCTAACAAGTCGTTCGAACGAACTGGAATCTCGTTCGAACGAGATTCCCAGGTCATTCGAACGAGACTTCTAACGAGATTTCCTTTTTCTCACTCGAACATCATTAGTAAAGTCGTTCTAACGAAAAAGTCGTTCGGATGAGTTTGGCGGGAACATTTTTTTTAGCAATTTTTTCTATGTTCCCATTACTTTTTCCCCACAACTTTTTGACAGAACTAAGATGTACGGGAACCAACCTTTTAAAACTAACTTTTTGATCTCCTACAATCTCCAAGAGAGAGTTTTAAGAGCTTAATTCCAAAAAGAAAGAGTTCATATTTTGAGTGTGTGTTTTTCAAGAAATTCTTTCTTAAACACTCTTGTTTACACCAATAAGAGTTTATTCCTAGTTTCTTCATATATATCTTTTCTTGGAGTGCTTGGCACTGGGTTTATCTCTACACCTCATAGAAAAGAAGTTTGGGTTTACTTCTACATCCCTAAAAGAAGAACACTTGTTTTTGCTACGGCATTCTCATACGGTGAAAGGCACCGTGTGTGGTTGATGGGTTCCTAAAGCTTCATTGGTGGATTCCAAGGTTCCGGTGGATTCCGGGATTATCGGTTAGGCGGAGGTAGTTACAAGAATATGCATCAGGGGCTTGGACGGAGTCAAGTCGAGTTGTGTAAGTAATCTGTCTTGTAAACATAAAACCATACTTAGTGGACTTAAGGCTAGGGCCATCCGAGATTTTTTTCCTGTTGTGGGTTTTTTCCCCGTACATCGCGGCGTAGTGGTTTGTTTATTTTATCTTTTGCAAAATCACATTAGATGCATGCTTAGGTAAAAAGACAAAATTAGAATATTTAATTTGGTGCTAATTTGATTTGGGTAAATATTAATTTAATTCAAGTCATTAATTTTATTGGATAAAATTTGGTTTGGCCTATGTAGAAAATGAATTAATCTCATTAGGAAAATTTATAGGACTTGGGTTAAATTTAATTTTGGGGCTTAAAATAAATAAGTCACAAATTTGATTTTTAGTATAATTTTAATTTTGAGAAAATTAAAATTTATTTTACTTTAGTTTTAATTTGTGAAGAAATTAATTTTAGTTTATGTAGATGTTTAGTTGAACCATCTCTATTCCGCACTTATAGGAAATTAATGTGAATGTTTTTAAAATTGGGGGTCCTTCAAATTGGTATCAAAGTATTGATTTAGAAAAACTCACGTTTTCATCGTCCTTAAGGCCAACAACAAATGGAGGATGTGTGTTGATTTTATAGACTTAAAAGGCTTGTCCTAAAGATAACTTCCCTTTACTGAGGATAGACCAGATGGTGGATGCTACTGCTAGCCATGAACTGATGAGTTTCATGGATGCCTACTCAGGATATAATCAGATATTCATGCCCGACCGATGCGAAGAAGAAGACCTTTATAACTGACAAGGGGGCCTATTGTTACAAGGTCATACCCTTCGGTTTGAAGAATGCCGAGGAAACATCCCAAAGGTTGGTCAACAAGATGTTTGAGGATCTGATAGGGAAGACGATGGAAGTTTATGTCAACGATATGCTGATAAAAAGTCTCAAGGGTAACACTCATATGGCCGACCTTGAGAGGACCTTTGATACTATGGACGAGTTCAGGATGAAACTTAACCCCACCAAGTGTGTCTTTGGCGTGGGAGAAGGCAAGTTTCTGAGATTTATCGTGAACCAGAGGGGTATTGAAGCAAACCCTGAGAAGATCAAAGCTTAATTGGAAATAAAGACTCCAACTATAATTAAATATGTGCAGAGGTTAACCGGGTGAGTGGCAGCATTAAACAGGTTTGTATCAAGAGCTACTGACAAGTACTAAAAAAGGCTTTTTGTGGAATGCGGAGTGAGATAGGACCTTTCAAAAATTAAAAGCCTACCTCGGCTCCCCACTCTTACTGTCAAGACCAATCCAAGGAGAGAAGTTGAACTTATATCTGTTCATGTTGGAGTCGACCATAAGTGCTGCTATAGTCAGAGATGAAGATGGTGTGCAGAAGCCAATGTATTTTAACAGCAAGGCCCGCTAAGGGGCTGAGCAGAGATATCCCAAAATAGAGAAGTTTCCTTATGCTATAATACATGCTTTAAGAAAGATGAAGTCGTACTTACAAGCACACATCATAACCGTTCTCACTGATTCTCCCCTCAGACAATCATCCATAAACTTGAGAAATTGGGTAGCTGGATGGCTTGGGAAATTAAGTTAGGGGAATTCAACATTATCTACCAACTGAGAAAGACCATTAAAGGGCAGGCCTTAGCAGACTTCGTTGCTGAATTCATATGGGATGAGGCTGATACAAAAGAAATTGAAGTTCCAGCTTGTGAACCAATATATCTTCCACCGGCTGAGGTCGAGCCGAGTTTAGCCAGAAGTAAGGTTCCTGAGAACGAGGAAGAGAGATACCTATTAAAAAATGGGTCCCTAAAAGAGGGTAATTTTTCAAAATATGGTACAATATGGAACTTATATGTCGATGGATCCTCGTGTGAGGTAGGGAGCGGAGCAGGGTTAATTGTGTCGGCCCTAGATGGGACCGATATTGAATATGCACTGAGATTCATCTTCAAAGCTTCTAATAATGAGTCAGAGTATGAAGCCCTCCTAGCAGGTATCTCTCTTGCCCGGAAAATGAATGTCACCCAGTTTATGATCCATAGTGATTCCAGGTTAGCTGTGAATCAAATTTTGGGGGTATATGAGGCCAAAGACGACAGAATGGACAAATACCTAAAAAGGGTGAAAGTAATATTGAAGAATTTCAAAAAAGTCAAGATGAAGAGGATACCTCATCTGGACAACAATTGAGCCGATGCTTTGGAAAGGTTAGCCTCCGCTACAACAACAGAAATCTAAAGGTCGATGCCGGTAGAGATATTACATCGATCAACCATTAAAGAGGAAGACAGTAGAGCGGAATTTTATTTGAACTTAAATTTTGGAGCTTCTTATATGGATCCCATCATTCGATACATTAGAGATGGGGAGCTGCCAGAGTCTAGAGATGAGAAGAAAAAGATGAGGTACAAAGCGGCTAAGTTCTCCATTATAGGAGACATTTTGTATAAGAAAGGATTCCGAATCCCTCTACTCAGATGTGGTCACCTGTTTGAGGTAGAGTATATTGTGAAATATGTACACGAGGGATCTTGTTCTAGCCATATCAGAGGGAGGTCGTTAGCAAAGAGGATCATTACTCAGGGATATCGGTGGTCGACGTTGACCAAAGATGCAACTATATATGTGAAGAAATGCTATAAATGCCAAAGGTTTGCCACCATTCCCCATCAACCTCATCAATCTCTTAACTTTATCATATCCCCATGGCCATTTACGGTCTGGGGAATCGATCTAGTAGGACCTTTCCCAAGGGCTGCGAATAATTATTGTTACCTGATCATAGCTATTGACTACTTCTCAAAGTGGGTAGAGGCCGAGGTGATAATCACAATCACGGAGAAGAAGGCCTTTGAGTTTATCTGGAAAAATATTATTTACAGATATGACCTACCTAACACTCTAATTTCTGATAATGGGAAGTAGTTTAAGAATATCTCCCTTGAGAAGTACTGTGAGCGGGTCAGCATAAACAGTTATTTTCAACTTCAGGTCGACCACAGGCCAATGGGCAGGCAGAGGTTATCAATAGAATAATTCTTGATGGAATCAAGAAAAATTTGGAAGATGCCAAAGGGAGATGGATTGATGAGGTGCATGCCGTCCTATGGGCATATAAGACGACGAAGAGGACCCTAACGGAGGAAACTCTATTCATTCTAGCCCCTGGCTCAAAGGTTGCAGTGCCGACAGAGATAGGTCTCCTAACCTATAAAGTCTATACATAGGACCCAGAGAAGAATTTGGCAGAAAGGAGACTGGATTTGGACCTTATAGAGGGACGAATAGAGGATACTGAGGTTAGTCAAGCTACCTATCAGCAAAGAACAATAAAGTTTAACAATAAGAGGGTGAAGGCCCGACCACTGGACTTAGGAGACCTCGTCCTGAAGAAGACTTGGGAGAAGCCCAATAAGATTCATCCTAACTGGCATGGTCCTTATAGGGTGGTTGAAAAAGTGGTTCTAGAAATGTATCGACTAGAAAATTTAAATGGAGAGCCATTCTCAAACCCATGGAACGCCGACCATTTGAAGAAGTACCACCAGTAAGAAGTTTTATGTTAAAATTTCATTTGACTTTTGATTATCTCTTATCAATTTCATTTTAGTTTCATTTGTCCATGTATATGAGAATCAGATTATGAATGAAAATTTCTAAGTGTTCTCTCCTACCTTGTCTATTGTTTGAATACTTGTTTCCTTATATGTATCAACTTATCTTAAGCTATAAAACATCATTCGTGGTGAAATAGCTTTAAGTTGCTCTTGGTGATATGATAGTCTAGACAGGGTCGACCTCGTCCATAGACTCTCAATAACATCGAGAGGGGTAAAAATCACCTAAAAGTGGTTCATTCTAAACATCATTAACTTGATGGATAAACTCTCTCGGCCGAGACAACATTACATGAATGAGATGACTCTCGTCTATAACCTCTCAAAACGATGAGACGGGACTTGTGATGCAAACACCATAATTTGGTGGATTCAAATTTAAAAATCAATCAAATGTGGTTCATTCTAAACATCATTAACTTGGTGGATAAAATCTTTCGGTCGAGATGACAGTGCTTGGACAAGACGTCTCTCATCCATACACTCCTAAAATGATGAGAGGGGACTTGTGATATAACACCATAATTTGGTGGATTCAAATTAAAAATCACTTAAATGTGGTTCATTCTAAACATCATTAACTTGGTGGATAAACTCTCTTGGTCGAGACGACAGTGCATGGACGAGACGACTCTCATCCATACACTCTCAAAATGACGAGAGGGGACTTGTGATGAAATCACCATAATTTGCTGGATTCCAATTTAAAAATCACTCAAATTTGGTTCATATTAAACATCATTAATTTGGTGAGAAAACTCTCTCGGCCGAGATATCAGTGCATGGATGAGACAACTCTCATCCATACACTTTTAAACTATGAAACGTCTCGGTTAAGAAAGAGACGATCTTCAAAATATGAAACATATTACCTAATTAAGCTCGTCTAAAAATAGGATGAGGTTGTCATTATTTAGTTAGCTGGTGATATTAAGGTTGTAAACCATCTTATGGCTATTTGATTTATATCGGAAGGAGGCATGCATGACAAGTAAATGTAAGCAAATCATAAATGCTAGTCATCCATTCAAAGTACGATAGTAAATGATCATAGGCATTTCTCAGTCAAAAACATAAGATGATGAGTGTTCAAGAACAAATACGATGTTACTAGAAAGCTATAAATAATTGTCAAGCAGTTAGAAGCTTTTACAATCAAAAGAGGGCATCAGGCCACATGCGACCACCCACAAAAGAGAAAAATTAAGAAGAACTAGGCTTCGGGGTTTGTCCCTTCAAAATTTGGGTCCTCGGCTTCTCCAAGATCCGACACATCCCCAGTTATAGTACTGTCATCTTCTTTATGACCCAAATGCTCTCTCTCGTCAATAAGGTTTATAGTCTGAACTGTGTGCTCATTACCCGACACCGACCCATCTACTAATGCCAAAGCTGTCATATCAAGATAATCGTCTAGACTGAAAGACTACAGTTGATCAGAAAAGAGAGCAATCCCTGGGAACTTCATAGTTGCCCACATGCAACCAGTATGAGCACCTCTTTCAAGGTACTGCATATTATAACCCAAAAATTCTTTAAAGGACTTAAAGGTCTCAACGGCCTGCATCTAAGCCTTGAGATTCTACTGTCAATAACCTCCTTCACTTTTCCAGTAATCTTCGTTGAGTGGGTGTTGTTTTGAGTCTTGATAGCCTCTTAAAGACTCTTATTCAGAGATAAAATTGCCTCAGAATGCTTCTTCTTCAGGTTCTTTATTTGGGTCTCAAGCTCTTTAATACGACTATTTTGGGCCTCATTGTCCTTGATGGCTTGACGGACTACACAAATCTCAAGAACCTTCTTCTTGATCCATTAGTGGAGTTTTTGAAGGCAGATAGTAGTCTAAATTAATCAAAGAAGGTCAGTGCAAGACGGTCTTAAGAGGAGACCTTATAGTTCAGATAAAAATAATAATAATAGTTAAGAAAAGATAATTCACTTACTTGAACAGCCTTATAAAGGAAAAAGTCATTCAATAACAAGATATTTGTTGCTCCTAAAATTCTGAGATCAGAATCTGAAGTATTAGAGTCAAGGAACTCAACAGCCTGATCCTTACTCCCCAAGGCAGAGTCATAGCGAAGTGTTAAGTTCTCCAGCCGTACAGTTAGAGTGTCCTTAGAGGAGATTATAGTAGCCTTACTCGTCTTGATCTTGGATGAGACGTCCTTGCTCTTCTTTATCCAATGATTAGTGGGGAGGTTCTCCTCGCCCTCTTTTCTTTTCCTTGAACCCTCAGCTTGACGAGGGTCAGCAACGGTCAATTTCTTGGTTTGAGGAGCAGGGGTCGATTTCTTGCCAATCTACTTTAGTAAATTGGTTATGCCGGGGGTTGCTATTGTCTACACAACTTTTGAGGTATTGGATGGTCGGCCTGAAAGCAAGAAAGTAAGATCATCAATTCAGGAAGGAGAAATATGACACAATAGTTAGAAGAAATAATAGTTGACAAACACTTACATAGCTCAGACAGGCGGTCCACCCCCATGCCCATCTGCTATAAGTAGGATGGGGTCCTCAAATGTTCAAATTAAACGAGACCCTCTTTCTCTCCTTGTTCCCTAACTTACTTAAGTTTTTCAAGGCTTCAACCCTCATACCCGGATCATCTTTAACTGATATTGTGGATTTGGCCCATCAGTGGGGGACTCGAGGCTCTGAGGCAGTGCAAGAGACATCAGGGCCGAATTCCCAAGCTCCCGAGATGAAAAAGTAATGAGGATTCCAATTGTGATTAGAAGTCTGAGAGACCAACAAAGCTTTCTTCTCAGATTTCCTAGCTACGAGATGATAGTAGCAAGGTTGGGTCTTGGGAGAAGAGACTATATAATACCCTCTGAAAATGCTAACTGAAAAGTCGGTATGATGAACCACCTTCTATATGAACACAAACCCAAGAATTACTCTCCATGCATTCAATGATATCTGGGCAGGTCCGAGATTGAGACTGTTTAAAATGGCTCGTACGGCCGGTTATACGGGCAGCTTGAGGTCGACCTTTAATATTTTCTCGTACACACAAATTTCACCCTCTCGGCCTTGAAATCATCTCTCGTTGACAGAGGTATCTCTCGTATAAATGGAGGGACCAATACCATATAAATGTCTCTAATATAAGTGGTTAACCTCAGTGACTGTGCTGACGTAGGACTCAGTACATGAAGTATCAAGCGATCCCTCATGATCATCGTCATCTTAATTTACAATCGGGACGACACCAGGGGGATTAAAAGCCTCGGGACGAGAAGTCCTAGCAAAGTGTTCCCTCAAAATGGTAGTAATAGGGATGGCATCCATTGGGGGTGGTACAACGACATCCACTCTAGGCCTATCATGGGACGAGAGGATATGTATAGAAGAATCTGACCCCTGAGAGGATTCAAATCAATTTGATGGTGACTTGTCCTGGTTTGATAACTCAGACTTATTAGATAAGTTAGTTTGATAAAAAGACGAGGCTATTGAAGAACGTTGAGCCTCCTCAGACCTATCACATGGGACTTCCATGGCCACTTGAAAAGAGTTGACACTCTCAACAACCGACTCAGACATGGAGTCACTGATTTCAACGATTGGAGGATGAATGGTTGGAAGAGGTATATGATAGATAGGATGAAGAGAGAAGGCTTCGATCCTGCGCTTGGTAGCTTCCTCAGCCTCGTACTGTCTTATCTCTTTAAAGCACCTCTCTCTGAGAGAAGGGAAATATTTAGCTAGCTCATACAACTTCCTCAACATCCAGAAGATGACCCTCAACTTAGTGAAAAATATTAGAAAATGGCAAAAAAATTAAAGGTTTGACTACATTTGACTAAAGGATTTAAATTAAGGAATATGAATAGTTGAAATTAGGAGCATTCAAGAACAAAATAAGTGGCTCATTGGAGAAGATGGTCGGCGACCCACCGGAACAGACTAATGAGGGTAAAACAGGAAGGGAAAAAACCCTAAAGCCATCAACAAACCCTCAAACGCACTCTTTTAACTCCCCACTTAACCTCTTCAGAAGAAAAACCACTGAACTAAAGCCCAATACAGTCGCCGAAAAACTGATAAACTAGCCGAAAAAGTAAAATAAATACAGAAATGCCTAAAATGATGAAAAGAGAATGAGGAAGGGAAAAGGAAAGTACCTGGACAATTTCCCTAACATAGCAATCGTCGGAGAGCTAAAAAAGCAACCGAAAAATACTTGAAAAATGGAGGAGAGAGAAGAAACTCTGGAACTAAAAAGCCCAGAGAGAGAAAGTGGCGTACACAAATGAAGAAAATGAATAAATTTTGAGATAAATGATTTTAAACTCCCCTAATAACGGGGTTCATTCTCAATACGCCCATCATTAGGGTGCAACTTCAAAGGTGAGAACGTATGCTATCGCCACAACTTGGGGAACACGCAAAGCCAAGAAATTGATGACAGGTGTCCCCCACCCGTACACGTCGATACATCAACGTCTGATAGATTAGAGATGTACTTGGTCTATGCTACTTTTTTTTTACCCCCAGTCTTCTATTTACATAGAAGGCCAAAGACTAAGGGGTGATTGATATGCCGTTATGAGATCTCGTCTCAGCTCAAGATAAGCTCGACCCAAGCTGACCCTACAAGGCATCTATTAGAAAGCATCGTGTGCATATAGTTCAACCTTTCCCAACCATTGTGTCTCGCCTTGTCTAAGACCTAATCCGAGACATCTGGTATCTTTATTTAGCCTCACATCTAGTCTCGTCTGCATTAATAGATCGAAGATTTCCTAAACCAACCTGCTTTCTCATCTCGACCTGACCTTGGTCAACCGAGATTACACTTTATAGTTATCTACATGTATTCCAGTGGTATATCAAAAATCTCGTACTCGGCTAGGCCGACACTTCAAACCCAACAGGACACCTTGTGAATGTTACAAAGCACGTGGAACGGAGCATGCGTGAGACATTGCGTGTGGGCTGTCAACCCCATGTGAACCAAACCGTTACTACAACATCACTCACACATGTGAGGAATATCTTATAATCATTGCTTGCATGCACCAGGGACATATGGCATCACCTTGTTGGACTATTAAAGTTGTGCATGCCTCATGCATGACTGGGGTGCGTATGACACCACCCTAGACATATAAATAGTTATCTTCTACCTCATTGTAAAGGATTTATTATTCCCAACCCTAGCAAAACTTTGTTAATATATATAGTAGAGAGATAAAACTTGAGTGTTGTATTTATAGGCCATTAGTGCCCTTATTTTAGTGAAGACCGTAATTCACACTGCGCAGTGGACGTAGGTTCCGACCGAACCACTTATATCTATGGTTATCTTCCCATTTGCCTCATCTCTTTATGTATTTACATAATTCTACTTACACCATTGTAGTGCTGGTTTGAGATCTCTTATCGCACTGACTTAGTGGTGCCAATTTTGGTATCATTATTGATCATAGCCATAACATACGTATTCCCCCGGACTTGACCTAAATAACAAAACCCCATGAACACCCTCTAATTATGGAATTATGCAACATAATGTACAATGTACATAACCATACAAGACAACAAGCATTGTAAAATTAAGGCCTTACCTAAATCGAATCTACTTGGGGGTAAAGATTTATAATCTGAAATATACAACATAACTTTCATATCATATGGCACAAATACCCACTATCAAATCAAAATTCATACTTGATTCTCTCATTTTAGTATAAATTAATGTTTCATAGTTTGAATTGTATGATAATACCTATAAAGTTGTATGGTACGGTGAATAATTGTCATTCCCTTATACATACGGACCCATGCATCCATTAAGGGGATGTTGAATTTTTGGTAAGAACTTAAAGGGTTTAAATATTTAAATTGGATCATGCTCCAGAATTTTAAAAGCTCAAACAATTGAGTTAAAAAACTTTTGATCCAAAGTACTAACACATTCACCTCTCTCTCAATCAACTAAAGTCCCTGCTCAAGGTAAAACCGAGTCAACTCCCAATAGAGCACCTGAAATAACATTACCACTATAATTTGAAGTTCCCCATACCCCTTCCTTGGTTCCAACTTACTTACAATATTAGTGAAGTGATATAACAAAAAACTTACACTACATTAAAATATGCGGATGGTCTTGGATTTGGGTTGTGACCAAGCCTTCGGGTCACGGATCCAATCCATAACCAAAATGAGCGTGACCAAAATTATCGGTCAAGGACTTGATCCCTAACCAAAAGACACAGTCACGAACCCGAGCGTGGGCCATTGTATGACATGTTAGTCGCTGATAAATTTTGTGACCACCTTTGAATCCATAGTGATAAACCCAATCGTGACCACGTTTGAAACCTTGGTCACAGATGAAAATATTAAGTATGGTCACAGTTTAAGTCTGTGAAAATATTTATTTGAAAAAAATATATGCGGTGTTTTTTCTCAAACCATGAGTCCCGTCACTACACGATCAGTTTTTATGAGTTACTTTGGTCACGTGCGAGGTGTTCGTGCTCCTTGTGGGGCCGTTTGGTGGCTATTCAGAGGTTTCACCCACTAGTGGCATGCTTTCAAGCCTAAGTGTTCCTATTTACAAATTTTAGTCCTATTCTCAAATCGGGAGTCACGCGACTATGTAATCAGTTTCTTTGTGTTACATTGGTCATGTGAGAGGTGTTCCTGCCCCTTGCGGGGCCATTTGGGGTCTGCTCAAGGTTTTTGCCCACTAGCGGCATATTTTCAAGCCTAAGCGTGCCTATATGTAAATTTTATTCCTATTCTCAAACGGGGAGTCCCACGATTACGCGGTCAATTACTACGAGTTATATTTGTCAGTGCGAGGTGTTTGTGCCCCTTGTGGGGATGTTCAGGGTTTTCGCCCACTTGCGGCACGTTTTCAAGCCTAAGTGTGCCTATTTGTAAATTTTGGTCTTGTTCTCAAACTGAAAGTCCCACGACTATGCGATCAATTGCTGCAAGTTATACTGATCATATACGAGGTCGTTTGGAGGCTTTTCGAGCTTTTCGCCCATTAGCGGCACGTTTTCAAGCCTAAGTGTGCCTATTTATAAATTTTGGTCCTATTCTCAATCCGGGAGTTCCGCGACTGCAAGGTCAGTGGCTACGAGTTAATTTAGTCACGTGCAAGGTGCTCACGTCCTTTACGGGGCCGTTTGGGGGTTGTTCGGGGTCCTCGCCCACTAGCAACACGTTTTTAAGAAAGTGTTCCTATTTGCAAATTTCAATCCTATTCTCAAACTGGGAGTCCCATGACTACACAATCAATTGTTACGAGTTAGGTTGGTCACATACGAGGTGTTTATTCCCCTTGCGGGTCCATTTGGTGGTTGTTAGGGGTTTTAGCCCACTAGCGGCACACTTTGACTTGCATTGTAAATCAAACCTAGGTGTGACTATTTGCAAATTTCGGTCCTATTCTCAAATCGGGAGTCCCTTGACTATTCGGTCAGTTTCCATGAGTCATGTTGGTCACGTGCGAGGTGTTCGTGCCCCTTGTGGGGATGTCTGGGGTCTATTCGGAGTTTTTGTCCACTAGCGGCATGTTATCAAGCCTAAGGGTGCCTATTTAAAATTTTTAGTCATATTCTCAAATCGGGGCTCCCACGACTATGAGATAAGTTGCTATGAGTTATGTTAGTCACGTACGAGGTGTTATGCCCCTTGTGAGGACATTTGGGGTATGTTCAGAGTTTTTGCCCACCAGCGGCATGTTTTCAAGCCTAAGCATTCCTATTTTTAAATCTTCGTCCTGTTCTGAAACCGGGAGTCTCGCGACTACGCGGTTAGTTTATACTGGTTACATTGGTCATGTGTGAGGTGTTCATGCCCCTTGCAGGGCCGTTTGGGGGCTGTTCTTATCCTTCGCTTCATTTTTAAAAAAATCATTCCACTAATCAATCGACATTTTAATATTCAGAGGCATTCTAACTCTAAGTGACAAAATGTCATAGCTCGATGCCCCCTTTGGGAAATGTCTCTGCCAAAGGTTTCTCCAGTATGTTCTCATCTTTTCAGCAATTCGAAAAAAAACTTTTGCTTTGAACAGTAGGAAAATGAAAACCGCTTGCAGAGTTGGTCATAGTTGCCATCTTTGATGGATTGATCAATTAGGTTCCAGTTTTCTGCTCCCTCGAATCCCACATTCATTTTCCTAAGAGACAAGCACTGGGATTTAAATCTTTAGAGATCATTTTTATCTCTAGTGGGATTATTCCTGATAAGAGAGAACCCAATGGGTTTCTTCTCATTTGATCGGGAGGTGTCGGGAACACTGGGTGGGGGCATTGGAGCAACGGGGGTTTGTTGTCTACTCGTACTTGGAGTCATGCTTGGAGTAGTGGACTGAACCAATGGTGAAGTTGAGAATTTCTCAGCAATTAGTGCTGAGAATTATTATTGGTGTGCTTGAGATGAGAATCCTGGTTAGGGTGTCAGCTCGTCACCGGTTCATTTTACTCATTATCGCCCGACATTATCAACAAAAATAAAAATTAATAAGCGACTAAATAATATCATATTATGAAATTATATCTAAGTAATCAAGTTTATGAGTATATATATGTATCCACCTTCTTTGAGTAAGACTGCAAAATATTTTCAATGTGTTTGATGTCCATCCATTCAATATTAGTTTTTAAAAACCTATAGATTTTTTCATGTGACCAACTAGGAGGAAGCGTATCTATGATTGATGTATAGATGTACGTGACATGAACTCGGTATCCCACCTTCTTCAATTTATTGGCAAGATTCAATTTAATGTGCATATGTCACGATACATCACAGTCTAGGTCAATGCTCTCTGTAAGTAGTTGTATCCATAACGGGTGATTTTTTTTACTTTTCTAACAGGGTAAGCAAGGTCAGGGCTACATCAAAATTATGTACGCACAATATATTCTCTACAGTGTCATCTCATCTTTATGGTAGGGAAAATAGAATACGATCGAATAGGTACTCTTGCTGGAGATCAACAACACTATTTACAAGGTAGTTAAATTATATAATCATCTTATTCCCCTACCTATAAATATGAGTAACCTCTAAATGGTACGCATTAATAAAAGAGGTATAAGTGCGGTCCAATTGCATCCTCTCGTACTCTTGTTGCCAGTAATTATCACAGTGCCTTATTTTTCCTGAGAAAAATATATGAGGGTGTGAATATGAGTCGTATAAATAATGGCTCTAATTAATCACTAACTAGTTATTCTTTTTTAACTAACCCAATTTAAGTTTATCTTATTTTAACATATGAGGTATAAGGGTATATTAGTTTGATTATGGTTTTAGTTCATCGCTACCTTTCTCTTAACTTCGTGCATATTGGATCTCACCGAGGTGATATCCAAACAAGAACTCGGTGTAAGGGTTAAGACATAATTTGTTAGGATTTATTATGAGAGAGTTTGGAAGTCTATGTGTATTATCAATCCAAGCAATCCACCATCACTATCTAATAACTAAACCAAGAACTAACAATCATCCCATACACCTTCTATCATATACATAATAAAACACATATCAATAATAACAATATCTTATAGTAAATCTCATCAATTTGATTCATAAATTAAGGTTTAGTAAATAGGGTTTAGGGCAGTTTCTCACTAAATCAGGGTTTAGGGTAGTTTCTCACTAAATAAGGATTTAGTAAATAAGGTTTAGGGTAGTTTCTCACTAAATTAGGGTTTAGTAAATAGGATTTAGGGTATTTTTGCACTAAATTAGTTTTAAATTAGGATTTAGTAAATAGGGTATTTTTCCACTGATTTAGTTTTAGAAAAGGTGGCAAATTTTTCACTAATTAGGGTTTAAGATTTAAAATTTTTAAATCAGTCAAAATACACACACATACACAGAGTATATGCACACACTGCTTATATACACACATGTAAACATATATACATGTGTATATATATGCACACACATATACACGGTATATATACACACACTAATACACACATATACAAACATAAATACATACATATAGTAAATACACACACACACACACACACACACACACACACACACACACACACACACACACACACACACACACACACACATATATATATATATATATATATATATATATATAGAGAGAGAGAGAGAGAGAGAGAGAATACTACCTAAGAGAGTGAGAGAGAGGAAGCCAAAGAGAAAGAGAAAAGTTGGAGGAAGGACGGAGGAAAGTAGGAGAGAGAGAGGTTTGCGATTTAAGAGATAAAGGATTTCTGCGTGTGAAATGGCTAAGGGTTTTGGGTTTATAAATAAAGAGGCTGAGCCGTGACCACATGCTGTGGCCCTTTTTTTTCCACGTCATCATTCATGACCATATCATCATAATTGGACTGGTCACGGCCATGACCGTGACCCATTATTATGACCAATTCAAAATGGTCACGACCCATAGCCGAATTTTATCCATGTTTATGGACATGGTCATGGCCAATAACTGTGACCTTAGCTGAAAGGAATTTTAGCGCAATTTTGCTGCCATAATGGTCACCTACTAGTCACAGACTATAACCGAGACCCAACTTGGTCACGGTCTAGGGTTGTGACCAGTTCCAGTTTAAGTCACGAAACTCTTTGGTCGTGGAACTAGTCACGTGTGTTTCTACACTAGTCACGACTTTAGGCCATGACCAACTGATCATGGATCAAAACCGTTGAAAAAATGGGACTGTGTGATGATTGATTAAATTAATTTGCTAATATCCAATTAGACCTTATTTAATTAGAGTCTATTCTTAAACAGCCCTCAAACAAATAACTGTGTGTGTGCGTGTGTCAATCATAAATAAATAAAGCATGTGACACAAATATTTAGGAAAAATCCCCGAAGGGAAAAACCTTTTATTTCTAGAACTTTGAATAATTTATAAGACCATTGACTTACATACAACCTGATAATCGCTCACAAGTGTAACACACGGTGTCTTCGTTAAATCTTCAAAGCAACGGCTAGAAATATCGTCAGTTGGAATCTCTCGCAGGAACTCCAGGTGGTCAGCAATGAAGAAGAAAATGGCTTCTCCACAAAGGTTGAACAAAAGCAACGCAGTGTTCTTGGGTTCCAAAAGATTCACAAAAGTATGAAGGAATTTTGGTGTGAATCAAACATGAGTTTTGGGACTAAAAAATATGAAGACTTGAGCTAATAGAACTCTCAAAATCGTCTCTCCAAGTCTTATCAAATAACTCCCTCGAAGTTGGCTTTTATTGGAATCCAAAACGAATTTTAAAACTTTGGGACTTTTTGCCAGCGTCAGGTACCCTGAACCGATTCGGGTGTACCACAAACCGGTTCGCCCCACGAACCGGTTTGGTCATCGGTTCGAGAAATTTTGCTGGTTTGGGGCTAAAAGGACTCAACATTTTTCCAAGTCTTTTTCTTGGAATTTTTTCCATGTTCAAAGGGCCATAACTTCTTCATCGTAGCTCAGATTGAGGTGCCGTTCCTTCCAGTATCTTCGTGGCGTTGAGCTCTTCAACTTTACAGTTGACTAGACCTCCGAAAAGTGGATGTAAAATTACCAAAATGCCCTTGAACTTCCATATCTTGCCTTCTTTCATTGTTTTGACTTCTCTTGCGTACCACTTTTATAAAATCCCTAAAATCGTGGAACGTGAAGTCGTTGAGGCAGCTATGGGACACATGATGGAGATGTTGAATGCATGATTCCTAAAATTAGGATTCAGTCCGTCGTGTGAGATCGTGAAGAGACATGTCAAATGTAGTGGCGTACGACATACACAAATGTAAGATAACGAACATGAGAAATATGTCCTTACAAATCTCCCCCCATGTCTATGCCGGTACATACATAAAAATCCAAATTATCAAATAACAAATTGCCTATACAAATCTACCCTCTCATGAACCCAAAACTGGAAAGATACAAATGAATAGGTCTTAATCGTTTGTTCTTCAGATCTTCAAAGTCTCAAATCTTTTCTCATTTGGGTGTGCAACATATGATCATCAATGTAGTACCCACACACATGAGATAAAGAAAAAAACCTTCGTGGCGCATCGAGTTTGAAATGATATAAGAATAAAGCGTTAATAAATCAAATCTCCCCCATAATGCAAAAACTCCCCCATAACATGATAATTCTTTCTCCCCCTTTTTATGATGTTCCCCAAATAGACAGATAAGAAGAAACAATCAAAACATGGAGTGTCACGATAAAATGATAGCAAACAAAGATAAAGCTACGCGCATGCAAAGGAGTATCTCACAAATTTCACAAACTATTTTTGAATTTTCAATTTTTCGTACAAAAATGAGATACAAAAAAAAATCACACCATGGAATTAAACTCAAACAACCAAGTCATGGAAATGGAATGAATGGGTGTGAAGACATTCGATAGGTAAATAAACTCAATCAATCATATGTGCACGATGCATATGTATACCCCTAACGAATGAACATAAAAAACATCATTTGGTGTAAAAATTTGTTGAATTTAAATGACATCGTCTTATGCAAATCAACAAATCAAAGTCTAAATGATTTCCACACCATTAACGTTCGAAACTATTTAGCGTTTTTTCAAGAATTTCAAGGACGTGCAAACCCGTTATAAAATCTCCAACCAAACTCCCTCATATATATTTTCTTTTAGAGGTGTTAAACTAAATTCTCAAACTTTGGAGAATTGGTGCAAAAACCTAAATGGACCATAATTGGCATGAATTTCTTTTTATTGCCTATAAATTTTTTCGGGCTCTTTTAAACCTCTTTGGACCCCGGATAATAAAATTGCTCAATTTTCTAGGTCCAATTTAAATGTCGACTTAATCGCAAAGGATAAAAAAAAATCAATCGTAGCCCTTCACCGTTTTCAAACAAAGCACACAAACTCACAAACGGCTCTTACATGTACACCTTTCTTATCAAGTTTTATCGCGCTTGGTTCGTTTTAAGGATAGGATTGAAGTGAAAACACCCAACCAACATGTGATAAGACAAGCACAATAATCAAATAAATCCGTGCATGAGTGCAATAAAGGAAATCATGAGTCAAACATGTAGGAAGTAACACTTAATTACATCTTAATGACTCCAAATGTTATAAAGCACAAGGGTGAATTGCCCTATTGTCTCAAAACACTATCCAATAGTCACATGAAAAATGGAATGATGTTGTGACTTGGTCATCCTAAGTGTCCATCCATAAAAGGTGCAAACAAAATACAAAAATCTATTTAGATTTTTTCAAAAATTTTATCAACATAAAATCTTTTTGTATTTTTTAAAAATTTTCAAAAATAAAAATTTATATAAAAAGTACATGTCACAACGCTAGTAAAAATATATCAAAAAGCATAATTAGCGTATGACAAACATGCAAACACAATCATCTATATGATATGGCAAGAGAAGAATCAGGTGCAAGCAAACGAGAATCAACTTGTCTAAAATCCAGTGCCTCAAAAAGTGATTTCCCCCAAATAGATGTGAAACGTCGTGTGGGGGATTTGGGAACCACGGGAACACTAGACATAAACTTCCTAGGACATTTTCCAAGATCGAAATAAAAACGCCTAAGGGTGGAACGACACCTATGGGTTTACCTTTTCTAACATCCTTGAAATTGGTTGACCCTCTAAAACAAATAATGGTTTTGGCTTTAGCATTAGAAGTATGAGAACACGATGAGCCATTTCCATCACTATCAGACCTACTTAAATCATTTAAATCATTTTTCAACTTCAAAATATTTGATTCAAGCAAAGAATTAGACTCTTCCAAAGACAGGGATTTATTTTTCAAAATTTCAATTAAACTTAACAGTTTATCTCGCTCTCCTCAATTAAAACAAACTTATCCCTAAGAGTCTTTTCACGTGCTGAAAATCATCGATTAATTTTTTATCCTCGACGCACAAACGAGAACCCTAAAATTTTTTAAGTCCTCTAATTCCTTCTCTAAAATAAGGACTCTCTCATCACTCTTCTTTTTGGCAATTTTCAAAGAATCAAAATCAATACACAAATTACATAAGTGCTCACGACAAATATCACTTTGAGTTTGAAACGCTTGCAAATATTCAATCTTACTTTTAAAGAGAGAATTTTATTTTTTCAAAACTTTAATTCTTTTGCAAAGTTTCAAATTCAAACTTTTTAATTTTTCAGCACGGGCGTGAACTTTTTCAAAAATAGGCTCCTCATTAAATGGGCGTTCCATTGAAAAATTGCGATTTTTCACAAAACTGATTTAAAAAAAAATCAATATGACAATTTTGCAAAAAATAGGAATATGCAATAAATTAGCGTAACCTGCTCTGATACCAATTTGTAAACGTGAGTAGACAAATTGTATCAGAAAGTAAATCCTCGAAAAATCAGGATCACGCAATAAATTAGCGTAACCCGCTCTGATACCAATTTGTAAAAAATGGGGCTGTGTGATAATTGTTTAAATTAATTTGAAAACATCCAATTAGACCTTATTTAATTAGAGTATATTCTTAAACAAACGTCAAATAAACTACTGCGTGTGTACGTGTGTCAAATCATAAATAAATAAAGCATGTGACACAAATACTTAGGAAAAATCCCCGAAGCGCAAAACCTTTTATTTCTAGAACTTTGAATAATTTACAAGACCATTAGCTTACATACAACCTGATAATCGCCCACAAGTGTAATGCATGGTGTCTTCGTCAAACCTTCAAAGCAACGGCTAGAAATATCGTCAGTTGGAATCTCTCGCAGGAACTCCAGGTGGTCAGCAATGAAGAAGAAAATGACTTCTCCACAAAGGTTGAACAAAAGCAACGCAGTGTTCTTGGGTTCCAAAAGATTCACAAAAGTATATAGGAATTTTGGTGTGAATCAAATATGAGTTTTGGGACTAAAAAATATCAAGACTTGAGCTAATAGAACTGTCAAAATTGTCTCTCCAAGTCTTATCAATTAACTCCCCCGAAGTTGGCTTTTATAGGAATCCAAAACGAATTTTAAAACTTTGGGACTCTTTCCAGCGTTAGGTACCCCAAACCGGTTCAGGTGTACCGCGAATAGGTTTGCCCCCCAAACCGTTTTGGCCTTCGGTTCGAGAAATTTCGCTGGTTTGGGGCTAAAAGGACTTATCATTTTTCCAAGTTTTTTTCTCAGAATTTTCTCCATTTTCAAAGGGCCATAACTTCTTCACCGTAACTCGGATTGAGGTGCCGTTCCTTCCAGTATCTTTGTGGCGTCAAGCTCTTCAACTTTCCAATTGACCGGACCTCCAAAAGGTGGCTATAGTATTACTAAAATGCCCTTGAACTTCCATATCTTGCCTTATTTTACGGTTTTGACTTCCATTTGTATAAAATCCCTAAAATCATGAAACATGAAGTCGTTGAGGCAAATGTGGGACACATGATGGAGATTTTGAATGCATGATTCCCGAAATTTAGATTGAGCCATCGTGTGAGATCGTGAAGAGACGTGCAAAATGTAGCGGCGTACGACATACACAAATGTAAGATAACGAAAATGAGAAATATGTCCTTACAATCGTGACCATCCACCTAATCTGGTGTAGTGTTATTTTCCTTTTTCCATTGGTTTCTAAAAAATGTGCATATAATCATTTCCTTATTTGTTTGAAACACTTCTGCATTAATTAAATGAGTTTGAATGCATATCCATTGAAAACATTCCTTTCTGAGACCCATTTTAAACATTATTTTATAAAACAAGCTTTTATCACAGCACAAACTTATTTTTTAAAGCACAATCATCATGGTATGCATTTTTTTCAAAGCACAATTTATCACAATACACATAATTTTTTAAACAAACTCCCTATCCCATTACACATCTTTTTCTAAATACATTTTCCATTACACTATGCATCGTGTTCAAGCCCACTTTTATTACACTATAACCTTTTCTAAAAAAACCTAATTTTGTTCTAACAATTGCTCGCAAAACACATCAACTTCACTTGCATTAAATTTCAAAATGGGATATTATGTTAGGAACTAATTTAGAATGACGTATGGGTTGTACTTTCAATGCATTCGACCTTCAGCGATGGACAATGCATGTTTTAATCTTGTATAGTCACGAGTACGTGGGCACAAAAAATTCCCTCTCAGGAACCCAAGTTATCAAATACACCCATTTTTTGTCTATAAATACTTAAACATGTACATTGTGGCCATTTTTCTCTTTTTCTAACTATGTATGTGCAAGATCCCTTATCTACGAAGACGTTCTCATCTCTCATGTTTGTCATCTTTAAGTTGGCATATTTATGACCAGCTTAAAATATGTATGTATGCATTGTAAAAACATAAAATGTGTGCCTAACTCCTTCCCCTCAAAAGGCCACTTGGGCTAAACATCCCCCTTTGTTTGTTTTTAGTCAAACAAATTTGAAACTTTGACCCGTGTGATGAACTTGATTTCGCCCACCCACTCCCGCAACCCCGCCCCTGAGATACTAATACGCTTTAGCATGCCATGACCCCTCATTTGACTTTACAATTCCTGAATGTGGATTGTTATGACAACATTTTTTAACTTATTTATCATTTATAACAAGAATAAAGGATGCTTTACTTTGCATGTAAAATAAGAAAGAAATTCTCAACTCTTTCGAATATTTAATTATATTGTTTTCTTCTTTTAACATTCAACTAGATAAGAGATTATTTTAAAAGAGAAACAAAATATGTAGCGCAAATCACACATTTCTCTTACTACAGTTGTGGAACCATTTATTTGTGTATTAGTTGGTAAAAGAATAAATAATAATAATAATAATAATGATAATAATAAATAATAATAATAATAATAATTATAATAATAATAATAATAATTATAATAATAATAATAATTATAATAATAATAAAAAAAAAAAAAAATAATAATAATAATAATAATAATAGACCTAACCTAGCCCAAACACTATTACCCCAAAATAGTTATATATTTCTACCATATCAAAATAAATTGTTCATTAAAAAATTAAACTTTTATGACATTATAATCCTGGTCCAACTATTTGTTATGACCAAAACTCACCCATTATAGTAAGATTTAGGTTTAGTTTTACTAACTCCAATTTTATAATGGTTTATTAAAGTTATCCCCAATTCACTAATTCATTCGACGTAACCCCCTGTTTTTTACCTAACAAAACTTTGATTAAAATTCCATTTTCACAATAAGACTTAATGAGATATAACTTTTGTGAACTAAATGCCTCATATTTAACTAGAGAACTTACGCTCGTCACTTTATTGTTTATCTTAAAATAAATGCATATTTTTCCAGCACAACAACAACTTCGAATTATCACAACTTTATGTGACACCCCGATTAATTAAATACCGGGTAGCTACTCCTTTATTAAATTAATTCAAAATGCCAAGTTGGCTCAGTTAATAGCATCACTGTCAAAAACATTTTATTATTACTAACCACCTAGTATTTAAAAAGTAAGTTGCCAAATTTTAATTTAAAGTCTGATTAACATGCAACAAGTGTAATAAAGAAGAATAACACCATTCACCATAAATAAGTAAATAGAACGACCATCACATAACGTAAATAAAGTCTGGAGGAAAAACTCCTCACTACAATCCCATAACTGAAATAAGTAAACCAAAAACTAAAACAGTACATGCCAAAGTCTGAAAACTGAAATGGAAATGTAACTCTAATAGAAATGGGCAACATGCCCTACAACTGATAGATAATGAATCTGGAATCCAAGTGATAGAGGCGTCTACAAGCAAATCCCTGTAGCTTCCACAAACAGCTACAGCTCGTCACCTGAATGAATGTCCTATGCATGGTGTCCTTATGGCTGGGCACCTAAAATGGTTTTACAAAGAAAAATAGATTTGAAAAGCAAACGGGTCAGAGCCCGAATGTGGAGTTATATTTTAAAAACCTGCAAGTGCTTTAAAAACATTTAAAACATTAAATGCAAAGTACATGTTAGGACGTGAACTCACATGATATTCTCACCTCTCGTCTAACTGTGCACTCCTAACGTAAGTACCCATCTATAACGACACAACCCACTAGCTAAGTGACATCATCTTTAGCTAGACTATCATAGGTCCTACCCATATTACTCGGTTCTATTAACATTATAACGCTTGTAATTAAGTAGGGGTTTAACGTGAACTCAGATGCTCAAATGCAATTTATATATCACTATCAGTTAACTTGTTATATTTCTCGAAGCAATACCGTAATTATATTCCCAACATTAACATGAAGGTTCTTATTAATTAAACGTATATTATTCACATCATAAATATACAATACAAGCACCCCGAGAACTAAGCTGTGGTGCACACATACTCTGCTATCCATCCCGGTACATCACGTACATAAGGATTACATATTCCGAATCTCTCTGGAATAGTTCACAGATAACAACATCACAAACAATGGAGGCGAACACAGTCACATCACATGGGTCACGCACATACCTACGCTCCCACGATCAACGGACTTATTAATATTCCAATAAGTCTTTCTATGACCTATGTTCATCAAGGTAACCAGTCTAAATCCGGGCAACACAAGGATTAGAGGGCCCTAAGCGAACGCAAACCTCCCGTGATAGCAAGTATGGTAGGTATGTCATACACACAATTCATATACCAATACTAAGTAAACACACATCTTAGTACTCCCGTAGTTTAATCGTAGTACATATCGCTTTCTCGTACTAACTTATAATTATCGCAATTTATACTATTCCGGTTTATCATCATACGCGCCATAATCTATTCTCACGTCGTAGTAGACACTCACGTCTCAACCCAAATGGTTCATTGAATTAAATCTCTCGTATATAAATTTACTCCTCGTAATAACCCAAAAGTCCCAAATCTATCCTTACATCATCAAAGTAAGGTTATCTATCTCCTCGAACAAGTTTACGGGACTCAAAAAATCAAAATAGTCCAAAAAGGCCCAAACTGTCAACTCGTTAGAAGTCTCGTTCGAACGAGACTGTTCGAACGAGATCCTTCTGTCAACTCGTTAGAAGTCTCGTTCGAACGAGGCTGTTCGAACGAGATTCCAGTTCGTTCGAACGAACTGTACCTTCTAACGAGATCTCGTTCGAACGAAGTTATCGAACGAGGCTCCCTTTCATTAGAACGACTGGTCATTTCGTTAGAAGCTCGTTCGAACGAGTTCGTTCGAACGACCTGGGTAGGGGCTTCTAACGACCTGCCAGTTTCATCCCAGATTTGCCTAATCTCGTTTTTCACCATTTTTAACACCTCAAGTCTTCTCCAAAGTTCGTTCTAACAGTGTTTTAAGTCCTCTAATCATACTAAAACATGCTAAGGTCATATACTAACATCTTTTAAGACATTAATGCATCCTAAACAACATTAAATCATAAGATTTTATACTTTTCCCCAATTTTATCAAGAACATGAACCCTAGATTTATATCATCACCAAATCCCAGAATTTAATCCGTTTTAATTTCTTCTAATCACAATTATCATGAGAATAATCATCTACCTATCATTCTACATGCAATTCTGTTCAAGATTTTCAAGTTCTAAACTCCAAACTACATGGGTTTTCATATTTCACCAAGAATAAACACAAAATTCAAAATTTTCTAACATGGAAAGAACATTCTTTGAAATTAAATGGAATTAAGTCACTTGACTTGGTTGTCTCTGAGTTTGGTGTAGGTTTGATGAAGATTTTTCTGCAGAATTCCCTCTCTCCAAGCTTCTTCTCCAATGGTGGCTTAAGGTGGCTAGGGTTTGATTTGGGAAACTTAGAAAACTCTTCTAATAACCTACGTAGCCTTCTAGGTTAATATGGTTTGGTTAATGGGCTTAGTGGGTTAAATCCACATCAGATTAAAACTCCCAATTTTCGTCACTTTTAATTCCTCAAAATGTAAAATTACCAAAATACCCTTTAAGTTGCCGGTATGGCCTAAAAATACCCCGGAATCCAAACTACACCCCGGCTAGTGTTTTCTGACTATCTCGACCCTTCCGGACGCGTTGGCGCACTCAAAACGACCATACGGATAATAGAAATAAAACTCACTTCTATAATTAAAATAATATACCACGACGCGACGGTCACACGCGTCTCAACAAAATTTCTAAAATGCCGTATATCAATGTCACGACAAATTTTATAATACCAAATACATATATCATCATATATGCACATAATCAAATACCAACTCGCATCTCGTTAGTATTTATAACCCGAATTAATTTCCAATTAATACGCATTTAATTAATTAATCCCAAAAATAAATATAGCCAAAAGTACGGGGAATTACATACTTCCCCCCTAATAACTGAATTTCGTCCCGAAAATCGAAACTAGAAAGTACCTGCTAAAAATAACTCTGGATAACGTTCGCGCATCTCATCCTCGCGCTCCCATGTGGACTCCTCGAAATTGTGATGTCTCCACTGAACACGCACTAACGGAACTATCTTTGACCGCAGTTTCCTCTCGCTTCGGTCCAAAATAGCAATCGGCCCCTCCTCGTAGGAGCTATCAGGCTGAAGATCGATGTCCTCCACAGCAATGTGAGAATGAGCCAAATTATCTCTAAGGTATTTCCTCAGCGAGGAGATATGGAATACATCGTGAATCCGATGCAAATGCTCCGGTAGTCCAAGTCTATACGCAACCGGTCCGATTCGCTCAATAATAGGAAACGGCCCTATATACCTTGGTGCCAACTTCCCCTTCTTCCCGAAATGCGTAATCCCCTTCATAGGAGATACCCTGGGCAAAACCTGGTCCCCTACTTAGAACTCTCTGAAAAATCTCTTCGCATCAGCATAACTCTTCTGCCTGTCTTGAGCTACCCGAATGCGACTCCGAATCAACTCAATCCTTACTGAAGTATCCTGAATTACTTCCGGCCCAAGCAGTTTGTTGTCTCCCACCTCTAACCAACATGCTGGGGAACGACAAGGCCTACCGTACAATGCCTCAAACGGGGCCATGCCAATAGTGAATTGATAGGAGTTGTTGTAAGCAAACTCCACCAGTGGAAGGTACTGCTCCCATCCACCCCCGAAGTCAATAATGCACATGCGTAGCATGTCCTCCAACATCTGATTTGTGCGCTCAGTCTGCCCATCAGTCTGCGGATGATAAGCCGTACTCAACCGCAATTCCGTGCCCATGGCCTCCTGGAAACTCTCCCAAAACCTCGAAACAAATATCTTGTCTTTGTCAGACACGATATTTAGGGGCACACCGTGAAGTCTCACAATCTCTGAAATGAAGAGCTGGGCATACTGTCCCGTAGTGTAGTCAGTCCTTACGGGTAAAAAGTGAGCGACCTTGGACAACCTGTCCACAATTACCCAAACGGAGTCGTGACCCCTCTGCGACGTAGGCAACCCCGTGATAAAGTCCATGGATATGCTCTCCCATATCCACGCCGGGACCTCCAATGGCTGTAGCAATCCTGCCGGTCTCTGATGATCCACTTTTACAAGCTGACAAGTGGCGCATTTTGAAACGAACTCAGTGATATCTCTCTTCATACCGCTCCACCAATACTGACGTCTCATGTCTTGGTACATTTTGTCCCCTCCGGGATGTACCGTGAACCGTGAGCCGTACGACTCTGCCATCACATCGTGTCGCAATTCCTCCCCTTCCGGAACTACCAATCTCCCATTGAAGTGTAATCTCCCGTCTGAGCTAACGGTATAGGACTCGGCTCCCTCTGCTAGTAATCGAACTATCTGCTCCTGACAGAACGAGTCTTTGGCCTGTGCCCGTACTACCTTCGTGACAATCTGCGGTGTAATGGTCATCACAGACATGAAGGAGCGGGCCACTGCATCCCGGTGTCCCAATTCCTTCCACTTAGCCTTCCAGACCTCTGCCACCTCATCTGTTGGCCTACGGCTCAACGCGTCTGCTACCACGTTAGCCTTTCCCGGGTGATACTGGATGTCAAACTGGTAGTCCTTCACAAACTCAAGCCACCTACGCTGCCGCATATTCAATTACTTCTGCGTGAACAGGTACTGTAGGGACTTGTGGTCCGTGAACAGTTGGAACTTCTCCCCCAAAAGATAGTGCCTCCAAATCCGTAGGGAAAATACCACTACCGCCAACTCCAAATCATGCGTGGGGTAATTCTTCTCATGAGGCTTAAGCTTACGGGAAGCATAAGCTATGGCCTGTCTCTCCTGCTGCAATACACCTCCCAGTCCTTGCAAAGACGCATCGGTGTAAACCAAATACTCAACTCCCGGTCTCGGCAATGCTAACACAGGTGCTGAGGTCAATTTGTCCTTCAATTCATCGAATGCCAACTGACAGGCATCACTCCAGATGTAGGGCACACCCTTACGAGTCAGATGTGTCAAAGGACCTGCTATCTCCGAGAAGCCCCGAATAAACCTCCTGTAGTATCCTGCCAAGCCCAAGAAACTACGAATCTCAGTCGGTGTCGTGGGCTGTCCCCACTCCCTCACCGCTGATACTTTCCCCGGATCAACAGTTATTCCCCGGTCGGAAATGATATGTCCCAAAAACTGGACTTCCTTTAGCCAAAACCCGCACTTCTCATATTTTGCATACAACTCGTTTTGACGAAGTGTCTGCAAAACCTGCCTCAAATGCTCGGCGTGATCCTCCTCTGTCTGGGAGTAAACCAGAATATCATCAATGAAGACAATGACAAACTGGTCTAGGAAATCCCTGAACACTCTGTTCATCAAGTCCATAAACACAGCTGGAGCGTTGGTCAAACCGAAAGGCATAACTCGAAACTCGTAAGAACCATATCTCGACAAGAACGCGGTCTTCGAGACATCCTCCTCCCTGATACGCAACTGATGGTATCCCGATCTCAAGTCAATCTTCGAGAAGAAAGAAGCTCCTCTTAACTGGTCGAATAAGTCATCGATTCGAGGCAACGGATACTTATTCTGTATCGTGACTTTATTCAACTCTCGGTAGTCCACACACAATCTCAGTGAACCGTCCCTCTTCTTCACAAACAAAACTGGAGCGCCCCAAGGTGAGGTACTCCTGCGAATAAAGCCCTGTCCTAACAGCTGCTCTATCTGATCCCGTAACTCCCTCATCTCAGCTGGAGCCATACAGTACGGTGCGCGTGCTATAGGTCTCGTACCCGGTAGCAAATCTATAACAAAGTCTATCTCTCGACTGGGTGGTAAGCCTGGTATCTCCTGAAACACATCCGAATACTCCCTGACTACTGGGATAGAATCTAAAGGAATCACTACCTCCTTAGAGGTATCCTCCTCAATGTAATACAGATGAGCGGTCGATCCTCCCTCTGGGCGAGGCATCGCCACTACAAACATCTCTTGCCCCGGAATGGCAAAAACAATGCTCCCGCTGAAGCAATCAATCATGGCCCTATAAGCTACGAGCCAATCCATCCCGATAATCACATCGTGAACATGCATATCTAATACTAACATGTCTGCAGGTAATACCAAACCACCAATCTCTACCCCCACTCCCCGGCATATAAAGAAAATAAGTGACCCACTCCCCAATGGTGAGTCGACACATGTCACTGTGCTCTCTGCCATGGCTAACAATCCTAAAGCTTTCACGAAGTGTGTAGCTATAAAACAGTGTGTAGCACCCGTATCAAATAACACCCGACCCATAGTGCCATGGATAGGAAACGTACCCTCAATCGCGGGCGGTGCCTGTGGAACTGCAGCCTGGTGGACGTTGTAGACACGTCCATACTGTAGCTGCCCCTGCTAAGCTGGGACTGCTGGAATAGGTGTCAATGCTGCCATCTGTGGCGGTGCGGGGAGAGCGGCGGGAAACATAGGCCTCTGTGGCTCCTGGCGAGCACCCTGCTGCTGCTGCTGTGGGGCCCTGCCCCTATCAGGACAATCCTGTCACTTATGGCCAGTCTTTCCACAAACAAATCACTTTCCTGGGAAGTTCCCCCCTCTCTGCTCCTGATGTCCCCGGCCCTGGTGGCCGTTACCGTTCCTCCCTTGGCCCTGCTGTTCTTGGTGAAACTGCTGCCCATTCTGCCCCTGTTGGCCCTGATGGCCGTTTGGACCCTGATGGACCTGGCAGAAACCTCCATGTCCCTGTCTGTAGTTCCCTGACCGGAACCTCTTATTATCTCCCTGCTGGGAGCCCTGCTCATTCTGTCTCTGCCCCTGACCAGATTGTGCCCCGCTGGCACCATGTCCTCCAATCCTGCCCTGATGGCTAGACTCCCCCGACCTCTTACCCTCGGCCATATGAAAACGGTGGTCCTGGCAGTGTAACAATGCAGCGTTAACCACATCAGAATAGGTGGCCAACGATAGGTTCCCTAGCAGATGCTGACGGATCCTCCAAGTCAACCCGTCCGTGAACTTCTCAATCTTCTTCTTCTCTGTTGGTATCTCATCTGGAACGATATTCAACAGATTCGTGAACTCGGCCTCATACTCGGCCATAGTCTTGCCTTCCTGCTTCAGACTCATCAATCTCCTCCTCATTTCCGTATGAACAGCTGACGAAAAGTACTTGCGGTCGAACCGCACCCAGAACTCCTGAATCGTGAGAGTATCCCTCTCCTCCATGGTGGTAATAGACTCCCACCACTGTAGCGCAGATCCAACTAGCTTGAAAGTAGCTAGCACCTGCTTCTGAACATCCGTGCACTCATACATCCTCAAGTACCTCTGCATGTCCTTCCTCCACTGGCTCGAGACTACTACATCTGAGCTACCTGCAAACTCTGGCGGATGCGCTTTCTGAAAAGCGTCACGTACACGCTCCCAAGCAGACGGGAATGCATTAGCCTGTACTGGCGCGGCAACCGGTGCCTGAGGTGGTGCCTGCTGAACAACGGCAATGGCGGCATTTATCGCTTGGGCTACTATAGCTGCAACCTCAGCGACGTTCATCATGCCCTGAACTGGAGCGAGCTGGGGTTCGGGCGTTGCATCCCTGGGAACTCATCGTGCACGTCGTAGAGGCATCTGAAATAAGAATGAAGTTTATAAGTTCGCAGTTATAAACTTAAAATAGCTGAAGAACATAGCATACATAAAAAGAGTACAACAATCTTAAAATATAGGGCTCTATATCAAAGAAATATAGCGGAAACATAATAACCGTACAGATCCTAAAGGACACTAGAACCTGATGCTCTGATACCACCTGTGACACCCCGACTAATTAAATACCGGGTAGCTACTTCTTTATTAAATTAATTCAAAATGCCAAGTTGGCTCAGTTAATAGCATCACTGTCGAAAACATTTTATTATTACTAACCACCTAGTATTTAAAAAGTAAGTTGCCAAATTTTAATTTAAAGTCTGATTAACATGCAACAAGTGTAATAAAGAAGAATAACACCATTCACCATAAATAAGTAAATAGAACGACCATCACATAACGTAAATAAAGTCTGGAGGAAAAACTCCTCACTACAATCCCATAACTGAAATAAGTAAACCGAAAACTAAAACAGTACATGCCAAAGTCTGAAAACTGAAATGGAAATGTAACTCTAATAGAAATGGGCAACATGCCCTACAACTGATAGATAATGAATCTGGAATCCAAGTGATAGAGGCGTCTACAAGCAAATCCCTGTAGCTTCCACAAACAGCCACAGCTCGTCACCTGAATGAATGTCCTATGCATGGTGTCCTTGTGGCTGGGCACCTAAAATGGTTTTACAAAGAAAAATAGATTTGAAAAGCAAATGGGTCAGAGCCCGAATGTGGAGTTATATTTTAAAAACCTGCAAGTGCTTTAAAAACATTTAAAACATTAAATGCAAAGTACATGTTAGGACGTGAACTCACATGATATTCTCACCTCTCATCTAACTGTGCACTCCTAACGTAAGTACCCATCTATAACGACACAACCCACTAGCTAAGTGACATCATCTCTAGATAGACTATCATAGGTCCTACCCATATTACTCGGTTCTATTAACATTATAATGCTCGTAATTAAGTAGGGGTTTAACGTGAACTCAGATGCTCAAATGCAATTTATATATCACTATCAGTTAACTCATTATATTTCTCGAAGCAATACCGTAATTATATTCCCAACATTAACATGAAGGTTCTTATTAATTAAACGTATATTATTCACATCATAAATATACAATACAAGCACCCCGAGAACTAAGCTGTGGTGCACACATACTCTGCTATCCATCCCGGTACATCACGTACATAAGGATTACATATTCCGAATCTCTCTGGAATAGTTCACAGATAACAACATCACAAACAATGGAGGCGAACACAGTCACATCACATGGGTCACGCACATACCTACGCTCCCACGATCAACGGACTTATTAATATCCCAATAAGTCTTTTTATGACCTATGTTCATCAAGGTAACCAGTCTAAATCCGGGCAACACAAGGATTAGAGGGCCCTAAGCGAACGCAAACCTCCCGTGATAGCAAGTATGGTAGGTATGTCATACACACAATTCATATACCAATACTAAGTAAACACACATCTTAGTACTCCCGTAGTTTAATCGTAGTACATATCGCTTTCTCGTACTAACTTATAATTATCGCAATTTATAATATTCCGGTTTATCATCATACGCGCCATAATCTATTCTCACGTCGTAGTAGACACTCACGTCTCAACCCAAATGGTTCATTGAATTAAATCTCTCGTATATAAATTTACTCCTCGTAATAACCCAAAAGTCCCAAATCTATCCTTACATCATCAAAGTAAGGTTATCTATCTCCTCGAACAAGTTTACGGGACTCAAAAAATCAAAATAGTCCAAAAAGGCCCAAACTGTCAACTCGTTAGAAGTCTCGTTCGAACGAGACTGTTCGAACGAGATCCTTCCGTCAACTCGTTAGAAGTCTCGTTCGAACGAGGCTGTTCGAACGAGATTCCAGTTCGTTCGAACGAACTGTACCTTCTAACGAGATCTCGTTCGAACGAAGTTATCGAACGAGGCTCCCTTTCATTAGAACGACTGGTCATTTCGTTAGAAGCTCGTTCGAACGACCTGGGTAGGGGCTTCTAACGACCTGCCAGTTTCATCCCAGATTTGCCTAATCTCGTTTTTCACCATTTTTAACACCTCAAGTCTTCTCCAAAGTTCGTTCTAACAGTGTTTTAAGTCCTCTAATCATACTAAAACATGCTAAGGTCATATACTAACATCTTTTAAGACATTAATGCATCCTAAACAACATTAAATCACAAGATTTTATACTTTTCCCCAATTTTATCAAGAACATGAACCCTAGATTTATATCATCACCAAATCCCAGAATTTAATCCGTTTTAATTTCTTCTAATCACAATTATCATGAGAATAATCATCTACCTATCATTCTACATGCAATTCTCTTCAAGATTTTCAAGTTCTAAACTCCAAACTACATGGGTTTTCATATTTCACCAAGAATAAACACAAAATTCGAATTTTTCTAACATGGAAAGAACATTCTTTGAAATTAAATGGAATTAAGTCACTTGCCTTGGTTGTCTCTGAGTTTGGTGTAGGTTTGATGAAGATTTTTCTGCAGAATTCCCTCTCTCCAAGCTTCTTCTCCAATGGTGGCTTAAGGTGGCTAGGGTTTGATTTGGGAAACTTAGAAAACTCTTCTAATAACCTATGTAGCCTTCTAGGTTAATATGGTTTGGTTAATGGGCTTAGTGGGTTAAATCCACATCAGATTAAAACTCCCAATTTTCGTCACTTTTAATTCCTCAAAATGTAAAATTACCCAAATACCCTTTAAGTTGCCGGTATGGCCTAAAAATACCCCGGAATCCAAACTACACCCCCGACTAGTGTTTTCTGACTATCTCGACCCTTCCGGACGCGTTGGCGCACTCAAAATGACCATACGGATAATAGAAATAAAACTCACTTTTATAATTAAAATAATATACCATGACGCGGCGGTCACACGCGTCTCAACAAAATATCTAAAATGCCGTATATCAATCTCACGACAAATTTTATAATACCAAATACATATATCATCATATATGCACATAATCAAATACCAACTCGCATATCGTTAGTATTTATAACCCGGATTAATTTCCAATTAATACGCATTTAATTAATTAATCCCAAAAATAAATATAGCCAAAAGTACGGGGTATTACACTTTAATCGAGATTTGAATAAAATTTAAACTAAACCCAAATCAAACATAAATAAAACAAAAATCAAACGTAATTATTCTAAACAAAGTGTTCATTTCTCTCAAACCATAATATGTAAACCCAAAACCTAAATCACGTGTACTATTTGTTAATGATATGATTTTTTTATAAACTAATTGCAATCACGATATGTACCTACTCAATAATCATAAACATTATATTCATATGGATCATGATGCTTTTAAATCAAGTCCATAACAAGAAAAAAGTAAGATAGGAAAATATGATGAATAAACAAGTATTTATGTAGTTTGGCCCTAAATTTATTGCATACGTCCACAAAGGAGGTCCATTTTCACCAAACTGGTTCAGGATTCCGTGGGAGTATAATACAAGCTCTCCACTTGAAGCTCTCAATTTGGAAGATTAACAATAAATAATATGACCTTCCTTGGACCTTTAGATAATATAATGCATTGTAACACCCCACACCGATTCGATATTGGGGTGGCCAGGCGCCGCTGTCAAACTATGCTAGGCGTCATAGTAAAATACCATTCTTAGCATGTGATAGAAGTATGAGACTTAAAAACATTGTTTCCATAAGATATAATGCAATTTATTACAACGGATATAATTATCCAAACCATAAAATCCATCACCATTCTAACTCTAAAATAAATCCAACTCCAAATGATAAATAATAACTCAAATTAAATAATCCAAAAAAAAATCTCAAAAAAAAAAAAAATCATAAACAACCGTGGAATCGAATGGCCCACCAAAATCCACAAATAACCTTCTCATAATTAAAATGACGAAATGAAATCTAAACTACTAAAGCAATAAAGATAAATCTCCAGCTGCACTCCACAAGTATACAATCCATCCTGATGGGTCAGCGCCCACAACATAAATACCAGCTCCTCCTCCCAATTAGGGTCCATTGACCCTGACATAAGTATCATACATGATAAATATGACAATAAATTATTTTAAATTAAACGATATAATAATATGCGGGTAAAGTAAAACATCAGTAAGGACCCACATAGCTAAGTCACTCCACCATTTAAGTCCAATTATGTTATTGCAACATTATATTAAATATTAAATCTTTATCTTACTCAATTTAATTATTCAATTATTCTTATACATGCGATATTACTATAGCCAGTCAAACTTTCTATTGGTCATGCATATACTCTTGTCACATTTAAGTTTCAACATATCACACCCATTCCCCTCACTATAGCGAGTCAACCTAATTTCGTTAGCACTGTACATACTCACGAGGTTCCACGCACGACACGTTACTATAGTCAGTAAACCCAATTATTATTAGCCCTGCACATACTCGTGACGCCAACACACACCATGTCGCTATTACCTGACAACCCAATTATCGTTAGTCCTTCACATGCTCGAGACGTAAATTCATTTTAATTCCCGTTCTTTGTTTTAGTCATTAATTATTAATTTTCGTTCAGGTTCTCTTTATTCTCAATTAGGCCCACCCTTAATTTGGGTACCACAACCTAAAATTATCCCTAGTCCCATATCTAGAGATCAACAAATCATAAGTATCACCTAGTATATCACTTAGGAAGAATACCTACCACAAGTCACCACCTAGTCTCGCACCTAGGCTAACGAGAAACACGTGACGACGTACTCTCTAGCCCCACCCAGAAAATATCCAATCGTACTCACACTCACTAGTCCCATACCTAGAAGTACAAACCACCACAAATTCTAACTACTAGTTCTATACCTAATAAATATAAAACAAGGGTAAAAGTATAATTACCCCCAAATCCCAACGTTTCCGCGGTGTTCAAAATATTAACATGTACAATAATCGCACAAAGCATATTTTTGATGTAACTCTACAATCCTTCAAATTCATCGCAAGATTATAATTTCGTCCAAATTATATTTGTTTAATCATAGTTAATTAAACAAGTTATATTTCAACAAATAACATAAAATTTCATTTTTTCATGCATATTAAAATCTCACACAACCATAATTCAATTCTACAACCTACACATCATTAACGTGATTGTACGAGTCAAAATCCATATATAAATTCATATTGTTCATTTTATTACACGAAACGTCCCACAATTTTATCGAAATCCCAATCTCTAATCGAATCATTTGATTGTTTCAAGTCTTAATTATATTTATAGAATTGAATGAAAATATCCTTATAAGTACTTTCACTTTTCCTAATTAGTTTTTCTAATTTATTTTAGGAAAAACACCATTTATTAAAGTTTAGGCAATATCTAAAATGCATATCACTTAAAGGGAATAATAGAAGTATCCATGCCTGTAAAGAAGTCATCTCAAAAATCTGATTATGCGGCTGCGTTCCTCTCGCAAAAATAGAGAAAGACATGTTCATGGTCGTTCTTGAGAAAACTTGATTTAGATCTTCAAAACTTAGGTTTGAAACTTGTGTTTAATGGGGTTTAGATTTTGTAGAAGAGGGGAGATAATATTTTCGGAGGCTACGACTTTTTGGGAAGGATTAAAAGTTTTAAAAAGCCTAAACCCTTTGTCATTTTATTTTTAAGAAAAGAAAAGAATTTGAGTCCCAAGCAAACTCTAAAAGAAATCCCACCTATCGCATTACTGCCGGTGCGAAGCGGTTTGCCCATAGGGCCGAACTGGTTCGGTCGACCTGACAATCCAAGGTCCCCATGATTATATATATAAAACAAGAAATTTTAAATTTTAAATCCCGATTTAAAAATCAACTTAGAACTTTATTTTAAATTATAAAAACTAACATTTTTGAATGCTAAAATTAAATAAATTTCAAAAAAAAATTTCCCCAAATTTTTAATATAGAGAAGATTTTTACGGCTCAAAATCATGGGGTGTTACATGCATTTATTTATAGTTGGGTGTGGGTGTGAGGTGCAAAGTTAAAACTAGCAAGGGAACAAAGGGGGCCATGGCCCCCCTTAAACTTCGAGAAACTTGAATTGATCTGATGAAGTTGTTATCATAAATTAGTATCAAACCGCAAGTGTTCTCCTAATCCATTAACTCAAATATCTATAAAGTGAGATAGGGAGTGAGGGAAAAGACTTTTTACTCTTCTTACTCTTTACCCTCACTATTTGAATTATAAATTTATTATGTAATTAGAAACTTAATTTTGAAACCTTACCTAATCTTAACTGTAATAAATTTTTACTCTTAAATTCACCTTAATTATAATTTTTCCCCTAATTGCAAAAACTTAAATTGCAATTTTTTATTATTTTAATTATAAAAATCAATTTTGACTTTTTAATTAACTCCAATTGCATTATTTTAGATTAATCAAATGTTAAAGGAGACTCATTATATTGGTAAACGTATTTAACTTGTAATGTTTTAAATATTTATGAAAATAGATATTTTTTATTCAAAATTTACATGAATGATCCTATTATACTGATTGAATTATTTTTGACTATTTATTTTAATATATTTTACTGGAGCAGGAAATTCATATTAAATAACGAGAGTGTCTCTAATAGAAATGACAACATATAATTGACTCAATTTAGTTTAGTAATTAACTGTTTTTGTGTTACAACATTACAAGAAAACAACAAGATTCATGATGCATACATATTATGTTGTTCGAAAAAAATGTTTCATAATAATTTTTTTTGCCCCCAAAGACTAAATCCTGGTTTCGTCCCTGAGGTGATAGGATGTGGTCGTAGGGGGACATGTTCCTTCCAGTGGTAGAGAGTGGTAAAGGAAGGTGGATGGTCACGAGTTAGTTAGTTAAGATGGATTTTAAAATTCTCTTCTATCATTTTCATCGTTTATAAGTTTTGACGTAGACATCATATAGTCACACGGGGGGCAAACTATTAATGGTGAGATTGCGATGTCAATCATTAGCTTAGGAATTCTAGACCTTCGGTTTTTCTTGGACCAAGGAGATCATGTATTTGGTCGTTGGCAAGAGGTTTACACCTTAAAGGTGGATGAGACCAACCTTATTTAGCCACAACCTCATAAAAATTGACCATATATCTTTGTCTTTTCCATGATATAACAATTCCCCTTCCAACTTCATCTTAGGATCTCTTATTGTAAGGGTAATGGGTTTGACTTTACATAATAATAGGTACCTTACTTGTCTCTTCTTGTCCTAGACCATTAACCCTCTTAAGGTTCTTGGTGGGGACGTGCTAGCCGTTATGTCTCAGAACTTGAGTATGTTATAGCTTGACAACCCATTCACGCCACGTGTTGGTCTCTTCTAAGGTCAGGTTGGTATGTGAATTGAAGCCCAATTCAAGATTTCCTCTTTATCGTTTCTTGATCATTTATTAGCGTGAAACCCCCTCCATGTACATAATTTATCATCTAGATTATTTTTTCATAAAATCTTCATGTTTGTATTTTTTTGGATTTTAAAGTAAATTATTTCATTTTTTCAATTCCCCGTTGTTCTACCACCAGTTTTTAGAAATAAAGTATTATTTTCCTCATATTTTTATTGAATTTGGTAATATTTTCCTCTTAATGGGTTTTCTGCTTTCGGTATTGGGTTTTGTGGATTTAGATGTCATATATAGGGCTAAAAAAATTGGGGTTGTATGGGGCCTCATTTGTTTACACAAACACACGTATCAACTTGCACATGCACAAGCACGCACACACACACACACACACACACACACACACACTCATATATATATATATATATATATATATATATATATATGTGTGTGTGTGTGTGTGTGTGTGTGTAGAAATGAGTGATGCACACCCTAATAACACATTATTTGAACAAATTAGGTGAATGGTAGTTACTCACCCCCTCGTTTTGGTACCAAGGAAAATCCCTAAGTTTTCACACATGATACCTCTTAATATCATGGTTTTGCACCTTCGGTTTGTTGTTACTATTCGAGTGGCCCATAGTTTAAGGATTCCAGGTGTGCTATTGATTTATATTAGGAATATGTCGGATGAGGGTTTTTCCAACACCTTTGTCCATATAATTTATGTTCTTCTAAACCTCATAATCTGTTATCCTAGCTTATTAAGTCCAATCTTTGGGATGTGCCTGATTTGTAATACCCAATATTTTTTATGAATTAAATAGATGATTATTTAATAATTAATTAATATTTACTCAAATAATTTAACGGGTAGTTTATATGAAGAACATAACAAATTTATGTTTTTGTCTTATAGAATTAAAGGTAGGTTTGAATTATTCAAGGATTAAGACTTATTTAGAATCAATTTCTAATGTCAATAGGGTGTTTTAGGATTCGTGGGAGCTTTGTCAAACTCTTTATGGAAATTTAGGACTGTAGGATTTGAAGTCTGAGGCTGAAGGTTGGAGATAGGGTCAAAACGACGTAGTTTTGGGCGTTTTTGGGTTTAAGCAGCTATAACGGGAAGGAGTAGCCACTATAACGGGTAGGAAGGGATGTTATAATAAGTATGGGTTACTATTGCGGGGTCCCAAGGGCTTTACAGAGGAAGTGAGTGGGAAGGGGATTTTTGGAGGAATTTTCTTTTATATTTTTATGTTTAAGGGCTGTAAAATGCAAAAAATCCCAGGGTGGGCACAAAGACAATTTTATTTCCAAGCATAGAAAACCCAATTTTAAACTAGTTTTATCTTTTTATCCTAAACATGCAATTATGTGATAAAATAAATAAAATAAACTAAGCATTCACCAAAGGAAAAGTTTCAGGTAAAAAGCCCTTTCGGGTGAAATCTTTATTCACTTTAGAAATCTACAAGACTATCGATTTACAGACTACTCGATAACCGTCACAAGTATAACGTGCTAATCTTTCCAATTCTCTATAGAATAACTATGATCCTTACAAAAAGCACAAGTCTGCAGTCCTCCGTCAGCCTCAGCCTTCTTCTTCAGCTGTGAGTCCCCTCATGTATCAAAAGTCAGCCATGGAGATGCCTTCTCCACAAAGGTGTATGAAATAATACAAAATTTTCTAGGGTTTAAACAAATTAACAAGAACAATATTCTAGGATGTTTGTTGTGAATTAATAAGTGTTTTAGAACACTAAAACATGAAAAACTTTCGCAAAACTTATGCATAAACGAATCTGGCAAAAGTCTTTAAATGTTTTGAATATGAAACAGGTATTTATAGGATGTTCACAAAATTCGAGGCGAAGTGGTCATTCGAACGACATCTTCAGATCATTCTCATCTCGTTCGAACGAGATGTGTTTCGCTTCTAACGACCTCAAGAAAAACAAAAAAAACTAAGCCCTTGATTGATCACCATTTAAAAACAAATAAAACAACCTTCCAACAACATTGCAATGTCGTTTGAACGAGATTTATAGATAAAGTTTTTTATCCTTTTCCAAATGAAAAATCCTGTTCGTCTTTGGTAAAAATAAAACATCCCAAACATAATTTTATGAATGAATTCAAACTCTAAATTGTTTTATACCTTTACGGGATGTCGGGAAGTCTTTAAACTAGGAGATGCTCGAGTTTGATTTGTCTTGACGGTGCGTGATGATTTGTAACGGAATATGATAAACGAACCTAAAGTTATGCTATGAACAATGTTTGAAAAATTATTCTCACAAATCTCCCCCTTTGCCTATTCATGTACAAAACAAACATACATAATTTGTAGATACCCCATTCTGTTACCCCTTAAACTCTCCTTAGGTCCCGAGCACCTCCCGTCATCACCACAAACCCAGGTCATTCCCCGAGTACTGACCTAGAAGCCATCTGGCGCTCCCAGGCTCCGTTTGACCAAAAGTCAAAGTCTTTAGCTCGATCGAGACTGAATGAATCTTCAAAGGGCACTGAAACCCCTTTCCAACGATCCATCCTGTGCGCGATTTCGACTTACAATGCGGAAGAACGACCCGTTTTCCCTCAAAACTCAATCAGGAGGCCACCGGGTGCTCCCGGGCTCCGTTTGACCTAAATCAAAGTCTTCATATCGATTGAGACTGAAAGAATCTTCAAATGTCATTAAAACACCATTCCAACGATCCGTCCCGTGCACGATTCCGACTTACGATACGGATGAACAATCCATTTTAATCTGAGAGGTCACCGAATGCTTCCAGGGCCCGTTTGACCAAAGTCAACTCCCGAACCAGATCAAACTCTTTGGAATGTCGAATTACATCTCCTAACCTTTCTAACAGTCCACCCCATGCACGATTCTGACGTACCATGCCAACGAATGATCCGTTTGCATTCGACGATTCCCCGTCCAATGGACTGACAAATGCTTCCGAGCCATATTTGACCCAAAGTCAACTCCAGAACCCAGGAGCAGTCATAAGTACTTTTGAAGCTCTCTGAATTAATTTTCCAACGGTCCATCCCATGCATGATTCTGATCAACGATTTGCGTTCTCTGGCCAATTTTTTGAAAAGGCCTGAAAAATACTTCCAAACGGCAGGTTCCAGACCCTGCCTGTCGGCAGGTGCCGATAGGCAGGACCAGGTCTATGCCGATCGGCAATGACCTAGGCCTATAAAAAGGAGGTCAAACCTCACTTGCAAGAGGAGCCCAAATCTGATAGATATCACTCTCAGCAAATCCAGAAAACCTCTCTCTAAGTCAGCGTGATTTCTACACCCAAATCCCTTTCCAACCTTCACTTTTCATCATCCTTTTCATCAAACTTGGTGAATTCACTATACCCCATCATCATCCAAGTCTAAGGACTTCTCTCCAACATTCAAGATCAAGCTCAAGATCTCCAAGAAGGTCCAATTTTCTCAACTCTCTCCTTAAATTCTCATAAATTTGCAATAACTTGTTTTATTACTTAGCCCTTTTATTATATAATCTCACACATCCTAATATACTTTTTATTTAGTATTATTTCACATATTTTATTTTCATATAAATAAAAACCCAAAAAATAAGAAAAAGAGGGTTTGCTCATAAATTCCAAACGGAAATTCTCATACTTTTCTTACACTTTTCTCACAACTATAACACTTCCCCCCCCCCCCCCCCCCCACACACACATAAGAGAGTCCTCGGTTGGATTTATGGGATAAACCCCACCCCTCATTTTGTATGCGAACTACGTGGACTTTGATGCCTCTATAGGCTACGTAGGTGTCTCGGGGTAAAACTCGAGACTCGAGTCCTATTTTTACTTTTTCTCTCATTTTCTATTTTCTCTAAACTCTGCTTTCTTATATTATATATATCAAGGTTCTAAAAAATGCGGGGCGTGAGTGAGGCGTGGATGCCAAGCCTTAAGCCTTAAGCCTTAGAAGCCTAGACGGGCCTTGGCGTAAAAAGGCGTGAAAAGGCGTTTAGGCATTTTTAATATATTTTAATATTTTTTGACTATGACAAGGCTATTTAAAATACTAAATTGGTACATACCTTAAAACATGTCTAAATCTTTGTAAATTAAAATACTATTTTTTAAAAATAAAATAAAAAGACAAAAAAAATGTGTCTTTTCACGCCTTACTTCTAAAAAACTCGCGTTTTTTCACGCCTTATCCCAAAAAATGCTCGTTTTTTCACGCCTTGCCCCAAAAAACGTTGACCATCATTGACCACGCCTAGGGCCAAAGCTTGGCGTATCTAAAAAGCCTCGCGCCTTGGCGCATTTTTTAGAACACTGATATATATACATATATTTGTTCTTAGTGGCGTATTATTCCACATGCATTGTCGTTTCATCATAACGGCCAACGTAAGGATAATCGCGTAAATCCTATTTTCTAATATTATTTTTATACCTTCCTACGGATAACTCTTTTTATCTCTTCCATGATACAAGTCGAGGATTCCTATCTCCACTATATATACACACACACACATATCACGGGAAAAATAAAGGAAAATAACAAAAATCCATGAGAGACATACAAAACCAAAAATGATTCGAAAAAGGTCCGGAGGCTAAGTTACGAAATAGGAAGGTGTTAGGCACCCATTCCGCCCTTTCGATCTCTCATGGATTTTTGTTATTTTCCTTTATTTTCCCCATGATATGTGTGCCTGTGTATATATAGTGGAGATAGGAATCCTCGACATGTATCATGGAAGAGATAAAGCGAGTTATCCGTAGGAAGGTATAAAAATAATATTAGAAAATAGGACTTAAGCGATTATCCTTACGTTGACCGTTATGATGAAATGACAACTCACGTGGAATAATACGCCACTAAGAACATATATATATATATATATATATATATATATAAGAAAGCAGAGTTTAGAGAAAATAGAAAATGAGAAAAAAAGTAAAAATAAGACTCAAGTCTCGGGTTTTACCCCGAGACGCCTACGTAGCCTATAGAGGCATCAAAGTCCATGTAGTTCGCATGCAAAACGAGGGGTGGGGTTTATCCCATAAACCCAACTGGGGACTCTCTTATTTGTGTGTGTGTGTGTAGAAAAAGTATTTTAGTTGTGAGAAAAGTGTAAGAAAAGTATGAGAATTCCCGTTTGGAGTTTATGAGAAAACCCTATTTTTCTTATTTTTTCGGTTTTTATTTATATGAAAATAAGAGATGTGCAATAATACTAAATAAAAATTATATTAGGATGTGTGAGATGAGATAATAAAAGTGCTAAGAAATAAAACAAGTTATTGCGAATTTATGAGAATTTATGGAGAGAGTTGAGAAAATTGGACCTTCATGGAGATCTTGATCTTGATCTTGAATGTTGGAGAGAAGCCCTTAGACTTGGATGATGATGGAGGATAGTGAATTCACCAAGTTTGATGAAAATGATGATGAAAAGTGAAGGTTGGAAAGGGATTTGGGTGTGGAAATCACGCTGACTTCGAGAGAGGTTTTCTGGATTTGCTGAGAGTGATATCTATCAGATCTGGGCTCCTCTTGCAAGTGAGGTCAGGCCTCCTTTTTATAGGACCAGGTCATTGACGATCGGCATAGACCTGGTCCTTACTATCGGCACCTTCCGATAGGCAGGGTCTGGAACCTGCCGTTTGGTAGTATTTTTAGGCCTTTTCGGAAAATCGGCCGCAGAACACAAACCGTTGATCAAAATTGTGCACGGGATGGACCGTTGGAAAGGTAATTTAGAGACCTTCGAAAGTACTTGGACTGATCCCCGGTTCAGGAGTTGACTTTGGGTCAAATATGGCTCAAAATCATTTATCAGTCCATTGGACGGGGAATCATCGGACGCAAACGGATCGTTTGTCCGCATGGTACGTCAGAATCGCACACAGGGTGGACCTTAGAAAGGTTTGGAGAAGTACCTCGACATTCCAAAGAGTTTGATCCGGTTCGGGGAATTGAGTTTGGTCAACCGAGCCCTGGAAGAATTTGGTGACCTCTCAGAGTAAAACAGATCGTTCGTCCGTACCGTAAGTCAAAATCGCGCACGGGATGGACCATTAGAAAAGGGGTTTCAGTGACCTTTGAATATTCATTCAGTCTCGGTCGAGATGAAGACTTTGACTTAGATCAAATGGAGTTCGGGAGCACCTGGTGGCCTCCTGATTGAGTTTCTAAGGAAAACGGGTCATTCGTTCGCATGGTAAGTCAGAATCGCGCATGAGATGGACCGTTGGAAAGGGGTTTCAGTTCCCTTTAAATATTCATTTAGTCTCGGTGAAGCTGAAGACTTTGACTTTTGGTCAAACGGAGCTTGGGAGCGCTCGATGGCTTCTAGGTTAGTACTCGGGGTATGACCTGGGTTTGTGGTGATGATGAGAGGTGCAAGGGACCTAAGGAGAGTTTAAGGGGTAACAGAATGGGGTGTCTACAAAGCCCCTCGACGGGTGAGTTTGGAACAAATGCTAGCCGTCGAATAGACACCGCATGATGCTTTTGAGGGAGGATGACCGATTTAGAGGGTCAAGGATGATTCTGAGGACCTAATGAGGATGACCAATTCAGGGGGTGAGGTCAATTCTGAGGACCTAAGGCAATGAGGATGACCAATTCAGGGTGTTGAGGTCAATTCTGAGGGCCTAAGGGATGGTTTGGAGGAAAGGTTTATGCCAATTCCTGAGGAGGTGCTGGGGATGACCGATTTTGCGGGTCGGAGCCAATTTTGAGGGTTTAAGGATAAGATGACCAATTCTGCGGGTCGTAGCCAATTCTGCAGGCTTAAGTAGAGGTGACCAATTCTGTGGGTCAAAGCCAATTCTGAGGACTTAAGGATGAGATGACCAATTCTGCGAGTTGAAGTCAATTCTGCGGGCTTAAGGTGAGATGACCAATTCTGCAGGTCGAAGCCAATTCTGTAGGCTTATGGTGACGATCCAAGATCGAGGTCAATTCTGACCTAAGAGAGGTAATGATCGAGGACCGAGGTCAATTCTGACCTAAGAGAGGTGATGATCCAAGACTGAGGTCAATTCTGACCTAAGAGAGGTGACGATCGCGGACCGAGGTTTGTTCTGACCTAAGAGAGTCACTACACCAAAAACAGGAATCTGGCACGGTTTTGAACTGTGCCAGAATCAGGTGTTCCAAAATGGCCATTTTTTTCTGGCACGGCTCAAAAGTGTGCCAGATTTGGCCAAACAGGAACACTTCTGGTACACTTTTAAACCGTGCCAGAATTTGATATTTCTGGCACACTTTTGGCACAGTTTTTAACTGTGCCAGATTCAGCAAAATAGGAACACTTCTGGCACACTTTTAAACCGTGCCAGAATTTGATATTTCTGGCACACTTTTGGCACAGTTTTTAACTGTGCCAGATTCAGCAAAATAGGAATACTTCTGACACACTTTTAAACCGTGCTAAAATTTGATATTTCTGGCACACTTTTGGCACAATTTTTAACTGAGCCAGATTCAGCACAGTTTAAAAAAATTTGACACAGTTCAAAACCGTGCCAAAATATGATACACTTTTGCCATGGTTTTGAACTGTACCAATTTTTTTTTAATAAAAAAAAATTATTTGAAAGCACAAAATCGACAAATTAATAATATTGCGCGTTATTAATAAACTAATGTACATACAAACTTCAAAATATTACAAATCTTTAACAGCTCACAGGTCCAAAAAAAATTGGGCAGAGTTTTCTCTATTTTCTGGACATTCCAAAACCTGTTAATACAAAGCCTACCTAACATAAAGCCCGCACGGCCACAAAATATAACAATTAACTTACAAAAGCCCTCATGGCCATAAAAGTCAATAATAAAACAACAAAAGACCGTACGGTCATGACAAAAAAAATGGAATCATTAATAAACCCCTTGTTGTAAACCATTGAGTTCTTTGTGTGTTCCACGTGAATAAAAGCCAACGCTAAACTGTTATCCTGCAAAAAAAAATAGAATACAAAAAAATTACGATATCAGTAACCCAATAATTTATAAAAAAAAATACTCAAAACAAAAAAATTACATATATGAGTGAAAATTATCGTCATACTTACAAACCGGGAGATCCTGGACTACACGGTCAGTTCCTACAAGTTACATTAGTCCCGTGCGAGGTGTTCGTGCCTACTACGGGGTCATTTGGGGGCCGGTTTGGGTTTTCACCCTTTAACGGCATGATTTTAACTAAGTGTGATTTTGGAAAATTATCATCATACTCTCAAATCGGGAGACCCGAGACTACACGGTCAGTTCCTACAAGTTACATTGGTCCCGTGCGAGGTGTTCGTGCTTCCTACGGGGTCGTTTGGGGGCCGGTTTGGGTTTTCACCCTTTAACGGCATGTTTTCAACTAAGTGTGATTTTTGCAAATTATCGTCATACTCTCAAATCGGGAGACCCGATACTACGCGGTCAGTTCCTACAAGTTACATGGGTCCCGTGCGAGGTGTTCGTGCCTCTTACGGGGTCGTTTGGGAGCCGATTTGGGTTTTCACCCTTTAACGACATGTTTTTAACTCTAAGTGCGATTTTTGCAAATTATCGTCATACTCTCAAACCGGGAGACCCGGGACTATACGATCAGTTCCTACAAGTTGCATTGGTCCCGTGCGAGGTGTTCGTGCCTCCTACGGGGCCGTTTGGGGGCCGTTTTGGGTTTTCACCCTTTAACGGCATGTTTTTAAGTTTAAGTGTGATTTTTGCAAATTATCGTCCTATTCACAAACCGGAAGACCCGGGACTACGCGATCAGTTCCTACAAGTTACATTGGTCCCGTACGAGGTGTTCGTGCCTCCAACAGGGTCGTTTGGTGGCCATTTTGATTTTTCACCCTTTAACGGCATATTTTTAAGTTTAAGTGTTTATTTTTGCAAATTATCGTCCTATTCACAAATCGGGAGACCCGGGACTACGCTGTCAGTTCCTACAAGTTATATGGGTCCCGTGCGAGGTATTGGTGGCTCCTACGGGGTCGTTTGGGGGCCGGTTTGGGTTTTCACCCTTTAACGGCTAGTTTTTAAGTCTAAGTGTGATTTTTGCAAATTATCGTCATACTCTCAAACCGGGACACCGGGTACTACGCGATCAGTTCCTACAAGTTGCATTGGTCCCGTGCGAGGTGTTCATGCCCCCTACGGGGACGTTTGGTGGCTGGTTTAGGTTTTCACCGTTTAATGGCCTGTTTTTAAGTCTAAGTGTTATTTTTCCAAATTATCGGCGTATTCTTAAATCGGTAGACCCGAGACTACGCGGTCAGTTCCTATAAGTTACATTGGTCCCGTGCAAGGTGTTCGTGCCTCCTACGGGGTCGTTTGGGGGCCGATTTGGGTTTTCACCCTTTAATGGCATGTTTATAAGTTTACGTGTGATTTTTACAAATTATCGTCCTATTTACAAACCGGGAGACCCGAAACTACGCGGTCAGTTCCTACAAGTTACATTGGTCCTATTCGAGGTGTTTGTGCCTCTTACGGGTCTGTTTGGGGACTGGTTTGGGTTTTCACCCTTCAACGGCTTGTTTTTAAATTTAAGTGTTGATTTTTTCAAATTATCGTCATATTCTCAAACCGAGAGACACGTGACAACGCGGTCAGTTCCTACAAGGTACATTGGTCCCGTGCGAGGTGTTCGTGCCCCCTACGGGGACGTTTGGTGGCTGGTTTGGGTTTTCACCCTTTAACGGTCAGTTTTTAAGTCTAAGTGTTATTTTTCCAAATTATCGTCGTATTCTCAAACCAGGAGACCCGGGAGTATGCGGTCAGTTCCTACAAGGTACATTGATCACGTGCGAGGTGTTCGTGCCACTTACGGGTCCGTTTGGTGGCTGGTTTGGGTTTTCACCCTTCAACGGCTTGTTTTTAAGTATAAGTGTTGATTTTTTGCAAATTATCGTCGTATTCTCAAACTGGGAGACCCGTGACTACGCGGTCAGTTCGTACAAGTTACATTGGTCCCGTACGAGGTGTTCGTACCTCTTACGAGGCCGTTTGGGGACTGGTTTGGGTTTTCACCCTTCAACGACTTGTTTTCAAGCCAAATCAACATATTTTGAAATTATCGTCATATTCTCAAATAGGGAGACCGCGACTACGCGGTCAGTTCGTACAAGTTACATTGGTCCCGTTCGAGGTGTTTGTGTCTCTTACGGGGACGTTTGGGGGCTAGTTTGGGTTTTTACCCTTTAACGACCTATTTTTAAGTTTTAAGTGTTGATTTTTGCAAATTATCGTTATATTCTGAAACCGGGAGACCTGTGACTACGCGGTCAGTTCGTACAAGTTACATTAGTCCCGTGCGAGGTGTTCGTATCATTTGTTTATTCGTTAAATCCAACATCTTTTAACATTTAAAGTAAACTCAACAACAACAGCAAATTCCAAAACCAAACCACCAGCAAATCCCTTCCACCAATTTAACTAAATAAGCTCATAAAGTAAGCCATGAAGTGATTTTCAAAGTTTAAAATGAATGATCAGATATAGAATGAAAGAGACAAACTATAAATGTTGAGTAGAAATAATTCATTGCATTTTAAAAGGTTAATAAATGGATACTAAATAATAGTTACCTGTAGTTACTTGATTAAGATTGGATGGAGCTGGAGGTGCTCAAAACAAGAAGCTCCATTCTTTGTATGGTTTTGCCTTCAAGTATAAACTTGGGATCTCCTGCCTACTCACAAAAATCCATATGTCCATTACATATAAGAAGATATCAGAAAGGCAAATGGTTCAATATATAATGAAATAAATAAATATTCACATTAACAACACATCGAAATATATGTATATTTTAAAGCAGACAATGCTTTAAATTATCCTATTAGTCTTATTGTATGCAACTTGTTTACAAATACAATCCTTTAGTCAATCATATTCACATCAACAACACATCATATATATATATATATATATATATATATATATATATATATATATATATATATATATATATATATATATATATATATATATATATATATATATCAGTGCATATCTACTGAGAATGATGTCATGTGAACTTTGCACATTGCGACGCATATCAGACTTAAGGTATAGAAAACTTTGAGTAAATACCTTCATGATTGAAACATTCATGAAACAAACGCTTCAAGAATTCATAATTAGGTCGTTGATCGAATGGCAATAATGGAAGTATGATGCAAACTCCACTGGGTGAGACTTGCATAAAACCTTCAAAAAGAACATAATTTATAGCACAGTTGAAAATCCAATCAAAAAGATAAGTTGTATAAAACATACCTCAACGGGAGTTGATAACTTCTTCTCGCATATTTTTTCATACTTTTTCTTCGTTGTAACAGCTTTTAAATGCTGCCACCCTGCCATGAAATGCTACAAAGGGTCCTGTTAAAAGAGTATACAACTGGCTTAAACACATTATGTATTATGGAAAGAAATAAATATGAAACAATAAAATACAAGAGGCTCAGTCGTAAAAAAGGAATTGCTTTACAACCTCAAAAAGTGTTCTACAACAACAAGCCTACTAACATTCACAAAAAGAGAACCCAGTCATTAAAGATTGCAGCATTTTAGAAATTGGAGCCAACCACGTTCTATATTATTGTTGAGTAATTTATGATGAAAACTAATTCACAATATTTTGAGTCAAAAACTAATAATTCATAGCACTAATTTTAAACATGATATAATCTAACCCCAGATAAGTAAAACAAGAGCTCCTTTTATTTACTCTCCTTTTGGATAAAATAATTTGAAATTTCAATACCCACACATTATTTTAGCAGCTGATTTTTAAACTGATGGAATTTTGTTGAAGATTGTTTTTATCAGACGACTAAAGTGAAAGCTTATAATGTATTGTTTCTAAAATGCATTGAAAAAGTTATGAAAAAATAAAACATAAAGAGGTGAGCAAATAAAAAGAACTCTTGTCCATCATTTAACAAATAAAAAACTACCAAACAAATAGTCAACAACAAGATCCAACTTTTACCACCAAACTAATTTTTTGGATTTTTTTGCAATTTTTAACCCTAAAAATGTTGAGGTAATAATTACCTAAATTTGGATTCCTAAACTTTTTTTGGATTGTTTTTACTTATTTCTCCATGACTTCCTATAATTACAACAATTTCAGACTAGTTTTAAACACAAATTTTAAACTGTTTTAAACACAAATTTCAAACTTCAAATTGTTTAATACAAATTACAAATTCGAACACAGTTTAAACACAACTTTGTTTATTCAAACTGTTTTAGCACAAATTTCACGTGGACATGGATACACAAATTTCAACACAATATAAACAGAAATTTCAACACAATTTAAACACAAATTTCAAATTTTGTTGATTAACAAATAAAAAAGATAAAAAAACATACCTGTGTTGGCAACAGGTATGTTGCAATTTGCTGTTGCTGTTTGAGAGAGAGGTACGGTGTGAGAGCCTAGCTCCGGTGACCGGTTGAGAGGTCCGGAGATCCGATGAGGTTGAGAGAGAGAGAGTTCCGGTGAGGTTGACAGAGAGAGGTCTGGTGTGAGAGCCTAGGTCCGGTAAAACCCCTATATTTTTTTTTTCTAAAATTGAACTAGGGCGGCCGCCCCCACCTCGGCTTGGGGTGGATCCTCCCCTGCCACCAACACGACCCAGTTTTTCAAAAACCCTAGGCTCTACCACCGCCGCTGCTACCAGAGTAACCACACGATCACCGCCGCTCTTCTTCTCCTAGTACTGGTCGTAATCATTGAGGCGATTAGGGATTTGTGTGTGAGAGAGAGAGCGGGAGACAAAGAGAGCGGGAGGCGAGCGGGAGAGAGGAAAGAGAGCGGGAGAACAAAAATCATTAAGGGTATTAATTTTTTTTAGGATATTTATATTTGAGTGAAGTGTTCTCAAATTTGTCACACTTTTAAATAGTGCCAAAATTTGGCACGGCTTAAAAGTGTGCCAGATTATTATTAAACAGTGCCAAAATTTGGCACGGCTTAAAACTGTCCCAGATTTTTGATATCAAGGTGTGCCAATTTGGTGTTTTTGATGTAGTGAGTTGACGATCCAAGATTTAGGTCAATTCTGACCTAAGAGAGGTGACGACCGAGGAGCGAGGTCAATTTTGACCTAAGAGAGGAGCTGATCTAAGACTGAGGTCAATTTTGACCTAGGAGAGGTGATGATCGAGGATCGAGATCAATTCTGACCTAAGAGAGGTGATGACTGAGGACCAAGGTCAATTCTGACCTAAGAGAGGTGACGACCGAAGACCGAGGTCAATTCTGACCTAAGAGAGGTGACGATCCAAGATCGAAGTCAATTCTGACCTAAGAGAGGTGACAATTGAGGATCGAGTTCATTCTGACCTAAGAGAGGTGACGATCCAATACCGAGGTCAATTTTGACTTAAGAGAGGTGACAATCTAGGACCGAGGTCAATTATGACCTAATAGAGGTTACAATCCAAGACCGAGGTCAATTCTGACCTAATAGAGGTTACGATCCAAGACCGAGGTCAATTCTGACCTAAGAGAGGTGACGGCCGAGGACCGAGATCAATTTTGACCTAAGAGAGGTGACAATCCAAGACCGAGTTCAATTCTAACCTATATTTCCTTTGGGACAATCAGGGATTATACTGAGAGTAAATATTGGACTTTGGATTCCGCTGGGGAATAACGAATGAGCCAGGGAAAATATAGTGTCCTCCGGAGTTCCACTAGGTGAAATCCTTGTGATTTTGGGGATTTTTGCAGAGGAAAGGCAAGTTTGATGCCGTAAACTCCATTGGGAAAGTGATTAGGTGGTCCAGGGTTTGGATGTATTGCTTGAGACCTTTGGGGCATAGGGGGTGATCTTTAGAGATCCTCCAGGGAGGTTGTTGGGAGGAGTTTTAATTGGTTTTTGAGAGTTTCACTAGGGAAATGGGGGTTCTGCTTAAGGGAGTGTGAAATTTCCTTGGTGAAAATGTTCTAAATCCTTCTTGGGACTTTTAGGAATTTTCTGAGAATTTTTCAGGGCTTTCTAGTATTTTCTTGGAATTTTTGTACGAAATTTTAAGGTGGGTGCTGGTCGGCATGGTGTAGAGGGTGCCATTTGGCAGTGGCACATACTTTTGGACTGCCTTCGAAAGGTAAGGGGTCAGTGCCGATCGGTGGGTGGGGGGTCAATGTCGATCGACATGACCCTTGGCATCCTATATAAAGGGGTGAATTCCCCTCCTTTTTCATAGCTTCTTTCTTTGTTTCTTTATGCGATTTTCCTCTGCAAATTGTTTTAGCATTCCGATCTTTAAGAAATGGCTGCCTTTGTGAGCACTTCAGTGCATAGGGAATGGTTGACTGTTGATGACTAGGCGAACGTGGAGTGGAGGGCCAGTGCGCCTCTTGCTTTAGGGAATGAGAACTCCTTTGATTCATTTGAGCCGGTTACGGATGAGCGAACCTTGCTACGAGATCCATCTCGTTATCGCTCCTCGAGGGTCGTGAACCCTGGCGGTTATGTAAGTAACCTGACCTTTGGCATTCTTCTCCTTTTAGTGATTTTTTTCCTTCTTGAATTTTGTAAAAGTTTCTTCTTTTGACAGTCTGATATCTCTTTGAAGAACATGCGTGACCGCGGGACGACGAGTCTTAAGGATGTATGGGAGCATCTTTCACCTATGGTGTGTTGGGTGGTATCCTCAGCGAGTTTTGGGAGGTTGGAGTCTGCGCTGGATGAGACGCCTCGTTCGATAACTATCTAATGTGATCTGGGGGAGAGATAGTGGGATATTACCCACACCTTCCATTTTGGCTTTGGGGAGATGACCATGACTCCCATAGACGTGCAGCAGCTTTTGGGCCTGGATTACGATGGGGAGCAGATAGAGGTGGATCGCTCTCTGAGAATGAGACCAGAGGCGGTGAGGGAGTCGCTTGACGATGTAGGGAGGATAGTCACTGGGGATTCCATACGGTTGTCCTTGCTGAAGGATATTCTGCTGAGTAGGGTGGTTGATGTGGAGGATGGGCTGCAGGTGAGGAAGATGGCCCGGTTGTTCATTTTTCTAGTGCTGGGAGGTTTCATGGTGGGGTCGAGCGGCTACGTCGTCCATTTATGGTTCTTGCCATACTTGAGGATGTTTTTGAACATCCTTCTCTATGATTTGGGGAGCCTGAATTTGGCGACCCTCTATTTTTCTTTGGGCGCATTAAGTCGGTGATACCGATAAACTTTTACTGGAGCCACGTATCTCCTTGAACTATTATTTAATTTGCTCATTTTCCTTTCATGCATTCGCATTTTCCTTATTCGTCTATTTTTTATTGTGAATTCCTGTCTTTAGCAGACGTGGTTCTATGAGGTGATTGGGCGCAATACCTAGCTGATCGCTCTGAAGGACGAGACTGTTGGGAACTTTTGTTGATTGTATCGATGGCGCAAGACCAATCGGCAGTCGAAGGGATCTCTCTCTATGGAGTCGGTGTGTCAGGTCTTGAATGGCCTGACCAGTGGTAGGGTAAGACTCTTTCCTTTCAGTCTTGATTTTTGCACATTCTGATTCTATATTAACTTGTTCCTGCCGAGGATTTTTAGGTGACCTTTTATCCTTAGGGGACAACTATTCAGGATATGGGGGCGACCGGGGTGAATGCACAGATGAGGTGTTTGCTGGCGCATGAGTTCGGCCATTCCGGGTATCTGGGGGAGCGGGTGGTTTGGCAGATTGCTGAGGAGGAGGTGGTGGTGCCACCTGCGCAGTCTTCTATGTCTATAAAGCGGGAGCGACTGATGCTGGAGGATGCGAGGATCGCGGCGATGATCGGCGAGTCCTACATGTTGTACACTGATACAGCTGAACCGTATGACTATATGGACTTTGTGACGAGCTGGTTGATGGCGCCCAACATATATGATGCCTTGCCTTTCCCTCCTGTGGGTTCGCGTCGGGCGGTGGGGTCCTCCCACAACGACGGTGGTCCGTCGGCGTCTGCGATGGCGGCGACTTCAGAGATTCCCTTTATGTGGCTGCATAGCACTTCATACAATATTCGTCGGGCTGATGGAGGGATGGTGTCTATGTTGCACTGTCCTCACGCGATGGATCCGAAGGAGTTGGGTTTGACAAAGGAGGTTCTTTGTCCTGCGGTATACCTTTTTATTCTTTTCCTCTTTTTGGTTCCTTTTCTGTTTTGATCATTCTTTGATACTAATTTTTCCTTCTTCTTACAACAAGTCCGGGTGTCGACCACTTGGCTGAGGGACATTAGAGACTGGATCTCTTCGGCGACTTCCCACATTCGGGACTCAGTCCCGGTTCCTTCTTGTTTGGTGCCATCTACCTCGTCCGGGGAGAACTCTGGCTCGAGTAGAGGTGGTGCATCGTCTCGCCGTAGGGGAAAGAGAGCGCGTCGCAGGGGTGGAAGCTCTTAGAGAGAGAGAGAGAAAGTGGGTTCGGGCTGAGTCCCATTGTTTTTTGCTTTTCTTTTATTTCTTGCAAAATTTGATGTAACATAGAAGAATATATATATATGCAATGCAAATGGAGATTTTTATTATCTTTTGTTAATGATGGATGAATGCATGCGCATGCCCTTTTTACTTTGCTGCTGAGACCGTAAAAAGAGATGTTTTTGGGGTTTTGAGGAAAGTTTTAAGAAAGGAAAATTATATAAGGGTGGAAAAGGATTTTTGAAATTTTGTTGAGAATATCAATTTTATTTTTATTGGGTTTTTCTAATTTTGACAAAAAAGGAAAAAGGAAAATTTCCAAAAATGGGGGGTTTCCGATCGACAAGCCCCTTGTCCTGCCTATCGGCAGTCAAGTTCAGTCCCATTAATTCAAAGCTTTAATTAGTGCCCTCTTCGGCCTTTTTGGTACTTTGTGGGGTAGGATTCCCTCCGATTTCTGCAGGGATTATGTGTTTTGTGAGGGTTCTCAAGTATAAAAAGGGGTAGGGGTGGAGTGTTTTCATCACACCTTCACATTCGTACTTACTCGCCTACTATTTCTTAGTCTTGCAAGATGGCTCTCCCTCGTAGCATTGAGTTTGCTAACTACCTCGAAGCCTTGGAAGCGATGTGCTCTTATGATGTTGATTACGATGCTTTTAACATGCGTCGAGTCTCTTTGTGGCGCGATCGGTCCATTGAGCGGAACATGCTGACGGCGACAGTACAATTCTGGTACCCCAAAGACCATGTATTCCGCTTTGGGTTGGATGAAGTTTGTCCCACCTACGAGGAATTTTTTGCCATGCTGGGGATAAATCCCAGTGTTGCTGTGGCTTTACCCGAATTTGCCCATTCTCCCAGGGAGTTGCTAGCTGGGCTTCTTCGTATTTCGCCTTCGACGACTAGACCATTGGTTACTGGAGGAATGATCTCCCTCCCGGCGGTGTTGCAGTCTGTGAATTTGCAGGAAGTAGGTGATGCTGGTTATGCTGGAGCCGTTGCTCTGGGCTTTGTTTTAAAATTGCTGCTTGTGACTGGGGAACTGCTGGTGGATTCACAACTTGCAGCCATTACTTCATGGATGTCATACCGTCGCAATCCTGCGACGGTGATACTGGCGGAGACCCTGAATGGTCTGGATGCCTGGCGAGAAGTTCATTCTGACTTTCGGTGGGGTATCCCCGTGATGCTGTTCATGTGGTTGTCTGAAAGACTCCGCCTGGTGACTCTTCCAGAATATCCTTTGTCGGCTGTGCCCAACTTCTTTTCGCATCACTTCTTCAGTGTTGTCCTGGATATTGAGAGCTGGGAGAATTAGCTTGTGGAGCATGGGGATCAGAATCTGTTCTTGCCAGTGCCTTGGTGGGGATAGTTGCTGCCTGTTCTGGAGCTAAGAGAATACCGTATGTGCGGCTGGTTGGTCTCAGCCAGACCTCTTTTTATTTCCCTTGGCGACTTCTATGCCAATTTGGCTGGGCACAGGTTGTGCCACCTCAGACACTAAATTTATTTATGGTAGAGTATTTAACCGAGCGTCTGTGCCTGCGACTTGGCTCTCTATGGGAGAATCGGCGTCCGTCGACCCATCCCTCTGAGTCTGTTGGGAGAGTTTGGAATGTCCCTGGGGATTATATGAAGTGGCTGTAGAGGAGAGTGGTTAGCAATATGTTAGTAGTGGAGACTGGACAAAAGTGTCTTGTATCTTTTAACACCATGGAAGTAGGTGTTGTGGCTTTTTCGAAGCATGTTCGAGATTATCAGTCCATAGAGTGTCTGTGACACTCTGTTCAGGCAGGGGAAACTTGGGGACCTCAGGATGCAGATGATGTTGACGGAGCGGGCTCCTCTGGTAGCTGTGGGTAGGACTCCTGGAGAGTTTATTGGGTAATGGGGGATAAATGTGGGGATTTTATTATGTCTTTTTAGGAAGTTAGGGGAAGGGAGTTATCCGTTCCTTTTCTTATGCAATATGTACCGAAATTTCTTATTAGTGAAATAAACAAGTTTCTGATCATCCAGCTGTGCCTTTCAATGAATTTTGTATTGTTTGAATTATCTATACCGATCGCTAAGGCATACATAATCCTTTTGTTCAAATACATGTTGGAATTGAATGTTGTTCTTGGAGATAAGAAAAGAATATTATTTTGTGAAAAAGAAAGGGCCATGCTCATGTAACGTGTATGAGTTTCCTACGTACCTCTGTTTTAATTTTGTTTGAAAATGTTTTTTTTGCAGAGGATCAGGCTCACGTGGTTCTGGGTAGAAGGAAATGAAGAGATTTTTTCTTTTTTTTTTAGAATAGAAGGGAGACGAGAAGAGTCGTAGCACGATGAGATTTCGGACTAGGGGCAGAACTTCTTGAGACGGTCCAGGTTGACTGGACGAGCCATATCTTCCCCATCTAAGTCTATAAGCATGGATGCACCGCCAGACAAGATCTTCTTGACAATGTAGGGGCCGCTCCAATTGGGCTTAAATTTCCCTTTGGGGTCCCATATGGGTTCTATGATTTCTTTGAGGGCTAGGTCCCCTTCTCGGACACCGCGGTACTTGACCTTATTATTGAATGAACAATCTATTCGGCGATGGTACCCTTGTATATGGTATAGCGCTTTCAATCTCCTTTCGTCTAGGAGGGTTAGCTCGTCAAGACGGCTTTGGCTCCAGTCTTCTGCACAAACCTTGCTTTCAAGCATGACGCGTAATGAGGGTATTTCCAGCTCTACTAGTAGGACTGCTTCCATGCCATAAACTAGAGAGTAAGGGGTATCCCCAGTAGAGGTTCGAATGGAGGTTTGGTAGCCCTAGAGGGCGTACAGGATCAGGTCGACCCAATCTCGACAGCTTTCGATCATCTTGCTGATGATGGCTTTGAGGTTCTTATTGGCGGCTTCAACTGCACCGTTGGTCTGAGGTCGGTAGGGAGAAGATTTGTGTCTCTGAATCCCATCTCTTTGACCATCTCTGTGACTTCTTCCTCGAAATGTTACCCGTTATCTAATACTAGCTCGTACGGGACCCCATACCGGCAGATCTAGCTCTAGTTCAATTTGTCTTGACGGTACGTGATGATTTGTAACGGAATATGATAAACTAACCTAAAGTTATGCTATGAACAATGTTAGAAAAATTATTCTCACAAATCTCCCCCCCTTGTCTATTCTTGTAAAAACAAACATACATAACCGAATACCAAATTAAAATCAAATCTCCTATGACATATGACAAAAATCCTAACACCTTTCCTAACCTTAAAACGGAATGGCATAGGTCTCTTTGTCTTCAAACTTCTTCCCTTTCTTTCATGAAATTTTTCTTCATCCCTGTGTCTTGAATTCATCTTTAAGTACCTACACACATGAAACCAAAATATATACCTCATGATGCATCGAGCTTGAAATAAATAAATTTCAAAAATAAATTCTCCCCCATAAATTAAACTCATCAAAACTCCTTTTAATTTGCTCCCCCTTTATTGTATCTGAAATAGACAAAGAAGTAGAAACATAATCATGAAATACGCGGCATCACGTAGAAGATAATATATCATCATAAAAATATATAAATCAATCATGTGTAATGATCATCTCAAAGGCAAACACAACCAACTATTTTTGAAAATTTTAATTTAAAAAAATACAACAAATACAACAAACAATACCATATATAATATATGCAAAATATATCAAAGTAAATTTGGCACATATATCTAGGTATAAATGACCACAAAGCATGACACAAAACACATAAGTTTTACACACTAGCATAGTATCAATGTGTCCAAACGTGTGGGATGGAATGAATGGGTGTGAACTAGTAACAAAATTATTATAACTCAAACGCTCAAATATGTTCAAGAAGTTCTAATTGACCTTAAAACTTTATCAAACTAAGATTTAGTCTCAAATGACAAATAAATTTGAACTTAATGAACAAAACAAACACAATGCACACAAGTCTAGATTATTGATGATTCTACACATCAATAGCATCATGACAAAATAAGCATAACTATCATTGTGCAAACCCATTTATCTTCAACTAAACTCCCTCAAATGATAAACACAATCATATTTCATTCTTTTCTTTTCCTTTTCTTTTGAAGTGATTTCTTTTGCAAGATCAAGCAAACTAAACTATGTTTTCCCTTTTTTTTTTGGCAAATTTGCTCTTTTATTGCTTCAATTTTTTCTTGGGCTCTTTTCAAACGGTGGCTTTCACTACGAGTCAACTTGTCTCTCACAACCCTTTCCTGTGTACACTCATATTTTTTTTAATAATAAAGAAAATCTCACGGGCAACGGTTCTTATAGGCACAAATCCCCTATAGTCGCAAAAAACATGTAGATGGAAAAATTGGTGGGAGAACATCTCACCAGGCTTAAATATACATAGTGAAGTAAAATCCAACAAGCTTGTGCATGTTCAATAAAATAAAAATATAATGCAAAAAGGTACACATCATAACATTAGCAAACATATATCATGAAGCACAACTAGTATATGACAAACATGTTAACACACTCATTTATAAGATATAGCAAGAGAAGAATCATGTGCAAGCAAACGAGAGTTAACAAGTCTATCGTCTAGCGCCTCTAAAATTGATTTCCTAATCCGAATAGATGTGAAACGATGAATAGGGATTTTGGATACCAACGGGACACTAGACTTCAACTTTCTAGACCTCTTCCAAGATCATAACAAAACAACCCAAGATGACCTTTCCTACCACAATGCGAACATGTGTAAACTCGAGGAATGCTACCTATGGATTGACCTTTTCTAACATCGTTGGTTTTCATTGACCCTCTAAAATAAATAATGGTCTTGGATTTATCAACGGAAGCATTAAAAACATAAATTCCAGAACCATCTAGTCTTTTAAATGATCTTTCAACTTCAAAATTTTAGACTCAAGAAAATAATTAGACTCCTCAAGCTTTAGGGACTCTTTCTTTAAATGTTCAATTACCCATAGAAGGTTATCTCTCTCCCCCTCAATGTGAGAAAACTTATCCCTAAGAGTCTTCTCACATGCCTTAAATCTAGTAATCAAAACACTTTCCTCATTGGCACAAACACGAACCCTAGAATTTTTAAAGTCCTCTAATTCTTTCTCTAAAACAAGGACTCTATTCTCATTCTCTTTCTTGGAGAATTCCAAATCTCTAAAGTCATGGTCCAAGGGAACAAACTTCTCACAAAAGATATCTTTTAGATTTTGAACCATTTTCAAATGTTCCATAACGGATTTAAAATGATTATTTTCTTTTTCGAGAATTTCAATTCTTTTTGTAAACTTCAAATTCAAAAGATTTAATTTTCCAGAACGGTCATGAAGCTAATTAAACTCATCTCGATTAACTACGTCATCACTATGGGAATCCATCAAGAAAAAATAACACCAGAGAGATGAAATAAATAACCACCCAAAAAGCAATAAACATGATCTACGTAGTAAATTAGTGCAACAAGCTTTGATACAAATTTGTAAAAAAAAGTATCAGTTGAAAAAAGCTCTTTGAATAATCCGGATCACATGATAACTTGGTGCAACCTACACTGATACCAATTTGTAAAATGCAAATAATCCGAGGGTGGTCACAAAGACAATTTTATTTCCAAGCATACAAAGCCCAATTTTATCTTTTTATCCTAAACATGCAACTATGTGATAAAACAGATAAAATAAACTAAGACAAAGTTTCAAGAAAAATACCCTTTCTAGTAAAACCTTTATTGACTTTAGAAATCTATAAAATAGTCGACTTATACACTAATTGATAATGGCCACAAGTATAACGCGTTAATCTTCGTAAATCTCTAGTGAACAACTATGATCCTCGCAAGAATAACAAGACCACATTCCTCCGTCAGCCTCCACCTTCGTCTTCAGCAGTGAGTCCCCTCAGGTTTCACAAGTCAGCTATGGAGATGCCTTCTCCAAGGTGTATGAAAGAATAAAAAACTTTCAAGGGTTTAAAACAATTCACAAGAACAATATTCAAGAATGTTCATTATGAATTAAAAAGTGTTTTGGAACACTAAAACATGAAGAACTTTCACAAAATTTATGCAGAAATGTATTTGGAAAAAGTCGTAAACGTTTCGAACATGAAACAGGTATTTATAGGATGTTCACAAAATTCAAGGCGATGCGATCTGTTTCTCTTCTAAATACCACATGAAAAATAAAACAGTAAGTCCTCGCTTGATCCTCGTTTGAAAACATATAAAAATGAACTTTTAATGACAATGCAATCTCGTTTGAATGAGATTTAAAGATAAAATTATTTATCCTTTTCGAAATGAAAAATCCTGTTCGTCTTTGGTAAAAATAAAACATCCCAAACATAATTCTGTAAATTAATTCAAACTCTAAATTATTTTATACCTTTACGAGATGTCGAAAAGTCTTCAAACTTGGAGATGCTCGAGTTAAGTTCGTCTTAATGGTGTGTGACGATTTGTAAAGGGATACACCACTCTGGAATAAAACTATGCTACGAACAATGTTAGAAAAATTATTCTTATAAGGTTAAATTGTTAGGGTTTTAAATTGGTGGGTTGGTAAATTAATGTAAGGGTTAATCGGGAATTATGGAGTGCATTATTAAATGTATAATTGTGTATTTTTATTTTAGTTATGGTATTCTATCAATGTAATCGGTTGGGATTATGTTGAGACACATACGGTTAGGGGTATACTATTGGGAACATTTTCCACATGATTCAAGTATAAATGTATAGTAAGGTTTGGGGTATAATTATTGTTTGACTATGTGAGTAATTGCGTATATATGGATTAAATGTATACACGCTAGGTTTTGGGTTGTGGTATATAATCGGATATGTGTTTATCACTTGACATGGTTAGGTTCGTGTATTTTAATCGTATACTCATATAGGTATAGATGGGATTCATAGATTGTTTATGAAACTATCGCGGTAATGTTTATATATGTTAAACTTAGCTAAGTTGCATAAATAACGGATTTAAAATGTTAAAATGCACACTCGTGGAGGGTTAATTTTATAATGATTAATAATATATTATTATGGTATGTTCCTTGATGATGGATTGGTTTAGAGTAATTATATTCTTTGTATGGTTTAAGGATAGGGCCTGAGTTAGTTGATTAGTCATCCTTATGACGGTTAAGGGTTGGATTATCAATGAAAACAATATAATGGTAATAGTTGGTTGAGTACTTTATTTTAGGAGGTGCAGGGTTAGGTGATTACTCTAAATTGATGTAAGAATTAATAATGTGTTGCATACTCTATAGCATGGGTGGTTATGGAGATGGTTGATTGCTCTATGGTAGGATGTTTAGGTTTTTGGTTTGGTACTTGTATGGTATATGTGTTGGATTAGTGATCTATGATAACTAATATGTATATCGTAAGTTGAGGTTAATTGTATTTGCTTACGAATCCCCCCACCATTGCATCTAATAAATGATTCGGCCAGACAAAAAGTGTATCAAGGGGTTCCTAGTTTGGATGTCATTCGTGATACGTCTCACGCATAAAGTTTAATTCGATCAGGAGTTAAGAAATATTGGGCATGAGACTCTTAGTGAGTATCTATTGGTAGATTATATGGGGGTTAGTATTTTTATAATGTATCAGATTATAAGAGGGTAGTGTGGTAACGTTATTCGTGAAATGATAGCCCTAGTATATTAAGGTTAGATAGTGTACGAATTGTTAAAACTATTTAGGGTTAGAGGAAACATGAAGGTATATTTAGTTTGAGTGTCAGCGAGCGTCGACATGAGGCATAAACGAGTCGCATTTGAAAAAGTACCACTTAAGTCGTTTAATTCAAGATTAAACTATCTAAATGGCTCCGAACAGTTTTTTGAAGAAACCCTTTTCTTAAAACAAATTTCATAACATAAGATGTGTAAAACAGTATGAACAAGTTATTTATGGTATAAATTTACTAGTTTTGAAAACCAAAACTTATAAAAAAATTAAATCAACACATCCTCAGGAAAGGGATGAGAGGAAGAGGAAGTATACAAGTATAATTTTTAACGTGGTAAAACCCCATTCAATTGGGGAAACATCCACGGAGGTCTCTACACCTCAAAAGTAAAAATCCACTAAAATAGAGTAACAGTTTACAAACTATATAACAATCAAGACACAAAATTTTAAGTTCAGAAATGTACCAACTCCTTTGGATTTTCTGATTTCTCCCAAGGCTCTGATGTTGTTGATGCTCTCTCAGCTTTATAACTCCACTCCCTTTAGCTTTACGTCGACTCTAAAATCCAAAATCTCAATACAAACACTTTTTAGTGTAGTAGTGTGAAGATATAAGTGGTGATGTGCTCTAAATCACATGCATGCAACTCACACACACTTAATTACAGACAAGTTGCTAATCAAATTACAAACATATCGTAAATATGTAAATATTTCCAAAATCAGTTTAATCGAAACTATCAGACTTTAGATCTTTCAATATATCCACAGATCAAGATGGAATCTTGATATATACACGAGCCAAGATCCTAAACACTTTCTTATTTTGAAAATATACAGACTATTTCATGAAATGTGAAATATGTGAAAGTGTAAATCCCCAATCAAGATCTTAAACTAGATCTGAGTCTGAATGTTCAAAGAAACTGAAATCAAAAAATGTTTTATTGGCTTTAGGGATGGAAAACATAAGAGTTGAAAATACCCAACAAAACTATGATTTCTCGAAATAAGAAATCAAATCTAAAAAAAGATAGATGTGAAAATGTATCACCTAATTTCAATCTCAGTTTTCTATGAAAGAAAATGAGATCAAACTGTTGTGATTAAGTTGGAAAAGAGATTAAGGACAGAAGTGGAATGATCTTCACAACTCTCAAACTAACACACTCTCAGAAATGATTTTCTGGTGAGATTTGGCCGAAGTTTAGTTTAGGTTTTTTTTCCTCTCTTCTCTCTCTCTCTCTCTCTCTCTCTCTCCTCTCTTTATTTTCTCTCAGAAGTGAGGTAAACAAAAGATTGTAATCGCAACACATATGGCATCTATTTATACTAAGCCATGGAAGTCTCTGAAACTTCGAAGCAAATGAATGGTCACGATTAGGTCTTAAGAGATCGAGGTAAATCTGATGGCTACCAACGCACCGAAATTATAAAGACTCTGATTGGTTTAAATGTAAACACAAAGATCAGGTAAGAACGCATACATGCCATAGATTAAAATGATCCAAGTGTTCACCATCAAACACAGGTATGTGAGGGCAAGAAAACATAAATCCAGCTGTTGTGAGTATAACATGTGTAAGGCTGAGATGGCATATAAAACGTGTGTTTTAGAATATACAGAAATACAATTGCACCCACATAATTATCAAGCGCATTTGGTTTCTACCCAAGCAAGTTTTAATAGCTTAAAGAATTTACAAATCATCCCACAAACTTTGTAAAAGCCAAATTTTAATTTCTAAACATTGATTAAAAAACATAAAAATTATTTAAAATATCTCAAAAATTATTTTAAAGGGATTTAACTCATACACACCCATATTATGAAGAATGCAATCTCATATGTAACACATAAATGATCCTAGGTGTGGTGTTGGTGTTTATACCTTTGGACTATTAGAGGAAATTGAATGTAGAGTCTGAAGGCTTGTTAGTTGAAAAGGGTATGACTCAATTTTGTCACTATTTCCAAACTAGATGAGCACTTATATAATATAGACTCAAGTGAGTCAAAGAGATATGGTGCTTCGCCATTTAATATCATTAAGTAATATATATATATATATATATATATATATATATATATATATATATATATATATATATATATATATATATATATATATATATATATATATATATATATATATATATATATTCTTGCAACTTTTGATCTCTTACCCATTTCTGTTTAATTTTCTTCTAGGTGTTCTTAGGGAGTAGGAGCAGGGTTGTGTAGTTAGGCATGCATTAATTGAATACTTAGTGCTTTGTCCATATAGTAGGATTGTTATTTCATTTTAGTTGACATTCCAGTTATTTCTTATTCATAGTTTTTATTTATGGGCTCTGGTGGTTCTTATTCTGTCTTTGTTATTTATATTGTTCATTACTATTATGTTATGGATGGTTTAAATCAATTGTCATTTTTATTTATCATAATGTTAAGGATGGTATAAATTTCATAACATGCTCTGTCTTCGGAGTGTCAGTCTGATTAACTGGCATGTGGAAAATAGGAATTGTTACATTTGGTGTCAGGGCATCTAAGATTTTAATGTCCTTAATATTTATATTGAGACCATTAGTTTTTTCTTATTATGTTCTTTGATGTTATAGCTCTATGACTAGGTTGATTTTAACTCTTTGTTAATGATCGGTATCTTATACGATTTTCTCTATTTGCTTTAAGATGGAAAACACTCGAGGTTGGAGAGGACGAATAGTTACTACTAGGGTTGCGGATTGGAAGACTAAGCCGAACCAACAACCACCACAACATTCACCGTTGACAACATTAGCGAACTTGGGTGCCATCTTTGCCCAAGAAGTCACAACTGGGGTAATTGCCGCATTACATCACCTTTTGCATCCCAACAACCATGACCACAAGTGGTTGTGCTAGCTCAACCATAATAATCTATTTTGGAGAGGGTATGCAAGGCCTTTGCTAAAGTTAACTCTCTAGAATTCGTAAGGATTACTAATATTTTGGTGTCACACCAATGGATGAAGGGCATTTAGAGGCACTTAAGGTTGTTAAAGTACATAGAGGTTCAGATGTAGATGCTTGCCAATTTTAAGATAGTGGGTGTGGTGTTATAGTGGTGGGTGTCTACCACCACTATCGACAAGAGGTCGAGTATGACCATAATTGAGTTTTGTAAGAGGTTCGAGGTCAAGTATTGTCTGGCATAACTTAGAGAGAATAATAATATTTTTTTTTTCACTTTGGTTAAAGGGAGCAGCAGGTTATCGAGTACGAATAGGAGTTCATGAATCTCTTGTTGTTTGCACCCAAGGAGGTGCGAACTGAGGAAAATAAATGGACTATTTTATCAGGGAATTAACTTAGAAGATTAAATAGGTAATGTTAGGGAATACGAATACATCACGTATACCCAGATAGTGAAAGTTGAACTTATGAATTGTCAAGAGAATTCAGACTTTCAAAAGTTTAAAAATAGGAAGACAACAGACAAAAAAACTAACTATAGGATATGGCTGATGGGAACTATCATTTTCGTTGGAAGGAGGACATATAACCACAATGTAAGGATAAGCAAATCGACTATCATCCATGGAAGAAATATAAGGGAGAAGTAGCGGGACAACAACAAGAGGATCACAGTGGAGTCTTTTAGGGGCATTGCTATGGATGTTAGGAGGAGGGCCATTTGGACAAAAAGTGTTCGAAAGAAAAATAAATATAATTCGATTAGCAGGGAAATATGGAACAACCACTTTAGCCGATTCCACCACCATCGCAGTTTCTAACACCTATTCATGTTTCGCTAGCTTTGTCGCCACCACTAGAGATGGACAAACAACAACTATCGCATTAGGAGGGTTGGTCAGTGTGGTAACTTATGAAATGGGTACATTATTGGATGAACTAGGGTATATCCTAATTACTTTATTTATGTAATTTCTATTCTTTTATTTATGCACGTGTAAAGGAATGGTAGGAAGCATACTAGATAAGATATGTGTAACTAATAGGGTTGGCATGGATAATTTTCCAAGGATAGGATATGAAGGATGGCATAGTTTATATTTTGCGATATGGGTGATTTGTTAAATAGGATGGCATGGGTCACTTGCTACAATATGGTTGATTTGTTAAATATGATGGCATGGATAACTTGTCACGACATGGTTGATTTGTTAAATATTATGACATGGTTGATTTGCTGCAACATAAGTGATTTGCTGGATATGATGGCATGGGTGATTTGCTGCAGTACGAGTGATTTGCTGAATAGGATGGCATGGTTGATTTTTCGCAGTATGGGTGATTTACTAAATATGTGGGCATGGAGATTCTGTATGCTATTGGATCCAATGCTCAAATGGTAGGCTACGAGTATATATATGGGGGTTTCCTTATTTGGATTATTCATCCATCGTACGAGTTTATAATGGGTGTTGATGTGTCTTAATTTTCGATAGGTTTGTATAAATTTCGAGGATGAAATTACGCTATTAGGAGGGAAGAATGTAATAAATCGTATTTTTATGAATTAAATAAATGATTATTTAATAACTAATTAAAATTTACTCAGATGATTTAACATGTAATTTATTAAAATTATATGGTCTGAATTATTAACTGGGATGAACGACTTGTCAATTTAATAATACATATTTGATTTAATTTTTATATTACAAGTTAGTAACATTGGACTGGACTCTGTGAGAATACAAATGCCTCGAGTGGTGTTTTTAACTTGTCAAATTGGGCTGCAGGGGTAGATACCCATTTGGGCCAAGTTTTAGTAGCATCTTATTAATGTTTTGGTCTTATTTGGGGGTCGAAAGTGAGACTATGGGAAACTATGGGATTAGGGTTATATTTAGGTTGTTAGACAAAAAGTCATAATGAAACTTTGGGAGATAGGAGAGCAATAAGAGGGTATTTTGCATTCATTATTCCAGAAGGCAATAAATATTATCTTGCTTATCACACTAATATAACTTTTTTATGATTTTAATCACTGAATATAAATCAATTATTAGAAATATGTTTTTAGGATTAAAATTTGATTATTGAGCCACTATTTGTTATAAATTTGTTTTAATTAATTTTGTAGATTGGTATTCATGATGAACTGCATGTTTAATGGTGCACTATGTTAAATACATTGATGTAAATACTGGAAATATATTTTTATTTTTGTCTTGATTGGTTTTGATATTGGTATTAATGAATTATTTATAACCACATGACTAATGATTATGAATGAATTAAAATTTTTAGTTAAGATGGACTCATATGAAGAATATAATAAAATAATGTTTTTATCGATTAAAAATGAATTAAAGGCCAATTTCAATCATTGATGGGCTAAGATTTGTTTAAAATCGATTTATAATGTTAATAGGGTGTTTTGGGATTATTGGGAGCTTTATAAAACTCTTTAATGACATTTACGGCTATAGGATTAAAAGTTTGGTGTTGAAGGTTGAATATAGGGTCAAAATGACGTGATTTCGGGCCTTTAGGGATTTAGGCCACTATAGCGGGGTCCTAGGGTCTCTAAAGCAGAAATGAGTGGGAAGGTGTTTTCTGGATACTTTTTCTTGAATTTTTTTAAGTGGAAATTATTAGGGCTTTTAAATTGGTTGGAAATTAATTTAGAGATTAGTTGGGAGTTATGAAGTACATTATTAAATGCTTAATTCTGTATTTTGTATTTCGGTTATGCTTATTCAATTACGGTAATGAGTTGGGGTTATGTTGAGATAGGCACGGCTAATGGCATACCATTAGGACGAGATGCCACATAATTCAAGTATAAATATATACTAAGGTTTGGGGTGTATTTATTAATTGACCATGTAAGTAATTGCGTATATTTATATAGATAAATATATGGATAAATTAGGTTGGTGGTGAGTATAATTTAATAATAATGTTAAATGTATACAGGTTGGGTTTTGGGTGTGGTTGATAATTCTTATGTGTGTGCTTCGTTGGGTATGGTTAGGTTGGTATATTTTAATTTTATACGCATATATGTATACACGGGATTCAAAAATTGTTTATAAGACTATATTTATACACGGGATTCAAAAATTGTTTATAAGACTATCACGAGAATGTAAATGTATGTTAAAGTTAGCCAAGATGTGTAAATAACAGATTTAAAATTTTAAAATGCATACTCACGGAGGGTTGATTATAACGAATAAATAATGATAAACAATATATGGTTACGGTAAGTTCAATGACGACGAATCTGTTTATAGTAGTCATACTATCTATATGGTTTAAGGATGGGTCTTGAGTTAGTTGATTACTAAGCAATATGATGGTTAAGGGTTTGATTAGATATGAAGACGATAAAGTGTAAGAGTTATTTTCTTAGGAAGTTGTGACAACCCGCTCACCAAAATAAGAGGTGGCCAGCCCAATACTCCAATATAACAGGAGTCCCGGATGGAATCATTCTCAGCATCACAATAAAATATAGAGTATCCAGGATAACCACCCAATATTTCAGAAAACAGGTTGCCAAAAATTTTATTTTTAAGTTAAAGAAAGAAATTAAACAACCCGATGCTGAAAAGAAAACGTGGGAACCCCAAGATTTTATATATATAATGACCACACGTATACAATAAAATGGGCCGAATATGCTGTCGGTCCACAGAATCTACAACAGTATTAAACCAATTCAATAATTTATATAATACACTTCATTAGACATTTACAAAAGCTTGGGCCTCTCACCCGAATAAAAACTTGAACTTAACTAGAGTGCAAAAATGAAAACATCTATAACAAAGGTCCCGTAATACCCGCAATGCATCACGGCTCGCTGAAAACTAACGGAATAGGAAGGTCAGAATAGGCATCCTTGCGGTGGAGTACCTGAGCGGATAAAAGATGCAAGTACAACAAGAAATATAAACGGGTCAGGGCCCGGTTCTATATGATTACCAGATGAATAAAGAGTATGACAGTTATGAATAAAATCATGCTAGGAAGAATAAAATCTATCTACACAGTTCTAAAACATAAGCAAAGACAGTAAAGAAAACCATGAGTTTAATTTTAATATGCAAAGAAAAAGAAAGAGTAACATAAATTAAAAGCTTCCATATTATTATTATGTTCCTTATCAGGAACTCATAATTACAACATTTATGCTCTTTACTAGCATTTCGTTCCTTATCAGGAAAATATAATTATAATTTGAAGCTCTTTATGGCTTTTATTTCAATTACATGCCCATCCTGGCATTACCATTCCTTAGAAGGAATATAATCAACATTAAATGCTCTTTGTGGCATTGTACTGTGCTCTTTGTGGAACTTCTTTATGCTCTTTATGGCATATCACAAACATCAAGTCCCACTTGATTATGAACTGTTATATTTATATACATATAACGAATTCTAAGACCGCCCCTCCGAGTTTACCCACTGGGCGCGCCCCTAAATGACCATCATCTTGCAGGGCCTATTATACAAGACAACCTGGGCACCTACAACGAAATACGTCGGGAAGAGGCCATATGCCTGCGGGAGAGTCAAGACCACACCCGTAATCTCCTCACCAGCGCATAAAAATATAACATAATCGCTCATATGGCCTATGGACTATATCCACCCTGCATTCACTAGCCAGGGGGCATCACCAAGCGCGCGAACTTCCCTTATGATGTCATTTAGAGAGGTGTGTTCAAGTAAATTAGCATTTACCATATTCATGATTTAGTAAATTATCATTTACCATTTCCATTTCATTTTCAATTCCAATTTACGTTGTATGTTTCTTTTTATTCGAAACTATAATCATTTACATTTTGTGAATAATTCACCTTTTTAAATCCGGAGCCATACATATTTCATATCGTCATTACAATCCTCGAAGGATAAATGAGCTCCCAATTTATTCTCCCAAAATTTATTAATAGGTATTATAAACCATCAAGACTAACATAGCTCCATTGAGCTTCTAAAGTCTCCCAAACATAATAATGCATATAGTACTTTTATAATAATCAACTAGAAGAAAAAGTGCCTTATTATCAATAGGCATAACCCCGAAAAAAACTCCCATATAAACCAATTCTACTCTAGGGTAGCTTCCCAACTTATCTATAACTCTAGGAATCTAATTTTACTTCGTTAAAGAAGGTTCCTAGGTCCTATCCCTAAAGAAAAAGGGTAAAAATTGAGTTATAAAAACAACTCAAAAACAGCAGAAAAACGAGATTCGCCCAAAAAGCGAATTGGTTCGGACCACAAAACTAACTTTTCGCAATTGACCGAATCGACTCGGGTTATGCAGACCTGGAAGCTACCCCTTACCGAATCGATTCGTCCAAGGGCCGAATCGATTCGGTCCTGCGATTTTGCCAAAATGGCTACGAAGGGTTATGAACCCTAATTTCTCCAAACCCCAAATCCCTTCTATTTTTCACACAACCAACAATATTTATCTACCCAAGATTTATACTACATGGTTAATGCCCATTGAAATCCACAAGATTATCATCAAAACCAAAATCTAGGTTTAAAGACCAAAATTTCCATTTTTGATACACAAATGCAAATACATAAATATCACACAAATTATTCATCTTAAATCACATATTAGCAAGTAGAAAACTTGCCTTAGGGTTGCAAATTCAGATTTATTTGAAGAAGAAGCAAATCCCAAAACCTCCATCTTCTCTCTCTCTCTCTCTCTCTCTCTCTTGTTTGGTAACACAGAAATGAGAAAAAGAAAATAAGGGGCAAGACTAAAAATCGGGTCTTAAGTCTAAAGTCTCCAACTTAAGTGGTTAACACCACATCAAAATGACTTCCAAATACGCATTTAAGTTAAAACCAGGTAAAAGTGCCCGAAACCCAAAAATACAATATGGCACTTATTCTGACTATCTCGCACCTTTCGAGACTAACTACACCATCTAAACTCGCATCCAAAATTTTTATAAATTAATTTGAGTTCCAATTTCATTTAAACTATCGTGCCATTTAATATACATGACACTCTAAATCACACCACATTAGAATATGTACCTACATATACGGTAAATATACAACATCCCAGTAAATATTAACTTCTAAAATTAATATTTACCCCGGTACCAACATTTTATATAATTACCTTATACGGTAAAATAATATAAAATGAACCTCCTAAAATCGAGGGTTGTTACATACTCCCCCCCTTAAGAGGGAATTTTGCCCCCGAAATTCGGGTGTACCCAATACGCAGAAAGGGTAAACTATTCTAAACTAGGATTCTACCGTCCTACACAATCCCCTCGTTATCGCTACGTCCCAAATGGACTCAGACTAAGGTCGACTCTATCGATCTCAGTCTACCTCCTTTGTGCTCTAGCATAGCACAAGCGTTCCTCACTATTCATCAATCATATCTTCCTACAACGAAAGAAAATACCCACAAGACTCGATGCAACATAACCTAACCTCCAGAATCATGTTACATATCACCTCGGGGTACCCATACCAACTCTAAGTGGCTTAACTCCAGCACTTGTCAACTTCTCTTCACGTAGGTGTATTCCTTTCGAACATATGGCTCAAGCCCACTCCTTGAAGAAATGTTCCGGAACTATTCCAAGCCCAAGGAACACATTATCCGCTGGTTCCACCCAACGAGTATGCGAATTCCTCTACTAACTACACGAGGCAACTCACGGCACCATACCTTGGAAAATGGTCCAAATCCTTGTATGGGAAATTTCGTTCCACACAAGTCATTGTTCCCATCCATCCATATATCCCAAGGCGTACATTCAAGATATGCCTTTCGGCATTGGGTTAACCTCCCCCATTTCCATCCACTTTAGGGTTGTGAAATATACTCCATTCCATACGGTTCCCATTTCTTCATGGAAACTTTTACCAAACCTTCGACATGAATATCTAGGCTCGATGCACTACTATTTTATTAGGCACCTCCTACAATTTAACCACTCCTCCATAAAGAGCGGGGCGTACTCATCCACCTCTAGTCCGCCCATAATGGCCGAAAAAAGCAATAGTTTGGTCGAACGATCAATAATTTCTCAAATGGGACCATGACCAGTTCGATGTCGACAATGATATGCAGACGTCTATGAATATACACTTCTCCACTCCACTACTACTCTTCTCTACTCGAGTAGGTGAAATGGTCAATCCCTGACATGAACACTCTTGCTTCAGAGTCTTCCTAGTTATGTTCATTCTAGTTGGCTTTCCACGCCATCACTACTATGCCGACGAGTTCTCTACTCGAAGCATTTACTACCCCAATCACATTCCTTAGGTGAGAGAAAATGTCCAATTGAAAGTCTTTTATGAACTTCTTACACCAATCTCGATACCTCCCACGACCTACTGCAATAACTTGTCGCTCGTGAGAAAGACCAATTTCTGCCCAGGAAGTAGTGCCTCCCTTTCTTTAAGGCGATCACTACCACAATGAATTTTAATTTAAATAGGGGATAATACTCCCTACACGTTTAAACTGGGGGGGGGGGGGGGACGCATAGACAACGGGTCGATGCTCCAGTATTATTACTCCCCAACCTGGCAGAATCTTATTCATTAAATCCCCCTCGAGCTTACTATCATGGGCTCAGGAGTGAAGGTCAGCCCGTCCATTGCTCCCCAAAAGTGAAATCGCCACGTAACCCCATATCTAAGAAAGGCCTCATCTCCTTTGGTCTAAAATACCAAACCTCTCAAGACCCTATAAATCTCGTTCCTAGGAATCTAATCTCTCACAGAGTTAACCCACAACTTATTCGGGGTCAACTCCCTACCGCCCTCCAAATTTAGGATCACATACCCTAAAGACCTAACATCCTAATAATCCTAAAGTTTATCTACTTATATACTATCTATATCGTAAGCATCTAATACTAAATATATCCCTAGTGCCCAAGACCTTACTCAACTTCCGACATTCGCTCGGGTTCGTGCGTGGGACGTCTCGCCGAAGCGAAATCCAGACAAGGAACCCTCCCATTACACTACTACCTCGCATTGTCGATCGTCGAGATATGACGGTCTAAGAAACATAATCGGGATCGGAAAACAAAATGTTAATTCGCAACTCTACTAATAAGATTCTACTTCTATACTTTACCATCCAATACTTGAGGATTTCAACTAACAAGACATTTACTTTCTGTAAAGTCTTACAACTATTTATACCACAACAACATATATATATATATATATCATTTTAAGTAGCCTTCTTATCAAGGCACAACCCGAAGTCTCAATTCGACTTCATATCCCAATCTCCCTCACATCTATTAGAGGAGAGAACTATATACGGTGCTTCTATTTCGCACTTTAATAGCCCTTAATCACTCTTCTACGTGATTCTCGGCTAAACCTTTCAACCCAACTTCTAGTAATAGAAAAATAAAAGAAAGAAAAATAATAGCGCCTCTCCACTCACAACATCATTAAGTGTTCATGCGGTGGAGTGTCTCGCAAAGCAAAATCCCAACAATGAGCCCCTCCGACAGATTCCTACTTAACTAGTTGGTCATGGAGATAAAGCGTAACAAGCATACAAACGAACAATCAAACACTCACGCAAATTAACACAATCGAATAAAAATCTCCTACCTACCTCGATCCACCTCTATAAAGTTTCAACCTGTATCCAGGAGAGATATTATAGAACAACTAGTTCCATTTCGAACTAGAAGTGAGATAGCCTTACAATTTTATTTGCTTGCTATCACCCCAAACCAACAAAATATCTTTACTCGCATACTATACATGAGATAAGAGGAAAGAAAAGTAACATCTCTCCACTCCCAACGTCATTGAGGTTCACGCGTGGAGCGTCCTGCAAAAGCGGAATCCAAATAAGGAACCCCTCCTATGCATTACTACTTAACCTTGTTGGTCGTGGAGATAAGTCATAACATCCACATACAATGCAAACAAGCATCAAAACATTCATACTAATTATCACATATAGCACATATGCCTTTAAAATATCATCACTCATTTTATAACGAGTGAAGAGATCATAAAACTTCCCTACCACGGAAGTCATATAATTACCTTTCTATAATCATGTCGATACTATTACAAACTCGATATGCCCACCCAAATCTAGAGTAAACACAATACTACTCTATCTTATCCTAAGGAATACACCACCCACTAATAAGGTTAAGTTCCCACCAATAGTTTTTGCCAATCACTCCAAGTCGATACTAATGGTTCTCAGACACCATATTCGAGCCTTACACGAACCAACATTATTTCCATCAATTCCCCAACCAGGCACTTTACTCTTGACCTTGTTTTCCAATCAATACAAAAATCATAATGAGTGGTTATACATTCCACATCCTAACCATTGTTCCGACTCTGGCCGATAATAATTTCCCACGTAGTCCCTCTTACTTTCTCAGTAAAAGAGGACACGCTCTCGGCCTCCTCTTCCTCGGTTCAATGAAACCTCCCCAGGCGGATGTCCACCAAAGGGGTTTCACGGTCATTACTCCATCAGAAGTGTTAACGACACTTATTATGGAGCCTATCATTATATGGTGCACGGTCTCCCTAACCGTACAATACTTTATTCACTGTCGGCCTTTAACCGAGCATTGTGTGAAAATATGAGGATCCACTTTCTCATCCGTCCTGTTTTTCCAGAGAAACTTGCTGTTGCAAGTGTCCACCGGGATTTTCCATGGGCTAAACTTCCGTCACCCACAAATATGGTGACCACATTTTCACCATCCCCACACTACACCTACGGGTGAAGGATTTTCCTCCATCCTACATCAAGGCACTTCTCCACTTCAATTTAACATCGCTTGAAATCTCAAGCTTAGTACCACTCTCTACTTCTAGCGGTACTTGAGAAACTACATCAACTGTAATTAGTAGTCGTAGTAGCAAGACAAGGAAGTGCTACAAAAAGGGAGCGACCTCCAAAGCGGTCCTCATCCCCGAACACAATTTACAGTTCTTAAAAATCCTTCTCATGACGCCCTTTTTCAATCGACCTACTGTTCTCACACGAATGTACAAAAGATTATAATCAGTTCTACCTCATGGAAGAAGAACGAGATCTCATCAAAGAAAACAACGATCTTAATCCTAAGGCTCTATGTCAAGTCAAAAGCAATGCTAAAAACTTAAGGCGTCCACACAGATTCCTAAGGACTCTAGAACCTGATGCTCTGATACCATCTATGACAACCCGCTCACCAAAATAAGGGGTGGACATCCCAATACTCCAATATAACAGGAGTCCCGGATGGAATCATTCTCAGCATCACAATAAAATATAGAGTATCCACGATAACCATCCAATATTTCAGAAAACGGGTTGCCAAATTTTTTTTTTGAAGTTAAAGAAAGAAATTAAACAACTTGATGCTGAAAAGAAAAAGTGGGAACCCCAAGATTTTATATATATAATGACCACAAGTATACAATAAAATGGGCCGAATATGCTGTCCGTCCACATAATCTACAACAGTATTAAACCAATTCAATAATTTATATAATACACTTCATTAGACATTTAAAAAAGCTTGGGCCTCTCGCCCGAATAAAAACTTGAACTTAACTAGAGTGAAAAAATGAAAACGTTTATAACAAAGGTCCCGTAATACCCACAATGCATCACGACTCGCTGAAAACCACCGGAATAGGAAGGTCAGAACAGGCATCCTTGCGATGGAGTACCTGAGCGGATAAAAGATGCAAGTACAACAAGAAATATAAATGGGTCAGGGCCCGGTTCTATATGATTATCAGATGAACAAAGAGTATGGCAGTTATGAATAAAATCATGTTAGGAAGAATAAAATCTATCTACACAATTCTAAAACATAAGCAAAGACAGTAAAGAAAAGCATGAGTTTAATTTGAATATCCAAAGAAAAAGAAAGAGTAACATAAATTAAAAGCTTCCATCTGATTATTATGTTCCTTATCAGGAACTCATAGTTACAACATTTATGCTCTTTACTAGCATTTCATTCCTTATCAGGAAAATATAATTATAATTTGAAGCTCTTTATGACTTTTATTTCAATTACATGCCCATCCTGGCATTACCATTCCTTAGCAGGAATATTATCAACATTAAATGATCTTTGTGGCATTGTACTGTGCTCTTTGTGGCACTTCTTTATGCTCTTTATGGCATATCACAAACATCAAGTCCCGCTTGATTATGAACTGTTATATTTATATACATATAACGAATTCTAAGACTGCCCCTCCGAGTTTACCCACTGGGCATGCCCCTAAATGACCATCATCTTCCAGGGCTTATCTATACAAGACAACCTGGGCACCTACAACAAAATACGTCGGGAAGGGGCCATATGCCTGCGGGAGAGTCAAGACCACACCCGGAATCTCCTCACCAGCGCAGAAAAATATAATATAATCGCTCATATGGCCTATGGACTATATTCACCCTGCATTCACTAACCAGGGGGAATCTCCAAGCGCGCGAACTTCCCTTATGATGTCATTTAGAGAGGTGTGTTCAAGTAAATTAGCATTTACCATATTCATGATTTAGTAAAATATCATTTACCATTTCCATTTCATTTTCAATTCCAATTTACGTTGTATGTTTCTTTTTATTCGAAACTATAATCATTTACATTTTGTGAATAATTCACCTTTTTAAATCCGGAGCCATACATATTTCATATCGTCATTACAATCCTCGAAGGACAAATGAGCTCCCAATTTATTCTCCCAAAATTTATTAATAGGTATTATAAACCATCAAGACTAACATAGCTCCATTGAGCTTCTAAAGTCTCCCTAACATAATAATGCATCTAGTAGTTTTATAATAATCAACTAGAAGAAAAAGTGCCCTATCATCAATAGGCATAACCCCGAAAAAAACCCCCATATAAACCAATTCTACTCTAGGGTAGCTTCCCAACTTATCTATAACTATAGGACTCTAAGTTTACTTCATTCAAGAAGGTTCCTAGGTCCTATCCTTAAAGAAAAAGGGTAAAAAATGAGTTATAAAACAACTCAAAAACAGCAGAAAAACGAATCGATTCGCCCTAGCGAATCGATTCGCCCAAAAAGCGAATCGGTTCGGACCACAAAAACAACTTTTCGCAATTGACCGAATCGATTCGGGTTATGCAGACCTGGAAGCTACCCCTTATCGAATCGATTCGCCCAAGGGCCGAATCGATTCGGTCCTGCGATTTTGCCAAAATGGCTACGAAGGGTTATGAACCCTAATTTCTCCAAACCCCAAATCCCTTCTATATTTCACACAACCAACAATATTTATCTACCCAAGATTTATAATACATGGTTAATGCCCATTGAAATCCACAAGATTATCATCAAAACCAAAATCTAGGTTTAAATACCAAAATTTCCATTTTTGATACCCAAATGCAAATACATAAATATCACACAAATTATTCATCTTAAATCACATATTAGCAAGTAGAAAACTTGCCTTAGGGTTGCAAATTCAGATTTATTTGCAGAAGAAGCAAATCCCAAAACCTCCATCTTCAATCTCTCTCTCTCTCTCTCTCCATCTCCTCATTTCTCTTCCTCTCTCTCTCTCTCTCTCTTGTTTGGTAACACAGAAATGAGAAAAAGAAAATAAGGGGCAAGACTAAAAATCGGGTCTTAAGTCTAAAGTCTCCAACTTAAGTGGTTAACACCACATAAAAATGACTTCCAAATACGCATTTAAGTTAGAACCAGGTAAAAGTGCCCGAAACCCAAAAATACAATATGGCACTTATTCTGACTGTCTCGCACCTTCCGAGACTAACTACACCATCTAAACTGGCATCCGGAAATTTTATTAATTATTTTGAGTTCCAATTTCATTTAAACTATCGTGTCATTTAATATACATGACACTATAAATCACACCACATTAGGATATTTATCTATATATACGATAAATATACAACATCCCAGTAAATATTAACTTCTAAAATTAATATTTACCCTGGTACCAACATTTTATATAATTACCTTATGCGATAAAATAATATAAAATGAACCTCCTAAAATCGAGGGTTGTTACAGAAGTCACATACGAGTCTTATGAATGATCTAGCTAGAAAAAAACTGTATCAAGGGGTTCTTTGTTTGTATCAATTTGTGAGACGTCCCACGCATGGAGTTTAGTTCGGTCGGGAGTTAGAAGATATTGGGCATGAGACTCTTAGTAAGTATCTATTGATAGATTATATTGGGATTAGTATCTGTTTATGATTTATGGGTATAATATACAGGATTATAAGATGGTAACGCTGTAATGCAACAATGCTTAGGATTTACATGGTTACAGTGTGGATTAATGGTTTTGTTGTATTATTAAACTTTCTTCTTTTGGGTTGTTTTCTGAGAAGTCATTATACATGGAATGATAGCCTTAGTATATTAAGGTTATGATAGATACGCATAGTTATAAATGTTTCAGGTTTGAAAGGAGGTGATATATATTTGGTTTGACTGTCGATGGGTGACAACATAAGGCATAAATGAGTCGCATTTTATATTGTTAAGTAATATAGCTATTTCTTGCAACTTTTATGCCCAAACCCATTTCAATTTACAAATATTTTTTCTAGGCATTCTTAAGCAGGAGCAGTAGTGCTGAGCAATTTGCCTTCCATTTATTGGATAATTAGTTCTTTATCCTAAGAGTAGGATTGTTGTTTCATTTGAGTTGGAATTCCAGTTATTTTTTATTCAAAGTTTTTATTTATGGGCCTTGGTGGTCCAAGGTTGTTTATCTTTCTGTTTGAGACATTTATTATTGTGGAGTTTGATTATAGTTGGTGCATTTAGTTTTGATTTGGATACTCTTTTATTTTATTTTATTTCTATTATTTATATTGTTTAGTACTATCATGTCGTTTATGGTTTTAATATATTATAATTTTATTTATCATGTTGCTAAAGATGGTATATATTTCATATCACGCCATATGTTCGATGTGCGAACCTGATAAACTCGCACATGGAAAATAAAGAGTGATCCTACCTTATGAGAGGAAGGAGCCTCGTTGCCATCGGACGAATACTTCAAATTGTCTGCTTATGATGTTGTAAACTAATCTAATAACAAATATAATACCCAACTTTCATATTACAGATAATGTTACGACATTCCTAATATTATTAGTTATAGAGTTCTTAGGGATAACGAGGGAGCTTATAATCTCCCTATAACAGGGGGATTGTTATCTCTCAAATTTATTTTGCTGTCGGATTTTGTCTTCTGTTCTATTCGATAATTAGACGTATTTTTAGGGGATATGATATTGCTCTCGCTCAGCATTAATAGGGTCACCATGGAGTTTATGAACACATGTAAAGAGAAATATGGTCACACTATATGAGTGAAAGTTAGAATTTATTCCATTTTATGGGTTTTAATTAAGTTTACGAATTAGATTTTAGACAACTTTAGGGTCAATTTAATATGGGATCCACACATCTTTCGAGACGGTTCAAAGTGGTAACACATTCTGCTCCGCGAGGAGTATAACGTGACATACTCACAAGTGTAAAATCATAAATTAATGAATGAGAAATTATAGCTCAAAATACCCACTTAGAACTTGAAACTTGGTTGAAGTGTTTTGTTAACGCTCTTATACCACATAGGCAGAATGAGAGAAATGGGTGTAGTATAATATAACCCATTTTGGCTTAACAGCTTGGTGCCCTTGGGGTATCCCAACTCTTTGAAGGAGGAAGGACTCAAATGGGCCTGGGTTAACCTGCAATCCGCCCACTTAACCTAACCCGACCCGGCTCGACTCAGATCCGCTCAGCTCGTGCTTGTGGGACTTAGGCTTTGGGATTAAACTTGGCAAAAAATTATGAACTTTTTTGGGCCAATTTAATGGAATTTTAATTTATTTTTTGTGGGTTTCTTTTATTATTTTCGGCCCAATTTTATTTCCATTTTTTTTGTTTTGTTTTGTTTTAATTTTTGTCAGCAGTTAAATTCGATTTTATCCCAACAGTTAACTGTTGGGATCTTTATAACCGTTTTTAACTGCAACTCATTTAGTGTAAATAAGTGGCTTAGGCCATCATTTCAAGAACCTTTTTTAGATAGAAAAAAATTGTGTACTATTCAAGTCTAAGTCCATATAACTTGAGAGTTCTGTAATGTTGGTTCAAAAGTAACTTACAATTGGAAGTACTAGCAATTCAAGTGTGATTGTTGTATCCTGGGAGAAGTTTGACAAAGTCCGTTTAGCATTAATTACAGGCAATATTGTCTTAAGGTCAGAGTGTTTAACACTTGCCTCAATCGAAAATTCTGCATTTTGTATCCATGTGAATTTCATATATATATATATATATATATATATATATATATATATATATATATATATATATATATATATATATATATATATATATATATATATATATATATATTATGCATGTTTTATTACTATTTTTGTATATTCTGTAAATAAATTAAAAAATCATTCTACATAACAAACTTAAGACAACATCTCTTATGTTATTAATTTCCAAAGTGATTTTTTTGTGTTAATTAATTACAAAAATATTTTATATTAATCTTTGCGTTAAGAAATTACTTTTTAGTATTCCTAAATTACTATTTTCACATTTTGGAAAGGTTTTGGTGAAAGAAAACTTTTTTGTATAATCAGAAAATACAATGTAATAGTTGCATGTTTATAAAAAATTATTTATATACATTTACATTGCACATTATTTCAGTTGTTCGGAAAATTAATCTTGTATCATTTTCTGTGAATTGTCAACAAGTTATTATTTGATAAAATTTGTGTCATTATATTAATATTATTATCCACTCACATGTTCTGTTATAAATACATATTTTTTTCTGTTTAAAACATAAATGACATCTACTTCTGCTGTGTCTGTTGTGGTTGTACGAACTGATGTTGGACATGGTGAAAAATCCAAACAGTTCAAAGGGAGTGGTTTCAAACGTTGGAAGCATCAAATGTCATTTTATTTAACAACTTTGAACATGGAAAAATTTAGTAATGAGGAGGCACCAACTTTAAAAGAAGGTGAAACTCATAAGCAAATAATTGATGTGGTGGATGCATGGAAATATTTTGATTTTCTATGCAAAAATTGTATCCTCAACAATCTGAAAAATACATTATATAATGTGTATAGAACTTTTAAAACTGCTAAATAGGTGTGAGAGTCTTTGGAAAAAAATACAAAACAAAAGATGACGGAATGAAGAATTTGTTGTCGGTAGATTCTTTGATTTTAAGGTGGTTGATTCAAACTGTCATTAGTCAAGTGCAAGAGCTCCAAATGATTTATCATGATTTTTTTCTGAAAAATTGGAATCGAGTGAGTTGTTACAAGGGACTGCAATGATTGAAAAATTTTCACCATCGTGAAAAGACTTTAAAAATGATATGAAACATAAACGTAAAGTGGGCTTGATGACTTAATTGTGAGATTAAGGTTGAAGAGGATAATCGGGTATCCGAGAAGAAAACTAAACATCCTATGGAATCCAAAGCACATGTTGTGGAAGAATAAAAAAGTAACAAGAACAAGAAAAGAAAGCGTGTGAACCAAGTTGGGCTAAACAAAAGGCCTAAAAGTGGAAAATTTAAATTTTTTGATGGAAAATGCTTTGTGCGTGACAAACATGGACATTGTGCTATAGATTGTCGCAGTTAAAAAAATCAAGGGGAGAAATGTAGGCTAGCAAAAGCAAATGCCATTGAAGTTAAGAACCTTTCTGACGTTATCAATGATTTGAGACTTTTGACCGTGGTTTTCAAAGTCAACATGGTGGGAAAAACTTGGTGATGGTGGGTGGACACTGGAGCCCTTCATCACATATGTTCTGATAAGAATATGTTTACTTCCTACCAACACTCTAATCATAAGGAGCAACTTTTTATGGGAAATTCTTCTACTTCAAAGATTAAATGAAAAGGAAAAGTTATACTCAAGATGACTTTGGGAAATGAACTTACTCTCAACGATGTGCTTCATGTCCCAGATATTCGAAAGAACTTGGTTTTAGGATCACTTCTTAGTAAGAAGGGATTTAAACTTTTATTTGAATCTGATAAATTTGTACTCACTAAGAGTGGTATGTATGTGGGAAAATGATATTTGAGCGATGAGCTCTTCAAACTCAATGTAATGACTATAATACCTATTATTATTATTATTATAATAAGAACGTATCTTTTGCTTATTTACTTGAGTCTTGTAATGTATATAATGGTATATTATGTCATGTTAATAATATACTATTCGTAGATTAATTAATTTAGGATTAACACCAAAATTTAGTATTGACTCAAATCACAAGTGTGAAACGTGTGTGAAATCAAAGTTAATTAAAACTCCTTTTAAAAATATTGAAACAAGTACAAACCCTCTTGAGTTAATTCATAGTGATATATGTGATAAAAAATTTATACAAACAAGAGGTGGAAAAAAGTATTTTATTACTGTTATTGATGATTGCACAAGATATTGTTAACTGTACTCGCTTAGAAGCAAGGATGAGGTGGTAAATATTTTTGAACATTCTAAAAGTGAAGTTAAGAATCAACTTAGTAAAAGGATTAAAGTAGTTAAGGGTGATAGAAGAGGTGAATATGATTCCCCTTTTGATAATTTTGTTCAAAATACGGAATTATTCATCAAACTACCGCTCCTTACTCACCTAAATTTAAGTGGATTACGGAATGCAAAAACTGAACCCTAAAAGAGATGATGAACACTATGTTGATAAGTTCAGGTTTACCCCAGAATTTACAGGGGGAAGCTTGGCTCTCTGCAAACTACCTTCTTAATAAAATGTCTCATAAGAGAACACATAAGACACCATATGAATTATGGAAAGGTCGAACACCTTCCTATAAATACCTCAAAATGTAGTAGTACTTGCAAAGGTAGTGGTTTCTGATCCTAAAAGGATTAAGATCGGACCAAAAACTGTTGAGTGCACATTTACTAGTTATGGAATTAATAATATTGTATATTGATTTCTTGTACATAAATCTGAGATTCCTGATATACACGTAAATACTATAATTTAATCTAAAAATGCATATTTCTTCGAAGATATATTTCCTTATAAAAATAAAGTGGTTAATTCAAGTTCCTGTAAAATAACTTACGATACTGTATCTAGCAGTCATCTAAATAATATAGAAAATGAATATATTGAGAAAGATGATGGCCTTGAACCTCGACATAGTAAAAGGACAAAGACTTCAAAGTATTTTGGTCAAGATTTTCTAACATACATATCAGAAAGTGAGCCTAGAAACTTCGCATAAGCGATGTTAACTCCAGAAGCCCCGTTCTGGAAAGAGATTGTCAATATTGAAATTGAATCCATCATATAAAACTATACACGAAAATTGGTTGACCTTCACCCAGAAGTAAACCTCTTGGATGCAAATGGATATTCAAGAGAAAATTAAAAGTTGATGGATCAATTGAAAAATATAAAGATAGACTTGTAACTAAAGGCTATAGACAAAAGGAAGGATTGGATTACTTTGACACTTACTCACATGTTGCGAGAAGAACATCCACCCGAATGTTAATAGCTATTACAGCGTTACATAATCTTGAGATACATCAAATGGATGTAAAAACTAGCCTCTTAGATGGAAAATTAAATGAAAAGATATACATGGAACTACCAGAAAGGTTTAAAGTTCCAGGAAAAGAAAAAAAAGTGTGTAAACTTGTTAAATCCCTTTACGGATTAAAACAAATACCTAAACAATGGCATGAGAAATTTGAGAATGTAATGATGTCAAATGGATTTAAAATAAATGAGTGTGATAAATGTGTTTACATTAATAACACGAAAAGTGACTATGTCATTATTTGTCTCTATGTAGATGATATGCTTATTATTGGAAATAATAAAGATATCATCAAATCTTCTAAGAAAATCTTGTCCACTAAATTTGATATGAAAGATATGGGTATTTCTGATGTTATATTAGGAATTAAAATTTTTAAACATCGGAAGGACTTGTCTTATCTCAATCTCATTATACTGAGAAGATACTCGACACGTTCGATAAAGGTAGTGATAACATCACTAAAACACCTATTGGTCCAAATCTTCATTTATATAAAAATACTGGAAATGGTATATCTTAATTAGAATAATATCGTATCGTAGGCAATTTAATGTATGTCATGAACTGAACTCATCCAGATATTGCTTATTCAATTAGCAAATTTAGTCGATATACAAGTAATCCTGGTGAAGATGATTGGAAAACCATAATAAGGATTCTTAGATATCTAAGATATACTCTTAATAATGGACTGCACTACACTAGATATGCAATTGTATTTAAAGGATATAATGATGCTAATTAGATATCTGATTCACAGGATTCTAAATCCACAAGAGGATATGTATTTACACTTGGTAGTGCTGCGGTGTCTTGAAAATCCTCAAAACAGACTTGCATTGTTAGGTCAACTATGGAGTCTAAAGTTATAGATTTTGATAAATCTGGAGAAGAAGCATAATGACATTGAAACTTTCGAGAGGATATTCTAATGTGGTCAAAACCCGTGCTTGCGATTGGCATACATTGTGATAGTCAATCGATGATTAGTAGAGCACAAATTCATATATATAATGGTAAGTCTCGACATATACGTCAAAGACATGATACCGTTAAATACCTTCCCTTTAATGGAATAATTTCCATTGATTATATTAAGACTAAGGACAATATAGCGAATCCGTTAACCAAAGGGTTAAATAAAGAGCAAGTGTATAATTTATCGAGGGGAATGGGACTCAAGCCTATAAAATAAAGAGTTGTCTTTATGAAAACCCAACCTAGCTGACTGGAGATTCAAAGATCTAGGTTCAAAGGGATAACGAAATCTTAACTGACTCATTAAAAATAGCATTGATGAGTTTCAAACTCCTACTTATTCCTATGATAAAACAGTGTTGCCTATAAAGTAAGGATAATCTTAGCTTTTAATGACTCCTATACGTTGAAAATTCAAGCGGGGTATAATAGATACTCTTAATAGGAAGTCACCTATATGAGTGTGAAGGGGCCACTTCTATGAGAAATTTGAAAGGCTAAAATAATCTAAAGTACTCATGAAACCAGGAATTGTTCAGGGCTAAACTGAACACAATTGAAATAATCAACTTTGTTTGAAAAATTACTGTGGTGACAATTAAACTCAATACAAAATAATAAGCAAACGCAATCACTTGAATAAATAAAGAACTTGAAATAATTGCAATCACACACAATACAAGATATACGTGGTTCAGCAAGAAGGCCTACATCCACGATGGTGCTCTCAGTATTTTATTTCTTTTTTGCTCGGGGGAGTGTTTACAAAATGCATGCCCTTTGTCCCGGGTTGAGGGTTTTATTTATAAATGTCTTTTTCGGAGAGTGGGGGTGTGGGACTCCTCCAGTTAGCCCATGATCCATAGAATATATCCTGAGAGATTTTAGGGGTTGAATGGGTCATAACTGAATTACTTACAGCGCGAGGCCCCTAGACTTTGGGCTGGGTTTAATTGGGCTACTCGTATGGGCCAAAATAACTAATCGCGGTACCCACAAGGAGCCTATCACTTAGAAACACTGGAGGGCTGGGAGATACCTCGAGCTTGGAACGCAACCAATTTAAAGAAATTCTACTTCTTATTTTCTGTGCTGATCTTTTAACCCAATGTTGAAATTTGCAATTCATTTCTGATTAATAAAAATTATTTGGCAGTGGCATTCTATGAAGTGTTAATTTTTTCTCAAATGCTTTATAATTTATGCACATTTTCCAAGTTACAGGATCTCCTCTTAACATATAAAAGAAGGGTATTACCCTCCTTAGGTTTTCATCATCAAACACGAATAACCTCCTAGCATTGCCCCTTGTAACAACCCGCGTAATTTTTGGGGTATTTTCGAAATAAAGAGGAAAAATAAATTTTGAGATAAAATTATTTTTATTGCTCAAATATGTTGGTTATTATTTTTAAAGGCGATAATTTTAAACGGTTTCGAAATCGAAATGAAAATGAAGTTTTAATTGAATTTTTATTATATAGAAGAGTCCTCAAATATAAAACTCTCTTAGAGTCCTCAAAACATAAAACTCTGTAGCAAAAAAAATATTTAAAAATATTAAACGGTCCGATCAAGATGAAATTTTTTGGAGAGCTTCCTCTCGTCTTCAGCGAATTTTCTATAAAATTTCATCTAATTCCAACGGTCCGAAATAAATTTTTTAGTGTTTGTATCAATCAAACTCTTAATCCTTTATATATCAACAAATTCATGGATTGGCTTTTCAAATTACTTTTTCTCAAACTTCTCAACCAGAAGACCTCTCCAAAATTACTCCCTTTCATCTACAAACTATAGCCCTAAGCTTATTCAAGATTTCAACCTTAGATTATAAGGCCTATTTGGTGTTTTCTTGAGTTTGGGATATAACGAGATTTGATTATTTTTGCGAGAGGAACGTGATGGAGTGTTTAGATTTTGAGGTTGAAATTATGTCATGATTCATGTGATGATTTTGAGGTATGAGATTTTACACAATATGCTCCTTAATCTCGCGAGTGTTACTCCCTTTGATTTCATTTGATTATTGACTCATATTTGAATTGTTAAATTCTTTTGGAAATCTGAAAATAATTATTGGAATCTAATTTTGATTTACGTGGTATTATATTTGTGTTGAGCATGTTGTCATGATATTTTAATATGACACGGATGTTGGGCACTCGCTAAGACTCCTTTTTCGGCTACTTGGTAAAGTATGGCGCAGTATGGTGAGTCCTGGTGACTCTGATTAATGTGTTGTTGAGAAATTATATTAATAAAATGCTTTTGAGATTCACAGTTGATTTGAATATTCGTACTCGTATTGTTATACTTTATTCACCGCTAGTATTTGTTAAGCATCTTTCCTGTCATATTGTTTACTTCCCCATATTTTCTTTTAGTGACAGGTTAGCGCGAATTTGGGGTGCTATGGAGATTGATTTTTATCTTGGATATTTTGGGAAGAATATTAGAGAATACAAGATGAGAATAATTGTATTTATTTTTGATGTATAGAGCATTGTGATTTATTTTTATTTCGAGATAGATAGTTGGTTTATTTCGAGAGACTTGTTGTATTTATTTGAAGAGATTTGAGATTAGTGGATTCTCTTTTATATTGTGGGATTTATTTAGATGCTCTATACCTTGCTATTTGTGGATTTAGTTAGTTTTATCGTAGTGGCGCTCCGTTCGCTCTTTTCGAGTGGGTGGGGTGTTACACCCCTGACAATATATGAAGCTCTACAGGGGACCCTTAGGCAACTCGGCCAACTCAAATTGGTCGCCAAATAATGTTTGGCTCAAAAAACCTGCTCAGACTGAACATCCAACACCAGGTGTGTCCTCGCCATTGCCACACTTAGGCCTAAGGGAGTGTGAGGACACAACCTAAAAGCTAAAGTGAGGCAGAATGGTATCTTATAAGTATACTGGATGTTGATACCAAAATTAATATGCTGATGTGGACGAATCATACGAAGACACTTGTCAATCTACGTGGAACAATAACAACGAGAAAGTTCATTTCCTCGACCAACTTATGTTCTCCCTGAGCAACGAGGATATACCGAGGAACTGTAACACTCCGAGGTACTCTGGCGCTCCGAGGAACTCCTGATCAACGAGTAACTAAGGCGGTCCGACCTGCATCTCGGCCGTAGTATTAATTGCCAGAATGTCAACAGTTCAACTATTCATTGAATGTTCATCATCTTGACGCACACGCTGCATTAAATGTATTACCCTTTCATATGTATTCTCATTTAATGTATCGACCCATTCATGTACAGGCTAAGGGCTATAAATACCTTGTATCACCCTCATTCAAAGGGACCAAAATTTCTAGATTGAATTGATAATCGAGAATTCCCAAACACTCAGCAATAACATAACAGTGGATGTAGACCATTCTTATAAGGCTGAACCACTTTAAAAATCTTTGTTCATTTTATTTATCTGTGATTGAATAATTAGGGTGATCTAATTTTTTACATCAACAGATTAGCGCTGTCTGTGAGAAACGACTGTTACTGTCGTTTTTCATCAAAAATTCATTTATCATCAATGGCAGATAATCCAGAATCCAGTAATCGAATTGTCGGAAATGTTGGAAATCCTCCGAATCCGTCTGCACCTCCAGATCTGGCTGGAATTATGACAAATCTGGCTGAAGGACAAACTGCCATGCAAGAAATAATGAGGCAACTCATTCAAACTCTTCACGGTGGTGTACCTACCCATTCAAGGCAAAGGAGTGATCATGGGCAATCGCGATCCAGGCGTACTGAGTCATATCATAATGAAGAATCTAACGATTTTTCTTATCAACCTGGGCGAACTTCATCGATACGAGCTACGGATACAGATCAACATATCACCCTCTCTCCGGAGAGAACTAGCGCCCTGGAAAGATTAAGCAGAGCATCTCCTTTCAGTCGGTTAGGACCAAGGAGAAATATGAGTCCACCTAGAGCCCCATCGAGAAGCTTTCGACCACCATCAGGTTTGAGAGAAGGATCAGCGCAATCAAGACCAGTTACTCATCGAGATAGATCTCAGGAAGCTACGTCAGAACAATCAATTACTCGGACTAAGCAGCCCGAGGAAGGAAATGAAGCATGGAAGGGTTCCATTCAACGATTGGAGGATAGACTTGGAGAAATGGTTAAAGAAAGGAATCCCTTACAGAGAACTTTTGTTCAAGGGACACCTTTTGTGCAAGCCATTGTGAATTTTCCTACACCGTCGAAATTTAAAGCACCTGTAGTGACACCTAAATATGATGGAAAGACAGATCCTGTTCTTCATATAGAGCAATACCAAACTGCTGCCGACATATATGCTGTCCCCGACGAGATGAGGTGTAGAGCGTTTTCGGGAACTCTTACCGGATCTGCACAAATATGGTACAATAATCTTCCTCGGGGTAAGATTTCAACCTTTATTCAGTTAGCCGAGTTATTTATTAGCAATTTCTATTTTGGAGCAAAGCCAGTAAAACGAGTAGCACACTTGTTAAGTGTTAGACAAAAGTCTGGTGAAAGTACTAGAGATTACATAACTCGTTTCAATAACGAGAAGTTGGAAGTCATAGATTACGAAGAAAAGACAACGATCACTGCTTTGATGAGTGGATTGTTGCCTAATAAGTTATATTATACTTTGGCCAAAGATCCACCTGAAACTATGTCGGAGTTGATGGCAAAAGCGGCCAAAATCATGAATGCCGAGGAGGCTATGGCTGCGAAGAAGAATATGGATAAAGAAACCAAGGTGGAGGTTGACAAATCTAAGAAGAAAGAGCAAAAAGGTAATGGTGGTGACAAGCACTCCAAGAATAATAGGACGTCATGGGAAGTCCTGAAGAAATATGATAATTATACTCCATTGAAGATGGGTATTAATCATGTTTTAGAAGAAATTAAGAATAACGAAGAAATCAAGTGGCCAGATAAACTAAGGACCAATCCTGATCTGAGGAATAGGGCCAAATATTACGAGTTCCATAAAGATCATGGCCATACGACCAAAAATTGCATAGCCCTTCAGAACGAGATTGAAACGCTCATCCGAAGAGGAAAGTTGTCAAAGTATGTAGATCGCAGAGGTGAAAGGAAAAATGATGATAGAACCAGAGATCGTTCCAGATCTCCTCGTCGGATGGATGAGAAAAAGAAAAGAAATCATGAAGATGATCTAGATGAAGAACCCGATCTTCCAAAGAAGCCAAGACAGCCTGAACGAGAGGTATTTTCCATAAGTTTTGGGTCAATTGATTGTAATGTTATAACAGGAGGAGATGCTGGAGGGGGAGACCTTACTGCAGAAAGAAAGGCCTATCTCGGAGAGGCCCAAGCCTGCTCATATATTCAACGAATAAATCTTGCCGAGGAAGATCGTCTGAGGAAGGTAAATAAAGAAAAGTTGGTTATTGGTTTTTCAAAAAACGATTTGGCAGGTGTTCTTTACCCTCACGACGATCCCTTGGTGATAAAAATGAGGATGAAAGATGTGGTGATTTCAAGGGTATTGGTGGACAATGGTAGTTCGGCAGACATCATGTACTATTCATGTTTTGATAGCTTGAATTTGAAATTATCTCAATTGGAACCTTATCACAGACCCCTTTTGGGTTTTGCTGGCGAGAAAGTTTTTCCACTTGGGACGATCAAGTTGGACATATTCATTGGAACTTGCCCCGCTTGTCGAACAGAAAGAATACGCTTCTTCGTGATGGATAAGAATGTGCAGTCAGCCTACAACATCATCATGGGAAGAGTTAGTTTGAAGAAGTTCGAAGCAGTTCCATCTACAGTACATCAATGCTTAAAATTCCCAACAAACTTCGGAGTAGGAGTTGTAAAAGGTGATCAAAAAGTAGCTCGGGAATGCTATTATTCGTCTGCCGAGCAAGAGGAGTTTGAGGAATCAAAAAAAAAACTATTACCTACTAGGTAGAGGAAGGTACAGAAATTGAAACTCTTGATCCAAGGGATGAATCCCAACTTGTAAAAGGACAGGTGGTAGAATCTACAGAAAATGTTATTCTGGACGAGGAGCACCCTGAACGAGTAACCCAAATAGGTTCATCGTTAGATGCTTCAATAAAACAAGAGTTGATAATGTTCTTGAGAAACAGGAAGAAAACTTTCGCATGGAGTCATGAGGACATGCCAGGAATAGATCCAAACTTCTTATGTCACGAACTCAATGTGAATAAGGAGATCAAGCCCGTAAAGCAGAGAAGAAGGGTATTTAGCCCCGAGAAGAATCAAGCTATTCAAGAGGAGGTCGACAAGCTCCAAAAAGCCCAATTCATTGAAGATGTGAAGTACCCGGACTAGTTGGCGAATGTGGTGATGGTAAAGAAGAAAAACAACAAATGGAGAATGTGTGTTGATTTCACTGATCTTAACAAGGCCTGCCCGAAGGATCATTTTCCATTGCCCAGAATTGACCAACTAGTGGATGCTACCTCGGGACATGAGCTGCTCAGCTTCATGGATGCGTATTCTGGTTACAACCAGATCAAGATGAAACCTGAAGACAGGGAAAGTACTTCTTTTATTACCCCTAGGGGAACTTATTGCTATAATGTTATGCCTTTTGGTTTGAAAAATGCAGGAGCAACATACCAACGACTGATGAACAAGGTTTTCACCGAACAAATCAGTTGCAACATGGAAGTCTATGTCGATGATATGCTGACAAAAAGCAAGAAAGCTGCAGATCATCTAGTTGATTTAGCTCAGACATTTGATCAACTGGATAAATACCAGATGAAGCTCAACCCGACGAAGTGCACATTTGGAATACGAGAAGGAATGTTTCTCGGATACATTATCAACCAACTAGGCATTGAAGCAAATCCAGACAAGATCAAAGCTATTTTAGGGTTGCGATCTCCAGCAACAAAGAAAGAAGTGCAGAGTCTTACAGGACGAGTTGCAGCGCTCAACAAATTTGTGTCTCGGGCAACTGACAAATGCCTCCCATTCTTCAAAACACTTCGAAAAACATTTGAGTGGACTGATGAATGTGAGAAGGCCTTTCAAGACTTGAAAAAGTATTTGGGAGCACCTCCATTGTTGTCCAGACCAATAACAGGAGAGAAGTTGTATTTGTATCTGGCAGTATCAGAAAATGCAGTCAGTTCAGCATTGATCAGATTGGAGAATAGAGTCCAGAAACCAATTTATTACACAAGTAAGGTTTTCCGAGGTGCAAAAATCAGGTACCCAAAGCTGGAAAAATTGGCATTGGCATTAATTGAAGCAAGTAGAAGAATGAGGTCATACTTCCAGGCCCATACCGTCGTCATTTATACCGATATGCCATTGAGACAAGCCCTTCATAAGCTAGAAAAGTCAGGAATACTGATGTACTGGGCAGTAGAACTCGGTGAATATGATATTGTGTATGAGCCTAGATCATCATTGAAAGGGCAAGCTGTAGCGGATTTTATAGCAGAATTTACATATCCTGATACCCCCGAGGAACAAAAGCTGCTCGCCGACCAACCTATGGATGTTACAGGATCAACAGACATAAGTCCAGACCAACTCCGGTTGGTAAAAGGGCTTGTGGATGTAGAAGGATCATCAACTTCAAATTCAAACCAGCCCCGAATGGTTGAAGAACGAAAAGAGATGGTCAACGAGGAGCGAAAAGTGCCAGGGGAGGATGAAAAGAAGCAACAAATATTTCGCAGAGGAACCCTGTCAGATATGGAATTTGAAGATGGGTTACCCATATGGAGGTTATATGTGGATGGCTCATCTTGCACATCAGGTTGCGGCGCAGGAATTGTTTTAAGCACCCCAGATGAGGTTGACATGGAATATGCTTTACGATTCCAATTCAAAGCCTCTAATAATGAAGCTGAGTATGAAGCCATGATAGCGGGGTTAAACTTAGCAAAAGTTATGGAAGCACCACAAATGATGGTATTCAGTGATTCTCAACTAATTATGAATCAGATGACGGGAATATATGCGGTTAAAGGAGAGTTAATGATCAAATATCACGCAAAGGTGATGAAGTTGTTGACAGAATTTGATGCCGTTCGGTTGGTGAGAATACCGAGGATGGAGAATGTACAAGCAGATGCACTGGCCCGACTAGAATTAGCTACTCGTACCAAGTTGCGAAGAACTATACCGATTGAAGTATTAGAAGGTCGGAGCATAGATGAAGACCTGACAATGAATCTAATAACCCTTGATTTAGGACCATCTTGGATGGATCCCATCAGGACATATATTGAAGAGGGAGGATTACAGGAGGACAAGCTCGCTGCCAAGAAACTGAAGTATAAAGCTGCTCTGTATGTGTTAACTAATGGTATTTTGTATAGACGAGGAATTATGGCAGGTTTGCAGAGATGTGTACATCCCTCCGAGGTGAAGGAATTGATTGAAGAAATCCATGAAGGGTCTTGTGGAGCTCATGTAGCAGGTCGAACGCTTTTACAAAGGGTAATGACTCAAGGATACTATTGGCCAACGATGAGGGCTGATTGTATAGCCTATGCTAAGAAATGTGACAAGTGCCAACGTTTTTCCTCTATCCAACGAACTCCACAAGAATTGTTGACACCCATAACTTCCCCTTGGCCATTCTCCATGTGGAGAATTGATTTAGTGGGACCATTGCCGATCACCCGAGGAAGATTTAAGTACCTCGTCGTCGCAGTAGACTATTTTACTAAGTGGGTAGAAGCTGAACCCCTCATCGACATGACATACGAGAAGGTATACCAGTTCGTTAGGAAGAATATCATCTGTCGATATGGTCTCCCTCATGCCTTCATCACAGACCATGGAACCCAATTTGATAACGAGGAATTTGCTGCTTATTGTCATCAGTCGAACATTTTGAAGGTCCATTCAGCACCAGGCCATCCTCAAAGCAATGGACAGACTGAAGTGACGAATAGAACACTGCTAAATGGTTTGAAGAAAAGGTTAAGTGAAGCTAAAGCTAACTGGATTAACGAGCTACAATCAGTATTGTGGGCTTACCGAACAACTCCCCGAGTAGCGACTGGAGAATCACCATATATGCTGGCATTTGGAAGTGAGGCTGTAATACCTGCCGAGTTAGGTCTCCCAACACACAGAGTACTGAATTTCAATTCCCCAGTCAGCGACTTGATGAGAAGACTGGATTTGAATATGCTCGAGGAGGTTAGAGAAGAGGCATGCATTAGGAATGCTGCTTACCAACAACGTACATCTCTGTTCTACAACAAAAGGGTGAAAAAATGTGATTTAAAGGAAGGGGATTATGTGCTAAAGAAAGTCATTCAGAAGCCTAATAAGCTGGAAGCAAACTGGCATGGACCTTACCGAGTTACAGAAGTTGTTCGACCAGGAACTTATAGAATAGCAACTCTAGAGGGAGAGGAATTTAAGAATGCATGGAATGCTGAACACCTGCGCAAGTATTATCAGTAATGTAAAATGTAAAGCATTTCCTTCATTATGAATAAAATGAGGATGTTTCACCATTTTCCTTCTGTTGAAAGTTTTTCGGGGAATACTAGTGTAATACACTACGCTTATAGTTCGAAAGAACCAAAAAAATACTCCTTTGGTTAGGAGATGACACTAGCGTGATCAACTACGGTTGGTAAGATAACTAGTGGACAGTTCGAAAGAACCAAAAAATACACCTTTGGTTAGGAGGTGACACTAGCGTGATCAACTACGGTTGGTAAGATAACTAGTGGACAGTTCGAAAGAACCAAAAAAATACTCCTTTAGTTAGGAGGTGACACTAGCGTGATCAACTACGGTTGGTAAGATAACTAGTGGACAGTTCGAAAGAACCAAAAAAAATACTCCTTTGGTTAGGAGGTGACACTAGCGTGATCAACTACGGTTGGTAAGATAACTAGTGGACAAAACTATCACAAACGCCAATTTTGGTTGATTGGATTTGAAAATATACTCTCACATTCCAACTTATGTTGGTCGGGAGGTAAGATTATTACAAAAAGTTCTTTGAAGAGCAAAATATTACAAAATACACCAAGTATGGTTGGTCGGGAATAAAAAACTACCAACTATAGTTGGTCGACAAGATAAATTATCGACCATGGTTGGTCGGGCACATTTTATGAACCAAGTATGGTTGGTCGGGGAACAAAACCCATCAACTGTACCTGGTCGATAAGCACAATCTAACAACCCTGGTTGGTTGGAAACATTTTGAACATTTTATACTCATTACTTTATTATTAAGTGATTGAGTAAATTTGATACTTGTAACTTTTAGTCGAGGAACAGATGTTAGGTAACAACAATATTGGCGATGAACAACAATATTATTGTTATTTTTCAACTTATATGAACAGATGTAGAGCATTTTACAAGACAATAACAATATAGATTTGCAAAATGAAAGTCTTTCATTAAAATTCAAAATAAATTATAGGTTACATGAATGTACTAACTATTACATTGAGATTCCTATTCTATGGGTTTCTTGCCCTTTGCTTTTGAAACAGGCTCTTCGCCAGTAGGAGGATCTTCCAGGCAAAGGGGAGAATTAATAAAGTTCAAGTCCTTTAGCATTCTGACATTCATTATTGAGGGTGTATCCATTAGATGCTCTGGACGAGATACTTCGATCTGGGAGTGAAGGCTGTAGTCACCAAGGTATTTTGAAATTAAGCTCCGAGGAATGGAACGAGATGGGATCCATTCCATGTCCAATTTATAAGGGGGTACCTGCAAGTCTAATAACCCAGGAGCATGATAATCCCATAAATAATGCCCTTGCTCCAATTTTAATACACTCAAGGCGTTCAACCACCCCTGCTTATAACCTTCATTATTGGCGTGTTCAATACGAGCATCCAAATGACAAAGGGCCTCATTGTACCCTGCTATCCAAAATTCCCTGGGCTGTTTATGGAATTGGAAGGTTAATCTATCCAATTGTTCGTGAAGGCTCCTGGCAAAAACATCCTTATTATCCAGAGCAGACTTCATCGCAGTAAGTTGATCCTCCAAGGATAGATTTTTCTTGGACATTTCAGACAGAGCCCGGTCTTTTGCGTTCAATTGGAATGCTTGAGTTTCTAACGTCGACTGAGTACGAGCTTCTTCAACATTGCGGCTAAGAACTCTTGATCGACTCCGAGCAGCAACTGGAGAACTTTGCTCCTCGGTAATATTTTGAACAGCTCTTCCTCGTCCACGAGAACCTCTTCCTCGTCCCCGAGCAATCGCAGGAATAACAAATTTTCTTAAGTTGTCCAGTTCTTGCCTTAATTTGGCATTCTCAACCTCTAAGAACGAGAAACCTTCATCGATAACTTGCACTAAAGCAGTGGAAGATGACGCTGCAGATTCATACTGTGCCAGCTTTTTCTGTAAATTATTGTTCTCCTGTTCCACCAACTCAGCAATCTGCCTGCAAGCCTCAACCTCACCTTTTAGAGTCCTTTCCCTAGCATCATGTCCAGCGAGGATCTTTTTATGGCCTGTTTCAGAAGAAAGCTGTTGATATATATTTTCATAATCCTTATGCAGCAAAGTAGTTGATTCATTATGTTGATTTTGAAGATCTTCTAAGGTACAATGAAGTTCCTCGATCAATTCGTAGTATGCCACATTATTGGCCACAGATCTATCAAGTAGATCCTTCAAGTACCGGTAAGCCTCAACTGCTTACTCTGAGGCATCGTGGCCAAGGATGTCGACAATCTCTAATACACTCAAGTCTGTATGACCAGCTTTATAATATCCATTGCATTGTTGCATCAACTCGGTATCAGGGGCAGATATCAATTCCATTCTGGCCAAAAACTAATAAAGAAGAAGGCAGGAGTTAATAAATAAAAGCAGACAGAGTATCAACAATGAAGAGGAACGAAGATGTATTTTATTAGATCATCAAAAGATTACATTGTTTGATTACAAATAATGAAAGATAGAAATGATACCGAACAACTTCACACCTTTTCCTTATCTCCCAAGACTTTCTCGGGAGGCTGGGATGAGGAGCTCGATTGCTCGGTGGCAATGGCGACTTGGTCTGCAGAAGTTGAAATTTTTTCAGGAGGAGGAGGCATGGAAGAAATGTCCTCATTGGCAGAGGATAGAGATGCAGGGACTTGATCATCTATGGCCATAGAAGATTCATCAGAGACAGGCTCATCTTCTTCTTCTTCCACAATTGGTGGAGGAGGACCAGGGAGGTGTAGTTGGAATAGCTCAGAGTTATCCTTGATCTTCAGTTCCTGCAGAGCAGCTACCCATCCATTGTGGAAGTATTTCAACTTCCTGTATTGAACTTGGGATGTCATTGCAGCAATCCCCTTATCCCATCCTTTATCCCAGCCAGCGCTGAAGGATTTTTTGACTGCGACTTTTCTTCTCAGTTTCTCCGAGGAGAGCTTCACGTCCAATTCTTCTTTTTTACTTTTAATATCTCGCAGGACGGATAATTCTTCCTCTGCCTTCTTCAGTTTATCCTCAAGCTCTCCAAAATTCTTAAGCTTGTCGTCATATTTCTTATGCTCAATTTCCAAACTTTTCACTTTATTCTCCAAACCTTTGGAGATCTCAGCCAACTTCACTTTCTCGGCTTCAACTATTGACATTTTTTTCTCCCAAGCAGTCTTGTCCTCATTGTACTGTTGGCGAGATTCCTTCAAGGATTGGGTCAAACCCAACAGAGCATCCTCTACACCAGGCGAGGAGCTAGAGGCTTTAATTATCTCGTCCTTCTTCACGATGTTATTAAAACAGTTCACCAGCTGAAAGATGGGAAAAACAGTAAGTCAGTGCAAAAAGACAAGTATTCAAAGAAAGAAAGGAAATTCAGAGTGTGAGAAATTTACCGAAGCAAGATGACGAGTAGCTAGGGATGTCAGCATATCCCTAGAAATTTTTTCATCAATTCCTTGGACCTCGGGTATGATCCAAGTTTTTACCAAGCTCATTGCAGAGCTAGGAGGAATGATGGTTGGAACACCAACAACACCAGAGGATGGAGAAGGGACAGTTTCAGCCAAATTGACTGAGGATGATTTCCTCAATCTTCTCAAAGGGACTTCAGCAGCTTCAACCAAGGAAGAACTCTTGGTCGGAGAGATATTAATCACTTCTGCTGGAGCAACTTTCTTGCTCGGAGCCACTGGGGGCTTCTCGGCAGCTTTGGAAGATGCAACATCCACCTTCTTAGTCCCCTCTGGGACATCAACTTTGCTTTTCTTGGCCCCAGCAGCCGAAGTAATGTCATCAAATAGAGCAGGAGGAGCTCTTTTCTTACCCATTCTCTGACTTAAAGGAAGATGAGAATCTGAAGAAGAATCCTCTGGAGTTGAAGGTGGCTCAACAGGGCGAGCAGTATAAGATGTTGTATAACTCTTATACTGCAACAAATATGATGCAGACCTGATGTGCTCGTCTGCAACGTTCTTATGCAAGCCCCAGATAAGTTTCAGATGCTTAATATTAACCTCTGATTCTTTTGGAGTTTTTCTTTTGCTATCAACTGCAAATAAATACATAGTGAGATATCAGTCATACATTTTGTCAAACATGATGAAAGCATAATTTCATAAGTAAAATAAAATGAAAAATAAACCTATCCCATTGCCATATGGGGGGCATCTAGGACCGTTGTATACTCCATCTCCAACTAAAGGGGCATATTGCCAATTTTTAATAACCAACCCATGTTCAAAATAATCTCTATTTGAGTCAGGGAGGTTAACTACAAGAGCCCTATTCAGAATCCTAGTTTTTAAGTAATAAATATTATCTAGAGTGGCCCATTTATAGCAATACATAATTTCAGGGATCCCTATACGAGTCCCATGAGTTAGATTTAATTTGTGCACCCCATTAATTATTCTCTATGAATTGGGGGCTATTTTTGCAGGAACAAGATCAAAATACTGACAAAACTCAAGACACAATGGGTTTGGTGGAAAAGAAAATCCACATTCAGCTATGAATAGACTGGGGAACCAATGCCCCTCAGCCAATCGAAAATAATCTAAGGGCTCAGAAAGAACCTCTAGAGTTACCCAAGAAGTAATGGAAAAATTGGAACGAAATTTCTCAACAGACTCCACGATATAAACCATACTGAACAAAAGATCTTACAGGAAGAAAGGAGGTATGTTGACAACGAACGAAAACTAGGATGAACGCACAAGAGAGAAGGAGAGAATAGAAAGCTTGAATGCAAGAAATTGGAAAAAGAAGAAGACGGTATGTTTACCTAAGAAGTTTAAATACTTTGCCTTGGGAAGAGGCGAAGGAAATGATTACAAAAAAGAAACTATTGAACTTCCGGCGGCTAAAAGGACAAAAAAGGAACTATGATCGAAGCGCTCTTAAAAGTTCGAAAAAAGGCGGATTCTTTGAATTTGGAAATAAATTCAAATACGATGCTCCTAAAACCCAGGAAGATCATTCAATATTACCATAGACCAAGAAAGAATGTTCCATACTCCTCAAAGTTCGAAATATGAAACATTGGGGGCTTCTGTTGATACCAAAATTAATATGCTGATGTGGACGAATCACACGAAGACACTTGTCAATCTACGTGGCACAATAACAACGAGGAAGTTCATTTCCTCGACCAACTTATGTTCTCCCCGAGCAACGAGGATATACCGAGGAGCTGTAACACTCCGAGGTACTCTGGCGCTCCGAGGAACTCCTGATCAACGACTAACTAAGGCGGTCCGAGCTGCATCTCGGCCGTAGTATTAATTGCCAGAATGTCAACAGTTCAACTATTCATTGAATGTTCATCATCTTGACGCACACGCTGCATTAAATGTATTACCCTTTCATATGTATTCTCATTTAATGTATCGACCCATTCATGTACAACCTAAGGGCTATAAATACCTTGTATCACCCTCATTCAAAGGGACCGGAATTTCTAGATTGAATTGATAATCGAGAATTCCCAAACACTCAGCAATAACATAACAGTGGATGTAGGCCATTCTTATAAGGCTGAACCACTTTAAAAATCTTTGTTCATTTTATTTATCTATGATTGAATAATTAGGGTGATCTAATTTTTTACATCAACACTGGACTTGGAGGATACTCACTCAACAAAATAACTCTGCCTATATCAAATCTATTTGGTTAAGAAGAGCCCAAGATAGTCGAATAATAAGTCAATGAAGTAAAAAATACACAACTCGACCAATCACCCAAAACATCATTATTTTATTACATCATTACATATACAAAGAGTTACATGTGCTGAATAAAATAAATCCTAATGAGGATTAGGTCTTCGAGCAAGATAGTCAGCCACTTGCGCTCTTCGGGCATCATCTGGGTGAGGAGCTAATTCCTCCTCGACATTATTAGAATCTGATTTCAATAGCTTCCTTGGGATAGCATCGACGGGGACGCACTGATCATCCCTCTTGAATGGATTAGGCATCAAGGTTGAGGTGGAGATCTCATGACGATACCAGAGGACAGAGTTCCTAGGGACCTGCAACTCCCTAAGAGCACTTAACTATCCTTTAATAAAGGACAACTCTTCAACTTCCACCAACTTCGTCGGAACATCAGTCCAACCCTGATCATAACCATCTACCCACACTCGCTAAGGACATTTCTTGAACAAATGCCTCAACAAGGTAATATCTTTTTGAAGACTGGTAGCTATCACGTACGCCCGACGAACATCGCCTTGAAGCTCGATAATCTCCCTAGCTGCACCTCTGTCATCAGTACCAGCTCACGGTCCAATCGATGAAGAGGAACTACGTAAAACTCGAGGAGCAATGCTCGGTGAATTCTCCCTGAGTTGCGAGACTTCCCTCCTCAGAGCATCGTTCTCTTGCTGAAGTATCTCTCCAACCTGATTAACCTCGGAATCATACATGAGCTTAGCCTTCAAAGCATCCACTTCTTCTTGAACAGAGGCGCCAATTTCCTCTATCTCTTAGAGCCTGTCCTTCAGCTTGGCCACGAGCTCTGACTGGTCCTTATACTCCCAATTCCTTGCCTTAAGAGATTTGCAGATCCTTACAAAGGCTCTGCGAACTTGATTTCTCACATCAGGTCCAAGAATTTTTCCTAACTGAGAGGTAGCAGGAATATAATCCTCAACATCGATGAGCTACAAACTATATAAGCATTAAAAAAGAAAATAAATCAGTACGCGGAAGGGAACTGAATTTCATTTCATTTAAAGAAGGTTTAGAGTACATCGGCGAAAAGAAAGATTAACTGAAATAAAAAAAATACAAATATCTATCTAAAGAAGACTAGCTGGCAACCTCAGTCTTCTTTGAGGTCGCTGGTTGCTTCCTCTTATCTACAGCAGCTCCAAGCACACCTCCCTCAGACGAAGCAGTTTCCATCCCCTGGTAAGGGGAGCATCAACAACGATGGTCAGAATAGTTGGGGCACCTTCATTAGCAGCAGGAAGAGGAACCTCATATACGATAGGCTTGGGACTAGGGTCGTGCTCGTTAAATAGGGTGGAATCAATGTCCACCTTGGTAGTGAGTAAGGCCTTATCCCAACCCTTTTTAAAGTTGAGATGACCAATATAACCAATCTGGGCCTCAGCATCCTCATACGCTGTGACCCATCCAGCGCTATACGAGCTCTTTTTGAGGGTGGCAGTCTCAGATTCCACCTTCTCCAACTTACCAGCAAGCGTCCTGTTCACTTCAACTACCACCAGCTTGCTCGAGCAGACCAAGTCATAGGACTGCCTCAGCTCCTAAGATCCTTGGTCGCCACCTCTTTTGCCTTATTAGATTCAGTGAAGGCGAGATCCCAAGACTTTTGAGCAGCATTGGCAGTCTTAACTAGCCTCCATCTCAGAATTCTTCCTATCCAGATCAGCGTTTCTCCTCGCCAACTCATCACGGCTGTAATAGAGGACCGTGAAATCAGATACGAACTATAGAAAGAAGGAAAATATTAGTAAAGGAAGTATTGAAAATATAATTGCAAGAGCAGAGAAGGAAAAGTAGGCTTACCAAGGCTAGCCTCTGGCTTGCCTTCAGGGCTAACTGGTCAGCCCCCATAGACCTCTGAGGATCAGTCGATAAAACTACTCTCTCGAGCACCGCCGGAGCCAACTGAGGGGAAAGGGCCATAGAATCCCCCTCCTACAGAGCAGACACGGGCACCAAAGACTGCCCCACCTTTGTCCTCACTTCCTCTCTCCTCTTTTCTTCTTCTCTCTCTTTCATCTCCCTCTCAACCCTTTTTCTCTCTTTCACTTTCTTCCTCTCTTATTCTTTCTTCCTATCACTCTCTTTTACTGCGTCTTCCTCTCCTGCTCATGAGCAATAGTCTGGGAGCCAGTGACAGTGTCCTCACTCCCAGACTTTTGCTTCTTCAACCTGCGAGCAAGCAACACATTATCTTTGTTAACGTCCTGGATTAGATTTTTCCTTGGAGGGGCCATAGCTTCCTCGCTAGAGCTACTTGAATCCCCTGAAGACTCCTGAGCCTATGAACCCTCCTCCGAGGTGGAAGATTCTTCGCTACTTGAGCTCTCCTCACTGTAATCACCTTCAGCACCACCCATGTCAGCCCCCTCGCCCTCTTCACTAAAGCTACTTTCCTCCTCGTCCAATTGAATTGGGTCAGCAACAACCTCTTCTATGATGTCTAGCTGAGGAATGCTATCCACAAGTCATGTGATGAAACTGGACCCAATGTTCTTGTATTCCAGAAGAAATTCCGCTGATCGAGGATGCTCACCGTCAGCTGAGAGTTTCCTGATTTTTCAAGCCTTAACCAACTCAGCAGCTCGAATCTCGTAAAGAACGGGTTCTAAGTTCTTTCACTTCGCTGAAAAAACAAAGAGAGAAAGATATGAGAAAGACCATACACTAATAGAGAATCAACGAGAAGAACAAGAACTATGCCTACCTATATATTCCTCCCCATAAATGGGAATCACGTGCCTCCCAGACCTCGATCCTTTAGTATGGGGAGGGAACTGCCAGTTTCTGGCAATAAACCCCTCATGCCAGTAGTCCTTGTGGGAATCAAGTAGATTTACTATTAATACCCTATCGGGACTCCTAGCTTTGAGGTAAAGAAGACCAGAGCTTGTTCGAGAAAAATAATAACAATAGTAGATTTCAGCAAGCCCTAGATTGGTGCCATAGAGCTGATTAATTCTATGCACACCATTGGCAATTTTCTAAACATTTGGCGAGCACTGTGCAGTAACTAAATAGAAGTAACTAAAAATGTGCAAAAACAGGCAATTTGGGGGAAAATTAAGACCCCCCTGGGATAACAAAAGAACATGTATCCAGTGGCCATCCTCAATATCCATGATATTACGAGGAACATGGGCACATTCGATGTTTAACTAGTTTGGAATATTGTAGAACTTCTTAAATTCAGTTATCGACGACTGCCTATTTTCGTCATAAGAAAGTAGAAACCCTAATATCAAATATGAAGAAATTTTAACAAAAAAGATAGAGTGTGAAGAACTTACGAAGTAAGAATCAGCTTGAGACAATGCAAAGCCTCAAGCAGGGAGATGAGAAGATAAGGAAGAAGCTTGAAGATGTAAGACGAGACCTGGAGGTGAGAAAGAAACTGTGAGAGGTTGGAGAAATCTAGAGAGCGCAAATAAATTTGAAGTGACGTCGGGGAATGACCTCTCCAAGATGTTTTAAACCTTTATAATCATAACGCATAGGAAACGAAGCAATATGCTGCCTAAATCGATTCGAGAAGAACGCTTCAATCCCAAAGTGCAACACGATTCACAAAAATGCCATTAAATCAATCATTTAAAATTATTGAGCCCAAATTGTGACCCAAAATTGTTTGGGACAATTGTGGGTACCCCGATTAGTTATTTAGGCACAGACGAGTAGCCCAATTAAACCTAGCCCAAAGTCTAGGGGACTTACGCTGTAACTAATTCAGTTATGACCCATTCAACCCCTAAAATCTCTTAGGAGATATTCTAGGGATCATGGGATAACATGGAGGAGTCCCATACCCCCAATCTTCGAAAAAGACATGTATAAATAAAACCCTCAGCCCGGGGCAAATGGAATGCATTTTGTAAACACTCCCCTGGAGCAAAGAGAAATAAAATACTGAGAGCACCACCGTGGACGTAGGCCTTCTTACCGAACCACGTATATCTTGTGTTGTGTGTGATTGCAATTATTTTAAGTTCTTTATTTATTCGGGTGATCGCATTTGCTTATTATTTTGTGTTGAGTTTAATTGTCACCACAATTACTGTGTGAAGTGTATTGACTTAATTTACAAAACACTGAACAATTCAAAACATCGCATTCACTGATCATTAAGTAAATCCGATAGTCTCTCACTAGAGAAAATTCAAGGCCAAAAGCTATCTCTTCAAATACAAAAAAATTTTTATAAAATTTTCTTAGTGTCTGCATAGTGTTTTATGTTAATCTAACCAATTTTCATTCATGTGGGGGATTGTTAGAGTTTATGGCATATTATGGGTTTTAATTAAGTTAACAAAATCAGATTTTGGTCAACTTTATGGTCAATTTGATGTGGGACCCACATATCTTTCGAGATGGTACAAAGTGGTAACGCGTTTTTCTTCGCGAGGAGTATAACATGATATACTCACATATATAAAACCATAAATTAATGAATGAGAAATCGTAGCTCAAAGTACCTACTTAGAACTTGGAACTTGGTTGAAGTATTTTGTTAAAGCTCCTTTCCCAGATAGGAAGAATGAGAGAAATAGGTGTAGTATAATATAATCCATTTTTGCTTAAAGGCTTGGTTCCCTTGGGGTATCCCAACTCTTTGAAGAAGGGAGGACTTACATGGGCTTGGGTTAACTTCCAAGCCCACGCACTCTGCTATTTCCCACTCGATCCGGTCATGCTCGTGGGCTTTGGTCAAAAGTAGAAACTTTTTGGGGCCAATTTTAATGGACTTTTTATTTATATTTTGTGGGTTTCTTTTATTATTTCTGGACCAATTTTATTTATGTTTTTTCTTTTGCTTTATTTTAATTTTCGTTAGCAATTCAATTTGGTTTTATCCAAACAATTGACTGTTGGTATTTTTCCAACTGTTTTTTAACGGCCACTTATTTAATATAAATAAGTTGCTCGGGTCATCATTTCAAGGGCATTTTTTAGACATAAAAAATTATGTACTATTCAAGTCCGAATCCATATAACTTAAGAGTTCTATAATGTTAGTTTAAAAGTGACATGCAATTTGAAGTGCTTCCATTGCAAGTGTGATTGTTGTATCTTGGGAGACATTTGTTAGAGTCTGTTTAACAATAGTTGCGAGGAAATATCGTCTTAAGTTCAGAGTATATACCACTTGCCTCAATTGGAAAATCTGCATTTCTTATCCATGTGAATTTCATACACATATAATATTATTCTGCATGTTTTATTAGTATTTATATATATTCAACAAATAAATTAAAAAATCGTTCTTCATAACAGAGAAAGTATTTAGATCTATTCACAGGTTAAAGAGAATGTGAATACTCTAGGTTATTAGTATATCTCACCTTGGAAGGGCGATCTTAAGTTGGTGAAAGTTCCTAGACTAGAAATCCTCATTGGAGGAAGCATTTCTTCTTTGTCTGAGGTCAAAGGGAGTTCTTACCTCGGGATATAGATAGAAGTGTCTTAATACCCCCGGGGAGTGAGGTGATCCTAAATATAACAATATGTCTATATGTTGAGATCAGGTTCATATTTCCCCCCTGGCTCAACTTATCTTCCTTCTAAAATAATACGTTTCTCTTTAAAAAAAAGTCTACCCTCACCTTCACTCCTGCTAAGTAGAAAAAGGTGGAATAGTATTGTCTAGATATGCTTGAATCTTTGATGAGAGTTTCATTTTAATAATTTGGTGCAATTAGGTAACACTAATTTCTTTATTCCTCAAACACTTGATGTTGTTTAAGATATCCTAATTGCTTATGTGAATACCCAATCTCTTATTTCAAGTTTTACTTCAGCTTCAACTTGCTCACTTTAATTTCCATATCATATAGGCACTTCTCATCTTTTAAAATCTTTTAGCTGACATTCTGATCCGATAAGGAGAATGCCTAAAAAAGCTTCTGACTAACTTGGCTTGCGCTTGTGCCTAAAATACCGAATCCCTTGCTGCTATTATTTCCATTATCACACCAACTAAAATCGATAAGTGTCCATTCGAGTCCTCTATACAGAATGATCTTAAGAGGCCAGGAACTATCCCATCTGGTGGAGCCCCAGTTGTAAATGTTAGTATCCATAAGGATTTTCTCATGGAGAAATGAAATGGGTTAAATCAAAATATATGGTGGAGAAATCCATTACTCTCACTCAATATAGATTACAAAAGGATGATAACTCACAATGGGTTCCTGTGAAAAATGCAATTACGGTTTTGGCTATAATGGTCCAGAGCCAGATTTTTTCTATATATAAAGTCTTGCCATCGATAATTTATGGTGCCTCCTTATTCATAAACTCTTTCTGTTGTGTGTTTGGGTATATGTATTATATTGGTATGAATGAAATACTCTCAATAAGCCCCTATATCCTAGTGGTAAATTTTGAGGTTACTTTGATTGAGGTCCTAAATTCAAATCCCACTAAGGGCATTTAGGAGCATTTGGGAGCATTTATACTTAACTAGATATATAAATATTGTATTATATATAAAGACTTAGGACTTGGGTCTAAAATAAGTTAATTTTTAAATTCGTCTTTAATAATTTTTTGATTTGGTTTTAATTAATATTAAAACTCATTTTATTTAATTAATGAGACACCCCGCGTAATAAAATACCAGGTGATCAGTCCTTTATTAAATTAAATCAAAGTGTGTGGTTGGTTCATTCTTAGCATCACTGTCGAAACCAATTTTTCCTTTATTTATCACCTAATAAATAATTAAGCTAAGTGTAAAAACATTTGATTTTATAGATTAATTTCCAATGTTCTGAGTTAATATACGAAGCCATTTTTATGAACACAAATAATAATATTGAATACCAAACCATCCAAGTGAAATAAACAGGCTAGATTAATCACCCCAAATAAAATATCCCAAATTGAAGGACATTGTAATAATTAAAACAATCTCAACTAAAACTGAATACTGAAATAAATAAAGAGTACAAGTCACTATGAACTAAATAAAATGGGAAATGGGTGACACCTGCCCGATCTAAAATGACTAAGTGCAGAGCTGAGATGACAAGGATGAAGTCATTTAAATGCAAGGACCTGCAACTCCCACACTGGCTGTAGCACGTCCACAATCCAAAGATCTAAGACTGATGCCCCTATGGCTGGGCACTTGTAATACGTATATATATCTATACAAGCAAAATAGGAGATAACAAGAAACGGGTCAGAGCCTGAGTATAAAATAGTTTAGCAAGTATATAAAATGCTTTCCAGTTGACATTGCATACATGCTAGTGCCTCGACACTCACTTGAGAATTCTTACCTCTCAACTAGTGTGCACGTCTAACGTACTACTGAATTAATCTAGATAAAGCTAACCCAATTAAATAGTCTAACCCAATCTCCCCTCATTAATCCTGATTCATGAGATCACATAATTATAATCTAAACATGATAACTTATACTTGTGAGTTTACCAAGCCAGTTATGTACATCTCAATTCAGCCTTATGTTCTCAAACACTTAATTTATTTAATATTGATTATTCAATTTTATCTACTTACAAGCAGAGTAGATGAATCACAGGTGCATACCTTTATCACTTATAATATATATATATATATATATATATATATATATATATATATATATATATATATAGAGAGAGAGAGAGAGAGAGAGCCACACACTAATAGGGCACCTCACTTAAAATCTATGGTGCTGGCATACTTTGCTATCAAGTGCTTATACATCTCGTACAAATGAGAGAATTACTAGTTCGGATCCACTCTCGAGCCATATTAACACAAAATACACATATTGGAGGCGAAGCATAGTTATCAGTCACTAAGAGGTCAGTACATACCCTCACGTCTCTTAGGACCGTCTGACTATCATTCTCAGATAACCTGTACCAAGGATCCTATGTTCTAGGGTACAAGTCAATATCCCCCATAAAGGTCACATCGAGATAAGTCTGTCCCGGTGCGGAAACCTCTGTGGTAGCAAGTAGCGCGGGTATGATTACACACACACGCGCGCGCGCGCGCACACACACACACACACACACACACACATATATATATATATATATATATATATATATATATATATATATATATATATATATATATATATATATATATATATATACGCTCATATATAATTACATTATTCAGATAGGTACACCCACGACCCATAACATATTCTAACCATACGCGACACGTAGCGCCCGAATCCTATGTATAATTAATTCGTTCTTTTATTTTCTCAATTATTGCAAGTTCTTAGGTGCTTCTCGACTCTCAAAGTGTATCGTTTTAATAAATATCAAATCAGTTGGAGTACCCTCTCTACCCTACTGGTCTATTATGTCATCAGCTTGCACAATCCTCAATTTATCACACAAGCAATTATAACCCATTTTATACCCTCGTAATCTCTACGATTTAATTCCATATGAAATCATACTACACGGACCTTGCCCACAAACCTACTGGTCCTTCTCAAGTCCCATTATGAGATCTAAATTATGTCTAAGGGCTCTTATACATTGGGGTTAGATTATCATTTAAAAAGAAAAAGGATTTGAATTTCAGTAGGATTCGATCGATCTATGGGAATGGTCGATCGATCGATCCAGCCGATCGATCGACATTCTTGAGTCGATCGATCGATCGAACAGATTTTGGCCCAGATTCTGCAATTCTTTGCCTACGGGTTCCTTCCATTTTAATCATCCAAACCTCTATTAAAATGTACCAAACTTCCAACCAAACGTCACCAACATAATATAAACAGGTATGATGATTTCTAACGTAAAACATTCATTAATTCTCCAAGAATCATCAGTAAATGGGTTTAAATCCATGATTTTGTCTCTAACCCTAGTTTACTATATTAATTCAAGAATCCACATTATATTTTCATATTTCCTCCTCTAATCATCATTTAAATTCGTGATAAATACTCAACATATGATAAGAATATCAGCCTAACATGATTTCCATTCAAACATATGAATTATAGTCTTCAAATTTCATTAATTCTCCATAAAAACTTATAATTATCTTTCCTACTCTAACATGGATGAAATATCAACTCAAGAATAGCAAGATAGATACTTGGCTAGAAATCAAAGGTCTGAGTTGTAGAAGATGATGGAATTGATGGAAACGGTGCGGGATTGATGGTTCTCCCCCTTGGAAACCATCTCCCTTCTCCCTTCCTTAGCCTCTATGCAACTCAAGTGTTTATAAACTTCTAAGACTCTATCTCACAACGGATATAACCTTTAGATTTTCATCCTTAATTAAGGTTTAAAATTGAAAATTGCCAAAATGCCCTCCCGGATTGTCAGTTAGGCCTAAAAACGTCTCGAGACCCAAACTAAATCCCCGAATACACTTTTCTGGATATCTAGACCCTTTCAGACACATTATCCCACTCAAAATGACCATATAGGTGACTTATAATTAATTTGCTTTTTATCCCATTAATTTAGTTCCAACACGACTGACACGCGCGTCCCGACTTAATTTCTATAACTGTCGTATTATTCACTCGCGATAATTTTAATAAATTCAATCTCATATATTTCTTACTCAATAAGTAATATTCAACATAATTGTTATCAATAATTACTAACTCTCGTCACGCTAGTAAATATTCCATTTAGCATTCGAATTAATATTAAATTAATTTATCCCAATTAAATTGAATTAATCCCATAATTAAAGGCCATAAAAATACGGGGTATTACATACTTCCCCCCTAATAATGAAATTTCGTCCAGAAATTCGAAAATAAGGCATACCTGGGAAGAACAATTACGGATACTTTTGGGGCATATTTGCCTCGTGCTCCCAAGTGAACTCCTCTACGTTATGATTCTCCCACTGGACCCGTACAAGTGGGACTACCTTCGACCTCAATCTCCTCTCACTATGGTCTAGGATAGCCACTGGTCTCTTCTCATAAGAACTTTCAGGTTGTAACTCAATCTCCTCTATCGCAATGTGAGTGTGGGCCATATTATCCTGAAGATATCGCCTAAACAACGAAATGTGGAATACATCATAAATACGATGCAAGTGCTCCAGCAACCCAAGTCTGTATGCTATCGGTCTAATCCTCTCGATAATGGGGAATGATCTTACGTATCTCGAAGACAATTTCCCTTTCTTCTCGAACCTCATCACTCCTTTCATAGGAGACACTCGCAGTAATACTTGGTCCCCCACGCTATACTTGCTGAAGAACCGCTTTGCATCAGCGTAGCTTTTTTACCTGTCCTGGGCTACCTGAATGTGACTCCTCATAAACTTAATCCTGGATGATGTGTCCTGAATTACCTTTGGCCCGAGTAACCTGTTGTCCCCCACCTCTAGCTAATAAGTGGGAGAACGACAAGGTCTGCCGTACAACGCCTCAAATTGGGCCATGCCAATCGTAAACTGGTAATAGTTATTATAAGTGAACTCCACCAGTGGAAGGTACTACTCCCAACCCCCTCCAGAATCAAGGACACACATGTGTAATATATCTTCCAACATCTGATTAGTATGCTCAGTTTACCCATCTGTCAGCGGGTGATAATCCGTACTCAACTGCAACTCGATACGCATAGCCTCCTGAAAGCTCTTCCAGAAGCGTGACACAAAAATCTTATCTCTATCGGACACAATATCCAGGGGCACCCCATGCAACCTCACTATTTCGGTAGTAAATAACTGAGCATACTGGCCCGTAGTGTAGTCAGTTCGCACCGGAAGAAAATGAGCTACCTTGGTCAACTGATCCACCACTACCCTTATAGAATTGTAACCCCACTATGACGTAGGCAACCCAGTGATGAAATATAAGGAAATGCTCTCCCATTTCCACATAGGGATATCTAGTGGTTGAAGTAACCCTAGACGTCTCTGATGGTCCACCTTTACCAGCTGACAGGTGGCACACTTAGACACAAACTCAGCAATGACCTTCTTCATCCAACTCCACCAGTACTCTCGCCTCATATCCTGGTACATCTTATCCCCTCTGGGATGTACCGTAAATTAAGATCCATTCGACTCTGTAATCATTGCATGGCGTAAGTCCTCCCCCTCCGGGACCACTAATCTCCCATTAAATAGCAAACCCCCATCTAAACTTACTGAATAGGACTCTGCGCCCTGAGCTAGGAGTCGTACAATCTGATCCTGGTAAAATGTATCAGCGACTTGGGCCTGGATCACTCTCATAACAATCTCTGGTGTGACTGTCATGATAGATATAAAGGATCGGGCCACATCATCCTAATGTCCCAACTCATTCCACTTCGCCTTCCACACTTCTGCCACCTCATCTACTGGCCTACGGCTCAAAGCATCAATAACTACATTAGCCTTCCCCGGTGGTATTGTATCTCAAACTGGTAATCTTTCACAAACTCCATCCACATGCGTTAATGCATGTTCAACTCCCGCTGAGTGACTTGTGGTCTGTGAACATGCAGAATTTCTCCCCCAATAAGTAGCGGCTCCAAATCCGTAAGGCAAACATGATCGCTGCTAGCTCTAAGTCATAGGTGGAATAATTCCTCTCGCGAGGCTTGAGCTTATGGCAGGCATAAGCTATAAACCTTCTCCTCCTGCTGAAGTACTCCACCAAGTCCCTGTAGGGAAGCATCAGTATACACCAGGTACTCCACTCCTGACCTGGGTAAAGCAGGAACTGGCGCCAAAGTTAACTTAGCCTTTAGCTCACTGAAAGCCAACTGACAGGCGTCATCCCATACGTACGGTACCCCCTTGCAAGTCAGATTATTCAATGGAACCGCTATCCTTGAGCACCCTCGAATGAGCTGCCTGCAGTACCCTACCAAATCATAAGAAACTACGAATGTCTGACGGTGTTGCGGGCTGCACCCACTCCCTCACTGTGAACATCTTTCCCGGATCCACAGATACCCCCTAGCAGAAATAATGTGCCCCAAGAACTAGACCTCGCGTAGCCAAAACCTGCACTTCTCATACTTAGCATATAACTGATGCTTTTGCAGAGTCTGAAGAATCCGTTTCAAATGCTCGACATGCTCCTCCTTAGTCTGGGAATAAATCAGAATGTCATCTATGAAGACAATAATGACTGATCCAGGAACTCTATGAACACCCTGTTCATTAAGTCCATAAACACGGCTAGAGCATTGGTTTCACACCCCGCCTAATTTTGGCGCCGGTCGCTACCAAAACTAAGCTGCACGTGAGTAAATAAAATACCATCCTTAGCATGAGACAGATATGAGACATAAATAAATCAGTCCATAAGATAAACAATTGAATCAAACTCAAATGCTGATAAACAATTAAGCGATAAAAGATCCATAACATGCTAACTCCAATAATCCATTCTCCAATAATGATTAAATAAAATCTGAAATAATCCCAAAATAATCCCAATAAAACTCAAATGAAGTCTCATAATTAAATACGTCTGGAAAAGAAAGTCTAACTAAACTAAGCTATAAAATGAATAACTCCAGCTGCACCTCCAAATGATAACTCCGATAAACTTATGCAGCTTCTCCAATTCTAATCCTGAAAAAGATTAATCAACGCATGGGTCAGAGCCAAAGCCCCGAGCAAGAATACACACTACTCCCCTCAAATAGGATGCTGGAATCCAGATATTAGCATTATACGCAATAAATATCACAATAGAATATTTTAAATTAAACGGGATAATTAAACGCGATAACTATAAATCACTAACTATCCACCGAAATCCCATTTATAAAGGCACACCAATATAATTTTAATTTTCCAAGTCCCACGATGTTAATTTAATTAATTTAACCAGCTTTTATTATAGTTCTCACTTTTTATTAAAGTGTCACACTTTCCCTTGTCAATTGCCCTCTGAACCTTTTAAACTGTCGGCCCGACACATGACAAGGTTCCCCTAGTCAATCACCCTCTTACCCGTTTAACTGTCAGCCCCGACACATGACAAGGTTCCACACACGACACGACATAAACTGGCCCGTTTAAACTGTCGGCCCTGACACATTATGTCGCCACAAATTTTAATACCCGTTTTTATCTTAGGCATTAATTCTCAATTTCTCAATTTATAATCACCCCACCCTTTTAATCGAAGTGAGATCCTCAAAATACCCCTTAGTCCCATACCTAAGGGTCCCCAAGTTATCAATATGTCCTAACCAATGTATAGGAGGATTTTCTAACATAAATCTTAACTTAGTCTCGTACTTAGACTACCGTAACGACGATAAAGTAATGAAAATCAACCCACCCACAAGTTGATAAAAACGCAATAATCTACCCTCACTTGTCCCATACCTAGAAGGCGTAAATCATAAAAGGTCTACCCACTAGTCCCATACCTAGAAGGCATTCTAAAGTATAGGGAGAGAAAAATTACCCAACAACCCTTCATCACAAAGGCAATATAATAATACCAAAAAGTCACACAAATAAGCATAATTAATCAACGTATAAAACTACGCATGATAGTCCAATTCAATTAAACCTTAATTTAATTATCACCTCGACATAAACATCCAATTAATCTCATTTAATTATTTAATTTAAATATACCGTTATTTCATCATTTAAAGCATCAAAATTCTAATTTCATTGTTTCGACACAAATTACATGAGTTATACGCCCCAAATACATTTATTTTAAAACTAGGGTTTTTCTACATGCAACCTACACCAATAAAATCCCAAATCACTCACGAATCCTACGTACCCAAAGGGTTATAATATTATTCAGATTAAAAGATTTTATAAAAACATCCCTATAGTTAGTGTCCACTTTTTCTAATTAAGTTACTAATTATTTTTAAGAAAATATGTAATTAAGTGTTTAGGCGACACTTAAAATGCATAATACTAAAGGAAAAGAATAGAGTATTCATGCCTGTAAAGATTGTGTTGAAAATCTGATTAGAAATCTGGATTCCTTGTGAAAAATTAGCAAAAGAGTGTTCTTGAACCAACTTGATTAAACCTCAATTAAGCCTCCCAAAACTTGTGACAAAAAACTTGATAATGAAGAAGGTTGATGATTATGGGTGAGAGAAAAAATATTTGGAAGTGTTCTCTGGTGAAGAACAGAAGAAAAAGTGATTATGAGAAGTCCCCCTACAGATTAATAAGGTTATATAGTGATTAGGAGTCCTAATCCTACACAAATTCTAAAAATAGCTTATAGCGCACGTTTTCTGGGAGGGTCGATCGATCTACCCCCAGGAATCGATTGATCGATCATGCCTAAAATCTGACAGTTCGTCCAAAAAAATTATAAGGGACAAAAATTATAAAATCAATATAAAATACATTTTAACTCCGATTTTAATTCCGCTTGAAGTTTTATTCTTCTAAAATCATAACCAACATATTTAGCCAATAAAAATTATTAAATTCAAAATTTTATTTTTCTTGAAAATTCCCATTAATTAATAAAAATAGTTAATAAAAATACGGGGTGTTACATACTTCCCCACTAGCAAAGAATTTCGTCCTCAAAATTAGAAGAAGAATACACATAAACACTTAAATCTTGCAAAAAAGAAAATAAGGCTCACATAAGCCTTCTCGTAGAATGTCATAATTGAGCGCCCATACACTCAATTCTAAGCGCACCTACCCCCCAAGCAACAAAATAATATATAGTACCTATATACATACGCATAACCATGAAAATAACGGCGTACCACACGCTCCCATAAATCCCCACTCGATCCTATATCCGAAAGTCATCAAAATTCTAACATCCTCAAATTAAATCTCAACATTAAAAATCGATACATATGATACCTAACATCAGTACTAAAATCTCCAAAATAATTATCGTCTCCAAAATCCATTCTAAGGATCCCCACATTAAGCTTACTAATTCTAAACTCAATTCCTACGACGTCCTTAACTCAAAACTTCACATCTCCAAGAAACACATCTAACACGTATGCTAGATACTCTACCTTAAGACGTACAAATTGACAAAGGGAATCAAAGATCGACAACGCGGAAACTAAACAGACTCATAACCTACGAGACCTAAGACCACGCTCTGATACCATCTGTCACACCCTGCCTAATTCTGGCATCGGCCGCCACCAAAACTAAGCCGGGCGTGAGTAAATAAAATACCATTCTTAGCATGAGACATATATGAGACATAAATAAAACAGTCCATAAGATAAAGAATTGAATCAAACTTAACTGCTCATAAATAATTAAGTGATAAAAGATCCATCACATGTTAACTCCAATAATCCATTCTCCAATAATGATTAAATAAAATCTGAAATAATCCCAAAATAAATCCTCTAAACAACTTTGGAACCGAGTGGCCCAATCAAACTCAAATGAAGTCTCATAATTAAATACGACTGGAAAAGAAAGTCTAACTAAACTAAGCCATAAAATGAATAACTCCAGCTGCACCTCCAAATAATAACTCCGATAAACTTATGCAACTTCTCCAATTCTAATCCTGAAAAAGATTAGTCAACGCATGGGTCAGATCCAAAGCCCCGAGATAGAATACACACTACTCCCCTCAAATAGGATCCTTGAATCCAGACAGTAGCATTATACGCAATAAATATCACAATAGAATATTTTAAATTAAACGGGATAATTAAACGCGATAATTATAAATCACTAACTATCCACCGAAATACCATTTATAAAGGCACACCAATATAATTTTAATTTCCCAAGTCCCATGATGTTAATTTAATTAAATTAACCAACTTTTATTATAGTTCTCACTTTTTATTAAAGTGTCATACTTCCCCTTGTCAATCGCCCTCTGACCCGTTTAAACTGTCGGCCCGACACATGTCAAGGTTCCCCTTGTCAATCGCCCTCTGATCCGTTTAACTGTCGGCCCCGACACATGACAAGGTTTCACACACGACACAAGATAAATCGCCATCTGGCCCGTTTAAACTTTCGGCACATTATGTCGCCACAAATTTTAATACCCGTTTTTATCTTAGGCATTAATTCTCAATTTCTCAATTTATAATCACCCCACCCTTTTAATCGATGTTAGATCCTCAAAATACCCCTTAGTCCCATACCTAAGGGTCCCCAAGTTATCAATATATCCTAACCTATGTATAGGAGGATTTTCTAATATAAATCTTAACTTAGTCTCGTACTTAGACTACCGTAACGACGATAAAGTAATAAAAATCAGCCCACCGTCAAGATGATAAAAACGCAATAATCTACCCTCACTTGTCCCATACCTAGAAGGCGTAAATCATAAAAGGTCTACCCTCTAGTTTCATACCTAGAAGGCATTCTAAAGTATAGGGATAGAAAAATTACCCAACAACCCGTCGTCACAAAGGCAATATAATAATACCAAAAAGTCACATAAATAAGCATAATTAATCAACGTATAAAACTATGTATGATAGTCCAATTCAATTAAACCTTAATTTAATTATCACCTCGACATAAACATCCAATTAATCTCATTTAATTATTTAATTTAAATATACCGCTATTTCATCATTTAAAGCATCAAAATTCAAATTTCATTGTTTCAACCCAAATTACATGAGTTATACGCCCCAAATACATTTATTTTAAAACTAGGGTTTTTCTACATGCAACCAACACAAATAAAACCCAAAATCACTCACGAATCCTACATACCCAAAGGGTTATGAATATTATTCAGATTAAAAGATTTTATAAAAACATCCCCATAGTTAGTGTCCACTTTTTCTAATTAAGTTACTAATTATTTTTAAGAAAACATGTAATTAAGTGTTTAGGCAACACTTAAAACGCATAATACTAAAGGAAAAGAATAGAGTATTCATGCCTGTAAAGATCGTGTTGAAAATCTGATTAGAAATCTGGATTCCTTGCGAAAAATTAGCAAAAGAGTGTTCTTGAACCAACTTGATTGAACCTCAATTAAGCCTCCCAAAACTTGTGACAAAAATTTTGATAATGAAGAAGGTTGATGATTATGGGTGAGAGGAAAAATATTTGGAAGTGTTCTCTGGTGAAAAACTGAAGAAAAAGTGATTGTGAGAAGTCCCCCTACGGATTAATAAGGTTATATAGTGATTAGGAGTCCTAATCCTACACAAATTCTAAAAACAACTTACAATGCACGTTTTCTGGGAGGGTCGATCGATCTACCCCCAGGCATCGATCGATCGATCATGCCTAAAATTTGACAGTTCGCCCAAAAAAATTTTAAGAGACAAAAATTATAAAATCAATATAAAGTCCATTTTAACTCCGATTTTAATTCCGCTTGAAGTTTTATTCTTCTAAAATCATAACCAACATATTTAGCCAATAAAAATTATTAAATTCAAAAATTTATTTTTCTCAAAATTCCCATTAATTAATAAAAATAGTTAATAAAAACATGGGGTGTTACAATTGGTTAGCCCAAACGGCATAACTCAGAACTCGTAGGATCCATATCGCGTCATGAAAGCAGTCTTCAACTCATCCTGTTCCCTAATCCGTAACTGATGATATCCCGATCTCAAGTCTATCTTTGGGAAGAAGGCAACTCCTCTCACCTGGTCAAACAAGTCATCGATTCGGGGCAACGGATACTTATTCCGTATCGTGGATTTGTTCAACTCTTGATAGTCTACATACAATCTCAATGACCCGTCTCTTTTCTTCACAAACAACACGGGATCACCTCAGGGTGAGGTACTCCTACGAATGAAGTCCTGTCCCAATAGCTGCTTAATGTGATCCCGTAACTCCCTCATCTCAGCTGAAGCCATACGGTATGGTGCAATGGCTATCGGACGAGTGCCTGATATCAAATCTATAACAAAATATATCTCTCGACTAGGCGGTAATCTCGGTATCTCCTAGAACACATCGAAGAACTCGTGAACTACAGGAATCGAATCAATGGGAATCACTATCTCCTTAGAGGTCTCCTCCTCTATGTAATATAAATGGGTGGAAGATTCTCCCTCAGGATGATGCATCATCACCAGAAACTTCTCCTGATCCAGAATATCAAAATAATACTCCTACTGAAATAGACTATCATGGCTCAATATGCAGCAAGCCAATCCATGCTAATAATTGTGTTATGCTCGTGTATATCTAAGACTAGCAAATCTGCAGGCAAAATCAGACACCTAATCTCTAAACTTACTCCCCGATATATAAAGAAGAATCAACTACCCATTATCCAATGGTAATTCTACACATGTCACTGTACTCTCTGTCGTGCTTACCAATCTCGTGGCCCGTGCAACACTGGTGGCTACGAAGCAGTGTGATGACCTAGTGTCAAATAAAATGCACCCCATAGTACCATGGATAGGAAACATACCTACAATGGTGGGTAGTGGCTGCTGAACTGCTTCTTGCTGGACGTTGTACACACACTCATACTGTAACTGCCCCTGCTGTGGTGGGGTGGTAGGAGAAATAATTGATAAGGCTCGTACTTGAGCCGGTGTTGGAAGGGGAGCTGGAAATATAGGCCTCTGGAGCTCCTGATACGTACCCTGTCGTTGGGGGTATCTTGCCCTCATCTGGACAATTCTGCCTCCTATGACCCATCCTGCCATAATTGAAGCATTTACCACCAAACTGTCTCACATTACAAATCTGTTGATTTCGGCCCTGTTGCTCAGTTCCACCTCTTCCTTGACCCTGTTGATATCAGGTTGAGGATAGTCCCTCCACTTGTGACCCTATCGTTCAAACCTATAGCACAGTCCTGAAAGTCTTTGCTTTCCCTGCTGGTTAGGTTGGAGTTTCTTCCTAGCCCGATCCGGACAAGTTTGATGTTAATGGTCGTCTTTTCCACATTTGAAACCCCTTTTTATGACATCATTCTAACCTTGGCTATATTGGCTCTGACGCTTTTGGATCTTCATACAAATTCTATTACCTTCGTGGTTTTTACGACCTTGATGAACTTGCTGCTGTGGTATTGGTGTCTTCCCAAAATTGTTAACTCTAGTCATGTCAGATTAACTATCTTCTCTTGTTCTTTTTCCTCCTATAGGCTGCATACCGTGGTCTAAGTATTGTAAGACTGCAGTGGTAACTTCCTGTGCCACAATACCTGCTATTTTGGTGATTGATACACTCTTCAGGGGTACCTGAGGTATCAGCTGACCTCGATCATTGTCTCCCTCCGCCTTGTTAGCTTGTTCTTCTTGACGTGCCATCTGAAAGTTGAAATGGACTGGGTGAGTTCAACATTCATACAAATAAATTGCAGAAGTACGAATTTCCAATGCATAAGGATGAATATAACATCCATAATATTAGGGCTCTAAATTAAAGGACGCTAAGGAGAATGCATAATAAGCCATACAGATCCTAAGGACACTAGAACCTGATGCTCTGATACCACCTAAGACACCCTGCGTAATTAAATACCGGGTGATCAGTCCTTTATCAAATTAAATCAAAGTGTTCGGTTGGTTCATTCTTAGCATCACTGTCGAAAATAATTTTTCCTTTATTTATCACCTAATAAATAATTAAGCTAAGTGTCATAACATTTGATTTTATAGATTAAGTTCCATTGTTATGAGTTAATATACGAAACCATTTTTATGAACACAAATAATAATATTGAATACAAAACCATCCAAATGAAATAAACAGGCCAGATTAATCATCCCAAATAAAATATCCCAAATCAAAGGACAATGTAATAATTAAAACAATCTCAACTAAACCTGAATACTGAAATAAATAAAGAGTACAAGTCACTAATACAAGTCACTCTGAACTATATAAAACTGGAAATGGGTGATATATGCCCTATCTAAAATGACTAAGTGAATAACTAAGATGCCAAGGATGAAGTCGTCTAAATGCAAGGACCTGCAACTCCCATACTGGCTGCAGCACGTCAACAAACCAAAGATCTAAGTCTGACGCCCATGTGGCTGGGTACCTGTAATACGTACAAATATATATATATATATATATATATATATATATATATATATATATATATATATATATATATATATATATATACACACACACACACACAAGATAAAGAGGAGATAACAAGAAACGGGTCAGAGCCCGAGTGTAAAATAGATTTAAAATAGTTTAGAAAGTATATAAAATGCTTACGAGTTGATATTGCATAGAATTCTTACCTTGCAACTAGTGTGCACGCCTAACGTACAACTGAATTAATCTAGATAAATCTAACCCACTTAACTAGTTTAACCCAATCTCCCTTCATAAATCCTAATTCACGAGATCGCACAATTATAATCTCAACATGATAACTTTTTCGTGTGAGTTTACCAAGCCAGTTATGTACATCTCAATTCAGCCTTATGTTATAAAACACTTAATTTATATAATATCGATTATTCAATTTTATCTACTTATAAGCACAATAGATGAATCACATGTACATACATTTATCACTCATAATATATACACTAATAGGGAACCTCACTTAAAATCTATGGTACTGGCATACTCTGCTATCAAGTCCCTATACATCTTGTATAAATGAGGGAAATACTAGTTCGGATCCACCCTTGAACTGTATTAACACAAAATACACGTATTGGAGCCGAAGCATAGTTCCTTGTCACTAAGAGGTCAGCACATACCCTCACGCCTCTTAGGACCGTCAGACTATCATTCTCAGATAGCCTGTACCAAGGATCCTATGTTCTAGGGTACAAGTCAATATCCCCCATAAAGGTCACATCGAGATAAGACTGTCCCAGTGCGGAAACTTCAGTCATAGCAAATAGCGTCGGTATGATTAAACTATATATATATATAGTCATACGCTCATATATAATTACATTATTCAGATAGGTACACCCATGACCCATAACATATTCTAAACATACGCGACACGTAGGGCCCGAGTCCTATGTATAATTAATTCATGCTTTTATTTTCTCAATTACTGCAAGTTCTTAGGTACTTCTGAACTCTCGAAGTGTATCATTTTAATAAATATCAAATCAGTAGGAGTAACCTCTCTACCCTACTAGTCTAAGTCGTCATCGGCGTGCACAATCCTCAATTTATCACACACGCAATTATAACCCATTTTATACCCTTGTAATCCCCACGATTTAATTCAATATGAAATCGTACTATCCGAACCTTGCCCACAAACCTACTGGTCATTCTCAAGTCCCATTATGATATTTAGATTATATCTAAGGGTCCTTATACATTGGGGTTGGATTGTCATTTAAGAAGAAAAAGGATTTGAATTTCAGGCGGAGTCGATCGATTGATCGATCGACATTCTTGAGTCGATCGATCGAGCAGGTATTGGCCCAGATTCTGTAATTCTTTGCCTATGGGTTCTATCCATTTTAATCATCTAAACCTCCATTAAGGTGTCCCAAACACCTAACCAAACATCGCCAACATAATATAAACAGGTATGATGATTTTTAACGTAAAACATTAATTAATTCTCTAAGAATCATCATTAAATGGGTGTAAATCCCTGATTTGGCCTCTAACCCTAGTTTACTATATTAATTCAAGAATCCACATTATATTTCCAGGTTTCCTCCTCTAATCATCATTCAAATTCGTGATAAATACTCTACATATGATAAGAATATCAACCTAAAGTGTTTTCCATTCAAACATATGAATTCTAGTCTCAAAATTTCATTAATTCTCCATAAAAACTTATAATTATCTTTCCTACTCTAACATGGATGAAATATCAACTCAAGAACAACAAGATAGATACTTGTATGGAAATTAAAGGTTTGAGTTGTAGAAGATGATGGTTATATATACACTCATCGTTCTCCGATCTACACATTAGTGGTGGAATTGATGGAAACGGTGTGGGATTGATGGTTATCCCCCTTGGAAAACTTCTCTCTTCTCCCTTCCTTAGCCTCTCTGCAACTCAAGTATTTCTAACCCTCTAAGACTCTATCTCCCAACAGATATAACCTTGTGATTTTCGTCATTAATTAAGGCCTAAAATTGGAAATTATCAAATGCCCTCCCGGGTTGCCCGTTAGGCCTAAAAATATCCCGAGACCCAAACTAAACTCTCGGGTACACTTATCTGACTATCTAGACCTTTTCGAACACATTATCGCACTTGAAATGACCATACGAGCTTCTTATAATTAATTTACTTTTCATCCTATTAATTTAGTCCCGACGTGACTGACACGCGCGTCCCCACTTAATTTCTATAATTGTCGTATTATTCACTCGCGACAATTTTAATATATTCAATCTCATATATTACTTTACTCAATAAGTAATATTCAACATAATTGTTACCAATAATTACTAACTCTCGTCACGCTAGTAAATATTCCATTAATATTCAACATAATTATTATTAATAATTACTAACTCTCGTCATGCTAGTAAATATTCCATTTAAAATCCGAATTAATATTATATTAATTTATCACAATTAAATTTAATTAATCCCATAAATAAAGGCCATAAAAATATGGGGTATTATAATTAATTAAAAACTATTTTCTTATTAATATTAAAACCTGTTTTTGTATATAGCCATTAGAGAGTGGCTAAGTGGGAGGTGGTTATACACTTTTTGAGGGAGTGGGTGGTTTTGCATCCCTTTAAATGAGGGATCTATAGATCACCTTCGTAGAACAATTTCGTCTTTTCTCTCTGAAAAAATGTGTTCTTATATATTCTAATTTCTGGGCAATCATTACAGTAAAACTGCTAATCTGGTACGATTGGACAAAGAGAATTTGGCACGATTTAGAACCGTGCCAGATTTTGGCACGGTTTATTCTCAAACTGGCACGATTTAAAATGGTGCCAGAATCTGACACGATTTAAAAGCGTGTCAAAACTGTATCAAATAAAAAAATGTGAAATATTAAAATTCATTTGACCTTTTCATTTGGAGCCAATCATTTAAAAGAAATGTGAAATATTAAAATTCATTCCCTTTTCATTTGGAGCCAAGCATTTTATTCCCCGCTCATTCTTTACACGAGTCTGTCTTTCTCGCATCACCTAACCTGTTTTTGTGTTGGAACAAATATATTAATATTCTGGGGCTTGAAATAGGTTTAGCTTAGGGTTTTACACCTGATTTGGGTCGAAGAGGAGCTAGGGAAGTCCGATCAGAATATGGTTTTGGGATTATCTCGAGTTCGAGTAGGTTAACGGGTTTTGTGTTGGGTCAATACTTGGGTTGGTTTTGGCCGATTTCACCTTGGTTGCCTTGGGTTTGGAGTTACGAGTTGTTGGGTTTACGGGTTTAAGGTAGTTAGTGGGTCAAATATGGGTTTTAGGGAAGATGTGGCATGGAGGTAGATGAGATAGTATCTCCGACTTTAGGACAGTGGTCCCCGGCAATGGGATTACAAGGACCGGCTCCGATTTTTGGCTGGGGCTCATGGCTGTTGGGTTTTGGGTTTTCAGATGGGTCGGACCACCACCAGCTGGTGGTGGCAGGTGGTTTGAGGGGCTAGCCGAGACTGGTTAGATGTTGGTCGTCGACGGGATTAACTCGGGCAACTCCACTTTGAACTTTTTGCGCCGAACCTCCCGAATGACCGTACATCTCCCTTTCTTCTATTCTCTACCTGTAAGTTCATTTATGCTTACTCACAATTATATCTTTTTTTAATCTAAGTTTTAATTTTAATTGATTATTAATGACTTCGGAGAAGTTATTAGATTTATTATATCTAGGAATTAGAAATCTAGTGTAGTGTAGCTAGGAATTAGGAAATCAGACTTTTTGGCTATTGTATTTTGATCAACTGTGATGGCCGGTGGCATTGGTTTGTGGGAGGGTGGTTCCCTCCATTATTCCAGGTGTTTGCTTTTTGGTTTTGCTGATTGGTATTCGGTTGTTCACCACTGGTTTTGTCACGGGTCTCTTTTATGTGTTCTTGTAGTGGGAGATGGTTGTTCCCGTGTTGGTGCTTTTGGGTTGATGCCGATTATGACATGTTTATTTATTCTGGCCGATGTTTGATGATTTCTGGGGTCGAATGTACATTAGTGGTTCTCGGGTAGTACCTAATGGTACTTGGTGGGTCTGGTGTTATTTCTCCGGTACCTGATGGTACGTAGGATGAGTATAAAAGTGTGAATTAAACAATTGAGTTGACATTACATTATGCACTGTGAGAGTTACATTCGCACAGTGAAGGACCACATTATAAGGACCAAGAGATCTTTCAATTCAATGCTTCATAAAAAAGGAAAGGGAAACATCAACGTATCGGTAATGGACACCGAAATCCCTGTACTATTATTTGACTTAATAGGCTCTGTTAGATCACAAGAGAGAGGTTAGTGGACACTGGAAACCCTTTCGGTAATGGAACTGTTGAAAAAAATAGAGTTATTAAGACTTTATGTATAGCTGTTGATATATGTTTCTGTTGCCTGATCATATTTATTTTATGGATCTTCTATTCATTTGCTTAGATCCATTTTGGTGTTGCTACTGTTTCCAGATTTGTGTTTTATTTTCGTTCTTCTGATCATAATGCAATAAAAAAGAGGTTTATCGAGTCAAAATTATCGTCCCTTAATGGTACTGCATCCTCCACCGTATAAAACTCTTTAGATTTTCGACATACTTTCAAAAGAGAAAGATGTGCTCACTGATTCTTTGCTTATATTTGCAGATAAAGATTGTTGGCTATCTCCTTACGGGTTCGCTTATTGGATCTAGTGGTTTGAAATTCATCAGTGAAATGGTGCAGGTATGTTGTTTGAGTAGTTAAAGATCAAACAATCCAAAATTTTGAATTCTAAAACTTTTAACTTGAATTCAATTATTTTTGCTATTATCATACAGTGTGTTGATACCAAAATTAATATACTGATATGGATGAATAATACGAAGACACGTGTCAATCTACGTGGCACAACAGCAACGAGGAAGTTCATTTCCCCGACCAACTCATGTTCTCTCCGAGCAACGAGGATACACCGAGGAACTTTAGCACTCCGAGGTACTCTAGCGCTCCGAGGAACTCCTGAGCAACGAGCAACGAGCAACTAAGGCGGTCTGAGCTGCATCTCGGCTGTATCATTAATTGCCAGATAATCAACAGTTCAACTATTCATTGAATGTTCATCATCTTGACGCACACATTGCCTTAAATGTATTACCCTTTCATATGTATATCATTTAATGTATCAACCCTTTCATGTACAGCCTAAGGGCTATAAATACCTTGTATCACCCTCATTCAAAGGGACGGGAATTTCTGGAGAGAACTTGTAATCAAGAATTCCCAAAACACTCAGAAATAACATAACAGTGGACGTAGGCTTTATTCATAGCCGAACCACTTTAAAAGTCTTTCATCTCATTTTATTTATCTGTGATTGAATAATTAGAGCGATCTAATTTTTTACATCAACAGATTGGCGCCGTCTGTGGGAATTCGACTGTTGTTATCATTTTCACAAAATTTCATTCATCATCAATGGCAGATAATCCGAAATCCAGCATTTGAAATGCTGGAAATACTGGAAATTCTCCAAATCCTTCTGCACCTCCAAATCTGGCTGGAATCATGATGAATCTGGCTCAAGGGCAAACCGCCATGCAAGAAACAATGCGGTAACTCATCCAAACTCTCCATAGCGGTATACCAACTCATCCTGGATCACGAAACATCCAGAGAAGTATCCGTGCACCTTCTTCACAATCCAAGCGGACAAAGACGTATCGTAATGATGAATCTGATGATTTTTCTTATCAACCTGGGCAAACTTCATCGATAAGGGCCACAGATACTAAGCAATGTGTTACTCTCTCTTCAGAGAGGACCAGTGCCATGGAAAGACTGAGCAGGGTGTCTCCTTTCAGTCGATTAGGTCCTAGGAGGAATAAGAGTCCACCTAAAGCCATGTCGAGGAGTTTACGACAACCGTCAGATCTAAGAGAAGGATCAGCACAATCACGACCAGTTGCTCGTTAAGACAAATCTCAGGTGGTTACTTCAGAACAATCAATTGCTCAAACAAATAGGCCCGAGGAGGGAAATGACGCGTGGAAAGGTTCCATTCAACGGTTGGAGGATAGATTGAGAGAAATGGCTAAAGCGAGGAACCCCCTACAACGAACTTTTGTTCGAGGAACACCTTTTGTACAGGCCATTATGAATTTTCCTACACCTTCAAAGTTTAAAGCACCTGTAGAGACCTCCAAATATGATGGAAAGACAGATCATGTTCTTCACATAGAGCAATATCAAGCTGCTGCCGACATCTATGTCGTCCCCGATGAGATGAGATGCAGAGCGTTCTCAGGAACTCTTACTGGAGCTGCCCAGATATGGTACAACAATCTTCCTAGGGGTAAGATTTCAACTTCTTTCAGTTGGCCGAGTTGTTTATTGGAAATTTCTGTTTTGGAGCAAAGCCAGTAAAATGAGTAGCACACTTGTTAAGTGTTAGACAAAAATCTGGTGAGAGTACTCGAGATTACATAACTCGTTTCAATAACGAGAAGCTGGAAGTCATAGATTACGAAGAAAAGACAGCAATCACCGCCTTGATGAGTGGGTTGTTGCCTAACAAGTTGTATTACAATTTGGCCAAAGATCCACCTACAACTATGTCAGAGTTGATGGCAAAAGCGGCCAAAATCATGAATGCCGAGGAGGCTATGGCTGCAAAGAAGAATATGGACACCAAAGAAACCAAAGTGGAAGATGATAAAGCGAAGAAGAAGAGTATCCAGCCCCGAGAAGAATCAAGCTATACAAGAGGAAATGAAGACCGAGCAAGAGAGAGATCTAGATCTCCTCGTCGGGCAGAAGAAAAATAATAAATGAAGAATGTGTGTTGATTTCACCGATATCAACAAGGCAGTGGATGCTACTTCGGGACACGAGCTACACATGGATACTTACTCTGGCTACAACCAGATCAAAATGAAACCTGAAGATAGGGAACGACATACCAGCAGCTGATGAATAAGGTTTTTGCTGAACAAATCAGTTGCAGTATGGAAGTCTATGTCGACGATATGCTGACAAAAAGCAAGAAAGCTGCTGATCATCTAGTTGACTTAGATCAAACCTTTGATCAACTGGATAAATTATCAAATGAAACTCAACCCGACGAAGTGCACATTTAGAGTACGAGAAGGAATGTTCCTCGGGTACATCATCAACCAGCGAGACGTTGAAGCAAATCCAGACAAGATCAAAGCCCTTTTAGGGTTGCGATCTCCAACGACGAAGGAAGAGGTGCAGAGATCATATACCCAAAGCTGGAAAAATTGGCATTGGCATTAATTAAGGCAAGTAGAAGAATGAGGCCATGTTTCCAGGCCCATACCATGCATACCGACATGCCATTAAGACAAGCTGTAGCAGAGTTTACTGATCTTAATACTCCCGAGAAACAAAAGTTGCTCGCTGATCAACCTGTGGATGTTACAGGATCAACAAATTATACTCCTTTGGTTAGGAGGCGTACACTTGCGTGATCAACTTCGGTTGGTAAAGGAGCTTGTGGACAAGATAGTTCGAAAGAACCTGATAGTTCGAGAGTTATCAACTTCGGTTGGTAAAATAGCGAGAACAAATTATACTCCTTTGGTTAGGAGGCGTACACTTGCATGATCAACTTCGGTTGGTAAAAGAGCTTGTGGATAAGATAGTTTGAAAGAACCTGATAGTTCGAGTGTGATCAACTTCGGTTGGTAAAATAGCGAGAACAAATTATACTCCTTTGGTTAGGAGGCGTACACTTGCGTGATCAACTTCGGTTGATAAAAGATATTGTGGACAAGATAGTTCGAAAGAACCTGATAGTTCGAGCGTGATCAACTTCGGTTGGTAAAATAGCGAGAACAAATTATACTCCTTTGGTTAGGAGGCGTACACTTGCGTGATCAACTTCGGTTGGTAAAAGAGCTTGTGGACAAGATAGTTCGAAAGAACCTAACAGTTTGGACCCACGACCAACTTCGGTTGGTAATAGGGCGAGAACAAAATATACTCCTTTGGTTAAGAGGCAATAGTTCAAACCCACGACCAACTTTGGCTGATAAAAGGGCAATAACAACATTCTTATAACGCCAATCTCGGTTGGTTTGAAAACAAAATATGCTCTCAAATGCCAACTTATGTTGGTCGGGAGGTAATATTATTACAAAAGTTCCTCAGAGAACAAAATATTCCAAACTGAACCAAGTATGGTTGGTCGGGGATAAAAACCCACTAACTGTATTTGGTCGACGAGGAGAAAATATTTCAAATAGAACCAAGTATGGCTGGTCGGGGATAAAAATCCACCAACTGTAGTTGGTCGACAAGCACAATTTAACAACCTTGGTTGATTGAAATTTTTTTAAACATTTTTATACTCATTACTTTATTAAGTGATTGAGCAACATTGATACTTATAACTTTTTTTTTGGTCGATGAACCATACAATATTGTTAAGCAAGCACAAATATAAAGTGTTTGACAAATACAAGACAATAGCAATTAAGATTGCGAACAAAAATGAAAGCCTTTCATCAAAAACAAAATACATTGAGAATGAAAATATATACTAACTATTACATTGAGATTCCTACTCTATTGGTTTCTTTCCCTCTTCTTTTGAAACAGGTTCCTCGCCAGCAGGAGGATCATCCAAAGCATAAGGGGAGTTTATGAAATTAAGATCTTTCAGCATTATGATGTTCATCACAGATGGTCTATCCGAGCAGCTCTTGCTCGTCCCCGAGAAGCTCTTACTCGTCCACGAGGAGGAGGTTGCTCTTCAAGACTCATGATCTTCTCAGACATCTCAGCCAAGGCCTGGTTCTTTGCCATTAGTTGGAAGGCTTGATTCTCCAAAGCAGATTGAGTTCTCTGTTCGTCGACAGTTACCCGAGCATCTCTTGCTCGTCCCCGAGAACCTCTTGCTCGTTCCCAAGCAGAGGTAAAAGTCAAAATCAACATCTACAACACTGAGATCTTTTCTACTACTGTCTCGACCAATAATGAAGAAGAAGTTGTATGAAAATGTTTCGAAGTCCACCACTAGTTTGGTATTAATCAGATTGAAGAGTTGGGCTCAAATCAACAAAGTATTCAGAGGATCATAAATTTAGCATTCAGTTGCTCGACACAGGAGGCAGTTGGTCGGCTAGCAAACCAATCAACATACTTAAAGATTATGACAAGCTACAAGCTGCATCATATGTCATCCAGGAGATAATGCACTTTATGTTGAACAAATCAAGAAGGTAGATCAACAATTTCACGAGCACTGAGCAACACTACAGAATAAATATTCCATCCTTTCAAGTAAACCATCAAGCATGAAGCATTGGGGGCTTCTGTTGATACCAAAATTAATATACTGATATGGACGAATAATACGAAGACACGTGTCAATCTACGTGGCACAACTGCAACGAGGAAGTTCATTTCCCCGACCAACTCATGTTCTCTTCGAGCAACGAGGATGCACCGAGGAACTTTAGCACTACGAGGTACTCTAGCGCTCCGAGGAACTCCTGAGCAACGAGCAACTAAGGCGGTCCGAGCTGCATCTCGGCCGTATCATTAATTGCCAGATAATCAACAGTTCAACTATTCATTGAATGTTCATCATCTTGACGCACACGTTGCCTTAAATGTATTACCCTTTCATATGTATATCATTTAATGTATCAACCCTTTCATGTACAACCTAAGGGCTATAAATACCTTGTATCACCCTCATTCAAAGGGACGGAAATTTCTGGAGAGAACTTGTAATCAAGAATTCCCAAAACACTCAGCAATAACATAACAGTGGACGTAGGCTTTATTCATAGCCGAACCACTTTAAAAATCTTTCGTCTCATTTTATTTATCTGTGATTGAATAATTAGAGCGATCTAATTTTTTACATCAACACCGTGTTAAAATCTTATGACTTCATTTGGAAGTGCTTACCCTCATAGCTACTAGAGTTCTATGTGATGATTGTAAAGCCATATTAAGTTTCACCCGGAGTTTTTAATTATTATAACCCCTCTTTTGTAAGTTTGAGATATATTCCCCAAAGCATTGGCAAATCTATCTAAGTATTATTTTGAGGGCCTTGTATTACATTATGTGAGTTTTAGCGATGCTTTTGTGAGTGTATCTCAAATTATTATATGAGTGAGGGTGTAATAGGAATGTTCAAATAATAGTGAAGGTGAAAGTAAAAATATTCGAACTCTTATGCATAAATTTTAGTTTTTTGATTTATATTTTCCTTATGTAGATTGTATCGGAGGTACGCAAGAAGATGGAATCTGTAGTCTTTGTTGAAATCAACACACCGGTTCCACAGGTTTGTAAATTTCTTTATGTTCATGTTAGATTGATTCATCTTGTGGTTAAAAACATGCAGTAAATGGGTGAAAATCCAAACTAGACCCCAAATGGCCCCGTAAGAGGCACGAGCACCTCACACGGGGCCAATGCAATTCATAGGAATTGACCCCGTAGTCGCGTGTCTCTCGGCTTGAGAATATGACGATAATTTTAAAATATCCAGATTAGGATTAAAAAAATCCGTTAAAGGGTGAAAACCCAAACTAGCTCTAAAACGGTCCCGTAAGAGACACGAACACCGCGCACGGAACCAATGTAACTTGTTGGAACTGATCATGTAGTCACGGGTCTCCCGATTTGAGAATATGATAACAATTTAAAAATATTTAGATTACTCTTAAAAATATGCCGTTTGAGGGTGGAAACTCAAACAAGCCCCCAAAGGCCCCGTAAGAGGCGCTAACACCTTGCACGGGGCCAACGTAACTCGTAACTAATCGTGTAGTCACGGGACATATGGTTTGAGAATACGATAATAATTTAAAAATATTTCGATTATTTTTAAAAACATGCCGTTTGAAGGTGAAAACTCAAACCAGCCTCCAAACGACCCCGTAAGAGGTACCCACACCTTGCACGTGACCAATGTAACTTGTAGGAACTAACCGTGTAGTCACGGGTCTCTCGGTTTGAGAATATGACTATAATTTAAAAATATTTAGATTATTATAAAAAATATGCCGTTTGAGGGTGAAAACTCAAACCAGCCCCCAAACGGCCCCGCAAGAGGCACTAACACCTCGCACGTGACCAACGTAACTCGTATGAATTGACCACGTAGTCACGGGTCTCTTGGTTTGAGAATATGATGATAATTTGAAAATATTTAGATTAGGCTTAAAAATAAGATTTTAAAGAGTGAAAACCCAAAGTAGTACTCAAACGGCCCCGTAAGAGGTACTAACACCTCGCATAAGACTAATGTAACTTGTAGGAATTGACCACGTAGTCATGGGTTTCTCGATTTAAGAATATGACGATAATTTGAAAATATATAGACGAGGCTTAAAAACAAGCCGTTAAAGGGTGAAAACCCAAACCAGCCCCCAAACGGCCCCGTAAGAGGCACAAACACCTCGCACGTGACTAATGTAACTCGTAGGAATTGATTGCGTAGTCACGGGTCTCTCAGTTTGAGAATATGATCATAATTTGAAAATATCTAGATTCGGCTTAAAAATAAGACTCTAAAGGGTGAAAACTCAAACCAGTACACGAACGGCCCCATAAGAGGCATGAACACCTCGTACGGGGACAATGTAACTCGTAGAAATTGACTGCATTGTTGTGGGTCTCTCGGTTTGAGAATACGATGCTAATTTGAAAATATCTAGATCAGGCTTAAAAAGAAGCCGTTAAAGGATGAAAACCCAGACCAGCCCCCAAACGGCCCCGTAAGAGGCACGAACACCTCGCACGGGACCAATGTAACTTGTTGGAACTGATCGTGTAGTCACGGGTCTTCCAGTTTAAGAATATGATGATATTTTAAAAATGTTTAGATTATTCCTAAAAACATATCGCTTGATGGTTAAAACTCAAACCAGCTCCCAAACGGCTCCGTAAGAGGCACTAACACTCTACACGGGGCCAATGTAACTTGTAGGAGCTGATCGTGTAGTAACGGGACATACGATTTGAGAATACGATGATAATTTGAAAATATCTAGACTTTGGCTTAAAAATATATCGTTAGTGGATGAAAACCTAAACTAGATCCCAAATGGTCCCGTAAGAGGAACGAACACCTCGTACGGGCCCAATGTAATTCGTAGGAATTGATCGATTAGTCGCAAGTCTCTCGATTTGAGAATATGATGACAATTTGAAAATATCTAGATTAGGCTTAAAAATAAGTTGTTAAAGGGTGAAAACCCAAATTAGCCCCCAAACGGCCCCGTAAGAGGCACGAACACCTCGCACGTGACCAATGTAACTCGTAAGAATTGACCACGTAGTCACGGGTCTCTGACTTTGAAAATATGATGATAATTTTTAAAAATATCTAGATTAGGCTTACAAATAAGACTTTAAATGGTGAAAACTCAAGCCAATACACCAACGGTCTCGTTAGAGGCACGAACACCTCACACGGGGCCAATGTAACTAGTAGGAATTGATCGCGTAGTCGCAAGTCTCTCGATTTGAGAATATGATGATAATTTAAAAATATCTAGATTATGATTAAAAATAAGCCGTTAAAGGGTGAAAACCCAAACCAGCCACCAAACGGCCCCGTAAGAGGCATTAACACCTTGCACGTGACTAATATAACTTATAGGAATTGACCGTGTAGTCACGGGTCTCCCGGTTTGAGAATATGACAATAATTTAAAAATATTTAGATTATTCCTAAAAATATGTCGTTTGAGGGTGAAATTTCAATCCAGCCCCAAAACGGCCCCGTAAGAGGCACTAACACCTCACACGGGGCTAATGTAACTCAAAGGAACTAATCGTGTAATTACGGGACATATGGTTTGAGAATACGATGATAATTTAAAAATATTTCGACTTTGACTTAAAAACATGTCGTTAGTGGATGAAAACCTAAACTAGACCCCAAATGGCCCCGTAAGAAGAACGAACACCTCGTACGGTCCAATGTAACTCGTAGGAATTGCCCACTTAGTCATGGGTATCTCGGTTTGAGAATATAACGATAATTTGAAAATATCTAGATTACACTTAAAAATAAGTCATTAAAGGGTGAAAACCCAAACCAACCCCCAAACGGCCCCGTCAGAGACACGGACACCTCGCACGTGACCAATGTAACTTATAGGAATTGATCGTGTAGTCATAGGTCTCTCGGTTTGAAAATATGATGATAGTTTGAAAATATCTAGATTAGGCTTAAAAATAAGACTTTAAAGAGTGAAAACTCAAAGCAGTACTCAAACGGCCACGTAAGAGACACTAACACCTCGCATGGGACTAATGTAACTCCTAGGAGCTGACCACATAGTCGCAAGAATTCCGATTTGAGAATACAATAATAATTTTAATTCGTATATGCAAATTTTTAGCATGAATAAGATTTTTTTTTCAAATTACTCGGTTACTAATATCATCTCCTTTTTGTTTCTTATTTTTTTGCGGGATAACATTTTGTCATTAGCTTTTATCTGCGTGGAACACACGAAGTCAATGGTTTACAATAAGGGGATTATTTACTTAATATCGTTAATATTGAGGATTTTACGTTTTTGTATTATGGTCGTGCGAGCTTTTGTAGTTTTATTGCTAGTTTTATGGTTTGCGGGCTTTTATAATTTTATTGTTATATTTTATAGCTGTGCGGGCTTTACATTACGCAGGTTTTATATTGGCAGGTTTTAGAATGTCCATAAAATAGAGGAAACTCGATCCAATTTTTTTTTATTTGTGAACTATTAATACTTGTAATATTTTGAAGTTTGTATGTATATTAGTTTATCAACAACTTTCGAGATTTGCAATTTGTGAATTTTTTTGTTTTCAAATAATTAATTTTTTTTCTTTGATCCAAAAAATTTGTCACAGTTTGAAATCGTGCCCAAAGAGTACCAAGATGTACTCAATCTGGCACAGTAATAAAGTGTACCAAAAGTGTGCCAGAAGTGCTCCTGTTTGGTTAAATCTGGCACAGTTTTAAACTGTGCTAGAAAAATGGCCATTTTGGAACACCTGATTCTGGCACAGTTCAAAACCGTGCCAAATTTGATCTGGCACAGTCCAAAACCATGCCAGATTGCCGTTTTTTGTGTAGTGAATCTCACAGTGGTTCTAAAATTCTCCATTAGGTGCTTCAATTGGATGAACTGCGCTGTTAAGTCCTGGGGACAAATATCTGAGGCTCGAGGCATCACTCAATAAAGTGTGGGTGATATTTATATCTTAGGACTGTGTGTCTAACACACACCTCAGCATCCAGATAAATCGTTTCAATTCTACTATTTTGTTGGTTTTCCAGTATACTCATATAACACTTTCCAAGTTTGGTCGACCTATTTTTACATCTTATATCTTTTCATTAACTTGACTACTATCAAGGCTAAGGTTAAATGTGGGAGCTTTAAGGTCAAGACTTCCAAAGCTAACTTTATCCTCATGTTCAAAGACTCTCTTAATTTTATGCTTTAACGGATGTCCTACTTTGAGGATGGTTTACATCGAGCTCAAGTGGATGGTTACGAAGAAGTATCCTGACTTAAAAGTAGTGATTGATACTCGTGTGAGGATTATAAAGAGGAAGTGATCGACCAGGCCTACAAAATAAGACATGTGGCAGGGATTTATCTAATAAAACCTTGATCTTATCTAGTCACCGATTTATACTTGTGTTAGCATCTGATCGACCAAAAGCTAATTACTCTAAATATCTAGAATCCAATGGATCACAATGACAACAACTGGAATACTATTACAACGCAATTGAAGCAGCTTATATAGACTCCAACAGAGATGGATCACAAAATGATTATATCACACAATAATTATTGATGGTTAAGACTTTGTATTTATTTAAATGAGACTTCCATTTTAAGGAATATGTTGACAACCTGTAAAGTATAAAACTATCACACCACTTCCCTACTAGCAAAAAAATAACTAAATAAATCACAAAACATATTAATTTTTTTATAAAATCAACCTTATACAAATTAAGATAACTTCAAAGTTTATGTGAGGAATATTAAAAATCTAATGATTTTAATGAGACATATTTTAAACAAAATAACAAAATAAAATAACTTAATCACAATTATTACATTATTAAAAAATAAATGAAACCCCCTGTTGATGTAAAAAATTAGATTTGACCTAATTATTCTAATCACAGATAAAAATGAATAAAGAAATAATAGACAATAGATTTTTAAAGTGGTTCAGCCTTTCAAGAATGGCCTACGTCCACTATTTTTGTTATTGCTTACTGTTTACTTAGAATTCTCGATAATGGATTTACCAAGAAATTCCGAGTCCCCCACTAATGAGGAGGTTACAATGAATTTATAGCTTTGAGGCTGTACAAATGAAAGGACGATGTGATGTTATCTAGTAGACATGTACATCTGTATGATAATAATAAAAATTTAATGCACAGTCGTCTCCTTGATTATCCTGATTTTAGTGCTCCGTACGCTATGTAGCTCGGATCGCCTAAGTAGCTCGGCATGCTTGAGTTCCTCGGGGCCCATGAGTTGGTCGATACTCTTGAGATGTTTGGAGTATAGGAGTTCCCCAGGGGTTGATTAGCTCGGTATAAGCATTTACAGTTGTCACTTAGGTTGACACGCGTATTCAAATGATAGGTCCACATTAACAGAATAAATTTGGTATCAACAGAAGCCCCCAATGTTTCATAGTTTGCTCTCGAAGAAAAGTATGGGACATTATTCTTGAAAATTGCATAGATTATCAGTTTGTATGATTTTTAGGGAAACGTTGTATATAACTCCTTTTTGAAATCATAGTATCGGGCCTCATAAATATTTTAAATGTTCATGACCGCTTCGATTTTTGTGCCCCTTTTCTTCTTTTTAGCCGTCGGATACGCAAACGTCCGCCCTAGTAATCATTATTTTTCTCTATTCCCTAGGTAAAGTATTTAAACGCGGTTGAAATCCTATCGTCATACAATTTTCAAATCCGTATCTTTGAACTCTTCATTTCTTCTCTATCTTATGCGTTCGTTTCTTCCATTGTTCGTTGTCAACTGATTCACTCTTTTCCTGTAAGATTTTCTTCCTTCTCTTTTATTTACTTTGTTCATCATGGTTTACCTTGTTGAATCGCTTGACAAATTTTGGTCTGAATTTTCAATTCCTTCATGGGTCATATTGGAAAAACTTTCTCAACCTTCTGACTATTTTTCTTTGGCTGAGGGACATTGGTTCCCAAGTCTCTTTGTAGCCGAATGTGGCTTTTCTTTTCCTCCAAATCCTTTATGTTTGGAGTTCTGTCAATATTTTAACATTGTACCTGCAAAACTAGCGACAAATACCTGGAGAATAGTTAATGTAGTTCATAGGTTGAACTAACTTCAAGGAACCCATTTAGGGATTCCATAGATTATGTATTGCTACAGATGGGTTGTCAGCGATAGTACTTTTTATTTAAAAACTAGGTTTTTGAATAGGGCGTTAGTTGTCAATCTTCCTGATGCCAACATGGATTATTTTGAACATGGAGTGGTAATGAAAAATTGTCAACACCCTCCATTAAATGGAGATGATGTATTCCAATGTCCTAGATGTCCTCCTTATGGCAATGAGATAGGTTGTTTTTATTTTTTGAAATATAGTTTTCTTTGTGTTTGATAAAATTTATCACTGACATTTAATTTTTGATTATTTGCAGCTGACAGCAAAAGAAAATATCCCAAAGAAACAGACGTTAATTTAAGTCATTTGAAACTTATTTGGAGTTTGCCCCAATCTATGGCCGAGGAACACATTAGATCTTCTTCTTATTTGCTGCAGTACAAGAGCTATACTTCATCTTTTACTGCTCATCCAGTGGTGGTTGACATTGACCAAGTACCAGCTTCTAAAACTGGTTTGGAAGGTTCCTCCTCTGAATCGAATATTCCCATCAGTAACCTAATGAAGAGAAGAAGAGTTCCTGCCTTCTTTGACAAATCAGACTCTGCCAATGTGGAGGAAAAGAAAAACAAACAAAATGTCCCAGAGAATGGACAGAAATTATTGATGCACCTCCTCATTCTGCTATCGAGAAAGTTGTTGAGAAGCCCCCTGTGGCTCCGAGCAAGAGTGTTGCTATTACTCCTCCTAGTGAGGTTATTATCATATCACCAGCTAAGACAACGTCCTTAGTTGAGAATGTTCCTGTTCCTCCAAGGAGGTTAAAGAAAAATTCTTCTGAGAGACTTGCTGCTCTCAACCATCGACTGTTGAAGGTGGTGTTTCAACCTTTGTTCCCCCGAGCTCCGCTGTGGGATTAGTAAAATCTTGGACTATCCCAGAGGTCCATGACATTGAAAATACTCTCACTCTTGATAGAGTTACTGCTCTAGCTGCTCAACACATTGCCTCAGTAAGTATTATTGATCTGAGCCTTTTACTTTTTAATACTATGTTCGTACAATGACTTAGAGTTATTTATTTTCTCAGCTGGTAACGTGTTTCAATAACATTATAAAAAGGGATGAATTTATCAGGGCCTCCAGTTCCTCGAATGGAGTAGAAAAGGCTTTTACTGGATTAACCCAATCTTTGAAAGACTCTCATCAGAAGTATGAGGAAAATAAACTTGCTTGGGAGAAGAAGATTAAGTCCGTTGAACAAGAGAGAGATAGAGTTGTGGATGCCTCCAAGGATTTGGAGGAGAAATTGAAAGAGTTTGAGAAGAACAATAAAGATCTTGAGGATAAGCTCAAGAATACTAAAGAGCTTGAGAATAAGCTCAAAAATGCTGAAGTGGAAATTGTTAGACTTCATGATGTTGATCGCCAGAAACAGGAGGTGGAGGAGAAATTGAAGGTTGATGAAGAGCTCCTTAGGGAAAGGATCTCCTCGGAGAGGGCAAAGTGGAAGAAGGCAGTCAAAAAGTATTTTAACACTGGTTGGGATAAAGGATGGAATAAAGGCCTGGCCGCCATGTCTTCACAAATGGAGTATGCCAGCTATAAAATATTTTAGGGACGGATGGGTTGCAGCCTTGCAAGAACTAAAAATTGTTGAGAATTCTGAGTTATTCCGGCAACACACTCATGGCCCTCCTCCCTCTCCTGGAGAAGAAGAAGAGGACGAAGCTGCCTCAGATGAGTTTTCCATAATGACTGGAGATCAGTTTCCTTCTGCTCCAGTTGTTCAACCTTTCTCCGAGCAACTCCAACTCACCAGCACTTCTGTCGAGCAGCTACCTTCATTCTCCAAGCAACCAGTCATTTTCTCCAAACTTTCTGAGGAATTCGTAGGGAACAAGGAGAAGGTGTAGAGTTGTTCGGGTGTTTGTTTTATTATTTTTTAATGTAACCTCAGACTTTTTATTTTCTTCTTTGATGAAATAAAATTCAAACTTTGGTTGATCACCTTGAATTTCTCTTTTACTTGCTCTGTATGCATCCTTATTGATTCTCTTTATTTATCTTTGCTAGTTTTTGGCTAGGATGGAGCTCCTATAAGCTAATGAAACAGAGTTGATACCACCTGTAACACCCCGCCTAATTAAATACCGGGTGGCCATCCCCATACAAAATTAAAACAGAATATACAGTAGACTCATTCTTAGCATCACCGTCGAAAACATTTACAACTCACCCAATACCCAATTAAGCTGGTGTTAAAAACTTTCCAAATTTTAATTTCAATAAATCCATTTTTAGTTTAAGAATAACACAACACATTTTATTCTACAACACTTATAACTGAATAGATAACACAAAAGAATTTAAATGCAATTGGAATAAACATTCCCAAATAATATTAATCCATTACAATAATCCCAACAATAACAAATGTATTAAAATGACACGAACACAATAGTATATGACTCCGATAGAAAGTGATAACTGAAATCCTTTGGGCGACATGCCCTAGCTATAAGAATACTGTGAGTCAAATGAAAATAGGCATCTAAGAAAAACTCCATAGCTCCATAGCTCGTCATAATCCACTAAGGTTTGCGCCCCTGCTGCTGGACACCTGATATAGAAGATATAATAGAAAAGAAAATATGCAAGGAAACGGGTCAGAGCCCGATTGTGAAAATGATTTTGAAAACAATAAGTATTTGACAAGTGCAATAAAGCATTTATTATGTACATGTTAGTATCCAACTCTCACTTACTATTCTCACCTATCAACCGAGTTCACACTTAACGCTTCCTATTAACCTCCTAGTTAAAGGTTCCTCTTCACCAATTCCATAATATGATTCCATTCCCATATCATAACCCCGTATGTACCATACCATATGTCATCTCATTATTCTTATACATTTCTCATTAACATGAATCGTTTCTCATTAATATGAATTAAGCTCTTCAATAAATATTCATTAACTTACTTCAATTCTTTTCTCAATTCTCCATTATCTACAATTATCATGCAGTAGATGATTTAACCACAATATAACCATTCATTCATTTAATTCATTATATATATATATATATATATATATATATATTCATATATAATACGGCACCTCGAGTCACAGCTGCGGTGCAATGCATTACTCTGCTATCATATCTCATCATCGCTGGTCGCCTAATAGGGGACTAAAGGTTCGGTAAGGATTCCTCGAACCACAAGCAACAACATGCAAATTGGAGGCGAACATAGTTCTCGTATCCATGGGTCACGCACATACCTACGTACCCACAGTCAGCGAACTTATCAAATCCCCGATAAGTCTTTCATAGACCTATGTTCTTGAGCGACAAATCAAAGATCCCATGGATTCATCAGGATATGACTGCCCTCACGCGCAAACCTCCCGTCGATAGCAAGTAAGTTAGGTATATCATACACATAATCATCAATCAATCAAATAGGCATTATTATACCTATAATATAATATCATCAAGGTACTCACATTACCCTAAGATAGTTCCCATACGTAGCATTATATCTCTCAAATCCTACATATTAAAATATTATGACTTTACTTCGCAATTTAATTATCCCCGAGCCTCACTCATTACTCAAGGTTCAACTAGGTTTTTCCTCAACATATATTCAGTAAGAAGTCACTAATATCCTACTGGTCCCTATCATCATATCTCCCAAATTACTACGAATTAAACTCTCCTTTTAATTAGGGTTAAAACCAATAGTTTCAAATCTCTTATTAACACATCTTCTTTCACTTAGGATTAAACCCTCTTGTAAACTTAAGGATATCCAGGTGTTATATTCAATCACCCCTACTGGTCCTATATTTAATCCTCATGCATACCAATTAGAATCCAACAAATGAATCTAACAACCGAAATACCTTTTAAATTAATTATCATTATTCTAATTAATTAAATCCCAATCAATTTAATGCAAATCTTAACTAGGGCTTACTGATCTTATATAAGTCCCATAATATCCAATTAATAATCACTAAAGAACTACCATAAGTTTGGGATAAGAATCAACATTAAAAGGAACAACTTTTAGAATTCTAGGGAGGTCGATCGATCGAAGGCAGGGGGTCGATCGATCGATCACTCAGGTAACAACCCAGTTTTCTGCATTTCTGCAACTACGGGTTTAAACATTTTTTATCATTCAAACCTTCATGTTAACATCCCAAATAACTTATAATCCTTACTACATGATATATCAACATATATGAATGATTTCTAATGCTTTAAACATCCTAAAATCATCAAGAGATTGAATTAAAAGCATGTTTATTTCCACTTTTTCAAAAAAATTATCAACATATCATCTTCAAGAACACATCAATGGTTTTCAGAATTTGTTCAACAGATTCATGATTATTTCGTGGATTACTAACTACCTACAACATGAGTTTGATTCCTACATAAGTTCATATTTCCAGAAATCCACTACTACTCCATCTTTATCTTCCAAACATGAAAAATCATCTCTTTTTATAACTATTCTAACATGGACAATATACAAACTTAGATTGCAATTATCAAACACTTGCCTCTAATGAAGTTCTGATCCTTTGGTGTAGTATATCTCAGGTGGTTCTCCCTTCTCCGGTCAACCTCCGGTGATGTTTGGTGGTGGTGACCCTAGGTTCTTAGTTCTTCTCCTTCCCAAGTAAACTCTTCTATTCCCAAGCAACCTTTCACTCTCTATAGGAAGATGACTTCTCTATTTTGTGTAGATGAGATGAATAACCCACGTAAACTTAACAATCAAATACTTATAATAGGACAAAATCCAAAATCACTATTCACCCCCTATAAAAATGACTAAAATGTCCTTTTGGGTTGTCTATTCATTTCCAAGTGACCCGAGACCCAAATTCAACATTCAAATAGACTTTTCTGACTATTTCAAACCTTTCGAACGCAACGACGCAATCGAAATGACTATAAGGTCGATAGAAAATAAATTTCCTTTTTAATTTAACAAATTAGTCCTGACACGTCCCATACCGCGTCTGACTAAAAATCCAAATTACCGAATTCATATCTCACCACAATTATCAATAATCATCACATTCATATATTACCTAAATATCTTTAAGTAATATTCAGGATCACCCATTTTAATATCCACAATTCGGATAAAACCCAAATGAATTAATTAATAATAAAATCCAATTAATCTATTAATTTAAAATATAACTCATTTTAAAAGTCATTAAAAATTACGGGGTATTACATACTTCCCCCTTATAACAGAATTTTGTCCCGAAATTCAGGAATATAAATTATAACGGTAAGGTTAACTCCGAGTATAAATCTCACATCGCAAGAAATCTAAGACGTACCGCCCATATAGTACATTATTAAAAATCCCCATTGATGTTATACGCCAAGCCTCACCATATAGTTTCAACTGAATCGAATATAAACTTTAACCAATCTTACCTATACCATTCTCGTGACAAAGTTTGGAAAAAAACAAATGATCCTCAATCATCAAGTAAATACATTCTGAAGTCACAACTACACACTGTTTCACAGTTATGAAAACTACTACCAGTCAACCATCCAGGGCACCCATACAGCCTATCGTACCACTTTCATTATAAAATTTATCGCAAAGGTTATAAACTCATATCCCAAAGACCTAACTTATTTTGACTCCCAAGGGTTATTAGTTTCATACGTGGGGTGTCTCGCAAGCGAAATCCAAACACGGAACCCCCCCGATACACTACTACCTAAAGTAGTCGGTCATCGAAACTCCTCAGGTCCTTAGTCAATAGTATATAAAAATTAGGTTTTTCAATTTTTTTTAAAGAAATCAAATTTATCGATTTAAAAATTTGGTTTTATCGATTTCAAATAGAGTCTACTCATCTACTCTCTTATAGAAGACAAGATGCTGGATAGTAGTAGTACATATGCTCTCATATACCACAAGTCAATGCACGCCGATAGTCACATTAAGAGATTGAAATCACTATTCATGGTTATTTCGTGGATTACTTACTTTAGGCATGTCCGAAACTCCAAAACACATACTTGACTCAATTTTTCGTGTAGAAACCAAATCTGAAGTCGTATTGGCGATTTGAATAATTTTTGAAGCTGATTTTTCTGAGTTTTTAAAATAGGACTATTTGAGATTATCTCGTGTTGGGGCTAGAACATGATTTGCTTATTTTCGCGAGAGGAACGTGATGGTGCGATCATATTTTGAGGCTGAATTTAAGCGACGATTCATGTGATGATTTTGAGGTTTGGGGTTTTACACAATATGCTCTTTAAATCTCTCGAGAGTTATTCCCTTTGAATTATTGCGATTATTGAACTCATATTTGAATTGTTAAATTCGTTGAAATTTGGAAAAATAATTATTGAAATTATTTTGATTTGTGTGGTATTATTATATCATTGTTGAGCACGTTGTCATGAGATTTTAATATGGCACGGAGGTTGGGCACCCGCCAAAATTCCTACTTCTCGGGCTATGTCTTGATAAAGCATATGCGGATGGGGTGAGGCCTGGTGACCCGGTTAATGTGTTGTTGAGAAATTTATTGATAAATGCTTTGAGATTTGCATTTGATTTGAATATTCGTACTCGTGTTGTTACGTTTTATTCATCGCTAATATATTTGTCGAGCATCTTTCCTGTCGTTTTGTGTACTTCCCCATATTTTCTTTTAGTTGGAAGGTTAGTGTGGATTTGAGCGCTATGGACCAATTGGGATGATTTTAGCGTGGATTATTTTGGGAAGAATTTTAATACAAGAGATAAGAAGACTTGTATCTATTTTGCTGTATAGAGCATTGGAAATTTGTATTTATTTTTCGAGTTAGATGTTGTATTTTACTTTTATCGATAATAGCGCTCCGTTCGCTCTCTCCGAACGAGCGGGGTGTGAATTGAAGAGATTAATTCATATTAATGAGAAACGATTCATGATAATGGGAAACGAATATGTATAATTATACTAAGTATGGTATGGGACATACGGGGTTATGATATGGGACGGAAATCATATTATGGAAATTAGTGAAGAGGAACCATTGACTAGGAGATTAATAGGAAACATTAAGTGTGCACTCTAGATGAGAGGTGAGAATATCAAGTGAGAGTCTGGTCGCTAACATGTAAATAATAAATCCTTTATTGCACTTATTAAATACTTGTTGTTTTCAAAATCATTTTCACATCAGGCTCTGACCCGTTTCCTTGAATATTTTCTTTTCTATTGTACCTTGTATATCAGGTGTCCAGTAGCAGGGATGCCAACCTTAGAGAATTATGACGAGCTATGGAGCTATGGAGTTTTGCTTAGATGCCTATCTTCATTTGAATCACAGTATTCTCTTAGTTAGGGCATGTCTCCCAAAGGAATTCAATTATCTTTTCTATCAGAGTCAAATACTCTTGTACTCGTGTTAATTTAATTCATTTACTATTGTTGGGATTAGTGTATTGAGAAATTATTTGGGAATGTTTATTCCAATTTCATTTAAATTCTTTTGTGTTATCTATTCAGTTGTCAGTGTTGTTGAATAAAATGTGTTGTGTTATTCTTAAACTAAAAATGGATTTTGTTGAATTAAAATTTGGAAAGTTTTTAACACCAGCTTAATTGAGTATTGAGTGAGTTGTCAATGTTTTCAATAGTGATTCTAAGAATGAGCCAACTGTATATTCTGTTTTAATTTGGTATGGGACTGGCCACCCGGTATTTAATTTGGTATATGACAACCCTCGGATCTTGTGTATTGGGTCTAGCATGCGGGTTAGATATGTTTTCTTTGGAGATAGAAAATTGATTTGAGGACTTTAGTGTGTGATTTTGGGAAATAGAATCAAGTAGCATTTTATTTCGAATGTTAGGTTTCGTCGAATTTCGAGGACAAAATTCCTTTTCAAGGGGGGGAAGTATGTAATACCTCGTTATTTTGAGGGTTATTTATGAATATTTTACAAAATTTAAACAATATTATTTTTTTATTAATCGGGATATTGATATTACATTTAGTTTTATTTGAAATGAATCGAATATTTAAATTCAAATTTAATTGGCTTTTGGACATTTTGTAATGGTTATATGTAAAACTGATAATTTTGAATTAAATGGCAATATAGTAATATGCGTTAGCTTAATCTCCAAGCTAGGGTTTGAGAGAGAGACTATATATGGAATATTATGTGTGATTATAAGGAAAGGGTGATGAAAAAGAGAGGTAAAAAACGAAATCCAAAGAGGAAATAACGAGTCGAATGAGAAGATCCAATTTGAAATGTTTAGATCTTTTTTTGAGTGCATTCGAATGAGTTTTGAGAGAAACTCAAAACACATACCTGACTCAAATTTTCGTGTAGAATCCAAATCTGAAGTCGGATCAGCGATTCGAATAATTTTTGGAGCTGATTGTTCTGAGATTTTAAAATAAGACTATTTGGGGTTATCTCGTTTTGGGGCTAGAATATGATTTGATTATTTTTGTGAGAGGAACGTGATGGTGCAATCAGATTTTGAGGCTGATTTTTACATGACGATTCATGCGATGATTTTAAGGTATGGGGTTTTACACAATATTCTCCTTTAAATCTCTCGAAGGTTTATCCCGTCTCTCAACCATCAACTATTGAAGGTGGTGTTTCAACCTTTGTTCCCCCGAGCTCCGCTGTGGGCTTAGTAAAATCTTGGACTATCCCAGAGGTACATGACATTGAAAATACTCTCACTCGTGAGAGAGTTACTGCTCTAGCTGCTCAACACATTGCCTCAGTAAGTATTATTGATCTGAGCCTTTTACTTTTTAATACTATGTTCGTACATTGACTTAAAGTTATTTCTTTTCTCAGCTGGTAACGTGTTTCAACAGCATTGTAAAAAGGGATGAAGCCACCAGGGCCTCCAGTTCCTCGGATGGAGTAGAAAAGGCTTTTACTAGATTAACCTAATCTTTGAAAGAATGAAGAGTGCGACAGTGTGATAATTGATTTAAATTAAATTTGCAAGTTTCCTAGAACCCCTTATTTAATTAGAGTCCCTAAACATGCATCTAAGGTGCATGTGTCAACCCATAAATAAATAAAGCATGTGACACAAAGATATGCTGAGACACAGATTTCAGGAAAAAAACCCTTTCGGGTAAAACCTTTATTTCACTATAAATATATAAATCGCAACTTACAATTACATAGAGAAATCTGCAATGGATCAACGTGCAGCCAACCCACAAAGACACGCAGTCTTGAACTCAGCAAGAAAATACACGCAGCACCCTCCAAGGACTCACAGTCCAAACAACAAAGGAAGAACCGCAAATCTCCTTAATGACACGCAGCCATAAAACTTTGTAGAGACTCCCTCAGCAATGACACGCAGCCCTCGGTTGCAAAGATCTCCCCACAAAAGTTGAACAATAGCAAAGCTTGTATTGTGGGGTTTCAAAAGATTCACAAAAGTAATTGGGATTTTTATGTGTGAATCAAACATGAGTTTGGGAACTCAAAAGGTATGAAGACTTGAGGAAAAAGGTCTCTCAAAATCGTCTCAAAAGTCTTAGAAAAATAAACTCCCCGAAGTGGTTTATATAAGAAAACCTTGAGAAGTTGCAAATATACACGGAATTGTCCGATTTTATCCAATACGGACCGGTCCGGTAGGTAGGCGGATCGATCCGAGATCGGATCGGTTCTTTTTAATTTTGGCTTTATCGGTTCTCTACCGGTCCGGGGTCTACTAGTTCTTCAGCAAGCCGATCGATCCGTTTGAGGGGCGGACTGGTCCGGGGTCGGATCGGTTCTTTTAATCTGGGCGGACCGATCCGGCTGAGCAGAAAAAAGATTCCTTTCTTCTTTTGAAATTCGGATCTATTGATGACGATACGATCTTGATTTTCTTCAATGGTGTAACGGCTTATGACATACAAATTGATAATGGACAGAAAATGTCCTTACAAAGACTCTCATCAGAAGTATGAGGAAAATAAACTTGCTTGGGAGAAGCAGATTAAGTCTGTTGAACAAGAGAGAGATAGAGCTGTGGATGCGTCCAAGGATTTGGAGGAGAAATTGAAAGAGTTTGAGAAGAACAATAAAGAGTTTGAGGATAAGCTCAAGAATACTAAAGAGTTTGAGAATAAGCTCAAAAATGCTGAAGTGGAAATTGTTAGACTTCATGATTTTGATCGCCAGAAACAGGAGGTGGAGGAGAAATTGAAGGCTGCTGAGGAGCTCCTTAGGGAAAGGATCTCATCGGAGAGGGCAAAGAGGAAGAAGGTAGTCACAAAGTCTTTTAGCGCTGGTTGGGATAAAGGCTGGAATAAAGGCCTGGTCTCCATATCTTCACAAATGGAGTATGACAGCCTTAAATATTTGAGTGACGGATGAGTTGCAGCCTTGCAAGAACTAAAAATTGTTGAGAATTCTGAGTTATTCCAGCAACACACTCATGGCCCTCCTCCCTCTCCTGGAGAAGAAGAAGAGGACGAAGCTGCCTCAGATGAGTCTTCCATGATGACTGGAGTTCAGGTTCCTTCTACTCCAATTGTTCAAACTTTCTCCGAGCAACTCCAACTCACCCGCACTTCTGTCGAGCAGCTACCTTCATTCTCCGAGCAACCAGTCATTTCCTCCAAACTTTCTGAGGAAGTCGTAGGGAACAAGGAGAAGGTGTAGAGTTGTTCGAGTGTTTGTTTTGTTATTTTTGAATGTAACCTCAGACTTTGTTTTTTCTTCTTTGATGAAATAAAATTCAAACTTTGGTTGCTCACCCTGAATTTCTCTTTTACTTTCTCTGTATGCATCCTTATTGATTCTCTTTATTTATCTTTGCTAGTTTTTTTATAGGATTGAGCTCCTATCATCTCATGACATAGAGTTGATGAAGAAATGCAATAACTATTTTAAAGATGGTCATACAGACCTAAACGAGGCTCAAATCATTGACATCCTTGGTCCAGATACTTCTGAACGTGCAGTCGAAGCTTACCAGTTTTCTGAAGTGCTTGCTCGACCGAGTTGTTGCCAATAATGTGTCTTATTATGAGATGATTGAGGATCTCTAAGGAACTATAGAGGAACTCCAACAGCAGTACAAAGAGTCCTCCACACTTTTGCACCAAGGGTACGAGAAGAAATATCAACAGTTAAGTGCTGAAAAAGGATATGATAAATTCATCTCTGCTTACGAGAAGAAAGAGAGTGTTCTAAAGCTTGAAGTTGAAGAGCATAGGCATATCGCCAAGTTGCTGGAGCAAGAGAACATTTCCTTGCAAGAGGAAGTAAAATAACTCAAGTCTGCTGCGTCTTCCTCGGGAGACTTGGTCCCTGTCAATAATGAAGGTTTTTCTTTTTTAAAGGTAGAAAACGCCAACTTGCGAGATGAGTTGGAAACTTTGAAAAGAGCTGGACCTCTATTTCTACTCGTGGATGAGCAAGATCTTCTTTTCGGGGACGAGCAAGGGCTGGTCGGATTTCTATTAAAGAAGCAAGAACTCAAGCGGCCTTGGAGAATCAAGCCTTTCAGTTGATAGCGAAGAACCAAGCCTTAGCAGAGATGTCCAAGAAGATTCTGAACCTCAGCGAGCAACTTTCTACACAAAGCTCTGCCTTGGAAAATAAAGAACTTCTGGTGAAGAATCTTCACGAGCAACTGGAGAGGTTAACTTACCAATTCCATAAACAACCCAGATAGTTTTGGATGGATGGTTACAATGAAGCACTTTGTCATCTTGATGCTCGTTTAGAACAGTCTAACAACGAAGGGTATAAACAGGGATGGTTGAATGCTCTTTGTGTTTTAAAATTGGAGAGAGGTCATTTCCTGTGGGACTACTATAATCCTGGAGTTATTGATTTACCCGTGCCTCCTTTCAAGCTTGACCTTAGTTGGATTCCAGCCCGAGCCATTCCTCGCATTCTGATCTCTAAGTATCTTGATGATTATAGTCTTCATTCAGATTTCGAAATATCTCGCCCAGAACACCTGCTTGAACGTCCATCTATAATGAACGTCAAAATGCTGCAAGATCTGAATTTTATAAATTCCCCTTATAGTCTTGATGATCCTCCAGCTGGGGTAGACCCTGTATCAAAGGCAGAGGGAAAGAAATTATAGAGTAGAATTTGTTCAATTGATATAACATGCGATCTGTAATTTATATCATATGTAATTTGTTCTTGTTTTAATTAAGAAATTTTTAGTTTTCTTTGCAATTTAATTGTCATTGGTTTGGAAATATTTTATAGAATATCTCTTTTATTTACTGATGAACATGTATGTATATCTATAGAAAGACAAAAATATCTTGTTTGGTTTTTAAATTACCGACCAACCGGAGTTGGTGGTGATTTAATTGCCGACCAACTTGAGTTAGTGGTAATTGTTTCCCGACCAACCTAGGTTGGTGGTAAATTGCTTCCCGACCAACCGGAGTTGGTGGTAATTGAATTGTCGATCAACTGGAGTTGGTCGTGTTTATTTCCCAACCAACCTGGGTTGGTGGTAATTTGCTTCCCGACCAACCGAAGTTGGTGTTAATTGAATTACCGATCAACCGGAGTTGGTTGTGTTTGTTTCCCGACCAACCGGGGTTGGTGGTAATTGAATTGTTGATCAATCGGAGTTGGTCGTGTTTGTTTCCCGACTAACCTGAGTTGGTGGTAATTTGCTTCCCGATCAACCGGAGTTGGTGGTAATTGAATTGCCGATCAACCGGAGTTGGTCGTGTTTATTTCTTGACCAACCTGAGTTGGTGGTAATTTGCTTCCCGACCAACCAAAGTTGGTGGTAATTGAATTGTCGATCAATCGGAGTTGGTCGTGTTTGTTTCCCGACCAACCAGGGTTGGTGGTAATTGAATTACCGATCAACCAGAGTTGGTCGTGTTTGTTTCCCGACCAACCTGAGTTGGTGGTAATTTTACTTTCCGACTAACCGGAGTTGGTGGTAATTGAATTGCCAATCAATCGAAGTTGGTCGTGTTTGTTTCCCAACCAACCTGAGTTGTGGTAATTTACTACCCGACCAACCGGAGTTGGTGGTAATTGAATTGTATAGTGTGTAGCACTAATATTCTGAAAAAAAATTTAACGAATAAAGAGAAATGGGGGAAACATCACTTTATTCATATTGAATTAATTGTATTACATAGAGATTTCAACTACTGATAATACTTTCATAGATGCTCTGCATTCCATGCATTCTTGAATTCTTCTCCTTCCAAGGTCTCAATCCTGTACGTCCCTGGACGAAGAATTTCTGTTACTCTGTAGGGTCCGTTCCAGTTTGCTTCCAGCTTATTATGCTTTTGGATCACTTTTTTCAGCACATAATCCCCTTCTTTCAGATCACACTTCTTCACTCTTTTGTTATAGAACAAAGCTGTTCGTTATTGATAAGTTGTATTCCTGATTGCAGCTTCTTCCCTGATTTCCTCGAGCATATCCAGGTCTAATCTTCTCATCAAATTTCTGATAGGGGAGTTAAAATTAAGTACCCGGTGCATGGGTAGACCCAATTCAGCAGGTATCACAGCCTCACTCCCAAATGCCAACATATATGGAGACTCTTCAATTGATGTTCGCGGTGTAGTGCGATAAGCCCACAATACAGAGTGTAGTTCATTAATCCAATTTGATTTTTCACTATCTAGTCATTTATTTAATCCATTTAGTAGAGTTCTATTTATCACCTCAGGTTGTCCATTATTTTGTGGGTGACCTGGTGCAGAATGAGTTTTCAGAATATTGGATTGATGACAGTATGCAGCGAACTCCTCGTTGTCAAACTGGGTTCTATGATCAGCAATGAATGCATGTGGGAGACCATATCTGCAAATAATATTTTTCCAAATGAATTGATAGACTTTATCGTATGTCATATCAATAAGGGGTTCAGCTTCTACCCATTTGGTAAAGTAATCCACAGCGACTACGAGGTACTTGAATCTTCCTTTGGTCGTTGGGAGTGGCCCGACCAAGTCTATTCCCCACACGGCAAATGTATAAGGGGACGTTACGGGTATTAGCAATGCCCAAGGAGTTCTTCGGATGGACGAGAAGCGTTGGCATTTGTCGCACTTCTTAGCATAGGCTGCGCAATCAGCTCTCATCGTCGGCCAGTAGTACCCCTGTGTGGTTATTCTTCGTAAGAGCATCCGACCAGCTACATGGGCTCCACAAGACCCTTCATGAACCTCTTCGATCAAATTTTTCACTTCAGAGGGATGGACGCATCTTTGTAGCCCTGCTATCACTCCTCGTCTGTACAAAATGCCATTGGTCAGCACATAACGAGTAGCTTTAAAGTTTAGTTTCTTGGCTGCAAGTTTATCAGTTGGTAAAGTCCCATCTTCAATATAGGCTCTGATTGGATCCATCTATGATGGTCCTAAGTCAAGAGCAATGAAATTTATCATTATATCTTCATCTATGCTTCGACAAGCTAGAATCTTTATTGGGATTATTCTTCGTAGCTCGGTGCGGGTGGCTGATGCTAGTCAGGCTAGAGCATCTGCTCTTGCATTCTCTAATCTCGATATTCTAACCAGCTGAATAGTAATAAAACTTTATACAAACTCCATTACTTTTGCATGGTACTTGATCATTAACTCTCCCTTTGCTGCATATATTCCAAGAATCTGATTTATGATTAACAGCGAATCGCTGAATACAACAATTTGCTCTGCCTTCATAGTTCTGTCTAGACTTAAATCTACAATCATTGCTTCATATTCGGACTCATTATTAGAAGCTTTAAATTGAAAGCGCAGAGCATACTCTACATCAATCTCATCTGGACTTTTCAAAACAATCCCTGCTCCACTGCCTGCAGTGCACGAAGAGCCATCCACATACAAATTCCATTTGGGTAACTTATTATTGAAATTTTGATTAGGGAGAGTTCCTCGGTGCAATATCTGGTACTTCCTCTTCTCTTCTTTCAGTACTTCTCACTGCTCGTCAGTCATCTTTTTTTGCTCGACCAGCATTTCTTACCGCTTGCCTATTGATATAAGTTGGTCGGGGTTTGCATTTGATGACCCTGTAACATCCGCAGGTTGATTAGTTTTCAAATCCTGTTCTTTAGAGGCGTTTTATTGAGTAAACTCTGCGAAAAAGTCTGCTACTGCTTGCCCTTTGAGTGATGACCTAGGCTCATAGATTATGTCATATTCATCGAGCTCCACTGCCCAGTACATCAATCTTCCCAATTTAACCTATTTATGCAGAGCTTGCCTTAATGGCATATCAGTGTACACAACTATAGTATGGGCTTAGAAGTATGGTCTCATTCTTCTGCTGGCTTCAATTAGCACTAATGCCAACTTCTCCAACCTTGGATATATGATTTTCGCTCCTCGGAAAGCTTTGCTAGTGTAGTAGATTGGTTTCTGCACTCCACCTTCTATTCTTATCAACGCCGAGCTAACTGCGTTCTCTAAAACTTCTAGATATAAGTACAATCTCTCTCCCATTACTGGTCTAGATAACAAGGGAGGTGTTCCTAGGTACTTTTTCAGTTCTTGAAAGGCCTACTCACATTCATCATTCCACTCAAATGTTTTTCGGAGTGTTTTGAATAAGGGGAGACATCTATCTGTTGCTCGTGACACAAATATGTTGAGTGCTGCTACTCGCCCTGTGAGACTTTGCACCTCCTTTTCTGTAGTTGGGGATCTTAGCTCTAATAAGGCCTTGATCTTCTCAGGATTTGCTTTAATTCTACGTTGATTGACAATATATCCGAGGAACATTCCTTCTCGTACTCCGAATATGAACTCAGTGGGATTCAACTTCATTTGATATTTCTCTAGTTGATCAAAGGTCTGACCTAGGTCAATTAGATGATCATCAGCTTTCTTCCTCTTTGTCAGCATATCGTCAACATACACCTCCATATTATGACTAATTTGTTCTGTAAACACCTTATTTATCAGCTTCTGATACGTCGCACTTGCATTTTTAAGACCGAAAGGCATAACATTATAAAAATAAGTTCCCTTTTTGGCGTGATAAAAGAGATACTCTCCCTGTCTTCAGGTTTCATTTTGATCTGGTTGTAACCAGAATAAGCATCCATGGAACTCAACAATTCGTGTCCCGAGGTAGCATCCACCAACTGATCGATTCGAGGTAAAGGAAAATGATCCTTTGGGAAGGCTTTATTAAGATCAGTGAAATCCACACACATCCTCCACTTGTTGTTTTTCTTCTTCACCATTACCACATTTGCTAGCCAATCAGGATATTTGACATCTTCAATAAAAGAGGCTTTTTGAAGTTTCTCTACTTCTTCTTGTATGGCTTGGTTCTTCTCGGGACTGAATACCCTTCATCGTTGCTTCACTGGCTTGATTTCCTTGTTCACATTGAGCTCGTGACACAAGAAATTTGGGTCTATCCCTGGCATATCATCGTGACTCCATACAAAAGTCTGCTTTCTGCGTCTTAGAATTGCTATCAGCTCTTGCTTTATTGTCACATCTAGTGACGCACCGATTTGAGTTATTCGTTCTGGATGCTCGTCGTCCACAATGATATTTTCAGTAGCCTCTATGACCTGGCCCTTAACGAGTTGAGACTCATCTCTTGGGTCTAAAGTCTCAATCTCTGCATCTTCTATCTCATCTATGTGATAAGTAGTAGACTTCTTCCTGGATTCTTCACGCTCTTCTTTCTTGGAGGATGAATAGTAGCATTCCCGAGCTACTTTTTGGTAGCCCTTCACCACTCCTACTCCAAAGTTGGTTGGGAATTTTAAACGCTGATGTACAGTGGATGGTACTGCTTCGAACTTTTTCAAACCTACCCTTCCCATGATGATATTGTAAGCTGATTGGACATTTTTATCCATCATGAAAAAGCGTACTCTTTATGTTCGACAAGTAGGCCATGTACCGATGAACATATCCAACTTGATCGTCCTAAGTGGAAAAACTTTCTTGCTAGTAAAACCAAGGAGGGGCATATGATATGGTTCCAACTGGGATAACTTTGGATTCAAACTATCAAAACATGGGTAGAACATGATATCTACCGAGCTACCATTATCCACTAATACTCGTGAAATCATTACGTCCTTCATTCTCATTTTGATCATCAATGGGTCATCATGAGGATATAGCACACCTACGAGGTCGTTCTTAGAGAAACCGATGACCAGTTTGTCCTTGTTCACCTTCCTCGGACGATCATCTTCAGCTAAATTTATTCGTTGTATGTATGAGCAAGCTTGAGCCTCATTAAGGTAAGCTTTCCTTTCTACGGTAAGATCTCCTCCTCCTGCATCACCACCTGTAATGACATTACACTCAAATCATCCAAAGTGGATTGAAAATACCTCACGTTCTGGCTGTCTTAGTCTTTTGGGGAGATCGGGGTCATCTTTTGGATCATCTTCATGATCTCTTTTCTTATCATCTTTTGTCGAAGAGGAGATTTAGACCTTTGCCTTCCTCGTTCGCTGGTTCGACCACCGCTTTGACGATCAACATACTTGGTCAATTTTCCTCGTCTAATGAGTGGTTCAATTTCATTCTGAAGAGCTATACAATGCTTGGTCGTATGACCGTGATCTTTGTGGAATTCGTAATATTTGGACTTATCTCTCTTATCAGGATCTGCCCTCATTTTTGCTGGCCAGGCTAGCTCCTCGCTGTTCTTGATCTCTTTCAGAATGTGATTTATATGCACCTTAAAAAGAGTATAATTTTTGTATTTCTTCATCTGTTCCAATGCTTACTTACCATTTGATTGCCTGTTACCACCGTTATTCTTTTGATCCTTCTTTTCAGTTTTTCCATCTTCCACCTTGGTCTCCTTAGTGTCTGCGTTCTTCTTCGCAGTCATGGCTTCCTCGGCATTCATTATTTTGGCTGCTTTTGCCATCAATTCTTCCATGGTCCTGGGCGGATCTTTGGATAAAGTGTAGTACAATTTATTGGGTAACAGTCCACTCATCAAAGCAGTAATTACAGTTTTCTTCTCATAATCAATTACTTCCAGTTTCTCGTTATTGAAACGAGTAATATAATCCCTGGTGCTTTCACCTGTCTTTTGTCTAACACTTAGCAAATGTGCTACTCATTTGAGTGGCTTTGCTCCAAAATAGAAATTTTTAATAAAGAGTTCTGCTAGCTGAAAGAAGGTCACAATTTTCCCCCGAGGAAGGTTATTGTACCATATCTGAGCAAATTCGGTAAGAGTTCCTAAAAAGGCCCTGCATCGCATCTCGTCTGGAACAGCATAAATATCAACAGCTGCTTGGTATTGTTCTATATGGAGAACAGGATCTGTTTTTTCATCGTATTTTGGTGTTACTACTGGGGCTTTGAATTTTGACGGTGTGGGAAAGTCCACAATCTCTTGTATGAGTGGTGTTCCTCGAACAAAAGTCCTTTGTAGAGGATTCTTAGTTTTAGCCATCTCCCCTAATCTATCCTCCAACCTTTGAATTGAGCCCTTCCATGCATCATTTCCTTCTTCGATCCTATTGGTTCGAGCAACTGATCGTGTTGAATTTGCCTTTTGGGATCTTTCATGACGACCAGCTGGTCGTGATTGGGCAGAGCCTTCCTTTAAATCAGATGGTCGTTGAGAGTTCCTCGACATAATCCTAGGGGAAATTCTATTCCTCCTAGGAACCAAACGATCAAAAGGAGAGACTCTACTTAATCTTTCAAGATCACTTGTTCTTTCTGGAGATAGAGTGATGTTTTGTTGAGTGTCTATAGCTTGTACCGAGGAAGTCCATCCAGGCTGATAAGAAGGATCATTAAATCTTTCAGTACGATATGAATGGTGCGTCTGGACTGAGATTCCTCTGGGAATAACGTTCGCCTAGTTCGCGAAGAGAGTAAACGAGTATTTCTCTGAACGCTTCGATGTCCTGATTGGGCTGGCACTCTGCCCTGAATGGTTTGTATGAGTTAACGCATGGTTTCTTGCATGACCGTTTGCCATTGGGCCAAATTAGCCATTATACCACCCATATCTGAAAAATTTGGGGGAGCAGAAGGAGTCGGGGGAATCCCAGTGTTTCAATTACTGGATTTCGGATTATCAGCCATTGATGATGAGTTCTTTTGGTGAAAAACGCTAATTACATTCGTTTCCCACAGACGGCGCCAATCTGTTGATGTAAAAAATTAGATTTGACCTAATTATTCTAATCACAGATAAAAATGAATAAATAAATAATAGACAATAGATTTTTAAAGTGGTTCAGCCTTGCAAGAATGGCTTACGTCCACTATTTTTGTTTTTGCTGACTGTTTTCTTGGAATTCTAATCTGTTGATGTAAAAATTTAGATTTGAAATAATTATTCTAATCACAGATAAAAATGCATAACGAAATAATAGACAATAGATTTTTAAAGTGGTTCAGCCTTGCAAGAATGGCCTACGTCCATTATTTTTGTTATTGCTGACTATTTGCTTGGAATTCTCGATAATGGATTTACCAAGAAATTCCGAGTCCCCCCACTAATGAGGAGGTTACAATGTATTTATAGCCTTGAGGCTGTACAAATGAAAGGACAATGCACTGTTATCTTATAGACATGTACATCTGTATGATAATAATGAGCATTTAATGCGCACTCGTCCCCTTGATTATCCTGATTTGAGTGCTCTGTACGCTATGTATCTCGGACCGCCTAAGCTGCTCAGACCGCCTAAGTAGCTCGGCATGCTTGAGTTCCTCGGGGCCCATGAGTTGGTCGATACTCTTGAGATGTTTGGAGTATAGGAGTTCCTCGGGGGGGTTGAGTAGCTTGGTATAAGCATTTACAGTTTCCACTTAGGTTGACACGCGTCTTCAAATGATAGGTCCAAATCAACAGAATATATTTGATATCAACAGCCCCTACTATTCACCCAATTCCCTAGACATGACAGTGGCATCTCCAAAACTCGATAATGAAAATATATAAAAAGTGAGTTTAAAAGCTCATTGATTGTACTGCATCTCATTTAGTGAAATACTACATTATCTTCTCAAATATATAAACATCTCCATCTCTGTGCCAAATAAATCCATATATATATCCAGAGTTTAATAAAATCCACATATCTATCCGGTAGGAAATAAACATATCAACGGGTTTAAATAATCCAACCTCTCTAAAATTGCATAACAATCCAACATATCGTGACTTTTATAAAGCCATAATGACCCAACATCTCTTGACTTTTATAAATCCACAACATCTCCATATAATACATACATACATATCATATCAATAATCAATTCAGTGAGTACACTCACCTCATATGTGTGTTTAGTTATTCTTTTGCCTGTCAGCATAAGTCGTAGTCACCAACGTCGTGTCAAAACCTATCAATCCAACACAATTACTATCCTATAAAATATGATTAACTTTCATAAACTTACTAATTTAACTAAAATATAGCACACGTTCATATGTTCCCCCAAATTTATAATCAACTATAACGCATTATAATGCTCACACTCACTTCATTTAAGCATTATTAAATAATAACACTTTAAATCACAAAATAATACTAATATGTTCTTACACGAGGTTAATATATCACTAATTAATTTTAATCTTACACTAATCATGCTTAAATAATAATTAAATAAATTGACACAGAATGTCGTACCAACGTACTACTAAATTGCGTACAGTAACTTTAGTTCTCGTCGCCATATCTAATTCTAAATAGATAACCCGTAAAAATAAATATTTGGTTAACATGCCCCTTAACGAGTGACATATCAAAATAATTCAAAAAAATTTAAATGACATATTCATGTTCATCGTGTGTCATAAGACAACTTTTGGTCTAGGCGTCATATTTAATCTTGCCTAAATAGTCTCATAAAGCATACACCAGTTAATAGGGGTCGTAAAATGCACCAATCCAAAATAAACCAATAATTGAAATCTAAACCAGTACAAACGATCTACACAACTCTATAAAAACTTTAAATTACCTTATAAGTTAAGATGAATTTTATTGAAAAAATCTTCTTCTCAAATATAACATTTTCATTTCCCTATGTTTTTCTCCTTTTGTTCTTTTTTCGAAGGTTCTCCTTGTTTCTATTAAGAATCCTAACCGTAAGACAAACATTTATACATCCTAACTTATACTGAATTACATTTTCAACCAATTTATAAACTTATGCACATTTACACATCACCCCTACTTTATGTTATTATTAATAACATATCAAAATTAATTATTTTAACACCTTCTAATAATTCATACATTTATTTAATTAATGAATTTAAAATTACATAATCAACTTGAATAATAATAATACATAAACATATAAAACTATCAAGTCATAAACTCTCTAATTATGTAATCATTCGCACAGTTTAACTATTATGAGCAATTAAATGGTTTTAAAAATGGCAAACAAATTTTTGAATGTCACAACTCCACCCCCCCCCCCCCCCCCCTAAAAATTTTGTTCCCAAAATTAATTATGCATGCTTACTTACTAAAAAGATGAGGATATTACTTCTTCATATTCTCTTCTCCTTTTCAAATATATAAACATCTACTCAAACTCGATAGATGCTAAGCCAAGGATTGTCACAAATAAAAGTCTATTTTTATATTTTTCCATTTTAAAGAAAAAAAACTTTAAACAAATTAAACCCAATAAAACTTGCTCCCAAAATTAAACCGCTTGTTGTGAAAAATGATTTACCAAATTTGATCTTTTTAACCTAAAACAAGCATCTAGGTGATAAGCAGATAAAATAAATGATACATCCATAACGCACCGATGTACGAGGAAAACCCACAATAGGAAAAATCTTGAACGACCCAACTAAACAGATCACTATGATAAGATTTTACAAAGACAAGACAGTAAACTTACTCAATGACCTGTCTCCCTTGTAAGACTTGACGCTCCTCTATCTTCAACCTCTCCTCTATAGTGCAACACAGGAGTACACCCAAGTAAGCTGTCACCATGTGAATCCAAATGCGTCTCGGTATCCACCGATGAGTCTCAACGACCACCTACAGAATTAGAATGTGAAACACTTATTCTTTGTCGCAACACATCAAACCAGTACAGAGTGCACCGCGCAAAACACAGTCTCAACTCAAGATGATGAGAAACAATCTATGGTTCCCGGAATAAAGATCTCAAAGCATAAAAAATATTATATTCGGATCTTTAAACTCTTTGGGTGAAATTACGATTTAGAACTTTGATAAACATGTAGGAAATTGATTTTCACCAAAGTTCGTAAAAAATAAGAATTCAGCAAGCCTTAAAAAGGAAAACACAAATTTTGAGGTGATGGGTTCGTTCGAATGAAAACACATAGTTCGTTTGAATGAAAAGCTTATTTTGTTCTAAAGAATCTCAAGTTTGTTCTAATGAATATGCTTTCTCATTCTAACGAGCTTTTAATGAGCTTCTAATGGGTGCCTTATGTTTGATCGAAAGTGTCCGTTTGATGTTCGTTAGATATGCGTCCCAACGAATTTCTATAGGCCGGTCTAACGAGGCTAAAACTTCATTATAATGAAATTTCCATTTCGTTCTAACGAGGTATTCTACTTTATTATAGCGAACTAAGAAAGTAAACATTTTTCTTCAAAAATAATTTTAAAACAGTTCCAAATAATTTTGTTTGAAAACAAACACCCAAAAATATTTCCAAGGATCATATTCTGAATGCATCCATACCTGTGAGATCCTCGATAAATGTGAAGACAACCTTCGCATGAAAACATGTCATGATGCGTATCCATATTTTGAAGCTTGGCCGCTACATCTTCATCAAACATGTCTTAGGCTTACGAGATTGACAATACAAAGCCTTACCTATGAGTTAAATTTTTTGTCCGAAATTAAGCCATTTATAAACAAATTGACTCAATTGGAAATTTGCCCTTATAAATCTCCCCCATTGGTTATTCCAGGTCAAAACCAAAATAAAAATTATAAAGTGGAGATCGCTTAAATAAGCTCTGATACCAATTTGTAGAATCGCTACAGCGAAAATATTGCGACTTCTCAAATAAAATCCAATTTTAATTAATCCCAAATTTTAGTGAAACCCTAAAACATGCATCTAGATGATTTATCCAATAAAATAAAGTATGCAGGATAAAACAAACAATTTCAGGAAAAATCTCCCAAAGGCGCAAAACCTTTTATTTCACTATAATTTGTAAGAAAACGACTTACACGGATTACAATGAAAATAAGGTGACATACGAAATACCCGCAGGTGTCGGTTTTGATGTCTCGGATGGAGCTTTCCCTTTCCAGGAGGGCAGCAGTGAAGAAGAGAAACGACTTCTCCACATGATGTGAACTTTATAAGGACTCCCTCCACAATAGCACGCATCTCTCCGATTGTAGAGTTCTCCTCACAAAGATAAACAGTAGCAAGGTGTGTTCTTCAACACCAAAACAATTCACTAAAGCAAGATGGGAGTTTTGTGAATTGTAAATAAAAAAGGGATTAAAACCCTAAAGGAAGAAGCCAAAAGGATTCTGCAGTTTCGCAGTTTTCTGTCTATAAAAAACTGTGGACTTCTTAATAAAAACGGAACCAAATAGTGAGATTTTATAGAAAATCGCGCCACCTCGAAAACAGAGCTCGTTCGAACGAGATCAGCAAGTCCTCGAACGAAGGACAAAAGTCGTCCGAACGAGATCTAACGACATGCTATGTCGTTTGAAGGATAATTACAGGTCGTTCGAATGACCTATCAAGTGATATTCCAAGCTTTCCTATAGAAAATTTCGATACGAACGCATGGCCGCCAGTTTCGTATCATTTTGATTTTTTATGAATTAGTTATGATTTTTCTACGGAAAGGTGTCCGAAAACAAAATCTTTACAAAAATATTTTGTAAAAAATATTCCAAAAGCTCTAAGTGAAAAGTTAAGGTATTTAAAACATAACCTTACCAAAGTTAACTACGCGGAGTCTTGAATGATGAAGAACTTGAGTAATTCGGATCCGTCTTTGATGTAGATGTCTCTTGAATACTCTTCGATGGTGTAGCGGTATATGACATAATAAATTGATAACGGACCTATGAACTTGAATGATGAAGAACTTGAGTAATTCGGATCCGTCTTTGATGTAGATGTCTCTTGAATGCTCTTCGACGGTGTAGCGGTATATGATATAATAAATTGATAACGGACCTATGAAAATATGTCCTTAAAAATCTCCCCTATGTCTATGCCGGTACATACATAAAAAATCCGAATTATCCAAAACCAAATTGCCTAAACAAATCTACCCTCCTATGAATAAATTTGCAAGACTTCAAAACTGTTCTTCAATCATCTTCGTCAAATCTCAAAGCTTTTCTCATCAGGGTGTGCAACATATCAATCTTTAATTTTGTACCTACACACATGAGATAAAGCAAAAACCTTCGTGACGCATCGACTTTGAAATGATATAAGAATAAAGAATTAATAATCAAATCTCCCCCATAATGAAAAAACTCCCCCATAACATGATAATTATTTCTCCCCCTTTTTATGATGTCCCCAAATAGACAGATAAGAAGAAACAATCAAATCATGGAGTGTCACGATAAAATGCATAGCAAACAAGGATCAAACTATGCGCATGCAAAGGGATATCTAAAAAACTCACAAACTATTTTTGGATTTTTCAATTTTTCATACAAAAATAAGATGCCACTTTGAAAAAAAATATGGTACAAAAATAACACCATGGATTTAAACTCAAACAACCAAGACATGGAAACGAAAGGAATGGGTGTGAACACATTCGATAGGTAAATCAACACAATCAATCATATGTGCACGATGAATACGTGTACCCCTAACGAATGAACATCAAAAGAATCCTTAGGTGTAAAATTTTGTTGAATTTAGATGACATCGTCTTATGCAAATCAACAAATCAAAGTCAAATGATTTCCACACCAATAACGTCCAAAACTTTTTTAGCGCATTTTCAAGAATTTCAAGGACGTGCAAACCCGTTTTAATTCTCCAACCAAACTCCCTCATATATATTTTCTTTTAGAGGCGAATAAACTAAATTCTCAAACTTTGGAGAATTGGTGCAAAACCTAAATGGCCCATAATTGGCATGAATTTCTTTTTATTGCCTTTAAATTTTTTCGGACTCTTTTAAACCTCTTTGGACCCCGGATAATAAAATTTCTCCACTTTTTAGGTCCAATTTAACGGTGGCTTAGTATTTGCAAAGGCAAAATGAACCTTTCGCAGCCCTTCCCCGTTTTCAAACAAAGCACACAAACTCACAAAACGGTTCTTATATGCACAATTTCCTTATCAAAATTTATCGCGCTTGGTTCGTTTTAAAGGACAGGATTGAAGTAAAAACACCCAACCAACATGTGATAAGACAAGCACAATAATCAAACAAATCCGTGCATGTGTGAAATAAAGGAAATTATGAGTTAAACATGTAGGAAGTGAAACTTAATTACATCTTAATGACTCCAAACATTATAAAGCACATGGATGAATTGACCTATTGTCTCAAAACACTATCAAATAGTCACATGAATAAATGGAATGAAATTGTGACTCGGTCATCCAAGTGTCTATCCATAAACAATGTGGACAAAATACAAATTCTTTTTGGATTTTTAAAAATTTTATCAAAATAAAATCTTTTTGTATTTTTTTTTTCAAAATTTTCAAACAGAAAATATAACTACAAAATGATACAACCAGCAATAGGCATATAATATCGATATGCACAACATCCTATGCTAGCAAAAAGTAATCACACAAGAGAATCCACAATGAACGCATATGTGATAAATGAGTAATGCAGTGTTATCAATTAAGCATGGATACCAAGAATAACTGCATATAAACGACCATAAGCAAACCCATCAGTACCAAAAATCTAAGCATATGAACACTGGGTACTGGAATCAAAAGGTAAGCAAAAACAGAATTTTCAGACAGGTCGCTCAAACGATATTGCTCTGTCACACGAACGACAAGGTCATGTCGCGAGATGCGACTTCGCGCGAGATAGAGATGTCGCTCAAATGACAATACATCTCGCTCGAACAAGAAAATAAAAAATTCCCATATTTTCCAAAAAATCATACAGTTATGTCCAGTGCAAAAACTTCCTGAAAACAGTACCTGAAAGGGGCAAGCAGATCCAAAACAGTGCTAAATCAGTAGCGAAACACACAAATGCAAAAAATATACCAATGTGAGCTACATCAAAGTGAGTCATAACACTTGAAAGAGTATAACATGATGCGTCGCTAGTGTATGACAAACATCCAACACAATCAACCAAAAGATTTCACATGTGGTGAATAACGTGCAAGCAAACGGAAATCGTGGACAAGTAAACCATAAGCCTCTAAATCCGATTTTCTGACCCAAATAGATGTGTAACGAGGTGTGGGGAATCGAATTTATTCTTCTATTAACCTTCCTAGGTCCATTTAAAAGCTTGTAACAGAAATGCCTAAGATAGCCTTGCCTACCGTAATGTGTGTAAGTATAAATCGGGCGGTGAGTGTTACCTAAAGGTGGCCCTCTCCTCAAATTTCTCGATTGCTCTCTCCAAATTTGCCTAGATGGGTCTCTCCAAATGATCCTAGGAGGTTCTCTCACGATGTTCATAGGGGGCTTTTTCCTAACAACCTGAGCTGCCTCTTTCTTATAAATCCTAGGAGGCTCTCTCACATGTGTGGGAATGGGTGCAACATATTTTTCAAGACCAATCCCACCCCTATCCTTTTTGATCTCGACGGTGCCTAAAATCTTATCAAGTTTTTCAGACCTAGACTCCAAATCAAATTTCACTTTACTTGAATCTTTCAATTTTACCTCAAGTTCACTTATCCTAGATTCAGTTACACGTCTATAATCCTCAAATTCTAAAATCTCCTTTTTCATAGCCTCCATCAACCCTCTAAGACTATCTCTCTCACCCTCGACGTACTCAAGCTTTTCTTTCAAAATTTTCTCACGTGCCCTAAGTTCTTCAACTAAAACATCATTATTTTTTAAGGCACACTCTTTCAATTTAGCTTCAAGTTTCAAGTTTGTCTTTTTTGTCTTTAAACATTCAAAATACAAATTATTGTAGGCAACTTGCAACTCACTCAATTCTTCTTCTTCCTCCTCACTCTCATCACTAATCACTCGGATGGGAAGCTCTCGCCTAGAAGCATAAAAGACTTCTTCTTTCGAATCACTATCACTAAGGGTAGAAACATGAGAAATCGGTTTATTCAATTTATTCTTTAAATTTGTGGTACACTCATCTAACGTGTGACCAACACCCTCACAATAAGGACACTTCTAAGAAATCGTTTTCAACAGAAGATTTAAAACAAGAGTTCGTGTGAATTTTCCAATTAACTTTTTCAAAAATTTAACATCGAAGATCATCAAAACCATCAAAAGCCATTTTTGTGCAAAATCAGGATCAAAACACAATAACTTAGTGCAACAGGCTCTGATACCAATTTGACGACGTGAGAAGTCAAATTTTATCAGGGAAAAATCTTTAAAAATCAGGATCACTCAATAATTTAGAGTAACCCGCTCTAATACCAATTTGTAAAGTGGAAATCGCTTAAATAAGCTCTGATACCAATTTGTAGAATCGCTACAGCGGAAATATTTCAACTTCTCAAATAAAATCTAATTTTAATTAATCTCGAATTTTAGTTAAACCCTAAAACATGCATCTAGATGATTTATCCAATAAAATAAAGCATGCAGGATAAAACAAACAATTTCAGGAAAAATCCCCCAGAGGGGTAAAACCTTTTGTTTCACTATAATTTGTAAAAAAACGGCTTACACGGATTACAATGAAATAGGGTGACATACGAAATACCCGCAGGTGTCGGTTTCGATGTCTCGGCTCGAACTTTCCCTTTCCAGGAGGGCAGCAGTGAAGAAGAGAAACGACTTCTCCACAAGATGTGAACTTTATAAGGACTCCCTCCACAATAGCACGCATCTCTCCGGTTGTAGAGTTCTCCTCACAAAGATAAACAGTAGTAAGGTGTGTTCTTTAACACCAAAATAATTCGCTAAAGCAAGATGGGGTTTTGTGAATTGTAAATCAAAAAGGGATTAAAACCCTAAAGGAAGAAGCCAAAAGGATTCTGCAGTTTCGCAGTTTTCTGTCTGTCAAAAACTATGGACTTCTTAACGAAAACGGAACCAAATAATGAGATTTTATAGAAAATCGTACCTCCTTGAAAACAGAGCTCGTTTGAACGAGATCAGCAAGTTGCTTGATCGAAGGACAAAAGACGTTCGAACGAGATCTAACGACATGCTATGTCATTTGAACGATAATTGCAGGTCGTTCGAATGACCTATCAAGAGAGATTCCACACGTGCTTGTAGAAAATTTCGATACGAACCCGTGGCCACCAGTTTTGTATCATTCTGATTTTTTATGAATTAGTTATGATTTTTCTACGGAAAGGTGTCCGAAAACAAAATCTTTAGAAAAATATTTTGTAAAAAGTATCCCAAAAGCTCTAAGTGAAAAGTTAAGGTATTTAAAACATGTCATTACCAAAGTTAACTTCGCGGAGTCTTGAATGATGAAGAACTTGAGTAATTCGGATCCCTATTTGATGTAGATGTCTCTTGAATGCTCTTCGATGGTGTAGCGGTATATGACATAATAAATTGATAACGGACCTATGAACTTGAATGATGAAGAACTTGAGTAATTCGGATCCATCTTTGATGTAGATGTCTCTTGAATGCTCTTCGATGGTGTAGCGATATATGACATAATAAATTGTTAACGGACCTATGAAAATATGTCCTTACAAAAATCATATGGGCCGTCAGGCCCTCTAAAAAGACACAATTCCCAACTCGAAAAGGAGAAAGAGTATAAACACTTGACAGACACATACGCCGAGTAACTTTACACGCTTGTAAACTTTATAACATGTTGTAAACTTGCACACTTAAACACACCTTCAAATGAAAAGAGAATATAACAAGTATAAAATTTGCATAAGAATGAACTTCAAACTATATCTAGTAATCCCAACCAGGTAAGTAGTCTCCCCCAAGATAAAAATATCCAAATCATAAAAGGAAAGATACCATTTCTCCCCATTTTTGTTCAGGAATAGATAAAGTAAGAAAGCATAAAACTATCTTTCTCGCATAAACCGAATCTCCCCTAAATGTGTGAACATATGATACCAAGAGAAATAGGGAGGATGCAATAAAATCATGCAATAGTGTAACATGCAACAAAAATGCAACATGGAAACATAGGTACAAATAATTCAAATAATGATCAAATAATATCACTATCAATTAAAAAAGATACCAATTTGAATAATCAATGAAGTATGATACCAATTTGAAACTTAAAATTCCAAAACACACAATAAGTGATACCAATAAAGTCATATACAATGCCAAATGTAATTCAAAGATAAAGCATATGGAAAATATGGACTAGCTAAAAATCGCAGACTCAAAACAAAAATGATACCATATATAAAAATATGTAAAATATACCATTGATACACCGACACATATATATAGGTGTTAACAACCATAAAAACTCGACACAAATACACAAACTTTATACACTAGCATAGTATCGAAGTGTCTAAATATGTGGCATAAAATGAATGAGTGTGAAGTAGATATATGTAAATTATGATCCGAACACTCAAATATGTTCAAGGTGTTCTATTTGACCGTAAAAATTATCAAACTAAGATTCATCCTCAAGTGCAAGATAAATCGAACTCTACGAACAATAATCACAATGCACACAAGCCTAGAATATTGATGATTATACAAATCAATAGAGTTATGATATGGTGAGTATAACTAGGATTCATTGCGCAAACCGTTAATCTTCAACTACAACACCCTAAAAAGCTAAACAAATATCATATTTATTCAATCAATTCTTTTGAAAATATCACTATTGAAAATCAAACAAGCTAAACTAAGCTTGTTGGCCTTGGCAATTTTTCTATTTTTATTGTTTCTAATCTTTTCATTAGGCTCTTACCAACGATGGCTTTCTCACAAAGTAGATTTTCTCATTCCGTAGCCCTTTTGCATGCACCCTAATATTCTTAATAAAAATAAACAAACTCACGAGCAATGGTTCTTACATTCATAAATCCCCCATAGACACAAAAATATAGATGACATGATTGGTGGGAGAACAAATCACAGAACTCAAATATAACATATGAAGTTAAAATTCAAAAGAGCTCGTGCATGTGCGTGTGGAGGCATATACAAAGTTGAATCTATTTAGCAAATCAAAGTCGAAACAATTCCATGCAATCATGATTAAGAACAGTCTAAGTATTAATAATCATAACAAAATGTCTTAGTAGCATGGAATGCATGGAATAAATTGGATTCAAACATACCAATATTCCACACATAATGTGTAAAACTAAAATACACAAAAATAAAATCTTTTTGAGTTTCTTAACATTTTACAAAAAATACCAATTAAAAAAAACTAACTCAAAAGACAAAAAAAGCCTTTTTTTGTAATTTTCAATAAGACATAATGAATGGAAAAAATATTAAAACTCAAACAATATACCACTAGCAAACATATATATCTTGAAGTGTAAAAGCTAGTGTATATAAATACGTGAGCATAATCAACCATTAGATATATCATGCGAAGCATCATGTGCAAGCAATTAGAATCAATAAGTTTAATATGTGAAACCTCCAAATCTGATTTCCTAACCCACGTAGGTATAACGTGACACTCTCGGGTTTTGGGAACCTTGGTGAATCTAGACTTAGACTTTCTAGGATTGTTTTTAAGATCATAGCAAAAATGATTAAGGTGACCTTTCCTATCGCAATGTGTTCAATTGAAAACATGAAGAGGGGTGTTACCTACAGGTTAACTTTTACCAACGTTCCTAGAAACCGTTAACTCTCTCAAATGCATGGTCTTGGCTTCTGTAACGAAATCATTTTGATTATCGAACCAATCCCACACTCATCATCTTTGATTTGGATGGTGCTTAACATCTTATCCAACTTTTTGGACCTAGATTTGAAATCAAATTTGACATTACTCAAGTCTCTCAATCTCTCTTCAAGCTCAGATATACGAGACTCAAGTAAATACCTAAACTCTTTAAACTCAATATGCTCTTTAATTATAATTCCCATCAAAGTATGAAAGCTATCTCTCTCACTCTTAACACACTCTAGCTTCTCTATAAAAGTCCTCTAACGTTCCCTAATATCCTCAATCAAAACACTATCACTATTCTCTACATCATGTTCCTTCAACTTAGCTTCCAACTTCAAGTTAGCCTTTCTCATATTCTATATTTTTATACAATACTCACCAAAGGTAACTCGGAGTTCACTCTCCTCCTCCTCTTCTTCATTATCTCTTTTTTCTCCACTCATACTACCATCACTCACTTGAGAGTCACAAATGATGGCCTCAGAAGTTTCATTCTTAAAAATATCTTCATGGTAAGATCTCTTATCAAAGCTCACATGACTATCCATGAACTCAGTGAAGTTATGCTCAATTGGGGAATCGGGTCCCTCTTCCAGATCACAATCTGTATGGGTGGCATTATACAGTTTCAGTTTCTTACCAACTTTCCTTAGTTTAGTAGGGGTACTTAGCCACTCTATGGCCATAAAGCAGACGTTTTGTATACAACTTCTCTTATGTTTATTCATTTTCTATTTCTATGGCACATAATTGTCATAGCCACGACAATTTGGTATCAGAGTCGATGTTCAATTACAGGAAAGACTTTCATTAATGGCAGATACAACTATATATAAAGCTTTGGAATCGGGTTTAAGGATCAAAAAGCAGTAATTACAAAAATAGGGTTGCAATAATCAAATACCAATGACATTGGTTAATGCAGAGTCCCATTTGGTAGGATCAAATCTTTTTTAGAATGAATCGACAAGTATATTTGTCTATTCCATCTACCGTTGATCAAGACACTTTATTAGCTCGAAAACATGAACATGTTCTTGATGCTAAAATAAAAAAATCGATTACCAAACCTATTGCTTAAATTCCCAGATGTTAACCATAGAACCTCCTAGTGGTGTATGGTTTGTGATACAAATACCGTGCTTTTGATTGAACTCTATTGGCAGATGCATACTTTTCGAGTTCTAGAACACTAAATAAGAAAGGAAAACAACATTGAGGGAGAGCATCTATTGAATGTTGCACAGCATGATCAAACCAAAGCGCAAGAGGTTAGTTAGGTGTACTATAAGTTGTTTAAACTTTATTATAGTTGTCAAGTACCAGGTTCTAGTACCTTATTGGATAAATAAAAATTTACATCATAAATTTGAACGTTGTTGGAGTTATAAAATGTTAGGTCCGTCCTTATTTTTGTGGTTCATTCATCACTTGTGGTTAAATGAAAGAATAAGAAGATGATGATGGTTTATGCTTTAAAACAATCCCAATTAAACATTTTGATGCCCTTATTGAGTTTTGGTATATTGCATATGTACTGATTTTATCTATGTGTTTATTTGGAATTGAGAACAATATCTAATCCAAAAAGCACATCATCAATGCAAAATCCTTTTGCCCTGAAGAACATATAACATTTTATTTGAATTTTTACTTTGTTCTCTTTATCAAATGTTATTTTCTATAACATTGGAGTTAAATGGAGATTAAAATCTCATTTGTATTGCAGTAAGAAAGGTGATTCAATTGAATTATAAGGAAAGATTGAAGTACATTTAGACCCGACACCAATGATATGAGTTACCATCTTTTTATTATGCAATCCCCCCAGGTGGATGTGTGTTACTCTTGGTAAGTTGTTTATAAATTTTGTCTATATTACCAAAGATATGATTGAAATCTTCTACAAATAACTCGTACATCTTTTGCTTCACTTTATTTTACTCCCTAACTTCCTCTATTTCTTCATTAATGGCCTCATTGAACTCTTTGCTTATAACTCTATGATTCTCATGCAGAGCCTTATTTATGGCCTCTTCGAGAAAGTGCAATGGTACACTGATCATCTATTAGCTTCTCGGGATCATGAATTACGAATGCTTTCAACTAAAGTAATTTTTGAGTCTTTTATCCCATGTGTGCTGATGTTTAGTGATTTATTATATTATTGGAAATTAAGACCAATGTTTGACCTTGTTTATTTAAATGACATGTTCGAAATACAATTTATCTATGTATGCTCGATCAGTAATAATTCATTCGGCCTCTTCAAAAATAAATCTGATATACAACAAAAATGCAAATATAAATACCATGTAAAAGTTATCTCTTTTTAATCAACAACTACATTCTATTGCATCTAGGTCGATTAGAAGTAACTTAATTTTTTAGTATTTCAAACTTAATTACTCCTTCTGGTTTCAAGCTATAATAATTGAGAGGATTTGATAAATCATATTTTGATGCTATTTTTCCATTCGTTTTCTTATTTAGTCATTACATTTTTTTCGAACACCTAACTAATTATAACTTTTCAAGTAATATAAGATATATGTCTACAACTAGGGTTAATAGTAGATTTGGTTTAGGAGTCTATGTCCAACTAGTGTAAGGTAGTTTCAAACACTTAGATGCTATACTTTGTATATGTGTATTTGAATTTCTTCATTTGTGCTTTGTGTTGTATTATGGTTACTAGCTGACCTTTTAGTCCTTCATTTGTGCTTGTGCAACTGTTCTAATGAACCCATTAGAGAGTATGGCTTGTCCAGCTGTTCACATGGTTAATTCCTTTAAAGAAACTCTAATTTTAGTCTTAACCAATGGTGTTAACACTTCAAAGTTGATGTCTAAGTACAGATCAAGTATGCCAATTTCGACCTTGGTAATGCCAAAAATAACCCCAGACTCATTTGGTGATGAAGATCCAGTAGTGGGTTTTTCCATCGGTTCTTAGTTTGAATATCGTGGTTCAATTAAAAATAAATTTATCACTAATTATTTGCATGTTTTCGAGTAGCATACATGATCCTATTTTTATATGATATCTGTGACAAATACTCACTCATTTACCAATGTTAGTCCCAAAATAAAATGTTTAACTGTCCGATACACTTTATTTTATTTTCGTAAATTTTAAATATTAATTTTGGAAATGATTATTGGGAGGTTTACTAATTTTGGGTTTGCTATAGTTTTGTAGGAGGTGTTCTCGTTCTCACCTTGGCTCAATTCATTTGGCTCAACTAAAGTTTATACTATGACCTGCTTGGGAGGATCCACCAATGGTAAGCATTTTGCTACCCCATCCTTGAATTCTGTGATTTATCTTACTGGTGAATTCACTCTCATACCAGCTGCGAGATGAAAATTCTACACTCGCAAGTGAGGCATTTTTTTTCCGTTCATGGCAACAGTTTGTGGGGACCCATTCAATATGGCCCATAAGAGTAGTCGGCCAGTCGGGATGCCCGACCCAAATCATAATTTAATTTACTCACATGTATTTGAAACACACTATAACACTCATGGATATATTTAAACTGGTTACCAACAATCTAAGAGGAGATATTCAGGGACATAAAGAATTATCCACGTGTTAATTGAGTTCCTTGTACAACTCGATCTCTTACTTTTATGTACCTATAAATTGTAAACCCCGATTCGGGACAAAGGGATGTAATCTCGAGCATTAAAAGACACTATAATAAAACGTTAACCTCTACGTGGGCTTAGGTAAGTTGTTGAACCACGTATATCGTTGTTATGTGTGTGAGTTTACATTCTGTTCTTTGTGATTTTTTCGTGGATCTTTATTGTAATAATTATCGCACTCACAATTGGCACCGTCCATGGGAAACAGTTTCAATTCCTGCGAAAACCTTCGCAAATAGAAAACCCATGATGTCTCACCATAGCAGTAACATTCTTCAGGTTGGTAATGTGCAAGAAGACCCAATGCCACCCAGGGTCAGGTCGGATATTATCCAGTATACGAATCCCACGTTTCTCTAAGGCAACCTTTTGAAGAGAGTTAGGGACCACCTAGGTCTACACAGATCTTCAGGTTGGTTGACGCTTATGAAGCCAGGATTTGAGAACAAGAGGATACCACACGCCTCCAAGTGGAAGAGAATCCTCGATATCAGACTCAAAATGATTAAACCAAGTACTAGTCCATTTAAAAAATAAAGATTCTAAGACGGTTAATCAATATTATTTTGTCGACAAAGATGTTGAGTAACTGACGGGCAATAGCTCTTTCCAGTTCAAGTATAATTAATAATTATTAACACATGTTTAGTTGGCACATGCTCAAAATGTGAAAAAGGTTAATAACGAAAGCTTCTTATTAACAAAAGTGTGAAATTACAATTACATTAAGACCAATAATACACAAAGACCTAAGATGGCCGAGGATGTTGAGCGAGATATTCTGTAACAAGTGCCCTTTGACCATCAACAGGTTTAGGGGTGAGCTTTTCTTCTTCATCATTAAGGTCTTGCTCTAGGAGTTGGGCAGGGATGGCATCGACTTGGATCCACTTATCATCCTTCGAGAAAGGATTATGGTGGTAGGCAGGAAACTCGACTTAGTATTTGTACCAAAGTCTAGACTCCTTGGGTGTCTTAGCTTCCCTAAGGTAACTTAACCACCCACGAGTAAAGGAGACTTCCTCTACCTTCTTGAGCTTTGTTGGGGTATCTGCCCAGCCAGTATTGTAACCTTTTACCCAGACTCCTTAAGATTCTATTTTGAATGAATTCCTTAGCCTTTTGACATTCTCCTAAGGTCCAGTTATAATTACTTTCAGACCAACGACCTCCTTCTTTAGAACGTCATTCTCAGCCTAAAACATTTCACCCACTTGGCTTACTTCAATGGCCTCCACTAGCTTGGCCCTTAGAGTGTTTACTTCATCTTGAACTGAAGCCCCGATCTCTCCCATAGCCTGAAGATTTTCTTCAGCTTGGCAACTAGCTCTGACTGATCCATATATTATTTGGTCCTCACCCTCAGGGGATTTACAGACTTAAAAAAATGCCTTGCATGCTTTGGCACTGATATTTGTCCCAAGGATCATCCCCAAACATGAGTTAGGGGGAATACAATTCTCGTCAGACTACAAACAACACATGCAAAGTCACACGTAAGATATCAACGTAAATAAAAGGAGTAAATCAAAATGATTAAATACATTTTTCTTTCATTCATTGATAAAGGGTAGGCCAAAGGCCATTATAGTCAGAGCAATGAGAAGAATTACAAGGCTTTAAAAGTTTATATAGAAAAAAAAGCTCCTAAGCTCCATTTTTGCACCAGCTCCACTTCAATATTAATTTCCCCTTATCAGTGGCTCTCTGTTCCTGATCGGCGTTCATATCACCCTCAACTGGAACATCCTCAGCATTATCGATCGGCCGATCTATATGTTTTTCATCCTCCATAAAGGGGTCAGGCCTAGGAGAATTAAGGCTAAAAAGTTCGGAGTCAGCAGATGTCCCCACAACTGTCAAGGCCTGATCCCAGCCTTTCTTGAAGGCAAACGTTAGTCCATAAGAAAGTTGAATCTTGACATCATCATAGGCTTTGTTAAAGCCCTCAAGGTAAATTTTATCCTTCTCCTGAGGAATATCCTTCTCCAGCTCCAGAACCTTGCCAGACATGCCTTGAATTTCCTAGGACAAGTTTTCCTTCTCGATGACCACCACCTTCTAAGATTCCTCAAGATCATCACAAGACTTGGTCAACTTCTCTCTCTCCTTCTCCTACGCCTGACGAGAGTCAGTGAAGGCCTTCTTTTTATTCTCTAGAGCATCTTTCAGCTCTTGGGAACTTATGGACTTATTGGTATGGTTGTACAAAAGGATAGTGAAGTCTGACAAAAAATGCACGGAAAGGGAAAATAATAAGTTACTACGAAAAAGGAAAAATCCAGAACAAGAAGAAAAGTATACGAAACCAAGAAGAGACTTACCAGGGAAATTTCCTAGGAAGAATTGAGGGCGACATGGGATGACCCAACCTTACATAGCGCTCGCAATCAACCGCGAGCACTAACCCCTTTAGCACATTGGGGGCAAGGGAGGGGATATCACCCACGCTAGCCCCCTCGGACTCAACAGTATGGGAGGTGACCGCAAAAGCCTTTAAGACCAGCTTCCATTTAGCCTATTCCTTTTCCTTTTCTCCCTTCTTCTCCTCTTCTCTCTCTCTCTCTCTCTCTCTCTCTCTCTCTCTCTCTCTTCTCCTCTCCTCTTCTTATTCTTTTTCTCTTTTTCCCCTTGCCTGTTGGACTAGCACTTCTAGCCTTGGGGGGACCCATTGTGGAACTCTTTAATGACTTGAGCCAATTATACAAGGCTGTATGATCATCATCATCATTAAGCCTCAACTTTCTCCTCTTAATTAGGGGAGTTATATCTTCCTCTTCCTCTTCCTCCTCCTCCTCCTCCCCCCCCCCCCCCTCCTCCTCCTCCTCCTCCTCTTCTCCCTCATTTTTTGATTCTTCCTCCTCCTCCTCCTCCTCCTCTAGCACAATTGGGACAAAAGAACCAACTTCAGGAGCTTTCAAGTTTTGGAACCTTGGCGATCGAGTGTGAAATAAAACTGGTGGTCGTATTTTTATTCTTTAATAAATAGGCTGTCGACCTTGGGTGTTCATCCTCAGATATACTTTCCTTGATATTCCAAGCCTTTAGAAGCTCATCAACATTTATCTCACTTATGTCAGGATCCTGGTTTTTGATGTGAACTGCAAAATAAATGAAGAACATTAGCTAAAGTACAAGAATAAAAAATAGAACATCACAATAAACTAAAGAAAAGAATAAGCAACCTATATGTCCTCTCCAAAGTCTGAAATTATAGGGCCCTGGTGCCTTTCTCCCTCACGAGCTGGAGGACGTTGCCAATTTCTAGCAATGAAACTATGGTCCCAATAATCTTTATGGAAGTCTGGAAGCTTCACCACCAGGACCCTATCAGCCTTACTGGTCTTCAAATACATAAGGCTATCACTAGTTCGTGACCATACATAGCAGTAAGATTAACTATCTTGTAGATGTTAGGGACATATTGGGCAGGCACAATTTCAAAATATTTGAAGAACCTAAGAAAGTGGTGGTTTGGGGGAAACATCAAACCACCCTGAGTTATTATAAGGGTGTGAATCCAGTGCCCCCTTCAATATCACAGACATTTCGAGGAAAGGGGGAACAATTGATATCCACCCAATCAGGAAGTTATCAAGTTTTTCCATTTGCATACTAAAAGAAGAAGAATCCTAGCTACAGTTACAGAGAAATTTTAGGAAGAGGAAAATCAAGAAAGTGAGAACTCAACTTACAAGGATTGGCGAAGCTCTGAAGAAAAAGAACACTAAAGAAGAGAAGCTTTAGAATGCTTAGCGACGAAGAAAGTGATTCGAACTGAAGTGACAAAGGAGATGAATCTTCAGTGTGAAACCGAAAGCCAATTATGAACACGACACCCTAAGACGATTTTAGCATTTCATCTTGCTTCTCGGATAATGGTACCCTCACCCATTCACAAAAACTACAAGTATGCCATGCCGTTTGGCTCATGACGAGCGTACTCCTATAAGCCAAGAAAATTCACAAAAATGCCACTCTGGTTGAAAAAAATAAAAAATTCTACTTGCAGGACTTTAATCCATTAAAAATTATTGGCCCAAAGTTCACAAGGCCCAAAATTTTTTAGAGTCGTTTGTGGGGACCCATTCCATATGGCCCATGAGAGTAGTCGACCAGCCTGGATTGTTTAAAGCGCTGCCTGACCCAAATCAGAATTTAATTTACTAACGTATATTTGAAACAAGCTAGAACACTCATGGATATATTCAAATTGGTTACCAACAATCTCGTAGGAGATATTCAGGGACACAAAAAATTATCCATGTATTAATTGAGTTCCTTGTACAACTCAATCTCTTACTTTTATGTACCTATAAATTGTAAACCCTGACCCGGGATAAATGGATGTAATCTCGAGCATTGAGAGACACTATAATAAAATAGTAACCTCTTCGTGGATGTAGGAAAGTTGTCAAACAATGTATATCATTGTTGTGTGTGTGTGAGATTTTGCATTCTATTCTTTGTGATTGTTTCATGGATCTTTATTGTGATAATTCTTGTACTCACAAGTGTAAAGAGAACATGAAGAGAACGACTACCATATGGATTAAGGGAGTGTTTGACCATGTCCGCCAAGGTGTACCACAAAGTAAAGACTAAAGATAATTTATATGCATATTTATCGCATGCATTGTGTTATTCAGAACAAATAGTGAGATTGCTTACCAACATCAACCTAATTATTATGAACTTTATGGAAGTAATTATATATTTGAGAATTTATTGAACCTTGTATAAAATATAAATTTTGAATATTGTGTCCTTGTTTATATGACTCTTTTTATATATGTTCGTTGAAAGGCCAATTTTTGTGTAGTGAGATGGGACATTCATAATGACCATGGACATTGCAATCAGACAAGGTCCCATAGGCAAGAAAGTCGTGGATCTCCCACAACACCATTACTTCAACTGAGAACTCTTCACCCTTAAGAGAGCTAAATGCCCTCACACCTTCATTCCATAACTCTTTAAGCTATTCGATTAAAGGGGATAAGAAAATATCAAAATCTTCGTCGGGAGACTTTGGCTTGGGTATCAACAATGACAATAATGTGAAGTCTTTTCTCATGCACAGTATTGGAGGGAGACTTAAAAGCACAATGATAACTAGACAATAATTCTGGTTAATGCTTAAATTACTTAAAGGGTTAAACCCGTCGATTGATAATGCGAAATGGACATTGTGTGGTGAAAAGGCGAAGCCCCCAATTTTAAAATTCTTTTACTACAAAAAGATAATTTCCTTTTATACAGATATGGGGAAGCGACAGATGGTTCAAATTAAAACAAATTAACAAATTTTAATTAAATTAAAACTAAACCAAGTGAAATAAGATGGAACACACACACAATTTGATTTCACTTAAACACAATTAATTAACTCAAGTCCTATAAATTTGCCTAAGTCATATTTTTCAATTTTACCAAATTAGGCCAAACCAATTTTAACAAATTAAATTAATGACTTGAATTAACTGCACATTACCCAATATTTATTTAGTGCCAAATTAAACAAGTAGTGATTAAACCAAATTTTATATTTTTACCTAAGCATGTGTTCTAGGTGATTTTGCAAGATAAAATAAACAATGAATCACTACGCCGCGATGTATGAGGAAAAACCCACAACGGGAAAAAATCTCGGACGACCCTATCCTTAAGTCCACTAAGTATGGATTTACAAATTACAAGACAGATGAATTATTTCCTCGACTCGACCCCTTTAAAGCCTTGACGCGTCTTCTTATAAACACCTCCGTCTAGGAGACAACCCCGGAGCTCCACTAAAATCTTGGAATCCACCAATGAGACATAGGTACACCATCAACCACACATGGTGCCTTTCACCATGTGAGAACGCCGTAGTAAAACAAACTTCTTCTTCTTTGAGGGATTTGGAAGTAAACCCAAACTTATCTTCTTTAAGGTGTAGAGATAAACCGGTGCCAAACACTCCAAGCAATGATATATATATTAAAACTTGGAATTAATAAACAATGGGTGAAAACCAGAGTGTTAAATGATTTTTTCTTAAAAAATTAGACACTCAAAACATGAACTTTTTCTTGGAAGAATTTGATCTCAAAACTCTCTCTAGGAGATGGAGGATAGTGAAAAAGTTGAAAAGAAAAAGTTGGTTTCCACACTTAATTAATCAGGTAAAAATTTAGTGGGAAAAGAAGTGGAAAAGTGGGAAAAATTACATAAAACTGCCAAATAAACTGTTCTTGCCAAAACTCGTTTGAACGAAGTGTCGTTCGAACGAGCCTTCTAACAAAGTTCCAGTGTGAACTCGTTAGAAATCTCGTTGGAAATATCGTTCGAACGATCATTCTCATTCGAACGATACTTCTAATGACATTCCAGTGGCCTTTTGGGAAACTCGTTGGCAGACCTCATTCGAACGAAAAACTCATTTGAATGACAATTCGAACGAACTTCCAGAAAGTGTAAATTTCTATTTTTAGCCCAAAAACTTTATATACTTTATTTTAAAGTTTTAATAAAAACTTTATGAAAAATAAACAGCAGTTCAAAATAAATTCACCCAATGGAAAATGTTCCAAGCTCCTATATATATATATATATATATTAAAAATGCATTCATACCTTAGGAGCAATGGAACCAATGTTGTTGACGTAGAAACGAGGCATATTTAAACTCGGAATTTGATAAAGCTTTAATATCTTGGCCACTACGTCTTCAACAAATACGTCATAGGCTTCAATGGATAAACTTGAACTCTATCCTATGACTCAAATGTTTTTGTCCGAAATTGAGCCAAAACTACAAAGGACTCAATTGGAAATTTGTGTCCTTACACGTGGTTCCTTTTCAAATTCAGGGTGTCACGCGTTTGAAAGCTGCCAAACGAGTGAATCAATGGTATGAAACATGAGATTCCTAAATACCTCGCCTCGAGCGTTCCATGTCATGGCCTTTGCTATCCACGATACAGTGAAAAATCTATTTAACCGTGGCTCGAAGGGAAAATACTTCAATACCTTCTGTGTAACTTGCAAGTGCTTACGAAACTTTTGCAGGTCTGTCTTTTTCACTCTCACAAACCAAATATCTTGGCTCATTTCATACATGACACTATCATAAGCCATATATCTTGGCTCACAAACCTTGTGTTCGTCATGGTATAATATGTAATTATATAAAAGTATATGTACGATTGTGTAAAAGTATATATATGTGTGTGTGGGTGTGTATGTGTGCACGTGTGAGTATGTGAGGGACTTCATTTATATATAGAAATTCATGTATTTATATATTCATTTGATCACGAATCATTTCTTTTTTAGTTTAATATTGATTTGTGCGATTGTAATTATGTGTGGGGGTGGGGGGGGGGGGAGGGGGGGGGGAGTGTATGTGTGGATGTGTGAGTATATAAGGGGCTTCATGTATGTATAGGAATTCAAGTATTTAGCACTACACCAAAATGCTAATTTTGTGAGTTCCTTTTTATGATTGCTAATGGGGGTGACAAGCTTATCACTCCCGGGAGCTGTCACAAAACCATTTGTAACTCCCAATAGGGGTGATAAAATTAATGGGTAATAAAAAATTTGAGTCAATTAGTTTGTCACCGCTAATGAGAGTTACGAATGTTACCATCTAATTAATTTGTGTCTCCTATAAACAGTCACAAATTTATAACTATCACAAGCAATCACAAATTTATCAGTATGCCTAAGTTATAACTCTTATGAGTAGTCACAAAATTATAACTATTATGAGGAGTCACAAATTTTGGTCTAATACTAAATTTTTGACTGCTATCGACAGTCATAAATTTTTAATCGCTCTCAGTAGTCACAAATTTTAATCTAATACTGAATTCATGACTGGTATTGACAGTTATAAATTTATAACCGCTCTCAGCAGTCACAAATTTTAGTCTAATACTAAATTTGTGACTCCTATTGACAGTCATAAATTTGTAATCGCTCCCGATAGTCACAAATTTTGGCCTAATACTTAATTTGTAACCGCTATTGACAGTCACAAAATTCTCGACCTTAACTTTAATTTTCCTCTTCTCTCTCCTCTCTCTCTTTTCCCACTCCCGCTCCTTTCTCTTTCATTTCGCTGGAACCATTTCAATCTCTCTTTAACCTCAATCTCTCTTCCCTTGTAAGACCTAAATGCTATTCTTCATTTCCATTTCGGCAAGCCCTAAATATTCTTATACGAAAAATGATTTCGTTAATGTTTATAAGCCTTAAATACGATTATATAATGATTTTGCTAACATCATTATGTTTGGATTCAAATAGCTTGAACCATTGCTAACAAGGAAATATTTTTTTATACTTTTTTATATGCTTTATGGTATTTTGCCAAGTGATATATGAGAGGGTTATAACTTTAGTTGGATTTATCGAGTACAGTGACACTAGTTGTATGCTTTATTTGTTTTTACACTTTTTTAAAATGTTTGTATGCTGAATGGTTCTATTAATGGTGTTGAGATTCAGTTTATAGTTTTCTAGTACAATTTTATGTTTGTAAGTTTTTTTATTAGTTGGTCTTATACCTCGATGGGTCTTACCTGCTTGTAAGGGAAGTTTTAATAAGCTTGGATCAAGGGATTTGGATTATCATTCTTGAATTTGTTTGATGTTGTTAGGGCTTTTTTACAAAGTAAGAATATATAACCTTTGGATAATATGTTAGGGAATTTTTGTGCCCTTTATATATAAACTTTTTTGTGCTTATGTGTCGATTGGTAGATAAAAGTTACTTGAAATTCACCAGTTATGCTCTAAGTCTTAGATTCGAACTAGGTTTGTATTTCTATGTATGTTTGTATTGTGTTAGCTAAATTTGAACTAGGTTGATATTAACGTGCTACGAGTATGTTTGACAACATAGGTCCAGTACTGAATATTCAACTAGGTAGATTCGAACTGAGGCATAATTTTTATATAACCCTCAAGTAAAGAAATGACTAAGAGTACATTGTGTAAGGACGTCGAGAAATCTTGTGTGTTTTGGCCCTTTCTCTGTCTTTGCCTTAACTGATCTGGAGTAAATTATTTTGAACAATATGTCAAAGTGAACAATTAGTATTATTGGGAACTATTTTATTGTTTTGTAATCATTTTTTAATGTATGTTTCTATGAACGTACTCTAATTTGAATGTATGTTTATCTAACATAATGTCATAAGGATCAATATGTTACAACCAGCAGGCTTAAACACTACACCGGCAGTTAGACTTATTAGTAGGCTTAAATAATGTTGTTTTGATTTTGTTGGATCAATATCCTCTGTTATTCAATTAATGAGTTTATTAATTAGTTAGGTACGTACTGAATAATGAGTTTCTCAATCAGTTTTGCCTTAATTGTCTCACGGATAGTCAATACACAACTCTAGGTTTGGTTATTTTCGATTATGGATATGTTGGTGTTTTGTCTGTTTTGTCTTTATCGATTGGTTATTAATCTGTGTTGTTAAGATCATGGTCTCATAAGTATAGTTATAATGAGGAGGGTTATTGCATTTGGCTCTCTAATTTTTTACCGCGACTGTTGATGTAAAAAATTAGATTATCTCTAAATAATCAATCACATATAAAATAAATAAGACAAAATAATTTTAAAGTGGTTCAGCCTTGAAAGAAGGGCCTACGTTCACTATTTTGTTATTGCTGACTGTTTGGGAATTCTCGATTACATATTTTTCCAAGAAATTTCGAGTCCCCTTACAATGAGGATGATACAATGTATTTATAGCCCTCAGGCTGTAAATGTGAAAAGGTAATACATAGCTGTCCAATAGGGGTATACATCTGTATGATAATAATGAGCATTTAATGCGTAGTCGATCTGTTGTTTATCCGGTCATTAATGCTTACTACGAGATGCAGCTCGGATCGCCTAAGCTACTCGGACCGCCTAAGTTTCTCGGTATCCATGAGTTGCTCAGTACAGTAAAGTTCCTCGGAGAGCACTTGTTGCTCGGAGTGTCTGAGTTGGTCGGGGAGGTTGAGTTCCTCGAAGTCAAGGTGTTGTTCGGAAATATTTGTAAGTGCCATGTAGATTGACATGTGTCTCCACTTAACTGATTCACGTCAGCAGACTAAATTTGGTATCAACAGAAGCCCCCAATGTTTCACAGTTCGAGGTTGAAGAGTGTGGTACATTCTTCTCGAAATATGGCGGGATTAAATAGTCATCCTGAATTTTAGGAGTATTTTTCTTGTATTTATTTTTCCTTTCGAATTCATAGAATCAGACTTTTTGAATTTTTCCCACTACTTTGGTCTCTGTGCCTTTTTTGTCCTTTTAGCCTCCGGTAGCGCAAACGTATTTCTTTGTAATCATTATTTTTACCCTTTCCCAAGGTAAGGTATTTAAGCGTTGCAGAAAATCCTATCGTCTCTTACTTTTTCAAATCTGTATCTTTGATCTCTCCATTTCTTCTCCATCTTGTGCGTTCATTCCTTCCATTGTTCGTTATCAACTGATCTACCCTTCTTCTGTAAGATCTTCTTCCTTCTCTTTTATTTTCTTTATTCACCATGGTTTACCTTATTGAGTCGCTTGATAAATTTTGTTCTGATTTTTCTATTCCTTCCTGGGTCATTTTGGAAGAGCTTTCTGAGCCTTCTGACTATTTTCGTTTGGCTGAGGGACATTGGTTCCCCAGTCTCTTTGTAGCTGAATGTGGCTTTTCTTTTCCTCCAAACCCCTTGTGTTTGGAATTCTGTTAATATTTTGATGTAGTACCTGCAAAAATAACCCCCAATACATGGAGAATAGTTAATGGAGTGCATAGGTTAAATCAGATTCATGGAACCCGTTTAGGAATTCCAGAGATTATGATTTGCTATAGATGGGCTGTCAGTGATAGTACTTTTTATTTAAAAACTAGGTTTTTAAATAGGGCTTTAGTTGTCAATCTCCCAGATGCCAACAGGGATTACTTCGAGCATGGGGTTGTTATGAAAAATTGGCAACATGCTCCATTAACTGAAAATGACGTATATAAGGGTCCCAGATGCCCCCCCTATGGCAATGGGATAGGTTGTTTTTATTTTATTTAGTTTTTGAAATCATGTTTTCTTTATATTCGATAAAATGCATCACTGATATTTTGATTTTTATTTATTTGCAGTTGAGAGCAAAAGAAGGTCTCCAAAGGAGACAGAAGTTAATTTAAAGCATCTAAAACTTATATGGGGTTTGCATCAAACTGTCGCTGACGAACATATCAGATCAGCCTCGTACTTGTTGCAGTACAAGATTTACACCTCGTCTTTCACTGCTCGTCCAGTGATAAGTAACATAAAACCAGCACCCGTTTCTGAAGGTTCTTTTCCTGAATCGCATATTCCTCTCAGTGACAGAATGAAGAGAAGAAGAGCTCCTGCCCTCTTCGATAAGTCTGACTCTACTACTGGAGAGGCAAAGAAAAGATGTTGAAGCTGTTGAAGTCTCCAAGGGTTTGGAGAAGAAGATAAAAAACTTGGAAAGTAAGAATAAAGAGCTCAAGGGGAAGATCCAAAATGCTGGAGAGCTTGAGACCAAATTCAAAGCTGCAGAAGAGGAGTTAGGCAAACTCCGTGAAGCGGATCGCTAGAGGGAAGAGGTAGAATGGAAATTAAAAGCTGTTGAGGAATTCATGACTGAGAGGGTTTCCTCAGAGAAGGCGAAGAGGAAACTTGCTGTTAAAAAGTCCTTCAGTACTGGCTGGGATAAGAGTTGGAAAAAGGGTTTGGCTGCCATGATCTCACAAATGGAGTATGGCAGCCTTAAATATTTCAGGGATGGTTTGGTGGCTGCTTTGAGAGAGATGAATGTCGATGAGAATTCAGACCTATTTCAGCGACACATTCCTGGCCCTTCTCCTTCTCCCGGGAAAGAAGAGGAAGACGAAGATGCTTATGAGGAATCCTCTATGGTGATCGGAGATCAGATTTCTCATCCCCCGGTTGTCCAGACCTCCTGCGAGCAACTTTAACCAACCAGCATTTCAATCGAGAAATTTCTAATACCCTCCGAGCAACCTTCTATGCCATCCGAGCAACCTACCTCTTCGTCCCGGCCTCCCGAGAAAGTTTTAGGAGATAAGGAGAAGGTGTAGAGTTGTTCGGACTTTTTCTCTTTGCTTTTTTGTTAAATGTAACTCTGGGCTATGCACTTATTTTATGATGTAATAAAATTTAAAGTTTTTAGTTGTGCAACTTAGCTCCCTTTTTTTTGCGTTGCTTTTATTCTTCTTGCTCTGTCTGCATTTTATTGATTTTTTCTATCTCTTTTCTTTACTAGTTTATGGCTAGAATGGAACTCTTGTCAGCCCATGATACAGAACTGATGAAAAAATGTAACGACTACTTCAAGGTTGGCCATGCTGACTTGAATTAATCTCAAATCGTCGATATCCTCGGTCCAGATGCTTCAGAGCGAGCAGTTGAAGCCTACCATTACTTGAAATGCCTGCTTGACTGTGCAGTTGCTAATAATGTGTCATACTATGAGATGCTTGAAGATCTCCAGGGTACCCTCGAGGAACTTCAACAACAGTACAAGGAGTCTACTATCCTTTCTGCATCAGTGACCGGGCGGAACAAGTGTGCGCGTGTAAAGTGCACAATCGTCGTGTGTTTCGCCGCCGCAATACAAAAGAACCTAATATACTACTACACTTGACAAGCAAGTACAGCGGTAAGTCGGGTATCGAAAATCCACAGGGAGTGATTGAATTTTAGACTTTAATTGTTTTACTAATTCAGAAATAAAAGTGGTGTAAAATAAATAAAAGAAAAGGTGATGAGAGCTTATCGTGAATAAAGAAAAGAATAAGTTAACGCTAAATAAAAGGAAAGCAAGCATCGGGATCTCATCCTACCATGCACGGGCTAAACAACTACTAATTAGAATTACGGTTCGAAAACAATTTAATCGAGGATTTACAATTAAGCATAAACATCACGCAAGAAGGAATTTAACCCAAAGTTGCGAGATAAAACATTTAACTGAAAAATGGTCACACGCGGATTAAATTCGGATAATCGCTATAAACACTAACGTTGCATGACAAAGAAAGTTAAACGCATAATAATCCGACTTTAATACGCGAGGTTTCAATTAAATGTGATTTTACACGAAACCCTAAATTTCGAGGTCCGAACCCAAAAATGGCGGAAATGCAATCCCGAACCTATTTATCTACGGAAAAATCATGAAATTAACTAAATTAAACTAATTAACTAAGAAAGCAATAAATAAAAGCAAGAAAACCTAATTAGAAAGCATGGAAATTATCTAGAAAGCAAGGAAAGAATCAAATACAACTATATTAAAGGAGAGGGAAGATGAATAGTCAATCTTACAACCAATTAGTGTGTCAATCCAAGAGAGGAAGAAGAACCAAGAAAAACCCCTCCAACACTAACTAAACTAAGCTAAAATCGTAAAAGGGATGGTCTCCTTTATTACAAACCAAAATTTGGCTTATATAGTAAGTTGGAATAAAAATAAAGAAGAAAGAAAACAAGGCAAAATATCAGTAGAAAACAGAGCATCGATCGATCGACCCCTTTGGTCGATCGATCGACTTAGGAAAAATTTCGACAAATCCAGAATGGTCGATCGATCAATCGACCAGAAGCGTCGATCGATCAATCAAGCAGGGCAGATTGCAGCAGCTCACTACATTCCTCTTTTCTTCTTCTCCTTCTCCTCTTTTGCTTCCCTTGTTTTTCCTCCGCTGAAATCGCCGTAACTTCTTCGTTATGCATCAGAATCGTGCACCGTTCATGGCCACGCGAAGCTAGCGAGGAGACCTACAACTTTCGTGAGATTTTGGGCCAGGTACCCAAGCTGTGAAAAGACTAAAATGCCCTTACGCGTGCGGTTGTGTACGAAACTTCTCCGGAATGCATCCGAACTTCATACTAAGCATCCAAATACCTACAAAAGCTCAATTAACCCCTGCAAAAGATGTTAACATAGAAATCCGAGGTTATCTGGTTAACGAGCATAAATATATGGATTAAGATACCCGAGGGGGCTAATAACGCGTAGGTTAACGGGTGAAATACGCAATATTTGCGTCGTATCAATCAGGGATATGAGAAGAAATATCAGCAACTAAGTGCTGATAAGGGATATGATAAGTTGTTTGCTGCTTATGATATAAAGGAAAGGACTTTGAAGACCGAGGTTGAAAAGCATAGGTAGATCGCCAAATTGTTAGAGTAGGAAAATAATAATTTGCGAGGAGAGATATCTCAGCTAAAATCTGCAGCCTCTACCTCGGGAGCCTTGGTTCCTGTCAATGATGAAGGATTTTCTTTCTTGGAGGTCAAAAATGCCAATTTAAGAGACGAATTGGAAACCTTGAAGAGAACTGGTCCTTCTACCTCTGCTTGTGGACGAGCAAGAGTTTCTTGGGGACGAGTAAGGGCTGCTCGGGTTACTGTTGAAGAACAAAGAACTCAATCAGCTTTGGAGAATCAGGCTTAGCTGATGGATTTTTTTATTCCCAACCAGCCTTAGCTGATGGATTTTCTTCCCAACCAACCATAGTTGGTGTTTCTGGGTTTGATGCGTAGTGTATAACACTAGTACTCCGAAAAAATTTCAACAAAAGGAGAGAATTGGGTGAAATATCCAAAACTTTATTCATATCGAAGAAAACTGCCTTACATAGAGATTAAATTATTGATAATATTTGCGCAGATGCTCTGCGTTCCATGCATTCTTAAACTTCTCTCCTTCTAAGGTTTCGATTCTATACATCCCTGGTCAAACAACCTCTGTTACTCTGTAGGGCCCATGCCAGTTAGCTTCCAGTTTGTTGTGCTTTTGAATTACTTTCTTTAGCACATATTTTCCTTCTTTCAGGTCGCATTTCTTTACTCTCTTGTTGTAGAACAGAGCTGTCCATTGCTGGTATGCAGCGTTTCTGATTGCTGCTTCTTCTCTAACTTCCTCGAGCATATCCAAATCTAATCTTTTCATCAAGTCACTGATAGGAGAGTTAAAATTAAGCACTCTGTGTGTGGGGAGACCCAGCTCGGCAGGTATAACAGCTTCACTTCCAAATGCCAGCATATATGGAGATTCTCCTATGGCTGCTCGTGGAGTAGTACGATAAGCCAATAGTACAGAATGCAGCTCGTTAATCCAATTTGACTTTGCATCATTTAATCTTTTTTTCAAGCCATTCAGCAGCGTTCTGTTGGTCATTTCACTTTGTCCATTGTTTTGAGGGTGGCCTGGTGCAGAGTGGGTTTTCAATATGTTCGACTGATGAAAATACGCAGCAAACTCCTCGTTGTCAAATTGGGTTCCATGGTCCGTGATGAATGCATGAGGAAGACCATATCTATAAATGACGTTCTTCCATATAAATTAATACACTTTGTCATATGTCATATCGATAAAGGGCTCAGCTTCCACCCACTTAGTAAAGTAATCCACTGTGACGATGAGATATTTAAACCTTCCTCTGGTCGTTGGAAGTGGCTCGACCAAGTCAATTCCCCACATGGAAAATGGCTAAGGGGAAGTAATAGGTGTCAACAATGCTTTGGGAGTTCTTCGAATAGTGGAGAAGCGTTGACATTTGTCACATTTTTTGGCATAGGGTATGCAATCAGCCCTCATTGTCGGCCAATTGTATCCCTGCATCATTATTCTTTACAGAAGTGTTCGACCTGCTACATGGGATCTACAAGACCCTTTATGGACTTCTTCGATCAAGTCTTTCACCTCGATGGGATGTACACATCTCTACAAGCCAGCTATAATTCCTCGTCTATATAGAACACCATTGGTCAACACATAACGAGTAGCTTTAAACTTCAGTTTCTTAGCTGCAAGTTTATCAGTTGATAATTTTCCTTCCTCAATATATGCCCCGATGGGATCCATCTAAGATGGCTCTAAATCAAGGGTAATAAAGTTCATCATCAGATCTTTATCTATGCTCCGACTAGCCAAGACTTCTATTGGGATTGTTCTTCGTAGCTCGGTGCGTGTGGGTGAAGCTAACCGAGCTAAGGCATCAGCTCTTGCATTATCCAACCTTGGTATTCTAATTATCTGTACTGCAATCAGGATTATTAAAATTTCCATTGCTTTTGCATGATACCTGATCATTAATTCTCCTTTGGCTGCATATACTCCAAGCATTTGATTTACGATCAATTGCGAGTCACTGAATACAATAACTTGCTCTGCCCCCATGGTTTTTGCCAAATTAAGACCTGCAATCATTGCTTCATATTTAGCCTCATTATTAGAAGCCTTGAATAGGAAGTGCATAGCATACTCCACATCGACCTCATCCGGGCTGTTCAAAATAATCCCTGCCCCACAGCCTATAGTGCAAGATGAGCCATCCATATATAGATTCCATATAGGTAATTCGTCTTCAAATTTTTGATCGGACAGAGTTCCTCGGTTGAATATTTGCTTCTTCCTTTTATCCTCCTCTAACACTTCTTGCTGCTCTTCGACCATCTTTTCTTGCTCGCCGATCGCCTTAAGTTGATCGGGGGTTAAATTCGATGATCCTGTAACATCCACAGGTTGGTCGGTGTGCAGCTTTTTCTCCTCGGAGGTATCAAGATAGGTGAACTCTGCTATAAAATCTGCTACTGCTTGCCCTTTTAGCGACGATCTAGGCTCATAAACTATGTCATATTCACCATTTTCTACTGCCCAGTACATCAATCTCCCTGATTTTTTTAGTTTATGAAGAGCTTGCCTCAATGGCATATCCGTATACAGAACTATGGTATGAGCTTGGAAGTACGACCTCATTCTCCTACTCGCCTCGATCAATGCTAGTGACAACTTTTCTAGTTTTGGATATCTGATCTCTGCTCCTCAGAAGGCTTTGCTAGTGTAATAGTTTGGTTTTTGCACTCCATCCTCCATTCTTATCAATGCCGAGCTAACTGCATTCTTTGACACTGCCAAATACAAGTATAATCTTTCCCCCATCACTTTGTTGGATAACAGTGGAGGTTCTCCCAGATATTTCTTCAATGCTTGAAAAACCTTCTCGCATTCGTCATTCCATTCAAACATTTTTCGGAGTGTTTTGAAGAATGGGAGGCATCTATCTATTGCTCGTGATACAAATCTATTAAGTGATGCAACTCTCCCAGTGAGACTTTGTACTTCCTTTTTCGTCGTTGGAGATCGTAGTCCCAATAGATCCTTGATCTTCTCTGGGTTTGCTTCGATTCCTCGTTGGTTGACAATATACCCGGGGAACATACCTTCTCGTACTCCGAATATGCACTTGGTGGGATTCAACTTCATTTGATATTTATCTAGTTGATCAAAGGTCTGGCCTAAGTCAATTAGATGGTCAGCAGCTCTCTTGCTCTTCGTCAGCATATCATCAACATAAACTTCCATATTGCAATTGATTTGTTCTGAAAATACCTTGTTCATCAGCCGCTGATATGTTGCACCTGCATTTTCCAAACCAAAAGGCATAACATTATAAAATAAGTTCCCCTAGGGGTAATGAAAGAGGTACTCTCCCTGTCTTCAGGTTTCATTTTAATCTGGTTGTAACCAGAATAAGCATCCATGAAGCTCAACAACTCGTGTCCCGAGGTAGCATCCACTAATTGATCAATTCGGGGCAAACGTAAATGATCCTTTGGGCATGCCTTGTTAAAGTCGGTAAAATCTACACACATCCTCCACTTGTTGTTTTTCTTCTTCACCATTACTACATTTGCCAACCAGTCTGGATATTTGACATCGTCAATAAAGCAGGCTTTCTGGAGCTTCTCAACCTCCTCTTGTATAGCTTGGTTCTTCTCGGGGCTGAACACTCTTCTTCTCTGCTTCACTGGCTTGATCTCCTTATTCACATTGATCCCGTGACATAAGAAATTTGGGTCTATTCCTGGCATATCCTCATGACTCCAAGCAAAAGTTTATTTTCCGCTTTTTAGGAAAACTATCAATTCCTGTTTCAGTGAGGCATCTAACGACGAACCTATTTGAGTTGTTCGTTCCGGGTGCTCGTCTTCCAAAATGATATTTTCAGTAGCTTCCACCACCTGACCTTTCACGAGCTGCGAATCGTCTCTAGGATCCAATGTTTCAATTTATGCACCTTCATCCACTTGGTAGGTAGTAGTCTTTTTCCTAGATTCCTCCAGTTCTTCTTGCTCGGCAGATGAGTAGTAACATTCCCGAGCTACTTTTTCGTCACCCTTCATAACTCCCACTCCAAAATTTGTTGGAAATTTCAGGCATTGATGTACAGTAGAAGGTACTACTTCGAACTTCTTCAATCCTACCCTTCCCATGATGATATTGTAAGTTGACTGGACATTCTTATCCATCACAAAGAAACGTACTCTTTCTGTTTGACAAGCAGGCCATGTATCGATGAACATATCCAACTTGATCGTCCCAAGTGGAAAGACTTTCTCGCCAGCAAACCCGAGGAGGGGCTTGTGATAAGGTTCCAGCTGAGACAACTTTAGATTTAAACTATCGAAGCATGAGTAGAATATGATATCCGCCGAGCTACCATTATCCACCAGTACTCTTGAGATTATTACTTCCTTCATCCTCATTTTGATCACCAGTGGATCATCATGAGGATATAGTACACCTACGAGGTCGTTCTTGGAGAAACCGATGACCAGTTTTTCTTTGTTCACCTTCCTCGGGCGATCATCTTCAGTTAGATTTATTCGTTGAATGTATGAACAAGCTTGAGCCTCATATAGGTAAGCTTTCATGTCCGTAGTAAGGTCCCCACCTACTGCATCTCCACCTGTAATAACATTACAATCAAATGATCCAAAAAAAATTGTAAGTGCCATGTAGATTGACACGTGTCTCCACTTAACTGATTCACGTCAGCAGACTAAATTTGGTATCAACAGCGACGAAGATTTTTTTATGACAACTAGTGTATATAAGAAGATCAAATTATTTGAATATGAAATAGTCGTAAAAGATGATCATGACATTCATTACCATGTAGTTGAGATGGCTAGTAAATCAAAGCTAAGTAGTATATGTTGGCATGGCTATATCAAAAGCCAAATTTCTTCAAGTAACTTTGAAAGTGTTGTGAAGGTAAGTCATGCCCTATAAACTCATCAACATTAAGCTCCATTTTCTTAGGGGTAAATTATTCTTCACCTTTATTCATAGTAAAATGGTTATTTTTTCACACCTAATAAGAGTTCATTTTTGTTATTCAGATAAAATTGCAAATAAATGTACACATTATAATTATATGTCTAAACAAAAATAGTGAAAATTCTAAATCGATGAAAATTCTCTTCATTCTAAACTAAAGGAACCTGAATTGTTAAGCTTTCAATTACCTGCGTAGGAAAAATCAGTTGGTTTGTCTAAAACTTATTTAGATATGGGATGTTACGAGAAGTCGAGTATTCATAGAAATGAGGGAGCATGAGATGCGAGTATGGTCCACAGACTTCTTACTAGCGGATCCAACATCAATTTGTTTCTTAAAAAGTAAGGTGTTATCCTTTTGAACATTATAACATTGAATAGTTATATTTTTTTTTCTAGTATTTGGTGTTACAGTTCTTGCTGGAATTGTGGAAATAACTTATTGATATACTTGTTGAATTATTATTATAGTGCAAAGGAACTTGATAATCACTTGACTGCCATCGAGAGGGACCACGAATACAGATCTCAAATAGAAGAAAAAAGAATAAAGGATGATGACACTATTGAAGAAGCCAAGAGAAAAGAGAAGGCTTTTCAGGAAGAAAAAGTGCGCTAAGAGAAAATTAAAGCAAAAACAGAGGTTTGTTTACTTTGGTTATCAATTTTATTGGTACTATTTGTTAGGATTAAGACAAGAAAAGTAAAATTAAAATCAAAGGTTTATTTAATTTGTTAGGATTAAAACAAGAAAAAGTGCGCCATGTTAACTCTTTTACCAATATACTGAGTACTTTGCGGTGACTAAACCATGGTCACTCATTGCCTTTTTGTGGAGTGCAGTGCAGATGAGGTTTCATAAATGCCAAATAAATAATATGTTACTTTCCCTTCTATGTAATACACTAATCATGGTTGTTTGAAGTTTTTCTGTCCTTTTGACTGGTATTTCTATTTCTAAGCATAAATGGAATGATTCTTTTGCGGCATGGGATATCTACGATGAGTTTGCTTCATGAATTTGTTTTGGTTTTGAAATTTTTTAGCCTATAAATAAAGGCCTCCCCCATGTCATTTTATTGTTTCGTTGATTAATAAGAATTCTTTTACTTCCCACGTGTCCGTGTTCCTTCCTTGATTACTGCACTCCACTTCTTTCCATATAGATCTGACTATAGATAGGCATTCTTCCTTCTCAGTCCAGAATTTTAGAAAAGAAAAAGATTTTGTTGGTCGTTAGTAAATCCTATAACTTGTTGTGGAGGGATTCTTCTAAAGCAATTAGAAGTGAAGTGATCTTGTTAAAAGGGCGATAGTGATGAGGAGCTATATTATGAGAGTCTGAACATAAGAAGTCTATTATGATCGATAATCAAGATGATTGAATAATAAATATCATATTCGACCATCTGTCATGGTTAAAATGAGAGGGCTGAGTGATAATCATCTCTCACCATTCATATAGTGGATCATCTATCATGATAAATCTGAATAAGAATTATTTTAACCATCCATTTGTTGGGGCTAAACTAAACGAGGCCGATTATTAGTCGTGGAGAAATGGAGGAGCTGGATGATGACCAATTATCCCTCGGGGTGAATTTAAAATACTATCCGAATAATATATGATCATGACCGATGATATTTTTTCCTAAATAAAAGTAAGTTCCTTATACAAACCAGGAGAATAATATCTACACTTGACCGAGCATAATCGAAACTTCAGTGCCAAGATTAAATATCATGCAGATCATTTACTAGGACTGAGATAACAAGATCATCTAGAAAAACTTTTACGGAGAGATAATATATGAAATACCTTGTCATAATTTTATTTTTGGACCATATTGACAATGAAGAGGACATCGACCTCATCTTCAAGGTTTCAGTCAGTGGTTTCTAAGACCTTTCGTTTCATGAATTGCAAAGTTAAATCTATCGATTGGGATTTAATTCACGCATTTGAGTGTTGTCTTGTGACTACCTAAGGAAATGATGTGGATTTTTTTTATCTTGCCTGCGGTTGGATCAACAAATTGTCCATTTCCAGGTGGAATTTGGTAGCGTAATAAAGTGAACTTCGGAAATGAAGTGAATCGCCTTATTTTGTCCATTTTGTATGTTTGCATGCATCATTGAATCACAAAAAATTCAAGCATGATGACAGGTCACCCCATACCAAACTCTATTGTGGGGAATATTCTCAGTCCCATTTCTGTTATGTTTAGAAATTTTTTGTTATGATTATTTTATAGTCTTATTGGGTATTTATTTACCAATTTAGTTATGGAGATTCACGGTTGAAGGTTATAAGAAGAATCTACTCTCAAAGTGATATTTTGTTTGTCATAATAATAAGGTGTTCGAAGTTCTCGATCCTTTCAACAAAATTGGGTACAGACCTCAACAGTAATTCAGATTCCTTAAGAGAGTTGTGCTCTGATTGGTGGCGATGGGATGAAATTTCTTGGGTTGTTCACTGATTCACAATGAGTTGGGGAAGAAATTACAAAATTAAATAATAAAAATGGGATTGAATCACTGATTCACTGATTCACGGATTGAATCACTAATTGAATCATCAGTGGTTAAATCACTAATTCGTTGTGAGCTTGTGCAGTGCTTCGCCGGAGTACCTCGATTTTTTAACTGAGTTAATTCCCAACCCCACTTAGTTGCCCATATAAGTCGTGATTAACACCAATAGAAGCTTGAATGGAAATCCATGACAACAATTATGGTGGCCTTGTTAGAAATTTGGCATCCCTTCTACTTCTCTGTGATTGGCTCACCATATGATTTTCCATCTGAGCTGCTGCCTCAATAGCAAATAACAAATGAAAATCTTCAAAATAATCCTCTTCTCCTATTGTATCAGAATAAAAAAATGGACTATGATCAAAGCCTAGCAAGTTCAGAAAATCGTTTGCACAGATTTTATAACATCATCAAAGCTATATGCTTTCGCCATCTTGTCTCCTTTACGACTCAATTTAGTATTCATATGGTCTTTTTATTCAAGAAATATACTTTTATCTGTTAAAGAGTCCATGTCTGCTGATTCAGAAATCTCCAGGTTATAAAAAAAAAGATTCAAAGTCCTCACTCGTTGGTTATTTGGTTTCATCCACCACGATTCCATCTTTGAGATTAATTGAATTAGTCTCATAGTCACATCTTTGAGATGACCATGATCTTAACTCTAAATGCTCAATTTGAATTGAATAAACATTAAGTTAAAATAACTTACCAACCGTTATTGCAACCCGCCCATCTTTCACCAAAAAACACAAAGTAAATAAGTTCTTCACAGTATGTGCAAAGGATATTCTCTTTAATACCAGACTTTTGAGTTTCAAACTATTCTTCTTCCTTAAAATCTCAAACATGGTAAACATATATTTATTGGTATCTGTTTTTTATTGTGTGCTATTATTAAGCTCTTCCGGGCGAGCACTTTCAGTCGGCCTAGTACGTTTTCTACAAACCGAAACCCTCTATTCCTTAAGTTAATTTTTCATTAGTCCGACTATAGTGCAACACCCTCTACTATTCCTAAAAAATAGGTAAGACAGTCGAACCAATATTTTTCCAGTAAATAGAATTTGGGGAATTCTCAGAGATTTATCTTCTTCCATATTATTGGCCAAAGTGTCTGAGCAGACTAGATATAAAATCTGATGGAGTAATGCCTCCTATACTATGTGATTTAACAAAGCATAACAAGCTCCTATAGTGTCTCTACATCAGTAATTTTCTCTCGTGGCTTATTCACTAGCTGATGCAAGTCCTTAACTTCATGGATGATGGCTATGAACTTATCTGAATCAACACTTGCCACAACTTCTCTTCTCTCATTAATAAGATACTAAATGGTAGCGTATTAGGGGCAAACAACTTTGCGTTGAAGCATGTCATGATCATGTTGAGTCATCTGCTCCAACTCAATCATACATGGATGCTCCACATTTCTCTTCTTTTCAGATAAGTAAAACTCTACGTTTTATATTCTAGCATCACAAATGTTACATTGGTATAATATAGATCGGTCATTTTTGAACTTTTTTGGATTAATATGAGATTGTACACATAAAAGCTATTATATATTTCTCGTATTATATGATTTTTGTTAAAGCTTGAATATAAAACCAAGCATACTTCTAAACTGTATTTGTTATTTTCTATCGATATGGTTATGGAAGTAATTAATTTGTTATGCCCTAATGCTCAAATGTAAGATTAGTATGGAATTTAAATTTATTAGTTAAAAGTGTTATTGTCTCTCTGTTTATTAATCAGGGAAATTTTAATTATATACTATGTTCTTTAATGATTAACTACATTAAATATCCAATTGGGGGCCATAGATTAATTAATAACAAATTCGAGAGCTAAAGTCAGTTTCAATCTATGCTTTAGAGGTGAAAAGCCAAATGTTCATGTTGTTCTCATCATGTTGTTCATGTTATATATTATTTAATAGTATTATCTCTAATGGAATTATTCTTCTCATAGTCCATCTTTTGGAGTTATATCAGTTAGATAGTTGTCAATTTCAATACATTCTGACCCAAACACGTCTTAAAATTAAAAGCTTAATTCCAAATGCCATAAACAAACATTTGTTTGGTTTTCATTCCTTGTTTTCTTTGAAAGAGAAAGCAAAAGCAGACGAAATTTCACATGTATTTCATTGCAAATTTTTTGTTACTTTTAAAAATGAATGTCTAAACTTCACGTTCATTTCATCGTACTTTAAATTGCGATGAAATGCACGTGAAATTTAGACATTGGAAATATAAAAGTACGATAAATTGCACGATTTCCAAGATAGTGGTTATTTGGGAAATTTTGTGATTTTGTCTAGCCTAATCGTGGGCCTATCTTGTAGCTCCAATGCTAGGCCAAGAGGGTAACATATGCCTAGCTTTTCTCTTTTTCCCAGTGACCAGAGGATCCTCTGTTTTGCACGTTTTTGGCCTCACTTCAAAATCCAGTATCAAGTATTATATTTGGCTTGGCCATGCCACAATGACCCTCTTCATGGCTCACGGTTTATGTTATAGCATCTTTTGAGCTAACACTAGTCAAATTTCAAATGTAAGAAACCATTAATTTGTTTTTAAATAATTATTTTAGCTCACACTTTCTTGGGATGCTTAGTATTGTGATTTTAACTCCAATGCAGATGCTGAAATAGGACAATATGAGATCTCAAATGTGGCCGGAGAAGTAGGCTTGGTTTGTTAAAGATGCTAAAGTGCATTATAGTGGACGACCAGATCTTAAGAGTAAGCAAATTCTCCTCATCCCCATTCTTTTTTTTCCTTTCATACTTCTAGTGTGTTTGAGAATTCAAATTTCGTGGTTAAAAATATGATTTATGATTCCATACTTTGGAACTAGAACCAGTTCAAAATTAGTTTAATTTTATGGTAGGTGAAATTTTGTCTAAATTTAAAGTATTAGCGAGGGGCAAGGATCCTTCCCCAGTAACCAAGGTCGAAATACCATTGTATATATGATCACGTTCATTATATGGTGTAGAACATACCATGGTTAAAAGCTTATATGTAGTTTAATTGATTGTTTTATTATAATATAGGCTATTAGATATTCTGAATATTTTATTTATTAGGAATTAGGATATTTTTAAGGATTTATCTTAGATTAGGTATATTAATTAGGTTTCATTTGTCCTACTTGAATTATGGTCTAATTTGTCATGTAAATAAGCTGTAATCCCCATTGATTGGTCAACTTTTGAATGATTGGAATATCAATATTGAGAATTTAGCTTTATTAATGAGTTTCTTATTAAAATTGATTTTTTCTTTTGTTCTTCAGTCTTAGACCATTGTATCTATATATGGTTTGTAGCTTGGGTATGTAATCTATAGGTGGGTTTGGTGAGAATTGGAATCCAACCAATAAATTTGTTCTTCCGATTCATAATATATACATACAACCTCTCGTCTTTATGAAAATTCTCACCAAGTACACAAAATCTATAAAAGTTATATAACATGCGCAATATAACTATTATATAACTCATGTTATATAATTGTTTCATAGGCATAAGCAATTTTTTTGTTGTAATGAATGCCACAAATTGAGGATTTTTTGTATTCATTATTGTTTTGTTGTACTAAGTCAGTCATTCTTACTACCATTTTACTTTTCCCCTTGCATGTATTATGAAAATAACATTGTGCCCCACCTTATTTATTATAACTAACATATTTACATTTTATTATTTGTAGGCATACACATGGCATACTCGACATACGTAATATTCAGATGCCTAAATTCAGGTGTTTACACTTCATGGCAAGCCACACAAGCATAAGTCAATGGATACCGAGGTGCCGTGTTCAAAATATTTGCGTCCATTGAACTTGCTTAGCAGGCGAACTCTAAGTACACGAGGGAGGTGTACTCCAAGTTCATGACATTTCAAGTCATCGAAGTGTTGTGTCGTTATTTTTTTAGTTTATTTTTATTCTATGTTTATTTTTGTACTTGGCGCCCAAGAAGGGGTTGTTTGATGTTAAATTAATTGTAAACAAGTTTTATGTGTACCGGATATTTGGAATATCAGAAATATAAATGAGATGTTATCAATTTTTTTAGACTTGTTACATGTTCATGATATTTATTCTACTCCCATCATTTCATCATTTTGTGAAAATATAAAGATATTTATGTAATACCCCGTATTTTTATGATATTTTATTTATGGGATTAATTGAATTAAATGTGTATTAATTGGAAATTAATCCGGATTAAAATATTAGCTAGATGTGAGTTGGTATTTGATTATAATGTGTATATATGATTATATATGAATATTGAATTATGAAATTTGTCGTGAGATTGAAATACGATAATTTGGAAATTTTGTTGAGACGCATGTGACAGTCGCGTCAGGAATATAATTATTTTAATTATAAAAGTGAATTTTATTTCTATTAACCGTATGGTCGTTTTGAGTGCTCCAACGCGTCTGGAAGGGTCGAAATAGTCAGAAAACACTAGCCGGGGGTTTAGTTTGGGTCCCGGGGCATTTTTAGGCCATACCGACAACGTATAAGGGTAGTTTGGTAATTTTGGATTTTTGGGAATTAAAACCCACGAAAATTAGGAATTAATATCTGATTTGGCAATTACCCACTAAACCCACTAATAACCTAATGGGCTACGGAGGTTATTGAAATTAGTTCCAAAAGAGTTCCTAAGGCAAACCCTAGCCACCATTGTCACTTTGGAGAAGAAGGCTTGTAGAGAGAGAGAAGAGAGGAGAATTATGCAGAGAGAGAGAGAACACTTCATCAATTCGACATCAAAATCAGAGATACACATAAGGCAAGTGGTTTAATTACATATTTTGCAAAGAATGCTTCTTCCATGCGTAGGAAATTTATAAAATTTCATTGTTCTTGGAGAATGATAAAAACCCATTGAATTGGATGTAGAGATTTATAAAATTTATGAAGAGATTGCATGTAGAACAATGTTAGGATGATTATTCAGAGAAAAATACATCTTTTATACCATAAAAACGGATTTATTTATGTTAATGGATGAATTTAATTTCTAGGGTTCATGTTATTGTGATTGGGGAAGAAGATGTAGAGACTTGATATTTGGATGATATTTAGGATGAATTAATCCCCAAAAACATGTTAGTATGTGACCTAAGTTTGTTTAGGAACGATTAGAAACCTTGAACAATTGTTGTATTGATGTTTAGATGAGATTAGAGTGGAAGAAAAGATGGAAAAACGAGTTAAGGAATTTTTGGGCTCGAAACTGGCCTCTCGTTAGAAGACCTACCCAGGTCGTTCGAACGAGCTTCTAACGAGTGGACAGTTTGCCTTCTAATGAGTTGAATGTTCATTTGATGCCTTTCGTTCGAACGAGATCTCGTTAGATACCCACTTCGTTCGAACGAACTCTCGTTCGAACAGCCTCGTTCGAACGAGACTTCTAACGAGCTGACAATTTAGGCTTTTTAGCCTGTTTTGGTTCCGAGTGTCCCGTAACCTTGTTTATATGTAGAGATAACACTTCCTTGTGGATTAATTGATATATATTTGGGATATTTGGGATATAATGAGGAGTAAAACCTAGAAGTGTAGTTTGAACCTAAGGGAAATTATGAATTAGGACGTGAGTGTCTATTACGATGCGAGAACTATTGACGGCCTAAATAATTATATTAACTGGGAACATATAAATTGTGTAGCATTTTATGTCGGTACGAGAATGAGAAGTGTACCACAAATAAATTATGGTGATTACTAAGATGTGTGCATACTTAGTATATGTATATGATTTTATGTTTATGACATACCTACCATACTTGCTATCACGGGAGGTTTACATTCGCTTAGGGCCCTCTAATCCTTGTGTTGCCCGGATTTAGACTGGTACCTTGAGAACATAGGTCAGAGAAGGACTTATTGGGATATTAATAAGTCTGCTGATCGTGGGAGCGTAGGTATGTACGTGACCCATGTGATGTGACTATGTTCGCCTCCATTGTTTGTGATTGTTGTTATCTGAGAACGATTCCTGGGAGATTCGAAATGCGTGATCCTTATGTACGTGATGTACCGGGATGGATAGCAGAGTATGTGTGCACCGCAGCTTAGTCTCGGGGTGCTTGTATTGTATATTTATGACGTGAATAATATACACTTAATTAATGGGAACTTTCATGTTGGTATTGTGAATATACTTATGGTAATGTTTTGAGAAAACATAACGGGTTAACCGATACTGAATTGTATTACTAATTGAGAATCCGAGTGTATGTAAAGCCCTCTATTTAATTGATAACGCTAGAATGTAATATGGGAATCGAGTAGTAAGGGGTAGAACGTATTACGGTTTGGTTAGATATGTATGTTATTTAGATGGGTACGGTACGTTAGGAGTGCACATGTAGTCGAGAGGTGAGAATTTCATGTGAGTGCACGTCCTAACATGTATTATGCATTTAATGTTTTAATGTTATTAAAACACTTGCTTTTTTTAAAATGATTTCCACTTTCGGGCTCTGACCCATTTGCTTTCAAATCTATTTTTGTAAAAACCATTTTAGGTGCCCAGCCACAAGGACACCATGCTTAGGATCCTCATTCAGGTGACGAGCTGTAGCTGTTTGTGGAAGTTACAGGACTTTGCTTGTAGACGCTTCATCTATCTTGTCTCTATATTCAGCATTTATCAGTTGTAGGGCATATCGCCCATTTCTTTTAGAGACATTTCATTTATTTCAGTTATTCAGACTTCTGGCATGTAATAAATTCAGGATTCAGACTTGTCATATTATTTTCGGTTGTGGGATTGTTGTGAGGAGTTTTCCTCCGGACTTCTTATTATTTTGTTGGTTATTATATTGATTCGTTATGGTGAATGGATTATGTTGTTCTTCCATTATTCTTTTATTGTATGTTAATCAGACTTAAATTAAAATTTGGCAACTTATTTTTTAAATACTAGGTGGTTAGTATCTATATAAATATTTTCGACAGTGATGCTATTAACTGGACCAACTTGGCATTTTGTATTAATTTAATAAAGGAGTAGCTACCCGATATTTAATTAGTCGGGGTGTCACAATTTATAATAGGTTTTACCACATTTAACAAATTCAAATTTTGTAACTGCTAATAGCAGTCACAAATTTGTCATTATTGTCAATTTTATAACCGCTAATAGCAGTTACAAATATAAGATTTGTAACTTCTGATAGCAGTTATAAATATTAAATTCGTAACTGTTGTCAGCAGTTACAACCAGCAGTTACAAATTTGGGTCACTAGTTATAACCCCCATAGGCGTTATAAAAATTTGTGACTGCTGTTAGGAGTTACAATATTTCTTTTATCCCCCCCTAAATTATGACGGTAAATAACAGTTATAAAGGTCATTTGTGACTGTTAACACTACTCACAAATCACCCATTTTGGTGTAATGTACATATTCATTATATGTGCTATACGTGTGTGAGCGTATTTGTGTATATATATGCGCGCGTGTGAGTATATGTGTATTCATAATCTTCTAATTCCATCCCTCAAATCTAACATAACTCATCAAGGGTATAATTCATTACAAAAATATTATTCTAATGCGTATGAAATATCCAAGCATGTGAAACTATGATAGCCTATCAAATTACACCAATAAAGTGGGATTATACCCTTATCCCAATCACGTATATGGTTTTAGATTTCAATATACCCAATTGGATATAAAAGAAAACAAATGTACAAAAATTACGTAACATTATACTTAATTTCGAATTTCCACAATATTATACCCAATTTCAATTTTAATTTCCTATTTACACAATATTATACCCAATTTCAGATTTATACCCAGTTTTATATTTACATAACAAAATGGGTCTAATTTAAGATTTATACTTAATTTTTGTAAACACTAAATTAATCTCACACACACACACACACAAAGAGTATTATCGTGAGTGTAGAGAGATATAAGAGCCCCAATGAGAGAGAGACCCAATGAGAGAGAGAGAGAGATTATCATTGATGAGTGGAGAGAGAGAAAGAGAGAGAGTGAATAGAGATCATGGGAGAGCGAAAGGGGTCAGTAAAATGAAATACAAAGCCAAGGAGGTTTAATTCATATCCGATACTTGGTCACGGTTCCAGATCGTGACCCTTCTAGTAACCAATTACATTTGTCACGGGTCCTAATATAGGTTCACTGTTCCCATTCGTGACCCCTGTGTTACCCTCTTCTAGTTACGGTCCTAAACGATGACCATTGGACAGCTACCAATTCGAATCAAAACGTTGTCATAATTTTAGATCATGGTTCAAAACCGTGACCATGCTTCACCATGGTTTGCCAAGATTTGGTCATGGTTTGAAATTGTGACCCTCAACTTGACAAAATTAATGGCAAAATTCCCGCCATATGGATTACGGTTGGGTTACGATCTGGAGACGTGACTATGGTGGTCACAGTCTGGAGCCACGACCATTATCCTGCCCAGGTTACCATTGGAAGATGCCAAAGCCTTAGTCACAGTGTTTTTACTTTGGTCATGAATTTGAACCGTGGCCACGATGGTCACGGATTTGGACCGTGACCCGCCTCTCTTAACCATTTTTTTATATATGGCATAGTGCTTTTTTTGAATTCAAGCGTTATTTTAATCTCATGTTAGTATTTATTTCAGTAAATTTGTTTATGAGTTGAATTTGAAGTCAATTTTTTAGGGGGTTAGTTTTTCATTACAAATATGTACTTTGTGATAACTAGTTTTTTTTAATTAATGTTTGTGTGAGAAAGAGGGAGAGAAAGATATAGAGGTATAGACACACACACACACACACACACACTCACACAAATATAAAGAGAGATGCATTGATGGTAATCATGGTGGAGTGGGCAGCGTTGTCATGGTGGAGATGGAGATCGAGAGAAAAGTTAATCTTGAATATTTTAAAAATCCTGACGATTTGAACTCTTCTTCATCCTTCATAAAATTTAGGATGTGATGAATCTCTGTAGTGATTGGTGTATAACTAATGAACTTCTCTTGAGACTTCTTTCCTCCTTTGTCTTTATCCTTATTTTGAGAAGACTTTCCTAACCCATATTTTTTGAGCTCTTCCTTCTTGACTACCATTATTTCTTTGGCTTCTATGACCTTCCCGGTCTTTTCTAAAATATCATTCATCATGGTATGAGGGTCTTTAGAAAGTGCTCAATACAATTGTCCATTCCATTGATAAGGGTTACCATTACAATCTTTTCATTGTAGTTAACTAGTTGGAGCTTCTCTTTGTTAAACCTGGAGATGAAGTCCCTGAGTGTTTTTCGTTTCTTTTATTTGACATTAGGGAGGTGGGTAACCCTCATTGTTGGTATGGGGCCAAATCAATAGTTATAAATGAACTTATCAGAAAGATCTTTGAAATTTAATATATGACCCTTAGGTAAACTTGTGTACCACACATGCACTGCCCCGTGAGGGTGACTGAAAATGCCCTGCATCTCATTTCATATGGAAACGAGTAAATATGAGTAGCCAATTAGTGCATTTCCACATGATGAATAGGATTTGAGCTCCTATTATATTTTGGTGTCCCAATTGGAGGTTTAAACTTCGCCGGAGTGGGATAGCTTACAATTTCTGAGATGAAGGGAGTAGGGGTGGCAATTCGGGTTAGCCGTGTCATTTCTGGGTCGCGTTGATATTAATTTGAGTATATGTTTTGAGTACTCTTAAATTTATACAAGCTAATCGTGTCATATTCGGATCATTTCGGGTTATTACCGTAAACAGGTTATCGTGTTAAAAATTGCCAGCCCTAGAAGGGAGACACTTCCATGTTTTCCCTTTCAAGGGGATTCTTGCTCTTTATCAGGTTGTTTTCAAGCCTCTGAATGGAACTTTTCCAAGGCTTTTCACTTTTAAGGTGGTTGCCCCCAAACCCTTATCTCTTCGATCCTCATCGGCTTCTATTAGTTAATGTATGAGACAGATCTCTAGGTCCAACATAAGTCAACCCCCTCAAGGTTAATATTCCCCTACCCCCCTCAGAGAATTGTCTCATGTCACATTGGCTTTGAGCAACAGGTGGGGCACGACATCTGGGTTTTAAACTCTCAAAGGCTGATTGCTTCGTAATCCAAGTGAAGGCACTAGGCCTTTGTTGTGTTGGATGCTTCGTCTAAGTTACAGATACTGTTCTTGGGATAGAAGATGTTTGGCTTGGTTGATAGGAATAATCACGGCTTCTTGTTTGAGATTCATCCCTAGCCACTTCCTCATCTTCCAGGATACATTCGTTCGGGACTTCTTCTCCACTTCCCAATTCGAGTTGACGAGAGCCTTCTACATTTCTGCGTCTTATCCTTGATGGCCCAGTTTTTTTTAGTGCATAGAGCATCTCTTGTGGGGATTTCGACTACCCTGACCGCTGGAGTATGAGGGTTAGCAACCCCCCTCTGATGGTCTTCCCACCAACGTCTAAGTAAGAGCCACTATCTATGATTGCATTTTCTCTTCGTTTGCTATCATCATTTTCAGTGCTCCGATGACATTTTCTATTTAAAATTTGTGGGTGTCCTTATCAATAGCATTTCATTTTCTTTATTGTGCTATTATGAAGTAGCTTTGGAGGTGCTTTTAGCAATCATCCAAAAAATGGAGATCTAATAAGTCAAATGAATTGTAAATATTGATTAAGTTAAATTATAACAATGTGGAATCAAAGTAAAAAAATAGAATTGAATAAATTGATTTTAAAGTATTACAGTGAACTATATTTAAAAAAATGTGATTTTAATTTAGCAAGAGATGGTTTGAATAAAATTAGAGCTTAATCTGAAAACATTGGAAAAGGCTCAGGAACATGAATGCCAAGTAGTAGAATCTAGGGAGTTAATAATCAAAATTACACAATCCACAGAAACTTTAGTCCGTTTGACTTGACCAATAGTTTATAAAAATTTTAGGGTGGATTCTCCACGCCATTTAATGTGTTTATTAAAACCACCGCCCACTGAATAATAAAAGTAACAATAATTTCTGATAAATGATGATTGGGTTGATCATGATCCAACTGACTGGTTTAGAAAGGCATCAGCATGTCAATATTATTACAAGTATGTCAGATGTTAGTACTCTTGTTTTGGATCTTCCTGGTGCCCTTCCCATGAAGAAAAGGTGGAGAGAGAGAAGATCTCCAACTGTTTGAGTAATGGGGTTTGAAGGATATTTAACTAGATTTTCATGTACACGTATAAATAAATGAATAGAGGGTGAGTGGGATGCCCTGCAACGGCGCACATGGAATAGGGTTTGACCTTAGGTGACATGCCCCCAACAGGTTCACATGGCCACTCTCACCCACCCCCTTTGCATCTCAGCACATGCTTTACCCACACATTTGGGTCCCTCTCCCTCTCTCTCTCTCTCTCTCTCTCTCTCTCTCTCTTCCCTTACTTTTCAACCATACATATTACTACCATATACTCACCATAGTATAGTACTAGTATATACTCCCATCATTTTGAGGTGAGGACTTGAGACTAACTGTCGCTATTACCGTTTCACATCATTTTGATATTAGTCGAAATCAAGAAATATGATCTGTAATTGTGTAACTCATATCTCTCTCTCTCTCTCTCTCTCTCCTCACACACATACACACGCGCATATATATATATATATATATATGTGGGTAGAACTAGGAGAGAACCCACAAAAAATTAATTTATTAATATAAACTCAACTCAAAATAATTACCTTGTCCATCACAAAATATTCACTCATTTAATTTTGAGTCGTACTAAGGGTACAAAGTAACTTTACAAAATTTTCACAAAAAATAATGGTATTGATGCCTTGACGGGACCTCATATCACAAGATAATGTTTAATAGGTAGGTGAGAGAATAAGTGGAATTCACGTCAAATTTTGTGGAGGATTTTATACTCATATCATTATTCTTTAATTTTAAGTAACCAACCTTTTTATTCAAACAAAGAAGTCCACCCACTTAGTATTATAATTTTATAATATTAATTGTTAGGTATGTATAGAATTGGTAATTATTTGATAAATATTCAAAAAAAAATCACTCGTGGGCTCCTGTTCCCAAATCCCTGGAAATCGCAATTAACTTAGCCCGCTCGGGTGTAAAATCCAAGCTTCGCCACTGTGTATAGTAGGGGTGCACATGGTTCGATTGGGTTCGGTTTTGATACTAACCCAAGAGCCGAACCGGGATGGGTCGGTTCCAAATTTTTGGAACCGGAACCGAACCGACAGTTGTGTAGAACCAAACCGAACCAAACCGAACCCACAGTTCTTGGATTGGTTCGGATTGATTTTCGGTTCCAAATTCATATTTCAAACTTAGTGAAATCTTAAGATTAATATATTTTAAAAATAATTTTTTTAAGGTCAAAATTAATTTTGATCCCCAATAACATAAGTTAGAAACTCAAGTAATCCCAAAAATATAAATTACAAGTGTTATATACATACATATATATATATATATATATATATATATATATATATATATATATATATATGATAAAATATACTGTATCGGTTCAGATCGATTTGGGTAGCAGATCGGTTCGGGTTGGATTTACAGTGGAACCGAGAACCGAACCGAAAATATTGGTTTTATTTTTTGGAACCGGAACCGAACCAATAGTCTAAAAAACCGAACAAACTTAACCCAATATAACCGGTTCGGTTTACTTTATCGATTTTCTCGATTTCGTTGTGCACCCTAGTGTATATATATATATCCATACATCACACCTAGTTCTAGATCCTAAAAGATATATATATATATATATATATATATATATATATATATATATATATATATATATCAAGGTTCTAAAAAACGCGGGGCGTGATTGAGGCGTGGAGGCCAAGCCTTAAGCCTTAGAAGCCTAGGCGGGCCTAGGCGTAAAAAGGCGTGAAAAGGCGTTTAGACCTTCTTAATATATTTTAATATTTTTTAACCATAACAAGGCTATTAAAATACAAAAAATACACATATCATTAAAATATGTCTGAGTATATGCAAATTAAAATACTATTTCATTATTTTGGATGAGATAATGGTCCGGTTTGTAAACAAATTCATTAAAAGGCGACATCGTTTCACTAAATTATTGTTGTTTTTAGAAAAAAGTGCACCTTAAGGGTTTTACCAAGAATAAGGCGTGAAAAGCGTAAGGCGAGGCGTTTCTCCCAAGCCTTAAGCCTAGGCGTGCCTAGGCGGAGCCTAGGCGGGTTTTTTAGAACAGTGATATATATATATATATATATATATATGTATATATATATATATATACATATATGTATATATATATATTAGGTCAAAATACAATTTCTATCTATTTTTTAAAATTCAATAAAAACTATTGAAAATACCTTGTTATAAAGGTTTGTGTCAATAGAAATTTGTGAATTTTTTAAAAGCAATTAGAAAATGTATTTTGACATAATTTTCTGAACATGTATTGACTGAAAGGTTAATTTCAATAGAAAATTAAAAAATTTGGAAAAAAAGTTTCTTAGGCCCTAGAGCTAAATGTGATGTATAGAGTGTGATGTAGGAGAACCTTCCCCCTCTCCCCCCCCCCCCCCCCCCCCCCTCCTTTCTACATATATAAAAACTATTTTTATCTACGAAGAGAGAAAATTATGTTAAACTCTCATATTTCTATGTTGTATGGTTGTTGATGTAAAAAATTAGATTATCTCTAATTAATCAATCATAGATAAAAATAAACAAGATAAAAGACTTTTAAAGTGGTTCAGCCTTAAAGGAATGGCCTACGCCCACTATTTTGTTATTGTTGACTGTTTGGAAATCCTCGATAATTGATTTTACCAAGAAATTTTGAGTCATTTTCCAATGAGGATGATACAATGTATTTATAGCCCTCAGGCTATAAATGTGAAAGGGTAATACATAGCTGTCCAATAGGCGTATACATCTGTATGATAATAATGAGCATTTAATGTGCAGTCGATCTGTTGATTATCCGGACATTAATGCTCTGTACGAGATGTAGCTCGAACCGCCTAAGTAGCTCGTTATTCATGAGTTGCTCGGTACAATAAAGTTCCTCGAAGAGCACCTGTTGCTCAGAGTGTCTGAGTTGGTCGGGGAGGTTGAGTTCCTCGAAGTCAAGGTGTTGTTCATAAATGTTTGTAAGTGCCATGTAGATTGACACGTGTCTCCACTTAACTGATCCACGTCAGCAGACTAAATTTGGTATCAACAGAAGCCCCCAATGTTTCACAGTTCGAGGTTGAGGAGTGTGGAACATTATTCTCGAAATATGGCGGGATTAAATAGTCATCCTGAATTTTAGGAGTGTTTTCCTTGTATTTATTTTTCCTTTCGAATTCATAGAATCAGACTTTTTGAATTTTTCTCACTGCTTTGGTCTCCGTGCCTTTTTTGTCCTTTTAGCCGCCGGTAGCGCAAACGTCTTTCTTTGTAATCATTATTTTTACCCCTTCCCAATGTAAGGTATTTAAGCGTTGCAGAAAATCCCATCGTCTCTTACTTTTTCAAATCTGTATCTTTGAGCTCTCCATTTCTTCTCCATCTTGTGCGTTCATTTCTTCCATCGTTCGTTATCAACTGCTCTACCCTTCTTCTGTAAGATCTTCTTCCTTTTCTTTTATTTTGTTTACCTTATTGAGTCGCTTGATAAATTTCGTTCTGATTTTTCTATTCCTTCCTGGGTCATTTTGGAAGAACTTTCTGGTTCTTCTGATTATTTTCGTTTGGCTGAGGGACATTGGTTCCTCAGTCTCTTTGTAGCCGAATGTGGCTTTTCTTTTCCTCCAAATCCCTTGTGTTTGGAATTCTATCAATATTTTGACATGGTACCTGCAAAAATATCCCCCAATACATGGAGAATAGTTAATGGAGTCCATAAGTTAAATCAGATTCATGGAACCCATTTAGGAATTTCGGAGATTATGTTTTGCTATAGATGGGCTGTCAGTGATAGTACTTTTTATTTGAAAACTAGGCTTTTAAATAGGGCTTTAGTTGTCAATCTCCCAGATGCCAACAGGGATTACTTCGAGCTTGGGGTTGTTATGAAAAATTGGCAACATGCTCCATTAACTGAAAATGATGTATATCAGGGTCCTAGATGCCTTCCCTATGGCAATGGGATAGGTTGTTTTTATTTTATTTAGTTTTTGAAATCATGTTTTCTTTATATTCGATAAAATGCGTCACTGATATTTTGATTTTTATTTATTTGCAATTGACAGCAAAATAAGGTCTCCAAAGGAGACAGAAGTTAATTTAAAGCATCTGAAACTTATCTGGAGTTTGCATCAAACTGTTGCTGACGAACATATCAGATCAGCCTCGTACTTGTTGCAGTACAAGAGTTACACCTCGTCTTTCACTACTCATCCAGTGATAAGTAACATATAACCAGCACCAGTTTCTGAAGGTTCTTCTCCTGAATCGCATATTCCTCTCAGTGATAGAATGAAGAGAAGAAGAGCTCCCGCCCTCTTCGATAAGTCTGCCTCTACTACTGGAGAGGCAAAGAAAAGTAAGCAGGATGTCCCGAAAGAAGGGACAAGATAAATTGATGCACCTCCTCCAGCTGCTACTAAGAAGGTTGCCGAGAAGCCCCCTGTGGATCCAAGCAAGATTGCAGCTATTTTCCCTCCAAGTGAGGTTATAATTATATCACCGACCAAGACGACATCCTTGGTCGAGAATGTTCCTGTCCCACGAGGAAGTTGAAGAAAAGCTCCTTGGATAATTTGGCTGAGTCCATCTCTCAGCCTCTAACTACTGGAAGTGGTGTTCCCACTTTTTTTGCCCCGAGCTCTTCCATGAGCTCGGTGAAGTCTTTGATTATCCCCGAGATCCAAGGTGTTGAAGAAAATCTTTCTCGGGAGAGGGTTACTACTTTGGCAACTCAACATATTGCCTCTGTAAGTATTACTATTTTAAACTTTCATTTTCAATGTTATGTCCTTGCACTGACTTACAATTATTTTTTTCTAGTTGGTAACTTGTTTCAACACCATTCTGAAAAAGGATGAAGCTATTAAAGCTTCGAGCTCCTCGTCAGGTGTGGAGGAGGCTCTTATAGGTCTGTTACAATCCTTCAAGGATTCTCATTGGAAGTGTGACGAAGACAAAGTTGCTTGGGGGAAGCAACTAACAGCCACCGAGCAAGAGAGAGATAAAGCTGTTGAAGTCTCTAAGGATTTGGAGAAGAAGATAAAAGACTTAGAAAGTAAGAATAAGAGCTCGAGGGGAATCTCCAAAATGCTGGAGAGATTGAGACCAAATTCAAAGCTGCTGAAGAGGAGTTAGGCAAACTCCGCGAAGCGGATCGCCAGAGGGAAGAGGCAGAAAAGAAATTAAAAGCTGCTGAGGAACTCATGACTGAGAGGGTTTCCTCAGAGAAGGCGAAGAGGAAACTTGTTGTTAAAAAGTCCTTCAGTACTGGATGGGACAAGGGTTGGAATAAGGGTTTGGCTGCCATGATCACACAAATGGAGTATGGCAGCCTTAAATATTTCAGGGATGGTTGGGTGGCTGCTCTGAGAGAGATGAATGTCGATGAGAATTCAGACCTATTTCAGCGACACATTCTTGGCCCTCCTCCTTCTCCCGGGGAAGAAGAAGAAGCTGCTTCCGAGGAATCCTCTATGGTGATCGGAGATTAGATTTCTCATCCTCCGGTTGTCTAAACCTCCTGCGAGCAACTTCAACCAACATGTATTTCAACCGAGCAATTTCCAACACCCTCCGAGCAACCTTCTATGCCATCCGAGCAACCTACCTCTTCATCCCAGCCTCCCAAGAAAGTTTTAGGAGACAAGGAGAAGGTGTAGAGTTGTTCGGACTTTTTCTCTTTACTTTTTTGTTAAATGTAACTCTGGGTTATGTACTTCTTTTATGATGTAATAAAATTTGAAGTTTTTGGTTGTGCAACTTAACTCCCTTTTTCTTGCTCTGCTTTTATTCTTCTTGCTCTGTCTGCATTTTATTGATCCTTTCTATCTCTTTTCTTTACTAGTTTATGGCTGGAATGGAACTCTTGTTAGCCCATGATACAGAACTGATAAAAAAATATAACGACTACTTCAAGGCTTGCCATGCTGACTTGAATGAATCTCAAATCGTCGATATCCTCAGTTCATATGCTTCAGAACGAGCAGTTGAAGCCTACCAATTTGAAATGCTTGCTCGATCGTGCAGTTGCTAATAATATGGCATACTATGAGACGATTGAAGATCTCTAGGGTACCCTCGAGGAACTTCAACGACATTACAAGGAGTCTACTATCCTTCTGCATCAGGGATATGAGAAGAAGTATCAGCAACTAAGTGCTGATAAGGGATATGATAAGTTGGTTGCTGCTTATGATATAAAGGAAATGATATTGAAGACCGAGGTTGAAGATCATAGGCAGATCGCCAAATTATTAGAGCAGGAAAATAATAATTTATGAGGAGAGATATCTCAGCTGATATCTGCAGTCTCTACCTCGGGAGCCTTGGTTCCTGTCAACGATGAAGGTTTTTCTTTCTTGGAGGTCGAAAATGCCAATATGAGAGACGAATTGGAAACCTTGAAGAGAACTGGTGCTTCTACCTCTGCTCGCGGACGAGCAAGAGCTTCTCGGGGACGAGCCAGGACTGCTCGGGTTACTGTTGAAGAACAAAGAACTCAATAAGTTTTGGAGAATCAGGCCTTCCAGTTAATGGTGAAGAATCAAGCATTAGCTGAGATGTCCAAGAAGATTCTGAATCTGGACGAGCAGCTCTCTGCACAAAAGTCTGCCTTGGAGAGTAAAGAACTTTTAACGAAGAACCTCCACGAGCAACTGGAGAGGTTAACCTATCAATTCCACAAGAAGCCCAGAGAGTTCTGGATGGCTGGTTATAATGAAGCCCTCTATCACCTCGATGACCGGATCCAGCAGTCGAACAACGAGGGTTACAAGCAAGGATGGTTGAATGCCTAGGGTGCGCTGCAGCTGGAACAGGGTCACTATTTGTGGAATTACTATGACCCTGGGTTGCTCGAGTTACCAGTGCCACCTTTCAAACTTGATATGAGATGGATTCCTGTTCGGGCCATTCCTCAATGTCTGATTTCAAAGTATCTCGGTGACTACAGTCTTCATTCCAATTTCGAGATATCTCGTCCTGAACACCTACTTGATCGGCAATCAGTAATGAATGTCAGGATGCTCAAAGATCTAAATTTTATCAATTACCCCCATGCCTTAGACGATCCTCCTGCTGGTGAAGAACCTGTTTCAAAGGCAGAGGGGAAGAAACCAATAGAATAGGATTCTTGATGTAACAATCTTTTATGTATTTCATTCTCAATATATTTTGTTCTGAATTTAATGAATTTTTTTTTCTTTGCAATCTTGATTGTCATTGTCTTGAAAATATTCTGTAAAACATTTCTTTTATTTATTAATGAATGTGCATGTATATCTATTAAAAAGATAACAATATTGTGTTATTTAAATAGTCGATCAACTAAAGTTGGTGAAAGCTTATTGTTGATTATCCTGAATTGATGATAGTAATCTGACGATCAACCAGAGTTGGTGATATTTCGATTTTTGACCAACTATGGTTGTAATTTAAAATGTCATAAGTATCAAGAAATTTATCACTTTTTAATTTTAAGCCCTGAAATGACTTTCATTTATTTTTTTTAACCAACTGTTTCCGACCAACCGGAGTTGGTGGTTTTTGTTCCTGACCAACCTTAGTTGGTAGATTTTTGTTCCCGACCAACCTTAGCTGGTGGATTTTCTTCCCAACCAACCGTAGTTGGTGTTTCTGGGAATTTTTCATTCCCGACCAACTATAGTTGGTGGATTTTCCTATTCCCGACCAGCCTTAGCTGGTGGATTTTCTTCCCAACCAACCGTAGTTGGTGTTTCTGGGAATTTTTCATTCCCGACCAACTATAGTTGGTGGATTTTATTATTCCCGACCAGCCTTAGCTGGTGGATTTTCTTCCCAACCAACCGTAGTTGGTGTTTCTGAGAAATTTTTCATTCCCGACCAACTATAGTTGGTGGATTTTCTCATTCCCGACCAGCCTTAGCTGGTGGATTTTCTTCCCAACCAACCGTAGTTGGTGTTTCTGGGAAATTTTTATTCCCGACCAGCCTTACCTGGTGGATTTTCTTCCTAACCAACCGTAGTTGGTGTTTCTGGAAAAATTTTCATTCCCGACCAACTATAGTTGGTGGATTTTCTCATTCCCGACCAGCTTTAGCTGGTGGATTTTCTTCCCAACCAATCGTAGTTGGTGTGTTTGGGAAATTTATATTCCCGACCAGCATTAGCTGGTGGATTTTCTTCCCAACCAACCGTAGTTGGTGTTTTTGGGAAAGTTTTTATTCCCGACCAACTATAGTTGGTGGATTTTCTTATTCCCGACCAGCCTTAGCTGGTGGATTTTCTTCCCAACCAACTGTAGTTGGTGTTTCTGGGAAATTTTTATTCCCGACCAGCCTTAGCTGGTGGATTTTCTTCCCAACCAACTGTAGTTAGTGTTTCTGGGAAATTTTTATTCCCGACCAGCCTTAGCTGGTGGATTTTCTTCCCAACCAGGGCTTGATGCGTAGTGTGTAGCACTAGTACTTCCGAAAAAAATTCAACAAAAGGAGAGAATTGGGCGAAATATCCAAAACTTTATTCATATCGAAGGAAATTGTATTACATAGAGATTAAATTACTGATAATATTTGCGCAGATGCTCTGCGTTCCATGCATTCTTAAACTCCTCTCCTTCTAAGGTTTCGATTATATACGTCCCTGATTGAACAACCTCTGTTACTCTATAGGGCCCATGTCAGTTAGCTTCCAGTTTGTTGTGATTTTAATTACTTTCTTTAGCACATAGTCTCCTTCCTTCAGGTCTCATTTCTTTACTCTCTTGTTGTAGAACAGAGTTGTCCATTGCTGGTATGCAGCGTTTCTGATTGCTTCTTCTTCTCCAACTTCCTCGAGCGTATCCAAATCTAATTTTCTCATCAAGTCACTGATAGGAGAGTTAAAATTCAGCACTCTGTGTGTAGGGAGACCCAGCTCGGCAGGTATAACAGCTTCACTTCCAAATGCCAGCTTATATGGAGATTCTCCTTTGGCTGCTCGTAGAGTAGTAAGATAAGCCCATAGTACAGAATGCAGCTCGTTGATCCAATTTGCCTTTGCATCATTTAATCTTTTCTTCAAGCCATTCAGCAGCGTTCTGTTTGTCACTTCAGTTTTTCCATTGCTTTGAGGGTGTCCTGGTGCATAGTGGGTTTTCAATATGTTCGACTGATGACAATACGCAATAAAATCCTCGTTGTCGAATTGGGTTCCATGGTCTGTGATGAATTCATGAGGATGGCCATATCTACAAATGATGTTCTTCCATTTAAATTGATACACTTTGTCATATGTCATATCGATAAAGGGCTCGACTTCCGCCCACTTAGTAAAGTAATCCACTGCGACGACGAGATATTTAAACCTTCCTCTGGTCGTTGGAAGTGGCCTGACCAAGTCAATTCCCCACATGGCAAATGGCCAAAGGGAAGTAATGGTTGTCAATAATGATTGGGGAGTTCTTCGGATAGTGGAAAAGCATTGACATTTGTCACATTTTTTGGCATATGCTATGCAATCAGCCCTCATTGTCGGCCAATAGTATCCCTGCATCATTATCCTTTGCAGAAGTGTCCGACCTGCTACATGGGCTCCATAAGACCCTTCATGGACTTCTTCGATCAAGTCTTTCACCTCGGTGGGATGTACACATCTCTGTAAGCCAGCTATAATTCCTCGTCTATATAGAACACCATTGGTCAACACATAACGAGCAGCTTTAAACTTCAGTTTCTTGGCTGCGAGTTTGCCGGTTGGTAACTTCCCTTTCTCAATATATGCCCTGATGGGATCCATCCAAGATGGTCCTAAATCAAGGGTAATAAAGCTCATCATCAGATCTTCATCTATGCTCCGACTAGCCAAGACTTCTATTGGGATTGTTCTTCGTAGCTCGGTGCGTGTGGCTGAAGCTAACTGAGCTAAGACATCTTTTCTTGCATTCTCCAATCTTGGTACTCAAATAATATGTACTGCAATCAGGCTTGATAAAACCTCCATCACTTTTGCATGATACCTGATCATTAATTCTCCTTTGGCTGCATATACTCCCAGCATTTGATTTACGATCAATTACGAGTCACTGAATAAAATAACCTGCTCTTCCCCCATAGTTTTTACCAAACTAAGACCTGCAATCATAGCTTCATATTCAGCCTCATTATTAAAAGCCTTAAATTGGAAGCGCATAGCATACTCCACATTGACCTCATCCGGGTTGTTCAAAATAATCCCTGTTCCACAGCCTGTAGTTCAAGATGATCCATCCACATATAGATTCCATATAGGTATCTCATCTTCAAATTTTCGATCGGACAGAGTTCCTCAGTGGAATATCTGTTGTTTCCTTTTATCCTCCTCTAGCACTTCTTGCTGCTCGTCGACTATCTTTTCTTGCTCGTCACCCGACCTAAGTTGGTCGGGGTTTGAATTTGATGATCCTGTAACATCCAAAGGTTGGTCGGTGTTCAACTTTTGCTCTTCGGGGGTATCAGGATAAGTGAATTCTGCTATAAAATCTGCTACTGCTTGCCCTTTAAGCGACGATCTAGGTTCATAAACTATATCATATTCACAAAGTTTTACTGCCCAGTACATCAATCTCCCTGATTTTTCTGGTTTATGAAGAGCTTGCCTCAATGGCATATCAGTATACACAACTATAATATGATCTTGGAAGTACGGCCTCATTCTCCTACTCGCCTCGATCAATGCTAGTGCTAACTTTTCAAGTCTTGAATATCTGTTCTCTGCTCCTCAGAAGGCTTTGCTAGTGTAATAGATTGGTTTTTGCACTCCATTCTCTGTTCTTATCAATGCCGAGCTAACTACATTCTCTGACACTACCAAACACAAGTATAATCTTTCCCCCATCACTGGCCTGGATAACAGTGAAGGTGCTCCCAGATATTTCTTCAACTCTTGAAAAGCCTTCTCGCATTTGTTATTCCATTCAAACATTTTTCGGAGTGTTTTGAAGAATGGGAGGCATCTATCTGTTGCTCGTGATACAAATCTATTAAGTGCTGCAACTCGCCTAGTGAGACTTTGTACTTCCTTCTTCGTCGTTGGAGATCGTAGTCCCAATAGAGCCTTGATCTTCTCCGGGTTTGCTTTGATTCCTTGTTGATTGACAATATACCCGAGGAATATGACTTCTCGTACTCCGAATATGCACTTGGTGGGATTCAACTTCATTTGATATTTATCTAGTTGATCAAAGGTCTGACCTAAGTTAATTAGATGGTCAGCAGCTCTCTTGCTTTTTGTCAGCCTATCATCAACATAAACTTCCATATTACAACTGATTTCTTCTGTAAACACCTTGTCCATCAACCGCTGATATGTTGCACCTATATTTTTCAAACCAAAAGGCATAACATTATAACAATAAGTTCCCCTAGGGGTAATGACAGAGTTACTCTCCCTGTCTTCAGGTTTTATTTTAATTTGGTTGTAACCAGAATAAGCATCCATGAAGCTCAATAACTCGTGTCCCGAGGTAGCATCCACTAATTGATCAATTCGGGGCAAAGGAAAATGATACTTTGGGCAAGCCTTGTTGAGGTCGGTGAAGTCTACACACATCCTCCACTTGTTGTTTTTCTTCTTCACCATCATCACATTAGCCAACCAGTCTGGATATTTGACATATTCAATAAAGTAAGCTTTTTGGAGCTTCTCGACCTCCTCTTGTATAGCTTGGTTCTTCTCGAGACTGAACACTCTTCTTCTCTACTTCACTGGCTTGATTTTCTTATTTACATTGAGCTCGTGACATAAGAAATTTGGGTCTATTCCTGGCATGTCCTCATGACTCCAAGCAAAAGTTTGTTTTCTGCTTTTTAGAAAAGCTATCAATTAGTGTTTTAGTGACACATCCAACGACGAACCTATTTGAGTTGTTCATTCCGGGTGCTCGTTGTCCAGAATGATATTTTCAGTAGCTTCCACCACCTGACCTTTCACGAGTTGCGACTCGTCTCTGGGATCTAAGGTTTCAATCTCTGCACCTCCATCCACTTGATAGGTAGTAGCTTTCTTCCTAGATTCCTCCAGTTCTTCCTGCTCGGCAGATGAATAGTAGCATTCCCGAGCTACCTTTTGGTCACCCTTTACAACTCCTACTCCAAAATTGGTTGGAAACTTCAGACATTGATGTGCAGTAGATGGTACTACTTCGAACTTCTTCAAACCTACCCTTCCCATGATGATATTGTAAGCTGACTGGACATTCTTATCCATCATAAAGAAACGTACTCTTTCTGTTCGATAAGTAGGCCATGCACCGATGAACATATCTAACTTGATCGTCCCAAGTGAAAAGACTTTCTCACTAGCAAACCTGAGGAGGGGCCTGTGATAAGGTTCCAACTGAGACAACTTTAGATTTAAACTATCGAAGCATGAGTAGAACATGATATCCGTCGAGCTACCATTATCCACCAGTACTCTTAACATTATTACTTCCTTCATCCTCATTTTGATCACCAGTGGATCATCATGAGGATATAGTACACCTACGAGGTCATTCTTGGAGAAACCGATGACTAGTTTTTCGTTGTTCACCTTCCTCGGGCGATCATTCTCAACTAGATTTATTCGCTGAATGTATGAACAAGCTTGAGCCTCATTGAGGTAAGCTTTTCTTTCCGTAGTAAGGTCCCCACCTCCTGTATCTCTACCTGTAATAACATTACAATCAAATGATCCAAAACGAATTGAAAATACCTCACGCTCTGGCTGTCTTGGTCTCTTGGGGAGATCGGGGTCGTCTTCTGGATCATCTTCATGATCTCTTTTCTTATTTTCTTCTGCTCGATGAGGAGATCTAGACCTCTGTCTTACTCGGTCATTGCTTTTTCTTTCATTTCTTCGATCAACATACTTGGCCAGCTTTCCTCGTCTGATGAGTGCTTCGATTTCATTCTGGAGAGCTATGCAATTTTTGGTCGTGTGACCATGGTCTTTATGGAACTCGCAATATTTGGCCTTATTCCTCTTGTCAGGATCTGTCTTCATTTTCTCAGGCCAGTTTAGTTCCTCGCTGTTCTTGATCTCTTCCAGGACATGGTTTATGTCTACTTTCAAAGGAGTATAATTTTCAAATTTCTTCAATATTTCCCATGATGGCTTTGCTTTTGACTGCTTGTCACCACCATTATTCTTATGTTCTTTCTTTTTAGCCTTATCAACCTCCACCTTGGTATCTTTGGTGTCCATGTTCTTCTTTGCAGCCATAGCCTCCTCGGCATTCATGATCTTGGCCTCTTTTGCCATTAGTTCTGACATGGTTCTGGGTGGATCTTTGGCCAAAGTACAGTACAATTTATTGGGCAACAGTCCACTCATCAAAGCAGTAATTGTTGTCTTTTTCTCGTAATCAATAACTTCGAGCTTCTCGTTATTGAAACGAGTTATGTAATCCCTAGTGCTCTCACCTGTTTTTTTTCTAACACTTAACAAATGTGTCACTCGTTTAACTGGTTTTTCTCCAAAATAGAAATTTCCAATAAAGTGCTCGGCCAGTTGAAATAAATTTGAAATCTTCCCCCGAGGAAGATTATTGTACCATATATGTGCAGATCCGGTAAGAGTTCCCGAAAATGCCCTACATCTCATCTCGTCTGGCACAACATAGATGTCGACAGCAGCTTGGTATTATTCTATATGAAGGACAGGGTCAGTTTTTCCATCATATTTAGGGGTCACAAGAGGTGCTTTGAACTTCGATGGTGTGGGAAAATCCACAATTGCCTGTATAAAAAGCGTCCCTTGGACAAATGTTCTTTGTAGAGGATTCTTGGCCTTAGCCATTTTCCATAGTCTATCCTCCAACCTTTGAATAGAGCCTTTCCATGCATCATTTCCATCCTCGAGCCTATTGGTTCGAGCAATTGATCGTGTTGAGGTCGCTTCCTGGGATCTATCATGTCGAGCAACTGGTTGTGATTGGGAAGAACCCTCTCTTAGATCAGATGGCCGTTGAAAGTTTCTCGACACAGCCTTAAGAGGACTTTTATTCTTCCTAGGGCCCAATCGATCAAAATGAGAGACCCTACTTAATCTCTCCAATGCACTAGTCCTTTCTGGAGAGAGAGTGATGTGTTGTTCAGTATCTGTGGCTCGTATTCACGAAGTTCGACCCGATTGATAAGAAAAATCATCAGATCTCTCAGTGCGATTTAAATCGCTCTGCCTAATACGCTAAGAAGGTAAACGGGTATTTCTTTGAACACTTCATTGTCCTGAATTGGTCGGCGCTCCACCCTGGATAGTTTGCATGAGTTGTCGCATAGTCTCTTGCATGGTCGTCTGGCCTTGAGCCAAATTGGCAATAATTCCAGCCAGATCTTGGACATTTGGAGGAGCGGATGGATTCGGGGGGTTTCCAGCATTTCGATTACTGGATTCAGGATTATCAGCCATTGAGGATGAATTAGTTTGGTGAAAAATGATAGTTTCAGTCGTTTCCCACAGACGACGCCAATCTGTTGATGTAAAAAATTAGATTATCTCTAATTAATCAATCACAGATAAAAATAAAACAAGATAAAAGATTTTTAAAATGGTTCAACCTTAAAGGAATGGCCTACGTCCACTGTTTTGTTCTTGTTGACTGTTTGGGAATTCTAGATAACAGATTTTACCAAGAAATTTCGAGTCCCCTTCCAATGAGGATGCTACAATGTATTTATAGCCCTCAGTCTGTAAATGTGAAAGGGTAATACATAGCTGTCCAATAGGCGTATACATTTGTATGATAATAATGAGCATTTAATGCGTAGTCGAGCTGTTGATTATCCAGACATTAATGCTCTGTACGAGATGCAGCTCGGATCGCCTAAGCTGCTCGGACCGCCTAAGTATCTCGGTATTCATGAGTTTCTCGGTACAGTAAAGTTCCTCAGAGAGCACCTGTTGCTCGAAGTGTCTGAGTTGGTCGGGGAGGTTGAGTTCCTCGAAGTCAATGTGTTGTTCATAAATATTTGTAAGTGCCATGTAGATTGACACGTGTCTCCACTTAACTGATCCACGTCAGCAGACTAAATTTGGTATCAACAATGGTCATTACCTCAAATTGATGAAATAGGTGGAAACAAGTGAAACCCACGAGGCAACAAACTCTGAAGTTAAGATGCATAGGTAGTAGTAAAACGGTAATATAATTCAAGGAGACATGTAATATAATTCACCAAAAAAACATGAAAAATAAAACATGACATCTCCATACTATTCTAAAATGCAAAACACGCATTAAGTATTCCTAATCAACCAGCATAGCCACGTGGACATACGCATCTTTTCTACAGGTGACTCCCATAATCGATCAATTAATTATCACTTTTAAAAACACAATCGTCTCAGACTGTATATATTCTGAATTAAAAATGTTATCGTCAACCTCCTCAGTTTCTACCTCTTTATTTATATCCTTAAATCCATGCCCGTCTCCATTCATTTTCGCTCCCCTTCCTCATTTTTGCAAACATCTACTGGGGTTTCGCCTTTATTGTTGAAATAAGGGCAAACTGTGTTTAAATTTTACAATAGTGGGATGAGATTTTGTCAAGGGTTGTTAGATACTATGGAGCTCAAGATTAGGCATGATTTGATATCCAAGTTGTATAATATGGTGGTGTCGTGTAGGGATGAGATTATTTTTGAGGTTTATATGAATGATGATGTCGTGGATCAGGTGGTTTTCGCACTGGCTGGAAAGAAGGCCGCCAAAATTATGCAGAAAGAGGAGAGGGATCTTTAGAGGTTTTCCACTTTGGTTTCGCATCCCACTAATAGCTAATGGGTTGCTGATGAATTAGTTGTTATTTTTGAGTCCAAGGAGGTTGCCGGAGTTTTGATCTCTGAGACTATTCTTGATCAGGTATTAAACTATCTAATCATGTTTTTGTACAATTGACTACTTTTTAATCATTTATTATAGGACAATGTTTAGTGTTTATATCATGAACTACTACCGAATATCAAGAAAAAATTCTACACCAAAGACACAAAATAAACGGGTACGACCTTTGCATCCAACTATAATCTCTACTAAATAACGTAAAATTTCCTCCTTGATATGTTATTATATTGATAATTCAGATGTGTAGTTGTGTTTTTTAACTATTTTTTATTGTTTGGGTGCGAATTTAATTAGTATGTGTATTGGATGTTGATTGTTATGTTTTAGAAAAAAAATCATTGATGTCATTTTAATTGTTAAATATTGACATGCCCTTTTGTGCTAACAGATGATGTATATACATTATGAAGTATATGAAAGAGTTGATGATCTGCGTATGTGCTGATACACGAGTGATATTATACCATTTGTTTGGTGAAAACACAGCTGGGATTGATCTAAGAATTAAATAGTATATATTTTTTCTACTTGGTTATCTTATTTTTCCTAATTGTTATACTATTTTAAGAGGGTAAATTATAGAGATTATTCACTCACCATTCATGGTCATTTAACCCCACACTTAGGGGTTATTTCTTTAATGAATTTAATGTGATATAATGTTAAAACCTTTTAGTTTAAGATACATATATACTCTATTTTTCCCTTGAATATTTTAATATTTCCTTTCATATACGTACATAAATTTTCTATGATATTTATATATATTATAGATTTGTAAAAGTTTTATAAAGCTTATGTATCCTTCTTATTTAATGTAACTCATTTATAATCTCATCTAATATCTAATTATATTTTATACAATATTCTAGAATGCTTTACAAACCTTTAATTCTACTTTACATCTAGCATGTCCACGTGGCAACTCATTTTTGAGAGTCTCCTCCCGAGTTGACTCTCCAAATATTAAAAGAATCTAGATCCCGCTTTCTCTCAATTGAGTCTCTCGGTATTCTCCCCATACATCCCTTCACAAAAGCCTCCCTCTCTGAATCTTAGAAGACCAACAACGAACCATATATCTTTTGATCAATAAAGGATGCTCAAAATAGGCTTTCCCTTTATGTTTTCTTCTGCATTGCTTTTTTTTCTTTGCTTAGACTTTTTATTTGTAGTTTTTTAGATTGATTGAGTTCTATCTATTGATGCAGTAGAATCGAAAGGTAATATTTCTTTAACTATTCTGATCATAAACAACTAAATGTCTCTTTCTTTGGTTGTTAATAGGATTTGGTTTGCAACCATTGAAATGTCAATTTGGCACCATGTATTGAGCATTATCTATAAGAAGAAAAGTTATCTTTGTTTTATAAAGTGAGTAAAATTTTTGGGTTGTATGGGGAAGAAACCTAAACCCAAATTTGGGGTTTCAATTGTGGATTACTTTTACATTTTTTCTCTTTCCAAGTGCATGTAATATTGACTTTTCCTCTTCCAACTTTAAGTTCCTAATTAGTTATTGTCAATCTTATTGATTTTTTTCTTCTAATCACTTTGATATATAAATTAAGAATTCCATTTCATTCTTCTAATTTGCAATCCCTTCGTTATACAATTGGACAATTAAGTTCACTATAAATTGTTTGTGTTCCTAAAACACGGTTGGGTTTTGAAAACAATCATGTTGTGTATCTATAGAAGCTTTACTATAGTCATTTGTTTAAATTTAAAATTCATAAATTACTTGATTCCTTAAACAATACAAGAAACTTTGAACAGGTGGTTCAAGAGTATATGAGGTATTTTTATTCCCTTCCCCTGTTGTACGCTTCATTCGATGGAAGAGTATTAATTTAATTGTTTATTAAATTTGCAGTTGGTGTGTTACATTCTTTCAGATCATAAATAATCTGAGTTTTTTTTTTATCAAATTCATATATTGATGTCGCATGTTTTACGTGTTTGACAATTCCTCGGGTTTAAGTTCACCTTTGCAGTATAGGCCGCACATCGCGCGGATTTCCAACTAGTGAGCTTGAATGTACAAAATTACATGTAAAGAGGATGCAAATGTGAGATGTTATATTAGAAAATTGTTATTGATAAATAATATCAAGTGTGAAGGGTATCATGTGTTCATGTTGAACACAAATAATAAAACAAAATATATACGCATTTAAAATTCATGTCTTTATACTGAAAAATAATGTGAGACACGTCATATTTTTATTTGTATTAAGTACAGACACGTGGCCACACAATTACTATTTCTCACTTAAGTTTTAGGAATCATACTTTAATGAATAGGGACATGAGGCTAGGTCCTCTTACTGAATTAAATAGGATTTTGTGGAAAACCAAATCTATAAATTGTTTGTTATAAAATTAACTAAACAAGCAAAAACTTTCAATAAAATATTAGATTTATATTATTATAAAAAGTAAGAAAATGATAACATGTGTGTAATACCCCGTATTTTTGTGATATTTATTTACGGGATTAATTAAATTAAATGCGTATTAATTGGAAATTAATTCGGATTAAAAATACTAGCGAGATGCGAGTTGGTATTTAATTATATGTGCATATATGATTATATGTGAATAGTGAATTATGAAATTTGTCGTGAGATTGAAATACGGCAATTTGGAAATTTTGTTGAGACGCGTGTGACAGTCGCGTCAGGAGTATATTTATTTTAATTAAAAAAGTGAATTTTATTTCTATTAACCGTATGGTCATTTTGAGTGCGCCAATGCGTCCGGAAAGGTCGAAATAGTCAGAAAACACTAGCCGGGGGTTTGGTTTGGGTCCCGAGGCATTTTTAGGCCATACCGGCAACGTATAAGGGTAGTTTGGTAATTTTGAATTTTGGGGAATTAAAAGCTACGAAAATTGGGAATTAATATCGGATTTGTCAATAAACCACTAAGCCCACTAATACCCAAACAGGCTACGGAAGTTATTGAAACCTGTTCCAAAAGAATTTCTAAAGCACAAACCCTAACCACCATTAACTTTGGAGAAGAAAGCTTATAGAGAGAGAGGAGAGGAGAAATCTGCAGAGGAGAGAGAGATCCATTCATCAAATTTGTCATCAAATCAGAGATACATATAAAGAAAGTGGTTTAATTCCAATTAATTTCAGAGAATGCTTCTTCCATGCGTAGAAATTGGTTAAAATTGTATTGTTCTTGGAGTATGATGAAAACCCATTTAATTGGATGTAGAGATTTATAAATCTATATAGGAAATTGCATGTAGAACATTGATAGAATGATTAGTGGGATGATAATACATCTTTTACATTATAAAAAACGATTTATTTATGTCTTTGAATGACTTGATTTTTCTAGGGTTCATGTTCTTGAGAATTTGGGAAAAATGGTGGAGATTTGATAAATTGATGTAGTTTAGGGTGATTTGAACCCATATAAACGTTGTAATACGGTTGTAACATGTTTAGGAAGGATTAGATACCTTGAAACATTGTTGGAATGACATTTAGAGGAGATTAGAAGTGAAGAGAATTGGGGAAAAACAAAATAGGAATTTCTGGGCTCGAATCTGGTCACTCGTTAGAAGACCTACCCAGGTCGTTCGAATAAGCTCGTTCGAACGAGCTTCTACCGAGTTGACAGTATGGGTTCTAACGAGAGGGATGTTCATTCGAAGACTTTCGTTAGAATGAGATCTCGTTAGAAGACCCAGTTTGTTCGAAAGAACTCTCGTTCAAACAGCCTCGTTCGAACGAGACTTCGAACGAGTTGACAGTTTAGGGTTTTAAGCCTGTTTTGATCCCGAGTGTCCCGTAACCTTGTGTATACATAGAGATAACCTTCCCTTGATGATTAATTGATATATTTGGGATGTTTGGGATATAATGAGGAGTCAAACCTAGTAGTGTAGTTTGAACCTAAGGGAAAATATGAAGTAGGACGTGAGTGTCTATTACGATGTGAGCTATTGACGACCAAATTAATTATATTAACCGGGAACATATAAATGGTGTTGTATTATATGTCAGTACGAGAAAAGATATGTACCAATATATTATGGTGATTACTAAGACGTGTTCATACTTCGTATATATGTATTGATTTTATGTGTATGACATACCTACCATACTTGCTATCACGGGAGGTTCGCGTTTGCTTAGGGCCCTCTAATCCTTGTGTTGCCCGGATTTAGACTGGTTACCTCGATGAACATAGGTCATAGAAGGACTTATTGGGATGTTAATAAGTCTGCTGATCGTGGGAGCACAGGTATGTGCGTGACCCATGTGATGTGATTGTGTTCGCCTCCATTATTTGTGATGTTGTTATCTGTGAACTATTCCTGAGAGATTCGGAATATGTGATCCTTATGTACGTGATGTACCGGGATGGATAGCAGAGTATGTGTGCACCGCAGCTAGTCTCAGGGTGCTTGTATTGTATATTTATGACGTGAATAATATACACTTCATTAATGGGAACTTTCATGTTGTTATTGTGAACATAATTATGGTATTGTAGTGAGAGAACATAACGGGTTAACCGATAGTGAAAGGTATTACATATTGGGAATCTGAGTTTAAGTAAAGCCCTCTATTTATTTGATAACGCTAGAATGTATTATGGGAATCGAATAGTAAGGGGTAGAACTTATTACGGTTCGGTTAGATATGGATGTCTTATAGATGGGTACGGTACGTTAGGAGTGAACATGTAGTCGAGAGGTGAGAATTTCATGTGAGTACACGTCCTAACATGTATTTTGCATTTAATGTTTTAATGTTATTAAAACACTTGTTGTTTTCAAAATGATTTCCACTTTCGGGCTCTAACCCATTTGCTTTCAAATCTATTTTCGTAAAAACCATTTTAGGTGCCCAGCCACAGGGACACCATACATAGGACTCTCATTCAGGTGACGAGTTGTATCTGTTTGTGGAAGTTACAGGACTTTGCTTGTAGACGCTTCATCTACTTTGACTCTATATTCAGCAGTTATCAGTTGTAGGGCATGTCGCCCACTCTTTTAGAGACATTTCATTTATTTCAGTTATTCAGACTTTTGGCATGTAATTATTCAGGATTCAGACTTGTCTTATAATATTAGTTGTGGGACTGTTGTGAGGAGTTTTTCCTCCGGACTTATTATTATTAATTGTTGGTTATTTCATTACTTCGTATGGTGAATGGATTATGTTGTTCTTCCAGCATTCTTTTATTGCATGTTAATCAGACTTAACTTAAAATTTGGCACTTACTTTTTAAATACTAGGTGGTTAGTAATTATTAAAATATTTTCGACAGTGATGCTATTAACTGAACCAACTTGGCATTTTGAATTAATTTAATAAAGGAGTAGCTACCCGGTATTTAATTAGTCAGGGTGTTACAGGTGGTATCAGAGCATCAGGTTCTAGTGTCTTTTAGGATCTGTACGGCTTATTATATTTCCGCTGAGCTTCCTTTGATGTAGAGCCCAATACTTTAGGACTGTTGTATTCTTTTGTATATGCTACGTTCTTCAGCTATTTTAAGTTTATAACTGCGAACTTATAAACTTCATTCTTATTTCAGATGCCTCCACGACATGCACGAAGGGTTCCCAGGGATGCGACGCCAGAACCACAGTCCGCACCAGCTCAGGGCACGATGAATGCCGCCGAGGTTGCAGCCATTGTGGCCCAGGCGGTAAATGCCGCACTGGCAGTAGTTCAGCAGGCACCACCTCAGGCGCCGATAGCCGCGCCAGTTCAGGCACATGCATTCCCGTCTGCTTGGGAACGTGTACGTGATGCTTTTCAGAAAGCACACCCTCCGGAGTTCGCAGGTAGCTCCGATGTGGTAGTTTCGAGTCAGTGGAGGAAGGACATCCAGCGACACCTGAGGATGTATGAGTGCACAGATGTCCAGAAGCAGATACTAGCGACCTTTAAGCTAGTAGGGTCTGCACTGCGGTGGTGGGAGTCTATTACCACCGTAGAGGAGAGGGATACTCTCACTATTCAGGAGTTCTGGGTGCGGTTCGACCGCAAGTACTTTCCGTCATCTGTTCACACGAAAATGAGGAGGAAGTTGATGAGCCTTCGATAGGAGGGTAAGGATGTGGCCGAGTATGAGGCCGAATTCATTGATCTTCTGAACATTGTACGGATGATATACCGACGGAGGAAAAGAAGATACAGAAATTTACAGACGGGTTGACATGGAGGATTCGTCAGCTCTTGTTAGGGAACCTCTCGTTAGCCACTTATTCTGATGTGGTTAACGCTGCATTGCTCCATTGCGAGGATCACCGCTTTCACATGGCTGAGGGCAAACGATCGGGAGAGTCTAGCCATCAGGGAAGGACTGGAGGAAATGGTGCCAGTGGGGCACAATCTGTTCAGGGGCAGAGGCAGGGTGATCAGGGTACCCAGCAGGGGGATCACAAGAGGTTCAGGTCAGGAAATTTCAGGCACGGACAGGGAGGTTTCCGACAGGGCCATCAAGGTCCGAACGGCCATCAGTACCAGCAGGGTCCGAATGGTCAACAGCTGTTTCAGTAGGGCCAGCAGGGCCAGTGGAGGAACGATAACGGCCACCAGGGCCGGGGGCAGCAGGACAGAGAGGGGGAAACTTCCCGGGGAAGTGTTTCGTTTGTGGCAAGACTGGCCATAAACGCCAGGACTGTCCTGATAAGGGCAGGGCCCCGCAGCAGCAGCAGGGTGCTCGACATGAGCCACAGAGGCCACTTTTTCCACCAGCCCTCTAAGCTCCAGCCCAGGTGCCATCTCTTCCAGCCATTCCAGCAGTTCCTGTGCAGTAGGGACAGTTACAGTATGGACGTGTCTATAACGTCCACCAGGGAGCAGCTCCGCAAGCACCACCCGCTATTGAGAGTATGTTTCTTATCCATGGTACTATGGGTTGGGTTTTGTTTGATACGGGGGCAACATATTTCTTTATAGCTACATATTTTGCGAAAGCCTTAGGGTTGTTAGCTACGGCAGAGAGCACAGTGACGTGTGTAGACTCACCATTGGGGAGTGGGTCACTTATTTTCTTTATATGCTGGGGAGTGGGGGTAGAGATTGGTAGTCTGGTATTACCTGCAGATATGTTGGTATTAGATATGCATGTTCACGATGTGATTATCGGTATGGATTGGCTCGCTGATTATAGATCCATGATTGATTGCTTCGGTAGGAGCATTGTTTTTGCCATTCCGGGGCAAGAGATGTTTGTAGTGGCGATGCCTCGTCCAGAGGGAGCCTCGACCGCTCATTTATATTACCTAGAGGAGGATACCTCTAAGGAGGTTGTGATTCCTTTATATTCGATCCCAGTTGTCAGGGAGTATTCTGATGTGTTTCAGGAGATACCAAGCCTACCCTCCAGTCGAGAGATAGACTTTGTTATAGACTTATTACCAGGTACGAGACCTATAGCACGCGCACCGTACCGTATGGCTCCAGCTGAGATGAGGGAGTTGCGGGATCAGATTGAGCAGTTGTTGGGTCAGGGGTTGATACGGAGGAGTACTTCACCGTGGGGTGCCCCTGTGTTGTTCGTAAAGAAGAGAGATGGTGCACTGAGATTGTGTGTGGACTACCGAGAGTTGAATAAGGCCACGATACGGAATAAGTATCCGTTGCCTCGAATCGATGACTTATTCGACCAGTTGAGAGGAGCTTCTTTCTTCTCGAAGATTGATTTGAGATCGAGATACCATCAGTTGCGTATCAGGGAGGAGGATGTCTCAAAGATTGCGTTCTTGTCGAGATATGGTTCTTACGAGTTTCGAGTTATGCCTTTTGGTTTGACCAACGCTCCAGCAGTGTTTATGAACTTGATGAATAGAGTGTTCAGGGATTTCCTAGATCAGTTTGTCATTGTCTTCATCGATGATATTCTGGTTTACTCCCAGACAGAGGAGGAGCACGCCGAGCATTTGAGGCAAGTTTGCAGACACTACGTCAGAACGAGTTGTATGCAAAATATGAGAAATGCGGGTTTTGGCTGAAGGAGGTCCAGTTTTTGGGACATATTATTTCCGATCGGGGGATAACTGTTAATCCGGGGAAAGTATCTGCGGTGAGAGAGTGGGGACAGCCCACGACACCAACGGAGATCCGCAGTTTCTTGGGTCTAGCAGGATACTACAGGAGGTTCATTAGGGGATTTTCGAAGATAGCAGGTCCTTTGACACATCTGACTCGTAAGGGTGTTCCATTCATCTGGAGTGATGCCTGTCAGTTGGCATTTGATGAGTTGAAGGATAAGTTGACCTCAGCACCTGTGTTAGCATTGCCGAGACCGAGAGTTGAATATCTAGTTTACACCGATGCGTCCTTTCAAGGACTTGTAGGTGTATTACAGCAGGAGAGTCAGGCCATAGCTTATGCTTCCCGTAAGCTAAAGCCTCACGAGAAGAATTACCCCACTCATGACTTGGAGTTGGTGGCAGTGGTATTTGCCCTTCGGATATGGAGACATTATCTTTTGGGGGAGAAGTTTCGATTGTTCACAGACCACAAGTCTCTACAGTACCTATTCACGCAAAAGGAGTTGAATATGCGGCAGCGGAGGTGGCTTGAGTTTGTAAAGGACTATCAGTTTGATATCCAGTACCACCCGGGGAAGGCTAATGTGGTAGCAGACGCGTTGAGCCGTAGGCCAGTAGATGAGGTGGAAGAAGTGTGGAAGGCCAAGTGGAAGGAGTTGGGACACCAGCATGCAGTGGCCCGATCGTTCATGTCTGTGATGACCGTTACACCTCAGATTGTCACGAAGGTAGTAAGGGCACATGCAAATGACTCGTTTTGTCAGGAGCTGATAGTTCGATTACTAGCAGAGGGAGCCGAGTCCTATACCGTTAGCTCAGACGGGGGATTGAGCTTCAATGGGAGATTAGTAGTCCCGAAAGGGGAGGAATTGCGGCACGAGGTGATGGCAGAGTTGCACGGCTCACGGTTAGCGGTATATCCCGGTGGGGACAAAATGTACCAAGAAATGAGACGACAGTATTGGTGGAGCGGGATGAAGAGAGATATTGCCGTGTTTGTTTCAAAATGCGCCACTTGTCAGCTAGTAAAAGTGGATCATCAGCCACCGACAGGACAGCTACAGCCGTTGGAGGTCCCGATGTGGATGTGGGAGAGCATATCCATGGACTTTATCACGGGGTTGCTTACGTCGCAGAGAGGTCACGACTCCGTTTAGGTGATTGTGGACAAGTTGTCCAAGGTTGCTCATTTAATACCCGTAAGGACAGACTATACTACGGGACAGTATGCCCAGCTCTTCATTGCAGAGATAGTGAGACTTCACGGTATGCCCCTGAATATCGTGTCTGACAGAGATAAGATATTTGTTTCACGGTTTTGGGAGAGTTTTCAGGAGGCTATGGGCATAAAATTGCGGTTGAGTACGGCGTATCACCCGCAGACCGATGGACAGACCGAGCGTACAAACCAGATGTTGGAGGACATGCTACGTATGAGTATCATTGATTTTGGGGGTGGATGGGAGCAGTATCTTCTGCTGGTAGAGTTTGCTTACAACAACTCCTACCAGTTCACAATTTGCATGGCTCCATTTGAGGCATTGTACGGTAGAACTTGTCGTTCCCCAGCATGTTGGTTGGAGGTAGGGGACAACAAACTACTTGGGCCGAAAGTGATTCAAGATACTTCGGCGAGGATAGAATTGATACGGAGTCGCATTCGAGTAGCTCAGGATCGGCAGAAGAGCTATGCTGATGCGAAGAGGTTCTTCAGGGAGTTCCAAGTGGGGGACCAGGTTTTGCTCAGAGTATCTCCTATGAAGGGGATCATGCATTTCGGGAAGAAAGGGAAGTTGGCACCGAGATATGTGGGACCATTTCCTATTATTGAGCGGATTGGACCGGTTGCGTATAGACTTGGGTTACCGGAGCATTTGCATCGGATTCACGATGTATTTCATATTTTCTCGCTAAGGAAATATCTTAGAGACAATTTGGCTCATTCTGATATTGCTTTGGAGGACATCGATCTCCAGCCGGATAGCTCCTACGAGGAGGGGCCGATTGCTATTTTGGACCGAAGTGAGCGGAAACTGCGGTCAAAGATAGTTCCGTTACTGCGTGTTCAGTGGTGACATCATAATGTCGAGGAGTCCACATGGGAGCGCGAGGATGAGATGCGCGAACGTTATCCAGAGTTGTTCTTACCAGGTACTTTCTAGTTCCGAATTTCGAGACGAAATTCAGTTATTAGGGGGGAAGTATGTAATACCCCGTATTTTTGTGATATTTATTTACGGGATTAATTAAATTAAATGCGTATTAATTGGAAATTAATCGGGATTAAAAATACTAGCGAGATTCGAGTTGGTATTTAATTATATGTGCATATATGATTATATATGAATAGTGAATTATGAAATTTGTCGTGAGATTGAAATACGACAATTTGGAAATTTTGTTGAGACGCGTGTGACAGTCGCGTCCGGAGTATATTTATTTTAATTAAAAAAGTGGATTTTATTTCTATTAACTGTACGGTCATTTTGAGTGCGCCAATGCGTCCGGAAAGGTCGAAATAGTCAGAAAACACTAGCCGGGGATTTGGTTTGGGTCCCGGGGCATTTTTAGGTCATACCGGCAACGTATAAGGGTAGTTTAGTAATTTTGAATTTTGGGGAATTAAAAGCAACAAAAATTGGGAATTAATAACTGATTTGTCAATAACCCACTAAGCACACTAATACCCAAACAGGCTATGGAAGTTATTGAAACCTGTTCCAAAAGAATTTCTAAAGCACAAACCCTAGCCACCATTAACTTTGGAGAAGAAGGCTTGTAGAGAGAGAGGAGAGGAGAAATCTGCAGAGGAGAGAGAGATCCATTCATCAAATTTGTCATCAAATCAGAGATACATATAAAGAAAGTGGTTTAATTCCAATTACTTTCAGAGAATGCTTCTTCCATGCGTAGGAATTGGTTAAAATTGTATTGTTCTTGGAGTATGATGAAAACCCATTTAATTGGATGTAGAGATTTATAAATCTATAGATGAAATTGCATGTAGAACATTGATAGAATGATTAGTGGGATGATAATACATCTCTTACATTATAAAAACGGATTTAGTTATGTCTTTGAATGACTTGATTTTTCTAGGGTTCATGTTCTTGAGAATTTGGGAAAAATGGTGGAGATTTGATAAATTGATGTAGTTTAGGGTGATTTTAACCCATATAAACGTTGTAATACGGTTGTAACATGTTTAGGAAGGATTAGATACCTTGAAACATTGTTGGAATGACATTTAGAGGAGATTAGAAGTGAAGAGAATTGGGGAAAAACGAAATAGGAATTTCTGGGCTCGAATCTGGCCACTCGTTAGAAGACCTACCCAGGTCGTTCGAACGAGCTTCTAACGGGTTGACAGTTTGGGTTCAAACGAGAGGGATGTTCGTTCGAAGACTTTCGTTCGAACGAGATCTCGTTAGAAGACCCATTTCGTTCGAACGAACTCTCGTTCGAACGAGACTTCGAACGAGTTGACAGTTTAGGCTTTTTAGCCTGTTTTGATCCCGAGTGTCCCGTAACCTTGTGTATACATAGAGATAACCTTCCCTTGATGATTAATTGATATATTTGGGATGTTTGGGATATAATGAGGAGTCAAACCTAGTAGTGTAGTTTGAACCTAAGGGAAAATATGAAGTAGGACGTGAGTGTCTATTACGATGTGAGCTATTGACGACCAAATTAATTATATTAACCGGGAACATATAAATGGTGTAGTATTATATGTCAGTACGAGAAGAGATATGCACCAATATATTATGGTGATTACTAAGACGCGTGCATACTTAGTATATATGTATTGATTTTATGTGTATGACATACCTACCATACTTGCTATCACGAGAGGTTCGCGTTCGCTTAGGGCCCTCTAATCCTTGTGTTGCCCGGATTTAGACTGGTTACCTCGATGAACATAGGTCAGAGAAGTACTTATTGGGATTTTAATAAGTCTGCTGATCGTGGGAGCGCAGGTATGTGCGTGACCCATGTGATGTGACTGTGTTCGCCTCCATTATTTGTGATGTTGTTATATGTGAACTATTCCTGAGAGATTCGGAATATGTGATCCTTATGTACGTGATGTACCGGGATGGATAGCAGAGTATGTGTGCACCGCAGCTAGTCTCGGGGTGCTTGTATTGTATATTTATGACGTGAATAATATACACTTCATTAATGGGAACTTTCATGTTGTTATTGTGAACATAATTATGGTATTGTAGTGAGAGAACATAACGGGTTAACCGATAGTGAAAGGTATTACATATTGGGAATCTGAGTTTAAGTAAATCCCTATATTTATTTGATAACGCTAGAATGTATTATGGGAATCGAATAGTAAGGGGTAGAACTTATTACGGTTCGGTTAGATATGGATGTCTTATAGATGGGTACGGTACGTTAGGAGTGCACATGTAGTCGAGAGGTGAGAATTTCATGTGAGTACACGTCCTAACATGTATTTTGCATTTAATGTTTTAATGTTATTAAAACACTTGCTGTTTTCAAAATGATTTCCACTTTCGGGCTCTGACCCATTTGCTTTCAAATCTATTTTCGTAAAAACAATTTTAGGTGCCCAGCCACAGGGACACCATACATAGGATTCTTATTCAGGTGACGAGCTGTAGCTTGTGGAAGTTACAGGACTTTGCTTGTAGACGCTTCATCTACTTTGACTCTATATTCAGCAGTTATCAGTTGTAGGGCATGTCGTCCACTCTTTTAGAGACATTTCATTTATTTCAGTTATTCAGACTTTTGGCATGTAATTATTTAGGATTCAGACTTGTCTTATATTTTTAGTTGTGGGACTGTTGTGAGGAGTTTTTCCTCCGGACTTATTATTATTAATTGTTGGTTATTTCATTACTTCGTATGGTGAATGGATTATGTTGTTCTTCCATCATTCTTTTATTGCATGTTAATTAGACTTAACTTAAAATTTGGCACTTACTTTTTAAATACTAGGTGGTTAGTAATTATTAAAATGTTTTCGACAGTGATGCTATTAACTGAACCAACTTGGCATTTTGAATTAATTTAATAAAGGAGTAGCTACCCGGTATTTAATTAGTCGGGGTGTCACAGGTGGTATCAGAGCATCAGGTTCTAGTGTCTTTTAGGATCTGTACGGATTATTATATTTCCGCTGAGCTTCCTTTGATGTAGAGCCCTATACTTTAGGACTGTTGTATTCTTTTGTATATGCTACGTTCTTCAGCTATTTTAAGTTTATAACTGCGAACTTATAAACTTCATTCTTATTTCAGATGCCTCCACGACATGCACGAAGGGTTCCCAGGGATGCGACGCCAGAACCACAGTCCGCACCAGCTCAGGGCACGATGAATGCCGCCGAGGTTGCAGCCATTGTGGCCCAGGCGGTAAATGCCGCACTGGCAGTAGTTCAGCAGGCACCACCTCAGGCGCCGATAGCCGCGCCAGTTCAGGCACATGCATTACCGTATGCTTGGGAACGTGTACGTGATGCTTTTCAGAAAGCACACCCTACGGAGTTCGCAGGTAGCTCCGATGTGGTAGTTTTGAGTCAGTGGAGGAAGGACATCCAGCGACACCTGAGGATGTATGAGTGCACAGATGTCCAGAAGAAGATACTAGCGACCTTTAAGCTAGTAGGGTCTGCACTGCAGTGGTGGGAGTCTATTACCACCGTAGAGGAGAGGGATACTCTCACTATTCAGGAGTTCTGGGTGCGGTTCGACCGTAAGTACTTTTCGTCATCTGTTCACACGAAAATGCGGAGGAAGTTGACGAGCCTTCGACAGGAAGGTAAGACTGTGGCCGAGTATGAGGCCGAATTCACTGATCTTCTGAACATTGTTCCGGATGAGATACCAACGGAGGAAAAGAAGATACAGAAATTTACAGACGGGTTGACATGGAAAATTCGTCAGCACTTGTTAGGGAACCTCTCGTTAGCCACTTATTCTGATGTGGTTAACGCTGCATTGCTCCATTGCCAGGATCACCGCTTTCACATGGCCGAGGGCAAACGATCGGGAGAGTCTAGCCATTAGGGCAGGACTGGAGGAAATGGTGTCAGTGGGGCACAATCTGTTCAGGGGCAGAGGCAGGGTGATCACAAGAGGTTCAGGTCAGGAAATTTCAGGCACGGACAGGGAGGTTTCCGACAGGGCCATCAGGGTTTGAACGGCCATCAGCACCAGCAGGGTCAGAATGGTCAACAGCAGTTTCAGTAGGGCCAGCAGGGCCAGTGGAGGAACGGTAACGGCCACCAGGGCCGGGGGCAGTAGAGACAGAGAGGGGGGAACTTCCCGGGGAAGTGTTTCGTTTGTGGCAAGACTGGCCATAAACGCCAGGACTGTCCTGATAAGGGCAGGGCCCCGCAGCAGCAGCAGGGTTCTCGACATGAGCCACAGAGGCCACTTTTTCCACTAGTCCTCCAAGCTCCAGCCCAGGTGCCAGCTCTTCCAGCCATTCCAGCAGTTCCTGTGCAGCAGGGACAGTTACAGTATGGACGTGTCTATAACGTCCACCAGGCAGGAGCTCCGCAGGCACCACCCGCTATTGAGGGTATGTTTCCTATCCATGGTACTATGGGTTGGGTTTTGTTTGATACGGGGGCAACACATTGCTTTATAGCTAATCATTTTGCGAAAGCCTTAGGGTTGTTAGCTATGACAGAGAGCACAGTGACGTGTGTAGACTCACCATTGGGGAGTGGGTCACTTATTTTCTTTATATGCTGGGGAGTGGGGGTAGAGATTGGTAGTCTGGTATTACCTGCAGATATGTTGGTACTAGATATGCATGTTCACGATGTGATTATCGGTATGGATTGGCTCGCTGATTATAGAGCCATGATTGATTGCTTCGGTGGGAGCATTGTTTTTACCATTCCGGGGCAAGAGATGTTTGTAGTGGCGATGCCTCGTTTAGAAGGAGCCTCTACCGCTCATTTATATTACCTAGAGGAGGATACCTCTAAGGAGGTTGTGATTCCTTTAGATTCGATCCCAGTTGTCAGGGAGTATTCTGATGTGTTTCAGGAGATACCAGGCCTACCCCCCAGTCGAGAGATAGACTTTGTTATAGACTTATTACCAGGTACGAGACCTATAGCACGCGCACCGTACCGTATGGCTCCAGCAGAGATGAGGGAGTTGCGGGATCAGATTGAGCAGTTGTTGGGTTAGGGGTTTATACGGAGGAGTACTTCACCGTGGGGTACCCCTGTGTTGTTCGTAAAGAAGTGAGATGGTTCACTGAGATTGTGTGTGGACTACCGAGAGTTGAATAAGGTCACGATACGGAATAAGTATCCGTTGCCTCGAATCGATGACTTATTCGACCAGTTGAGAGGAGCTTCTTTCTTCTCGAAGATTGATTTGAGATCGAGATACCATCAGTTGCGTATCAGGGAGGAGGATGTCTCGAAGACTGCGTTCTTGTCGAGATATGGTTCTTACGAGTTTCGAGTTATGCCTTTTGGTTTGACCAACGCTCCAGCAGTGTTTATGAACTTGATGAATAGAGTGTTCAGGGATTTCCTAGATCAGTTTGTCATTGTCTTCATCGATGATATTCTGGTTTACTCCCAGACAGAGGAGGAGCACGCCGAGCATTTGAGGCAAGTTTTGCAGACACTACGTCAGAACGAGTTGTATGCAAAATATGAGAAATGCGGGTTTTGGCTAAAGGAGGTCCAGTTTTTGGGACATATTATTTCCGATCGGGGGATATCTGTTGATCTGGGGAAAGTATCCACTGTGAGAGAGTGGGGACAACCCATGACACCAACGGAGATCCGCAGTTTCTTGGGTCTAGGAGGATACTACAAGAGGTTCATTCGGGGATTTTCGAAGATAGCAGGTCCTTTGACACATCTGACTCGTAAGGGTGTTCCATTCATCTGGAGTGATGCCTGTCAGTTGACATTTGATGAGTTGAAGGATAAGTTGACCTCAGCACCTGTGTTAGCATTGCCGAGATCGGGAGTTGAATATCTAGTTTACACCGATGCGTCCTTGCAAGGACTTGGAGGTGTATTACAGCAGGAGAGTCAGACCATAGCTTATGCTTCCCGTAAGCTAAAGCCTCACGAGAAGAATTACCCCACTCATGACTTGGAGTTGGTGGCAGTTGTATTTTCCCTTCGGATATGGAGACATTATCTTTTGGGGGAGAAGTTTCGATTGTTCACAGACCACAAGTCTCTACAGTACCTATTCACGCAAAAGGAGTTGAATATGCGGTAGCGGAGGTGGCTTGAGTTTGTAAAGGACTATCAGTTGGCTATCCAGTACCACCCAGGGAAGGATAATGTGGTAGCAGACGCGTTGAGCCGTAGGCCAGTAGATGAGGTGGCAGAAGTGTGGAGGGCCAAGTGGAAGGAGTTGGGACACCAGCATGCAGTGACCCGATCGTTCATGTCTGTGATGACCGTTACACCTCAGATTGTCACGAAGGTAGTAAGGGCACATGCAAATGACTCGTTCTGTCAGGAGCTGATAGTTCGATTACTAGCAGAGGGAGTCGAGTCCTATACCGTTAGCTCAGACGGGGGATTGCGCTTCAATGGGAGATTAGTAGTCCCGGAAGGGGAGGAATTGCGGCACGAGGTGATGGCAGAGTTGCACGGCTCACGGTTTGCGGTATATCCCGTTGGGGACAAAATGTACCAAGAAATGAGACGACCGTATTGGTGGAGCGGGATGAAGAGAGATATTGCCATGTTTGTTTCAAAATGCGCCACTTGTCAGCTAGTAAAAGTGGATCATCAAAGACCGACAGGACTGCTATAGCCGTTCGAGGTCCCGATGTGGATGTGGGAGAGCATATCCATGGACTTTATCACGGGGTTTCCTACGTCGCAGAGAGGTCACGACTCCGTTTGGGTGATTGTGGACAGGTTGTCCAAGGTTGCTCATTTTCTACCCGTAAGGACAGACTATACTACGGGACAGTATGCCCAGCTCTTCATTGCAGAGATAGTGAGACTTCACGGTGTGCCCCTGAATATCGTGTCTGACAGAGACAAGATATTTGTTTCACGGTTTTGGGAGAGTTTTCAGGAGGCTATGGGCACAAAATTGCGGTTGAGTACGGCGTATCACCCGCAGACCGATGGGCAGACCGAGCATAGAAACCAGATGTTGGAGGACATGCTACGTATGAGTATCATTGATTTTGGGGGTGGATGGGAGCAGTATCTCCCGCTGGTAGAGTTTGCTTACAATAACTCCTACCAGTTCAAAATTTGCATGGCTCCATTTGAGGCATTGTACGGTAGACCTTGTCGTTCCCCAGCATGTTGGTTGGAGGTAGGGGACAACAAACTACTTGGGCCGGAAGTGATTCAGGATACTTCGGCGAGGATAGAATTGATATGGAGTCGCATTCGAGTAGCTCAGGATCGGTAGAAGAGCTATGCTGATGCGAAGAGGTTCTTCAGGGAGTTCCAAGTGGGGGACCAGGTTTGGCTCAGAGTATCTCCTATGAAGGGGATCATGCGTTTCGGGAAGAAAGGGAAGTTGGCACCGAGATATGTGGGACCATTTCCTATTATTGAGTGGATTGAACCGGTTGCGTATAGACTTAGGTTACCGGAGCATTTGTATCGGATTCACAATGTATTTCATATTTCCTCGCTAAGGAAATATCTTAGAGACAATGTGGCTCATTCTCATATTGCTTTGGAGGACATCGATCCCCAGCCGGATAGCTCCTACGAGGAGGGGCCGATTGTAATTTTGGACCGAAGTGAGCGGAAACTGCGGTCAAAGATAGTTCCGTTACTACGTGTTCAGTGGCGACATCATAATGTCGAGGAGTCCACATGGGAGCGCGAGGATGAGATGCGCGAACGTTATCCAGAGTTGTTCTTACCAGGTACTTTCTAGTTCCGAATTTCGGGACGAAATTCAGTTATTAGGGGGGAAGTATGTAATACCCCGTATTTTTGTGATATTTATTTACGGGTTAATTAAATTAAATGCGTATTAATTGGAAATTAATCGGGATTAAAAATACTAGCGAGATGCGAGTTGGTATTTAATTATATGTGCATATATGATTATATATGAATAGTGAATTATGAAATTTGTCGTGAGATTGAAATACGGCAATTTCAAAATTTTGTTGAGACGTGTGTGACAGTCGCGTCCGGAGTATATTTATTTTAATTAAAAAAGTGAATTTTATTTGTATTAACCGTATGGTCATTTTGAGAGCGCCAATGCGTCCGAAAAGGTCGAAATAGTCAGAAAACACTAGTCGGGGGTTTGGTTTGGGTCCCGGGGCATTTTTAGGCCATACCGGCAACGTATAAGAGTAGTTTGGTAATTTTGAATTTTAGGGATTTAAAAGCTACGAAAATTGGGAATTAATATCTGATTTTTCAATAACCCACTAAGCCCACTAATACCCAAACAGGCTACGGAAGTTATTGAAACCTGTTCCAAAAGAATTTCTAAAGCACAAACCCTAGCCACCATTAACTTTGGAGAAGAAAGCTTGTAGAGAGAGAGGAGAGGAGAAATCTGCAGAGGAGAGAGAAATTCATTCATCAAATTTGTCATCAAATCAGAGATACATATAAAGCAAGTGGTTTAATTCCAATTAATTTCAGAGAATGCTTCTTCCATGCGTAGGAATTGGTTAAAATTGTATTGTTCTTGGAGTATGATGGAAAACCCATTTAATTGGATGTAGAGATTTATAAATCTATAGAGGAAATTGCATGTAGAACATTGATAGAATGATTAGTGGGATGATAATACATCTTTTACATTATAAAAACGAATTTAGTTATGTCTTTGAATGACTTGATTTTTCTAGGGTTCATGTTCTTGAGAATTTGGGGAAAATGGTGGAGATTTGATAAATTGATGTAGTTTAGGGTGATTTGAACCCATATAAACGTTGTAATACGGTTGTAACATGTTTAGGAAGGATTAGATACCTTGAAACATTGTTGGAATGACATTTAGAGGAGATTAGAAGTGAAGAGAATTGGGGAAAAACGAAATAGGAATTTCTGGGCTCGAATCTGGCCACTCATTAGAAGACCTACCCAGGTCGTTCGAACGAGCTCGTTCGAACGAGCTTCTAACGAGTTGACAGTCTGGGTTCTAACGAGAGGGATGTTCGTTCGAAGACTTTCGTTCGAACGAGATCTCGTTAGAAGACCCAGTTCGTTTGAACGAACTCTCGTTCGAACAGCCTCGTTCGAACGAGACTTCGAACGAGTTGACAGTTTAGGCTTTTTAGCCTGTTTTGATCCCGAGTGTCCCGTAACCTTGTGTATACATAGAGATAACCTTCCCTTGATGATTAATTGATATATTTGGTATGTTTGGGATATAATGAGGAGTCAAACCTAGTAGTGTAGTTTGAACCTAAGGGAAAATATGAAGTAGGACGTGAGTGTCTATTACGATGTGAGCTATTGACGACCAAATTAATTATATTAACCGGGAACATATAAATGGTGTAGTATTATATGTCAGTACGAGAAGAGATATGCACCAATATATTATGGTGATTACTAAGACGTGTGCATACTTAGTATATATGTATTGATTTTATGTGTATGACATACCTACCATACTTGCTATCACGAGAGGTTCGCGTTCTCTTAGGGCCCTCTAATCCTTGTGTTTCCCGGATTTAGACTGGTTACCTCGATGAACATAGGTCAGAGAATGACTTATTGGGATGTTAATAAGTCTGCTGATCGTGGGAGCGCAGGTATGTGCGTGACCCATGTGATGTGACTGTGTTCGCCTCCATTATTTGTGATGTTGTTATCTGTGAACTATTCCTGAGAGATTCGGAATATGTGATCCTTATGTACGTGATGTACCGGGATGGATAGCAGAGTATGTGTGCACCGCACCTAGTCTCAGGGTGCTTGTATTGTATATTTATGACGTGAATAATATACACTTCATTAATGGGAACTTTCATGTTGTTATTGTGAACATAATTATGGTATTGTAGTGAGAGAACATAACGGGTTAACCGATAGTGAAAGGTATTACATATTGGGAATCTGAGTTTAAGTAAAGCCCTCTATTTATTTGATAACGCTAGAATGTATTATGGGAATCGAATAGTAAGGGGTAGAACTTATTACGGTTCGATTAGATATGGATGTCTTATAGATGGGTACGGTACGTTAGGAGTGCACATGTAGTCGAGATGTGAGAATTTCATATGAGTACACGTCCTAACATGTATTTTGCATTTAATGTTTTAATGTTATTAAAACACTTGCTGTTTTCAAAATGATTTCCACTTTCGGGCTCTGACCCATTTGCTTTCAAATCTATTTTCGTAAAAACCATTTTAGGTGCTCAGCCACAGGGACACCATACATAGGATTCTCATTCAGGTGACGAGCTGTAGCTGTTCGTGGAAGTTACAGGACTTTGCTTGTAGACGCTTCATCTACTTTGACTCTATATTCAACAGTTATCAGTTGTAGGGCATGTAGCACACTCTTTTAGAGACATTTCATTTATTTCAGTTATTCAGACTTTTGGCATGTAATTATTCAGGATTCAGACTTGTCTTATATTTTTAGTTGTGGGACTGTTGTGAGGAGTTTTTCCTCCGGACTTATTATTATTAATTGTTGGTTATTTCATTACTTCGTATGGTGAATGAATTATGTTGTTCTTCCATCATTCTTTCATTGCATGTTAATTAGACTTAACTTAAAATTTGGCACTTACTTTTTAAATACTAGGTGGTTAGTAATTATTAAAATGTTTTCGACAGTGATGCTATTAACTGAACCAACTTGGCATTTTGAATTAATTTAATAAAGGAGTAGCTATCCGGTATTTAATTAGTCGGGGTGTCACAATGTGTTCTTTTGAACTTCAAAATAGTAAATATATGAGTTATACATAAATATCTATTAAATGTATGTCGAAATTCTGTTATTATTTTTGAGTTTTTAGTATGTGCTCTTAAGACACGTGGCTATCACGACATAAAAAATATTGGTAAATAGGGTTAATGGTATGTACTCGGACAGTATGTTGACCTGAAAATTCTGAAAGTTGAGAGGTTAATTAATTTGTTGAACCGACAAGGCTCATGCTACGTGCATGCCTTAAATACAAAAAACAGTTGAGTGAGCAATTCCAATAAATGCACAAATTTCTTAATTTGATGCCTCTTTTTTTTCAGCTAGCACTAAAGGGTACGCAGAAAAGGGAGCACTCAACATACATAATTTGACCATGCATGTTTATGCATGCACCTTGATAATATGTGGGACAGGAAATTGGCAATTTATCTGCAATTTGGAGATGTGAATGAATGATAGGATTCAAATCCTCCCATTCACACTTTGGCACTTTTAGTGTATTTTTCTTCTTTCTCTGTGTGAGTTTTCTAGTCTTTTCAAGATCTAAACATAAGGTAAAAGTAAAAGATAAAGAGAAGAAAAAAAAAATAGAACAACAAGGATAAGAGTCAAACAGCTATAATAGTAATCTTATAAATATACAAATAATACTCGACAAACTAATGTAGAAGAAATTAACTGGTCAAAAAGTGGACTCTATTATGTAGTTGTTTGTATTTAATATCAGACCAATGAAATAGTTTTCGTAAGGTTGTGTAAAGTCTTTTTGTGAAGCATTCGTGATACTCAAATTAATTGTACAAAAATCTCATACTAAGTTAGAATGGAATTTTCACCCTTGTTAGTTCCAATAGATGTGATTTGAACCCATTGAATCTTCGGTTTTAACTTGCAATGTAATTTGATTTAAAAAAATATATTTTACATTGTAAATGTTACATGAAATGTGAGTAATGTGCTTATGTAGTACAAATGCATCATCCGAATTGTTATAAATATACATTTTTTTATTTAAATATCCCGTTTATTAATTACAAAGTAAAATAAGTCCTATATATGGTTACTTCTTATTTCAATTAGTCTCATTAAAAAATATTTTTGGTTCAATAGGTCTCCTTAGAAATGGTGCCAGTGCCACTTGTACAAAACATATAGTAATATATTCTACTTGTGCAAATATATAGTAAGTATGTAATACAGTAATATTTACCACCTGCGCAAAACATGTAATAGGACATGCTGGAAAAAAAATATTTTATTGGGACCAGCTAGGAAATACCCTATATTAAAAAGACTTATTTGTCAAGTTTTCTAAAACATATTATAACTAGTGGCGGTACTCTGTCGCTAATAAAAATTGTGCATGTAGACTCGCACTCTATATATGCGGGTTCAAACCCCAATCACGCAAACTTTATTATGTTTCTATTAGTTTTGGAGTACTGCGAGATAATAAGACATATTATACTCTAAGAGCGCAATGTGTGTGTGAGTCTCTCTCTCTCTCTCTCTCTCTCTCTCTCTAGAGAGAGAGAGAGACTCACCTACATCATTATGCATACATCATACCTAGTTCTAGGTCCTTAGAAATCTGTTTTTCAATTTTTTTATTTTTCTCTTGAAATTAACCTTCCAATCAACCCATATTCAAAAAATTAGGTCAAAATATATTTTGTAGCTATTTTAAAAAATAAAAATAAAATGGTGACGCAGACCGTTATAAATAAGGTATTTTGAACAGTTTTTTGTGAATATTTTAACATGAGCTACAAAAATGTATTTTGACCTAATATTTTGAATATGGATTTATTTGAAGGTTAATTTCAAGAGAAAAATAAAAAATTTGAAAAAAAAAAGTTTTTTAGACCCTACAATTAGGTGTGATGTACTAATGATGCATGAAACATGATGTAGGTGAGAATTCTTATATATATATATAATAATGGTCTTGTGCGGACCAGTCCGCAATTTAAGAATGTTGATTGAACATGTGTCACCTAACGGTGCGGCCATAAATTATCCCCTAAATTATATGCACTCTTTTTTTTTTGGTGTGCTACAATTTAGGAGATAATTTTTTCTGAGTGTGTCTATAATTTAGGCAATAATTTCTAGTTGCACCGTTAGTTGACACATATCCGATCTGCATTTTTAAAATATGGACTAGTCCGCACAAGAACAGTATATATATATATATATATATATATATATAGTCCTGCTCTTGTGCGGATTAGTCCGCATTTTAAGAATACGGACCAGACATGTGTCATCTGGCGGTGACTTAGAAAAGAGAGAGAGTGTGCCTATAATTTAGGCGATAATTTCTGAGCGCACCGTTAGGTGACACATGTCCGCTCCACATTTTTAAAATGCGAATTAGTCCGCACAAGAACATTATTATATATATATATATATATATATATATATATATATATATATATATATATATATATTAGAAGCTAAAAAATAGCAAAACTCTCATGTGGTTCTTTTGAACCGTTGAGCGGCTGTCTATTTGAATTTTCTTTTTCAATTTAGTTCGAAAGTTGGTGTTTGTTTTGTCTAGGCAAGAACGGTGTGAAAGAGACAATCTTGTCTTTTTATAACAAAAAGGGTATAGTTGATCAAATAAGAAGTAATCCATGTCATAGTTCTAGTCTTCTACACATTAAATCTTTCAAATTAAAACCATAAGATTCACAATTATGGATTGCAATTTTAGTTCTTTTCCTTGCAAACAAATTGGCTCAAGATCAATAAGAATTTCCAATCTAATATAACAGTTTATCCTATATATATATATATATTTGGCGCTACCGTACTTAGTCCTTTTGTAATGAAGAGTCATGTTTTCAAATATAGTATATACAATTAGGTGATAATACAAAATTATACATCATAATAATACCCATAGGAGAACAATGATTCAATTAGATGTGTGACAACATTCCAAAACTTTAATAATAAGTAGAAGAATAAATTTGGAAAGTAAGTTTTTTCTGAATATTTTTGAATTTCAAACAGGGATTTATGAATAGAGAATAACTATTACAAAAATAATGTGTTATTATTGGATTGAGCAAGTTATAATAAAAATTAATAGTTGTACTATTACTTAGTTTCCCAAAATATGATTTGGCATGAAAAGTACAAATAATAAACGAATACTCCATCTCTATTAAATTTAGAGTCTCTGTTAGATAATTCACAGACTTTAAGAAAATATCTATAATTATCTCTTGAAATTAGCATATTTATCATATGGTCTACTCATAATGAAGACATCAATTCCTTTACTCCTTTTTTAACCTATTTGAGAAGGTCCCTACAAGTCACACAAATAATAAATGGGAGTCCTCTATTTTGTAAGGAGTGTGAAGAGATTTACATTTAAATATAATTTCAATAAAAAATTATGTTATGTGCAAGGGCGGAACCAGGGGTGGGCCGACCAGGGCTGTAGCCCACCCCTTCCAAAACTGAGATTGTACTAAAAAATAACCCATCTGCTATAGCTTGGTCCAAATAACCCATTTGTGTTAATTAAAAGTTTTCTTGCTATTGCATTTGATAATTTGATTTACAATTATGATGTTAAAAAAATTAAGTCAGTCTTTTGTGAGAGAAAAAAATAAGAAGGTGTAAATCATTTGCAAGAAAATTATTAACTAGGGTTAGATTTACGTTATTTTTTTCTTTCATATTAACTTATTTGATTACAAATTGGGAAAAGACTGTATTGAGTTAAGTTGAATTGAGTCTTCACTTATTGAGTTTATTGATTATTCGAGACTCCTTGCTACCAACTATCCTTGTAAGGACTAAAACGCTATTGTAAATAACATCAAAATTCTCCGGGGTTAAACAAAATATAAAAATAAATAAAAAAACTAAAAAAAATCACGTTGGAGGCTCCCACCCCAGAACCTCGAACGTTTGTTAGAACTTCCGTCCCTGTTAACAATTTTTTTTTATTGTTGATGTTACCCCACCCCTTCGAAGAATCTTGGCTCCGCCCTTGGTTATGTGCACTTAAATATTTACAAAAACATTAAAATATGACAGTTTTGTATGCTTTTGGCATGCTTATGAGAAAATTCATATAAGTTCGTAGTCTTTTTCAAAAACTAAAGCGACATGTAAAAAGAAAGGGTTCAAAATATTATGGATACGTTTATAAAGGTGAAGACGTGTGCATGTATATATATATATATATATATATATATATATATATATATATATATATATATATATATATATATATACTTGTTCACATTTCAAGAGTCTGGATTCAACACGTGTCACTTGGTGGTAAGCTTAGAAATTATCGGCTAAATTATAGGCACACTCTTTTTCTTTTCTAGGGTCACCGCTAGGTGACAAATGTCCGGTCTGCACTCTTAAAATGCGTATGTATATATATATATATATATATATATATATATATATATATATACAGAGAGAGAGAGAGAGAGAGACAGGTAGGCTCCTGTGCACACTAAGTTTGCACACTAACTTTGCACATTACCTTTTAAAAGTGGTAAAAAAAATATTTTTGAGTTGATTTTTTTTGTGTGATATTTAAACATTTCAAGGAACCCATATAAAAAAAATCAGCTCAAAAAAACTTTTTTTGCTATTTTTAAAAAATCGGTCAAACTTTCGCAGTTTTTAAGTTTAAAAACTGCGAAAGTTTGACCGATTTTTTAAAAATAGCAAAAAAAGTTTTTTTGAGCTAATTTTTTTTATGTGAGTCCGTTGAAATGTTAAAATATCACATAAAAAATTGGTGTGCGCCAGCACTAAGTTTGCACACTTTTAAAAGGTAATGTGCAAAGTTAGTGTGCAAACTTAGTGTGCACAGGAGCCTGCCTCTCTCTCTCTCTCTCTCTATATATATATATATATAGAGAGAGAGAGAGAGAGAGAGAGGCAGGCTCCTGTGCACACTAAGTTTGCACACTAAGTTTGCACATTACCTTTTAAAAGTGGTAAAAAAAATATTTTTGAGTTGATTTTTTTTGTGTGATATTTTAACATTTCAACGGACTCACATAAAAAAAATTAGCTCAAAAAAACTTTTTTTGCTATTTTTAAAAAATCGGTCAAACTTTCACAGTTTTTAAAGGGCTTAAAAACTGCGAAAGTTTGACCGATTTTCTAAAAATAGCAAAAAAAAATTTTTTGAGCTGATTTTTTTTATGTGAGTCCGTTGAAATGTTAAAATATCACATAAAAAAATTGGTGTGCGCCAGCACTAAGTTTGCACACTTTTAAAAGGTAATGTGCAAAGTTAGTGTGCAAACTTAGTGTGCACAGGAGCGTGCCTCTCTCTCTCTCTCTCTCTCTCTCTCTCTCTCTCTCTCTCTCTCTATATATATATATATATATATATATATATATATATATAATAAGCTAGCATATGGGAATGGCTCCAAGACATGTATGATATTTTTGACATTTCATGCCCATGCATGAAATATCATGCTAAAAGCTGTTTTTTTTTTTTAATTAAATTTTTTTTATTAATAAATAGATATGGATTTTTTTGACTATTTTTTTATTTTAATTTTAATTTTTTTATGGGCTGGATTTTATCACGGAGGTAAATTTATCACTGTGCCCTCGGCACGGGTATCCCCTAGTATATATATATATAGAAAGGATCTCATGCATACCCAGTTTGCATACCCTCCGTGCGGACCATTTTTTTAAAATAGTAAAAAAAAAAAAAATCGGAATGATTTTTTTAATATTTTTTAAGCATTTCAGTAGGACCATGAAAAAAAGATCAACTCAAAATGAATTGTTTTGTCAAAAACTCATAAAGTTTGACTGATTTTTTTCAAATAGCAAAAAAATTCATTTTGAGTTGAATTTTTTTTATGGTTCTACTGAAATCTTTAAAAACCATAAAAAAAATTAGCTCAAAAATATATTTTTTACTATTTTATCAAAAATGGTTCGCGCCAACTGTATACAAACTGGGATATGCACGATCTCTCTCTCTCTCTCTCTCTCTCTCTCTCTCTCTCTCTCTCTCTCTCTCTCTCTCTCTCTATATATATATATATATATATATATATATATATATATATATATATATACAGTCCTGTTCTTGTGCGGACTAGTCCGCATTTTAAGAATGCTGACCGGAAATGTGTCACCTGGCGGTGAGCCTAGAAAAGAGAGAGAGCGTCCTTATAACTTAGGCGATAATTTTTAGGCGCACCGCCAGGTGACACATATCCGATTCGCATAACAACATTATTATATATATATATATAAATTACACAACGTCCATGCCTTGCATGGGCTGAAAAAGTGGCGTACATTTCAAATTTAGAGCGAAGGCGATGTTTGGTTAATATCAAGTAGTACACAAAACTCGATTTCAAACCATTTTATCTACTATATATGAAAACAAGACTCTTAATGCAGAAAAAAATGAATTAAAAACCCTCTGAATTTGGTATAAAAAGATAGTTTTAATTATTTATTATTTTTACACGGTCATATTGTACAATGAGATGGTACAATTATGGCAAGTCAAATTTCATCGTAGAATTAAATACCTACCTCCAAGAAGACACTTTTATGAGACATATCTATGACTTAGAAGTCATGTTCTAAGTTGGTGGATCATGGTGTCGCCCATGAATTGAAATTGCTTATCTATGGAGCAAATACCTTGGTTGAAATTAAATTATCCATTCTGAAAAACAAAGAGTTTCAAAAGTTGAAATAAAAAATGTGAATCGCAAACAACTTAACTCCTCCTTTTGTTCTCACAAATTTTGATTCAAGTTAGTTTCCCCTTTTGTACAATTTTCTTTCTTTGAATCTAAGTGATCCTCGGGTTTCTCTAGATTCATCACCCTGGAATCCAAAATCCATTAAGTAATTTTTAGAGATGAACTATCTGTTAAATTACACATGACATCACGCAATGGATTCAATTCTATGCATCAGACACAAGGAAAAAAAACAGACAGCCATTAATGTATGGACTAATGATCTTGCTACAATATATTTTCACTAAATAAAATACTTAATTTTTTTTTATGTCATATATTTATGAGACACTCCAATATACCTCCTAACAACATACATATTCTTTTTAAATAGTAAAAAAAATTATTTTTCGACCGAATTTTGTATCCATGAGCTTTATAATGAGGAGATCGTCTATAAAAACAATCATAAAAAAATTCAACCCGAAAATGGATAAAATGAAAGTGGATATAAATGAGCATTTTTTGCCGTTCAAATTTTTGCCATCATCTCATCCACTTTCGAGTTGAATTTTTTGATTATTTAATTTTGTAGATGATATCCTTAATATGTATATCATATCTAACAAGTTTGATTAAAAAATATATTTTTTTACCATCTTAAAAAAATGAATATGTTCATTGATACGTTTGTTATATCTATTGTGGCATCTCTTGTGTATATATATAACAAGAGATGCCACAATAGATAGGTCACTTTTTCCTTTTTAAACATTTGACAATAATATATAGAGTTCATTAAAAAATATATTTTTACCATAAAAACCTGTTCTTTTACCATAAAAACCTATCCATGGAGAATAAGGGGTTGTTCATTTTTACCTATTAAGTATGAATCTGAACCATTCAGATGTAAGAGGTAAAACAAAGTATTTATTTTTTTAAATAATTAAGAGGTTAACGATTATATTTGCCTCCGAATAATTAAGAGACAGTCTAAGTACATTCATTTAAAGGATCATTAAGATATAAAAATAAATATATTTTGTAGACTCAAATTTCAGACTTCAGAATTTTTTATGCCTCGTATAGTTAAGAATTACAACGAAGATTACTAGCGAACAAAGAACTTATTTTGTTTTGTTTTTTAACATTAATCGACTAAATTTACTATTTACATTTTGGGCTCATAACACTTTCTCTCATAACCTTTACCCCAATTTATACTTCACCCCTCGAATTTTCATTTTCTAGACATAACATACTCAATTTAAGTAAATGGTCTAAATTACCCCTTAATCCTTACGATGTTATATTTTTGGATAGATATGTTGTCCTCTGCATGACACATGAAAGTATTTTTGTCCAATTCAATACAGATGTGCAATTTTTTTTTATATTATATAGCATATTAAAAGACATATAAAATTGTAAAACATTTGGATATGGCAGAAAAATATTTTAAAAATCTCGAATTACTTAAGCATTATTTAAAAATCTGAAAATTACTGAAAAATATTTAAATATTCTGAAAACGGATGGAAATCATTTAATACAAACTTAAATTTACAAGATTTTTTTTTAAAATCTGAAAAGTGCATAAAATTTTATTTATGTTTTTTTAAATCTGGAAATTTCAAAAAATTGTTTTAAACATCTTCAATATACAACAAAAAACATTTTAATCACCGAGATTAGGCAGAAAAATATTAAAAGATCTAAAAATTAGTGGAAGAATATTTTAATAATCGTGAGATTGCATAAAAGCATTTAAAATGTTAGGATTTTTTTTTTCTAAATATGAAGTTTTTTGATAGATAAATTATAGAAAAATATTCGAAAACACTAGATTTACTTAAAAACATTTAGAAAAAAAAGAAATTTTAGAAAAACTCTTTAATAATTTATCAAATTATAAAATAGTTTTTTTGGAAATCAAGAATTTATAAAACAAACTGATTTCGTATTGATTATGGATCTTATTTGATAGATATGGAAAAATAATTTATAAAGTTATAAATACATTAAACAAAAGAAAAAACTATTGAGTGTTGTTTTTAAAATTATAAAATTGAAAATTTCAAAATTCTTAATTTTAATAGTAAAATCTCTTCTTTCAGTATATATATATTCTTATATGAATTAGGACGAATAAACTTTATTTATATACACAACAAAATTTTAAATCGAAAGGATTGTGAAAAATCCCTTAACTGTATCGTGGACTAAGAAGATGTCTAGGGAGGCCTTTACTGACCACGATTTTTATGGTTGTTGTGTATACATCCTGTATACAGGTTCCACCCCTTGGCGGGTTTTCTATAAAATCATTTACTTATAAAAAAAGTTAACGTTAAGGACATGACTATTTTATTTATTTTTTAATAAAAAAGTGTGTATTACAACTGTTAATGTAGATACAGTAACACTGAGGAATATAAAAATTACATTTATTAATGTAGATATAATTACATTTACTGATGTAGATAAAGTTACAATCGTAATGGTATCTATATTAATAAGTGAAAAAATTAGGGGTTGCACCCCCAAGGGGTTGATTGAGTAGTTGATCATTCATGATTAAGGGGATTGCACCCCCAAGGCAATGAGTTCGATTTCCCCCTGCCAACATAAATTGGGGCTACAGAGAGAGATTAATCTCTGTTTCGAAAGCTTTGATCAGGGTGGAGGGAATAGTCTGAGGTGCGAGCAAGCTTACCCAGGATGGAGAACCCTTTGTACAAAAAAAAATAATAAGTAAAATTGTATATATAATTATATATTAATAAGTGTAACTGCATCGTTTTGACTTATCGTTAATTAATTGAAATTGATTACCCCTGCTAACACAAACTTGGGAACACGGACTGCAGAGATTAATCTTTGTTTTGCAAGTGTTGTTCGGGGGACGGAGAGAATTGTCTGAGGTGCGCGCAAGCTGATCCGAGATGGATAACAAATTTGTACAAAAAAAAATTTAATAAGAGTAACTGTAACTATATTAATAATGTACATTTCGACTTATTGTTAATTAATTGAAAAATTTATACGTTTATGATACCAACAATTTTGTGTTTGAACTATTCTATGTATATATTTAAAGGTGTAGCCTTAAAACGTTGCTATAGCACCATGTGTCAATAAAATTTATAGAGAATTGAGAGAAAGGTCATGTTCTTTCTTATATTTGAATTTTTAGGATAATGCTTTTCAAGTTTATAAATCTACTCCCTGTGATACAATAGCATTTATTTGTATGGTCCCTTTAGAGTTAAGAATTCATTTTTTTGGTCCGCGCCAGCGGTACTATTTTTTACCATTTTTCATGGTATTTTTATTACAGGGACTAAATTTATAAAATTATTTGGAGTGTCCTATTTTTATACACTTTGAGAATTATGATGCCCTTTCTTCAAAACTCCCTAAGCCTATTTGTTTCTTTATTTAATGGTGATCTTTTGATATTTTTCTCGAGTACATTGTCTCTTCACCTTCGTATGAATTTAATCTCAATCTTTCCAGCTTACACTTTCATCAAGCAGAAATATCGTGCTCGCCAAAAGGAGTTGTTACATTTTCGGCTTTTGTGAGGAACAAATATCCGGCTTGCCCAAATGAATCTTTCTATATTGTTTATTCGCTGGGCACAAGTATCCATCTCATCATAAATAAGTAGATCTACTCTAGTCATACGTGAAGCATAAAAATTCTCTACTAACCAAAATGAATATTTCCAGTCCATGCCTTTCACACGAACAAGTATTTAGCTCACCAAAACAACACTTTCCAATTTGTGTATTTGAGAGACAAATTTTCACTCCACCTCCTCAAATGAATAGTAATTTTTTTCAAAACCTAAACTTCTTCCATTCATTTTTGTCTTTTTGTTCCACTCCTATCTGTATATTATATATGATTTGATGAAAATATTCTATTTTTTTTCATTTGTACATTTCACCACATGCATCTAATTTATTTTTGATTTTTTGGCAGATCATATAAAGGCCAACGAAGTAATGCCCAGATCAATCTCTCTCTCTCTTTGAAAACAATCATTCTGAAATGACAAAGATTATGTGAAGTAATTTCTTTTTTCTCTTGGATCTAGAGAGTGTAGAAAATGCACTTTATGTGTAACCTGCATGCTAGTCATCTTAGTGGTATAAGGATGTCAGGAATACTGTTCGTGAGTAAATTGAATTTCGTCTTGAGTTCGATTTCGGACAGCGTAAATAATGCTTGGGCCACAGAAGTCACGAACCATGAACGCGAATTCGTCGAGGTGCGCGTAAACTGTCAGAACACCTCGTGGTATAAAAAATACCTTACTAAAAAAAATCTATAAATAAATTTTTGAAAAATTTATTGGGCAATAATACTTTTAATTCGACTTATTGACTTTCAAGCTTCTAACCGGATTCACCAACAATATTTTATTGACTTATTTGAACTCGCATTATTACAATTATTATTATTATTATTATTATTATGATAAAATATAAAAAAATTCCTTAAATAATTTTTAATATATGCCCCTTATTTTTAAGTGTTTATTATTGTACACAGACGTAAAATAGTAAGCAAGCACAAAAATGGAAAAGCTACCGTCAAAATGTCGTGACCTTTCCCAGCAAGATGGGAGGATCCAGCTCACTCATTTTGCCACGTGTCCACCGCCATTATCAAAACTCAAAAACCCTATTACCCATTGCCATTTGTATATTACTAGCCTATTGGTCCAAACACCCCCTTCTTCCCTTTCTATCTCCACTATTATCACTTTCCTCACTTTCACTTTCTCTATCACACACACAAACACAACCAAAAAATAAGAAGAAGAGAGATACATATATATAGACACACACACACACCACACATATTTATAGAGAGAACAGGGCTTCAGAAAATGGCCATGAATATGATGGTTGAAAAAGGAAAAATGAATTTTGAAGAGACAGAGTTAAGATTAGGGTTGCCGGGTGATATGGGCAAGAATAATACAAGTACTAATGTTAATGGGAAGAGAGGTTTTAATGAAACCGTGGATTTGAAGCTTAACCTTTCTTCTCAAGAGACTGACGGGTCGGATCTGGTTCAGGAGGACCACAACTTGCCTAAGGAGAAGAATCTTCTAGGTTCTTCTAATGTTTATCCAACCAAGCCTCCCACCAAGTAAGTTATTTTGAGTTTCTTTTACTTCATTTTATTTTGCATGATAATTTTTGTGGTGGTTTGTCATCTAGTACATGGAGAGAGAAAAAAGAAAAAGAAAAAGAAAAAGAGAGAGAGTAGAGGTTTGATTACCTTTTTGTTATGGAATTAGAGTAAGACACAAAGAAATGAGATCATGGAGCGTGTGTCATTGATGGACAAAAAGAAATCAAAAGGAGAATCATGATCATCTTTATTATTTGACAGTACTACCGTTAAAGATAAAGCCTCATTTTTATTTTCTTTTTCCCTTTTGTTGATCTATGAAAAAGAAGATGACAATTTTTATTAAAAGAATTTACTTATCTCTCTTTAGGAATAAATGACTTTTTTTTTTAAAATTTGGTGGAACAGATCTACGGGTGATGATGAGGAGATAATTTGCACTTTTTTATTTGATGATTTGATTGTTTAGTAGGTGAAAAATGTATATCAAAATTTAATGACAAAAATAAATATATACATAGAAATTGTATTTCAAAATTGATTTTTTTTCAATAATAATAGTGGATATTCGTAAGTATTCAAGTATTTCCCCACATAAAAAGGGAGATTGCTAAATTCAAGTGAACTTGTTTTAAAACGTTACTATGCTACACACACATACTTCATTAAGATCATAATTTTTTTCTCAAACAGGAAGTTGTGTTGACGAAATATTCCACCACATAAAATGATATTAAATTGTCTATCAAAAGTATAGTGAAAAATAATTCGTTGCTAAAAGTATTAAAGATTTGTTACAAAATATTTTTTGCTTCTTTAAGAAAATAATTAGCGGCTCAAACAACTCCTCCCAAATGTTTAAAAAAATGATCAACAAAAATACTCTCTAGTGTTAATGTAGTTCACTTGTTATTAATTAAATAAACTTTATAGATGAAGCTTTTACCTTATAATAAAATAAACCAAGTCTCTTGAGTGAGTGATATAAGACTGCCACTAGATATTCTTGGGGCGGATTGAGTTTGGTTCCCAGTTCGATTTTGAAATTGTCAAAATAATGTTTGGCCACGAACCGCAAACTTAAATTAGTCTAGATGCGCTTAAAACTGACCTCGACACCACGTGGTATGACACCAAAAAAAAAAACTTCTATATTCCTTGACCCACGAGGAATAAAAAAAACTCTCAAAGCTCAAAAGAGCAATTGTGATTTTATCGTTTTACTTGCTAAAATGTGTCAATTTACCACTATTTAAGTTCCAATATATATTGTTTACATGCATGGATATACTTAGCTGCTCTAATATACATGTGGGGATGATGCACATGCAAATGATATCTATAATTGTGATTAACCTAAATTGACTTTTAAAAATAATAAACACAGATAACGTGGCAGCAAAATAACAAAAATAAATAAATAATAGACTTGTAAAACTTGCAGTATACCTTTGTAAATTTTAAGATAGTTGATACTACAAACAAGCCATTATAATTTCTTGAAAAATTGTCTATCATAATAAACATCATTCTTAACATTGCAAATGCTCGAGTAAGCCATAACTTCGACTGATGGTATACTTCAATATAAATAATAAAATATGGTATTTTTTGATATAAAATAAAAAATTTGAATTAAATGTATTTAAAAAAATATTTAAAGGACTTTTTAGTATTTGATCCTAAATAATACTAACACGTTGAATGGAAGTACAGGGCACAGGTTGTGGGTTGGCCACCCGTCCGATCGTTTCGAAAGAACATCTTAGCCGTTCAAAAGAGTAGCAGCGAGAATGGAGGTGGGTTGGTGAAGGTGAGCATGGATGGCGCACCTTACCTTCGCAAAGTGGATTTGAAGATGTACAACAGTTACCAGAACCTCTCTGATGCCTTGGGCAAGATGTTCAGTTCCTTCACCATTGGTAACTATAATAATTTCTTTCATCTTCCATGCAAGAGCCCTCCTGTCACTTTACCCCTCAATTTTTAATTTTATCAATTTATGTCTTATACTTTAACGTACATTTGATGCAATGTGTGATCCATGACTAACGGCCCGGCTTCATTTTCATTAAAGAGCTTCCGCTCTTCCTATTTCTATCTCTAATTTTTAGCCTCTAGTTGCCTCTCATATTCTTTCGATATATAATGTATAATGCATATACTATGAAAATTTAGTTCTACATCGCAGAAAAAATCACATATATTCTTTTATTTAACAAAACATGTGCATATGTGATATGCATGCAAGGGCGGATCCAGGGGTGGGGCCACCAGGGCTGTAGCCCACTCCTCCCAAATTTAAAAAAAATCTGTTAGGGTTAAAAGTTGCTACTTGAATTTAAAATGTTATTGAAAAATGATCCCAAAATTTGTAAGGGTTAAAAATTGCTGAAAAATAATAAATAATATAGATAAATAGATACAAAAACTTTATAAATTTTTCCTCTTGGGAAATCACCCTAAACCCCGGATATTGGACGGAATTTCGGCCGCATTGACAAAAATTCTCGGGTCCGTTATTAATTTTAGCGCATCCCTTCGAGGAATCCTAGCTCCGCCCTTGTATGCATGGGACCGGCAACTTTATTGAATTAAATTAGATTCGCTCTACAATTCTAAATTCGAGCAATAATAACTACACATGAAGGACAACTTGCTTTTGGGTTGTTAAAAACGAGTAGGACTTGACCTGATTTCGAAAAAAAAATGGAACAGGTCGTAGCTTAATATGACGAAACTGACAATTTCTGTCATATTTAGTGATTTGTGGCACATTGCATCAAATGTTAAAGTTAATGACATAAATTGATATAATATATAGTTTGGGAGTGAAATAATGCAAAGATAATAATTTAATGGGGCAAAGTGAATTAACCCAAATACAGCTCAAATTTGCTTAGAATAAAAATGCATGAACAACAAATAACAGAAGAGTGTTTTGTTTTGTTGATGGGAATTGATTTTGTGCACAATGGTTTTATGTTCTCAGGTAACTGTGGGTCCCAAGGGATGAAAGATTTCATGAACGAGAGCAAGCTAATGGATCTATTGAACAGTTCAGATTATGTTCCAACCTATGAAGACAAAGATGGTGATTGGATGCTCGTGGGGGATGTTCCATGGGAGTATGTCCTTTCTTCTCTCATTGAAATTAAAACTTAATCTGGATAAATTGCGACAAAAAAAAAAGCCTTGAACTATGAAGTGAGCAACAATGAGTTGGGAAAGAGAGATTATTTTTTTAAACAATTTGTATGCACTACCATATCACGTTAGAAATTTGACATTATGATTATGAGATAATAGTTTTAAATTTAGATATAAATAGAAATTTTTATATAATTATGATGACTAACTCCCTCTAATTTTAACCAGGATGTTTGTCGAATCTTGCAAGCGCTTGCGTATAATGAAAGGGGCAGAAGCAATCGGACTGGGTAAGTATTTTACAATATAACGTGGAACTCATACAGAGGCAGACTCCTGTACATACTAAATTTGCACATAAATTTTTTAAAGTAGTAAAAAAAATATTTTTGAACTGATTTTTTTTGTGTGATATCTAAACATTTTAATGATCCCATATAAAAAAAATCAGTGCAATATTTTTTTTTGTTATTTTTAAAAAATCGGTCAAACTTTCGCTGCTTTTAAGTATTTTAAAAGCTGCGAAAGTTTGAGCGATTTTTTAAAAATAGTAAAAAAAAGTTTTTTTCAGTTGATTTTTTTCACATGGATCCGTTTGAAATGTTTAAATATCATATAAAAAAAATCAACTCAGAAATATATTTTTTAATATTTAAAAAAAATTAGTTTGCGCCAACACGTGTGCAAACTTATTGTGCACATGACTCTCTCTCTCTCTCTCTCTCTCTCTCTCTCTCTCTCTCTCTCTATATATATATATATATATATATATATATATATATATATATATATATATATTGTTCATTTATATTAAATGAAAACCTATAATTGAATTTCAGCACCAAGAGCCATGGAGAAATGCAAGAACAGAAGCTGAAGTAGAAACCCCACCGCGGCCTGCTCTTTTGATCTTTGTGGTCACCCCAAAACATAAACAATCAAGTGACAAGGGCACGAGATGGATTGAGCAGGGTGATTGGTTAATTATATATCTGTAGTATTTATATATGCATGGCTTGATATTTTTATTAAGTAGTGTGAGATATTTGGTTATTTCTTATGGACATATCCAAACAATAATCTCTTGTACCCGAAGGTTTGGTGTTGCTTTGCTTGTTCTTGTCTAGGACTAATAATGGTTTGCTTAATAAGGTACTAGCTCCTTATTACATATACATGTGCAAGTGTCTATATATATAGCTGCTAATAATGCATTTTATATCACGGTACATGTTATGTTTCCCTTGAACTATATGTTGGTACAATTAACAAAAAGTTCATGATTTATTTTCATAATTTTTATAGTTCAACCTTGAAAACAAAATAAATCTTATTCCCCATATAGTGCTTCAATCCAAAAATTGTAATATTAGTTGTGCATAGTTGAATAACTGCTTATGAGAACTTTGTATTAGGCTCGTCACAAAAGTGTGCTGAAAGTAACTCGAAGTACAAACGTGAAATGTCATTGATGTGGCGGTTGATGCGGAACGTCAAGTGCTCAAGTGTTCACAAATACTGTTAATATAGAGTTTGTAATGTCACTATTATTTTTTAAATATGAAAATGAAATGATTTAAATATTAATTTTTAAGAACTAATCCATATTTAACCCTTGTATTTTCCTTTCTCATTATGAGATTTTTTTTATAGTATGCAATTAATGTTTTTGCTCAATAAGGTACAAGCTTGTTTTACATACATAGAGATGCTAATAATGCAATATTATTATAAGGTACATGTAATGCATGTCTTCAATTATATATTCTTTTTCGGTTATGGGATTGTTCAAGTACGCAATTGGAGGTGATCAATGAGTAGTGGATATGTTGGATGACCTTTGTACAGCTAGGGGGCAAGATCATGTGCGTGTCAATAGAGCATTTATTGTTTGGCCATTTTGGTTGGTTAGTTGCTTTATTTTTTATTTTGTTCATATACTTATAAAATGAAGTGAAGTTCCATGCAAAATTTGTGGCCACTATAAAACGAAATAAAGATAAGTTGGAGCAGCAAAAAAAGGAATCCATTATTCGTTTGAACAGTGACTATGATATGGTCCCTTACATTGATTGCCATTAGTATGACTGGAATTCAGTGATGGTCATAGTGGTTTCTGGCACTGCAAGTTGCAATATGATAGTATTGCATTCCATCTCTCTCTCTCTCTCTCTCTCTCTCTCTCTCTCTATATATATATATATATATATATATATATATCTCTCTCTCTCTCTCTCTCTCTCTCTCTCTCTATATATATATATATATATATATATATATGAGAGAGAGAGAGAGAGAGAGAGGGGATCACAAGTGGACCAAAAGAATGAACTTTTTAATGGACTTAACAAAAAAGACTAATAACCCATTAATTTTAATTCCTTGGTGTAATGGGTCCACGCTAGTGACACCCAATAACCGAGACTTATTAGTCTTTTTTGTTAAGTCCATTAAAAAGTTCATTCTTTTGGTCCACTTGTGAACCTCTCCCTATATATATATATATATTAGCAGATGTCCGAGTTGAAGGCACGACGATAAATTTGTTCTCATGATAAAAAAAAATAAAAAAATAAAATATTTAAAAAATTTAAATTAAAAAAATTTTAAAAACTTTAAAAAAAAATCTAAATTAAATTATTTAGAATTATTTCCCTTTTTAAAAAACAAAAACAAAACCCTTTTTATTAAAATAAAAAAAATAAAAAAACACTTTAACATGACATTTCATGCATGGACATGAAAGAGGAAAATATCATACATCCAAAAAGTGAAAATATTTTTCAAAAAATTTCAAAAATCATGCTATCATATTATGTGTGTGTGTGTGTGTGTATATATATATATATATATATATAATAATGTTCTTGTACGGAGTGGATATGTGTCATCTGATGGTGAGTTCAAAAAAGAGAGACAGAGCGCCTATAATTTAACCGATAATTTCTCGGTTCACCGTCAAGCGATGCATGTCCAATTCGCACTGTTAAATACGGGACAGTCCGCACAAGAGCATTATATATATATATATATAGAGAGAGAGAGAGAGATCCAATCTTTTTAAAACTTCGTAACCATGAATAAATAAATGAGATGCTTCTCGAAAAAAGAGTAGTGGACCGGAGAGATTGGGAAATTATGCACTTATGGTGAGATAGTGAGATTAAAATTAGAGTAAGTTTGAATTATTTTAGTTGTTATCTAAAGTTTTCTTTTAGTTTAGTAATGCTAATATATTAGTGTTAGAATGACACATTATGAATAAACCTATTTTTTTAAATCAGTAAAAAATTATATATTCGATCAAATTTGGTATACATGATCTCTATAATAATGAGAAGACCATTTACAAAAAATTTCATATAAAAATACAACTTGAAAGTTGTTGATTTGAAAATTTGACGAATACACACATTTTTAACTGTTGAAATTTGTGATCATCACCTCAACCTTTTCCAAGTTAAATTTTTGGATGTAAATTTTTATAGATGATCTTCTCATTATGGAAATCATGTATATCAAATTTGGCTGAAAAATATATATTTTTTACTATTTTAAAAAAATGTGTGTTCACTGGAGAGCCTCTCTCTCTCCTAGAGAGGGGGAGAGAGAGAGTTACAATAATTTTATAACTTTTGTAACCACAAATTAATAAATAAAATGCTTCTAGAAAAAGAGCAGTGGATTGGGAAATCATGGAATTATGGTGAGATAGTGAGAATAAAAGTAGAGTAAGTTTGAATTATTTTAGTTGTAATCTAATCATTTTATTTTAGTTTAGTGATGCTAGTAGTATATTAGGGTTAAAATGACACACCATCTGATAATTCGACATAATCTACATAATGTCTAGTGCCATTCAGTAGAGCCATAATGAATTTAGGTGTTTAATGGGTGGACTCGCTAAATGCAATAATAGAATTATTTAGGTTTGATTTTAGCTATTTAGTGAAAATACGCAACACGACTCGTTAATATGTGATTTGAACATGACAAGGTAGACAAAAAAGATGGAATGACCGGGTTTGGGTGGGTGCGATATAGACACGAACACGATAAAATTTGACACAAAATCGATAAGACATGATCAGTTCTCACCCCTATTGGTGTATCACACTAATATATTTTTTCCAATCTATGTAACAACTCCAATGATTGTTGACACTTTTAGTATGTATGATATGTGTAAAGTAGGTGTATCACACTAATGTTAATATTTTTTTATTAATGTAAATAATAAGTTTTTAACTTCCTAAGAATATTTAGAAAAACCTTGATGATGGGTAAATCCTCAGGGAGATGGAAAAAGAAAGAAAAGGATACGGGGAGATACATTGAATGTCAACGTGTTGACCACAAGTCATTTGAGAGTGTCCCGTAGAATAAGAAGGGAAACAATGAGGTTAAGGCCTTGAATGTCACCCTTAGTGACAGTGACTCGAACTCAAACAATAATAAGTATTTCATTAAGTGCAATTTCACCGTGTTCACCGCCATCTAAGACGTGTCAAGTCATACGTCTTCTCGTTTTAAAGGAAAACTAGAGGATGATGTCGTAGATTCACAATTCATGAGCTCCTAAGATGAATAAGATGAAAGTGCAGATAGATTAGGGTGGTTGACAAAAAAAACTTTGAGATTTATGATATGTCCCTTAAGATAGAGAACGTGAATCTTTGGATTTTCACTTAACTTATAAATTGTGAGAAGAATATTTGTGATATAAAGGACAATGGATCACTTGTGAGCCATTTGAGGGCTTATGAAGCTACTATAATTGAGAAGCTAAAGTAGGGAATCAAAGCGCAAAAGTTCTTGTATGATGAAATCGCTAGCCTAATAACAACACTTCTTGAGTCTTCCTATGCTTGAAGTTTGCTAGAAGATAAGAATTCAAGGTGAGGTTGACCTAAAATTAAGATCCAAGAAATTAGGGAAAATGATTCTTGGACCATCCCAATCCTCAAAGGATGAAATCGCTATTGGCTATCACAAGACTTGGAAGTCAAATTCAAAAAGTGAGATTGTATTTACCAAAGGGTAAATGAAGACACTCACTTGTATTCAACCTAAGAATATTCCCAAGCTGAAGAAGAACACCATAAATCGTACGTTTGCACTTATTATCGTAGGAATGGTCCCCTTAGAAATTTTTGTTCTTCATTTAGAGTGATACTTGTAGAACCCTTGATAGATAGAAATTTCCTTGCTTGGTTATTTTAGTATGAATATTTATCTATCAATTTTTTCTTGAAGTATCTACACAATACACAGTAAAAACTAGTATAATGACAAGATAAAGATGACAATCCATGCTCTTAAATAAGAGAGAAGTCAAATGAAACTACTAAAAATTATTTTCATATTTTAAAATTTATTTTTCGAGGGTTTTTTATTTAACTAAAATAATGAACTAATATTAAGTGATAAAATAGAAAGCTAGGGTAAAATATCAAGTCTGTAAATGTATATGAGAGAAGTCAAAGGGTGGAATTAGCTACTTAATTCTTTTGCCTTAATTTCCTAATTTTTTTTATTTAAAATGGCCCAGTATAATTATTGAACTCATTACTAAACTCTTGTTACTACTAGTGATTTTAATAATTAGTTTTAAAATACAATTATTTTATTTTATAAACTTTTTTAAATGATGATTTCTAAATTTTCTAATAATTATTTTGCTAAGAATAAATATTCAATGTCATTTTTCCTACCGTGAAAAAATTAATTTAGATTTGGATAATATCAAGATACAAAATATAGTTTGAGAAAAGTCTATTTCTAGCTTAATTTCAATCATATTATCTATTCTGAAATTATTATTTTCACTCGAAAATAAATTCATACTTTGTTTACTCATGAACTAAAAGGATTAAAGTAATAATGATGGTATTTAATTGGGCATACTAAATAAATAATTATTTAACTAAGATTTGGAAATTAAATTTATTATTCCACCCCTTAAATAGGGATTTTAGCCAAACATTTGAAAATGAACACAAACAGAGTATTAATGACCCCATTAAGGCAAATACACAAGATTGTGAGATAAATAATATTTATTATCAAGTATCATAAACACTAAAAATATTAGTCCCAATACAAATATGAGAACAAGAGTACCTTTTATTATCAAAATGGTTCGTAGAAAATTGTCTCCAATAATTTCAAATTTTACACTCAATAATATAAAATACTAGGTCCTTCAATATTTTTGCCTCGCAAAATATCTCTCGCTCACTCTCAACTCACTAAAACTATAAAAGAAGAACTAAATTATAATAACACTAAACTACTCCTAAAATTACAATACAAAATAAATCAAAACTTGGAGCTCTCAACTCTCCTCTGTCTAGACTCCCCCTCCCCGTTTCTGAATATCTTTGCATATATATATATATATATATATATATATATATAAGAGGGTGTGAGAGAGAGTGAGGGACATCTGAGTTTATATATATAAAAGGGAAATGAAGTGTGGTAAAAACAAAAGGGGGGACCATGGGTTGGAAAAGGTCAGGATATGTCTCACCTTGGGTTTGAAATGGGTTAACTCGGGTTGAGTTTGTTGGGGACTGAACTGGGTTTGGGGTCTTAAGTCGGGTAGGGGCAAAATAGGACAGGTAAGGGCTCGGGTTGGAAGGTTGTCGAGTTGGAGGGGTAAGACTGTTGGGTATGGTGTGTAACACTCTACCTATTTTAATTACTGTTGATTTGTCTCTTACTAAAATAAGAAAGGAGTATCATCTAGTTGATTCTTAGCATCACTGTCGAATTTCTTTTACTAACTACCTATTAATTAAATAAGCTGGAGCCATATTTTTAATCTTATTATTACACGAAACATGAACCATCCATACATAAATCATATGAAACAATACTAAATGATAAATCACGTCCAACAGAATTCTAAATGCATAATAATTACTGGGTGTCGAATAAACCATCGGTCACCATAAATTTGATACAAATATCCAAAATGAAATAAATACACTACACCAAAATGGGAGATTTGTGAGTGCTGTTAGCACTCACAAATGACCTTTATAACTGCTATTTACAGTCATAATTTAAGGGGTGACAAAAGAAAATTTATAACTCCTAACAGTAGCCACAATTTTTTATAACCCCTATGGGGTTGTGACTGGTGAACCCAATTTGTAACTGCTATTCGTAACTGCTCTCAGCAGTCACAAATATAACATTCGTAACTGCTCACAACAGTTACGAATGTTATATTTGTGACTGCTGACAGCAGTTACGAATCATATATTTGTGACTGCTGTTAGCAGTTACAAAATTAATAGTAGTGACAAATTTATGACTCCTATTAGCAGTTACAAAATTAAATTTGTTAAATGTTGTAAAAGCTATTACAAATATCTTTATATTTTCCCAAAATGATGAAATAATGAAAGTAAAATAAATATCATGATAACAAGTCTAAAATTTTTGACAACATTTCATTTATATTTCTCATATTCCAAATATCCAGTACACATAAAACTTGTTTAAACTTAATTTAACATCAAACAACCCCTAAGTGGGCGCCAAGTACAAAATGAAAATAGAATAAAAAATAAAATAAAAAAAATAGCGACACAACAGTTCGATGACATGGAATGTCATGAACATGTAACAAATCATTCTAAATCTAGACCAGTAGTCACCACGCAGTGGATGCGATTCGTGAAGTCTAGGTATATCAGCCGTGGGGGGTATTGATGCGGTGACATCCTCCTTCGTGTACTCGGAGTATGCCTGTTGAGCAAGTTCAATGGACTCAAATTTTTTGAATACGGCGCCTCGGTATCCATTAACTTGTGCTTGTGTTGCTTGCCATGAAGTGTAAACACCTGGATTTAGGCCTTTGAATACTACGTATGCCGGGTATGCCATGTGTATGCCTGCAAATAATAAAATGTGATTGATATTAATATTCTTGCATATTTGAACAACTTTAAGAATATAAAGATATTCACAATTCAGCTTAAAGAGGAAGTCTTTTGGAGTAGTTCATTTGACTATAGAGAAGGATAAAGTATTTCTTGAATATTTCAGACTAAATAGACTGCATCTAATTTGTTAACTGGTATACATCATCAGAATCTGATAAATAAAGATAAGAGCAACAAATTAATATAGACAAAAAAAATCTCAAACCCAATAAATCCCCTGCTTAGCCCACCCAGTTAACCAACCCAATTAATCCACACACCCCCTAAGCGCAACCTAATCACTTTGATATTTTTTCCAGCTAAATAGGACCTAGGTGAGGCGTACATCCACTTTACTAGCGCCTAGGCGGTGGCAAATACACTGAGAACATTGATTAGGGCTGCTAATTAGGTGGAGGGCACAATAGAAATTACAGGTAGAAATTAGGAATAGATAGTATCTAGTCAATAGAAATACAAGAGGGAGGTAGTGTTTTAAGTCTTATTAAAAAAAACTTTCCAACAGCTACAGCCATACTGACTATTGACTTAGGCTATATTAGCTCAAAATTCACATGATTTAATAATTGGGAGGCCAATTGTATTTAGGAAAGGCTTAATAGAGTCTTGATTAATCAACGCTGGTTGGATATATTCCCTTCAGCCACTGTTAAGACCTTAAATCACCCTCCTCTTTTGGTCTTTTTCTGCAATGTTAGTGACAAAATTATCAGGCCATTTTAATTCCTTAATATGGGGTGTAACCATAAAGATTTCCATACAGTGGTACAGAAGTCTTGGGATGTTCTTATTGAAGGAATCCATCTGATTATCTTTGCTCAGAAGTTGAAGCATCTTAAAATATCTCTCAAGGAATGGAACAAAGATAAATTTAAAAACATCTTCCAATAAGTGGCCAATACATAAAATGATTTGGTGAAAAGAGAAGTTGAGTACTCAATGTACCCCAATCAGTAAAATAGAGATTTAATGCAAGAATCAAAAGTAAGATTGAATTAGGCTTTATTGTGTGAGCAGTAATATTGGAGTAAAAAAGCTAGATTGAACTGGAATATAGATGGTGATGGAAACTCTAAATACTTCCATACTGTAGTTAATAATTTTAGAATATATATGTGGATTCATAAGATCAAGTATGATAAAGGAGTTTGAGTTGACTTAAATACTAAACTGAAGGAAGTGTTTGGTGATTATTTAAAAAAAGTGTTGCAAGAAGAAAGAATTGAATATATTCATTACATGTTGGAATTCCAAACATTGTTAATGAAGAAAGAATTGAATATATTCATTACTCAAGGAAGCACTTGATACCGATATACATGACATAATCATGAAGGAAATAGAGATGTAGAGTTACATCCAGGAGTGCGAACGTGAGGTCGCTGAACGTGAAGCTGCCTGGAAAGCCGAACTCTCTCGTCGCGAGGTGGAGATTGCCCAACAAGAAGCAGGGTTAAAGGTGGAGAAAGAAAACCTTGCGAAAGATAAAAGTGTGCTGATGGGAACTACATCAAATCAAGATAATCAAGATGAAGCTCTTGAAATAACCGTGAGTGGAGAGAAGTACCACTGCCTCAGGTTTTCAAAGACAAAGAAATTAAGCATTCCAAGGATGGAAGTAGAAAGCGTTACACTTCTGACCATTGATGATGTTATCAAGAAAATTACACCATGCCAGCTGCGGATTGATGATTATTTTGAATGCATCGGTTGTGTACATTACATGTATCAAACATTTTTTTTACAAATTAACAGGTTTTCCTTGGTCTTGTGATCCATTTTATTGAAAAATGAATGACTCGGAGATCGATGTAAAAAAAAATTCTCAGCAACCATGGGACAAATATAGGATTTGTGTATGCTTTCTAGAGGTGTTTAATCCTCCTGACAGTGGCCTTATTTGTTATTCCTATAGTATTCCAATAGATCAGATTAATCATTGATAAAGAGAAGGAGATAAGTGTTTGTTCCTCTTAGTGATATTCTGCCTTAAACATGTATAGAGCACTATTCGTATTTCAGAGTATCTACGGTGGCCCGTGGCAACACAAACAATAATTTTAACTCACCGCTCAAATTCTGTTGTGTTAATTTCATGCATTTCCTAATAGTAATGGACTAGACTATATTTTTGGGTTTATGTAGGCTTGCTGCTGTTGTATTATGATTGATATGAATAAATTGACTTGTTTAATTTAAAAAAAGAGGATTCCCCGAGCATCAGCTAGTGTTGTGGCCTTTGGTATGGGGCTGTTTAGTGGGAAAGGAAATCATGGACCAGGGTGTAATCGAGCTTTGGCAGCTACTAGTGAAAACTAATTGTGAATTTTTGGTGACTAACTTATATCCAAAAAAACCCATTGTGAATTTGGGGGAGTAAATACTTATAAAATCTACACATGTACTCATTAATAAGTAAATATCCCATCACAAAGTAAGGAAATTACGCATAATTAATCGAAAAACTGAGTGAAACTTACAGTCGCAGCTCAAATTTTGTAATCGCTCAATTACTTTAAGATCGTTATTCAATTGTTAAAGTCACACTCTAGCTTCCAACGTGATTTCTCTAGCTCCAGCTACAACACCTGAATAAAATAATCAAAAATAATATATTTCGGGTGAATATACTTGGAATTGGAGGTTACATAGTGGCCTTTAGTGTCAGATCTATTTTTCGGACTTTATTTATTATTCTAGAACATTGTAGTACACCATTTAAATACACTGAAATTAACAGTCCGACAAATATTTTCATATTTCTTCCCTCAATTTGTTTATGACACTATTTATTATGTACTATCATCTTTTGTTCATATCTAGGTTCCTTACATACAGGACAAGCCCGTTTGTCCTTGTGCTCCTTATAGTATAAAATGTAGTCATACTTGCAGCAATGAATTGATTTGTATTTCATACCCAAACCTTTCAAATTACCCTTCATGATCGGATAATTGATTGGCATTGTATTTTTTTGGGGGGGATCAAATCTTTTGCCCAGAGGAGTATTGCCGTCACACTTTTTCCCGGCAAGCCAAATTTGCTCTTTAAGTTGTGCAACCCAACCATGGCATATAACTTTGTGTGGTCGGGGTTGGAGTTATGGTATAATGGTGTTGCGGCTGCTGCTTTTAACCGTATATAATCCTTAACTTGGTCCGTATCATTGCTAACATGATCCTCACATCCTAAAGCATTCCCTATACTATCTTGCTTTTCTTGTGCTGCGTGCACTTCATACGTATCATTTATGAGATCGTTTAACCTAGCATGTACTAACGGGTCACCATTTGTGTGAACGGTTTCATGGACAAGTATTTCTTCTGGAATATACTTAAATTCCCTCTCCCCATGGAAATGCCAAAACGTGTAGTCAGCTTGCATACCCCAATGAAACAAATGTACTTTTACATCTACTCCTTTCAAGCGTTTACCATTTTTACAACGATTGCACGGGCATGGGATAATATCAGTTTCGAGATTCTTCGTTGCATAATTCACAAAGTCTTTAACCCCATTAACGTATACTTGCCCCACTCTAAAAATTTCACCCATCCATTCTTTATATTGTGGAAACCCCATTAATTCTATAATACAAACAAATAGAAACTCAGTAAATTATAAAACTAAATGAAGTTTGAGCTGATATTTAGAACATAATCTCTGGTTTATCATTGCATTAATACTATCATTGCATTAAAACTCACCGGAAAACCCGACCAAGCACAAAACGTCGAAACTTCAACGAGCACAAAACAATTGTTATTTAATTAATTTTTAGATAAAATAAATATGAATAGTATAAAATGATTATTGAAAAAATCTAACATATTCCCAAACAAGATAATATTCAAAAAACGAAAGAGGTTAAACGATGTGTAGATATACTCACAACAAAACAATCAGATTAGATTATATTTTGTCTAGAGAACGTTGATCACAAAGCTCGGGGAAAACTCGTAATATTAAAAATTCATTTGATTATATTTTGTTAAAAAAATATAATGTCTAGAGTTTTTGAATAATATTTTGTCAAAAAAATGACCTCAATACAATTTCTAGGGCTTATTAACATAAAATACAATTTGTATATAGGTTACACTCATAAACACACATATAAACAGAAATCTATACATACACATACATGCACACACATGTAAACATAAATCTATACATACACATACACACACACACACACATATAAACAGAAATCTCTACATACACACAAATATACACACATACCCACACATAATAAGAATCGAAATGCGCACACACACAATGAGAATTGAAATTAGGGCTTTAGACAGAAATTAGGGCTTTAGATAGTAAAAATACCCAAAAATACACCTTCACAATTAAGAAATTAGGGTTTGATTCAACGATCGAAATGCGCACACACCCAATGGCTTCTTCACCGATCGAAATGCGCACACACCCAAAGTCTTTAATTCGGGCTTCACGTACAGATCGAAATGCGCACTTGTATTTGGTTGATTTCACAAAAGTACAGATAGAGGTTTTGACAAATGAAAGAGAGAGAAGAGGGCGGGAGCTCTTCACGTACAGATAGAGGGAAATTAAAGTAGGTGAAAAATTTTGTGACCACTAATAGCAGCCACAAATTCGTGACAGCTAATAGCAGTCACAAATTGAGTTTAAGATCAAAATTTGTGACTGCTGGGAGCGGTTACAAATTTGTGACTGCCAATAGAAGTTACAAATTAAGTCTTAGACGAAAATTTGTGACCGCTAATAGCAGTTACAAATTTTTGACCGCTAATAGCGATCATAAATTAAGTCTAAGACTAAAATTTGTGACTCCTCATAGCAGTTATAATTTTGTGACTGCTCATAAGAGTCATAACTTATGTCTACTAATAAACTTGTGAGTGCTTGTGACAATTATAAATTTGTGACTGCTTATAGGAGTCACAAATTAATTATATGGTAACATTTGTGACTCCCATTAGCGGTAACAAACTAATTTACTCAAATTTTTTTTAACCAATTAATTTTATCACCCCTAATGGCAGTCACAAATAATTTTGTGAGTGCTCCCGGGAGTGACTAGTTTGTCACCCCTATCGACAGTCACAAAAAGGCAGTCACAAAATTAACATTTTGGTATAGTGATAAAATGAATAACACTAATGTCTGAATAAAAGGGCGACATGACCAATTGATAACTGAGATGAAACCTTGTCTAGGAATCAATAAATAAAGCGGCTACACTGAACTCTGCAAGCCTCCACATTCGTAACAGCTACGCATCCCCGGAATGAGTGATCATCTATTGCGTCCCTGTGACTGAACACCTAAAAGTTTTTGGGAAATATTTTTGACAGAGGTGAGAGCCCAAAATATTTTGAAAATATTTTCAAGCGATTAAAATACAGTAAATAAATATGCATAAGCTTTCCATTATTAAGCTGGTGTCACACTCTCGTGAGATACACCCTCACCTCTCAACTAGTTATGCTACCCCACCTAACTATCCTTGTTACAAATTTCGCTATCACACTATTCTAACCCGAGTACTTATTAACTTTGATTCATAAGTTGTTCTACTCATAGAATATATAACATTCACACTTGTTATATGTGTAATATATCAACACTTTATGTATTTAACCCGTATATAATTATTTACTCTATTATATACGTACTAGTATAGTACAACAATCACATATATATCGCGTACAATAACCATCTGTTTGAGTAATAACTCACCGGATGCTTTCTCTAAAATGCTATCATATCCCAAGTATACTCAATCTGACCCGGTTACCATAATTCGGTTAGCTCACACCAAAATATGTAATAAAATCGTAACGTAGTGGAGGTGGTCATAGTCCCCCGAGAGTGAGACTGAATCATACCCAAAGCATCTCACCTCGAAAATAAATTACACAATAAAATACCGAGTGCTATGACCTTGGTATTTTACTCTCTCTGCATTCACTAGCTAATGGATTCACCCACATCATGTAACCTCCTATGATAGCATTACAGGAGTATGTTTTCACATAAATATCATACACATAGATTATTCTTATTCATATAATCTCTCTCTCTCTCTCTCTATATATATATATATATATATATGTATATATATATATATATATATATATATACAAATGTGGCTAAACCGTGCCAATCGCTCAAAGCACTAGCGTACTATCCAAAGTCTACACCCCGACTCTTGTATTAATTAAATTCTCCCATTCATTAAATAATATAACTTTTTTCTCATTACATAATTCTATCGGACTCTCCCAAGAAGTTATAATTGCATAAATCGAAATTCACTCTATTCGTTCAATCTCCTATACCCCGAGTATTAATATTCCATAAATACCCTACGTACAAGTATATCGAGCTAACTCTCATTTACTCGAAATTTCTTTTAATGAACATAATCTCCAGATGTAATAAAAATCATTAACTTAACCTCAATATAATCAACTATGCATTCATATTAACTAAAGGAATATATCCACAAGGTTTTGTAATCATCCAAAACATAATCATACCTAAGATAATATCCATCCCTAGATTACCAACTAAAGATTTTTATCTCGCACACCTTTTCATATAAAAATCAGAACTAATTCAAAAAACAAATGAGGTCGGTGCCCACATGATCGTAATAAAAAGGTCTACAATTTCATATTTTGGATAAGTAGGTAAATCGAACCGGTTCGGTCAGGGGGACGAACTGGTTTTTCTTGACAGTCAAAACGATGCAACTTTGATTTCAGGGAACTCCAACCTATATTCTTCCCCAAAAATGATCCAAAACTCTTCCAAACCTTCCCCAACATCCATTAGAACACATAAAATATAACAGGACATAAATATGATGATTCTAGCACTTCTAAATCATCCTAACATCAAAGATTGAACTAATATTAATGATTAAATCTCTCAACTAAAACCCAAAGTTAAACCCACAAATCTAAATTTAGATTAAATCACTCTCTACATCTCATCAAAGTTAACTTACCTAGCGGTTATAAGTCATCTAAATTTATTAATTCATCATTTAAATTAATTGAATAATGAGGGAGACAAATTAAATCCCCAAATTCCCTTTTTTGTATGAGAAAACCCTTCTTAAAAATAATTTTCTACACCTGCTATGATATGAACACGAATTCTACACATAAAAGTCAGACCAAGATAACCACTTGCCTTATACGATTCGTAGGGTCTGAAATTCCATTGGAGAAGATGAATTGCTCCTTGAAGTGGCTCTCCAACTCTCTTTTTCTTCTTCCTTCTTCACTTTTACCTCTTTCTTCACCTGGTTAGGGCTTAGAATTGTGTTTAGGCTGACTAAAAACCTTAACCCTAGATTAAATATTGTAAATCCCTAAATTAGGCTACGGGCCAAGCCCAAATGACTCTAATAACCCCCGTATGAGCTCGGTTATGTCTAAAAAGGCCCTTGGACCTAATTACTACACCGAGTACACTATTCCGACTATCTCAACCTATTCGGAGTCAACCGTGACCTCAAAATTTCCATTTGAGTCATTATATAATATTTTCGTATCTCGATCCCAGATAGTCTACATGCGACACCTGGTAGAGATAAAATATTATCGCGTCACTATCACTCGCTATGACGTATAAATAATTATTTATTATTTGCTTAGTAATTTTATTCCATAAACATTAATCATTATTTATCCTCATTAATATCTTATTCACATAATACTTAATTCAATTAAATTGCGGCACACATGTAATTTAAAAATAATCGAATTAATTAAATTTTAATTGCTCAGAATTACGAAAGTGTTACATACTTCCCCCCTTACAAGAGAATTTTGCCCTCGAAATTAGGATAAGTCGGGTACTTAAAAGCTTCGGATAATTTCTCGTATGACATCCATCTCTACTCAAAGTCAATTTTGTTATGATGTTCCTACCACACTTCTACTAACGGTATCATTTTATTTACCAATTCACTTTGGCGACTGTAAAACTCATTACAATTTACCCCAACACTTTCCCTTACGATGAGCCTATACATTAATGTCTATAATATTTCCTCTACTGGGGAAGGCCTCAACATTTCCATGTGTTAAGTCCTTTATTTACATACTATTATGTTCAACACCAGCGTTTCCACGTCCTTTCATCTCGAACGATACTGAAAAATCCTTCTAACTAGGGCACCCACACACCCTATATCCGGTGCATATTTGCACAATTTATACCCAACTCCACTAGCCTTAAATCATAAAATAACTCTTAACTCATGATTTTATCCACATATACGTGCAACAACTAAAGTACTAACTTCATGTTCTAAAGACGACACATCTCTCAATTCTCGACTCTTACTAAGGTTCATGTGTGGGACATCTCGCAAGCGAAATCCAAATAAGGAACCCCCCGATACACTACTACATAACATCCTATCGCTTAAGGAGTAATACAACACTGCTCCATTACTATCACTAAGTCCTTATAACTAAATCAATAACGAGCTAAATCTCTCCGCCCGATCGTAAGTCCAAAATACCCTGAATCACATCAGTAAAAAGTCCATACACACCGGGATCAAATGTAATGAGAAAACTATACTCTCTGAAGTCTACTATATAATACCATATATATACAGGCTTGACCCTTTTTCAGGTGATACCTTACAAAATAATATATCTTACTTTGGAACAACGAATACGATAGTCTTACTATAACTGTCCATTATCTATCAAACCCTCAGTATCTAATCACTACTTATGTAGACACCACTTTTTAGGACCCCCTAAGTCTCTCTTTAGGTCCCTATCACCTCCCCAATTCACTACAAAACATAGGTCGTACTCCAAGTACCGATCTAGAGGCCACCAGGAACTCTCAGGCCTCATTTGACTCCGGTCAACGCTATCTTGAGAGCGAAAAATCAATGAATCTTCGAAGGGCTCTAAATACTCTTTCTAATGGTCTGCCTTATGTGCAAATCGTCATAATAGTTCAAACGAATGAACCATTTTACTACCGAAAACCAATTTGGAGACCACTAAGCAATTTGACCTCAATCGACTCCACCATCAGAGCGAAAGCTCAATGGATATTTAAAGGTAATGGAAACCCCTTTCCAACGATCCTCCCCTTGTACAGAATGGTATAACCATTCGGACGAACGATTCATTTCCCATTGAAAATTGATCTGGAGTCCACCGAGCAATCCCCGGATCCGTTTGACCAATGTCAAATCCTCAAAGGTCACGGAATAACTATCCAATGTTCTTCCCCATACACGAATCAGTCTTACGTTACGGACGAACGACCCATTTTACTCCGAAAGGTCCCCAGACACCTCTGGCCCCCATTTGGCCAAAGTTAACTTTTCAAACCGAGAGAAGCTCTTTGAAACATCAAAATTCCTTGCTTAACCCTTCCAACGGTCTGTCCCGTAGACGATTCGGACTTATAATTTGGACGAACGATCCGTTACCCTCCGATGATCTTCCGTCTAAAGGACTAACATGCACTTCTGAGCCCCGTTTGACCCAAAGTCAACTCTCGAAACTGGGAGAGGCCCAATGAATCTTGAAGGTATCTAAATTACCTTTCTAACAGTATGTCCCATACACGATTTAGATTTATGGATTGCGTTTTACATCCATTTTTCTGAAAAAATCTGTACGAGACTATCGATTAGAAGGTCCATTTCCCTGCCAATCGGCAGTGTGTCCAGGGTCACCCGTCAATTGGACGGTCTAGGGGTATGTCGATCTGTAGTCCCCCTACCCTATAAAAGGAGGGCATGATCTCACTCCCAGAAACACCTCAGATCCATCAATATTATTGATCTCAGCAACATTCTCTTGCAATCAACGAAGTTTCCTTGTGTGAAATTCTTTTTAATCTTTCATCCACTACACCAAATCCTGCGAATGGTCACGCCCAGTGGGTCACGGCCCAAGTTCGTGACCAGCTGGTCGCGGACTTGGGCCGTGATCCATTCAATATTTGGCGTGACCATATTTATTATTACACTAAATTATCGATGCTCTAGAAGTGGTCACGGACCAAGTTCGTGACCACGGTGGTCGCGGTCTTGGGCCGTGACCAGGTCGTGACCATCTTGGCGCTAAACTCGCGCCAAAATTCCCTCCAAGCTTGGTCGCGGAGGGGTCACGGCCCAAGTTCATGACCGATGGCATGACGAAGAAGATAGTACACACATTAGGGGTCACGACTTAGGGCCGTGACAATTTCTTGGTGTGGGTCACGGCTATGGGCCGTGACCATACCTCATTCAAGCAATAGGGTTGATGAAAAAGGGTTGCGTATCACTGATTGAGGGTCACGGCTATGGGCCGTGACTATTTCTTGGTGTGGGTCACGGCTATGGGCCGTGACCATCCTTCAATTCAAGGTCTGAAACTAGTCATGCATGGGGGTCACGGTTTTGGGCCGTGACCATCCGCGACGAAGCTTGGAGGGAATTTTGGTCGCGCATGGGGGTCATGGATGTAGGCCGTGACCATTGGCCATTCATGTAGCAGCAGCAAGGTTATGGGTTGCGAGGTGGGTCGCGGCTGATGGCCGTGACCATGTAATTCCTAAAAAAAATGCACTTTAACATTTTACCCCTTTCATTTTCATTTACCCGCTTCTCTCTCTCTCTCTCTCTCTCTCTCTCGTCAAAGACAAAGTTGTAGCTTCTCTCTCTCGTCAAACACCGGTGGGTTTTCTCTATCTCTGGTGCCGACCCCTGCTGCCACCGGTAAGGTTAGCTTACTTTAATTTCTATTTTGATTTGTTTGATGCGATACATATATTTGAATGAGGGTTATTGGTTTTTTGATTTCAGTTTCATGAGATACAATCATATATATCTGTTTTGATTTTTGTTTGATGAGATACAAATACAGATACTTTAATTTATGTTTTGTTCTTTTATGTGTGTAATTGTATGTGTATGTATGTATAGATTTATGTCAAAAAAATATTAGGGTTTAAGTAAACCCTAGATTGTATGTGTGTATATATAGGTTATGTCAATAAACCATAGATTGTATGTATGTATTTTTTTTGGCAAAATATTATTCAAAACTCTAGAAATTATATTTTTTTGACAAAATATAATTAAATGGATTTATAATAAGTAAAAAACCCTAGATTGTATGTATGTGGGTCACGGATGAGGGTCGTGACCCGTCAGGGTATGGGTCACGACCCAAGTCCGCGACCATCTTCCATGACCCCTCTCGACCGTGACCCACGAAAATGGACAAAAATGGTCACGACCCAAGTCCGCGACCCACAGCTTTGGTCAGGGATTTTGGCCGTGACCAATCGCCAGTTTGGGTGTAGTGATCCCCATAATTTTCATACCCAATTTAGAGAATTCTCTCTCTCTCTCTCTCTCTCTCTCTCTCTCATCCAACAATTATCCCAACTTTTAACGTAGCTCATTAAGGATCAAGATCAAGCCTTAATTCTCCAAAGAAGGTCCAAATATCCTCCTCCTCTCTCTAAATTCTTTATTTTTCTATTAGTTATATAAATTATTAATCTAATTTTTTACTTTAGTTTATACACATTAACATCTCATCCTTTATTAGTTATATTGCACATACTTTATTTTCTATAGAAAACACAAAATAAAGAAAAAGAAGGTTACACCTTTAAATTCCAATGGGATTATCTATGATAATTTCTCAAAACTAAAAATACATTTTCTACACACACACACACGTAGAATAAACTCCCGTTTGAATCTAATGGATAAACCCCACCCTTATTCCACATGCGAACTACGATGGCTTTACAGGCTACGTAGGCGTTTCGGGCTAAAATCCGAGACTCGAGTCCAATTTTCCAATTTTCATCCTTTTTATTTTATCTATATATTATCCATATATACCATACTTGTGATTCATACTCGCGCATCTTATCTAACAAATATTATCGTTCCATTATAACGACCAATATCTCGATAAGCACATACATCATATTTTCTAATTATTATTTTGAGAGCATTCCTTTGGATGACATCCCTCTATCTTTTTCATGATATGAGTCGAACGAATTTAATTTCCTTTTATATATACACGCACACACATTTCACATTTCACATAGATCGAAAGGGCTGAATGGGTGACTAACACCTTTTCATTCCGTAACTTAGCCCCCCAACTGAAACTCTCATTCTTTTTGTGTTGGCTCAATTTTGAGACAAAATAATTTTTTTATTCTCCTACATTTTTTATTGATTAAAATATATTTCTTATAAACCATAAATCATATTTTTCTTATAATTATTTAATATATGAACTATTTATGGAAAAATACTTTGAATGTGTATTGTTATCTCAAATAACTTTTATCTTATTAATTATGAGTTTTTATTTTATTTTCGGAAATTTTAATTAATTTTTTAATATTTATATATTTTTTTCGATGTGTTAAAACTAAACTTTTTGATTAAAATATTTATTTTAATTAACATCTTTTAACACAACATTACCATGGCAGCGTTTTTCAAATCAGTTGAGTGAGTTTTGTTGACTCATTTTTTTTGAGCCGTTGGTTTTTGTGTGCAAGTGGTCTAATAACGTGTGGTTGTCGCTCTATCATTGGGTACCGATATGTCTCCTATAGTTTGAACTTTATGTCCTTAGTATTTATATGAGTTTTTATGCATGTACCCCTAGAATTGCGTCCATTTTTTGCCCCCAGCCGCCTAAGGGATTTTATCTTACTTTTGGTGGGTATAACGATCGGACTTGGTTGTTTTTTTCTTGGGCCTTATAATCTACGGTTTATTTTCTTTGAAGATAAGTTTTTTTATATTTCATCTTTTTCTCTCTCTAAAAGAGCTGCCGCATTTTTTTACTCTCCTTTCTCTCTCTTTCTCTTACATCTACTCTCTTTTACCATATACAATTTGATCTATACACCTATTTCTGTTCGAGAGTTAAATTTTTTTGGTGTAATGTATTGAGAGTTTAGGTTTTGATGTGGGCATTTGTGATATCTTCAAGCATTAGTGTTGCAATTTTTTTGGTTTTGAGAAACGAATTTGTTAGTTTTGGTTCGATTCACCGTGATAATATATATATATTTATTTATATATACATATATATACTGATATACATATATATGTATATTCATATCTATAGATCTCTTTTGTTGATCCAGTTATTTGGTGTGGAACTGAGTTCTTTGTTCAAATCTGTTAACGATTTTTTTAATCAATTATTGTTGGTTGTTGGTTTTAGATCGGTTTAAAACACCAACATATGGTTATGTTGATGTGTATATATTTATTCATATATAGTGTTTATGTTAGGAGTTTGGGTGTTAATATTTGGGACTTTGTAGATCTAATCATTTGGTTACTGAAATTTTCTTTTTGTTGTTTGTTTAAAACGGATTTGTTTACTCACGTTGGTTATTGTTAGTTTAAATCCGTAAAAAATATTTTTTTTGAAAAACTTCATCATTTTTTTAAAACTAGAGATTAAGTTGTTGGCTGTTTATCTGGGTATATAAACTGATTATCTAGGTTGTATTGATACAAGTTTATATATGCAGTTTTGTTGGATTTCTTTTGTTAAGAACATAGTTGTAACAATTTAATTTGATCTATACTTCGGGTTTTTGTTTTCTGAAACAAAGTTATTTAAGTTCTTTTAGATCTCTTTGATTATCCTTAAACCAGATTAAATCTTTTCATATTTGGATTAAGGGATGTTTTTATTTTAGTAGTCTGACACAATTTCTGGAATTTTATTTCCTATTTTCTTTGTGGTCAATTACACAAAACTGAATTTTTATTTGGGTTTATTTATTGCTGCTGAAAAATTAATTATTAAAGAGGACCTTGTGTGTGTCTAATGATTTAATAAATTTTTAATCACTTCATGCACTAGTTAAATCATTCTCTACTTATGGATTTTTATTTGTGTTGTATACAACTTCACTAATATCCTAGCATTGGGTGTGTAGTTGTGTGTGTGTTCCAAGTTGTCACTACCTTAGTTGTTTAGTAGATTCAGTTGTGGGGTTGTTTAGTTTGTGGCTTGGTGTACTTGTTTGTATTGGTCAAACTATTTCATTTACACTTGTATTGCTATAATCAGTACTTAAACATTGGTATTAGTGGACTTGGGCGTGTGAGTTGTCCTAGGACTAAAAGACACAAGGTTTTACATTTAGTTGCTTTCCTCGAGAACAAATATTGTGTTTTTTTTGCTTTTTCTCATCTCATTCTTAAAGGGTAATTTTATAGCAAGCATCACCACTTTTACTTACTAGTGTGCGTGAGTGTTTTTAATTTATAAATTACAATAGATTTTATATCAAAGAGTTAAAAGAGTTTTTATAACATAATACACATTAGCGTGACCCTTAGGTCTTTTCACGAACACCTAAACTATTGGTTTCGTAAGCATCGGTTTTCCTTTGATGTCGTTCTCCCGAGACGGTGACATGCTCTTTTGCCTATTTTGTGCAAAATAGGCTGGCGAAATTATCTCTTTACATCACCCCACATCGATGATGGACGAAGTGCTCCTAGAAAAGGGCGCGAGACCTTCTCTCCCTCTCCGAGTTCGTGCTCGAGCACCAGAAACCCTCGAGACAAGAGGAAAGAGCCTCTCAAAAAGGGAACGTATGGATACAATGGCGACTCCACTGGGGACTTGCCATAAGAGGGCTAGACTTTGTTTGCATGGGTGTTATCATTTTCTACTTGTGTGCGTATGCACCTACCTGTATGTTTTTTTTTCTCCTCTATTATTTCTTACATATATATACCTCATGTTCATATTACATTTCACTCACTCCTAACTCACACACTTGTAGATACGCTATACGTACACTTCACACTACACACATGTAGGATCACTTAGACCCATATATTGTATACACCACTTAGAATATCCATGCTTAGGTTCCACTAGCACACACCACCACTTATCACACTTATATCCATTCTTACTCACACTTATCACACACCACTTGTAGTTGATCCATGCTTAGGTTCACTACCACACACTCACTCATAAATACTCACATATCCATGCTTAGTATAATCTCCATGCTATATTTACTTTTTATGATACTTGTACATTCCTCCCCATTAGTATAGTTCTCATCATGATAAAAAATATACTCCATCCATAATATAATAATCAAGAATCACGCATTTTGCACACTACATCACCAAAGAGTATGGCTATTGACCAAAACTTTATCCCGAACTGGGAGGTCATTTTGTGATGGGAGCTGGTCCAGTAGGTCACAATTAGCCTAAGTAATATGACTCTCACCTTCTATTGGCTAAGTACCTTCGACGTATATCAAATGGTTCTCCCCGTATCGTACCGCTTGAGCAAAGTCATGACGGGAGGTATATCGCAGGAAACTCGTTCACGTACATTGAGTATATCGAATTTGCACTCACACATATTGTCCTCATGAGGTATATAGTGAGTCAATTCACGTACATTGAGGTGTATTAAATGAATTATCCACACGTAGTGATTGCCCTCAAAAGCAAGAGGTATATTGTGGAAGTCATGCCAATGGGGGGAACCTTTACACTAACCAAATAACTTTATACCCTCATATGGGCATCAAATCTAGGACACTCATATTTAGTTTTCCTGTTACTATCCGAAACTCTGCTGAAATACCAAGTCGACAAGTCGCCCAAATTTTCTGACGATTTCGTCATTTTCAAAACGGGTCCCTGTCTATGAACCTGTTAACAGGTCCAACCGTGTTTTACATATTTTTCAAACACAATTTTTCCATGCTCGGGTCCCATCCATCATTTCTTTTTACATGTAGGTAAACTTAATAAAAGTGAGAACATAATGATAATAATAATCATCATGCTGAGACCCTTCTCTCATTTTTTCTTCTTTCCTTACCAAAAGTGTCAAAATAACATTTTCTTTCCTTCTTTTATCAAAATACCAAAACAACATTTTCCTTTTATCATAAATGTTAAAAACATTTTCTTTTTCTTCCTACTTTTATCAAAATACCCAAAAATGTTGTGTCCTCCCTTTTCCAAAAATGTCAAAGACATTTTCTCCTATAATAAAAGTCTTACTCATTTCTTTTAAAAAATAAATTCAAATAACTTTCCTTCTCAGGTCGATCGGATAATCGACCCTTGGCCTGGCTCCCTATTGGCTTCGGTCTTCTATCGAACCGCCTCAAAGATGTGTCAGTTCTCCTAATACTTCCTCCAAGTCTGGAATCCGCTTTCACCCTCTTTTTATGGAGAATGCAGACCAGGAACCAAATGTGTAGCCTGATTTAATGACGATTTTAGCCCAACTTACTGCCAAGATTGATAACCTTGAAACTAATGTTCATAAGATGAAGTTAAATCGAGTCCCAAAACCTGAAGAGCCCAAGGTCCACTTCCCTTGCACTATGGGTCCGCACGCACTCAAGCCTATTTGGGTCCCGAAAGAATATCAACATGCTCCACATGTCCCTCCTACCAATGGGCCACCACTAGTTCAGCTCCCTATGCCGAATCTTGCCCAGCCAGGGGTTACCTACCCGCAATCGAATTCAAAGGAAAAGGAGTTGAACAAGGTCAAAGAGGACCTTAAGTTATTGACTAAGAATTTTGAGCAAGTCCAAATCTTTGGGAACTATATGGATTACACCCATATGTTTCCCTACCCTAAAGCAAGGCTGCCAAAAAAGTTCAAGATTCCCAACATTGAGAAGTTTGGGGGTAATGGGACCCAATTATCCATCTCCGAAGTTACCACCGAGCCATGACTCTTTTAGGTGACTCCAAGGAAATAATGGCTCAGATGTTCCAACAGACTTTCAGAACAACGCTCTTCGTTGGTTCTTATCTCTTGAGGAATCCAGAATTTGAAGTTGGGAGGATGTTTGATAAGAAGCTTTTTGGGTATTCGTTGTTGTGCAAAAGCCACTCTCAAAATTCCCTTGAGTACCTACAAAACTTGTCTAAAAATAACTCGTATTGTGGTAAGTACGGGTATCAATCCAACTTTTAAGGTGAAACAATTTATGTGAAAACGTGCAATTCGAATTTTTTATTTAAAATATTTTTTTATTTTTAAAAATAATTTCAAGGTAAAAATTAACTAATGCCAAAATTACTAATTGACTAAATAATGAAAAAAATGTGCAACCGAGTGTGAAATAATGTGAGAAGGTTAAGAGATGAGATTTCATTGCATTTTCAATTATTTTAATTTCTCAATTTATTAATTTAAAATATTTCGAGATAATAATAAATCAATAATCCAACTCTCGTTAAAATTATAAATTTAATAAAATCTTTTTCAAAAGTTTAATTTAAAAATGTCACACAATGAAAAATAAGGACTACACTATTTTCAGAAAATTACCCGCTAGGGTCAATTTAATGACAACAATAGCAATCTTCAAGTTTCAATATCGAATTAATATTAAAATTTCGGAAAAACCTATCACTAGTTCGATTCCTAAATTCAAACATTAATTCGTTCAATTAATTTACTAATTCTCGTTACATAAATTAATTGGTGACAGTTAAAATTAATTTACCTAGAAACATAAAATTAAAGAAACCAATTAATTAAACTAACATCATACGCAGTGCATCCCACCCCTTGAATGGGGTGTTTAGGCAAACATTCTCATGTATGCATAAACTGCAATAGATAATATGTCAAGAAGGAAATTAATTGAAAAGAGAAAGTAGAAATACAATACGCAATTTTTTCCCAAATTTGTCTTGAAATGCACCTTGACATGGATCCAACTTCTTCACAATTCCAACATTTGATTACATCAAAAAAAATAAAAAACAAACCTAAAAATTTATTATAAAACTAAACTAATTTTTTTGTATTTTTTTGGAATTTTTTTATCTACCTACTATGTACATATTATATAGTCTCTCTCTCTCTCTCTCTCTCTCTCTCTGCATCTCTTCTTTTGTTTCTAATGAGAGTCCCCTCTTATATGAGATGCCCTTCTCTTTTGATTGACCCATGTTTTTTGTTGGAAGATTTTGTAGGGATTTGAAGATGGCTTGGAATGGTATCTGATATTTTTGGGATTTGAGATGGGTATTTGGTTGGATAAGCTTGCAAGTTCGGGTTGGTGTTAGCAGATATGGAGGTGGTGGTAGCGATCGGGTCGAACAAACTCGGGTTCGGGCTTCGTGGGTTCTGGGCGCCGGGTTTGGAGCTATCTCTGTCGGGTACGGTTTGTGGCTGGTGCCCAATTTGGGCAGACTCGAAAACTGGTCACCGGGGGAAAGGTGGTCGCCGGAGGTTGCGCTAGCGATGGGAGGTCGTAGCTCCGGGGCAGGTCCGGGTTTCATCGAGGTGGGTTAATGGAGTGAGAGGGAGAGGTGTTTGGTTGTGAGGTGTTGGGTTTTTTGTGGGTTTAATGGAGGTGAGAGAGAGAGAGAGAGTTGGTGAAGATGATAAATAGTGTAGGGGTGTGTTTGGTGTAGGATAATAGGGTGTGGGTAAGTGAGTTATTTTTTAGTGTATGTTTGGAGTTGGTAAGTGGTGTGTGTGTGTTTAATTCGTACCCCTAAAATATGACACCACAAAAAAAAATATAACTAAAACTCAATAAAATAAAATTTTAAAATCTAATAAAACTAAAAACTAACATCTCAAACTAAAAAAAATAGAAATAAAATAAAACTCTATTAAAACTAAAAAAAATATAATCCTAATAAAACTAAAATAAAAGAAATTAAAATCTAATAAAACTAGAAAATAAATTCCTAAAAACTAATCCTAATAAAAATAAAATAAAGATTAAAAATTAAAAACTAATAAAAATCAAAATCAAAATCAAAATAAAGAAATAGAAAAAAATAGAAAATAAATCCAAGAAATTTCTAAATAAGTCTAAATAAATCCTAAAAATAAAATGACTAAAAGTAGAAAATCTAGAAAAATAATAAAGGTACAAACTCAATACACACGGGGCTTGGGGAATGGTTTGAGCTCAGTGTAGGCTTAGGTTTGGGTTACGGTACTGGTTCGGAGTATTCGAAACACATCTCGACAAGCTCAGAATGGACTTCTCACTTCACGGTCTCATTGAATTTCTTCGATACATGCTTTTGACCGCTATTGAGTTGCAATTGTACTGATTTAGCATTATTTGTAGCGCAACTGCGTATTGAACTGCAAAATGATAAAATAGAAACTTATGGCCAATTTTATTTAAAACGAGCGACTAAAATGCATCTATTCGGGGTATAAAATAGACACTTTTGGGTGCTTATCACACCACCCCCAAACAGAACACTACTAGCCCCCGAGCAAAAATTAGAGAGAAAACAAAGATAAGTAACCAAAAGTTTACCACTCGTTGTTGTGCAAAAGCCACTCTCAAGATTTCCTTGAGTACCTACAAAACTTGCCTAAAAATAACTCGTATTGCGGTAAGTACGGGTGTCAATCCAACTTTCAAGGTGAAACAATTTATGTGAAAACGTACAATTCTAATTTTTTTTTTTATTAAAATATTTTTTTATTTTTTTTTATTTTTAAAAACAATTTCAAGGGAAAAATTAATTAATGCCAAAATTACTAAATGACTAAATGATGAAAAAGAATGTGCAACCGAGTGTGAAATAATGTGAGAAGGTCAAGAGATGAGATTACACTACCTTTTCAATTATTTTAGTTTCTCAATTTATTAATTTGAAAAATTTTGAGATAATATTAAATCAATAATCTAACTCTCGTTAAAATTATAAATTTTTATAAAATCTTTTTCAGAAAATTAATTTAAAAATGTCACATAATGAAAAATAAGGACTACACTATTTTCAGAAAACTACCCGCTATGGTCAATTTAATGACAACAATAGCAATCATCAAGTTTCAATACCGAATTAATATTAAAATTTAGAAAAAACCTATCTCTAGTTCGATTCCTAAATTCAAACATTAATTCGTTCAATTAATTTACTATTTCTCGTTACATAAATTAATTGGTGACATTTAAAATTAATTTACGTAGAAATATAAAATTAAAGAAACCAATTAATTAAACTAACATCATACGCAGTGCATCCCACCCCTTGAACGGGGTGTTTAGCCAAACATTCTCATGTATGCATAAACTACAATAGATAATATGTCAAGAAGGAAATTAATTGAAAAGAGAAAGTAGAAATACAATACCTAATTTTTTTTTTCAAATTTGTCTTGAAATGCGCCTTGACATGTGTCCAACTTCTTCACAAATCCAGCACTTAGATTACACCAAAAAGAATAAAAAACAAACCTAAAAATTTAGTTTAAAACTGAACTATTTTTTTTGTATTTTTCCGGAATTTTTTTATGTACCTACTATGTACATATTATACAGCCTCTCTCTCTCTCTCTCTCTTTGCGTCTCTTCTTTTGTTTCTGATGAGAGTCCCCTCTTATATGAGATGCCCTTCTCTTTTGATTGACCCACAATTTTAGTTGGAAGATTTTGTAGGGATTTGAAGATGGCTTGGAATGGTATCCGATATTTTTGGGATTTGAGATGGGTATTTGGTTGGATAAGCTTGCAAGTTCGGGTTGGTGTTAGCAGATATGGAGGTGGTGGTAGCGATCGGGTCGAACGAACTCGGGTTCGGGCTTCGTGGGTTCGGAGCTATCGCCTCCGGGTATGGTTTGTGGTTGGTGCCCAATTTGGGCAGACCCGAAAATGGGTCGCCGGCGGAAAGGTGGTAGCCGGAGGTTGCGCTGGCGATGGGGGGTCATAGCTCCGGGGTAGGTCCGGGTTTCATCGAGGTGGGTTAATGGAGTGAGAGGGAGAGGTGTTTGGTTGTGAGGTGTTGGGTTTTTTGTGGGTTTAATGGAGGTGAGAGAGAGAGAGAGAGAGAGTTGGTGAAGATGATGAATAGTGTAGGGGTGTGTTTGGGTGTGTTTGGTGTAGGATAATAGGGTGTGGGTAAGCGAGTTATTTTTTAGTGTATGTTTGGTGTTGGTAAGTGGTGTGTGTGTGTTTTTCGTACCCCTAAAAAATGACACCACTAAAAAAAATATAACTAAAACTAAATAAAATAAAAATTTTAAATCTAATAAAACTAACATCTCAAACTAAAAAAAAATGAAAATAAAAAGAAATAAAATAAAACTCTATTAAAACTAAAAAAAAAATATAATCCTAATAAAACTAAAATAAAAGAAATTAAAATCTAATGAAACTAGAAAATAAGTTCATAAAAACTAATCCTAATAAAACTAAAATAAAGATTAAAAATTAAAAACTAATAAAAATCAAAATCAAAATAAAGAAATAAAGAAATAAAGAAATAAAAAAAATAGAAAATAAATCCTAGAAATTTCTAAATAAATCCTAAAAATAAAATGACTAAAAGTAAAAAATCTAGAAAAATAATAAAGGTACAAACTCAACACACACGGGGCTCGGGGAATGGTCTGGGGTCGATGTCGGCTTAGGTTTGGGTTACGATACTGGTTCGGGGTATTCGGAACACATCTTGGCAAGCTCAGAATGAACTTCTCGCTTCACAGTCTCTTTGGATTTCTTCGATACATGCTTTTGACCGCTATTGAGTTGCAATTGTACTGATTTAGCTTTAATTGTACCGCAACTGGGCATTGACCTGCAAAATGATAAAATACGAACATAAGGTCAATTTTAATTAAAATGAGCTACTAAAATGCATCTATTCGGGGTATAAAATAGACACTTTTGGGTGCTTATCAATGTTGCCCGTTAATTCATATCACAGTACAATTACAATGAGGAGTTGGAAGTTACCCTCCGTGATTTAGAACTTCTAAAGCAGAACACTAGAGAATATGTCAGTAATTTTATAACAAGATGGAGAAATAAAGCAGCCACCATGACTAACCGACCTTTCGAATAGGAACAAGTTAGTATCGTGAAGAAGAAATTTTTACTCCATGTTCGAGCGACGATGGGAGGACAATAGTACCCACATTTATGAGCCCTCCGAGAAGCAGGAGTGAAGATCGATATGAGAAGCCTGCCAAGACAGAAGTTGAGCCAAAGAAAGTATCTAGACAGTTCACTCCCAGAAAATATGAGAAGCTTGCCAATACCACAGTTTCAACCATCAATAATATATCTCAGCCTGCCACTTCATGGGCACTAGAAAGCCGTCCTAACACAGTAAAAAAAGAATACTCCGAGTTTCACGCTCCCCTCTTTAAAGTTTACCAAGCCCATTTGAACTAAAATCTTATCAATCCATTGGACCCTCGTCCATTACCAAACCCGCTTCCCAAAAATTTCAATCCAAATGCCTATTTTGATTTCCATCCAAATTTCGGCCATACCACTGATCAGTACTTCCATCTTCGAAATGTAATCTAAGATCTAATTGATCAGGGCATCATTACTCCACCAGCCAATCCTAAGCTAAACACTACCCATAATCCACTCCCAAATAATACAAATGCCATCTTCCTAGAAAAAGACCCATAATTTGACCCGTCTACGCAGATTGTACCTAACAAGTTCCCCATCATACCAGTATATTCGCATAAGCCCCTCAAAGTTTGTCCATATTTTCTCATATATCCTACCTGCTTTGTCGATCAGGCCCTATCACTTCTTACAAGATCATGCATTGCCATTCGTACTCGTTCTGGGTGAAAAGATACGGAATTGCTCTTAGTGTTTGGGCTGAAATTACCCTTGGAAATGACCATTGACTGTGAGAAATTCAATACACTGTACTTGGAAGTTCAAAAATGGGCCCGAGAGTCAGATAGTTGGGTGGTATCCACCAATGAAGTCAACTTTGATGATGTCGTCTGATCATGGCAGACTTATTCTGACAAATCGATGAAATTTACAGTATGTTCGATCTACTTAATGCTTTGAAATTAAAAGGGCGCTTGGTCCCTTCGCTTCTACATCTCCATATTGAGTGGGCGGATCTATACGAAGAATCCATTGATGTTGTTGAATGCATTGAATTCTTATAGAAGGATGATGTTGTTGCCACAAGATGGGGAGACAAATTCGATAGTTCAGATGAAGAGCATAACCTAGAAAGGACTAGATTAGTAGTTAATATATATAGAATGATATCGTTTGATATGATGCTAGGAGAGATCAACAAAGTGGCTGGAAATCTCGAGAAAGATGAAGAAATAAGGTTTCTATTCCCCCCCCCTTTTGTGAACCATATAACTAGATCGGGGAGGCATTACCAAGTTCCAAACTCGTAATCAATAACGATCAATAAGGGAAAAGGTGTTGAGAAACTTCCTATGCCAGAAATGACCCTCAAGGAGAGCAAGATACTCGATCAGTTGAAGAAAACTCAAGCTAACATTACTTTATGGGGACTCTTTTTTTCTTCCCCGCTGCACCAGAATGCGTTGATTAAATTACTTACCAGGCCCACTGTCCCTCCTTCTACCACGCCAGAAGAAGCAGTGAATTTTGTCGGATCTTTAACCTCTACAAGAATGATTTCCTTCTCTGAAGAGGAAATCCCTAAGTTTGGTCCAAATCACATCCATGCTCTCAAAATCTTTGTAGAAGTCATGGGAAAGACCGTCCCACTTTTTCTTATCCACAATGGGTCAGCACTTAATGTTTGTCTGCTAAGACCCCTCAACTACTAGGGACTGAAAGTAAGCGACCTTGCTCCAACTTTTACGGTGGTGTGTGCTTATGATAATACTCGTCGGGAAGTGATGGGATCCATAAAGCTTATAATTGGGGCAGGCCCTATAAATCCTGTTACTGAATTTCACGTTATCGACAGACTGGATTATTTTAACCTGTTGCTCGGATGACCATGGCTCCATAGTATCAAGGGTGCGTCTTCTTCCCTCCATCAGAAACTAAAGTTTTTTGCCAATGGGCAGGTCATCACCAACTTGGGTGACGAGGATAATACTGATAATGCAAGCACTAGTAATCCGATACTAGAGATACAATATGGGGCAAATGATATGATGCTATCAGTTTTCTGAGTGGAATGACCTCCACTCCTAGAAGGGGGTGATTTAAGAGATAGAGTCTGTCCAGAGCACATCCCTCAGGGCAATGTGAGTGTCATACAGATGTTTAAGAGCAAACACTGCATGCCCGGACTGGGGTTGGGACGACGAAAATAGGGAATATTAGAATTCATAGTCTTGAAGAAGGCCCTTCCTCCTTGTGTCCTGGGTTATCAACTATCATTAGAGGAACTCAGAATGCTCCTTCAACCTCAGTCGAAGAGAATTTTAAAAAGTACCAAGACTATCTTAGGGGATTCCTTAAATGGAAGATTTATCAAAGAGGGTGAAAATTTCTCCTTTTATGGCTTTCCTGAACCTTGGTATAATCATGTGGATAAGAAGATGAAGCCAATAATGGATATCTTATTCCAAGATAGATATTCATGGGTCAAAAGTTCTCAACATCATGTACAATCATTCGCTGAGAAGACTATAGCTGCTAGCGAAGATTCTGAGGATTCATTCAATTTACAAATAGTGGAGCTGACAATATGCATGATTCACTCAGACACTACATCATCGGATCCATCCCACCTGATCAAAGCTTCTTATGCATCTCTCCTCAACTGGCATGATGTGCTAGTTTCACCCTTCGAAATGCAACCCAACTCAAATTTTTATCCCATTTCCTCTTCTTTTGTTGTTCCTTCCTGTTGTAATTGTAATGTAATGGAGACCTCCTTCAATGAGGTTCTCAACACTATTTTTCCCAGGAATGAAATAAATAAAGATTTTGAGTATCTTGTCGTGCCTTACATTAATTGTCTTGATTAGTATCAAGCTCTTAATGATGATGATTTTGTAAATAAATAATTCTTAAATGATCTTAATAAGGTTAATAACAAATAACATGATCGCGTTCAAATTAATGAGGATGAAACTGTTATTATTAATCTCCAATCTAGTAGCCAACTGCGTAAGATTAGGATAGGGTCCACCCTTGATGAGCATGAACGCGCGCAACTCTAAGAAGTACTGAAGGAATTTGTAGATGTCTTCGCATGGTCCTACGATTACATGCTCGACACTGATCTCAAGATTGCTCAATACAAGTTTCTAACTCTTTAGAATGCAAACTCGTCAAACAAAAATTTCAAATGCTCCGCACATAATGGTCACTCAAGGTTATGGAATAAGTGGTCAAACAGTTGAACGTAGGATTTATCCGAGTGATTGAATATCCCACATGGCTAGTTAACATCATATCCATGCCAAAATCAGGGGAAAGGTTCATATGTGCGTTGATTACTGAGATTCGAATAAGACCTCTCTAAAGGATGATTACCTTCTACCCAATATCAATATAATTGTAGACAACACGAACAGTCATGCTCTCAAGTCATTTGTTGATGGTTTTGTCGAATACAATTAGATCAAGATTCACCCGAATCATCAAGAGAAAACCGCATTCATCACTCCTTGGGGAACCTTCTATTACATCATTATGTCGTTTGGTCTGAAAAATGCAAGGTCTACTTACCAGAGGGCCGCCACAATGATTTTTCATGATGTGATATGCAAAGAAGTTGAGGTCTACGTAGATGACATAATCATCAAGTTTAAGACTTTGGAAGGTCATGTTCCTGCTCTTCAAAAATTCTTCGAGAAACTATGGCAATACTATATGAGACTTAACCCCCGAAAATGTATTTTTCGCATTACCATGGGAAAACTCTTAGGATTCATGGTTTGCGAGAAATGGATTGAAGCAGATCCTGACAGGCTGAAAGCCATACTCAAAATTCCACCACCCCGAACGGAGAAGGAAGTCCGGGGATTCCTTAAAAAATTACAATATATTAGCTAGTTCATCAGCCAACTGACCTCTATTTATGAACACATCTTCCAATTCCTCCGGAAGGATTCAACTAAGGTTTGGAATAAAGCTTGTCAGGAAGCCTTTGAACGGATCAAGCAACAACTTACCCATCCACCGATACTTATGCCACTAGAGTCTGTTCTCCCCCTACTCCTATACTTGACCATAACATACACCGCAATTGGGGATTTATTGGCCCAATACCTTAAAAAATCCCACAAAAAGAAGGCCATCTAGTATAAAAGTCATAGATTGGACGGATACGAAATTAACTACATCGCCTTGGATAAAGAATGTGTCGCCTTTATCTGGGTCACTCAAAAATTATGACACTACATTCTCGCCTTTCTTATAAAACTTGTGTATTGAATAGATCCAATTAACTAACTTCTCGAGAAACCTATTTTGTCTAATCGAATGGACCGATAGTTGGTGCTGTTAGCTGAATTTGATATTGTGTATATCACGCAAAATCTATGAAAGGGAGAGCCATCTCTAACTACCTTGTTGACCACCCTATGGAAGAAACCGATGTTTGAATCTCCAAATTCCCGAATGATAATATCCTTTGTGCCTCCCAAGAAGACCTCCTGGAATATGTTCTTTGATGATGCTGCCAATAAAAAAATATTTGGCATTGGGATACTCCTAATCGCCCCTGATGATTCTCATACTCCTATTGCCATCAAGCTGGGTTTCCCTACACTAATAACATAATCGAATAGGAAGCATGCAAGATAGGCCTCAAGGTCCCTCTCAAGAATGGAATTCGATACCTAGATGTCTACGGGGACTCAAACCTCATCACCAGTCAGGTTCTCAGAAGATGGAAAGTCAAGGACGATAAACTCTTACCCTTTCACGCCCACCTAGAGGAGCTAGCCTCCCAGTTACAAAATATTAGCTTCCACTACTTACCCTGAATAAGGAACAACATAAGTCTATGCCCTTGATACCTTAGCCTCCATGTTCAAAATGCTCGAAGGAATAACGATAACCCCTCTCCTTATCCAAAACAAAGCTAAACTAGCCCACTGCTACCATATCGAGCTCATCACGAAAGAAGATCCTGATATCATCGAATGTTTGTATTACGATATTTGGCGCCTCCTCAAGCATGGTAGGTACCCCCAAGATTCTAACAAGATAGACTGAGCAACCCTTCGCAAACTAATTGCCCAGTATATTGTCTGTGATAAATCACTATTTAAGAGAAACTTCGATGGAACCCATGTACACTGTATCTCAGGGACTGACATTAACGAAATGATGCAAAAAATCTAAAATAGGGAATGCGAACCCCATATAAATGGCCATATGCTCGCCAAGAATATTATCCGATAGGGTTACTATTGGACTACCATAGTTCATGATTGCACTGCTTATGTTCGAAGATGCCTTATATGCCAATAGTTTTCCAATCTCCAACACTTTACCCAATAAAAATTGTACAATATAACCTCTCCCTGGCCATTTTCCACACGGGGCATCGATATTATAGGGAAATTAACGCCCAGAGCCTCCAACGAGCATGGATTCATCTTGATTGCCATCTATTAAATCACCAAATGGGTCGAAGCCGAGTTATACCCAACGCTGAATGCCAAAAAGGTGGCCAAGTTCATCCAAAAAAACATTATTTTATGATATAGGATCCCACACGAGCTAGTGTTATACAACTAATTATTTTTCGAGGCAGAAGTCACAAAATTGGTCGACAAGTATGGGATTCAGAGACATATATCTTCTCCTTAGCTCTATCAAATCAACGGTGTAATCGAAGCCGCTAATAAGAACCTCAAAGTAATCATCAGCAAAATGACCAAGAGTTAACGAGATTGGGAAGATTGGATCCCCTACGCCCTTTGTGGCTAACGCACATTAGTTCGAGCATCTACTGGGGATACCCTTTACTCTCTGGTATACGACATGGAAGTAGTCCTACCCATCGAGCCAGAAATGCCTTCATTACACATCATGCTTGAAAGTAAAGTCAAAGAAGAAGACTAGCATCAGAGCCGTCTTGACGAGTTTTCACTCCTGGATGAAAGGACATGAAAGCTCTATATCATTTACAAGGGTACCATAACTGAATAACATGATCATTCAATAGGAGAGTCAAGGATCATGGTGTTCGAGAATGGGACTTAGCCCTTAAAGAAATCGTAGAACCTGTCTGGGACTCCAGAGGGAAATTCAAGATGAATTAGAGTGGCCCCTACATCATGAAGAAGATCCTATCCGGTGGCACTGCTATGCTCACCGACCTCGATGGAGAAGAGATGGCATGTCTAGTCAAGCTAGATCGTTTCAAAAAATTCTACCTTTAGTCAGAAGTCTTGGGCTGCTACGACTCCTCTCTACCCTCTTCTATTCCTAAAAAAAATAAAATAAAATAAAATAAAATCTTCATTTCCCTCTACTCAGAACTACGTAGGGCCTGATCCTCTAAAAATACATTTTGGTTTAAAAAATAAAACTCAAAATTTTTTTAAAATCCCAGAGGTAGGTTGGTAGCTCATACACTTTACATGGGCCTGACCCCCTTCTTTTTCACAAAATACTATTCTCTTTTTATCCCTGAGAACGACAGTTTATTTTATCATTTACATGAACAAAAGGATTATGTATGCCTTTGCGATTGGTATAAATAATTTAAATGTAAAACTCATCAAGAGGTATAAAGATATAATCAAAATCCTTTTTTATTCCATTATGAGAAATTCTGGTACGATTACAAGAAATATCAATGCAAGGAATATAATAACTACCCCCTTGCCAAACTAACTGTCCTAGAAACAAAACCAAACAAAACTACTCCTAAAAAACCTTCCCAAAATTATTCCTGCAAAAAATAACCAAATACATAACCCAAAGACACAAAAGCTTCACTCATATCACCAGCTTCACAAAAGGCCCTACCCACAATTGTTAGAAGAACCAACCCCATCATCATCTACATGTTGGGGTCCCCAAATTTCTCCTGTCTAGATAGTGTACCGAAGGCGCTCTGTGGAACGGTAAACCTGGACCAGCCTCGGAAAAACCACTACGCCTCCCTCCATGGTGTCAAACATGGCGAGCCATCTCTGTCCAATCTCTTAAGCCAACATTTTAGCCACTACCCTTCTCCACAACCATTTCATATAGTCCCTAGAAATGTGACAAACTCTGCCAACAGATTGGGAGGGACGGGTCGATGGCCAATGACTCTCCCACAAAGAGCCTAACCGCATGCACAAGACTTTCGTTAAATCCTTAATAAGGAGGAGTCCAAAACGTGGAAAGGCGGGATCTGCTCCCATCCTACTTGATGCATGAGCTGCTAAGAAAAGTAGAAAGAGGTCTATCAGAGGCCAACCAATCGAACGTACTGGTATTACTTCCAGTTCCAGAATGGGTTATAACTCTCCCCGCCAGGGTGCCGACCAGCGCAGACATCAAGACCTGTGCTCCATAAATCAGTTTTCCCAATTCTCAACAGTCGAGCCATGGCTGATGAAATAGTGGGTGAAAAAATTCAACATAACTTACTAGGGATATTCAGGGGGGACAGCCAAGCGAAATATTTCAGACAGCCACATGAACCTCATAATGGGGTTACCTCTAAAAAAGTTAGAACGACCTGCCCGCCAAGCATCTATATCGTTCAGGGTCTCTACCAATATCAATGGCCCAGGATTGTGGTAGTATGACATCCATGCAGTAATTGAAGCAAGTTGAGAGTCCACCAGAATGTCCCCGATCCCCAATAGTAACTTTGAATGTAATCCAAGGGTGACAACTTTGGCATAACCCGCATCACCAACGTCTTGCAGACACGCGGAACATAACCCATGTTTATACTTGAAAAGCTTAGCTAAATACAAGGTTCTATAAAAATCTAGATGAAACCCTACCCTATCAAGGACAAAGTAGCTAAAGAAAGTGCAATCAAAACCTTGGAGTGATTGGACTACACTGACCTGCCGATAGGCAGGACAAGGGGTATGCCGATCGGCATCCCCTTATTTTTAGAAAATTCCCTTTTTCCTTTTTTGTCAAAATAAAAAAGAAACTTAATAAAAATAATTTTTATTTTTATAAGAATTCCGGATGTTCCTTTCCTTATATTTTTAACTCATCCCGTTTTAAAATAAATCCTCTTTTAATCCTTTTTATGGTCTCAGCAAATAAAGTAAAGTGCATGTAGATTAAGTCATTAAAAGCAAGATAAATAAATAAAACCCCATTCATTGCATATATATTGTTGTCATTATGTCTCTTTTGCAGAACAAAGATGCCAAAAGCACAACAGGACTCAACCCGAACCACCAACACTCTCTCTCATCTTCCTTTTCTCTCTCTTTCTCTATCTCTCTCCCCCTATGATCCCCCATCCCAGTGATTCGTGCGCTTCCCACGATGACGAGTTGAGGAACCTCCGCTACTCGATACAAACCGTGCCTCAAAAGAAGTAGATGGCACAAAGCAGGAAGGAATCGGGATCGACTCTCGAATATGAGTGATCGCAGAAGCCACCCAATACCGGATGTCCTTCAGCTAGGTCTTCGACACCTGGACGTGCTGCAAAAAAAATAAGAATAAAAGAAAAACGGTCAGTCTGAGGCAAAGAAAGAGATACAAAAGTAAAGAGCAAAGGTCACAGGATGTACCTCTGGATGAAGGACGTCCTCCGTCAGCCCCAGCACCTCCAGTTCCATCACATTATGGTGATGAAGCATACGTACCGATCCTCCCTCAGGCCGTCTGATGTTGTAGGAGTAAACTGGTGAAATGGAACCTCTGACGTCGCCGCTGCTACTGACGTCGAAGCACCACCTACACTGTAGGGGAACCCCACTGGTTGATTGGTACCCCTACTTGAAGCTGTAAGAGGCAGAGGCATATTGATAGAATCATAAATGCACGACGTCATTATACATATCGTCACAAAATTAAGGTCGTTGTACGCACCAGTGTGTTCATGTACTGGGAATAAGGTTCACCGATCATTTCCACTACCCAGCCGTCCTCCGACATCTCCTACACCTGCATCATATATATTGGGGGCATCGATGGGGAAACCGCCACCTTGTCCTCCACAATCTAGCTAACTACTCTCTCCCCGAGATAGTAGGAGTAGCCAAACTCGTGCGCCAGTAATCGGCGCATCTGTGCATGCCCTCCGGTCATCCCCGTATTCTGAAGCATCATCCCCTATGGATAAAAGTTCACCTACATTTTACTAAGATAAAGTCAATACTTGCACAAAGGAAAATACCCAAAAATAAATTTCAAAAGAGAAAGGAAGGAGTAACCCGATCGCTTGTTAGGTCATTTAGGATCTTACGCACCGCCGTAAAGGAAAGGGACCGCCTTGGCTACCGGTTGGACTTTCCCCACCGGTACATCCGACATAAATCCCCCCACTGACTCATCCTTCAAGCCAACCAAATGGGCTTTAAGCCCATCACCTTGTATAACCACGTTTGCAAAAGGACAAGGGTAAACAATCAAAAGACAATCAAGGAAATTAAAAAAATACATCAAGTAAAAATGCAAAAAGGAAAAATACCTTTAAAAGATATGTGGCACCAATCAAATTTTGTCGGTAGTAACGACTGAAAGCATATAAAGATGAATAAAGGGTGGCCAAAGTCAGGATCCCCTAGTTAAAGAGAGGAATGTTCGAAAATACCCTTAAATTTGGTAAAAACCACAAATGGACGACGTCGCCGCTCGACGCCGCCAGAAATCCTTCCAACAACAGAAGAATAAATAAATGCACCATCTGACGAACTTGAAGCCCATCTGTCTCATCAATCTTCTATCTCAAAAGAATCTCCTGCAAAGAAAAATTTTGGATCGAGTCGCGAGAAACAATCATCCCGATATCACCCAGCGCCGCTTCCACCGCCACCGGCATCACCCTTAGTGTACGATTAAACTCTATCTGGGCCCCTTCAAAGTCTATACCCAGCCGATTCTATTCATCGATGGGAGTCACTATCATATCCCCAACACCCAAATGTATGGTGTGAGTAGTATCCCACCACCTATCCCCGAAAGCACATAAAACAGACATCGAACGAGGCATCTCATCCAAGTCAGACGCCGGACTACCAAAACCATCAGAAGAAACCACCTAGTTCAACACTGGAGGAAGGTGCTCCCATACATCTCTGAATCCCATCATCCCTTGGGGGCGAAGACTCGATGCAGAAATGTCAGTTTGTCAAAAGAAAAACCTCTTATCAAAAATTGAAGAAATAAAGAAAATGGAAAGAGTGCAAAAAGGAATACCAAAACTCATGCAATACTTACATATCCATCAGGATTCCTCACCCTGGACGATCAATGGTGTACAGGCTCATGTAGAAGAGTCTGCTCATTATCAATGGGCTAAAACAGATTAAAAGTATTCTCATTGATCGAAGCTAAAGGCACTATGTCCCTCCACTCCAAGTGCGCCCAATCATCAACACCTAGCCAGGCCATGTGGGTCTCACTGCTTGAAAAATCCTCCCTTTCTTGAAAATAGGAAGAGGAAATCCTGGAAACAGATTGCAGGAAAAAAGAGAAAATGTAATGGAAGCCAAGAGATATGAAAAATGAGGAGAACTCACCCTTTTTATAGGAGTCCAAAGGGCATGCCAATCGGTAGTACCCTGACCTCAGTCGATCAACACTATCCTTTACCCTTCCCTAGGTATTACAAAAGACCGTGCCACTACTGTCTGGCAACTACCACCACCTACCAACCGGCACCCCTTGAAATTTCGTACAAAAAATCCCAGAAAATGACAAAACCTTCCAAAATTTTTTGCAAAAATTCCTCAAATTACCAAATGAATTTTGGAACATTTCATTGCTTAAAAAAATCAATTTTCAAAATCCCAAATTCCCAACATTAAAATCCAAAAAATCTGCACACTCATTAGCGAAAACTCGAGAACTTCTTCTTTAGTAAAAATCTAGTGTCTCCTCAGTAAAGCTACCCGTCTCCTCAAATTATCGAACTCTTTCCAAGAAGTTTCTAAAAATAGTCCCCAGCAGAATCCCAAAAAGCTAAAGTTATCCACTGCTTCCGCAATGGAATTTCCAAATACAACTTCCCCAGTGGAGCTATAAGCTAATTGTATATCTATTCCCGACGGCGTCTCAAAGAAACACAATCCCCAGCGAAATCCCAAAACCTCAAGTTACCAAATCTTTCCCTAAAATGGAATTTCCAGACAAAGATTTTCAGCTCCTGTCAAAAGGACATAATCCCCAAACAAATGTCTTTTCCCTAATAAAGTCTGTAAAATTCAAGATTCCCCTCGACCCTCATAATTGGTCTTTCCCACTTAAGGTCCTCAGAATTGACGTCGACCATCAGAATTGGTCGCTCCATCTTAAGGTCCTCATAATTGACCTCGCCCCTCAGAATTGGTTGCTCCCACTTAAGGTCCTCAGAATTGATCTCGACCCTCAAAATTGGTCTTTCCCACTTAAGGTCCTCAGAATTGACCTCTATCCTCAGAATTGGTCTTTTCCACTTAAGGTTCTTAGAATTGACCTCGACCATCAGAATTGGCAGTTCCCACTTAAGGTCCTCAGAATTGACTTCGACCCCCAGAATTGGTCGCTCCTATCTTTAGGTCCTCAGAATTGACCTCGACCCTAAGAATTGGCCGCTCTCACTTAAGGTCCTAAGAATTAACCTCGACCCTCAAAATTGGTCACTCCCACTTATGGTCGTCAGAATTGACCTCGATCCTCAGAATTGGTCTCCCCCACTTAAGGCCCTCAAAATTAATCTCGGCCCTCAGAATTGGTAGCTCCCATTTAAGGTCCCCATAATTGACCTCGGCCCTCAGAATTGGTCTCTCCCCACTTAAGGTCCTCAGAATTGACTTTGACCCTCATAATTGGTCGCTCCCATCTTAGGTCCTCAGAATTGATCTCGACCCTCAAAATTGGTGCTCCCATCTTTCCTCAGAATTGACCTCGACCCTCAGAATTGGTCGCTCCTATCTTAGGTCCTCAGAATTGATCTCGACCCTCAGAATTGGTATCTCCCACTTAAAGTCCTCAAAATTGATCTTGGACATTTGAATAGACCATCCTCACCATTACCTTAGGTCCTCAAAGATGGCCTCGACCCTCTGACCCGGTCATCCTCGTCCCTTTAATTTTTCAGAATTGACTTCCTTTCCAAAATATCACATGGTGTCTATTTGATGGCTTTAACTTGTTCCAAGCTCACCCGTCGAGGGGATTTGTAGAAAACATATTCTAGGACCCCCTAAGTCTCTCCTTAGGTCCCTAACACCTCCCCAATTCACTACAGAACTTATGTCGTACTTCGAGTACCGATCTAGAGGCCACCGGGAGCTCCCAGAACCCATTTGACTTTGATAAACTCTATCATCGGAGTAAAATCTCAATGAATCTTCAAAGGTATCAAAATACCCTTTCCAATGATCCACCCCGTGTGCGAATTGGCATAACGGTTCAGACAAACAAACCATTTTACTACCAAAAACCAATTTAAAGACCCCTGCGGCCCCAATTTTACGCAGACCAACTCCATCGTGAGAGTGAAAGCTCAATGAATATTAAAAGGGAACTAAAACCCCCTTCTAACTATCTATCCCTTTCAAGAAATGACATGATCGTTCGAATGAATGATCCGTATTCCCTCAAAAATTAATCCGGAGGCCACCGGGTGCTCCCAACATTTATTTGATCTAGATCAACTCTTCATCTCCAATGACACTGAATGAATCTTTGAAAAATATGGAATACCCTTTCCAACGGTCCACTCCATACGTGAATCAGCCTTACTGTACGGATGAACAACCCATTTTACTTCGAAAGGTAATTGGACGCCTCTAAGCCCCATTTGACCAAAGTCAACTTTCTGAATCGAGCAAAGCTCTTTGGAACGTCAAAGTGCCTCACATAAACTTTCCAATGATCAACCCCGTTCTCGATTTTGACTTACGATTTAGACGAACGATCCATTACCGTTTGATGATCTTTCGTCCAAAGGACTGATGGGAACTTCTGAGCCCTATTTTACCCAAAGTCAACTCCGGAACCAGGAGCGGCCCAACGGAGTCCGGAAGGTCTCTGAAGTACCTTTATAATGGTACGCCCCATCTGCAATTTGGATTTACATATTGGGTTCTATGACCATTTTTCTGGGACAATCTGCACGAGATTAACAATTGGAAGGTACATTTCCCTACTAATCGACAGTGTGTCTAAGGTCACTTGCCGATTGGCAGGGCTAAGGGTATGCCGATCTCCAGTCCCCCCACACTATTGCTGAAGGGTGTCTACCTATAAAAAAAGTAAATAAAATAAAAATACTTTTTTTATTAATGACATTCGAGAGGTGCCTCACAAGGGCCACCGCAGAAGTCCAAGATTGAAAAGTGCCACTACAAGGGTCACTGCAGCAATGACATTCGAGAGGTGCCCCGCAAGGGCCATCGTAGAAGTACAAGATTGAGAAGTGCCACTACAAGGGTCACTGCAGCAATGACATTCGAGAGGTGCCCCGCAAGGGCCACCGCAGAAATCCAAGGTTGAGAAGTTCCACTACAAAGGTCACTGCGACAATGACATTCGAGAGGTGCCCCGCAAGGGCCAACGCAGAGGTCCAAGATTGAGAAGTGTGACTGCAAGGGTCACTGCAGCAATGACATTCGAGAGGTGCCCCACAAGGGCCACCGCAGAAGTCCAAGATTAAGAAGTTCCACTACAAGGGTCACTGCAGCAATGACATTCGAGAGGTGCCCCGTAAGGGCCACCGCAGAAGTCCAAGATTGAGAAGTGCCACTACAAGGGTCACTGTAGCAATGACATTCGAGAGGTGCCCCACAAGGGCCACTGCAGAAGTACAAGATTGAGAAGTGACACCGCAAGGGTCATTGCAGAAATGTCATCCGAGGAAGTGTCACTACAAGGGTCACTGCAGGAATGACATTCAAGAGGTTCCCCACAAGGTCCACTGCAGAAGTCTAAAATTGAGAAGTGCCACCGCGAGGATCACTGCAGAAATGTCATCCGAGAAGTGCCACTACAAGGGTCACTGCAGGAGTGACATTCAAGAGGTTCCCCACAAGGGCCACTACAGAAGTCCAAGATTGATAAGGGCCACCACAAGGGTCACCGCAAAAATGTCATTCGAGGGGTGCCACCACAGGGGTCACTGCACAAATGACATTCGAGAGGTGCCCCACAAGGGTCACTACGAAAGTCTAAGATTGAGAAGGGCCACCGCAAGGGTCACCGCAGAAATTTCATTCGAAGGGTGCCACCGTAGGGGTCACTGGAGAAATAACGTTTGAGAAGTGCCCCGCAAAGGGTCACTGCAGAAATGTTATCCAAAAAGTACCACCACAAGGGTCTCGACAGAAAGTCATATTGATAAGGAACCCACCTAGGGTGTCCAGGATGAGGGAGTGGCTACCATGAGCAACTCCTCATCATGAAACATCATTATTTAAAAGAATAACAGTATTAACACTTTGCTTTCTTGTACAGGTTGCCTAGTTGAGCAAGCAGGGCTCAAGTAGGCTAGTTGGTACTTCCTAGGAGTTTTGGCTTGGCGGCTGAGGGACAAGGTATATTGAGCAAGCTCAACCACTTAGTACTCTAAGATTGATAGATTAATAGTAGGAAGACCCAGAAGTCACTCAAGACTACACACTCTTCACACTTGGTCACAAGTGAAGTGAGCAGCCAAAGAAATGGCTACTCACAAGAAATAAACTTTTTATAAAAAATAGCTTTTCCAAAAGAGTGGGTCCTCGAGGCCCATCTCAAGAAAAACAATAATTTTAGAAGAGAGGGGTCCTTAAGGCCTACTCTCTCAAGGTTTGTAAAATTTCACCCCAAGTTATCATTTCAAAAGATAATTACCAAATATGATATCTTGTCTTCATTAGGAGACATATGTGCTTTTTGACTTTGGTTGGCACCAGGTGGCACCTCCAAAAGGGGACAGGCAGGGCTGCCTCTAGGTAGGGACAAATGGTACACTTCAGACATTGTTCCCCACCAACCCTCTCAGTTTTGGCGTCCAAAAATGCCAACTCAACCCTAACGCCCTAGTATAAATAGACCTCTGGGCAAGGTTAATAGGAGAGAGAATTGAAATTGCACTGTTACTCTGCTAAAATATCACCAGACCTACCTAGTATTCTCTCCCTGCTCATTGTCTTAGTGTTAAGTGCCTTGTTCCTTCACTCCCTACTGACAACCATCATTCTCAGGTGTTTCTCTTGAGAAAATTACTATTTTTGCTGTGAAAGTTCATCTTCTTACAGGGAGTGAGTTGAAGCTTGAGTTCCATTATTACCAGAAGGAGAAAGTTTCTTGAGAAGTTGCACCAGAAGATCTTGAAGACCTTACAGGCAGTGCCCATTGGAGTGGGTCACGCCTCACCCTTTACAGTTATTCATAGACCCCAGTCTCACTACCCTCCTACATTTGGCGACTCCGATGGGGAGGTATTCTTGTGTTAATGGACGAAGAAAGTTTCAATGTCTCTAAGCAGTTGGTTTTTGAGTACACTCCGTATGTTAATGGAGCTCATAGTGACCAGACTACTCAAGAAGAAGTGGTGGTGATCGGAGATAAGGCGCCTGCAACTCAGGGAGGGCAGACCAGTTCTCCGACAGTGGCTCCAATGGCAGGTATGAATCTTATGGCAATGTTTTTTGACTTTTTCATGCAAAATAATGTGGACCTATCAAGCTTGGGTCAAGGTTGTGTGACACCTGCTGCTGCCTTTTCTGGAGGTGTAGCCACCCCTATTACGATTGCGTCTCGGAAAGCGGCGCCGGAGCAGGCCCTGGCGCCAACAGGTTCGCCAACTGCTAAAAGCATGTGTTTAGAGGAGTCAATATCTAAGGCCGTTAATATAAAGGAAGTGAGGAAGCTCCTCTCCTCCTCTCAGAGGGAGGGTTCCCACCTATACGAGGAGTTACAAGACCCCTATCCGCAGGAAGTAAGTGAGAAGCCATACCCTGAGGGGTATATTCCACCAAAATTTATCAAGTTCGGCGGTAGGGGGAGAACCTTAGAGAACACGTAAAGAGGTTTGTCGAGTACTTGGGGATACATTCTGGTGACAAGAACCTGAGGTTGAGGGAATTCTCTAAGACCCTCACTGGGAAAGCTTATACATGGTATTCCCTCTTAGCGCCTAACAGCGTCCCTACTTGGGAAGAGATGCACAGACAGTTCCTCCAGAAGTTCTTTGTAGCGGAGGACGGATTTACATTGAGGCACCTAGCACAAGAGGTCCAGAATCCAGGAGAAGAGTTGATGCACTATATCAAATGATTTCGTGAGAAGGCCTTAGATGTCCACGAGGATGTGGCGGAGGCTAGGTTACTGCAGATATGTGTGGAAGGACTTTTAGAAGAGTACAAGTTGCACTTGATCAACGAAACTAGAGACGGAACTTTTAGAGAGTTCACCAGGGCTGCTAGCAACATAGCCATGATAATCAAACCAAGGGCCCCGGGCTGGAGGCTACAAGTCCCACTGACTTCCGGGAGGTTTTAAGTTTCAAGGAGGCAAGCGGTTAACTATATGGATAGGAGTTCCAAAGGGAAGAAGGGAGGCTCTGGAGTTAAGACGGGTAGTCCTAGCAACAAGAGAAAGTTTGGGGAAGATGCCCCGCCGCCACTACCATGAAGCGTAGTTGAGGCAATGGACTGTTACTGTACCTTAGTACGAGAAGGGGTAGCAGGACCTCGTCACTTAAAAGGATAAACCCCCACTGCAACTGATAAGGCCAACCCAAAGTACTGTGAGTTGCACAACCGGGTGCAATATTCTACCCAAGATTGTTACTACTTGCGAAGGATCATTGGCGAGCAGGTGGCCAATGGTACCTTGCAGATACCCCCTGTGGATGTTAACGAGAACCCACTCCATGCACATCACTTTGGTACCTCCAACATAGTAGTTGCCTATGACGAAGAAGCTACCAAAGTTCTGATGAAGTGGGAGAGCGGTGATCGATTATGTGAGGAGTTGAAAAATCTATCACCGAGGAGACTTGAGATAGAAAGGAAGCAAGAGGAGTGGTTCTTCACTCCGGAACAAGAAGATGGAAGTGGGGAAGTTGAGGAAGTGGCCCTATCGAAAGGTGAGGTAGATGTCATTCTCACTCTAGATGAGGGAGGGACCTCTGAGGCGGAGTATGTCTGCAGTGCCCAGACGTATGAAGTGGACCTAGATTCCGAATGTTAGGCCATAGCAAGGAGCCCCAAGTTCAAATGGTTTTTCGACCAGATAGGAGTGAAGTACGACACAAAGGTGTCCATCAAGAGTAAAGTCTTGGAGGCAGTACAACAGCAGGGAGATCCTTCGCTAAATTGGCAGGGGCCAATCAGAAGGATGATTAATAAATATACTTATGAAGTGGTGTTTTCAGAAGAAGATAGGTTGGTGCCTTACTTCCACAACCGCCCGTTGTATGTTACAGCCACGGTTAATGGAGTCTCATTTTCCAAGGCATTAATGGACGGGGGAGCATTTATTAACATCATGCCCATGAGTACATTGTATGAAATAGGAATTGACCAAGGAAAGGTGGTTCCTATACCGCTAGTAATTTCTGAATTCGACAATGCGGGAATGCAGTCTATTGGATATGTGAATGTGGGAATCAAGTTGGGAAATTTCACCTCCCATATCAAGTTCCATGTTATTAATGCTAACACTAGCTACTAATTGCTCATTGGAAGGGTATGGATGCACACTCATGGCATAGTGCCTTCCACCTACCATCAATGTACAAAAGCAAACATTATAGGTACGAAGATAGTGATCAAGGCCACACAGAGACCCTTCGCCGTTGAGGAGGCCCACCTAGTGGACGCTGCCTTCTACACTGAGTTAGATGAGGAAAGAAAGCTCTCTGCAAGAAATCTAGAAGGGATCAAGGTAGCCGAAGGAATTGTGCCACAGAAGAAATCTATTCATGATCGTCCAGATGGGAGGGTGATTCCCCACATGGCAAAAGGCAAGAGGAAAGTAGAGGAGGTAGCTAGGCCTCCTCGAACTTGCAAGAAGGTGGTCTTGCCTGATGGAAAGATCATCTACCGCTTATAATGGTCTGCGCGGGTGGTGTTCTAGGATAAGAGCATCGACCCGGCTCCTGAGTGTTTTATTATTGATGAATCCCATATCGTTGAGCATGTTGAGGAACCAGAGGAAGCTCCGGAATGCATACAAGATGGACCCAGAGAACAACTGCAAGAATTGGAAGAAATCAAGTTGGGGCCAGAAGGGGGTGAGAGTAGACCCATTCTAATATCCAAGTGTCTAGAATCGAAGCAGAAGGAAGAGCTCATTGGGCTACTTAGGGAGTTCACTGATGTATTTGCATGGAAGTACACGGAGATGCCAGTAATAGATGCAAAAGTGAGCTCCCATAGATTGAACATCCTTCCCAATTCCCTTCCGGTAAGGCAAGACACACGTACATACAAAGCGGACCTCGACTTAAAGATAAAAGCTGAGGTGGAAAAGTTGTTAGCGGCAGGGTTCATCAAGTCTATTCAGCACCCCATATGGCTTTCCACTATAGTGCCAGTGGCGAAAAAAGACAAGAGACAAATCAGAATCTGTGTGGATTTTCGTGACTTGAACAGGGCATGTCCTAAGGATGAATTCCCATTACCAAGTATAGACAGCTTAGTGGACGGCACCGCAGGACATGAGATGTATAGATTCATGGATGGGTACGTTGGCTATAACCAGATTAAAATGGACCCTTTCGACGCGGAAAAAACTGCCTTCCCCACACTATTGGGGAATTTTCATTATACAGTCATGCCCTTCGGATTGAAGAATGTCGGGGCCACATACCAGAGGACCATGATGGAAATTTTACATGACCTATTTCATGATATACTAGAATTCTATGTGGATGACCTGGTGGTGAAATCTAAGAAAGAAAGCAAGCATATACATGATCTTAGGAGAGTATTCGAATGGTGCCTCCGGTATAAGATGAGGATAAACCCCTCAAAGTGTGCCTTTGGGGTTACCGCAGGGAAATTCTTAGGTTTTGTTGTGAATAGATAAGGGGTGCAAGTGGATGTAAAGAAGATGAAAGCCATTGTGATAATGCCACCGATCAAGAGTCAGAGGAAACTTAAGAGCTTCCTGGGAAAGGTATCCTACCTGCGGAGGTTTATACCCGCGCTGGAAGAAGTAACTCATCTGTTCACACCTCTACTAAAAGACAAAGTCAAGTGGGTTTGGGGAGAGAGACAGGAGAAAGCGTTTGAGAAGATTAAAGAAATCCTAGCCTCTCCTTCCACGATGATTCCCCCCGAAGCTGGAGCACCACTGCTGCTCTACCTCACTTCTATAGAGAGATCGATAGGGGTCCTCTTGGCGCAAGATAAAGAAGGAGTGGAAAATTCGGTCTATTACCTGTCAAGAGTAATCTCTGGAACATAATCGAGGTACACCAGCGTTGAGAAACACTGCCTGGCGCTGGTATTTGTGGCCCAGAAGTTGAGACACTATCTTCTAGCCTTCACAGTTCACATAGTCACCAAGTGTGATCCCATCAAGTACCTCCTCGCGCGGATTATACTCATAGGACGAGCAGCAAGGTGGTTTTTGATCTTGTCAGAATATGATCTAAAATGTGAAGTGCCCAAGGCCATTAAAAGCCAAGCAGTAATATATATATACACATAACTTTTCATATTAATGCAAGTACCCCGCAGCATATGGGGCAACCATCAGTAGACTAAATGCTCACAGAAATTAGAGCAAGTCATATAAAACAAACACTCGCAGTATAAAGGGAGAACAAGGGAAAAGAAAAGTGCAGAAGAAACAAAGTGTCCCATCTATGAAGGATCAGTGATGTACGCATAACATTTTGAGCATTACAAAGCAAGAAGTAGTCTATCCGCTAGAAATGACAAAAAGTAAATCATCACGAGCGATGGCGCCGACATACGACGGACCAGCCTCCCACAGAAACTCTTCCTCCAACCTGATGAATTTAGCCTCGTCCTCCTCATCTCTAGACTCAAGTCTAGCAAGCTTCACCTGTAGTGATACGATCTGATTCCGGATTCTCGTGGCCTCAGCCTGCCGCTACTCAACTCTAGACTATCGAGAAGTGTGAAATCTCACCATCTTTCGGAAAGGAACACTCAGAAAGGGGCGAACTCCAGTATCAAGACAATCCAAACGGAAATGATAGAACTGCTGCAAGTCGCGGAGAGAATCCAAGAATAGTGAAATATAAGAGCTAGTCAGCTTAGCAGGGGAGGTAGCCAAGAACTCATGAACATAGCTGGCAAGAGCTTTCATATTGAAGGTCGTGAGACTATCAAACTGAAGTATACTCTGAGAAGTGAATGTCTCGGGATGGTGCTCTAAGATGAGATCCAAGAGCTGACGCTCATGTGTCCTGAATCGTCCAGGTAACTCCTCATGCCATAGTCTACCCGCAATAGTCGCAGCATCCTCTACTTCACCATCGCCATCGGAGTGATGAGATCCTACCTCAGAAGGGAGGAAAGAAGACTCTCCACCAGAATCAGCATCACCGACCAGAGGAGTGGCCTCAGAACTATGATCTCTCTCCACAACCATCCCGTTGCCAGACTCCACAATTATCGGAGTACTCTCATGCACCTGGAAACAATGAGACAAGGATGAAATGAGAACGCTTGCACACTATACGCAAGAAGAAAAGAGAGGAATAGTAAAAAGAGAGGGTATACTAGTTTAATACCTCTATCGCATTGGCCCCACTTCCAGACTCCACAGTCATCGGAGTACTCTCATGAACCTGGAAATAATGAGACAAAGGTGAAATAAGAACGCTTGCACATTACACGCAAGAAGAAAAGAGGGGAATAGTAAAAAGAGGGGGTATGCTAGTTTAATACCTCTCTCGCAGTGGTCCCACTGTTAGACTCCACAGTCATCAGAGTACTCTCATACACCTGGAAACAATAAGACAAAGGTGAAATGAGAATGCTTGCACAGTATACGCAAGAAGAAAAGAGGGTAATAGTAAAAAGAGGGGGTATGCTAGTTTAACACCTCTCTCGCAGTTGCCTCACTGCCAGACTCCACAGTCATCGGAGTACTATCATGCACCTGGAAACAATGAGACAAAGGTGAAATGAGAATGCTTGCACAGTATACGCAAGAAGAAAAGAGGAGAATAGTAAAAAGAGGGAGTATGATAGTTTAATAACTCTCTCGCAGCCATCCCACTCTCAGACTCCATAAATATCAGAACAACTTCATCAGACTCCATAGTCATCGGAGCAACCCCACTCACCTAGAAACAATGCAACAAGGGCGAAGATGGGAATGCTTGCACAATTTAAACAAAATAATAAAGGCATAAAAAAAATAACATAAGGGAAGTGGATAACCTTATACACTGTACCTGAATAACGCTCTCCATAACAGTTAAGGGAAGAGGTGCGAAGCTCCCACAGGGGCCGCCACACTGGCCGATGATCCTGTAGGGGATGCCTCAGCGACCAGTGCCTCTAAAAAGGCGGCCTCTGTCTCGGGTGCTCCTAAACGAGATACCCCAAGGACAGTAGTCGCAGGGGGTGCTCCTAAAGGGGATATCTCAGTAACCAATGCTCCTAAAGAGACTACCTCAACCTCGGGCGCTTTCGAAAGAACAACCTCAGCAATGGCAGTCGCAATGGAGAGGCGAGGCTGTGGAGGAGAAAAAGGGGCAAGAGTTAATAAATCACCTATCTCATGAATAAAAAAATATCTCAATTAAAAAGTTAGAGGAAAATTTCTCTTTGGCACATCAAAAATAGCTACCTGAAGGGGAACGATAATAAGGCAAGCGGACCGATGTAGAGGGGCTACTGAAGAGACAATAACAAGAGCTGCCATCGAAATAGCACCAAGGGATAACTGCAATAAAAGAGAAAGAGGGCTATGAAGTGTACCAGACTGGATAGAGAAGAAATATATAACTAAGTAAGTATGAAAATACCTGGGCCCCATGGAGAGGGGAAGAGCGGAAAAGGACGGTCGGTGCAGCAGGACTGTGCTGATAGCCTGCAAAGAATGAAAACATGTTATTCATCACACGTTCGAGGGAAAAGAGATTCCATGCTTGAGTGGAAAAGGACTAACCTTAAGTGTAGGCTCACTAGTTGAGGCCACAGTAAATATTGAGCTGCGAGAAATTGCCTGAACTAAGGTCTGCCGTCTATAGATATGCAGACTCAGGGGATAGAAATCCTCCTCGAAGAGGACAAACTGGGGATAGTAACATCAGGTAAATGAAGATTCCCTCCCTGAGAAGAAAATCCAAAATCCGTCAGGACCTGCTACCGAAAGGAAACAAAAAAAAATATAATACATACCTTAGAAGAGGAGGTGCCCAGGGGCTCAGCTGTAGAAGTGCCCACTGCCGAAAGAAGAGAAGATGAAGTGACAATGCCGGAAAACACAACCCCATGCACATTGTAAATGGGTAAATAAAAGGAAGGAGTAAAGGAAAAAAAAAGGCACAGCGAAACTTTTGAAAATGGCGAGGCATACCTGAGCAGAAGGAGATGACACGAAAGTGGTCCTCGGGCTAGTATGGTGCACAGATGAAAGCTGCAAGGAAATGCCAGCATACACAACTAAAATGTAATTGGAAAATTAACAAATTACATTATATAGTAAAGGAAGTAAGGAGATAGAAAACCTCTCTAAAAAGGCCTCGGGAAGAAACGAGCATAGAGTTCCTCTCCCGCTGAAAAGGCGTCAGTCGCAGTGGGGGAAGAGGAGAACTACTTGCCTTATGGAAATGACCTGCAAAATACGATAGAATACTTTCCTTAATAAATAAAATAATGAGGGGGAAGAAATAAAAAATCTATGTATCAAATTTCCAACGAAGGGGAACACTTACCGTAGTTTCTTTTATGGTTCATATTCCGGATTGGGGTCATCCCTACAGTAATCGGATGAATTGAGTTGTAGACATGAAAGTGTAAGAACTCAATGGGATTCCCTTCTTTGTTTGTCTGATTTTAGGGGGAAGGTCCCATTGAGTTCTGAAGATTTAGAATATTTTTTTCGTCTAAATGGCAAAACAAATTTCTTTTTCTGCTGTTTCAAACATAAGGGAGATGTCGGATAGTGGGGATAACTCCCCCCAGAAGAATGGGATACCTCATCATTACTAGAAGACTCTCTCGAGACTGATAACAAAGCATAAGTGTCAGTAGTGCTTTTGCTATGGAAATCCAGGTCGCCCATATCACCCGAAGAAGAACTATGGTTGTCATAGGAAGGGGTGCTTCCATAATCAACTAGTTCCTCTTCCAATGAAGGGGAGGGATATCCAGGAGGTGAAACTCCTAGAGAACTAGTTCCACTAAGTAAAGAATGTCGTAATATAGTATCTTCTGCAATGGGAATATATGCGACCCACGCCTTTCGAGAAGAAAGGTCCGATGCTCCGTAATCTTTCTTTTTTATAACTTGATATGTCTCCTCCACCCCAAGATCATCAGTATCGGACTCTTGGTCCACTATAAAGGGGGCAGCCCTGCCATCACCATTTCCTTTCTTCTTCTTTACAGCCCGAGTCCTCACGGGAGAAGGGGGAGGAGAAGCGGTAGAAGAAAGAACGAAATTAGATACATCTGTGTTGGGGTGCTTCCTTTTGCTTGCGGTAGAAGTACTCACTTTCCCTCTACTTTTTGGTCGGCTTCTAGACTTCACAGGGGTAAGTTCAGCAAGCAGGGGCTGAAGTGACTCGTTAAGAAGAGGCTTAACTAAAATGGGAGTGGCCTGTTCCAAGGGTGGCATGGAAGTGGTACTGAGAAACCGAGGATTCTGCGTCCGTCTGACCAAAAACTGGGCTTTGGTATATTTAATTGGGTTAGTCTCATGAGGGAGACCAACTACACATTCTTGGATAAGACGAACCTGCCGCTGCCAAAGAAGGAACCAAGATGAAGTAAATGAAGGATGATAATAACAGGGAGGCACATAGAGACCACCCAAACCACCGACCCTACGAAACAATCCCCGAAGAGTGAAGCTAGCACACGCCTCTGAAAATGCCTCAGAAGGATCACTGTAGGTAGGAAGGGGAGGGATATGAATGCCCCTGATCATAGCTAAACTGTCGTCTTGCCCTCTCGGAATGATAAGATTCAGCACGCGGACCAAACTCGGTCCAAGAAGGGAGGTGGCATGGTAAGAGCATCGTCACCACATTAATATGAGGACAGGTGGAAACAGACCCCACTACTGAAGGGCAATAGAAAGTCCCGCCATCGCTAGGGAAAGAAATCCAGTTGAAAGTTCCCCCAAGGTTCTTGGTATAAGGCCGAAACTGAAACTCCTCAATATCTTAAATCAATATTCCCAAAGATCTCTTCGAAATTTTCTTATGCCATCGGAGAAGTCGCGCAGCATCGCTATGACAAGCGTGAGTCCCTGGAGTAAAGTGGGGGAAGTGCTTAAATAAAAAGGCCATCAAGAGAGCGGCATTTGCATAATTAACAACATCATACCGACCGCAAGACCTCTCTACATCTATATGTGCTCGGTCCATCCAGGTGTAAAGGAAACCCAAAGTCAAGGCGGCCATAGGTATTAACCTGCCACGTGATAACCGCACAGCCAATCTAAAAAGAAATTCGCAAGGGGAATCTTCAGGCTTATCTGGCAGAAGGAACCGAGTCAGAAATGTAACCAAGAAAGTGACCAAATGTGAAGGAGAGTGGAGCTTGGGACCATCCTGGGTTCTGGGGGCTGCACGGGAAGTCTCCCTCTTCTACAAATGCTCGAAATCTCTGAACCAGTACCTTTTACATTTGGCAAAGGAATGCTTGGAATGACCAGTTATATTTATAGCCACATACGCTAAGCACTCACTGAGAGATGACTGTAGCTCCCCCACCATCTCCTGCTCTAAAGAATCCTCGCAATCATCAGAAAAAACCTGTTGCCCAAAGAAAGGAAGAGCGTACAATTCACATACATCCTTAAGAATGATAGTAAATTCACCATATCCCGTGACAAATGTGTGGGACTCCATACTCCATCGAGACAATAAAAAATGTAGCGAAGAAATATGCTTAGATATGGTGCAGGACTTTAGGCTGCTGACGGCGGTAAAAAGACCCACCTCCCTAAGAATTGCGATATAATCAGGATTGCTCAGAACATAGTCAACCCAGCTAGCCCACTCCTCCGTGGAACCCTCCATAGCTTTAGCTACAACATTGGAATGAGTAAATTCACCGCGGTCAACTCGCACTCGGAGAATGGAGTCTAGATAAATAGTGGGGAAATCAGCAGACTCACTTAACCCCACATGAGAGCGCTCGAGAACAGTGTCAGAATTTTTTTCCCCAAATTCGTAAAGTGAAACCATGAAGTTGTCAGCAGGACCAAAAAAAGGAGCACGACGATAAATACCAAAATCCCGCCCTTGGCGAATGTGCATATAATCCTTCCATGCCTAAGAAGAGGATGATGTAGATGACGAACTACCAAGAGTCATTGTCTCAAGAAAAGAACTCATCCTGGTAGAGACTTCGAGTGATGGATCCTGGGTATTCCCTGTCGTAAAAAAAGAAGTGGAAGGGGCAACCCCCGTAAAAACCCTGGATCGTGGAACCCTCGACGCCACAAGAGGTCAAGACACCCTGGGTCTGGGAAACCTCGACGCGATAAAAGGTCGAGACACCCCCAGCATCCAATAGTTGATTTTGTGAGGAACCCTTGGTTGGGTGACGCAAAGAACCCCCCATGTCTAGTGCAAAGCGCGAGGAACTAACACCAATAGAAGTGGTTGTCGAGACACCCTTAGAGGTGACATCGACGGACGAGGGACCTCCCTTGTCACAGCTGGAAGCTTGCCCCACATAGGCAGGCTTTGAGACACCCAAAGCAGAAAAATCAAACAGTGAAGACTCCCTCATTATAATTCCAAACGCCGAGACACCCCCAGCCATAAATGATTGACTCGACGAGGAACGCTCCATATCTAGGACAACGCGCGAGGAGCCACTACCAGCGCTACCAAATGTCGAGACACCCTGACCTAAACCAACTTTAAATTTTCAGAACACGAGGTCGAGATACCCTGATCCAAGCCAACTGGTAAATATTCTGAACCCAAGGTTGAGATACCCTGACCCAAACCAACTTGTAAATTTTCAAAACCCAAGGTCGAGATACCCCTGCCCAAAGCAACTTGGGTGTTTCCAAAATCCAAGGTAATCGGCGAGAGACCCTCGGATGTGGGGTCCACTCGCTGTGAACCCTTAGCAGGTGCCATCTTAAACGAGATACCCTTTTCCCCAAATAATATGCCACTAGTCGAGACCCCCTAGCTATCAACAAAGGTTCGATCGAGGAATCGCAAAACAATAAGGAATTTAATGCAACCGTACCTCGCAAAGTCGCCATTTGATGGGAAGCGGATGAAACCACAAGGTCTCCCTTACTCGCCGAGAGAAATGGCGAGGAACCCATGAGGGTTCTCGACCCAAAATCAGTACTACCGCCCGAGGTAGAGGACGCAGGCTGCCCAGAAAAAGCATTGGTGCCACCAATAAAATGCGGTCGGAGGTCGTCGACGACTATAGTACCGTATGGAGCCAAGTGTTAAGTGATCTATGGGGGTGTTCAAATCTGAAGAAGGATTTGCTGGATTAAAAGCCATCAATGAAGTATAAAAAAAAGCCAGAGCAAAAATATCGGAGGCTATGGTGTTTTAAATTCCTTTTTCTCTCACTTTCTCTCACTACAAACCCAAAGACCCTATGAGGGTTTTAAAGAAGATGAAAGAGCTCAAGAAAAGGGCTTTATGTTTTTTACATCAAAGTGGGAAAATGTGCAGGAAAGCAAAAAAGGTGATGACCTTTTTTTCCCAAATGATAAGATGATAGTTCTCACACTAACGCGTGGGTTCTCAAAAATTAAAAACCTCGGATAAAAGGACACCGCACTTAATGATCCTAGGGTCCCTAATATATATATATATAATTGTTGAAATTGACTTTATGGCATACAAAGTTTTTTTGGTCTACCCAACCCAAATTTTTTTTCACGAGGGGCTAAAGTAGAAGGGTGTCTACCTATAAAAAAGTAAATAAAATAAAAATACTTTTTTTTATTAATGACATTCGAGAGGTGCCTCGCAAGGGCCACCGCAGAAGTCCAAGATTGAGAAGAGCCACTACAAGGATCACTGCAGCAATGACATTCGAGAGGTGCCCCGCAAGGGCCACCGCAGAAGTCCAAGATTGAGAGGTGTTACTGTAAGGGTCACTACAGCAATGACATTCGAGAGGTGCCCCACAAGGGCCACCGCAAAAGTCCAAGATTGAGAAGTGTCACTGCAAGGGTCACTGCAGCAATGACATTCGAGCGGTGCCCCGCAAGGGCCACCGCAGAAGTCCACGATTGAGAAGTGCCACTAAAAGGGTCACTGTAGCAATGACATTCAAGAAGTGCCCCGTAAGGGCCACCACAGAAGTCCAAGATTGAGAAGTGCAGCTACAAGGGTCACTGCAGCAATGACATTCGAGAGGTGCCCCGCAAGGGCCACTGTAGAAGTCCAAGATTGAGAAGTGATACCGCAAGGGTCACTGCAGAAATGTCATTCGAAGAAGTGCCACTACAAGGGTCACTGCAGGAATGACATTCAAGAAGTGCCCCACAAGGGCCACTGCAGAAGTTCAAAATTGAGAAGTGCCACCGCAAGGGTCACTGCAAAAATGTCATCCGAGAAGTGCCACTACAAGGGTCACTGCAGGAGTGACATTCAAGTGGTGCCCCACAAGGTCCACTGCAGAAGTCCAAGATTGAGAAAGGCCACCGCAAGGGTCACCGCAGAAATGTCATTCGAGGGGTGCCACCACAGGGTCACTACAGAAATGACATTTGAGAGGTGCCCCATAAGGGTCACTTCAAAAGTCCAAGATTGAGAAGGGCCACCGCAAGTGTCACCGCAGAAATTTCATTCGAAGGGTGCCACCGCAGGGGTCACTACAGAAATAACGTTTGAGTAGTGCCTCGCAAAGGGTCACTGCAGAAATGTTATCCGAAAAGTGCCACTACAAGGGTCCCGACAGAAACTCATATTGAGAAGGAACCCACCCAGGGTGGCCAGGATGAGGGAGTGGATACCATGAGCAACTCCTCCTCATGAAATATCATTATTTAAAAGAATAACAGTATTAACACTTTGCTTTCTTGTACAGGTTGCCTAGTTGAGCAAGCAGTGCTCAAGTAGGCTAGTTGGGACCTCCTGGGAGTTTTGGCTTGGCGGCTGAGGGACAAGGTATGTTGAGCAAGCTCAACCACTTAGAACTATAGGATTGAGAGATTAATAGTAGGAAGACCCAGAAGTTACTCAAGACTACACACTCTTCACACTTGGTCACGAGTGAAGTGAGCAGCCAAAGAGATGGCTACTCACAAGAAATAAACTCTTTATAAAAAATGAATTTTCCAGAAGAGGGGGTCCTCGAGGTTCCTCCCAAGAAAAATAATAATTTTATAAGAGAGGGGTCCTTAAGGCCTCCTCTCTCAAGGTTTGTAAAATTGCACCCCAAGTTATCGTTTCAAAAGATAATTACCAAATCTGATATCTTGTCTTCATTAGGAGACATATGTGCTTTTTGACTTTGGTTGGCACCAGGTGGCGCCTGCAGAAGGGGACAGGCAGGGTTGCCTATAGGTAGGGACAAATGGGACACTTCAGACATTGTTCCCCACCAACCCTCTCAGTTTTGGCGCCCAAAAATGCCAACTCAACCCTAACGCCTTAGTATAAATAGACCTCTGGGCAAGGTTAATAGGAGAGAGAATTGAAATTGCACCGTTACTCTGCTAAAATATCACCAGACCTACCTAGTATTCTCTCCCTGCTCATTGTCTTAGTGTTGAGTGCCTTGTTCCTTCACTCCCTACTGACAGCCATCATTCTCAGGTGTTTCCCTTGAGAAAATTACTATTTTTGCTGTGAAAGTTCATCTTCTTATAGGGAGTGAGTTGAAGCTTGAGTTCCATTGTTACCAGAAGGAGAAAGTTTCTTGAGAAGTTGAACCAGAAGATCTTGAAGACCTTGCAGGTAGTGTCCATTGGAGTGGGTCACGCCTCACCCTTTCCAGTTATTCATAGATCCCAGTCTCACTACCCTCCTACAACTATAAAATGAGGGCATGAGATCACTCCCAGGAACACCTCAAATTGATCAATATCAGTGATCTCAACAACAGTCTCTTGCAATCAAGGAAGTTTCCTTATGTGAAATTATTTTTCATCTTTCATTCCGATCATTTTCATACACAATTTAGCAAAATATCAATGCCTCTCATCCAACATTGATCCCAACATTCAAGGGATCTCATCAAGGATCAAGATCAAGTCTTAATTCTCCAAAGAAATTCCAAATATCATCCTCTCTCTCTCTCTCTTTCTCTAAATTCTTTATTTTCGCATAAGTTACATAAATTCTTAATCTAGTTTCTATTTTTGTTCATACACATTAACATCTCATCCTTTATTAGTTATATTTCACATACTTTATTTTCTATCAAAAAAATCCAAAACAAAGAAAAAGAGGGTTACACTTATAAATTCTAACAAGATTATCTATCACAATTTCTCAAAACTAAAAATATATTTTCTACACACACATAGAATAAACTCCCATTTGTATCTATGAGATAAAACCCACCCTTACAGCGTATGGCAACTACAATGACTTTATAGGCTACATAGGCATTTCGGGCTAAAACCCAAGACTCGAGTCCAATTTTCCAATTTTCCTATTTTTCACATTTTCATCCTTTTTATTTTATCTATATATTATCCATATATATATCATACTTGTGATTCGTACTCGCGCATCTTATCTAACAAATATTCTCGTTCCATTATAACGATCAATTTGGGAATATTTATTTGGATGATCTCACTCTATCTTTTCTATGATATGAGTCGAACGATTTTGATCTCCATTTATATATACACGCACACACACTTGACGAAAAAATTAAGGAAAATAGTAACACAAGACCATGAGAGACTTAGAGAGAAGGAGGGGTGCCTAACACATTCTGATTTCGTAACTTAACCCCCGAACCTCTGAACTATTGGTTTCGTAAGCATCAATTTGTCTTTGATGTCATTCTCTCGAGACAACGACATGCTCATTTTCCTAGTTTTTGCAAAATAGGTTGTAGACTCCATCCTTTACATCACCCCACATTGATGATGGCCGAAGTGCTCCTAGAAAAGGGTACAAGACCTTCTCTCCCTCTTCGAGTACGTGCTCGCGAGCTTCGAAAACCCCCGAGACGGGAGGAAAGAGCCCCCCAAAAGTGAAGGGTTGGGCACAACTTAGGGTAATAATATTATCTATCCTCATACTTCTCAAAAGGAATAATCTAACCCTTAATATAAAACAACCTCTTTGTTTCCACACCCACTCCCCCACAGGCGGCACCAAAGAGTCCCGCTACCTAATGATAAATACATTTGTAATTATAAGGCTGATATTGCTAGCGCATCCACTAAACCCGACTCACTCGCAAAATTTCGTGTTATTATTTTTATATTATGACGTACCCATGTCACCCGAAACCTACCTCATACTCATAAGGATAAAACAAAATTTTTACCTCCATTTGCTATCTACCTTGCCTGGTCGATGGTGTCCCAAACATGATTTTCATGTCAGAACTGACCCAAGATTTGGTGCAATGGTTGTACATATAGGGCATCATCCAGTTATTGCCCCTGCCTCATTTTGGGCAATCCATCTTCCTCCTCTCCATAGTCGAAACAACTACTAGAAAAATCTCCTACCTTTGGCCCCGACCCTGTTGGCCTTCCCCACTATTCCCTTGGTCAAGGAGACCTTGAGGAATGGTATGATGTGGCTACTGCTGAGGGCCCTGCCTAAATCCTCCACTCTCGGGTCGATAACGTCCAGATCTAAATCTCTTAGCCATATCCTCCACTGGCTATTGTTGTGCCCCACTAGCACTATTCCCACCTACCTTCCCTGTCTAACTGGATCACTTACTTGTGGTATTCGCAGTGAAGTAGAGCGGCATTGACAACCTCAATGTACGTATCCAATTTTGGATTACCCAACAAGTGCTGCTGAATCCTCTCGGCAAGTCCATCTTTGAACTTTCACATCTTCTTGTCTTCAGTGTTCACCTCAACCCTCATAAAGTTTGATAAATGAGTGAACTCCTCTTTGTGATTTGTTACAGTTCGGTTGCCTTGAGAGACATCGAAGAACTTTTTTCGCATCTCTGTCTTAATAACAGACAAAAAATATTTATGGTTAAGCCGACCCCGAAACTCCCAATGATCATAGCATCTCTCTCCTATGTTGTGGTCATAGACTCCCATCACTACAAAGCTTCACCCACTAACACTAATGTCTCCTAGAATTGTATATGAGTGTCACTGAACTCAACCATACAAAGGTGGGGCTTCATGTCTTTCTTCCAGAGACTGACCACGACTACGTCTGAGCTACCCTTAAACTCCGATGGGTGGCCCTTCTGAAATGCCTCCCTCACTCTCTGCAGGGCCTAAACAACTGGTTCTATTGGTGGATGAGCCTCAGGAAAATTGAGTGGTGTAGTAGTCATAATGACATTAACTCCTTGTGCTACAATGGCGGCCACCTCTGCGGCTGTCACTGTCCTCTGCGGTGGTTGTGGCTCCTGCTGAGCCTCCCTCTCATAAGCTCTTGTCACTAGCCTCGCCGGTCATCCTCTCTTGAGGCATCTGAAACCAGATCGAATTGTATGAGTTCACAATTAATATAAATATAATTGCAGAAGAGCATAACCTCAAATATTTAAACATGAATGCAAGATTCCTAATAATTGGGCTCTATATCAAAGAACGATACGCTGAAATCGTAGTAAGCCGCACAGATCGTAAGAACACTATAGCGTGAAGATCTAATACCATCTGTGACTACCTGCTTATTTTAATGATGGTGATCGGTCCTTTACTAAAATAAAACAGGAATCTCACTTGGTTCATTCTTAGCCTCACTGTCGACAATAATTTTTTTACTAACTCCCTATTAGTTAAAATAACTATTGCCGAATTTTTAATCTTTTTATTACACGAAACATAAACCATCCATACATAAATCATATGAAACAATGCTAAATGATAAATCACGTCCAACAGAAGCCCAAATGCATAATAATCACTGGGTGCCAAATATACCATCGATCACCATAAATTTGATACAAATATCCAAAATGAAATAAATAAACTGAATAACACCAATGTTTGAATAAAAGGGCGACATGCCTAACTTATAATTGAGATGAAACCTTATCTAGGAATCAATAAATAAAGAGGCTACACTAAACTCTGCAAGCCTCCACATCTGCTGCAGCTACGCATCCCTGGAACGAATGATCATCTATGGCGTCCCAGTGGCTATACACTTAAAAGCTTTAGAAATATATTTTTGACATGGGTCAGGGCCCAAAATATTTTAAAAATATTTGCAAGTGAATAAAATGCAGTAAATAAATATGCAGTAAGCTTTCCATATTTAAGCTGGTGTCGCACGCTCGCGAGATACCCCTCACCTCTCAACTATTGTGCACACCTAGCGCATGCATCCTGACCCAACTAGTTATGCTACCCCACCTAACTATCCTTGTTACAAATATCTCTATCTCACTATTCTAACCCGAGTACTTCTTAACTTTGATTCATAAGTTGTTCTACTCATTAACTTACTTAATAATTTCTAGTTTAATTGATTATATAACATTCACACTTATTATATGTGTAATACATTCACACTTTATGTATTTAACCAGTATATAATTATTTACCCTATTATATACGTACTAGTATACTACAACAATCACACATATGTCACATATAATAACCATCCTCCTGAGTAATAACTCACCGGATGATTTTTTTAAAATGAAATCATATCCCAGGTATACTCAATCTAACCCGTTTACTAGAAGTCGATTAACTCGCACCAAAATAGGTAATAAAATCGTAACGTAGTGGAGGCGGTCATAGTCCCCCGAGAGTGAGACTGAATCATAGCCAAAGCTTCTCACTTCAAGCATAAATAATACAATAAAAAAACCAGACACTATGACCTGGGGATTATACTCTCATTGCATTCACTAGCCAGGAGATTCACGCACATTTCGCAACATCCCATGATAGGACTAGAGGGGTATGTTTTCACATAAATATCATAAACACAGAGATTATTCTTATTCATATATATATTGTCTCTATACCCGTGTGTGTATATATATATATATATATATATATATATATATATATATATATATATATATATATATATATATCAATACAAATTCGGCTAAATCGTGCCTATCGCTCAAATAACTAGCCTACTATCTCGAATCTTCAACCCGACTCTTATATTTATTAAATTCTCCTCTTGATTAAATAGTATAGCTCATTTTACATTAATAATTCTATCAGACTCTCCCAACTAGTCCTAATTGCGTAAATAAAAAATATCTTTATCCGTTCAATCTCCTATACCCTGAGTATTAATATTCCATAAATACCTTACGTACAAGTATATTGAGCTTACACTCGTCTACCCGAAATTTCTCTTACGAACATAATCTCTAGATGTAATAAAAATTATTAACTTAACCTCAATATCATCAACTATGTATTCATATTAACTGAGGGAATATATCCACAAGGTTTTGTAATAATCCAAAACATAATCATGCCTAAGATAAAATCTATCTCTAGATTACTAACTAAAGATTTTTACCTCGTACATCCTTTCGTATAAAAGTCATAACTAATTAAAAAACCTAGAAAAATACAAGGTCGGTGCCGACGCGATTGTAACATAAAGATCTAAAATTCCATATTTTGGATTTGCAGGTAAATCGAACCGGTTCGTCTTTGGAGTCGAATCGGTTCGCCTTGACAGTCAAAATGACGCAACATTAATTTCACCGAAATCCAGCCAATGTTCTTCCCCAAAAACGATCGAAAACTCTTCCAAACCTTCCCTAACCACCATTAGAACACATTGAACATAACGGGACACAAATAGGATGATTCTATCACGTTTAAATCATCATAACATTATAGATTGGAGTAATATTAACGCTTCAATCAATCAATTGGTTTATTTTTCAAATCTCTGAACCAAAACCCTAAGTTGAACCCACAAATTTGAATTTAAATTCTATCACTCTCTACATCTCATCAAAGTTAAGTTACCCAACAGTTATAAGTCATATAAATTCATTAATTCATCACTTAAATCAATGGAATATTATAGGAGACAGATTTAACACCGAAATCCTTTATTTGTACGAGAAAACCCTTCTCAAAAATACTTTTCTACGCCTACTTGGATATGAACACGAATTCCACATATAAAAGTCATAGAAAGATGACCACTTGCCTTATACCATTCGTAGGGTTTGAAATTCCATTGGAGAAGATGAATTGCTCCTCGAATTATCTCTCCAACTCTCCTTTTCTTCTTCCTTATTCACTTTCCCCTCTTTCTTCACTTGGTTAGGGTTTAGAATTGTTTTTAGGCTTCTTAAAAACCTTAACCCTAGATTATATATTGGAAATTTCTAAATTAGGCTAACGGGCCAAGCCCAAATGAACCTAGTATCCCTATGTGGGCTCGGTTATGTTTAAAAAGGACCTGGGACCCAATTACTACCCCCAGGTACACTATTCCGACTGTCTCGTCCTGTTTGGAGTCAACCGTGATCTCAAGATCACCATCTAAGTCATTCTACAATAATTTCCCATCTTGATCCTGTACACGCGACTCCCGGTAGAGATAAAACATTGTCACGCCACTATCACTCGCTATGACGTATAAATAATTATTTACTATTTTCTTAGTAATTTTATTCCATAAACATTAATCATTATCTCTCTTTATTAATATCTTATTAAACAAAGAATATTTAATTTAATTCAATTACGACACACGTGTAATTTAAAAATAACCAAATTAATTAAATTTTAATTACTCAAAAATACGGAGTGTTACATGGTAGTTGGTTTAGGTGGTGGTTGGAGTAGGTGCTTGTTTTGCCGACAACTGAAATAGAGGTCTGAAGGGTTATGCGAATGGACGGGTTGTGGTCGGGTAGGGTGTGTACCAATTGGTTAGGGAGTTAAATGAGTTGAAATAGTTAGTTTAGATTGGTGGGATGGTGAGATATGGAGGTTTAGATTAAATGGAAGTGGGTGAAGATGATGAGTGAGGAGAGAGAATCTGATGGTGCTTTAATGTTGTGGCGGGGGAAATGATATGGTGTGTTGGAGTGTATGAAAATTAGCATTCGTGTATAGTATTTTTTTGTGTGAGTAACTAGTAACGCAAATAATAACAATATATATTTTCACAACACACAAAAACATAAAATACTACACTAATATTAAAAACTAAAACCCACCTATAAAAATATATACAAAACACAAATGTACATATTAAAATATATACTAAAATATTCAAACACACATATATACTACAATTATAAAACAACACCGGAATTTTTTTATGAGTCCAAATTATAACCTCTAAATTAACCACCAAATGAGTTAACATAACCTTAAAGTATTGCACCGTGTCCTTGTTATAGTAAAAAGTAAAACATTTTAGAGCAATATCAACTTGTTTGGGTGATGATTTGGGATATTGTTTAGGCACTCAAATCATTATTAATATACAAACTAACATAACAAAATGACACACGCATGTAATAACAATAAGAAAAGACATGTATGTACAACAATATATATAAAACAACACACATACTTATATATTAAATTATAAATACATATAAAATGATAAAACACGCAAACTAAAAAATAATAAAATAACATGAATAAATATTCAACTAACACAAAATTAACACATACTAAAAATACTACCTGAACACATGCATATATATATATATATGGAGAGGTTCAGAAGTGAATATAAAAGATGGACATTTTAATGAACCTTAGTAAAAAACACCTAACACTCAATCAATTTTAATTCCCATGTACACGTATTTTTTAATACACCCGTGTGACACACGTGTCACACGCGTGTCTATTGCCACTGGCGCGGACCGATTATAACATAGGAATTAAAATTGATTGGATGTTAGGTTTTTTTGTTTAGGTTCATTAAAATGTTCATCTTTTATGTTCACTTTTGAACCCTATATATATATATATATATATATATATATATATATATATATATATATATATATATATATATATATATATAGAGAGAGAGAGAGAGAGAGAGAGAGAGAGAGAGAGAGAAAGGAGGAGGAGGGCTCTCCTACATCACACCATATATCACACCGAATTCTAGGTCCAAAGAGGCTTTTTTTCTCATCTTTTTTATTTTTCAATTGAAATTAACCTTTCAATCAACACATGTTCGAAATATTAGGTCACAATACATTTCCTAGCTATTTTAAAAAATTTACAAATTTTTGTTGGCGCGCAGACCCTTATAAATAAGGTATTTTCAATAGTTTTTTGTCGAATTTTTATAAAATAGCTAAAAATTGTATTTTGACCTAATTTTTTGAGCATGTGTTGATTGGAAGGTTAACTCCATGGAAAAAATAAAAAAAAGTCTTTTAGGTCCTAGAACTTAGTGTGATGTATGAATGATGTATATGAGCTTTGCTCTCTCTCTCTCTCTCTCTCTATATATATATATATATATATATATATATATATATATATATATATATATATATATAATGTACACACAACATACAGGAGGTTAGGGAAGGCTAGGAACATGGTTTGTGACAATGTTTAACGGATATTTGGTTGTCTCGTATCACATAAAATCCGACTTTAGTTCTTCTGATCGTTTTTTCACCACAATTGCCATGAATTAAGCATTTTGAAACCGCAATTCCATATTGACCTAAAAGATAAACAATTACATATATAGAGCCAATATTAGCGAGAATTAACAATTAAAATGAGTATATTTAGGGTATAATTATAACACATTTGGGTGGTTATCACACTACCCCCAAATAGAATTTTGCTAGTCCTCGAGCAGAAAATAGAGAGCAAAGTGTTCCACTTTGGGAGGCACTTGCAATTGCATCTAGTACGTGCAAAAATCCATTAAACCTATAGGTTACCCTACATGACGAGTGATGTCACGTGGGGGTTTGTAGTGAATATACCCACAAAATTCAAAATTTTAGTAAACATGATTTATTAAAAAGAAGTTTTCCGTTTTGAAGCGTAAAAAATATCACTCAATCCATCATTAGAGAATTCAAAGAATACAAACCGTGAACTATGAAATGTATGAAAAGTTAAGATTACTCAATATTTGTTGATGAAAATAACCACAATGAATGAATCTAAGAAGTTAATTCCGAAATAAGAATTAAACAATCTCACAAGAAAAGGATTTACGTGATTCGGTAATGATCTATATCCACAAGGTGTTTTTCTCTTTTATTACTTTTCTGTGATTCGATATCAAGAAGTTACATGTCCCATTTTTCCTGGGGTAAGTGTTACATCTATATAGGAGGAGGAGGACATATAATCATATTGGACTGGTTTGCTCTGTTGATTTGGCCGATTCTTGATTTGTGTCAATATCCTTCTAGATCCACACATGTGGGAGTTATCTTTGGGGGTATCTCTTATAATGATATGTTTCTATTAGTTATTAGGATGGACTTCATTCGAAACTATACCATTTGGGCAACTTGGCTTGAGCCCCTTGATTGATACTCCACAATTATCCCCAAAGCTTTTCGGCTTAGATGGGGTGGAGTGGTTTGAAAGGTTGGTCGGCTTTGATGGTTGGTCGGACCATGTAGTTGATCATCATTAGAGATTGTATCCAACTTGGAAAATTCTTTAAAAAGAAATCATGAAGTGCTCGGACATTATTCTGGCTGTTGAATCTTGAAAGGACACACCCGTAATTGCTCTGTTTGATTAAAGGTACACTAGTAATGTTTTGAAAATGAACTGTCAGTTGCATTTAACGAGCCTCGAGCTCCGATCCCACATGATTAGACGTTTGGGACTTTGCTCCAAGTTTAATTAAAAGCTTCTACTATTATTTCCACATTTCACGTCATTCAATACAAATGCTTGGATCTTCAACCTTTACACACTTCGTTTGTAAGTCTGCTTCACCTTTAGCATTATTTTTCTTCATCGTTTTTCTAATATCTGTTTTTCCTTGACTACTTTGAACATTTTTTTTTTATCTTTTTGCCTATCTTCTTCATTCTTGGTATCCTCCCTGAAAAATAGTGTATTTTGTCAATCAGAGGACTGTAAGGGAATTTAGGAAAATGTTTTTTACTCCCCCATGGCTGACTATTGAGTGTGCTAAGGTTTCAAAAGACTGCAATAATATTGAGGGGGCATTGGATTCACACCCTCTTTGTGGAACAAGGGTAATAACTTGTCCCCCAAATAAATTATTTTTAGATTTTTGTAAATTTTTGATGTGTTTCTCACCCTGTGTGCCCTATACACTTGGTGAATTATCAATGGTGTTCAGAGGACTAACAAATTGTATATGACCCATGTAGGGATCCCAAAAATTAGTTACTTCTACTCGTGGTGCCACACAACTGATGGGATTATCTATTTAAAGGTGAAAAATGATGATAGAGTCCTGGTCGTTAACCTTCCAGACTCCAATAAGGGATATTGGCATCAAGGCTTTACTGGCAGAAATTGGCAGTAGCCTCCTCTTTCGGAGGATGAATAATACAAAGGATTTTTATGCCCTGATAGGGGAAGGAATATAGGTCAATTTAATCTTTTTGTAATTTTTATTTTACTTGTTGATATATTTACTAATGATAATCTTCTCATATTTTTGTCCAATTTGATCAAAGAATAAAGAGCCATCTTCCTCTCTTTTCAATAGGGAATAACTTATCAAATTCTAGAAGTTGAGAGGAAAATTAGTTGCGGGTGGTGAACACCCAAGTTCAGCATCCTTTCTTCTTGAATACAAGGAATAAACTAATAGCTTCACTTATCGCTTAGTGGACTCAATCCCTAATGTGCCCATTCCTTCGACGAGTGAGGGTTCTTCCACTTCCTCCTCTTTCGAGTTTCTGAATGCAAATACCATCACAACCATTGAGGAAGAAGTAATGTCCCCACTAAAAGGATTCTTTTGGTTGATGAGGATGATATGCTGACTTCCCCCAAGTCTATAGTTCCCAAGAAGAAGCAGTTTGGGGGCCCTCTGTGCTAGTTTCTACTACAAATTCCCCCATTCGAGAGAATAATAAGTAGGATAAGACCAACTTTTCTATTTGTAAGGAAATTTTTCTCATGTCCGATATCCTACATTTATGTATGTCGTACGGCGCTACAAAAGGCACATCACTTCATGATCTCGCATGATGGGCTCTATCCAAATTCCATGAATCAAGCATTCAGCATATCCATTAAGTGTCCCACATCTACCTCAACCACTTCACGTTCCATAATTTTAGGGATTTTATGCAAACGGTACGCAAGAGAAGTCAAAATAATGAAAAAAGGCAAGATAGGAATGTTCAAGGGCATTTTGATAATTTTATAGCCACCGTCTGGAGGTCTGATCATTTAAAAAGTTGAATAGCTTGATGACACGAAGTTACTAGAAGAAACGACACCTCAATCCGAGCTATGGTGAAGAACTTATGGCCCTTTGAAAATGGAGAAAATTCTAAGAAAATCCTTATGAAAAATGCTGTGTGTTTTAGCCCCCAAACCAGCAAAATTTTGTGAACCGAAGAGCAAACCGGTTAGAGGTACATGCCGAACCGGTTTTAGGGTGCTTGACGCTAGCAAGAGTCCCAATGACTTAAAATTCCTTTTGGTTTCCTATAAAGCCAACTTCGAGGGAGTTATTTTTCAAGACTTGGAAAGACGATTTTGAGAGTTCTATTAGCTCAAGTCTTCATATTTTTGAGTCCCAAAACTCATGTTTTGATTCATACATCATTTTCATACTTTTGTGAATCCTTTTGAAACCCAAGAACACTGCTTAGCTTTTGTTCATACTTGTGGAGAAGCCGCTCTCTTCTTCTTTGCTGCTCTCCTAGAAAGGGAAAGTTCCAGCCGACGAATTTGTGGAGAATCCGTGCTCTTCTTCATTGCTGCTCACCTGGAGTTCCTGCGAAAAATTCCAGCCGACGACATGAGAACCGACACCTGCGGGTATTTCTGTGTCACACTTGTTTTTCATTATAATCCGTGTAACGGTATATTACAAAATTATAGTGAAAAATAAAAAGGTTTTGCCCCTTTGTGAGATTTTTCCTGAAATTGTTTGTTTTATCCTGCATGCTTTATTTTATTTGATAAATCATCTAGATGCATATTTTAGGGCTTAACTAAAATTTGGGTTTATTAGAATTGGATTTTATTTGAGAAGTCACAATATTTCCGCTGTAGCAATTCTACAAATTGGTATTAGAGCGAGTTACGCTAATTTATCACGTGATCATGATTTTTTGAGGATTTACTTTCTGATACAATTTGTCTACTCACATTTACAAATTGGTATCAGTGCTGGTTGCGATAATTTATCGCGTATTCCTATTTTCCGCAAAATTTGTGTGATATTAATAATTTTTTGAAAAATCAGTTTGGTGAAAAATCGCAAATTTTCCAATGTAGCACTTATATAATCGGATTCCCCCCTTTGATGACATGAGTCAGAGTTTTGATGATATAAATCATTTGAATTTGACATTTGTTAAAAGAATTGATTTTTTGGAAAAAGAAAATTCTCGTTTTAAATTCGCGTTGGATCTTTTGCAAACGGTTCAAAATCAAAGAGATTTTTACCGTGAAAAATTTATTTTCTTGGACCATGAATTTAATGCTTTAAAATTGGCCAAGAAGGAAAGTGATGATAGGGTCCTATTTTTAGAAGAAAAATTGGAGGACCTTAAAAATTCGATGGTTTGTGTTTGTGGCAAAGATGAAAAAAATATTTTAAGCAATGAGTTTGTGGCACGTGAAGAGACTCTTAGGGAAAAAATTTCTTTGATTGAGGGGGATATAGATACCCTTTTAGGAATTGTTGAAAATTTTAAAAAGGCATCCCTTAAATTGGAAGAGTCTAATTCTTTGCTTGAGTAAAAAATTTTGAAGTTAAAAAATGATTTGACAAACTCAAGTAGGTTCGATAGTGATGGTGATGGCTCATCTTGTTCTCATGCTTCTAATGCCAAAGACAAAACCATTATTTGTTTTAGAGGGTAAACCGTTCCCAAGGACATTAGAAAATGTTAGCCCATAGGTTTTGTTCCACCCGTTTACACATGTTCACATTGTGGCAGGAAAGATCACCTTAGGAGATTTTGTTTTGATCTTAGAAGAAGTCCTAGAAAGTTTATGTCTAGTGTTCCCTTGGTTCCTAAATCCCCTACACGTCGCTTCACATCTATTTGGGTTAGGAAATCTCTTTCAGAGGCACTAGATTTTAGACAAGTTGATTCCCGTTTGCTTGCACATGATTCTTCTCTTGCCATATCATATAGATAATTGTGTTCGCATGTTTGTCATACACTAGTTATGGTTTCATTATATATATGTTTGCTAGTGTTATGAAATGTGTACTTTTTGTATAATTTTTTTTGAGATTTTGAAAAATACAAAACGATTTTATTTTGATAAAATTTTGAGAAAATCCAAAAAGATTTTTGTATTTCATTTGCACCTTTTATGGATGAGCATTTCATATAGCCGAGTCACAAATTTCATTCCATTTATCCATGTGACTGTTTGATAGTGATTTGAGACGCTAAATCATTGCATCCATGTGCTTTACATACTTTGGAGTCTTTGAGATGCGATTAATGATATCTTTATACATGTTTGGCCCCTTATCTCCTTTATTGCACACATACACGGTTTTATTTGGTTATTGTACTTGTCTATCACATATTGGCTTGAGTGTTTTCACTTCAATCTTGTCCTTAAAATAAACCAAGAGCGATAAAACTTGATAAGAAAGTTGTGCATGTAAGAGCCGTTTGTGAGTTCGTGTGCTTTATTTGAAAACGGTGAAGGGCTACGAAAGATTATTTTTTATCCTTTGTGATTAAGCCTCCGTTTAAGTTGGACCTAAAAAATTGAGGAATTTTATTATCTGGGGTCCAAAGAGATTTAAAAGAGCCCAAATTTTTTTATAGGAAATAAAAAGAAATTCATGCCAATTATGGGCCATTTATGTTTTTGCACCAATTCTCCAAAGTTTGAGAATTTAGTTTAACACCTCTAAAAGAAAATATATATGAGGGAGTTTGGTTGGAGATTTTATAACGGGTTTGCACGTCCTTGAAAATCTTATAAAAGTGCTAAAAAGTTTTGGACGTTATTGGTGTGGAAATCACTTTGAATTTGATTTGTTGATTTGCATAAAACGATGTCATCTAAATTTAATAATTTTTACACCTAAGGATACTTTTGATGTTCATTCGTTAGGAGTACACTATGCATCGTACACATATGATTGATTGAGTTGATTTTCCTATCCAATATGTTCACACCCATACATTCCGTTTCCATGACTTGGTTGTTTGAGTTTAAATCCATGGTGTGATTCATTTTTAGTATCTTATTTTTGGATGAAAAATTTGAAAATTTCAAAAAATAGTTTGTGAAGATTTTTTTTCTAGAATCTATTTGTAAGAGCATGTTTGCCATTTGTTTGATGCCTTGTTTTGAATACGGTGACACCCCGACTTTGCTTGTTTGATTTATTCTTCTCATTTGTCTATTTGGGGACATAATAAAAAGGGGGAGAAAGAATTATCATTTTATGGGGGAGTTTGAATTTTGGGGGAGTTTTTGAGATTTGTCTTATGCTTTTCTCATACATTGGTATCTGTGTTTATCTCATTTCAAACTTGATTTATCTCATTTTAAACTCGATACGTCACTTGGTATTTTGCTTTATCTCATGTATGTAGGTACTACATTGATGATCATTGATTTGCACACCCTGATGAGAAAAGATTTGAAGAACAAACGATGAAGACTTATTCATTTGTATCTTTCCAATTTTAGGTTCATGGGGGGGGGGGGGGGGGGGGGTAGATTTGTGTAGGTCATTTGGATGAGAATAATTCGGATTTTTTATTTTGTACCGGCATAGACAAAGGGGGATATTTGTAAGGACATTTTTCTCATGTCCGATATCTTACATTTGCGTATGTCGTACGCCGCTACAAAAGGCACGTCACTTCATGATCTCACGTGATGGCCTCTATCCAAATTCTGGGAATTAAGCATTCAACATTTCAATCAAGTGTCCCACATCTACCTCAACGATTTCACGTTCCACGATTTTAGGGACTTATGCAAGTGGTACGCAAGAGAAGTCAAAATAATGAAAAAAGGAATGATAAGAAAGTTAAAGTGAATTTTGATAATTTTATAGCCACCTTCTGAAGGTCCGATCATCTATAAAGTTGAAGAGATCGACTCCACGAAGATACTGGAAGAAACGACACCTCAATCCGAGCTACGGTGAAGAACTTATGTCCCTTTGAAAATGGAGAAAATTCTGGGAAAATCCTTATGAAGATTGCTGTGTGTTTTAGCCCCTAAACCAGCGAAGTTTCGTGAACCGAAGGGCAAACCGTCTCGGGGGGCGAACCGAATTGAGGTACATGCCGAACCGGTTAGGGTACCTGACGTTGGCATGAGTCCCAATGACTTAAAATTCCTTATGGTTTCCTATAAAAGCCAACTTCGGGGGAGTTATTTTTCAAGACATGGAGAGACGATTTTGAGAGGTCTATGAGCTCAAGTCTTCATAGTTTTGAGTCCTAAAAATCATGTTCTGATTCACACATCATTCTCATACTTTTTTTAATCCTTTTGAAACCCAATAACACTGCTTTGATTTTGTTCATACTTGTGGAGAAGCCGCTCTCTTCTTCATTGCTGCCCTCCTGGAAAGGGAAAGTTCCAGCCGACGAATTTGTGGAGAAGCCGTTCTCTTCTTCATTGTTGCTCACCTGTGGAAAATTCCAGCCGATGGCATTAGAACCGACACCTACAGGTATTTCTATGTCACACCTATTTTTTATTGTAATCCGTGTAACGGTATATTATAAAATTGTGGTGAAAAATAAAAAGGTTTTACCCCTTTGGGGGATTTTTCCTGAAATTGTTTGCTTTATCCCGCATGCTTTATTTTATTTGATAAATCATCTAGATGCATGTTTTAGGGTTTAACTAAAATTTGGGATTATTAGAATTGAATTTTATTTGAGAAGTCGCAATATTTCCGCTGAAGCGATTCTACACTTTTATCCCTATTATTCCTTTGCAAAAAGGAGATGCCCAAAACCTTGGGAAGGTCCACCAGGTAATGTCGATGACCAAAATTTCATTGTTGGCCCCAAGCCTATTAAGGGGGGCAATTCTTGTTCTTGACCCCGAGAAAGTTAACAAGCTGATCCACGATCAACTTTCTTCACACGCCGTCCAACTGGTATCTCTGGTAAACATAACCTTTTCCTAGTTTTTTCTTCCTTTGTTTTACCTAGATTGATAAACTTGACATAATGTTGTTTCTTATTTTGAAGTTTGTGGCTGATTTCATTGCTTACGTAGAAAAATGCTCTGATCAGTCCAAGATCATCGACTACCTGATAATAACCTTGGAAAATTCGAAGGAGGCTATTTTTATTGCCCAGAAGGCATATAAGGTAGAAAAGAAATCCCCTGTCTTGGAAATGGATTAGATGAAGGACGAGACCAAAAACCTAAAGGTCACATGCGACCAATTAAAGGTTGAGCGCGACTAGCTAAAGAAAGACTAAATTGATCAATCGTTCATTCTTGCAGCTGCTAAGGATGAAGGCTATGACACTAGATACATGGAGGCTTTTGCTGAAGCAAAAATTAGATGAATTTCATTCAAAAGTCTGATTTCAAAAAGGGTTGGGATGCTACTTTGGTGAAAACCAATGTCCCAGCTAGATCTGAACTTTATAGCGAGCACGATCTCGATTCCATACCAAGATAAGAGGAAGATGGTTGGGTAGAGGCAATTATCGACCAAGGAACCTATGAAGATGATCAGGTGAAAGTGCTAGGAACGCAAGAACAGGTGAAAGAAAAGGAAGCCTAAAGCTAGTGTAACATCGCATAATTTTAAAGCTTTAATTTTTTAGCATTTTAAATTACACGCGTGCACGCAATTGAAATAAAATGAGAAATAACGATAATTTACTCAATATTAATTAGTGATAAAAAGATTAGTATTTATTTGAAAATATATTTACTAGTGAGATAAGTAAAAAAAATTATGTCAATTGGTATTACATCGTAAGTTTTTAAAAAATCGACGAGATTTAAAGGAATCTCATTCGGGGCACACGTGTGGGGTTATGTTATGAATGAGATGAAAAATTTATGTTAGGTGACTCAAATGATGATTATGAGTGCACGGATGAACTAGAATGGGTCAGAATAGTCAAAATTAAGAACCCAAGGGTGGTAATCGAGTTTCACAGGCATTTTAGACTAGTCGGGACCCACATAGAGGTATACAGGTCATTTTACACTTGGGTGATAACCAAATTTTGGGTTTGAGATTATAAGAAGGGATGGGAGATGGTAGGAGGCAGTTACACTACCATTCCAAGAGTCTCAAAGTGAGAGAAAAGAGAAAACAGAATGGAGAAACAAAGGGAGATCAAGAAAATACAATTCAGGAAGGATTTAGGAGCAATTTCTGAGCTAGGTTGATCGTGGTACAAAGTGGAATTCAAATTTGTAAGGACAAATCTTGCATAGTCTGTTTACATTAATGTATGTCGTATACCTCTACAACCGTCGAAGAAAAGTTTAAGTCCCATCATGCATCAAGACGGATCCGAATATCAACATTCTACAACATATAATACTCTGCCAGATATATTTTGAAAAAGTTGTTTTTAAGTCCCTTAACAGTTCATTTTAAGTGTTGGGATAATTTTACTAAAATGTTTTCAAAACATCTGAGGTGTCATTTTTCGTCAAAAGAATCGTTTCTAAGTATTGAGGCGGAGTTTTAATAAAATTATTTTTTATCGATGTCGTTCAAACAAAATGTCAATGTCGTTCAAATGACATGACAAAGTCGTTCAAGCGACATGATTCAAGTGACATACAATGTCGCGCCAAGGCTCGTTTGAAGCAGTACATCAAACGACAGCATACTGTTTTAGTTTTCTAAAGTCATTTGATATGTTGCTCTAAGTCACTTCAACCAACATAACATGTCGTTCGAGCAAAATGCTATTTTCGTTCGAGCGTCAGCACTAACTCAATTTTTCTATAAATTCGTAGTAAATGAGCGCATTTTGATTCAGAAGACCTAAGGCTTTCATTCTACAAATACTACTTTTGCACAGTTTTTGTCTCCTCACTTTTTGAGGTGTTTTAACTTTGTTTTGATTCAAAAATAATCCCAATAGCTATAGCGAATCATTTTGGAACCCAAGATACAATTTTGCTAGAGTTTATCTTATAGGGAAGATTTCTCTACGGCTAATTTGGTACCACTTGAGGGAGGTACTGGCTGACTACTACTACGGTAAATTAGGAGTGCTTGAGGGTGTTCCATGCTAAAGACAGAACTATGGTTCTTATGGGTTCACGACGATTTAACCATTGTTGATTCTAGACTGAGTTCTATGTGAGTGTTTACAGATGTTCATTGCAAATTTCATTGTGTATGTAAATTGCGATTTACCTTTTCAAAGTGAAATAAAAGGTTTTACCCTAAAGTTTTGTTTTCCTGAAATCTGTGTGTTACAAATTTATATTTATTTTGTGATGGAAAGATTTATACAACTAGTTGCATGTGTTAGGGTTTAATTAATTTTGATAAAAAAATGACATCTAGTTAAATAAGTTTGAAATTGGAAATTTGCGAATCCATATACAATCAATATCACATAGCATTATCAAATTGGTATAAAATCTTTCTAAGCAATCTTACCTAGCGTTCACAAATTGGTATCAGAGCGGGTTTTTCTAAATTATTGAGTGATCTCATTTTTCGCAAAATTTTGTGCTATTGAGCTTCTTGAAAAATCTGATTTTAAAAAATTGTAATGTTTTCGAATGAAAACTTATATAATCGGTTGCCAGTTTTTGAGGGGTCTAATTATTCCTACTTGAAAGCCCGCATGAAATTTCATTTAAAGGACAACGATGATCTAGTTTGGGTTTTTTGTGAAAGAGGGTGGACTCCTCCCACTATCACAACTAATAATGTCACCAATCTTAAACCTGTGACTGACTGGACCGAGGATGAGTTTAAATGGAACACTTTTAATTCTCATGGGTTGAGTGCAATTTCTAGAGCAGTCACCCCTGACGAGTTTCGACGTATTATGATGTGCACTACGTCAAAAGAAGCTTGGAATGTTTTACAGCTTACCCATGAAGGCATGAATGCGGTCAAAGAGTCTAAATTACAAAATTTAACTACTGAATTTAAAACAATTACCATGCTTGAATCTGAGTGTTTTGTTGACTTTTATGCACGTTTGTTTGATATTTTCAACACTAGTTTCAATCTTAGTGATCACATTCCCGATGAACGAGTAGTCAAAAAGATTTTGAGATTATTGCCTAAATGTTTTATCCCGAAAGTGACTGTTTTGAATTCGTTAGGAAATTTCAGCAATCTTAAGTTAGAAGAATTGGTAGCAGACCTCCAAACATATTAAATTGACATGTTTCCTAACACTGTCAAGACGAAGAATACATGGATAGCACTTAAAGCGCAGTCTAGTAAACGTGAGGAAGTTTTCTAGAGAGGGAAGCAAAATAAAGTGTGATTTTGTGATCTGATTCTGAGGGTGAGTTTGATTTTGATGATGTGGCCATGCATGCTAAAAAATTTAACTTTTTTTAATGACAATTCTTCTAATAATTTTTTTTTGAGAAAAAAAAAGATGAGGCTAAAGAGAGCGGTGAGAAAGAGAAAGAGGAAGAGGAAGAAGATAGATGTTTTGAGTGTGAGGGTAAGGGGCATAGGGCTTTCGAGTTTCCCACTAGGCGAAAGATAAAGGGCAAGAAGATTGCCATGATAATCACTCTTAGCGATCGTGTGGAAGAGGTGAAGGATTTAGGGGATGGATCTTCACATGGGGTGTGCGTTTCATTTTTAGCTAGTCACATAAGCACACCTAGTTTGTGCCGCGGCGATGAGGATACTTTTGCATGTGAGACCCCTGATGATGATAGTTTGAGTGTTTCGTGTGAGAGTAAAGGTGAAAGTGAGTGTGGAAACGAAGGTGAAAGTGAGATCTAAATTGTGTTTAGAGATTCTTATGTCGAAACCTTAAAGATGAAGAAGTTGAATAAGGAATTGGGTCTTATGGAGTTAGATTTGGAGAGAGATATTGAGGTTTTTAGGGGATTGGAGGTTTCAACGAGTCAACTCGAGAAGCTGAAGGTTACTTTGAGTGAGCAGCTAATCGTTGTAGGTCAGGAAAAGAGTGAATTTGAAGCCTGTGTGGTCCAATTAGAGAGATATCTCGAATGATACTGGGAGGTAAAGGTCATTATAGAGGATAAATCTATGAAGGTTGGAAAAATTCTCCTTGGTCCCACTTTGGGTAATGTTGAGAGATTAGGAATAGGTCACGACGGTGCGTCTACTTCCCACATTGCAACCGAGCTGATTCTCGAGGTTGTGATTGATCCATATGGATATCAACCCAATCCACCTATACATCCCGTTTCAAATTGGAGAGTGCATAGTAGACGGTATGAGAAAGGTGTTCCTAGGCCCGTATATGTTTGCACCCATTGCAATAAGAGAGGACCCCTTAGATAATTTTGTTTCAATTTGGGAAATATTTTGCGCAAATTTTTCCCACGTCAAGATACGACACGCACACCCACACATGATGCTTCCGAAGAATACATGAGAGAGTCACATATTAGGGAGCAAGGTAAATTTTTTGTTAAAACTTCTCATGATTTAATGGATGTTTTTCATAGGATGTCACCACCATTGGAAAACTCCACCGCAGCTAACAGTTGAGGTTTAGACTTATTTTCTAGCATAGGATGTTTCTCATGATGATATTTTATTCCTATTGCTAGTGTGTACTACTTTTGTATTTATATTTTCTACTTTTGATATATTGTTTTAAAAAATCCAAAAATATTTTTATTTTTGAAAAATTTGGGAAAAATACGAAAAGATTTTCTATTTTTTTTGAGAAAAAAATGTGAAAATGTGAAAAAGCGAAAAAGTTATTGTTTTGATAAAATTTTTGGAAAAGACAAATAGAGTTTTGTATTTTGTTTACACCGTTTATGGATGGACATTTACGATGAACAAATCAGAACATCATTCCATATCCATGTGACTATTCGATAGTGTTTTGAGATGATACATCATTTCATCGATGTGCTTAATAATGTTTGGAGTCATTAACATGAGACTTGAGATTACTATCTACATGTTTGACTCATTATTTCCTTTAGTGCACACTTGCATGAATTTGTTTGATTATTATACTTATCTATCACATGTTGGTCGAAGTATTTCCATCTCAATCCTGTCTTTAAATCGAACCATATGGGATAAAACTTGACAATAAAAGTTGTGCATATAAGAACCGTTGCCAGTGAGGAATTTTTTTTATATGGAAAAATGATGAGTGAACATAAAAAGGGCTACGAGTGAATAATAATTACATCATGAAAGCAACCATTTAAAAGAGCTCGAAAAATAACTTAAGGTAATAAAAATAATCATATGCCAAAAATGGGGCCAATAGGATTTCTCTAAGTTGAGAATAAATAGAAACCTCAAAAAAACTTGAAAAAGAAATATGTATTTGAGAAATATTGGTTGGAAATATATAATCAATGGGTTTACAAGTCCTGACAAAGTCTTGAAAAATCATTAAATAGTTGTAGACGTTTTTGGTATGGAAATCATTTTAGACTTTGATTTGTTGATTGGATTAAGTCAATGTCATTTGAATTCAATAATTTTTACGCCTAAGGATGTTTGTGAAGTTCATTCGTTAGGAGTATCCATATTCATCATGCACATTTGTTATGTATGTTTGAGTTGATTTGCCTATTGAATATGTTCACACCCATTCATTCCGTTTCCACGATTTGGTTATCTTAGTGTAAATTCATGGTGTGTGATGTTCTTTTTGTAATTTTTTTTTGTTTGAAAAAATTAAAATATAGAAAATAGTTGGTGAATGCTTTCAAGTTTATCCTTGGTGATCGTAGTTGATTTTCTTTGCTTGTTGTGACACTCCATGCTTATTGTTATATTCTTTTCCTTATCTTTTTCGGGCAAATAAAAACGAGGAGAACAAATTTTGATTTAATAGGGGAGTTTAAATTATGAGGAAGATTTGAGATTTGATCTTAGTTTTGATTTTTGTTTATCTCATTTGAATCTCAATACATGACGAAGGTATTTGTCTCTTGTCTCATGTGTGTAAGTAGAAAGTTTGAAGATCATTATTTTGCAGACCCTGATGATGACAAAGAAACGTTGGCAATTTAAAGATATTGAAGATCTTTGAAGAAAGTTTAAGACTTGCATTTTTAGTATCATTTTTAGTTTTGGGCTCATGGGAGGGTATTAGATTTGTATAGGAAATTTGAGTTGCTAAGTTGGAACTTTTTAGTTTGTAACGTCATAAACATATGGGGAGATTTATAAGCACATATTTTGCATAGTCCGTTTACATTATAGTATGTCGTATATAGTTACAACCGTCTAAGAAAAGTTCAAGTTCAATCATGCATCAAGACGGATCCAAATATCAACATTCTTCAACAGATAAGCCTCTTTAAGATAGATTTTGCTAAGGTTGTGTTTAAGTCCCTTAACGGTTCATTTAAAGTGTTAGGATAATTTTTCTAAAATGTTTTTAAACATCTGAGGCGTCATTTTTCATCAAAAGAATTTTTTCTAAGGTTGAGCCGAAGTTTTAATAAGTCTTATTTTTCATTGATATCATTCAAACGACATGTCAATGTCATTGAAAAGACATAACAAAGTCGTTCAAACTACAGCTTCAAGCGACATGCTATGTCGCGCGAAGGCTCTTTGAAGCAGTTTATCAAACGACAACAAACTGTTTTAGTTTTCTAAACTCGTTTGATATGTTGCGCGAAGTCACTTCAAGTGACATAACATGTCCTTCGAGCGACATGTTGTTTTTGTTCGAGAAATAGCACTGACTCAATTTTTCTATAAATTCAGGTTAAATGAGTTCATTTTTCTTCAGAAGACCCAAGGCTTTCTTTCTACGAAAACTGCTTTTGCAAAATTTTTGTCTTCTCACTTTTTGAGGTATTTTAACTTTTTTCTTATTCACAAATCATCCCAATAGCTTTGGTGAATCATTTTGGAACCTAAGATACCATTTTACTAGAGTTTCTCTTATAGGGAAGATTTCTCTATGGATGATTTGGTACCACTTGAAGGAGGTGTTGGTTGACTACGACAGTGGTCAATTGGGAGTGCTTGAGGGTGTTCCTTACTAAAGAGATAATTTTGGTTCTTATGGGTTTGCTGCGATTGATCCATTGCTGATTCTAGACTGAGGTCTATGCAAGTGTTTGCGAATATTTATTGTAGATTTCATTGTGTATGTAAGTTGCGATTTACCTCTTCATAGTGAAATAAAAGGTTTTACCTCAAAGGTTTTTTTCCTGAAATCTGTGTGTCAGCAATTTATATTTATTTTATGATGGCATAATTTATACACCTGGATGCATGTGTTAGGGTTCAATTAATTTGGATAAGAAATTGGCATCTAGTTAAATAAGTTTAAAATTGGAAAATCACGAATCCACATACAATCAATATCACATAGTATGACCATCCCCGATCCTCGCGGCGGGATTGGATCCCTTTGGTCCCGTGGGTAGCCGACGTCATTGATGAGGTAAAAAATGTAGAGAGATGGAGTCGCCAGTCTATTTTACTCAAAACAGACAAAACAAAGGAAGACATCCCGAAGGACAGCATCCAAAGACAAACTGATACATACGAAACCAAAATGATTCGAAGAAGGGTTAGGAGGCTAAGTTACGAAATGGGAAGGTGTTAGGCACTCATTCCTCCCTTACGGTCTCTCATGGGTTGTAGCTATTTTCCTTTATTTCCCCGTGATATGTGTGCATGTGTACATAGTGGAGATATGAATCATCGACTGGTATCATGAAAGAGATAAAGCGAGTCATCCGAAGGAATGTTCCTAAGAATAATATTAAAAAATAGGATTTACGCGATTATCCTCGCGTTGATCGTTATAAAGGAACGATAATGTACATGGAATAATACGCCACCAAGAATAAATATATGTATATATAGAATATAAGATAATTGAGTTTAAAGAATATAGAGAAAATAGAAAATGAGACAAAAGTAGGGATATGACTCGAGTCACGAGTTTTACCCCGAGATGCCTACGTAGCCTATAGAGGCATCAAAGTCCACGTAATTTGCCTGCAAAATGAGGGGTGGAATTTATCCCATAAATCCAATCGGGGACTTCTCTTATATGTGTGTGTGTAAAAAAGTGTTTTAGTTGTGAGAAAAGTGTGAGAAAAACGCGAGAATTCTCGTTTGGAATTTATGAGAAAATCCTCTTTTTCTTTTTTCTTTTTGCATTTTATTAATATGAAAATAAGAGATCTAAAATAATAATAGATTAAAAGTATATTAAGATATGTGATATGAGAGAGGAGAGAATAAAAGTGCAAAGTAATAAGAGAAGTTAATGGGAATTGAGGGGAATTGAAAGAGAGAGTTAAAAGAGTTAGACCTTCTTGGAGATCTTGAGCTTGATCTTTGATGTTGGAGAGCAGCCCTTGCCCTCGAATGATGATAGAGGGTACTTAATTCTCCAACTTTGATGAAAAAGGTGATGAAAGGTGAAGGTTGGAAAGTGATTTGGATGTGGAAATCATGCTAACTTCGAGAGGGGTTTTCTGAGCTTGCTGAGAGTAATGGATCTCTGATTTTTATCCTCATTCAAATGAGGTTAGTCCCTCCTTTTTATAGGGCCAGGAAATTTTTGATTGGCATAGCCTTGGTACTGCCAATCTCCAGGTGTGTTTAGGCACACTACCGACAGGCAGGGTTTGGAACCTTCCATTTGGCAGTCTCTTTCAGGTTCCTTCGGAAAATCGATCGTAGAGCATAAACCATTAATCTGAATCGCACAAGGGGTGAAATGTTGGAAAGGTACTTCAGAGAACTTCAAAAGTATTTTGGACTGCTCCTGGGTCCGGGAGTTGAATTTAGGTCAAATATGGCTCGAAAGCATTTGTGGGTCCTTTGGACGAGGAATGGTCGGACGCAAACGGATAGTTAATCCGCATGGTAAGTCAATATTGTGCATGGGGTGGACCATTGGAAAGATGAGGAGATGTACTTCGACATTATAAAGAGTTTGACTTGGTTCGGAGAGTTGAATTTGGTCAACCCGGGCTTGGGAGCACTCGGTGACCTTTCAGAGCAAAACAGATCGTTAGTCTGTACTGTAAGTCAGAATCGCGCACGGGGTAGACCGTTGGAAAGGGGTTTTAGTGCCCTTTGAAGATTCATTAAGTCTCGGTCGAGCTAAAGAGTTGACTTTGGTCAAACGGAGCCTGGGAGCGTCTGGTGACCTCCTGATCGAGTTTCAGGGGGAAAATGGGTCGTTCGTTCGCACCATAAGTCAGAATTGCGCACGAGATGGACCTTTGGATAGGGGATTCAATGCCCTTCAAAGATTCATTCAGTCTCATTTAAGCTGAAGAGTTTGACTTTTGGTCAAATGGAGCCTGGGAGTGCCCGATGGCCTTTAGGTCAGTACCTGGGTTATGACCTGGGTTTGCAATGATGAAGGGAGGTGCTAGGGAGATAAGAAAGGTTAGGGGGGGATTAGAATTGGGTGTCTATAGAGCCCCTCGATGGGTGAGTTTGGAACAAATGATAGCCGTCGAATAGACACCACATGATTCCTTTGAAAGAGGATGACCGGAGGGTTGAGGTCGATTATGAGGACCTAAGGATGAGGATGACCGATTCTGCGGCTCGAAGCCAATTATAAGGGCTTGGAGATGAGGGTGACCGATTCTATGGGTCGAACCCAATTCTGGGGGCTTGGAGATGAGGGTGACCAATTTTGCGGGTCGAAGCCAATTCTGAGGACTTAAAGGGGCATGCTGGGGATGTTATTAAAGGAAAGATTTAGGTCAATTTCTAGGACCTATAGCAATGATTGGGGTGACCAATTCTATGGGTCAAAGCCAATTCTAAGGGCTTAGGTTGTGATGATCGATTCTTCCGGTTGAAGCCAATTATGCGGGCTTACGGTGAGATGGCCAATTCTGCAGGCTTAAGGTGAGATGGCCAATTCTATGGGTCAAAGACAATTCTACGGGCTTAAGGTGAGATGACCAATTCTTCGGGTCGAAGCCAATATTGCGGGCTTAAGGTTAGATGACCAATTCTGTGGGTCGAAGCCAATTCTGCGGGCTTAAGTTGAGGTGACCAATTCTGCGGGTCGAAGCCAATTTTGCGGGCTTATGGTCAGATGACCAATTCTGCGGGTCGAAGCCAATTCTGCAGGCTTAAGGTGAGATGACCAATTTTGCGGGTCGAAGCCAATTCTGCAGGCTAAAGGTGAGATGACCAATTCTGTGAGTCAAAGCCATTTCTGTGGGGATTAAGGTGAGAAGACCAAATTTGCAGGTCAAAGCCAATTTTGCGGGCTTAAGTTTGAAATGACCAATTTTGTGGGTCGAAGCCAATTTTGCGGGCTTAAGGTGAGATGACCAATTCTGCGGGTCGAAGCCAATTCTGCAAGCTTAAGGTGAGATGACCAATTCTGTGGGTCGAAGCCAATTCTGCGGGCTTAAGTTTGAAATGACCAATTCTACGGGTCGAAGCCAATTTTGCGTGCTTAAGTTGAAATGACCCCGGGGAACTCTGCTAGGGAAATTATCTCGTGATTTTGATTTAAGTTAGGGAACTGATTGTCCGGGAAATCCTTGTGTGTCTTCTGGAGACTTTATTGGGGGAACAACCAATTTAATGCTGGGGAAGTGATTAGGTGGTCCAGGGTTTGGAAGAATTTCTCGAGATAATTGAGACCTTTAGGGAATAGGAGATGATCCTGAAGTTTTGGACATTACCGCGGAAAGATTAGCTTGTCTTTTGAGAGTTTCGTTGTGGAAATAGGGGTTCTTCTTGAGGAAGTGAGAAATTTTCTTGGTGAAAATGTTCTAAATCCTTTCGGGGATTTTTAGGATTTTTCTGAGGATTTTTCAGGGCTTTCTGGTATTTTTTGGGAATTTCTGTACGAAAATTTAAGGGAGGTGCCGGTCGACATGGTGTAGAGGGTGCCATTCGATAGTGGCACGGACTTTTGGACTACCTCGAGAAGGTAAAAGGTCAGTGTCGATCGGTAGGTGGGGGTGCAGTGACGATCGGTATGACCCTTGGCATCCTATATAAAGGGGGCGAGTTTTCCTCATTTTTCACACCTTCTTGCATTCTCTCTTTCTGCGATTTTCTTTTGTGAATCATTCTTGCATTTTGAGCTCTAAAAAATGGCCGCTTTTATGAGCACTACAGTACGCCGAGAATGGTTGACTGTTGATGATTGGGAAACATGGAATGGAGGGCCAGGGCGCCTCTTGCTTTGGGGAGCGAGAAATCTTTTGACGCATTCGAGCCGGTTGAGAATGAACGAACCTTTTTGCGGGAGCTGTCGCGTCATCACTCTTCGATGGTGGTGAACCCTGGCTGTTATGTAAGTAAAATGAATTTTGGCATTCTTTTTTTTTTGTGGTTTTCCTTTTTTCTTAGATCCTTACAAGGTTTTTCTCTTTTGGAAGTCTAATATTTCTTTATTGAATATGCGTGCCAGCGGGACGACGGGGCTTAAGGATATCTGGGAGCATCTTCCACCTGTGGTGCATTGGGTGGTATCCTCAACAAGATTTGGGAGGTTGGCGTTTGTGCTAGATGAGATGCCTCGTTCGACGGCAGTCTTATGCTCTCTGGGGGAGAGGTAGTGGGAACTACCCGCACCTTTCATTTTGGTTTTGGGGAGATGACTGTGACTCCCATATGTAAGCGTGAAGAAATTCCCGGATGGAGATTTTCTCAATTAAAATCAAAGTTAATTTCCTTTTGTATATAATACAATGAATGATGCGAGAGCGTTGAATGATATGATGGTTCAACTAAAAATACTCAAAATTCCAAATTTTAATTTTACATAAATAAAAGTGAGAATTAACTTAAACAAACAAAATTATTACTTTTTACTTAAACGGGTTAAGTCCAATTAAATCCAAGTCCAAGTCCTAGAATTTGCCTAAGTCATAATTTTCAATTATCCAAAGTTAGGCGAAACCAATTTTAGCAAATGACTTGAATAAACCAAATTTACCCAAAATTTAATTTAGTCCCAAATTAAATGAGTGTGATAATTAAACCAAATTTTATCTTGAATTAAATCTAAAGCATGGATTCTAAATTATTGTGCAAGATAAAATAAACAATATCACACTACGCCGCGATGTACGAGGAAAAACCCAAGACGGGAAAAAACCTCGGACGGCCCTAGCCACAAGTCCACTAGATATGAAATTACAATTACAAGACAAAAGACTTACATCCTCGACTCGAACCCTCTCAAGCCTTGTTGCTCCTTCTTGTAGAAACCTCTTCCTAGCGGACAACCACGGAGCTCCACCGCGATCTCGGAACCCACCGATAGGACTTTGTATGGTCACCGTCACCCAATCTTGGAGCCTTTCTCCAAGTGAGTAATACCGTAACAAACTTCTTCTTCTTTGTGATGGGATGTAGAAGGAAACCCGAAACGTCTCTTTTTCAATTCGGTAGAGAAAATCGGTGCCAAAACTCCAAGTAAAGATATGTATATAGAACTTGGATAAACAACTATTGGGTGTAAACACTAGAGTGTGTAGGATTTTTCATTAAAGAATAACACTCAAAACTTGATCTTTTTCCTTAAACAAATTTTCTATCAAAACACTCTCTAGGAGTTTGTATGGTATGAAAAGATACCCCTTCAAAAATGATTCCCGTCCTTAATAAAGCCTTAAAAAATCAGTTAAGAAACAAGTGGGGAAATGGGGTGAAAACTGCCAAAAACTGCTCAAAACTGTTCCCGCCTGGCATCTCGTTCGAACGAACTTGACACTCGTTCGAACGAGACTTCTAACGAGCGACCAGACTGGGCTCGTTAGAAACTCGTTAGATATCTCGTTAGAACGACCAAACTCGTTCGAACGAAATATCGAACGACTGACCAGTTTAGGTTCGTTGGAAAACTCGTTCGAACGAAACCTGGTTCGAACGAAAAACTCGTTCGAACGAGACTTCGAACGACTTCCAAAAATTTTTGATAAATTTAATTTTTGGCCCAGAAACTTTATGTACTTTATTTTAAAGTTTCAATTAAATTATTCTGAAAGTAAAGCATGGTTTTTTATTAAACCTAACACCCAAATAAAATTTTGTTCCAAGCTCCTATATAAATATAATTACATTCATACCTTGGGAGCATGGAACCTTAATTGATGACGTAGAAACGAGGCATGCAAACCGGCATTTTGATGAAGCTTTAAATTCTTTGCCGCTACGTCTTCAATACATACTTCATAGGCTTGAGAATATTACAATTAAATACTATCCTATGAATAAATGTTTTTGTCCGGAATTGAGCCAAAACTACATATGGACTCAATTGGAAATTTGTGTCCTTACACCATAGGTGTGCAGCAGCAGGTGGGGCTGGATTGTGATGGAGAGCAGATAGAGGTGAATTGATCTTTGCGAGTGAGGCCAGAGGCGGTGTGTGCAGCGCTTGGTGATGTGGGGAGGATAATGTCTGGGGACTTCATCTGGTTGTTACTACTGAAGGATGTTTTGCTGGACAGGGTAATTGATGTGGAGGACGGGCTGTAGGTGAGGCAGATGGCCCGGTTATTTATTTCTCTGGTGTTGGTGGGATTTCTGGTGGCGTGGAGTGGCGAAGTTATCTACTTATGGTTTTTACCATATATGAGGATGTTTTCGAACATCCCTCTATATGAATAGGGGATCCTGACTTTGGCGACCCTTTATGTTTTCTTGGATGCATTCAACCGGTGCTGTCGGCAGTCTTTCACTGGAGCCATGTATCTTCTTGAGGTATTCTTTAATTTTGTGTATTTTCCTTTCATGCATCTCTTATTTATTGTAAAATTTGTATCTTTGGCAGACGTGGTTCTATGAGGTGATCGGGTGTAATACCCAGCTGATTGCTTAAAAGGATGAGACCGTTGGGATTCTTTCTGGTTGCATCGATGGCGCAAGGCCAATCGACAGTCGAGGTGGTCTCTCTTTCTCTAGAGGCGGTGCGTCAGGTCTTGAATGGACTCACCAGTGATAGGAAAAAGCTTTTTTCTTCTTCAGTCTAATACCTTTGGGTGCTCTGATTCTATTTACTTATATTTTTATGGGGCTTTTTAAAGTGACCTTTTACCTTTAGGGGACGACTGTTCAGGACACGGGGTTGACTGGAGTAAATGCACAGATGAGGCATTTGTTGGTGCATGAGTTTGGCCACTCTTGGTATCTATGGGAGAGGGTGGTTCGACAGATAGATGAGTGGAAGGTGGTTATGCCACCTGCAAGGCCCCCTATGTCTATGAGGCGGGAGAGGCTGCCGCCAGAGTAAGAGAGGATCGCGTTGATGATTGACGAGTCCTACCTGATGTACACCGATATGGCTGTGACTTTTGATTTTATGGAATTTGTGACGAGCTGGATGACAGCGCCCAACATATATGATGCACTATCCTTCCCTCCTGCGGGTTTGAGTCGGCCAGTGGGATCCTCCCACAGTGGTGGCGGTCCTTCGACATCTGCGATGGCGGTGACTTCGGAGGTTCCCTTTGTGCGGATGCATACTCTTTTATACAATATTCAGCAAGCTGAAGGAGGGATGGTTCCTATGCTGCATCGTCCTCATGAGATGGACCCGAAGGAGTTAGGTTTGATAGAGGAGGTTCTTCGTGCTTTGGTATATCTTTCTGATCTTTTCTTTTCCTTCCTTTTGGTTTCTTTTTATCTTTTCTGCTTGATACTGATTCTGCCTTTTCTTGCAGCACGTTCGGGTGTCCACCACTTGGCTGAGGGACATTAGGGACTCGATATCTTCGACGACTGGCCATATTCAGGATACGGTTCCTATTCCTTCTTGCTTGGTGCCTTCTGCCTCATCCGAAGAGGAGTCAAGTTCAGGTAGCGGCGGTGCGTCATCTCACTGTCGAGGGAAGAGAGTGCGTCGCAGGGGTGGAAGCTCTTAGGAGAGAGAGGTGAAGATTAGGTGAGAGAGAGAGAATGTGGGTTCTGGCTGAGTCCTGTTTTTTTTCTTCTTTTCTTTCCTGCAAGATGATGTAACATAGAGACATATCTATCCAATGCAATGCAATGAAGATTTTTTCATTATCTTCTATCAGTGATGAATGAATGCATGCACATACGCTTTTTACTTTGCTGCTGAGACTGTAAAAAGAAATATTTTTGGAATTTTGAAAGAAAGTTTTATTCAAAATGCGAATTTATATAAAGATGAAAAGGGGCGTTTTGAAATTTTATTGAGAATATCAATTTATTTTGAGTTTTCTGAAATTTGATAAAAGAGGAAAAAGGAAAATTTCCAAAGTAGGTGGTTACTGATCGGCAAGCACCTTGTCCTGCCTATCGGTAGGTTAATCTATTCCTATCAATTCAAAGCTTTGATTGGTACCCTCTTCATCCTTTGGTACCTTGTGGGGCAGGATTTCCTCCGATTTCTACAGGGGTTATGTCCTTTGTGGGGTTTTTCAACTATAAAAGAGGGGTAAGAGTGGAGTGTTTTCCTCACACCCTCACTTCCAGACTTTCTTGTTCTGTGAGATGGCTCTCCTGGTAATGTTGAGTTTGCCAACCACCTTGAGACTTTGAAGGTGATGTGCTCCTATAATGTCGACTACGATGCTTACAACATGCTTCGAGTTTCTTTATGGCGTAATCGGCCCATAAAGTGGAACATGCTAATGGCGACGGTACAATTATGGTACCCTGAAGATCATGTATTCTTCTTTGGATTGGAAGAAGTCTGTCCGACTTATGATGAATTTTTTTCCATATTGGGGATAAATCTTGGCATTACCGTGGTTCTGCCTGAGTTTTCCCATTATCCCGGGAGTTATTAGTCGGGCTTCTTCGTGTTGCGTCCTCGGCGGCCAGATCACTGGTGGTTGGAGGTATGATTTCTCTTCCGATGGTGTTGCGGTCCATGCATTTGTAGGAGGTTGGTAGTGATGGATATACCGGAGCTGTTGTTCTAGGCTTGGTTTCTAAATTGCTGCTGGTGACTGGGAATTGCTAGTGGATCCACAACTTACAGCTTTTGCTTCATGGATGTCCTACCATCGCAATCCTACGGCAGTGATACTGGCATAGAATTTGAATGGCTTAGATGCCTGGTGAGAAGGTCGTTCTGACTTTTTGTGGGGTACACTTGTAATACTGTTCATGTGGTTGTCTGAAAGATTCCTCCTGGTGAATCCTCCAGAATACCCTTTGTTGTTTGTACCCAACTTCTTTTCGCGCCATTTCATCATTGTTGTCCTGAATATTGAGAGCTGGGAGAACTGGTTCGTGGAGCATGGGGCTCTAAATCTGTACTGGTCAGTACCTTGGTGGGGACAACTACTGCCTATTCTGGAACTGGAAGAATACCCGTCTCCGGTTGGTTGGTCTTAGACTGACCTTTTTCTATTTCCCTTGGTGACTTTTGCGCCAATTTGGCTGGGAGAAGATCGTTCCACCTCGAACACTAGACTTCTTTTCGGTAGAATATTTAACAGAGCGTCTGCGCATGCGGCTTGGCTCTTTATGGGAGAGTCAGCGTCCGTCGTCCCGTCTCCCTCAGTTTGCTAGGAGAGTTTGTCACATCCCTAGGGATTATATGAAGTGGTTGTGAAGGAGAGTAGTTATCAAGATGTTGTAAGTGGAGACTGGACAAAGGTGGCTTGCCTCATCCGATATCATGGAGGGAGGTGTGGTAGTTTTTCCAAGGCTGGTTCGAGCTTATCGGTCCATAGAGCATCTGCGACACTCTATTCAGGAAGGGGAAGCTTGGGGACCCCAGGATGTAGATGATGATGATGGAGCGGGCTCCTCTGGTAGATGTGGGTAGGACTTTTGGAGAGTTTATTTTGTACCAGGAAATGAGTTTGGTTTTTTATTTAGCTTTTTAGGATGGTAGGGGGGAAGGGAGTCATCCGTTCCTTTAAGTAATTGCACTGTAAATTCTTATTAGTGAAATAAACAAGTTTTTGATCATCCAGGTGTGCCTTTTGATGAATTTTTTATTTTAAATTATGTAGAGTGATCGCTAAGGAATGCATAATCCTTTTGTTCAAGTATATGTTAGAATAAACTGTTGTTCTCGGAGATAAGAAAAGAATAGGTTTTTATAAAAAAAGAAAGGGTCGTGCTCATGTGAGATGTATGAGCTACCTACATACCTCTGGGTGTTTTTGAAAATTTTCAATTTTTTTAGGAATATTTTTTTACAGAGGATCAGGCCCACGTAGTTCTTGGTAGAGGGAAATGAAGAGATATTTTTTTTTTATTTTTTTTAGAATAGAAGGGAGATGAGAAGATTCGTAGCGCGTCGAAATTTCAGACTAGGGGTAAAATTTCTTGAGACTATCCACATTGACTAGACTATCTATCTCTTCTCCATCTAAGTCAATGAGCATAGCGGCACCGCCGGATAAGATCTTCTTCAAAATGTATGGGCCTCTCCAATTGGGCTTGAATTTCCCTCCAGGTCCCAGATGGGCTCTATTATTTCTTTGAGGGATAAATCCCCTTCTCAGACACCGTGGTCCTTGACTCTCTTATTGAATGAATTCACTATTTGGTGATGGTACCCTTGTATATGATACAATGCTTTCAACCTCCTTTCGTCCAGGAGTGACAGCTTGTCGAGGCGACTTTAATGCAAGTCTTCCTCACTAACCTTGCTTTCAAGCATGACACGTAACGAGGGTATTTATAGCTCCACAGGTAGGACTGCATCCATGTCATAGACTAGAGAGTAAGGGTTATCCCTAGTAGAAGTTTGGATTGAGGTTCGATAGCCCCAGAGGGCGTATGAGATTCGATCGGCCCAATCTCGATAGCTTTCAGTCATCTCGCTGATGATGGATTTAAGGTTCTTATTGACGGCTTCGACTGCACCATTGGTTTGAGGTCGGTAGGGAGAAGATTTGTGTCTCTAGATCCCATACTTTTTTATCACTTCTGTGACTTCTGCCTCGAAATGCAACTCGTTATCCGACACTAGCTCGTGCAGGACCCCATATCAGCAGATGATATTTTTCTTGATGAATTTGGCCACTTTCTTGGCATTCAAAACTGCGTATGACTCAACTTCAACCCATTTGGTGAAGTAATCAATGGAAACCAGGATGAACTCATCCGTTAGAGGCCTTCGGTGTAACCTTTCCTATAATGTCTATGCCCCAGGTGGAGAACGGCCAGGGAGAATTCATGTTGTATAATTCACGTGGAGGCAGGTGTTGAAGGTTGGACAACTGTTGGCATTTGAGGCATCTCCAGACATTGGCGATATAATACTGGATCATGGTGGTCCATTATTAGCCTTGTCGTATGATCTTCTTAGTAAGCAAGTGACCATTCATGTGGGATCCGCATTTCCTGCTGTGGATTCTTTGCATCACCTCTTCAATGTTAGCCCCTACGATGCAGTGTAGATGGGTCCCATCGAAGTTTCTCTTGAACAGTGCTTTATGACAGATAATGTATTGGGCGCCCAGTCTTCGAAGGGTTGCTCGGTCTTTCCTGTTGGAACCCTCAGGATACCTACTATGCTTGAGGAGGTGCTAGATATCATAATACTAACAATTGGATAGCTTGGGATCTTCTTTGGTTATGAGACCAATGTGGTAGCAGTGGGTTGGTTTGTCTTGCTTTTGGATCAGGAAGGGGGATATTGTTATTCCTTCGGGTATGTTAACCATGGATGCCAAGGTAGCAAGGGCATCGGCTAGATTATTCTTTGCTCAAGGTAGGTAGTGGAAGGTGATGTCTTGGAATTGGGAGGCTAGTTCTTCTAAGTGGGCATGTAAGGGTTGAAGTTTCTCATCCTTGACTTTACATTTTTCTGAGCACTTGACCAATGATGAGGGCATAATCCCCATAGACATTTAGGCATTCGATACCTTTCTTGAGAGCAACTTTAAGTCCTACCGTACATGCCTCGTATTCAGCCATGTTGTTGGTGCAGGGGAAATCCAACTTGCTGGCGATGGGAGTGTGGGAGTCATCAGGGGTGATCAAAAGTATCCCAATGCCATATCCCTTTTTATTGGCAGTGTCGTCAAAGAAAATTTTCCATCGGAGGTCATCTCGAGCAGCATAGCAGATATTTTCATCTGGAAATTCGTAGATCCAGTCATCAGCGTCTTCCATGGGGTAGTCAACGAGGTAGTCAGAGATGACTCTTCCTTTCATGGCTTTCTGTGTGACATACACGATATCAAACTCGACTAAAAGCATTAACCATCGGCCCATTAGACTGGATAAGGCTGGTTTCTCAAGCAGGTACTTGATGGGGTCCATTTGGGATACATGCTTAATAGGGAAGGCGAGCATGTAGTGTCATAACTTTTGGGTGACCCAAACAAGCGTTATGCATGCTTTTTCCAACACAGTGTAGTTAACTTCGTAACCGACTTGTCTGTGACTGGCGTAATAGATGGCTCTCTCTTTACGGGAATCTTTAAGATGCTGAGATAGCAAAGCCCCAGATGTAGTGTCAGTTATGGTTAGGTATAGAAGCAAGGAGAGACCAGGCTATGATAGCATGAGTACCGGAGGTTGAGTCAGGTATTGTTTGATTCGGTCGAAGGCTTATTGGTAGGCCTTATTCCAAACTTTGTTTGAATCCTTTCGGAGGAGTTTGAAAATAGTTTCGCAAATGGAGGTGAATTGGCTGATGAATTAGCTGATGTATTGCAATTTCCTAAGGAAGCCTAGGACTTCTTTCTCCATTCAAGGAGGCAAAATTTCAAGTTTGTCTTTTAGCTTGGTAAGATCTACTTCTATCCCTTTCTCACTGACCATGAATCCCAAGAGTTTTCCCTATGTCGAAGAAACATTTCTATGGCTTGAGTCTCATCTGATATCATCGCAATCGTTCAAAGAACTTTCGGAGAGAGGGAAGATGACCTTCTCTAGTTTTGTATTTGATTATCATATCATCCGCATAGACCTCGACTTCTTTATGAATCAGATCGTGCAGGATGGTTGTGGTAGCCCTCTGGTAGGTTGCCCCAGCATTCTTGAGACCAAATGGCATAACAGTGTAGCAAAAGGTTCCCCATGGGGTGATGAACGCAGTTTTTTCTTGATGATGTGGGTGCATTTTGATTTGGTTGTATCCAGTAAACTCATAGATGAATGACTTGATTTCATGACTAGCTGCGTTGTCCACGATCATGTCGATATTGGGTAGCGGGTAATCGTCCTTTGGAGAGGCTTTGTTGAAGTCCCGGTAGTCTACGCACATCTGAACTTTCCCTCCTTATTTCGTCATAGGCACTACGTTGGCTAGTTATGTGGGATATTCGATCACACGAATGAAACCCACGTTCAACTATTTGACCACCTCTTCTTTGACTTTGAGCGACCATTCAGTGCAGAGATTTCTTAGCTTTTATTTAACCGTCTTGTGATCTGGAAGAGTGGGGATCTCATGATGAGCTATTTCAGGATCAATGTCAGGCATATCGTCGTAGGATCATGCGAAGGCATCCACGAATTCCTTCAACAATTCTTTGAGTTGTGCGCACGCATGCTGGTCAAAGGTAGCCCCTATCCTAAACTTGCGCAGTTGGCTATTAGAACCGAGGTTAATAATAACAGTCACTTCTTCATTAACTTGAACGCGGTTATGTTGTTTATTATTGACCTTATTTAGATAAGATAAGAATTGTTCATTTCTAAAATCATCATCATCAAAAGTTTGATTAGAATCTAAACAATTAGTGTAAGGCACAACAAGATATTCAAAATCTTCGTTTATTTCATTGATAGGAAAAATAGCATTGAGAACCTCATCAAAGGAGGTCTCGATTACATTTGAGCAAGGGTGGACAACAGAAGAAGAAATGGGGTAAACATTGGGGTTAGGTGGGGTTTCAACAAGTAGAACCAACGCTACATGCTAGTTGAGGAGAGGTGTATCAGCAGCTTTAATCATGTGGGATGTAGTGCCTGAATGAAACATGAAGAGTGTTAGCCCTAGTGTTTGCAAGTTGAACGAGTCCTCAGAGTCACTTTCCTCAGTCTCTTCAGTATCTCTGATGAGGGGTTGTTCATGGTGTTGGGAACTTTTGGCCCATGGGTAGCTTTCTTGGAAAAAGATCTCCATTCTGGGTTTCATCTTCTTGTTTGTATGGTTATACCATGGTTTCGAAAAGCCGCAAAAGGGAAATTCCTCACCCTCTTTGAGGAATCGTCCATTCAAGGAGTCACCTGGGATAGTCTGGATGAAGTCTAATCTTCTCTCTGGTCGAGACTGGCGGATCATTTTGAGATCTTATTCTGATGGTTGATAACCCCAAACCACAAGGAGGGAAATCTTTCTTCAGTTCAATGGGATCAAGTATCCCTTGCTGTTTTTGTCCTACCCCCAGTCCGAGCATGAAGTTCATGTTTATGAACATCTGAATCACATTGACATTGCTATGAGGGTCATATTCTGGACAAACCCTTTCTTTTAAATCATCCCCTGTCGGGAGTAGGAGTGGTTCAACTCGGAATCCTGATAGGAACATATCATTTGACCTGTGTTGTATCTCAAGGATTGGATTGCTGGTACTTGCACCCTAGGCATTGTCGTCGTTGCCCAAAATGGTGATGACTCATCCATCGGCAAAGAACTTTAATTTTTGATGGAGTGAGGAAGACACACCCTTGATATTATGGAGCCAAGGTCGTTCGAGCAACAAGTTAAAACAAGATGGGATGTCAATAACTTGGAATTCAACGACGGGGTTTATAGGGCCAGCCCCTATTACAAGTTTTATGGATCCCATTACCTCCCGATGGGTATTATCGTAGTAACATACAACAACGGAGGTTGGAGCGAGGTCACTTTCCTTTAGTACTAAGCATTTGAAGGTTCTTAATGGGCAGACATTCAAGGCGGATCCATTATCGACAAGAGAGAGTGGTACGATTTTCCCCATAACTGCAACTGAGATGTTGAGTGCATGATTGTGGTTTGGCCCAATTTTGAGGATTTCTTCTTCGAAAAAGGATAGAATTTGGGTAGAGGTCAGGGATCCCACTAGATTTACCACTTCTTCTGGTGTAGTAGAAGGAGGAACTGTGGGTTCAGTGATCAACTTGATCAAAGCATTTACGTGCAGCTGAGAAGACATAAAAATCCCCCCATAGAGTGATGTTAGCTTGAGTTTTCTTTAGTTAATCGAGGATCCTACTGTCCTCGAGGGACATCTCTATCATAGGAAGATTTTCAATGCCCTTTCCCTTGTCATTGGTGGGTTGTGAGCTTAGGATCTAGTAATACCTCCCTAATCTGGTTATGTGATTTACTGAAGAAGGGAAGAACATGAACCCTGTTTCTTCATTAATCTCGAGTTGTCCTGCTATCTTATTTATTTCTCCGAGGAGTTATTTAAATGATATCATCCCACACATGTCGACTATCGGGCCAGTTTTCTCTGAAGCTTGCTTATCACTTGAATTTTCAAATTCTTCCCCCCATCTGGTGGCAATAATTCTGTCTTTTCATGAAAAGTCAATGCATTCCACAGCTTCAATGGCTTCTTCATATAGGTCTTCCCATTTTGTGGGGATATGTAAGGGTGAAGGGACTAAGCGTCCTTGTAACTTTAGAGTATCAAGTAACTCGGTCATACTCCAGATATTCTTATTTTACCTGAATAATCCTGCCATGATCTAGACAACATCAACTAGGCTGACTTCATCGGTTAGTACCACCCAATTGTCTAGCTTCAGGCCCATCACCGTGCTTCCAAGAACAACATACTGAACCTCTGGCAATCAATGATCATCTGTGAGGGAAATTTCATCCCGAACACTAGGGGTTGGTTTAATGCTTCTGATAATTCTATACCTCTATTTTTAGAACGGGTACAGACAGCGATGCCTGCTCTGGTAAGGAGTGACAGTGCCTGATGAGTGAGTCTAACAGGGTGTATGAGGAAATATGGGCAAGTTTGTAGAGGTTTGGGAGAGTGTATGGGTGTGATTTGATTTGAGGGATCAAATTATGGTTTCATTTCTAGGAAGATAGCATTGGTATGATTTGGGAGTGGGTTGTGAGTAGTGTTTGGATTAGGATTGGCTTGTCGGATAATGGTACCTTGGTCAATTAAACCTTGGATTATGTTTTGGAGATGAAAGCATTGGTCGGTGTATGACCAGCGATTTAGTGAAAGGCGCAATGGGCATCTGCCTTGAAGTTTCTTGGAAGTGGGTTTGGTAATGGACGGGAGTCCAAGGGTTTGATAAGGTTTTGGCTTAACAGAGCTTCATAGGCTTTAGAGAGGGGAGCATGGAGCTCGGCGTATTCCTTACGGACTGGGACAGGGCAATTTTTTGGTGCCCACGAAGTGGTCGATTGAGAGATGTTGTTGATGGTTGAGACTGCATTATTGGCAGGTTTGTCATATTTTCTAGGGGTGAACGGTTTAGACACCTTCTTTGGTTCAACCTCTATTTTAACAAGGCCTTCCTCGATTTTTACTCCTGCTTCTCTGAGAGCTCGAAAGTGAAGATAGTATTGTCCTCCCATGGTTTCTTATACATGGGGCAAGATTTTTTCTTCACTATATTGACTTAAGATGGTCGATTGGTCATAGTGGTTTCCTTTTCCCTCTATCGAGCTATGAAGTTACTGACTGATTCCCTAGAGTTCTATTTTAGAAGATCTAAATCACGGCGGGTGACCTCAATCTCTTTGTTATATTTGTACTGCGACATGAATTCTCGGGCTACATCCTCCCAGCTACGGATTCTGTACTCCTCGAGAGATAAAAACCATCGGAGAGCGCTATCCTTCAGAGTTTTCTAAAACAATTGGTCCATCACTTATTTAGAAACCCCTAGGAGAGTCATGGAATGGTGATAACTGCGAAGATGGACAATTAGGGGTCCACTTCCTCCGAATTTATCGATATTCGGCATCTTGAACTTCTCGGGTAACCTTGCCTTAGGATAAGGAGACATGTGGGTGTAGTCCATGTAATTTTCGGAGATTCTGACTGGGTCAAACTTCTTAGTTCGCATCTTGAGATATTCTTTGACCTTATTCAACTCTTCCTGTTTCGGATCAATGATCGCAGGCAAGTTAGCCCTAGACTGAGCAAGGTTTGGCATAGGAAGCTGTGCAGGCGACAACCCATTAACATGAGGGGCACGTGGAGTGTGCTGATATTCTTCGGGAACCCAGATTGGCTCGGGTGTACCCATATCACGAGGGAATAGGGCCTAGATATCTTGAGGAATAGGAACCTGGTTTCGTTACATCTCTCGGACCTCAGTTTGAAGGTTGTCGATCTTGGACACGTGCTGAGCAAAGACTGTCGTCAGTTATGGCTGCACACTTGGTACTTGATCTATGTTCTCCATAGAAAATGGATGGATACCAGACTGAGAAGAAGTAGCAGGGGAACAAACGGAGCTCTGGGGTGATTTGACTAAAGACCAAAGCCAATAAGGAGCCAGGCCAAGGGGGTGCGATCGACTTGAGAAGGCGCAAAATGTGATTTCTTTTGAGAAAAGAAGAAAAATATTTTTGACATTTTTGTTTCTCTTTTGAGATCGAAGGACATAATATTTTTGGATTTTTGATAAAGAAGAGAGAAATATTTTTGGATTTTTAATAAATAAAGGAAACAATGTTTTTGGATTTTGGATAAAGAAGGAAACAATGTTTTTGGAAGACAGGTCTCAGCATGATTATTATTATTATTATGATGAAGATGTTCTCACTTGTATTAATTTCTCCTAAATGCAGAATGAAATGTAGGACGGGACCCGAGCCTGGAAAACTTGGGTTCGTAACATATGCAAAGCTATGTCTAGACTTGTAACCAGGCTTACAGGTAGGGTCCCGTTTTAAAGATTCGCAAAAGTTTGGGCTGCAGGCCGACCCAAGATTTTGGTAGAGTTTAGGGTCGAAACTGTCAATCTAATATGTGTGTCCTAGACTTGACACCTATATGCGGGTATGCAGTTGGTTGGGTGAATCGGAAAGGGGCCCCCCTTCGGTGTGGATTCCACGTTATATGTTTTTCTTTTTAAGGGAAATTGATACGGGTGGACAAGCCATTTGATATACCTGAGTGTACGTGAATTGTCTCACCATATACCTCATAGGGACGGTACGTGTGAGAGAGAATTCGATATACTTAGCGTACGTGAATGAGTTCCCTGTGATATACCTCCCGTAATGACTTTGGTCAAGCGGTACGATGCGGGGGAACCATTCGATATACGTCGAAGGTACTTGGCCAATGGAAGGTGAGAGTCATATCGCTTAGGCTAACTGCGCCCTGCCAGACCAGCGCCCATCACGAAGTGACCCTCCAGTTTCTGGACAAAAATTTGGTCAATCCCAATGCTCTTTGGTGATATTGTGTGAATCATGCATGATTCTCTTATTAGTATCTTATGATGAGAGTATCTTTCGTGATCATGCCCAACAGGGAGCAAAGTATGAGTACCAATGGTATGCCAAGTATGGGTGATGCGTTCAACATGAGGATATATGTGATCCTAGGTGCACATGGTGTGAAGTATACACGGAGAATTTTTTACAAGTGTGTGAATAGAAGCATACGCATGAGGTACAGATGAGTAGTAAAACGGGAACATGCAAATAGGGGAATATATGAGAAAATAAAACACCCATGTAAATAGAGTCTAGCCCTCAAAATGAAAATCCCTAGCAGATTCGCCACTGAGGCCATCCCCGATCCTCTCGACGGGAGAGGATACCTTTGGTCCCACGTGTACCTCTCTAGACCGCTTCATCCGGCGTCATCGATGAGGTGAAAAATGTAGAGAGATGGAGTCGGTAGTCTATTTTACTCAAAATAGACAAAATAAAAGGGATCCATCCCGAAGGACAGCTGTAACAACCCTCACGTTTGATAGCATATTTTATATTTATTTACTATGTGTAGTAATTAATTATAAAATGATAGATGTTGAGTAAATATTAATTTAATATGAGAAAGGTTAATATTTACTGAAATGTTGTATGATTACCTGATGAGTAGGTAAAAATATCCATGTGGTGATTTATGGTATCATAAGATATAAAATGACATTTTGGTTTAATGAGAAATCGGAACTTAAAATGAGTTATAAAATTTTCAAATGATAATTTGGAGGGTGTAGTTAGTCCCGGTAGGTGCGAGACAGTCAAAATAAGTGCCATATTGTATTTTGGCATTTCGAACACTTTTGACTGGTTATAGTTTAAATGTGTAGTTGCGACTTATTATATCGCGTATTAGTCATTAAAGTTGGACATTTTAGACTAGTGGTCCGATTTAGTCTTGTCAACCGCGTTATTTTCCTTATTTTCTCTTAACACACAATTGTTAACCTAGAGAGAGAAGGAGAAAGAAGAGAGCTTTGGAGAAAAGAGAGATTGGAGCTTGGATCTTCCTCAAATCTGATTTTCTACATCAAGGAAAGTTATCTACTTGCTATTATATGATTTAAGGAGAATAATTAGTTGTGATAGTTATGAATTTGTTGTGTTTAATCATTTTAGGGTTTTGTTGGATTTGTGGGTATTAACCCTTGGAAATTGATTTGGATCATTAATATTGTAAAGGATGGTAATTTGACATGTTTGTGATGTATTAGTTCCATTAAATGATATGGGATTTGGTTGTTGGAAGAATAATGGAGAGTTTTGGGTCTAGGTCTGCAATGACCGGTCGACCGCGTTTCTCAGACCGGTCGACCGGGCCTTCGGGAGAGGGCACACTGCTTTCTTTCAAAGGCATAAAATGTGAGGCGCGGTCGATCGCAGTCTTGGGATCGGTCGACCGATCCCCTGTTTTCTTCCCAAAGTTTTACCTTTGCTTTTAAATCTTTTCTTTTCATAGGGACTTAGGAACCTTCTTGAATGAAGTAAACTTTGGCCTTTAGAGTCCTAGTTGAGTCTGGTTGTCTCCCTAGAGTGGAATGGATTTCACTTGGGGTTAGGTCCAGAGGAGGGGGTGTTCCAAAGTGATGTTTAAGCATCACTCTTTTTGTTACTTCTTAATAGGAGGATAGGGGTTGTAGGCCCATGTTTGGATACTTAAGGGCCTATCAAGACTTTATGAACTTTGAGGACTTATAGGATCATAATGATCATTGGTAGATTTAGTCGGGACTTGTAAATTGAGGAATATTAATGACAATATTCGAGGGGAACTAGGTTCGTATAATGAACCCAAATGCTTAAAGATGATAGGTTCAACTAAAATGGACCCAAATTGTGTTAATGATGATTGGTTCAAATAGAAGGAACCCAGTTGTTTAATAATGATAGGTTCAAATAAAAAGAACTAATCACATGGGTAATGGAAATGGAAATTGGTAATGAATATGATAATGAGATTTAAAAATGTTAATGTTAATTTACTGTTACACACCTCTCTAAATGACATCATAAGGAAAGTTCGCGCGCATGGTGATGCCCCCTGGCTAATGAATGCAGGGTGGATATAGTCCTAGGCCATGTGAGCGTTTGTTATATATATATATTTTCTGCGATGGGTAGGAGATTTCGGATGTGGTCTTGACTATCCCGCAGGAACATGGCCGCTTCCCGACGTCTTGCGTTGTAGGATCCCAGGTTGTCTTATGGTAGGCCCTGGAAGATGATGGTCATTTAGGGGCGCGCACAGTGGGGAAACCTGGACGGGCGGTCTTAGAATCGTTATATGTATATGAATATAACTATATTTTTATCAAGTGGTACTTGATGGTTGTTAAACGCCACAAAGAGCGTATGATAAATGCCACAAAGAGCATAGATATGTGCCATAAAGAGCACGGGAATGAGATTAATGAAATATGTGCCATAAAGGGCACTTGATATTAATGGTATTCCTATTAAGGAATGGGAAGATGAAATGGTAAGATAATTAACTATGGAAGTTAATAAATGGTTTTATTCCTATTAAGGAATTCACAAGGTAATGGAAATTTGATAAATGAGGAAAGGTTTTAAATTTAAGTTATTACTTTTCTTTCTTTTATGTAATGACATTTCATCATTTAGTTAAATTGTAATGTAAAATTTATCATCCGTATCATTCGTGCATAAATGTTCATTTCTATCATGCTTTTTATTTCTTCTGGTGATTATATAGAACCCGGCCCTGACCGGTTTACTTTCCTTGTCGTGTATATGATTGTATCAGCTCAGGTGCTCCCCCGCAAGGACGCCAGTCTTGATGTCCCATTCCTTTGCTTTCGACGAGCTGTAAGATTTTGCGGGTTATTACAGGATCTTGAATTAGACGCTTTTATCTTTGTGTTCTAAATATGATCGGGTTTTTTTATTCGGGTGTGTGGCCCAAACTTTTGTATTTGATTAATGGATGTATTATGTTGTACTTTATTGTATGTTGCTGTGGATAGACAGCCTTTTTGGCCCTGTTGTTTACTTTCATCTTAGTTGTATTATATATATTCGTGTGGAATTCCACTTGCTTATCAGACGGGTTGTTTTAATTTAAATTTCTTAACTGCATTTTAAATTTCAAAACTTTTTGGCAACTCGTTTTCTGATGTATTGGGAGGTTTTCCCGTATACTCAGTTTATATTTTGTGATGCTGAGAATGATATTCATCCATGATTCCTGTTACATTTGGGTATCGGGCTAGCCACCCCCTATCTCGGATCACGGGTTGTCACAACAGCATCCAAAGACATACTGATACATACGAAACCAAAATTATTCGAAAAAGGATCCGGAGGCTAAGTTACGAAATGGAAAGGTGTTAGGGACCCATTCCACCCTTACGGTCTCTCATGGGTTGTTATTTTCCTTTATTTCCTCGTGATATGTGTGCATGTGCATGTAATGGAGATAGGAATCATCGACTTCTATCATGGAAGAGATAAAGCGAGTCATCCGTAGGAATGTTCGTAAGAATAATATTAGAAAATAGGATTTACGCGATTATCCTCGCTTTGATCGTTATAACGGAACGATAATGCACATGGAATAATATGCCACTAAGAACAAATATATGTATATATTGAATTTAAGAGAATTGAGTTTAAAGAATATAGAGAAAATAGAAAATGAGACAAAAGTAGGGATAGGACTCGAGTCATGGGTTTTACCCTGAGAAGCCTATGTAGCCTATAGAGGCATCAAAGCCACGTAGTTCGCATGAAAAATGAGAGGTGGGATTTATCCCATAAATCCAATCGGGGACTTATCTTATATGTGTGTGTGTGTGTGTGTAAAAAAATGTTTTAGTTATGAGAAAAGTGTAAGAAAAGCGTGAGAATTCCCGTTTGGAATTTATGAGAAAATCCTTTTTTTCTTATTTTTTCGGGTTTTATTTATATGAAAATAAGCGATGTGAAATAATAATATATTAAAATTATATTAAGATACGTTAGATGAGAGAATAAAAGTGCTAAGTAATAAAAACAAGTTAATGCGAATTTAGGGGAATTTAAAGAGAGAGTTGAAAGAGTTGGACCTTCTTGGAGATCTTGAGCTTGATCCTGGATGTTGGAGAGCCACCCTTGCACTTGGATGATTATGGAGGGTACTTCATTCACCAAGTTTGATGAAAAAGGTGATGAAAGGTGAAGGTTGGAAAAGGATTTGGATGTGGAAATCACTCTGACTTAAAGAGGGGTTTTCTGAGCTTCCTGAGAGTAATGGATCTCATATTTTTCCCCTCCTTCAAATGAGGTTAGGCCCTCATTTTTATAGGCCTAGGGAATTGCCTATCGGCATAACCCTGGTCCTGGCAATCGGCAGGTGTGTTTAGGCACACTGCCGATAGGCAAGGTTTAGAACCTGCCGTTTGGCAGTCTCTTTCAGGTTCCTTCGGAAAATTGGTCGTAGAGAATAAAATGTTGATCTGAATCGTGCATGGGGTGAACCATTGGAAAGTTAATTTAGAGACCTTCAAAAGTATTTGGACTGCTCCTGGGTTTGGGAGTTGACTTTGGGTCAAATATGGATCAGAAGCATTCGTCGGTTCTTTTGGACGAGGAATTGTCGAACACAAACGGATAGTTCGTCCGAATGGTAAGTCAGAATTGCGCAAGGGGTGGACCATTATAAAGGTGAGGAGATTTACTTCGACATTATAAAGAGTTTGACTTGGTTCGGAGAGTTGAAATTGGTCAACCCGAGCCTGGGAGCGCTCGATGACCTTTCAGAGTAAAATGGATCGCTCGTTCATCCTTACTGTAAGTCAAAATCGCTCATGGGGCAGACCGTTGGAAAGGGGTTTTAGTGCCCTTTGAATATCCATTAAGTCTCGGTCGAGCTGAAGAGTTGACTTTGGTCAAACGGAGTCTGGGAGCGTCTGGTGACCTCCTGATCGAGTTTCAGGGGAAAATGGGTCGTTCGTTCGCACCGTAAGTCAGAATTGCGCATGGGATGGACCGTTAGAAAGGGGATTCAATGCCCTTCAAAGATTCATTCAGTCTCATTCTAGCTGTAGAGTTTAAGTTTTGGTCAAATGGAGTCTGGATGTGACCGATGGCCTTTAGGGGTATGACTGGGGTTTGCAATGATGAAGGGAGCTGCTAGGGAACTAAGGAGAGGTTGGGGGTATTGGAATGGGGTGTCTTCAAAAAACATTCTCAAATTGGTATAATAGCTTCCTAAGTTTGAAGCGCACTTGAAGTATTTTATCAAACGACATGCTACTGTTTTAGATTTCTAAACTCGTTTGATATGTCGCGCGAAGTAGGATCGAGCGACTAGGATTTCTCGTTCATGAGACCTCACGAACTCAATTTTTTATAAATTCATGTAAAATGAGTCCATTTTTCTTTAGGCGACCTGAGTTTTTCATTCTATGAAAAATTGCTTTTGCAGAATTTTTGTCTTTTCACTTTTTAATGTGTTTTAACTTTGTTTTGATTCACAAATCATCCCAATAGCTTCGGTGAATCATTTTGGAACCCAAGATACAATTTTTCTAGAGTTTATCTCGTAGGGAAGATATCTCTACTGCTGATTTAGTACCACTTGAGGGAGGTGTTGACTGACTACGATCGCGGTCATTGGAAGTCCTTGAGGTTGTTCCTAGCTGAAGACAGAGCTGCATGTTCTTATGGGTTCGCTGTAATTAAACCATTGTTGATTCTAGACTGAGGTCTATGTGATTGTCTGTGAATATCCATTTCATATTTCATTGTGTATGTACGTTGCGATTCACCTCTTCAAAGTAAAATAAAAGGTTTTACCCGAAAGCATTTTTTTCCTGAAATCTGTGTGTGAGCAATTTTTATTTATTTTGTGACAAAAAATGCATTGTTAGCAAAAAATGCATTGTTGTATAGTCCGTTTATAGTAGAGTTTGTATACCTCCATAACAATCAAAAGAAAGTTCAAATCCCATCATGCATCAAGATAGATCCGAATATCAACATTGTTTAATAGATAAGCCTCTACGAGATAGATTTTGAAAAAGTTGTGTTTAAGTCCCTTAACAGTTCATTTAAAGTGTTGGGATAATTTTTGTAAAATGTTTTTAAAAAGTATGATGCGCCGTTTTTCGTCAAAAGAATTTTTTTTAAGTGTTAAGGTGGAGTTTTAATAAATTTTATTTTTTGTTGATGTCATTTAAACGATATGTCAATGTCATTCAAACGACATGACAAAGTCGTTCAAACGATCGCTTCAAGCGACATGCTATGTCACACGAAGGCTCTTTAAAGCTCGCTTGAAGCAGTTTATCAAATGACAACAAACTATTTTAGTTTTCTAAACTTGTATGATATGTCGCGCGAAGTCACTTCAAGCTACATAACATATCCTTCGAGCGACATGCTATTTTCGTTCGAGCGACAACACCGACGCAATTTTTCTATAAATTCATGTTAAATGAGTTCATGTTGTTTTAGAAGACCTATGGCTTTCATTTAACGAAAAACACTTTTGCAGAATTTTTGTCTTCTCAGTTTTTGAGGTGTTTGAACTTTTTTTTATTCACAAATCATCCCAATAGCTTTAGTGAATCATTTTGGAACCTAAGATACCATTTTACTAGAGTTTCTCTTATAGGGAAGATTTCTCTATGGATGTGTAAGGACATAATTTTATAAATGTCCGGGGTAGAATCTTAGAATTTTCTATTTTTCCTAGATCACAGTATGTATGTCTTATACCGCTACATTCGGCATCTCATCACGATCATCCATGACGGCCTTGATCTGAATCCATGCATCATCATCTTCAGGCTTGCATCACGCTACATGCGACGTTCTGCTCAACTGTTCCCACTACTTCACTTTGCATTATTGGTAAAATGGTTTATTGGAGTTGTTTATATTTTCATAAATATTTGCGAATTTTTCAAAAAATGTTTTTTCGAAGTTTGAATTATTTTTATCAGAAGCAGAATTTTTTCTAAGTCTAGAAGAGGAGTGCCTCGATCGACGAGCTCATTCAAATGAGTTCACATTGTCATTTGAGCGAGATAAGCATCTCACGCGATGTCATTCGAACGACACGCGTCCTTCGTTCGAGCGAGATGCCTATCTCGTTCGAGCGACGCCGCCACCTCAATTTTCGTATAAATATCTGGTCACTTTCTACATGTTTTCCAAGTCTTTTTCAAACACGATTTCTGTGAAAAATAGTCTAGAAAATAGACTTCAACTTTTAGTGTTTTAATCCTTATTTATTCACATAAACACTCCCATCTATGTATGTGAATCATTAAACCTTCATGGTGATCGTTTTTACTCATTTTGAGTAATTTGTGGAGAAGCCGTTCTCTTCTTCATTGCCGCCCACCTGGAGTTCTTGTGGGAGATTCCAACCGAGACATCAAAATCGACGCCTGAGGGTGTTTCGTATGTCTCTCTTATTTTCATTATAATCCATGTAACCGTTTTACAAATTATAGTGAAAATAAAAAGGTTTTGCCCCTTTGGGGGATTTTTCCTCATTTGTGTGTTTCGTTTGTGATTGACTGTTCTTGCATGTTCATATTGATTTCGATCACACCTAGATGCATGTTTTAGGATTTAATTGAAAAACTCGGTTTAATTAAATAATTTTTTAATTTGAACAAAAGCGCACTCTTCAAATTGGTATCAGAGCCAATTACAAAATTATACCGTGTAATTTTCTACAAATTTTTTCTAAGATATCATATTTCCAAAAAATTGATTTTTTTTAAAAAGGGCATGCTCAATGAAGGAATTATATAATAAAATGCCAGTTTTGACGGGACAAACTATACTTACTGGAAAGCCCTCATGAAATCTGCTTTAAAATCCATTGATGAACGTGTTTAGATTTTGGTTGAAAGAGGGTGGACACCTCCCTCCATCACTATTGATAACGTGACTAATTCAAAATCTGTCAATACATGGACTGAAGAAGAATTTAAATGATCATCATTTAATTCCAAGGGTTTAAGTGCTATTTCTGGATCGATCACATCTGACGGGCTCCGACACATAATGACGTGCACCACGTCAAAAGATGCATGGAATGTTTTACAACTTACCCATGAAGGAACTAATGCTGTGAAAGAGTCTAAACTGCAAAATTTAACAACTCAATTTGAAACAATCACCATGCTTGAGACTGGATGTTTTGATGAATTTTATGTTAGGTTATCTGATATTGTAAACACTAGCTTTAATATTGGTGAACACATTCCTAATGCTAGAGTTGTTAAAAAGATTCTAAGATCACTACCTAAGCGTTTCATCCCTAAAGTCACTATGCTAAATTCTATGGGTATTTTAAACACGCTTAAATTGGAGGAACTTGTAGGAGACTTACAAACGTATTAAATTGATATGTTTCCTAAATCTATCAAGCCTAAAGATAAGGGAATTTCACTTATTTCTCAAGATGGAAAGAATGAGGGGTCGACGAGAAAGAGAATTGAGTAATCTAGAAAAAGGGAAATAGAAACGTCAGATTCCGAGTGTGACTTTGATTTAGATGATTTGGCCCTATTTTCTAAAAATTTTAAGAAATTCTCAAATTCAACAAAAAGGAAAATTTCAAAGATAAAAAGAATTTTGAGAAAAATAAGAAAAATGAAAAAGATTTTAAAGATAGTGAGAGATGCTATGAGTGTGACGGTAAGGGTTATAGAGATTTTGAGTGTGCTACCAGGCTGAACAGACTTGCCAAAGAGAAAGGAAAAATTTTCCTTAATGCTACCCTTAGTGACGACAGTGAGGTCGAGTCAGTGGACTCTGGAGACGATTCACCGCATGAATGTAACTTCACCGCATTCATGGCTAGTCATGTGAGTACTTCTAGTGCTCCTTATGACGATGAGGATGCTACTTCACAGGGACACCTCGATAATGAGAATAATGTGAGTGAGGGGGAGGATGATGCAAGTGAGAGCGATAGTAACCTTCAATGCGCCTATGCTGAGTTATATAATGAGACATTTAAAACCAAAAAGCGTAACGAAACGTTAGTTCTTAGGATCACTGCTTTAGAGGAAGATTTAGAAGACGCGCGCGAGAGAGAGTCCTCCATCTGCACTACCTTCAAAGAGAGAGAGTCTGCCCGTGTTGAGAAAGAAAGTTTGTTTAGAGAGAGAGAGAGACTGTTTGGAGAGAGAGAGATAGTTATTTTGAGAAAGAGAAAGGGGACTTGACTAAAAAAGTGGCTAGTCTTACGAGTGAGCTCCATTCCTCCCTGGAGACTCGAAAGAAACTTTAAGCCCTTATGGCCCAGCTAACTCATGATCTTGAGAGAGCACGGGAAGTCAATGTTCAAATCGAGGAAAGATTTGGAAAGATGCTCCTCTGTCCCGATTTAGGTTTTGGTGATAGGCATGGAATAGGTTTTGATGGTGCCTCCACGTCCCAAATTGCACATAGACCAGTTCCTGAGTTTACTACGACTCCATATGGCCATCGTCAAAAATCACAAAGGAAAGTTTGACCAAGAAAAGCAAACCAAGGTCCGCCTAAGACTGTGTTCTTTTGTACATACTGCAAAAGAAAATGACACCTTAGGGAGTTTTGTAATATTTTTGGTCGAATACTACTGATCCACCACATCATACAGATGATTTTTCCAGTCTGAGAGAGCGTGTTGAGTTTTTAGCTGCCACATCACAGAGTTTGATGGAGGAATTCCGACAGATGTCTTTATTGTTAGTGAATGCTTCTCGCATTCCGGCTAAAACCAACAACAACAAGGGTAAAGAAAAGGTTACCACTTTTTGGGTACCTAAGAAAGATAAAAAGGACCTTGTTGTTCATATCGCTCTTAAAGCACATAATACCTCACGGTGGTATTTTGATAGTGGGTGCTCCAGACATATGACGGGTGGTGTCTCATTTTTACCTACCTAGAGGACTATAAGGAAGGTAGAGTCAAATTTGGAGACAGGAGCAAGTTTAGCATCGTAGGACGAGGTACATTAGAGTTACCAGGATTTACTAAGCTAGAGAATGTTTTGTACGTCAAAGGTTTTAAAGCAAATCATCTCATCATTAGCTAGTTGTGCGACGCTGACTTTATCGTAAAGTTTGACCGGGACGCGTGTAATGTCTATAATCAAGATGGTAAAATTTTAGTGCAAGGAGTGAGGACAGATGATAATTTCTATGGGACTGTGCCACGTCCTCACTTGTCTGTAATAGCACCACGATCACTCCTATGGATATGTGGTACAAACGTCTAGGTCACGTGAACGTTAGAGATTTGACATGTTTAGCTAAAAAGGACCTAGTGCGTGGCTTACCATCACTTGAAAAGCCAACTTCCACGATTTGTGGACCCTGTCAGTTGGGAAAGAAAATCCGTATCCCCCATAGGAAGTAGCATTCCATTACCACCTCCTATGTACTTGAGGTGATTCACATGGATCTTATGGGTCCTACTCGTACTGAGAGTTTGGGTGGTAAAAGGTATATCCTCGTGATGGTGGATGATTTCTCCAGATATTCGATTGTAGGTTTTCTGAGAGAGAAATTCGATGCTGTAGAGTTTTTAACGACCAAGTGTCGTGTCCTGAAAAATCAACACGGAGTCACTATTAACAAGATCTGTAGTGACAACGGCACGAAATTTAAGGAAGCAAAGGTAGATCTTTACTGTGATAGCCTTGGGATCAAACATGAGTTCTCTGCTGTGAAGGCTCCTCAGCAAAATAAGATTGTTGAGAGAAAGAAGAGGACGATTTAGGAAATGGCTATATCTATTCTTCTAGGCCGTAAAGTTTCCAGGAGATTTTGTGCAGAGGAAGTGTCTACTGCATGCCATACTGTGAATAGGGTTTACCTGCGTCCACACACACTTAAGACGCCTTATGAATTGTGGACTGGAAAGAAAGCAAACCTTGCATATTTTCATGTCTTTGGGATTAAATGCTACATCCTATGGGATAGAGAGCAATTAGGAAAGTTTGACTCCCGGAGCGAAGAGAGAATCTTTCTAGGATATTCATCAAATAGTAGAGCGTACCGGGTTTTTAACCTGAAAAGCTCTAAGGTTATGGAGTCAATAAATGTCATCGTGCAAGATGACTAACCTTCGACATTTATTGATCCTAGCCTTTAGTGTGAGGATGAGGACTTTTCTGGCAGGGATTTACTTGTCCCTCACCCACACCCTGTGGACCCTACTCCTATGTTAGGGGACACACCTGCTTGGGTTCTGAAGAGTCATAACCCTGCCTCCATTATTGGAGATCCCACTTTAGGGGTCAAGACTCGTGCTCAGCTAGATAACGTTGTTAGTCATTTTTGCTACACGTCCATAGTCGAGATCACGAATCATAAAGAAGCACTCAAGGATGAACACTAGATATCTGCCATACAGGATGGGTTGCTTCATCTTAAAAATAACAATGTCTGGGAACTTGTCCCCCGACCTAATGAGACTAATGTGATAGGTACCAGGTGGATTTTCAAGAATAAATGGGTGAAAATGGTACCATAATCAGAAATAAGGCTAGTTTGGTCACTCAAGGATACACACAGATAGAGGGTGTAGACTTTGGGGAGACATTTTCTCCTGTTGTGAGGCTTGAGTTCCTCTGCTTACTACTCGCCATCGCATGTCATCTGCGTTTTAAGTTATATCAGATTGATGTCAAGAGTGCCTTTTTAAATGGCATTCTACAGGAGGAGGTTTACGTGGAACAACCAAAAGGGTTTGAAGACCCTAAACACTTGGAGCACGTCTACTATCTGAGGAAAGCCTTGTATGGTTTGAAGCAAGCACCCCGTGCTTGGTATGAGAGGCTTACTTTCTATCTCTTAGCATGTGGCTTCAAGAGAGGGGGAGTTGATATGACGTTGTTCGTCAGGAGAGATGACGGTGCTATTTTCGTTGCCCAGGTCTATGTGGATGACATATTCTTTGGATCCACGTGCCCCAAGCATGCTCACCACTTTGATGAGGAGATAAAAAGTGAGTTTGAGATGAGCATGGTAGGTGAGCTTATTTTCTTCCTTGGTCTCCAGGTTCGACAACTAGAGGATGGGATGTTCTGTCCCAATCCAAGTATGCTAGATACCTAGTGAAGAAATTTGGTTTAGAATCCGCTAAGCATGCACGTACACCTATGAGTACTTCTATCAAGCTTAGTAAGTACACTTTAGGGAAGGACGTATAGAAAACCTTGTATCAGAGTATGATAGGTAGTCTTCTCTACTTGACTGCCAGTTGTCCCAACATTACCTTTAGTGTTAGAGTTTGTGCGCGATATCAGGCATCCCCGAAAGAGTCACACTTACTCGCTCTAAAACGTATTATCAAATATGTGAGTGGGACTCTCTCGTACGGTATTTGGTATTCCTTTGATACCGATGACCGTTTGTTCGCCTCTTCGGATGCCAATTGGGCCGGGAATGTAGATGGTTGTAGGCGCACTTCTGGAGGGTGTTTTTATTTTGGTTATGATCTTGTCTCCTGGTTGAGCAAGAAGCAAAACTCCATCTCTTTGTCCACTACGGAGGCTGAGTACATCGCCGCCGGGAGTTGTTGCACACAACTCTTGTGGATGAAGAAAATGCTGGAGGATTATGGGATTTCATAGGACACCATGACCATTTTCTATGACAACATAAGCACGATACACATATCCCGCAATCCATTCCATCATTCGTGCACAAAGCACATCACAATACGCGAGCACTTTGTACGGCAGTTAGTTGAGGAGAAAGTCGTATCCCTGAGTTTCGTACCCACTGACCGTCAGTTGGACGATATTTTCACGAAACCTTTAGATGCCCTTAGATTCGAGAGTCTTAGTAATTCTTTAGGGATTTGCATAGTTGAGTGAGGGGTTGGTCCGTGTCTAGGATAGGATGCATTGTCATGTTCATATCATATGATTTCTATTGCTAGTTTGTATCATGTGTATTATTATTTTTGTTTTTTTATATTTTTTGAAAAATACAAAAAGATTTTCTTCTTATAAATTTTTTAGAAAATTACAAAAGGATTTTTGTATTTTGTTTACACCTTTTATGGATGAGCATTTAAGATAGCCGAGTCACAAATTTCATTCCATTTATCCATGTGATTGCTTGATAGAGATTTGAGACGCTACATCATTGCATCCATGTGCTTTACATTGTTTGGAGTCTTTGAGATGTGAGTAGTGATATATTTCTACATGTTTGACTCCTTATCTCTTTTATTGCACACATGCATAGTTTAATTTGATTTTTGTACTTGTCTATCACATATTGGCTTGAGTTTTTTCATCTCAATTATGTCTATACAACGAACCATATGCGATAAAACTTGACAAGATTGGAATGCATGTAAAAACCCATTTAGTGAGACAGTGTTTTCTTAAATGTTGAAGGGCTACGAAAGGTAAATATCTATCCTTTGCGATTACGCCACCGTTAAATTGGACCTAAAAAATTGAGGAATTTTATTATCCGAGGTCCAAAGAGGTTAAAAGAGCTCGAAAAAATTTAAAGGCAATAAAAAGAAATACATGCCAAATAAGGGCCATGAGGTTTCACCATCAATTCTCCAAAGTTTGAGAATTTAGATCACCTCTATTCAAAATATAAATTTGAGGGAGTTTGGTTGGAGAATTTAAATGGGTTTGCACTTCTTTGAAAGTCCTGAAAAAGCATTAAATCATTTTAGACGTTATTGGTGTGGAAATTATTTTAAGCTTTGATTTGTTGATATGATTGAGTCAATGTCTCATATTTCCATCTTTTTACACCTAAAGAATATGTTGAGTTCATTCGTTAGGAGTATCCGATATTCATCGTGCACACATGTCATGTTTGTATGCATTGATTTTCCTATCGAATTTGATCACACCCCTATATTTACGCTATCATTGACTTGGTTGTTTTTGTGTTTGTTCATGGTGTGATTCTTTGTTGTATATTTTTTGTGAAATTTTTTGAAAATCCTAAAATAGAAAGTTTTTCTTTACCTTGTGACATTTTCCATATTTATGCCTGCCATGTCTGTCTATTTGAGGATATCATAAAAAAGGGGGAGAATGAATTATGGGAGAGATTTGTTTGGGTGATTTATCAATGATTTGCTTAAGCTTAATTGATCTTTGATTTTGGCATATCATTATATTTCAAACTGTTGCGTGTCACGGGTATCTGCTTTATCTCATGTGTGTAGGTACAAAATTGATATTGATTGGATTGTACACCCTGCTGAGAAAAGCTTTGGGGGTTTCTGAAGAGCTGAAGATTTGAAGATGTTGAAGTTTGATTAAATATATGTCATTTAGTATTCTCAGTTTGAGGGTTTAATGGGGATATTATCTTGTATCTTATTTGATTGCATAATTCGGATTTTTTATGTATGTACCGGCATAGACATAGGGGCAGATTTGTAAGGACATAATTTTATAAATGTTCGGGGTAGAATCTAGGAATTTTTTATTTTTCTTAGATCACGGTTTGTATGTCTTATACCGCTACATTCGGCACGTCATCACGATCATCCACGACGGCCTTGATCCGAATCCATGCATCCATCATATTCACACGTGCTTCATGCTACATGCGACGTGCTGTTCAACTATTCCCACTACTCCACTTTGCATTATTGGTAAAATGATTTATTGGAGTTGTTTATATTTGCATAAATATTTGGGAATTTTTCAGAATTTTTTTTTTCTAAGTTTGATTTATTTTTATCAAAAGCATAAATTTTTCTAAGTGTAGAAGCGGAGTGCCTCGGTCGACGAGCTCGTTCAAATGAGTTCACACTGTCTTTCGAGCGAGATAAGAATCTCGCGCTATGTCATTCGAACGACACGCATCCTTCGTTCGAGCGAGATGCCTATCTCGTTCGAGCGCCGTTGCCGCCTCGATTTTCGTATAAATATCTGGTCACTTTCTACACGTTTTCCAAGTCTTTCAAATATGATTTATGCGAAAAACAGCCTCGAAAATAAACTTCAACTTTAAAGGTTTTATGCCTTATTTATTCACATAAACACTTCCATCTATGTATGTGAATCATTAAACCTTCATGGGGATCGTTTTTACTCATCTCGAGTAATTTGTGGAGAAGCCGTTCTCTTCTTCATTGCTGCCCACCTGGAGTTCTTGTGCGAGATTCCAGCCGAGACATCGAAATCGACGCCTGAGGGTATTTCGTATATCTTTCTTATTTTCATTGTAATCCGTGTAACCGTTTTTACAAATTATAGTGAAAATAAAAAGGTTTTGCCCCTTTGGGGGATTTTTCCTCATTTTTGTGTTGCATTTGTGATTGACTGTTCTTGCATATTCATATTGATTTCAATCACACCTAGATGCATGTTTTAGGATTTCATTGAAAAATTGAGTTTAATTAAATAATTTCTTAATTTGAACAAAAGCGCACTCTTCAGGATGATTTGGTACCACTTGAGGGAGGTGCTGGTTGACTACAACTGCGGTCAATTGGGAGTGATTAGCGGTGTTCCTTGCCGAAGAGAGAATTATGGTTCTTATGGATTCGTTGCAATTGATCCAATGTTGATTCTAGACAGAGGTCTATGTGAGTGTCTACGAATATTCATAGCATATTTCATTATGTATGTAAGTTGCGATTTACCTCTTCATAGTGAAATAAAAGGTTTTACCCGAAAGGGTTTTTTCCTGAAATTTGTGTGTCAACAATTTATATATATTTTGTGATGGCATGATTTATACACCTAGATGCATGTGTTAGGGTTTAATTAATTTGGTTAAAAAATTGACATCTAGTTAAATAAGTTTAAAATTGATAATTCACGAATCCATATACAATCAATATGACACATCATTCTCAAATTGGTATAACAACTTTCTAAGTTTGAATCTAGCATGAAGTATTTTATCGAATGACATGCTAATCTTTTAGATTTCTAAACTTGTTTGATGTGTCACATGAAGTAGGATCGTGTGAAATTCGAATTCGTTCGAGCGACTTGGCTTTCTCGTTCATGAGATGTCACCAACTCAATTTTTTTATAAATTCGTGTTAAATGAGTCCATTTTGCTTTAGGCGACCTGAGTTTCCATTTTACGAAAACTGCTTTTGCAAAATTTTTGTCTTCTCACTTTTTGAGGTGTTTTAACTTTGTTTTGATTCACAAATCATCCCAATAGTTTTAGTGAATCATTTTAGAACCCAACATACAATTTTGCTAGTGTTTCTCTTGTAGGGAAGATTTCTCGACGGCTGACTACGACTGCGGTCAATTGGGAGTGCTTGAGGGTGTTCCTTTTTGAAGACAGAACTGTAGTTCTTGTGGGTTTTCTGCGGTTGATCTATTACTGATTCTAGACTGCGGTTTATTTGAATGTGTGTAGATATTTATGAGTGATTTTATTGTGTATGTAAGTTGCGATTTACCTCTTCATAACGAAATAAATGGTTTTACCCAAAAGATTTTTTTTTCTTGAAATCTGTGTGTCAGCAATTTATATTTATTTTGTGATGGCTTGATTTATACACATAGATTCATGTGTTAGGATTTAATTAATTTGGATAAAAAATTGACATCTAGTTATATAAGTTTAAAATTGGAAATTTGCGAATTCACATACAATCAATATCACACAACATTCTCAAATTGTTATAAAAACATTTTAAGCGATCTTACCTAGCGTTCACAAGACTCTACCATAATTTAAAAGCAAGCATTTAGAATTTCTTAATACTATAACTATATGTTTTAATTAATATCATAGTTAGTGATAAAAACATGATTTTGGGTGGGATTCACTTGTTAAAATTGGTTTTGGGCAATGATTTAATAGAATTGATTGATGATTATACCATATGAAAGATGAGAATTGAATCCTATATGAAAGATAGAATCTTGATAAAGAAATATTAAATTGAATCATGATAAGATGTGATGTTGAATTATACATTTAGAAATTGTTTAATTTAACATTATAATTAAAGTGTGAATTAATTCATAAAAAATTGATGCTAAATCCCATGATTAAGAATGATGTTTGGATGAATTGAGGCGATAAAACATGTTTCCTTATGTTTGAGATTGATAGGGAAATGTTAATATGTATTAGGATGAAGAGTGGGACTCATATGGGGGGGAAAACTAATAACGGACATAGCAGCCCCGCCTAGGCTAGCATCCAGGGGCGAACCGGTTCGCCCCCTGCCGAACCGGTTCGGATACCCTGTCTCACCCAGGCTTGTCATTTAATTATTGTGTTAATCTGTTTGGGGTCCGGATTACTTTTTGATGCCCCTAGATGAGAGGAGGAATTATGAAAAATATTTAGAAACATTATTTTACCTTGGGATAGTCAGGATAAATCTAGGGTATGAAGTTATGGGTGTTGAGGATGAAGGACACTCGGAAAATTGATTAACGAATTTGGTTGGAAATTCCATTAGAATTGGGATACGAGATGGTTGGGAATGGATTAGTGTCTAGATTAAATATTATATGTGTGAATTTATTTAAATAAGGGATCACTTATATATTCAGGAGTTAGGATCAGACTCTGGAATTATGGGCTAGTGCTATGAGTGACATATGCATGATAAGACGGTATATGTATGTGTGTGTGTGTGTGTGCGTATACGAGTATAGAAACAATATATATATATATATATATATATATATATATATATATATATATATATATATATATATATATTTGTGTGATTGATATATGTGAAACATACCTACTCCAGGGATGTTATCTGTGGAGGTTGTGTGTAATGGGCGATCCACCATAGTGTTGACTAGTAGGTGTAAGATCGATTCCAATGTCATAGGTTTGTCTCATGACCACTATATGTGAGTTTAGAGTATAGTGGGATAATGTGGTATGATTATGACTCACTGATGTATGGCTATGGCCGCCTTTGATTTACGTACGATTTGGGTTCGGTGATGAGATTCCGACCTGGTGGCCCAGGTTGAGTTATATGATAGCGTACTAAAGCTTGATAGCGTACTAAAGAATTGCATCAATGAGGTAATTTTATGGGGATTGCGGTTATACGTATATAGCGAGTGATATAGATGTATGTGTACTGGATGTGATACAAATATACGTATATAAGTGTGAGAAATATATACGGGTAAATAAAATAACTGTGTGAATATTAAATTAATAACTGACATGAAGTAATTCGTAGCGACTAATAATGATAACTAAAATGATTTAACGTATGTGTAGCTAAATAAGAATTAAAGCCAAGAATAAATACACGTGACACAGTTTGGCTATGTAAGGACATTTTTGTCCATTATCAATTTGTATGACGTACGTCGTTATACCGTTGAAGAAACTCAAGATCGCATCTACATCAACGAATCCGAATATCAAAGCGTCTTCAACATCATAGCCTCTGCAAGAAGGAACTTGGTAAAATTTTGTTTTTACGTTCCTTAAAGTTCATATTTAGTATTGGGAAAATTTTATAAAATGTTTTTTATAAAAATAAGAAGTAAGTTTTTTAAAGCAAAATGAGGCTTTTAAAAGAATTTTATTTTTCTGGGAAAACCGGACCGGTCCGCCCCATACCGGACCGATCCGCAACCGGACCGATCCGTCCCTCAACCGGACCGATCCGCTTGCTGCAGATCCAGTATACCCCGGACCGCAAGCGAACCTATGGAGGCCAAAAATAAAAGAACCGATCCGCTTGACCGGACCGATCCGCCTCAGAACCGGACCGGTCCGACTGGGATAAATTCGGCCAGATTCGCTGCAGATTTTTTAGGCTCAAAGTTTTCCTATTTAAAGCCAACTTCGGGGAGTTATTTTTTAAGACTTTTCAAGACGATTTTCAGAGTCCTAAATACTCTAAGTCTTCACCTTTTTGATGTGAAAAACATCTTTTTGATTCACACCAAAAATCCCAATTACTTTTGTGAATATTTTGGAACCCTAGAACACAAACTTTGTTGTTGTTCATCTTTGTGGAGAGATCTTTGCAACCGAGGGCTGCGTGTCATTGTTGAGGGAGTCTCTACAAAGTTTCATGGCTACGTGTGATTGAGGAGTGCTGCGGTTCTTCCTTTGTTGATTGGACTGAGGTTCATGTGGGTTCGCTGCGTGTGGATTCATTGCTGCCCTCCTGGAAAGGGATATTTCCAGCCGCCGACTACAGAATCCGATACCTGAGGGTAATTCTTAGTCAAAATGTATTTTCATTGTAATCCGATTGTAAGCCGTTTTCTTACAAATTATAGTGAAAATAAAAGGTTTTGCCCCTTTGGGGGATTTTTCCTGAAATTGTTTGTTTTTATCCTGCATGCTATATTTTGTTTGATAAATCATCTAGATTCATGTCTTAGGGTTTTAACTAAAATTTGGGTTTAATTAAAATTGGTTTTTTATTTGAGAAGTCGCAATATTTCCGCTGTAGCTGCACTCTCAGGCTAGAAGGTTAGTGTATAGGCTAAGGTAAACATTGGTATTAGTTACGCAGGGTAGCATAACTAGGGTGTTTTAGGTGAACACTTTAGCTGAGGGGTGAGGATTATTTTATGGGATTGCAACACCAATTTTGATATTGCAAGGTTATATGGATTTGGTTCAAATTCATGAAATACACTTCGAGATACAAATGCACAACACATGTTACAATTACAATTAGGCCTCAAATTGTTACTTTTCAAAATTTAGTCTAGATTACTAAATCTGAAGTGAGCATACAGGATTTGATATGTAAAAGGAAAGATCATAACCACAAAGCCGCGATGTATGAGGAAAACCTAACTGGGAAAAACTTCGAATGGACATGTCTAGAAAAAATCCACTACGAATATAATTTTACAAGAAGACTAAAAAAACTTACAGACTTGACCCGACAAGTACCACTGATGCCGTCTTTAACACCTCTGTCCGTTGCATGTGTAAATTCAATACTTTTCACAACAACTTCCTGTGTCTCGGTATCCACCGAAAACCAATCACCATCTCCCTCCTATGCGGAGTTCCACCACACAATATGATGATGAATGTAGGAGAAGATGATTTTGGGTTTAAGTTCTTGAAAACGGATTCATAAAGATCATATAAATGTTGGAGAGATTTTCTTGTAAAGTTTTTTGATTTTCTTAAAGTCTAAAAGTAGTACCCTTTATATTTTCCCAAGTCCCTTAAGTATGTGAAAAGAGGAAGTAGTGGGGATGGAAAGTTAAGAAGAAAAAAACTGCTGAAAATAACCATAACTACATTGGTCATTCGAACGAAAGCCTTTATATGAGATGAGAACGATTATTTAAAAGAGATCTCAATCCAGACCCATAAGGATTCTTGTGTGAAGTCGTTTGAATGCCATTGTTCGAACGAGATTCCCAGATGTCGTTAGAATAACCTTAAAATGAAATGGAAAATTCATTTAAATATTAATAAAAGTATAAAATAAATCTCAAGTAACTTTTGATAACATGTTATATACCATTGAGAAACATGTGCCTTCATATACATTTAATGAACTCTTCAATGCGGTGATATCCTGCTTGCTCAATTTCTTCAACCTGGAGTTGATAATGACGCCTTGACATTCTAAATGGTTTGTCCAACAGAACAAGCCAATACTATAAATGACTCGATATGGAAATTTGTCTTTACAAATCTCCCCCTTTGGCTGTTCCGGGACAAAACATGAAAAATTTTAAAAAATGTAAATTGCTAAGTCAGAGCATCAAGACGATCCTAATGCCCATCCCCCAAAACCCAAAAAGAAAATGGACAACTCGACTCCCTAACAATCCAGCTGCTTAAAGATCTTTGTAGGGAAGAATCTATCAAATTAATTAAAAGGGCTACACACATAAAACAATAAACTCATAAACTTATATTCAGATGGAGATGAAATATAATCAAATTAAGGAAATTAAAAGGTTAAATTTCTCCTTAAACATCTCCCTCCCATGTTCTCCACCTTTTTTCCTAAAAAAGACAAAGGGGTAGAACTATAATTGTAGTGTTAGTGATTACAACATGAAGCATAAAATGAAGAATAAGGACACACTAACATGAGTATAAAAGTACAAATAGCACAATATAGAATAGAGGCATCCACTATATCATCACATAATAATAAAAGACAACATAAGTGGATTAAAATTAAAACAAACTAAATATCCAAATGCGCCACCACCAAATATCCCAACATAAACTGGGAAAAAAGGAAAAAAGATCCAATCTTGTACATATGAGAGTAATCGATAAAAAAAAATCTCTCTCACATAAGTACATAAAAGAAATAAACATAATCTCCGACATTGGGTCAAATCAGCAGGAGCATCACCTCCATGAGATGGTCCGGTAAGCAAAGAACCTACACCACGTTGCATCTTCGAACGGTGAAGATCATCAAAATACAACATCATCACTGAATCTCTACGGGATGGGACTCCTCTGCTCTCTCTCGTTGCATAGAAGTAAAGAATTCCTGAATCATGGCCCTGTCCTTCCTCTGCTACTCCTGCATCTTCTTTATCCGCATATGCATTAACCTAAACTCCATCGACTCAGATCAGGGATAAAGATGAGAGGTGGATGGACGGGACTGAGATGGAGTAGATGAGGTTGCAGAGTGGGATGACTCAAAATAGGATGGAGTGGGATGAAAAGTGCCTTTAGAAAATGACTACGAGATCGGATAACATATGTGGTCTCTATAGACTGGTAACGAGTGGTAGGAATATCAGTAGTAAGGAAAGGGTAACCAACATCAAGGAAATGGCGAGTGACTAAGATGGAAAATGATAAGGCTTGTCTAACAGGAGTGGTGTGATTAATATAATGGCTCCGAGAACACCAAAAATGTGGGATGAAAGGTCGATTGAAGTCCTAATGCTAATAGCATTCATCACACACACATGGTTGGGTGTGATCTGAGTATGGTTTACATGTGGAAGGGGACATGCACAAACAATCCAATTAAGAATCATAAAATCAACGTTGAGATTCCTATGATAGAGAATAGTAGTCCCTGGCATAAACTTGTCAAAAATTGTCTCAAGAATGAGATCAAGATAGGGTCACACATCATCGGCCCAAAGATAGATAGGATTGCATACACGAGTCAAACCATCTAACCTAAAAATGGAGTCGACGGTAATTATGACTTCCTAACCACGAACCCTAGACACTAGGCCACGCTCACACATAACCATAGTAAAAACAAACTACCGAATGAGATCGGAGTAGATAGGATCATGGAGGTTGAAAATAGATCCCCAACCTCGTGCAGTTAGCCAAGAAAACACAATGGTGTCGGAGAGTGAAACTAGCTCAATGATCTTTTCCCTAACTATAGACCTAGTAAGGAAACCAAGTGTGGTAAAAAGGGTGTGGTTTACACGAGTTACCCAACGTAGTCAAAAATTGGGAATTGTAGTGTCGTCACCCGAGGAGTGTTCCTTGTCAAAGTAGACAACACGCCGAGAAGGCCTACCACGAGCCTAGAAAGAGAAAGCGGAATATGAGATTTGTTTTGAGAGCGAGGTAAAGGGGCATAAGGCATTTGAGTGTCCCACTACGCTAAAGATAAAGGTAATTAAAGTTTCCATGTCAGTCACTCTTAGCTATAGTGAGTAAGAGGTAAATAATTTCGGGGATGAGTCATTATATGGTATGTGTGTCTCCTTTATTGAAAGTCACGTGAGCACACCTAGTTTGTCCCATGAAGATGAGGATACTTGTGTACATGAGAGCCCTGATGATGATTTGAGTGTTTCGAGGGAGTATGAGAGCGAGGGTGAAAGTAAACTCCAAATAGAATTTAGATATTTATACGCCGAGACTTTAAAAAAGAAGAAGTTGAATAAGGAGTTAGTCCATAGGGTGTTAGATTTGGAGAGAGAAAGATAGGGGTTTTGAGGGGATTCGAGATGTCGATGAGTCAACTCGAAAAAGTGCTTTGAGTGAGCAGTTGTTAGGTTAGGAAAAGAGTGAACTTGAAGCCCGTGTTATCCAATTAGAGAGATATCTCAAATGAGCCCAGGAGATAAAGATCACTATAGAGGACACATTTAAGAAGGTAGGTAAGATGCTCCTTAATCCAACTTTGGGTAATGTAGAGAGACTAGAAATAGGTCATGACGATGCATCTACTTCCCACGTTGCACCCGAGCTAGTTCCCAAGTTTGTGATAGATCCATATGTCTCTCAAACTAACCCACCTAGGCATCCCATACCCAATAGGAGAGTACGTAGTAGACGATTTGAGAGAGGTGTTCCAAGTCCTGTGTATGTTTACACCCTTTGTAAAAAGAGAGGACACCAGAGGAATTTTGTTTTAAGTTGGGTAGTGTGTCACATGGAGTTTTGCCATGTGTTCCTGTACATACACCCACACATGATGTTTTTTATACTCCTAAAGATTACATGAAAGAGTTTGCACATATCCTAGAGAAAGTTAAGTTTTCAGTCAAAACTTCACATGACTTGATGGATGTTTTTCATGGGATGTCACCACCTTTGGAAAATTCTTCGGCACCAAATGGTTGAGGTTTAGACTTGTTTACAAGTATAGGATGATTTTCATGATGATATTTTATGCCTATTGTTAGTGTGTACCACTTATGTATTTATCTTTTTTCATTTTTTATATATTTTTCAGAAAACCAAAAAGATATTTGTTTTTTAAAAAATTTAGAAAAATACACAGATTTTCTATTTTTTGAGAAAATTTTGAAAAAGCCAAAAAGATTTGATTTTAATAAAATTTTTAGAAAAATTAAAAAATATTTTTGTATTTTTTACACTGTTATTGAATGGACATTTAGGATGACTAAGTCACAACATCATTCCATATCCATGTGACTATTTGATAGTGATTTGAGATGCGTCATCATTTCCTTTTGTGCTTTATTAGGTTTGGAGTCATTGAGATGAAATTTGAGATTACTTTCTACATGTTTGACTTATGCTTTCCTTTATTGCACAAATGCATAAATTTATTTGACTACTTTACTTGTCTATCACATGTTGGTCGAAGTATTTTTATCTCAATCCAATCTTTAAAATGAAGTAAATATGATAAAACTATTAAGGACATTATTTTATTGTCCGGTTTACATTTGAGTATGTCGTATACTGCTACAACCGTCGAAGAATTATTCAAGATCATTGAAGCATCAAGACGGATACGAATATCAAAGTTCTTCAACATTCAAGCCTCCGCAAGATTAATTTTTGTAAGGTTGTGTTTAAGTACCTCAGAATTTCACTTAGAGTGTTGGGATACGTTTTCTAAAATATTTTCTAAGTGTTGGAGCGGAGTTTTTAATAAAAAAAAAATTTCTAATTGTTGAGGCGTATTATTTTCATACGAAACAAAAATATTTATTTTTTAATAGCTCATTCGAGCAACGGAGGGACATCGTTCGAGCAACAAGGCTATGTTGCACGAAGTCATTTGAATGACACGTGTCATCGTTCGAGCGACACTAACAACTCGTTCGAGTGATCCTCTGCCTTAAATTTTTTATATATAGCGTGTTAAACAAATCCATTTTTTTAAGAAGACCTGCGTCTTTATTAGATACAAAAACTGATTTGGCAAAATCATTGTCTTCTCACCTTTAGGGTTTTAATCATTTTTGTTTTCAATTAACAATATCCCAATAGTTTATGTGAATTATTTTGAAATTCATGAACACATTTTTTTTTAAGTTTCTCTTCTAGAGAAGATCTCTACTGCTGATGAGGTGCCACTTGAAGGAGGTACTGGGCTGACCGACTGCGCATCAATAGAGTGTACTCGTAGGTGTTCCTGGGCTAATTGAACTTCGGTTTGTTTGGAGTTGTTACGGAATTCCATTGCAGATTTAGGTTGCGGCCTATGTGGATTTTCTGAGGATAATCCATTACAGATTTCATTATAATCATTATAAGTATTATAGTGAATTAAAAGGTTTTACACGAAAGGTTTTTTATCCTGAAATGTGTGTGTCAACAATTATAGTTGCATATTTTAGGGCTGAGTAAAATTGGATTAAAAATTGACACCGATTAAATAAGGTTAACTTGAAAATTTGCGAATTGAATTTAATCGCTATCACTCATACATTTTCAAATTGGTATCAAAGCAGGTTACACTAATTTATTGTGTATTCCTTTTTTCGTAAAATTGTGTGATATTGATTTTTTCGAAAAATTTGTCTTGTAAAAAATCGTAATTTTTTCAATGGAGTTCTTATATAATTGGATGCCCATTTTTTACAGGTATAATTATGCCTACTGGAAAGTACTTATGAAATCACAGGTATAATTATGCCCATTGATGAGAATGTTTGGGGAGTTTGTGAAAGAGGGTGAATGCCTCCCACTGTTACTGTAGATAACGTAACATCTTTAAAGCCTGTGACTACTTGAATTGAGGACAAATTTAAATGGAGCACTTGTAATTCACGTGGGCTGAGTGCAATTTTTTGGTTCCATCATTCATGAGGAGTTTCGACGTATTATGACGTGCACCACGTCAAAAGAAGTATGGAACATTTTACAACTTACCCACGAAGTCACTAATGCGGTCAAAGAGTCTAAAATTCAAAATTTAACTACTCAATTTGAAACGATTACCATGCTTGAATCTAAGTGCTTTGATGAGTTTTACGCATGTTTATCTGACATTGTCAACACTAGTTTCAATCTTGGTGAGCCCATACCTGATGCACGAGTGGTTAAAAATAATTTAAGATCGCTGCCTAAATATTAAGTGGTTGTTTTGAATACCTTAGGTGGTTTAGGAAATTTAAAATTAGAAGAGCTGGTAAGAGAGCTCCAGACATATGAAATTGACATGTTTCCTGACACTATCAAGCCTAAGGATAGAGATATAGCACTTAGAGCCCAGTTTAGAAAGGGAGAGGTAGTGTCCACGAGAGAGAAGAAAAAGAAAGGGAAAGTTTATGAGTCCGACTCTGAGGGTGAGGTCGATTTTTATATGGCCATGGTTGCGAATTTTTTTTAAAAAGTTTCTCAAATTTTGAAAACAAAATTCTTCCAATAAAAGAGTTTTTTAGAAAAAACAAAATGCGGCCTAAGAGAGCGGTGAGAAAAAAATGTAAGAAAGAGGAAGAAGAGAAGTGTTTTGAGTGTGAGGGGAGAGGACATAGAAATTTTGAGTGTCTCACTAGGCTAAGGAGAAAGGGTAAGAAAATTTCCATGCCATCCACTCTTAGCGATAGTGAGGAAGAGGTGAAAGATTCTGGGGATGAGTCTTCACATGGATTTTTTTTACTTTTTTAGCTAGCCACCTGAGCACACCTAGTTTGTCCCACGATAATGAGGATACTTGTGCACTTGAAACCCCCTAGGAGGAGGATAATTTGACTGTTTTGAGTGAGGGTGATAGTGAGTGTGAAAGTTAAAGTGGAGATGAAAGTGAGCTCCAAATTGCATTTAGAGATTTATACGCCGAGACCTTACAGACTAAGAAATTGAATAAGGATTTAGGTCTTAGAGTGCGAGATTTGGAGAGAGTGTTAGAGAGTTTGAGGGGTTTTAAGGTGTCGGCGAGTCAACTGGAGAAGGTAAAGATTAATTTGAGTGAACAGTTGATCGTCATGCATCAGGAAAACAGTGAACTTATAGCCCATGTGTCATAATTAGAGAGAGATCTTGAACATGCCCAAGAAGTAAAGGCCACTATAAAGGACACTTCTAAGAAGGTAGGAAAGATGCTCCTTGATCTCGTTTTGGGTAATGTTGAGAGACTAGGAATCTGTCATGATGGTGCATCCACTTCACATGTTGCACCCAAGTCGGTTCCCGAGTTTGTGATTGATCCATATGTCTCTCAACCCAACCCACCTAGGCATACCATTCCCGCTAGGAGAGTACGTAGGAGACATTTGAGAGAGGTATACCTAGGCCTGTTTATGTTTTCCCACACTGCAAGAAGAGAGGACACCTTAGGGAGTTTTGTTTCAAGTTGGGTCATGTGTCACATTTTGCTACTCCACGTTTTCATACACACACACACACACACACTCACACATGATGCTCGGAATGATTACACGAGAGAGTCTTCACATCTTAGGGAGATGGTAAAGTTTTTAGTCAAGACCTCGCATGACTTGATGGATGTTAATCATAGGATGTCACCACCTTTGGAAAACTCCACCGCACCTAACAATTGAGGTTTAGACTTGTTTGCTAGCATAAGATGATTTTTATGATGATATTTTTGCCTATTTCTAGTGTGTACCATTTTTTGTAATTATGTTTTCCATTTTTACTATATTTTTGGAAAAATTAAAAAAGATTTTCTATTTTTTAAGAAAAAATTGAAAAAGCCAAAAAGATTTTATTTTGATAATTTTTTTTAAAAAGACCAAAAGAGTTTTGTATTTTTTTTTACACCGTATGTGAATGGACATTTAGGATGAACGAGTCATAATTTCATTCCATATCCATGTGGCTATTTGATAGTGTTTTGATTTGCATTATCATTTCATTTTTGTGCTTTACAATATTTAGAGTCATTGAGATGTAATTTATTATTACTACCTACATGTTTGACTCATTAGTTCCTTTAATGCACACTTTCACGGATTTGTTTGACTATTGTTGTTTTCTATCACATGTTGTTCGATGTGTTTTCATCTCAATTTTTTCTTTAAAACAAACCAAATGCGATAAAACTTGACAATGAAAGTAGTTCATGTAAGAACCATTGATGTGAGTTTGTGTGAATTTAAAACACGGGGAAGGGCAACGAAAGGTACTCATTTTTCCTTTTCGATTCTGCCTCCTTTTAAATCGGGACTAGAAAAAGTGTGGCACAAAAACAAAAGCCAAGGTTCAATGAGGTTGAAAAGAGCTCGAATTTTTTTAAAGGCAATAAGAAGAAAAATATGCCATAAAGTGGGCTAATAGGATTTAGTTTCATCACCTCAAAAGAAATATAAATAATTATTATTTATGAGGGAGTTTGGATGGAAAGTAATGAAAAATAGGTTTGCACGTCCTGACAGTGTCATGAAAAGGCATTACATAGTTTTAGACGTTATTGGTGTGGGAATCATTCTTGACTTTGATGTGTTGATGGATTGAGTCGATGTCATTTAAATTCAACACTTTTAACACCTAAGGACGATTTTAATATTCATTCGTTAGGAGTACACATATTCATTAAGCACATATGTTATATTTGGTTGCATTGATTTTCCTACTGAATATGTTCACACCCACTCATTTCGTTTCCATGATTTGGTTATCTTAGTGTAAATTCATGATGAGTGATTTTTATAAACTTATTTTTGCATTTTTGTTTAAAAATAAATTTAAAAAATCAAAAATAGTTTGTGGAATCTTTTGAATTACTCTTTTGCATGAGCGTAGTTTGATCCATGTTTGCTATGCATATTTGTCGTGACAGTCCATGTTTGTTTTGTGTATTCATTTCCTTGTCTATTTCGATAAAATAAAAAGGGGGAGAATGAATTATGGGGGAGTTTTGCATTATAGGGGAGATTTGATAATTGATCGATTTATGTTTATATCATTTCAAAATTGATCCATCATGAAGGTATTGGCTTTGTCTCATGTGTATAGGTACAAAGATTGAAGTTCGTTATTTTGCACACCTTGATGAGAAAAGTTTAAAGATTTGAAGATTTGATGTTGAAGATTATTGAAGAAAGTTTGATACTTACATTTTTTATACCTTTTCAGTTTTGGATTCATGGGAGGGTATTGGATTTTTATAGGCTTTGTGATTTGATAATTCGGATGTTTTTATTTTGTACCGGCATAAACATAGGGGAAGATTTGTAAGGATATTATTTTATTGCCTGGCTTACATTTGAGTATGTTGTATACGGCTACAATCTTCGAAGAATTATTCAAGATCACTGAAGTGTCAAGGCGTGTCCGAATATCAAAGTTCTTCAACATTCAATCCTCCACGAGATTAATTTTGGTAAGGTTGTGTTTAAGTACCTCAGCATTTCACTTAGAGTGTTGGGATACGTTTTCTAAAATATTTTCTAAGTGTTGGAGCAGAGTTTTCCGTCAAAGAATTTTTCTAAGTATTGAGGCGGACTATTTTCTAACGAAATAAAAATATTTATTTTTTAATAGATCGTTCGAGCGACAGAGGGACATCTTTTAAGCGACAAGACTATATCGCGTGAAGTCATTTGAATGACACACGTCATCGTTCGAGCGACACTGATAACTCGTTCGAGCGATCTGCCACCTTAAATTTTTTATGTATAACATGTTAAACAACTCCATTTTTCTTAAGAAGACCTGCATTTTTATCAGATACGAAAATTGCTTTGGCAGAATCAATGTCTTCTCACTTTTAGGATTTTAATCCTTTTTGTTTTCAATTCACAAGGTCCCAGTAGTTTATGTGAATTGTTTTGACACTTGAGGGAGGTACTGGATTGACTGACTCCGCGTTAATTGGGAGTACTCATGGGTGTTCCTAGGCTGACTGAACTGTGGTTCGTGTTGAGTTGCTGCGGAATTCCATTGATGATTTAGATTGCTGCCTAAGTGGGTTTTATGAGGATAATCCATTGCAGATTTTATTGTAATCATTGTAAGTATTATAGTGAAATAAAAGGTTTTACCCGAAAGGATTTTTTCCTGAAATATGTACGTCAATAATTATTTGTGATGATTATTTTTTACACATAGTTGCATGTTTTAGGGCTGAATAAAATTGGAATAAAAATTAACACTGATTAAATAAAGTTAACTTGGAAATTTACGAATTCAGTTTAATCGCTACCACACATACATTTACAAAACTTGGCAATGAAAGTAGTACATGTAAGAACCGTTACCCGTGAGGACTTTGTTTATAATTATGAGTGAACGGGGAAGGGATACAAAAGGAACACATATTCTTTACGATTAAGCGACTAATTAAATCGGACCTTAAAAAGTGTGGCACTGGAAAAAGTAGCAAAGGTTCAAACAGGTTGAAAAGAGCCCGAAAATATTTAGGCAATAAAAAGATAGATATGCCATTAAAATTTCGATCACCTCAATAGAAAATAAAAGATTTATTATTTATGAGGGTGTTTGGTTGGAAATATAACAACGGGTTCGCACGTCCAGACAAAGTCTTGAAAAAGCATTGCATAGTTTTAGACGTTATTGGTGTGGAAATCATTTTAGACTTTGATCTGTCGATTAGATTGAGTCGATGTCCCATAAATTCACATTTTGACTCCTAAGGACAATTTTGAGTTGATTCGTTAGGAGTATCCATATTCATCATGCACATATGTTATATTTGATTGCATTGATCTTCTTATCGAATTTGTTCACACCCATTCACTCCATATCCTCGATTTAGTTATCTTAGTGTAAATTTATGGTGTGTGATATTTTTGTAAATTTTTCTTTGCTTGAAAAATTTTGAAAAATCAAAAAATAGTTGGTGGATTCTTTCAAGTTTATCCTTGGATGATAGTACTTGATTTATTTGTGATGATTTGCTAGGATTTTCTTGTCACACTGTATTTATTTTGGTTTATTATATTCCTCGTCTATTTTGGACAAATACAAAGGGGGAGAACGAATTATGAATAATGAATTTGGGGGAGATTTGAGAGTTGATCTTTGATTTGATTTATGTTTATCTCATTTAAAACTCGATACGTCATGAAGGTATTTGTTTCTTGTCTCACGTGTATAGGTAAAAATATTGAGGATCATTATTTTGCACACCCTAATGATGACAAAGAAACATTATAGATTTGAAGATGTCGAAGTTGAAGATTTTTGAAGAAAGTTTAAAAGACTTGCATTTTTAGTACCTTTTCATTTTTGGATTGCATAAGAGAGTATTATATTTGTATAGGACATTTGATTTGATAATTCAGATTGTTTTTATTTTGTATCGGCATAGACATATGGGGAGATTTGTAAGGGGATATTTTACATCGTCCGTTTTACATTAAGTATGTTGTATACCATTACACTCATTGAAGAATGTTCACGATTATTTGCTCAAGTCGACGGACCCGAATATCAAAGTTCTTCAACAACAATAAGCCTCCACAAGATTGATTTTGGTAAGGTTTTGTTTAAAGTTCATTAATGTTTCATTTAAGTGTTTGGGATATTTTTTTCTAAAATATTTTAGTCAACCTGAGGCATTTTATTGAGTCAAAATAATTTTTCTAGGACCTGTAGGCGGAGTTTTAACAAAAAATATTTTTTCGCTTCAATCATTCAAACGACATGAGGAAGTCATTCAAACGACATGAGGAAGTCATTCAAACGACATTACAATCCGCTCGATAGGTCATCAGAACCTCGCTTGAAGCATTTCGTCTAACGAAGCGTACTGTTTTGGGTTTCTATCTATCTTTTGTAAGGTTGTTCAAAGTCTCTTCTAACGACATTAGATATCGTTCAAAGGACTTTAAGATCTCGTTTGAACGACCCCGCTGACTCAATTTTTTTATAAATACCTAATTTATGTGTCCATTTTGCTTCAGAAGACCTGAGAGTTTTGATACACAAAAATTGCAATCAGCGGAATTTTTAGTCTTCTCTTTTATGGTTTAAAAACTTTGTTTTTGTTCACAAATAATCCCAATTAATTTAGTGAATTATTTTGAAACCAAGATGCATTGTTGTTTACGTTTATCTTATAGGGAAGATTTCTCTACTACTGACTTGGTGGTTCTCGATTGAATTGCTTGTTGATGACTGAGTTGCGGTTCTTGTTAGTTTGCTGCGACAAATTCATTGTTGGTTCAAGGTTGTGGCCTACGTGAGTGTTCTGCGGAATATTCGTTGCAAATTTTATTGTGTATATATAAGTTGCAATTTACTCTTCATAGTGAAATAAAGGTTTTACCCATAAGGAGTTTTTCCTTGAAATTTTTGTTTCCAACAATTTATGTTTTTGATGGAATAATTAATTTATCCACATAGATGCATAAGTTAGGGTTTTAAAAAAAATTAGATTATTGGTTTAATTTAGATAAAAAGATTGCATCTTATTAAATAAGGTTTTAATTAGAAATGTGCTAATCCATCAGGCAATCGATATCACATCGCATTCTCAAATTGGTATCAGATCTTTATCTCAGGATCTTATCTTTACAAATTGGTATCAGAGCAGGTTTCTCTAATTTATCGAGTGATCCCTTTTTCGTAAAAATTTTGTGATATTGATTTTTTTAAATACGATTTTGAATTTGTTTGCAATCTTTTTGAATGAAAAATTATATAATCGATTGCCAGTTTTTTACGGAACTCATTAAGCTTGTTGGAAGGACCGCATGAAATCTGCCTTAAAAGAAATTGATGAGTGTGTTTGGGTTGTTTGTGAAAGAGGGAGGACTCCTCCATTGTCACTGCAAATAATGTCACAAATCTTAAACCTATGACAGACTGGACCGAGGATGAATTTAAATGGAGCACATATAATTCTCGTGGGCTAAGTGAAATTTCTGGAGACGTCACACCTAACAAGTTTCGACGCATCATGACATGCACCACATCAAAAGAAGCATGAGATGTTATATAACTTACCCATTAAATTGCAAAGTTTAACTACTCAATTTGAAACAATTACCATGCGTGAATCTGAGTGTTTTGATGAGTTTTATGCACGTTTGTCTGATATTGTCAACACTAGTTTCAATCTTGGTGAACATATTCCTGATGCACGGGTAGTTAAAAAATTTTGAGATTGTTGCCTAAACGATTTATCCCAAAAGTCACTGTGTTGAATTCCTTTGGAAATTTGAGCAATCTTAAATTAGAAGAACTGGTAGGAGGCCTCTAGATATATGAAATTGACATGTATCCTAACATTGTCAAGCTTAAGGATAGAGGGATAGCACTTAAAGCCCAGTCTAAAAAAGGTGAGGAAGTGTCCAAGAGACAGAAGAATAAGAAAGTGAAAGTTTGTGAGTTCGAGTCTGAGGGAGAATTTGATTTTAATGATGTGGCCATGCTTGTGAAAGTTTTTAAAAAGTTTCTCAAATTTTCTAAAGAAAATTCTTCCAACAAAAAGATTTTTGACAAAAATAAACAGAAAGAAGATTCTAATAAGAGCGGTGAGAAAGAGAAAGAGGAAAAAGAGATATTTTTTAAGTGCGAGGGAAAGGGTCATAAGGCGTTTCAGTATCCCACTTGGCTAAAGAGAAAGGGTAAGAAAGTTTCCACGCCAGTCACTCTTAGTGATAGTGAGGAAGAGGTTAATGATTCTAGGGATGAGTCATCACATGGTATATGTGTCGCCTTTATGGCAAGTCACGTGAGCACACCCAGTTTGTCCCACGATAATGAGGATAATTGTGTACATGAGAGCCTCGATGATGATTTGAGTATTTTGAGTGAGTATAAGTGTGAGTGTGAAAGTAAGGGTGAAAGTGAACTCCAAATATCATTTAGAGATTTATACGTCGAGACCTAAAAGGCGAAGAAGTTGAATAAGTAGTTAGGTCTTAGGGTGTTCGATTTTGAGAGAGAGCGATTGAGATTTTAAAGGGATTTGAGACGTCGGTGAGTCAACTCGAGAAGGTGAAGGTTACTTTGAGTGAGCAGTTGATCATCGTAGGTCAGGAAAATAGTGAACTTGAAGCACGTGTGGTCCAATTAGAGGGAAATCTCGATTGAGCTCGGGAGGTACATGTCACTATTGAAGACACATCTGAGAAGGTAGGTAAGATGCTCCTCGGTCCCACTTTGGGTAATGTTGAGAGACCAGGAATAGGTTATGAAGGTGCGTTTACTTCCCACGTTGCACCCGAGCCGATTCTCAAGTTTGAGATAGATCCATATGGATCTCAACCTAAACAACCTAGGTATTCGTACCCGATAGGAAAGTCCGTCGTAGACAAATTTAGAAAGGTGTTCCTAGCCCCATGTATGTTTGCACCCATTTCAAAAAGAGAGGACAGTTTAAGGAATTTTGTTTTAAGTTGAGTAGTGTGTCACATAGAGTTTTAGCACACGTTCCCACACACGCACTCACACGTGATGCTTTTGATGCTCCTGGTCATTACATGAGGAAGTTTGCACATATTCGAGAGCAAGTTAAGGTTTTAGTCAAAACTTCACATGATTTGATTGATGTTTTTCCATAGGACGTCACCACCTTTTATAAACTCTTCTGCACCTAACGGTTGAGGTTTATACTTGTTTACTAGCATATGATGATTTTCATGATGATATTTGATTCCTATTTCTAGTGTGTACCACTTGTGTATTTATCATTTTTAATAAATTTTTTGAAAAATCAAAAAAAGATTTATGTTTTTAAATTTTTTTGAAAAAATACAAAAAGATTTCCTATTTTTTGAGAAAAAAATGAAAAAGTCAAAAAGATTTTCTTTCAACTAAATTTTTGGAAAAAGTAAAAAAAATTATTTTGTTTACATCGTTTATGAATGGACAATTAGGATTACCAAGTCACAATATCATTCCATATCCATGTGACTATTTGATAGTGATTTGAGGCGCATCATCATTTCATTTTGTGCTTTATAATGTTTGGAGTCATTGAGATGTAATTGGAGATTACTTTCTACATGTTTGACTCATGGTTTCCTTTATTGCACACGTGCACATATTTATTTGATTATTTTACTTATCTATCACATGTTGGTCAAAATGTATCCATCTCAATCATGTCTTTAAAACGTACCAAATGCGATAAAACTTGACAATGAAAGTAGTGCATGTAAGAACCGTTACCCATGAGGACTTTGTTTAAAATGATGAGTGAACGGGTAATGGCTACGAAAGGAACAAAAATTCTTTACGATTAAGCTCCCATTTAAATCGAACGTTAAAAAGTGTGGCATTATAAAAAGTATCCAAGGTCCAAACATGTTGAAAAGAGTCGGAAAAAATTTAGGTAATAAAAATATATATATGCCAAAAAGGGGCCATTAGGATTTAGATCGCCTCAACAGAAAATAAAAGATTTATTATTTATGAGGGTGTTTGGTTGAAAATATAACAGTGGGTTTGCACATCCTGAGAAAGTCTTGAAAAACATTATATAGTTTTAGACGTTATTAGTGTTAAAATAATTTTAGACTTTGATGTGTCAATTAGATTGAGTCAATGTCATATAAATTCATATTTTTAACCCCTAAGGACTATTTTGAGTTCATTCCTTAGGAGTGTCCATATTTATCGTTCACATATATTATGTTTGATTGCATTGATCTTCCTATCGAATTTGTTCACACCCATTCATTCCGTATCCTCGATTTTGTTATCTTACCGTAAATTCATGGTGTATTATATTTTTGTAAATTATTCTTTGCTTGAAAAATTTTTAAAAATAAAAAATAGTTGGTGGATGCTTTCAATTTTATCCTTGGATGATCGTAGTTGATTTATTCGTGATGTGTTCCTAGGATTTCCTTGTCCCTCTGTATTTATTGTGGTTTATTCTTTTCCTTGTCTATTTCGGACAAATAAAAAGGGGGAGAACGAATTATGAATTATGGGGAGGAGTTTGAATTATGGGGGATATTTGAGAGTTGATCTTTGGTTTTATTTATGTTTATCTCATTTCAAACTCGATACGTTACGAAGATATTTGTTTCTTATTTCATGTGTGTAGGTAAAAATGTTGAGGACCATGTAAGGACACAAATTTCCAATTGAGTCCATATATAGTTTTGGCTCAATTCCGGACAAAAACATTTATTCATAGGATAGTATTTAATTGTAATATTCTCAAGCCTATGAAGTGTTTGTTTAAGACGTAGCGGCAAAGAGTATAAAGCCTCATCAAATGTGTCGATTTGCGTGCCTCGTTTCTACGTCATCAATTATAGTTCCATGCTCCCAAGGTATGAATGCAATTATATATATATAGGAGCTTGGAACAAAGTTTATTGGGTGTTAGGTTTTGTAAAAACTGTGTTTTAATTTTCAGAAAGAATTAAATAAAACTTTAAAATAAGTTTATAAAGTTTTCTGGGCTAAAATCGAATTTTTCAAACTTTTTGGTTTTTCGTTCGATATAGTCGTTCGAACGAGATTGTCGTTCGAACGAAAATGTTGTTCGAACGAACTTGCCAACGAGTTCCCATATTAGGCCACTGTAATGTCGTTCGATATGTCGTTCGAACGAACCTTCTGTTCGAACGAGATATCCAACGAGATTCTAACGAGTTCAAACTGGAACGTCGTTAGAAGTCTCGTTCGAACGAGATTTCGTTCGAACGAAATGTCGTTCGAACGAGATGCCAGGCGGGAACAGTTTTTGGCAGTTTTTTGGCAGTTTTGCACCCACTTCCCCACTTGGTTTTTAACCAACTTTTTCAGACTTTTTTATGTGCGGGAATAACATTTTCCAAATCAACTTTTCCATTCCATTTTCATCTCTTAGAGAGAGTTTGAGAGCAAATTGTTTTAAGGAAAATGTTCATGTTTTGAGTGAGATTTTTAAAGAAATATTTCATCACTCTAGTGTTTACACCCAATTGAGTTTATTCCAAGTTCTATATACTTATCAATTTCTTGGAGTCTGGCACCGATTTTCTCTACACCGAATTGAAGAGAAGTTTTGGGTTTTGCTTCCACCACCCACAAAGAAAGAAGAAGTGTTTCTATGTTAATTTACCCACACGGAGAAAGGCTCCATGCTCGGGTGACGGTGACCATATAAAGTCCTATCGGTGGATCCCGAGACCGCGGTGCTGTTCCAAGGTTATTCGCTAGGAAGAGGTTTCTACAAGAAGAAGCGTCGAGGCTTGAGAGGGATCGAGTCGTGCGTTGTAAGTCTATCTTTCTTGTAATTGTAATTCCGTATCTAGTGGATTTGTGGCTAGGGCCGTCCGAGGTTGTTTCCCGTCTTAGGTTTTTCCTCGTACATCGCGGCGTAGTGTGATTGGTTTATTTTATCTTACTTAAATTATTTAGAACGCATGCTTAGGATAATTCAAGATAAAATTCGGTTTAAATTATCACACTCACTTTAATTTGGGACTAAATTAAATATTGGGTAAAGTCTATTTAATTCAAGTCATTTGCTAAATTTTGGTTTCGCCTAATTTGCTAATATTGATAAATATGACTTAGGAAAATTCTAGGACTTGGATTAATTAATTGGTTGAAGTGAATATATTAATTGATTAATTTTACTTCGCTGGGTGTAATTTTAATTTTGTTTTAAGAAATTAAAATTTGTTGTCTTTAAAGTTGAACCATCATCCTTTACGCTTCCGCATCGAGTGTCTATATAAAAGGAAATTATTAACTTTGATTTTAATTGAGAAAATCAGAATCCGGGGTTTAACAAATTGGTATCAGATATTTGATTAAGAAAAGCTCGCATTTTCAAATTGGTGTCAGAGCCAAAGCGATAAATTATTTCGTTAACGATCCTTTAAATAATTTTTGGCTAAAATGGATTTTTCCCATTTTCAAAATTTCCTATTTTTGATGGTTCGAACTACGCGTATTGGAAAGCGCGTATGAGATTGGCACTAAAATCTATCGACGAGAGAGTTTCGATGTCTGTTGTTAACGGGTGGTCCCACCAACTTATTTAGTTGAAAATGAACGTGTTATCAAACCCGCCGATAGATGGACTGAAAATGAGTTTAAACTTGCTAATTTCAATTCCCGTGGTTTAAATGCCTTGTTTAGCGCTGTCACACCGGATGAATTTCGACGTATTATGACGTGTGAAACCGCTAAAGAAGCTTGGGATATTTTACAATTAACTCATGAAGGAACTAGTGTCGTTAAAGCTTCAAAACTCCAAAATCTCACCACTCAATTTGAAACTATCAAAATGAATGAAAAAGAAACCTTTGATGAATTTTATGCTAGACTTTCCGATATTGTTAATTCATCGTTTAACTTGGGAGAGAAAATACTTGACAACCGTGTTGTAAAGAAAATTTTAAGGTCCATATCCGATAGATTTATTCCAAAGGTGACCGTTTTAAATTCTTTACCCACTTTAGCCTCTACGAAATTAGAAGAGCTTGTAGGTGATTTACAAACCTATGAACTGGATATGTTTCCCTCTAAAACTGAAAAGAAAATCGAAAGGGGCGTTGCTTTAAAAGCCCGAAAAGAGGTCAAACAAGTAGTAGAGAGCGATAGTGATAGTGATTCGGAAGACATGGCTTTATTTGATCGCAAATTTAGAAAATTTCTCAAAATTAACAAAGATAAATTTAAAAATGATTTTAAGAAATTTGAATCTTCTAAGCATGACAAGAACGAGAAGATTTCTAAAGCGGAGAAGATGCCTAAAGCCGAAAAGATCCCTAAAACTAGTAATAAAAATTTACATAGGGACGAGTCTAATAAGTGTTTTGGTTGTGAAGGTTATGGCCATCGGGCTTATGAGTGCCCCACTAAACTAAGGAAAGAGGGTAAGCGACCCATTTCATATAATGCGACCCTTAGTGATAGTGATAAGGAAGAGAAACCCGATTCCCCCACTAAGAAAAATTTTGTGGCTTTTATGGCTAGTCATGTGAGTGATAGTGAGAACTCATCGATTGATGAAACTTTAACTCATGACACTTCCAAGGTCATTGTTTATGATTCTCTTGTTTTTGTTGATAGTGAGAGTGGAGAAGAAAGAGAGAGTGAAAATGAAGAAGAGGTTAATGTGAGTGAACTTCAAAATGTTTTTCAAGAACTTTATAAAGAATCTATTAAATTAAAAAGAGCTAATTTGAAGTTGGAAGCTAGTTTAAGAGAGAGTGTCAAGGTCGTTGATGACAATGATTTAATAGACGACCTTAGGACACATGTGAAGACTCTTCAAGAGAAGCTTAAATATGTAGAAGGTGAGAGAGATAGCCTTAGAGGTTTAATGGAATCCTTGAAAAAGGAGCTTCTTGCTTTTGAAGAGCGAAATGTTTTACTAGAATCTAACATTTTAGAATTGGAAAATAAATTAAAAAATTCTAGTACTGTCAAATTTGATTTGGAGTGTCATTCGGAAAAACTAGATAAAATGTTAGGAACGGTCCAAATTAAAAATGACACTTGTGGTTTAGGCTTCAATACTTGTAATGAATCTACTCATAAAGCCAAGACTAATGTTTTAGGAGAATCTACTAGGAATGCTTTTAAAGATCACTCCTTAGGTAAATCTTTTCGACATGTTTTTGCTTGTACACATTGTGGTCGAAAAGGTAATCTTAGGAAATTTTGTTTTGATCTTAAACGAATTCCTAAAAAATCCCATAGTAAAGTAACCACGGTAGTTAACGTTCCAACACCTCAAGATAGTCATTCTTCATTAATTTGGGTTAGGAAATCCGACTTGGTTTCCTTGCAAAATAGGGTTTATGATTCTGATTTACTTTCACATGCTTCCTCCGTTGCTAAATCTAAAGCATGAATGTGTTAGTGTTTGCATGCTTTAGCGTTTGTACTTCATGCTATATTCACATGCTAAATGTATGCTTGTTTTAGTCATTTTTTAGTCATTGCCTATTTCATATCACATGCTAGAAATTATGACTTGTTTATCTTTTTGTATTATATTTTGTGTTTGAATTAATTGAAAAATATAAAAAGATTTTTGTTTATCATTTGTGTTTTATTTATTTCATTTAAGCTTAATGAAAAATACAAATGATTTGTGTTTATTCTTTTGAGTATATATATTTATTTTTGGTGAAAAATGTCAAAAACTCAAAAAGATTTTTTTTTTGTGTATTTGGGTTTGACACACTTTAAGTGGCATATACTTGTGTTTGAATCCCATCTTTTACGCTCCCATGTGGCTAGAACTTTTGGTTTAGATTGTCAATCCTTAAAATGTTCTTTACCATATTTTATGGAGTAGTTGGATTTTGTGTTGTTTAAATGGATTCTATTTCTATATGCCTCTATTCACACATGCACGAGCTCTTTTGAAATCTTAATATCACATGTTATATTTGATCATTTTGAGGTGTTCTCCTACCAATCTAGTCATCTACATATCTATGACCTAGGAGGACTAGTGCATGTCAAAATCCGTTGCATGTGAGATTTGTGTGAAAAATGAAAACATGATAAAAATAAATATGCACGGGGAAGGGCTCCGAAAGGACTAAGTGATCCTTTGCGATAGTAAGCCACCTTTGAAATGGACCTAAAAGAAATACGTGGTCCAAAGGCCTAAAAACAGAATATTTGGCATTAAAAAGAAAACAATTGCCAAGGCCTATGTTTGTTTGAAATATTCATTCAAAAGCAAAAGAATATATATGCTTAATGAGGGAGAATTGGATGGTATATCAACGGTTTGCACAATGTCCGTTTATCCTAGTTGTCTTTAATGTAATGACTCTATTTGGTTTGTAGAATCATCATCATGCTAGGCTTGTATGCATTGTGTATGTTTGTTCATTGAGTTAAATATTTATATTGTCGCATGAGGTTATATTTAAATGTGATAAAGTTTGCAATCAAATGATAACTCCTTGAATGTTTATTACGTGTTTGGGCCTAAATTTAATTGTTACTAGTTCACACCCCAAAACTTACGTTTCCATATGACACATTTTTGCCATACAAGTGTGCAAACTTATTGTATTTTGTGTCATATGTGTGTTTATATCTATATAGATATGCAAGTGCTTCATTGGTATCTTTCTAGTTTATATATATATGATATTTATTTGTCTTTGCCTTGCTTTTATTGCCTATATGCTTTAATGTCTTAACACTTTTAGCTTCAACGTGTTTATTAGTTATTTATCCTTTGCCTATTCCTGAACAAAAAGGGGGAGAATGATGATAGGGGGAGAAATGGTATCTAATCCTATTATTATCGTATCTTAGTTTGGGGGAGATTTATCTTAGGGGGAGACGTCTTTCTAAGTAGGTCATGTGTTTGATAAAGGGGATAATTAATTTAGGGGGAGTAATTAATTAAAATTGCATTTAATACCTTGATATTCCCTATGCATTTGATGAGTTTGCTTAAGTGTGCAGGATTTCTTCTAAAGAGGCATTGTTTAAACGGCAAAGCGTTTGATCCTTGGGTTGAGTCAAGTTTGGGTGGGTTATGTTTTGAGTCTAGTAGAGCTTGACGGCCCTTTAGGATTTTTGTTTGGTTTTTGTCCCGGAATAGCCAAAGGGGGAGATTTGTAAGGACATAAATTTCCAATTGAGTCCATATATAGTTTTGGCTCAATTCCGGACAAAAACATTTATTCATAGAATAGTATTTAATTGTAATATTCTCAAGCCTATGAAGTGTTTGTTGAAGACGTAGCGGCAAAGAGTATAAAGCCTCATCAAATGTGTCGATTTGCGTGCCTCGTTTCTACGTCATCAATCATAGCTCCATGCTCCCAAGGTATGAATGCAATTATATATATATAGGAGCTTGTAACAAAGTTTATTGGGTGTTAGGTTTTGTAAAAACTGTGTTTTAATTATCAGAAAGAATTAAATAAAACTTTAAAATAAGTTTATAAAGTTTTCTGGGCTAAAATCGAATTTTCCAAACTTTCTGGTTTTTTCTTTTAATTAAATTTTTGGAAAAAGTAAAAAAAATTATTTTGTTTACACCGTTTATGAATGGACAATTAGGATTACCAAGTCACAATATCATTCCATATCCATGTGACTATTTGATAGTGATTTGAGGCGCATCATCATTTCATTTTGTGCTTTATAATGTTTGGAGTCATTGAGATGTAATTGGAGATTACTTTCTACATGTTTGACTCATGGTTTCCTTTATTGCACACGTGCACATATTTATTTGATTATTTTACTTATCTATCACATGTTGGTCGAAATGTATCCATCTCAATCATGTCTTTAAAATGTACCAAATGCGATAAAACTTGACAATGAAAGTAGTGCATGTAAGAACCGTTACCCATGAGGACTTTGTTTAAAATGATGAATGAACGGGTAATGGCTACGAAAGGAACAAAAATTCTTTACGATTAAGCTCCCATTTAAATCGAACCTTAAAAAGTGTGGCATTATAAAAAGTATCCAAGGTCCAAACATGTTGAAAAGAGTCGGAAAAAATTTAGGTAATAAAAAGATATATATGCCAAAAAGGGGCCATTAGGATTTAGATCGCCTCAATAGAAAATAAAAGATTTATTATTTATGAGGGTGTTTGGTTGAAAATATAACAGCGGGTTTGCACATCCTGAGAAAGTCTTGAAAAACATTATATAGTTTTAGACGTTATTAGTGTTGAAATAATTTTAGACTTTGATGTGTCAATTAGATTGAGTCAATGTCATATAAATTCATATTTTTAACCCCTAAGGACTATTTTGAGTTCATTCCTTAGGAGTGTCCATATTTATCGTTCACATATATTATGTTTGATTGCATTGATCTTCCTATCGAATTTGTTCACACCCATTCATTCCGTATCCTCGATTTTGTTCTCTTACCGTATATTCATGGTGTATTATATTTTTGTAAATTATTCTTTGCTTGAAAAAATTTTAAAAATAAAAAATAGTTGGTGGATGCTTTCAATTTTATCCTTGGATGATCGTAGTTGATTTATTCGTGATGTGTTCCTAGGATTTTCTTGTCCCTCTGTATTTATTGTGGTTTATTCTTTTCCTTGTCTATTTCGGACAAATAAAAAGGGGGAGAACGAATTATGAATTATGGGGAGGAGTTTGAATTATGGGGGATATTTGAGAGTTGATCTTTGGTTTTATGTATGTTTATCTCATTTCAAACTCGATACGTTACGAAGATATTTGTATCTTGTTTCATGTGTGTAGGTAAAAATGTTGAGGACCATGTAAGGACACAAATTTCCAATGGAGTCCATATATAGTTTTGGCTCAATTCCGGACAAAAACATTTATTCATAGGATAGTATTTAATTGTAATATTCTCAAGCCTATGAAGTGTTTGTTGAAGACGTAGCGACAAAGAGTATAAAGCCTCATCAAATGTGTCGGTTTGCGTGCCTCATTTCTACGTCATCAATCATAGTTCCATGCTCCCACGGTATGAATGCAATTATATATATATATATGAGCTTGGAACAAAGTTTATTGGGTGTTAGGTTTTGTAAAAATTGTGTTTTAATTTTTAGAAAGAATTAAATAGAACTTTAAAATAAGTTTATAAAGTTTTCTGGGCTAAAATCGAATTTTCCAAACTTTCTGGTTTTTCGTTCGATATAGTCGTTCGAAAGAGATTGTCGTTCGAACGAAAATGTTGTTCGAGCGAACTTGCCAACGAGTTCCCATATTAGGCCACTATAATGTCGTTCGATATGTCGTTCGAACGAACCTTCTATTCGAACGAGATATCCAACGAGATTCTAACGAGTTCAAACTGGAACGTCGTTAGAAGTCTCGTTCGAACGAGATTTTGTTCGAACGAAATGTCGTTCAAACGAGATGCCAGGCGGGAACAGTTTTTGGCAGTTTTTTGGCAGTTTTGCACCCACTTCCCCACTTGGTTTTTAACCAACTTTTTCAAACTTTATTATGTGCGGGAATAACATTTTCCAAATCAACTTTTCCATTCCATTTTCATCTCTTAGAGAGAGTTTGAGAGAAAATTGTTTTAAGGAAAATGTTCATGTTTTGATTGAGATTTTTAGAGAAATATTTTCATCACTCTAGTGTTTACACCCAATTGAGTTTATTCCAAGTTCTATATACTTATCAATTGCTTGGAGTTTGGCACCGATTTTCTCTACACCGAATTGAAGAGAATTTTTGGGTTTTGCTTCCACCACCCACAAAGAAAGAAGAAGTGTTTATATGTTAATTTACCCACACGGAGAAAGGCTCCATGCTCGGGTGACGGTGACCATATAAAGTCCTATCGGTGGATCCCGAGACCGCGGTGGTGTTCCAAGGTTATTCGCTAGGAAGAGGTTTCTACAAGAAGAAGCGTCGAGGCTTGAGAGGGATCGAGTCGTGCGTTGTAAGTCTATCTGTCTTGTAATGGTAATTCCGTATCTAGTGGATTCGTGGCTAGGGCCGTCCGAGATTGTTTCCCGTCTTGGGTTTTTCCTCGTACATCGCGGCGTAGTGTGATTGGTTTATTTTATCTTGCTTAAATTATTTAGAACGCATGCTTAGGATAATTCAAGATAAAATTCGGTTTAAATTATCACACTCACTTTAATTTGGGACTAAATTAAATATTGGGTAAAGTCTATTTAATTCAAGTCATTTGCTAAAATTTGATTTCGCCTAATTTGCTAATATTGATAAATATGACTTAGGCAAATTCTAGGACTTGGATTAATTAATTGGTTGAAGTGAATATATTAATTGATTAATTTTACTTCACTGGGTGTAATTTTAATTTTGTTTCAAGAAATTAAAATTTGTTGTCTTTAAAGTTGAACCATCATCATTTACGCTTCCGCATCGAGTGTCTATATAAAAGGAAATTATTAACTTTGATTTTAATTGAGAAAATCAAAATCCGGGGTTTAACAAATTGGTATCAAAGCTTTGATTAAGAAAAGCTCGCATTTTCAGACCATTATTACCCTAATTATGACAAAGAAACATTAGAGATTTGAAGATGTCGAAGTTGAAGATTTTTGAAGAAAGTTTAAAAGACTTGCATTTTAGTACCTTTTCATTTTTGGATTGCCTAAGAAGGTATTATATTTGTATAGGACATTTGATTTGATAATTCAGATTGTTTTTATTTTGTATCGGTATAGACACATGGGGAGATTTGTAAGGAGATATTTTACATAGTCCATTTTACATTAAGTATGCCGTATACCATTACACCCATCGAAGAATGCTCACGATCATTTGCTCAAGTCGACAGATCTGAATATCAAAGTTCTTTAACAACAACAAGCCTCCATAAGATTGATTTTGGTAAGGTTGTGTTTAAAGTTCATTAATGTTTCATTTAAGTGTTGGGATATTTTTTCTAAAATATTTTTATCAACCTGAGGCATTTTATTGAGTCAAAATAATTTTTCTAAGACCTGTAGGCGGAGTTTTAACAAAAAATAAATTATCTTTGGACATTCGAATGACATTTATATGTCATCAAACGACATTACATGTCGCTCAACAGGTCGTCAGAACCTCGTTTGAAGCATTTAATCTAACAAGACGTACTATTTTGGGTTTTTATCTGTCTTTTGTATGGTCATTCAAAGTCTCTTCTAATGACATTAGATATCGTTGAAATGACTTTAGGATCTCGTTCGAACGACCCCGTCAACTCAATTTTGTTTTATAAATACCTGATTTATGAGACCATTTTGCTTCAAAGGACCTGAGAATTTTGATACACGAAAACTGCAATCTGCAGAATTTTTAGTCTTCTCTTTTATGGTTTAAAAACTTTATTTTTGATTTACAAATCATCCCAATTACTTTAGTAAATTATTTGGGAACCCAAGACACAATGTTGTCGAAGTTTCCCTTGTAGGGAAGATTTCTCTACTGCTGACTTGGTGGTTCTTGAGGGAATTGATTGTTGACGACTAAGCTTCGGTTCTTGTAGGTTTGTTGCGATAAATTCATTGTTGGTTCTAGGTTGTGGCCTATGTGTGTGTTCTGTGGAATATTGATTGAAAATTTTATTATGTATATATAAGTTGCTATTTACTCTTCATTGTGAAATAAAGATTTTTCCCGAAAGGAGTTTCCCCCTGAAATCTGTGTATCCAGCAATTTATGTTTGTGATGGCATAATTAATTTATCCACATAGATGCATGTGTTAGGGTTTTAATAAAATTGGATTATTGGTTTAATTTGGATAAAAAAATATTGCATCTAATTGAATAAGCTTTTCATTGGAAATTTATGAATCCATAAAGCAATCGATATCACACCGCATTCTCAAATTGGTATCAGATCTTTAGCGCGGGATCTTATATTTTATAACATAAAAATATTTAGATGAAAAAAATGTCAGAACAAAATATGAAGAGTCATTTAACCAGGGATTTATTTATGCCTTTCGAAGATAATATATATATATATATGATAGGGAAGTTTTTGAATTTTCTACACGTTTTAACGGTGAAGATTGGTGCCACCTCCTTACATATTTTAATGGTTGAGATCACATCTCTTTCTTTTTTACAAATCTAACCCTCAATTATTTTGTTTCTCCTCATTTTTTACATATCAAACTTACACTTTAATTCAAACATTTGGATTTTTTAGTAACACGCTTCAACTTTACCCACACAACCCCATCTCTCTTTCTAGATATCTCTCACACTCATACCTGTCGCTCTCACTCTCTCTCTCACTAGCCCGCCATCGACATAATCTCTCCATCTCTCGCATCTTTTTATCCTCTAAGAAGGTACTCTCTTTTCATAACCTCGAGGGTTTATAATTGTGTTTGTTTTGGTATTTAAAAGGTTTAAGTTTTTGGTAGATACATATCCATTTTGGTTTATCTTTAAAGTTACGATGGATAAAATTTCTAATCTAGGGTTTATCATTCGATTACTTTGCATTTCTATTACTTTATTAGGGCATTCAAGGTTGTTTTATTGAGGACTTTAGTTTATATTTTCATTATTGTTGATGTGTTGATATCCCAATGTGATTTTATTGAGGTCTTTAGTTTGTATTTTCACTATTGTTGATGTTTGATATAAATATTGTGCAATTTTTTGGCAGTTTGGTGATCTAATATTTATGTGGGTATTGGTTCAACATTCCAATTTCTTACTTTCTAATATTTATGTAGATTTACTCAGAAGAAAATTGGTGTTGTAATTCCAGCATTCGTCACCTTTTGTTTTGTATTTTTCATTACCCATACATGTTCAAGGATTACCATCTCTGCCAATTTTTGAATGCATTTATTTTGATTGTGTAGGCATGGAGACTATTTGGCAATTGAAGATTTGAGTATCAATGTATTCAATAGTGAAAATATATTCTTAATTCTTTGATTTATTCTTAATGCTTTCATTGCATTTATTCTTAATGCTTTGATTTAAACACCTTTTCCCTTGTTTTTTTCCAAATGCTATTTATTTTAGGAAATTTCTATATATTTGGTAATTTCCTTTAATTTGGTTTACTAAAGTCATGAAAGTTATTTATTTATGCCATGGAGTTTACTTTATAGGTGGACTAGACCTTTTTATCACTATAAAAATTGAATTGTTTAGAATTTTTTTAGTTTACGATGTGTGCTGTGTTTTCACCACCATGAATTCTGTAGAAAAGGCGTACCATGAGGTTTATTTGATTTTTCATTAATGTCTTTTAGACTGGACAAAAAAATTCTTACCCTGATAGAGAATGACACAATGTTCATTTTTATTGGATTTCAAGTGTTGCATACATGGGAAAATATGTGTGATCAATTCTTCGTGATCATTGCTTGCTGCCATATTAACTCAGGTATTTTTGTGCTATATTAAAACATAATTCTTGTTGCCATATGAAGTTCGACATCTTCATTAGAACATGACACTAATTTATGACATTTTTTACGCTACACATTTTTTCCAGAACAATTGGTAATGATGTGTGTTAGAACATGACACTGATTTATGATTTACCCCTACATTAGATTTTTAAATAGTCATCCATATGATATCAATTGGAATTATTTTCTAATGATATTCAAAATGACTCAATGTGATTTCATTCTCTACGTTAACATGTATGATCTACCTCGTTAACTGGTATGATCCCATTTCCATTTACCTGTTTCCACCGCAACTGTGAACAGGTATGATCTCATTTTCATTTGGCCCAGATGAGTTTGTTTTCGTTCTCCAACTTATTTTCCCACGTTAAAAGGTATGATCTCATTAATAGTATAAAGCAACTAATGAGATCATTTCATTTTCCCATATTTATTTTTGTTCTTTTTACACGTGTTAATGAATTATAAACATAGTACCAAGTACTTTCCCCTATTTAAGTCACCTTTAAAAATTCTCAAAACAAACTCAGTAAAATAAATGTATGGTGATGATTTTAAAGTTAACTTTACTCATGCGGTGTGATTAAAAAAGTCTCATGGATGGTTCTACATTAATTGGAGACTAATTTAATACTATTTTTATATTTTGCAGTTCTTATATTGTTTCATCTCACTATCATTAACAAGGCATTGCTTTCTAATGTGTGGTTGGATACTGATATAATGTTGGACTAATATAGCATTGCATTCTAATGTCTATTTTTTCCCATAATACTGGACTGATATGGTTGGAGGCTGATTCTAATGTCATATTTCTTATTAATATGTTGGTTTAATATAACTTAGCACTGTTGTAGTGTATTTAGGTTGACAGATGTATTTGATTTTTCTATAGAGAATCGGATATAGGAGTACAACATCTAGGTTGATAGGTGTATTTGATTTTTCCTAGATTGTACAAAGAGTAAATACCTCTCCACAAAGTATCCTCAGCGGGACAAAAGAGCAGAGGGAGAGAGGACCCCTTGCCAATCACCACTGTTACAAGGTGGGGAAGAATTCATAGCAGCAGTGACATCTTTTGAAACCACACTACAACACTGACGTCTTTTGTGTGTTCACTTATTACATTGTATATTATTTTTTCAAATTGACACTTGATTACTTTGTGAAATCTTAGGAAAAATATTTGGCCATTTGAATCATTTCAGTTGTTTGTGATGGAATTTTATCCCTTGAAGTTCAATATGTAACATCATTGAAGACAATAATGGTATTCGGGGTAGAACCTAATAATCAATTTCCCTATAATGAATACTAAGAATAATCAGCCCAAATTACACTATACATGTTGAACCAAGCCTGATTAATAATCATAACTCAGCCAAAGATATGGAGAATATCAGGTGATTCTAATTATTGTGTCTATAGTTTAATGCTTGATACCTGCATTGTTATAGGTTGTAATATCAAATATGTCCCGCGTATTAATGCCAAATAATAAAATAGTGATATTATGCTAAATTAGAGATTGGACTTTAAATCTAAATTATTACCAAATTGATAATGCTAATGAGAACACTTAGAAATCTGATAATGTTGATTGCATTTAGTATAAATGCTACATCATTTCGACATATGTCAGTGCTCATTATAAATGAACTTTGGAGCCAACCACAAAATGAACATAATAAAATTTTGAGTTTTGTTTAATCAGTTTACTTCACACATTTTTCATATTTTGCTAATGCAGTTTAATGTTGTCCAATAACAGGGGATACGGATTGCCTCCTATAGCTTCATATATTTGGCTAATGAGACATGGTTTATTATTTGATACCCAATGCATTTGACTAAGGAATCTGAGAAATAAAACCTCCTCAACATGTTAGTTTTTTAGAATTTGGTCACTATTTTGATGCTCTCAATGCATTTGTGTGATTATTTATGCTTTTTTTATTTACTTTTTGCATGTGGGTTGTGATTTTATTAACATTAAATAATGAGCGTAATTGACGTATAGAAATATACGATTGTAAGTATATAGTTATGTAAATGTGAAGATCTAAGGAAAGTGGAGGTCTTCTTGGTCACCTATGAGGTTTATTGAGTTTGGTAAATATCTATATATGATTCAATAGTCTTGCTTCCATATACAGTCTAAAAGTAGAACCTTTGTTATTCTTATATGACACGGATTGTGTCAACGTCAATTCAGGGACTTAAGTTCTTAGTTTTACAAGTGTATATTGAATTAAATTTGTTATTTTTGCATGGATTGTGTCAATAACTACTCACGTTTATGTAATACCCCGTACTTTTGACTATATTTATTTTCGGGATTAATTAATTAAATGTGAATTATTTGGAAATTTATCCGGGTAAAATACTAGCGAGTTGTGAGTTGGTATTTGACTATATTAAGTATATATGATGTTATATGAATATTGAATTATGAAATTTGTCGTGAGATTGATATACGGCATTTTGGGAATTTTGTTGAGACGCGTGTGACCGTCGCGTCATGGTGTATTATTTTAATTATAAAAGTGAATTTAAATTCTTTAAACTGTATGGTCGTTTTGAGTGTGCCAACGCGTCCGGAAGAGTCGAGATAGTCAGAAAACACTAGCCGAGGGTGTAGTTTGGGTCCCGGGGTATCTTTAGGCCATACCGGCAATATAAAGGGTATTTTGGTAATTTCGTATTTTTAGGAATTAAAAATGACAAAAATTAGAGAAGTAAATCTGATTGGGAATAGACCCACTAAACCCACTAACCAACCCTTAATGACCCAATAAGCTACGGGAGTTATCAAATTAGGTTTTCCAACTTTCCCAAAGAAAAACCCTAGCCACCATAGACACTTTGGAGAAGAAGCTTGGAGAAAGAGAGAGAGAGGAAATTCTGCAGAAAGAGAGAGGAAATCACCATCAAAATCAGAGATCGAATCAAGGCAAGTGATTTAAATTACATTCTTTATGCGGTGAATGCTTCTTCCATGTTAGAAATCTTAATAATCATTCTTATTTAAGAGATAAAGGAAAACCCATGAAATTGGAAGTTATTAGTTTAATTTTGGGTATAGGTTTGCATGTAGAAACGTTATTGGAAGAGTGAATTCAGAGATTTCATATTTATGTGATATAACAACGGATTAAATTCTGGGAATTGATGATGATAAAAATCTAGGGTTTATGTTCTTGAAGAAAATTGGGGGAAAATGTAGAAACTTGTGATTTAATGATGTTTAGGATGTATTAATTCCTTAAAAGATGTTAGTATATGACCTTAGCATGTTTTAGGATGATTAGAGAACTTAATACATTGTTGGAACGAATTTTAGAGGAGATTTGAGGAGTAAGAATTGATGAAAAACGTAACTAAGAAATTCTGGGCCGAAACTGGTCCCTCGTTAGAAGACCTTCCCAAGTCGTTCGAACGAGCTCGTTCGAACGAGCTTCTAACGAGTTGATCAGTCGCTTCTAATAAGGGGAGACTTCATTCGATACCTTCATTCGAACGAACTGTATTTCTTTCGATACATTCGTTCGAACGAGATGTCGTTAGAAGGTACAGTTCGTTCGAACGAACTGGAATCTCGTTCGAATAGCCTCGTTCGAACGAGACTTCTAACGAGCTGGCAGTTTAGGCCTTTTTGGCCCGTTTTGATTTTGGGAGTCCCGTAAACTTGTTCGAGGGTAGAGATAACATTCCGTGGATGATGTATTGATAGATTTGGGACTTTTGGGTTATTATTGAGGAGTAAATTATATACGAGTGATTTAAATCAATGAATCGTTTGGGTTGAGACGTGAGTGTCTAGTACGACGTGAGAATAAATTATGGCGCGTATGATTATAAATCGGAATCGTATAAAGTGTGTAAATTATATATTGGTACTAGAATGAGCATAGTACTACTATTAAACTACGAGATTACTAAGACGTGTGTATACTTAGTATTGCTATATGATTTGTGTGTATGACATACCTACCATACTTGCTATCACGGGAGGTTTGCGTTCGCTTAGGGCCCTCTAATCCTTGTGTTGCCCGGATTTAGACTGGTTACCTCGATGAACATAGGTCAGAGAAAGACTTATTGGGATGTTAATAAGTCCGCTGATCGTGGGAGCGTAGGTATGTACGTGACCCATGTGATGTGACTGTGTCCGCCTCCATTATTTGTGACGTTGTTATCTGTGAACCATTCCTGAGAGATTCGGAATATGTGATCCTTATGTACGTGATGTACCGGGATGGATAGCAGAGTATGTGTGCACCACAGCTTAGTCTCGGGGTGCTTATAGTGTATATTTATGTTGTGGAAAATATACGCTTCATAAGCTGAGAACTTTCATATAATATTGTGTGTATAACTATGGAATAACATAGAGGGATAATCTATAACGAGTTGTATTACTTCTGTATGAGAACCTGAATTTACGTTAAGCCCTATTTAATTGAGATCGTTATAATGTTAATAGAACCGAGTAATAAGGGTAGGACCTATGACACTCTAGATAGATATGATGTCACTTAGCTAGTGGTTTGTGTCGTTATAGATGGGTACTTACGTTAGGAGTGCACAGTTTGACGAGAGGTGAGAATATCATGTGAGTGCACGTCCTAACATGTACTTTGCATTTAATGTTTTAAATGTTTTTAAAGCACTTGCAGGTTTTTAAAATATCTCCACATTCGGGCTCTGACCCGTTTGCTTTCAAATCTATTTTTTCTTGTAAAACCATTTTAGGTGCCCAGCCACAAGGACACCATGCATAGGATACTCATTCCGGTGACGAGCTGTAGCTGTTTGTGGAAGCTACAGGGATTTGCTTTTAGACGCTTCTATCATTTGGATTCCTGATTCAGTATTTATCAGTTGTAGGGCATGATTGCCCATTTCTTTTAGAGACATCTTTCCATTTCAGTTTTCAGACTTTGTCATTTATTGATTTAGTATTCAGTATTTTCATTGCTTATTTCAGTTGTGGGATTTGTAGTGAGGAGTTTTCCTCTAGACTTTATTTACATTATGTGATGGTTATTCTATTTACTTCGTTATGGTGAATGGCGTTATTGTTCTTCATTACACTTGTTGCATGTTAATCAGACTTAAATTAAAATTTGGCAACTTACTTTTTAAATACTAGGTGGTTAGTAATCATTAAAATGTTTTCGACAGTGATGCTATTAACTGGACCAACTTGGCATTTTGAATTAATTTAATAATGGAGTAGCTACCCGGTATTTAATTAGTCGGGGTGTCAGAGGTGGTATCAGAGCATCAGGTTCTTGTGTCCTTAGGATCTGACGGCTTATTATGTTTCCGCTAAGTTTCTTTGATATAGAGCCCTATATTTTAGGACTGTTGTACTCTTTTTGTGTATGCTACGTTCTTCAGCTATATTAAGTTTATAACTGCGAACTTATAAACTTCATTCTTATTTCAGATGCCTCCACGACATGCACGATGAGTTCCCAGGGATGCAACGCCCGAACCCCAGCCCGCTCCAGTTCAGGGCATGATGAACGCCGCTGAGGTTGCAGCTATAGTAGCCCATGCGGTAAATGCCGCAATTGCCGTTGTTCAGCAGGCACCACCTCAGGCGCCGGTTGTCGCGCCAGTATAGGAAAATGCATTCCCGTCTGCTTGGGAGCGTGTACGTGACGCTTTTTAGAAAGCGCATCCGCCAGAGTTTGCAGGTAGCTCAGATGTGGTAGTTTCGAGCCAATGGAGGAAGGATATGCAGAGGCACTTGAGGATGTATGAGTGCACGGATGTTCAGAAGTAGGTGCTAACTACTTTCAAGCTAGTTGGATCTGTACTGCAGTGGTGGGAGTCTATTACCACCGCGGAGGAGAGGGATACTCTCACTATTCAGGACTTTTGGGTGCGGTTTGACCGCAAGTACTTTCCGTCGGCTGTTCACACGGAAATGAGGAGGAAACTGATGAATCTTAGGCAGGAGGGTAAGACTGTGGCCGAGTATGAGGTCGAGTTCACAAATCTGTTGAATGTCGTTCCGGATGAGATACCAACAGAGAAGAAAAAGATTGAGAAATTCACCGACGGGTTGACATGGAGGATCCGTCAGCATCTGTTAGGGAACCTTTCGTTGGCCACGTATTTTGATGTGGTTAACGCTGCTTTATTACACTGTCAGGACCACCGCTTTCATATGGCTCAGGGCAAGAGGTCGGGAGAGTCTAGCCATCAGGGCAGGACAGGAGGACATGGTGCCGGTGGGGCACAATCTGTTCAGGGGCAGAGACAGGGTGAGCAGGGTTCGCAGCAGGGGGATCAGAAGAGGTTCCGATCAGGGAATTACAGACAGGGACAAGGAGGTTTCCGTCAGGGCCATCAGGGTCCAAACGGCCATCAGGGCCAATAGAGGCAGAATGGGCAGCAGTTTCACTAGGGCCAGCAGGGCCAAGGGAGGAACGGTAACGGCCACCAGGGCCGGGGACCGCAGGGGCAGAGAGGAGGAAACTTCCTAGGGAAGTGTTTTATTTGTGGAAAGACTGGCCATAAGCAATAGGATTGTCCTGATAGGGGCAGGGCCCCACAGCAGCAGCAGCAGGGTGCTCGCCAGGAGCCACAGAGGCCTATGTTTCCCGCCGCTCTCCCCGCACTGCCACAGATGGCAACATTGCCACCCATTCCAGCAGTCCCAGTTCAGCAGGGGCAGCTACAGTATGGACGTGTCTACAACGTCCACCAGGCTGCAGTTCCAATGGCACCGCCCGCGATTGAGGGTACGTTTCCTATCCATGGCACTATGGGTCGGGTGTTATTTGATACGGGTGCTACACATTGTTTTATGTCTACACACTTCGCGAAAGCCTTAGGATTGTTAGCTACGGCAGAGAGCACAGTGACGTGTGTCGACTCACCATTGGGGAGTGGGTCACTTATATTCTTTATATTCCGGGGAGTGGGAGTAGGTATTGGTAGTCTGGTATTACCTGCAGATATGTTGGTATTAGATATGCATGTTCATGATGTGATTATCGGTATGGATTAGCTCATAGCTTATAGGGCCATGATTGATTGCTTCAGCGGAAGCATTGTTTTTGCCATTCCAGGGCAAGAGATGTTCGTAGTGGCGATGCCTCGCCCAGAGGGAGGCTCGACTGCTCATTTGTATTACATAGAGGAGGATACCTCTAAGGAGGTTGTGATTCCTTTAGATTCGATCCCAGTTGTCAGGGAATATTTGGATGTGTTCCAGGAGATACCAGGCCTACCCCCAGTCGAGAGATATACTTTGTTATAAACCTATTGCCAGATACGAGGCCTATAGCACGCGCACCGTACCGTATGGCTCCGGCAGAGATGCGAGAGCTACGAGATCAGATAGAGCAGCTATTAGGTCAGGGCTTTATTCGCAGGAGTACCTTACCTTGGGGCGCTCCAGTTTTGTTTGTGAAGAAGAGGGACGGTTCACTGAGATTGTGTGTGGACTACCGAGAGTTGAATAAGGTCACGATACGGAATAAATATCCGTTGCCTCGAATCGATGACTTATTCGACCAGTTGAGAGGAGCTTCTTTCTTCTCAAAGATTGATTTGAGATCGGGATACCATCAGTTGCGTATCAGGGAGGAGGATGTCTCTAAGACTGCGTTCTTGTCGAGATATGGTTCTTAAGAGTTTCAGGTTATGCCTTTTGGTTTGACCAACGCCCCAGCTGTGTTTATGGACTTGATGAACAGAGTGTTCAGGGATTTCCTAGATCAGTTTGTCATTGTCTTCATCGATGATATTCTGGTTTACTCCCAGACAGCGGAGGAGCACGCCGAGCATTTGAGGCAGGTTTTGCAGACGCTGCGTCAGAACGAGCTGTATGCAAAATATGAGAAGTACGAGTTTTGGTTGAAAGAGGTCCAGTTTTTGGGACACATTATTTCCGACCGGGGGATATCTGTTGATCCGGGGAAAGTATCCGCGGTGAGGGAGTGGGGACAGCCCACGACACCGGCTGAAATTCGTAGTTTCTTGGGCCTAGCAGGATACTACAGGAGGTTCATTCGGGGATTTTCGAAGATAGCGGGTCCTTTGACACATCTGACTCGTAAGGATGTGCCATTCATCTGAAGTGATTCCTTTCAGTTGGCATTTGATGACTTAAAGGACAAATTGACCTCAGTACCGGTGTTAGCATTGCCGAGACCGGGAGTTGAGTATTTGGTTTACATCGACGCGTCTTTGCAAGGACTTGGAGGTGTATTGAAGCAAGAGAGGCAAGCCATAGCTTATGCTTCCCGTAAGCTTAAGACTCATGAGAATAATTACCCCACGCATGATTTGGAGTTGGCGGCAGTGGTATTTGCCCTACGAATTTGGAGGCACTATCTTTTGGGGGAGAAGTTCTAACTGTTCACGGACCACAAGTCCCTACAGTACCTGTTCACGCAGAAGGAGTTGAATATGCGGCAACGTAGGTGGCTTGAGTTTGTGAAAGACTACCAGTTCGATATCCAGTATCACCCAAGTAAGGCTAACGTGGTAGCAGACGCGTTGAGCCGTAGGCCAGCAGATGAGGTGGCAGAGGTGTGGAAGGCAAAGTGGAAGGAGTTGGGACACCAGGATGCAGTGGCCCGATCTTTCATGTCTGTGATGATCGTTACACCGCAGATTGTCACGAAGGTAGTACGAGCACAGGCTAATGACTCGTTCTGTCAGGAGCAGATAGTTCGATTACTAGCAGAGGGAGCCGAGTCCTATACCGTTAGCTCAGACGGGGGATTGCGCTTCAATCAGAGATTGGTAATTCCAGAAGGGGAGATATTACGACACGAGGTGATGGCAGAGTCGCACGGCTCACGGTTCGCGGTACATCCCGGAGGGGACAAAATGTACCAAGACATGAGACACCAGTATTGGTGGAGCGGTATGAAGAGAGATATCACTGAGTTTGTTTCGAAATGCGCCACTTGTCAACTTGTAAAAGTGGATCATCAGAGACCGGCAGGATTGTTACAGCCGTTGGAGGTCCCGGTGTGGATGTGGGAGATCATATCCATGGACTTTATCACGGGGTTGCCTACGTCGCAGAGGGGTCACGACTCCGTTTGGGTAATTGTGGACAGGTTGTCCAAAGTCGCTCACTTTTTACCCGTAAGGACTGACTACACTATGGGACAGTATGCCCAGCTCTTCATTTCAAAGGTTGTGAGACTTCACGGTGTGCCCCTAAATATCGTGTCGAACAGAGATAAGATATTTGTTTCGCGATTTTGGGAAAGTTTCCAGGAGGCCATGGGCACGGAACGGCGGTTGAGTACGGCTTATCATCCGCAGACCGATGGGCAGACCGAGTGCACAAATCAGATGTTGGAGGACATGCTACGCATGTGCATTATTGACTTTGGGGGTGGATGGGAGCAGTACCTTCCACTGGTGGAGTTTGCTTACAACAACTCCTATCAGTTCACTATTGGCATGGCTTCGTTTGAAGCATTGTACGGTAGGCCTTGTCGTTCCCAAGCATGTTGGTTAGAGGTGGGGGACAACAACCTACTTGGGCCAGAAGTGATTCAGGATACTTCGGCAAGGATTGAGTTGATTCGAAGTCGCATTCGGGTAGCTTAAGACCGACAGAAGAGTTATGTTGATGCGAAGAGATTTTTCAGGGAGTTCCAAGTGGGGGACCAGGTTTTTCTCAGGGTATCTCCTATGAAGGGGATTATGCGATTCGGGAAGAAGGGGAAGTTGGCACCAAGGTATGTGGGGCCGTTTCCTATTATTGATCGGATCGGACCGGTTGCGTATAGACTTGGGTTACCGGAGCATTTGCATCGGATTCACGATGTGTTCCATATTTCCTCGCCGAGGAAATACCTTAGAGATAATTTGGCTCATTCTCACATTGCTGTGGAGGACATCGATCTCCAGCCGGATAGCTCCTACGAGGAGGGGCCGATTGCTATTTTGGACCGAAGCGAGAGGAAACTGCGGTCAAAGATAGTCCCATTAGTGCGTGTTCAGTGGCGACATCACAATGTCGAGGAGTCAACATGGGAGCGCGAGGATGAGATGCGCGAACGTTATCCAGAGTTATTTTTAGCAGGTACTTTCTAGTTTCGAATTTCGGGACGAAATTCAGTTATTAGGGGGGAAGTATGTAATACCCCGTACTTTTGACTATATTTATTTTTGGGATTAATTAATTAAATGTGAATTATTTGGAAATTAATCCGGGTAAAATACTAGCGAGTTGTGAGTTGATATTTGACTATATTAAGTATATATGATGTTATATGAATATTGAATTCTAAAATTTATAGTGAGATTGATATATGGCTTTTTGGGAATTTTGTTGAGACGCGTGTGACTGTCGCGTTATGGTGTATTATTTTAATTATAAAAGTGAATTTAAATTCTTTAAACCGTATGGTCGTTTTGAGTGTGCCAACGCGTCCGAAAGGGTCGAGATAGTCAGAAAACACTAACCAGGGGTGTAGTTTGGATCCCGGGGTATCTTTAGGCCATACCTGCAATATAAAGGGTATTTTGGTAATTTCATATTTTTAGGAATTAAAAATGACGAAAATTAGAGAAGTAAATCTGATTGGTAATAGACCCACTAAACCCACTAACCAACCCTTAATGACCCAATAAGCTACGGGAGTTATCAAATTAGGTTTTCCAACTTTCCCAAAGAAAAACCCTAGCCACCATAGCCACTTTGGAGAAGAAGCTTGGAGAAAGAGAGAGAGAGGAAATTCTGCAGAAAGAGAGAGGAAATCACCATCAAAATCAGAGATCGAATCAAGGCAAGTGATTTAAATTACATTCTTTATGCGGTGAATGCTTCTTCCATGTTAGAAATCTTAATAATCATTCTTATTTAAGAGATAAAGGAAAATCCATAAAATTGGAAGTTATTAGTTTAATTTTGGGTATAGGTTTTCATGTAGAAACGTTATTGGAAGAGTGAATTTAGAGATTTCATATTTATGTGATATAACAACGGATTAAATTCTGGGAATTGATGATGATAAAAATCTAGGGTTTATGTTCTTGAAGAAAATTGGGGAAAAATGTAGAAACTTGTGATTTAATGATGTTTAGGATGTATTAATTCCTTAAAAGATGTTAGTATATGACCTTAGCATGTTTTAGGATGATTAGAGAACTTAATACATTGTTGGAACGAATTTTAGAGGAGATTTGAGGAGTAAGAATTGATGAAAAACGTAACTAAGAAATTCTGGGTCGAAACTGGTCCCTCGTTAGAAGACCTTCCCAGGTCATTCGAACGAGCTCGTTCGAACGAGCTTCTAACGAGTTGACCAGTCGCTTCTAATGAGGGGAGACTTCGTTCGATACCTTCATTCGAACGAATTGTATTTCGTTCGATACATTCGTTCGAACGAGATGTCGTTAGAAGGTACAGTTCGTTCGAACGAACTGGAATCTCGTTCGAATAGCCTCGTTCGAACGAGACTTCTAACGAGCTGGCAGTTTAGGCCTTTTTGGCCCGTTTTGATTTTGGGAGTCCCGTAAACTTGTTCGAGGGTAGAGATAACATTCCGTGGATGATGTATTGATAGATTTGGGACTTTTGGGTTATTATTGAGGAGTAAATTATATACGAGTGATTCAAATCAATGAACCGTTTGGGTTGAAACGTGAGTGTCTACTACGACGTGAGAATAAATTATGGCCCGTATGATTATAAACCGGAATCGTATAAAGTGTGTAAATTATATATTGGTACTAGAATGAGCATAGTACTACTATTAAACTACGAGATTACTAAGACGTGTGTATACTTAGTATTGCTATATGATTTGTGTGTATGACATACCTACCATACTTGCTATCACGGGAGGTTTGCGTTCGCTTAGGGCCCTCTAATCCTTGTGTTGCCCGGATTTAGACTGGTTACCTCGATGAACATAGGTCAGAGAAAGACTTATTGGGATGTTAATAAGTCCGCTGATCGTGGGAGCGTAGGTATGTACGTGACCCATGTGATGTGACTGTGTCCGCCTCCATTATTTGTGACGTTGTTATCTGTGAACCATTCCTGAGAGATTCGGAATATGTGATCCTTATGTACGTGATGTACCGGGATGGATAGCAGAGTATGTGTGCACCACAGCTTAGTCTCGGGGTGCTTATAGTGTATATTTATGTTGTGGAAAATATACGCTTCATAAGCTGGGAACTTTCATATAATATTGTGTGTATAACTATGGAATAACATAGAGGGATAATCTATAACGAGTTGTATTACTTCTGTATGAGAACCTGAATTTACGTTAAGCCCTATTTAATTGAGATCGTTATAATGTTAATAGAACCGAGTAATAAGGGTAGGACCTATGACAGTCTAGATAGATATGATTTCACTTAGCTAGTGGTTTGTGTCGTTATAGATGGGTACTTACGTTAGGAGTGCACAGTTTGACGAGAGGTGAGAATATCATGTGAGTGCACGTCCTAACATGTACTTTGCATTTAATGTTTTCAATGTTTTTAAAGCACTTGCAGGTTTTTAAAATATCTCCACATTCGGGCTCTGACCCGTTTGCTTTCAAATCTATTTTTTCTTGTAAAACCATTTTAGGTGCCCAGCCACAAGGACACCATGCATAGGATACTCATTCCGGTGACAAGCTGTAGCTGTTTGTGGAAGCTACAGGGATTTGCTTTTAGACGCTTCTATCATTTGGATTCCTGATTCAGTATTTATCAGTTGTAGGGCATGATTGCCCATTTCTTTTAGAGACATCTTTCCATTTCAGTTTTCAGACTTTGTCATGTATTGATTTAGTATTCAGTATTTTCATTGCTTATTTCAGTTGTGGGATTTGTAGTGAGGAGTTTTCCTCCAGACTTTATTTACATTATGTGATGGTTATTCTATTTACTTCGTTATGGTGAATGGCGTTATTGTTCTTCATTACACTTGTTGCATGTTAATCAGACTTAAATTAAAATTTGGCAACTTACTTTTTAAATACTAGGTGGTTAGTAATCATTAAAATGTTTTCGACAGTGATGCTATTAACTGGACCAACTTGGCATTTTGAATTAATTTAATAATGGAGTAGCTACCCGGTATTTAATTAGTCGGGGTGTCACAGTTTAATGCGTGGTTTCAACACAACATTTGAAACAATTACGCACTTTCTCAATATCACGCTAGCATAATCAAAAAAGGAAAATAAATGACTATTTTCTCAAAAGCACAATAAACTTTACATATTTTTTCAGCATATAATTGAACTGTTCTTTTCAATTAAGAAAACAACATCAAATAATATTGTTACATATATACACGTTAATTCTTCATTGTAATTGGTTGTTTCATGACCATTGGAGCTAAAGGAAAGAGATGATGATGAAGAGATTAAAATTTTCTTATTGAAATTAAGTACTCGATTATGTTTGTGTTTAGATTTGAAATTTTTTTATACTAAATAAGATTTTGTGGAGTTGATTATGTTTCTTATACGAGGTCCATGATGGACTATTATTATTATTATTATTATTATTATTATTATTATTATTATTATTATTATTATTATTATTATTATTATTATTATTATTATTATTATTATTATTATTATTATTATTATTATTATTATAGTTAGAGTACTTTTTATTTCTTAAACAGGGTGGATAGTCCTATAAACAAAGGAAATGTTGCCCAATTTTTCTAAATTTTTTAGACTTATTAGTGTTATAAAAAAACTCTGAGTCAAATTATTCATAATTCAATACCTTAGAAACTTTTTGACATAGATCGCATTTAGATTTCTCGATGGATTCATAAGGGTGATACACAACTTTTTAAATTGTTTATAATTATATATGTTATTTAAATAATCTTTTTGTCTTAAATTATATATGACTTGCTACTTTGGAAAAAATTCCCCGTGCCTTCAGGAACGGGAAAAAAATATATGCGTGGACCTATATATATATATATATATATATATATAGCCCCCAAAAATTGTTGAATATTCATGTGCAGTGGCTTATGATTAAGCAATAAGGAATACAAAAAAAACATTTTTACATGTTGAAAATGGGACCCAATATACATGGACATCAACAAAAATAAAGGAAATAATTAGAATAGAAGAAAAGAGTAAGAAATACCTCAAGAGAAATTCCAAAAAACTCAACCTTTAATGGAGAACCAAGTAAAGCTCTTGGAGAAATGTAGATTCACTCTATGGTGATGTGGATGTGATATAGGTGTAGAAGGAAGATGGATAGTTGAGAGGTGGAGAGAATGGAGATATCATTAAAGAGTTGAGGGATTATAGGGAAGAGGAAAAAAACGACCTTTGACTAAGAGATATAGTGGGAAATTTTAAGAAAATGAAACAGCTAGAAGAAATATCCCAGCCAACCTGAGAAAATCCCGACCATTCGAATGAATGGACGTTTCGTTCGAATGACGTGGTTCAAACGTCATTCACACGAGACTTTTCACGAGAAGTCAGTGCTAGGGGGCCTTCGAATCTTGTTCGAATGAGAGTTCAAACGAGATTGTAGTAAGGCTATAAAACACAGGAAAAACAATTAAAAAGAAAGGAACAAATTAAAAAAAAACACGAAAAAATTTAAGATCCAAACTCATCCTCAGAAATGTTGAAAATATTCGGATCGTGGTAATGGAATGAATGGGTGTGAACAATTCGAATGAGGGCATCGCCTAAGAAATCGTATGAGTGAAAGATGCTAAACAATAATCCTACACATTAAGCACTCATATCAACCTTGTGAGAACACAAAGGGAATTCAATTGAAGTAAAGTCACATAAACAAAATGCCTAGAAGTTTAATGATTCTCCAACCAATAGAATCACCTTAAAATGCAATATTATGACGTATTGCGCAACCCCGTTGATTTTCGACTTATGTCTCCCTCAAATGCAATTATATCTGAATTTCACTAAATATATGAAGAATCAATGCAGAATAAAGATTTGCCTTGGCAATTCTATTTTTATATCCCATATAATTTTTTAGGCTCTTTTCTTTTAGCAAATGGTGGTTATTCACACAAAGTCAACATGCCTTTCATAGCCCGATTCCATTGCTTAAAATATACCAAATTTACTAGGTTAATGATTTTCCATTTTTCTCAGTCCGGACAATAGTTCTTACATGAACAATTAATTTGTCTATTGATTATAACATTAGGTGACAAATTGATAAGCAACATCTTGCTTCACCTAGCGTATAAGAACGAGATTAACCTCCAAACGATTGTTGGAGGTTATTCAAGTAAAAGTAAATGATATGAGGCCAACTAGTAATGATTATCATAGATGAGAATCAAGACCATATAACATTGCATAAAGTGCACAATTGAAACAAAATCAATACTAGTTACCCATAGAAAGCCACATGAGTATGAAGTGATATTGTGACCCAAAAATTTCACATATATCTAAACAGACTATAGATTTGATTTGAGAAAAATGTTACACAACAAAGAAAAATGAAAGATATTTTTATAATTTTTGAAAAAATTATGTTAAAAAATATAAACTAGGTTATAGGGACAAACATACTCTTAAAGCTCACCCTAAACTAGATTATTCAATTCCGAACTCAATCAATGGAGAAAACCCCAATGGATTTCCTAAGATTCTCGAACCTAAAGGCATCTATAGGTTTGGTAAAGATATCGGACAATTCATGTTCAGTGCCTACAAAGATTAAGGAAACGACTTTCTCTTCTACTAATTTGCGGATAAAGTTCTCATGTATCCTAATGTTCTTTATTCTAGAATGTTGGATGAGATTTTGAGAAATATGAATTTCACTCGTATTATCACAGTAAATAGTAATTGTTCCTTGAGAAATTCCTTAATTCTCCAACATTTGCTTCATCCAAATAAGTTAAGTGAAACAACTTTCCGTGACTATGTATTCGACCTCTGTTGTGGATAAAGAAATGGAATTTTTTTTCTTTCCCATCCATGAGACAAATGCACTTCCAAAATAGAAACATCCGACCGATGTGATCTTACATCCGTCAATGTCTCATGTTCAATCGACATCCAAGTAAGCTCATAGAAAACCATCGATTTCGAAGGAGTACCAAATCCCAAAAGATAGGGTCCCATTCACATATTTGATAAATCATTTAATCCAAGAATGTGTGACTTTTTCGGGGAAGCCTGATAACGGGTGAAAACTCCTACACAAAAGGAAATATCCAGACAAATAGCATTTAAGTATAGCAAAATACATATCATTCCCCTAAAGAGAGTGTGTTTAACATCTTTTCCTTCGGTGTCTTTGCTGAGCTTAACAGAAGAAGACATGGGTGTACGTGCATGCTTTATATTTCTTCACAAAATATTTCGCATACTTAGATTGAGACAAAAATAGCCCGCTATCGAGTTGACGCACTTGAAGACCTAGCGAGTACGTAAGCTCGCCTATCATACTCACCTCAAACTCACTTTGCATTTCACCTATAAAGAGGTGTGTATGCTGATCACATGTGGACCCAAAAACTATGTTATCAATATATACTTGGGCAACCAAAATACCACTCTCATCTGGATGAACAAACAACTCCATATCAAATCCCCCTCTCGTGAATCCACTAACAAGAAGATAAGAAGTTAGCCTCTCATACCAAGCACGTGGTGATTGTTTCAAACTGTACAAGGCCTTCTTTAAGTAAAAGATGTGGTTGGAGTGCTTAAGGTCTTCAAACCCTTTTGATTGTTTTACATGGACTTTCTCCTGAAGAATGCCATTTAAAAAAGCACTCTTGATGTCCATTTCATAAAGTTTTAATTTTAGATGACATGCAATGGATAGCAAAAGACAAATCAACTCTAGCCTCGCAACAGGAGAAAATGTCTCATTAAAATCAACACCCTCTATTTGGGTGTAATCTTAGGCAACTAACATAGCTTTATTATAAATAATGACACCATTTTCATCCATTTTATTTTTGAAAATCCATTTGGTACCAATGACATCAGTATCACTAGGCTGGGAAACTAACCCCCAAACATCATTCTTTTGGAATTGAAGCAACTCGTCTTACATGGAATTTATTTAATATTCATCCTATTGTGCTTATTTGAATTTTTAGGTTTGATTTGACAGGTATAACACAAATAAGTAACCTCTTTCCCAATAATTTTGGAGGGGTCATGACTTTTATGAATCCAAGGTGATGGATCCCTTTTCTCAACTGTGAGGTCTACCGAGTCAATGTGAGACTCAATGTGATTAACACCGGGGGGTGCATCGCACTCACATGAGGGATCATCCTCAATATCAACAAATGTAGTTGGAACATCATCTTTAATGGTAACATTTATTGAATCCATAACTTTAGAGCTAGCAAAGTTAAAACTCTATAAGCTTTATTATTTGGTGAATAACCTAGAAAAATACCTTCGTCACTCCTCGAGTTCAATTTTCCTAGAGTCTCTTTATCCCTAAGGAAGAAACACAGACTCCCAAAGACTCGAAAATAGGTTAGGTTGGGTTCTTACCTGTCCATAATTCATATGGAGTTTTGTTTGTATGGGGATGCAAATATACCCTGTTCACCATGTTACACGTGATACTTTACCTCTTTTTCCCAAAACTTTCAAGGCACTTTCCTACCAAGAAGCATGGATCTTGCCATTTCATCGATCGTTCTATTCTTCCTCTCAACTATACCCTTTTTTTTAGGAGCTCTAACGGTCAAAAATTCATGCTTAATACCAACTTCATCACAAAAGGAAGTTACACTGGATTACTTAAATGCAGTTCAATTATCACTTCTAAACTGATTTATGATCACACCATGTTGATTTTGTAGGACTCGACATTTAACCATCAAAAACTCAATCGCATCGGACTTTTTACTAAAAAAATTCAACAACTGAATATTTTGAAAAGTCATCTACCATCACTAGAATATACCTCTTCCCTCCTATACTCTCGATATGAGAAGGTCCCATAAGGTCCATTTGAGTCAATTCTAATACACGAGAGGTGGTCATAAAGTTCAACTTCTTATAAGGGCTCTTGATTTGCTTTCCTAGTTGACAAGGACTGCAAATTGAGGAGGTTGGTTTTCTAATTATGGAAAGACATGAGCTACTTCTCTCTTCACTAGACTATCAGGATATCTAAAATTAACATAACCTAGATGTTGATGACAAAGGTCCGTAGTGGATACCTTGGCACTATTGCAAATGAATGAAGTCGTTGCAATAATACGATAAAAATTGTTACTAGTCCTCACCCCTTGTAGTATAGTCTCGACAGATTTATCATAAACTGTGCACTCCGTCTGGCTTAACTTAAATCATTGTTCTAAAAAACCCGCCTAGGCTCCGCCTAGGCTTGAGGCTTGGGAGAAACGCCCCGCCTTAAGATTTTGACGCCTTATTCTTGGTAAAACCCTTAAGGCGTACTTTTTCTCTAAAAACAACAATGCTTTAGTGAAACAATATCGCCTTTTAAAGTTTTTTTTACAAACCGGACCATTATCTCATCCAAAATAATCAAATAGTATTTTTATTTGCAAATATTCAGACATATTTTTAGGATATGTACAAGTTTAGTATTTTAATAGCCTTGTTATGGTTAAAAAATATTAAAATATATTAAAAAGGCCTAAACGCCTTTTCACGCCTTTTTACGCTAAGGTCCGCCTAGGCTTCTTAGGCTTAAGGCTTGGCCTCCACGCCCCGCGTTTTTTAGAACCTTGACTTAAATGAAAGGTTTCCGTCGCATAATTAGATAACTCTTATCAAATTAGCTTTGAGTCCTTCAACATAAAAAACATTTCTAGTTTTTGAAAACTAAAAACTTCAATATGGCCTTTACCCATAATTTTTTATTTACTCCCATCGCCAAATGTGACCTTACCATCCTTGTGATTCTCTTGAGTGTTAAAAAGATATATATCACTTGTCATATGTGCAGAGCATGCACTATCAAATTACCATTGGAAGGTATTTTGGGCCTTAAGACAAACATGAACAACAAAATCCTTCTTGACCTTATCTTTTGCAACCCAAGAGTGAGTTGTGTTCTTCCCTTTGTTTATTCTAGTCTTTTGGTTTGAATTATTTTTTTGGGCCATAAACAACCTTAGAAACTCTTACATTAAACTTTTGAATGTATTAACTAGATACTCAACTTTTTTTAAGGCTAAATATAGTGCTATAGTGTGGCGTATGAGTAGTGGGATTAGAATTCTTCCTAAGCTTGTAACAGAAATCTTTAAGATGACCCTTTTTGTGGAAAAAAGTACAAACATAGGGTATATTGGAGTCATCTTTATAAGGTGATTAGGTAGATTTCTCTTAGGTGGGTTAGGTTTTGGAGGATTCGTTTTGGTAACAAACTTATCTAAATGTTCGGATTTAACATTGGATGAATCAACTTCTTCATATACTATACATTTTCTCTCTTGATATCCTTTATGCTTATAACCTAGGACCGATCTGAGAAATAAATTCCCCATTCTCCTAGAGTTGTCCTCAAGTGAGAATTTTAACTTCCCGAGTGGCCTTGAGATCTTTCTCAATTTTAACAATTTTTGCTTCAAGTTTTTTTTTAAAACCCCAATAATTCTGAAGAACTTTAGTAACACGAGCTAGAGAATCTTTCAAACCACTATTTTCTTTACCCATCAAAATAAGCTTCTCAGAAAGAGAAATCTTAATCTCCTCGAGTTTACTAACTAAAGCCTCATTCTCCTTCAGGACTTTCAACTCTTTTTCTAATATAAACACCTTAACAATTATCCTTTTATTATTCTTTTGAATTCGCAAAGACTTGGTGTGTAACTCAAAATAAGCGAATTGTAAATCACTTTCATCACCATCACTCTCACGTCCAAAAACATCACTACCTTGGGAGAGATTGGCTACAACTTTAAGTTTTTCATTCTTAGAGATGTCAACACTACGATGATACATACTTGAAGTGCTACTATGACTCGCTATAAAGGCGGTGAAGTTGTTTTCAGAAGGAGAAGAGTAATCAAAGTCTTCAGACTCATTGTCACTATCGCTAAGGGTGGCATTATAAACGGCTTGCCCTTCTTTTGCCTCTTAAGATTAGTGGGGAAATCATACGCTCTATGACCTCGTCCCTCACACTAAAAACATCTTTCTGAATCATCCTATTAAATTTATCTCTTTTAGAGTTCACTTTCAAATTTCATTCAATCCCGATCATTAGAACTTCTACTTGCCTTTTTTTATTTTTTCAAATTTGGGTTTATCAAATTTCAAGTTTTTCTTTTTAAACTTGAAAAACCACTTTAATTTTTAGCAAATAAGGCCATATCATTAGGATCCATATCGTACTCATCGAATTCAGACACTTTTTCCTTTGTAACTTTTAGGGAAACTACCTTATCTTTAGTTTTGTTATCTTTAGGAAACATGTCTAATTCATTTGTTTGAAGATCATCTATGATCTCTTTGAGTTTTAATGAATTTAACACTACTAAAGAATTAAGAACTATGAATTTCGCATTGAATCGACTAGGGAGTGATCTAAGAATCTTCTTGACTACATGATTTTCAGGGATCTTATCACCTAGGTTAAAACGTGAGGTAACTATATCGGAAATAAGGCCATAAAACTCATCAAAAGTTTCACTCTCTTTCATGTTGATAGTTTGAAATTAAGTAGTTAAGTTTTGAAGTTTAGACACCTAAACAACACTCGTTCCCTTATGAGTAACTTTAAGAATGTTCCATGCCACCTTTGAAGTTTCACAAGTAATGATATGATGAAACTCGTGGGGAGTAACATCACCAAAGCATGTAAATATTTAAAATTAAAATTACATAATTTTAACTCATCCTCACTCCATTCCTCAACAGGTTTTAAAGTGATATCTTCTTCAACAATAACAGTAGGAGGGGACCACCTTTTTTAATATCAAGACAAGCGCGTTCATCAATTGACTTTAACGTAGATCTCATGTGTGCTTTCCAATAGGCATAATTAGTTCCATCAAACATTGGAGGTCTATTTGATGAATAACTTCCATGTAACCTCCAGGATTCATCTAAATAACTTTTAAAAACTTACTCTAATACCAATTTAAGATTTTAAGGTTTTATGGATTCGGTTCAAATTCGTGAAATACACTCCGAGATACCAATGCACAACACATGTTACAATTACAATTAGGACTCAAATTGTTACTTTCCAAATTTTCGTCTTGATTACTAAATCCTAAGTGAGCATGTTGGATTTGATATGTAAAAGGAAAGCACATAACTACAACGTCGTGATGTACGAGGAAAACCTAACTGGGAAAAACCTCGAATGGATAGGCCTAGAAAAAATCCGCTACGAATATGATTTTACAAGAAGATTCAAAAGACTTACAGACTTTACCCGACAAGTACCGTTGATGCTATCTTCAACACCTCCATTCGTAGCACGTGTAAATCCAACATGTTGCACAACACCTTCATGTGTCTCAGTATCCACCGAAAGCCAAGTGTCATCTCCAGCTTTTACAAAGGTCCACTGCACAATATGATAGTTAATGTAGGAGAAGATGATTTTAGGTTTAAGTGCTTGAAAAGTGATTCATAAAGATTGCACAAATGTCGGAGAGATTTTCTTGTAATGTTTTTGTTTTTCCTTAAAGTGTAAAAGTAGTTCTCATCATTTTTTTTCCCAAGTCCCATAAGTATATGAAAATAGGAAGTAGTGGGGAGGGGAAGTTAAGAAGAAAAAACGGGTGAAAATAACCATAATCTTCCATAACTGCACCAGTCGTTCGAACGACATATGGTCCTGTTTGAAAGACAAGATTTAAACAATATGAGAAACATCATTCAAACGAGATCTCAGTCAAGACCCACAAGGAGTATCTTGTGAAATCATTTGAACACCACCGTTCGAACGAGATTCCCAGATCTCATTAGAACGACTTTAAAACGAAATGGAAAATTCATTTAAATACTAATAAAAGTTTTGTAAAAACTGAAAGGCCATAAAATTAAGCTCCAATAACTTTTGAAAGCGGGTTATATACCTTCGAGAAAAATTAGTGTTCGTATAGATGTAATGAACTATTCAATGTGGTGATATCCCAATTTCTCAATTTCTTCAATGTGGTGTATGTAATGACACCTTGACATTCTAAACGTTTTGTCCAACGGAACAAGCCAATACTTCAAATTACTGGAAATGGAAATTTTTCCTTACCAATTTAAATATGAAAGATTGTATTTCATATTTATTAATGAATTTTAAACAGTTGCAAAATATTTTCAAAAGGTTGTGGTCTCTAACCCGTATCAAAATATTTTCAAAACATTTAGGTGCCCAGCCATAAGGATGTTAGGCATGATTATTCCTTATAGTCAGGCGGTGCAGCAGCAACTATGGACGCTTGCAGGGATTTGATTAGTCGCATCTACCTTGAGTTCTAGATATTATTCCATTCAATTGTTATTCGATCATGTCGCCCATTATCAGACGATTATTTATGCAGATTTTATTTATTCAGTCTATGGATTATTGTATTGGATTTTTACTGAGTGTTTATTCGGTTATATGGAATATTGTGATTATTTCAGCATTTTGTTTTTATTCATGGTTAATGGTGAATGTGTATTAATTACTTGGAATTATTTGTGATGAATGGAATTTAAGTATAGTAAATTAACAAGTTTTTAATTTGACACCAGTCTCAATAATTTATTAGTAATTAATTGGAGTTTGACATTGATGCTAAGAATGAGCCAACTGAGATTCATGTTTTATTTGAGTAGAGGGATGGCCACCCGTTATCTTAATAAGCCGTGTATCACAGATGGTATCAGAGCATCAGATTTCAGTGTCCTTAGGATCGGTGTGAACTTACTACATTTTTTAGCATAGCGTTCTTTAATATAGATCCATATTTTTAGGATTGTTGAATTCATTTACGCATTGTACATTCTCTTGCTGATATAAATTGTGGACTTATCCAAATTCGATATGGTTTCCATGCCATTAAAGAGAGGACGACAAGCGGGTAGGCTCAGCAGGAGCCATAGGTGCCGCAAGGGATAGTGATGGTCGCAAAGGTGGCTAATATAGTTGCTCAGGTAGTTAATGCCGCCATGACCACCATGGAACACTAGTTCTCGTAGACTCAACCGCAGCAGTCGGTGTCACCAGTCATCTAGGGCCTCCCGCGTCCACCAGTGTGGGAGAAGGTTCGGGAGGCCTTTCAGAAAGGACACCCATCAGAGTTCTAGGGCAGTGCAGAAGTGGAAGCTTTCAATTAGTGTAAGAAAGATATACGGTGTCATCTCTGCATGGTTGAGTGCAGTGACACTCAAAAATAGATATTGTCTATGTTTAAGTTAGTGGGTGTAGCACTAAAGTAGTGGGAATCGGTTTCTACGTTCGAGAAAAGGGACACGACGACCATAGCAGAGTCATGGGTGTGGTTTGACTACAAGTATTTTCCTTATGTGATTCAGACTGAGATGCGGAGGAAGTTTTTGGATGTTGCACGGGAGGGCCAAATTACGGCCAAGTATGACGAGTTCACTCGTTTGGAGAACTTTGTGTCTGAGGAGGTGAACACTAAAGAGAAGAAAATGCAGAAGTTCATGGATGGTCTTAATTGGAGGATCCGACAACACTTGTTGTGTAACTATAAGGACAATATTTCCATCGTCTATACTTTACATAGAGTATGTAGTATACTACTGCAACCGTCAAAGAAGATTGTGTTCATTTGTTCAAGACGACGGATCCGAATTTCAAGCACACTTCAACATTTTCACGACATGAGGTACAATTTCACATAAAACATGTTTAAGTTTCGTAAATAGTTTACATTTATAATGGGATATTTCTCAAAACTATTTTAAAAATATACGAGTCATTATTTCTAAGTCAAAATAATTTTTCAAGACTGGTATGCGAGATTTCTAAAATAAAATTTTCTCGCTCCTGTCATTCAAATAACAAGGCAATACCGTTCAAAACGATGAAAAACGTCGCTAATGCCGTTTAATACAAGATTAAACTGTATAAGCAACTTCGAAAAGTTTGTTGGAGAAACCCTTTTCTTTTGAAAAATAAAAATTATAAACAAGATGTGTTTACAAAGAAACTTATGTACGAGAGTAATTAAGATTGTGTAATCAGTTTTTAAAACTAAGGCAGTTTCAAAAATTCATCACACTTATAGAATGAGATGAGTAGATGAAGATAATCAACACAATGATTTTAACGTGGTAAAACCTCTCCCAACAGAGGAAACATCCACGGTGACTTCTAAGTCACAAAAGCAAAAATCCACTAATAACAAAAATCAGTTACAAACAATACAACATGCAAACACACAAATCAACATATTCTAAGTTTGGGAATATACCCCACTTGGTGTCCTTCTAACTTCTCATAGATCTGATTTGTTGATGATGTTCTTCAGTTTGCTAACTTCCTTTGCTTTAGCTTATTTACGTCGACTCAATGATCTTTGATCTTAAACACAACACTTACAGTGTAGTAGTGTGTTAAGTGTTTGTGAAGTGATCCCTATTCACATGCATGAACTCACAAACACTTAGATTTACAGACAGTCCTACAAAAATTACATATAAAGTCTATATGCTGTGATTTTGTTATTTTTCTTTCTTACAAAACTAAAAACCTTTTTGACCTTTAATCTAACCCAGATTCCACGGAGATCTTGCTTCAAAAATCGGTCAAGACCTTAATCAATCTCTTTTGAAAATATTTATGAGATTGAAAACCCTCCAAGTGCGAATCCAACTAGGTCAGGTTAAGTTTTGTAAAAACAGAAACCATAAAACATTTTAAAACCAAATCAGAAATGATTTTCTTAAACCAAGTAGAAAATATGCAGATCTAGTGAAAAATGTAACATGCAGTGTATAGATCTGACGTTTCTATGGAAAAAGAAACAAGATCTTCACTCTAAAGTTTAAGTTGTGAACAAGATCAAGAGGTTACCGCAACGATATGAACAAACCACTCTCTCAAACACTCAAGGTTGTGTTTGGGGTTGAATGTATATGAAGGTTTGTTTGTAAGTTGAAGTGTTTAGGGTTAGGGTTAGGGTTTGGCTAACTGTTTCCCTTTCTCTCTATTCTTTTCTCTCTTCTCTCACTTCTCTATTCTCTCTCACTTCTCTCTTATTTTTTTTCTCTCAGAAAGACGAATGCCCAAAAGTCTTCTAAGGCTGAGAAGAGGAGGGTATTTATAGGGCTGAGGGAAGGTTCTGGACGTTTGAGGGAAATCAAGGGTTGTGATCAAGTCTTGTAAGGTTTGACTTGATCCAAAGGTTATAAAACAGCGATGGTTTAAAATGATTCTGATTGGATCATATGGATAGCACCGGGATTAACCAAGAACACATGCAGACCCTTGATTAGGAATGATCCAACGATCATCAAACATCCATCCAGCCCTCTCACATAACAAACACAAATACATTCACCCGGAGGATGACAAGTGTTGGCCTGTGAGTGGCTCTCACACGCGCGTCAAATTAATTACAAAACATCACCCTGAAGTCTCTAGCACTTTGAGATGCTACCCAACCAAACTTTTTAATGAAAACAGAAGTTTCCAAAATAGAATATTAACCCCACAAAATATATAATCCCATTTTATTAATAAAAACATTTATTAAAAAATGTTTAAAAAATATCTAAAAATATTTAAAAATTCCCAAAAAATATTTAAAGCTCCAATTCAAGGGGAATTAAACACACACTCAATTTTAAGCAATATGAACACATGTATGCACTTCTAATTGTGTGTAGTGTGATTCAATTTTTACCTTCATAGATCATTGAAGAGAATTAGAGAGAAAAGTTCTGAGGCTTTTTGGTTTCTAGGATGAACTACCAATTTTGTCATTATTTCCAAACTAGTTGAACACTTATACAGTATAGACTTAAGCAAGTCAAATGTTTAAGGTCGTTCAAAAGACTGCTTCTAACGACCTGCAATGTTGTTTGAAGGGTCACTTAAGGGGTCGTTTCTTTACTACTTCAAACCAACCCATACTATTCTATGTTTTAACTATCGTTTGTAAGGTCGTTAGTAACAACATGAGATGTCATTCAAACGATAAGATGTCATTTGAAGTCATTCGAACGACCTGCGTGGCCTCAACCTTTTTATTCAGCTATAATTACCTATTGTGGAGACCTTTTTTATTAAGACTTTTGATACACGAAAACTATTTTTCTACAGAACATTAAGTCTTCACTTTTAGGGCTTTTTATGTGTTTGATTAACACCAAAACATCCCAATTATTTTGTGAATCTTTTTTGGAACCTAAATTAATTCTATTAAAGTTTGTTCTTGTGGAGTGCCATTTCTACTGCTGAATTGGTAGCTCTTGAGGGAGTTGCTTACTGATGACTGCGGTCACTTGGGGTGACTTTAGGATGTTCATTGCTGCGATAGAATTGTGATTCTTGTGGGTTCTTGAGAGAGTCCATTACTAATTTTTAGGTTGCGGCCTATGTGAGTTTGCCGCGATAGATTCATTGCAGATTTTTGTAAGTGTATTGTACGTTGCATTTTGCAAACATTTATAGAAATAAAGGTTTTTCCCTTTCGAGGGATTTTTCCTAAAATTTATTTGTCTAATAATTTGTGATTTTTTATGATGGCATGATTATTCACATAGACGCATGATTAGGGTTTAAATAAAATTAGATTTAATTTGGATCTAAGACTGACTCTAATTAAATAAGTTTTAATTTGGAAATTTGTAAATCCCAAAAGTAATTGATATCACTGCATCCTCAAATTGGTATCAGAACTTTAGCTCGAGATTTTTACCTCTACAAATTGGTATCAGAGCACGCTACTCTATTTTATTGAGTGATTCTTTTTCCCGCAAAATTTTTGTGATATCGATTTTTTTTTTAAATTTCATAATCTTTCCAATGGAAAACTTATATAATCGGTTGCCCGTCTTTGATGGAACAAATTATGCCTATTGGAAAGTCCGCAAGAAATATGGTTTAAAATCTATTGATGAGCGTTTCTGGACTGTTGGTGAAAGAGGGTGGAGTCCTCAAACTGTCACCGTCGGTAATGTCACTAATCCTATACCTGTGTCGGACTGGACTGAGGATGATTTTAAATGGAGTAATTTTAATTCCTGTGGCATGAACGCTATTTCTGGAGCCGTCACCTCTAAGGAGTTCTACCATATTATGACGTGCACCATGTCTAAAGAGGCCTGGGATATCCTCTAATTGACACATGAGTTAACCAACGCGGTTAAGGAGTCTAATTTACAAAATTTGACCACCCAATTTGAGGAAATCACGATGTCTGAGTTTGAGTGTTTTGACAAGTTTTATGCTAGGTTATTAGACATAGGCAACACGAGTTCTAATTTGGGTGAGAAAATTGACGAGAGGAGGGTTGTCAAAAATATTTTAAGGTCACTTCCATCCCGTTTTACTCCTAAGGTCACTGTTTTAAATTCTTTGGGGATATTAGATACACTTAAGTAGAAGAACTCGTATGAGTCCTTCAAAATTATGAGGTCAACATGTTTCCCAAAACTATTAATCCTTATAAAAGATGGATTAAACTTAAGGCATAATCTTGGAAAAGTGAGGAAGTGTCTAGGAAGAAAGATAGAGCTTGTGATTTCGAGTCTGAGGGAGAGTTTACTATTGATGATGTGGCCATGTTTGCAAAAAAATTTAAAAATTTTCTCAAATTTTCAAAAGAAAAGTCTTTCAATAAAAAGTTTTTTGAGAAAAATAAAAAGAAATAAGAGGCTAATGAAAGTGGTGAGAAAGAGAATGGGGAAGAGGAGAGATGTTTTGAGTGTGAGGGAAAAGGGAAAAAAGCATTTTAATGTCCCACTATGATAAAGACAAAGGGCAAGAAAGTTGTTATGCCAGCCACTCTTAACGATAGTGATGAGGAGGTGAATGATTTCAGGGATGAATCATCATATGGTATGTGTGTCGCCTTTATGGAAATTCATGTGAGCACACCTAGTTTGTCCCATGACGATGAGTATAGTTGTGTATATGAGAGCCCTGATGATGATTTGAGTGTTTCGAGTGAGTGTGAGAGTGAGATTAAGAGTAAGGGTGAAAGTGAACTCCAAATAGCATTTAGAGATTTATACGCCGAGACTTTAAAGAGGGAGAAGTTGAATAAGTAATTAGGTCTTAAGGTGTAAAATTTGGAGAGAGAGAAAGAAATTTTGAGAGGACTTGAGGCGTCGACGAGTCAACTCGAGAAGCTAAAGGTTTCTTTGAGTGAGCAATTGACCTTTGTTGGTCGGGAAAAGAGTGAACTTGAAGCTCGTGTGTTACAAGTAGAGAGAGATCTCAAATGTTTCTAGGAGGCCAAGGTCACTATAGAGGACACATCTAAGAAGGTTGGAAAGATGCTCCTCGGTCCCGCCTTGGGTAATGTTGAGAGACTAGGAATAGGTCATGGCAGTGCGTCTATTTCCCGCGTCGCACCCGAGCCGGTTATCGAGTTTGTTATAGATCCATGTCTCTTAATCCAACCCACCTAGGCATCCGTTAGATGATAGGAGAGTGCGTCCTAGACATTTTGAGATAGTTTTTACTATACCCGTGTATGTTTGAACCCATCGTAAGAACAAAGGACACCTTAGGAAATTCTGTTTAAAGCTAGGTAGTGTGTCACATAGATTTTTCCACGTGTTCCCACACACGCCCCCAAACATGATATTTTGCTTGATCCTGCACATCACATGAGAGAGTTTGCACACATTCGAGAGCAAGTTAAGATTTTAGTCCAAACTTCACATGATTTGATGGATGTTTTTCGTAGGATGTCACCACCTTTCGAAAACTCCTCTGCACCTAACGGTTGAGGTTTAGACTTGTTTGCTACCATAGGATGATTTTCATGATTATATTTTATGCCTATTGCTAGTATGCACCACTATTGTATTTATTTTTTCATTTTTGATATATTTTTTGAAAAAACAAAATGTTTATTTTTTTTGGAAATTTTTGCAAAAATACAAAAAGATTTTCTTTTTTTTTGAGAAAATTTTAAAAAAGCTAAAAAGATTTTATTTTGATAAAATTTTTGGAAAAGATAAAAAGATTTTTTTATTTCACTTTACACCATTTATGGATGGACATTTAAGATGACAAAGTCACAACATTATTCCATAAGCATGTGACTATTTTATAGTGTTTTGAGATGATACATTATTTCATTCACGTGTTTTATTATGTTTGGAGTCATTAAGATGAAATTTGAGACTACTTTCTATATGCTTGACTCATAATTTCCTTTAATGCGTACTTTCATGGATTTATTTTATTATTGTCGTTGTCTATCACATGTTGGTTGAATTATTTTCATCTCAATTTTGTCTTTAAAACAAACCAAATGTGATAAAACTTGGCAATGAAAGTAGTGCATGTAAGAACCATTGCTCGTGAGGATTTATTTAAAATGTGAAAAAATGATGAGTGAACACGGGGAAGGGCTACAAAAGGAACACATGTCCTTTGCTAGTAAACCACCATTTAAATCAAATCTAAAAAAGTGTGGCATTGTAAAAAGTATCCAAGGTCAGAGTTTGTTAAGAGCCCAAAAAAATTATGACAATAAAAAGATAAATATGCCGGGGCCAATAGGTTTTAGATCGCCTCAATAGAAAAATAAAGATTTATTATTTATGAGGGTGTTTGGATGGAAATATATCAATGGGTTTGCACGTCCTGACAAAGTCTTGAAAAAGCACTACATAGTCTTGAAAATCATTTTAGACTTTGATGTGTTGATTACATTGAGTCGATGTCATTTAAATTCAACACTTTTACACCTAAGGACGATCTTGAGTTCATTCGTTAGGAGTTTCCATATTCATCATGCACATATGTTATTTATGTTTGAGTTTATTTACCTATTGAATATGTTCACACCCATTCATTTTGTTTCCAAGATTTGGTTATCATTGTGTAAATTCATGGTGTGTGTTTTGTAAATTTTCTTTGCTTGAAAAAATTTGAAAACTTTCAAAATGAGATTGTGAGTACTTTCTATTTTATCCTTGCATGAGTGTAATTTTTATATCTTTGCTATGATTTTCGTGACATTTCGTGCTTATTTTTGGTTTATTCTTTTCCATATATATTTCGAACAAATAAAAATTGAGAGAACGAATTATGAATTATGGGGAGTGATAGTTTGGATTATGGGGGGGATTTAAGATTTGTTACTTGATTTGATTTATGTTTATCTCGTTTCAAACTCGATACATCACGAAGGTATTTATTTCTTGTCTCATGTGTGTAGGTACAAATTTTGAGGATCATTATTTTGCAGACCCAAATGATGCCGAAGAAAGTAAAGGGATTTAAAGATTTCAATGTTGAAGATGTTCTTTTTAAGACTTAAATGTTTAGTACATTTACTCTTTTGGGTTGCTTGGGAGGGTATTAGATTTGTATAGGAATTTCTGTTTCGATAATTCAGATATTTTTATTTTGTACCAGCATAAACATGGGGGGGGGGGGGGGGGGGATTTATAAGGACATTATTTCCATTGTCCGTACTTTACTTAGAGTATGTCGTATACCGCTACAATCGTCGACGAAGCTCACGTTCATTTGTTCAGGATGACGAATCCGAATTTCAAGCACACTTCAACATTTGCACGACATGAGGTACAATTTCACATAGAACGTCTTTAAGCTTCGTAAATGGTTTACATTTTATATTGGGATATTTTTTGAAACTGTTTTAAAACAAAATGAGGCATTTTTCTAAGTCAAAATAATTTTTCAAGACCTATAGGTGAGCTTTCTAATATAAAAGTTTCTTACCCCTATCGTTCAAATGACAAGGCAATGTCGTTTAAACAAATGCTTCTAACGACTTGCAATGTCATTTGAAGGATCGCTCAAAAGGTCATTTCTTTACTGCTTCAAACGAACCCATATTGTTTTGTGTTTTTAATTGTCTTTTGTAAGGTCCTTAGTAACGACATGAGATATTGTTCAAATGACATGAAGATGTAGTTTGAAGTCGTTCGAATGACCTGCTCCTCCTTAACTTTTTTGTTCGCTATAAATACCTATTGTGGAGACCTTTTTTATTAAGACTTTTGATACACAAAAACTTCTTTTTTGCAGAACTTTTAGTCTTCACTTTTAGGGTTTTTTATGTGTTTGATTCACACCAAAACATCCCAATTATTTTGTGAATATTTTGTGCAACCTAAATCAATTATGTTGAAGTTTTTTCTCGTGGAGTGCCATCTCTACTACTAGATTGGTAGCTCTTGAGGGAGTTATTTGCTGACGACTTCAGTCACTTGGGGAGCCTCGAGAGTGTTCCTTGCTGAGATAGAATTGTGGTTCTTGTGGGAGTCCATTATTGATTTCTAGGTTGAGGCCCATGTGAGGTGGTTGCGGTAGATTAATTACAAATTTTTGGAAGTGTGTTGACGTTGTGATTTGCAAACATTTATAGAAATAAAGGTTTTGCCCTTTCGGGGGATTTTTCCTGAAATTTGTTTGTCCAGCAATATGTGATTATTTATGATGGCATGATTTTTTACATAGATGCATGATTAGGGTTTAAATAAAATTAGATTTAATTTGTATCTAAGACTGACTCTAATTAAATAAGTTTTAAATTAGAAATTTGCGAATTCTAAAAGTAATCGATATCACTGCATCCTCAAACTGGTATCAGAGCTTTAGCTCAGGATTTTTACCTCTATAGTAACCTGGCATTGAAGACGTACACAGAGGTCATTAATGTCGCATTACTTCATTATCTGGACCATCGCTTCCATTTCAAGGGGAGTAGAAGAGCAGGACAGTCTAGCTAGTCAGGTAAGGTGGGAGGTAATAGTGCCAGAAAGAAACAACAGTCGTAGTCTGGTAAGTAGCATGAGCGGGATTCCCAGAAAAGGGATCTGACTAAGAGATTTTGGTCAGGAGGATTTAGACCAGGTGATAGTGGGTTTAGACAGGGCCAGTAACAGTAGCAGCGTGCTCTTTAGGTCCAACAGGGCCAAAGGAATAATGGGGGTGGCCAGTAGGGTGAAGTCCACCACAGCCAATGACTAGGATAACCCCGATATGTCCAGTAGGGCCACATGTAGGGAGGTTTCATGCATCGTTGCTTTATTTGTTAGGAGTCGGGTAGAGAGCCAGGGGGTAGCAGCAGGGTGCCTAGTAGGCCAATATAATTTTTTATTTTATGGTATCCATTCGAGATACTAACTTAATAGGGAATACAAGCATGTAATGTCAAAGCTTTTGAGTGACCCAAACTAAGGAAACACAAGCCTTCTCCAATGCGGTGTAGTTTATTTCATACCCTGTCAGTGTTTGAGTGGCATAGTAGATGGATATCTATTTATGTGATTCCTCAATGTATTGGTCTAGCATAGCCATTTCTGTGATGTTCTTGATAGTGAGGTATAGAAGGATGGGAAGATCGGGTTGTGATAGTAAGAAAATCGGAGGCTTGGTGAGATACTGCTTGATTTCGTCAAAGGCTTCTTAACACGCCTCATTCGAGACCTTGATTGAGTATTTTATAAGTATCTTGAAATTGGGTTCATAAATAGAAGTGAGTTGGATGTTGAATCTACTAATGTACTATAGTTTTCCTAGGAAACCACAAAGTTCTTTCTCTATCCGGGGTGGTGGAATTTTAAGGATTATTTTTAGTTTAGAAGGGGTAGAGGCAGATCCACACTTTAAGTTTTTTAAAACAACATAAACACTGCACAAGAAGGATTAGGGATGGTCGCTTGCATAAAGATGAAGAATATCAAAAGACATCACACAAAGATAAATACTAAGAGGCAAATACTACAAAAACACAAAATTGTAATAGGAACTTTTGATGTACTCATAATTTTGTTCTCTCATAATTATGTAAAGATTACTTTGTAAAAACCTTGAGGTTTCTCGGTATCCTCGAGGGACTATGTCTGGCAGTTCATGGGAGAGATTACATGCTCTACCGAACAACCTCATGTTGGGAATCTCACAGGGATTTGGTTTAGAGGATTGGGCATAAGGCGACATTGGAATGGACCACCCCTTTAAGGCACCTAGGAAAAACCTTGGTTTATACACAACTTGTCTTAGTAGTACCTAGAGGCACTATCTTATGGAACCCACTCAAGGGGCTCCAGTCCTAAATAGTTATTCAAAAATAAACTTATTGCATTCACAAGAATATTACAAAGTTGCTTGAGTGACTTGTATCTCTAGCAACCTTTTATTTGATGAACTATCTTTTGACCAGTGTTGCTCTCATATTCAGATTTCAAGTTGCTCGAATGACTTGTGTCTCGAGCAACCTTTTCTTCGATGAACTAGGTTTTTGAGTGATGTGACAACATACCTTTTATAGATCACTATTTACTAACTCCTTGAGATCATCATATCTGACATTTAGGAACTCGATAAAATAATAATCAAGTAGAGATATTCCTAGGATGGTAAGTCCATAGCTGGCACATCATGTTCTTTACAAGACTTTCACAACTCTAAGAGTCTAAACAATGTTCCCGCCAAAAATATCATATCTACCTCATTTAATGCAATATCTTTGGCATTAAATACAGAGGTTTTTTAATGCCAACAACGGCCGAAAAGGTATTAATTACTAGAAGGCCCCTGTTATGATTCTCTCCCTTCTATAAATACCTCTAACATTACACTATGGAGGGGATCGCACTTTTCTAGCCTAGAACTGCTGCAGAAATATTCCCATACAAGAGAGTTTTATTGTGAGAACATTTATTAAGCGATTCACTTCATTTATTGCATTTGTGTTTAACGTTACTGCCTTGACTTTATAGCCTCAAAGATGCTTGATGTCACTCCCTCTGACCAAGTTAACTGTGGGAGTTCTCTTACTAATTATTGTCGTTTGATTATTTTAGCATTTATTTCAAAAGAATATACTTAATACATGAGTTTTGTGTTGAATGTGTTCGGTTGAGACTAGCATTTGCGATTGTCATTAACATTTCTAAGGCCATAATTACCATCTTGATAAGGGGTTACGCCTACCTTTATATTAACATAATCTCAAGAACTCACCTCCTACATTTGGCGACTCCGCTGGGGAGGTATTCTCTTTTGAGAGATGGCTAATGACGATGTGTCAAGAAACATTAACTTTGACTCCATACAACGTGAAGAGAGAGAGAGAACCTCACTAACCTTCTGGATAGAGAAAGGGAGGGTCCAACGGAGACTACTGTACCCACCGATAGCAGGACGATCGACTCGGGAACTACACAGATGGCAGGGCTGATGAGCCTATTCGCTGAGTTCATCAAGACTCCAACATCTCAGGAAATGTTAGGAAATGCAATGGGGCCTAGTTCTTTCGTAACCCCACTAGTGACCTTACAGTCTCCCATTATCTCAGGGGGAATGGCTCAAGCAACTATCAACAGTACAGCCCTACCAATGCCACCTTTGAATGCTCCTTCCATCGTAGGAGGAACACCTAACACGACTGTACTAATAATAACTCAGCCATGCAGTGGGGAACAGATTGCGCCACTAATATTGAATTCGGTGATGATGACCCATGCGCAACACAACTCTGCTCCACCAATGATAGAGGAGATGAAAAAGGATATTTTTAAGATGATGGTAGCCTCAAAGGTAGGAGGAGAAGCTTCCTCAGTGTACAATGACTTTCGTACTCTATATCCAGAGGAGTACAATAATGAACCCTACCTAGTGGGGTATATTCCTCCTATTTTTAGAAGTATACGAGAAAAGAGGGGAATCCCAAGAATCACATTAAAAAGTTTTTGGAGAAACTTGGGGCCCACTGCAATAATAAAAAGCTGAGGCTAAGAGAATTTTCTAAGTCTCTAACTTAGAAAGCTTACACGTGGTATTCCCACTTGTCTCCAGGAAGTGTGGACACATGGGAGGATCTTCATGTTCAGTTCGTACAAAAATTCTTCTTGGATGAGGATGAATTCACCTTTACACAACTGGATCGAGAGAAATAGAAGCCTAGCAAGGATGTGGTGACCTACATCAGGAGATTTTACAAATGATCCCAAGACGTGAGGGAAGAGACACGAGAGGCTAAGCTCTTGTAGGTCTATGCGGAAGTCTTCTTTCCCGAATATATATGCCAATTGATAAATGAGATGCGGGAGGGTACGTTCGCTCCGTTCCTTAAATATGCGAGGAACATATCCTTGGTTTTGAAGCCACTCCCAACACCCTCGCCATCTTTGTCAAGTTTGTCACTAAATTCGTCAGTGTAACACCCTGAATTTTATTATTTGACTTTAATTAATTTGGAGTGAAATAAAATTTTGAAGTTAATGGCCTTTAAAAAATTTAACTTGGTTTTATTAGTAAATTTTCCAATCGGGAATTAATTCGGGTCTTTTATAAAAAGTTTATATAGTTTTTATCACTTAATTGGCAGGTACATTTTTAAGAATAATTATCAAATAAAAAAGTCATATTTTAAAAGATTTTATTTTTGGATGTGGGTCGTTCAAATGACATAGCATCTCCTTCGAACGACATCGTACTTCGTTCGGACGATGCTGAGGCGGTGGCTTGGTTAGACTCCTAATCTGGTTTTTACTCTTAAACCCTTTATATACTAAATTGATACAGGGCTGGGACTTCGAAAATCACTTTTCTCTCAAACTTTCGCCAGAAAAAATTTCCAAAACATATTTCTCTCATCTTCAACACCTAGTCCCTACTTTTCACAATTTTTGAAGATTCAATTGGTGTTTGCTTAAGAGGAGTTCAACCTTCTACTCATATTTTCATTCAACTAATCACAGGCATGAATACTCTATTCTTTTCCTCTAATATTATGTGTTTTAAGTGTTGTTTAAACTTTAATTTCATGTTTCTTAAAATCAATTAGCAATCTAATTAGAGAAAGTGGACACATAAAACTTAGGGCTATTTTTATGAAATCCTTTAATATGATTAATATTCATAACCCTTGGGTACATAGGATTTATGATTGGATTTTGGGTTTTATTGGTGTAGGTTGCATGTAGAAAAACTAGTTTTGAAATAAACGGATTTAGGTCATATAACTCATGAGATTTGTGTGGAGCTAATGAAATTAGTACCATGATGTATTAATCAATAAATTTCGGTGTTTATATTAAAATAATTAATTGGGATCAACTTTGGTGAAATTAAGATTTAATTGAATTGGACTATCATGCGTAGTTTTGGATGATGATTATACTGCTTGTTTGTGTGAATTATTGGTATTATTACTTTGCCTTTATAGCGACGGGTTAATGGGTATAATTTCTCTCCCTCTATTTTAGGATACCCCTAGGTATGGGACTAGTGGGTAGGCCTTTAGATGATTTACGCCTTCTAGGTATGGAACTAGTGAGGGTAGATTATCGTGTGTTTATCATTTTGGGGGTGGGCTGATTTTCGATATTTTATCGTCATTACGATAGCTTAGGCATGAGACTAGGTCGAGGTTTATATTAGAAATTAATCCTATACATAGGGTAGGACGTATTGATAACTTGGGGACCCTTAGGTATGGGACTAAGGGTATTTTGAGGATCTCACATTGATAAATGGGTGGGGTAATTTATAAATTGTGAAATTGAGGAATTGAGAATTAATGCCTAAAGATAAAAATGGGTATTAAAATTTGTGGCGACATAATGTGTCGGTGCCGATAGTTTAAACAGGTTAGAGGACGATTTATGACGTGTCATGTGTGGAACCTTGTCATGTATCGAGGATGACAGTTTAAACGGGTCAGAGGACGATTAGCAAAGGGAAGTGTGATACTTTGGTAGAAATTACCATCCAGGACGGGAGGACCGTCATGATAAAAATTGAGAACAATATAAAATGGTCTAACTAAATAAGATTAGCATCATAGGACTTGGGAATTTAAAATCATATTGGTGTGCCTTTTTAAATGGAGATATCTAAGGGTAGTTAGTGATTATATTTATCGCGTTTAATTATCTTGTTTAATTAAAATATTTTATTATGATATTTATTGCAATTAATGCTACTGTCTGGATTCAAGGATCCTATTTTATGGGAGTAGTGTGTATTCATTCTCGGGGATCTGGCCTCATACGTTGACTAACTTTTTCAGGATAAGTTTTCGATAAACTGCATAGGATTATTGGAGTTATCATTTGGAGGTGCAGCTGGAGTTTAATCGTTTTATTGCATTGTTTAGTTAAACTTTCTTTTTTAGTCCTATTTAATTATGAGACTTCATTTAGTTTTATTGGGCCATTCGGTTCCAAAGTTGTTTAGGGTTTTTAGTTGGATTATTCAGTTGATTTATTATCCAAATTATTAAGCCATTATTGGAGTTTTAGCCTGTGATGGATCTTTTATCGCTTCGCTGTTGATGATCATTTGAGATTGATTCAATTTTTATCTTATGGACTGATTTATTTATGTCTCATATTTGTCTCATGCTAAGAATGGTATTTATTTAGTTCACGCCTGGCTTAGTTTGACGACGGTGGCTGGACACCCCGTCTGTTGAATTTTGTGGGGTGTGACAGTTAGGTAGCTCATGGAGAAGACTACCACCTCAGGTGAACTACTCCAATGACAAAGGCGAAAATCATGGGGAAGGAAATCGTAGCTCGAGGGGTAGGGGAAACAAGAGGAAGTTCAAGAAAGATGACCCCCAGAGCTACCTTGCTCGGTGGAACATGTTATAAAAACTTATGATCTCATGATTTGAGATAACATGAGTTGGCCTATTGTGGCCAATACGGCACCCGTCACTCGAGACGACAAAGAGGGCCCAAAGTTTTTCGTAGTGCACAGTAGGGTGGGATATCCTATGAGCAAGTGTTTTTGTCTCAGGAAGATAATACACATTCACGTCAAGAGGGGGGATATCGAGCTACCACAAGCCAATGTCAACAACAACCCTCTGTCGATACACGGGGCAAACATGGCCAGTGCTTTTGATGAAGATGCGGAAGGGATAATGATGGAGAATAGATTCCAGGAGCAGGATTTTGTGGATTCTATGGAAAAGTGTTTATCCCAAATGTCCTGCTTGACAATAGAGGAAGAAATAGAAGACGAGTGGAGTCCAATTGACGATTTGAGCAGACAGATGGAGGCTTGATCTTTGGGGGGTGAATTTTGTGATAGCATATGACGAATCAACGTGCAGAGATGTGGAGGAGGTTTATGAGTTAGAAGAAGAACAGGTTGATCCTTAGGTGGAATGTGCTACGATAGAAAGATCGCAAAAGTTCAATTGTTTTTTAGAGCAGGTTAGATTGCCGAAAGATTCTTGATTAGAAGTCACTCGAGAAATCTTGGAGATCGCAAAGAAAATCATGTCCCCAAACTTTCGATGGAAAGGGTCGATGACCAAGCTAGTAAAGAAGTTCCTTTCAATGGTCACTTTCTCAGAGGTAGATCGATAGGTCAGATATCCTCATAACAGATCAATTTATGTGATGGCGAGGGTGTAGCTTTAACTGTGTCTTGGTGGATGGGGGAGCATCTATCAATATTATGCCAATGGTATCATTATACGCCTGCAATATTTCTGAGACAAGGATTGTGCAAAGTCCTTTGTCCATAGCAGGGTATGACAACCAGTCGAGGAAATCGATAGGTTCTGTGAATGTAGGGATCACAATGGGGAACATCACTTCACATATTAAATTCCACCTCATGCATTGTGAACCGTCCTACTAATTTCTTGTAGGGAGGGTATGGATGCATAACCATAGTCTGGTGTCATCTGCATACCACCAGTGTGACAAGGACAATATCAAAGGAAAACAGACAGTCATTCGAGCATCCAAGAAGCCTTTTACAAAGGAGGAAGCTCACTTAGTGGATACAACCTTCTATAGGGAGTTAGCTACAGAATCTTCTGTGCTCACTCGGTACACTGGGGGATTAAGATCCCAAGTACTAAGGAGAGGGTGTGAGTACCTCCTTGCCCGGTAGTGGCCTACTAGGAGCAAGAAAGGACATACGAGATGATTAGACAGTCAAGACTTTCGAGACAACTTTGTTATTGGATAACGCCACGAATTGGACCAATCGAGCACCAAGTCCAGTAGGAAAGTTTGCTCAGCAGGGTTTCAGCGAGGAAGTTAGAAAATAATGAACGCAAAAGAACCCTCGAGGAGGAGAAACCTCGCCAATGTAAAAGAGTGGTTCTCGACAATGGCAAGATTATTTACAAACTCTGAAGGTGTGATCGAGCAGCTGAAGACCTGGATGATGAGGCTGACCCAGTCTATGAATGTTTTTTAGTGGACAGCGTAGGTGAGTGCTTGGAGATTGACAACTCTAACATCTAGGAATTTGTGGAGGGAATTAACAAAGAACCAGAATGCATGAAATATAGGCCAAGATCCCAAATCTAAGAGCTAGAGCAGGTAAACTTAGCTGATGAAGGGAATGACTCGAGACCAATGTTTATCTCCAAAGACCTTGATGCTTCTACAAAAGGAGCACTGTTGGGATTGCTAAGGGAATTCAAGGACGTGTTCGCATGGAAATATATCGAGATGCCTGGAGTAGACCAGGAGGTGAGGTGTCATAGGTCGAACGTTATATCGTCATTAATACCGATGAATAAGGCCATTCGATCATATAATCCATATCTAGACTTGAAGATAATGGAAGAAGTCCAGAGGTTGCTTACAGCAAGTTTCAGTAGCCCCATCCAAAATTTCATTTGGTTGTCCATCATTGTGCTTCTAAGGAAGAAGGATAAGGACCAAATATGAATCTGTGTGGATTTTAGAGACTTGAATAGAGAATGTCCAAAAAGATGGTTTCCCCTTACCTTCCACTGATAGCCTTATAGACGCAACAGCAGGGCGCGGGATGTGCAACTTCATGGATGGCTATATGGGATACAACTAGATTAAAATGGACCCAGAAGATGCTGAGAAGACCGCCTTTCACACACCATTACGTAACTTCATGTATACTATTATGCCTTTTGGTGTGAAGAATGCAGGTGCTACCTACCAAAGGAACTATGATGGCGATATTCCATGATCTCTTCCGCGACATTGTGGAGTTTTATGTGGATGATTTAGTGATAAAGTCGAAGGTAGAAGCCACACACTTAGCAGATCTGAGGAGTGTATTATAGAGGTGCAAAAGTACAAGTTGAAGATGAATCCACTAAAATATGTGTTCGGGGTGACTAGTGATAAGTTCTTGGGATTTGTAGTAAACAGTCAATGGGTGCAGATGGACCTAGATAAGTGAGAAGGTATCATCCACATGCCAAGACCAAATACTGCGAAATAATTGAATAGTTTTCTGTGGAAGGTTTCTTACTTGAGGAGGTTCATGCCGGGACTGGCCGAAGTCACTCACCCACTGATGGAACTTCTGTGAGAAAAGGAAAAATTCACATGGGAACAGTCGCACGAGGCAGCTATAGACCAGTTGAAGAAGTTGTTGATATCTCCCCAAACGATGGTTCCCCCTAGAGTAGGAACCCCTTTACATATCTACCTCACCTCCACCAAAAGATCAATAGGGGCGTTTTTGGCTCAAGCAGTGGAGGGTGTGTAAAAACCTGTATATTATCTATGTCGAATCATATGCAGGCCTGAGGCTAGGTATACAAGCATTCAGAGACATTGTTTAGCCCTAGTATTTGTTGATAAAAAACTTAGGCATTACATGTTAGCTTTCACGATTCAAATTATTAATAGATGTGACCCTGTAAAATTTTTACTAGCTAGAACTGTGTTAATAAGTAGGGTTGCACGGTGGTTCTTGATTCTTTCGGAGTATAATCTCAAGTTCATGGTGCCTTGAGCGATTAAAAGTCAAGCTTATGCATATCTACTGGTCATATACCCTTAAGGAATGTTCGAACCAACTATTGAAGAGCTGCATGGGGATGATCTCCAAGCTAACTATATCGAAGCAAATATGGAAGAATGGAGTATGCAATTAGATGGCCCTTCAGCTAAAAACTTGGGAGGAGCCGGAGTAATTTTACAACAGGAGGAGGAAGATGTTTGATTATCCTTAAGACTAGATTTAAAATGCTTGAACAACGAAGCTGAGTATGAGGCTCGAGTACCGGGGCTGTTAGAGGCTTTAAGAAGGGGTATACAGGTGTTGATGCAAAAAAAATAGACTAAGCCTAATTGATTGATCACAAATAAATAAATAAAAAAACAAGTAAGACAAAAAGGTTTTTAAAGTGGTTTGACTCAATGGAAAAGCCTATGTCCACTGTTATGTATTGACTTCCTTGATTTGTTTTTCGATCCCTTGCAATAAGGGTGATACAATGTATTTATATACCAAGAGGGGTACTGATAGTTGTCATGTTAAAGGATGGAATTCCTTAATTTGTTAGGCATTTACATCAATACATAATGAGAATTAAATATACTAATGTTGTCACTTCACTGGTTATATAGGTTGTATGACTGTTGTCACTTTGTTATCTTTACATGTTGGATCTTCGAAAGTTGGTCGATATTCCTAGTTGGTCGAGCTTCCTTATTGGTCGAGATTTTGCATCATGCTGACTTGAATTTGTTCCACATTGGATGACACGTGTTGGCTTATAATTGGTCCACGTAAGGTGGTAAATTTTGGTATCAACGGAAACCCCAAATGTTTCATACTTGGAGCTGATGCGAAAGTGTGGAATATTATGCTTTAATAGTAGTTCGGATTTCTTGATCGGCTGCAGACCTTCTAGACTTGTGAAATTTATCCACTTAATTGATATTTTTTTAGCGCGAATGGCAATTTTGTAAATATTTCAAATTTTAGCGAACATTTCTGGGGTATCTTCATTTTTTCCCTTGTTAGCCATCGTAAACTCAATCGCCATTCACTTTAATCATTACTTTTCCCAGTTTCTAAGTTAACTTATAAAAAGAGCGATAAAACTTCAATCATCTTCTATCTCTCATTTCTGATTATGCTGTTGTGTTCTTTGAACTTTCATGCGATCATTTTCTTTTCTGTCTTGAGTTCTTGCTGAATCCTTAAACCTTTGTGAGAATTTTTCTCTCTTATTCTTTGTTTCTTCGTCATGATTTATTCTATTGAGTTGCTTGATAAATTCAAGAATGACTTTAACATTCCATCTTGGGTTAACCTAGAACATCCTACTTTTCCTTCTGATCTTTTCCCTCTTGTTCAGGTCCATTGGTTCCCTTCCATATTTATTGCTGAGTGTGGGTTCACATTTCCTCCCAATCCCCTGTGTCTGGAGTTTTGTCAGTATTTTGACATTGTACCTGCAAGAATATCTCCTAACACATGGAAAGTGGTGAATGGAGTAAATAGGTTAAATCAAATCTATGGAACCCATCTAGGGATTCTAGAGATAATATTTTGTTATAAATGGGTGACGAGTGATACCACTTATTATTTGAAAAATATGGCAGTTAGTAAAGCTTTAGTAGTTAACCTCCCTGATTCTAATAGGGATTATTTTGATGATGGGATAGTTGTAAAAAAATGGCAACGTGCTCCCTTAACTGGATGTGCTAAATATCAAGGACCTAGATGTCCTCTCTTTGGCAACGGGATAGATTCTTATTTGTTTTAATAATTTCGCCTTGTTTATGTTTGATAAAATGTCATACTAACTATTGTTTTGTAAATATGATTACAGCTAAAAGGAAGAGAAAATCCCCCAAATAGAGTGAAATAAATTTAAAAGAATTGAAGTTCATTTTGGGACTTCACAAGATGATTGTTGAGGGGAATATTAGGTTTGCTTCTTATTTGCTTCAGTATAGAAATATAGTTTCTTCCTTCATTGCCCGATCTACTTCTCCTTCTTCTCTGGTGATTGATCTTGATCAGGAAGATTTAGTCACTCCTCTTTTTTATATCATAAAGAAGAGAAAATTTCCTGATCTTCTTAGTGGTAGCACTTCAGGCTCCTAAGTACCTGTTGAAGGAGGTAAGAAGAAGACAAGGGATGTTATGAAACCCCCAGTCCCCAAAGAACCAGCCCCCAAAGACCCAGCTCCCAAAGATGCAGCCCCCAAAGATATTTCACTCCCTTTGAGGAGACTTAGAAGAGGGCTTGTAGAGAAGCAGGTCTAATAGGTGACCAACCAACAGACCTTGATTGAATTACCTTCGTCCGAGGCTGGTCCTTCAGCAATTATTACTCCTGGTTTATCTAGGAAGTTGATCAAGTCTTGTACTCTTTCAGAACATAGGGGATGGATGTCATGATGCCTCGAGTAAAGGTTTCTGAACTGGATGCTCAGATCCTTGCATCTGTAAGTGATTTCTAACTTCTTGGTACCGTTGTCTTTTATATTTCTCATGTACTAACTTGATATTCTTCTCTTACAGTTCTTGGTGAATTTTAATAATATGTTGGATAAGGATGATGTAATTATGTCTTTTTCTTTAAACAATATGGAGGAAGCCTTGGCTGGCTTGAAGAAGTTGTTGCTCAAATCTCAGCAAGCATTGGAGACTGAGAAGAGTACTTGGGCAAAAAAACTTAAGATAGTTAAGACTGCTCGTCATACGTCTGATGAAAATGCCCTTGAAGCTGAGCGCAAGGCAAAGGAAGTTGAGTGCAGGGTAGAGGTGGTGGATTGCAGGGCAAAGATAGATGAGGATCTTGTGTCTTATGAAAGGTCTAAGAGGAAGTCTTCTATTAAGACATCCTTCAGTGTTGGTTGGGATAAGGGTTGGAACAAGACCATTTCTACTGCCTCTGCTCAGCGTGAGTATGCAAAATAAAAAAAATTAAGAGATGGTTGGGTTTCTTCCCTTCAGGAGTTAAATACTGTTGAAGATTCTGAAATTTTTCAAAAATATACTCACGATCATCCTCCTGTCATTGACGATGAAATTGAAGATGAGGTTGGTTCTGGAGAGTCTTCTCTAGCGATTGAATCTGGTACAAACCAACCAAAAATTACTGAGTCTTCTCTTCCTCCAGTCGAGCAAATCGAGCAACTCTAGTCTGTAGACCCTTCTTCTGAGCAGGACAAGAAGGTTGAGAATGATAGGGAGAAGGTGTAAAGTTGTTCGCTATTTTCTCTTTTGCTTTTTATTTCTTTTTCTTTATTTTTATTGTACTTTAACTCTTCATTATAAATAAAAGAAACTTTTTGTTCCTTTTTGTCTCTTATTGATTATGCATGTTCTTCATTCTTTCCATTAATTGGTGATCATTTCTCCTTGTTAGTTTATAGCGAAGATGGAATAACTGCCTTCCAATGATACCGATCTACTGAGGAAATGCAATTATTTTTTCAAAGTAAATCATACAGACTTATCTGAGGAAGAAATTATTCAGTTGCTCGGTGATGATGCATCAGAGCAGGCCAAAGAATCCTATAAGTTTTTGAAGTACTTACTTGATCGGGCGGTGGTAAACAGTGTTTCCTACTATGAGATGATAGAAGAACTTCAAGAACAACATAAAGAATCTACTGCGTTTCTTTACCAGCGCTACGAGTAGAAATATCAAAGAGTAAGTGTAGGTAGGGGCTTTGATAACTTTGTTTCTTTTTACAATAAAAAGGAAGCTTTACTTATACTTGAAGTTGAAGAAAATAGAACTGTTGCCAAACTTCTGGACGAGGAGAACCATAATTTGAGGGATAAAGTGAATCTTTTGAAGTCTGCTTCTGAAGCTGTTATTGATAATACTAATGAAGGATACTCCTTTTTAGAGGCTGAAAATGCAACATTAAAGGATGAGTTGGAAGCCTTAAAAAATATTAAGCGTGCATCTTCCTCCCGAGCAAGAAATAAGCCTGGACGAGGAACCATAGAAAAAGTTAGGACTCAACAGGCCATTGCCAATCAAGTTGCACAGTTAAAATTTAAAGACTGAGCTATTGCTTAGATATCCCAGAAACTGTAAACGTTATCTGAACAATTATCCACTCAATGTTCCCAATTACAGGCTAAGGATGGAGTATTGAAGAAGCTGCAATCTCAGGTTGATAAATTAACCTTTAAATTCCATAAGTTGCCAAGAAAGGTTTGGATGGATGGGTATAATGAATCTCTCAGGCATCTTGATGATATACTTCAATAGGATAAGAATGAGTCATATAAATGGGGTTAGATGAATGCTTTAACCGTGATGCAGGTGGATCCAAACAACTCTTTATGGGATTGGTATGACCTAGGCTTGCTGGAGCTTAATAATCCTCCATTCAAGTTAGATGTTAACTGGATTCTGTCTCATCGTATTCCTCAATGCTTGATTTCAAAATACTTAGGAGATTACTAGCTACATGATGAACTAGAGATCGTCCGAACTCCTCATTTGCTTGATCGTCCTAGTAGCAACAATATCAGGATGCTTCAGAATTTTAACTTCGTCAACTCTCCTTATACTTTGGGTGATCCACCAGCTGGCATGGATCCTTTTTCTAAGGCTGAAGGAAAATGTCCTATAGAATAAAGCTTTGTATTTTGTTTCTGCATGTTTAAGCAACGATATGTAATCATTTAATTTAATGAAAAGCTTATTTTATGAATGGATCAACTTTAAGTCAATCTCTGCATACATGAATGTCTCCTTAGTCTTTGACTATGAATGGATCAACTTTTAGTTAATCTCTAGTTTTTCACTGGTTCTATTCATATCCTTAGGATTATCCTAAGTATCATACCAATTACCAATGCTTCACCATGTTCTAATAATCTACCTAAATTTTTAGGTAATTATATTAGTTACCTTGGTTCCCAAGCGTGAGTGGAACATTTGTCTATCTTTTAGCCCTGTTTAGATTAAAATTATTCATCCGAGTCTTCGTTAACTAAGCATTTGGAACTTACAATTTTGCCTTGCATGGACTTTTATGTATTTGACAACTAACTTTATCAGTGCCTTTATTGATACTGACCAACATTTCATTGGTGGTTTAGTTTGACGACTAACATTATTAGTGCCTTTGTTGATAACGTCCAACATTGCTGGTATTTTTGTTAACAACCAACATTGTTGTTGCCTTTGTTGAATCCTACAAACATTTTTGGTATTTTTGTGTTGATGACCAACATTGTTGGTGAATTTGAAATATTTGTGTAGTGCATAGCACTAGTACTCTAAAAAATAAATAAAGATTTTGGGGAAATCATATTCTCATTAATATTTAAATGAACTGATTACAACACGACTACATCACTAATAATACTTCCTTAGGTGTTCTGCATCCCAGGGATTTTTGAATTCTTTACCTTCCAAAGTCTTAATTCGATATGTGCCTGGTCAGGTGACTGTTGTAATGCGATAAGGCCTATGACAATTGGCTTCAAGCTTATTGTTCTACTGAATCACCTTCTTTTAAGTTGCTTGGCTTTAACCTCTTGTTATAGAAACGTGCAGTCCATTATTGATAGGCTGCATTCCTTAAAGCTGCATCTTCACGTACCTCTTCCAGCATGTCTAAGTCCAGCCTTCTCATCATATAACTGACTGGGGTATTGAAGTTAATAACTATGTTTGTAGGTAAACCTATCTTGGAAGGAATTACGGCTTCAGTACCAAATGCTAACATATAGGGAGTTTCTCCAATAGCTGTTCTAGGGGTTGTTCAGTAAGCCCACAAGACATAATTCAGTTCATTAATCCAATTTCCTTTAGCATTTTCCAGCCTTTTCTTCAACCCATTCAATAAATTTTTATTAGTTACCTCTGTTTGGTCATTTCTTTGAGAATGGCCAGGAGCAAAGTGGATTTTTTAGACATTGGATTGAGTGCAATAAGGAGCAAATTCATCATTATCAAATTGTGTGCCATGATCAGTGATAAAGGCATAGGGCAAGCCATACTTGCATATGATATTCTTCCAAATAAACTAATAGACCTTGTCATAGGACATATCGATCAATGGTTCAGCTTCCACCCATTTAGTAAAGTAATCAACAGCTACAACCAGGTACTTGAATCTTCCTCGGGTGGTCGGCAGAGGTCCAACCAAGTTAATTCCCCACATAGCAAAGGTACAAGGTGAAGTAATTAGTGTTAGGAAAGCTTGTGGAGCCTTTCATATGCTGGAAAATCTCTGGCACTTATCACACTTCTTGGCAAAAGCTGCACACTTTGCTCGTATAGTTGTCCAGTAGTACCCCTGTGTGTTGATTCTTTGCAATAAAGTTCTTCCTGCTATGTGGGCTCCACAGGACCCTTCATGGACTTCCTCAATCTAATCCTTTACTTTTGCTATATGCACACATCATTGTAGACCAGAAGTTAATCCTCTTCCATACAACACACCATTGTCTAGCACATATCTCACAGCTTTTTATTTTAACTTTTTAGCTTCAAATAGGTCAGCTGGTAGAATTCCTTCTTTAATATAAGTTCTTATGGGATCCATCCAAGATGGACCCATATCAACTGCAATAAAATTAACCATCAGATCTTCATCAATGATCCTATTAGCAAGTAGATCAATAGGAATAGTTCTTCACAACTCATTTCTAGTTGCTGAAGCTAGCCGAGCAAGTGCATTTGTTTGGGCATTTTCCAATCTCAGAATTCTGATCATCTGGACAGCTAGCAGAGTGTCCATTATATCCGAATCTTTGGCTAAGTATCTGGACATGATTTCTCCATTAGCTGCATATAAGTTCAACACCTGATTTACCATCAACTGTGAATCACTGTATACCACAACTTGCTCAGCATTTAGTGATTTAGCTAGATTTAAACCAATAATCACAGCCTCATACTCTGTGTTATTATTGGAGGCTTGAAATTAAATTGTAGAGCGTACTCTATATCTAGTTCATCTGGAGTATTGAGAATGATTCCAGTTTCACATCCAGTTGCACAGGATGACCCATCAATAAACAGGCTCCATATGGGAATATTGATATCAAACGCTTGGTTTGTCAGAATCCTTTGATGGAAGATTTTATCCTTTACCTTCTCATATTTATTTTTCATCTCCTGTACTCCGCTGGAGGGTTCTCGTTGATCAGTGGTAACTTCTTCTATAGTTTCCCTTATGTGGTGTTGGTCGGGCATATCTCCAGTAGGTCTGCTGACTTCTGAATGTTGCTTGGTGGGAGTCCTTTCTTGCTCGAGAATCTCTGGATAAGAGAATTTCATAATAAAATTCGCCACAGCTTGGCCTTTTAAAGAAGACATTGGTTCGTATATAAGGTGATAATCCCCAATTCCACAACCCAGTACATCAATCTCCTGGATTTTTTGGATTATGCAAAACTAGCCTCTGTGGCATGTCAGTACATACCATTATGGTGTGAGCTTGAAAATATGGCTTCATTCGTCTACTAGCCTCAATTAAGGCCGATGTTAACTTCTCCAATCTGGGATATTTGACTTCTACTCCTCGAAAAGCTTTGCTAGTGTAATAAACTGGCTTTTGAACTCCATTATCCTCCTTGATCAAGGCAGAACTAATAATTGATTCAGATACAGCCAGATACAGATACAACTTTTCTCCTAACACTAGTCGGGAGATTAGTGGGGGTGCTCCCAGGTACTTCTTCAATTCTAGGAAGGCTGTTTCACATTCATCGTTCCATTTAAAGGTTTTTCCGAGTACCTTAAATAATGGCAAACATTTGTTCGTTTCTCGGGACACAAATCTGTTGAGTGTTGCTATGCGCCGTGTTAGCCTTTGAACATATTTTTACTGGTCGGGGATTGCATTTCTATCAAGGCCTTGATCTTACCTGGATTAGCTTTAATGCCAATTTGATTTACTATATACTCGAGGAACATTCCCTCCTGAACTTTGAAGACGCATTTGGTCAGGTTTAACTCCATCTGGTGCTTTTTCAATTGATCACACGTCTGGTTGAGGTCGGTAATTTGATCAGTAACTTTTTTACTCTTAGTCAGCATATCATCAACATACACCTCCATGTTCTTGCCTGTCTTCTCCTCAAATACTTTTCTCATCGGTCTCTAATAAGTGGAACCTTAATTTTTTAGACCAAATGGCATAACATTATAGCATTAAGTTCCTCAGGGAGTAATAAAGGAAGTACTTTCTCTATTTTCTGGCTTCATTTTGATCTGGTTATAACCAGAATATGCATCCATAAAACTCAGCAGCTTGTGCCTCGAAGTATCATCCACCAGTTGATCAATTTGCACTAAAGGATTGGGCATGCCTTATTCAAGTCAGTAAAATCCACACACATCCTCCACTTATTATTTTTCTTCTTGACCATTACTATGTTAGCCAACCAGTCTGGGTACTTCACATCTTCAATAAAGTAAGCCATTTGAAGCTTCTCCACTTCTTTTTGTATAGCCTGGTTCTTGTCCAGGCTGAAAAATATTCTTTGTTGCTTTATAGGTTTAACCTCCTTATCCACATTAATCTCATGGCATAAGAAGTTCGGTTTTATACCAGGCATATCTTCATGTCTCTATGCGAACACCTGCTTTCTTTATCTCAAGAAGTTCACCAACTCTGTTTAAGAACAGGATCCAATGATGCTCCTATTTGAGTCGTTCTCTCTAGTTTATCATTGTCCAAAATAATGCTTTCTGTTGCCTCCATTACCTGGCCTTTTACAAGCTCAGATTCATCTCTTGGATCTAAGGTTTCAACCTCAGATTCGCTATTTGGCTCAGATATATCCACTTGATAAGTGTCGTTTTCCTCTTTACTTCTAGCATATCTTCCTCTTTAGTAGATGAATAGTAGCATTCTCGAGCTACTTTCTGATCTCTTTTTACTACTCGCACTCTAAAGTTGGTCGAGAATTTCAAGCATTGATGAAAAGTAAAAGGTAGAGCTTCGAACTTCTTCATACCCACTCTTCCCATGATCATGTTATAGGTAGAATGAACATTTTTATCCATTATAAAGAATCCCACTTTCTCTGTCCTGCTCACCGGCTATGTCTCGATCAATATATCTAGTTTTATTATTCCCAATGGAAATACTTTCTCACCAGAGAATCCAATAAGTGGCATGTGGTAAGGCTCCAGTTGACTGAGTTTTAAACCCAAACTATCAAAATAGGGGTAGAACATAATGTCTGTCAAACTGTCGTTATCCACTAGTGTCCGTGCTACTAGTAAATCTTTCATCCTGACTCTGATTACTAAAGGATCATCATGAGGATACAATACTCTGAATAAATTGTTCTTGGAAAAGCCAATTATGATATTATCCGTGCTAACTTTCCTTGGTCGGTCCTCCTCGGGGAGGTTGATTCACTGGATGTAAGAACTGGCTTGAACCTCACTAAGGTGAGACTTTCTTTCAGCTGTATGATCTCCTCCTCCTGCATCTCCACCTGTAATCATATGGAAATCAAAGGATTCAAAACTGATTGTGAATACCTCGCGTTCAGGTTGTCTAGGATTCTTGGGGAGATCTGGATCATCATCATGGTTCCTCTTTTTATCTTCTCTAGGCTTAACAGGTGATTTATATCTCTGTAGACCTCTACATCTAGTTCTTCCACCAGCTTGCCGATCAACAAATATGTCCAATTTTCCTCTTCGGATGAATGCCTCTATCTCATTCTGAAGAGAAATACACCGGTTGGTCGTATGGCCATGATCTTTATGAAATTCTCAATACTTTGACTTATCCCTCTTATCAGCAGGTGACCTTAACATTTTAGGCCAACTCAAATCATTGTTGTGCTTGATTTCTTCCAAAACATGATGTATATCCTTCGTTAAGGGAGTGTAATTGGTAAATTTTTTTAGCCGATCTAGGCTTTCTTTTACTTTTGAATTCCTGCGCTCATTGTGATTCTGGTTCTCCTTCTTATCTGACTTCCCTTCTATCTTTTCTTCTGCCTTTGTATCTTAATTCTTTTTAGCAGCCATAGCTTCCTCGGTGTTCATAATCTTCGCTGCTTTGGCCATCAATTCTATCATCATCTTCGGGGGATCTTTTGCCAAAGTATAATATAGTTTGTCAGGGAGGAAACCACTCATAAGGGCAGTGATTGCAGTCTTCTCTTTTTAATCAATGACTTATAATTTCTCGTTGTTGAAACGAGTGATGTAATCCCTGGTACTTTCTCCCACCTTCTATCTCACACTAAGCAAATGAGCAACTCGCTTCACTAGTTTTGCTCCAAAGCAAAAATTACCAATGAATAGCTCATCGAGCTATTGGAAGCAAGAAATTTGCCCCCAAGGAAGACTATTATACAAGATTTGAGCATATCCAGTGATTTTTCCTGAAAATGCCCTGCACCTCATCTCATCAGGTATAGCGTAGATATCAGCCGCTGTTTGGTATTTTTCTATATGAAGAGTTGGGTCAGATCTATAGTGGCGGCTTTTTTATGCCGACCAACTGATCGCACTGAGCTTTCTTCTTGCGAACCTTCTTTTTTACTGAACCAAGCAATTCTCCAGGTGTTCAATCTGGATTGGGATGAACCTCCCCCCAGGTTGCTTGGTCGTCGAGTATTTCCCGCCGCAACTTGGAGGGCATTTCCCTTGGGTCCCAAATAATTGCAAGGAGAGGCCCCACTTAGACTTTCTAAGGCACTCAATCTTTCTAGGATAATTTATTGTCCATCAGAGGAATTAGTAATCCTGATAAAAGAAGTTTCTCCAGGAAGGTACGAAGTATCCCTTGAAGTTTGAGAATGGATGTGCCCACCACACCTTATTAGCGGTGGTGGCATACTCGTTTGATTGAATTGTGCAGGGACTCCAGCTTGAAGAGTTTGGGATAATTATTGTATCGTATCCTGTATAGCCTCTTGACCCTCGACAAAGCTAGCCAAAATTCCAATTATATAATTTTTGTTTGGAGGGACAGAAGGAGTAGGCAGAATTCCCTCATTTCTGGTGCTTGGTTCAGAAATTTCACGCATGGATGTTGAATGAGTGAAAATGTTTAGCAATACGTTCCCACAGACGGTGCCAATATGTTGATGCAAAAAAACAAGACTAGGCTTAATTGATTGATCATAGATAAATAAACAAAAACAAGTAAGACAAAGAGGTTTTTAAAGTGGTTCGGCTCAATGGAAAAGCCTACGTCCACTATTATGTATTAACTGCCTTGATTTGTTTTTTGATCCCTTGTAATGAGGGTATTTATAGCCCAAGAGGGGTACTGATAGTCGTCGTGTGAAAGGATGGAATGCCTTCATTTGTTAGGCATTCACATCAATACATAATAAGAATTAAATATACTATTGTTGTCGCTTCACTAATTAAACAAGTTATATGACTGTTGTCGCTTTATTGGCTATACAGGTTGGATTTCCGAAAGTTGGTCGGTCTTCTCTGTTGGTCGGGTTGCCCTGTTGGTCGGGATTTTGCATCATGCTAACTTGGATTTGTGCCACACTGGATAACACGTGTTGGATTATAATTTGTCCATGTAAGGTGGTAAATTTTGGTATCAACAACAGGTGCTAACAATACAAGGGGATTCAAATCTGGTGATACAACAATTGAATGGAGAGTATGCTATCAAGCACATGACCTTAGCACCTTATCGAACAATTGTACAAAGGTTGCTCAGGAAGTTCCATAAAGTAAAGAACAAGAGACATCCAAGAGCGGTGAACAGACACGTAGATGCATACACCACGATAGCCGAGAAGATTTCCTTTGATGGAGAATTGATAGTTGTTCGAATCATAAAGAGAACGGTGCCCTCAACGATATTAGAAATATTGCCTTCTGATGATATTGATAACTGGAGGGGGGAAACGCGAAAGCAGCTAAGGATGGGGCAAGGGACACTGACGTTGGTAGAGCTAGCACATTATTTTACCACCACGGGCAACTTGTAATATAAAAACAAAGGGGGATAGATATCTAGATATGTGGGACCCGAGGAAGAAAAACAGAGGTTGATGGAGATACATGACAAAGGCTGCGAGACAACAAAAATCTCCTTGTATAGAAGAATTCAGAGTGCAAGGTATTTTTGGCCCATGATGAAACAAAATGCCGCGCAACTATAGAGAAGATGTAGGAAATGCGTACTGTATTACTAAGCAGCGGAGTGCAACTTCATCGATTAGCCGTCAGATTGGAGGCAGCCGTATCTAGACATGCTGATTGACGGAATAGTGCCAATGAATAAAGACAATGCTAAGCGGCTAAGGCGACGAGTGTATAGGTATTACCTACAGGAAGGGCAACTTTATAAAAAGGGTTATCATGACAGGACCCTAAGATGCATCAGACTGGACGAAGCGGACGAGGTACTAAAGTAAGCACATGAACCAGGGCATATTAGGGGAGCAAAACTTTATGACCAACTAATGACGCTGCGGTGCTTTTGGCCAACAATGGAGAAAGATTCAGCAAAGTTTGTTCAAAAGTGCAAGGCATGCCAGCTCCATGGGAATATGATCCATGCTCCCTCAGTGGACCTCTATTCCCTTTCTACACCCTTCATATTTCATAGATGGGCATTTGAAGTGCTTGACCAAATGGGCATAGGCCATACCGTTAAAAAAATCTATTATCGAGGTAGTTGCACGCTTTATGAAGGAATACATTATTTGCAGATTTGGTATCCCGAAGGTATTCCTGTCAGATAATGGGACCCCATTTATAAATAGTGATGTGCGATTGGTAACAAAAAATAATCCATTATCGATCACAAGTCCACAGTTGCCTACCCTAAGTGTAATGGACAAGATGAAGCCACGAATAAGACTCTGGTGAATATCCTCTCGAAGATGTTGGAAGATTTCCCAGGGAGTTTAAACGATAAAATACTAGAGGTCTTGTGGGCATATAGAACAATAAAGAGGAAACCTACAGGGTATACCCCTTTCTTGTTAGTGTTTTTGGGCTGAAGCAATTCTACTAATGGAACTCAAGGTACCTTTCACGTTGTACAACCTATGAAATGAAATGCTCCCCAATATTTGCCATGTACAAGTGGAAGCATTATAAGAGCACAGAGACAAGGAAAAAAGGTATTTTGAGATGTATAGAAAGCAACTGTCCAGATCGTACGACCAAATGGTGAAGTCAAGAAAATTTCTAGAAGGAGATTTAGTGTTAAAGGCTTGCACAAGACATATCAGGGGACTCTCGTTGCCTAAATTTGAAGTAAATTGGTAAAGGTCGTATGTCGTTCGAAAGGCCCACGATTTAGGATATTACGAAATCTCAAAGATTGAAAACGAGGAGACTTTCAAAATTAAAATCAAATGACTCAATATTTATTTTGTATAAGTTGATAAGTTATCCTACCATGTTTTCCTTCTGATTGTAAACTATAGGTAGGAGTATGATGAAAATAGAGCATGTTCTCACAACTTATTAAGTTACTTTTTTTTTCTCTCTTTTTTGAAAGTCATATGGATGAGGATGATGCTAATTTAACAAAGTAGTATGTTTTCATAACATTAAAACAATTCGCATGAAAGCAAGAACAATCCAATTTTTTTAGGCACACCATAATACAGTACATTAATACAAAATTGAGGATCTACTGCCTCGAGATACATGAAAAAAGGAAGGGTTGTACATGGTTCCATTGTTATTTATGACCTAAAACTTCCCCTAGTAGTCACTAGGGTCGTCTAAAATGAGACACAAACTTAAAGAGTCTAAAATTTGGTGGTGGTGCTTAGATAATATAGAGAGGCTAAAGAAATCTCCGGGTTAGACAAGTCGAACATCTCTTGCTAGTAACGATCCATCTCATGCTGAAGCTCGTCCACTTTGGCCTCAGCCTTAGCCAAAGACTCATTGGTAATAATAACCTGCTCCTCAGCCTTCGTAATTTCATAATTCAAAGTAGCCATCCTCTCAGCTAGGGCACTCTGCGAAAGGATAGTGGCTTGGATTTTCACAAAATAAGAAGACAAGTCAGCTTTTTTAAAGGATTTGAAGAGATCAACTAGCCATTTCAGAGCAAAACCTTCCCACATGATATTGACTTGTCCCAGCATTTCTTTAATCTTCTTTGGACGTAAAGAAGGTAGAGGGGAATGAAGCACATCAACCAAAATAGGGGCAAATCCCAACAATCTGCAAGCCATCATAACAGGGATGGCTTGGATACAACGAACCATAAAAGTGGATCGATGACGTTCCACCAGTTGCTCGATGAGGTCACTATAAGGCGAAGGGGAAAAATCCTTCAAAGAGAGCTTCACAATATTAATAGGATCCAAGTCTGGAGGATGAACACTGAAGGCACTATCACTAGCAGATGGAAATATAGAGTTGTAAGCCATGTCGTCTTCTTACAGAACAAAAGTTGTGACTCGTTCCCCTCCCTCCACGACTTGGGAAACCTGAGGAACAGTGGTGGGCACAGTAAAATTTTCAATCGACTCTAGAGGAAAGTTCTCGTGAGGAACTTTCTCGGTAATAGAAACACCCCCCAAAGTATGGGGTTGGATATCTTCAACTTGAGGAAAACCAGAACAGTGTAAGACAAGACTTAAGCCTCAGTTTGCCTAAAACACCTATATGGTCGCTCGATTAGGTAAACAGTTGTCGCTTCAAAAGTCCCAGTTATACTTAAAGCACCTTTGTGGTTGCTCGACTAAGTAAGACTGGGCATCTTAAGCCTCAATTTTCCTAAAGCACCTATATGGTTACTCGACTAGGTAAACTATTATCGCTTCAAAAGTCTCAATTTTACTTAAAGAACCTTTATGGTTGCTCGACTAAATAAGATTGGGCATCTTAAGCCTCAGTTTGCCTAAAGAACCTATATGGTTACTGGACTAGGAAACTGTTGTCGCTCTAAAGAGTCCGAGTGATACTCAACAAGAAAAATAATTAAAGTATGGTTTGATTAAAGAGAAGGGGAGTATGAATACCTCTTGAACAACTACCTGCTCATAATAAGCCTCAGTGGGGGCAAGGGAAGTCTACTCCTTATGCTTAATCCTTACTTTCATTGGTCCCTCCTCAAAAGTGGCTACTTTCCCCTCCAGTATAGAGGGCCCAAACAGTCCCACCAGTAGATGTTCACTAATGTTGAATTTTGGAGAAATAATCACATTATCCCTACAAGGGTTAGGATCAGATTCTTTAATAGGGTCAGCCTACAAGAGACATTACCAAAAAGCATAAGTGTAATGTACACATGAATAACATACACAACGTGCAAGAAAATTAGTAAACAATTACCAAAGGTATGGGTCTAGCAGTTACTGTGGATACAACTTCAACCACCTCTTTAGCCTGAGAGACAATAGCTAAAAAGGGACTACACTCTAAAATAAGGGGTGTATTACCTTCACGATGAGGGGACGAGGAATGAATATCAATACAAGGAGTGTGGTGGGAAGATAGATCCTCATTACTAGGGGTGGATTTGGATTTCTCTTGCTCAAGGTCCTCATTATAATCATCCAGAATAGTATAATCCATGGGGATGGAACCAAATTTTTCAGTTGAGCACATCCGACGTAGCCTGCGAGAAGGTCGCACCAAAAGGGACTCCTCCTCATCATCATCATCCTCTTCTTCTTCCTCTCCTTCTTCCTCATTTTATTCCCCTTCTTACGTCTCTCTCATTTTTCTATAAGGAACTCATCCTTAATATCGTCAAGAGGAAGTTGGACTTTGGAGCCATACCTCGTGCTCTTACGACCAGCAATAGGGGCAGGAGGCGTAAAGGAGATACCTCACTCAGCCATTTTCTTGGCTAAAATAGATTTAGCATCTACAAATCCTTTATCAAATTGCTTCAATGGGTTATGCAGAATCTCGATACACTCATTAACAATTGTGGGTTCGAAGAGGAGGGAGATCAAGATGCTTCAGAGGTAGGGGTGAAAAATTTTCTCATTTTGCTAGGAGTTCTCTTCTTGTCCTCGGCCACCGCGATGATGGAGATATCAATGGGAGTATCCTCCTCAACGGTAGGATGAGAAGAGGAAGGCGGGTTTGTAGCCTCCTCAAATTGCTGGGAACTTGAGGCCCCTTATTTTTCTTCAAGATGGCTTCACTGAGAGATGCCAAAGGAGGAAGTTCCTTGGGGGTAGTACCGCTAGTATCACTACGGGGAAATTGGGTTAGGTTAATTGTGCAAGTTCATAATTATAAGGACATTTTTCTCATGTCCAACATGTTACATTTATGTATGTCGTACGCCGCTACATTTGGCACGTCACCTCAAGATCTCACATGACGGCTTATATGGGAATTTCAGGAATTAAGCATTCGACATCTCCATCATGTGTCCCACATCTACCTCAATGACTTCACGTTCCATGATTTTAGGGACTATATGCTAGTGATACACAAGAGAAATCAAAACAGTGAAATAAGGCACGATAGGGAAGATCAAGGGCAAGCTGGTAATTTTACAGCCACCGTCCAGAGGACCGATCAACTGTAAAGTTGAAGAGCTTGTCACAATGAAGATACTAGAAGAAACGGAACCTCAATTCGAGCTACGGTGAACAAGTTATGTCCTTTTGAAATGAAGATATTTCCAAGAAAAAGACTTGGGAAAAATGCTAAGTGTTTTAAGCCCCTTGACTAGTGATTTTTTCCGAATCGAGGGCCAAACCGATTCGGGGGGCGAACCGGTTTATAGTAGACCTGAACCGGTTCGGGGTACCTGTATGCTGGATAGAATTTCAGAGTTTTAAAAATGTGGAACTCTTCATTTGTTTCCCTATAAATACTAACTTCGGGGGAGTTATTTTGTAAGACTTGCATAGACGAATTTGAGAGTCCTATTACCTCAAGTCTTCATATTTTTGAGTTCCCAAACTCATGTTTTGATTCACATATCATTTTCATATCTTTGTGAATCCTTTTTGAAACCCAAGAACACAATTTTGTTTTTGTTTAACTTTGTGGGGAGATCTTTGCAACCGAGGACTGCGTGTTATTGCTGAGGGAGTCTCTACAAAGTTTTATGGTCGCGTGTCATTGAGGAGTGATGCGGTTCTTCCTTTGTTGATTGGACTGAGGTTCATGTGGGTTCGCTGCGTGTGGATTCATTGCTGACGACACCGACCGATGCCTGCGAGTATTCGTGTGTCACTGTATTTCATTGTAATCCGTGTAAGTTGCGATTTAGTTATTATAGTGAAATAAAAGGTTTTGCCCTGAGGGGGATTTTCCTTAAATTTGTGTCGCGTGCTTTATTTATGGTTTGACACACACACACACATGTAGTTGTTTGTTTATGGGTTGTTTCAAAATAGACTCTAATTAAATAAGGTTTACTTGGAAACTTGCGAGTTATTTTTAATCGGTATCACACAGTCATACGATTTTTCAATAATCCCAACTCCGAAGGAGGAAAGAGCTCAATATTTGGGTAAACAGACTCTCTCTCAACAACCATGAGAAAACGGCCAAGGGTGTTAGGCCAGAATACATTAAGGTACTCAATAGATCTACTGACTTGTGTACGATGGGAGGGAATAACAAGACCTTTCAATTGGGTAGAGAGAATGGCTACCGTCTCGATCAAAAAATAGTTGCATGCCTTAAAAAAAATGATTGGTCTTTCGATGGTATTATGGTTCAAGAGGGGCAACCCTTAATCAAACCCAAACTGCAATACTACTCAATAGGGTAAGTAGGCCGTGCAGTAATTAGACCATTCGATACATGAAGTGATGTACGAGGGGGTAAGAACCAATAGAACATTGAAAGAAGGGAAATTCATAGTAAAAGATGGATAAACTACCTGGACAAGGCGAGGAGCATCTTTAAAAAAGGAGTTAGTAAATAATTGATCAGTAACAGAGTAAGGGATAAAGTTAAAACATTTGACATTATCAATATAAGAATGGAAAGACTTACTGGATTGTTTGTTATTCTAGGAGAGGATTCGAGGAACTTAGACATCATGAGAGGTAGGAAGTAAGTGGTCTAGGGCATACTTAGGAAACCGAGCATAGACAAAGGTTGTCAGAAGTATGTGATTGGCATAATTGGATACATAAAAATGGCCAAGAGATCGGGCAGAATATATTTTAACCTTATCCAACCAAGTGTAGAGGGGACCAAGGGTCATAGCAGGTAAGTGGGACTTTGACCCCAGAAGCAAGATGAAAAGCTAAGTTTGTGAGGTCCTTACGGGGAAATTGTGGGGCTTCCCAGGTAAATAAAATCTTGATAGGACAATCTAAATGTACCCAACTAGTTCAACACGGCTCTCATACCCTTCTCTAGTGGGGGACATTTCCATGACGTTCTTACCCTGGGGTTTTTTTTGCCTGCTCACGAGTAAGGGAACTTGCCCTATCCTCCATGTAAAAAAAATACCTTATGATCTCCAAACAAGTGCATTTGTTACACGTCTTCATACAATTCTTCACCACACTACTCAACTCATTGCGCTTAGCTCGTTCCTCTTTTGAGATGGCTTCCTCAAAATAAGTATCAGTCCTAGTCGCCTCTAACCCCAAGACTCGCACACATCCTCCAAGGTGATCATAAATTCACTCCAGTCAGCAACAAAAGTTTAGGTCTTGTGACTCCAACGATAAACTAGGGTTCTTGGAGTATTGTTATTCTTGGCTAGAGTTACATTGCCAAACCACTTGGTAGAAGATAAACAAACAGTCATCAACTCCTGAGAGTACTTGTTGTGGATGTAATCAGTCCATGTACCTAGCCCCTCATAGGATCCCCCACCAGACTCAAACTTAACATTAGAGTAGGGATAATCCCCCTTCTCAATCCTAAACTTGATAACGGTGGAACCAGGGACATAGGCATTGTAACACCCCGTATTTTTGTGCATTTAATATTTCATTAATTTGGAAAATTTTAAATTACTTATGTGTCATAATTTAATTGAATTAATTATCATAATATTTATTTAAATATTAATCTTAGAGTAATGGTTAATATTTGGGGAAATTTAATTACTAACTGAATAGTAATAATTTAATTACGTCATGACATGTATCAGTGATGTGGCATTTATTTATCTCAGCCGGGAGTCGGTACAGACGAATTTGGATGTGAGTTAAGGATTTTTATAAATTAATTCGAATGTCGATTTTGAGTGTACGATTGAGTCCGAATGGGCCGAAATAGTTAAAAAAAAGTGTACCCGGGGGTAGTAAATGGGTCACAGGGCATTTTTAGGCATAACGGGGCCCACACGGGGGTTTTTGGATCACTTGGGCTTGACCCATTAGACTAAAAATGGGATATTTGTTTAATACCTAAATCTGAGAGTGAGGAAATGATAGAAACAAAAATCTAAAACCTAAGTCTTTGAGAGGAAGCCATAGGGAGCAATTAGAGTACAACTGGGGATCCTTTTGGAGACAAGGCTAGGAACGAATTTGGGGTGTTCATCATCAAGCTTGTCTCTACACTAACGGATCAGACACTACGAACCCAAATGGAAAGTGTTTAACTTTCTGTGATATTCAATTCATATTTTAGTTATATGTAAACCAAAATCCGTTTTGGGGTATAAATGAGTACAAAATGGAGTTTTTGTTAATGGAACACTTGAATGAATTCAAAGTAAGAATTAACTGTGTTACATGGTTCTGAGTATAGATATCTGATTTGAATGTGAAACCCAGTAGAAATTATGGATGAAATCGGTATAAATTGATGGAATTTGGATTTAACGTGTGAAAACCCGGAAATTCCCCCAAATCGGAAAAGTAAAAATTCGTGAGATTTAATTTGAGTTTGAAGTTCTATAAGGTACCTTGATCCTATTCCTATGTAGATATAGTGTTGATTGTGCTTGGGTTAGACCAGGGGAAAGGATAGAACTTGGAGGTTTTCATTAATGGTGGAATAAAGCCTCGGAGAAGACAACCACCTGTTCGATCGATCGATCAACGGCTGGTGGTCGATCGATCGACCCTTTAGATTTTTCGACAATTTTCCCTTGGGATTTATAAGGGGTAAAAATCTTGGTTAAATATCCTACCTAGTAAAAATAATAGAGAGAGATTAAATATGGGAGTTAATGCCTAACAATTATAAGGGAATTTAATTGGGATTGGTAGGGAGATTACGTGCGACACATCATGAATGAATTTTGATGAAATAAATTCTTAAGGATAAAATAACGAACTGGGTGGATAGGTTCGGGTATAGTGGTAGTGAGACACTACCTACTTAAATTAATTATGTAGTAAAACTAATTAATTTAGAGTCGGGGTATAGACTCGGGTGATATTTAATTTCGGGCCAAGAGAACGAGTCCGAGTACATTGGTTGGGCGACACCAAAAGTATTAAATTAGAGTCGGACCATAGACTCGGGGAAAATTATAGGCTAGTGTTACGGATTTTTGGGCACGGTAATGCCGGGAACAAATTATTATATATATATTGTGTGGTGATAGTGTATATATATATATATATATATATATATATATATATATATATATATATATATATATATATATATATATATATATTGTGTGGGCTATTAAATATCAGTGACTAGATATTTATTTAATTTATATGCTCTAGTGCTATCAAGGGAGGTTGCGCGAAGTGGGTCAATCCCCTAGCTTGAGGAGTAGGGAGAGTATATCCACAGGTCATAGCGTCTGTTATATGGTTGAGGGGCTCATATCACTTTCAGGAAAGCGATATGACTGCCTCCACTATGTTTATATTTTTGGCCAAGTTGGTGAGCGATTCCTACTTGGGGTAACTAAGTTATCTGAGCATGCCTAGTGGGATAGTACTTTAGAGAATACATCCGGTGAGTTATTACTCGAGAGGATGGGTTATATTTATATTCAACATATGTGTGAATGTTGTAATATGGATCTACGTATATAATGGGATAAATAGTTATATACGGGTAATTAAATACATGAAGTGAATTGTATTAATTATATATGGGTTATATTCATATTCAACATATGTGTGATTATTGTAAGATAACTTTACGTATATAATGGGGTGAATAATTAAATACCGGTAATTTAAATATATGGAGAAAATTGTATTATTTATATAACTAGTGAACATTATATGTCTTTCAAGGAAAGATGATTAACTAACTTAAGGTGATAAATAACTTATAAATCATGCATTAAAATACTCGGGATTATGTAGGGGGTTGATAAGAGTTATATCAAGTATCTAGTTTCGGGGTAGAGGACTACGTGGGATATAAGAGAAGCATTAGGTGTGCACATTAGTTGAGGGGTTAGTTGTCCTCAAGGGAGTGCGACACTAACGTAAATTTGAAGCGCATTCATGCATTTTATATTACTACAAGTTAATCATTTGCTAAATGTTTTCAAAAAAATTTGGGTTCTAACCCTTGCTATCAAATATTTTCAAAACCTTTTAGGTGTCCAGCCACAAGGACGCCAGACTTAATTCATTCCAGGGATACGTTGCTGCAGTACATATGGATGTTGCAGGATTTTGATAGGCGCTTCTGTCTTTTCTATTCATAGTGTAGGGATCCAGTTTTATTTACTTCGACCATGTTGCTCCCAGATTTATTTTGTATCTCTTCCAGATTGTATGGGATTTATTATTTTCTGTTATTTACGTTGGTTTTGGATGTTAGCCGATGGTTTATTCGGCAAGACTTTTTTCATTATATGTGATGATTGATTCTATCTGCATGGATTGTGTTACTTTAAATTCCTCATTTATTTTATCTGGATTAATAAAGATTAAAATTTGACATTAGCTTTTGAATACTAGGTGGTTAGTAATTTTATGAAAATTTCAACAGTGATGCTAAGGATGATCCATATGAGATTCCTATTTAATTGGATATATAACTGATCACCTAGTATTTCATTGAGCGGGGTGTCAGAGGCATAATTCTCGATGACATCATCTTCACCAACCAACAGCTTCAAATTATTAGACTTAGACACAAGGGAACCAAGAAAGGCGTTAGCGACCTCCCAAAATTTATCAACAGTGCCAAAGTAAGGGGCACAGTGGTATATTGCCCGCTGTACACACCGATCAGCAAGGTCGGAAGAAGTTTCTCGGACGGCAGCACCAACAATGGAGGGAGTTCTCTTCGTAACGGGAGCCATGAAATCAAGTAGAGAAAGAAAATATGAAGCGTGGGAATCAAGGAGTATTGTATGCTCTCACAAATAAAGAAAAACACTTCGCTCAAAATATACAAAGGTAAAAGATATTTTGAATCAGAGGAAACCCTTTTATAGGGGTCGTGTCATATTTGAAAAGAATGCGTGGTTGGTATGAAAAGACGCGCGTGGGAAATCAATCATCGCACTTGGATTTTTACCGACTCAAGTGGCTCGCATAGCTTACATGCACAAACAATCAATCGATGCGTGTACGGTTGGGGATAAGCCTGTCAGACGCATTTAAAATGAAGAGACGCAGTAATAATTATCTTTTAGGTGAAATTTAAGAGACTTTTGGGAGAAAAACTCTACACCTTTTTACACTTGGGGAATAAATAGTTTTGGTGGAACTTTTATTTTAAAACCATTCTAATTCCCCAAAGTAAAAAAGCAATAACTGAAGGCATAATTCCAATAAGAGAAAAAAGAATCTCCAAATAACTTAAGCCCAGGTTTCAACTCATTTATATATAATTTGTCCAGATATACAAATGTGAAAATTCTTTTGCTCTAACAAGTGTGCGCTAATCAAAGCGAGATAGGATGTGGATTCAGGGCTTTATCATATTCGTACAGATATTTCTTCAAACAAACAAATATCTCTATGAAGGGGAAAATGTAGAGGGAGGTCCAGACTTAAAGTTGATTAAAACAACATCAACACTACACAAGAAGGATTAGGGATGGTCACTCGCATAAAGATGAAGATGATCGAAAGACATCACACAAAGATCAATACTAGGAGGAAAATACTACAAAAAACACAAAATTATAATAGGAACTTTTGATGTACTCATACTTTTGTTCTCTCGAAATTATGTAAAGTTTACTTTGTAAAAACCTTAAGGTTGCTCGGTATCCTCGAGGGACCATGTCTGACAGTGCATGGGAAAGCTTATATTCTCTACCAAACAACCTCATGCTGGGAATCTCACAGGAATTTGGCTTGGAGGATTGGGCACAAAGCGATGTTGGAATGGACCAACCCCTTAAAGGCACTAGGTAAAACCTTAGTTTATACACAACTTGCTTAGTAGTACCTCGAGGCACTATCTTCGGGAACCCACTCGAGGGGATCCATTCCTAAATAGTTATTCAAAAATGAACTTGTTTCATTCACAGGGATATTAAAAAGTTGCTCGAGTGACTTGTATCTCGAGCAACCTTTTATTCGATGAACAACCTTTTGACCGGTGTCGCGCTCACATTCAGATTTCAAGTTTCTCGAGTGGCTTATGTATGGAGCAACCTTTTCTTCGATGAACTACATTTTTGAGGCACGTGACAGCACACCTTTTATAGATCAATGTTTACCAACTCCTTGACATCGGCATGTCTGATATTCAGGAACATAAAATAGTACTCAAGTAGAGATATTCCTAGGATGGTAAGTCCATAGCTGGCACAATACGTTCTTTGTAAGTCGTTCATATCTCTGAGAGTCTAAACAGTGTTCCTGCCAATAATATCATATCTACCTCATTTAATGCAATAACTTTGGCATTAAATGCAGAGGTCTGTTGACGCCAACAAGGGACATAAAGGTATTAATTAAAAGAAGGCCCCTATTAGGATTCTCTCCCTTCTATAAATTCCTCTAACATTACACTATGGAGGGGATCGCACTTTTCTAGCCTAAAACTACTGTAGAAATATTCCCATACAAGAGAGTTTTATTATGAGAACATTATTTAAGAGATCCACTTTATTCATTGCATTTGTATTTAAGGTTACTGCCTTGACTTTCACTACACCAAAATGGGTAAATTATCACCCTTCCAGCGGCTAGCCTTGTCACGGTCAATGATCGTGACACGACCATGACAAGTACAGTTGTCACGGGCTTATCACGGTCAATGACCCTGACAATCCTTATAATATTGGCAAGATCAAGGACCATGACACGTTCGTGACAAATGTTACAGCAAAAAACCGTTTCCCCTCCTTTTTTTCCCCACCGACTTCTTCCCTCCTTTTTTCTCTCTCCGTCTCTACACTGCTCTCTCTCTACTTTCAGGTTAGTTTCTCTCTCTCTCTCTTCCATTTATATATATATATATATATATATGTGTGTGTGTGTGTGTGTGTATATATGTGCGTGTGTGTGTATGTGTATATGTGTATGTGTGGTTGGTGGGGGTGGGGCAGGGTGGGGGAAGGGGGTGGGGGGCTGTTTGTGTGTGTGTGTGCATGTGTGTGTGTGTGGTGGGGGAAGGGGTGGGGCAGGGTGGGGGAAGGGGTGGGGGAGGGGCAGGGGTAAGGATGGGGGTGGGGGTAGGGGTGGGGGCTATGTGTGTGTGTGAATGTGTGCGGGTGTGTGTGTGTATGTGCATGAGTGTGTAGTGTGCGTGTTTGTGTGTAATATCCCTTGTAAACGAATTGATTGGTTTTTAATTTTTTTAGTAAATTAATATATGATTGCCCCTCATTGTAAACTAGTAAATTAATATATGATTAATTATGAAAGTAGGATTACCCCTCATTGTAAATTAGTAAATTAATAATTGTATACTTTAATTGATGAAAATAATTAATTTAGTAGATGAATTAGAAGGAGTACGGGATATACATTTGTTGTTGAGATTGTTGTTGGATTATAGTGGATCGATGTTGGGTTGGTTAATTTTAAAAGTGGCATGACCACTGGATTATTGTCCATATGGGGGTGGGATTTTTCAACTTTTTCTGAAAATTACTTTATATATCGAACAATACATATATAGTATGATAATTAAATAAAATATACTTTATATATCGTTAGCAACATTCATTTGGTTATATCAACAGATGGTTTCAATCCATTTGGAAATCTAAGCACCAATCAGAGTGTATGGCCAGTGATCCTAGACCCACTCAACCTCCCTCCTTCACAGTGTATGAGACCTGAATTTTTTATGATGGCTTTGTTGATACCTAGGCCAAAGGCACTAAGTGACGACATCGACGTCTACCTGGGTCCTTTGGTAGAAGAATTAAACGAGTTGTGGGAAGAGAGTGTACAATCATTTGACTCTTTTAAAAAAGAAGAGTTTACGCTGAAAGCTATGTTGATGTGGGAAATTTATGATTTTCCATCTTATAGGACATTATCCGGTTGTGTAGTACATGGTTATTTGGGGTGTCCTATTTGTGGAGAGGAAACTGAATCTCTTCGTCTATCCTTTAGCTCAAAAAATTTATACCACTAAAATAGGAGGTTTTTACCCCCAGCTCATAGTTTTAGATTTGAGAAAGGTTCGAATTTTTTATTGGGAGGGGTTGAACATAGGCTACCACTGAGACAACTTTCGGGTTCAGAAATTAAAAGTAAATCTTCTAAATGTGACCCTAATATGCGAGGTAAGAATCCCAAATTTAAGAATGTCAAGCATAAGAAGACCCCAATTGGGAATGAAACTGAGACAAGAAAGGCATGGTCTAGGAGGTCAATTTTATTTGACTTGCCTTATTGGAAGAATAACCTGGTGCACCATGTATTGGATGTGATGCATACAGAGAATAACTTTGCTAAACATATTGTAGGCACTTGCCTTGGGGGGAGTCATTTGAAGGATGGAGAAAATGCACGACAAGACCTTAAATCGTTGAAACTTAAGCCACAACTATGGTTGAAAGAAGATAGTAGGGTAAGGACAATAATTCCCCCTGGTGCGTGTACTTTGACGCGTGGGGAAAGGAAGGTGCTTTTAGACACAATATTTAATTTGAAGGGCCCATCTTCTTTTTCGTCCAACTTGCAAAGGATTGTGAATTATACTAATGATTTACATAAGTGTAAGTCCCACGATTGGCATGTGATCATGCAATTGGTTTGCACTTTATCATTTTCATAAGTGTAAGTCCCACTCATGATTTACATAACTGATTTGCACTTTATCATTTTCACTCTTGTGTAGTGTACGTGTGTGTGGGCAGTAGGGGTGGGGATGGGGATGTTTCGGATTTTTAGTAATTGTACATATTATGAGCTAGATGATGTTGTTTTGGAATTCAGAATTGAGGTGTTTGACAGTAACAATTCATTTTTATTTGTAGTAATTGTACATATTTGCATGTCTTCTTTTAATTCATTTTGATATATACTAATAACATTTTTTTTACAGCAAAAGTCTCCTTTAGGTATTAAGGCGAGGATGATGTTGCTTGTTATGATGATGTCGTCTGGGCTCGGTGGTAGCGGAGGCGACTAGGGCTCCTCGTCCCCTAGGCTCCCCAAATATGGCAAATTGGGGATGTCCATCGAGAACAAGTCTGGGCTATTAGCGATATCCCTCGAGCTGGTAAATACGATCGTCGTCCCGGGGTACATTAGTTGGAAGGAGGTTCCATATGAGCTCAAGTTAGCTGTTTGGGTGCCACTACAAGTAATGTATTTATATTTATATTTATATTCATATGAATATTTCAATTTCATTTTCATTTTATATTTATATTTATTTACAACTAACATTGTATTTGTTGGACAGGAACAATTCAGCCTGGATCCAAAGCTACGCGATTCCATCTTGGAGCAGTTGTGGGAGCAACACAAGATGTGGAAGAAAAATATGCGGACCAGGTACTTTGGAAAGACGCGAGATTCCATTATCCAAAGGCGTGAATCCATCCCGCCGAAGGAGCCGATCTCATTGGCATAATTGCAAAACTTCGTTGACAATGAGATCGGGGAGTGACAATTGGCATCTCACCAATTGGGTAGGGAAAACTAGGCAAGAAAGATGGACATGCACTACTCCAACCGGACGTCTTACGCCGAGGTGGAGCATAGGATGATGGTAAGATTTAATTTTTCTATAACTACAGAAATATATTATTCTGCATTATTTTACGTTGCGGGGCCGATACTAATTTTACTTTATTTTATTTCAGGGGACAGGGAGTGGCCCTGGGGGTAGGCCACATAGGATCGATACTTATGTGGCCCTTCGGACTAAGAAGGGGAAGGGAAAGGACAAGGAGGTGTCCCCAAGCATTGTGGCCACAATTGTAAGTAATCCAAAAGTTTACTTTTTGTTAATTATGTTATAATTTTTTAATTTACTTATTTTTCTAATCATCTGCTTTTTGTCGTTTCAGGCAAAGCTTAAGGAAGTGCATGAGTCGCATTCTGATGCTGACAAGGCATCTTTGTCCACAAACGCACTCAGCCAAGTGCTTGGCTCTGATCGTAAGTGGAGGATAAGGGGGTGAACTCACGGGTGGCCAAATCTAGGATCGTCGGATTAAAGAGGAGTAACACCGAGTTGGCTCGAACGGTGGACTCGCATGACACAAAGTTGTCCCATTTGGAGGCGACGATCCAAGATATGTTCTCATTCATGAAGCGTTCTTTGAGCGGCGGAAAAAGCAAGGTAAAGGGAAGGAGGAGGTGGTGGGGGGGGAGTTGTGGGAGGACGTGGTGCAGGATGATGAGGATGTGGACCTCGATGCTTCATCGCCCACACGTGCGGACTTTGATGATCCACTTCCCTATTTGGCTACCTTCTACAAATCGATGTCGACACATGGTTAGCCGAGCGTGTTTATACTAGACATATTTGATGGCCAGGGAATAGGGCGGGGGTTGAGGGACCCGAATATCGTCCGGGGTGGACTAGTTCATAAACGTGAGCTTCAAGACATCAAGTCCAAGGTGCTCGTCACGCATGTGATACCCGGGAAGGAGAACTCCCCGTTGTGGTTATGCGAATAATACGACACGATGTATATCAGTGGGTGTGTCAATTCGTATCTCGTGCGGCCTACTCACCTCCTCGGATTTAACCTTACCCAAGACATGTAGTGACATTATTTGAATTGAATTATTTTTAAGTTGGTACATTTGAATTATATTTGGATTATATCGTGATGCATATTGTCTCTATTTTGAATGTATATTTGCATTATCTCCATTTTATTTGGATATATGATGCTTGAACAGGTGCAACGTTGCTATAATAGGTACAAATATACTGCTGGGCAGTGGCAGTGGCCAAACTGCCCAACAGATTTTTTTCAATGCTGCCCAGAATTATCATGGTCATTGACTGTGATAACTTTTTTAGCATTATCACGGGCTTATCACGATCCTTGACTGTGATAAAACTTATCATGGTCAAGTCCCGTGACACGACCGTGATAATTCTAACGAATTTGTCATGGTCAATGACCGTGACAAGGCCGTGACAAAAAAAAGTTATCTTGCCCAAAATTGTCAAGGTCAATGACTGTGACATTTCGGCAGATTTGGTGTAGTGTTTATAGCCTCAAAGGTGCTTGTGCTCTTCTCTTACAAAAGGTATGCTTTAATTACTCTTTCATTGACAACGAAGGCAATAAGTTTTCCCTTTGTGATGTTGAAGATGCACTTCTATGGGTTGAAAGTACTCTCATAGTCATTTAAAGAATTTTCTCAAGGATGGGATGTGACCCTCTTGTATTTTAGAATTGATGATAGTATCGTCAATGTAGACCTCGACCTCTTTATTGATAAGGTCATGCAAAATAGTTATATATTCTCTTTGGTAGATAACCCTGACATTTTTAATACTGAAAGCTATGATGGTGTAAAAAAATGCACCCTAAAGGGTAGTGAAAGGAGTCTTCTCTTGGTAATCGGGATGCATCTTGATCTGGCTATACCTGGAAAATCCTTCGACAAATGACTTGAGGGCATGATTAGTAGTGTTATAATTAATCACATCAATATTAGGCAATGGATAATCTTCCTTCGGGGAAGCTTTGTTCAAATCCCAATAATCGATGCACGTGCAAACTTTTTCACCTGACTTTGGTACAGGGACAATATTGGCGAGCCATGCTAGATATTGACTACGTGAATAAAACCCATGTTCAGCCATTTGATGAATTCATCTTTGACTTTGAGATACCACTCGGGGTGATTTTTTCTCAATTATTGTTTAACAGGCTTTCACTCGAGGTTAGTGGGGATCTCGTGTTGCATAATCTTCGGGTAGTTGTCGGGCATATCACTGTAGGACCATGTGAAAATGTCCCTAAATTCATTCAGGAGTTCCTCGAACTCCAATCGATTGTACTCATCGATTGTTTACAATATCCTAATCTCACATGGAGAGATACTAGAACCAATATTAATAACAACAGTCTCATCATCATTAGTTTTAACTTTAATCTTTTCCTTATTGAGATCAGTTAAGAATAGTTTATTTATTAGATCATCTTCATCAATCGTTTGATTAGAATCAATGTAATTAATATAAGGCAAAACCAAATACTTAAAATCTTCATTTATTTCATTAGAAACATTTTTTGGAAATACTATAGTGAGAAACTCATCAAAGGATGTCTCGTTTACATTCATATCCATAATAAAAAAAATAAGGAACAAGTTCAGGTTCATTTTTTAAGAGGTAAACAACAGGGTTCTGGATGGCTGGAGTTGGTCTAACGAGGACACTATGCCAATTGAGAATCGGCTTATTAGGATGGATGATCTTCGAAAATGGGGAAGACAGGTCAACCCTTGCGTAGCATGCATAGATCTAGCCCCAATGTGTGGAAGCCAAATGATTCATTGTTGCTAATGTTCTCAGTGCTTTATATGTTGTTGGTTATCTCATTGTCTGGGGAACTTTTATCTGGATTATCACCTACATTGTGGAAATAATATTGTTTTTCCATGAGAAATTGATGCATTATACGAATTATACTGTTTCGTTGCATAAATCTTTACACTTAATGGACAAGTGTTGGAAATAAGGAATTAAGTAACCTTTGCGTCTCAGGATAGTGAGCAGTCTCAAAACTGTACATAGCTCTCTCTCCCTAATGAACTCATTTGACATAACTTCCACAACACTATCCAAGATGAATTCATCCACTAACACAAAACAATCATCTAATTTTTTAGCCCACTCCCAGAATTCCATGTATAAATTTATTATTCTTTCACAGCCGTTCTCTCTGAGGGTCATCCCAGGTGATAACTTCATCCTAAAATCTCTGAGTTTATCCAAAACATCTAGTGGCCCCATGCTCCTCATTTCTAAGACGATTCAAATGGTTGTATAGGCCCTTGTTATAAGGTATAGGGCTTAGTCTGGCGCATTTTCAGGGTGAAGAAGGAAAAATGAGAAAATTTTAAGGGGTTTGGGTAAATTGATAGATGGAGTAATTATATTAATGGGTTGAATTTTAGTAGAAGGATCAAAATTAGGATCTTCATCGCTAAGGATGGCATTTACACCGATCTGGTGTGATGGAAAAGGCTTTTGAGTATTCTTGGGTTTATAATTAGTTTGAGGAGGAATGAACACCTTATCGATGAGTCCTTGAACGACATTCTTCAAGTGGAAGCATTGGTTAATGGTATGCCCGGAGATCTGAAGAAAATCACAATGTGCCCCATGCTTAAAGTTCCTTGGAAGTGGGTTTATCAATAGACAAGGGTCCGAAGGCTCGATGAAATTTCTTAACAAGAGAGATTGGTATAAATCTAATAGAGGAGAATGGAGCTCGATATACTCCATTCTATTTTTAATGGGACGATCTTCTAGTGCGCATGATGTAACAGGATGAGAAATATTATTGATGATTGAAATTGAGGTATTAGCTAGTTTGTGAGGAGTGAACTGCCCTATTATCATTTTCGATTCAAACTCAACTTTCTGATTGTTAACACTCTCTTCGATCTCAACCCGTGCCTCCTCGTGGGCTCTGAAATGTGGTTAGTATTGGCTTCCCATTGAAGTCGGGATGGCCGAAATTTGTTTTTCATGATGCTCACATGTTCCTCCTTGAAAGGTCGATTTGTCATAGCAGTGAATTTTTCTCTTACTAATAAAGATATTGAATAACTCTTCAGGATTTTACTTAAGTAATTTGAGGTCTCAGCGAGTTACTTCTAACTTCTCGTTATATTTGTATTGGGGCATGAATTCTCAGGCCACATCTTCCCTACTTCAGATTGGATATTCCTCTAATGGCAAGAACAATCGAAGAGTGATTTCTTTAAGAGTCTATTAAAACATATGGCCTATTATATCCTTGGTATCCCCTAATAGGCTCATAGAATGGTGATAGTTGTGAAGATGCATTATGGGAGGTCCTCTACCTCCAAACTTTTTTATGTTTGTCATTTTAAGCTTTTTTGGCAATCGGACCTCGGGTAGGGAGCCATGTTGGTGTAATCCATAAATTTTCTTAAGATTTTGACATGGTTGAACATCTTGGATAGAAATATGAGGTATTCCTTAACTTATTCTTCTTCTTTGGTATCATCGTGAATAGGCATTGATTAGGGATAAACTCTTTATATTCATCCCCATAATTTAGAAGCTTTTATCACCTCGTGCAGTGAATTTGAGTTGATTTATCTCCTATCATTTCTACTGACGTCTTTGATATAGTAGATCGAATTTTGTGTATTTCTCTTACATTTTATAGGTATTTAGTGCACATGAAGAAAAGAGAGAAATTCAATGATTTTTCATCAATACAAGTATAGTTTCATTATAGCTTTCAATTACCATCATCTTTTTGGTTTATGATTGACTTTTTCCTTGCTAAAAGTATTTTCTACATGTTTCATTACACTTTTCACGTAAGATAATTTCATGCATTGTAGAAAACATGTTTAATTGTAGTTACACCATGTCCGGCTAAGTTTTTAGAGGGTTGGGGTATATGAACCCAACTTCGGTATTATGAATGGATTTAAAAATTAATAATGTGTAATTAATAATTCAAAGGTTTGAAATTTATCAAAATAAAGGTTGTAGGTCTTTTAATTCTGTTTTCCCTGGTAACTGGAATGTTTAAGGGTATAATTGGTGTTTTGGTAATTTATCATTCTCGTTAAATACAATTTTTGATTTGATATTGTGAGGAGTAAAATCCGCATATGTTAAATGCTTAGAGAATATTTGATGTTTCTTTGAAATTGAGAATTATGTTTTTGAAGTTTTTATTTTCTAAGTAATTACCAATGGTGCGGGGGAGTGTACCCTAACCCCATGTTCTCATACAGTGTAAAACCACTTCATTCCTATTGCATGCATAGTGCTAGTTTACGGATATCAAATCAATCATCTTTTCTTCTTTTCTAGCGTCGACTGCGAGGTTAATCATCTTCCCTATTTTTCGTCACGAGTCTTCGTCTTAGTCCCTGCGTTCGATACCCGTTTTTACCGAATTATTACTTGAGAGATCGGCTTACACTTTAGTCGATATACACTAGAGACACTTTTAAATTTGCGTCAAGTTTTTGGAGCTATTGTCGGGGACTAGGTAGACATTTAGGTTAGGTAGGGTTAATCCAAAATTTGTCTCTAATTCTTAAAAAGCCAAAAAAATCATAAAACCAAAAATTCCAAAAAAAATTAAAAAAATAAAATGAAAGTACAAAAAATATATCATATCTCAAGTCCTTACATGCAAAATCCTCAATCTACTCCAACGCGAGTTCACGAAAATCCTATAGTTGAGTACGATCCCGATAGCCCACATACTCCTTGTGTTCCACAATTTTGGGTTCCACCTTCTACACCACCCAACTCCATCACAAGTCAGACTTCTAGGGAAACAAGTTAGGACTTAGAGTCAATTTGAGAGAGAGACATGTCGGATAATAATAGTTTTGGTAAGGGTGAGTTTCCATATCGCCCCATGAGAGACCTCTTACATCCCGAATGAATAGTCACTCTGGGATGCATTCTACTTCCGTATAATTCGGGGAAATTCTGGTTGCATAATGGAATGATTCAGATTCTTCCCTCGTTCCATGGTATGGATTTAGAAAAACCATGCCTCCACATCCGCGAGTTCGAAGAGGCATGAAAAACCTTTAGCGATCAAACATGCACTCAAGACATCATTCACTTAAAACTTTTTCTTTTTTCTTTGAAGGATAAAGCCAAGACCTGGCTATGATCTTTTTCACCTAACTCAATTGAATCATGGAGGTATATGAAAGACAAGTTTCTTTTGAAATTCTTCCCCCAACATTGAATGAATTCCATCATAGTTCAAATTCGAACATTTAAACAACTAGAAAACGAGCCATTTGATCGATATTGGGAGCGTTTCAATGAGTTAGTAAACACATGCCCACATCATGGTTTTGATAAGTATCTTATTAAATCTTTCTTCCACCACGGACTAAGCATCACTTCTAAAATACTCCTTGAGATAATGTGTGATGGATAAATTTTTGGGTTGAACGCTAACGATGCAGAGGCCCGCCTTAAGTATATCACCAAGACTACTCAAGAATGGGACACATCCGATCCTAATGCCAAAACCTAGACTCGACAAACGTCCACAGCTCCTTCTGCATCCGGACTCTATCAATTGGACAAAGAATATGAGATAAAACTTTGAATAAGACAACTTGAAAAAAGATTAGAAGACGTATTCGAGTCACGGATAAGAGAAACAACCGGATCTGCTTAAGAAATGAAAGAGAAGGCATGTACGATTGTAAGGTAGGCCATTCAATTAAGCAATGCCCGAAGATACCCGCCTATAAAGTCATGCTTCATGAGCAAATGGAAATGGTAGGAGGATTTAAGGGTAATTTCAATGCCCCTCATGGGAATTCTTACAAACCTTCATGGACGAACAATCTTAGTTTTAGCTATGGGCATCAAAATTCTACTTTGAATCCTAATTCACACGTTGCCCCTCTTCCACCACCAACTCCGTATTTCTATCAAGCACCACCTCCTGAGCCGTATATCACCCCACCGCGGAGAAATCTTGAGGATACATTGAACCAATTTATGCAATCTCAAGCGACAACCAATGCTCAAAATACCCTAATGTTTGCCAAAATAAATTTGAACATTTCAAAATTGCAATCTTCCTTAAGTATCCAAGAGAAGGGTAAGTTTTCGGCTCAAGGCCAAAGACCTACCCAATGTCAACCTAGTGTTAGCTCTACATCCGAAGATCATAAAGAGCAATATTAATCCGTTACCACTCTATGTGGCGGGAGAGTCATTGATTTATCACCTCCCCCATACGACGAACCTAAAGACAAGGAGGTTTCGCCCAGCACGAAACAGGCCAAAGATGCCCCCTTGAATGAGAGTGACAACGACGACACTAATGGACCCGAAGTCGTAGTGAAACCACCCAGTCCTACACCTTTCCCTTAATGGTTGGTTCCATCTCAAAAAGGGGCCTCCCTCGAAGACGTGCTAGATGTATTTAAGCAAGTTAAGCTGAATTTACCTTTTCTCGAGGCAATAAAGAAAATTCCCGCCTATGTTAAATTCCTTAAGCATTTATTGACGGTGAAATGTAGATTAAAGGTTAAAATAAAATTTTTCTAGCACAAAATGTGAGCTCCATTCTACTAAATGACCTCCCACCAAAGTTTAAAGATTCGGGTGCACCGACCATTTCGTGCATCATTGGAGAGAACCACATCGAGAAAGCCTTATTTGATTTGGGGAGATTGTTAACTGTGATACCCCGCCTAATTAAATATTGGGTGATCAGTCCTTTATTAAATTAAATCAAAGTGTCCGGTTGGTTCATTCTTAACATCACTATTGAAAACAATTTTCTTTATTAATCACCTAATAAATAATTAAGTTTAGTGTCAAAATAATTAATTTTAAAGATTAAGTTCCCCAATTATAATTTAATATACGAAAACATTTTCATGAACACGGATAAAAAATTTAAAATCAAACCATCCAAGTGAAGTACACATGATAGATAGATCAACCAAATAAAATATCCCACATCGCAAGACAAAGTAATATTCAAAAGCAATTCCAACGAAGATGGAATACTAAAAGAAATAAAGAGTACAAATCTCTTTGAACTACATATAACTGGAAATGGACGACACATGCCCTACCTAATAATGACTAAATAGAAGACTGAGAAGACAAGGATGAAGTTGGCTACTGCAAGGACCTGCAACTACCACACTAGCTGCAGCACGTCAATAGTCCAAAAGTCTAAACCTGATGGCCCTGTGGCTGGGCACCTGTAATACATATATATATATATACAAGAGAAGGAAGAGATGATAGGAAACGGGTCAGAGCCCAAATGTAAAACAGCTTTAAAAATAGTTTAGCAAGTATATAAACTGCTTACTAGTTGATATTACATATATGTTAGTACCTTGACACTCACTTGGAAATTCTCACCCCTCAACTAGTGTACACGCCCAACGTACTACAGAACTAATCTAGATGAAGTTAACCCACTTCCCTAGTCTAACCCACTTCACTAGTCTAGCCCAGTTTCCCTTCCACAAATTGTGTTTCGAGTAATCGCATAACTATAATTTATATCTGATAATCTTTTCTTATGAATATTAAGCCAGTTATGTTCATCTCAATACAGATTTAAGTTCTCAACCACTTCATTCATTTAATATTAATTATTCAATTTTCATCTGCTTACAAGCACTGTAAATTAATCACAAGTATATATATATCACTCATAATATATATACTAATAGGGAACCCCACATAAATCTATGGTCCTGGCATACTTTGCTATCAAGTCCCTGTATCACTCATACAAGAGGGGAATACCAGTTCAAAATCACTCTCGAATTTTATTAACATAAAATACACATATTAGAGGTGAAGAATAGTTCCAAATCACTAAGAGGTCAGCACATACCCTCACATCTCTTAGGACAGTCTGACAATCATTCTGAGATAGCCTATACCAAGGATGTTATGTTCTAGGGTACAAGTCAATATCCCCCATAAAGGTCCAATCGAGATAAGACTGTCCCGGCGCGGAACCACTGTGATAGAAAGTCGCGCGGGTATGATTACACACAAATATACAATATTATATATATACATGAACCCATATATATATTCTAATTATTCAGCTAGGTACGCCCACGACCCATAATACATTCGAACTATGTGTGGCATATAACGCCCGAGTTCTATGTATACTTAAATTACTCTTTTTATTTTCTCAATTACCGCAAATTCTTAAGTACTTATCGACTCTCAAAGTGAATTCTCTTGATAAATTTAAAATCAGTAGGTGTACACTCACTACCCTACTAGTTTAAGTCCTTCTTTATTCTCGCAAGACCTAATTCAACATGCGCACGATTTTCCATTCAATTTATACCCCCAAAATCCCACGGTTGAATCCCATAAAAAATCTTGTTCCCTGGACCCTACTTATACCCTACTGGTTCTCCTCAAGTCCCATTATAATATTTAAATTATGTCCAAAGGTCCTTACACATTGGGATTGGATTAACATTAAAAAGGGGAGAAAAAGTTTCCATTTCAAGGAGGAGTCGATCGATCAATGAAAATGGGTCAGTCGATCGATCCACATTCTTGAGTCGATCGATCGATCGAGCAGTTCTTGGCCCAGTTTCTACAATTCTTTACCTACGGGTTTCCTTAACATAAATCCTCAAAACCTCTATTAATTCGTCCCAAACTCCCAAATAGTCAAACCAATAATTTTATTACCCTACATACATGATTTCTAATGTAAAACATATATGAATTCATCAAGGACAATCAATTAAAGGGTTAATTTAAATTAATACAACAAGAACCCTATTTTTATCATCATAATCAATATTTTCTTAATTCTTCGAGAATTTAACCTCTATTGAACATCAATTTCGTAGATAATCATCTACATATAACAATAGTGTTGCTAACATGATTTCTATTCAGAATTTTAATATGAATTTCCCAATTATCCTTTATCTTGCATGAAAACATAAATTTATCATCTCCTAAACTAGCATGGATGTGTTATCAACTAAAGAACAAAAAGTTTGATACTTGCCTGGAAATTAAAGGTCTGATTAGACGAATTTAAGTTGTATAGGAGTGATCCTCTTCTTCCAATCTACGCGTTGGTGGTGGAATTGGTGAGAGTGGTGCAGGGTTAGTGGCTCTCCTCCTTAGAAGCCTTATATTTTCTCTCTTCACTAGTCTAACCCACTTCACTAGTCCAACCCAATTTCCCTTCCATAAATTTTATTTCGAGTAATCGCATAACTATAGTTTATATCTAATAATCCTTTATAGTTTATATCTGATAATCTTTTCTTATGAATATTAAGTCAGTTATGTTCATCTCAATACAGACTTAAGTTCTAAACCACTTCATTCATTTAATATTAATTATTCAATTATCATCTACTTACAAGCACAGTAGATTAATCACAAGTGTATCTATGGTGCTACCATACTCTGCTATCAAGTCCCCGTATCACTCGTATAAGAGGGGAATACTAGTTCGGAATCACTCCCGAACTGTATTAACACAAAATACACATATTAGAGGCGAAGCATAGTTCCAAATCACTAAGAGGTCAGCACATACCCTCACGTCTCTTAGGACCATCTGACTATCATTCTCGGATAGCCTGTACCAAGGATGCTATGTTCTAGGGTACAAGTCAATATCCCCCATAAAGGTCCAATCGAGATAAGACTGTCCCGCCGCGAAACTTCCGTGATAACAAGTAGCGCGGGTATGATTACACACAAATATACAATATTATATATATACATTCACACACATATATATATATATTGTAATTATTCAGCTAGGTAGGCCCACGACCCATAATATATTTGAACTATGCATGGCATATAACGCCCGAGTTCTACTCTTGATAAACATAAAATCAGTAGGTGTACACTCACTACCCTACTGGTCTAAGTCCTTCTTGATTCTTGCAAGACCTAATTTAACGTACACACGATTTCCCATTCAATTTATACTCCCGAAATCCCACGGTTGAATCCCATATAAAATTGTCTTCCCCGGACCCTACTTATACCCTACTGGTTCTCCTCAAGTCACATTATAATATTTAAATTATGTCCAAAGGTCCTTATACATTGGAATGGGATTAACCTTAAAAAAGGATAAAAAGTTTCCATTTCCAGGAGAATTCGATCGATCGATGAAAAGGGGTCGATTGATCAATCCAATCGATCGGTCGACATTCTTGAGTCGATCGATCAATCGAACAGTTCTTGGCCCAGTTTCTGCAATTCTTTACCTATGAGTTTCCTTAACATAAATCCTCAAAACCTCTATTAATTCATCCCAAACAATCAAACCAACAATTGTATTACCCTACATGCATGATTTTTAACGTAAAACATATATGAATTCATTAAGAACCATCAATTAAAGAATTAATTCAAAGTAATACAACAAGAACCCTATTTTTATCATCATGATCAATATTTTCCAAATTCTTATATTATTTAACCTCTACTGAACATCAATTTCGTAGATAATCATCTACATATAACAATAGGGTTGTCCTAACATAATTTCTATTCAGAATTTCAATATGAATCTCCCAATTATCATTTATCTTGCATAAAACATAAATTTATCATCTCCTAAACTAGCATGGATGTGTTATTAACTAAATAACAATAAGTTAGATACTTTCCTGGAAATCAAAGGTCTGATCCGATGAATTTGAGTGGTATAGGAACGATCCTCTTCTTCCGATCTACGCATTGGTGGTGGAATTGGTGAGAGTGGTGTAGGGTTGGTGGCTCTCCTCCTTGGAAGCCTTCTCTCTTATCTCTTCCTTAGCCTCTCTGCAACTATAATGTTTCTAACCCTCGAGGACTCTAACTCCCATCAGATATAACCCTTCAATTTTCGTCCATAATTAAGGCCTAAAATTGAAAATTACCAAAATGCCCTCCCTAGGTACCGGTTAGGCCTAAAAACGTCTCGAGACTCAAACTAACCCCCAGGGTACACTTTTCTGACTATCTCAACCGTTTAGGACACATTGGTGCACTCTAAATGTCCATACGGTGACTTATAATGAAATTTCTTTTTATTCCATTAATTTCGTCTCGACACAACACGCGCGTCCTGACTTAATTTCTATGATTGTCGTATTATTCACTCGCGACAATTTTAATAAATTCAATCTCATATATTACTTTACTCATCTAGTAATATTCAACGTAATTGTTACCAATAATTAGTAACTCTCGTCACGCTAGTAAATATTCAATTTAAAAAAATATTCGAATTAATATTAAATTAATTTATCCTAATTAAATTTAATTAATCCCATAATTAAAGGTCATACAAAATACGGGGTATTACATTAACATTCTCCCTTATTCCATATATAGGCAGTTATATTTTGGGTACCTTAAGCCCACAAAGATCACTCTTCAACTCGCAGATCGTACCGTGAAGACAACTCAAGGTATTATTGAGGACATGATCGTCCAAGTGGACACTTTCTACTTCCTGATAGATTTTGTCATTTAGTACATATAGCCCTCCATCCCCTCGAGTAATCATGTTCTCGTCATCCTAGGCCACCCATTATTAGCTACGACTAATGCTTTGATTAATACTCAAAATGGGAAAATGCAACTCACATTCGGGAACATGACCCTTGAGACAAGTATCTTCAACATCACCAAGCAAGTGGGTGATGAGGATGATTTTCATGCTGTAGAACTTAACAAGGAGGTAGTCGATGAGAACATAGAGGGAAATATCGGTGGGGATTCATTGGGAGTGTGTCTTAGTTAGGGTAGTGAGAGTGACGAAATGTACACCGACTTTAAGAGGGAGGGAGGGGAGTTGAGGGCAATATTAAACTAGAGAGCGTCGGATGAGGACGTGAGAGAGGTTAATTGGGTTTCTAGATTCGAGGAACTACCACTGAGAGAGTAGCACACGGTTCCCTCCGATGAAAAATTTCCCACCCTCGAATTAAAGAAACTACCCTCCAACGTAAAATATGCTTACTGGGGAGAGGATGAAAAATTTCCCGTTGTTGTCTCCTTGATCCTATATAAAGAGCAAGAGGGTAAATTACTTGCGATTTTGAGGACGCACCGTCATAATTTTGGTTGGAGCATTGCGAATTTGAAAGGTATAAGTTCCCTGATTTGTACCCATAAAATCCACCTCGAGGAGGACATGAAGCCTTCGAGGGAGATGCAAAGGTTCTATGATAGATGTAATGAGAGCGAAGATTATTAAGCTATTGGAAGGGGACATAATTTAACCCATCTCGGACAGCAAGTGGGTGAGTCCTATCCAAGTCGTCCCGAAGAAAACAGACATGACTGTGGTAAAAAATGCCAAGGGTGAGCTAAATCCCCAATGCACCACCATCGGGTGGCGCAAATCCATTGACTACCGAAAACACTTTGCACCCTAAGGCCATAATTCTAAATCATAAGGTGGTGATATAGATTTTATCATAATTTGAGTATCCAATTAAATCAATTCAATCAACTATGTAAGTGAAGAAAACCATTACTAAGTAAAACAATCAAGGACTTTACTAGAATCATACGGGTGGCCCTTTTTCATGGATTAACAATTTCAAATAATCATATAAATCTCAACTCACAATTTATATAGGATTATACTAATTTATCCAAACTCCACAACTTACTAATAATATTATTTTGGACATTCATTATTAAAGTAAGCATGGTAGTTTACAATTAGAAATACATGCAATACTATTAAAGCTTTAATTATCATTCTTTATCAATTTATAGATGTATCAAATTATCACAATTATCAAATCCTCAATTTACCCATTAATTTTCTAATTATTAAAATTTCTAGAATTTAAATTTAAAATATGAAATTCAATAATTTAACCATTTATACATTAGCACCCTAATTATATCTAATTATTTTTTAATTATAAAAATATTTAGTTAATGTAAAATTTGGTATTTAAAAGCATAAAAGGAGAGGAGTATAATGTTAACTTGTCTCTTGAAGAAATCCATAAAATTGAAATAACAATTGTAGAGAGAAAATTTTATAGAATTATCCCCTCTTGAAGAGTAGTTGAATTGGCACTTCAGAAGTCCTTTAAAAATTGATCAAAGTTGTCCCAAAAATACCTCCAAAAATTATAATTTTTGGCTAGAATGAAAAATATATTTTTAGGGTAAGTAATATATAATTTTTGTGGAATTTGATTGAGGTTTAAGGGTTAACTTGTGTACTAGAATTGGGAGGTAGTAGGATTTTTTAGGGACTATAATTGTGAGAAATGAAATAATTGGTCGGTCCTTTTTCAAGGAAGAACTTCCGCTCAGATTGTTTTTGAAGAGAATATATGTACCCCTTTATTTTTATTCATTTATTTTTCCTTTTGTTAACTTAATTCTCTTTCTCTGTCTTCCTTTATTAGAACTCTAAATCTAAACCTTTCTCCAAGCAATCTCTTAATTACCTCCTTACCATAATTTTAAATTTACTATTACCCTTATGATTAACTCTTCATTTACTTTCCATAATTATAAATTAAACCATTACTCTAATTTATTTATAAATAAGTACAATTACTTTGTAAATTCACCAAATTAATTTCATAAACCATCATATAAAATTCTATAGTCAAAATAGTTTCCATAAATTATACTTCAACTCCCACTTTCATAATTACAACTTTATTATTTATAATTAAACCGTCAAAATTCAAATTTCCCATTAATTAATTAATCACTTAGTAAATTTATTAATTTAAATTCTTCCAAAATTTATATTTAATTATTTATTAAATTAGGCAAAATTATGGAGTATTATAGTACGTGCACAGTGGAATCACCATATTGAGAATGAGTCCACATGGGAGCGCGAGAATTTGATGAGACATAAATACCCATAGTTATTTGAGACAAGTATGTCTTTTATTTGTCAATTTCAAGCAGGCAATTCTTTATGTTAGGAGGAAAGATTATAATACCCCATAATTTTGAGAATTTATTAAATAATTAATTTTAAAAAATGATTTAAATTAAATTAATTTAGTTGATTTGATTTAAATTAAATTAAATTAAATTAAATTAATTGAAATAATTTAAATTGGACTTATTTGATTATTTAGTAAATTGAGAATTAGTTTAAGTGTTATGCCAAATTTTATTTGGACTTAATGGGTTTACATAAGGTAGGTGTGGTTTTGGTTGGGTTGGTAATATATAATTGAACCCAAGGCTAAATAAGTAAATTGATACTAACTTGGGGAAAACGTTAGGCAAACTAGGGTTTAGTTGGCTTAGTCGTGAGTTGTGAGGAATTAAGGGAAATTTATTAATTTTATGGGTTTTAAAATAAAGATAAAATAAAATAAAAAGGGGGGAGCAGGTAGAGGGGGCACAAGGTATATTAGTCGGGTTTACATGACCCAAAAGTCTCGTTTTTCATCACTTTTACATGCCATTTTCCCCTCTCTCAATCCCTAAATGCCCCCATTCTCTCGACACATAAGCCATAATCTAAAACACCATTTCAAACTTAATTAAAGTGTTAAGAAGATTAAAAGAAAGGTTTTAATCAAGAAAAAGAAACAATTCAAAGAAGAATCAAGACGAATTCTCACACTTGGAAGATATGATTAGAAGCTTGGATTCTCATCACAAAGTTCTCCATTTTCAACTTAGAGGCAAGATAAAACTACTCTCTCGTCTCATTCTTATAAGTAATAACTTCTACCTACATATATTTTTCTAAATTGTAAAATTAGAGTAAAAATTAAATGTGCCTAAATATGTTATAATCATTCTTTCAATTATGTATTATGATATGGACTTTTGATAATGCAATTAATAAAATTTTATGAATAAATTCAATTTGTAAGGACATTTTTGTAATGTCCGATATCTTATATTTATGTATGTCGTACGTCGTACGTCGCTACATTTGTCACGTCTCTATACGATATCATATGACGTCCTCAATCCGAATTCCAGGAATTAAGCATTCGTCATCTCCATCATGTGTCCCACATCTGCCTCAACGACTTCATGTTCCTTGATTTTAGGGACTTTATGCAAGTGGTGCGTAAGAGAAGTCAAAACAGTGAAAGAAGGCAAGATATGGAAGTTCAAGTGCCTTTTGGTAATTTTATAGCCATCGTCCAGAGGTCCGGTCAACTGGAAAGTTGAAGAACACGACACAATGAAGATACTGGAAGAAATGTCACCTCAATCCGAGCTACGGTAAAGAAGTTATGTCCCTTTGGAAATGGAGAAAAATCAAAGAAAAATCCTTAGAAGAATGCTAGGTGTTTAAGCCCCAAACCAACGATCATTTGCCAATCGAAGGCCAAACCGGTTCGGGGGGAGAACCAGTTTGCGGTACACCCGAACTGGTTCAGGGTACCTTATGATGGCAAGAATTCCATATTTTTAAAACTCTTTTTGGTTTCCTTATAAAAGCCAACTTCAGGGGAGTTAGTTTGCAAGACTTAGAGAGACGATTTTGAGAGTTCTATTTGCTCTAGTCTTCATATTTTTTAGGTCCAAAACTCATGTTTTGATTCACACATCATTGTCAAACCTTTGTGAATCTTTTTGAAATCTAAGAACACAACCTTAAGTTTGTTCAACCTTTGTGAAGAATCTGTATTTCTTCTTCATTGCTGACAACATGGAGTTCCTGTGGGAGATTTCAGTCGATACATCAAAACCGGTGCCTGAGGGTATTTCGTATGTTGCTCTGTATTTCATTGTAATCCGTGTAAGTTGCGATTTACTTATTATAGTGAAAGAAAAGGTTTTTCCCCTTTGGGGAATTTTTCCTGAAATTGTTTATTTTATCCTTCATGCTTTATTTTATTCGATACATCATCTAGATGCATGTTTTAGGGTTTAACTCAAATTTATGATTAATTAAAATTGGATTTTACTTGAGAAGTCGCAATATTTCTGCTGTAGCGATTCTATAAATTGGTATCAGAGCCTGTTGCACTAAGTTATTGTGTTTTGATCCTATTTTTCACAAAAATAGCTTTTGATGGTTTTAATGATCTTTAATGTCAAATTTTTGAAAATGTTAACTGGAAAATACACACGAACTCTTGTTTTAAATCTTCTGTTGAAAACGAATCTGAGAGATGTCCTTGTTTTGAGGGTGTTGGTCACACTTAGACGAGTATACCACAAATTTAAAGAAGAAATTGAATAAACTAGTTTCTCATGTTTCTACCGTTAGTGATTGTGATTCGAAAGAAGAAGTTTTTTATGCTTCTAGGATAGAGCTTCCCACCCAAGTGATTAGTGATGATAGTGAGGATGATTGGAGTGAGGATGGAAGTTTAGATGAGCGTGACTTGCAAACTGCTTTCAATGAACTTTATGTTGAATATTTGAAAACAAAGAAAGAAACTTTGAAATTGAAAGCTCAATTGAAAGAGTGTGCCTTAAAAAATAATGATTTTTTAGTTAAAGAACTTAGGGCACATGGAGAAAATTTTTAAAGAGAAGCTTAAGTACGTCAAGGGTGAGAGAGATAGTCTTAGAGGGTTGATGGAAACTATGAAAAAGGAGCTTTTAGAGTTTGAGGATTCTAGATGTATACTTGAATCTAGGATAGGTGAACTTGAGGTGAAATTGAAATATTCAACTAAGGTGAAATTTTATTTGGAGTCTAGCTCTGAAAAACTTGATAGGATTTTAGGCACCGTCGAGATAAAAAAGGATAGGGGTGGGATTGGTCTTGAAAAATATGTTGCACCCATTCCCACACGTGTGAGAGAGCCTCCTAGGATTGTTAAGAAAGAGGCACCTAAGTTTGTTAGGAAAGATCCCCCTAGGAACATCATGAGAGAACCTCCTAGGCAAATTCATAGATCACCACCTAGGAATCTGAGGAGAAGGCCACCTTCAGGTAACACTCACCGCCCGATTTACACTTGCACACATTGCGGTAGGCAAGGTCATCTTAGGCACTTTTGTTACAAGCGTTCAAAAGGACCTAGGCAAGTTAATAGGAGAATAAATTCGATTCCCCACACTCCCACATGTCGGTACAAATCCATTTGGATTAGAAAATCGGATTTAGAGGCTTATGGTTTATTTGTCCACGATTCCCGTTTGCTTGCACGTGATTCACCCCATGTGAAATTTTTTGGTTGATTGTGTTGGATGTTTGTCATACACTAGTTGTGGTTTCATAAGATATATTTTCTAGTGTAATCAACATGTATCTTTTGTATTAGTTTTTTGTTTTTGATTTTTTTTTTAAAATACAAAAAGATTTTATTTTGATATATTTTTGAAAATCCAAAAAGATTTTTGTATTTTGTTTACACCGTTTATGGATTGACACTTAGGATGACCGAGTCACAATTTCATTCCATTTATCCATGTGACTATTTGATAGTGTTTTGAGACTATAGATCAATTCATCCTTGTGCTTTATAATGTTTGGAGTCATTAAGATGTAATTGAGTGTTACTTCCTACATGTTTAACTCATGATTTTCTTTATTTCACACGTGCCCGGATTTGTTTGATTATTGTGCTTGTCTTATCACATGTTGGTTGGGTGTTTTCACTTCAATCATGTCCTTAAAACGAACCAAGTGTGATAAAACTTGATAAGAAAGTTGTGCATGTAAGAGCCGTTTGTGAGTTTGTGTGCTTTATTTGAAAATGGTGAAGGGCTACGAAAGATTTTCATTTATCCTTTGCGATTAAGCCGCCGTTTGAATTGGACCTAAAAAATTTAGGTATTTTTATAATTCGGGGTCCAGAGAAGTTTAAAAGACCTAGAAAAATTTAAAGTCAACAAAAATAAATTCATGCCAATTATGGGCCATTTAGGTTTTTGCACCAATTCTCCAATATTTGAGAATTTAGATTACCTCTAAAAGAAAATATATATGAGGGTGTTTGGATGGAGAATTTAAAACGGGTTTGCACATCCTTAAAAGTCTTGAAAAAACGTTAAATAGTTTTGGACATTATTGGTGTGGAAATCATTTGACTTTGATTTGTTGATTTGTATAAGACTATGTCATCTAAATTCAATAATTTTTTACACATAATGATACTTTTGATGCTCATTCATTAGGAGTACACATATGCATCGTGCACATATGATTGATTGAGTTTATCTACCTATCGAATGTGTTCACACCCATACATTCCATTTCCATGGTTGTTTTTAGTTTAAATCCGTGGTGTGATTTTGTTTGTTTCCTATTTTGTACGAAAATTTTAAAAAATTCAAAAATAGTTAGTGAAAATTTTGTGTGTATCTCTTTGCAAGAGCGCGTTTGCCATATGATTGATGTCTTGTTTTGTATATCGTGACACGTCGACTTTGCTTGTTTGATTTATTCTTCTCATTTGTCTATTTGGGGACATAATAAAAAAGGGGGAGAAATAATTATCATTTATGGGGGAGTTTGAATTCTGGGGGAGTTTTTGAGATTTAACTTATGCATTTCGTATAAATTGGTATCTATGTTTATCTCATTTCAAACTCGATACGTCAGTTGGTATTTTTCTTTATCTCATGTGTGTAGGTACTACATTGATGATCATTATGTTGCACACCCTGATGAGAAAAGATTTGAGATTTTGAAGATTTGAAGATTTTGAAGATTGAAGATTTGAGGATTTTGAATTTTTGAAGAACAAACGATGAAGACTTATTCATTTGTATCTTTCCAGTTTTGGGTTAATGGGAGGGTAGATTTGTATAGGCATTTTGGTATTTGATAATTTGGATATTTTTATGTATGTACCGGCATAGACATAGGGGGGGATTTCTAAGAACATTTTTGTCATGTCCGATATCTTACATTTATGTATGTCGTATGTCGCTACATTTGGCACGTCTCTATAGGATCTCATATGATGGCCTCAATCCGAAGTTTGGGAATCAATCATTCATCATCTCCATCATGTGTCCCATATCTACCTCAACGACTTTACGTTTCTTGATTTTAGGGACTTTATGCAAGTGGTACGCAAGAGAAGTCAAAACAGTGAAAGAAGGCAAGATATGGATGTTCAAGGGCATTTTGGTAATTTTACAGCCACTATCTGGATATTCGGTCAACTGGAAAGTTAAAGAACATGATACAACGAAGATACTGGAAAAAACGTCACATCAATCCGAGCTACGGTAAAGAAGTTATGGCCCTTTGAAAATGGAGAAAAATCCAAGAAAAATACATGGAAGAATGCTATATGTTTAAGCCCCAAACCAATGATCTTTTCCAAAACGAAGGCCAAAACGGTTTGGGGGGGTGAACCAGTTCACGGTACACCCGAACCGGTTCGGGGTACCTGACGCTGGCAAGAATTCCATATTTTTAAAACTCATTTTGGTTTCCTTATAAAAGCCAACTTCGGGGGAGTTAGTTCGCAAGACTTAGAGAGAAAATTTTGAGATTTCTATTTGCTCCAGTTTTCATATTTTTGAGTTCCAAAACTCATGTTATGATTCACACATTATTACCAAACCTTTGTGAATCTTTTTAAAACCCAAGAACACAACCTTGAGTTTGTTCAACCTTTGTGGAGAAGTTGTCTTTCTTCTTCATTGCTGCCCTCCTGGAAAGGGAAAGTTCCAGCCGGCAAAGTTGTGGAGAAGCCGTTTCTCTTATTCATTGTTGATCACCTGGAGTACTTGCAGGATATTTCAGCCGAGACATCGAAACCGACGCATGAGGGTATTTCTTATGCCGCTCTGTATTTCTTTGTAATCCGTGTAAGTTGCGATTTACTTATTATAGTGAAATAAAAGGTTTTGCCCCTTTGGGGAATTTTTCCTGAAATTGTTTGTTTTATCCTTCATGCTTTATTTTATTTGATAAATCATCTAGATGCATTTTTTAGGGTTTAACTAAAATTTGGGATTAATTAAAATTGGATTTTATTTGAGAAGTCGCAATATTTTCGATGTAGCGATTCTACACAATTCATGAAAATTCAAGTTGGAAATATAATTTTACATTGGAATTAAATTGATACATATGATTGTACATGTAATATATACTTGGAACTTAACATGTTCCTCTACATTTTGAGATTTAATTGGAAAGTTACACCATGGTATTTAAAATTCTTGAATTGGAGTAAAATATGATTTTTCCCTCTTATGATTAGAATTGGACTTGAATTTATATCCTTGTTAGTAAAGTATGAAAATTGGATTGTTGTTATCTGAATCTCTTTTCTTAGTGGATTATTATTATATGAATCCCTTTCCTCAATTAGAAATGTGATTGAGAATTATAATTCATCTTTCGTACATAATTTGAAATCTCTAAAGATTAAATCCCATAAGTAATTGGTCTCTTGATTAGAAAACTATTAAAGAAAGTATACATTTTGAAATGGGTTTGAATGACATTTTATGTAGTTGTTACCTCCATACAATGGTATTTGATCCTATTACCTTTCTTCACATATTGAAAACCCTCTCTAGAAAATAAAAAAATAAAAAATATAAAGTTTGACCTTTGGACTTTGTGTCCGATTATGATTTCACTTGACATTTTTACTTAAACGTATTTAAATATAAATTAAAAATATGGAATCTAACAATTAGTTAAAGATTATGTATCCCTTAGGTTAATACGATAAAAAGGTCCAGGTACTAATACTTTATTGTCTTGCATGGATCATGTTAGAGTCGTGATTATGTTATATTGGTTATTTTATCATAGAGGCGGGTAGATGGATGTGATGGTTATTATGGAGGTGGGCAGAAGGGTATGCTGGTTATTATGGAGGTAGGTAGAGGGGTGTGCTGGTTAGTTTTGTCTGTGCCAACTATAAAATGACAGACTTACGTGATAGTGATCTCGTAATAAATGGGGACTAATCACGGGTTATTTGGTGTACTAGTGATCCCATAATTAGTGGAGGCTAATCCAAGTTTTATGTATTGTTATATTTATAAAATACAATTATTTAGGGTAAATCCCGATTATAGTCTTGGGGGAATTGGGTATACTAGGTATCTCTTCATTAATGACAATTAGTAGGATTTTATATAAGTTAATATTAGGAGATGGTTTACACCGGTAAGGGTGAGGTATAACATTTAATAAAAACAAATGTGGATTTATTATTTATATGCATGATTGTCAATTTTATTACTTGAGTTGTGTAGCTTTTATCTTGTTGCGGTGCGACTCGCTCGTTGCGTTGTTCCAGGTTATAATACCCCATAATTTTTATTCTTTAAATTAAATTTGTGTTTATTTTATATTATGAAATGTTATGTATCTGAAGTGACTAGTAACGCCAGTAGATTTATTTTAGGTCATGCGCGTAAGTGTATGTATTTATAATTATTTAAATAAAAATTGAAAGTAATACACATAAATGAATTAAAAATTATCTAATAAATACATGTAATACAATAATTTACACTCGTAGAAGTGTACATATTGAAAATATTGATAAGTTAGTTCAGATGACTTGTAACACATATAATAGGTCCGATCTTACCCCAAAAGGTGGATTTTAAGTCCTATGAGTTAGTATTAGACTCGAGCTAGTTTTTGGACTATTTAGATATAACTTTGAGTTTAATGGGTCAAGACCCTTATAAGGAATAACCCTAATTTCATGATTATCATTATAAAAATAGGTTTTGGATTAAATATTAGGTAAAGGACCCTAGAGAGAGAAGATGGAGGCTACTTGGAGAAGAATATATGGGGGTAATTGGGAATTGGGGAAGATGAGAATTGGGACTTTTCAATTAGATATCAACCTACTTGAACTTAGAGCCAAGTTTACTTAGTATCATTATATAATTATCTTATGTTATAATATGATTATTTATTAGATTCTAAACCAAAGTTAATCAATATGAAATTTTAGGTAAATTAATCAACTAATTAGATTATTAGCCATATTAATGATAATCTATGAAATTGGGAGAATTCTTAATGTAATTGGATTGGAATTAAACTATAACTTTTGTGATAAATCAATCAAAAGCCCCTGGTCATTGAATGAATTGAAAATTAATCTAAATTAAATTGCTAAAAGATTGAATTATAGGTTTCTTGAATGAAATTAGAACTAATCCCATTAAATTTTTTTGGAGTCATGTAAAAACCTTAGTTATAGGTTAAGAGTGATGTGGTAACACTTATACATGAATATAGTTGAGTTTTGTGATGATTTGGGAGCTTGGAAGTTCATTAATGAAGGATTTCGAAGTCAACACCCATAGGTAGAAGAAGGACTTTTTATATGGGTATTATCGATCGATCGACCCGAAATATCTGCCGATCAATGATACACGATTGTGGGAAATTGAATTACAAATGCGTGGGTGCTAGTTTTATATTTATTAGATTTTTATTGAATTTCTTATGGGTACTTTACCAAGAGGGATCGAGGCTGAAATTTAGTTTGGAGTGAAATGCTTAACTAAATGAGACTTATCAAATTAAGTAATGGTGAATTAACATTTAGTAACCTTGGTGCGATTAGGATTACTATTATTGAGTACTATATGCATGTACATACAAGAGTCGATTGGATTATTATTTTATTTTGATAAGTTTAGAGATTTGGATTCGATGGTCGTTAGTCTATTAAGAGTTTAGACTCGGTACATTTTAAGAATAATATTACTTAATAGAGGTTAATTAATTTAATATATTTGATTTAAGACTTGTAATCTAAATATGTTTTGACTCGGTAACTTATGTACAATATAGGGGATATGAGTACTTGTATGATACATACTAGATGATATATTTCTTGAAATATTATGGTAAATAGAGATGTGTTGTACCCTAGGCCAGTCGACGGCGCCTCTTAGGTATTCTGATTCAAAGATATGGGTTTTCCTCTGGATCGTGCATCGATTACTACTTCGGTACTTTGATATATAGAGATGTGTTGTATTCTAGGCCAATCGATGGTGCCTCTTTCGTAACTTGATAGAGAGCGATGGGATTTAACCTAGATCGTGTGATGGTTACCACTTCAGTACTCTTGTATATAGAGATGTGTCATACCCTGGGCTGGTCAACGGTGCCTCTTCGGTGGCCTGATAGAGAGCCACGAGCTTTACCCTGGACCGTGCAATGGTAACCATTTTGGTACTTCGGAAGTGATTTGTAAAAATTTTATATGAACTGTATATATATATATATATATATATATGAGGATATACATGTAAAGATGTGTTTCATATTGACAGACTTATGATTGACAAGTATAAAATAATTATATATAGAATGATATTTTTGGAAAGATGAATAAAACGTAATCATGAGTTCACCTCAGTCTGTGATTAGAATTATGTGATATGTAGGACTATTGGGTTGAGGATAACCTAAAAGTTACTAAAATACGAGAAGAAGATGAATAATTATATTATGTCCCAACTCAGTTATATACTTATATCAAGTAGGCTTGCTGTCCACGTTGTTTACTTATCATTTATCAATATCTAGGTTATTGTTGTAACTTCCACCCTGATCTCTTATTTACATCTCAATCTGTTATTGTTAGATATGGTATCAGACGTGTATAGGCTTTTCTTTTACCTATGTGCAGTTATTTATTTTATGTATTTAGTTTTTTTCTCAATCATGCTTAGAATTATATTCAATTATTTGGAGTCTCGTAACTTTAAATTAGACCTGATAATTCTAGTTATAAATTTTATGGGGGGCACAGTTAGTATCAGAGCATTTCAAGTTCTAGTGTCCTAGGGATCTTGAGTGTGTTCATTTTTTTCTACGTAAAGTTCTTGGATACTTTAGAGATTTATCGTTTAGGATTTGTACTCTGTATAACAAAAGCCACTTAGGGAAGTTTCGCGCCATTGTTCTAGATGAACGATTCGAAGAAAACTGAGTGTATGTGGGGGGTTCCTTATTTGCATTTCCTTGTGAGATGTCCCATGCATAAGGTTGACTTTGGTCGGGAGTTAGGGACTGGGCGTGAGACCTTTAGAAAGTGCTTAACATATGAATTGAGGGGAAATACTTTTACTAACCATTTTTAAAGTCATTAGAATAATGTTTTTTAAGACCTTATTATGCGATCGCAAGGTGTTCAAATAGTTGTATCTTTTCACACTGAGAGAGATTGATATGGAAGCAAAGAAGGATGTTCGTTTTATTTTCTTCAGTATGAGAAGATTTTTAATATGCGTATAGCATAAACCTTAGTTGAAGGGTTTCATGGGTTTTATTTCGTAAACTCTTAATCACCACTTACGTTCACATGGTGGGAATTAACTTCCTACATAAGTGGGACCACCATATTATCTAAAGGATAGAGTTCCTAAGATAATGAAAATCGAGGCCAACATAGGCCCAATAGCTGGAGATGGTGTAACATTGACCCGAGTAGGGAAGACCTCATGATCAAAAGGAATCGCATAAGGGCAGTCTACCCTAAGACGTTTAGAATAGAAAAAAAATAAGATCTCTTATGGCCAGTAGAGCCAACAAAATTATGACCAGTGACATCACGACCAATAAGAGTAGCCCGGCGAGACAAGTTTTAGCATAAATGACTATAGAGGCAGGGTTAGAGAGTAAGACCAGTAGTTAGTAAAGGTCATAGAATAACCAGTGTTATTGAGAATACCACCAGAGGATGGGTACGATTATATTTATGACTCCCGTGCAAGAGGTTGCCATAGACATCGAGGAGTCATCATTATTTCTTAGTAGTGTATTTAATACTGATAAGCACCCAAAAGTGTTATATTTATACCCCAAATAGACAATTTACTTGTTAGTTTTCGATAAAATTGGACTTATGTTGGTATTTGTTTGTTTTGTAAGTCCATAATCATTTGCGATCTCAAACAAGCTTAATTCGAGGCAATTTCTACAATTAAGCGGTCAAGTACATCAAATGTGGCAGTGACGCGGTTAAAAGAGCCTAACCCAGTCCCCTACCGATTACCCTGTCCCTAGCCTTCCTAACCTCCGTGTTGTGTTTATATATATATATATTATTACTTTTTTATAATTTTATTATACACGCTTTATATTTTATATTATACATATATACATGTTAAAATATACTAACATACTGCATATATAACACATGCACACACTAAATATATATATAATCTTAACGGCACACTAGATATATAAACTAACTTTAACTTATTTATCTTAACAACACACTGTGTATATAAATTAACTTTAACTTGATTATATAAACTAACACTACTATGTATATATTATATACCACTAACATATATATACTACTTATATATTATAGCAACTAGCACACACGCACACACTTATTTTTATATATGTAAATATATATATACATCATATAAATAATACTAAACAGCTACCATATATATATATTATATTATATTATATATTATAACAATAGAATTATAACACACACAGAGCACATACTACATACTACATACTCTATATATATATATATATATATATGGTCATGCTCTTGTGCAGACTAGACCGCATTTTAAGAATGTGGAACGAACATGTGTCACTTGGAGGTGAGCTCAAAAAAGAGAGAAGAGTGTGCCTATAATTTAGGCAATAGTTTCTAGGCGCACCTTTAGGCGACACATGTCTGGTCCGCATTCTTAAAATGTGAACTAGTCCGTACAGGAGCATTATTATATATATATATATATATACCAATTAACCCGCAATGCCAGCCCCAATCTTCGGCCATTAACCTGGGACCCAACTCCGATCTTAATCCGGTGAACCCATCTCAACCATTTCTGGCACGAACCATAACTCCGGCGTTCAAACCTCCTTGTGAACCCACGAATCCAAATCAAACCATTATTGTCCTGAACTGCGAGCCATAATTCCCTTCCATAACCCAAATCCAAAACTCATTTACCGGTGACCCAAAACCCGACCTCCTAACCCAGATAAAACCACCCCACTGACCCGCGACCATCTCTACCCAAACCTAATACCCAAAAACCCGATATCACCACTACCTGGCCTACCAACACCCATTTCGGAGCAACTCTACCCACCTACCTCTGACACCCTTTTCCAATCCCAATTACAAACCCCACCAAACTCCTGCCAAACCAATCATTTATAGTACCCCTAACTACATACCTCTTAATTTAAGAAGACCCTATCTTCATTTCAGAGGGAGAAAAAAATCGGACTGAGGGAGAAGCTTTAGAGCTCCATTTTTGGAGCTCATTTTTGGTTTAGTATTGTACAAAATTTTTATTTATTTTTATCTAATTTTTTAGAGTGACTTGAGTGAGGTAGATTATATTTGTAAGATACAAATTGTGATTTGAGTGACATTTTTTTAGTGTTGTAAAAATCATATTTGTGGGTTACAATTCATGTCAAGTTTGGGAAGTTAATATCAAACTCAAGGAGACTTACTTTATTTATTTATTCTCATTCTATTTTATTTATTATGCCTCTTATTGTGTTATTTTTAAATTTTAAATGAAATAATACCAAAATGAGAGCCTAAATACCCCCATTCAAGGGGTGAGATGAAACCCTTAACTTAATTATTTTTACTTTCAGTTTGTTTATTTATTATGCCCCTTTGAATATTAATATTAAAATTTTACAATTTATATTTATGCCTCGAGAGAGGGTGAATTATTTTCGAGATAAAATCACAAATTTAGATTATAGTATTTATTTATTAATTAAACTAGAGATAGGTAATTTTTAAATGATATTAGTTCGAATTTCTCAACTCTAAATATGTCATTTTTAATGATTTAAAATACTTTTAGTGAATTTTTCCTAGTGGGTGATTTATTAGAAAATGTTTAAATCTAATTTTTGTGAGTATGTGAAATTCAAATATTAATCTTCTAAAAGGACTATATGTAACTTTACATTTGCAATGAGAGTTGACTTGTGAATTTATATATGTTTTAGGGTATTTCAAATAGCCAAACTAAGTAATAAAAATAAATTAGTTGAGCGGTGAATTTTAATCCCTTGAATTATCTCGTAATTGTGTTCTCCTGATATTTATCTCACTTTATCATTTTCTTTATTTATTAGTGTATTTTTAAATTTTAGTTCATAGTTAAATCATCCCTTTACCTAGTTATTTTAAAACCCGATTGTATAGTCTTCATTATTGCTTTTATCCATAATGAGGAGGGCGAATTGACCCCTTACTTGCCAATATACAATTTTAGTGTGTTTGTAGGTACCAAAAGGGATTTTTGATTGACTGTATATAATCTACAATGATAAACACCCAAAAGACGTGTTATCAAATTGCGTCGTTACCGGCTTTTTAAGGGACTTTGCTCAAACTTTGGCAATTGACTTTTCACGAAGTGTTGTTGCTGATTTTTCGAGTTGAGGAGCGCTTTGAAGACTTGTACATTTGTTCATTTGTATATATTCTTTATTTTTCATAGATTGTTTGTATTAATATATTGATGCCTTGTACATTTATTCGTGGTGCTTTGGACACCAATTATTTATAATTATTAATAAAAAAAACTAAAAGGAAATAGGACAAGGTAGAGAGAGAGCGTCATTGAAGTGGATTAGAAGCCTCTCTATTTTGAGTTTGTACGACTCCCGGGAATGACTAGAGTTAGGTGAACTTCCCCCTGATCGACTCAACTCGGTCTTCACCCTAAGTGTGTAAAAACCGTAGGAGGTACATTTCTTTATCAGTCGCGCATCTCCTATTAGCGAGTCCATTTATTATTTGACTATATGCTCTTATGTGACTTTCTTTTTTTTTGCATAGTCTTACTTTGAATGGTTTGATGAATTAATTGGACTTAAGACCTAAACCCGATCATTGAAACGAGAAGTATTTCATCACCTGACTCAATCATTTAATTCCACTTGCTTGTTAACCCGTGCCATCACATAATTAAAATTAAACAACTAGCAAGTCAAGTAGGAGCGCATTTCCCAAAGGCAACATGTAAGACTTCGTGATTTTCTCTCCCACGAATTAATAAAAATTTGACTACCCAATCTCTTAATTGAAGATAAAATTTGGCTACGTACTAATTAGGATTTTCCTTTGCTTGTACGTTTTTAATTCTAATCCTTCAGTAGTCGATTTTTGTGTGCTCCATTAGTGCGTGTTTCATACCGTGTCCACTTTTATCCATTTTCAAAAATTCAAAAATATTTTCATCCTTTTCTTATTTAAAAAAATCAAAAAACATTTTTTATTTTCCTTATTTCTCAAAAATTCAAAAAAAAATCCATCTTTTTTTTCTTCTATTAAAAATACCAAAAATATTTTCCTTCTTTTTCAAAAAAGTTTAAAAACCCAAAAAAAATACTTCTCTCGTCATGGCTGACGAACGTCCTTTAAGGGACTATGTTAGCTATTTCCCGTATTCATAGTGCACCTATTGTTCCCACGCCAATCACATGTCCCATGAGTGCCTGTATATTTTGTATTCATCTGAATCCACTATGGAACCTGTGTAACCGTATGACACTTTTTCGAAACCCACTTTATCTTATTATCATAATTTATCTCATGTCGAGTGGTGTGAGCAACCAAATTATTCGTGGTGGATTGATCACCCTCCCACACAATACGAATCCCAACCCCATATTGTGGATTCTCACATGTTCCAACAGTCGTCATGGCAACCTAATGCACCCCATCCCGATCAGTTCCCTCACTACGCTAGCCATGATTATAAACCTTTTGTCTCTCACGAAGGCCATCCTCTCGTTATGACGAACTTGATCCCGCTCCACACACTTCGTACGAACATTCTTTTATACAATCTCGATAATAGCGAGTTGTGTCCACCTCAACCATACACCGTTGAACCACCACCCATCACTTCGCCACCATCATCCACATCCGCTCTCGAAAGCCTCTTGCAACAGTTCATCCTCGAGCAAGAGAAAGCCACTCAATATCAAAACCAAGCCCTCCAACGGCTTAAGCAATTCTTAATTGAATTTGAGTGTGCGAGCGAGTCGGATTACCTCCCAAGTCGACCCATTATTGCACCCACGTATAACGATGATGAGTCGTCTTGTGACATGACTTTTGATTATAACCAATCCTATCACCCTAAGAATCTCGAAGTTGCGACCACCTCGTGGTCTAGACCCCAAGTTGACTTGTGTTGACTTACCCAAAGATTGTGAGACTGATCAAACCCCACCTAGTCCGCAGGAACACACCCTTGAGGTTTACACTTCCTTGCCATATCCAAAATAACCCACATTTGAGGTTCTCATTACCATTGAATCCAAAAACATGCCCAAGTTTATACCTGTTGCACCCACTGAGTGTGTCCCCGAGACGCCCATTCCTTATAGGTTAGCTCTAGCTATGAGTTATCCCCAATGCACCGAGATTGAATCGGAGATCGTTCCCATCTCCCTTTATATGGATCCTCTCCATATATACTTATTTACTTTGAGTCTGATATTGAAGTTGATTTATATATCTCAGATCTTAATACCTCATTAGACCCTTTTCCCATTACGGATGGTGACACATGTGTGGATAAGTCGATCTCGCCATCACTTAATACCACACTCCCTCTTCAGGAGGACTTTAAGGGCTATTCTTACCCTCAAGATGAGTGTGTATCCCCTACTCTCCAGTTAGATCCTCTTTCCCCACCCATTGTCCCTACCGACCCACCCATCATCCCACCTGACACACCACCATGTTTGGACCTTGTTCCCTTATCATTCTCCTCTACCCATTTAGGTCCTCACTTAAAACCGCCACCCACCCATTAACTCCATGAGCCATCTCGTGAGTTGTTCATCCACCCCGCTATCCACGAGAGTATTTATGGTGCTACTCTCCCATTACGTGACATCTAGCTTGTGCATCCTTGCGCACTCATCCTAGTGGTGATTATTACTATCGTCAGCTCGTAGATGTATCACAACGTGACCATTATCATCGGCCATTTATATAACGGTCACAAAACACCCATGAGCCCCGTCACGTCCAAATTGTTATACATATCCGCCTATCCATACTTTCATATCCTTTCACTCCCACCCACTCGTGGTTCATCGATGCTTCGCATCGCGTGAAGAACTTTTCCATACAAGTGAATTAACTTGGGTAGCCTGTGTCCAAACAAAACTAATTTTTCAGTCTTGTTTGGGGGTGACTGCCGTCACCCACACCTTCTTCCACCTTGTGCTATCATATTTCATATCTTTAGGGGTGAGTATGCTTACGTTAGCGCTACCAAGAAGCAACCCATCATTTCTTATTTTTCAGTGTGATTCTTATCTTGTTTGGGGATGGTGCTTCTCACCACCCAATGCTTTACCATGTTTATAGACTTGTACACATTTTTGTCTCATCACTTGTTCAGGTTTCATCTTGGATACGTGGAGTGACACTTCATTATCAGTCGATTTTGGTATATCCTTTCCTTCCTCGTGCTTTAAAAATTTGAAAATATGTTTTTAAACGTCGAGGACGATGTTCTTCTTTGTATTGGGGGGAGGGGTACTTCTCAAAATCGTACCTACTTTCAAAAATTTTGTCAAAAACAAGTTACATTTTTTAATTTTTACACGTTTTTCTTATCTTTGATGTGATTTATCTATCATCCACCATTAAAGGTCTAGAATACTCTATGTTGAGCCTGAAGTCGATTTCCAAATTTATAAGCTTAAGTAATACATCTTAAGGCATATTGCACCATGAATTTCTAGACTCAACACTTATTGCGCACTTATCACGTCATTACCATCTAAAGTTGAAGAATCAAAATATTTTTCATGAAAACCCTAAAAATTATGTGTGGAAACTTAAAACCCATGAGATTTGATCTTTTCATCATTTTTGAGAAATTTTATGCAATCTCTGAGTCACAAGTTGACTCAATATCCTTTGGATATCGTACTTTAAGTCGTTGCATGACCTCATTATTCTTCAAATTTTGGAATAATCACTGAGGATGACATCATTTCGAGTTATAAGAAACATGTGTCTTCTAGTTTGTCCCGAACACTAATTCTTTACCCTTTTTCTATTTCCCACAATCCATTTTCCACATTACCGCATCATTCATACCATCCATATATCATTATTCCATCATCACCCTTGGTTTTTGAGAAAAAGAGTGTTTGAAATTATATATGTAAGATGTCTTCATTCGTACTCTAAAGGACGATTCGTATTGCATAAAAAAGCATTGCACAAAAAAAAATAGCGATATATTGAAAAAAAGAAAAGCATGCGATCAAAATTTTGTGACATGGAGATATTAATTGCTCGAGTTGTCCACTCTTGTCAAAATTCCAAAAACCATTATATCATCCATATTACCCATCTCATTTCCCCACATCCTTTACATTAAATCCCATTCTTACCTTTGGTGAAGTGTTCGGGCAGATGAAAAGTCTACGTGGTGAATTACTCGACATTCTCCATATAGTGATTTTCATTCCTTCCTTGAGATCACATTCATTCTTGCACCCATTCTTTCTTATATGTGTGTCAGATGTTTGACCTTGTTTATATTTACTCACATCCTCACACACAAGAGAGATACACTTACCCAAATCTCGAGAGATCATTTAGAGAGATATATCCGATGATATTTGGAAGTCGAAGAATTGATTTTAAAAGTTTATCTACAAATTACTCTTATGATACTTAAAATCGTTTTAAGTGATTCACACTACGCACGTTGAGTTACAGAAAGGATTTTCCTTGGGTATTAAGTGAGTTTACTTTATTATACTTCATAGTTCATTTCTTGTATTCCCTAAATGATGGATTGTATGATATTTCTCTGTCTAAAGATGAGATTAACTTTCTTTTTCAAATAAAGAATTTTTTGGGTATATTCCCTGCAAACCCTCACGAGACAACACTCGTCCTCTAGGGCAACGTATAGGTTTAACGGCTTATTGCACATGTTAAGTTCAATCTCCTTTCCTCGCAAAAGTGATACACTTTTGGTTTCATATCTTTTCATTCTTTCTATTTTTGCTCGATGACAACCAATGTCATGTTTGGGGGTGGTGTGATAAGCACCCAAAAGTGTTATATTTATACCCCAAATAGACGCATTTTATTTGCTAGTTCTCGGTAAAATCGGATGTAATACCCCGTATTTTCGAAGATTTAAATAATTATGTGATTTATTATTATTATGGGTTTAATTAAATTAAAATGTGAGAATTAATTATTAATCCGGATTAAAATTGAACATTTACTAGCGTGACGAGAAGTTAGTAATTAGTAATATTACTGTGAGAATAAGTAATATGGAATGACAATATTATATAACTTGCCATGAGAGAGAAATATGACAGTTTGGTATATTAAGTCGGAACATACGTATGAGTCGTGTCAGGACTAATTAAGTGGAATAGAATGGTAAATTATTTTAAGTAACTCGTATGATCATTTTGAGTGCATCGTTGAGTCCGGAGGGGTCGAGATAGTCAGAAAACTCTACCCGGGTATTCTATTTCGACTCCGGAATATTTTTAGGCCAAGCAGGCACCCGGTAGGGGTAGTTTTGTAATTTGGATTTTTGGAGGAGCTAAATGGACGAAAATTGGAGAAATAATATACCAGCTAATTGGAGACAATTAGGGTAGGTTACACCAAAATCAAGAGAGAGAGACAGTGGGTGAGGGAGAGCAAATTCCATAGGAGGAGAATCTATGTTCACCACCTTGCATAACCACCACCACCATCGTGTAGATCGGAACGCGAGGAACGCATCCATACTAACAACATCAACGGACCAGACCTTCGAAATCGAGGCAAGTGCTTATTTCTTGCTTTCTTTAGCGATAATTATGTTCATGTTAGTCTAGGTTAATAAACCTTTGTTATGAAACTTAATTTGGGTGAAATTGGAGAACTATATCATAAACTATGGCTAATTTGCTAAGAATTTGAATACCATATGTAGATAGGATGATGCCTACAAAATTAGAGTGATTTCTATGAACTAATATGGGCTTAATTTATAAGTTATGCATATTAATTTAAGAACTAGGGTTCTTGACAATAAAATTGGGGATTTCGAATTTTATGGATGCTTGGTGATGATTTAATGATGTTAGATTATAGGAAATCTCATACACATGTTAGAATAATATTTTGTATTAATTGTTGGAGGTTTGGGCTTAATCTTTAGAGGTTTTAGGGTTGAAAAATGGTGAAAAATGAGGTTGTCTAAGGTTGAAGACAAAACAGCCCAGGTCGAGAGATGTCGCTCGAAGTCGTTCGAGCGAGATTGGTTGTCGCGCGAAGTCGTTCGAACGACACATGGAAGTCGTTCGAGCGAGATCCATTATGGTTCGAGCGAGATTTCTAATTTTCAGAGAATTTCCTATTTTTCCCCTATTTGTGTAAACAGTTAATTTGAGTGAAGAAAAATTAGTGTTCGATGAGCCCAAAATAGTGCAGAATTATTGGGAGTTGTTTAGGTGTAGTGATTTAAATATTTGGGACGGTGAGTTTACCTTGAAGATTACGAGAGAGAGATAATCATAATTATAATTGCGTCGAGAGTATTAAGTGATAAATACTTACGACATTAGTTCTAACGATACGAAACTTATCAGAATAAAAATTAGTGATTACCTTTGGGACTTCTTATGATTATGTATTAAGGATTTTCGGGTGACATATTATCCTTAGATATATTATGAGAGAGGAAATATCGTAATTTAAAATACGTTGATAGTATTTAGTGATGGTAATACTACGTATGGAATATGACATTTAATCTGTGTGTATACCGTTTGATTTAATAGGTTGTGTGTATATCTAGATTTGATATATTATGTGTATGACATACCTAGCTGCTTGCTATCACGGGGGGTTGGGTAAAGATGGTCTTATCCTGGGTGACCTTCGGGTGGATATTTGTCTTGTATCTCAGAACATAGTACTACGAAGACTTATTTGTGAGTTGATAAGTCAGCCAACTTTAGGAGAGTAGGTATGTGCGTGACCCATAGGTATGTGAACTATGTTCGCCGCTAATATGTGTGATTTGTTTATATGGTTCGTGGGAGATTTTTGAACCGATAGTCCTTATTTGAGTACGAGATGTACTGGGACATGATAGCAGAGTATGCAATGCACCACAGGTATATCCTTGGGGTGTTGTGTTAATATATATATAATAGTAGTGGATATTTATATATACTTGTGTTATACTTACAATGTGATATTTGTAGGCTATTAAGGTTGGGTTAATACATATATAATAGTGAAAGATGTATATGTATGCTTTTAGTACACCTAAAATGAAATAATATCAGATTATTAAGATAGTTAAATCTTCAGTAACGTAAATAGTAAATACTTAACTTTAGTGTGATAACACTTATTTAAAATGATAAATGTCGAGATCAAATACGGGATACTACTACGAGGGGTAACTAGTAGGATAAGACTTTTCCTAGTTAAAAGTGTGTCAGATGGATAGGTTTGATTAGATGTACGTTAGGCGTTCACTCTAGTCTAGAGGTGAGAATGTCATGTAAGAGTTCTAACTAACATGCATATGATACTTGCTTTAATGCAGTTTTATATACTTGCTAATAAACTTTTTTAAAACATCGGGCTCTGACCCATCACTTGCATTTTTTCTCTCTTTTGCTATATATATATATATATATATATATATATATATATGTATATGTATTAGTACAGGTGCCCATCCACAGGGACACCGGTTCTAGATATTTGGATGGTTTGCCGAGCTGCAGCTATTGTGAAAGTTATAAGTCATTGAGATTAGACGCTTCTCTCAGTTCATTCAGTTCCTAGTTCAGATATCTCAGTTCGGGCAGGTATCGCCCATTCTCATTAGCGAAGTTGTACTCAGTTTACTTTGTAGTTCCTTTCAGTTGGATCAAGTATTTATTATGGTTTGATTTGTGGCTTGAACTGGATGATTTTTATCCAGTCTTAATTATTTAGTAATTGATTCAGTCAGAATTCAATTCTTGTGTATGGTTTATAATTGCATGTTCAGAAATTAATTAAATTAATTGGCTTCAAGTTTAATTGGAAAATGTTTTGACACTAGCTTAATTAAATGTTAGGTAACTAATTGGATTTGAGTTTTCGACAGTGATGCTAAGAATGAACCAATCGAACATTTTGCTATAAATTTTATAAAGGAATAATCACTCGATATTTAATTGGGCAGGGTGTCAGAGGTGGTATTCGAGCATCAGGCTCTAGTGTCCTTTAGTATCTGTACGGCTTATTTTGTTTCAGCTTAGCATTCTTTGATGTAGAGCCTTATACTAGGATTGTTGTATTCCACTGTGTATGCGATTTATTCTCTCCTGCAATTTAGTTTGGTGAATCCAATTCAGATGCAAGAGTGATTGGACTTCGAACTCCGAACAATGTGGGACGACCAATGAAGGTTGTTAGCGGGACTATAGGAGGAGGAAAGAAATTGAAAGTTGTTAAGCATTAGGGGAACGGTGATTTCGATAGAAGTAACAAGCAGTAATATCTAAGTGTGATGGGCCAATGGAGGGAGCTAATCCAAAGGCAATAATGTAAAGTAGAGTGCAATAACACTTAGAATTTTAAATTCAGAAGAAATTTTGCTAGCTCAGAGAAACGAAAAAGAGTAAAATAGTCAATCAAATCGAGATATTGGGTGAAGGTTGACAGTTTAATCTTCCACCAATTGGTAGGGTATGGACCGACAGTAAAGGATGAGTGAACTTGGTAAGCAAACTTCATAATCGAAGTAGGAGTCACGGAAGATAAAAAGGGTTCGTAAGTTGAAAATGGACTCGTGGGTGGAATGCCCTAGTGTGAATGGGAGGTACAACTAAGGTGACTAGTGTAAATGATGTCAAAGTATATATTTATTAGAATATGTCAATGCCTCAGAAGAAAGGGAGCCAGTAGAGTTGTGATACCTAGCCGAAGGGCAAGGTTGAATTCAATAGTGTTAGTAGAATATTACCAGAACGTATGCCCAGTGGGGGAAACCTATTTAAATGATATGATTAAATCTTAACGAGATGGTGATGGATTCAATCAAGACCAGCGGGTCGACCATGTGTTCCATATTCCCTGTAGAGCGCAAGGAACAATAAAAATAACAACTGGGAGTTAAGATTGCCAGGTCCTAGAGAAGGACATTCCAACAAGGCCAGGAGGACCAGTGAAAGGTATACCATTTGAGAAGTGAAATTGATAGTATCGGGAATAACAAATCATGCATGTAAGGTATACCAGTTGGAGAAGTAAATTATGCAGTGTAGGAATCGGGTCAAGAGAGTTGGACCCAAGGACTAATACCCCAAGAGTAGTAGGTCTATACAGGACTAGCGTAGTCCTTAATAACTGTAGCATACCGTATTTTAGGGTCGACGGGGTCCAGGAAATAGAGGGAAGGACAGTAAGGCCATAATTGAGGCCTAGAGATATGGGGGCCAATGTATCGATGTCGGGCGGGTGAGCCGTAAAACAAAATAATTTACCCACCAAAAAGGAAGGAAAAATCTAATGAATGAAATTTGAAAGGGATAATGAGCATAAATAATTATGGGTCGCAAAATGTGTGTACGGGGACCCTACGATCAGGATAGACTGATGGAGTTTTGTTTCATCCTTATGAATAAATGATGAGTTCAAGTGACGTGGGTGTGTCCCAATATGTGTGAATAGTTAACACTAAGAATTTGAGTGTGCATTCGGTTTAGCGGGTATGCTGGAGACAATAGCCTTATTATGTAAATGACTACTATTTGGTAGAGAGATTTTTGTGCCAGGTGCAGGGAGGAGCGAGTGTGGACACTAAGAGAAATTTGTATATGGTATTATGTAACGATTCGTGCTCCTTTGAGCATTATGATAGTAGAGCATATTATGATTATATTGTACCGTTACTAGTTACCAAGGGTTTGAACGGTAGTAAATTGGCTGGTAAGACTATCGTACTAAAAATGATTAATTTTAAATATATGGTTTCAGCAAGACATCACCCGAAAGACAAATGAGCCTGCATACGTGTTATATTGTATTGTAGACTTCAGCGAGTATATTGTCTTACTATGTGGATCCCGGTGAGCAGGGATGTTCTACTGATGTGATTCAGGGTATATTGACTCATTATAGAGAGGAGAGATATAGCTCCTTAATCATATAGATCTAATAACTTGTGATAGTGAGAGCGCCGCATTATATGCCGTCTTTAGTGACATGAGAGTGGACGAGTAGACTTTTTATATTCGTAGATGGGAAATCAGGGATATATGTTATGGATTAAAGACATAACAGATCCCGATAACCACCAGTGTTAGGTAGTAGTGTATCGGGGGGGTTCCTTTTTTGGATTTTGCTTTGCGAGACATCCCACGCATAAAACTTAGCGAAAGTTGGAAATTGGGAGAAGTTTGCCTTTAGTATAGGGATTTATTTTCGTAGTGATTGCAATATTCGTAGTTATAGATGTGAAGTAATGGTTATATTACAAACCAAGGCCGATAGAGCCGTATAAGATTAATATGTGATAATGTTACCAATCGTTGACACCACAAGCAGACCGACGGGATAGGTGGAAAAGGTAGGGTGACTGAGTAGGACCTTACCATATAGTCATGCCAAGTATGTGAGGCATAATTTATTATTTATATAAAACGTCTAGTATGGTGATGGTGCAATGCAAAAAACATGGGGTGTATGGGCACCCTAGATAGTTGAATTATAGTATTTTCCATAATTGAGAATTATGGCACAATGCGTATGGCGAGAGGTAACTGAATGTAGACGAGTGTGACTTCAGAACTTAGCTGTTTGATGGGTTAGGGAAGTTATTAAATCCCAGATTTTCCACGAAGATAGTATAGGAAGAATCCGATAAAGTTTAACTCGGGAAAGTTGAAACTTACTTGATAGGACATGGAGAGAGCATGTTGCACGAGAATTTGAAGCTTAGAGATAGGGGGAAGGACTTCCGACATGCACTGATGACACTATCGCCTGAGCCATAGATATGAATGTGGTTATAAGAAAGGTAAAATGCATAATAATATAAAGCCGTAGTAGTGATGACATAAGTAAAGCAAGACATTACTGAGCTCTAATTGGAAGTGGACAATCAGGAAATAATAGAGTTCAGCATTAGGAATTCCTAGCTCATGTTATGCCAAGATAGGACAACTCATAACGTGTAGAAGTAAACCTCAACCATTATTCCTGGGATAGTAGGGTCATATGGGGTACAATTAGAGTTTTTTTTCGATAGAGTCAAGAGAGTTATGACTCGATTATTGGAAAGAGTTTTCGAGAGGCCATAAATATCAAGATGTGAACGTATCCGGCCTAACACACTCACGGGCGAATGGGAAGACTGAGAGTTCTAGTTACACATTGCGAGGAATGTTGTATTTCCAATTATGGGAAGATTTAGTGTAATATATTCTACTAGTGGAGTTAGTGTAAGACGACTCTCCTCAACTTATTATCGATAGGATTCCATTTGAGGCGTTATATATCAATCCTTGTCATCCTTGTGCCTATTAAATAGAGGGGAGGAAAATAATCTACTAGGTCCAGAGGAATTTTAGGGCCTGTTACCCAGGATGGAAATGATTGGGAGTTGCATTATTGCATGTTGGAATGAGGGAATTGATACCGAGTGATGTGGGATCTTTTCCTACTATTGTTAAGTTTGAGTCGGTAGCGTACAGGCTTTGGTTCCATAGTCCTTTGCGGAGGCAGTATGGCAAAAATGTGTTAAAATTTATAGTATATATTGTGTGTAAAGTATATACCGCACAAGCAAGAATAGACTACTGATGAAACATAGTAGTAAGAAAAATTTGTATATATCTAAATATCAATTAACCTACTAGTGCGAGTAATAAGAGGCTAGATAGTAACTATCTAAAAGTTAAGTGGTGAAACTTAAATGGTAAGGCTTGGAGAGTAAATTATAACATCAGTGAGGTGTTCATTATTAAGGGTATTCAGTAATGTACTGTATGGGTGGTACTGCGTAGATTACATGAGATGTGAGGTTAATACTCGGAGTTGTCCTTACCAGAAATGCCTTATTTTCTGAATTTCGGGATGAAATTCAGTTATTAGGGGGGGGGGGGGGGAGTATGTAATACCCCGTATTTTCGAAGATTAAAAATAATTATGTGATTTATTATTATTGCGGGATTAATTAAATTAAAATGTCAGAATTAATTATTAATCCGGATTAAAATTGAACATTTACTAGCGTGACTAGAAGTTAATAATTAGTAATAATACTGTGAGAATAAGTAATATGGAATGACAATTTTATATAACTTGCCATGAGAGGGAAATACGACAGTTTGGCATATTAAGTCGGGACACGCGTGTAAGTCGTGTCAGGACTAATTAAGTGGAATAAAAAGGTAAATTATTTTAAGTAACTCGTATGATCATTTTGAGTGCGCCGTTGAGTCTGGAGGGGTCGAGATAGTCATAAAACTCTATTCAGGTATTCTATTTGGACTCCGGGATATTTTTAGGCCAAGCCGGAACCCGGTAGGGGTATTTTGTAATTTGGATTTTTGGAGGAACTAAATGGAAGAATATTGGAGAAATAATATATTAGCTAATTGGAGACAATTAGGGTTAGGTTATGCCAAAATCAAGAGAGAGCCACAGTGGGTGAGGGAGAGCAAATTCCATAGGAGGAGAAGCTATGTTCACCACCTTGCATAACCACCACCACCATCGTGTAGATCGGAACGTGGGAACGCATCCATACCAACAGCATCAACGGATTAGACCTTCGAAATCAAGGCAAGTGTTTATTTCTTGCTTTCTTTAGCGATAATTATGTTCATGTTAGTCTAGGTTAATAAACCTTTGTTATGAAACTTAATTTGGGTGAAATTGGAGAACTATATCATAAACTAGGGATGTTTTGTTAAGAATTTGAATACCATATGTAGATAGGATGATGCCTACAAAATTAGAGTGATTTCTATGAACCAATCTGAGCTTAATTTAGAAGTTATGCATATTAATTGAAGACTTAGGGTTATTGACAATAAAATTGAGGATTTTTTAATTTTACGGATCATTGGTGACGATTTAATGATGTTAGATTATGGGAAATCTCATACACATGTTAGAATAATATTTGATATTGATTGTTAGAGGTTTTAGGGTTGAAAAATGGTGAAAAACGAGGTTGTCTAAGGTTGAAGATGAAACAGCCGAGGTCGCGAGATGTCGCTTGAAGTCGTTCGAGCGAGATTGGTTGTCGCGCGAAGTCGTTTGAACGACACATAGAAGTCGTTTGAGCGAGATCCATTATGGTTCGAGCAAGATTTCTAATTTTCAGAAAATTTCCTATTTTTCCCCTATTTGTGTAAACACTCAATTTGAGTGAGGAAAAATTAGTGTTCGATGAACCCAAAATAGTGAAGAATTATTGGGATTTGTTTAGGTGTAGTGATTTAAATATTTGGGACAGTGAGTTTACCTTGAAGATTACGAGAGAGAGATAATCGTAATTATAATTGCGTCGAGAGTATTAAGTGATAAATACTTACGACATTAGTTCTAACGATATGGAACTTATAAGAATAAAAATTAGTGATTACTTTTGGGACTTCTTATGATTATGTATTAAGGATTTTCAGGTGACATATTTTTCTTAGTTAGAGAGGGAGTATCGTAATTTAAAATACGTTGATACTATTTAGTGATGGTAATACTACGTATTGAATATGGCATTTGGTCTGTGTGTATACCATTTGATTTGATGGGTTGTGTGTATACCTATATTTGATATATTATGTGTATGACATACCTAACTGCTTGCTATCACGGGGGGTTGGGCAGAGACGGTCTTATACTGGGTGACCTTCGGGGGGATATTTGACTTGTATCTCAGAACATAGTACTGTGAAGACTTATTTGGGAGTTGATAAGTCAGTTGACTATGGGAGAGAAGATATGTGCGTGACCCATAGGTATGTGAACTATATTCACCGACAATATGTGTGATTTGTTTATATGGTTTGTGGGAGATTTTCGAACCGATAGTCCTTATTTGAGTACGAGATGTACCGGGACATGATAGCAGAGTATGCAATGCACCACAGGTATATCCTTAGGGTGCTATGTTAGTCTATATATAATAGTGGTGGATATTTATATATACTTGTGTTATGCTTACAATATGATATTTGTAGGCTATGAGGATTGGGTTAATACATATATAATAGTGAAAGATATATATGTATGCTTTTAGTACACCTAAAATGAAATAATATCAGATTATTAAGATAGTGAAATCTTCAGTAACGTAAATAGTAAATACTTAACTTTGGTGTGATAACACTTATTTAAAATGATAAATGTCGAGATCAAATACGGGATACTACTATGAGGGGTAACTAGTAGGATAAGTCTTTTCCTAGTTAAGAGTGTGTCATATGGATAGGTTGGATTAGATGTACGTTAGGCGTGCACACTAGTCGAGAGGTGAGAATCTCATGTGAGAGTTTGAACTAACATGCATATGATACTTGCTTTAATGCAGTTTTAAATACTTGCTAATAAATCTTTTTAAAACATCGGGCTCTGACCCATCTCTTGCATTTTTTCTCTCTTTTTGCTATATATGTATATATGTATTAGTACAGGTGCCCATCCATAGGGACACCGGTTCTAGATATTTGGATGGTTTACCGAGCTGCAGCTGTTGTGAAAGTTGCGGGTCATTGAGATTAGACGCTTCTCTCAGTTCATTCAGTTCCTAGTTCAGATATATCAGTTTGGCCATGTGTCGCCCATTCTCATTAGCGGAATTGTACTCAGTTTACTTTCTAGTTCCTTTCAGTTGGATCGAACATTTATTATGGTTTGATTTGTGGCATGAACTGAAAGATTTTTAACCAGTCTTAATTATTTAGTAATTGATTCCGTCAGCATTCAATTCTTGTATATGGTTTATAATTGCATGTTCAGAAATTAATTAAATTAATTGGCTTCAAGTTTAATTGGAAAATGTTTTGACACTAGCTTAATTAAATGTTAGGTAACTAATTGGATTTGAGTTTTCGACAGTGATGCTAAGAATGAACCAACCGAACATTCTGTTATAAATTTTATAAAGGACTGATCACCCGATATTTAATTGGGCGGGGTGTCACATCGGACTTATGTTGATATTTATTTTGTAGGTCAATAAGTATTTGTGGTGTCAAACAAGCTTAATTCGAGGAAATTTCTACAATTAAGTGGTCAAGTACATCAAATGTGGTAGTGAAGTGATTAAAAGAGCCTAACCCAATCCCCTACCAATTACCCTGTCCCTAGCCTTCCTAACCTCAGTGTTATGTTTATGTGTGTTTTATATATGTGTATATATAGTGTATATATTATTATATATATTTTATTACTTTTTATAAATTTAGTATACACACTTTACATTTTATATTATACTTATATACATGTTAATATATACTAACATACTACATTTATAACACATGCACACACTAGATAACACACACACACACACTAAATATATATATAATCTTAACAGCACACTAGATATATAAACTAACTTTAACTTACTTATCTTAATAGCACACTATGTATATAAATTAACTTTAACTTGGTTAAATAAACTAACACTACTGTGTTTATATTATATACTACTAACACATAAATACTACTTATATATTACAACAGCTAGCACACACGCACACACTTATCTTTTATATATGTAAATATATATATACACCATATAAATAATACTAAACAGCTAACACACACACACACACACACACACATATATATATATATATATATATATATATATATATATATATATATATATATATATATTATAATAATAATAATAGAATTATAACACACACAGAGCGCATACTACATAGTATATATATAATAAAGTACAACATGAGGTATGGGTTTTTGTCATGCATGATAAACATGCATGACATTTTATGTGTTACATGCACAAAAAAAACACGAACCCAATTAACCCATACCCGACTCCCATCACCAATTAACCTGCCATGGCAACCCCAAGCTTCGGCCATTAACCTGAGACCCAACTCCGATCTCAATCTGGCGAACCCATCTCAACCATTTCTGGTAAGAACCATAATTCTGGCGTTCAAACATCTCTGTGAACCCATGAACTCGGATCGAACCATTATTGTCCTGACCTGCGAGCCATAACTCCCTTCCATAAACCAAATCCAAAATCCATTTATCGGTGACCTAAAACCTGACCTCCTAACCCAGACAAAACCACCCCACTGACCCGGGACCATTTCTACCCAAACCTAATACCCGAAAACCTGATTTCACCACTACCTGACCTACCTACACCCATTGTGACGCAACTCTACCCACCTACCTCTAACACCCTTTTTGAATCCCAACTACAAACCCCACCAAATCCCTGCCAATACCATCATCCACAGTACCCGCCACTAGTTCCATACCTTTTAATTTAAGAACACCCTCTCTTCATTTCAAAGGGAGAAAAAATTCAAACAGAGGGAGAAGCTTTGGAACTCCATTTTTGCTTTAGTATTGTAAAAAAAAATTATTTCTTTTTATCTAATTTTTTAGAGTGACTTGAGTGAGGAAGATTATATTTGTAAGATACAAATTGTGAGTTGAGTGACATTTTTTTTAGTGTTGTAAAACTCAGATTTGTGGGTTATAATTCGTGAAAAGTTAATATCAAACTTAAGGAGACTTGGTTTATTTATGTATTCTCATTCTATTTTATTTATTATGCCTCATATTGTGTCATTATTACATTTTGTGGCCATCCCGATCCGGAGCCAGGGTGTGCGGCTCAGAGAGGTCTTACGTCCCGCTCGAGGGCGCTTTGGTCGTCGTCAGTGTGGGGTAAATGTTAGGAGATAGAGTCGCCAGTCTATTTTGCTCAAAATAGAGAAACAAACATGTCGCCACATCGAGAGGACGGCATCAAAGATAAACTCATGCATACGAAACCAATAGTTCAAAGGTTCGAGGGCTAAGTTATAGAATGGGAATATAAACTTGATTGGAACTTCACATGAAGGAACTTCGTTGATTTTGAGAGAATGTTATTGAGATCAGTGACGTTGGTGGATCTGAGCTCTTGGTTTGCCTAGTAGTGAGGTCATTCCCTCCTTTTATAGGGTCAGGGGGTTAACGGTCGCTACAACCCTTTTCCTACCAATCGGCAAGTGACCCTAAACACACTACCGAATGGCAGGGATCTGAACCTGCCAATTGGCAATCACTCGCAGATTTTTATGGAAAAATGGTTGTAGAATGTAATTAATTAATCTGAATCGCACACAGGACATGATGTTAGAAAGGTAATTAAGAGACCTTTAAGATTCCTTTGGGCCGCTCCTAGTTTTAGGAGTTAACTTTGGGGAAAATATCGTTTGGAAGCGTATGTTGGTCCTTTGGACGGGAGATCACCAGACAAAAAATGATATTTCGTCCGTATGGTAAGTCAAAATCATGCACGGAGCCGACTGTTAGAAATTTTAGGAGATGTAATTCGATATTTCAAATAGTTTTGCTCGGTTCGGACAGTTGACCTTAGTTAACCGAGGCCCAAAAGCCCTCGGTGACCTATCGGAGTAAAACGGATTGTTCGTCCATACCGTAAGTCAGAATTGAACACGGAGCAAACCGTTGGAAAGGATATTCAGTGACCTTAAGATATTCATTTAGTCTCATTCAAGATAAAGAGTTTACTTAGGTCAAACGGAACCCGGGAGCACCCGATGGCCTTCGGATCAATTTTGGGGGGAAACTAATCGTTCATCCGAACGGTTACGCTGTTTCAAGCACATGGTGGATCATTGGAAAGGTGTTTTAGTGCTCTAATAATATTCAAAGAGATTTTTCTCTGACGATGAAGTCAATTGGGTTCAAGTCGGGCCGATGGCCTTTAGATCCGTACTCAAAGTGCGACCTAGGGTTTGTAGTGAAATGAAGAGGTGTTAGAGACCTAAGGAGAGACTTAGGGGGTCCTAGAAAGTGGTGTCTATAAATCCCCTCAACGGGTGAACTTGGAGCAAGTGATAGTCGTCGAATAGACACCACATAATATTTTTTGGAAAGAGGTTAATTTTGCGGACCTAAGGGGATGCTGGGATGGACGATTCTGAGGACTTAAGAGATGAGGATGACCGATTTAGAGGGTCAAGGTTGATTCTAAGGACCTAAGGCGATGTTGGGGATGGCCAATTCTGAGGACCTAAGAGACGAGGATGACCAGTTCAGAGGGTCGAGGTAGATTCTTAGGACCTAAGGGGATGCTGGGGATGGTCGATTCTGAGGACCTAAAAGATGAGGATGATTGATTCAGAGGGTCGAGGTTGATTTTGAGGACCTAAGGGGATAAAGTGTATGGATGATTTTAAGGACCTAAGATACGAGGATAACCGGTGCAGAGGATCGAGGTCGATTCTGAAGGCCTAAGGGGATGTTAGGGATGGTTGATTCTAAGGACCTAAGACAAGAGGATAATCGGTTCAGAGGGTCGAGGTTGATTCTTATGACCTAAGGGGATGTTGTGGATGGACGATTCTGAGGACCTAAGAGACGAGGATGACTGATTCAGAGAGTCAAGGTCGATTCTGAAGACCTAAGGGGATGATGGGGATGGACCATTCTGAAGACCTAAGAGATGAGGATGACCGATTCATAGGGTTGAAGTCGATTCTGGGGACCTAAGATAGGGGTGACCAATTCTATCGGTCTAAGCTAATTTTAAGAGCTTAAGTATGGGTGACTAATTTTGCGGGTCAAAGCCAATTTTGAGGGCTTAAGTAGGGGTGACCAATTCTGCGGGCTTAAGATAGGGGTGACCAATTCTATGGGTCAAAGACATTTTTGTGGGCTTAAGATAGGGGTGACCAGTTCTACAGGTCAAAGCCAATTCTTTAGGCTTAAGTAGAAGCGACCAATTCTGCGGGTCAAAGCCAATTCGGTGGGCTTAAATAGAAGTAACCAATCCTGTGGGTCGAAGCCAATTCTGTGGGCTTAAATAGAAGTAACCAATTCTGTGGGTCGAAGCCAATTATGTGGGCTTAAGTAGAAGCGACCGATTTAGCGGGTCAAAGCCAATTCTGAGGGCTTAAGTACAAGCGACCAATTCTTCGAGTCAAAGCCAATTCTCAAGTCTTAAGTAGAAGCGACCAATTTTGACGATCGAAGCCAATTCTATGGGCATAAGTAAAAGAGACCAATTCTGCAGACTTAAGTAGAAGTGACCAATTCTACGGGTCGAAGCCAATTCTGAGGGCTTAAGTAAAAGCGACCAATTCTGAGGGTCAAAGCCAATTCTATACGCTTAAATAGAAGAGACCAGTTTTGCGGGTCGAATCCAATTTTAAGGGATTAAGTTTCTTGAGGAAATTTGGAGACTCCACTAGGGATATGTATCTTGTAGTTCTTCTAGGGAATTGGGTAAGTGTTTGATCTTAGGTTCTGTTGGGGAAGAGGGAATAATCTGGGGGTTGGACGTTTCTCAATCGAGGAATTTTTAAATTTTATGGCGTTCTTTAGAGACGTTGCTGGGGAGACATGAAATTGATTTCAGGAATTTCGCTAAGGGAGATAAGAGTTATATTGGGGAAATGAATGTGGTAAAAAAAAAATTCTTGGTAGACAAGGTTCTCAAATCCACTTGGGAATTTTGGGAATTTTTCGGGGATTTTTTGAGATTTTTAGCTTTTTTTGCGCGGTGCCAACCGATATAGTTGGAGAGGTTCCAATCGGTAGTGGCACGGTATTTTGGGGTACCTCAATCAGGTGTAGGGATAGTGATGATCGGTGGGTAGCAGGAAGATGCTGATCGGCATACCCCTTAGCCTCCTATAAAAAGGGGGCGGGTTCTCCTCATTTTTCATAGCTTTCGGACTTGCCTTCTTCAGAAATTACCTTCTGCAATCGTTCCAACGTTCCAAAGTTAAGATATGGTTGAGTTCTCAAGTAGCGCAACACACATGGTGTGCTTTATGCTGACGACTAGGCATGCTTGAAATGTAGGGATAGGGTGCCCCTTGCTTTAGGTAGCAAAAACTCTTTTGACTCATTCGAGCCAATGGCAGATGATTGGACTCTCTTATGCGTGCCTTCGCGTCATCACTCTTCTAGGTTGGTGAACCCTGGCGGCTATGTAAATATTAATTACTTTTGGTATTCTCCTCCTTTTTTCTTGGTGAGATTTCCTTGAAATTGACAAGGGTTTTTCTTTTTCTTTTCGCTTTTGTAAGGACACAAATTTCCAATTGAGTCATTTGTAGTTTTGGCTCAATTTTGGACAAAAATGTTTGAGTCATAGGATAGAGTTATTGGCCATCTTTCAAGCCTATGACATACTAAAGTTGAAGATGTAGCGGCCAAGTTTAAAGCTTCATCAAATTTCCAAGAATAGTGTGCCTCGTTTCTACGTCATCAACATGGTTCCATTTCTCCTAAGGTATGAATGCATTTTGAATATATATATAGGAGCATGGAACATTTTTCAATGGGTGTAATTTGTTTTTAAACTGTTTTTTATTTTTAGAAAAATTTTATTAAAACTTTAAAATAAAGTATATAAAGTTTCTAGGCTAAAATCAAATTTTTATACTTTCTGGAAGTTCGTTCGAAATTGTCATTTGAATGAGTTTTCCGTTCGAACGAGAATGTCATTCGAATGAGTTTGCCAATAAGTTCCCACATTGGACACTGGAGTGTCATTCGAACGAGAATGATGTTCGAACGAGATTTCCAATGAGATTTCTAACGAGTTCCCATTGGAACTTCGTTATAAGTCTCATTCGAACGAGACTTCGTTCGAACGAAAATGTCGTTCAAACGAGTTTTGGCGAGAACAATTTATTTGGCAGTTTGAGCAATTTTTTCTCACTTTCCCACTTCGTTTCCCACTAACTTTTTGGGCAGACTTAATATGTGCGGTAACTAACTTTTTCTAATTAATTTTTTCATATCCTACAACATCCAAGAGAGTGTTTTCAGAGCAAAATTGAAAAGAGAAAAATTTCAAGTTTGAGTGTGTAATTTTTCACAGAAAAATCTTTACAACACTTATGTTTTGCACCCATTATTTATTATACCAAGATTCCATATATATATATATACTTTGGTTGGAGTGTTTAGCACTTGTTTTTCTCTACATCCGTTTGAAGAGAAGTTTGGGTTTTCTTCTACATCCCATAAAAAAAAAGAAGAGTTTGTTTTGCTGCGGCATTCTCACATGGTGAAAGGCACCATATGTGGTTGACGGTATACCTATTGTCTCATTGGTGGATTCCAAGGTTCCGGTGGAGTTCCGGGGTTGTCGACTATGCGGAGGTATTTACAAAAATACGCATCAAGGTTTGAAAGGGGTCGAGTCGAGGAAGTAAGTCATCTGTCTTGTAATTGTAAAACTATACTTAGTGGACTTAAGGCTAGGGCCGTCTGAGGTTTTTTCCCGTTGTGGGTTTTTTCTCGTACATCGCGGCGTAGTGATTAATTGTTTATTTTATCTTTTGCAAAATCACCTAGAACTCATGCCTAGGTAAAAAGATAAAATTGGTTTATATCACTACTTATGTTTAATTTGGTACTGCATAATTAATTGGGGTAATGTTTAATTAATTTAATTCAAGACGTCTCTTAATTTGATAAAATTGGTTTGGTCTAACTTGGTAATATTGAAAATATGACTTACGCAAATTTCTAGGACTTGGATTGAATTAATTGTGTTTAAGTGAAATTAAAATTATGTGTGTGTTTCATCTTATTTCAATGGTTTAATTTTAATTTGAAAAGAAATTAAAATTTGTTAATTTGTTTAATTGAACCATCTATATGCTTCCGCATCTCTATAACAAGGAAATTAAAATTACTCTTTTTAAAGTGAAAAGGTTTTAAATTAAAATTGGGGGCCTCGCGTTCCAACAAGTGGTATCAGAGTCAAAACGATAAAATATTTCGTTAAAGATCCTTTAAAATATTTTTGGCTAAATAGAATTTTCCCCATTCTCAAAATTTTGCTATTTTCAATGGTTCTAATTACGCGTATTGAAAAGCACGAATGAAATCGGCACTTAAATCTATCGACGAGAGGGTTTGGTTATCTATAGTTAACGGGTGGTCTCCACCAACTCATTTAGTAGATAATGAACGTGTTCCCAAACTGGACGATAGATGGAGTAAAAATGACTTTAAACTTTCAAATTTTAATTCCCGTGGTTTAAATGCATTATTTAGCGTCGTCACACCAGATAAATTCCGTCGCATTATGACGTGTGAAACCGCTAAAGAGGCTTGGGATATTTTATAACTCACTCATGAAGGAACAAGTGTCATAAAAGCTTCAAAACTCCAAAACCTCACCACTCAATTTGAAACCATAAAAATGAACGAAAAAGAAACTTTTGATGAATTTTATGCAGACTTTCCGATATTGTTAATTCATCTTTTAACTTGGGAGAGAAAATACCCAACAACCGAGTAGTAAAGAAAATTCCCTACCCGATAGATTTATTCCAAAAGTGACCGTTTTGAATTCTTTAACAACTTTAGCCTCTACGAAATTAGAAGAGCTTGTAGGTGATTTACAAACCTATGAACTGGACATGTTTCCCTCTAAAACTGAAAAGAAAATAGAATAGGGCGTTTCTTTAAAAGCCCAAATGGAGGAAAAATAAGTAGTAGAGAGTGAAAGTTATAGTGACTCAGAAAATATGGCTATGTTTGCTAGAAAGTTTCAAAATTTTCTTAAATTTAACAAAGATAACTTTAAAATGATTTTAAGAAATTTGAAAAATCTACGCATGACAATGCCGAGAAGATCCCTAAGACTATTAATGAAAGCTTAAATAGGGACGAGTCAAATAGGTGTTTTGGTTGTGAAGGGTATGGCCATAGGGAAAAAGAGTGCCCCACTAAACTAAGGAGGGAGGTTAAGCAACCAAATTCTTTTAATGCAACCCTTAGTGATAGTGATTATGAAAAGGGACCCGATTCCCCCACTAAGCCCAACTTTGTGGCTTTTATGGCTAGTCATGTGAGCACTGATAATGAATCTTCCCATGAAGATATACCAACACATGACACTTCTGTGGTCAAAGTTTATGATTCCCTTATTTTTTATTGTAGTGAGAGTGAAGAAGAAAGAGAGAGTGAAAATGAAGAAGAGGTTGATGTGAGTGAACTTAAAAATTATTTTCAAGAAGTTTATGAAAAATCTATTAAATTAAAAATAGCTAATTTGAAGTTAGAAGCGTGTTTAGAAGAGCGTGTCAAGGTCTTTGATGATAGTGCGTTAGTGGAAGACCTTAGGACACGAGAGAGAACTCTTCGAGAGAAGCTTGAATATATATAAGGCGAGAGAGATAGCCTTAGAGGTTTAATGGAATCCTTGAAAAAGGAGCTTCTTAAGTTTGAAGAGAGAAATTTTTTATTAAAGTCTAATATTTTAGAATTAAAAAATAAATTAAAAGACTCTAGAAAAGTCAAATTTGATTTGGAGTGTAGGTTCGTAAAACTAGATAAAATCTTAGGCACCGTCCAAATAAAAATGACACTTGTGGTTTAGGCTTAGATACTTGTAATGAACCTACTCATAAAGCCAAATCCAATGTTTTAGGAGAATCACCTAGGAAAGCTTGTAGAGATCATTCCTTTGGTAAGTCTTTTCGCCGAGTCTTTAAGTGCCCACATTGTGGTAAAAAAGGTCATATTAGGAAATTTTGTTTTGATCTTAAACGAGTTCCTAGAAAATCCAAATGTAAGGAAATCGAGGTAGCCAAGATTCCTACACCCCTAGATCGTCATTCATCATTAGTTTGGGTTAGGAGATCCAACTTAGTAGCTTTACAAGATAGGGTTTTTGATTCTCATTTACTTTCGTATGCTTCCTCCCTTGCAAAATCTAAAGGTTGAATGTGTTATTTTTATATGCATACTTTAGCTTTTGTGCTCCATGATATATCATTATGCTAATTGTATGCTCGTTTAAGTCATTTTCTAGTCTATGCTCCATGTTTAATCACATGCTAGAATTGTGATCTTTATTTATCTTTTGTATTATGTTTCTTCCATTTTTGTTTGCATTAAATGAAAAATACAAAAAGATTTCTGTTTATCATTTGCATTTTTATCTCTTGGAAATTTAAGCTTAGTGAAAAATTCAAATGATTTTTGTTTGTCTTTTGAGTATATATATTTATTTTTGGTTGAAAATTTTAAAAACTCAAAAAGATTTTTTTTGTGTGTATTTTAGTTTGACACACTTTATGTGGCATGTACTTGTGTTTGCATCCCATCTTTTACGCTCCCATGTGGCTAGAACTTTTGGTTTAGATTGTCAATCCTTATTATGTTCTTTACCATGCTTACATGGAGTAGTTGGATTTTGTGTTGAATAATGGATTCTATTTTTATATGCCTCTATACACACATGCACGAGCTCTTTTGAAATTTAACTTCATATGTATATTTGAGCTTTGTGAGGTATTCTCCTACCAATCTTGTCATCGACATATTTGTGACCTAGGAGGACTAGTGCATGTCAAAATCCGTTACACATGAGATTTGTGAGAATAAAAAATATTATATATAAATGTGCACGGGGAAGGGCTCCGAAAGTATTTATTATCCTTTACGAATAGTAAACCACCGTTTGTTTGGACCTAAAAGAAATACGTGGTCCAAAGGCCTAAAAATAGAATTATGGCATTAAAAAGAAAAATAATTGCCAAGGCCTATGTTTGATTGATATATTCATTCAAAATTAATATATGCTTATTGAGGGAGATTGGATGGTATATCAACGGTTTGCACAATGTCCGTTTATCCTAGTTGTACTTTCAATATCATGACTTTATTAGTTTGTAGAATCATCAAAACTCTACGCTTGTATGCATTGTGTATGTTTGCTCATTAAGTTCAATATATATTGTCACATGAGGTTATATTCAAATGTGATGAAGTTTGCAATCAATTGAGAACTCTGTGAACATATTTTAAGTGATTGGGTCTAAATTTAATTGTTGTTAGTTCACACCCCAACACTTCCGTTTACATATGACGCATTTTTGCCATACGAGTGTGAAAAGCTTATCTTATTTTGTGCCATTTGTATGTTTATATCTATATATATATATGCGTGCGCATCTTTGGTATATCTAGAGTGTGTATATATATGATTTTTTTGTCTTTGCCTTATTTTCTAGTCCATCTATACTTTAATTCATAATTGGTATCTATCTTATTGCATTCTTTTTGATATCACGTGCTTAATACTTTATGAATCATATTGGTATCATTTTATTTCATCCTAGTTGGTATCCGATGTTATTTGTTGGATTAGTTGAATTTTAATTGCCTATGTGTTTTATTGTTCTCATCACTTTATGCACCAATGCATGTTTAGCTTTTTATCCCATTATATTTATCCCTTGTTTAGTTTAAAGGGTAATATATTTTATTTGGGGAAGATAAGTTAATGTTTTGATTCTTTAGCCTTTGTCTATTCCTGAGCAAAAAGGGGGAGAATGATAGGGGAGAAATGGTATCTATTCCTATTATAATCGTATCTTAGTTTGGGGGCGATTTATCTTAAGGGGATACGTCTTTCTAAGTAGGTCATATGTTTGATAAAGGGGAGAATTAATTAAGGGGGAGTCTTGATTTATATTGCATTTAATATTTTAATATTCCCTATGCGTTTAATGTGTTTGCTTAAATGTGAAGGAATTCTTCTATATATGGAAACTTTCATCTTTGGCAAAGATATTGATCCTTGGGTTGTTTGAGTCAAGCATTGTATTTTTATTTTGGGTGGGACTTTTTATTAGTCTAGTAGAGCTTGACGGCCCTTTGGGATTTTTGTTTGTTTTTGTCCCGGAATAGACAAAGGGGGAGATTTGTTAGGACACAAATTTCCAATTTAGTCCTTCGTAGTTTTGGCTCAGTTCCGGAAAAAAACGTTTCAGTCATAGGATAGATTTATTGACCATCTTTCAATCCTATGACATACTAAAGTTGAAGACGTAGCAACCAAGTTTATTGTGCCTCGTTTCTACATCATCAGCATGGTTCCATTTCTCCTAAGGTATGAATTCATTTTGAATATATATATATAGGAGCTTGGAACATTTTTCAATGAGTGTAATTTGTTTTTAAACTGTTGTTTATTTTCAGAAAGATTTTATTAAAACTTTAAAATAAAGTATATAAAGTTTCTGGGCTAAAATCAAATTTTTATACTTTCTGGAAGTTCGTTCGAAATTGTCGTTCGAACGAGCTTGTCGTTCGAACGAGAATGTTGTTCGAACGAGTTTACCAATGAGTTCCCACATTGGCCACTGGAATGTCGTTCGAAGTGTCGTTCGAATGAGAATGATGTTCGAACGAGATTTCCAACGAGATTTTTAACGAGTTCACACTGGAACTTCGCTAGAAGTCTTGTTCAAACGAGACTTCATTCGAACAAAAATGTCGTTCGAACGAGTTTTGGCGGGAACAGTTTAATTGGCAGTTTGAGCGATTTTTTCCCACTTTCCCACTTCTTTTCCCACTAACTTTTTGGGCGGACTTAATATGTGCGGGAACCAACTTTTTCTAATTTACTTTTTCATATCCTACAACCTCCAAAAGAGTGGTTTGAGAGCAAAATTGAAAAGGGAAAAAGTTCACGTTTGAGTTTTTAATTTTTCAAAGAAAAATCTTTGCAACACTTCTGTTTTACACCCATTGTTTATTATACCAATCTTCCATATATATATATATATATATATATACTTTTCTTGGAGTGTTTGGCACCGGTTTTTCTCTACATCCGTTTGAAGAGAAGTTTGGATTTTCTTATACATCCCACAAAGAAGAAGAAGAAGAGTTTGTTTTGCTGCGGCATTCTCACATGGTGAAAGGCACCATGTGTGATTGACGGTGTGCCTATTATCTCATTGGTGGATTCCAAGGTTTCGGGGGAGCTCCGAGGTTGTAGACTAGGCGGAGGTGTTTACAAGACATGTTAAGGCTTGAAAGGGGTCGAGTCGAGGAAGTAAGTCATATGTCTTGTAATTGTAAAACCACTTAGTGGACTTAAGGCTAGGGCCATCCGAGGTTTTTTCCCGTTGTGGGTTTTTACTCGTACATCATGACGTAGTGATTATTTATTTATTTTGTCTTTCACAAAATCACCTAGAATGCATGTTTAGGTAAAAAGATAAAATTGGTTTATATCACTACTTATGTTTAATTTTGTGCTACGTAATTAATTGGGGTAATGTTTAATTAATTTAATTCAAGACGTCGCTTAATTTGATAAAATTGGTTTGGCCTAACTTGCTAATATTGAAAATATGACTTACGCAAATTTCTAGGACTTGGGTTGAATTAATTGTGTTTAAGTGAAATTAAAATTGTGCGTGTGTTTCATCTTATTTCACTTGGTTTAATTTTAATTTGAAAAGAAATTAAAATTTGTTTATTTGTCTAATTGAACCATCTACGCTTCTGCATCTCTATAACAAGGAAATTGAAATTACTCTTTTTGAAGTAAAGAGGTTTTAAATTAAAATTGGGGGCCTAGGGTTCCAACATCTTTTGATAGTCTGATGTTTCTATGTCGACCATGCATGCCCGAGGGACGATGGGGCTTAAGGATGTTTGGGAGCACCTGCCATCTGTGGTGCGATGGATGGTGTCATCATCCAGTTTTGGGAAACTGGCGTCTGCTCTGGATGAGACGCCTCGTTCTACAGCCGTTCTTTATGCTCTGGGGGGAGAGGTGGTGGGACACCACCCACACCTTTTATTTTTGTTTTTTGGAGATGACAGTGACTCCCATAGACGTGCAGCAGCAATAGGGGCTGGGTTGTGAGGGGGTTCAGATTGAGTTGGATTGGACTCTGAGGGTGACGCCGAAGGCGGTGACGGCGACATTGGGTGATGTGGAGAGGGTGGTCTTTGGGGACTCTCTTCGTTTGTCTCTTTTGAGGTAGTTATTACCACGGAGGAGGATTTATGAGAATGACGGGCGACAGGTGAGGCTGATGGCCCCTTTGTTTATTATGTTGGTGTTGGGGGGTTTTCTAGTAGCGACGAGTGGAGATGTCGTGCACTTGTGGTTTTTGCCATTTTTTAGGGTGTTTTCATACATCCGTCTTTATGACTGGGGGAGCCTAACTTTAGAAACCCTTTATTATTCTCTTGATGCATTCAGTCGGTGCTGCTAGTAAAATTTTACTGGAACCACATATCTTTTTGACGTATTCTTAATTTTTTCATTTTCCTTTATGCATTCACATTTTCCTTTATGCGTTTTATTCTTGATTTCTCAATTGCTCACCTTTTGCAGACTCGGTTCTATGAGGTGATTGGGTTTAACACCCAATGTGATATCGTTAAAGGACGAGTCTATTGGGAACTTTTGCCAGATTTATCGGTGGCGGAAGTCCAATCGGAAATCAAAGAAGTCCCTTTCTATGAAGATGGTGCATTAGGTCTTAAATGGCCTGACGAGTGAGCGGGTAAGTCCCCCTTTTTTCTTAAGGCTATCTTTCCCTTTTATGATATTTTATTGATATTGATCTTTTGCTCTTACTGGAAATTTTCAGGTTACCTTCTATCCATAGGTGATGGTTATCCAGCATACGGGGGCGACTGGGGGACATGCGCATATGCGGCATTTGCTGGCGCATGAGTTTGGCTACTCTTAGTACCTCAGGGAGAGAGTAGTTTGACGTATTGTGGAGGATGAGTCGCGGTGCCACCACCCCCGGTGTATATGAAGCAAGTGCAGGAGATGTCAAACGATGCACGGGTAGCGGCGATGATGAGTGAACCTTACTAGTTATATACCGACACGGCGGGGATGTATGATTATATGGACTTTATGTTGAGCTGGTTGATGCCACCCAGCATATATGACATGATACCTCTTCCCAGAGCGGTCTCGAGTCGGTAGGTGGGGTCCTCCCACAGTGCAGGCGGTGCGATAACATCAGCGACGGCGACGACTTCAGAGGCTCCCTTTATACAGTTGTTCTCGCCCGATTATAACATTCGTCGGGATGATGGAGGGTCGGTGCATATGATGCACGGTCCTAATGAGATGGACCCGGAGGATTTGGGCTTGACAGAGGAGGTCCTTCAACCTAAGGTATACTTTTGTCTCTTTATCTTTTGATTTCCAATTTTTTTTCTTTGCCTCAAACAGACTGATTTTCACTTCTTTGTTTTCTTATGCAGCACATCCGGATCTCCACCACTTGGCTGAGAGACATTAGGGATTGGATTCTTCGGTGACTGCCCATATTCTAGATGCAATTTCAGTTCCTTCCTATTTGGTGCGATCTGCCTCGTTTGAGGATGGGTCTGGCTCGGAGAGTGTTTGCACGTCATCCCATCGTAGAAGAAAAAGAGCGCGCCGTAGGGAAGGAGGATCCTAGAGAGAGAGGAGGAGGAGGAGGAGAAGGGATAGAAATAAGAGAGAGAGATTATAGGTGGGTTTGGGCTGAGTTCCATTGTATTTTTTTTTTCTACAAAACTGATGTAACATAGCAAATATCTATACAAATAAAATGAAGTTTTTGTTAATTTCTTTTTTTTAATGAATGATGCATATGCTCTTTTTACTTTGTTGCTGAGACCGTAAAAAGAATTGAAAATGATTTTGAGAAAGATTTTATTTTAAAATAGGATAAGTAAAAACATAAGGATAAGGAAATTCGGAATTCCCTTAAGATAAAAATTATTTTTATTAGGTTTTTTTATTTTGACAAAAGTGGAAAAAGAGGATTTCTCAAAAATAGGGGGTTGCCAATCAGCATGACCCCTATCCTTCCTATAGGCAAGTCAGTCCAGTCCAATCAATCCAAGGCTTTGATTACACTTTTTTCAATTGCTTGGTAATTGATGGGGAAAGTTTTCCTCCGATTTTTGCAGTGTTTCTTGTCTTTTCTTGAGAGTTTTCAAGTATAAATAAGGGTGTGGATGGATCTTTTCTTCACACTTCTACATTCCTCTTCCTTTACATCCTTCTTTGTTCACTTTCTTCTACTTTTGTGATATGTCGCTCCCTCATAGTGTTGAGTTTGAGAACTACCTCAATACTTTGGAAGCAATGTGTTCTACAATGTTGACTACGATGCTTTCAACATGCGGTAAGTCTCTTTGTGGTGAAATCGGCCCATAGAGTGGAATATGCTAATGGCAGTCATGAAATTCTGGTACCTCGAAGATAATGTCTTTCTCTTCGAGTTAGAAGAAGTTTGTCCGACCTATGAAGAGTTCTCTGCCATGTTAAGGATAAATCCCAGCGTTGCAGTGGCTATGATGAAGTTTTCTCGGTCCCCTAGGGAGCTATTGGTGAGACCTTTCGACATTTAACCTTCGGCAGCCAAGTCGTTGGTCACAGTAGGAATGACTTCTCTTCCTGCAGTGCTGCATTCTATGCATTTGTAGATGTCGGTGATACTGGTCACGCTGGGGGCGTCATTCTGGGCCTGGTTTTAAAACTTTTGTTGGTAATTGGGGAAGTACTAGTGGACCCTTAACTTGTAGCTATTATTTCTTGGATGTCGTGTTGTCGCATTCCTACGACGGTGATACTGACGAAGACTTTGAATGGTCTGGATGCCTGGCGAGAAGGTCATTCCGACTTTCTGAGAGGTAGACCTGTAATTTTATTCATGTGGATGTCAAATAGGTTCCGTATGGAGGTCCCACCTGAGTATCCTTTGTCGACGGTGCCAAACTTCTTCTCACGCCATTTCATCAGTATAGGTATGGGGACATCCAGAGCTGGGAAAATTGGTTCATGGAGCACGGGGCTCTGAGTCTACGTTGGTCAGTGCCTTGGTGGGGAGAGTTGTTTCCCATTCTAGAACTCAAAAATTACCAGTATGTTCGGTTAGTAGGCCTTCGATGTACCTCTTTTTACTTTCCCTGGCGACTTCTGTGCCAATTTGGTTGGGAACAAATTGTGCCACCTCAGACACTGAACTTCTTTCTTGTGGAGGACCTGACAGAGCATATGTACATGCAGCTTAGTTCTTTATGGGAGAATCTTAATCCGTCATCTCGTCCTTCTCAGTCTGTTGGGCGGGTCTGGCACGTCTTAGGGGACTACATGAAGTGGTTATGGAAAAAGGTAGTGGCCAAGGTGCAGGTTGTGGAGACTAGGCAAAGGTGGTTTGCCATTTCTGACACCATAGAGGGAGGTGTTGTGGTTTTCCCCAATAAAGTCCGGTCTTATCACTCTATGGAATGTCTATTGCACTCCATTCAGGCAAGGGAAGTTTGGGAACCCCAGAATGTAGGTGATGATGGGGATAATTCCTCTGGAAGCTGCGGGTAGGATGTGTGAAGCTTCTGTAATGGGTGTGGTTTCGTGTTTTGAAATACTTTGAGGGTTATTTTGAGAGTAGTGGACTTGCTTTTATTTTTGGTTTCAGGAAGGTAGGAGTAGTCTTGACAAGGGAAGTCGTTTAACTCCCTATGACAAGGGAAGATGAGAAGAGTCATAGCGTGCCGAGATTTTGGACTATGGGTAGAATTTCTTGAGACGGTCTAGGTTGACTAGATGCGTCATTTCTTCTCCATCAAGATCAGTGAACATAGCGACGCCACCTGATAGGATCTTCTTCGTGATGTAAGGGCCGCTCCAATTGGGCTTGAATTCCTTCTGGGGTCCCACATGGGCTCTATTATCTCTTTTCGGTCTAAATCCCCTTCTCGGACTCCACGATCATTGACTCTCTTGTTTAATGATCACGCTATATGGATATTGTATCCTTTTATTTAATATAGATATTTCAACCTCCTTTCGTCCAAGAGGGGCAGCTCATCGAGACGGCTTTGATGCCAATCTTCCTCGCTGACTTTGCCTTCTAGTATGACCCGCAACGAAGGGATTTCCAGCTCCAGGGGTAGGATTGCTTCCATGCTGTAGACTAAAGAGTAAGGGGTATCCCCAGTAGAGTTTTAAACTGAAGTATAGTATCCCCAGAGGGCGTAAAGGATCCTATCGGCCCAATCTCGATAACTCTCGATCATCTTATTGATGATGGCTTTAAGGTTTTTATTGGCTGCTTCTACTACCCCCATTAGTTTGAGGTCAGTATGGAGAATATTTGAGTCTATGAATACCATATTCATCGACCACTTTCGTAACTTCTGCCTCGAAGTGTAACCCATTATTGGACACCAACTCGTGCGGGACCCCATATCCATAGATGATGTTTTTCTTAATGAACTTGGCCACTTTCTTAGCATTCAAGGTTGTATATAACTCAGCTTAAACCCATTTGGTGAAGTAGTCAATGGCGACTAGGATAAACTAACGCCCATTGGACGCTTTGGGCATAACTTTCCCTATGATATCGATGCCCCATGTGGAGAACGACCAGGGAGAAGTCATGTTGTATAAATCCCGTGGAGGCAAGTGTTGTTGGTTGGAAAATTGCTGACATTTGAGGCATTTTCGAACGTAGGCTGTGCAATCCTAAACCATGGTAGTCCAATAGTAACCCTGTCGGACGATCTTATTGACGAGCATATGGCCATTAATGTGGGGTCCTCACTCTCTACTGTGGATTTTCTATATCATTTCTTCAATGTCAGCTCCTGCGATACAATGCAAATGGGTCCCATCGGAGTTTTTCTTAAACATTTCTTTATCACAAATAATATACTGGGCATCCAGTCTGCTGAGGGTTGCTCGATCTTTCTTGTCAGAACCATGGGGGTACCTACCATGCTTTAGGAGGCGTCAAATATCATAGTACCAGCAGTTGGTTATCTCAGGATCTTCCTTTGTGATGGCCTTAATGTGGTAGCAGTGGGTTGGTTTATCTTGCTTTTGGATAAGGAAAGGAGCTATGGTTATTACCTCGGGCATGTCAATTATGGAGGCTAAGGTATCAAGGGCATCGGCTAGTTATTCTTTATTCGGGGTAGGTAGTGGAAGGTGATTTCTTGAAATTAGGAAGCTAACTTTTTTAAGTGCGCATAGAAGGGTAAGAGTTTCTCATCCTTGACTTTTCATCTTCTGAGTACTTGACCGATGATGAGGGATGAATCCCCGTAGACATCGAGGTATCAAATTCCTTTCTTAAGGGCAACTTTTAGGCCTACCGTACATGCCTCGTATTCAGTCATGTTATTGGTGTAAGGAAAATCCAATTTGATGGCAATGGGACTGTGAGAGTCATCAGGGGGAATTAGGAGTATCCCAATGACATACCCTTTATTTTTGGCAGTGTCATCAAAGAAAATTTGCCATCAAAGATCTTCTTTGGATCTATAGAGGATATTCTCATCAGGGAATTCAAAAATCTGGAAGCTTCTTCTATAGGGTAGTTAGCAAGGTAATCAGACTTGGCCTTCCTTTTATGGATTTCTATGTGACATACACAATATCAAAATTGGCTAAAAGCATCAACCAGTGGGCCATTCATCTAGACAAAGAAGGTTTTTTAAGAAAGTACTTGATAGGATCCATTCGGGTTACAAGTTTGACGAGAAAGGCTATCATGTAGTGCCGTAGCTTTTGGGTGACCCAGACAAGGGTGACACGTGCTTTTTCCAAGGTTATGTTGTTAACTTTGTACCCGACTAACTTGTGTCTGGCGTAGTAGATGGCTCTCCCATATTGAGTTTCTTCGCGGTATTGGGCTAGAAATGCCCCAGCTGCTGTATCTGTTACGATTAGGTAAAGGAGTAGGGGAAGACCATGTTGTGGTGGCATGAGTATCGGAGGTCGGGTTAAGTATTGCTTTATTTCATCAAAGGCTTCTTGGAAAGATTCATTTCAGACTTTGGTCGAATCCTTTTGGAGGAGTTTGAAGATGGGCTCACAGATGGAAGTCAGCATACTGTAATTTTTTGAGGAATTCCCGAATTTCCTTCTCCGTTCGGGGTGGTGGCATCTCGAGTATGGCTTTCAACTTAGCAGGATCTGCTTCTATCCCTCTTTCACTAACCATGAATCCTAAGAGTTTTCCTTTGGTAACGGCGAAGACACATTTTTGTGGGTTAAGTTGCATCTGGTATTGTCGCAGTCGCTCGAAGAACTTCCGGAGGGCAGGAATATGACCCTCCCGAGTCTTGGACCTGATAATCATATCATCCACATATACCTCTACTTCCTTGTGTATGATATCATGCAAAATTGTTGTGACAGTCCTCTAGTAGGTAGCCCCTGTATTTTTTAGACCGAATGGCATAACGGTGTAACAAAAGGTTCCTCAAGGGGTGATGAATGTGGTTTTCTCTTGATGATATGGGTGCATCTTGATATAATTATATCCATAAAACCCATCTATGTATGACTTGAGAGCATGATTGTTCGCGTTATCCATAATCAAGTCGATATTGAGTAGCGGGTAATCGACCTCTGGAGAGGCCTTGTTCAAGTCTCGGTAGTCGACGCACATGAGAACTTTCCTTCCCGATTTCGGCACAAGTACGATATTGGCTACCCATATGGGATATTCTATCATACGAATGAAACCCACGTTCAACTATTTAACCACTTCTTCTTTAACTTTGAGCGACCATTCGGTGCAAAGCTTTCACAGTTTCTGTTTGACCGATTTGCATTCGGGGAGAGTGGGGATCTCATGCTGAGTTATCTCAGGGTCGATATCTAGCTTGTCTTCATAGGACCATGCGAAGATATCCATATATTATTGTAGAAATTCCTCGAGTTACGTGCGCTCATGCTCATTAAGGTTGGCCCCTATCATAATCTCGCGTAGTTGGCTACTAGAACCAAGATTAATAACAATAGTTTCATCTTCATTAACTTGAACGCGGTTATGTTGTTTATTATTCACCTTATTTATATCAATTAAGAATTGTTCATTTGCAAAATCATCATCAAGGATTTGATTAGAATCAAGACAAGTAATGTAAGGCACAACAAGATACTAAATCTTCATTTATTTCATTAATAGGAAAAACAGCATTGAGAACCTCATCAAAGGAGGTTTTGGGCTCAAGTATCCATTATTGTCTTTGTTCCAGCCCCAGTCCAGGCATGAGGTTCATGTTCTTGAACGTATGGATTACATTGACGTTTCCATGGGGGTTATATTCTGGACAAACCCTATCTTTGAAATCGTCCCCTGCTGGGAGTAGAAGTCGTTCAACCCAAAAACCTGACAGAAGCATATCATTTATCCCGTGATATATCTCTAGTGTTGGGTTACTAGTGCTTGCATTCTCGACATTGTCCTCATTACCCAAGATGTTGATGACCTGCCCATTGGCGAAGAACTTCAGTTTCTGATGAAGGGAAGAAGACATCCAGTTGATGATATGGAGCCATGGCAGTCCGAGCAGTAGATTGAAATAGGCTCGGATATCAATGACTTGGAATTCAATAACCGGATTTATAAGTACAGCCCTATTCCAAGCTTTATAGATCCCATTACCTCTCGATATGTATTATCATAGGCATGTACGGCGACTGAGGTTGGAGCAAGGTCACTCACTTTTTATCCCAAACAATTTAGGGTCCTCAATGGGAAAACATTAAGAATTGATCCATTATCGACAAGAGAGAGTGGGACAATTTTTCCCATGACTTCGACAGATATGTTGAGGGAATAATTATGGTCGGGACCAATCTTGGGGATATTTTCTTCGAAAAAAGAAAGCATTCTAGTAGAGGTCAAGGATCCGACTAGATTCACTACTTCTTTTGGCGTGGTTGAGGGAGAAACTATGGGTCTTATGAGTAGCTTGATCAGGGCATTTCGGTGTAGTTAGGAAGAGATAAAAATTCCCCATAAAGTGATGTTAGCTTGGGTTTTATTTAACTGATTGAGGATCTTGCTTTACTTTAGGGTCATTTTTGGCATAGGAAGATTCTCGACACCCTTTTCTTTGCAGTATCATCTAAACTGACTTCATCGGTCGGTTCCGCCCAATTTTCTGACTCTCGAGACCATTTTCGAGCTTCTAAGAACAACATACTGAATCCCTGAGAGTCGATGGTCATCTGGGGGAAATTTCATCCCAAACTCTAGGAGTTGGTTCAACACTTCTTATAGTTCCATGTCTTTACCTCCAGAATGGGTGCGAACAGCGATGCATGATCTAGTGAGGAATGATAAGGCCTGATAGGCAAAACTAGTAGGGTAGGTGTAAGAGAACGTATGGGCATATTTGGAGAGGTTTAGGGGAGTATATGACTGGTTATTTGTTTGGTATGATCTGGGCAGATGGGTTAAATTTTGAGTCTTCTTCTAGGAAAATGGCATTCGTATGATTCGGGAGTGTATTGTGGGTAGTGTTTGGTTTAGGATTGGATAGTGGGGAAATAACACCTCAGTCAATCAGGCCTTAGATCACATTTCGAAGCTGGAAGCACTGGCCGGTGGTATGGCCAATAGTTTGGTGAAAGTCACAATGGGCATCTGGCTTAAAATTTTTGGGAAGTGGGTTTGGTAATTGACGAGGGTCCAAGGGCTTGATAAGATTTCAGCTCAAGAGGGTCTGGTAAACTTTGGAGAGGGTATCGTGAAGCTAGGTGTATTCCTTTCAGACTGGGTTAGAGCGGCTTTATGGTGCCCATGAAGTGGCAGGCTGAGAGATGTTATTGATGGTGGAAACTACGGTATTGGCAGGTTTTCCAAACTTTCTAGGAGTCAACTGTCCAGATGTTTTCTTTGGTTCAACTTATGTTTTGGCCAGACCTTCTTCGATATCCATTCCTTCTTCTTGAAGGGATCGAAAATGATTGTAATACGATACTCACATCATTGCTTATACATGGGGTAAGAAGTTCTTCTTCACAATGCTGACTTGCTCCTCTTCGAAAGGTCGATTGGTCATGGTAGCTGATTTCTCTCTCCACCTTGTTATGAAGTTACTGATTGACTCCCTGGGATTTTACTTGAGCAACTCTAAATAACGGTGGGTAACCTATAACTCTTCATTATTCTCGTATTGTGATATGAACTCGCGAGCAACATCTTCCCAAAAGAGAATTTTGGACTCTTCAAGAGATAAGAACCAACGGAGAGAGCTATCCTTCAAGGTCTGTTGGAACATTTGGATCAGTATTTCCTCGGAGGCCCTTAGAAGAGTCATGGCTTGGTGATAACTACGAAGATAAATAATTGGAGGTCCACTACCTTCGAATTTCTCAATGTTGGGCATGTTGAACTTTTTTGGTAACCTGACTTTAGGATAAGGAGACATGCGGGTGTAGTCCATGTAATTTCAGAGAGTCTGACTTGGTCAAATTTCTTGGTCAACATCTTGAGGTATTCTTAACTTTTTTCAATTCTTCCTGCTTCGAATAAATGGAAACGGGTAAGTTAACCCCTGGCTGGGCAAGGTTCAGCATAGGGAACTGGGCTGGCGGTGGCCCATTATCAAGAGGAACATGTGGAGCATGTTGGTATTCCTCGAGAACCCAAATAGGCTCGGGTGTAGGCAGACCCATAGCATGAGGGCAGAGGAACTTTGGCCCTTTAGGAATAGGGATTCATTTTCATTGTATCTCATGAACTTCGATTTAAAAGTTGTCAATCTTGGAAATAAGTTGAGCTAGAACTATTAACAAATCCGATTGCACATTCGGTATTTTATCTATACGCTCCATAGAAAGTGGATGAATTCTGAACTCGGAGGAACTGGGGGTTTGACGGAGCTTCGGGACTATTCGACTGAAGATCGAAGTCAATAGGGAGCATGGCCAAGGGTATGCGATCAACCTGAGAAGGAGAAAAATTAGGATTTAATTTTGGAAAGGAAAAAAGGGAAAACTGTTATTTTGAAAATGAGGGAAAACGTTTTTGACATTTTGGAAAACATGAAGGCAAAATGTTTTGGACACGGGGAAAGAAGAATATTTTAGGCACAGTCCAAATAAAAAATGACAAGGTTAGTGTTGTCTACTATGTTACAAATGCTTTCGCTCCTAAAGCAAAGAACCAGATTTTAAGAGAGGCCACCGTTGCCAATGACATTAGAAAATGTAGGGTAACATTCCTCATCGTGTATACACTTGTACACATTGTGATAGGAAATGTCACCTTAAGAAGATTGGTTATTGTTGATACCAAAATTAGTATGCTGATATGGACAAATAATAAGAAGACACGTGTCAATCTACGAGGCACAATAGCAACGAGGAAGATCATTCCCTCGACCAACATACTCACTCCGAGCAACAGGTATACTCCGAGGAACTCCAGTCTTCCGAGGAACACCAACCTTCCGAGGAACTCTTATCCTCCGAGGAACTCCAATGCTCCGAGGAACTTTTGGACGACGAGCAACTAAGGTGGTTCGAGCTGCATCTCGACCACAGCATTAATTGCCAGATAATCAACAGTTCAACTATGCATTGAATGCTTATCATCTTGACGCACACGTTTGAAGAGCATTAAATGAATTACCCTTTCATATGTGTATCATTTAATGTAACACCCTTTCATGTACAGCCTAAGGGCTATAAATACCTTGTATCACCCTCATTCAAGGGGACCGGAATTTCTTGATAGCACTTGTAATCGAGAATTTCCAAACACTCAGCAATAACATAACAGTGGACGTAGGCCATTCATATAAGGCTGAACCACTTTAAAATCTTTTGTCTCATTTATTTATCTGTGATTAAATAATTAGAGTAATCTAATTTTTTACATCAACAGATTGGCGCCGTCTGTGGGAACGATTGTTATTATCGTTTTTCACCAAAAATCATTCATCATCAATGGCAGATAATCCGGAATCCAGCAATCGAAACGCTGGAAATCCTTCAAATCCTTCTGCACCTCCAGATCTGGCTGGGATTATGACGAATCTGGCTCAAGGACAAATCACCATGCAAGAAACAATGAGGCAACTCATACAAACCCTTCATAGCGGTGCACCTGCACGTTCAGGACAGCGAAGTGGTCAGAGGAAAACTTATTTACTTTCTTCACGATCCAGGCATACTGAGTCATATCGTAATGAGGAGTCTGATGATTTCTCTTATCAACCTGGGCGAACTTCGTCAATAAGGGCTACAGATACTGATCAACGTATCACTCTCTCTCCAGAAAGACCCAGTGCCTTAGAAAGACTGAGTAGGGTGTCTCCTTTCAGTCGACTAGGCCCTAGGAGGAATAGGAGTCCACCTAAGACCATGTCGAGGAGTTTTCGACAACCATCAGATCTAAGAGAAGGATCAGCACAATCACGACCAGTTGCTCGTCAAGATAGATCTCAGGAGGCTACTTCAGAACGATCTATTGCTCGAACCAATAGGCCCGAGGAAGGAAATGAAGCGTGGAAAGGATCCCTTCAGCGGTTGGAGGATAGATTGGGAGAAATGGCTAAGGCGAAGAATCCCCTACAACGAACTTTTGTTCAAGGAACACCTTTTGTCCAGGCCACTATGAATTTTCCTACACCGTCAAAGTTTAAAGCACCAGTAGTGACCCCCAAATATGATGGAAAGACAGATCCTGTTCTTCATATAGAGCAATATCAAGCTGTCGCTGATATCTATGCTGTCCCCGACGAGATGAGATGCAGAGCATTCTCAGGAACTCTTACTGGAGCTGCCCAGATATGGTACAACAATCTTCCTCGGGGTAAGATTTCAACTTTCTTTCAGTTGGCCGAGTTGTTCATCGACAATTTCTGTTTTGGAGCAAAGACAGTAAAACGAGTAGCACACTTGTTAAGTGTTAGACAAAAATCTGGTGAGAGTACTAGAGATTACATAACTCGTTTCAATAACGAGAAGCTGGAAGTCATAGATTATGAGGAGAAGACAGCAATCACCGCCTTGATGAGTGGGTTGTTGCCTAATAAGTTGTATTACACTTTGGCGAAAGATCCACCTAAAACTATGTCAGAATTGATGGCAAAAGCGGCCAAAATCATGAATGCCGAGGAAGCTATGGCTGCAAAGAAGAATATGGATAAAGACACCAAGGTGGAAGTCGAAACGTCTTAAAATAAAGAGCATAAGGGAAATGGCGGTGACAAGCATTCCAGAAATAATAAGTCATCATGGGAAGTCCTGAAGAAATTCGATAATTATACTCCCTTGAAAATGGGTATTAATCATGTCTTTGAAGAAATCAAGAATAGCGAGGAGGTAAAGTGGCCGAAGAAACTGAGGTCAGACCCTGATGCGAGGAACAGGGATAAATATTGCGAGTTCCACAAAGATCATGGCCATATGACTAAAAATTGCATAGCTCTTCAGAACGAGATTGAAACACTCATCCGAAGAGGAAAGCTAGCAAAGTATGTTGATCGGGGAGGGGAAAGAAGAAATAATGATCGAACTAGAGAGAGATCTAGATCTCCTTGTCGAACAGAGGAGAAAAAGAAGAGAGGCCATAAAGATGATGTCGAGGATGACCTCGATCTTCCCAAGAAACCAAGGCAGCCAGAACGAGAGGTATTTTCCATACGTTTTGGGTCATTTGATTGTAATGTTATTACAGGAGGAGATACATGAGGAGGATATCTTACTGCAGAAAGAAAAGCTTACCTCGGAGAGGCACAAGCTTGCTCGTACATTCAGCGAATAAATTTGGCCGAGGAGGATCGTCCGAGGAAGGTAAACAAAGAGAAGCTGGTTATTGGCTTTTCGAAAAATGACCTGGCAGGTGTTCTTTACCCTCACGACGACCCTTTGGTGATCAAAATGAGGATGAAAGAAGTAGTGATTTCAAGGGTGCTGGTAGACAATGGCAGTTCGGCAGACATCATGTATTATTCATGCTTTGACATTTTAAATTTGAAATTATCTCAATTGGAACCTTATCACAGACCTCTTCTGGGTTTCGCTGGCGAGAAAGTTTTTCCACTTGGGACGATCAAGTTGGATATATTCATTGGAACTTGGCCTTCTTGTCGAACAGAGAGAATACGCTTCTTTGTGATGGATAAGAATGTGCAGTCATCCTACAACATCATCATGGGAAGAGTTGGTTTGAAGAAATTCGAAGCAGTACCATCTACAGTACATCAATGTTTAAAATTCCCAAAAAATTTCGGAGTGGTAGTGGTGAAAGGTGATCAAAAAGTAGTTCGATAATGCTACTATTCATCTGCCGAGCAAGAGGAGCTTGAAGAGTCAAGGAAAAAGACTACTACTTACCAGGTGGATGAAAGTACAGAAATTGAAACACTTGATCCAAGAGATGAATCCCAACTTGTAAAAGGACATGTGGTGGAATCTACAGAAAATGTTATTCTGGACGACGAATACCTTGAACGAACAACTCAGATAGGTTCGTCGTTGGATGCTTCAATAAAACAGGAGTTGATAACTTTCTTGAGAAACAGAAAGAAAACTTTTGCGTGGAGTCATGAAGACATGCCAGGAATAGATCCAAACTTCTTATGTCATGAGCTCAATGTGAATAAGGAGATCAAGCCTGTAAAGTAGAGAAGAAGGGTATTTATCCCCGAGAAGAATCAAGCTATTCAAGAGGAGGTCGACAAGCTCCAGAAAGCCCAATTCATTGAAGATGTGAAGTATCCAGACTGGTTGGCAAACGTGGTGATGGTAAAGAAGAAAAAAAATAAATGGAGAATGTGTGTTGATTTCACTGATCTCAACAAGGCCTGCCCAAAGGATCACTTCCCATTGCCCAGAATTGACCAACTAGTGGATGCTACCTCGGGGCACGAGCTGCTCAGCTTCATGGATGCTTACTCTGGTTACAACCAGATCAAAATGAAACCTGAAGACAGGTAAAGCACTTCTTTTATTACCCCTAGGGGAACTTATTGTTATAATGTTATTCCTTTTGGTTTGAAAAATGCAGGAGCGACATATCAACGACTGATGAACAAGGTTTTTGCCGAACAAATCAGTTGCAACATGGAAGTCTATGTCGATGATATGCTGACGAAGAGCAAGAAAGCTATTGAGCATCTAGTTGACTTAGGTCAGACCTTTGATCAACTGGATAAATACCAGATGAAGCTCAACCCGACGAAGTGCACCTTTGGAGTACGAGAAGGAATGTTCCTCGGGTACATCGTCAACCAGCGAGGCATTGAGGCAAATCCAGCAAAGATCAAAGCTCTTTTAGGGTTGCGATCTCCAACGACGAAGAAAGAAGTGCAGAGTCTTACAGGACGAGTTGCAGCGCTCAATAGATTTGTATCTCAAGCAACTGATAGGTGCCTTCCATTCTTCAAAACACTCCGAAAAACTTTCGAGTGGAATGATGAATGTGAAAAAGCCTTTCAAGACTTGAAGAAATATCTGGGAACACCGCCACTGCTGTCCAGACCAGTGATGGGAGAAAAGTTATACTTATACCTGGCAGTATCAGAGAATGCAGTCAGCTCGGCATTGATCAGATTGGAGAATGGAGTCCAGAAGCCAATTTATTACACAAGTAAGGCTTTCCGAGGTGCAGAGATCAGGTACCCAAAGTTGGAAAAATTGGCATTGGCATTAATTGAAGCAAGTAGAAGAATGAGGCCTTATTTCCAGGCCCATACCATCGTCGTATACACCGACATGCCATTGAGACAAGCTCTTCATAAGCCAGAAAAATCAGGAAGACTGATGTATTGGCAATAGAGCTTGGTGAATATGATATTGTATATGAACCCAGATCGTCATTAAAAGGGCAGGCTGTAGCAGACTTTATAGCAGAATTTACATATCCTGATACCCCCGAGGAGCAAAAGTTTCTCGCTAACCAACCTGTGGATGTTACAGGATCAACAGACATGAGTTCAGATCAACTCCGGTTGGTAAAAGGTCTTGTGGATGTAGAAAGATCATCAAATTCAAACCCAGACCAACTCCGATTGGTAAAAGGGCAAGAAGAGATGGTCGACGAAGAACAAAAAATACCAGGGGAGGATGAAAGGAAACATCAGATATTTCACCGAGGAACTCTGTCAGAAAATAAATTTGAAGACGAGTTACCTACATGGAGATTATATGTAGATGGGTCATCTTACACAATAGGTTGTGGGGTAGGGATTGTTTTGAACACCCCAGACGAGATTGACGTGGAATATGCCTTACGATTCCAATTCAAAGCTTCCAATAATGAGGCTGAGTATGAAGCCTTGATAGCAGGTCTTAATTTAGCAAAGATTATGGAAGCGCAACAAGTGATGGTATTCAGTGATTCTCAATTAATTGTGAATCAGATGATGGGAACGTATGCAGTTAAAGGAGAATTAATGGTCAAGTATCATGCAAAGGCGATGGAGTTGTTGGCAGAATTTGAGGCCATTCAGTTGATCAGAATACCAAGAATGGAGAATGCACTAGCCCGACTAGCATCAGCTACTCGTATAGAGTTGCGAAGAACGATACCAATTGAGGTGTTAGAAAGTCGAAGCATAGATGAAGGCCTGACGATGAATGTTATTTCCCTTGATTTAAGACCATCTTGGATGGATCCCATCAGGGCATATGTCGAGGAAGGAGAATTAGCGGAGGATAAGATCGCTGCCAAGAAATTGAAGTTTAAAGTTGCTCGGTATGTACTAACTAATGGTGTTTTGTATAGACGAGGAATTATGGCAGGTTTGCAAAGATGTGTACATCCCTCCGAGGTGAAAGAATTGATTAAAGAGATCCATGAAGGGTCTTGTGGAGCCCATGTAGCAGGGCGGACACTGTTGCAAAGGGTGATGACGCAGGGATACTACTGGCCAACGATGAGGGCTGATTGTATAGCTTATGCTAAGAGATGTGATAAATGCCAACATTTTTCTTCCGTCCGACGAACTCCACAAGCATTGTTGACACCCATAACTTCCCCTTGGCCTTTTTCCATGTGGAGAATTATTTTGGTTGGACCACTGCCAACAACCCGGGAAGATTCAAGTACCTCGTCATCGTAGTGGATTATTTTACTAAGTGGGTAGAAGTTGAGCCTCTGATTGATATGACATACGAGAAGGTGTACCAATTCGTTTGGAAGAATATCATCTGCCGATATGGTCTCCCTCATGCCTTCATCACAGACCATGGAACACAGTTTGATAACGAGGAGTTTGTCGCCTATTGTCATCAGTCAAACATTTTGAAGGTTCATTCAGCACCAGGCCATCCTCAAAGCAATGGACAGACTGAAGTGACGAACAGAATATTATTAAATGGTTTGAAGAAGAGGTTAAGTGAGGCTAAAGCTAATTGGATTAATGAGCTACAATCAGTATTGTGGGCTTACCGAACAACTCCCCGAGCAGCAACTGGAGAATCACCATATATGCTGGCGTTTGGAAGTGAGGCTGTAATACCTGCTGAGTTGGGTCTCCCAACACACAGAGTGCTGAATTTCAATTCCCCAGTCAGTGACTTAATGAGAAGATTAGATTTGGACATGCTCGAGGAGGTTAGAGAAGAAGCAGCCATTAGGAATGCTGCATATCAACAACGAACAGCTCTATTCTACAACAAGAGGGTGAAGAAATGCGATTTAAAAGAAGGAGATTACGTGCTAAAGAAGGTCATTCAGAAGCACAATAAATTGGAAGAAAATTGGCATGGACCTTACCGAGTTACAGAAGTTGTTCGACCAGGAACTTACCGAATAGCAACTCTAGAAGGAGAGGAATTCAAGAATGCATGGAATGTTGAGCACCTACGCAAGTATTATCAGTAATGTAAAATGTAAAGCAGTTCTATCAATATGAATAAAACGATGATGTTTCACCATCTTATCTCCTTTTATTGAAAGTTTTTCGGGGAATACTAGTGTACAACACTACGCTGCTCGACAGCAAAAAGAAGACGATAGTTCAAAGCCACGACCAACTCCGATTGGTAAAAGGGCGAGAACAAACTATACTCCTTTGGTTAGGAGTCATACACTAGCGTGACCAACTCCGGTTGGTAAAATAACTAGTGGACACTGATAGTTCAAACCCACGACCAACTCCGATTGGTAAAAGGGCGAGAACAAACTATACTTCTTTGGTTAGGAGGCATACACTAGCGTGACCAACTCCGGTTGGTAAAATAACTAGTAGACACTGATAGTTCAAACCCACGACCAACTCCGGTTGGTAAAAGGGAGAGAACAAACTATACTCCTTTGGTTAGGAGGTATACACTAGCGTGACCAACTCCGGTTGGTAAAATAACTAGTGGACACTAATAGTTCAAACCCATGACCAACTCCGGTTGGTAAAAGGGCGAGAACAAACTATACTCCTTTGGTTAGGAGGCATACACTAGCGTGACCAACTCCGGTTGGTAAAATAACTAGTGGACACTGATAGTTCAAACCCACGAACAACTCCGGTTGGTAAAAGGGCGAGAACAAACTATACTCCTTTGGTTAGGAGGCATACACTAGCGTGACCAACTCCGGTTGGTAAAATAACTAGTGGACACTGATAGTTCGAACTCAGACCAACTCCGGTGGGTAAAAGAGCGAGAACATGTGATTCCTAAAAATGCCAATTTCGGTTGGTTAAGAAACAAAATATGCCAACTTATGTTGGTCGGAAGGTAAAACTATTCCAGAAAATACAAAATATTCCAAACTGAACCAAGTATGGTTGGTCGGGATCAAAATCCACTAACTGTAGTTGGTCGACGAGGATAAAATTATCGACCTTGGTTGTTCGGACACATTTTATGAAAAAATTTACCAAGTATGGTTAGTCGGGGATAAAAAATCTCACTAACTATAATTGGTCGACGAGCACAATTTAACAACCTTAGTTGGTTGGAAAAATTTTAAACATTTTTATACTCATTACTTTATTATTAAGTGATCGAGCAACATTACTGATACTTGTAACTTTTTATTACTAGATTGGTCGATGAACCACAAAGTATTGTTATGCAATCACAAATATAAAATTGTTAGACAAGTACAAAACAATAGCAATACAGATTTGCAAACAGAAAATGAAAGTCTTTCATTAAAATTCATAACGAATTACAAATTACATGTATACTAACTATTACATTGAGATCCCTACTCTATTGGTTTCTTTCCCTCAGCTTTTGAAATAGGTTCCTCGCCAGCAGGTGGATCATTTAAAGTCTGAGGAGAATTAATAAAATTCAAGTCCTTCAGCACTCAGACATTCATTATTGAAGGTGTGTCCAATAGATGCTCGGGACGAGATACCTCGATCTGAGAATGAAGATTGTAGTCACCGAGGTATTGTGCAATTAAGCTCCGAGGAATGGCACGAGCTGGGATCCATTCCTTGTCCAAATTGAACGGTGTCACGGGCAAGTCAAGTACCCCAGGGTCATAATAGTCCCACAAGTAATGTCCCTGTTCAAGTTTCAACACGCATAAGGCATTCAACCAGCCTTGTTTATAGCCCTCATTAGTGGCATTCTGGATACGAGCATCTAAATGGAATAGTGCCTCGTTGTACCCAGCCATCCAAAATTCCCTGGGCTGCTTATGGAATTGGAAAAATAGTCTCTCCAACTGCTCGTGAAGGTTTTTTGCAAAAATGTCCTTATTCTCTAAAGCAGACTTCGTCGCAGTAAGTTGATCCTCCAAAGTTAGGATTTTCTTGGACATTTCAGAAAAAGCCCGATCTTTTCCATTCAATTGGTACGCTTGAGTTTCCAATGCTGACAGAATACGAGCTTCTTCAATACTACGAGGAGTTCTTGATCGACCCCGAGAAGGTGGAGTACTTCGTTCCTCGACAACATCCTGGGCAACTCTTCCTCGCCCACGAGAACCTCTTCCTCATCCCCAAGTAGAAGTAAAAGTACCAGATCTTCTCAGGATATCCAACTCTTTCCTTAATTTGGCATTCTCAACCTCTAAGAAGGAAAATCCCTCATCGGTCACTGGGATTACCTCTGTTGAAGAAGAGGCTCCAGACTTATATTGTGTTAGCTCTTTCTGTAAATTATTATTCTCTTGCTCCAATAGTTCAGCAATTTGTCTACAAGCTTCAACTTCTCCCTTTAGGTTCCTCTCCCTGACATCATACCCAGTAAGGAGTTTGTTGTAGCCCTTCTCGGCAGAAAGCTGTTGATATTTCTTTTCATACCCCTCATGTAACAAGGCATTTGACTCCTTGTACTGAGTCTGAAGATCTTCTAGAGTATATTGAAGCTCCTCGATCATATCATAGTAAGCTACGTTATTGGCCACAGCTCGATCAAGTAAGCCCTTCGGGTATTGATAAGCTTCTACTGCCTGCTCTGAAGCACCATGGCCAAGGATGTCGGAAACTTCTGATGCACTTAGGTCTGTGTGACCAGCTTTATAATATTCATGGCATTGCTGCATCAACTTTGTGTCATTAGCAGACAGAAGATCCATCCTGGCCAGAAACTAACAGAGAAAGAAAAAGAAGATCAAGACAGAGTACAGATAGAGAAGAGGCAATCATATGGAAGAAAAGAACTCAAATTTTATTAGATCATAAGGCAAAGTTACAAAGATTTGGGATACAAAGTACAAGTAAAAAGAAAAACAGAAAGAGAATACCGAACAACTTCACACCTTTTCCTTGTCTCCCAAGACTTTCTCGGGAGGCTGGGACGAGGAGCTTGGTTGCTCGGTGGAAATAATGAGTTGGTCGGCGGGAGCTGGAACTTGTTCTGGAGGAGCTGGCATAGATGAAAGCTCCTCGTCAGTAGGCTGGGTAAGGATGAGATCTCCCACTACCAGTGAAGATTCTTCTGAGGCAGCTTCGTCCTCTTCTTCATCCTCGATGGCTGGGGGGAGGACCAGGGAGATGCTGTTGAAATAACTCGGAGTCCTCGCTCACCTTCAATTCTTGCAAAGCAGCAACCCAGCCATCTCGAAAGTATTTCAAACTTTCATATTGCACCTGAGTCATCATGGCAGCTACTCCCTTGTTCCACCCTTTGTCCCAACCTGTGTTGAAAGAATTCTTTATTGCCATCTTTCCTTTCATTTTCTCCGAGGAGAGCTTCTCGGATAGAAGATCCTCGAAGGCTTTCAGCTTGGCCTCCAACTCCTCCTTCTGACGATTTGCTTCGTGCAGAAGGGTCGGCTCTTCCTCAGCTGATTTTAGCTTATTTTCAAGCTCCCCGAAGGTAGTGAGCTTCTCGGTGTATTTCTTATTCTCTCTTTCCAAGTCCTTCACTTTATTTCCCAAATGCACCTTATCTGCTTCAGATGCAGCCAATTTCTTCTCCCATTCACCTTTATCCTCGTCGTACTTTTGACGGGATTCCTTCAGAGATTGGTCCAAACCCTGGAATGCATCCTCTACTCCAGACGAGGAGCTTGAAGCCTTGAGTGCTTCATCTTTCTTCACAATGGTGTTAAAGCAACTCACCAGCTGAAAAAAGAAGGTAGTGATGAGTTAGTGTCGAGATACATATATTGATAGAAGGAAAGAAGAATTCAAGATAAGAAGAAACTTACTGAAGCAATGTGAGGAGTAGCTAGGGACGTCGGCATATCCTTAGACATGTTTTCCTCGATGCCTTGGACTTCAGGAATAGTCCAAGTCTTTACCGAGCTCATTGCAGAGCTCGGGGGAATAATGGTTGGAACACCACCTCCACTAGCTTGGAGCTTGGGAATGACTTCAGAAAAACTAACCGAGGAGGACTTCTTTAATCTCCTCGGTGTCTTCTCAACAACCTCAACCAAAGAAGAACTTTTGGTTGGAGAGATAGTGATTACTTCCACAGGCACATCCTTCTGTACAGGAGCCACTGGGGGCTTCTCGGTGGCCTTCTGAGGAGCAACAGAAGGGGAAACATCCACTTTCTTTGTCCCCTTTGGGACATCAGCTTTATTTCTCTTTCCATCTCCAGCAGAGGAGGTCTCTTCAAAGAGAGAAGGAACTCTTCTCTTACCCATCTTCTGACTCAAAGGAATGTGAGAGTCTGGTGAAGAGTCTTCAGAAGCTGGCAATGGTTCGCTAATGCTAACCACAGGACGAGCAGTAAAGGAGGACGTATAGCTCCTGTACTGCAGCAAGTATGAAGCAGACCTAACGTGCTCGTCTTCAACCTTCCGATGCAAACTCCAGATATGTTTTAAATGCTTGATATTAATTTCTATTTCTTTTGGAGTTTTTCTCTTGCTGTCAACTGCAAACAAAAACATAGTGAAATATCAGTCATACATTTTGTCAAACACAATGAAATCATAATTTAAAAAAACAAAATAAGATGAAAATAACCTATCCCATTGCCATATGGGGGGCATCTGGGGCCCTCATATACTGCATCTCCAACCAAAGGGGCATGTTGCCAATTTTTTATAACTACTCCATGTTCAAAATAATCCATGTTAGCATCAGGGAGGTTCACTACTAGAGCCCTATTCAAAAATCTAGTTTTTAAATAATAAACATTGTCTAAAACAGCCCATCTATAACAGTACATAATCTCAGGAATTCCTATACGAGTTCCATGAGTTTGATTTAACCTATACACCCCATTAACTATTCTCCATGTGTTGGGGGCTATTTTTGCAGGGACAACATCGAAATACTGACAGAACTCTAAACACAAAGGGTTTGGTGGAAAATAAAATCCACATTCAGCAATAAAGAGGCTAGGGAACCAATGTCCCTCAGCCAAATCAAAATAACTTGAAGGCTCAGAAAGACTTTCCAAAGTTACCCAAGAAGGAATAGAAAAGTCAGAACGGAATTTCTCAAGAGATTCGATAATATAAACCATGGTGAATAAAAAGAAATGAAGTAGAAGGAAGAAAATCTTACAGGAAAAAGGAGATCTGTTGATAAACAAACGAAGAAAGGGATGAACGCACAGAAGAGAGAAAGGCTATAGAAAACTCGAAAGCAGAAATTGAAAAGGTAGAAGATGATGGGATTGCCTCTGAGGCTTAAATACTTTGCCTTGGGAAACGGCGAAAGAAATGATTACAAAAAAGAAACTATTACTCTACCGGCGGATAAAAGGACAAAAAGGGCACGAAGATCGAAGTGCTTATAAAAATACAAAAAGGCGGATTCTGCGAATTTAGAAGGAAATCCAAATACGAAGAAAAGGCTCCTAAAACCCAGGAAGGTCATTTAATATTGCCATATATCGAGAAAGAATGTTCCATACTCCTCAAAGTTCAAAATATGAAACATTGGGGGCTTCTGTTGATACCAAAATTAGTATGCTGATATGGACAAATAATAAGAAGACACGTGTCAATCTACGAGGCACAATAGCAACGAGGAAGATCATTCCCTCGACCAACATACTCACTTCGAGCAACAGGTATACTATGAGGAACTCCAGTCTTCCGAGGAACTCTTATCCTCCGAGGAACTCCAATGCTCCAAGGAACTTTTGGACGACGAGCAACTAAGGCGGTTCGAGCTGCATCTCGACCACAGCATTAATTGCCAGATAATCAATAATTCAACTATGTATTGAATGCTTATCATCTTGACGCACACGTTTGAAGAGCATTAAATGAATTACCCTTTCATATGTGTATCATTTAATGTAACACCCTTTCATGTACAGCCTAAGGGTTATAAATACCTTGTATCACCCTCATTCAAGGGGACTGGAATTTCTTGATAGCACTTGTAATCGAGAATTTCCAAACACTCAGCAATAACATAACAGTGGACGTAGGCCATTCATATAAGGCTGAACCACTTTAAAATCTTTTATCTCATTTATTTATCTGTGATTAAATAATTAGAGTAATCTAATTTTTTACATCAACAATCATCATCAAGGATTTGATTAGAATAAAGACAATTAATGTAAGGCATAACAAGATACTAAAAATCTTCATTTATTTCATTGATAGGAAAAACAACATTGAGAACCTCATCAAAGGAGGTTTTGGGCTCAAGTATCCATTATTGTCTTTGTTCCAGCCCCAGTCCAGGCATGAAGTTCATGTTCTTGAACGTATGGATTACATTGACGTTTCCATGGGGGTTATATTCTGGACAAACCCTATCTTTGAAATCGTCCCCTGCTGGGAGTAGAAGTCGTTCAACCCAAAAACCTGACAGAAGCATATCATTTATCCCGTGATATATCTCTAGTGTTGGGTTACTAGTGCTTGCATTCTCGACATTGTCCTCATTACCCAAGATGTTGATGACCTGCCCATTGGCGAAGAACTTCAGTTTCTGATGAAGGGAAGAAGACATCCAGTTGATGATATGGAGCCATGGCAGTCCGAGCAGTAGATTGAAATAGGCTCGGATATCAATGACTTGGAATTCAATAACCAGATTTATAAGTACAGCCATATTCCAAGCTTTATAGATCCCATTACCTCTCGATATGTATTATCATAGGCATGTACGGCGACTGAGTTTGGAGCAAGGTCACTCACTTTTTATCCCAAACAATTAAGGGTCCTCAATGGGAAAACATTAAGAATTGATCCATTATCGACAAGAGAGAGTGGGACAATTTTTCCCATGACTTCGACAGATATGTTGAGGGAATAATTATGGTCGGGACCAATCTTGGGATTTTTTCTTCGAAAAAAGAAAGCATTCTAGTAGAGGTCAAGGATCCGACTAGATTCACTACTTCTTCTGGCGTGGTTGAGGGAGAAACTATGGGTCTTATGAGTAGCTTGATCAGGGCATTTCGGTGTAGTTAGGAAGAGATAAAAATTCCCCATAAAGTGATGTTAGTTTGGGTTTTATTTAACTGATTGAGGATCTTGCTTTACTTGAGGGTCATTTTTGGCATAGGAAGATTCTCGACACCCTTTTCTTTGCAGTATCATCTAAACTGACTTCATCGGTCGGTTCCGCCCAATTTTCTGACTCTCGAGACCATTTTCGAGCTTCTAAGAACAACATACTGAATCCCTGAGAGTCGATGGTCATCTGGGGGAAATTTCATCCCAAACTCTAGGAGTTGGTTCAACACTTCTTATAGTTCCATGTCTTTACCTCCAGAATGGGTGCGAACAGCGATGCATGATCTAGTGAGGAATGATAAGGCCTGATAGGCAAAACTAGTAGGGTAGGTGTAAGAGAACGTATGGGCATATTTGGAGAGGTTTAGGGGAGTATATGACTGGTTATTTGTTTGGTATGATCTGGGCAGATGGGTTAAATTTTGAGTCTTCTTCTAGGAAAATGGCATTCGTATGATTCGGGAGTGTATTGTGGGTAGTGTTTGGTTTAGGATTGGATAGTGGGGAAATAACACCTCAGTCAATCAGGCCTTAGATCACATTTCGAAGCTGGAAGCACTGGCCGGTGGTATGGCCAATAGTTTGGTGAAAGTCACAATGGGCATCTGGCTTAAAATTTTTGGGAAGTGGGTTTGGTAATTGACGAGGGTCCAAGGGCTTGATAAGATTTCAGCTCAAGAGGGTCTGGTAAACTTTGGAGAGGGTATCGTGAAGCTAGGTGTATTCCTTTCAGACTGGGTTAGAGCGGCTTTATGGTGCCCATGAAGTGGCAGGCTGAGAGATGTTATTGATGGTGGAAACTACGGTATTGGCAGGTTTTCCAAACTTTCTAGGAGTCAACTGTCCAGATGTTTTCTTTGGTTCAACTTATGTTTTGGCCAGACCTTCTTCGATATCCATTCCTTCTTCTTGAAGGGATCGAAAATGATTGTAATACGGTACTCACATCATTGCTTATACATGGGGTAAGAAGTTCTTCTTCACAATGCTGACTTGCTCCTCTTCGAAAGGTCAATTGGTCATGGTAGCTGATTTCTCTCTCCACCTTGTTATGAAGTTACTGATTGACACCCTGGGATTTTACTTGAGCAACTCTAAATAACGGTGGGTAACCTATAACTCTTCATTATTCTCGTATTGTGATATGAACTCGCGAGCAACATCTTCCCAAAAGAGAATTTTGGACTCTTCAAGAGATAAGAACCAACGGAGAGAGCTATCCTTTAAGGTCTGTTTGAACATTTGGATCAGTATTTCCTCGAAGGCCCTTAGAAGAGTCATGGCTTGGTGATAACTACGAAGATAAATAATTGAAGGTCCACTACCTTCGAATTTCTCAATGTTGGGCATGTTGAACTTTTTCGGTAACCTGACTTTAGGATAAGGAGACATGCGGGTGTAGTCCATGTAATTTTAGAGAGTCTGACTTGGTCAAATTTCTTGGTCAACATCTTGAGGTATTCTTAACTTTGTTCAATTCTACCTCCTTCGGATAAATGGAAACGGGTAAGTTAACCCCTGGCTGGGCAAGGTTCAGCATAGGGAACTGGGTTGGCGGTGGCCCATTATCAAGAGGAACATGTGGAGCATGTTGGTATTCCTCGAGAACCCAAATAGGCTTGGGTGTAGGCAGACCCATAGCATGAGGGCAGAGGACCTTTGGCCCTTTAGGAATAGGGATGCATTTTCAATGTATCTCATGAACTTCGATTTAAAAGTTGTCAATCTTGGCAATAAGTTGAGCTAGAACTGTTAACAAATCCGACTGCACATTCAGTATTTGATCTATACTCTCCATAGAAAGTGGATGAATTCCAAACTCGGAGGAACTGGGGGTTTGACGGATCTTCGGGACTGTTCGACTGAAGATCAAAGTCAATAGGGAGCATGGCCAAGGGTATGCGATCAACCTGAGAAGGAGAAAAATTGGATTTAATTTTGGAAAGGAAAAAAGGGAAAACTGTTATTTTGAAAATGAGGGAAAACGTTTTTGACATTTTGGAAAACATGAAGGCAAAATGTTTTGGACATGGGGAAAGAAGAATATTTTTGGAACGAGAAAAAGGGGAAAATATTTTTAGTATTTTTGATAAAAGAGGAAAAATGTTTTTGGACACTTTTTGGAAAAAGAAAGAAGGAAAAGAGAGAGACGGGCCTCAACATGATTATTATTATGTTTATTAGGTTCTCACTTATTAGGTTTACCTAAATGGAAAAAGATAAATGCCAGATGGGACCCGAGCTTGGAAAAAATTGGGTTTGAAAAATATGTAAAAACTATAGTTGGACTTGTTACCAGGCTCGTGGGCAGGGTCTCATTTTAAAAGTTGCGTAAAAATTTGGGCGGCATACCGACCCGACATTTTAGCAGAGGTTCAGGTTGAAATCTTCAAACTAAATATGCGTGCCCTAGGTTTGACACCTATATGTGGGTATACAGTTGTTGGGTTAATTGGAAGGTGTCCCCCCTTTGGCATGACTCCCACAATATACGTCTTGCTTTCGAGGGAAATCGGTACATGTGGATAAGCCATTTGATATACCCGAGTGTACGTGAATTGCCTCACATATACCTCATGAGGAAAGTACGTGTAAGGGAGAATTCGATATACTCGACATAAGTGAACGCGTTCCCTATGATATACCTCTCGTCATGCCTTCGGTCAAGCAGTACGATGCGAGGGGAACCATTTGATATACGTAAAAGGTGCTTGGCCATTGGAAAGTGAGAGTCATATCTCTTAGGCAAACTGCGACTTTCCAAAGTAGAACCCATCACGAAGTGACTCCCCAGCTACGGGACAAAATTTGGTCAATAGCAATGCTCTTCAGTGATGTAGTGTGTAACATGCATGATTCTTTATTAGTATCTTATGGAGAGAGTATTTTTTATGATCACCACGCCAAGCAGTGGGATAATGTAAAAGTAAGAAAATTTACGCTAAGCATGGATATGTGAGAGTGAGTGGTGTGTAATTATCTATAAGTGAGTGCGTGGTAGTGAACCTGAGCATGGATCAACTACGAGTGGTGTGTGATAAGTGTAAGTGAGTATGGATATATACAAGTGCGATATATGGAGGTATGTGTTAGTGACACCTAAGCATAGATTTATACGTAGTGCGGGAAACATAGGGATGTAGGTGCACGTGGTGTGAAGTGTACATGGAGAATTTCTACAAGTGTGAGAGTGAGTAGTGATACAAGCATGGGGTATATATGTGCAAGACTTAATAGAGGAGAGAAAAGGGTACATACAGGTAGGTACATACGCAAATAAGAAAACAAAACACCCATGTAAATAGAGTCTAAACCTCTTATGAAAAAGTCCCCAGCTAAGATCCCACTGTGTACATCCCGATTCGGAGCCATGGTATGCGGATCGGAGAGGTCTCGCATCCCACTCGGGGGCGCTTCAGTCGTCGTCGGTGTGGGGTAAATGTAAGGAGATAGAGTCGCCAGTCTATTTTGCTCAAAAAAAGAAAAAAGAACATGTTGCCACCTCTAGACGACGGCATCAAAGATAAACTGATGCATACGAAATAAATTGTTCAAAGGTTCGGGGATAAGTTACGGAATGGGAATGTAAACTTGAATAAAAATTCACATGGAGGAACTTCACTGATTTCGAGAGAATGCCGCTCAGATCAGTGATACTGATGGATCTGAGCTCTTGGTCTGCCTGGTAGTGAGTTTATTCCCTCCTTTTATAGGGTCAGGGGGTTTCCAATCAGCACATCCCTTGTCCTGCCAATCGATAGGTGACCCTAGACACACTACCGATAGGTAGGGATTTAGACCTGTCAATTGGCAGTCTCGTGCAGATTTTCCTATAAAAATGGTCGTAGAACATAATTCGTTGATCTAAATCATAAACGGGGCATACCATTAGAAAGATAATTCATATAACTTTAAGATTCCTTTGGTCCGCTCCCGAGTTCGGATGTTGACTTTGGGTCAAATATGGCTCAAAAGAGCATGTTAGTTTTTTGGATGGGAGATCGCCGGACGGAAACTCATCGTTCGTTCGTTTGGTAAGTCAAAATTGCCCATGGGGTAGGCCGTTGGAAAGGTTACGATATGTACTTAAACATTCCAAAGAGTTTCACTCGGTTCAGACAGTTGACCTTCGTCAAGTGGGGGCGCCCGGTGACCTGTCGGAGTAAAATGAATCTTTCGTCCATATCGTAAGTTAGAATTGCGCACGGGGCAGACCATTGGAAAGTTTATTTAGTGACCTTCATAGATTCATTCTGTCTCGTTTAAGTTGAAGAGTTGGCTTAGGTCAAAAGGAGCCCGGGAGCTCCCGATGGCCTTCGGATCAATTTTTGGGGGAAAACTTATCGTTTGTCTAAACGGTTATGCCGTTTTGTGCATGGGGTGAATCACTGGAAAGGGGTTTCAGTTTCCTTTAAAGATTCAAAGAGCTTTCTCTCTGACGATGAAGTCGATTTGGGTCAAGTCGGGGCCCGGGAGCACCCGATGGCCTTTAGATCGATACTCGAAATGCGACCTAGGGTTTGTAGTGAAATGAAGACGTGCTAGGGACCTAAGGAGAGACTTAGGTGGTCCTAGAATGTGGTGTCTACACATTTTATATTTAATAATACAAAAATGAGAAGCTAAATACCCTATTCAAGGGGTGAGATGAAACCCTTAACTTAATTATTTTTATTTTCAGTTTATTAATTTATTATGCCCCTTTATATATTAATATTAAAATTTTATAATATATATTTATGCCTCGAGAGAGGGTGAATTATTTTCGAGAGAAAATCGTAAATTTAGATTATAATATTTATTTATTAATTAAACTATAGATAGGCAATTTTTAAATGATGTTATTTTTCAAATTTCTCTACTCTAAAAATCTAATTTTTAATGATTTAAAATACTTTTAGTGAATTTTCCCTGGCGGGTGATTTATTAGAAAATGTTTAAATCTAATTTTTGTGAGTATGTGAAATTTAAATATTAATCTTCTAAAATGACTATAGGTAACTTTACATTTGCAACAAGCATTGACTTATGAATTTATATATGTTTTGGGGTATTTCAAATAGCCAAACTAAGTAATGAAAATAAATAGGTTGAGCGATAAATTTTAATCCCTTGAATTATCTCATAATTATTTTCTCCTCATATTTATCTCACTTTATCATTTTCTTTATTTATTAGTGTAGTTTTAAATTTTAGTTCAAAGTTAAATCATCCCTTTACCAAATTATTTTAAAACCCAATTACATAGTCTTCATTATTGCTTTTATCCACATTGAGGAGCACGAATTGACCCCTTACTTGCCAATATACAATTTTAGTGTGTTTGTAGGTACCAAAAGGGATTTTTGATTGACCGTCCTTAATCAACAACGATAAACACCCAAAAGACGTGTTATCAAATACGATTTTGAGATATATAAATGTTACCATTGGGATTTATTTATATTTGTATACCCCCGAGGTGGGGTTGGCTTTACATTGTTATTGTAGAGACGTGAAATTTATTGGTCGACTTGGGTGTTCATCCGCTTTATTGATTTTGACATATGGTCTTATGATTAGAATTATTTAACTTTGATTATTTGTTATATTTATTACACTTATATCAACCAACGAGGGTAGGTTTCTATGATTACCGCTTCGGGCAAAGGATGTTTCTTATAGTCTTTTATAGGCCTGATGAAGGGTCAAGCACACACATATGGTGTATTGACACGACTTCGTCTAATGAATTCACCGTATCGTTAGACTCAATACCAATTGTCCAGGAGTTTACAAACGTATTTGACGAGGTAAAAAGATTACCAATGGTTAGAAAGGTAGACTTTTGTATAGATTTTGCATCAGGTATAACACGTGGAGAAGGCATCGTACTAAATGATTTTATTAGTAATGAGAGAGTCGAGTGAGCAGGTTCAATAACTTTGTATCCAGGGATTCTTACGGGGGAGCACGTCTCCATGGTGAGCCTAATTTTATTTGTGAAGAAGAAAGACGGTTTGCTCTGATTATGTGTGGACTATCGGGAGCTGAATAAGGTCACGATACAAAATAAATATCTAATACAGTGTATCGATGATCTACTTGACCAATTTAGGAGTGTGTCACCCTTCTCCAAGAGTGGCATCACCAGTTATGTATTCGGGAGGAAGACATTCTGAAGTTGGATTTTCTTGACACGATATGGACCATATGAGTTTTGGGTTATGCTGTTTGATTTTACCAACATGCCAGTAGTGTTCATGGACATAATGAATTTTATCTTTCGACCATTCCTAGATCAGTTTGTCAGCGTATTTATTAACAGAATTCTACGATATTATTAGTCAAAGAAAGAACACATCGAACATTTATGAATGGTTTTAAAGATACTACGAGAACATAAGTTTCACGTTAAGTTCTATAAAATATGAGTTGTGACTTCGAGAGGTACAGTTCTTGGACAATGTCATACCTAAGGTTAGGACTTTAGTGAATCCTAGTAAGGTATGTACAGCGGTAGAGTGGAGATAAGCCATAACGCCTATTAATATTAGGAGTTTCTTGGGATTAGTGAGGTACTAGAAGAGGTTCATTCAGGGGTTCTCGCAGATGGCCAGGACACTGACTCACATCAACCAAAATGGGGTACCGTTTGTTTAGAGTATAGATTGTCAGAGAGAATTTGAAGAGCTCAAGGACAATTTCACCACTGCACCCATCATTTCGTTACCACGTGGTGGCGTGGAGTACTTCATATATACAAAAGCATAATTACAGGGATTTGGAGGTATAATGATGCCAGAAGAGATGTAATGCCTTATGTAATTTAAAACTTAGGTTGATCAAGTCTAAATATAAAACCATAAAGGATAATAAAATAAAATAATATCATTCTCAGCATGAAGAGATCAAATGAAATAATAAACAAATAATTTGGAAATGATACGAAAATACTCAATTAAAACTCATAATGTACAAGATCCAAAATCTACAAGCAATAGTATCTCAACAGTACTACATAAATACAATCCCTAAAGTGTCTTTGGATTATACAAGCCAGCTAGTTCTCAATATAAAACTAGACTTCACAAATTTAAACTAGACTGGAGAGATAAATGATAACATGAGAAGATAGAGATTTGAAATGTCTCTGGACCCGATACATTGGGAGTGAATAACACGTGTTAACTGGATCAAAAGACAATCTAAGTGTGAGGTCCATCCCTCGCCCCTGGTTTCCACATAAGAGGGGGTTAAACCCCTAGCAAGTAACTTAGCTATGCAACTCAAAGCAGTTATATGCATAGATGATAAATTCACAATTTAATAATTTAATGAGCGGCCCAATCTATAAACTTAGTCTCACAATAAATTAGAATTATCTCATTTCATATCATTAATCATTCTCATTAACTAATCAATAAGTAACCATCATGCTCATTAATTAATTAACACGTAACCGACACGTGCCCCTTCCTCTCGGCCATCTCATAAATTACTTTCATTAATAAATTATGGTCATTAATTAATTAACTCGTAACCAACATGTGCCCCTTCCTCTTGGCCATCTCATAAATATGCGGTACGCCAAATTTAAACAATCGCATTTTGTGCCCTGACGCCACCTATTATTCGCATGGCCAAAAATATACATAACAAAATAATTTATAAACATCACGTCTCATGACCTGACGCCACCTGTTATTTTCATGGTCGGGATTCACATATCATAATAAACCATAAACATCACATTTTATACGCTAACACCACCTGGTATTCGCATGGATGTTAATTTACACATCAAAATATCGGGGTGTCTTTCCACGGTACCCACCCATTCATTTCAATTTTACACTCTCAATTAATATTAACATTTTGACACGAAAATATTCACTCCATGAAAACTTACTCAAACCTCAATTATCCCAGTTACCCCAACTCAGTTATGCTATTTAGGATTCATTATATATATTTTAAATTATTTTATAAAGAGCTAAAGGGACAAATATCATGCAACTGATTCTTCGTAATGAAAAGCATAAGGTTGAAAGTTTATAATTTTATTAATAATTTAAGTTGTCACTATAACCCCTCTCTAAACTAAATGCATGGGGTATCTCACAAAAGTGAAATCCAAACAAGCCCCCCCCCCCCCCCCCCCCCCCCGCCCGATACACATCCGTTTAGACAGGTTAGTTGTTAAGACAATTTATTTAAGTTTTATTATGTGAGTGCAGGACAAGAATTAGAATGTCTACGCATAAAATCTTTGAATTAATCCAACACTACTATTCAATAACCAAACCAGTCACAATAATTTCCCGTACTCCTTCTAATGTCTACAAAATATACATCAATAATAACGTGGTCTCAAACATGGGCTCATATTGTGTTCTTCTATAAAAGGAACATGTAATTATTCTACGTGGGTATATTACATCAAGGGGTCCATTAATGTGTATCAATTGTCCCAAGTCATCCATAATATTTTTATATTGGTTATTGTAGCATGAATAAGAGCCTTGTAACAAATCTCGTCAATTTGAAACATACATATCAAAAGTACTACTCTTAAAATGCAAGATACAATCCTACTGACCAAAAGAACTTTCAAAACATTTTAGTTCTAAATTAATTTTGCCTCGTTTATTCACGTATCTCAAATTATCAATTTCTACAACTGGGTTCTAAACCCAAAATTATCATTTTCATGCGTTGGGGTCAATAATTGATTTTCGCAAATTAATAGGCTTAAGATGTATTTTTAAGTATATAAAACTATTTCAATCCCCCTAATATAACATAATTTAGGATTGCACAAATTTCCTAAGGGTCACTAGTAAATTTAACACTAAAAAATTTAGTTTAGGTGAATTTAGCAACTACACGCATAAAAGGAGAGGAGTAGAAAGTTACTTGCCTCAAAAATGTGTTTCCAAAAATTACTTTCTGCGTTGAAGATGAAACCCCTCTGAAAGTTCCTTAGAAATGCCCTCATAAGTCTCTTTAGCAGTATAGATGTGGGAGCATAAGGTTGGTTTTTAATTTATAATAAAAACTTGGGTTGTGTCTAGAATTTATGGATGAGTGTTTGAAGTAATTGAAACTAGATTTTATCCCCGCGCGATGCGCGGGCAGTTAAAAAAATTTATTTTTATAATTGTACTTGCAAAAAGTTTAAATATTCGTTACAACTAAATTAATACAAACAATTTCCACATTCATCTTGCAATCGATATTAAATCCTTGAAATCTACATTGTATAATTAATTTACTATGAATGAATTTAAACTTGTCACGCATATCCAATACCACTGTCTTATAAAAACTACAAATGATAAAGATGAAAATATTTTCAATGACACTACTTTAATTCACATCTGAGTGTACATAACTACAACAATTTCTTTTTACTGCAGACCCGTGATCATGTTAAGATTTTTGCACAAAATATTTCCAATATACAAATGGTCATATTAAAATGCTAACTTATTCCTACATTATGAAAAATTGGCTACTAATATAGTTTTCTATATTACATATGTTATTAGAAATGCCTTATGGAGTTAAACGAAAAAATATTTTTAAAATACATTCTTAAATTCATTGATAAAGAAGAAAAATATCAATTAGGAAGATAAATTCATCCACATCCACACAAATCTCAAGATTACACTACTGAGTTGAAATTTCATATTTGGTAAAAATTATTTCTATTGATAGAGTTTATTTTATTTATATTGTGGATAGAGAATTTTAATCGGACTTCCAACTTCGAAATGAAATTTGTGAGGCTTAAAAAAAGGGATTTAAATGACACCAACTTTACACGATCACAAACCCACATTAAAAAAAAGATGAGAATGGTGTTCTAATCTTGGGATAAAATAAAACTCCAAATAAAATTGTGTAAGACCTAAATTAAAATACAAATGAGAGTAAAAAATACTTGTACAAAAGGGGGATCTAAACCAAACCAAATTAAAAAGAAAATCCTTATTTAAAATAAATTAGATAATGAACAAAACCTATGGTGTCATTTGTCGTATATGTATATGAATGTTGCTTGTCTTGGAGTGGGGAATGTGATGGTTCTGGTGGAAGAGGGATCAATAAGAAGAGACGAAGGACCATGAAAATAAATGGGGTGGGAGAGGGGAAGATTTAGCATGAGAAAATATTTAAAAATGAATGGAAATCATAAATAAATATCTAAGGAAATGGTAACCGAATGGTTCAAAGAGAGACTCATTCATCTTCACTCAAAAGGTGACTTCTCCTTTCCTATTCCAAGAACCTCGGTTTAGAGCTCTGTATTATATTAATAGAGTGGACAGGTGTTAAGCTACCCTAGGAGACACCATTTTTATATTTCATACTAGATTTTAGCCCCGCGTGATGCGCGGACATTTTGTAATTCCTGTTATACAAAGTAGTACATATTAAAAAAAAAACTCTACATTTTATATTATGATTTGCATCAAGACTCTAAATTATATGCGATAATCTAAGTAGATCACTTAGACAATAAACAAACATAGTCATATGGAAGTGTATAATATTATTTTTTATTCTTTTGATTTGTTGTAAAAAATACTCTCCAAAGTTTATTTGGTGCTTATACATGATGTGGCTTCCTAAAATCATTGATGTCCTGAATTTCCAATAGATTACAGGATTGTACATCAACAATATCAAATAAGTAAAATAAAAGAAATTGAACTGTAAATAGAAGAAAATAATATATATATATATATATATATAATTTATGGTTTGGTTGTAAATTTTTCTTGAGCCCTCTTAAAAGACGTCTGCAAATATAAATAAAAAATCTTATAAATCAGTACATATTAAAAAAGAATTCCAAAACCATAGTAAAAATAAATATTACAGATTAGTAACATTAAGAAATAACTCCAAACTTCAATAGCAAATTGAGTTAACTTGCATCTAAAGATCTTAGTGGTAAATCTCTACCCTTTGAATTCTTTGCTCGGAAGTGTCAATACCATTAATGTGATCATCAGTGTAAAACCCGAAGAAATATCCTTATATATGATAATGTGATCGTCAGTGTATATACTATTGATGTGATCATCAGTCTAAAGATCTATGTATTAAAAAACATGTGTCCGTTGCCACTGCCACGGACCAATTACAACATATGAATTAAAATTAATGGGTTGTTAAGGTGTTTTTTGTTAAGGTTCATTAAAAATGTTCATCTTTTAAGAGGTTCAAAAGTGAACCTAAAATACGAACATTTTTAATGAACCTTAACAAAAAACACCTTAACAACCCATTAATTTTAATTCATATGTTGTAATTGGTCCGCGCCAGCGACAACGAACACGTGTGTCTATCAATCCCCCACCCCCACCATCAACGAACACGTGGGTTTCCTGGTCGGGTGGGGGGTATGATGTGTAAAAAAAATATTCGATTGATACGTGTCTTCGTTGCCGCTGCCACGGATCAATTACGACATATGAATTAAAATTAATGGGTTGTTGAGTGTTTTTTTGTTAAGGTTCGTTGAAATGTTCATCAATTATGTTCACTTGAACCTCTCACTATATATATATATATATATATATTGACCATGTTTTTATTACATATTTTGCAAATTGGAATTACAAATTGGTAATTTTGGGTAAAAAATTGAGATGAGGACGTCGCTCGAACGAGACTTCGCGCGACATGGAGATGTCGCTCGAACGACTTCTCGCGACAGGCCAAAATTTCCAAATTTCCCAGAAATATCTTATATTTTTTCCCAGTCAAAAAATTTACAGAAAAAACACACTGAAAGGGCCTAATAGTAGCAAAACAATAAGCTTTTAACACAAAACGCAAAAACGTATAAAAAACTAATAATGCGAGTTACATGCAAACATAGTACCGATGTGCTCAAACATGGACATGGAATGAATGGTCATGAAACTACAACAAATGAATCACAATTCCAACACATCGAAAAGATCAAGAAGCTCTAATTGATAGCGATAAATCATCAAACTTTATCATAGCCATATGACATTAAAAGTGTGAGCTTAATAAACTAAACATACTACATGCACACAAATCCAGAATTTTGACGAGTCTATAAACAATAGCATCAAATTGCAATGTTTTAATATTAGGATTAGTTGTGCAAACCCATTTAAATTTTCTCCAACCAAACCCCCTCATAAACATATACTTTTTCAAATTCTTTTGAGGTTTCTAGCATTCTCTGCTTAGAGAAAATATTATTGGCCCTTTTTCTTAGCATATTGCTTTCTCTTTTGGGATCTTTTAAATGGTGTCTTTCACGACGTGTTAATTTTGAACTTTCGCAGCCCTCTCCCGTGAATCACTCATTATTGTTTCAATTAGGTACCAATTCCAATCCTCGAAGTAAATGATTCTTACATGCACACTTCTCCTTAAGTCTACTTACGCATAGATGACAAGATTGAGATAAGAACGCCTCATCAAATTCAAATATTCAAGAGAAGTCAAACATCCGTATAAACTTGCGCATGTGTGTTTGTGAAGGTGAGGTGATGGTCCCTATTAGTGTGTTTAAATTCAAACCAATTTTTACCAAAAATTATCCAACTTTTAATGTGCACCAAGCCAAGTTGTGAAAAAATAATTTTTACTTTAAACCAATTTAATGTTGATTAATCCTAAACATGCATCTAGTGATTAAAGCAAGTAAAGTAAAGTAAAGAATACTCACAACACCGAATGTACGAGGAAAAAGCCCAAAACGGGAAAACAACCTCGGACGGCCCAAGCCAGACAATCACTATAAACAAAGGTTTTACAAAAATAGATTAGTCTGACTCAATGACTCGATCCCCATGGGTCTTGATGCTCCTTCTGAACTTCTATCGTTCTTCAATAGTGCCAACGCAGAAATTCCGTCTTCCACGATACATGTCCACAACACACGCGTCCACGTATGTCTCGGTGTCCACCAAATGGCTTTGATACGTCTACGATGTCGAACAAGAAGTCATTCTCTTTTCTTCACCGCAGAACCCTGATGTTTAATTGTAGAACAAACCTTCTTGGTGCAGCAAGATCACATAAACATATAAGAATGATAACTCGGATCTTTGCAAACTATAAGGATGTGTTTAAGCTTTGAAACCTTGGAAAAACATGTGCAAACACTTACTGGATCGTAAACTGTTTTTCCAGAATGCACGCCTTTTAATTCTAACAAAACCACGCTTTAAATATTAAATAATCACCGCCTCAAAAAATTTGTTGCGCGAACGAGATTGTCACGGCTTGAGCATCTCGCTCGAACGAGCTCTTATGTCGTTTGAAAGACGTCGCGTGTAGTTTGACTCTTTCACTTTTTGTTTGAAACGTCTCTTCCAAAAGGGATCCAAATAAGTCAAACTCTTTTTTTAGCTTATCAGAATAAAGACATAGTGTAAACTTTTAAAACACTTTTAAAAATATTTTAAAATATTTTCTTTATAAAAATTACATCCTTATCTTTTATAAAAACAATTTCGAGCACCATTAATTATACGCATTCATACTTGCGTGATCTCGGAATGAAATTAACTTGAAGATGAATAAACTTGCACCAATTAAACTTCGACATGATTAATTCTTTGAAGCTTTATCGCAACGTCTTCAATTTCTTCAATACGTCATAGACCAAGTGGGATTGTGACAAAATAAAATATCCCTATGACTATTCCGGGATAAAACTAAACCAGTGAAATGACTAAGTCGAGCCGTCAAGCCATATGATGCCTAAATCCCATCCCATAAACCCAAAATCAAAAATACAAGACACGAACTAGTATATGTAGCACCGGCAAGCATGAACTATCAAAATGTGATGTAGACTCGAAATCTCGAATCGCTGAAGCATACCTACACACATGAAATAAATAAATACCTAGTGAAGGTTGGAAGAACAAATGAAACAAATATATATATATATATATATATATATATATATATATATATCCAAATGATAACAAACGACAATAGATACCAATATGAATAAACTCTGAAAAATCATTTGTTAAAGAATTGAGCAACAAAATGATACAAATTTGTACTACCAATTTGTAATACCAATTTGTAAAATTTGAAATCAAAAACATACTCAAATCTCCCCCAACATCACATACATCTCTCCCCCTTTTTTCTCTAATAGACAATTTGGTGAAAAGATAAACCAATCAAAGTATCTAGCATGAAGATATACAAATTTGAGACCAATTTGAAATATGAAATTGCTAGATAAGTATAAAATAACCAGCTAAATATAATCAGGTAATGATGAATCTGTAATTAGTAAACCAAATGAATCACATAAAGAATATAGTAATCTAATCAGGTGTGATAAACGAAATCATATGCAAAATAACAATATGAGACAATAAAACCTGCATATTAACCGGTCAGTCCAGAAAGCTTCCAGCAGTACCAAAAAATATACCATAATAACCAGAGGAACAATGAGAAGCAAAAATCCAGAGTGTTATTTGGACGAGCTTGGGACGTCACTCAAATGAGATTAGGACGTTGCTCGAACGAGACTTCGCGTGACATGGAGATATCGCTCGAACGAATTCTTGCGACAGGCCAAAATTTCCCAATTTCCCAGAAATATCTTATATTTTTGCCCAGTGAAAAAAATTATAGAAAAAACACACTAGAAGGGCCTGACAGCAGCAAAATAGTGCTAAAACAATAAGCATTTAAAACAAAACGTATAAAAACTAACAATGTGAGTTACATGCAAACATAGTACCGATGTGCTCAAACATGGACATGGAATGAATGGTCATGAAACTACAACAAATGAGTCACAATTCCAACACATCGAAAGTATCAAGAAGCTCTAATTGATAGCGATAAATCATCAAACTTTATCATAGCCATATGACATTTAAAGTGTGAGCTTAATGAACTAAACATACTACATGCACACAAATCTAGAATTTTGACGATTCTACAAACAATAGCATCAAATTGCAATGTTTCAACATTAGAATTAGTTTTGCAAATCCGTTTAAATTTTCTCCAACCAAACCCCCTCATAAACATATACTTTTTCAAGTTCTTTTGAGGTTTCAAGCATTCTCTACTTAGAGAAAATCTTATTGGCCCTTTTTCTTAGCATATTGCTTTTTCTTTTATGATCTTTTAAATGGTGTCTTTCACGACGAGTTAATTTTGAACTCTCGCAGTTCTTTCCCGTGAATCACTCATTATTGTTTCAATTAGGTACCGATTCAAATCCTCGAAGTAAATGATTCTTACATGGACACTTCTCCTTAAGTCTACTTACGCATAGATGACAAGATTGAGATAAGAACGCCTCACCAAATTCAAATATGCAAGAGAAGTCAAACATCTATATAAACTCGTGCATGTGTGTTTTTGAAGGTGAGGTGATGGTCCCTATTCGTGTGTTTCAATTCAAACCAATTTTTACCAAAAATTATCCAACTTTTAATGTGCACCAAACCAAGTTTGTAAAAAACAATTTTTACTTTAAACGAATTTTATCTTGATTAATCCTAAACATGCATCTAGTGATTAAAGCAACTAAAGTAAAGTAAAGAATACTCACAACGCCGGATGTACGAGGAAAAAGCCCAAACCCGAAAAATAACCTCGGACGGCCCAAGCCAGACAATCACTATGAACAAAGGTTTTACAAAGACATATTAGCTTTACTCAGTGACTCGATCCCCATGGGTCTTGACGCTCCTTCTGATCTTCTACCATTCTTCAATAGTGCCCATGCAGAAATACCATCTTCCATGATACCTGTCCACAACACACACGTCCACGTATGTCTCGGTGTCCACCGAATGGCTTTGATACGTCTACGAAGTCGAATAAGAAGTCATTCTCTTTTCTTCATTGCAAAACCCTGATGTTCAATTGTAGAACAAACCTTCTTGGTGAAGCAAGATCACATAAACATATAAGAATGATAACTCGAATCTTTGTAAACTCTAAGGATGTGTTTAATCTTTGAAACCTTAGAAAAACATGTGCAAACACTTACTGGATCGTAAATTGTTTTTCCAGAATGCACACCTTTTAATTCTGACGAAACCACGCTTTAAATATTAAATAATCACCGCCTCGAAAATAGTGTCGCTCGAACGAGGTTGCCACATCGTTCGCGCGATATGAGCATCTCTCTCGAACGAGCTCTTATGTCGTTTGAACAACGCGGCGTGTGTAACAACCCGCGTAATTTTTGGGGTATTTTCGAAATTAAGAGAAAAAATAAATTTTGAGATAAAATTATTTTTATTGCTCAAATATGTTGGTTATTATTTTTAAAGGCAAGAATTTCAAACGATTTCGGAATTGGAATTAAAATGGAGTTTTAATTGAATTTTTATTATTTAGAAGAATCCTCAAAACGTAAAACTCTCTAAGAGTCCTCGGAACATAAAACTCTCTATTAAAAATAATATTTTTAGAAATCCGACCGTCCGATCAAGTTGAATTTTTGTTAGAAGTCATGTCTCGCCGTTCTCTACAACATACTAAAATTTCAAGTTATTCCAACGGTCCGATCGTCTAGAATGAAATTTTTAGTGTTTGTATCTGATTAGAACTCTTTTCTTAATTAAACACTTAATCATTTATATATCAACAAATTCGTGGCTTGGCTTTTCAAATCACTTTTTCTCAAACTTTTCAACCAGAAGACCTCTCCAAAATTACTCCCTTTCATCTACAAACCATAGCCCCAAACTTATTCAAGATTTCAACCATAGATTAGAAGGCTTATTTGGTGTTTTCTCGAGTTTGGGCTAGAACGAGATTTGATTATTTTCGCGAGAAGAACGGGATGGTGAGATTAGATTTTGAGGTTGAATTATGCGATGATTCATTTGATGATTTTGAGGTATGGGGTTTTACACAATATGCTCCTGAAATCTCTCGAGTGTTTATTCTGTTGAATTCTTGTTAATTGAACTCATATTTTGAATTGTTAAATTCTTGGAAATCTGGAAAAATAATTATTGGAATTATTTTCATTCATGAGGTATTATTCATGTTGTTTTGAGCACGCTGTCATGAGATTTTAATATGGCACTGATGTTGGGCACCCGCTAAGAGTCCTTTTCCGGCTACTTGATAAAGTATGGCACGGTATGGTGAGGCCTGGTGACTCCGGTTAATGTGTTGTTGAGAAATTTATTGATAAAATGCTATTGAGATTTGCATTATTTGATTTGAGTATTCGTAGTCGTATTGTTGCGCTTTGTTCATCGCTAACATCTTTGTTGAGCATATTCCTGTCGTATTGTGTACTTCCCCATCTTTTTCTTAGTTGGCAGGTGAGCACGGATTTGAGTGCTATGGACCAATTGGGATGATTTTAGCGAGGATTATTTGGGAAGAATTTTTAATACAAGAGATGAGAAGACTTGTATTTAATTTGATGTATAGAGCATTTGGAGATTTATTTTATTTTCGAGATAGTTAGATTGTTGTAATTATTTCGAGAGATTTGTTACATTAATTTGAAGATGAGAATAGTGGTTTCTTATTTTATTGTGGGATTTAGATGCTCTATACCTTGTTATTTGTGGATTAGTTTAGTTTTATCGATAGTAGCGCTCCGCTCGCTCTCCCCGGGCGGGCGGGGTGTTACACGTGTAGTTTGAATTTTTGTTTAAAACGTCTCTTCGAAAAGAGATCCAAATAAGTCAAACTCTTTTTCGAGCTTATCAGAATAAAAACATAGTGTAAAAATATAAAACATTTTAAAATATTTTCTTTATAAAAATTATATCCTTATCTTTTATAAAAATAATTTCGATCACCATTAATTATACGCATTCATACCTGCGTGATCTCGGAATGCAATTAACTTGAAGACGAATAAACTTGCACCAATAAAACTTCGGCATGATTAATTCTTTGAAGCTTTGCCGCAGCGTCTTCAATTTCTTCAATACGTCATAGACCAAGTGGGATCGTGACAAAATAAAATCTCTCAATGACATATTACAAACACAGTTTTGTTCACGGAATTAAGTCAAAACAATACATGGACTCAATTAGAAATTTATGTTCTTACAAATCTCCCCCTTTGACAATTCTGGGATAAAACTAAACAAGTGAAATGCCTAAGCCGAGCCGTCAATCCGTATGACGCCTAAATCCCATCCTATAAACCCAAAATCAAAAATACAGGACACGGACTAGTATATGTATCACTGGTAAGCATGAAGTGTTTGAATGTGATGTAAACTTGAAATCTCGAATTGCTGAAGCATACCTACACACGTGAAACAGACAAACAAATACCCAGTGAAGGTTGGAGGAATAAATGAAACAAATATATATATCCAAATGATACCAAACGGCAATAGATACCAATATGAATAAACTCTGAAAAATCATTTGTTAAATAATTGAGCAACAGAATTATACAAATTTGTACTACCAATTCATAATACCAATTTGTAAAATATGAAATCAAAAACATGCTCAAATCTCCCCCTACGTCACATACATCTCTCCCCCTTTTGTCTCGAATAGACAATCCGGTGAAAAGATAAACTAATCAAAGTATCTAGCATGAAGATATACAAATTTGAGACCAATTTGAAATATGAAATCTCTAGATAAGTATGAAACAACCAGCTAAATATAATCAAGTAATGACGAATCATTAGCTAGTAAACCAAATGAATCACACAAAGAATATAACAATCTAATCAGGTGTGATAAAGGAAATCATATGCAAAATATCAATATGAGACGATAAAACCTGCATATAAACCAGTCAGTCCAGAAAGCTTCCAGCGGTATCAAAAAATATACCAAAATAACTAGAGGACTGCAAACAATGAGAAGCAAAAATCTAGACTGTTGTTCGAACGAGCCAGGGACGTCGCTCAAACGAGATGAGGACGTCGCTCGAACGAGACTTCGCGCGACATGGAGATGTTGCTCGAACGGCTTCTCGCAACAGGCGAAAATTTCTTAGTTTCCCAAAAATATCTTATATTTTTGCCCAGTGAAAAAATTTACAGAAAAAACACACTAGAAGGGCCTGACAACAGCAAAACAGTGCTAAAACAGTAAGCTTTTAACACAAAGCACAAAAACGTATAAAAACTAAAAATGCGAGTTACATGCAAACATAGTACCGATGTGCTCAAACATGGACATGGAATGAATGGTCGTGAAACTACAACAAATGAGCACAATTTGAACACATCAAAAATATCAAGAAGCTCTAATTAATAGCGATAAATCATCAAACTTTATCATAGCCATATGACATTTAAAGTGCGAGCTTAATGAACAAAACCTACTACATGCACACAAATCCAGAATTTTGACGATTCTTCAAACAATAGCGTCAAATTGCAATGTTTCAACATTAGGATTAGTTGTGCAAGCCCGATTAAATTTTATCCAACCAAACCCTCTCATAAGCATATACTTTTTCAAGTTCTTTTGAGGTTTCTAGCATTCTCTACTTAGAGAAAATATTATTGGCCCTTTTTCTTAGCATATTACTTTTTCTTTTGGGATCTTTTAAATAGTGTCTTTCATAACGAGTTAATTTTGAAATCTCGTAGCCCTCTCCCTTGAATCACTCATTATTGTTTCAATTAGGTACCAATTCAAATCCTCGAAGTAAATGATTCTTACTTGCTCACTTCTCCTTAATACTACTTACGCATAGATGACAAGATTGAGATAAGAACGCCTCACCAAATTCCAATATGCAAGAGAAGTCAAACATCCATATAAACTCGTGCATGTGTATTTGTGAAGGTGAGTTGATGGTCCCTATTCATGTGTTTCAATTCAAACCAATTTTTACCAAAAATTATCCAACTTTTAATGTGCACCAAACCAAGTTGTGAAAAAATAATTTTTACTTTAAACCAATTCTCAAAAACAAAATTGTTTTGTATTTTCAAAAGTTTTGTCAAAAATAAAATCTTTTTGTATTTTTCAATAGGACTCAAACAAATGAAAACTATATTACAAAATGATACACATGTCATAATACTAGCAATGAATATATCATGAAGCAGACTAGCATATGACAAACATGGCAACACTATCATTCTTTCGATTTAGCATGGGAAGAATCAAGTGCATCCAAACTAAAATCATGAAGTTTTATTCCCAAAGTCACTAAATACGATTTTCTAACCCAAGTAGGTGTAAAACGACACATGGGGGTTTGGGGAACCAGGGCAACTTTTTTCCTAAACTTCTTAGGAGATTGTCTAAGGTCGTAACAATAAAGCCTAAGGTGACATTTCCTACCGCAAAATGTGCAAGTGTAGTAAGGGTGGGAATGATTACCTATATGTAGACCTTTTCTAACCTTCCTAGTATTTCTTACACGTGCGGTGGGAATGGGAAAAACTCTCTCATCAAAACCTATACCTCCCTTATCTCCCTTAATTTGGATGGTGCCTAAGATTTTATCTAACTTCTCCGACCTAGACTCCAAATCAAACTTAACTCTAGACAAGTCTCTCAATCTCTCCTCCAACTCATGAATCCTAGACTCGAGAAAACCCCTAGATTCCTCAAATGCTAACATCTCCTTTTTCAAAGACTCCATCAAACCACAGAGATTATCTCTCTCTTTCCCCCACAAACTCTAGTTTCTCCCTAAACTTCTTCTCTCATGCCCTAAGATCCTCAATCAAACTATCATTATTTTCTATGGCATGCTCATTCAACTTAGCTTGCAATTTTGAGTTAGCCTTTTTCAACTTCACCGTTTTGGCATACAACTCATTAAACGTATTTTGCAATTCTTTCACAGCTATCTCCCCCTCGTCACTCTCTTCGCCCTCGCTGACATGGGATACACTCAAAACCTCCTCGAAAGTGTTATTCACATGAGAATTGTCGTCGCTCACATGACATGCCATAAACGCAACGAAGTTACAATCAATGGGGGAACTCTCTCCCTCTTCCGGATCACTATCACTTAAGGTGGCATTATAAACAATGGGTTGATTTCCCTCTTTCTTAAGTCTAGTGGGACACTCCTTAACTTTGTGACCATACCCCTCACACCCAAAACACTTATCCGACTCATCTCTCTCAGGCGTCTCAAACTTATCCTTAGAGGTGGGATCAACTTTGTTGTTCTTGAATTTTTCAAATTTCTTAGCATCTTTCGATTGTTTTCGAAACTTAATAATTTTTTTAATTTCTTTGCCAACAAAGAAACATCCTCAAAATCGAAATCGGAATTCGAAACTTTAATTTCCTCACTCCGGGTTTTCAAAGCAATACCCTTTTCTTTCTTAGGCACTTGCTTGGAGGTAATCATGTCGATTTCATAGGTTTGTAAGTCACCTACAATCTCTTCTAGTTTTGTCGACTCTAACTTACCCAAGGAGTTTAAAATGGTCACTTTCGCATCAAACCTACTAGGCAACGACCTAAGAATTTTCTTAATGACACGGTTGTCAGGAACTTTCTCACCTAGGTTAAACGACGAGTTGACCATATTGGACAACCTAGCATAAAACTCATCAAAAGTCTCACTCTCTATCCTAATGGTCTCAAACTGTGTAGTGAGATTTTGAAGTTTTGACGCCCTAACCGAGCTAGTGCCCTCGTGAGTGAGTGCCAAAATATTATAGGTGGAGGGTTAGCTAAATACAATTTATGACGAGAAACCTTAGTGTGTATTAGTTAATTAGATGAGTAGACTCTATGAAGAGTATGAGGATGCTACAAGCAAGATTTTGTAATACCCTATATTTCTACGTATTTAGAATTTAATTAATGGAGCGATTAAATAGAAAATATGGACCTTATACTTAAATTACATGAGTAGAGTAATTTAATGTGACCATATATTTAAATTACGTGAGTAGAGTAATTTAATGAGACCTTATATTTAAATTACGTGAGTAGAGTAATTTAATGAGACCTTATATTTAAATTACGTGAGTAGAGTAATTTAATATGACCATATATTTAAATTACGTGAGTAGAGTAATTTAATGAGACCTTATACTTAAATTACATGAATAGAGTAATTTAAGATGATCTTTAATGAGACCTTATACTTAAATTACATGAATAGAGTAATTTAAGATGATATAAATGTTAAATGATATGATTTAATATTTTAAGTCGAGTTACTAAAAATGACTTGTGAATAACTCATGAATTTACCTTACGTCATAACGAGTGATATGGGCGTATATGATTTAAATCTTAATCGAGAGCCAAACATGGGCTAACGAGAGGTTGAGATAAGAAATATTATATCAGTGACTCAAATGATAATTTAGAGGTCACGGTTAGCTCCGTAAGGGTCAAAATAGTATACTCAGGGGTACTAGTTGGGTCCCGGGACATCTTTGGTCTTTTAAAAGATAGGAGTGGGAAGACCTACAAATTTTGGAGTCTTTTATCATCTGATTAAAAAAGGAATTAGGGTTAGAAACCTCATAACTCATGGAGAGGCCATTAGAGAGAAAAGAGAAGTTATTCTCAAAGCATAAAAAGAAGAAGTGTGAGAGATTCAAAGAAATCCTTGAAACTAAAGCAATTGAAGAGTGAGGATTGAAGGAGACAAATAATCAAACTCTACAACAACCACGAAATCAGATCATCTCTGAACCAAGGCAAGTGGTTATTTACAAAATCTAAATCTGAGTTATAATATCCATGTATAAGATGTGTAGAATAAATGGGTTTGAATAATTCTTGAAGGAAGATTTGATGCATGTTTGGGATAGGACTTTCATGTAGTTAGATTTACATCTGTAGAGGATTAAATTATAGAAGAAATATAATTCCTATTATAAATCTGGGTATATGATGATTTAAGATAAAGAAATCATATATCTAGGGTTTTGAGAAGTTAAGAATAATTGTGGTTCTTGGATGATTTTTGTGAAGATTTGATGATATCAACGTTAGGAATAGTCTATATCCATATAAAAACTAATTGGTGATGTTGGTAGAGAGTTCCAAAAGATTTAATGGAGTTTTGAGTGGTTAAAACTTAAGAAAGATGAAACATGTATAAGTTGCCTAGAACATCGATCGACCCCTGCTGTTTCCTGAAAAATCTTCTTGAGTGAATTTTCTTCGATGGACATCACTTATTGGGATGTTTAGAGTGATTCTATACCTATCCTATGACTTAATAAATATCACTAGGTAAAAGGTTGAGACCCATCATAGTCATTGAGAGGAAGACTTAGAAAATGACTATATAAGCAAAGAACAAACGTGTCAAGTATCGAAAATGGTGAATTTAAGTTACGAAGGGAGTTAACATGAATTAAAAATAATTATCAATAGGGTAAAGATTAATTAACTACTGAATTAATTGGAGGGGTAACTAGGGCCCTTAGAGTAGTGCGTAAACTCAATTAAATGCGATAGTGATAATAAATCGTAAAATAATAAGTACGGTGAATATAAGAGAATAAAATATTACGTACGAACATGATTGATAGGTTGAGTGTGTACCTACTGAATTGTATGAACTTTTAGGTTAAGAGAATTATACCTAAATTTATTATGTTAGGGTCGATGAGATATTCCGAACTAACATAGAGTTATTATATGTTTGGGGTCGATAAAGGATGTCGAACCAAACCTTAAAATGGGTGCCGTGATGAAAGAGTCCAAGCTAGAATATGTGTGTATATAAAAATAGTTGGGGTAGATGTATTATTTTGAACCAACTCTTACTTTGGGTCGATGAGTTATTCCGAACCAAGAGTCCTTTATGTGTCTGTTATAAGGACATATTAGTGATAACTAATATTTAGTATACATCGTGTGATAATGTATATTGTAAGTATAATCTACTGACATGCATAGTAGATAAAAAGATGGACTGATAATATTTTAGTAATAATTAAGTGGAGAGACTTAATTATAAAAGAAGAACTGTAAGGACACAAATTTCCAATTGAGTCCATATAGAGTTTTGGCTCAATTACGGACAAAAACATTTATACATAGGATTGTATTTAATTGTAATATTCTCAAGCCTATGAAAAGTTTGTTGAAGACGTAGCGGCAAAGAGTATAAAGCTTCATCATCATGCCGGTTTTGTGCCTCGTTTATACGTCATCAACCAAAGTTCCATGCTCCCAAGGTATGAATGCAATTATATATATATATATATATATATATATATATATATATATATATATATATATATATATATATAGGAGCTTGGAATTGTTTATTGGGTGTTAGGTTTATCTAAAACTTTAGTTTTATTTTCAGAAAGATTTTTAATTAAAACTTTAAATAAGTTTATAAAGTTTTCTGGGCTAAAATTGAATTTTCCTACTTTCTGGTTTTTCGTTCGATAGAGTCGTTCGAACGAAAATGTCGTTCGAACGAACTTGCCAATGACTTCCCATTATGGCATTCTAGAACTTCGTTCAAAATGTCGTTCGAACGAGATTGTCATTCTAACAAGATTTCTAACGATCTTCTAACGAGTTCATACTGGAACTTCGTTAGAAGACTCATTCGAACGAAATGTCGTTCGAACGAGTTTCCAGCGGGAACAGTTTTCTGGCAGTTTTGAGCAGTTTTCACCCACTTCCCCACTTGATTCTTAACAAACTATTTTCAGACTTTAATATGTGCGGGAATCACTTTTGTGAATTAATCTTTTTCAGATCTTACTAACTCCTAGAGAGTGTTTAGAGAGTAAAAACATAAAGAGAAAAAGATCAAGTTTTGAGTGTTAATTTTCAAAGAGAAAATCATTTACCACTCTAGTTTTCACCCATAGTTTTATGTATCCAAGTTCATATATATACATCTTGCTTGGATTTTTGCACCGGGTTTATCTGTACACCGAATTGAAGAGAGTGTTTGGGTTTGCTTCTAAATCCCACAAAGAAGAAGTTATTTTATGTTGATTTACCCACTTGGAGAAAGGCTCTCAGTTCGGGTGACGGTGACCATATAAAGTCCGATCGGTGGATTTCAAGACCGCGGTGGAGCTCCAAGGTTATCCGCTAGGAAGAGGTATCTACAAGAAGAAGCGTCGAGGCTTGAGAGGGATGGAGTCGTGTGTTGTAAGCCTTTATGTCTTGTATTTGTAAATCTGTATCCAGTGGATTTGTGGCTAGGGCCGTCCGAGGTTGTTTCCCGTCTTGGGTTTTTCCTCGTACATCACGGTGTAGTGATTTATTGTTTCTATTTTATCTTTCGCACTCACCTAGAATTCATGCTTAGGTTAAAAAGATAAAAATGGTTTAATCACTATTTATTTATTTTGGTGCTAAAATAAATATTGGGAAATTGTCTATTTAATTCAAGTCTATTGACTAAAACTGGTTTTGGCCTAATTTGGAATAATTGATAAATATGACTTAGTCAAATTCTAGGACTCGGATTAATAAACTGGTTTAAGTGAAATTAATACTTGTGTGTGTTTATTTAATTTTCACTTGTGTTTAATTTTAATTTGTTTAAGAAAATTGAAATTTGGAATTTAGTATTTAAGTTGAACCATCACCTTTTACGCTTCCGCATAGTTTACAAATAAGGAAATATAATTTTACAAAGGTTTTATACAATCCGGGGATTCACATCGTCTAAAAATTGGTATCAGAGCCAAAGCGATAAATTATTTCGTCAAAGATCCTTTAAATAATTTTTGGCTAAAATGGAATTTTCCCCATTTTCAAAATTTCCTATTTTCGATGGTTCTAACTACGCGTATTGGAAAGCGCGAATTAAATCGGCACTAAAATCTATCGATGAGAGGGTTTGGATGTCTGTAGTTAACGGGTGGTCTCCACCAACTCATTTAGTTGAAAATGAACGTGTTCCCAAACCGGCCGATAGATGGACGGAGAATGAGTTTAAACTTTCAAATTTTAATTCTCGTGGTTTGAATGCCTTGTTTAGCGCTGTCACACCTGATGAATTCCGACGTATTATGACGTGTGAAACCGCTAAAGAAGCTTGGGATATTTTACAACTAACTCATGAAGGAACTAGTGTCGTTAAAGCTTCGAAACTCCAAAACCTCACCACTCAATTTGAAAGTATCAAAATGAATGATAATGAAACTTTTGATGAATTTTATGCTAGACTTTCCGATATTGTCAATTCATCATTTAATTTGGGAGAGAAAATACCTGACAACTGAGTTGTAAAGAAAATTTTAAGGTCCTTACCAGATAGATTTATTCCAAAAGTGACCGTTTTAAATTCTTTACCATCTTTAGCCTCTACGAAATTAGAAGAACTTGTAGGTGATTTATAAACCTATGAACTAGATATGTTTCCCTCTAAAATTGAAAAGAAAATTGAAAAGGGCGTTGCTTTAAAAGCCCGAAAAGAGGTCAAACAAGTAGTAGAGAGCGAGAGTGATAGTGACTCGGAAGACATGGCTTTGTTTGCTCGTAAATTTAGAAAATTTCTTAAATTTAACAAAGATAAATTTAAAAAATGATTTTAAGAAATCTGAAACTTCTAAGCATGACAAAGGCGAGTAGATCCCTAAAGGCGAGAAGATCCCTAAATCCGAGAAGATCCCTAAACCTATTAATGAAAATTTAAGTAGGGACGGGTCTAATAGGTGTTTTGGTTGTGAGGGTTATGGCCATAGGGCTTCTGAGTGCCCCACTAAACTAAGGAAATAGGGTAAACGACCCATTGCATATAATGCAACCCTTAGTGATAGTGATAAGGAAGAGGATCCCGATTCTCCCACTAAGACTAATTTTGTGGCTTTTATGGCTAGTCATGTGAGTGATAGTGAGAACTCATCGATTGATGAAACTTTAACACATGACACTTCCAAGGTCATAGTTTATGATTCTCTTACTTTTTATGACAGTGAGAGTGGAGAAGAAAGAGAGAGTGAAATGAAGAAGAGGTTAATGTGAGTGAACTTCAAAATGATTTTCAAGAACCTTATAAAGAATCTATTAAATTGAAAAGAGCTAATTTGAAGTTAGAATCTAGTTTAAAAGAGCGTGTCAAGGTCATTGATGATATCATGTTGGTAGAAGACCTTAATACACGTGAGAGGACTCTTCAAGAGAAGCTTGAATATGTAGAAGGCGAGAGAGATAGACTTAGGGGTTTAATGGAATCCTTGAAAAATGAACTTCTTGCTTTTGAAGAGCAAAATATTTTATTAGAGTCTAACATTTTAGAATTGCAAAATAAATTAAAAGACTCTAGTAATGTCAAATTTGATTTGGAGTGTCGTTCGGAAAAATTAGATAAAATATTAGGAACGGTCCAAATTAAAAATGACACTTGCAGTTTAGGCTTCAATACTTATAATGAAACTACTCATAAAGCCAAGACCAACATTTTAGGAGAATCTACTAGGAATGCATTTAGAGATCACTCCTTAGGTAAATCTTTTCGACATGTTTTTACTTGTACACATTGTTGTCGAAAAGGTCATCTTAAGAAATTTTGTTTTGATCTTAAATGAATTCCTAGAAAATCCCGGCATAATTCAACCAATGTATTTAAAATTCCTACACCCCAAGATAGTCACTCTTCATTAATTTGGGTTAGGAAATCTGACTTAGTTGCCTTGCAAAATTGGGTTTTTGATTCTCATTTACTATCACATCCTTCCTCCCTTGCTAAATCTAAAGGATGAATGTGTTAGTGTTTGCATACTTTAGCTTTTGTAATTCATGCTATATTAACATGATAAATGTATGCTTGTTTAATCATTTTCTAGTCTATGCTCCATGCTTATCACATGCTAGAATTATGATTTTTGTTTATCTTTTGTATTATATTTCCTTCATTTTGTTTGCATTAAATGAAAAATACAAAAAGATTTGTGTTTATCATTTGGATTTTATCTCTTGGTAATTTAAGCTTAATGAAAAATTCAAATGATTTTTGTTTGTCTCTTGAGTATATATTTTTGTATTTTTGGCTAAAATTTTCAAAAACTCAAAAAGATTTTATTTTTGTGTGTATTTTGGTTTGACACGCTTTAAGTGGCATATACTTCTGTTAGAATTCCATATTTTACGCTCCCAGGTGGCTAGAACCCTTGGTTTAGATTATCAATCCTTATTATGTTCTTTACCATATTTTATGGAGTAGTTGGATTTTGTGTTGTTTAAATGGATTCTATTTTTATATGCCTCTATTCACACATGCACGAGCTCCTTTGAATTTTTAACTTCATATGTATATTTGAGCTATGTGAGGTTTTCTCCTTCCAATCTTGTCATCTACGTATTTGTGACTTAGGAGGACTAGTGCATGTCAAAATCCATTGCATGTGAGATTTGTGTGAAAAAATGAAAACGTGATAAATATAAATGTGCATGGGGAAGGGCTCCGAAAGGACTAAGTGATCATTTGCGATTGTAAGCCACCGTTTTGAATGGACCTAAAAGAAATACGTGGTCCAAAGGCCTAAAAACAGAAAATATGGCTTTAAAAGAAAAATGATTGCCAAGGCCTATGTTTGATTGATATAGTCATTCAAATTTAATATAAATTCTTATTGAGGTAGATTGGATGGTATATCAACGGTTTGCACAATGTCCATTTATCCTAGTTGCATATTTCATCTCATGACTCTATTGGTTTGTAGAATCATCAATATGCTAGGCTTGTATGCATTGTGTATGTTTGTTCATTGAGTTCAATTTGTATTGTCACATGAGGTTATATTCAAATGTGATGAAGTTTGAAATCAATTGAGAACACCGTGAACATGTTTTTAAGTGATTGGGTCTAAATTTAATCGTTACTAGTTCACACCCCAACACTTCCGTTTCCATATGACACATTTTTGCCATACGAGTGTGCAAACTTATTGTATTTTGTGTCATGTGTGTGTTTATATCTATATATATGTGCATGTGCATTATTGATATATTTCTAGTACATATATATATGATATTTAGTTTTGACTTTGCCATGCTTTCTAGTCCTTCTCTGCATATACTTTAGTTTTGGTATCTATCTTGGATTAGTTATGCTTTTGTTGTCCATATGCTTTCATGTCTTATCACTTTAAGCTTCAACATGCTTTTATATTTGTTTTTTATCCTTTGCCTATTCCTGAACAAAAAGGGGGAGAAATGGTAATGATAGGGGGAGAAATGGTATCTTAGCCTTCTTATCCTATTATAATCTTATCTAAGTTTAGGAGATTTAACTTAGGGGGAGTAGCTAACTTCTTGGGTTAATGGGAGAATTAATTTTGGGGGAGTATTTATTTTAATTCCTTTGAATACTTTGATATTCCCTATGCATTTAATGAGTTTGATTAAGTGTGCAGGAATTATTCTAAAGCGGCATCTTTCAATGGCAAAGCGTTTGATCCTTGGGTTGAGTCAAGTTTAGGTGGGTTATGTTTTGAGTCTAGTGAGCTTGACGGCCCTTTAGGATTTTTGTTTGTTTTTGTCTCGGAATAGCCAAAGGGGGAGATTTGTAAGGACACAAATTTCCAATTGAGTCCATATAGAGTTTTGGCTCAATTCTGGACAAAAACATTTATACATAGGATTGTATTTAATTGTAATATTCTCAAGCCTATGAAAAGTTTGTTGAAGACGTAGCGGCAAAGAGTATAAAGCTTCATCATCATGCCGGTTTCGTGCCTCGTTTATACGTCATCAACCAAAGTTCCATCCTCCCAAGGTATGAATGCAATTATATATATATAGGAGCTTGGAACTTGTTTATTGGGTGTTAGGTTTATCTAAAACTGCGGTTTTATTTTCAGAAATATTTTTAATTAAAACTTTAAATAAGTTTATAAAGTTTTCTGGGCTAAAATTGAATTTTCCTACTTTCTGGTTTTTCGTTCGATAGAGTCATTCGAACGAGTTTGTCGTTCGAACGAAAATGTCGTTCGAACGAACTTGCCAATAACTTCCCATTATGGCATTCTGGAACTTCGTTCGAAATGTTGTTCGAACGAGATTGTCGTTCTAACAAGTTTTCTAACGATCTTCTAACGAGTTCATACTAGAACTTCGTTAGAAGACTCGTTCGAACGAGATGTCGTTCGAACGAAATGTCGTTCGAATGAGTTTCCAACGGGAACAGTTTTTTGGCAGTTTTGAGCAATTTTCACCCACTTCCCCACTTGATTCTTAACCAACTATTTTCATACTTTAATATGTGCGGGAATCACTTTTGTGAATTAATCTTTTTCAGATCTTACTAACTCCTAGAGTTTGTTTAGAGAGTAAAAACATAAAGAGAAAAAGATCAAGTTTTGAGTGTTAATTTTCAAAGAGAAAATCATTTACCACTCTAGATTTCACCCATAGTTTTATGTATCCAAGTTCATATATATACATCTTGCTTGGAGTTTGGCACCAGGTTTATCTGTACACCGAATTGAAGAGAGTGTTTGGGTTTGCTTCTAAATCCCACAAAGAAGAAGTTGTTTTATGTTGATTTACCCACTTGGAGAAAGGCTCCTAGTTCGGGTGACGGTGACCATATAAAGTCCGATCGGTATATTCCGATATCGCGGTGGAGCTCCAAGGTTATCCGCTAGGAAGAGGTATCTACAAAAAGAAGCGTCGAGGCTTGAGAGGGATGGAGTCATGTGTTGTAAGCCTTTCTGTCTTGTATATGTAAATTCGTATCTAGTGGATTTTTGGCTAGGGTCGTCCGAGGTTATTTCCCGTCTTGGGTTTTTCCTCTTACATCGCGGCGTAGTGATTTATTCTTTCTATTTTATCTTTCGCACTCACCTAGAACTCATGCTTAGGTTAAAAAGATAAAATTGGTTTAATCACTATTTATTTATTTTGGTGCTAAAATAAATATTGGGAAATTGTCTATTTAATTCAAGTCTATTGACTAAAATTGGTTTTGGCCTAATTTGTAATCATTGATAAATATGACTTAGGCAAATTCTAGGACTCGGATTAATAAATTGGTTTAAGTGAAATTAATACTTGTGTGTGTTTATTTAATTTTCACTTGTGTTTAATTTTAATTTGTTTAAGAAAATTGAAATTTGGAATTTAGTATTTAAGTTGAACCATCACCTTTTACACTTCCGCATAGTTTACAAATAAGGTAATATAATTTTACAAAGGTTTTATACAATCCGGGGATTCACATCGTCTACAAGAACAAAGATAACCATAAATGAATAAGTTATCTACGTGTAAAACATATGAGATATGAACTATTAATATACTGCGTGTATGATATGGTGACTTAGAGAGTAGATAAGCCAAGTGGAGTATTAGAGTCTAGTTGTCTTGGGTAGTATAGCTAGATGGACTAAGTACCAACGTTATGCGTGCACTACAGGAGAGGGGTGAGGTAACTCAAGAGAGTGTACAAAATCTTAACTTATATAATCAATTACTCAAATTTGTGATAACTGCTTACAAAATATTTTTAAATGTTTTGAGTACTAACTCTTGTTATGTAAAAATCCTTTTTAAAACCTTTTAGGTGCCCAGCCACAGGGACACCCAGCATGACTTCATTTCAGGGATTTTGGAGCTGCAGCACATGTGGATGTTGCAGGGCTTGCTTAGACGATTCTTTTATTTCAGATCTAGTGTAGGATCTCAGTTTTAGTACTCTCACTTTGGGGACATGTTGTCCAACCTTTACAATTGTAGTTATTTTGATATCTTGGATTTGGAGTTAGTTTTATTTCAGCCGTGATTTTCGACGAGACTTTATTTCATTCAGTTATTTATGATGATTGGTTTAGTATTGCTTAAATTATATTATTCCGCATGAGTTGTTTTATTTGTTTAATGAAGATAAAATTTGGCACTAGATTAATTTCACTTAGGTGGTTAGTAATTAAAAAATTTTCGACAGTGATGCTAAGAATGAACCATTTAAGAAACTTGTTTTAAATTAAACTAAGGCTTAATCACCCAAGGTTTAATTAGGCGGGTGTCACAGATGGTATCAAACCATCATTACTACCTCCTCCATATCATCTTTTCAGCGAATATCACTTAGAACTCGCATCATTACTCCATCCCTACCTATAGTTTTCAGTTTTTGCAGTCCATTGGTACTAGTTTTACCATAGATTTAGGTTGGTTGATGTTCAAGACAATGGATGAGTACATAAACATGAACGAAAAGGGTAATCGTCTTTCTCTTTTTTATGGACGTCTCATCAATCATCTAGTTTTAGTAAGAAATATCCATATATTATTTAGTAAGAAAAAGGGACAAATATGGAAATTGATCACCTACCAAAACTTTCATGATGGGAAGAAGAAGCTAAATAAGATAACTCCAACCAATGCATTTGATGAAGTGGAAGAAGTGCTCACCCAAGGTCTCGGTGGTGCACCTTCATAGCCTCTTCTTAGGACTACACCACCCCATATTCAACTGGATAATGCATAACCAATGAGCAGGTCACATAGATTTTTGACCGATTAATGGAATTTCTATGCCCTGACATCGTTGCCACCCACCTTTTCATGTCCTAGCAGTTTGTGTTGCTCTAACAGTTCCAGAATGTGTTTCTGACCTCGGTCTTTACATAAATGGACGCCATGCACAGGGATGTAGTCAATCTCTATTCAGATGTATGTGTATTCCGCACTTATCATAAGTATCTTGAAGACCATGGTGACGATGATAATGACGCTTAGGTGGTGTTGTTATTTTTTGGTGGTATCTTTTGGTGGTTGTGGTGATAAATTTTGTTGGTTTGTTTGTTTGATGATACATTTGGTGGTTGGTATTTGTGGTCATTATTGGTATATTTGTCTTTGGTTTAAGTGACTTTGTTTTGTCAATATGGATATTTTGAATGTGTTAGTTGTACTCGGCAGGTGTGAGTACCTATTTTTATAGAAGCCATCATTCACTTCTTTTGACATCTCTAATAACATTTATATGTCATTTTTATATTATAAGCTATTTTAGATATATTCCCTATTGCTTATTTGCTTTGTGATCTTTAGCTCACTCTATTATGTATCTTTATTTAACACAACTTGGATTATTCTACCATTTTTTCACTCTCTTGCATTATTGCCTATTACTCTATGTTTTTTACTTGTTGACTTGAACATGTGACTCACTTAATCTACTTGTGGTGAACTTCACTAATATATTTCCTATTCATTCTCTAGTATTGTTATGTTATTCCACTATGCCTTAGTGGAATTTGAACTGCATTCCTTAAATTTCATATATGATCTTTATTTAATTTCGATTGAATAACTCTTTGTAAGATCTTTGTTAGCACACCTTCTTAGTTTGATATTTCTTTACCTTTATCAATTCCATGATAAAAAGGGTAGAATGGTCATTTAATTGGGAGCTCTAATGGCGAACATATGTTGATATGTCTCACGAGAAACTAAAAGAAGATAGTGTGTATATGCAAGAATTGAAGTACATTTCTCAATAGTTTCTATGGCGCTAGGATATTTCCATGTTAGAACTTGAATACACACCTTTGAATGATGAATAAAATTATATATCTTATTCATCACATTTTTTATGTTTAAACTAATTCATTACATTGTTACTATGATTTTTATTGTTTACAATGTACGACAACTTAACAGGAGCAAGATGACTTTGGAATTCTTGCGCTTAAATATTTGTAGTATAGGATAGTCTTTTGCCTTTGTATGGCCTTGTGTTTTTATATCATAGTTTTCTAGACTTATAAAACTTGTAATTATATTTTTCGTATATTCTGTCACAAAATAGACGAAGGGGGAGATTATAAGAGTATGTATTTTACTAAAGTGCCCCAATAGGAGTAGATTGTCTCATTATGTTGACCAACTATATTTTCAGTCTTGTTCTTGAGGTCATTCCGAAAAAGCGTCATGAAAATCATTCAAATGGACATCCTTATCCTTCAAATGTATCATTTTATACCAATATTAGGGAGGTAAACAGACATTTAGACTCACACACATTTTATCACACTAGTTTTTCTTTTATAAAATCTTTTGTGTGTGTGTTAGGGTGCTTGATATGGATCTTCGGACTTTATATGACATGCAAATAAAATTCTATTCGAAAATCTTGTGTTTTGCATTTTATATGGTTGTTGTGTGTTTATCGCTGAACCTTTGACACAACGAGGATATCCTTCGCTGCAGCGATGGATTCTCGTTGGTTGTGCTAAGTTTTAGATATTTCTCTTCAGTCTTTCCTCGTATTGTTGCTAAAGGTTTTCCCCATCGACACATGTCAATCTGGTGCAAAAAGATAGTTATTTTAATAGATTGTGCACATCTTCCTTGGTACTCGTGCTACACTAAAAATCTAGCCAACTTGTCACTTCATGTAAATCTTCAACTTACATACTTGTACCCCCAAGATTCTCTTTCAAACTTGTGTATATGTAAGTAAATTGGAACTTCATTTTATAAGTGTGTGTGAAAAATAGAGATTTGGTGATCTCTTTGTGGACAAAATATTTTTGTTAAATCTTTCTTGCCACAAGAATTATTTTAGGAAAGAAAAATATTTGAAAGATAAAAACTTCTTTTGTGTTGAATCTTTTATTCTTTTAAGTTTTAAATCTTATTTTTCTCTTTAATATATTCTTGAGATATTTTAAGTTTAAGTACATGTGAAATCCAAAAATATTTTGAAGTAAACTTGTTTGTTTTAAAATCCTTTTATACCTTGAACAACTCTCTTTATAATTTGTTATTTTATTATTTTTAGATTTCATTTATCTCGAATATATATTTTGTGAGTTAAGCCATTAGTTTCAAATGCACTTTCACTTTAGGTTTTTCACATACCTAGAAAGTGGTACTACACTTATTAAAGGCTTCTCATCTATGTTCCAAGATTTGGAACACAAATTTTTCTTCAAACTTTATACGATGAAATTTAATCACGTATGATTTGACGACATTAGTCGCGAATCAAAACGTGTGGTGGTTGTGTGGCGTGCTGTCACCACTCTTTGCGAAGGATATGGTGTGAAAGAGTGTATAGTCAGTCGTAGCATCGTGGGTTTGTAAGTCTTTATCTTTTAGTTGTAAAACTCTACCATAGTACATTTTTTCCTTTCGGCATGAGGTTTTTTCCCTTTGTGGGTTTTTTCTCATACGCCTTGGTGTTGTGCTATATTGTTTACCTTTTTGTACTTAGATTAAGTCTCTTAATTACTGGAGATAAAATTTGGACAAGAGCAAGAAGAAGAGGCAATTTCTGGACCTCAAATAAAAGGGTCACACCGTAGAAGAGTATGAGGATGAGTTTACCATTTATATAGATGCATTATTTAGATGAGGAGAAGAAGGTGGAGAAGTTCAACTTAGGGTTAGCAAGGCGCATCAGGTATGACATTTTGGGGAACCCTGATTTTACCACTTACACACAAGTGGTGAATGCCACACTACCTCAATGTTAGGATCATTTAAAGTTCAATAAAGTTAAGGGAGAGAAGTACTCTAGTTTGAATTCGTTTAGACATCAGGGAAAGACTAATGGAGGGGGTTGTGGCCATCCCCGCCGATCCCCGCCGCGAAGGGAGGAGGAATCCTTCGGGTCCCGCGCATCCCCTCTCGGGAGAGCGCTTCGGCCGGCGTCGATTTTGTGAGGTGTGAAAAATGTAGAGAGATTCAGAGTCGCCAGTCTATTTTACTCAAAATAGACAAAAGAAAAAGAGGAAGCCACCCCGAAGGATGGCATCCAAAGACATACTGGTGCGTGTGAAACCAAAATGATTCAAAAAGGGTTCGGAGGCTTAGTTACGAAAAGGGAAGGTGTTAGGCACCCATTCCGCCCTTTCGGTCTCTCATGGATATTTGCTATTTTCCTTAATGTTTCCCCCCGTGAGATGTGTGCATGTGTATATATATAGAATGGAGGTAGGAATCCTCGGCTTGTATCATGGAAAAGATAAAGCGATTCATCCATAGGAAGATATAAGAGTAATATTAGAAAAATAAGATTTACGCGATTACCCCTACGTTGATCGTTATAAGGGAACGATAACGCACATGGAGTGATATGTTACAAATATATATCATATAAGAAGATTATATTTAGAGAAGATAGAAAGTAAGAGAAAAGGTGAGAGAAAGGACTCGAGTCTCGGGTTTTACCCCAAGACGCCTACGTAGCCTATAAAGCCATCAAAGTCCACGTAGTTCGCATACAAAGAAAAAGGGTGGGGTTTATCCCATAAATCCAAATGTGGGATCTCTTATTTGTAAGTGTGTGTGTGTCTGTGTAGAAAAGGTGTTTTAGTTGTGAGAAAAATGTGGAAAAAGTGTGAGAATCCCTAATTGGAATTTATGAGCAAACCCTCTTTTTCTTGTTTTGGGGTTTTTATTTATATGAAAATAAGAGATGTGCAATAATACTAAATAAAAAAATATATATTAGGATGTGTGAGATTTATAAAAGTGCTAAGTAAGAAAACAAGTTATTGGGAATTCAAGAGTATTTAAGAGAGAGAGTTTGAGAAAGTTGGACATTCTTGAAGATCTTGAGCTTGATCTTGAATGTTGGAGAGCATCCCTTGAGCTTGGATGATGATGGAGAGTGGATAATTCACCAAGTTTGATGAAAAGGATGATGAAAAGTGAAGGTAAACGAGGGATTTGGAAGTTGAAATCACGCTGCCTTCGAGAGAGGTTTCTGGGATTCGTTCAGAGAGATTTCTATCAGATCTGGGCTCCCCTTGCAAATGAGTCCAATGCCTCCTTTTATAACCCCAGGGGACTGTCGATCGTCCCTATTATGGCACTGCCTATCGACAGGTGCCGATAGGCAGGATCTGGGACCTGCCATTTGGCAGTGCGCCTCAGGTTTTTTCGGAAAATTGGCCACCGAGGGCAAACCGTTGGTCAGAATCGTGCACGGGGCATATCGTTAGAAATTTATTTCATAGAACTCCGAAAGTCCTTTGGACCTCTCCCGAGTTCGGGAGTTAACTTTGGGTCAAATGTGGCTCGAAAGCGTTTGTCGGTCCGTTGGACGGGGAATCGCGCGGACGCAAACGGCGTGTTCGTCCGCATGGTAAGTCCAAATCACACACGGGGCATACTGTTGGAAAGGTTAGGAGATGTACTTAGACATTCCAAAGAGTTTGACCCGGTTTGGAGAGTTGACTTTGGTCAACCGGGCTCGAGAAATGCTCGGTGGCTTCCCGGAGTCAAACGGATCGTTCGTCCGCATGGAAAGTCAAAATTGCACACGGGATGGACCGTTGGAAATTATATTTGGTGCCGTTCGAAGATTCATTCATCCTCAGTCGAGCTGAAGAGTTGACATAGGTCAAATAGAGCCCGGGAGCACCCGGTGGCCTCTGGGTCAGGTTCGGACGCAAATGGCGCGTTCGTCCCTATGGTAAGTCGGAATCACGCACGGGGTGGATCGTTGGAAAGGGTATTCAGTGACCTTTGAAGATTCATTGAGTCTCGGTCGAGATGAGGAGTTTGACTTTTGGGTCAAACTGAGCCAAGGGGGTGTCCGATGGCTTCCAGGTCAGTACTCGGGACGTGACCTGGGTTTATAGTGATGAAGGGAGGTATTAGGGACCTAAGGAGAGTTGAGGGGTAACATAATGGGGTGTCTACAGATCCCCTTGATGGATGATTTTGGAACAAATGATAGCCGTCGATTAGACACCGCATGATACTTTTAAGGGAGTATGACCGATTCAGAGGGTCGAGGTCGATTCTGAGGACCTAAGAAGTATGCTGGGGATGATCAATTCGGAGGATCGAGGTCAGTTCTGAGGACCTAAGGAGATGAGGATGACTAATTCAGAGGGTCGAGGTCATTTCTGACCTAAGAGTGGTGACTACCGAGGACCGCGGTCAATTCTGACCTAATTCAGGTAACGATCCAAGATCGGGGTCAATTCTGACCCAAGAGTGGTGACGACCGAGGACCGAGGTCAATACTGACCTAACTAAGGTGACGATCCAAGACCGGGGCCAATTCTGACCCAAGAGTGGTAACGACCGAGGACCGAGGTTAATTCTGACCTAACTAAGGTGACAATCCAAGACCAGGGCCAATTCTGACCCAAGAGTGGTGACGAACGAGGACCGAGGTCAATTATAACCTAACTAAGGTGACGATCCAAGATCGGGGCCAATTCTGACCCAAGAGTGGTGACGACCGAGGACCGAGGTCAATTCTGACCTAATTAAGGTGACGATCCAAGACCGGGGCCAATTCTGACCCAAGAGTAGATAAAGATTGTATTTTGATTCTGCTAGATAAAGAGCTTTGTGATTCTGATTTGAGCTGGGGAGCTGATAGCTGGGGGAATCTTTATAGGAGGCCTCGTAGGGAACAACCTATTTTGGGTGTTGTAAGAGAATTCCGCTGGGGAAGTGATCAAATGATCCTTAGAGATCCTCCGGAGTTTTGCCGGGAGGAGATTTCACTTAGTTTTTGAGGATTTCGCTGGGGAAGAGGGGTTCCGCTGGGAATAAGAATTTGGATCTGAGATTCCGCTGGGGAATGATGAATGGGCCGGGGAAAATTTGGATTGTCCTTTGGGAGAGATTGTTCGGGGAGAGTGGTTATTCTAATTTCTGCTGGGAAAAATACCGTGTGATATTGTACCGCACCGGATAGTCGATGGTTGTAAAGTCTGATGAGGAGGTGATTAGGTGGTCCGGGCGCCTTGCCCGAGAGGTCAATCTCTTGGATTTTGAGGGCTCCGTTGGGGAAAACGGTGTGTCGCCCGAAGGAGTGCGAAATTTTCTTGATGAAAACGTTCTAAATCCTTCCTGGGATTTTTAGGAATTTTTCGGTGATTTTTCGAGGCTTCCTGGTATTTTTTGGGAATTTTTGTACTAAATTTTAAGGGAGTGCCGGTCGGCATAGAGTGAGAGGTGCCAGTCGGCAGTGGCACGGACTTTTGGGCTGCCTCGGGAAGGTGAGGAGACAGTGCCGATCGGTATGGTGAGGGGGTTGTAATCGGCATGGAGTTTGGCCTCCTATATAAAGGGGGCGAATTCCCCCCATTTTTCACAGCTTCCTGCCTTCTTTCTTTCTGCGATTTCTCTCTGGGAATCGTTCTAGCATTCTGATGTTCAAGAAATGGCCCCTTTTGTGAGCACCGCTGTCCACCGGGAGTGGTTGACCGTTGATGACTGGGAAAATGTGGATTGGAGGGATAGGGTGCCCCTTGCTTTGGGGAATGAGAATGCCTTTGATGCATTCGAGCCGGTTGCGGATGAGCGAACCTTGCTGCGGGAGCCGTCACGTCATCGCTCTTCGAGAGTGATTCCCGGTGGTTATGTAAGTAACCTGACCTTTGGCATTTTTTCCTTTTTGGGTGATTTTTCCTTTTCTTGACCTTTGACTGAATTTTTCCTTTCGCCAGTCGGATATTTCTTTGAAGAACATGCGTGCCCGCGGGACAACGGGGCTTAGGGATGTTTGGGAGCATCTTCCACCCGTGGTGTGCTGGATGGTATCATCAGCGGGTTTTGGGAGGTTGGCGGCTGCGCTGGATGAGATGCCTCGTTCGACAGAAGTTTTGTGTGCCTTGAGGGAGAGGTGGTGGGACACTACCCACACTTTTCATTTTGGCTTCGGGGAGATGACGGTGACTCCCATAGATGTGCAGCAACTGCTGGGGATGGATTGTGATGGGGAGCAGATAGAGGTGGACCGCTCTTTGCGGGTGAGGCTGGAGGTGGTGTATGCGACACTCGGTGATGTGAGGAGGATAGTCTCTGGAGATTCTATCCGGCTGTCCTTGCTGAAGGATGTTTTGCTGAGCAGGGTGGTTGATATGGAGGACGGGCTATAAGTGAGGCAGATAGCCCGGTTGTTCATTTTGTTGGCGCTGGGAGGTTTCATGGTGGTGTCGAGCGGCGACGTCGTCCATTTGTGGTTTCTGCCATACTTGAGAATGTTTTCGAACATCCCTTTCTATGATTGGGGGAGTCTGACCTTGGCGACCCTTTACTCTTCTCTGGATGCGTTCAGCCGGTGCTGCCCGCAAAATTTTACTGGAGCCACGTATCTCCTTGAGGTATTCTTTACTTTGCGCATTTCCATTTCATGCATTCGCATTTTCCTTTCATGCATTCGCATTTTTCTTATGCGTCTCTTTTTGCTCGTGAATTCAGACATGGTTCTATGAGGTGATTGGGTGCAACACCCCGCTGATTGCTCTAAAGGATGACACCGTCGGGGACTTCTGTCGCTAGTATCGATGGCGTAAGGCCAACTGGCAGTCGAAGGGATCTCTCTCCCTGGAGGCGGTGCGTCAGGTCTTGAATGACCTGACTAGTGGTAGGGTAAGACTCTTTCCATTTCAGCCTTAGTTTTTTGCCTCTTCTGATTTTGTATTGACTTATGCCTGCTTGGGGATTTTCAGGTGACCTTTTATCCTTAGGGGATCGCCATTCAGGATACGGGGGTGACTGGGGTGAACGCGCAGATGAGGCGTTTGTTGGTGCATGAGTTCGGTCATTCCTGATACCTCGGGGAGAGGGTGATTCATCAGATCGCTGAGGAGGAGGTGGTGGTACCTCCCGCGCATCCTCCTACTTCTATGAGGCGGGAGCGATAATTGTTGGAGGATGAAAGGATCGCGGCGATGATTGGCGAGTCCTATGCGTTGTCTACTGATACGGCTGCGCCGTATGACTATATAGATTTTGTGACGAGCTGGTTTATGGCGCCCAGTATACATGATGCTTTGCCTTCCCCTCCTGCTAGTTCGAGTCGGGCGGTGGGGTCTTCCCACAGTGGTGGTGGTCCGTCGGCACCTGCGGCGGCAGCGACCTTGGAGGTCCCTTTTGTTCGGCTGCACACTCCTTCGTACAACATCCGGTGGGCTGATGGAGGGACAGTGTTGATGCTACACCGTCCTCTTGCGATGGATCCGAAGGAGATGGGCTTGACAGAGGACGTCCTTCGTCCTGCGGTAAACCTTTCGGTCCTTTTCCTCTCTTTTTTGATTTATTTTGCTTGATACTGATTCTGCCTTTCCTTTGTAGTAAATTCGGATATCGACCACTTCGCTAAGGGACATCAGGGATTGGATATCATCGGCGACTGCCCACATTCGGGAGGTTGTCCCTGTTCCTTCTTGCTTGGTGCCGTTAGCCTCGTCCGGGGGAGAATCTAGCTCGGGTAGTGGGGGCGCGTCGCCGGGATGGAAATTCTTGAGAGAGAGAGGGAGTGAAATGTGGGTTCGGGCTGAGTCCCGTTGTTTTTTACTTTTCTTTATTTCCTGCAAAAATGATGTAACATAAAAAACATATATATGCAATGCAATGCGGTTTTTTACTATCTTTTATTTTAATGATGAAATAAATGCATGCGCTTTTTAATTTGCTGCTGAGACCGTAAAAAAAGAATATTTTTAGAAATCTTTCAAAGGAAAGTTATTTTATTCAAAACGGGGAATCCCATAAGGAGGGAACAGGATTCTTGAAATTCTTTTGATAATATCAAATTATTTTTATGGAGTTTTCTGATTTGGCAAAGAAGGAATGGAGGAATTTTTTTTTTTTTAAAAGGAATTATATAAGGAGAAAAAGGGATTTTGAAATTCTGTTGAGAATATCAATTTTTATTTTTCTGCTTTTGACAAAAGAGGAAAAAGGGAGATTTCCAAAAATGGGGGGTTGCCTATCGGCAGTTCAGTCCAGTCCCATCAATTGATAGCTTTGATTGGTACCCTCTTCAGCCCTTAGTACCTTGTGGGGTAGGGTTCCTTTCGATTTCTGCAGGGATTATGTCCCTTGTGAGGATTTTTAAGTATAAAAAGGGAGAAGGGTGGAGTGTGGAGTGTTTTCCTCACACCTTTTGCATTCTTCATACCCACCCGTCATTTTTTAGTCTTGCAAGATGGCTCTCCCTGGTAGCATCGAGTTTGCCAATTACCTCGAAGCCTTGGAAGCTATGTGCTCTTATAATGTCGACTATGATGCCTTCAATATGCATCGAGTCTCCTTGTGGCGTAATTGACCTTTTGAGTGGAATATGCTGATGGCGGCAGTACAATTTTGGTACCCCGAAGACCATGTATTCCGCTTTGGATTAGAAGAAGTTTGTCCTACCTACGAGGAGTTTTCTGCCATACTGGGTGTGAATCCTAGTGTTGCCACGGCTTTACCCTAATTTTCCCCTTCTCCTAGGGATTTATTGGTCGGGCTTCTTCATATCTCGCCTTCGACGGCCAGGTCACTGGTTGCTAAAGGGATGATCTCCCTCCCGGCGATGTTGCAGTCCGTGCGTTCGCGGTAAGTAAGTGATGCTGGCTATGCTGGAGCCGTCATTCTGGACCTGGTTTCAAAATTATTGTTGATGACTGGGTAATTGCAAGTGGACCCACAACTTACAGTTATTACCTCATGGATGTCATACCGTCACAATCCTGCGGCGGTGATATTGGCGGAGACTCTAAATGGACTGGATGCTTGGAGAGAAGGTCGTTCAGACTTTTTGAGGGGTATCCCTGTGATGCTGTTCATGTGGTTGTCTGAAAGATTTTGCTTGTCGACTCCTCCAGAATATCCTTTGTCGACTGTACCCAACTTCTTTTCGCGCTACTTCATTCGCATGGGCCTGTACATTCAGAACTGGGAGAATTGGCTTGTGGAGTACGGGGCTCGTGGGCTGTATTGGTCCGTGCCTTGGTGGGGACAGTTGCATCATGTTCTGGAGCTAGGATAATATTCATATGTGCGGCTGGTAGGTCTCAGGCAGTCATCTTTTTATTTCCCTTGGCGGATTTTGCGCCAATTTGGCTGGGCGCGGGTCGTGCCCCCTCGGACCTCAAATTTCTTTCCAGTAGAAAATTTGACTGAGCGCTTGCGTCTGTTGCTAGGACCTCTGTGGGAAAATCGGCGTCCGTCGACCTATCCCTCTCAATCTGTTGGGAAGGTTTGCCATGTCCCCAAAGATTATATGAAGTGGTTGTGGAGGGAAGTAGTCAGCAAGATGTTGGCAGTAGAGACCGGTCGGAGGTGGTTTGTTTTATCTGACTCCATGGAAGGGGGTGTTGTGGTCTTTTCGAAGATGGTTAAGGCTCATCGGTCCATGGAGTGTTCGCCGAACTCCATTCAGGCAGGAGAAAATTGGGGTCCTCAAGACGTGGATGATGAGGGTGCAGGCTCTTCGGGTAGCTGTGGGTAGGACTCCTGGGGAGTTTATTTATGTAACAGATGTGGGGGATTTTATCTGGTTTTTATGGTAGTAGGGGGAAGGGAGTTATCCATTCCTTTTTCTTTATGCAATATGTACTGTAGTTTCTTATTTAATGAAATAAACAAGTTTCTGATCATCCAACTGTGCCTTTCGATGAATTTTGTATTTTGAATTATCTATACCAATCGCTAAGGCATACATAATCTTTTTGTTCAAGTAGATGTTTAGAATGAACTATCGTTCTCGGAGGTAAGAAAAGAATGGTATTTTGTGAAAAAGAAGGGGTCGTGCTCATGTGAGGAGTATGAGCTGCCTACGTACCTCTAGGGTTTTTGAAAAAGTTCTTATCTGTTTGAAAATAGTTTTTACAGAGGATCAGGCCCACGTAGTTCTGGGTAAAGGGAAATGGAGAGAGTTTTTTTTTTTTTTTTAGAATAGAAGGGGGATGAGAAGAGTCGTAGCGCGCCGAGATTTTGGACTAGGGGTAGAACTTCTTAAGAGGGTCCAGATTGACTGGACGAGCCATCTCTTCCCCATCTGGGTCAGTGAGCATGGCGGCACCGCCAGATAAGATTTTCTTCACAATGTAAGGGCCGCTCCAACTGGGTTTGAACTTTCCTCTGTGGTCCCAGATGGGTTCGATTATCTCTTTGAGGGCTAACTCCCCCTCTCGGACACCGCAATCCTTGACTCTCTTGTTGAATGATCGCACTATTTGGCGATGGTATCCTTGTATGTGGTAAAGAGCTTTTAATCTCCATTTATCTAGGAGGGTCAGCTCATCAAGACGGCCTTGGCACCAGTCTTCTTCACTAACCTTGCTTTCGAGCATGACACGTAACGAGGGTATTTCCAGCTCCACAGGTAGGACTGCCTCCATGTCGTAAACCAGGGAGTAAGGGGTAGCCCCAGTAGAGGTTCTAATTGAGGTTCGATAGCCCCAGATGGCGTAGGGGATCCAGCCGGCCCAATCTCTACAACTTTCGGTCATCTTACTGATGATGGCTTTGAGGTTTTTATTTGCGACCTCAACTGCACCATTGGTCTGAGGTCAGTAGGGAGAAGATTTGTGTCTCTGAATCCCGTATTTATTGACTATTTCTGTGACTTCTGCCTCAAAGTGCAAACCATTATCCGATACTAGCTCGTGCGGGACCCCATATCGGCAGATGATATTCTTCTTGATGAATTTGGACACCTTCTTGGCATTTAATACTGCGTATGACTCAGCTTCGACCCATTTGGTGAAGTAATCGATGGCAACCAGGATGAACTCATGCCCGTTTGACGCTTTTGGTGTAACCTTCCCTATGATGTCGATACCCCGGGTGGAGAACGGCCAGGGAGAAGTCATGTTGTATAATTCTCGCGGAGGTAAATGTTGGAGATTGGAGAACTGTTGGCATTTAGGGCACCTCCGAAAATAGGCGGTGCAATCCTGGGCCATGGTGGTCCAGTAGTAGCCTTGTCGGATGATCTTTTTGGCAAGCATGTGACCGTTCATGTGAGGTCCGCATTCCCCGCTGTGGATTTTCTGCATTATCTTTTCAATGTCATCCCCTGCAATACAGTGCAAATGAGTTCCATTGAAATTCCTCTTGGATAGTGCTTTATGACATATGATGTACTGAGCGGCTAGCCTTCGGAGGGTAGCTCGGTCATTCTTGTTGGAACCCTCGGGATACCTACCGTGTTTGAGGAGGCACCAAATATCATAGTACCATCAATCGGCTAGTTCGGGATCTTCAGTGGAAACAAGCTCAATATGGTAGCAATGGGTCGGTCTGTCTTATTTTTTAACTAGGAAGGGGGTCATTATTATTCCCTCGGGCATGTCGACCATGGAAGCCAAAGTAGCGAGAGCATCGGCTAGGTTGTTCTTTGCTCGGGGTAGGTAACGGAAGGTGATATCTCAAAATTGGGAGGCCAACTCTTCTAATTGGGCCTGAAAGGGTTGAAGCTTTTCGTCCTTGACCTTCCACTTTCTGAGCACTTGACCGATGATAAGGGCAGAATCCTCGTATACATCAAGGTATTAAATACCTTTCTCGAGAGCAACCTGGAGGCCCACTGTGCATGCCTCGTATTCTGTCATGTTGTTGGTGCAAGGGAAATCCAATTTAATGGCGATAGGAGTATGGGAGACATCTGGGGCGACCATAAGTATCCCAATGTCATATCCTTTTTTATTGGCAGCGCCATCGAAGAACATTTTCCATCGGAGGCGGTCTTGAGTGGTGCAGAGGATGTTTTCATCTGGGAATTCGAAGATCCAGACATCTGCTTCTTCTATAGGGTAGTCAGTGAGGTAGTCAGATATGTCCCTTCCTTTAACGGCTTTCAGTGTGACGTACACGATATCAAACTCGGTTAGGAGCATCAACCATCGGGCCATTCGGCTAGATAAGGCGGGTTTCTCAAGCAGGTATTTGATGGGATCCATTCGGGATACTAGTTTAATGGGGAAGGCGAGCATGTAATGTCGTAACTTTTGGGTGACCCAGACAAGTGCGACACATGCTTTTTCCAAAGCAGTGTAGTTGACCTCGTATCCGGCCAACTTGCGACTGGCATAATAGATGGCTCTTTCTTTACGGCAGTCCTTGAGATACTGGGCTAGAAAAGCCCCGGCTGCAGTGTCTGTTATGGTTAGGTATAAAAGCAAAGGGAGACCAGGCTGTGGTGGCATGAGAACTTGAGGTTGGGTTAGGTATTATTTGATTCGATCAAAAGCTTCTTAGCAGGCCTCGTTCCAAACCATGGTTGAATACTTTCGGAGGAGCTTAAAGATTGGTTCACATATGGAGGTTAGCTGGCTGATGAATCGGCTGATATATTATAATTTCCCTAGGAAGACTCGGACTTCCTTCTCTATTCGGGGAGGTGGCATCTCAAGTATGGCCCTCATCTTGGCGGGATATGCTTCAATCTCCTTCTCACTGATCATAAATCCTAAGAGTTTTCCCTTCGTAACGCCGAAGACGCACTTCAGTGGATTAAGTCTCATTTGATACTGTCGCAGTCATTCGAAGAACTTTTGGAGAGCGAGAACATGGCCTTCTCTAGTTTTGGACTTGATAATCATATCATCCACGTAAACCTTGACCTCTTTGTGGATCAGATCGTTCAGGATGGTTGTGGCAGCCCTTTGGTAGGTAGCCCCAGCATTCTTTAGACCGAATGGCATAACGGTGTAGAAAAAAGTTCCCCATGGGGTGATGAATGTGATTTTCTCTTGGTGGTCGGGATGCATCTTAATTTGGTTGTATCCGGCAAATCCGTCGACAAGTGACTTGAGAGCATGACTGGCTGTGTTGTCCACGATCATGTCGATGTTGGGTAGCGGATAATCATCCTTCGGAGAAGCTTTGTTTAAATCTCGATAATCCACACACATTCGAACCTTTCCTCCTGATTTTGGTACAGGTACAATGTTGGCCAGCCACGTGGGATATTCGATTACTCGAATGAAACCCACGTTCAACTGTTTGATCACCTCTTCTTTGACCTTAAGCGACCATTCGGTGCGGAGCTTTCTCAATTTTTATTTAACTGCCTTGGCATCTGGGAGAATGGGGATCTCGTGCTGAGCTATTTCGGGATCAATATCGGGCATGTCGTCGTAGGACCATGCGAAGACATCCACGAACTCCTTTAGCAATTCTTCGATTTGTGCGCGCTCATGCTCGTCAAGGGTGGCCCCTATCTTAATCTCGCGCAGTTGGCTACTAGAACCGAGATTAATAACAACAGTCTCTTCTTCATTAACTTGAACATGGTTATGTTGTTTATTATTAACCTATTTAGATCAGTTAAGAATTGTTCATTTGCAAAATCATCATCATCAAAAGTTTGATTAAAATCCACACAATTAATGTAAAGCATAGCAAGATACTCAAAATCTTCGTTTATTTCATTGATAGGAAAAACAGCATTGAGAACCTCATCAAAATAGGTCTCGATTACATTTGAGCAAGGATGGACAACAGTAGATAAAATAAGGTAAACATTGGGGTTGAGGGAGATTTCAAGAGGTAGAACTGGCGCAGCATGCCAGTTGAGGAGAGGTGTATCAGTAGCTTTAATCAGACGGGATGGGTCCCTTAATGTAGTGCCTGAATGAACCATGCAGAGTGTCAGCCCCAGTGTCTGCAGGTTGAAGGAATCTTCGAAATCAGTTTCTTCAGTATCTTTGATAAGCGGTGGCACCTGGTATTGGTAACTTTCGTCCCATGGGTAGCAATCTTCGAAGAAGATCTCCATTCTAGGCTTTATCTTCTTATCTGTATGGTCATACCACGGTTCTGGAAAACGCAAAATGGGAAATCCTCGCCCTCCTTGATGAATCGTCCATTTAAAGAATCTCCCGAGATAGTTCGGACGAAGTCTAACCCTCTCTTTGATCGAGTCTGGCGGATCATTCTGAGCTTTGGTTCTGATGGTTGATATCCCAAGTCGCAAGGAGGGAAAGCTTTCTTCAGTTCGATGGGCTCAAGTATCCCTTGCTGCCTTTGTCCCAGCCCTAGTCCGGGCATAAAGTGCATGTTTCTGAACATCTGAATCACATTGACGTTGCCATGAGGGTCATATTCTGGACAAACCCTTTCTTTGAAACCGTCCCCTGGAGGGAGTAGGGATGGTTCAACTCGGAAACCTGATAGGAGCATATCATTTGGCCCGTGATGTATCTCAAGAATTGGACTGTTGGTGCTTGCACCCTCGACGTTACCGCCATTACCCAGGATGGTGATGACTCTCCCATTGGCGAAGAACTTCAATTTCTGATGGAACGAGGAAGATACACCCTTTATACTGTGGAGCCAGGGTCGTCCGAGCAACAAGTTAAAACAGGCCGGGATATCGATGACTTGGAATTCGACGATAGGGTTTATAGGTCCAACCCCTATTACAAGTTTTATGGATCCCATCACCTCACTGCGAGTATTATCGTAGGCACGCACGGCAGCGGATGTTGGAGCGAGGTCACTTTCTTTCAGACCTAAACATTTGAAGGTTCTCAGCGGGCAGACATTCAAAGCGGATCCGTTATCAATAAGAGAGAGTGGTACAACCTTTCCCATAACTTCGACGGAGATGTTGAGTGCATGATTGTGATTTGGCCCAATTTTGGGGATTTCTTCTTCAGAAAAGGACAGCATTCGGGTAGAGGTCAAGGATCCGACCAGGTTCACCGCTTCTTCTGGTGTGGTAGAGGGAGGAACTATGGGTCCAGTGAGAAATTTGATCAAAGCATTTCTGTATAGCTGGGAAGACATGAAAAGCCCCCATAGAGTGATTTTAGCTTGAGTTTTCTTCAATTGATCGAGGATCTTGCTCTCCTCAAGGGTCATTTCTAGCATAGGAAGGTCTTCAATTCCCTTCCCCTTGTCATTCGCTGGTAGTGAGTTTAGAATTTGGTAATGTCTCCCAGATCTGGTCATGTGATTTACTGAAGAAGGGAAAAACTTAAATCCAGTTTCCTCATCAATCTCAGGTTGTTCTGCCACCTTGTCTATTTCTCTGAGGAGTTCCTCCAATGATATCATCCCACATAAGTCAGCTATTGGGCCATTTCCTCCTGAAGCTTGTTCTTCATTTGAAACTTCGAATTCTTCCCCCCATGCGGTGGCAACAATTCCGTTTTCCCTTGTGAAGTCAATGCATTCCATAACCTCAACGGTTTCTTCATATAGGTCTTCCCATTCTGTGGGGATGTGTAAGGGTGAAGGGACCAGGTACCCTTGCAGCTTCAAAGCGTCAAGTAACTCGGAGATACTGCAAATGTTGTTGGTTTGCCTGAATGCTTCCGTCATGATCCGGACAACATCATCTAAGCAGATTTCGTCGGTTGGTACCATCCACCTATCTAATTCTCGGGCCCATTTTTGTGTTTCCAAAAACAATGTACTAAACCTCTTTCAGTCGAAAATCATCTATGAAGGCAATTTCAGCCCAAACTCTAGGAGTTGGTTTAACACCTATGACAACTCCATGCCTCCACTTTCAGAACAGGTCTGGACAGTGATGCATGCTCTGGTAAGGAGTGACAAAGCCTGATCAGCAGGGCTAGCAGGGTGTAGGAGGAAATATGGGCAAAATTGAAGGGGTTTAGAAGGGTTTAAGGGTGTGATTTGAGTTGATGGATCAAAATATGGGTTTCCTTCCAAGAAGATGGCATTGGTATGATTTGGGAGTGGGTTATGAGTAGTGTTTGGTTTAGGATTGGCTGGTGGGGAGATGGTACCCCGGTCAATGAGATCTTGGATTATGTTTCGAAGGTGGAAGCATTGGTCGGTGGTATGGCCAACTGTTTGGTGAAAGGTGCAATGAGCATCGGTCTTGAAATTTTTGGGAAGTGGATTGGGTAATGGATGTGGATCCAGGGGCTTTATAAGGTTTCGGCTTAACAGGGCTTGGTAAACTTTGGAGAGGGGATCATGGAGCTCAGTGTATTCCCACAGGGCGGCTTTTCGGTGCCCAGGATCTGGTTGGTTGAGAGATGTTGTTAATGCTTGAGACTGCGGCACTGACGGGCTTGTCATATTTTCTGAGGGTGAACTGTTTGGACACCTTCTTTGGTTCAACTTTTATTTTGGCAAGACCCTCTTCAATTTCTACTCCTACTTCTCTGAGAGCTCGAAAATGGGGGTAGTATTATCCTCCCATGGTTGCTCGGACATGGGGCAAGAAATTCTTCTTCACTATGCTGACTTGTTCTTCTTCAGACGACCGATTGGTCATGGTAGCCTCTTTTTCCCTCCATCGGGCTATAAAGTTACTGACGAATTCTCCAGAGTTCTGTTTGAGCAACTCTAAATCACGGCGGGTGACCTCAAGCTCTTCGTTGTATTTGTACTGGGACATGAAATCTCGGGATACATCCTCCCAGCTACGAATTCTAGATTCCTCAAGAGATAAAAACCATCGGAGAGCACTGTCTCTCAAAGTTTGCTGAAATAATTGGGCCATCACCTCTTCGGAAGCACCTAGTAGAGTCATGGAACGATTATAACTACGAAGATGAACAATCGGGGGACCACTCCCTCCAAATTTCTCGATATTTAGCATTTTGAACTTCTCGGGTAACCTTGCTTTAAGATAAGGAGACATATGGGTGTAGTCCATATAATTCCCAGAGATCCTGACTTGGTCAAACTTCTTGGTGATCATCTTGAGATCCTCTTTGACTTTGTTCAAATCCTCCTCCTTTGGATCAGCAACCAGAGGCAAGTTAGCCATAGGCTGGGCAATATTTGGCATTGGAAGCTGGGCAGGCGGTGGCCCATTAGCAGGAGGGGCACGCGGAGCGTGCTGATATTCTTTCGGGACCTAGATGGGCTCGGGTGGACCCATAGCACGAGGGAACAGAGCCTCGGGCTCTTGAGGAATAGGAACTTGGTTTCGTTGTATTTCTCGGACCTCAGCTTGGAGGTTATCAATCTTGGCCACGAGCTGAGCTAGGACTGTCGGCAGATCCGGTTGTATGACTGGTGCTTGATCTACATTCTCCATGGAAGATAGATGGATTTCGAATTCGAAAGAAGTAGTAGAGGAACGAACGAAACTCCTAGGTGATTTGACTGAAGACCTAAGCCAATAGGGAGCCAGGCCAAGGGCATGCGATCAACCTGAGAAGGCGTAGGATGAGATTTATTTTTGAGAAAAGGGAAGGAACTATTTTTGGATTTTTTATAAAAAGGGAGAAATGTTTTTCGATTTTTGATAAGAAATGGAGAAATGTTTTTTGGATTTTTGATAATAAAGGGAGAAATGTTTTTGGAGACGGAACTCAGCATGATTATTATTATTATTATTATTATTATTATTATTATTATTATTATTATTATTATTATTATTATGTTCTCACTTGTATTTAATTCTCCTAAATGCAATGCCGGACGAGACCTGAGCCTGGAAAAATGGGGTTTTAATATATGCAAAGCTACAGTTTGGGACTTGTAACCAGGCTCGCGGACAGAGTCCCGTTTTAAAAATGCGCAAAAATTGGGCGAAAGATCGACCCGGAATTTCGGCAGAGTTTCGGGTTGAAACCGGCAATCTAAAGTGCGTGTCCTAGGTTTGACACCTATATGCGGGTATGCAGTTGGTTGGGTGAATCGGCATGGGTTCCCCCCTTTGGCGTGACTTCCACGATATACGTCTTGCTCTTGCGGGCAATCGGTACGTGTGGACAAGCCATTTGATATACCTGAGTGTACGTGAATTGCCTCACCATATACCTCGTGAGGACGGTACGTGTGAGAGCGAATTCAATATACTCGGCGTACATGAATGAATTCCCTGCGATATACCTCCCGTCATGACTTCGGTCAAGCGGTACGATGAGGGGGAACCGTTCGATATACGTCGAAGGTACTTGGCCAATGGAAGGTGAGAGTCATATCTCTTAGGCTAACTGTGACCTGCCGGACCAGCGCCCATCACGAAGTGACCCTCCAGTTACTGGGTAAGATTCGGTCAATATCAATGCTCTTTGGTGATGTCGTGTGAATCATGCATGATTCTCTTATTAGTAGCTTATGATGAGAATGCCTTTCTTTGATTATGCCAAACCGGGAACAAAGTACAAGCACCCCAAAAGGTACGCCAAGTATGGATAGGTGATGCCTGCAACATGGGAATATACGTGATCCTAGGTGTACGTGGTGTGAGGTGTAAACGAAGGATTTTCTACAAGTGTGTGAACATAAGCATAAGCATGGAATACACATGTGAGAAAGGGGAACATGCAGATATGGAGGGGGAGGAAGCATAAACAAATATAGCATCCATGTAAATAGAGTCAAGCCCTCAAAATAAATAAAAGTCCCCAGCAGAGTCGCCACTGTGGCCATCCCCGCCGATCCTCGCCGCGGATGGAGGAGGAATCCTTCGGGTCCCGCGCGTCCCCTCTCGGGAGAGCGCTTCGGCCGGCGTCGATTTTGTGAGGTGTGAAAAATATAGAGAGATTCAGAGTCGCTAGTCTATTTTACTCAAAACAGACAAAAGAAAAAGAGGAAGCCACCCCGAAGGATGGAATCCAAAGACATACTGGTGCGTGCGAAACCAAAATGATTCGAAAAGGGTTCGGAGGCTTAGTTACGAAATGGGAAGGTGTTAGGCACCCATTTCGCCCCTTCGGTCTCTCATGGATATTTGTTATTTTCCTTTATGTTTCCCCCCGTGAGATGTGTGCATGTGTATATATATATAATGGAGGTAGGAATCCTCGGCTTGTATCATGGAAAAGATAAAGCGAGTCATCCATAGGAAGATATAAGAGTAATATTAAAAAAATAAGATTTACGCGATTACCCCTACGTTGATCGTTATAAGGGAACGATAACGCACGTGGAGTGATACGTTACAAATATATATCATATAAGAAGATTAGATTTAGAGAAGATAAAAATTAAGAGAAAAGGTGAGAGAAATGACTCGAGTCTCGGGTTTTACCCCGAGACGCCTACGTAGCCTATAAAGGCATCAAAGTTCACGTAGTTCGCATACAAAGCAAAAGTGTGGGGTTTATCCCATAAACCCAAATGTGGGATCTCTTATTTGTAAGTGTGTGTGTGTGTGTATAAAAGGTGTTTTAGTTGTGAGAAAAATGTGGAAAAAGTGTAAGAATCCCTACTTGGAATTTTTGAGCAAATCCTCTTTTTCTTGTTTTGGGGTTTTTATTTATATGAAAATAAGAGATGTGAAATAATACTAAATAAAAAAAATATATTAGGATGTGTGAGATTTATAAAAGTGCTAAGAAAGAAAACAAGTTATTGGGAATTCAAGAGAATTTAAGAGAGAGAGAGTTTGAGAAAGTTGGACCTTCTTAAAGATCTTGAGCTTGATCTTGAATGTTGGAGAGCAGCCCTTGAGCTTGGATGATGATGGAGAGTGGATAATTCACCAAGTTTGATGAAAATGATGATGAAAAGTGAAGGTAAAAGAGGGATTTGGAAGTTGAAATCACGCTGCCTTCGAGAGAGGTTTCTAGGATTCGTTCAGAGAGATTTCTATCAGATCTGGGCTCCCCTTGCAAATGAGTCCAATGCCTCCTTTTATAACCCCAGGGGACTGCTGATCGTCCCTATTATGGCACTGCCTATCGGCAGGTGCCGATAGGCAGGATCTGGGACATGCCATTTGGCAGTGCGCCTCAGGCTTTTTCGAAAAATTGGCCACCGAGGGCAAACCGTTGGTCAGAATCTTACACGGAGCATACCGTTAGAAAGTTATTTCATAGACCTCCAAAAGTCCTTTGGACCGCCCCCGAGTTCGGGAGTTGACTTTGGGTCAAATGTGGCTCGGAAGCGTTTGTCGGTCCGTTGGACGGGGAATCGCGCGGACGCAAACGGCGCGTTCGTCTGCATGGTAAATCTGAATCATGCACGGGGCATACCTTTGGAAAGGTTAAGAGATGTAATTTGACATTACAAAGAGTTTGACCTAGTTTGGAGAGTTGACTTTGGTCAACCGGGCCCGGGAAATGCTCGATAGCTTCCCGGAGTCAAATGGATCGTTCGTCCGCATGGAAAGTCGGAATTTCACACGGGATGGACCATTGGAAAGGGAATCCAGTTACATTTGAAGATTCATTCAGCCTCAGTCGAGCTGAATAGTTGACATAGGTCAAATAGAGCCCGGGAGCGCCCGGTGGCCTCTAGGTCAGGTTTCGAATGCAAATGGCGCGTTCGTTCGTATAGTAAGTCAGAATCGCGCATGAGGTGGACCATTGGAAAGGGTATTCAGTTCCCTTTGAAGATTCATTGAGTCTCGATCAAGACAAGGAGTTGGACTTTTGGGTCAAACTGAGCCGAGGGGGTGCCCGATGGCTTCCAAGTCAGTACTCGGGACGTGACCTGGGTTTATAGTGATGAAGGGAGGTACTAGGGACCTAAGGAGAGTTGAGGGGTAACATAATGGGGTGTCTACAGGGGTACTCATGGGCCCATAAACCTAAGGGGTCTCAGTCAGGAGATCAGCACCACAAGAAACATAAGGGTTTTGATGGCCGTAAGGGCCACTAGGGCTAACGACAACAATCTCAGCAGGGCCAGCAAACTCAAGGCCATCAATGCTAAGGGTAGTAGGGTCACGACTAGCATGGGCAGCATCATGAGAGGCACCATTTTAACGGCCTTTATTTTACTTATGGTAAGGGTGTCCACATATCTAAAAGGTTCCCTAATGGAAATCAGGGGGCGCAAGATCAGGGCGGTTAGTGTGGGTACCAGGCACCACAGGTGCAGCGTCAGTAGTTACCAGTCCCACCAGTAGTCGCAGTGTTCATGGTATCAACACCACCATCCCAGCCTCACGGGCAATAGTCACTTCAGTATGGTTGTGTGCATAATGTCTCACCTAGGGAGGCATAAGCACCAATGCATGCAATTGATGGTATGTTTCCTATCATTGGGCATGTAGGACGCATTTTATTTGATACTAGGTTATCACATTCGTTTGTTAGTACTGGTTTTTCTCGATCGTCGGGGATGGTAGACTTAGCGTCAGATATAGTATTTTACATAGATTCACCCATGGGTAGAGGGGAACTTATACGTTCCGTGTTAAGAGGGATGGGGTGGATATTAGGAGAGTTAGATTTTTAGCCTACTTTCTTGTGTTAGATATGTCATATTATGATGTGATCCTATGAATGGATTGGTTATCCACTTATAGAGCTTGTGTCGATTATTTTGGTCCATCGTTTTTGCCATTCCGAGGCAAAATATGTACTTAGTTTCAATGACGCGCCTAGAGGGAGGGTCGAGCACTCATTTATATTATATTAAGGAGGACACTTCTGAGGCATTCACGTTGTCTTTTGATTCTATCCCGTGGTTAGGGAGTTTTCAAACGTGTTTTAAGAGATGTCGAGGTTACCCCCCGTTAGGGAGATTGAGTTTGTGATTAATTTGGATTCAATCACGAGAACACTGCCCGCACTCCATATCACATGAATATTTTAGAGATGATAGATCTTAGTGAATAGATTCAACAGCTTTTAAGACAGGGATTTATTTGAAGGATTACTTCTCCTTGGGGAGATCCAATCATATTCATGAAGAATAGGGATGGATCGTTAAGGTTGTGAATTCATTACCAGGATTTTGAACAAAGTCACCATACAAAATAAGTATTTGTTACCCCATATTAATTACTTATTTGACCATATGAGAGGTGCTTCATATATCTCAAAGATTGATTTGAGATTGGGATAACATCAATTGAGGATTCTGGAGCAAGATGTTCCGAAGATGGCATTTTTTTTAGATATGGGTCATAGAGTTTATAGTTTTGCCATTTGGACTAACCAATGCACCAGAACTATTAATGGACTTAATGAACAAAATATCCATGGATTTTTTGTTTATGGATTTCTTGGATTGTTTTGTCATTATATTCATTGATGTCCTAATTTATTCTCGGACTATAGACGGGAATGTGAAACACTTGCGGATAGTCTTACAGACATTGCAAGGACATCAACTATATGAAAAGTTTGAAATTTTGTAGATTTAGATCAAAAGAGTTATAGTTCTTAGGTCATGGCGTATTTGAGGCAGGGATATCAGTGAACCCAAGTAAGATTTTGGCAGTAATGGAGTGGGGACAACCCACGGCACCAATGGAGGTATGCAATTTTTTGGGTTTGGCAAACTACTATGTCAGTTCATCTGAGGGGTTCTCAATGATAGCTGGGCCTTTGATAAATTTGATGAAGACAAGTGTGATATTTCTTTGGGATGATTCATTCCAGCAGGATTTTGATGAGTTAAAGGTCAAGTTAACTTCATCTCCAGTGCTCACTTTGCCTCGTGGAGGGGTGGAGTATATGGTGTATACCCATGCATCCTTACAGGGACTTGGGGGTGTGTTGATGCAAGAGGAAAGGCTGATAGATTATGCTTCTCGCAATATTAAGCCTCATAAAGGGGATTACCCTACTCGTGATCTAGAGTTATTAGCAGTGGTTTTTACTCTTAGGATTTGGAGGCACTATCTTTTAGGCGAGAGATTCCATATTTCCATAGATCATAAGATTTTATAGTAGTTATGCACACAGAAGGAGTTTAACATGAGGCGGTGTATCACCCAAGAAAGGTGAACGTTGTAGCAAACTCCTTGAGTTGCGAGATGATAATGAGACTTACGGATATTTGGAAGGAAAATTGGAGTTCACTCAGCATGGAAGATGAGTTATCTAGTGCATTCATAGCAATTTTAACCCTCACACACGAGATAATCATTGGGGTTATGAAGGCACGGGAAGAGGATTCCCCTTGTCAGAAGAAGGTCTGACAGTTGTTAACAGAGGGAGAAGAATATTACTCGATCGATTCTGAGGTAGGTTTATCATTCCACGGTAGATTGGTGGTTCCCGAGGATGATGATTTACATTAGGCAGTTATGACTCATATAGATCATGTTTTTCCATTCATCCCGGTGGGAATAAGATGTACCAGAATATGACGCGCCAGTATTAGTGTACGGTCATCAATAAGGACATTGTAGTGTTTGTGTCCAAGTGTGACACTTGAATAATGGTGAAGGTAGATCACCAAAGACCAGTGGTGTTCTATAGCCTCTTGAGATTCCGTTATAGAAATTGGAGAGCATTTCCATGGACTTTATTACAAGGTTACCTACATCACATCTGGAACATGATGCCATCTGGGTGATCGTGGGCGTTTGACTAAGGTGGCCCACATTTTTCCAATTCGAACAGATTTCACTTTAGAGTAGTATGCCAGTATCTTCCTTGTAGAGATTGTGAAGTTTCATGGTGTGTCGCTCAATAATATAGAAGATAGGGACAAGACGTTTGTGTTCGACTTTTAGAGGAGCTTCCAACAGGCATTGGGGATAGAGTTGAGGTTGAGTACCTTGCATCACCTACACACAGATGGACAGATGGAGTGGGTAAATTAAATATTAGAGGATATGTTTCGGATGTGCATTTTGGACTTCAAAGGCCGTGGGGAGCAATACTTACCATTGATAGATTTTACTTACAACAACAGTTATCAGTTCACGATTGCCATGACACCATTTGAGGATTTGCATGGGAGCCTTTGTCATTCTTTCATTTTTTTGGCTAGAGGTGGGGGAGAACAAGTTTCTTGGACCCAAGTTTTTTCGGGACACCATTGAGAAGGTGGAGATGATCAGATATAGCATTCGAACTGTCCAGAGTCGATAAAAGAGTCGTGCATATGTAGATAGGAGGCACCTAAAGTTCATCATTAAAGATCAGGCCTTACTTAGGGTGTCTCCCATGAAGGGAGTTATACGGTTCGGGAAGAAGGAGAAGTTGGTTCCCGGATATATGGGGTTATTTATCATTATTGAGAGGATTAGACGAGTCGCTTACCGTTTATTCTTGCTGGATCACTTTCAGAGGATCCATGATATTTTTCATGTCTCCACGTTACGTAGATTTTTAAAGGCGCGATGGCCAATATGTACATTGATCTCTATGAGATAGAGCTTCATCCCTACCTGAGTTATGAGGAGAAGTCGATTGCTATCTTGCATCGTAGGGAGCGAAAACCTCACTCCAAGGTGATCCCTTTAGTACATGTCCAGTGGGTGAACCACAGCGAGGATGAGTCGACGTGGGAAAGGGAGGATTACATGCAAGAAAATTATTTTGGGCTCTTCTCGCCAGATACGTGTTAAATTTCGAGGACGAAATTCCTTTATTAGGGGGAAGAATGTAATACCCCGTATTTTCTAGAATTTATTTATTATTTATTAATTGTGTGAAGAAATTAATAATGGGAATTAATTATTACATGAGATAATTGGTAATAACAAAAATTCATATTTAGATGATGATTAAATTTTCATATTATGTGATTTGTTTTGTCGCATGTTATAGTTAATTAATTAACTATATTGGACTATATGCGATTACGTGTAAAATAATTAATTTGATATTTTATTTTACATTGTGAGGTTCTACCATGAGATACGAGGTATAACTAATTAAATGGACCTTTAGAGTGATAAGGAGACCCAAATAGGTGTTTTGTCATCTTAAGTTGGGCTCGGGGTAGATACACTCTTAGGATAAGATTTGTGCTATTTCGGGTAGTTTGGGTCCATTTGCGGGTTCAAAAATATAACTAATAAAGAGATGAGGGGTTTGGAGGTATTTAATAGAGTTAAGCCTAATTAATTAATCATTTATAATCATAAGAGAAAACCCTAGCAGCCATACTTGTGGGAGAACTAGGAAGGCTTTAGGAGGAAAAAGTAGAAAGGATTCAAGTAAGGATTCACCGTTCTTCATATTAAGGCAAGAAATTTCTTTTAATATACTTTAAATCTGTAACTTCTTTTGCATACAGTTTTTTCTATGCTAATCTGAAATTAGGGCATGATTTGATTAGCCTTAATCATGTTTGTGAATATGGATTAATTAAATGTGAAATTAATTCGCCTATGCATTAGAGGCTTGTACCTTGATTATGAAGCCATGAAATTTAATGATTTAGATGGTTAAATCTGGAATATAACTCATATTTTAGGATTTACTTTTGATATTAAGTAGAATCCCCATAATAATTTGAAAATTTTAATTTGAATTCGTAGGTTAATTGGACCCTTTAATATTAACGATGAACTAGGTTTAAGAGTATGAACTTTGATGAATTAAACCTTATATTTGATGAGTTTGATCTTAAATAATTGTTAGAATATGTTTAGGATCATAACCCGGTAATTAGATTGAAGTTTGGTAAGGTTTTCAATCTGATTTCCCAGCTTGAAGTGATTTAATGGAGGTTTGAGGGATGAAGTATTCATTTTTAAACAAACTTGGGCCTTCTTCCCAACGCAAATCGATTCGGACCTAAGGCCAAATTGATTTCGCCTCTAGTTGGGCTGAGGTCGGGTCATGGTTTGGCTTGCGTGTTTATTCCGGGTTGATTTGAGTGGTTGGATTTTTTTTTTACTTGAGAGAAGATTAGTATTTTTTAGTAATTAGGTTTATTAGATTTTAAGCAAAATGAGTTAATACATGAACTTTAATTAAGCTTGGAGATCATAAACTTTAATTAATTGTACAATCTCTCATTAGGGGATTGGGTTGATTTTGGGTAAATGTGTAGGCAGACTGATATCCTATGGGTGTATGCATATATTGTGTATTGTATATATGTATTACTTGATTGAACATACTATACTCGTGGTGAATGTATCGGTTGGTGTTGTATTGGACGTTGAGACTGTATACCGCACAACTAGCTGTTGACGCATGCCATCGTGGAAGTCTTATATTCGTGCGTTCAGTCGGTCTGACTTCGTGATGAGAGAGGTTGATGATCTAATCTATCGAGGGATTTTTGGTGTGGGACTACCCAGTATTATGATTTTGTATTGATCCTCCATTCTCATATGTGTATATTGATTTAGTTTAAGGTCGTTAGGTGAGGGCCTCTTACGAACTTACCGATAAAAGCATGAGAGTGTCCCCGAAGGTCATTTTTGCCTTGGTGTATGATTAAAATTGTGATTATAAATAAAGAGATACTTTAGTCTAGTGGTAGAAAACTTTTAATTGAACCCTATGCCACTTTTATTACGTTTTTTTTAGTCGAATGTTCTATATTTACGGGTTGTATTACAGGGATTGGTAGCTGGGGTGTATTCTCACATGGGTAGTTAGTCACATCCTTATTGCATTTTATTATCGTCACTTACTCATTAGTGTAGTTTTAGAGACTTATATTGTATGTGCCATGGACTGTGGACGTTCGAGTAGTATTTCACTTAGATGAGAGTGAGTTATTTATTGCATGAGAGTTCTGATGGGTTGTCAGTTTATTGTAAATGAGTCTAATGATTTACATTGTTGGTATTGGATATATTCCATGCAACTTTCAAGATCTGGCCCATTCTATATAAAAATTATTTTCCAGACATTATTAGACAAGATCCGCGGGGCTGAGGTGATTCAGTCTCGCCATTCTTTTCAGTTAATTCCAGTTCGTGTTTCAGTTGATTTTAGCATAGGTGGGTATATATTTCATCCAATTTAGTTATTTTCCATTCCAGATATTGCTTGGACCTTGGATCCCAGTTATTTATTATGTGAGTTGGATTTTAAGACTTATTTAGTTGGTTATAGTTGGATGTTCTGAGACTTTATCTATTCTGAGTATTTATAATTTTAGCTTTCGCATGTTGTGAATGGTTTTAAATTCATTTATTTAATGTTTTGAGAATGATATAAAATTTTTAACAAGTCCTATATTTGGTATATTATCATGGTCGACTGTTATGCAGAAAATAGGGATTATTATAGTCCAACTACACCATTGTTGCTGAAACAAATTCGTGGGCCAGCAAAAAGGTACCGCAATCACGTCGAAGGTGGCCACGACCGCGAGGTTGGTAGTCGTGGATTCTAGAAAAAATTGAAATCAAGCCCATTATAAAATCGAATCCAACATAAATTCGAAATCAAATCCAAATCAACCCTTCATCTTTTCAATGTGAGGACATTGACGGTCGTGAAAGACTGGTGGTGGGCGAGACAAATGGAGGGCAGAGGGTTCGTGCGTGTGTATATATATATATATATATATATATATATATATATGTGTGTGTGTGTGTGTGTGTGTGTGTGTGTGTGTGTGTGTGTGTGTTTAGAGAAGAGAGTGGAGAGGGGCGGATGGTAGCGAAAAAAAACGAAGCTGCTACATGTAAGGGTGAATTTAATTTAAAGTTTTGGTGAAAATTTGTTATATTACATTTTTAGCCTTATATTTGTATACATTTACTAAATTACCCTTCAAATATTGTGTTGACAAATTTACCCTTATGTGCCATGAACATGACCGGCATTATGTTAAAAAATTTAACTCCGTGAGGAAATTAGGGCAACTTGAAACGTTTTATAAATTTTGGGGGGGTAAAGCTTGAAGTTGGAAGTGGGAGTGGAGTGAGCAGGGGTAAAGCTTAAGGGATAGGTGTAATTAACCCTTTCAATTATTTACAATATTTCTGTGAGTTAGTCCTTCTTCCCCTCCAAAATAAATAAATAAATAATAGATAAAAGTTAAGGTCGTTAGACTACAAATCCTCAACATTTCTTTAATTAATGTTTAACCCAAGCCTTTTTATTTTGTTCCAAAAAAGTCGCTCACCAATAAAATACTCGCAAAATAATCTTTCTTCTCTTATCCTAAACCCTAAGATAAATTTGCCAAAAAAAGTAGATAAGGGATTTTTTATAACATAAAAAAATATGGTGGACTAAATGCAAAATGTACTTAGCTCCTAGAAACTAAATATTAATACTACCTAGAAATTATGAGTTTTGTTATAAACTATTATTCAGCGCCGAGAGATGTGTGGGTGTTTTACATGAAGAAACAAAAAAATGTGAATAAAAACTTCATCGTAAATAAAAAGCAATTGAGGGAAAATAATCGTTTAACGTAAAAATAAAGATAAATGAAAGGTAGAGAAAAACATAAATGAATGAATGGATAGATATAAGTGAGGATTATAAAATTAGAGAGATAAATGAAGAGAGGGGAAAAGAGATATATAAATTAAGGGAGAAATACTGATAAGAGTAATAAAATTGGAGGCTTCACATAATGAACCGTTGCACAATAAGAGAGTCAAAAGTATTCAATTTTACTACATTGAAAATGAGAAGTACTATACTTCACTACATTTCTTATCGGATTGCTTTAACATGCTTGTACCTTTAACTGAAAAGTACTAGCATTTAATGCACCCGGTAAGAATAGGGGATAAGAAATGTAAGTAAAAATTATATTTTTTATTCAAAATAATTCTTAACGTAAAAAGAGCGATAAATGAAAGATGGGGAAAAAATAGATAAATGAGGGGAGAGAGATAAGTGAGAATAATAAAATTAAAGAGAGATAAATGGGGAGAAAAAAGATATATAAATAAAGGGAGAGACATTGATGAAAGTAATAAAAGTAGAAGTTTCAAATGTTAACTAGTGATACAATGAGATAGTCCCAAAGTACTACATTTTACTGTATTGTATATAGACATATAATCCCAAGTGGGATGATTTAGTTGCATCTGACCCCATATATTTTTAGTTTTAGTTGTTGGTCCTATCGAATGATTATAAGGTTCGTGGGATGTGTCATTTTGTAAGGAAATAAAGAAGGGCCAATGGTGGCGATTACGATAAGTTATGGGACTATTTACAATTACAAAAATATATGAAATAGGTTATAAATAAAACTTTTTCAAGTGGGACTACAGCCTAGAAACAATATAGATTCTAAATTTTAATCTCGTACGATGCGCGAGCATTTTATAAATCTCGTATATAAAGACTAAAAGAAACATGTTATTTAAATATTATAGAAATACATATCTAAATATTTTTAATGAGCAAAATTTTCTATTAGTTGATAATTACATTAAAAAAAAGGAATTAAATTTGCATGAAAAAACAAATGGACATAAAACCCACTCATATGAAATAAATAGTATCCAACATTTTATGATATACAACTCTTTCTATGGGGATTGTGTTAAAAAAAATTGACATAATTCTATTCGAATAGTTTCACGCGCAATGCATATAACTTAATGTTGAAAACTATCCAATGATGAATATTTTGGAATTTGGTCATAACCTCAACCAACCTAGTTTTTAAGGGACATTATGGTTTAGGGTACACTTGTTTACAATATTTTGTTCTTGGGGTATGTTAGTTTTCATTATTGTTGGATGGGAATTGATTTGGATGGAATCCGTTAACATCCGTTTAAAAGTTTTCTCTCACTAGTCAAATCTTTTATTTGCCCCTGATGATACAAAAAGACGCATGTGCCCCACTATAAAATACATTTCTTTTATAAAAAATCGTATAAACCATACAAACCATACATTTCTTTTACATGTTTTTTGAAATAAAAATTGTTTTAAATAAAATTAACTATTTTAACAATTTTAAATAAACTGTACATTTTATTTTAAATTATTTTGAAATAAAACAGTTTTATTTAAACTGCTTTAAATAAAACTGTAATTTTTTACAATTTTTTGAAATAAAAACTCTTTTAAAAATAATACTGATTGTAGCCAAAAAAATATTAAAACAAAACTGTTTATATGGTTTTTAAGAATATTAAAATAAAATAATTTCCCAAAAAATTCCAGTTTATATGTTTAAAAAATTCCAGCATGTTTAAAAATGATTTTTAGTTAAAAAAAACAGTTTGTAAAATGATTTTAAAAAACTGTTTAAAAAGGATTTTCAGTTAAAAATACGATTTTCAAGATGTTTAAAAATGTTTATACGAAGAACTTCTTTTTCAAAAAAAATATGATTTTCTATTAAAAATGTTTATAAATGTTTAAACGAAGAAAATCATTTAAAAATATGATTTTCAGGAAAAAAAGTTTTCTACGAAATAAAAAAATATATAAAAAATGTTAAACCGTGTTTTTTTAATTAAAAACAATTAAAAAAACTTTTTTAGAATTTTAAATGTTTTCCACCAGCTAAAAATTATTTTTAGTGTAAAAAATTAGTTTCACCAATTAAAAAATGTTTTCCACCCAAAAAAATTATTTCTAGAAAATAAAAACGTTTTCCAGCAAAAAATAAAAATGATTTCAGTTAAAAAAAATATATTTACTAAATAAAAAAAGTATATTCAACCAAATAAAAAATGTTTTCCACCCAAAGTGTATTAGATTATTAGGAACTTTATAATTCATCGGCATAAACTTATTTATTAGCCTAATTGGTTAAAGAAATAAATGAAAATTATATACCCATACCTCCGGTCATAATTTCCAACCAAACAAATAATTAGCCAAACATTCCGGTCTAATTAGAAAATTTTGGGTATACTATTTTCATTTGTTTTTGCTAGAAATTATTTATTTTGTAATTAGAAATCATTTTTTGGGTAGAAAAAAAAATTGTTTTGTTGAAAATCACAGTTTGATATTTTAAAATCATTTTTGAAATATATTTTCATTTGTTGAAAATCTTTTTTTGAAATCAGTTTTAGAAATCATTTTTTTCTGAAGGTTTTTGGAAATCAATTTTTATTTTAAATCATTTTATAAACAGTTTTTTAACTAAAAATCATTTTTAAACATTATAAATAGTTTTTTAACATTTCTCGAACATGGTTTCAAAAAACTGTTGGGATTGTATAGTGACGCATAGCAATTTAATTGATGGAAAATGTTTTTTTTGGGGGGAAATTTATATTTTTTTGGGGTGGAAATCATTTTTTGGGTGGAAAATAATTTTTTTATGTTGAAAATCATTTTAATTGGTGGAAAATATTTTTCGGGGGGAAATATATTTTTTTAACTAAAATCATTTTTATTTTTTACTCTTTTGCTGGAAAACGTTTTTATTTTCTGGAAATAATTTTTTTGGGGTGGAAAACATTTTTTATTTGGTGAAAATAATTTTTAACCTTTTTTTCTAAATATTCAAACATTTTTATACATTATTATACATTTTTTCTAAATATTCAAACCTTATAATTTATAAACAGTTTTTAACATTTTTTAAACATTATTAAAAACATATTTTATAAATGAATATGCTTTATAACATATTTTGTTGAAAATCATTTTATTTGGTTGAATATACTCTTTTAAACATTATTATAAAACTCATTTTTAAACATTAGTATACAACATATTTTGAAATGGGGTATAATGGTTGTAATTGAAATGGGATTTAGATTTTAAATAAAGGTATAAGAGTATTTAGATATAAGGGTATAATGGTAAATGATAATAGAATTTTAAATAGTTAACGGCGGTTGATAGAAATCGTCAAAATAACACTCATGTAACTAATAAGGAAACAAACGTACCCCAAGAATAAAATATTATAAACAAATGTACTCCAAATAGTAAATGACCCAATTTTTAATGGGAACAAAATGAGATATAACATAAAGCAACTTTTTTATCCTTAGATATTTTTATTTTTAATGCAAAATAAGATAATCAAATAATCAATTTAGTGAGTAGAAATATTCTTTTTATTTAAGCAAAAAATGCAAACACATTTCTTAATACAAACTGATCAAACCTTAAGTCAAACAAACACAGATATATAGTGATAAAATCTCATACCACTTTTTAAATAGTAAAAATAATATTTTCAAGTTGATTTTTTTTTGGATGGTGTTTAAAAAGTTCAAGGGATTCCACAAAAATAATAAGTTCAAAATATTTTTTTAACTATTTTAAAAAAATTAGTCAAACTATATTAGTTTTTAAACTGTTAAAATTAACATAATTTGACTGGATTTTATTAAAATAGCAAAAGAAATTATTTTGAGGTAATTTTTTTTTGTGGGGCCGCCTGAAATGTTCAAATACCACACAAAAAAATGAATTCAAAAATATTTATGTTACTATTTTAAAAAAATGGTCCGCGCATGTAATATGTATAGGTGGTGTGTACGAGTCTCTCTCTCTCTCTCTCATTGATCCTGAGCTTTGGAATGGAGAAAAAAAACAGCACATGATGGAGTTTCTTGAAATCTTAGTTTAAAAGCAACACGAATTCTATTAAACAAAATTGTCAATCTAATTGTAATATATATCTAATCTTATATATTTAATATATAAATATAAAAATAGTGTCTCTTCATCTCCTCTTTTAAATTTCAAGTATTTCAATGAGAGTATATAAATATAAAAATGATCTCTTTCTCTCTTCTTTTAAGTCTCTTTATCTCTTCTTTTAAATTTCAAATAATTCAATGAGGGAATAAATTAGATGAACAGTAAATTAGATGTACCATTTTTGTATTTATATATTAGATAGGAGGAATGCGGTGTTGGTCACTGCTGGATGTAATCACAAAAGGTTGAAACGTCAATCCATTTAATCTTAAGATCCATTTAATCCATCCCAATTCACACAAACTTGATGCAAATGAAGTTATAAGTTAGGTCTACATCCATTTAATCTTAAGGTTAAGATCCTCGAGTTATCATTTCTCTTTCTGTCCCCCAGTAGTACGCTTGATTAGAAATAAATAAAATGAGACAAGAAGTGAATAGACCACGTAATGGAATGATGGGTTGATAGAATGACAATGACCATTGTCATCCTAATTTCAACTCAAAATGAAATAATCATTTGCATCCTTCCATTTCCAATTCTTTACTTTCGAACTTCAATTTACACTATTGCCATTCCTTTTTTTGCACTCTTTACTTTATTTTGCTTTTTTACTCAACTTCGTAAATTGTTCAAGTTGTCTTTCCAACTGGGCAATTCGAATTCTTAAAATTGTTACATAATGTCCAATGGTTTGCAGTTTTATTTGTTTTGATTTATACCAAACCAAAACATTATACCGAAGACAAACACACTCCATTAAACCTACTTAGGCAACAAACACACTCCATTAAACCTACTTAGGCACAAAGTAAACAGGGTCGGCCCATGTTAACAAGAAGAAAGAAAATGCGAATAATTTACTGATAACTTCAATTGTATACACTGAATGTAACTAGAAAAATGAAAAGGTAACAGACTCAATCATCATTTATCTACCCCATTCCATTATTTTGCATGGACTTCCATAGACTTGAGAGAAATGAAGGCATATTTTTGTCCTGTTTGTTTCTGAATGAGACATCATACAGTGTATTTTTTCTAGAAAAATTTCCATCCGTTATTAGCCTGCAGTAATAAATTTAACTCATTGCCAATATTTCTTTTTTCACCGACTGAGATTCACCCTCAGAAGCTAACAGACTTGATTATCAAATCTGCATTATTCTTCGACTTGTTTATGAGCTCTGCATTGGGCCGATCATTGTACTCTATCTGCGTTATGAATTTAGTGATTTAATCAGCCAAATACTTACGAGGACCAATTGAATTGGAAGAACCAAATTAAACAGATAAAGATCGTGAAAGCACAAGCCGGTCAACAAAATCAGCAAGTCAAAGCTTACCCGCCATTTAGCAATATCTGGCGGCTTTCCTACAATACACGGAAGAACAATTGGGATAAAATTAGCACAAACTTCAATCTTTCGTACAAATGGTTGTATAACAATTTACAATAGTACATACCGGTTGATATATGTCTCTTTAGAACTCGTTCCATTCCAATGTCAATGTCTACATCTATAAACCTTTGAAAGAAATTACAACATAAAGTAGATTTTTCCAAATCAAATTCTGCCGAAAAAAATTAGATAATAACGTAACGGAAACTGAAAACCATTGTTATATCTAAGTAGGTTAAGGTAATAATTCAATGCAATTGTATTATAATAACAATAATAAAGGCTTTCTTTAACGTGGTTGCACACAACTATCAATTAAAACTACATAATAATGGATTCAACTTGGTACCAGTTGATATATCCACCACACCTTAACCATATCAAATGCACAATACATACAATCTGTGAGCACTTAGATTGCTTTTCACATTTTGTAACAATAAATAATCGATGACTTTGTCATTAAAAAACTCGTAGTTTTGTGAAGTGCATTCTATTCTATTAGTGAACATTTACTTTTCCTTTCTTCGGCACCTTCACAAAAACTCTCTAATACGGTAATTAGAAGTTGACACCATTTATCTTTTGCCTAAAGATTGGTGCTACCACCATATTTATATTTTTGTTACCGCGCTCATGAATAGACCTGAAAATTTGTGACAAAAAATATGCGATTGTCAGTGACACTAAAATTGAAACTGAACAAGTAGGAATTCTGGTGGGAAGAGGTTGGTCATGAGTTTGAATCCCATTGGGGACCATATTAATGCCCCTACACTAATTGGGGGTTTCCAGTCCCAGTCATGTTATTGATTACCCAGTGGGTAGGGTTCTATTGTGGTAACGTCCAGATAGAGATGTGCCACCATCTGGTATCCCCCTTCTACCCTTTTCCCTAACACAGAGAAAACTTAAATCATGATTACATCCAAAGTAAATTTTCAATCTTAAATCATGAATATTTCGCATTTATTTAGCCATGTAAATTATCATTACAGCTTTTGGACGATGTGTTCTATCTATATGATAGATTTCCCACTTTTAGATACTCTCTTGAAAAAAAATGTATCTTATGATAAGCGATACAAGATTTGAAAAGTGCAGTAGAATTTACAATTTGTCAATTATTTCAAAAAAGTAAAAATATACGAGGTAAGTATATATAATAGTTCGGCTGTCATTTCGCAGGTATTAACATTAGTTTGAAAACAACTTCTCATGTTCTTGGCTCCAAGTCCCTTAAACTTTCCAGGACAAAAACAAAATCGAATTATTTTTCCTTCAAAAAATGTGCAATTATTAAAAAGAATGCAAAAGAGGGGGGTCCCCCTACCCCCCCCCCCCCCCCCACCACCACCACCACCACAAAAAAAAATGACAAAAGAGTAGGGGTGGCAATGGGTCGGGTCGGCTTCGTTCCGGTCTAACGTGTCAAAATCACCTTTACCCAAACCCGACCCATTAGATCTTTCGTGTGTACCGTGTCGTGTCTTATTGGGTTCGTGTCGCATTTGGATCGTGTTCAAGTTGCGTCTTAACGAGTCGTGTTGTGAATTTACACTAAATGGCTAAACCCAAACCCGATTCATTAAGTTGTCGTATTTAGCAAGTTCACCCGCTAAACACCCGTATTCGTTAAGGCTTCACTCAAACCCGCTAAAAAGTCGTGTGGTTCGTGTCGTGTTATCGGGTCGTGTGCAATTTGCCACCCCTACAAAAGAGGCAAGCCAAGCATCAGCTTTTCAAACCAAAAATGGTAACAAAATAAAGGCCTCAACCCCTTATGAAAGCCTCAATGAAAAGTCCCTCAACAAATACATAAAGGGAACAATAGAATGCATTGTTGAAACAAATGTATAGGAGAGACGGCATATAAAGAGAGAGGAAAAAAAAGAGTTTACGCAAAAGGGCTCCACCTCTTGACTCCCAGTTCTAGAATGGCCTAGTGAACCTAGGACTCCAAGGTCTTCACTAATAAAAGGTCATGTAATTAACTACTCTAATCTTATGACCAATAGCAAGCTGGAAATAAATTTAGGAATCACTTATTTAGAGGGAAATCACCAAATCAAAAGTTTTCATAGTCAGAGCATCCAACCATAACCAGTTGGCAATGGACGAAGGCGTCTTATGATCTTATATAATGTGGCGCAAGAGTTTAATTTCCTGATGTGGGATTTATATTATTAACATGCCCCAACATGTATCGCATAATTTAAGCCAAATACGCAGATAATATATTGGGTGATGTGAAGTACTTGTGACATTAGGAGATGATATGACCCAGTACTTATAACAATATAAAGGCGGATCATCCAACCATGACCAACTAGAAATAGATGGAAGGATTTTTAATCTTAGATATAGTGATACCATGCTATATTATAAACATAAAGTCTTGCAAGAAGCAAACTCTCTAGCCATTCGAAACCATGTAAGAGATAAACTACTAAACTAAACAAAGCCTTTTCCCAACTATTTGAGGTCGGCTATATGAATCATATTTTTCAATTCCATATTTTGTTTAGCGCAATGTCATCGGTTTAAATCACATGATACCACGTATCATGTCCTTTTCTACAATATCCCGACAAGTCAATATATGCCTACCTTTACCCCTAGAGTTACCATCAATATTAACAAAATCACTTATTCGGGGGGCACTTATTGGTCAACGTTTGATATGTCCAAGCCATCTAAAGCGATTTTCTTTCAATTTATCTTCTACAACAGCTACTTCTATTGTTTCACGAATATGTTCATATTTGATTTCATCCTTTTGAGTTTTACGACGCATCCATCTTAACATCCGCATCTCTGCCACGCTCATTTTATGCACATTTTTTTATTGGTTTCCCGACACTCCATCTAATATAACATGACACAACATGTCTAATAGTTGTCCAATATAACGTCTCCTTTAACTTCATATGTATACATCAATCACATAACATGTCTGTAACACTTTTCCACTCGACCCAACCCACTTTAACCATATGGGTAACATCAACACTAATATCTTCATCTCTTTACATAATCGACCCTAAATAATGAAAATGATCACTTTTAGGTATTAAGTTTCATCATATCCCTATTTATTCACCTACTATTACTAAAACTAGCACTCAATATACTCTGTTTTAATTCTACTTAATTTAAACCTTATTGTTTTTAGGGTTTCCAGAGGTCGTACCTTGGTGCGATGGCAAGTGCCCTCACCCAAACTACAGTTGGTCTCGGGTAAGAGACATGGGAGCAGCCTCTCCATATATGGGGGTAAGGCCAGTCGACATCCGCCTCTCCCAAACCCTGCAGTTAAGCGAGAGCCTTGTGCACTGGTCAGTCGATCATAAGTCCCTGCCATAGTTTCATGCACTAAAACCATATTGTCTGCAAATAACATACACAGCGGCACCTCATCTTATATTTGCGCATTCAATTTGTCCATAACAAGAGCACAAATATAAGGACTAAGGATTGAACCTTGCTGCAAACCTACCGTAATTAGAAATTCATTGGTTTCTCATATTGCATATCCTTAATCACATCAATATATCACCTAGTCACTCCTTTGTTATTTAAAACCCGTCATATTATATCTCTAGGTACTCTATAATACGCCTTTCAAAATCTATAAAAAATATATTTACATCTTTCTTTTCCTCTCTATACATTTCCATTACCCTCCCTAATAAATAGATAACTTTCAGTGTTGACCTCTCGGGAGAAAACCAATCTGAGTTTATGTTTTATCACCCTCTCCCAAAGTCTCATTGCATGATACATTAGCTTAATACGATGATAATTTGATGTTACTGTTTCGGTTAGAAAGTAACAAAAAGTTTGAATATTTACCTTTTTAATAATTTTACCCTTGCATGAATTTTTATTTTTATTTTCAAAAAGAAAAATCTAGGTGAGGCACTTGCTCACCCCAGCAGCAACGTGACTCCGGCACTGCCCATAGCCTTACCACGCACAAAAGCGATCAACTTTTGAGGTAAAACTGACGGATATAGTCAATGGAAGAATGTAATGAGATGCAACCAAAGTCAAACACCCACCCTTAGAAAGATAATCCCTTCCAATCCCCTAGTCTTTTCTCAAGACATTCAATATAGGGTCATATATATGCTGACCCTACAGGGAGAGAACCAACCTTGCGCCCTAGAAAAGAAGCCAAAGCTATAGTGAAAAGTCACTTATATGTCCATCGTAGAAACTTCTAAGAGTGACATACATGTTAAGGTCAATTGCCTATATGCACACCCCATGAAACATGGAGCTTCTGCAGAGAGTATTACAAGTACATTAGATTAAAAATACTTTTTTAGGCATGTGTTCCTGGCATAATGAAATATAAGAATAATTACAATAGTTTAGTCTTTACCACTTCTCGTCAAATATAGATGATATCTCCTTCCAAACTCCTTCTTCCAAGAGCAAATAGTTACCCTCAACCATCACCACTTTGTGCCTGAAAGAGGAAATAAAGCGATGTCACACTGATGATATGCACAAGAGTTCCACCGTTCATACTTCTGCAACAACTGCATTATAATATCAATGCTGACCATCGTATAAAAAACAAAATGATGAGCCAATTAGGCAAAGATATGACTACAGTGCCATTGACTCAAAGAAGTTTAAATACCAGACCGGTACCAGTTTTCACATGAATCAATATCTTGAACAATACACTCGTCGAGAAATACAATCCCGAATATAAAAGTTAAAGCATGCAAAGACAGCAATAGTCCAGCCACAGGCATCCAACACCGCATTGACATAAGATGTGTATGAAACTTCTGATGAAACCTTAGCAAAGCCTGCTTACTAAGCATATAAAGTTCCAAGTTTGAGGATCTCAAAGGCAACTTTATGACATCTAATATAATCTCCAATACGCCATTTGTAATTAACTTCCAAATAGTTTCACCAGGACCATCCTGTACCTAGTTCATGTTCCTATGACTAAGAGATTTAAGTTAAAACACATATTTTACACAAATTATCAGCATTTTAATGTAAACCAATTCTTGTTTCTTGGTCCGAGACAAGTTTTCTAAGGTGAGATACCAACCACGAACAGTGGTGGAGTTTCATGCACCTAAATTCCGGTATAAATTTCCTCTCTTGAACTCATCATACAAACTTACATGTGGACTTTAGATCCACTCAAACACGCAACTCAAATCACTTCTTTTAATTGAATTTCAAGTTCCCACTGAACCTTTTCTAAGCTCATTTCCTAATAGATATGGTCCAACTTCAACTGCCAGTATATATGTGTGTAAGATGAATCCACAATAGGGCACCAAGAAACAGGCAACAACCCAAGAGCTTAATAATATCTACCTGTACATGTATATCCCTGGAAGAATCCATCCAAAAATATATAATAGATAGGCATGACTCGGTACATTCACCACTCTCCAACTTTAAAATAATAATTCTACTCCATAGAAAACCCGCCTATTCCTTTGCTTCCGTAAGCAACACATCAGACTTGAGGGAGCCATCATCATTTTTTTTCCCTTCTCCTACAAGGCAAAGTGCAGCTCCCCGTCAGAACTCTGAGGCCAGCATCACCAAAGAGATCCCATATATTGACAAAAGGAGGCTTCATATCTCACTAGTTACTCAACAGAGAAGCAACAATTGACATTCTTACAGCTTCATCACACATTAAACATGGGGCCTCATGGATCCTACCCCCATCTCCTAATTTGGTCCAATTGATGCAGGCTTTCAGATAGTTTTCAATTACAATCCAGTGTGCTCCCCTTTCAGCATCTTTAAGTCCAAATTCTCATTGTCTTAGATTTCCTTCACCCCCATTATTTAATTTAAGCTAATAAGAATAGATCTTCACTCAAGAATTACATTATATAGAAAAAAACAAGATGTTTAAATGCCTCATGACAGATATCACTTGATGACTTGCCTCGCCTAGTTGTCTTTCATTTTTAACATGGAAAAAAAAATCTCAAGCATCAAACCAATATTTTCTTAAGATGGATATAAAACTCCTAAAAACACCCACTAAATGCAGAATCACATAACCTTATCATGCATTTTTGCAACTTCGCTTTAAAAATCCTCGATGTGGGTCCAGTCCAATCTGCTCAACTCAACAAGGCCTTGTCCCAACCACTTAAGGTCGTATACATGAATCATTTTTGTCCCTCTTCTCCATATGGAACGATATTTTCTGTTAAAGACCAAGCAATATTGTAGTATTTTTGTCTATATCCATTTCAATTTTGGACTACCTCGCATATTAGTATTTCAAGCAATTATTTTTATTACTCTTTTCCTAATGTTGCATTCATTGGTCTATGTTGTACATCCAAACAATTTAAAACGATGTTGTCTCATATTACCTCCTATATGATGTAAAACAGATTAACCCAATCACATATATGCACATCAAGAATTATTATTAATTTTCAGCTGCCTTACAGAAAAAGGGAAAGAGAAATACTTAGCAAATATCACTCCTAAATCAAAGTTATTTCCTAAAATCCTTGCAAAATCTCTCTTCAAATATCACTGCTCGGATTAAAACCGTCAAGCTTTATTGTTCGCTTCATGTTTCAGTTTTTGTTAGTACCCTTCTACAAAAATTTTTCTGAAGATTCATGTTTGTAAGGGGTCTGATTTTACGCTCGCTATAAGCTACTTAAAGCAACTCCCCATCTTTACAAGGTTTCGGACCAGTTATTTTGCAGTTCTATTCTGCAAAAATCCGACAATATCACTTTGGAAGGTTGAATTAATACACCAAGCACTAGACTCAGTAAGGTTGAAGGCAGCAGACAGTGTTATCCTTTTCACAAATGAAGCTCATTAGGTACTTCAGTTAAATCAAATCAATAACAGCATTTCAGAAATTACATTCTTTTTACCAACACTAATGCTCACAATATGCAAGCCTTATCAATAGTCTGAGTCCATTAGAGCATATTTCTTGAGATCATTACATAATTCATAGTCAACTGGTGGATGCTAATACATCCTAGTGCAAAGATGACATGAATATGATCAATTTGTGTCAAACATAATATTTATACAACCCTCTTTACCCAGGTAATATTTAAACAAAAGACAATACTATACTCCCAATCTTGCAAAAGCACAAGCTCAATATACTAATTTAAATGATGATTTTATGTCAAAGATTTATGAAACAAAAACATGTTTTGGTTTACCGATATAATTTAACCATAGACAGCAAAGGCCTCAGTTGAAGCCTATGTCCTCTTTAAATTTTTTTGTCTGCCACGCATTGCATATCCAACCCGCACCATAATGATACCACATATCAGTTTGATCAAGTGGAAACTGCTTGCTCAAAGAAAAACCTAAACTTTTTGGAAGCCAAAACCAAGGCTTTGGATTATATTCCAGTCAAGAAATCACTGTAACAAGAGAGTGTCTGCAGTAGCTTTTGGTAGTAAAGTCAGTTGATTTTGAGACATATTCGAGTTACAATACTGAGACTATAGGAACTTAGTGGATCTTAAACAGTTGTATCCAACTTTGAATTTGAATGTCTGAGTACAAACAGGATACTTTACATGTAATATTATCATTCCAAAATATGAATAATAATAATAATAATAATAACAATAATATAATGATAAAATAATTTGATTCAATTCTAAACAACATTTAGTTTGATTACAACCGAATTTTACAATTTGGTTTTAAATTAAAACCTTATACCTATATCATATTGGTAGTGACTGGACTCAAGGAACCTGACACAGTGGAGCCCTAGATTGAGAGTAGTTTAGGTGGCATCTGATAAAATTGTTATAGTGAGTTTACTTTTTCATTTTTCCTATTTTCAGAAAATAAATTACTTAGAATAGCAAAAGAAGCTCTATTGAAAAGTGTCATTAAACTGTACCATAATAAGGGTTCAGATTTATTGCTATTAGGGATTTAAATTATATACTAATTGGGGGACATGCGCAATGTACTTCTCTGTATCACATTTTTGTCCCAATATTAGTATATATAACCACTTTGGAAAGACTTCGTAAATTTGAATGTGTTCTCAAATAATGCCGAATGTCATTTTCTTAGAAAATGAAGTGGCCCCACACCAGAATAAATTGGGTGTTCTCTTAGCCAGGATGAAATAGATGGAAGTGTTAACTCATCAGCTTAGTTAACGATATTGAGCTGAGAATTGCAGACTTGGTTTACTTCCTCCTCTCTCATTCTCTTCTACTTACCCTCTATCTTCCCACTTTCATCTATTCTTCAAATTTCATAACAATAGCCCAACAAACTGTTTTTAAAATTTATTATAATTCTTACTGAAGAAAAATCCACGACATGGCTCCAAATAACCCTGCTTTTTTGCCCAAAAAAAGAGACTATTTACTAAATCCTAAACCATCGCTAATTTATTTCTGAGAAAAAACTAACCTACCTTAAGCCTACTTTAAGTGGCAGAACTGTAATATGTAAATCAATTTATTTTAATTTCCCGGCATCAGATACTCTACACATGTATGCCCAGTACTCCTTCAGTTCCCTTTGTACTAAATAGATCAAGGTCTACTGGTTACCACTGACATCCATGGATGGGACATATGACCCAAAATTCGAAAATGTTTAAAAACCAGAAGCTACTGACAATGCTATCTTTGCATATAGAATTACCATACTTACTGAAGGTTTATGAAGATAGCATCTTCAACCGGATCTCCAACACCATGGTCAAATGATGGAACATAAACCGAGCCCTGGAGGATTAATATAGCATTTTAATCTAATGTATGTGTGTTGGGTTGGGGGGTGGGGCAACGGAACGATAAACAGATATCAGTGAACAGTAGCCAATATTTGTGTCATCCTCTTCTATTTCATGCTAAGAAGCAAATACTTTTAAATGATGTACTCAAGAATAACAGCATTTATTCCATGGGTAAAATATTCAATTGTCAAAAGATATATATCTATAGATATAGATATATTCAGTATGAACAGCTACTCACCTGACTCCTCAGAGTCTTCAGACATGTATGGAGTAGTTTGGGGTCAAAAGTCCAAGGAGCTGATTCACCAAGTTGAAAAGTCAATGCTTTTGATATTTACAAGGTTTCAAATTACTGTTCAAAGAAAAGAACCTCACCTCCCCTTCTTGCATGGGCCTCCTCTGGATCCTAAAATCAAGATATTCACCAAAAGAATAATAAATATCTGAAAAATTCAAATATAAAGCATGCTAATTTGCATGTGTGTCTGCGTGTATATATTATGTGTATATCATGGCATATTACCGAGATACACTTCATTTCAGCATGAAAGCACGTAACAGTATATCGTAATTTTTTCTTATACCATGTTTCAATGGTATGTTTCATGTACTTCATACATAGATAATGTGTTGGATTTGTCAACGCATCAAATTCATTGATCTTTCAAATCTAAGGATGAGTACATGATGATATATTCATAATTTGTCAGTATTCTTTACTTCGTTGGATAAAATGACAACTTTCTCTTGGTAACATAAGAATGTCTAGCACGAGCACTTCACTAAATGAAGCGACCATGTAATAATGGGAACCATATTCAGGATGTTTTTAAGTAAGAATATGTAATGAACCTGAATTAACAAGTGTGTTTGCAAGGCACATGTGCAACCAGACATGTCAGACACATCCCGCACGATACCCATGTATCATGTATTCAACATAGATACTTAATGCTACAATATTAAATGGGCACACAACCAAGAGCCTCTGTGTTGGAAGTCTAGCTAGGAGCCCTCTGTCCCTCTCTAATGAGACCTTTAAAATTTAGAGAGAGAACTTCAGCACTCCACTTCGAGGCTCAACCACCATGTGGCACATAAACAAGTCGAATTGCTGAATATATCTATATCTATATATCTTCCCACACATATTTATTCCATGGGTAAAATCAAGGGTTGAGATTGAATAACTTCCCACACATTACTCTCTCTCTCTCTCTCTCTCAGACATCCCTTTCAGATCCCACCAAACGCATTAAACCCACTGCAATACTCCATCTCCCGTCTCCCTCTCTCTCACCAAACCCAGCCCTCACCCCTCTCAAATTCAAATTTGCATACCTCTCACCAACGCTCGAGCCTCATTTCTCACATTCGGTCAGCTCCACGGTCTCTCTCTATCTCTCTCTTCTCTATGTGAGCTCACGCACACGCGCGCACTTAAGTCGTCTTGAGGTGAAATTTATCTTACCAAATCATGGTGTTATTCTAATTTTCCTCTTTGTGTTTTCCCCATTTTAAACAGAGATCTACAAAGCAGGTATAGATTTTAATCTGTTTCACTTCTTGATTACTTGGTTTCTTTGTTACTGATGCTTCGATGAGATGCAATCTGATTTCGTATTTTAACATGTTTAGTGAGAGTGCGTTTTGCATACCGAAATGGAGAATACATCAACTAAAATTTGTTTTCAAATTTTAATCGTGCAAGAATTAAGAGCACACCCTAAAAAATGTTCTAAAAAACGCGGGGCGTGATTGAGGCGTGGAGGCCAAGCCTTAAGCCTTAGAAGCCTAGGCGTAAAAAGGCGTGAAAAGGCGTTTAGGCCTTCTTAATATATTTTAATATTTTTTAACCATAACAAGGCTATTAAAATACAAAAATTGCACATATCATAAAAATATGTCCGAATATATGCAAATTAAAATACTATTTGATTATTTTGGATGAGATAATGGTCCGGTTTGTAAAGAAATTCTTTAAAAGGCGACATCGTTTCACTAAAGCATTGTTGTTTTTAGAAAAAAGTGCGCCTTAAGGATTTTACCAAGAATAAGGCGTGAAAAGCGTAAGGCGAGGCGTTTCTCCCAAGTCTTAAGCCGAGGCGTGCCTAGGCGGAGCCTAGGTGGGTTTTTTAGAACAGTTTAAAAGTTTTATGTGACAAGATTTATAAATGATTCATCATACACTTCATATTTTAATCTTATTAAGCATTTGAACGATAAATCATGCGGAGAAGTAAATCAACAAATAACACCAAATGGAAAATCTTCGGGCCCATGCAACACTCTCGCTAAAAACTTGGTAGACACTTACGGAGTGGATTAGCGTCTTACACTCCTTTCGCACTAACTCACACCTCACCCCTTTTTTCATCAATTCCTAACAAGCCAGAGAGACCTCTGTAACGTCGACGAAAATCTTAACATATCCAAAGTCTTAATCAACCGATCAACAATGTTTCCCTTAAACCAACTCGAAAGTTTTCTTCGATATTAATGAAGTATCTCTTGATTCCATGCTTGATGAAATCCATAAAATGAACCACAAGATCACAAATCTCCAAAGAAATAAACTTATTAAGTCGTAAAAAAAATTTGAGTGACAAAAGTGTATAATGGCTCACAAAATTTCTTCCTCCTTGTTATTAGGTCAGCTAAAAAAGTTCATCAAGTGTGAAAAAGAGAAAGATAGAAAAAGATGAGCTTGGCTTCTTTTCCCAAAAGATTTTTAAGTTCTTAGCTACTCTCTCGATGAAATTCTCTCTTGAAATATTTGAGAAGTTGTTTGAGAAGAGGAGCAAACGAGGGTTAGGTAGATTTTGAAATAAGTGTAATGATTTCAAAACCCCACATCAAGCTAAGCCACACAACCCCATGCTCCAACGACAATGCTTTGAGAGAGAGTGAGTGCGAGCATTATGTCCCATCAGTCAAAAATGCGTTTGTTAAGAAAGATCACCAAAAAGATCTTTGATATGCCAAAAGATTTTAGAATTTGGGTTAATCACGAACGTGAAGTATAGCTTCGTTGACGTAAAATTACAACACAAGGTCGCGAAAAACGTTAGGAATTATTTAGGGGAACTTTTACTTAATGCGCAACCAGCAGAAATTCTTCACTGAGGCAATGAAAAGCTTTGCGCCAGGGAATCATCCAGATCACGGCCAGAGGCAGATTTTACTAAAACAAATCCAACCCATTCTCGATCTGCGAATCAAAGCTTCGATGTAGAGAATGTTCCGAGTTTTTCACATAATGGTCTTTTTGAAAGTAGATTTTCATATACAAAAATACTACAACATTTGGTGAAGGTAACAACAAATGTGCTTAAAGGATTTGAAAAAGATTTCATCATTTTATTTTCATAACTAATAAAACGCTACGTCCTTTAGGTCCCTTTACCTCATCATAAATGTGATCATGTGATAAAAGAGGATGAGAATGGTCGGCTTCATGATCTTGAACGTTGAGGATAATAAAAAACACTTGAATGGACACAAAAATGTGTTTTGAAAACTAAAATAGGACAATCCAACAAAGTGAGGTCACATGAGTATACTATACTCTTACAATCTCTCCCTTCGTCTATTTTGTGGCAAAACACACAGCATGATTACAAACAACTGAAAGAAACCTATCACCTATGACTAGCCCGGCCAAAGGCACAAAAGATATATTACATTTATATGACATCAAACGACACAATGCACTCTTCGTCTTTTCAAGAAGTGCTTGATTTCTATTTTCCTGGGCACATTAGCAAGCTCATCAAACTACCAATGGGTAAAGAGAACATGTCCTAAAAGTAAGTACAACAAACAAAAGATATAGGCATATAATGCGGGGACATATCGTTCATCATAACTAGCATGTGATCAAGACAAGACTATCGAAAAGGAAAATAACACGATGAGATTTATCAACCAAAAACATTAAATCATATCTCCCTTGTGCAAAATAAAAAATTAACACAATTGAGAGAAAGGTCCAAGCTCAAGTTCAATTAAGATAATAAATCATAAAACAAAGGACGCAAAGCTTCGGCTCTAGTGAAATCTCCAACACACTCTTTGGATCATTTTCGATTACCCTTTTTTTCTGCTCAAATAAACAATTTTGATTAAAACCTTTGGTCAACACCCAATTTTGGATAGATAGAAATCTTTTAGGCATTGCCTTTGTTCAAATAGTTTTGCAAGTGGCGGTTTTCACCCAAAAACAAAGACAGGATACTATATTCAATTTTCAAAATTATGCATCACACATGAACATGAATCCTATGAATATACGTGCTAATGCTAGGGCATTCCCCTTAAGCGATGCGTTGCGCCTGCCACCGGGTGTCTCGAAAAATAGGCAAGGGGCGTTGCGCCTGCCACCGGGTGTCTCGAAAAATAGGCAAGGGGCGTCGCATCGGCGCCCGGATGCGACGATAAATACGCAAGGGTTCCTGCAACAAGCTGGACGTGTGCGGGTAAAGAAGCTAGTCCAAGATACTAGACTTAGGTTAGCGACTTGGAACATAGGGACTATGACAGGAAAAGGGATGGAGTTAGTAGATACCATGAGAAGAAGAAAAGTTCACATAGCTTGTTTACAAGAAACTAAATGGGTCGGTGAGAAAGCTAGAGAAATAGAAAATACAGGATTTAAATTATATTATACAGGAAAACATAGAAATAAGAACGGAGTTGGAATAATAGTAGATAAAAACTTTAAGGACGATATCGTAACCGTTATTAGGAAAGGTGATAGGCTTATACTTGTAAAATTGGTATTAGGTGAAAACATTATTAATATTGTTAGTGCTTATGCACCTCAAGTAGGATTAGATGAGCACACTAAAGTACAATTTTGGGAACAAATGGATGAACTAATTCAAGAAATACCCCTAGGTGAGAAAATCTATATAGGTGGAGATTTTAATGGCCATGTAGGAGAAGATCGTGTAGGATATGAGATAGTGCATGGCGGACATGGTTTTGGAGATAGGAACGACGAGGGAGAGTCTATCTTAGATTTTGCAATGGCTTATGATTTTGTACTAGTAAATACATGTTTTAAAAAGAGGCTTGAACACTTAATAACTTATAAAAGTGGAACACATAAGAGCCAAATAGATTTTTTCATTACTAGGAAAGGAGACCGATTAACGTGTAAAGATTGTAAGGTTATCCCGGGAGAGAGCTTAACCTCACAACATAGGATAATGGTGTTGGATATAAATATTAAAAATCAATCACGAATGCGAAAAGTGAAGATTAACCCACGAACTAGGTGGTGGAATTTAAAAGGAGAGAAATTAGAACTATTTAAAGATAAAGTATTAAATGAAGCAACATGGAATTGTGAAGAAGAAACTAACATAATGTGGAATAAGATGGCCACATGCATTAGGAAAATATCAAAAGAAATTCTTGGAGAATCAAAAGGCAAAGGGCCACAGTCTAAAGAAACTTGGTGGTGGAATGAAGAAGTACAGAATATAGTAAAAATTAAAAGGGAGTGCTTTAAAAAATGGCAAACAAATAGAAATGAAGAGAATTTTGAGAAATATAAATGGGCTAAAAAGGAAGTTAAGAAAGTGGTAAGAGATGCTAAGTTAAAAGCGTATGATGATCTTTATACAAAATTAGGAACACAAGAAGGGGAAAAAAGTATTTATAAGCTTGCTAAACTTAGGGATAGGAAAACAAAAGATTTCAATAACGTTAAGTGCATCAAAAGTGATGATTCGAGAGTCCTAGTCAAAGATGATGAAATTATGGAAAGATGGAAAAACTACTTTGAGAGGTTATTAAATGGAGATAATGGGAGTAGATTAGATATAGAGGAACTTAGGGAGACTCGAGAAGATATATTTTTTCGTAGAATTAGGACAACAGAGGTCAGGATTGCTCTAAAAAAGATGAAAACAGGGAAGGCTTTAGGACTAGATGGTATCCCTATTGAGGTTTGGAAGTGCTTAGGGGAGGATGGAGTATCATGGCTTACCAAATTATTTAATAGAATTTTAATGACTAATACGATGCCCGATGACTGGAGAAAAAGTATTTTAGTACCTATTTATAAAAATAAAGGGGACATACAAAGTTGTTCAAATTATCGTGGTATTAAGTTAATGAGTCATACAATGAAACTTTGGGAGAGAGTGATTGAATATAGATTGAGATTGAAGACAACAGTATCTGAGAATCAATTTGGGTTTATGCCTGGGAGGTCAACAATGGAAGCAATCTATTTATTGAGGAGATTAATGGAGAGGTATAGAGAGAAAAAGAAGGATCTTCATATGATTTTTATAGATTTGGAGAAGGCGTATGATAGGATACCCAGAGATATAATATGGTGGGTTCTACATAAAAGAGGAGTGACTCGCAGATATATTGACGTGATCAAGGATATGTATGATGGTGCGATGACTACAGTAAGAACATCAGCTGGAGAAAGTAGTGAATTTTCAATTACGGTAGGGCTACACCAAGGTTCAGCATTAAGTCCTTATCTCTTTGCTCTTGTTATGGATGAGTTGACTGGACAAATACAAGATGAGGTGCCATGGTGTATGCTATTTGCAGATGATATTGTTTTAGTCGATGAGACTAAGATGGGGATAAACGCTGGGTTGGAATTGTGGAGAGAAACTTTAGAAACAAGAGGATTTAAAATAAGCAGAACTAAAACAGAATATGTGGAGTGTAATTTTAGTAGTAATAGGAGGACAAATGGAGATGTGGTGAAATTGGAGGGTCAAGAAATACCTAGAAATGATCATTTTCGTTATTTAGGATCGATTATACAAAAAGATGGAGATATTAGTGATGATGTTACGCATAGGATTAGAGCAGGCTGGGTTAAGTGGAGAAGTGCGACCGGCGTTCTGTGTGATAGGCGTATACCTTTGAAGTTAAAAGGAAAATTTTATAGGACGGCCATTAGACCCGCCATGTTATATGGGACAGAGTGTTGGGCAACCAAGAAACAAAATGTGCAGAAAATGAGTGTGGCGGAGATGCGAATGCTAAGATGGATTTGTGGTAAAACTCGAAAGGATAAAATTAAAAATGAACAAATTCGTAAAACGGTGAAAGTAGCTCCTATAGAAGATAAATTGAGAGAAAATCGACTTCGATGGTTTGGACACGTCAAGCGTAGACCAATGGATGCTCCTGTAAGGAAGAGTGATTTAGTTAGTATTGATGGTAACCCAAGGGGTAGAGGTAGGCCTAAATTAACTTGGTGGGATATTATAAAAAAGGACATGATATCATGTGGTGTAACCGAAGATATTGCACTGGACAGAATGGAATGGAAAAATAGGATTCATGTAGCCGATCCCAAATAATTGGGAAAAGGCTTTGTTGAGTTGAGTTGAGTTGTATGCATCACACATCCAATGTTGTATCCCTAACCACGTCTTCACTCGTGATTTTTTATATAGCATAAGTTTTTTCAACTTTCTCCAAATCATGGAATGAAAATTCATCATATTCACATTCTAACGATTTAGACACGTTTTCAAAAGTCTTTGAACACATTATAAAAGACCATAAATCTTTGTTATTCCTCATAATGTGGCATTTATTCAATGTGGAGTGCGGTGTAAAATGCAACAAGATATGAACATGAGTTCCATAGTACGATTTCTCTCAAAGTTCATAAGATTTAAAAGAAAATGAAACCCATCTCATAAAGCACACATCACATTCCCAACTAAAAGGAAAAGTGATCAAAAATAGTCGCTTGATTACAAGGTATGTAAAGGAGTATATCATTTGAAGGGGCATATAAATTAATGTGGCAAAATATTTTATGGCAACAAATAAAACCAAACACGAAGGAAAATGTCATAGAATATATAGCAAATATGAAGGTAAAGCTCAAAATCATACACATGTTAACAAGCAATCAATCAACAATGCAAATACCTAATCAAGATATAAGATATTCAAATCTAGTCCAAGCAAGAGGTTTAGTTAAGATTCAGTCAATTGATGCTTGGCTGAAACATAACTTAATGACAACACCTTGTCTTCAACAAAATCTCTAAATGATGGTGAATGTCAATATGTTTCATGTATGAATATTAAATAGGATATTTCAAAATATCAATGGCACTAGTATTATCACAATATATTGTCATGCAATCTTTATTAACACTATAGCTTTCCAATATTTGTTTCATTCAAAGTAATTGAGTATAACTACCTGCCGCAATATATTCCGCTTTGGTCGTGGACACACAATTTCGCTTCTTGGCGTGCCATGAAACCAAACGACTTTCTAAGTGGAAGAAACCACCGAAGGTACTCTTCCTACCTTCCACATCACTAGCTCAATTGAGGCAACAGAGTAAGCAACAACTAAGTATTGATACTACGTGGATGCCAAATACCACATCACTAGCATTCAAATGGGATTCTTTAAGACACGATTGGGTAGCGAGCACAAACTCTCTTAATCTTCCTCCTACCATTGAGCGAGTGGGGGTTATGTGTCCCTACCGTCTTTGAATCACCTCTCCAGACTAGACCTCCCTTGATCTTCCACCCACCAATGAATTGACGTTCAGAATACTACCCTCTTACACACTTCATTTCGGATGCATAGCATATCATTTATTCCTCTTACAGTTTGTTTCAAAGGTATGTTTCATGGATTTGATAAATTAGTAAGGTGTTGGATTTGTCTATGCATCAAATCCATTGCATCCTTAAATTTAAGAGTGGGATGTGATGTTTACTCATATTTTTTTAGTATTATTCTCTATTTCGTTGAATAGGATGACGTTTTTCTTTTAGTAGTAAAAGAGTGTGTAGCATTTCTTTAATGTGAATTGGCAAAAGCATATAAAGAAAATCACATAAATCAAAGTCTCGCCTTTCTCAAATCATTATCATTATCAAAATTAAAGTGACTACAAAGGATGACCATCTGCATATTTTTTATAGGCTAATCCATTTTTTTAGGTAAACTCTCACGGAGCTAAATTAATTAAACTATTGAAGAAATGGAGTATGAGTGAGCCCACTTCCACGGCATACAAAGCAAAGAGAATAATGCAAAATGAAGATACTATTGAGGAGGCCTTATAGAATGGCACAAATCATTTACAGAAAACTAAAGCTGACGTAAACTACACGTCAATGACCAAGAAAATAAACCAAACCCTAACTTTTAGAGAGGGAATCAAGAGATTTCTTATATTTCAAATGGAGAGTGTCCTCAAATGAGAAATACAAGAAGGTATTTAGAGGAGAGAAGTGGCTCAGGCCCTAAGCTAATATTATGAATTACAACAATGCCCTTACTAGCCTTTTGCTACTCCTACCTCTCTATATACTAAACAAAAAGTAATAGAATGACAAAATAAAAGAAAAGAAAAGAACAAAAATACAATAAAAGGCAATAAAACCCTAAAGAGGGCCCATTTCCATCACTCTCTCCCTCTTAAAGCCAAGCTCGTCCTCAAGCGTTCAAAAATTGGGGACTCGTAAGGAAACTCCAAACAAAATGTGTCAAAAATTTATGGTGGCTCAAAAATAATTTTCTGAGAGTTGAGAAGTATCCGACCCATAATTTTTTCTTCTTTTCTTCTCTCTCTTACCAACTCTAGATGCTTCTTCACGGGTCAAAAATAAACATTTCAGGGCATCTAGAAGGTGTTGGGGTTAATTTTTTTTGCACAAGATATTTTCGAGTAAACTAGGGTAAAACCCTAGGTTTTCGGGGTCGTTTTGGGGTTGAGAGGGGTCTGCTACCACCTGGGGTGGTCGACGGCCAGGAAGGAGTTGGGTTTGGGTCAGTTGGGTTCGGGTGGGGTCTTTTTGGGGTCGAGGGGACCGAGGTTTAGAGTGGCAGCATCAGGGGGGCTGCAAAAAAGGTCGGGTTTTTTTTGGGGTTCGAGGGGGGGGGGGCAGGGGTGTTCTGGGCAGCGAGGTGAGGAAAAGGGTCGGGAGAGGGGTGGGGGCTGCTGGGGGTAGGGCGGGGATAGAAGGTGTGGAGGGTAGGGTAGGGGCTAGGGTTTAAGGAGGTTTGAAGGTTGGAGAAGAGTTGTAAGAGAATATCCATTTGTCGTTGTTGTTGCCTATCCAATATTTGCATCAATTCTTGATTGACCTCTTCTAGTTGTTGTTTTGATTTTCTTGAAGCCATTGAATCTAGGGCACGATTTGATAAAAAATACATCGATACACCAAACACCAATGTTGGAGCGACACTTCGCTCTGATACCAATTTGACGTAAACTACACGTCAATGACTAAGAAAATAAACCAAACCCTAACTTTTGGAGAGAAAATCAAGAGATTTCTTATATTTCAAATTGAGAGTGTCCTCAAATGAGGAATACAAAGGGTATTTAAAGGGGAGGAGTGGCTTAGGGCCTAAGCTAATATTCTAATTACAACAATGCTCTTACTAGCCTTTTGCTACTCCTACCTCTCTATACTAAAAAAAAAAGAAATACAATGACAAAATAAAAGAAAAGAAAATAATAAAAATACAATAAAATGCAATAAACCCTAAAGAGTTCCCATTTCCATCAAAAGCATTACAAATTAGACAATAGGCCTAATTTCCTAACTCAATGTGAAAGGGATAAGTTTGGACTTTCCCAACACTAGAGAATAAAACTATGTAATTACATCATAGATATTTTTTATATGGTCAATCTTTGCACCTCGTTAAATATATGCTTGGCCAATAAGCATAATAATATCAGCTATAGCTTTTTGTTGATCTATAACTTGCGAGTTGATAAATTCTATACCATTTTCAATGGCTTGTTTTGCTTCATCTATGACCCTGACAATTTCTTCCGCCGCAAGTTCAGCTTTTGAATGAAGTTTGGCCAAGATATTATGTCTCGCCCTCCTATTAATATACCTTCTTTATGATTTACTTAAAGAACAGTCACCATCAAATTTCTCTCAATTTGTCACCACATTTAACAAGAAAATCCATATTCAAATTCAAAGGAGATGGTCCATTACTGGGCATGTTTGTAACAATCACAATACTCTTTGTGGAACCAAATGATGGGATGCATTGGGCCCCATGTTAGTGGTAGCCGTTGTATTAATATTAGGAGATGCATTGAGTGTAGAAAAGACTAAATCTTGCTGATTTGATGGTCCCGTCTTTAGGAGTAATAAGAAAGTCCATCAATTTGGATCGTAACATTTGAGTGAGCCCAACCTTTTTTATTATAATCAGTGGGTGTATTTAGGGAGGAACAATTCAAAGAAATAGATGTGTTATTATCCAAGAACCGCACTTGGGAAGAGGATATGGACTGCGCTAGAGATGGCAAAACTAGAAGGTAATACTCAATTCCATTTGTGAGCCCGTGCAGGGCGGTACTTATAAAATTTGGCTTGAATTTTGCGCGGGTATCGTTCATACGCTGGGGGAACTGCTCACTTTTTTTCCGTATTTAAAAAAGGTAACCATGGTTCAAAACACACCAATACAACACATAGTTAGAGACAGTCTTCTTCCAAAGGTGAGAGTTTGAGGTGAGAGGTGAGGGATTTTCCCTGTCACCCATGAGTATTGCTCAATGATGGAAAAAGGGTGTGAGTGTGAGTGTTTCATGTATGGTAGGTGTGCTTAAGATGTAATGTGGGGGGAATTTTTCTTCGGTTTACATGGGAGCGGGATACACCAGATTGGCTACATGGGAAATACTTGAGGGCAAGAGATTGAGAGAGTTCTTGACTTAGAACTTGGATTCACTTGGGTGAGAGTTGGTGTACAATGTTTATCCGGGACTTGGAAGAGTAGAGGGTATGTGATTTATCCTAGTATATTCTTTATTGTCCTTGTAATTTCTTAAAATATAGTGGAATTGGGCCTCTCCGTGGATATAGCCAAGTTGGTGAACCACGTATATCTTGGTGTTGTCTCTCTTGTTTACATCTTTATGTGTTTGTCATTAGGTGGGAGTTGGTATACAATGTATATTAGGGACTTGGGTAGGAGATTAGAGGGTATGTGATTTATCCTTAAATATTCTCTATTGTCTTTGTAATTTCTTAAAATATAGTAGAATCGGGCCTCTCCGTGGATGTAGCCAAGTTGGTGAACCACGTATATCTTGGTGTTGTCTCTCTTGTTTACATCTTTATGTGTTTGTCATTATCACCATTTTATCTCGATTATATCCGAGGGTCGTGGTTGACTAGAGGGTGCCCCAACAAATTGGGCGTCGGGGCACAACAATTGGTATCAGAGCTCTTGGTGCGCACATGGTGTTTATCAAAAATCCGGAATGAGATTTTGAGGTCAAACCACTAGTGCTTGAATTTTTTGTGTGTTTTCATTCAATCATGACAAGGGATAATGCTTCACAAGTTTAGGTGGAGGGATTTTATGATAATGGGTGCTTTGCTCTTGATGATTAGAGTGGAGGTCATTCTTATTCAACATGGGTCGTGTACCAGGGTTGATGGAAGAATCGAAGCCGGGAAAAATTGGATGGTGTGATTGCTCACCTGGAATGCAATTGGAAAGGGTGTGATTGCTAGCCCGGAATGTAATTGGCAACGGTGTGATAGCCACCCGCAAGGTTTATTGATACGGTTTTATTTTCACCCAGGAGAAAATTGATTGTCGAGAATGTTGTCATAGCAAGTCTACATCCAAGGACAATGAGCATTGCTATGTGAGAAGGGAAATGAGTCGTCTCTTGGTTCGGTATTTGAAACAAGGATGGAGGTGGCTCTGGAAGTACCTCAAAACGATTAGCGGTATTTGCTAGACTTTTGGAGATATTCTTACAATCTCCAAAAGTTATGGATTAAACGGTGCTCAATTGTACGTAGAGTTTATAAATCACACGACGTTGTATGGATTTTGTTTGATTGGTTGATGTCGTCTCGATTGATCTCAATGATACATTTTTTGGAACAAGATGCACGAGTGAGGAAGGTCTTCCAAATGCTCTCGTTTACAACCGATGAGCGAGGTGTATGTTCCAATAGATGATGGTGAGAGGAATCTTGCTAGTGAAGGGGTGGGGTTGAGGTCCCTCTTCCGAATCGATGAGCATATTCGACTAGTTGCAGCTATATTTAGGCATTGACCCGTGTGTTCAACTTCATAAGATGTCTAAGAAGAGCAGTTAAAAATTGCAAGGTCCAATGAGAATATTTGCAAGAGGAGGAGCATACTCCGAAGGCAATTTTCATGGATTAATTTGGATCGTTAAGGAGGCATTAAAGGGTATACGGATATGTGTAACTGGTACAATGAAGCACAATGGTGGTTCTTATGGTAGTGTGACAAACGGGGAGATTCGGATGGGGAGAATTCTCATCAAGTGGAGCCTCGGTTGTGGTTTGCGGTATTTCTTGCCAAGGTGGAGATTTTTTAAGTTTGGCTTGAATTTTGCGCGGGTACTGTTCATACGCGAGGTACTGTTCACTTTTTCTCCTTATTTAATGAGGGTTTCAGCCGTGGTTCAAAAGACACCAACACAACACATAGTTAGAGAGTCTGGAGTGAGATGTGAGGAATTTTCCCTCTCGCCCATGGATATTGTTCAAAGGTGGAAGAAAGGTGTGAGTGTGAGCGTTTCATGTATAGCGGATGTGCTTAAGATGTAATGTGTGGGGGATATCTCACCGGTTTACATGGGAGCAGGATACAGCGAATTGGGTACATGGAAAACACTTGAGCGCAACAGATTGAGAGGATTCTTGACTTAGAATTTGGATTCACTTGGGTAGAGAGTTGGTGTATAATCATCAGAGACTTGGTAGGAGAGTAAGGGGTATGTGATTTATCCTTGTATATTCTCTATTGTACTTGTAATTTCTTCAAATATAGTAGGATCGGGCCTCTCCATGGATGTAGCCAAATTGGTGAACCACGTATATCTTGGTGTTATCTCTCTTGCTTACATCTTTATGTGCTTGTCATTATTACCATTTTATCTTGATTATATCTGGGGGTCGTGGTTGATTAGAGGGTGCCCTAACAAATTGGACACCAGGGCACGACAATATTATGCGGGAAGCAAGGAACAAAGGGGAGCCCATTGTACAGCCATCACCTTCATCCGTGCAAATATCATTGCCAACAAACTTTGTGCGATTTAGGGCACTAGTATCAATAACACCTACAGCGACCGGTACGGAACTGACTAAATGATCCTCTGACATTAACGGCGGCGTAGCTACCGCCACCACCAAAATGTGAAACTTCTTTGCCATCTCCGTCCTCGCGAGCCCAAAACCCAGAAGAGCCATCCATTTGTGCAGCAATGTTCCGTTGTACACTTCCATTTCGATTTCTTTCTCAAAGGCAGCAAAGTTGTTACTAACATGTGTAACACATGTTGAAGTCCACATAGATATGTGTTTGTTGAGAATAGGGGTTTCTAGCCTTGAATTATGATGAAAATGTGTTCTTCCTTTTGATAGATCGTTCATCACCATCTTAGCATGCATGGCAGCGTGTTTGGGAGTAATGCCTTCGGATGACATTTTCTTCATAGCCACTACTTGCATTTTCCTAAGAGACTTGCATTGATACACGGAGTGACCAATGCACCAACAAAATGAGCATTTCGAGGGAGATTATCATAAGCTAGTTGTACAAAAAATTTGTGCCCATCTCTTTCTACTAGAATACGCTCAAGAGGGGAGGACAAGAGATCCATTTCAACCAGGACATGAGCAAACTTACCAAACAATTTTGTTTAAAGTTGCTTGGTCAATCCTACGAGGTAAACCAAGACCCCCTAGCAATCTGGAGCAATAACCCTGTGTTCCAGTAATCTTGACAGAGACCCATGAAGCGAATCTGAATATGAGCAGAAGTGCTTACATGAATTTCTGGGTTAAAGTCATCAACCCATTGAGAGGTCTCAAAGATGTCTACCTGAAGCTTTTGAGTAACAAACAATAACCCTAATTTCTTCATAATCATCCTAAAGAATATCTACTTCTTAAAATATATGTTTATTAGTAGCTACTACTACAAAAGGAGGAGGGTTCAACTTAAACGGCGTAAACTACGAGAAGTTTTGCACCCTTCAATAATTGTTTATGTGATGCATTGTTCAATAAATCAACCGTTGGATTTGACATACTTGCTACCTATAATATGAACTCAAAATATCATATGAATCAGATATAGATAAAGATTCGATCTGTATACTCACGTTATTCTGAATTTCATTAACTATATTAATTGAGTTTAAATCATACGGTCATGAGATACCTCTTGATATCTGATCAACTTGATTTTTGACATGCACATCCTATGCGGAATGATTGTTAAATTAAATGTTCGTTTTTTTAATTATGCACCACATAAAAAGTTATTAAAGGGTGTATAACTTGTCTTAATTTGAAAATTCCATGTAACCCATGCCAACACCTTCCAGCCGTGCTCATCATTCTCCCTACTTCGAAAAGCTCGATCTCGAGCTTTTGGATACAATTGAAGTCACCGATCCGAAGAAATGAATTATTTTAAAATTTTCTTTGCTTCAATTTCGGCCGAGTGACTTTTATTCCCATTAGTGGCCCACAAATAATATCTCTGACCATTTGAAAGTTTGGGACAATTTCACAATTTTTAGCCCAAAAACCAATCCCCAAATGTTTTAAGGGGGAAGGTGCATCAACTTTTGGTCTTCCAAAGCCCATCCTCAACTGATGGATGCTCCAAAAATTTCAGGATGATAGGCTTAGGGTTGCTCGTAACAGTCTGCCTTCGCGATTTGGAGGAAACCAACACACACAGGGTTTGCACGAACCTTCAGCGCCATGGCAAATGTGGTGTGGGTCAAGATGGTTGACGGAGAGACCTAAGGGAAAGTGGGTTCATCGATGGCGGTGTGTGATAGAGAAGACATCAACCAAGAACGACATCAAATTTGTTGATTATCAAATCTAAACATGGATTTCCTTTTGTAAGAGGGTACTTTAGATTATGGATGGAGGCGTAACCCCTATTGTTATGGCAATAAATCACTAAACCAGATGCTATCAACAGTGACGAGATGAACACACAATATGTATATGGAAAGCGCTTAGATTAAACTCACAAAAGCATCCGTGTATATTAAACAATAAATGAACCGCAGAAATAACTCGGTCAGAGGGAGAGAAAAACAAGCACTCTTAGATACACCTTGGTAGGCAACTCGAACACCAAGGTCCCGCACACACGGATCACAGTACTAAATGGTAGTAAAAGCTTGGAAACAACCGACAATGGTGTTTTTAATGCTCTGGCTTGCAATAACTCTCCTTCTCTTAATGTCTTTTCTCTCTCTTATCTCTTCTCTCCAAAGGGAACCCCTTTTCTCTGAAATGGCTAGGCTCTCTAAATAGTCACCAGCCTCTCCTGAGATGTCTCAGTCTCAATCAATGTGAAAAACTTTCTACTTTATGTCGCAGACACCTTTTGGCTATCAGCTGTGTCAGGCAGCTGTCACACTTTAATGGTCATCCACAACATTCTGACAGACCCTCAAACTGCCATGGTTTACTCAAGTTTGGATTGGACAACAGGTAGGTAGCGTGTAACACCACTCAAAGCAGATGTGACATTTGGAAAAGGACTGTGGCACCGGCCTCCAAGTAAGATGGAACTCGTGGTTTTTCTGGACAAGCTCTATAATGTTGTGGTCCCTCGGTGTTTTACCAAGTGTATCTAGAATGGTTGAGTCAAGTCTTAACGTTGCCTTACTTCTCAATCCTCCAAACCAGTTCCCTTAATGAGGTCATCCGATAGAGCATGAAAGATCTCTCAAGCCCTGCCAGAATTGGTCCCTCGCAAATACTGTTTGACCTCACTCTCATATTTGAAATCGTTACAACATACAAGTTATAATACATCTCTATAGATACATGATTTGAATAAGTACAAAAAACTGTCAACCCAAGCTTCCTCTCTGAGGGAGATTCCTCTGGTAAGCTTCCTCTGAAAAGTTTCCTCTGAGCTTCCTCTGGCAAGCTTCCTTTGAGCTTCCTCTCGTAAGCTTCCTCTCTGAGCTTCCTCTAGTAACCTTCCTCTGAGCTTCTTCTAGAAAGCTTCCTCTAAGCTTCCTCTGGTAAGGTTACTCTGAGCTTCCTCTCTGAGCTTCCTCTAAGCTTCCTCTAGATAAGCTCCCTCTGAGATTCCTCTCTCAGCTTCCTCTAGTAAGCTTCCTTTGAGCTTCTTCTGAAAAGCTTCCTCTTGCAAGCTTCTTCTCTGAGCTTCCTCTGGTAAAGCTTCCTCTGAGCTTCTTCTTTGAGCTTCCTCTGGATAATCTCCCTCTGAGATTCCTCTTGTAAGCTTCCTCTCTCAACTTCCTCTGAGCTTCTTATAGAAAGCTTCCTCTGAGCTTCCTCTGGCAAGCTTCCTCTCCTCTGAGCTTCCTCTGGAAAGCTTCCTCTGCTAATCTTCCTCTGGCAAGCTTTTTCTGAGCTTCGTCTTTGAGCTTCCTCTTTGAGCTTCCTCTGGAAAGCTTTCTCTGGCAATCTTCCTCTGAGCTTCTTCTCTGAGCTTTCTCTAGATAAGCTCCCTCTGAGATTCCTCTAAGTTTCCTCTCTCAGCTTCCTCTGGCAAGCTTCCTCTGAGCTTCTTCTTTGAGCTTCCACTCGTAAGCTTCCTCTAAGCTTCCTCGAGTACGCTTCCTTTGGGTTGTCCACCTTCCTCAATTTTGGAAGGGTAGTTATCTCTAATCACAAGACTGCCTTTAGGCTCCCCCTACACCTTTGATGATAATTCTGAAAAATGATAGGCTAATCGTTATTTTTCTGAGAACAGCACTCCACTCCTGTCAGCTCACTCGCTTTGGAATGTTCATTGACAATGAATGTCGCTGATCAAAATGTTGTTCTGAATGCTAGCCACAACTCATGAACCGAAACACACAAGTACAAGTCCTAGCTCTATCAAACCATATTCATTAGCAAAATTGAAGTGATTACAATGCATGGCCATTGACCTTACATATAAGCTAAACTAACTATGGTCAATGTTTAAAAAGGCGGTTGAGGCGTACGCCTCGAGGCGAGGCGGGCAAAAAATGCCTCGAGGCTTAAGCCTCAGGGTTGAATTTGAGGCTTATGCCTCAATGCGCCTCGCCTCACGCCTTTTTGCTGAGGCGCAAAAAAAAAAAATGCTTCTTCCATCACAAAGTCTGTTTTTTTAAAGGTTCAAGTTCTTCATTTTTCTAAAATTGCACTTTAACTTTAAAAAAATGTTGCTTTAATCTACTAACTCTTATTCTTTTCTTCTTTTTTTGTTTTAAAATTGCACTTAACTTATACTATTTACTATTGTAACTTGAAAGAAATTTTTAAAAAATAACCAATATGTGAATGAAACTTAAATAACTGATTTTGTCAATTTGATTTTGCATTGATTAATTTATTGTCATATTATAAAATAATCAATGTGAATGAAACTAAAAAAAATGATTTGGTCAATTTGATTTTGCATTGATTAATTTATCTTCATATTATAAAATTAATAATGTGTAAAAAAGTAATCTCGGGCATAGTTGTCAAATCGCGAATCGTATCGTGAATCGTTTACCCCCCGAATCGCGAATCGCGAATCGAATCGGTCGAATCAGAACCAAATGATAAAAATGTAGTAAAACATACGTAAATGGGACTTAACACTATAGAATTGGTAATTAAGCATTGGTAATTAAGCATAATATGACAAAAACAATCGTATCACATGATAATATACCACATATCACAAAAATTAACCGTAGCACATGTTCTCATTCATTTTAAGCTTAAAAATGTAAAAGACAAAAATATATCATAAAACAGCCTACATATTAATTTAAAACAATATTAATTTAAAAACATCCTACATATTAATTTAAAACAATAAAATAAATATTGAGATTAATTTAAAACTGTAAAACTAATACTTCCAAAAATTTTAAACAATCTATTTACTAAGATTAACAATATTAATTTAAAACAACCTACAAAATTACAACAATATTAATTTAAAACAGTAAACCATATTAATTTAAAACAATAAAACAAATACTAAGATTAACTATAAAACAATATTAATTTAAAACAACAAAACAAATATACCTTCAAAGATTTTATAACAAATACAAAGGTTTTATAACAAACAAAAAAAAGCAAAAGATAAAAGACACTCAGCCAAGAGAATAGACAAGAAAAGTCGCCTGATAATAACCGAGCCACGAGAACATGTTTTTCTCTAAAACTCAGTTTCTTAACGGTATCCTTTGTTGTTTGCTCCTTTTTTATTTGTTTTATTAAAACACACGTATGGTTATGTGACACCCCGACTAATTAAATACCGGGTAGCTACTCCTTTATCAAATTAATTCAAAATGCCAAGTTGGCTCAGTTCATAGCATCACTGTCGAAAACATTTTTATTATTTCTAACCACCTAGTATTTAAAAAGTAAGTCCAAATTTTAATTTAAGTCTGATTAACATGCAACAAGTGTAATGAAGAAATAAATAACACCATTCACCATACTGAAGTAAAACGAATAACCATCACAATAGAGTAAATAAAGTCTGGAGGAAAACTCCTCACTACAATCCCATAACTGAAATGAATAACCGAAACTGAAATAAAACATGCTAAAGTCTGAAAACTGAAATATAAAAGATGTCTCTAAAGAAATGGGCAACATGCCCTACAACTGATAGATGGTGACTCTGGAATCCAAAAGATAGAAGCGTCTACATGCAAATCCCTGTAGCTTCCACAAGCAGCTACAGCTCGTCACCTGAATGAGTATCCTATACTTGGTGTCCTTGTGGCTGGGCACCTAAAAATGGTTTTACAAAGAAAAAGATTTGAAAAGCAAACGGGTCAGAGCCCGAATGTGGAGTTATATTTTAAAAACCTGCAAGTGCTTTAAAAACATTTAAAACATTAAATGCAAAGTACATGTTAGGACGTACACTCGCATGACATTCTCACCTCTCGTCTAACTGTGCACTCCTAACGTAAGTACCCATCTATATCGACCCATACTACTAGCTAACTGACAACATAACTGGCTAGACTGCCAAAGGTTCTACCCATATTACTCAGTTCCATTTAACATAACAACGCTCGTAATTAAATAGGGGTTTAACGTGAACTCAGTTACTAAATATACCATTGATATAACTATCAGTTAACTCATTATATATCTCGAAACAATACCGTAATATTTTTACAACATTAACCTGAGGATTTCCATTAATTAAATGTATATTATTCACATCATAAATATACGATACAAGCACCCCGCAATCTAAGCTATGGTGCGCACATACTCTGCTATCCATCCCGGTACATCACGTACATAAGGATCACATATTCCGAATCTCTCAGGAATAGTTCAGATAACACAAATCACAAATAGTGGAGGCGAACACAGTCACCATCACATGGGTCACGCACATACCTACGCTCCCATGATCATGCAGACTTATTAATATCACAATAAGTCCTTCTATGACCTATGTTCATCAAGGTACCAGTCTATATCCCCCCCGTAGGCACACAAGGATTAGAGGGTCCTAAGCGAACGTAACCTCCCGTGATAGCAAGTATGGTAGGTATGTCATACACACAATCCATATACCAATACTAAGTAAACACACATCTTAGTAATACCGTATTTTAATCGTAGTACATATCGCATTCTCGTACTAACTATAATTATCACAATTCGTACTATTCCGGTTTGTAATTGTACGCGCTATAATTCATCCTCACATCGTAGAAGACACTCACGTCTCAGCCCAAATGGTTCATTGAATATAACTCTCGTATATAATTTACTCCTCTCAATAACCCAAAAGTCCCAAATCTAACCTCACATCAATAAGGAAGGTCATCTATATCCTCGAACAAGTTTACGGGACTCCAAAAATCAAAACAGTCCAAAAAGGACCAAACTGTCAACTCGTTAGAAGTCTCGTTCGAACGAGACTTCGAACGAGTTTGGACTGTCAGGCCGTTAGAAGTCTCGTTCGAACGAGGCTGTTCGAACGAGATCCAGTTCGTTCGAACGAACTGTCCTTTCTAACGATATCTCGTTCGAACGAGATATCGAACGAAATCACTATTCGTTAGTAACGACTGGTCAACTCGTTAGAAGCTCGTTCGAACGAGTTCGTTCGAACGACCTGTGGGCTGCTTCTAACGAGCTTCCAGCTTCGGCCCAGAATTTTCCCCAAATCGTTTTTCATCCATTTTAACACCTCAAATCTTCTAAACTAAGTCCCAATCAATCGTTTAAAGGTCTATCATCAATACTAAACATATATAGTCACCTCCTAACATGTTTTTAAGGGATCAATCCATCCTAACATCAATTAAATTTACAGCTTTCTACACTTTTTCCAAATATCTCAAGAACATGAACCCTAACTACATATCATCATCAAATCCCAGAATTTAATTCGTTTTTCTTTCACCCAAACATGTATTAACATCAGATTAATTGTCTCCAAACTATTCTACATGCAATCCTTCTCAAATTCCTCAAGTTTTATGATCTAGACTACATGGGTTTTCATATTTTATCAAGAACAAACCATAAATCCGAATTTTCTAACATGGAAAAGACATTCTCAGAAATTAAATGGAATAAAGTCACTTGCCTTGGTTGTCTCTGAGTTTGGTGTAGATTAGATGAAGTTTCTGCAGAAATTCCTCTCTCTCCAAGCTCTTCTCCAATGGTGGCTTAAGGTGGCTAGGGTTTTTGATTTGGGGAAACTTAGAAAACCTAAATGACAACCTCCGTAGCCTTCTAGGTTAATATGGTTTAGTTAATGGGCTTAATGGGTTTAATCCACATCAGATTTACATCTCTAATTTTCGTCACTTTTAATTTCTAAAAATGTAAAATTACCAAAATACCCTTTAAGTTACCGGTATGGCCTAAAAATACCCCGGGACCCAAACTATACCCCCGACTAGTGTTTTCTGACTATCTCGACCCTTCCGGACGCGTTGGCGCACTCAAAACGACCATACGAATTATAGATTTTAAATTCACTTTTTATCATCAAAATATTACCCCGTGACGCGGCGGTCCCACGCGTCTCGACAAAATTTCCAAATTGCCGTATATAAATCTCACGACAAATTTCATAATACCAAGTTCATATATAATCATATATGCACATAATCAAATACCAATTCGCATCACATTAGTATTTTTATCCCGGATTAATTTCCAATTAATACGCATTTAATTAATTAATCCCCAAAAATAAATATAGACAAAAGTACGGAGTATTACATACTTCCCCCCTAATAACTGAATTTCGTCCCGAAATTCGAAACTAGAAAGTACCTGCTAAAATAGCTCTGGATAACGTTCGCGCATCTCATCCTCGCGCTCCCATGTGGACTACTCGACATTGTGATGTCGCCACTGAACACGCACTAACGGAACTATCTTTGACCGCAGTTTCCTCTCGCTTCGGTCCAAAATAGCAATTGGCCCCTCCTCGTAGGAGCTATCCGGCTGGAGATCGATGTCCTCCACAGCAATGTGAGAATGAGCCCAATCATCTCTAAGGTATTTCCTCAGCGAGGAAATATGGAACACGTCGTGAATCCGATGCAAGTGCTCCGGTAGTCCAAGTCTATACGCAACCGGTCCGATCCGCTCAATAATAGGAAACGGCCCCACATACCTCGGTGCCAACTTCCCCTTCTTCCCGAATCGCATAATCCCCTTCATTGGAGATACCCTGAGCAAAACCTGGTCCCCTACTTGGAACTCCCTGAAAAACCTCTTCGCATCAGCATAACTCTTCTGCCTGTCTTGAGCTACCCGAATGCGACTCCGAATCAACTCAATCCTTGCCGAAGTATCCTGAATTACTTCCGGCCCAAGTAGTTTGTTGTCCCCCACCTCCAACCAACATGCTGGGGAACGACAAGGCCTACCGTACAACGCCTCGAACGGAGCCATGCCAATCGTGAACTGATAGGAGTTGTTGTAAGCAAACTCCACCAGTGGAAGGTACTGCTCCCATCCACCCCCGAAGTCAATAATGCACATGCGTAGCATGTCCTCCAACATTTGATTGGTGCGCTCTGTCTGCCCATCGGTCTGCGGATGATAAGCCGTACTCAACGGCAAGTCCGTGCCCATTGCCTCCTGGAAACTTTCCCAAAACCTCGAAACAAATATCTTGTCTCGGTCAGACACGATATTTAGGGGCACACCGTGAAGTCTCACAATCTCTGAAATGAAGAGCTGGGCATACTGTCCCGTAGTGTAGTCAGTCCTTACGGGTGAGAAGTGAGCGACCTTGGACAACCTGTCCACAATTACCCAAACGGAGTCGTGACCCCTCTGCGACGTAGGCAACCCCGTGACAAAATCCATGGATATGCTCTCCCACATCCACACCGGAACCTCCAACGGCTGTAGCAATCCTGCCGGTCTCTGATGATCCACTTTTACGAGCTGACAAGTGGCGCATTTCGAGACAAACTCAGCGATATCTCTCTTCATACCGCTCCACCAATATTGCCGTCTCATGTCTTGGTACATTTTGTCCCCTCCGGGATGTACCGCGAACCGTGAGCCGTGCGACTCTGCCATCACATCGTGCCGCAATTCTTCCCCTTCCGGAACTACCAATCTCCCATTGAAGCGCAATCCCCCGTCCGAGCTAACGGTATAGGACTCGGCTCCCTCTGCTAGCAATCGAACTATCTGCTCCTGACAGAACGAGTCATTAGCCTGTGCCCGTACTATCCTCGTGACAATTTGTGGGGTAACGGTCATCACAGACATGAAAGATCGGGCCACTGCATCCTGGTGTCCCAATTCCTTCCACTTAGCTTTCCACACCTCTGCCACCTCATCTGCTGGCCTGCGGCTCAACGCGTCTGCTACCACGTTAGCCTTACCCGGGTGGTACTGGATGTCGAACTGGTAGTCCTTCACAAATTCAAGCCACCTACGCTGCCGCATATTCAATTCCTTTTGCGTGAACAGATACTGTAGTGACTTGTGGTCCGTGAACAGCTGAAACTTCTCCCCCAAAAGATAGTGCCTCCAAATTCGTAAGGCAAATACTACCGCTGCCAACTCTAAATCATGCGTGGGGTAATTCTTCTCATGAGGCTTAAGCTTACGGGAAGCATAAGCTATGGCCTGTCTCTCCTGCTGTAATACACCTCCCAGTCCTTGCAAAGACGCGTCGGTGTAAACCAAATACTCAACTCCCAGTCTCGGCAATGCTAACACAGGTGCTGAGGTCAACTTGTCCTTCAATTCATCGAATACCAACTGACAGGCATCACTCCAAATGAACGGCACACCTTTACGAGTAAGATGTGTCAAAGGACCTGCTATCTCTGAGAAACCCCGAATAAACCTCCTGTAGTATCCTGCTAGACCCAAGAAACTACGAATCTCTGTTGGTGTCGTGGGCAGTCCCCACTCCCTCACTGCTGATACCTTCCCCGGATCAACCGATATTCCCTGGTCGGGAATAATGTGACCCAAGAACTGGACTTCCTTCAGCCAAAACCCGCACTTCTCATATTTTGCATACAGCTCGTTCTGACGAAGTGTCTGCAAAACCTGCCTCAAATGCTCGGCGTGCTCCTCCTCTGTCTGAGAGTAAACCAGAATGTCATCAATGAAGACAATGACAAACTGATCTAGGAAATCTCTGAAAACCCTGTTCATCAAGTCCATAAACACTGCTGGAGCGTTGGTCAAGCCGAAAGGCATAACCCGAAACTCATAAGAACCATATCTCGACAAGAACGCAGTCTTCGAGACGTCCTCCTCCCTGATACGCAACTGATGGTATCCCGACCTCAAGTCAATCTTCGAGAAGAAAGAAGCTCCTCTCAACTGGTCGAACAAGTCATCGATTCGAGGCAACGGATACTTATTCCGTATCGTGACCTTATTCAACTCTCGGTAGTCCACGCACAATCTCAGTGAACCATCCCTCTTCTTCACAAACAAAACTGGAGCGCCCCAAGGTGAGGTACTCCTGCGAATAAAGCCCTGCCCTAACAGCTGCTCTATCTGATCCCTTAGCTCTCGCATCTCAGCTGGAGCCATACGGTACGGTGCACATGCTATAGGTCTCGTACCCGGTAGCAAATCTATAACGAAGTCTATCTCCCGACTGGGCGGTAAGACTGGTATCTCCTGAAACACATCTGAATACTCCCCGACAACCGGGATCGAATCTAAAGGAATCACAACCTCCTTAGAGGTATCCTCCTCAATGTAATACAGATGAGCGGTCGATCCTCCCTCTGGGCGAGGCATCGCCACTATAAACATCTCTTGCCCCGGAATGGCAAAAACAATGCTCCCGCTGAAGCAATCAATCATGGCCCTATATGCTACGAGCCAATCCATACCGATGATCACATCGTGAACATGCATGTCTAACACTAACATGTCTGCAGGCAATACCAAACCACCGATCTCTACCCCCACTCCCCGGCATATAAAGAAAATAAGTGACCCACTCCCTAATGGTGACTCGACACACGTCACTGTGCTCTCTGCCGCAGCTAACAACCCTAAAGCTTTCGCGAAGTGTGTAGCTATGAAACAATGTGTAGCACCCGTATCAAATAACACCCGACCCATAGTGCCATGGATAGGAAACGTACCCTCGATCGCGGGCGGTGCCTGTGGAACTGCAGCCTGGTGAACGTTGTAGACACGTCCATACTGTAGCTGCCCCTGCTGAGCTGGGACTGCTGGAATGGGTGGCAATGCTGCCATCTGTGGCGCTGCGGGAAGAGCGGCGGGAAACATAGGTCTCTGTGGCTCCTGGCGAGCACCCTACTGCTGCTGCTGTGGGGCCCTGCCCCTATCAGGACAATCCTGCTTCTTATGGCCAGTCTTGCCACAAGTAAAGCACTTCCCTGGGAAGTTCCCTCCCCTCTGCCCCTGCTGTCCCCGGCCCTGGTGGCCGTTACCATTCCTCCCTTGGCCCTGCTGGCCCTGATGAAACTGTTGCCCATTCTGCCCTTGCTGGCCCTGGAAGATAAGGTTGTTGCAAGATCGAAGAAACACTTTCCTAAACGGCGAAGCCCATTAAAAAGACGATAGTAGGACCGGGCTAAGGCCGTTAGTGTTGCTATGATTAGGAAAAACTTTTCTATCGGACAAAGTCATCATGGTATCATGGGCCCGGAACAGATAGAGTTGCTGTCGAAGAGCAACCGACTCCCAAGGCTCTACTAACCTCGGTCAAACAGAAAAGAGGATCACCATAACCTACAGAGGACTAACCGCTTTCTTCTTTGTGATTGCCTTTAGTACTGTCATATGAGTGAGTCAGGGCAGGCAGGAGTGTATCGAGGAGAGTGGCACTGGACTCACTGTTGTAGTTCCCTGACCGGAACCTCTTATTATCCCCCTGCTGGGTACCCTGCTCATTCTGTCTCTGCCCCTGACCGGTTTGTGCCCCGCTGGCACCATGTCCTCCAGTCCTGCCCTGATGGCTAGACTCCCCCGACCGCTTGCCCTCGGCCATATGAAAACGGTGGTCCTGGCAGTGCAATAATGCAGCGTTAACCACATCAGAATACGTGGCCAACGATAGGTTCCCTAGCAGATGCTGACGGATCCTCCAATTCAACCCGTCGGTGAACTTCTCTATCTTCTTCTTCTCTGTTGAAATCTCGTCTGGAACGATATTCAACAGGTTAGTGAACTCGGCCTCATACTCGGCCACTGTCTTGCCCTCCTGCTTCAAACTCATCAGTTTCCTCCTCATCTCTGTATGAACTGCGGACGGAAAGTACTTGCGGTCAAACCGCACCCAGAACTCCTGAATCGTAAGGGTATCCCTCTCCTCCGCGGTGGTAATAGACTCCCACCACTGTAGTGCAGATCCCACTAGCTTGAAAGTAGCTAGCACCTATTTCTGAACATCAGTGCACTCATACATCCTCAAATGCCTCTGTATGTCCTTCCTCCATTGGCTCGAGACTACTACATCTGAGCTACCTGCAAACTCTGGCGGATGCGCTTTCTGAAAAGCGTCTCGTACACGCTCCCAAGCAGACGGGAATGCATTAACCTGTGCTGGCGCGGCAACCGGCGCCTGAGGCGGTGCCTGCTGAATCACGGCAATCGCGGCATTTACCGCTTGAGCTACTATAGCTGCAACCTCAGCGGCGTTCAACATACCCTGAACTGGAGCGGGCTGGGGTTCGGGCGTTGCATTCCTGGGAACTCGTCGTGCACGTCGTGGAGGCATCTGAAATAAGAACAAAGTTTATAAGTTCACGGTTATAAACTTAATATAGCTGAAGAACGAAGCATACACAAAAAGAGTACAACAGTCCTAAAATATAGGGCTCTATATCAAAGAAAACGTAGCGGAAACATAATAGCCGTACAGATCCTAATGGACACTAGAACCTGATGCTCTGATACCACCTGTGACACCCCGACTAATTAAATACCGGGTAGCTACTCCTTTATCAAATTAATTCAAAATGCCAAGTTGGCTCAGTTCATAGCATCACTGTCGAAAACATTTTTATTATTTCTAACCACCTAGTATTTAAAAAGTAAGTCCAAATTTTAATTTAAGTCTGATTAACATGCAACAAGTGTAATGAAGAAATAAATAACACCATTCACCATACTGAAGTAAAACGAATAACCATCACAATATAGTAAATAAAGTCTGGAGGAAAACTCCTCACTACAATCCCATAACTGAAATGAATAACCGAAACTGAAATAAAACATGCTAAAGTCTGAAAACTGAAATATAAAAGATGTCTCTAAAGAAATGGGCAACATGCCCTACAACTGATAGATGGTGACTCTGGAATCCAAAAGATAGAAGCGTCTACATGCAAATCCCTGTAGCTTCCACAAGCAGCTACAGCTCGTCACCTGAATGAGTATCCTATACTTGGTGTCCTTGTGGCTGGGCACCTAAAAATGGTTTTACAAAGAAAAAGATTTGAAAAGCAAACGGGTCAGAGCCCGAATGTGGAGTTATATTTTAAAAACCTGCAAGTGCTTTAAAAACATTTAAAACATTAAATGCAAAGTACATGTTAGGACGTACACTCGCATGACATTCTCACCTCTCGTCTAACTGTGCACTCCTAACGTAAGTACCCATCTATATCGACCCATACTACTAGCTAACTGACAACATAACTGGCTAGACTGCCAAAGGTTCTACCCATATTACTCAGTTCCATTTAACATAACAACGCTCGTAATTAAATAGGGGTTTAACGTGAACTCAGTTACTAAATATACCATTGATATAACTATCAGTTAACTCATTATATATCTCGAAACAATACCGTAATATTTTTACAACATTAACCTGAGGATTTCCATTAATTAAATGTATATTATTCACATCATAAATATACGATACAAGCACCCCGCAATCTAAGCTATGGTGCGCACATACTCTGCTATCCATCCCGGTACATCACGTACATAAGGATCACATATTCCGAATCTCTCAGGAATAGTTCAGATAACACAAATCACAAATAGTGGAGGCGAACACAGTCACCATCACATGGGTCACGCACATACCTACGCTCCCATGATCATGCAGACTTATTAATATCACAATAAGTCCTTCTATGACCTATGTTCATCAAGGTACCAGTCTATATCCCCCCCGTAGGCACACAAGGATTAGAGGGTCCTAAGCGAACGTAACCTCCCGTGATAGCAAGTATGGTAGGTATGTCATACACACAATCCATATACCAATACTAAGTAAACACACATCTTAGTAATACCGTATTTTAATCGTAGTACATATCGCATTCTCGTACTAACTATAATTATCACAATTCGTACTATTCCGGTTTGTAATTGTACGCGCTATAATTCATCCTCACATCGTAGAAGACACTCACGTCTCAGCCCAAATGGTTCATTGAATATAACTCTCGTATATAATTTACTCCTCTCAATAACCCAAAAGTCCCAAATCTAACCTCACATCAATAAGGAAGGTCATCTATATCCTCGAACAAGTTTACGGGACTCCAAAAATCAAAACAGTCCAAAAAGGACCAAACTGTCAACTCGTTAGAAGTCTCGTTCGAACGAGACTTCGAACGAGTTTGGACTGTCAGGCCGTTAGAAGTCTCGTTCGAACGAGGCTGTTCGAACGAGATCCAGTTCGTTCGAACGAACTGTCCTTTCTAACGATATCTCGTTCGAACGAGATATCGAACGAAATCACTATTCGTTAGTAACGACTGGTCAACTCGTTAGAAGCTCGTTCGAACGAGTTCGTTCGAACGACCTGTGGGCTGCTTCTAACGAGCTTCCAGCTTCGGCCCAGAATTTTCCCCAAATCGTTTTTCATCCATTTTAACACCTCAAATCTTCTAAACTAAGTCCCAATCAATCGTTTAAAGGTCTATCATCAATACTAAACATATATAGTCACCTCCTAACATGTTTTTAAGGGATCAATCCATCCTAACATCAATTAAATTTACAGCTTTCTACACTTTTTCCAAATATCTCAAGAACATGAACCCTAACTACATATCATCATCAAATCCCAGAATTTAATTCGTTTTTCTTTCACCCAAACATGTATTAACATCAGATTAATTGTCTCCAAACTATTCTACATGCAATCCTTCTCAAATTCCTCAAGTTTTATGATCTAGACTACATGGGTTTTCATATTTTATCAAGAACAAACCATAAATCCGAATTTTCTAACATGGAAAAGACATTCTCAGAAATTAAATGGAATAAAGTCACTTGCCTTGGTTGTCTCTGAGTTTGGTGTAGATTAGATGAAGTTTCTGCAAAAATTCCTCTCTCTCCAAGCTCTTCTCCAATGGTGGCTTAAGGTGGCTAGGGTTTTTGATTTGGGGAAACTTAGAAAACCTAAATGACAACCTCCGTAGCCTTCTAGGTTAATATGGTTTAGTTAATGGGCTTAATGGGTTTAATCCACATCAGATTTACATCTCTAATTTTCGTCACTTTTAATTTCTAAAAATGTAAAATTACCAAAATACCCTTTAAGTTACCGGTATGGCCTAAAAATACCCCGGGACCCAAACTATACCCCCGACTAGTGTTTTCTGACTATCTCGACCCTTCCGGACGCGTTGGCGCACTCAAAACGACCATACGAATTATAGATTTTAAATTCACTTTTTATCATCAAAATATTACCCCGTGACGCGGCGGTCCCACGCGTCTCGACAAAATTTCCAAATTGCCGTATATAAATCTCACGACAAATTTCATAATACCAAGTTCATATATAATCATATATGCACATAATCAAATACCAATTCGCATCACATTAGTATTTTTATCCCGGATTAATTTCCAATTAATACGCATTTAATTAATTAATCCCCAAAAATAAATATAGACAAAAGTACGGGGTATTACAAGTTATAAGGTAAAAAAATCGCGGAAAAAAAAAAGAAAAAAAAAAGTGAATCGGGCTTGAATCGTGAATCGGACCCGAATCGTAAGATTTGAATCGTGAATCGCCGATTCAGTCCGATTTTTTAACCCTATACGATTCTCAACTCGATTCGAATCGTTTTGTGTGAGAATCGAATCGAATTGTACGATTCGAATCGCGAATCATACGATTTTGACAACTATGATCTCGGGGAACAAAAAAATGTTTAACTATGTGAGAAAGTCCTCAAAGATGTTTTTTTTTGCAGTTTTATTTTATATTTCTTTGCTACTTTATTTTTTATGATTTTATTAGTATTTTTTTAATATTATTTTGCTCTTTTTTTTTTTAGGTGAGGCTTGCGCCTCAACTTGTTGAAACCTCGCCTCGCGCCTTTTTAAACATTGACTATAATCCTAATTCTAATCAAAGAAACAAAGATAAGCTAGGAACAAAAGATAAATCCTAATCTAGTCTAAATTATTAAGAAGAATCCCTATATACTTCTTAAAATACCTTTTAATAAATAGATACTAATTATAATAATAAAAAATCAAAAGAAAAGATTACTACATATTTTCTTACCATCAAAATTCAAAAATTCCATGGAAACCATGCCACCACCTTCCATCCGTGTTCATCAACTCGGTCAGAAAACCCTCACTCAATACGTATAGAACACGCCCTCAGTTCTTTTAAGGGCCATTGACACCTGACGTCGCACCCACTTAATCCTCTTCCACCTTAGGTAAATTCCCTTATCTCTCACCCCAAAAGCGCACCTTAGGAAAGATGCCTCACAACTCTCCCAAACCTTCTGTAGACTGCTGCAAAACTTGGGTCAAAAACACCTCAAAACGATCCTTTTATATGTAGAAAAGCTTATGGAACAAACCCAAATATCCTTGATAACCCAGCTGTGCAACACAGTATGGATGGGTTCCAGAACAGCCCTTGTTGAAGACACACTTGTCAGACGTCTGTCAACCCCCCCAACCCACACACACACCCTACGTCTGATGGCCATACATGATGAAATCAACCATAATAAATGGTTAATAACACTGTGCTCCAGGTCATACTCATTCTGTGTTTGGATTTCAAAATGAATTTGGGCAATGGCCAGGTATCCCCATACCTTTTCCAAAATATACGAATTTTCCGGAAAAGCTAGATATATAATACGAATTTAATGTAGTTTTAAGTTCCAACCATTTGCATCTAACTTACCATGGAACTAACTACAAAACAACTATGAAAAAAGAAACCTTTGCAACTTTTATTTTTTTATTTTTTTGCATATTTTATAAGAAATCAGCCTTGAAACTTGTAATGTGTGCCCCTAAGAACTTGAAGCTTTGGGGTTGCAAAATAAAATTTCACTTAACTTTAGCAAACTTATTTCTTAAACATCATTCTGATTGATTATACAAGGGTAAATTGCGACAAACCCCCTGAAATAACATTTTAGTAGCAAATACCCCCAAAACAATTAAGAAACCCTTAAACTATTCTATTTGTTTGTAATTTTCCCCTTATGCGTCGCTTAAAAGGATTTTACGACACACTAGGAGTATTTACAAATTTTTCATGGTTCAGAGGGTTATTTGTAACGCCAGGGGGTATTTGCAAATGAAGCAATTGCTTAGGAAGTTTCTTGAACTTTCCCATAATTTAAAATAACTTAATTGCTAATAATTGTCAAAAGAGTAACCTCCATTGCATCAAGCTGGTGGCGGTAAAGATGGAATCCATCCATGGGAAGAACTGCAGCAACATCTGGTGGGTCAACTTGAGAGTCAAAAGAACAAGACTTTAGTGGCCATAACTTGTTTATGCGCCGAGCAACCTCATATGCAAGGGTACTCTTTCCAGCACCAGGAGGTCCTGCCAAACCCACAATATGCCTGCACGTTTGGGAAGAGACACCCTAACAAAGTATTAATGCTTCTACAAACCTTAGAATATATAATATATCTGGAGGAAGTCCCAATTTATTTAAGCTGATCACTATCTTAAGCACTCAGACACAAGATAAGTAACTATAGTCCGTCGTCAGATACATTATGTATCCATATAACAGATTGAAGCTGTCAACTTTTACTTTTCTTTTATATCAGCAATTCTCCTAATCATTGACATGTGGAAGTTACCATCATGAAACCAAATATTCAATGTAAACCTGAAACAAGTTGACAAACAGTTATACCAGAAAAAAAAGGGGAAGGATATAAACACCTTAACGAAATTTTGCACCATTGAGAAAGCTAAAATGTTAATTGAAACAAGGCCCTAGATAGAGTTTAATTACAGTTAGAAAAATATGGCCAACTCCCACAGTTAGATCGCACATTATCAACTACTCGGGTAAGAAGATGCAAACAGCAACATCCAGCCATCTAAAGTAACACAGAATTATTTTCAGACTCAAAATGATAATAACTTACTTAAAATTGGGATCTGTTGCTGTTGCTGCTGTCGGAACAAGCCGTTCAGCCAACGTATCATATATCTCATCCATGCTCCTTTAAAATGCAAAATGAAGGTTTTTTATAATTTTAGAACATGCATAATCACACGCACTAAATCACCTTTGTATAAAACAAACATAGTTATATATAAACACACATGCATCATTGTCCAATCAGTGATAGAAAGATGCACAAATCAAAGAAAGTTGTATCCACCCTATAGTTATCAGTGACAAAGCTAAGGCATGGCCAAGGGGGATTTTCAAATTCTTTGCAATAGTATTATTGGTTTATGCACTTCATGCTCTAACTATCTTCTTCATGTTAAATTTAATAGTATTTTTTAAATTTAGGATAATATAAAACAATTCATTATTTCATATTACATCCCACATAATATAAAATAAATCCTATTGAATAAATAACCATTCATAGACAGTACATACTTATGCTAAAAAACGAACTCCACGTGTCAGTATTTGATTGAATAAAATTTACCTACTTATAAATGAAACTCATTTTATTATTAATTAAGTACTGATTTTTTGGGTAGTGTTTTGTGAGTTTAGGATTATTAAATTATCTAGTAATTGCAAATGCACTCCTTATTTAAAAAAATATTATAATTGCAACGGGGCATGTATTAGGCACGACTGCAAAGACCGTGCTGTTAACACTAGTATCCGCTAGTAAATATACAATACGAGATCTAGAATTTAGGGACCACTTTGAATAACAAACTCTAAAATGTGGTAAGCTTGTATTGGCAGGTGTGTGGGGTCCATTTATATTGCTCATTAATGCATACTTTCGACTTTCATTTGTTTTCAATTTTTGGTCATTCAAGTTGGTCATTACGCTCTATGATTTGAATTCTATAATTTGTGGATCTGAAAATTCTATCTCATACACACACAGGCGCGCGCGCAGCCACACTCTTGAGTAAAGTCAAATCAATAGGCCAAATTTCCGCTCTCGGTCCAACCAAGTGGGTTGGCTCGGCTCTCTCCAAATTAAAACCCTCACTTTGCCCCTGCTAGTTATCAACAAAGATGCACGGACACCGAACACACGACATGCTAACACGGCATTTTCCAAAAATAGAGGACATGTTGGATATGATATATATGTTATATATTAATGGAAATTTACTTAATTTCAGTGACAAGTGAGCTAAAATCACAAATGACAAATGAGATAACATAAAAAATTGAATATTTCATTAATCATCTTTTCATAAACATATACCAAACTAAACATTAATATTTAATATTATAAAGTAAACATTAACATTTAACATTATATATAATTAGAGAACTTGAAAACAAAACATAAACATATATGTACAAAGAATTAAAGACAAGAGAACTTATAATCCTAATATATTCAAGAAGAAAAAAAACTTTAAAATGTAAAACCAACATAACCCAAAAAATATGAACTATTAAGACCCTAAAATAGAATATACAAACAGATTTAAAGAATGGACTTGCAAGATTCTCAGTACAAAACTGTTAGTGTTTGCAACTTGCAGAGGCTGTGAGCCTGTGATAGAGAAGAGGCCGGAGGGTGTGACGTAAGAGGGAGAAGACACCCAGAGGATAAAATGTTGGAGGGTGCAATCTTTTCTCTCTGCTGCTTTTTGAAGTGTTAAAACATTTACACTATTAGAGACGAGGGCCTTATATATGTTCTATTGTTCTTATTTTAAAAATTATTACACTTCCCCCACATGTGCCAACGTGTCGGATTTTTAAATAATAGATATTGGACACTTTTCAGCATGTCCGACACGTGTCCTAGCGTATCAGTGGCATGTCAGAGTCCGACACGCACCCAAATCTATCTTGGGGGCCTCTGGAGAGTGTCGGTGCTTCACAGGTTACCGAGATCACTACACCCCTTACATCCCGCTCTCTAAGGTTGCACGACCCAAACCATGATGGATTCAAAATCCGGATCTCCAAAAGTGGAGTCCTAATTATAACATTTACTACCAAAGCTGTAGTAATAATGCAACTTTCAACTTCAGTAACATAATAAATGGGAAGAAAACTAACTTCACCAACCAATACATACATAGATATATCCACTACATACATAGCGAGCCCTGCTATATTGGTGGAAACATGGTTCTTGACAAAATAAATTGTTACAATTTTAACAGAATCTCAACAAGAATTCGAAAGTGTCCCATAATTCATAATTCAAATTAATGAAACAACTAAAACTACCTTCACCATACCTCCTACGAGCTAAAGCAACGTACCACGTACTCACGTCTCAGCAGAAGAAGACCACATGGGCCTCCAAATTTAGTATCGCGTGACACAAGAAGTTCAGGTCACCAATGCGTGAAATTGGTGTCGGGCACTAGAACAGGTAATTTAGGGTCGAAGCAAGGTGACGGGACACCTCGGGACCTCTTATTGATGGCTGCGGGTCGTCATGACTGGTCCGGCACTACGCATAGGGGTGCGACACTAGTCACTGCACTTGTAACTGATTGGTCGCGGTAATTATAAGGGTACGGTAGTCACATAGCCAGTGCGACAGTAGGCTTTTGGTTACACTGCCGCTCAAACTGCTGTGACCCAACTCTTCTTTTTTATTTTTAATAAAAGTTGTATCAACAACAGATAAAGAGGACTGACCTTTACTTGATATGAAACCGCATATTGTCAAAGATCGACCGCCTGTGTTTATAGTTTATCTATATGTAATATGTGTGAGCTATTGAATCTTACAGTTCCTATTTGTCTCATATGTATATATACAGTGAGGCTTTTCAACATACCTCATTAACCATACCTAAGATGAGCAGGGAAATCGAGGAAGGAGGGAGGAAGACGACTGTCATGCAGTATCAGCTCACGACTTTGCTCTTCGTCTGCGTCTTCTTGGTAGCTTAAATTCACGTCTTGATTTACCCCTTTTCAATAATTAATTATCTTGAGTTGGTAGGGAAAGACTTTCGGTAATTATAGGGATGCGGTAGCCACATAGACGGTGCTGCAGTAGCCTTTTGGTTACACTGCCACTCAAACTGCCCCACAGCAATCAGAGCGGCAGTGTAACAAAATGGACTGCCAAAACATTTTTGCTGTCTGGGAAGGGTTGTGACCTTTTGGACCCTTTACTTGAACTCTGGAAATCTCCTTTTAGGGGATTCCGGAAATCTGAGCATAAGAAGAGCATGGATGGAGTCAACGACTCGGTTGCCTACATTTCCCACTATCCACTCTTCTTTTTCCTCCCCATTTTAGCCAACATGTGGAGGGGTGTGACACCCCGCCTAATTAAATACCGGGTGATCAGTCCTTTATTAAATTAAAATCAAGGTGAACGGATGCTTCATTCTTAGCATCACTGTCGCAAAATAAAATTTTCCAATTTAAACACCCTAAATAATTAAGCTAAGTGTCAAAACAATTTTATAACCTTATTTCCATTTTATTAAATCCACATATGCAAACCTTTTTAAATAACCAACAATTTAAGAACTCTGACATACTAAAGATGGGTAATAACACACAAGAATTAGATTCATCCATATAAACCAAACCAGTTTAAACTATAATTAAAACCGACAGTAATTAATTCCCAAAGAGTACCAACTAATGAAAATATAAAGGAACGTAAATCTCTGACAAAAATCCAAACTGAATAGAGAAACGGGCGACACATGCCCTAACTAATCTGAACTGAAAATAGGAGTAGAATCAACAACGAGGTCATCTAAGCAATGGCCTGCAACTCCCACATAAGCTGCAGCGCGTCCGATCCAAAGAACCTAAGCATGACGCCCCTGTGGCTGGGCACCTGTATAATATACATATATATATACAAGAGAAGAAATAACAGGAAACGGGTCAGAGCCCGAGTGTAAAACAGTTTAAAATTAGTTTAGCAAGTATTTAAAATGCTTACCGACTAAAGCAACAACCATGTTAGTATGCGACACTCTCTTGAGAATTCTCACCTCTCATTCTAGTGTGCACGCCTACCGTACTAATAAATCTCATAAGTTTCTCTAAGTTATTCCATAAGGTTTTATCAGGTGACAAGCGAGGTTATGATATTTACTTTAGGAAATCATTCTCTTCGAGATTTTTACGTTATTAAGAACAACTCATTTCCCTTATAAAGTTCCCGAACGCTTATAATAAAATTGAAGTATTTATTCATTACTTATCTACTTATACGCACAGTAGAAAGTTCCCATATAGATATACGTATATATATTAGTCACACATATAATAGATATACTAACGGCACCCCACATAAAACCTATGGTGTTGGCATACTCTGCTATCAAGTCCCCGTATCACACAAAGTAAGGGAAATATTAGTCTGAAATCACTCTCGAACTGTATTAACACAATACACAAACAACTGGAGGCGAAACATAGTTCCAGGTCCTAAGAGGTCAGCACATACCCTCACGTCTCTTAGAACATCTGACTATCATTTTCGGATAGCCTGTATCAAGGATACTATCTTCTAGGGTACGAGACAATATCCCCCATAAAGGTCCAATCGAGATAAGACTGTCCCGACGTAGAAACCCCCGTGATAGCAAGTAGCCCGGGTATGATTTTTACATAGATATATAATATGCACAGTCACACAGTCATATATATAAATATTCACATTTCTAAATTAGGTGCGCCCACAACCCATAATTATAATTATCCGCCCTTAGCACATTTTTACTTGATTATCTCGCATAATGGATTTGTCACTTTTATTCTCATATATATAAGTTACTCCACACCTACTTCTCGTCTCTCGAAGGATTCTAACTCCCTAAGTATATTTTCCGTAGGCACTCTCACTTACCTTCTAGTCTCACTTCCTTACAAGTCTCGACCTTTTATCAAACGTACGCATAATTTCATATGTGTGAATAACTCTCCGTTAACCCTTAATTTCATCTTACATTAAATTCTTACTCAACGGAGTTTACCTAGCCCCTACTGGTCCTATTTATATCCCATTATGCTCCCACAATAATAATCAAGGGTCACTACGCATTTTAATCTGATTAAACCAACAGAAAAAAAATATGCAGTTTTCCAGGAGGGGTCGATCGATCGATCGATGTTCTTGGGTCGATCGATCGATCAAGCAGTTCTTGCCCAGAAACTGCAATTTAAACCTACGGTTTTCATCTTCCAAATTTCTCCAAAACATCATTATCGATTCCCAAACTCCGAAATAACATTACTACTAATTATTTATACATATATGCTTGATTCCCTACGTGCAACATGTAAAAATTCATCAACGGGATTGTATTAAAGGGCCAATTTGTCTTAATTATCGAGAACCCTAGTTTTTCACTAAACTTCCATTGTTCTAATTCTTTTTCCAGATTTATCACTTCTAAATTATTCCAATTTCGTTAGTAATCCTCTACATATGATTTAGATTCCATAATTTATTTATTTTCTCTATAACATGTGATTGGGTTCTCTAAATCATTAAATTCTTCCATGAAAAGTAGGTTCAACCATCCTAATCTAACATGGTAAGACACTAACTAAAAGAGAAGCAAGATAGATACTTGCCTAGAATTGAGTTTCTGATTTGTAAAAGAAAGTGGTACGGTTGCGTTCCCCGTCTCGCGATCTACGACTCGGTGGTGGTGGCGGTGCAAACGGTTGAGCTTTCGGCCTTGAATTGCTTGGGAAGCTTTCCCACCTCTTCTCTAATGGCCGTTCTTTGATTTTGCTCTTGCTAACCCTAGAGGACAACTCCTAAAGGTTGATATAACCTTGGAAAATTCGTGGGTTTAATTGCCCAAAAATACGAAATGTCCGTAATACCCTCCCGGGATGCCAAATAGGCCTAAAAACGCCCCGAGACCCAAACTAAACCCCCGGGTACATTATTTTGACAATATCGACCCTTCCGGATACATTGGCGCACTCGAAACGATCATATGGGCGACTTATAATTCATTCACTTTTAATAATAATAATTTAGTCCTGACACGACACGGGCGCGTCCCGACTTAAATTTCCATAATTGCCATTTTATTCACTCGTGACAATTTTTATAAAATCAATCTTATATATTACTTTACTCATTTAGTAATATTCGACAAATTCCCAATAATTACTAACTCTCGTCACGCTAGTAAATATTTAAAGTAAATTTCCGGATTAATATTAATTTAATATCTCAATTTAAATTTAATAAATCCCCAAATTTTGAAAGTCATAAAAATACGGGGTATTACAAGGGGTTATAAGTTGCCATCCTTTTACCTTGGTTTTTTCTCTTTAATCTCTCTTATAAATTGAGTATTTCCAGTTCTTTCCGTCCTGGTTCTCTGGACATAATAAGTGAAAGCATGGTGTTAATAATTTACCTTGAAATGAGACAGAAAATTGTCAACTTTGTAAAAGACCTTCACTAGTCCAAATCATCTTATGGGAGTAATAGCTAATTTCCCAAAGCTATGGAATGTCGGAAAAAAGAGAACATTTCTGGCTTACATAGACTGATATCTTGTTCAGACCTGGTCAGTTTAATACCAACAAAATTGTGTGGTACTCCCATGGTCCTTTAGTAAAAATGATGGTGAACTTGTTACTCTTTTATATCAGTAGCATTTCTTACAGTCAAAAAATGTCCCCATGTGTGCAATAAGAGAAAGCATATCAAAACAACTCTAATGAAGTTTGATCACTCCATGGTTCAAAGTCTTGGTCCCAATTATTAACTTGGTCACGGTATCGGCCGCGGTATTGGGCGATACACAAAGATACGTTATTTAGAGAGCTAAAAAAATTCCGAAAAAAATATAGAATTTTTTTTAAATGAGACTAATAATGTGGACAACTTAGATAAGTTCAAAGCACCCTTTAATATGCAAAACATCTAATTGATTAAATTGATGCGCGTCGGACTTGTCAGATTTAATATTCCATAATAACAATTTTGAAAAAAACTTTCATCTTATTTCCACCACTAACGACCTTGCTATAATAATTGCAAACAACCTATATCCTTTATTTCCACCAAAAGCACTTCCATGCTCCCAACCAATATCTACTTTAGGAGCTATTCAACAAAATAAAAATAAAGCATACGTATTTTCTTATTTTACAATTAATCTTTCTTTTTAAATGTTATCTTTTTACTAATGTTACAAATGTTATTTTTCTTTTTTTTTTTACAAATGTTATTTTTTTTTACAAATGATTTTTTTAATAAATGTTACATCAAGTATTTTTTTACAAATGATATCTGTTGATACCAAAATTAATATGCTGTCGAGGAACTTCATCACTCCGAGGTACTCTAGCGCTCCGAGGAACTCCTGAGCAACGAGCAACTAAGGCGGTCCGAGCTGTATCTCGGCCGTATCATTAATTACCAGATAGACGACAGTTTAACTATTCATTGAATGTTTATAATCTTGACACACACGCTGCATTAAATGTATTACCCTTTCATGTGTATATCATTTAATGTATCAACCCTTTCATGTACAGCCTCAACGCTATAAATACCTTGTATCATCCTCATTCAAGGGGACCGGAATTTCTTGACTGAACTTGTAATCGAGAATTCCCAAACACTCAGCAATAACATAACAGTGGACGTAGGCTATTCATATAACGCTGAACCACTTAAAAAATCTTTGTCTCATTTTATTTATCTGTGATTGAATAATTAGAGTGATCTAATTTTTTACATCAACAGATTGGCGTCGTCTGTGGGAATCGACTATTGCTATCGTTTTTCACCAAAAATCATTTATCATCAATGACAGATAATCCAGAATCCAGTAATCGAAATGCTGGAAATACTGAAAATCCTCCAAATCCATCTGCACCTCCAGATCTGGCTGGAATTATGACGAATCTGGCTGAAGGACAAACCGCCATGCAAGAAACAATGAGGCAACTCATTCAAACTCTTCACGGCGGTGCACCTACCCATTCAAGGCAAATGAGTGATCGTGGGCAATCGCGATCCAGGCGTACTGAGTCATATCGTAATGAAGAATCTAATGATTTTTCTTATCAACCTGGGCGAACTTCATCGATACGGGCCACGGATACAGATCAACATATCACCCTCTCTCCGGAGAGAACTAGCGACCTGGAAAGATTAAGCAGGGTATCTCCTTTCAGTCGGTTAGAACCAAGGAGAAATATGAGTCCGCCTAGAGCCCCATCGAGAAGCTTTCGACCACCATCAGGTTTGAGAGAAGGATCAGCACAATCAAGACCACCTACTCGTCGAGATAGATCTCAGGAAGCTACGTCAGAACAATCAATTGCTCGGACTAAGCAGCCCGAGGAAGGAAATGAAGCATGGAAGGGTTCCATTCAGCGATTGGAGGATAGACTTTAAGAAATGGTTAAAGAAAGGAATCCCTTACAGAGAACTTTTGTTCAAGGGACACCTTTTGTGCAGGCCATTGTGAATTTTCCTACACCATCGAAATTCAAAGCACCTATAGTGACCCATAAGTATGATGGAAAGACAGATCCTGTTCTTCATATAGAACAATACCAAGTTGTTGCCGACATATATGTCGTTCCCGACGAGATGAGGTGTAGAGCATTCTCGGGAACTCTTACCGGATCTGCACAGATATGGTACAACAATCTTCTTCGGGGTAAGATTTCGACTTTTATTCAGTTAGCCGAGTTGTTCATTGGTAATTTATGTTTTGGAGCAAAGTCGGTAAAGCGAGTAGCGCACTTGTTAAGTGTTAGACAAAAATCAGGTGAGAGTACTAGAGATTACATAACTCGTTTCAATAACGAGAAGTTGGAAGTCATAGATTACGAAGAAAAGACAGCGATCACTGCTTTGATGAGTGGTTTGCTGCCTAACAAGTTATACTATACTTTGGCCAAAGATCTGTGACACCCCGACTAATTAAATACCGGGTAGCTACTCCTTTATTAAATTAATTCAAAATGCCAAGTTGGCTCAGTTAATAGCATCACTGTCGAAAACATTTTAATATTACTAACCACCTAGTGTTTAAAAAGCAAGTTGCCAAATTTTAATTTAAGTCTGATTAACATGCAACAAAAGTAATGAAGAAGTAAATAACACCATTCACCATACTGAAGTAAAACAAATAACCGTCACAATAGAGTAAATAAAGTCTGGAGGAAACCCCTCACTACAATCCCATAACTGAAATAAATAAACTGAAACAATAAATGCTAAAGTCTGAAAACTGAAATGTAAACGATGCTCTAAATAGAAATGGGCAACATGCCCTACAACTGATAGATAGTGACTCTGGAATCCAAAAGATAGAAGCGTCTACTTGCAAATCCCTGTAGCTTCCACAAACCGCTACAGCTCGTCACCTGAATGGATAATCTATGCTTAGTGTCCTTGTGGCTGGGCACCTAAAAAGGTTTTACAAGAAAAAGATTTGAAAAGCAAACGGGTCAGCGCCCGAATGTGGAGTTATATTTTAAAAACCTGCAAGTGCTTTAAAAACATTTAAAACATTAAATGCAAAGTACATGTTAGGACGTGCACTCACATTATATTCTCACCTCTCGTCTAACTGTGCACTCCTAACGCAAGTACCCATCTATAACTACCCATACTACTAGCTAAGTGACAACATATCTAGCTAGACTGCCAAAGGTCCTGCCCATAATACTCGGTTCCATTAACATAATAACGCTCGTAATTAAAAAGTTTAATGTAAACTCAGTTACTAAATATGCCATATATATAAGTGTCAATTAACTCATTATATAACTCGAAACAATACCGTAATAGGTTCACAATATTAACAGGAGGATTTCCATTAATTAAATGTATATTATTCACATCATAAATATACGATACAAGCACCCCGCAATCTAAGATATGGTGCACACATACTCTGCTATCCCTCCCGGTACATCACGTACATAAGGATCACATATTCCGAATCTCTCAGGAATAGTCCAGATAACACAAATCACAAGTAGTGGAGGCGAACACAGTCACCATCACGTGGGTCACGCACATACCTACGCTCCCACGGTCAGCAGACTTATTAATATCACAATAAGTCTTTCTATGACCTATGTTCATCGAGGTACCAGTCTATATCCCCCCCGTAGGCACACAAGGAATAGAGGGTCCTAAGCGAACGCAACCTCCCGTGATAGCAAGTATGGTAGGTATGTCATACACACAATCCATATACCAATACTAAGTAAACACACGTCTTAGTAATACCGTATTTTAATCGTAGTACATATTCTCATACTATCTTATAATTAACACAATTCATACTATTCCGGTTTGTAATTAAACGCGCCATAATTATCTCACGTCGTAGTAGACACTCACGTCTCAACCCAAACCGTCCATGTAATACACTCTCGTATGTAAATTCCTTCTCATAAATACCCAAATGTCCCAAATCTATCATTATTACATCTACGGAATGATATCTATATCGTCGAACAAGTTTACGGAACTCCAAAAGTCAAAACAGTCCAAAAAGGACCAAACTGCCAGCTCGTTAGAAGTCTCGTTCGAACGAGGCTTCGAACGAGTTTGGACTGTCAGGTCGTTAGAAGTCTCGTTCGAACGAGGCTGTTCGAACGAGATCCCAGTTCGTTCGAACGAACTGTCCCTTCTAACGATATCTCGTTCGAACGAGATATCGAACGAAATCCCTACTCGTTAGTAACGACTGGTCAACTCGTTAGAAGCTCGTTCGAACGAGTTCGTTCGAACGACCTGGGGGCTGCTTCTAACGAGCTACCAGTTTCGGCCCAGATTTTTCCCAAAATCGTTTTTCACCATTTTTATCAATTCTAATCTCTTCCAAAGTTCATCCAATCAACGTTTTAGGGTCTCTAATTCATCCTAAACATATTTACATCATCTCCTAACATGTTTTCAAGGATTGAATCATCATAACATCAACCAAATTTACAAATCTCTACACTTTTCTCAATTTCTCTAGAACATGAACCCTAGGTTTATATCATCATCAAATCCCAGAATTTATTTCGTTTTAATTCCTTCAAATCACAATTATTATAAGGGAAAATCATCTACCTATCATACTACATGCAATTCTCTTCACAATTTCTCAAGTTCTATGATCTAAACTACATGGGTTTTCATAGTTTCTTCAAGAACAAACCATAAATCCGAATTTTCTAACATGGAGGAAACATTCTCAGAAATTAAATGGAATAAAGTCACTTGCCTTGGTTGTCTCTGAGTTTGGTGTAGACTAGATGCAGTTTTCTGCAGAAATTCCTCTCTCTCCAAGCTCTTCTCCAATGGTGGCTTAAGGTGGCTAGGGTTTTGATTTGGGGAAACTTAGAAAACCTAAATGATAACCTACGTAGCTTTCTAGGTTAATATGGGTTGGCTAATGGGCTTAATGGGTCTAATCCACATCAGATTTACATCTCTAATTTTCGTCACTTTTAATTCCTCAAAATGTAAAATTACCAAAATACCCTTTAAGTTACCGGTATGGCCTAAAAATACCCCGGGACCCAAACTATACCCCCGGCTAGTGTTTTCTGACTATCTCGACCCTTACGGACGCGTTGGCGCACTCAAAACGACCATACGGATTATAGATTTTAAATTCACTTTTATTATCAAAATATTATACCGTGACGCGGCGGTCCCACGCGTCTCAACAAAATTTCTAAAATGTCGTATATAAATCCCACGACAAATTTTATAATACCAAGTTCATATATAATCATATATGCACATAATCAAATACTAACTCGTATCACATTAGTATTTTTATCCCGGATTAATTTTCGATTAATACGCATTTAATTAATTAATCCCAAAAATAAATATAGCCAAAAATACGGGGTATTACATACTTCCCCCCTAATAACTGAATTTCGTCCCGAAATTCGAAACTAGAAAGTACCTGCTAAAAACAGCTCTGGATAACGCTCGCGCATCTCATCCTCGCGCTCCCATGTGGACTCCTCGACATTGTGATGTTGCCACTGAACACGCACTAACGGGACTATCTTTGACCGCAGTTTCCTCTCGCTTTGGTCCAAAATAGCAATTGGCCCCTCCTCGTAGGAGCTATCCGGCTGGAGATCGATGTCTTCCACAGCAATGTGAGAATGAGCCAAATCATCTCTAAGGTATTTCCTCAGCGAGGAAATATGGAACACGTCGTGAATCCGATGCAAGTGCTCCGGTAGTCCAAGTCTATACGCAACCGGTCCGATCCGCTCAATAATAGGAAACGGCCCCACATACCTCGGTGTCAACTTCCCCTTCTTCCCGAATCGCATAATCCCCTTCATTGGAGATACCCTGAGCAAAACCTGGTCCCCCACTTGGAACTCCCTGAAAAACCTCTTCGCATCAGCATAACTCTTCTGCCTGTCTTGAGCTACCCGAATGCGACTCCGAATCAACTCAATCCTTGCCGAAGTATCCTGAATCACTTCCGGCCCAAGCAGTTTGTTGTCCCCCACCTCCAACCAACAAGCTGGGGAACGACAAGGCCTACCGTACAACGCCTCGAATGGAGCCATGCCAATCGTGAACTGATAGGAGTTGTTGTAAGCAAACTCCACCAGTGGAAGGTACTGCTCCCATCCACCCCCGAAGTCAATAATGCACATGCGTAGCATGTCCTCCAACATTTGATTGGTGCGCTCTGTCTGCCCATCAGTCTGCGGATGATAAGCCGTACTCAACCGCAATTCCGTGCCCATGGCCTCCTGGAAACTCTCCCAAAACCTCGAAACAAATATCTTGTCTCTGTCAGACACGATATTTAGGGGCACACCGTGAAGTCTCACAATCTCTGAAATGAAGAGCTGGGCATGCTGTCCCGTAGTGTAGTCAGTCCTTACGGGTAAGAAGTGAGCGACCTTGGACAACCTGTCCACAATTACCCAAACGGAGTCGTGACCCCTCTGCGACGTAGGCAACCCCGTGATAAAGTCCATGGATATGCTCTCCCACATCCACACCGGGACCTCCAACGGCTGTAGCAATCCTGCTGGTCTCTGATGATCCACTTTTACAAGCTGACAAGTGGCGCATTTCGAGACAAACTCAGCGATATCTCTCTTCATACCGCTCCACCAATACTGCCGTCTCATGTCTTGGTACATTTTGTCCCCTCCGGGATGTACCGCGAACCGTGAGCCGTGCGACTCTGCCATAACATCGTGTCGCAATTCTTCCCCTTTCGGAACTACCAATCTCCCATTGAAGCGCAATCCCCCGTCTGAGCTAACGGTATAGGACTCGGCTCCCTCTGCAAGTAATCGAACTATCTGCTCCTGACAGAACGAGTCATTAGCTTGTGCCCGTACTACCTTTGTGACGATCTGCGGTGTAACGGTCATCACAGACATGAAAGATCGGGCCACTGCATCCTGGTGTCCTTATTCCTTCCACTTAGCTTTCCACACCTCTGCCACCTCATCTGCTGGCCTGCGGCTCAACGCGTCTGCCACCACGTTAGCCTTACCCGGGTGGTACTGGATGTCGAACTGGTAGTCCTTCACAAATTCAAGCCACCTACGCTGCCGCATATTCAATTCCTTCTGCGTGAACAGATACTGTAGTGACTTGTGGTCCGTGAACAGCTGAAACTTCTCCCCCAAAAGATAGTGCCTCCAAATCCGTAAGGCAAATACCACTGCTGCCAACTCCAAATCATGCGTGGGGTAATTCTTCTCATGAGGCTTAAGCTTACGGGAAGCATAAGCTATGGCCTGTCTCTCCTGCTGCAATACACCTCCAAGCCCTTGCAAAGACGCGTCGGTGTAAACCAAATACTCAACTCCCGGTCTCGGCAATGCTAACACAGGTGCTGAGGTCAACTTGTCCTTCAATTCATCGAATGCCAACTGACAGGCATCACTCCAAATGAACGGCACACCTTTACGAGTAAGATGTGTTAAAGGACCTGCTATCTCCGAGAAACCCCGAATAAACCTCCTGTAGTATCCTGCCAAACCCAAGAAACTACGAATCTCCGTTGGTGTCGTGGGCTGTCCCCACTCCCTCACCGCTGATACTTTCCCCGGATCAACAGATATCCCTTGGTCGGAAATAATGTGACCCAAGAACTGGACTTCCTTCAGCCAAAATCCGCACTTCTCATATTTTGCATACAACTCGTTCTGACGGAGTGTCTGCAAAACCTGCCTCAAATGCTCGACGTGCTCCTCCTCTGTCTGAGAGTAAACCAGAATGTCATCAATGAAGACAATGACAAACTGATCCAGGAAATCCCTGAACACTCTGTTCATCAAGTCCATAAACACTGCTGGAGCGTTGGTCAAACCGAAAGGCATAACCCGAAACTCGTAAGAACCATATCTCGACAAGAACGCGGTCTTCGAGACATCCTCCTCCCTGATACGCAACTGATGGTATCCTGACCTCAAGTCAATCTTCGAGAAGAAAGAAGCTCCTCTCAACTGGTCGAATAAGTCATCGATTCGAGGCAACGGATACTTATTCCGTATCGTGACCTTATTCAACTCTCGGTAGTCCACACACAATCTCAGTGAACCGTCCCTCTTCTTCACAAACAAAACTGGAGCGCCCCAGGGTGAGGTACTCCTGCGAATAAAGCCCTGTCCTAACAGCTGCTCTATCTGATCCCGTAGCTCTCTCATCTCAGCTGGAGCCATACGGTACGGTGCGCGTGCTATAGGTCTCGCACCCGGTAGCAAATCTATAACGAACTCTATCTCTCGACTGGGTGGTAGGCCTGGTATCTCCTGAAACACATCTGAATACTCCCTGACGACCGGGATCGAATCCAAAGGAATCACAACCTCCTTAGAGGTATCCTCCTCTATGTAATACAGATGAGCGGTCGATCCTCCCTCTGGGCGAGGCATCGCCACTATAAACATCTCTTGCCCCGGAATGGCAAAAACAATGCTCCCGCTGAAGCAATCAATCATGGCCCTATATGCTACGAGCCAATCCATACCGATGATCACATCGTGAACATGCATGTCTAACACTAACATGTCTGCAGGCAATACCAAACCACCGATCTCTACTCCCACTCCCCGGCATATAAAGAAAATAAATGACCCACTCCCCAATGGTGAGTCGACACACGTCACTGTGCTCTCTGTCGTAGCTAACAATCCTAAAGCTTTCGCGAAGTGTGTAGCTATAAAACAATGTGTAGCACCCGTATCAAATAACACCCGACCCATAGTGCCATGGATAGGAAACGTACCCTCGATCGCGGGCGGTGCCTGTGGAACTGCAGCCTGGTGAACGTTGTAGACACGTCCATACTGTAGCTGCCCCTGCTGAGCTGGGACTGCTGGAATGGGTGGCAATGCTGCCATCTGTGGCGCTGCGGGAAGAGCGGCGAGAAACATAGGTCTCTGTGGCTCCCGGCGAGCACCCTACTGCTGCTGCTGTGGGGCCCTGCCCCTATCAGGACAATCCTGCTTCTTATGGCCAGTCTTGCCACAAGTAAAGCACTTCCCTGGGAAATTCCCTCCCCTCTGCCCCTGCTGTCCCCGGCCCTGGTGGCCGTTACCATTCCTCCCCTGGCCCTGCTGGCCCTGGTGAAACTGCTGCCCATTCTGTCCCTGTTGGCCCTGATGGCCGTTTGGACCCTGATGGCCCTGACGGAAACCTCCCTGTCCCTGCCTGTAGTTCCCTGACCGGAACCTCTTATTATCCCCCTGCTGGGTACCCTGCTCACTCTGCCTCTGCCCCTGACCAGATTGTGCCCCGCTGGCACCATGTCCTCCAGTCCTGCCCTGATGGCTAGACTCCCCCGACCTCTTGCCCTCAGCCATATGGAAACGGTGGTCCTGGCAGTGTAACAATGCTGCGTTAACCACATCAGAATAAGTGGCCAACGATAGGTTCCCTAGCAGATGTTGACGGATCCTCCAATTCAACCCGTCGGTGAACTTCTCTATCTTCTTCTTCTCTGTTGGAATCTCGTCTGGAACGATATTCAACAGGTTAGTGAACTCGGCCTCATACTCGGCCACTGCCTTGCCCTCCTGCTTCAGACTCATCAGCTTCCTCCCCATCTCTGTATGAACTGCGGACGGAAAGTACTTGCGGTCGAACCGCACCAAGAACTCCTGAATTGTGAGGGTATCCCTCTCCTCTGCGGTGGTAATAGACTCCCACCACTGCAGCGCAGATCCAACTAGCTTGAAAGTAGCTAGCACCTGCTTCTGAACATCTGTGCACTCATGCATCCTCAAATGCCTCTGCATGTCCTTCCTCCATTGGCTCGAGACTACCACGTCTGAGCTACCTGCAAACTCTGGCGGGTGCGCTTTCTGAAAAGCGTCACGTACACGCTCCCAAGCAGACGGGAATGCATTAACCTGTACTGGCGCGGCAACCGGCGCCTGAGGTGGTGCCTGCTGAATCACGGCAATCGCGGCATTTACCGCTTGGGCTACTATAGCAGCAACCTCAGCGGCGTTCATCATACCCTGAACTGGAGCGGGCTGGGGTTCGGGCATTGCATTCCTGGGAACTCGTCGTGCACGTCGTGGAGGCATCTGAAATAAGAACAAAGTTTATAAGTCCGCAGTTTATAAACTTAAAATAGCTGAAGAACGAAGCATACACAAAAAGAGTACAACAGTCCTAAAATATAGGGCTCTATATCAAAGAAACGTAGCGAAAACATAATAGCCGTACAGATCCTATAAGACACTAGAACCTGATGCTCTGATACCACCTGTGACACCCCGACTAATTAAATACCGGGTAGCTACTCCTTTATTAAATTAATTCAAAATGCCAAGTTGGCTCAGTTAATAGCATCACTGTCGAAAACATTTTAATATTACTAACCACCTAGTGTTTAAAAAGCAAGTTGCCAAATTTTAATTTAAGTCTGATTAACATGCAACAAAAGTAATGAAGAAGTAAATAACACCATTCACCATACTGAAGTAAAACAAATAACCGTCACAATAGAGTAAATAAAGTCTGGAGGAAACCCCTCACTACAATCCCATAACTGAAATAAATAAACTGAAACAATAAATGCTAAAGTCTGAAAACTGAAATGTAAACGATGCTCTAAATAGAAATGGGCAACATGCCCTACAACTGATAGATAGTGACTCTGGAATCCAAAAGATAGAAGCGTCTACTTGCAAATCCCTGTAGCTTCCACAAACCGCTACAGCTCGTCACCTGAATGGATAATCTATGCTTAGTGTCCTTGTGGCTGGGCACCTAAAAAGGTTTTACAAGAAAAAGATTTGAAAAGCAAACGGGTCAGCGCCCGAATGTGGAGTTATATTTTAAAAACCTGCAAGTGCTTTAAAAACATTTAAAACATTAAATGCAAAGTACATGTTAGGACGTGCACTCACATTATATTCTCACCTCTCGTCTAACTGTGCACTCCTAACGCAAGTACCCATCTATAACTACCCATACTACTAGCTAAGTGACAACATATCTAGCTAGACTGCCAAAGGTCCTGCCCATAATACTCGGTTCCATTAACATAATAACGCTCGTAATTAAAAAGTTTAATGTAAACTCAGTTACTAAATATGCCATATATATAAGTGTCAATTAACTCATTATATAACTCGAAACAATACCGTAATAGGTTCACAATATTAACAGGAGGATTTCCATTAATTAAATGTATATTATTCACATCATAAATATACGATACAAGCACCCCGCAATCTAAGCTATGGTGCACACATACTCTGCTATCCCTCCCGGTACATCACGTACATAAGGATAACATATTCCGAATCTCTCAGGAATAGTCCAGATAACACAAATCACAAGTAGTGGAGGCGAACACAGTCACCATCACGTGGGTCACGCACATACCTACGCTCCCACGGTCAGCGGACTTATTAATATCACAATAAGTCTTTCTATGACCTATGTTCATCGAGGTACCAGTCTATATCCCCCCCGTAGGCACACAAGGAATAGAGGGTCCTAAGCGAACGCAACCTCCCGTGATAGCAAGTATGGTAGGTATGTCATACACACAATCCATATACCAATACTAAGTAAACACACGTCTTAGTAATACCGTATTTTAATCGTAGTACATATTCTCATACTATCTTATAATTAACACAATTCATACTATTCCGGTTTGTAATTAAACGCGCCATAATTATCTCACGTCGTAGTAGACACTCACGTCTCAACCCAAACCGTCCATGTAATACACTCTCGTATGTAAATTCCTTCTCATAAATACCCAAATGTCCCAAATCTATCATTATTACATCTACGGAATGATATCTATATCGTCGAACAAGTTTACGGAACTCCAAAAGTCAAAACAGTCCAAAAAGGACCAAACTGCCAGCTCGTTAGAAGTCTCGTTCGAACGAGGCTTCGAACGAGTTTGGACTGTCAGGTCGTTAGAAGTCTCGTTCGAACGAGGCTGTTCGAACGAGATCCCAGTTCGTTCGAACGAACTGTCCCTTATAACGATATCTCGTTCGAACGAGATATCGAACGAAATCCCTACTCGTTAGTAACGACTGGTCAACTCGTTAGAAGCTCGTTCGAACGAGTTCGTTCGAACGACCTGGGGGCTGCTTCTAACGAGCTACCAGTTTCGGCCCAGATTTTTCCCAAAATCGTTTTTCACCATTTTTATCAATTCTAATCTCTTCCAAAGTTCATCCAATCAACGTTTTAGGGTCTCTAATTCATCCTAAACATATTTACATCATCTCCTAACATGTTTTCAAGGATTGAATCATCATAACATCAACCAAATTTACAAATCTCTACACTTTTCTCAATTTCTCTAGAACATGAACCCTAGGTTTATATCATCATCAAATCCCAGAATTTATTTCGTTTTAATTCCTTCAAATCACAATTATTATAAGGGAAAATCATCTACCTATCATACTACATGCAATTCTCTTCACAATTTCTCAAGTTCTATGATCTAAACTACATGGGTTTTCATATTTTCTTCAAGAACAAACCATAAATCCGAATTTTCTAACATGGAGGAAACATTCTCAGAAATTAAATGGAATAAAGTCACTTGCCTTGGTTGTCTCTGAGTTTGGTGTAGACTAGATGCAGTTTTCTGCAGAAATTCCTCTCTCTCCAAGCTCTTCTCCAATGGTGGCTTAAGGTGGCTAGGGTTTTGATTTGGGGAAACTTAGAAAACCTAAATGATAACCTACGTAGCTTTCTAGGTTAATATGGGTTGGCTAATGGGCTTAATGGGTCTAATCCACATCAGATTTACATCTCTAATTTTCGTCACTTTTAATTCCTCAAAATGTAAAATTACCAAAATACCCTTTAAGTTACCGGTATGGCCTAAAAATACCCCGGGACCCAAACTATACCCCCGGCTAGTGTTTTCTGACTATCTCGACCCTTACGGACGCGTTGGCGCACTCAAAACGACCATACGGATTATAGATTTTAAATTCACTTTTATTATCAAAATATTATACCGTGACGCGGCGGTCCCACGCGTCTCAACAAAATTTCTAAAATGTCGTATATAAATCCCACGACAAATTTTATAATACCAAGTTCATATATAATCATATATGCACATAATCAAATACTAACTCGTATCACATTAGTATTTTTATCCCGGATTAATTTTCGATTAATACGCATTTAATTAATTAATCCCAAAAATAAATATAGCCAAAAATACGGGGTATTACAAGATCCACCTAAAACTATGTCGGAGTTGATGGCAAAAGCGACCAAAATCATGAATGCCAAGGAGGCTATGGCTGTGAAGAAGAATATGGATAAAGAAACCAAGGTGGAGGTTGACAAATCTAAGAAGAAAGAGCAAAAAGGTAATGGTGGTGACAAGCATTCCAAGAATAATAGGACGTCATGGGAAGTCCTGAAGAAATATGATAATTATACTCCATTGAAAATGGGTATTAATCATGTTTTGGAAGAAATCAAGAATAACGAAGAAATCAAGTGGCCAGAAAAACTGAGGACCAATCCTGAATTGAGGAATAGGGCCAAATATTGCGAGTTCCATAAAGATCATGGCCATACGACCAAAAATTGCATAGCCCTTCAGAACGAGATTGAAACGCTCATCCGAAGAGGAAAGTTATCAAAGTATGTAGATCGCAGAGGTGAAAGGAAGAATGATGATAGGACTAGAGATCGTTCCAGATCTCCTCGTCGGACGGAGGAGAAAAAGAAAAGAGATCATGAAGATGATCCAGATGAAGACCCCGATCTTCCAAAGAAGCCAAGACAGCCTGAACGAGAGGTATTTTCCATACGTTTTGGGTCATTTGATTGTAATGTTATTACAGGAGGAGATGCTGGAGGGGGAGACCTTACTGCAGAAAGAAAGGCCTATCTCGGGGAGGCTCAAGCCTGCTCATATATTCAACGAATAAATCTTGCCGAGGATGATCGTCCGAGGAAGGTGAACAAAGAGAAGCTAGTTATTGGTTTTTCAAAAAACGATTTGGCCGGTGTTCTTTAGCCTCACGACGATCCCTTGGTGATCAAAATGAGGATGAAAGATGTGGTGATTTCAAAGGTGTTGGTGGACAATGGTAGTTCAGCAGACATCATGTACTATTCATGTTTTGATAGCTTGAATTTGAAATTATCTCAATTGGAACCTTATCACAGACCCCTCCTAGGTTTTGCCGGTGAGAAAGTTTTTCCACTTGGGACGATCAAGTTGGATATATTCATTGGAACCTGGCCTGCTTGTCGAACAGAAAGAATACGCTTCTTTGTGATGGATAAGAATGTGCAGTCAGCCTACAACATCATCATGGGAAGAGTTGGTTTGAAGAAGTTCGAAGCAGTTCCATCTGCAGTGCATCAATGCTTAAAATTCCCAACAAACTTCGGAGTAGGAGTTGTAAAAGGTGATCAAAAAATAGATCGGGAATGCTATTATTCATCTGCCGAGCAAGAGGAGCTTGAGGAATCAAGGAAAAAGACTATTACCTACCAGGTAGAGGAAGGTACAGAAATTGAAACTCTTGATCCCAGGGATGAATCCCAACTTGTAAAAGGACAGGTGGTAGAATCTACAGAAAATATTATTCTGGACGAGGAGCACCCTGAACGAGTAACCCAGATAGGTTCGTCGTTGGATGCTTCAATAAAACAAGAGTTGATAATGTTCTTGAGAAACAGGAAGAAAACTTTCGCATGGAGTCATGAGGACATGCCAGGAATAGATCCAAACTTCTTATGTCACGAACTCAATGTGAATAAGGAGATCAAGCCTGTAAAGCAAAGAAGAAGGGTATTTAGCCCCGAGAAGAATCAAGCCATACAAGAGGAGGTCGAGAAGCTCCAGAAAGCCCAATTCATTGAAGATGTGAAATATCCAGACTGGCTGGCAAATGTGGTGATGGTAAAGAAGAAGAACAATAAATGGAGAATGTGTGTTGATTTCACTAATCTCAACAAGGCATGCCCAAAAGATCATTTTCCATTGCCCAGAATTGACCAACTAGTGGATGCTACCTCGGGACATGAGCTGCTCAGCTTCATGGATGCGTATTCTGGTTACAACCAGATCAAGATGAAACCTGAAGACAGGGAAAGTACTTCTTTTATTACCCCTAGGGGAACCTATTGCTATAATGTTATGCCTTTTGGTTTGAAAAATGCAGGAGCGACATACCAGCGGCTGATGAACAAGGTTTTCACCGAACAAATCAGTTACAACATGGAAGTCTATGTCGATGATATGCTGACAAAAAGCAAGAAAGCTGCAGATCATCTAGTTGACTTAGCTCAGACATTTGATCAACTAGATAAATACCAGATGAAACTCAACCCGACGAAGTGCACATTTGGAGTACGAGAAGGAATGTTTCTCGGATACATTGTCAACCAACGAGGCATTAAAGCAAATCCAGATAAGATCAAAGCTCTTTTAGGGTTACGATCTTCAACAACAAAGAAAGAAGTACAGAGTCTTACAGGACGAGTTGCAGCGCTCAACAGATTTGTATCCCGAGCAACTGACAAATGCCTCCCATTCTTCAAAACACTCCGAAAAACTTTTGAGTGGACTAATGAATGTGAAAATGCCTTTCAAGACTTGAAAAAGTACTTGGGAGCACCTCCATTGTTGTCCAGACCAATAACAGGAGAGAAGTTGTATTTGTATCTGGCAGTATCAGAGAATGCAGTCAGTTCAGCATTGATCAGATTAGAGAATGGAGTTCAGAAACCAATCTATTACACAAGTAAGGCTTTCCGAGGCGCAGAAATCAGGTACCCAAAGCTGGAAAAATTGGCATTGGCATTAATTGAAGCAAGTAGAAGAATGAGGCCATATTTTCAGGCCCATACAATCGTCGTATATACCGACATGCCATTGAGACAAGCCCTTCATAAGCCAGAAAAGTCAGGGAGATTGATGTACTGGGCAATAGAGCTCGGTGAATATGATATTGTGTATGAACCCAGATCATCATTGAAAGGGCAAGCTGTAGCAGATTTTATAGCAGAGTTTACATATCTTGATATCCCCGAGGAACAAAAACTGCTCGCTGACCAACCTGTGGATGTTACAGGATCAACAAACATAAATCCAGACCAACTCCAGTTGGTAAAAGGACTTGTGGATGTAGAAGGATCAGCAACTTCAAACTCAGACCAGCTCCGGTTGGTAAAAGAACGAGAAGAGATGGTCAACAAGGAGCGAAAAGCGTCAGGGAAGGATGAAAAGAAGCAACAAATATTTCACCGAGGAACTCTATCAGATAAGAAATTTGAAGACGAGTTGCCCATATGGAGATTATATGTAGATGGCTCATCCTGCACAGCAGGTTGTGGGGCAGGAATTGTTTTGAACACCCCAGACGAGATTGACATGGAATATGCTTTGCGATTCCAATTCAAAACCTCTGATAATGAGGCTGAGTATGAGGCCATGATAGCAGGTCTTAATTTATCAAAGATTATGGAAGCACAACAAGTGATGGTATTCAGTGATTCTCAATTGATTGTGAATCAGATGATGGGAACGTATGCAGTTAAAGGAGAATTAATGGTCAAATATCATGCCAAGGTAATGGAGTTGTTGGCAGAATTTGATGCGATTCAGTTGATCAGAATACCCAGAATAGAAAATGCAAAAGCAGACGCACTGGCCCGACTAGCATCAGCTACACGTACCGAGTTACGAAGAACAATACCGATTGAAGTACTAGAAAGTCGGAGCATAGAGGAAGACTTGACGATGAATGTCATTACCCTTGATTTAGGACCATCTTGGATGGATCCCATCAGGGTATATATTGAAGAGGGAGAATTGCCAGAGGATAAGCTTGCTGCCAAAAAATTGAAATATAAAGCTGCTCGGTATGTAATAACTAATGGTATTTTATATAGACGAGGAATTATGGCAGGTTTGCAGAGATGTGTACATCCCTCCGAAGTGAAAGAATTGATTGAAGAGATCCATGAAGGATCTTGTGGAGCTCATGTAGCAGGTCGAACGCTTTTACAAAGGGTAATGACTCAAGGATACTATTGGCCGACGATGAGGGTTGATTGTATAGCCTATGCTAAGAAATGTGATAAGTGCCAACGTTTTTCCTCTATCCGACGAACTCCACAAGCATTGTTGACACCTATAACTTCCCCTTGGCCATTCGCCATGTGGGGAATTGATTTGGTGGGACCATTGCCGATCACCCGAGGAAGATTCAAGTACCTCGTCGTCGCAGTAGACTATTTTACTAAGTGGTTAGAAGTTGAACCCCTCATCGACATGACGTACGAGAAGGTATACCAGTTCGTTTGGAAGAATATCATCTGTCGATATGGTCTCCCTCATGCCTTCATCACAGACCATGGAACCCAATTTGATAACGAGGAATTTGCTGCTTATTGTCATCAGTCGAACATTTTGAAGGTCCATTCAGCACCAGACCATCCTCAAAGCAATGGACAGACTGAAGTGACGAATAGAACACTGCTAAATGGTTTGAAGAAAAGGCTAAGTGAAGCTAAAGCTAACTGGATTAACGAGCTACAATCAGTATTGTGGGCTTACCGAACAACTCCCCGAGCAGCGACTGGAGAATCACCATATATGCTAGCATTTGGAAGTGAGGCTGTAATACCTGCCGAGTTAGGTCTCCCAACACACAAAGTGCTGAATTTCAATTCCCCAGTCAGCGACTTGATGAGAAGATTGGATTTGGATATGCTCGAGGAGGTCAGAGAAGAAGCAGCCATTAGGAATGCTGCTTATCAACAACGAACAGCTCTTTTCTACAACAAAAGGGTGAGGAAATGCGATTTAAAAGAAGGAGATTATGTGCTAAAGAAGGTAATTCAGAAACACAATAAATTAGAGGCAAACTGGCATGGGCCTTATCGAGTTACAGAAGTTGTTCGACCAGGAACTTACCGAATAGCAACTTTAGAAGGAGAAGAATTCAAGAATGCTTGGAATGCTGAACACCTTCGCAAGTATTATCAATGATGTAAAAAGTACAACGGGTTCATCAATATGAATAAAACGAGGATGTTTTCACCATTTTCCTCTCCTTTGTTTGAAAGTTTTTCGGGGAATACTAGTGTTGTACACTACGCTGCTCGACAGCAAAAAGAAGACAATAGTTCGAAAGAACCAAAAAATATACTCATTTGGTTAGGAGGCGTACACTAGCGTGACCAACTAAGGTTGGTAAGATAACTAGTGGACAAATAGTTCGAAAGAACCAAAAAATATACTCCTTTGGTTAGGAGGCGTACACTAGCGTGACCAACTAAGGTTGGTAAGATAACTAGTGGACAAGATAGTTCGAAAGAACCTGATAATTCAATAATCAACTACGGTTGAGGGAAGAACAATATCATTTGATTTGGAAATAAGCCAACAAGTTGGTCGGAAGGTAAAATCATTCCAGAAAATACAAAGAATTCCAAACTGAACCAAGTATAGTTGGTCGGTGATCAACTATACTTGGTCGACAAGGATAAATTATCGACCATGGTTGGTCGGATACATTTTAGGAAAAAGTTTACCAAGTATAGTTGATCGGGGATAAAAGCCCATCAACTGTAGTTGGTCAACAAACACAATTTAACAAACTTGGTTGGTTGAAGACAGTTTCAACATTTTATACTCATTACTTTATTATTAAGTGATTGAGCAGCATTGATACTTGTAATTTTGATTACTAAGTTGGTTGATGAACAGCATCATATTGTTATCTTTTTAACAGATACATATACACAAATGTAAAAATGTTTGATAAACACAAGACAATCGCAATACAAATTTGCAAACAGAAAATGAAATTCTTTCATTAAGATAAAAATGCATTACAAGCTATACATATGTGCTAATTATTACATTGAAAAACCTAGTCTATTGGTTTCTTTCCTTTAGCTTTTGAAATAGGTTCCTCGCCGGCAGGAGGATCTTCTAAGCAAAGAGGAGAATTGATGAAATTAATATCTCTAAGCATTCTGACGTTCATCACAGAAGGTGTATCCAAGAGATGCTCTGGACGAGATAATTCAGTCTGAGAATGAAGACTATAGTCGCCGAGATATTTTGAAATTAAACTCCGAGGAATGGAACGAGCTGGGATCCATTCCATGTCCAATTTGAAAGGTGGCACAGGCAAATCTAGTAACCCTGGAGCATGATAATCCCATAAAAAATGCCCTTGCTCCAATTTCAGTACACCCAGGGCGTTCAACCACCCCTGCTTATAACCTTCATTATTGGCATGTTCAATCCGAGCAGCTAAATGAACAAGGGCTTCATTGTATCCTGCCATCCAAAATTCCCTGGGCTGTTTATGGAATTGGAAGGTTAATCTATCCAATTGTTCGTGAAGGCTCCTGGCAAAAACATCTTTATCATTCAAAGCAGACTTCGTTGCAGTAAGTTGATCTTCCAAAGATAGGTTTTTCTTGAACATTTCAGATAAAGCCCGATCTTTGGCGTTTAATTGGTATGCTCGAGTTTCCAAAGTAGATTGAGTGCGAGCCTCTTCAACATTACGGCTAAGAACTCTTGATCGACTCCGAGCAGCGACTGGAGAATTTTGCTCCTCGGCAACATTTTGAACAGCTCTTCCTCGCCCACGAGAACCTCTTCCTCGTCCCCGAGCAGTCACAGGAATAACAGATCTTCTCAGAACGTCCAACTCTTGCCTTAACTTGGCATTCTCAACTTCTAAGAACGAGAAACCTTCATCGGTAACTTGCACTAAAGCAGTGGAAGATGACGCTGCAGATTCATACTGTGCCAGCTTTTTCTGCAAACTATTGTTCTCTTGTTCCAGCAACTCAGCAATCTGCCTGCAAGCCTCAACTTCACCTTTTAAAGTTCTTTCCCTAACATCGTATCCAGCAAGGATCTTTTTATGGCCTGTTTCAGAAGAAAGCTGTTGATATCTATTTTCATATTCCTTATGCAACAAAGCCATTGATTCATTGTGCTGACCTTGGAGATCTTATAAGGAATAATGAAGTTCCTCAATCAAGTCATAGTAGGCCACATTGTTGGCCACAGCTCGGTCAAGTAAATCCTTCAAGTACCGATAAGCTTCAATTGCTTGTTCTGAGGCATCATGGCCAAGGATGTCAGCAATTTCTGATGTACTAAGGTCTGTATGACCAGCCTTATAATATTCGTGACATTGCTGCATCAGCTTTGTATCATGTGCAGATATCATTTCCATTCTAGCCACAAACTAAGGATGAGAAAAAGACAACAATCAACAAAAACAAATCATCAACAACAGAGATGAACAAAGATGTATTTTATTAGATCACAAAAGGATTACATTGTTGGATTACAAATAATGAAAGATAGAAACGATACCGAACAACTTCACACCTTTTCCTTGTCTCCCAAGACTTTCTCGGGAGGCTGGGACGAGGAGCTTGGTTGCTCGGTGGTCACAGCGACTTGATCAGCAGTTGAAATTTGCTCAGGAGGAGGAGGCATGGAAGAAATGTCCTCATTGGCGGAAGGAAGAGAAGCAGGGACTTGATCACCTATGGCAATGGAAGATTCATCAGAGACAGGCTCATCTTCTTCTTCCTCCACAATTGATGGGGGAGGACCAGGGAGGTGTAGCTGGAATAGCCCAGAATCTTCTTTGATCTTCAATTCTTGCAGGGCAGCTACCCAGCCATCTCGGAAGTATTTCAACTTCCCGTATTGAACTTGGGATGTCATCGCAGCAATCCCCTTGTCCCATCCTTTATCCCAGCCAGCGCTGAAGGACTTTTTAACTGCGAGCTTTCTTCTCAATTTCTCCGAGGAGAGCTTCGCATCCAATACTTCTTTTTGGCCCTTGATATCTCGCAGGGCGGACAATTCTTCCTCTGCCTTCCTCAGCTTATCTTCAAGCTCTCCAAAGTTCTTGAGCTTGTCATCTTATTTCTGATGCTCGACCTCTAAACTTTTCACCTTATCCTCCAAACTCTTGGAGGTCTCAGCCAACTTCACCTTCTCGGCCTCAACTAAGGACAACTTTTTCTCCCATTCAGCTTTGTCCTCGTTATACTGCTGACGAGAATCCTTCAAAGATTGGGTTAAACCCAGCAGAGCATCCTCTACACCTGACGAGGAGCTGGAAGCTTTAATAGCTTCGTCTTTCTTCACAATGTTATTAAAACAATTCACCAGCTGAACAAAGGAAAAAATGACAGGTCAGTGCAAAAATACAAGTATTCAAAGACAGAAAGGAAATTCAGAGTGTGAGAAATTTACCGAAGCAAGATGACGAGTAGCTAGGGATGTTCAGCATATCCCTAGAAATTTTTTCATCAATTCCTTGGACCTCGGGTATGATCCAAGTTTTTACCGAGCTCATTGCAGAGCTCGGAGGAATGATGGTTGGAACACCAACACTACCAGCTGGTAGAGAGGACGCAGTTTCAGCCAAATTGACTGAGGATGATTTCCTCAATCTCCTCAAAGGAACTTCGGCAGTTTCAACCAAGGAAGAGCTCTTGGTCGGAGAGATAGCAATTATTTCCACAGGAGCAACCTTCTTGCTCGGAGCCACTGGGGGCTTCTCGGTAGCTTTGGAAGGTGCAGCATCCACCTTCTTAGTCCCCTCTGGGACATCAGTTTTGCTTTTCTTGGCCCCAGCAGCAGAAGTAATGTCATCAAATAGAGCAGGAGGAGCTCTTTTCTTGCCCATTCTCTGACTTAAAGGAAGATGAGAATCTGAAGAAGAATCCTCCGGAGTTGAAGCTGGTTCAACAGGGCGAGCAGTATAAGAGGTTGTATAACTCTTATACTGTAGCAAATATGATGCAGACCTGATGTGCTCGTCTGCAACGTTCTTATGCAAACCCCAGATAAGTTTCAGATGCTTAATATTAACCTCTGATTCTTTTGGAGTTTTTCTTTTACTATCAACTGCAAACAAACACATAATGAGATATCAGTCATACATTTTGTCAAATATGATAAAAGCATAATTTCATAAGTAAAAGAAATAAAATGAAAAATAAACCTATCCCATTGCCATATGGGGGGCATCTGGGACCGTTGTATACTCCATCTCCAACTAAAGGGGCATATTGCCAATTTTTAATAACCACCCCATGTTCAAAATAATCTCTATTTGAATCAGGGAGGTTAACTAGAATGGCCCATTTATAGCAATACATAATTTCAGGGATCCCTATACGAGTCCCATGAGTTAGATTTAATTTGTACACCCCGTTAATTATCCTCCATGAATTGGGGGCTATTTTTGCAGGGACAAGATCAAAATACTGACAAAACTCAAGACACAATGGGTTTGGCGGAAAAGAAAATCCACATTCAGCAATGAATAGACTGGGGAACCAATGTCCCTCAGCCAATCGAAAATAATCTAAAGGCTCAGAAAGAACCTCCAGAGTTACCCAGGAAGGAATGGAAAAATCGGAACGAAATTTCTCAACAGACTCCACAATATAAACCATACTGAATAAAAGAGATACAGAAGAAAGGAAGAAGATCTTACAGGAAGAAAGGAGGTATGTTGACAACGAACGAAAACAAGGATGAATGCACAAGAGAGAAGGAGAGAATAGAAAGCTTGAATGCAGGAAATTGGAAAAAGAAGAAGACGGTATGGTTACCTAAGAAATTTAAATACTTTGCCTTGGGAAGCGGCGAAGGAAATGATTACAAAAAAGAAACTGTTGAACTTCCGGCGGCTAAAAGGACAAAAAAGGGCACTAAGATCAAAGCGCTCTTAAAAGTTCTAAAAAAGGCGGATTCTTTGAATTTGGAAATAAATTCAAATACGATGCTCCTAAAACCCAGGAAGATCATTCAATATTGCCATAAACCGAGAAAGAATGTTCCATACTCCTCAAAGTTCGAAATATGAAACATTGGGGGCTTCTGTTGATACCAAAATTAATATGCTGATGTGGACGAATCATACGAAGACACTTGTCAATCTACGTGGTACAATAACAACGAGGAAGTTCATTTCCCCGACCAACTCATTTTCTCTCCGAGCAATGAGGATATATCGAGGAACTTCATCACTCCGAGGTACTCTAGCGCTCCGAGGAACTCCTGAGCAACGAGCAACTAAGGCGGTCCGAGCTGCATCTCGGCCGTATCATTAATTACCAGATAGACGACAGTTCAACTATTCATTGAATGTTTATAATCTTGACACACACGCTGCATTAAATGTATTACCCTTTCATGTGTATATCATTTAATGTATCAACCCTTTCATGTACAGCCTCAAGGCTATAAATACCTTGTATCATCCTCATTCAAGGGGACCGGAATTTCTTGACTGAACTTGTAATCGAGAATTCCCAAACACTCAGCAATAACATAACAGTGGACGTAGGCTATTCATATAAGGCTGAACCACTTAAAAAATCTTTGTCTCATTTTATTTATCTGTGATTGAATAATTAGAGTGATATAATTTTTTACATCAACAATATCTTTTTTACAAATGTTATTTTTTATCAAATGTTATTTGTTCACAAATTTCATTAACGTATTTATTAAAAATGAAAAAACAAGTTTTAAGATTTTTTGACAACAATTTTTTACAAAACCTTTCATATTTTATTTTGTGCAACAGTGAGGAAAAGGGTTCTTAAGAGTTATTAACAACATATTACAAAATATTTATTTGCGCACAATAATTATTTTTATAAAATAATAGTGATGGATTTTTCCTTAAAAAAATGTTTTGGCTTTTAAACACTCTGTTTAAAAAAAACACTAACATAACAGATATTAAAAGGGGCGTGTGCCTTTCTCGTTCAAATAAAAAAAGAAAACTGGTCACCTTTTTCACACACCACAAGACCCTTCAAACGTTAAAACTTACCCAAGAGGGTTTCTTATACAGACTAAGCAAAAGATGGTTGTTGACAATAAGAAGAAAAGAGACGAAGCTCGCCGTCAACTAAGAATGAGAAGAGAGAGAGGTTCGACAGTATTTTTGGATCGTCGCTTCTTTTTTTTTCAACTATGTCTATTTAACTTTCATTATTGTTGTGCTCCCTAACTAGATTGCATCGTCCCTTCCTCTTCCTTCTTTTTTTTCAGACAATCTCCCCCGATATCACGTCCGATTTGTTGTCTCATCCGATATATCGGGTAATATCTAGGGATCGCAGAGATCAAGCGATATTTTATTGATTCATATTTTTTTTTAATCATGACACGGAATCGGAGTATTGACCCTCGAGATCGAGTCAACTCGGCCGACACTTTGAACCATTGATCAATCAGAGTGACATCATTTATTCTGTGTATCTCTCGTAGTACTCCGCTATTTTTAATAGAATGTACATTTAGACTATTTTACCCATATATAGCCCTAGGACCCTACCCAATATATAACTTTGTCCAGCTGCAAGATTTTTGTGACATTTTCAGAGGAAATACGTGCCAATAGTATTTTTTTGTAACTTTATCTAGAATGATGCCTTAGGAATTTAATCCAAGGAATGCAAATATATATTAAATAACTGTTGTAATATAAATATTGAACACTTTTTGATCTGGCAGTTTTGTAAAAATACACAAGAAGACCTAACCATTAGAACAATTGATAGAATTGTGACCCTACCACTCTTGGTTTATATGATCAAATAATTAAATTTCTACAAAATAGGACTGAATTTCAAGGTTTAACTTCGATCACATTTCAACACAAATCGAAAATTTTACAAAATTCCTACACGGCAAAAAAATGTGTTTTATTTTGAGAGACTCAATATTGTACCATCTTCAACCTAAACAGCAGCTTAAGCCACAATAATGTAAAAGGTTAAACTACAGTATACCCCTTCAAATATCACTACTTTACCCTTTACCCCTACAAATTCTGACTTGTTAAACCCTTGTCTTTTTTCATTTTCACTTTGCGCAATATGTTAGCTTTTCATCCAAGATTTAACAGAATTAGGACATGTGCGAGGCACTTAAATTATTCTTTTAGACTTAACTACCCTCCTACTCATTAATACATACATTATTTTTTTCTACCATGGTTAAGCTCTTAATTAACTATAAGCATAACTCAACCCATCTCTCTCTCTCCCACTTTTTAGACATTACAACTGAGCACACTCAACCACCATGTGCTGCCGACATCAAAATCACTCAATGCTTTGGAAGATATGTCGACATCACCACCTTCATCCCCCCCCCCCCCCCCCCACACACACACACTCTTTTATGTCCAGCAGAAAACGACATCCCCGCAATCATGTTTGAAAATACGACGACTTTGGAAAAGACCACATTGGAAAATACAACAACTCAACATTGGCGTCACCTCTCTCTCTCTCTCTCTCTCTCTCTCTCTCTCTCTCTCTCAACGAAAACAAGGAGGTCCATGTGCATCGACGTCTGATCTCAAAAACAAATAGTGCGAGGGCATGTGAAGTGACGGTGATTTTGCGAAATGCTTGATTCAAATAATCGGTCGGCCGAGTTGACTCGGTCTCAGTGTCACCGCTCTGATTCTGTGCCGCGATCATAGTTGTCAAAATTGTCCGATTCGCGATTCGAATCATACAATTCGATTCTCACATAAAACGATTCAACTCGAGTTGAGAATCGGCTAGGGTTAAAAAATTGGGTTAAATCGGCGATTCGGGGAGTGTATCACGATTCATGTCCAATTCACTCTTTTGGGTTGAGGTTTTTCTTTTTCGCGGTTGGTGGTTTTTCCCCTTATAACCATACTTGTGTTTTAATAGAACAAATAAAAAAGAAACAAACAACAAAGGATACCTTTACGAAACCGAGTTTTAGAGAAAAAGAATGTGCTAAAATTGAAAACTCGTAACTTTTAGTGTTGCCCTGTGCTCAATCTCCTCTCCTCTCATATGATGAATATTTATATTGTATTATTATATTGTATTGTTTTTATTATTATATGACATATTTATGTTGTGTTATTATATTGTGTTTAATATGTATTGCATTTGTAACCATTTGAGGTAATATAGTTTTGTGTTCAATCTTTATGTTATTGTTAATATTTGGTCATCAAAATGGTTAAAAAAAAGTAACACATATGTTTAAAGTCATAATATGTTTTATTACATATTCTAATGTGTTCTCTATGCCTTTATATATTATTTATTACATTTTATACCGCTTCTTATGATTCGATTCACGATTCATAGGATTTCCGATTTACAATTCGATTCACAATTTGACAACTATGGTCGCAATAAAATATAGCATGATCTCAGCGATTTCTAGGCGATCCCAAGATATTACCCAATATATCGGATGAGACAACAAATCGGACGTAATATCAGGCGAGATTGTTTGGAAAAAAACAAGGGACGATGCAATATAGTTGGGAAGCACAACAATAATGAAAGTTAAATAGAAATAGTTGGAAAAAACAAAAGGACGATGCAAAAATATTGTTGAACCTCTCTCTTTCTTCTCATTCTTAGTCGCCAGCAGAGCTCCGTCTCTTTTCTTCTTATCGGCAGTAACCATCTTTTGTTTAGTCTGTAAAAGAAGCCCTCTTGGGTAAGTTTTGACGTTTGAAACCCTCTTGGGTCTTGTAGTGTGTAAAAGGCTGACCAGCCTTTTTTTTTTAATTGAACGAAAAAGGCACACGCCCCTTTTAATGTCTCTTTTGTTAGTGTTTTTTTTAAAACAGAGTGTTTAAAAGTCAAAACATTTTTTGAAGGAAAAAATCCACCACTATTATTTTATACAAATAATCATTGTGTGCAAATAAATATTTTGTAATTTGTTGTTAATAACTCTTAAGAACCTTTTTTCTCATTGTTTGGTACAAAATAAAATATGAAAGGTTTTGTAAAAATTTGTTGTCAAAAAATCTTAATACTTATTTTTTCATTTTTAATAAATATGTTAGTTAATGAAATTTGTGAACAAATAACATTTGATAAAAAGTAACATTTGTAAAAAAAATATCATTTGTAAAAAATACTTGATGTAACATTTATAAAAAAAAAATCATTTGTAAAAAAAATAACATTAGTAACGTTAGTAAAAAAATAACATTTTAAAAAAAAATATTAATTGTAAAATAAGAACATGTGTATCCTTTATTTTTATTTTGTTGAATGGCTCCTAAAGTATATATTGGTTGGGAGTATGGAAGTGCTCTTGGAAATAATAAAGGATACAGGTTGTTTGCAATTATTGTAACGAGGTCGTTAGTGGTGGAAATGAGAAGAAAAGTTTTTTATTTTTATTATGGAATATTGAATTTGACGAGTCTGACGTGCATAGTTTAATCAATTAGACAATGTTATGCATATTAACGGGTGCATTGACCTTATCTAAATGCTCCACATTATTTATCTCATTTTTTTAAAAAATTAATATTTTTTTCGGAATTTTTGGGTTCTCTAAATTGCGTATCTTTGCATATCGCCCGATACCGCGATCGAGTTGAAAATTGGGCGTCTGGTACGGGGATCGAGACCGAGATTTTGAACCATGGAGCTATGTGTTCGTGGACATTTGTAGATTCAGATTGTAAGGGGCTGAAAAACCACAGGATTCAGATTGTGTGTGTAAGATTGTAAGTGCAAAAGAGTAGTTGAGGTTGAGAAGCATTTATAAGTGTACGCATAACCCACTAGCCGCACGGTAAAATATGATGGGAATTAGAAGTTTTTGGGACATTTTTAATATTTTTAGGATTTCATGGCATTTTTGTTATTTTTTTTTAGTTTCTTTATTTTGTTGTATTTTCTTTTAATACATAGTTGCTTGGTATTTGAGGAAGTAACGAAGGCTAATAGGGGTATATTTGTAATTAGATCATTGTTTGGAGTCTAAGCTACTTCCCCCCTTTAAATACCCTATGTAGTCTTCATTTGAAGGGACTTTTCCATTCTTGAATATAAGACATCTTTTGATTCTCTCTCTAAAAGTTAGGGTTTGTTTATTTCTTTTAGCCATTGACGTGTAGTTTACGTCAAATTGGTATCAAAGCGGGTGTCGCTCCAAACATTGGTGTATTCATGTGTTAATCTATATCGGTGTGTATATATTATCAAAATCATACGCTAATTTCTCGATGGTTCCAAGAAAATCCAAGCCTCAAGTGGAAGAGATTCAAGAATTGAAAGATCAATTAGCAAGAATGAAAGAGAAGTACAATCGAAGAATGAAAGAATTAGCAAGAAAACAAGAAGCCCAATTTGAAGTCCTAATGCAACAATTTGCGAAGTTGCAAAACTTGGACCCTAGCCCTCACAAAACCTTAACCCTAGTTTCCCCTCCTACCGACTTCCACCATCCCAAACCCCCAACCGACCTTCCCAACCCATTCCCAGAACCAACACCCTACTATTGTCGCCACTGCCCATTACAGCCCCGGGGCTGCCGACCCTACCTCTGTTGCCAACCCCCACTCCGGTACACCTGAAAACCCCCTTCCCACCCTCGGCGACCTACTCTCTGACCCACGTAACTCACCCTGCCCATCTCCCGACCCGGATCAACCACCAAATGGTCCCCTACGGTCTGCCGACCTAGCCACTAGCCCCTCCTTTCCCTCCCGACCTGCTCCAGCCACGATTCCCCACTACGACTCCAAGAAACATCCCTCCAACCCCGACCCCACTCTATTTCAGCCCCCGACCCCCTTCAACCCACCTGCTGACCACTATTCCTCTTCCACACACATAATTTTTTATCTGAGAGGAATCTTCTACGATTTGATTCGGTGAAGAAAGAGAAGAAGAAGAAGAAATAATAAAGAAGAAAATTGTGGGATCCATCCTTCCTCAATTTTCAGAAATAAATTTTTGTCCCCCACAAGTTTTGGAATTTCCTCATGAGTCCCCAATTTTTTTGAACGCTCGAGGACGAGCTTGATCTTAAGAGGGTGAGAATGATAGGAATTCGAAGTTTTTGAGTCATTTTTAGTATTTTTAGGATTCCATGGCATTTTTGTTATTTTTTTTAGTCTCTTTATTTGGTTGTATTTTCTTTTATTAAATAGTTGCTTGGTATTTAGGGAAGGAAGTAGCAAAGGCTAATAGGGGAATATTTGTAATTAGATCATTGCTTGGAGCCTAACCTACTTCCCCCTTTAAATACTCCATGTAGTCTTCATTTGAATGGACTTTTCCATTCTTGAATATTAGACATCTTTTGATTCTCTCTCTAAAAGTTAGGGTGTGTTTGTTTCTTTTAGCCATTGACGTGTAGTTTTCGTCAAAATATGTTTGAGTAACTAGTAATAGAAATGATCTCCTTGATGTATTGAGGAGGAGGGTGAGAAAACAAATAGAGCAAGTAACTCGTAAAAGTGAGAGAGACATGCGGACACCGCTAACTGAGATGCAATAATATATATGGATCATAAATAGTTGAATGACAATAGATGTGCGTGATAAATGAAGAACGAGTGATCTATTCTCCAATGATTCGTGTTAAGCGGGTGAAGTTATAAAAAGAGAAAAGTTATGAATTCTGCAGAGAACGTTTATTAGAATAATTGAGTGGTAAGAATGTCTGAACATCCTATTTGTAGTGAAGTGGGCAGGCATATTAATGCTCTGCCCTAGAATTTAATGCAACTAACATTGCATTAATGAGGGAGGTGACTTGTTCGGCGTGAGCGGTCAAGCAAGGACTGCAGAGACTATGTTAGGTGGCTGACTGACAGCCAAGTGATGCCAATCAGTTGTCAAACACAGGCCTAAGTCATGTTAGTGTTGTGATGCGTCATGATGTCTCAGGCATGCCCGCATTTGTGACAAGTACAGCCAGTCCCATCAAATGTCCCGTTATGCAAGAAACCTAGCTGCTTAGTTGAACGTGATTTCTTCGTGCATGGTTTCTTTGTGTGTGGGAGGGAGTGACACTCTAATGGTGTTGCTATTAGTTACTCGTAATAGTTAGCATTCCTAACTTGCCTCATATTTTAGCCTCCAATCCAATACCCCTTAGAATCCCACGAGTCAATCAATACAAGCACTGATTCACATTAAAGTTGACTATAAAAAACAGAGTAAGTTTTATTTCTTCAAAAGACACCATTTTGCTGTGAGTATTTTTGTCGTTTCACAAATTCTACCAATGTTGTAACCGAGTTTTCCAGATTCAATAGATGAAGGTGTGTACTCTCAGATTATTTTCTCTAGGGAGAAAGTACAATAGTTGAAGGAAGTTTACTGTAATCTACCCTAAAGTTAATGTGTTGATAGAAATTTGTTAAGATAGTCAAAAAGGAAAATTTACCCTAAAGTTAATGTGCTGATAGAAATTTGTTAAGATAGTCAAAAAGGGGAAGGATGAAAAACAAGAGTGAGACAATAAGACATCAAAGTAATGATCTTAACCTTTGGATGAAAGGAATATCATGATTAGAATTTCACCCCCGATATAAATACTAAAACGATAATATTTAAAATTTAAAAAGAAGTATTAGAAAAGGAAAAGGACATGAACAGAAAAAAGGAAAAAGAAAAAAGTATGATCACGTAAATAATGGGCATCATATGATCATATAAACCAACTCCATATTCTTGAAATGTTATCTTAAAAAAGATGGCATACCGGGCCTCTACCACAAGAGTTTCCTTCTTCTGGCTACAGAATACCTGGGGAAATGATGTTTTAAACGCATCAATATCTGACTTTATTCTAATTCAGAGGTACCAAAAAAGAGGCAAAGAGGAAAAATTGAATCTTAGGAGTAGATACAAAACCAGCACACGATTTTCCTTCCGAATTACAGATCCAGCCTGGCTTAATAAAGGCAACGAGATCCTTTTAGTTGGCAAACTAAATACAGAACCTCTATACCATGTGGGAGGTCTTCTCTTTTTCAGCAGCATCTCTGCAGATTTATAATCACCCATAACAATGATACAGTAATAAACATCACTGACCACACATTCACATAGAGTTATATATAAAAACACGAAGAATAGGGGATATAGGTTTATGGGAGCACAGTCACATAGAGTTATACATATAAACACGAGGAATAAGGGATATAGGTTTATGGGAGCACTTCAAAACCAAAGGGTAATAACATAAACATGTTTTGAAGTAATTACATCATTTTGAAAGGAAAATTTGTTGGATTTTGTGAGGAGGGAGGGGGAGGAGAGAGAAAGAAAAGCTAAACAAAAGGATGTACTGAATCAGTATCATAAATGTGGTAGGTAATTTTTAGTTGGTCTTGGGCCCATCAGCAAGTAAAGTAGGCCTCAATTATACAGCCTTTGTGTCCGGCATAATTCAAAAAAAATTGTACGAGCCTCGCAAAAACCACAAGAAGCCTAATGTGATAAAAATTTCTTCGAGGACAGATAAAGGAGGCTCACTCTTCTCCGGGATTGTTATATTAGAGATACAACTCATATTAGAGATACAACTCTTACTGTGTATTTTTCCCCACAAGAATAGTAACTCCTTGCCTATAAATAAAGCATTGAGATCCGTACACGCAAATTCTTAAAGAAACCATATTCTGCCCAATTGTACTCGGAGAATTTCATCAATAAGAAAGAAATAGACATACACAATTGATGTGGGCATGTTGCCGAACCACGTAAATCTTTTTTCTTGTTTGCATGCTTTCTCTTTCTTGGTTGAGTTATCTTTGCAATTCATCATAGTGAGAGGGTTATCCCTCTAACAATAAACAGCGTAAAATCATGAAAATACAATTCACATTGTCCAAGATTTGATGTTGCCTTCTATCACAAATTATTGGTATTTAGTAAACTCATCTCCAAAAACAAAACAAAAAGGACACTGAGGACTATGGGGACTTCGGATCCATTTTGTTATGTTAAATTGACTCCAGTACCCCAAAGTAATAGTAGTGACTTCGGATCCATTTTGTTATGTCAAAATGGATCCAAAGTCAAATTAACTTCGGATCCATTTCTCTCTCTAATTCTCACTCACCTCAAAAGGTAATAGTAGGGATTACAAAGGGAGGCTAATGACCTTATTAATATGCTAAGTTATCTTGGGATAACTCTAAAAGATAAAATGACTAAACAGTGCACACGAAAATATTCCAAGGAAAATCTCAAACTATAAACTAACTAAAGAGCAAATTAACAAACTAGACATGAAAATAAAATAAGGAAAAATACAATTAAATCCCCCGACCTCACGTACATACCATTCTCCCCCACTTGAGTAAAGCTCGTCCCAGACATTGGAGACTTGGAGGTACGCAACAAGGAGCAAAGCAACCATCAGTGGACTCCCCCACTTGAGAAGGAAGCCGTCCCCAGAAACATCCCGCGTATCGGCTTGAGAAGGCAATACGGAGGAGTCATGAAATCCAACCACTGTCGATGAGAAAGAACGCAGCCCCGAACTTTGCACCGTTGAAAACCAAAACACCAATGCCTCAAGGAGGGCCGACGATGCCAAATGTGGTCTGAGTCTCCCATGATGAGAACCTTTGAGTATAACTGACCTCCAAAATTGACATCGGCCGGAGCGCCTCCGGCTAAATAGTCGAAACATAGGGCAAAATGTGTTTCCCACTCGTGAACCCAATGATAACATGTCACTTCCGTCTCAAGGAACTCTTGCTCGGCATTAATTCAAGAAGCAATGGCACTCAACATACTCCCCGAAGGAGATAATGTTGAACTATAAATCTCGAAGTTCCCTATAGAGAGACTCGCCCGCACGATCCCACTAGTAAAGTCGAGCTGGAGTTCTTCAATCGCGGAATGACTCGGGCGCTCAAATTCAACGAAAGCCTTCATGTCTATCGCATACGAGATATCACCACCTTTGTGAAGGGAATAAGTGTCACGTAGTGAAATTGGGCTTAAATTGGGAATTTTGGGAAGTTTAGATCGAACGATGATTGTTAGAAAGTTGGGGGGCGAAATATGATTTTCAAAAATTTTCAAAAATTTTCAGAGCAAATTTGGGGATTTTAGATTGTATGGGGTTGAAATGTAAATTTTAGAAGTAAAGGAATAAGTGGGGTAATTATCTTAACAGGTTAGAGGGTGAATTTGTAATTTGGGTGAAATTTCAGTAGGGTTTGGTTGTTCTTTTGAGTATGGGATTGTTTTAAGTGTGTTAGGCCGCTTATATGGGAACCCCACTCCATGTTGGGCTAGACAGCTTAGTGAATATAACCCACCCTTCCCTTAGTTTCCTCCATGCCCATCCTTGATGGGCCCTAAGAACGTCATCTGCTTCCCAAGAGTCCAGAAAAGCCTCCAATTTACACCAGTGGGGCTCACCATTGACCGACGAAGGGTGCATACCAGCCAGCGATCGCAAAAAACCCTTGAATCTAGGTTTTTGCATAGTTTTAGCGGCTAAAAGGTGGGAGAGTGAGGCTGTTGATGGTATTGGGGATTGCCAAAGGTCACCGGTTTATTTTTTATTAACGATTGGGTCTCGCCGAAGGTTGAGAAACACGGATACCGAGATCTAAGGTTTTGAGGTGTCGTTTGCGGTTGTGGCTCTACGGGGTGACATCAGGGGGGGCGGCCTCGTCAAACGTCGGCAAGGGTCCCTCGGACAATGAAGACGGGTTGTCCTCCGATTTGAATCAAGGGGGTTTGGGGTGGTTGTTTGGTGGTTCAACAACATACATGGTGGGTTTGGATTGGTATTTTCGGAGATGTATAGGGGGAAAATCGAGGGGGAAAAAATTTGGTGGAGGTGATAGATGGTGTCGTTTGACCGTGGGTGGCGGGGATCATATATGGAGGAGTGGAGTGCGGGTTCCTTTAACCCTTGCCCATGGCTCTACATGATACCAATTTGATGTGTAGCGAAGAGCGGAAGTGAATTGGCCAATTCTCTCTCTAATTCTAATTCATCTCAAAAGTAATAATACTGATTACAAAAGGAGGTCATTAGTCTTATTTATACGCTATGTTATCTTGCTAGCCAAGATAACAACTCTTAAAGGTAAAATACGGCTAAAGAGGCACACTAGAATATTATGAGTGAATATTACGCTCAACATATAATACTAACTAAAACAGAAAAACCTACCAAACTAAATATGAAATTAAAATAAGAAAAATATACAATTACATCCCCCGGCCTTGCATACACATCATAATCATATAATAAGTTTAACACACATTTTTAACAATCTGTCAATAACTATTATGTGCTTTTTACAATTGTCAAAAATGCAATATTACCCACTTTTAAAATACATAAAATATGTTTAGCCTCCGATAATTCTCCATCTTGCCCACCCCTCTTTATATTTCCAAACAATACGGAGATCACCATCTTTCCTTGCTCAATTTTAATCCCAGTGGCCAATTCCCAAGTCCTTGAAGAGTATCAAACTCTAATAGCCTCACATACAACGCCAGGTGTCAACGGTGGGACAGTGGGTATGTGGTGTGTGGTGACAAAATTTCAAATATACTCTAGCTAACATTAAAATTGAGGTATAAATTATGAGCAAGCCAGTTGTGCATTATCTTTGGGCAGGTCCAAATCATGCGATTACAGGGAACCTTGGAGGCACTTTCAATTCTTTCCACAAGTAAGACTTCATCTCCATGAATTTTGAATTTCCCTCACAAGGTTAGATTACACAAAACAGATTTTGCCACGATTTTTTGGGATTCTGCTGCCCCTTTAACATTTGGTAGCTCAATTAGAGGCTATATAGGGATAGGGTAAGAGATCAAACAGTCCAGAAGAGCATGTGTGGTATGAAAAATTTAAACCAAAACTATAAGATTGAAATTTTACAAGTGAAATGATGAAAGGTGTGAATTTGATGGATTGTGTCCAAACATGCAATATCAAGTGAGTAAGATGTTATTTGTTTTTACCTCTTAAGTCTGAATCTGAATCTGAACCATTCAGACTTAAGAGGTATCAAAAAGTGTTTGTTTTTTTAAGTGATTAAGAGGCTAACGGTTATATTTAGCTCTTCATGATTAAGAGGCGGAGTTACGTCTCTGAATCTGATCAGATTGAGGTTGCGTTTGTTTTTTTAACTGAATCAGAAGTCTGAATTTGAAATCTGAAGACTGAATCTGAAGTCTATGTTTGTTTTTACGTCTGAATATACTTCTGAATGAATGTAGACGGATTCAGACTTCAGATTCAGACTCCAGACGTAATTCTACCTCTTAATCATTAAGAATTAAATATGGTCATTAACCTCTTAATCTTTTAAAAAACAAACACTTTTTGATGCCTCTTATGTCTAAATGGTTCAGATTCAGACTTAAGAGGTAAAAACAAATGACCCATAAGTCTGAATCGAAATCCGTTTAAATGCATTCATTCAGATATACATTCTGACATAAAAACAAACATATTACTTCAGAGACATAAAAACAAACATATTACTTCAGATTCAGATAAAAAAATAAACGCAACCTAAGTTTGAAGCAAAGTGAGTTGTACGCAAAAGAGATTATATTAGAAGATGATAGATTATAAGAGGCATAAGTATTCCAACTTAATTACATGAGATACCTGATGGAGGAGAACATCCACTTGGGCTTTTTGAAAACGAATAAACCTCCATTGGAGAGAGAGAGAGAAGCAGGATTCTTGTAGATTCGGGTTTCTACTTTTGAGGGGTCGTGGGGTCACGTATATTATATACTAGGAATTTGCATGGGAACCGAAAAACCCGATGAATCCACGGGCATATTGGGTGGGGTTTGGTTGGATTTTCACTCCAATTAGTTCGGTTTTGGTTTTAGAAAATGTAAAATCCATCTTACCCATTCGGTTTTGGGTTCAATATAAACTCAAATAAGCGAAACCATACATCGATCCGATCTCAAACCGGACCAAGAGCCGGACCAAACTGATCCTACCATATTTTTTAAGCTTTATCTATATGAAAAATATCACGTTTTTTTTTAATTTAAAGACTTTATACTAATTTTGACTTTTAAAACTTGAATTATCGTTATAATGTTTACTTATCATACCTTTTTTTATATTACATTTGAGAAATAATTGTTGTTTTATTTATTTTTAAATATATTTTTGAAACCAAGAATCGATCCAAACCAACCCAGGAGTCGTTGGTTCGGATTACTTCGGTTTTGTACATAATCGGTCTGATTCATGTTCCAAAAATACGGAACAGGTCACCCCGGTTTCGATTATAAGTTCGTAGTGAAACCGAATCAACCCAAACCGTTTGCACCCTTATGTTATACTGTGAGAGTCAACCGTATAATGCAAGACCAACAGAGAAAAATGTGATGATTAGATTGTACATGAAATTTCAAAAAAATAACAAAAATGATAAGGTATTTAATGAGTATATGTAAGGTGCAGTGGTGATAATTATTCTTGAAACCGAAAGGAAAAAAGAAGTAAAACATAACAATGTTTGCAACTCAAAGTACAATTGCATTCAGGAAACATGGCATATTGGCGAAAAAGGGGATAACGCCACTTACAAATCATACACCTTATTCAAAGAAACTTTGATATTTATACAGATGCTCTTTTTATCCTACTATGCCCTAAATAAATATAAGTCTAACCTAATACTCTCAATTTTAACAACCTAAACACTATAAATTAGTTGTTACACATAATTTTCAATGATCTGAATTTTTTTCATGACCAAACATCACTACTTATTTCAGCCTTTTCACCCTATAATAACCTTTAGGCTTCCTAAACTTAATCCTACCATAAAACATATGTAGGGCACTATACAATTAGTTTGATTCTTATTTCCTAAATTTAATTTATTAGTATACCTTGTCGGGGAGCATTTCCTCATTCACCCAATTATGTTGTAGTTGTTTTTCATTTTTAAAACCTTTGAATGCAGCATCCATCCATACTTGAAATTACACACTCATACATTTTTAACACTCCAACTGCTAAATGAAAATATATCAATATGCATTTACATTAAAACCACAAATGATGCATCAACGCCGTACCTGAAAATCATTTTAAGATGCACAGTAAAGACCCAAATAACTAGAATCATGTTATATAAACAAAACATAAAACCAGAGAAAAAAGGCAAGTTCAGTTCAAATATACCCAATTACCAAATGATAACAAAAATTAGAAAACTATATAGTAGCAACTGAGAATATGAAGCTAACAAAATTCATATGTACTGAAAAATGTGTTAGTGTTAGGGTATACAGATTGCCAAACACCAATTTTTAATTTTCAATTCAATTAACCGAATGAGCAATTAATCCAATTTTAATTAAGCACCGATTAAACATGCGTTGTATAAAATATCGACCAATTTTATCTTGCTCTGAGCATGCTTCAACATCGTTGTTGATACCAAAATTAATATGCTGATGTGGACGAATAATACGAAGACACGTGTCAATCTACGTGGCACAATAGCAGCGAGGAAGATCACTTCCCGACCAACCATGCTTCTTTCCGAGCAACGAGAATACACCGAGGAACTCTATCACACCGAGGAACTCTAACGCACCGAGGTACTCTAATGTTCCGAGGAACTCCTGATCAGCGAACAGCTATGGCGGTCCGAGCTGCATCTCGGTCGTATCATTAATTGCCAGATAATCAACAGTTCAGATATTCATTGAATGCTTATATTCTTGGCACGCACTCTGCATTAAATGTATTATCCTTTCATATGTATGTCATTTAATGTATCGAACCTTTCATGTACAGCCTCAAGGCTATAAATACCTTGTATCATCCTCATTCAAAGGGGACCAGAATTTCTTGAGAGAACTTGTAATCAAGAATTCTGCAAATACTCAGCAATAACATAACAGTGGACGTAGGCTTTATTCCTAGCCGAACCACTTTAAAAATCTTTGTCTTATTTATTTATCTGTGATTAAATAATTAGAGCAATCTAGTTTTTTACATCAACAGATTGGCGCCGTCTGTGGGAAGCGACTGTTATTATCGTTTCTCATAAAAATCATTTATCACCAATGGCAGATAATCCAGAATCCAGTAATCGAAATGTTGGAAATACTGGAAATCTTCCAAATCCATCTGCATCCCCAGATCTGGCTGGAATTATGACGAATCTGGCTCAAGGACAAACCGCCATGCAAGAATCTGTGAGGCAACTCATTCAAACTCTTCAAGGCGGTGCACCTACCTATTCAGGGTATAGGAGTGATCGTGGGCAATCACAATCCAGACGTACTGGGTCATATCGCAATGGGGAGTCTACTGATTCTACGTATCAACCTGGGCGAACATCATCGATACGGGCTACGGATACAGATCAACGTGTCACACTTTCTCCGGAGAGAACCAGCGCTTTGAAAAGATTAAGCAGGGAGTCTCCTTTCAGTCGGTTAGGACCAAGGAGAAACATGAGTCCACCTAGAGCTCCATCGAGAAGTGTTCGACCACCATCACGTTTGAGAGAAGGATCAGCACAATCACGACCAGCTACTCGTCGAGATAAATCTCAGGAAGCTACGTCAGAGCAATCAGTTGCTCGGACTAAGCGGCCCGAGGAAGGGAATGAAGCATGGAAAGGTTCCATCCAACGGTTGGAGGATAGACTGGGAGAAATGGCTAAGGCGAGGAACCCCTTACAGAGAACTTTTGTTCAAGGAACACCTTTTGTGCAAGTCATTGTGGATTTCCCTACACCATCAAAATTCAAAGCACCTGTAGTGACCCCCAAGTACGATGGAAAGACAGATCCCGTACTTCATATAGAACAATACCAAGCTGCTGCAGATATCTACGCTGTCCCCTACGAGATGAGGTGTAGAGCATTCTCGGGAACTCTTACCGGATCTGCACAGATATGGTACAATAATCTTCCTCGGGGTAAGATTTCAACTTTTGTTCAGTTAGCCGAGTTGTTTATTGGCAATTTTTGTTTTGGAGCAAAGCCGGTAAAGCGAGTAGCACACTTGCTAAGTGTTAGACAAAAATCAGGTGAAAGTACTAGAGATTACATAACTCGTTTCAATAACGAGAAGTTGAAAGTCATAGATTATGAAGAAAAGACAGCAATCACTGCTCTGATGAGTGGTTTGCTGCCTAACAAGCTGTACTACACTTTGGCCAAAGATCCACCTAAAAATATGTCGGAGTTGATGGCAAAGGCGGCCAAAATCATGAATGCCGAGGAGGCTATGGCTGCGAAGAAGAATATGGATAAAGAAGTTAAAGTGGAGGTCGACAACTCTAAGAAGAAAGATCAGAAAGGTAATGGTGGTGACAAACATTCCAGGAATAACAGGATGAAGTTGGAAGTCCTAAAGAAGTATGATAATTATACTCCATTAAAAATGGGTATTAATCATGTTTTGGAAGAAATCAGGAATAACGAGGAAATCAAGTGGCCAGAGAAACTGAAGACAAATCCCGACCTGAGGAATAAGGCCAAATATTGCGAGTTTCACAAAGATCATGGCCATATGGCCAAAAATTGTATAGCCCTTCAGAACGAGATTGAAACACTCATCCGAAGAGGAAAATTATCAAAGTATGTAGATCGCAGAGGTGAAAGGAAGAATGATGATAGAACTAGAGAGAGATCTAGATCTCCTCGTCGTGCAGAGGAGAAAAAGAGGAGGGACCATGAAGAGGATCCAGATGATGACCCCGATCTTCCCAAGAAACCAAGGAAACCTGAACGAGAGGTATTTTCCATACGTTTTGGGTCATTTGATTGTAATGTTATTACAGGAGGAGATGCAGGAGGAGGAGACCTTACTGCAGAAAGAAAAGCTTACCTCGGAGAGGCTCAAGCTTGTTCATACATTCAGCGAATAAACCTGGCCGAGGATGATCGTCCGAGGAAGGTAAACAAAGAGAAGCTAGTGATTGGTTTTTCAAAAAACGACCTGGCAGGTGTTCTTTACCCTCGTGATGATCCTTTGGTGATCAAAATGAGGATGAAGGATGTGGTCATTTCAAGGGTGTTAGTAGACAATGGTAGTTCGGCAGACATCATGTACTATTCATGCTTTGATAGCTTGAATTTAAAATTATCTCAATTGGAACCTTATCACAGACCCCTTCTGGGTTTTGCTGGCGAGAAAGTTTTTCCACTTGGGACGATCAAGTTGGATATACTCATTGGAACTCGGCCTGCTTGTCGAACAGAAAGAATACGCTTTTTTGTGATGGATAAGAATGTGCAGTCCGCCTACAACATCATCATGGGAAGAGTTGGATTGAAGAAGTTCGAAGCAGTTCCATCTACAGTACATCAGTGTTTGAAATTCCCAACGAATTTTGGAGTAGGAATTATGAAAGGTGATCAAAAAGTAGCTCGGGAATGCTATTATTCGTATGCCGAGCAAGAAGAACTTGAAGAATCAAGGAAAAAGACTACTGCTTATCAAGTGGAGGAGGGCACAGAAATTGAAACTCTTGACCCTAGGGATGAATCTCAACTCGTAAAAGGGCAGGTTGTGGAATCTACAGAAATTATTATCCTAGACGACGAGCATCCTGAACGAGTAACTCAGATAGGATCGTCGTTGGATGTTTCAATAAAACAGGAATTGATAATTTTCTTGAGAAACAGGAAGAATACTTTTGCTTGGAGTCATGAAGACATGCCAGGAATAGATCCAAACTTCTTATGTCATGAACTCAATGTGAATAAGGAGATCAAGCCTATGAAGCAAAGAAGAAGAGTGTTTAGTCCCGAGAAGAACCAGGCCATACAAGAGGAGGTCGAGAAACTCCAGAAAGCCCAATTCATTGAAGATGTGAAATATCCAGATTGGTTGGCGAATGTGGTGATGGTAAAGAAGAAGAACAACAAATGGAGAATGTGTGTTGATTTTACTGATCTCAACAAGGCATGTCCAAAAGATCATTTTCCATTGCCCAGAATTGATCAACTAGTGGATGCTACCTCGGGACACGAGCTACTCAGCTTCATGGATGCTTATTCTGGCTACAACCAGATCAAAATGAAACCTGAAGACAGGGAAAGTACTTCTTTTATTACCCCAAGGGGAACTTATTGTTATAATGTTATGCCTTTTGGTTTAAAAAATGCAGGTGCAACATATCAGCGGTTGATGAACAAGGTTTTTACCGAACAAATCAGCCGCAATATGGAGGTCTATGTCGACGACATGCTCACCAAAAGCAAGAGAGCTGCAGATCATTTGATTGACTTGAGTCAAACTTTTGATCAACTGGATAAATACCAGATGAAGCTTAACCCGACGAAGTGTACCTTTGGAGTACGAGAAGGAATGTTCCTCGGATACATCGTCAACCAACGAGGTATTGAGGCAAATCCAGAAAAGATCAAGGCTCTTTTAGGGCTGCGATCTCCGACGACGAGGAAAGAAGTGCAGAGTCTTACCGGACGGGTTGCAGCACTCAACAGATTTGTATCCCGAGCAACTGATAAATGCCTCCCATTCTTCAAAACACTGCGAAAAAGTTTTGAGTGGACTGATGAATGTGAGAAAGCCTTTCAAGAATTGAAGAAGTATTTGGGAGCCCCACCATTGTTGTTTAGGACAATAACTGGAGAGAAGCTGTACTTGTATTTGGCAGTATCAGAAAATGCAGTTAGCTCGGCGTTGATCAGATTGGAGAATGGAGTCCAGAAGCCAATTTATTACACAAGCAAGGCTTTTCGAGGTGCGGAAATCAGATACCCAAAGCTGGAAAAATTGGCACTGGCATTAATTGAAGCAAGTAGAAGAATGAGGCCATACTTCCAGGCCCATACCATCATTGTGTATACCGACATGCCGTTAAGACAAGCCCTTCACAAGCCAGAAAAATCAGGAAGATTGATGTACTGGGCAATAGAGCTCGGTGAATATGATATTGTGTATGAACCCAGATCATCGTTGAAGGGGCAAGCCGTGGCAGATTTTATAGCAGAATTCACATACCCTGATACCCCCGAGGAGCAAAAGGTGCTTGCTGACCTACCTGTGGACGATACAGGATCAACAGACACAAATCCAGACCAACCAAGGTTGGTAAAAGGACTTGTGGATGTAGAAAAATCATCATATTCAAACCCTGACCAACTCCGGTTGGTAGAAGGGCGCGAACAAATCCCCAACGAGGAACGAAGGATACCCGGGGATGATGAAAGAAAACAGATGATATTTCACCGAGGAACTCTAACAGATAAGAAATTTGAAGACGAGTTACATACATGGAGATTATATGTAGATGGATCATCTTGCACGGCTGGTTGTGGAGCAGGGATTGTTTTAAACTCTCCAGATGATATTGACATGGAGTATGCCTTGAGATTCCAATTCAAAGCTTCCAATAATGAGGCTGAATATGAGGCTATGATAGCAGGTTTTCATTTGGCGAAAGTTATGGAGGCACGTCAAGTAATTGTTTTCAGTGATTCTCAATTAATTGTGAATCAAATGATGGGAATATATGCAGTGAAGGGAGAGTTAATGGTGAAGTACCATGCAAAAGTGATGGAGTTATTGACAGAATTTGATGCTATTCAATTGGTGAGGATACCGAGAATGGAGAATGCTAGAGCAGACGCATTGGCCCGACTAGCGTCAGCTACGCGCACCGAGCTGCAAAGAACAATACCAATTGAAGTATTAGAAAGTCGGAGCATAGAAGAAGATCTGACGGTGAAGATTATTACCCTTGATTTAGGACCATCTTGGATGGATCCTATCAGAACATACATTGAAGAAGGAGAATTGCCGGAGGACAAACTAGCTGCCAAGAAATTGAAGTATAAAGTTGCTCGGTATGTGTTAACTAATGGTGTTTTGTATAGACGAGGAATTATGGCAGGTTTGCAGAGATGTGTGCATCCATCAGAAGTCAAAGAATTGATTGAAGAAATTCATGAAGGATCTTGTGGAGCTCATGTAGCAGGTCGGACACTTTTGCAAAGGGTAATGACACAGGGATACTACTGGCCGACGATGAGGGCTGATTGTATAGCCTATGCTAAGAAGTGTGACAAATGCCAACGTTTTTCCTCCATCCGAAGAACTCCACAGGCATTGTTGACACCCATAACATCACCTTGGCCATTTGCCATGTGGGGAATTGATCTGGTTGGACCACTGCCGACGACCCGAGGAAGGTTCAAGTATCTCGTCGTGGCAGTAGACTATTTTACTAAGTGGGTGGAAGCTGAACCACTAATTGATATGACGTACGAGAAGGTGTATCAGTTCATATGGAAGAATATCATTTGTCGATATGGTCTCCCCCACGCTTTCATCACAGACCATGGAACGCAATTTGATAATGAAGAATTTGCTGCTTATTGTCATCAGTCGAACGTCTTGAAGTTTCATTCAGCACCAGGCCATCCCCAAAGCAATGGACAGACTGAGGTGACGAACAGAACATTACTAAATGGGTTGAAGAAGAGGTTAAGTGATGCTAAAGCAAATTGGATTAATGAGCTACAGTCAGTTTTGTGGGCTTACCGAACAACTCCCCGAGCAGCAACAGGAGAATCACCATATATGCTAGCATTTGGAAGTGAGGCTGTGATACCTGCCGAGTTGGGCCTACCAACACACAGGGTGTTAAATTCAATTCTCCGATCAGTGATTTGATGAGAAGACTGGATTTGGATATGCTCGAAGAAGTCAGAGAAGAGGCAGCCATTAGGAATGCTGCTTATCAACAACGAACAGCTCTGTTTTACAACAAAAGGGTAAAGAAATGTGATCTAAAAGAGGGGGATTATGTGCTAAAGAAGGTCATTCAGAAGCAGAATAAACTGGAAGCAAACTGGCATGGACCTTACCGAGTTACAGAGGTTGTTCGACCAGGAACTTACAGAATAGCAACTCTAGAAGGAGAGGAATTTAAGAACGCATGGAATGCTGAACACCTGCGCAAGTATTATCAGTGATGTCAAATGTAAAGCATTTCTTTATGAATAAAACGAGGATGTTTCGCCATTTTCTTTCTGGTTGAAAGTTTTTCGGGGAATACTAGTGTAATACACTACACAACAAAAGTGCTATAAGTAGCCAACCTCCTTTGGTTAGGAGGACAACTCTACGGAGCAAAAGTGCTATAAGTAGCCAACCTCCTTTGGTTAGGAGGACAGCTCTACGGAGCAAAAGTGCTATAAGTAGCCAACCTCCTTTGGTTAGGAGGACAGCTCTACGGAGCAAAAGTGCTATAAGTAGCCAACCTCCTTTGGTTAGGAGGGCAGCTCTACGGAGCAAAAGTGCTATAAGTAGCCAACCTCCTTTGGTTAGGAGGACAGCTCTAAGGAGCCAAAAATATTCCTCTGGTTATAAGGTGTACACCAGCTACACCAGCGTGATCAATTACGGTTGGTAAGATAAAAATATACTCTCATATTACAACTTATGTTGGTCGGGAGGTAATATTATTACAAAGAGTTCTTTGAAGAACAAAATATTCAAAAAATACACCAAGTATAGTTGGTCGGGGATAAAAACCCAATAACTGTAGTTGGTCGGCGAGGACAAATTATTGATCTTAGTTGGTCGGACGCATTTTTATAATTGAACCAAGTATAGCTGGTCGGGGTTAAAAACCCATCAACTGTAATTGGTCGACAAACATTATTCAACTACCTTGGTTGGTTGGAAACAGTTTGAACAATTTACATTCATTACTTTATTGATCAACCTTGATACTTGTAAATTTTTAAGTTGGTTGATAAATAGCACAATATTTCCATCATTTTAAATACATAGATACATATGCACAAATATAAAGGTGTGTGATAAACACAAGACAATAGCAAAATTGGCAAATAGAAAATGAAATTCTTTCATTAAATTTAAGATTACAGGATACAAGAATGTACTAAATTGTTACATGGATATTACTATTCTATTGGTTTCTTGCCCTGTGCTTTAGAAACAGGTTCCTCGTCGGCAGGAGGGTCTTCTAGGCAAAGGGGAGAATTGATGAAATTAACATCTCTGAGCATTCTGATGTTCATAACAGAAGGTGTATCCAAGAGATGCTCAGGACGAGATAATTCAACTTGGGAATGAAGGCTATAATCACCAAGGTATTTTGAAATTAGGCTGCGAGGAATGGAACGAGCTGGGATCCATGCCATGTCCAATTTGAAAGGTGGTACAGGCAGGTCTAATAATGATGGAGCATGATAATCCCATAAAAAATGCCCTTGCTCCAATTTTAACACACCCAGTGCATTCAACCATCCTTGCTTGTAACCTTTGTTGTTGGCATGTTCAATACGAGCATCCAGGTGAACAAGGGCTTCATTGTATCCTTCCATCCAGAATTCCCTTGGCTGTTTATGAAATTGGAAGGTTAATCTATCCAATTGTTCATGAAGGCTTTTGGCAAAAAGATCCTTATTATGCAAGGCAGATTTCGTCGATGTAAGCTGATCTTCCAGAGACAGATTTTTATTGGACATTTCAGTCAGAGCACGGTCTTTTACTTTCAACTGGAATGCTTGAGTTTCCAGAGTAGACTGAGTGCGAGCCTCTTCAACATTATGGCTGAGGACTCTTCCTCGCCCCCGAGAACCTCTTCCTCGTCCCCGAGCAGTTCCAGAAATGGCAGATCTTCTTAAGTCCTCCAGCTCTTGCCTTAGTTTGGCGTTTTCTACCTCTAAGAACGAGAAGCCTTCATCAGTAACTGGTATTAATGCAGTAGAAGATGAAGCAGCAGATTCATATTGAGCCAATTTCTTCTGTAAATTATTATTTTCTTGTTCCAGGATCTCGGCAATCTGCCTGCAAGCTTCAACTTCACCTTTTAGGGTCCTTTCCCTAATATCATATCCAGCAATGATCTTCTTATGGCCTGTTTCAGAAGAAAGTTATTGGTATCTATTTTCATAATCCTTGTGTAATGAAGCCATTGATTCATTATGCTGACCTTGGAGATCCTCTAAGGAACAATGCAGCTCTTCAATCAAGTCATAATAAGCGACATTGTTGGCCACAGCTCGGTCGAGTAAATCTTTCAAGTACCGATAAGCCTCAATAGCCTGTTCTGAAGCACCATGACCAAGGATATCAGCAATTTCCGATGTACTAAGGTCTGTATGACCAGCCTTATAGTATTGATGACATTGCTGCATCAGCTCGGTATCATGTGAAGAGATCAATTCCATTCTAGCAACAAACTAAGGACGAGAAAAAGACAACAATCAACAAAAACAAGTTATCAACAACAGAGATGAGCAAAGATGTATTTTATTAGATCAAAAAGAATTACAGTGTTCGATTACAAGTAATGAAATATAAAAATGATACCGAACAACTTCACACCTTTTCCTTGTCCCCCAAGACTTTCTCGGGAGGCTGGGACGAGGAGCTCGGTTGCTCGGTGGTAACAACATTTTGATCAGCTGGAATTTTCTCGGCAGGAGGAGGCATAGAAGAAATGTCCTCAATGACAGAGGGTTGAGAAGTAGAGACTGGGTCATCCACAGCCATAGAAGATTCATCTGAGACGGGCTCATCTTCTTCTTCTTCCACAATTGCTGGAAGAGGACCAGGGAGGTGTTGTTGGAATAGCTCGGAATTGTCTTCGATTTTCAACTCTTGAAGAGCAGCTACCCAGCCATCATAGAAGTATTTCAACTTCCCATATTGGACTTGGGATGTCATAGCAGCAATCCCTTTATCCCATCCTTTTTCCCAACCAGCACTGAAATGTTTCTTGATTACAGCTTTTCTTTTCAACTTCTCCGAGGAGAGTTTGGCATCCAACTGTTCTTTTTGGACTTTGATGTCTCGCAGGGTAGATAGTTCTTCTTCTTCCTTCTTCAGCTGGTCGTCGCACTTTTGCTGATTGACCTCTAAGCTTTTCACCTTCTCCTCCAAATTCTTGGAGGTTTCAGCCATCTTCATCTTATCAGCCTCAGCCACAGCCAGCTTTTTTCTCCCAAACAGTTTTCTCCTCGATGTACTATTGGCGAGATTCCTTCACAGATTGGGCTAAACCCAACAAAGCATCGTCAACATCGGACGAGGAACTGGAAGCTTTAATAACTTGATCTTTCTTCACGATGGTATTGAAGCAGTTCACCAGCTGAAAGATAAGAAAAATAATAAAGTCAACACAAATACAAGAATTCAAAAAAAAAAAAAAAAGAAAGACCAAAGGTATGAGAAATTTACTGAAGAAAGATGACGAGCAGCTAGGGATGTCAGTGTATCCCTAGGAATTTTTTCATCAACCCCGAGAACCTCGGGTATAACTGAGCTCATTGAAGAACTCGGAAGAATGATGTTTGAAACACTACTACCACCAGCGGGTAGAGAAGATGCAGTTCCAGCAAGATTAACTGAGGATGATTTCCTCAATCTCTTCAAAGGAGGGTCAGCAACATCAACCAAGGAAGAAGTCTTGGTCGGAGAGATTGTAATTACTTCCATGGGAGCTTTCTTCTTGCTCGGAGCCACTGGGGGCTTCTCGGCAGCTTTTGAAGGCTCAATATCCACCTTCTTAGTCCCCTCTGGGACATTAGTTCTGCTTTTCTTAGCCTCAGCAGCAGAGGAAGAATCATCAAATAGAGCAGGAAGAGCTCTCTTCTTGCCCATTTTCTGACTTAAGGGGACGTGAGAATCTGATGAGGAGTCCTCTGGAGTTGATGCAGGTTCAACAGGACGAGCAATATAAGAGGTCGTGTAGCTCTTATACTGCAGCAAATATGATGCAGACCTAATATGCTCGTCTGCAACTGTCTTATGCAAATTCCAGATAAGTTTCAAATGCTTGATATTCACTTCTGACTCTTTTGGAGTTTTTCTTTTGCTATCAACTGCAAATAAATACATAATGAAATATCAGTCATACATTTTGTCAAACATAATGAATTCATAAGTTCATAAATGAGATAAAATGAAAAATAAACCTATCCCGTTGCCATATAAGGGACATCTGGGACCATTGTACACTTCGTCTCCCACCAGAGGGGCATATTGCCAATTTTTGATAATCACCCCATGTTCAAAATAGTCTCTATTTGCATCGGGGAGGTTAACTACAAGGGCCCTATTTAAAAACCTAGTTTTTAAATAATAAATATTATCTAAAACAGCCCATCTGTAGCAATACATGATTTCAGGGATCCCTATGCGAGTCCCATGACTTATATTTAATTTATATACCCCATTAATAATTCTCCATGAATTTGGGGCTATCTTTGCAGGAACAAGATCAAAATATTGACAAAATTCAAGACACAATGGGTTTGGTGGAAAGGAAAACCCACATTCAGCAAGAAAAAGACTGGGGAACCAATGTCCCTCAGCCAAACGAAAATAATTTTGAGGTTCTGAAAGTTCCTCCAGAATTACCCAAGATGGGATAAAAAAGTCAGAGCGGAATTTTTCAAGAGATTCAATAATATAAACCAGAATGAACAAAGGAAGAAGGAAGAAAATCTTACAGAAAAGAAGAAGGTCTGCTGACAACTAACGAAGGAAAAGACGAACGCACAAGAGGGAAGGAGAGAATAGAAAGCTTGAATGCAGAAGATTGGAAAACGTAGAGGACGGTATGGTTACCAAAGAATTTTAAATACTTTGCATTGGGAAGCGGCGAAAGAAATGATTACCAAAAAGAAACTACTGAACTTCCGACGGCTAAAAGGACAAAAATTGCACGAAGATCGAAGCGCTTATAAAAAAGGCGGAAAACAGCGAAATAAGAAGGAAATTTGAATACAATGTTCCTGAAACCCAGGAAGGTCATTTAATATTGCCATATACCGAGAAAGAATGTTACATACTCCTCAAAATTCGAAATATGAAACATTGGGGGCTTCTGTTGATACCAAAATTAATATGCTGATGTGGACGAATAATACGAAGACACGTGTCAATCTACGTGGCACAATAGCAGTGAGGAAGATCATTTCCCGACCAACCATGCTTCTTTCCGAGCAACGAGAATACACCGAGGAACTCTATCACACCGAGGAACTCTAATGCACCGAGGTACTCTAATGTTCCGAGGAACTCCTGATCAGCGAACAGCTATGGCGGTCCGAGCTGCATCTCGGTCGTATCATTAATTGCCAGATAATCAACAGTTCAGATATTCATTGAATGCTTATATTCTTGGCACGCACTCTGCATTAAATGTATTACCCTTTCATATGTATGTCATTTAATGTATCGAACCTTTCATGTACAGCCTCAAGGCTATAAATACCTTGTATCATCCTCATTCAAAGGGGACCAGAATTTCTTGAGAGAACTTGTAATCAAGAATTCTGCAAATACTCAGCAATAACATAACAGTGGACGTAGGCTTTATTCCTAGCCGAACCACTTTAAAAATCTTTGTCTTATTTATTTATCTGTGATTAAATAATTAGAGCAATCTAGTTTTTTACATCAACAATCGTGATGTACGATTTAAACCCACAGCGAAGAAAACCTCAGATGACCTAGCCACACAAGTCCACTATGATATAGGTTTCATGGAAGAACAAATTAAGTTTACTCACAAACTCGAGGCCTTCAAGTCTTAATTCACATTTTACTTTTTGTCACCTTTTTCACAACCACTATTGGACGCCTTCCAAGTGTAACAACCCAAAGATTTGAGCGACTATTTTATACTATTTTTGCCTGACGGGCTAATTTTATAAAATAGGAATGTTGGAGTAAATATTATTTCCCGTGAGACTTAGGGATAATATTTACTATGCTTTGTCTATTTACCGTTATGAGAAGGTAAATAGTGTTATATTGTGTATTTTGCGTCGTTATATGTAAAACGACGGTTATGACCTATATTTAAATTTGGGTATAATTAATGAATTAAAATGGATTTGGAACACAAAAATAGTTCACACTTTCCCGAATGCCAAATAGGGGGTGCGGTTGTTTTTAGAATAGTCGAGATAGTCGAAATAAGTGCCCAGTTGTAATTTTTGGGATTCGGGCATTTTTAAGGGGTTATGACCCAATTAAGTGGTTACGAGTCATTTTAGTGGTGTATTAGCATTTAGGAGTGGGGGTTTATATTTTTAGACCCTTATAAATCCCCCACCCCTTTTCTTTTTCTTCATTTGTGTGAGAGAAGCCAAAGGAGAGAGAGAGAGAGTTGGGAGAAGTAGAGAGAAAGAGAGAATGGAGGATTTTGGGCCGGATTCCGTCGCTACCGGAGGTGTTCCGAGACTACGAACCTCGAGGAAAGTTTCTTACTTGCTAGATATTGATTTAATGTGATAAATTTGCATGTGTAGTTAAGTTTTGGGAGGTTTAAACCATAAATGGGTTTTGGGTGATTTTGGGTGTTTAATCCTAAATCTTATGTTTTAATTTGATTTGAAGAGAAATAATTAGTTATTTGAAGTATAGGAATGATTTTATAGTAGTATTTGCTGTTGTGGTTGGGTGAAATAGAGGGTAGAAGCTTGGTTGGCTCGTTAATGGCCGAGACAGCTTCTCGGAGAAGAAGCTGTCCGCCAGGATCGATCGATCGAACCTGGAGGATCGATCGATCGAAGCTTTCGATCGATCGACGGCCAGAGGTCGATCGATCGACCTCGTCTGAAAAGGTGAGGTTTTTCTGATTTTGTTTTTAGCTCGTTTCTTTAGGTTCGAGGCTTAGGAACCTTCCTTTGGGAAGTAATGGGGAGTCCTAGAGGGTTGTATTGGGTAGACTAATGTCCTAGGCTAAGAATGGAGAATTGGGTTTACCCGAGGACTAGTTGTATTAGGTTAATGTCCAATTGATATAGGAAGTTAACCTAAAGATATATTTGAAGTTAAAATATTAATGTTGAGATTTTGAGAGACACTCCATTATGGAGACTCACCTTGAGGGCTTATGAATTATATAAACTATTTGAGGCTATTTTGAGGTTAGTGGCACTTTGGGTCTTAGGTCATTAATAAAATATATGACTTAATAAGAATGGTATGCACCTTCTAAAGCTTGGTGCCAAATGGCTAAATGGATGATTTTTGGAAATGTAAAATTATGAGTTTTCAAAAATGGAAAAAGTAATGTTTTTCATAAATGTTAATTTATGGATACACACCTCTCTAAATCGCTATCATAAGGGAAGTCGCGCGCGTTGTGGTGAAGCCCCCTGGCTAATGATGCAGTGTGGATATAGTCCCTAGGCCATGTGAGCGTTTGTTTATATATATTTTCTGCGCTGGTTAGGAGATTCCGGGTGTGGTCTTGACTATCCCGCAGGCACATGGTCGCTTCCCGACGTTTCGATAGGATCCCAGGTTGTCTTGGAGGCCCTGGAAGATGATAGCCATTTAGGGGCGCGCACAGTGGGGAAACCCAGACGGGCGGTCTTAGAATCGTTATATATATATATATGAATATAACTATTCTAAATCAAGTTGGACTTGATGTTTGATGGGTGCCATAAAGAGCACAGTAAAATGTCATATAGAGCATGATAAAAGTGCCATAAAGAGCACGATGTAAGGCCATAAAGAGCCTATGAGGATGATTATATTCCTGATAAGGAAGATATTTTTACAAAGTGAACAATCGAGATAAATGCCTCTAGAGCATAAAAAGTATGATTATATTTCCTGATAAGGAACAAATTCATGAAATGAATTAGTGTATGATGAAATTAATTTGGTAAACACTTGATAAAGTGTTGTATTATTTATATGTATATTCCTAAAGATAGAATTAGGAATTGTGCCAATAGATGATGGAGGGGTTTTACTTTTATATTTTCTTTATGTAGCTGTAGATGTGACCTCCCACACTTATGCACACACATGTATTTATTTATTATTTCGTGCTTAGGGTCTAATGGATCTCGACGATCAACCTTGCCTAAGTAGTAGTGTATTGGGGGGGTTCCTTGTTTGGATTTCGCTTTGCGAGACACCCCACGCACGAATAGGGCATAGTGTTGAGACTCGGGAGAAGTTAACCTTTAGTACTTAAATTAATTAGGACAGGGTCTAATGTATCTCGACGATCAACCTTGCCTAAGTAGTAGTGTATCGGGGGGGGTTCCTTGTTTGGATTTCGCTTTGCGAGACACCCCACGCACGAATAGGGCATAGTGTTGAGACTGGGGAGAAGTTAGCCTTCTGTTCTTTCTATAACCTGAGCATCATTTATATTGCGCTAGGTTGCTGCTAGATTGAGAGGTGAGGAATATTATTGTTATCTGCGAGAGATTTACGCACTTACCTGCCATGCATTTTAGTCACATGGTAATCATATCAAACCCGGCCCTGACAGGTTACTATATTTCCTTGTTTCTGCATTTCTTTGCCGTTACAGGTGCGCTTTCGCATGGACATCTGTATTTACATATTCCATTCTAGTTGTCATGGAGCTACAGCATGTTGCGGATGTTGTAGGATACTTGTAGTAGACGTTCCTTTCTTCTGTACTCTAGTTATGTTCAGTATAGTTATTCGGGCGTGTTTGCCCAAGGTATTGCACTCATTTATAATATTGTAAATATTGATTGTAATACTTAACATATCATTTGTATTGGTCTGTGCACCGACAGCTTATTCGGTGATTATTTATTGTATTATCATACTTTATTCATCGATTTTTGATACCCACCGTTTTTACAAATGGGATTGTCTAAGTGTTTCTCTTTTACTTTTAAAATTTTTTGTATATGACAATCCGTTTTCTAAAATGATTGGTGGTTATCTCATACTATTATGTTAATCGACAGTGATGCTAAGAATGGACCATCTATGATTCTTGTGATTATTGGAGTATTGGGATGGCCACCTATTATTTTAGTAGGCGGGTTGTCACAGATGGTATCAGAGCATTAGGTTCTAGAGTCCTTAGGAATCTGTGCGGATGTTTTACGTCTTCTGCGTTTCTCTCTGATTGATGTAGAGCCTTAGGAATAAGGTCGTTGAATTCTCTTGTGAGATTTCGTTCTCCTGCTATGGAATGAGAACCCCGAAGATCTTCTACGCGATAGTGTGAGGCTTGTAAGTCGTTAGGTGAAGGGCGTTGAGGAAGGCCATTGTGAAGGCGTCGTGGGATGGGATTACTATAAGCTGTAGGTTGTGGTCGGGAATAAGGATCGCTTTGGAGGTCTCTCCCTTTGTAGCTTTATTTTATAATGATGTCATGACTACTAAGTACAATGACAATAAGTTCTCCCGAGTACCGTTGTCGGTAGAGAGTGGTACTATGCTTGGGACTCCAAGCAATGTCAATTCGGAGTTGAGAGGTTCTTTATTAGGACCACATGTTGAAGTTTGGTGGGATCGAGGAAGTGTAACCTCGTTCGGTGGAAGTATAAGGCCCGAGAGTTTGGCCTAGAGTTGGGTATAGGAGTGCCCATGTGTGAGGATTTGAGGAAAACCTTTCACCCTTAGGAGTAAGGTTGAAGTGGCGGTTATGATAGTCGCCTCTTTATGGTGGGGCAGAATGTTTTGCCCATAGAGAGTGCCTTTCAGTGGAAATGCTAGGCTCATAAGTAAGTGTTGGAAACAATTTTGGAGAAGCAGTATTCAGGAGACCCCAATGGTGGACATCCACTCGGGGAAGGCTCGTGGAGCTAAGGTTGGGGAAGCTGGTAGAATGTTCTCCTTGCTGAAAAAGTCAAGGGAAGTATGCGTTTTGATCTTGTCGATTAAAGATAACCCGCAAGAATAGGACTCCTAGTTGAGTCATTGGTGGAAGTAGTTTAGTTCGGGTAAGACTAGAATGTCGTGTCTTAGAACTATCGGTAGCAACCAAGGAGGTTGGCTAGTATGTTGGTGGGACTTTCTAACTAGGGTGCGAGTAGTTCATTCCTTAGGTAAGATGGGAGTATATTGGTGTTAGCCCTAGATTCGGGTGCGTATATCGAGCTTGTGATAGTATCGGTATGTATTTCTATATATAGTAGTAAGTATATTTATATGGCTTCCATGATAGGGGAGTTCTGTACTTTCCTTCTCACTCGTTATGGGGCGAGTGGTGATGTATGTGGTACATGCTACTTGTATTATATATTATACGAGTAGAGATATTCTTAGATTGGTTGGGGTGATAGCAAGCGAATGTATCGCGAGGCTATCCTAGTTCTAGTTCTAGGAGGAGGACTAGTTGTTCTATAATATCTCTCCTGGATACGGGTTGAGACTTTATAGAGGTGGTTTACGGTATGTAGATAGTTTCCTTTAATTTTTTATTTATTTTTATTTTATTCTGTTTGCTTGCTTGTTTGCTTTGCTTGTGTATGCTATTGCCTTATCTCCATGACTGGCTAGTTAAGGTGACTGTGTGGAGGGGTTCCTTGTTTGGATTTCGCTTCGGCGAGACGCTCCACGCATGAACCTTAACGACGTTGGGAGTGGAGAGATGTGCATTTTCTTTTCTGCTCTTTTTTTTTTCTTTCCTTTCTTTTCTGTTGGTTAAGTGCTGGGTTGGAAGGTTTAGCCAAGAATCACGTATATGAGTGATTAAGGGCTAAGTTCATGTGCGATATATGAGCGCGATGATGGTTTTCCTCTAAATCGATGTGGGGAAGACTATAATGATGAAAGTCCGATAGGGACTTATGATTGTGCCTTAATGAGAAGGCCATTTGTTTAGAGATATATGTGTCTCTTGGGGTAGAGTATTGGTGGCATCTTACTGAAAGTAAATGCCTCAGTCGATAGTTATGGTAGGACGTAGACGTTTATATGTAGTAGTAGAGTTTCGAATTAGGATTCCGTCGATCCCGATCATGTGTCTTCGACCGTTACTTCTCGACGACTGACAATGCGAGGTAGTAGTGTAACAGGAGGGTTCCTTGTTTGGATTTCGCTTCGGTGAGACGTCCCACGCATGAAACCGAGCTAATGTCGGAAGTCGGGAAAGGTCTTGGACACTAGGGATATTTAGTATTATACTTATACGACTAGGTTAGGATAGATAGATTGACCTTAGGATTCTTAGGATGCTAGGCCCTTAGGGCATGCGGCGTTAGTTTAGGAAGATGGTTGGGAGTTGACCACAATAAGTTGTGGGTTAACTCTAAGTAGGATTTGGTCCCTAGACGAGAAGTATGGGATTTCGAGCTCGTTAGAATGTTAGGCCATTAGTAGTGGGGCCTCTCGTAGTTAGAGGGTTACATGGGTAACCTACCTTTGGAAGAGTTGAAGTGTAAGCCGACTTTTCTCCTGCACTCGTGTTGTTATGATCGAGAGTGGATTTAACGAATGAGTCTTTGCCAGGAACATGAGGTGATAATATGGGAGCATGGACCTATTGTTCGTGTGTCTCACATTTTTTACTACGTGTCATCCCACGCTTGATTTAAAGTTCATGGCGGTAGTATTTGCCTTAAAGACTTAGAGGCATTTCTCCTGGGCAGGAATTTGGAGTCTTTTCACGAATAACAAGTTTGTGACCATGAAGGACTATCGTTAGGATATTTCCTTTCGCTAAGGCAATGCGAACGGGAGTAGCATAGGCGCCGAGTAGAGACCATCTTAGAGTTTATTCGTGGCATGGAATGCCAAGTGGAGTGAGCTTCACCGAGACGAGACATTCGTGTCAAGGTACAGGTAAAGTCTCCAGGGAGAATGGGAACCGTTGGTATATAGGGTATATACTACCACCCGTAAGTGGGAGAGTGGATCTGATTTAAAGGAGAGATCGGAGTAGTAGTTTTTATGGATCGAAATTTCCGTACAATAGTTCGGATCGTTCTCGATAAACGTTAGGCCATGCATAGCCTTGTGTAGATGGAAATATGCCTTGTCTACTCGTTGGAATGGAAGCAACGAATAGTATATTCCTGGGACTAGGAGTGGTCCGGGAACCTTCCTTTAGATTGGGCTCAGTGAGCAAGTAGACCTTTGAGGGGTACACCAATGCGAATAGGAGTAAGTAGTGTTGGGGTTAACGATTATAAGTTAGTGTGGTTATTCCCTAGTAGAGGTATAACGTGTTTCGAAAAGTAAGGCAATTAGTGCCGAGCTTGTGCGGGTATCTCCTCCCGTAGTAGAAGGGTAGGATCGATAGTTTCTGAGATCGATAGCGATGACCTTAGTCTGAGTCCTATGGGGACATTTCTATTCGGGGGTTTGCTAGTATGATAGCATGGTTTTTATTATAGTATACCCTTTATATGGTTATGGTTTACGCCTGAATTTTGAGGGCAAAATTCCCCTTTAAGGGGGGGAGTATGTAACAACCCAAAGATTTGAGCGACTATTTTATACTATTTTTGCCTGACAGGCTAATTTTATAAAATAGGAATGTTGGAGTAAATATTATTTCCCGTGAGACTTAGGGATAATATTTACTATGCTTTGTCTATTTACCGTTATGAGAAGGTAAATAGTGTTATATTGTGTATTTTGCGTCGTTATATGTAAAACGACGGTTATGACCTATATTTAAATTTGGGTATAATTAATGAATTAAAATGGATTTGGAACACAAAAATAGTTCACACTTTCCCGAATGCCAAATAGGGGGTGCGGTTGTTTTTAGAATAGTCGAGATAGTCGAAATAAGTGCCCAGTTGTAATTTTTGGGATTCGGGCATTTTTAAGGGGTTATGACTCAATTAAGTGGTTACGAGTCATTTTAGTGGTGTATTAGCATTTAGGAGTGGGGGTTTATATTTTTAGACCCTTATAAATCCCCCACCCCTTTTCTTTTTCTTCATTTGTGTGAGAGAAGCCAAAGGAGAGAGAGAGAGAGTTGGGAGAAGTAGAGAGAAAGAGAGAATGGAGGATTTTGGGCCGGATTCCGTCGCTACCGGAGGTGTTCCGAGACTACGAACCTCGAGGCAAGTTTCTTACTTGCTAGATATTGATTTAATGTGATAAATTTGCATGTGTAGTTAAGTTTTGGGAGGTTTAAACCATAAATGGGTTTTGGGTGATTTTGGGTGTTTAATCCTAAATCTTATGTTTTAATTTGATTTGAAGAGAAATAATTAGTTATTTGAAGTATAGGAATGATTTTATAGTAGTATTTGCTGTTGTGGTTGGGTGAAATAGAGGGTAGAAGCTTGGTTGGCTCGTTAATGGCCGAGACAGCTTCTCGGAGAAGAAGCTGTCCGCCAGGATCGATCGATCGATCGACGGCCAGAGGTCGATCGATCGACCTCGTCTGAAAAGGTGAGGTTTTTCTGATTTTGTTTTTAGCTCGTTTCTTTAGGTTCGAGGCTTAGGAACCTTCCTTTGGGAAGTAATGGGGAGTCCTAGAGGGTTGTATTGGGTAGACTAATGTCCTAGGCTAAGAATGGAGAATTGGGTTTACCCGAGGACTAGTTGTATTAGGTTAATGTCCAATTGATATAGGAAGTTAACCTAAAGATATATTTGAAGTTAAAATATTAATGTTGAGATTTTGAGAGACACTCCATTATGGAGACTCACCTTGAGGGCTTATGAATTATATAAACTATTTGAGGCTATTTTGAGGTTAGTGGCACTTTGGGTCTTAGGTCATTAATAAAATATATGACTTAATAAGAATGGTATGCACCTTCTAAAGCTTGGTGCCAAATGGCTAAATGGATGATTTTTGGAAATGTAAAATTATGAGTTTTCAAAAATGGAAAAAGTAATGTTTTTCATAAATGTTAATTTATGGATACACACCTCTCTAAATCGCTATCATAAGGGAAGTCGCGCGCGTTGTGGTGAAGCCCCCTGGCTAATGATGCAGGGTGGATATAGTCCCTAGGCCATGTGAGCATTTGTTTATATATATTTTCTGCGCTGGTTAGGAGATTCCGGGTGTGGTCTTGACTATCCCGCAGGCACATGGTCGCTTCCCGACGTTTCGATAGGATCCCAGGTTGTCTTGGAGGCCCTGGAAGATGATAGCCATTTAGGGGCGCGCACAGTGGGGAAACCCGGACGGGCGGTCTTAGAATCGTTATATATATATATATATGAATATAACTATTCTAAATCAAGTTGGACTTGATGTTTGATGGGTGCCATAAAGAGCACAGTAAAATGCCATATAGAGCATGATAAAAGTGCCATAAAGAGCACGATGTAAGGCCGTAAAGAGCCTATGATGATGATTATATTCCTGATAAGGAAGATATTTTTACAAAGTGAACAATCGAGATAAATGCCTCTAGAGCATAAAAAGTATGATTATATTTCCTGATAAGGAACAAATTCATGAAATGAATTAGTGTATGATGAAATTAATTTGGTAAACACTTGATAAAGTGTTGTACCATTTATATGTATATTCCTAAAGATAGAATTAGGAATTGCGCCAATAGATGATGGAGGGGTTTTACTTTTATATTTTCTTTATGTAGCTATAGATGTGACCTCCCACACTTATGCACACACATGTATTTATTTATTATTTCGTGCTTAGGGTCTAATGGATCTCGACGATCAACCTTGCCTAAGTAGTAGTGTATCGGGGGGGTTCCTTGTTTGGATTCCGCTTTGCGAGACACCCCACGCACGAATAGGGCCTAGTGTTGAGACTGGGGAGAAGTTAACCTTTAGTACTTAAATTAATTAGGACAGGGTCTAATGTATCTCGACGATCAACCTTGCCTAAGTAGTAGTGTATCGGGGGGGTTCCTTGTTTGGATTTCGCTTTGCGAGACACCCCACGCACGAATAGGGCATAGTGTTGAGACTGGGGAGAAGTTAGCCTTTTGTTCTTTCTATAACCTGAGCATCATTTATATTGCGCTAGGTTGCTGCTAGATTGAGAGGTGAGGAATATTATTGTTATCTGCGAGAGATTTACGCACTTACCTGCCATGCATTTTAGTCACATGGTAATCATATCAAACCCGGCCCTGGCCGGTTTCTATATTTCCTTGTTTCTGCATTTCTTTACCGTTACAGGTGCGCTTCCGCATGGACATCTGTATTTACATATTCCATTCCAGTTGTCATGGAGCTACAGCATGTTGCGGATGTTGTAGGATACTTGTAGTAGACGCTCCTTTCTTCTGTACTCTAGTTATGTTCAGTATAGTTATTCGGGCGTGTTTGCCCAAGGTATTGCACTCATTTATAATATTGTAAATATTGATTGTAATACTTAACATATCATTTGTATTGGTCTGTGCACCGACAGCTTATTCGGTGATTATTTATTGTATTATCATACTTTATTCATCGATTTTTGATACCCACCGTTTTTACAAATGGGATTGTCTAAGTGTTTCTCTTTTACTTTTAAATTTTTTTGTATATGACAATCCGTTTTCTAAAATGATTGGTGGTTATCTCATACTATTATGTTAATCGACAGTGATGCTAAGAATGGACCATCTATGATTCCTGTGATTATTGGAGTATTGGGCTGGCCACCTATTATTTTAGTAGGCGGGTTGTCACACCAAGGGCCTTCATAATGCATGTGCATCCCATGTCTTGGTATATACCAATATTACTTGCTTCGTGACTAGTCTAGTCGTCACCCAACACAATACGGAATCCACCGCAAGAAAGGAACTCAACAAGATTAAAGAGTAAACTTAATCTTGGTGCTCAAACTTGAGATCTCAAATAAACATATTATGTTGAAACTTGGATCTCAAACATATGGTGTAAAGTAGGGTTTAAGAGGCTCTAGTTTTTTTATATAAAATTATATTCGCATACCCTCTCCTCAAAACTATTGTGATAAACTTTTTATAAATAAATTTTCCCAAAAAGACTGTAGCATGCAAACCAATGCATCTCATTCAAACGAAACTCCAAGTCATTCGAATGAGAATGGCAACCTCATTTGAACGAACAATAAAGTCGTTTGAATGAAACCACGAATCTCGTTTGGACGAGGATCGAGAAAGCTTCCCGTGAGAACTTTCTTCAAAGCAGAAACATTTCGTTTGAAGGTCGATTGAAGATTATTAGAATGAAACCTCTACACTCGTTTGAACGAAACATGAACTCGTTCGAACGAAACAATAAAACTCGTTTGAACGATACATGTAACTCGTTCGAACGGATTTTAAAAACAAAAGATATTTTTATTTGAAAAACAATTTTCAAAAATGGCCTCAATAAATGTTTAAAAATAAAAACACCCAAAATGAAATCCAGAGATCAACATAAATACGTCATTCAAACCTTTTATCGATCCCATGGATGAAGACCTTGACAACGAACTTCATATTGCTTTAACTTGGTCATTACGGTCTTCGATGTTCATCATAGGCTTAAGGGAGAAACTGAACTCAAATCTTAACCTATGAATCAAATAGTTTTGTCTAAACGGAATAAAGTCGATATTACAAATGTATACAATAAACATTGGCATATTAAAATTTATCCTTACAAATCTCCTCCTTTGTCTATTTCAAGATAAAACCAAAAATAAAAAGCTACTAGACCACGAAGCTCTTTAAAACTCATTCCCCACCCCCAAAAAGGATAAGGTACAAACTGATACTTAACAAATATAAATTCTTAAGTATCTTTGATCTTGTGAAACTTTGTCGAATCATCGTTATAACTTGCACACTGAACACACCTTTCAAATGCAAAGATAATATAAAACATATAAATTACATATGAAAAATAAATCCTCCCCCTTAGAAAATACTTATCCCCCTTAGGTTAGACGTTTCCCCCTTTTTGTTCGGGAATAAACAAAGGTAAGGTGCATAATATGAAACAACTTATCTCCCTTAATGTGACACATATGAATATAAAGCAAACAAGCAAATCATGCGATGTTAAGTGAAACAACAACGATAAACAAACTCGGCAACACAAGTATATATAATCCAAACCAAAAAACATAGGATACAAATGTGATACAAATATTAAGCATATGATATCAATGCAGACAAATATGATGAACATAGATCAAATGGAACGCAAAGACTAAAAAAAACATGCCATATATATATATATATATATATATATATATATAAAACCACAAAGACATAAAAACACTAGTTTTTCAAACTCTTATGATATAAATGTCTCTAAATCAAATGTGGTACGGAGTGAATGGGCTTGAACTAGAAAATAAAATAAATATGTCCCAACCACTCAATATAATCCAAGGAGTTCTACTTGATCGCATTAATTTATCAAACTTAGATTTAGTTTCATGTCCCAAATAAAGCAAACTCAAAATGGACAAACGGGCAAAATACACAAAAGCCAAAAAATATTGATGATTCTCAAATCAATAGCATCAAACATCGATGATCAACAGGGAGTCGTTATGCATGCTCATTGATCTTCAACTTATAACACTCTCAAAATGAACATATTTTAATTTTTCCTTTATTTTCTTTTTGAAGATATCTTTTTTTATGATCAATTTCTAAAAATGGTCATTGCTAATCTCTTCTCTCAATTTTATTTTTCCATTATTTTCTTTTTTCAAGGGCTATTACCAATGGTGGACTTTCATGCAAAGGAGAATTACTCCCTTCATAGCCATTTTCATTGCGCACTCTTATTTTTTTTCAATCCTATGAGCAAACTCCGCAATGGTTCTTACATGCACAAATCCCCCAGATATATATATGTGTATTGACAAGACTGATAGGATAATACCTCACTTATCTCATGCAACATCACTACTTAAAATCTAAAAGAGCTTGTGAAAATGTGTGTGGAGGCATAAAGTTAGATGAATCCATTAAGCAAACCAAATTCGAACAACTCCATGTAAGCATGATTAAAAAACAATCCAAATCATTATAAACCATACTCTAATGTTCTAGCCACATAAAAACATGGAATGAATGGGAGTCAAATACACTAATATGCAATATAAAATGTGTAAAACCAGCTACAAAAACAAACCAAAAATCTCTTTAAGATTCTAAACATTTTTTAAAAATAACTCAAAAGACAAACAATATATTTATTTATTTTTCTCATATAAACTCAAAAATTGAAGAATCAAAATACAAAAGACACAAACATCATAATATTAGTGATAGCATATATCGTGTAGCACAAAAACTAGTGTATGAAAAATATACAAACACAATCACTCATAATATATAACATGTGAAGAATCATGTGAAAGCATGAAAGAATCAACAAGTCTAACATTTAGCGCCTTCAAATCGGATTTCCTAACCCACATAGGTGTAACATAATAAACTTGAATTTTGGGAACCTTGGTGATACTATACTTAAAATTCCTAGTACCTTTTTTAAGACCATAACCAAACTTCTTAAGGTGACATTTCCTATTACAATGTGTATAAGTGTATACACGACGAGGAATGTTACCCTACATTTTCTAATGTCATTGGCAACGGTGGCCTCTCTCAAAATCTTGTTCTTTGCTTTAGGAGCGAAAGAATTTGTAACATAGTAGACAACACTAACCTTGTCATTTTTTATTTGGACTGTGCCTAAAATATTATATAACTTCTCCGCCTTATATTTCAAATCAAATTTGATACAACTTGAGTCTTTAAATTTTTCTTATAACTTTGCAATCCCACACTCAAGAAAAATCTTAGACTAATCAAACATTAGGGAATCCTTATTCATGTGTTCAATCATTCCTACAAGGTTATCTCTCTCCCCCTTAATAAATATGAGATTCTCCCTAAGAATCTTCTCGCGTGCCCTGAATCCTCAATCAATTTAGCAACACCGTTTTCTACTGCATGCACTTCCAACTTAGACTCTACATTCTTAAAGTCCTCTAACTCACTCTCTAAAGACAGACCCTAGCCTCCCCCTCTTCTTGGGACTCTTCTCATTTAAGTAAATCATGTTTCATATCCTTAACCATTTCATAAAGAGTATCTCTTTGACTTTGAATATTTCGCAAAAAAATAATTTCATCTTTTAACAACAAATTATCCTTTTAAAGAAATTTTACCCTTTTTGCAAATTTTAAACTCAAATGATTAAAATTATCAGGGTGACTATAGGGCTCATTAAACCCCTCTAGTATATCAAAATCATCCTTATCACTAAAACCATCTGTAGAGTTATCAATTTGAGGATCCATCGAGAGAAACAAACAAATAACCCTAAAAGATAACTAAAACATGATCAACACAATAAGTTAGTGCAATGAGCTCTGATACTAATTTGAGATACATGTTAGTGTTAGGGTATACAAATTACCAAACACCACTTTTTAACTTTTAATTAAATTAACTGAATGAGCAATTAATCTGATTTTAAATAAGCACCGATTAAACATGTGTTGTATAAAACATCAACTAGTTTTATCTTGCCCTAAGCATGCATCTAGGTGATTTGAAAAATAAAATAACTATCAACAAAACCACAACGACGCAATGTAAGAGAAAAACCCACAATGGGAAAAACCTCGTGCGGCTTGGGCACACAAATCCACTATGATATAGGTCTCAAACAAGCACGGATTAGGCTTACTCAAAGACTCGATGCCTTTAAGCCTTTATGCACTCTTCGCTCCTTCTTCACAACCACTGTTGGACGCCTTCTAATGGCCTCCACAACACAGGTGCCTCCCACATCTTGATATCCACCGATATTACTTGCTTCTTCACTAGTCCAATCATTACCCAATGCAACACATAATCCACGGAAAGAAATGAACCCAACAAGATTGAAGAGTAAACTTGATCTTGGTGCTCAAACTTAAGATCCCAAGTACACATATTATGTTGAAACTTGGATCTCAAACGCAGGGTGTAAACTAGAGTTTAAGGGGATAAAGTTCGTGTATACAATTATTTTTGCAAATATCTCCTTAAAACTCTTGTGCTAAACCTTGTATAAATAGATTTTCATAAAAAGATGTAATACATCATATTTTTCTAGAATGAAATAAATCATTTTTTTAATAAAATAAAATTCGTATGAATTAAATTAAATTGGTGAATTTAATTAATTAGTTGTGAACAAGTTAATTTATTATTATTTCATAATCATGTGAGATTGACTTTATATGTGAATAATTTTAGTAGATTATAATATCATAATATGCGTGACACAATTACAATATACTTATTGAATAAAAATAATTGGGACGCATTACGGGAGGCTTTATGGGCTTGTTTAGGTGTTTTAGACATTTAAAAAGGGTCCCGGGGTATAGGTATATAAGTTGGAAGGTTTGGGGGGTGGTTTGGTTATGGGTTCAGACCCATTTGGGGGTCCAAAAATGGAAAATTATTCTTAACTCGAAAATTGGTGTTAATATATATTTAAGGGCAAGATTAATAATCCCCACACTTAAATAAAAACCTAAACCTAACATCCCCATCTCAAGAGAGAAAGGAACAGAGTCCAAAGAGGATAGGAAACAAGGGATTCGAGAGGAAATCATCAATCACTATATCCATTCAAGAATTTTCTTGCTTAATTTAATGTCCAATGTATTTCTTAATTCATCATAGTAAACCCCATATAATTTATGGCTTTTAGTATGAAATTGGTGATTAAATGGTAGGATTCAATCTTATGCATGAAGATAAGACTAATTAAAAATTAGGTAGTTTAACCCAAAAATTTAGGATGATTATAATCTTGAATTAGATTATAAAATCCATGCATTAGGATTTCTGAATATATTAGGAAGCTTGATACATATGTAGAGGATTTGGACTCGTGTTTTAAGCTCTGAAAATTTAGAGAATTATGACCCATGCATTATGTTAAAATATGATTTGAATCTAGATGGATTTATGGTAGAAATTTTGGGTTAAGAGTTATGATTAATGATGTAAATTCTGGGAATCGGGAGTATGTAATTGATGTTAATTTATGTAATTAACCATTCTAAGATGAAGGACTAAGTCATAGGGAATTGTTCTTAAGTTATTGAAATTGAATTAACCATTGGAATGAACTTTGGGGTGAAATTGAGAGTTCCCGTATCAAAGAAATGTAGAGATCTGGGTTAATGCCCAGATCCGAATCGATTCGGTCCAAGAGGCGAATCGATTCGGCCCCTGGGGAAAGACGAGTTGGGATCGGGGATGGATCTGGGGTATATTTAGAAGACCATACGAGTTGGTGGGATATTATTTGGGTCAACGATGTTTTATTAAAAATGCTATTGCACTACACCAAAAACAGGAATCTGGCACGGTTTAAAATCGTGCCAGAATCAGGGGTGCCAGATTTTCTGTCACGTTTTAAAACCGTGCCAGATTTTCCAATTTGGCACGCTTTTAAACCGTGCCAGATTTTAAAATGGCACGCTTTTAAACCATGCTAGATATTGAATCTGATACGCTTTTGACACAGTTTAAAATCACGTCAGATTTTCCGTTTACTGACACTCTTTTGGCACGATTTTAAACTGTGCCAGATTTTTCAATTAATAAAAAAAATATTTGGAAACAAATCTGGAAAATCAGTAAATTCCAAATCTGGTAGGAAAAATATTTATTATTTGCAAAAGAAAATCTACAAATTATGAATATCGTACGTTGTTGATAAATTAATGTACACACAAACTTCAAAATATTACAATAGTTAATAGTTCCCAAATAAAAAAAAATTGAGCAGAGTTTCCTCTATTTTCCGATCATTCCAAAACTTGCTAATACAAAACCTGCCAATATAAAACCCGCATGGCCATAAAATATAGCAATAAAATTACAAAAGCCCGCATGGCCATAAAGGTTGACAATAAAACTACTAAAGTATGCACGGTCATAAAAGTAAACAATAAAACTACTAAAGCCGGCACGACCATAACAAAAAAATAGAATCCTGAATATTCACGACACCAGATAAATAATTTCGCCGTAAAAAATCATTGACTTCTTCGTGTGTTCCACATGGATAAAAGTTAGCGATTGAGTGTTATCCTGTAAAAAAAAAATAGGACACAAAAAATATAGGATATTAGTAACCACGTAATTTTAAAAAAAATCATATTCAAGAAAAAAAATTGTATATACAAGTTACAATAATTATTATATTCTCAAAATGTAAGTCTCGTGACTATCAGTTCATATGAATTACATTGGTCCCGTGCGAGGTGTTCATCCCTCTTACGGGGCCGTTTGGGGGCTAATTTGGGGTTTCAACCTTTGACGACTCGTTTTTAAGCCTAAGTTAGATACTTTCAAATTATCGTCATATTCTCAAACCAGAAGACCCATGACTACGCGGTCAGTTCCTATGATCTACGTTGGTCTCGTACGAGGTGTTCATGCCTCTTACGGGGCCATTTGGGGCCTGGTTCGGGGTTTCACCCTTTAACGGCTTATTTTTAAGCCTAATCTAGATATTTTCAAATTATCATCATATTCTCAAACCTAGAGAACAATGACTACGCAATCAATTCCTAAGAGTTACGTTGGTCCCGTGCGAGGTGTTAGTGCCTCTTACTGCGCCGTTTGGAGGCTGATTTGGGTTTTCACCCTTTAACAGCTTGTTTTTGTGCCTAGACTAGATACTTTCAAATTATCATCATATTCTCAATCCGAGAGACCCGTGACTATGCGATCAGTTCCTACGAGTTACATTGGTCCCATACGAGGTGTTAGTACCTCTAACGGGGCCGTTTGGAGACTGATTTAGGTTTTCACTCTTTAACGGCTTATTTTTAAGCCTAATCTAGATACTTTTAAACTATCATCATATTCTCAATCTGGGAGACCCAAGACTACGTGGTTAGTTCCTACAAGTTACATTGGCCCCGTATGAGGTGTTCATGCCTCTTACGGGGCCGTTTGGGGGCTGATTTAGGATTTCACCCTTTAACGACTTGTTTTTAAGCGTAAGTTAAATATTTTTAAATTATCATCATATTCTCAAACTGGGAGACCCGTGGCTACTCGATCTGTTCCTACGAGTTACGTTGGTCCCGTGCGAGGTGTTAGTGCCTCTTACTCGGCCGTTTGGAGGCAAATTTGGGTTTTCACCCTTTGACGGCTTATTTTTGTGCCTATACTAGATACTTTCAAATTATCATAATATTCTCAATCCGGGATATCCGTGACAATGTGATCAATTCCTACGAGTTACATTGGTCGTGTACGAGGTGCTAGTCCCACTTACGGGACTGTTTGGAGGCTGATTTGGGTTTTCACCCTTTAACGGCTTATTTTTAAGCCTAAGCTAGATACTTTCAAATTATCATCATATTCTCAATCTGGGAGACCCGTGACTACGCGGTCAGTTCCTACGTGTTGCATTGGTCCCGTGCGAGGTGTTCATGCCTCTTACGGGGCTGTTTGGGGGGGTTGGTTGGGGTTTTCACCATTTAACGACTTGTTTTTATGCCTAAGCTAGATACTTTCAAATTAACGTCATATTCTCAATCTGTGACACCCGTGACTACGTGGTCAGTTCTTACGAGTTATATTGGTCCCGTGCGAGGTGCTAATGCCTCTTACAGGGACGTTTGGAGGCTGATTTGAGTTTTCACCCTTCAATGGCTTGCTCCTAAGCTAGTAGGTACTTTCAAATTATTGTCATATTTTCAAATCGGGAGACCCGTGACTACGCGGTCAATTTTTACGAGTTACATTGGTCCTGTATGAGGTATTAGTGCCTCTTACGGGGCCATTTGGGACTGGTTTGAGTTTTCATCCTTTGACGACTTGTTTTTAAGCTTAATCTAGATATTTTTAAATTATCGTCATATTTTTAAATCGGGAGACCCGTGACTAAGCAATTAGTTCCTATGAGTTACATTGGTCCCGTACAAGGTGTTCATGCCTCTTACGGGACCATTTGGAAACTGGTTTGGGGTTTCACACTTTAACGGCTTGTTTTTAAGCCTAAGCTTGATATTTTCCAATTATCGTCCTAAATTGGTTTAGAGGGTGATTTGAGTTTTCACCCTTTAACGACTTGCTCCTAAGCTAGGTACTTTCAAATTATCGTTATATTTTCAAACTGGGGCACACGTGACTAAGCGGTCAATTCCTACGAGTTACATTGGTCTCGAACGAGGTGTTAGTGCCTCTTACGGGGCCATTTGGGGCTGGTTTGGATTTTCACCCTTTGACGACTTATTTTTAAGCTTAATCTGGATATTTTCAAATTATCATCATATTTTCAAACCGGGAGACCCGTGACTACGCGGTTAGTTCCTATGAGTTACATTGGTCCCGTACAAGGTGTTTATGCCTCTTACGGGACCGTTTGGAAGCTGGTCTGGTGGTTTCACCCTTTAATGGCATATTTTTAAGCCTAAGTTTGATATTTTCAAATTGTCATCATATTCTCAAACCAAGAGACTCGTGAATACGCGGTCATTTCCTACGTGTTACATTGGTCCCATGTGAGGTGTTGATGCCTCTTACGGGGCCGTTAAGGGCTGATTTGGGGTTTCACCCTTTGATGACTTCTTTTTAAGCTTAATCTAGATATTTTCAAATTATTGTCATATTTTCAACTGGGAGACCCGTGACTACGGGATCAGTTCTTACGAGTTACATTGGTCCCGTGCGAGGTGTCCATGCCTCTTACAGGGCCTTTTCAGGGCTGATTTGGGGTTTCACCCTGTTGCGACTTATTTTTAAGCCTAAGCTAGATACTTTCAAATTATCATCATATTCTCAAATCGAGAGATCCGTGACTATGTGGTCAGTTCCTACGGGTTACATTAGTCTCGTGCGAGGTGTTCATGCCTCTTACGGGGTCATTTGGAGGGTTGGTTTGGATTTTCACCCTTTAACGGCTTATTTTTTCCTAAGCTAGATACTTTCAAATTATCATCATATTCTCAATCTGGGAGACCCGTGACTACGCGGTCAGTTCCTACGAGTTACATTGGTCACGTGCGAGGTGTTCATGCGTCTTACGGGGCCGTTTGGGGGATTGGTTTGGGTTTTCACCCTTTAACGGCTTGTTTTTATGCATAAGCTAGATACTTTCAAATTATCATGATACTTTTAATCCGGGACTATGTGGTCAGTTCCTACGAGTTACATTGGTCACATGCGAGGTGTTCATGCCTCTTACGAGGCCGTTTGGAGGGCTGATTTGGGTTTTCACCCTTTAACGGCTTGTTTTTAAGCCTAATGTAGATATTTTTAAATTATTATCATTTTCTCAAATCGGGAGACCCGTGACTACGCGGTCAATTCTTACTAGTTACATTGGTCCCGTACGAGGTGTTAGTGCCTCTTATGGGGCCATTTGGACGCTGATTTGGGTTTTCATCCTTTAACGACTTATTTTTAAGCCTAAGCTAGATATTTTCAAATCATCACCATATTCTCAGACCGGGAGACCTCGTGACTACGCGATCATTTCCTACGTGTTACCTTGATTTTGATCTTAACCATTGATTATATTAAAATATGTGGTTTCTTAAAAATCCTGACTTTTAAATAACTATCTCTTGAAAAGAGTAATGAGAAAAGATATTTGAAAAAACACATCATAGATATTGTCTATAAAGGGAAGAACTAAATAAAGGCATGCCTTACCCAATCAAGAAGATACACAAACTCCTCTTTTGGCATGTGGTTCGTGTTGCTTTTTCCACCAACAATCTTTAATGAACAATTCCAAATCTGTAAACATCTGCTTTGTCTGTCAAGTTACCTCTCATTGCATAATCTTGTGCCATATATCCTCTGGAAAAGTAAAATTGCACAAAGTAATGCACCAGTAAGTATAACAAACATAATAATGAACATTTATGACATATAAAGATTGCAATGTTTTCTCTACACTTTTTTCTATGAAACTTCTAATGTATTTTGTTGATATTTCTACAACCGTTGTTTGTCAAACTTGTATTTAGCTTTTGGTTTTCTGTAATTTTCAAATTTGTAAATGTTTTTTTTGTAACTTCCAGACTTTTTAAAATATATGGTAACTTGAAGTTCTAGAGGCACAAACAGCTATGTTTTTCACCCATTACAAACATCAAATTCAACTTGAAAACAAATTCCTAACAGAGATAGAAATAAAATACAAACGTAACTTTTATTGATCTGCCCATAATATATCGAACCAAAATTCAGGAATCTGCAAATACAGGAGAAAAAAAAGTTAGGCTTTAACTTACACATATTCTACTCACAATACTAAGATAAACTAGAAAACATTCAGTCGTGATAGAACAAGCCAACCTCCAAAGTCCAAAAAAATCTACCAAAGTCCCAAAAAAGTTATGCCACTGAACAATAAAAAAATAGCAAAAGTCCAAAAAAACTTTATGGACATGCCTAAGTCTAATTCTGGCCAATATCAAGGTACCCAAGTCTAAAAACCATGGCATCAATAAAGTGGTTGCTAAATAAGTATATATCGCTGAAAAAATAGAGTAAAAATAAGCATATTTCCCTGGAAAATAGTTATATTCTGGCCACCAACATTTAAACACAAAAAAGAGTAAAAATAAGTATATTTCCCTGGAAAAATATCTGAAACCAATCAAACACGCCCTATGAGACAAGAGAAGTAAATCCTGATGAAAAATAACTGTGTACATTAACAATTAAGAAAGTATGGTTTTATGTCACCGGACTGAACAATCAATGCAGACTCTGCATGATTTATGTAATTCCAATCATCTTGTTGATGGTACAAAGGATTAAAAATTATAAATAATAAAAAAAGTAACATGTGAAAAGATACCTCTATTTTTTACATACACCCTGCACTTTCTTAATTTTGTCATTATTTTCAGTAATTAGATGTCTCAATGTTCTATTATCCAACCAAGATTAACTCAACATCCAATTGCATGAAGGTTTGAACAATTGCATATTTAAGTCTGACATGTATAAAAAGATCATCGTCAATCAGAACAATCTGCATTAAAAATGAACGCTTGCTTAGAAGTAAAACATAACAAAACATCAATCTGAACATAACATTAAAAATAGGGAAGAGATAAAGAGATATACCTCTGTTCAAGATTGTCGAAGCTCGCGCCAAAAGAATCAGAGAGATCAATGGGAACAATGGTGTGGTCGGAGCTATAAAGATCTTTTCTGGTAACATCTAGGGTTTGGTTGCTTATGAACTTAGCTCGTAAATGAAATTCGACGGAGCAGAACTCGCATTGGTGTGGCTGGGTAGACAGTAGGTCACCGCTGAGAGAGAGGGTGCGTGGAGGTGGGGTGCCAGATGGTCATCGAGAGGGAGGGGGCAGGCAACGGGTCTCGTACGGAGAAGGGGGAGAGAGAAAAAGTGTTGATAGGGTTTGTGAATTGGGAATGAAATTTGACTTGGCTTGACTTAATGAAGCGTGTCATGATTTGGCACGGTTTAAAACCGTGCCTGATTTTGGCGCGGTTTTAAAGCGTGCTAAATGAGGCATAAACTGTGCCAGAATTTGGCACGATTTAGAACGGTGCCAGATTTTCCTTGTGCAAGCGTGCCAGATTGGTGTTTTTGGTGTAGTGTTGTGGCACAAGTTTTAAATGAAAAATTAAATTTAACTAGATGGTTACATAATCTTATAAAGAGGAAGAAATTACCAATTAACTAGATGGTCGATTATTAATGTGTGATTATTTATGAGAAATCGGTTGGGATATCTTAGGTAATTATAGAGTAATTACATATACATATTATATGAGAATAATATGTACTTATATTTATATGCTTGGACATACCTATGTTCATCGAGGTCCTATCGCTTGGGATTATGCACGTTCGGAATTGTAGCACACGTCGACACAAGTGGGCTAGACGTTGTGTACGTCATTATTATGGGTACTAAGTAGCTGCACCACTTACCAGAGGTAGGTGTAGATGTTAGGATCATTTTTCACCGCTGAGTATAGGCCGTGAACTCGTGTACTATATAGGGACCGCCCCACTTATGTGTGGTTTATGATGTTTGTTTGGATAGAGGATTCCTTCGGACTTACTGATATAGCATGAACAAGACACCACTGGTAGATGCCTTTGAGTGTCACACACACACACAGACATATATATATATATACACATACACACACACACACATGAATTAAACGAGATTAATTAAGTTGTCTAAGAATGTAGACAGTAAATTACAGACCTCATACGACGTAGTTTGCATAATAGATATTTATGGCGCTTTTACGAATTATATGAGACTGGGATACCTTGAGCCAAGGATAACATGAATGTAGATGATTAAGTTTCAGTATGTTGATTATATTTAATGCATCTGATATTAAATTGGTACAGTTATCATTTATTATTTAGGGACTTGTTCGAATACGGGAAATATCACTCTTAGATTAGGGGTGATAGACTTATCGTATGTGAGCGACGATGGGGATACTTATTTTGAATTGTATTATTGCACTTTAATTAAATAAGTTAATTATTTCAACTCTAGGGTGCTGACCCAATTTATAAATGTTTTATCCCCCACATGCTCCTAGACAAGGATAGCAGGACTATTGATGGATCAGCCTTGCAGTTTCCTTTTGCTTATAAGATTTTCTAGATTTATTGATTCTAATTTAGGTGCTACTCCACTTCAGACTATTTATTTTTGGATTACTATATGGGCATAAGCCCAGAGTCTATTTGTTTTTAGTTGTTTTGAGACTTTGTTGATTATATTGGATTTCAATTACACTTGGCTCATATTAGATTTTATCATCGTTTTGGATACTAATTTAAATTCAATTACGACTTATAAATAAATAAATATATATATATATATATATATATATATATATGTGTGTGTGTGTGTGTGTGTGTGTGTGTGTGTGTGTGTATTATATGGTTTGATGCTGAGAATGGTATCAATTGATAAATAAACCCCATCTTTGGCGTATCGTGTTTGGCCAACCTTTACATGAGAAAATGGGGGTTATTACAAAAGATTCATTGCGTTTGAACGAAACTCCAAGTTGTTCAAACGAGTATGGAAACCTCGTTTGAGTGAACAACAAAGTCGTTTGAACAAAACCACGAATCTCGTTTGGACAAGTATTGAACGAGCTTCCCACGAAAACAGTCTGCAAAGCATAAGCATTTTACTTGAAGGTCGATTGAAGCTCATTAAAACAAAACGTCTGAACTCGTTTGAACGAAACATGAACCTGATATAACAAAATAATAGAATTCGTTTGAATGCATGTAATTTGTTTGAACGAATTTAAAAATAAAAAATATTTTTATTTAAAAAATATTTTTAAAAATGGTCTCAATAAATGTTTAAAATAAAAAACACCCAAAACGAAATTAAGGGATCAACATAAATACACCATCCATACCTCTGTATAGATCCCATGGATGAAGACAAAACTCGACACGAAACTTAATGTTGCTTTAACTCGGCCGCTCTGATCTTCGATGTGCATTATAAGCTTGAAGGACAAAGTGAACTCAAATCCTAACCTATGACTTAAATAATTTTGTCCAAATATAATAAGGCCAATATTATAAATTGATAGTTTTTGTGTATATAGAGGAACTATCCAAATTTAAAATTATTACCAAAATGAAGGTAATGCTTACTGTTAATTCAAATTCAGGAAAAAGTTAATCCTAATGTCTAAATGACAAAATAATGATTTACAAGTTGATTTAACTTCGCAGTATATGTTCATTAGGCATATAAGATAAATCAAAATATTAAATATTAAATCATTCACATGGGATAAGGATTTATATGAGTAAAAAAGGCTTATGGGAAAAATCTCGAGCCAAACCTATACCTCCCACTAAACAGGTAAATATTTACAAAAGGGATAATTAAACCTCTCCTACACTCAATAATACATAACCTCCATATGACACTTTTTCCACTACCTAATTAGAATATCAAGCATGGATCGATCTCAGACCACTCGTTGCATCACAGGTGTCAACTTCCATTGATAATGTTGCATTTGCTCTAAAACAAGTTTATTCGTTTAAAGTTCGAAGAGGGAATATTCTTCTTTTAATAGTATTGAAGAAAAACTTTTGTGTTCCAAAATGGAACAAGCGAATAGCCTCCAATGTATATCTAACTTCCTAGGATATGAAAGTCCTAAAGGTTGAGGTAAGTTTAAGGGAGTTTGGCTAATCAAAATCCATAAATTATTTTTGAGATATAAAAAATTATTTAAAGTTTATCAAAAAAAAATTGCAAAATGTTTGTTCAAATCAAACTCTAAACTTAGAATGATATTAATAGATATATTGAAAAATACACTTAAGTTTTTTGCTCTTAAGAAAATCTGATGTCTTTATCTTGATAAAAAATGAAAACCTTTCTAAAATTCTTAATCTTATTTTGTGAATGAGAAGAGAGTGAGTTAAATAGGAGTTTTGGTTTTCAAATATATGGACACAAACTTTCAAACCTTCTAATTAATTTTCAACCATAGAAAAATAGGTTTATTCTCCAAGGTAACAAAAGATATAGCTGAAAAAGATAATCTCACATTTTACAATGCAATCTTTTAGTCAGATCCAGATCTAACGCTTCTCGTAATAATGTCGTTGCAGCGGGACAATGCATCGCTGCGGCGAACCTGAGGCGATCTAGGTCCCGCCAAAAAGCGGGAAAAATTAGATGTGGAAAAGGATACCAACGATAGACTTTCGCTACAACGAGACAAGTCATTGCGGTGAGACTGGGCGAGGAAGGTCGCACCTTTGTTCAGATATTTTGGTCTTGAACAAAAGGCGCCAAAGATGAGCTTTCGTTGTAGCGAGACATAGCGTCGCGACAATGAAACTGCAGTGATGCAGGTCGGGCCCTTCTCCAGAAAATCTGAACTAGTATTTTGCCTTCAAGGGTTTTGAAAATATTTTGACAAAACACTCTAAGTATGTTTGTTCTCAACCAAGAACACTCATACTTAAAATACACACATAAGAATTCATTTTTTGTAACATAGTTTTCTATAAGAAAAGTATATTACATAGTGTGTTTGTTTAAAATAATCCAAACAACTCACACACAAGTTTTAACACATTTTCCAATCTAAAAAAATCTTAATTTTAGTTACGTCAAAACAAGAGTGGTGAAACTAATTCATTCTAAGTCCTTTACCTTATCCTAAAGTAGCAATGTAATTGGTCATGGCATGAGGTAGCTTTTTGAATGAAGACGAAGAAGTTCGGTCTTGAGATCTTAATCATGAAGCTACCTGGGATAACTTAGACAATGACTCAGATATTTTTTGGAACAATATAAGACAATCTAATCATATTGGAGATTTTTAGCATACATGTGCTCGTATAATCTCCCATTTTGTATATTTCGTTACAAAACATATAAACAAAAGAATACAAATAAATGGATTAAATCTATCACATATTACACGACTCGTTCGACCAAAGGCATTACAAGAATATACATAACACAACCATTTGTAACTTTTACAGTTTGTTTTCCTGTCAATACACTAGCAAAGACATCAAGATACCAATGCAGAAATATTGATAAGATAACAAGAGTAATAAGATCAATATAATATATAATCAAAGTAAGCATAGTTCATCAAATTATAGAGAATCGTATATAAAGTTTAACTAATATCTCAATATTTTAGTATTTATATTAATCTCGTATTTGCTATATCTTTTATGAAATCCATTCTACATAAACTATATCATAATATTATAATAATATTTTCTCTTGATCATCCTATCTCTCCCTTAGGGAATATTCTACCCTTGAGTTAAGTCTCTCACCTCATGAAATTATTTCAAGGAACATTCCTATAGTAAGGAGTCTTATAGTCGACATTCCTTTAATAAGAAGGAGAATCATTCTACCCCTTTTTGTCATGGAATGGAAAGAGGCCAGGACAATATAATCAAGAACTAGCATTATTAAGATTACAATACAAAAGTCTTATAAAAGTGATTTTATAATAAATAATTTAAGGAATAAAATTAATGTATTATTTTCTAATTGGGATTAAAGTTAATCTATGACATGATTAAATAAATATGTGGTAACAATATATATAAGGCGTCAAAGATAACATAGTAAAAATCTTGGCTAAATATATATGATGCCACAATTTCATTACTATATTTATCTCAAAAAATTATTTCTAATATAGCTCTAGCATTCATCTAATATGATAAATGTTCCATCTTTATTCCTTATAACCAATTTACTTTGGTTTTGGTTCTTATATTTCTTGACCACTTTATCTGCAGGCAATGTGGTAAAGAAATACAAGAACGCAAAATCAAAAGAAACGCAGTTATATGAAATGACTACATAACACAAGTCTTAAGATACGAAGAACATTCTAAGTGAGCATAATAAGCACATTGAGTAATCATGAGATATTAATCGTATGATATAAGTATCAACATATATATAAATATCAGGTGGGATTTATGAGTATAGAATGTACAGAAAGTTGGTAGCGACGTATTCACATGGAAATTCTAAAACTCATGATATGTAAACATTATTTATAGACACCTAAATATATTGTAAGGTAATTATCTAAGAAATATGTTCACAAAATCCAATGATGAAGCATGGATAATAACATGGGTACCAACCACCTAGGATATAAGGTATACTAAGGGATGTGTAATTCAAATATAGCATCCTATCATATATGATCAACATACGCAATGATAAGAAAATAACATTTGAATAATGTAGCGTGTTTACCTTAATGCAATAACTAAGATATCAACATACATAGAATTTTTTTTTCAAATATCAAAGTCAAAGTCAACACAATCTACACTAGAACATGAATAAGCAACATCAAGTCTAAAGTCAAGCAATGACTATAATCCTGCAAATATATATCAATAAAATTTTATCACTTAACAAAGGTGATATCCCAAATCATGCATTTTCAAATAAATATTTTAAAGGACTTTGCAAGTTATACTACATGGAAAAGGAGAATAATATGCGAGGAAAGTAATGAAAATCGATTTTTTAGCGTCTTATCTTAAATAAAGGGTTTTACATGGCATAAACAACATTTATACAATAAGATAAAAACACCAAGCCCCATTTTTTATAAGTAATAAAAATACAGCCATTATTATCCTACTCACCAAAGTTAGAGAGTTATGACTAATGTTCATAATTAATAAAATACTATCTATAAAAGGCTAATAACATGATGAGAGCTTTAACTAAGAACATAAGATAACTAAATAAAAATGAAATGAACACCATTGAGAGAAATGTTCAAGCTCAAGTTCAATTAAGATAATGAATCATAAAATAAATACTGCGAAGCTTCGACTCAAGTAAAATCTCCAACACCCTATTTAAAATAATTTTCTGATACCATTTTCCCCTCAAATTAGTAATTTTGGTTCAAACCTTTTTGTCTCGTATCTTTGGTGTTACCCAATTTTAGATAGATGAAAATATTTGAGACATTGCTAAGTTCAAATTATTTTGGATACGACGATTTTCACTTGTTCATTACTAAGATGGGATATTATTTCTAATTTTGAAGGTAGCATCATCCAATCAAAGTTATAGCCCTAACCACATAAAGGGGCATAAACTCAATGTGTAGTATGGTGTAAAGTGTAACAAGATATGATCATGTATTCTCAAAGTATAAGATTTTTTAAAGTTTATAAGACTAAAAGAGAAAATAAAATTCAACTCATGACGCACATGTCATGTTCTCAAACAAACGAAAAAATGATCAAATAAACCACTTTGATATATGCAAATATATCATGAAGTATATCATCTAAAAGTAAAAAACGTGATTGTACCTAAAACATCTCTTTAAAAAAATTTCATTGAAAGATATGTACAACCACAAAAGAGCATGATATAGGATTAAAAGATATACATAAAGCACATAATTCTAAACATGCTCCAACAAGCTTAAATCACAAAAAATAACCAAGGCAATCATAAGATAATCAATTTAGAGAGAAAAAAATATTAAGGTTAAGAGAGCATATAAAATCTAAGTATAAGACTAAGTAAAATCAAGATTACAAACAAGTACAAAAAATATATCCGAGGTAAAGTGAGAATACTTTTATTATGCATAGAACATAACATATTTGGATCAAATAAAAGATCAACTATATGTGACAATCCTGAGAATATCTTTGGAAATCCAAAACAAGGTATTCTAAAAAAACAAAGTCTTTTCATTTTTTTCAAGAATAAATCAAGATCAAATCAAGATGACCCCAAAAAATTACATAAGAGTTATCGAGAATGATAAGCATTAAAATATAAACTCACATATAAAACAAAAGTAAGCAGGATATAATAATATATATGAAGTGAAATACACATAAGGCAGTGATAAAAAATAAACAACCTCTAGCTTTTAGACCTGGAAGGATTCAATTTTGGAATCCTTTTGATTTCAACTTTGGATTTATCTGAAATGTTCTTCCTAACCCATGTATGACTCACACGATGAGCCTTGGGTCCGAATGGGGTATTAGGTACATTTTCCTCTCCTTTGTCTTTCTTTCCTTTACCCACATGATTAACAAAGTTTTGAATCTTTTTATCCTAAATTTGTCTTTTAATGGGCTTAGGTGAAAATTTCCAAGAATCATAAACATTTTAACCCTTGTTGTTCCCCACGAATTTTTTACCACTCTTATCATGGTTCAAATGTAAGCTTGGCTTGAGTAAAGAGCAAAACTTCCTTAAATTACTAACTTTTTTATAATGATCACATTTAAATGATTTTGGTTTAGTCATTTGGGTTTTAGGCTTAGGAACAACCTTGTAACAAAAATCTTTAGTTTGACCTTTATTATGTCAGTGAGAACAAACAAAGTTTTTATTAGATCTTTTATGGTGAGGCCCATGATTTTTAGCGTCAAACTTTGGAGGACAAGTTTATCTTTCTTTTCAAAAATATTTACAAAATTTTCCTTTCTATCTCGAGTCTTAAAAGGAAGTTTTTCGATGTTTGTTATCTCATTTTGAGAAGAAGCCTTTACAAAAATTGTTTCACTAGTGGAAGTCATAACATTGGACTTGTCAAAACCTAACTACCTTTTATCAAAACCTTTTTGGCTTGGCACCAAAATAATTTTCCCAAGTTTTTGTGAACTTGTCACAAGGTTAACTTTCACCTTTTTGACTAAGCTCAAATCGTTTTGAAGACTTCTAATTTTCTTTTCCTAAACGATTTTGGACTTTTTACATAAATAAAGATCCATTTTTAATTTTTCAAGATATGTACAAAATACTTTTCTCTCTTCTTCAAAATTGATTAAATTTTCATCCTCTTATTTTAAAGTAATGCCCTTATCTTTTAACTCATCCAAAAAGTCTAAAAGATCCGAAAAATGATATTTTTACTTTTAAGTTTTTCAAAGAGGATAGGTCCATGAATTTTTAAAGCACATAAAAATTCATTTTCATTGTTCACAATTGTTAGTTTGTTTAAAAACTCTAGTTTTTCTTGTTTAAGAGTTTGGTCCTTTTTCTGAAGAGCTCCATTTTTTTCTACTAAAACTTTTATTGAACTACAATCAATAACTGGAGACTCTTCCTTTAATAACCTAATCTTCTCACTTAAGTGAGTACTGTTAACTTGAAGTTGATAAAGTATAGATGCCTTAAGTTATAACGTATTATTCTCTTTTTTATATTCTTTGACTTTGGAGGACAATAAGGTATTCTCTTTAAAAAGTTTCAAAGACTCTTCATATAATTTATCGTATATCATCAAGAGTTAGGAAATCAAAATCTTCAATATCATTATCACTTGATTCATATTCATTTATGGGTGAGGAACAATAAGTCAAGTTGGGTGGAGAATAAAATTCAGAGAGTAACATATCATACGTGCCACAAGGTGAATCCTCAAATATAACAAATAAACAATTTATTGCTATACGCACAAGATCTACCTTTAAGTGAGTAAACCTAACAAAGATGAGGTATACCTATGACAACAAATGATAGTTTATATGTATAGAAAGGGACTGCCCAAATAAAAAATAATTACCGAAATGAAGGTAATTTTTTCTTTTAATCTAAATTTACAAGTTAATTTAAATTAGCAATATATATTCGTGAAGCATATAAGATAAATCAAAATACGAAATAGTAAATCATATAATTGAGACTATGATTTATACGAGGGAAAAATCCTTGCAGAAAACCTCGGATCAAACCAACACATTCCACTAAACAAGTAAATATTTACAAAAGGAAAAATGACTTACAAATTTGAACCTCTCCTGGGCTCAATAACGCATAGCCTCCACAAGACAATATTTTGACCTCCTAGCTAAAAGAGCAAGCATAAATCACTCTTCGACCACTTGCTATATTGCATGTGTTAACTTTCATTGATAATGTTATGTTTGCACCAAAACAAGTTTCTCTATTTAAAGTTAGAAGAGATAACTTTCTTCTTTTTAAAGTTTTGAAGAAATACTTTTGTGTTCCAAAATGGAACAAGTGAAAAGCCTCCAAAGTATATCGAACTTCCTAGGATGTGATAGTCCTAAAAATTAAGGTAAGTTTAAGGTTGTTTGGCTAACCAAAGCTCACAAAGTATTTTTGAGTTATAAAAAATTGTTTAAAGATTATCAAGAGCAAGTTTTTAAAAATGTTTGTTCAAGACTTGAGAGAAGTAATCAAACTTTGAAAACTTTAAACTTTGAATAATATCAATGGATATCTTGAAAAATACAAAGAAGGTTTATGCTCTTAATAAAATTTTATTTCTTTAGTTTAATAAACAATGAAAACCTTTCTAAAATTCTTAACCTTATTTTATGAATGAGGAGTGAGTGAGTTAAATTGGAGTTTGGTTTTCAAATATGTGGACACACACTTTCAAACCTTCTAACCCATTATCAACCACACAAAAATAGATTGCTTCTTAATGGAAACAAAAGATATGGCAGAGAAAATAATCTCACGTTTTGTAATGCAATCTTTTAGTCATATTCACTTTCTGCGACAGATCTGACGCTTGTCACAACAGTGTCACTGCGGTGGGACAATGCATCGCTACGACGAATTTGATGCGATCTAGGTCGTGCCAAGAAGTGTGGAAAATTAAACATGAAAAAGAATACCAACGATGGACTTTCGCTGAAGTGAGATAAGTTGATGTGGCGAGACTAGGCGAGGCATGTCTCACCTTTGTTCAAAGAATTTTTGTATTGAACAAAAGGCACTGTTGATGTAAAAAATTAGATCACTCTAATAATTCAATCATAAATAAATATATGAAATAAATAATTTTAAAGTGGTTCAGCCTTATAAGAATGACCTACGTCCACTGCTGTTTTATTGCTGAGTGTTTGGGAATTCTCGATTACAAGTTATCTCAAGAAATTCCGGTCTGGGGGTCCTCTTACAATGAGGATTGTACAATGTATTTATAGCCCTGAGGCTGTAATGTGAAAGGGTACTACATTAAATGATATACATATGAAAGGGTAATACATTTAATGCCCTCTTTGCGTGCGCGTCCAAATGATAAGCATTTAATGAGCATTTAAACTGTTGGTATCCTGCTTCGAGGTGCAGCTCGGAGCGCCATGAGTTGCTCGGACCGCCTAAGCTTCTCGGTATTTAAGAGTTCTTCGGAGAGGCATTGTTCCTCGGAGCTTGTGAGTTCCTCGAGAACTAGTCTTCCTCGTTGTAGCCTTGTTCCTCGGAGCAAGTGGGTTCCTCGAAAGTGTTTGCTGTTTCCATGTAGATAGCCACGTGTCTTCATATGATTGGTCCATGTCAGCAGATTAATTTTGGTATCAACAGAAGCCCCCAATGTTTCATAGTTCGAAATTTGAGGAGTATGGAACATTCTTTCTCGGATTATGGTAGCTTTAAATAGTCTTCCTGATTTTTAGGAGCGTTTCCCTTGTATTTATTTCTCCTTCCCAATTCGTAGAATCATGCTTTTTTGGACTTTTTTATGTGCTTCGATTCCCATGTTACTTTTCGTCTTCTTAGCCGCTGTTGTTCGCTTCGATTCCCGTGTCACTTTTCTTCTTTTTATCCGTTGTTGCCGCTTTGATTCCCGCGCTACTTTTAATCTTTTTAGCCGCCGGTAACGTAATCATCCTTTTTTGTAATCATTACTTCACCATTTCCCAAGGCAAGGTATTTAAACTTCACAGACGCTCCCATCGTCTTCTACCTTTCCAAATTTTCGTCTTTTGAGTTTTACGTCATCTCTTCCTACTCTCTTGTGCGTTCATCTTTTCCGTCGTTCATTGTCAGCAGATCCATTCTTTTCCTGTAAGATCTTCTTCCTTTATCTTTATTTCTTTATTCACCATGGTTTACCCTGTTGAGTCTCTTAAGAAATTTCGTTCTGATTTCTCCATTCCCTCTTAGGTTGTCTTGGAAGAGCTTTCTGAGCCTTCTAATTACTTCCATTTGGCTGAGGGACATTGGTTCCCCCGTCTCTTTTTTGCTGAGTGTGGATTTTCTTTTCCACCAAATTCCTTGTGTCTAGAATTCTGTCAGTATTTTGACGTTGTTCCTGCACGAATAGCCCCCAACACATGGAGAATAGTTAATGGGGTGCATAGGTTAAATCAAGTGCATGGAACTCGTATAGGAATTCAAGAAATCATGTACTGCTATAGATGGACAGTCAATGAAAATATTTATTATTTAAAAACTAGATTTTTAAACAGAGCCTTAGTAGTTAATCTCCCTGATGCCAATAGGGATTATTTTGAACATTGGGTTGTCATAAAAAATTGGCAACACCCTCCATTGACTGGAGATGAGGTTTACCAGGGTCCCAGATGCCCTCCTTATGGCAATGGGATAGGTTATTTTTATTTCATTTTATTTTGAAATTATGCTTCTTTTGTGTTTGATAAAATATGCCACTGATAACAATGTTTATGTATTTGCAGTTGATAGCAAGAGAAAGTGCCCCAAAGAGGCAGATGTCAATATAAGGCATTTAAAACTTATCTGGAGTCTGCATCAAAGTGTTGCCGACGAGCACATTAGATCATCTTCGTATTTGCTCCAGTAAAAGAGCTACACCACTTCCTTCACTGCTCGTCCAGTGATTAGTGAATCAGAGACAGTTCCAGCTTCCACAAGCTCATCGCCTGAATCCCATATTCCTTTAAGTGAAAGGATGAAGAAAAGAAGAACTCCTGCTCTGTTTGAGAAAACGGCCTCCGGTTTTGGGGAGTTAAAAAGGATTAGGATTGATGTCCCAAAGGAGGGGATAAAGAAGACTGATGCAGCTCCTCCAGCTGCTCCTGCTAAAGTCGTCGAGAAGCCCGCAGTGGTTCCGAGCAGGTCTGCTGCTCCTGGAGAGGTGATTGTGATATCACCGACCAAGGGTTCTTCCTTGGTTGAATCTGTACCTGTTCCCTCGAGGAGGCTGAAGAAAAGTTCCTCGGTCAATTTGGCTGACACCACTACTCAGCCCCCAGCTGCTGGGACTGTAGTTCCCACTTCTGTTCCTCCGAGCTCTGCCATGAGCTCGGTGAAGTCTCGGACCATTCCCGAGGTCCAAGGTAATGAAGATAATCTTACTCGGGACATGGTTACTTCTTTGGCTGCTCGTCATCTTGCTTCAGTAAGTCTCTTTACTTTGAACTTTTCATATTTTCTTTGTCATTTCTTGTTTCTAACTTGCTTTCTTTTTCTGTTCATAGTTGACGAGCTGCTTTAACATAATCCTGAAGAAGGATGAGGCAATTAAAGCTTCATGCTCCTCGTCGAGCGTGGAGGGAGCTTTGGAGGAAGCTAAAAAATCTCTGGCGAATTCTCGCCAGACATATGCCACTGATAAGGCTGTCTGGGAGAAGAAGCTTGCCTCCACCAAGCAGGATAAAGCTCAAGCTGTTGAAGCCTCCAAAGAGTTGGAGAAGAAAAATAATGCCTTGGAGAAGGCAAATAAAGAGCTCTAAGAGAAGCTCAAAGCTGCTGGAGAGCTGGAAAATAAACTCAAGGCTGCTGAGGAGAGGTTGGGCCAGCTTCAGGAAGTAGGTAGGCAGAAGGAGGAGGAAGAAAATAAATTGAAGGATGCTGAGAACCTGCTGTCCGAGAAGCTTGCCTTGGAGAAGACCAAGAGGAAAGCTATTGTGAAGAAGTCCTTCAGCTCTGGCTGGGACAAGTGGTGGAACAAGGGGTGTGCTGCCATGGTATCTCAAGTGGACTATGGCAGTCTAAAGTATTTTAGGGATGGATGGGTTGCTGCCCTTCAGGAAATAAAGGTCGACGAATCATTCGAGCTCTTCCAGCGACATATCCATGGTCCACCTCCTACTCTAGAAGAATTAGAAGAGGACGAAGCTACCTCTGAGGAGTCTTCAATGGTGATGGGAGATCACCCCCAACCATCCAATATGTTGCCGAGCAAGTTGTTTCTTCTTCCGAGCAACAGCTGGTGCTTTCCGAACAACCCACAGTTCCCTCCGAGCAACCTGCTTCCTCTTCCCAACCTCCCGAGAAGGTTTTGGGAGATAAGGAAAAGGTGTAGTGTTGTTCAGGCTTATCTTTATATTTTTTTCTTTTGTCAAATGTAATCCAGAACTTGTAACTCTGAATTATATGATCTAATAAAACTTAAATTTTCTTGCATATTGTTGTCTATCTTTCATTCATACTCTGCTCATTCTTCTTATTGATGATTGCTTTTCTTTCTCTGCTAGTTTCTGGCCAGGATGGATCTGCTATCTGCCCATGATACAAAGTTGCTACAACAGTGCAATGAGTACTTTGAGGCTGGTCACACAGACTTGAGTGTTGCACAAGTTGCCGACATCCTTGGTCATGATGCTTCAGAACAGGCTGTTGAAGCATATCAGTACCTGAAGTGTCTACTTGACCGAGCAGTGGCCAATAATGTGGCTTACTATAAAATGATCGAGGATCTCCAGTGTACCCTCGAAGACCTTCAGAATCAATATAAGGAATCAACTGCCCTGTTGCATGAGGGGTACGAAAAGAAGTACAAGCTGATCATGGCTGACAAGGGCTACGATAAGCTTTTTGCTGGGTATGATCTAAGGGAGAGAACTTTGAAGGGTGAGGTCGAGGAATGCAGACAGATTGCTGAGTTGCTGGAAAAGGAAAACAACAATTTGCAGAAAGAGTTATCACAGTTAAAGTCTGCAGCCTCTTCTTCAACAGCCCTAATCCCAGTGACTGACGAGCGATTTTCATTCTTAGAAGTTGAGAATGCCAAGTTGAGGGAAGAATTGGACGCCTTGAAGAGGTCGGGTCCTTCCACATCTTCTCGTGGTCGAGCAAGAGCTCCTTGGGGATGAGGAATAGCAGCTCGGGTCCTTGTCGAGGAACAAAGAACTCAGTCTGCATTAGAGAACCAAGCTTTCCAATTAATGGCGAAGAACCAGGCTTTGTCTGATATGTCAAAGAAAATTAGGGACTTGGAAAAACATCTCTCTGCGCAGAAGTCAGTCTTGGAGAATAAGGAGATTTTCATCAAGAGTCTCCACGAGCAGCTAGAGAGGCTAACATATACTTTCCACAAACAGCCCAGGGAGTTCTGGATGGCTGGATACAACGAAGCACTATTCCACCTGGACGATCGTATCCAGAATGCCAACAATGAGGGCTACAAGCAAGGCTGGATAAATGCCTTAGGTGTGTTAAAGCTCGAACAAGGCCATTATCTGTGGGACTACCATGATCCCGGGTTGCTCGACTTGCCTGTGCCACCATACAATTTGGAGATGGATTGGATCCCTGCTAGGGCCATTCCTCGGAGCTTAATTTCAAAGTACCTCGGTGACTACAATCTTCACTCTCAAGTCGAGGTATCTCGTCCCGAGCATCTTTTAGATCGACCATCCGTGATGAATACAAGGATGTTCAAAGATCTTAATTTCATCAATTCTCCTCTATCTTTAAATGATCCGCCTGCTGGCGAGGAACCTGTGTTAAGTGCAGAGGGGAAGAGACCAGTAGAATAGGAATTTTTTGATGTAATAGTTAGTATACATTTCAATATCAATGTACTTGTAATTTATTTTGAATTCAATGAAAGATTTTCATTTTTGTTTGCAAATCTTGGTTGCTACTGTCTTGTAATTATCAAACATTTTATATTTATGCATATCTGTTAAAAAGATAGCAATATTGTGTTGTTTGTCGACCAACTCATTAAAAAGTTATAAGTATCAATAATGTTGCTCGATCACTTAATAATAAAGTAATGAGTATAAAAATGTTTATTAAAAATTTTCCAACCGACTAAGGTTGTTAACTTATGCTTATCGACCAACTACAGTTAGTGGGTTTTTATCCCCGACCAGCCATACTTGGTAGATTTTTCTCTTAAATGTTTCCGATCAACCAAGGTCGGTAAATGTTCATTGTCGACCAACTACGATTAGTGGGTTTTTATCCCCGACTAGCCATACTTGGTAGATTTTTATCTTTTTCATAAAATGCGTCCGACCAACCAAGGTCGATAAATTCTACTTGTCGACCAACTACAGTTAGTGGGTTTTTATCCCCGACCAACCATAGTTAGCAACTTTTGCATTTTCTGGAATAATCTTACCTCCCGACCAACATAAGTTGGCATTTTCGAGATTGTACGTACCTTCCGACCAACACAAGTTGGCATTTGAGAGCTTATTTTGTTTCCTAGCCAAACATGTTGGCATTTTTAGGAATATTTCGTTTCCTAGCCAAACAGGTTGGCATTTTTAGGAATATTTCGTTTCCTAGCCAAACAGGTTGGCATTTTTAGGAATATTTTGTTTCCTAACCAACCGAGGTTGGCATTTTTAGGAATATTTTGTTTCCTAACCAATCGAAGTTGGCATTTTTAGATTTTTAGGAATATTTTGTTTCCTAACCAACCGAAGATGGCATTTTTAGGAATATCTTGCTGAGCAGCTTGAGCTTTGCCGAGTAGTGTGTAGCACTAGTATTCCCCGAAAAATTCTCAATAAAAAGGAGAGACTTTGGCAGAATATCTTCGTTTTATTCATACTGATGGAACTGTGTTACATATACATCATAGATAATACTTGCGCAGGTGCTTTGCGTTCCATGCATTCTTAAACTGCTCGCCTTATAAAGTTTCTATTCGACAAGTTCTTGGTCGAACAACTTCTGTAACTCGGTATGGTCCATGCCAGTTTGCTTTCAGCTTATTGTGTTTTTGAATTACTTTCTTCATCACATAGTCTCCTTCTTTCAGGTCGCACTTCTTCACCCTCTTGTTGTAGAATAAAGTTGTTCGCTACTGGTAAGCAGCATTTCTAATGGCTGCTTCTTCTCTAACCTCCTCGAGCATGTTTAAATCTAGTCTTCTCATTAAGTAGTTGACAGGGGAATTGAAATTCAGTACCCTGTGTGTTGGGAGGCCCAACTCGGCAGGTATGACAGCTTCACTTCCAAATGCCAGCATGTATGGTGATTCTCCAGTTGCTACTCGGGGAGTTGTTCGATAAGCCCAAAGTACTGATTGTAGCTCGTTGATCCAGTTTGCTTTTGCATCATCCAATCGTTTTTTCAACCCGTTCAACAACGTTCTGTTTGTCACTTCAGTTTGTCCATTGCTTTGAGGATGGCCTAGTGCTGAATGAACCTTCAAAATGTTTGACTGATGACAATAGGCGGCAAACTCCTCGTTATTAAATTGTGTTCCATGATCTGTGATGAAGGCATGAGGGAGACCATATCGGCAAATGATGTTCTTCCAAATAAATTAGTACACCTTCTCGTACGTTATGTCAATGAGTGGCTCAGCTTCTACCCACTTAGTAAAATAATCCACTGCGACGACGAGATACTTGAACCTTCCTCGGGTCGTTGGCAGTGGTCCAACTAAATCAATTCCCCATATGACAAATGGCCAAGGGGAAGTTATGGGTGTCAACAATGCTTGTGGAGTTCTTCGGATTGAGGAAAAGCGCTGGCACTTGTCACACTTCTTGGCATAAGCTATACAATCAGCCCTCATCATCGGCCAGTAGTACCCCTGCATCATGACCCTTTGCAAAAGCGTCCGACCTGCTACATGTGCTCCACAAGACCCTTCGTGGATCTCTTCAATTAATTCTTTCACCTCGAAGGGGTGTACACATCTCTGCAAACCTGCCATAATTCCTCGTCTATATAAAACACCATTAGTTAGTACATACCGAGCAGCTTTAAACTTCAACTTTTTGGTAGCGAGCTTGTCAATTGACAATTCGCCCTTCTCGATATACGCCCTGATGGAATCCATCCAAGATGGTCCTAAATCAAGGGTGATAAAGTTCATCGTCAGATCTTCATCTATGCTCCGACCAGCTAACACTTCAATTGGGATTGTTCGTCGTAGCTCGGTGCGAGTAGCTGATGCTAGTCGAGCTAGGGCGTCTGCTCTCACATTCTCCATTCTTGGTATCCTGATCAGCTGAATATCGACAAATTCTGATACCAGCTCCTTTGCCTTTGCGTGATATCTGATCATTAATTCTTCTTTAACTTCATATACTCCCATCATTTGATTTATGATCAATTGAGAATCACTGAAAACAATGACCTGTTGCGCCTCCATACTTTTTGCTAAACCAAGTCCTGCAATCATGGCCTCATACTCAGCCTCATTGTTGGAAGCTTTGAATTGGAAACGCAAGGCGTATTCTATATCGACCTCATCCGAAGTGCTCAAAACTATCCCCGCGCCGCATCCTGTAATGCAAGATGAGCCATCTACATATAGTTTCCATATAGGTAACTCGTCTTCAAATTTATGATCAGTTAGAGTTCCTCGGTGAAATATTTGTTCCTTCCTTTCCTCCTCGGATTTTTCTTGCCCTTCGTCGATCATTTCTTCTTGCCCTTTTACCAACCGGAGTTGGTCTGAGCCCGAAGTCAATAATCTTGTAACATCCACTTGCCCTTTTACCAATCGGAGTTGGTCTGAGCCAGTGTCTGTTGATCCTGTAACATTCACAGGTTGATCAGCGAGCAACTTTTATTTCTCATTCGGAGTCCTCACAACTATCTCTGCATCGTATCCTGTAACATCTACACACCCTTTTACCAATCGAAATTGGTCTGAGCCTGTGTTTGTTGATCCTGTAACATCCACAGGTTGATCAGCGAGCAACTTTTGTTCCTCGGAAATATCAGGATAGGTGAACTCTGCTATAAAATCTGCTACAGCCTTCCCTTTAAGCGATGATCTGGATTCATAGACTATATCATATTCACCGAGCTCTATTGCCCAATACATCGGTCTTCCTGATTTTTCTGGCTTATGTAGGGCTTGCCTCAATGGCATATCAGTATATACTACTATGGTATGAGCATGGAAATATGGCCTCATTCTCCTACTTGCCTCAATCAGCGCCAGTGCCAATTTCTCCAGCCTTGGATATCTGATTTCTTCTCCTCGGAAGGCCTTACTTGTGTAGTAAATCGGCTTTTGTACTCCATTCTCCACTCTGATCAACGCCGAGCTAACTGCATTCTCGGACACATCAAGGTACAAGTATAATTTTTCTCCCATCACTGGCCTGGACAACAGTGGAGGTGCTCCCAAGTATCTCTTCAAGTCTTGAAAAGCCTTCTCACATTCATCATTCCACTCAAAAGTCTTTCTGAGTGTCTTGAAGAATGGGAGACATCTATAAGTTGCTCGTGATACAAATCTGTTGAGTGTCGCTACTCGTCCTGTGAGACTTTGTACTTCCTTCTTCGTCGTTGGAGATCGTAACCCTAATAGAGCTTTGATCTTTTCAGGATTTTCTTCAATGCCTCTTTGATTGACAATGTACCCGAGAAACATGCCTTCTCGTACTCCAAAGATGCACTTCGTCGGGTTCAGCTTCATTTGATATTTATCTAGTTGATAAAAAGTCTGACTTAAGTCAACTAGATGATCGACAACTTTCTTGCTTTTTGTCAGCATATCGTCAACATAGACTTCCATGTTGTCACTGATTTGTTCAGCAAAGACCTTGTTCATCAGCCTCTGATATGTTGCACCTGCATTTTTCAAACCAAAAGGCATAACGTTATAACAATAAGTTCCCCTAGGGGTAATAAAAGAAGTACTTTCCCTGTCTTCAGGTTTCATTTTAATTTAATTGTAGCCAGAATAAGCATCCATGAATCTCAGCAACTCGTGTCCCGAGGTAGCATGCACCAGTTGATCAATTCGGGGCAATGGAAAATGATCTTTTGGGCATGCTTTGTTGAGGTCGGTGAAGTCCACGCACATCCTCCACTTGTTGTTTTTCTTCTTTACCATCACCACATTAGTTAACCAATCTGGATATTTAACATCTTCAATGAAACAAGCTTTCTGGAGCTTCTCGACTTCCTCCTGTATAGCTTGATTCTTCTCGGGACTGAATACTCTTCTTCTCTGCTTCACAGGATTGATCTCCTTATTCACATTGAGCTCGTGACATAAGAAGTTTGGGTCTATCCCAGGCATATCTTCATGACTCCATGCAAAAGTTTATCTTCTGCTTCTAAGGAAAGTTATCAATTCCTGTTTTAATGAGGCCTCCAGCGATGAACCTATTTGAGTAGTTCGCTCAGGGTGCTCGTCGTCCAGAATGATATTTTCAGTAGCTTCCACCACTTGACCCTTTACGAGTTGCGACTCATCTCGGGGATCCAATGTTTCAATTTCTGCACCTTCATCCACTTGATAAGTAGTGGTCTTTTTCTTTAATTCTTCTAGTTCTTCTTGCTCGGCGGATGATTAATAACATTCTCGAGCTACTTTCTGATCACCTTTCACAACTCCTACTTCAAAGTTTGTTGGAAATTTTAGGCACTGATGTACTGTAGATGGCACAGCCTCGAACTTCTTCAATCCTACTCTTCCCATGATGATATTGTACGATGATTGGACATTCTTATCCATCACGATGAAACGTATTCTTTCTGTACGACAAGCAGGCCACGTACCAATAAATATATCCAACTTGATCGTCCCAAGTGGAAATACTTTCTCGCCAGCAAAACCGATGAGGGGTTTGTGGTAAGGCTCCAGTTGAGATAGCTTTAGATTTAAACTATCGAAACACGAGTAGAACATGATGTCTGCCGAGCTACCATTGTCGACGAGCACTCTTGAAATCATGACTTCCTTCATTCTCATTTTGATCACCAGCGGGTCATCATGAGGATATAAAACACCTGCAAGGTCATTTTTTGAAAAATCGATGACCAATTTCTCCTTGTTTACCTTTCTCGGGCGATCTTCCTCAGCTAGATTTATTCGCTGAATGTACGAGCAAGCTTGAGCCTCACCGAGGTAAGCTTTTCTTTCTGCAGTAAGGTCTCCTCCTCCTGCATCTCCTCCTGTAATAACATTACAATCAAATAACCCAAAGCATATTAAAAATACCTCTCATTTTGGCTGCCTTGGTTTCTTAGGAACATCGGGGTCATCTTCTGGATCAACTTCATGGTTTATCTTCTTGTTCGCCTCTACTCGACGAAGGGATCTAGACCTCTCTCTATTTCGGTCGTTGTTTCTTCTTTTGCCTCCCCTATCAACATATTTTGCTAGCTTTCCTCGTCGGATGAGTGTTTCAATCTCATTCTGAAGAGCTATGCAATATTTAGTCATATGGCCATGATCCTTGTGGAACTCGCAATATTTTTCCCTATTCCTCATGTCAGGGTCTGCCTTTATTTTCTTTGGCCAGTTTAACTCCTCGTTGTTCTTGATTTCTTCCAGGACGTGGTTGATATTTACCTTCAAAGGTGTGTAATTATCAAATTTCCTCAAGACCTCCCATGACGACCTATTTTTGGATTGTTTGTCACCACCACTGTTCTTATGTTCTTTCTTCTTAGCTTTATCACCTTCCACCTTGGTTTCTTTGGCGTCCATATTCTTCTTCGCAGACATAACCTCCTCGGCATTCATAATCTTGGACGCTTTTCCCATCAGGTCCAACATGGTTCGAGGTGGATCTTTGGCCAAAGTGTAGTACAACTTGTTTGGCAGCAATCCACTCATCAAAGCGGTAATCGCTGTCTTCTCCTCATAATCAATGACTTCGAGCTTCTTGTTATTAAAACGAATTATATAATCTCTGATACTTTCACCAGCTTTTTGTCTAACACTTAACAAATGTGCTACACGTTTAATTGGCTTTGCGCCAAAGCAGAAATTTCCAATGAATAACTCGGCCAGTTGAAGAAAAGTTGAAATCTTACCCCGAGGAAGATTATTATACCATATCTGAGCAGATCCGGTAAGTGTTCCCGAGAATGCTCTGTATCTCATCTCATCTGGGACAACATAGATGTCGGTTGCTGCTTGGTATTGTTCTATATGAAGGACAGGGTCAGTCTTTCCATCATACTTGGGAGTCACAACAGGTGATTTGAACTTTGACGGTGTTGGAAAATCAATAATGTCTTGGACAAAAGGTGTTCCTCGAACAAAGGTTCGTTGTAGAGGATTCTTGGCCTTAGCTATTTCCCCTAATCTATCCTCCAGTCTTTGAATAGATCCTTTCCATGCATCATTTCCTTCCTCGGGCCTATTGGTTCGAGCAACTGATCGCGTTGAAGTAGCTTCCTGGGATTTATCCTGACGAGCAACTGGTCGGTCATAGGATTTATCTTGACGAGCAGCTGGTCGCGACTAGGCAGATCCTTCCCTTAAATCTGATGGTCATCGAAAGCTCCACAATGCTGCATTAAGAGGACTTTTGTTCCTCCTAGGGCCTAATCGGTAGAAAGGAGAAACCCTACTTAATCTTTCCAACGCGTTGGTCCTTTTTGGGGAGAGGGTGACACGTTGTTCAGTATTCGTGGCTCGTACAGACGAAGTTCGCCCAGGTTGATAAGAGAAATCATCAAATTCCTCATTGCGATGTGAGTTAGTACGCCTAGTACGCGAAGAAGGCGCACAGGTATTTCTTTGAATGCTTCGTGGTCCGAAATGGGCTGATGCACCGCCATGGAGGGTTTGGATGAGTTGTCGCATTATTTCTTGCATGACGGTCTAGCCTTGAGCCATATTTGCCATTATTCCAGTCAGATCTCGAACAATTGGTGAAGCAGACGGATTTGGAGGGGTTCCAGCATTTCGATTGCTGGATTCAGGAATATCCGCCATTGGTAATGGATTATTTTTTATGAAAAACGATATTATCAGTCGTTTCCCATAGACGGCGCCAATCTGTTGATGTAAAAAATTAGATCACTCTAATAATTCAATCACAGATAAATAAATGAAACTAAAAATTTTAATGTGGTTCAGCCTTATAAGAATGGCCTACGTCCACTGCTGTTTTATTGCTGAGTGTTTGGGAATTCTCGATTACAAGTTATCTCAAGAAATTCCGGTCTGGGGGTCCTCTTACAATGAGGATTGTACAATGTATTTATAGCCCTGAGCCTGTAATGTGAAAGGGTACTACATTAAATGATATACATATGAAAGGGTAATACATTTAATGCCCTCTTTGCGTGCGAGTCCAAATGATAAGCATTTAATGAGCATTTAAACTGTTGGTATCCTGCTTGGAGGTGCAACTCGGACCGCCATGAGTTGCTCGGACCGCCTAAGCTTCTCGGTATTTAAGAGTTCCTCGGAGAGGCATTGTTCCTCGGAGCTTGTGAGTTCCTCGGGGAACTAGTCTTCCTCATTGTAGCCTTGTTCCTCGGAGCGAGTGGGTTCCTCGGAAGTGTTTGCTGTTTCCATGTAGATAGCCACGTGTCTTCATATGATTGGTCCATGTCAGCAGATTAATTTTGGTATCAACAGGCACCAAGGACGAGCTTTCACTGTAGTGAAATATAGTGTCCCTACGACGAAACTACGACGAGGCGGGTCGCGTTCTTCTCCAGATAATCTGAACGCGTATTTTGCATTCAAGGTTTTTGAAATATTTTGGCAAAAAACTTTAAGTATATTTGTTCTCAACCAAGAACACTCATATTTAACATTCACACATAAGATTGCAAATTTTTTAACTTAATTTTTCTATAAGAAAACTATATTGCATAGTGCACTTGTTCAAAAAGTCCAAACAACTCACACACAAGTTTTAACACGTTTTCCAGTTTAAGAAAATTTTAATTTAAGTTATGTTAAAACAAGGGTGGTGAAACTAAGTCATTATAAGTCTTTTTCCTTATCCTAAAGCGATAATATTCCTAGTCATGGCATGAGGTAACTTTTCAGATGAAGATGAAGAAGTCCGGTCTTGAGATCTTGATCATGAACTTTTCCTAGACAACTTAGATAATGACTCAAATATATATTGGAATGGGATAAGACAATCTAATTCTATTGTATTTTTTTGCATACACGTGCTCTTACATACATTTATACAGTAAACATTGTCACATTGAAATTTGCCAATTACATGTACATTTCACTAGCATCAACTTAGTGAAAAAATTAATTATATTAAACGAAAGATTTGCATATCATACCCCCCCACACACTACATCTAGAAGGATTCAACTTTAGCATTCATGTGTGATATTAACAAACCTTAAAGTCGCGAACAAAATAAATAAAAAATATTAAAATAAAAGGTACATAAACCCAGAAAAGTTAAATCGACCAAAATATTAAGGTTAATGGGTTGTCATGAGATGAATAACATTGTTATGGTTACCTGGAATAAGAAGAATTCAATTAATTGATGATTCCTTTGAGCCTGATGTGATGTTGAGAGGAAAAGTACAAAAGATTAGTACCAAAGTTATTGAGGTTAGGAGAATATGGCAGTCCGATGCTTGAAGAATATGAGATGAAGATGGGAGATAAGTTAAGAGAAAAAAATGCGTGAGGGAAGAGAGGTCTGACTCTACTATAGAGTTAGATAGATGGATAAAGTGATAATCGGGACTCAAAGTAATAACCTCAAGACGGTCGATTGATAAGTCAAAGTTTATTTTATAATGGGACTCAAAAGTAATCACTTGTTAGAGTTAAAGAAATAATATTCAAATCAATTTTTTAAATTTACTTTTAACTCCATATAATGCATAAAATTATTGTTTTAACCCCTCTAAATTTAACTCTAACTTCATCATCACCACATTATCCCTCACTTTTGCACCACCGCCACCACCAACAGCCACCCTCGCTATCTCTCTCTCTCTCTAAAAAACAAACATTATAAATTAAATTTAAGTTTTTTGAATTAAAATAAGGGTCAATCAACAAAAGGTCCCTCGATATTTTTTTAATTAACGTTTAGTCCAAGCTTTTGTATTTTGTTCCGAAAACTCTCTCACCATATAAAACACTCGCAAACTATTTTCCTTCTCTTATCCCCGTGACACCCTGCTTATTAAAATGACGGGTCTCCAGCCCTCTACTCAAATAAAACAGGAATCTAAGTTGGCTCATCCTTAGCATCACTGTCGAAAATCCATTTAATTACTAATAACCTATTAAGCCCGGTGTCAACTTTTAAAACTTATTAAATTGTCATAAATAAATTTCATTCACTAGAAACCATTACACGTAATTAATACATTCACCATGAATAATAACCGAATAATGAAAAAGTAATAATAATCCAACTGACCGAATAAACATCCGATAATAATCAAATATAATAATCCATAGACTGAATAAATAAAAACTGCATAACTAACTATCTGATAATGGGAGACATGTCTGAATAACAACAAAATGGAACCCTATCTAGAACTTAAGATAAATTCAATCAATCAATTTCCTGCAAGCATCCACAACTGTTGCAACACCACGTGACTGGAAGGAAAAATCATGCCCGACGTCACTGAGGTTGGGCACCTAAAATTTTTGAAAATATTTTGACACAGGTGAAAGCCAAAAACCTTTTGAACATATTTTGCAAGTGTTTAAAATGAAATAATAAATATGCGATGAAATCTTCCATATTTAAATTGCCATTGCACTCCCATGAGATAATCTTCATCCCTCATATAAAGTGCGTGCTTAACGTATGCATTTTAAACACCATAGTTATGCTACCTTGCCTAACTAGTACCAATGTTTACCTTAGCCCATTTACTAACCTCCTATCCAAACTATGTCACATGTATTTATTCTCGGCTTAAATTCTTATTTATCTACAAACACGTTAAATCATTTTAGTTCTCATCATTAGCTGATACCAATAACCTCATGCCTATTACATATTTATTTTATTCACCCGTATATAGTTAATTATCACACTTATATACGTATATACATATCACATCCAATATATATATATATATATAGGTAAAATCGAAATCCATAGAGCATTACCCTGTGGCTATTGGCTAGCATCCCTAGAGTAAGTATGTTTTTGGGACCTCTATTGGCTAGCATCCCTAGGGTGAACTGCTAACTACTCGCAACCTCCATGGCTAGCATCCCTAGAGTAAGTATGTTTCATATATATCAATCACACACACACACACACACACACACACACACACATACATATATATATATATATATATATATATATATATATATATATATATATATATATATATATATATATCAAGGTTCTAAAAAACACGAGGCGTTGAGGCTAAGGCTTAAGCCTTAGAAGCCTTGGTGGGTCTTAGGCGTAAAAAGGCGTTTAAGCATTTTTTAATATATTTTAATTTTTTTACTATAACAAGGCTATTAAAATTATTAAAATGGTACATACGTTAAAAATATGTCTTAATATTTGTAAGTTAAAGTAATATTTTTTTTAAATACTAAAAAAACTCGCATTTTTTCACGCCTTACCCCTGCCCCAAAACGCACGTTTTTTCTTGCCTTACGCCAAAAAACGTTGATCGTCGTTGACCACGCCTTGATTCACGCTTAGGGTCAAAACTTGGTGTATCTAAAAAGCCTCACGCCTAGGCGCGCTTTTTAGAATACGTATATATACATAGGGAAATGATCAACCGAGGTCCCAGTTTGAGGACCCTAAATGAGGACCATTTTTTTTAAATAGTTAAAAAAAAAATTTAGGCTGATTTTTTTTATGGTTTTTAAACATTTTAATAGGACCATAAAAAAATAATCAGCTCAAAATATTTTTTTTCCTATTTTAAAAAAATCAGTCAAACTTTGTCAGTTTTTAAGTTGTTAAAAAATGACAAAGTTTGATCGATTTTTTAAAATAGTAAAAAAAATAATTTTGAGCTGATTTTTTATATGTTCCTAGTGAAATATTTAAAAACTATTAAAAAAAATTAGTCCTAAAATATTTTTTTTACTATTTTATCAAAATTGGTCTACGCCAGTGGTATGCAAACAGAGATCGTCTCTCTCTCTCTCTCTATATATATATATATATATATATATATACACACACACACAATAAAAATCAGTTAACCGTGCCTGTCACTCATAGCACTAGCCCATAACCCCCGAGTCTAATGTCGACTCTCGAATATATAAGTAATCCCTTACTTAAATAAATTCACCCATATAAGATTTAATCTAGACATTACGCCATTCCCAACCAGCTCGTATCCCAATTCTAACTGAATTTACAATTGAATCCGTTAATTTATTTTTTGAGCGTCGTTCGTCCTCAACACCCCAGATTTATCCCGACTATCCCAAGGTAAAATAATATTTCCAAATATTTTCCAGAAGTCCTACTTTCATCTACGGGCATCCCAAAATAATTCGTACCCTAAATAGATTAATCCAATAATTAAACAACAAGCTTGGGCCAAACAGGGCTGCCGAACCAGTTAGGCTAGGGGAGAACCGTTTCACCCCTGGGCATTGGCCTAGGCAGGGCTGCTATGTCTGTTACGGGTTTTTCATCCAATTTTCACCCCATATGACTCCCACTCTTCATCCCAATATAGATTAACATTACACTATCAATCTCAAACATAAGGATACATGTTTTGTTGCCTCAATTCATCTTAATATCATTCCTAATCATGGAATTTAACATCAATTTTTCCAAAACTAATTTACACCGTAATTCTAATTTTTAATTACACAATTCCTAAATGTATAATTCAAGATCACGTATTTTCAAGATTCAATCTTAGATTTCTTTATCAAGATTCTATCTTTCATATGTGATTTAATTCTCAGATTTCATATGGTATAATCATCAATCAAATTCTCTGAAATCTTTTCCTCCAAACCCATTTTAACATGTGAATCCCACCCAAAATCGTGTTTGTATCACCGACTATGATATGAATTAAAACACACACACACACACACACACACACACACACACACGCATATATATATATATATATATATATATATATATATACACACATTTTATTAAGCAAGTTTAAACACTTACCTTAAAATTATGGTAGAGTCTGAATTTCCCGTTGTACCACGATGATCCGAGCCCGAAAATTGCTCCTAAATCCTTCCCTAATTGCCTTTTCTTGATCTCCCTTTGTTTCTCCCTTCTTTTTTTATTTTCTCTCTCACTTTTAGACTCTTGGAATGGTAGTGTGGTTGCCCTCACCATCCCCCATCCTTTCTTATAATCTCAAACCCGAAATTAGGTTATCTTGAAAGCGTAAAATGACTCGTATACCCCTATGAAGGTCCCGACTAGTCTTAAAAGCGTCCGGAACCTAATTACCAACCCTGGGTACTTAATTTTGAGTATTATGATCTATTTTGGATCAATCCGTACACTTGAAATCATCATACCAGTCACCTAATATAAATTTCCATCTCATTCCTAATACGATCCCACATGCGCGTCCCAAATGAGATACTGTCAAATCTTGTCAATTTTTAATCACTTCTAAGGTAATACCATTTGGCCTAGATTTTATTTACTTATCTCACTAGTGAATGTATTCTCTAATAATTTTAATTTTTTCTCACGCATTAATATTTATTAAATTCTCGTTATTTTTTATTTTATTTAAATTACGTGCACACGTGTAATTAAAATGCTAAAAATAGATATTAAAAAATACGGGGTGTTACGTACTTTCCCCCTTACAAAGGAATTTCTTCCCCAAAATTCAGGCAAACCTGGCTTAAAGGGCTGAGGATATTTCTCTCGCATATCATCCTCTCGCTCCCATGTCGACTCGTTCGTATTACGATGCCCCCATTGAACACGAACCAAGGTCACCACCTTAGACCGTAGCTTACGCTCATTATGATATCAAATAGAAATCGATCTCTCCTCATATGAGATGTCGGGATGCAAATAAATGTACTTCAATGAAGTATGTCAATATGTCATCTCACTCCTCATATACTTCTTCAACGACGACACATGAAACACATCGTGAATCCGCTGTAAATGCTCTGGCAGTGCGACCCTATATGCAATTGGTCCAATCCTTTTGATGATCAGGAAAGGCCCCACATACCTCAGTGCTAACTTCCCCTTTTTCCCAAATCTCATAACTCCTTTAATAGGAGTAACTCACACCCAACTCCATGTGCCTCCTATCATCATCTGCGTAACTCTTCTGCTAGTCCTAAGCTATTTGTATACGACCCCGAATGAGCTCAATATTGGCGAAAGTGTCCTAGATCTTCTCAGGTTCAAGAAGCTTATTGCCCCCCAACTTTTACAAACAAGCGTACGAACGATAAGGATGGCCATACAATGCTTTAAAAGGTACCATGCCGATAGTGAACTTGTAGGAATTATTATACGCGAACTTCACTAGTGGAAGGTACTACTCCCAACCTCCTCTAAAATCAAGTATACATATCCTGAGCATATCTACCAGTATCTGATTAACCCGCTCAGTCTGTCCATCAGTCTGGGAAGGATAAACCGTACGTAGGGATGACAACGCGTCAGGTATGGGGCGGGTTTGTCAAAACGTAAACCCGACCAGCGAAAAAAAATATTACCCCGCCCCGCCCCGCCCCGCAATAGGTTATGATTTTAAATCGCGAACCCGTTTAAGTATAACCTCCTCAATCCCTCCCCCTCCCCGCCCCGCATGAATTAAACGGGTCAGAACTAGCCCCACCCTGCCAGTTAAAATTCATTTAAAAAAAAACATATTTAATTATATAAAAATAAAGGTGACTTTATAAGCAAATAACAAGGCCTCAACATTAATTTTTAAGTCTAAAACTTCAACATCAACTTAAAAGTCTCAAAATAATTAAGATGTTTCAAATAACACAATTTAAAATGCCAAACTACTAAGTCTCAAATAACATCAATTATTACAAAATAAGTCCTAAATAACATCAACTACCACAAAATAAGTTTCAAACAACACAAGTCTCAAAAGTCCCGAATATAGCAAATGTTACACAAAAGTCTCAAATAACTCAACTATCATGTTTTTGTAATCTCCTCTCCTCCTCCTCCTCCTCAACTCAAACCAGAAAAAAAACATATTTAGAAAACAAGAAAAAAGCAACCAATTAACAGTGGATCATATTAACAGTGGAGTTAAAAACAAACAAATTCAACAAACAACAATGAATCATATTAACAGTGGAGTTCAAACAACATTATTAATGGTGACATATGTCATAACATGCTTAACAGTGGTGATGTATGAATCATTATTAACAGTGGTGATGAATGAATCATTATTAAAAAAATGAAAACCAAAATTAAACAAACAGTACCCACCCCGTTTAATAAGAACAACAAAATACTCCACCCAAACAAACAATTAAAAAAAGGATGAGACTAACCTCGAAACGAAGAGTGAGACGCTGCTGGAGTAATTGCAATTTATATACACCTGCGATGTAACGCTGCTGCTAGACTAACGGCTGAGACTAATATATAAAAGACGTTGCGATTTATATACACATGCGATGTAAAAAAATGAAGAGAGATTTATATATGAAGAGTGAGACGCTGATGTACCTGTAGATTGAGACGCGCGAGAGAGAAAGAGAATGTAGAGAGGTTTCAGGCCTGAGAGAAATGGGTTTAGGTTTGAGACTGACAACTTTAGAGTGCAAAGAGGCAGACGACTTGTTCAGAAAGAAATGAGTTTAGGGTTCTTTCCTAAGTTTGTTTATATATGAGGTGGGAGTGCTTTAAACTAGGTATAATATGGATATAATAGTAAATTTACTAAACGGGGAAGGACGGGGCGGGGTGGGTCGAGCATATTAGCATAAAACTCGAACCCGAATTATTTAATAAACAAGTTTTTTTAAAAACCCAAACCCCCCCTATTATTTTAAATGGGTTTTTAATCCGCCCTAGTAGGGCCGGGTCGGGTTAAATTGCCATCCCTACCTGTACCCAACCATAACTAAGTCCCAATCGTATCCTAAAAACTCTTCCAAAATGGGACACAAAAATCCTTTTCTGGTCGGACACAATATTAATCAGTACCCCATGTAGCCTCACTATCTCGGCTATAAAGAGCTGGGCATCGGTAGTCCTGTAATGAAGTCCATCGATATAATCTCCCACTTTCGAATCGGAATCTTCAACGGTTGTAACATACCAGTTGTACTCTGATGGTCTACCTTCTTTAATTGACAAGTGGTACATTTTGAGACAAACTCAGTTATGTCTCGCTTTATGTCAGCCCACTAATACTATCTGCGCATGTCCTGGTACATCTTATTTTGCCAAAATATACGATAAATATTGACTCATGAAACTCTGTCATGATAGTATGTCTTAAATCTCCATCCTCTGTGACTATGAATCTCCCATTGAAGCGTAAGCCTCCTTCTGAACTAATCATGTAAGATTTTGCCCTTGTGTCAATAACTGTTGTAATATGTCCTTGTAAAACTGATCCACAACCTGTGCCTTTACAACCCAGATAACATTCTCGAGTGTGATAGCCAACACTTCCATACATGCCCTGGCAACTGCATCACACTACCGAAGCTCACACCACTTTTCTTTCTAGACTGTTGCTAACTCCCCAATAGGTTGTCGACTCAGCGCGTCTGCCACCACGTTAACCTTTCTCGAGTGGTGCAGAATGTCAAACTGGTAGTCCTTTATGAACTCTAACCATTTACGTTGTCGAATATTGACATCCTTCTGAGTGATAAATACTTCAGTGACTTATGATCTGTAAACAGACTAAATTCTCACTAAGAGATAATGCCTCCAGATCCTTAAGTCAAAAACTACAGCTTCTAGCTCCAAATTATGCGTGGGATAATTCCTCTCACGGAGCTTAAGCTTGCGATAAGTGTAAGCTATAGACCGATCCTCCTGCTGTAGCACACCCCAAGTCCCTGTAAGGATGCATCGATAAAAATAAGGTACTCCACTCATCCCCTAAGCAGTGCGAGTACAGGTACTAAAGTCAACTTTTTCTTTATCTCATCGAAAGCTAAATGACAGTAATAATCCCACATAAATGGCACCCTTTTGAGATTCAAATTCATTAATGTACCCGCAATATATGAAAATCCCTTAATAAAATGACGATAATACCCTGCCAACCCCGAGAAACTATGTAATTCTGTCGGTGTCGTGGGCTTACCCCACTCTCTCACCACTGCAACCTTACTCGGGTCCACTGAAATGCCTATGTTAAACACAATATGACCCAAAAACTGCGCCTCACGCAACCAGATACCACACTTCTCGAACTTGGTGCTATAACTGATGGTCTCGTAGCATTTATAGAGCCATACGCAAATGCTCTACATGCTAGACCTCAGTTCGAGAATAAACCAGAATATAGTCTATAAAATAATCACAAATTGGTCCAAAAATTCTCTGAACACCCTGTTAATAAGATCCATTAAAACTACTGGAGCATTGGTTAGCCCAAACGATATAGCCCTGAACTCATACGACCCATACCACATCAGGAAGGAGGTCTTAGGTTCATCCTACTCCATAACGTGCAACTGGTGAAAACCCAATCTCAAGTCTATCTTTGGAAGTATGTTGCTTCTCTCAATCGATCAAACAAGTCATTGATTCGAGGCAACGTGTATTTATTTTGAATCGTTACCTTGTTCAACTCTCGGTAATTAATGCACAGTCTGAGCGATCCATCTTTTTTCCTAAAACCAACACTGGAGCACCCCACGGTGATGTACTCCGTCTAATAAATCCCTACCCTAAGAGCTGCTGAATTTGGTCCTTCAACTCCCACATCTCTGATGTGGCCATACGATACGATGCATATAAAATTGGCCTAGTCCTAGGCTCTAAATTGATAACCAACTGTATCTCCCTACTCGATGGCAAGATTCAATATTTCCTAAAATATGTCCGTAAACTCCCTGACCACCGTGATCGAGTCTAATGATATAACCACCTCCTATGAGGTCTCCTACTCAATATAATACATGTGCGTGCTCGACCCTCCATCGGGAAGTGGCATCGCCACCAAGAACATCTCTTGTCTTGGAATGGCAAACACAATGGTCATACCAAAACAATCCACCATCTCCCTATACTCTACCAGCTAGTCCATACACAAAATGATGTCATGCCCGATTATGTCTAATACAAGTAAGTCAACCACTAAACACAATCTCCAAACGTCCATCCCCACCCCTCCATAAATGGAGTAAATAAAGGCCCCACTACCCAAAGGTGAATTGACACGCATAATAATACTGTCAGCTGTCTCTAATAAATCGACCCTACGTGCAAATCTAGTGCATATGAAAGAATGCGATGACCCCATATCAAATAACACCCGACCCATATGCCCATGTATAGGAAATGTACCCTCAACCGCTGGTGGCGCTTGTAGCGCCTGTGGCACCATCGTATTCTGGACATTATAGACACGCCCATACTGTATATGTCCCTGCTATTATGGGACTATTAGAGCTAGTGGTGCTACAAGTGGTAACTGCGCCTGCTGCTTCCCCCTGGATATTTATGGGCAGACTCTCTTCATATGACCCAACTCTTTACAAACTAAGCAATGGCATATGAAATCCCCCTGCCTCTGGCCCTGCTAACCATGTCAGGATTGTCCTGGTCACTGGCACTAGTGGACTAGTCCCTGGTGGCCACCCTGTTGTTCCCTTGGCCCTAATAGCCCTAAGGAATGTACTACTTCTACTAGACCGGCCTAAAACAACTGTTATCTTGTCTGAATTCCTTTGATCGAAATCTCTTAGTCGGATCTCCCTACTGGGAATCTCGTTCATATTGTCTATCAGTCTGCTACTGTGGTGCCCCACTAGCACCATTACCTCCCACCTTGCCCGACTGGCTAGACTATCCCGCTATCTTGATTTCCTTTATATGGAAACTGTGATCTTGATAGTGTAATAATGCGGCATTGATGACCTCTGTATACGTCTTCAATGTCGGGTTTCCCAGCAAGTGTTGTCGGATTCTCCAATTTATCTCATCCATAAACTTCAGCATTTTCTTCTCTTTAGTGTTTATCTTATCGAGTACAAAGTTCATCATACGGGTGAAATCACCCTCATACTTGGCCACAGTCCAGCCCTCCCGTGCAACATCAATAAACCTCCTTCGCATCTCAGTCTGAATCGTCGAAGGAAGGTACTTGCAGTCACACCGCACCTAAAACTTTGTTATGGTCATCGTATTCCTCTCCTCCAACGTAGTGACCGACTTCTACCACTATAAGGCTGCTCCCACTACCTAAACATAGACAAAATCTATTTCTGAGTGTCCCTAAACGTAACCATGTAGAGATGACGTTGTATATCTTTCTTCCACTGACTAATAACTACCATATCTATACTGCCTTGGAACTCTAGTGGATACCCTTTCTGAAAGGCCTACAAAACCCTCTCCCACACTGCTAGCCCCAGGCGGACCTGGATAACTGGTCTCATCAGTTGTTGCGGCTGAGTTTGCGAGAACTATTGTGCCATGGCGATCATGGAGGCATTAACCACCTTATCAACTATATTGGTATGCGGACGTCACTGTCCCCTGTGGCTCCTGTTGAGCCTCACCCTCACTGTCCCTTCCGGTGGAACTGGATTGTCGTCCTCTCTTTGGTATCATCTAAAACAAGAACGAATGTATAAGTGTACAATTACTATAATTTATATCAGCAGAAGAACGTAAATGCATAAATGGAAGCAACAATCCTAATAATACGGCTCTATATCAAAGAATGCTACGCTAGAAAACGTAGTAAGTCTGCACAAATCCTAAGGACACTAGAACCTGATTCTATGATCCATCCGTGACACCATGCTTATTAAAATAATGGTTGGCCAGCCCTCTACTCAAATAAAAAAGAAATCTCAGCTGACTCATCACAGTAGAAAATTCATTTAATTACTAATAACCTATTAATCCTCGTGTCAAATTTAAAACTTATTAAATTGCTATAATTAAATGCCATTCACCACAAACCATTCCAGATAATTAATACATTCACCACGAATAATAACTGAATAATGAAAAAGCAATAATAATCCAACTGACCGAATAAACATTCGGTAATAATGCAATATAATAGTTCATAGACCGAATAAATAAAAATTACATGAATAACTATCTGATAATGGGTGACATGTCCCAATAACAACTGAATGAAATCATATCTAGAACTCAAGATGGATACAAAAAATCAAATCCCTGCAATGCGTCCATAGCTGCTGCAACACCGCCAGACTGGAAGGAATAATCATGCCTAGCATCCTTGTGGCTGGGCACCTAAAAGTTTTTAAAATAGTTTGATTTGGGTCAGAGCCCAAAACCTTTTGACAATATTTTGAAAGTGTTTAAAGTGCAATAATAAATATGCATTGCAATCTTCCATATTTATACTGGCGTCACACTCCCATGAGATAATCCTCGCCCCTCATCTAAATTGCACGCCAAAAATATGTATTTCAAACACTCTAGTTATGCTACCCTGCCTAATTAAAACGTTTACCTTAGCCCATACGCTAACCTCCTAGCCAAACCGTGTCGTGTGTATTTTTCCTTGTCTTTAATTCTTATTTAGCTACACACAAGCTAAATCATTTTAGTTCTCATCATTAGCCGATACCAATAACTTCATTTTAGTCTCATCATTAGCCGATACCAATATATACGTATAACCTCAATCCCCAAAGCAATCTCTAGCATGCTATCACGCTCCAGGGAGATCACATACCTCAACCTGGGCCACCAAGTCAGAATCTCACCACCGAACCCAAATCATAAACGCAAAAATCGATACGATCATAGTCATACTTTCATGGATCATAACCATACCACATTATTCCATTAGACTCAAAACTCCCATTCAATGGTCGTATGATAGACCTATGACTTGGGGAATCGACCCTACACCTGCTGATCAATGCCAGGGTGGACCTCCCACTATGTGCAACCTCTACAGATACCATCCCTAGAGTAAGTATATTTCACATATATCAATCACACATGCACACACACACACACACACACCGATATATATATATATATATATATATATATATATATATATATATATATATATATATATATATATAGGCTAACCGTGCCTATGTCACTTGTAGCACTAGCCCGTAATGACCTAGTCTAATCTTGACTCCCGAATATATAAGTAATCCCTTACTTAAATAAATTCACACATATAAGATTTAATTTGGACGCTACGCCATTCCTAACCAACCCGTATCCCAATCTAACCGAATTTCCAACCGAATCCATTAATTTATTTTTTGAGTGTTGTTCAACCTCAACACATATAATTCCATACCCCAGATTTATCATGACTATCCCAAGGTAAAATAATGTTTCTTAATACTTTTTAGAAGTCCTAGTCTCACCTATGGACATCCCAAAATAATTCAGAGCCCAAATCGATTAATGCGGTAATTAAACAACAAGCCTAGGCCAAACAAGGCAGCCAAACTGGTTCAGCTAGGGGACAAACCAGTTCTCCCCTCGACGCTGGCCCATATAGGGGCTGCTATGTTTGTTACGAGTTTCCACCCAATTTGCACCCCATATGAGTCCCACTCTTCATCCTAATACAAATCAACATTACCCTATAATTCTCAAACATAAGGATACATGTTTTATTGCGTCAATTCATCCAAACATCATTCTTAATCATGGAATTTAACATCAATTTTTTCAGAATTAATTCACACCTTAATTCTAATGTTAAATTACACAATTCCCAAATGTATAATTCAAGATCACATCTTTTCATCTCAAATTTTTTTTATCAAGATTCTATCTTTCATATAAGATTCAATTCTCAGATTTCATTTGGTATAATCATCAATCAAATTCTCTAAAATCATTTCCTCAAAACTCATTTTAACGTGTGAATCCCACCCAAAATCTTGTTTGTATCACCAACTATGATATGAATTAAGTATTAAGCAAGTTTAAACACTTGCCTTAAAATTGTGGTAGTGTCTGAATTCCCCTCTGTACCACGATGATCCTAACCCAAAAATTGCTCTTAAATCCTTCCCAAATTGCCTTTTCTTGATCTCCATTTGTTTATCCCTTCTCTTTTCTCTTCTCTCTCACGTTTAGACTCTTGGAATGATAGTGTGGCTGCCCCCTACCATCCCCATCCCATCTTATAATCTTAAACCCAAAATTAGGTTATCATCCATGTGTAAAATGACCTGTATACCCCTATGCGGGTCCTGACTAGTCTTAAATCCCCCGAAACCTAATTACCCCTCTCGAAAACTTAATTTTGACTATTTTGACTCATTCTGGATCATCCGTGCACTCAAAATTATCATCCAAGTTACCTAATATAAATTTCCCATCAGTCCTAACACGACCTCACACGTGCATCCCGAATGAGATACCGCCAAATCCCGTTGATTTTTAATCACTTACGACGTAATACCATTTGACCTAATTTTATTTACTTATCTCACTAGTAAATATATTTTCACATAAATGTTAATCTTTTCTCAGTAATTAATATTTATTAAATTCTCGTTATTTACATTTTATTTAGATTACATGCACACATGCAATTTAAATGCTAAAAATAGATATTCAAAAAATATGTGGTGTTAGAATCCCAAACTTTAAGAAAAAAATTTCAAAAAAATAGACAATGGACTTTGTATAAAAATAATTTAAGGTGGAATAAATGCAAAATGTACTTAACTTATAGGGACTAAACATTAATTGTCCCTTAAACAAATCAAAATGGAAAACTAAAGCACTAATATACCGAAAAAACACCCAAAATTATAAATCTGCAAAAAATGGTTGCATGTGCGCATTCAGTGCGTCATTATAAAATGTACCCTTACATTCGATGGCTTTCACCAAATGTAAACAAATTTGTAAAAAACTTGTACACATTAGGTGGCTTCCTGCCATGGGTAGGGGTCTATACGGTGAGTTCCCACCATCGGTAAGGAGATTATACAATGACTTTTCGCTATATGTAGAGGGTTTATATGATGACTTCCCATCATGGGTAGGGGGGTTCTAGTTTTTCATTTTTAGTTGTTTTAAGTCGAAAAACTTATTTAATATCATATGTTGAATCTGAAGAACACAAAGCTAAATCAACAACCATCTTCATTACGATATAAAAGTGTGTTTAAATTTATTTATAATGTTTGATATTTGCTTCACAAACCCTATTTTGTGTAAAAAAAATGAATAAACCCTATATTTGAATATAAAACATTGTAATTGTATGATTTTGATTATTCTTGTTACTCAAAATGATATACGATCACAAAATTCCAAATGCATTTTAGATAATCGTAAAAAGAAATGGGTTTTAAAGAACCCAAAATATGAACAATGGAACTACATCTTTGACGTTTTACCAACGAAGGTGATGTCTAAACTCGTTATTAAACAACAAACTTTACTAACTTTTCTTATGAAGATTCTATAACCTAATCTCGGTGATGCGCATCTAAGAATATTCATGCACACTCGATAATTAAATACAATATGTCTTGTTTTGGCTTTATAAGGATAATTTATTACAAATACATAAGTGTTTTAAAATTGAGTGTTGTCAACGAGTTTCATCAATTAAATTTTTTTAGTATTATATTTTAATAGTTGATTTATGTATTGTATATTAAAATATGGGTAAAACCAATCATAATCATTTCATAACTTTGGAGTGTAAGAGGCGGGAGTTAGCGATGGCTATGCCTCCCAATAATTCAAACGAAGATGTAGAGCTGTAAAAAGAGGTAAAGGGGAAAACAAAATTATAAAGTAGGACATCCATAGCCAGTGATGAAGATAGTGAGGATGGGGATAATGATACGATTAAGGTGAGTGATATGGGGACTTTTAAGAGTGGGGAAGATAGATTGAGGTTGAAAGTGAGGAGATAGTTGGGACACGAGTAATAATGATGAGAGTGAGAAGAATGGTGAGACTAGAGAGGACGAGAAAGAGGAGGATAGTGAGAAGGGAGAGGAAGAGAGTGAGAATAAAGATGTTGATAGTGAGAAGGATGTTGGAAGGGAGACATTGAGAGTGAAAATACTTATGAGAGGTGAGATGGATAAAGGGGGGAGATTGTGAGAACATTAGTGATTGATGAAATGAGGAAAATAATGGTGAGGAAGAGTGGGTAAAAAAGGACCTGTTTAATGTAACACTCCGCCGAATTAAATACCGGGTGTCCAGTCCCATACCAAATTAAAACAGAATATACAGTTGGCTCATTCTTAGCATCACTGTCGAAAACATTTACAACTCACCCAATACCCAATTAAGCTAGTGTTAAAAACTTTTCAAATTTTAATTCAACAAAAAACCTTTTTAGTTTATGAATAACACTACACATATTATTCTACAACCCTGATAATCGAACAGATAACACAAAAGAATATAAATGCCATTGGAATAAACATTCCCACATAATAAATCAATACAGTAAACCCAACAATAGTAAATGTATTAAAACGACACAAATACAAGAGTATATGACTCAGATAGACAAGAGATAATTGAGTTCCTTTGGGCTACATGCCCTAACTAAGAGAATGTTGTGAATCAAAAGAATATATGCTTCTAAGAAATACTCAATAGCTCCATAGCTCGTCATAATCAACTAAGGTTGGCATCCCTGCTGCTGGACACCTGATATATGAGGTACAATAGAAAAAAATATGCAAGGAAATGGGTCAGAGCCTGATGTGAAAATGATTTTGAAAACAACAAGTATTTGACAAGTACAATAAAGCATTTATTATGTACATGTTAGTATCCAACTCTCACCTCTCAACTAGAGTGCACACTTAACGTTTCCTATTAACCTCCTAGTTAATGGTTCCTCATCACAAATTTCCATAATATGATTCCATCCCATATCATAACCCCGAATGTCCCATACCATACGTCGTATAATCATTCATACACGTTTCCCATTAACATGAATCATTTCTCATTAATATGAATTAAGCTTTTCAAATCTATAAGAAGAAAAATTCATTAACTTAGTTTAATTTTTTTTCTCAATTCACCATTATCTACAATTATCACACAGTAGATTAATCGAACCACACATTTATTTCATTATAAACTATTGACCAAGGACCTGAGGAGTTTCGATGACTGACTACTTTAGGTAGTAGTGTATCGGGGGGGTTCCTTATTTGGATTTCGCTTGCGAGACGCCCCACGCATAAAACTAATAAACGTTGGGAGTCGAAATAAGTCAGGTCTTTAGGATATGAGTTTATAACCTTTGCGATAGATCCGAGTATTATGCGTGTAACTATATCCATTTTTTAATGAAAGTTGTACGATAGGGTATATGGGCGCCTTGGATGGTTGGATTGTAGTAGTTCTCATAATTGTTAAATTGTAAGTAGTTGTGACTTCAGGATTAATTTACTTAAGGATTAAGGATTACTTTTTCCCAAACTTTGTCACGAGGATGGTACAGGGAAGATTGCGTAAAGTTTAAATTCGATTCAGTTGAAACTATAAGGTGAGGCTTGGCGTATAACAACAATGGGGCTTTTGATAATGTACTGTATGGGCGGTACGACATAGATTATTTGCGATGTGAGATTTATACTCGGAGTTGACCTTACCAGTATGATTTATCTTTCCGAATTTCGGGACGAAATTCTGTTATAAGGGGGAAGTATGTAATACCCCATGATTTTAATGACTTTTAAAATGGGTTATATTTTAAATTAATGGATTAATTGGATTTTATTATAAATTAATTCATTTGGGTTTTATCCGAATTGTTGATATTAAAATGAATGATTCTGTATATTACTTAAAGATATTTAGGTAATATATGAATGTGATGATATTGATATTGCTGTGAGTTATTAATTCAGTAATTTGAATTTTTAGTCGGACGCGGTATGGGACGTGTCGGGACTAATTTGTTAAATTAAAAAGGAAACTTATTTTTACATCAATCTTATAGTCATTTTGACCGTGTCGTTGCGTTCGAAAAGGTTGAAATAGTCAAAAAAGTCTATTTGGATGTTAATTTTGAGTCTCGGGTCATTTGAAAATGAAAAGACAACCCAAAAGGGCATTTTGGTTATTTTTACAAGGGGGATGAATAGTGATTTCGGATTTTGTCTTATTATAAGTATTTGGAGATTAGTTGAACGTGGGTTCATTCATCTCTTCTACACAATATTGAGAGGTCATCTTCTTGAGAGAGTGAAAGGTTGCTTGGGAAGAGAGAAGCTTGCTTGGGAAGGAGGAGAACAAACACCAAAGGTCACCACCACCAACCACCATAGGAAGTTGGCCGGAGAAAGGGAGAACCACTTGTGTTATTCAACTCCAAAGGATCAGATCTTCATTAGAGGCAAGTGTTTGATAATTGTAATCTAAGTTCGTATATTGGCCATGTTAGGATAGTTATAAAAAGATGAGATTTTTACATGTTTGGAAGATAATGAAGAGTTGTTAATGGATTTCTGAAAAATGGAAGTTTATAGGAATCAAACTCATGTTGTAGGTAGATAGTAATCCATGAAATAATCATAAATCTGTTGAAGAAATTCTGAAAACCATTGATGTGTTCTTGAAGATATTATGTTGATGATTTTCTGGAAAAATATGTTTAGAGCATTAGAAATCATTCACATATGTTGCTATATCATGTAGTAAGATTTATAGGGAATATGGGTTGTAAATATGAAGGTTTGAATGATAAAAAATGATGAAACCCGTAGTAGAAGAAATGCAGAAAACTGGGTTGTTATCCGACCTCCCGCCTTCGATCGATCGACCTCCGCAGAATTGTTAAAGTTGTTTCTTTTTAATGTTGGTTCTTATCCCAAACCTTTTGTAGATCTTTGGTGATTATTATTTGGATATAATGGGACTTAGGAAGGTTTAGTAAGCCCTAGTTAAGAATTGAATTGATTTGATTGGGATTTAATTGATTAGAATTGTGATAATTAAATTGAAAGGAATTTCGGTTGCTAGATTTATTTATTGGATTCTAATTGGTATGCATGAGGATTAAAGATATGATCAGTAGGGGTGATTGAATATAACACCTGGGTATCCTTAAGTTTACAAGAGGTTTAATCCTAAGTGAAAGAAGATGTGTTTATAAGAGATTTGAAACTAACGGTTTTAACCCTAATTAAAGGAGAGTTTAATTCGTGGTAATTCGGGAGATAAGATGATATGGACAAGTAGGATATTAGTGATTTCTTATTGAATAAAATGTTTAGGAAAAACCTATTTGAACCTTGAGTAATGAGTGAGGCTCGGGGATAATTAAATTAAAGAAGTAAAGTCATAATAGTTTAATACGCAGGATTTTAGAGATATAATGCTACGTATGGGAATTATGTTAGGGTAGTGGAATTACCTTGTTGATATTGTATTATAGGTAGATGTTAATGCCTATTTGATTGATTGATGATTTATGTGTATGACATACCTAGCTTACTTGCTATCGGTGGGAGGTTTGTGCGTGAGGGCAGTCACATCCTGATGAATCGTAGGTATGTGCATGGCCCATGGGTATGAGAACTATGTTCGCCTCTAAATGTTTGTGTTGTTCTTTGTGGTTCGAGGAATCCTTACCGAACCTTTAGTCCCCTATTCGGCGACCTGCGATATTGTGACATGATAGCAGTGTAATGCATTGCACCGAAACTGTGACTCGAGGTGCCGTATTATATATATATATAATGAAATAAATTTGTGGTTTGATTAATCTACTGTGTGATAATTGTAGATAATGGTGAATTGAGAAAAAAAATTAAACTAAGTTAATGAATGTTTATTCTTTTAGATTTGAAAAGCTTAATTCATATTATTGAGAAATGATTCATGTTAATGGGAAACGTATATGAATGATTGTATGACGTATGGTATGGGACATACGGGGTTATGATATGGGATGGAATCATATTATGGAAATTTGTGATGAGGAACCATTAACTAGGATGTTAATAGAAAACGTTAAGTGTGCACTCTAGTTGAGAGGTGAGAATAGCAAGTGAGAGTTGGATACTAACATGTACATAATAAATGCTTTATTGCATTTGTTAAATACTTGCTGTTTTCAAAATCATTTTCACATCGGGCTCTGGCCCGTTTCCTTGCATATTTTTTCTCTATTGTACCTTCTATATCAGGTGTCCAGCAGCAGGGACGCCAACCTTAGTTGATTATGACGAGCTATGGAGCTATGGAGTATTTCTTATACGCATATCTTCTTTTGATTCACAGTATTCTCTTAGTTAGGGCATGCCACCCAAAGGAACTCAATTATCTCTTGTCTATCTGAGTCATAAACTCTTGTATTTGTATAGTTTTAATACATTTACTATTGTTGGGATTACAGTATTGGTTTATTATGTGGGAATGTTTATTCCAATGGCATTTATATTCTTTTGTGTTATCTGTTCGGTTATCAGTGTTGTAGAATAATATGTGTAGTGTTATTCATAAACTAAAAATGGTTGTTGTTGAATTAAAATTTGGAAAGTTTTTAACACTAGCTTAATTGGGTATTGGGTGAGTTGTAAATGTTTTCGACAGTGATGCTAAGAATGAGCCAACTGTATATTCTGTTTTAATTTGGTATGGGACTGGCCACTCGGTATTTAATTAGGCGGGGTGTTACATTTAACGGGAAAAATAAGGGTAAGTTACTAGGGCAGGTGGGGAATAGGTCCCCTCATAAAGATTCCACTAAAATAGAAGGCACCGGGTAACGATGACATTGGCCCAAAAGAGGGTAGACTTTTGAAGGATTTCAAACACCATATTCAATATGGAACATGATAAGGCGAGGTATGAATAAAAAGGTTATATTCTTAATTATTTGAAGTTATATTATATGTTGTAACTCAATAAGTTGATAGAATTATTTTTTAGGAAGGGCAATTTTGTTTGAATCCTATCCACCATAGATAGAAGCTTGAACAGGGGGACTGGACTATATAACATCGTAATGTCGTGGTGAGAGATTTAGTTTGGGAATCTTGCAGAGGTTCCCCGCTATTTACATTGAATTTGTACACATTAGTGCCTTCATCGAAAGGTAGCAACCACAAACAACCACATTGCATTTAATATTCGTGGAGATGACAATCACCTTAAACGATGTCCACAACATATTGAGGAATCGAGGGTGATTGACGGTGTGTACATTGAAGAAGATGGTAGGACACTTTCTAAAGATGGGTACATTCCATTATTGGTTGAATGATTGGGTGTTACAAAGGAACATGGGGAGGTGAAGTGAAAGGATAACTTTGTATTGTGGTCGAATTGGGTTGAGAATGATTATTTTAGAGAATGCTAAAAAAGAACCCGGTGAGGGTGAAGGCAGAGGAAAATGAGAGGATCTGCATTCAATTCTTACTGGGTGTATTATTTGCCCAATAAGAAAATCCATGATATCTTTGTATATTGTGACTATCCATTTTCCCAATGTGCAAGGTATCTAGTCTCAAATATTAAAAATATATTTGTCAAATAAATTAAATATCCTTATAAACATGTAAAGTAAAAGAGGTAGTGAATAGATATAACAAATATATTGAGAGAGATAATAATCATATGCCTAGTCAAAATAATAAAACCAATTGTGCAACATTCACTACAACTCTATATTCCCCAGTCTTTCGGAACTATACTCCACCAAAATATCTCAACGGTATTCATAACATAAATGCTAGGGGAGAGTTTTAAATTTTTACAACATAATTTTGTTGACTCTCACAACATTACTCCATAGTGGTAAATTAAAAGAATTCCCCATTTTATGAAAATGTAAAACCATGGGTGTGAAATCTAAATCCCCTAATATTTTTTTTACCTTCACCGACATGATGAAGCTTTGGTGAAGTGTGGTCTTGAAATCTTGAACATAAAGCTTTACGTTGACCGATTGGACTAAGACTCAAATTGGGTTTTGGTAAATGGTATAAGATAACTCGTTAACCTTAAAGGAAAATGAGTGTAAATATACTCTTACAATTTCTCCATTTGCTTGTTTCATGACAAAACACACAAAATAAAGATTTCAAGCAGATAAGAAAATTACATTTACATGAATAAAATGGTAAAAGATGCTCAAAAACACCTTCACATATCTCTTATAATTGTTTTCATATTGCTCACTAGAAACAATGTCAAGATAATGACGCGTAATCAAATGATAGGGAAAAAATCATCAAAAATATTAACTATAAAATATGGCAATAGATCATTCATCAAATTATAAATTGATAAAATAATTCACCATTATACCACCCAATATATTATATCACAACCCCTTTCCCCTGAGAAGTACAATGTAAAAGTACAACCTAAGAATAAGAATCTTGTTTCAACATATCTCTATAGATTTCTCCATTTTATCGTAAGGTGATTCCCCCCCTTAATACATTATTATCCACCATTTATCATGGAATTGAAAAAGGCATAGATTAAGAGATTATTAAATGAATAAAAAAGAAACTGTATATAATAAAATACAGAGAAAACAAGCTAAAGAATAAAACATGTTATGTGTAGGTTTCCTACAAGTAATGATATCCGATGCACACAAGCCAAACAAGAAATAGTAATGGAAGAAAGCTATGAGATTACACACACAACACATGATATACGTGGTTCGATAATGTGCTTACGTCCATGAGGGGTTGGGGTTTGTTCTTTATTGCTCCATAACTCAGGTGGACAGAGATGTAGTAGTGCTAGACATTACAATATCACATGCCACTCTCATGTGGGGCAAATTTACATTTATAATGCAACTTATGAGAGTCCTAATCCACGTGAATAACTATCCCTAAGAGTTCATACATATCCTCTATTATGATCAACCCTTACAAGTGCATAAGTTAAATGATTCTTCTTTAACTTGGAGTCTCTATTATGATCAACCCTTACAAGTGCATAAGTTTAATGATTCTTATTTAACTTGGAGTCTTTATCAGTTATATGTGCACGTGGCCTGAGCAAACATGGTCGAACACGTGTCAGGGTGACTCTTGACCCCAAAATTTCCCCTAAAGTCTGAGGTTTATTTAAGGTCACTGTGGTTTATGCATATGTTGGTCGTTCATATTTGACAGGTCTTCATGGAATAGAAAAATTCCTCCTCTGGTCGGAGGTCTATGACAATTTGAATTCTTCGTACGTTGGACGGAGGATAATTTCATAAATTTCTGAGAAACTAAAAAGTTTTAATCTTTTGAGTGACTTAGGGTCACGGTCATAAATATGGCATATTTATTTAGTCGTGAGGAGATGTTGTCATCACTTTGGTAGTCGTCACACTCGTGTCATAATTAACGTTTGGGAATCACAAAGTTTTTTTCCACCATAAAATAATCATTCCCTCTCTTTCCTCCTAATTTCAAAATCTATGCAATATAGAGGAGGGTTTTTATAGCTCTAATTTTCATTGTAAACACACTTACACACTTGACTTCATTTCTATCATTATTATACATTTTTTAATTTTTTTCCTTTATTCTTTCTTCGAGTTGTCATTTTCGACAACAGTGTACATTATTAATGAGAATGTTATTAGGAGGTTCAAACTTGACCACCATATTCCCAAATGGGTGATGGCTGAACTTATAGAGGGGCCATGTGAGCTCTATGTGCTTCATGAAGGCCATTGGTTTCCTTCAATCTTTATAGTGGAATGTGGGGTAACGTTTTCCCCAAATTGAATATTTTTAGAGTTCTATTAATACGCTAATGTGGTCTTAACATATGTCGCCCCAAATTTTTTGAGGATCATTAATGGGTTTCATTGCATTAACGAATCGTATGGGACCATTTTGAGTATTACAGACATTAGGTATTGCTACCAGGGGCTGACGACCCATGAAGGTATTTATTATCTGAAAATAAGGGTGGCCAATTGGGCCCTGATTCTTAATTTTTTTTTATTTCAATAAAGATTATTGGGATCATCACATCATTGTGAATAACTGGAAACATGTCCCCTCCCTGAGGGAAAAGAGTATGAAGGGCTAAAGTGCCCCACGAGGGGAAAACAATAGATTAGGTCGTAATTGGGTGCTTAATTTTTCACTTTTTCTTCATTTTAAGTAATGTTAAATGCTTTTCTTTATTTTTTATAGACGACAATAAGAAATAATCTCCCTTCGCTCGCGAAGTTAATTTTGATGATCTTCTAAGAGTTTAGGTTATTGAACAAAGGATTGGAGTTGTTGACCGCCCAAGTTTAGCTACCTTTGTCCTTGGCTATAAGAGCTCGACCATTTCTTTTGTTGCTAGTCTAGTTGAGTAGATTCGGGTTATTCCCATTAGCTTGGACAAATCAAAAGCTTGCAACTCTGAAGGATCAGGTGGATATGAAGCAAATGAGGATGAAACATATTCCTCCTTTGAGTCTATAGACATTTCAACCATCCCCTTTACTGTTGATTTTTCTTTTTCTCCCGGTACCATGGCCCCTAAAAGAAAGGTCGTAAACTTTATTGCTGCCAAAGTGGGCCCAAATATCCTTTTACTGGCCCAATAAGTAAAGATAAAAAAAAAATCTCGACTAACGAGAAAAAAATTAAAGCAGGGGATCTTGCTAACCCCCTGAACTTTAAATATTCTCCCTTTAAAGATCATAAGCCTATTTCCAAGAGGATGAGTAAGGATCACACCATTCTTACCCCTTATGCTATTGCGGTTAAGAATACGATTGATAAGGTCTAGGTTATTACCCATTACATTATTGCTCATCCTGACCTTGATCGGGACTTATTCAGTCAACGGTCTTTCTTGCTGATAAGACAATTGCTATTGCCTTATCCCATTAACAGTTGGTGGAATGTGCCAATCATAACTTATTTCTTGTAAGTTGCTTCCTAATATGCTCTTCTTCTTAAATTCCTAGGTTGGAATTCGTTAATCTTTTTTCTCCATTATCTTATAGTTTATGGTCGATTATGATAAGTTATTAGAGAGATATTATGCTAAAGAAGTCCTCCTAAGGATGGAGGTGACCTTAAATGGGGACACCAGGGCTTTGGAAGTTTCTCGGTCGGATGGTTAAGTTGTTGTACATGAGAAGGAAAAGTTTGATCAAAAGGTCAATAACTTAGAGGTAAAGAAGGATTCTCTTTAGAAAAATATCAACGAGCCAGCCTCCTTAGTTTATGTTGCTACTGAGAAGGCCTCAAAGTATGATATGAAGGCCAAAGTATAGGTCCAGAATGCCAAGACCAAGGCTGATGAGGCCAAGGCCAAAGCTGATAAATCTTTAGCTGGGGTTGTGTAGGCCAATGATGATGTCTATACTCACGGCTTGGAAAAGTCCTTCGCCAAAGTCGAAGAGTAGATTGCATACCTGAAAAAGGTATTCTTTAAAAGTGACCGGGATGAAGGTGTTGTCAAAGTCGACATTATTGGGGGCTCCAGGCTATTCAAGAAGCACGAAGTCAGTCCTCCCTTATAGAGGATGATGATGATGATGAGAAGGAGGAGGAAGATTTGGTTGGCATACAAGTTGATACTAATGGGGATGTTCAAGTGCAGGTCGGATCTAACTAGGATTTAGATAAGTTGCTGCTATGTAGTATGACTAGTTAGAAGTTATTACGTCCGTTCAGGCTACTGAGAAATATAAGGCCAGAGAAAATGGCTCTTAGAATTTTAAGAAACATTTATACTAATTTCCATTTGGTATACACAATAAGGGTTTTCGCCATTGGTGAATGGATTTCAAAGTTTAGTTCACTTTATCTCGTTCATTCGCCTTGTAATATTTTATGTATTTTTCTCTATTGCCTAACTCATATGACTGACCACCAACCCTTTTTAGTTTGAGACAAGAGTGACATCACTAATTTTTTCTTAGCATGACTTTCAAGAAATATGTGGGAAAACCTTACTTATCGGCTATGGTGAAGACGACGATCTTTACCAGATATTGGGCTTTAATGCATCTATACGAGAAAAAAAGGCTTATTTGGAAATACGACGACTTTTTTATCAGGTGGTGGTTAATAATGGCATCTATCACAACATGATTCACAACACATAAGATAGTCATAACGAAGCATTGGATAGTCTAAGGGCCAAGTTTGATAAGGAGTTTGTCGATCTAGCTAGAGAGAGAGTATTTGACCCAAAGTTAGTCGATATTGAGTTTATACATGTGAGGAAAACCTTTATACTACATGTCGACCTCATAGCAGCTAGAAAGGTTGTTATTAACTATAAAAAGGAGAATAATGATTTGATAGTTGAACCTGGGAGAGCCAATCAATCCCAATCATATGAGCTAACTTAGGAAGAAGTTTTTTTCCTTGAGTAGGAGAATGGATAGTTGAGAGAAGAGTTAGATAAGCCATAAAAGCCATGCACGATAAGGTTATTATCATCCAAAGCCTGTCTTCATCAGAGGGGAAGGAAAGTGGTCGATTAGGGTAGGAACTGGAGGGGATAATGAAGTCCTTGCAAGATAAGGAGGTCAAAAACTTATCTAATAGGCTTTAGAACTTTAGGTATTAATTCCATACACAAGCTCTCTAAGTGTGGATGGACGGCTCTGACCAGGCCCTTGTCAATATGGATTCATCTATGAATGATTCTCGAAGCATTGGTTATAAGTATGGCTAAATCAATGCCTTAACGATTATAAAAGTGACTAAGGATTCTGAATTATAGTACTTGCATGATCCCAATTATCTCAATCACCAGTATCCTCCTTATAATCTTGATGTTTCATGGATCTCAACAGATTCCATTCCTGTCAGGTTAATAAGGAAGTATCTAGCTGATTATGGTCTAGATGGAGATGATGGACTTTACCGACCTCCAGCTTAGTAAACAGGGTGACTTCTTGAGGGTCATCACTAATTATAAATTTAGTTATCACTGTGTAGCCTTCTACCTTGGACATTCCACCTATCGGAGTTGGGACTTCAGTAGATGGATAACTTTTGGTTGTGCAATTAATTGAGTCATATTTACTTTTACCTTGCGAATCATTTACTTTCTTAATTTCCTTATAATAACTTAAAGTATAAAATGAAAATTCTCACATTTTTCTTCCCTTTATGTTGTGTGGTCCCTGGTCTTACCTTTTAGGTGATGTCATCACATCATGCTTTAGGTCTAGATCTAGAAAAGTAAGAATCCACCTAAATGTATGGTTAACTCCCAGCTAGGATTTTTTTGACCTTGTCAATCACGAGTGCCTAGGGTTTCCCATTAGGATTTTCATCGACTGTGATAATTTTTTTAAGTTTTATTAATCGTCAAAACATTTTGAGTCTGTTTGGTCATCAATTAACCAGTCAGGTAATATATGTACACACATTTCAATTAGTCACGGTCTTTGGTCGACGAGTTAATTCGTCTTAAAGAAGATGAATGAAAGAAGATAAATATCAGGGTGAGAGATAAGATGCAAAAAACAATTCATTTGAGTAATCAACATTCTTTAAAAATATCCAGTGCCTGCCACTTTGAACAATTCAAAGAGATAAATTTTGTCATAATAAAATGTGCGAGATATCTTAGAATAATATCTGAAAAATAGTTTAAAACTGAAAATAATTTAGACTTAAAAGTATAACTTCTTGAGGTCGGGTGCGTTCCATGATCTTAGAACTTCCATATCCTCCATTGTTTCTAAGTGGTAGGCTCCCTCGTCACTTTCAATGGCCCTTCATAGTTGGGCTTGAATTTTTCATCTGAGGGATTCTTTGCTTTATTCATTGTTGATGTAAAAAATTAGATCACTCTAATTATTCAATCACAGATAAATAAATGAGACAAAGAATTTTAAAGTGGTTCAGCCTTATAAGAATGGCCTACGTCCACTGTTATGTTATTGCTGTTTGTATGGGAATTCTCGATTACAAGTTCTCTCAAGAAATTCCGGTCCCCTTACAATGAGGATTGTATAATGTATTTATAGCCCCGAGGCTGTAATGTGAAAGGGTAATACATTAAATGATGTACATATGAAAGGGTGATACATTTAATGCTCCTTAAGCGCGTGCGTCTGAATGATAAGCATTTAATGAATAGTCAAACTGTTGGTTATCCTGCTATTAATGCTTTGTTCGAGGTGCAGCTCGGACCGCCTAAGCTTCTCGGTGCTCAAGAGTTCCTCGGAGAGTTCTCGTTCCTCGGAGCGTATGAGTTCCTCGGGGAAACAGCGTGTGAGTTCCTCAGAAGTCTTTGTTGTTGCCACGTAGACTGCCACGTGTCTTCACTTTATTGATCCATGTCAGCAGACTAAATCTGGTATCAACAGAAGCCCCCAATGTTTCATAGTTCGAATTTTGATGAGTATGGAATATTCTTTCTCGGAATATGATAGATTTAAATAGTCCCCCTGATTTTTAGGAGTGTTTCCTTCGTATTTATTTCTCCTTCCAAATTCGTAAAATCAGGATTTTTGAATTTTTATGTCCGCTTCGATTCCCGCGCCCCTTTTCGTCTTTTTAGCCGCCGGTAACGTAACCGTCTCTTTTTGTAATCATTACTTTTCCTTTTACCAAGGTAGAGTATTTAAACGCTGCAGAAAATCTCATCGTCTTCTACTTTTTCAAATTTGTATCTTTAAGTTTTCCGTCGTCTCTTTCTCTCCTGTGTATTCATCTCTTCCATCGTTCGTTGTCATCAGATCCACTCTTTTTCTGTAAGATTTTCTTCCTTCTTCTTCATTTCTTTTATTCATCATGGTTTACCCTGTTGAATCTCTTGATACGTTTCGCTCTGATTTTTCTATTCCCTCCTGGGTTGTTCTGGAAGAGCTTTCTAAGCCTTCTGATTATTTCCATTTGGCTGAGGGACATTGGTTCCCCAGTCTTTTTAATACTGAGTGTGGATTTTCTTTTCCACCAAATCCTTTGTGTTTGGAATTCTGTCAGTACTTTGACGTTATTCCAGCAAGAATAGCCCCCAACACATGGAGAATAGTTAATGGGGTGCATAGATTAAATCAAATCCATGAAACTCGCATAGGAATTCCTGAGATTATGTTTTGTTATAGATGGGAGTTAATGATAATATTTTTTTATTTAAAAACTAGATTTTTAAATAGAGCCTTAGTAGTCAATCTCCCTGATGCCAATAGGGATTATTTTGAGCATGGGGTTGTCATAAAAAATTGGCAACATGCTCCTTTATCCGGAGATGAAGTTTATCAGGGTCCCAGATACCCTCCTTATGGAAATGGGATAGGTTATTTTTATTTCATTTTATTTATTTTGAAATCATGCTTCTTTTATGTTTGATAAAATGTGCCACTGATATTTCCATGTCTATTTATTTGCAGTTGACAGTAAAAGAAAGTGCCCAAAAGAAGCAAATGTCAATATAAGGAATTTGAAACTTATCTGGAGCCTGCATCAATCTGTTGCTGACGAGCATATTAGGTCGGCATCATATCTGCTGCAATACAAGAGCTACACCACCTCTTTTACTGCTCGTCCAGTAATAAGTGCATCAGAGCCAGTACCAGCTTCCACCAGCTCCTCGCCTGAATCTCACGTCCCTTTAAGCGAAAGGATGAAGAGAAGAAGACCTCCTACTCTCTTTGAGAAATCTGCCTCCGGCTCTGGTGAGGCAAAAAGAAGTAAGGTTGATGTCCCAGGGGAGGGGACAAAGAAGAATGATGCACCTTCCTCGACTGATGTCGTGAAGGTTGTCGAGAAGCCCGCAGTGGCTCCGAGCATGTCTGCTGCTCCTGGAGAGGTGATTGTAATATCACTGACCAAGGGTTCTTCCTTGGTTGAATCTATTCCTGTTCCCCAGAGGAGGCTGAAGAAAAGCTCCTCGGTTAATTTGGCTGACACCATTACTCATCCCCCAGCTACTGGAACTGGGGTTCCAACTTTTGTTCCCCCGAGCTCTGCCATGAGCTCGATAAAGTCCTGGATCATTCCTGAGGTCCAAGGCACATAAGAAAACCTTACTCGGGACATGGTCACTTCGTTAGCTGCTCGTCATCTTGCTTCTGTAAGTCTTCTTACTTTGAACTTTTCATATTTCTTTTGTCATTTCTGTTTCTGACTTGCTTTCTTTTTACTTTCACAGTTGACGAGTTGCTTTAATATAATTCTGAAGAAGGATGAAGCAATTAAATCTTCATGCTCCTCGCCCAATGTGGAGGGAGCTCTGAAAGAAGCTATCAACTCTTTGGACAATTCTCGCCAAAAATATGCCACTGACAAGGCTGTCTGGGAGAAGAAGCTTGGCTCCACCGAGCAGGAAAAAGCTCGAGCTGTTGAGGTCTCCAAGGAATTGGAGAAGAGAATAAATGCCACGGAGAAGGAAAATAAGGAGCTCGAAGAGAAGCTCAAGACTGCTGAAGAGTTTGAAAATAAACTCAAGGCTACCGAGGAGGAGTTGGATCAACTTCGGGAAGTAGGTCGGCAGAAGGAGGAGGTTGAAAATAAATTGAAAGCTGCTGATAACCTGCTGTCCGAGAAGCTTTCCTTAGAGAAGTTGAAGAGGAAAATGGCTGTGAAGAAGTCCTTCAGTGCTGGCTGGGACAAGGGTTGGGACAAGGGTTGGAACAAGGGGTTGGCTGCCATGGTGTCGCAAGTGGACTATGGCAGTCTCAAATACTTTAGGGATGTATGGGTTACTGCTCTCCGGGAAATGAAAGTTGATGAATCTTCTGTGATTTTCCAATAACACATTCCTGGTTCCCCTCCAACCCCAGAAGATCTTGAAGAGGACGAAACTGCCTAAGAAGAGTCTTTTATGGTGATGGGAGATCATCCCCCAGCCATTCAGCCTACTGCTGAGGAATTTCAGCAGATTGTTACTTCCTCTGAACAACTGCCAGTGCTCCCCGAGCAACTATCCATTCCCTCCGAGCAACCTACTTCCTCGTCCCAGCCTCCTGAGAAGGTTTTGGGAGACAAGGAACATATGTAGAGTTGTTCGAGTTTATCTTTACATTTTTCTTTTATTAATTGTAACCCAACATATATAACTCTGAACTTTATGATCTAATAAAACTTGGACTTTTTTGCATACTGTTGTATATCTTCATACTTTGTCTTGATTCTTATTGATTACTTCTTTTTCTTTCTCTGCTAGTTTCTGGCCAGGATGGAATTATTATCTGCCCATGATACAAAGCTGCTGCGATAATGTAATGAATATTTTAAGGCTGGTTACATAGACATGAGTGCAGTACAAGTTGTAGACATCCTCTGCCAAGATGCGTCAGAACTGGCAGTGGAAGCATATCAATATCTGAAGTGTCTGCTTGATCGAGCGATGGCCAATAATGTGGCCTATTGTGATATGATTGAGGATCTCCAAGGCACCCTCAAAGACCTTCAGCTTCAATACAAAGAATCCACTACCCTGTTGCATGAGGGGTACGAGAAGAAGTACCAGCAACTCAATGCTGACAAGGGGTACGAGAAGCGCTTTTCTGGCTACGAGGCGAGGGAGAGAACTTTGAGGTGCGAGGTCGAGGAATGCAGACAAATTGCCGAGTTGCTAGAGCAAGAGAACAACAACTTGCAAAAAGATATGTCACAGTTGAAGTCTGCAGCCTCTTCTTCAAAAGCCTTAATCCCAGTGACCGATGAGGGATTCTCGTTCTTAGAGGTCGAGAACGCCAACTTGAGGGACGAGTTGGAAACCTTGAAGAGGTCTGGTCCTTCCACATCTTCTCGAGGACGAGCAAGAGCACCTCGGGGACGAGCAAGAGCAGCTTGAATTCCTGTCGAGGAACAAAGGACTCAGTTTGCCCTAGAAAATCAGGCCTTCCAGTTAATGGCGAAGAACCAGGCGTTGGCTGAAATGTCAAAGAAGATCAGGGACTTGGAAGAGCAGCTCTCTGAGCAGAAATCTACCTTGGAGAACAAAGAGCTCTTCATTAAAAATCTCCATGAGCAGCTGGACAGATTAGCATATCAATTACACAAACAGCCCAGGGAGTTCTGGATGGCTGGATACAACGAAACTCTCTTTCACTTAGACGATCGTATCCAGAATGCCAATAATGAGGGATATAAGCAAGGCTGGTTGAATTCCTTAGGTGTGATGCAGCTCGAACAGGGTCATTACCTGTGGGACTACCATGATCCCGGGCTGCTCGACTTACCTGTGCCACCATACAAAGTGGACATGAGTTGGATCCCTTCTCGGGCCATTCCTCGAAGTTGATTTCTAAATATCTCGGTGACTACAATCTCCATTCAATTGTTGAAGTATCTCGTCCCGAGCATCTTCTAGATCGACCATCCGTGATGAATGTCAAGATTTTAAAGGATCTCAACTTCATAAATTCTCCTCTGGCTTTAAATGATCCGCCTGCTAGCGAGGAACCTGCGTCAAAAGCAGAAGGGAAAAAACCAGTAGAGTAGGAATTTTGATGTAATTGTTAGTATACATATCAATGTAACTTTCATTTCATTATCAATGTAATTTATTTTGGATTTAATGAAAGATTTTCATTTCTATTCGCTATTGTCTTATAACACTTTATATTTGTGCATGCATATCTGATAAAAAGATAACAATATTGTGTAGTTTGAACTTGTGATAGTCATTTGGCAAAAATAATATTTTGCTTCTCGATGAACTTAGTAAAAGTTATGAGTATAAAAAAAATGTTGCTCGATCACTTAATAATAAAGTTTTGTTTCTCGACCAACTTAGTAATAAAGTTACGAGTATAAAAATGTTTAAAAATATTTTCGACCAACCAAAGTCGTTAAATTCTCTATGTCGACGAACTACAGTTAGTGGGTTTTTATCCCCGACCAACCATAGTTAGTAGATTTTTCTCTTAACTGTTTTTGACCAACCAAGGTCGGTAAATTTTCCTTGTCGACCAACTACAGTTGGTGGGTTTCTATCCCCGACCAGCCATAGTTAGTCTTTTTGAAATAATTTTACCTCCCGACCAACTCAAGTTGGCATTTTCGAGAATATATTTACTTCCTAACCGACATAAGTTGGCATTTTTAGGAATACTTTTATCTTACGAGAAACATATAGTTTTATTTCCCTTATGAATACAAATTTTACTTCCCGGAGGAATACACGTAGCTTTACTTCCCGGAGGAATACAGGTAGCTTTACTTCCCGGAGGAATACAGGTAGCTTTACTTCCCGGAGGAATATTGGTAGCTTTACTTCCTGGAGGAATATTGGTAGCTTTACTTCCCAGAGGAATACAGGTAGCTTTGCTTCCCGGAGGAATATTGGTAGCTTTACTTCCCGGAGGAATATAGGTTTCTCGACCAACCTTAGTTGGCATTTTCGAAAAAAAATTTGAGTAGCCTGAGCTTTGCCGAGTAGTGTGTAGCACTAGTATTCCCCGAATAACTTTCAATAAAAAGAAAGAATTCGGCAGAATATCTTCATTTTATTCATCACTGATAATATTTGCGCAGGTGCTCTGCGTTCCATGCATTCTTAAACTCCTCCCCTTCTAGAGTTGCTATTCGGTAAGTTCCTGGTCGAACAACTTCTGTAACTCGGTATGGTCCATGCCAATTTGCCTCCAGCTTATTGTGCGTTTGAATGAATTTCTTCAGCACATAATCTCCTTCTTTCAGGTCGCACTTCTTCACCCTTTTGTTGTAAAATAAAGCTGTTCGCTGCTGGTAAGCAGCATTTCTAATGGCTGCTTCTTCTCTAACTTCCTCGAGCATGTCTAAATACACTCTTCTCATTAAGTCGCTGACAGGGGAATTAAAATTCAGAACCCTGTGTGTTGGGAGGCCTAACTCGGCAGGTATTACAGCTTCACTTCCAAACGCCATAATATATGGTGATTCTCCTGTTGCTACTCGGGGAGTAGTTCGGTAAGCCCAAAGTACTGATTATAGCTCGTTGTTCCAGTTTGCTTTTGCATCATCCAATCTTTTCTTCAAACCATTTAGCAGCGTTCTGTTTGTCACTTAAGTTTGTCCATTACCTTGAGGATGGCCTGGTGCTGGGTGGATCTTCAAAATATTTGATTGATGGCAATAGGCAGCGAACTCCTCGTTATCAAATTGTGTTCCATGGTCTGTGATGAAAGCATGAGGAAGACCATATCAACAAATGATGTTCTTCCAAATAAATTGGTACACCTTCTCATACGTCATATCAATGAATGGCTCAGCTTCTACCCACTTAGTAAAATAATCAACTGCGACGACAAGGTATTTGAACCTTCCTCGGGTCGTTGGTAGTGGCCCAACCAAATCAATTCCCCACATGGCAAATGGCCAAGGGGAATTTATGGGTGTCAACAATGCTTGTGGAGCTCTTCGGATGGAGGAAAAACGTTGGCACTTGTCACATTTCTTTGCATAGGCTATACAATCAGCCCTCATCGTCGGCCAGTAGTATCCCTGCATCATCACCCTTTGTAAAAGCGTCCGATCTGCTACATGTGCTCCACAGGATCCTACATGGATCTCTTCAATCAAATATTTCACCTCGGAGGGATGTACACATCTCTGCAAACCTGCCATAATTCCTCGTCTATACATAATACCGTTAGTTAATACATACCGAGCAACTTTAAACATCAATTTCTTGGCTGCGAGCTTATCAATTGGTAATTCTCCCTCTTCAATATATGCCCTGATGGGATCCATCCAAGATGGTCCTAAATCAAGGGTAATAAAGTTCATCGTCAGATCTTCATCTATACTCCGATCAACCAACACTTCAATTGGGATTTTTCATCGTAGCTCGATGCGAGTAGCTGATGCTAGTCGAGCTAGGGCGTCTGCTCTCGCATTCTCCATTCTTGGTATTCTGACCAGCTGAACAACGAAAAATTCTGACACCAGATCCTTTGCCTTTGCATGATATCTGATCATTAATTCTCCTCTAACTGCATATACTCCCAACATCTGATTTACGATCAATTGAGAATCACTGAAGAACATAACCTACTGCGCCTCCATAATTTTTGCCAAACTAAGTCCTGCAATCATGGCCTCATACTCAGCCTCATTGTTGGAAGCTTTGAATTGGAAACGCAAGGCGTATTCCATATCGACCTCATCCGGAGTTCTCAAAACTATCCCCGCGCCACATCCTGTAGTGCAAGATGAGCCATCTACATATAGCCTCCATATAAGTAACTCATCTTTAAATTTCTGATCAGTCAGAGTTCCTCGGTGAAATATTTGTTGCTTCCTTTCATCCTCCCCAGATATTTCTTGCTCTTCGTCGATCATCTCTCCTTGCTCTTTTACCAATCGGAATTGGTCTGAGCTCAAATTTGATGATCTTGTAACATCCACTTGCCCTTTTACCAACCGGAGTTGGTCTGGGCTTATGTTTGTTGATCCTGTAACATCCACAGGTTGATCGGCGAGCAACTTTTGCTTCTCGGGGGTATCAGGATAGGTGAACTCTGCTATAAAATCTGCTACAGCCTGCCCTTTTAGTGATGATCTGGGTTCATAGACTATATCATATTCACCGAGCTCTATTGCCCAGTACCTCAATCTCCCTGATTTTTCTGGTTTATGAAGGGCTTGCCTCAATGGCATGTCACTATATACGACTATAGTATGGGCCTGGAAGTATGGCCTCATTCTCCTACTCACTTCAATCAACGCCAGTGCTAACTTTTCTAGCCTTGGATATCTGATCTCTGCTCCTCGGAAGGCCTTACTCGTATAATAAATTGGCTTCTGCACTCCATTCTCCACTCTGATCAACGCCGAGCTAACTGCATTCTCCGACACTGCTAGATATAAGTACAATTTTTCTCCCTATCACTGGCCTGGACAACATTGGAGGTGCTCCCAAGTATTTCTTCAAGTCTTGAAAAGCCTTCTCACATGCATTATTCCACTCAAAAGTCTTTCGGAGTGTCTTGAAGAATGGGAGACATCTGTCAGTTGCTCGTGATACAAATCTGTTGAGTGCTGCCACTCATCCTGTTAGACTCTGTACTTATTTCTTCGTCGTTGGAGATCGCAGCCCTAATAGAGCTTTGATCTTTTTAGGATTTGCTTCAATGCCTCGTTGATTGACGATGTATCCGAGAAACATGCCTTCTCGTACTCCAAATATGCACTTCGTCGGGTTCAGCTTCATTTGATATTTATCCAGTTGATCAAAAGTCTGACTTAAGTCAACTAGATGGTCGACAACTTTCTTGCTTTTTGTCAGCATATCGTCAACATAGACTTCCATATTGCAACTGATTTGTTCAGCAAAAACCTTGTTCATCAGCCGTTGATATGTCGCACCTGCATTTTTTAAACCAAAAGGCATAACATTATAACAATAAGTTCCCCTAGGGGTAATTAAAGAAGTACTCTCCCTGTCTTCAGGTTTCATTTTAATCTGATTGTAGCCAGAATAAGCATCCATGAAACTCAGCAGCTCGTGTCCCGAGGTAGCATCGACTAGTTGATCAATTCGGGGCAGTGGAAAGTGATCCTTTGGGCATGCTTTGTTGAGGTCGGTGAAGTCTACACACATCCTCCATTTGTTGTTCTTCTTCTTTACCATCACCACATTGGCTAACCATTCTGGATATTTAACATCTTTAATGAAGCAAGCTTTCTGGAGCTTCTCGACTTCCTCCTGTATAGCTTGATTCTTCTCGGGACTAAATACTCTTCTTCTCTGTTTCACAGGCTTGATCTCCTTATTCACATTGAGCTCGTGATATAAGAAATTTGGATCTATCCCTGGCATGTCTTCATGACTCAACGCAAAAGTTTGCTTTCTGCTTCTAAGGAAAGTTATCAATTCCTTCTTTAGTTATGCTTCCAACAACGAACCTACTTGAGTAGTTCGCTCAGGGTGCTCGTCGTTCAGGATGATGTTTTCAGTAACTTCCACCACTTGACCCTTCACGAGTTGTGACTCATCTCTAGGATCCAATGTTTCAATGTCGACACCTTCATCCACTTGATAGGTAGTAGTATTTTTCCTTGATTCCTCCATTTCTTCTTGCTTGGCGGATGAATAATAGCATTCCCGAGCTACTTTCTGATCGCCTTTAACAACTCCTACTCCAAAATTTGTTGGAAATTTTAGGCATTGATGTACTGTAGATGGTACAACCTCGAACTTCTTCAATCCTACTCTTCCCATGATGATATTGTATGATGATTGAACATTCTTATCCATCACGAGGAAACATATTCTTTCTGTTCGACAAGCAGTCCACGTACCAATGAATATATCCAACTTGATCGTCCCAAGTGGAAATACTTTCTCGCCAGCAAAACCGATGAGGGGTCTGTGATAAGGCTCCAGTTGAGATAGCTTTAGATTTAAACTATCGAAGCACGAGTAGAACATGATGCCTGTCGAGCTACCATTGTCTACCAGTACTCTTGAAATCATTACCTCTTTCATTCTCATCTTGATCACCAGTGGGTCATCATGAGGATATAGAACACCTGTAAGGTCATTCTTTGAGAAACCAATGACCAATTTCTCTTTATTTACCTTTCTCGGGCGATCCTCTTCAGCTAGATTTATTCGCTGAATGTACGAGCAAGCTTGAGCCTCACCGAGGTAAGCTTTTCTCTCTGCAGTAAGATCTCCTCCTCCTGCATCTCCACCTGTTATAACATTACAGTCAAATGACCCAAAGCGTATTGAAAATATCTCTCGTTCTGGCTGCCTTGGTCTCTTGGGAAGATCGGGGTCGTCTTCTGGATCAACTCCATGGTTTCTTTTCTTGTTCTCCTCTCCTCGACGAGGAGATCTAGACCTCTCTCTTGCTCGATCATTGTTTCTTCTTTCGTTTCCCCGATCAACATACTTTGACAGCTTTCCTCGTCGAATGAGTGTTTTAATTTCATTTTGAAGAGCTATGCAATTCTTGGTCATACGGCCATGATCTTTATGGAACTCGCAATACTTTGCCTTATTCCTCTTATCAGGGTCTGCCTTCATTTTCTCTGGCCAGTTTAGTTCCTCGTTGTTCTTGATTTCCTCTAGAACATGATTGATATCCTTATTCAAAGGAGTGTAATTATCATATTTCTTCATCACGTCCCATACCGACCTATTTTTTGAATGCTTGTCATTACCATTGTTCTTGTGCTCTTTCTTCTTAGCTTTATCACCTTCCACCTTGGTTTCTTTAGCATCCATATTCTTCTTCGCAGCCATAGCCTCCTCGGCGTTCATAATTTTGGACGTTTTTCCCATCAGGTCTGACATGGTTTGAGGTAGATCTTTGGCCAAAGTGTAGTACAACTTGTTCGGCAGTAGTCCACTCATCAAGGCAGTAATAGCTATCTTCTCCTCATAATCAATGACTTCAAGTTTCTCATTATTAAAACGAGTTATATAATCTCTGGTACTCTTACCAGCCTTTTGTCTAACACTTAACAAATGTGCTACTCGTTTAACTGGCTTTGCCCCAAAACAGAAATTCTCAATAAATAACTCGGCCAGTTGAAGAAAAGTTAAAATCTTACCCCGAGGAAGATTATTATACCATATTTGAGCAGATCCGGTAAGAGTTCCCGAGAATGACCTACATCTCATCTCATCTGGAACAGCATAGATGTCAGCTGCAGCCTGGTATTGTTCTATATGAAGGACAGGGTCAGTCTTTCCATCATACTTGGGGGTCACAACAGGTGCTTTGAACTTTGACAGCGTTGGAAAATCTACAATGGACTGGACAAAAGGTGTTCCTCGAACAAAGGTTCATTGTAGGGGGTTCTTAGCTTTAACCATTTCCCCCAATCTATCCACCAGCCTTTGAATAGAGCCTTTCCATGCATCATTTCCTTCCTCGGGCCTATTGGTTCGAGCAGCTGATCACGTTGAAGTTGCTTCCTGGGATCTCTCTTGACGAGCAACTGGTCGCGACTGGGCAGATCCTTCCCTTAAGTCTGATGGTCGTCGAAAACTCCTCGATGGGGCTCTAGGAGGACTTTTTCTCCTCCTAGGACCTAATCGATCGAAAGGAGATACTCTGCTTAATCCTTATAGCGCACTGGCCCTTTCTGGGGAGAGAGTGATGCGTTGCTCAGTATCTGTGGCTCGAACTGACGAAGTTCGTCCAGGTTGATTAGAAAAATCTTCAGATTCCTCATTGCGTTATGAATTGGTACGCCTAGTACGTGAGGATGGTGCACGGGTGGTTCTTTGAATACTCCACAGTCCTGAATGGGTTGGTGCACCGCCATGAAGGGTTTGGATGAGTTGTCGCATTGTTTCTTGCATGACTGTCTGACCCTGAGCCAGATTTGTTATAATTCCAGCCAGATCTGGAATATTTGGCAGAGCAGATGGATTTGGAGGGGTTCCAGCTAGGGGTGGACAGAAAAAAGTCCGACCCGAATGGACCGAACGGACCGAACCGAACCGAAAATTAAGGCTATTTTAAAATCGGTCCGAAAATCGGTTCATAAAATCTAAAAACCGATTAAACCGGTCCGGTCCGCGGTCCACTAAATTAAAAGACCGATTTGGACCGGACCGGACCGATTCCCATATATATATAATAAAAATAATGTTATTGTGTTTCTTATGCATAATTTTTGAATTAATCTATATAACTTATGAATTTAATTTGGAACATTTTATATATGTATAGACATTTTTTTATTTGGGTAAAAAAAAACCATGTAAATATCACTTAGAGTTTCGAGTATTATTTTTTTTATATATATTTGTGAGAAAAATAGATAAAAATATTCATAAAATGTACATATATATAAAATAGGGTCAGGACCGAATTTTACCCCGGACCGGACCGAAAAAAGCCTGGACCGAATTAGTAGGTTAACCGAATTAATCGGTCCGGTCTCGGTCCAAAAAAATTGAGGACCGAATATTCGGTCCGGTCCAAAAAATAGGCAAAAACTGGACCGGACCGGACCGTGCCCACCCCTAGTTCCAGCGTTTCGATTGCTGGATTCCGGAATGTCAGCCATTCGTAATGGATTTTTTTTATGGAAAACAATATTACCAGTCGTTCCCACAGACGTCGTCAATCTGTTGATGTAAAAAATTAGATCACTCTAATTATTCAATCACAGATAAATAAATGAGACAAAGAATTTTGAAGTGGTTCAGCCTTATAAGAATGGCCTACGTCCACTGTTATGTTATTGCTGTTTGTATGGGAATTCTCGATTACAAGTTCTCTCAAGAAATTCCGGTCCCCTTACAATGAGGATTGTACAATGTATTTATAGCCCTGAGGCTGTAATGTGAAAGGGCAATACATTAAATGATGTACATATGAAAGGGTGATACATTTAATGCTCCTTAAGCGTGTGCGTCTGAATGATAAGCATTTAATGAATAGTCAAACTGTTGGTTATCCTGCTATTAATGCTTTGTTCGAGGTGCATCTCGGACCACCTGAGTTGCTCGGACCGCCTAAGCTTCTCGGTGCTCAAGAGTTCCTCGGAGAGTTCTCATTCCTCGGAACGTATGAGTTCCTCGGGGAAACAGTGTGTGAGTTCCTCGTAAGTGTTTGTTGTTGCCACGTAGACTGCCACGTGTCTTCACTTTATTGATCCATGTCAGCAGACTAAATTTGGTATCAACATTCATAATCTTCCTTAGTACATAGTTCCCGACCTTGAATATCATTGAATTTAACCCTATATTCTATTTCTTGGCCAACTATTGTTGGTAGGAGGTAAGATTTATATGGGTTAACTCTCTCTTTTCCTTGAGTAAAACAAGCTCTGTTATGATTACTTCACTGTTGAGATTTTGGTCAATTAAGGAGGACTGCATGGTTGGTAGGCCTGTTTCTAATTGATTGACGAACTCCATTACATATACCAAGGTAAAGGGTGTTTACCTCATTGATATCATAGGCATAGTTTAAAATTCCTAGATAATGTGTGGGATTTGGTCGAACCATATGCCCTTCGCTTTTTCTAATATCTTCCCAATTCTGTTGAGGACTATTTTATTCTTTATTGGATGCTTTTCCTTGCCCGTTGCTCTGAGGGTAGGCCACTAAGTTCAAGTAGTACCTAATATTATGCACGTCGCAAGAAATTTAAAAGAGGTTACGCTAAAATTGAGTCCCATTATTCGTTATGATAATCCGAGGAATACCAAAATGAGTTATAATATTCCTCTAAATGAACTTGGTCAACATCTCGGATGTTAGCTAGTGGTTATCCTTTTATGCACTTGGAGAAATAGTTTGTGCTGACCCAGAGGTACTTCATACTTCCCGACGTAAGGTGTAACGGATTGATAATGTCCAATCCTCCTTGCACAAAAGGCCATGGGATCGTGATGGACTTGAGATCACTAGCGGGATAATGCACTAAAGGTGAAAAGAGTTGGTAGTTTTTGTATTTTCAAACATAAGTGATTGTGTACTAATGCATGTATGGCCATGTGACACCCCGCCTAATTAAATACCGGGCGATCACTCCTTTATTAAATTAAATCAAGGTAAAAAGTTGGTTCATTCTTAGCATCACTTTCGATAAAAATACATTTTCCAATTTAACACCCTAAATAATTAAGCTAAGTGTCAAAACCATTTTCATACATACTTTCAAATTTTATTTAAAGAAAAGATTTATTTATATAAAAACAACATTTCCACAATTTAGAATCACACCACAATAAACCTGGAACACAAACCAATTAATTTAAAAACATTTGTAAATCAAATGTCAACATCCGAAGTATAAAGTAACACAATACAAACTGAATAAATCCCATAGTAACAATACTAGAAATAACTGAAGTACAAATTTCCCAATAACAAAGAAATAATGGAAAGGGCTACACATGCCCAACTAAATGAAAGTACTAAGAGTGGATCCGAACGAGCGAAGTCGTCTAATCAAGAGACCTGCAACTCCCACCTAAGCTGCAGCGCGTTCCTTCCAAGAGATCCTAATCAAGACGCCCCTGTGGCTGGGCACCTGTAATACATACATATATATACAAGATAGAGAGAGAGAAAAATGGGTCAGAACCCGAAAGTGTGTTTGATTTAAAATACGATTAGCAAGTATTTAAATTGATACAGGCCAATGCAACAACATATTAATGCGACACTCTCTTGAGAAATTCTCACCTCTCTTCTAATGTGCACTCCTATCTCACTAACCCTCCTAATGGTTTATCTCATCATATAACATGCTATCTTTCCCCAATGATTTAACTTATCTTAAGTATTTCGTAGGATTCAAAATTTAACGATACAATTGTTTGAAAAGAATATTTCAATTAATAACCAAAGTTCTCATTTTAACTTTATTAGTCAATATAGTTTTCCAGTGTCATATTATACTTTCTCAAAATAAGTATTTACAATTTGAGTCATCAACCATATCCTACATATCAATTCACGGTAGGTAGTTCCAAATTTCAGAATTCCATATATATATTAACTACTCGTATAATATATATATAATAACAGCACCCCAAATAAACTATGGTGCGGGCATACTCTACTATCCAAAACCCCATATCACTCATTTTAAGAGGAATACAATCGAAATCACTCTCGAATTGTATTAACATAAATACACAAACAATATTGAGGCGAAGAATAGATTCCAAGTCGCTAAGAGGATGGCACATGCCTGCGTCTCTTAGGACCGTCTGAACTATCACATCGATAGCCTGTACCAAGGATATCTATCTTCTAGGGTACAAGTCAATATCCCCCATAAAGGTCCCATCGAGATAAGACTTGTCCCAGCGCGGTAACCTCAGGGATAGCAAGTAGCGTGGGCATGATTTTCACATGTATATAATATATGTACACACAATCATATAAATATACCACTTTTATTATATTAATGTAGGTTCCTCTCGTCACCCGTAATTACAACATTTATCCTTAATTTCACATTATTAGTATTACATATAAGGTTTCATCTCTAACCTTAACTTGAAGGGTTTTCTCACTTAATACGTGACATTCGTGGACTCTATCCTTCCGAGCAGGAAATTCAATAGGTATACCTCTATTTACTATCATAGCTATCCGACGCAATCTCTCACTTAAAATACGTAGTTTCATCGTTCATTATATAATTATCCCAAAACAAGATTCTCGTCTTATAATAAAGTTCCCAACACTTATTCATATGTCCTACTGGTCTTTCCTATCTTCCAAAACATTTCATTAAGAATACCCAAGAATTATTTCACGATAAATTTAATTTAACTAAGTAAACAAGGGAAATAAGAGTCTGCCAGGAGGGGTCGATCGATCGAGGTCTGGGGCTCGATCGATCGAACCTTCGATCGATCGAAGCTCTAGGCTCGATCGATCGATCAAGCAGGTCTGCGAAAATTCTACAGAATGCAGTTACGGGTTTCATCACCAAAACTACACCAAATCCATATTTTCAAGTTCCAATCGTCCCAGAATTCTACTACTAACATTATAACAATATACCAGATGATTCTAACGTAAGGCATGTACATATTCATCATTTAAACATGGATTTTCAACCTAAAATTATATCCAATTATCAAGAACCCTAGGATTTTCTTAAACAGTTTTCTAACAAATCTTTCTCTAGAACTTCTTTCTTATGATCATCAAAATTTTGTGGTTTATTTCCTCTACATGGCATGGGTTTCTAGAATCAACATATAAATCAATACTACATGGATTCTCCTATCATAAATTGGGTTGTCTTCCATAGTTTTCATCACAAATCATTCCTAAACTAATATGAAGATTGCACCAACGAAAATAGCAAGTTAAACACTTGCCTGGGATTTTTGGTATTCTGATTCACGACAGATTTTGGTATGGTTGCGTTCCTCGTCTCGCGATCTACGCGGTGGTGGTGGCGGCGGTGCAAACCGATGACTTTTTGGCCTTGAATTGCCTTGGAGCTCTCTCCTCTCTTTTCCAATGGCCGTCAGTTGATTTCTGGATGTTCTAACCCAAAAAAGCTAACCTAAATGGCTGATATAGGTTGCTGAATTTCGTGGGTTTAATTACCCAATTATGTAAAATGACTAAAATTCCTTCCCGGGGTACTAATTAGGCCTAAAAATGCCCCGAGACCCAAACTACACCCCCGGGTACACTTTTCTGACTATCTCGACCCTACCGGACGCGTTGGCACACTCAAAACGACTATACGGGAAACTTATAAAATATTAACTTTTTATTTAACAAAATTAGTCCTGACGTGACACGAGCACGTTCCGACTTAAATTTCCGAAATCGTCATTTAATTCACTCACGACATTCAATATAACCAATATAATATAATACTTTGCTCATTAGTAATATTCAACCAATTTCCCATAATTACTAACTCTCGTCACGTTAATAATTATAACATAATTAATTTCTGGATTTTTATTAAATAAATCATTCACATTAAATTTAATAAATCCCCAAATTAATATAGCATAAAAATACGGGGTATTACATACTTCCCCCCTAATAATGGAATTTCGTCCCGAAATTCGGAAAATAAGGCATACCTGGTAAAAACAACTCTGGATATCTCTCGCGCATATCTGCCTCGCGCTCCCAAGTGGATTCCTCCACATTATGATGCTCCTACTGGACTCGCAAAAGTGGAACTATTTTCGACCTCAATCTCCTCTAACTATAGCCTAGGATAGCCACTGGTCTCTCCTCATAAGTCTATCAGACTGTAAGTCTATCTTATCTATCGCAATGTGAGTATGGGCCATATCATCCCGAAGATATCGTCTCAACGACGAGATGTGGAATACATCGTGGATGCGATGTAAATGTTCTGGCAATCCCAACCTGTATGCAACCGGCCCAATCCTCTCGATGATGGGAAATGGTCCCACGTACCTCGGAGCCAACTTCCCCTTCTTCCTGAACCTCATCACTCCCTTCATAGGAGATACACGCAATAACACTTGATCTCCCACATTAAACTCCCGAAAGAACCGTTTCGCATCGGCGTAGCTCTTCTGCCTGTCCTGGGCTACCCGAATACGACTCCTGATTATCTCAATCCTTGCGGAGGTCTCCTGAATCACTTCTGGTCTTTCCAACTTGTTATCCCCCACCTCGAGCCAACAAGTTGGAGAACGACAAGGCCTGCCATACAAAGCCTCAAATGGAGCCATACCAATCGTAAACTGATAAGAGTTATTATAAGAAAACTCTACCAGTGGAAGATGTGGCTCCCAACCTCCTCCAAAATCGAGAACACACATGCGTAGCATATCCTCTAACATCTGATTAGTACGCTCTGTCTGTCCATCTGTCTGTGGGTGGTAAGCTGAACTCAACCTCAACTCAGTACCCATAGCCGCCTGAAAACTTTCCCAGAAACGTGACACAAAAATCTTGTCCCTATCTGACACAATATTCAGGGGCACCCCGTGTAATCTGACAATCTCAGCAATGAACAACTGAGCATACTGACCCGTAGTATAATCTGTCCGCACTGGCAGAAAATGATCCACCTTGGTCAAACGGTCTACAATCACCCAGATAGAATCGTGGCCCCGCTGTGATGTAGGCAACCCTGTAATAAAATCCATGGAAATACTCTCCCACTTCCACGCGGGTACTTCCAATGGCTGAAGCAATCCTGACGGTTTCTGATGGTCCACCTTCACCAGCTGGCAGGTAGAACACTTGGACACGAACTCGGCGATGTCCTTCTTCATCCCACTCCACCAGTATTGTCGCCTCATATCCTGGTACATCTTATCGCCTCCCGGATGTACTGCAACTCAGGACCCATGAGAATGAGTCATCACTGCATGACGTAATTCTGCTCCTTCTGGAACCACCAATCTCCCATTAAACCACAAACCTCCATCAGAACTAACAGAATAGGACTCAGCACCCTCGGCTAGAAGTCGCACAATCTGTTCTAGAAAAACGGGTCTGTGTTCTGTGCCTGTATCACCCTCATAACAATCTCAGGTGAGACTGACATCACGGATATGAAAGAACGTGCCACTGCATCCTGGTGACCCAACTCCTTCCACTTTGCTTCTCAGACGTCCTCTACATCGTCTACCGGTCTACGGCTCAACGCATCAGCAACTACGTTGGCCTTCCCCGGATGGTACTGTATTTCGAACTGGTAGTCCTTCACAAACTCTAGCCATCTGCGCTGACGCATATTCAGCTCTCGCTGAGTGAACAGGTATTACAATGACTTGTGGTTTGTGAACAAATGGAATTTCTCTCCCAATAAATAGTGCCTCCATATCCTTAATGCAAAGACGACCGCTGCTAACTCCAGGTCGTGGGTGGGGTAATTCTTCTCATACGGCTTAAGCTCGCAGGAAGTAAAAACTATAGCCTTCTCCTCCTGCTGGAGTAGTCCTCCAAGTCCCCGTAAAGATGCATCGGTGTAAACCAGGTACTCCACACCCGGTTTCGGTAAAGAAAGGACTGGCGCTGAAGTAAGCTTGTCTTTCAACTCGTCGAAAGCCAATTGACAAGCATCATCCCAAACATATGGTACCCCTTTGCGAGTCAGATTCGTCAATGGACCCGCTGTTTTAGAGAATCCCCGAATGAATCTCCTGTAGTATCCGGCTAATCCCAAGAAACTACGCACTTCCATCGGTGTCGTGGGCTGTCCCCACTCCCTCACCGCTGACACTTTACTCGGGTCAACTGCTATCCCTTGCTCAGAAATAACATGGCCCAAGAACTGTACCTCTCGTAACCAGAATCCACACTTCTCGTACTTAGCATACAACTGATGCTCTCGTAGAGTCCGAAGAACTTTCCTCAAGTGTTCGGCATTCTCCTCCTCGGAGTGTGAATATATCAAGATGTCATATATGAAGACGATGACAAACTGATAGAAGAACTCTCTGAATACTTGGTTCATCAAGTCCATGAAAACGGCTGGGGCATTTGTGAGTTCGAACGGCATCACCCTGAACTCATAGGACCCATAGCTCGACAAGAAGGCAGTCTTTGAAACATCCTGCTCTCTAATACGTAACTGATGGTACCCCGACCTCATATCTATCTTCGAAAAGAAAGTTTCTCCCCTCAGCTGGTTGAACAGATCATCGATTCGAGGTAACGGATATTTATTCCGTATTGTGATCTTGTTCAGCTCCCGGTAGTCCACACACAATCTTAGTGAACCATCTCTCTTCTTCACAAACAAGACTGGAGCGCCCCAAGGTGAGGTACTCCTACGAATAAAGCCATGACCTAACAGCTGCTCTATCTTATCTCGTAGCTCTCGCATCTCTGTCGGAGCCATACGGTACGGTGAGCGTGTTATAGGTCTCGTATCTGGCAATAAATCTATAACAAAGTCTATCTCTCGACTGGGGGTAGGCCTGGTATCTCCTGAAATATATTGGAATACTCACGAACGATTGGGATTGAGTCTAAAGGAATCACAACCTCCTTAGAGGCATCCTCCTCTATATAATACAAATGAGCGGTCGAACCTCCCTCTGGGCGAGGCATTGCCACAACGAACATCTCTTGTCCCGGAATGGCAAAAACAATGCTCCCACCGAAGCAATCAATCATGGCTCTATATGTGGCGAGCAAATCCATACTGATAATAACATCATGCTCATGCATATCTAAGACTAACACGTATGCAGGTAACACGAAACTACCCATCTCTACCCCCATTTCCCGGCATATAAAGAAAATAAGCGACCCACTCCCCAGTGGTGAGTCTACACCTGGCACAGTGCTCTCTGCTGTGGCTAATAACCCTAAGGCTTTCGCAAAATAAGTAGCTATAAAATAGTGCGTTGCCCCAGTATTAAACAAAACTCGACTCTTAGTAACATGGATAGAAAAACATACCCTCAATCGCGGGGGATGCCTGCGGAGATATTGCTTGTGGGGAGTTATAGACACGTCCGCCCTGTAGCTTTCTCTACTGAACTGAGGCTGTTGGAAAGGGTGGTGGAGCTGGCTTCTGGGGTTTATTGTTAGCATATTCTTGTCGGGGGGCCCTATTCTTTTCTGGGCAATCCTGACGCCTATGGCCATTACTGCCACATTGGAAACACCTCCCTCGAAACTGCTTCACTTTATTACGGTGTTGAGTAGTCTCGCTTTTCCCCTGGTCTTGCTGGCCTTGAGGGGAAATCTGGGGAAAAACTATGTCAGGGCGAGGATAATCCATCCACTTGTGACCCGGTTGTACACATTTATAGCAGAGTTTCGAAATTCTTCGCTGGTCAGATTGTAGTTTATCCCCAGTCTGATTCGGACAAGATTTACGTTTGTGATCGTCCATTCCACAACCGAAACACCTCTTGGTGATTTCATCCTGAACCTGGCTTCGTTGGCCCTGACACTTTTGTCCCTGAACATAAATCTCGTTACCTCCGAAGCTGACTCGATCTTGATTGTTTTCTTGTTGCAGATTCGGTGCCTTCGCACGATTCTCAACGTTAGTCACATGCATTTGGTTAACCTCTCTAGGTCTTTTGCCTCCTTTAAGTTGTAGGCTGCGTTCTTGGTATTGTAGGACTGCAGTGGTAACTTCTTATGCCACGATACCCGCTAACTCGGCGGTTGATATTCTCCCTGGGGATACCTGAGGTGTGAGTCGATCTTGCTCATTAACTCTCTTAACCGTCTTAGCCGGTTCTTCTTGACGATCCATCTGAAAATTTAAGTAAATTTGGATGAGTTCATCATTCAAATTAACACATTGTAGAAGTACAAAATTCCAATGTATAGAGATAGACACAACATTCCTAGTATTAGGGCTCTATATCAAAGAAAGTAACGCTGAAAGCATAATAAGCAGCACAGATCCTAAAGGACACTAGAACCTGATGCTCTGATACCACCTATGACACCCCGCCCAATTAAATACCGGGCGATCACGCTTTTATTAAATTAAATCAAGGTAAATAGTTGGTTCATTCTTAGCATCACTGTCGATAAAAATACATTTTCCAATTTAACACCCTAAATAATTAAGCTAAGTGTCAAAACCATTTTCATACATACTTTCAAATTTTATTTAAAGAAAAGATTTATTTATATAAAAACAACATTTCCACAATTTAGAATCACACCACAATAAACCTGGAACACAAACCAATTAATTTAAAAACATTCGTAAATCGAATGTCAACATCCGAAGTATAAAGTAACACAATACAAACTGAATAAATCCCATAGTAACAATACTAGAAATAATTGAAGTACAAATGTCCCAATAATAAAGAAATAATGGAAAGGGATACACATGCCCAACTAAATGAAAGTACTAAGAGTGGATCCGAACGAGCGAAGTCGTCTAATCAAGAGACCTGCAACTCCCACCTAAGCTGCAGCGTGTTCCTTCCAAGAGATCCTAATCAAGACGCCCCTGTGGTTGGGCACCTGTAATACATACATATATATACAAGAGAGAGAGAGAGAGAAACGGGTCAGAGCCCGAAAGTGTGTTTGATTTTAAAATACGATTAGGAAGTATTTAAATTGATACAGGCCAATGCAACAACATATTAATGAGACACTCTCTTGAGAAATTCTCACCTCTCTTCTAATGTGCACTCCTATCGCACTAACCCTCCTAATGGTTTATCTCATCATATAACATGCTATCTTTCCCCAATGATTTAACTTATCTTAAGTATTTCGTAGGATTCAAATTTAACGATACAATTGTTTGAAAAGAATATTTCAATTAATAACGAAAGTTCTCATTTTAACTTTATTAATCAATATAGTTTTCCAGTGTCATATTATACTTTCTCACAACAAGTATTTACAATTTGAGTCATCAACCATATCCTACATATCAATTCACAGTAGGTAGTTCCAAACTTCAGAATTCCATATATATATATTAACTACTCGTATAATATATATATATAATAACAGCACTCCAAATAAACTATGGTGCGGGCATACTCTACTATTCAAAACCCCATATCACTCATTTTAAGGGGAATACAATCGGAATCACTCTCGAATTGTATTAACATAAATACACAAACAATATTGAGGCGAAGAATAGATTCCAAGTCGCTAAGAGGATGGCACATGTCTGCGTCTCTTAGGACCGTCTGAACTATCACATCGATAGCCTGTACCAAGGATATCTATCTTCTAGGGTACAAGTCAATATCCCCCATAAAGGTCCCATCGAGATAAGACTTGTCCCAGCGCGGTAACCTCAGGGATAGCAAGTAGTGTGGGCATGATTTTCACATGTATATAATTTATGTACACACAATCATATAAATATACCACTTTTATTATATTAATGTAGGTTCCTCTCGTCACCCGTAATTACAACATTTATCCTTAATTTCGCATTATTAGTATTACATATAAGGTTTCATCTCTAACCTTAACTCGAAGGGTTTTCTCACTTAATACGTGACATTCGTGGACTCTATCCTTCCCAGCGGGAAATTCAGTAGGTATACCTCTATTTACTATCGTAGCTATCCACCGCAATCTCTCACTTGAAATACGTAGTTTCATCGATCATTATATAATTATCCCAAAACAAGATTCTCGTCTTATAATAAAGTTCCCAACACTTATTCATATGTCCTACTGGTCTTTCCAATCTCCCAAAACATTTCATTAAGAATACCCAAGAATTATTTCACGATAAATTTAATTTAACTAAGTAAACAAGGGAAATAAGAGTCTGCCAGGAGGGTTCGATCGATCGAGGTCTGGGGTTCGATCGATCGAACCTTCGATCGATCGAAGCTCTAGGCTCGATCGATCGATCAAGCAGGTCTGCGAAAATTCTGCAGAATGCAGTTACGGGTTTCATCACCAAAATTACACCAAATCCATATTTTCAAGTTCCAATCATCCCAGAATTCTACTACTAACATTATAACAGTATACCAGATGATTCTAACGTAAGGCATGTACATATTCATCATTTAAACATGGATTTTCAACCTAAAATTATATCCAATTATCACGAACACTAGGATTTTCTTAAACAGTTTTCTAACAAATCTTTCTCTAGAATTTCTTTCTTATGATCATCAAAATTTCGTGATTTATTTCCTCTACAAGGCATGGGTTTCCAGAATCAACATATAAATCAATACTACATGGATTCTCCTATCATAAATTGGGTTTTCTTCCATAATTTTCATCACAAATCATTCCTAAACTAATATGAAGATTGCACCAATGAAAATAGCAAGTTAAACTCTTGCCTGGGATTTTTGGTATTCTGATTCACGGCTGATTTTGGTATGATTGCGTTCCTCATCTCGCGATCTACGCGGTGGTGGTGGCGGCGGTGCAAACCGGTGACTTTTTGGCCTTGAATTGCCTTGGAGCTCTCTCCTCTCTTCTCCAATGGCCGTCACTTGATTTCTGGATATTCTAACCCTAAAAGGCTAACCTAAATGGCTGATATAGGTTGCTGAATTTCGTGGGTTTAATTACCCAATTATGTAAAATGACTAAAATGCCCTCCCGGGGTACTAATTAGGCCTAAAAATGCCCCGAGACCCAAACTACACCCCCGGGTACACTTTTCCGACTATCTCGACCCTACCGGACACGTTGGAGCACTCAAAACGACTATACGGGCAACTTATAAAATATTCACTTTTTATTTAACAAAATTAGTCCTGATGAGACACGAGCACGTTCCGACTTAAATTTCCGAAATCGTCATTTAATTCACTCATGACATTCAATATAACCAATATAATATAATACTTTGCTCATTAGTAATATTCAACCAATTTACCATAATTACTAACTCTCGTCACGTTAATAATTATAACGTAATTAATTTTTGGATTTTTATTAAATAAATCATTCACATTAAATTTAATAAATCCCCAAATTAATATAGCATAAAAATACGGGGTATTACAGGCCACTAGTATCCTTTTTTTATAACTCTGAATATTAGTGATTTTCCCCCATTGTGGCTTCCACATATCTCTGTATGGAGCTCGTAAATGGTTTGGTCGATGTTGTCCAGGTGAACACATTATAAGTATCACCCGTAGAAAGAGCATCGATAAATCTCATCGTCAATTACCAAATGGAATTAAGAAAATTTTACCAATATCTTATACGCCTCTTTCTTATAGTCGGTAAGAACATCCTCTTTTTGGTAATAGATTATTAGATCCATCTAACTTGGGGCCCTGTTAATGGCCATGACCTGATCATCCAAATTTCCATTGTTGATGATGGGTTGATTGAGGTATTTTACTTGGTTTGTTTGCTTTAAATCTCCCTTTACAATCGATGCTAGTGATATTAAGGCATCTATATGGTTGTTGTTGCCTCTTGGGAACTATTTTACTCACACGTGAAATTCCTTACCAGTTATACTAGAATTTTTCTATGTATACAGTGATGCACTCATCTCTAATACCGTAGTCTCCTGATATCTGATTTGATAACAACCTTGAATCATTAAAGGTGATTGGTGCTAGGGGAAAGTGCCTTCTTCAACCCAGTGATCAAGCTTTATATTCCACTTCGTTATTCGAGGCCTCAAATCCCAAACGTATTACCTACTCGAGTGTGGTTTTTTCTGGGGACGCTAATATTATCCCCACACCCGCCCCATTATAATTGGAGGCTCCATCAACATAAAAGGTCCATCATTACCCTTCTTTTATCGGTTTCTGAACATTCTACTGATTCTCAGTTTCAACCTCCACTGGTTCCTGGTTGCTGGAGAATTCAGCGATGAAGTCATCTAGGACGTGCCCATCAGTTGATGTCCTAGGCCAATATTGGATATTAAATCTCCTTAACTCCACTAACTAATTAAACATTTATCCAGAGAGGTCGGTCTTATGGTGGACTTCTTTTAAAAGGAAAGAGGTTAGGATGATTATAAAGTGCACCTCAAAGTAATGCTTTAACTTCCAAGACGCTATCACTAGTGCGTACGTAAGATTCTCTAGTGGTAGGTATCTCTTATCAACATCGATCAATACTTTACTCGTATAATAGGTGGGAGCCTGACTTTCGTTCTTCTCATAAACTAAGGTCGAGCTGACCGCACGATTAGATATTTCCAGGTACAGGTACAAGTACACGTACAAGGCTCCCTCTTGATCAGGGATTATCAGTAGTGGTGTTTGGCTCAAATATCTATTTATCTCCTTAAGTTCCTAAGTGCATCAATCGTTCCACATCTTCTTCTTTTCCTTACTTCAAATCTATAAGAAAGGTCGATAACTCTTTAAAGATCTCAATATGAAGCTATTGAGTGCGATGAGCAGGCCAATCATCTTTTGCACCTCGTGCACGGTTCTCAGAGGTTGAACCTTTTTTATTACCTTGATTTATTCATAGTTTGACTTAGTCCCCCTCCGATATACCAGATTTCCAAGGAACTTTCCCGATTGTACTCCGAAAGACCACCTGGTTTAATTTAGCCCCATTTTGTAGTGGCTAAGGACTTAAAAAGTCTTTGCTAGGTCTATAGGATGGCCCCATTCTTCCTGCTCTTCACAAGCATATCGTCTATGTATAACTCCATTGTCTCTCCCAACTATTACTTGGACATATTCATCATAAGTCTCTGATAAGTTTCCCCTAAGTTCTTTATTCGAACGACATGACCTTATAACCGTATAATCCTAATATAGTGATGAAATAAATCTTCTTCTGGTCGAAGTCCAATAGTGGGATCTGATGGTATCTTAAATAGGTGTCGAGGAAACTCACGCGTTCATGGTTAGCGGTTGTATCGACCAATTAATATATTTTAAGAAAAGGAAAACCATCCTTAGGGCATGCCCTATTGAGATCAGTGAAGTATATACATACCCTCCACTTTTTGTTGCTCTTGTTTATGATCGCAGGGTCTAATAGCTACTTTGGGAATTTCACTTCCTTGATGGACCATGCCTCTATAAGTTTCCCCATTTCCTTTTCAACCGCCCTTAGTTTTTCAAGGGCAGTGCATCATGCCTTTTGAGTCACTGGTGGATGTGATGGATCCACATGGAGTTTGCGACACATGACTTGTAGGTATATCCCTTGCATGTAGGGATAACAATTTAACCCGACCCACAGGGTTCTCGACCCGACCCGACCCGACCGTAATGGGTCTGGTTACCCAATTTAAATTATAGGGGCGGGTTTGGGTTTTTGAAAAAAATCATTTATTAAACGAAATAGGTTCGGGTTTTATAACAATATACTCAACCCGCCATGCCCCGTATAGTACTTAAATTTACTTACATACCCTTTTTATATTAACCTAATATATATATATATATATAAACAAGTGTTCTAAAAAATGCGCCTAGGCGGCGTCAAGGCACGAGGCTTTTTAGATACGCCAAGTTTTGGACCTAGGTGTGGATCAAGGCGTGGTCAACGATAGTCAACGTTTTTTGGGATAAGGCGTGAAAAAAGTACATTTTGGGGGGGTAAGGCGTGAAAAAACGCATTTTTTTTGTATTTAAAAAAAATAGTATTTTAATTTACAAATATTTAGACATATTTTTAAGGTATGTACCATTTTAGTATTTTTAATAGCCTTGTCATAGTAAAAAAGTATTAAAATATATTAAAAATTCCTAAACGCCTTTTTACGCCTAAGGCCCGCCTAGGCTTCTAAGGTTTGGCCTCCACGCCTCGGTCAAGCCCCGCGTTTTTTAGAACCTTGTAAACTTATAAACCCTAACTTCAGTCCCCCACTTTTTAAATCTGAGAATATTCTCGTCTCTCCACAAAGAACCGAAATGTCTCCATAAAGAACTCTAATTGAAATCTTAACCGACGTTGGAGGGTAGCGCCTACAGCGACGGTTGCGTGTGTTCTCTCATCTCTTCGATTTGTACCTCTAATCTCTGTTTATATATATATATATATAATCATAGTTATACGAATCCATCTATTTGGATTGATTGGCTATATGTTTTTGGATGTTTTTTTAGGTTGAATAGTGATATTAAAAATGTTACGAATTCATTAGAACAGTGGTATTAAAATGTTTACTCATGAGAGACTATTTGATCCTTGTTTTTTTTCCAATGACTCTTTCCACGGACACTAATAAACCTATTTTTCTTTTCAGGTTTGAGTTGATGACGATGAGGAGATTGCAAAATGGTGATAGTCATTTGAGGCTTGTTGTGTCATAGTTGATGTTATGTAATACTTATTATTTAGTAGTTGATGTTACTTTGGACTTGTTTTGTAATAGTTGATGTTATTTGGGACTTGTTTTGTAATAGTTGATGTTGTTTGAGATTTACAAGGTTTACATTTTAAATTGTGTTATTTGGGACTTAAATTGTTCAGGTTTTGAGACTAAGAAGTTGATGATGAGGTTTTGGTAATTATGACACAATTTATTTGCTTAAAAACTCAATATTTTTATTTGTTATAGAACAAAATCAGTTTTTAAAAGAAGGAAAAATTTTGGATTTCAACCTGCAGGGCGGGTATGACCCGTATAATTTAAATGGGACGGGAATGGGTTTAGGAAGTTTATACTTAAATGAGTTTGGGTATAAAAACTTAACCTATCGGGGGTCACGGGGCGGGGCGAGTTTGGGTTTTGTCAAACCCACCCCAACCTCGACTTGTTGCCATCCCTACTGGCATGTCATATGGTTGCTAGGCAAAGACATCATGATTGATTGTGAGGAAAGCAACCAACTATTCATTGTCTTTGTCGGAATGCACCTTCAAGAGGTCGGTCGTCATCAAATATAACCTCTTGAAGGGGATTCATGACTCGATCGGTAGGGGCGACCCTAGTTTCGTTTATACCAGGTCGCCCATACTTTAGTTGCTACATGGATGGCATAAATCTCTCTACTGGTTCCACAACTTTCACATTCTTCTCTTAGTTTGGTTGGATAGTAGTTATGAATAAATGTCAAGATGCAACTTAGTTCCCTTTGATTTTCATTAACCCCTTCTCAATGATGTACTTTAACTCCTAATGGTAGTTGAAAAGCACTACCTTTACCGCATGAAACCACCATCTTCCAAGTATAGCATTTTTTGGGGAGTCTATGTTTAGTATGTGGAATTCGATGAGTTTAGAGACCCCTCATATACAAACTACGTGAATTATCTTCCCAGGGGTAAAGTCAACCTTCCCGCATAGCCGACTAGAGGCTCATAAATTCTATTGGTTGAACATGTTGAGGTACATCACCTCTAAGGAGATCCCTTAATTCACCAGTATCTTGTCCACATCCTATCTAGAGACTCTGAGAGTGATTATTAGGGCATCTTGGTGGGGAGTCCTTACGCCGACCAAATCAATATCGATGCACACTATGTGCTTGGAGTTATCAATATCTTTAGGTTATTAGCGTTTTCCCATAATGGTCTTGACTGGGTCAGTTTCGAATGCTCTATAACCACTGTAATTTTTTTCACTTCCATCCTAAGGGCATTCCCCTTGATTTGATCTAGGTTTCAGGCACTATGAATTATTACGAACTTATAGCCCAAAATTCTTCCAATATATTATCTGGATTCTGGTTGCATATTGTTCTATTCCCTCCTAGATTACTCTGAACTCGTGCCCTAAGTCCACGTCTAGTGCATTGTCCAGTCTGGTCGTGCATAGGTTGCTCTTGACCCTCTTTCTTATCGACGAGCTCGTTGAGGTACCCGACTCGGGCCACCTCCTTGAGGTGGGACTTTAGGTCCTTTTAATTATCTATATTATGTCCTTGATCCTTGTAGTATGCACTCCTCAGTGTCATTTTCCTCTATTTAGGATCGCTTATCATCTTATTATTTCATTTGAAATACTGTCGACCTCTGATCTTGTAAAAGATATTATTGACCGTCTTAGAAAAGATCATGTTGATGGACTTAAATGCCTTCTCGGTATCTTTATTATTGGTTCACTTTTGCTTCCTATTAAGTTTCTTCCCTTCTTACTTGCTTGATCCATCATTATCCCCGTTCTTGGACAGTTTTGGACGATCATCTTACTGTCTAACTCGTGCCACTGCATTTTTATCTGTGGCATATTTATCGATCCTCACCATGAGTTCGTTGAATAGCCTCCTTCTTAGTGAGGGACTGATGAAGCATTGAACAACTCGTTAGCCCAATCTTAAAGGAATCCATAACAACCTGCTCGGTGCAATTCTCCACTTCATTATACACCTCTCGGTACCTTCTCGTGTAGTTGCTTAGTGTCTCCCGAGGCCTCTTTTTCATTATAACAAGTGAATCCATATGTTTCGGATGGGTACTGCTCATGATGAACCGAGACATAAAGGATTTGATAAGCTGGCTGAAGGACGTGGTCGACTGGTGTGGTAATTTTTTAAACTACTTCCGAGAAATATCCCCATCAGTGGAGGGAAATATTCTGCACAACAAGCCCTCTTTGGTATTCCATAATGTTATCACCTAGCGATACTTCTGAGCGTGATCAGTGGGATCCGTCTTTCCTTTATAGATTTTGAACCGCGGAGCTGAAAATTTCTTTGTAAGCTCAAACTCCTCTATAGTCCGTCTAAAGGGTGACTTCAAGAAATAAACAAGGGCTCTTCTTGTGAGATCCTTGGTCATACGTGCCCCTTAATGAGTCGAGTTTCTTTCCACCTCTCTCCTAATGAAATCGTAGAGCTCTTTTTCTCCTCATCGCTCATCAGGGTCTCCTTTCATATGACTTCTAATGAGTAGGAGATTCCTTTGGTCACTGAGTGCTCCTTCCTCGACTACGAGCTCTGCTCTCTCGAGAGTTATGAGTTCGTGATTCGAGAACACGCTTGCGCTTATCCCCTTAGGCCTCTTTTTTAACTTCTCTAGTTATCGTTAGAGCACAACATTCTTCTCATACTAATGCATGTTAGTATCCCATTCGTCTCACAACCGTTTCTCATAATTATCAATAAGCCTTAAGATTTAGTTAGATCGCTCAGGCTCAGTACTTTCGACTATCCTCTCATCCCGAGGATAATAGCATGCATCAGGTGATTGGTAGTAGTTGTTAATCTTCAGACGGATCCTCTGGAATGAGGGATAAGAATGACAGATCTTTCGATCGTAATGACTATCATAGTATAGGTGGTAACCCTTTTAGTCCCCGTAACTATATTGGTGATGACCCTCTTGGTCATCGAGATTTTGGTGATCCTGGCTAGGTGGGTAATACATCTTAAGAAATTGGCTTGAGGCAAAGAGCTCAGATCTTTCCCACAGACGGTGCCAATCGTAGATTGTATTTTCTATAAGTAATGATATTGGATACACACAAGTCAAATAAGAAATGGTAATGTAAGAAAACTCTGAGATCACACAAACAACATAGGATGTACGTGGTTTGGCAACATTACTACGTCCATGGGGTGCTAGGTTTTGTTCTATAGGGATCATTTACATTTATAAGGCAACCTAGGAGGGTCCTAATCCTTGAATAGCTATCCCTAAGTGTTAGGGCCTATCCTATACCATGATAAGTTATTAGAAGTGTGATTTAAAGGATTGTTCTTTGACTTGGAGTCTTTATCAGTTATAGGCGCACGTGTCCTGAGCACACATTGCCGAACACATGTCAGTATGACTTTTGACCCCACATTATGTATCATAATATGCATAATGAGAAGATGTAATAAGAAATATGAACATCATAGTAAAATATAAAAAGGAATAAAGATCAATGATGATAAACAAGCCAACTATACATAAACAACAATTCCCAGATTTAACATAAATACCCCCAAAATATACTTAAGTTTAGTATATACAAAACAAATGAGAAATATCATATAACCCTAACTCAAAAATGGTTTTAAAAGGAGGTATGAGCATAAATAAGCAATACGATAATAACTCTTTCACCTATTTTGACAAGGTAAAATATAGTCAATTTCACTTATTGAGAATTTGAGAAAATATCAAATATAAATAATTAAGAAAGATAATATTTAAAGGCAAATAAGATAATGATATCATCTACCAAGAGCATAAGATCATATCTCGTATGTTCAAACAAGAAGAATTGGGAATTATTGAAAATAAAATCCCAAATTGAGTTCAATTAGTATAACATATCATAAAGCACATGATTCAAAGTTTTAACTCAAGTAAAATTCCTAATGCCATTATAAAAGCATTTTCGGCTAACACATTTTTATCATTCATTAAGCATTTTTGGCTAAAGACTTTGGCCTCATGCCCTTGAGGTTACTTAATTTTGAACAGATAAAAATCTATGAGACATCACTTGTTCTCAAAAATTAGTTTTCTATATGTCGACTTTCACTCGAAAAGGTAAGTAGTTCTTTCCGATAATGGTAGTTATCACAAATCCAAAGTCGTAGCCTTTTCCCTATCCTCTTATGATTTTTATATATATCTTTAGACTTTTCAACTTATCCAAATATTAAACATACACTTAAGAAATTAGACACTATTTCACAACTCTATTGAAGCTCTAACCTCTTTGTAAAAGACAATAAATTTGTCATTCCCCATAAAGTGATATCGAAATTTTTTTAGTGCCTGTTAAGTACAACAAAATATGAGCATGCATTCTCAAAAAAAAATTCTCAAAGTTTATAAGAGTTGAAATAAAATAGATCAAGCTCGTGGGTTAAATAATAAAGTATGCATGGGGTTTTCTTATTAGCATTTGGTTAAATAATAAAGTAATTGGCTTGGGTTTTTCTTAATTTGGCTAGAACACTCTAGAATGGATAGATGCGGTATTAAAGTAAAACCCCATGGTTAAGTTGGTATTTAGTGCATTTCTTGGGAACAATATTAGGGTTTCGTTCACGTTGAAAAATAAATTTTTATTTGAATTTAGGATACATAAGTATAGACTAAATCATGACACTTTTTGGGCACGACCATGAGTGTGTTGAGACACAACCGTCTCATGGGTAGGATGCAGGGCACACTCGTGGGCTTTGTTTTAAATATTTATTATGCACAAAAATTGAATATTTCACATGAGATTGCTCTTAAATACTCTCTCACTCTCTAAACAAAACCCTAGTTCTCTACATCTCTTTAACCAATTCAACCAAAAATTTCTTTAATAAACTACTAAAGGTTAAACCCAAGATTTAGAAGATGATGTGAGTGTAAAGATTGGTTTAATTCATGAGTTTCCATGGAGTTTTTAAAGAATTCAAGATTGTTGTCAAGGATTCAACAATTTAATTTCATTTTTGGGCAATTAAAATCAAGCTATCATTCCACTCTTCTCATTATATATATATAAATGTCATATTCACAAAAACTAAAGTATTAAGCTTAAAATTGAATATAAACATATAAGGGTTTCATATCTGCTCATTTAATCTTCTCATTCGTTTATATTGAAATAGGATATACATGTTTCTTTACACCATAATATCACCATCCAATGAGGTCTTTCCATGTGGAATTACAAACTGGTAATCACAGCCGAAATGTAATGCGCTAATTTAATGCAAATGACAACCTAAATGTTTGACACCTGTCAAAGCTTTGGACGTGGGTTTAAACACTAAGTGACGATTATTGGGGGCATTTTAGTACCCAGGCATGAAAATTTAATTAGGTGACCACCCAGTAGTTACAAGGCAGTTTCATGGCAAGGAACGCTATAAATAAGCAACCAGAGGGCGAAGGAAAAGAGGACTCCCTTAACTAAAAAAACTACATTTACTCGTTTTTCTTCCTTTTCCTTTTATTGACTTTTATTTTTCATTTAATTAAAACTTTCCTTTCATTCGAAGTAGTTTGTAAGGTAAATTGTAATTCTCTTTATATTTTTATGAAAAGTTCCTTTTCTTTTATGTTTAAACCATTATTTACTTTCATAAGTGTAATCTTGTTTAATATTCCATAGTATAGTTATTTCTTTATTACATTTATCACTCTTTACTGTTTTCAAAGCTTTACTTTGATTTCAGTTTATGCAAATTACATATTCTTCTTCAGTGTTAGTTATTTACAGTTAGTTATCACTCATAATAAAGTCTTACTTAAGGGAAGTATAAATATTCTTAATTTTGAGCATCGGACTGTGCACAATCCCCTGATTATTCCAAGACTAAGATAACTAATTGGTTGGAAAAAAAGATAACCAATGGCTGACAAGACCGCAACCTTGCCTGGCACACTTGCAATTAACTAAAATGCAGAAACCAAATTAGCACACAAATACCATGGTTAGGATAAGAAGAAGATACGATGGTATTGAAAATGCAGTGAAATTGGATTTACTAGCCAACACATTACCCCCATAGAGTAAAAAATGGATGAAGTTTCTCATGAGTTATGGCCAATTTCTCAAAATCAAGAATTGAATATAACAATTTCTCCAAAGGCCAAAATATTAACACAACACCAGTTTTTGATCATCTTGAGAATGTAATTCAAAATATTAACACAATGATCACAATAGTAACTAGTAAGATGCCCATGCCTACTGTTGCAATGTCTAATAGTCAAGGGTGTGCACCATAAACTGGTATAAATACAACTACCCAACCCAATTCTTATATTACAGGCTCAACACTGGAAAATAACTTTGGAACAAACTTAAGGATGGGAAATTTACATAGAAACCAAGAGTGTAGGTGTGAATAACCCACTACACGATTTAGGAAAATCTATCACTTACTAATAGTTAGGTTACAATAACTTAGTAGTAAAAACATCCCTCCTAGAAGTGGGAAGGACTAGGTCCTATCATTATCAGACCAATTTATGTTTCCCGGGCACTTTGAACTATAGGGTAATAAAAAATTATGTGTTCAAACAAGAACTAGGAGGTTGGGGAACAATAGGAGGTTTGACAACCAAATTATGGAGGCATCTCAAGCACTACCCTTTCAAAAACTACAAAATATTCCTCCCCAAATTGAACTAGCATTGGTCCAGCCAACACCCGTAGTGAACCAAACCATTTCCCCACCAAACATGCAGTTACTTTGAGGAGTTAGTAGAAATGAAATTGTGGATCTCATACATGATATTTGTGGACCAATGGCTCTAGGGTGCATAATCTAGTGTACAGGAAGACATTACCTGAATTGATATGTAGGATCGAACTTCTAAAGGGCTTTAAGTTCCCAACTTTATCTCTATTTTCAGAAGATGGGAGTCAATCCACCATAGAATACATTATTAGGTTTACTAGTCAATGTGTTGATATTGCAATAAATGAATATCTCAAATTACATTTATTTTCCAGTTCTTTAATTAATGCATCATTTTCCTAGTTCATTAGTTTGTTCCATAACACTGTCCAAACTTGGCAAAAAAGGAATGTATGTTCCATGCATAATTCTTCCAAACAGAGACTGAAGTATCCATGGCAGACTTGGCTAGACTAAGCCAAAAATAGATTAAAAGGAAAATACGATTATAAATAGGTTCAAAAGAGCTAGGAATAAATGTAAAATAATATTACCTAAGTTTGAGTTTGTCGAATTAACCCAAAATGAACTAAAATTTAGACTTTGAAAGAAGTTTGATGCTACTGAATTCAGAGATTTGGTAGATCTGCCAAAGTATCCAAATACGAAGCTCTTTTAGAGGAAGAGCATGAAACAAAATTATTTCTTTCAAAACATATCCCAAGGATCCAAATTTAGAAATAAATGTTGCTCAAATTATAGGAACTGAAACTATAGTTTCTAAACCATTGGTTTGAGAACAACATCAAAATCTTATGTCCCAAAATCAAAGTGGATGATTAAAAAACATTCCTTTAATTTCTATATGGAATATGTAATTTTTTATTATCTCTTAAAAGTCAAAATATTAAAACTTTGTGATGATGAAAAAATGCCAAATGAAGTTAAAGAATTTTTTTTATTAAAAGTGGCACAATGTTTTCTCCCATTCAACTCATGCTTATTATGTTTTTTGTGACAGGATCCAAGAGTTAACTAGGAGATGTAAAATCAAGTTTTTTGGGAAAGAGGAAAACAACATTGGGGTGATGAAGACCCAATTCCCAACGAGAAAAAAGTGGGAACAAACAAGAAATCCATTAAACTGCCTCAAAATAAAGGACAAGTTGAGTTCAAAATGAAAACAAATGCTAAGTCTAAGTCTTCGAAGCCCGAAACAATAGTGTATTAGGTCTGGATAACAATATGTTGAAATGTGTGAATTTATTTTCATCAAGGGAGAACAATATCAGAAGGCCCAGAGGAATGGGAATAGTGGCTATGTTGACAAAACCCAAGGGTTCTAAGGCCAAGAAGAACACCAAGATAATGTGTTTGGAAAAATGATACCATTTCTTGACCCTTACCATACTCAAGCAAATTTCAAAACACCATAGAACTATTAATACATGAGGCCTAGTTTTAATAAAACCAAATCACGTCAGTATTTGGGAGTTTCAGGGACCATGAAAATTCCAAATCAATTCCAATGGTAAAAGAAGTACGTGATTGGTTTGTTGCTCAAGACCCAAAGGTTACCCAATTATTTAATGAGATGCTTATGAGGCTAAAAATAATAAAGCCTCAGCAAGTAGATCATGGGATTTGGCATTTGGTGTAGCCACCAAAATTGAAGAAAAAAGAAGCAAATATTGTGATTTCTCGCACTCAACAGAGGAGAGTTGAAGAAAATACTGGGCTTTGTAAGAGGCATCAAATATTGTGCACCCAAGTGAATTAACAGGAATTGATTCTTCATCATCGAAGTTAAATCCAAGGTTCCATAGAAATCCAGAGGGAGACAATCTTCTTCAGACATGCAAGTTGAAAAAATTAAAGAGTTGAAAAAGGTCATGAGTGTAGATGAGGATAAAACATCTGGAGACAACTCTTTTGGTGAAGAGAAAAAGGAATTAGTGATGGTTGTAGATCCAATAGGACATGATCAAAGGATTGCTCAACATCAATTCATTAAATTTGGTTGCTTACCATAACAAGTACCAATTAACATGGTTGTAACCTTCCTAAAGAGGTTCGAAGTTGAGGAGTGATAAGAAGTATCAGATATAGAATTAGATGAAGATGAGAAATCATAGGTAGATAACTTTAATCTATTTATATTTGGACGATATATAATATATGGGTTGGAAGATACTATTAAGAACATGACTAGCCACATTAAGACTTTGGTCGTAAAATCTTAGATAATTAGAGTACTATCAGTAAAATATTGGTAGATGACAACGTTGCTCTTAACATAATGTCATACTCCAAGATTTCTAGAATAAGAAAAGAAAAGGATAAACTAGTCCACACTCAAATTATAATATTTGGTTTTATTAGAGATAAAAGGTCGATCAAGGGTAACTACCAGTAGATATTGGAGTGGGATTTTAGAAATCTAAACATATTTTCTTTATCATTTTAGTTAAACCAAGCTTTAATATTTTACTTGGAAGAGATTATATCCACTATAACAAGTGTATTCCTTCTTCCATATATCATAAGCTGCTATTGATGATGGATGATGGGAATGTAAAAAAGGTGGAAATAGGTCTCTTGTATTTCCACACTAATTCTAACTATGTAGAGGTTGAACTTTATGAACCGAATGTGGGACTCGTAAAAGTAAATGCTTTGGTACTAGAGGCATCAGAAGGAAAAGTCTCATATGAGGCTTCAAAAGAGTTAGATTTTTTTTCTGATGGGACCAAGGAAAAAAGGCAACATAGTCGGTTAATGGATATCACACCCATTGATGTTAAAAGGCCAATGGAAGTGCAATCATGATGTTGTATAGATTTAGAGAACTGTATTTGAGTACAAAGATTAGTGAATAAAGGGCCAAAAATAGGCCGAGAAGATACAGGGGATGAAACACCTCAAGATAATGGTGATCTTGAAATTTCTCCAATAAAGTATAAAGAGTTCATGGTAATCCAATTGGATCCTTTGTTAAAGTGAACTTAGGAACTGAACAAAACAAAAGGGTCACATATATCAGTTCCAACCTTAGCAATGGAGACCAAAAATTAGTTATAAAATTTTTGCATTAGTATAAACACTACGTTGCTTAGGAACTAGATTCTATAAGAAAGTGGTTGAACATAAAATACCAATCAATGAAGGATATAAGTATGTCAAACAACTACCACGACAGATAACTCCAGAGGTTACAACAAAAATAAAAAAGGAAACTGAAAGGTTGTAGAAGGTTGGATTCATTAAAATAGCCAAGTATGTTTAGACCTATTAAAATGCAACATGACACAATAACACAACATGAAACGAAATTATGAGTTAATAATTATAGGTTTATCGGATTTGGGTCAATATTGGGTCAACACGATATAGCCATTGGAATAATGGGTTGGGTGTGGTTATTTCAACACAACTAATTAAAGTTGTTTACACCCATTAAAACCCACTAACACTACCCTATATATTTACTTATAAATTATATTTAATACATTTTGTAATTTTTCTAATATTTGTAACTTTAGGTAAGGAACATGTTATTGTTCGAATCCTATTACAATTAATATTTGAATTTAGTATATAGGAATTAATTATATTCATTTTATATGGATAATTTTAGTTACTTAGTGGGTGTTAATGATTTCGGTCGCGTAACTCGTTAACACTGACACTTTGGGTTTGGGTTTGTTACTTGAAATCGTTTTGTTAATGGATTGTGTATAGTTTAGGAGACTTTGACACTAACCCGGTATCATACGACATGAAAACGACCCAGTATGATCCATTGATAGGTCTAGGTTTGTTGAATTGCTCTCTAACATAGTGTGAGTTATTAAGAAAAATAGAAAGTTAAGAGAGTGCATTGATTTTAGAAATTTAAATATTAACACTCCAAAAGATGAATATCCAATACAAGTGGTAGACCAATTTATTGATAAATCTATTGGTCATTAAATCATGTCTGTGATGGATGGTCGTTTAGGTTACAACCAAATATGCATAGCTGAAGAAGACTGCTTTAGCCTCGTAATTTGGGAACCTATGAATTGATTAAAATGCCATTTGGGTTGATGAATGTAGGAGCCACTTACTAAAGGAAAATGAATGAAAATTTACATGATATAATTAACATCTTTTTTGAGTGTTATATTGATGATATAATTATTAAGACTAAGAGTGTTCGCGGTCTGGTCCGGTCCGATTTTGAGGTATTTTTTGGACTGGACAGCAGCAATCGGTCTTAAAGAAATATGGACCGAGAGAGGATCGAAATAATTGGTCTCAGTCCTATTCGTTTTTCAAGAGGTCCGTGTTTCATCAATACCCAAATAAAACAACACAATTTTCTATTTAAAAACAACACTTGAAAAAAACATTAATTTAAAAAAAACACTTTTTAAGAAAAAATAGCGCTATTTTTTGTAAACAAAGCTAAAAAAACACAATTTGTGTAACTAACCTATTTCTTAAATCAAAACTAAAGAAAACAAGAAGAGGGATCAAAGAAGTTTGTTAATAATAAAACCTTTTGTAACCATTGTATAAACAAATCTGAGAGGGATAAAAAAGACACCCTTTGTAACCCTTATATAATGAGCTTACAACTAAGCTCATTTATTTTAAAATCGAACATACATTATAACATTAAGCACACCCACATAAACATAACATTAAACCAAACCCCTTATTTCAAATACATATATCGAATTTATTGCTAAAACCATACAAAAAAATAAATTCACAAATAAAAATAAACTCAAATATTATACACAAACAAATTAATCAATAAAATGTAAATATTACTCATACCTTAAATCTGAGGAAATATAGCAGCAGGAGGGATGACTGTTTGAGGGATGGTCCAACGACGGAGGATGGTGAGGGTTAGTCCAGCGACGGCTGTTTGAGGGGTGGTCCAACGAGAGAGGACGGTGGCGCAGCAGGAGGAGGGATGGTAGAGAGAGCTGAGTGAGGGTCATCTACTGCTGTATAGAGAAGAGAGAGAATAAGAGATGTTAGGGTTGTTTTAATGGTATTGAGCTGAGTGTGTGCGCGCATGTTAGTGTGGTGGGTATATCCGCATGTGTGTATATTGGCCAAGTAACCCAAGTTAGTAAATTAAATATGTATATATTAAAAAAATATATATATATTTAATAAAATTGGTCCAGTCCAGTCCAAACCCGCTTTTTATGACTGAAGATCGAGACCGACCCGAATTATCCGATCCTAAATATTTTAGACTGAATTAAAAAAATGCAAAAGTGTGTTTGGTTCAGTTCAATTTTTTCGATCCGTTCGGTCTATTCGGGTTCATGCACACCTCTAATCAAGACAAAATTAGTAATTGATCATATGACACACCTTCAGTTATCATTCGAAAGGATGAGATTTTATCAACTGAAAATGAATCCTTTAAAATGTGCCTTTACAAAATCAACAGGAAATTTTCTAGGATATTTGGTGCAGCAAAAGGGAATACATGTTGATAAAACAAAGCTAAAGATTTAATTGAAAGCATAGCACCCCAAAGAAGAAAGAACCAGAAAGATTTTTGGTCCAAGTTAATTTCCTTCATAGATTTTTATCTAACGCAACAGGAAAAACTAAGGAATTTTCTCTATTGTAGAAGCTAAATGATCAAGAGGAGATGTATTGGAAGGAATATCATGATCTAGCTTTCTAGACACTCAAGAGATACTTGGTTAAACCACCTGTTTTGGCACCTCCAAAATAAGATAAGATACTAAAGTTGTATGTTTCAGCCTCTAATGCATCGATTGGAGTTTTATTGGTTCAAGATTGTAAGAAACATAAAGTGAAAGTGGTGTATTATCTTAGTAGATTTTTAAATGATTGTGAATGAAGATATTTAGTAATGGAAAAACTATGTTTAACTTTATATTTCATTTCTATGAAATAAGACATTACTTATTTCCTAGAGAGGTATGTGTCATTTGAAGTTTGATTTAATCAAATATATGTTCACCAAGCCTATTTTACGTAAAACAATTGGTAAATGGGTGTTAGCTTTATCTTTGTTTTGCCTACATTATGTACCTCAAAGAGCAATAAGATTCCAAGCTTTGGCTAACTTTTATGCATATCACCCATGTGATGATGTGACAAATGAAGAATATGAAATATGATATATATCTTTATATCCATGGAAGTTATAGTTTGATGGTTCGAAGATTGAAATAATGTCAGGAATAGGGGTGATGATTGAATCCCTTAAACATATTGAAACCAAAAATGGATATATATTGGAAGAAAATACATATTCTACTAATAAAGTGGAATATAAGGCTTTTGTAATGGGTATGAAAATCTTTCAAAGTTATACAACTTCAATAATAGAAATCTATGGAGATTCTCAATTGGTCATAAGACAGTTAACCGGTGAATATAGATATGTCAATAATAGCTTGGATTTATATAACCAAGTGGAGTACTGTCTAAATTTAATGACGGCACATTAATTTTTGTTCTCGAATTCCTAAATGAAAAGACAAACGAACTAGCTTAAAAACTTCAGGTTTTAAGCTTGATGATAGCTTTGAAGAAACCTTAAAGCTCAGTTCCATTGATGGGTTTTTACCACTATTACATAATAGATGATTTTGGGTTGAAATAAAAAATATTGATGTTCATGAAGATTGGAGAAAGCCATTAACTGAATATTTAACTTACCAAAATATTTATATGGATAGGGTTATAAGACTAAGAACAACCAATTATATTATGTATGCTGTGAAATTATTCAAAAATGGTGACGATGAAATGATTCTAGTGTGCCTAAGCAAAGATGAGGGTTTAACAACCATTGCACAAGCCCATGAGGGAATTTATGATGGTCATCAAGATGGTCCTAAGATAAGATGGTTGTTAATAAGGCATGGTGTCTGTTGGCCTTACATCTTAAAGGATTGTATTGATTTTGAAAAAGAATGTCAAAAGGTCAATAATATGGTCCTATAAAACATGTGCTTGTTATTGTCTATCCTCCATCTTCAAAGATGCATAACATTGTGCTTATGAAAACACGCTTTTTACCATGTGCTTGGGAGAAAAATCTTTAAAATAAATTATCGAAATTGAGTTGGTAGACTTTTTTCAAGACATGGTGTATTGGTTTAAAATTCCAAAAACCATAACCTGAGATAATGCAAGCATTTTTTTTAATCAGAATGGTGTTAGAATTTACTTCAAGGTTATGAATAACTTTGATAAAAGCAACATCTTTCTATGATAGTATAATGGTCATGCAAAGGCTAAAAATATAGTAATAAAAACAACCTGAGCAAGATGGTGAAGAAAAACCCAAGGGATGAACACAATTTGTTGCCAGAAGTATTATGGTCTTATAGGACCTACAAAAGGTTAAATGCTGGGGTAATTCCATGTGCCTTAACTTATGGTTGTGATGTTATCCTGTCAGTATAAATCAATTTAGATTCACTAAGAGTGATAGCTCAAAATGAATTAATAAAAGAAGTCTATGATCTATGTTTATGGAGTTAAGAAACATAGATGAAGATAAAGTCAGAGCCTTGAATAATATATATGTCCATAAGAAGAAAACAACTGGCAGCTACAACGAAAAGGTAAAAAGAGAACCTTTAATTAAGGGAACTTGGTTTGGAAAACCATTTTACCTCTAGGATCAAAAGATCCAACCTGTGAAAAGTGGTTCCCAAAGTGGGAAGTGGGAAGGGTCGTTAAAAATATATTGGTCATTCAAAGGTGGATCATACCATTTAAGAGATATTAATGGTCACACTGACATGAGAAAATATCAGATTTTTAAAGCCATATTACCCTACCATTTAAGAAGGAAGATAATAAGAGTGAAAGACATAGTTATAAATTAAAAATTAAAGTTGTTGAAATGTCTAAACACAAAAGACCTAAAACTAGTCCTGAAATTTTGATACATGTCTCTCTTGGTTTTAATTTGGGCCAGCCTTTCCTCAAATAAGGTTGCATTACTAGTAGATACTTGTTTACCCCACCAATTGGTCCAATATCAATTGGCATTCAGTCTCCTTCAGAACTGTCACCTCAAGCTCAATAGGGATTTGGACTAGCCTTTTATCCAACCCCTCATTCTTAATTAAAAGGGCAACCTTTTTTTCCTGGACAACTTTCATATCTTGAAAGACTTTGGATACTTCAGCTTTTTAGTATGAAAAATTGGCTTGATGTGTAGACAAAGCACTTTCTTCAGCATCCACTTGGGCCACCGTGTTTAGAAAATATAGGAGTGCTAGTAAATCAGTTGTGAAACCCTTCAAAATACTTGCTTCTAACCCCTAAGACTAGGAAATATAAGAATGGGTTATTTTCAATACACTAAGGAAAAAGAAGTGGATAAGAACCTTAAATAAAACTTTAGCACCCGCACCGCGATTTTGATCGTGCCCGTGTGATTTGGTAACTTGGTATGACCCATTTGGGCTTTAGACTTGTTAAGATAGATCTTGGGTTAAATTTAGGTAATGTTGTGGCCCTGGTATGATTAAACTGGATTTGTGTGGCTTAATGTGGTTATAAAGAATTATGGTTATCATTTGAATGTTCGAACGACCATCTAATGACTTGGACTTGAACTAATTTCATCATTCTCTGGAATCTCGTTAGAACGCCCTCGCTTGAACAAGGTGCGTTATCGTTAGAAGGAGGGGTAGCTTCTGGGTTGAACGAGCTAGTGTTTAACCTATTTATAGCCTACATTTGACTCTCATTAGAACCCTTGTTAGAACTCTAATTCGAACAAAAGGGGATCTCGTTCTAATGAGGTCCAAATTCGTTCAAATGATCGTACAAAAATTAGTTTGTTCTGCACATTTTTATGTGTTATCACGATGTAGATCGTCGGATTGGATGACATGTCTATCTCTCAGCGGCTCAGATCAAAACATGAGTTAGAGGCTTGATGAACCAATGGATTCAAGGGTTGAGTTTATAGGCATTTTATGATTTAACCCTAAGGGTTTGGGGGTATTTAACGTGGATTTTGGCCCATTTGGGCATTCCAATCAAATTTTGGCTCTCTGTAGCTCTTAGATCTCTTCCTTCACCAACCACCTTACACTTACCTCACACCACTATTCCTCCACTCGAAACCACCATAGATTAATCATTTTCTTCCATATTTAAGCTTATAAAACCCATATACACAACACATATGGGCAAGATGGGATTTCATGGAGATGTTGCTTGAGATTTTTGAATAATAATAATAATAATAAGGGAGCTAAAAGGGGGGTTTTCATGGAGCTTTTAAGGAGAAAGCTTAGTGGAGCTAGGCAACCTCTTTAAGGCCATCATAGGAGGTAGGAGGTCGACATATTCTTCTATATTTATCCTACCATTGTTATAGCTTTCTTGAAGTGGGAAAACCCTACTCTTTAGCTTAAGAAATCTATTTTCCATAACATTGGTCTTGTAGTTAGAATTGTAAGAATATAATGCATTTATGATTTAAGAAGGTTATTTATTATGGGTTTGTATAAAATAGTTTACAAATGATTTCATGAGTTTTGGATAAAATGATATATTTAAAGAAAACTTGGTATTCAAACAATTTTTGGAATAAAATGTTTAAAATAGTTGAGATATTTTGTGAACAAAGTTTTGAAGTTTTCTTGGAAAAATAGATTTTTTTTTGTGAAATTAGACATTTATTCAAGTTTGAATAACATAAAATCTTTTAATCTTGAAAGGGCATGTTTTTGTAAGTATTATGAAATTTCTTGACTAAATCATGTGTTAAAACTCATTATTTTTTATTTTTGAACTTAAAACCCCTCTTTCCAAGTGTATAAACTCGTAGTATTATGATGATGAGCATATGAACAAGTTTAGTGAAGGTTTTAATGAGTTTTAACATGAAATAAAGAAAATAGAAATTTCAGCCCTTAAAGTGTGTTAATAAGTGTGGAAAATATGATAAGTGTGTCTTTTCAAGACTATATGTGATGATAAGGGGAAATGGTGCTTTCCTTGTAAATTAATCTTAAAAATGCCAAATGATTTCTTTGATAAAGAAAGTAATGAAATAAAGAGATTTCCAACTTGAAAAGTATGTTACTCTAAAGTGTTAAATAAGTTTTAGCTAGTTAAAAGTATTTAAGAAGTTAGTCTGCGTAACTTAATAATGTTTTTTTGGAAATTACTTGTGAAAATGGAGGAAAGGAAAAGTTTGGAAACAAATGGATAAAATGGTAATATTATGTAAAGTGGACCATTTTATGAAATAAAATATTGGAAAAGTGTTTTGGGGATCAAATGGTCCTAAATGTGAGTGGTTTTGTGGATAAAACCAAAGCAAGTGTGTAAAAGACAAGAAATGCTGATTTTCAAAGTGTAACACAAGGTGGAGCGAAATCCCCGAGTTTTGGCTTCAACCGGTAAAAGTGAAATAATATGGACATTTGAAAAATGTTAAAACAAATTAATATGGACTCAGATGAGACTGCAAAAAAGAATTAAGAAGGGCCAAGATCCTTAGGGTGAAAGACCCAAAACACTAGTTAGAGCATATGGTAGCGTAGCCGACGACGTGGAGCCCATTAAAGAATGCAGTTATTTAGAGAATTCTGAGAAAAAGATAATGAAACATGGTAAATAAATGGGTTGTGTTGTGAATATAAGAAAAGACGACCTAACTTGAAATGAGATTGATAAATGTTCCGATTGAAAGATAATGTGGGCAAGTAATGTGAGAAATTAGCTAATGTCCATGTAAAGTGAAGGAATGGTAAAGTGAAGTAATTAAATGGGTAATTAAGAAACCTAGGGAGGTTTTAACCCATAATTAACACAAGTGTGTGTTTGTGAAATCCTTTCAACAGGAAAAAGTATTTTCTAACACGGTTCGTGCATGTGTTGAAAGCTATTTTCAATAATAATACAAAAGTAAATTCGGTATGAGTAAATGGATGATTTCGGTGAAGGAAGTATTATCTCAAAACAAATAGTATTTTATTAAAGTATTTAACAGGGTGCGTTAAATTGAGAAAATTGGTAAGTTAAGCAAAATGGGTCTTTTCATAGGATCAATGTGAATTAATCGAAATAAGTAAAATTTTGGAATAAAAACGGTCTCATGCATTAATATATGTATATGTATATATATGAGGTAATTTCATTTGCACGTAGGTATAACGTGTTAAAGTTTTTTTACCATTCGATTCTATATTGCATTGTTGTATTTTCCACAGGGCATTTGGCTCATTCCCTCTTCTTTATTGCGACAGGTTATGTGCGGTTTCGTATTTTGATAGCATTGTATAGGTAAGTATCCTTTTTATTTTATGTTAATAGCTTTAAATGCTTGGATTTTGGGGACGCTTCCCACGGGTCCCATACATAGGTTGATATAAATTGAAATCGCATGCTAAATAAGTGAACTGTTAATTGAGTAAATCTGGACTAGCAACATTATTTAGGTTGTCTTATTGCACTTCAAACCTAACATTCGGATCTAAATGAGTTGAATCATGAGTAACTTATATATCCAGTCCGGAGCATTATAAGCACCCTGTCAAAGCTTCGAAGAATCTCCAATATACTTGATAGGGCCTCAATTTTTAATAAGAAGAAGTTGGTCGAGCTTCGAAAAGGTAAAGTGGTTGTTGTTCTACACTAGAAGTAGAAACTTCTAAGGCTGGAAAAAAAGCTTGAGACATCACTTGTCAAAGTTCTTATTGAAAGGATGTGACCTACTCCGGTGGCATCAACTCAGGAATATTCATAGTTGGAGGTGCAACCTTAGTGTGTGGAGGATTTTCTTTCAAAGGAGAAGCCATTATTTCTAGGGCATCCTTATGAACAGTGGGAAAAATAAGTGACTTAGGGATGCTCGCAGCAGGATTTGTATCTTGGTTGAACTCTTCTACCATAAGGCCTAAAGTATGAGTAACCTAATCCTTAGAGGTAGAAATGGAGGTAGGAGGGTCAACAATAATTGGAATTGATTCTACTCCCAGAATTGGGTTCAGAGTGGGAGTAGATATCCGAGCAGGAGTATCAACCCGTTCATTTACCAAAGATGTTGGAAGTGGTGGCATAGGATCCCCATCTGGTAAAGTTTCCTCCCTATTGGTTGAAGTGTCAACTAAATTTATGATAAGAGAAATGAAATTTGAAGTCATTATTATTGGTATAATAATCCCAAGGTATAAAAAGATAATCCAAAAGGAAAAGACATTGATTTAACTGCCGATTGGACCTTATGAATAGGTTTCTTGGCTAGTGTTTTCATATATTTCCTATTTAGAATATAAAACTTGGATAATATGTAAGGTTCAACAGGCTTGGGGTACCTAAAGAAGTGCTAGTTGGAACATCGAAAGAGGATTTCTCTTTTGCTGGTTGAACAATGTAAGGACAATGTCCGTCACATTTAATTATGTCGTATACCACTACAAGTCGTCAAAGAATTGAGGAAGCTATCATCTACGAACTCCGGATCCGAATTACAAGTGCACATCAACATTCAAGCTCCAACGAGATAATTTTAGTAAAAGTAAGTTTAAGTTCCACTTACATTTTACATTTAAAGTGTTGGGATATTTTAATGGAAACAAAAGTTTGTTTTTAAAATAAAAATGAGGTGGCGTTTAAAAAAAAGGTGAACTTTGCTTTAAAAAAACTGTTTCGTACAGTTAATAACAAAATAAAAAAGAAAAAAGAAAAAACAACAAAAATACTTGGTCCTCGTTTCCACGCTACTGCCGAATAAAAAAAAAAGGACTTTTGTTTGTGTTATTCTCGGCAGGTAGTGAGATGTTAAAAGGGGTGTTCGCCATTTTTTTATTGGCCAATCATTGGCATGCCAATGATTGGCATAAGTCAATTTTGGTTCCTCTTATACATTGCCATGCACCTTAGCAGGTGATAAATTTTTGTGGGGTGCCGATTTTTTTTGTGCCAATCATTGGCATGCCAATGATAGGCATATGGCAAAACTCTTTGAAATTTTGTTAAAAGACAGGATGCATACAGGTGGTTAGCTCTTAAAGCTTATCTTGATATTTTTTTTAACATGCATCTTGCCAATGATTGCCATAAGTTATCTAAAGTCTTGTTTATCTCATAGCTAACTTATGGATAAAAATCAATAACGTGCCTTTTTTACCTTTATCAAAACTTCTCTATAAAAAAGACATGCACGTACTGTTTAAATATGAGAAGAAAAGTTTTGACAGAGCACTTTTTCAAGAAGAAAAATTCTTGGTGTTCTTCAATTATTTAGTATGTCTTCTTTTCACTTTTAAGGGTCCAAAAATTTTGTCCATTAAATTCATAATCCCATCTACTTTTTATGAATTGTTTTGTGGAACCCAAGACATATTTTTCTGAAATATTATGCTGCTGATTTTGATATTGTTCATGGTACTAATCGAAGACTGCGGTCATTGAGGTTCTCTGTGTGTGGATCTTTACTGAAGATAGAACTACGTGTTCTTGTGGAGTAGCTGCGGTTGTTCCATTGCTGAAGATGCCGACCGACGCCTGCGGGTATTCGTGTGTCAAAATTATTTCATTCTAATCCATGTAAGTTGAGTTACAAAATTATAGTGAAATAAATGGTTTTGCCCTTCGGGGATTTTTTCCTCATTTGTGACTATCTTGCATGCGTAGATTAATTTTTTTAATCTTATTTATTTGTAAGAGTTAAAAAATTGTTGGGTCTGAAATTGGAATTTAACTAAATAATTAATTCATTTGAACGCACGCGCACTCTCAAACAAAAGGAACAACATCTTCCACCTCTTTTTCGTCCTTCAAACCCTGTAGTTCCTCAAAAGCTAAATTCCTATTGTGAGAGAAAATATTAGAAACAAAAGGTGGAGCTTATGCAAAACTAAGTGGCTAAGCAAAGACCAACAAAGTTGAAGATAAAATTATAAGAGGTGATAGAAGCCTTACTAGAAGAAAAGGGCATCCAAGGCTCTGTGGTTAATTGAGATGACGTAAAATAAACATCAATGTGATTTAACCTCCAAGATGAAAAAGCGTTAGTCACTCCAACATGAAATTCAACTTTAACTATGTTAAAGGTACTTAGAACTTGAACACAGTTGGTAATATCTACCCAAATAACCACTTTTGGGATTTGAGAAGACCTGGAAAGAAAATGAAGGTGGGTAATACTCCTCTCACGGACTATAATGGATTGGTAAAATCCAAATTTCCTATAGAATTGAGCAGGAAAGTAAATTTCCACAAAAGATTTGGAATTAGGGGCAGTGAGAGGTAATGTACCACAATACAAGGCTATGGAAATCAAGAAACTTCCTCACTAATGATCCATTTCCTCAATAGAGGGAGACTTTTTCAAACATAAACCAACCAATAAGGGTCTTCAGTAGCTGCCAACAAAGGTTACAAAAGAATCCTCGGCCTGTCAGGATTTAGGCCTCTAAATATACCAATAAAAGATTTAAAGCTCTTATTTTTAGGTTTAGAGTGATAAAAGGTATTGAGATGGCTAAATTTAGCACTACCTTTGACATGCCTAGTCTCTGGAAAATAGGCATATATCCACAATTGGATGACATACATTGTCCCATGGCACTAAAAGGATCATCTTGAAGCTCATAACAACTTCTATATAGAGAGCCCAAAACATAAGGAGCATGAGCTACTGCTTTACCTTTCACAAGAATGGCATTTAAAAAGGAATATTCTAGCATAACCCATTAAGATTTAACACATAAAATGTGCTTTGATAAACAAAGCAAAAGAAAACACTAATATTCCTTCTCACTTACTGATAAGTGCATTATTTTGTATATTTTATACCTAAATTTATACCTTGTTAGTCCCATTTTGTTTTATTTAATAAGTCCTTAGGATCATTTTATTAAAAAGGAAAAAAATGCAAGAATGATTGAATTCATAGTTAAAATGGCAATTCTAAGTCAAAAATGGGTGCTTCAATAATTTTATAATATTCTTGTGCTAATTTTTGAAAAAAGTTAACTAGTGAAATTTTTGTAGATAATGATGGAATTTAGTGCAAATTGATGATCAATTCAAAAAAGGCGCGAAAAAGCTGAATTTTACAGTCGTTTGAAAAAATGTTGTTTTTAAACTTCTGAAATCGTAAAAAAGTGGGGGATTTTTATTCTCCGAATTGGACGAAATTTGGCATGCGTGCTCAAGAGGAAAAAAGAAGACTTTTCGAGTAGGGATGGAAATTGAAGAGATGGAAATTGAAGAGGTGGAAGTTGAAGAGGTCCAAAAAAATCCTAATGCCTCACCCTAAGACTATAAATAGAACCCTTTGGATCATTATTTTGGAGAAAATTTCATGTGTAGAACAAGGAGAGAATTGTAGAGCAATTTTTTAGAGATTGTATTCAATTTGAGGCCCAAGTCTTGATCATTTCTTAGAGGATTGAAGATTATTGTGAGAGAACTTATTGTAAGTTGGATTTATTAATGAAAATCTCTTATTATTCGTGCAATTTCTCTTTCATTATCATAGTTTGATTATTGTATTAGGATTAGGGTGAAGTTTATCATAGTTAGCTAATATTGTCATGTTAATTTGATTGTTGTCTATTCCCTACTTGTTTTAATTGTTATTAAAGATTCGATATTCATTTTAGAACGACACGAGAGTGTGTTTTAAAACCTTCAAAATGGTTTTGTCAATCAAGTTTTGAGATTTAAAAATAGTAATTTTTGATGGATTATGCTTGCACTTTGATTGTTTTGATAGTCCATGCTTAGATGCATTTGAAAATTCTAAAACTTGTATTTTCTAAGGGAATAGGGATTTTATCCGTCTATGAGAGACGTTAAAAATATATTAAACATAATCGTCATATTTTCGGAATTAAACGCGGTGAGAGTCGGTTTAATTTGAGTTATAAAAAGGGAATGACAACATTAAATTAGTGTGCAATATTAGTTACGTGATCGATGGACCCCGAATCCTAATTGTTTGCAAATCTCTTGCGTTATTCTTATTTATCGTAGTTGCTTTTATTTAGTTTAGTACATATTCCCTATCCCATTTTATCTAGTTGGACAGTTGCAATTCTGTTAAAAATTAAAATTGACAAATCTCTGTAGGTTCAACCCATACTTACACCTGCTATTCTATAATAGCCCGTGCACTTGCGGTATTTTATCAAATTTATAACACTTACAGTTTATGTATTCTTTATGTGTTTATTCATGAAGGTGAAATAAGATTGGAGGTTATTTTCATTCTTTAATTTTTGAGGGAATTTCAGTCGGTGGCATATCAGGGTGAATATCTTCCCCAATATACTTGAATCCATTCAATTGACAAATTTCCAATAAAGTAGGACATGACATCCTAAAGTTAAACTCAAAAGAATTGTATGCTGAGTTTCAAAACTGAATAGCATTTGAAATAACAAATTATCATACTCAATGTTTGTAGAGGTGAGTTCAATGGCATCATAGATGATAGCCACCTCAATTTACATGGCTTTGGATACGAGAATCCAACTTTTCCATTTAGGCCATATGGTGTTGTCAAATATTTTGGGCCAATGCCTAAACCTGAAGGAGGAGGGTGCTTTAAGGTATGTAGGATTCTTCATATGGAGGGTTTGATCCCCAAACCCAAGATAAAGGAAAAAGAGTGGAAATGAAAGCTCCTCCTTAAAAAAAGGGGCCAAAAATAATGTAAGTGGTTCCATAAGGGGGTTTGGATGGGGAAGAAAATACCCACAACAACAATAAAGTTGTTAGTCATGAACGTATTAACACTTTCGTCAAACTGGGATTAGACATCAGAGTTTAGAGAGCTAAATGCCATCGACGATGAAAGGTTAAAGAAAGAGAAAATAGTTAAGAGAACTAAGAATATTCTTGGAGAGTGAGAGAGTAAAAGGTAAAAACGAAGAAGAAAAAAAGAAACGAGATTAAATAGATCGATAGTGCTATTTGAAATGCAAAATAATGCCAAGAAAATGCCAACACATGTCTCCGAGAACTTCCCTTATAAAAATAGAAATCATAGGCATTTGGGAGACAAAAAGACACCTTTAGCATATCCATTAAACAAAATTACCTTATATCTATATTTGTGGATCATTAATAACCCAATAAATTAAAATCAAGTACTGGGAGTCCCAAGGCAGCCAAACGTATTGGTTAGAGGGAATAATAAAAGTAGCCTTTGGACACTTCAACACTTACAATGAGATTTGGTTGGACCATTGCCAATAATAACACGTGCATGCAGAATAGACCATAATTAAATAATTTATTAGACCATAGGTGGACACCTCGATTCGTAAGCACACTTATCAACCGTCAACACCCAAATGTTAAAAAGGATAAAAATAGAAAAATCCTAACTATAAGGTCAAACTTTAGTATACTAGTTTGTACATATAAATAAAAGGAGTAAAAATAATAAATATCTAAAAGTATCATACCAAAATCCCAAACTAAGAGATTTTTTGTCATCAACCACACGATTAAAGGGCATTAATCGCATTTTTGAAGATCAGTTAGCAATCATTACCAAATCTATATCATAAACCGACCGATTGATGGATTGACGCTTCTTTTACCATTAACCTCATGATCAATCAAACCTGACCTGAAAGCTATAAATAGAGGTCCCACCACATTATTTAAGGGACCCCATATCCCAATATTTATTCAATTTTATAACTTTCTTTACCCCGAGCATTTAAAAACTCGAGTTCAGTCTGAATCCCAAACGAAGTCTCGGCTTTCCAAAAATTCGCTTCCTCCAACCAACAGAGTCAAACCTATGTGCACATCCAATGAATATGTGCCATTTATAAATGAATCTTTACCCGAAGGCGACAAATTATATGGGACCCTCCCCTAGGAGAAACACGGCTCACGTTACAAGGGTAAATACTCTGAAGAAAACTTGGGCTGATATTGTAAATAGATACTGTGATATAAAAATGTACATATCTGCCTGGGCAATATAGTTTAGGACCCATTAGGAAACCAGATATGCATTTTAGAACCATTATATTTTAAAGTTGGGTCTTTACCCAGTACCTTTATTTGTTGAGCTAGATAACATACTCATATGTTAAATAATGCTAATCAAAATTGGTACAACTAAGTACAACACGAAAAATACTTTTCAAAATCATCTCAGGAAAGGGTTTGTGGAACGACCTACTTCGAAAATTTGCTAAACCCAAAGTCTAAAATCGGAATACTCTTCACCACTTTTTCGAGCGAACATTCCCATATCAACAGAGTCTCCTACGAATATATTTTTTTCCTGGAATACTTATAAAATGCATGTCTTTGATTAGGTGTTTTAAAATACTAGACTCCAACTCATAACAGAAACATTATATAAAGGACTAGACTCCATAAATACCACAATGTTGTATAATTTACAATCGGTATCCCACAACCTATACCCATAAATATGCACTCTTAATTTGAACTACGTTGGCTTTGATCATGAAATCTCCCAAATACGTAGGCGTAATATCAAGCTATACTCGTGAGACCAAGCCTCATAATATGTCTTTTGGAATATTATTAATTACGGATGCCTCCATCTCTAATACAAACCCCCTTTCTTAAACGAAGTGATCATTTCTATCATTTCAGATCCGCCCGAGGCCTTATGAAAACTCTGAGATTTTAGTGATTTTAATAAGGTATATATATTTTTTGGTGACTTCTGATCCACTCCAATCCCAAAAGCCTGAGCCCACTGGAAGTGAAGGATGTCAAAAATATCACATCCTTTATATTACTCACTATCCCGAAGGTTCAATAACACGTTCGAGTTAGTCATCGTATGATATATATATATATATATATATAGTCAGTAACTTCTATCCACTCCCATTCTGAACCTCGTCAGAGTTAGCCTCCTTGCTCATAGTTAACTTATCCCCCTTTCAAGCCAAATCTGCACACTTGCACTTGCAGCACGTTATATATATATATATATATATAGTCAGTAACTTCTATCCACTCCCATTCTGAACCTCGTCAGAGTTAGCCTCATTGCTTATAGTTAACTTATCCCCTTTTCAAGACAGATCTGCACACTTGCACTTGCAGCACGTTAGAACCTTTCCATACAGATCATCGCAATAACTTAACTACGTAGGCTTTGATCTCGTGGCTACACAAATATGGAGGCATAATATCGAGTCTTTCTTGTAGCGCAAGCCTTGACAATGCATCTCTCGATATATTGTCTCCATAGAGATGCTCTTCCATATCGTATCCCTCTCTCACACCTTGGTTGAGATATCAAACATTCTCTAGCCACGACTTCTCAAGCATGTCCACATAACACAAATGCATATACACACTTTAACGGTCCTCCATTATACAAGTCGAGTTTCCTCCCACACCTATAGATACATAATAACAACCACCCGCTACCTTATTATATATTCAACCGCAAGCACTCTTGTGTACCCACATTGGTTTAGTCACGCCCATACACCTCTCATAAACATTTTATTATACCTGAGGTATTCTCAAACTAAGGTCTCTCAACATGTATGTAGAAATCCTAGATTAGGTCACACACATAAGCCAAATTCTATTTAGTCCAAATTTTATCTTGATTAATTAGGTGAACCTAAACATGCAAGATATTGAAAATATACTATACAAAAACAAAGAAACCACAAACCAAGAAGACAGGAGATGAGGAAAAATCCCTTTTGGGAAAAATCTATATTCAACACTGTTATAATTAGGTATTATAGAAACGACACAGACACACTTAAAAAACTTAGACTCCACTAAGTGACGCAGTTGTGTCTTTAATACTTATTGTTACCAAACAGTGATGATGATCCAACAACGCTCCATAACAAGCTCCACTTCCCTCGGTGTCCACCGATCGGCCTATGGAAATTGTATTCCTATCTTCTGCAATAAATAATCAACTTCAAAAGGGTATGAATAGGTATATGTTTTTTAAGGGTTTGATAAAATGCTGATAAAATCATCCAAGGTGTTTGGATTGAAAAACAAAAGTGTTTTTGTAAAATTAGGGTCTGGAGACTTTTTGGATATCTATGGCAAATTGATTTTCACCAAAACTCCTACATAAAACTAATCCCAAGACCCCTTTATATTGAGAACATAATTTTTGAGGCAGCACAAATTTCGAGGACTCTTTTTGAATAAAAATGGACTACATTCAAACGAAAATGCTAACTTGTTCGAACCAAAAATAAAACTCGTTTGAATGAACAAAAAATCTCATTCGAACTACCTTCAAAAGATCTTCGAAGGAAGTTTGTTCTGCTAACAGAAAAATATCGTTTGATGCTTGTTTGAATGAACTACCAATCTCATTTGAATGAAGACTTAAGGTCGTTCGAATGACTTAAAGATGAAAAAATAAAAATTTCTTTGAAAATTATTTTAAAATCAATCCTCAAATATTTAATAAAAATAATCCTTGAACAAAATGTTTACACATAACCAAAGTCATATACCTTATCCGATGATTGAAGTGACAATCTCAACTCTTTCGATATTTGATTGTTGTATTCGATCACTAACTTTTCTTCGCTTAAAGAACTTGAGAATGTACATTATGGTGAAGGTATAATGAAATATGCCAAACTTAACAACATGATGAGTAATTATAAATCTTGCTCTGACAAAATCTCCCCCTTTGGCTATTACGGTACAAAACACAAAATTGAAAAATTAACCCCGAAGATAAGTTCAACTAATATCGCTCCCAAACCCAAAAAGGAAAAGACACTTGTGACATTGACTTCAACTAAAAATCTTCATTGTGTAGTCGATGAAATCATCAAGGCGAAAATACCGTGACACATGGAGTTCAAAGAAAACAAACAAAACTATCCCCAATATCTTCTCCCCCTTTTTGTCTATAATGGATAAAGGGTTAGAAGCTAATACTGAAAAATTAGAATCACTAGAACCCAAATATGAAATATCATCACAAAGAATAAACAGTGAAGCATATGCGATGAAACTTCAACGAACCAACAAACTATTTTTGAAAATTTTGAAATATTTGAGTATATAAATATACATATAAGTACAATTACAAACAATCACACCATGAAGTAGCAAGAAAATATCTGAATCATGAAAATAGAATGAAATTGTGTGAACTCAATGCACAATAAAGTCAATATAGGCATACATAGAAAAGGTTCACGAAGTCAAAGAGTTAATCCTAAAGAAAGAACTCAATTCGACCTTCAGTGTAAAAATGTTGAATGAAGTTAAATTGACTCAACCCATACAAAAAGTCATGAATTTCAATGCTTCTCAAATCAATAATGCAAAATTATTTAATGTTTTGATGGAATTTTTTTATGCAAACCCATTGATCTTCAACTTATAACACCCTCATATTCTCGCATTTTAAGCATAAACTCTCAAATATTTGAAGGAATCAAATTGCTCATGGTAATGAAACAAAAAAATTAGCCCTGGCACTTCTATTATTAGGTGTCGAAACTCTCTTTTAGACTCTTGCCAATCGTGGCCTTTAACACAAAGAATACTGCTTCTTTTGTAGCCCCTTTCCATTGATTGAACAAAAATTAATTTTTCAAAAAAAAATATAGACAATGGTTCTTACATGGAAAATTAGTTCCTAGTACGTTTGGTTTGTTCTTAAGCATGACTGAGATGATAACATCATATTCTATATATGCCAAGCAAGCACAATGTTAAAAAGTTAATGCATGTGCGCAATCAAGGTGATATAATGAGTCTAGCATGAAGGAAGTAACCAACAAAGAACAACGCAATGCTAAACATGCATTTTTCAGCATACAAAAAAATGAAGCCAAGTCTCATAATACCATGAGTAAGTCATACACATTGATGGAATGTAATTATGATTCGAATATCTTAAATGTGCATTCATATATGGTGTAAAACAAAATACAAAAATAGTACAAAATACAAAAAAAACAAAATACAAAATACATAAATGTGAATATTTGAATCTTTTGGAATTTTTTTAAAACTTTTTCTTAAAGAAAAGAAAAACTATTAGGATTTTTAAAAATATAAACATGAGAATACAATCTAGTTGTAGGGATAAAAGATAGCAAAGTGAAAAACACCTTAAACTAGAAATAGTACCCTAACTCAATAAATGCAACAAATACCCAAAAACTTCATAAGATCCTCAAATCTAAGTGCATCTAAAGGTTTAGTGAACATCTCAACCAATTAACGTTCGGTACTCACGAAGCTAAAAGAAATGATCTTTTCCTCAATAAGATCATGAATAAATTCCTCAAGAATCCTAATGTGTTTTGTACGGGAATGTTGAAATGTGGATTGCACTCTTATTATCACAAGAAATAGTCATTGTACCTTGAGTAATCCCATAATCATTTAATTTTTGCTTAATCCATAAGAGTTGTGTGCAATAACTCTCGGCGGCTATGTACTCGATCTTCGTTGTGGATAAAGAAATGGAGTTTTTCTTATTGGTCAACCATGAGACAAGAGCACTCCCAAAGTAAAATCATTCACCCGATGTTCTTTTACAACCATCAATATCCCTAGCCCAATCAACATCTAAATAAGCAGATAAATGGTCATTGATATCAAAGGAATACCAATTTCCATAAGAAATAGTGCCATTTATGTATATGATGATAGGTTTAAGGACAAAAAAGTGAAATTCTTTTGAGGACGCTTGGTAACATGCACAAATTCTAACACTAAAGGCTATATCGGGACCGTTAGTGGTCAAGTAGAGGATACTACCTATCATGCTATTATATAATGTTTGCTTTATGTCCTTACCTAAAGTGTCTCTACTAAGCTTTGTTAAGGAACTCATGTGTGTCCGTGAGTGCTTAGTGGAGTCCAAACACAAATTCTTCACTAGTCCCTAGCATATTTAGATTGAGATATAAATATCCCATTCTCAAGTTGATGCACTTGGAGACCTAGAAAGAAAGTAAGTTCACTAACCTTGCTCATCTCAAATTCACTCTCTATATCTTATTCAAAAGTGTGATCCTGTTGGGAGCACGTGGATCCGAAGACTATATCATCCATATATAACCAATATAGCACCACCCTCTCTCCTAACAAACATCGTCATACCAACTAGCACTCTTTTGAACCCGGGAGCTAAGAGATAAGAAGTTAGCCTTTCGTACTAAGCACGGGAGGCTTTCGTAGAACCATATAAGACCTTCTTTAGATGGAAGATGTGTCCCAAATGCTTTGGTTCTTTAAATCGCTTTGGTTTTTCCACGTCGTCCTCCTGAAGAATGCCATTGAGAAAGGAACTCTTGACATCAATTTGGTAAATCTTAAACCGTAGATGATGTGCTATGGCGAGTACAAAGTGGACGGTCTCAAACTTAGTAACAAGAGATAATGTCTCATTAAAGTATACACCCTAAATCAGTGTGTAACCTTGAGCGACCAACCTAGCCTTATTATGGACAATGGTACCATTCTCATCCATCTTGTTTATGTACACCCACTTGGTACCAATCACATTAGTCACTCAAGACCATGGGACAAATTTCCAAACATCGTTCTTCTAAAATTGAAGAAAATCATGTTGTATAGCATGTATCCAATGCTCGTCCTTAAGTGATTTCTTCACATTCTTAGGCTCCACTATAGAAACGTAGCAAAAGTAGCTAACCACATTCTCTAGTTGAGCGTGAGTCTTGACACCTAGTATAGGATCACCAAGTATGTCTGTAGGGTCATGACTCTTTTAAACCCAAGAATGTGGCTCCTCTATATCAAGATCGGGGTCCATTGTGGTGGTGTGGGAAAAATGAGATTGTCACATTATTCTCACACGCAGGACCATGATCAATAAATGTAGCTGACGCATCATCTCTAATCATGACATTTATCAATTATATGACTTTAGAGCTTTAAGGTTAAATACCATATAGTCTCTACTAGATGATGAATACCCTAAAAATATATCTTCATCCCTTCTAGAGTCGAACTGTCCTAAGTGCTCTCTATCTCTAAGGATATATCAAGGACTCCACAAAACTAAAAAATATAATACATTGGGTTTGTTACCCATTCACAACTCATATAGAGTGTGAAGTGTGTGCGGACAAAAATAAACCCTATTCACCATATAGAATGAGGTGTTAACTACCTTCATCCAAAATTATCTAGGCACATTCCTACCAAGAATCATGGATCTATCCAACTCTTATATTGTTTGATTCTTCCTCTAAACAACCCTATTTTTCTGGGGAGTACGAACAACATGTTTGATGCAGAATCTATCAAAAATGCTATCAACTTCGGCTTTTTTAAATTCAGTGCCATTATCACAACGAATATGATTTATAGTGACACCATGTTGATTCTGAAGAACATGACACTTGGTTGTTAAGAAATCAACATCGTCGGACTTTTCTCAAAGAAATCCAATAATAGAATATCTTGAAAAGCCATCAACCATCACTAGTATATACTTCTTACCACCAATACTTTTCGTACACGTGGAACCCATAAGATCCATGTGTATTAACTCTAAAATGTGCAAGGTGGTAATGGTATTCAACTTCCTGTGGGAAATCTTGATTTATTTTCCTTATTGTCAAGGACCACAACCCAAGGAAGTTAGTTTTTCAAGTGATGGTAAGACATAAACTAGGTCTTTTTTTACTAATCTCTCAAGATCTCTAAAATTGATGTGATCTAGTAATTGATGCCCAAGGTCCATGGTGGATAACTTAGCATTATCACACACTAAATCGGACTTAGGAACGATACCGTAGAAATTGTCTATAGTCCTCAAACCTTTTTAAAAAAGTTCATCAGATTGATCATAAACATTACATTTCGACCGGTTAAACTTTACTACAAAGTTAGCATTACAAAGTTGGCTTATGCTTATTTAGTTCACTTTTAACCCTTCAACATAAAACACATTGTCTAGCTTAGGAAAGTCGAGAATCTCCATGCAACCTCGTCCTAATATGCTACACCTACTCCTATCCCCAAAGGTGACTTTTCATTCCTTGTGATCCACAAGGTTGGTAAAATATGACTTGTGCATGATCATGTTCCTAGAGCACTCACTATCAAAATACCACAAGAAATATCTTGAACCTTAAGAGCAACATGAACAATAAGGAATTTTTCATCATTTTTAGGTACCTAAGATCATTTGTTTTCCCGTATCATTATTGGCACTGGTCATTATGTTGGAAGTGTTCGGCATACACATACTTTAAAATTCTTCCATTAAACTTTTAGAAGTAGTGACTAAAAACTTAACCTGCCCTCTAAGACTAGCAAAGTTGCTATAGTGGTGTGTGGGAGCATGTGTGAGAGAGACTATTCTTAGCTTATAATAAAATTCCCTAAGGTAATCTTTTCATTTGCAATGGATACAAAAACATATTTTTTTTCATCTACCTTGGTTAAAATTCCTAGGACAATATCTACTTGGTGGATTAGGTTGAGGCCCATATAGCTCCATCACAAACATTATAATTGATTCGAATGCGATATGGGAAGTGGATGAACCTTCGTAACCTATCCCTAGCCTCTCTTTAAAACATAACAAGAGACCTAGGAACATCTTTCCAACCTTCTTAGATGTGTCCTCTAAAGTAACTTTGACCTACCGAGCACGTTTGAGATCTTTCTAGAGGTTGAAAACATGGGTTTCAACTTTCTTATGAATCTCCAATGATGCTAAAAGATCTCTCGTAAGACTAGCCACTTTATTGGTCAAGTAATTATTTTTCCTACCCACTGAAACTAATTTCTCACTCAAAGAGATCCTAACACAGGTCTCACTCTCTCTCTCAACTTTTAATTCCTTCTATAAAGACAAAACCTTAAGAGCCAAATTTTTATTTTGCTTTCTCATTTTTAATAACTCGGTGTAAAGTTCGGAGTAGACATGTTGGAGTCCACATTCTCTCACTCAAATCATAACCCTCACTCTCTCTAAAATGGTTCGACACATTATCAAGGATATCACATTTAGAATATAGGAAAAATTGTTAAAGTCCATAAGAAACAGGTGTTGTAGATACTCCTTGAACTAGTACATCAAGTCTATGGCAGTCACTGCGGTAAGACATGTAGATAAACAGTTCAACAATGAGGATTAAACCTAAAAAGTTTACAAAGAGTAAGAATTACATTTAAGTTGGGCTACGATAATGATATTGCATCTTCCTCTCATATTAGGTGTATTTTAAGTCATTTAAGTTACCCATTTCAACAACCTAAAATAAGCATGCGATTCTACTCTCAAACTCGTGTATGGCCCAATGTGATATAATTTCATCATCAAATAAGTTTCTCTGCATTAATAGTTTTAGGTTCATCTTTTCTTATTAGTATTATCGAACTATATGATAAACTCATGAATAAACAGTAATTCTCTTACTACGCATTAATATCTTACTTTAATTGTCTTAAGTTAGCTTTCTAAAATTTACATCTCTAATGTATCATTCTAAGAGGTTCTCAAGTCCCATTTCAACATATGCACCTCTAGTATATTATTACCACAATATTCACGAGTCATAAATATATGATTATACATCACTAGAATAATTCATAATCCAATATAACCATCTCAAGTCACTGTAATCACATAATCCAGAATATCCAGGAGTGTACACAACTCACATCCAATCACATGGGCTATGCGTAAGCTCGTAAATACAAGTACGAAGGACAATCCCTACAACCTTCGCATATCACTCATGCGTACTAGGCTTAGTTATAAGTTCTACCAAACCTATAACCTCAAATCCGTAGTAAGGGATAATTACTATGCATTCCCATCATACCTTCGAAGTAAACAAGTATAACTAAGCCTAGTATGCCATCACCAGGAATACCATCTACGGTCAACTGCAGGTTAAGGGTAAAAGAAACAGGTTTGATCCTGTATCATCACCAGGAATACCATCTACGGTCAACATCGTGCGTGCCCCATCAAAATCCCTCATAATATGTCCCTCACGAGCACACACACCATCCTGGTATGATTGCAAATAAAACAAGTAAACAAGTATGACCCTACGCAACTGGGTCAAAAAAATAAGTGCAACACTACCAAAGTGGGTTACACTTAAGTCTCTTATTATCATTAGTTAATACACACATTAAATGTAATAGGTTATATATAATACTAGGCCGAACTCCAAATGGTCTTTATGTCTCGATATTGTCTCACACCTAACTTTCACGAGATTTATCTTAATATATTTACTACCCTACCCAATAGGTCATAAAAAATTCTAACCTAACATGTGATATACACAATCACTAAGCATATATCATTTCAAACACCCTAAATAGTTGACTTCGAGGTTTTGCTTGAGTCTACACTATTTAGTGTTTCAACTAGTGTAGATAATTATGCAAAACAATTTATAGTTTGAGATTGCTCTAATTTTCACATCATGTAAAAGTCTTTCAAGTGTCTAAGACAATAAATATGAAGAACCAAGAATGTCGATTCAAGTGCAAAAAGGTAAAATACCAAAATAGTATAGAACGATTCATGCACATCACATATGCACCACATATTGGTTTCATATATTTCTGCATTTTCCATATATTTTTAATTTGCATCATTGGTGTTAATATTATTTAATAAAATACTTTTGATAATTGGCATGTTTATGGAAAAGTTAGAATTAATGTAAATTTATGAAAAAATATTTTTGTATTTTTATTTGAATTAAAATATTTTTTGGTAATTTGTCTACATTTGTTTTTAAACAAGTACATATTCATTTGTTTGCATGCCCATAATCTCAGAGAAATTAAGACCCTTGATAAGGTATAGGATTGGATGACATTTAAGGATCAATCCAGGTAAAGCTTGGCTGGCTAAAGGAGAGCCCGACCGAGTTAATGATTATACCTAGTATGTCCTAGCTGTTAGTTTAAGCTTTATACACTCACATATTCAGGAGAATCTTTAACCATTGATTAGGTTTAGATCCTCTAATTTTCAAACCTCAAAACGTGTGAACTTTGACCATCTAATAGGAATCAGTTAACCGAAGCTATAGGATTGGAATGTTAGAAGTATTTTCAACCGTTCGATTGATAGGTTTGTTTTGGTTCAACCTGAGTTGTAACGCTACTCCAATGTAAGATCCCTTAGAGCGGTTCAACTATCATCCATTCATATCATCTAAACCGATAGAACTTAGTTCTTTTTAGATTCTAATCTCAGTAGCCCACTTTTTTTTCCAAACTAACCGACTTAAATTGTTTAATCTAGGTCGCTAGCTTTAGAGTTATTGTGAGTTTATATATAAATGATTTTTCATATTCATTTTTTAACACTACTCACATAATTCGAATTCCTAAATTTTTTAGAGATGGAGAGCTCTATTAGAGTGAGAGTAAATATTTGGAGTGTCTCCATGAGTGTTCAACATTTACTTTCAAAGGGTTTTCTGAAATTAATTGGTGACGTTTGTTCAACACTTTCTTTGTTTTTGCATTGTGCCAATTTATGTTTATTGATATATTTTCTCGAATATTTTTATGAGAAAAATTATTTGGACAAATTCATATAGTGTTTTTCTTTTCTCGAATTTCTTGAATATTTTTTTATGAAAAGAAAATGATAAATCGGTATTTAAAATCATTTTTGTGCTTAAATGTTTACCTATCTTGAAATTTGTTTAAACTAGTATTATCTCAATTTAGAATGTTCATTTTTAACAATTTGAAATTTGGAAAAAGTGATACAACATACAAAAAAATATTTTAAGTTTTTTGAGAAAAACTTAGTCGCTTGAAATTTTCACTACACTGTGACACTAAGATTACTGGTATCTTCTTATCGCATGGGGTAATGCTGGAGGGTAAGAAGGCATGGAAGAATCATAAACATTGCAAGCATCAAAGAAGTTTGATACTTCTCCTCTCTGCCAATTTAGATTATCTTCGTCGAATTTGGAGTTTTTATAGGTAATCAGCATGTTCTTTATTTTGAGTATTTGTAACTGGTAAATTAATTCTTTTTTTTTGTTCCGTAAAGGGGCGTGGATGTTTCCCCATATTTTTTACGATCAAAGTTCAAAAATTAGCGTTCACACACTTGGAATTAAAAGTTAAGGCATTCTTTCCAGTCATTACCCAAGAGGTATATGCTTTAGGAGCACCACCATCAGTGGGAGGAGTCCCCCTAAGATCAATCGAGTTCCAAACATTATCATCTATCGAGTTTAAGAAAAATTGCATTCGAGACTTATAATAGGGATAATTTTAGCCATCAAATAATGGAGGTCGACCAGTGTAACTACCCTCTCGGTTAAAATCCATTTAAACCATAAATAAGCACTAAACAGGGATCTGACACAAAAATCTAATGTGACCTGATCTAATACCAATCTGAGAAATCCCTATGTGCTCTAGGGTTTGTATGATAAACACTAACAATGTTTAATTATCACAATTTTAATAAACATGGACAATTTTTAAAACCACAAGTGTTGAGCGAAACATTTTACCAATTTTAGTCTTGATCGAAGCACGCATTTAGATGGGAATAAGCAAGAATAAAATAAGCGAACCACAACACAACGATGTACAAGGAAAACCCCAAATGGGAAAACCATCGGACGGCCCAACGACACAAGTCAACTACAATATAGGTTTATTTACAAGAATAACTAAGACTTACTCACAAACTCGGTGCCTTCAAGCCTTGATTCGCTTCCTCGTTCCTGTAACCTTCTTCACAGCACTATTAGATGCCTTCTAAGAGCCACATAATAAAGGCGCATTCCCACGTCTCGATATCCCATTAATTTTATTTATTTCGTGACCAGTCCAGCCACTACTCAATATAAACACGATCTCCATCGCACAAAACGCTCACAGTATGAAGAGCGAATAGATACGGTCAAGCACATAAGAGATCTCAAACAAACATAGATGAAGGATTCTTGGATGTAAACTAGGGTTTAAGAGACACTATATTTATCTTGAAAAATCATTTTTTCAAAAGACCTCTGAGAAAATTAATGTCAGACCTGAGTATTTATAGAAATCACGAATTTCTAGTCGGCACATTATTTGACGCAACTCGTTCGAACGAAAACATTGGGTTCATTTGAACGAAAACCTTATCTCATTCAAATGGACAAAAACCTCATTAGAATGAACACATAATGTTGTTCGAACAAGCTTTGAATGAATATACATATGTCTAACAAAATTACCTTATTTGATTTTCATTTGAAGGTCGTTCTAACAACATTCACATCTCATTCGAACGAAATGTTCAAACTTGTTCGAATTAACTAAAACAAAAAATATTATTTCTTTAAAAAATATTTTATGAAAAGGCCTCAAACAACTTTTATTAAAAAACACCCAGATGTATCCAGAGATCAAACACTAATATGCATTTATACCTTCATTACGAACCCTTGAATGTTAAAGATAAAAACTCGGCACACAATCCAATGTAAAGTTTATCGCTTTAACTTTGCTGCATAGTCATCATAGGCTTGAAGAACACACATGTAATACCCCATATTTCTGTGTATTTTTATTTAATTAATTTGAGGAATTAATTAGGAAAAATACGTTTTAATTAAATTACGCGAGTGAAGTAATTTAATACGATTAGATGATAATTATGACTATTAAATATTAATAGTGAGATAGATACGCATTAATATTGCAATATGATATTTACTAAGTGTGAATAGTATATAATTCGTAATGTTGGTTATATGGCATAGAGAGTGATATGTGCGTATTTTATTTTATCTCACCGAGAGTCGCGTGTAGACTATTTTGAGGTGAGAAATGAGAAATATATTTTAAGTGACTAGAACGATGATTTAGAGATCACGAATGATTCTGAATGGGTTGAAATAGTCGGAATAAGGTACCCGGGGATATAGTTTGGGTCCCGAGTTAATTTGTGAGCAAACCAGCACCTATTAAGGAGGTTTCGGTTATTTTTCAAAAAGAGGTGAAGGTACCTACGAAATTTAGAGGCATATATATGATATTAGATACTGGGTTTAGGGATCATAAAACAAAAAGGTTAGAGAGGCCATTAGAGAGAAGAGAGAGAACTTATTTTCAAAGCTTAAGGAAGGATTTTGAAGATAGTGAAGAAATCTTGTATCCCACGGCAATTAGAAAGGTAGATTGGAGAAGGAAACAATCAATCATCAATAAAGAACTAAGAAATCAGACCAATTAATCTAAGAAAAGTGTTTATTGCAAATTAAATTGATGTTATACTACCCATGTGTAGGGTTTTCAAGAATGGATTGATTTTATTAAAAAATCTTAAATGAATAGTATGAATTTCATGTAGATTATATTTACATCTGTAGAGGATGAAAAATCAAAAGAATTATGATTGTTGCTACGGATCTAAATCTGGGTTCTATATTGAATGAAAGATAATAACACAAAACTAGAATTGTGATAGATTTTTGAGGATTTGTTCATTCTTGATTGATTTTGGTAAAGTCCTAAGGTGTTTGAAATGTTAGAAACCATCCTAAGTTATGTAGAAAAGGGTTGGTATTGTTGATTTCAATTTTGGCAAAGGATTGTGGAAAAAGAGGTAAAAAAATGCATCTGATAATTAGGAGGTTAATTTGCAGACAAAAATGAACCGGTCCGATCTGGGGAAAGGGCGGATCGGTCCGGTTTCCAGAATTTTTTGAAATTTTCCTCTTTTTCCTAGTATTCCTAACTAGAGGTGGTGAACAAACTTTGGGACCTTATGAAAATAATATTGGGTGACTTATTACTTTATAGTAGGCCTACGATGGGAGTACGACTTCATCTTAGAGAGTGAATTAAGATGAGAATGGGATTTTTTGTAGTAATTAATGTGAGAGATGGAAAAAAATTTATAGGAATCTATTAAAATTACGTATATCAGTAGGTTAATGTTGATACTACTGAATTTATATAACAAAGGGGTAACTAGGACCCTAGAGTTGTGTGAACACTCCTATATATACGATAATGAGATAAATCGTAAAGTAAATAGTACAACGCGTATGCGAGAGATATATACAACGTACTAACATGTATTATCGGGCTTTGTGAATACCTATTGGTGCATATTACTACTTCGGTTGTGTGAATACCTAAAGTATACTATATATAGATATTGGTGATTGAGGGAGGATTTCGAGCCAATAACCCCTAAAATGTGATACAAGGAAGTTATTATATAGTATGTGTTTATAGTATATATATTGTGTGCAAAATATATATACATAAAGTGTGCTTCATTCTGTATTGGGGTCGACGATTATCTGGACCAATGCATGAAAGCTCGATTTGGGGTCGATGAGTATCCAGACCAAATCGAAGATGAAAGATATTGGGGTCGAGGAGTATCTGGAATAATATACATATGCATAAAATTTACCTTGGGGTCGAGGGATATCCAGAACAATATAAATGATAGGATGATTGGGGTCAATGATTATCCAGATCAATATTTTTATAGTATATATTGTGTGTGAAATATATACTTCATGATATTATACTTATGTGCGAAAGTAGACGTGTAGATGAAATATATATATATATATATATATATATATACATATACAAAGAGAGAGAGAGAGAGAGAGAGATCTAAATGATAAATTAAGTATGGAGAAACTTAATTTCAATATTTAAAATAGATTGGGAATATCTATAATAAATTAAATAGTGAAACTTAATTTTGAAAGTTGAATGGTAAATTTGAAATGATTTATGAAGTAGTAAAACTTAATTATGGAAGTTGAATGATGATTAGATGTGAAATGATATATGAATTAAGTAGTGAGACTTAATTATAATGAGTAAACATAACATATGTAAATGTTATATGAAAATTGAATAACATGCGAGAAATGTTAATGATGAAGCGTGTTGTATGGGTGGTACGGGAGAGTAAACTTGATAAGATCGGTTATATACTTTAGTCGAGATAGCTTGGGTATAATAGCTAGGTGGGGTAACTATAAGAATGTTAGGTGTGCACATTAGATGAGAGGTGAAGAAACTCAAGGGAGTGCGCGTGAACCTAACATGTGTAATTAAGAACCGATTTTAATTGCGATAAATTACTTGTTAAACGTTTTCAAAAATTTTGAGTCCTAACTCTTGCTATAAAAATATTTTCAAAAACCTTTTAGGCATCCAGCCACAGGGATGCCATGCTTGATGGTTTCATTCCAGGGACTCGGAGCTGTAGCAGTATGGATGCTGACAAGATTTTGAGTAGTCGATTCTTTCATTCAGATCTAGCATAGGATCTCACTCTTGTATATAATGATTGGAAATGTGGTCCATTGTTGGTATTATAGTTTCAGTTTTGTATCAGTTTTACTTTACAGTTTGGACTTGGATTATTACTTGATTTGGCTATTTTTTTGGCCGATAGTTTATTTGGCACGACTTTGATTCATTTACATATATTGATGGTTTGAACTCTAGTATATTGTAAATGTTGTTTTAGTTTTAGAACTAGTTGTTTATCCTGCTTAATTGAAAGATAAAATTTGATACTGTGTCTTTTGAATACTAGGTGGTTAGTAAGTTTTAAAAAGTTTTCGACAGTGATGCTAAGAATGAACCATATGAGATTCCTGTTTAATTTGATATAGGATTGATCACCTAGTATTTTATTAGGCGGGGTGTCACAAAACAACTCAAGTCCTAATCTATGACTCAAACAGGTTTTGTCCAAATACGGAATAAATCCAATACTTACAAATCCACTGGATTCAAAAATTTATTCTTAAACATTGGTCCCGTGTGAGGTGTCGTGCCTAGTACGGGGCCACTTGGGGGTTGTTGTGGATTTTCTCCCTCGTGCAACATGTTTTTAAGAATAAGTTTAAATATATATAATTTTTCATCATATTCTCAAATCGGGAGTCGTATGGCTATGCATTCAATTCTTACGAGTTACACTGGCCCGTGCGAAGTGTTTCGTATCATTTGGATTTTAATCGCTTTTGTTAGCCACACAGATACTCAAGGCAAAAATTGAAATTTCATTGGTTTGCATTAAAAGCTTTTCCTCACATGGATATGAAACGAAATCAAAATCATTGGTGAGGAATTTCTTAAACTCTTTCGCATTAAAGTTGGGACCTTTTGCTAGGCGTGCAAGCCTTAAAGAGATATTGCCTCTTTATAGAAGCTACATTTATTAATGAACTTAAATTAGGGCATATTTTTACCATAAATGAACAAAAAACTGTACATATAATAAGTAAAAATTACCTCTTTTGATAACCAAGGCCTAAAATCATTCGCCGTGCAATTTCTCCTTTGATTTTGGGAAATTTCGTTCTCTAACTTCCTAAAGGTAAATGGTAGAGTTTAGATGATAATATAGAAAATACATATAATCAGACAAGAATAATTTAGTTAAATATGTAGCCGCTTACTCTCTCCAATCTTCAACTTCATCTTGCAATTCGAAGACATAACGAGTTACTTGTTTGTATTGTAGATTAGTGAGTATCACCTATTTGAGGTTCCTAAAAGGCAATTCATCCTAAAACTTTTCATGTTCCTCAAAATTTTAATATTCACCTTAGTCTATATATTTTCATATTTTTGTCATATTCTTAAATTGGTAGTCTCATGTCTACATGGTCAGTTCCTACGAGTTACATTGGTCCCATGCGAGGTATTCATGTCTCTTACGAGGCCGTTTGGGGGATGTATTGGGTTTTCGCACTCTAACGTCATATCTTTAAGTCTAAGTCTAGATGTTTATAATTTTTTGTCATATTCTCAAACTGAGAGTCCCATGACTACTTGATTAGTTCCTACGAGTTATATTAGTCGCGTGCGAGATGTTCATGCCTCCTACAGGACCGTTTGGGGGTTGTTTTGGGTTTTCACCCCTTAATGGCATGTTTATTATCATAATTCTAGATGTTTGAATTTTCTTTATCATATTCTTAAACCGAGAGTTCCATAAATATGCAGTCAGTTTTAACAAGTTGCATGGTACCCGTGTAAGATGTTCATGCCTCTTACGTGGCCATTTGGGTGCAATTTTGGGGGGTTTGCCCACTAGCGGCATATTTTAAGACTTAAGTCTAGGTATTTTCAAAATTTATTCATACATGAGTTCTGGGAGTCTCATGACTATGCAATTAATTTCTACGAGTTACATTGGTCTCGCGCGAGGTGTCCTTGCGTCTAACAGAGCCATTCGAGGGTTTGGGGGGTTTTGGTCCTCTAGCGGCACGTTTTTAAGCCTAAGTGTAGATATTTTTAAATTTTATTTATATGCGAGTATCAAGATACCTGACTATGCGATCAATTCCTTCGAGTTACATTCGTCCCATGCGAGGTGTTCGTGCCTCTTATGGGGCTGTTTGGAGGTTGTTATGAGTTTTTACCCTCGAGAGGTATGTTTTCAAGCCTAAGTCTAGATATTTGCAAATTTCTGTCATATTCTCGAATCGGGAGGCCCGACTTTCCCTCGTCCGGAGTAATGCACGTCCATCTTTTTTGCCCGACTTTCCCTCCCCGATTGGCGAGATGCCAATTGTCGATCCTCGATCTCATTGTCAATGAACTTTTGCCATTGTGACAATGAGATCGGCTCCTTGGACGGGACGGATCCACGCCATTGGATAATGGACTATCGTGTTTTTCCAAAGTACTGTGTCCGCATATTTTTCTTCCACGTCTTGTGTTGCTCCCTCAAATGCTCCAAGACGGAATCGCGTAGCTTTGGATCCAAGTTGAATTGTTCCTGTCCAACAAATACAATGTTAGTTGCGAATAAATATAAATATAAATATAAATTAAAATTGAAATTGAAATTGAAATTGAAATATTCATATAAATATAAATATATTACCTGTAGTTCCGCCCAAACAACTAACTTGAGCTCATATGGCACCTCCTTCCAACTCATAAATCCCGGGCCGATGACCGTCTTTAGCAGCTCGAGGGATCTCGCTAATAGCTCCGATTTGTTCTCGACGGTCATCCCAAATTTTCCATATTTAGGGAGCCTAAGGCCGAGGAGCCCTCGTCGCCTCCGCTACCACCGAGCCCAGACGACATCATCATAAACAGCATCATCATCTTCGCCTTAATACCTGAAGGAGACATTTGCTGTAAAAAAAATGTTATTAGTACAGATAAAAAAAATGTTATTAGTACACATAGACACACACCCCTACCCCACCCCCACCACACACACGCACACGTACACGTACACCCCACCACCACCACCCCACCACAATCCCCCCACCACACACCACCACACACATATATACATGCACATATACACATACACACATAAATATGTCTAAATTAGTTGAAAACATCTAACGTGGAATAGATGTAAAGCATGGAATTATTATTATATATATTATATATGCACGGAATAGATGTAAAGCATGTAAAGCATGGAATTATTAGTACACATAGACACACCCCCCTACCCCACCCCCCATCCCAGCCCCCACCCCCTCCCCCCACCCCCACCACACACACGCACACGTACACGTACACCCCCCCCCCCTCCCCACCCCTGCCCCTACCCCCCACCACACACGTATACATATACACACATAAATATGTCTAAATTAGTTGAAAACATCTAACATGGAATAGATGTAAAGCATGGAATTATTATTATATATATTATATATGCACGGAATAGATGTAAAGCATGGAATTATTAGTACACATAGACACACACCCCTGCCCCCACCCCCTCACCCCACCCCCACCACACACGCACAGTCACACACCCCCCACCACCCCACCACCCTCCCCCCACCACACCCCCTGCCCCCCTCCCCCACCACACACCACCACACACATATACACATACACACGTAAATATGTCTAAATTAGTTGAAAACATCTAACGTGGAATAGATGTAAAGCATGGAATTATTATTATATATATTATATATTCACGGAATAGATGTAAAGCATGTAAAGCATGGAATCTTTAGTCCTTAAGGTTCATCTGACCTAAACTATAGATTGTGGCTCTCTCATAACGAACCAAGTCTATTTAACTTGATAGAGTCAAACGTTTTGATACATGAGAGAGCCAATTTATATATAATACAAATGTTTACATTTTCAGTAAGACTTTTGCCAATATTTAGTGAACAATAATGATTCTTTCGCTTTTGTTTGTTAAATACTAATCTACTAAGAATTTGACGACATCCACGATGAAAAAAATTGGTAGGAGAAAAATGCTACCAATTTAATGTTTTAATGGTGAAGGAAAGTTCAAAATAACCTGCATTATTAAAAAATAAATATCTTTCACATAATGGGTTCATGGACATAGAATCTTATCACATTCAGTATTTGTATATGTGTATTTAACGAATTCTTGAATCCCCTTTACATGGTTATAAGATATTTGGTTACTCTCCCCTGTCTGTTCATTGTATTATGGGAAATCCATTAAATAATATTCAAAATTCAGTTCACCTGTATTAATAGGTTCGAAAAAAGGTCATGTTGCATAGAACAACGTGCAATTCATAATTCATTCAAATTTATTAAACAAATTAAACTTAAATTCATGTTGCATACATAAAAATTGTTAACAAATGACCAACAAACTTAAAATAACTTAAATAAATAGTATATTACAATTTGTTCTCAGTTTAAACATTATTCATGGCCTAGGATTGACTGACAAATAAACTGGACAGGTGATAAAACAATTATGTTAGTTTTTCAGCGTGTTCCCTTCTTCGTTGTCAACATGCACACCGTAACCATTTTATATTTCATCAACAAGTATTTGAGCCTCACTCATCTGCAAAGGGAGATTGTGAACAGAAATTCTGAAAATCAACGAAAAGAGTGTGTACACGTCAATAATATTGTTATTGGTCAAGTCCTTAAAATATTATAACTCGACATAGTCACCGTGAATGGATGACCATGATCCAAGGACTGTGGCAGCTGGAGGCACTATGGAGGGGAATGTTGAAGGAGGCGTCATTTGGGAGGGGAAACCTCAAGACGGAGGACAGGGAAAGGAGGGTAGGGGTAACCTTGAGGAGGCATAACGGCCTAAAAATCTTGAGTAAATAAGGACACAAGGCACCCGCCAACACTCCCAAGTTACTCTTAATCTCCTGCACATCCCTATTTGTCTTAGACTGACTTTTCTCTTGGCTTGAGATACGATTTCTCAACGAAGAAATCTAATCCACGAGAGGTGCAGTGTGTTTAAATTTCTTTTTCGACATGTGATTAGACACCTCTCGTCCTCCCTCTTTTGTCAGTTTCAAACATCTTGGTCCGGACATCATTTTCAATATCATCGTAAGGGCTCAAAGCGAACCGATTGTTAATGGCTTCGATCGATCCTTTTAGCTTGAAATTATATTTAGTATTATGATTTTAACATTATTTCATATAACGTGTATATATATAGATAAATATAAACTAGTCATACTCACCAGAGTTAGAGCTAAGTGTGATGGGAATTTATTATCTTTGTCCCATTGGGAATGAACGTACAAGTTACCCCGATTAGATTTTTATCGGCATCTGACCATTCGATCCTAAAATATTCATATAATTTAGACCCCATCCTATGGATATCAACTTTCTTAGCTATGTTTTATTTATTTCTCTCCCTCAGGACCAGCTTTTTATCTATCACCTCATTTTTTTTAAAGTTGTTCCACAGATCGACTGACATTTCAACATTCGGAGGGACTCTATCTTTTAGAGACAAAATGTCGGATATTGATGACCCCTTAAGGAAATGTCTCTATCGAAGGTTTCTCTGATATGTTCTCACTTGTTCAGCTACTCGAGAAAGAACCTTTTAGTTTGAAGGGTCGAGGAATGAAAAATGCTTGCAAAGTTGTTCAAAAACGTCATCCTTACTGGATTGATCAACTAAGTCTCAGTTATCTACTGCCCCAACTCCCACATTATTTTTCCCAAGTGAAAAATAGTGAGATTTTAATGTATTAAGGTCGTTTTTATTGCCAATAGGACTATTCCTAAGAAGGGAAAACCCAATGGGCTTCTTATCATATGCTTGGAGGTGTCGGGTATAAGGGTGAGGGTGTTGGAGTAATAGGAATTTGTTAATTACTCGGAGATGGAGTGATAGAGTGAACCAATGGTGGAGAAGGTAATTATTCACCATATGGTGATGAGAATCCTTATTAAGGTGCAAGATATAAGAATCCAAGAGGTGGCACGTCCTCACTTGGTACATTCTGTCTATTGCCGCTTGACACTATCTACAATAAAAAAATAATAAACGACAAAATCATCATACTAACATGTTTACGACTAAGTAATCGTGTTTACGACTATATATATGTATATACCTTCTCATAATCAGACTTTAAAATATGTTCAATATGTCTTGTCTCAATCCATTTTGTATTACTTTTTAAAAATTTATGTTTTGCACGTAGCCAACTAACAAAAATGGGGTTTATGATTAATGTATAGATGTCCGTGATATGAACTCGAAATCCTTTCTTCTTTAAATTATTGTCAAGATTCAATTTAACGTTCATATGTCGCGAGCCATAATAGTCCTGGTCAATGCTCTCTTTGCATAGTTGTATCCACAATGGGTGAATAATTTTGTGTACCTTCTCTAACAGCATAAGGAACGTCAGGGCTATGTCAGGATTATGTATCCGAAATATATTCTCTGTAGCCTCATACTAGTTTTGTGGTGGGGAAAATAGAATACGACCGGATATGTACTCTTACGAGAGATGAACTCCACAATTTTCAAGGTAGTTAAACTGTTCAATCTTCTTATTCCCATACTTCTAAATGGAAGTACCTTCTAAATGGCGTGCACAAATAAAAGAGGTGTGAGTGCGGTTCAATTGCAGCCTCTCATACTCTTATTGCCAATGATTATCACCGTGCCTCATTTTTACTGAGAAAAATATACATGAGGGTGTGAATATGAGTCCTACAAGTAATGGCTCTAATTAGTCACTAACTAGTTATTGTTTTTCAAGGGATCCAATTTAAGTTTATCTTATTTTATTTAATCATAACGTTGTTATGCATCCATCCAAATAGAAAAAAGGTGTAAGTATTTTTTTTTTGTGCGCACGCACGCGTGTAAGCATGAAATGAGAAAATTTTGTGGGGTGTTTGTATGTACGGGTGTTGGTCACGGCCATAGTCCTTGACCCACTTGCCATGGCCATTTATTTCTTACACATCAGCAACATGGTCACGCTCTTGGACTGTGACCATGTTATGTGGCATGTAAAAACTAAGTTGCAATGGCAGGTGGGTCGTGAACTAAGGTCGTGACTAAACTTAAGTGAAGCCTTTGATTTATAATGCACCAGGTCACGGTCCAGGGCCATGACCCACTTTGGAGGGAGTTTGATACCCATTTGATCATGGGTTGGTCACAGACCACGGCTATGACCCCAGAGTCATGGTTTATGTCCAAGATTATATCCATTGGATGTCACCTTTTGACTTGGTCGTGGCCTACGTCACGCGCTTTTTGGCACTATCAACAACGAGGATTAAACTTAGCACGCCTACAAAGAGTAATATTTTAACTGAAGTTGGGAACAATAATATTAATGCATCTTCATCTCATAGTAGGTGGATTTTAAGTCATTCAAATTTCCCAACCATGCGTTAAACACATTCTATAGGTCTCACACCCAATGGTTCTTAACTCATGATTGAAATTAACCTCATGTGTGGGACGTCTCACAAAGGAAATCCAATTAGGGAACCCTCCCGATACACTTCGGTCTTAATCGAATCATTCGTCAAGAACAATGGTAAGATACCCCCTAAGCGATTATCGTTATAATGAGTACAAACCCCAAATGGTAGAGCTTAAAATTGTCAATGAACGCAATGTGAAAAAATGACAGATGCACCCAAAACTCGAGCCTTAAGAGTCATTATGTATTCTGGTTAGAAGACCCATGAATTCTCGTTCTAACGAGGGTCGTTCGAGCTAAGTCCCCCCCAACTTCGAACAAACTACCAAACTCGTTAGAAGGGTCACTGAAAACTTGTTGGAAGTCTCGTTCGAACGAGGTCGTTCGAACGACCTGGGCTAGACTTCTAACGAAATTTCCAAAGTTGCCCAGTTCATCTTCAAAGTTCGTTTTTCCAGATTTTCTCCTCTTCAATCTCAACCTAAACCCATTCCAACCCAAGTACAAGGTTTCCAAACTACTCTAAGTCACCCTAGAACACTTCTCAGCATAGTTTAGGGATCAAATCCTTTTAGTCATCAATTAATTTCAACAAATTCCTAAATTTTTACATGAGTCATAGTAACATAAACCCGGAATTATAAATCTATACAAACCCCATTTTTATTTCGTGATTAACATCTAATTCACCAAATTTCACAATCCTAATAAGGGGAAAAATCATCTACATGCAAACCCCCATCAAATTTCTAAGATTCCTACACAATCTCAACATAAGTAAACTAATTTTGGTATTAATAGTTCTAAAACCTCAATATATATTAACAAGAATAATAAATGCTAAGAGAAAGAGCAAGAAAATCACTTGCCATAATATGAACTTCTGATTCGCGGGTTGAAATTTGTATGGGAACGATCCTCTTGACACGATCTATGCGTTGGTATACTTTTTTGGTGTGAAAGCTTGAGTTCTTGGCTTAGGGCTCTAATGGAGTCTTCTTCTTCCTTGGTTCTCTCTCTCTTTGCCTCTCTTTTTCACGTAGGTTGAAACTAACCCGCCACTAACCCTAAAATCTTTTAATTAAACCCAATTTTCGTCCATTTAATTACCCAAAAATTTCAAAAGACCAAAATACCCTTCCGGGGTGTCATTTGGGCTAAAATGTCCCGGACTCCAATTTAAATACCCGGGTAGTGTTTTCTGACTATTCGGACCATTATGGACACTTTGGTGGGCTCAAAATAGTCCTCCGAGTTATAAAAATAATATACCTTTCAAAACCCCAATTACATACTAGTGGCGCGACTCATACGAGTCCCAAATATTTATAACATAACTGTCGTGTATCTCATCCCCGACCATAATATTATTTCAATAACTACTCATTCTCATCACGCTAGTAATTATTATCATAAAATCGGATTAATGACAATTTAAATTTTTTCCCTTTAATTAATCTCCATTTTCCATAATTTCGTAAAAATAAAAAAAGCATAAAAATACGGGGTATTACAACATATTTTTATGATATGTACAATTTTTATTATTTTAATAGCCTTGTTATGGTTAAAAAATATTAAAATATATTAAGAAAGCTTAAACTCCTTTTTACACCTAAGGCCCCCCTAGGCTTCTAAGGCTTAAGGCTTGGCCTCCACGCCTCGATCACGCCCCACGTTTTTCAGAACCTTGCTCGAGGGTGTTCGCTGCTGAGGAACGACTGCGGTCATTGAGGTTCTTGAGGGGATGTTTATTGGTTGATATGTTGCGGTCTATGTGGGTTTGTTGCAGTAAATTCATTGCAGATTTTGCTATGTAATTGTAAGTTACGATTTGAATTATATAGTGAAATAAAGGTTTTACCCGAAAGGAGTTTTTTCCTGAACCTCAAGATTTATGATTGTTTGATTTGCATATTTGATTTATAACACATAGATGCATGATTCGGGTTTAATTAATTTGGATCAAAGATTTACTCTAATTAAATAGGTTTAAAAATTAGAAATTTGCAAATTAAATTTATAATCGATATCACGCAACATTTACAAATTGATATCAAAGTTGGTTTCACCAAATTGACATGATATCCTTTTTTCTCAAAAAAATTTCGATATCGATTTTTTTTTTAAATCTTATTTTGATACATTTTACAATTTTTCTGATGGAAAACTTATATAATCAGCTTCCCGTCTTTGATGGCACAAATTATGCCTATTGGAAAGCCCGCATGAAATCTGGTTTAAAAGCTATTGATGAGCGTGTTTGGTTTGTTTGTGAAAGAGGGTGGATCCCTCCCACTGTCACCATCGATGATGTCATCAATCCCAAACTTGTGTCGGACTGGACTGAGGATGATTTTAAATGGAGTACTTATAGTTCTTGTGGCCTTAGCGTTATTTCTAGAGCTGTCACCCCTGACAAGTTCCACCATATTATGACGTGCAGCACGTCTAAAGAGGCATGGGATATCCTCTAATTGACATATGAGGGTACAAACACTACTAAGGTGTCTAAGTTGCAAAATTTAACCACCCAGTTTGAGACAATCACCATGTCAGAGTTTGAGTGTTTTGACGAGTCTTATGCTAGGTTGTCGGACATAGTCAACACGAGTTTTAATTTGGGTGAGAAAATTGACGAGGCGAAGGTTGTTAAAAATATTTTGAGGTCACTTAAATCTCATTTCATTCCTAGGGTCACTGTTTTAAATTCTTAGGGATGGTAGATACACATAGGTTAGAAGAACTCGTAGGAGACCTTCAAACTTATAAGATGAACATGTTTCCCAAAATCGTTAAGCCTAAGGATAAAGGGATTGCACTTAAGGCACAATCTATAAAGATTTAGGAAGTGTCTAAGAAGAAAGAGAAGAAGAATAAAGAGAGAGTTGGTGAGTTTGAGTCTGATGGAGAATTTACTATTTATGATGTGGCCATGTTTGCTAAAAAATTAAAAAAATTCTCAAATTTTCCAAAGAAAAATCTTCCAATAAAAAAATGTTTGAGAAAAATAAAAAGAAAGAAGAGGTCAATGAGAGCGATGAGAAAGAGAAAGAAGAAAAGGCGAGATGTTTTTAATGCGAGGGCAAAGGGCACAAAGCGTTTGAATGTCCCATTATACTAAAGAGAAACGGCAAGAAAATTGTTATGCTAACCACTCTTAGGATAGTGATAAGGAGGTGAATGAATCTGAGGATGAGTCATCACATGGTATGTGTGTCGCCTTTACGTCAAGTCATGTGAAAACACCTTGCTTGTCCCACTAAGATGAGTACACTTGTGTACATGAGAGCCCTGATGATGGTTTGAGTGTTTCTAACAAGTGTGAGAGTGAGATTGAAAGTGAGGGTGAAAGCGATCTTTAACAAGATTTTAGAGATTTATGCATCGAGACCTTAAAGACGAGGAAGTTAAATAAGGAGTTGGGTATTAAGGTGTTAGATTTCGAGAGAGAGATAGAAGTTTTGAGGGGATGTGAGGTGTCGGCGAGTTAACTCGAGAATGTGAAGGGTTCTTTAAGTGAGCAGTTGATCGCCGTAGGTCGGGAAAAGAGTGAACTTGAATCCCGTGTGTCCAAATTTGAGAGAGATCTAGAACGTGCTTAAGTGGTCGAGGTTACTATAAAGAACGGATCTAAGAAGGTTGGAAAGATGTTCATCAGTCCCGCTTTGCGTAATGTTGAGAGACTAGGAATAGGTCATGAAGGTGCGCCTACTTCTCATGTTGCACCCGAGCCGGTTCCCAAGTTTGTGATAGATCCATATGGATCGCAACATAACCCACCTAAGTGTCCGTTACCAGATAGGAGAGTGCATCCTAGACATTTTAAGAGAGGTGTTCCTAGGCTCGTTTATGTCTGCACCCACTGCAAGAATAGAGGACACCTTAAGGAATTCTATTTTAAGTTGGGTAGTGTGTCGTGTATATTTTTGCCACGTGTTCCCACACATGATACTTTGCATGATCCTGCACATGACATTAGAGAGTTTGCACACATTCGAAAGTAAGTTACATTTTTAGTCAAAACTTCACACGACTTTATGGATGTTTTTCATAGGATGTCATCACCTTTGGAAAACTCCTCCGCATCTAGTGGTTGAGGTTTAGACTTGTTTTCTAGAATCGGATGATTTTCATGATCGTATTTTATGACTATTGCTAGTGTGTACCATGTTTGTATTTATTTTTCCATTTTTGATATATTTTACGAAAAACCCAAAAAGATTTTTTTTTTTTTAAAATTCATAAATACAAAAAGATTTTCCTTTTTTTTAGAATAAACTGAAAAGAACAAAAAGATTTTATTTTGATAATTTTTTTGGAAAAAGATAAGATTTTTGAATTTTACTTTACACCATTTATGGATGGACATTTAGGATGACCAAGTCACAACATCATTCCATATCCATGTAACTATTTGAGACGATAAATCATTTCATCCATGTGCTTTATAATGTTTGTAGTCATTAAGATGAGATTTGCAATTACTTTATACATGTTTGACTCGTAGTCTCCTTTAATGCACAATTGCACTGATTTATTTGATTATTGTGATTGTCTATCACATGTTAGTCGAAGTGTTTTCATCTCAATTATGTCTTTAAAACGAACCAAATGCGGTAAAACTTGACAATGAAAGTAGTGCGTGTAAGCACCGTTGCCCACGAACACGGGAAGGGGCTACGAAAGGACCGTTTAACCTTTGCGTGATAGCAACCGTTTGAATCAGGTCTAAAAAAGTGTGGCATTGTACAAATTAGTCAAGTCCCAAAGAATTTAAAAAGAGCCAAAAAAGTATGGCATTGTAAAAAGTAGCCCAAGCCAATCTAGATTAGTTTGATATAATCATTCAAAAGAAAAAGAATTGAATAGAAAAATATGATCGTTATCATATTTACGAAGTAGTTTGGTTAGAAATATATCAACGGGTTTGCACATCCTGATAAAGTCTTGAAAAAGCATTATATAGTTGTAGACGTTATTGATATACAAATCATACTAGACTTTGATTTGTTGATTAGATTGAGTTGATGCCATTTGAATTCAATAATTTTTACACCTAAGGACGATTTTGAGTTCATTCATTATGGGTTTCCATATTCATCGTGCACATTTATTATGTATGCTTGAATTGATTTTCCTATCGAATATGTTCACACCCATTCATTCCATCTCCACGATTTGGCTATCTTAGTGTAAATTCATGGTGTGTGTTGTTTTTGTAAATTATCATTGCTTAAAATTTTGAAAAATCAAAAAGAGGTTTTGGAGCCTTTCGAGTTTATCCTTGCATGAGCATAGTTGATTTATTCATGATGATTATTTATACTTGTCGTGACACTCCGTGCTTATTTTTGTTTATTCTTTTCCTTGTCTATTTAGAACAAATAAAAAGGGGGAGAACGAATTATGAGTTATGGGAAGTGATGGTTTGAATTATGGGGGAGATGTGATTTGATTAATAAAATTGATTTGATTTATGTTTATCTCATTGATTGATTGACTTGATTTTATTTGTGTTTATCTCATTTAGAACTCGATACGTCACGAAGGTATTTGCTTTGTTTATTGTGTGTTAGACTTTGATGATCACTTGTATAGCATACAAAAGAAGCGCAAGGAAAGCAAAGAGATTTGAATATTTGAAAGTTTGAGATTTTGAAGAATTTAAATACTTGTATTTTTTGTATCTTTCTGGCTTTTCGGTCGCATGGGAGGATATTAGATTTGTATAGGAATTTTTTAGAATTCGTATATTTTATTTTGTAACGGCATAGATATAGGGGGATATTTATAAGGACATAATTTTCGTTGTCAGTAGTTTACATAGAATATGTCGTATACCGCTACAACCGTCGAGAAAAGCTCACGATCATTTGTTCAAGACTATGGATCTGAATTTCAAGCATCTTCAACATATGCACAACGTGAGGTATAATTTCATATATGATGTGTTAAAGTTTCGTAAATGTTATACTTTAGTATTGGGATACTTTTGAAAATATTTTTACCAAAATGGGGCATTTTTCCAAGTCTAAAATAATTTTTCAAGACCTGTAGGCGAGCAATTTTTTAATAATATTTTTTGCTCATGTCGTTCAAATAACAAGGCAATTTCGTTCAAACGACTGCTTATAACCAAAAACAATATTGTTTGAAGGGTCGCGAGAAGGGTCGTTTCTTTACTGCTTCAAACGAACCCATGTTGTTTTGCATTTTAAGGGTCGTTTATTAGGTGGTTAGTAACGACATGAAGATATCAATCTAACGACTTCAAACAACATCCACCGCCTTGAAAAATTTGTTCAGCTATACCTATTTTGGAAGACTTTTTCATTAAGACTTTTGATATACGAAAATTGCTTTTTGGTAGACCTTCCGTCTTCATCTTTTAGGGTTAAAAACCTAGTTTTGAGTCACCTCAAGTTACTAAATCAACTTGCTAATATAATTATGAAATAAAGATAAGCATATAACAACCATACAAATTTAGAGACAAATATTTAATGCGGTTCACCAAAATTGTCTATGTCCACAGGAGGGGAGGAGAGGTTTCACTATAGGAGAATATTTTTTACACACTCAATCACTCTTTTGAAAACCCACTGAACTCATTATATTAATCTCACAATATTGTAGGAACCCTAACCCAAGAAACTCACAAAATGATCTTATTTATTACACTCATTTACAAATAAAATACCTTAGTTGTAAACCTCTATTTAATTTCTCTCTCACTTGATTTCTAGTTTGTCTTTCAACAATGGCATGCCTTCCTTATATAGATTGTTAGAGAGAGGATTAAACAATTAAAAATCCTTGGTGGGGTGGTGGTAAAGCACTTAGTGGAGTTGTTGAGCTCTTAATTGGGCTGCTGGTGGTGGAGCTCTTAATGGGATTATTGAGCTCTTAATGGGGTTGTTGGTGGTTGATCTCACAATGGATCATTAGAGAAAATGGAGCAATAGAATTGGGATGATGCTTTCATATTTTTATTCAGATTACGAGGTTCCCACTTTCAATTTCTTAGTGAGATTCGAATAATATTCACCTTGGAAAACCTTGCCAATCGAAAAATATATGCTCTAATTGATCCTAGGATAACAACTGATAACCGCTTGAGGACTATCCTGATACCCATCAAGCCCACATAAATCCACTCGATGTGAAACCACCTCGAACTTCAATAAGAGGTGATATTGAGAAGCTTTAGGCAATGCCTAAACCTATCTGCCATAACTAGTTTTACGAGTATGTCCACCACATTTTCATTAGTGTTCACCTTCTCTATAACAACATCATTGGAATTCACCCAATCTCGTACCCTATGTTATCCCACATCTATATGATTTGAATGGGCATGGTACACTTGATCCTTAGACAATTGAAAAGAACTTTGACTATCATAATGAAGAAGAATTCACTTTTGCTTCATTCCCATCTCACTCACCAAACCATTCAACCATATCCCCTCGTTCATTGCTTCTGTGAGTGCCATGTATTTTTCCTCTGTAGTAGACAAAGCACTCGTTACTTGTAGCATAGATCTCCAACACACTAGTCCACTAGTGATAGTATACACATAACATGTGGTTGATCTCCATTTGTCTAAATCACCTGCATAGTCTGAGTCTACGAACCCTGTGTGACACCCCGCCTAATTAAATACCGGGCGATCACTCCTTTATTAAATTAAATCAAGGTAAACAGTTGGTTCATTCTCAGCATCACTGTCGATAAAAAAAATTTCCAATTTAACACCCTAAATAATTAAGCTAAGTGTCAAAAACATTTTTCATACAAACTTCCAAATTTTAATTAAGGAAAAGATTTATATACAAAACAACATTTCTACGATATAGAATCACACCACGATGAACTAAAATAAAACCCTACATTCGTCAATCGAATGTCAACATAATAAAACTAAAAATCATAAACCATCCTGAATAAATCCCGTAAAACAATACTGGAATAACTGAAATATAAAAATCCCAACAATAAATGAAATGATGAAAAGGGCGACACGTTCCCAATAAATGAGAGTAGTAGGAGTGGAGTCAATAACAGAAGCCGTCTACTCAAGTGACCTGCAACTCCCACCTAAGCTGCATCTCGTTCTTCTCAAAGGATCCTAAGCAAGACACCCCTGTGGCTGGGCACCTGAAAATATACATATATATACAAAAGAGAGAGAGAGAAAAAGAAACGGGTCAGGGCCCGAAAGTGTGTTTGATTTTAAAATACGTTAAGCAAGTATTTAAATTGATACAGGCCAATGCAAATCATATTAGTTCGACACTCTCTTGAGGAATTCTCACCTCTCTTCTAATGTGCACGCCTATCGTACTAACCTTCCCAAATAATTTAGTTTATCTTAACTTATTCATAAGTTTTCAAAACCGAACGATGACAATGTTTTAAAAAGGTTACTTTCAATATGTAGCACTCCTCTCGTTTTAGCTTCATTAAATTATAAAGTTTCCCAGTGTCTTCTCATACTTTCACAAAATAAGTATTTAATAATTTGAGTCAACAACCATGTTCTACTTATCAAATCACAGTAGGCAGTTTAAAGTTTATAACCTCATATATATATTAACTACTCGCATAATATACATATATAACAGCACCCCAACTAAACTATGGTGCGGGCATACTCTGCTATCCAATCCCCGTATCGCTCACACAAAGGGAAACACAAGTTCGGATCACTCTCGAACTGTATTAACATATACAAAACAACGTTGAGGCGAAGCATAGATTCCAAGTCCAAGAGGTCAGTACATACCCACACGTCTCTTAGGACCGTCCGACTATCAATCTAATAGCCCGTACCTAGGATCTCTATCTTCTAGGGTACGATTCAATATCCTCCATAAAGCAACACAGGATACGATCGTCCCAGCGCGGTAACCTCAGGGATAGCAAGTAGCGCGGGTACGTTTTTCACATGTATATAATATATGTACACACAATCATATAAATATACCCATTCATCATATTAATATAGGTTCCTCCCGTTACCCATAGTCACAACATTTATCCTTAATTTCCCATTATTATGATTACGTCTAAGGTTTCGTCTCTAACCTTAACTCGAAGGGTTTTCTAACTAGCTATGTGACACTCGTGGATTCTATCCATCCAAGTAACAAAATCAGTAGGTAAACATCTATTCACTATCGTAAGTATTTGACGTAATCTCTCACTTTGAATTACGTAGTTTCCTCGTCCTTTAAATAATTGTCCCTAAAATACAATTATCATCTCCTAATAAAGTTCTCAACACTTAATCATATGCCCTACTAGTCTCTCCTATATCCCAAAACATTTTATTCATAAAGCCTAAAAGCTATTTTACGATGAATCATGTTCAATTAATTAAACAAGGGGGAATAAGAGTCTGCCAGGAAGGGTCGATCGATCGAGGTCTGGGGCTCGATCGATCGAAGCTCTAGGCTCGATCGGTCGATCAAGCAGGTCTGCGAAATCCTGCAGAAGTGCAGTTACGGGTTTTACCAAAATTCTTCACCCAAATCATTATTTCCCAACACTAATTGTCCCAAAACTCCTACTACAAACATAATAACATATTTCCAGATGTTTTTAACGTTAAGCATGCGTGTATACATCATTAAACATGGTTAAACAACCTAAAATCTCATCTAATAATCAAGAACCCTAAAGTTTTATTAACTATTGTTCTAATCAGTTTTCTCCAGAATTTCCTTCTAACATAACATCACAAATTCGTGGGTTAATCATCTACTTCACATATTATTTCCAGAATATGGTTATAACGATTTCTACATGCAAATCCCTATCAAAAATTGGGGTTTTCTTCCATTGATTATACTCCTAATCATTCCTACACTAATATGATTATTGCACCAACGAAAATACGCAAGTTAAACACTTGCCTGGGATTTCAGAGGTCTGCTTTCCTGCTGATATTGGTGTGGTTGCGTTCTCCTCCTCGCGATCTACGCGTTGGTGGTGACGGCGGTGAAATCGGTGGTGTTTTGGGCCTTGAATCACCTTGAGAGCTCTCTCCTCTCTTCTCCAATGGCCATTCTAGGGTTCTGAATGTTCTAACCCTAAAAGGCTGACTTAAATGGCTGCTAAGGATGGCTGAAATTCGTGGGTTTAATTACCCTATTTTGTAAAATGACCAAAATGCCCTCCCGGGTCACTAATTAAGCCTAAAAACATCCCGAGACCCAAACTAAACCCCCGGGTACACTTTTCTGACTATCTCGACCTTCCGGACGCGTTGGCGCACTCAAAACGACCATACGGACAACTTATAAAATATTCCCTTTTTAATTAACATAATTAGTCCCGACGTGACACGGGCACGTCCCGACTTAAATTTCCGAAATAGTCATTTAATTTACTTATGACATTCAATATAACCAATATAATATATTACTATGCTCATTAGTAATATTCAACAAGTTTCCCATAATTACTAACTCTAGTCACGTTAATAATTATAACATAATTAATTTCCGGATTTTTATTAAATAAATCATCACATTAAATTTAATAAATCCCCAAATTAAATATAGCATAAAAGTACGGGGTATTACACCCTGCAACACACTCGGCTCCATGCTTTCGCTCGAACAGAATACCCATAGTTTTGGCCCCCTTTAGATACCTTAGAATCCAATTAACATATTGCCAGTGTTCTTTTCCCGGTTTTGACGTTTACTTATTAACCACTCCAACTGCTTGGGCAATATACGGTCGTGTGCAAATCATGGCGTACATGAGATAACCCATCGCACATGTGTACAGTGTTGTTGACATCTCTACTATCTCGCAATCTGTAAAAGGAGATTGCTTTACGGACAAAGTAAATTGAGAAGCTAAAGGCGTAGATACATGTTTGGCATCCATTGTGCCAAATTTCTCAAGAATATGTGATACGTACTTCTTCTGAGAGAGCCATACCTATCCCATTTTTTTTTTCTCGCTAAAATTCCATACCAAGGATCTTTTGTGCGACGCTAAGATCCTTCATTGAAATACCCCGTACTTTTATTATTAATTTAAGTAGGAAAATTTAGTAAATAATAATTAGCGAAATAATGGATTAATATTTATTATTAATTGTTATTTACTTGAGTGTGACAAGTAAATAGTTATGTGATGTATTATGTGTCGCATATGAGTGATAGCGACGATTTATTGTGTTATGTCGATATGGTGTTATTTCGGCAGATTAGTATAATTTATGGGCGATGCGTAGGATACGCACGTGTCGGGAGCAATTGATGAGATGTTAGCATATTCAGAGTTGGGTGATTCAGATGAACTTTTTGAGTACATCGGTAATCTAGAAAGGGTAGAAATAGTCCAGAATAGGTAGCCGGGTGTTATGTTTGGGTTTCGGGGACTTTTTTTACATAACGAGGCTTGTATAAGGGTAGGAGGGTCATTTTATACTTAGGACCAAGAACAAAAACGGGATTATGTGAATTAAAGGGATATTTAGGAGGTTGGGAAGGTGGATGGCATCCCACCTTTCATATTTTATATAAGAGATTGAGAGAGAGATCCCTAGAGAAGAGAAAAGGAAGAAGAAAGAAGAGGACTTTTAAATTGGAAAAGAAAAAGGATTCAACATGGCATCAGATTCATAGAAGACTTCGGATTTTAATCTAACGAGGCAAGTAGTTACTTGCTTTGTATCGTAATTTTATTGTAGTCAATTACTTTCTTGGTTTGAAATAAAAATTAGAGACTTAGAGTATGAAAGATCGTAACTTGATGATTTGGTGTCCAAAACCTAAATGATAAGGGATGAATGATCTTAAACAAATGCTTAATTAGGATTGATTATAATCGTAATTAGAAATAAAATTTTGGGATTTAAAGAACAAATATGTAGAAAGTATATGGAAAGATTTCATCTTTAAATATCAATTAGATAAAATAACTGTGATCTTGAATTTATGGGGGTTACCATGTGAGAATCGAATATATAATGTGGAATCATATTTTCTGGATGGTATTTGGGTTACAGTTCTTGAAATTTTGGTAGAAAGAACCTTAGAAATGAAATTGGATTTTTTGTGATATATCCCGCCTAAAAAAAACGCTTCAGATCTGGGTTCTATCGTTCGAACGAGATTGGATTTTTCTCGAACGGCCCGTGAGTCTGGGTCAAGTTTGGATCATCAAAATGTTCCGAGTACTGACAAAATATTTCTAACTTTTCGGGCTTTGACCCGCAAGCTTTTATTTTTCCTTGTTTTTCTTTTTGTACCCCGGGTGTGCAGTAGCAGCAGCCGGAACCCCAGGGATAGATTCATACTTACATTGCAGTAGCTGTGGACGCTACATCTTTCATTAGACGCCTCAGTCTATTTTATCTAGATAGGATCGGTCATTTTAGTTTCAAGATGGATAGGTTTTTATATTACTGTCAGACATTTACATTTCAGTACTCATTTTATTTATTCAGTTTATTCAGTGGATGTTATTATTTGGTTCACTGTTATTATTTATTGATGCATGAGTATTATTTAGTCATTTTAATTGTATGGTTTTATTCATATTATTTTAATATATTGTGATTGTGACAATGATGCTGAGAATGAACCATACTGAGATTCCTGTTTTATTTTAGTAATAGTTTGTCCACCCGGTATTAGAATAGGCGGGTTATCATAGTTGGTATCAGAGCATCAGGTTCTAGTGTCCTTAGGATCTGTGCGAACTTGCTACATTGTCTGCATTGTATTTCTTTGATATAGAACCCTATATTTAGGATTGTTGTTTCGTATTGCATATTTACGTTCTTCTGTTATTATTTATGATTGAAGTGAATCTCATACAATTTAGGTTTGGTTTTAGATGATAAACAATATTAGAGGTAAACCATCACATGCCGCTACAAGGGACGCAGAGGAGGAGGCTTAGTCAGAGCCAAAGGGCACTCGGAGGATGGTGACAATAGCAGAGGTCGCCACTATCGTTGCACAGATGGTTAATGTCGTGATGATCGCCTTAGCACAGCCTTTTCCCCAGGCACATCCACAGCATACAGTGGCATCAGTTCAGGCTCACCCAGTGCCGTCTGTGGGAAAGAGTCAAAAAGGCCTTTCAGAAGGGCCATCCTTCAGAGTTCTAGGGGAGTGCAGATGTGGTTACAGCTAGCCAATGGATAAAAGAAATTTAGAAGCATTTGCGTATGGTTGAGTGTAGAGACACTCAGAAGCATATACTGGCTACATTTAAGCTAATAGGAGCAACACTTCAGTGGTGGGAGTCAATCACCATAGCAGAGGAGAGAGACACTATGACTATCCAAGAATTCTGGGTGTAGTTTGATCGCAAGTTCGTTTTGTCATCAGTTCACATAGAGATGCGAAAAAGGTTCTTAGACCCTTCATAGGAGGGCCGGAATGTGGCCGAATACGAGGAGGATTTCACATGCCTGGCAAAACTTTATGCCATACGAGGTGAACATTGAGGAGAAGAGGGTCCTCAAGTTTACTGGAAAACTCACTTGGAGGATTCACCATCACTTTTAAGGGAACTTGGCGTTGCGAGCCTACACTGAGGTCGTAAATGTCGCATTTCTCCGCTCCCAGGATCATCGCTTCCATCTGAGGGGAGCAAAGAGGGCCGTAGAGTCTAGCCAGTAGGGCAGGACAGAGGCAGGAGTATCAGCAAAGCGCCACAACAGCAGAGGCAGCATAACCAGGGTTTCCAGAAGGGGGCTCTGCTAAGAGATTCAAACCGGGTAACAATAACTTCAAGCAAGGTCATCAAGGCTAGTAGCATACCCCTCAGGGCCATTCGGGGCCAGGGGAATCAAACCGGTGGTAAGCAGGGCAAGGGTTAGCAGGGCCAAAAGTTGGCTGACTTTACTGGGAGATATTTCGTGTGGGGAGCAAGGCCACATGCTGCGTGCATGCCCTAACAGGGCTAGGGGTCAGGAGCAGGGTGCCCAGCAAGTGCAGCAGGTATAGCTCCATCGGCATTTTCAGCGTCACCGCCTCCGCAGAGACAGGGGGACAGTTTGGGCGTGTGTATCACCTCTAAGGATCAGTTTTACTGCCAACACCACTAGTGATTGAGGGTAAATTTATTATCTATTGACATATGTAGTGGGTTTTATTTAACACGAGAGAGTCACACTAATTTGTCAACACTTAGCACGTGCGATGAGTTTAGCGAATTTAGCCACGAATATTATCAAGACTATAGATTCACCGTTAGATGGTGGGGCTATCATTCGTTCAATCTGCAAGGGGTAAGGTGTGGACATGGGGAGGTTGTGTTTAGTAGCAGATCTGCTCAAGATCTGGATGAGTACTATGTTATTTGGGTTATGGGCTAGTTAGTGGCGTATAGAGCGATGATGGACTGTTACAGTTAGACTGACGTGTTCGCTATACCAGGGCAGGATATGTTTCTTATGGCTATGCCTCGTCCGGAGGGAGGGTCGAGCATATGTTTCTATTATATTGAGGAGAAGACTTTTGAGGGTATAGTCATCTCATTGTATTCGATCCCTGTTGTTAAGGATTATGCTTATGTATTTCAGGAAATACCGGGATTATCGCCAAGTTGGTAGACTGAGTTTCTGATCAACTTAGTGTCGGGGACTAGACAGCTAGCATGAGCACCGTATCATATGGCTCCTTTAAAAATGCGGGAGTTGAGGAATCGGATTCAGCAGGTGTTGGGGTAGGGTTTTATTCTCATGAGTACTTCACCTTAGGGTGCCCCAGTTTTATTTATGAAGAAGAAAGATGGATCGTTATGGTTGTGTATCAATAACTAAGGGTTGAATAAGGTCACGATCGAAAACAAGTATCCGTTTTCCCGTATCAATGACGTGCACAATCAAGTGAGAGGAGCAGCCTACTTCTCTAAAATTGATTTGAGGTCGGGGTTCCATCATTTACATATCAGGGAGTAGGATGTCCCTAAGACCGCATTTTTAATGAGATTCGGGTCTTACGAGTTTAGGGATATGTCGTTCGGACAAACCAATACGCCGGCAGTTTTCATGGATCTCATGAATAGGGTGTTTAGAGATTTCTTGGATCAGTTTGTCATTGTGTTCATATATGACATCTTGATTATTCTCAGACAAGGGCGAGCAGGCAAAGCACTTGCGTACAGTTCTTTAAACTTTACGGGACCACCAGTTATATGTTGAGTTTGAGAAATGTGGATTCTGGTTACGGAAGGTGCATTTCTTTAGCCACATTGTCTCCTAAAGAGGGAATTCTGTAGATTTAAGTATGGTGTTAACGGTGAGGGGGTGAGGCCAACCCACGACACCTATTGAGGTGCGTAATTTTCTGGGGTTAACAGGGTATTACAGCCGGTTCATCATAAGATTTTCAAAAATTGTCAGTTAGCTTGACTCGTAAGGGAGTGCCTTTTGTTTGGGATTACCATTGTCAGTTAGCTTTCGATGTGCTAAAGGACAAGTTAACTTCAGCACGAGTATTCTCATTTCTTCGGGGAGGAGTGGTGTACTTTGTTTTTATCGATGCATCCTTACAAGGACTTGGGGGAGTTCCATAGTAGGAGGAGAGGTCCATATCTTATGTATCTCGTAGTCTTAAGCCCCACGAGAAGAACTATCCCACTCATAACTTGATGTTAGCCGCAGTCATATTTTCTTTAAGGATTTGGAGGCACGATCTTCTGGGGGAGAAGTTTCGGTTGTTCACGGACCACAAGTCACTTCAGTATCTTTTCACACAGAATGAGTTGAATATGAAGCAACGTTAGTGGCTTGAGTTTGTGAAGGATTATCAGTTTGACATCCAGTAACATTCGGGAAAGGCTAACGTAGTGGTAGATGCGTTGAGCCATACACCAAAAGGGTAGTTTGCAGCAGTGTGGAAGGCGAAGTGGGTAGAGCTTCGTCAAGAAGATGAGGTAGTTCAGGCGAACTTAGCAGTGATAACCATCACACCCAAGATCATCTTGAGGGTTGTGAAGGCATAGGCAGGGGATCCATCTTATCATAAGAGGATTCAGTAGTTATTAGCAAGGGGAGCGGAGTCTTACTCAGTCAAATCTGAGGGTGGCATATGCTGCAATGGGAGGTTGATTATTCCAAATAAAGAGGACATATAGTGCGTAGTTATGCGGGAAGCGCACATGTCATAATTTTTTATACATTTCGAAGGGGATAAGATGTACCAAGATATGAGGCAACAGTATTAGTGGGCCAGTATGAAGCGAGACATAGCAGAGTGTGTCTTCAGGTGCACCACTTATCAGTTTGTGAAGGTTAATCATTAAAGACCAGTTAGGGTTCTATAGTCGTTAGAGATTTCGATATGAAAATGGGAGAGTATTTCGATGGACTTCATCATAGAATTACCGACATCACAGCGGAGTCACGATTCCATCTGGGTCATTGTGGATCGATTGACCAAAGTAGCCCACTTCTTTCAAGTTCGGGTGGATTGCAGGACAGGGCGGTATGTGCAGTTGTTTATAGTGGAGATAGTGAGATTTCACAGGGTGCCTCTCGTCATTATTTCAGATCGGGAAAAGATCTTTGTGTCCCACTTCTGGTAGAGCTTACAGGAGGCGATGGGGATAGAGTTGCATTTAAGCACAACTTATCACCCACAGTCCGATGGGAAAACATAGAGGATGAATCAAATGTTGGAGGATATGTTACGGATATGTATTCTGGACTTTAAGACTAGCCGAGAGAAGTATTTGCTTTTGGTAAAGTTTGCGTATAACAACTCATACAAGTTTACTATTAGTATGGCACCGTTTGAGGCTTTGTACATAAGACCTTTTCGTTCTCCCTCTTGCTGCTTAGAGTTAGGGGACAACAAGCTATTCGGGCCGGATTTGATTCAGGAGATGTTAGTGAAGATCGAGTTGATTAGGAGTCGCATTCTGGTACCTCGGGACATGCAGAAGAGTCACACCGATGTGAATCAGGGATTTGTAGAGTTTGATGTGGGTGACCAAGTATTGATATAGGTTTCTCCCATGAATGGAGTGATGCGATTCGGGAAAAAGGGGAAGTTATATGGGGCTTTTTTTCCCATTATTTAGATGATTGAGTCAGTTGTGTATAGGCTCGCCTTGCCAGATTATTTCCAAAAAATTCATGACATTTTTCAATTATCGTTGTTGAAGAGGTATCGCAGGGGTGACATGGCTTGCTAGCACATACCGTTAGAAGAAATTGACTTGCAGCGAGATATCTTATATAAGGAGAGACATGTTGCCATTTTAGACCGTAGTGAGCGTAGCTTTGGTCAAAGCTGGAACAGTTAGTTCGTGTGCAGTGAGGACACCACAACGTTGTCGAGTTGACATAGGATCAGGAGGATGACATGCGAAAAAATTATTCGAAGCTCTTCGTGGCAGATACGTTCGAATTTCGAGGACGAAACTTCATTGTTAGGGGGAAAGAATGTAATACCCCTTATTTTTATTATTAATTAACTTACGTGTGCTTTTTATTATTAATTTAATTAGGGAAATTAGATTGGATTTTAGTAAATATTAATTAGCTAGATAAAGGATTAATATTCATTATTATTGTTATTTACGTGTGTGTGATAAGTAAATAGTTATGTGATGTATTATATGACGTGTATGAATGATAGCGACGATTTATTGTGTTATGTCGGTCGGGTGTTACAACGACAAATAGGTATAATTTTATGGGTGGCGCGTATGATAGGGGTGTTCAGAAAACCGAATGGACCGGCGGACCGAACCGGACTGCCGTAATTTTGTCGGTTTTTTTTTTTAATCGGTCCGGTCCAAGTTTTTTTTTTGACAAACCGGTCTAATCGGTCCGGTCCTCGATCCCCCTTATAAAATATCCGGTCTGGACCGACCGGACCGGTTACTATTAATATATATTTTTTAATTATAATTATATTTATATGTAAAACAAATAGTTGAAGAAGTGAAAGAACTTAGGTTAGGGGTACGCTCGTCAACATTCAAAATAGGAGAACAAAAAAAAAAACTAAGCTCTCATCCTATTCTAATTCTTCTAATCTTCTTCTCTCCGTAACAGCCGTTCTTTTCTCTACTCTCTCTCAAACTCTTCTCATTCTTTCTTTTTTTCAAATCAAAACCCTCATCTCATTTTAATCCAAGCACACACTGCTGCTCCACCTTCGTCCCTTGCGTTGCCCATCATATTACAGCACTGCTCTGTCGTATTTGCGTCGGAGGCTGCTCTACCCTCCTTTAATATCATATCATCTCTGCCGCACACGGAGGCTGATCTACACAAAGGTACTCTTTTTTTTTCTAAAAAAAAACTATGAAAGTTTTTCAAAGTATGAGATATGATTTAATCTCATATCTTCTTCCAAAGTTGTTGTGTATTATCGGACCTGTGTTGTGTTTTTATATTATAGATAATGGTTGTTGTGTATTATCAGACCTGTGTTGTGTTTTTATATCGTAGATAATAGCTGTTGTGTTTTATCCATACATTGGTCATTTGTTTTTATACTGTGTTGTGTATTATCTACACGGAGGTATTCTGGTTTAAATTTATGTTGTATATATCTACACGGAGGACATTGTTTTGAACAATTTTCAAGGTTGATTTTAATTTTTAAAAAGATTATTTAAATTAGATTAGGACCGACGAGTTAGACCGGACCGATCATATAAAAAATCGGACCGACTAAGTCCGAAAAATCGGTTTAATCGGTCCGGTCTTGGTCTATTTTTTTTAGGACCGGTATAATCGGTCCGATCCTTAAAGTTACTAAAAACCGGATCGGACCGGACCGCGAACACCCCTAGCGTATGATACGTACGTGTCGGGCCCAATTAATGAGATGTTAGCATATTTGGAGTTAGGTGACTCGGATGACCTATTTGAGTCCACCGGTGATCCAGGAAGGGTCGAAATAGTCGAGAATATGTACTTAAGTGTTATGTTCGGGTTCCGGGGGCTTTTTAGACATAACGGTGCCTGTGTAAGGGTAGGAGGGACACTTCATACTTAGGGCTAAAAAGAAAAATGGGATTAGGTAAATTAAAGGGACATTTGAGAGGTTAGGAAAGTGGATGGCAGCCCACCTTTCATATTCAACACGAGAGAGAGAGAGAGAGAGAGAGAGAGAGAGAGAGAGAGAGAGAGAGAGAGAGAGAGAGAGAGGGGATCTTAAAGATTATAAGAAAGAGGATTCAACCCGACATCAAATTCATAGAAGACTTTGGATTTTAATCCATTGAGGTAAGTAATTACTTGCTTCGTATAGCAATTTTATTTTAGTTAATTACTTTCTTAGTTTGAAAATAGAAATTGGAGATTTAGAGTACGAGAGATCGTAACATGATGATTTGGTGTAGAAACTTAAATGATAAGGGATGAATGATCTTAAACTAATGATTAATTGGGATTGATTATTCTTATAATTAGAAATCAAATTTTGGGATTTAAAGAAGAAATATATAGAACGTAGATGGAAAGATTTAATCTTTAAAGATCAATTTGGTCAAGGAATTGGGATCTTGAATTTATGGGGGTTCCCATGTGAGAATCGAATATATAATGATGAAATCATTTTTCTTGATGGTATTTGGGTTATAGTTCTTGAAATTTTAGTAGAAAGAACCCTTTAAATTAAATTGGATTTTTATGGATGAATACCGCTTAAGAAAAATGCTTCATATCTGGGTTTCGTAAGCTCGTTCAAACCTCGTTCAAACGAGATGTCGTGTTCCTTCGAACGAGATTGAATTTCGTTCGAACAACCAGTGGGTCTGGGTCAAATTTGGATCGTGGAAATATTCTGGGTATTTTTATTAACTCAAACAAGTATGTGGGAGGTTATCCAAGTGAGCAGATATTTAATTAAAAATAATTTTGTGTCACTGTTTATTAGTCAGGAATTTAAATAATTAAGTAGGGTGCTCAAGTAAGGGACTTGTTAAATAATTAATCAAGAAGTTAGTTCGAACTTCGAGATTGGGTGGACCGTGCATGGTGGGACATGTGTAAGAGTTCGGTACCTATTATATATACATATTAGAGAGATGTGTATATATATGTATGTGTCAATGCTACTTGTTTTATTTAAACATACCTACTCGTGAGTGCTATCGTAGGAGGTTACGCATAGTGGTTAGTCCACCCTTGCATTAATCAGTAGGCGTTGGGTTGATTCCCCAAACCATAGTACTGTTGCATGGCCATTATTCGTGTGTGAGGATAAGTGTTGGTTTCGAGTCCGGTTAGGCGTGATATGGTATGGTTGCAACCCTCGGATGTATGTATATGACCGCCTCCATTGTAAGTGGTTTTGTTTGGGATCGGTGGTGAGATTTCGACCCAGTGGCTCAGTGTGAGGCGTGATGCCTAGAGCCGGATAGCACACGAGAGATGTATCCGCGAGGTCCAAGCTCAAGGGATATGGTTATACGTATATAGTTAGTGATATATTTATGCATGTTTTATACGATATAGTGTATATATCTATTTATAACACGAGCGTAGCTATTTTATGTTTTTTACATGATTATTTATTTATAGCAAGTGTCACTACAATATTGTTTATGAACATATACCTAGAGAAGGTAGTATTACTTAGCTAATAGAGGGTATTAACGGGATTGAACTTAAATCGAGGTTATATGTCCTAGTTAGACCGGGTAGTTTAATTAGGATAAATAAAATGAACATGTTAAATGCGCACAGTAGTTGAGAGGCGAGGATTTATCTCATGTGAGTGCGACCGGTCAATCTCGAGAGTAATACACTAATATTATAATCGATTTAAAATAATTATCTACTTGCAAAATATTTTCTACTTTACGGGCTTTGACTTACAGGCTTTTATTTTTTCTTGTTTTTATTTTTATACCCCATGTGTGCAACAGCAACAACCGGTACCGCAGGGATATATTCATTCTTGCCATGCAGTAGTTGTGGACGCTACATCTTTGATTAGATGCCTTAGTCTATTTTATCTAGATAGGATTAGTCATTTTTGTTTCGGTTTTGGGCCCGTAGACGGATAGGTTTTTATATTACCGTCAGACATTAACATTTCAGTACTCTGTTTATTTATTATTTGGTGATCGATAGTTTATTCGGTTCACTCTCATTATCTATTGATGCATGAGGATTATTCGATTATTTTAATTGTATGGTTTATTCGTATTATTTTATTATATTGTGATTGCGACAATAATGCTAAGAATGAACTACACTGAGATTTATGTTTTATTTTAGTAGAGGATTGGTCACCTGGTATTAGAATAGGGGGTTGTCACATTCATGTCAAACACCCGGCTCAATTTAACTTTGAGCTCTTTAATCTTTTACATATCTCGCCAGGTGATGAGCGTGGCGTCCACATAAAGCATCAATAAAATAATTGAGCCCTCCTAAAATGTCCTATAGTACACACAGTGGTCATCGTCACACCTAGTGTAACCAACCCCATCATGAAAGTGTCAAACCCTAGGTACTATTGGCGTGGAGACTGCTTAAGCCCATACAAGGACTTCTTGAGCCTACACACATGGTTCTTCTTACCTACTTCCTTTTTTAGTTGTGTCATGTAAATAACTTCCTTCAAGTCCCCATGAAGAAAAGTTGTCATCACGTATATTTGCCCCAATTCCATACCAAATTGAGCAATCATAGCCAATAACACTCGTATATAATTAATAAGTTTCATTATCGAAGAAAAGTTCTCATCATAATCAACTCCCTCTTTTTGTGAAAACCCCTGAGCTACTAACCTATCTTTCTACTTTGACTCTTCCTCTTTGTTGATTCCTTCCTTCTTCTAAAATACCCATTGGACCCAACGATGTGCAGATCCTTAGGTTTTGAAACCAACTCCCACACGGAGTTGTTACATAAATCTTCCACCTCTTCTATCATAGCACTCATCCAACCTTGCTTACCTTAAGTATTGATGGCTTATTTGTAAATAGTTGGATCACCCTCGCTTGACACAAGGGCGAAGTGTACTTCGTCTTCCTAACCATGTCATGAGGCCGATTTGATTACACGACGAGTTTGATCACGTGTTATAGATGGTTCTTGCTCCACTCGTTGAGGAATCTCCACCTCAACCAATCTTTCTTCATGTACCTCATACTCATGCTTCTCCTAACCTATGTTGTCATTTGGTTGAGTATCAATAGTACCGTTAGTGGATATTTCATCACTTTCAGTAATGGATGGTCTTGGAACATAAATAAGAACCTCGACGGTTTTAACACCGCCGTCATTTGCAACTTCTTGAAATTCCTTGTGCGTCAGCATTGCCCCCTCATCAAATTTCACACCTCGGATAACAAAAATATTTCTTGACGTAGGTTTCGAAAGCTTTTACCCCTTCACCCCTTTCGTAAAATCGAGAAAGATACATGGGCGAAACTATTTTTGGTCCTTTCATCATTGGGAATATGAACATATCCTGGACACCCGACTACTCTCAGCTATGAGTAATCAACAGTTTTCCCATACTATACTTCTTCAAGGCACTTCAATCCAAGAGTTGCATTTAGATACCTATTGACCAAATAAACGGCGTGGTCAATAGCAGCTGGCCAAAATGATTTTGGCTACCTGACATAAAACTTCATGCATATTTCCCGCTCCATAATGGTGCGGTTCATCCACTCCACAACATCGTTTTGTTGTGGAGTTTTCTTCACTATAAAGTGCCTTCTTAAGCCAACTTATTTGCAAAATTGAAGGAATTTTACATCCTTATATTCACCTCCCTTGTCGCTCCTCAAATACTTGATCTTCTTTTCGGTTTGATTTTCCACCGTAGCCTTCAACTCCTTGAATTTGTCAAAAACCTCTAATTTTTCTTTCAATAAGTAAACCCAGACTTTGTGAGAGAAATCATTAACGAAAGACACAAAATATTTTAACCCGCCCAAGGATACAAAATCTGAAGGCTCGCAAATATCAGAATGAGTAGTTAACAACACATTAAATTTTGGTCGTAGAGGTACTAAGCTGAACTCTAATTTTCTTGCTCATCACATAATACTTGTAAAATTAGAGCTTGCATTTGTGAACTCCTTTAAATAAATTATGTTGATGAAGTTATTTCATGCCTCTTTGGCCGTATGACCAATTCTCGTATGTCATAACTGTAGCTCATCAACTTCTGGTTTTGTATAGACTGCTGCTCCCCCAGCTACCGTGGTTCCCCTCAATCTATAAAGATTGTTAGGTGATTTTGTGATGCAAAAAACTACAACTGAACCCTTTTTCACTTCAAAATCCCATCATCAGCTTGAATCGCACACCTATTGTCCTCGAGTGTGCCCAAAGAGATCAATTTTTTTCTTGAGTGACGGAACATGTCTAACGTTAGCGTTTGAACAACGTAGGGGTGGCAATTTTTGACACGACACGATAACCCGACAGGAACTCGACATGAAGTTAGCGAGTTAGCGTTGACGATTTCTTGACACGAACTCGAATATGACACGACCCGCCAACACGAATAATGAACGGGTTGGGTCAGTGTCAAACACGTATAACTCGAAAATGACACGAATAGACCCGCTTAACTCGTATTTTATGGAGAATATATTAGATAATTTATATATCTTGATAGACATTCTATAAAATTCATGGAGAATCGGATGATAAATTATTTATGTGTTGAAAGAAGTTGAAATTAATTAAATTTAAGTTATTGTAGGCCTATGATTGGTATGATTGTTTAAGAGAGAAGAAAACAATTATTTTATATTTTACTTAATGGGTTATGCGGGTCAACCTGAACACAACACGATAATAAATAGGTCGGGTTAGTGTTTGATCATTTGACACGATTAGTTAAATGGGTCGGGTTAGGGTTGACGAATACTTGACACGAACCCGACATGACACGATCCGAACACGACACGACGCACACAAATTGCCACCCCTAGAACAACGTCATCCCACATCTTTATTATTATTGTGTTAATTTCCACTACCTTACACGTAGTATTGTTTCCCATGATAATATTTCCCTCGTTTTTGTGGTTTGTACTGATCAAACCACTCTCGGTTGGGGCACATGTGATAAGAGTACCCCGAGTCAAGAATCCACCCACTTTCATGATCGACGAAAAGCTGAGTAAGTACCTCTGTGACATCTTCTTGTACTTCAACACCCACAACATCTTTTGTAGCACCGCCTTTATTGTCTTCCTTTTGCATCTTCGGGCTTTTTGATGTGACCCTTATTGTGATATTTGCAACACTCAAAGTTTCTGTGATCTCATGTTTAAGATTTAATGGCACCCCGGTTTTTTACCCCCCGTGACCTTAATCTTCCTCTCCATCCACTACTGACAGTCTTGGCAACTAAGCCCTCATTTTGAGATGAGACGTCATTTTCGTTCTTTTTCATTGTCACATGGGAAAAGATGTCTTGCATTACCTCGTTTAACTTTAGCGTAGTCTTCCTGAACATTAGGGTGGTGATGAAATGAACCTATGAGTCGGGAAATGATGTAAGAAATAGCAAGTCTCAATCTTCCTCCGTGATTTGAACATTTATTCGAGACAAATCATTGATTGAGTCTTTGAACATGCTTATGTGCTTCATCGTATCTCCCCCCCCTCCCCCCCTCTCATTTGGAGATTGAACAGTTGTTTCCCCAAGTATACTTCTTCTAACTTGGTCCACATACCCTTGGTAGTGATCTCCTCTACCACATGATTTAACACCTCATTGGTGATGTATTGTTCAATAGAAGAAGTCCATTGTCAGTCAATATCAGGTCACTCTGCATCATACATGCCTTCTGGTTTGTTTTGAATGCTTGATAGAGCTATTTTAAGCCTTTGTTTGACTAGAATACCTCGTATCCATCGCTTCCATAGGCCAAAAATTTTCTTTTCGTCATAAGTCTTAATTTCAAATTTCATGGAACCACTGAAACCATAACTAGGATCCCACTTCTTTGAGTTTGTGCTCGTAGAAGTAATGTTAAAAGTAACGTTTAATTAAGTTTCCGCCATTAGAAAAAATCCACGAGCTTGTGCTTGAACACCCCTTGAACATTTAGAATCGTTCTACCGATGTAATTAACAATCGTAGCTCTGACACCACTTGTTAGTGATGAATTTCGAAAGCTTCGAAACACCACTTGTCGGTTGTACGGAATACAACCCAAGACCTTTTTCCTCAAGCTACTAAATCAACTTACTAATAGAATTACGAAATGAAAATAATCATACAACAACTACACAAATTTAGAGACACAAATATTTTACGTGGTTCACAAAGTTGTCAACGTCCACTAGAGGGGAGGAGAGGTTTCACTATATGAGAATATGTCTTACACACTCAATCACTCTTTTGAACACTCACTCAACTCGTAATATTAATCTCACATTATTGTAGGAACACTTTCATATGCAGCATTTACCTGGATCATAACCACTTTCAATTCCTTAGTCGGATTCCAATAAGAGTTCAATCATAACCACAGCTTGGAGTATCATGAGCTTCTATAACATGTTATTCCCACATAATCTCAAAAGGAGGAGTTGGTAAAGGACCATCATGAACTATAGTGGGGTGTTCGCCATAGTCATTAGATGAATTACAAAGTTTTCAATCGGGCCAGTACACAAAAACTTATGCCTTATAGACGTCATCATCCTTAACATCCATGGCATCATTGCCACTTTTTGCTTAGACAAGTTGAGGCGCTGGGATTGCAACAGTCGGTACTAATATCAGAGCCAGTTCCACTAATAAAGGGAGGAGTGGGAAGTTCATAATATTCACGAGTAGTCTTACTCCGGACACCAACAAGATACAATTCAACGTCACAAATTAATCCATGGAGACAATAGCAAACCCCCATGAATTTACACCATTTATGGTTAGATTTGAGGTGGAGCCAAACTCATGAACGCTTTTGGGACTAGCACCATTATCTCTTGAGAAGTTATTGCTAAGTGCAGAGAAGATGAAAGAAGAAGAGGCAAGAAGCTCAAGTGAAAAAACCAAGAGACTGATGGATTGAAATGAAGATTTCTTCAATGCCAAAAGATGCTTACTTATGCAACATTTACTCAAAGTAATGATGATTAAACTTGGAGTGATGACGTGTGAGATTTAACAGTCCACTTATTTTTTTTTCTCAAAAATCAATTAGTGTAGGGCTTATGTTTACACCATAATATCATCGTCCAATGAGTTTTTGCCCCATGGAATTAAAAATCAGTAATCACAATCGAAATGTAATATGTTTGTTTAATGCAAACGATGGCCCAAATGTCCGACACTTGTTAAAGCTTTGGGCGTGGGTTTAAACACTAAGTGACGGTTATTGGGACATTTGAGCACCTAGGCGGGAAAATTTAATTGGTAACCACTCATTAGTTGCATGGCAAGGAACTCTATAAATAAGTAACTAGAGGGCGAAGGAAATGAGGACTCCTTCAACAAAAAAATTATATTTACTCAATTTACCTCTTTTTCCTTTTATTTTATTTTCTTTTCATTCAGTTGCAGTTTTCCTTTAATTCGAAGTAGTTTGTAAGGTATATTGTAATTATCTTCACATTTTATGAAAAGTTCATTTGCCTTTACATTTAAATTGTTTTTACTTTCATTAGTGTAATCTTATTTTACATTCCGTAGTGTGGTTGTTTCTTTATTGCATTTATCTTTCTCTACTGTTTTTGAAGCTTTACTTTAATTTTAATTTATGCAAATTATATTTTCTTCTTCAGTTCTAGTTATTTACAAATATTTAGAACTCATAATAAAGTCTTCCTTAAGGTAAGCACAAATCTTTTTAATTGAAGCATCGAACGGTGCACGGTCGCTTGATTAACGCAAGGCTAAGATAATCAATTGATTGGCAATACCATAACCTTGCCTAACATGCTCGCAATTAACCAAAATACACAAACCAAGTCAGCAACACAAACAATGTCTAATTATATAATTAGTGTTTAAATTGTTGAAATTACTAGTTGATTGAGTTTAATTGTTAGTAATTCGCATATTACCGTTTGGTAAATGGAAAATTTGACATATATGGATTAGACTTGTAAATTGTTATATATCCACATGCTACAATTAGGTAATTATTGGAAGTTTATCAAAGGCTATGTAAACTTGTATATCTAACATCACAATTAGTTGAAATGCCTAAGTAATGGAGACTAATGTATAGTGATTAGGCATTCCTCCTTAATTCCATGTGTAAACGTATAAATGATTGTTACCCGATGATTTATAAATTTAGTATTCAATTTTGAAACTCTCTTACATGATAATTAATTAGGAATTGGGTTTGGTCTTGTAAATGCCCTTGTTAATGTTATTAGAATTTCTAATTAGATATAATTGAATGAGCTCTTAACTTTCCCTTGTTATAAAAGTAATTAGCAACTAGTTGGTTTAAATGTTGTGAATGTAGCAATGGTTCCCATGGTTAATTGTTGTTGGCTTGGGATTTGACCTTTGTAATTGTTAAACTCTAAAATTGCATCATATAAATTATATATATTTATTTTAGTGTCTCGATGACTAGGGCTGTAAACGGATATTCAAAAATTCGCATCCGTCCGATATCTGAGTCCGAATTTGCGGATATTTATCCGAAGAAATGAAAACGGATACGAATATGGATACTCTATAAAAATATCCGAGAAAACGGAGACGGATACGGATAGTACTAGTATCCGACATGGATAATTCGTATCCGATGCGGAGTATCCATTTTACCGGATATCCGTATCCGTCAAACATATGTTTAAAATATTACTAATAATATTAGTATTAGTATTACTAATAAAAATATTTAAAAAAACTTAATCGTTTATTCCCTAAAATAAAACAAACACATACTGTACTCAAAATAAAAACACCTTAGAGTTATTATTTTATTGGGTATATTATAAAATGCCATGTATTATTATTTTATTAAGTATATTATCATGGAGTTACACTAAAGTTACAATACACCCAATAAAGAACACATACTCCACTCAAAATAAAATAAAAATCCTAATTCATTTCGCCACCTCCCCCTCTGCCACATCAACCCGCCGCTGCTCATTAACCCTGCCACCTCTTCTCATCAACCCCTCCGCTTGGCATCAACTTCGTCGCTCCGCCACTGCGCATCCCCTCCTCCCACAACAGAAAGTTAGCAACGACAAGTACATACAAAATAAAAATAATAATATATAATTGTATTTGTATATTGTTCATGTGGTTGTTCATTAGTTTCCTTAATTATAAATAAATGTAGGAGAGAAACAAAAAAGTAAAGAGATGGTTTTGATTGTGATGAGAATTGAAGTTAGCAACAGGTATATTATATACAAAATAAAAATGTATACTTATTAAAATAAAACTATTAGTATGTTTTGAAGACTAAAAGGTCTATAAGGTTATCATTCTCAATAAATTTGATTTAATCTAAAAGGTGCATATATATATATATCTACTATTATGAAATGCTATTGTTTTTTTTTTTCACTTTAAATTTATATGGTTGTAAAGTATGAATGACTTTAAGCCATATTATCATTATGGAATTCTACTATTATTATGGAAGTCGTAATTATTGATATTATGAGGTAGTAGCTTTGTCATGTATTTATTTGGATTGGATATTTTAATAATTAATTTTTGCGATAGCTAAACAATGTAAATGAATATGGATATTATCCGAATCCGAGGTATCCGAGCGGATACGGATATGGATAGTTGTTTTAACTATCCGGCCGAATACGGATGAGGATAGTACATCTAGATAGCGAATACGGATATGGAAAATATGGTATCCGATCCGTATCCGTCCGTTTACCACCCCTATCGATGACTACCTGATCTAGACGAAATTGTGTCAGGAGTTCTTTGTTTGGATTTCATTTATGAAACGTCCCTTGCATTGAATTTATAGAATGTTAGGAATTCGGATCTGGAGAATCGTACAAATAATAAGATCTCCACTTACTGAATTCCGTGTCATTTAGGTTTACATGTGAAATCGATATAATTCTCATTATAAGATAATTGTTATTATAAGTGACAATTGAAAATTAGAATGGTATTACATGATGATTAGGGTAAAATGAATATGTTGAGATTATAACTTGAGTAGTGAGTAAATTGTGGAATGTGTACTGATATATTGAAAATTTTGATACTTTTAATTGAGAATAACAAGTTAGGATGATTTATATGAATGTGTGACGAGAGGACACTTTATATGTTGCATGTTTATGATGGTAGTCTGATTAGACGAGAATCGGTATGGAGCATGGTTTTATGTGTACATCATGCGTAAGTTGTAAGCCCATTCTAGTGAATGGTGAGCCATAATACAGAGGCGATTCTATGTCACTCATGTTTGGTGGGCTCATGCAAGTGAACAATGGTGTTCGGATGATGTCACAGAATTATGTGTTGCGTACTACGTGATAAGTGGTAAGGAGAAGTGGTTGGGTGTTGTTACAATTGGAATCCAATTATTGGATTAATTGAGAGATGAAGTACTTGTTGAAATAAAATGTTTAATTAAAATGGATTTTGAGGTTCCATTTGGTATGCATGGATATTAGTATAGGTTAGACAACCTATGATATCATTATGGATGGTGAGACACTTACATCTCTTTAGAATAATTGTGGTGATGATTGTTATCTGAGACTCATCTTATAACTAGGGATGGCAATTCGGATTAGTCGTGTCATTTTCGGATCGCATTGATTTTTATTTGAGTATAAGTTTTGAGTAATCTTAAATCTATATAAGCTAATCATGTCGATTTCGGGTCATTTCGGATTATTACTATAAACGGATTATCGTGTCAAAAATTATCAGCCCTACTTATAACATCTCTACATTTAATTTGTATATTTTAATACTCCTAATACCATAATATACAGGTTGTAAATAAAAGAAGTGAGATCAATATCAATTTGGGGGAAACAGTTTAGGGGAACTATCTTTTGGATCATTGTCTCCATATTTATTTAGAGCGTCTTTGAATCAAGATTCTAGCAAATCTTCTTTGGCTTATGTGGATATAGCTTCTTGGAATCTATACTTTAGAAGGAATTTGACTGATGTCGAGATAACTTAATGTCTCTCCTACAATTGGAGGTGGTATTTAAAGGGTGGGGTTTTTTCTTAGTTCCTTCTTTCATTTCCTAATTGACAAATCCATTTCCTACCTACCCTCCAGGTCGTTGTCCCACTAAAGTCAAGTGGTCTATTGGCATCCCGTGTATGGAAACGTTAACGCTTGATACGACAACATTTCAATTGTTTATCCCCCCTTGATGGTGGTGTCCCAAGTGTCCATTATGGCTCAATAGTGTCAGCTTTGCAGTCATTTTTATAATATGGGGGACTTAACATAACAGAAACTTGCTTAGCAAAAACAAAAGAAGATAAGCCTACAGCTGCATACGCAATTCAGAAAAAATAAACTCTTTATTTTTTTTGAAGGGGAAGATGCACATAACAAGAAACTTGTTTAGCCAATGTATCTCCTCCCAATATGGACATCTGACATCTATAAACAAATGACAGTTTTTTATGATGAATATAATATCCATTAGGCATCTGCTCCTAATAAACAATACAATTACAAGACATTTGGACCTCCAGGAATATGCCTCTATTTGCTACAAAACCATGCCTTTCACTAAGGTTCAAGACAACAAGAAGCTGCATTCTGTTGGAGTGATCCAAAGCGACATTTTTATCTGTCCACATTCAAAATACATCTCCGTTTCCGAATTCTCCCACCTTTCTTATGCTCATCAGATAGCTGCACGAGGGGAAAAGGCTAATATAAACAGGAGTTCCAACAAAGCATTATCCAATGGAAACCATGATTATTTGGACTTTCGCCTCCCATTATTTTGCTACATCCATTCCAACCTCCACTGTAATCACTTCTTAGACCGACACCCCCCAAAACATCAAAAATAACTTTAGGGTGTCAAAACCCAAGGAGTGAGCATCAAGGGGGGCAAACTCAATGTTCAATACAGCAAAAGAACTAATGGGGAGGATAAGGCCAAATACCCTAAAAACAAAACACAACAGTTCCAAGTATGTTGTATGCTCTACAGAAGGATTGCAGTTCTGATGATGAGATGAGCTCTCTATTCTTAATTATAGTTAAATACGTTTTTGAAATTTACCTGGTGGCTGAGGAAATTTGGGACACGGACCCTCTTGGAGCCATCAGCTAAGCGTTTACAAGGAAAATGGTTCTCTACAGCAGCAAAATCGCTGCAAACCTGCAAGAGAACATAAAAAATGCAAAACAAGTTGGGTATATGTATTGTCGTGGAGTTCATTTCAAACCACTTCGTGTTCCTCTTCACAATATACAACTAATATCAACAGATGTTTCACAATTAACTTTATTGTCTAAAGCTATCATTGTCTCGGTGGAGAAGATAATATCATTATATGTTGAACAATTGAGCATCTTCAAACTAAGATTTATAACACCATAATGACAACCCTATTTCGTAGACTGCAGCCTCCTTTAAGTACGCGATAAATTTCACTCTCCGCCACAAGGATTATACAATCTGTTGCTTCCAAAGTGGTTGATAGGATGAGTTACTAACAAGAATATAATCTCATTGTGGCAAAAAAGGAAGCCAGGCGAGTTTTCTGGAATCTACTTGGTTTTTAGAAGGCATAAAACTTGCATTCAAATATAGTAAATAGGAAGGCGTATCTTATGATAACAATACAATACAGCAACAAAATGATATGTAACACATGGTTGGGTCACAAATGGCACTATATCACAAGGCATGTGAATTCACATCACAGCACGGTATCCTTCTGTGTTCATATAAGTTGCTTATATACTCTAATGCATATGAAAAAATATTTATGTTATGGGCTTGTACTTTTTTAGTCCCTTTTCTTCCAAAATTCTAACAAGATGCAGGGTTTGGAAAAAAAATCAGAAAAGTAAAGTCTTACTATGAGACAATGAAATTGTTTCTAAAGATTGCTTTTGGATTATAAATGCAATACCAATACACAAGGCTCACGCTTAACCGCATGATCTGGGAGAGGCAGATATCGACCGGCCTTGCCCCCGTATATGGAAAGGCTGCTCCCATGTCTCGAACTCGGGACCAACCCCCATGCTTTTGGATTATAATATGTTTTATTATTTATTAAAATTTGTTCTCTATACAAATATCTAATAATTATAAGGTTTCTACATTTTGTAATGTCTTACGATAAAATTACAATACGACACATGATACGTGAATCATGGGGCTTTTGATACAACTACTATGCATTATAATCACAACTGGGAATAAATTATGACTAGTGTGAATGTTTACCTGGTTTTGAATGGTTTCAACCAGCATATCTTGGCAACCTGATGCATGCACACTTTCCAAATTGGGACATTGGAGTAGCAATCTATCTGGGGTTGAGAAATAGCAAAAATTTATTAGTAAAAACAAAAAATAAAGAGTCAACTTTATCAAGAGGTAAAAAAGGACATCAGCTAAAAGAGGGACATAAAAATACCCGGATTCAAATTTCTACAAGAGTTTAGATTCAGATCACTGAGTTCTGGGCAATTTAAATACAAAGCCTGCACAAAAGTTAGCATAATCAGTACCTGGTGTAAACATTCAGGTTAGCAAAAGCAAGATGATATTACATAGACGATAGAATCTCACATCTAAGCCAGAACAGCCCCACAAGCTTAATTTCTTCAACCGACCATGTTTAATGATCAGCTTCTGATACATAATATGTAGTTTGCTGTTTGGTGTTTTACTATTCTCTTCAGATGTTGGAATTTGTTCATCGGAAGCACATATTGTCATTCCACAATCCATGAGTTCTAGAGAAGGTAATTGAGCTGTGGCAAATTGGATTCCACCTAAGAGATAAATGAAGCATGCCAAAACTTGAAATGAATCAGGAAAATGGATAAATTGAACATGTACTCCCTCCATCCCAAATTAATAGCCATGCTTTCCATTTTCGTCCACCCCAAATTACTAGTCCTGTTTTTAAAATGGTATATAAAACTAGGTGTGATTACATTGTAGCCATCCAAACAATATCCATGAGAGAACAATGATCCAAGTGTATGTCTTGCATTCAAAGGTATATTCATCATTTTTAAAAGGACAAATTTGGAAAGTGGTCCACCCTAAGTTAATAGTTATACTTTTAATATATAATAAGCTAGGTGTGATTACAAAGTTACCCATCCAAACTATACCCATGAGAGAACAATGATCCAAATGCATGTCTTGCATTGAAAGGTCTTCACATCATTTTAGAGGGATAAATTTAATAAGTTTTGATTCTTAAAATGTTTAAACGTCTACTATTATTTTAAGACGGGGGAGTATTAAATTTAGATCAGCACAAGGAGATTACTTGAAGTGATATTAGGGCATAGGGCAAGGAGAAGTCTTGATAATGTCTTGGGGAATACATTGCAGATCATTCCAATACCACTGTCGCTGATGCTAGACCTGAAATCAAATGATAGCATCAACAATATTCATCAATATTCAATAATGTAAATAAAAGAAATCTTCTTTAGCAAAGCCAATTCCAGAAACATGTGTCTAAAGTCAATTTCTTCAACTAACATTTTTTGAAAGCCCAAGGAGGAAACAATGGACAGTTAAATAATTGACAAATATATTGACTTGCCTATGTAGACACTAATAATAATTAGAAGATTACAGCTAGGGAGCATACCCACTAAGATCAAGCAATTCTAGGTTAGAGAAGCTTGAAGCTATTGCTGCAACAGATGCATCAGTAATTTCTGACCCAAGTACAAGAGAAAGCATTCTTAAACCCCTGCCAAATGGAACAATAACAATTTCTGTTAAACTTGTGTTGCAATGGAGAATAGCTGAACAAAAGCAATACTCTCCGACTCGAATCGAGGATTGCACTTACAGTGACTCCTAATTTGAGACAGTGGGATTAACTTCATACCAACAAATTAATAACATACAAATAATAGCAAGGTAATATATGAGCCACAAAAAAATCCACTTAACAAACCTTAAATTCGCAGCTGTGAGTGAAAGCACAACAGCATGTGAAAGTCGGACTGAAGCAATGTGTATGTTCTGTAATCTTGGGCAATTCCTTCCCAGGCAGTTCACCACGGTAGTTAAATCAGTACTGTCATTTTCTTGGCGAGCAAACGCAAGGGAAATTTCCTTCAAATTGGGGCAATTGAAAACCTAAGCAAACAGTACAAGCCATTGTTCAGGAGGAATAAGACACCCAAAAGACGATGAAGGTAAAAATACATACAAAAGAATTATTTCTTAAAGGACTAACTGCAAAACAAAATAATATATACCATCTTAGAGAGAGAGTGAAGATCCGAGAGCCAAAGTGTAGAGAGACTAGATGAAGAAAGAGTAAAACCCCCAAGATTAGAACACCCTTCAATCTTGAGACTTGTGAGACAACGTTTATCAGCCACAAACCGACTCAATTCATCCCTGCATTAACAATATATGCTAAATTCAAAGCATATATGCAAATAAAAAACATAGAGTGCAACTAATATATTAATTACTAAAGATGGTCCAGAATTTCAAACAAGGAAGCAACTATGATTTACCAATATCTGAATTCTAAAGGACATCTTAAGTAAAGATACCAGGAGTAGTCTCAAGGTAAAGATAAAAGAATTAACCGGTCTCGCAAGAAAATATGGCATCATATTGCAAACTATAATACTAAAGATATAAGACATAATTCTCAGAACTCATGGATCTCATTTAGGGCTGCAAAAGAGCTTGAGCTGCACCAAGCTCAGGCCGATCCTAGTTGAGCCCAATTCTTTAACAAGTTTAAATCACAATCAAGCTAGGTTTGTTTGGTTAACGAACGAGCAGATAACGAGCTGAGGTCAAGCAGAGCTCGAGCAGTTTTGTTGTTAGGGTTCTAATTGAGCTGGTTTACAACTTACTTACAGACTTAACGATCCAAGGTTTTGGGTCCTGGGGGTCTGATTGAGCTTGTTTATTCCTAATAGACTAAGCAATTTGAACTCAAGCCAAACTCATCGAGCTATATTTTTAAACAAGCTTGAGATCAGGAATGAGCTTGTTCGCTTAACAAACAAGCCAATTCTTAATATGAATGCCTTTACGCTTTGCAAAAATATAGGGTGACATTTTCGGATTCCATTTCCTAACACCATGGCCGAAAAGCCTCCATCATCTCTTCGAAATTGATGTTCCAGTATCTTCTAATAATTTCTCTTCTCGCACTTCCTCCTTTTTTATGGGGGGAAAAAAAGAAATGAGGTGCCCCGAAATAAATAATTGTTGAGATGGAACCTTCTCTTCTACTATTACCTATGAAGCACGGATGCGGGTGCGATTGAGTGCGGGTGCGGGTGCGATTGAGTGCGAGTGCGGCGATTCAATTTTTTTTGAAAAAATAGGTTGCAGGTGAGGCAAGAAAAATAAATTAATATAATATATAAATTATTATTATTCTATATTATACATATATATCAAGTTTTTGAGTTAGAAAACATGCACCATAATAAAATCAACAACTAAATATGAACAATAATTAAATTATAATTGAAAAGTATAACTAGCAGGAGCATCAACTAAGTACCAACAGAAAAACATCATATGATACATGTACCAATTGTTTAGTAAAAGGATTTACAAATCAAAAGACCATATATGCATCTTCAACTTCTTAGGTGAATCATAACAAAAAGATAGTTTTACAAGAACAAAAAATACCCCCCACCCTTTAATACCATTTCAATGGTCATATCACTCACAATTTTTAAAAAGGCGGAAGAGGCGTACGCCTCGAGACGCGCCTCGAGGCGAGGCGCTGAAAAAACGCCTCGAGGCTTAAGCCTCGATGCGCCTCACGCCTCGCCTCACGCCTTTTTCCTGAGGCGCGGGGAAAAAAAAAAATCTTTCATCACAAAGTCTGTTTTTTTATAGGTTAAAATTCTTCATTTTTCTAAAATTGCACCTAACTTAAAAAAATGTTGTTTTAATCTACTAACTCTTATTCTTTTTTTATTTTAGTTTAGTTTTAAAGTTACACTTAATTTTGTTTTTCTTTACTAATTTGTTTGAAATAAGTGTATAATTTGTTTGAGACTATATTTTGTTACAAATATATAGTTTGTTTGAAATAAATGTACAAAATTAACTTCAATATGACTTTTTTTAAAAGGTTTCTATTTTTTTGGTTTTCAACTTATATTAATATGTTTTAACTTAGGTTAATATGTTTTATTATTTTTTTAATAAAGTTGCTATTTTTTTAATCTTAGCTTGAAAATCAATGTTTTTTTTAATAAATTTGATTGTTAAGTTGCATTGATTAATTTATTGTCATATTATAAAAGAACCAATATGTGAATGAAGCTAAAAAAATGATTTTGCCAATACAATTTTGCATTGATTAATTTTTTGTCATATTTAAAATAACCAATATGTTCAATTGATTTTCTTTTTCTAAAAAGTTATATTGGGGGGAACAAAAAAATGTCAAACTATGTGAGAAAGCCCTCAATGATGTTTTTTTTGTAGTTTTATTTTATATTTCTTTGTTATTTTATTTTTATGGTTTTATTAGTATTTTTTTAATATTATTTTGCTCTTTTTTTTTTCTTTTCGGTGAGGCTTACGCCTCAAGCGCCTCGAGGCTTACGCCTCGCCTCGCCTTTCGCCTTTTTAAACATTGATCACTCAACTTAAGTTTTTATTTTGTTTTGAAAACAGACCCAAAACTTTTACTCAACTTACTTTTTATTAAAAAACGAATCCATAAACAAATCCTTGCCGAATCCAAAACAAACCAGGAAAAAAAATTCCCCGCCAATTCTTCTTGGGTGCGAATCGGGGCCGCACCTGCACCTCAGAAGAATTGGATTCGGACTCGAGGCTATTTTTGAAGAATCGATGCTTCATAGACTATTACCAAGTAGAGCTTTAAAGCAAGCCGAGTTTTAGTGGTTTGTCCTCTCAATCTCATTGCCAATCAAACTAATAACAAATGGGTAATCTTGGAACCATGCGCAGATTTTGTAAGTACATCCGCTTAAAGGCACTACTAAATCAATTCAACAAAATGTTGGGACATATTTTTGGGCATTCACTTTGTGGATACCCATTTTAGCAGATTAACATATTAATTATTTTATAGCCGGTGCACTTACAAAATCCGTGGATGAATCCAAGATTACTCTAACAAATTCACAAGCATTCAGTTAAAATAAACTAGTTCAAAGGTCCCAAAAAAGTCCTAACAATACCTTAATATGAATAACCAAATAAGTGCCACAAACACAGCCACCCTTTTTAAAACCACTCAATAATCACAAAACAATCGAGATGCTCAGCAAGGGTTCTTTAGTTTTGGTCACCCAAGTCTAGATCTGAACCATCCACGTATCAATTGAGATTTCATTTAGAGATTCCAGATAATGAACACAATTGTGCACCCTTAGATGAGCAAGAATCAAGTGTCATAGTAAACAATATATGGTTTTGACATCATATAAACCATCATCTTGACCAAGTCAACAATGATTATACTCCCGCATTATACTCAAATATGCATCACATACAAACAAATCACAATCCACAGAGAAGCCGACCAAAACAAGATCCAGATTTGGGATGGCAATGCAGAATCAAAACCCGTGCTTTAAGGATTTCCAGTCACAACACAAGATAAAATAGAAAATAAAGATGAACCATTTAACAGATGTAGTAAAAAGTGAGAAATGGTACCCAGTAATCCGATTAACTGAAGTAGGAGACGAAAATATCTCCACAGATTGCAGGTTAGGACACGAGAATGCAATGCAGGCCAGCATTGTTGCATCCACATCACTGCAACCACCAAAACCCAATATCCAAATTTTAGATCCATGTTTATTTAGTTGATTAAATTGAATATTGATTTGATTATATTTTATTCCAACGGATCCATTGAATTAAACCACAGATCTGATGAAACCCCCTAACCTTTCCATTCTAAGAGAGAGTCTAATGAGACCAGGACACTTTTGCAAAACCGAGCCGGCAAATCCAAGCTGAGCCTTGACCGGAACCCGAAGCCTCAACTCCTCGGCCGCCTTCCAAAGCCTTCGAGTGGTGTCCCGCCACCCTTTACAAACTTTGGCGGCGGATAACAATGCCGGCGGGGGTAATCTTCTTAAGACCTCCCACATACAAATCGGGGGTAACTTACCCGAATCGGTTTCGGGGTCATCGTCATCGGAGTCTGGGTAGGATTGGACATCGATGTCGTCGAAGGAGAGGGCTCGGCGTAGATGGGTGGAGGGTTCGACGGTGGCGGAGGAGGTGGAGTCGGCGGGTGTGGCGGTGGCGGTGGTGGTGGAGGGAGGGAGGTGGCAAGAGTGGCCTTTTTTGGGGAGACCGCAACGACCGCAGTTGTAGCTGCCGCGTCTTTTGCCGTTTTTTCTGTGGAAAGTGTCGTAGATGGAGATGGGAGTCGCCGGGTGGGGTTGGGGTTGGGGGTGGGGATTGCGCATTCTTTTGTATTTGTACGGACAAGAAGGATAGATAGTGTTTGGAAATAGAAAGAGAAGGGGAGAGAGTAGGGAGTGAGATGGGTGAAGAAATAAAGGGGACGTATGGTCCGAAAGGGGCGGGAGATTCAATACCCTTTTCGCGCCTTCATTTCCAAACTAAATGGGGAGGAGCGTACTAGTAGGCCTAGCCTAGGGTGGCTCATGCTCAATTTTCAAATTCACCTTCCTACTCATAACACACTTCAATTTAATCACGTTTTTCACTACATTTCTTTCTATTTACACTTTGGTCTTCAAATTAAATCTGCCCCCTCTCTTACGAAAATATCATCCGTACGTGTGGCACGTAACTAAAATAATACATAACTGTAACGTTACAAAATGTTCGGATCTTACCGTTGACATGGATAACAAAATTAATGCCATAAGACTGTTTTAGTTCGAGAGTTTAATTTACTGCGTTTCTCGAAATTCCAAAATAGGACATAATCATAGATATTGCTTTTTGCATGCGGAGATGCCACGTGAATAGGTTTGTGTTTAAGAGGAAATTTTGCACCACGCGTGAAACTTATGTGTGGGCATAAGGAGACTCCCACATGACGTAGGCGATTTCTATTTGAAACATACCATTTGCTCAAGCGCAAAAGGCTTTTGTGTTTTTAAAAGAAACAATTCACTCATGAATGCATCATGAAATATGATAAAAATTAATTACCAGGATTGAGATAATATTTTCTTTAATTTGTTTTATAATCAAATAAACAATCACGTGTCTATGGGATTGTTAATGTCTAAATTTGCATTGTTGATCTTAGCCTTAATTGCCAAATTTATAATCACGGATACAAAAAATAAAGAAAATAGAAGAGACACCAAAGACTTTTACGTGGTTTAGCTTAAGAATGAAGCCTGCGTCCATGGGTGTTACTACTAATTGTTTAGGTTTTTTGTTCCAAATTTATTGGTTATAATTCTATGGTTTAGCACAAAATGTATGAGTTTTTGTGTATGCCCTTCCCACAGCTGGGGATGATAGCATATTTATAGTCCTTAGAAGTTCAAGAGATGGAAAGCCTTTATAATTTCAGGCATTTACACATTTACACACTAATATATAGTTGGACATTATTCATATGCTTGTGCATGCTGACTGTTGATTACCCCACGTGTGTGTTTTCTTCTAACTAATGTTTCACTTTCCTAGTTATGGTCAGCTGGGCGGCCAACCAAAGGCTTCTGGGGTCGATCGAGTTTACCCGTTGTAGGAAGTCAAATGGAAATGTGGACAGGTGTCATCAGTTCATTGGTTCACATGGCCTAATAAATTTAGGTTATAACAAAAGCTCCCAATACTTCATACTTTAAGGTGTATTAAATAATGGAGTATTCATCTCAAAAACTGCTCGACACCTCAAAAACGGTGTGATCGGAGGCCAACCTCCAGGACTTGTAATTTTCCACTTGATCATACTAAAGCAATGGCAATTTTGTAAATATTTGGAAAAATAACGAACCGTCGGAGGGTACGCTGGTCATTTTGACACTTGGGGATACGAGACATCTTTGATATCCCAAACATTAGTAAGTTTAATCATTATAAGTCCCAGATTTCTAGAGTCATCGTTGTACCTATAAAAGTTTTGCCTCTCATTTTGTCTTTCTTCACTTTGCATTTTGAACTTTGCCTTCCATTATAGTTTTTTCACTTTGCTACTGAAGGATTTCAACTCACTGTTGCTATTGTAAGGACCTCTTTCTTCTAGTCTTTTTTCTTTCTAACCTATTAAAATGGTTTATATCGTAGATAAGGGTTCTTTAGAAGAGTTTATGGAAAAAAGAAAAATCCTAGATTGGGTGACATCGAAGATAGTTTCTTACTATTATGATTTATGTGCTTTGAGTGAGGGTCATTGGTTGTCAATAATTCTTATAGTTGAGTGACGTGACTTTAAATGTGTCTCTAATGCGTGCTAATATCGGTTTAAGTGTAAATCAATCGCATAAGTAATAATCCGAGCAAGTCGGGTATCAAACTCGGGGAATAGGATGAAGAACGTGACAATGAGTGGGAAAGGCGAATAACCTCACGATTGACTCAGAGAAAGAAAGGAAAGGATGATTGTTTTTGGAAAAATCCTATCAACTAATGCAAATGAATTACTAGTATGAACTAACTATGCATGCAAGAATAACTATTTGATTTTAAATCTATGTGAGAAAAGTAGAGTTGGAGTACATTCCCCAAAACTGTCGGTAGTTACTTAGGAAGTAATTCAAAGACACATTAAATACTTTCTAAGAATTCAACATATGCGAATTTTACTCCTCACAATATCAAATCAAAAATCATATTTAATGGGAATGATAAATTATCGAAACTTATTTTATATTCTTAAACATTTTGGTTACCTAGGGTAAACGGAATGAAAAGACATACAATGTCTGCTTCAATGAGATTTCAAACCTTTGAATTAGTAATTAGATCTTATCCTCTTTTAAGTTCATTCGTAATACCTAGGTTGGGTTCATGTACCCTAACCCTCTAAGAACTTAGCCTGATGTGATGTAGTTACAATTTAGCATGGTTTCTACGTTGCGTGAAATCGTTATTACGTAAATATTGTAACTGGACATATATAACGAGTTCCAGCAAGAAAGTACGGAATAATGATTTAGATAAATCTTGAAAGCAATGGAATATAATACTTATATTGGATAACACTACATGAAATAATGAAGAAATTGATTATTTTCTTGATAAATCTTGCATCCAAGGTTTTCTTATATCCAAGATCTCTCTAACTAGGTTAAAACTTGACTAACCAACTCCTATAATAATGAATGAATAAAGCTCCACATTTTTTACTAGTGTTTTAACCAAACAAAACTCTCAAAACAAAGTGGGTAAACTTGTATTTTCGCGCATAAGACATCCGAACCGGTTCTATTTTAGAACCGAACCAGTTTTACTTTCTAGTGTGGTAAAGGCTTTGTGCGAACCAGTTCCCTCTGGAACCGAACTAGTTTTAATCTCATAATTGCTTAGTTTACCTTTTTTATGCTTCCAATCTTCTCATGCTCATATCTTTTCAACCGTGGTTGTCGTTTCTTTCTCTGTACTCGTGAACTCGATGTCTTTGAATTCTCTTTAGGTTCCGTATTCAGGTTCCGGTTGTATAATTCATTGATAACCTTGACTTTCCTTTTTTGTTTTTCGATTATCATTATGGTTTATCTCTTGCTTTCACGTGCATCGAATACCTGTAAAGTATTAAAAAATGCACAAAACTCAATGTATTTGAAGGAGGGGGCCAATAGCAGTAATATGAGATAACATCTGTAATACCCCGTATTTTTATGACTTCTAAATTTGGGAAATTATTAAGTTTAAATTGAGATATTAATTTAATATTAATTCGGTAATTATTTTAAATATTTACTAGCGTGATGAGAGTTAGTAATTATTGAGAATTTGTTGAATATTACTTAATGGGTAAAGTAAGATGTATAATTAAATTTATTAAAATTATCATGAGTGTATAATTTGATCATTGTGGAAATTAAATCGGGACGCGCCTGTGTCGTGTCGGGATTAAATTATTATTATTAAAAGTGAATAAATTATAAGTCGCTCGTATGGCGATTTCAAGTGCTCCAATGTGTTCGGAAGGGTCGAGATAATCAAAATAATGTACCCAGGAGTTTAGTTTGGGTCTCGGGACGTTTTTAAGCCTAATTGGCATCCCGAGAGGGCATTATAGACATTTTGTATTTTTGGGCAATTAAACCCACGAATTTCTCAAGGATATATCAGCCTTTAGGAGTTGTCTTATAGGGTTAACAAACACAAAATCAAAGAACGGCCATTAGAGAAGAAGTTGGAGAGCTTTCCAAGCAACTCAAGGCCAAAGACTCACCCGTTCGCACCGCCACCACCACCAAAACGTAGATCGCGTGACAAGGAACGCAACCATATCTCTTTCGTCCACAAATCAGAAAATCAAATTCCAGGCAAGTATTTATCTTGCTTTATTTTAGTTAATGTTTCAATCTTTTTTGTCTAGGATTGTTCAGAACATGTTTCATGGAAGAAATTAATATTTTTTAGACTTAAAATCATATGTTGTAGAGGAAGTAGACATATTCTGGACATCTAAATCACATGTAGGGGATAAGCCACGAATTTGTATGGATTTAGAAGCAAGTAATCTGGAAAAGAATTGGAAGAATAGAAATTAAAGGAAAAATTAGGGTTCTTGAAGTTTATGTCAATTTTACTCCATTAAATCGTTATACTTGATGAAATCGGACATATTTTACGTAGAAAATCATGTAGTTAGGTATATAGTACTTGTAGTAATGTTGTTTGGGAGTTTAGGGATCGTTAATAGAGATTTGGCTGAGGTTTGAGAGGTAAACCCATAACTGGACAATGGAAGGTTTCATCATAACTGCTTGATCGATCGATCGATCGACCCCATTCCTCGATCGATCGATCCCTCCTGGAAAACTGCGTATTTTTCTTCTTTTTGTTTAATCCGGTCAAAATACGTAGGAACCCTTGATTATTAATTTTATATCATAATGTGATATAGATAAGACCATTAGGGTCTAGGTGGACTCCGTTGAGTGAAAATTTAATATAGTATGAAATTATAGGTTAACGGGGAGTTATTCACACCTACGAAATCATGCGTACGTCTAATAAAAGATCGAGACTCGTGAGTACGTTAGACTAGAAGATAAGTGAGAGTGCCTACTGAAATTATACTTAAGGAGATAGAATACTTCGAGATATGAGAAGTAAGTATGGAGTAACTTATATATGAGAATAAAAGTGACGAGTCAGTTATGCGAGATAATTGAGTAAAATGTGCTAAGAACGGATAATTATAATTATGGGACGTGGGCACACCTAATTTAGAAATGTGAATATTTATATATATATGATTGTGTAGTTGTGCATATATTATAAATCTGTGTAAAAATTATACCTGAGCTACTTGCTATCACGGGGGTTTCCACGTCGGGACAGTCTTATCTCGATTGGGCCTTTATGGGGGATAAGGTCTTGTACCCTAGAAGATAGTATCCTTGATACAAACTATTTGAGTGATAGTCAGATAGTCCTAAGAGACGTGAGGGTATGTGATGACCTCTTAGTGACTTGGAACTATACATCGCCTCCAATTGTATGTGTTTTGTGTTAATACAGTTCGAGAGTGATTTCGAACTAGTATTTCCCTTAGTACGAGTGATGCGGGGACTTTATAGCAGAGTATGTCAGTACCATAGATTTTATGTGCGGTGTTGATAGTATATATATATATATATATATATATATATATATATAGAGAGAGAGAGAGAGAGATAGAGAGAGAGACTTAAGTTTGAGAACTTTCTACTATGCATAAAAGTAGTTAAGTAATGAATAAATACTCCAACTTTATTATAAGTGTTTGAGAATTTTGTGACATCATTGGGTTATTTTAAATAACATAAGATATATGAGAGAGCTTAATTTTCAAAAATTAATTATCTTAGCCATAGTATTTATCGGAATGAAACCGTATGGGAAAGTTAAGTTAAAATAAACTTTTGAGATTAATAGTACAGTAGGTGTGCACACTAGATTAGAGGTGAGAATTTCTCAAGAGAGTGTCGCATACTAACATGGTTGTTTCATTAGCGGGTAAGCATTTTAAATACTTGCTAAACTATTTTTAAACTGTTTTACACTCGGGCTCTGACCCGTTTTCTGTTATTTCTTTTCTCGTGTATATATATGTATATACTACATGTGCCCAACCACAGGTGCGTCATGCTTAGATTCCTAGGAACGGACGCGCTGTAGCTTATGTAGGAGTTGCAGGCCATTGCTTAGACGACCTCGTTGTTGACTCTACTCTTATTTTAGTTCTGATTTGTTAGGGCATGTGTCGCCCGTTTCCCTATTCAGTTGGATTTGTCAGAGATTTATATTCATTTACTTCCAGTATTCGTTACTCTTTGGGATTTAATTCTTATCATGATGATTGCATTTATAGTTTTTCAACTTGGTATTAGATTATTTGAATGGTTAAACTCTTGTGTGTTAATTGCCATCCTCAATAATTTTTGGATTCTAAATCTGTTAATTATTAAACAGTTTTTCATATCTGGATTTTTATAAAATAGAAATAAGGTTTAAAATTGTTTTGACACTTAGTTTAATTATTTAGGGTGTTTAAATTGGAAATTTTATTTTGCGACAGTGATGCTAAGAACGAACCAACCGTTCACCTTGATTTATGGGAGAATTATTAAATTGGCATTTGAGTTCAAAATTTGAGGATGTTCAAAAGTAATTCGAATGATGATTTCGAGTGCGCGGTTAGTTTCGGAATGGTCGAAATAGTCAAAATGAAGTATCTGGGGGTAATGTTTGGGGACTAGTAGGGACTCGCAATTGAGTACACAAGTCATTTTACAACTGGGTATACACCCAATTTCGGGATTTATAAGGGGAGAACCCTCATTTCTCCCACATTTCAGCCCTATAAGAGAAGAAAGGAGAAGAAAGAGAAGAAAGAAAGGGATTTCCGACTAAGTTTCGCGGGATTCGACTCGGGGTCGTCGGATTTTATCCACGAGGCAAGTGTTTAACTTGCTTTTATGATTTAGTGTGTTTATTTCTCATATTATAGTTGGTGTGTAAAAACTATAAAGATTTTTCGGTTGGGTTTTCGTGAATCAAAACGGGAGTTTTGAAAGTTTGAACGAGTAAAACCCGGTTAATATCCAATTTGAGAAACTTAAGAATTCATTGAAATTAGTTATTGATCAGAGACAGCTTTTGGCTTCTTTCAAGCTGGTGGGGCCCGCTTTGCAGTGGTGGGTGTCCACCACCATCTTGAAGGAGAGGGACAGCATCACGATTCAGTTATTCTGGGCGCGGTTTGATCACAAGTACTTTCTATCCGCCGTGCAGACTGAGATGAGGCGAAAGTTACTGAATCTGAAGCAGGAGAGTATGACTGTTGCTGAGTACGAGGAGGAGTTTACTAGACTTCTCACTATAGTGTCAGATGAGGCACCCACTGAGGAGAAGAAGATATTGTTGTTTGTAGATGGATTAGCCTGGAGGATTCGCCAGCACCTCATCGGTAATCTATCATTGAGTACCTACACTGATGTACTCAACGCTGCTTTGTTACACTGTCAGGATCACCGCTTCCATCTGCAGGGGGAACAAATGAGCATGGGAGTTCAGCTAGCAGGGCAGGACAAGGGGTAGTATTACTGGTGGGGCACCAGCAGCCCAGGGGCAGACCCGTCATAGTGAGCAGAGTTCCCATCAGGGGAACCCTGCCAAGCGATTTCGATCAGGTGACTCCAGACAGGGATTTGGGGGATTTAGGCAGGGCCATCAGGGCTAGTTTAATCAGCATGGCCAACAGGGCCAACACCGACAGTAGCAGGGCCACCAGGGTCAACAGCATTTCCAGCAGGGCCAGTAGCGGTGTGGAAACGACCGACAGTGTTGTGGTCAGCAGGGGCAGAGGGGAGGTAACTTCAGGGGCAGATGTTTCGGATGTGGAAAGAATGGACATAGGCGCCAGGATCGCCCAGAGGGGGATAGGGCCCCACAACAGCAGGGTGCCCGTAATGAGCCACAGAGGCCACTATTTCCAGCCGCCCTCCCAGCGCCAGCTCAGGTGTCAGCCCTACCAGCCATCCCAGCAGCTCCAGTACAGCAGGGGCAATTACAGTACGGACGTGTCTATAACGTCCACCAGGCAGCAGCTCCTCAGGCACCACCCGCGATTGAGGGTACGTTTCCTATCCATGGCACTATGGGTCAGGTTTTATTTGATACTAGGGCGTCACACTGTTTTATAGCTACTCATTTTGCATGGGCCTTAGGGTTATTAGACACGGTAGAGAGCATTGTAACATGCGTAGACTCACCACTGGGGAATGGGTCTTTGATTTTACTTATATGTCGGGGTGTAGGAGTAGAGATTGGTAACTTGATTTTACCAGCAGACATGTTAGTCTTAAAGACGTGAAAGCGATAGCTTTTCTGACCACTTGTTGGCACACGAGGCCCACAAATTTAATATTCTTACTACAAAAAGTAGTTTCAATTTCCTTTTAAATATATGCGGAAGCGAGATGGTTCAATTAAACACACACAAACACCAAATTTTAATTTCTTTTCAAATTAAAATTAAACAAGTAAAATAATATTAAATCCACACAAATTTAATTTCACTTAAACCAAATTAACTCAACTCAAGTCCTAGAAATTTGCTTAAGTCATATTTTTAATATTCCCAAATTAGGCCAAACCAATTTTATCAAATTAAGTGATGACTTGAATTAAATTAACATAAATATTATCCAATTCATTTTAGCACCAAATTAAACATGAGTAGTGACTTAAATCAGTTTTATCTTTTTACCTAAGCATGCGTTCTAGGTGAATTATGCAAAAGATAAAATAAACAAATAAACCACTGCACCGCAATGTACGAGGAAAAACTCACAACGGGAAAAAACCTCAGACGGCCCTAGCCAAAAATTCACTAAGTATGGCTTTACAAGTACAAGACACGAAAGACTTACAACACTTGACTTGACTCCATCCAAGCCCAGATGCTTCTTCTTGTACCGACCTCCGCCTAGCGAATAACCACGGAGCTCCACCGCGGTCTCGGAATCCACCGATCGGACTTTTTCGGTCACCGCCACCCGAACAAGGAGCCTTTCTCCAAGTGGGTATGTTAACGCAAATGTACTTCTTCTTTGTGGGATTTAGAAGTAAACCCAAACTTTTCTTCAATGTGGTAGAGAAAAACCCGGTGCCAAACACTCCAAGCAATGATATATATATTGAAGCTTGGAATAAACAAACTATGGGTGTAAAACATAAGTGTTATAAGGATTTTTCTTTGAAAAATGAACACTCAAACTTGAACTTTTTCCTTTTGGAATTTTGCTCTCAAACTCTCTCTTGGAGATGGAAAGATGTGAAAAATTTCAACCATAAATGTTGGTTCTCGCACTAGTTAAGTTCTATCAAAAGTTAGTGGGGTAAAGAAGTGGAAAACATGGAAAAACTGCTCAAAACTGCCAATTAAACTGTTCCCGCCAAATCTCGTTCGAATGAGATTTTCGTTCGAACGATACTTCTAACGAAGTTCCAGAGGCAGGTCGTTGGCAAACCTCGTTCGAACGACATTCTCGTTCGAACGAAAAAACTCGTTCGAACGACAATATCGAACGAATTTCCAGAAAGTATAACAAATTGATTTTAGCCCAGAAACTTTATTTTAAAGTTTTAAAGAATCTTTCTGAAATTAAAAAATAGTTTAAAAACAAAGTACACCCATATAACTATTGTTCCAAGCTCCTATATACATTTAACATGCATTCATACCTTAGGAGCAATGGAACCATGTTGATGACGTAGAAACAAGGCACAATACACACGACATTTGATGAAGCTTTAATATCTTGGTCGTTACGTCTTCAACTTTAGTATGTCATAGGCTTGAAGGATGATCAATAACTCTATCCTATGACTCAAACTTTTTTGTCCGGAATTGAGCCAAAACATTAAAGGACTCAATTGGAAATTTGTGTCCTTATAAATCTCCCCCCGGGCTATTCCGGGATAAAAACAAACAAAAATCCTAAAGGGCCGTCAAGCTTCACTAAACTAAAAAATATCCCAACCAAAATAAAAATACAATAGCTTGACTCAAACAACCCAAGGATCAATATCTTTGCCGAAGATGAAAGTTGCCATATATAGAAGAAATTACACACTTAAGCAAACACATTAAATGCATAGAGAATATTAAAATATTAAATGCAATATAAATAAAGACTCCACCTTAATTAATTCTCTGTCTTATCAACTATGATTAACCTAAGAAGATAGCGCTCTCCCCCTAAGTAAAATCTCCCAAACTAAGATACGATGATAGTAGGATTAGATACCATTTCTCCCCTATCATTCTCCCCCTTTTTGTTTAGGAATAGACAAAGGCTAAAGAATCAAAACGTAACTTATCTCCCCCAATAAAAGCATATACACCCCTTAAACTAAACAAGGGATGGATAAAATGTGATAACAAGCTAAACATTCAAATGTGCATAAAGTGACGAGAACATTAAAGCACGTGGGCAACAAAATCATAACTAATCCAACAAATAATAATGGATACCAACTAGGATGCAAGAAAATGATATCAATATGATACTTAAGAGGGGGGGTGAATTGAGTTTTTACAAACTTTAAGTCAAATTAAGATTTTAGAAAAATATTAAATTTAAATCACTTAGACAAATTTCAGATTAATAAAACTGTAAAGAATAAATTTAACAAAATCAAATAAATGCAACCAACTAATTTAAGCAACTAGAAATGCAGATTTTAACACTCTAGGAATATTAAATTAATTTTCGTATTTAATATTAAGTGATATTCTGAAATTAATTATTTAATTCAAAAATGATTATTTTAACCTTAAAATTAATTTAGTCAAATTTCTGAATTAATTTATTTGCAAGATAGTGTGCTGAAAATATTAACTCAAGCAAGCATGTGCAAATAAATAAATAAAAGTGTGAAAAATAAATGACACCGAAATTTAACGTGGCTCGGCCAAATCCCGGCCTACGTCCACGCGCCTATAGCCCATGTCTCCTTTGCGCTTCACTAAACCTGATCCATTTGCGGGTAGGATCAAACCACCGCGTACAACTGTTTGCAAGCAAACTCCGAGCTTCAAACCCCGTGGCCCACTTGCGGGTAGGAACCAATTACCGGTACAAACCGAAGCTTCAACAAAGCTTCACAACAAATCTGAATTTTTGTAGTACAAGGTAAAATACTGAAACTCCTTAAAATACAGTTTGTAATCTGAGTTTCTCCTTCTTTTATCAGACTTCAATAAATGATGTTGAAGTAGGCACAAGTCTTCTTCTTCAATGATTGAGCAGATGATAAAATTTATTGCTCTCTTGAATGTGTAGCTAAGTAGTAAAATAAATGCTCTCTATAATATTTCAAGTCTTGCTCATTTTCTCATACAAGTGTGTTTTTCTTAAATGCAGCTCTTCAAAGCTTTAAATGTGTCTTCCAAAAACTAGCTGTTAGACACATGCATTTTGAGCATTAAATGCTCCAGATTTTGCTGAGGTGATGTAGCTGGAAATAATCTCCAAATCTGATATGCAAATCTTTATTTTTATCTTCTCCATAAAAATATAGCTGTTGTAGCACAAAAATGGTAATCTGAAAACATATGTGATTGAAAGTGGCTTGGTAGATGACACATCTATTTTCTGCAAAAAGATTGTTAGTCCAAGAGATAAAATACAAATATGATGTATAAATGGTGAAGTGTTAGTCCGAAAATAAAAATGAATAAATAATCTCATATATACCCTTGTGTAAAAGACATGAGTGTTTCATATAGAAGTCTGATAATGTAAGTTATTTCAAAAGTCCAATGGTCTTAACTGTCCAATGAATATCAGATATCATAAGGATAAAATCAACAAAGTACAAAGGAAATCTGGTAGAAGTATGCACAGGATATAAGTGTATATTTTACTGATAGCATGACCAACTTGATGAATTACCAACTGAACGAAATCGTAAGGATCACGGCAAAAGAGGATATGCAGTCTAATATTAAATTTCCTAGTCACTTCATGATGCAACTCTAGAACTCGCCGAAAATTATTATAGCTCTGGCTAGGAACGAAACATGAGCAAAAAATCTGACAGCACAGGTATAAAAAAAATCGTCAAATCCGGTAGAGGGCAACGGCTGTGAAAAGCGATCAAATCTTTGGCTGTCAACCTATAAAAGCTTAAGGCAGTAAAGACGCCAACTGATAACTTGTACTACCCTAAGGCTTATAGGCAGTCAATTCCGTTAGAGACTTTCGGCCCATAGGGGATCAGCTCGTAATCAGATATTTAAATAAGGGATGTCTTTGCAAAAGCTTTTGAAGCCAAAGTCATGTCATAGGGACATGTGGCGCCATATTAGAGAAGCCAGAGAAAGCAATATACTTAAGCCAATGTCAAATCGGCAACAGATATTGTGTATACCATAAGGCTACTCATGAGAATATCTCCATACAAACTAACATTCATAATATATCATGCATACACGCATGCATTTATATATAATATATATATATAGATTATCATTCGTACATATATAAAAAGAAACGTCGTCAACTCAATAACAGAAATATAAGAAGTAAATGTTCTTTAGCAACAGCTTTTAGAAGCCAAGACATTATAGCTGCGTCAGTTCCGGTAAGGCCAAAAGAAATATTGTTTCGAAAGTTCATTTCAGTTTAAAAAATAATTCCGAAAATTATTTTAGAATAAGAAATTTATTTTAAACAAATATGCACCACTTTTACTAAAAAAATATTTTCGAAGAGAAAAAAAAATAACATTTCTTTTTGAAAATGTTTAGGCTCATAATTAATTAGTCACACAATAGAAATCATAGATCAAGAAATATGCATGTGTGTCTAATGTGTCAAGTGCAAATGTGCAATACACAGGATAATACCATAATAAATATTTATAGAATAGCCTTATAAACATATGTTTGGAATCATCAAAATCAATATATTAAGTAAAACTAAAATGTACATTAATTAAACTAATATAATTAATTAGGGATAAAAATACATTTTCGTTAACAATCTCCCTCTTTTTGATGATGACAAACAATGATTCACATATATTCATAAAATGAAATATTAAGCACAAATAGTGAATCATAAATATTTCTCCCCCTTTGACATTATCAAAAAGATATTTTAATATAAATTTAGTGTCACGGGTAAAAAGAATATCTCCCCCTATAAAAAATAATTCAAGCATGAGATATAACCATAAATCTCAAGGAACATATAAATAACATGAAAATTTTCAATACGCACACGAGTCATCATAAATTTTTCATAGCATGTATTTGAATGTGTAGATAGACAATAATATCATCAAATAATGCATAAGTCACCAAAATGAAAAATAATAAAAGATAAATGATCAACTTTTCAAATTGCATCAATGATAAATAATACCAAATATTGTAGTCACACACTGATCATGCGTTGCACACAATGATTCCTTGGAACAACTTTTTATGCAAAAATAACTCATAAAGCAATGTTCTTAAATAATGTAAATACAAGAGATATATCCATGTGCATAATTAACTCTCTCACTAAAGTAATAAAATTGCAATGTATAAATTTTTAATAGGCGCAATATCAATTATTGTATAAATCATCATGATAGAATAAACTTTTAAGCACACAACATGAAGCATTTCATAACTCGATGTTTTCAAATAATTTGGAATAAAGCACACATGAGTTAGAAGACAGCGGAGTATAACGATAAAAATTTACTATTTTGTTCATGCTTTGCCGTTTTCAAGATACGAGCTTAAATTCTGGAAAATTCAATCATATTGCAACAAAAAAAAAATTATCAAGCATCTTTCTATGATTAATTCCCAACAAACATTTATCTCCCCCTAAGGGATACCAATGAAGGCATATATGCATCTATTTCATGAGATAAAATATTATTTAAAAATTGACATCACATAATCATTTTTAACGAGTCTCACAAATGATACCAATTGTTGATCATGTTATTTCTCAATTTAAACATACATAACACAGATGTTACTATCTTCCAAAAAAAAAATATTCATTGTGAATGTTACGAATATTCAAATGATGGCACTAATCATGTATTATGCAATAAAACTAACTCATTGACATTAATATGTTCATATCATCAAAATCAATAAGTGAATGTTACAACATCAACATGTATCACATATAACTAATATACTAGAATGTACTCAAATGACATTTTCGTTTCAAATTAATATTCAATAAAATTATGAATTAATCCAATATTATTCACAAATATATGTCCAGATATATAATACATAAAGATTATGAATTTTCACTTAAAAAAATTATCATCAAAATCAGGTGTATGTGTCATATAACATAAAATCATCAAGAATAATAAATATACAAATTTACATGTGAATACTAAATTATCAACAATCTCATATGATATAACAAATATTCTATGCATGGAAATATATCATAAAATAAATCATCAACAAGTATATAATTTTAAATTCATGAATAGTGTTCCTTACCACCTTACCAATACCAAAGATATATTCAAGAAACTTCTTCCAAGTGTGGCATTTCCAACATTAGGCAATGATAGTTGAAATTTGTAATATGACCAAATCATATGCCTTGAAAATCCACATTCCATCACTAAATGCAACCTACACAACTTTGAAAATTTTCTCTTTTGGTACCCAAAATGTGTTAGGTCCATAGGGGTTAGTATACATCTTAGTTCCTTTTGGAATCCATGCAAATTTGCTTTTTCTAAATTTATATGGTCACAAATCTGAAAAATGTGTGTGTCTACCACAATATGTGCATGATAGTTAGAATGACTAGATGAGGCATAAAATTTCAATAAATTGGAATAAGTCTTTTTCTCATTTCCTTCATTATATCCTATACCATTATTATTAAATCGAATCCTTTGTGTCTCAACAATTTTATGAAAATATTCATTTCCTTTTGTAAAAGTATCTAATGATTTCTTTAAATATTCAATCTCCCTTTTTAACTCAATATTTTCAATTTCAAGAGGAGTATTGACAATAACAGATTTTTCCTTTTTCAAAGATTTAATTTAATTTTTCAAAGATTCATTTTCTAATTTCAACTCATCAAGATCATTTGACATAGAATCATATTTAGTTGAAACTAATGAATGAGACTTTTTAAGTTTAATATATCTACTTTTAAGTTCTTCAAAGCTTTCACATAATTCATCAAAGACATCTTGTAAAACTTCATAATCATCAACTTCAGCATTATCACTATCACTAGAGTTAGAGTTAGAGTGTACCTCATTTTCCATAGCCATGAAACATAGACGAGCAACTTCATTTTCATTTGAATCTTCATCGGAAGAACTTGTGTCGGAGTCACTCCGTGTTGTGGCTTTCAATGCCTTCTTCCCTTTCTTATATTTTGGACAATTAGGCTTAATGTGTCCAACTTCATCACAATGATAGCATCTTGGTTCAGATTTGGATTGATGATCATCATCGAGCTCTTTTGAAAAATGTTTCTTTCTCCTTTCTTTGGCTTTCTTTTTAGAATTGAGATATTTTTGAAATTTTTAGCCAATAGGGAAATATCATCATCATCATCTTCACTTTCTATATTTTTGCTTGAAGATTTGAAAGCAATAATTTTATTTGCTTTAGGTTTTTTTTCTTCAACAAATTCCTTGAGTTCCATCTCATGAGTGATTAAGGAACCCAATATCTCATCAAGAGAGATAGGTATTTCTCTAATTGCTTCTTTGATAGCCAACTTTTTGGTCATCCAATTCGCCGATAATGACCTGAGAATTTTGCTCACCATATCATTGTTCCAAGAGATTTAAGGCCATTAATAATATTAGTGAACCTAGTGAACATATCAGAAATAGATTCATCAGATATCATCTTAAATAACTCATAACTATGAACAAGCATGCTAATTTTATCTTATGTAACTTGACTAGTTCCTTCATACGTGACTTATAGTCTATCCCAAATTTCTTTAGCAGATTCACAACAACAAATTCTGTTATACTCATTTACATCAAGTGCACAATGCAAAATATTCATAGCTTTAGCATTTATTTGAATTTTCCTAATATCAACTTCATTCCATTCATTTTCTTCTTTAGGGACAGAAGCATTATTTTCCATTTTAATAGGAATAAATGGACCATTCATAACAACTCTCCAAACTTCATAATCATGTGACTGAATAAAGTATTTAATTATATTTTTCCAATAACTATAATCTTTTCCAGAAAATAGAGGAGGTTTAAAAATGGATTGGCCTTCGCCAAGGGATGTAGTAACATATGCCATTGATCTTTAACTCTAAGATTGTTAAATCTAAAAATAAGAAGAGCACTAGCTCTGATACCAATTGTTGCCCAGATTATACTCAAGAGGGGGAGTGAATTGAGTTTTTACAAACTTTAAGTCAAATTAAGATTTTAGAAAAATATTAAATTTAAATCACTTAGACAAATTTCAGATTAATAAAACCGTATAGAATAAATTTAACAAAATCAAATAAATGCAACCAACTAATTTAAGCAACTAGAAATGCAGATTTTAACACTCTAGGAATATTAAATTAATTTTCGTATTTAATATTAAGTGATATTCTGAAATTAATTATTTAATTCAAAAATGATTATTTTAACCTTAAAATTAATTTAGTCAAATTTCTGAATTAATTTATTTGCAAGATAGTGTGCAGAAAATATTAACTCAAGCAAGCATGTGCAAATAAATAAATAAAAGTGCGGAAAATAAATGACACCGAAATTTAACGTGGTTCGGCCAAATCCCGGCCTACGTCCACGCGCCTAGAGCCCCTGTCTCCTTTGCGCTTCACTAAACCTGATCCACTTGCGGGTAGGAACCAATTACCGGTACAAACCGAAGCTTCAACAAAGCTTCACAACAAATCTGAATTTTTGTAGTACAAGGTAAAATACTGAAACTCCTTAAAATACAGTTTGTAATCTGAGTTTCTCCTTCTTTTATCAGACTTCAATAAATGATGTTGAAGTAGGCACAAGTCTTCTTCTTCAATGATTGAGCAGATGATAAAATTTATTGCTCTCTTGAATGTGTAGCTAAGTAGTAAAATAAATGATCTCTATAATATTTCAAGTCTTGCTCATTTTCTCATACAAGTGTGTTTTTCTTAAATGCAGCTCTTCAAAGCTTTAAATGTGTCTTCCAAAAACTAGCTGTTAGACACATGCATTTTGAGCATTAAATGCTCCAGATTTTGCTGAGGTGATGTAGCTGGAAATAATCTCCAAATCTGATATGCAAATCTTTATTTTTATCTTCTCCATAAAAATATAGCTGTTGTAGCACAAAAATGGTAATCTGAAAACATATGTGATTGAAAGTGGCTTGGTAGATGACACATCTATTTTCTGCAAAAAGATTGTCAGTCCAAGAGATAAAATACAAATCTGATGTATAAATGGTGAAGTGTTAGTCCGAAAATAAAAAGAAATAAATAATCTCATATATACCATTGTGTAGAAGACATGAGTGTTTCATATAGAAGTCTGATAATGTAAGTTATTTCAAAAGTCCAATGGTCTTAACTGTCCAATGAATATCAGATATCATAAGGATAAAATCAACAAAGTACAAAGGAAATCTGGTAGAAGTATGCACAGGATATAAGTGTATATTTTACTGATAGCATGACCAACTTGATGAATTACCAACTGAACGAAATCGTAAGGATCACGGCAAAAGAGGATATGCAGTCTAATATTAAATTTCCTAGTCACTTCATGATGCAACTCTAGAACTCGCCGAAAATTATTATAGCTCTGGCTAGGAACGAAACATGAGCAAAAAATCTGACAGCACAGGTATAAAAAAAATCGTCAAATCCGGTAGAGGGCAACGGCTGTGAAAAGCGATCAAATCTTTGGCTGTCAACCTATAAAAGCTTAAGGCAGTAAAGACGCCAACTGATAACTTGTACTACCCTAAGGCTTATAGGCAGTCAATTCCGTTAGAGACTTTCGGCCCATAGGGGATCAACTCGTAATCAGATATTTAAATAAGGGATGTCTTTGCAAAAGCTTTTGAAGCCAAAGTCATGTCATAGGGACATGTGGCGCCATATTAGAGAAGCCAGAGAAAGCAATATACTTAAGCCAATGTCAAATCGGCAACAGATATTGTGTATACCATAAGGCTACTCATGAGAATATCTCCATACAAACTAACATTCATAATATATCATGCATACACGCATGCATTTATATATAATATATATATATAGATTATCATTCGTACATATATAAAAAGAAACGTCGTCAACTCAATAACAGAAATATAAGAAGTAAATGTTCTTTAGCAACAGCTTTTAGAAGCCAAGACATTATAGCTGCGCCAGTTCCGGTAAGGCCAAAAGAAATATTGTTTCGAAAGTTCATTTCAGTTTAAAAAATAATTCCGAAAATTATTTTAGAATAAGAAATTTATTTTAAACAAATATGCACCACTTTTACTAAAAAAATATTTTCGAAGAGAAAAAAAAATAACATTTCTTTTTGAAAATGTTTAGGCTCATAATTAATTAGTCACACAATAGAAATCATAGATCAAGAAATATGCATGTGTGTCTAATGTGTCAAGTGCAAATGTGCAATACACAGGATAATACCATAATAAATATTTATAGAATAGCCTTATAAAAATATGTTTGGAATCATCAAAATCAATATATTAAGTAAAACTAAAATGTACATTAATTAAACTAATATAATTAATTAGGGATAAAAATACATTTTCGTTAACATTAAGCATGTGATATCAACAAAGAATGCAACAAGCTAGATACCAATTATGAGTTAAAAGCACAGATGGACTAGAAAGCAAGTCAAAGACCAAATAAAAATATCATATATATGCATACTCTAGATATACCAAGGATGCACACGCACATATATATAGATATAAACACGCACATGACACAAAATACAATAAGCTTTTCACACTCGTATGGCAAAAATGTGTCATATGGAAATGGAAGTGCTGGGGTGTGAACTAGAAACAATTAAATTTAGACCCAATCACTTAAACATATGTTCAAGGAGTTCTCAATTGATTGCAAACTTCATCACAATTGAATATAACCTCATGTGACAATATAGATTGAACTCAATGAACAAACATACACAATGCTTACAAGCCTAGACTTTTGATGACTCTACAAACCAATAGAGTCATAACATTGAAAGTACAACTAAGATAAACGAACATTGTGCAAAACGTTGATATATCATCCAATCTCCCTCAATAAGCATATATTTTTTAACGAATATATCAATAAAAATAGGTATTGGCAATTATTTTTCTTTTTAATGCCATATTTTCTTTTAGGGCTTTGGACCACGCATTTCTTTTAGGTCCATTTCAAACGGTGGCTTACTATTCGCAAAGGATAAAAATTCCTTTCGGAGCCCTTCCTCGTGCACATTTATATATATCATTTTTTTTATATCTCACACAAATCTCACGTGCAACGAATTTTGGCATGCACTAGTCCTCCTAGGTCACAAGTATGTATATGACAAGATTGGTAGGAGAACACCTCACAAAGCTCAAATATAACATGCGACGATTAAATTTTAAAATAGCTCGTGCATATGTGAATAGAGGCATATAAAAATAGAATCCATTTTAGCAACACAAAATCCAACTACTCCATGTAAGCATGGTAAAGAACATCATAAGTGTTGATACCAAATTTAATCTGCTGACATGGACCAATCATATGAAGACACGTGGCTATCTACATGGCAACAACAAGCACTTCCGAGGTGATCACACGCTCCGAGGAACCATGTTACTCCGAGGAACTCATACGCTCCAAGGAACAAACCTCTCCGAGGAACTCTTTAGCACCGAGAAGCTCAAGCGGTCCGAGCAACTCAGGCGGTCCGAGCTGCACCTCGAAGCAGGATACCAACAGTTTAACTTCTCATTAAATGCTTATCATTCAGACGCACACGCAAAAAGGGCATTAAATGTATTACCCTTTCATATGTATATCATTTAATGTATTACCCTTTCACATTACAGCCTCAGGGCTATAAATACATTGTACAATCCTCATTGTAAAGGCCCCGGATCCAAACCCTGGAATCGAGAGAGGAATTTCTTGAGAGAACTTGTAATCGAGAATTCCTAAACACTCAGCAATAACACAACAGTGTACGTAGGCCATTCTTATAAGGCTGAACCACTTTAAAATCTTTTGTCTCATTTATTTATCTGTGATTGAATAATTAGATTGATCTAATTTTTTACATCAACAGATTGGCGCCGTCTGTGGGAAACGACTGATAATATCGTTTTTCATAAAAAATAATCCATTACCAATGGCTGATATTCCCGAATCCAGCAATCGAAATGCTGGAACCCCTCCAAATCCATCTGCTCCACCAATTGTTCGAGATCTGACTGGAATAATGGCAAATCTGGCTCAGGGCCAGACCGTCGTGCAAGAAATAATGCGACAACTCATCCAAACCCTCCATGGTGGTGCATCAGCCCATTCTGGACCACAAAGCATTCAAAGAAATACTCGTGGGCCTTCTTCGCGTACTTGGCGTACTAATTCATATCGCAATGAGGAATCTGAAGATTTTTCTTATCAACTTGGACGAACTTCGTCAGTGCGAGCCACAGATACTGAACAACGTGTCACCCTCTCCCCAGAAAGGACCAGCGCATTGGAAAGATTAAGTAGGGTTTCTCCTTTCGACCGATTAGGCCCTAGGAGGAACAAAAGTCCTCTTAATGCAGCGTCGAGGAGCTTTCGACGACCATCAGATTTAAGGGAAGGATCTGCCCAGTCTCGACCAGCTGCTCGTCAAGATAGATCCTATGACCGACCAGCTGCTCGTCAAGATAAATCCCAGGAAGCCACTTCAACGAGATCAGTTGCTCGAACCAATAGGCCCGAGGAAGGAAATGATGCATGGAAAGGATCTATTCAGAGGCTGGAGGATAGATTAGGGGAAATGGCTAAGGCCAAGAACCCTCTACAACGAACCTTTGTTCGAGGAACACCTTTTGTCCAGGACATTGTTGATTTTCCAACACCATCAAAGTTCAAAGCACCTGTTGTGACTCCCAAGTATGATGGGAAGACTGACCCTGTTCTTCATATAGAACAATATCAAGCTCCTACCGACATCTATGCTGTCCCAGACGAGATGAGATGCAGGGCATTCTCGGGAACTCTTACCGGATCTGCTCAGATATGGTATAATAATCTTCCTCGGGGTAAGATTTTAACTTTTCTTCAACTGGCCGAGTTATTTATTGGGAATTTCTGCTTTGGAGCAAAGCCAGTTAAACGAGTAGCACATTTGTTAAGTGTTAGACAAAAAGATGGTGAGAGTATCAGAGATTATATAACTCGTTTTAATAACGAGAAACTCGAAGTCATTGATTACGAGGAGAAGGCAGCGATTACTGCTTTGATGAGTGGACTGCTGCCAAATAAGTTATACTACACTTTGGCCAAAGATCCACCTCGAACCATGTCGGACCTGATGGGAAAAGCGTCCAAGATTATGAATGCCGAGGAGGCTATGTCTGCGAAGAAGAATATGGACGCCAAATAAACCAAGGTGGAAGGTGATAGAGCTAAGAAGAAAGAACATAAGAATAATGGTGGTGATAAACAATCCAAAAGTAGGTCGTCATGGGAGGTCTTGAGGAAATTTGATAATTACACACCTTTGAAGGCAAATATCAACCACGTCCTGGAAGAAATTAAGAACAACGAGGAGTTAAATTGGCCAAAGAAAATGAAGGCAGACCCTGACACGAGGAATAGGGAAAAATATTGCGAGTTCCATAAGGATCTTGGCCATATGACCAAAAATTGCATAGCTCTTCATAATGAGATTGAAACACTCATCCGACGAGGAAAGCTAGCAAAGTATGTTGATCGAGGAGGCGAAAGAAGAAACAACGACCGAATTAGAGAGAGGTCTAGATCTCCTCGTCGAGCAGAAGAGAACAAGAAGAGAAACCATGAAGTTGATCCAGAGGATGACCCCGATCTTCCCAAGAAACCAAGGCATCCAGAACGAGAGGTATTTTCAATACGCTTTGGGTCATTTGATTGTAATGTTATTACAGGAGGAGATGCAGGAGGAGGAGACCTTACTACAGAAAGAAAAGCTTACCTCGGTGAGGCTCAAGCTTGCTCGTACATTCAGTGAATAAATCTAGCCGAGGAAGATCGCCCGAGAAAGGTGAACAAGGAGAAATTGGTCATCGTTTTTTCAAAAAATGACCTTGCAGGTGTTTTATATCCTCACGATGATCCACTGGTGATCAAGATGAGAATGAAGGAGGTAATGATTTCAAGAGTGCTGGTCGATAATGGTAGCTCTGCAGACATTATGTTTTACTCGTGTTTCGATAGTTTAAATCTAAAGTTATCTCAATTGGAGCCTTACCACAGACCCCTCATCGGTCTGGCAAGAAAGTATTTCCACTTGGGACGATCAAGTTGGATATATTCATTGGTACGTGGCCTGCTTGTCGGACAGAAAGAATACGTTTCTTCGTGATGGATAAGAATGTCCACTCATCATACAATATCATCATGGGAAGAGTAGGATTGAAGAAGTTCGAGGCTGTACCATCTACAGTGCATCAGTGCCTAAAATTTCCAACAAACTTTGGAGTAGGAGTTGTAAAAGGTGATCAGAGAGTAGCTCGGGAATGCTATTATTCATCCGCCGAGCAAGAGGAACTGGAAGAATCAAAGAAAAAGACTACTACCTATCAAGTGGATGAAGGTGCAGAAATTGAAACATTGGATCCTCGAAATGAGTCACAACTCGTGAAGGGTCAAGTGGTGGAAGCTACTGAAAACATCATTCTGGACAACGAGCACCCTGAGCGAACTACTCAAATAGGTTCATCGTTAGAAGCCTCATTAAAACAGGAATTGATAACTTTCCTTAGAAGCAGAAGACAAAGTTTTGCGTGGAGTCATGAAGATATGCCTGGGATAGACCCAAACTTCTTATGTCACGAGCTCGACGTGAATATGGAGATCAAGCCTGTGAAGCAGAGAAGAAGAGTATTCAGTCCCGAGAAGAATCAAGCTATACAGGAGGAAGTCGAGAAGCTCCAGAAAGCTTGTTTCATTGAAGATGTTAAATATCCAGATTGGTTAGCTAATGTGGTGATGGTAAAGAAGAAGAACAACAAGTGGAGGATGTGTGTAGACTTTACCGACCTCAACAAAGCATGCCCAAAGGATCACTTTCCATTGCCCCGAATTGATCAACTGGTGGATGCTACCTCGGGACACGAGTTGCTGAGCTTCATGGATGCTTATTCTGGTTACAATCAGATCAAAATGAAACTTGAAGACAGGGAGAGTACTTATTTCATTACCCCTAGGGGAACTTATTGTTATAATGTTATGCCTTTTGGTTTGAAAAATACAGGTGCGACATATCAGAGGATGATGAACAAGGTCTTTGCTGAACAAATCAGTGACAATATGGAAGTCTATGTTGACGATATGCTGACAAAAAGCAAGAAAGTTGTCGATCATCTAGTTGACTTAAGTCAGACTTTTGATCAACTAGATAAATATCAAATGAAGCTGAACCCGACGAAGTGCATATTTGGAGTACGAGAAGGCATGTTCCTCGGGTACATCATCAATCAACGAGGCATTGAAGCAAATCCTAAAAAGATCAAAGCTCTATTAAGGTTGCGATCTCCAACAACGAAGAAGGAAGTACAAAGTCTTACAGGACGAGTAGCAGCACTCAACAGATTTATGTCACGAGCAACTGATATATGTCTCCCATTCTTCAAGAATCTCAGAAAGACTTTTGAGTGGAATGATGAATGTGAGAAGGCTTTTCAAGACTTGAAGAAATACTTGGGAGCACCTCCACTATTGTCCAGGCCGGTGATGGGAGAAAAATTGTATTTGTACCTTGCAGTGTCTGAGAATGCAGTTAGCTCGGCGTTGATCAGAGTGAAGAATGGAGTACAAAAGCCAATTTACTACACAAGTAAGGCATTCTGAGGAGCAGAGATCAGATATCCAAGGCTGGAGAAATTGGCACTGGCGCTGATTGAGGCGAGTAGGAGAATGAGGCCATACTTCCAGGCTCATACTATAGTAGTATATACCTATGTGCCATTAAGACAAGCCCTTCATAAGCCAGAAAAATCAAGGAGATTGATGTAATGGGCAATAGATCTCGGTGAATATGATATAATTTATGAACCCATATCATCATTAAAAGGGCAGGCTGTAGCAGATTTTATAGCGGAGTTCACCTATCCTGATACCGCCGAGGAGCAAAAGTTGCTCGCTAATCAACCTGTGGATGTTACAGGATCAACAAACACAAGCTCAGACCAATTTCGATTGGTAAAAGGGCGTGTGGATGTTACAGGATGTGATGCAGAGATAGTTGTGAGGACTCCGGATGAGGAACAAGAGTTGCTCGCTCATAAACCTGTGAATGTTACAGGATCGACAAACACTAGCTCAGACCAACTCCGATTGGTAAAAGGGCAAGTGGATGTTACAGGGTCATTAAATTCGAGCTCAGACCAACTCCGGTTGGTAAAAGGGTAAGAAAAGATGATCGACGAGGAGCGAGAAAAATCCGGGGAAGATGAAAGGAAGCAGCAAATATTTCACCGAGGAACTCTGACTGATTCGAAATTTGAAGACGAGTTACCTATATGGAGGCTATATGTAGATGGATCATCTTGCACTACAGGATGTGGCGCGGGGATAGTTTTGAGCATTCCAGACGAGGTCGATATGGAATACGCCTTGCGTTTCCAATTCAAAGCTTCCAACAATGAGGCTGAATATGAGGCCATGATTGCAGGGCTTAATTTGGCAAAAATTATGGAGGCGCAGCAGGTTGTGATCTTCAGTGACTCTTAATTGATCGTAAACCAAATGATGGGAGTATATGTAGTTAGAGGAGAATTAATGATCAGATATCATGCAAAGGCAAAGGAGCTAGTGTCAGAATTTGCCGCTATTCAGTTGGCCAGAATACCAAGAATGGAGAATGCGAGAGCAGACGCCCTAGCTCGACTAGCATCAGCTACTCGTACCGAGCTACAACGAACAATCCCAATTGAAGTGTTAGCTGGTCGGAGCATAGATGAAGATCTGACGATGAACTTTATCACCCTTGATTTAGGACCATCTTTGATGGATTCCATCAGGGCGTATATCGAGGAGGGAGAATTGCCAAGTGACAAGCTTGCCGCCAAAAAATTGAAGTTTAAAGCTGCTCGGTATGTATTAACTAATGGTGTTTTATATAGACGAGGAATTATGGCAGGTTTGCAGAGATGTGTACACCCCTCCGAGGTGAAAGAATTAATTGAAGAGATCCACGAAGGGTCTTGTGGAGCACATGTAGCAGGTCGGACGCTTTTATAAAGGGTAATGACGCAAGGATACTACTGGCCGAGGATGAGGGCTGATTGTATAGCCTACGCCAAGAAGTGTGATAAGTGCCAGCGCTTTTCCTCCATCCGAAGAACTCCACAAGCATTGTTGACACCCATAACTTCCCCTTGGCCATTTTCCATGTGGGGAATTGACTTGGTTGGGCCACTGCCAACGACCCGAGGAAGGTTCAAGTACCTCATCGTCGCAGTGGATTATTTTACTAAATGGGTAGAACCTGAGCCACTCATTGACATAAGGTACGAGAAGGTGTACCAATTTGTTTGGAAGAACATCATTTATCGATACGGTCTACCTCATGCCTTCATCACAGACCATGGAACACAATTTGATAATGAGGAGTTTGCCGCCTATTATCATCAATCAAATATTTTGAAGGTCCACTCAGCACCAGGCCATCCTCAAAGCAATGGACAAACTGAAGCGACAAACAGAACGCTGCTAAATGGCTTAAAGAAAAGATTGGATGATGCAAAAGCCAATTGGATCAACGAGTTACAATCAATACTTTGGGCTTACCGAACTACTCCCCGAGTAGCAACTGGAGAATCACCATATATGCTGGCGTTTGGAAGTGAAGCCGTTATACCTGCCGAGTTGGGCCTCCCAACACACAGGGTACTGAATTTCAATTCCCCTATCAGCGACTTAATGAGAAGACTGGATTTAGACATGCTCGAGGAGGTCAGAGAAGAAGTAGCCATTAGAAATGCTGCTTACCAGCAGCGAACATCTTTGTTCTACAACAAAAGGGTGAAGAAGTGCGACCTGAAAGAAGGAGACTATGTGCTGAAGAAAGTGATTCAAAAGCACAATAAGCTGGAAGCAAACTGGCATGGACCATACCGAGTTACAGAAGTTGTTCGACCAGGAACTTATCGAATAACAACTTTAGAAGGCAAGGAGTTTAAGAATGCATGGAACGCAGAGCACCTACGCAAGTATTATCAGTGATGTATATATAACACAGTTCCATCAGTATGAATAAAATAAAGATATTCTGCTAAAGTCTCTCCTTTTATTGAGAATTTTTCGGGGAATACCAGTGCTACACACTACTCGGTAAAACTCGGCAAAGCTCAGACTGCTCAGCAAAATATTCCTAAAAATGCCAACCTCGGTTGGTTAGGAAACAAAATATTCCTAAAAATGCAAACTTCGGTTGGTTAGGAAACAAAATATTCCTAAAAATGCCAACATCGGTTGGTTAGGAAACAAAATATTCCTAAAAATGCCAACTTCGGTTGGTTAAGAAACAAAATATTCCTATAAATGCCAACCTCGGTTGGTTAGGAAACAAAATATTCCTAAAAATGCCAACTTCGGTTGGTTAGGAAACAAAATATTCCTAAAAATGCCAACTTGTTTGGCTAGGAAACGAAATATTCCTAAAAATACCAACCTGTTTGGCTAGGAAACAAAATATTCTCGCAAATGCCAACTTATGTTGGTCGGGAGGTACATATATTCTCGAAAATGCCAACTTATGTTGGTCGGGAGGTAAGATTATTCCAGAAGGTGCAAAAGTTGCTAACTATAGCTGGTCGGGGATAAAAACCCACCAACTGTAGTTGGTCGACAAAGAAAATTTATCGACCTTAGTTGGTCGAAAACATTTAAGAGAAAAGTCTACCAAGTATGGCTGGTCGGGGATAAAAACCCACTAACTGTAGTTGGTCGACAAGCATAATTTAACGGCCTTGGTTGGTTGGAAAAATTTTAAACATTTTTTATACTTGTGACTTTATCGAGCAATATTATTGAAACTTGAAACTTTTTAATTATTACTGAGTTGGTCGACAAACAACACAATATTGTTATCTTTTTAACAGATATGCATAAATATAAAGTGTTTGATAACTACAAGACAATAGCAATCAAGATTTGCAAACAAAAATGAAAGTCTTTCATTGAATTCAAAATAAATTACATTGATAATGAAATTACAGTTACATTGACATGTATACTAACTATTACATCAAAAATTCCTATTCTACTGGTCTCTTCCCCTCTGCTTTTGACACAGGTTCCTCGCCAGGAGGCGGATCATTTAAAGACAGAGGAGAATTGATGAAGTTGAGATCCTTCAACATCCTGACATTCATCACGGATGGTCGATCTAAGAGATGCTCGGGACGAGATACCTCGATTTGAGAATGTAAATTGTAGTCACCGAGATACTTTGAAATTAAGCTCCAAGGAATGGCCCGAGCAGGGATCCAATCCATGTCCAAATTGTATGGTGGCACAGGCAAGTCGAGCAATCCGGGATCATGGTAGTCCCACAGATAATGACCTTGTTCGAGCTTCAGCACACCTAAGGCATTCAGCCAGCCTTGCTTGTAGCCCTCATTGTTGGCATTCTGGATACGATCATCCAAGTGGAATAGTGCTTCGTTGTATCCAGCCATCCATAACTCCCTGGGCTGTTTGTGGAATTGATATGTTAGCTTTTCTAGCTGCTCGTGGAGATTCTTGATGAAAAGCTCCTTATTCTCTAAGACTGACTTATGCGCAGAGAGCTGTTTTTCCAGGTCCCTAATCTTCTTTGACATATCAGACAACGCCTGGTTCTTCGCCATTAATTGGAAAGCCTGGTTCTCCAATGCAGACTGAGTTCTCTGTTCCTCGACAAGAACTCGAGCTGCTCTTGCTCGTCCCCGAGGAGCTCTTGCTCGACCCCGAGAAGATGTAGAGGGGCCAGAACTCTTCAAAGTCTCCAACTCGTCCCTCAACGTGGCGTTCTCAACCTCTAAGAACAAAAATCCCTCATCGGTCACTGGGATCAAGGCACTAGAAGTGGAAGCTGCAGATTTCAATTGTGACAGCTCCTTTTGCAGGTTATTGTTTTCCTTTTCCAGCAACTCAGCAATCTGTCTGCATTGTTCGACCTCACCTCTCAGGGTTCTCTCCCTTACATCGTACCCAGCAAAAAGCTTCTCGTAGCCCTTGTCGGCAATGATCTGCTGGTACTTCTTCTCGTACCCCTCATGCAACAAGGCAGTGGATTCTTTATATTGAAGTTGAAGGTCCTCCAGGGTGCTTTGAAGATCCTCGATCATTTCATAATAGGCAACGTTATTGGCTACAGCCCGATCTAGCAGGCACTTTAGATATTGATATGCTTCCACTGCCTGTTCTGAAGCTTCCTGGCCGAGGATGTCGATAACTTGTGCTGCACTCAAGTCTGTGTGACCAGCTTTGAAGTATTCATTACATTGTTGAAACAACTTTGTATCATGGGCAGATATCAGTTCCATCCTGACCAGAAACTATCATAGAAAGAAAGAGCAATCATCAATAAGAAATATAAGCAGAGTATGAATAGAAAATAGACAACAGTATGCAAAAAGTTCAAGTTTTATTAGATCATAGTTCAGAGTTACATATTATGGGTTACATTTGATAAAGAGAAAGAAAATAAAGAGAAACCCGAACAACACTACACCTTTTCCTTATCTCCCAAAACCTTCTCGGGAGGCTGGGATGAAGAGGTAGGTTGCTCGGAGGGAAGAGGTAGTTGCTTGGGGAGAGTAGGAAGTTGCTCGGAGGAAGAAACAACTTGCTGATTTTCCTCAGCAGCAGGCTGGATGGCTAGGGCATGATCTCCCATCACCATCGAAGACTCTTCGGAGGTAGCTTCGTCCTCTTCTAAGTCTTCTGGAGTTGGAGGGGGACCAGGGATATGTCTCTGGAAGAGCTCGGAAGACTCGTCGACCTTCATTTCCTGAAGGGCAGCAACCCATCCATCCCTAAAGTATTTGAGACTGCCATAGTCCACTTGCGACACCATGGTAGCCAACCCCTTGTTCCACCCCTTGTCCCAGCCAGAGCTGAAAGACTTCTTCACAGCAGCCTTCCTCTTGGTCTTCTCCAAGGCAAGCTTCTCGAACAGCAGGTTCTCAGCAGTCTTCAATTTATTTTCTGCTTCCTCCTTCTGCCGACCTACTTCCCAAAGTTGAGCCAACTCCTCCTCGGCAGCTTTGAGTTTATCTTTAAACTCTCCAGCAGTTTTGAGCCTCTCCTCGAGCTCCTTATTTGCCTTCTCTAGGGCATTTATTCTCTTCTCCAACTCCTTGGAGGCATCAATAGCCCGAGCTTTTTCTTACTCGGTGGAGGCAAGCTTCTTCTCCCAGACATCTTTGGCATCAGCATATTTCTGGCGAGAATCTGCCAAAGACTTGGTAGCTTCTTCCAGAGCTCCCTCCACACTGGACGAGGAGCATGAAGCCTTAATCGCTTCATCCTTGTTCAGGATTATATTGAAGTAGCTCGTCAACTGTGAACAGAAAAAGAAAGCAAGTCAGAAACAGAAACGACAAAGGAAATATGAAGAATTCAAAGTAAAGAGACTTACAGAAGCAAGGTGACGAGCAGCTAGCGAGGTGACCATATCCCGAGTAAGGTTTTCTTCAGTACCTTGGACCTCGAGAATAATCCAGGACTTTACCGAGCTCATGGCAGAGCTCGGGGGAATAAAAGTGGGAACTCCAGACCCAACAGCTGGGGGCTGAGTAATGGTGTCAGCCAAATTGACCGAGGAGCTCTTCTTCAGCCTCCTCGGGGGAACAGGTACAGATTCAACCAAGGAAAAACCCTTGGTCGGTGATATCACAATCACCTCTCCAGGAGCAGCAGAGCTGCTCGGAGCCACTGCGGGCTTCTCGACAACTTTAACAGGAGCAGTTGGAGGAGCTGCATCAGTTTTCTTTGTCCCCTCCCTTGGGACATCAATCCTACTCCTTTTTGCCTTCACAGAACCGGAGGCAGTTTTCTCAAACAGGGTAGGAGGTCTTCTCTTCTTCATCCTTTCACTTAAAGGAATATGGGATTCAAGCGATGAGCTGGTGGAAGCTGCTACTGGCTCTGACTCACTTATCACTGGACGAGCAGTGAAAGAAGTGGTGTAGCTCTTGTACTGGAGCAGATACGAAGCCGATCTAATGTGCTCGTCAGCAACAGTTTGATGCAGACTCCAGATAAGTTTCAAATGCCTTATATTGGCATCTGCATCTTTTGGGAACTTCCTCTTGCTATCAACTGTAAAAAAAATAAACATTGTTATCAGTGGCACATTTTATCAAACACAAAAGAAACATGATTTCAAAATAAATGAAATGAAAATAACCTATCCCATTTCCATAAGGAGGGCATCTGGGACCCTGGTAAACCTCATCTCCAGTTAATGGAGGGTGTTGCCAATTTTTTATGACAACCCCGTGTTCAAAATAATCCCTATTGGCATCAGGGAGATTGACTACTAAGGCTCTATTTAAAAATCTAGTTTTTAAATAAAAAAATATTATCATTAACTGCCCATCTATAGCAGTACATGATTTCTGGAATTCCTATTCGAGTTCCATGGATTTGATTTAACCTATGCACCCCATTAACTATTCTCCATGTGTTGGGGGCTATTCGTGCAGGAACAACGTCAAAGTACTGACAGAATTCCAGACACAAGGGATTTGGTGGAAAAGAAAATCCACACTCAGCAAAAAAGAGACTGGGGAACCAATGTCCCTCAGCCAAATGGAAGTAATTAGAAGGCTCAGAAAGCTCTTCCAAAACAACCCATGAGGGAATGGAGAAATCAGAACGAAACTTCTCAAGAGACTCAACAGGGTAAACCATGATGATGAATAAAAGAAATGAAGAAGAAAGAAGAAGATCTTACAGAAAAAGAGTAGAGCTGTTGACAACGAACGACGGAAAAGATGAACCCACAAGAGAGTAGGAAGAGACGACGTAAAATTCGAAGATAAAAATTTGAAAAGGTAGAAGATGGGAGTGTCTGTGAAGTTTAAATACCTTGCCTTGGGAAATGGTGAAGTAATGATTACAAAAAAGGATGATTACGTTACCGACGGCTAAAAAGATGAAAAGTGGCGCGGGAATCAAAGCGGACAACAACGGCTAAAAAGACGAAAAGTGACGCGTGAATCGAAGCACGCAGAAAAGTCAAAAAAAGCATGATTCTACGAATTGGGAAGGAGAAATAAATACAAGGGAAACGCTCCTAAAAATCAGGAAGACTATTTAAAGCTACCATATTCCGAGAAAGAATGTTCCATACTCCTTAAATTTCGAACTATGAAACATTGGGGGCTTCTGTTGATACCAAATTTAATCTGCTGACATGGACCAATCATATGAAGACACGTGGCTATCTACATGGCAACAACAAGCACTTCCGAGATGATCACACGCTCTGAGGAACCATGTTACTCCGAGGAACTCATATGCTCCGAGGAACAAACCTCTCCGAGGAACTCTTTAGCACCGAGAAGCTCAAGCGGTCCGAGCACCTCAGGCGGTCCGAGCTGCACCTCGAAGCAGGATACCAACAGTTTAACTGCTCATTAAATGCTTATCATTCAGACGCACACACAAAAAGGGCATTAAATGTATTACCCTTTCATATGTATATCATTTAATGTATTACACTTTCACATTAGAGCCTCGGGGCTATAAATACATTGTACAATCCTCATTGTAAAGGCCCCGGATCCAAACCCTGGAATCGAGGGAGGAATTTCTTGAGAGAACTTGTAATCGAGAATTCCTAAACACTCAGCAATAACATAACAAGTGGACGTAGGCCATTCTTATAAGGCTGAACCACTTTAAAATCTTTTGTCTCATTTATTTATCTGTGATTGAATAATTAGATTGATCTAACTTTTTACATCAACAATAAGGATTGACAATCTAAACCAAAATTTATAGCCACATGGAAGCGTAAAAGATGGGATTCAAACACAAGTATATGCCACATAAATTGTGTCAAACTAAAATACACACATAAAAAATCTTTTTGGGTTTTTCAAATTTTTAACCAAAAATAGAAATATTTACTAAAATGACACACAAAAATCATTTGTATTTTTCATTAAGCATAAATTAAAAAAAGGGTAAAACACAAATGATAAACAAAAATCTTTTTGTATTTTTCATCTAATATAAACAAAAATAAAGGAAATATAATACAAAAGATAAACAAAAATCATTATTCTAGCATGTGATTAAACATGGAGCAAGACTAGAAAATGATTAAACATGCATACACCTAACAATGATATATAATATAAAGCACAAAAAGATAGAGTATGCAAACAAAACTAACACATTCAACCTTTAGATTTGGTAAGGGAGGTTTCATGTGAAAGCAAATGAGAATCAACAAATATAATATCTAGCGCGTCTAAAAATGATTTCCTAACCCATATATATGTATATTTAAAATGATGGGATTTGGGAACTAATGAAATGCTAGACATAGACTTCCTTGGATTTCTTTTAAGATCAAAACAAAATGACCTAAGGTGACCTTTCCTACCACAATGCAAGCATGTGCAAACACGAGGAATGTTACCTAAGATGTGACCTTTTCTAAAGTCCTCGGATAAAGTTGACCCTCTAAAACAAACAATGGTCTTAGCTTTAGCAATGGAAGTATTTGAATAGGATGAGCTAAAACCATTACAACTACTACTTGAGTCAAGTATATCATGTTTCATTTTTAAAATATCGGACTCAAGTAATAAATTAGACTCCTCAAATTTACGGGACTCCTTCTTTAAATTTTCTATAACTCCTAGAAGGTTATCACGCTCCCCCTCAATGAGAGTAAACTTGTCCCTGAGAGTCTTTTCTCGACTATCACTCTCTTTCTTGGACATTTCTAAAATATTAAAATTGTGATTTATGTCCATGAGCTTTTCACGGAAAATATCTTTTTGAGATAGGGATATTTGCAAAAACTCAACTTTAGTTTTAAAACAAGAATTTTCATTTTCAAGAAATTTGATTCTTTTTGCAAATCTCAAATTCAATTCTCTTAATTTTTCATTACACTTATTAAGCTCATTAAATTCCTCGCGAATAGCAAAAACTTCATTATCATTAGAAATGGGCAAATTATCATTAAGACGTCCCATCGAGAGATACAAAAAAAATGAGAGTGAGTAAAAAAAATGAAACACCTAAAAATACAAGGAGCACAAAAATTATAAAAGCCGAAAAAAATGGATCTTTGACGTGATAAATCAGCGCTCCAACTCTGATACCAATTTGAAAGCGATAGCTTTTCTGACTCAATGCTCTGATACCACTCGTTGAAACACGAGGCCCTCGAAGTTAATATTCTTACTACAAAAAGTAGTTTCAATTTCCTTTTAGATATATGCGGAAGCGAGATGGTTCAATGAAACACACACAAACACCAAATTTTAATTTTTTTTCAAATTAAAATTAAACAAGTGAAATAAGATTAAATCCACACAAATTTAATTTCACTTAAACCAAATTAACTCAACTCAATTCCTAGAAATTTTCCTAAGTCATATTTTCATTATTCCCAAATTAGGCCAAACCAATTTTATCAAATTAAGTGATGACTTGAATTAAATTAACATAAACATTACCCAATTCATTTTAGCACCAAATTAAATATGAGTAGTGATTTAAACCAATTTTATCTTTTTACCTAAGCATGCGTTATAGGTGAATTATGCAAAAGATAAAGTAAATAAAAAAACCACTACGCCGCGATGTACGAGGAAAAATCCACAACGGGAAAAAGCCCCAGACGGACCTAGCCATAAATTCACTAAGTTTGGTTTGATAAGTACAAGACACAAAAGACTTACAACACTTGACTTGAATCCGTACAAGCCCCAACGCTTCTTCTTATATCGACCTCCGCCTAGCGAATAACCACGGAGCTCCACCGCCGTCTCGAAATCCACCGATCGGACTTTTTCGGTCACCGCCACCCGAACAAGGAGCCTTTCTCCAAGTGGGTATGTTAACGCAAACATACTTCTTCTTTGTGGGATTTAGAAGTAAACCCAAAATTCTCTTCAATGTGGCAGAGAAAAACTCGTTGCCAAACACTCCAAGCAATGATATATATATTGAAGCTTGGAATAAACAAACTATGGGTGTAAAACAGAAGTGTTTTAAGAATTTTTCTTTGAAAAATGAACACTCAAACTTGAACTTTTTCCTTTTGAAATTTTGCTCTCAAACTCTCTCTTGGAGATGGAAAGATGTGAAAAAGTTCAACCAAAAATGTTGGTTCTCGCACTAGTTAAGTTTTGTCAAAAGTTAGTGGGGTAAAGAAGTGATAAACATGGAAAAACTGCTCAAAACTGCCAATTAAATTGTTCCCGCCAAATCTCGTTCGAACGAGATTTTCGTTCGAACGATACTTCTAACGAAGTTCCAGAGGCAGGTCATTGGTAAACCTCGTTCAAACAACATACTCGTTCAAACGAAAAAACTCGTTCGAACGATAATATCGAACGAATTTCCAGAAAGTATAAAAATTTGCTTTTAGCCCATAAACTTTATTTTAAAGTTTTAAAGAAACTTTCTGAAATTAAACAACAGTTTAAAAGCGAAGTACACCCATATAACTATTGTTCCAAGCTCCTATATATATTTAACATGCATTCATAGGGGCAATGGAACCATGTTGATGAAGTAGAAATAATGCACAATACACATGGCATTTGATGAAGCTTTAATATCTTGGCCGCTACGTCTTCAACTTTAGTATGTTAGTGGCTTGAAGGATGGTCAATAACTCTATCCTATGACTCAAACGTTTTTGTCCGGAATTGAGCCAAAATAACAAAGGACTCAATTGGAAATTTGTGTCCTTACAAGATGCATGAGCACGATGTTATTATTGGCATGGATTGGCTCGCTGCGTACAGAGCCATGATAGATTGTTTCAGTGGGAGTATTATTTTTGCCATTCCGGGGCGGGAGATATTTTTGGTGGCTATGTCTCCCCCAGAGGGAAGATCTTCCACCCATTTTTACTATATAAAGGAGGATACCTCTAAGGAGATTGTGATTCCCTTATATTCGATTTCAGTCATTCGTGAGTATTCCTAAGTGTTTCAGGAGATACCAGTCCTACCCCCTAGTCGAGAGATAGATTTCGTCATAGACTTGATGCCGGGTACTCGACCGATAGCACGTGCACCTTATCGTATGGCTCCAGCGGAAATGAGGAAGTTACGGGATCAAATAGAGCACCTGTTAGGTCAGGGCTTCATTCGTAGGAGCACCTCACCTTAGGGCACTCTAGTGTTATTTATGAATAAGAGAGATGGTTCACTGAGGTTATGCATGAATTACTGGGAACTGAACAAGGTCACAATACAGAACAAATATCCATTGCCTCGAATTGATGACCTGTTCGACCAGCTGAGGGGAGAAACCTTCTTTTCGAAGATAGATTTGAGATCGGGATACCATCAACTACGGATTAGGGAGAAGAGTGTGTCGAAGACTGCTTTCTTAACGAGATACGGGTCCTATGAGTTTAGAGTCATGCCGTTTGGGCTGACAAATGCTCCATCCGTATTCATGGACTTGATGAACCGAGTGTTCAGAAAGTTCTTGGAACAGTTTGTCATCGCTTTCATAGATGGCATCCTGATATATTCACACAATAAGGAGGAGCATGCCAAGCACTTGAGGCAGGTTCTTCAGACTCTACGAGAGCATCAGTGTATGATAAGTATGAGAAGTGCGGATTCTGGTTACGGGAGGTACAGTTTTTGGGGCATGTTGTGTCGATATTGGGAATATCGATTTACCCGAGCAAAGTGTCGGCGGTGATGGAGTGGGGACATCCCACGACACCGACGGAAGTGCATTGTTTCTTGGGGTTAGCCGGGTACTACAGGAGATTCATCTGAGGCTTTTCGAAGATAGCGGGTTCGTTGATGAATCTGACTCGCAGGGGAATTCCGTATATTTGGGATGATGCTTGTCAATTTGATTTTGATGAGCTGAATGATAAGTTGGCTTTGGCGCCAGTTCTCGCTTTACCCAAGTTGGGAGTAGAGTATCTGGTGTATACTGACGCCTCTTTACGGGGACTTAGGGGAGTACTTCAGTAGGAGGAGAAGGCTATAACTTTTGCCTCCTGCAAGTTAAAGCCTCAAAAAAGGAATTACCCAGCCCACGACCTAGAACTAGCAACGGTCATTTTTGCATTGAGGATTTGGAAACATTACTTTTTGGGGGAGAAGTTTCGCTTGTTCACAGACCAGAAGTCACTGCAGTACTTGTTCACTCAGCGAGAGCTGAATATGCATCAGCGCAGATGGTTGGAGTTTGTGAAAGACTACTAGTTCGAGATACAGTACCATTTGGGAAAGGCTAACGTGGTTGCTGATGCGTTAAGTCGTAGACCAGTGGGCAATGTAGCGGACGTCTAGAAAGCGAAGTGGAAAGAGTTGGGTCACCAGGACGCGGTAGCCCGTTCTTTTGTATCTGTCATGATAGTCACACCAGAGATTGTTATGAGGGTGATACAGGCACAGTCAGCGAATTCATTTTTCCAGGAATAGATTGTACAGATTTTAGCTGAGGGTACTGAGTCCTGTTCAGTAAGTTCTGATGGAGGTTTGAGGTTTAATGGGAGATTGGTGGTCCCAGAAGGAAAAGACTTACGTCATGTAGTGATGACATAGTCTCACGGGTCCAAATTTGCAGTATATCCCGGAGGAGATAAAATGTACCAGGATATGAGGCTACAGTACTGGTGGAGTGGGATGAAGAAGGACATTGCTGAGTTCGTGTCCAAGTGTTCTACTTGCCAGATGGTAAAGGTAGACCACCAGAGACCATCAGGGTTACTTCAACCGTTGGAGATACTTACGTGGAAGTGGGAGAGTATTTCCATGGACTCCATTATCGGGTTGCCTGCATCACAGCGGGGTTACGACTCCATATGGGTTATAGTGGATCGGTTGACCAAGGTGGCTCATTTTCTGCCAGTACGGACAGACTATACCACGGGCGAGTATGTATAGTTATTCATTACCGAGGTTGTTAGGTTAGATAGGGTGCTCTGGATATTGTGTCTGATAGAGACAAGATTTTTGTGTCGCGCTTATGGGAGAGCTTTTAGGAGGCCATGTGTACAGAGTTGAGATTGAGTTCAGCTTATCACCCGCAGACGGATGGACAAACAGATCATATTAATTAGATGTTAGAGGATATGCTACGCATGTGTGTCCTAGATTTTGGAGGAGGATGGGAGCCGTATCTTCCACTGGTGGAGTTTGCTTACAATAACTCCTATCAGTTCACGATCGACATGGCTCCATTTGAGGCATTGTATGGCAGGCCTTGTCGTTCTCCCACTTGTTGGCTATAGGTGGGGGACAACAAATTGCTCGGACCTGAGGTGATTCAGGAAACTTCAGCTAGGATTGAGCTCATCAGGAGTCGCATTCGGGTAGCACAGGACAAACAGAAGAGCTACGCTGATGCGAAGCAATTTTTCTGAGCGGTTTTTCTGAGAGTTTAGTATCGAGGACCAAGTGTTACTGCGTGTATCTCCTATGAGAGGAGTAATGAGGTTTGGAAAGAAGGGGAAGTTGGCTCCGAGGTACGTGGGACCATTTCCCATTATCGAGAGGATTGGGCCGGTGGCATACAGATTGGGTTTGCCAGAGCATTTGCACCGCATTCACGATGTGTTCCACATCTCGTCGTTATGATGATATCTTCGGGATGACATGACCCATACTCACATCGCGATAGAGGAGATTGATTTACAGCCCGACAGCTCTAACGAGGAGAGACCAGTGGCTATCCTAGACCATATCGAAAGGAAATTAAGGTCGAAGGTAGTCCCACTTGTACGGGTCCAGTGGGAGCATCATAATGTGGATGAATCCACTTGGAAGCGTGAGGCAGATATACGCGAAAAATATCCAGATTTATTTTTATCAGGTATGACTTATTTTTCGAATTTCGGGATGAAATTCTGTTATTAGGGAGGAAGTATGTAATACCCCGTATTTTTATGACTTTTAAATTTGGGGATTTATTAAATTTAAATTGAGATATTAATTTAATATTAATTCGACACTTATTTTAAATATTTACTAGTGTAATGAGAATTAGTAATTATTGGGAATTTGTTGAATATTACTTAATGGGTAAAGTAAGATATATAATCGAATTTATAAAAATTATCATGAGTGTATAATTCGATAATTGTGGAAATTAAATCGGGACGCGCCTGTGTCGTGTCGGGATTAAATTATTATTATTAAAAGTGAATAAATTATAAGTCATCCATATGGCCATTTCGAGTGCGCCAATGTGTTCAGAAGGGCCGAGATAGTCAAAATAATGTACTAGGAGTTTTAGTTTGCGCTCGAAACTTTTTAAGCCTAATTGGCATCCCGGGAGGACATTATAGACATTTTATATTTTTGGAATTAAACCCACGAATTTCCCAAGGATATAACAACCTTTAGGAGTTGTCTTCTAGGGTTAACAAACAAAAAATCAAAGAACGGCCATTAAAGAAGAAGTTGGAGAGCTTCCCAAGCAACTCAAGGCCAAAGAATCACCCGTTCGCACCGCCGCCACCACTGAAACGTAGATCGCGTGATAAGGAACACAACCATACCTCTTTGGTCCATAAATCAGAAACTCAAATTCCAGGCAAGTATTTATCTTGCTTTATTTTAGTTAATATTTCAATCATGTTAGTCTAGAGTTATTCAAAACATGTTTCATAGAAGAAATTAATATTTTTAAGACTTAAAATCATACGTTGTAGAGGAAGTAGACATATTCTGAACATCTAAATCACATGTAGGGGATAAGCCACGAATTTTTATGGATTTAGAAGCAAGTAATCTGGAAAAGAATTGGAAGAATGGAAATTAAAGGAAAAATTAGGGTTCTTGAAGTTTATGTCAATTTTACTCCATTAAATCGTTATACTTGATGAAATCAGACATATTTTACGTAGAAAATCATGTAGTTAGGTATATAGTACTTGTAGTAATGTTGTTTGGGAGTTTGAGTATCGTTAATAGAGATTTGGTTGAGGTTGGAGAGGTAAATTCGTAACTGGACAATGGCAGGTTTCGTCATAACTGCTTGATCGATCGATCGATCGACCCCATTCCTCAATCGATCGATCCCTCCTGGAAAACTGCGTAATTTTCTTCTTTTTGTTTAATCCGGTCAAAATACGTAGGAACCCTTGATTATTAATTTTAGATCATAATGGGATATAGAGAAGACCAGTAGGGTCTAAGTGGACTCCGTTGAGTGAAAGTTTAATGTAATAAGAAATTATGGGTTAACGGGGAGTTATTCACACCTACGAAATCATGCATACGTCTAATAAAAGATCGAGACTCGTGAGTAAGTTAGACTAAAAGATAAGTGAGAGTGCCTACTGAAATTATACTTAGGGAGATAGAATACTTCGAGAGATGAGAAGTAAGTATGGAGTAACTTATATATGAGAATAAAAGTGACGAGTCCGTTATGCGAGATAATTGAGTAAAATGTGCTAAGAACGGATAATTATAATTATGGGACGTGGGCGCACCTAATTAAAAAAATGTGAATATTTATATATATATGATTGTGTGGTTGTGAATATATTATATATCTGTGTAAAAATTATACCCGAGCTACTTGCTATCACAGGAGTTTTCTGACCGGGACAGTCTTATCTCAACTGGGCCTTTATGGGGGATAACGACTTGTACCCTAGAAGATAGTATGCTTGATACAAGCTATTTGAGTGATAGTCAGATAGTCCTAAGAGACGTGAGGGTATGTGCTGACCTTTTAGTGACTTGGAACTACATATCGCCTCCAATTGTATGTGTTTTGTGTTAATACAGTTCAAGAGTGATTTCGAACTAGTATTTCCTTCAGTACGAATGATACGGGGACTTGATAGCAGAGTATGTCAGTACCATAGATTTTATGTGGGGTGCTGATAGTATGTATATTATATGAGTGACTAATATATATATATATATATATATATATATATGTATATACACACTTAAGTATGGGAACTTTCTACTATGCATAAAAGTAGTTAAGTAATGAATAAATACTCCAACTTTATTATAAGTGTTTGGGAATTTTGTGACATCATTGGGTTATTTTAAATAACATAAGATATATGAGAGAACTTAATTTTCAGAAATTAATTATCTTAGCCATAGTATTTATCGGAATGAAACCGTATGGGAAAGTTAAGTTAAAATAAAATTTTGAGATTAATAGTACGGTAGGCGTGCACACTAGATTAGAGGTGAGAATTTCTCAAGAGAGTGTCGCATACTAACATGGTTGTTTCATTTGCCGGTAAGCATTTAAAATACTTGCTAAACTGTTTTTAAACTGTTTTACACTCGGGCTCTGACCCGTTTTCTGTTATTTCTTTTCTCGTGTATATATATGTATACACTACAGGTGCCTAACCAGAGGGGCGTCATGCTTAGATTCCTTGGAACGGACGCGCTGTAGCTTATGTGGGAGTTGCAGGCCATTGCTTAGACGATCTCGTTGTTGACTCTACTCTTATTTTAGTTCTGATTTGTTAGGGCATGTGTCGCCCGTTTCCCTATTCAGTTGGATTTGTCAGAGATTTGTGTTCATTTACTTCTAGTATTCGATACTCTTTGGGATTTAATTCTTATCATGATGATTGAATTTTTAGTTTTTAAACTTGGTATTGGATTATTTGAACGGTTAAACTCTTGTGTGTTAATTGCCATCCTCAATAATTTTTGGATTCTAAATCTGTTAATTATTAAACAGGTTTTCATATCTGGATTTTTATAAAATGGAAATAAGGTTTAAAATTGTTTTGACACTTAGTTTAATTATTTAGGGTGTTTAAATTGGAAATTTTATTTTGCGACAGTGTTGCTAAGAATGAGCCAACCGTTCAACTTGATTTTAATTTAATAAAGGACTGATCACCCGGTTTTTAATTAGGCGGGGTGTCACAAAATCATCGAATTAACATCGCATGGAATAATAAATGTAGTTAAATTACGCGAAAAAATATGAAGAATTTATGCCTAATCAAAGACCGCTAACATAAAACTTTGATCGTCCCAAGCAATGTAAAAGAATCATATCATAGTCTAAACACTTGGAAAATATTTTATTGGGATAAAATGTACTTTTTTCATACGAGCGATTGCATTTATCACATGCAACAAGTCGTTAAACCTCTAGGTTTCCCTAGTAGGACGAGTGGTGTCTCGTGAGGGTTTGCAGTGAATATACCCACAAAATTTGATGTTCGACTCAAGTAAAAATCAAAATATTTAGAAAGTGTACATTTTAAACTCTCTATAAATAATCACCATGAATTCATATTCGAGAGTCTCAATTTGTAGTGTGTGTGTGTAGCTTTTCAAGAATAAAATCAATAACTTCCATCGATTGATCATTACGTTACTTTTCAAAATTTTATTTTGATTCAATTCTCACGGGATAATCTCACAAACGAATCACTCGAAATGTGGCTAGTTCTCTCGGTATGCGTAATTTAAAGAGTAAATATAGTGAAACATGAATTCATGCATACAAATAAAAGGACAGAATATTTGAGGTGAATAGATCTCAGCATCGGATTACGGTTATTGGAAGATGGGAAACGTCGCCTCTTATTCACACTAATTAATCTCTCTTGTTATCTTTTATCGCCTTAGCTCTCCGTGCAGTAATTAACGTTGTTATTTGGACTTAATTAAGACTTTCTCGGGTTGTTAGGTGCATTGGGAAAAATGGGAATGGTTGGGAAATTTGAAGTTGGAAATTTTTTGCTTACGATGTCCTTTGGCACTTTTTCGATCTTTTCCACATTTTTCGTGATTTTCTTTTTTTTTTTCCTTGCTACTCTTCTTTGAGCATTTTTTCTATTTTTCATACCCCTTTTATTGCACTATATGGACTTTGGATGAATTTTTCGATTTTCACAAATCCGAGCTAAATGGGCTTTTCGAGGTATCAAACGAATTGGGAAATTTATTTGGCTCACTTGGGTTTGCAAAAGGGATAATTTTTCACAACTTTTTATTGCTCATAATTTTAGATAACAGACGATGGCCTAACGCCATTTATCTGAATTTCGAATTATTTTACCATATGCGTCTTAAGATTTATCTAGTTTAGAAATATTTTAACGCGTGTTCAAGACAACATCTCACTCGTTTCTTGTAACCAATCAAAATAAATGAATAGATATCTTCAACGACTTATTGTAGGAAAACTTGAATTTTGAGTTGATTCTCGTGTTGATTTAATTACTCAGAAATAATGATAGGCTCAAAATCTCACCGGGTTAATTAATCTCCACACTTATTCCTAAAGTCGTCAATTTTTGCTTAATTTTTATTTTTGGTCAATTTCGGCTTAGTGCTCTTGGTTTTTATAATTTGAGACTTCAAACAAAATTTATTGATATTTTTGAAGATTTGAAATTCCAAACTTTATTTATTTTGAATGAAAATATTTTTGGTCTTTTTTTGAATTTTGTTTTGGATTTTTTTTTAATTTTCTTATTTGTTAAATTTTGTTGGCATTTTGAAATTTGTGAAACTTTAAAACGCACATATACCCACCAACTTAGACTTTTCAATGTCCTTATGCAAGAAAGACTAAAATCTAAAAAGAAATGCATAAAAAGGAGAACAAATGAAAAAAATGCAGATTTTTTTTATTTTGCTTTAATTTATTATAATGCGATAAAGGATAAATTACTTACATCTTTAGTAAGATAAAAAAGTAAATCATAAAAGAACTACATAATGAAGGGGACACCAAAAACATCACAACACAAGAGCTAACGTGAGGGGCTGGGTGTGTCGGGATCACAGATGAAAGGGGAAATATATGGAGAAATGAGAAATGGTGGGACAAAGACAAGGGGAAAAGAATTTGGAACCCATAAGTCTGAACCGTTTCGGCCCTGTAAGCTTAACAGAGCGAACCGATTCACATAAACAGTACATAAAATATAAATTTGTACTCTCTCTCTCATCAACTAAGTGTTGGAACTCCTTCTATTCAATTCTCGAAACATGACCAAGGCTCTCGTACCCATTTTTTCTACCTCGGGACACCTCAAAATCTCACCACGACTCGACGTATGCTCCCTCGTGTTGTGCATTGGTGCTCCTAACCTTTCTAAAATCGTGACTCACGGACTTGTAACTATCCTTACCTATAATGACTCACTATAATACAACAAGAACCACACCATACGCGTCGGGGGTAAGACGACCTCTCTCTTTCTCCTCGAAACTCACCCGACTCCGTGAACAGGGTATGATTCTCTTGTCTTCTCCATATTCCTTACATTATAAACCAATAATCAAAACAAGTGGGGATCATCCCTATAGTACGAGGGACATCTCGAGGCTCATGACGAATTATATGAATGAGATCATCATGGTGTCCAATCGAATCGTAACATACCTATTTTGACTTTGAGAGAGTGTCTCGGTGAAAATTGGAAGGACATGATAAACCTAAATTCCCCTTTCACTCGAGATTGCTTGGATCGGGTTCTAACTCAAACGAAACACTAGTTCTCTCCTCGATCACATTCGAGAACTCAAGTGGCATGGGCGGATGGTCACAAATAATGAATGCGCATATCCGATCTTTCCAATCATTCTCCTCTAAGTGACAAAAAGATTCCAATAACGATTGGACTTCGACATTGAGATTTTCATCCACTAGCCCGAATTATTTCTCAAAGTCCTCTAGTCTCATATCCCCTAAGTCTCTCTCTTGCTCGATCTACGAATACTCTCTTTTACTTTCATCAAACCTCCCTCTCCCACTTACATGTATGTGCTCGCTTTTGGTCTTAATAAGCATGATTGAACACGTATCCTCTAGCTCTCGCTCAATGACAAAATTATCACTCTCACTTAATGCAACAAGACATACCCCTAATGTCTCTCTTGTGTGATTTCTCTTAATGTGCTCGTGTACTGTCTCTTCCATAAGATTCGTCTTTGATAATTCGCCATCATCACCCTCGTGCTTGGTGATGTTAAAGGTATTTTTTTTAAGAGTCATGTTCCCGAATGTGAGTTGCATTTGCCCATTACGTGTATTAATCAATGCATTAGTTGTAGCTAAGAATGGGTGGCCAAGGATCATAGAAACATGATTACTCGGGAAAGCGGAGGGTTCTTTGTCCCAAATAATAATATCTATTGGGAAGTAAAAAGTGTTAACTTAGACCATCACGTCCTCAATGGTCCCATAAGGTATCTTCACGGAACGATCGGCGTGTTGGAGAGTCATCTCTGTGGTCTTAAGGTCCCATATAACTAATTGCTTATAAGTGGAGTAGGGGAGAATGTTAACACTCGCCCCTAAATCTATTAATAATCTCTCAATTTGATTCTTCCCCATTATGCACGAAATGGTTGGTGCACCTCAATCTTTATATTTTGGTGGAAGATTTCTTGATAATACTGAACTGACGTTCTGTGCTAAAAACACATTTTTCTTTACCTTTAGCCTTCGTTTCACCGTGATCAAGTCCTTAAGAAACTTAACATACACAAGAATCTGCTTTATGATTTCAAGGAAGGGTAAATTAATCTCTACTTGCTTAAGAACATCTAGAACATCATCACGGGTAGTATAATTGGAGTTGGATACTAACCGTTGAGGGTATGGAGCAGCAATGGGAGGCTAAGTAATCATTGTAACGCTCTCGACATCTATCAAAAATCTCATTTTCATTTTATCTAAATGTTTGAATTTGATCCTTAATGGAGTTGGTTCGATGTGCGGGAAATAATTTTTGGAGAAACTTCGCTTGCATATCCCTTCACGTTCTAATCGAGTGCGGTGCCAGTGACCATAGTCATGTCTTAGCCTTATCCTTCAGGGAAAAGGGAAAAAGATTGAGGTGCACAACATCTTAAGTGCAAACTTGGTCAATGAAAGTCTCGCGCGCCTCATCGAACTCTCTAATGTGGAGGTACGACTTTTTCGACTCCATATCATGGAATGTTGGGAGGATATGGATCATCCCATTTTTAAAATGAAATTGCCTCGCACTATTCATGAGTATAATGTATCCCAGAGTGACGATTCTCGGGAAATGAGAGGTCTCTTATAAAGCGAAAAGGCAACTCACCCTCACCCGTACCATAAATAACATTTTCTAACATCGCGCTCTTTCTCAATGACTCAATATCCTCATTTGACGCCTTAGACGTGTGAGGCGGTGTAGAACGTGCAACCCAAAAATTTATAGCGTTTGGGGTACGTGGCTTATCGGAGCTAAGCTCTGTCTTATAATTCTCGTGCACTTTGGGAATGATAGGATTAGGATGAGTGCTTTGCATTTAAGGGCGGAGAGAGTATTTTTGGATATTTTTAAAATAATTTTCTGATTCTTTTGGATTTTGGATTTTGGATGTTATGATTTTTTTTTTTTTTTTGTAAGAATTATAGTCAAATTTTACATTAATTCGACCTAACCTAAATGTCTACATAGTTCTTGGTAATGACACGACTTTAAATGTGTCTCTAGTGCGTACTAATTTTGGTTCAAGTGTAAACCGATCGCGTAAGCAGTAATCCGAGCAAATCGGGTATTGAACTCGGGGAATAGGACGAAGAACGTGACGACGAGTAGGAAAGACGAATAACCTCACGATTGACTCTGAGAAAGAAATTAAAGGATGATTGTTTTTGGAAAAATCCTATCAACTAATGCAAATGGATTACTATTATGAACTAACTATGCATGCAATAATAACTATTTGATTTTAAATCTATGTGAGAAAAGTAGAGTTACAATACACTCCCCCAAACCATCGGTAGTTACTTAGGACATAAAACCTTCGAGCACTCAATTCATAATTAAAAGAAACATTAAATACTTTATAAGCATTCGACGTATGCAGATTTTACTCCTCACAATATCAAATCAAAATCATATTTAATGGGAATGATAAATTATGGGAACTTGTTTTATATTCTTAAACATTCCGGTTATCTGGGAAAAACGGAATTAAAAGACCTAGAATGTTTGCTTCAATGAGATTTCAAACCTTTGAATTAATAATTAGATTTTATCCACTTTTAAGTCCATCCGTAATACCTAGGTTGGGTTCATGTACCCCAAACCTCTAAGAACTTAGCCGAACATGGTGTAATTACAATTTAGTATGTTTTCTACGTTGCACGAATTCATTATTACGTAAATATTGCAACTAAACATACATAAACATGTTCCAGCAAGAAGGTAAGGAAGAATGATTTAAAAATAAGACAAATCTTGAAAGCAATGGAAGGGAATACTTATAATGATGAACATCACATGAAATAATGAAGAAATTGATGGATCGAATCCACAAGGAACGATATTTGGTATTAAATTGGTTTAACACTTATGAAAGGGAAAAGCGTAAAAGATGATAGGTTTGAGAAGGTTCTAAAGACTAATGCCATTTGATTAAATACTATGAATAAGATGAGATTGGAATACACTCCCCCGAACATTAAGTAATTTTGTTGGATACAAAATTTTCAAAAATTGTATTTATAATTAGAAGAAAAATTAAAATTTTCAAAGTACTAAACATATGTAAATTTTTCTTCGCACAATGTCTTGTCGATAAATAATTTAACATGAATGGCATGATTTTCGGCACGTGTATTACACCCTCAAACACTCCGGTTACTTAGGGAAAACGAAGTTAAGAGACCTATTATACTTGTTTCGACAAAATATCAACCCTACGAATTATATATACAGTTTCATCCAATTTTATCTCCAACCTATTAACCTAGGTTGGGTTCATGGACCTCAACCCTCTAATAACTTTGTCGAACATGGTGTAGTTACAATTTAGCATGGTTATTACGTTATATGAATTCATTATTATGTCAATATTGCAACTAAACATATATAAACGAGTTCCAGCAAGAAAGTAAGGAATAAAATCTATAAATAAGACAAATCTCAAAAGCAATGGAGGAGAATACTTGTATTGAAGAACACCACATGAAATAATGAAGAGATTGATGATTTTCTTGATAAATCTTGCTTCTAAGGTTTCCTTGTCATCGAGAGCTCTCAAACTAGGTTAAAACTTGACTAACTAAATCCTATAATAATGATTTAATAAAGCGCCACATTTTTTACAAGTGTTTTAACCAAACAAAACTCTCAAAACAAAGTGGGTAAACTTGTATTTTTGTGCATCAGACATCCAAACCGATTCTGTTTCAAAACCAAACCGATTTTGCTTTCCATTGTGGCCAAGGCATTGTGCAAATCGGTTCCCCTCTGGAACCAAACTGGTTCTACTATCAGAATTACTTAGCTTTGCCTTTTTTATTCTTCTAATCTTCTTGTGCTCATATCTTTTCAACCGTGGATCGGATTTGGTTGTCTTTTATTTCTATGTGCTCGTGAACTCGATGTCTTCGAATTCTCTTTAGGTTCCATATTAAAATTCTGGCTGTATAATTACATTGCTACCCTTGACTTTCCTTATGTTCTTTTCGGTTCTTATTTCGGTTTCTCTTTTGCTTTCACGTGCATAAAATACCTGTAAAATATAAGAGAAATACACAAAACACAATGTACTCACAGGAAGGGGAGAGTAACGGTAATATGAGATAAAATCATCATATTAACATCGCACGGTATAATAAATGTAGTTAAATTACGGGGATAAACACGAAGAATTTATGCTTAAATCACTAAATACGGCATTACCTTACCGCCAAATAATTTTTGTCTTGAATTTTACCAATACTTCGATGTGGTCTCTGCTCAATTGGTTCTAAATACTTGAAGAGTAGTCAATGAAGTTAACTGCTTTAATGAGATACATAGGACCCACATAGGAATAACTGAACTCGTGTATTTCTATAGCTGAGGAACCACTGGTGACAACATTTATTACTTCAAAACCAGATTTTCCAATAGAGCTCTGATTATGAATTTACATAACTCCGATAAGAATTATTGGGAGTATGGGATTGTAGTTAAAAACTAGCAGTACTCTCCTGTTCATGAGGGTACAAGATACACTACCCTCAGGGAGGGCGAGGTGTATGTCAGCACTTGAATTACTTCATATACTTTATGTGTATTTGCTTTTCCTTTATTGATTTGTTGATCCTTATTTTCATGTTTGTTTTTTACAGAAAGAAGGACTTCCTTCCTGATTCTGAAGTTAATTTTTCTAACTTGAAATTCATCTGATATGTCCAACAAATAATAGTGGAAGGCCATCCTCGCTTAACTTCTATTTTGCTTGAATATCAAAGCTCTATCACCTATTTTGTAGCTCGACCTACATAAGATATCCCAGTAGCCCTCATAGATTTGGAAGAGTTTACCTCCTCCTTATTTGTTGTTGCTTCCGAGTTCCCTTTATAATAAGAGAAAGATACTGCTTTTGGAGGAACCTTTTCTTCTTTTGAGTTCCTAAATTTATCTACTGTTCCAGCCACCATTTCCTCTCCAGACAATATGGTTAAAAGGAAGATCCTAAATGAGATTGATGGAGCTTTGTCCCCTATTAAGAAGAAGAAGGATGTTAGTGAAGGTGGTTCCACACGCCTAGTGGTAGTGACGACTTGGGAGATGAAGATCATGGAGCCTTAGTACAAGAGGTTGAGAAAAGACCCACTCCTCTACTGATGTTGCTTCTGTGACAGTCAAACCAGGTTTAGCTGAGGGTTTGATCGGTTGTAGAGTTCTACATGCTGACAAGTCTGCATCTGCCCCTTTGTCTTGGGAAATATTATGGGATAGGGTCCATCATAAATTGTCTTTGGTTTTCTTGATACAACCTAATTTTTTGGCCGATATACGTTACCTTTATACTTTACTGATTAATCTCAATCTTTAAAATTTGCAGTTCTTGGTAGACTATGACCAAATTCTGATGAGGGATGACTAGCTCAGGGAGTCATCAGTTAATGTTGAAGCTTATTTCAAAGGCTCGAGGGACTCCTTCGATGCCAGTAAAAAGTCATATGTGAAAGATTAGAAAAAGTATCAAGGCTTGTTGAACAACACCGAGCAGGGCAAGAAGGATGCCGGGAAAGCTGCTGTAGATGAATTTAAGGTCATTACTGAGGTGGAGGGTAGATACCAGGGATTGAAAGCCACTGTAAAGAAAGAGAAAGAGGATGCATATACCCGTGGTTGGGATAAGTCTTTTGCCACTGTTGCCCTGCAAATTGACTACTTGAAGAAGACATGTTTTAAGGAAAGTTAGGACTCTATATTCAAACAGGTAGGCACTGCTGCCGACTCAGACCTCTTTTAGCAGTTTAACCTCAGTACCTTTCCTATTATTGATGAGGAAATGGAGTGTGAGGAGGGTAATGGTGAGTCTTCTATGGTACCTGAGACTTCAGTGGTGGCTACTCAGTCAATAGGAGATGTGTCCCGAGATAAAGAGAAGGTGTAAACAACTTGGGATTGTTTTGCATTTTAATTATTTTGCTTTGTAATGTTTGGTTTCCTTGTAACCCGGAATAATTATCCTAATGATATACCATTCCACATAAGGTATGGAAGCCGGTGAATAACGTGAGGAACCACCTTTTGACTAAAGTTTTGTTGAAAACCTTGTAGATATAGTCTTATCCTGGTCACACTAATTCTATAATCATAGATAAGTGTAAATAAAAATTAAGCAATGTAAACGAGACAACAAAGTTTTTAACATGGTTCAGCTAAGTAAAAAGCCTAAATCTACAATTATGGCATCGTAGTTGAGGGGTGGTTACATAAAGCTTAGCGTAATCTTGCTTGTGCCAACTTTTTTATCCCTTGAGCTAAAGGAGATAGTGTATTTATAGTGGTTCAGAACCCAATTGATGGAATAACTTTAAATATTCAAGAATTTACACCCATATATAATAAATGAGGCTATTGATCTTCAAACTCATGTGTGGAATGGATGTTGGTAGCCCCCACCTGCATGACCTTTCCTTTGCTCGATGGTTCACCTTCGTGGTTGTGGTTGGCCGACCAAGTGTATATGAAGTTTTAAAGTGGATATGTACGAGGATAGGTGTTCCTATCTCATTGGTCCACGTGGATGACTAATTTAACCCACAATAAAAGCCCATAATGTTCCATGCTTGTTTATTTAATGGAAGGATGGAGTATTTACTCTAAAAAGTTACTCGATGCCCAAACAAGGTATAGGTTAGTTGCCATCCTTCGAGACTTGTAATTTTTCCACCGGTATGCCAGTGCAGGGGAATTATTGTAAATAATTTGAAAAATAACGAACTTCCAAAGGGTACACTGATCCTTCTGTTCTTTTGGGAAACATAGAGCTGCCAAGAGTTCAATCGTTGGTTCAGTTAATCATTACCCTTCTCAAGCTTCGAGATGAATCTGCAATATTTGTAAAAGGAATGAGTCTTCCCCAATTTCTCTTTACCTCAAACCTTCGAACTTAAACATTTTCTTACCGCCTTCAAGCTTTCTTTGCCGTTATTGACAGTCTTTTGTTGTTTTTATAGAAATTTGTAAAACTTTTTTCTATTCAATTATTTTGCTTTGTTATTTGCACAAAAAATGGTGTATATTATTGATGATGGCTATTTTAAGAGTTTAGAGAAAGAAGAAAAATCCCCAGTTGGGTATCTGTGGAGATAGTGGATGGACCCTTAGATGTCCTGTCTTTAGATGAGGGTCATTGGATTCCCACACTATTTATAGCAGAATGCGGAATAAATTCCCCTCCCAAATAACTATTTCTTGAGTTTTGCCAATACTTTGATGCTAGGGTAGCCCCAAACACTTGGCGACTGGTGATTGGGGTTAATTGCTTAAGTGAACTCCATAGTTCCCACGTAAGGATCACTGGATTAACATACTGTTAACCACAAGAGACGACACATATTATTCAAAGACTAAACAAGCTAATAGGGCTTGAGTAGTCAACTTGACTGATTCCAATAAAGGCTATTGGGATTATAAAGTTGTTGTCAATAATTGGCAACATGTCCCCCTTTCTAAGGGTGTTGAATATACTGGTCCCAAATGCCTCTAGGAAGGGAGTGCAATAGGTTGGCCATAATTTTGACCTATTTTTTATGCTTGCTAATTATTTGATAATATGCGTACTAATAATTTTTACTTATTTTTTTCTATAGAGGAAGGTAAAAAGAAGTGCCCTCGTGATTCAGAGGTCAATTTTAAAGAATTTATTTTTTTAGTCGATTAATTAAAGGCCAGAAGAAGATCATCCTAGGTCAATATCCGTTCTGTTGGAGTACAGAAGTTCAATTACTTCTTTTATTGCCCGACCTACATAAGACATACCCCAAGACTCCATTAACCTCGAAGATGAAGAACTCGTTTTAACCTCCTCAGTTATAGTTTCTGAATCCCTTGGGGTAGAGAGAGAGAGTTTGCAATTGAAGGAACATCATTAGGCCTATAAATTGACTCGGGCGGGCCAAAAGCCCCACCATTTGTCCCGCTATTTTTGGATAGAGCTTTATTTGTGTTTGAGACGAGCCAAGCTTAAGCCGAAATTTTAAACCCGAATGAATTTCGGCCCAAGCTTGAGTCAAACCTTGCGAAGCCCAAATTGGTTTTGAATCCCGAACTTTGAATCTAAATAAATAAATAATTGTATATAATATAAAATATTATGTTAACATTGTTCAACTAGGTTTCACTGTTTTATTTAATTCACAACTTTTTTTAAAAAAAAGTTTCATTTGCCATAATCCATTAGATTACAAGTGATTTTCAATTTTGTGATTTTATTGTTAATATCATTGCGGGCATTTGTTTAATAATTGTTTAAATCATAATAGGCCTTTGTTATTGATCAAATAATATTATATGTATGAATAATTGACCTTTGTGGGTTTTCACTCTTATTTCCCCTTTAAATTTAATATATTTCATAATTATTTGTTTTATTTAATGAAATATCAATTAGATTTTAGTGTGTACATTTTCTTCATGATGGAAATACAAGGAAAAAATAAAAAATTTAAAATTTTTTAACAAAAAAATTGAAATTGGGCCCGAAGCCCATAATATTTATAAGTTGAGTTCGGGCTTCATTGGAAAAAAATAGTTTCGACCGAGCTGGGTCTTGAATGTGGCTAACATAATTCGAATCGGCCTTGAGAAACCCCAAGTCCGGCTCACTCATCCCAATTTACAGTCCTAAATGTCATCCTTATTCGACTCTTTTGACAATACCACCATCCCCACTACATCTATTGAGGACATGGAAAAGAGAAGGATTTCCAACTTAATGTTAGGACTACCATCTCCCCCACCCAAGAAATCCACCGCTGGTGAAATAAAGGCTAGCAACGGCCACTAGTGAAGAATTGGGGACAGCTGAACCTCAATTCAAGAGATTAAAGATAAGTCCTCCTCCTCAACAGGAGTTGGTATATAAACCCCAAGCTGACCAGGCTACTATTAAATCTTCTTATGTGGCAGTGAACCCTAGTTTGGCCAGGGGTTTAATTCACTAAAGAGTTCTACCTGCTGATAGGTCGGTAGCAGCTCCTCTGTCCAGGGCCCGATTATTAGAAAGGGCTAATAAAAATCTTGCTTTGGTAACCATATATTTGCCTTTATTACCTTCTATTTTCCTTACTTATAAATGATACTTACCTTGTTATTGTATTGTTTTGCAGTTTTTAGTCGATTATGACCAGTTGTTAATAAGGGATGGCAGGTTGAGGTCATTCCCAGCTGATGTGGATGAAGACTTCAAAGTATTAAATAAATCTATTGCCGCCACAAGGGAGGACCATGAGAAGGACAAAAAGAAGTGGTAGGATAAATTGAGTCAGGTCGAAGAAAAAGTGAAGAATTCTGAGCAAACGTCTACCAACTCGGATGTGATAGTTGCTGCTGAAAAGAGGAAGTTTTTCAAGATGAAGGCTCGGAATAAGAAGGATAAGGAGGATGCCTTCAATAGGGGATGGGACAAGGCATTCACTGCTGCTATTGTGCAGATTGAGTATATGAAGAAGGTGTCCTTTAAGGATGGCTGGACGCATGCCTTGAAGGATGACGGCACCAATACTGACAGAGACTTATTCCTAAGGCACGACCCTGACACTCCTCCTAACATAAAAAGGAGGTGGATGATACAGAGGGGACAAGGGAGTCCTCACTATTGCCTGTTGTTAAAGCTAAAATCATTATTCCAAATTTGTAGTAAAGGACAAAGAGAAGGTGTAATTCTCTTAAAGCTGACTTTGACACCCCGCCTAATTAATCCCGGGTGATCAGTCCTAAATCAATTTAGAAAAGGTTTCTCAGTTGGTCCATTCTTAGCATCACTGTCGTCTTTTTAAATTACTAACCACCTAAATGAGAAAAGTAGACTGGTGCCAATTTTTACCTTTCAATTAATTAAATTAAAACTCATGCGGAACATACAACAATACACAATCACAGTTAATTAAAATAACCATCCACAAATAAAACACCTAACCGAAGAAACCATCGGTCCAAATATCCAATACAAGTAAATATCAGAAAAAATATCTCAACAAGTCTACTACTGAAAAATGAACTGTGAGCGACAAGCTCAGATAACTACTAGAGAGTCTCTACAAGAATGGAAGAAGGAGGCGTCTATCAAAACCCCGCAACATCCACATGTGCTGCAGCAAAGGATACCTGGAATAGAGTAAAGCTTGGCGCCCTTGTGGTTGAACACCTAAAAGGTTTTTAAAATTTTTATAGCAAGGGTTAGTACCCAAAAATATTTGAAAATATTTAACAAATGATTAACTTGCAGTAATAAATAAATATACATGCTCTTCATATTTTAGTTAGTGCCGCACTCTCTTGAGGACTTCCTCACCCCTCCTCTAATGTGCACTACTAACGCTTCCATTTAATTTACTAGGTCCCACGCTCCTGACCCAAATGCTTATTTTAACCCTTGAATGTTACCTACTCTAACCGAGTATGCCTTAATTCATGATTTTTAAGTTATTATAAACGTCAAACTTAATTGAATCATTACTCCTTTTAATTTCATATAACATTCACACCTGTCATGCACATAATACATTTTTCACTATGTATTAATTATCCCATATATAATTATTTACCTAATTATATATTTAATTGTATTACAGTATTCACAAACATACTGAAATAAGATTTAATACAAACTCTCGACCGAGTAAGAATACTCACAAAATATAAATTTTCCCAAGTGCTATCCCACTAGGTATATTCACGTAACCTAGTTATCCAAGTTAGATTCGCTCCCTAACTTAGTTTAACATACGAATTGGAGGCGGTCATATTCCTTCCCTGAAAGTGAGATGCTCCTCACCCATATAACGGACGCTATGACCTGGAATTATACTCGCCCTACTCCTCAAGCTAGGGGATTCATCCACTACGCGCAACCTCCCCCTATAGCACTAGAGTACATACTAATAATATTCAATCACTGATATTAATGCACACACACTATATATATATACTGTCACATCCCGTACATATATATAAATATAAAATGTCCCGGCTACACCATGTACACAATCCGTAACACAAGCCTATTTAATTTATTAAGAGTTTATGGTCCAACCCTAATTATTAATTAATTTGCACATTAATTAATTTAGTCACCTTTGGTGTCGCCCCCACCATAAATTTGGACTTACTCTCCTAGCCCGAAATAACCTCACTCGAGTCTAAATTCCCGACTCTCGAATTTATAATCATGATGTGTCACCCAAAAACTCCCTCAAATCCTAATTAACTTTACTCACAATTAATTAGATTTAAACTCATGTATTAATTTCTCAATAATTAATTACATAAATATTATTATGTAAATTCCCTCATATATACATAACTGGGCGAATCTGCCAAATTCTGCTGACCTTCGATCGATCGACCCCAAACCTTCGATCGATCGATCGAGCATGTCTTCGTCTTCTTCGCGAAGACAAAATCAGCCATGGACGAAATTTCTCAAACCCTAGTTTCTTCTACCAGTAACCTCAAGCCCCTCTTAACCTCAATACATGTTAGAAAACTTATTAGGAACCTCCAGGATGTCCACCAACATTATTAATTCGTCCATTAACTACAATTTCTAAATTTGGGGAAAAATTCATCTTTAACCCTTAACCCATTTACACCCCAAATTCCATCATCAAATCCGTTTATAATTGTCCGGATATCATCCTACCAGATATGTATCAACTTATAAATATCAGATTTTACATGAATCCTTACTCAAATTCGTAATCAGATTATTATTTTCAAAATCCCATGTTTATGCCATGAACACCCAAAACGAATTTTAATCAATCACATCACATGAATATGAATTGAAAAACAGATTCAATACTATTGCAAGTTATCCACTAGCCTTAGGTTTCGTAGTGTCTGATTCGGAGATGAATTCCAAGGTTGAAGATGATCCTTGTTGGCTCTCTAGTGATCCCAAAATTGCTTTTAACTGCTATTAGGGTTCCTTAATACACTTAGCCTATTTCTAAAACTCTATCAGCCGTTTTCTTATTCCTTCTAATTCCTTAATTTACCTAAATCCCGTTTTTTGCCTAATGGGCCAAGCCCAAGTGACCCAAATGCCCCCGTGTGGGCCCGACTATATCTAAAAACGCCCCGTGACCCGTTTACTACCCCCGGATACACTTTTTCGACTATCTCGGCCCATCCGGACTCAACCGTACACTCAGAATTGGCATCCGAATTAATTTATAAAAATGTTTATCCCCTCACCCCTTTAGTCTATACCGACTAGGTATATTAATTTATAAGTGCATACCCTGTCATTAATACTCGAAATGACTTAAATAAATAATTACTATTCACTTAGTAAATAACTTCCCGTAAATATTAACCATTTACTCCTCGATCAATATTTAAATAAAATTTCCCTAATTAATTCAATTAAATTACGACTCACAAGTAATTTTCAATTCCCGAATTAATTAAATATTTAATGCATGAAAATGCGGGGTGTTACATACTCCCCCCGTTACAAAGGAATTTCGTCCTCGAAATTAGGTCATACCTGTGATAAAAAGCTCTGGATATTTCTCCCGCATATCCTCCTCCCGCTCCCAGGTAGACTCATCAATGTTGTGGTGACCCCACTATACTCTAACTAATGGAACAACTTTGGATCGTAATTTCCGCTCGCTACGGTCTATGATATCCAACGGCCTCTCCTCATATGAGATGTCTGGTTGTAGATCAATTTCTTCAAGTGGGATGTGCCAGAAGGCCCTCTCACTCCTGCGATATTTCTTCAGCGATGCTACATGGAACACGTCGTGTATCCGCTGAAGATGCTCCGGTAATCCCAGCCTGTAGGCTACAGGCCCCACCCTCTCGATAATAGGGAAAGGTCCCACGTACCTCGGTGCTAGTTTACCCTTCTTGCCGAACCTCATCACCCCTTTCATGGGGGACACCCTGACCAATACCTGATCCCCAACCTCTAACTCCACGTGTCTACGTGAGGCATCAGCGTAACTTTTCTGCCTATCCTGAGCTATCCGAATCCTCCCTCGGATCAGCTCTATATTGGAAGATGTCTCCTGAACAATCTCTGTCCCCAACAGTTTGTTGTCCCCCACCTCTAACCAACAAGCGGGTGAACGACAAGGTCTCCCGTATAATGCCTCAAATGGTGCCATGCCGATCGTGAATTGGTAGGAGTTATTATACGCAAACTCTACCAGAGGAAGATATTTCTCCCAACCTCCCCCAAAGTCTAGTATACACATTCTGAGCATATCTTCCAACACATGATTGACTCTCTCGGTCTGCCCGTCAGTCTGTGGGTGATAGGCTGTACTCAAACGTAGCTCCGTGCCCATGGCCTCCTGAAAACTCTGCCAAAAATGGGCCACAAAGATTTTGTCCCTATCCGACACAATATTAATCGGTACCCCGTGCAGTTTAACAATCTTCGCTATGAATAGCTGTGCATAACGCATCATCTCAAAGTCTGTGCGAACCGGTAGGAAGTGGGCCACCTTGGTCAACCGATCCACAATAACCCATATGGAATCGTGACCCTTCTGTGATGTCGGTAATCATGTAATGAAGTCCATAGAGATGCTCTCCCACTTCCACGCAAGAATTTCAAATGGCTGTATCATCCCTGATGGTCAACTTTCACAAGCTGACACGTGGCACATTTCAAAACAAATTCTGCTATGCCCCGTTTCATCCCTACCCACCAATACTGCCTCCTCACATCTTGATACATTTTATCCCCACCAGGATGTACCGTGAATTTCGACCCATGAGACTCCGTCATAACCGCGTGCCTCAACTCCACATCCTCTGGCACAATCAACCTCCCATTATGGCGTAAGCCTCCCTCCGAGCTGATCGAGTACCCCTCTGCTCCCTCAGCTAGCAACTGGCTCACCCTATCCTGGCAGGTTTGATCCTCTGCCTGAGCCCCCACAACCCGCATAATGATCTCGGGTGTGATGGATAATGCTGACATGCAAGCCCTGGCTACATCATCCTCGTATCGAAGTTCTCTCCACTTCGCTTTCCAAACTTCTGATATTTCCCCAGTCGGTCTCCGACTCAATGCATCTGCCACCACATTAGCCTTACCAGGATGATACTGAATATCAAACTGATAGTCTTTCACGAATTCTAGCCATCGCCTCTGTCTCATATTCAAATCCTTCTGAGTGAAGAGATACTGAAGTGATTTATGATCCGTGAATAGCGTGAACTGCTCCCCCAGGAGATAATGTCTCCATATCCTCAAAGCAAAAACGACTGCTGCTAACTCCAGGTCGTGAGTGGGGTAATTCTTCTCGTGGGGCTTTAGCTTCCTGGACGCATAAGCTATATCCCTTTCCTCCTGCTGAAGCACACCCCCAAGTCCCTGTAAGGATGCGTCAGTGTAAACCCGATACTCTAATCCTCCTTTCGGCAATGCAAGAACGGGTGCAAATGTCAACTTGCCCTTTAACTCGTCGAAGGCTAATTGACAGTGATCATCCAAAGTGAAAGGTACCCCTTTCCGGGTAAGATTCGTCGAAGGGCCCGTAATATTTGAGAATCCTTTGATGAACCGTCTGTAATAACTGGCCAACCCCAGAAAACTGCACACTTTCGTCGGTGTTGTGGGCTGTCCCCACTCCCTCACCGCCGATACTTTACTTGGATCCACCGCAATACCCCAGTCTGACACCATGTGGCCAAGGAACTGGACCTCCCGTAGCCAAAATCCACACTTATCGAATTTGGCATAGAGTTGGTGATCCCGTAATGTCTGTAACACTATGTGTAGGTGCTCTGTGTGCTCCTCCTCGGTATGCGAGTAGATCAGGATGTCATCAATGAACACGATAACAAACTGATCGAGAAACTCCCTGAATACTCTATTCATGAGGTCCATGAACACTGCTGGTGCATTGGTGAGTCTGAATGGCATCACCCTAAACTCATAAGATCCATACCGCGATCGGAAAGCGGTCTTCGGAACATCTTCCTCTCGGATGCGTAGTTGATGATATCCTGACCTTAAGTTGACCTTAGAGAAATAAGACGCCCCTCTCAACTGGTCAAATAGGTCGTCAATCCTAGGCCACGAATAATTATTCCGTATCGTGGCCTTATTCAGCTCTCTATAGTCCACGCATAACCGTAGTGAGCCATCTCGCTTTTTCACAAATAACACCGGTGCACCTCACGGTGACGTACTCCGTCTTATGAAACCCTGACCTAGAAGCTGCTGAATCTTCTCCCTCAGCTCACGCATCTCTGAAGGGTCCATACGGTATGGGGCCCGAGCAATCGGCCTCGTCCCCAATGCTAAATCGATTAGAAACTCGATTTCCCTGCTAGGTGGCAACCCTGGTATCTCTTGAAACACATCCTCAAAGTCTCTCACCACTGGGATTGAATCCAACGGAATAGCCACCTCCTGTGAGGTCTCCTCCTCAATGTAATACAAGTGTGTGCGTGACCCTCCCTCGGGTAGTGGCATTGCTATTAAGAACATCTCCTGCCCTGGAATGGAGAACACGATAGTCCTTTCGTAGCAATCCACCGTCGACCGATAACCTTTCAACCAATCCATACCCAAAATGACATCGTACCCCTCCATATCTAACACTAGTAGGTCCGCTGCTAAACTATGTCTCCCAATCAAAATGTCCACACCCCGACAAATCGATTGAATCGTGGCCCCGCTGCCAACTGGCGACTCTACACACATCCGAAGACCTCCCGCGGTCTCTAGTAGTCCGGCCCGTTTAGCAAAATTTAATTTAATGAATGAATGTGATGCTCCCGTATCAAATAGAATACTACCCTCATAACCATGAATGAGAAACATACCCTCAACTGCTGGCGGTGCTTGCTGTGCCGGGGGATTAGGAACGTTATACACACGTCCGTAGTGCATCTGCCCCTGCTGAGGTGGGGCGGGTGGGGCTGGTGCTGCTGGGGGTAATTGCCCCCGTTGCCCCTGTTGAGCCTCCTGCTGTTGGCCTCTGCCCCTCTGTGGGCATTCCCTCTTGAAGTGTCCTGGCTGGCCACACACAAAATTGCGTCTCTGACCATCCCCTTGTCGTTGGCCCTCTTGGCCCTGCTGGCCTCCCCCATTGTTCCCTTGGCCCTGAGGAACCTGCTGCTGCTGGTTCGGGCCCGGCTGCCCCTGCCTGAACCCCTGTCCTCCCTGTCGAAAACCACCAGGCTTAAACTTCTTAGCCTGATTCCCTTGCTGACTACCCGCCTGCTGCTGAGTACCACTTGTGTCACTACTAGTAACAGCCTCGCCCTGTTGGCTCGGCTCCCCTGTTGGCTTGCTCCCCTTCTCATGGAAGTGATGGTCCTAGCAGTGTACAAGTGCGGCATTAACGACGTCTGTATACGTCACTAACGCCGGATTCCCAATCAAGTGTTGTCTGATCCTCCAGGCTAAACCGTCCATAAACCTCGATTTCTTCCGCTCCTCATCGCTCACCTCATTTGGCACAAAGTTTGCCAAATGGGTGAACTCTTCCTCGTAGTTTGCCACTGATCGGTCTCCCTGAACTAAATCACTGAATTTCTTCCTCATCTCAGTCTCTACTGCTGGTGGAAAGTATTTGCGGTCGAACCGCACCCAAAACTCTACTATCGGCATCAAGTCTCGCTCCCCGGCGGTGGTAACTGACTCCCACCACTGTAAGGCTGCCCCATAATAGACGAAAGGTAGCAAGCATCTGCTTCTGTACCTCGGTACACTCTAGCATGCGTAGATGGCGTTGAATGTCCTTCTTCCAGTCACAAGCCTCTATCACATCTGTACTACCCCGGAACTCAGGTGGGTGACCCTTCTGAAAGGTCTCCCTAACTCTCTGCCAAGACGGTGGCCCAACTGGAGCCTGAACTGCTGGTGCCACTGGAGACGGTGCCTGGGGCTGTGGAAAGTGAGCTGCCATAGCTCTCATTGCTGTTTCGACCACCTGGGCCACTATCACTGCCACCTGAGTAGTGGAAATCAACTCGGGTGGGGGTGGTGGTAGCGGTACCTGTGGCTCCTGATGAGCCTCCCTGATTTCATCCCTAGCCACAACCCTCTCCGCTCTCAGTCTCCTCCGTGGCATCTGAAATAGATTGAATTGTATAAGTACACAATTTACACAAAAATATACACAGCAGAAATACGATCTCTCATAAGCGAAAAAAATGAATCGACAGTCCTAATAATAGGGCTCTATAACAAATGAGTGCTACACTGAAACGTAGAAAGCCGCACAAATCCTAAGGACACTAGAACCTGATGCTCTGATACCATCTATGAGACCCCGCCTAATTAATCCCGGGTGATCAGTCCTAAATCAAGTTAGAAAAGGTTTCTCAGTTGGTCCATTCTTAGCATCACTGTCGTCTTTTTAAATTACTAACCACCTAAATGAGAAAGTAGACTGGTGCCAATTTTTATCTTTCAATTAATTAAATTAAAACTCATGCGGAACATACAACAATACACAATCACAGTTAATTAAAATAACCATCCACAAATAAAACACCTAACCGAAGAAACCATCGGTCCAAATATCCAATACAAGTAAATATCAGAAAAACATCTCAACATGTCTACTACTGAAAAATGAACTGTGAGCGACAAGCTCAGATAACTATTAGAGAGTCTCTACAAGAATGGAAGAAGGAGGCGTCTATCAAAACCCCGCAACATCCACATGTGCTGCAGCAAAGGATACCTGGAATAGAGTCAAGCTTGGCTCCCTTGTGGTTGGACACCTAAAAGGTTTTTAAAAATTTTATAGCAAGGGTTAGTACCCAAAAACATTTGAAAACATTTAACAAATGATTAACTTGCAGTAATAAATAAATATGCATGCTCTTCATATTTTAGTTAGTACCGCACTCTCTTGAGGACTTCCTCACCCCTCCTCTAATGTGCACTACTAACGCTTCCATTTAATTTACTAGGTCCCACGCTCCTGACCCAAATGCTTATTTTAACCCTTGAATGTTACCTACTCTAACCGAGTATGCCTTAATTCATGATTTTTAAGTTATTATAAACGTCAAACTTAATTGAATCATTACTCCTTTTAATTTCATATAACATTCACACCTGTCATGCACATAATACATTTTTCACTATGTATTAATTATCCCATATATAATTATTTACCTAATTATATATTTAATCATATTACAGTATTCACAAACATACTGAAATAAGATTTAATACAAACTCTCAACCAAGTAAGAATACTCACAAAATATAAATTTTCCCAAGTGCTATCCCACTAGGTATATTCACGTAACCTAGTTATCCAAGTTAGATTCGCTCCCTAACTTAGTTTAACATACGAATTGGAGGCGGTCATATTCCTTCCCTGAAAGTGAGATACCCCTCACCCATATAACGGACGCTATGACCTGGAATTATACTCGCCCTACTCCTCAAGCTAGGGGATTCATCCACTTTGCGCAACCTCCCCCTATAGCACTAGAGTACATACTAATAATATTCAATCACTGATATTAATGCACACACACTATATATATATACTGTCACATCCCGTACATATATATAAATATAAAATGTCCCGGCTACACCATGTACACAATCCGTAACACAAGCCTATTTAATTTATTAAGAGTTTATGGTCCAACCCTAATTATTAATTAATTTGCACATTAATTAATTTAGTCACCTTTGGTGTCGCCCCCACCATAAATTTGGACTTACTCTCCTAGCCCGAAATAACCTCACTCGAGTCTAAATTCCCGACTCTCGAATTTATAATCATGACGTGTAATCCAAAAACTCCCTCAAATCCTAATTAACTTTACTCACAATTAATTAGATTTAAACTCATGTATTAATTTCTCAATAATTAATTACATAAATATTATTATGTAAATTCCCTCATATATATATAACTGGGCGAATCTGCCAAATTCTGCCGACCTTCGATCGATCGACCCCAAACCTTCGATCGATCGATCGAGCATGTCTTCGTCTTCTTCGCGAAGACAAAATCAGCCATGGACGGAATTTCTCAAACCCTAGTTTCTTCTACCAGTAACCTCAAGCCCCTCTTAACCTCAATACATGTTAGAAAACTTATTAGGAACCTCCAGGATGTCCACCAACATTATTAATTCGTCCATTAACTACAATTTCTAAATTTGGGGAAAAATTCATCTTTAACCCTTAACCCATTTACACCCCAAATTCCATCATCAAATCCGTTTATAATTGTCCGGATATCATCCTACCAGATAGGGGTGTGCAAAAAAACCGTTAACCCGAAGAACCGAACCAAACTGACCTTTGTGGGTTGGGTTGGTTCGGTTTTTTTTCTCCACGGGTTGGTTCTGGTTCCAAAAAATTGAGAACCGAAGTGTTCGGTTCGGTTCTCGGTTTTATACCTGAACCAAACCGAACCGAGAACCGAACCCATGGAACCGAACCAAAAAACCGAACCAAAGAACCTACTCGAGAACCGACCCATGAACCTGAACCATTAATCAGAACCATTAACCAGAACCATTAACCAACCCACGAACCAAAACCATTAATGAAAACCGCGAACCAGAACCGCGAACTAGAATCGCAAACCAGAACCAACGCAAACCAGAACCACGACCCAACCCACGAACCAGAACCACAAACCAGAACCAAGAACCAGAACCATGAACCAACCCGAACCAAATCGAGAACCGATGGTTCGGTTCCGAACCGAACCGACCAATTTTGGTTCTGGTTTTGGTTCCAAAACCATGGAACCGATCAATTTTGGTTCTGGTTCTGGTTCCGTAGTGGAACCGAACGGAACCATGTGCACCCCTACTACCAGATATGTATCAACTTATAAATATCAGATTTTACATGAATCCTTACTCAAATTCGTAAATCAGATTATTATTTTCAAAATCCCATGTTTATGCCATGAACACCCAAAACGAATTTTAATCAATCACATCACATGAATATGAATTGAAAAACAGATTCAATACTATTGCAAGTTATCCACTTGCCTTAGGTTTCGTAGTGTCTGATTCGGAGATGAATTCCAAGGTTGAAGATGATCCTTGTTGGCTCTCTAGTGATCCCAAAATTGCCTTTAAGTGCTATTAGGGTTCCCTAATACCCTTAGCCTATTTCTAAAACTCTATCAACCGTTTTCTTATTCCTTCTAATTCCTTAATTTACCTAAATCCCGTTTTTTGCCTAATGGGCCAAGCCCAAGTGACCCAAATGCCCCCGTGTGGGCCCGGCTATATCTAAAAACACCCTGTGACCCGTTTACTATCCTCGGATACACTTTTTCGACTATCGCGGCCCATCCGGACTCAACCGTACACTCAGAATTGGCATCCGAATTAATTTATAAAAATGTTTATCCCCTCACCCCTTTAGTCTATACCGACTCCCGTTTGAGATAAGTGCATACCCTGTCATTAATACTCGAAATGACTTAAATAAATAATTACTATTCACTTAGTGAATAACTTCCCGTAAATATTAACCATTTACTCCTCGATCAATATTTAAATAAAATTTCCCTAATTAATTCAATTAAATTACGACTCACAAGTAATTTTCAATTCCTGAATTAATTAAATATTTAATGCATGAAAATGCGGGGTGTTACATTGACGAATAGTTTCTTTCTTCCGTATTTATTTTTGGTTGATGATGTTTGATTTCCACTTTTTCTATTTTAGGATGTCAGGAATCATTCATTTGAAACACCTCAATATGACTATGAATGAAATCATTGTTTGGTTGACTTGTTGGTGTTATCTCTAACTGTACTTGTTCACCATTCTTGCTAGACTGTTGTTATTATACTCTTATTTTTTAGTTTAACTCCAGGAACACTACCATAATATCTGCTGAGACTGATTTGCTAAAATGTAGCCTTAGACTTTTTGGAACTGTGCATGCAAGTTTGACTGAGGCCGAGTTAGAGGTGTTGTTCGGCGTTAATGTATCAAAACAGGTTAAAAAGGCCTATCTTCATCTGTATGGTTGTGGCCAACAATGTAGCCTACTATGAAATGATTGAACAGTTGCAGGATGATCACAACCTCTCCTTGGCTATGCTTCATTCTAAATATGAAGTTAAATACAATGCACTAAGTGCTGGCTATGATTTTGATAAAATGCTCCAGGAAATTTCCTCGCCCTTCTGGAAAATGGAATTTCTGCTAAATCGAGAAGTGGAAAGTGCTCAGAAGGTGTCTAATCTACCAGATAAGGAAAATAATGCTATGAGGAATGAACTGGAAAGTTTAAAAAAGTATTTTGAAGCTAACCTAAGTGAGGGAGCATTATTTTTGAATGTGGAAAATGTCGGGCTGATGGAGAAGTTGGAGAAGTTAAAGAAAACAAATTCTGGCGAGTTATTTAAAATTAGTTGTTGCTTGACCAACATATGATGAAGAGCGGACCAAAAAGACCTTTTCCAGCCAAGCAGATTTGCTTAAAAGTAAGGATGCAACGATTAAAAAATTGACTGACAAGGTTGATAAGCTAACCTTTCATTTCAATAAGAAACCAAGGGCCGTATGGATGGATGGTTATGATGCAACTCTCGCTCATCTTGAAGGCGAATTAGAATAAACCCAACGTGAGGGTCACAAGTGGGGCTGGTTAAATGCATTGACAATCATTAAGGTTCCCGAATTCGACAACCTTTGGTATTGGCATGACCCGAGTATGCTGGATTACCCTAATCCTTCTTTTAAAATCGATGCGAGCTGGATGCCTACTGATGTTATTCCTCAAAGTTTGGTTAGAAATCACTCAGGAAATTTTGTTATACTGTATGAGGATGTTTACGTTCGCCCCCATCACTTATTGCATTGACCAAGCTCAAGTGGTCAAGACAGGCGATAGACTTGACTTCAACCATTCTTCCCCTATCTCTTAATGTTCCTCCCACTGGAATGGATAAGACTGAAGGGAAACGTCCATGGGAATGATTTTTAGTCTTTTTATTTGTAATCTTTACTTGAATAAAGGGACTTATGTTTGTAGATGTTTGTCTTTTATATATTTGAGCTTTAATAATTAGTTAAGCCTTCTGATTATCTGGTCAGCTAGGTGGCTGATTAACCCGCCTGATTATTTTTGTGTGTTATCAAGTGTGAACTTGAATTGTTAGGCCTTAGGTTCTAGTAATGCACTTAGGATTATAAAAAATGAATTGCTTTTGGATCTAAGCGTTTGCATTAGTTAGCAATGGTGACCAAATGTTTTGGGAATGCCCTGGGATGTTCCCGAAATGCCTTAAGATTTTCCTGAATTTAATTTAGTATTGTAAAACTTCTTGTTCTTGACTTTAAGTCATACATGAAATTGTAAGAACTTCTTGTTTATTACTTGTCAAAGACGAAACATGAATTTTATTAGGAACTTCTTGTTCGTGACTTGTCAAAAATGAAGTCGTACGTGAAGTTTAGTAGGAACTTCTTATTCGTGACTTGTCAAAGACAAAGTGATACATGAAGTTTTACAAAATTTTGAAGTTTTTAATGATACAATTGTCAATATTATCATCACCCATATTCCCCAAAAATTAATGAAAAGGAAGCGTAATTGATAAGAAACCACACTTTTATTAAAATGATTAGAACGAGTACATCAGATTCCCCATAAGTATGATTGGTATTCTATAGATTCTTGAATTCTTCCCCCTCAAGTGTTTCTAAGTGATAAGTTCCTGATTAGACAACTGTTGAGATACGATAAGGACCATGCCAGTTTGCTTCCAACTTATTCCATTTCTTGAGTACTTTTTATGAACATAATCTCCTACCTTTAAGTTAGTCGGCTTCACCTTTATGTTGTAAAATTGGGTTGTTCGTTATTGGTAAGCAACCAGTGTAAGTTCAACGTCCTCTCTTACTTCCTCAATCAAGTCTAAATCCAATATTCTCATGAGATCACTCTTTAGGGAATCAAATTTTAACACTTTGTGAGTGGGCATACCTACTTTGGCTTGTACCATTGCTTCAATTCTCAAAATAAGCGGGTAAGGGGTTTATCTAGTAGTTGTTCTTGGCATTGTTCTATAGGCGCAAAGAACGTTATACAACTCAATGATCCAGTTGCCTTTAGCATCATCGAGTCTTTTTTCAGTCCATCCAGTAGAGTTTTTTTGTTGGCTACCTCAGTTTAGCTATTACACTAAGGATAACCTGGGGCAGAGTGAAGTTTCTGGATCTTGGACTGAATGCAGTACTCCTCAAACACTTGTGTGACACCCCCGGGTAGCTACTCCTTTATTCAAATTAATACAAAATGTCAAGTTGGTTCAGTTCATGGCATCACCGTCAAAAACATTTTTAAACAATTACTAGCCACCTAATATTTAAAAAGTGAATTGCCAAATTTTATTAAATTAAATTAACATGCAACCAATTAAATTATAAGCTAACTATACCACATCCACATCACAATCACAATATAATAATAATGGAACACTTAAAATGAGTATGGAGTAGCACCCCCCTGGATAATCCAAATACTGAATAAATCCCAATACAAAGTCTGAATAAATAAATAAATCCAAAACTGAAATGAAACTGAAGGTCTGAGAATGCTAGCTCTAAATGGAAAGGGGCGACATGCCCTAACTGATGAGTGACCCAGAATATAATCAAATGTAGAATATGTAGGGGTCTAATATCGAGATCCTGTAACTTCCACAACAGCTACAGCACATCAAAGTAATGGAACTCCTATGCTTGGAGTCCCTGTGGCTAGGCACCTAAAAAGGTTTTACAAGAAAAATAGATTTGAAAGAAAAAGGGTCGGAGCCCGAGGTGAAAACAATTTAAAAATATAGCAACTTTTTAATTGCATTAAACAGTAAATATTATATACATGTTAGTTACGTGCTCTCACATGAGTTCCTCACCCCTCAACTAATGTGAACGCCTAACGTATATCCTTAACCCGTCCTACTTATGCCGTTAACTATCTAATCTGTACAACTTCTTGTCCTCACATATAATATAGGGGTCTATTCACATCGTTCTAACATATCCTGCGTGTAACTCACCTTTTCATTGATAAGATTAATTCATAACAATTATGATAGGAAATTCCCATTTTAATACCATTCAAGGTGTCTCAATTATTCATATTCACACTTTAACAAAGAGTCTGTTATAATCACAAGTATATTATTCTCAGCATAAATATACAAATAGGGCACCCCTAGGCTAAGCTGCAGTGCACACATACTCTGCTATCGAATCCCAGTAATCACGTACATAAGGACTACGTGTTCCGAATCTCTCAGGAACCATTTCAATAAACAAAATCACACATGATGGAGGCGAACATAGTTCACATACCTATGGGTCACGCACATACCTACGCTCCCAGATGACTTATTAACTCACAAATAAGCCATTCACAACCCTATGTCCTTAAGGTACCAATCAAATCGCCCCGTAGGCACACAAAGATTAGATGGCCTTGTTCCGAAAGTCGAACTCCCGTTATAGCAAGTATGGTAGGTATGTCATACACATAATAATCCATATACTAAGCATTCACACAACTTATATAACTTGTTATATTATTAAAGGTATATTCTCCGCCCTATACCATTTGTCTAATTCGTACACTATTATTATTTCGGATGATATATAATATATTTTCCCGATACGTCTCACATCGTATAGTTTCGAGTACTTAAAATCTAACCACAGAGGTTACCAAGTCTCCTATTTTTCCCACATATCAATTCAGTACTCTGAGGTCCTTGTTTATGTCCCAAATTCTAACCTATCACTCCTAAGAATTTAAATCATGTCCTCACATCATAAAATAGGAAATTACTCGTCGGACCCTCGTAAATTCAACACTAACTTCCAACCAAATTCTAATATGTTTCGGGTTTCAAATATATCCCTACTGGTCTCCCTCAAGTCCTAATGTATTTACATAATCCCCAAATACAACGTTCGATGGCCGAAAACACTTAAAATCAAAAAGGGGAAAAAGGTCACAGTTTATGAAGAGATCGATCGATCGATCGACCTTGAGTATCGATCGATCGACCTATGAATGTCGAGCGATCGATCAAGCAGGTACAGGCTATGGGTTTCCTTCATTTTCAGTTCTAGTTTTGTCCCAAATCTTCATTACAAGATGTAAAATCCTAAGGTAATCATATAGGGTCATTATACAACCTAATTACATGATTCTTAACGTTCCAGAACTCTTAAATCATCATTAATTAGACCTTTCTTGGATCAAATCATCACATTATCATGAAAAACCCTATTTTTCTATTTTCTTCAAGAACTATCATACTTCTGTTCCTAAATCCGTTTTTAATTCATCAAGGGTTATGATTTTGTTAATGAAATACTTCCAGAATTAAACTACATGCAAATCCTATCCAAAATTTAGGTTTCTTCTCCAAATTTCATGAGTTTCAATCATTGTTCATGGCTGTCATCAAATCCTACACTATCATGGATAAAATATTTACTGAATCTTAATGGCTTAAATCACTTGCCTGGGAATTTGATGTTCTGATCCGTTGGTGATGTTAAGGGTTGGTTCTCTTCCTCTCTCCGGTCACAATTCCGGTGAATAGTGGTGGTGTGTGGTCGTTATGGCCTTGAGAACTTCTTGTAACTTCTCCTCTTTATCACGTTGCCCACACCTTGCTTTTTGACAGATAATGGCCCTAATATTGGTTGATAATTAAAGCCTAAAATTCATGGGGTCCAAATCCCTTAAAATTAAAATAACTAAAATACCCTCTTGGGTTGCCGGTTTGACCTAAAAATGCCCCGGGACCCAAACTAAACCCCCGACTAGTGTTTTTGACTATTTCGATCCCTCCGGACACGTTGGCACGCTCAAAATGACCACACAGATGATAAAATTATAATTTACTTTTAAATCCAAATAAATTGATTCCTGACGCGACTGACACGCCCGTCCCAACTTAATTTTCCCGAATTATCGTATTTATAACTCGCGACAGTTTTAATAAATTCCATAATCATATATTACTACATTCACCCAGCAATATTCAACATTATCATCATAATCAAATACTAACTCACGTCTCGCTAGTATTTAAATTCAGATTAATTTCCAATTAATTATCCCATTTAATTTAATTAATCCCATTAAATAAAATCAATAAAATTATGGGGGTATTATATCTTGGTTATCAAATTGCGTGCTATGATCAGTGATGAAGGCATACGGCATCCCACGTATGTAGATGATGCGCTTCTAAATGAATTGGAAGACCCTTTCACAAGGCATTTCAACCAATGGCTCAGCTCTACCCATTTCGTAAAATAGACCACTGCAACCACCAAGTATTTGAATCTCCATTTTTTCTTCAATAGTGGGCCAACCAAGTCAATTCCCTATATAGATAATGGCCATGGAGGAATGATTAGAGTCAATGCAGCCCTTGGTCTTATATGGATTGCGGCAAACCTCTGACATTTATCACATTTCTTGGCAAAGGAGATGCAGTCGACCTTTATAGTCGACCAATAGTACCCTTGAATGGTTATCCTTTTTACCAATGATCGACTGGTTGAATGAGCTCCACACGAACCTTCATGCACATCTTTGATTAAATATGTCACTTCGTCGGGGTGTACACATCGAAGTAGAGAAGCAGTGTATTATCTTTTGTACAAAACTCCTCGCTATAGTACATAACTAGTTGCCTTGTATCTTAACTTTCTTTATTTTTTAGGGTCGACGGGCAGTAAACCCTTGTTAGTGTATTTTTTTATAGGATTCATCCATGAAGGTCCTAAATTTAGAGAGAAAATTGATAGCTTCCGTATTTATGCTCCTATGTGCAAGGATTTCTACTGGGATGGTTCTTCTGATCTCTCTATTGGTCGTTGAGGCTAGCCGAACAAGTGCATCTGCTCGGGGATTCTCCACCCTTAGTACCTTGATTACTTTTGTTGCTGAAAGCTTGGAGATTACTTCGATAGCTTTGAAAAAATACAGGACCATAAGATCTCCCTTGACCCTATATATTTGAAGCATCTAACCTGCTAAGCTCCCAAAAATAAAGATAAATCCAAGACTGTGATTGATGATTCGTACTCTGCCTCATTATTGGAGGCCTAGAATTAGAAGCGAAGTGCATACTCCACATCTATATTATTTGGGTATTGATTATAATCCCTGATCCACTACCAGTAGCGCACGAAGGGCCATCTATATATAAATTCTAAATTGGGATGTCATCGTCAAAATTCCCTTCACATAATACTCCCTGCTTAAAAAACTTCTTGCTCTGTTCCCCATATCGCTAGGCTATCTCTTGTGGAACTGATGTCTTAAGTTGGTCGGTTGTCAATTCAGTCTGCTTTGGAGCTGAGCTCTCTTTCAAAAAAGTCTGCACAATAGGGAAACTAGACTTATTGACTGCCTCTTGATACGTGAATTTGGCAATGAAATCTGCTATAGCTTGCCCCTTCATCGTAGCTCTAGTTTCATAAAGGACTTCATATTCTCCTAGCTATACTAGTCATGCCATCAATATCCCTAATTTTGGTTTGTGAAGTGTTTAGCGCATAGGTAAGTCTGTATAAACCACTATGGTATGCGCCTGGAAGTAAGGCTTCATTCTCCTTTCAACTTCTATAAGAGCAAAGGTTAATTTCTCTAAGCGTGGATACTTGATTTGTGGTCCCCTGGAAGATTGATAGTGTAATATACTGGTTTCTGAACTCCCTTTTCCATTCAAACTAGTGTTGAGCTGATTGCAGATTCTGATACAACCAAATATAGGTATAATTTTTATCCCATTAGTGGCCAGGAAAGCAGTGTTGATGATCTCAAGTATTTCTTCAAGTCTTGAAGCGATTTAAAAAATGCTAAGCACTTTAACAAACGACAAACACTTATCCGTATCTCAAGAGACAAATCGATTGAGAGCAGCCACCCTTCCAGTTAATATATGTACATCTTTTTTTACACGTGGGAGATTGTATATTAATCAATGCCTTGATTTTATCTGGATTAGCTTCAATCCCTCTTTGATTTACTATGAAGCCCAGGAACATCCCTTTTGTACGCCAAACACCCATTTGGTCGGGTTGAGCTTCATTTGATGCTTTTCAAGTTGATCAAATGTCTGACATAGGTCTTTAATGTGGTCGGCATCTTTTTTTCTCTCAGTGAGCATGTTATCCGCGTAAACTTCCACATTCTTACCGAATTTCTCCTTAAAAACCTTGTTTACCTGTCTTTGGTACGTTTCTTCAGCGTTTTTAAGCCCAAAAGGCATAATGTCTTAGTAGTAAGTAGCTCGGCTGGTGATGAAGGATGTATTTTCTTTATCCTCTGACTACATTTTGATATGATTGTAACTAGAGTAGGCGGCCATGAAGCTTAATAATTCATGACATGTTATTGCATCTACTAATTGGTCAATTATTTGCAGAGAAAAATGATCTCTAGGGTATGCTTTATTGAGGTTGGTGAAAATTACACACATATGCCATTTATTGTTCTTCTTATTTACCATCATAACATTGGCTAATTAGTCTGGGTAATTGACATCCTCAGTGAATTTTGCCTTCCGCACTATGTCTATCTCTTCTTGGATGGACACATTCTTGTAAAGGCTAAAAATCCTTTGCTTTTGCTTGATTGGCTTAGAGCCCTTGATGATATTAAGCTCATGGCATATAAATTTGGGGTCAATGTTGGGCATGCCTTCATGGCTCTAGACAAACACACTTTTTTGCTCTTTAAGGAATGTGATTAATTCATGTTTGAGGGATGGTGCTAGGGCTGAGCCAATATAAGTAGTCCTCTCTAGTTTTTCGTCATCCTGTATTATTATTATGTAGCTTCCACCTCATGTCCTTTAATAAGATCAACTTCATCTCGTCGATCGAAAGTATCAATCTGGTAAGTGGCAGTGTTTTTCTTTAACTTATCTTAGTTGGCTGAAGTATAGTAGCATTCTCTGGCCTCTACATTGTTGCCCTTTACTACGCCAAAACCATAATGAGTGGGGAACTTCAGGCATTAATGAACTGTGGATGGAAGTAATTTAAACTTTTTCAGTCCGACTCTACCGAGAATTATACTATAGGCTAAATGGACATTCATGTCCCGGACCAAGAAATCGATCTTCTCAGTTCTGCTTGTTAGCAAAGTGTCAATTAAGACCTCCAACTTGATTGTTCCTAAAGGATAAAACTTTTCACTAGAAAAAACAATTAAGGGCCTATGATATGGTTCTAGTTTACTATCTCATAACCCCAGGTTGTGAAAAGAACTATAGAATATAACATCGACTGGGCTACCATTATCCACCAAAATTCTTGCAAACATTTCTTCTTATATCCCGAGGGCGACAACGAATGGTTCGTCATGAGGGTAAAGCAATCATAATAAGTCATTTTTAAAAAAGCTAATAACCAACTTATCTTTATTAATCTTTTAGGTCCGACCATCTACTTCTTCCGATAAGTTGATCTGACGAATATAGAAGTAGGTTTTGGCCTCATTTAAGTTGGACTTCTTTTTTGTCGCTTCATCTCTGCCTCTAACGTCTCCTCCTGTAATAAATGATACCTAAATAATATCAACTTTATATCAAGTTCTGGTGCTCGAGGTTTCTTCAGCAGGTCTGGATCATCTTCAAAGTCATCATCCCGACCTGTTTTTTTGTCCTCCCTATATTTACAAGGTGATTCTGACCTCCTTCTAGAGTCCTGACCTTTTATTCGATCAACAAACCTGATCAACTTTCCTCAGAGAATGGGAGATTCGATTTTATTTTTTAGGGCAATAAAATTTTCAGTGGTATGCCCATGATCTTTGTAAAAATCACGGTATTTGGACTTATCCCTCCGGTTGGGTGGGGATTTCAACTTCCCGGGCCATTTTAAGTCTCTACTGCCCTTAATTTCTTCTAAGATTTGATGCACACCTATTATAAGTGGGACATACACCTCATACTTCTTAGGCTTCTCGACTTTTTTTTATATTTTTGTTCCTTCTTATTTAAGCTCTTCTGGACGTTAGATTTCATCCCGAAACTTTGCTTGGTACCCATAGCTTCCTCGACCTTCATGATCTTACTAGCCTTTGCCATCAGTTCCGTCATAGTTCTCGGGGAGTAATTCACTCATCAGTGTAGTGATAACGGTTTTCTCTTCATTATATACTACCTCTAACTCCTCATTATCGAAGCGAGTATATACTCCCGAGTATTTTCTCCTGGTTATTAGTGAACACTTAGTAAATGGGCTACTCTCTTGACCAACTTTACTCCGAAGTAGAAATTACCTATGAAAAGTTCGACGAGCTGATAAAAGTTAAAATTTTATCCTCGAGGTAGACTGTTATACCATATCGAGGCTGATCCAGTGATGGTACTTGAGAAAGCTCGGCAACGCATTTCATCAGGGACATAATATATATCTGTTGTAGCCTAGTACTATTCAATATGTAGGACATGATCGGTCTTACCATCATACTTAGGAATAACTATGCGCGGCTTGAACTTGGAAGGTGTAGGGAAATCCACAATGGCCGGAATGAAGGGAGATACCTTCAAAAAACTTCTTTGCAAAAGATTTTTACTCTTGGCCATTTCCCCCAAGCGATCTTCCAATATTTGTATAAATCCCTTCCAAAAGTGCTTTTCTGGCTTAGATTCAGTAGATACAACTTTGGAAGCCCTACCATGAATTTGTGCTGAGATCTCTTCCTAAGAAGTCTGCTCAGCATGCGTGGATCCTTGAATACTTGCTCTAGACCTGACTGATACTTCTCGATGCTTACACGATCTCAATGGTTCTCTGTGATGTCCTCTAGTTGTTCGCGGGCCAAGATGATCAAAGTTATAGGCCTTAATTAACCTCTCTACGTTTAGGAGTGAAAGACCAACCATCATAGTAATAATTGGATCTGATCGAAGAGGTCGCTCCGAGGTGATAAGACATATCCCACGCGAACCTGTAATAGCCACTTCTTTCACTCCCGGGAGCAGGAAGCATCATTTATCATTTATGGGATGGAGCAATAGTATACTTCGCTTGCAATGATTGGGATAGTTGCCTCACCATTTACTATATTACCTCTTTCCCTTTGGTAAGGTTGATTAAGATTACTTAGAGATTTACTGCACTCGATGGAGCAGCTAGAGTGAAAGTATTACCTCCTTCCACAAGGCTACCTTCTGAAATGTCAGTCATTCTTTAGAAAGGACTCAAGGATGAACTAATGAATATATATGATAAAGAACGATGACAACCAGTCGTTCCCATAGACGATGCCAATCTATTGATGTCTAAAATTGGTGTAGATATCATCTTAGTCTGATCACACCAATTCCATAATCATAGATGGCTGTAAATAAAGAGTAAGCCATGTAAACAAGACAACAAAGGTTTTAATGTGGTTCAACTAAGGAAAATGCTATATCCACGGTTATGATATTGCACTTGAGGGGTGGTTGCATAAAGATTAGAATAATCTTGCTTGTGCTAACTTTTTTCTCCCTTGGGCTAAGGGAGATAGTGTATTTATAGTGGTTTAGAACCCAAGGGATCAAATGCCTTTATATATTCAAGCATTTAAACTCATATACAATAAATGAGATTATTGATATTCATATGCACATGTGGAATGGCTGTTGGTAGCTCCCACGCGTGTGACCTTTCTTTTGCTTGATGGTTCACCTTCCTGGTTGTGATCGTCCAGTTGGTCGACCAAGTGTCTCTGAGATCAACGTGTATAATAAGTTTTGAAATGGATGTGTACGAGGACAGGTGTCCCTATCTCATTAGTCCACGTGGATGACTAATTTAACCCATGACAGTAATGAAGCCTCTACCGCCACCAGCGGCCTTGTCAAGTTTGTTGTTGAGATCGTCAAGTAGTTAGGGGAGGGGATTACCCCCATATGTTAACTTCACTAAAGACGAAGAGGGAAGGTAGGGTGGTAGAAACCACAACCAAAGAGGAAGAGACGGAGGCAATAAATGGAAGTTTGATGGCAAAGATGATCTGCCCGAGCTATCTTACACGGTGGAACTGGCTATCGAGATCTATGATCATATGGTTCGTGATAAAATGTGCAGGCCCATTATTGCATGCAATACGAGAGGATGTAAATAATCCAAAATTCTGCTAGATCCATAACAAGTTGGGTGACCTAAATAGCATATGTTTTTCACTACAAAGGCTTATTGACATGCATATCAAGAAGGGGGACATTCTGTTGCCCCAGACTAATGTGAATGATAACCCTTTGCCAACATATAGGGCAAATATGGCTAGCGCTTTTAATGAGTAGCCAGAATGGTTGGCGAAGGATTAATAGCTTCTCGTGGAAGATTTTGAGGAGCCTCTAGAAGAGTGCCCATTTCAAATGGCCCATTTAACACTGGAAGATGAAACAGATGATGAATGGAGACCTATTGATGACCTAAGCAGGAAAATGGAAGCTTGCTTCTTAGGACAATGAATGTTGTAATAACATACGATGGGTCTGCATACAGAGATATAGAAGAATTTTATGAGTTAGAAGAACGGGTTGATCCGTGGGTGGAGTGTGTCGCAGTTCCATGATCACAATTTTTTTTTACCAAGTGGGGTTGTTGGAAGACTCCTGGATGGAGGTCACCCGAGTAATCTTGGAGATTACAAAGAAAAACATGGCTCTAAACCTGTGATGGAAATAGACAATGGCCAAGCTAGTGGGAACATTCCTCTCAAAAGTTACATTCTCAGAGGCAGATAGAGCCACCAGATACCCCTATAATAGTTCGCTCTATGTCACGGTGAGCGTCAATGGGTGCAGTTTTAATCGAATTTCGTTAAATTAAGGGGCTTACATAAACATCATGCCCACTGGGTCTTTCTATGCCTATGACATAGCTGAAATAAGAATTGTGAAAAATATCTTATCAATCTCAGGGTATGACAACCAGTCCTCCGAATCTATTGGCTACGTTATTGTGGGGATCACTATGGGTAATATCACTTCCAACATTAAATTTCGCATAATGGGTTGTGAACCATCATACCAACTGCTGATAGGTGGGGTATGTATGCACAACCACGTATTTGTGCCTTCTACGTATCACCAATGTGCCAAGGAAAGCATTAAAGGGAAGGAAGTGGTCATTCGAGCACCCAGGAAGCCATTCGAGTAAGAAGAGGCACGCTTGGTGGATGTTTCCGTTTACACATAGTTAGTCGAAGAAGCTATGATACTCACTCGGTATACTGGGGGGACTAGGATTCCCAGTACTAGGGAATGGTCAAGCACTAGCTCACCTAGTGGTTGTTTAAGAAGAGGAAAAAGTTATTCGTGAGGTAGTAAATCCTCCAAGCTTGTCCATACAACTATGTGATCGGATGGCACCCCGTATTGATCCCATTGAGCACCAAGTGCTTAACAGATTCTCAATGATTGAATTGGAAGAAAATTTCCGCAAGAGACCCCATTGTGAGGAGAATTCCCACCAGTGCAAAAGGGTGGTGTTGCCCAATGGCAAGATTATTTACAAACTATGAGGGTGTGAACGGACAGTTAAAGGCATAGACGATGAAGTTGTCTCGATCTATGAATTTTTTTTGTGGATAACTTGGAATAGTGATTGGTGATTAACAAATATAATATCCAGGAGTTTGTGGAGGAAGTTGAGGAGGAGCTGGAATGTATGAAAGATAGGCCAAGGCCTAAAATACAGGAATTAGACATATAGATTTGACAGAGGAGGGTAGTGATGCTAGGCCAATATTCATCTCCAAAGACCTTGATGACACAATAAAGGAGGCTCTAGTTGAATTGCCGTGGGAGTTCAAATATGTCTTCACGTGGAAGTATATTGAGATGCCAGGGGTTGATAAGGATGTAAGATGCCAGAAGTTGAATGTGATGCACTTAGTAATCCCGGTAAAGCAGGCCACTCGAATATACAGGGCAAAACTGGATCCAAAGATAAAGGAAGGAGTTCAGAGTTTGCTAACTGCATGTTTCATTATTACTATCCACCATCTAATTTAGTTGTCTAACACTGTACCAGTGGGGAAGAAAACCAAAAACCAAATTAGGATCTATGTGGATTTTAGGTATTTAAACAGGGACTGTACGAAGAATGAGTTCCCATTGTCGTTTATTGATAGCTTGATAGATGCAATAACGGGATACTAAATGTATAGTTTCATTGACAGCTACGTGGGGTATAACCAGATCAAAATGGATCTAGAAGATGCTGAGAATACTATTTTTTGCAAGCCATTAGGTAATTATTTGTACACAATTATGCTCTTTAAACTAGAAAATGAGGGTGCTACTTACTAGAGGACTATGATGATCTGGTGATAAAGTACAAAAGGGAGGCTACTCACTTAGCATACTTAAGGAAAGTGCTCACACGATGTAGAAAATACAAGTTGAAGATGAACCCTCTCAGGTGTGCCTTTGGGGTGATAAGCAGGAATTTCCTAAATTTGTAGTGAACAAACAAGGTGTGCAGATGGATCTTGACAAGTAAAAGAACATCCTCAACATGCCACGACATAAATCTCTTAAAGAGTTAAAAAGCTTATTGGGGAAGTCTCCTACTTTAGAAGATTTGTGCCCGGACTTGCTGAGATCACTCACCCATTAATGGAGTTGTTACAAAATGGGATAAAGTTTATATAGGAGTAACCACATCAGGAAGATCTGGATAAGCTGAAGAAGCTCCTCACATCTCTGCATACCATGATCCCTCCCAAAACAAGTATCCCTTTTCAACTCTACCTTACTTTCATGGGGAGGTCAATTGAGGAATTATTAGCCTAAGAGGTAGATGGTGCGGAGAAATATGTATATTAATTAAGCCGCTTTATATATGGTCCTAAGGCCAGATATACTAGTATTGAGAAGCACTATTCAGCCCTTGTATTTGTTTCACAAAAACTTAGGCACTACATGTTGTCTTTTATGGTCCACATTGTAACTTGGTGTAACCCTATAAAGTTTTTGCTTGGTAGAACTATACTAATTAGTAGGACAGCCAAATGGTTTCTTATACTCTCAGAGTATGATCTTAAATGTGTGGTACCTCGGGCCATAAAAAACTAAGCTTATGAGGATTTACTGGCCATATTCCTATCCGGGACCTTCGAGCCACCACGTGAAGAACTTCCAGGCGATGATCTTCAAGCCAATTAACTAGATGCCAACCTGGAGGAATGGAATATGGATTTTGATGGTTCCTCAACCATAGGCAAAGGCAAAGCAGGGGTAATTTTGAGTAAAGGAGGAGAAAAAGTTCGACCATCCTTCAAGTTAACCTCAAGTGTTCTAATAATGAAGCTGAATATGAGGCTCTGGTATTGGGGTTATTAGAAGCATTGAGAATGGGCATTCAGATGCTCACAATCAAAAGAGACTCCAACTTGGTGGTAAAGCAAGTGGATGGAGAATTTGGTCTAAAGCATATGAGATTGATGCCATTATAAAATGATCGTCCAGAGGTTGCTCGGCCAGTTCCATGAAGTAAGAATAAAGAGGCACCCCCAAATAATGAATAAATGCATTGATGCCTATGTCATGATCGCCCAAAACATTGCCATCTAAGGGGATTCAATGGTGATTTGAATCACTAAGAGGAAAACTCCCTCCACCATAACTAAAATGTTACCCACAGATGACAATAATGATTAGACGGGCAAGATAAGGAATCAACTTAATACGGGAGTGGGACCATTGAGCCTGGTAAAAATTACACGTTATTTTGCCACAATGGGCCACTTGTATTGTAAATATAAAGGGGGATGGTTATCAAGGTGCATGGACCCTAAAGAATATGAAAAGAGATTAAAATAAGTACATGAAGACAACTGTGAGACATCAGAAATCCCTGTGTACCGAAGAGTCCAAAGAGCAGGTTAATTTATGTCGATGATGAGGCAATATGATGCTATGATACAAAGAAACTGTAGCCAGTGCCAACTGTACTACCAAGAAGTTGAGGGCAACTTTTTCGAATAACCATCTAACTAGAGGCCGCCATGTATTGATATACTAGTGGATAGGGTTATCTTAGGAGATAAAGACGATGCCACAAGGCTTAAGAGGAGAATATTCAGATATTATAGTCAAGATAGTCAATTTTATCGAAGGGGTTGTCACGATAGACCATTGAGATGCATCAGACTAGAAAAAACATAGGAAGTTTTCAAACACGCTCATGAGCCAGCTCACATTGAAGGGGCAAAGCTCTATGATCAACTCATGAACTTAGGGTAATTTTGGCCAACTATGGAAAAGGACACTGAAAAATTTATTCGCAAATGCAAGGCGTGCCATCTCATGGGAATATTATCCACACCCCCTCAATGGACTTACTGCGACATCGCACTTATTAAAACAACGAGTAGCTAGCCCTTTACTAAAATAAAATAGGAATCTCATTGGTTCATACTTAACATCATTGTTAAAACTAATTAATTACTAACCACCTAGCAAACTCAACGGATCCTAGCCTAGCCATGCGCCTTGGTTTGAGTCACCAATTGTGATGAATCTAACCGTGACCCACTCATTATATCGGGAAGGAAGTAACATACAAACCTACTATCCCTTGAGAAGCCAAACGCTGTACTTCACTCCTTAAGAATAAGGTCACCTTCTTTTCCATCCTTAGTGAATACGAACCACATCAATTGGTGAATGTCAACGCCCTCATCAACACCAACCTTTTCCATCTCAATAGCGATCATGTCATAAACCAAAGTAAACCTAGGTTACTATCTTACTTTATCGTACAATAGTCATACCCAATGTCTCCTCAAGTACTATCTGATTTGATGAAATACTTACCCTATCACAACTATCATTATCACATGGTTACCGTCTCGTATCCTAAAGTTCAATGCGATTGACTCCATGCGATGTATAATCGATCATCACTAACACCATAAGGGTAATAAGTTCCACTCAAATGTACACCCAAGATCCCACACAACTCTAACAAGACGACCCAAGGTCCACACTTTTCCCTATTAGTGTCATTCAAACACATACTGATAATGCTACAACACCTTATCAAATTTGCTCTATGCAAAGCCTGAATTATAACATAATTGGCCCAAACATCTCATGCGTTCTTGGTACTCATAAACTCTAACACGGCCCTCCTTATGTTGGTCCCTCAAGACAACGAGTATTATACCCAATCATGATATTAACCTTAAATTTCACCATAGAAGATTGCACTACCTACCTATATTAAACTTTGGAAGCCTTATCCAGGGCTATATGAAGCGATTCCTTTGAAATTAGTCGATAACCCAAGGTTAATACCAAAATTTCCACATCCTATCACCGTACACAACGCATTCCACAAAATCTAGCATGACTGGTGCCCTAAGGACACCAAGTCTACCTAAGCAATTGTCACCAAAGGTTAGACAAGAAACTATCAACCATGATTTACACATAACGATTATGTCCTATGATTTCCCAACATTCACTTCAGCGATTGCTGGCCACTCACCCCAATTATCATTCTATAATTCTCTAACATCGTTGGTCATAGCGATCGGACACCTCAAGGCATCACAACAAGTCGACCTTTCGTCCAAGGATATTCCAAGGACCTCTTCACAACAACCAATGACATGAACCACGCATTGAAGCATAAGAGACACTACTAAGGAGTTTGCCCTTGATGAATATAATCTTTAGCGACATCGATAGTGTATACATAAAGACGTGTTGGTTATACACAATGTTGGGTTGCATCATTCTTTCCAAAACTATCCTATAAGGTAGGGGTGCACGACGGAACCGGGAAAACCAATAAACCGAATCGATTGTATTGGATTGGGTTGGTTCGGTTTTTAAACTATTGATTCGGTTCCGGTTCCAAAAAAATTTTGATATTTTCGGTTCGGTTCTCAGTTCCACTGTAAATCCAACCCAATCCGAACCGAACTGAACCGATCCGAACCAATACTGTATATTTTATAAAATAAATAAATATATATTTATATAACACTTGTAATTTATATTTTTGGGATTACCTGAATTTCTAACTTATGTTATTGAGGATCAAAATTAATTTTGACCTTATAAAAATTATTTTTGAAATACATTAATCTTAAGATTTCACTAAGTTTGAAATATGAATTTGGAATCGAAAACCGATTCGAACCAATCCGTGAACCGTTGGTTTGGTTTGATTTGGTTCTACACAACTGTCAGTTCGGTTTTGGTTCCAAAAATTTAGAATCGACCCATCCCGGTTCGGTTCCCGGGTTTGTATCAAAATCGAACCAAACCGAACTGTGTGCACCCCTACTATAAGGGGCTACTTAATGTTCAATCCTTTGTCACTTCAACTCATGGTTGTTACATTCGTGGCACCCTTTCCATAAAAGGTCTGTAACTATAATCATGGCTTATGAGATACATTCCTCCGCCAACATTCACTAAGGCACCCATTTAAAAGGACAACATCCTATCAACTAAAATATAATATACCTATTCTCAAGCATTCACCTACATAAATTTACACGCTCATAGAACTATCCATCAATCACGGTATCACCCCAATGATCGGATTTGCCTCATCACATCATTGACATTAATCACCCATAAGTGCCGCACCTAGGGACTATATGCATTTTAAATCACTAATTTTCACTTCCTAGTCATGACACCTAACTATCAACAACTACAGTTGACTATACACATTTTGTGCCACCTACCCAATGGTCTTCATCTCACTCTATTAACATCTCAAAAAGACCTTATAGCATAATAGATTGGAACACAAACATCCCACAATAAAAATCATGGTGTCACTACTATTGGCTTGCATGAATACCCGTAAATTACTAACATATCTAATCAGAAGCACGAAAGCGATTAATAATGACTAAATTAGGCGTATGCCACATGGAAATAATTCACCCGTCGTTCTGACCTCTTTGACTTCACCGTCAAGGACACAAAGTAAACCTTCACTAAAATTAGCGTGACCGACCCAAACCAACACCGACGTCAAAAGATCCACTATCGACCTCACAATGTCACTCTCAAAAGGAACCTTAAACTAAGAGATCTGATATTAATTGTAATGCCCTGACCCGAATTTATGGGTTACTCATAGTCAACCCGATTCAGCCCGAGCGTTAGGTGTGAAGCACAATAAACAATCTATATAATGTTGCTAATGCAATTTTATTTTAATTATTTTTTCTTTTATTTAGCATGCGAATCCACTTTGAATTTAAATTAGGTGAGGGACCCGTGGGAAGCATTCACAGAGTCCAAGTATATAGAGATACTAACGTAAAACAAAAGAGATTACTTACCTGTACAACACTCTCAAAATACAAAATTGCACACAACCTGCCGTAACAAAAACGAGGGTGTGAGCTGAATGCTCACTCAAAAATATATGACATTGCTATATATAGAATTGAACGGCAAAAAGAATACTCTGACACGTTATACCTACATGCATGTGCAATTACTTTATATATATACACACGTATATATGTACTCAATGTATGAAGTCATCTTACTTCCGAAAGCGTTATCTATCCCGATTAATTTACTTTAATCTTATAAAGACTTCCTCTTTCTTAATTTAGCATTTATCCTTTTATTTAAGAAACACAGTTAAATACTTGAAACAACTACACTATGCTTAATCGAAAGCCATTTCTTTACCAAAATTACCCTTTCTATTTAAAGCAATTCGCATTAGTATTTTCATTAACAATCACCTTTTCAACACATGCAAACTCCGTGTTAGAAAGTACTTATTTATCCTTTGAAAACCTTTTACAAATAGACCCATGTGTTAATTATGGGTTAGACCTTCTACGGTTTCTTAACGACACATTTACTCATTACACTTTACCATTCATTTAGTTTATGGACATTAATCACTTTTCACATTTCTTGTCCACTTTCACTTTTACCGGAACATTTATTAATTTATTAAAGTTAGGTAATTCCTTTGCATTTTCACCACGCAACCCATTTCTTGACATGTTCCTTATCCATTCATCTTTATCATCAGAATCTTCTAATAAGCCATGTACTTTAATGGGATCCACACTACCGGCGATGCCACCATATACTCTGTCCAGTGATTTTAGGTCTTTCACCCCAGGGTTTGGGGCCATCCTTTATTATTCCGGTGTCATCCGAGTTCCTTTTTAATGTGTTTTAACATTTTTATAATGCCCATATTATTTTATTTTTCCTTTTACCCAGCCAAAGCCAAAACCCGGGATTTCACCCTAACTTGTGCTACACATTTGAAAATCATTATTTAATGTCCTTTATACTTAGCATTGATTTTATTCCCAAAATCATGTTCATTTGGGACCATTTAGTGTGACGCCCTTTCCAACATTTTTATTTCATAAAAATGTTCCACTTCATGTAAAATTATCATTTTTACCCTTTTGTTTCCAAACTTGCCTTTTTCTTTTATTTTCATAAGTGTTAATTTCTCCAAAACATTTTAAGTTATTCACACCAACTTCTCAATGTTTTAACTCATTAACACTTATTCAACAACTTTACTAACTTATTTTCCAAGTTAGACATTTCTTTACTTTCTTTATCTAAGAAATCCAATTACACTTAAAGACTACTTTTATAAGAAAATTCCATTTTCTATTTATTAACTTTTGTAGTCTTAATTCCTTACACTTATCATATTTTCAATACCTTTTTGACACACATTAAGGGATGAAATTTTCTTCTTCTTTATTTTATCTTTAAACCCAACAAAACCTTATTTAAACTTGTTTATGTGTTCATCATTGAGATACTACGAGTTTATATGCATGATAAGATGGATTTTACTCTAAAATTCCTATTAAGTGGATCAAACACATAGTTTAGTCTAGAAGTCCGTATTACTTGCACATTGTACCCTTTTCAAGATTTAGGGACATTTTTATTTCTCCAAAACCCAACAAATATCAAACATTTATAAAATATACATTTTTGCAAGAAACTTTGGAACATTATTCCTCTAATTATTTAGCGAGATAAATACCATTTCCAAACATTTTATTCCTGTGATATATTTAACATCAAATTTCTAAAAACGCACCATTTTTCATAAATATACTAAATCTTCATTTCAAGAAAACCTTAAAATATTTTCCTAATAAAAAAATAATTTTCCAATCGATTCCACATAATCTATATGAAATGATTCCTTTGAACTTAGTCAACAACCTAAGGTAATCACTAAATTTTCCACACCTATCAGCGGACATAACACATTCTATGAAATCTAGCATGATCGGTCCCCTAAGGGCACCGAATATGCCCAAGAAATTATCACCAAAGGCTAGATGAGACTTCATCAACCATGATTTTTGCAAAAGGATTGTGCCCTATGATTTCCCAACATTCACTTCAATGATTATTGGCCATTCATCGCAATTATCATTCTATAATTATCCAACATGGTAGGTCATAGCCGCCGGACACCTCAAGGCATCACAACAAGTTGACCTTTCGTTCGAAGGATATTCCAAGGACCTACTTACAACAACCAATGCTATGCACCACACATTGAGCCATAGGCAGACACTACTAAGGATTTTAGTAGGATACATGACATTGTGTATAACCCGCACGTCTCTAGGTGTACACTATCGATGTCGCTAAAGATCTTATTCATCAAATGTGGCATCATTATTTCCAAAACTACCCCACAAGGGGATAATTAAGGTTCACTCCCTTGTCACTTCAACTCATCATTGTTACACATGTGACACCATTGCCACAAAAGGTCCGTAACTCTAATCATGGCTTATGAGATACATTCCTCAACCAACAATCACTAAGGCACTCATTTATAAGGACAACATCCTATCAACTAAAACATAATGTACCTATTCTCAAGCATTGACCCACATAAATTTACATGCTCATTGAACTATCCATAAATCACGGTATTACCCCAATGATAGGATTCGCCTAATCACATCATTGACATTAATCACCCATAAGGGTCGCACCTAGGGACTATATGCAGTTTAAATCATCAATCTATACTTCTTATTCACGACACCTAACTATCATCTACTACTATTGACTATATATGATTTGTGTTGCCTGCCCAACGGGTTTCATCTTGCTCTATTAACATCTCAAAAGACTCTACATCATCAAACATTAGAACACATGAACCCCACACTAAAACCACAATGTCACTACTATTGGCTTGCATGAACACCCGTAAATTACTAACATATATAATCAGAAGAGCGAAAGAAATTAATAACAACTAACTTAGTCATATGCCACTTGGAAATAATTCACTCGTCGTGCTAACCTCTTTGACTTGACCGTCGAGGACACGAACTAAATTGTCACCGAAACTAGGGTGATCAGCCCAAACCAACACTGACTTCAAAAGATCCACTACCACCCTCATCACATCACTCCCAAAAGGAACCTTAAACCTAGAGCTCTGATAATATTTGTAACACCCCCACCTGAATTTATGGGTTACCCGTAGTCAACGCTCACGCTGGATCGCGTTAGGCGTGAAGTGTAACAAAACAACTAATATAATGTTGTTAATGCAATTTTATTTTAATTAATTTTTCACTTATTTAACATGCAAATCCACTTTCAATTTAAACTGCCCGAGGGACATGTGGGAAGCTTCCACGGAGTCCAAGCATATAAATATGTTAACGAAAAATAAAAGAGAGTACTTACATGTACAATGCTCTTAAAATACGAAACCCAACCTGCCGTAACAAAGACGAGGGTGTGAGCCGAATGCTCGATTATAAATATATAATAGAGCTATATATAGAATATAATGGCAGAAAGAAGACTCTAACATATTATACCTACATGCACATGCAACTACTTTTTATATATACACGTATATATGTACTTAATGCATGAAATCGTCTTACTTCCGAAAGCTTTATCTATCCCAATTAATTTACCTTAATCTTATAACAACATCCTCGTTCTTAATTTAACATTTATCTAAATACTTAAAACAACTACACTTTGCTCAATCGAAAACCATTTTAGTGACGCCGAAGTGACTTTCAGTGACGCCGATAGAGCTGTAAGGTCCCCACACAACAGGCCCTTGTATGTGACGGCAAGTGTCAATGGGGTTAGTTTTTTGAGAGCTCTGAGGGATAAGAGAGCTACCATAAACATCATGCCCATCAGATCATTCTATGCATCCAATATCTCTGAGGCAAGACTGATGCCAATGCCTTTGGTGATCTCTGGTTATGACAACCAATCCTTCAAGTCGATTGGGTATGTGAACATAGGGATCCTAATGGGAAATCTCACTTCACAGATCAAGTTTCATGTGATTGAGAGTGCTACTTCTTACCAACTTCTGATAAAAAGGGTGTGGATGCACAATTACAGTTTAGTCCCTTCGACATATCACCATTGTGCTAAGGCAAATATGAAGGGGACTGAGATCATTATATGTGCAACGAAGAAGCCCTTTGCAGCCGAAGAGGCTCACTTGGTGGATGCAGCATTCTACATAGAGTTGGAAGAAGATGCAAGAGTCCTAACAAGAAGAATATAGGGAGCCAGAGTTCCCTCTATCAGAGATAGGATGGGGCCTGTAAATAGTTAAAGCAGGGAAGGAGCAGGGAAGAGAGAAGTAGTTGAGGAGGTCAATCATATTGATCCTAAACCTATAATATCTTTAAATAACTGAGATATTAGATGAGGCATAGGGTGGACCTAATGGAGCATGAGGTCCAACGACAAAGCGCATTGAGCAGTTTCTTGGGACACAGGCTTGCCTAAGCTTTAAGAGATAGGAAATGAAAAGCAGTTGCGACGGACAACTGGAAATGCAAGAAAGTGATAAAAAAGGATGGCAATGTGATATATTGCCTTTAAAGGTGCGGACGGGCGATTGAAGGAGCTATTATAGAAGCTGACCCGTTGTATGAGTGTTTTCTAGTAGACTAATAGGGACAATATATGGTCATAGAAAACTCAAACATACAAGAGTTTATGGATAAAGTAGAAGAAGATCCTAACTACGTGATGAACCACTTAAAGCCATAAGTGTAGGAGATAGAGCATCTTAATATAGCAAAGAAGGAGAAGATCCCATACCCATATTCATTTTGAAGGATCAGAGCATAGAGTAAAAAAGGGACTGAATTGAGCTGATTTAAGAATATCGAGACGTCTTTGTGTGTAAGTGCACAGAGATGGGGGTAGATGAACAAGTAAGTTGCCACAAGCTGAACGTTATGCCTTCGACCATAACGATAAAGCAGGCCACAAGAACTTACAAGCCTGAGATCGATCTGAAAATTAAGGAGGAGGTTCAACGGTTATTGGCAGTAAGGTTCATCAAATTGATACATCGCCCACTTTGGTTGTCAAGCATTGACCCACCAGTGGGAAAGAAGGACAAGAACCAGATAAGGTTCTGCGTAGACTTTCGGGACTTGAACAGAGCTTTCCTAAAGGATGAGTTCCCTCTACCCTCCATTAATAGCTTGATCGATGCAACTGTCGGGCATGAAATGTACAACTTCATGGATGGGTACGTGGGATACAACCAAATCAAGATGGATCCAACAGACACAGAGAAAACAACATTCGGAACACCGTTAGGAAATTTTATGTATAAAGTGATGCCTTTTGGGTTGAAGAATGCTGGAGCGACATACTATAGAACGATGATGGCCATTTTCCATGACTTTTTTCATAAGTTTTTAGAATTTTATCTGGATGACATGGTCATCAAATTGAACAAAGAAGAGTCCCATCGAGATGATTTGAGGAAGGTGTTAATTCGATGCAAGAAGTACAAGCTGAAGATAAATCCACTGAAGTGTGCCTTGAGAGTTACAAGCAATAAGTTGATGGGCTTCGTGGTGGATCGAGAGGGGGTGAAGATAAACCTGGATAGACAACGGGAGATCCTAGATATGCCATGTCCAAGAACACTAAATGATCTCAAGTGTTTCCTCGATAAAGCCTCCCACCTCAAGAGATTTATGCAAGGACTGGCCGAGATAACTTATCCATTGATGGAGCTACTGCGAAAAGGGAAAAAGTTCAAATAGGAGGAAGCTCACCAAAATATCTCACCAAGCTGAACAAGCTGCTCGCTTATCCACGAATGATGATTCCTCCAAATGGAGGGATAATGTTGCAACTCTACTTTACGTCTACCACCAGGTCTATTGGAGCTCTGTTATCGCAGAAAGTTGATGCCCATGAATGACCAGTTTACTATCTGAGCAGGATCGTACATGGACCAGAGGTAAAGTATATTAGTATATCTAGACATTGCTTAGTCTTGGTATTTGTAGCACAAAAACTTAGACATTACATGTTGTCTTTCATAATTCATATTGTGACAAGATGTGATCACATTAAGTTTTTATTGGCAAGAACTATTTTGATTGGGAGAGCATCTAGGTGGTTCCTCATCCTTTCAGAATGTGACTTGAAGTGTGTGGTCCCCCGTACGATCAAGAGCTAAATATATGCAGATTTATTGGCAATCTTTCAATCTGGAATATTTGAGTTACCCCGAGAGAGAATTCCCGAAGATGATTTGCAGACCAACTTTTTGGATACAAACCTTAAAGAATGGACTATGCAATTTGATGGCTCTTCGGCAGAAAATAAGGAGGGAGAAAGGGTTATTATTTCAAAAGGAAAGGAAGATATTTGTCTTTCCTACAAGTTAGATTTCCCTTGATCCAATAATGAAGCAGAGTATGAGGCGTTAATGATGGGGTTGCTAGAGGCCCTTCGTAGGGGCATTCGTTCACTATGCATAAAAGATTATTTGAACTTGGTGGTTCAGTAAGTGCATGGGGAATATACGTTGAAGCACCTCAACCTGAAGCCCTATAGAATAATTATCCAACGACTGATTAACTAGTTCCATCAGGTTAAGATAAAGAGCCATCCTAGAATGATGAATAGGCATGCTGATGCTTATGCCACTATTGCTAAGAAAAGTGCCCATGAAGAACGATATAACAGCGATGGCGATACAACTAAGAATAGCTCCCTCGGTAGTACAGATGATATTTCCAATGGAAGATTATTCGGATTGAAGAGGTGAGATCAGGAAAAAGTTGGAGTTTGGGGAATGCAAGATGGAATTCAGAGAGTTAGCCCAGTATTTTACAGGCCAATGATTTCTTTAATTCAAGAACGTGGGAGAATGGCTATTAAGATGCATCGGGCCAGAAAAAGCAAATTGGAAGTTAAATAAGATGCGTGACGAACATTGTGAAACAGCTGAGATCCTTTTGTATAGAAGAATCCAAAGAGAGGGATACTTCTGGCCAATGATGAAGCAAGACGCAACAGAGTTATAACGAGGGTGCGATAAATGTCAACTTTTCTTTCAGGAAGCTAAATATCACTTCGTTGAAACTTAAGCGCATTGGAGGCAACTTTACATTGATTTTATCGAGGATGAAGTTGTTCTTATGGAGAAAATTGAGGCGATGGGACTCAAGCGAAGAGCCCCACGATTCTACGTTCAAGAGGAGCATCTCTATTTTAGAGGGTACTTAAACAGGCCGTTAAGATGCATCACAAAGGAGGAGGCAACATAAGTCTTGAAAAAAGCTCACAAACTAGCTCACATTATAGGGACAAAGTTATATGACTAATTAATGACCTTGGGTTATTATTGGCCAATCGTGGAGAAAGATTCTGTAGAGTTTATTCGAAAGTGTAAGGTGTGCCAGTTGGATGGAAACATGATCCATGCTCCCTCGGTGGATTACACTTTTTGACCACTCCATACCCATTCCAGACTTGGGAGTTTAACTTGGTAGGGGCAATACATCCATCTTCGAGAGGAAAGATCTGGATATTAATGGAAATGGAGTGCTTTACAAAGTGGACTGAGGCAATACCACTAAAGAGAGAAAGATTAGATGTGGTTGCCAACTTCATTATAGAGTACATAATTTGTCAATTTGGGATCCCAAAGGTCATCCTCTCTGATAACGGGACCCCATTTATCAATAAAGAAGTAACGAAGCTCATAAAAAAGTACTCTATCATCCATCATACCTCAATGGTGGCATATCCCAAAGGAAACGGTCAAGCCGATACAACTAACAAGACCTTGGTCAATATCTTGGCCAAGACGATGGAAGATTTCTCAGGTTCGTGGGATGATAAGATTCTAGCAATTCTTAGGGTCTATCGAATGCCAAAGAGTAAGCCCACGGGGTATACGCCATTCTTTCTTGTGTTTGGAGCCAGAGTAATCCTGCCAGTGGAGTTCAAAGTTCCCTCGACCCGATATGCCTTACAAAGCAGCATGCTTCCTCAAAGTAGACATGTACAGTTGGAAGCACTCGATGAACATAAGGATAATGCGATGCAACACTTCCAAATGTACACGAAGCAACTCTCAAAGGCATACGACAACTTGGTGAGGCCAAGAAAGTTCATAAAAGGGGTTCTAGTTTTGAAGGCAATGGTGAAGCATATTCGAGGGCTTCCATTGCCTAAATTTGTCACGAATTGAGAAGGACCTTTCACTATGAAGGAGGCTCACGATTCAGTTTACGATTTAATCTCTAAGATGGAAGAAATAAACCTTTCAAGATTAATAACAAGTGGTTAAAGATCTATCATGTTTAAGTGATTAACCTAAGTTAAAGCTATATTTTGTGTTAAAGTTATGTTGCAATTCATTATGAGTCATTTCTTTTGTTGTGATTCTTCTCATAAGTTAAGAAGAAATAGTTTTCTTGTAAATTTTAAGAGTTTAATCTTTGAAATGAATAGAAGAGAGTTGTAACAAAACACGACATGGTAACAATTCTATTTTTTCATTCATATACTCTAATGGATTACAAAATTGGGAAATATTGCCCAAGAATTATATATAAGGAAATGAAAAAAATTATAACACAATAAAAGAAGGGACTTCAACTCAGAAGGAACCAAAAGTCAGGGGAGGAGAAGAAATCCCCAAGTAAGACTGAAGAAGCCTCCAAGAATGCTCTCTAAGCAGTAATACAGTCGCCAAGTTTGGTTTCGACTTGGGCCCATTCAATCAATAAGGCTTCACATTTTTGCTTAGCCTTGAGTAAAGCTTCTTCGACAGATTTAACTTCATCATCAAGTGCTTCTAACAGAGAGTCTAACTCCACTAACATAGCCTCCTCAAACCATTGGGACTCTACATGATTCCTTTAGATCTCCATATGTCCCTCTAACTAGTTGAACTTTAAAAACTTTAAGTGGTTGATCAATCAGTTCAGTTGGAAGCCATCATTGCCCATTTCCCTCAAGTTGCCTAGGTACCGATTGGTGACGAGCCTGGTAAGACTTGACGTTTAAGTATTAATAACCTCAGTAATAACGACTGCTAGACCCTAGAGCCTATAACCCATCTCCAATATATTTGAACGAAGACAGTCAACAGTGAAGGTTTGAGGTTGATGAATGGCAATTTATTCAATGATGGAATGATTAATCGCAGAGACTTGGGGAGACTAGCAGAGGGCCATAGGGCCGAACTCACGAGGAACTATTTTGGGAAGAGGAATCTCATAACTGAACTCACTATCAGCTGCCAAATCTGTGGTTAAACCATAATTATTGTGACTTGCTTCCTCCGAAGAGACTGGTCCTTAATCAACAAAGGCAACGGGTGAGGGACCACGTGAGTTGGCTCTTCAGCAATAACGGTCTGCCTCACAACCTGAAACGAGATAAAAAAAGAATGAGCTTGAGAAAAATCTTAACAAATGTGTTTTCATTGTTAAGTCACCATTATAGTTGGAGTTGAGAAAAATCTTAACAATTGTTTTTATTATTAAGTCACCGTTATAAGTGGAGTTTGAGAAAAATCTTAACAATTGGTTTTCATTGTTAAGTAGTCGTTATAGGTGGAGTTTGAGAAAAATCTTAACAAGTGTGTTTTCATTATTAAGTCACCGTTAGAGGTGGAGCTTGAGAAAAATCTTAACAAGTTCTTTTTATTGTTAAGTTACCATTATAAGTGGAGTTTGAGAAAAATCTTAACAAGTGATTTTCATTGTTATGTAACCGTTATGGGTGAGATTTTGTGAAAACCTTAGCAAGTGTGTCTTCATTGTTAAGGAAGCTATATTTTGCTTTCTTACCCTCCGTTTTACCAGGCACAATGATAAGACTTATGTAAAAGAGGGGGGAAGGCAATAAATACCTCAGGGGCAACTGCAGGAGTGACATTGGTAAGGGTTACAGCTGCAGGAGTAACTTCAACATATCTCCAAGTTTTAGCCAAATCTTTAAAAAGAGGAATCACAGCCCATAACGATGCACCTTCCTCGTGAAAAGGCACAACTGTTAAGATTGGGTAAGTTTCCATCGAAGTTGTTTCAACTCCAGATGTATCAACCTCCACAGGGGCCGAAAGAACACCTGGGCGAGAAGAAGAACCAATGGTAGCTTGAGGAACATGTGGAGTCTCAAAACGAGAGGGAGGTGTCAAACCTGGAGAAAGCTGATAACAACATTAAAGTGTTAGACACAAGAAACCCCACATTAAAGGAGGCAAAGGCACAAGAAGTGATCTTACCTCAGTGATGTTAGAAAAATGGGAAAACCCAATGACAAACCTCCATAGGGGGAACATAAGAAGTGACCCAGCGAGAGATGTGTCTAGGTTAGAATTAGCTATAACCTGAAAGCCAAGAAATTCTAAGAATATAATATAGTCAAGCGAAAAAGATAGCTAAAAGAGAAAAAACTATTACCTATGGAGGACTTGAAGATACTAGAACAACGTCCAGAGGAACCATATGTAGGGGATATGCCTCAAAAGAAGCCAATGGAGTCTCCTCTGGCTAATGGAAAGCTCCAATGGATTCCAATGAGGCAGCGGCTCTCCTGGAAGCCTCCTCTATGCATTGGGAGGCAGAACAACGAGAACAGGTAAGCCCAATCATGGGAGAACGAGGAGGAGATGCAACAGTATCAGAAATACCGAAACATCCTCCTTAAAAAGGGCTCACGAGTGGAGAAGGCCTATCTGCTTCACCATCCTACCGAGAAAAATAATTTTCACATGTGTTAGAGAATATACCTCACTACGTTAGAAATTGCTAAGTGTTGAAAAATATACCCCTTGCTCTGGAGAAGAGTGGGACGAAATAACCATGGACGAAGAAGGAGGTGAGGGTAATTAAGAAGCTCCTCCAGTGGGACCACACTCAACTTTGGGGCTTTCATAAAGGGTAATGTGCTCATAAGAAGATGGAGAAGGGGAAGTCTTAGGAATAGAGGCAGCAGGTGGTGGTTGCACTTAGTATGCACGGTTCTTTTAGGCTTTTGTACCCATAGTCTTCTTCCTTATACCAGAACCACCAACAATGGAAGGGGCTCTAAAACTTCTTCTTCTTGATGTATCCTCATCATTTGGATCTACCAGGACTATGGGAAATGCAGCAGGGGAAGGAACAGGGGAGTACGTCATTGAAACTCACACTGGACCCTTTCAAGTTCTGTTTGGCATTTCGCTCGTATCTGCCCACTTAGATCTGCAAACATTCTAGGAGGAACATAGGAAATAGGGAAGGCATCAACAGGGGTTTGGGACTTGGAGTTAGACTTGGATTTTGTGGAAGTATCATCTTTTGTTGTTCTTGACTTTTTTTTATGGAAGTTGGGATGGCCCCTCGCCAGACACATCAATGAAAATGGTACCTTCCATAGAGGCTCCTTCGACAGGGGCAGTTATTTTTGGAACTGGGGCTTTTTTGGCCTTAGGGGTAGATGTAACAACCAAGGGCCAATAGGGAGGCCACTCACTGGGGATCTTTGGGGGTGCTGCTCAAAGGGAACTCAACCCCCATGACAAAATTGCCTTTGAGTCCCAACTCTAAGGGTGGGAAAGTAAGAACAGGTGGATATACTGGGGAACTTTGAATGAATTCCATAATCCTGTCCAGTTGCCTTGGCCAATATTTTGTAGCGAAAAGAAAAGTTACATTGCCCTTATTTGTTAGCTTGGGGATGTTTATTCAGCTAATAATCACCGAATAAACAGAGGAGGCAGTTGAGGAATTATAGGAAGAGCAGGCCTCAGAGAAAGTAGAGTTATCATGGGATTTAAGAAAAATAGGGTAAATAACCCCTTGGTCAAAGCCAAACTGACGAGAGCTACAATTGGGGTTTTATTGTTCTGAGGTGTATCCCCACTCAGTGTAAGGAGGAAGATAACCCGGGGTTAACAGGAGCATAATAACAAAGGAATGATCTTTGTTGATGAGCTATTCCGAAGTGACTTGGACTGTTCTATCTACATGGGTAAAGAAGGAGCAAGTTTGGGCAAAAGAATCTTCACAGTAGGGACGCACGCCGAAACAACTGGGCACCTAAATAACGGGAAGAAAGTCCTTTTGGATCTACTTCTTATGAAATTGAAATAGCAGATGGGGTTTTTAGTCTTCGTAAACTGGATAGCGTTTTTCGTTTGCTGCTATCTCGGGTCAACGGTTGTAAAGAAAACCTATCAAGATGATGGTGTTGGAAAAATTATCCAAGTTGTAGCAGCCAAGGTATCGTTCTATATCCAAATGGGTTATTTCCAAATAGGTATAGAGGGACCCTAAGACCATGGCTGCAAGAGGGAGCTTGAACCCCCTAACTAAGTGAACCGAGATGTTGATAAGATCCTAGTGGGCCTAGTCATTGGGTTTGCCAGTCATCACGAAATAAGAAAGAATAACAAGTATATAAGCTGGTAATTCCCAAAAGGTACCTATGCCTTGGCCAAAAACAGAAGTACCATCCTTTTTAGAAGTAAAAAACAACTAATGAGAGGGGTGAATGTATCTTTGTTAAAAGACCCCGTGCATTTTCGACATATCTGATCCAACTTTTCCCGGGGAAACAATCTTTTCTGCATCTAAAGCCTCATTAAAGTAAATTGAGGTACCTGTGGGCTCAAGCCCAAGCAGCTCACAAACATCCTCTAAGGCCAAAGTAACCATCCTTATAAGGGTCCTAAGACCTACGGACTTAGAAAACTTTGAAAGTCGTATTAGGATAAAAGTCATCTGGACCTTCGCCCCTTCAGGAAGATGTTCTGAGGTTCCACAAAGGGTCCTGAGACCTCTGAACCTTTGGCCTTACACCTTTTCCTTTTTACGAACTGGAGTTTTGGACAATTTTTTGTATTTCAAACACTTAACCCCATAAATTTTGACAACATATTTTAAAACAATTTTTAAAAATTAGGTCCAAAGGGTGTTTGGCTAAGGTTTACACGTATTTTTTTTTATATAACTCCATGGTAAAAAAAGTTGATGTAAGGAAATGGATTGTTTATGGGTCTTTAGACCTTGGCCTTTTGGAATTATGGATTAAAATATCGATAATCCCTCTAGTCTTTTAGGGGTCTGACGACCTTTAACTATATTTTTGGGGTTATTTAAACCTAAGGACAATACTTTTTTTTTGGGTCTTGAGACCTTTGACTGCTACTCTTAAGACACGTCTGGAATCCTCATAATTTGAATGTTGGGTCTTGAGACCTTAGCTTAAACCTAAAGCCAAGGATAAAATCCTTTCAACCTTTTATTTTGGGTCTAAGTTTTGGGCCAAGCCTGAATTCATTGTAACTCAATTTGTGGATCATAAGACCTTTATTGTTTAGAGTCAAGGTTGAATTCCTTATTTCTTTTAATAAAACTTATGCTGAATACATCATGGGTAATAAAAAACTTGATTTCATTTTGTTTGAGCATTTAATACATCATTGGTAGTTTTTTTAGGTGCTCTACATTACAGGCGTGGGGGAGTTTGTATTCCTCTATATGTTTGAGGTGATAATATCTAGGCCTTTCAATCTTGGTCATCACATATGGGCCTTCACATTTGGGGCTTAGTTTTCCCTCACTTGAATTTCTGGTTATAAGAGTGACCTCCCTTAGGACTACTAGGTCTCCCCCCTAAATTCCCTATGGCGGACCTTTATGTTTAAGTAAAAGGTTGTCTTCTACTTGTAAGCTACCATCCAGAATAATGAAACCTCTCTTATTTTCTCTAACTCATCCAGAGATACCTTTAGAAATTCTTCATTAGCCCCCGACTTAAACTGAGATACCTTTTGTGTAGGTTTTTCTACCTCAGTTGGGATCACAACCTCAGTGTCGAAGGTCAAGGAGAAAGGATTTCCCTCTTTGGACTTCTGACTATTGTCATGTAGACCCATAGGATGCTTGGCATTTATTCGGACCATAACCCCTTGGCCTTATCTGGCTTCTTCTTTAAATTGTGGAAGGCTATTCTATTGGTAACTCAAACTTGGTCATTGTCCCAAGGATGACCTGGATATGAATAATAATTGTTAATGACATAGTCTGAGTAGAACACTGTAATACCCCGTACTTTTGGCTATATTTATTTTTGGGGATTAATTAATTAAATGCGTATTAATTGGAAATTAATTCGGGTTATAAATACTAACGAGATACGAGTTGGTATTTGATTTTGTGCATATATGAGTATATATGAATTTGGAATTATAAAAGTTGTCGTGAGAATTATATACGACATTTTAGAAATTTTGTTGAGACGCGTGGGACCGCCGCGTCACGGTATAACATTTTGATTATAAAAGTGAATTTAAAATATATAAACCGTATGGTCGTTTTAAGTGCGCCAACGCGTCCGGAAGGGTCGAGATAGTCAGAAAACACTAGCCGGGGGTATAGTTTGGGTCCCGGGGTATTTTTAGGCCATACCGTCATCATAAAGGGTATTTTGGTAATTTTACATTTTGAGGAATTAAAAGAAACGAAAATTGGGAGTTTTAATCTGATGTGGATTTAACCCACTAAACCCATTAACCAACCCATATTAACCCATTAAGCTACGGAGGCTATCATTAGGTTTTCAAAGTTCCCCAAATCAAACCCTAGCCACCTTAAGCCACCATTGGAGGAGAAGCTTGGAGAGAGGGAATTCTACAGAAATCTTCACCAAACCAACACCAAAATCAGAAATCCAATCAAGGCAAGTGTTTTAATCATATTTAAATTCGTAGAATGTTTCTTCCATGTTAGAAAATTGATGAATTACAACTGTTCTTGAAAGATAATGAAAACCCATGTAGTTTGGAGTTTAGAACTTGAAAATATTGAGGAGAGTTGCATGTAGAATGATAGGTAGATAATTATTCTCATGATACCTGTGATAGGAAGGATTTAAAACGGATTTATAGTGAGTTAATTCATGATTCAAAAGTTAGGGTTCATGTTCTTGAAATAATTGGGGAAAATGTGTAGAGATTTATATTTTGATTGATGTTAAAGAGATTTAATCCTTGAAAACATGTTAGGAGTTGACTTGAATATGTTTAGGATGAATTAGAGACCCTAAAACGTTGTTGGGATGAACTTTGGAAGAGATTAGGAGTGATGAAAATGGATAAAAACGAATTGGGGAAAAATCTGGGCCGAAATTGGTCAGTCGTTGGAAGCAATCCCCAGGTCGTTCGAACGAGCTCGTTCGAACGAGCTTCTAACGAGTTGACCAGTCTCTTCTAACGAGGGGTAGTTTCGTTCGATATCTCGTTCGAACGAGATATCGTTAGAAGGTACAGTTCGTTCGAACGAACTGGAATCTCGTTCGAACAGTCTCGTTCGAACGAGACTTCTAACGAGCTGACAGTCCAATCTCGTTCGAACAGCCTCGTTCAAACGAGACTTCTAACGAGTTGACAGTTTGGTCCTTTTTGGACTGTTTTAATTTTTGGAGTCCCGAAAACTTGTTCGAGGGTAGAGTTAACATTCCTTGATGATGTATTGATGGATTTGGGACTTTTGGGTTATTATGAGGAGTAAATTATATACAAGAGTTATATTAAATGGATGGTTTGGGTTGAGACGTGAGTGTCTACTACGACGTGAGAAAATTATGGCGCGTATGATTACAAACCGGAATAGTATAAATTGTGATAATTATAAGTTAGTACGAGAATGCGATATGTACTACGATTAAACTACATTGATTACTAAGACGTGTGTTTACTTAGTATTGGTATATGTATTATGTGTATGACATACCTACCATACTTGCTATCACGGGAGGTTTGCGTTCGCTTAGGGCCCTCTAATCCTTGTGTTTCCCGGATTTAGACTGGTTACCTCGATGAACATAGGTCAGAGAAAGAATTATTGGGATGTTAATAAGTCCGCTGATCGTGGGAGCGTAGGTATGTACGTGACCCATGTGATGTGACTGTGTTCGCCTCCATTACTTGTGATGTTGTTATCTGTGAACTATTCCTGAGAGATTCGGAATATGTAATCCTTATGTACGTGATGTACCGGGATGGATAGCAGAGTATGTGTGCACCGCAGCTTAGTTCTCGGGGTGCTTGTATTGTATATTTATGATGTGAATAATATACACTTAATTAATGAGAACCTTCATGTTAATGATGTGAATATAATTACGGTATTGTTTCGAGAAATATAACGAGTTAACTGATAGTTATATGTATTGCATATTGAATATCTGAGTTACGTTAAACCCCTACTTAATTACGAGCATTATAATGTTAAGAGAACCGAGTAATAAGGATAAGACCTATGATAGTCTAGCTAGATATGTTGTCACTTAGCTAGTAGTTTGTATCACTCTAGATGGGTACTTACGTTAGGAGTACACAGTTAGACGAGAGGTGAGAATATCATGTGAGTGTACGTCCTAACATGTACTTTGCATTTAATGTTTTAAATGTTTTTAAAGCACTTGCAGGTTTTTAAAATATAACTCCACATTCGGGCTCTGACCCGTTTGCTTTTCAAATCTACTTTTCTTTGTAAAACCATTTTAGGTGCCCAGCCACAAGGACACCATGCATAGGATACAAATTCAAGTGACGAGCTGTAGCTGGTTGAGGAAGCTACAGGGACTTTACTTGTAGACGCTTCGATCTTTTGGATTCCAGAGTTACTATCAATCAGTTGTAGGGCATGTTGCCCATTTCTATTAGAGTTACTTTTCCATTACAGTTTTCAGACTTTGGCATGTTTCGATTCAGTATTTAGTTTACTTATCAGTTGTGGGATTGTAGTGAGGAGTTTTTCCTCCAGACTTTATTTACCGTTATGTGATGGTCATTCTATTTACTTTATTATGGTAAATGGTGTTATTATTCTTTATTACACTTGTTGCATGTTAATCAGACTTTAATTAAAATTTGGCACTTACTTTTCAAATACTAGGTGGTTAGTAATGATTAAAATGTTTTCGACAGTGATGCTATTAACTGGACCAACCTGACATTTTGAATTAATTTAATAAAGGAGTAGCTACCCGGTATTTAATTAGTCGGGGTGTCACAGGTGGTATCAGAGCATCAGGTTCTAGTGTCCTTTAGGATCTGACGGCTTATTATGTTTCCGCTAAGTTTCTTTGATATAGAGCCCTATATTTTAGGACTGTTGTACTCTTTTGTGTATGCTTCGTTCTTCAGCTATCTTAAGTTTATAAACAACGAACTTATAAACTTTGTTCTTATTTCAGATGCCTCCCCAACGTGCACGACAAGTTCCCAGGGATGCAACGCCCGAACCCCAGCCCGCTCCAGTTCAGGGCATGATGAACGCCGCTGAGGTTGCAGCTATAGTAGCTCAAGCGGTAAATGCCGCCATTGACGTTGTTCAGCAGGCACCACCTCAGGCGCCGGTTGTCGCGCCAGTACAGGTTAATGCATTCCCGTCTGCTTGGGAGCGTGTACGTGACGCTTTTCAGAAAGCGCATCCGCCAGAGTTTGCAGGTAGCTCAGATGTGGTAGTCTCGAGCCAGTGGAGGAAGGACATGCAGAGGCACTTGAGGATGTATGAGTGCACGGAGGTTCAGAAGCAGGTGCTAGCTACTTTCAAGCTAGTTGGATCTGCGCTACAGTGGTGGGAGTCTATTACCACCATGGAGGAGAGGGATACTCTCACTATTCAGGAGTTCTGGGTACGGTTCGATCGCAAGTATTTTCCGTCAGCTGTTCATACGAAAATGAGGAGGAGATTGATGAGTTTGAAGCAAGAAGGTAAGACTGTGGCCGAGTATGAGGCCGAGTTCACGAATCTGTTGAACATCGTTCCAGACGAGATACCAACAGAGAAGAAGAAGATTGAGAAGTTCATGGACGGGTTGACGTGGAGGATCCGTCAGCATCTGCTAGGGAACCTATCGTTGGCCACCTATTCTGATGTGGTTAACGCTGCATTGTTGCATTGTTAGGACCACCATTTTCATATGGCCGAGGGTAAGAGGTCGGGGGAGTCTAGCCATCAGGGCAGTACTGGAGGACATGGTGCCAGCGAGGCACAATCGGGTCAGGGGCAGAGACAGAATGAGCAGGGCTCCCAGCAGGGGGATAATAAGAGGTTCTGGTCAGGGAACTACAGACAGGGACATGGAGGTTTCCGTCAGGGCCATCAGGGTCCAAACGGCCATCAGGGCCAATAGGGGCAGAATGGGCAGCAGTTTCACCAGGGCCAGCAGGGCCAAGGGAGGAACGGTAATGACCACCAGGGCCGGGGACAGCAGGGACAGAGAGGAGGGAACTTCCCAGGGAAGTGCTTTGTTTGTGGCAAGACTGGCCATAAGCGACAGGATTGTCCTGATAGGGGCAGGGCCCCACAGCAGCAGCAGCAGCAGGGTGCTCGCCAGGAGCCACAGAGGCCTATGTTTCCCGCCGCTCTTCCCGTACCGCCACAGATGGCAGCATTGCCACCCATTCCAGCAGTCCCAGCTCAGCAGGGGCAGCTACAGTATGGACGTGTCTACAACGTTCACCAGACTGCAGTTCCTCAGGCACCGCCCGCGATTGAGGGTACGTTTCCTATCCATGGCACTATGGGTCGGGTATTATTTGATACGGGTGCTACACATTGTTTTATAGCTACACACTTCGCGAAAGCTTTAGGATTGTTAGCTACGGCAGAGAGCACAGTGACGTGTGTCGACTCACCATTGGGGAGTGGGTCACTTATTTTCTTTATATGCCGGGGAGTGGGGGTAGAGATTGGTGGTTTAGTATTACCTGCAGATATGTTGGTATTAGATATGCATGTTCACGACGTGATCATCGGTATGGATTGGCTCGTAGCTTATAGGTCCATGATTGATTGCTTCAGCGGAAGCATTGTTTTTGCCATTCCGGGGCAAGAGATGTTTGTAGTGGCGATGTCTCGCCCAGAGGGAGGATCGACCGCTCATTTGTATTACCTAGAGGAGGATACCTCTAAGGAGATTTTGATTCCTTTAGATTTTATCCCAGTCGTCAGGGAGTATTCGGATGTGTTTCAGGAGATATCAGGCTTATCACCCAGTCGAGAGATAGACTTTGTTATAGATTTGCTACCGGGTACGAGACCTATAGCACGCGCACCGTACCGTATGGCTCCAGCTGAGATGCGAGAGTTACGGGATCAGATAAAGCAGCTGTTAGGTCAGGGCTTTATTCGCAGGAGTACCTCACCTTGGGGCGCTCCAGTTTTGTTCGTGAAGAAGAGGGACGGTTCACTGAGATTGTGTGTGGACTACCGAGAGTTGAATATGGTCACGGTACAGAATAAGTATCCGTTGCCTCGAATCGATGACTTATTCGACCAGTTGAGAGGAGCTTATTTCTTCTCGAAGATTGATTTGAGATCGGGATACCATCAGTTGCGTATCAGGGAGGAGGATGTCTCGAAGACCGCGTTCTTGTCGAGATATGGTTCTTACGAGTTTCGGGTTATGCCTTTTGGATTGACCAACGCTCCAGCTGTGTTTATGGACTTGATGAACAGAGTGTTCAGGGATTTTCTAGATCAGTTTGTCATTGTCTTCATTGATGACATTCTGGTTTACTCCCAGACAGAGGAGGAGCACGCCGAGCATTTGAGGCAGGTTTTGCAGACACTTCGTCAGAATGAGTTGTATGCAAAATATGAGAAGTGCGGGTTTTGGCTGAAGGAAGTCCAGTTTTTGGGACATATCATTTCCGACCAAGGAATATCGATTGATCTGGGGAAAGTATCAGCGGTGAGGGAGTGGGGACAACCCACGACACCGACTGATATTCGTAGTTTCTTGGGTCTAGCAGGATACTACAGGAGATTTATTCGGGGTTTCTCGGAGATAGCAGGTCCTTTGACACATCTCACTCGTAAGGGTGTGCCATACATATGGAGTGATGCCTGTCAGTTGGCATTCGATGAATTGAAGGACAAATTGACCTCAGCACCTGTGTTAGCATTGCCGAGACCGGGAGTTGAGTATTTGGTTTACAGCGATGCGTCTTTGCAAGGACTGGGAGATGTATTACAGCAGGAGAGACAGGCCATAGCTTATGCTTCCCGTAAGCTTAAGCCTCATGAGAAGAATTACCCCACACATGATTTGGAGTTGGCAGCAGTGGTATTTGCCTTACGGATTTGGAGGCACTATCTTTTGGGGGAGAAATTCCAACTGTTCACGGACCACAAGTCCCTACAGTTCTGTTCATGCAGAAGGAGTTGAATATGCGGCAGCGTAGGTGGCTTGAGTTTGTGAAAGACTACCAGTTCGACATCCAGTATCACCCGGGGAAGGCTAACGTGGTAGCAGACGCGTTGAGCCGTAGGCCAGCAGACGAGGTGGCAGAGGTGTGGAAAGCAAAGTGGAAGGAATTGGGACACCAAGATGCAGTGGACTGATCTTTCATGTCGGTGATGACCGTTACACCGCAGATTGTCACGAAGGTAGTGAGGGCACAGGCTAATGACTCGTTTTGTCAGGAGCAGATAGTTCGATTGCTAGCAGAGGGAGCCGAGTCCTATACCGTCAGCTCAGATGGGGGATTACGCTTCAATGGGAGATTGGTAGTTCCAGAAGGGGATAAATTGTGACACGATGTTATGGCAGAGTCGCACGGCTCACGGTTCGCGGTACATCCCGGAGGGGACAAAATGTACCAAGACATGAGACGTCAGTATTGGTGGAGCGATATGAAGAGAGATATCGCTGAGTTTGTCTCGAAATGCGCCACTTGTCAGCTTGTAAAAGTGGATCATCAGAGACCGGTAGGATTGCTACAGCCATTGGAGGTCCCGGTGTGGATGTGGGAGAGCATATCCATGGACTTTATTACGGGGTTGCCTACGTCGCAGAGGGGTCACGACTCCGTTTGGGTAATTGTGGACAGGTTGTCCAAGGTCGCTCACTTTTTACCCGTAAGGACTGACTACACTACGGGACAGTATGCCCAGCTCTTCATTTCAGAGATTGTCAGACTTCACGGTGTGCCCCTAAATATCGTGTCTGACAGAGACAAGATATTTGTTTCGCGGTTTTGGGAGAGTTTCCAGGAGGCCATGGGCACGGAATTGCGGTTGAGTACGGCTTATCATCCGCAGACTGATGGGCAGATTGAGCGCACGAATCATATGTTGGAGGACATGCTACGCATGTGCATTATTGACTTTGGGGGTGGATGGGAGCAGTACCTTCCACTGGTGGAGTTTGCTTACAACAACTCCTATCAGTTCACTATTGGCATGGATCCGTTTGAGGCATTGTACGGTAGGCCTTGTCATTCCCCAGCATGTTGGTTAGAGGTGGGGGACAACAAACTGCTTGGGCCGGAAGTAATTCAGGATACTTCGGCAAGGATTGAGTTGATTCGGAGTCGCATTCGGGTAGCTCAAGACAGGCAGAAGAGTTATGCTGATGCGAAGAGATTTTTCAGGGAGTTCCAAGTGGGGGACCAGGTTTTGCTCAGGGTATCTCCGATGAAGGGGATTATGCGTTTCGGGAAGAAGGGGAAGTTGGCACCGAGGTATGTGGGGCCGTTTCCTATTATTGAGCGGATCGGACCGATTGCATATAGACTCGGACTACCGGAGCATTTGCATCGGATTCACGATGTGTTCCATATTTCCTCGCTGAGGAAATACCTTAGAGATAACTTGGCTCATTCTCACATTGCTATGGAGGACATCGATCTCCAGCCGGATAGCTCCTACGAGGAGGGGCCGATTGCTATTTTGGACCGAAGCGAGAGGAAACTGCGGTCAAAGATAGTTCCGTTAGTGCGTGTTCAGTGGCGACATCACAATGTCGAGGAGTCCACATGGGAGCGCGAGAATGAGATGCGCGATCGTTATCCAGAGCAATTTTTAGCAGGTACTTTCTAGTTTCGAATTTCAGGACGAAATTCAGTTATTAGGGGGGAAGTATGTAATACCCCGTACTTTTGGCTATATTTATTTTTGGGGATTAATTAATTAAATACGTATTAATTGGAAATTAATCCGGGTTATAAATACTAATGAGATACGAGTTGGTATTTGATTTTGTGCATATATGAGTATATATGAATTTGGAATTATAAAAGTTGCCGTGAGAATTATATACGGCATTTTAGAAATTTTGTTGAGACGCGTGGGACCGCCGCGTCACGGTATAACATTTTGATTATAAAAGTGAATTTAAAATCTATAAACCGTATGGTCGTTTTGAGTACGCCAACGCGTCCGGAAGGGTCGAGATAGTCAGAAAACACTAGCCGGGGGTATAGTTTGGGTCCCGGGGTATTTTTAGGCCATACCGGCATCATAAAGGGTATTTTGGTAATTTTACATTTTGAGGAATTAAAAGTGACGAAAATTGGGAGTTTTAATCTGATGTGGATTTAACCCACTAAACCCATTAACCAACCCATATTAACCCATTAAGCTACGGAGGCTATCATTAGGTTTTCAAAGTTCCCCAAATCAAACCCTAGCCACCTTAAGCCACCATTGGAGGAGAAGCTTGGAGAGAGGGAATTCTGCAGAAATCTTCACCAAACCAACACCAAAATCAGAAATCCAATCAAGGCAAGTGTTTTAATCATATTTAAATTCGTATAATGTTTCTTCCATGTTAGAAAATTGATGAATTACAACTGTTCTTGAAAGATAATGAAAACCCATGTAGTTTGGAGTTTAGAACTTGAAAATATTGAGGAGAGTTGCATGTAGAATGATAGGTAGATAATTATTCTCATGATACCTGTGATAGGAAGGATTTAAAACGGATTTATAGTGAGTTAATTCATGATTCAAAAGTTAGGGTTCATGTTCTTGAAATAATTGGGGAAAATGTGTAGAGATTTATATTTTGATTGATGTTAAAGAGATTTAATCCTTGAAAACATGTTAGGAGTTGACTTGAATATGTTTAGGATGAATTAGAGACCCTAAAACGTTGTTGGGATGAACTTTGGAAGAGATTAGGAGTGATGAAAATGGATAAAAACGAATTGGGGAAAAATCTGGGCCTAAACTGGTCAGTCGTTAGAAGCAATCCCCAGGTCGTTCGAACGAGCTCGTTCGAACGAGCTTCTAACGAGTTGACCAGTCTCTTCTAATGAGGGGTAGTTTCGTTCGATATCTTGTTTGAACGAGATATCGTTAGAAGGTACAGTTCGTTCGAACGAACTGGAATCTCGTTCGAACAGTCTCGTTCGAATGAGACTTCTAACGAGCTGATAGTCCAATCTCGTTCGAACAGCCTCGTTCGAACGAGACTTCTAACGAGTTGACAGTTTGGTCCTTTTTGGACTGTTTTAATTTTTGGAGTCCCGAAAACTTGTTCGAGGGTAGAGTTAACATTCCTTGATGATGTATTGATGGATTTGGGACTTTTGGGTTATTATGAGGAGTAAATTATATACAAGAGTTATATTAAATGGATGGTTTGGGTTGAGACGTGAGTGTCTACTACGACGTGAGAAAATTATGGCGCGTATGATTACAAACCGGAATAGTATAAATTGTGATAATTATAAGTTAGTACGAGAATGCGATATGTACTACGATTAAACTACATTGATTACTAAGACGTGTGTTTACTTAGTATTGGTATATGTATTATGTGTATGACATACCTACCATACTTGCTATCACGGGAGGTTTGCGTTCGCTTAGGGCCCTCTAATCCTTGTGTTTCCCGGATTTAGACTGGTTACCTCGATGAACATAGGTCAGAGAAAGACTTATTGGGATGTTAATAAGTCCGCTGATCGTGGGAGCGTAGGTATGTACGTGACCCATGTGATGTGACTGTGTTCGCCTCCATTACTTGTGATGTTGTTATCTGTGAACTATTCCTGAGAGATTCGGAATATGTAATCCTTATGTACGTGATGTACCGGGATGGATAGCAGAGTATGTGTGCACCGCAGCTTAGTTCTCGGGGTGCTTGTATTGTATATTTATGATGTGAATAATATACACTTAATTAATGAGAACCTTCATGTTAATGATGTGAATATAATTACGGTATTGTTTCGAGAAATATAACGAGTTAACTGATAGTTATATGTATTGCATATTGAACATCTGAGTTACGTTAAACCCCTACTTAATTACGAGCATTATAATGTTAAAAGAACCGAGTAATAAGGATAAGACCTATGATAGTCTAACTAGATATGTTGTCACTTAGCTAGTAGTTTGTATCACTCTAGATGGGTACTTACGTTAGGAGTGCACTGTTAGACGAGAGGTGAGACTATCATGTGAGTGTACGTCCTAACATGTACTTTGCATTTAATGTTTTAAATGTTTTTAAATCACTTGCAGGTTTTTAAAATATAACTCCACATTCGGGCTCTGACCCGTTTGCTTTTCAAATCTACTTTTCTTTGTAAAACCATTTTAGGTGCCCAGCCACAAGGACACCATGCATAGGATACTCATTCAAGTGACGAGCTGTAGCTGGTTGAGGAAGCTACAGGGACTTTGCTTGTAGACGCTTCGATCTTTTGGATTCCAGAGTTACTATCAATCAGTTGTAGGGCATGTTGCCCATTTCTATTAGAGTTACTTTTCCATTACAGTTTTCAGACTTTGGCATGTTTCGATTCAGTATTTAGTTTACTTATCAGTTGTGGGATTGTAGTGAGGAGTTTTTCCTCCAGACTTTATTTACCGTTATGTGATGGTCATTCTATTTACTTTATTATGGTGAATGGTGTTATTATTCTTTATTACACTTGTTGCATGTTAATCAGACTTTAATTAAAATTTGGCACTTACTTTTTAAATACTAGGTGGTTAGTAATCATTAAAATGTTTTCGACAGTGATGCTATTAACTGGACCAACTTGACATTTTGAATTAATTTAATAAAGGAGTAGCTACCCGGTATTTAATTAGTCGGGGTGTCACAAACACATTGAATGATGGATTGTCAAATTATTTTTTGTTGTCTAAAATAATGGCCTTAGGCAGTTTAAACTAACAGATAATGTTCTTCCAGATGAAGTTGATGGTATTCTTGTAAATGATAGTGGCTAAGGTTTTAGCCTTAGCCCACTCGGTCAAGTAATCAATTGATACTATACAAAATTTGTTTTGACCTTTGTTGAGAGGCAAATGTCTTACCAAATCCACCCTATTGAGCAAAGGGATATGAACTTAACATTGAAGCCATTTGATCAGCTCCCAATTTTGGGACAAAATAGAATCTCTAAAATTTGTCAGAACTCTGCACCAAGTCATTGGCTTCCTTCCCCTATGTTAGCCAGAAGTGCTCTTGCCTTAAGACTTTATAGACTAAGGTCTTCTGGACTATATGGGCACCGCAGTCACCTTTGTGGAGGTCTTCGAAGATGTAACTGTCTTCTAATGGGCTCACGCATCCCTGAGGTATTAAAAAATACTCATTCTTGTACATACTCCGTTTTTTAAGTAGTACTTGGAAGTTGTGCACTTCATTCTAATGGCCCAGGGCTTGTTTTTAGGCATATCATTATTTTTGAGGTAGGCTTTGATGGGAATGATCTAGTCTGGGATATAATAGAGCACTGCGGTGTTGATCTCTAGTTGCATAATTCTTGGTGGATTCATAGTGACAACTAGGACCTCTGGGTTTATTTCATATGATGAATCCAAGCGTGTAAGGTGGTCTGCCTCCGAGTTCTCATCTTGAGGAACCCTCCTAATTCCAAACCTATGGAATGATTGATCCTTGTGGGAGGAAAATGGCATAATTGAGGTCTTCTTTAGTACTATGGATTACCTTAAAAGAGAAACATAGGACTTTAGAACCAAGTATCACTATGTGTGAGGTCCGAGGTCAATTAAGGAGCCTCTTTCCTTGTCCGAGGGTGCTCAAAGGGGTTTAAGAGATATTAGAAGGTTAAGGGATTAATAAGGTATCATCATATATTATACAAATAAAATGGATACATACATACATACTAATGTTTAAGGTAAAAGAGTATATGTATGCACACTTATATATACAAAAAAATATCCTCATCTTTTTGAGATTTTTCTTTTGGAGAAAGACAATACTTATCTTTTGTTGGCACATTGTCTTTCTACCTATACATCATGTGGGGAAAAAGGTATCCTTTCATTTCTTATGAATTGTATGATTCTATTTGACATTGGTTCGGATTCGAACTATTTTCTAGAAGTTAAGATAAGAGGTCATATGTGGAAAGTTCTTTGTGAGTTTGCCTATTTGGCGATTTTTGCCTCAGGGAATGGGGTGTTTTGGAGAGAGTATTTTTTTGTGTTTATTTTTGGAAAGAGGTGCAAGGTGTGACGCCCCTCCTGCTAGGCTTATTTTAATCACTTGAGCCGAGGTATTGGCATTTATGTGTGGTTTATTAAATAAGTATAACTCCGCGAAGTTCCAAAATGCCTTAGGGCACTTATTTTATTACTTGATGTAGCCTATTTAGACCACGCGGACTATTTTAGGAGTGAGGGCATAATGAAAATAAATAGGGTTTTCCCGCGGGAGGGTTTTTTAGTGTTTGCTTAGACCTGACCTAAAATGATATCTCAAGTTGCCTGCGTATCTCCGATTTAAAGACAACATTGTGTCTGTTTTTGAATGTGTGCACTAATATTTATAGCGGATAAACATGTTTACGTAGTTCTAATGAATGAAGGGCCAAAGTTTTTAGTTGACTTCAAACAAGAGGTTGGTGTCTCGAGTGGGCGTTTTGATGTGGAGATAAGAATGTGTTTGGGTCTATACAGTTTTCCCTTGCTGTTATGACAAATCAATTTCATCCCGAATTGATTTTTTCCCTTTTCCTTATGTAGACTAAAGGAAAGAATTTCTTCAATCGGTCAAGCTTGAATGTTAAAAAAACGTAACCCCATCGATATTAGCTAAGGAAACGCCCCGCTAAAGTTTAGTTTGGTGACGAAGTAAGATCCTCCCCGATTGGGTGCAAATTTTCCTCTAGGAGTCCATGCAGGTTTGAGATTTTCTTTCAATACCAAGCCTCCTTCATGTATGTTACGTCTCTTAAACTTTTTATTAAATTCTCCGACGATCTGTGCTTCGTAGTTCAAGTTGTGGTATGCCTCTTTTAGCCTTGTCTAGTTGAGAAGAGCTAATTCATCTTATTAGGCTTGTACCCAGTTATTTTTGACTACTTGGCTTTCAATCATGACCCTAAGTGAGGGTAACTGGAATTATATGGGTAGTTTCATTATATAAATCAATGAGTAAGGGTGGCCCCTGCTGAGTTTATCTCTATAGGGTGGTAGGCCCAGAGGGCATATGGAAGTTTGTCAAACCAGTTGTTATAGGTCTATGTCATCTTACTGATGATGTTTTTAATTATTTAATTAGCCTTTTTGACTGCTCCATTGGTCTGAGGTCTATATGGGGAATACTTATGCCAAGTGATCCCATAGTGCAACATATTGAAGACCTCTTTCTCAAAGTGAGAACCATTATCGGATACTAACTCATGGGGTACGCCAAAGAGGCATATGATGTTTAGCCGTATGAATTTGGACACTTTTTTTAGCATTGATAACCTAATAATATTCGTTTTTAACCCATCTGGTGAAGTATTTGATGACGATTAAGATGAATTTGTGCCCTGTGGAGGCCTTAAAAGTCACTTTCCTTATGATATTTATCCCCAAATGGAGAAAGGCCAAGGAAAAATCATGCGACAAATCTCTCGGGGAGGCAGATGTTGTCGGGGCATGTAGTTAGCAGTTGAGGCACTTCCTAACATAATCTGTATAGTATTTCTGAATGGTGGTCCAATAGTATGACTGTTGGAGTATTTTTCTAAAGGGGGTGTGCCCGCTCATGTGTGGGCCACACTCGCCAGTATGGACTTTGTCCATAATTTCAATGGTTTTCTCTCATGTGACGCATCTTAAGTGCACTTCGTCGAATCCTCTGTTATAGAGTTGACCTCCATATATGATGAACTAATATGATAATTGCCTTGTGGCTAACCGATAGGTTATCTTGGAGTCTAATGGATAGTGGTTCTCTTTTAACAAGTTTCATATGTCGGAGTACTAAATTGTAGGCTCTACTCTTATTTCCTTGATGGCATTGATCTCAAAATAATACAAAGTGTTTTTTTAACTTGTTACGGTGAAGGTGATCTTCGTGGTTCGATCCGATATGGCTATTATCGAGGCTAGGGTTGCGAGTGCATCTACAAAGTTGTTCCTAACCATAGGGAGAAAGTCAAATTTAAGAAGCTCGAATCGCGAAGCTACCTCTTATAAGTAGGGATAGTAAAATTGTAGTTTATCATCCTTGATCCTTCATTTTTCTATAATCTGACTGATGACTAGGCTCGAGCCACCATAGGCTTTCAGTTCGATTATTCCTGTTTCTAAGGTTATTTTAAGACCCGCGATGCAAGCTTCGTCCTCAGCCATATTGTCGGTGCACTCATAGATTACTTTGATAGCTGTGGAGAGTAAACCAAAATTGGGGGATATTAAGAGATTTTTTATGCCGAATGCTCTTTTATTGGCAACCCTATCGAAGTAGAGTTCCCATGTATGTCTATCGTCTAATGCGAAGGGGTCTTCATTCGATAATTCTGCCTCGTTCTCTTTTTCCTAACCCGCTAGAGGTTGGATTTTTTTTGACACATGTGATGTCAAATATGAATAACATCAGTAGCTATTTGGAAATCTGGCTAGAAATAATATGTTTACAGAATAGATATTTAAAGGGATCCATCCTGGAGATAAGTCGTATGCTGAGGGACATCATGTAATAGCAGAGCTTACGGACATACTAGAGATACACAAGCCTTTTTCGAGGCGATTTTCTTGATCTAGTAGGATACTAACTTTTTTCTAACATAGTACGTGGCAGATTCCTTTTGGGAACTTTTTGCGTATTGGGGCAACATGGCCCTAATAACTATGCCAGTGATAGTCTCGTAGAGTAGTAAAGGTTGTCCCTGTTGAGGAGTTAACAATATTGGTGGGTGAGTGAGGTACTCCTATATTTTATGGAATTCTTCTTAACATTGAGCTTTACATTCCTTGAGCGAGTCTTTCTTAAGTAATTGAAAGACGAGTTAGCATGTGGTCATTAGTTGGTTAATGAAACTACTTATAAACTGGATGTGACCCAATAACCCTTTAATATCTTTTTCTATTTTGGGGGACGACATATATCATATGGCATTGACCTTGGCAGGGTCTCCTCTAATTTTATCCTTGTTGATGATAAATCTGAAAACTTTACCCCTGGTAACCCCGAAGACACATTTATTAGGATTTAGCCTCATTTTGAAAAGGCGCAACCTATTGAAATTTTTTAGGAGGGATGGAATGTGACCCATGATATTTATGGATTATATGATCATATCATCCACGTACACCTCTACTTCCTTGTGTATGAGGTCATGGAGAATGGTTGTAGCTGCTCCCTGGTAGGTTGCCTTATCTTTTATAAATCGAAAGGCATAACTATGTACCATTATGTTCCCTATAAGGTGATGAACCGGATCGTTTCTTGATGATTATGGTGCATTTTTTCTGGTTATATCCAGCAAAACCACTCACAAAGGATTTGAGTGCGTTGTTGGCCGTGATGTCTACCAATAGGTTTACATGTGATAGGGGGAAATCATCTTTTGGGCAGGCCCAATTGAGATATGTAGTCTACACACATCTGGACCTTGCCATTAGTCTTGGTTACGAACACGATGTTGTCTAATCGTGTTAGGCATTCCACTACATGGATGAATCCAACGCTGGGTTGTTTCTCTACTTATTCCTTAACCTTTGAGGGCCATTCTTGTATCATCTTATGGAGCCTCTATTTGATAGGCTTTGCGTCAGGGAGAGTCGGTATCTCATGCATCGTTGAACTCCTTTTGTTCTTTCTCACTAAGGGAGGACCATATTTGTAGTTGTTTGGGGTTTTAGGGAGTGACCAAGTTTATGGTTATTGTGTCATCCTCGTTTGGGGATACGTCTATGTTAACTTTGATAAATTTTTTATAATTGTTTTAAGTATTTTGATAAGGGCATGAGCTATTATTGTATAGCTTATGTAAGTACGGGTTGAACCCACAGAGATTTGATCAATTATTACAAACTATCAATTTCCAACAAGATAGAATATAGGTGTAGAAATAAGATGAAAAGAAGAATTAAACTAAACATAAATAAAGAATGAAAATAAAAAATATGTAACAAGTATGGGAGGATAATAGGACGTGGGATCCGTTTATCACTTTTAATTAACATCAAACATTAATTTTACTATGTGTTCCCAATTTATAACTCAAAATTCACCGAATCTCGCCACATACATTTAAAAAAAAAATAACATTCAACGTTCATGAAAATAATCTTACGTCTCTTTTTATACGACTTAAATTCCTATTCCTCAAAAGTCTCAATTTTAAGTCTTATGTGTCGTATTTAAGCATGACATATCAATTAATTAAATAGAAGTATAACTCATCAAAAAGTACACACGAGAACTCTTAAAATATGAATCAACAATTAATTTTGAAGGTTTAAAACACACTTTTGTGCCTTGTTATATGAATACCGTATTTTTATTTCAATTAAAACTTATTGGTAATTATACCGAAACTAAGTTAACATACACTGTTAACTAAGCATGATAAACATCACCAAGTCGTAGCATAAAACTTAAGGTAACATGATAATTGACATAAAGATAATGCCTTAATACCACTCTAAAATAATGATAACGTGTAACATGATAATTATTGTTTATTTATTCTTGTAATTGTTGATTCGTATTTATTTAATGTTTATTTATTTATTCTTGTGATTATTTTAGAGTTTCACTCCCTTTCTTTATTTATTCTTCTTTATCTATTGACATAGTGATAATGCCTTAATACCACTCTAAAATTATAATGTCTTTCTCAATAAAGCATGACAAATAAGCTCCAACTAATCACAATTCTTGACCCATAATACCACTCTAAAATAAATAAAGAAGAATAAAAAATTGCTTTATAACTTATCTCTTTTAAGTGCTGGACCCGAGATACTTTTTATAGGCCAAAAGGGTGAGATAATTGGCTTGGAGTGAAACTCGTGTTTATTAGTTAGATTTGGAATGGTAAAAATCCGAAATAATTATGAAAAGGATTTCATGAAATTGGTGTTTTAAAAAGAAAGGGAGCTTTTTTATTGAGGATTTTTGAATCTTGAAGTGATATGATCAGATTGAACGAGTCAAAAACATGTCGAGGGAATTTTCTTTTGATTTTCATCTTAAGCTTCATGCAAATCTAATTTGATAACTCTAAAAGAGGTTCCTTTTATCTCCTTTCGGACTGACTAGATGGCAGTAAATGCCTCTTAATTTTTTGGCTGGTACACATGAGGGTATTGGGATTTACCATTGGAATGATTTTATCCACTGGATTTGAAGGAATGAAGCTACTGTTGGTTGAATGTCTGAGTGGGGAGCAAGGGAGCACGTACAATGCCACATATCATGCCATGGTTGGGTCACGATAAAGCTTTGCCAGCTGTTGTTTGAGAGTAGATTCAAAAATTCAATATAGGTATGGGGGATTCGAACCCAACACTTAGCCTCTCACTCCAAATACGTCAACCGTAGAACCAACAAAGTTTCACATTAATTTTGTTCCCATTTTTAATTATAACCTTTTGTTCAAGACTTTTTCTTCTTTTATACGTTGACCCCAAATCTTCACAGATTCTCCATTGCTCCTCCAAACTTCACCATTTTGTAGGAGTATACCTATAAAAATTTAAATCAATAATATTAATTAAAAATTAGCTCCATAACATTTTAGGATGTTACATAACTACCCCTTTAATTGAATTATTGACCCCAAACTTCATAACTTGTTTATTTTAATCGATAATTCAACCAAATTCTAGGAAGAACTTTATTTTGCCCACATAAACATTTTAAAATTAATTTTAGACCCATTATTTTTTCTAAAATTATGGTTTTACCCCCTTGGGTTTCTAAAATTACATTTTAAATTCAAATTGTTTTCAAACTTGCATTTTTCGCACGACTTACAAAAATAACTTTAAAAGCTCATTATTGATCATACAATGGGCCTAATAAGGCCTAAATTTGGGCATAGGTAATGCAAAACAATTCACTCATTAGTTACATTATGAATGGCCGACTCCTCTTTTATCATTTGCGCGAGTGGGATGACTTGAAACCCATTAAGATAGATATTATAGTGAGTGTTTAAGAGTGGAATAACAATGTTGTTAGACATTGTGGCCAAACCATCGCCCCTGGATTGTGATGACCTTTGTGTCAAAAGTGACCTTACTTTCATATGTATTGATGAGGGTAATGCTCCAAAGGATGTATCTATGCTCTTCCTAGTAAAAGGTTGAAGTTGGCAAGGATGTCGAGCACTTAAAGCTCAACATCACATTTGATAGGTTCGATAATGAGTGTGAGAGTGATGGATACCAGCACATTTTGGTGAAAATTATAATACTCTTTGATAGTCATTGAATAAGGTATGAATTTCGAGGTAGTGTATGTTAGATCCGTGAGGGTGCATATAGGGCAGACATTGATGGTAGACCCGTTGTTTATTAATACTAGGTGTACGGCCTATCCATAGGCCTCGGTAGTATTGTGCAGTGCAAATTGATGGTTGCAACCTTTTATGGGTAGGTCTTCGTTAGATAAGTTGATGTATTATGGCATGGTGATTAAACTGTTAGTGGAGAACATCTCTACTAGTAATGGATCTATAGGCATAAAAGCTTAAGTTAACAAATGGATGAGGGTGACTTCATATTATCAAAATGTAGCCACTAACTCCTAGATAGTAATGTTCATTGATGTTCGATGAAGATGCTCGTGGTCCTTATTATTCTCTTGGTAGAGGGAGGTTATGGCTCCCTTGATCGAACCTTTATATTTTTGGTGGGATTATATGGAGAGGAGTATCATCTTGATTGGGTGAAGAAGTCAATTTCTTTATGTAGGGAGTGTAAGGGATCTATTTGATTTTCTTGTTCAAAAATTTCTAAAGGATTAAGAGATTTGCTAAAGATATAGGACTGGAGCCAGGCAGTGTTGAATTAAGGATCATCACCTAGATCCAATTGAGCAATGGAGACTACTTTGGGTCTAAGTGAGCTTCATCTTGGGTTTTAGTAAAAGTCCTAGATAATTTGTCCTTTATCCAATGTACCACCATGTTAGTGTTAGGGGAGGAATGAGAATTTTTGCCAACGTTGCGAGTACTTTCTCGTCCTTACAAACTTGAGCATGAGAGGGTGATCCTGTACATGTGTATGATCCGGCCGAATTTTACTATCCTAGGTGGGTTATTTAGGTTTTCATAATTAGAGGAGGATTAAGATCCTCCCAAGATTATCTCTCATGATGTTCATGGATTCATAGTAGATGTCACCATGATAGTACCAATACTCATAATATTTTGGTCCCCAGGGTGAGAGTCCTTTGATAAACTTTGTGGTAGTTAATGTTGACACTACATATTGAAGTCTGTTAAACTTCCCTCATGCATGGTTTTACGAAGAGGGATTAAAAAATTCCATACCAAGGCTATATGAATATTTCTGAGGGGGCCTTTTGATGGAGGATTACCTCGATGGGTCTTTTCTTATTGAAATTAGATGATGCCAACAATGTGGGCCACATAATAGGTGTTTCCGTAGCTGCATCCCATAGGGGTACGATGATGGGTCCATAGTGATCGACAAGATAAGTAAGTCTAGTTCACTATAGGGATCGACAAGATTATCCATGGGATATGTCTCAGGGGGAGATTTTGGGTTGATTAAGAACCACTTCAATGGATCCACAGATTGTGTCCCGTTCTCTATTTGTAAATCATCCCATAGGGTGGGATAGATGCTTTGTTAGTTGTTGATATTAGAGAGTCGAATCTTCCCCTCACTGTTGAAAAACTATAGGTGTGGTCCTTTGTAGGAGAGATTTGGTTTTATCAGGAGTAAATATTCATCTTTTCATTCAATCAGCCCAGTACCCAAGCTATTTAAGTCAATTGAGATCTTTTAAGGAGGCTTGGTATCCCAGTACAAATTTATAATCCCAAGTATATGGAGTTTTAAAGGAAGTTGGCACTTGTCCATGGAAGCCTAATCCTTGTATTGGTGAATGGTTATGTTGTGTCATATTTTTACCTTATTTTTGGGTTAAGGACGATCTCAACTTAGGGATAAAGTGGGGCATTCCTTAGGTGATTTGAAGTTTGTCAAAGCAATCTGTAATGGCCCTGGGAGGTAAGCATGGTAGATAGGTCCGGGCTCAATGACCGAGGATCCAAAGATTGGTCCTAGGTTGCTATAGGTTTTGATCAATCAGTTAAGAAGGGTGAGTTTTTCGGGAGGAGCCCAGGTAGGATTTCCTTGATATTTTTTATATGCAATGTGAAACATTATTTGAGGCTCCATGACTGGTTGGCACTCTCATATTTGGTTCCATATATCCCTTAGAAGACTTGGGTGAGGAGAATATATTATTGGGCCAGGGTGGGCTCTTAGTTCAGACGCCCAGGCAGCATTTAGGAGAGTGTCGAGTGATCTAAATCTTTCCTCCTCTTCACACAATAACTGGTGGCGAGATCGATAACTCCAGGTGATATGGCCGTCCGCTCATAACTATCAATATCGTTCAATTATTTGGACCCGGGGACTAGGGTATTAAGGTGTTAGAACCAAGGGTTCTTATGTACGGTGGCTTGTGGACGTGGCATCCTCCTAATTTCTAAAGTGCTTATTGGGAAGGTATCTGATGTATAAGGGGAGTATTTATTGCCACTTGCATAAGAGTTTGTATGGGAATATAAATGTACTTTGCGGAGGGCGATTCAACCCATCCAATGGATTAGATGGGCACTACCGAGGTGATATGATATGTTGCACAAAGAGATTCATCATATATTTCCTCCCATTTAGTAGAGTGACCACTATCCTCTATTAAGGGTGTCAGTAGTCCTGGTTCTTTTGAGAGCATAAATTCCACGACAAGGAGCAAGTCGGGTAAAATGGTCAATGGTGGGTTTAGTCTCAATGATGATTTATATAGATGGTGATAGAATGACCAAAGGGGTTGCTGTTTGGAAGGGGGAGTGTGCTTTTGTTCTTGATTTTTGATGGATGGGGACTATCAGGGTGGATAGATTGGTGTTTATGAGTGAAGTTTCTAAAATGGCATTAGTATGTAGGTTGGGGTGGAAGGGTAGTAGGTTGTTCGTAACGTTAGGTTTCGACGGAATGAGTCTTACGACATCTGTAAAGTCCCAAATGGCATACCTAAATTTCCAAACATCATTAGTGATGTGGCCATCCCCTTGACGGATCTCACAATATGAGTTGAATTGGTAGTTTTTGTCTGGGCCAGAGGGTGGTCGACTGGGATTAAGTGGCTTGAACTGACCATTTAATTTTGAAGCTTTAAAGATTCGACTAAAGGGGGGTTGTAGATTAATAAGGTGTCTATACCTAGTCCTAACCTATCTAGGGAGAGGAACGACATGGTAGGTTTTTCTAATTGGTAAGGTATAACGATAGCCACCATAGTTCGAGAGGCATTAAGTGCTTGGTATGACTCAGATTTTGAGTTCACTACCATTGTTGTGATGTGGGATGTAGAAGCTGCAGGTGATTCTTTCTTGGTAGATAATTGATTTGCGGGTTAGCATAACTCTTTAGAGGAATTGGCTACCTTGGCAACCCGACTCTAATTTGAAAAGAGTGCGCTTGTGTTCAAATAAGGAAGTTATTTAATTAAACTCAGTTTTTATTAGTTAAGTCTTAAACATGCATCTAGGTGTGATTGATAATGATAAAATCAAGTAAGAACATTCAAACACACACAAATGAGGAAAAATCCCCCAAAGGGGCAAAACCTTTTATTTTCACTATAATTTTGTAAGAAAACGGCTTATACGGATTACAATGAAAATATGTGACACAAAAATAACCTCGGGTGTCAGTTCTGATGTCGTCGGCTGGAACTATCCCTTTCCAGTAAGGAAACAATGAAAAAGAGAACGACTGCCTCACAAATTAATCCAGATGAGTAAAAGATCCTCTTGAAGGTTTAAAGATTCACACACATATATGGGAATGGTTTTGTGAATTAAAAAGGTTTAGAAAACCTTAAAAAGATGAAGTCTTATTCTGTACTGTTTTCGTAGAATTTTGAGATTGTAAAAAGACTTAAAAATCGTGTAGAAGGTGTACATGTATTTATACGAAAATCGAGGTGGTGGCTCGTTCGAATGAGATAGCCATGTCTCTCGAATGAAGGACATATGTCATTCGAATGAGATCACACGACATGCCTAGCTCGCGCGAATGACAATTACAGTCATTTGAGCGAGCTCGTCGTTCAAGGCACTTCACTTCTACACTTAGAAAAAAAAATTCTGCTTTTGATAAAAATTAATCCAAACTTTAAAAATAATTTTCAAAAACATTTCCCAAATATTTTAGCAAATATTAAAGCTCCAATAAACTATTTTACTGATAAAGTGTAGTGGAGTAGTGGGAATGAGCTGAGTAGCACGTCGCATGTAGCATGATGCATGTGAAGATAATGGATGCATTGAATTCGGATAAAGGCCATCGAGGATGATCGTGTTGACGTGTTGAATGTAGCGGTATCAGACATACAAACTGTGATCTAGGAGAAAATAGAAAATTCCTAGATTCTACCCCGGACATTTATAATATTATATCCTTACAAATCTCCTCCTATGTCTATGCCGGTACATACATAAAAAATACGAATTATGCAATCAACTGACATACAAGATAATATCCCCATTAAACCCTCAAACTGATACTACTAAATGACATGTCTTCCAAATCTTCAGCTCTTCAAAAACTTTCAAAGCTTTTCTCATCAGGGTATGTAATCAAATAATGAGCAAGGTTGTACCTACACACATGAGATAAAGCAAATACCCGTGACAAGTAACAATTTGAAATATAATGATATGCAAAAACTGATGGTCAATTAAGCTTAAGCAAATCATTCATAAATCAACCAAACACCAAAATAATTCTCCCCCATAAATCTTCTCCCCCTTTTTATGATGTCCCCAAATAGACAGATATGAGAAGCATAAATGAATGCACATGGAGAATGACACACGGTAATAAACTACTATTTTTGTATTTTTCAAAAATTTTCACACATAATATTCCATGAAAGAACACAAAAACAACCAAGTCGATGATAGCGTAAATGTAGGGGTGTGATCAAATTCGATAGGAAAATCAATGCATACAAACATGACATATGTGCACGATGAATATCGGATACTCCTAACGAATGAACTCAAAATATTCCTTTGGTGTAAAAAGGTGGTAATATGAGACATTGACTCAATCAAATCAACAACTCAAAGCTCAAAGTGATTTCCGCACCAATAACGTCCAAAACTATTTCATGCTTTTTCAGGACTTTAAAGGAAGTGCAAACTCATTTATATTCTCCAACCAAACTCCCTCAGATTTATATTTTGTATAGAGGCGATCTAAATTCTCAAACTTTGGAGAATTGATGGTGAAACCTAATGGTCCATATTTGGCATATATTGCTTTTTATTGATTTAATTTTTTTCGGGCTTTTTTAACCTCTTTGGACCCCGGATAATAAAATTCCTCAATTTTTTAGGTCCTTTTTAACGGTGGCTTAGAATCGTAAAGGCTAAATGAACCTTTCGCAACCCTTTCCCATTTTCAAATAAACACACAGTTTCACCAAAACGGTTTTTACATGCATTCCAATATTGTCAAGTTGTATCGCATATTGTTAGTTGTATAGACATAATTGATATGTAAACACTCAAGCCAATATGTGATAGACAAGTACAATAATCAAATAAATTCGTGCATGTGTGAAATAAAGGAGATAGGAGTCAAACATGTAGAAAGTTATCACTAATCACATCTCAAAGACTCCAAACAATTTAAAGCACATGGATGAAATGATGTAGCGTCTCAAATCTCTATCAAACAGTTACATGAATAAATGAAATGAAATTGTGACTTGGCTATCTTAAATGCTCATCCATAAAAGGTGCAAATAAAATACAAAAATCTTTTTTTGCTTTTATAAAATTTTTATGAAACGAAAATCTTTTTTGATTTTTCATAAATAAAAAATAATACCAATTAATGATACATATAAAACAAACTAGCAATATGAAGCATATGATATGAACATGAAAAATCATCCTATCCTAGACACGGACCACCCCCTCAGTCAACTGTGCAAATTCGCAAAGACTTCCTAAGACTCTCAAATCTAAGGGCATCTAAAGGTTTCATGAAAATATCGGCTAACTAACGGTCGGTGGGTATAAAACTCAGGGATACGAATTTCTCCTCAACTAACTGACGTATAAAGTGATCGCGTATCCTGATGTGTTTTGTGCGCGAATGTTGGACTGGATTACGGGATATGTGTATCGCATTCGTGCTATCACAGGAAATAGTCATGGTATCCTGTGAAATCCCATAATCCTCCAATATTTGCTTCATCCACAAGAGTTGCGTGCAACAACTCCCGACGGCGATGTACTCAGCCTCCGCGGTGGACAAAGAGATAGAATTTTGCTTCTTGATCAGCCAGGAGACAATATCAGAACCAAAATAGAAACACCCACCAGAAGTGCTCCTACACCCATCTACATCCCCGAACCAATCGGCATCCGAATAGGCGGACAAACGGTCATCGGTATCAAAGAAATACCAAATACCGTATGAGAGAGTCCCACTCACGTATTTGATAATACATTTTAGAGCAAGTAAGTCTGACTCTTTCGAGGATGCCTGATATCGTGCACAGACTCCAACACTAAAGGCTATGTCGGGACGACTGGCAGTTAAGTAGAGAAGACTACCTATCATACTCCGATACAATGTTTGCTCTACGTTGCCTGAAGTGTCCTTACTAAGCTTGGTAGTGGTACTCATAGGTGTACGTGCATTCTTAGCAGAGTTTAACTTAAATTTCTTCACTAGGTCTCTAGCATACTTAGATTGGGAGATGAACATCCCATCCTCTAGCTGACGAACCTGGAGATCAAGGAAGAAAGTAAGCTCACCAACCATGCTCATCTCAAACTCACTTTTCATATCCTGCTCAAAGTGATGAGCATGTTGGGAGCACATGGATCCAAAGACTATGTCGTCCACATAGACCTGGGCAACCAAAATAGCACTGTATCTCTCCTGACGAACAACGTCATATCAACTCCCCCTCTCTTGAAGCCATGGGCTAAGAGATAGGAAGTAAGCCTCTCGTGCCAAGCACGGGGTGCTTGCTTCAAACCATACAAGTCTTTCCTCAGATAGTAGATGTGCTCCAATGATTATGGTCTTCAAACCCTTTCGGTTGTTCCACGTAAACCACCTCCCGTAGAATGCCATTTAGAAAGTCACTCTTGACATCCATCTGATATAACTTGAAACGCAGATGACATGCGATGGCGAGTAGTAGACAGACAGACTCAAGCCTCGTAATAGGAGCAAATGTCTCCCCAAAGTCTACACCTTCTATCTGTGTGTAGCCTTGAGCGACCAACCTAGCCTTGTTTCTGATTATGGTACCATTTTTATCCATTTTATTCTTGAAAATGCATCTGGTACCTATCACATTAGTCTCACTAGGTCTGGGGACAAGTTCCCAGACATTATTCTTTTTAAACTGAAGCAACTCATCCTGCATAGCAGAAATCCAGTGTTTATCCTTGAGCACTTCTTTGTGATTCTTGGGCTCGACTTTGGACGTGTAGCAAAAATGGCTAACAACGTTTTCTAGCTGAGCACGAGTCTTGACCCCTAGAGTGGGATCACCAATAATGGCAGAAGGGTCATGACTCTTGCAAACCTAAGCAGGTGTGTCCCCTAACACAGGAGTAGGGTCCACAGAGTGTGGGTGAGGTACAAGTAATTTACTGCCAGAAACATCCTCATCCTCACACTGAAGGCTAGAATCAATAAATACCGAAGGTTCTTCATCTTGCACGGTGATTTTTATTGACTCCATAACCTTAGAGATCTTCAGGTTAAAAACTCGGTACGCTCTACTATTCGATGAATAGCCTAACAGTATTCCCTTATCGCTTCGGGAGTCAAACTTTCCTAATTTCTCTCTATCCCGTAGGATGTAGCATTTACTCCCAAAACACGAAAATATGCAGGGTTGGGTTTCTTGCCAGTCCATAATTCATAGGGCGTCTCAAGTGTGCGTGGACTCAGGTCAACCCTATTCACCGTGTGGCATGCAGTAGACACTGCCTCTGCCCAAAATCTCCTAGAAACCTTATGACCTAGAAGCATAGATCTAGCTATTTCCTGAATCGTCCTATTCTTTCTCTCAATAATCCCATTTTGCTGAGGAGTCTTCACAGCAAAAAACTCATGTTTGATCCCAAAGCTATCACAGTAAAGATATACCTTTGCTTCCTTAAATTCAGTTCCTTTGTCACTACGTATCCTGTTAATAGTGACTCCATGTTGATTTTGAAGGACACGGCACTTGGTCATTAAAAACTCCACAACATCAGATTTCTCCCTCAGAAAACCTATAATCGAGTATCTGGAGAAATCATCCACCATCACGAGGATATACCTCTTACCACCTAGACTTTCAGTACGACTAGGACCCATAAGATCCATGTGAATGAGCTCAAGAACACGAGAGGTGGTAATGGAACGAAACTTCCTATGGGGGATAAGAATTTGTTTTCCAACCTTACAGGCTTCACAAACCTTCAAAGTTGGCTTTTCAAGTGATGGTAAGCCACGTACTAGGTCCCTTTTAGCTAAAAGAGTTAAATCTCTAACGTTCACGTGACCTAGACGTTGGTGCCACAGATCCATAGGAGTGATCGTGGCGCTGTTGCAGATAAGTGAGGACGTGGGCTCAGTCCCATAGCAATTATCCTCTGTCATCACCCCTCACACTAAAAGTTTACTGGCTTGATTATATACATTACAAGCATCCCGATCAAACTTTACGGCAAAGTCAGCGTCGCACAGCTGGCTACTGCTGAGAAGGTTTACTTTCAAACCTTTGACGTACAAAACATTCTCTAGCTTAGGAAATCCTGGTAACTCTACAGTACCACGTCCTACAATGCTAGACTTGCTCCCATCTCTAAAGGTGACTCTACCATCCTTATAATCCTCAAGATAAGTAAAAAATGAGGCATCACCTGTCATATGTCTGGAGCACCCACTATCAAAATACCACTGTGAGGTATTATGTGCTTTGAGAGCGACATGAACAACAAGGGCATTTTTTATCTTTCTTAGGTACCCAAGTAGAGGTGACATTTTGTTTACCCTTGTTGTTGTTGGTTTTAGCCGGAATGTGAGAAGCATTCGCTGACGGCAAAGACATCCGTCGAAATTCCTCCATCAAACTCTGTGATGTGGCAGCTAAAAACTCAACTTGCTCTCTCAGACTGGTAAAATCATCAGTATGCTGTGGTGGAGCAGTAGTACGTCGTGTGCGACCCATACTATAGCAAAACTCCCTGAGGTGGTTTTTTCTTTTGCAATATGTACAAAAGAACACAGTCTTAGGCGGACCTTGGTTTGCTTTTCTTGGTCGAACTCTCCTTCGAGGTGTTTGACGATGGCCATAAGGAGTTGTAGTAAACTCACGAACTGGTCCAGGTGCAATTTGGGATGTGGAAGCACGATCATAACCTATTCCCTTCCCATCACCAAAACCTAAAGTAGGGCCGAGGAGCATATTTCCCATCTTTCCAGATCTGTCCTCGATTTGTACCTTGACTTCCCGTGCTCTCTCCAGATCATGAGTAAGCTGAACTACAAGGGCTTCAAGTTTCTTCCGAGTCTCCACGGAGGAATGGAGCTCACTTGTAAGACTAGCCACTTGTTTAGTCAAGTCCCCTCTCTTTCTCAAAATAACTCTCTCTTTCTCTAAATAATCTCTCTTTCTCAACACAGGCAAACTCTCTCTCTCTTAAGGTAGTGCAGGTGGAGGACTCTCTCTCTCTCTCTCTCGCTTTTCTTAAATCTTCCTCTAAAGCAGTGATCCTAAGAACTAACACTTTGTTACTCTTTTTAGTTTTAAATGACTCAGAATAAAGCTCGGCGTAGGCGCGTTGAAGGTCACTCTCGCTCTCACTTCTGTCATCCTCCCCCTCACTCACATCGATCTCACTATCGAGGTTTCCTTGTGAAGCATCATCCTCATCATCGCGAGGAGCACTAGAAGTCTCACATGACGAGCCATGAATGCGGTGAAGTTACACTCATGCTGTGACTCATCTCCAGAATCCACCGACTCGACCTCACTGTCGTCACTAAGGGTAGCATTAAGGACAACTTTGCCCTTTTCTCTGTTCAGCCTAGTAGCACACTCAAAAGCTCTATGACCCCTACCGTCGCACTCAAAACACCTCTCACTTTCTTTCTTGGGAGGATCTTTAAAATATTTTTCATTTTTCTTTTCAAACTTATTTTTCTCAAACTTCTTTTTATCTTTAAAATTACCATTTTTCTTGAATTTGAGATTTCTCTTGAAATTTTTAGCAAATAGGACCAAATCATCAAAGTCAAAATTACACTCAGAATGATAAGTATCTGTCTCTCTTTCCGCAAAATTTTTCTAAGATATCAATTTTCTGAAAAATTGATTTTTTTAAAAACGAGTGTGTTCATAATGGAGAAATTGTATAATAAAATGCCAGTTTTTAACTGGACAAACTATGCATATTGGAAAGCCTGCATGAGATCTGCATTAAAAGTCATTGATGAACGTGTCTGGATTTTGGTTGAAAGAGGGTGGACACCTCCCTCTGTCACTCTTGAAAACGTGAACAATTTAAAACCTGTCACTACATGGACTAAAGAAGAGTTTAAATGGTCATCTTTTAATTCTAAGGATTTAAGTGCTATTTATGGGTCTGTCACACCTGATGAGTTCAAACGCATAATGACGTGCACCACGTCAAAAGAGGCATGGGATGTTTTGCAACTTACCCATGAAGGAACTAATTCTAAGGATTTAAGTGCAATTCCCTTATCTTTAGACTTGACAGGTTTAGGAAACATATCGATTTCATACGTTTGCAAGTCTCCTACAAGTTCTTCCATTTTAAGCGTATTTAAATTATCCATAGAATTTAACACAGTGACTTTAGGGATAAAATGCTTAGGCAGTGATCTAAGAATCTTTTTAACAACTCTAGCATTAGGAATGTGTTCACCAAGATTAAAGTTAGTGTTAACAATATTAGACAGTCTAGCATAAAATTCATCAAAACATTCAGATTCAAGCATGGTGATTGTTTCAAACCGAGTTGTTAAATTTTGCAGTTTAGACTCTTTCACATCATTAGTTCCTTCATGGGTAAGTTGCAAAACATCCCATGCCTCTTTTGACGTGGTGCACGTCATTATGCGTTTGAACTCATTAGGTGTGACAGACCCATAAATAGCACTTAAATCCTTAGAATTAAAAGATGACCATTTAAACTCTTCTTTAGTCCATGTAGTGACAGGTTTTAAATTGTTCACGTTTTCAAGAGTGACAGAGGGAGGTGTCCACCCTCTTTCAACCAAAATCCAGACACGTTCATCAATGACTTTTAATGCAGATCTCATGCGGGCTTTCCAATATGCATAGTTTGTCCAGTTAAAAACTGGCATTTTATTATACAATTTCTCCATTATGAACACACTCGTTTTTAAAAAAATCAATTTTTCAGAAAATTGATATCTTAGAAAAATTTTGCGGAAAATTACACGGTAAAGTTGTTTAATTGGCTCTAATACCAATTTGAGAAGAGTGCGCTTGTGTTGAAATAAGTAAGTTATTTAATTAAACTCAGTTTTTATTAATTAAGTCCTAAACATGCATCTAGGTGTGATTGATAATGATAAATTCAAGTAAGAACATTCAAACACACACAAATGAGGAAAAATTCCCCAAAGGGGAAAACCCTTTTATTTTCACTATAATTTTGTAAGAAAACGGCTTACACGGATTACAATGAAAATACGTGACACAGAAATACCCTCGAGTGTCGGTTCTGATGTCGTTGGCTGGAACTATCCCTTTCTAGTAGGGCAGCAATGAAGAAGAGAACGACTTCCTCACAAATTACTCCAGATGAGTAAAAGATCCTCTTATAGGTTTAAAGATTCACACACACATATGGAAATGGTTTTGTGAATTAAAAAGGTTTAGAAAACCTTAAAAAGATGAAGTCTTATTCTTGACTGTTTTCGCAGAATTTTGAGATTGCAGAAAGACTTGAAAATCGTGTAGAAGGTGTACATGTATTTATACAAAAATCAAGGCAGTGTCTCGTTCGAACGAGATAGTCATGTCGCTCGAACGAAGGACATATGTCGTTCGAACGAGATTGCGCGATATGCGTATCTCGCATGAATGACAGTTAAAGTCGTTTGAGCGAGCTCGTCATTGAAGGCACTTCGCTTCTACACTTAGAAAAAAAAATTACGCTTTGGATAAAAATTAATCCAGACTTTAAAAATAATTTTCAAAAACATTTCCCAAATATTTATGCAAATATTGAAGCTCCAATAAACCATTTTACCGATAAAGTGTAGTGGAGTAGTGGGAATGAGTTGAGAAGCACGTCACATGTAGCATGATGCACGTGAAGATAATGGATGGATTGAATTCGGGTAAAGGCCGTCGAGGATGATCGTGTTGACATGCCGAATGTAGCGGTATCAGACATACAAACTGCGATCTAGGAGAAAATAGAAAATTCCTAGATTCTACCCCGAACATTTATAAAATTATGTCCTTACATCATCAATTTGTCACCTTATGTGGCTAAAAGCTTTGAAGTCGTAGATCTAAGTGAGACCGAGTTCTTTCTGCACTTCCTTATGAAGGACCTTAATCATGATCTCGATTAGATCATTCTCTAGGGGAGGCTAACCATCTGACTGGACTTTTCCATCCAGTGGGTGATAAAAGTCCCCACTTGTTCTCCTTCCTCTTGTTTCAAAATCTATAGATCCTTACGAGTGATGCCAGGTTCCTCATTGTATTCTTAATGATTGAGGAAAGACCTATAAATATCGTCTTAAGTCTTTGTGGTTCCTTCATGACTCATACCCATATACCAAGTAAGACCCCCTCCAGAAAATGGAGGAGAACATCCTTTATAGAATCCCTAAGCCCATGTTTTAGACCTGTATCTGGAGTTAATAGTTAAATAGATGTGTAAAGGGGGAACCTAATCCTTTGCATCGTTTAAATATAGGCATTTTGAACTTATCAGGAATACAGTCTTCGGGATAAAAGGAAATATTTTTTTATGTTGGTTAATTCGTATGAGGTTTTCATCTTGTCGATGGCTTCTTAAATAAGACTAACTCAGTTTAGACTCGTGTTATCTCCTAATCTTGTGTGTGAGTGTGTGTATGTGTGTGTGTGTGTGTGTTGGGGGGGAACAACCTCTTCTGCTAGAGGTTGAGATACTGATTTCTCTTGTGGAGGTACTTGGTATTTGGGGATGAGGATAATCAAGGTATTAGTGGTAGGGTTCAAAGTATCCATGTGGAGAAAATGATAAATTAAAGTGAGGGGTACCAATATTAGCAAGGGTTCGGTGCTGACATTGGTTAGGGTGGGTCTTTAGGGTTTTTTTGTACCATCTTTTTTGCAGCCAGTGGAATATTAGTATGGGGTAAAGGGGATATGTTTTCTCTGGTACCTGGTGTGATAGTAGTTTCCTGAAGGCGAATCTATGTTCGGACTAGTGCTTGGATATCAAATTCCATGGTTTACTGAGAGGCAATGATATTATGGAACTATCTAAAAACTTGATCCATTACGAAAGGAGCCTGATTTGTTCCGGTAGACATAGAACATATTGTGGAAATAAACTTGATAGTCATGGATGGGGAGTTTGCCAATGAAGACTAACTGACCGCACGTAGCACAAACACGGGATCTCAGGGTAAATGCTCTGCATATATTCTGCGTGTAATGTTAACTGCTGAAAAAGGTAGGGCACCTTTGTTTAGGATTTTCATCCAGAAGGATAATACATAATGGGAGAGGGCTCACATATTTAAATTTTCTTAAATGGATTTATTTTATCCGTCTTTGACCGTATGTGGATGGTATTTTTGTTTTTTGTATATTTTGGTTTGGTAGTATTTTCTGAAGGAAATAACTGAGTAGAGTCCCGATGGATTTGGGTGAACTGGGGTGAGATCTTGACTTGCGTGCGAGGAGTGAGGAAATGATAGGCTGATGCTCGAAATTTTCCTAAAAAAATGTAGGTAGGGGAATCCAATATAAGGAATTATGCTTTAACGAAAACTTATAGATTTATACTATTTTATCTCCCATTAAAAGGGCAATATATTATGTTGGAATATGAGAGGTTTAGACCAGCTTTTGACCGTTTGACAATTTTGAACTTTTTATCAGAGTGAGTGTCCCCCAATTATCCGTTCTTTTATGAAAATAAGGTATGTACCTAAGGTTTTTTCTATATGCAAAAGGGAGATGTTACTCAGTTATCGGTGGATCAATTTTCATTGCAATGTATCATAATATACCAGGATGCTTGGACTAAGAAACCCGTGAGGTACGTGTGAAACCATTTTACCCTAGTTTTGAATATCTAGGAAAGTCTATTTGATATAACCTAGTACTGGATGAACTCTAAATTTTCCCTGTCATTGCGACTTTGGGATCCAAAGAGGAACCTCCGAATATACGAGGCATGTGGATGAAAAAAGTGAGAATATTCATTGACTATTAACCCTTTGGTTGACCCCTTTTGGCCTCACGGGTATAAGGTTTAAACAATATAAAAATTAAGACTATGTAGTACTTGATGTGAATGGGTAATGTTTATCACATGGATCTCACAATTGATGGATACTTAGACAAAATTGAACTCTACTACTATGACATCTATTGCCTTCTTAGGTATGGTCGATACCCTCAAGGGTCTGACAAGAAATACCACATAAATCTCTAGAAACTCACATATCAATACATCATTTGTGACAAGGCCTTGTTTAAGAGGAACTTTGATGCTACTCACTTGTAGTGCATAGTAGGGGATAATATTGACGACACAATGCAAAAAATCCATAATGGGGAATGTAGACCCCACATGAATGACCACATGCTTTGCTAATGAGATCATTCAACAAGGTTACTATTGGTCAATAATGCTTCATGATTGTGCAACATATGTCAACTGATGTATAAAAGGCCAATAATTAGCCAATCTCCAACTTTTGCCTCTCCCTGAGCTATATAACATGACTTATCTCCGTGACCTTTATCAACTTGAGGCATTATCATCATTGGTAAAGTCACTCCAAAATTATCAAATGGACATGAATTCATCCCGATATCTATTCATTACTTCCCCAAATGGGTTAAAGTCGAGTCCTACATCGCGCTCAATGTCAAGAAAGTAGCCAAGTTAATTCGCAAGAACATCATCTGACATTACAAGGTTCATTATGATCGCGTATCTAATAATAACCTCCACTTTTGAGCGAAATTCACAGAATTAATCAATGAGTACAAGATTTAAAGACACACGTCCACACCATACAAGCTACAAATAAATGAGGATGTTGAATCCACAAACAAAAGCCTCAAATCCATTTTAGAAAGATGACTGAAAGTTGACGTGATTGGTTTAACATGATTCCATATGCACTTTGGGTCTATCGCATATCAACCAAAATAACTAATGGGGATACCCTATGCTCTCTAGTCTACGACATGGAAGTTTTTTTTCCAGTTGAGCTCTAAGTACCTTGCCTACGAGTCATACTCAAGAGTGATGTTGGAGAAGTTGATTGGTACCAAAATCGCAATGATGAATGATCATTTCTGGATGGAAATAAGATAAGAGTGCTATATCATACACAAGGAAATCATCTCCGCATTGCGTAATCATTCCATAAGAAAGTCAAATACCACATCATTCGAGAAGGTTATATCACTCTTAAGGAGATTGTAGAACGTAAATGGGATCACCGAGGAAAGTTCAAACCCAATTGGAGCATACTATACCTCATAATGAAAGTCTTGTCAGGCGACTGTGGTGCCATGGGCCCCATATTAGACTCGAGGGAAAGCTAGATGCAGTGCATATGGGTGCAAAGGAGGCATGTTGCGCCGATCCCCATGGGGATGTAGCGTGTGTTACCTATGGGGACATGAGTGTTCTTGTCTCTCGATCCTTATTTCCCCCCAAGGTTAGGTTTATTGTGATTTATGCCCTTAAAAGCTGTTCGACACCATATACGGTTTATTGCAAGCCTTTATTTAGGCCTAATCCTAATTATTTGTACAAGGGGTTGTCGGTTATTAATAGTTGCTAGTTTATTTTATATAAAAAACAAAATGGGTCGAGTTAGACCTTTTAGTCTTACCTTAAGGAATATTAAGGTATGCAAATGATCCAGGGATTCTTGGTAAGGGTATGGGAATCATGTTACGAGTGGGGAAGGTATTAGGCTCCCTAATTATTCTTTATGCTTCCTTATCTATATATTTATTATCTCATTTTACATTTATAATTTCTTTTAGCTTATTTTAGAACATGTTATGTGACCATACTTTGAGAAATCTTTTAAATGTAGATATATTTGTTTGTATAACGAGAGGTCGTTACTGTTTGTTTGTGTGTATCAGAAGACCGTTGATTTGAAGTGTTTGTGTTGTATATGTGCAAGAAGTTAGGGCTTTGCCATATGTATTGGTGGGGACTTTTGCTAGTAGCGGAAGTCCAACCGACAGACTCTCCCTTTGGCAGTGATGCGTCAGGTCTTGAATGGCCTGACGAGTGATTGGGTAAATTCTTATTTCTTCTTGAGACCATCCTTCTTTGATGACCTTTTTAGATATCAATTTTTTTCACTGGACGACCATCTAACACACGAGGGTGATCGGGGGGATGCTCAACTACGTCGTCTGTTAGCGCATGAGTTCGGATACTGCTGGTACCTGGGGGAGAGAGTAGTTTGAAAGGTGGTGGAGGATGAGGTGATGGTGCCACCTACGAGGCCCCCGAGATATATGAGGCAAGAGAGGGAGATGTCATAGGAGGCGAGGGTGGCGGCGATGGTCGACGAACCTTATTCGTCGTCTATCAACATGGAGACAACCTATGATTATTTGGATTTCGTGTCAAGATGGCTGATGATGTCCATCATATATGACGTTATACCTCTTCCCCCTGTGGTCATTGGTAGGGGCACGAGTCAACCAGTGGGGTCTGTCGACAGTGCAGGTGGTGCATTGACAATGACAGCGACGATGACATCAGAGGTTTTGTTTCTGTGGTTGTATCCTTTTCCGTTAACATTCAGTGTCCTCATAGAGGATCAGTACGTATGCTACATCGACCCAATGCAATGGACCCAAAGGTGCTGGGGCTGATAGAGGATGTCCTTCAATCGGAGGTATACCTTTCATTTATTTGACTTTTTTCTTTCTAATTTCTTTCTTTACCTCAGACTGACTGACTTGCTATTTTTTTTACAATACATCCGGGTGCCCATTACCTAGTTAAAGGACATCCGGGATTGTGTGTCTTCCATGACAGCTTATATCCAGGACTCGATCCTGGTTCTTTCTTGCTTGGTTCTATCTGCCTTGTTCGGGGAGGGGTCTGGTTCAGGGAGCGTAGGCTCATCATCTCATCACTGGGGAAAGTACGTACGCCGCAGGGACGGAGGGCCTTAATGACAGAGAGAAATAAAGGGAAGATAAAGAAAAATAAGGTGTGTGAGAGAGGGGTTCGGGCTGAGTCCCACTATTTTTGTGTTTTCCTGTAAGGAAAAATGTAATGAAGCAATATATATGCAATGAAATGGGATTTTATTAATTTTTGCTTTAGTGACTTAAAGAATATGCACTTTTTACTTTGCTGCTAAAACTGTAAAAAGGATTTAAAATGACTCGATAGGGCAGGGTTTCCTCCGGATTTTGCAGGACCATTGTCTTTGGCCAAGTTTTTCAGGTATAAAAAGGGGGTCATGGTGGAGTATTTTCTTCACCCATCCACATTTTGTTTCTTTTGCATACTTCTTGCTTCTTGACCCATCATTTTGTAATATGGCTCTCTCCGGAAGCGTTGAATTCGCATCTTACCTCAAAAACTTAGAGGCTATGTGCTTATATAATGTAGACTACGATGCTTTTAACATACGTCGAGTTTCATTATGGCGCAATCGACCTACTGAATAGAACATGATGATGGCGGCAATACAATTCTGGTTGAGGACCATGTCTTTCGCTTTGGTTTGGACGAAGTTTGTCCAACTTATGAAGAGTTCTCTTCCTTGTTGGGGATAAATTTGAGTGTCGCAGTGGCCATGCCTGAATTTTTGCGGTCTCCTCAGGAGGTATTAACAGGACTTCACCATATCTTGCCCTCGACGGCTCGATCATTGGTTACGGGAGGAATAATCTCTCTTCCGACTGTGCTGCATTCTGTGCATCTGTAGAATGTTGGGATGCGGGATATGCCAGAGTCGTCGTCCTTGGCATAACTTCAAAATTACTATTGGTGACCAGGGACTTGTTAGCAGACCCAAAACTTACGACCATTACTTCCTGGAAGTCATATCATCACAATCCTATAGCGATGATACTAGCAGAGACTTTAAATGGTCTAGATGCTTGGGCGGGAAGGCCACTTTGACTTTCTAAGGGGCAACCTATTTATGCTGTTCATGTGGCGTCGGAGAGATTCCGTATAGCGATCCCTCATGACTATACCTTGGCAGCCCTGCCGAACTTCTTTACTCGCTACTTTATCAGCATGGGCCTATATATCGAGAGCTGCGAGAAATGGTTTATGGAGCACGGGGATCGAGGTTTATGTTGGTCAGTGCCTTGGTGGGGGAGAGTTGCAGCTTATTCTAGAACTGGGGGAATACCAATATGTTCGGTTGGTTGGTATCCACTAGACTTTCTTTTTACTTTCCCTGATGGCTCCTGCATCAATTTGGCTAGGTGCAGATTCTACCACCTCGACCACTAGACTTCTTTCCTATGGAGGATTTAACAAAATGCATGCGCATGCAGCCGGGATCTCTGTGAGAGAATTGTTGACTGTCGACCCATCCTTCTCAATCTGTTGGCCTAGTCTATCATGTTTTTAGGGGTTACATGAAGTGTTTATGGAGGAGGGTAGTTACCAAGATTCTGGCCAAGGAGACCGAGAAAAGGTGGTTTGTCATGTTTGACACCATGGAGGGAGGTGTTATAGTTTTTCCTATGATGGTCCGGACTTACCATTCCATGGTTCGCTTTCGTTATTCCATCAAAGCAGGAGAAGTTTGAGGACCCCAAGATGTAGATGATGATGGGGATGGTTCTTCTGGAAGCTACAGGTAGGATCCCTGGGAGTTTTATTTTTGAAGCTTTTATATGGTGTTTGGTTATTTATCTAATTGGTTTCTGGTGGGAATAACTTTGGGAAGGTTGTTTTAAGAGTAGTTTGGCTTATTTTTTATTTTTTAGAAAATAAGGTTAGGCTGGAGGGGGAAGTTGTTTCACTCCCTATGCCGATGTAATTGTACCGGAATTTTTCATTAAGGGAATAAAGAAAATTTTAATTTTGTTGTTGTGCCTCTTGATGAGTTTTGCATTGGAATTATCTATACTAATAACTAAGGCATACATAATCCTTTGGTTCATCTACATGGTAAAAATGAACCATCGTTCTTGTACATAAGAAAAGAATAACATTTTATGAAAAGAAGGGGGTCGTGCTCATGTAAAGGGTATGAGCTGCCTACGTACCTCTATGGGTTTCGAAAAAAAATTAGTTCCATTTTTTAAAGTAAAAATATTTTTAGAGGATCAAACCCCACGTAATTCTGAGTAGAGGGAAATCAATATTTATTTTAGAATTGAAGGGAGATGATAAGAGTCATAGTGCATCGAGATTTCGGACTAGGGATAGAATTTCTTGAGACGGTCCAAGTTGACTGGACGAACCATCTTTTTTCCATCGAGGTCGGTGAGTATAGCGATGACACCGAATATGATTTTCTTCACAATTTAGAAGCCACTTCAATTGGTCTCGAATTTCACTTTGGCGTCCCAAATGGGCTCTACGATTTCTTTAAGGCCTAAATCCCTTTCTCGGACACCACGATCCTTGACTATCTTATTGAATGATTGTTTTATTCGGTGATGGTACCCTTGTATATGATATAGAGCCTTCAGTCACCTTTCATCCAAGAGTGATAACTCGGTAAGAAGGTTCTGATGCTAGTATTCCTCGTAAACTTTGCTTCAAACATGACGCGTAGTGAAGGAATTTCTAGCTCGACGGGTATGACTGATTCCATGCTGTATACCAGAGAGTAAAGGGTAGCCCCAGTAGATGTTTGAACTAAAGTTTGGTTGCCTCAGAGGGTGCAATGGATCCGATCGTCCCAATCTCGACAACTCTCGGTCATCCTTCTGATGATGGCTTTGGTTTGAGGTCGGTAGGGAGAAGATTTGTGTCTCTGAATCCCATACTCGTCGACCACTTATGCCTCAAAATTTAACTCGTTGTCTAACATTAGATCGTGCGGGACCGCATATCGGTAGATGCTATTTTTTTGGATGAATTTGGCCACCTTTTTGGCATTTAAAACTGCGTATGACTCAGCTTCGACCCATTTGGTGAAGTAATCTATGGAAACCAAGATGAGTTCATGCCCGTTAGAGGCATTGGGTGTAACTTTCCCTATTATGTCGATGCTTCATGTGGAGAACTGCCAACGAGAAGTCATGTTGTACAATTCCTGTGGAGTCAAGTGTTGGAGCTTGGAAAGCTGCTGGCATTTAAGACATCTTCCAACATAGGCGGTGCAATCCTAAACCATGGTAGTCCAATAGTAACTCCATCGGATGATCTTCATGGCGAGCATATGGCTATTCACGTGGGGTCGCACTCTTCGCTGTGGATTTTCTGCATCATCTCTTCAATGTAAGCCCCTGTGATGCAGTGTAAGTGGGTTCCATCGAAGTTTTTCTTGAATAATGCTTTATCACAGACAATGTACTGGGCAATCAGTGACCGGAGGGTTACTTGGTCTTTCTTGTTAGAATCTTGGGGGTATCTATCATGCTTGAGGAGGTGCCAAATGTCGTAGTACCAGCAATTGATTATATCGGGATCTTCTTCTATGACTAGCTCAATGTGGTAGTTGTGGGTAGGTTTAGCTTTCTTTTAAACTAGTAAGGGGGCTATTGTTATTCCTTTGGGAATATTAATCATGAAGTAGTCAGAGATGAATCTTCCTTTTACGGCTTTCTGCGTGTCATACATAATATCAAATTTTTCCAGCAACATCAATTATCGGCCCATTCGGCTAGACATGGAAGGTTTCTCGAGCAGGTATTTGATACGATCCATTTGAGACACAAGTTTGATGGGGAAAATGAGCATATAGTGCCGTAATTTTTGGGTGACCTATACAAGGGCGACACATGCTTTCTTAAGGGTAGTGTAGTTGACTTTGTACCTAGCCAGCTTGCGAATGGAATTATAGATGGACGCCCTCTCTTTGCAAGACTCTTCAAGGTATTGGTCCAGCGAAGCCTCAGCTATGGTATCTATTACAGTCAGGTATACGAGTAATGGTAAACCAGACTGTGGTTGTATGAGTATCGAAGGTCGGGTTAGATATTTCTTAATTAGATCAAAATCCTCATAACAAGCTTCATTCCAAACTTTGGTTGGATCCTTCCGAAGGATTTTGAGATATGTTCACAGATAGTAGTCATCTGGCTGATGAACTGGCTGCTATACTGCAATTTTCCAAAGAATCCTCCCACTTTATTCTCTATTCGTGGTGGTGACATTTCGAGTATGGATTTAGTTTAGCAGGATATGCTTCAATCCCATTTCCTCTAACCATGAATCCCAAGATCTTTCCTTTAGTAACTCCGAAAACGAGTTAAGTCGCATCTGGTGCTGCCGTAGTCGCTCCAAGAACTTTCAGAGAGATGGGGACATGAACTTCCCTAGTTTTAGACTTAATAATCATATCATCCACGTAGACCTCGACTTTTTTATGTATCAGATCATAAAGGATAGTTGTGGAAGCCCTCTGGTAGGTAGCCCCTGCATTTTTTAGCCCAAATGGCATAACGGTGTAACAGAAGGTTCCCCAAGGGGTGATGAATGTAGTTTTCTTTTGATGATCTGGGTGCATCTTGATCTGATGGTATCCGAAAAACCTATCAAAAAATGACTTAAGAGCGTGACTGTCCATGTTATCCACAATCATGTCGATATTGGGTAGTGGGAAATCATTTTTCGAAGAGGCTTTGTTCAAATCTTGATAGTCGACGCACATACAAACATTTCTTCCAAATTTTGGTTTGGGTACGATGTTGACTAACCATGTGGGATATTCGATCAAACGAATGAAACCCATGTTCAACTATTTGACACTACTTCCTTAACCTTGAGTGAACATTTGGTGCAGAGCTTTCGTAGTTGCTGTTTGATCGATTTGCATTCTTGGAGCATTGGAATCTCATGTTGAGTGATCTCGGGATCAACACCGGACATGTCATTATAGGACCATGCGAAGACATCCACAAATTCCTTCAATAATACATGAAGTTGCACGCGTTCATACTCATCAAGGGTACACCCTATCCTAATCTTGCGCCTTTGGCTACTAGAACCAAGATTAATGACAACAGTTTCATCTTCATTAACTTGAAAGAAATTATGTTGTTTATTATTAACCTTATTAAGATTAGTTCTGAATTATTCATTTGAAAAATCATCATCATCAAAAGTTTGATTAGAATCAAGATAATTAATGTAAGGCACCGAAATATACTCAAAATCTTTATTTATTTCATTATTGGGAAAAACAACATTGAGAACCTCATCGAAGGAGGGCTCGATTAAATCAGAAAAAGGAGGAACAATAAAAGAAGAGGAAATGGGATAAACATTAGAGTTGGGTTGCATTTCAGCAGGTGGAATCGACACATCATTCCAGTTGGGGATAGGTGCATCAGCAGCTTTGATCAGATGGGATGGATCTGATGATGTAGCGCTTGAGTGGATCATATAGAGTATTAGCCTCAGTGTCTACAAGTTGAATGAATCCTCAGAGTCACTTTCCTCTGAATCTTCAGTAGTAACTATGGTCTTCTCAAAGAGTGGTCTCACATGATGCTGGGAACTTTTGGCCTATGAGTAGCTGTCTTGGAAAATATCTCCATTCCTGATTTTATCTTCTTATCCACATGATCATACCATGTTTCGGGAAAGCCATAAAAGGGGAAGTCTTCACCCTCTTTGATGAATCTTCTGTTCAAGGACTCCCCTAAGGCAGTCTTGGAAGTTTCTAGACTCTTTTTTAACCGAGGTTGGAAGAGCATTCTGAGTTCCCCTACTGATGGTCGATAACCCAAACTGCAAGGAGGAAAGACTTTCTTCAATACTATGGGTTCAAGTATTCCTTGTTGTCGTCATCCCATCCCCAGTCCGGGCATGAAGTGCATATTCTTGAACATTTGTATCACATTGATGTTACCATGAGGGCTGTATTCTGGATAAACTTTATCTTAGAAATCATCCTCTTTTAGGAGCCAAAACCAAATAGAAGTATATCATTTGCCCCATGATGTATCTATAGTACTGGATTAATAGTTCTTGAATTCTTAATATTATTAATGTTTACCAAGATGGGGATGACCTGCCCATTAGAAAAGAACTTTAGTTTTTGATGTAGGAAATAAGACATACCCTTGATACTACGGATCCATGGTCGTCCGAGTAATAAATTGAAATAAGCCAGTATATCGATGACTTAGAATTCAATAACGACATTTATAGGGCCAACCCCAATTGTAAGTTTTGTGGATCCCATCACTTCCCGAAGAGTATTATCATAAGTGTGCACTGCGAAAGAGGTCGGAGTAAGGTCGCTCACTTTCATCCCCAAGTAATTGAGGGTTCTCAACGGTAAAACATTAAGGGATGATCCATTATCGATAAGATAAAGTGGGACAATCTTTCCCATGACTTAGACAGAGATATTGATAGGATAATTGTGATTTGGACCAATCCTAGGGATTTATTTTTTTGGAGAAGGATAGCATTCTAATGGAGGTTAGAGATTCAACCATATTCACTTCTTCTTCTGGCATGATGGAAGGAGGGATGGTGGGTCCGATAACTAGTTTGATCAAGGCATTCCAGTGCAGCTGGAAAGACATAAGGAGTCCCCACATAGTGATGTTATCTTGGGTTTTCATTAACTAATCAAGGATCTTGTTCTCCTCGAGGGTTATTTTTGGCATAGGAAGATTCTCAACACCTTTTCCTGGTCGATCGCTGATGGTTGCGAGTTTGGAACTTGGTAATGCCTCCCTGATCTAATCATATGGTTCACAGAAGAGGGGAAAAATTGAAACCTAATTTCCTAATCTATCTCGGCTTGTTCAACCACCTTATTAATCTCTCCTAGCATCACCTCAAACGATATCATTCCACATATGCTGACTATTGGGCTAGTTTTTTCTGGATTTTTTTTTCCATCTAAACTATCGAATTTGTCCCCCCATCCGGTAGCAACGACATCATCTTTTTATGAAAAGTCAATGCATTCCATAACCTCACCGACCTCTTTGTATAGATCCTCCCACTCAATGGGGAGATATAAAAGTGAAGGGACCAGTCACCCTTGTAGTTTCAAAGTATCAAGTTGTTCGAACATACTACAAATTTCACTGGTATGTCAGAATAAGTTTGCCATAATCTGGACGATATCATCTAAGTTGACTTCATCAGTAGGTACCACCCAATTATCTGAATCTTGAGCCCATTTTTGATCTTTCAAGAATAATTTGCTAAATCTATGGTAGTCAATAGTCATTTAAGAGGGCAATTTCAGCCTGAACTCTAGAAGATGGTCCAATACTATTGATAATTCCATATCTTTTCCTCCGAAATGGGTACGAATAACAATGTCTGCTCTTGTAAGGAGTGACAGATCCTGATCGATGAAATAGGTAGGGTGCAGGAGAAAATATGGGTAAACTTTGAGGGGTTGAGGGGAATATATGGGTATGATGGGTGATTTACTGGGTGCGATCTGGGTAAATGGATCATAGTCTGAGTCTTATTCTAGTAAGATGACATTTGTATGATTTGGGAGTGGATTGTGAGTAGTGTTTAGTTTAGGATTAGCTGGTGGGGCGATAATATCCCAGTCAATCAGACCTTGGATTACATTTCGAAGGTGGAAACACCGATCAGTGGTGTGGCCGACACTTTGGTGAAAATCAAAATGGGCATTTGGTTTAAAATTTTTGGGAAGTGGGTTTGGTAATGGATGAGGGTTCAATGGCTTGATAAGATTTTGACTTAAAAGGGCTTGGTAAACTTTGGAAAGGGAATGTGAAGATCGATATATTCCTTTTTGGCTAGGTTAGGGCGGCTTTCTGGTTCCCATAAAGTGGAAGGCTGATAAATGTTATTGATGGTTGCGACTGTGGTATTAGCAGGCTTCTCTTACTCTCTAGTAGTGAACTGTCTGGATACTTTCTTCGGCTCAACTTCTGTCTTGGCAAGACTTTATTTGATCTCTACTCCTGCTTCTCGAATGGCTAGAAAATGGTGCTAGTACTGTCTTCCCATCGTTGCTCGAAAAAGGGGTAATAAATTCTTCTTCACAATACTGACTTGCTCCTTTTCGAAAGGCTGGTTAGTCATGGTGGCTGCTTTATCTATCCACCTTGCGATGAAGTTGCTGACTGATTCCCTGGGATTCTATTCGAGAAGTTATAAATCATGGTGGGTAACCTTTAACTATTTTTATACTTATAATGTGTCATGAATTCACGGGCAACATCCTCCCAACTGCGAATTCTGAAATCCTTGAGAGATAAGAACCAGTGAAGAATGTTGTCCTTTAAAGTCTGTTGGAAAATTTGGGCCATTATTTCCTCGAAGGCACCTAGGAGAGTCATGGCTCGATGGTAACTTTGTAGATGAACAATTAGGGGTCCACTACCCTCGAACTTCTCAATGCTAGTCATCTTGAACTTCTCTGGCAGCCTTACTTTAGGATAGGGAGACATATTGGTGTAATCCATGTAGTTCCCAGAGATTCGAACTGGGTCAAACTTCTTGGTCAACATCTTGAGGTCCTCCTTGACCATGTTCAACTCTTCTTCCTTCGAATCAATGATCATGGGTAGGTTAGCCCCTGGCTGGGCAAAATTTGACATAGAGAGCCGAGCTGGCAGTGGCCTATTGAGAGGAGGGGCACGTGGAGCGTGCTAATATTCCCCGGGTACCCAAATAGGCTTAGGTACTGGCGGACCTATAGCGTGAGGGAAGAGGACCTCGGTATCTTTGGGAACGGGGACCCAATTTCGTTGCATCTCATGAATATCAGTTTGAGGTTTATCAATATTGGTAGTGAGTTGGGCTAGGACTTTCATTAAATCCAGCTTCACATTGGGTAATTGGTTAGCGTTCTCCATGGAAATTTAATGAAGGTGAATTAGGACTGAGAGGATGTAGCGAGGGAACTAACGGAGTCCCGAGGTGATTCAAAGAAAGATCAAAGCCAATAGGGAGCCAAGCCAAGGGTCGGGTATGCGATTGACCTGAGAAGGAAAAAAATTCGAATTTATTTTTGAAAGAGAAGGGGGAAAACTGTTATTATTGAAAAGGAAGGAAAATATTTTAAACATTTTTTGGAAATGATGAGGATAAAATGTTTTTGGGTAAAAAGGAGGAAACATATTTATGGTAAAAGGAAGGAGAAATGCTTTTGGTATTTTTGATAAAAGAGGGAAGAAAAGTTTTTTGACACTTTTGGTAAAGAAAGAGGAAAAGGGGGAAAAAAGGGTCTCATCATCATCATCATCATCATCATCATCATCATCATCATCATCATCATCATCATCATCATCATCATCATCATCATCATCATCATTATTATTATTATTATTATTATTATTATTATTATTATTATTATTATTATTATTATTATTATTATTATTATTATTATTATTATTATTATTATTATTATTATTATTATTATTATTATTATGTTCTCACTTGTATTAGGTTTACCTAAATGCAAAAAGAAATGCCGGACAGGACCCGATCCTGGGAAAATTAGGTTTGAAAAAATATGTAAAAACATGATTGGACTTGTTGCCAGGCTCATGGACAGGATCTAATTTTGAAAAAGACAAAATTGTGCGACCCGTCATTTTGGTAGAGTTTCGGGTAGAAACCGACAAACTAAATATGAGTGCCCTAGGTTTGACACTTATATGAGGTTATGCAGTTGTTGGGTTAATTGGAAGGGTTTCCCCCTTTGGCATGACTTCCAAGATATACGTCTGGCTTGTGAGGGCAATCGGTACGTGTGGACAAGCCACTTGATATACCTAAGTGTACGTGAATTGCCTCACTATATACCCCGTCGAGACAGTACTTGTGAGAGTGAATTCGATATACTCGACGTACAGGAACGAGTTCCCTGGGATATACCTCCCATCATGACTTTGGTAAAGAGGTATGATGTGGGGGGAACCGTTCGATATACGTCGAAGGTACTTAGCCAATAGAAGGTGAGAGTCATATCGCTTAGGCTAATTGCGACTTGCCGTACCAGCTCCCACCACGAAGTGACCTCCTAGTTACGAGATAAAATTTGGTCAATAGCCATGCTCTTTGGTGATGTAGTGTGCAAAATGCATGATTCTTGATTAGCATATTATGGAGAGAGTATAACATGATGAGGACTATACTAATAGGGAAGAATGTACAAGTATAAAGAGTAAATCCACCTGGAGCATGAAGATTATACAAAGCATGGATATGTAAGAGTGAGTGATGTGTGAATATCTACAAGTGAGTGTGTGGTAGTGAACCTAATCATGGATTAACTGCAAGTGGTGTCTGACAAGTGTGAGTGAGCATGGATATATACAAGTGTGATAAGTGGAGGTGTGTGTTAGTGACACCTAAGCATGGATATTATAAGTGCAACATGTGGATATAAGTGATCCTATGTGTAAGTAGTGTGAAGTGTACATGAGAAGTATCTACAAGTGGGTGAGTGACTAGAGATATAAGAATTAGGTATATATGTGCAAGAAATAATAGAGGAGAAAAAAAGGGAACATACATGTAGGTGCATATGCACACAAGCAGAAAATAATAACACCCATTCAAATGGAGTCTATCCCTCTTATGAAAATAGTCTCTAGCAGAGTTACCACTGTGGCCATCCTGGGATTTCCTCTCTCCCTTATTTTCTTATGGGTGGAAAAAAAGAGGGGGTGAATAAGAGCACTTCAGACGTCGTCAGTGTGGGGTCCATGTAAATAGATGTAGTCGCCAACCTATTTTGCAAAATAGGCAAAAGAACATGTCGCTGCCTTAAGAGAGAGGCATCAAAGACAAATCGATGCTTACGAAACCAATAATTCAAAGGTTCAGAGGCTAAGTTACGGAATGGGTAGGTGTTAGGCACACATCCCTCCTTTTTGGTCTCTCATGGGCTTGTGTTACTATTTTACTTTATTTCTCCGTGAAGTGTGTGTGCGTATATATATTAATGGAGATTGGAATCTCCCAACTCACGTCATGGAAAATATAGAGTGAGGTCATCCATAGGAATGTTCCCAAAATAATATTTAAAAAATACCATGTATGCGTTTATCGAGATATTGATCGTTATAATGAAACGATAATATATATTGGATAAAACGCCAATAAGGATCATGTAATACCCCGTATTTCTATGTATTTAGAATTTAATTAATTGAGTAATTAAATAGAAAATACGTTTTAAATTAAAATTACGTGAGTGGAGTAATTTAATGTGATTTAATATTTAAATTACGTGAGTGAAGTAATTTAATGCGATTTAAAGATAATTATGATTATTAAGGGAATAAATAATAATTATGATTATTAAATATTAATCGAGAGATAGACACTGATTAATATTACGATTCAAATTTACTGAGTGTGAATAGTAAATGTTAATAATTAAATTTGTACGACATAGCGAGTGATATGGACGTACTGGATTATACCTCAACACAGGGTCGCGTGTAGACTAAATTGAGGACGAGATAGGAAATTATTTAGTGACTCAAACGATAATTTAAAGGTCACATATGATTTCGAAAGGGTCGAATTAGTCAAAATAGTATACACGAGGGTACTAGTCGGGTACCGGGGCATTTTTAGGCTAAACCGGGACCATACGAGGGCGTTTTAGTCTTTTGGCATATGGGGTGAGAAACCTACGAATTTTGGAGTGTTTTATCAACTGATTAAAAGTGGGGTTAGGGTTATAAACCTCATAACACAAAGGAAATACATTAGAGAGAAGAGAGAAACAATTCTCAAAGCCTAAGGAAGAATTGGTGAAGGATTCAAAGGGTTCTTGCACCACAAACTAGTTGGGAAGGAAGATTGGAGGAGAAAGACAATCAATCACCAACAACAATCACGAAATCAGATCATCTCTGAATAAGGCAAGTGGCTATTTGCAAATTATTTTGAGTTATAATATCCATGCGTAGGATTTATGATTAATTGATTTTGATGAATATTCTTGGAGAAAAAGAATTGATTAATTGCATGTTTAGGTAGAAATCACATGTAGTTAGAATTATATCTGTAGGGGATTGAAAATCAGAGGAATCATGATTTCTAACACGAATTAAAATCTGGGTTGATGATTGAAAACATGGGAAAGAACATGTTATACTAGGGTTCTTGAATAATTGGAAGATTTGAATTATTTTGGGCTAAATTTGAAGGATTTATATTGTCTAATTCGTTGGAAATAATCCTAGCATATGTAGGAATCGTTAGGTATCGTTAGATACAAGTTTGGTGGATTATCATGGGAGTTATATAATTGGATATGGTGAAAAACGCATGAAGAAAAAGAAGAACTGCACCTGTCACTACTTGATCGATCGATCGACCCTTGAATGTCGATCGATCGATGATCATGGTAGATCGATTGACCCTGGATGATTTTGGGTTCTTTTGTTGGGTGAGTTATATTCAATTGCCGATGCTTGAGGGGAACCTTAGTGATGACATTTTGCCTATGTAGGAACTTAGAGAGTACCAGTAGGGTATAATCATTGAGTGCAAGATTTGAAGTGATGGACCGACGAGGATAAACCGATCAAGAAGTGTATCGGGAATTTGGGAATTGAGTTACGGAGAGAGTAAACGTCATTCCAAGGAGTATATTAGTAGGTTAGAGATACCTTAACTACTGAAATGAATAGAGGGGTAACTAGGGCCCTTTGAGATGTGTGAATACTCAATTAAATACGATAGTGAGATAAATCGTAAATTAATAAGTACAGTGATATTTAAAGAGGAAATATTACGTACAAGCACTATTGTTTGGTTGCGTGTATACCTACTAAATTATATAGATACTTAGGTGTAGAAAATACCTGAAGTATAATTTCCTATATTAGGGTCGAGGTAGGATCCGAACTATTATATGGAACTAGCGAGTTGGGGTCGTGACGAAAGAGTTCCGAACCAATCTATGTATAAAGTTTCATTTGTGGGGTCGAGGTGATTTTCTGAACCACTACATGAAATAAATTTGGGGTCGAGGTGACATTCCAAACCAAGCCTTTTACTTGGTGTCGATGGACCATTTCGAACCAAGAGTCCTTGATGTGTGTTAAGAGGACATGTTAGTAATGAATGAATTTATAAGTATATATTATGTGTGAAGTATATACTGTATTAATAATCTGCTTATTTGTGTTAGTAGATAATGAGATGCCGTGAATACATCTAAAAGCAAACTAAGTAGGGAAACTTAATTATAATTCGGTTAAAGGTAACAAGGCATGGACAATTATCTAAGTATATAAATCATGAGATATGGTTACTATTACGTACTAAGTGGGTGGTATGGGAACTTAGTCGCGTAGATGAGTTTAGTTGAATACTTTAGTTCAGTTATCTTGGGTGGTATAGCTAGGTGGTCTTAGTACGGGACGTTAGGCGTGCACGATATATGAGGGGTGAGGTAACTCAAGAGAGTGTATGCGGAATCTTAACATGTGTAATCAATAACTCATTTTATTGTGATAATCACTTGCTAAATATTTTCAAAACGTTTTGAGTACTAACTCTTGCTATCAAAATATTTTCAAAACCCTTTTAGGTGTCTAGCCACAGGGATGCCAGACTTGAGGATTCTGTCTAGGAACTCGTAGCTGCAACTTTGTGGAGGCTGGAAGGACTTTGCATAGACGATTCATTTATTCAGATCTGTGTATGATCTCATTTTAGTACTCTCTTTTGGGACATGTTGTCCATTATCATTATTTCAGATTTTCAGTTTTGGTTTATGTTGGTTTTATTTAGCAGTTTTGGATTTTAGCCGATTGTTGACTTGGCAAGACTTTATTCTTTATATATTGCTAGATAGTTTGATTCATAGTTTATTGTTAATGTTTATCTACTTTTTCGCATGAGTAAATTTCTTGGGTTAATGAAAGATAAAATTTGGCACCGGTTTAATTTCACTTAGGTGATTAGTAATTAAAAAGTTTTCGACAATGATGCTAAGAATGAACCAACTGAGAAACCTGTTTTAATTTAATTTATGACTGATCACCCGGGATTTAATTAGGTACGGTGTCACAGATCACAAATATAACATGTATTCAAATAATGTATAAATTAAAAGGTGATAAATGTAAAAATGGGAAAATTGGAGAGTTGAGAAACTCGAAAATTGGAGAAGTTGGACTCGAGTGAGGGGTTTTAGCCCAAGATGCCTACATAGACTATAAAGGCATAAAAGTTCATGTAGTTCACATGCGACATAGGGGTGGGGTTTATCCCATAGATTCGAATGAGAATTGATTATATGTGTGTGTAGAAAATGTATTTTAGTTTTGAGAAATTATGATGGATAATCCCGTTGGAATTTATAGGTGTAACCCTTTTTTTAATAGAAAATAAAATATGCGCAATATAACTAATAAAAAGTTGAGATATAAATGTGTATGAACTAAAGTAAAAGCTAGATCAAGAATATATGTAACTGATGCAAAAATAGAGAAATTAAAGAGAAAGAAGGATTTTGGACCTTCTTTGGAGAATTGAGGCGTAATCTTGATCCTTGATGAGCTCCCTTGAGTGTTGATGTGAATGTTGGATGAGATAGAATGAGATTTTGCTAAATTGGGTATGAAAAGAATGGGAATGGAAGATTAAAAGGAATTTCACACAAGGAAACTTCGCTGATTGCAAGAGAATGTTGCTGAGATCATTGATATAGATGGATCTAAGGTGTATTTTAGAGTGAGGTCATGCCCTCTATTTATAGGGTAAGGGGAGTGCAAATTGTCATAGCCATAGGCCTGCCAATCGACAAGTAACCCTAGGCACACTGTCGATAGGTAGGGAAATGGACCTGCCCATCGGCAGTCTCGTGCAGATTTTTTCGGAAAATAATCATAAAACACAATCCGTAAATCCAAATAGTGGATGGGGCATATCGTTAAAAAATTAATTAAGAGACCTTCAAGAGTCCTTTTGTTCGCTTTCGGGTCCGGGAGTTGACTTTGGATAAAACGGGGATCGAAAGCGCTCGTTAGTATTTTGGACGGGAGACCGTTGGACGAAAAGGAATCGTTCGTTCGATCGATAAGTCAGAATCACAAATGGGGTAGACTGTTGGAAAGGTTATGCTAGGTACTTCGAAATTCCAAAGATCTTCTCTCGGTTCGAAAAGTTAACTTTGGTCAACCGGGGCTCAAAAGCGCCCGATGACCTTTCGAAGTAAAACTGGTCGTTCGTTCGTACCGTAAGGCTGCTTTGTGCTTGAGGCAGACTGTTGGAAATAATATTCAGTTCCCTTAGAAGATTATTTTAGTCTCATTCGAGATAAAGAGTTTACCTTGGTCAAATGGAGCTCGGAAGCGCTCGGTGGCCTCCGGATCAATTTTCGGGTGAAAATGGATTGTTCATCAGAACGATTATGTCATTTCGCATGGAACAGACTATTGGATAGGGATTTCAGTTCCCTTCAAAGATTAAAAGGGCTTTCTCTTTGACTATGAAGTTGATTGGGGTCAAATCAAGGCCCAGGAGTGCCCGATGGGGTCTAGATCAATTTTTGATGGTAAAATGGTCCGTTCATCTGAACCATTGTTTCGATTTATGCATGGGGTAGACCGTTGGAAAGGGGATTTAGAGACCTTATAAGATTCAAAGAGCTTTATCTCTGATGATAGAGTTGATCAGAGACAAACGGTGCCCGAGAGTGCCCGATGGCCTCTAGATCGGTACTCGGAGTATGACTTAGGTTTTGTAGTGAAAAGGGGAGGTGCTAGAGACCTAAGGAGAGACTTAGGGGGTCCTAGAATATAGTGTCTACAGAATGATTTAGAGTAACTCGATTCCCTGACACTTTTTAGAAAATGGTTTATGAAAAGTGTGTTTTCATATCGTACTTAGTTGTACTGGGTTTCATTAGAATTCTTTAACATATAAGTATGTTATTTAGCTTAACATACAAAAATGCTGAGAAAAATCAGGCTTTAAAATATAAATACTTTAAAATTCATACTCGGTCCCCTGGGGGGATGAACTAAGTTGTTTAAGAAGATATGTAAATTTTTATATGCACATATTTATTTATGATATTTATTGGAGTTTTCTTCAGAATGTTTACCCTTGGAGCGTGATCCGAGTTTTTCCCAAGGTAGTGTTCCCTATGAAGTGGCACCTTCAGACAAAGATTTGTTTGGAGGGGCTCATCTTTGATGGATATGAATAGAGGCGTGCTTCTATTTTTTGGAGGAAGCCAGTTTTTGAGCATTCAGAACTTCTCTTGGGATTCTGGATAAAACTCGATATTCTTAGGTACTCCGGGTTGAAGAAAGTTTTAAAACCAAATCCATGTTAGGTTTTGAGGTAACAATTGAGGAAAATAAGACGAAATATCCATATATATAAAAAGAAAAAAAAGTGTCAGATGTGATTTTTGAGATATATGTCCAAAATATTGCAAATAGATTTTAATTAATTTAATAAGTAAAGGCCTAAATTTATTTTTGCCTTCTTATTTTCATAATTTTCTTAAGTTATGAGGTTGATGCTTTTTCCACTCCCGTGTTCAGATCATAAAAGTTCTCAATCTTTACAGGAAAAACAGTGGTAGTGATAACTTTTGGGTGAGACTAAAATTTTTATAGATGAATCTACTTATCTGACACCTTGTTTCCAAATAAAACATCTTGGGACCGACTTTTTTTGGTTTATTCACTTATTCAACATTAAGTTTTGGAAGATAATCAAAGAGTACCTCATTGAAATCTATACACTCATTTTTTGTAGGTGCTTCTATCACTACCAGTTGGTCTAATACTACCATAGCTCTCATTACTAAAATCAGTAAGCCTACCCAATGCTCTTACTATAGGAAAACCATTCTTTGTAATTTATCTTTCCAAAATAATTTCTAAATTCTTTACTTCAAGACTTTCATATACTATCCCACCCATTATCTCTATGAATCGAAGTGTCTTTATCAAAGGCATGAGCATACTCGATAATATTTTTTTATCCTATCTGGGAAAGAATGTTCATGGTACTAATGTCATTATAAAGCTGGATATGAAAAAAACACGCAATATCGTATTAAATTTAAAATAATGTTTAGTTAAAAAAAGTGAAACCAAATGGATTCATACATGTTATTTAAAAAGAAAAAACTACATTCCCAATATCATATCACTTTTTTTCTCTCACCATGAAAAGAAATACAATAACCAGACATTAAAAAGGTCCCCTAATTTTTATTGAACTAACAACATACAGTTGGTATCCATAAGTTAAAAAGTAGGCCTAATTTTTAACTTCTTAACATTAAAGAATAAGAAATCCATTACAAACAAACTGAAAATGCCCTACTTTTTAGGGAACTCAAACAAAAAGTATTGTGCTTAATTTCCTATCAACTACCAAAAATTAAGAAAATTCAACAAACAAAAAAAATCATATTATTTTATAAAGAACTTGGAGTTTGGTTTTTAAACATACCTCTCTAGGCCTTCCTCTAACAATGACAATGAATGACTTTGTTGACCGAAACCAAAATTGTAATATCTACCAAAAACATATGAGCAGAAAAATACAATCAGTTCGTTAGAGTTTAAAAATGGATAGATAAGCATAAATCAAAATCTACAAAAATGAATTACAAAGTTTTACCTCTGGAAAAAAATTGTTGATTTAAGGGGGAATGAAGAAACATATAGGGCTTTTATAGGTGAATTTCAAAGGGATATATACACTCTTCATAATGATTATGGGGGTTTGGCATGAAAGACGAAGGTATATTGATTGATTCATTGTACAAGAGGATGTAAAGGGTGTAAGGTGAGAAGGTGGAGAGTAAAAGGCATTTTCTTTTTGAATTTTTACACACAGAGGCAAGCTGGATATGAAAACAACGAACAGATTTCTTACATTTACAACTCCGTAAAGCATATGTTTGTTTAAATTAAGAGAAATGCATTAATAAGGCTGTTGGGCGATGCGCGAGTTAGACTATTGTGATGGTAATTTTGCAAAAATCATCGTCATACCTTAACAAACGACAATAGTGATTGTGTTAATCAATAAAGAAAAAATTAAGAAAATCCCATGATTTGTATTTCTCCAAGTATTTGAATATTATCCCTACAATTATACGACGAAAACAATAGCAACTGTAGGATCCATCCAACTTGTATTTTAGGAATCTTACTATAAAGATTAAAAATGACACAATTAACACTTTCTCACTTGAATAAATTATAAATATCATAAAGTATTCGATGAAACAAAAATTAATGAAATACAAAACTCCAATAAATATTCGAATATATAAAAACCAAAGCCAATGTTAGAATCTATCACATAAAATGCAACACTAAAATTGGAATTATGACTGATTCCTATATTTTAACAAAGAAGCAGTAAACAATATTGAACAAAAATGCCAATATTATTCATATGGGCCGTGTGTCATTTTGCAAATACATTGGGCTCAAGGGGTTTAATAGATCAAATCAGCATGATCATCAACTCCCATCAACCTCACTTTCCACATGTTACATAACTGGTAAATTTTTCCATATCTCCTCCCACACCACCACTACAAAAACACCCGTTAATCATCATTATAAATAAAATCTCCAAAAATACAAAACAACAACAAAATTAAATAAAAAAAACTATCCACTTTTCATGAAGATTAAATAAAAAAATTACTGGTGTAGGGAATTATGCTATGGATGCCCTCAATTGAGTTGACATAACTCCAATTTCTGTCCTTTCAAGCAAAAAAAAAAGAACCCACAAAAATCTCACCTTTCTCTGTTAATTTTAACCAAAACCAACCAAAAATCTGAAGGAGTTTCATGGTGGTCTAGTTCTTTTATCCTCAGTTCTAAATTCGGAGTTTGTTAAAGCACTAACATACGAAGAAGCTTTACAACAATCAATGACCAATTTTTTAAAAATTTGTAAGTTGAATAAATATTCTAAAACATTTGAAATAATACTGCAAAAAATTAATTTCCAATAACAAAATATTTTTCCAATTAAAAAATTAAATTTCTAATAAAATCAAGAAAAATATTCAATAATTATAGAAAATTTGGAATATAGAAAAAACAAAACGAAATATTTAAAATTCTCTCTCTCAATCTTTCTTCTTCTTTTCATCACGGGAATTCAAGAACAAATTTCAAATAGCGATGTTCAAAATCTTTTTATTTCTTTCTGATCGGTAGAATCCGTTCAACAGAGGTTGTCATTTGTTCAACCTCCGACCAACATTTCTTTACGGTTCAACCTAGGTTTAATTGGAGTTTAGTTGCAAATATATTTATCTTATCTGAGAATGAAACCAATAGAAATATGCATTCCAAAGAGTGAAATACCTGGATGAGGGTCGGGAATAATTAGTTTCTGATAACTCCTCTTGCAAAACAAAATGTCATTGCTGATGAGTAGCGATTGTAGGAGGCACATCTTCTCGAAATAAATATGGGAACAAATTGACAACTTCCATTGTAGGCAATGAGGAATGTGGGATGGGGGATGAATTTCACTGAACCTGGAATCGAGTGAAGTGAACGGACGGATGACTGAACCTGGAATCGAGTGAAGTGAACGGCTCGTTTATCTAAATTAAGAGACAGACGGAGGAAACAGGCAACAAATTTTAGGTTCCACGTGGATAGCCTAATTGCAAAGAATAATAAATGCCTTGTTTTGCATTTTATTGTAGTAAGAGATTGCTAGGTGTATGCATGTTTAGTCATTTCTAGTCATTGCTTTATTTCATATATCATGCTAGAATTATGACGTTTGTTTATCTTTTGTATTATATTTGGTTTGTTTGCATTAAATGAAAAAAAATATAAAAATAATGTTTGTTTATCATTTGTGTTTTACCTTTTAGTAATTTAGGCTTAATGAAATATACAAATGATCTTTGTTTATGTTTTAAGTAAATATTTTTCTTTATTTGGTTACAAATTTCAAAAACTCAAAAAGATTTTTATTGTGTGTGTTTTTAGTTTGATCTATGTGGCATATACTTGTGTTTGAACGCTTCTTTTTCGCTCCCATGCGGCTAGAAATTTTGGTTAAGATTGTTAATCCTTAAAATGTTCTTTACCATGCTTACATGGAGTAGTTGGATTTTGTTGCTATAATGGGTTCTATTTTTATATGCCTCAATTCACACATGCACGAGCTCACTTGAAATTATAACTTCATATGTATATTTGAGCTTTGTGATGTGTTCTCCTACCAATCTTGTCATCTACATGTTATGTGACCTAAGAGGACTAGTGCATATTAAAATCCGTTGCATGTGAGATTTGTGTGAGATATAACAAGGATATTTATATAAATGTGCACGGGGAAAGGCTCCGAAATGAAATATCATCCTTTACGAGTAAGCCACCGTTTGCTTGGACCTAAAGAAATACGTGGTCTAAAGGCCTAAAAGAATAATGGCATTAAAAAAAATATTTGCCAAGGCCTATTTTGTTTAGTTGATTTATTCATTCAAAAGATTAAAATAATATGCTTAAATTGAGGGAGTTTGGGTGGTATATCAATGGTTTGCACAATGTCCGTTTATCCTAGTGGTACTTTCAATGTCATGACTCTATTGGTTTGTAGAATCATCAAAATTCTAGGCTTGTATGCATTGTGCATGTTTGTTCATTGAGTTCAATCTATATTATCACATGAGGTTATATTCAAATGTGATAAAGTTTGCAATCGAATGAGAACTCCGTGAACATGTTTTAAGTGATTGGGTATAAATATAATTATTTTAATTGTATTTAATATGTTTATCTTCTTAGGTTGATCATAGTTGAACATGTTTTAATATGTCTTTGTCGATGAAAGTTTCCACTTAGAAGGATCAATTTCTTTGTTACTAGTTCACATGGTGAAAGTCACCATGTGTGGTTGACGGTTGTTCCCAAAAGCTTCATTGGTGGATTCCAAGGTCTCGGTGGATTTCGAGATTATTGGCTAAGCATAGGTTGATACAAGAAGACGCGTCAGGGGCTTGGACGGAGTCAAGTTGAGTTGTGTAAGTCATCTATCTTGTATTGATAAAATTCCGTACTTAGTGGACTTAAGGCGAGGGGCCGTCCGAGGTTTTTTCCCATTGTGGGGTTTTCCTCGTACATCGCGGCATAATGGTTGTGAATTTATTTTATCTTGCAAATCACCTAGACTGCATGCTTAGGATTAAAAGATAAAATATGGTTTAATTTGCAATGTTATTTAAATTGGTGCTATAATTCAATTTGGGTAAAATTTATATTAATTTAATTGAAGTCATTATTTTTATTGAATAAAATTTGGTTTGGCCTAATTTGCAAAAATGGATTAATTATTTTTGTTAGGCAAATTTCTAGGACTTGGGTTGAGTTAATGTGTTAAAGTGAAAGTTGTATTTGTTTTTTAATTTAATTTTTCTTTGAGTTTAGTTTAATTTTAATTTGAAAGAAATTTAAATTCGTTGTTTGTGTGTGTTGTGCTGAGCCATCTTTATTCCGCATCTAAAAGGAATTTACTTTTTGTAAAATCAAAAATTAGGGGTCCTATCATTTTCTGGATGCAATGTCCCCTAACCATCATTCAAGAGAACACATGGTCTAGAAACCACGATATCCTAGTTCTCAAGTGGATACGAGTGAATGATATAGATAACTATGAGATCTAGACTACATCACATGGAGATAAAGTCCTAGTCATAACTAGTTATTTTTAGACGAAAGGGTCAGGGCTCATGCCACTTGTTGGAAAGTCACACGGCTATCTGAATTAAGGATAATCCTGACCCAGTAACATACACCCCTCACCCAAGTCTTTCATTATAAATATGGAATTAACTTCTATAGTGCAATTGACTTATGGACTCAAAGATGATATTTCTTACGACATACAACAACCACAATAGGATCCCCACCCGATCTCGCCTAGAGAATTAGAATCATGAGACCGACTTGAAATTTCCATCCACATGATTAGGACAAACTTAAAAAAATCATGTCGACACCTTTAGACTAATGGAAAAAAAATCAAGATCTCCTCCCACTTAGGTAAAATCCTATTTTTACAATCAAAAGTAGATTATCGAATCGTTTGTCACTGAACTAGAAGATGACTATTACAGTCACCTCTCTGAGTATGGCATCGCAGACTACTTTTACTAACTCTTGGTCATCGAAGAGTACACACCTCCTTAATCGGGGACTAAATTTATCGTTAATCCCTAGATTTAGGAAAGGATGGCGCGATGGGATCATTCTCTTGGAAAACGGTAATGAGTTCGCAAATAACAAACTACCTCATATGAAGATCCCATCATTAGAGATCATAATTACAGATTAGGTTACAAAGCCTCTCTAGAAGAATATGATCATCTTGAGTAGTATAAAGACTAAGTAAGCTGAATGGGGAGATGAGGGTACACAACATATATCTTATGACCATGAATCTTCAACAAAGAGCCACCATTAGAGTTTTCCAGTAGTGAGGGAGAACTTAGACATCCAAATGTCAACATCTACGAGAGTATCTGACTAACCGGGTGGGATAACATACCAAAGGAACTACAAAGTCATCAACTTAGACCCTAATTCACTACATGCCTTTTCTTCCTTTGATGATAAACCTATGGAAGACTCAGTCAATCCATGTAGTGAAATATAACTTCTCATCCTATAGTTTGCCTTCAATCTATTCATCCTCAAAATTTCATCTTGGACCATCATCATACTATTATGGGACGAAGCTATGGGAACACGTTTTTGGATGTAACTTACATAATCAGTATCATTAAACATCAGTTAGAAATGACCCATCGAGTCTATTACCCTCAGAAGGTCCCCCGATTTGAAGATATTCGTATAACTCTTAGATAAAATGGCCGATCGTGCTCCCCACAATGACATACACGGTAAATATAATAGCTTTTGATACATAATCTACACCGTGGTTATCGCTAGGTTTGTCATAGGACACTCATCCCAAGGGCCAGAGTATAATCATTACTAGTACTATTATGAGGAATTTTACAATGAGGCCATAAACATATTGTGGCAAACAAACCTAGGATAATTTGAAACCTATTTCAATGATGAGGATCATGAAGAACCCGCCTCTGATGATGAAATTTAGGGAGCCAAGTTAGGGTCTTATACACATACAAAACCTTCTCTAGATATAATTTTTTTTAAGGATTATCACGTACTCATGACAAAGGCATAGTTCAATACCCTCTCATTTAAGCTAAAATTGACGCTATATTGGATAAAGGAGACAATATCCAAGGATCCCCCTCAAACTCACATCAAAGTTTCCCTCAACCCAAAATAATCCCCACTACTCCATTGGACTGAAATAATGGTCCTATAGCCCACTCTATTTGTAGTCAAACCCATATCCATAATCATTCTCTTACTTTGCCTGGAAAAGGCTGAGAAAGAATCATAGTCAAAGCCACTACTGTCTCTAAATCAAGAGGTTAACTTCCTCACCAGGTCATGATGACACTTTACTCCCCAATATCCTACCGAAAAAGGAAAATGGCTGATCAAGGGAGCCATCATTAACCTCCCACAAGCAAGTGCTAAGGTTTAACAATAACTTTGCATAGCCTCGAAATATATCACCATATAGGAATTAGTGACCACATCCCGAGAATATTGACATGCCCTCATACAATAATTGTCTGAGGCTTTGGTACCCCGAGATTTATCACTAATATAATTTTCCACCCCCATCGGGTCCATCAGTATGCAAAGTACATTAACTTCTTTGACGATGACCTCCCCATACAAGTTCGTAACCCCTGATTCGTATTGCACATAATTATTGAAGTTTGCGATAGATCATGTCACTAGTGTTAAAAAACAATAGTTCCATCATCAATGTATGAAATCCTCTATATAACCACAAGTTTGCGTTACACTGTTGCAGATTTTTCACCATCCACCATCGCCACCCGGGCCTATGAAAACTGAGAATGCGGTATTCTATGGATTGATTAGTATATTAAGGTTACTCACATGCAAGATCATATTTTAATCATTTTTTATCTTGATTAGAAATTAAGTGTTCATATGATGAAACCGTATAAATTAATTCAAATCAATCACACACAATCAAGATACGCTAGTAAAGAAAATACGAAAAAATCCCTCAAAATAGCAAAACCTTTATTCAGCATTATAGAGTAATTGACAAACATAGATGACTTACAGACTACTTAGACTGACTAAGTATAATACATAGAGTCTTCAATTTTTTTTATAGAATACGACCTAAGGGAAGAAAGATTTATGAAAGTAATAGTTGTTTTGAAAAACCAAAAAGGAAAAACTTTGGAATAGGTATTGGAAAATCATTTTCGCCAAAGTTCTCTCAAATTTCTAAACAAAATAGGTTTTTATAACAAAAACACAAATTTCGAGGCAGAGGGGTCTTTCGAAGGAAAACATACCTTGTTCGAATGAAAATAGTGTTTCGTTTGAACGATATCTCATCTCTTTATAACGACAACCCATTATCGTTTGAATGGCCTTATCCTGTGTTTCTAACGAAAATTCTTTGTCAAGTCAGGGATGTCTTGTTTGAAGGACGTTAGATGTTGTATCTAATGAGACTATTATCTCGTTCGAACGAGACTCAATCTCGTTTGAATGAGACCAAAAAAACTATTTTACATAAAAAATCCTTTTATAAAAAAGCCTCGATTTTTTACAAGCTAGCATCCTAAAATATGATTCATTTAAATTCATGAAAGCCAAAAAATTATACCTCTATAAAGTGTTGGTATAATGAATCCATAAATGGATCTCGATCACTAACATGTCTTCGAATGAATTTGGAGATATTGTGTTCGATTTGAGATACTGGTTTGTAACGAGATCGCCAAAACTATAAAATAAGCCAAAGTTATGAGCAATTATAAATTCTCACTCTTACAAATACCCTCCTTTGGCTATCTCGATACAAAACAAAATCAAAAACCAAATTACAATAAAGCCCTCTAAGACAATGAATCCTAATGTCCTTCCAACCCTAGAAACGGAATGACGTACGGACTTTGTCTTCAACTAAACTTGTTCTCTCCTTGACTATATTTATCTTCATCTTGTGTACTCCATGAAATTATCATCAAAGCGAAAGAGATCAACACATAGGAAATAATAAATATCATGACGCGAACGAGTTTTAAAGAAAAATACCCCCCTCAATTTGTTCTCCCCCTTTTTGTCTGTAATAGAAAAAGGAGTAGAAACTAGTCATGAAAATTAAGCATCACATAAAGAAGCAAAGATTTCATCACAAAGATGATAAAATAACACATGTAATTATAATCTCCAAAGCATAATAAAAAGGAAATCCGAGGAAAATATGCCTATATTTTGAAAATTTTGAATAATTTTTAAGTATAAGGTATAAAGAGTAAATATAGATACAAAAACACATAGTCACCATGGAATAACACTAAAATATTCAAATCTTCAAAACATAATGTAATTGTGTGAACATTTTCCATAGACAAATCAATATAAACATTTATAACATAGGTGCACGAAGTCATGAGACACTTTTAAAGAAAGTACTCAAAGTCTACTTTAGGTGTAAAAATAGTGAACTCGTATGAAATTGACTCAACTTATTCAATATGCCTTGAACTTAAATGATTTTACACCAATAATGACAAACTATTTAATGTTTTTCATAAAAGTCTGTTGTACAAACCCATTGATCTTCTACTTTATAACTCCCTCAAAATCTCTCATATATAAGAATTTACTCTCAATTATTTTGAAGATATCATAATGCTCACGTGTAAGTGAAGCATCAATGAACTAAAATAATTTGGCCTGGCACTTCTGTTTTTTATGTGCCTATAATCTTGTTAGGCTTTTTCATGCAAATGGTGGCTTTTAATGCAAAGGATATTTTGATCTTCCATATCCCCTTTCCATTGCCTAACGTATAATAATATTTAAAAAAAAAATGAAATTAGAAACTTGGTTCTCATAGATGCAACTTTGCTTTTTTCACACATGGTTTGTTATTAAGCATAATTGAGATTAGAACATTGTATTCGATAAATGATAAGTAAGCGCAATGTTCATAAAGCTCATCCACGTGTGCAATAAAGGTGACGAGGAGTCTAATATATAGATAGTAGTCATTGAAGATCAATGTAATGATATCCACATATTATTAAGCATACTATTAAAACAAAGTCATGTCTTAAAACACTACGAAAAAGTAACGTGAATGGATGGAATGTAAGAGTGATCTGGATATCTTAAATGTTCATCCATATATGGTGAAAAATAAAAAAATATATAATATTTTTGTCTTTTTAATTTTTTTTATCAAAATAAAATCTTTTTCACTTTTTTAACTTTTTCTTAAAAAACAAAAATCTTGTTGTATTTTTTAAAGTTTTTCTAGAAAAATAAAACTCTTTTTGGATTTTCTAAATATATTAAAAAGAAAATATATCAATACAATGACAATATAATTCTATCAATAGGGATATAATATATGAACATGATAAATACCCTTTTCTAGATTCAAGTCTCAACCTCAATCATTAGGCTTGAAAGAGTTCTCAAAAGGGGAAGCCATACTATGAAATTCCTCCATCAATACTAGTGAAATCTTGATTAAATACTCTTTGATCTAGTAAACTAGCAAAATCTTTATGATGATGTGCAAGAGCATGTTGAATAACACACGTGGGAGTGCGTGCGGGAGCATGTGTAGGAACTCCTGTGGGAGCATACTAGGGAACACACATATGAGAAAGTCTCCCTAGCTTAAAACAAAACTCTCTAAGGTGGAATCTTCAATTGCAATGGAAACAAACATAAAAGAGCTTGGAAACCCTGCTCAAAACATCTAGGACGAGTTTTCCTTGGTCGGTTAGGTCACTTTGGGGTGTTAGGTTGACGGACATAAGTATCCATCACAAACTCGAGAACTAGCTTGGATGTAATTTTAGACGTGGATTCACCATCATAACTTATTCCTTGTCTCTCAACGTTATCTAAGGCGAGATCGAGAAACATCTTTCCAACCTTCTTAGATGTACCCTCTAAAGTGATCTTAACCTCCTGGGCACATTCGAGATCAATATCAAGTTGGGATACATGGGCTTCAATTTTCTCATGAGTATCCAATGAAGATTAAAGATCTTTCATAAGACTAGCCACAGTGTTGTTCAAATTAGTCTTCTCCCTATCGACAACAATCAATTGCTCACCTAAACAAACTTTCACCTTCTCGAGTTGACTCACCGATGCCTCACACTCTTTCAAAACTTTCATCTCCTTATCTAAATCTAACACCCTAAGAGACAAATATTTATTAAGAGTTTTTGGAAGTCCCGATGTAAAGATTACTAAAGGTCTTTTGGAGTCCACCTTCTCCCTCACTCAAATTCTCTTCCTCACTTCACTTTCTTGAGAATGAATCGAAACGTCGTCGAGGCTCTCATATTTAGAATTTTTCTCATCGGCATGGGACGAACTAGATGTGCTAACATGACTTTCCATGACTGCACATAAATTTAATTCATGTGGTGATTCATCCCCGAAATCCATTGTCTTGACTTCACTATCACTAAGAGCCTTATGTGTAACTTTCTTTCCCTTTCTCTAAAGTCTAGTGGCACACTCGCTGGATTTGTGTTTATTTTCCTGACACTCATCATATCTTATCTCATATTTCTTATAAACATTCTTTACTTCAATCTCCTTTATATTTTTCTCAAGAATATTTTCTTTGGAAGAATTTCCTTTATCAAGTTTGAGAATTTTTTTGCAAAATGGGATAAATCATCCAACTCAAAATCAAATTCAGGCTCAGAATCAAAAAAAAATTCTTTCTTCTTTTTGGACTAAGCCTTTAAAGCAAACTATATTTCCTTTTTCTTAATAGTTTTGGAAAACATGTCGATCTCATAAGTCTAAAAGTCTCCTACGAGTTCTTCTAACCCAAGCGAATCTAATATACCAAAAGAATTAAACATAATAACCTTAGAAATAAAACGGGCCGTAAGAGATCTTAAAAATGTCTTAACTACATGCATCTCAGGAATTTTCTCACCTAAACTAAAACTAGAGTTTACGATATCAGAGAATCGTACATAAAATTCATCAAGTGATTCAGACACTAGCATATAATTGTCTCAAACTATGTGGTGAAATTTTGTAACTTAAAAGATTTCATTGCATTGGTACCCTCGTGAGTGAACTAGAGGGTATCCCAAGCTTTTTTTAGATGTGGTGCACATTATAATGCGATAAAACTTGTCAGGGTTAATGGCTCTAGAAATGGAACTTAAGCTGAAAGAGTTATAGGTACTCTATTTAAATTTATCTTTCGTCCCAGCAGTGATGGGTTTAAGACTTTCAACATTGTCGCGAGTCACAGTATACGGTGTCCACCCTGTTTCACATACAAGCCAAACCCTTTCATCAATTTCTTTTAAAGCATACCTCATCCTAGCTTTCCAATACGCATAATTTGACCCATCAAAATTAGGAAGCCCGTGACACAAATTATCCATAAAATCCAAAATTTTAAAGATCAACAATTTAAAAAATTGAGATCATTTTTTTTGTAAAAAGGATCACACAATATTTTAGTGCAACTTGCTCTGATACCAATTTGAGAATGCAAGATTTCATGGATTGATTCATATACTAGGTTCCTCGCACACAAAATCAAATTTTAATCAATTTTTATCTTAATTAGAAATTAAGTGTTCATATGATTAAACAATCCAAATTAATTCTAAATAATCACACACAGTCAAACTACACATGCAAAGTAAATAAAGAAAAATCCCTAAAAGGGGTAAAACCTTTATTCAGCACTATAGAGAAATTGACAAACACAATCGACTTACAGAATACTCAAAACGAATAAGTATAACGAGCAGAGTCTTCAATTGGTTTTACAAAATAATGCCCAATCTATAGCCATCTATAGGAAGCTATCTTCCCTCGGTATCCACTGATCAACCTTCATCTTTTTCAACAATGAAACCTTGGTTCCACAAGTCAGTAGTGGAGATTGACTCTATAAGGGTGTAACAACCCTCGATTTTTGGAAGACTGAGAAATAAAATTTGGGAACTTAGGCCCAAAAATAGAGAATATTTTAAAGTATTTCGGATGATATTTTGAGGGTACCATCGATTCCGGAAGGGTCGAGATAGTCAAAATGACTGTCATTGGGTCTTATTTCGGCTCCGGAATGTTTTTAAGTTATTTTGACTTGAATTGGAGTAAACGAGTGATTTAAAGTGTGTATTAACATTTAAAATTGGGATTTTGTTTTAAAGGATTGGGAGGCTTACGGATGAAGCCATTTCTCATTTGAGAGAAAGAGAGAAAAAGCCCTAGAGGGAGAAAGAAGAAAGGAAAGAAGAAGAAAGGAAGAGAGAGAGGAAGAAAGCTTGGAGATTCCGGCCCAAAATCGCGACATCGAGGACGATCCAACCTCTACAAATCTGAGGCAAGTGTTTAATCTTGCTAAATAGATATTTGTGTATTTCATTTCATAATTTGTGGGTTAAAGAAATGGATTTTTGGGTAATAACATCAAAACCTAGATTTTTAGGTTTAATCTTGAAATCAATGTTTAATTATGGATTTAATGGATTAGAAATGGTTGGGATCAACTTTGGGTTGATTAATGGGCTTAACATCATGATTTGATGAAAGTTTGGGGATTAGAATGAAAGTTTTAGGGTATTAATTTCGTGGGTTTTGCTGAAAATGGGGAAATCGGCCAAGGCAACTGGTATGGTCGGTCGACCGCGGTCTGGGGACCGGTCGACCGCGCCTTAAGGGAAAAGCCTACTGCATTTCTTTGTAGGCAAAATTTGGACCCGCGGTCGACGGGGGGTCTGGGACCGGTCGACCGGTCCCCTGTTTTTAACCCAAAGTTTGGAGTTCTTTTTTCCCCCCTTTTTCTTTTGGAGTTTATTCATTGGGGCTTTCTCTTATGAAGTAAGGGATATCTTTTGGTGACTTATAGGTGGTCTATCGCTTAGTATATGAGAGTGGGGACTTCTTGGAATATTCGGATAAGAAATATCCATGTATGTTGTAAAATTTCTAGACCGACATTTATGTCAAATCCTTATCAGGATAGGATATTGTTAAGATGCAATTTGGGGCCAAATGGAAGAGAGTGTCACATACTCTTAAAGAGTGAGGGGTCTCATATCCTTAGAAATGTTTAGACTAAGGAACTATTGATAACTCAATGGGAGTAAGGGTTCCTGAGATTTATTTGAACCATAGGTGAAAAAGCAAAACGAACAAGTAAAAGCCTAGATTTCTAGCAAATGAATCAGGAAAGGCGTAAAAACGGAAGAAAATTATAAACAGTGGTTGAAAAATCACCTGGGAATGAAAAGGATCGAGAAGATCAGCTACAAACCACCTTGAACTGCCACACACCGCCTCGGAGGGTCACCGGAATATGCAGGAAGAAATGTGCAGAGTTTCGCTCTCGATTTGCTGTCAAAAGATTTGGAAACGTAATGAAGTCCACGGCCAGAAAGAATTTATATAAGGGAGCGCGGAAGACGAATCGTCGCTTTGGAAGCACCGCGGCACCTAGGCTACTTATCCGCAGTCCCAATATGTCTCCCTTGACACTACGACTTGGGGGCTTATTGATAGTACAAGTATAGCACCCTGCCGTGGCAGTACTTCTATAATTGCATTCAAGCCATACATGCCACGGCCTGTATCTCATATGAGGCACGGCCATAACTCCTGTAGGGTGCGTCCTCTCCATAAGAAGCCGCGGCACCCGAATGACCTCAGCTCAGGTTCCGCGGAGCCCCTCCAGGAGCGCAGCGCTGCTGCTCTGGGCGCACACCCTCATCCACATCTACTGCAGACTTGGTGTACGCCACGTGCTTAGGGCACGTGATTCAACACACAGACCTCCTATAAATAAGGGTCCACACCTCGAGATATGGGAGATTCTTGGGATCGGTTCCAGACAGACCCGAGGTGCTACAACACAGATTCTCTCTACACCACCCCAACATAAGCTTTTGGAGGCCCATAATCTACATCATAGCCACCTCGCGAGCTCACCGGAATACCTAATATTATCATGTACTCTCCTTCATTCTCATACTTGTAAGCCTCTATAGGCACGATTGTATTGTGCGAATCAACACACATATAATGAGAAGGGAGCAACACAGTGGATGTAGGCCCATTTTAGGGGCTGAACCACTCTATATCTTGTCTGCTCTCTGTTTGCTTGCTTTATCTATTTATTCTACACTTCATACTTGATTTGTTGGCACGAGATCTACCTGTGTACGATTTCTCGTATCATTAATTTGGCGCCGTCTGTGGAAAATCGAGACATTTTAATCTTGTTTCTCTGCACATATGAGTTCTTCAAACACCTTATTCGATCCCGGGGGGTCCTTTGGATCATCTCCTCACGGGTCGGTTACTGGTTATTGGACTCCACATCATATTCACACCCATAGGTGGGTATTTCTTATATCCAGATGTACTCCATCTTATGGCTTTAGACCCATCTTGCATACCCCTGTGATATCATTCTATCTAGCTAGTATCTAAAGGCATGACGGGCTTTTGCCTCAAAAGATGAATGATTAGGGGGGGATTGTATCTACTCCTTTACTGTTCTTGACCTATGATCTAGGGTTATCATTGAAACTGCGCCTTGTGTGCACCGAGAGGTTATTTACTCACGAACAAACCCTAGTAGGTGTGCTCCCCATAAGTTTCGGGAGAGAAACTCAGATCCCGAGCTTGAGGTTTGGGATTTCTCCTTGCTGCCTAGGAGGGGATACGGCCAGACAGTAAATATGTCTTAGGGCCGTGGCCTCCACTAGGGTAGTTACAAAAGCTTCAAACCTTGAGGAGCGTAATCAGTCGGGCTCTAGCTCTACCATGGTGTATATACGGGGCCGCGGCAGTGCATCTTGCTACGCGCCTTATGGCCGCGGCCTCGGTGCCACGTAGCAGTGGCTGCGGCCTCCATTTCCTACTTGGTTCAGTATCTCTGAGATTGCTCACCTCTGTTAGTTTGTTCTCAGATTATATATATACATTGTAAAGACTAACAAAAGCAGAGATGGAGGGAGAATCCAGCCGGAGTGCAGAAGTCAAGGATGAGATTGTGCAACTATACAATCACCTTAATCACCTCTATGACAGACACGCCTCGCTTCAGACCCAGGTCAATTTTCTCACTCAGAGGGTGCTAATGCTGGAGGCCGTGGCATCTAAAAACATAGGCACGAAGGTTGAGGAAATAGCAGAGCCAACCATGCCTGCCGCTACAGTAAATGAAGCCGCGGAATCAACCATCAGAGGTCAAAAAAGGCAGAAAAAGTTGGGTGCCTATACTCAGTTGAGCCTCCCAATTGAAGAGATCTTGGAAGTCATCAAAGGGGACAAGATTTTGAGGTGGCCAGAAAAATTGAGAGCTCCACCCGATAAGAGGAACAAAGCTACCTGGTGCAGATTCCATTAGGACCATGGCCACAACACAGAGCAATGCTATGCTCTGAAGGATGAAATTGAAAGGCTAATCGGGCAAGGTATGCTGCAGCGATTCCTGAAGAATGCATAAGGGATTCATCCAGACCCAACCGAGGCTGCCTACCGCATCTCATCCTTAGTCTTTCTAATTTCAACTATTTCTGTTTATGTTTTATGAATCTCACCGTAGCCTTAAATACTCAAGACTTTATGTTTTGTTAACAAAGTCATTGGCAGCATACATATATAATTATATGAACTAGCAAGTTTATCTATATCTGATATTTCTCTTGGTTTCATAACCTGCTACCTCACAAAAAGACTTGTTATCTCAATCATATTTCAGAGGAAATATAACAAAATTATCTCGAAGGATTATTCTACTTCAGGATGCGCTCATGGATGGGATACGACCTTCGTTAGCTCTAAAGTTTCCTTCGCAATGTGCAACTACATCTTATCATATGACGACCATATTCGCGGAGGCATCTGAGGATTCAAGGAGCTTTTATCAACCACCAGGGACTACAACGCCAATTCTCTGCTCTCGAAGTGCGACATCAGCCACGGGGGCTTATAACGCCCATTCTTAGCTTTTGGGAATCGTCATCGAGCCAGGAGGCTTACAATATCTAGCCAGGGATGGCTTTATATATATTATTAGCTGTGGGTGGCTTAATAACATAACCCAGCCTGGAGAGGCTTGATAATATCTCGCATATTAGCTGTGGGTGGCTTAATAACATAACCCAGCCTGGAGAGGCTTGATAGTATCTCGCATATTAGCTGTAGGTGGCTTAATAACATAACCCAACCTGGAGAGGCTTGATAGTATCTCGCATATTAGCTGTGGGTGGCTTAATAACATAACCCAGCCTAGAGAGGCTTGATAGCATCTCGCATATTAGCTGTGGGTGGCTTAATAACATAACCCAGCCTAGAGAGGCTTGATAGTATCTCACATATTAGCTGTGGGTGGCTTAATAACATAACCCAGCCTGGAGAGGCTTGATAGTATCTCGCATATTAGCTGTGGGTGGCTTAATAATGTAACCCAACCTGGGGAGGCTTCATAGTGTCCCAAGATCGACTAAAGGAAATCCATGAAAGACAATCGAATCGACTGTTGGAGGCTCTGTCATCATGATCATGAGGCATGTCAAACCTACAGAAGGGTGGCTTCGATTTCCCAGGGGCAAGGTTCTGCAGCCCCATTATCTTGTCAGCAGTCAAATAGATGCCGCGGCATCCTCATCCACCACTACCCTAGTACTGGATGGCAACCTGCCACAGCTAAATGGAAAAAGCGACTGAGTCGCTGAGGTGGGCTTGGATTCAGAGTAGTTGCCCTCGTTCAAATCACCGCGGCTTCTACAGAAAATTAAAGAAATCAAGCCGCAGCCCCAAAACCAAACTTCATTGGCACCGCGGCCTGGGGATCACAGCCCTATGGTGGTGCTAAGGTAAAGCAAAAAAAAAGGGCCAAGGTGACAAGGGCACCGCGGATGATTAACAAGAGCAAGATTGCATCGAATTATGCTATGCTGCCGCGGACTTAGTTACAAGTACTACAAGTTCATTCAATACAAAAAGTAAGTTACAAATATGAGGCAGTAACATGCAACCATTCATTATAGCGGGCAGTGTAAAACACGCAATACAGAAAAGAAAGGAATATTAAGCAGTGATAAAAATATGGCCGCAGCCTTTGTATTAATAGACTTGGATTACAGAAATGAGGGCCGCAGCCACAACAAAGTTAGATTACAAAGATGCAACAAAAATTAAAAATCTAAGAGGCTGCGTCATCATCATCATCAGCCTCATCACCGCCCGCGGCAGTCTCTGTCTCCCCGTCCTCAGTCGCTGCCTCTGCCTCTGCTTGGGCTATCAGCCTTGCTCTCTCTTCAGCCGCGGCCCTCAGCTCAGCAATACACTCCTGATGTTCTGCATCACTTAATTTCCAAGCGAGGACCGTCTCCTTGGCATCAGGGAAATTCTTAATGATTCTCTGTCGCAACTCCTGGTAGCCGCGGAGGTATGCCCTGTTATTGGTAAGGAAGAAATCCTTGGAGCCTTTGAAGGACACCACGGCATGATCTATGGCTAGCTGGAGGGCGTAGCCATGATCAACTTCATCTTTTGTATGGCCGCGGCATGGGCTTCGTCCTTCTGAGTAGACTTGGCTTCAAGCTCTTGGTATTTTTGCTGGAGGAGGGCAAGCTTGGAACTTGTAATCTCTGCAACACGGGTGGCTTCGGCTGTTTGGGCCTGTGATGATTTCAGAGATTCCGCGGCCTGATTGAAATTCTCCTCCGCTTCCTCTCTGGCCTTGTTGGCCTTCTCCAAGTTCATATTGGCTTCCTGCAGGGCCGCGGCAGCGGACGCTTTCCCGGCCTCAAAAGAAGAGGTCCGTGCAGACTGCAGGTCCGCAGCATGAGAACTCTTCTCGGCCTCTTTCAGCCTGTACAAAGCCTCGTACTTCCTTTTCTGGACCACAATCACATCCGCGGCCTGTATATGAAATAAAATACGTTAGCAAAAGTACAGAAAAATATGAGATACAAAGATTGAATGACTAGTACGTACCCTGAGAAGGCTGTGGAGGCCATAGTCCTCCAGATCTTCGTGATCCTCCCCAACTAGTCTGTCGAGGTCCGCGGCATCCAAGGCTCGCTTCATTCTCCGTGCAGCCTTTGCAGTAGTGTCCCAGGAGGAATTTGGGTTAGGTTGCCTTAATTGAGTCCTTGGCCTACCGTCTGGCCCGGACTCTCCGCGGAATTGGGGAGGGGGAAAATTTGCATTATCGGCCACTACATTTGGTGGGGGAGGAGAGGACGGTTGGAGGGGGATTTCCGCTGACATCAGTCCGGCCGCGGCCAAATTTTCCCCTATGTCGTCATCAAAATGTTCATGATGCACAAGGGTTTCAACATGAACCACCTGATCCGCGGCAGGATCAGTGTCTTATCTCCAGCGGGGGCCGCGGTAGGTACCTTGGCTCTAGACCGCTTCCTTTTTCTGCTTCGCGCGGTGTTATTCAGGACGATCGCGTCCTCATCCATCTCTACCAGCTGCGCAGCCAGCAGCTCCCTATCAACCTCTTCACCTAAAAAAGAATATCACGAGTTCAACAAGTTCCAAGAGAATAAAATGACCGCGGAATGAAAATAATGGCACAGTTAATTACCTTCTGCGCCCATCTATTGAGGAATTGATTTGTTTGGGAAGAATCCCGCCTCAAATACAGTTGCCGACGTTACAAGTATGCTGAACTTCTTATGCTCAGCAGGAACTTCCGCGGCCTCAGCAACTCTTTTTTCCTGCCGCGGGTACAAGTGCAGATTGTTAAGGGCTGCAGAAAGAAAATACAATTCAAGTTAGTAGAAGTCAAGTGAAATTAAAAGACGCGGCTATAATCTTGTACCTAGTTTTGAGGGTGAACCCCACTGCCACGGCATTTTATATGATCTCTCTCTTTCATTCTCCTCGGGGTGCATTTCCCAGCCTTCACCGGAGATATAAAAATATTTTCCCTTCCAGTTTTTCACACTGGTAGGTCTCCCAGTGTAGAGGGTCTCGTCCCTGCCGCGGCTAGAAAAATAGTAGTAGCCCGTGAACTTTACTGAGTTCTCCTTTGGGTGGAAGAAGTGAAAGAACTCCGCGGGAGTAATGTCCTTTTTGAACAACTTCTCCCAAAGGACAACTGCAGCTAGAACAGCTCTCCAACCGTTGGGGTCTAACTGAGCTGGAGCCAGTTTCATTATCTGGAAAATGCGATGGATGGGAACAGGAACAGGCAGTCGCAGCCCATAGATGAATGCGTGCAAAGGGAAGCAAATCCCATCGTCAGACAGAACCGTTTACGGTCTTTGGTTCGCGGCAGGGGCTGAGTACGTCAAGTTTTCTGGAAACTCGAAAGCCTCAGCAACCTGCTAAACCCAATCTTGGGTCATCGAGCTGCGGATGTCAAGCGCAGCCAATGGTTTTGCAGCCCTCCCTGATGTACCTCCAGGCTTATTTCTAGCAGCCGCGGCAATATCTCCTTCTCCCATGGGATGGGTACTTGAGTTGGCTTCCTCTTCCATCGGCTGAGATTGGGAATCCTTCCCAGATGCAGAGTCCGCGGAGGTTGAGTCAATTATCACGCAGTTCGGGCAATCTTTCAGTTTGCAGGGCCCAACTGATCTCAGAGGGGGCATGGAAGTAAGCTCTGGGGGAGAGGTCCCAAAATGCTTTGCCCAAAAGCCTCTCAGGAACTCGTATGGGTCAAAGCTCATATGGCTGCAGCAGTACCTAAAAAGCATAGTTCGCAGTTAGGCGCCGCAGCCAGTATGACTTGTAAGACTTCAAGAAGCCGCAGAAGGTTATTTTTAAGTCTTACAAGCTGGAACTACGTCCCTAATACGGTTATTAATGGGCGAACTCTATTGCCTATGGGACCAAACGGTTCCAACTGGCCGCGGACACATCCATATTTATGGAACATGTGCTGCCACGGGAATAAGACAGAATTGCTTTAAGGCATTCCCGACCACGGACATTCCTAATTCTTCAGACAACTCGATATGCTCTAGTAGCAACAACAGTTATTTTACATGGATGTCTTGGGATCATGAAAGTTTTAAGGCTCATGAATGTTTTAAGGCAGTTCCGAAATGACCAGGGGGGATTAAGTTTATTTGTTGCTGCGGATGATGGCTTGGGGGGCCGCGGCCATTTAGCACGATTTGACGCAGCATTGCAAGTTCAGACGATTATTATAATCCTATGTTACCGCGGCCTCTATCCTAAACAGTTGATTAACCAATTTTTAACTATTCTAAGATCAAATTCACATAATATGGAGGGTTCGGCTATGAACATCAAGAACAGTGATGTGTATTTCATATGCAGCATATGTGACAAAAAGCAAAACGAACAAGTAAAAGCCTATATTTCTAGCAAATGAATCAGGAAAGGCATAAAAACGGAAGAAAATTGTAAACAGTGGTTGAAAAATCACCTGGGAATGAAAAGGATCGAGAAGATCAGCTACAAACCACCTTGACCTGCCACACACCGCCTCGAAAGGTCGCCGAAATATGCAGGAAGAAATGTGCAGAGTTTCACTCTCGATTTGCTCTCAAAAGATTTGGAAATGTCATGAAGTCCACTGCCAGAAACAATTTATATAAGGGAGCGCGGAAGACGAATCGTCTCTTTGGAAGCACCGCGGCACCTAGGCTACTTAGCCGCAGTCCCAATATGTCTCCCTTGACACTACGGCTTGGGGGCTTATTGATAGTACAAGTATAGCACCCTGTCGTGGCATTACTTCTATAATCGCATTCAAGCCATACATGCCGTGGCTTGTATCTCATCTGAGGCGCGTCCAGAACTCCTGTAAGGTGCGGCCTCTCCATAAGAAGCCGCGGCACCCCAATGACCTCAGCTCAGGTTCCGCGGAGCCCCTCCAGCAGCGTAGCGCTGCTGCTCTGGGCGCACACCCTCATCCACATCTACTGCAGACTTGGTGTACGCCACGTGCTCAGGGCACGTGATTCAACACACAGACCTCCTATAAATAAGGGTCCACACCTCGAGATATGGGAGATTCTTGGGATCGGTTCCAGATAGACCCGAGGTGCTACAACACAGATTCTCTCTACACCACCCCAACATAAGCTTTTGGAGGCCCATAATCTACATCATAGCCACCTCGCGAGCTCACCGGAATACCTAATATTATCATGTACTCTCCTTCATTCTCATACTTGTAAGCCTCTATAGGCAAGATTGTATTGTGCGAATCAACACACACATAATGAGAAGGGAGCAACACAGTGGATGTAGGCCCATTTTAGGGGCTGAACCACTCTATATCTTGTCTGCTCTCTATTTGCTTGCTTTATCTATTTATTCTACACTTCATACTTGATTTGTTGGCACGAGATCTACCTGTGTACGATTTCTCGTATCATCATTTGGGATTGTACTATCGACTAGAATAAGCGGTAGCATAAATTCTAGTTAGGATAGTTTTCACATATTGTGGGGATATGACCATTGAGATTCCCATACTTGAAACGAGGTTGGAATAAATTGAGGTTTTAGACTATTAAGTCATGTATGTGCCCATGGTTAACTAGTACTAAAGGAATTATGTACTTTTGAATATGGATGAAATGCGTAGTGATGGATTCCTACAAAAATTTTGCGTGATAACCCTAAGGTTGAAAATATATGTATACACAAATACATATGATTTTGGGAGACTATTCATCAGAGGGAAAAAATGATTGAATATGTTTCAAGTGAAGGATTGTATTCACATATCAAGGTAAATGATATGAGATTGTGGTGACGGCTTGTATATTGAGGATTTATGTATACTTATAGCCGGGTTTGTCTATCTTATACATATGAACGAGAATTAGTTTATATATGTAGATATAGGGATATGTGGATATGTGTATATATATATATATATATATATATATATATATCTGTATGCATATAAATATATGGATATATTTATGTTGTGGACATACATGGTATGGATATTTAAACCGTATATGATGGTTTATTATTTGATCATATGATGGGATCATATGGATGTATGTATATTGCGCATGTGAGCGATATATATACTTATGTAGTTAAGCATACCCCGCTCATGCTATCATTGGGAAGTTTCCGCGCAGAGGGTGAGCATCCTGGCATATAGAGCAGGGTGTGGATATTCCCCAGGTCATAGTCGTCCGGTGTGTTATTATACGATAGATATATTTTTGGGATGAGACGTGGTGGGTATGTTTCGTCTCATTGCCAGTGGAGCTATGACCGCTTCCCGGGACGTCATGTGTGTGAGTTATCACGAGGTGGGTGTCGTGGATCCCCACCAGGTGGTCCCCAGTTGCTACGTGAACCGGGCACTGGGAAGATGATAGCATTGATGCAGTTTTATCGGCGATATATATAGCCGGGTGGATTATGTGCATGTCCATTGTACATCAGATATGATACGTACACTTGGTCATGGGTATGGATGATTGGTATATGTATATATATGGTGAGCGTAAAATACCTATATATATATATATTTATATATCCTATAGATGAAAGGATATAGAATCTTTGTAGAGTACATCTTGGATGATTATGGTGTACTAGATTGATGGGGTTGATGTATCGCATTTAAGGAATTTTTCGTTTACATCATCCCAAGGTTATTATTGAAGTTTTAGTAGTAGTGGCAGTATTATATTGTATATATGGCATTATGGATCTCTATGATCGACATTGTCAAAGAGTAGTGTAACGGGGTGGTTCCTTGTTTGGATTTCGCTTTGCGAGACTCCCCACGCATGAAATGTAGTACATTGTTGAGAGTAGAGAGAAGTTCTGTCGATATTTATGTGTGACATGATGGATCTCCAGGATCGATGTTGACATGGAGTAGTGTAACGGGGTGGTTCCTTGTTTGGATTTTGCTTTGCGAGACACCCCATGCACGAAACCCAGCGCAACGTTGAAATTGGAGGGAAGTTGTGTCAATAATGATTTTTTTCATGCTTATTAATTAGAAATTTAAATTATATGTTTCAACCCAATTGCATATTGGGTAATTTATTAAATTATAATTGGTTAAAGTATAAACCGGAATCCACTAAGCCTATTAAGGCACATATGATTGAAAATAAATATTTATTTGTGTTTAGAAGGGGGGTGGATTCTTGGGGTATGACGGGAAGGTAAATCCCGTGGGCATAGGCTAGGCCTATGTTAAGTTAGGTTGTCCTAATAAAAATTGGGGGTAATTTAACTAATAAAACTTGAGGACGCGAATAGGTGCGCGCCTTTAGATGAGAGGTGAGTTGGGGTTCCACGAGAGTGCGGTTCCACTTTAATTATGAAATAAGTGCACCGATATTTATTATGCACGGCTAACACACTTGCTAAATATTTTTCACAATCGGGGCTCTGACCCGTTTACTTTTCTCTCCTGCCTGTACATATATATATTATTACAGGTATCCTACCGCATGGATGCCGGATGACCTTCTATCCAGAGTCTAGGGAGCCATGACAGGTGCGGACTGCTGCGAGATGTACCTTGTAGCCGCTTCCTACTTCTTTAAAATTCTAGGTAGGATTCATGTTGTACATCGGGTTTGTACCCAAGGGATATTTATATACATGTTTATATTTATTCCATTTCAGTTATTGTATTGGCTGCGACCCGACAGCTTATTCGGGTCTACTTTTTGTAGTGCATTCGGTTGTATTTATTTCTTTCATTTTATTTCTAGCATTTCATTTATCATAGTTCCTTCTTGCATCTTTCTCTCATTTATTAGTAGTTTTATGGTGTTGGGTTGTGTCATGTTGCGTGTTTTAAATTATTTAACATCTCGCTTATATGATATCGGGTAGTTAGTCCTATATTATATAGTACCGGCAGTTGGTGTTGAGACTGGACCATCTGAAACTCTTGATTTAATGTACTATAGGGCTGGCCACCCGTTATTATTTTAGGCGGGTTGTTACAAAGGGTTTATGCAAGTGTATTTGGAAACTATGGTTTGTAAATCTCATAAATCACAAATGAGGATGAAAGTGGTTTTGTAAAACCAAAAGGAAAAACTTTGGAACAGGTATTGGAAAATCGTCTTTTGCCAAAGTTCTCTCAAATTTCTGAACAAAATATGTTATTATAAGAAAAACACAAATTTTGAGGTAGCGGGAACGTTGGAACGAAAACAAACCTCGTTCGAACAAAAAAAATGTTGTTTGAAGAATTTATCATCTCGTTCTAATGACAACCCATTCTTGTTTCAACACCCTTCTTACGTACTAGTGAACATACAATATCAATTGAAGCCAAAAATCCAAACAAAAACATTATGGGAAGAAGATAGAGGAAAAATCCTTTTGGACAAAACCTTTAATTTCAATACTGTTTAATAAAAGATAAACACTTAACGATTTACAGATTACTTAGAGATCAACTACGTATAATGCGGTAGAGTCCTCGAATCTTCAACAGAAAATGGTACAGTCCATCACTGACCACAACAAGCAGCTCTCACCTTGGTATCCACCGATTAACCTCAGGAATCTCAATTCCTTTCTTCTTCAGCTGTAGAGAGTTAGCCCTACAATCAACAGTAGAGAAATTCGCTATAAGGGTTTTATAACTTTGATTATGTGCTTCTTGATTTGAAAAAGTGATCTTTAAAGATCTTAGGAATTTGGATGAAAGAATTATAGAGTTTGATGATAAAAAGAACTCTAAAAAGCCATAGAGAAAAATCTAATCTCGTATCTCTATATATAGGTAAAATTGCTATGAAGAGAAAGGGATTAAAGATTAGAAAATATTTGTTTTAAAAAAATAAAAATAGTGTACTCATTCGAAAGATCTATCACCTTGCTCGAGCAACATACCCAATCTCGTTCGAATAGTTTCCAATGAGAATTCGGACGACTTTCCTGAGCATACCCAAAAGGAGACATTCCAAATCTCGTTCAAACGAAGAAACTCGTTCTAATGACCCTACGTAACTCGTTCGAATGATATGTCAATCTCGTTCCAACAAGTTAGCAGTTTTTTTTCAAAAATTCTTAAAAATCATTTTATAAACATTTTGAAAACTTTTAAGTGCAAAATCTTTCAAAATAACCCCCTAGATAATTAAACTCTTCACTAAACCACCTTATAAATCTTCTTGGGTAACGTTAGGTCTCCTTGGTGGGTTAGGTGAAGGCCCATGAGGATCCATCATAAACTCAAAAATCGGTTCTGGTGCAGCATTGGAAGTGGATGTATCATTGTAAGCTATTCCTTTCCTCTCATCAAAACTTAACGCGGGACTGAGAAGAATCTTTCTAGCCTTGTTAGATGTGTCCCCTAAAGTGACCTTGATCTTTAGAGCATGTTCGATATCTTTATCGAGTTGGGATACTGGGGCTTCAAGTTTCTCATGAGTCTCCAATAAAGCTGGAAGATCTCTTGTAAGACTAGCCACTGTGTTGGCCAAATTGGTCTTCTCCTTACCAATCACAATAATTAATCATATAAAGAAACTTTTAACTTCTCGAATTGACTCATCGATGACTCGCATTATATAAAAAATTCACCTCCTTTTTCAAATCAAATTCCCTAATAGTTGAACTTTTATTTTTCTCTTTATTTCTCAAAGACTCTTTATAAATTTCACTATAGGTGTGTTGAAGTCCACCTTATCCCTCACTCAAATTCTACTTATCATTCTCACTCTCTTTAGAACAGTTCAAAAAAGTGTCGAGGCTATCATGTTTAGAAAGTTCCTCACCAGCGTGGGACGAACTCGAAGTACTAAAGCGACTAGCCATGAATGCAAGACAAGGTTCATTTGGTGATTCATCCCCGGAATTCATTGATTCGATGCCACTATCGCTAAGAGTGGCTTTATATGAAGCTTTGGCTTTGCCCTGTCTCTTAAGCCTACTGGGTCACTCGTGGGCTTTGTGTCCTTTCCCTTCACATTCTAAATATCTTACCTCGTCCTCACAAACATTCTTACCCTCATTGGAATTTTTGTTTTTCTCAAAACTTTTATTTTCATTGGAAGAATTTTCTTTTTTAAATTTGAGATTTTTTTTGAAAATTTTTCGCAAGTAATGAAAGATCATTAAGCTCAAAATCAAACTTAGAGTTAGAATATAAAATATTTTCTTTCTTTTTATACCGGGCTTTCAAAACAATCACTATTTCCTTTTTCTTTTTAGTTTTGGGAAACATATCAATTTCATATGTTTGAAGGTCTCCTACGGATTCTTCTAAATTAAAAGTAACGAAAATTCCCAACGAATTAAGGACTGTGACTTTAGGGATAAAATGTGATGCCAGGGATCTCAAAATATTTTTCATGACTCTTATCTCAACATTTCTCTCACCCAAATTAAAACTAGAATTTACTATATTAGATAATCTAGTGTAAAATTCATGAAAAATCCCAGATTCTAGCATAGTGATAATTTCAAATTGTGTGGTGAGATTTTGTAGCTTAGAAGATTTTACAGTTCTAACACCCTCGTGAGTGAGATGGATGGCCTCCCATGCTTCCCTAGACGTGGTGTACGCCATGATGTGGCAAAAATCGTTAGGGGTGATGGCTCCAGAAATTGCACTTAACCCGAGAGTTAAAATTACTTCATCTAAAATCATCCCCTGTCCAGGCAGTGATAGGTTTAAGACTTTCAACATTGTCATTAGTCACAATGGGTGGTGTCCACCCTCTTTTGCAGAGAAGCTCGACTCTCTCATCAATCGACTTCAGCGTCAAAATCTTTTGAGCTTTCCAATAAACATAATGTGACCTATCAAATATAGGTAGCCTATTATAAAAATTATCCATATAAGCCCAAATTTAAAGATCACACAACAAATTAATGTAACCGGTCCTGATACCAATTTGAGAGAATTGGTACCTAAAAATTTTTGCACAAAAATGAGGATCACATAGTAATTTAATGTAATCTACTATGATACCAATTTTGTAAAGGAGGGGTCATATGGATTTACTTGTATCTTAATCCAAACACACAAATTCACTTTTTTTTTTCAAATTTGATCTTGATTTAATTTAAAATGAACATGCAATATTAATTGAAGCCAAAAATCCAAACCAAAACACAATGGGAATAATTAAGAGTGCGCGTTATCTTCTGACGGAGTACACTTGTTTAATTATTTGTCAATCTCCAAATAAATTCCAAATCTTATTAAACCCTAAACATGCAACTAGGTGATTTAATTTAAGCATGCAAAGAAAATAGGATTTCAGGAAAAATCCCCGCGGGGCAAAACCTTTTATTTCACTAAAGTTTGCAAATCACAACATGCAACACTATCGAGAAATACAACATTGAATTCCCACAAGAACCCACAAAGATTACATCCTTCAATCAACAATGATTCCGTCGAGAATCATAAGAACCTCAGTCCTTCTCCTTCATCAGTGTATGTCCTCGAGTGTCACAAGATCAACAGTGAAGAAAGCTCTTGACAAGACTAACTTCAATAAAGAAGTGTTTGGTTTCCAAATATGATTCACAAAAGTATTTAGGATTGATTGTGTGAATAAAAAAGTGTTTTAGGCCTAAAAAAGTGAGGACTATTTGCAACTGTTATGCAGTTTGCGTAAAGAAAAAATCTTCACAAAGCAAGTGTTTATAGGAATACACAAATTTTAATTCGGAAGAATATCATTAAAATTAGATCTTCAGGTCGTTTGAATGAGACGACTATCTCGTTAGAAGAGACCTTCGTCCGACATATCAAACGACCTCTAAAAATCAAAATAGTAAGCTTCGTTTGATCCATATGAGATGGAAGTCTTCAAAAAGTTAATCGACCTGGAAATATCGTTCGAACGACAGTGACATGTCATTTCAGCGAACTAAATGAACTTTTAAAAGTCCTCCTATTGTAAACTCAGAATTTTTTTTAAGTTTGAAAATGCCTCGTTTGGTAAAAAGAAGTTTGAAAAATATTTAGTACAAAATTGAAGTAACAAAAAACTAAATCCATACCATAATTACGTCTCGTCTTGTTGAAAATGCTTGATATTCGGATGCATCTTCTTGAACGTGTGAACTTGAATTGACTTGACGGTTGGAATGGGATATTCTATACTCAATGTAAACTAGACTCTATGAACAAGTCTTAGAAGCTCGAGACATGATGGAAAATTTCCCTTATAAATCTCCACCTCTTGCTATTCTGGTACAAAATAACAGTATCCGAATTATGAACAAATATCCTATACAAATCTAATACCCTCCTAAAAACCCAAAAGTGGAAAGATACTAAATATGCAAGTCTTAAAAAATCTTCAACTTTCAAATCTTCAAATATCATTGCTTTCTTTTGCTCTTCTTTTTGTGTGCTTTTTGAAATGCTCATCAAAGTATACCTTCGTGATGTATCGAGTTTAAAATAAAACAAAACACACGACTTAAATATATTAAATCAATTCTCCCCCATAATTCAAACTCTCACTCCTCCATAATTCATAATTCGTTCTCCCCTTTTGATTTGTTCGAAATAGACAGGGTAAAGAATAAAACAAAATAAATGAGAGTGGGTCACGACAAGTACAACAAATCATCATAAACATATATCAATTAAGCTCATGCAAGGATAAACTCAAAAGGTTCCACAAACCGTTTTTGATTTTTTTTCCAAATATTTTACAAGAGAAAAGAAAAATATTTGTATAAAAAACACACACTCAATTAACTAACACTAAGATAACCAAATCATGGAAATGGAATGAATGGGTGTGAACAAATTCAATAGGAAAAACAACTCAAACAATAATAACACATGTGCATGATGAATTTTGAATATTCCCAAACATTGAACTCAAAATCATCCTTAGGAGTAAAAATGTTGAAGTCGTATGATATTGATTCAATGTAATCAATAAATCAAAGCCTAAAATAATTTTCACACCAATGATGTCTAAAACTATGTGATGATTTTACGAGACTTTTTCAGGACGTTCAAACCCATTGATCTTCAATTTAACTCCCTTAAAACTCAGAAAAGGAATATTTCACTCAACGCTTTGGTTTTGATTAAATCAATGCTCATATGTAGCGAAGCATCAATGTTCTTTTGAATTTGGCCTAACACTTTACATTTTTTCTTTTGAGGGCTTTCAATCTTTTAGGCTCTTTTCTTTTGCAAATGGTTGCTATTGACGCAAAGATATTTTATTTTCCCAGCCCGAGCCATTGCATAAAATTAACACATTTATTGATATACAATTCAATTTTTTAATCCGGACAATGGTTCTTACATGAACTACTTTCATTAGCTCGTTTTATCCCATTTGGTTCGTTTTAAAGTCAGAATTAAGATGAAAACACTTTGACCAACACATGATAGACAAGTACAAAAATAAATAAATCCGTGCATGTGTACGTTAAAGGAAATAATGAGTCAAACATGTAGAAAGAATCATTAATTACATCTTAATGACTCCAAACATTATTAAGAACATAAATGAAATGATGTTGCGTAGCAAAACACTATAAAAAATTCACATGGATAATGGAATGATATTTTGACTTGGTCATCCTAAATGTCTATCCATATATGGTATAAAAAGAAATACAAAAATATTTTTGTGTTTTTCAAATTTTTTTTATCAAAAATAAATTTTTTTTGGGCTTTTAACTTTTTATAAAAAAATGGAAAATCTTTTTGTATTTTAACAAAAAAATTCAAGAAAAACAAAACTCTTTTTGGACTTTTCAAAAAATATATCAAAATTGAAAAATCTAAGTACAATGGTAGTAAACACTAGTAATAGGCATAAATGTATGAATATGAAAATCATCCTATGCTAGCAGACAAGTCTAAACCTCAATCACTAGGTTCAGAGGTGTTTTCCAAAGGTGGTGACATCCTATGAAAAACATCCGTCAAATCGTGAGAAGTTTTGACTAAATACTCAACTTGCTCATGAAAAGGCTCAAAATCTCTCTTGTGATATATGGGAGAATATGGAGTAACATATGCGGGAGTGCGTACGGGAACACGTGTAGTATCATAACAAGATAAATAACTATGAGACACACTATCCAACTTAAAGCAAAATTCCCTAAGGTGTCCTCTTTTCTTGCACTGGGAACACACATATACGATCCTAGGAACACCTCTTTCAAACATCTAAGATGCGCTCTCCTATGGGGAAACAAACGCCAATGTGGGTTTGGTCGAGAGCCATATGGATCTATAACAAACTTGGGAACTGACTTGGGTGCAACATGAGACCCAAAGTGGTATCGAGGAGAATCTTTCCAACCTTCTTAGATGTTTCTTCTAAAGCGACCTTGACCTCCCGAGCAAGTTCAAGATCTCTTTCGAGTTGGGATACATGGGGTTTAAGTTTCTCACGAGCCTCCAATGAAGATTGAATAACTCTCGTAAGACTATTCACAATGTTGGTCAATTAACTCTTTTCCCGACCTAAGACGATCAACTGCTCATATAAAAAACTCTCACCTTGTCGAGTTGACTTAATGACGCCTCACACACCCTCAAAACTTCCATCTCTCCCCAAATCTATCAGCCTAAGAGATAAATCTCATTCATCTTTTTCATCTTCAATGTCTCGGTGTACAAATCACTAAATGTTTTTTGAATATCACCTTCACCCTTACTTCTAATCTCATCCTCATACTCTCTATCTCCCAAATGGCTAGAAACACCATTGAGTCTCTCACGTTTACAAGTGTCCTCACCATGTGGGGAAAATTAGATGTGCTCACATTACTGGCCATGAAATCAACACAATTTTCATGTGGTGATTCTCCCCCTGAATCATCCAACTCAATGTCACGCTCGCTAAGAGTGATCGTCTTCGCAACTTTCTTGCCTTTTCTCTTTAGCATAGTGGGCCACTCAAAAGCCTTGTTCTCTTTACCCTCTTTAACAACCCGTATTTGTAAATAATTAAACATGAATTAATTCGATTAAATTTAAATTACACGTGTGAAGTAATTTAATGGAAATTAAATATTATGGGTTGATTAAATTATTAATCGGAGAGAAACGATTAATGTTTATTGAATAAAATTACTAAGTGAATAGTAATTACATATTTGAGGTCACAACAATGGATAATGACGTGGCAGTATGTTATCTACCGGATGTCGTGTGTGGACTAAATGAGGTAGAGATAGAAAATAAAATATAAGTTACTCGAATGATGATTTAGAGTTTACGGTTGAGTCCAGAAGGATCGAAACAGTCAAAATAGTATACCCGAGTGAGTAGTTTTGGCCTGGGACAGTTTTAGACCAAATCGACAACCCGAGAGACAATTTCAGTCATTTTATAACTTAGGGTTTAGGGAATTTATAGATTTTAAGTATTATATATAGTTGTGGTAATGCGAGGCCAGGGTAAAAAGATTAAAAACCAAGTGGAGGCCAGTAGAGAGGAGAGAAAGAGTTTTCTTGGAGCCTAGGAGAGGATTTTGAAGGATTCAAGCTCATTTTGGCACAACAACCATTTGTGGAGAAAGGATCACAAGAGAAACATAATCAAAAGGATCAAACAAGACATCTTTCATAAGAGGCAATTATTTATCTTGCAAATTTTATTAGCTATCATACCCATGTAGAATATGAACTTTGTATTAAGGACAATTGATGTTAGATTTATAATTTGATGAGTAAAATTATTGTTGATACCAAAATTAACCATCCTACTTGGACCAATTACAAGCCAGTACGTGTCATCCTATGTGGCACAAATCTAATTTACCATGATAGAAAATCCCGACCAACATAGTTACCCGACCAACTAGGAAGCCCGATCAACATAATTACCCGACCAACGTTGTTGACCGACCAACTGGGAAGCCCGACCAATGGCCAAAAAGTCATTCTGTACAGCCAACCAAGCGCCAGTAGTCTTACAGCCTGTATTGCCTGTAAAGCGATAACGTTTATATAATTAATTCTCATTATGTATTGATGTAAATTCCTAACAAATAAAGGCATTCCATCCTTTCATATGACAAGGATCAAGACCCCCTTGGCTATAAATACATTGTATCACCCTCATTGCAAGAGATCAAAAAATAACTCAAGGCAGTTAATACATAACAGTGGACGTAGGCTATTCCATTGAGACGAACCACTTTAAAAACACGTGTCTTATTTGTTTTACTTAATTTATATGTGATCAATTAATTAGGCTTAATCTAGTTCTTTACATCAACAAATTGGCGCCATCTGTGGGAACGTAATACTAAACGTTTTCACTCATTTATCATTCATTATCCATGGCTGAAATTCCAGAATCTAGTACCAGAAATGAGGGAATCCTGCCTACTCCCTCTGTCCCTCCAAATTATAATGATTTGACATGAATTTTGGCTAGCTTGGCTAAGGGTCAAGAAGCTATGCAGGATACTATACGATAGTGGGCTCAAACCCTGCAAGCTAGAGTGCCTGCACAAGTTAATCAAATAAGTATGCCACTACCGCCATTAAGGAGTATCGTGCATAGCCGTTTTGAAACTTCCAGGGATCCTTCATACGTACCTGGAGCAACTTCTTCTGTTAGGTGCACTAATTCCACTGATGTACAATCCCTCATCCCTGAAAGATTGAGTGCCTTAGAAAGGCTAAGCAGGGCTCTCCTTTCGATAATTTGGGACCCCAGGGAAATGCCCTATGGGTTGCGTCAAGAAATATTCGATGACCAAGCAATCTAAGGGAAGGTTCAACCCAATCTAGATTAAATACCCGACGAACTTAAAGGTCTAGTCAGAGAGAAGGTTCACAGGAAGAAAGTTCAGCAAGATCTAGAGGTCGGCATAAAAGAGCTTCCGCCCATGGCGCTAGCAGTGATGCTTGGAAAGGTTTCATTCAACGTTTGGAAGACAAATTAGGTGAAATGGACAAAGCCAAGAATCCCCTTCAAAGAAGTTTTATTAAGGGGCCACTCTTTGTGCAAACCATCATGGATTTCCCTATGCCAACCAAGTTTAAAGATCTAATAGTCACTCCCAAATATGATGGGAATACTGATCTAGTTCTCCATATAGAGCAGTACCAAGTAGCTGCTGATATCTATGTTGTTCTTGATGAGTTGAGATGTAGGTCATTCTTAGGAACGATCACTGGATCTTGCTTTGGAGTAAAACTAGTGAAACGAGTAGCTAATTTACTCAGTGTAAGATAGAAGGATGGAGAAAGTACGAGGAATTACATCACTCATTTCAACAATGAGAAACTGGAATTAATTGATAATGAAGAGAAGACAATAATCACTGCTCTCATGAGTGGTTTTCTCCCTGATAAATTATATTATACTCTGGCAAAAGATCCGCCAAAGACGAAGACATAATTGATGGTTAAGGCAGAGAAGATTATGAACGTCGAGGAAGTTATGGTTGCTAAAAAGAATTCAAACACAAAAGTGGAAGCAAAAGCAGAAGGGAATTCATATAAGAAGGAGAACAAGAATCATAATGAGCGCAGGAGTTCAAAGGGAAAGGAAGGCCTAGATCGGCTCAAGAAATTCACTAATTACACTCCTTTAATGGTAGATATACATCACATGTTGGAAGAAATCAAGCACAATAATGATTTGAGTTGGCCTGAAAAGTTAAGGTCACCTGCTGATAAGAGGGATAAGTCCAAATATTATGAGTTTCACAAAGATCATGGTCATACTACCAACCGTTGCATTGTCCTTCAGAATGAGATCGAAGCACTCATCCGAAGAGGAAAGTTGGATTGATTTATTGATCGGTAGAATGGTGGAAAAAATGGAGGAAGAGGTCGACAGAGATATAAATTGTCACTTAAGCCCAGGGAAGACAAGAAGAGGAATCACGACGATCCAGAAGATGATCTCGATCTTCATAAGAAACCTAGACAACCGAAACGTGAGGTATTTACACTCAGTTTTAGATCTTTTGATTGTCACATGATTACAGGTGGAGATGCCGGAGGAGGATATCACACAGCTGAAAGGAAGGTTTACCTCAATGAGGCTCAAGCTTGTTCCTATATCCAGCGTATTAACCTCACCGAGGAGGACCGACCAAGAAAAGTTAACAAGGATAAGTTCGTAATTGGCTTTTCTAAAAATGGTTTATCAGGAGTTTTGTATCTTTATGACGATCCTTTAGTGATCAGAGTCAGGATGAAAGAAGTATTGGTAGCAAGAACATTGATGGACAATGGCAGTTCGGTAGACATCACCTTCTATCCTTGTTTTGATAGTTTGGGTTTAAAATTCAGTCAATTGGGAACATATCACAGGCCACTCATTGGATTCTCAAGTGAAAAGGTGTTTCCAATGGTAACTATCAAGCTGGATGTGTTGATTGGGACTTGGTCGGCGAGCAGGACAGAGAAAGTAAGATTCTTTGTAGTGGACAAAAATGTTCATTCTGCTTATAATATGATCATGGGGAGAGTTGGTATGAAAAAGTTCAAAGATGTACCCTCAACTTTTCATCAATGCCTGAATTTACCGAGCAACTTTAGAGTAAGAGTAGTGAAAGGAGACAAAAAGTAGCTTGGGAGTGATACTATTCCTCTGCCGAGGAAGAAGATATGTTGGAGGAAAAATGGAAAACAACCACTTATCAAGTGGATACAATTAAGCCGAACAACGAGTCTGAGGTTGAAACCTTAGATACACGAGATGAATCTGAGCTTGTAAAAGGTCAAGTGATGGAGGTAACAGAAAGAATTGTTGTGGATGATGATAAACCAGAACGAACAACACAAATAGGAGCATTGTTGGAACCAATTCGTAAGCAAGAGTTGATAGTTTTCTTGAGGCAAAGAAAATAAGTGTTCTCTTGGAGTCATGAAGATATGCCAGGCATAGATCCAAACTTTCTATGTAATAAACTTAATGTCAATAGGGAAGTCAAACCTGTAAAGGAGCGAAGAAGAGTTTTCATCCCGAAAAAGAATCATGCTATACAGGAAGAAGTGGAGCAACTTCAAAAAGCTTCCTTTATTGAAGATGTGAAGTACCCTGATTTTTTGGCTAATATAGTTATGGTAAAAAAGAAGAACAACAAGTGGAGGATGTGTGTGGATTTTACTGACTTGAACAAAGAGTGCCCATAGGATCACTTTCCTTTGCTACAAATTGATTAACTGGTAGATGCTACTTCAGGGCATGAATTGCGGAGTTTCATGGATACATATTCTAGTTATAACCAAATTGAAATGAAACCAAAAGATAAAGAAATTACTTCCTTTATCACGCCCCGAGGAACTTATTGCTATAATGTTATGCCGTTTGGTCTGAAAAATGCAGGTGCTACTTATCAGAGACTGGTGAACAAAATATTTGAGGAGCAGATAGGCAAGAATATGGAGGTGTATGTTGATGATATGATCACTAAAAGCAAAAAAGCTATTGATCATATTTTTGACCCCAGCCAGACGTTTGATCAATTGGAAAAACACCAAATGAAGTTAAACCCCACCAAATGCGTCTTCGAAGTGCAGGAGGGAATGTACCTCGGGTATATAGTGAATCAAAGGGTAATTAAAGACAATCCAGCTAAGATTAAAGCTCTGATCAAAATAAAGTCCCCGACCTGTAAAAAAGATGTTCAAAGACTAACTAGGTGAATAGCAGCATTCAACAGGTTTGTGTCAAGAACAAGAGACAAATGTTTGCCCCTCTTCAAGGTACTCAAAAAAACCTTTCAATGCTATGATGAATGTGAAATGGCATTCCTATAGTTGAAGAAGTACCTGGGAGCACCACCATTACTTTCTCGACCAATGTTGGGAGAAAATCTTTATCTGTATCTGGTAGTATCTGAGTCTGCAGTTAGCTCTGCTTTGACCAGGGAGGAAAATGGAGTTTAAAAGCTAGTTTATTACACCAACAAAGCTTTTCGAGGAGTAAAAGTAAGATATCCTAGAGTGGAGAAATTGGCACTGGCTTTAATTAAAGCTAGTAGACGAATGAATCCATACTTTCAAGCCCACACTATAGTGATCTACACTGATATGCCATTAAGGCAGGCTTTGCAGAAGCTGGAGAAATCTGGAAGAATGATGTATTGGGCTGTGGAGTCGAGGGAGTATGAACTTGTGTATGAACCAAGGACTGCTTTAAAAGGCCAAGCTGTGGATGATTTTATTGTAGAATTCACTTATCTAGAGGTCCCTAAGTAGCAAGGCACTCAAGCCGAGTAACATAGAGGAGTCAGTAGACCAATTGGAGATACGCCTGACCAACTCCAAACAAGGGAAACTGTAAAAAAGACCAACCATAACCACCCAGTGGAGTATATGAGATGAAGAAGAAATATGAGGAGGTGAAAGATAAAATCTTCCATCAAGGGACTCTGACAAACCAAGCGTTTAACAATAATATCCCCATATAGAGTTTGTACGTTGACGGGTCATCTTGTGTAATCGGATGTGGAGCTGGAATCATTCTCAATACTCCAAATGAGATAGACATAGAGTACGCTCTACGTTTCCAATTTCAAGCCTCCAATAATGAAGCAGAGTATGAAGGTGTGATTGTTGGTCTAAATCTAGCTAAATTATTGAACGCCGAGCAAGTTTTGGTGTACAGTGATTCACAGTTAGTGGTAAATCAATGTTGAGTTTATATGCAGCGAAAGGAGAACTGATGACCAAATGACCAGATATTTGGTTAAAACTTTGGAAGTAATTGCCACCTTGCTAGCAGTTCATATGGTCAGGATTTTAAGATTGGAGAACACCCGAGAAGATCCACTTACTCAGTTAGATTCAGCAACCAAAATGGAGATACGAAGAACTATTCCAATTGAGCTACTTGCTAATAGGAGCATTGATGAATATCTGATAGTCAACTTTATTTCAGTTGATATGGGGCCATCTTGGATGGACCCCATAAGAGCATATATTGAAGATATGATTCTTCCAACTGATCTACATGAAGCTAAGAGGCCAAAATAGAAAGCTGCAAGATACGTGCTAGATGGTGGTGTGTTATATAGAAGAGGATTAAATGTTGGTCTACAATGGTGTGTGCATCCAACTGAGGTAAAGGGTTTAATTGAAGAAGTCCATAAAGGATCCTGTGGGGCCCATGTAGCAGGAAGACTGTTGCTACAAAGCATATATACGCAAGGGTACTGCTGGCCAACCATGCGAGCAGTTGTGTAGATTTTGCTAAGAAATGTGACAAGTGTTAGAGGTTTTCCAGTATACGCAAGGATCCACAAGCTCTCTTAACACTAATCACTTCACCCTGGATTTTTGCCACACGGGGAATTGATTTGGTCGGGCCCTGCCAACCACCCCAAAAAGGTTCAAGTACCTGGTTGTAGCTGTTGATTATTTTACAAAATGGGAGGAAGTTGAACCATTGATTGATATGTCTTATGAAAAGGTTTATCAGTTCATCTGGAAAAGTATTATATGCAGGTATGGCTTACCTTATGCCTTTATAACTGATCATGGTACACAGTTTGATAATGATGAATTCGCTGCTTACTGCACCCAATCCAATGTCCAAAAAATCCACTCTACTCCTCGCCATCCTCAAAGCAACGACCAAACAGAGGTAACTAATAGAACTTTGATGAACGGGATGAAGAAAGGGTTAGAAGATGCAAAAGGAAATTAGATTAATGAGTTGCATTCGGTCTTGTGGGCTTACCGAACAACTTCCAGAACAGCTACTGGAGAAACTCCCTATCTATTGGTGTTTAGTACTGAAGCCATAATCCCTATTGAGATAGCTTTACCTACGCATAGAGTTCTTAACTTAAATACCCAAGTTAGCAATTTGATGAGAAGGTTGGATTTAGACATGCTGGAAGAAGTCCGTGAAGATGCAGCTTTAAGGAATGCAGCGTATCAACAAAGCACTGCATGTTTATACAACAAGAGGGTCATGCCGAGCAACTTGAAGGAGGGAGATTATGTTTGGAAGAAGGTTATTCAGAAGAATAATTAGCTAGAAGCCAATTGGCATGGGCCTTATCGTATTACTACAGTTATCCGTCCAAGCCCGTATCGGATTGAGACTTTGGAAGGGGAAGAATTCAAAAACCCATGGAATGCCTGATAAGCACCCAAAACTGTATAATTTATACCCCGAATAGATGTATTTTAGTTGCTAATTCTCGACAATTTGGGTCTTATACGCTTAATTGTTCAATATGCAGGCTTAATTGCAGTTGCGGTGTCAAAAGTTATATTTCAAGGCAATTTGCAACAATATGGAGCTAATTACCAAATTCTCCGAGCCTAAGCCTAAGCCTAAACCTACCCTAAACCGTGTGTGTGTTTGTTTGTGCCCATTTATTATTTTTTAGATTTTTAGTTTGTGTCATTTTAATTTTAGGATTATTTTAGAATTTTTAGGTTTTATTTTATTTTTATTAATATAATTTTATTTTATTTTGATTTTATTAAGTTTTTAGTCTTAGTTTTATTTTATTTTATCTTATTAGGATTAGAATTTTTAGGATTTCATGCATTTCTAGTTTTATTAGATTTTGCATTTTCTTTTTAGGATTTTAATTTTAAGTTTTATTAGATTTTATTTTTATTTTTTAGTTTATTTCTTTTTAGTTTTATTTTTATTTAGTCTTTATTTTATTTTTAGAGTAGAAATTTAATTTTTAGATTTTTAGTTTTTATAATTTTATTTTATTAGTTAGTTTTAGTCTTATTTTTAGGGATTCAATTAAACACACACACAAAGACACACCCTATACCTACAAGCATATCCTACACACACCCTCACCCTACACTCATATACACACCTACTTTTCCTACACCCTCACCACACACAATAACTCCCACACCCATCTTCAACTTCTCACCTTCTCTCACCCCTACCAATCTCCATTAACACACACCTCCAAACCCATTTCCCAAATACCCATCTCCTACTCCACCATTAACTCCACCACCATTTCCCAAATACCCATCTCTCAACCCCTCACCCTGCCATGACCGGAACCCGGGCCGGAGCTAAAATCGAAATCCAGCCCCGCTCCGGCCGGTGACTCCCTCTCTACCTCTAACCAACCCCCTTCCCCTTCCCCTACCCGCCAAACCGGCGACCCCTACCATCTCCAGCAAAACCCAGACCGCCGGCGCGCTGCCCCTACTTCGCAGCCCCTCTCTGGCGACCTCTCTCTCTCGTCCAAGACCCGATCGGGCGCACCCTCAACCTCCATCGCCGGCGACCTCAATCCCCCCTACCATCCCTCCATTCGGACCCTTCACCGGTCCGGCGAAAAAACCCATCAACCCAACCCGCCGAGCTCAACCCTCGCCGCAGCCACTGCCGGCACTCTTTAACCCAGGAACCATGGCCCTTATCCCAAAACCTGATGCCTACCCATTTTCCTTTTCCAAACCCCAAACCCATTTCAAGCTCTTACCCATTAACCCATTTCACCATTTCTTCCATGTAAGCCACGATTTGCCAAACAAAGAAACCAAACAAAAAAACAAACAAACCAAATAATAAACCATAAAACCCATGTGCCATTTAAACCCTTTTTCCCAATATACCCTTAAAACTCCCCAACTATCTACTTAACCCAACTTTCCATTATACTCTCGTAACTAAATCAAATTTTTATTCCTAGCCACTCACCCATTTATCCTCTCACCTCACACCACCATTTAAAACACATGTGTGCCCAATCCCAAAAATACCCCATGCACATTTTAACCCTCACTTCACCAATTCGATGCCTACATGCACTTTAAATTCCCACAATACCCCTAGCTCCATGCCTATTATAAATTGAAGATGAAGACCCCAATTCAAGAAGAGCTTTTAGATAGGAAAATTCTAGAGAGAGAATTGTAGAGAAAAATACCATTTGTAAATAATTTTATTTTATTCTTTTTATTTTTATTGGATATTTGTGAGATTAAATATTGTAAGAGAGTTAATTGAGTGGATATTTTAATTTCAAATCATTTGGATGCTCAATTAAGTGGTGTATGCTTCAATTTGGGAGATGAGAGTTCAACTTTCTCAAAGAGATTTGGTTTGCTTGTTCTATTCTCTTCTCTTTTATTTTAGTAGCCTTGGTTATTAACTTGTCATGTTTCATATCATGTTAGGCTAAAACCCCTTTCAAGGGGTGGGGTGAAACCCTTATTTGATGTTAGTTTATTTTAATTAGTTTAATTACTTGAAAAGTCCCTTTGGATGTTAATTTTGATCCCTCACCCTTAGATTTACGCCTCGAGAGAGGGTAAATGATTTTCGAGAGAAAATAGAAATTCTAGTGATAATACACATTTTAGATTCGAACTAGAGAGAGGGGTTTCTTAAGTGGGGTATTATAACTTGAATTTCAACTCTAAATTTAATTTCTAAAATTGACATAAATTTTAATTAATTGATCCTAGCGGGTGATTAATTAAAAGGAGTGTAGATTTATTTTTCTAGAGTTGTGAGGTGTTAAACTTAATATTCTAAAATGTTATTATTAAAATTACACTTGCAATGACAGTTGATTTGTAGTTTTGATATTAATTTGGGAGAATTCAATTAATTAAATTAATTAATTAGAATAGCTAAAATTTGTGGTGTAATCCCACTCCTTGATTGCTCTCACAATTATTTGCCTCATTTATCTCTTATTTTTAGTTTAGACTTTATTTTTTATTTTTGTAACTTTCTAGTTAGTTATTATCATATCACATTTAGTTTAGTTTAGTTTAGACCTCACCTCACCCTATTGTTTTAATATTGAAAAAGCTAAAAAAATTAGAAAAGTAAAAATAAACACAAAAAGAAAATAAAAAGTGAATTACATTTGAATTTGTCTCTAGCTTACTCCCTACGAAGTGGATTGATACCCTTACTTACCTCTACACTTGAGATTGTTATATTTGTAGGTATTTGAGGATTTTGACTAACTTGGCTTTCAACAACGACTACATACAAAAGTCTAGTTATCAATGCCGAACATTTGAAGAAATACTATCAGTAAATGTAATTGTGTTGTACTCAATTCACTTAAATATTAATAAGAACATGAATTTGTGGAAAGTTATTATTTTGTTTCTTTCTTTTTCAGAATAGTAGTGTTATGCATTTGTAACATTATGATAGTAGTTTTAATTATGAAGAGACCAACAAAGTTGGTCTGCGTCAACAAATGCCACCAATAAAGTTGGTCGATACCCACCAAGGCCACTAACAAAGTTGGTCGGTAATATTATGAAGACACCAACAAAGTTGGTCTGCATTAACAAATACCACCAACAAAGTTGGTCAGTATCCACAAAGGACACCAACAAAGTTGGTCGGTAACATTATAAAGCCACCAACAAAGTTGGTCGACATCAATGAAGGCCACCAACAAAGTTGGTCGGCATCGATAAAACCACCAACAAAGTTGGTCAGTTTCAAACTTATAAAACCATGCAAGGCAAGATCGTAAGTCCCAAATGATCGGTTAATAAAGACCCGAATGACAAATGTTCATCTAAACTGGGCTAAAAGATGGACAAATGTTCCACTCACGCCTGGGAACCAAGGTAACTAGTGCAATTACCATAAAATTCAGGTACATTAGTAGAATAATAGTGAAGCATCGGTAATTGGTATAAAACTTAGGATAATCCTAAGAATATCAATAGAACCGGTGAAAAAATAGAGATTAAATAAAACAGTTGATCCATTCATAGTCAAAGACTAGAAAAACATTCACAGACATTAAAAGATTAACTAAAAGTTGATCCATTCATAAAATAGGCTTTTCTTTAAATTTAAATGATTACATATTGTTGCTCAAATATGGAGAAAAAAAATACAAAAAATTATTCTACAGGATGCTTTCCTTCAACTTTAGAAACGGGATCCATGCCAGCTGGAGGATCATCCAAAGTAAAAAGAGAGTTAATGAAGTTAAGATCCCGAAGCATCCTGGTATTACTTCTTCTAGGATGGTATAGCAAATGAGGAGGACAAATGATCTCAAGCTTATCATGCAGTACGTAATCCCCCAAGTACTTAGAAATCAAGCGTTGGGGAACACGATGAACAGTTACCCAATTAACATCCAACTTAAATGAAGGATTGTCAAGCTGAAGCAAGCCTGGATCATACCAATCCCATATAGAATTATTCCTATCCACCTTTAGCACAGTTAAAGCGTTAATCTAATCCCATTTGTAGGACTCATTTTGGGCCTGTTGGAGTCTATCATCATAATGTCCCAAATCTTCATTATAGCCACCCATCCAAAATTCTCTGGGTTTCTTATGGAATTGGAAAGTTAATCTATCAACTTGCGATTGCACCTTCTTCAGTACCCCATCCTTATCCTACAATTGAAAATATTAAGTATCTGCAGCTTTTGAGACATCTCAACAATAGATCGGTCCTTTGCTTTTAGCTATGCAGCTTGGTTGGCAAGGGCCTGTTGTGTCCTAAGTTCCTCGCCCAGTCCTATTTCTAGATCGAGAAGAAGAATCAGACTTAATGTTTTTCAAGGCCTCCATTTCATCCCTCAATGTGGAATGACCTTCATCGATAGTAGTAACAACAACTCCAGAGGAAGACTTCAGAAGATTCAATTCATTCCTCAAATTACTATTCTCCTCTTCCAGGAGTTTGGCAATGGTCCTAGTTTTTTTAATTTCAACTTTAAGTAAAGCTTACTTTTTATTATAAATAAAGACAAATTTATCAAAGCCCCGATCTAAACTCAAACTTTGATACTTTTGCTCATAGCTCTGATGCAGCAGCGCAGTGGATTCCTTATACTGTTCTTGAAGTTTTTCTATCATTTCATAATAGGCAATATTATTTTCTATAGACCGATCAAGTAAGTACTTCAAATATTTGGAGGATTCTCTGACTTGCTCTGAAGCATCATCACCAATTAATTGAGTAACTTCTTCATCGGATAAGTCCATATGGCTAGATTTGAAAAAAGTATTGTATTTCCTTAGCAAAAGTATTGTATTTCCTTAGTAGCTCAGTATCACGGGAAGGCAGTTGTTCCATATTTGTAATAAATTAGCAAGAAGAAATAATCACCAATCAACAACAAGAATGGAGAACATGTATAATCAACATAAGATAGAAAGGAACAATAAAAAGTTCTTTTATTGATAACAAAGATTTCAAGTACAATCAAAGAAACAACAAAAGTAAAAGAAAAAAAATTCCAAAAAACATTACACCTTCTCCCTATCACTTTCAACCTTCTTGCTCTGCTCAGAAGAAAGGGCTGCAGGCTAGAGTTGCTCAGTTTGCTCAGTTGGAGAAATAGAAGACTCATAGACTTTAGGTTGTTTGGCAGCAAACTCAACCACAACTGAAGACTCATCAGAAGCAGTTTCGTCTTTAATCTCTTCTTCAATTACTGGAGGAGGCCCATGAATATACCTCTAAAAAAGTTCAGAGTCTCTATTTATGTTCAACTCTTGAAGGGCAGTAACCCAACCATCTCTGAAACATTTTTCTTCACAAACTCAATCTGATCAGAAGCAGCATAAATGGATTTGTTCCAACCCTTGTCCCAACCAGCACTGAAGGAGGCCTTCACAGTAACCCTTCTTTTAGATCTAACAGATGACACTACACTCAGATTCTTCTGCACTACGCTCAGATTCCTCTTTCTGGCGCTCAGCTTCTCTTTCTTGTGCACAACTTCATCCTTCTGGAGCCCAGCCTCCTTAGCCCATGCTCAGCTTCAAGGGAATTTGTATCAGAAGTTTGACGAGACGTTTCAACTGTCTTTAATTTCTCTACCCAAGTGCTCCTCTCAATCTCCAAGGTTTGTTGAGATTCAAGCAGAGACTTATTCAAACTAGACATAGATTCATCCACCTCATTCGAAGAAGAATAAGCCTTAATTGCATCATCCTTCTCCAGCATATTATTGAAGTGTACCAAGAATTGCAAAAAATGAAGATTAAAGTGAGTATACGAAGAATGTAAATGACCACCAAACCAAGACAATGGAAATTACTTACTGATGTGAGGTTCTGAGCAACCAATTCAGAGACCTTCGTTATGGGGAGCTTGACATCCACCCCCTGTGGTCTGGAAGAGTACTAGACTTGATCAACCTCCTAGACAAACCAGGAGTAATTGCTGTTGGAAGAACAACATCAGATGAGGGCAAATCAACCAAGACCAGTTGGTCGGTCACTTGATCGATTTGCTTCTCTACAAGCCCTCTCCTAAGTCTCTTTATAGGAACTTCAACCTCTTTGGGAGCTACACCCTTAGGAACCAGGTCTTTGGGGGCTGGATCTTTGGGGACTGGACTTTTGGGGGCTGCGGGCATCATAACATCCCCCGTTTTATTCTTAGCTCATTCAACAGATGAATGGGAACCAGAAGCAACACCGCTGCAGAGATCAGGAAACTTCCTCTTCTTTATAATTTTAGATAGAGGAGTGTCAGAATCAACAACAACCTCTTGGCCAAGATCAATTACCAGAGTAGGAGATACAACAGGTCTGGCAATAAAAGAGGAAATGGTATTTTTGTAATGGAGCAGATAAGAAGCAGACCTAACGTGCTCTTTAGCAACTACCTTATGAAAATTCCAGATAAACTTCAACTCCTTCAAATTTACTTCGCTCTGTTTAGGGCACTTTTTTTTGCTCATCTGCAAAATAATTTATAAAACAACAGTGAGTATGACATTTTATCAAATATAAAAAGGGAAAATTTACTAAAACATAAAGCAACCTATTCCATTGCCAAAGAGTGGACGTCAAGGTTCTTGGTATTTAACACCTCCAACTAAAGGGGCATATTACCAATTTTTTACAATGAGCCCATGATCAAAATAATCCCTATTAGAATCAGGGAGATTAACTACAAAAGCTTTACTAACAACCCTAGTTTTCAAATAAAAAGTGCTATCACTAGTTACCCACTTATAACAAAACATAATTTCTAAAATACCTAGATGGGTTCCATAAATTTGATTTAACTTATAAACTCAATTAACAACTCTCCATGTATTAGGAGCCACTCTTGCAGGTACATTGTCAAAATATTGATAAAACTCCAAACACAAGGGATTGGGAGGAAACGTAATGCCACATTTAGCAACAAAGATAGAGGGGAACCAATGACCCTCAGGAAGAGAGAAAAAATCAGAAGGAAAATGGGATGTTTTAATATAACCCAAGATGGAAAGTTAAAATCGGTTCTAAACTTATGAAGACACTCGATAGAGTAAACCATGATGAAGAAAAAGAAAGAAGAGAAGAAAGATTCTTATAAATATTTAAGCATTCAGCGAGAACTAAAGACATAAAATAAAATGATCGCATGAAAGAAAAGAACACAATAGTACACCCTAACCCCATTAGGATATAATTAACTAAAGAGTTCACAAACCACACTATTTATTTATTTATTTAGTAATACACATTAAAACAACTTCAAGGTTAAAATACGGAATACTAACAATCCAATCGTTTTAAGGAGACATAATTTAAACAAAACTCCCATACCATTTAACTTAATTACAACTAGTACAATGTATAAAATAGAACTGACGAGACCCTGCTACTATTTACCCAACCTCCTAGACCTGGCAGTGGCAACTTCCAAAACTTAAAAATGTAAACGTATAAAACCATGAGTTTAAAAACTCAGTGAATGTACTACATCTCTATATAGTAAAGGTACTATATTAACATCTCAACATATTAATATATCCATCTCTATTCCAAATTAGTCCATATAGATATCCAGAGTTAAAAAACCACACATCTCCTGCTTGTAGGCAATAAACATATCCATAGGTTTTAATAACCTAACATCTCCTGAATTGCATAGCGATTCAACATATATTGACTTTTATAAAGCCATCACATCTCAAAATCTCTTGACTTTTAATAAGTCATAACATCTCAACATCTCACGACTTTTAATAAGCCATATCATCTCAACATATAATACATACACATCATATCCATAATAAACTCAATAAGTACACTCACATTGGGTTGTCAACTTGGTATTCACATTTCCCTCGGGTGGAGCTGAACTGGGTTGATTTGACCTTACACCTGTCAATCCAATTAAATCAGTACTGAATCTCAATCATAAGTATTATCTTAATATGTCTATGTAACTTTCAATGACTATACAATGACAATATAATTCTACTTAAGTCACATTCTATGAAACATGTGTAAAGACGAAACAATGGTATATATGTTGATAAGATTATGAACATTCAATCATAGGAATACTTTGCAAGAAATTTATAACTAAAATCAAGTAAACATAAAATTATATTTCTCAATATATATACACATGAAACATGTACTCAAAATACCTTTGGGAAGGAGCAAATAAAAACATTCCTTCATGGGGTATCCAATATGGACTCAAATTATTGTCCTCCACACTTAACCATCCCATATTCCTAAATTTTATAAATACAGGTGTCCATCCTCATCAATATGAAAACATATATGAATATACTTTCCAGTACAAGTGACAGTGTAATTTTTCAAGCTTCCTAGGGTAAGTTATGACCATTTCTTTACAACACAAGAAATATGCCCTACAAGCTCCTCTATTGTTCCTTTAAATTCCAAGAATTTTCATAATTTTTCTCCAATATAAATTTCCATTATTTTCAACCCATTTTCAGTACACATACTGAACAGTACCGAATTAAAGTTTCATAATTTTTTGACTTCATTTGCTATCTCAAAATCTTGACCAAACTCCGGGCATACCGAAATAAAATATACAAACAACAACTATATACCAACTTGCAACCATCACAAAGGACTAATAACAAGGATTTAAATTCTAATTCTTGGATATGATATGAATATATGAGTCTACTTTCATATCGAATTGGAATTTATAAATTCCAGTATTCACACAAAGAGATATGCAAGTTTGAATACAAGGGGTTTCAGTACAAAGCAATATGACATATAAACCCCACTTATCTCACATGTGAACAATTACTTATTATCACAAAGGAGTATGGAATTTTAACCCATAATTCACGATTTATATACTTTGAAATAAGTATAATACAACATTAAAACAATATTAATCACATAATTACCTTGGAAACACTTTAAGGACTTTCTTGGAATTTTCCTAGCTTTTCTTGTAATATTTTCTTCCTTAACTTCTACTTTCTCTTTCCTTAAGTTTAAATCTCTCCCTTTAACTTATTTTTGTAAGAGGTAAAAATTAATTGAAGTTTTTACTTCCCTTTTTATAAGACGCATAAAAAATTGGGCCAAGTAATGATTAAAGCGAACGATGGTTGGATTTACGACGACTAACAGATGAAAAGACAAAGATACCGTAAAAGTATTCGCTAAAATTTAAAATACTTACGAAATTGCCATTCGCGCTAAAAAATTATCACTTAAGTGAATAAATTTCAGAAGTGTGGAAGCTCTGCAGCCAACCAAACAGCCCGAACTACTTCCAAAGCATAATATTACACAGTTTAGCATAAACTTCAAGTATGAAACATTGGGGGCTTCTGTTGATACCAAAATTTACCATCCTACATGGACCAATTACAAGCCAGCACGTGTCATCCTATGTGGCACAAATCCAAGTCAGCATGATAGAAAATCCCGACCAATATAGTTACCCGACCAACTGGGAAGCTCGACCAACCTAGTTACCCGACCAACGGCCGAAAAGTCATTCTATACAACCAACCAAGCGCCAGCAGTCTTACAGCCTATATTGTCTGTGAAGCGATAACGTTCATATAATTAATTCTCAATATGTATTGATTTAAATTCCTAATAAATAAAGGCATTCCATCCTTTCACATGACAAGGATCAAGACCCCCTGGGCTATAAATACATTGTATTACCCTGATTGCAAGAGATCGAAAAACAACTTAAGGCAGTTAATACAGAATAGTGAATGTAGGCTATTCCATTGAGACGAACCACTTTAAAAAGTTTCTTGTGTCTTGTTTGTTTTACTTAATCTATCTGTGATCAATTAATTAGGCTTAATCCAGTTATTTTCATCAATAATTACAATTGGGAATAAGATTTGATGTAGAATAAATCCAATTACATTAAAAAAACAAAATCAAGAGTTTTGGGAATTGAATATCGATTTTTCGGTGAATATATATGAAGAACACAAAACTATAGGATTAATGATTATGAGGGGTTAGATTTGATTATACGATGAAATTTTATAGGATTTACCTATGATTTACGTGAGAAATTATCCATACACGTATATTTGATGTTTAGCTATGTAATGGGAAGTTTAGGATTGTTGTATAGAAGTTTGAGGAACTTGATGTTGGAAGAAATTTGTAACAACAACTATAGAAGTAGAGACCTGACACATTTCGAATCGATTCGGCCAAAGGGCAAATTAATTCGGCCATTGGGAAAATCGATTCGATTTTTCCCAAAATTGAAAATGTTTCTTTTAAGCCCGAAAATCTTTGATAATTTGTAAAGAACCTTTTTGTGACCTAGAGAAGGAATTAGGTTTACATGAATTAAGATGAGTTAAATATGGAAATAATGGAGAAAATATTAATAATTGAGAAATGAGTGAAATTTGAGTTGTAATATATAAGGATGAATGAACTTTCATTTATGAACAATAGGATACGATGGGAATAACTACGAATTTCAGAATAGGTAATTTAGAATATCAGAGTAGTGAATGATACTTGAAATTATATAAATTGGGGTTCTAATGAAAACTTATAGAACGTTGAATATACGAGTGATATATATTTACGTACGAGTTGATGAAATTGGGTTGTGTATACCTATTGAATAATATATAAATAGGTTGTGTGAATACCTATAAATATGATTTGATTATGTGAGTGAACATACCTACACTGCCTGTTATCAGGAGGTTTAAGTACAGAGGGCGATCCCACCTTAACGATTCCGTGAGGTAGGGATTAGTAACCCTGAATATGGAACTTATGGAGGTCCACTATGTGTTGTGTATTTATAGGATTGGCATGTCGTTTGGGTATGTTAGGTATGTGTGTATCCTAAAGGCTTAGAACCATGTTTTCCTCCATTATGATATTGATTTATTTTGGGTTTGAGGAGACATGTCGAACCAATTGTCCTTATTTGAGTACGAGAGGTAGAAAGACTTAATAGCAGAGTATGCAAGCATCACGAGGGGACATTACGGAGATGGTATATTTGTGTATATATTATGTGTGATGAATATATACCAGTGTAATATATCTACTTATGTGAAATGGTAGAAGTGATAGATGATGTATATTTAAAGAATTTAAATAGTGAAACTTAAATGATTGACTCAACAATAAAATGAGAAGAAATAAATTTATTATTAAGACTGTAGCCTTATGTAGTATGGGAAAATGCAAGGGGATGAGACTTAGTGAGAATAGTAAATTACATTATCTAGTTGGGAAAGGGATACTAGTTAGATAGAATACGTTTGGCGTCCACATTATTTGGGAGGTGAGAATCTCAAGTGAGTGTACGTGGATAATACATGTGTAATAAATAACTGATTTAATTTGTAATTTAAATACTTGCTAAATATTTTCAAAATGTTTTACTTGGGATCTGACTCATGTCAAAATATTTTTAAGACCTTTTAGGTGTCCAGCCATAGGGAGGCCAGGCTTAATGATCCATTCCAGTGACGATTAGCTGCTGCACTGTGGAGGCTTGTAGAACTTGATTAGACACATCCATCTTTCATTCCTAATGCAATATTTCATTTTAGAATCTCATTTGGGTATGTTGCCCTATTTAGACTTTATTTATTCAGTTATTCGGTTCAGACTTATATGGTGATTCAGTTATTTACTTTTGATTTTAGTTTAGGATTTGGATTTGTAGCCAATGGTTTATTCTGCAAAACTTTCATCTATTTTCTCCTTGTAATGGTTTGGAATCTATTAATTGTGTGAATGTTTAAAATTAGTTTTGATTATTATCATTATCAGTTTAATGAAAAATAAATTGACATTGGCTTAATTAATCAATAGGTGATTAGTAATTAATATAATTTTCGACAGTGATGCTATGAATGAATCGAATGGTAAACCTGGTTAATTTAATAAAGGACTAATGATCCGATATTTAATTTAGAGGGGCATCACTGATGGTATTAGAGCATCAGGTTCTAGTGTCCATAGGACCTGTATGGTCTACTATGATTTTAGCATAGCGTTCTTTGACTTGGAGCCCAATTCTTTGGACTGTTGCATTCAAGATTACGCTTTTGAAATTTGTTCTTCTGCTGATATAACTATATTGATTGTGAACTCAGAAGAATCGAATATATTTTTAGATGACACCTAGGAGACGAGGAGAAGTGAGAGTAGCGAATCAAAATAATGCAAGGTAATCAGTGCCGCAAGCACTGCAGCCACCAGCACCGCAGTGGACAGTGACAACAGTGAAGGCGGCGACGATAGTGGCACATGCAGTGAATGCAACTATGACTACCATGGCTCAGCATTTTCCTCAGGTCCAGTAGCCACCGCGTCCAATGTCACCATGGTTTCAGTTACACCCAAGATCGACAGAGTGGCAGAGGGTTAGGGAGGCTTTCTAGTAGGACCACCCACTAGAATTTAAGGGGAGTTCCAATGTGATTGCGACATGTCAGTGGAGGGAAGATATTCAGTGCTACTTGCGTATGGTTGGCTGCTGTGAGGTGAAAAAATAGATGCTTACTACTTTCGTGTTGGTTAGGGCAACATTACCGTGGTGGGAATCAGTTACCACCGTTACTGAGAGGGATACTAGACTATTGCTGATTTCTTGGTGCGATTTGACCGCAAATATGTTCCACCAACCATAGAGACTGAGATGAGGAAGAATTTTAGTGAGGTGACTCGGGGTGATCATTTTGTTACTGAATATGAGGAAACTTTCACTAGTTTGTCTAATTTTGTACGATATGAGGTGAATAATGAAGAAAGAAAAAAGGTATGATATATGGATGGTTTGGCTTGGAGGATCCGCCAGCTCTTAATTGACAATCCTTCATTGGTGACTTATATGGACGTTGTCAATGCTGAACCATTACATTGTTAGGACCATCGCTTCCATGTGAAGGGGAGCAAAAGAGGAGGTGAGCCCATCCAGCAGGGCAAGACAAAAGTGGGCAGTGTTAGTGGAGCACCACATCAGCATTAGTCATGAAGACTCTAGGGGCAGAATTCTTGATAGGGTGATCAGACCAAGAGGTTCATATCAGAGGTCTATCGACTCGAGGGTGGTTATAGATAGGACCAATAGGGTCCTCAGCAGAAGTAGGTTCCTTAGGGCTGCCAGGGCCAAGGGAAAAATGGGGGAGGTTCGCAGAGTCGAAGCCAATAGGGCCAACACTAGGGTCAGTACCATCAGGGCAATCAGGGCCAACATCAGAGAGAGTTCCAAGGAAGTGCTTTGTTTGTGGATAGACGGGCCACAAGAGGAAGAATTGCCCACAGCTGGGGAGAGCTCCGCAGCAGCAGGGTGCCCCGCAGGATCAGTAGGCATCGAGGCCACCTACAACACCAGCCTCACCTGCACTACCATAATCGGGAAAACTTCAGCATAGGCATGCTTATAATGTCCGAGATGCCACCATTTAGCAGCTCCACAAGCACCACCAGTAGTAGCGGGTATGTTTACCATACATGGGCTTGTGGGTAGTGTTTTATTTAATATTGGGTCATCACATTATTTCATAGCAACTAGATTTGCACGAGTTATCGATCTATTAGAGACAACTTATGTGTGTGGAGTCACCGATGGGTAGCGGGTCGCTGATACATTCAATTTGTAGAGGTGTGGATATTGATGTGGGTAGATTGTGTTTAGTTGTCGATCATCTTCTATAGGATATGGAAGGTTATGACTTTATCTTGGGGATGTAGTGGTTAGCTGGTTATCGGGGGATGATAGATTATTATGGGAGGGCTATTGTTTTCTCGGTATTTGGACAAGAGATGTTCTTAGTGGCGATGCCTCTTCCCGAGGAGGGTCACACACTCATCTATATTCCATCAAGGAGGAGACCTCACATGAGGTGGTAGTTTCGTTAGACTCAATTCTAGTTGGGAAGGAGTTTAAAGATGTATTCCACGACATACCCTAATTACCGCCTAGCCTGGAAATTGATTCATTATTAATTTAGCACCGAGTATAAGACCTATAGCTTAAACACCCTATCGTATGGCCCCGTTAGAGATGCGAGAGTTGAGAGATAATATTCAACGTCTCTTGGGGCAAGGTTTTATTCAATGGAGTAATTCACCATGGGGACCATCGATGTTATTTGTCAAGAAGAAGGATGTGTCACTTTAGTTCTGTATCGACTACATAGAGTTGAATAACGGCACAATTTGAAATATATATCCACTGCCTCGTATCGATGATCTATTCGACCAACTGAGCGGAGCAGCTTACTTTGCCAAGATTGATTTGTGGTTCGATTATCATTAGCTGTGAGTCAGAGATAAGGACATTTCTAAGACAACTTTTCTGATACGATATCGGTCCTACGAGTTTAGGGTGATGCCATTCGGACTCACTATGCACTGACAGTGTTTATGGATCTGATGAACCGAGTTTTTCGAGAGTTCATTGACCAATAGGTGATTATGTTTATCGATAATATTATGGTTTACTCTCGTTCTGAGGATGAGCATGATGAGCACTTACGGAAGGTTTTATAGACACTTAGAGAACTCTAGTTATATGTTAAGATTAACAAATGTGGGTTCTGGCTTCAGGAGGTGTCATTTCTGGGCCACATAGTGTCTGAGAAGGATATTGCTATTGATCCAAGTAAGGTATCGAAAATTAGAGAGTGGGGATATCCCACGACACCGAGCGAGGTTCACAGCTTTTTGGGGTTTGCAGGGTATTACCGAAGATTTGTTAAGGATTTTTCAAAGATTGCGGGTCCGTTATCAAACTTGACTCATAAAGGAGTGCCGTTTAATTAGGATGACCATTGTCAGTTTGGTTTCAGTGAGCTAAAGGATAAATTGACCTCAACACCCATACTGGCACTGCCTAAGGGAGGAGTGTCATATAGTGTCTATAAAGATTCATCCTCATAGGGATTTGGGGGTGTGTTGAAGTAGGAGGAGAGGGACATAGCATATTCATATCGTAAGCTTAAGATCCATGAGAAGAATTTCCCCATGCATTATTTGGAGTTATCTACAATTGTTTAAATCTTGAGGATATGGAGGCACTATTTATTGGGGGAGAAGTTTACCTTATTCATGAACTATAAATCGCTTCAGTATCTGTTCACGCAGAAGGATTTGAACATGAGGCAGAGGAGGTTATTAGAGTTCATGAAGGATTACCAGTTTGATATTCAGTATCATCTTGGGAAGGCTAATGTGGTGGCTGACGCATTAAGCTGAAGACTAGTAGGTGAGTTAGCAGTGGTTTTGAAAGTGAAGTGGAATGAGCTTCACCACGATGATGAGATTGCTATGGCTTGTATATCCGTATTAGTTATCACGATCGAAGGGTAGTGAAATCATAGGTAAGGGATCCATATTGCTAGGACAAAGTTGTCCAGTTATTAGCTGATTGGACAAATGGGTACTCGATCAGTTCAGAGGGTGGCTTACATTTTACTGGGAGACTCATGGTTCTCGAGGGTGATAATTTGAGGCATACAGTGATGTTAGAGGCTCATGGGTCTTGATTTTTAGTTCATCCTGGTGGGGATAAGATGTACATGGACATGTGTAGACAATTTTGGTGGTCGGGGATGAAACGGGATATAACAGAGTTTGTCTCAAAGTGTGCTACCTGCCATCTCGTAAAGATGGACCTCCAAAGATCGACAAGGATTTTGCAGCCATTATACATTCCTATTTGAAAACATTAGTGTATATTCATGGATTTTATCACTGTCATGCAGTTATCACAACGAGGTCACAATTTTATATAGGTGATAGTGGATCGGTTGACCAAGTGGCACATTTTATTCCAATTTGTACTACTTTTGAGACAAAGCCGTATGGACAGTTATTTATCACTGAGATAGTACGCTTATATGGGGTCCCGCTTAATATTATGTCCGGTCGGGATAAGATATTTATGTCCCATTTTTGGAAGAGTTTCCAGGAGGCGATGGGGACAAATTTACGATTGAGTACAACGTATCACCCATAGACAGATGGGTAGACTGGAGGGTTAATCAGATGCTTGAGGAAATGCTGCGAATATGTATACTCAATTTCAGGGGAGGATGGGAGCATTATCTTCCTTTAGTGGAGTTTGCATATAATAACTCCAACCAATTCCATCGGCATGGAACCGTTTGAGGCACTATACGGTTGGCCTTGTCGTTCACCTACTTGTTTTCTGGAGGTTGGGGACAATAAGTTATTGGGGCCAGAGATGATACAGGACACCACTGCCAAGATTGAGTTGATTCGGTGGGGGAACCATAATGCAGACGAGTCAACATGGGAGAGAGAGGATGACATGTATTATAAGTATCAAAAGTTATGTACCGCAGGTACGTCCGAATTTCGATTACGAAATTCCCTTGTAAGGGGGAAGTATGTAGCCACCCATATTTTTAAAGAATTAAAAGTGAATTAATTCGGTTAAATTAAATTACACGTGCGAAGTAAATTAATGGAAATTAAATATTATGGGTTGATTAAATTATTAATCGGAGAGAAATGATTAATTATTATTCAATAAAATTACTAAGTGAATATTAATTACATATTTGAGATCACAATGAAGGATATTTACATGGCAGTATGTTATCTACCGGATGTCGTGTGTGGACTAAATGAGGTAGAGATAGAAAATAAATTATGAGTTGCTCAAATGATGATTAAGAGGTTACGATTGAGTCCAGAAGGGTAGAAACAGTCAAAATAGTATACCCGGGTGTAGTTTGGGTCCCGGGACAATTTTAGACCAAATCGACAACCCGATAGGGCATTTTAGTCATTTTATAACTTAGGGTTAAAAGAATTTAGAGATTTTAAGTATTATATATAGTTGTGGTGATATGGTGCTGGGGTAAAAAGATTAGAAACCAAGTGGAGGCCAATAAAGAGGAGAGGAAAAGTTTTCTTGAAGCCTAGGAGAGGATTTTGGAGGATTCAAGCTCATTTTGTCATCACAACCATTTGTGGAGAAAGGATCAGAAGAGAAACATCATCAAAATGATCAAATCAGACATCTTTCATAAGAGGCAAGTATTTATCTTACAAATTTTATTAGTTGTCATACCCATGTAGAAAAGAAACTTTGTATTATGGACAATTATTGTTACACTTATAATTTGATGAGTAGAATTATAATTGGGAATAGGATTTGATGTAGAATAAATCCAATTACATGAAGAAAACAAAATCAAGAGTTTTGGAAATTGAATTATGAATTAAATCTATATTTTTGGTGAATTTATATGAAGAACATAAAACTATAGGATTGATGATTATGAGGGGTTAAATCTGATTATATGATGAAATTGTATGGGATTTACACATGATTTACGTTAGTAATTATCCATACATGTATATTCGATGTTTAACTATGTTAATGGGATGTTTAGGATTTTTGTATAAAAGTTTGAGGAACTTAATGTTGGAAGAAATTCGTAACAGTAACTATAGAAGAAGAGATATGACACATTCGAATCGATTCGGCCCAAGGGCGTATCGATTCGGCCATTGGGCGAATCAATTCGATTTTTCCCAGAATTAAAAATGTTTCTTTTAAGCTAAAAAATCTTTGATAATTTGTAAAGAACCTTTTTGGGACATTTATAAATTATTGAAGAAAATATGAGAATGTCAGTAGGCCTAGAGAAGGAATTAGGTCTACTTGAATTGAGACGAGTTAAATATGGAGATAATGGAGAAAATATTCATAATTAAGAAATGAGTGAAATTTGAGTTGTAATACCTAATAATGAATGAACTTTCGTTTATGACCAATAGGATGCGATGGGAATAAATACGGATTTCAGAATAGGTAATTTAGAATATTAGAGTAGTGAATGATACTCGAAATTATATAAATTGGGTTCTTAATGAAAACTTTTAAAAAGTTGAATATACGAGTGATATATATTCACATACGAGTTGATGAAATTGGATTGTGTGTATACTTATTGAATAATATATAAATAGATAGTGTGAATACCTATAAATATGATTTGATTATGTGAGTGAACATACCTACGCTACCTGCTATCAGGAGGTTTAAGTGAAGAAGGCGATCCCACCTTGACGATTCCACTGAGGTATGTATGAGTGCCCCAGAACATAGAACTTAGGGCATTCCACTATGTGTCGTGTATTAGTAGGATTGGAGTCCCATTTGGGTACGTTAGGTATGTACGTATCCTAAAGGCTTATAACCATATTTGCCTCCACTATGATATTGATTTATTTTGGGTTCGAGGAGACATGCCAAGCCAATAGTCCTTATTTGAGTACAAGAGGTACATGGACTTGATAGCATAGTATGTCAGCATCATGAGGGGACATTCAGGAGATGCTATATTTGTGTATATATTATATGTGTGATGAGTATATACAATTGTAATATATCTACTTATGTGAAATTATAGAAGTGATAGATGATGTATATTTAAAAGAATTTAAGTAATGAAACTTAAATGATTGACTCAATAATAAAATGAGAAGAAATAGATTTATTATTGAGACTGTAGTATTATGTCGTATGGGAAAATATGAGGGAAAGAGACTTAGTGAGAATAGTCAGATACATTACCTAGTCGGTAAAAGGGATACTAGTTAGGTAGAATACGTTAGGTGTGCACATTAGTTGAGAGGTGATAGTCTCAAGTTAGTGTACGTGGATTATACATGTGTAATAAATAACCAATTTAAATTGTAATTTAAATACTTGCTAAATATTTCAAAATATTTTACTTAGGCTCTGACCCATATCAAAATATTTAAAAAACCTTTTAGGTGTCTAGCCACAGGGATGCCAGACTTGACGATCCATTCCAGTGATGATGAGCTGCAACACGGTGGAGGCTTGCAAGAATTGATTAGATGAATCCATCTTTCATTCCTATTGTAGGATTTCGTTTTAGTATCTCAGTTGGTCATGTTGTCCTATTTCGACTTTATTTATTCAGTTATTCGGTTAAGAATTATACGGGGATTTAATTATTTACTGTTGATTTTATTTTGGGATTCGGATTTGTAGTCGATAGTTTATTCGACAAGACTTTTATCTATTTACTCCTTTTAATGGTTTGGACTCTATTAATTGTGTGAATGTTTAAAATTAGTTCCGATTATTATCATTATCTGTTTAATGAAAAATAAATTGACACTGGCTTAATTAATCAATAGGTTATTAGTAATTAATATAATTTTCGACAGTGATGCTAAGAATGAACCAAATGGGAAACTTGCTTAATTTAATAAAGGACATATCACCCGATATTAAATTGGGCGGGGTGTCACACCCTCGCACTCATAAAACCTTATATCTTCCTCTTTCTCACTATCCTTGACCCCATCTTTCTTTTTTTTCCTCAAAAATCTTTTTACTGGAAGAATTATCTATGGAAATTTTGAGAAACTTTTTACCTTTTTTTTTTGCAAATAAGGTCAAGTCATCGAAATCAACCTCACCCTCAGAATCAATCTCTCACAAACTCTCTATTTTTTTTAATTTGAGTCTTTAAAGCTAACCCTTTATTCTTACGCTTAATGGTTTTCGAAAACATGTCGACGTCATAAGTTTGAAGGTCTCCTACAAGTTCTTCTAACCTAACAGAGTCGAAAACCCCTAAAGAGTTAAGCACAGTGGCCTTTAGAATAATTCAGGATGGGAGTGACCTCAAAATATTTTTCACTACTCTCGAATCATTAATTTTCTCTCCCAAATTAATACTCGTGTTAATAATGTCCGATAACCTAGGATAAAATTCATCAAAATTCTCGAACTCTAGCATAGTGATAGTCTCAAACTGGGTGGTTAAATTTTGCAATTTCGATGTCTTAACAGTGTTGGTGCCCTCATGAGTCAAGTAAAGTATATCCCATGACTATTTTGACATAGTTCTCGTCATGATACGTCGAAACTTGTCGGGTGTGATGGTTTCGAAAATAACACTAAGACCTCAGGAGTTTTTGGTACTCCACTTAAACTCATCATCAGTCCAATCAGACATGAGTTTGGCATTCGTGACATTCCCAATGGTGAGAGTGGGAGGAGTCCACCCTCTTTCACAAATGAACCAGACTCTTTTATCAATAGCTTTTAAACAAGATCTCACGCAGGCTTTCAAATATGCATAATTTGTGCCATAAAAAATAGGCATCCGATTATAAAGTTAGCCATCAAAAAATTTGTGATTTTTTAAAATCAATTTTCAAAAGAATTGATAACTCAGAAAACATTTTGCGCAAAAAGGATTTCACGGTAATTTGGTGAAACTTTCTCTGATACCAATTTAAAGAGTGCGCGTTATCTTCTCATGGAGTAAACTTATTTAATTAGAAGTCAATCTCCAAACGAATTCCAAATTTTATTAAATCCGAAACATGCAACTAGGTGATTCAATTCAAGCATGCAAAGAAAACAGGATTTCAGGAAAAAACCCTCACGATAAAACCTTTTATTTCACTAAAATTTTCAAATCACAACTTACAACACTATAGAGAAATACAACAATGAATTCCTGCAAGAACCTACAAAGACTGCAACCTTCGATTAACAATGATTCACTCGAGAATCATAATAACCTCACCCCTCATCTTTCAGCAGTGTATACACTCGAGTATCACAAGATTAACATTGAAGAAAGCTCTCCACAATAATAACTTCAATAAAGAAGTGTTTGGGTTCCAAAGATGATTCACAAAAGTATTTGGCATTGGTTGTGTGAATAAAAAAAGTGTTTTATCCCTAAAAAGGTGAAGACTATTTGCAGTTGTTCTACAGTTTGCATAAATGAAACGTCTTAAAGAAAAATCTTCACACAGTAAGTTTTTATAGGAAAACACGAGTTTCGAGGCAGCAAAATCTCACTGTTCGAACGAGATGGTTATCTCGTTAGACGAGACATTCGAACGACATATCAAACGACCTCTAAAAACCAAAATAGTAAGCTTCATTTGATCCATATGATATGCAAGCATTCAAACGAGGTATCAAACGACCGAGCAATGTCATTTGAACGACAATAACATATCATTTGAGCGAACTAAATGAACTTTTAAGACTCCACCTACAGTAAATTCAGAAAACCTTGTTAAGTTTGAAAATGCCTCATTTTGTAAAAAACAGTTTAGCAAAATATCCCAATACTTAGTGAAAAATCTAAGTAACACAAAACTAAATCCATACCAAAATTACATCTCGTCGTAGAACTTTGTTGACGAGGATTGATATTCGGATCCGTCTTCTTAAACGTGCAAACTTTAATTGACTTGAAGGTTGGAACGGGATACACATAATCAATGTAAATTATACTCTATCACTACACCAAAAACAACATTTGGCACACCTTGATATTAAAAATCTGGCACAGTTAAAAACTGTGCCAGATTTTGGCACGGTTTAATGGAAATTTGGCACACTTTAAAACAGTGCCAAAATTTGGCACTGTTTTAAAGTGTGCCAAAATTGAGTACACTTTACTAGGATATAAAATACCTCAAAATTTTGGGACATTTTAGTTTCCCTCTTCTCTCTCCTCCCTCGTCTTCTCCCCCGCTCTCCCCCGCTCTGCCCTCTCTCTCCTCCCAAAACCCAAGCCCTACCCCCTGGTGCGTCGCCACTATTCCTCCTCGGGTCACCTCCCCCCTTGGGTTTATCCCCTGCTGTCGTCCCTATTTTTCGGGTTTATCCTCCTCGGGTCACCTCCCCCGCTCCCCCTGGTTCCGGGTTTTTGTTTATCCGGTGTCGTGGTGTCCCTTCCGGTGACCTCGTGTTTTCTCGGTTTGAGGTATTTTATTCGGTGTCGTAATTTCTTTCCTTCTTTATATATATATATATATATATATATATATATATATATATATATATATATATATATATATATATATTAGATTAAACTCTAGGATTAGATTTAATCTAGAATTATTTAGAATTATCTAGAATTAAATCTAATATATAGTGATTTAATATATTAGATTTAATTCTAGATAATTCTAAATAATTCTAGATTAAATCTAGTTCTAAAGTTTAATCTAATATATATATATATATATATACACACATATACATATATATACTGAGGTGGAATTAAATCTAATATATACTGATTTTTGGAATGTGGAGATAACTTTTCAATAGTCCAGTTTAGGAAAGAGAAAGCCACGTGCAACTAACATTTGCAGTCTTGGGGTGGGTGATATTGGAGGTGATTGTGTTTTCTTAGCAAGATCTGATGGGGGTGATGGGATTTCCAAGCACGTGAGGTGATTGTGTTTTCAAAGGCACACTCCCTCCAAGGCTGTTGCTGCCCCTCTGAGGTATTTCTCATATTAATTTTTTGAATGGGTTTTTTGTTTTGCAACAAAATGCATTTTTTTGGCACAAAAATGGTTCAATGTGCACAAAATGCATTTTAGGGCATAAAAATCTCATATTAATATTTAAGTGTTTAAATGCTGATTGTGCCTGTTCATGTTTGTGACAATGTTAATGTGCACATAGAGGGGTAAAGCTTGGATAGTCCAATTGTTAGCTGTGGCCTGTTTCTCGCTATCAACAAAAATGGAGGAGATTAAAGTGCCTCCCATTGTTGATTTACAGGTGAGAGAAAAATTAATGTGAATATTTATTTATTTCATTATATATTGAACCATTTTCCTTTCTGCTAAGTTCTTATATGTAATGGACATATGGATTTTTGTGAGTAGGTAGGAGATCCCAAGTTTTTATTTGAAGGCAAAACCATACAAAGAATGGCACTTCTTGTTTTGAGAACCTTGAATGGAGATCCCAAGTTCTTTCATAGACTACTTTCTTAAAAAGATTAACCATGATCATCTTCCATCACAATCTTTGATCTCTAGATCAATTCAATACATCTTAAGCACAATCAAAGGTAGATTATTCACTATATGCAAAACTTTGTTAATTTATATCGATACATATCCATATAATAAAGCACAATATAACGCGTGTCCTAATGGCACATAATGATACCCAATTATACTCATAAAAGGGACATGTTATCAATTTCACACACTTGTGTGTATAATCATATATGGGTACTGTAATATTAAAGAGTTTGATACAGTGCTCGGTGGGAATTGAATGCAGGTATTGGGGAGGTTTGGAGATCAAAAGGCCAGCATAGGCTGCCAGTGATTTGTTTGGTTTTGTTTTACAAATGTTCAACTCATGCCAGTTCCATCCAATCTTAATCAAGTTACTACAGGTAACTATTATTTAGTACCCATTTATTAACCTCTTAAAATGCAATGAATTATTTCTACTCAATATTTATAGTTTATCTTTTTCATTCTATATCTGATCATTCCTTTTAAATTTTGAAAATCACTTCATGGCTTACTTTATGAGCTTATTTAGTTAAATTGGTGGAAGGGACTTGCTGGTGGTTTGGTTTTGGAATTTGTTGTTGCTGTTGAGTTTATTTTAAATGTTAAAACATGTTGGATTTAACGAATAAACAAATGAAACTATGTCAAAATTTTCTAAAATTCATAAATGTTCTAAATTGATTAAAAACATACCGTTAGAGAATATGACGATATATGACGATAAAGGAGGCACGAACATCTCGAACGGGACCAATGTAACTTATAGGAACTGACCGCGTAGTCCCGGGTCTCTCGGTTTGAGAGTATGACCATAATTTGCAAAAATCACACTTAGAGTTAAAAACATGCCATTAAAGGGTGAAAATCCAAACCAACCCCCAAACGACCCCGTAGGAGGCACGAACACCTCGCACGGGACCAATGTAACTTGTAGGAATTGACCGCGTAGTCCTGGATCTCCCGGATTGAGAGTATGACGATAATTTGCAAAAATCACACTTAGAGTTAAAAACATGCCGTTAAAGGGTGAAAACCCAAACCAACCCCCAAACGACCCCGTATGAGGCATGAACACCTCGCACGGGACCAATGTAACTTGTAGGAACTGACCGCGTAGTCCCGAGTCTCCCGATTTGAGAGTATGATGATAATTTTCAAAAATAACACTTAGAGTTAAAAACATGCCGTTAAAGGGTGAAAACCCAAACCAGCCCCCAAACGACCCCGTAGGAGGCACGAAAACCTCGTACGGGACGAATGTAACTTGTAGGAATTGATCGCGTAGTCCCGGGTCTCCCGGTTTGAGAGTATGCTGATAATTTGTAAAAATCATACTTAGAGTTAAAAACATGCCGTTAAAGGGTGAAAACCTAAACTAGCCCCCAAACGACCCCGTAGGAGGCACTAACACCTCGCACGGGACCAATGTAACTTGTAGGAACTGACCGCGTAGTCTCGGGTCTCCCGGTATGAGAGTATGATGATAATTTGCAAAAATCAACACTTAAACTTAAAAATAAGTCGTTAAAGGGTGAAACCCAAACCACACCCCAAATGACCCCGTAGGGGGCACGAACACCTCGCACGGGACCAATGTAACTTGTAGGAACTGACCGCGTAGTCCCCGGTCTCCCGATTTGAGAGTATGATGATAATTTACAAAAATCACACTTAGAGTTAAAAACATGCCGTTAAAGGGTGAAAACCCAAACCAACCCCCAAACGACCATACGAGGCACGAACACCTCGCACTGGACCAATGTAACTTGTAGGAACTGACCGCATAGTCCCGGGTCTCCCGATTTGTGAGTATGACGATAATTTGCAAAAATTACACTTAGACTTAAAAAAAATCCGTTAAAGGGTGAAAACCCAAACCAACCCCAAACGAGCCCGTACGAGGCACGGACACCTCGCACGGGACCAATGTAACTTGTAGGAACTGACCGCATAGTCCCGGGTCTTCCGGTTTGAGAGTATGTCAATAATTTGCAAAAGTTACACTTAGTGTTAAAAACATGCCATTAAAGGGTGAAAACCCAAACCAGCCCCCAAACGACCCCGTAGGGGGCACGAATACCTCGCACGGGACCAATGTAACTTGTAGGAACTAACCGCGTAGTCCCGGGTCTCCCGGTTTGAGAGTATGACGATAATTTGTAAAAATCACACTTAGACTTAAAAACAAGCCGTTAAAGGGTGAAAACCCAAGCCAACCCCCAAACGACCCCGTACGAGGCACGAACACCTCGCACGGGACCAATGTAACTTGTAGGAACTGATCGCGTAGTCCCGGGTCTCTCGGTTTGAGAGTATGATGATAATTTATAAAGATCACACTTAGAGTTAAAAACATGCCGTTAAAGGGTGAAAACCCAAACCAGCCCCCAAACGACCCTGTAGGGGGGACGAACACTCGTACGGGACCAATGTAACTTGTAAGAACGGACCGCGTAGTCCCGGGTCTCCCGGTTTGAGAGTATGATGATAATCTGCAAAAAGCACACTTAGAGTTAAAAACATGCCCTTAAAGGGTGAAAATCCAAACCAGCCCCCAAACGACCCCGTAGGAGGCACGAACACCTTTCACGGGACCAATGTAACTTGTAGGAACTGACCGTGTAGTCTCAGGTCTCTCAATTTGAGAGTATGATGATAATTTGCAAAAATATAGTTTGACTTAAAAAGGGTGAAAACCCAAACCAACCCCCACACGACCCCATAGGAAGCACGAACACCTCGCACGGGATCAATGTAACTTCTAGGAACTGACCGCGTAGTCCCGGGTCTCACGGTTTGAGAGTATGATGATAATTTGCAAAAATCACACTTAGACTTAAAAACAAGCCATTAAAGGGTGAAAACCCAAAGCAGCCGCCCAAAGACCCCGTAGGAGGCACGAACACCTGGCACGGGACCAATGCAACTTGTAGGAACTGACCGCGTAGTCACGGGTCTCCCGATTTGAGAGTATGACGGTAATTTGCAAAAATCACACTTAAGACTTAAAAACAAGCCGTTAAAGGGTGCAAACCCAAACCAGCCCCCAAACAACCCCGTAGGAGGCACAAACACCTCGCACGGGACCAATGTAACTTGTAGAAACTGACCGCGTAGTCCCAAGTCTCCTGGTTTGAGAGTAAGACGATAATTTGCAAAAATCACACTCAGACTTAAAAACAAGCTGTTAAAGGGTGAAAACCCAAACCATCCCCCAAACGACCCTGTAGGAGGCACGAACACCTCGCACGGGACCAATGTAACTTGTAGGAACTGACCGCGTAGTCCCGGGTCTCACGGTTTGAGAATATGACGATAATTTCCACTCATATATGTAATTTTTTAGTTTGAGTAAATTTTTTTTAAAATTATTGGGTTACTAATATCGTATATTTTTTGTATCCTATTTTTTTTGCAGGATAACAGTTTATCGTTGGCATTGATTCACGTGGAACACACAGAGAACTCAATGGTTTACAACAAGGGGTTCATTCACGATTTCATTTTTTGTGTCATGGCCGTGCGGTCTTTTGTTGTTTTATTTTTGACTTTTATGACCGTGCAGGCTTTTGTAAGTAAATTGTTATATTTTGTGGCCGTGCGGGCTTTATGTTAGGCAGGTTTTGTATTAACAGGTTTTGGAATGTCCAGAAAATAGAGGAAACTCTGCCCAATTTTTTTTGGGCATGTGAACTGTTAAAGACTTGTAATATTTTGAAGTTTGTATATACATTAGTTTATTAACAACGTGCAATATTTTTAATTTGTGAATTTTGTGCTTCCAAATAATTTTTATTTATTTTATAAACAATTTGGCACAGTTCAAAACCGTGGCAAAAGTGTATCATATTTTGGCACGGTTTTGAACTGTGCCAAAGTTTTTTAAACTGTGCTAAATCTGGCACAGCTAAAAACTGTGCCAAAAGTGTAAAAATCTGGCACGGTTTAAAAGTGTGCCAGAAGTGTTCCTGTTTGGCCAAATCTGGCACAGTTAAAAACTGTGCCAAAAGTGTGCCAGAAATATTAACTTCTGGCACGGTTTAAAAGTGTGCCAGAAGTGTTCCTGTTCGACCAAATATGGCACACTTTTGAGCCGTGCCTGAAAAAATTGCCATTTTGGAACACCTGATTCTAGCACAGTTCAAAACCGTGCCAGATTTGATCTGGCACAGTTTTAAACCGTGCCAGATTCCTATTTTTGGTGTAGTGTATGGACAATTCCTTGAAGCTTGGGGCATGATGGAAAATTTTTCCTTATAAAGAATATAAAGGAAAAATCCATTCATGAAAAACCTTTAATTTTAGCGATGTTTAATAACAGACAGACACTTAAGCACTTACATACTGCTTAGAGATCCACTAATTATAACACGGTTGATTCTTGAAATCTTCAACAGAAAATGTTACAGTCTAGCACTGCCCACAACAAGCGACTCTTTACTCGGGATCCACCAATTAACTTCAAAAATATCGATTCTTTTCTTCTTCAGTCGTACAACCTCGGCTCTACAAATCAATAGCAGAGAAAATATATATGAGGGTTTTAGAACTTTTATTGTGTTCTTCTTGATTTGAAAAAGTGATCCTTAAATATCCAAGGGGTTTGGATAAAAAAAAAATTATAGAGTTTGATCACAAAAAGAACTCTAAAAGGCTTGGAGAAAAGTTTAATCCCACATCTCTATATATAGGGAAAATTATTGCAAAGAGATCAGGATTAAAGATTAGAAAAGATTTTTTTTAAAAATATAAAAATACGTGTACTGGTTTGAACAAACTCCCATCTCGTTTAAACGACGTACCCAATATCGTTCGAACAATTTCCAATAAGACTTCGAATGACATTCTAGAGCGTACACAAAAGGCGACATTCTAGATCTCGTTCGAAAGAATAAACCTCGATCTAAAGACCTTATGCAACTCGTCTGAATGACATGTTAATCTTCTTTTAAAGAGTTAGCGAATTTCACAAAAAAAATTTAAAAACTTTTAAATGCACACTCTTTGAAAATAATCCCTAGATAATTAAAGTCTTTAAAAACCACCTTATAACTCTCCTCGGGTAAAGTTTTGATGAAAGATCTTCAAATTACAAATATCTCCAACATTTCTGCTCTTTGAAAGCTTAATAATGATTATGAAGGTGTAGTGGAGTGTAACACGATAAGCCAAAAGAAAAATAAAAGGATCAATTGTAAAACTTGATCTCATAAGGAAGAACCATTTATCCATGACATAACTACCCGAATCGTTCGAAAGATGGGATATATGACCAAATTAAAACTAGGAAGAAACCAATAGGGGAATCTATAAACCGTCAAGTCCATGGAGCATATAGGCAAAACTAGTCTCAATTACACCTTTAGCGAGAAATCCCAAGGTTCCACCTCGAAGATCCCCGTCATGGGTCGAACAATGACTTCCGTCTCTAGGATGAAGATTTTACTTATCACGATCGTTAAGAACCTCAATGGGATGAAGAAAAGAAATACTTATAACTAAGGATGGAAATATTCTACGAGGAAGTATTATATATAAACTACAGGAAAGTCTATAAAATCATCCACAATGAGGTAAACATTTAATGGGTTATATTAGAAGATAGGAAGGCAAACGAACCTAAGATAAGATTGGAGATAATTTTTTAATTCGTCATAGAAAATGCCTTTCTTTCCATTATGGGGTTATCTAACTTAATCCCCATAGAAATATTCAATGCATAGTACACTGAATCCATCCTATAAAGCAACACAACAAAAACTGGATGGCTAGTCAACATTCATGAACATAACCTCTACCTATGAATACCGAACACTATGAAGCCTCTAATAAGAGCTCTTACTTAGGACAAGTCTAAAGATACGGCCTCCCAACCATATTGGTATTATTAGTTGAAAGAAGAAAATTACTAGCATCTACTGCAATCCCTCTCATAGGGCACCCCTTACACTGATCCTATGCTATAATTGTCTAAAGACACTATCAAGTTGCCTAAGGAAAATACATCCAAACCAAACTGACTTCTCCTGGACAAGCCTGTAGTCAGTGTTAAGGTTCCAGAGTGGACAAACTCCACTCCTAAGGTCCTTCAGTAGAATCTCACCCAGATCATCACTAACATCACCCGAGCGATAGTCTTGAATAATTGGACCTCTATAATATTCGGATCAATGCCTATTATTCAAAAATATTTTGGGTATGTCTTGTTGGAAATTGTGCCCCCTTATACCCTATCCTAATGTATCCCTTCAAAGCATACTTCTATGCTCTTCTCAATGATATCCTTCTTCCCTTTGATGCCATAATAAATTGTGATTTCCAGTATCTTCCCTCATGTAGTGCATGTGATAGTTATGAACCTAATCATGGGACAAATCACACTTAATAATAATGACTATGCAAATCATAGGGTTTATGGTCATTTATGGAGGATTGCCACCCCAAAATAGAGAAAGAAGTCGTCACTGGGTTACTAGTCCAATTATAATTCTGAAACTGTGTTCATCAACCAACTCATCACCACAAACCCATATTCTAGCTACTATAGAAATACTTACCCAATGCGTGTAAGACTCAATGACAACAGGCGTTAGAGAAAGTACAAGAATATCTCACCAATCCACTGGTACTTGTATTGTGGCACCCTGATTTTTGGGGATTAATGCAGAAAACCTTTTACATTTTCATTTCTTTTAAGACAATCCTCATTTAAAAAAAAATATTTCTTCTACATTTTGGTAAGAAAAATCATTTTATTTAATTAATGAAATCATGGCCAACTAATAAAATTTATAAGAACACTTAAAATAAAAGAGTTGTACAAATTCCATAAAGAAAATAATAATTTAAGAAAGTCCACGACATCTTTTCTTATTACAAGATGACTTTAAAACACTTCGAAATTTTTCCCACCAAACAAAAATTCCATTTAAATTAAACATTTAAAGAAAATATAAACAAATCTCTATTAGTGCGAAAGCCTTCCTTGCCTGTCACTATTTCCTTACCTTTATCTTTCCCTTGGGGGGTTTGGCAAATGGTGGGGTATGAGCGTGCGCCCAGTAGGAGATATACTAGTAAAGTAACACGTATAAAGAATATCTCTCTATATATAATGTATATTTTAGTAATTATGAAATCATCATTCATTTTATTTATTGTTCTCATGCAAAAGGCAGCATGACATGCAATTGACGTTTAAACATGTAACCCGAGCGATGAGCCCACTCAAACTTAATCTTTATTTTAATACTAATTGCATCTCGTTAATTGAACCATTGATATATTTTTGTATCATTCAAGTTGTTTCATAATTTTTCCTTTACATTAGTGAGCCTCGTGCTCAAAATCATCTTTTCGCTTGATTAATCGGGGTACCAACCCATGAGTGTTATACGACGTTTCACTGACTTCCACCATTCCAAAATATGATACTGATAAGTGGTTTTGGGTTTAACCATTAAGTCACACCCTAGGGCTCTGGGACCGCCTTATATTTTCTAATTACCTCCGAGTTTCTTTTACTTGTTATGTCATTGTAACCCTTTTTTCTTTCTTTCATTCTTGTCCACTTTTAAGACTTTTTCCCTTATTTCCATTTTCACGGTCGATGAGACCAAATACCGGGACGATACTAGTCCCAACAATTAATTTTCAAGTTTCAAAATTTATCAAATCTCTTTTTCATTTTACCTTTAACTCGGTATTTCATCTTTGAAAACAATTTTATTTATCATTTTTTGTGAAAATTAATCTTTGAATTAAAAATACCCAATTTTACACTTTAATGCATTTTCACCATTCACGCGCAATTATGAATTTGCATTTTATACACTTTGGCAAAAATACTCCTTTTCATCTTTCCTTTATAAAATTTGAGTTTCTACCACAAAAAATTCAACTATTTTAAATAGAGTCCTTTAGTTTGGAAAATTTGTTGATAAGCCCAAAATTTACATAGAATGACACTTTCGTACTAAAACATTATTTTTGTCATTTTAAGACTTACATTTCTAATTTTGTAACTCTTATAATTTTATGTGTTCCTATTATTCCATTTAAAACTAACTTTCCAAAATAGTACTCATGTTTACAAAGATTACTATAAAATCCGTTCTTTTCATAAATGACACTTTTGGCCTAAAAACTACATTTATAACATTTCAAGACTTATTCTTAAAAATTGAGAACCTTTATTTTTTATACATTTATACCCTTGTAATTTAATGTGTAAATATTACCATATTTATTGTTTAACCTCAATACTTTACTATTTTTAGTTTTAGTCCCTGAATCTTTAAACTTCTCGAACTTTCTTCATATAAAGTAGCATTATTTTATGTGACTAATGTGCTAATTTTTCGAACATTACTATTTCATATTCCAAGGCTTGTTTAAATTTATTTCCAACATATTAAACCCATTTTCCATAACTGCATATGAATTTGTTCATGAATGAAAGGATTTATACCAAATAAACCCATATATGCATCCTACATATCGTTACTAAGTCCATGTTATCATTTGTCATGAAATAACTAGTTTAAACATGATTTTCATAAGTAATAACTTCCTCAAACATTCTGAAATTTTAACTTAATCCAAAATTCAACTTTTCACCATTTTTATCATATATTTATCAACACACACACACACACACACACACACACACACACACACACACATATATATATATATATATATATAGTGATAATAATCATAAATAGTATGCAAATTATACATATGTATACATATAACTAGCATGCTTGATTTTAAAGATAATAACTTTGAAGATGTTGAAAAAAAACCAATAAGCTTCAAACTGTACGAATTTTTAGTGTCTCTAGCAATCCTTTTTCACACCCATAATAACACCTCTATTTGGAAGGGCAATTGTGTAGGACAGTATCAGTGAACTATAGAGATGATAAGCAAGTTCTTACAGAGCTGAAATGGTAAAGAGAAGGTGTATTTTTAAACTTGATAAACTGGATATTTTCATTCTCTATAAATAGAAGAAAAATGGGGCAGGTAACCCACTATAAGGCACCTTACATGCCCCCTATCCATCTCCCATGCCCCTACCCATTATGGGTTGCTAGCATACTGCCTGAAAGGTACAAAGATGGATAAAATGTGGTCAAAACCAAAGGGGAGCCATCTAGAAATACAAAGTTTTATATTTCATTCTGCTCGAATTGAAAAGTCTCAAATACAAGTATTAGGTGGATTTTTTTGAGAAAAATATTCAATGAATTTTTGGAGAAAATGTAACACCCCTATTTTTGGATTTTTTTATTAGCATAACAATTAAAGCCACCAAAAGAGTTAAAGTAAGACATTTCAAATTGGGCAAATAAAAAACGTGACACCCCTATTTTTGGATTTTTTTTGTTTAATTTTTCTGATTTTTTTTAACTTTTTTTAAATTCGGGATCAACCAACCTAACCTAAAGTCTACCTAATTCCCCGACAACGGCGCCATTTTGATCGAGGTGTAAACTGAGCGTCCGTGTAATACGCTAGTCATTGTTATCGACTTTCAACCTCAATAAAAAAAACCTAAACTTGTAACTACACTCTTAAGGAGTATAGTGGTGAGTCTGGGTATCGAATCCACAGGGAATTAGGATGTGGGAACGTGACGACAAAGGTAAGGTAGTTTAATCCTAAAGTTGATGTTAAAATAAAATAAAAGAAAAAGATTATTGATTTTTAGGGATTTTATCTATGAATTAACTAGATTCAATTAAATTAACCTACGCATGCAAAATTAACTAACTAAGAAGGAATTAATATGAATGAAGAAATGGGTTAAGAATACACCCCCCAAATCCTAGTGTGTATGCCAGTACAAAATTAGTCATAAATTAGATAATTGATCAGACCCAGTCTTTAGTACTCCAAAGTAGTACATATATGAGGTTCAAGCCCGCATCATACATAATCAAAGAATGAGTAAAGCACTGTTGCAATAGTTCACGCACATTGCATCCTTAAGCACCCTAGTTACCTAGGGCAAACGAGGTCAAACGTTCTATAATGGCTGTGAAACAATACAACACGATCTAATCACTTATTTAATTTAGAGGACAAATTTTATATCTATGCATACCACATCGGGTTGGATTCATGCATCCCCACCCTTAAAAACTTAGCTTAATATGATTAAAATAAAAGAAAACTTAAAAGTGAAAGTGCAGGAATTTATAACTAAATCTAGAAAATTGAGAACATAACTTGAATTGGGATTGAAAAATTAGAAAGTAACAATTAATTAAACTAACTATGAAAGCAGTGGAAATAATAAATTAAAATTACTTGCAATAGATAAATGATGAATCTTGAATAGAACCTTGAATCTTGAATAGTAGCCAAACTTCAAAACTAGGGTTCTTGGTTACAAGAATCCTCTAAAAATTAACTACTAGCCTCCTACAACTTGATAAAAATAACTCCCCCCAAACCCTAATAGGGTTTGCCCTTTTATAATACCTAAATTTGACTCTTACCTTGCCTCCCCACGTTTTACAACTAATAAAAATGAATTAAACAAGAAATTTCAAGAGTTTTGACTCTTCAGTTCTGAAAATGACTCTTCATTTCTGAAAATGACTATTCATTATCTCGCAACTTCAAAACCTCGTAACTTCTTCACCGTAGCTCGGATTGAGGTGACGTGTTTTCCAGTGTTCTTGTAATTGGAATATCTTCAACTTTACAGTTGGACCCACCTCCGGACTAAGGCTGCAAAATTACAAAAATGCCCTTGAACTTCACATTTCTTGCTTTCTTTCACTGTTTTGAGTTCTCCTTCGCACTAACTTGCATGAAATACCTATAAAGCACATGAGAAATACACAAAACGTGAAATACTTGCGAAAAGAAGTTAGCAGTATAAATACGTGACAAATCCAAGCTATTTACACTGCACGGGATCATAAAAATACCGAAATTAAGGGGATAAATGTGAAGAATATGTGCCTAATCACACCCCCTAACTTAGAACTTTGCGCGTCCCAGCAATGTTAATGAATCTAACCAAAATTCCACTCTTGAAAATTCCTTTATTAAAATAAAATTCCACTTTCGCTGGCAAGCGATTGCATTGAGCATATGCAATAAGCCTTTAAACCCCTAGGTTACCCTAGTAGGACGAGTTTTGTCTCGTGAGGGTTTGCAGTGAATACACTCACAAAATTATTTATTAACTCAAATAACTATCAAAATACTTAAAAATTGTACAATTTAAACTTTTCAAAAAATAATTACCATAAATTCATATTCAAATGTCTCAACCCATAGTGTGTGTGTGCAAAGCCGAAAATTAAACCTCGAATTTCCACCGATTGAGCATTACGTTACTTTCCAAAAATTCATTTTGATTCAAATTCTTACGGATGCACTCAAAAACGAATCACTCGGATAGTGGTTGTTTTCTCTCGGTATGCATGATATAAAGAGTAAATATAATGGACACAAATTCACTCATACAAAATTGAAAAGAAGGAAATATATAGTGAAAAGATCTGATCATCGGAATAAAGTTATTAGGAAACGAGAAACATCATCTCTATTTCACACCATTTATTCTCTTTTATTATCTTTTCATGTCTTAGCTCTCCATGCAGTAATTAATTTCGCCATTCGGACTCGGTTATGACTTTTCAGGTTAAAAAGTGTAAAGGGTAAAAATGGGAATGGTCGGAATGTTCGGAATTGAAAAATATCCTGATGACGTCCATTTGTGCTTTTTCGGGCTTTTGCTCATTTTCTATTCCTTTTCTCTATTTTTTTTGTTTTTTACTTCTTTTCTTTTCTTGCTATTTTTGTTGAGCATTTCTATTCTTTTTCTTGCCCCTTCTTATGAACTTTTTGGACTTACTTGATGAATTTTGTCAATTTTCACAATTCCGGGTTATTTGGGTTTTTTGGGTTATCAAACGAAAAGATAAATTTTATTTGGCTCAATTTGTGTTATAAAGGGATAATTTTTCACAACGTTTTTATGGCTAATATTTTTGGGTTAAACAAAAGAGGGTCTACTTCATTGTCCAAATTGCTAATCACATTACCATATGCATCTCGAGATTAATTAAGTTTAAAGATATATTTAACACGAATTTCGAGATAACATTTCACACATTTCCCATAATCGATCAAAAGAAAGAATTGAGATCATCAACGACTTATTAAAACGCTGAAAAAGACTTTGAGTTAATCATAAACTCGGATTGATTTACAAACTCAAAAAGATCGATAGGCTCAAAATCTCACCGGGTTTTATCAATCTCCACACTTATTCGTTAAGTCGTCAATTTTCTTTCAATTTTCATCTTCGGTCAATTTTGGCTTAGTGCATTTTGATTGTTAACAATTTGAGACTTTAATTAGAATAAAGGTGATATTTTTGAAAATTTTAAATTCTAATTTTTATTTATTTTGAAGAAAAATATTTTTGGCTTTTTTCACAATTTTTCAAAATTTTTTCTAAAATAAAAAAACACTTGGAAAGAACTTGTGATCGAATCAATGAATCTAAACAATGAACGGGAAGAATATCCCCCACCCCTAACTTAAATGTTGCATTGTCCTCAATGCGAACCAAGAACACAACATAAAGAGAGGGAAAGAAAGATATTACCCAAATGGAGCGATCCCCGATGAGTGCGAGTCCATTGAATCTACAAAACATGTTAGAACAAAGCATAACAAAAAAGAATAACAAAAACTTTAACTAATTACTCTAAACTATATAAAAAAAAGACAAGGAAAAATAAAAAGGTAATTATGTACAACCTACGATTTGAACTTCTAATAAGTTATACACTAGAAGCCGAAAAATTTGAGGGTCCACCCAAAATACAATTTGACTTTGAGGGATTAATGGTGTACCCTCACTAGAAATCATGCCGCCCGAAAAATAAGAATTTCGTTGGAAAAACGAAAGGCATGTGAAAAGCGGAAGAAATGAACCATCACCTATTAAAAAATTCAGGGGGATTATGAAGGATTTGGGTGCATAAGAGGACAGGTCCCATTGGGACCCAAGAAAAATATAATCACCTCCCATAGATTTTTCAAGTAGTATGGGAAGTGGGGAACACAAACAGAAAGAGTTAATCTTGGAAAACAATTCAAGCATAGAGTCCTTGTCCTCAAAATATTCTCCCCCAAAATTTTCAACTGGATCTGGTGGAGTGACACGTCTACGTGTATGGCCCGTAAGATGACGCATCTCAAAATAACGTTCCCATACAAGAATCGGATCGGCATCCTCAAGACATTCATCCAGTTCTTGTGATGGATTTAAGGGTTCGATAATAGTGGGGATACAAGGAGATAAATGATCTTCAATCTCAATAGGTTTTGAAATATTTATAAGAGGTTGAGATTCAAAAGTACTTGGATCACTCTCAATCATTTTTTTCTCAAAATTATTAGGTGAAGATCAAGTCTTGACCTTCTCTAAGTTGTCCAAATAATCATTTAACTCCTTGCATGTTGCTCTAATTTTCAACTCTGTAGTAGCAAGGTCATCAGATTGCTTTTTGATAATAATCAAGAGTTCTTCCAAAGTAGGCTTCCTTGGTTCTAGCACCTCGGATTCCTCATTTGGTTGAAAACATTCTTCAACTTCAAAAATATCGAAAGAAAAATCCTCATTGGGTTCAAATAATGCATCTAACTCTTGCTCCCAATAACGATTTTTTTCCCAATATTCTTTTTCAAGTTTTTTTTCTTCAAGCAATTCAATTTGATAAATTTCGATGGCCTTAGCACTGGGCTTGTATTTATGAGACTCATCTTTAGTGATATTGATCCAATGTTCATAAGTCTTGAGCGCCTCCTCCTCAATATTAACATAAAAATTAAAGCCACCAAAAGAGTTAAAGTAAGACATTTCAAATTGGGCAATTCAAAAACGTGACACCCCTATTTTTGGACTTTTTTTGTTTAATTTTTCTGATTTTTTTTAATTTTTTTTAAATTCGGGATTAACCAACCTAACCTAAAGTATACCTAATTCCCCGACAACGGCGCCATTTTGATCGAGGTGTAAACTGAGCGTCCGTGTAATACGCTAGTCATTGTTATCGACTTTCAACCTCAATAAAAAAAACCTAAACTTGTAACTACACTCTTAAGGAGTATAGTGGTGAGTCTGGGTATCGAATCCACAGGGAATTAGGATGTGGGAACGTGACGACAAAGGTAAGGTAGTTTAATCCTAAAGTTGATGTTAAAATAAAATAAAATAAAAAGATTATTGATTTTTAGGGATTTTATCTATGAATTAACTAGATTAAATTAAATTAACCTACGCATGCAAAATTAACTAACTAAGAAGGAATTAATATGAATGAAGAAATGGGTTAAGAATACACCCCCCAAATCCTAGTGTGTATGCCAGTACAAAATTAGTCATAAATTAGATAATTAATCAGACCCAGTCTTTAGTACTCCAAAGTAGTACATATATGAGGTTCAAGCCCGCATCATACATAATAAAAGAATGAGTAAAGCACTGTTGCAATAGTTCACGCACGTTGCATCCTTAAGCACCCCAGTTACCTAGGGCAAACGAGGTCAAAAGTTCTATAATGGTTGTGAAATAATACAACACGATCTAATCACTTATTTAATTTAGAGGACAAATTTTATATCTATGCATACCACATCGGGTTGGGTTCATGCATCCCCACCCTTAAAAACTTAGCTTAACATGATTAAAATAAAAAAAACTTAAAAGTGAAAGTGAAGGAATTTATAACTAAATCTAGAAAATTGAGAACATAACTTGAATTGGGATTGGAAAATTAGAAAGCAACAATTAATTAAACTAACTATGAAAGCAGTAGAAATAATAAATTAAAATTACTTGCAATGGATAAATGATGAATCTTGAATAGAACCTTGAATCTTGAATAGTAGCCAAACTTCAAAACTAGGGTTCTTGGTTACAAGAATCCTCTAAAAATTAACTACTAGCCTCCTACAACTTGATAAAAATAACTCCCCCCAAACCCTAATAGGGTTTGCCCTTTTATAATACCTAAATTTGACTCTTACCTTGCCTCCCCACGTTTTACAACTAATAAAAATGAATTAAACAAGAAATTTCAAGAGTTTTGACTCTTCAGTTCTGAAAATGACTCTTCATTTCTGAAAATGACTATTCATTATCTCGCAACTTCAAAACCTCGTAACTTCTTCACCGTAGCTCGGATTGAGGTGACGTGTTTTCCAGTGTTCTTGTAATTGGAATATCTTCAACTTTACAGTTGGACCCACCTCCGGACTAAGGCTGCAAAATTACAAAAATGCCCTTGAACTTCACATTTCTTGCTTTCTTTCACTGTTTTGAGTTCTCCTTCGCACTAACTTGCATGAAATACCTATAAAGCACATGAGAAATACACAAAACATGAAATACTTGCAAAAAGAAGTTAGCAGTATAAATACGTGACAAATCCAAGCTATTTACACTGCACGGGATCATAAAAATACCGAAATTAAGGGGATAAATGTGAAGAATATGTGCCTAATCAACCACCAATAGTCTCTACACAAATTCATGTACATCTTTGTACTACCAAGGTGAATGCTGAAACAAGAATGTTGTTCCTCTTCAAGAATTTTTCCCTTAGATCCTCGATACTCGGGACTACCAACCTCCCTCAGAATCTAACACCATTATCCTTATCGACTGTTAAGTCCTAGATTAGTTCTCCTACTAAAATTTGTTTTCGAAAGTGCATCAAATTATCATCACAAGATTGTGCATCAAATACCTTCTATTGTATGATCGATATTACCACCATCGTATAGATGTAGGCATGATTCTCTACCCATATAACCCTCAATTCATAACTCTGAATGTCTTACATCAAATTATGAAGGTATCATTTCATTGTAGCTAAAGATATTCCTTATTTATTACTCAATGTGTCAACTACAACATTACCTTTACCAGGGAGGTAATGGAAATCGGAGCCATAATCTTCCACTAGATCCATCCATCGTCTCTGCCTGAGATTTAGATCTTTTTGAGTGAAAATATGTTGGAGTTTTTTGTGAATCGAGTACACCTTGAATCATTCCTCATATTGGTAATATCTATAAATATTAAGGGCAAAGACAACTACTCCAAGCTTTAGGTTATGCGTTGGGTAGTTTTTCTCGTGAGCCTTTAACTGCCTTGACGTATAAGCTATCTTTCATTGAATATATACCACTCCTAAAACTACCCCTGGTGCATCACAATACACGTTATAACCCTTTCCTCGCTCTGGGAGGATAAGTTGATGTGTTGAAGTCAGTCTCATCTTCAAATCTGAGAAGGTCGCCTCACATTTATCTGTCCACTTAATGTAAACATATTTATGTGTCTTCCTGATAAGATGTGAAGCAATATATGAGAACCCCTAGATGAAATTCTGATAATTCCCAATCAGTCCCAAGAAATTCCTCACCTTTGTCATTATCTTCGGCGGTTTCCAGTTCACCACTACTTTAACCTCTGATGTATTTACTAAAATCTCTTACCTTGTGATGACATGGACAAGATACCTAACCTCGTCCATACAGAATTCACACCTATTGAATTTATAATACATTCATGAATCACTTGTAAGGTCACGCGAAGGTTCTCCTCAGGATCCACTCTCGAAGATGAGTAGATTAGGATATCATTAACAAATACCATAACAAACCTATCCAGGTATGGGTAGTAAATCTGATTCGTCAGGTCCATAAATGAGGTAGGAGCATTCGTTAAACCGAATATCATCACTAAGATTTCATAATTCCCGTATACCCTCCTAAATTCTGTTTTCTGAATATCCTCAGTCTGGATCCTCAACTGATGAGAGCTAGACCGCAAGTCAATCTTTGAGAATACACTTGCCTCATAATTTATTGAAGAGGTCATCAATTCGCAGTATGGGATAGTTATTTTTTATCATAAAACAATTTAACTTTTTATAGTCAGTAAAAAGCCTAAGGGTATTGTCTTTGTTCTTGGTAATAAAAACCACAGCACACCACAGTGACATACTTGGCCTGATAGGACCCTTTGATAAGAAATCCTCTTAATGCATAATTTTTTTATTCATCTCGGATGGAGCTAAATGGTGTGGATGAATGGAAATAGGTAATATATTCGCATGGAATTAAATTGCAAAGTCTCTTTCCCTCTATGGTGGTAACCTTAGAAGCTCCTTCGAAAAAATGTCCCGGAACTCCCATATAATCTAAGGATCATAGATTATACTGTGGGGACCATCCTTCCACAAGGTTTGAAATACACCCAAGGTAACTTCATTGTTCTTTAGTGTTAGTGTATTTACAAGGAGGGTCCATGAATTTCTCACTGTTAAATATATAGTTGGACCCATCTGGCCATAACTCCAAAACACTATATCGATGACATTCTGATAATACATAATATCTCCCTAAGATTAGTCTCAACTCAGTTTCCATAATTGTATAGCTATGGTGGGATAATGCATCAACATAGTTGGTATAAAGAAAGTAAAAGAGATGAGATACAATAAAAAGACACAAGTTATAAGTGGTTCAGCCTTAGCCCACATCCATCGTGCAATATCAGAAGTGCATCCACTATAAATGAAGGTTAAAAGCCATTATAGTAGTACAAGATCTCCCATTCTCTCTCTATAATGCATTACAAAAGTAGGTTAATTGACAAACGATCCCTTGAGAGGATGAAGATGAATGCCTTTTATAGTGTTGGGGGTGCCCAGTATCACTCCTAGCATACAACCTGTGTGCATGAGGTAGAATATCCAATGAGAGAGTGACAACTGTGCACTGCATGTGTAATCCATGATAAGAAAATATTCCCCTCACATGAGGGCTAATACACTTCAACAGTCTTAGTCACATGTTCTAACATTACCCTTGTCATATGTTCCATGCAAGTTATCTATGTTGGAGTTATAAGGTCTCATCCGGTCGAGACTGATGACATATCTTTTAAAAAGGATGAGGCCAAGGATAAATATTTAGTTTATGGTAAATATGATTGATTATAGGGGTCATGTCTTGGCAGAGGTACCTAAGGTCGATACCCGACAGTCTTTTATAACTCGAGTCTAGTAGTGAGCTCTATAACGAGTGGTAACATTTATTATGGAAAACATCTCGAAGGTCGAGACTGTAACGCATGCATTCCAAGCGTGTATTACATGAAACAAGCTGAGCATGGGGTGACTTATGAGGGGGCATGTCATCAAGTGAGTCTCGTCTAGATGAGATCAAACATATGCATATCCATCACCCATAGATCTTAGTCTTCAATTCCATTGGGAGGCTGTGGTATAAACTCATTTATCCCTAAGAAGTTAGATGTCTCCTTAGTATCAAAGCGTTTATAGTGGATTTGAGTAGGAGAACATGCTATAGAGACGTCGTTTCAGTGCCTGATGAGGACACCTGTCAGTTAGTGAGTGGTATGGTGTGTAAACTAAGTGGATGCACTAGCACGTATGACCTTGAAATTACACCATGATGATTGCATTTGGGCTTTACACGGTTTTAAGTTACTTTAAAAGCCATCTCTTCTTTTTTTCTCCTTCTTTCTTTTTATTTTCTCCATTTCTGTGCAGACAAAAACCAGAGCTCTATCTTTCTCTCTCTCTCTCTCTCTAGTCTCCCTTTTTCGGTGTCTTTTCTCTTCCATTCTTTGAATTTTCGGCGTTATTTTGTCTTCACGTACCCCTTCTTAGTTCCTCTATTTATTTTACTAAGCTTTGATTTGATTTCTGTTTGTTTTCATAATTTTGGCCTGTATATAACTTTTCTGCCATTCTTTATGGCGACGTTAGGCTGAAATTAGGGCGTTTTTAGTTTGGAATTATGGTGTTTTTAGGGGAGGCTTAGGTTTATTGGCTGTTAAGTGGTTTACATTTGGTGGAATTATCCATTTTTAGGTTTGGGTTAGGTTTTTCGGTGATCTTTCGATTGGAGGTCGCCGGTGTGATTCTTTGTGTTCTTGCCTGGTTTTTGTAAAAACCCTTCAACTTCTTTCATTTGATCTATTAGACAACTATAGTAAACTTCTGTTTCAGTTTTTGATGAATCTCAAGTTATATGAACTAGGATAAGAGTTATCACATCTCAGAGAGCGTATAATACGAGAGATTTTCATGACCGAGGCTGAGGCTAGCAAAAGTCTGAAGACTTTCATTGACTCCTATTACTTTGACTGTTATTCATCCTCCTATACTCTTAACATACCCAACTTTGGTCAAGCCTAGAGTTGTCATTTCCTTGAGTGATTCCATGTTTGTTGCATCGTCCAAAGGCTTTTTGTCCATGCCTTTTTCCTCAGGATATAGCCTTAATCATATTCCAACCCTTGCACTTAATGACACAAATCTAGGGCTTAATCTTTTGAGGAATCTATCAGGGTTCCTCTTGATCATCTAGACAAGGTGCGACTGTCAAGTCTAGTAATCATGGTAATTCCACACCTTCGTCTCATCAACAAAGCAACCCTGAACCTAAAGTTCTTGATATCTTTAATAATGAGTCAGAGGTTGAGGTGTCCTACCATGTGCCAATAATGGCTGTACCTATTTTGGCTATGATAGAGGACGAGTTTGTGAGATAATATCCATGTGGTTAAGATCCTATTATTGAATAAGTGGACAAAGATGAAGAAGAAGAGGAATTGGACACAAGTTATGCCTTATCCTTACTAAGCGATGTACGGGAGACTGATTTGATTCTTTAGAGACATTTGCATGGTGTGAAATCACCCATTAAGATAAGGGCTCCTTCTGAGGACGAGAGGGCCTTTCGCAGTAAGTTTGATGGGGAAGTGGTCGTCTATGAGGAGATAATTAGAATCGGCTTCCATCTTTCAATACATTTGTCTATTAAGGACATTCTTGCTTCCATTGGCCTCTCTCCTATTTAACTGACCCCTAATGCCTTGAAGATGTTACTTAAAGCTATTCAACTTGGAAATATTGGATACGGGACCGGCCTTCTATTAATTTTTTTTGAGTTTGTTATACTATTTTCACAACTAAAGTCGCGCCTTGTTATTCACTTTGTATCTCGGTGTTTACACAAGAAACATGTGAATATTAACCAAACTTCCAACCATGACTAGAAGTCTCGATACTTCTTTGTGTTCGGGGACTGGGAATTTGACAACAACTTCCCTCCTAGTGCTGCTGAGCCGAGGGTCCTCCAGAAGTGGGACTGAATGTCCATGTTGGCTAAAATTAATCCTAGCCTCAGCATTGATGCCAGGAAGAATATTGACTTATTGCGCACCTCTGGCAAGGAAGGGGGTCATGTCGTCTTTAAGGATCTGGTGGATCTTGAGTTGCTTGCAAGCACAACACTGGGGCCCTTACTGAATTGCATAAGTTTTTGAAAAACTTTAACTTCATTATCGTCTTTTTCAATTAAGTCGATACTAATTTGTTTGTTCTATTTGCAGATCGTCCAGAAGGAACATTTGTCTAGGTTTAGGAGATGGGTTCCCCTATCTAGAAAACATCCTTGCCCGTCTATCGGGTAAAACAACTGCACTAACACAACCTTGATAGAAAACCATTATTGCTGGACCCCGAGCTGCTGAGGGGTTGAATAAAAGGAAGGAGGTTCTAGAGGGTATTTCCACTAACCTTCTTCCTTAGTAGAAGAAGAAAAATAATGCCCCTCGGTGGCCGACCCTTAATCCGGTCATCCCTATTAAGGATGCCACAATGATGATAGCATGCCTTGCCTAACTGGGTATAAATGTTGATTGTTTGCTCGACAGCCAGTTGAGGGACTAAGAGGCCATTACTATGATTTTCCCTGAGTGTTACATTCGTTATTTTGATGTCTAGGACCCCTCTCAGGTCTTTAATTTTGCATTGGATAGGGACACCCGTGTAATTTTTTTTCTTATTTCTATTGTACTTTTTTTTTTCTTCAAGCGTTGTGTCATTCATGATAACTTATCTTCTTATCTTGTAGTTAATCATGGGCCCTCAAAACATCTAGTTATAGGCAAGTAAGGCGATAAGAAAGTTAAGGTGGTTAAAAATCTATGTTTGAGAATAAGAATTTGAAGGAGCAGTTGACCATGATAATGGCTAATTTTGATGCAAAAGCTATTAAGTAGAGGGAAAGTCACAAGTAGTGAATGAAAACCATGAAGTTAGACCTCCAGGTAAAAATTGACGAGCTATCGGTGAAATTAAAGAAACAGGTCGAGGACGAGGCTGAGAAGATAAAGAAAGCGATAGAGAAGGCTCTTTCAGACTTTAAGAAGTCTAAAGAGTTTTCTAAATATGCAATCCAATATATGGAGAAAGGCGCTAAGACTACTTGCCGCCGAGTATCCAACATGCCCCCTGACCTGTCAACATCTGACCCTCAGTTGGCCTAGGTCCTTACTTCATTCAGCTTGGCTGATCCATAAAGCATTGAGGCTCTGAACCAGGTCCAATCAGAGGATAATATTCCTCCGTTAATTTTTGATACTATAACTACTATCCCTAAGGTTGCAAAGAGAGCAGGTGACTAGGATGACAACACTGCTAACCAACTGAGACCCTTATTGTGCTGAAAGAGATTGAGCAGACTCTATCGAGCACTGAAATTCATTTATTTCTATGTTAAGCGACTGCTTGTGGTCTTTTTGACCTTTTCCATGTATCTACAATATTAAAAAACTCTCATTCCCAAATATCATTATCTAAAATAAGTTTTGATTCCTGCTATACTTGAATAATTTTAATATCTTCTTCTCTGAATGATACGTTGATTTTTTGATACTAACTCTTGTCTCCGAGTTAAAATTTATCACCAATTACTGATGTTTAAGCAGGTTGTTGAAGTTGTTCGTTGGGGCTGTTTATCACCATTTAATAGAATGATGTACACATAACCCTTTTTAAGTAATGACATTTTAAAATGTCCACTCTCATATCTCCGAGAGAGAGGATAGTTAATTTGTTCCATTATTTACCACTTGAAGTGATGTTAGAGAAATTGTCCCTCCTCTCGGCATTATTGGAAGGATGTGTTGGAGCCGAGACTCCTGAATCTTTCTGGTATCTTCGAGAGAGATCTATTAATTAATCCATCATAATAAATGATGTTTCACATAACCATACTTAAATGATATTTACCTTCACCACTTGAAGTGATGTTCAAGAAGTTGTCCCTCATCTCGGCATTATTGGAAGGATATAATGGAGCCGAGACTCCTCAATCATTGTCATATTGCCGAGAGAGGGTTATTAATTAATCCACCATAATAAATGATGTTGGACATAACCATACTTAAAAATGATTTTTACGCTCACCACTTGAAGTTATGTTTATGGATTTGTCCCTCCTCTCGGCATTATTGGAAGGATATGTTGGAGCCGAGGCTCCCAAATCTTTCTCATATCATCGAGAGAGTGTTATTTAATTAATCCACCATGATAAATGATATTGCACATAAACATGCTTAAATGGTTTTTACCCTCACCACTTGAAGTGATGTTAGAGGAGTTGTCCCTCCTCTAGGCGTTATCAAAAGGATGTGTTGGAGCTGAGACTCCTCAATCTTTCTCATATCATCGATAGAGAGTTATTAATTGATCCACTATAATAAATGATACTTTGTACTTAGGTGTCTTGCTAAACAAACAAAACAACACTTGCTATTTTTCTCAATATAATATTTGATTCGCATACGATTGAATATAACCTTGTAATATAACATATTGAACATTGAGCATAATTCCTTGAATAAAATTAAAGACGATACATTGAATATAAAAATAGACGACATTGAAGGACTACTGGTAATATCTTTTTAGGCTATCCTCCTTCCAGGGGTTGGAGAATGGTTCGCCTTCAAAATTTTTGAAGCCGAAACGTGCCTGGCACAACTTCTTTGATTACCCTATAAGGTACATGCCAATTAGGGCGTTGTTTATTGGACTTCTGCCAGACCTTTTTCAGGATGAGATCTCCCACGACTATGGGTTGAGACTTCACCCTTTTATTATATAATTTGGCTGCTCTGTGTTGATACGTGGATTGCCTAACTATAACATCTTCTTGGATTTCTTCAATTAAATCTAGATATAATATTCTCTCTTCAAAATTGGCCTCCGAATCATAGGTTTGGACTCTGTCACTTGGGAGTCTGAGTTCTGTTGGAATTACTGCCTCATATTCATAGGCAAGCATGAATGTTATCTCCCCTGTCGGAGTTCTTTCAGTAGTTCTATAGTCCCATAAGACTCCACACAATTCATCAACCTATTTCCTCTTTGAATTTTCAAGATTTTTCTTTATTCCGTCCAAAATGGTTATGTTTGTGACTTCTCTTTATCCATTGGCTTGAGGTTGGCTGGGCGAGGAGTAAAATTACTTAATGCTAACCCTTGTATAGTATGCCTCTGGCACTTGTTCTTAAACTATTTTCCATTGTCTAATATCATGGTGTGAGGTAGTCTGTACCGATAGATGATTTTTTCCATATAAATACGTCTTTACTTCAGTGATGGTTATCATTGCCACCACTTCCATCCATTTAAAAAATAATCAATTGCGACAATAAGATACCTATAATTTCCTTTTACCCTAGGAAAAGGGCCGACTAAGTCAATCCCCCAAATTATGAACGATCACGGTGCTATTATAGATGAGAGTGGTTTATGAGGCTGATGAGGAATGCTTGTAAAGAGTTGGCACTTGTCATATTTTTTTCACATATTCTTCTAAATCTTTGGCAAGGGATGGCCAAAAATAACTCTTAGTGATGGTCCTCTTGGTCAAAGATCGTCCACCCAAATGGATCATGCATGATCCCTCATGGAATTCTCGGAGAACATGTTCTGTCTCTGTGGGGTGTAAACACATAAGTAGTAAGAGAAATAAGCCTCTTTTAGAAAGAACGTCTCCTATGATGGTGAACTTAGCCACATGATATCTAATCTTCTTTCTCTCAGATTTTGATTCCAGTAGCTTCCCGTCTCTGATGTACTCGACTATAGGACCCATCCAAGACTACCCCAGATTCAAATTAAGGTAGAGATTCATGTTGATCTCCTCAGCTTCGATGCTCGTCTTTAATTAAATTTCAACAGACATGAACTACCTAATCTTTGTTCGAGTTACCGATGCGAGTCTTGCCAATGCATCATCTCTGCCATTTTCTAGCCTTGGGATCCTTTTCACCTTAACTTCATCAAATCTCATCAACATTTTCCTTACTCTAGCTATATTTTTCCATTTTTTTTTAATCTTTTTCCTTGTATATTCCCACTACATGGTTGACGTGTGCTATTATTTGGCCAACGTTAAGCGCTTTAGCTAGAGAGAGACCCGCCAGTAGGGCCTCGTACTCTGATTCATTATTTGAAGCATTAAAATTGAACCGTAAAAAATAATCTATATCGATACTATCCGAGGCCAATAGTATCAGACTTGCCCCACTGTCACTTTTATAAGATGATCCATTAATAAATAGACTCCAAATGGGTCCCCCTTTAGTGAAAGAACCCTCATCCAATTATCCTTTCTTGATTTAGAAATCTTTTTCAACCATCTGCATAGCATCGGCCCGTACTTCTTCATCCATGAACCATCGATGGCACCTCAACCTATTTCTTGACTTTGAGATCATTTCCTGAGGCCCAGGTAAATTCTGTGACAAAATCTGCTACGCTTGTCCTTTAATCACGCTTATCGATTGGTAGATGATGTCAAACTCACCTAACTCCACTAACCAAGCCATTAACCTACTTGATTTTGTGGGTTTATGAATGACTTGTCTTAGTGAAGTGTATTTTAGTACCCCCATTGTGTGTGCTTGTAAACATGTCTTCATCTATCTGGAGGCATGTATTAAGGAGTACGCTAGATTCTCCATCTTTAGGTAGTTTTGTTCTACCTCTTGTAGAGCCTTACAATTAAAGTAAATAGGATTTTGAACTCCATCATCGTCTCTTACAATAGCGGAATTAATAACCGACTCCGAGACAGCCAGATATAAGAATAATTTTTCTCCTCGCACAGCCCGAGAGAATAGCATTGGGGAGCCGAGATAAGTATTTAATTCTCGAAATTTCATTTCACATTATTCGACCCAAGCAAAAGCCTTTCTTAAGATTTTGAACAATAAAAAACACTAGTTTCCCTAGAGACAAAAATGATTAAGGGAAGCCAATTGTCCAGTTAACCTCTGGACGCCCTTGATTGTTCTCGATGTTTGCATGTTAACCAATGCTTTGATCTTAGAAGGGTTTTCTTCAATCCCTCATTTATTAACAATAATGCCAAGAAACTTCCCCGTGCTAAATCTGAACTCACATTTCGTTGGATTCAACTTCATTTTGTATCTATCCATTTTACCAAAAATTCGCTCTAGGTTGGCCACACGTGTCTTGAATTTCAGGCTTTTCATCAACATATTGTCCACATACACCTCCATCATCTTTCCAATCTGATCTTGGAAATTTTTTTTGACCAACCTTTAATAGGTTGCCCCTTTATTCTTTAGGCAAAAAGGCATTACATTGTAGCAGTAGGTTCCTTTATGAATAATAAAAAAAGTCTTTTCAGCATCCTCACTGTGCATAGAAATTTGATTATACACGGAGTAACATCCATGAAGCTCATGAGCTCATGTCCAATAGTTTCATCCACCGTTTAGTCAATCCGAAGTAATGTAAATCTATCCTTCTGTAGGCCTTATTGAGGTCTATGATGTAAACAAACATCCTTCATTTTTGTTCTTCTTAGGCACAGTAATGACATTCTAAAGACAATCTAGGTATTAGACTTGTCTAATGAAGTCTATTGTCTGTAACTTTTTTACCTCATCTTGAATCACATCGTACCGATGGTAGATAATTTCAGGGTTAATCCCTAGCATATCCCCATTAATCCATGTGAATATACTTCGCCTTTCTCTTAGTAGCTTTATAAATTCCTTCTTCACTTCCTTTTTAGGTACGAACAGATTTGGATTTTTTTTTCTCTTCCTCGTTAAAGACATTGGATTCTACCTTCTCAGTGGGCTATCCTTTTTTTAACTTTCTCTCATCCCTCTAATCAAGGGTATCAATGTTATACTAAGTTATCTTCCTTTTATGGGCCTCTTTCTCTCCAGTCGAAGCGAAGTAGCATTCCCGAGCCTCCACTTCTCCACCTTGTACTTCCTCTACTTTATAAGGAGTCAGGAATTTCATCATTTGGTGTATAATGGAAGGCATGAATTTTGAAGAGTGCGCTGCATTCAAATAAAGAAATTATTTAATTAAATCTAAATTTTTCAATTAAATCCTAAAACATGCATCTAGGTGTGATTGAAATTAATATGATCATGCAAGAACAGTCAATCACAAACGAAAGCGCATAAATGAGGAAAAATCCCCCAAAGGGGCAAAACCTTTTTATTTTCACTATAATTTTTAAAAATAGTTACACAGATTACAATGAAAATAAGAGCGACATACGAAATACTCTCAGGCTTCGGTTTCGATGTCTCGGCTGAAATCTCCCGCAGGAACTCCAGGTGGGCAGTAATGAAGAAGAGAATGGCTTCTCCACAAATTACTCCAGATGAGTAAAAACGATTCTCATGAAGGTTTAACAATTCACATTTATAGATGGGAGTGTTTATGTGAAAAAACAAGGCATAAGACCTTAAAAGTTGAAGTCTATTTCTAGTCAGTTTTTTCGTAGAAATCGTGTTTTGAAAAGAATTGGGAAATTGTGTAGAAGGCACACTGGTATTTATACGAAAATTGAGGTGGCGACATCGCTCGAACGAGATAGGAATCTTGCTCGAATGAAGGACACATGTCGTTCGAATGACTTCGTGCGAGATGCTGATCTCGTTCGAATGATAGTGCTAACTCGATTGAACGAGCTCGTCGATCGAGGCACTCCGCTTTTACACTTAGAAAAAATTCTATTTTTGATAAAAAATATTTCAGACTTCAAAAATTATTTTCTAAAAATTTTCCCAAATATTTATGCAAATATAAAAAACTCCAATAAATCATTTTACCAATAATGCATAGTGGAGTAGTGGGAAATATTTGAACAACACGTCGCATGTAGCATTATGTACGCGTGAAGATGATGGATGCATGGATTCGTATCTAGGCCATCGTGAATGACCGTGATGACGTGCCGAATGTAGCGGTATCATACATAAAAACTATGATAAAGGACCAACAGAAAATTCCTAGATTCTTACCCCGGACATTTATAAAATTATGTCCTTACAAATCTCCCCTATGTCTATGCCGGTACATACATAAAAAATTAGAATTATGCAATCTCACTAAAATAAAAGACATATAAGATAATATCCCCATTAAACCCTCAAACTGAGAATACTACATGACATGTCTTCAATCAAACTTTAGTATCTTCAAATCTTCAGCTCTTCAGAAACTCCCAAAGCTTTTCTCATCAGGGTGTGCAATCCAATAAATCAACTTTGTACCTACACACATGAGATAAAGCAGATACCCGTGACAAGTAACAGTTTGAAATATAATGATATGATAAAATCAAAGATCAATTAAGTTTAAGCAAATCATTGATAAATCAACCAAACAAATCTCCCCCCATAATTCATTCTGCCCCTTTTTATGATGTCCCCAAATAGACAGGTATGGGAAGCATAAATATAGAAAATGTCAGATGGTAATAAAATTTCTATTTTTGAATTTTTCAAAAATTTTCATACAAAATATACAACAAAGAATCACACCATGAACAAACACAAAAACAACCAAGTCGATGATAGCGTAGATGTAGGGGTGTGAACAAATTCGATAGGAAAATCAATGCATACAAACATGACATATGTGCACGATGAATATCGGATACTCCTAACGAATAAACTCAACATCTTCCTTAGGTGTAAAAAGATGGAAATATGAGACATTGACTCAATCAAATCAACAAATCAAAGCTCAAAATGATTTCCATAACAATAACGTCCAAAATGATTTAATGATTTTTCAGGACTTTTAAGGAAGTGAAATCCCGTTTAAATTCTTCAACCAAACTCCCTCGGATATATATTTTGAATAGAGGTGATCTAAATTCTCAAACTTTGGAGAATTGATGGTGAAACCTAGTGTCCCATATTTGGCATGAAATTCTTTTTATCGCCTTTAAATTTTTTCGGGATTTTTTTTACCTCTTTGGACCCCGGATAATAAAATTCCTCAAATTTTTAGGTCGGATTTAACGGTGGCTTAATCGCAAAGGATTGATAATGACCTTTCGTAGCCCTTCACCATTTAAAAAAACTACAATCTCACCAAATGATTTTTTTACATGCATTCCAATCTTGTCAAGTTTTATCGCATATGGTTCGTTGTATAGACATAATTGATATGGAAACACTCAAGCCAATATGTGACAGACAAGTACAATAATCAAATAAAGCCGTGCATGTGTGCAATAAAGGAGATAATGAGCAAAACATGTAGAAAGATATCACTAATCACATCTCAAAGACTCCAAACAATGTAAAGCATATGGATGTAATGACGTAGCGTCTCAAATCACTATCAAACAGTCGCGTGGATAAATGAAATGAAATGTGTGACTCTGCTATCTTAAATGCTCATCCAGGAAATGTGCAAATAAAATACAAAAATCTTTTTGAGTTTTTCTAATATTTTTATAAAAAGAAAATATTTTTGGATTTTTCAAAAAAAAATATAAAAAAAGCAAAAAAATAATAATAATACAAATGATACAAACTAGCAATAGGAATCATATGATATGAACATGACAATGCATCCTATCCTAGACACGGACCAACCCCTCAGTCAACTGTGCAAATCCCTAAAGACTTCCTAAGACTCTCAAATCTAAGGGCATATAAAGGTTTCATGAAAATATCGACCAACTGACGGTCGGTGGGTACAAAACTCATGGATACGACTTTCTCCTCAACTAATTGTCGTATAAAGTGCTCACATATCCTGATGTGCTTTGTGCGTGAATGCTGAAATGTATTACGGGATATGTGAATCGCACTCGTGTTATCATAGGAAATAGTCATGGTGTCATGTGAAATCCCATAATCCTCCAGCATCTGCTTCATCCACAAGAGTTGCGTGCAACAACTCCCGACGACGATATACTCAGCCTCCATAGTGGACAAAGAGATGGAGTTTTTCTTCTTGCTCAACCAGGAGACAAGAGAAGAACCAAAATAGAAACACCCACTAGAAGTGCTCCTACAACCATCTACATCCTTGACTTAATCAATATCCGAATAAGCAGACAAACGGTCATCGGTATCAAAGGAATACCAAATACTGTATGAGAGAGTCCCATTCACGTATTTGATAATATGTTTTAGAGCGAGTAAGTGTGACTCTTTCGGGGACGCCTGATATTACGCACAGACTCCAACACTAAAGGCTATGTCGGGATGACTAGCATTCAAGTAGAGAAGACTACCTATCATACTCCGATACAAGGTTTGCTCTACATCCTTGCCTGAAGTGTCCTTACTAAGATTGATAGAAGTACTCATAGGTGTAAGTGCATGCTTATAGGAGTCTAAACCAAATTTCTTCACTAGGTCTCTAGTATACTTGGACTGGGAGATGAAAATCCCATCCTCTAGCTGACGAACATGGAGACTAAGGAAGAAAGTAAGATCACCTACCATGCTCATCTCAAACTCACTTTTCATCTTCTTCTCAAAGTGGTGAACATACTGGGAGCACGTGGATCCAAAGACTATATCTTCCACATAGACCTGGGCAACCATAATAGCACATTCGTCTCTCTTGATGAACAACGTCATATCCATTCCCCCTCTCTTAAATCCACGGGCTAAGAGATAAAAAGTAAGCCTCTCGTACCAAGCACGGGATGCTTTCTTCAAACCATACAAGGCCTTACTTAGATAGTAGATGTGCTCTGGGTGCTCAGGGTCTTCAAACCCTTTTGGTTGTTCCTCGTAAACCTCCTCCTGTAGAATGCCATTTACAAAGGCACTCTTAACATCCATCTGATATAACTTGAAACCCAGATGACATGCGATGGCGAGTAGTAAGCGAACGGACTCAAGCCTCGCAATAGGAGAAAATGTCTCCCCAAAGTCTACACCCTCTATCTGTGTGTAGCCTTGAGTGACCAACCTAGCCTTATTTCTGATTATGGTACCATTTTCCTCCATTTTATTCTTGAAAATACACCTGGTACCTATCACATTAGTCTCACTAGGTCGGGGGACATGTTCCCAAAAATTATTCTTTTTAAACTGAAGCTACTTATCCTGCATGGCAGATATCCAGTGTTCATCCATGAGTGCTTCTTTATAATTCTTGGGCTCGACTGTGGACGTGTAGCAGAAATGACTAACAACATTCTCTACCTGAGCACGAGTCTTGACCCCTAAAGTGGGATCGCCAACAATGGCAGAGGGATCATGACTCTTGTGAACCCAAGCAGGTGTGTTCCCTAACACAAGAGTGGGGTCAACAGGGTGTGGGTGAGGGATAAGTAAATCGCTACCAGAAAAGTCCTCATCCTCACACTGAAGGCTTGGATCAATAAACGTCGAAGGTTCATCATCTTGTACGGTGATGTTTATTGACTCCAAAACTTTAGAGCTCTTCAGGTTAAAAACTCGGTACGCTCTACTATTTGATGAATATCCTAACAATATTCCCTCGTCTCTCCAGGAGTTAAACTTTCTTAATTGCTCTCTATCCCGTAGGATGTAGCATGTACTCTCAAAGACACGAAAATATGAAAGGTTGGGTTTCTTGCCAGTCCATAATTCATAAGGCATCTTAAGTGTTTGTGGATGCAGGTAAACCCTATTCATCTTGTGGCTTGCGGTAGACACTGCCTCTGCCCAAAATCTCCTAGCAACCTTATGACCTAGAAGCATAGATCTAGCCATTTCTCGAATCGTCCTATTCTTTCTCTCAATAATATCATTTTACTGAGGAGTCTTCATAGCAGAAAACTCATGTTTCATTCCTAGGCTATCATAGTAAAGATCTACCTTTGCTTCCTTAAATTCTGTGCCATTATCACTACGTATCCTATTAATATTGACTCCGTGTCTATTTTGCAGGACACGACACTTGGTCGTTAAAAACTCTACAGCATCGGATTTCTCTCTTAGAAAACCTACAATCGAATATCTAGAGAAATCATCCACCATCACAAGGATATACCTCTTACCACCTAGACTCTCAATATGAGTGGGACCCATAAGATCCATGTGAATTAACTCTAGTACACGGGAAGTGGTAATGGAATGCAAATTCCTATGGGGGTACGAATTTGCTTTCCCAACGGACAGGGTCCACAAATCATGGAAGTTGGCTTTCCAAGTGAAGGTATGCCACGTACTAGGTCCTTTTTAGCTAAGTGAGTCAAATCTTGAATGTTCACATGACCTAGACATTGGTGCCATAGATCCATAGGAGTGATTGTGGTGCTGTTGTAGACAGAGGATGTGGGCACAGTTCCATAGCAATTATCCTCTGTCCTCACCCCTTGTACTAAAAGTTTACTGGCTTGATTATAGACCTTACACGCATCCCGATCAAAATTTACGGCAAAGTCAGCGTCACACAGTTGACTAATGCTGAGAAGATTTTCTTTCAAACCTTTGACATACAAAACATTATCTAGCTTAGAAAATCCTGGTAACTCTACAGTACCTCATCTTATGATGCTAGACTTTCTCCCGTCTCCAAAGGTGACTCTACCTTCCTTATACTCCTCTAGGTAGGTAAAAAATGAGACATCACCTGTCATATGTCTGGAGCACCCACTATCAAAATACCACTGTGAGGTATTATGTGCTTTGAAAGCGACATGAACAACAAGGGACTTTTTATCTTTCTTAGGTACCGAAGAAGTGGTAACCTTTTATTTACCCTTGTTGTTGTTGGTTTTATCCGGGATGCGGGAAGCATTCACTAACGGCAAAGACATCCGTCGGAATTCCTCCATCAAATTCTGTGATGTAGCAGCTAAAAACTCAACACGCTCTCTCAGACTGGCAAAATCATCAGTACGATGTGGTGGAGCAGTAGTACGTCGTGTCTGACCCAAACTATGGCAAAACTCCTTGAGGTGGCCTTTTCTTTTGCAGTATGTACAAAAGAACATAGTCTTAGGCGGACCTGGGTTTGCTTTTCTTGGTCGAACTCTTTTTTGTGGTTTTTGACGATAGCCATATGGAGTCGTAGTAAACTCAAGAACTGGTCCAGGTGCAATTTGGGATGTGGAGGCACCATCATAACCTATTCCCTACCTATCACCAAAACCTAAAGCGGGGCCGAGGAGCATCTTTCCCATCTTTCCTGATCTGTCCTCGATTTGAACCTTGACTTCCCGTGCTCTCTCAAGATCATGAGTAAGCTAGGCAACAAGGGCTTCAAGTTTCTTTCGTGTCTCCAGGGAGGAATGGAGTTCACTCGTAAGACTAGCCACTTGTTTAGTCAAGTCCCCTTTTTCTTTCTCAAAACCACTCTCTCTCTCTCTCCAAACAGTCTCTCTCTCTCTCTCTAAACAAACTTTCTTTCTCAACACAGGCAGACTCTCTTTCTCTCAAGGTAGTGCAGGTGGAGGACTCTCTCTCTCTCTCTCGCGTCTTATAAATCTTCCTCTAATGCGGTGATCATAAGAACTAACATTTTGTTACGCTTTTTGGTTTTAAATGACTCATTATATAACTCAACGTAGGCGCATTGAAGATTACTCTCACTCTCACTTGCATCATCCTCCCCCTCAGTCACATCGCTCTCACTGTCGAGGTGTCCCTGTGAAGAAGCATCATCATCATCGTGAGGAGCACTAAAAGTTCTCACATGACTAGCCATGAATGCGGTGAAGTTACACTCATGCAGTGACTCGTCTCCAGAGTCCACCGACTCGACCTCACTATCGTCACTAAGGGTAGCATTAAGGACAACTTTTCCCTTTTCTTTGGCAAGTCTATTCAGTCTAGTAGCACAATCAAAATCTCTATGTCCCTTACCGTTGCACTCATAACATCTCTCACTGTCTTTCTTAGGAGGGTCTTTAAAATCTTTTTCATTTTTCTTTTCAAATTTATTTTTCTCAAAATTCTTTTTATCTTTGAAATTACCATTTTTCTTGAATTTGAGAATTTTCTTGAAATTTTAAGCAAACATGGCCAAATCATCTAAATCAAAGTCACACTTAGAATCTGACATTTCTATCTCCCTTTTTCTAGATGACTCTACCCTCTTTATTGCTGCCCCTTCACTCTTTCTATCTTGGGCATTAAGTGCAATTCCCTTATCTTTAGGCTTGGCAGATTTAGGAAACATATCAATTTCATACGTTTGTAAGTATCCTACAAGTTCCTCCAATTTAAACGTATTTAAATTACCCATAGAATTTAGCACAGTGACTTTAGGGATAAAACGCTTAGGCAGTGATCTAAGAATCTTTTTAACAACTCTAGCATTAGGATTGTGTTCACCAAGATTAAATCTAGTGTTTACAATATCAGACAACCTAGCATAAAATTCGTCAAAACATTCAATCTCAAGCATGGTGATGGTTTCAAATTGAGTTGTTAAATTTTGCAATTTATACTCCTTCACAGCATTAGTTCCTACATGGGTAAGTTGTAAAACATCCTATGCCTCTTTTGACGTGGTGCACGTCATTATGCTTCGAAACTCGTCAGGTGTGACGGATCCGAAATAGCACTTAAACCCTTTGAATTAAAAGGTGACCATTTAAATTCTTCTTCAGTCCAAGTAGTGACAGATTTTAAACTAGTCACGTTCTCAACAGTGATGGAGGGAGGTGTCCACCCTCTTTCAACCAAAATCCAAAAACGTTCATCAATGGCTTTTAAAGCATATTTCACGCGGTCTTTCCAGTAAGCATAGTTTGTCCCATAAAAAACTGTCATTTTATTATATAATTTCTCCATTGAACACGCTCTTTTTTCAAAAATCAATTTTTCAGAAAATTGATCTCTTAGAAAAATTTTGCAGAAAATTACACGGTATAATTGTGTAATTGGCTCTGATACCAATTTGAAGAGTGCGTGTGCGTTCAAATAAGGAAATTATTTAATCAAATCCCAAATTTTCAATTAAATCCTAAAACATGCATCTAGGTGTTATTGAAATTAATATGATCATGCAAGAACAATCAATCACAAACGAAAACACATAAATGAGGAAAAATCCCCCAAAGGGGCAAAACCTTTTTATTTTCACTATAATTTATAAAATCAATTACACGGATTACAATGAAAATAAGAGCGACATACGAAATACCCTCAGGCGTTGGTTTCGATGTCTTGGTTAAAATCTGTCGCACCAACTCCAGGTGGGCAGCAATGAAGAAGAGAATGACTTCTCCACAAATTACTCCAGATGAGTAAAAAAGATCCTCATGAAGGTTTAACAATTCACATATATACATGGGAGTGTTTACGTGAAAAACCAAGGCATAAAACCTTAAAAGTTGAAGTTTGTTTCTGGGAAGTTTTTTCGCAAAAATTGTGTTTTGAAAAGACTTGGGAAAACTTGTAGAAGGCACACTGGTATTTATACAAAAATCGAGGCGGCGACGTCGCTCGAACGAGATAGGCATCTCACTGGAACGAAGGACACGTGTCATTCGAACGACTTTGCACGAGATGCTGATCTCGCTCGAACGAGAGTGCTGACTCGTTTGAACGAGCTCGTCGACCGAGGCACTCTGCTTCTACACTTAGAAAAATTTATGTTTTTGATAAAAAATATTTCAGACTTCAAAAGTTATTTTCTAAATTTTTTTCCAAATGTTTATGCAAATATAAACAACTCCAATAAATCATTTTACCAATAATGCGTAGTGGAGTAGTGGGAAACAGTTGAGCAGCACGTTGCATGTAGCATGATGCATGTGTGAAGATGATGGATGCATGGATTCGGATCTAGGCCATCGTGGATGATCGTGATAACGTGCCGAATGTAGCGGTATCAGACATACAAACTCTGATCTAGGACAAATAGAAAATTCCTAGATTCTACATTGGACATTTATAAAATTATGTCCTTACAAATATAAATTCTTATAGTGCCACTCTCCCCAAAATGATGTTACAGTTTAGGAAGACACGCTCATCCATAAAAAAGAAGCTAACCTTTCGATTAAACATTTTGGCCATGTCCCCATGCACACGTTCATTTCATAGACTTCAAGAGGGGGGAACGTTTCTCCACTGAATTTGATCAGAGACTGGTAGTAAGGGACCAACACCTTCTTGCTCTACTTGAGAATTTTGAAATAATCCAAAAACATTGCGTCCACTGAGCTTCCACTGTCAACCAAGATATGAGCTATATTGTAGTCATGAACTTGTACTAATGATAAAAGGGGTCATTATTCGGGGTTAAAATTCCTTTGAAGTATAATCTTGAGAAACCTACCACCAGACTATCCATATCAACCTTCTTGAGTGTACCCAACTTTGCTTTAATCTCGATCGAGTTAACCTCGACTCTCTTAGGTGCACCTTTTTCCTCAACCACATGAACTTTCCAGTCGATCGGTTCAGTAACTTCACCTGCTAGACCTCTACAAATCATTTTAACGTTAAAGGAAATAATATGTAAATTACCTTTTGCTATCAATATTTTGGCTAAAAGGTCGGGATCGCCATATTCACTGTCATCAAAATCTTCTTCATTCTTATTTGATTGCACTTCTTTCTTTGGCTTGTTGTCCCTTCCTCTATTGAACATTTTCCCGCCCCCATCGTGGCTATCACTTTTATCTATATATTTTCCCAGTTTCCCTTGCTTTAATAATTATTCCAATATGGTCTTTGAGGGACAGGTATATATCTGTCATGTGGCTGCGATCCTGATGGAACTCGCACTACTTACTCTTGTCTCTCTTGAGGGGTGGAGACTTTAGCTTCTCAGGCCACCTGAGCTCCCCAGCATCTTTAATTTCATTCAAGCTTATCTCTGGGATTACAGTTAATGGAGTATACTTGGAAAATTTATCATCGTTTGGCCTCTTCTTCCCATCCTTATCTTTTCTTTAGCTGGACTTGTCATTTGCGGTCTTCTTCACGTTGCCTCTCTTAGCCGCCTTGGTTTTATTTGCATTCCTGATTCTCCCGACCGTGTCCATAAGTTCTATCATGGATTTTGGAGGATCCTCAGAGAGGTTCCACGGGAGTTTTCCTGGCTATAGCTCATTGACAAGGGTAAACATTACAATACTCTTGTCAAAATATTCCACTTATAATTTCTCCTTGTTGAAGCGGGAGATGTACTTCATCAGAGGTTCGTTCTTCCTTTGTTTAACATTCAAGAGGTGTGTCACATTTTTTGGTGGCTTCATGCCGAAACAAAAGTTATAATTAAGTTTTTTTACAAGCTTCTTAAAATTATCTATAGAGCCCCTCAACAGGCTGGTATACCACACATGTGTCGCACCTATGGGAATGCTTAAAAAGGCTTAGCACCTCATCTCATCAGGTGTTGAATAGATATTAACCGCCGACTTATACATCTCAATGTGGTGGACATGATTTGTGCTCCAATCATACATAGGTGTTACACTAGGCAATTTGAACTTGGCAGGAATGAGTTGATGATAATTCTCGACACAAATGGTGATCCTTCCATATACCCCCTGTGCCCAAGGTCTTGGCTTTTGATCAGACTATCGATTTGATCTTCAAGCCTCTGGATATAACTGTTCCATGATTTTTTTTCCTACACTACATTGTATTGAGCTCCTTTAACCATAATGGCCTCAAGGACTGCCACTTAGCCGGCAGTTCGCTGCCTGCTGTTGAATTCTTTGTGATCTTCCCTTTTTTGATCCTATCTCGACCTTTTATTATTATGATGACCTGTGGTGAGTGGGCCACCTGCACTATGAGAGCGAGGGTACTTGTCTCATCTAACTTCATACTTGGGGTGTAGATGATCAAAAGTGGATCCCCCACTGAGTTTATTAAAGGACGATCCTCTTTGACGACTCTGGGAGTGTGGTGGATGCTTTTCCTTAATAGGTTTATGTCGGTGTAGACCTAGGGTGGTAAGAGTTGTCTGAGACTTTATACCTCTCCCAGCAGTCTTCATCATCACAGTCCTGGTCTCCTGGACATCCTTGGGATTATTTCTCAAGGAATTGATGTCGTAAATCAATGACATCCCTTCGCTTATGGTGGTGTTATGCTTATTCTGCTAGTGATGGGGGTGATCCCCTTGCCGCCGCATCTTTCACATCTCTGAAGGCTAGAGTTATAACATTCACAGTAGGATCATTAGGAATTATACATATTACGCATTGGCTAAAGGCTAAGAACTGTTGCTGCATCTTCTGATAACTTTCTATAAGGGTTCTCAGTGCCACCACCACGCCAACCATATTGGACTATTATGGAAGTTGACTGGAGCTAGCCCTGGTATTACATGGCAGATCAATGGCCATTTTAATCTAGAATTATCCAATTAACAAACAGAAAAATAGAGGAAATAATAGAAAACTAGAAATGAGATGCATTAAGGAAAGCTTAACAAACACCCAACTCAATCTCTTTCAATGGTGATTCAACTCCAGTAGTTGTTTTGGATCACCACCAGAGGCAAGGAGAAGAGTGTTCAAGATAAAAAGAAGAAGAAACAAAGTCACTTCCCTAAGACAGTTCCAAAAATGATGATACATAATATCACCCTAAAATTATGCTCAACTCAGTTTCGTTGATTGTATAGCTATGGTGGGATAATGCATCAACATAGTAGGTATGTGGCAAGTAAAATAGATAAGAGACAATAAGAGGACACAAGTATTTAAGTGGTTTAGCCTTAGCCTACATCCACTGTGTGAAGTGAGAAGTGAATCCACTGTAAATGAAGGATGGAAGCCATTAGAACAATACAAACTCTCTCTCTCTCTCTCTCTCTCTCTCTCTCTCTCTCTCTCCACCTCTCCCTCTCCCTCTCCCTCTCCCTCTCCCTCTATAATTATAATATAACAGTAGGTTAATTGATGAATGATCCCTTAAAAGGATGAAAAAATGCTTTTCATAGTGTTGGGGGTGCACAGTATCACACTCTAGCATGAATCTTGTGTGCATGAGGTAGAACATCCAATGAGAGAGTGACAACTGTGCACTACATGTGTAATTCAGATGAACAAATATTCCCCTAAAGTGGGGGCTGATATATTGCAATGGTATTAGTCACGAGTTCCAAGGTTGTCACATATTCCATGCAAGTTATCCGTTTCAGAGTTATGAGGTCTCGATTGATCGAGACTGATGAGGCATCTCTTAATAATGACAAGGCTAAGGATGAAAGTTCAGTTTGTAGTAAATATGATTGACGATAGAGGTCTTAGCTTGGTAAAGGGCGTCTTAATTGAAATAAGACGAGCCTAAGGTGACTTGCGAGGGGGCATGTCATCGGGTGAGTCTCGTCCAAATGAGACCAAACTTATGTAAATCACATTATATTGTGACGTTGAAATAAGATACCCACTCCATTTGAAGGATTACCTCAAAACCTTTGATGTCCATGACAATTAAGTCATACTCAAGAGTGTACTTACCCGTAACGATAATGCAATTACGACAAACACAATTTAGGGAAATACGCCCGACAATCAAATGTCCCACAAAATAAGGGGGATAAAAGTAGTCAATCTTAAAACCCGAACTATAAGCTAAAGAAATGAATAAGAATGAATGTGAATCTCCATAATCAAACAATTCTTAGATCCATGTATGGTAAATTGAGATCATACCTCCCATAATTGTGGTGTCAGGTTGAGATGTTGATTATACTATGACATAGGCATGCCATGATTAAACTTATTGTTCTAATTACCTTACTAAATTGATTATCCTTATCCACCATACACCAGGCTAGGATGTGAACGTTTGTTATTTTACTTTCCCTGCTGGTATCCACTAGACTGCTGTGGATGTACTAAATCTTGAGTTCCTCATTGGATGGAAGATGGAACCCTAATTGTTAGGTTAAGAACTGTTGCATTTAGGGGGACATTCCCTCTTCCAGTTGTTAAGTGACCAATATATGAATTACCCTTTATCTAGTTGTCTTAACACCTCAACCTAACACTAAGAGGAACCATTCATAACTATCTCCTTAAACTTGGCAAAGAATCCCTTGGAACCACTATCCTTACGTTTCTTGTCTCTATAGTATATTGTTCAGAGTATATTACAATTATTCCCCTTAAACTATTACCAGATATTAGTTTACACCATAAACTAATTTTAAATCTATTTACCACTTGAAATACTAAAATATTTTTGTAAGGACACAAATTTCCAATTGAGTCTTTTGTAGTTTTGGCTCAATTTCGAACAAAAATATTTGAGTCCTAGGATAAAGTTCTTGTGTATCCTTCAAGCCTATGACATGTTAAAGTTGAAGACGTTGCGGTCTTGCTTCCCAAGAGAACATCATTTCTCAGTACTAGCTATCCTCTTCTTATCCCTGATGGAATTCTAATCTTCGTACTCCAATTCCATCCCGATAGCCTTATTCACCATCTCTCTGAACCCGTGAACATCTTGGTCAACAATAAGCCTCCGGATCAAATGGTTGAGACCATCTATGAAAAGGAGGGACTGAGGGTCTTCTCCCTCTCATCACTCCCCACATACTTGTAATAGTTCGACAGGATTTTAAACTTCACCTCATAATCACCAATGGTCCTTTTAACTTAGAATAAGTTATGCAACTCATCCCTCTTCCCTTCATGGTAAGATTTTACGAAGTATCGATCTGAAATCTTCCCAAAGGACTGTCCCATTCATACTGACTTTATGGGACATCCACTATTTTTGGGCCTGTTCCATAAATTGGAACATAGCCACATGAACTTGATGACCAGGTGATACTTTAAGAACTTAAAAAATATGAGTGATGTACTGAAATCACTCCTTAACCTCTTCTGGCCCTCCAGTTCCACTAAACGTTGGGGGTTGATTTTCCTAAATTCCTTTAGTATAGTGGCAACCCCGCTGCTCCCTATTATGCTACCATTGACTTAGTGTTGTTGAGAGAGAGAATCATCTAGTTGCCTGATTGCTTGAGTCATTTGACATAGCTCATTGGTGTTTCCACCAGTATGTCCTCCATTAGTAAGTGCTCCTCCTCTACGTGTAGACATTCTAAAGAGGGGATGATAGTTATAATATGAGAAAATATACAGAACTACTATGTAAAGGAAAAAAAAACATAAACATACTCTCCAACACACACGTAACCTATGCTCTGATACCATGTTGTCGTGCCCCGATTTATAGGGGTTAATGAGAAGATAATTTTATACTTTTCGTAAAATTCACTTGATTTAATTGATGAAATCATGACCACATTATAAAATTTATAATAACACTTAAAATAAAAGAGTTTTGCAAAATCCATAAAGTAAATAATAATTTAAGAAAGTCCATGTCATCTTGACTTATTATAAACCAAGTTTAAAACACTTCCATATAGTTCCAACCAAACAAAAGTTCCATTTAAGTTATACATTTAAAGAAAATTGTAAACATAGCTCTATTAGCGCGAAAATCGTTCCTTGCCTGTCGCAATTTCCTTACCTTTATCTTTACCTAAAGTACCTAGGGGGTTTGGCAAATGGTGGAGCATGAGAAATTCTAGCAAAGTGATACATACAGAGAATATCTATACATTTAAAGTATATTTTAGAAATTATGAAATAATCATTCATTTTATTTAGTGTTCTCATACAAAATGAAATGTGACATGCGATTGACATCTGGCCATGTAACCTGGGATGAGCCCACTCACACGTAACCTTTATTTTAATACCAATCATATCCCGTTAATTGAACCATTAACGTAGTTTCATATCTTTCAACTTAATTCATTAACTTGCCTTTACATTGATGAACGTCGTGCTCAAAACCATATTTTCACTTGATTAATTGGGGCACACATCCATGAATGTCATACGTCCTTTCACCGACTCCCACCATGCCGGAATATGCTACTGATCAGTGGTTTTGGATCTAAGCATTAAGCCGCATTCTAGCGCTTCGCCTCCTTAAATTTATCGATTACCTTTGAGTGACTTTTACTTGTTACGTCATTGTAACCTTTTTTTTCTTTCTTTCATTCATGTTCACTTTTAAGCCCTTTTCCTTTATTTACCCTTTAATGGCTAATAAAACCAAATATCCGGGATGAGACTAGTCCCAAAACTTAATTTTCAAGTTCCATACTTTATCAAAAATCTTTTTTTATTTTACCTTTAACTTGGTATTTCATCTTTGAAAACAAAATACCCATTTTTATGCTTTAGTGTGTTTTTCACTATTCTCGCACACTTATAAACTTGCATTTTATTCACTTTACTAAAATACTTCTTTTCATCTTTTCATTACAAAATATGAGTTTCAACCACATAAAATCTAACTATTTTAATTATAGTCCTTTAGTTTGGAAAATTTGCTCATAAGCCCAAATTTTACATAAAATGACACTTTTGTGCTAAAACATTACTTTTTTTATTTCAAGACTTATTTTTTCAATTTGTTAACTCTTATCATTTTATGTGTTCATATAATTCCATTTTAAATCAACTTTCCAAAACAACACTCATGTTTGTAAACATTACTATTAAATCCATTCTTATCATAAAGTGACACTTTTGGCCTAAAATCCGCACTTATAACATTTCAAGTCTTATTTTTACAAATTGATAGCCTTTCTTTTTATACATTCGTATCTTTATCATTTTATGTGTAAATATTACTATATTTACATTTTTAACCTCAATAATTTGCTATTTTCATTTTTAGTCCCTTAAACTTTGAACTTCTTAAACTTTCTTCTCATAAAGTAGCATCATTTTATATGACTAATGTGTTGATTTTTCAAAGTTTATTATTTCATATTACAAGGCTTTTACAAATGTATTTATAACATATTAAACACATTTTTCATAACTACGTATTATTTTGTTTATGAATAAAAGGATTTATGCCAAATAAACCCATATATGCATCTTACATTTCTTCATCAAGTCCACCTTATCATTTGGCATCAAATAACTAATTTAAACACGATTTTCATAAGGAATAACTTCCTTAAATATAATAAAAATTTAACTTTATTCAAACTTCAAATTTTCACTATTTTTATCACATATTTTTCAACGTATATTCACATATAGTTACAATAATCATAAATAGTCATGTAAATTATAGATATGTATACATATAACTAGCATGGTTGATTTTAAACTTGAAAATAGTGTAAAACCCCTAATTCGTGAAGATAATAACTTTGATAAAGATGTTGAAAAGAAAACCCAATAAGCTCCAAACTTTATGAATTTTTGTTTTTCTAGCAATCCTTTATCACACCCAAAATAACACCTCTACAACTCTTAAAAGTCCTTTATTATGGAAAGGTAACTGTATCGGATAGTATAAGTGAAATCTAGAGATAATAAGAAAGTTCTTTCTGAGCTAAAATGGTAGAGAGAAGTTGTATTTTTTAATTTGATAAAATGGACATTTTCATTATCCATAAATAGAAGGGAAAATGGGGAAGGTAGCCCTCTATAAGGCACCCTACATGCTCCCTATCCATTTCCCATAGCCCTTAGCAATATTAGGGTTTGCTAGACTACTACGTAAGATGGCTAGAAAGTGATCAAAACCCAATGGGAGACATCCAAAAACAACTACAAAAAGTTGAATATTTCATTTTGCTCGAATTGAAAATCGACAAAATAGGCATTAGATGAATGTTTTTGAGAAAATGTAAAATATGAAAGTTGTCCATAATTAAATTTTACATTTTAACGGAGATTTTTAGAATTTTCTAAGAATTTTCATTTTTTGACAAAAAACTCATTTGATTATAATAATAATAATAATAATAATAATAATAATAATTCAAATCAACTCAACAAAGCTTTTTCCTAATTATTTGGGGTGAGCTACATGGATCCTATTTTTCCACTCCTTTCTATCCAAGGCAATATCTTCTGTTAAACCACGTGATATGATGTCCTTTTTTTATAATACCACCAAGTCAATTTAGGCCTACCTCTACCCCTGTGTTACCATCAATACCAACTAAATCACTCTTCCATACGGGAGAATCTATTGGTCTATGCTTGATGTATCTAAACCATCTAAGTCGATTTTCTCTCAATTTATCTTCTATAGGAGATACTTTTACTGTTTCACAAATTTGTTCATTTCTTATTTTATCGTTTCGAGTTTTATCACAAATCCATCTTACCATTCACATTTCCGCCACACTAATTTTCTGCACATTTTTTTTCTTAGTTTTCCAACACTCTGTCTCATATAACATGGTGGGTCTAATGGTCATCTTATAAAATTTTTCTTTTAACTTCAAAGGTATACACCTATCACACAATATGCTGGTATCACTTCTCCACTTGACCCAACCTCCTCTAATCCTATGAGTAACATCATCACTAATATCTCTATATTTTTGGATAATCGAGTCTAAATAACGAAAATGATCATTTCTAGGTATCTCTCGACAATCCAATTTACCACATCTCCATTCTTCCTCCTATTACTATTAAAATTGCACTCCACATATTTTATTTTATTAGTGATTATTTTAAATCCTCTTGTTTCTACAGTTTCTCTCCATAATTCAAACCTAGTATTAATTCCCATCTTAGTCTCATCCAGTAAAACAATATCATCTGCAAACAGCATACACCATGGTACCTCATCTTATATTTATGCAATAAACTCATCTATAACAAGAGCAAAGATATGAGGACTTAATACTGAACCTTGGTATAGACCTACAATAATTAAAAATTTACTACTTTCTCCGGCTGGTGTTCTTACTGTAGTCAAGGTCCCATCAAACATATCCTTAATCACATCAATATATCTATGAGTCACTCATTTTTTATGTAAAAACCACCATATTAGATCTTTTCATATCCTATCATACACCTTCTCCAAATCTATAAAAATCATATGAAGATCCTTTTTTTCTCCCTATACCTTTCCATTAACCTCCTTAATAAATAGATTGCTTCCATTGTTGACCTCCCAGACATAAACCCCAATTGCTTTTTAGATACTATTGTTCCAAATCTCAATTGTATGACTCAGTAACTTACTACCATGATAATTTGAATAAATTTGTATGTCCCCTTTATTTAAAAAAAGACATTAAAACACTCTTTCTCTATTCATTGGGCATCCTATTAGTCATTATAAGTCTATTAAATAATTTTGCAAGCCAAGATACTCCTTCTTACCCTAAGCACTTCCAAACATCAATAAGGATACCATGTGGTCCTAAAGCCCACCCTGTTTTCATCTTTTTTACAGCAATCCTAACCTTTATTGTCCTAATTCTGTGAAAAAATATATTTTCTTGAGTCTCCCTAAGTTTCTCTATATCTAACCTACTCCCATTGTCTCCATTTAATAACCTCTCAAATTAGTTTTTCCATCTTTTCATAATCTCATCATCCTTGACTAGGACTCTCGAATCATCACTTTTAATACACTTAACGTTATTAAAATCTTTTGTTTTTCTGTCCCTAAGTTTAGCAATCTTATAAATACTTTTCCCCTTCTTGTGTTCCTAATTTTATATACAGATCATCATATGCTTTTCATTTAGCATCTTTTATCATTTTCAAACTTCCTTTTTAGCCCATTTATATTTCTCAAAATTTTCTTCATTTATATTTATATTCCATGTTTTAAAGCACTTCTTTTTTAGATTATGGCCCCTTGCTTTTTGATTTTCCAATAATTTCTTTTGATATTCTCCTAATTCATGTGGCCATCTTATTTCACATTATGTTAGTCTCTTATTCAGTATTGTATGTTGCTTCATTTAATACTTTATCTTCAAATAGTTCTAATTTCTCTCCTTTTAAGTTCTACCGTCTATTTCGAAGGTTAATCTTCTTTTTTTTCACTTGTCATTGATTTTTAATATTGATATCCAACACCATTATCCTATGTTTTGAGATTAAGCTCTCTCCCGGAATAACCTTATAATCTTTACACAATAATCGGTCTCCTTTTTTATTATTGAAAAAATCTATTTGTCACTTGTGCGTTCTACTTTTATAAGATATTAAGTGTTCAAGCCTCTTTTTAAAACATGTATTTTCTAGTAGAAAATCATAAGCCATCACAAAATCTAAGATAGACACTCCACCGTCGTTCCTATCTCCTAAACCATATCCTCCATGCACTATCTCATATCCTACATGATCTTCTCCTACATGACCGTTAAAATCTCCCCGATATAGATTTCCTCACCTACGGGCATTTTGTGAATTAGTTCATCCATTGTTCCCAAAATTGTACTTTATTGTGCTCATCTAATACTACTTGGAGTGCTTAAGTACTAATAATACTAATTATCTTTTCACCTAATACCAGTTTTATAAGTATAAGTTTATCACATTTCTTAATACTAGTTACGATATCATTCTTAAAGTTCTTATTTACGATTATTCTAACTCGGTTCTTATTTCTATGTTTTCTTGTATAATATAATTTAAACCCTGTATTTTTTATTTCTGTATCTTTCTCATCGACCCATTTAGTTTCATTTAATCAAGCTATGTTAACTTTTCTTCTTATCATGGTATCTACTAACTCCATCCCTTTCCCTGTCATAGTCCCCATGTTCCAATTTTCTAACCTAAGTCTAGTATCTTGGATTAGCTTCTTTACCCGCACACGTCCAGTTTATTACAGAAACCCATGCGTATTTCACGTCGCATCTGAGCACCGATGCGATGCCGCTGCCTATTTTTTGAGACACCTGATGGTAGGTGCACTACCCCTTTCCTATTTTTCAAGACACCCGATGGCGAGCAGAATGCATCGCTTAAGGGGAATGCCCTAGTATTAACATGTTTATTCATTGGGTTCATATTCGTAAGGATATGACAAAGTCTTATGGTGGTTGTCTCCTCCTTCATACGGGCTTGGGACTGACCGTGTCCAAAAAACTATAAGGAGTTAAGCGCGACATAGGTGGAGTTTACTTCTTCTATCCTTATGATATTATAACTTAATTATAAGTGTGATAATATAATTTATTTCATACAATCATCTTTTATTTAAAAAAACGTATAGCTCAATTTAACACTCATAACGCGGTACGCAATTTTTAATTTTTTTTCTTCTTAATTTTAATTTTTAGATTATTCTAATAAAATTAATCTTGTAATTTCTCATAATGCGAGTTTTCATTAATTTACAAAAATTTGGGTGTTACAGGTACTCCCTCAGCCAAGGAAAACCTTACTCCTCTATATGACCATTACTAACACTGTCATCAGAGCAATGTTGACACAATACATATAGAGTTACAAAAAAGAGTATGTCACCTATTACGTCAGCCAAAAGCTGGGATCCTATTAACTCAAGAACGTTGCCTTGGAAAAGGCATGTGTAGAAATTTCATGGATCACCTACAAACTCTGCCACTACATGATGTCATACAATATATGACTCTTTTCTCGAATAAACCCCTTAAAATACCTATTTGATAAACCAAATCTCTCTAGTTGAATGTCCAAATTGTTGCTATTACTATCTAAGTTCAAAATTATCTACGTCATATAGAAATCCACCAAAGGGAAAGCCATCTTAGAATTACTTGAAGGCTATCCATGAAAAAATTAGGAAAAAGACGCCATGAAATTTCCAAATGAATAGATAATAAACAAACGTAAGAGCTATACTTCCATGGGGCCACCAACCAAAGAGGCTTTGGTACTGTCTTGCTCCTTGTATCCCGAGATTCATTCTCGTGTACGACAATAATCAAACTCACTTATGAGTGTACCAATAACATAATCGAGTACAAGGATTGCATCATAGGTCTTAAAATCACATTGGAAACATGAATCACATAATTAAAATTTTATAAAGACTCGAGCTTAGTCATTAGTCAGATATTAGAAAAATTTAAGATCCGGGCTAATAAGATTCAACCTTACTACTCCTACTTGGAAGAAGTAGCGTTATGATTTGATCATCTCGAATTCGAGTTTCTCTCTAAGGACAAAAATAACTTCATAGATGAACTTTACACATTAACCTCAATAATAGACATAGCATATAAAACCACAAAAATTACCTTCACTGTAATAAGTCGAAGTACCCCTTCATACTATTTTGAGATCTTCGAGGTTGAAAGGATGATAATCCAACTCATAGTTTGGTATTTTGACATATGAAACTTATTGAAAATAAACCATTACCCATCTAATCACCTTGAGACAATTAGAAATCCAATTCATCATATGTGGAGGCCAACTATATGAACAAGGGTTTGACGGGGTAAACCTAAGGTGCGTAACGAGAGAGGAGATGATTGAAATCATGGATAAAATTTAAAGTGGTGAGAGTGAACAACACATAAACGGACATCCTTTTTCCATCAAAACATTTTGGTAGGACTATTATTGGACGATAATGCAAAAAGACTGCACGTACTATGTCAGGATATGCCTTAGATGCCAATAATACTCCCTATGACAACATTTACCTCCCGGAGAGCTGTATTGCATGAACTCACCATGCCCCTTCTTTACTTTGGAGATAAATATCAGTGGGAAAATGACTCCTAAGGCCACCACCAAACATAAGTTCATCCTAGTCAAGTAGGTTAAAGCTTAATATTATTCAATTATCAACGAAAAGAAGGCGGACAATTTTATACTCAAAAACATCATTTGCCGCTTCGATGTACCCCATGACTTGGTTTTTGACAACAATCCCCTCTTTAAAAAGGAAGTCTCCAATATTTTGCATGAGTATGGGATCATTCGACATAAATACTACTTTATACAGACCTCAGACCAATCGTGTAATCGAAGGTCACTAACAAAATTATCAAAAGCATCATCATGAAGTTGACGAAGACTTATAGTGATTAGTCAGAAAAACTCCCATACACCCTCTGGCAAAGGAACTCAATAGAGTCAACCTATTCCTGTAGTCTATGTCATATAAGTAGTCTTACTCATAAAACCTGAGATACCTTCAATAAAGGTCATTCTGGAAAGACAATTGGCAAAGAATGACTGGGCATATGCCTGATATGATGAATTAGCCTTACTCGATGATAGGAGGCTAAAGTATTCTTATCACAACCAGGACTATCAATGACGAATTGCATGGGCATTTAATAAAAAGGTCAAAGGATGAAACATATATGAAGGAGACTTATTTTTAAAAGATAACATCAAACCTTCCCAGACACCCATAGGAAAATTCTCACCCAACTGAGGAGGACCTTACCTAGTCACCAAAATAAACACTGGCGGAATGGCTACCTTAGCGGACCTCGAAAAAGTCACATCCTCCCAACCTTTCAATTTTGATCGGTCGAAGAATTTCTTCCTCGAACTATGTGTGAAAAGGAGGGAATAAACTAAACGCCAACGAAGAAAACTAGTCAGATCAGGAAGGAGGAAACACATGACCCCCAAAACATTCCTATCCCACTAAGAAACTTCCCACTAGAGCCACCATCCTTTTGCTTTAATCCACCTAAAAGCTTGAGCCCCTGACTTTTCATTTCATCAGAACTATAAATACCTGATTATCCGATATAAATGTGTTCACTAAAATTTAAAAAATAAGCACGTCGTTACCTTTGAATTGGATATACTTAAGCAACTTGATATATCACCTTGGGCCCAGTCTAAGACCATGCAAAACACCCACCTAAGGGAATCCTAATTAAATGGTTATTGTATCTTACTTCATAATAATTAAACATGGATTATATAAACTACATGTTAAGTAATAAAAGGTATCCTAAATCATTTTTAACTCTACATGGTTATCTTTATTCAAAATAAAATACAAAGATAGTTGCTCCGAAAGGAACAATAAAAAAGTTCCTAGCAGAGAGGGCACAATGTCCACTCCCCACACCCTTTTTAGAGAATGGACATTAGCACCCTCCATCAACACTTTCCAAAAAAAAAAACTCTCCTTAATTGGCTAAGAATCACCAACCAATAACTTGTTGGGGTTTGGCATAAATGCAAAAAAAATTCAACCCTAAGAACTTTGATTGAGCATGCATTGGGAAGTAAAAATAAGAACTAGGTTTAAACCACAAACCCAGGGGTTTGAATCATGGTAACTTTGAAGATCTTATTGGTGATCCGAATAAAGTGAAATATGTTGATGAATATGGTGATCCAAAATTAAATAGTGCACAATATGATTTACCGCATAAAGAATACAATACCTTCTTGGTCAAATCATTTCGTTGTTAATCGATATTAACCAACATCTTATGTATACCTGGGTTCTGATACTTAAACTTATTATTGATACTCTACCGAATTATTAAATCCATCGACCGAGTTTACTGGTGGAATCAAATCTTATAATTTTATCAAGGGGTATCACAATCCAAGATCTATCTTGAATGCAGATTCCTTTGAATCATGAATTTAGATCTACTCACACAATCATTTCCCAACTTGCGCGGATCTATTGATCCAGTATAAAATTGAATCTCACCCATAACAATAAAATCAACAATTGTGTAAGAATTCCAACCCTCATAACTCTAAAGATTAAAGATCTATGCACCATTTGAAAGTGTTGTGACATTTCTCAAATCTAATCTACTTATCACATTGACTTAAATCTCGTAGTTAAATCTAATCCTCTTTTGAACAGTCAAATAAGGTCTCGAAACATTAGACAAGTTTTTGTAGTTTGAGATAAACTAGTAGGATTGCACACATAGCTATACTGATAGGATGCCATTCCTTATCAAGATTTTGAAAGCTTCAATTGTACTAGAACCGTAATTCTAATCTCTTGTAATCAAGCCGATCCAAAATCATGTGAGTTCCTACTAAGTTCAATTGACCAATATGGTATACAATATATTTAACCATATATATGAGGCATTCTCACAAACATGATTCTTATTTCAAAATGAATTGACATACCTTTATTAAAAAGTAAATGTGTATATGTCTTTAAGAATAAAACCCCAGCACAAAATCTCAAAGAGTTCCTGCAAACATACACTCTAAATCGAGGACAAAGGCAAGAACCCAGGCCAGATTAAATAACTCAACTTAGAAGTATCATCATCATCCCCAAAATGACATCATCTATACCTAGGTAAACAAGGAGGTCCTTCCTCTTCAACATTACACAATTAAGAAATATCATGCCCATAGAAAATGAGGCCACCTTTCCAAAAGAAAAAGCCACAAAAGACAGGGCACCTTTGAAAATAGGTTTAATTGTCAAGTGTCTCCTATAATACTTCTTTTAAAAAAGACTTTAGGCTCATTCGATCTACATATGACTCAAGAAACGTTATTTACCATGCAATTAAATAAAGTGTGTTGTTTAAATTTTCCCCTTTACCTACGATCGTGCCCCAAAGAGCAGTTGGTTGTATTTATTTATTTTTATCTTTTTAATCAAATATTTTAACTCTCGCAAAAGCATTCACCAAAATAGCCCAAAGATAAAAAAAACATGTTTTATATATTTTCATATGTACACAAGAATTCTTATACAAAATATGCCAAGAATTTATTAAACTAACCACACAGAAATCAAGGCATACCCCACATCTCTCAAAAGGAGATAATTTCATTTTTTTAGGAAAAGTACATCAAGCTTACCCCAAAATGGAAAAGTTATGCCCAAACCATCACCTATGGTGTTTTTCCCCATGAGCCTATTAAGTTAGGTACCCTCGGGAGGTGTTGGAACCGTCACCCAATTAAGGGCACCATGAATGGTTAATCCTCTCAAAATGGAGCACCCAAACCCTCTACGCTCAAACTAGAAGAGCGCATCACATAACCCATGTCACTACTGGCAAAAATTATAGGAAATAGTTGGCGTAGAACAAGATTTGCGAAGAACCAATGGTTTATCACCTCCCATAATTAACCAGTGTCGACAACCACTTGTTAAGAAAACATAAAAATGTGAGATATTATAATAAAGATTTTTGTAGAAAAATGCATGATAAAAGAAAAGTATTGAAAATGCAAGATATTAAAACTCACATCATTGGTAAGAGATTTAGGGTCCAAGACAAGTACGACCATCCCAAAAGTAGGAATGTACTAAAGAATATGGACCACCTAGTCCTCTCCATGCACAATCACCATAAAATCGGATGGTAAAATGGGCAAACGGTCCCAGTATATTCAGATAGCAGGAGGAATCATTAGAGAATGCACCGAGGGAAATGACATATTTCACCTAGTAGAAATAAGAGACAACAAGATAGAGGTAGATAGTTGCCCCAAATAGAATCGTCCCTGCCACAGAAAACATGAAGGGAGAATCGAGCACCTTGAAGTTAGATCCACTACTAATGTCCATAATAAACTATTGAGTATCTAGATTAAAAAAACTAGGGTTTTTGGGGACAGAACGAGTGATAACGTCGCTAAAGACTATTTGAAATTTAAAAAAACTATCAAATGAGCTGCCTTTTATAGGCTGAATTTTTAGCCGGTCATTTAATTGCGCGATTAATGGGTTAACAGTACAGTTAACTGACAAAGTCAACCACGCTGTCAAATTGTTAACCGCGCAGTTAATTCCTCCTTCCAAAAGTTCCAAATTCTAACCTTTTACCTTTAAAAATATTTTTATATACATTCAATCACAAAAAGAAACATGACACTCCAATATCATCCCATATTTTGATGAAGAGTATTTGTACATGCACACTTCCTGTCGATTTCCTCAGTGGACACCTCAAACTTCAATTACATATCGTTTTCTTTGTTTACGCAACAAAATCTCCTCAATCAATGGCCTCTCGGAACAACTCAAAGTGGTCTCCCAAAGATCCCGACTCTGGTGAGATACAAACAACAATTTTATCATAAATATACGAGCACTCCCATAAATACACAAACCAAGACAAATACAATCTCGACCAGAAAATAAACATGTGTTAGTGATTTTATCGTAAGGTTAAATGGTTGATCGCATGATTAAATAGTTAAACACACAGTTGATTTTTCCATCTTCATTGTATATCTTATTCACTTGCAACCAAATCTTCATGAATTTGACCGTGCAATTAAAATTATAGTACTTATGGAAAAAAATCAACACAAGATCTCATGGATGGTTAAACAGTTAACCATAATGCTCAATTAATTTCACAGTTCAAAGTCACCCAAAATCCACTATTGATTAGATTTTCATAAAATCATCCGATCTTGAGTTTCTCCTGAGCTTTCTAAGCGAAGTCTAGACTATTTAAAAAAGTCACTTCCACCAAAAAAAGCGAGTTGTACCTCCGTGTAAATGCTGAAAATTAGGGCCTTCCAAGATAGAAATTTATCCAATGGTACCACCTTATAGGGGCCATTCCCCTAAAGAAGCTCAACTCATGTTTAAGGGTAAACATTTTAAAGAAATCTAGAGTTTACGTCTTAACTAAATATTGGTATTTAGAAATATCTATACGTATATGACACAATAACCTATCTCCCATAAGGCTACTGGGCGTGCACTTAATGAAAAAAAATTCACCCATAAGCAACACTGTGCTTTCATGAATTTTTTTCTAATAACATATATATAATCAAAAATGATTTTTTTTTATTATTTGACCTAATAAAATATTGATACATGCGGAAATTAAATAAATTTAAATATGATTTATTATAGTGTGAATAATAACACAATTACATTTAGCTCAATATATACTATATGATGAATTATTTTTAATCAATCAGATAAATTATATACCATTTTTAATATCAAATCACACATAAAAGAGGATAAGGCAATGAAGAATCACCTGCGTGATTTTTTAACGTGGTAAAATTCTAAACCAATGGGAAAACATCCATGACTACCTCTATTGAGTAAAAAAAATCTCACTAAGAAATAAAATCAAACATAAAATTACATACACAAAGAATATAGACTTATTACCTACACAGAAATTCGAATCCCATGGAAAATAGATTTGTACATCCTTTACTATAGTAGATTTCTCCACACTCCTCATTCTGAGTGTTAAACCACACAACTTAAAGTACTAGTGGTCTTAGTGAAGTGAAACATTGTGACACCCCGCCCAATTGAATACCGGGTGACCAGTCCTTTATAAAATTTAAAAATAGTATCCGGTTAGTTCATTCTTAACATCACTGTCGAAAAATAATTTTTTTATTAACCACCTAATAATTAATTAACCTAGTGTCAAAACATTTTCCCCATTAGTAAATTTTTTATTTAATTGAAATCATTAAACACATCCAATATTTTCACGAACAAATGAATAATGAATAAAACACTATATGACTGAATATAAAGAAACTGGAATAATCGTCCCAGTTAAATAAAAATACAAACCATCAAAATGCAAAAATACTAAATCTGACTAAATACTGAATATGTAAATGAAATATGTACATTGTCTCTCTGACATACAAAAATGATAATGGGCGACACCTGCCCTAACTAGAAAGTCTAAATAATAGAACTGAGATGATAGAAGTGGAGGCATCTAAATATGAGGACATACAACTTTCATAATAGCTGCAGCACGTCAAATGGTTCGACAGTCTAAACTTGGCGTCCCTGTTGCTGGACACCAAAAATAAAGTACAACAAGAGAAAAGAGATTTTGAAAAACATGGGTCAGATCGCAAGTGTAAAACATTTAAAAATAATTTAGCAAGTATTTAAAAATGGCAATAAAGTAAATATTATGTGTATGTTATCTTCTCGAGAACTCACATGAGATTCTCACCTCTCAACTATTGTGCACGCCTAACGTATACTTCTAACTCATACTAGATACACTATCACCCATAACTATCTTAAATTAAGACTCTTACTATGACATCTAAGTCATTATGCCCACCCATACTACCCGAATAATACATTCTTACATTTCCATTATTAATCAATCGATCTCAAGTACCTAATTAATTATTTAAGTTTCCGTATCCTTAAATAATTATTATTATATATCGTAATATTTTTCATTTATAAAGCAACACAGTATAATAATCACTATCACAACATATATACGAATACAGCACCACAAAAGGCTAAACCTGCGGTGCGTACATACTCTGCTATCAGATCCCGGTGCATCACGTACATAAGGATTACGAATTTCGAAACACTCTGGAATCGTAGTAATACAAATCACACATATTGGAGGCGAACATAGTTCGAAACCTATGGGTTAAGCACATACCTATGCACCCAAATGATCGTCATCACTATTATTCTCACAGATAGCCCGTACCTAGGTTCTATGTTCTGAGGCACCAATCTAAATCCCCCCGAAGAATCCTTAAGATAAGACTGTCCTTTCTTTAAGACACCCCCCACTGATAGCAAGTATGTTAGGCATGTCATACATAGAAATAATAGTATTATAGGTATTCACACAAACCCATAAAAATAATTAGGTATACACACAACCTAAATATTTTAGTTCATACGTTGTATTACTCTCATTATTACTTACGGCATATTTATTTAATTACGAATACTCTCTCTCATAATTCTCAAGGATAATTCATCGCTCCAAACACGTTAAAGTTTTATTCCTAAATAACCTTAATAATTTTGCTCTATACTGAAATAAATTCCATATTATTTAATGTTACTCGAATTAACTATGCTGCACAAATTGGAACCAAAACGACTTTTCCAGGAATCCTGTTACGTCGCTCAAATGAAATTTCATCTCATTTGAACGAGACAACAGGTAGTTTGAACTAACTCTTCACCCGAGATGCCATCTCTCTCTAACGAGATTGCACATTATCGCCCCTACCTCTGGCAGTAGCGTTTTCACCATTTTCAAAACTATAAACCTATACAGATCAGTCCCAAATACCAATTAATCAGTTCTAATCGATACTCTATCATACATATTTGATTTCTAACAACCTAGAATAATTTAATCCTTAATAAACAACCCTTAAATCTAAAATCCCCAATTTAAATCAATTAAACCCTAGTTCTTCGCATTATCATTCAAGAACATAATAAACCCAGATTCTTTCATCACCATACATCATAAATTCGTGACTTTCAATCTACTTACATGAGGGTTTAACATATTTCGATTTCAGATTGTAGTTAATCATCTTAAACCTCCAATTTAATTAAGATTATGAACAATACATGGGTATTATGCACCTATATTAACATGAACATGATTATTGCTACAGCTCTGCAAGAATTAAACACTTGCCTCATGCAATAAGGTCTGATCCATTGGTGTAGTTGGTATGGTTGTGATCCCCACTCTCTGATCTACGCAGTGGTGGTCTTGGTGGCGTAAAAGGTGCACTGGTGGAGGTTCTGCCCTAGAAACCTCTCCTCCTCCTTCCTCCTTTTGGTCTCTCTGTGGTTAACAAATGATAATCCTAATCTCTTCCCCGTACATGATAAATTATCCCTTTAATTTTCATTATTAGTAATACTTCAAAAATACAAATTACTAAAACGCCCTCCCGGGATGCCAGTTTGGCCTAAAACTGTCCTGCTATCCAAACTAAACCCTCGGGTAGACTTTTTTTACTATCTTGAACCTTTCGGACCCATTGGCGCAATCAAAATGACCATGCGAGTGACTTATGAATATTTTAATTTTTATTCCATTAATTTAGCCGTGACACTACTGTCCCGACTTAATTACCGTCATTGTCATATTTCTCACTCGTGACAATTTTCATAAATTCTCAATCATATTCACAATCATATATTACTTTATTCACCTAATAATACTCAATATAATTCTCATAAATAAATACCAACCCTTATCTTGCTAGTTAATTGTCAATTAATTTCCAATATTTCAAAATCATTAAAATACGTGGTGTTACAAACTTCCTCCCTTGCAACGGAATTTTGTCCTAAAATTAAAAAAATAAAAGTATACCTTGTAAAAATAACTCTGGATATTTCTCGCTCATCTCATCCTCGCGCTCCCAAGTAGACTCATTGACATTATGGTGTTTCCACTGAACACGCACAAATAGACCTACCTTCGACCTAAAAATCCTCTCGCTATTGTCTAGGATAGCCACTGGTCTCTCCTCATATGAACTATCATGCTGTAAATCAATCTACTCCAGCGCAATGTGAGTGTGAGTCAACCCATCCCGGAGATACCGTCTAAGCGAAGAAATATAGAACACATCATATATATGATGCAAGTGTTCCGGTAATCCCAATTTATATGCCACCTATAGACACCCCATTCTGGTACCCCCTAAAACTCTCCTTAGGTCCATATCACCTCCCTTCATCACTATAAACCCAGGTCATACCCCGGGTACTAACCTAGAATCCATCGAGCACTCCCAGGCTCCATTTGACCAAACATTAAAGTCTTCATCTCGATCGAGGCTGAATGAATCTCCGAAGGGCACTGAAACCCCTTTCCAATGTTCCATCCCGTGCGTGATTTCGACTTACCATGCAGACGAACGACCCATTTCCCCCGAGACTCAATCAGGAGGCCACCGGGCGCTCTCGGTCTCTGTTTGACCTAGGTCAACTGTTCAGCTCGACCGAGACTAAATGAATCTTCGAAGGGAACTGAATCCCCTTTCCAACCGTTCACTCCGAGAGGTCATCGAATGCTTCCAAGGACTGGTTGACCAAAATTAACTCCCCGAACCAGATGAAACTCTTTGGAATGTCGAAGTACATCTCCTAACCATTCCAATGGTCCACCCCGTGCGCTATTCAAACTTACCATGCGGATGAACGATCCATTTGCGTCCGACAATTCCCCGTCCAATGGTCTGACGAATGATTTCGAGCCATATTTGACCCAAAGTCAACTCTTGAACCTGGGAGCAGTCCAAAGGACTTCCGAAGGTCTCTAAATTTCCTTTCCAACGGTCTTCCCCGTGCACGATTATGATCAACGGTTTGCGTTCTGCGACCGATTTACTAAAAAGGCCAGAAAAATACTACCAAACGACAGGTCTCAGACCCTGCCTATCGGTAGTGTGCCTAAACGCACCTGCTGAATGGCAGGAACAGGACTATGCCGATCGGAAATGCCCTGGGCATATAAAAATGAGACCCTGACCTCACTTGCAAGAAGATCCCAGATCTGATAGAAATCACTCTCAACAAATCCTGAAAATCTCTCTCGAAGTCAGCATGATTTCTGCACCCAAATCCCTCTCCAACCTTCACTTTTCATCATCCTTTTCATCAAACTTGATGAATTCACTACCCTCCATCATCATCCAAGTCTAAGGGCTGCTCTCCAACATTCAAGCTCAAGCTCAAGATCTTCAAGAAGGTCCAATTTTCTCAACTCTCTCCTTAAATTCTCATAAAATTGCAATAACTTGTTTTATTACTCAGTACTTTTATTATCTCATCTCACACATCCTAATATACTTTTTATTTAATATTATTACACATCTCTTACTTTCATATAAATAAAAACCCAAAAATAAGAAAAAGAGGGTTTGATCATAAATTCCAAACGGAAATTCTCATACTTTTCTTACACTTCCCTCACAACTAAAACACTTTTTCTACACACACACACACACACACACACACAAATAAGATAATCCCCTGTTGGATTTATGGGATAAACCCCACCCCTCGTTTTGTATGCAAACTACGTGGACTTTGATGCTTCTATAGGCTACGTAGGCGTTTCGGGGTAAAACTCGACTCCTATTCTTTACTTTTTCTCTCATTTTACATTTTCTCCAACCTCCATTTTCTTACACTATATATATACATATATTTTTTTGTTCTTAGGGGTGTATCATTCTGTGTGCGTTATCGTTCCCTCATAACGATTAACGTAAGGATGATCGCGTAAATCTTATTTTCTAATATTATTTTTAAACCTTCCTACGGATGACTCGCTTTACCTCTTCCATGGTAAAAGTCGATGATTCCTATCTCCACTATATATATACATGCACACATATCACGGGGAAAATAAAAAGGATAATAAGAAAAATCCATGAGAGACCAAAAGGACGGAATGGGTGCCTAACACCTTCTCATTTTGTAACTTAGCCTCCGGACCCTTCTTGAATCATTTTGGTTTCGCATGCACCAGTATGTCTTTGGATGTTGTCCTTCCGGATGGATTCCCCTTTTCTTTTATCTATTTTGAGTAAAATAGACTGGTGACTCTAATCTCTCTACATTCTTTCACCTCACCTCAAAATGACGCCCACCGAAGTGCTCTCTAGAGTGATGCGCGGGACCTAAGGATCCTCCGTCGCGCGGTGAGGATCGGGGATGGACACAGTGGCGACTCTGCTGGGGAGTATTATATGTTTATTTTGAGGGCTAGACTCTATTTACATGGATGTTATGTTTGCTTATATTTTTCCCTATTTGCCTGTTCCCCCTTTATTACTCATGTGTACCCCATGCTTATGCTTTTATTCATGCACTTGTAGAAAATTCTCCATGTACACTTCGCACCACGTGCACCTAGGGTCACATATATCCACATGTTGAACGCCCCATCCATACTTGGTGTACCATTGGTACTTGCACTTTCCTCCCTGTTTGGCATAATCAAGAAAGGCATTTTCATAAGATACTAATAAGAGGATCATGCATGATTCACACGACATCACCAAAGAGCATTGCTATTGACCAAATTTTACCCAGTAACTGGAGGGTCACTTCGTAATGGGCGCTGGTCCGGCAGGTCTCAGTTAGCCTAAGCGATATGACTCTCACCTTTCATTGGCCAAGTACCTTCGACGCATATCGAACGGTTCCCCTCCATTGTACCGCTTGATCGAAGTTATGACGGGAGGTATATCATAGGGAATTCATTCACATACGTCGAGTATATCGAATTCTCTCTCACACATACCATCCCCATGAGGTATATGGTGAGATAATTCATGTACACTCAGGTATATCAAATGGCTTGTCCACACGTACCGATTGACCGCAAGAGCAGGACGTATATCGTGAAAGTCACGCCAAAGGGGGGAACCCATTCTAATTCATCCAACCAACTGCATACCCGCATATAGGTGTTAACCTTAGGACACACATGTTAGATTGCCGGTTTCAACCCGAAACTCTGCCGAAATCCTGGGTCGGCCTGTCACCCGAATTTTTCGTGCATTTTTAAAAAGGGGCCCTGCCTGTGAGCCTGGTCACAGGTCCAGCCATAGCTTTGCATATATTACAAACCCAATTTTTCCAGGATCGGGTCCTGTCCGACATTTTATTTTTCATTTAGGAGAATTAATACAAGTGAGAACAGAATAATTATAACAATCATGCTGAGACCGTCCCCAAAGGGGGAAATTCCTTTCTTTTCTTTATCAAAAATCCAAAAACATTTCTTTCCTCATAAAAAATCCAAAAATATTTCTCATCTCTCTATCAAAAATCCAAAAACATGTTGTCTTTCCATCTCGAAAAAATGTCAAAAACTTCTTCCCCTTTTCTAAAAAATAAATCCCATTTTGCGCCTTCTCAAGTCGATCGCAAACCCTTGGCCTAGCTCCCTATTGGCTTAGGTCTTCAGTCAAGTCACCCCGGAGTTCCTTCCATTCCCCTATTACTCCTTCTGAGTCCGAAATCCATCCTCTTTCCATAGAGAACACATATCAAGTACCCGTTGTGTAGACGGATCTGACGGCAGTTCTAGCTCAATTTGTGTCCAAGATTGACAACCTCCAAACCGAGGTTCGAGAGACGCAACGAAATCAGGTTCCTGTTCCTCAAGAGCCTAAGACCATATTTCCTCACGCTATGGATCCACTCAAGCCCATCTGGGTTCTCGAAGAGTATCATCACGCTCCACGTGCCCCTCCTGTCAATGGGCCACCTCCTGCCGAGCTTCCTATGCCAAATCTTGCCCAGCATGGGGTTAACTTGCCTGTGATCATTGATCCAAAAGAAGAAGAATTGAAAAAAGTCAAAGAAGACCTCAAGATGCTCACCAAAAAGTTATACCAAGTCATAATCTCAGAAAATTACATGGACTACACCCATATGTCGCCTTATCCTAAAGCAAGATTACCCGAGAAGTTAAAGATGCCAAATATCAAGAAATTCAGAGGAAGTGGACCCTCAATTGTTCATCTCCGAAGTTATCACCGTTCCGTGACTCTACTAGGGGCTTCTGAAGAAGTGATGGCCCAATTGTTTCAACAAAATCTGAAGGATAGCGCCCTCCGATGGTTTTTGTCTCTCAAAGAATTTAGAATTCGTAGCTGGGAAGATGTGGCTCAAGAATTCATGTCACAGTACAAATAGAATGAAGAGATTGAGGCCACCCGTAGTGATTTGGAGCTGCTCCAATAGAACCCTGCTAAATCAGTCAGTAACTTCATCGCCCGATGGAGGGAAAAGCAACAACTATGACCAATCGACCTTTCGAGGAAGAACAAGTCAGCATAGTGAAGAAGAACTTCTTACCCCATGTTCGAGAAACGTTGGGAGGACAATATTATCCCCATTTTCGAGATCTCAGAGAGGCAAGAGTAGAAATCGAGGAAGGTCTTGCTAAAATAGAAGTTGACCCAAAGAAGGTGCCCAGACAGTTCACCCCCAAAAAATATGACAGGCGTGCCAGTTTCCCAGTCTCAACCATCAACAATATCTCTCAACCAACCACATCATGGGAACCAGAAAGTCGCCCTGTTCTGATCCAAAAGGAATACACCGATCTCCATGCTCCCCTCTCCAAAGTCTATCAAGCCCTCCTAAGCCGAAACCTTATCAAACCGTTGGATCCTCATCCATTGCCAAATCCACTCCCAAGAAACTTCAAGGAAGATGCCCATTGCGCCTATCACCAAACAGCTGGCCATACCACTGACCCCAACTTTCACCTCCGAAACATGATCCAAGGTCTAATTGACCGGGGTACCATCTCCCCACCATCCAATCCTAAGCCAAACACTACTCACAACCCACTTCCAAATCATACCAATACCATCTTCTTAGAAGAAAACCCAGAAGTTGATCCCTCAACTCAATTCACACCCATATACTCTCCTAAACGTCTCCAAATTTGCCCATATTTCCTCCTACACCCTACTAGCCTCGTTGATCAGGCACTGTCACTCCTTACCAAAGCATGCATCGCTGTCCATACCCATTCTAAAAATGGAGGTATGGAATTGTCAGAAGTTTAAACCAACTCCTAGAGTTCAGGCTGAAATTGCCCTCACAGATGATCATTGATTGCCAGAGGTACAGTACGCTGTTCTTGGAAGCATGAAAATGGGCCTGAGAGTCAGATAAATGGGTAGTACCAACCGAGGAAGTCAGCTAGATAATATCGTCCAGATTATGGCAGAATTATTCAGGCAAACCAATAACATTTGCAGTATCACCAAGTTGTTCGATGCTTTGAAGCTACAAGGGTGCCTGGTCCCTTCACCCTTACAAATCCCCGTAGATTGGGAAGACCTATATGAAGAAGCCGTTGAAGTTGTGGAATACATAGACTTTACACAAAAAGATAGAATTGTTGCCATCGGATGGGGGGAAGAATTCGGAGATTCAAATGAAGAGCAAGCTTCAGAGAGAACTAGCCCGGTAGATGACATGTGCGGAATGATATCATTTGATGAAATCCTCGAAAAAATAAACAAGGTAGAAGAATAACTCGAGATCGATGAGGAAACAGGATTCATGTTTTTCCCTTCTTCAGTAAATCACATGACTAGATCAGGGAGGCATTACCAGATCCCAAACTCACTACCAGCCAATGACAAGGGGGAGGGCATGGAAAACCTTCCTATGCCAGAGATGACCCTCGAGGAGAGCAAGATCCTCGATCAATTGAAGAAAACTCAAGATAACATCACTCTATGGGGGTTTTTCATGTCTTCTCAGCTACATAGAAGTGCTTTGATCAAGTTGCTCACTGGACCCACAGTTCATCCTTCTACCACACCAGAAGAAGCGGTAAATTTGGTCAGATCCTTGACCTCTACCCGAATGCTATCCTTTTTCGAGGAGGAAATCCCCAAGATTAGGCCAAACCACAATCATGTACTCAACATCTCCGTCGAAGTTATGGGGAAGGTTTTGCTACTCTCCCTTGTCGATAATGGATATGCCCTGAAAGTCTGCCCACTAAGAACCTTCAAATGTTTAGGACTAAAAGAAAGCAACCTCGCTCCAACCTCCGCCGCTGTGCGTGCCTACGATAACATTGTCGGGAGGTGATGGGATCCATAAAACTTGTAATAGGGGTTGGCCCTATAAACGCTGTCGTTGAATTCCAAGTTATTGACATCCCAGCCTATTTCAACCTATTGCTAGGATGACCTTGGCTCTACAGTATCAAGGGCGTGTCTTTCTCACTCCATCAAAAATTAAAGTTCTTCACCGGTGAATGGGTCATTACCATCTTGGGCGATGGCAATAATGCCGATGGTGCAAGTACCAGCAGTCCAATACTTGAGATACAACATGGGTAAAATGATATGCTCCTATCAGGATTTCGAGTTGAACCACTTCTACTCCTGGCAGGGGATAACTTCAAAGAAAGTGTTTGTACAGAATACGACCCTTATGGCAATGTCAATGTGATTCAGATATTCAAAAACATGCACTTCATGCCCGAACTGGGGCTAGGATAAAGACATTAAGGGATACTTGAGCCGATTGAACTGAAAAAGGATTTCCCTCCCTATGGTTTGGGGTATCAACCATCAGAATAAGAGCTCAGAATAATTTGCCAGTCTCGATCAAAGAGGAGAGTAGACTGCATCCAGACTATCCCAGGTGATTCCTTGAATGGATGATTCATCAAAGAGGGTGAGGACTTCCCCTTTTGCAGATTCCCTGAACCATGGTATGACCATGCAGATAAGAAGATGAAGACTGGAATGGAGATCTTCTTCCAAGATAGCTACCCATGGGCCGAGAGTTCCAACACCATGTGCAACCACTCATCAAAGATACCGAAGAGATGGAGGAAAGTGACTCCGAAGATTCCTTCAACTTACAGACACTGGGGCTGGCACTCTACATGGTTCACTCAGGCACTACATCACTGGATCCATCCCACCTGATTAAAGCTGCTGATACACCTCTCCTCAACTGGCATGCTGTGCCAGTTTTTTCTGCTGAAATCTTCCCTAATCCTAATGTTTACCCTATTTCTCCTTCTGTTGTCTATCCTTGTTCAAATGTAATCGAGTCCTCTTTTGACGAGGTTCTCAGTGATGTTTTTCCCATCAATGAAATAAATGAAGATTTTGAGTATCTTGATGTGCCTTACATTAACTATTTGGATTCTTATCAAACTTTTGATGATGATGATTTTGCAAATGAACAATTATTAACTGATCTAAATAAGGTTAATAATAAACAACATAACCACGTTCAAGTTAATGAAGAAGAGACTATTATTATTAACCTCGGTTCTAGTAGCTAACTGTGCAAGATTAGGATAGGGGCTACCCTCGATGAGCATGAGCGTGCACAACTTGAAGAATTGCTAAAGGAATTTGTAGATGTCTTAGCATAGTCCTACGATGATATGCCCGATATTGATCCTGAAATAGCTCAGCGCAAGATTCCTACTCTCTCAGATTACAAGACAGTCAAATAAAAATTGAGAAAGATTCGCACCGAATGGTCGCTCAAAGTCAAAGAAGAGGTGGTTAAACAGTTGAACGTAGGCTTCATTCGTTTGATCGAATATCCCACATGGCTAGCCAACATAGTGCCCGTGCCAAAATCAGGAGGAAAAGTTCGGATATGTGTAGACTATCAGAATTTGAATAAGACTCTCCAAAGGATGATTATCCATTACCCAATATCGACATGATCGTGGACAACACAACCAGTCATGCTCTCAAGTTCTTCGTCGACGGGTTTGCCGGATATAACCAAATCAAAATGAACCCAGACCACCAAGAAAAAATCGCATTCATCACCCCATGGGGAATCTTTTGCTACACCGTTATGACATTTGGTCTCAAGAACGCTGGGGCTACCTACCAGAGTGCTGCCACAACCATCCTGCACGATCTAATTCACAAAGAAGTTAAGGTATATGTGAATGATATGATTATCAAGTCCAAATCTAGAGAGGGTCATGTTCCTGCTCTCCGAAAGTTCTTCGAGCGACTGTGACAGTATCGGATGAGACTCAATCCGCAAAAATGCATCTTTGGCGTTACAAAGGGAAAACTCTTAGGATTCATGGTTAGTGAGAAAGGGATAAAATAAGATCCCACCAAGATAAAAGCCATACTTGAGATGCCACCTCTCCGAACATAGAAAGAATTTCGAGGTTTCCTTGGGAAATTGCAATACATCAGTCGGTTCATCAGCCAATTAACCTCCATCCGCGAACCTATCTTCAAGCTCCTCTGAAAGGATTCAACTAAGGTTTGGAATGAGGCTTGCTAAGAACCTTTTGACCGAATTAAATAAAATTTGACCCAACCCCCGGTACTCATGCCACCAAAACCTGGTCTCCCCTTAACTCCTATACCTAACCATAACCGACACTTCAGCCGGGGCTTTGCTAGCCCAGTACCTTAAAGATTCTCGTAAAGAAATAGTCATCTACTATGCCTGTCGCAAATTGGCTGGGTATGAGGTTAACTACACCGCTTTGGAAAAGGCGTGTGCCGCACTTGTCTGGGTCACCCAAAAGTTTCGGTACTATATGCTCTCCTTCCCCCATCAAACTTGTATCCCGAATGGACCCCATCAAATACCTACTTGAGAAACCCACTTTATCCAGCCAAATGGCCCAATGGTTGATGCTCTTAGCCGAGTTTGATATCATGTACGTCACGCAAAAATCCATGAAAGGAAGAGCCATCTCTTACTGCCTCACTGATCATCCCGTAGAAGAAGCCGATGTTTGGATCTCCGAATTCCTAGATGAAAACATCTTTTGTACTGCTCAAGACAACCTCCGATGGCAAATGTTCTTTGACGGTGCTGTCAACAAAAAGGGACATGGCATTAGGATGCTCCTGATTGTCCCAGATGACTCCCACACTCCCATCACCATCAAGTTGGATTTCCCTTGCACCAACAACATGACTGAATATGAGGCATGCACGATAGGCCTCAACGTTGATCTCGAGAAATATATTCAATGCCTAGATGTTTACAGGGATTCTTCCCTCATCATCGGTCAAGTGCTCAGAAAATGGAAAGTCAAGGACGAGAAACTCCAACCCTTCCATGCTCACTTAGAAGAACTAGCCTCCCAATTCCAAGATATCACCTTCCATTACCTACCTTGATCAAAGAATAACCTAGCCTATGCACTTACTAACTTGGCCTCCATGGACGACATGCCCGAAGGAATAACTATGACCCCCTTCCTAGTTCAAAAGCAAGACAAACCAACCCACTGTTACCACATTGAGCTCGTCACTACAGAAGATCCCGAGCTAGCCAATTACTGGTACTATGATATTTGGCGCCTCATCAAGCATGGTAGGTATCCCGAGGGTTCCAATAAGAAATATCGAGCAACCCTCCGAAGACTGGCCGCCTAATACATCATCTGTCACAAAGCACTGCTCAAACAAAACTTCAATGGAACCCATCTACACTGCATCGCAGGGGCTGATATTGAAAAGATAATGCAGAAAATCCACAGCAGGAAATGCGAACCCCACATGAACGGTCACATGCTTGCAAAAAAGATCATCCGACAAGGTTAATACTGGACCACCATGACCCAGGATTGCACCGCCTATGTTCGAAGATGCCCCAAATGCCAATATTTCTCCAACCTTCAGCATCTGCCTCCACGTGAATTATACAACATGACCTTTCCCTGGCCATTCTCTACCTGGGGCATCGACATTATAGGGAAGGTTACACCAAAGGCTTCCAACGGGCATGAGTTCATCCTAGTTTCCATCGATTACTTGACCAAATGGGTCGAAGCGGAGTCATACGCAGTACTGAATGCCAAGAAAGTGGCCAAATTCATCAAGAAAAACATTATCTGTTGGTATGGGGTCCCGCACGAGTTAGTATCAGATAACGGATTACATTTTGAGGCAAAAGTTACAGAAGTGGTCAATGGGTATGGGATTCAGAGACACAAATCTTACCCTTACCGACCTCAGACCAATGGTGCAGTTGAAGCTGCCAACAAGAACCTCAAAGCCATCATCAGCAAGATGATCGAAAGCTATCGGGATTGGGCCAATCGGATCTCGTACGCCCTCTGGGGCTACCGAACCTCAATTAGAACCTCTAATGGGGCTACCCCTTACTCTCTGGTCTACGGCATAGAAGCAGTCCTACCTGTGGAGTTGGAAATGCCCTCGCTACGCGTCATGCTTGAAAGCAAGGTCAGTGAAGAAGACTGGTGCTAAAGTCGTCTTGACGAGCTGACTCTCCTAGACGAAAGGAGATTTAAAGCTCTATACCATATACAAGGATACCATCATCGAATAGCGTGTTCATTCAATAAGAGAGTCGAAGACCGTGGTGTCCGAGAAGGGGACCTAACCCTCAAATAAGTCATAGAACCCATCTGGTACCCCAGAGGGAAATTCAAGCCCAATTGGAGCGTCCCCTACATTGTCAAGAAGATCTTGTTCGAGGGTGCTGCCCTGCTCACCGACTTGGATGGGGAAGATATGGCCCGTCGAGTCAACCTGGACCATCTCAAGAAGTTCTACCCCTAGTTCAAAATTTTAGCGCGCTACGACTCTTCTCATCCCCCTTCTATTCTTAAAAAAAAGAAAAGAAAAAGAAGGATCTTCGTTTCTCCCTTACCCAGAACTATGTGGGCCTGATCCTCTGCAAAATCATTTTCAAACAAATTAAGACCTTTCAAAAAACCCAGAGGTACGTAGGCAGCTCATACCCCTTACATGAGCACGTCCCGTTCTTTTTCATAAAATACTGTTCTTTTCTTACCTCCGAGAATGACAGTCAATTCCAACATATATTTGAACAAAAGGATTATGTATGCCTTAGCGATCGGTATAGATAATTCAAACAACACAAACTCATCAAAGGCACAGCTGGATGATCAGAAACTTGTTTATTTCCTTAATAAGAAATTACGGTACAAATTACATAAGAAAAGGAACAGATAACTCCCTTCCACCCACCTTCCTAGAAAGCCATAATAAAATACCCACATTTATTCCCCATTACAAAATAAACCGTCATACCCACAGCTACCAGAGGAGCCTGCTCCGTTATCATCATCTGCATCCTGGGGTCCCCAAGTTTCCCCTGCCTGAACAGAGTATCATAGAAACTCCATGGATCGATAGTCTCGAACTAGCTTTGAAAATACCACAACACCTCCTTCCATGGTGTCAAAAGAAACAAACAACTTCTGTCCAGTCTCCACTGCCAACATCTTGCTAACTACTTTCATCCACAACCACTTCATATAATCCCCAGGGATATGCTAAACCCTCCCAATAGACTAAGAGGAACGGGTCGAAGGACGTCGATGCTCCCACAGAGAGCCAAGCAGTAAACGTAGTCACTCGGTATCGGAAAGAAATTTAGTGTTTGGGGTGGCACGACCTATGCCCAACCAAATTGGCGCAGAAGCCACCAAAGGAAATAGAAAGAGGTCTGCCTGAGACCAACCAACCGCACATATGAGTACTCTCCTAGCTCTAGAACAGGCAATAACTGTCCCCACTAAGGCACTGACCAGTAAAAATTCTGAGCCCCATGCTCCACAAACCAATTCTCCCAGCTCGCAATATCCAGGCTGACATAAAAAAAGTGACGTGAAAAGAAGTTGGGTACAATCGACAAAGGATATTTTGGAGGAGTCACCAGGCAGAGTCTTTTAGACAACCACATGAATAGTATCACGGGGCTACCCCGCAGGAAGTCAAAAAAACCTTCTCTCCAGGCATCCAGACCATTCAGGGTCTCCTCTAGTATCATCGCTGCAGGATTACGGCGGTATGACATCCATGAAGTAACAGCTGCAAGTTGCGGATCCACCAGCAGTTCCCCAGTCACCAGCAACAATTTTGAAACCAAGCCCAGAGTAACGGATCCAGTGTATCCAACATCGCTACCTTCCTACAAATGCACGAACTGCAACACCGTCGAGAGGGAAATCATTCCTCCAGCAACCAGTGATCTAGCCGCCGAAGGCGAAATGCGAAGAAGCCCATCCAGCAAATCCCTGGGAGAACAGGAAAATTCGGGTAAAGCCGAAGCAACACTGGGATTTACCCCCATCATGATAGAAAATTCCTCGTAGGTAGGACAAACTTCATCCAACCCAAAGCGGAATACATGGTCTTCGGGGTACCAGAATTGTACCGCCGCTATCAGCATGTTCCACTCAATGGGCCGATTGCGCCATAAAGAAACTCGACGCGTGTTGAAAGCATCATAGTCGACGTTATAAGATCACATCGCTTCCAAGGCTTCGAGGTAATTTGAAAACACAATGCTACTAGGGAGAGCCATCTTGCAAGGCTAAGAGATAGTAGGAAAGTAAGTAAGAATGTGAAGGTGTGGGGGAAACACCCCACCCCTATCCTTTTTATACATGAGAAACCTCACAAGAGACATAATCCCTGCAGAAATTGGTGGGAATCCTACCCCACAAAGTACCAAAGGCTGAAGAGGGAACTAATCAAAGCTTTGAATTGATGGGACTGGACTTGACTGCCGATAGGCAGGACAAGGAGCTTACCGATCGTCAACCCCCTACTCTTGGAAATTTTCCATTTTCCTCTTTTGTCAAAAATCCTCTTCCATCCCTATATGATTTCCCATTTTTAACTTTCCTTCAAAATACCAAAAACATCTCTTTTTACGGTCTCAGTAGCAAAGTAAAAAGCGCATGTGCATACATTCACTCATTCATCATTAACAAAAGATAATAAAAACTCCATTGTATTGCATATATATTTGTTCTTCTGTGTTACATAAAATTTTATAGGAAATAAAAGAAAAGAAAAAAACAACGGGACTCAGCCCAAACCCACATCCTCTCTCTCTCCCTTCACCCCTCTCTAAGAGCTTCCACCCCTGCGACGCACTCTCTTTCCCCTATGGCGAGATGACGCACCACCGCTAACTGAGCTCGAGTACTCCCCGAACAAAGAAGATTGCACCAAGCAAGAAGGAACCAGGACCGCATCCCGAATATGGGCAGTCACCGAAGATATCTAGTCTCTATTGTCCCTCAGCCAAGTGGTCGACACCCGGACTTGCTGCAAGTAAAAAGAAGAATCAGTATCAAAAGAGGGATTAAAACACAAAAAGAACAAAAAAAAGAGCAAGAAGGTATACCACAGGATGAAGAACCTCCTCGGTCAAATCCAACTCCTCCGAATCCATCGTATGAGGACGGTGCAAGATAGGCACCATCCCTCCATCAGCTCACCGAAAGCTGTATGAAGGAGTGTGCAATTGCACGAAAGGAACGTCTGAAGCCGTCGTCGCCACCGTAGTCGCCATCGCCAGACCACCGCCGCTATGGGAGGACCCCACCTCCCAACTCGAAACCGCAGGAGGGAAAGGTAAGGCATCATATATGCTGGGCACCATCAACCAGCTCGTCAAAAAGTCCATATAGTCATATGGCGCAACTGTATCAGTGTACATCAAGTAGGAGTCGCCGATTATCGCCGCAATCCTCGCATCCTTCGGCATCAATCGCTCTCGCCTCATGGACATAGGAGGATGCATCGGTGGCACCACCACCTCCTCCTCATCAATTTGCCGAACCACCCACTCCCCGAGATACCAAGAATGGCCAAACTCATGCGCCAGTAAGCGCCGCATCTGCGTGTTCACCCCGGTCACCCCCGTATCCTGAATGGCTGTCCCCTAAGGATAAAAGGTCACCTAAAAATCCTCGAGAAAGCATAAGTCAATACAGAATCAGAACATGCCAAAACCAAGACTGAAAAGGAAAGAGCCTTACCCTACCACTGGTCAGGCCATTCAAGACCTGACGCACTGCCTCCAAAGAGAAAGATCCCTTCAACTGTCGATTGGCCTTCCGCCATCGATACAATCGGCAGAAGTCCCCAACAGTCTCGTCCTTCAGAGCGATCAGCTGGGTATTGCACCCAATCACCTCATAAAACCACGTCTGCCAAAGACAGAAATTCATAATAAAAAAAGAGACGCATAAGGAAATTACGAATGCATGAAAGGAAAATGCACAAAATTAAAGGATACCTCGAGGAGATACGTGGCTCCAGTAAAAGTTTGCCGACAGCACCGGCTGAATGCATCCAATGAAAAATAGAGGGTCGCCAAAGTCAGGCTCCCCCAATCATAGAGAGGGATGTTCGAAAACATCCTCAAGTATGACAAGAACCACAAGTGGATGACGTCTCCGCTCGACGCCACCATAAAGCCTCCCAGCACTAGCAAAATGAATAATCGGGCCATCTGCCTCACCTTCAACCCGTCCTCCACATCAACCACCCTACTCAGCAGGACATCCTTTAGCAAGGACAGCCGAATGGAATCCCCAAAAACTATTCTCCCTACGTCACCAAGTGCCGCACGCACTGCCTCCGTCCTTACCCGCAAATAGCGATCCACCTCTATCTGCTCTCTATCACAAGTCAGCCCCAACATTTGCTCCACATCTATGGGAGTAACCGTCATCTCCCCGAAGACGAAATGGAAGGTGTGGGTAGTATCCCACCATCTCTCCCCCAAAGTGCACAAGACCGCTGTCGATCGAGGCGTCTCATCCAACACAGACGCCAACCTCCCAAAACCTGATGATGATACCACCCAATGCACCACAGGTGGAAGATGCTCCCAGACATCCTTAAGCCCTGTCGTCCCAAGGGGACGCATGTTCTTCAAAGAGATATCGGACTGTCAAAAGGAGAAACCTTATCAAAATTTAAGAAAGGAAAAATCACCAAAAAGAGAGAGGAAGGCTAAAAGTCAGGTTACTTACATAACCGCCAGGGCTCACCACCTTAGAAGACCGATGACACGATGGCTCCCGTAGAAAAGTTCGCTCATCCGCAATCGGCTTGAATGCATCAAAGGAGTTATCACTCTCCAAAGTAAGAGGTGCCATGTCCCTCCACTCCACGTTCGCCCAGTCGTCAACAGTCAACCATTCCCTATGCGCTGCAGTGCTCACAAAGGTGGCCATTTCTTAGAGATCGAAATGCTAGAACGATTTGCAGAGGAAAATCGCGGAGAGAAAGAAAGTAAAGAGCCATGAAAAATGAAAGGAATTCACCCCCTTTATATAGGATGCTAATCTTCATGCCGATAGGCATTGACTCCCAACCCACCGATAGGCACTGTCTCCTTACCTTCCCGAGGCAGTCCAAAAGTCAGCGCCACTGCTGAATGGCACCCCCGACGCCTTCTTGAAATTTCGTACAAAAATTCCCAGAAAATACCAGAAAGTCCTGAAAAATCCTTTGAAAATTCCTAAAAATCCCAGGAAGGATTTAGAACATTTTCACCAAGAAAATTTCGTACTCCCTCAAGCGAAACCCCCATTTCCTCAACGAAACTCACAAAAAAACAGTAAAACTCCTCCCGGTAACGCCCCCGGAGGATCTCTGAAGGTCTCAAACCTCCTCGAGCAATACGTCCAATGCCTGGACCACCTAATCACTTCCCCAATAAAGTTTACGACATCAAACTCGCCTCTCCTCTGCAGATCACGAACACTTCCACGACAATCAACTCCCCGACTCAAAACAACTTCAGGAGGTAATTTCCCCAGCAAAACTCTAGAAAGTCATTTTCAAAGTCTCCAAAGGACGCACTATGTTTTCCCAGCTCATTCCCCAGTGAAACCCAAAATCCAATCTTCATCCTCTTTTAGGTCAGAATTGACCTCGGTCTTGGACCGTCACCCTAGTTAGGTCAGAATTGACCTCAATCCTCGGTCATCGCCTCTCTTAGGTCAGAACTTACCTCGATCTTGGATCGTCACCTTAGTTAGGTCAGAATTGACCTCGATCCTCGGTCGTCACCTCTCTTAGGTCAGAATTGACCTCGATCTTGGATGGTCACCTTAGTTAGGTCAAAATTGACCTCGGTCCTCAGTCGTCACCTCTCTTAGGTCAGAATTGACCTCGGTCTTGGATCGTCACCTTAGTTAGGTCAAAATTGACCTCGGTCCTCGGTCGTCACCACTCTTAGGTCATAAAATTGACCTAAATCTTGGATCGTTACCTTAGTTAGGTTAGAATTGACCTCGTTCCTCGGTCGTCACCTCTCTTAGGTCAGAATTAACCTCGGTCTTGGATCATCACCTTAGTTAGGTCAGAATTGACCTTGCTCCTCGGTCATCACCTCTCTTAGGTCACAAAATTGACCTCAATCTTGGATCGTCACCTTAGTTAGGTCAGAATTGACCTCGGTCTTGGATCGTCACCTTAGTTAGGTCAAAATTGACCTCAATCCTCGGTCGTCACCTCTCTTAGGTCAGAATTGACCTCAGTCGTGGAACGTCACCTTTGTTAGGTAAGAATTGACCTTGGTCCTCGGTCGTCACCTCTCTTAGGTCAGAATTGACCTCGATCTTAGATCGTCACCTTAGTTAGGTCAGAATTGACCTTGGTCCTCGATCGTCACCTTTCTTAGGTCAGAATTGACCTCGGTCTTGGATTGTCACCTTAGTTAGGTCAGAATTAACTCGGTCCTCGATCGTTACCTCTCTTAGGTCAGAATTGACCTCGGTCTTAGATCATCACCTTAGTTAGGTCAGAATTGACCTTAGTCCTCGGTCGTCACCTCCTTTAGGTCAGAATTGACCTCGATCCTTGGTCGTCACCACTCTTAGGTCAGAATTGACCTCGGTCCTGAATCGTCACCTCCACTTAAGCCCGTAGAATTGGCTTCGACCTACAGAATTGGTCATCTCAACCTAATCTCTCAGAATCGATCTCGACCCTCTGAATTGGTCATCCTCCTTCAAAGCCTCATGCGGTGTCTATTCGATGGCTATCATTTATTCCAAACTCATCCGTCGAGGGGCTTTGTAGACACCCCATTCTGTACCCCCTAAAACTCTCCTTAAGTCCCTAGCACCTCCCATCATCACTACCAACCTGGGTCATAGCTCGAGTACTGACCTAGAAGCTATTGGGCACTCCTAGGCTCTGTTTGACCAAAAGTCAAAGTCTTCAGATCGACTGAGCCTGAATGAATCTCCGAAGGGTAGTGAAACCCCTTTCCAATGGTCTATCCCGTGCGTGATTCCGACTTACCATGCGGACGAACGAACCATTTCCCTCGAGACTCAATCAGGAGGCCATCGAGCGCTCCTGGGCTCTATTTGACCTAGGTCAAATCTTCATCTCGACCGAGACTGAATGAATTTTTGAAGGGAACTAAATCCCCTTTCTAATGATTCACTCTGTGCACGATTCTGACGTACAGTACGGACGAATGATCCGTTTTACTCCTAGAGGTCACTGAATGCTTTCAGGGCCCGGTTGACCAAATTCAACTCCCCGAACTAGATCAAACTCTTTGGAATGTTGAAGTACATCCACTAACATTTCCAACGGTCTACCCCGTGCACGATTCAGACTTACCATGCGAACGAACGATTCGTTTGCGTCCGAAAGTTCCCCCTCCAATGGACTGTCGAATGCTTTCGAGCCATATTTGACCTAAAGTCAACTATTGAACCTGGGAGATGTCCCAAGGACTTTTGAAGGTCTTTAAATTATCTTTCCAACGGTCCACCCCATGCATGATTTTGATTAAAGGTTTGCATTCTGCGACCGATTTACCAAAGAGGTTTGAAAAAGACTGCCAAACGGCAGGTCTCAGACCCTGCCTATTGGTAGTGTGCCTTAACGCACCTTCCGAACGGCAGGAATAGGGCTATGCCGATCGAAAATTCCCCGGGCCTATAAAAATGAGGCCCTGACCTCAATTGCAAGAAGAGCCCAGATCTGATAGAAATCACTCTCAGCAAATCCTGAAAACCTCTCTCGAAGTCAACGTGATTTTTACACCCAAATCCCTTTTCAACCTTCACTTTTTATCATCCTTTTCATCAAACTTGATGAATTCACTGCCCCCCATCATCATCCAAGTCTAAGGGTTTCTCTCCAACATTCAAGGTCAAGCTCAAGATCTTCAAGAAGGTCCAATTTTCTCAACTCTCTCCTTAAATTCTCATAAAATTGCAATAACTTGTTTTATTACTTAGTACATTTATTATTTCATCTCACACATCCTAATATACTTTTTATTTAGTAGTATTGCACATCTCTTATTTTCATATAAATAAAAACCCAAAAAATAAGAAAAAGAGGGTTTGCTCATAAATTCCAGACGGGAATTCTCATACTTTTCTTACACTTCCCTCACAACTAAAACACTTTTTCTACACACACACACACACACACACACACACACATAAATAAGAGAATCCCCGGTTGGATTTATGGGATAAACCCCACCCCTCGTTTTGTATGCGAACTACGTGGACTTTGATGCCTCTATAGGCTACGTAGGCGTTTCGGGGTAAAACTCGAGACTCGAGTCCTATTCTTCACTTTTTCTCTCATTTTCCATTTTCTCTAACCTCCATTCTCTTACACTATATATATATATATTTGTTTTTTTTTTGTTCTTAGGGGTGTATCATTCCGTGTGCGTTATCGTTCCCTCATAATGATTAACGTAAGGATGATCGCGTAAATCTCATTTTCTAATATTATTTTTAAACCTTCCTACGGATGGCTCGCTTTACCTCTTCCATGGTACAAGTCGATGATTCCTATCTCCACTATATATACACATGCACACATATCACGGGGAAAATGAAAAGTAAAATAACAAAAATCCACGAGAGACCGAAAGGGCGGAATGGGTGCCTAACAACTTCCCATTTCGTAACTTAGCCTCCGGACTCTTCTTGAATAATTTTGGTTTCGCATGCACCAGTATGTCTTTGAATTCTATCCTTTGGCATGTCTTCCCCTTTTCTTTTGCCTGTTTTGAGTAAAATAGACTGGCGACTCTAATCTCTCTACATTCTTTCACCTCACCTCAAAATGACGCCGGGCGAAGCGCTCCCGAGAGGGATGCGTGGGACCTGAGGATCCTCCGTCACGCGATGAGTATCGGGGATGGCCACACCACCATTCCAATCCTCTCGATGGTGGGAGATGGTCCCTCATACCTCAGTGCTAACTTCTTCTTTTTTTTCCCAAATCTCATTAGCCCCTTCGTAGGAGATCTTGCAGTAAAACCTGATCCTCCACAAGAAACTCACAAAAGAACCGTTTGGCATCGGTGTAGCTCTTCTATTTGTCCTGAGTTACTCGTATACGACCCTGAATCATCTCAATTCTAGTCGTAGTGTCCTCTATCAACTCTGGCCCTAGTAACTTGTTTTCCCCTATCATTAACCAACATGCAGGAGAACAATATGGTCGATCGTATAATGCCTCAAATGGGTCCATGCCAATTGTAAACATATAAGAGTTATTATATGCAAACTCCACCAGTGGAAGGTACTGCTCCCAACTTTCTTTAAATTTAAGGAGACATATATGCAATATATCCTCTAATATCTAATTAGTCCGATCAGTCTGCCCATCAGTTTGAGGGTGATACGCCTACTCAATCGCAACTCGGCACCCACAACCTCTTGAAAACTCTCCCAAAATGCGAGGCATGAAACCTTCTCCAGGCCAGACATAATATCAACTGGTACCCCATGAAATTGCACTATCTTAATGTCATGTTGTTATTCTCACTTTATCTCTACTAATGACATCTTGCAGTTGAACGGTCTTCCCTTACCGCTCCATTCTAGTGACTAATTTTCTTTAGTCACCACCTGTGAATATATTATATCATTTAATCTAACAATTCACCTTAGTACTTCGACGATACATTGAAAATTTATTTCCGTTTTGTCACTAATATGAGCCTTTCTATGCACGGCTAAAATATTTCCTCTACTAAAAAAAGAAAATTTCTAACATTCCCCCATGTGTTAATCTCCATAATCATTAGTTTTCCTCACACCTACATTTTAACCTCTAATTTTTTTAGAAAATTACACTATTCCCCGTGTCCCTTCATTAATAGTACTCTTTAGTCTGATGGTCTATTCACTACCGTTTGAACTAGTGATCCATCAGCTCGTGGGAGATATTCGCAATAATACTCATCTTTGCATGACAAATTTCAAAATTTTCTAAATTTGTGATGATGTAGCCCTCGTCATATTACTCCTCTGTACCGAGCGACTGTTGATTATTCTCGAGAATTTACATTGTACATTCCTTGTACTTTACGCCACTATAACATTCCTTATTCTACTACTCTTCGATTTCTAGTGATCCCCTCGCTCACTAAGAAATTTCGTTACCCCTTTATCTCATTCTAGTTCTGCCTCAACTTTATTCCTATGTCTATGTATATTCCTGTGTTTTCACTTCTTCTCCCTATAATTGTTTCCAAAGGTATGATTATCAAGGGTGCCCATACACCTTATACCCCGTGCATTTCTGCACACTTATACTAAACGTGATACATTTATCTTGAACAATGCCTCACATACTTGGCATGGCTACATAGTAAGGTCATACTCAACCACCTTACATTTACCAATAATTATAACGTAGGTCATCTCGTGGCGTCAACGATTAATAACATTTTCGCATTTTAACATTATACGGCTCTACCAACCTTAATTCGTAATATAACAATCATCTCATAGTTATAACTACATATACCTGTAATAACTATGGTACTAAACCCATGTACTAAAGACAAAACATCTCCCAACTCCCAATGTTCTTTAAGTTTCATGCGTGGGATGTCTCGTAAGAGAATTCCAAACAAGGAACCCCCCGACACACTATTATCTAACATTGTTGGTTATCGATATTTGTTAAGTCCTTAGTCCATAACATATACCCCTGAATTTTCGTCTGCAAACATAAAAGTCTATTCGTCCACTCTCATGTCTCTATGATGACCATTTACACAACGCTCTCACTATCACTAAGTTCTCAGCGCTAAATAATTTAAAGAGTTATCTCCCTTTGCTCGACAATAAATTAATATATCATGAATCACATCAGTAAAAGTCCGTACTCATTGGGATCAAATATAACAAGACAACATACTCACAGAAGTCTACAATACAATACAATATTTATGCAGGCTCAACTCTCTTTCAGGTCATGCCTCACAAACCAAAATATATTACCCTGAAATAACGAGTACGATAGTCTTAGCACACAATTTACTATTGCTCAACTCTGGTATCCAGTCATTACACAATATAATAATAACATGCCCTACTATTATAACACCCTAAAAGGATCAAAAATTTCTATGTAATATATATACAAATTCTCTTAGTGTCTACACCTTCTCCTTCATGCACTTAACACATAAAAGTCTCGCTACATAATGGTAGTCATAAACATAATAAGGCTAATATCGCCAGCGCGCCCACTAATTCGATGCACACTCTAATTGTAGTGTTACTAGTCGATTATTGTGACTCCTCCATGTCACCTAGAACGTCATCACTTACTTATAAGGGAAGGTAATTATTCTATCCCCATTTTCCGTGTACCTTGCACGATCAAAGGGTCCCTGAGCCTAACTCTCGTGCTAGAACGGACCCATTTTTCAACTGTAACGGTTGTCTATCCAATATCTCATCCTTTGGTTGCTATATGTGTTGCTATGGGAAATTCCTCTTTATCCAGCCCGTCACTCCATAACTGTAACAACTTTCTAGAGAGACTCTCTTGCTTCTAGCCCTGGCCCTACTGGCCTCCCTCACCATCTCCTCAGCCCTGATGATTTTAAGGAATAGAGATATTGTTATTACTGTTGAGGACCTTACTTCTCCCACCTGAACCCAATGATTCCTCAGGTTGATAAACTCTTGACCTAAATATCTTAGCTTGATTCTCTTGTTGGGAGTCTCTCTCATGATGCTATTATGCCCCACTGACATTGTTTTCCTTTACTTTCCTAGTCCAACTGCTCTCACTTCCCCGCTATGAATTAGTTTAATTCCGGTGGTCCTACTCATCACATATATGACACTTTCATGTGTCCATTCTCTATCTCGGGCCCACAGACCATGTCGGTGTGCTGTTCTCTCGAACCTAGCAGTCTTAGCCCTGATTGCTACTCTCATTTTCCCTTTGGCTCCGCTGGCCCTATGGAACTTATTGCTAGTCATGACAACCCCGACTGAATCTACCGTCACTTAGTAAGAATTCAAATGATCTAAAGCATTTGCATGGGTACCTTACTGGGTATACCCTCTTGTGGTTCCTCAGTGGTACCATTAAATTCAGTGTCGCTCTTTGTTTATATTCTCCAATCCTATTGGATTCCTTCTCCTAGAAGTGTTGATGTACTCTTGTAAATGAATGGCATTGACGACAACGACCCTAGTCACCTTATTCGTATCTCCCCTTCATGCTTGGCATTTCACCCATGAGTCCATTTTCAACTTACGGACCCTTTTCAATCTCTGTATCCCCTTCTTTGATTACGAAGTTCATTAAATAAATTAACTTATCTCTCACGATCAGTCTCTACCTTAATTACTTGTGATAAGTTCGTAATTCCACTCGTATTCCTGTATGCAGTGGATGGAAGATCTTACGGTCAAACCGCACTCAACCTTTCATTTATATATATATATATATATATATATATATATACTGCTTTATAAGTGGTGACTGGCGATCATCGCTCTATACTACTCCAATGAGCCAAAAAATTTGCCCAAAATTTAATTCTGAGTGTCACTGCACTCCCCTCTACATCTTTGCCTTTGGATTATCCCCTTCCATTGGACCATCACACTTCATCATTTCTTCAAGTCCTTATAGGAGATTCTTCAAAGGAGTTCCTCTTACTCTCCTCTTAGTCGTCTATGCTGGGTGAGTTTGAATTTTCACTATTATTATTTACAATAATGTTTAGGAAGTCATTTTTCCCGAGCACTTGTCCCTTTTTATCATCTTCTTAGACGACAATTTTCGGTGACTCCTATCATGATCACCATTCTTCGCATACTCCATAACTCTTACTATACATCTTCTCCTGTAATCCTTCTAACAACCCTTTACTGGTTGTCCCATGTTGTCCGGTGTACCATGCCCATCCGAAGTCGTATATAAATTGCATCAACTATGCTTAATCATAGGAGAACATAAGTCGCATTCGTATAGGAATGCAACAATCCAATGATAAGGCTCTACATCAAAGAATGCTACACTGAAATGTGAAAAGCCGCATAGGTGCTAAAAGAATCTATAACCTGATGCCCTGATACCACCTGTGACACCCCGCCCAATTAAATACCGGATGGCCAGTTCTTTCTAAAATTTAAAATAGAGTATCCGATTGGTTCATTCTTAGCATCACTGTCAATTTTTTTTTCTTATTAACCACCTAATAAGTAATTAAGCTAGTGTCAACATTTTCCCCATTAGTAAAAATTTATTTAATTTAAATCATTAAACATATCCAACATTTTCACAAACAAATGAATAATGAATAAAACACTATGTGACTGAATGTAAAGAAACTGGAATAATCATCCCAGTTAAATAGAAATCCAAACCATAAAAATGTAATGATACTAAATCCGTCTGAATACTAAATATGTAAATGAAATCTGTACAATGTCTCTCTGACATACAAAAATTATAATGGGTGACACCTACCCTAACTGGAAAGTCTAAATAATAAAACTGAGATGATAGAAGTAGAGGCGTCTAAATATGAGGACCAGCAACTCCCATAATAGCTGTAGCATGTCAAATGGTTCGACAATCTAAACTTGGCATCCCTGCGACTGGACACCAAAAATAAAATACAACAAGAGAAAAGAGATTTTACAAAAGACGGGTCAGAGCTCGAGTGTAAAATATTTTAAAATAATTTAGCAAGTATTTTAGAAATTTTAATAAAGCAAATATTATGTGCATGTTAGCTTCTCGAGCACTCACTTGAGATTCTCACCTCTCAACTATTATGCACGCCTAACGTATACTTCTAACTCATACTAGATATCCTATCACCCTTTACAACCTTAAATTAAGACTCTTACTATGACATCTAAGTCATTATTCCCACCCATACTACCCGAATAATACATTCTTACATTTCCATTATTAATCAATCGAACTCAAGTACCTCATTAATTATTTAAATTTTCGTATCCTTAAATAATTATTTTATGTCGTAATCTTTTTCATTTATAAAGCAACACAGTATAATAATCACAAGTGTGCATATGTATATCACTATCACAACATATATACTAATACAACACCCCAAAAGGCTAAACCTGCTGTGCGTATCTACTCTGCTATTAGATCCCGGTACATCACGTACATAGCGATTACGAATTTTGAATCACTCTGGAATCTTATAAATACAAATCACACATAATGGAGGCGAACATAGTCCCAAGCTTATGGGTTACGCACATACCTACGCACCCATATGATCGTCATCACTATCATTCTCACAGATAGCCCAGTACTTATGAAAGTGCGAGCTTTTCTAAATCAAAGCTCTGATACCAATTTGAAAAGGCCCGGATTTTAATTAATTAATTTTATCAATTAAAATCAAACTTATAATTTCCTTCTTTAAATATATTCGAATTTCCTCTTATATAAAACATGAGACGCGGAAGCGTTGAATGATGTGATGGTTCAATAAAACAAACGAATACCAAATTTTAATTTTCTTAAACAATTACAATTAAATCGAGTGAAATAAACTTAAACACACACAAACAATAATTTCACTTAAACCAATTAATTCAACTCCAAGTCCTAGAATTTGCCTAAGTCATAATTACCAATATTCCGAAGTTAGGCCAAACCAATTTTAGCAAATGACTTGAATTAAACAACTTTACCCAATATTTAATATCAGTCCTAAATTAAATTGAGTGTGATAATTTAAACCAAATTTTATCTTGATTTATCCTAAGTATGTGTTCTAAATTATTTATGCAAGATAAAATAAACCAATCACACTACGCCGCGATGTACGAGGAAAATCCAAGACGGAAAACAACCTCGAACGGCCCTAGCCACAAATTCACTAGATACGGAATTACAAGTACAAGACAAAAGACTTACAACACATGACTCGATCCCTCTCAAGCCCCGATGCTTCTTATTGTAGAAACCTCTTCCTAGCGAATAACCTTGGAACACCACCGCTGTCTCGGAATCCACCGATAGGACTTTATATGGTCACCGTCACCCAAACATGGAGCCTTTCTCCGTGTGGGTAAATCAACATGAGAAACACTTCTTCTTTCTTCGTGGGAGGTAGAAGAAAAACTAGAAACTTCTCTTCTTGAATTCGGTAGAGAAAACCGGTGCCAAAACTCCAAGCAATTGATATGTATATAAGAACTTGGATATACAATATGGGTGTACAAACTAGAGTGGTAAGTGAATTTCTTCTTGAAAATTAGCACTCAAAACATGAACATTTTCCTTAAACATTGGTGCTCTCAAACTCTCTCTAAGAGATGAAAATGAAATGGAAAAGTTAAGTTGGAAAATGTTCTTCCCGCATATGATAAAGTCTGAAAAAGTTGGTTAAAAACTAAGTGGGGAAGTGGGCAAAAAACTGCCAAAAACTGTTTCCGCCTGGCATCTCGTTCGAACGACATTTCGCTCGAACGAAATCTCGTTCGAACGAGACTTCTAACGACATTCCAGAATGGACTCATTAGAAACTCGTTGGAAATCTCGTTAGAACGAACAATCTCGTTCGAACGACATTTCGAACGACGGACCAGTATACCTTGGTGGGAACTCGTTGGCAAACTCGTTCGAACGACATCTGGTTCGAACGAAAAACTCGTTCGAACGACATATCGAACGACTTCCAGAAATTTTATAAAATTTGATTTTGGCCCAGAAACTTTATATACTTTATTTTAAAGTTCTAATTAAATTTTTCTGAAAATAAAACACAGTTTTTATTAAACCTAACACCCAATAAACTTGTTCCAAGATCCTATATATATAATATTGCATCCATACCTTGGGAGCATGGAACCATAGTTGATGACGTATAAACGAGGCACGCAAACCGGAATATTTGATGAAGCTTTATACTCTTTGCCGCTACGTCTTCAATAAACACTTCAAAGGCTTGAGATTATTACAATTACATACTATCCTATGAATAAATGTTTTTGTCTGGAATTGAGCCAACACTATACATGGACTCAATTGGAAATTTGTGTCCTTACAAATCTCCCCCTTTGGCTATTTCGGGACAAAAACCAAACAAAAATCCTAAAGGGCCGTCAAGCTCTACTAGACTCAAAACATAACCCACCCAAACTTGACTCAACCCAAGGATCAAACGCTTTGCTATTGAAAGATGCCGCTTTAGAATAATTCCTGCACACTTAAGCAAACTCATCAAATGCATAGGGAATATCAAAATATATTAAATACAATTAAGTAATTACTCCCCCTAAATTAATTCTCCCCTTTATCAAATAAATGACATACTTAAAAAGACATCTCCCCCTAAGATAAATCTCCCCCCAAACTAAGATACGATAATAATAGGATTAGATACCATTTCTCCCCCTTTTTGTTCAGGAATAGGCAAAGGATAAAGAACTAAGAAACACGTTGAAGCTTAAAGTGTTAAGACATTAAATCACATGAGCAACAAAAGCATAACTAATCCAAGATAGATACCAATAATGAAGTATAAGCATGGATGGACTAGAAAGAAAGGCAAAGACAAACGAATATCATATATATATATATATATACTCAAAATACACCAATAAAGTACTTGCATATATATATATATATATATATATATAAACATACATGACACAAAATACAATAAGTTTGCACACTCGTATGGCAAAAATGTGTCATATGGAAACGGAAGTGTAGGGGTGTGAACAAGCAACAATTAAATTTAGACCCAAACACTTAAGAAACATGTTCACGGAGTTCTCATTTGATTGCAAACTTCATCACATTTAAATATAACCTCATGTGACAATATAGATTGAACTCAATGAACAAACATACACAATGCATACAAGCCTAGCATATTGATGATTCTACAAACCAATAGAGTCATGACATGAAATACGCAACTAGGATAAACGGACATTGTGCAAACCGTTGATATACCATCCAATCTCCCTCAATATGCATTTATATTAATTTTGAACGAATATATCAATCAAACATAGGCCTTGGCAATTATTTTTCTTTTTAATGCCATATTTTCTATTTTTAGGCCTTTGGACCACGTATTTCTTTTAGGTCCATTCAAAACGGTGGCTTACAATCGCAAATGATCACTTAGTCCTTTCGGAGCCCTTCCCCGTGCATAGTTATATTTATCATGTTTTCATTTTTCACACAAAGCTCACATGCAACGGATTTTGACATGCACTAGTCCTCCTAAGTCACAAATATGTAGTTAACAAGATTGGTAGGAGAACACCTCACATAGCTCAAATATACATATGAAGTTAAAATTTCAAAAGAGCTCGTGCATGTGTGAATAGAGGCATATAAAGATAGAATTCATTTAAACAACACAAAATCCAACTACTCCATAAAAAATATGGTAAAGAACATTTTAAGGATTGATATTCTAAACCAAAAGTTCTAGCCACGTGGGAGCATAAATGATGGAATTCAAACACAAGTATATGCCACTTAAAGTGTGTCAAACTAAAATACACACAAAAAATCTTTTTGAGTTTTTAACATTTTTTAACCAAAATAAATATATGTACTCAAAAGGATAAACAAAAATCATTTCTATTTTTCATTAAGCATTAATGAAACAAATAAAATACAAATGATAAACAAAAATCTTTTTGTATTTTTCATTTAATGCAAACAAAATGAAGGAAATATAATACAAAAGATAAACCAAAAATCATAATTCTAGCATGTGTTAACCATGGAGCATAGACTAGAAAATGATTAAACAAGCATACATTTAGCATGGGAATATAGCATGAAGTACAAAAGCTAAAGTATGCAAACACTAACACATTCATCCTTTAGATTTAGCAAGGGAGGAAGCATGTGAAAGTAAATGAGAATCAACAAATCTTGTATCTAGCGCGTTTAAAAGTGATTTCCTAACCCATATAGATTTATATTTAAAATGACGGGGATTGGGAAATAAAGAAATGCTAGATAAAGATTTCCTTGGACGTCTTTTAAGATCAAAACAATATGACCTAAGGTTACCTTTCCTGCCACAATGCAAGCATGTGTAAACACGAGGAATGTTACCTAAGGTGTGACCTTTTCTAAAGTCTTTGGATAAAATTGATCCCCTAAAACAAACTATGGTTTTAGCTTTATCAATGAAGGTATTTGAACAACATATGCTAGAACCAGTTAAACTACTACTAGAGTCTTGTAAATCGTTTTTTATTTTTAACATTTTGGACTCAAGTAATAAATTAGATTCCTCAAATTTACGGGACTCCTTCTTTAAATTTTCTATAATTCCTAGAAGTTTAACACGCTCCCCCTCAATGTGAGCAAACTTGTCCCTAAGAGTCTTTTCACGACTTTCACTCTCTTTCTTGGACTTTTCTAAAATATCAAAATTTGAATATGAGTCCATGAGCTTTTCACGAAAAATATCTTTTTGAGATAGAGAGATTTGCAAAGACACAATGTGATCTTTAAAACAAGAATTTTCTTTTTCAAGAAATTTAATTCTTTTTACAAATCTCAAATTTAATTCCTTTAAATTTTCGTTACATTTATTAATCCCATTTAATTCCTCTCGAAAATCAAAAATTTCATTTTCATTTAAATTGGACAAATTTTCATTAAGACGTCCCATTGAGAGATATAAAACAAAAATTGAGAGTGAGTCAAATTTGAACCACCTAAAAAGGTAAGGAAACACAAAAGCCAAAAAACGGATCTTTAACGCGATAACTTAGCGCTCCGGCTCTGATACCAATTTGAAAGTGCGAGCTTTTCTAAATCAAAGCTCTGATACCAATTTGAAAAGGCTCGGATTTTAATTAATTAATTTTATCAATTAAAATCAAACTTATAATTTCCTTCTTTAAATATATTCGAATTTCCTCTTATATAAAACGTGAGATGCGGAAGCGTTGAATGATGTGATGGTTCAATAAAATAAACGAATACTAAATTTTAATTTTCTTAAACAAATTACAATTAAATCGAGTGAAATAAACTTAAACACACACAAACAATAATTTCACTTAAACCAATTAATTCAACTCCAAGTCCTAGAATTTGCCTAAGTCATAATTACCAATATTCCGAAGTTAGGCCAAACCAATTTTAGCAAATGACTTGAATTAAACAACTTTACCCAATATTTAATATTAGTCCTAAATTAAATTGAGTGTGATAATTTAAACCAAATTTTATCTTGATTTATCCTAAGTATGTGTTCTAAATTATTTATGCAAGATAAAATAAACCAATCACACTACGCCGCGATGTACGAGGAAAAACCCAAGACGGGAAACAACCTCGAACGGACCTAGCCACAAATTCAATAGATACGGAATTACAAGTACAAGACAAAAGACTTACAACACATGACTCAATCCCTCTCAAGCCCCGATGCTTCTTCTTGTAGAAACCTCTTCCTAGCGAATAACCTTGGAACACCACCGCGGTCTCGGAATCCACCGATAGGACTTTATATGGTCACCGTCACCCAAACATGGAGCCTTTCTCCGTGTGGGTAAATCAACATGAGAAACACTTCTTCTTATGTTCTATATTCTGAGGCACTAATCTAGATCCCCCCGAAGGCTACTCAAGATAAGACTATCCTCTTTTTAAGACCCCCCCTGATAGAATGTATAGTAGGCATACACATAATTAATAGGATTATAGGTATTCACACAAACCATCAAGATATAACCCAAATAGTTTAGTTCATAGGTAGTATTACTCTCATTAGTACGATATGTTTATTTAATTACGAATACTCTCTCTCTCTCTCGTAATTCTCAAGGATAATTCACCACTCCAAACACCTTAAAGTTTTATTCCCAAATAACCTTAATAATTCTTCCTTATACCGAAATAAATTCCACATTATTTAATCACACTTGAATTAACTATGCTGCACAAATTGGAACCAAAACGACTTTTCCAGGAATGCTGTCACGTCGCTCAAATGAAACTGCATCTTGTTTGAACGAGACATAAGTCGATTGAATGACCTTTTTGCGTGAGATGCTATCTCGCTCGAACGAGATCCAATCTCATTTGAACGAGATTGGATAGTATTGTCCCCTACCTCTAACAGTAGCGTTTTTCACCATTTCCAAACCTAAAAACCTCTACAGACCAGTCCCAAACACCAATTAATCAGTTCTAATCGATACTCGAACATACATATTTGATTTCAAACAACCTGGAATCATCTAATCCTTAATAAACAACCCTTAAATCCGAAATCCCCAATTTAAATCAATTAAACCCTAGTTTTTCCCATTATCATTCAAGGACATAATAAACCCAGATTCGTTCATCACCATACACCATAAATTTGGGACTTCTAATCTATCTACATGAGGGTTTAATATATTTCGATTTAAGATGTAATTAATCATCTTAAACCTCCAATTTCATCAAGATTATGAACAATACATGGGTATTATACACATATACTAACATGAACATGATTATTGCTATAGTTTTGTAAGAATTAAACACTTACCTCATGAAATAAGGTCTGATCCATTGATGTAGTTGGTATGGTTGTGATCCTCGCTCTCCGACCTATGCGATAGTGGTCTTGGTGGTGTAAAAGGTGCACTGGTGGTGGTTCTGGCCCTAGAAACCTCTCATATTCCTTCATCCTTTTGGTCTCTATGTGGTTAACAACTGATGACCCTAATCTCTTCCCCATAAATGATATATTAGCCCTTTAATTTTCGTCATTAATAACACTTCAAAAATATAAATTACCAAAATGCCCTCCCGGGATGCCAGTTTGGCATAAAACTGTCCCGGGACCCAAACTAAACCCCGGGTAGACTTTTTTGACTTTATTGACCCTTCCGGATACATTGGAGCACTCTAAATGACCATGCAGGCGACTTATAAATGGTTTACTTTTATTCCATTAATTTAGCACTGACACGACTGACACGTGTGTCCTGACTTAATTATCGTAATTGTCGTATTTCTCACTCGTGACAATTTTCATAAATTCTCAATCATATTCACAATTATATATTATTTTATTCTCTTAGTAATATTCAAAATAATTCTCATCTATAAATACCAACCCTTATCTCGCTAGTTAATATTTATTTTAATCTGGATTAATTATCAATTAATTTTCCATATTTAATTTAATTAATCCAATATTTAAAAATCATTAAAAATACGGGGTGTTACAAGAATGTGTAATAAAAATATACTAAAATGCACAAAATGCAAGAACACACTTAAACACAAACAATTACAAAACATAATATATTTACAAAACAAGATTAATATATAATATAATAGATAAACATAATCATAATGCAAATATCAAGCAACAAAGTTTTCTAACAAGAGGGTTATTAGTATTCCCACAGTGCCTTTCATTCATTGTTACTAACTTGTCTTTGACTTATTCTTCCTCTACATATCTTTCCAAAAATCCCGCCGGACTTTTAAAATAAAGTATGCCCTAAAGCAGGTGGTAGTTAACCAGCTGTGATAATTTCATTTTACCATCTCTCATCTCTAATTGCTTCACGATCGGGCACCTCTATTCTTCAGGATTCTCACTTGGGAACAGATACCTCACTGCCATTGGCACTATTCTCTTTCGAATAATAATAGTGGCCTATAGTTAGGATTGTTTAATATATTTTGCTAAATCTTGGTGTATTTATGAACCCATGCATGGGTTTGAGGTGAGTTTGGCATCGGGGTAGGTATAGGGCAGAGGGTATTCGTGGGGTGTTAGCAAATTGGTGAGGTTGTTTGGGTTTGGGTTTGAGTGTATGTTGAGTGAGCAGGTATGAGGTTCGACAGCAGGTGTGTGAGTTAGGATGGGGCTGTGTGAAGTAGCAGGTGTTGTTGGAAATATTAAAAACTGAGACCAAAATCTATTTTGCAAAACCGAAATGATTTGTAGTGTTGTGTTCTTATTGATTACAAGCCATTGCAATGTCATCGATTTACTGTTCAATAAGGTTATATTTCGTATTCGTTATCCGTGACTTGTGGAATATTTTGCATATCCATATATGTATCCTACTTAACTCATTGTATCCGTATCCTACTTAACTTATTTTAGGAGAATTAAAACACTAACTTTCCTTTTAGAAAAGATTGACAAGGTCATATTTCCTCAGAAAACATAGGCACATCCAACTAGTTAATCCATTACTATATCAAAAACCATTTTAGTAAATTGCATCAGGTTTAACACTAGACTAATTTTGATGGGTTTAACACTGCCATGGCACTACTATGGATGGCCATATGCTTGTGTTTGGATTTAAGTTTAGAATGAAAGAATTTGGACTTTAAGCCTCCATGATTGAGCCAATTCTTTATGCAACACAATATTCTCCATATCTTTAATTGTCTGAAATATGTCGTTGAAGTTTTCTTTATTCCATTTCTTCAAATCTCCATTGCGCCTTTGTAATTTAGAGGAAAATTTCCCATAGAAGGGGAATTACATTCTCCATGAAAATTCAACTAGTGATTAAAAATCTGGGTGAGTACACATTATTTGAAACTTGAATGGATTTGGGACTAATTCTAGAGTAGACTTAATTTTGAGCAGCATGGGGGAATAGTCAGAGCATGTTTTGCTCAAAGTGTTGTATGGAAGTATTTGGGAAATTAATAGACCATTGGTTATTTACTAAGCGTCTGTCTAGCCTTGCCATGATTAGCCCCTGCTCATCCCTATTATTATTCTATGTACATTTAGTGCTTCAGTATCCCAAATCAAATAGACCACACCCCTTGATTGCTTGAATAAAATGCCCTACTGCTAGGTAGTCCATATCATCGCCCCTAACTTATTTCATTTTGGCAAATTCATTTTATATATACTAATATTTGTCATGACAACGTGGGTCTATGGGACAATAGCAGCGCTGTCATGACAGTGTGGGTCTCTGGGATGTCATTCAATTAAGAAACTTCATTTAGTTCGGCAACAAGTACTAGCACTGTCATGACAATGTGGGTCTCTAAGACAGTAGGATTCATGGGTTAAGTTCGACAAATTCATTTTATTCCTAGAGACCTACGTTGTCATTTCTTATCACTCCCTTGGGCAGTTAGACTTCAATATGTACCAATATGTAGACTAATATATATTATCTTTTAGTTGTCACGGTCCCCGCACATTATATAAATGGTGACCACATTTTTTTTAAATAAATTCACCTTAGGCCATGTGTGTATTCAAATTAGGAAGTGGAATACTTTTTTCATAAAATCATTTCAGAATGAATTGCTGAACAAATATTTGCTTTTCGTTTAAGTGCTTCGAATGTCAAGAGTACTTGCATTTAGTCTTGGTTGGATTGAAATTTTGTGTAAAATGTATCCAAACTTTGTAGCCAAGATGGTTCTCTGTAGTTTCCCCTGTATAAAGTTGTACTATATTGATTTTTAGCATCCAAAGTTGATAATGATCAAAGTTTTGATATCAAATACGAAAAATTGAACACTGAAGCACCTTTAATTTATGGTTATCCTTCACTATGGGAAATGTCACTACAGTTGGGTGGAACACTAATTATAGGATGGTAAATTATATATGACACGATCATTCTATTTCTTACACAACTTACTACGGATAAGATAAGCAACTCACTGCCTTGAACCTCATAAACTAAATGCCCTTATGGGTCCAACCTATAAAGTGGACTTGTTTACACAACTTATACTTATACTTAGCTTTAGAACTTCCACTCCATATTTGTTGTCTTAATCATACTTAACTTAGAACCTATATATTCTATATTTTTTCTCAAAAAATCTAACTTAGAACCAACTCCTATGCTTGTCCATTAGAACTAAAACATCAAGAAACAACATTGACTATTTATAGAACATACTTGAGTTAACGCTAGACAAATGTACGATAAAAAGGAAAACAGATAAATGGGAGAATGGATTTATCTATGTTGAGTTTATCTCTATGACATGGCGAAATTTACACTCACTCCAAAGAAAAAGGATAAAGGAAAAAAGGAGTTATATAATAATTACTCTCAATCAGAAACAATGCCCCTATGCTTAATTTAATTACTATATAGTATATTTATTTCCTTAGGTCACAAGATATACTTTTACATGTCTGCGTAAAGCTTGAAGAAAATTCCCTATTATAATTAAGTTGTAAAAAAGTTTCGATAATTTTTTTTTAGATATCTCTATCCTCTTCCCAGAATCATGTAAAATATTGCACAATAACTTTGGCCCATGATAAGTCTCAAAATTAGATAGACCCCCTGCTTTTCATTTGTAGAATTTATTACTAGATTAATCAATTTTCAAAATTCTGCACTACTATTGTCTGATTCTTTTACGTTTTATGTCCTCACTTTATGAAGCAATCACAGTCTACATCATTATGCAACCTCATACTTTGTTTATATTGTACTTAATAGTGTTTTGCTTATTTACTCCTCAGTGATATTGTGTTTTTGTGTTATGCAGCTTCGAAGGATGGACACCTTCTTGTTTGCCTCTGAATCCATGAATAGGGGACATCCCGGTAAACTTTGCGATCATGTATACGATGTAATTCTCGATGTTTGCCTTAAACAAGATCCCAACAGTAAAGTTGCTTGCGAGACACGCACCAAGACCAACATGGTCATGGTTTTTGGTAAAATCACAACAAAGGCCAACATAGTGCGAGCACCATGGATATTTGTGATTTGTAAGGGAGTGAAATGTGGGACTTCTATGTCCTTTAACTAGTGTTTAGGTGACTTAACAATGTATGAGTACGTGACTTAATAGGGATTTTGTTTATGATAATATAGTTATTTTGTGCAAATTAAGGAATGTGCTTTTTCTAGATGGTAATTTGTTTAAATTTGGTGGTATACATTACTCTATCAAATTCATTTTCAAAATAAAAAATATATATTTTGAAATAATTCGTTACCAAAATAAATGTTTTAGTAGTTAAATTTGCAATTGATAGATAAAAGTGCGGTTTAATGATGGATAGTTTATTATTGAAAAAAATTAATCATTAAGAATCCTTCTTCAACAATTAAATTTCGTAGCCAATAGATCTTGAGGGAAGGTACAAATTTCGTAGCTAAAATCATTTAACACATTAGTTTATTAATAGAATTGGCAACGAAATGAAGACATTTAGCAACGAAATGTTAAATAATTAGCTACAAAACAAATTGTAAATTTCGTAGATAAAAGTTTCTAACACTAGTTTATTGATAGAATTGGCAACGAAATGCATTTAGCAACGAAATGCTGAACAATTAGGTAAAAAATAAATTGTAGCCTAAATATGATAATTTTTCACGAAGAAAATTTCGTGGCAAATGACCTAGACAATTGGCAACGAAAGTTAATTTCGTGGCCATATACATTCAACAATGGGAATTTGGTCTCGAACTCATTACGAGATAATTTTTATCACCAAAAACTATCAGCAACGAAATCTAAACTTTTAGCTACGAATAATTTCGCAGTTAAATATAAGAATTGTTGTAGTGTTTTGCAAGAACATTTTAGGAGGTGTATAAATATCTTCACCAAAATCAGACCCTACAAAATTATCCAGGCAAATATTTAAACTTACTTTCATTTAATTTGCGGTATTGCAATTCATATCATGGTCAATGTAAACCATAGTATTTTTTTGGGTGAATTATTTGATTAAAATGGGTTTTGGGTGAATTAACCATTTTGATTGATATGGATTGATGATTAGTACGAAATTGATATTATGTAAAGATACATAACGCAATTACCTTGATGGAAATCAAAGTTAGATTCGCTAATTGAGAATTACAGGATCGGATTGAAGAGAATGATTGAATAAAAGTTGTAAAACCCAATTTGTGAAATCTTGAGTGATAATCAAAACCATTGAAGTTTAGAGATTGATATGATGATTATAACCTGTTTAGTATGTGTAATAAACATTGGTTATGATTGTGATGACTCTTGAGAATAAACTATGAAAGTTTGATGTGTAAAAATGGAGGAAAAACGAGTTGGAGAAGAAGGAGGTTCGTTGTTCAACAACTGCGAACCAGTCCGATTTTGAGGCCGAATCGATCCGATTGGGTATGGATTTAGAGTGTTTAGGATGAACATCCCTAAAACATATGTGAACGGATTCGTATGGAAATTTTGGATGAAATTAAGATACGAAGTAGATTGAGATGTGTTTAGTTTCTTGAAATAAAAATATGAATATAAGTTAGTACTTATAGAATTAAGGGTCGGGGTCGTGACTCGAATATTTTTAGGCTAGTCCGGCCCGAGTTAGGCACAGAGCAGTCGATTTAATTTATTATATATGTATATAGTAAATTATCGAATATTAAATTTAATAAAGGGTGTTTTACCCAATAGTGGGACTTGGTGTAATATATTTTGAAGGGTGAATGTACGCTCTGAATGAGGGATTTGGGGTATTGTAATTGGGTGATACTACTTTAATAAATTAATGTGAAATCGATTGGATTAATCAATGTAAGTTAAAATGTAATGAATCCGGGGGATGAGCGAACTTATGACTTAGATCAATAGGATATGAGTGAATTACCTACTGGAATATTTCAAAGGATAACTGGCATACTTTGAGTAGTGAGGGATACTCAGGAATATACGATAAGAAGTGTATTTGAAATTAAATAGTACATAGGATATTCGAGAGATATATATGCTATGTATGGGATATATATAATAGGTTGTGTGTATACATATAATGATTTGTATGATTTATTATGTGTATGACATACCTACGCTACTTGCTATCACGTGAGGTTTTGCGTCATGGACAGTCTTATCTTGATGAGCCCATTGGGGGGATTTTCGACTTGTACCTTAGAATATAGAACCTAGGAAAGGCCTATCTGTGAGAACGATAAGCTGGCGGTCATATGGGTGTGTAGGTATGTGCGTACCTCATAGTTTTGGAACTATATTCACCTCTAATATGTGTGATTTGTGATGATGGTTCGAGTGAGATATTGAACCAATTTTCATTTATACAGTGTGTGATGTACTGAGACTTGATAGTAGAGTATGCATGCACCAAAAGTCTTAGCCTAGGGGTGTCGTATTGTGTGTATATATATATATATATATATATATATATATATATATATATATATATATATATAGAAAAATATATATACTTATGGTTTATTCTACTATGTGTTCTTGGTAAATGATGTATCGAGTTAGTACGTATATAACGAGGTGATAAATATACGCTTATGATTTATTCTACAGTGTGTAATTAGTAAATGAGAAAGATAATAACATCTAAAATAACTCTAGTGGGTGGAGGATTAAACATATAATGAGAAATTCATAATTGGCTAATTGATATAAAGAATCCAGTAACGTTTTGTATGAGAAATACGGGTGGGCACAACAAGTTAGTATGAAGAAAAAGACTTGATACGGCTAGTTCGGTAGGGTAGTGTAACTAGGAAAAGTTAGTAGGTAAGTTTTAGGTGTGCACATTAGATGAGGGGTGAGTTATACATAAAGAGAGTGCGACACTAACTTAAATATGAAGAGTGTACAAGCATATTTAATTACTGCAATTTAATTGCTTGCTAAATATTTTCTAAATGTTTTACTTGGGCTCTGACCCTTGTCAAAATCTTTTTCAAATCCTTTTAGGTGTCCAGCCATACAGATGCCGAGTTAGAATATTTTGTCTAGGGATACGAAGCTGCAGCTCATGTGAAAGTTCCATGACTTGCTGTAGACACTTCATTCATTATTCTTAGTGTAGGATCTTGACTCCATTATTCATTTGGGCATGCCGACTTCAAATTTAGTATTCAGTTTATTTATGTGACTTGTGTATTTAGTTTTTTGTTTTAGTTATTTTTGTATTTTATTTTTTAACCGACCGTTGATTCGGTTATCTTTATTTATGTTATTCTTTTGTGTTGGTTTCAGTTATCAATTTATGTGGAGGGTTTAATGATTATTTGATTTTTTGCATGTTGTTAGTTAATGAAAGATAAAATTTTGCACCACTCTATTTAAATTACTAGGTGGTTAGTAACTTTAAATATGTTTTCGACAGTGATGCTAAGAATGAGACATAGGAGACCAACATTTTATTTTGATCATGGAATGGCCACCCGGTATTTTAGGAGGCAGGGTGTCTTAGATGGTATCAGAGCATCAGGTTCTAAAATCCTTAGGATTTGTGCGGTTTATTACATTTTAGCGTAGCGTTCTTTGATATAGAGCCTTATTATATGATTATTGTGTTCCTTCACGACGTATGCGATTTATATTCTCCTTCTATTAAGTATAGTATTGTGATTCATATACGAGTTCAGTTGGGGCTTCATACACCGAATAATTATGGACGACCAACGAGGGCGTTAGAAGGACTGCAGGGGATAGGCTCAGCGGAAACATGGAATATTTTAGGAATGGTAATTGCGAAAGGAGTCACCATGGAAATGTAAGGATAAGATCCAAAGATAATTGTGTAGGGTAGAGGGCAGTGGCTCCCAGGATTAAATTTCGGGTGAAAATTTTTGGCTCATAGGAGCGGCGTTATAGTGGTGGGAGTTGGTACCATAACCATGGATGGATACCATGGGTAACGAGGAGTTTGGGGTACGTTTTGACTGCAGATCCTCTCATCAACTATTTAAACAGAGAGGCAAAGGGAATTTCAAGACTTGTTTTAAAAGGGTCGTACAATGGTCGGTTATGAAGGAGAGTTGACGTGTTTAGTGAAATTCAAACCAGACGAGGTGGATACGGAGAATCAAGAAGGTTCGTAATATAATAATGGACTCATAGGTAGAATATACAATCATGGATGGGGAAGTCTGAAGAGAACGACTAGTATCATTTTTGTCATTATCGTGAGAAGGGATTCAAGAGAGTTGGATAATCTAACCGAAGGGAAATACTAGAATTAATAGTGCTAGTGAAGCTCCACCGGAGGGTATGCCAGTAGGGGACCCTTTATAATGATTGAGATCAAAATAATTCCTACCAGGTGATGGTGGATTTAGTTAGGGTCGTCAAGGCCAACAACGATTCCTATAGGGCCAGCGGAGCCAAAGGGACAACGGGGGTAGTAATCAGGGTCAAGTCCACTAGGTCCATGAGAAGGAAAAACTCTACATGGACAGTGGGGCAAGGGAAAGGGGGATGACACAGAGAGGGGTCTTATGTTTAAAGCGTAGGAACACATGTGTGGATCTTGTGTGGAGCGAATTGGGGGACATGGACGGGATGCCCAGTAGGGGAAACAACTATAAGAAGTTTTGGTTGGGATGAGGGTGTAATGTTCGGGAACCATTTGAACCACGATTACTATTGGTAATCGAAAGTATGAGATTTTATCCCGAAATGATTTGGGGTCTGCTTTGTGTGGCACGAGCGAATCACATTAGTTCGTTAGTACTATATTCGCATGTGAAACAGGCGTAGTAGAAGTATCGATAATATTATTATAGCGTATGTATAATTACTGTTAAGTAACAGGGCTATCTTTTGTTCCATCTGCAGGGGAGCAGGTGTGTACACTCGGAGGATATATTGTATGAGGATGGATCGTTTTGAGAGGGGTATTCCAGTTATGGTTTAATCCTAGGAACGAATTTTTGTGCGATGATAAGCGATTACAGAAAGACAATCGTGTTCGCTATTCCGAGGCAGGATGTATATTTTGGGGATGTCTCACTTGAGAGGGGGTAGAGTTCACGACGACTTCAAAGAGTATAGTTGTCTAGTTATGTTGGATCCCAGTGCGTAGTGACTTTTACTGATGTGATTCATAGTATATCGGGTTCACCATTGAGCGAAGAGTTTTAGCTCCTTGTGGTTTACGTTCATAGAACTCAGTGATCGTGAGAGTATATCAACATGTGACGCCTTGAGAGACATGGGCAATGATGATTTGATGTATGTGTTGGGAGACATGATTGATGATATCATAGTAATGTGTTTTGGAGCCACGAATTTTGATTATCGACAATGGTAGAAAATAGTGCGTTGGGAAGTTCCTTCGAGACTTGCTATGGGATATTACACGCATGTACCTTAATAAACATTGGGAGTAGTGAGACGTTGTTGGATACCAATACATAAGTTTTTTGTTTAAATGTTAAATTATCATAAGTTTAGAGGGAACACTTAAAGTTGAGAGCTATTACGATATATGGCCAGTGGAGCCAGGGAGTGCTATGAAGGAAGCACTCAAAAAACTTATGTACCATAAGTTAATGGGTGGGGCAGTATTGAGAAGAATTAAATTGCAAATTACGGGGTAATAGAGAATACCCGTATGATATAGCCACACCGAAAGTGCAGATCTAAGCTTGAGATAAGTATGTTACAAGTGAGATGTTAGTTATTATTATAATGGAATGTTAGGCTATAGTATAAAGTATGGAGAGACTTTGTGTTTGTTGTTCCGAGATATGCTTTTCTTGTGCTAGTTATCACCTGAAAGAGGGTATAGCCTATATATTTGTGTATATATGTTATCGCATGTTGCTTAACAGACTTATCAGAAAGTGTTTGTATTATTATATTTAATCCCGGGGAGGAGGGACATTTATTGATGGGGTTCAGGGTGGATATATTTTTATCGAGCGGGGAGATATAGCTAGTGATTGATTCGCACTAATAAACTAGTGATAATAAGAGGCATTATATTATATGATGTCTTTGGTAACATGAAAGTGGAGAGTATACTTTTATGTTAGGAGACGGAAATTTGGGGGTGCATGCTGTTGAGTGAGGGCCTAACGGATCTCAACAACTGATAATGTTAGGTAGTAGTGTAATGCAGGGGGGGGTTCCTTGTTGGGATTGCGCTTTGAGAGACGTCCCACGCATGAAACTTAATGCAACGTTGGAAGTGGGAAGATATGTGGTCATCAGTACATGGGTTTGGTACCTCGGTTATAGTATATATATATATATATATATATATATATATATATATATATATATATATATATATATATATATATATATATATATATATGTGTGTGTGTGTGTGTGTGTGTGTGTGTGTGTGTGTGTGGTTATAATTATGAGTTTAAAGTGTATTACGATTTAAGGCTTGTAGAGCCAGGTGACTTTCATGCAGATGAGCATGGGTACAGGGTGTATGGGCCCCCTGGGTAATTAATTTAATTCTAATATAATTTGTGATTGTAAGGGGCAGAGATATGGGTAACGATTTTAAGGGCAAGGCTTAGAGTACTAGACTCATTTGAATTTCGAGGACGAAATTTCTTTGTAAGGGGTATTTTTTAGGGTAAATAATTTATTTAATTTGAGGATAAATAACTTATTTAAATTGGTGAATTAGAATTTAAACTAAATTGATGATTTGGAGAAATTATTTTATTTTGAGAATTTATTTAATTTGGAAGTTCAATTTATTTGGAGAATTAAGATTTAAATTAATTCGAATTATTTCTTTTAAAATAGATGTGTCGTACAATGAGGGTGAAATTGGAGATTTTCATTAAGTAACTCAAATGACCATTCTGAGTGCACGGTTGGTTCTGAATAGGTCAAAATAGTCAAAATTGAGTACCCGGGGGGTTGTGTTTGGGTCTCGGGGGCTTTCTAGACTAATTAGAACTTATTTTGGTGACTTTTGGGCTTCTTAATGGTATATGAAAATTAAAAAACGGGATTACACTTATAAAATGAAAGGTTTGGGGTTAGAGAAGAGTTATTTTCACAAAACCAAAGGTTAGGAGAGTTATACAAAGAGGTAGAGAGAAAGTAAAGAGAATCCAGAAGGAATTTCAAGAGTCTAAGGGATGATTTGAGGAATTTTTGCAAAAACATTCTTGGAGGTGTATCAATATCTTCACCAAAATTAGACCCTACGAAATTATCCAAGAAAGTAGTTAAACTTTCATTCATTTAATTTTCACTATTTCAATTTATATCATGGTGGGTGTAAACCATAGTCTTATTCTTTGGGTGAATTATTTCATTAAAATGGGTTTTGGGTGAATTAACCATTTTGATTGATATGGATTGATGATTAGTACGAAATTGATATTATGTAAAGATATATAACACAATTACCATGCTGGAAATCAAAGTTAGATTCGTTAATTGAGAATTGTAGGATCGGATTGAAGAGAATGATTGAATAAAAGTTATAAAACCCAATTTGTGAAATCATGAGTGATAATCGAAACAACTGAAGTTTAGAGATTAATTTGATGATTAGAACCTACTTAGTATGTGTAATAAACATTGGTTATGATTGTGATGAGTCTTGAGAAGAAACTACGAAGGGTTGATGTGTAAAAATGGAGGAAAAATGAGTTGGAGAAGAAGGAGGTTGGTTGTTCAGCAACTGCGAACCTGTCTGATTGGGTATGGGTTTAGAGTGTTTAGGATGAACATCCCTCGAAAATATATGAATGGATTTGTTTGGAAATTTCGTATGAAATGATGATACAGACTAGATTGATATGTGTTTAGTATCTTAAAATAAAAATATGAATGTAAGTTAAGACTTATCGAATTAAGAGTCGGGGCAGTGACTAGGATATTTTTTGGCTTTTTCGATGGGAGTTAGGCACAGAGTAGCCGGTTTAATTTATTATATATGTATATAGTATATTAGCGAATATTGAATTTAATAAATGGTGTTTTACCTAATAGTGGGACTTAGTGTAATATATTCTGAAAGGGGAGGGTATGGTCCTAATGAGGGAGTTGGGGTATTGTAGTTGGGTGACACTACTTTAATAAATTAATTAATGTGAAATTGATTAGATTAATCGGTGTAAGTTAAAATGTAACGGATTCGGGGGATAAGCGAACCTATAACTTAGATCAGTAGGATATGAGTGAATTACCTAATGGAATATTTCAAAGGATAATTGGCATACTTCGAGTAGTGAGGGATACTCGGGAATATACGATAAAAAATGGATTTGGAATTAAATAGTACGTAGATTCTTCAGGAGATATATATGCTATGCATGGGATATATATTATATATGTCGTATGTATACCTATTCTGATTTGTATGATTTATTATGTGTATGACATACCTACGCTACTTGTTATCACGGGAGGTTTCACGTCCTGGACAGTCTTATCTTGATGAGCCCATTTGGGAGATTTTAGACTTGCACCTCAGACTATAGAATCTAGGAAAGGCCTATCTATGAGAACGATAAGCTTGCGATCATATGGGTGACTAGGTATGCGCGTAGCCCATTGGATTAGAACTATATTCTCCTCTAATATGTGTGATTTGTGATGATGGTTCGAGTGAGATACTGAACCAATAGTCCTTTATATAGTGCGTGATGTACCGGGATTTTATAGCAGAGTATGAATGCACTGCAGGTCTCAGCCTAAGGGTTCCGTATTGTATATATATATATATATATATATATATATATATATATATATATATATATATATATATATATTTAGAAAAATATATTTACTTGTGGTTTATTCTACTATGTGTGCTTAGTAGATGATGTATCTGGTTAGTACGTATATAACAAGGTGATAAATATACGCTTATGACTTATTCTATGGTGTGTAATTAGTAAATGATAAAGATAGTGACATTTAAAATAACTCTAGCAGGTGAAGGATTAAACATATAATGAGAAATCCATAATTGGCTAATTGATATAAAGAATCCAATAACGTATTGTATGAGAAATATAGGTGGGCACAACAAGTTAGTATGAAGAAAGAGACTTGATACGTCTAGTTATGTAGGGTAGCGTAACTAGGAAAGGTTGGCAGGAAAGAGTTAGGTTTTCACATTAGATGAGGGGTGAGTTATACCTTAAGAGAGTGCAACACTAACTTACATATGAAGAGTGTACACGCATATTTGATTACTGCAATTTAACTGTTTGGTAAATATTTTCAAAATGTTTTTCTTGTACTCTGAACCGTGCCAAAATATTTTGTAAGGACACAAATTTCCAATTGAGTCCTTTGTAGTTTTGGCTCAATTCTGAACAAAAACGTTTGAGTCATAGGATAGAGTATATTGATCATCCTTCAAGCCTATGACGTGTTTGTTGAAGACATAGCTTCCAAGAGTATAAAGCTTTATCAAGTTGTCGAGTTGAATGTGCCTTGTTTCTACGTCATCAATATTGGTTCCATTGCTCCTAAGGTATGAATGCATTCTAATATATATATAGGAGCTTGGAACATTTTATATTGGGTGTAAGTTTAATTATAAAACTGTCGTTTATTTTCAAAAAGATTGAATTAAAACTTTAAATAAAGTTTATAAAGTTTCGGGGCTAAAAATGAGATTTTCTAAACTTTTTGGCAGTTCATTCGATATGTCATTCGAACGAGATTGTCGTTCGAACCACAAGTCGTTCAAACGAGTTTGCCAGCGAGTTCCCAGGTGAGAACTGTAACTTCGTTCGAAATGTAGTTCGAACGAGATTTCTAACGAGTTCATTTTTCAGTACACTGGAACTTCGTTCGAAGGTCGTTAGATTGTTGTTCGAACGAGACTTCATTCGAATGAAAATCTCGTTCGAACGAGTTTCCAGCGGGAACAATTATTTGGCAATTTTTGAGCAGTTTTTCTCACTTTCCCCACTTGTTTCTCCACTAACTTTTCTCAGATCTTATAATGTGCGGGAATAACTTTTTCAATTCTATCTTTTTCATATTCTTCCATCTCTAAGAGATAATTTGAGATCAAAATTGTTTAGAAGAAAAAGATCAAGTTTTGAGTGTTAATTTTCAAAGAAAAATTAATTTAACACTCTAGTTTTCACCCATGGTTTAGTTTAATCCAAGTTTCTATTTATATATCTTTGCTTGGAGTTTGGCACTGGTTTATCTCTACCGTTTGAAGAGCTTGTTTGGGTTTTCTTCTAAATCCCTCAAAGAAGAAGAATTGTTTAGCTGCGGCTTTCGCACATGGTGAAAGGCACCATGTGTGGTTGACGGTGTACCTATTATCTGATCGGTGGTTTCGTGATCGCGGTGGAGCTCCGTGGTTATCCGCTAGGCAGAGGTGGTTACAAGAAGATGCATCAAGGCTTGAGAGGGTTCGAGTTGAGGAAGTAAGTCATATGTCTTGTAAATGTAAATTCCGTACTTAGTGGATTTGAGGCTAGGGTCGTCCGAGGTTTTTTTCCCGTTGTGGGTTTTTTCTCATACATTGCGGCATAGTGGATTAATTGTTTATTTTATCTTTTGCAAAATCACCTAGAACGCATGCTTAGGTAAAAAGATAAAATTGGTTTAATTTATTCACTACGTGTTTAAGTTGGTGCTAATCAAGTTTGGGTAATGTGTACTTAATTAATTCAAGTCATTAATTTAATTTGTTAAAATTGGTTTGGCCTAATTGAGTAATATTGAAAATATAACTTAGGCCAATTTCTAGGACTTGGGTTAACTAACTTGGTTTAAGTGAAATCTAAATTGTGTGTGTGTTAATAAAATTTCACTTTGTGTTTTAATTTTAATTTGAAGAAGAAATTAAAATTTGGTAATTCGTTTTATTGAACCATCACCTTTTACGCTTCTGCATCTATTTATAAAAGGAAATTATTACTTTGTGAAGTAAAAAGGTTTTAAAAGACTTTTGAATTTAAAAATTGGGGGCCTTATCCATCTTTCAAATTTGTATTAGAGCCAAAGCGATAAATTATTTCGTTAAGATCCTTTAAATAATTTTGGGCTAAAATGGAATTTTCCCCATTTTCAAAATTTCCTATTTTCGATGGTTCTAATTACGCGTCTTGGAAAGTGAGAATGAAATAGGCACTTAAATCTATTGACGAGAGGGTTGGTTATCGGTTGTTAACGGGTGGTCTCCACCAACTCATTTGGTAGAAAATGAACGTGTTCCCAAACCGGCCAATAGATGGAGTGAGGGTGAATTTGAACTTTTAAATTTTACTTCCTGTGGTTTAAATGTCTTGTTTAGCGCTGTCACACCGGATGAATTCCGACGCATTATGACGTGTGAGACCGCTAAAGAAGCATGGGATATTTTTCAACTCACTCATAAGGGTACAAGTGTCGTTAAATCTTCGAAACTCCAAAACCTCACCACTCAATTTGAAACCATCAAAATGAACGACAAAGAAACTTTTGATGAATTTTATGCTAGACTTTCAGACATTGTTAATTCATCTTTTAACTTGGGAGAGAAAATACCCGACCATCGAGTTGTAAAGAAAATTTTAAGGTCCCTACCCGATAGATTTATTCCAAAAGTGACCATTTTAAATTCTTTACCAACTTTAGCCTCTACGAAATTAGAAGAGCTTGTAGGTGATTTACAAACCTATGAACTGGACATGTTTCCCTCTAAAACTGAAAAGAAAATTGAAAAGGGCATTGCTTTAAAAGCCCGAAAAGAGGATAAACAAGTAGTAAAGAGCGAGACTGATAGTGACTTGGAAGATATGGCCTTGTTTGCTAGGAAATTTCGAAAGTTTCTTAAAATTAACAAAGATAAATTTAAAAATGACTTTAAGAAATTTGAAACTTCTAAGCATGACAAATCCGAGAGAATCCCTAAAACTATTAATGAAAATTTAAATAGGGATGAGTCAAATAGGTGTTTTGGTTGTGACGATTATGACCATAGGGCTTCTGAGTGCCTCACTAAACTAAGAAGAGAGGGTAAGCGACCCATTTCATATAATGCGACCCTTAGTGATAGTGATAAGGAAGAGGGAACCGATTCTTCCACTAAGCCCAACTTTGTGGCTTTTATGGCTAGTCATGTGAGTGATAGTGAGAACTCATCTATTGATGAAACTTTAACACATGACACTTCCAAGGTCATAGTTTATGATTCCCTTGATTTTGATGGTAGTGAGAGTGAAGAAGAAAGAGAGAGTGAAAATAAAGAAGAGGTTAATGTGAGTGAACTTCAAAACGCTTTTCAAGAATTATATGAAGAATCTATTAAATTAAAAATAACTAATTTGAAGTTAGAAGCTAGTTTTAGAGAGAGTGTTAAGGTCGTTGATGATAGTATGTTGGTTGAAGACCTTAGGACACGAGAGAAATCTATTCTAGAGAAGCTTGAATATATAGAAGGCAGGAGAGATAGCCTTGGGGGTTTAATGGAATCCTTGAAAAAGGAGCTTCTTGCTTTTGAATAGCGAAATGTTTTATTAGAGTCTAACATCGTAGAATTAGAAAATAAATTAAAAGACTCTAGTAATGTCAAATTTGATTTGGAGTGTCGTTCGAAAAAATTAGATAAAATATTAGGAACGGTCTAAATTAAAAATGACACTTGTGGTTTAGGCTTCAATACCTGTAATGAATCTATTCATAAAGCCAAAACCAATGTTTTAGGAGAATCTACTAGGAAAGCCTTTAGAGATCATTCCGTAGATACCAAATTTTGACGTAATTTTACCTGTACACATTGTGGTCGAAAAGGTCATCTTAGAAAATTTTGTTTTGATCTTAAACGAATTCCTAGAAAATCCCAACGTAAAGTAACCAAGGTAGTTAAAATTTCTACCCCCCAAGATGGTCAATCTTCATTAATTTGGGTTAAGAAATTCGACTTGGTTGCCTTGCAAAATAAGACGTTTGATTCTCATTTACTTTCACATGCTTCCTCACTTGTTAAATCTAAAGGATGAATGTGTTAGTGTTTGCATACTTTAGCTTTTATGCTTCATACTATATTATCATGATAAATGTATGCTTGTTTTAATTATTTTCTAGTCTTTACTTTATTTCATATCTCATGCTAGAATAATGATTTTTGTTAATCTTTTGAATTTTTATCTCTTGGTAATTTAAGCTTAATAAAAAAAATTCAAATGATTTTTGTTTGTCTTTTGAGTATATAATTTTATTTTTGGTTAAGAAGGTAAAAAAAAAACTCAAAAAGATTTTTTTTTGGTGTGTATTTTAGTTTAACACATTTTATGTGGCATACACTTGTGTTAGAATCCCATCTTTTACGCTCTCATGTGGCTAGAACTTTTGGTTTAGATTGTCAATCCTTATTATGTTCTTTACCATGCTTACATGGAGTAGTTGGATTTTTTGTTGTTTAAATGGATTCTATTTTTATATGCCTCAACTCACACATGCACGAGCTCTTTTGAAATTTTAACTTCATATGTATATTTGAGCTTTGTGAGGTGTTCTCCTACTAATCTTGTCATCTTCATATTTGTGACCTAAGAGGACTAGTGCATGTCAAAATCCGTTGCATGTGAGATTTATGAGAAATAAAAAATGATAAATATAAATGTGCACGGGGAAGGTCTCCGAAAGGACTTAGTTTCCTTTGCGAATAGTAAGCCACCGTATGTTTGGACCTAAAAGAAATACGTGATCCAGAGGCCTAAAAGAAAATATGGCATTAAAAAGAAAAATATGTGCCAAGGCCTATGTTTGATTGATATATTCATTCAAAATTAATATAAATGCTTGTTGAGGGAGATTGTATGGTATATCAATGGTTTGAACAATGTCCGTTTATCCTAGTTGCGTTTTCAATGTCATGACTCTATTGGTTTGTAGAATCATCAACATGCTAGGCTTATATGCATCGTGTATGTTTGTTCATTGAGTTCAATTTATATTATCACATGAGGTTATATTCAAATTTGATGAAGTTTGTAATCAATTGAGAACTCCGTGAACATGTTTTAAGTGATTGGGTCTAAATTTAATTGTTACTAGTTCACACCCCAACACTTTCGTTTCCATATGACACATTTTTTCCATGCGAGTGTGAAAAACTTATCGTATTTTGTGTCATTTGTGTGTTTATATCTATATATGTGTACTTGCATCTATTAGGTATATCTTATGTATACATATATTTGATATTTTTGTTTGATCTTTGCCTTGTCTTCTAGTCCATACATGCTTTAATTCATAATTGGTATCTATCTTGTTGCATTGTTTGTTGATATCACATGCTTAATACTTTATGTATCTTATTTGTATCATTTTCTTGCATCGTAGTTGGTATCCATTATTATTTATTGGATTAGTTGTGCTTTTGTTGCCCATATTCTTTAATGTCCTCATCGCTTTTGCACATTTGCATGTTTAGCTTGTTATCCCATTTTATTAATCCATTGTCTAGTTTAAGGGTAATATTCTTTAATTGGGGGAGAAAAGTTAATGCTTTTAGTTCTTTAGCCTTTGTCTATTCCTGAACAAAAAGGGGGAGAATGATAGGGGGAAATGGTATCTAATCCTCCTATTGTTATCGTATCTTAGTTGAGGGAGATTTATCTTAGGGGGAGATGTCTTTCTAAGTAGGTCATGGATTTTGATAAAGTGGATAATTAATTTAGGGGGAGTACTTACTTTAATTGCATTAAATATTTAGATATCCCTATGCGTTTAATGTGTTTGCTTAAGTGTGCAGGAATTATATTCTAAGCGGCAACTTTCACTAGCAAAGATTTTGATCCTTGGGTTGTTTGAGTCAAGCATTGTATTTTTATTTTGGGTGGGACTTTTTATTAGTCTAGTAGAGCTTGACGGACCTCGAGGATTTTTGTTAGTTTTTTTTCCGGAATATCCAAAGGGGGAGATTTGTAAGGACACAAATTTCTAATTGAGTCCTTTGTAGTTTTGGCTCAATTCTGGACAAAAACGTTTGAGTCATAGGATAGAGTATATTGATCATCCTTCAAGCCTATGACATGTTTGTTGAAGACGTAGTGGCCAAGAGTATAAATCTTTATCAAGTTTCCGTGTTGAATGTGCCTCATTTATACGTCATCAATAGTGGTTCCATTGCTCCTAAGGTATGAATGCATTCTAATATATGTATAGGAGCTTGACACATTTTATATTGGGTGTAGGTTTAATTATAAAACTATTGTTTATTTTCAGAAAGATTGAATTAAAACTTTAAATAAAGTTTATAATGTTTCTGGGCTAAAAATGAGATTTTCTAAACTTTCTGACAGTTCATTCGATATGTCATTCGAACGAGATTGTCGTCCGAACCACAAGTCGTTCAAACGAGTTTGCCAACGAGTTCCCAGATTGAGAACTGTAACTTTGTTCGAAATGACGTTCGAACGAGATTTCTAACGAGTTCAGTTTTCAGTACACTGGAACTTCATTCGAAGGTCGTTAGATTTTCGTTCGAACAAGATTTCATTCGAACAAAAATCTCGTTCGAATGAGTTTCCAGCGGGAACAGTTATTTGGCAATTTTTGAGCAGTTTTTCCCACTTTCCCCACTTGTTTCTCCACTAACTTTTCTCAGATCTTATAGTGTGCGGGAATAACTTTTCAATACTATCTTTTTCATATTCTTCCATCTCTAAGAGAGAATTTGAGAGCAAAATTGTTTATAAGAAAAAGATCAAGTTTTGAGTGTTAATTTTCAAAGAAAAATTAATTTAACACTTTAGTTTTCACCCATGGTTTAGTTTAATCCAAGTTTCTATTTATATATCTTTGCTTGGAGTTTGGCACCGGTTTATCTCTATCGTTTGAAGAGCTTGTTTGGGTTTTCTTCTAAATCCCTCAAAGAAGAAGAATTGTTTAGCTGCGGCTTTCTCACATGGTGAAAGGCACCATGTGTGGTTGACGGTGTACCTATTATCTGATCGGTGGTTTCGAGATCGCGGTGGAGAGCCGTGGTTATCCGCTAGGCAGAGGTGGTTACAAGAAGATGCATCAAGGCTTGAGAGGGTTCAAGTTGAGGAAGTAAGTCATCTGTCTTGTAAATATAAATTCCGTACTTAGTGGATTTGAGGCTAGGGCCGTCCGAGGTTTTTTTCCCGTTGTGGGTTTTTCCTTGTACATCACGGCGTAGTGGATTAATTTTTTATTTTATCTTTTGCAAAATCACCTAGAATGCATGCTTAGGTAAAAAGATAAAATTGGTTTAATTTATTCACTACGTGTTTAAGTTGGTGCTAATCAAGTTTGGGTAATGTGTACTTAATTAATTCAAGTCATTAATTTAATTTGTTAAAATTGGTTTGGCCTAATTGAGTAATATTGAAAATATAACTTAGGCCAATTTCTAGGACTTGGGTTAACTAACTTGGTTTAAGTGAAATCTAAATTGTGTGTGTGTTAATCAAATTTCACTTTGTGTTTTAATTTTAATTTGAAGAAGAAATTAAAATTTGGTAATTCGTTTTATTGAACCATCACCTTTTACGCTTCCGCATCTATTTATAAAAGGAAATGATTACTTTGTGAAGTAAAAAGGTTTTAAAAGACTTTTGAATTTAAAAATTGGGGGCCTTATCTATCTTTCATATTTTCCAAAACCTTTTAGGTGTCCAGCCACAGGGATGCCCAGTTTGAATATTCTATCTAGGGATGCGAAGCTGCAGCCATGTGGAAGTTGCATGACTTGCTATAAACACTTCGTTCATTATTCTTAGTGTAGGATCTTTACTCCATTATTCATTTGGTCATGCCGTCCTTATATTTAGTATTCAATTTATTTATGTGACTTGTGTATTCAAGTTATTGTTTCAGTTACTGTTGTATTTAATTGTTGAACCAATGGTACATTCGGTTATCTTTATTTATGTTATTCTTCTGTGGTGGTTTCAGTTATCAATTTATGTTGGATGGTTTAATGATTATTTGATTTTTCTCATGTTTTTAGTTAATGAAAGATAAAATTTGGCACCAGTCTATTTAAGTTACTAGGTGGTTAGTAACTTTAAAAATGTTTTCGATAGTGATACTAAGAATGAGCCATATGAGACCAACGTTTTATTTTGATCACGGGTTGGCTACCTGGTATTTTGGTAGGCGGGGTGTCTCACTGTGGTATCTCATCCCATTCCTCCAACGGTGAAAACTCCTTTATCTTACTTGGAAGAAATGAGGAAGGGGATGCAAAAAGAAATGCTAAAGATGATGGTAGCTTCCTCGCAGTCAGCTAGCGAGGTAGCATCAATATAAGGTGATTTTTATAATCCCTATCCAGGGGCGTACAATGAGGAACCTTATTCGAAGGATTACATGCCTCCTATCTTTTGGAAATACACAAGGAGGGGAAAAAACTTGAAGTAGAACATCAAATGGTTTATTGAGTATTTGGGGGCCATTGCAACAATAAGAAGTTAAGATTGTGGGAGTTTTCTAAATACCTCATCGATAAAGCATACACCTGGTACTCAAACTTGGTGCCGAAGAGTGTCTCAACGTGGGAGGAGATGCAAGTTCTTTTTGTCCATATGTTTTTCGGTTAAAGATGATGTAAGGACACAAATTTCCAATTGAGTCCTTTGTTGTTTTGGCTCAATTCCGGACAAAAACGTTTGAGTCATAGGATAAAGTTATTAACCAACCCTCAAGCCTATGACATTCTAAAGTTGAAGACGTAGCGGCCAAGTTCATAAAGCTTCATCAAATGTCGTGTTTGTAGTGCCTCGTTTCTACGTCATCAACATGCTTCCATTTCTCCTACGGTATTAATTCATTTGAATATATATAGGAGCTCAGAACAATTTATATTGGGTGAACTTTTAATTTAAACTGTTGTTTATTTTCAGAAAGATTTTAATTAAAAAACTTTAATATAAACTATATAAAGTTTCTAGGCTAAATCTCATTTTTTTTCATCTTTTTGGAAGTTTGTTCGAAGTTGTGGTTCGAACGAGTTTTTCGTTCGAACCAGAATGTCGTTCGAATGAGGTCTGCCAACGAGTTCTCTTATTGTCCACTGGAACATCGTTCGAATTGTCGTTCGAACGAGATGGCTGTTCGAACGAGAATTCCAATGAGATTTCTAACGAGTTCAACTTTTAATACACTGGAACTTCGTTAGAAGGATCGTTCGAACGAGACTTCGTTCGAACGAAAATCTCATTCGAACGAGATTTGGCGGGAACAATTTTTTGGGTAGTTTTTGACAGTTTTCCCACTTTTCCACTACTTTTTCCCACTAACTTTTTGATAGATTTAACTAGTGCGGGAGCAACATTTTTGTTAAGACTTTTTCATAACCTTTTCCTCACTTAGAGTGTTTTGAGATTGAATTCTTCCAAAGAAAAATTCCCCTTGAATTTTTGTTAAAATATTTTAATCCTTAGAACAAAATCAAGGTTTACACACCCATATTTTTTATTCCAAGTTTCAATTTATATATCCTTGCTTGGAGTGTTTGGCACTGGGTTTTTCTCTACCGAGTTGAAGAGAAGTTTGAGTTTGCTTCTACATCCCACAAAGAAGAAAAAGTTTGCGTTGACTTACCCACTTGGAGAAAGGCTCCTTGTTTGGGTGACGGTGACCAGAAAACGTCCGATCGGTGGATTCTGAGACCGCGGTGGAGCTCCATGGTTATTTTCTTGGAAGAGGTGTATACAAGAAGAAGCGTTGGGGCTTGGACGGAGTCAAGTCGACTGTTGTAAGTATTACTGTCTTGTATTTATCAAACCGTTCTTAGTGGATTTGAGGCTAGGGTCGTCCGAGGGTTTTTTCCCGTTGTGGGTTTTTCTCGTACAATGCGGCGTAGTGATTCATTGTTTATTTTATCTTTTGCAAAACTCACCTAGAACGCATGCTAAGGTAAAAAGATAAAATTTGGTTTAAATCACTACTTGTTTAAATTGGTGCTAATTTGAAATTGGGTAATGTTTAGGTTAATTTAATTCAAGTCATCTCCTAATTTGATAAAATTGGTTTGGCCTAATTTGGTAATATTGAAAACATGCCTTAGGCAAATTTCTAGGACTTGAATCGAATTAATTTGGTTTAAGTGAAATTAACATAAGTGTGTGTTTAATCTAATTTCACCTGGTTTAATATCAATTTGAAAATAAATTAAAATTTGTTAGTTGTTTAATTTGAACCATCTCACGCCTCCACAAATAGTTAAAAGGAAATTACGTTTTGTAGTAAAGACATTTTAAAATTGGGGGGCCTCGCACACCAACAGATGAAATTACATTGACACAGATGGGTAGGGAGAAGCAAAGACTAAGAGAGGAGGTGGTGTCTTACATTCGAAGATTCAAAGAAAGGTCCCTCGATGTGAGGGAGGATGCCAAGGAGTCTAAGTTTCTTCAGATATATGATGAAGGCTTACTTACCGAAGTACATTTGTTAACTTATAAATGAGATAAAGGTCACTTGACGTGAAGGAGGAGGCCAAGTAGTCCAAGTTGCTTCAGATCTGTGCTGAAGGCTTACTCCCGAAGTACATCTATTACTTTATAAATGAGACGCACGAAGGAACTTTTTTGCCGCGTTCTTAAAAGATGCTAGAAACATCTCGCTGGTGGTACACCCAAACCCAATCGTGATGCCAATAATGTTCAGGAAATCTGCACATCCCATTGTGGGACATGGCGATCCCCCACGAGTAGGTTATATAGATGGTGGAGAAGGACAGGTTAAACAGCCGAAGAAGGACAACATGATGAAGTTTGGCAGGGACGGGGAGGATCCAATAACATTACCTTGCAAAGTTGAGGAGGAAGTTAGCTACTACAATGCTATGTTACAAGGAGGAGCAGTCTATGATGATACTGAGAATAGCACCACCCTTTAAGGTGTTTGTAATCTCAATTAAATGTTAACAATAGCAGCATAAAGGCATTTAGTAGAAGGAGGTGAGGAGAAGAGGAAGATCACCAGAATATAAGTGGTTCAGCCAATCAGGCCTACATCCACTGTGCAAGTGTGTGATTAATATCACTGTATGAGGGCTCTAATGGCCATAGATACAAACTCTCAAGCTTTCTCTCTCTACTGTGTATTTGAACAGAGTTTTAGCTAGGGTTGCTAACTTCTAATCCTTTTCTAAGAAGGAGAAGACAAGTATTTATAGTTCCTGGGGGGTCTAGTGTACCCCCCATGCATGTAAAGAGCATGTGCGTATTGATCTAGCCAATATGATGAAGACATCTGTCCCTGTCACATATAGAGAATGATGATAAAATATTCCCTCCACGTGGGGGGAATGATTTGTTATAACTAATTTGTGTCCACGTGTCCTTGTCCACACATATGTCAATAAGTGCTCGGCCTCCGTGCTTGGTCATAACTTCGGCCTGTAAGAGTCCGAGGTTAGTAAGGTCTAGTTGCCCATCTAATACAAGATGAACCATAATATCTCGGCTTAAGTGAAGCTGAGGATATGTATTAGGGTCGGCCTAGGCCGAGGTTAAGCTGGAATATGCCCGGAACTCCGGCTGATTTACTGATGGGATTGGCTTTGGTAGAAGTATGGCTCCTTGTAACCTCGGCCTACCCCTGGCCGAGTTTGTCATTCCCGGGTGAACTGATGAGCTGCTGATCCCCTGATTCATATAGTCTCCCCCTGAAGAGGTTGGTAGTGGTGTCGGCCAGGGCCGACCCTGCTATGGCCGAGGCTGCTGGTCACTGATCCAAGGCCCTTCCAACGTCGGCCTTGTCCTCGGCCGAGGTTGATGTCTATGAGCTGAGGTGGTACATTTGGGGCATATCAATCACCCCTAGCCCTTAGTTACATGTGAGAGCAGGTGACTGTGGGGTCTCTACATCTCCGAGGTCTTTCTTGTGCCAATGTCCATTTGACACTTGTCCGTTGCTGAAGTGTGAGGCGTGCCTTGCAAGCATGTGATGTCAGCCATCCTTTGGGGCTCCCAAGGCAATGATGGGCCTTGGGAAATGCGCATTCATATTAAGGGTTTAAACCCTATTTTCCCTCTTTCTTCTTCACTTCTCTCTTTTTCCTGGTTTAACTTGCATCTGTAGCTTTCTCTCTCTAGAAAGGCTCTGGCTTGAAGCTTTTGGTGGTGATTTCTCGCATTTTCTTCCTTCTCCCTTACCATTTCATCTTCAGGTATCCTCTACCATTCTATCTTCTTCATTTTTCCTGTCTTCTTCTTACTTTTGCATTTTTTCAGTAAGTTTTTGGAGATTTCCGACGAGGTTCCATTTTTTCTGGCAAACTGTTCTTGTGTGTTCTTCGTAGTAATTGCTTCAAATTTGATAGTTTGATCCTTAGATTGCATTATTCCATTAGTCAGTCCTGTTTTTTGTTTAGGAGAGTTGTAAGTGTAGGGTCTGCCTCTTATGCTCAGACCCCTTTACTAACTCCTAAAGGAGCTCCCTTCTCTCAGAGAGAAGACTTTAGAGAAAATTAGGCAAATAGAAAGAGCGCAGGAGGAAGCTCGTAGGTCAGAGGAATTCCCCCTCAGACCTATCTTTCCACCACCTCTGAAGGTTGTCTATCCTGAACCATCAAAACCAGCTAGCCAAGCTGAGGTCCCTGCTGAACCCTCACCGATGCCTGATTCTGAGTCTTCCACATCAGACCTTATGCTTGTAGATTCTTTCCAAGAGGCCATGGACTTCTCAAATCAACAAGATCAGGTCCCTAATCAAGCAGAGGTTTCCAGTCGGGCCTCGTCTCATAAAAATTCAAGCACATCATCCTCTTCCTCAGAGGTTGAGATTATTGGACCAAGCGTGGCCATTCCACCAATCCTTGACGCCATTCCCCTGTCGGCCGTCACAGGGGCTGAGTTTGCTCAGAGGTTTTCAAGTAATCCTCCAACGTCTACTGAGGCCGATGTTGAGCTAGAAAATGACGATGATGATAATGATGAGAGTGATGTCTACGTCTCTGAGGCGGCCAAGATGCAGATCTCAGTTAGTGAGGTCGGCCTTCTTTGCTTCAGATACTTATACTCCATTAGCCTCTCCATAAAGCTCAGGATACCTCTGAGGGAAGAGAGGGCTTACCACGTCCGAGATGCTGAGATCTTCTTGTACGAGCAGATGTTCAAGTTGGGGTTTTGTTTGCCCATCCATCCCATCATTAGGTCTATACTAGCCTACATCAACTTGGCCCCTTCCCAGTTATCACCCAATGCTTAGAGGGTAATAATTGGGTCCATCGTCTTATGGAGGGCTATTCATCACTCAGACCTTCCAGTCCAGGTCTTTGTAGGTTGCTATGTCCCTTTATCTGCCAAAAACCATCCGAGCTATTATCATTTTGTAGCTTGGAAACCTGATAAGAAGATGCTCCAGATAACTCAAACTTCTAATCATAACTGGAAGCCTCGCTATTTCTTGCCTCAGGGCCATGGGAATTTGGCCCATATGCCCCCTCTTCCCCACTAGAGCCGCGAATGCCTATAAGATGGGGAAAGGTTACAATGTTTGCTAAGGCCGACCCTAGTCTAAGCCTGAAAAATCTTCAGAAGGTCAAAGACCTTCAGGATCAGGGGATGCATGGTCTGCTCATCAAATTTGAACACCTAATGACCCCCTACTTCCTCTCTGAGACTGGTTTATGGGGAAGTCCCCTTACAGAGCTTGGTAAGTGTTTTTTATTCAAAGTTATACCTCTGAGTTTATGCATGTCTGACTCTCTAACTCAAACCTTTCTATTTTGCAAAGCGTCCCAAGGGAATATCCGACGGGCTTTGGGAAATGGCAGCACCAAGTTTGATAAAGATTGCTAAGAAGGCAGGTCTGAATGCCCCTCCTCCACCTCCCTCAACCTCAAAGTCTCAGGCCATAAAGAAGAGAAGTGCTACCGACCCTGCCCCTGAGGATCAGAGGCAGAAGAAAAAAGGTGGGGACTCTGCCATCTCGATATCCTCTGCTGATGCATTGGTTGCTCGTATAGAGCAACTAAAAATCAATGACAGCATCATAGGCCACAGTCTGCAGGCGCTGGATACCATCGGCTCTGTAATGGCCAATGCTGATAAACGTTTTTACCGGTCAATGGACACACATCTCCTAGTTGAGTTCGGCCTCCACAGGTCTATTAAGGTATGACTTCAGATTTCAGTATAGCTTTAAAGTGTAACCTCTGTTTTGAATTTTAACTCATATACACAACCACTTGATTTGCAGGGCCTGGCTGCTATGCATCATCTTGCCAATTGGACTCTGAGGAAGTTACCCCTCATCCAAAAGGGTCAAGAGGCCAAGAAGGTGCAAAGCTCTCTGAATGCAGAGGTTGACCGTCTGAAGTCTACCTTTGATGGGTCTGAGAAGAGGGTAAGGGAGCTGGAGAAAGAGATCTCCAAGCTTAAAAAGGACCATGCTGTTGCTCTAAAGGCCAAGGACGATGTTCTCCAGCAAAAGATCGACTCTGTAGTGAAGGCAGCCCTTGAGGATGCTTCTGAGGGGATATTGGTTGATTATAAAGTCTCTGATGAATTCATGAGCTTCGACTCTGAGTACCTCGAAAGAGGTATTAAGGCTACTATCAAATGGGCGGTTGCTAAGGAGAAGGAGGCAGGGAGTTTGAAGGCCTCTGACTTCATAGGTCTGGGTTTTGCTAACCCTCAGCTTGCCCAAGCCCTTCAAGAGGTTGAAGAGGAGGTCGCTGCCCCTGCAGAGACTGCACCACTGGACGGTACGGAGATAGAGGGATCTAACCTCAGAGAAGATGGGGACGAGGTGACCAACGTCGTCCAACAGAATCAAGCCGAGGATACCAGCACTCTCCCCTTGAATCCTTAGGCTATTTTGTGAAGCTTTCTGTACTTTTTTGTAACCCATTAGTTGTAATCTCTGAAGAACATTGTTAGCTTAAATTTTTGAATCTCATAATTAGATGACAACCTCTAAGGAGGATTTTTATTTCTTCGTTTGTTGATTTGCTTTGTTGAATGCTTCATTGCCATGCGATGTTCATCTCTGAAGTCTTGTTACAATGATGTTTGTTTAAACTAAATTAATAGTCTTACCTCGGACCATGTCACCAGATAATGTTGTTATAGGGTATGAGGTCATCAACTAAGATATCATCCTCATAAATACTATCACCAAATTAATGATGTTAAGGGTCTGAGGTCATCCAAGTATGATGTCTGTTTAAACTAAATTAATAGTCTTACCTCAGACCATGTCACCAGAATGTTGTTATAGGGTCTGAGGTCATCAACTAAGATATCATCCTCATAAATACTATCACCAAATTAATGATGTTAAGGGTCTGAGGTCATCCAAGTATAATGTTTATTTAAACTAAATTAATAGTCTTACCTCAGACCATGTCACCAGAATGTTGTTATAGGGTCTGAGGTCATCAACTAAGATATCATCCTCATAAATACTATCACCAAATTAATGATGTTAAGGGTCTGAGGTCATCCAAGTATGATGTCTGACCTCAGACCTTGTCACCAAATTATGATGTTAAGGCCTGAGGTAATCACTTAAGATCTTATCCCCATAATTAATTTCACCAAATTATTGATGTTAAGGGTATGAGGTCATCTAAGTATGATGTCTGACCTCAGACCTTATCACCAAATAATGATGTTAAGTCCTGAGGTCATCACTAATATGTTATTCCTATAATTAATTTCACCAAATCAATGATGTTAAGGGTCTGAGGTCATCCAAGTATGATGTCTGACCTCAAACCTTGTCACCAAATGATGATGTTAAGGCCTGAGGTCATCACTAAGATGTTATCCCATTCATTTCACAAAATTAATGATGTTAAGGGTCTGAGGTCATCCAAGTATGATGTCTGACCTCAGACCTTGTCACCAAATAATGATGTTATAAGGTTTGAGGTCATCAACTAAGATGTTATCCCCATAATTAATTTCACAAAATTAATGATGCTAAGGGTCTGAGGTCATCCAAGTATGATGTCTGAACTCAGATCTTGTCACCAAATGATGATGTTAAGGCCTGAGGTCATCACTTAAGATGTTATCCCCATAATTAATTTCACCAAATTAATGATGTTAAGGGTCTGAGGTCATCCAAGTATGATGTCTGACCTCAGGCCTTGATACCAAATGATGATGTTAAGGCCCGAGGTCATCACTAAGATGTTATCCCCATAATTCATTTCACCAAATTAATGATGTTAAGGGTCTGAGGTCATCCAAGTATGATGTCTGACCTCAGACCCTGTCACCAAATGATGATGTTAAGGCCTGAGGTCATCACTAAGATGTTATCCCCATAATTCATTTCACCAAATTAATGATGTTAAGGGTCTGAGGTCATGCAAGTATGATGTCTGACCTCAGACCTTGTCACCAAATAATGATGTTATAAGGTCTGAGGTCATCAACTAAGATGTTATCCCCATAATTAATTTCACCAAATTAATGATGCTAAGGGTCTGAGGTCATCCAAGTATGATGTCTGACCTCAGACCTTGTCACCAAATAATGATGTTAAGGCCTGAGGTCATCACTTAAGATGTTATGCCCATAATTAATTTCACCTAATTAATGATGTTAAGGGTCTGAGGTCATCCAAGTATGACATCTGACCTCAGACCCTGTTACCAAATGATGATGTTAAGTCCTGAGGTCATCACTAAGATGTTATCCCCATAATTAATTTCACAAAATTAATGATGTTAAGGGTCTAAGGTCATCCAAGTATGATGCCTGACCTCAGACCTTGTCAACAAATGATGATGTTAAGGGTATAAAGTCATCCAAGTATGATGTCTGACCTCAGACCTTGTCACCAAATGATAATGTTAAGGCCTGAGGTCATCACTAAGATGTTATCCCCATAATTCATTTCACCAAATTAATGATGTTAAGCGTCTGAGGTCATCTAAGTATGATGTCTGACCTCAGACCTTGTCATCAAATAATGATGTTATAAGGTCTGAGGTCATCAACTAAGATGTTATCCCCATACATTCTACCATTGGAGCACAATGAAGTAAGAAGTGACATGGAAACTGATTTATCATTAATAACATCTTTGTAAGGTGGTACATTTACATAACTTTTTGCAACATCATATGTAATACTTCTTTAGGTGATCAGCATTCCAGGGGTTAGAGAAAGGTTCCCCTTCTAGGTTTTCTAGCCTGTAGGTCTCGATCACAACCTCTTCTGTCACTTTGTAGGGACCATGCCAGTTCGGGTAATGCTTGTATGTTTTTTGTAATTTATTCTTCAGTACGAAGTCTTCCACGGAAATGGGCCTTGATTTCACCCTCTAGTTGTAGAATTTTACTGCTCTCTGCTGGTAAGCCACTTGTCTGATTTCTACGTCTTCCCTTCTCTCTTCAATCAGATCTAGGTCCAGTCTTCTCTCTTCCCCATTTCTATCAGGGTCATATGTCTGAACCCTATGAGTAGGGAGCCCTACTTCCGTTGGTATGACGGCCTCTGAGCCATGTGTTATCATGAACGGGGTTTCTCCTGTTGGTGTTCTTGCCGTTGTCCTGTAGGCCCATAACACAACATAAACCTCTTCAGTACATCTCCCCTTCGCTTCTTCTAACCTCTTCTTGATTCCGTCAAGGATTGTTCTATTTGTGACTTCGGTCTGACCATTTGCCTGAGGTCGGCTAGGAGATGAGAAGAACTGCTTTATCCTAACTCTTTCGCAATACTTTTCTAAAAAGGAGTTCTTGAACAGCGTTCCATTATCTGAGATGAGAGTGTTTGGTAGGCCATGTCTGCATATCATGTTCCTCCAAATAAATTGGAAGGTCTTCTATTCTGTGATCGTTATCATCGGCTCTGCCTCTACCCACTTTGAGAACTAGTCAATGGAAACTATCAGAAATCGGTAATTATTGGCAGCTCTTGGTAGGGGTCCTACTACGTCAATTCCCCATACTACGAATGGCCATGGGAAGTGATTGACATTATAGGTTGATGAGGTCGGTGAGAAATAGTGGATAATCTCTGACATTTATCGCACCTCTTCACGTAAGCTGCAGCATCTTTGGCCAAGGTTGGCCACCAGTATCCTTGTGTAATGATTCTCTTATCCAAGGGTCTTCCTCCTATGTGACTGGAGCAAGAACCCTCGTGAACTTCTTGTAAGACGTGGGGAACTTCGGTGGGATGCACACATCTGAGGAGAGGCAACAGAAATCCCTTCTTATATAGGACGTCTCCTACTATGGATAACTTGGCAGCCCTATATCTTAACTTCCTCCTCTCTAGCTTGGATTCCGGTAGCTCTCCCTCTTTGATATATCTGATGAGGGGGTCCATCCATGAGTCTCCTAGGTTCAAATTAAGACAAGCATTGCAAACCTCTTCTTCCTCGATGGTCTCTTTTGCTAAGACCTCGACCGAAACCGTCCTTCTAATGTCTGTCTTCATCGCCGAGGCCAACCTTGCCAATGCATCTGCATGGTTGTTATTTTGTCGAGGAACTCTCTTCAGTTTTGTCTCTTTCAAATATTCTAACATCATTCTCACCCTCTTCAGATACTTAGCCATCCTTTCATCTTTGGCTTCATAGACTCCCAATACTTGATTGATAACTAACCTTGAGTCACTATAAAGTAGGAGTCATCTTACTCCTAGAGTCTTTGCCAATGAGAGACCTGCTATCATGGCTTTATATTCTGACTCGTTGTTAGAGGCCTTGAAGTTAAACCTCAAAGCGTATTCAATGTTGGCACCATCTGGAGCTGAAAGTATCAACCCTGCACCGCTTCCACTGTCATAAGAAGAATCATCAATGAAGAGATTCCAAATGTCTGTATCCGATGAGAAGTCCCCTTCTGACATGATTCCTTTCCTGAAGAGGTATTGATCCTCCTCGTTCTCCGCTACTCCACTCCTGATCTTCTTGCATACGACCTCTTCTGACTTCGGAAGACGTTTGGTGCAAACTCTTCCTGTTATCGAAAGACGTTTGGGGCAACCTCTTCCTATTCTTAGAAGATGTTTGGTGCAACCTCTTCCTGTTCTCGGAAGACGTTCGGTGCAACCTCTTCCTATTCTCGGAAGACATTGTTGTTTGTCCCTTCAGCACCCACTAGGTCATTCTCTGCCTTAGCCTCTTCCCATGTGAACTCAGCAACAAAGTCTGCGAGGGCCTGCCCTTTGATGGCTGCCCTAGGTTGGTAGGTAAGGTCATACTCCCCCAATTCAATGACTCAGGTCATCAATCTTCCAGACTTCTCAGGTTTATGTAGAACTTGTCTTAGCGGGGAATCGGTGAGGACGACCATGGAATGGGCTTCGAAGTAGGGCTTCATCTTCCTTGAAGCATGTATCAGGGCGTAGGATAACTTTTCCATACGAGGATAATTTTGTTCATACCCTTGAAGGGCTTTACTATTGAAATACACAGGCCTTTGGATTCCAACATCTTCCCGTACTATGGTTGCACTGATAGCTGATTCAGAAAGTGCTAGATACACATACAATTTCTCTCCTACTATGGGCCGGGATAACAACAAGGGTGACCCAAGGTAAGACTTGAGCTTGTTAAAAGCCTCTTTGCACTCTTCGTCCCACTGGAAGGCCTTTCTAAGCACTTTAAAGAATGGAAGACACTTGCCCGTTGCTTTGGAAACAAACCTATTGAGTGCGGCCACTCTCCCTGTGAGCCTTAGGACGTCCTTAATACTCCTTAGTGTCTTCATGTCAAGCAAGGCCTTGATTTTCTCAAGGTTTGCTTTGATTCCTATTTGATTGACGATAAACCCAAGAAACTTCCCAGCTCCTACCCCGAAGACACATTTTTCTGGGTTAAGTTTCATCCTGTACAGGTCCATAGTATCGAAGGTCTTTTCAAGATCTGCCACATGAGTGCAGGACTTTAAGCTCTTCGTCAGCATATCGTTTACATATACCTCCATAGTCTTGCTTATTTGATCTTCGAACATCTTATTCACAAGATGTTGGTATGTTTCTCCCGCATTTTTTAGACCGAAGGGCATCACTTTGTAGCAATACGTCCCTTTGTTGGTGATGAAGGTTGTCTTCTCTAAGTCTTCCGCATTCATGAAGATCTGATTGTATCCAGAATACGCGTCCATGAAGCTCATGAGCTCATGCCCTGCTGTAGCATCTACCATCTGATCTATTCGAGGTAAGGGATAGCTGTCTTTTAGGCAAGACTTGTTCAGGTAGGTTAAATCGACACACATTCTCCACTTTCCATTGGCTTTGGGCACGATGACTGCGTTCGATAACCACTCCGGATATATGACTTCTTTAATAAAATTAGCCTCTTCCAATTTTTTAACCTCTTCCTGGATGACGTCGTACTTCTCCCTAGAGTAAACTCTTCATCTTTGTTTGATAGGCCTGGCATCTTTGGTCACATTAAGCTTGTGGCACATAACCTCAGGGTTGATTCTAGGCATGTTTGCATGACTCCAAGCGAAGACACTCTGCCTCTTCCTTAAGAAGTTTTTCAACTCTTCCTTGATTTCCGTTTTTAAGGCTTTGCCGACCTGGATGGTTTTTTTCGGTTCGTCCTCATTGAGGACGATGGATTCTACCTCTTCTGCGGCCTCTCCCTTCTTTAATTTTGTTTCATCTCTCGGATCAAGTGTATCAATGATATAAGTGGTGGTTGCCCTCTTATGGGCGTCTCTCTCTTTGGAAGAGTTGAAGTAACATTCTCGTTCTATGGTCTGGTCACCTTTCACTTACCCTACCCCATAGGGGGTCGAGAATTTTAGTATCTGGTGGACCGTTGACGGCACGGTCTCAGACTCCTTAAGGGCTACTCTTCCTATGATGAGGTTATAGACCGAGAAGACATTTTTGTCCATAATGAAAAAGTTGATCTTTTGGATCAACCTCTTAAGCCACTCGTCACCCATTCGTACTTCCATCTCATACATGCCCAATGGGTGGACCTTTTCACCGTTGAAGCCCATTAAAGGATGATGATAGGGTACCAGCCTAGCTCTTCTAAGACCTAGGCTCTTGAAGCAGGGCCAAAACATCACGTCTGCTGAACTCCCCCCATCTACGAGGATTCTCTGCACCTCGCATCCATGTACTCTTGTTGTTATTACCAAGGGGTCATCATGTGGGGCTAAGATACCTTTGAAGTCAAGTCGGGAGAACCCAACTATAAGAGTGTCCATGTCCACCTTCTTTCTCTTCCGCGCCGTATCGTGAGACGTTAGATTTACAACTTCAAGTTTGGCCACTGACTTGGCCTCTGCCACATGAGCTTTTCTGTCATCCACTTCAGAGCCACCTCCCGCAAGCCCTTCGCATATGGTGTCAACACCAAAGGAGATTATGCCAACCCTCTTCACCGGAGTGTTGTCTTCTTTTGGCGAAAGGTTCAGATCATCTTCATCATCACCTTCCGAATCATTGTCTCTTCTAGCTGGGGCATCGTCACGGCATCTGTTGTTTCTCCTCTTCTTAGGGTCATCTCTTCCTCCTTTAGGAGCCTTGCTATCAACATACTTCCTCAACTTTCTGGACTTTAACATCTTTTCAATCTCATCCTTCAAGGCGAAGCATCTGTCTAGAACATGGCCATGGTCTTGGTGGAACTCACACCACAAGTTCTTGTTCCTCTTATACGGAGGGACCTTTAGTTTCTCTGGCTATCTTAGAGTCCTGTCATTCTTGATTACGTTGAGGATATGCTCACAGCTCATAGTTAGAGGAGTATAGTGAGTGAACTTATCATCGGTTGACCTCTTCTTTTCGTCTTTCTTTCTTTAGAACTTCCCGCTACTACTGCGATTCTCATCCTCATACTTGGCGACCATTGCCTCTTCGGCATTCATGACCTTTCCCGCAGTTTCCAGTAGCTCTGCCATAGAATTGGGAGGGTCTTCTTGCGAGTTTCCATAATAACTTCCCTTTCTGAAGACCTCCTATGAGGGCGGTCATCTCTATATTCTCTTCGTAATCTTCAACCTTAAGTTTTTCTTTGTTAAACCTGGCGATGTAGTCTCTTAGGCTCTCATCCTTGCCTTTCTTGCCATACAGTAGGTGAGTGGTCTTCTTTTGAAGTCTTACCCCAAAGCAGAAGTTGTGAATGAATTGTTCAGCCAAGCCCTTAAAGTTATCAATCGAATTCTTCGAAAGAGAAGTAAACCAGCTGTTTGCTGCTCCTGTCAAAGTCCCAGAGAAGGACCTACACTTCATCTCATCAGGTATCGAGTAGATGTCTGCCACTTACTGATACATCTCAATGTGATGTACAGGGTTGGTGCTACCGTCATACTTGGGAGACACCACGGGCGGTTTGAACTTAGCAGGGGTTGGGAAGCTCACTATCCTTGCCACAAAGGGTGAGCCCTCCGAGAAACCTCTTTGCAATGGGTCTCGGATCTTAATGAGGTCTCTTATCTTCTCCTCGAGATGTTGGATAGAGTCATTCCATGGTCTCCTTCCATCGGCCTGGCCGAGGTTTTCTCCAGCCACCTCCAAGGGGTGGACTGGGGGTTCCCCAGCCGCAGCGTAACGTTGACTGTTGACCTCCTCCTGGTCTCTACCTCTTCCTACATGAGGTCGGCCTTGGTGAGGCCGACGTTATTCATCTCCTCTTTACGAGCCGGCTGCACTCCTTGACCTTGATAATCTCTGTCTTAGGTCATTTACTGGGCCCAACCTCTCAAAGGCTGACCCTCTGATCAATCGATCAAAAGCTGATCCTCGTTGTTGGGCCTCTTCACCTCTTCGACTGCCACAGCCTCGGCTCTGCTGAATAGGACATACAGTATTATTCAAAACCTCATACGGTTCCCAACATTCTTTCGGGACCTCTTCCGCCTCTAGATCGTCATACCTGTCCTCCGGGAAAGGGTTTCCTTACCTCCCCAGGCGCAAACTCCTAGGGTTAGCAATGTCCCTCCTCTGCTGGGGTGTAGGTTGGTCCTTCATTGGTGCCTGGGGTGGTCCCCTGGCGTCAGGATGAGGCTGGACAGCCGCTGAAGTGATCATTTACGATGAAACTCCAGGTGGCCTCATTATAGTTTGGCTGAGTTGTGCAAACTTCTCCTGCATAGCTTGTTGTGTTGCAGCCAAAGACCTCAAGGCTACAGCTACCTCCACCGTTTCAGACTGAGGAGGTTCCTGGCTGGAACTAGGTCCTCCCGCACCAGGTGGCAAAAGAGGCGGTGGTACCTCTAGTGCCATATGTTAACACTAAAGAGCTTGAGTAGTAGATGAGCTTAATACCTTAAAGGACCTCTTTCAATGGTGAAACAACTCCACGCAAGGGTTGGTGCCTGGTTCACCACCAGAGCCCCCCGTGAGGTTAAATTGAAGAAGAGGAAGAGACAGATTCCCACAGACGGTGCCAAAATGATGATGCTGAGAATAGCACCACCCTTCAAGTTGTTTGTAAGCTCAATGCAATGTTAACAATGGCAGCATAAAGGCATATAGTAGAAGGAGGTGAGGAGAAGAGGAAGATCACCAGAATATAAGTGGTTCAGCCAATCAGGCCTACGTCCACTGTGCAAGTGTGTGATTAATATCACTGTATGAGGGCTCTAATGGCCATAGATACAAACTCTCAAGCTTTCTCTCTCTACTGTGTATTTGAACAGAGTTTTAGCTAGGGTTGCTAACTTCGAATCCTTTTCTAAGAAGGAGAAGACAAGTATTTATAGTGACTGGGGGGTGTAGTGTACCCCCCATGCATGTAAAGAGCATATGCGTGTTGATTTAGCCAATATGATGAAGACATATATCCCTGTCACATGTAGAGAATGATGATGAAATATTCCCCCCACGTGGAGGGAATGATTTTTTATAACTGATTTGTGTCCACGTGTCCTTGTCCACACATATGTCAATAAGTGCTCGGCCTCCGTGCTTGGTCATAACCTCGACCTAAAAGAGTTCAAGGTTAGTAAGGTCTAGTTTCCTATCCAATTCGAGATAAGCCATCATGGTCTCGACTTAAGTGAAGCCGAGGATAGGTATTAGGGTCGGCCTGGGCCGAGGTTAAGCTGGAATATGCCCGGAACTCCCGCTGATTTACTGATGGGGTTGTCTTTGGTAGAAGTATGGCTCCTTGTAACCTAGGCCTACCCCCGATCGAGGTTGTCATTCTCGGGTGAACTGGCGAGCTACTGATCCCCTGATTCATGTAGTCTCCCCCTGAAGAGGTTGGTAGTGGTGTCGGCCAGGGTCGACCCTGCTATGGTCGAGGCTGCTGGTCACTGATCCAAGGCCCTTCCAATGTCGGCCTTGACCTCGGCCGAGGTTGATGTCTCTGAGTCGAGGTGGCACATTTGGGGCATATCAGTCTATACACCTGAAGACGCTCCAGTAATAGAGTCAAAAGCAGAAGTAAGGGTTAACCCCAAATACTGTCATGTCCATTGGAAGATTGGTTATCCAACAACGTCATGGTTCACATTGAGGAAGATCATTAACAATCATGTGAAGGTATGAAATTTGCAGATCCATTAAGGGAGTGTCAACAACGACCCATCACCAACACATGGAGCAAACCTGGTGGTGGCCTATGACGAATAGGCTAAGAAGGAAGTAACATAGTTGGCGTTAGAGTAGGAGGAGTTTGAGGAAACCCTGAAGGATTTCACAAGGGGGATGGATAACATCGTGATAGTGATCTCTTATGATTAAGTAAGTGCGAGGGATGTGGAGGAAGTGTAAAACCTTGATAATGAGGAGATAGATTTGGGGTTGGAGTACCAGGCTGTGTCGCAGTCGCCCAATTTCACATAGTTCTTCGACCATATGGGAATGCCCAAGGAGAGTATATTAGAGATAAAACAGGTGATTCTAGACATTGCATGAAAGAATGTAGTTCTATCGCTGAGGTGGAAAGGGCCTATGTCTAGGTTGATGAGGATTTTTTTGTTCGAAGTGACTTTCTCCAATGTCGATAAAGCTGTCAGATTCCATCACAATAGAGCCCTGTACGTAAAATCAAGAATAAAAGGGGTGAGTTTTGCGAGAGCACTGATGGATGGGGGAGCTTCCATAAACATCATGCCTATTAGCTCCTTCTATGTATCCCACATCTCAGAGGCAAGGTTGATAAAAATCCCTTTGGTGATCTCTAGCTATAATAACCACTCTTCCAAATCTATTGGGTATATGAACGTAGGGATAGTGATGGGAAACCTCACTTCGCATATCAAATTCCATATGATTAAGAGTAATACTTCCTACCATCTCTTGATAGGAAGGGTGTGGATGCACAACCATGGTTTAGTTCCTTCGATGTATCACCAATGCGCAAAGGCAAATGTGAAAGGGATTGAGATCATTATACAGATGACTAAGAATTCATTTGCAACTGAAAATGATCATTTTGTAGATGTTTCATTCTACACAAAGATGGAGGAAGATGCAATGGTCCTAAGGAGATGCACAGAAGGTATCCGAGTGCCCTCTGTCAGAGTTAGAATGGGGTTTATGAATGGTTAAAGGAAAGAAGGAGCAAGAAGGAGTGAAGTAGTTGATGAGGTTAATAGTGCAAGTACCAAGCCTAAAAATATCTCTAAATAATTGAGAGGTAAGATAAGGCCAAGGATTGATCCGATATAGCATGAAATTAAACGACAAAGTGTGTTGAGCAGGATTTCGAGAGAGAGGCTGGAAGAAGCTTCGAGAGACAAAAAATGGAAGGCAACTGCATTGACTAACCACCAGTTCAAGATGGTTCTAATGGAGGATGGAAGGGTGATCTATCGCCTTTGGAGGTATGAGCTAGTAGTCGAAGGAGTTGGTGAATAGGCTAGTGAGGAGGCTGACCCAGAAAATGAGTTTTTCTGGTGGACAATTAAGGGAAATTCATGGTCATAGGCAACTCCAACATCCAAGAATTTTTTAAAAAAAGTGTAGGATTAGCTAGAATACATGATGGATCACCCAAAGCCACGGGTACAAGGCTCGAGCAGATTGAACTAGATAAAAAAGGAGAATATCCAAAGCACATCCTCATTTCGAAGGATTTGAGTGCAGAGAAAAGAAGGGCCTTGATTGAGCTTATTCAGGAATGTAGAGACATCTTTGCATGGAAGTACACATAGATGAAGGGGTTAGATAAGGAGGTGAGCTTCCACAAGCTGAACGTTATGCCTTTAGTCATATTAGTGAAGCAAGCTACAAGAATTTATATGCCAAAATTAAATCTGAAGATTAAGGAGGAGGTCCAACGGTTGTTAGTGGCGAGGTTCATCAAACTGATCCAACACCCACTTTGGTTGTCTAGTATTGTCCCAGTGGGAAAGAAGGATAAAAAATAGATATGGATCTGCATGGCGTTCAGAGACTTGAACAGAGATTTCCTAAAGGATGAGTTCCCTCTACCCTCCATTGATAGCTTGATCGATGCAACTACTGGGCATGAAATGTGTAGCTTCATGGATAGGTATGTGGGGTACAACCGAATAAAGATGAATCCAACTGATGTTGAGAAAATAACTTTCAGAACTCTGTTAGGCTATTTTATGTATAAAGTGATGCCTTTCAGGTTAAAGAATTCTAGAGTAACGTACCATAGAATGATGATGGAATTTTCCATGACTTCTTCCATAAGTTCTTAGAATTTTATGTGCATGACACGGTCATCAAGTCGAAGAAGGATGAGTACCATCTAGATGACTTGAGGAAGGTGTTCATTAGATACAGAAAGTACAAACTGAAGATGAATCCATTGAAATGTGCTTCCAGGGTAATAAGTGGGAAGTTTCTAGGCTTTGTGGTGGACAGACAAGGAGTGCAGATAGACCAGGATAAACAACAAGCGATCCTAGAGATGCCATGTCTAAGAACTACGAAGGAGCTCAAAAGTTTCCTCGATAAAGTCTCCTATCACAGGAGATTCATGCTAGGACTAACCGAGATAACTCATCTACTGATGGATCTACTACGAAAGGGGATAAAGTTCATATGGGAGGATTCTCACCAAGATGAACTCAACAGGCTGAAGAAGTTGCTCAGTTATCCACAAATAATGATTCCTCCCAATGTAGGGATACCATTATAGCCCTATCTCAACTCTACCAAAAGGTTTGTTGGAGATCTCTTGGCACATGAAATTGATGGGAAAGAAAGGCCAGTCTACTACCTGAATAAGATCATACATGGACTTGAGGCAAGGTACATAAGCGTAGAAAGGCATTGCTTAACCTTAGTATTTGTAGCATAAAAACATAGATATTATATGTTATCTTTCAAAATTCATATTGTGACAATATGATCATTTTAAGTTTTTATAGGCAAGAACTATTTTAATTGGAAGAGCAGCTAGGTGGTTCCTTATCCTTTTCAGAATATGACTTGAAGTGCATGGTCCCTTGAGTAATCAAGAGCCAGGAGTATGCAAATTTATTGGTAATCTTTCCGTTAGGAGTATTTGAGACATCTTATGAAATCATTCTGGGAGATGATTTATAGGCCAATTTCTTGGATGCAAACTTTGAGGCTTGGACTATGGAATTTGATGGTTCTTTAATAGAGAAGAAGTGGGTGCAGGGGTTATTCTTTCAAAAGGTAAGGAAGAGATTTTCCTTTCCTACAAGTTAGATTTACCTTGAACCAATAACGAAGCAGAGTATGAGGCATTCGTGATGGTATTGCTAGAGGTCCTTCGAAGGGTCATCCATTCACCATGCATCAAAGGTGATTCGAACATAGTGGTCCAGTAAGTGAATGGATAATATGCATTAAAACATCTCAGTCTGGTGTCCTACAGAACAAACATCTAATGGTTGATTAACTAGTTCCATCATATCAAAATAAGGAGGCACTCTAGAACGATGAACAGGCTGCTTATGCCACCATTTCTCAAAAAGTGGCCATAAAAAGTGACACAACAATGGTTGTGATACAAAGAAAAATAACTCCCTCGGTGGTACATTTGATATTATCGATGTAAGATGATTCATATTGGAGGGGTGAGATCATGAAGCATCTAGAGTCTAAGGAAGGAAAGATAGAACTCAGAGAATTAGCGCATTACTTTGCGAGCCAAAGAAGTTTATACTTTAAGAATGTGGGAGGATGGCTATCAAGGTGTATTGGGCTAGAGGAAGAAGAATGAAAGTTAAAAAGACACGTGATGATCACTAAAAGACAACATAAATCCCTTTATATAGAAGAATTTAGAGAGAGATATTTATAGCCAATGATGAACAAGGATGCAACAGAGTTACAACGAAGGTGCGATAAATGTCAATTTTTTCAGGCAACTAAATGTCATTTTGTTGAAGTTCAGGCAGATTCGAGGCAACCTTACATCAATTTCATCAAATATGGAGTTGTTTCTGCAAAGATAATGGATGCAATGGGACTCAAGAGAAAGGTCCCACCATTTTACGTTCAAGAGGAGCAACTCTATTGCAGAGGATACTTCAACATGTCTTTATGATGCATCACAAGGGAGGAAGCAACATAAGTATTGAATAAATCTCATGAACCAACTCATTATGGCCAATTAATGACCTTGAGTTATTATTGGACAACCATGAAAAAGATTTTGCTAAGTTTGTTCACAAGTGCAAGGCCTGCCAACTGCATGGAAACATGATCTATGACCCCTCGGTGGAATTCACTCTTTGGATACTCCTTATCCATTCCATACTTGGGTGTTTGACCTGTTAGGGGCAATACACCCATTTTCCAGAGGAAAAATCTGGATACGAGTGGCAACGGAGTGTTTTATCAAATAGGTTGAGGCAATTCCTTTGAAGAGGGAAGCAACATGTGTGGTGGAAAAATTTCATCAGGGAGTATATAATTTAAATGTTTATATTTTCAAAGGTCATTCTCTCTATAAATAGAACCCCATTTATTAACAAATAAGTAACGATGCTAATAGAAAAATAATCCACCGTTCACCACATCTCAACGGTGGCATACCTCAAAGGGCAATGGGCAAGCATAGACAACTAATAATACCTTGTTTAACATTTTGACTAAGATGATGGAAGACTTTCTAAGAGCATGGGATAATAAGATCCCTGCAGTCCTATGGGACTATCGCATAACAAAAAGAAAACCAACATGGTATACACCGTTCACACTAGTCTATGGATAACGCAGTGAAGAACTTTTAAATGTACACAGAGTAGCTCTTTAAGGCATATGAAAACTTAATGAGGCCACATAAGTTTATGGAAGGGGGCCTAGTTTTGAAGGTACTTATGAAGCACATTTGGGGGATCCCATTACCTAAATTTGCTACCAATTAGGAGGGACCTTTCATAGTGAAGGAAGCTCACATATCAGGTTACTACTCAATCTCAAAGATAAAAGAAGACAAACCTTTCAATATTAATAATAAGTGGTTAAAGGTCTATCATGTCTAGAGTTGTGTCACTTGAGTTGAGATTTTTATATCTACATTTGTTATGATTAAAGTCTAATATTTTGATGTTGTTATTTCTTTTCCTCTGAGAAGTTAATGTTAGAGGGAAAAATAAACTCTATATTATAAGAGTTTTCACTTTGCAATGAGAATATTGAAGAAACAACTTGAAATATAAATTGAGACATGATATAGCTAAAACAATCTCCTTTTATATATATTTCTTTCAGTTTAAAATGTTACAAGAAAGGGGAACTACCTCCCATAATTACAAGTATGGAAAGACAAGAAAACACATCGAAAGGGCTCAACCCAAAATAAACCAAAGGTTAGGGGAGGAGAAGAAGTCCCTAGGCAAGCTCGAAGAGGCTTACAAGAATTTTCATTGAGCTGCGATAGAGCCTTCAAGACTTATTTGGACTTGGGTTCATTAAATGAGTAAAGCTTCATGTTCATGCATGGCCTTGAGCAAATCTTCTTTGGATGCCTTAACCTTTTGGTCAACTATTTCCAATAAAGGCACCAATTCTACTAACATAACATCCTCAGTCCGTTTGGCCTCTACATGCTTCTGATAGATCTCCCTTTGACTCACCAACTGAGTGGTCTTCGAAAGTTTCAAGTGATTGATCAGTCAACTAGACTAGAAGCTATTTTTACCTTACTCACTCAAGTTGCCCAAGTATTGATTAAGAAGGGGCCTACAAAGACTTAAAGTTTGAGTGTTGATGATCTCAGCAATAATAATTTCCATAGCTTGGAGCTTATAACCCAATATCACCATATTTGATCGAAGGCAATCAATGGAAAAGTCTATAGGTGATGGGTGGCTAATTGTTCAATGATAGATTGGTGGAATGCAGAGAATTAAGGAGATTGTCGAATAACTTGAAGGGAGAATTCAGGAGGAGCTATATCAGGAAGAAGAACCTTGTAACCGGATTCACTATCAGCTTCAAGGTCGATGGTTGAACCACGATCATTGTGACTTGACTCATCCGGAGAGGCTGGTTCCCGATGGGGCGAGACAATAGGTGAAGGAGGACGTTGGGTTTCCCCTTCGGTAGAGGTAGGCTCCCTCATAAACTAAAATGTGATAGAAAAGATTGAGTTTACAAAAAATCTTACAAAATGGGGTTTCATTGTTAAGTCACCTCATAGGTGTGAGTTTGAGAAAAAAATCTTAACAAGTGTGTTTTCATTGTTAAGTTTGATAAAAAATCTTAACAAGTGTGTTTTCATTGTTAAGTCACCTCATAGGTGTGAGTTTGAGAAAAACTCTTGTCAAGTGTGTTTTCATTGTTAATGCATATCATAGGTGTGAGTTTAAGAAAAAATCTTAATAAGTGTGTTTTCATTGTTAAGTCACCTCATAGGTGTGAGTTTGAAAAAAAATCTTAACAAGTTTGTTTTCATTATTAAGTCACCTCATAGGTGTGAGTTTGCAAAAAATCTTAATAAGTGTGTTTTCATTGCTAAGTCATCTCATATGTGGGATTTTTTGAATTTTTTTTTACAAGTAATGAAAAAGAAGAAGTTACCTCAATAACAAGAATAGCAAATGAAGGATTAGTAACTTCAGTTACCCTAAGGGCTTCTGATAAATCTTTAGCGCCCTTAAGGAACCTCAGTCCTTTGGGAGTCAGCTTCCCCATGAAATGGCACAAGTGAAAAATAGGGGAAGGCTCCATAGAAGTCTCTTGAGCCTCAGAGGTATCAACCAACGATGCTGAACGAACCCAGGATGGGTAGTTGGTGCAGCGGTAGTTTTAGCAAAACCTGAAACCTCAGAAGGGGAAGACGAAGCAACTTCAACTTTAGACCTTCAAAGTTCATCTGGAATGGAAAAAATATGAACTCTTTGAGAAGGATGTAAGTAATCAAGAAGTGTTAAACATGCAGAGACACCATAAACGCTGGGAGAAAATATACAAGAAGAATGGTGTTACCTCTGAAGCAGTAGAGAAATGGACTAATCCAGAGACAGATCTCTCCAGAGGGGCATGGAATAGAGAATCCATAAATGTAGTATCCATAGACGAAACAACATACTGATAAAATTATGAAATATAACACTTAATAACGAAAAAATCCAGCAGGAAAGAATGTTCAAAAGAAGAAAGAGTTACCTCTGGGGGACTTGATGATATGGGAATCACAGTAAGTGTAAGTGCCAATGGGGTTGGGGGTTGACCAAAAGGAAGAAAATGGAGTCTACTATACCTGAGAGGAAGGCCCAATAAACTCTTGGGACATTATCGCCCTGCGAGAAGCTCCCTCTGCACATCTAGATGAACTATGCCTTGAATATGTAAGTTATGTGCCGCTTCGACAAATCTGATCCAACTCGGTATGGGAATAAGCTTCGTAGGTGTCTAAGGCCTCATCAAAATAAGGTGAGGTACTTGTGGGATCAAGCCCGAGAAACTCACAGACATCCTCCAATGTAACGGTGAATTCCCTTCACGCAGCTATAAAGGTGTGGGTCATAACTTTCTAGCGTGACACCAACACCTGGAGGGCGGCGTTGTGCTTAGACATAGTGAACTCACCGAACTAAGTGGCCCGATAAAGCCAAAACTTGGTAAGAGCATCTACGTGAGTTGACTGCATATAACTTTTCCAGGCAGCAAAGTGGGACAGGGAACCTCTTGGCCCTTCGAAGTTAATCTGGGAGCAAGGGAAGTCACCTTGGTTAAGATGGAAGATCACTGTCCCCTCTGTGGGTAAGAAACCCTAGGCACCAACTACGTCATCCTCATCACCAAGTGTTAAAGTCTCACACTTGTCATTAATAGAGATATATTGGCATGTAATCACAAAATGATCATCATTTCCAAAATTAGGAAAGCAATGATAGAAACGAGATCTCTCTTGGAGTTCTTCCATTAGGGTTATGGCATCCAGGGATGTAGCAAGAGTAACAGTGGTGGTGTAGGTAACAGTGGTAGATGGAGCATCAGATGAAGAAGCCATTGAAGCTTGAGGTGAAGTGGTGGTGGTAGGAGGAAGGAGTAGTGGCAATTGATGGTGGCAAAGAGAGGAGGAAGAAGGAGAAATCTTGAGCAATAGCTTAATAATGGAGAAAGAAGTTACTTTTGTTCATCTAAAATTCCGGATATCATGAATACAAGTGAAAAATAAAAAATAAAAAAGGCTAAGTGTTTGAGATATTAGACGTTCGAAATTCAAATATGTGGTTGAGTTTCCCACTAAGCACGTGCCTAACCATCCATAAGGATTACAAATGGACACGTGGCACTTTGGGGAGTGCTATGATAGTTAAAAAGAGAGCCTCACATCATTAATGAGGTGGCACTTGGGGAGGAGAAAGGGTTACTTTAAAAAAGAAGTAATGTTTTTGGGGCAATTTTTTGAAAGTCATGAGAATCCTAAAAGTCCAAACAAAAAGATGTCCGCTCGCTACAGGTTGAGACGATGGAAGAACGGAAGAAGGCACACCTTGGAGAAGTTTCAAAAAATATAAGAAGTCATAGGGAGCAAGTCTAAACATAGAAAATAAGTGTCAACTTTCACCTAAAGTTAAAAAAAGGTCACAATGTTCCCTCTCCATATGCTGGAACGCCGATATCTTTGGCTTAGGTACATCGGGGAGAATTTTCCCTTTTTTGAGCAGCCATAATGACAACGACTCAAATTTAGAGATACTTCATGGAGAATTTCGACACAGATGAACAAGTTCAAACGGTTGGAGTCTACTCACAGGAAAAAGGTTCACGATGTTCCCTTACCATACGCCCAGATATTGAAGAGCTATAGGTCAGCTAGATCGGGGAGAATTTTGCCTTTTTTTTCTACAGTAATAACAGTAGGAGGTGCAACAGAGGCAAATCATGGAGAATTTTTGCCTGCAACAACAAGTGGTCCATCGAATTGAAATTTTGTTACTACTGACATTTCTTGCGCTCACAAAAAATCTCCACATAAAGGGGAAAATGTAGGGGGCTTGAAGGTAATCTCTGAATTAGAGAGAGCTTCCATGATTAACTGAAGAGACTAAAGAGAAGGAAGAAGCATGGGGTAATGAGGAATATCAGTACAATATCTCAGCGAGGCAACTCAAGGATGGATCTCAATGAGGAAATCTGTTGAGAGAACTCATCTTTTATCTTTCGTTTTACTTTGTCAATTTGTATTTTTTTAATACCTTGATTTTAATGATGTATTGAGTATGAGGTCAAATGGTACATGCGAGACACTAAGCCTAGATAGGCTTAGGAGATCTTGCATGCTCAATCGAATGACCTCACTATGGGAACTTAGGAGGGACTTGGTTTGTAGGATTGAGAAGTGAGGCAGACTTAAGTCTTATCTTTCCAATTTTAAATACACTTAGTAAAACCCCAAGAGACCTTTTACCATGGAATCTTGTGAAGAATAACCTTCAGTTCCATTGTACATTGAGATTTGAGCCAAACAACCCTCTACCAAATGTCACATCTACTTTAGGTGATGTATTTAGCCACTTACCCACTTTCTAATCCAACTTGAGTAAACCACAGTGGCATTGGGACTGTCAGATAGTTTGGTGAGCCACCTCTATTATGACAGTCCTCTAACGCACAGACTGCATGAAAAAAGGCATGTACTAGCATTTAATGATTATGAGGTAGGGTGTGCAGACGCATCAGACATTAAATTCCTGTAACTTAAAATGTGAGAGGAATGTCTTTCACACAGAGGAGGACTGAGACATTTTGAGAAAGGTGTGGGGCTATTTATTGGCCTTAACCACTTCTAAGAAGACATAGTTATTTTGGGCTAGAAAGTTCTTTCAAGAGAGAGAAAAACACACTGATACCAAAAGAGTTATTACAAACTAGAGTTTTATCCACCCATCATTGACATTTATTACGAAGCTTTTATTATCTAACTAGGGAGATGTTGGAGGTTGTTGGTATGTTGACTGCCTACCAAGGTGTATCCATGGTGCTTACTTATACTCTTTGCCAAGGTGTATCTAGGGTTCTTATTTCTCTATCCCTTTGAATTATTGTTTCTGAAGTCCTTTTATTATTATTTTAGTTATACACGAGAGATTTGTGAGCCCAATCCGAGTGTTTATTATATACAATATTGAGTGTTCATTTGTCATTGTTAAGAGTACTTAGGTTATCATTTATCACTATATCTATAGGGGTTGTTTCTATTTGTATTACTATACTCACATGCTTCAAGGGAACTACCCTCTTACAAATATATAAAAATCATTTTGAATTTATTTAAATATTTATCAAAAAATTAAATCTTTTTGAAATGTTTTGAAACTTTTTCTAAAAGAAAAGAAAATCTTTTTTGATTTTTCAAAGAATATAAACATAGAAATACAATCTAGTAATAGGGACAAAAGATAGCAACATGATAATCACCCTATACTAGATGCAATACCCAAAATCAATCAATGGAACAAATATCCAAAGACTTCCTAAGATCCTCAAATCTAAGTGTATCTAAAGGTTTTTTTGAAAATAACTTTCAATTGACATTCGGTGCTCACGAAATTCTAGGAAATGATCTTCTCCTTAACAAGATCACAAATGAAGCGCTCACGAATCCCAATGAGCTTCGTATGAGAATGTTGGATCGGATTACAGAATATATGGATTGCACTCGTATTATTACAAGAAATAATCATAGTGCCTTGGGTAATCCTATAACCTTCCAACATTTTCTTCATCCATAAGAGTTTTATGCAAAATTTCTCGACGATGATGTACTCGAATTCCATCGTGGACAAAGAAATGGAGTTTTGATTCTTACCCAACCAAGAGATAAGAGAATGCCCAAACTAAAAGTATCCACCCAAGGTTTACCTATAATCATCAACATCCCTAGCCCAATTATCAACCGAATAAGTCGATATATGATCATCGATATGAAAGGAATATCAAATACCATAAGAAATAGTGCCACTCATGTATCTGATGATATGTTTAAGATCAAGAAAGTGAGACTCTTTTGGGGACTCTTGGTAATGTGCACAAACTTCAACGCTAAAGGAAATGTTAGGACGACTAGTTCTTAAGTAGTGAAGACTACCTATCGTACTCATATAAAGGTTTTTCTCTATGTCCTTACCTAAAGTGTCTTTGATAAGCCTAGTCGAGGAACTCATTGGTGTACGTGATTCCTTAGAGGAGTTTAAACCAAACTTTTTCACTAGGTTCCTCTCATATTTAGATTGAGATACAAGTATCCCATTCTTAAGTCGATGCACTTGGAGACGTAATAAGAACATGATTTCACCAACCATGATCATCTCAACTCACCCTTTATCTATCCCTCAAAAGTTTGAGCGTAATGGGAACATATTGATCCAAGGACTATGTTATCTGAATAGACTTGGGCAACCAAGATAGCACTTCCCTCTCCCCAAATAAAAAAATTCAAACCATATCCCCCTATCTTGAAGCCATGAGCTAAGACACAAGAAGTTATCCTTTCGTACCAAGCATGTTGTGCTTGCTTTAAACCATACAAGGCCTTCTTTAGATAAAAGACGTGTCCCGAGTGCTTTTGTTCTTTAAACCCCATTGGTTGTTCCACGTAAACTTCCTTATGAATAATTCCATTAAGTAAGGCTCTCTTAACATCCATTTGCTATAGATTGAACTGTAGATGACATACTATGGCAAGTAGTAAGTGGACAAACTCAATCCAAGCAACATGAGTGAATGTCTAGTTAAAGTTTACACCCTCAATCTGTGTGTATCCTTGAACGACTAACCTAACCTTATTGTGAACTATGGTACCATTATCATAAATCTTATTCCTGTACACCCACTTGGTACTAATCACATCAGTCTCACTACGTTAGGGGATTAATTCCCTAACATCGTTCTTTCAAAACTAAAGCAAATTATCTTGCTTAACACATCTCTAGTACTCGTCCTTGAGTGCTTCCTTCACATTCTTGGGTTATATTGTGGAGGTGTATAAAAACTAACTAACCAAATTTTGTAATTGAGTGCGAGTCTTGACACCTAGTGTGGAATCACCAAGAATTTCAAAAGGTTCATGACACTTTCAAACCCAAGAGGATGGATTCTCTATATCAAGAGTGAGGTCCACCGGGGTGGTATGGGGAACATTAAAATCATCACCAGGGGGAATTTTTCTCTCACATAAGGCTATGATCAATAAATAGAATCTCCTCATCATCTCTAACCATGAAGTTTATTGATTCCATAACCGTAGAGCTTGTAAGGTTAAACACCCTATAGGCTCTACTCGGTGGTGAATACTCTAAAAATATTCCCTTTTCTCTTTGTCAAACTTTTTTAAGTCTTCTCTATCTCTAAGCATAGAGCAAGGAATCCCAAAAAATTATAAATGCGATATCTTGGATTTCTTCCCTATCCAGAATTTATACAGAATGTGAAGTGTGTGTGGATGAAGATATATCATATTCACCATGTGGAATGCGATATTAACCTCCTCTGCCAAAAATTTCTAGGCACATTTCTTCCAAGAAGCATGAATCTAGACATTTTCTAAATTGCCCAATTTTTCTTCTCAATAATACCATTTTGTTGAGGAGTATGAACGATCGAAAACTCATGTTTGATGTTAACTTCATCACAAAATTTATCCACTACGACTTTTATAAATTCAGTTCCATTGTCACTATCAAATCAATTAATAGAGACATCGTGTTGATTCTGTAGGACATGCACTTGGTTGTTAGTAACTCAACATCGGACTTTCTCTAAGACATACAATTATGGAATACCTCAAAAAGTCATCAACCATAAATAAGATATACTTCTTACCACCTACACTCTCCATAAATGTGGGATCCATGTGTATTGACTCCAAAACATGAGAGGTAATAATGGGATTAAATTTCCTATAGGGACTCTTGATTTGTTTTTCTTGTTGGCAAGGTCTACAAATTGAGGAAGTTAGTTTCCCAAGTGACGGTAAGACACAAAATAGGTCTTTTATGACTAATCTCTAAAGATATCTAAAATTATCATGACCTAGTTGTTGATGCCAAAGATCCATAGAGGAGACCTTAACATTATTTCACACTAAAAAGTCTCATGAATGATCCATTGGATTATCATTAGTCCTCATACCTTGTAGTAAAAGTTCACCGAATTGATAAAAAAATATTACACTCTGACTAGTCAAACTTTATCTCAATATTAACGTCGTAAAGTTGGCTTATTCTAATGAAGTTATCTTTCAACCCTTAAACATACCACTCATTGTCTAGCTTAAGAAAATCGGGTATCTCCATGTAACCACGTCCTAAGATGCTAGAATTACTCCCATTTCCAAAGGTGACTTTTCCTTCTTTGCGATCCATAAGGTCGGTAATCAGTGATTATGTGCTTAGAGCACCCACTATCAAAATACCGTTGAGTAGTATCTTAAACCTTGAGAGAAATATGAACAACAAGGGTTTTGATGTCATTCTTAGGTACCCATGGGTAGGTACTATTTTTTTGGCCTTATTATTGTTGGCGTGGACATACTTTGAAATTCTTCCATTAAACTTTTAAAAGTCGTAAATGGAAACTAAACTTTCTTTTTAAGACTAACAAAATCATTATAGTGGTGTGTGGGAGCATGTGTGCGAAAAACTCTTCATAGCTTATAGCAAAGTTCCTTAAGGTGATCTTTTTCATTTGCAATGGGTGAAAACATAGACTTTTTTGGGTCTACCTTGGTTATCATGCTTAGGATGAGTTGTCCTTGGTAGGTTAGGTCGAGGCCCATATGGACCCATTAAAAACTTGGGAACCGATTCGAGTGCATTATGGGAAGTGGTTTCACGGCGGTAACTTATCCCTTGCCTCTTATTAAAACCTAAAACATAACCTAGGAACATCTTTACAACCTTTTTAAATGTATATTACATAGTAACCTTGACTTCCCATGCATATTCGAGATCTTTCTTGAGTTGGGAAACATGGGCTTCAAGTTTTTCACGAGTCTTTAACGAATCTTGAGGATCCCTCGTAAGACTAGAAACTTTGTTGGTCAAGTCACTCTTTTCCCTCTCCATCAAAACCAACTGCTCCCTCAAAGAAATCCTCATTGAGGTCTCACTCTATCTCGAAGCTTTCAACTCATTTTCTAAAGATAACACCTTAAGATCCAAATTCTTATTTTTTTTAATTTTAAAATACTCGACATAGGCGTATCGGAGGCCACATTCTCTCTCACTCTCTCCAGAATGGTTCATCTCACTGTCAAGACTATTATGTTTAGAAATTTCCTCATCGGCGTGATACATACTTGAAGTGCTAACATGACCAGCTAAGAACGTGGTAAAATTACATTCATGTGGTGATTCATCATCTCAATCCACCGACTCGATATCTCTATCGCTTAGACTAGCATCATAAGCATCTTTGTTTTTGCCTTGTCTCTTAAGCCTTCTAACACACTTGTGGTCTTTGTGACCCTTACCCTCGTACTCATAGAATCTCTCCAAATTGACTTTTTCTTAGGGTATTCTCCTTTATCCTTTCTTTAATCATTCTCAAAAACATTCTTGCCCGATTTAAAATTTTAATCTCCCTAAAAAAAATTATTGCCAACCTTCGAAGAATTTTGGTTCTTAATTTGAGAAACTAATTGATTTATTTTGCAAATAAATAAAGATCATCAATATTGAAATTAAACTCGAAGTGAGAAACCTCCTATTTTTTCTTTAATTGGGCTTTTAAAGCGATCCATTTTCTTTCTTCTTGTGAGTTTTGGGAAACGTATCTATCTCCTAAGTCTGAAGGTCTTCTACGAGTTCTTCTAACCTAAGAGTATCTAAAATTCCAAAAGAATTAATGACCATGAATTTCACACTAAAACAAGCCGTAAGAGGTCTCAAAACTTTCTTAACTACCCATGTCTCATGAATTCTCTCACTCAAATTAAAACTAGAGTTCATAATATCAGACAAGCATGCATAAAATTCATCAAATGTTTTAGACTCAAGCATGCTAATGGTCTCAAATTGTGTGGTGAGATTCTGAAGCTAGAAGATTTTACAACATTGGTACCCTTGTGTGGAGGATATCCCATTCTTCCATAAATGTGGTACACATCATAATACGAAGAAATTCATCGGGTGTGACTATACCAAAAATTGCACTTAAGACTTGGCAGTTAAAGTTACTCCATTTAAAATCATCCCTAGTCCAAGAAGGATTTGTTTAAGGCTTATGACATCATCATTAGCCATAGTGGGCGGTGTCCATCCTCTTTTTACAATAATTCAGACTCACTCATCAATCGATTTTAGTACTAACCTCATTCGAGATTTCTAATAGGCATAATTGGATCCATAAAAAATAGGTTTCCTATTATAAGACTTATCCATATAACTACTAGGATTCATATACATAACTTGTAGAAACAAGCTCTGATACCAATTTAAAAAAATTATAGCATAGGTTATATGAATAATTCATAGAGTAGGTCACACACACACAAACACCAAATTCTATTTAGACCAAGTTTTATCTCGATTAAGTTATGTGAATATGAAAGATAATTTTAATCTAAGTAAACCCAAAAATACAAACAACTCAAACCAAATGAGAAGAAGATGCGAAAAAATCCCTTTTGATAAAAACCTATATTCAAAGCTGCGTTTGAAAAAAACAAATAATAATAGACTTACAAAAGACTTAGTATGCAATAATGTCTTGTGATCGTCAATAACAAATGATGAAGATCTAGGACCATCCCACATCAAGCAACTCTTACCTTAGTATCCATCGATCAGCCTTAGAAATCGACATCCTTTCTTCTTCAAAGAATAATCTCCATAAAGGTCGATAGTAGAGAATTAACTCCACAAGGTTTGGAATATGGAATTTGTTCTTCTTAGTTTGGTAAAGCGATCTCGAATGATCTAAGGGGTTTGGATAATTTTTTTTAGAGAGTTTAATCACTACAAAAACAACTAAAAGGCTTGAAAACAAATGCATCCCCACATATCTATTTATTGGAACAAATATCTCTAAGAGATAGATATGAAAGATTCCATTTGAAATTTGTTATAAAAAAAAATCTCGCATACTCGTTCGAACAAAGGTACATCTCATTCAAACAACGTATCCTTTATCGTTTGAACATACTTCAAATGACATATCAGATGACATATCGTTTTAACATACTTCAAACGATAATCGATCTCATTTGAATGAAGATGAAGCATTCTAACGAGATATAGGAACTCATTCGAACTACAGCAAAGGTCATTTTAATGACATAACAATTTTTCATAAAACCTTAAAAAACATTTTGGAAAATATTTTAAATTTCAAACTCTTATAAAATTTCCCCTTAATAAAGAGAGTTCATGAAAATAACCTCATAAACCTTTGAATGACCTTCAGTTCTTACATTCATTCATTATCTCATCTTCACTTGAATCCATGATAACATTCATGATGGTGCAGTGGGGTGTAATGGGACAAGCCAAAATAATTGATGAGCAATTATAAATCTTGCTCTTACGTAACTGGGATGCGATCCCCTAATCTTCTAGGTATTTGTAAAACTACCCTAAGAGGTACTTGCCACAATAATGATATTAGAGTGTCTTGATACTTCTCCACTTATAAAATTGGAATTTTTCAAAGACTTTAGACTTTTGTTGCATTAGGTAAATGTAGTCGAACCTTGATTAGTCATCTATGAAAGTCATAAAATACTCAAATCCCCCTTTTGATCGGGTTGTCATCGATCCATGTAAATCAAAATTAATTGATTCCAATAGTTCTTTTGATCTATAGCCTTTAGATGGGAATGACCTCTTGGTCATTTATCTTCTTAACCAGATTCACAAACAGGAAGTGACTCTACTACTAAAGAGCTTAATTTCCCACTTACTACAAATCTATGAATCTTTCTTGGATTAATGGGACCTAGGATAAGTGTCAAAGATATGATTGGTTTTCTAAAGAGGGTTCCATTCTGTTTAAATTTGATTCGATTGAATTATGATTTTTTTTAATTTGTTGCATATAAGGGATCAGATTCACAATATAAACGAAGTACCCAATATACCAGAACAAATAAAAGATATATTTTCTTAATAACCATAAGTTCATTAAGATAAACTGAATTTCCATAATTTTAAAAGTAAATTCCTATCATCAGTAAAATGTAACTAAATATTTACGACAACAACTATGGATACTCTCATAAAATATCCTGTGTGGTGACAATTATTATGCAACACAAATAGATAAGAGAAAGGCAACCACCAAGTAGGAAAAAGGAATGTAAAATGACAATCACACAACAAAGGATGTACGTGGTTCAGCAAAGAAGTGCCTACGTCCACGGTGGTGCAGTTGGTTTTATTTCTATATACTCTGGGGAGTGATTACAGAGAACACAAGTTGTCCTTTTGCCCCGGACCTAGGGTTTAATATATACATGTACATTTAGGTGAGTGGGGGTGATGGGTTCCCCCACGTCTTCCATCTATCCTATAACTTCCCTTCAGGGAAACGTGGGAAGAGACCGAATCAAAATAAGAGGTGGGAGGCCTGGACTTTGGGCCGCCCGAACTGGGCTACTCGTCCAGGCCCATGGTCTTAATTCTGGGTACCCACAATTTCCCCTAAGTTTGTTGGGTCATGTTCATGGGCTCATTAAATTTAAATGATTAGCCATAATGGCTTTTTTGCAATTCTTCGAAAGCTGTGAAGTTGATTTTGGCGGCACCCGCTTCGTTTATTGTGCACTATGATTAGCAGAATTTGAAGGTTTGTTGGAATAGCCACTTTTCTACTGTCGCTTCAGTCTTTCCATCATTCTTCTATTTTCTGTGAGCTTTAGCGCTTCGTACGTTCTTCTCTCAATCTCCATTCTCATTGCTTCCTAGTTGTTTGGACTCGTGCTTCTTCATCGCTTGAATCGATCTTCTGTTTTGTAAGTTTCCTGTGCCCTTTCTTTGTACTTTATCTTTGAATTTGTAGCTTTTCTAGGGTTTTCCAATGGCGAAGATTGGAAATAGGTCAATCTCTGAATTTAGGAAGTTTTACAACATCCCTGAGGGGGTAGATATTGAGTGTTGTGCCTCCCCTCCTAGAAACGTTAGGGATATAGATGATGCCCACTGGATCCACGTCTTGTTGCTTTCCCAGGGGGACTCACTTTTCCTCCTAATGATTTATTTTTGCATTTTTTTTTGCTATTTTAATATTGTTCCTGCACAATGCTCGCCCAATGTGTGGAAAATAGTAAATGGCGTACATAGGATAAATCAATTGTATGGTACTAGGTTAGGGCTCGCCGAGGTCTGTTTTTGCTACTTCTTTTCTCGAACTAGCTCTGGTGTTCTTTACCTCAAAGCTAGGAGCCCTGACAGGGTATTGGTAGTAAATCTACCTGATTCCCATAAGGACTACTGGCAAGAAGGTTTCCTTGTTAGAAATTGGCAATTTTCTCCCCAATGTGAAGGGTCGAGGTCTGAGAGGTTCTCTTTTCCCTTTTATGGGGAGGAATACATAGGTAGACAATGTACTGTTGTTTCCACTTTTGTTGATTTGTGATCTTTCTAACTCCTCTTTGATTTTTATTCCATAGCGAGGTCAAAGAACTTGGAGCCTGCTCTCAACGAGGTTCGTATCTCAGAATTGGTTAAGGCTTGGAATATTAGGGAGCCTTTGGGTGACGGCGAGCATCCAAGGTCTGCTGCCTTTCTGCTCGAGTACAAGAACGTTGGCTCCAGCTTCATTGCAAGGCCTATGGATAGTATCCCAGAGATTGATTTATTCAAAGAGACTGCTGTGGGTCCTACCCAGTTGGATGAGGAAGAGAGCAGCTCTAAAAGTGACATTGTAGGAGCTGTAAGTGATTTGCGGGGAGAGAGCTCTAGCAGTAGCAGTTCCTCTAATCGTAGGGAGGCTTCTGAAGCTTGAGGATCGTCGAGCACTTCCAGCAGTTCGAGTGAGGAGATGGTTCCTCCAAGGAAGAACTTGATCAGGGATGATGATGATGAGGACCATGTGCTCCTTGCACAAAGGTCGAAGAAGAAAAAATCTAATTCTGGGGCCGTGGCTACTGGTTCCCGGTCCTCTGCTCAGGAGCAGGAGAGGAAGAGGAAGGAAGAGGAGCAGGTGAGAGAGAGAGAGAGAAAAAAAGAAGAAGAGAGGAATAAGATGGAAGAGAAGAGGAGGGTAGAGGAGAGGAAGAAGGAGGAGAGTGAGAAGGAGGAAGAGAGAAGGAGGGCAGAAGCGAGGACGAAGGCTGGGCAGGCCTTAGTCCCGGTGTCCGCGCTGACCGAGGGGGCCTCTGTGGAAATTTCTCCCCAATTGGCCCCAGCTCTTCTTGAGAGAGCTGTTCTCCCGGCTGATCACCAAAGGGAGGTAGGGTCGGAGCAGTTGGCCCTTCAGGCTAGTCAAAGGCTTGCTCTGGTAAGGTTTTTCCTTTTTCTCCTATGTTGTTCTGAATTCCCTCATTTTCCTCTTCTGATGCCTTATTTTTTCTGCAGTTTGTTACTGACTTTGACGTGCTGTATTGTTCACGCGACGAGCTGGTGAAGAGAAACAGCTAGCTGGAGAAGGAAAATGCTGCCCCGAAGCTGAAGGGTAAAGAGCTCGAGGCTAGCTTTAAAGCTGTTGATGCTGCTCGAATTTCATTCGACCTGGCTCTTGCTACTGCCAATAAGGAGAAGGATGCAATAATCAAGGACTTGAAAGAGCTGCAGCAGGCCTATGACCTGGTTTGCTCAAGCAAGCTAGCGGTTGTTGAGGACAATAGGGTGCTGTCTGAAGAGCTGAAGAAAAATGAGTCTGAGGCTGTCACTGCCAAGGAGGACTCATACAATTCCGGTTGGGCTGTAACATATGAGGATGCTGAAGTTCAGATAAGCTATATTAGTCGTCTGAACTTCAAGAAAGGCTGGAATAAGGCCCTTTTAGCTGCTGGCGTTGACATCGATTCTCCTTTATTTGACGAGCATGACCCAGGTCCGAAGCCAACCGTGGATGAAGTTCTTGCCCCAGTTGTTGAATATGTCGATCCTGTTCCTCAAGCGACCCCTGTTGATATTCCTTTGGTTGTGGGGACAGAGATTACCCCTGCTGAGGGCGGTGCTCCTGCTGATGTTGACAAGGGGAAGGGGCCATCGACCTCTGGGCCACTTGAGGTTGTCAACTAGTTATCTACTAGGATTGCTCTATACTTTTGGTTTTTTCTGTCTGTAAATTTTTTCTTTACTGTTCGATGTAACTCCAATCCTTTATTAATGAAAAGGCTTCATTTTTTGCTCGCACTGATTTGTCTCTTTCTCTTCTTTCTCTTTCTCTCACTTGTAGTTAATTGATGTGGATGATTACATTCCTGCTACTTCCTAATTGGGCAGGACCCTTGGTCCCAATGCGAGTCCCAAAGTTCGCCAGGCCTTCGTTAAACTTTGCAAATCCCTTAGATCTAGAAATCAGAAGTATAAGGAGCAATCTGAACTTGTGGCCAAGCTTAAGGACAGGCTCCAGGAGATGGAGGACATTGGTGCCTCAGTCCAAGAGGAGGTCAATGCGCTGAGAATAAAGCTATTAGAGGCCTCCGAGATCAACCAAGTTGGGGAGGTTCTTCAGCAGGAGAATGAGGACCTGAGGAGAGAAGTCTTACGACTTAGAGAGCATGCACCGAGCACTGTTCCAGCAGTATTACAAAGTTCCTCATCATCGCGAACTAGAGCTGGTCGGAGTGTTACTCCTCCTGTGTCACAGGGTTCCACTCGCCCCACCCATTCCGCGAGCTGGTAGGAGCGCCAGGAGTAGAAACAGGGAAGCGGAAGAACTTCGAGATAGGGAAATGGAAGAACTCCGTGGTGATGTCCAGCGAGCCTATGTGATTGCTGCTGGGCTTCAAAGGGATGTCACCCGGTTGTGGCACTTGTTCAAGAAAGGTCCTCGGCAAGCGTGGGCTAACGGCTATGACCAGGGTTGGTCAGATGCTCCAATAAGTTTGTTTGAGTTCAAGGAGTTTTCTTTTATCAGGGGATGGCTAAGTGCCTTGAAGGAGCTGCAAGTCCTGAGGAACTCGATGCTCTGGTATCGCCATGAGATGTCTCTCTCTATCTTGATGCTTAACCCCTTCCGGAGGGATGATCGATGGATCCCCATTGATGCTATTCCTCGGTAATTATTGGAGTCGGATGCAAATGAGGTTGTGTAAGAGTTATCTCCTGCTCCCGATGACGGACGAAGAGCTCAAGTGGCTGGCTATCTCGCTCGGAGGCCTCCCCCCCATTGAGATTTTGCCAGTTGTTATTTTTTGTTCTTTTTGGTAATATAAATGCTTTGGGTGACCTCGCCGACTAAACATGTATCACCATTGTTGTAACTATGATGAATTAATGAAAAGTTTGTGTTTTGGGCAATCTTGCCGACTAAACGTGTGCATCGTATTCTTCATATTCTTACTGCTTTATAATCTTCTAAGTTTGTTTTGTCATGCGAGTGTCCTCCCAGTCTAGTATAATATCGAGATACCATTGTACATCACTTTACCTTTTAGGTTGTGTCGTCACACTCCCTTAGGCCTAAGTGGGGCAATTAGCGAGGACACACCTGAGGTTGGATGTTCCATTCGATCGGGATTTTATTCAATCAAAGGAGTTTTGATGACCAGTATAAAACTTGGTCGTATTGCCTAAGGATCCCCTACAGGGCTTCATATATTGCCAGGGGCAATGCTAAGAGGTTCTTCGTGTTTCATGACGATGACCTGAGGAGGGGTATTCCCCTGCTATAGTATAGTGATCAATGTGCCTGTTACTTGGAAAAGATGTGCGATAAATGCAGCTGTTACTAATCAGAGTGTAACCAATAACTTTCATTAATAATAAGGGAAATGCACTTGTATAATAAAAGAATACAATAAAAAGATCTAAAAATAGAATATCTTGAGATTAGCTGCGTTCCATGCTCGTGGTATTTCTCTGCCTTCCATCATTTCCAAGTGATAGGCACCCTGCAGGTCGTCTCTGGTTACTTTAAAGGGTCCTTCCCAGTTGGGACCTAGCTTGCCGTCTGATGGTTTCACTGCGCTGCCCAGGACTTTCCTTAGAACATAGTCCCCAATTCGAAATGCCCTCGGGTTAACCCTTTTGTTGTAATGCCTTGTGAGTTGTTGCTGGTAGCTCGCTAGTTTTACTAGGGCTAGCTCCCGGCGCTCGTCGGCTAGGTCGAGCTCAGCGAGTAATGCTACGTCATTATGGCCTTGGTCGACAAGGTTGGACCACATTATCGGCAAACCTGCTTCGAGTGGGATGACTGCCTCCATGCCATATGTCAATGAAAATGGGGTTTCTCCTGTTGCTCGCCGAGGAGTGGTTCGATATGCCCATAGGATGTGAGGTAGTTCATTTACCCATGCGCCTTTGGCTCGCTCCAATCGCTTCTTTAATCCATCGATAACGGTTTTGTTGGAAGCCTCATCTTGGCCATTGCTCTGAGGGTAGGCCACCGAACTGAAGTGGTGTCTGATACCGTGTTCGTCACAAAAGTTCTGAAAGGAGCCACTTTCGAACTGGGTTCCATTGTCGGTGATGATGGTTCTGGGGATTCCAAAACGAGTGATTATATTCCTCCATATGAACCTTATCATATCAGCGTCTCGGATGTTCGCCAGGAGTTCTTCCTCGATCCATTTGGTGAAGTAGTCAGTCGCAACCAACAGATATTTACGATTGCCGACAGCGGTAGGCAGTGGTCCCACGATGTCCATTCCTTATTGGGCGAATGCCATGGGCTGGACAGGGACTTTAGATCGCTGGTGGGTTAGTGGACCATAGGAGCGTGGAGTTGGCATTTCAGGCATTTGCGGACATATAATGCAGAGTCCTTTTGCATATATGGCCACCAATAGCCTTCCTTCATTGCTCGAAAGGCTAGAGACCTTCCTCCGGTGTGGCTTCCATAGATTCCTTCGTGAAGCTCGCGTAGCACTTTCTCGACATCCCCTGGGTGGACGCATCGGAGGTAGGGACCGGAGAAGGATTTCTTGTACAAGTTTCCTTCTGGGGATAAGTGAAAGCGAGCATCTTTGACTCTTATCTGGTGGGCGGTCTTCTTGTTATCCAGGAGCATGCCACCCTTTAAATATTTTCTTAAGGGGTCCATCCAGCTGGGGGTTGACCCTACCTAGAGTACCTGTTTCACGCTTGGTGGATTGTTGTCGAGGCTCGGGCAAGTGAGGAAATCGATGGGGATGACTCTTTTTAGGTCGGAGTTAACTGACGAACTCAGGGCTACTAAGGCATCATCATGACTATTTTGCCCCCTGAAAAACTGCTATACGTTGATCTCTTCAAATCTTGACATCAGTTTTTTCACTAAGGCGAGATAGGCTGCCATTCTTTCACTCTTTGCATTGTAATCTCCACTTATCTGATTGGAGACCAGTTGGGAATCGCCGAACACCTGTAAATGTCTTACTCCCAAAGTATGCGCCTTTTAGAGTCCGGCTATTAGGGCTTCGTACTCTGCTTCGTTGTTGGAGGCTGCAAATCCAAGCCTGATTTCTTGTTCAAGGGTTGTGTTTTCTGGAGTAATGAGGACAATGCCGACCCCTGTCCCCTTGGAGTTGGAGGCTCCATCAACAAACAGTTTCCAGGTTTCCTCTTTTTCTGGGTTCTTCTTTTGCCTTGTTGGTTGAGGTTGGTCGGAGGGTTCTTCGCCCGTGAATTCATCTATGAAATCAGCAAGGATCTAACCCTTGATAGATGTCCTTGGTTGAAATTGTATGTCAAACCGATCGAGCAATGAATCCGCTTTCCTTAGGACTGCCTTAAGGGGATGCGATGTAAGGACAGTGATAGTATGAGCTTCGAAATAATGCTTCAGCTTCCTCGAGGCTATTACTAGTTCAAAGGCGATCTTTTCCAATGACAGGTACCTTTGCTCGGCGTCTAATAAGGTCTTGCTCGCGTAATAAATAGGGTGCTGGATTCTTGCAACCTCGTATATTAGGGCATAGCTGACAGTGTGATTGGATACGAAGAGGTACAGATATAAAGAATCCGTTTGCTGTGGTATGACAAGAAGTGGTGGGGAGCTTAGGTAGGACTTAAGCTCGACCAATGCTCGCGAGCAATCTGGGCTCCATTCTATCATTTTACTCCCCTTTAGAAGCTAGAAAAAAGGCTTGCACTTCTCGGAGGATTTGGAAATGAAACGATTTAAGGCAGCGAGCATACCAGTGAGCTTCTGTACATCTCGGATTGAGCGAGGGAGTTGCACCCTGTTGATTGCATTGATCTGGTCTGGATTAGCTTCTATGCCTCTTTAACTGACCAAGTACCCAAGAAATTTTCCTGACTGGACACCGAAAGAACACTTGCTTGCATTAAGTTTCATTCGGTACTTCCTGAGAATTTCGAAGGTGTTTAACAGGTCTGAGGGATGATTCTCCTTCTTCTTGCTTTTAACAAGCATCTCATCGATGTAGACCTCCATGGTGTCTCCCATCTGATCCTTGAACATCTTGGTAACCAGCCGCTGATATGTTGCCCCTACATTCTTGCGCCCAAAGGGCATAACTGTGTAGCAGTATAACCTAACTGTAGTGATGAACGCTGTTTTGTCCTGGTCTGGTGCATATAAGGGGATTTGGTGATACCCTGAGTATGCGTCCAGGAAACTCATTCGCTCATGAGCTACGTTGGAGTCTTTTTGTTGGTCTATCTTCGGGAGGGGGAAACTATCTTTAGGGAATGCTTTGTTGAGGTCAGTGAAGTCGATGCAAACTCTCCACTTCCCATTGCTCTTCGGAACTACTACTGGGTTGGATAGCCACTTGGGGAATTGTACTTCCCGTATGGATCCTGCATCCAGCAGTTTTTCAACTTCTTTTTCGACCGCTTTAGCCTTCTTGGGTGCAGTTCGCCGTGCCTTCTGCATGATCAGTTTGAAGGTGGGATCGACGTGTAGCTGATGACAGACCATACTAGGATCAATTACGGGCAGCTCATATGGTTCCCAAGAAAAAATGTCTACGTTGCGTCTTAACAGGGTTGTCAATTCCTTTTATTCTTGATCGGTGAGATACGCTCCAATCAAGAAGACTCTGTTACTGTCACCATCTCCAGTTGTAACTTCTACCAGGTCTTCGACGACCCGCTCGGAGGGGAGGAGCCTGGTCTCCTCTACTCCAGGTCTCCCATACTTTAATTTTTATTTGGAAGGTGTCACACCTTCTTTAACTTTCTCACCGGGTTAATCAACCTTCTTTTCTAGCTTTAGCCGGATGGCTGCTATGAAGCACCTCCTTGCCATCTCTTGGTCGCCGTGGATCTCCATTACTCCTCGCTTGGTTACATACTTGAGTTTTTGATGGTAGGTCGAGGAGACTGCCTCCATCGCATGAAGCCATCCCCTGCTGAGGATGGCCTGGTATGGCAAATCAATGTCGACTACCAAAAACTTGATCATCTTGGAGACATTTCCAGCGCGCACCGGTAGTACAATCTTTCCCAGGGGCATAGTTATTTTCCCAGCGAAGCCAACTAAAGGGACAGTAGCTTCCTTTAGGTCGGTAACGCTTAACTTCAACTTTCTGAATAGGTCGAGATACATCACTTCGGATGAGCTCCCCTGATCGACGAGCGATTTGTAGACGTTAAAGTTAGCTACCCTGAGCATAATGATCAGAGCATTATGATGTGGGGTCCTGACTCCCACCAGATCTTCAACTGTGAAGAAAATATGCTTGTTATAGTCGACGTCATCTGCTCATCGATGTTTCCCTGACTGTGACTTTGCTGGATCGATCTGAAAAGCCTGCATTACCTCTATGAGTTTTTTCATTTCCATTCGAGCTGAGTTTCCTTGTGTCTGCCTGGCATCAGATGCCCCGTGGATTACCGCGAACTCATGTCCAGCGTCATCTTCCAGCACGTTGTCAGGTCTCGCCTCTCTATTGGCAGCCACTTTCTCTACCTTCTTCTCCACAAACTCGTTCAAATGGCCAGACTGGGCCAACTCCTCGAGGTGAGACTTAACATCTTTGCAGTGCTCGGTCTTATGTCCTCCCTCTTTGTGAAAAGGGCATCTTAACGCATTGTTCCTCTTCGAGGGATCCCCTCCCATCTTCCTGGGCCACTTGATGAATGGCTCATCTTTGATCTTCGTGAGAATTTTGTAAATTAGTTCTTTGAAGACGGTGTTGACCGCCTAGAATGCTTTCGACGCGTCATGGTTCCCTCCGTTCTTGGAGCCATTTTTTCCCCCGTTTTTTCCTCCTTTCTTCAGGTTCTCAGTTTTCTCACTTCCCTTGGTAGTGAGTTTAGCTCGACCATTTTCTCCTGTGCTGAGGCGGGTGACGTCCTCCACCTTAGCGTACTTCTCGATGCGAGCCATTAGTTCGTCAATAGTTATATCTTCCTTCTTTGTCAGGGACTGGTATAGAAGGGAGGAGCTGGGTAGCCCAATTTTGAAAGAGGCCACTTCCACTTGTTCCGAGCAATCTTCGACCTCGTTGAATAACTCCCAGTACCTCTTCGCGTAGTCTCGGAGTGTCTCTTGAGGCGTTTTCTTCATTGTCAGTAAAGCATCCATCCTTTTGGGATGGGAGCTGCTAGTGATGAACCGGGTCGTAAAGAGCTCGACCAGGGATTTGAAACATCTGATGGACCGGTAGGGGAGTCTTTCGAACCATTTTTGCACCACATCATGCAACCTCGAGGGGAAAATATGACACATCAGTGCATCTCGATGATTCCATAGGGTCATGGCCTATCGGTATTGCCTGACGTGATCGATGGGATCAGTCTTACCGTCATAAATCTTAAACCTTCAAATAGTAAATTTCTTGGGGACTTCTTCTTCTTCGATTTCCCTCGTGAAGGGTGACTTCACCTGGGTTTTGAGAGCTCGCCTTGCGAGTTATCTGGTTGATCTAGCACCGTGGTGGGCAGGATGTTGGTCCATTTCCCTACGGACCAGAATTCGTATGTTTTCGTCACTGCGAGCAGGGCTCTGGTAACGGCGAGCTCTTCGTAGCTGCTCGCGGAGGTGGTCGTCTGATTCGTCTCCCTTGACCTTTTGAGATCCTCACCTAGGGCTCCTTCCTCGGCTGCGAGACTTGCTCGCCTGAGGGTTAGGAGTGCGGTATGGACGTCTTCTGTTATTAGGATAAAGCTCCCTCTCCAATCTTTCCAGTCTTCTTTTCAGGCGAGCATTCTCAACCTCGTACCTGTGAGAAGATTCCATCTGCTCCTGGAGCCTTGCCTCGTATGCATCAATCAATCTGGATATTTGTGTGGACCTTGCTGGTCCCTGGCTTTCTTCTGAGGCTGGCCTTTCCAAGCGAGCCCTCTAATCTGAACGTCGAACTTCAGACCTGATCCTGTGAGGAGCAGGTGGTTCTTGAATATCCCCTGCCTGGGGGCATTGCTGCTGTGACCAGACATTTTAAAATCCTTTCTTCATGTGGGCTCTTCTCAGGGAAAGATGAACAATTCCCACAGACGGCGCCAATTATGGTGACAATTATTATGCAACACAAATAGATAAGAGAAAAGCAATCACCAAGTAGGAAAAAGGAATGTAAAATGACAATCACATAACAAAGGATGTACGTGGTTCAGCAAAGAAGTGCCTACGTCCACGGTGGTGCAGTTGGTTTTATTTCTATATACTCCGGGGAGTGATTACAGAGAATACAACTCGTCCTTTTGCCCTGGACCTAGGGTTTAATATATACATGTACATTTAGGTGAGTGGGGGTGATGGGTTCCCCCACGTCTTCCCTCTCTCCTATAACTTCCCTTCAGGGGAACGTGGGAAGAGACCAGATCAAAATAAGAGGTAGGGGCCTGGACTTTGGGCCGCCGGAACTGGGCTACTCTTCCAGGCCCAAGGTCTTAATTCTGGGTACCCAGATCCTATAATTAGATAAATCTCACCATTATTAAACTTCCTAATTTCCTTAAACCCTACAAAGAGTTGCATACATGATTAGTGGCTCCCGCATATACACACCAGGTACTAGTAGTACGAATCACAAAACATTATTCAATGATAAATGAATGGTTTATACCCATGTTGTTCTATTTCTTGGGGAAAACTAAATAATTATTGTTCAAGTGTTCTGACTTCTTAGAATGAAATTTTTCTTGGTCTTTTTCAGACCTCCTCAAGGCCCACAATCCGCCTAAGGGACCACAACCTATTTTTGAGGCTTTTTATACTTCATCCTACCTATAGAGTTATAAGTAGAACCTTTCTCAACAAAAAAATATCTTCCTAACTTCTTGATGAGACCTTCAACTACTTGTACTTATATAAATAGTTTTGCCAAAGTGTAAAATTTTTTGTTCATCTTGTAATTCATGAAAAAGTACTTAAAGGACTCGGACAGTGACTAGAGAACAATATCGATGTAAGTTTTTCCATCGATTTCTTCTCCAAGAATTTCTATATCATTGATAATATCCATTATCCTTGAAATATGTTCCCTCAAGGGGGTCCTCTCATCCATGTTTATTTTTAGGACTTCTTTCATGGAAACCTTCCTAGCAATATGATTTCGATCCCTAAATAAATCTTTGAGGTTCAACATCATGTCACAGACACTATTCATCGACTGATTTTGATGTTACAGAACATTTGACATAGGCACCAAAATGTAACATAATTCCCCCTCATCAGCCTTGATCCATTTTTGGTAAGCCTGGATTTTCTCTTTGATCACCCCCTCATCAAGTTATTCAAGTCCAGTCTCATTAAACACAATATTGTACTCTTCATTTGTTAATATCTAATTCCTTCTCGAGTCAATCTAATTAGGTCTTGTTAATTTATTTTCCTTCAGATTGACATTGAGTGAATTGGAAGAGCTTCCCACTTTAACAATGGGAATCAAATAATAAAATGAATTATTATAAGGTATAAAACGTTTTGAACTCAAAATTAAAATTATGGTCTCTACCAATTTTAAAAGAATTCTTCAGCCTACTAATTACCATTTGAATAATATTCCTATTTGGAGAACCTACTTTTAGACATATTGGGAAGGCTACATCATTTCAATTATACCATTTAGATAAATACTATGTCAAATAGAGTCGAATAGGTCACATTTTGATCCCACAAAATAACAACATTCCTTTATGGATAACCTACTATTATTTTATGTCTAAGTGTATACCAAAAACTAATATTATACCATCCCATACCACATTGACTCCTCATTTGGAGGTCACATATGTGAATGATGAATCTAAAATTATGCGCAAGGAAACTTGTACCGACCATCATACAAAAATTTGTCACCCCCAGAATTGTCACGGTCATTGACCTTGACAAGTCCAACTTGTCAAGGTCAATGACCATGACAATTCAACAGATTTGGTGTAGTGCTCTTAAAATTTTCTACGGGATAATGCCCATGCTTAGAAATATTTCATCCAGTCTTGAATCCCTTTAATAGACATCCCTACCCACCGGGATTAGGTATAACTATACGACATATGCTATGTAGTCTTTATTCACAAGCCTATAAAGATATATATAAATATGGCCCCGCCTCCTCTCAGGTGACTCTTAGAACAAATACTAACGAACACAAAAATATCACTGTAACGATCTATTATCACTCAAACCATCGTTAACTAGTTCGCAAATCAGGATAGTGATACATTTTACGCCAACGTTTCTCAAATTATTACAATAAATTATAATGCATTAGAGTTATTCGAGATTTCCATTATATCTTAATGGCACTATAAATAATGAAGTATCATACCTCCAAACGCGGGTGAGAGTTGTATTATCAGTGGCATAACTGCATATCGATACTTATATATATGCCCGTACTGTACTCCTTGCTGATGGTATGGAGCCTGCACTGTTGGGGTAAATATCCATGCTTCCCCATATTAGGCATTATATGGTTCCGGGCGGGCACCCTGCGGCTGCTGCGGGGTCCTGCCCATCTGAGGGAAATTTTGGCAAAAGTGGCCACGTTCACTGCATATAAAACACTTTCTAACCAAATTTTTGTTGTGATGGTCCTACTAAGCACTTTGTTAGCCCTGATGGCCTAGGTGACCTAGCTGATTTGACCGGGTCTGTCCTCCAGCTCATTGTGGACAAATTTGGCAGTTGTGGCCATTTCTTCCACACTTAAAACACCTCTTTGTGAAGGTCTTATGTCCTTTGCTTTGTTGACCCTGGCGGATTTGGCTCTTCCTGCGATTTCCATTGTCCCCTTAGTCTTGACGACTCCGAGGAACTTATCGCCGCTACGATGGTACTTTCTCACTGTTTATATCCCTAAAATCGTCAAATTGATCGACTTCTCTTGTTCTTTTGCCCTTGTAAGTTGTACACTGTAATTTTGGTACTGCAATATCGCGATAGTCACTGTTTGTGCTACAATATTCTCTATCTCAGTGATGGCCTCTCTTTCCTAATGTAGCCGAGGTACTTGTTGGTTTGGTCCCGTATTTTCTTCTTCACCGGGGTTAGTTTGTCTCTCCCTCATAAGCGGCATCTGAAATTCAAATGAATTTTATAAGTCTACCCACTATACATGTCATCGTATAGAAGTACTTAATCTATAACACGTAACAAAGAATGCAACAGTCCTAACAATAGGGATCTATATCAAAGAACGCTAGACGGAAACATAATAAACCATACAGATCCTAAGGACACTAGAACCTGATGCTCTGATACCACCTGTGACACCCCTCCTAATTAAATATTGGGAGATCAGTCCTATATTAATTAAATTCAGAATATCCAGTTGGTTCAAATAATGCATCACTGTCGAAAGTCATCAATTTTATTTAATTAAAGCTAACCAACTAATATTTAAAAAGCGTGATATCAAAATTTTATCTTGTTATTAACCATCATCAAGTAAGGAAATAATTAATTAATACTATTCATCCCAAAAACATAATGAAAGAACTAGCTGAATTAAAATAAAAAACTGGAGTAAACACTTCCAGTTAAAATCCTATACCATAATCCAAAGTCATGAAATAAAAGTCTACTAACATAATAGAACATCCAAATATATGAATGTAAAATAGGAAGGGATGACATATCCAACTGAAGTAAATAAGTGATAGATAAAGAAGGACAGACTATGAAGCATCTACTAGCAATGTCATATAGCTTCCACACTTAAAACACCTCTTTGTGAAGGTCCTCTGTCCTTCACTTTTTTAACCCTGGCGAATGTGGCTCTTCCTGCGATTTCCATTATCCCCTTGGTCTTGACGACTCCGAGGAACTTGTCGCCACTGCGACGGTACTTTCTCATTCTTGCTATTCCCTAAAATTGTCATATTGGTCGACTTCTCTTGATCTTTTTCCCCTGTAAGCTGTACACTGCAATTTTGGTGTTACAATATTGTCGTAGTCACTTCTTGTGCCATTATATTCTCTATCTCAGTGATTGCCTCTCTTTCCTGATGTAGTTGGTTTGATCCCACATTTTCTTCTTCACCGGGGTTAGTTTGCCTCTCCCTCATAAGCGGCATCTGAAATTCAATTGAATTTTATAAGTCTATCGGCTATACATAGCATCGTATAGAAGTACTTAATCTATAACACGTAATAAAGAATGCAACAGTCCTAACAATAGGGCTCTATATCAAATAGTGCTACGCAGAAACATACTAAGCTGTACAGATCCTAATGACATTAGAACTTATGCTCTGATACCACCTGTGACACCCCACTAATTAAATATTGGGTGATGAGTCCTTTATTAATTAAATCCATAATATCCAGTTGGTTCAGATAATACATCACTGTCGAAAGTCATCAATTTTATTTAATTAGAGCTAACCACCTAATATTTAAAAAGGGTGATGTCAAAATTTTATCTTGTTATTAACCATCATCAAGCAAGGAAATAATTAATTAATACTATTCATCCCAAAAACATAATGAAAGACCTAGTTGAATTAAAATAAAGAGCTGGAGTAAACACTTCGAGTCAAAATACCATACCATAATCCAAAGTCATGAAATAAAAGTCTACTAACAGAATAAAACATCTAAATATCTGAATGTAAAATAGGAAGGGACAACATGTCCAACTGAAGTAAATAAGTTATAGATAAAGAAGGATAGACTATGAAGCGTCTACTAGTAATGTCCCGTAGCTTTCACAGCAGCTACAACTCATCAAATGAGTGGGATCTCCTAAGCCTGGTGTGCTTGTGGATGATGACCTAAAACAAAGGAACAAGAAAAGAGGTTTGCGAAAAAATGGGTCAGATCCCGAGTAGAAAATAGTTTAAATATAGAAAGTGCATAAATTGGTTAATTAGCACATATATTATTCAAGTTAACTTACCTTACTCACTTGAGATACTCACCTCTCATCTAATGTGCACGCCTAGCAAGCCTAACTACCCATACTAGTCACGATACCCTGTCTGACTATACGTGGTGTACCCCACTATGTCGAATAAAATATTTTGGTAACCTCGAGACAATATTTCTAAGATTAGGAGTAGGTTAATCAATGTTTTAATATATTCTCATAACATTCTAAATTCTAAACTAGTGACATAGTAATTATATATTCACTAATAAATCTGCCAACATACAACATAGAATAGGAAGATCAGTATACAGATATAATCTCTCTATGTATACACACACACACATATATATATATATATATATATCAATACTGCACCCGTGGTTAAGAAACCCTTGGTGCCACGCATACTCGGATATCTAGTCCCATTACAATGCTCACGTATAAAGGATAACATGTTCAATCTCTCAAGAACCAATAAAATATGTACACATATGGGAGGAGAACATAGTCCCAAGATGATGGGATATGCCCATACCTACGCACACATACGACCGTCATCACTATCGTTCTCACATATAGCCCGTACCTAGGTTCCATGCTCTAGTGGTACGACTCAAAATCCCCCCGAAGGCACACAAGATATGGTCGTCCACAACGCACTAACCTCTGTTCGATAACCATTAGCTATGTATGGCATACACATAATATTCCACGAAATAATAATGCACACAACTTATATAACTTAACAGGCATTCACGCAACCTGATTCCCATAGTACGTAAGTAGTGTTATATCATTTCTACTCTCTCCGTATTTCATTTATATAGTTTCTCTCCTGAACCTATAATCCCTCCTATGTTCTATAAACTCTCTATATTCCGCGAACCAGTCACACTCCCAACTCATGAGTAAGTCGAAACCTAAGTCTCTTGTTATTCCCGTAGGTTATTTCTCTCACTTGGATAACCCTAGTTTGCTTTTTAGCTCAATCAGACACTAAAAGTGAAGTCTGAAATCTCGTTATAAGTGTAGGGATTCTCGCTCAAATGAGGTCATTCGAAAGAAGTTCTCATTTCGAATGAACTCAACATCTCGTTAGAATGGTCGTTGGAATTCTCGTTAGAAGGCTCGCTTGAACGAGATCGTTCGAACGACCTGGGAAGGTCTTCGAACGAGAATTCTGGATAGGCCCTATTCTTTCCCAAAATTATTTTTCCTAATTTTCTAACTTCCAATTTCAACCCAAAATTCAACCAACTTCAAATTACATGTTTCTAAACTATTCCTAATCACAATTGGGTCGTACTAACACGAATTAGAGTACTAATCCTTATATGTATTCAAAGGAAATCCAATAATTTCTTCAATCTCTAAAAATTCTCATATAGTGAACCCAACAAATTTTTATTATTCCAAACCCTTAATTTAATTCGTTTTTTGAACATAAACCTTCAGATTTAAAAATCTACAAAAGGGCAAATCCTCTACATGCGTACCCATCTCTAATTTCTAAAACTTCTTATACGATTAACCTAAAGAAACCCAAATTTCATTGTAAATTATTTATATCATCAAATAGAGTTTAACAAGAACAATATATGCTAAAAGGATAGCAAGATAAACACTTGCCTTGGGATGGATTTTTTATTCTCTGATTGAATTAGGTATGCGGTTGATCCTCCCTTCGCGATCTACACATTGGTGTAACTATTTGTGAGAAATCTCCAACTTTTGGCTTTGTTCTCCAATGGGTCTCCTTCCTCCTTGGTTCTCCCTTTATTTCTCTCTCTTACTCACATAGGTTGCAACTGACAGACCACTAACTCTCTATGTTCCTATTTTAATCCTATTTTTGTGCATTTAATTACTCAAAAATCCCAAAAGACTAAAATACCCCTTGGGGTGTCATTTTGGGCTAAAATGCCCTGGACTCCAATTAAAACACCCGAGTAGTGTTTTCTCACTATTTTGACCCTTTCGGACACACTAGCGCACTCGAAACATCCATCCTAGTTATATAAAAATAATTTACCCCAATATAGAATATTGACACGACTCATACGCGCATCCCAAATAATTGTATTTCAATTGTCATGTATCTTGTCCCCATCCATACTATTATTTCCATAATCATATATTACGTTACTCACTACGTAATGTTTAGCATAATTATTATACAATATAATTATTTTCAATAACTACTAACTCTCATCCCGCTAGTAATTATTTCCATTAAAATCGGATTTATTATAAATTAAAATTTCTCCCATTAAATTAATTAATCCAAATTTTCATAATTTCGTAATAAAATAAATATGCTTAAAAATACGGGGTATTACAATAAGTAAATGAAATTGTATTATTTTATATTACATCGTAAGTGAGTAAAAGCGACGGGTTGATAGTATCTTACTCGAGATGCATGTGTGAGGTCATGTTAGGAATAAGATGGTATATTTGTGATTGCTGTCTCATATGATGATTTCGAGTGCACGATTGATCTGTAATGGATTGAAATAGTCAAAATTAAGTACCCGAGGGTAATAATTGAGTTCTTGGGATTTTTAGACTAGTCGGGAACTTCATAGGGGTATACGGGTCATTTTACGGTAGCATGTTAGCCTAATTTCGGGATTAGGTTTATAAAATGAAAGGTTTGGGATGAGATAACAATCACTTTGTTATATCAAGAGCCTAAGAGATAAGTTATAGAGAGAAGAAAACAAAACTCAAAGAACTCAAGAGGAAAACCAAAGGGACTCGAGAGGAAATCAATTGGGAGAAGATTTTGGAGATTTCTGGGCTAGGATTATCATCAACAAAGACAAATTCAAGCTCTACGATCTTTAAGGCAAGTGATTATCATGCTTAATATTGCATATTTTCAATTCAGGTCATATTATAGTTTGTGACAATTGCTTTTGGGTGGGATTCATATGAAAAGTTGGGTTTTGGGACATGATTTCATAGGATTGATTTATAATCCGAAATTTGAAGATAGGATCCCATGTAGAAATATAGGATCTTGATTGAAAAAATTTAGAAATTGTAAGTTATTGTGATATTTTTGAGAATTATACTAATCTTGAATAAAATGATGAATTCCATGGAAATTGATAATATATTTATGAATAGAAATTAAGGACCGAATAGATTCATATGTAGGATTTATGGAGAATTGGAATTTCTGGTTGAATTGGGTGTATATGTTGAATTGGATGAGGATAATATATGAAATTCTGTTTTGGTAACATGAACTTGGCTACTGCCAAGAATCAAATATACATTTGGCTTCAAAGGCGAATCAATTCGGCAGGCGCATCGATTTGATAGGCTAATCTATTCGGGCCCGGAAGTCGAATCAATTCAGACCTATTGTGAGAAATAGTTTGGGTTATTTGTATTAATTCAAAACTTGTTTTACATTTTATCAATATTAGAGGGCCCATAGTTTTATGTTATGACCTCTAAGAATTTTATAAGTATTATATAACCTTGGGCTATATGGGAATAAATTCGGGGTATGAATTTGGGGGGTGTTTAGGATAAACCACAGTCGGGATTTAATTAACGAAATTGGATTGGAAATTTGGTTGAAATTAGATAAGGGATGATTAGGAGAACCAGCATCCAGATATATTATAAAGTGATGAATAAATTAAATAAGAGATTATTTAATAATTTTGAAGTCGGGGTTAGACTTGGGAGTATAGGCTAGTGCCATGATTGATATGCACGATTAGTCGGGTTTATTATATATATATATATATATATATATATATATAAGTATAGAAACAATATATATGTGTGTGTGAATATATCTGTGTGTATGATATATATATTAAACATACCACTCTAGTGGGATGTTATCGGTGGAGGTTACGCACCATGGGCGATCTCTCCTGCAAATCCTAGTAGGCATAGTATCGGTCCACAGGATCATAGGTTTGTATATGCGCACTCTATGTGAGGTTGGAATCGAAGTGGAGTAATGTGGTATGGTTATGAACCACTGGCTTAAGACTATGACTTCCTCTACTTACATTTACAATTTGGGTTCTGTAGAGAGATTCCAACCCGATAGCCTAGAATGATGTGTGTATGCCTTGGAGCCCGATAGCATAGTAGAGATTCGCATCTAATGATCTATTACTCTAAGGGACTGCAGTTATACATATTTATCGAGTGATATATATTTGTATTTATTGTGATATGTAAATACGTATATAATTGTGAAGAGAAATATGTACGGGTATAAGAATTAAAGGTTGAATGTTGAATTAATAACTAGTGAAAAATATTTGAAATGAGTTGATAAAATATAAATAAGAATTATAATTGTTAAGCGCATGTGAACGCTAATTATATAAACTACACGTGACATAGAGTAGCATATGGACTTAAGGGTAAATTAAGATTATTTAAGTTGAGTAGCATAACTAGGGTATTGAAATGCATACGTTAGGTGTGCGTTATAGATGAGGGTGAGAATTATCTCATGGGAGTGCAACACCAGTTTAAATATTGAAGAATGCACACATATTTATTAATACATTTTAATTACTTGCAAAATATTTTCATAAGGTTTTGGTCTCTGACCCGTATCAAAATATTTTCAAAAATTTTAAATGCCCATCAATAGGGACGCCGTGTATGAGTATTCTTTCTAAGTAATTGGAGTTGAAACAACTATGGAGTGCTTTTGGGGATTTCCGTAGTCATTTTCTATCTTTGAGACTCTAGATAGGGGTCTTCCAGCTGTTATTTGGGCATGTCGCCCATTGTCAGATTGTATTTCACTTTTTATTTATTTCGGTTATGATGGGCATTATATTGGATTTTAAACAGATGGTTTATTCGGTTAGTTCGATTTTATTTTATTCATGTATTAGATTTAGTTATCTGATTATGTATTTTCTTATTTACCTAGAATGGTTTATGGCGTATGGTTTTATTTATGATAATTTAATTAAAGTTTAAAATTGACACAAGGCTTGATTAAATAATACATGGTTAGTAATTAATTAGTTTTTTGATAGTGATGCTAATAATGAGCCAAATGAGATTCCGATTTTGTTTTATTAGAGGGCTGGACACCCATTATTTTAATAAGAGGTGTGTCACATATGGTATCAGAGCATCAGGTTTTAGTGTCATTAGGATTTGTGCAGACTTACTACATTTTCAACATTGCTTTCTCTTTGATGTACAGCTCTATGCTTAGGACTGTTGATTCCTATTACGATTTACGTCTCCTGCTATTATGTATAATTGAAGTGAATCTCATAAAAATTCGGTCTAGTTTTCGATGCCGCCTAGGAGAGTACGAAAGGCTAGGGACGCTAGAGGGGCCAATACTGAAGAGGCTCAAGATGATCCATAGGTTCCATAGGAGACCGTGATAGCCACAGAGGTAGCTAATATTGTTGCTGAGGAAGTCAATGTCATGGATCAACAGTTTACTCAGGCTCAACTGCAGCAGCTGGTGGCACCAATCGTTCAGGCCCACCCGGGCCCACTCATGTGGGAGAGGGTTTTGTAGGCCTTTCAAAAAGGCATCCACCATAGTTTCATGATAGTGCCGACATAGTAACCATATCAAGATCAATGAAAGACACATTATTTACCCCACTTGCTGGAGGACGACATCCTGAATCGACGATTGAGGTTTTCTTCTTAAAACCATGTATATCGTTTACTTTTTAAGTAAATGTGTATCAATTCATTTTAAAATAAGAATCATTGTTATGATAATGCCTTATATTTAGTTTACATTTATAGTAGACATGTTAGTCAATAGAGCTCAATAGGAATTCTGATGAGTCAGCTGTGGATTGATCGCCTGGAGATCAAAATTTTGGTTCTAACTTGAGAGTCCATGTGTTCAAGATCAAGATGGACGAAAGGTACCCAATTAAAATATTCTTTTAAAGTTGTGAAAATGTTTTTCTATTTACGTTTAATATTAGGTAACAAATGAAAAGCCTATGGTCTAGGTGACAAATTATTTACCAATAAATTCCACTAAATTTTATCTTCAATATTTAAGTGACTTAATCTAAATGCGAAAAGATAAACAATATAGTATAACATCATGGCGTACGAGGAAAAAACCACAACGGGAAAAAAATCTCGAGCTGAAAGGATAATAAATGTACTATGGCAGAGTTTTACAACTAGAAGAAATAAACTTACAACCCTCATAACTCTATGACTAACTAAACATTCTTTTCCACCATATCCTACATAGAGAGTGCCAACAACTGGATTTAGCTAATCAACTGCGATCAATTTTGGTCCATAACTAATACTGTAAAGTCCTCGTGCCCAAAAAAGTCTTCGTCTAATGTTTTAGTAAAATTTCCTTCATTTTGAGTTTGAAGAAGAAACTATGTGTTTAAAGATTGAACAATGGTGAGAAGCCTTCAAGGAGTGTAGCACCACTTTCTATGTGTGTGGTGACCTAAGGTGAAAGTTTTTATGAAACTAATGGCTTAATGTAAAACATATATCTTTGAGATATATGAAAATAATGTCTTAGTTAAAAATATTTTTAGATTTCACAATTATTTAAACATAAAATGTCTCAAGAGTATATAGAAGAGAAAAACAAGACTTAAAACTTAGATGAATACATGATTCAAAACTAAGTTTTTATCAAAATATTTTTCTCTTCTTAAAATATGATTCTTGTGGTATAAAAATATTTGTCGATAAAGAAATTACCAAAATAACACTTACACTCTGTCACAAATATTAAGCCCAAAATACTTACTTATACACACAAGATTGCAAAAGAGGCTTTGTGGGACAAGTAGGTATGGAGTAGGCTTACATGAGGTGACATGGTGTAAAACTATAATATATATGGTCAGATCATTAGTTTGCACGAGTATCAAGAAAGATGTGCTCAATCTAGTTCAAAAAGTGACATTTTTTCAAGATTAACAAACATCATTGAAGTGTAGTTGCAGCGAGCTTTTGCATTATTGTGGAGATACTAGATAAGAAGAAAGCCAAAGATGAAAAACTCTGGAACAAGTCAAGCCAAGGAGACATTGTCACTTCAACGAGAGAAACCCTCCCTATGGTGAAGGTCTCATGCGATAGACCTCAACTACCTTTATGAATTTTTTTTTCAGAGTTTTAAAAAACATTTTTATTGAATTTTAGAAACTAGTCCAAAGATCCACATCAACACATAAACACACGCACAAAAATCATTTTCTTATTAAGATAACATGTGTGAGTAAATTATATATTAGTCTACGTGTCATTTTACCTTCCTAATAGTGGTATAAAAAGGATAAGGATGAGGGTGAGGATATTCGTTGAATGATTTGCATGACATTTTGCAGGAACAACCTCTAGGATAAGACTCAAAGTATATTTGGTCAATTGAATAAGACAATCTAGTCCTATTGGGGCACATGAGTAAAATGCATACTCTTATAATCTTCCCCTTTGTCTGTCCTGTGACAAATATATAAAATGAAAATTACAAATATTATATATAAGTCTAGCAACCTATGACATATAGACACAAGCCCAACTAAAGGAAAATGCATACTTTTAGTACTAATCCTTAAATATAAGATTTTTGATGATATCTTGCACTTGTTAAGCTATCATACAGTTTAAAAAAATAGTAATACTCATGTAATGAGCAGTTTAACCAGGAAACATTTGGTGAAGAAAATGTAGTAGTTATTCACAATTCTAAGAGGTGTGTATATAAGTTCTAGAAATAGTAATATCTTAGTGATATAGGACATATTTAGATATGTACTACATTTCTTGAATACATACTCCATGTTCATTTAGTTTATTTTGAAATAAATTAAGATATACTAATAATTTAATCTCTCCCTTATTCTAATCTTTATCTCCCTTTTTGTCATGGAATTGACAAAGGTAAAGAAATACTAAATTGATCAAGTGTGCTAAGAATGATCATATCGAGATTTATTTCAATCAAAATAAAACAAGGATAGAATATGCAATTTAAGGAAACTAGTCCATATTTCACTAATAGTGATAACAAAATCACATTATCTAGGTAAAACATGTAGCACTAATATGAGTTAAAGTGTACCATAAAATATGTAAAATGAGGCATGTGTGAATGTTAACAAATATCTAACATGGTTTAGTAGGTAATGAAGAATGTGAGTGAACAACAAGCCTATATAATCCACGTTGTGCCAAATAAGAGCACATAACATAAATATCTAGGGATCACAAGGTATATAATTATGACAGAGGTGTGATTAAAAAAAGCCCCAACATATAAAATGACAAAGAAATGTCATAAAAAGCATCCACAGAAGCTAATGAGAACTTTCCCAAAATTTATACTCCCACTTGCTGAATACACAACTAAAATATGCAAAAGTGATAGAAAAGTAACCAAAACAACAAAAACTAATTATTAAAATAAACCAACCAACCCAGTAAATTTTTTAAAACATCAAACATAAATGTTTAAACAACAGACATATCACTATCATCAATAAGAACCCACCATCACCTAGTCTTCATCCTCATTATTCTCATCGACATCAGAGTCTCCATGATTTTGTCGATGAACTCGGACCTCTGATCGGAGATAAATAGTGTTTCATCTCATAGCGTATAACTATGAGAAAATAGATATGTGGAATGTGTTAAACTCGAGAAGTATGAGATTAACAACCCCAGTAGATATATGCGCAATTCGATCGTCAGGAATACGGGTGGTAGAGGAGTGTGAGGTCCTTTGTCATGGATGGGGGGTGTCACTACTAAGTACTTGGTTGTGAACCTCTTCCACATAATCTGCTAGAGGTGTTAGAGGTGTCTTCTTTTGTTTATTATTTCCATCATGGAAAGTGAGATAGGTGATCATGTTACCAGCATGTTCCTTCTTTTCTCCCAAAAAAATATGAACATTTTTAGCACGAAGTAAAATCTGACTAAGCCATCCAAATAAAGAGAGGGTCGATTTACATTCCCTCTAGTTTTCATATTTTCCACCATCAAATCAAACAAAATTTGTCCCAAATCCATGGAGATGACCATACCAACTATAAGAAGAAATATACTATTATATAACGAGATGATATTATGGTCCAAGTTTCGATTGATGTTAGAAGAAATGAGAATATGGAGAAGGTAGTAAAATTCAATGAGGTGGGTTTAGGGTAAAGGAGCTTGGGGTGGTTCAGTTATCTCTCCACTTGTGATTCCGATGACCACCTCATCCATACTTGGAAAAACATCTGGTTAGTAAGGGAAAATAGGGTTAGAATTATAAGGTAAAATTTAAATCTCCTTAAATTTATCAGGGGCTATGGTCATGGAAACCTCACAAATGACAAAAGTTAGATTAAACTAAGTTATCACATCCATGGTGTAAAACTCTCTGAAAAGATCTAAAATGATTTTTCTTTATCAATGCCTTAGTTTAAAACATTCAACCAAACTCGTTCTTCAAATGGCCTGATCTCAGTGGCATGATTATACCTGAGAGTATTCCAATCAATAGCATTCTCATAGTGGATAACACAAATTTAGAAATTGTTAAACCTTGTGAAATCTTATGGGTTAGCAAACTGGGGAGGAGATGGTTCCCTAGGGGTAGAAGAGCCCACTCTAGACATTCGTCTCTTGAAAATCCCTTGCATGGTCTGAAAGGAAAGGGATCCAAAGCAAATCCCAAACTCAAGAAACACTCAAAACATGTGATATGAGTCAAACCCGTGAATCCAGCTCGTATAAACATGAAATAGTATAACATAAAATTTTATAGAGTCAAAGAATAACTCTAATAGGATAAAGGGAACGAAACATCCATAAACCATTAAACAATGTAAAAATAAATAATAGATATAAAAGACAAATCATATAAAAAATATTACGACTTAATTTCTAGTAGGGGAATGGAGAAATTGTCCAACAAAAAGATCTAAAAAAGCCCAAAAATGGTGTAGGGTCGGTGGATTTCGAAGGAGAGATAAATACGCTTTAGCAAAAGTGATAGAAAAGAGGATTTGGGTGCACTTTAAAATGCATTGTCATTGTATAGAATCTTCTCATTGGTTGCAGCCTTCACTGGAGAGACAACTAAAGTCATTGTGATGAAACACCCTTCATTGGTTGTGCGTTTGGCTCGAGAATTTCAACTTGAGAAGTGCGACTGTGTGATAATTGATTAAATTAAATTCGTAAGTTTCCAATGAAACCTTATTTAATTAGTGTCTATTTTTAAACCAAAATAAATCAGCCCCTATACATGCATCTAAAGTGCGTGTGTCAACCCATATATAAATAAAGCATGTGACACAAATATTCAGGAAAAATCCCCGAAGGGCAAAACCTTTTATTTCTAGAACTTTGAAGAATTCACATGACCATTGACTTAAATACAACCTGATAATTGCCTATAAGTGAAACGCACGGTGTCTTCATCAAACCTTCAAAGCAACGGCTAGAAATCTGCAATAGATCCACACACAGCGAACCCACATGAACCACAGTCCAAAATCAGCAAGAGAACACCCGCAAGCATTCCCCAAAGATCGCAGTCTTAAATCTTCATAAAGTCTCTCTCCACAATAGCATGCCATTTTCGGTTGTAGAGCTCACCCCACAAAGTATGAACAAATAACAAAATATGTTCTTGGGTTCCAAAAAACAACTCACATAAAAGTAATTGGGATTTGTTGTGAATTGTAAACAAAACAAATTATTTGAACCCTTAAATGAGAGAAGAAAACAGTCTGCCAAAAGATGTTATCAAATAGATTCTGGGAAGATAAACAAAACCAAAACTCTAAAGTCTTTGGAAAACTCTTCTCTGCATAAAAAACAAGGCCTGACATCCCTTTTATAAAAAGATTGAGTCGGTCAAAGAGATAGCTGTGTGTCAGCCTAAAAGTCATCTCGCTCGAACGAGAATGACATCTCGCGCGAACGAGATAGCGTGTCATTCGAACGACTATGCGCGACTTCCCATTCTTATTCGAACGAGATTTTTATCTGGCTTGAACAACTTTGGCATCAAAACCGAGGTACGTTTACTGCTGTAGCAGTTTTTCATAAAACTTTTCAAAACAAAACTTTCTCTTAATAACAGTTATAAAACCTCTTTAAAAAATATTTTTAAAAATATCCCAGCACTCTTAATATGAAATGTAAATGAAACTTTAAAACAATATCTTACCAAAGTTCATATTGTTGGGCTTGAATGTTGAAGGGAACTGGTAATTCGGATCCGTCTTTTGTAGATGCAATCTTCACAATTCTTTGATGACTTATAGCGGTATACGACATAAATAATTGTGACAGACTTATTAAAAATATGTCCTTACAAATCTCCCCCTATGTCTATGCCGGTACATACATAAAAACATCTAAATTATCAAAAACCAAAATGCCTATACAAATCTACCCTCCCATGAATCCCAAAACCGAAAAGGTAAAATTTGCAAGTTCTCAAATTTTTCTTCAACATCAAAACACTCAAAGATTTTCTCATCAGGGTGTGCAACATAATGATCTTCAATCTTCGCACCTACACACATGAGATAAAGCAAAAAACTACGTGACGCATCGAGTTTGAAATGATATAAGAATAAAGCATTAATAATCAAATCTCCCCCATAATGCAAAAACTCCCTCATAACATGATAATTCTTTCTCCCCCTTTTTATGATGTCCCCAAATAGACAGATAAGAAGAAAAATCAAAACATGGAGTGTCACGATAAAATGCATAGCAAACTAGAATCAAGCTACACCCAGGTAAAGGTATGTCCCAAAAATTTCACAAACTATTTTTGAATTTTCAATTTTTCATACAAAAATGAGATACCAAAACTCAATCACACCATGGATTTTAAACACAAACAACCAAGTCATGGAAATGGAATAAATGGGTGTGAACACATTCGATAGGTAAATAAACTCAATCAATCACGTGTGCATGATGCATATTGTACCCCTAACGAATGAACATCAAAACTATCCTTATGTGTAAAAATTTGTTGAATTTAAATGACATCGTCTTATAAAATCAACAAATCAAAGTCAAATGATTTCCACACCAATAACTTCCAAAACTATTTAGCACTTTTTCAATAATTTCAAGGACGTGCAAACTCGTTTAAATTCTCCAACCAAACTCCCTCATATATATTTTCTTTTAGAGGTGAATAAACTAAATTCTCACACTTTGGAGAATTGGTGCAAAAACCTAAATGACCCATAATTGGCATGGATTTTTTTGTATTGCCTTTAAATTTTCCGGGCTCTTTTAAACCTCTTTGGACCCCGGATAATAAAATTCCTCCATTTTTAGGTTCAATTTAACGGTGGCTTAGTATTCGCAAAGGCAAAATGAACCTTTCGCAGCACTTCCCCGTTTTCAAACAAAGCATACAAACTCACAAAACGGTTCTTATATGCAAAATTTTCTTATCAAGTTTTATCGCGCTTGGTTCGTTTTAAGGACAGGATTGAAGTGAAAACACCCAACCAACGTGTGATAAGACAAGAACAATATTCAAACAAATCCGTGCATGTGTGCAATAAAGGAAATCATGAGTCAAACATGTAGGTAGTAACACTTAATTACATCTTAATTACTCCAAACATTATAAAGCACATGGATGAATTGACCTATTGTCTCAAAACACTATCAAATAGTCACATGAAAAATATGGAATGATGTTGTGACTCGGTCATCCAAAGTGTTTATCCATAAACGGTGCAAACAAAATACAAAAATATTTTTGGATTTTTCAAAATTTTTATCAAAATAAAATCTTTTTGTATTTTTCAAAATTTTCCAAAAAAAAATTAATACAAAAAGTACATGTCACAACGCTAGCAAACATAAATATCATGAAACAAAAACTAGCGTATGACAAACATGCGAACACAATCATCTATATGATATGGCAAGAGAAGAATCATGTGCAAGCAAACGAGAATCAACTTGTCTAAAATCTAGTGCCTCTAAAAGTGATTTCCTAACCCAAATGGATGTGAAATGTCGTGTGGGGGATTTGGGAACCACGAGAACACTAGACATAAACTTCCTAGGACATTTTCCAAGATCAAAATAAAAAAGCCTAAGGTGACCTTTCCTACCACAATATGAACATGTGTAAACGGGTGGAACGACACCTATGGGTTGACATTTTCTAACATACTTGAAATTGGTTGACCCTCTAAAATAAATAATGGTTTTGGCTTTAGCATTAGAAGCATGAGAACAAGGTGAGCCATTACCATCACTATCAAACCTACTTGAGTCTGTCAAATCATTTTTTAACTTCAAAATTTTTTACTCAAGCAAAGAATTAGAATCTTCCAAAGACAGAGATTTCTTTTTCAAATGTTCAATCAAACTTAACAGTTTATCACGCTCACCCTCAATTAAAACAAACTTATCCCTAAGGGTCTTTTCACGTGCCGTAAAATCATCGATTAATTTTTTATCCTCGACGGCACAAACGAAAACCCTAGAATTTTTTAAGTCCTTTAATTCCTTTTCTAAAACAAGGACTTTCTCATCACTCTTGTTTTTGGCAATTTTCAAATAGTCAAAATCAATACAAAAATTACCAAAGTGCTCACGATAAATATCACTTTGAGTTTGAAACCATTGCAAATATTCAATCTTACTTTTAAAGAGAGAATTTTCTTTTTTCAAAACTTTAATTCTTTTGCAAAGTTTCAAATTCAAACTTTTTAAATTTTCAGCATCGTCGTGAACTTTTTCAAAAATAGTATCCTCATTAAATGGGCGTTCCATTGAAAAATTGCGATTTGCCACAAAACTGATTTTTCAAAAAAATCAATATCACAAAATTTTGCAAAAAATAGGAATACGCGATAAATTAGCATAACCCTCTCTGATACCAATTTGACAACGTGAGCAGTCAAATTGTATCAAAAAAATAAATCCTTGAAAAATCAGGATCACGCGATAAATTAGTGTAACCCGCTTTGATACCAATTTGAGAAGTGCGACTGTGTGATAATTGATTAAATTAAATTCACAAGTTTCCAACTAAACCTTATTTAAACAATTTGGCTTAGGAATTTATATGGGTAAAAAAAATATTAGTTGCAAATTCCCCTAGCATAATTAAGAGGGAAAAAATTAATTATGGGAGTTAATTCTTAACAATTATAAGAGAGTATAATTGAGAGTGGTGGGGGGAATTAAATGCGACACATTACGAATGAATTTTGGGAAATAAATTCTGAAAAATAAAATAACGGACTGGGTGAATAAGTTCGGGTATAGTAGTGGGGCAACACTACTCAGTTAAATTAATTATAGAGGAAAACTAATTAATTTGGAGTCGGGGATTAGACTCGGGTGATATTTAATTTTGGGCCATGTGAGCGAGTCCAGGTAGATTGGTTGAGTGATACAAAAGCGTTAAATTAATTAATGGAAGGATTAGATTAATTTGGAGTGGGAATATTGACTCGGGAAAATATTAAAATACGGACCAAGTGAGCGAGTTCGGTTATATTGGTTAAGTGGAACCAAGGTAATAAATTAATTAAGGGATAAATTTATTTATTTAGAGTCGGACTATAGACTCGGGAAAGTATTATATTGATTAATGTGTAAATTAATTAATAATCAGAGTTGGACCATAAACTCGAGATACTAAATATAGGCTAGTGTTACGGACTCAGTACACGATAAGTCCAGGATATTTTATACTTATATATATACGGTGTGTGATAGTATATATATGGTGTGTGCATATATATATATATATATATATATATATATATATATATATATATACTCTAGTGCTATCGGAGGAGGTTGCGCGATGTGGGTGAATCCTCTAGCTTGAGGAGTAGGGCGAGTACATCCCCAGGTCATAGCGTCCATTATATGGGTGAGGGGATTGTCTCACTTTCAGGGAAGGAATGCGACCGCCTCCATTATGTATGTTTTTGTCCAAGTTAATGAGCGATTCTGACTTGGGGTAACTAGGTTATGCGAGTACACCTAGTGTGATAGCACTTTAGAGAATACATCCGTTGAGTTATTACTTGGGAGGATGGGTTATATTTATATTCAACATATATGTGAATGTTGTAATATGGTTCTATGTATATAATGGGATAAATAGTTATATACGGATCATTAAATACATGAAGTGAATTGTATTGTTTATATATGGGTTATATTCAATAGGCGCGATTGTTGTAAGATAATTGTACGTAAATAATGGGGTGAAGAGTTATATACGAAAAATTTAAATACATGAAGAAAAGTGTATTATTTGTATAACTAGTGAATGTTATATGACTTTTAAGGAAAGATGATTAACTAAGTTAAGGCGATAAATAACATATAAGTTTACATTAAAAATACTTGGGATTAAGTAGGACAGTTGAAAAGATTTATATCAAGTATCTAGTTCCGAGGTAGAGGACTAGGTGGGATATAAAGAAGGAGTTAGGTGTGCGCATTAGTGGAGGGGTGAGTCTGTCCTCAAGGGAGTGAGACACTAACTAAAATATGAAGCACATTCATACATATTTTATTACTGCAACTTAATCATTTGCTAAATGTTTACAAAATATTTTGGGTTCTAACCCTTGCTATAAAATATTTTCAAAACCTTTTAGGTGTCCAGCCACAGGGACGCCAGGCTTGATTCATCCCAGGGATTCGCTGCTGCAGCATATGTGGATGTTGCGGGATTTGGATAGGTGCCTCTATTCCTTCAATTCCTAGTGTAGGGATTTTCTATTAGATATTTGAGCATGTTGCTCAAGGTTTTATTTAGTATTTATTTCAGATACTTGAGATCCATTATTATCTGTCTTTATATTTGTGTTGGATTTTAGCCGATGATTTATTCGGCCATTTTCTTATTTATATGTGATGATTGGATTCAGTTAGCTTGTGATTGTTAATGATTTATTTCCGCATGAGTATTTCATTGAATTAATGAAAGATAAAACTTAGCACCAGTATAATTTCACTTAGGTGGTTAGTAATTAAAAAGTTTCGACAGTGATGCTAAGAATGAACCAACTGAGAAACATGTTCTAATTTAATTTAGGACTGATCACCCGGGGTTTAATTAGGCGGGGTGTCACAGATGATTTAAGAATATTAGCAGACGTGATAAGCTACTATTCGGAAATAATGAATGTGGGAATTTGATCATAAGTGAGTGAATACTTATGGGATTAAAATAAGTTATGTGTATACTTATTGATTAATATAAATTGGTACATTTGGGACTACAGGCTAATGCCACAAGAAATAGGCATGGATAGCCATATTTGATGATGATGATGATATATATATATATATATGATTATGAATATATCTGTGTGTGAATGATATATTTATGCGAAGTATACCCCTCTAGTGCTATCATGGGAAGTTGCGCGATGTGGGTGAGGCCACTGGCTTGAGGAGCAGGGAACGCACAGCCCCAGGTCATAGTGTGCATTTTATATTATGTGGAATTTTTCAGGGGTGAGACAAGGTGGGTATGTTTCGTTCTCATTTTCGGTAAGGAACTATGACTACTTCCCATATGTTGTGATTTGGATTTGGGTTGGTGTCAGATTTCGTCCCGATTTCCCAGGTCTATTCGGATAGTTTCTGACCCTTCTGACTAATATAATTCATAGTTGTGGACTTTTGATCCCACTGCCAATGACAGTGGCCCCAACAGAAAGGTTATGAATTTTTACCACATAAAATTCAAATCTTTAACTAGAGTCCTCTTATTTTGGTAAATCGTTCTTAAGTCCATATTTCACTTAAAATGACACTTTTGTGCCAAAACATTTCTTTTGTCGTTTCAAGATTTCATCTTTGAAAACATCTAGCTTGCATCTTGTACCTTATTTCTCATCATTTTACCTTATCATTTTCTTCCTTTAAAATGAACTTTCCAAAACAATATTCATTTTGCAAATTTTACTACTTAATCCAAACTTTAATAAAATCATACTTTTGGCCCAAAAATCATACTTTTGACATTTCAAGACTTGTCTTACAAATTGATAACTTTTTATTATTACCCTTGTGTAATACCCCATACTTTTATAGATATTTAAGTTACATAAGTGGGTGTAATTTAGTAATTAGAGAAAGAACTGTGAATAGTAGTTCAAAATTTATGACTGTCACATAATTACCAATATGTGTTGCATTTACTTCGGGGACTAAGTAAATGAGTCAAAATATTTTTATTCGATGTTGCAGTTGGGTCAAGTGATGAGTGGTAGTTTACGTTGTAGAAAACGCGTGTTGAGAAACGTTCGGGTCTGACTAGTGAATTTTGGTTAAGTAACTCGGATGGAGATTTTGAGTGCACGATTGGTTTCGGAATGGCCGAGATAGTCAGAATAGAGTATATGGGGATAGTGTTTAGGTTCTAGGGACTTTTGGACTAGTAGGGACTCACGATTAAGTATACGAGTCAAAATTGGGTTTTATAAGGGATAACCCTTTATCTCTTCTCTTATAAAACGAGAGAGAGAGAGAGAGAGAGAGAGAGAGAGAGAGAGAGGAAAGGAAGGAAAGAAAGGAAGAAGGAAAAGAGGAAGGGTAAGGGGATTCCGGGCCAAACTCTACGGGATTCGACTCAAGGTCATCGGATTTTATCCATGAGGTAAGTGTTTACTTGATTTATTCAATTCAGTGTGTGTATCTCATATTATGGTTGGTAAACTATATGATTTTTGGGTTGAAACCCTTGAAATAAATTTGGGAAAATTGATTTTGAGTTCACAAACTAATGTATTGTTAACTCTTGATGACTTCTAGTGTTAAACCTATGCTAATGGTGGGTATAAATGGTTAGAAATGGGAAGAAATGATAAAATAGAGTTTAATTGGTTTTAGATTTTCAATCCAAGAGAAATTGTTCTATCCCATAAATTAATTGATGTGTTAGTTATAAATCAGTGTTAGGATGATTATAGTGTTGTTGGTTGAGATTAGAAACCACAAAATGGAGGTTGGGATGATATTTGGGATATTTGGAAGATAAAATTGGCCAAACAGTGAGCTCCAAACAGGGAAAATCGATTCGGGTCTATACCGAATCGATTCGCATAAGGAGACCTATAAGACTGTCTCATGTCGAATTGATTTGGATTGAGATCGAATTGATTCGCCCTTGAAGACCTGATTGTAGACCCTTTTTCGAATCGATTTGGATTTTGACCGAATCGATTCGCTGGTCCGAATCGATTCGCATGAAAAAATTTATTTATATCTTTAAATAAATTACCTCGATTCAATCCAATTTAGAAAATAATAAATAAGAACGAATTTTCCAAAAAAAATAGTGATATAGGCCGGTTTTAAAATTAAATCCATGTTATCCATAAATCGATGTTCCTAATTAATCCAATTAGCACACCATGTTATTAAGGACAACAATAAAGAGACATACATGAAAATATAAAATAAATGTACACAAAAATATAAGAAGAAATATCCCCCTATACATCATGGACAAGAATCCTTCTTCATGTAAAAGTCTTGAAGAAAAAGAAACCCACTCGAAGTATAGTTCCTTATGGATAAGAATACTCCTTGAAGTAAACCTACTCAAATCTTGGAGTTCTTCATGCAATGAACCTCTAGAATTAATGCCATTTGGTGTGGAAGGATGACAGAGTAAGGACCACCACAAAAATTGGTTGGAGTAAATATGCAACAAAAAACCACCACTAGCATTGTATCCCATCGGATCGATCTAGCCTAGAAATTGGATCAATCTGACCTAGAAATTAGATCGATCCAGCATCTAAATACATGAAAAATGAAATAATTACAAAACTTAATTATTACAACCATATCGAATCTTAAAGCGAAAAATAACAACTTATAAACCACCGTATGACCCATTCACATAATATAAATATATGTGACCATAATGGAAGGGATATAAATATGGAATCTCTGAAAAAGCATGTTATTATGATACCATGCACAAGATTGTACACTCATACAAGATGTAAAACCAAGGGTTTATGGTGGACAATATGAACCTTTCCAAAACATTATTAATATCAATTATGGTTCTTATACCAATTATTGGGGAAAACAACTGGGATTGACATTTGAAATGTGGAAAAATTTGATCCCTAAAGATCTTTAATTAATCATGCATTGAAAAGAAATCAAGAACTAGGTTTAAAGATTCAACATGGGGTTTTAAGAATACAATACCATAGATAATCATGTTATGATTCATATAGGAAGACAAAGGTTGAAGATGATGAAATCCTTTTGGCCCTTCAAAGTCTCTAAAAACCTTTCAAGAAAGCTCTAAGCATCTTATATCTTCTAGTATATTATCCACCTAAAGTAAGCCTTATGTGTGATAACTTGTGGAAATGACATTATGGTGAAATATGAGAGAATTGGTCTTTTTCCCCCTCATTCCTTCACACAAATGTTAATATTATTTTTTATCTTCCGCTCTAACCTTCCATAATGGGTCCTTAGCCCATAACCTTAGCTTAGACAATTATATATAGGTGTGGGCTATGGGATATAGTCAAACTGGGCTTCCAGATTTTTTCAAGCCTACTACTTTAGCAATGGACTAAACTAGGGACCCAAAATGAATAATTAAATTAGCTTTCAAATAAATACTTGAAAATCCCAATTACATTTACTGTGGTTATTTTCTTTCTTTATTTAATCATGAGTCTCTAAATCACTCGGACTAGAGAGGTATTATTTTCAAAGTTGATTATGGTACTTAATATGATTCCTCATATTAAGTGTTTGATATCTGCTTGGTCAAATAAATTTAGTGTTAATCAATTTTAACCAAAATCTAATCAATTCCTTGATTCTGAGACTTAACTTATAATTCTATCAAGGGGTATCACAATCCATGCTATCCCCGGGATGCGGGTTCCGTCAAATTATGATCTGAAACCTACCCACATTACTATCACCCAATATGCATATATTATTTCACCACATATAAAATTAGATCGACCCATAGCATTCAGAGTGATATTTGCGTAAGAATTCCAATCCTCATAATTCTCGAGATTAAAAATATATGCGGCCTTTGAAAATGGTGTGAGATTCCTTGAGTCTAATCAAGACAAGCCTTAGACTCAAATCTCATGGATGGTCATCTTCAATACATTCATGGTATGTACCGATCATGTTTTGTTATTAAACTACCATACAACTTCTCGAACCATTATACGAGATACCATAGTTTGACATAAACTATTAGGATGGTATTAGAACCATTTTATAGTACTATAAGTTTTACATTTTATAAAAAGTATGTTTTTATTTTACCTTTAACTAGATATTTATCTTTGAAAGGAACTTTATTTATTATTTCTTGTGAAACATAGCCTTTTAGTTCAATTACCATTTTATACACTTTAATGTGTTTTTTACTATTCACATGCACTTGTAAACTTGTGTTTGATACAACTAGCCAAAATTCTTCTTTCCATTTTTACATTATAAAAATTAATTTTCACCACATAATATTTAACTCTTTAACTAGAGTCCTCTTGGTTTAGTAAATCATTTTTAAGTCCATGTTTCACATAAAATGACACTTTTGTGATAAAATGTTTCTTTTCAATTTCAAGACTTTACCTTTCAAAGCATTTAGTTTGCATTTTCTACATTGTTTCTCATTATTTTACCTTTTTATTTTCTTCCTTAAAAATCAACTTTCCAAAACAATATCGATTTTGTAAATGTTACTATTTAATCCAAACTTTTCATAAAAGCGCACTTCTGGCCCAAAAACCGTACTTTTGACATTTCAAGACTTTTCTTACAAATTGACAACTTTTCATTGTTATTCTTTTTCCTTGTTTCTACCCGGTCCTTAACTTTTCAATATTATACATTTGATCACCCAAACATTTACTACTTTCCCACTTACCACCCAATTACTTTCTTTTCTTCAAGTTTCCCAAACTTTATTCACGTAAGTTGTATCATTTTATGTGATTAGTATTCTGAAATTTTAAAGATATCATTTCATTTTTAAAAGTTCCTTTTAATACATTTTTAACATACTTAACCCATTTATTCCAACCATATGAGTTTATGTTCATGGAAAAAAAGGTTTTATGCCAATAAAAGCAACAAATGCATCAAACTATTTCTTCATAAATTCAATATAATATTTTATCATGAAATAAACAAGTTCAACATGATTTATGCAAGAAATAATTTTCTTAATTACTTTAAATTTTATCATTCTTTCAAATTATAACTTTTATCTATTTTTATCACATATTCTTCATCATATATTCATATGTAGTGATAATAAGCATAAGTAGTCATACATATATATGTATAGTTAACATGCTCTCATTTCATACTTGAAAATAATGTAGAGTCCCTACTTCTTGAAGATAATAACTTTGATGAAAATGTAGAAATGAAAACTCAATAATCTCTTAACTTTAAATTTTTCTAGAAATTCTTTTCCACACCCAGAATAACACCTCTAAAATAGTTGAAAACTCTTGATAATGGACAGATAATTATGTTGGATAATAAGGTTATAGTATATATCAAGTAAGCAACCTTTTTATTGAGTTAAAATGATGAAGATAATGAGTGTTTTATGATTAAAAAAAATGCACATTTTCATACTCCATAAATGGAAGAAAATGGGGTAGGTGGGTAACCCCCTATATGACCCCTACCCATATCAAATGGCTCCTAAACATGTAGTGATGATACCTTATGCCAAATGAGGTAGAAAAGAGTGAAAGAATTGATGAAAATCAACCCAAGTTAGTAGTCCAACTTAAATTGATCCATTTCTTTTTTTTACGGGTTCTAATGATTTTTTTTATGTCTCCAAAGAAGGGAAAGTTGTACAGAATTTAATTTTACATCTCTTGAAATTGTTTCCAATTTTTCTGAGCACTTTTACTTTTTTGACGAAAAACCCATTATTATTATTATGTTATTATTACATTTTTCTTTATATTTTCTTCTTTTATCCTTATGCCATTATAATACAGAAATATAAGTGCAACTATATAATTGGTTCCGTATTATTTTCTTTAATTGTATTTAAAACGCATAACTTAATTTAACGCTCGCGATGCGTGACTATTTTGAATTTTTCTCATTAACCTTAATTTTAATTAAAAATAACCTATTCAAATTAATCCCATTAAATTCTCATAAATCCAAGTCATATAATTTACGAATCATGTGAATCCGAAGACATAATGCGACTTTATTAATTCAATAAAAAATTGGGAGTCACATATGGGCATTTAGAATAAGGCGAAAATATAAAAAGTGGGAAATATTTTATAGAATATGGTGAGGACATAAATGTAACAACCCGTACTTTTGGGGATAATTAAATTTCATAATTGGGTATAAATTGGAAATTTGGAGAATTTTTCGAAATAGTCATTTTTGGAATTTTTAAGTATTAGATGATTGTCGATTGGTGATATATTTACTTTTGGGATTAAGTAAATATGTTAGAGTATTTTAATTATATGTCGCCGTTGAGTAAAGCGACAAAAGGTAAGATTTTAATTGGACAACCCACATTAAGTCATGTGGGGTTATATTAGCGAGTTGCGGTAAAGTACCTCGGATGGAAATTTTGACTGTGCGGTGAGTCTCGGAATGGCCGAGATAGTCGAAAAAGAGTGTCTGATAACTTTTCTTTTTGTGTGTCGTTGTTGAAAGCCAAGTTAGTAAAAACCTTAAAATACCTACAAAATAATATAATCTCAAGTGTAGAGGTAAGTAAGGGTATCAATCCACTTCCAATGGGGTAAGCTAGAGACAAATTCAAATGTAGTTCAATTTTTATTTTCCTTTTGTGCTTTTTCACTTTTTTTAATTTTTTTAGCTTTTTCAATATTAAAACAATAGGGTGAGGTGAGGATGAGTTAAATAATAACTTAAATGAAAAGGGGTCATCAAACTAAAATAAAAGTACGAGAAATATAAACTAGTGAGTGAGATGTAACTAAATGAGAGAAAATATTCAGAGAATGGAAAATCCACCCTCAATTCACACAAATTTATCTAACTTGCCCTATTTTAATTTCATCAATTTCCAAAATATTCATATAATTCAAACGCTAATTCTCATTACACTAATGAATTAATTGAATATTCTTTTAGAAAAGTAAGTTTAATCCCCACAAGAACTACTATAAATGAATTAAAATCAATTAAATAAATCACCCGCTAGGATCGATTTACCAAAATAATTTTAATTAGACAAAGTAAAAACAAGAGTAAATGAAAATTATACTAACATTTAAATCAAGTGATAAGCCTATCTCTAGTTTGAATAAAATGATCAAATGACAATACAATTTTTAATTCCTTTCTCAAGGATGATTTTCCGTTTCTCAATGTGAAAATAAGTAGGAATAAAATTTACTAATCAAAGGAAACTAACAAAATTAGAATTGACAATTAAATCAAATTGGATTCATGAGGGTTTCAATTCATCCCTTGAATAGGGTGATTCTACTAAAAATTCGAATCAAATAAGAGCATAAAATGAAAATTAGAGAGGAGTAATCAAACCAAAATTGCCTTCAATTGAATTAATTCTTCAATTCTTCCATCATCTCAATTAATTACAACACTCAATTTATTGATTTTTTTTTTTCTAATTTAAAAAAAACTAAACAACTAAAAAAATAAAAATGGTGTTTCTCTTTCTTATTCTCTCTCTAGGGTTTCTCTACTCTTTATTCCATCCTTTTATTTCATCTTTAAATAGTAGGTGCCATGGAGGTAGGGGTATTTTTGGATGAAAGGGGCATGAGTGTGCATGGAAATGGTGAGGTGTGAGGATAAATGGCAGTAGAGGGAATAAAAAACTCTGATTTGTTACAAGGGTATTTTTGGGTATTGAGTAAAAGAGGTGGTTGGGGGTAAGATGGGTAAAAGGGTATAAGTGGGTTTAAGTGACACATGAGTTTTAATTGGCTTTGGCTTTTTGGATTTGGTTTGGCAGGTGAGACAAATCGTGGCTTAGGAGAAACATGGAAATGGGTTTGGGTTTGAAATGGAAGTTGGGAATGGGTTGGTATCGCGGGTAGGTGGGTCGAATGTGGGGTTTTGGAATCGAGCTGAGGGCTCCGGCGGACAGTGGATCGAATTAGGGACGCAGCCGGGTCGGAGCTGCCGAGTTTCGCCGGAGGTGACAGGGTACCGGCGACGGGCTTTGCGGGTCACGGTGGGGCAGCGACGCCGGAAGGTATGGGGGATGGGCAGAGGTCGCGCTGTCCATGTGGATATGAGGGTTTCATGGGTTGTTGGGAGAGGACAAGGGGGTCTGATCTAGGAGAGAGAAAGAGGGGTCAGGCAGCGGTATGGGAAGCGGACCAGGCAGGTCCGGCGACGTGGGTTCATGCACCGGCGGTTTGGTGGTGTTAGGGGTATAAGTGGTGATGGTGGATGATGAGAGAGAAGAGTGAAGGTTTGTTGAAAATGGAGGTAGAGGAGAGAGAGCATGGGTGTGGTGAGGAAGAAGGAGTGGGGTAGGATAGAATGTGTGAAGGTGTAGGGAGTTAGGGTGAGGAGTGAGTGGTGTGTGTTTAATTTGTGATCCCTATTAAAATAATAAAGACTCAATTAAAATAAAATAAAAATCAAACTAAAAATAAAATAAATTGAAAATAATAAAAATAAAAATATTATAATAAAAATAAAATCCTAAGCTATTTATAAACTAAAATAAAACGAAAGAAATAAAAACTTAAAATCTAAATGAAAACTAAAGTCCTAAAAAAATATAAAATCTAACAAACTAAAAATAAACTCCTAAAAACTAATCCTAATAAAACTAAAAACTAATAAAAATCAAAATAAAATAAAATTATACTAATAAAAATAAAATAGAAAAATAGAAAATAAAATCTAGAAAATACTAAATAAATCTTAAATAAATTATAAAACTAAAAATCTAAAAATGATAAAAAGGCACAAACAAACACACACGGGTTTTGGGGTAGGTTTAGGCTAGGTTAGGGTCAAGAGATTGTGTATTTAACTCCATAAAACGCACAATTACCTTGAAATATAGATTTTGATACTACAACGTGCATTCGGCCTACAAAATAAACATTTAAGCACATAAGACTCATATTGTCGAGAATTAACAACTATATTACGTCTATTTGGGGTATAAATTATACAGTTTTGGATGCTTATTGACAAAGCATAAATTCTTCTGAATTTATCCCCTTAATTTAGTAATTTTGATATCTCGAACAAAGTAATTGAATCGTTCTTATCCCATATCATTGCCATTGACTATTTTTAATGAGTACCCCGAGTTTCGTGTATTTCTTAGGGATTTTACAGGTATTTAGTGTAAGAAAAGAAAGAAAGAAATCGGAAGAAAGGAAGAAAAGAAAGGAAGACAAGTCAAAGGGCAAAAGCATAAATTTACACCAGGAGTTCGGAATTGAAGCCTAAAGGAAAGTTTAAGATCCTTATTTCACAAAAGCATTGGAAGAAACGACAATCAAATGGGAGCTCGGGATCAAAAGTTATGATCAGTCAAATATGGAAGGAAAAAGTCAAAGTTGAAGAAAATCGGACCGATCAGGTTTATCTCGGACCAATCCGAAATGACACCATTCCAGTAGACCCCAGATTGATGCCAAACCGATGACAACAGGACTTATCCGATAGTATCCAAACCGATCCTGTGGAAATAAAAAAGAACCGATCCGGTTACTGAAAAACAAACTGATCTGATGGGATCCGGGTCGGTCCGACTGTTCGAATTTCCGGCATTAATTATGGATATGAAGAGATGCAAATCTTGGAATATCTTGCACAACTCATCAATTTTAGTTGTCAAATTGTGCTAGTTGATGTTATAAAAGGCCAAGCTCTACATCCTTCCAAGGGAGTCGAATTTTAGAGAGAGAGTCAGATTTTAGAGAGCCTTTTTAGTTTTTAGTAGACAATATCATATTCTTAGAAAAACCCTAGTTTGTAAGTTTGAAGAAGAAGGAGAATTCTGGATTCAATATTCATCTCTTTTCCCTAATGCAGATTTCAAGTATCAAATTTCCATTCTCTTATTTATTCTTTATTGTTTTGCAATTTGTGAACAATGTTTCTTAGATCCATAATTCCATGCAGTGTTATGAATTTGTTTTCTAATAAAACCATGTCTAGCTAAAATTTCAAGGGTTGGGGTACATAAACTCTTTCCAAGGTAAATTACCCATATAGAAAATAGAGGGTAAATTAAATATTGACCGAATCGTGTATAGAAATTATACGAACATAGCCGATCTTTTAATCTCTCTTACCCTAGGTACTTGGGATGTTTAAGAAGACTATGCAAGTGTAATTTTACATTCACCGCTTTGTATTTACCTTTGATTTCATATGATGCGGGCTAGTTCCCTCATATATGTAATGCTTAGGATCTATAAAGACTGGATTTAGTCAAAATTTTAATTTACAATTCTAGTATTCTATACAGTGATTTACTAAAGTTTGAGGGACTGTAATCCAACCTATTTTCTCTTATATTCATATCTAATTTCTTTACAATTCTTGGTGTTTTTGAATTCTTAGTTCATTTTGATTTCATCACCAATTGGAGATTTCAAATCATCAATCATCTTTTCTTTTCTTTTGAGAAACCATTTGAAGGATAAATAACCTTTCCTCCATAATTCCCAATTGCCAATTTTTTATCCTTATGGAGACGATCCCGACTTGTCGGATTATTACTAACGCGACAGGCATGCACTTGAGCCTAGAGAGAATGCACTTTTAAGACAAATTCTTAGTCGCGTTAAGGTTTTGGCACTATTGCCGAGGATCATAAAATGGTAATATTTAGGAAAGTGAATTTAATCTTTAAGTGTTTTCCCTAAAAAAATTTTTTTTTTACCCTTCATCTCATCTCTTGTAAGATTACATGCAAAATCCACTTCTCACCCAAGTCCACGAAAATCCTATTGTCGAAGCTAGTTCTGAAAATTCTCACACCACCGATTCTCCACACTTTTGGGTTCCACCTCCTTCGCCTAATAATTCAATCACAAGTCGCTCTTTAAGTCAAACACCATCGAGTGAGAATTCTGAATCTTTTGGTAGCAATATGTCTGTGCACGAATGTGTTGGTTTTGGTGCTGGAGAGGAAGAGATTCCATATCTCCCCATGAAGGATATTTTATTTCCGGAGCAAACTGTTACCCCTAGTTGCATTTTACTCCCGTATAATGCCGGTCAGTTCCACTTTCGGAATGGGATGATCCAAATTCTGCCTACATTTCATGGGATGGATTCTGAAAAACCATATCTCCATATTAGAGAGTTAGAGGAAGCATGTGAGACGTTTGGTGACCAAACTTGCCCACAAGATGTTATCCGGTTAAAGCTTTTCCCTTTTTCCTTAAAGGATAAAGCTAAGACTTGGCTATGGTCGCTACCCCCTAATTCTGTTATATCCTGGAGAGATATGCAGACCAAGTTTCTCTCCAAGTTCTTTCCATAACACAAAACCAACTCTGTCAAAGCTCAAATACAAGATTTTCGGCAAAATGAGAATGAAGCTTTTGACAAGTGTTGGGAACGATTTCAGGAGTTAGTTAGTGCTTGCCCACATCATGTATTCAAAAAAATCATCTTATTTCATTTTTTCATCAAGGGCTGACTTTAGCATCTAAACAAACTTGTTCAGACATTGTGTGAAAGACCATTCTGGGAGCTAGACTCGAGCGATGCTGAGGCTCATCTGAAATATGTAGCAGAGACTACGCAAGCATGGGATGTTTCTGACCCCAATAGTCAAAATAAAAATCGACAAGTGTCCAACTCGTCTGCTGCGTCCGGTATTTATCACTTGGACAAGGACACTTTGTTAGATCGTTAATTTGACCAATTGGAAAAGAATTTCAGAGACATGCTTGAAGTTCGATTAAGAGAAGTCGCTGGGCCCGTGCAAGTAGGAAATGAGAAAGTGTGTGCCATTTGTGTTGCTGGTCATTCTACCAAAGGATGTCCTACCATCCATGCATACAAGGCAATGTATACTGATCAAGTAGAGGCTATAGGAGGGTTTCGAGGTAATTTTAATGTACCGCAAGGGAATGCATACAATCAATCTTGGAGGAATCATCCTGGTTTCAACTATAGACAACCACAAGGTGGGGTGACTCCTAATCCAAATGTGGCTTTGCCACCACCCCTCGGTAATTTCAGTAAATGCCTCCTCCAATGCAAAACCCTTTGCAGGTACCATCTCCTGGACCGTATGTCACTCCACCTAGGCGATCTCTTGAGGATACTATGAATCAATTCATCCAATCTCAAAAGGAGAGCAATGCTAAGTATGATCGAATGTTCACGGAAATTCATACTAGCATCTCTAGGTTGCAATCTGCATTGAATACTCAGGAGAAGGGTAAATTCCCAGCTCAAGGCCAAAGACCTCCCCATCAAGGACAAACTACGGTTAGCTTTACATCGTCGGATTTTCCAGAACAATGTCAAGCTGTCACTACTCTACGTAGTGGTCGCGTAATTGATCTAGCTCCACCACCTCCTAAGGAATCTAAAGCTAAAGAAGCTTAAGAATTTGAGGAGACTCCATTGCACATGGATGATAAGGATGAAGGAGTTGAATCATAAGTTGAAGTAAAACCACCCACTGCTGCTCCATTTCCTCAACTCTTGGCACCACCCAAAAAGGGAGCTTCGCGTACTGAGGTGCTAGATGTTTTGAAGCAAGTGAAGTTAAACTTGCTGTTTCTTGATGCTATCCAATAAATTCCAGCATATGCCAAAGTCATCAAAGATCTTTTGACTATCAAACGACGGATTAAGGTGAAGAAGAACGTCTTTTTGGCACAAAATGTGAGCTCGGTCCTTCTTAATGATCTTCCACCAAAATTCAAGAATCCTGGTGTACCTACAATTTTGTGTGTTATAGGAGAGAGTAGAGTTGAAAAATCTTTGCTCGACTTAGGTGCGAGTGTGAATATCCTTCCATACTCTATCTATAAGCAACTTGATTTAGGTGATCTTAAACCTATCCGAATCACTCTGTAGTTAGCAGATCGAACAGTGAAAGTGCCTCGTGGAGTTGTGGAGGGCATGGTAGTTCAAGTTGACACATTCTACTTCCCTGTTGATTTTGTCATTTGGGACACGGAGCCTTCCCCCCATTCGAGTAATCATGTTCCCATAATTTTGGGCCGTCCATTTTTATCTACTGCTAATGCTTTGATCAATACACGGAATGGAAAATGCAACTCACTTTTGGAAACATGACTCTCGAGACCAATATTTTCAATGTTTCTAACCACATGGGTGATGAGGATGAAATTCATGAGGTTGATCTTATTGAAGAGGTGGTGGATGAGAACATTGAGAAGATCATAGGTGGTGATGCACTGGAAGTTTGTTTAGTGCAAGGTGTTGAGAATAAGAGTTCTTATACCGAGTTTGAGCGTGAAGTGGAAGATTTAGGCGCTTGGTTGTAAGAAGAAGTGGGTTTTAAGAAGTTGAGAGATGTTGACTGGATTTTTAGATTTGAGGAATTACCCTCGAGGGAGTCACTCATGATCCCCTCTGAAGATATATTTCCTAGTCTTGAGTTAAAGAAAGTACCCTCTCATGTAACATATGCTTTTCTGGGAGAAGGTGATACATTTCCTGTTGTTGTTTGTTCCAGTTTAAAAAAAGAGCAAGAGGGCATGTTATTGAATGTGTTGAGGAAGCATAGGAGTGCATTTGGTTAGACTATAGAAGATTTGAAAGGTATAAGTCCTTTGATTTGTACCCATAAAATCCACCTCGAGGAGGAGGTAAAGCCTTCGAGAGAGATGCAAAGGCGACTGAACCCAACCATGAAAGATGTAGTTCGAGCGAAAATCATCAAATTATTAGATGCTGGGATTATCTATCCCATTTTTGATAGTAAATGGGTGAGCCCAATTCAGGTCGTTCCAAAGAAGTCGAGTATGACCGTGTTTGAAAACACTAAGGGAGAATTAATACCTCAGTGCACCACCACCGGGTGGCGTGTTTGCATTGATTACCGAAAGCTCAATGCCGAAATAAGAAAATACCATTTTCCCTTGCCGTTTATTGACCAAGTGATTGAACGAGTAGCGGGCCATCCTTACTATTGTTTCCTAGATGGGTATTCTGGATATAATCAGATTGAAGTGGATGTACTTGATCAAGAAAATATGACTTTTACATGTCCGTTTGGTACGTATGCCTACAAACGTATGCCTTTTGGGTTATGTAATGCGCCAACAACTTTTCAAAGGTGCATGTTGAGTCTCTTTAGCGACATGATAGAAAAAGGTCTGGAAATGTTCATGGACAATTTCAGCATATTCGGTCCATCTTTCGAACAATGTTTAGCTAATCTTGAAAGAGTTTTATTCCGGTGTGTGGAAAAAGACTTATTCCTCAATTGGGAAAAATGCCATTTTATGGTCACTGAGGGTGTAGTTCTGGGCCACATAGTCTCATCTAGGGGAATTGAGGTTAATCGAGCAAAAATAGAAGTAATATCTGAGTTACCCCCGCCAAAACCGCTTAAAGATGTGAGGTCCTTTCTAGGCCATGCTGGATTTTATAAGAGATATATCAAAGACTTTAGCGCCATCTCTAGACCCTTGAGTAATCTTCTCATGAAGGAAACTCCATTTGAATGGAATACCGCATGCCAAGAAGCTTTCATTAGACTCAAAAGCATGTTACACTACACCAAATCTGCCCATTTGTCAAGGTCATTGACCTTGACAAATCCACCTTGTCAAGGTCAATGACCCTGACATTTCGAGGTGAGATAACTTTTTTTATCACGGTCGTGTCACGGTCGTGTCAAGGTCAATGACCGTGACACGTTTGTCACGGTTTATAACCGTGACAAAGCCGTGACCCTTTGTAAAAGAATTGTCACGGCCAATGACCGTGACAATTCTGGGCAGAATTAAAAAAAAAACTGTTGGGCAGTATGGCCACTGCCACTGCCCAGCAGTATATTTGTACCTCTTATAGCAACGTTGTACCTGTTCCAAACATCATATATCCGAACAAACTAAAGATAATGCAAATATATATTCAAATAAGAAACTATTTAAAAAGAAATAACATCACCATCATTTTATCTCAAATCTACAAACTATTTGCATGGAAAAGAGATTTTGTACTGTGACGCTCGGGAACACCTCCTTATCCTTCCCTTCTCGTCCGAATAGCCACATAAGTATAGAGCATATGTGGCCTACCCTTAGGGCCACTCCCTGTCCCCTGAACTGAAATAAAGTAAAATTAGTATCCGCCCCTCAAATATAGATAAATATAAATCGTAATTGAAATCGAAATCGAAATCGAAATTGACATATAAATATAAATACATTACCTGTAGTGTCACTCAAACAGCTAACTTGAGCTCATATGGAACCTCCTTCCAACTAATGTACCCCGGGCAATCGTGTCAATTATAATTCTCTTCATATCTAAACACTAAGAAATACCATAATCCTATGGAGGTATGCGTTGCAAATTCCTTCCAACCGTTGTGTAGCCAAAAATCAGCAGTTGAAGTTGTCAACTCCACCTTTGAATGGTCTCCCATGTTTTGCTAGAAGTTCCAAGTGGTGGGGTATGGAAAGTGGAATTGACAACTTCAACTAGTGATGTTTGGCTACATAACGGTTGGGAGGAATTTGCAGAGCATCGCTCCATAGGATTATGGCATTTCTTAGTGTTCGGATAGACGAAGAGATTCAGTCTCCTCTCCACAAATAGGACACCCCAAATAACTATGTACTAATCACCTATTAAAGGTAAGAAGCGTATATTCATGGATTAGTATAAACAAAACTTAGATGTAGTTGGAATATTTATGTATTAATCTCCTCTCCACACACGCACACTACACAAGAGTGAAAATGATAAAGTGCAGATCAAGTAAAATCATTAAAAATGGATGTTTCGGTACAAATTGAAATATTTATTACAAATTGAAAAATTGTTTCAAATTCGGGTTATCATAAAAAATGGATTGATATTCGATAGGAGCAGCCAAGTCATCCACACTACTATTTAGACGCCTTGGCGCGTGTTGGACAATTGACCACGGCTCGTTGTTGATATACTCCGAGTAAAACACTTGCTTAACCTTTTGAAATGCACAAACAAACGGCTCATCGCTCGCGTGGTCGTTGCTCTTCAACTTGGACAAGTCAACCATGATCAAATTGGTGACAGGATCAACTTTACAAGCATTTTTATCCTCAACTCTTACCCATTCACAGTAAAATACAACCTCTTTGAAGCTTATATAATCCAATTCAAATATATTTTGGATTACACCATAGTAAGTCATTTCAGCTTCAATGAGGTTTTTATCTTTTGCGCTCGCTCGAAAGAAAGTAAGAGCCTTGTATGAAATTCCCGAGTTCTGTACATTTGTACTTTCCTCGTACACTTTAGCGCCGAAAATGTAACCGTTCAATCGATACTTTTTGTACTCTTGTGCCACGAACAAGGATCCAGTGGCTAAACGAGCAAGCCTTGATGTCGCATTACCCATCTTTAGGAGCTGAGAATATAGATAAATTAATTATATTAGTGGTAAAATTTGAGTGTAATGTAACGTTATATAACGATTGTTTTCATTATAATTACCTCTTGTGTCAACCATAGCCTAAATTCGCTGTCTGATTGTACCATTGTTTTTCGTCTTTTATTGTTCTCACAGGCTTCATATTTACTGCATATTACAAAATTAATCATGTATAAAATAATCTCAAATAATGTTAAACATTATAATATTCGAAACTTACTTTTTCCATTCTTCGACATCTTCATGTGTGTCAAATAGATAACGAGCTACTTGTTCATGTTGCAAACTCGTTAATTTCACTCGTTTTCCCATCACATTACCACCATCATCGAGGAATTCATCAATGTCATCAACGCTGGTCGAGTCAGGCATATATTCCCGAGTATATATTGATGACTCCACAGTGATGTATTCCTCTGCAATTGATCCTGCAATATATCGCGTATTCTTGACGTAATCTTTAAAAACCTTGCATCAATCTTTCAAACGGATACATCCACCGATATCTAACTGGACCACAAAGAAGTGCCTCGTCGCATAGGTGTACCAAAAAGTGAACACTTATGTCAAAGAATGATGGGGGAAAGTACTTCTCCAATACACAAATCGCTTCGTTCACAGCCAATTTTGCGGCCACTATGTGTTCTCGATTCACTACTTTCTCACACAAGAGGGAGAAGGTAATACTAATTTTCATAATAGCCCTACTCAAATCCTTGTGCTTGGAGAAACAGTGCTTAAACAATAGAGGAACCAATTGCATGATCACATGCCAATCGTGGGACTTACACTTATGTAAATCATGAGTAATATAATTCACAATCCTTTGCAAGTTGGACGAAAAAGTAGATGGGCCCTTCAAATTATATATTGTGTCTAGAAGCACCTTCCTTTCCTCACTCGTCAAAGTAAACGCACCAGGGGGAATTATTGTCCTTCCCCTACTATCTTCTTTCAACCATAGTTGTGGTTTAAGTTTTAACGTTTTAAGGTCTTTTCGTGCATTTTCTCCATCCTTCGAATGACTCCCCCCAAGGCAAGTACCCACAATATGTTTAGCGAATCTCTTCTCTGCATGCATCACATCCAATACATGTCGCACCGGGTTTTTCTTCCAATAAGGCAAGTCAAATAAAATTGACCTCCGAGACCATGCCTTTCTTATCTCAGTTTCATTCCCAGTTGGGGTCTTCTTATGCTTGACATTCTTAAATTTGGGATTCTTACCTGGCATATTTGGGCCACATTCAGAAGATTTACTTTCAATTTCTGAACCCGAAAGTTGTCTCGGCGGTAGCCTATGTTCAACTCCGCCCAATGAAAAATTGGAACCCTTCTCAAATCTGAAACAATGAGCTGGGGGTAAAAACCTCATGTGGCAATGGTATATATTTTTTAAGCTAGAGGATAGACGAAGAGATTCAGTCTCCTATCCAAAAATAGGACACCCCAAATAACCATGTACTACACATCCGGATAATGTCCCATAAGCTGGAAAATCATGAATGGCCCACATCAACATAGCTTTCAGTGTAAACTCTTCTTTTCTAAAAGAGTCAAATGATTGTACACCCTCTTCCCACAACTCATTTAATTCTTCTACCAAAGGAGCCAGGTAGATATAAATGTCTTCACTTGGTGCCTTTGGCCCAGGTATCAATAAAGCCATCATCGAAAATTCAGGTCTCATACACTGTGAAGGAGGGAGGTTGAGTGGGGCTAGGATCACTAGCCATACACTCTGATTGGTGCTTAGATTTCCAAATGGATTGAAACCATCTGTTGATATAGCCAAACGAATGTTGCGTTGTTCTCGAGCAAAATCGGGATACTCATAATTCATCCTCCGCCAGGCAGTAGAATCAATAGGATGACGCATTATATTACCCCCTACTTCTGCCCTAGCATGCCAAGTCATTGCCTCTGCAATCCATGGTACTGTGAAAAATCGCTTTAATCTAGGCCCAACGGGAAAATATTTCAATACTTTTTGAGGCACTTTTGAGCTTGTGCCTTCCTTACTAGTAGATTGGACACATCTAGGTTCATCGCATACCGGACAACGATCGAGATTTTCATACTCCTTTCGGTATAGTATGCAATCATACACACAAGCATGAATCGATTTATACTTCATTCCCAAACCTTTCAAACTGATCTTCATAACAGGATAGCTATTTGGAAGTGTATTCACCTTGGGTAATAAGCCCTTCACCTATTTCAGAATTCCCGTCACGCTATTGCCAAACAAACCGTACTGCATCTTCAAACTGTGCAAACCAACCATGGCATGTAAAGTTGTTTGATCTTTCTCACAGCCGGAGTATAACGGTTGGGTCGCCTTAAATTTTAAACTTTGGTAGTCATCGTCAAGTTTTATCGTGTTATCTTCAAGAGCACTTGAATCTTCTACATCATCAGTAACCTCATTCTCCTCAGCTTCATAAACTCCATACTCATCATCAACTAAATCCTCTAACATATTATGATCTATATCGTCCCCTTCTTCATCTATTCTACTTGTTGAAGGTTGTTGTGAAGGTTGGTCGGGGACAAAAGGAACTTTCAATTCACCGTGAAAACTCCAAAATCGATAACTATCTTGCATACCCGATCTTAACAAATGTAGTTCAACTGTTTCCACTCAAACACCTTACCATTCTTACACCTAGCACACGGACACGGAAACTCTTCATCATTACGACATCTCTTTGCATATTTCACAAATTCGTTAGCACCTCTGCGAAACACATCCCCCATTCTATTAGTCTCACCCATCCACTCTTTGTATTTCAGATATCCCATCACAGCTACCACAACTAAACACCTATTAAAGGTAAACAAAACTTAGATTTATAGTATGTTTTATTTAATTATCCCATCAGTTAATTATCCTATTAAAGGGTAAGTGGTCCTATCCCATTCAAGAATGCATTTTTCTGTAATATACTTAACAGCTCATGCACATTGTTATGATTTGAAAAAAATTCGCCAGCATATACCCTTAGTTCTCCAAGTACACGACGTAGATTGGCAGGTGTGAGTGTTATTTCAATTGGTCAATTAAAATAACAGTCACACTTGTCAATCTAGTATGTACCCAGAGAACATTAAGATACGACTGCAGAACTTCCTCCAAAAGTAACAACTTTAAGCCAATAAGAATATTATACAGAAATTATACAGTCTCAAACTGTCCAAACGGGACAATTCGAGAGATCTCATTACAGGGGTAATGACTCTCGAATGGGTCTAAGGGCTATTGAATGCGTACGCATAAGAACTAGAATGCTAGTATCTATGCGCACTATGTTTCAAATAAATTCATTGCTGTAAAATAAATGTTATTAGTACAGATAAAAAAAAATGTTAATAGTACACATTTCGTTTTACCTAATTGAATTAATAGTACAGATAAAAAAATGTTCCGTCTATATTATAACATATGTGTAAGTTCCGTCAATACCATTTCGTTTCAATTTTGTAATATTATGTTTTTTTCAAATATTTTAAAAGTTATTAAATGGGTACCCCACCCCCACCCCCTGCCCCCTTCCCCCCGCCACACACACATGCACACCTACGCACCTACGCGCGCACACACACACACACACACATACACACACACACACCCCACCCCTACCCACCCCATCCCCTCCCCCCACCACGACCGTGGCAATTACATATATTGTTTATCAATAAAATTATGACATGAGATAATTATAATTGTAGCATAAATTTCATTATCATAAAGGGTCAACTATAATTCACTAATTGATGTCTACACCCCACCCTCTCATCCCGCCACACCCACCCCCTCCCGATGTTTATTATCCAATTATTATCCAACTATTATCAATTGTTTATAAAATTGATGTCTACACACACGCACACCTACGCATGTACGCACAGAAACGAAGCTATATTGTGGCCAAAGAGGGCCATGGCCCCCCTTTAGAATTACAAAGCCTTGATAGGTTTGATGGCTCCTAATAGTTAACAAGTTACATTTTATAACTTAAAATATTATGGCAAGTTGAATGATGGTATGCTAACCCGCAAAAAAGTTTGATTATATATACATGTGTGCAACATATAAATATATATATATATATATATATATATATATAGAGGCAGGTTCCTGTGCACACTAAGTTTGCACACTAACTTTGCACATTACCTTTTAAAAGTGTGCAAACTTAGTGCTGGCGCACACCAATTTTTTTATGTGATATTTTAACATTTCAACGGACTCACATAAAAAAAATTAGCTCAAAAAAACTTTTTTTGCTATTTTTAAAAAATCGGTCAAACTTTCACAGTTTTTAAAGGGCTTAAAAACTGCGAAAGTTTGACCGATTTTTTAAAAATAGCAAAAAAAGTTTTTTTGAGCTGATTTTTTTTATATGGGTTCCTTGAAATGTTTAAATATCACACAAAAAAAATCAACTCAAAAATATTTTTTTTACCACTTTTAAAAGGTAATGTGCAAAGTTAGTGTGCAAACTTAGTGTGCACAGGAGCCTGCCTATATATATATATATATATATATATATATATATATATATATATATATATATATATATATATGAGGTGTTTTAAGCAATTTTAATTTTACTTTTTATGTTTTATGAATTTATATACCACGGGTAAATTATTTCAATAACTTATTATTTTGTTGTAAATTTATTATAAATCTTTACTCTAATTAAATTTAGAGGTGGTAATTTAAGTGTGTTATACAAGAACTTATACAAAACCATATATAATTATGAAAATATATTTGTCACTTTTTCTACACGGTAAGCAATTAAATATGATTATTTGTGTCATATATAAGTAAAATCGGAGTTTATTATTTGTTTTTTTATCATGTCAATTTTTTTTGGTTCGTAACAAAGGATCAACCTTAATTCACTAACTTCGTATTGCATGCAAGTCGTCTTAATATATTCGTCAAAAATAATTTTCACTAATTAAATTCAATTCATCATATATTACTGAAATCGAGATAAAACCCTAAGCCAAAATTAGTCAACACCCACCCCCTGCCCCCCCCCCCCCCCAACCCCCTCCCCCACCACACACACACCACCCCACCCCCTGCCCCACCCCCCACACACGCACACACATAAACACATATATATATATACACATATATATATACACATACACACATAAATATACACACAAATATATATATAAATGGAAGAGAGAGAGAGAGAGAGAGAGAGAGAGAGAGAGAGAGAGAGAGAGAGAGAGGGAGGGAACGGCGCGGGAGGGAAAAATGAAGGGGGAAAGGGTTTTTGCTGTTAACATTGTCACGGTCGTGTCACGGTCATTGACCGTGATAAGTTTTTAAGAATTGTCACGGTCACTGACCGTGACAAGTAAATTTGTCACGGACTTGTCACGGTCAATGACCGTGACAATTAGTTGTCACGGTCGTGTCCAGGTCAATGATCGTGACATAAAACGCGTGTTTTTTGTCACGGTCAATGACCTTGACAAGGCTGGACGGCTGAAAGGTGACAATTTTCCCATTTTGGTGTAATGTTAATTTCTGCTCCTATCATGCAAGCTCCCGATTGGTCACTCCCATTTGAGCTTATGTGTGATGCAAATGATTACGCGATTGGGGATGTTCTTGGACAAAGAAAAGATAAGAAAGCTCATGTTATTTACTATGCTAGTAGGACATTATCTGGCCCCCAGCTTAACTACTCCACCACGGAGAAAGAATTACTAGCAGTCTTTTTTGCTCTCGACAAATTTCGCACTTACGTTGTTAGGTCGCCCATCATTTGCTTCACTGATCACTCGGCCCTTAAATATCTTCTGACCAAGAAAGATGCCAAACCGCGCCTAATCAAGTGAATCCTACTCCTACAAGAGTTTAATCTCTCGATTTAAGATAAGAAAGGAGTAGAAAACGTCATTGCTGACCATCTGTCACGATTCTCGTGCGACGTACCTATTGATCCCATCCCCATAGACGAGTATTTTCCAGATGAAAATCTATTTGCTACTTCTTCTATTCCTTGGTTTGCGGATATAGTAAATTACCTCATCACTGGAGTCGTTCCATCCAATTGGACTCCATAAGAGAGAAGGAAGTTCATTACTTGGTCACGCATGTTCTTTTATGATGATACATATTTGTTTAAGTATTGTGCTGATCAAATCATTCGAAAATGTGTACCTAATGAAGAAATTCAAGGGGTAATTCGATTTTTTTATACGGAAGCATGTGGCGATCATTTTTCCAAAAATAAAACTGTTGCAAAAATCTTGCAAAGAGGCTTCTTTTGGCCCACAATCTTCCGAGATGTGAATACTTTTTGCAAATCATGCGATAGATGCTAAAGAACGGGAGCTATTACTCTCCGTGACATGATTCCATTGACCCCCATACTTGTCATAGATTTGTTTGATTGCTGGGGTATTGACTTCATGGGGCCTTTTCCACCCTTTTTTGGTTTTCTATACATCCTCGTCATAGTAGACTACGTCTCAAAATGGGTAGAGGCCTTAGACACAAGGACATATGATAATAATGTGGTGATAAAATTCATTCAAGAACACATACTTTCTCGATTCGGAGTTCCTAAGGTTATCATTAGTGATAATGGCACTCATTTTTGCAATAGGTCGATGGACAAGTTAATGCGAAAGTATGGAGTCGTACATAAGGTTGGAATGACTTATCACCCTCAATTGAATGGCCAGGCCGAGCTAGCCAATCGAGAAATCAAGAATATCTTGGAAAAGACAGTCGAACCTAATAGGAAAGATTGGTCTCTCAGATTGAATTATGCACTTTGGGCTTATCAAACTGCATTCAAGAATCCCCTTGGGATGTCCCCATTTCGCTTTGTATATGGCAAACCTTGTCATATTCCTGTTGAAATTAAACGCAAAGCGTATTGGGCTATCAAAAGGGTGAAATTTAACATGGAAAAAGCCGGTGAAACACGTAAATTTCAGTTGAATGAGTTAGAAGAAATACGCAATGATGCATATGAAAGTGCAAAAATCTCAAAAGCACGAATGAAACAAGCTCACGACAGAATCATCCGACGTAAGGAGTTTCATTCGGGACAAAAAGTACTTCTCTACAAATCGCGGTTGCACTTGTTTCCCAAAAAATTGCGGTCACGATGGTCAGGTCCATTCATTATGAAGGAAGTATTCCCCCATGGAGCTGTTGAACTAGAGGATCAAAAAGGGGGAAACACATTCAAGGTTAACGGACAACGTCTCAAGCCGTATTTGGAAGCGGTTGTAATGGAAGCCGACACGATCTGGTTGTCGGACTCCATTTATGGGGATTGACTGAGAATGAAAGGTGAGGACGGCACACCCCCGATGTGTATAGGGTGAATTTTGTGTATAGTAGTCATAGGAGGTTAGGCTAGTCATAGTTGTGTGTCACTACCAGAGATGGGAATCAAATACATGTCTCGGGAGCGTTTCGGGTTTCGATGAAAGTTTTGAGAGTTTTGAGGTCCAATTGCATTGGAGGGAGTGTTGGGTTAGAGAAATCGAGCTCAAAGTGGTCACTAAACTACAGCAAGAAAGAGCTGGGATTTTTACAGACCGGATCGATCCGGCCCTAAAAAAAGGAATCGATCCGGTCTAAAAAATAAATAAATAAAAAAGAAAACTGGACCGGTCCGATCTGAATCTGAATCGATCCGTTCGTCTGGAGGCTGTGTACTTTTTCGAGGTTAAAACCTCTTCAATCCACACTCCACCCTATTCCCCAATCCTCTCATCTCCCCAAAAATTCATCCCCCCTTATTTTCCCCCAATTCTTCCCCCTCTACCCACCATCCAACCTATAAATAACCACATACCCCCTCCACTTTCTTTCACACCTCCATCTCCACTCTCCTCTCTCACTTTTTGTCCAGCTCTTCAGTTACCATGGCTGCTCCCCAGAAATATAATTCAACTGACGTCCTGCCCGATGGTAATGGCGAATATCATTCCCGCTGTGAGGCGAATTGGTGCCGCCGTTTTTTCGGTCCTCGACGAAAAATCCACATTGAGCATCAGGTGCTTTAGGATCAGCTTCCTAATTCTGTCACTGCCATGTTCATGTCCCGAGGCTGGTGGCCCGAGTCTGGTGCAGATTTTTCAATGAACCATACGAGGCCGTATGGGAAAATGAAGTGTGTCAGTTTCACGGATCGCTCATCCGTATCGCAGATTTCGAATCTCAAGCCTTTGTCGACTCGACACCGATATCGTTCTCGCTTGAACTGCTAGCCCAGAAACTCGAGTATAAAGGTGTGATCATTCCAGCCCAATTTTCCTATCCCAGTCATGATCCAGTTGTTTCCAAAGATGTTTGCATGTCTCGAATCGCGCCTGGTTCGGTTTGGAATATCGAGACTTATCCTGTTAGTTGGTTACCCGACAAGGCACATATCACTTTTCACATCATTTGTGCCAACCTTTTGCAAACTTCGAATGATTCAGCTATGCGCCCGCGTCAAGATACTATGGCGTATCATCTGTTTGACCATGCCACTGTTATCAATTTGGCCCGCACGTTTTACAATGATATCATTTGTGCGGCACTGGACAAAAATTTTAGGGCCCCTCTTCCTTATGGTCGTCTCATTACCTCCTTTCTTAAGGATGTCGGTATTGTTCCCCCACAAGATCTTATAAACATACCCATGCCACTTGGGCAATAATCCCGCCCACAAAGTGACAAGCAAATCTAGTTGATCCGTGCACGTCGAGTTGACAGTGATACCTCAGGCGATGAGGCTGCTGTTGAGGAAGAGGCTGTTCCTGACGATGATGTTGATATGAAAGAAGGTGAGGAGGACGAATATGATGAAACTGTTGATTCAGATTATGTTCCCATTGGTATGGGTCTCACCGAGCGCGTTGCTTCTCTTGAGACCCATTTTGACGGGTTTACCTCATACCAACGGGGCACGAGTCTGATACTGCGTATGCAGGCTGATCTTTTTCGCCTCTAGTTGGGTCCCGACGCCCCCCTTCCTGCGTATCTTTATGATCCTTATGACCCTAATGCCCCCGGTAGCTCCGACCACCCACCAGCCCCGTAGGCAGCTCCGTTGGAAACCTTGAAAGTCCCCCCCTCTGGTTCTGTTCTGTTATGTTATGTTATCATGTCTTTATCTATTGTTTCCACGGTGATGTTGTACTACACAGTTTTATTATCGTACTTTTCTTATTTTATTTATCGCACTCATTATTTCATCTTATTTAGCTTTCTCGTCCTTTTGATTGTGGACAATGCAAAAGACTAAGTTAGGGGGGGTGATAAGTGCGTATTCATAAAACTTTGCATGTATATATAAAAAAATAAAAAATAAAGCCAAAAATATTTTTCTTCAAAATAAATAAAAATTGGAATTTAAGTTTTTCAAAAATATCACCTTTATTCTATTTAAAGTGTCAAATTGTTAACAATCAAAATGCACTATGCCAAAATTGACCGAAGATGGAAATTGAAAGAAAATTGACGACATAACGAATAAGTGTGGAGATTGATCAAACCCGGTGAGATTTTGAGCCTTTCAATTTTTTGTGAGTTTTTAAATCAATTTGAGTTTATGATTAACTCGAAGTTCTTTTCAGCATTTTAATAAGTCGTTAATGATCTCACTCCTTTGTGTTGATCGGTTATGGGAAATATGTGAAATGTTGTCTCGAAATTCGTGATAAATATATCTCTAAACTTGATTAATCTCGAGATTCATATGGTAATGTGATTAGCAATTTGGACAATGAAGTAGGCCCTATTTTGTTTAAGCCATAATTAAGTTGTGAAAAAAAAAATTATCCCTTTGCAACCCAATTTGAGCCTAATAAAATATTTCCCTTTCGTTTGATAACCCAAAAAATCCAAATAGTCCAAAATTGTGAAAATTGAGAAAATTCATCAAGTAAGGCCAAATTGTGCAATAAAAAGGGGCCAGAGAAAAACAGAAAAAAAATGCTCAACAAAAAATAGCAAGGAAAAAAAAGAAAAAAAATAGAAAAAAATGAAAATAGAAAAAGAAAGAGAAAAATGAGCAAATGCTCGAAAAAGAACTAATGGACGTCATAAGGACATTTTCCAATTACGACATTCCATCCATTCCCATTTTTACCCTTTACACTTTTTAACGCGAAAAGTCCTAACCGAGTCCGAATGGCGAAATTAATTACTGCATAGAGAGCTAAAACATGAAAAGATAATAAAAGAGATTAAAATGGTGTGATTAAGAGATGATGTTTCCCATTTCCTAATAACTGTATTCCGATGATGAGATCTTTTCACCATATATTTCCTTCTTTTCAATTTTGTATGCGTGAATTTGTGTCCATTATATTTAATCTTTATATCATGCATACCGAGAGAAAATAACCACAATCCGAGTGATTCGTTTGTGAGTGCATCCGTAAGAATATGAATCAAAACGAATTTTTGGAAAGTAACGTAATGCTCAATCGGTGGAAATTTGAGGTTTAATTTCTGGCTTTACACACACACACACTATGATTTGAGACACTTGAATATGAATTTATGGTGATTATTTTTTGAAAAGTTTAAATTGTACAATTTTTAAGTATTTTGATATTTATTTGAGTCAATAAATAATTTTGTGGGTGTATTCACTGCAAACCCTCACGAGAAAAAACTCATCCTACTAGGTAAACCTAGGGGTTTAAAGGCTTGTTGCATACGCTCAATGCAATCGCATGCCTGCGAAAGTGGAATTTTAGTTAAATAAATGAAATCTCAAGAATAAAACTTTGGGTAACTTCATTTACATTGCCCGGTACGTGCAAAGTTCTAAGTTAGGGGGATTTGACAAAGCATAAATTCTTCTGAATTTAGCCCTTTAATTTAGTAATTTTGATATCTCGAACAAAGTAATTGAATCGTTTTATCCCATATCATTGCCATTGACTATTTCTAACGAGTGCCCCGAGTTTCGTGTATTTCTTATGGATTTTACAGGTATTTAGTGCAAGAAAAGAAAGAAAGAAACCGGAAGAAAGGAAGAAAAGAAAGGAAGACAAGTAAAAGGGAAAAAGCGTAAATTTACACCTGGAGTTCGGAATTGAAGACTAAAGGAAAGTTGAAAATCCTTATTTCACGAAAGCATTGGAAGAAACGACAATCAAATCGGAGCGCGAGATCAAAAGTTATGACCAGTTAAATATGGAAAGAAAAAGTCAAAGTTGAAGAAAATCGGATCGATCCGATTTATCTCGGACCGATTCGAAATGGCACCATTTCAGTAAACCCCGGATTGATGCCGAATCGATGAAAACAGGACCGATCCGATAGTATTCGGACCGATCCGATGGAAATAAAAAAGAACCGATCCGGTTACTGAAAAAAGAACCGATCCGATGGGATTCGGACCGGTCCGACTGTTCGAATTTTTGGCATTAATTATGGATATGAAGAGATACAAATCTTGGAATATCTTGCACAACTAATCAATTTTAGCTGTCAAATCGTGCTAGTTGATGTTATAAAAGGCCAAACTCTACATCCTTCCAAGAGAGTCGAATTTTAGAGAGAGAGTCAGATTTTAGAGAGCCTTTTTAGTTTTTAGTAGACAATTTCATATTCTTAGAAAAACCCTAGTTTGTAAGTTTAAAGAACAAGGAGAATTCTGGATTCAATATTCATCTCTTTTCCCTAGTGCAGATTTCAAGTATCAAATTTCCATTCTCTTATTTATTCTTTATTGTTTTGCAATTTGTGAACAATGTTTCTTAGATCCATAATTACATGCATTGTTATGAATTTGTTTTCTAATAAAACCATGTCTAGCTAAATTTTCAAGGGTTGGGGCACATGAACTCTTTCCGAGGTAAATTACCCAGATAGAAAATAGAGGGTAAATTAAATATTGACCGAATCGTGTATGGAAATTATACGAACATTGCCGATCTTTTAATCTCTCTTGCCCTAGGTACTTGGGATGTTTAAAAAGACTATGCAAGTGTAATTGTCCATTCACCGCTTTGTATTTACCTTTGATTTCATATGATGCGGGCTAGTTCCCTCATTTATGTAATGCTTGGATCTATAAAGACCGGATTTAGTCAAAATTTCAATTTACAATTCTAGTATTCTATACGGTGATTTACTAAAGTTTGAGGGACTGTACTCCAATCTATTTTCTCTCATATTAATATCTAATTTCTTTACAATTCTTGGTGTTTTTGAATTCTTCGTTCATTTTGATTTCGTCACCAATTGGAGATTTTAAATCATCAATCATCTTTTTTTTTCTTTTGAGAAACCATTTGAAGGATAAATAACCTTTCCTACATAATTCCTAATTGTCAATTTCTGATCCTTGTGGAGACGATCCCGCTTGTCAGATTATTACTAATGCGACAGGCTTGCACTTGAGCCCAGAGAGAACGCACTTTTGAGACAAATTCTTATTCGCGTCACTTATCAATGTCTGATGGTTGAAATGGAGTTTCGGGATTTTTTGGGCTTTCAGTAACTCGTAATTGAGTAAACGAGTCATTTTTGGGTTTAAAGGGATAAAACCCTTTTTCTCCCTATATAAGGAGGGAGAGGGGGAGAAAATAGAAGAAAAAGAGAGAAGAGAGAGAGGAGGAGAGAAAAGAAGAGGAAAAGGGAGATTCCGTCCAACCTTCGCGGGATTCGACTAGGGATCATCGGATTTTATCCACGATGTAAGTGTTTACTTGCTTAATTTATTTTTGAGCATAAATCTCATATCATATTTTGGTATTACAAACCCTAAAGATTTCGGGTTGGGTTTTCGTAGATAAAACGAGTTTTCGGGAGATAAAACGAATAAACCCCAATAATTTTTCTAATTTGAGAAACTTAGAAATTAATCAAAATAAATTGTTGGTTTTGGGTTATAGGATGTTTAGAACCATTTTTATATGAGCAGGAGTAGTTGGTTGAAGTTGTAGGACGTTGGGAGAGGAGACAAAAGCTTGGGAGAAGCTCTAATGGCTGAAACAACTTCTCGAAGAAGAAGCTGTCCGTCATGATCGATCGATCGAGCGTGGGGGATCGATCGATCGAGCCTCGATCGATCGAAGGCCAGGGTCGATCAATCGACCCTTCATAAAGCTTGGAAAATTTTCCTAGGGTTAATTGGATGAGATGAATTCCAATTCTAATGGATTCTAGATTATTTATGTGAGGAAAGATGTAATCTTTTAGGAGTAAAAAGTCCTCCAATTGAGGGAATTTATGAGGACTAAGTGAGGGTTTTAAATGTGTAACCCTAAAATTATATTTTTGAGGAAAATAGATAAATCGTAGAATTAGAGGGTTAGGGGTTCCAAAAATAGGGTGGGGACCTCTAATTGATTATATGGATGAGATGTAGTCCTTGGGTTCGTGGAAATAGAATCCATGACCTACTTAATTTAAGGTTGTTCGGGAAAGAATAATCCCTGGGATATTTCAGTGGGTAATTAGGCCTATATAATTATGTGTATAGGAAACATAATTATATCTATATTGATTGATTAAATCCTACGAGATTATTAGGATAAAAATTTGGGAATATATATATTTATTCGCTTGGGGTGAATTGGTAAAATTGGAGATATTCAATAAATCCTTAGATGAGATTAAGGTATTTATTATTTGACAAAGTAAGGAAATACTTTGGGTATAGTATCACGGGTATGTGAGTGCTTGAATATGATTCTTTGAGAGAATCTTTGGGATTATTGGTCATCGCTATATGTGATTGGCAATTATGGCCATATATATATATTCGAGGAAGAACATATAGTATATATATACTAGTTGATTAAAGTATATAAATTATATGATACAAATACATATGTATCTGTATGTGATTGGTATATGTGTATTTAGAGGCTGGTTTCCATGGGCTTTCCTTTGGTATAGGGTTAGAAAGGCCAGAGTATATATTTTCTCTAGTGCGATCCAGAGAGGTTGCACGATGTGGGTGAATCCCATGTCTCGAGGAGCAGGGAGAGTATAGTCCCAGGTCATTATCGTCCCGCGTTCGAGTGATATGTGTGTAACTCCACTTGTAGGGGGAATATGACTGCCTCCACCGTTGTGTATTTGTTTACCATGTCCGTTGATGGATTCCGTCTTGGTACCGTGGTTTAGTGAGAAAACCCAGATTTTGGATCGGCACTATGAGACCGCATGCTCGAGTTATAGCTCGTTGGGATGGTTATTGTACTTGTGTGATAGTACATTACTTGTGTATGAGAACAAGATATAATATCTCTATGAGAGTAAAGAGATAAAATGAATATGAAATGAAAGAGGATTAATTCTCATTCCAGGAGATATACCCGAAAGTTTAACATGATACGTATATAAAAGTGAGGATAAAAGTTAAAGATGAGCATGATAATGAATATAATTCTATGTGTATATATATAAATATATCCTTCGTGTACTGAGGGTCTAATGGATCTCGACGATCCACCTTGCCAAGTAGTAGTGTATCGGGGGGAGGGGGTTCCTTATTTGGATTTAGCTTTACGAGACACCCCACTCACGAATATGGCATAGCGTTGAGACTAGGAAGAAGTTGAGCCCTTATTACTTGGGTTTTACGATTTTTAGAGTTGGGGGTGATGGAGTAGTTGGGTAGCATAGCTTGACTAGGAAGTTTAGAGGGATGCGCTAGGTGTGCACTATTAGAAGAGAGGTGAGGGGTATCTCATGGGAGTGCGATACCAATTTAAATATGAGATAAAACATATTTTTTAAAAATAAAACATTTATGCACTTGCTAAATATTGTTACAACTCGAGGTCTGACCTGTTTCTATATTTTTCCTCTCTTTCTATATATATATATATTATATATATAAGTGTCCAGACACAGGGACGCCTAAATGACACTTCTTTCGAGTCAGACGTTCGCACCAGCAGCTGTGGATGCATGCAACTTCTCGATAGACGCTTCTATCCTTGTAATCTAGATAGGAGGTATTGTATAAATATTTGGGCTAATAGCCCAACTGCTGTTATTTATTCTTTTACCACCTTTTAGTGCGGCATTCGATATGGTTGTATGATGTTTAAACCGAGTGTTCAGTGATTTTATTTCATTTCAGTTTTACATATATAATTGTGTGAATTTTTATAAACTATATGGTTTGGTTAAAAAGATTAGTTAAGTAAAATTTTGATGCCAGCCTAATAGGTTATTTCTAATTAAATTGGTTTTCGATAGTGATGCTGAGAATGATCCATATGCGACTCCTGTTTTAATTTAATATAGGAGTGATCACCGGGTATTTTATTAGGCGGGTTGTCACAGATGGTATCAGAGCATCAGGTTCTAGTGTCCTTAGGAATCTCTGCGGACGTACTACGCTTTCAGCGTTGCTCTCGATTTGTTACAGAGCCTTATGATTAGGATTGTTGAATTACTCTTGTGAGATTTCGTTCTCCTGCCATTATGCAAGATTATAGTAAATCTTTTGCGTGCTCGACTGAGGTTCGTTTGCTGATCGAGGAAGGGTGACCAAGGAGGGCCGTGATGAGGGCAGTAGGAGGTGGGGCTTAATTGGAGCTGTAAGTGAAGTAGGGGATGAGGACCGTAATAGAGGTCACTTCCTTTGTGGTGTTTGCTAAGGATTGTCGCAACGACTACTAAAGTATAGTAGTTGAAAGTATCCAAGTACCGTCGTGGTAAAAAGTGGTACTAAAGTTGAATTACCCTATGAAGCTAAGGGTTAGAAAGGGGTCTTTGATAAGGACCATACGTTGAAGTTAGGTTGTGCAAAGTAAGTGTAGCTGTACCCCGTGAAACTAGAAGGCTCGGGAGCTTTGGCTTAGAGCCGGGTATGGAAATACCTAGACGTGAAAATTTGAGGAAAAATTTTCACTCGTAGGAGCAATGTTGAAGTGGTGATAATGATGGTCACCACATATGGGGGAGTAGGATGTTTTGCCATAGAGGAATTTTATGGACGGTTTTAATCGCGAGTTCCTTTGGTTGATTAGAAATAGAATGCGGTTCTAAATTATTCACATAAGGATCGGCCAGAGGCCAACAGTGTATAAAGGGTGATATAGGGAGGTGAACCTTGTATCGAGGTGAGGTAGGTATAGTTAAGAAAGAGCCCTTCAGAGGAATGATAGGCTCATTAGATAAGTGTTGCTAATACTTACAAAAATTATGGGTGTGTTCATGTGCCCCATTGGTGGACATCCATCCAGGGAATTATTTGAAATAGGGTTGTTGAAACCGATAGTGGAGTTTCCTTTTAACGAAGAAGTTAAGAGGACTAGTAAGATGATTGTAAGGAGCGAGGCTATAGAGTCAGATGGTGCTGATAACTTTATAATGGTCAGGAAGGCCAATGATGAAAATAGTGATGTGGAGTGCGGAGACACATGGTTAGTCCTTTCCCGGTAGGAGTTAAAGGACTAGAGTGGGATGCCTAGATAAGGCATCGAGTTAAGTAAATTTTTGGTTCGGTTAGGGCAAATGTACCATGTCCAGGAACCGTTTGGAGTACCCAGGGTAATTGGCAAGAACGTTGTTATGAGTTTAACCTCAAAAGGAAGAGGTATAATTGGTGTGGATAGATAAAGTTGCGGTGTTCATTAGCCCTAGACTCGTGTGTATAATTTGAGTTTTGTGGCGGTCTGGATAACATTATACATTGTAGGCCTATGTGTTTTCTGCGGTAGCGGAGATTTATTTTCCTTCATTCGCTATAAAAGCGGGTGTTAATATTTTGTATATATATATGGCTTGTTATACTCGTTTTATATGTGTTATACGAGTATGGTAATATTGTGAGTGTAATATGTTATGGTATTATCGGAGCGATAGCAGGATAATAATGGCAAGACTATCGTGTCCATGGTTCTAGGATTGAACAGGTTGTTGTTGCGATATCTCACCTGGATACAGGTTGAGTTCACCTTTATTATTGTGGGTAAATGGAACTTCGATGAGCAGATGTTTCATTATTATTATTTGAGTACGTGGCGACCTTATATATGATTTAAGGCCCGCAGGATTTATTATTGAGCTGTGAGTTTAAGCTCATTATTGATTGCGCAGAGACTGAGTGTAGTGCGAGTGCTTAGTGGTGTGTCTCCTAGATAAAGACAGGAGTTCAGATCACATTTTGGTGAAAGAGGGGATAGGGCTATCCCGGCTGCATATTTGAAGTTAACGAACCTCCACGGCCGACAAAGCTAAGTAGTAGTGTAATTGGAGGGGTTCCTTGTCTGGATTTCGCTTTGTGAGATGCTCCACGCATGAACCTTAACGACGTCGGGAGTGGAGAGATGTTATATTATGCAAGGATGTTGGTTATGGTGATCAGTTACCTAGTGTAGAGAATACACTATGGATTGAAAAATGTGTGATGATTGTATCTTTATAGAGATAGAAGTGCTATGGGAAAACACTGAAATGTTTTCCTCACCACAAGTAGGTGGGTGAGGCAAGGTGAAAGAAAATTGATTTGAGGCTTATGGCCAGGCCTTATGCAGAAGGAAAATTTGAGAGTTAATGTGTTTTGGGTAAAATAATTGTAACATCTCGATAGAGAATAGGTGCCCGATTGATATAATGATAGTGATAGAAGATTGTTAGTTAGGTTAGCGAGGTTAGATTTAGGACGTCTCGCTGATGTGCCTCAGGCCGTTATATCTCGGTGACCGACAACGCGAGGGAGTAGTGTAATGGGAGGGTTCCTTATCTGGATTTCTCTTTGCGAGACGTCCCACGCATGAAACCAAGAAAATGTCAGAAGTTGAGAGAGGCCTTGGGCACTAGGGATATACTTAGGATTGTACTCGTTTCGTGTAGGCGGGGCAACGCATAGATCGTAGGTTTATTAGAGAGTAAGTTCAATTGAGTTGGTAAAGCCGATATAGGAAGATTTTGGGAAGTAAACCACAAGAAAACGGGTTGATTAACCTTGAGGAGAATTGAACTTCGCGGGTTAGGAGGACCCATGTGTGAGTATTACACCGAGGAAAAGAGGCCCTTATTTAGAGAGAGTGTTACGTGTCGAACGTTTACAATGGTTGTGCAGATGTGCACGGGTTAAAAAGGTGTATGAGCACCTTAGTAAGTTGGTTTTATATACTGCCTGAAATAGAAAAGGCTTAGTATATAAAGTTGAAGTTTATGCTGTAAGGCAGTCACAAATGGAATTGGAGTATGTTGGATGGAACGTCATGCCCAATATAAGAAAGGACACTGACGAGAGTGGTCGAGCGTTAGAGTAATTTCTTTTGGGGGGAAATTAGATATCCAGATATTGACGAGAGAACACTTAGAATCATGTTTGGATGTTAGAGTGGCGGCTGTAGGCTTGTCTTTCCACGTGGGGAACTAGAAATGATAGTTGCGATGTGACTCTATTGGAGTCACTTTACGACCGTGATAGCCGTATAGTGTATGGTTGGGAACCATTGGGTTAATATCGTCCCCCTTGAGGTATTAGGATTTGGAGCGATCCTAGGTTAGTACTGGTTGATCGGTTGTATCGTAATTTCGAGGAAGAAATTCCGTTGTAAGGGGGGAAGTATGTAACAACCCGTACTTTTGGGGATAATTAAATTCCATAATTGGGTATAAATTGAAAATTTGGAGAATTTCCCGGAATAGTAATTTTTGGAATTTTTAAGGATTAGATGATTGTCGATGGGTGATATATTTACTTTTGGGATTAAGTAAATACGTCAAAGTATTTTAATTATATGTCACCGTTGAGTAAAGCGACAGAAGGTAAGATTTTAATTGGAAAACCCGCATTAAGTCGTGTGGGGTTAAATTAGCGAGTTGCGTTCAAGTACCTCGAATGGAAATTTTGACTTTGCCCCGAGTCTCGTAATGGCCGAGATAGTCGGAAATTAGTGTCCGATGGTCGAAATTGAGTTTCAGGAATTTTTGGGCTATAAGTAACTCGTAATTGAGTAAACGAGTCATTTTTGGGTTTAAAGGGATAAAACCCTTTTTCTCCCTATATAAGGAGGGATAGGGGGATAAAAGAGAAGGAAAAGAGAGAAGAGATAGAGGAGGAGAGAAAAGAATAGGAAAAGGGAGATTTCATCCAACCTCCGCGGGATTCGACTCTGGATCGTCGGATTTTATTCACGAGGCAAGTGTTTACTTGATTTATTTATTTTTGAGCATAAATCTCATATCATATTTTGGTATTAACAAACCCTAAAGATTTTGGGTTGGGTTTTCGTCGATAAAACGGGTTTTCAGTAGATAAAACGAATAAACCCCAATAATTTTTCTAATTTGAGAAACTTAGAAATTAATCGAAATCAATTGTTGGTTTTGGGTTCTAGGATGTTTAGAACCATTTTTATACGAGTAGGAGTAGTTGGTTGAAGTTGTAGGACGTTGGGAGAGGAGACAAAAGCTTGGGAGAAGCTTTAATGGCTGAAACAGCTTCTCGGAGAAGAAGCTGTCCGTCATGATCGATCGATCGAGCGTGGGGGGTCGATGGCCAAGGGTCGATCGATCGACCCTTCAGAAAGTTTGGCAAATTTTCTTAGGGTTAATTGGATGGGATGAATTCCAATTCTAATGGATTCTAGATTATTTATGTGAGGAAATAGATAATCTTTTAGGAGTAAAAAGTCCTCTAATTAAGGGAATTTATGAGGACTAAGTGAGGGTTTTAAATGTGTAACCCTAAAATTATATTTTCGAGGAAAATAGAGAAATCGTAGAATTAGAGGGTTTGGGGTTCCTAAAATAGGGTGGGGACCTCTAATTGATTATATGGACGAGATGTAGTCCTTGGGTTCGTGGAAATAGAATAAATGACCTACTTAATTTAAGGTTGTTCAGGAATGAATAATCCCTGGGATATTTCAGTGGGCAATTAGGCCTATATAATTATGTTTATATGAAACATAATTATATCGATATTGGTTGAGTAAATCCTACGAGATTATTAGGATAAAAATTTGGGAATATATATATTTATTCGCTTGGGGTGAATTGGTAAAATTGGAGATATCCAATAAATCCTTAGATGAGAATAAGGTATTTATTATTTGCCAAAGTAAGGAAATACTTTGGGTATAGTATCACGGGTATATGAGTGCATGAATATGATTCTTTGAGAGAATCTTTGGGATTATTGGTCATCGCAATATGTGATTGGCAATTATGGCCATATATATATATATATATATATATATATATATATATATATATATATATATATATATATATATATTCTAGGAGGAATATATAGTATATATATTATGTGATTAAAGTATATATATTATATGATACAAATACATATGTATATGTATGTGATTGGTATATGTGTATTTAGAGGTTGGTTTCCACGGGCTTTCCTTTGGTATAGGGTTGGAACAACCAGAGTATATATTTTCTCTAGTGCGATCCAGGGAGGTTGTACGATGTGGGTGAATCCCCTGGCTCGAGGAGCGGGGAGAGTATAGTCCCCAGGTCATTATCGTCCCGCGTTCAAGTGAGATGTGTGTAACTCCACTTGTAGGGGGAACATGATCTCCTTCACCGTTGTGTATTTGTTTATCATGTTCGTTGATGGATTCCGACTTGGTACCATGGTTTAGTGAGAAAACCCGAATTTTGGATCAGCACTATGAGATCGCATCCCCGAGTTATAGCTCGTTGGGATGGTTATTGTACTTGTGTGATAGTAAATTACTTGTGTATGAGAACAAGATATAATATCTCTGTGAGAGTAAAGAGATAAAATGAATATGAAATGACAAAGGATTAATTATAATTCCGGGAGATATACCCGGAAGTGTAACTTGATACGTATATAAAAGTGGGGATAAAAGTTAAAGATGAGCATGATAATGAATATAATTCTATGTGTATATATATAAATATATCTTTTATGTACTGAGGGTCTAATGGATCTCGACGATCGACCTTGCCAAGTAGTAATGTATCGGGGGCTTCCTTGTTTGGATTTCTCTTTGCGAGACAACCCACGCACGAATATGGCATAGCGTTGAGACTAGGGAGAAGTTGATCCCTTAGTACTTGGGTTGTTTAGGATTTTTAGAGTTGGGGGCGATGGAGTAGTTGGGTAGCATAGATTGACTAGGATGTTTAGAGGGATGCGCTAGGTGTGCACTATTAGAAGAGAGGTGAGGGGTATCTCATGGGAGTGCGATACCAATTTAAATATGAGATAAAACATATTTTTTAAAAATAAAGCATTTATTCACTTGATAAATATTTTTACAACTCGGGCTCTAACCCGTTTCTATATTTTTCCTCTCTTGCTATATATATATATATATATATATATATATAGGTGTCCAGACACAGGGACGCCTGGATGACACTTCTTTTGAGTCAGAGGTCTGCTGCAGCAACTGTGGATGCATGCTGGTTCTCGATAGATGCTTCTATCCTTGTAATCTAGATACGAGGTATTGTATAAACATTCGGGCTAACAACCCAACTGATGTTATTTATTCTTTTACCGCATTTTAGTGAGGCATTCGATATGGTTGTATGATGTTTAAACCGAGTGTTCGGTGATTTTATTTCATTTCAGTTTTACATATATAACTGTGTGAATGTTTTTAAATTATATAGTTTGGTTAAAAAGATTAGTTAAGTAAAATTTTGACACTAGCCTAATAGGTTATTAGTAATTAAATTGGTTTTTGACAGTGATGCTGAGAATGATCCATATGCGACTCCTGTTTTAATTTAATATAGGAGTGATCGCCCGGTATTTTATTAGGCGGGTTGTTACAATAAAGTTAATATTGGTAAAATTTTAATGTACGATTTTTTTTAGAAAAGTTTCTTTTGTTTTTCTAAATTAATTTTAAACGGATACTTGGTTGACTTTATAAAACTATTTTATCAAAATTAGCTATCTTTTATCTATTCTGGTAAAATGAAAATAATTTATATGTTATAAGTTTTGTCTCACCAATACTTCTGAATATTGAATTGAATAATTGATGGACATTCATTAAAGAGAGTTTCCTTCTAGAACCAAACATTATTTCAAAGTTTTGGCACTTACGCTTATGTTATTTTATTCTAAAACGAATTGGAAGAATAACTTAAAATAGACAATTTAGTTCAATGTAAGTAGAGACATTTGTAGTCTTGAATCCAATTTAGAAGGTAAAATGACCAAGGGGACCTTCACGACCCAAAGCTAAAGTGACAAAGATGTGTTGGAAATAGTTCATTTCGATTTATATGATTCAGTGACTATCCAGATAAGAGGTAGTTATGAATGGTTCATTAATTTCATGAATGACTACTCATAGTATGGGCATGTATACCTTATGCACCTCATAGCTGAAGCCTTTCATTATTTCAAAGTGTAAAAGTCTAATATGGAGCATGTGTAAGGTAAATAAATTCAAACCCTACAATTTGATAATAGAGGGTATACCTCTTGAGTCAAAGAATTATTTTTGGAGGTTGGCATTATATCCCAGTTGTCTACACCCAGTATTCTTTTGAGGAATGGTATTGAGGATAAGGAAGGAATAAGGATCTTTTAAATATTATAAGGCTCATTATTAGTTATTCAGGACTGCAAGATTCTTGTTGGGATTTTACTTAAGAGAGGAGTATATACATTATGAATTTAATTTCTTCGAATTCGGTCTCTTGAGATCCCATTGAACATTAGAGTGGGTTCAATATCAATCTAGGGCATGTTCGTATTTGGGGATGCTTAGGACTCGTGTCGTGGGAGGAGCCAAGGAAGTTGAAATAAAAATAGAGGTATGTCTCTTTGTTGTTTACCTCAAAAGTTATAAAGGTATTTTATTTCATACTCCCAAGTAAATAATATAGTTGATTAAATCAATTCCCGATTATTGTAAAGGGATTATGCAATAAACTACTGTCCCAAGTGTAAGTTGAGATTACATGATTAAATGGAACATCGTATTACCAGTGGTACTAGATCACCCGTATAAGATGAAATGCAACCTGACATCGATGATACACTTTCAAATCGTAGTGGGAGTATTACTAATGATTATGATACATGTGTCACTTATACTAGATAATAAGTAGGGCAATAAGGCATTCAAAGACAAGGAATTTTGCTTTGACTTATTACTATGGACACTAAAAGTGATTTGATGTATTCAAATAAAACTTTGGGACTTATAGACTTATTGATGGGGTAAAATCCATTGGGCACAAGTGGGTGTACAAGATGTTAAAAGATAGATAGATAGGAAGGTGAAAACCTTCAATTCAAGGCTTACGAATAGGTTTACTCATAAAGATAGGCATTGATTATGGGAAAACCTTATTGTGGTAACCATGCTAAAGTATGTCGAGATTGTTTTAACGTCAGGATTGTATTCTTGAACTTTTGTCTTCACAAGTACATAGTAAAAAGTCAGTAAAGGGAAGTGATGTAAGCTTATAAAGTTCATTTATGGATTTAATTTAACATCAAGGTCTTGATTATTTTGGTGTGATTAGGTAATCATGTTTTGATTTTGATCAAAGCCCGAATAATACTTATTATTATAAGAAGCATAACGAAAGTGTGATGGTCTAAGTATAATATGTGGATAATATTTGCCTAATCATAAATGAGGTGGGAGTATTTTCTTACATACGAGTGTGGTTGTCCGGGTATTTCAATATATAATGCTTAGGATAACCCAAACATAACTTTATGATAATTTTTTTTCTAGATCCATTATAAAGGATGTTGGGATTATCCCAAGTCAATTATATCAATGTTGTATTCACAAGTTTAGCACGGCGATTCCTTGAAAAGAATGTCATTTCAAGTATGTAATCGCTCTTTCTTAGGACATTTAATGAAATGGGTGGAACACAGAATATACATAATGCTTAAGTGGTAGACAACCTCCTGAATGATATATATTATCTGCAAGGATAGAAATCAATTATGCCTTCGGCATGGTCAATATATTTCAGTTTAATAGTCTTATACCTTTTAGGAACAAAGACTAAATTTTCATCAAGATAAATATTCCAAGTTTTTCTACATCTGAATATGTGTTTACCCAAGGAGGTTGAGCTATAAATTGGAAAAGTGTGAAACAGCCTTGGATTGATGACACAACTAAGCAAGACAAAGTTGTTGCCATTTCAGTGGGAATTAAATAGGCTATATGGCTCGATTACTTCCTAAGCAACTTGTATTAGGTTCCTTCAATTCCATTTATCTATTACGCTATAAGTGTATATAGTGGTAGGATTACAAGTTCAAAAGAACCCATAACCGATAATGGGGTTAAGCATATTCAGAGTCGGTTTCTTCTAGTTCTAGAGATCTAGTGGAATGGATGATAAGTTTTTAAACAAGTTTTTATCAGATAACACCCGATTAGTCCTTAACCAATACACCGTAAACTACCATAAAGACGGGTTATGAGTTGCATATATACATGGCTTTAAGACTAAGTCGTAGATTATTAGTGTTTTATTCTTAACACCATGTATGATGTTTACTTTTAAGTAAATGTGTGTCAATTAATTTTGAATAAAAATCATGGTTACGAGAATTTTTTATATTTGGTTTAAATATATTGTAGACATGTCGATCAATAGAGATCAATAGGAACTATGATGAGTCGGATTCGGGTTGATCACTAGGAGATCAGAATTATGATTATAGCACTATTAAAACATTCACAACCTTGATAGGTAGTTGACATCCTATAATAAAGGGTTGAGTTGAAATCCTAGTGGTTGATCTCAAACTATGGGAAGATTTAAGATGTTTGAGAACTTGTATGATAGTTCAATAAAAGAATGTGATCGGTACATCCCATGAATGTATTGAATAAGAACACTCGTGAGATTTGAGTCTAAATGTTGTTTTGATTGTACTCGGGAAATATCACACAATTTTCAAAGGGTGCATAATTAATAGGATTTAAATGCTTGCAGAAATATCACTTTGATTGGCATAAGTGCAATCTAATTTTATATGGAGTTAAATGATCTTCGAGTATTGGGTGATGATTGTGTGAGTAGGTATGATATCATAATTCAAAGGAATTCATGTCCAAGGGATGTCGTGAATTTTGATACCCCCTTGATAGACTTATATGCTATATTTCTACTAGTAAAAGTCGGACGATGGGTTATTTTATAATCTTGGTGGAGTTGAAAATAAATAAAGTATAAGATTCAAGGAATTGATTATATATTAGTTAAAATCGAGTAATAATAACTTTATTTGACCAAGCAAGTATAAAATACTTAACATAGAGAATTATTTTATGTACCATAATTAAATTTGCAAATAAGATCTCTTTATTCCAAGTGATGTGGAGATAATTAAATTGGAGTGCGATCATGACTATTTAATGGAAAATATCGCGATTAAACAAAGAACGGAAATAATTATGTTAAATGTAATTGGGATTTACTAGTATTTATTTGAAAGACAATTTAATTATTTATTTTGGGTTCCTAATATTTTCCATTCCCAAGTAGTAGGCCTAAAACTCTTTGGAAACCCAATTTGACTAAAGCCATTGGCCCACACCTATATATATTGGTGTAAGCTAGGGTTTTAGGCTCAATATCCAATATGGAGGGTTAGAGAGGATGATGAAAAATACTATTCACATTTTTGTTAACGAGTGAGGGGATAGAAGGTCAATTTTCTCATATTTCACCATGGCATGTTCTCGAGAAGTGCCCATTCACAAGGTTTACTTTAGGTGGATTATATGCTAGAATATTCAAGATGTTCGAAGCTTTATTAATAGGTTTTTGGAGACCTTGGTAGACAATAAGGATTTCACCATAATCAACCTTTGTATCCTCATACGAATCCCAACGTTATTCTTTATGATATTGTATTCTTCAAACAATAGGTTTAATATTTGAACCCAGATCTTGATTTCTTTTCAATGCATGATTAATAAAATCTCTTTAACGATGAAAGTTTTCAACATTTCAAATTTCAATACCAAGTTGTTTCCCTTAACTCCAATATACTAAGATTAAGAGTGAGAATAGAAGGAATACTCCTCCCTACCCAAATAGGAAAACTGAGAGGCCAAACATAACTATTGTTAATTCCATTCATGCAATAAATCCCACAACTGCACCCTTAAATACTAAAAGAGTCCAACGGACATTCCGTCCTATGTTTGATACCATAGTTACAGTATATCAATCCCTATAGAACAAAGGGACTTTGAATCCCTGAGATCCCAAGCCATTGCTTAATCATGTACTAAAAGGCATGAGTAATGCACGCCACTGTGATTATTCTTATAATATAACTTGGAAGGTTATCGGGTATTAATAGTTTTTGTCAAAGACCTAATATATCAAGGGAATATTATTTCATCTATAACCCAAATCCTAATATTAGTAGTAACCCTATACCATACCAAAACTCGAGGGTAAATTCCCTTACTACAGAAGGCGAGTCTAAATATTAATCCCTCAGGATCAAGCCCGTTAACTCAACAGAAGGAGTAGAACTATTAGTCCTTATAAGTATCATCAACAGAAGTCTAGATCATGAGGTTCAAATAAAAACCTACATCGATCTAATGGTTCACATGCTTTGAACTTTGAAGGCCACTTATCGAGGCCTTATGGAAGTAAGCATTCATTAGTTAATGTACCTGATGTTTCGAGAGAATTCAAATTTCCTTTTATCATATACCATCCATAAATATCAAAACCACTATGATCATTAGGAAGTGATGTATGATTAGGCTTAACAAGCTGCAGGGTACATAACTGAATCAAAAAGAAAAGAAACCATTCCTACTATATGTGGAAAATAATTTGGAATAGAAGAAAATCAAGGCACTTAGGAATGGTCATCACCCAATGATTCGACATCCAATTTATCAATTGAAGAAGACATGATATTACACTTAAATTATCTTATTATCCCCAATCCTCGAAAAGATGAGGATTATGCTTGCACTCTGAACATTGACAAAACATTGGATGAATTCCTCACCCCTGATAGGGAGCCTGTAAAAGTGTTACATCCGTCTTTTTAGTATGAATACACAAGAGAGTATACATAAAGAAATGAATTAAACTTAAGGAGTAATAAAAAAAACTTTATTCATTATTAAAATAGTATACATATGAGAGTACCACCACAGGGGTGAATTATATTTTTCTTAACATGGATTATAAAGTAGAAAATTGAAAAATGCCACTCCTTGCTCCCATCTGGCTTATTCTCTGCCCACACAGTCACGTAAGAAAATGGGTGATGGGTATATATCCTTAAAAAGGAAGAGGTTTTATCCTCTTTCTCCTGGTTCATCTAGAGGAAAAAATATTACACAAATATGCTAAGCAAGCCTTACCAGTTTTATAACGAGTATATGTATAAATGAGAGTTTGAGTGTCTATATAATTCAGTGTATAGCAACACTAAAGAATTAAAGTTGATAATCCCATACTTAACATCTTATTAAGGGTTACATATAGAAATTCAAGGATCTTTGAACTAATAATACCATACTTACCACTTCACTAAGGGGTATATAGAAATAATTAAGTCATCAGTAAAACCAAATAATAATCAACCCAAAACCTTAGGGGAAAAATAACTGACTAGGCACACAATTAGAGTGTCACTCATACGTATGTGGTAATAATATATGCTTTCAAACATCTGAGACCATTAGGACAAGAAGAAAGTTCCATGGGATAACAGTTAGTCTACTACTTAGTTAATATTGATGCTCATAATATAAATATTTGCCCAAAGGTGCAGGGATGGATTGAATCAATAGTGAGTATGATGTCAATTATTAGGTGAGAGGGGTTCCATTGATCTATATTCAAATATCAATGATATTTAATAAAATATATAGTATGGAAGTATTATAACATGCACATACTAAGAGTAAATAGGAGCTATCACATAGTGATATCAATAGCAGTATGTCAAATATGCAAACTTTACTATTGAAAAGGTAGAAAAACCTACTTGCTCAGTATTTCGTATGGCTTATGTATCAAAAGAGGATATCGGGAGGAGCTAGTATTTGATTCTCTATATACAACGTTTGGGTACATAAGTATTTGTTGGAATTGGGGTTAGGTTGGTCAATTTTTACGAAAACTGTATCTTTTAAAGTTTCGAGGGTTAAATTATAAATAATTTGAGACTTTAAAATCTTGGACTTAAGATCATATTTGAACTTTGGTTTAAGAGAATTTTTGTCTTAAAATATTGTGAAGTATTCATAGATAAGGTTTGGGGTTCAAATTCATAATTTAAAAAAGTCTGAAGGGGTCAAATTGCAATTTAGGAAAAATATTTCAAAGTTAAAACCACATTTTCCATAACTTAGGCTAGGCTTAACCAAACATGGTCTTACTTTATACCATTTTGTTCAAAAAAATAAAATAAAGATATTGGAAATAATTTCATAAAAATCTAATTGGCCACACGCCCTCACGCTCGAGGTCAAAGTTTCTGGTAAAACAAATTCATGTTCTTCCCTCGACAGTTGACTTTAGGGTTTTTGATTTTTAACCTGAGATTTATCCTTCATTTCTAAACCGTTTGAGATGATTTCTTAACAAACTCAACCAAAATTTCATAAGGAATTCAAATATATAGTTTTTTTTTTATTGAGATATAATATATCTCAAGTTTATAACTGTATGTTTTACTGAAATTTCGACCTAACATTTGTTGCTTTGAAGGATGTGGCAGGGATTCTTATGAACATAGTTTGGTTTATGCTATGTGTAGGAGGAATTTGGTTTCTATTTCAAGGTTTGAGATGGATTATACAAGGAGAATTTAAGATTTTCAATTTTCTGCTTCAGAATACACTTTCAATCGATTAGAGCTTAGTATGCACATTCATGGGATTTAATCATTACACTCGAGTTCCTAAGATTCTAATCAAGACATTCAAAGCTTTAAACCTGACTTTTGAACATTATTTCAAAGTTCACCATTAAATATCAATCTTTAGTGGTGGAAACTTCATAATTTTAAACCTATGACCTATTTTCTACGTAGGAGCTCTACTATTTTGATATATTCTAGCATTATAACAACAAAAAATTGATTGAAACTAAAACAACTACATATAGTACATAAAATCATAATGTACCTATTTGGAGTAAAAAATTCAAGTTTCGAAACTACTGTTGGGGTGAGTTTGAGCTAAGGAATTCGTGGGGGGTATTTATAGTGTTTGATCAAGAGAGTTCATTGGTTAAGAAGGGAGGTGGATGTATACTGAATATATGAAGTTTTCTATCTTGGTAAGTGTACCTCACATGTGTGCATGGGGTACATGTGTGATTTTGGCTTATTGTGTTGACGTGTAAGGTTATTTTGACAGGGGTTAATGTAAAATTATTCAAACTTTGGTGTTTGGTCCTTGGTTGGTCAAGCGTATGCATTTGTAATCTTAAAAGTGTAATTTTGATGAAGTTTAGGGGTCTTTTTGTAAATTCATAAAGTTTCAAGAGCTAAAAGTGTAATTTTTATCAATTGAATCCTAGAGGATTAATTTGAAATAAAGATGGGTTTAGGGGTTAAGTATAAGTCAAGTTACGTTGGATTGAAGCTTTTAGGGGCTAGCTTGTAATTATTGAAACTTTAAGGTGTCTAGGTTAATCAATAAAGTTATAGGGCATTAAGGATAGTTTCATTCTTCTTAGAAGACTTTTGAATTTGAATACCTTATAAGGGTTGAATTAATGAATATATGTAATTAGGGTCGGCTGATAGATTTGATTCGAAAGTCCCGGATATTATAAAAAGTTAATCATGTCACTCAGTTTGGAAGATTTTGTAAAGACCAGGGCCTGAACCCCATTCCTTCCGAGGCGATGGACATAAGAAAAGGAAAGGAATTGATTATGGAAAACCCATCAGGAGAAATTAAAGAAAATAAAGTCTTAGATAATTCGAACATGACACATTTCAACATCTCTATGTGGAGACTCCTCATGTCCTCCCATTTACATAGATATTTCATTCTCAAGTTTTTCTCTCACAAATTAGTTCCCATTTCCTCCAGTTCTGAAGAACTCATGGAGATAGTCAGAAGCCTAAACTTGTCAAAGAGCATATCATTCGTCAACAGTAAATTTCCCAAGATAGGACCAAGTCACAATATGTCCCTAAATATTATAGTGAATGTCCAAGGACAAAAAATTTCCACGGTGCTCATTGATAATGGATCTGCCTTGAATGTCTATCTACTGAGAACCACCAAATGCCTAGGATAAAGCATGAATATCTCACACCTACCACTCAGGTTGTGAGGTCCTATGACAACACTCGAATATAAGCAATGGGTTATACTAAACTCAATCTTGGGATTGGGCCACTGGACAACCTCATTGAGTTTTGAGTAATTGATTTACATGATTCTTTTAATATACTTTTGGGACGTCTGTGGCTTCAAGATATCATAGGTGTTGCTTTATTGCTACATCTATTTGGGTTATTTTCCATAGGTTTGGTGATTAAAGTTAATTAGGATTATGAGTGTTTTAGTTAGGGTTTGTGGTCTTGCTGTTAAAGATCCTGGGATAGTGACAATTATCAGGCGATTTGGTTACGTCCGATGCTTTAATTAAAAATACTTATGCTTACCTTAGGGAAAACTTTGATAAAAGTGTTAAATTGTGCTAATGAACTATCATAAAAGAACTAAATTTTGAGAATTGAAATACAAGTAAAGCTTTGGAATTTAAAGAAAAAATTGCGATAATGTAAAAGATTACACTACGAAATGTAAAGCATGAAATTAAAGATAACAAAAGTAAAGCCAATAAAAATTTAATAACATGGAAGAAAGTTACGAATTACCTTAAAATATACTTCGAAAATAATAAATTCAATAAATAACGAAAATAAAAGAAAAACATAAGGAAAAAAAGAGGATAAAAGTATTTAAATGCAGTTTTTGGTGAGGGAGTCCTCTCTTCCTTTATGGGTTCGTTGCTTATTTATAGAGTTTCTTTCCATGCAGCATAACTATTTTCGTAATTTTTGGGTGGTTAGTCATCCAATCGTGTTTTCCTTCTTTAGGTTCACCGTCGCCCCTATTCAAATTACCAGTTACCTTGATTTTTTATATCATATTTTGGTTGTTATTATCAATTTATGACTCACATGTAAACACCTCATTGTGCCGTGATAATGTGGTTTAAACATACCTCTGCACTAATTGATTTTTGAGAAAAAATAATTAGTGAGTCGTTGAGTTCTCTCACGCCATTATCCCACGTTTGATCATCATCACTCTTTTATATAAAGACACGACTTGTGGGTGTGAGAATATCAATGTTCTTAATAAATCATTCTTTTGGCCCTTCATTCTATGCTCTTTGCCTTTAAATTTCCTTTATGTCTTTTTTACAACGATGCCTACATTAATGGACAAACATGGGGTTTCTAATATCACTTTTGAACACGAATCCACGTCTAAATCGTACTAATATGGTTGAAGAACCTTGGGCTCAACTCCCTGCCACCGCTCATCACTCTAATAATTCATACCAAACTTGTTGTGGCTGTTGGTGTTCTTGGGATACTATCACTCAAACTAAATGTGCTTCCCCTTCCAAACTTGTCATTTTCCCTCTACTCATACTTTTAGGGTTTCTTGTTGTTAAACCCTCGTTAAACTTTCCATCTGAACCTAGTGAGTATGACATGCCTTCTTTTTTTAGGTTTTTGATGGTTGATTTGATCGCACCTTTAATTTTCTTGCTTCATGTGGGAATATTAAGTCCTTTTCTATAATCAATAAACCTCGGGGTGATGAGGAATCAATTTATATTGGGGAAAATGTTCGAGGTGTTAATGAACATTTTAATGATAGACACCCTATCTTTGTTGTTAGTCATTATTTCACAACCCCTGTTGATTAGATGAATCTCCATCACACTATTATATTCCCCCATTTTCCTCTTGAGTATCTTCCTCCCCCATTTTCCTCTTGAGTATCTTCCTAAAGTGGCATACCCTTCATTCAATCATGAATATAGGAGAAATTACTCTTGGTCTTTGCCTATAAATCCATTTTATCCTTTTTAGTCCTCTGTCAGTGAATATCTAAATATCATGGTAGCTTGGCATTGCACTACTAATGGCTCTCCTAAGTATGGACAAGTTCACTTTACCTCCCACATTTATTTTCAACCATCATACCAGGTTGTTTTGATTGGCATAGAGATACATAATCTATCTTAGATTCCCTATCTTATTCATTTTCACATGGGTGAGCTGCTATAATATCCCGCCCGTTAAATTAATTAAATTATATGTGGAAAAAAAATTATAGTGCATTAAAAAGTTATAGTGCATTAAACAAAGTTAATTAAATTGTACATGTAAACGTACAATGGAAAAACACATTTAAGGTCTTTTTAAGGTGTTTAATTAAAGGTCTTTTTATGTAACACAATTTTTATGTAACTCCTTAAATTAATTAAATTATATATATATATATATATATATATATATATATATATATATATATATATATATATATATATATATATATATATCATCTCTATTAAATCCAATCTTTCTTCATTTTTTTCACATATGCCCCAATAGTTTATAACTTATAAGAAAGGCATGTACAAATTTTTTTCCTAATAATACAATATGTAAACGTGATAAAAAGTTATAGTGCATTAAACAAAGGTACTTTATCAATCTCATAAGCCAATACATGTAAATACACAATTTTTATGTAACTAACTACCCAAAAAATGTTTGAATGTTGCTGGTAAGAAGTGTTTGTCTCATATGCAGTTATTTGTAAGATATATCCCATGAAGTAGGTTTTAAAGGCATCTTTGGATATGCTAATTTCAAAGTAATACCTGGCTAACATGCACACACTTTTTAGCCCCCATAGTTAGGCCTTTGTTTATATGTTTGTCATGAACATATTGAATTAATATCTTCCTTATTTCTCTTTGTGGGATTTAAAAGAATAGTTAAATTTCTTATTTTTTTTATTATAATTGATTACTATATATTGTTTGCATTGTTATTAGTATCTAAACAATGAGGTTGCTGACTAATAAGTGTGGGAATCCTTCTCCCCCATTAATGAAAATGCCCCACACCTCGATTAGGATTGAGTTTTGTTTGGGCCATAAGCATTTGCATCCCAACTTTGTTTTTGGTTCATCCCCGTTTCTTTTTCAACTTATGTGTTCAATACACCAGCTGAACTTTATCTCATCTTTATTGCTACCATAATTAGTTTTATTTTCTAAAATTGTTAGTTGTGCACCATGATGGTATAAGGTATGTGTAGAGCATTTACGTGATAAGAACTTTGTAGTTCACTCATCGTTTAAGTTAAAAATAATGTGTAATTGTGTTATTTTATCTTTGTATCATTTATTCATATCTCTATCTTTGTCATTTTAAGCCCCATATTTACCCAATTCAATAAAATTCGTACATGGATGTCTAATTGTCTATATTATTTTGCAGACTTACTTTTAAAATACAATCTCCAAATACAACAGTCGTCAGGAAAACATAAAGAGAAACGGAATATCAAGGGATTTAATTAATGATTTCCTTTTTATGTTCGTCATCTAGAATTATGCTTTTGAAAATGGACAATAGAGGTTAGGATTATGGTTTAGTTGTGAAACCAAACCTAATCGACCAGTGTTCAAGTACATTGCATACCATAAGAATTAAAACACCATTGAAATTACCACCGTGCCATTTTCACTTTGCATACTATTAGTATTCTTGTTACATACTATTAGTATATTATTGTTTAGTTATTTTTTTTATTTCTTAAACAGGATAGATAGCCCTATTAACAAAGGAAACTTTGCCCAAATTTTCTAAATTTCTTACACTTCTGTGTGTTGTAAAATAAATTTTTTGACTTAAATTTTACACAATTCAATACTTTGGAAAAACAAAAACATGCCTTCAGGTACGGGCATTCTGCTAGTGTGTGTGTGTGTGTGTGTGTGTATAAAGGACGCACATGGTAAACCGTTAAAATTATTTAGGAGATGGTTACTTAGAAAACTCCTATTATTACGTGTGAAAAATCAGGTATCTCCTTATAGATAACAAATCCCAGTAGGGGAAAGTTACGAACTTGAAAAGATCTTCGCTTGAACGACCAATATTGTCGCTAGAACGAGGAAAGTATCGCGTTTGAACAACGAGAAGAGTCGCTCAAATGACGTTGAAGAAGTTTGACACCCAGTTCGCTGTCATGATCTCCATCTTTGGATTAAGATTGTTCCAGCTAAACTGTACGTACATATAGATCACACAGATTTGTGGGTCGTGGGTAATATGTATGGCGGAAGAAAGAGAGAGGTTTCTTGGAACAATCAAAACTTCTGTTAAGATGTCCAAACATAATCACTCCAAGACCTGATATAGGAACTGTTGTGAGTATAAGGCTTCTTTATTTGGTGAACATCTATTGAGTTTGACTATAAGATAGGGAGAGGATATTGAGATGTGGAAGAGGAGGAGAAAGAAATACAATATGAATATTTTGGGGTCTCTTAAGAGCTCATAGCTCTTCCTCATTTTCTCTATTGCCATCCATTTCCTTAATATGTCAAGCAGTGCACCAACTACAACCACGCTAATATATATATTCGGTTTCTGCCCATTGTTAAGGTTGAGGTAGAAATATTAGACTGGTTTGTTATGAGTTTAGAGACGAGTGTGAGGGTTTTCTTTGAAGAAGACAAATATATTTGTTAGAGCTTCTTTTGGAAGTTACACGGTAGATCTTTATGTGACTCCCTTTAGGGCCACCTCTGGAGGTGGGGGAGTCACCCATCTTCATCACCACCACCACCATCTTTAAAGCTTCTTTAAGGTGGGACAAACTACACTTTAAACTTAAGACTCCATATTTGCGTATGTTATGGTATTGTTGCAATTGAATGTTAAAGAGTAGGATTAGTATGTAACAATAGTGTGTTTGCTAATAAAACTGAAATTATACATTTTTATGGAATAAAAATGTAGATAATATTATTCTAGTGTGATTGTAAATAAAACTGAAAATATAAATTTGTATGGAATAAAAATGTAAGAAGTATTATTTTGGCACATTTCTAGTAAAAAGAAATAATATACATTTTCAGGGAATAAAAATGTAAGAAGTATTATTTGGGCATATTTCTAGTAAAAGGAAATAGTAGACATTTTTATGTTATAAAGATGTAAGAAGTGTTATTTTGGCATATTTCTAGTAAAAAGAAATAATAAATATTTTTATGGAGTAAAAATGTAAAAAAAATGTCATTTTGGTGTATTTCCAAGTGAAAAAGAAATAATAAATATTTTATGGAATAAAAATGAAAGTAGATATTATTTGTGTGTATTTCTAGTAAAAGGAAATAATGGGCATTTTTATGAAATAAAAATATGCAATAATGTTTATGTTGTCAAAACATTTATGAAATAAATATTTTTTAAAGTTTCTTCTTTATGAACAAATGGACATTTGTTGAGTTTAAAGAAGTTGATACAATGACTTTGTTACTTGAAAAGTATGTTATTATAAACGATATAAATTTCTAGAATGAAATGTATGTTTAATCCACTTGGTAGTATTTTAGTACTTAAAGTTCACCTTTTATGCATATAAACTTGTAGTGTTTGATAATATATATGTGAACAAGTTTAAAGAAAGTCTTGTTAGGTTTAAGCACAAAATAGGATGCATGGAAATTTAGCAGCTTAAAATGTAAAGGGTATTATTTATGTGTTAAAAGGGTTAACGTGACAAGTGTGAAAATTGGACAAAAGTGTGATGTTAAACAAATGGTAAAATGGCTAAGTGTTTTAAATATTAAGTTGGAGACTTACTAACCATTTTGAGAAATTGTTAAAGAACTAAACTGCAAATTTGGAAAATAGAGGGGTAAATTGGTAATTTATTTAAAGTGGAACATTTTTGTGGAATAAAAATGTTAAAGAATGTCTATAGACTAATATGTGTGAAAATGAATTAAGTCCTAAATAGTGAGTGATTTTAGTATAAATCATGTGTGTGTGGATAAGAGACTTAAAGAAGAAAATAAATAATTTTCCAAGTGCTAATGGAAAAACGGACGGTTAAGTCCAGGTTTTGGCTTAGTCCGGCTAAAAGTAACGAAGTGGAATAATTCAGACATGTGTAAAATGTTAAACACGTTAATAAGGACTCGGAGGCAACAGGGAATAAGCGAGAAAGGATCGGAGCCCTTAGATGAAAATCCCAAAATCACTAGCCAGAGCATATGGTGCGCATAGCCATCAGTGTGGAGCCTGTGTAAGTATGCCATTAATGGAATATTCTGATAAAATACAAAAAGAATAAGAAACGTGTCAAGAAATGGGTTGTGTGGTAAAAACGGATTAATATAACCTAACTTGAATGAATGAAAAAAATGTTCCGGTAAAGGTGAATTGGACAAGTAAGCGTGTAAATATATTAATGTCCATAAGTTAAAGTAAAAAGGGTAAAGTAAAGTGGGCAAATAGGTGGTTAAGTAGCCTAATTTGTTAAACCCACAAATTTTATAAGTACGTATTGAACGGGGTTTTCAAATGACAAACAAGTATTTTTCAACACGGTGAAAGCGTGCGTTGAAATGGTATTTCTTAATGAAAATACTAAGGTATAATTTATGAATGTAAGGGGATGATTCTGGTAAAGGAATGTGTTGGAATAAATCAAGTGTGGTGGTGTTAAGTATGGAACCGGGTGCATTAAATCAAGTGGGAATATTAAAGAAAGTCTTTACAAGATTAAGGTAAATTAATCCAGATAAGTAAAGTTTGGAAGTAAAACGGTAAATGCATTTGAATATGTATTTTTCAAAGGTATATCTATATCTATATCTATATATATATATATATATATATATATATATATATATATATATATATATAGAGAGAGAGAGAGAGAGAGAGAGAGAAAATAGATACATATATATATTTTTGCATGCATGTGATTGTAGCGCATGAGTATTATTTTTTGTCGTTCGTTTCTATACTGCTTGTACATTCCCACTACGCATAGGCTCACATCCTCGCTTTATTACGGCAGGTTGGGTGCAGTTTTTTTTTTATTTTGAGGGAGTTTTACAAGTAAGTATACTTTATTTGTTTTACGTTAGTAGCTCTGTTTTCTTGGGTCTGGGGTGCTCCCAGTTCTACACGTAGTTTATCCTGAAATTTGAATCACATGCTAAACAAGAGAAATGTTAATTAAAATAAAACTGGACTAGAAACATTATATAGGTTGTTTCACTGCACTTCACACCTCATGACTCAATTCGAATTGGGTTGACCATGTGTAACCCATAAATCTGGGTCGGGGCTTTATAAATAGTATCAGAGCTCTAGGTTCAAGGTTCTTTCAGGAGTGATGTAGTGAGGTTGGTATTGGATCTTTTGACATCTGTGTTGGTTCGGGCTAGTCATGCTATCTTGATGACAGTTTAGTTCAGGTCCTCAAAGGTAAAGTAAAAGTGGTTAGAATGACAACTAAGTTAGTGCCAAGTGGTATACATTTGAGTTAGTTGTATAAATCTCTTTCGCATTTCTGATTAAGTGTGTAATTAATTTACAGGTGTCCATATAAGTTAGTAGGTGGGGACACTACGGTTTGTAGTGTGAGGTATTTACTCAACCATTGTTGACTTAGAGTCTTTGGATATATTAAGAGAATGAAATATCGCACTTTAGTCAAGTGGCACCAAATTGTGAATAATCAATGGTAAGGATTGATTGTTAGAGTGCCATAATTATGTTAAGTGAGATCATGATTGTTGGTAAGTACAATAAGTATATAAATTAATTTAGGCCAAAGATAAAGGATAAGTCAGGATTAGTTAGCAGAATATTGTCTTTATGCGTGAACACGTAGTGGTCGTTGGTTGATGAATGTATTTACAAGTGTCATCTACGTGGTGAGGAAGTGTAAGGTCCCTTAGTTGCGGGCTTAGGTTTAGTATATCCCTATTCATGTTTCTTGACTATAATGTGAATTTAGATAATTATGATCGTTTGAGGTGACCTAGGAGTGAATCTAGAAAAATGTGGTGACTTGGTGTTAAGTAAATGAGCTGCAGTGTTAGAATAGGACCTCTTGTGGTGGCATTAGTGTGGGCCTCTTCTTGGGCAATACCCTATGTCCTGTATCCTACCAAAACCTCGATAGTATTAATTTAAATTTTGGTGATTGTAGTTTGGCATTGAGAAATAGGATCCTTTATGGCACTCATAGGCATGGGCCTTACTGTTCACAAGCAATGCTCAGCTTCCCGTATCCTAATTGGAAATATAGAGTTAAGTTAAATTAGGAGATTGTCACGTAGTATGAGGACTACATAGTAAGGCAATTCAGTTATAGTGGTTGAACACTCAATGGGAATCAAATGATGTGGCCTAGTGAATTTAACTAAGGGTTGGCATTCTGTGAACGCAATAAGTTGCATTAAATGTCCTTTCGAGATAAGTACTTAGGTGGTTTGATGAAATTGACCTTAGGTTAGTAATTTGGATAGGCGTGTAAAATCAATATTGATAATTCCTTAGAGGTGTATTCCAAGGTTTAATTAGCGAGGTGTTAATACGAGTGATAGTCATTCCCTAGTACTAATGAATCATAGGTTTATATAGTGATGCCATTTCATAGCGATAAACTCAAGGTTGTGTATCATAGGTCATGGTATGACTTGTGGCTTCTTGTAATAGAAGTGTTAGATACTTAGATAAATAATTTAGTTTTATGTCGTCATCCGTAAGACATGGGAAATCACTATAGTATTGCAGTTTACATGAGTGACGGTAGGCCAATGATGATTGTAATAGGGTTAGATCATGTCGATTTGTGGCAGTACCTTGGAGTTAGTGCTACTACTTTTGTCTATAGACATGTATTGTGATATTGCCTTCGAGGATAATTTCAAAAATAGGTTGATCAATGCTAGGTGGTGCACCTAGGAGACTTAGAACACGATGAGTCTCATAATCTCTTTTCGAAATAACACTCGAGATGAAGTGTTAGGCTTGATTATAGCACCTAAGTGTGATACCTGTATGGTTAGCAGTGACTCCGTTGAGGAAAATCATTAGGCATGAGTGATGATTGAAATTTGAGATTCCATTAGAATTATTATGATTTGGTATCATGTAGGCAGTGCTAAGAGTGGTATGAATTGAATACATGAAACTACATGAGCGCTATGTTCACTTGATGAGTGTAATCTCAAAAACCATTGTTAGCTACCGCATTTTGGAGGCCTAGTTATGATAGGTCGATAACTAGTGATATATGTCAAGAAAAGTAACTTCGTTCTGAATTAGCATAATTATACTAACTAGTGACGGATAGGTAGCATTAGTCCTAAGGATGTAAGACTAGCATTCAGCGTCTCTAAGGAAACTTGTTTGTGTTCCATCCGTCCGGCATGAACGGATGATTCTTAAGTAGAACTCGTAAATGTTAAGAGGCCAAGCCTAGGATGCTTAGGATTGGAAATCAGTCATAGGTGATGGGATTCTAAATTATGATAGACTAAGAAGTTTGAGGATGAAATTCCCTAAGGTGAGAAGTTTGTAATATCAAGGCTGTTAAATTAATTAAATTTGTAAGGACATTTTCCGTCACATTTAGTGTGTTGTATACCGCTACAAGTTTGTCGAAGAATTGGGAAGATTACATCTAGAATCGACTATCCGAATGTCAAGGCGACTTCAACAATCTTGCCCAAAAAGGACTAACTTAGTAAATGTGTTTAAGTTCCATTTACAATTTGCATAAAAGTGTTGGGATATTTTTTATAAAAAAAATTAAAATATTTTTTCTTTTATGAAAAATGAGTTTTTTTTAAATGGTTTTTTATCTTTTCAAAGACATTTTTATCATACAATCTTGTTGATAACTATTCTTAGATTTGTAAGAGTGTTGGTTTCTAAGTCTCCAAATATTTTAAAAATCTGTAAAATGAATCTCGAGATTTGTGCCTGGTCGTTCAAATGAGATCCTATCTCGTTCGAACGAGACCAGATGTCATTCGAAGGACATGACAGTTCGTTCGAACGAGAAGGCTTTGTTTCTGACACATCACCGCCTTAAATATTTTACAAATAGAGTGTCATACGTATTGATTTCATTTGGAGAAAACACTGGTTTTAACATAAATACGTTTTGAGTGTTTTTTATTTTATTCTCCATCTTTTTTAGGGTTTAACCGTTTGTTTTACAATTAATAAATCCCAGACTTTTTGTGTGAATTGCTATATGGAACCCAAAGCATAAGTTTTGTTGGGAATTTTACTGTTGAATCTAGGTGCCTTAGAAAGGTACTGGCTGACCATAGGTGCCACTTGCGGGAGGTACTGGGTTGATCGACAAAGTATCATAGGGAGTGCTACGGTATTTTTGAGTTGAAGATAGAACTGCGGTTCTTGTGGTATAGCTACGTGGGATCCACTGTTGATGACTACGACCGACACCTACGGGTTTTCGTAAGTCAAGTGTATTTTTACTGTAATCCGATTGTAAACATTGCTTTTCAAATTATAGTGAAAATAAAAGGTTTTTTCCCTGCGGGGATATTTTCCTGAATATTTCTTTGCACCTTTATTGATGTTTGTTTGACATGCACACACACATGGTTGGTTGTGTTTAAAAGGGTTGATTTAATTGGTATTTGGTTTGAGCTAATTTTGGCATCCAATTAAATAAGTTTAAAATGAAAATTGCGAATCTATTCGAATCAATATCGCACACCGTGCTTACAAATTGGTATCAGAGCGGGTTACGCTAATTTATTGCGTTTGATCCTTATTTTTTGCATATTTGTGTGATATTGATTTTGCTTTCTTTGTCGCAATTTTCAATGGCACTAGATTTTAGACATGCAGATGCCCGTTTGCTTACACATGATTCTTCCATTTTTATATCATATAGATGATTGTGTTCGCATGTTTGTCATACGCTAATTGTATTTCATGATTCATATCTTTACTAGTGTTATGACGTGTGTATTTTTTGTATTATATTTTTTCTGATTTTTTTTTTGAAAAATACAAAAAGATTTTTGTAGTTTGTTTTGCACCATATATGAATGTACACTTAGGATGACCAAGTCACAACTTCATTCCATATCCATGTGACTGTTTGATAGTGTTTTGAGACAACATGTTGTGTCATTCATGTGCTTTACAAAGTTTGGAGTCTTTGAGCTGCTATAGTGTTGCTACCTACATGTTTTACTCACTTTGTCCTTTATTGCACACATTTACGGATTTGTTTGACCTTTGTTCTTGTCAAATCACATATTGGTTACATGTTTCCATCTCAATTATGTCTATGAAAACGAACCAAATGCGATAAAACAAGATAATAAAAGGTGTGCATGTTTTTACACTTTTGCCGTAAGTTTGTGTGAATCTTAAAAATGGTGAGGGCTACGAAAGGTACACATTTATCTTTTGCGATTAATCCTCCGTTTAAATTAGACCTGAAAAATTGAGGAATTTTAATTATCTGGGGTCCAACGAGGTTTAAAAGAGCCTAAAAATATTGAATGACAATAAAAAGAAATATATGCCAATAATGGGCCGTTAGGTTTATTCACCAATTCTCCAATGTTTGAGAATTTAGATCACCTCGAAAAGAATATATATATGTGAGGGAGTTGGGTTGGAGAATTAAAACGTCTTTGCACGTACTTAAAAAGTCTTGAAAAATCATGAAATCATTTTGGACGTTATTGGTGTGAAAATCATGTTGACTTTGATTTGTTGATTTTGATTTAAGACGATGTCATATAAATTCAATAATTTTACACCAAAGGACTATTTTTTATGTTCATTCGTTAGGAGCACATTTATGCATCTTGCACATATGATATGATTGAGTTGATTTTCCTATCGAATTTGTTCACACCCATTCATTCCGTTTCCATGATTTGGTTGTCTGAGTATAAATTCATAGTGTGTGATATTTGTAACGTCATATTTTTGCTTTTTGTATAAAAAATTGAAAAATTGAAAAATAGTTTGTTTGTTTGGTTTCCGTGACAGCCCGATTTTCTTTATATGATTTTTTCTTTTCCTTTTCTATTTCAGACAAATAAAAAGGGGGAGAAAGAATTATGATATTATGGGGGAGTTTTATGTGTGGGGGAGTTTTGATTATTGCTTTAATTTAATATATGTTTCTTAATCATTTCAAACTCGTACATCACATGATTTTTGCTTTGTCTCATGCATGTAGGTACAATTAAAGATTTTTTATACACCCTGATGAGAAAAGCTTGGAGATTTGAAAAGTTGATTGTTGAAGCAATGTTTGAAAAAGTTTGAAGACTTGTTAAGTTTATCTTTCAACATTTGAGTTTTTGGGAGGGTAGATTTGTATAGGTCATATTTTTTTTGATGATTCGGGTATTTTCATTTTGTACCGACATAGACATAGGGGAAGATTTGTAAGGACGTTGTCCGTCACCTTTAGTATGTCGTATACCGCTACAAGTTTGTCGAAGAATTGGGAAGCTTATATTTACAATCGACAATCCGAATGTCAAGGTGACTTCAACAATCATGCCTAATAAGGACTAACTTAGTAAATGTGTTTAAGTTCCATTTACAATTTGCATAAAAGTGTTGGGATATTTTTTCTAAAAACTTAAAATATTTTTTCTTTTATGAAAAATGATTTTTTTTAAATGGATTTTTATCTTTTCAAAAATATTTTTATCATAAAATCTTTTTGATAACTGTTCTCATATTCATAAGAGTGTTGGTTTCTAAGTCTCCAAATGTTTTAAAACTCTGTAAAAAGAATCTCAAGATTTGTTCCTGGTCGTTCAAACAAGATCCTATCTCGTTTGAACGAGACTAGATGTCGTTCGAAGGACTTAACGGTTCGTTCGAATGGGAAGTCTTTATTTTTGATACATCACTGCCTTAAATATTTATAACTAGAGTGTCACACGTATTGATTTCGTGTGGAAAAAATAATTATTTTAACAGAAATACGTTTTGAGTGTTTTTTAGTTTATTCTCCATCATTTTTAGGGTTCAAACATTTGTTTTACAATTCACAAATCCCAGACTTTTTGTGTGAGTTATTACATGGAACCCAAATCATAAGTTTTGCTGGGAATTTTGCTGTTGAATCTAGGTGCCTTAAAAAGGTGCTGGTTGGCCATAGGTGGCACTTGCAGGAGATAATGGGATGATCGACTGCGAGTCATAGGGAGTAATGCGATTTTTCTGATCTAAAGATAAAACTGCGGTTCTTGTGGTATAGCTACGTGTGAACCACTGTTGACGACTACGACCGACACCTGCGGGTTTTCGTAAGTCAAGTGTATTTTTACTGTAATCTTATTGTAACCATTGCTTTATAAATTGTAGTGAAAATAAAAAGTTTTTTCCCTGTGGTGATTTTTTCCTGAATACTGCTTTGCACCTTTATTGATGTTTGTTTGACACGCACTCACACATGGTTGGTTGTGTTTAAAAGGGCTGATTTAATTGGTATTTGGTTTGAGCTAATTTTGACATCCAATTAAATAAGTCTAAATTGAAAATTATGAATCTATTCGAATGAATATCGCACACCGCGCTTTCAAAATTACATACAGATTATATATTAAGAGTAACAAATGATGATTTTTGGAAATTTTGGGTAACAAGTTAGATTAAGTAAAGAGAATTAGTGAAGTATGGATTTTATAAGGATTATAGAATTCTTAGGGAAAAAAATTATATATGCCTTTCTTATAAGTTGGAAACTATGTGAAAAAATGAAGAAAGATTGGATTTTATAGAAATGATCTATATATTTATACACACTAGGGTATGCCCATGCCTAAAGGTACATTGCTAGATTTCAAAAGTGTACGTCGTTGATAGGATCATACGTCGTATTTAGTTTGCAATAGATCAATAATTTTTTTTGAGTAATATGAAGTCGTGTGACGGCGTTTTCATTAATGTTATTTATTATCATTTTACTCATGTTTTCGTGTATCATCATGTTAAATTGTGTCAAAATTTTTAATCGTGATAGTCATATCATGAAAACCATGCCATGTCCTATGTCCCAAAACATAACATTGACACCCAAAAATAAATTTTTAGATCTTTTCATTTAACAATCCTGACAAAGTTGGAATCGAATAGTTGTATCATACAAATTGAGATGGACATAGTATGTAAGATACCTATTATTGAGGGACATTATACAATATGCGTTGAATAGTTGTATCATACAAATTAAAATCATATTTGCGAATAAAGGGAACGCATATATATAGATAGTGAGGCAACCTTTGAGTTGAGTAAGCCTTAATTCAGTGAACATCATTAGGCCTTATTTTTTAAGCCAATTCGATGTAACATAATATAAAGTGGAATATAAAGTGTTATCGATTCTTGCAATCAATTTATGATTTCAGAAATCCATAAGAATTAACGTAAATTTTGTGAAGTTATACTTTCAAACTGATTGAGTAAGGAACAATTTAATGGAAATTTTTTGGGATTTTATCGCCCGTCTTCCCCTACTTTTTTGACTTTCAATCACCTGATTCGTGGATCAAATAGGCTACCTGATTTGCAATTTATGCTTTTAAATATTTCCTTTATTTATAGGACTATTCACATGTTTAAGGTGTAAAAAAACATGTCAACAACAAAATAAATAGTTCGTGCTTAAAGGTATGATGATATTTAGGAAAGCTAACATGACCACAACAAAATAATAATCAGACAGATTTAATTTCAATACAACTTGTTTAGGTTATTTACATGTAAGAAAAATAATAACTTTTCAGCTAATATTGTGGCAATACTATGTCTTAAAGAAAAATATGGAAATTGATTACACTAAGGAGACACTTTTTTTGTTTTTTTCTTTATATGTGCCACACATTTAGCAACTGAGTACTTCTTTGTATTTCCTAGATATAAACCAATCATTAAACCCAATGGGGGACTGCTTGATGACTGGATCAATATGAATTATGCTTATTTTTCCCCGAGCTAAGAAACACTTATCTTCATTTGCAAGGCCCTTGCTACCCGATTATTTGTCACCGTGTAAATGTTTATTGGAGCTGCCAACTTATTTCCCGTGCATCAAATGTGTCTTTACGGCATTGACAACAAATGGGTGGAGTGAACATTGTTGAAAACTTTATAACTGATAGTGTGTTGCTGTAACAACCCGCCTAAAATAATAACGGGTGGCCAGCCCTATACTATATTAAATCAGGAATTCCAGATGGTCCAGTCTCAACATCAACTATCGGTACTATATAATATAGGACTAACTACCCGAAATCATATAAGCGAGATGTTATAATAAATTAAAACTTACAACATACAACAACCCAACACTATAAAACTTCGAATAAAGAAAAGAAAGATGCAGGAAGGAACTATAATAAGTGAAATGCTAGAATTAAAATGAACATATATAAATACAACCGAATGTACTACAAAAAGTAGACCCGAATAAGCTGTCGAGTCACAGCCAATACAATAACTGAAATGGAATAAATATAAACATATATATACATATCCCTTGGGTACAACCCGATATACAACATGAATCCTACCTAGAATTTTAAAGAAGTAGGAAGCGGCCACAAGAAACATCCCATAACAGTCCGCACCTTTCACGGCTCCCAGGACTCTGGATAGAAAGTCATCCGGCATCCATGCGGTAGGATACCTGTGGAAATACATATATATATATATATATATATATATACAAGCAGGAGAGAAAAGAAAACGGGCCAGAGCCCCGAATGTGAAAATATTTAGCAAGTGCGTTAACCGTGCATAATAAATACCGGTGTACTTAATTTCATAAATAAAGTGAGACCGCACTCTCGTGGAACCCCAACTCACCTCTCATCTAAAGGCGCGCACCTATTCGCGTCCTCAAATCTTAGTTAAATTACCCCCATTGATTTTAGGACAACCTAACTTATCATAGGCCTAGCCTATACCCACGAGAGCTACCTTCCCGTCATAATCTAAGGATCCACCCATTTCTAATCCTATTAGATTATGATTACAACAATTATGCCATAAAAGGCTTAATGAATTCCGATTAATAATCTTATGAATTATAATCATCATAATTCCTAAAACATTTCCCCTATACATATATATATATATATATATATATATATATATATACATATATATATATATATATATATATATATATATATATATATATATATATATAGGTTAAAAACGTAAGAATTTATATACTTAATAACATGCACATGGAATATTGGCAAGACTTCTCTCTAATCCCAAAATTGTACTACGTTTCGTGCGTGGGGAGTCTTGCAAAGAAAAATCCAAACAAGGAACCGCCCCGTTACACTACTCCTGACAAGGTCAAGACCAGAGATCCGAGATGCCACCTATGGAATTACTTCTCTCAAATCTCGACATGGCACTGCGTTTCGTGCGTGAGGTGTCTCGCAAAGCGAAATCCAAACAAGGAACCACCTCATTACACTACTCCTGGGCAATGTCGATCCTAGAGATCCATAATCCTCAACATACAAGTTAATACTACCATTACTACTAACTATAACTACCAAAGAAAGAAAGAAGAAAAGAAAAAGAAAACAAATAAAATGAAATAAAAGAACCTCCAATAATATACTTGGGATGGTGTAACCGAATAATACCTTATGTGCGATACATCAACCCCCATCAATCTAGTACACCATAATCATCTAAGATGTACTTCATAAAAGTCCATATCCTTTCATCTATAGGATATATATATAAATATATATATATATGTATATAGGTATTTATTTTTAACCGTATATATATCATCATCAATCCAATAGCCAAGTGTACATACTACATATGATGTACAAGGCCATGCACATAATATACCCGGCTATATATATCGTCGATAAACTGCATCAATGCTATCATCTTCCCAGTGCCCGGCTCACGTAGCAAAACTGGGGCCTCCATGGTGGGACTAAACGACACCCATCTCGTGGTAAACTCACGCACACGACATCCCGGGAAGCGGTCATAGATCCAAACCGGCAATGAGACGAAACATACCCATCACGTCTCATCCCAAAATAAATATATATATATCATATGGTAACACACGGAACGACTATGACCTGGGGAATATCCACACCCTGCTTTTCTAGCCAGGATGCTCACCCTCTACGCGCGCAACTTCCCAATGATAGCATGAGCGGGGTATGCTTAACCAAATAAGTATATATATCATATACATGCATAATATATATAATCCATATGATCCAATCATATGATCAAATAATAAGCCATCATATACGGTTTAAATATCTATACCATGTATGTCCACAACATAAAGATATCCATATATCTATATATATATATCAACACATTTTTTTACATATCCTTATCTATATATATAAAGTAATTCTCGTTCATATGTATAAGATATATATATACCTGGCTATAAGTATACATAGTCCTCAATATACAAGCCGTCACCACCATTTCCATTAAATTTACCTTGATATGTGAATATAATTCCATACTCGAAACATATTCGATCATTTTCCTATGATGAATAGTCTCCCAAAAACCATGTGTGTATATCTATACCTATATATATTCAACATTAGTGCTATCACCCAAGAGTTTGCGTAGGAATCCATCACTATACATTTCATCTATATCTGAGAGTGCAGTAAAGAATCTAGTAATCACTTTGACTATCGGTATACATATAACTAATAGTCTATAGGCCTCAAGTTCATTCTTTCAATCATCAAATAATCTCATTTCCCTCGATTTCGACTATGGTTCAATCACTTTTGTGAATACCCTAGTCTGAGATCTCTCTAAGAGTTCTTAGCCTCACATCACATCTACACCTACTTTTAATCTACAATTAGGATTCTCAATCCCAAAGGGTTTCCCCAAAATCTCTATACATAACTCCAAATACATACACGGATACATTTCTCCCAAATTACCCTAAGGAGTCCCCAAAATTCTAATGTGTGAGAAACTCCTTATGTGTCTCCAAGAACATATCTCTTTCATCATAAGATAAGGCCCCAAATATATAAACCCAACCAAAAAGGGTTTGAAATCACTATGGAGAAAATACCTCAAAATGCCCTATTTCCGAATCGATTCGGCCCTATTCCGAATCGATTCGACCCAGCGAATTGATTCGACCCTCAAGGCAAATCGATTCGGGTCCAAAGACCTGGGCTTCTGCAATAGGCCGAATCGATTCGGCTTGGATCTGAATTGATTCGGTCAATGCAGACCTGCCAATTTCACTAAACCGAATCGATTCGCTTAAGGGGCGAATCGATTCGGACCCGCAAATTTTTGAAGGGTTCTTCTTCTTCATCAAAACCCACGAATTCTAAACCCTAAATTTTCATTTCTAACAATTAAACCTTCATCAATTTATGATTTTAAGCCCATAAGTCAACCCAAAGTTGATCCCAAACATTTCTATTCCATTAAATCCATATTTAAACATTGATTTCAAGATTAAACCTAAAAATCTAGGTTTTGGTATTTATACCCAAAAATCCATCTCTTTACCCCACAAATTTATGAAATGAAATACACAAATAGCTATTTAGCAAGATTAAACACTTGCCTCATATTTGTAGAGGTTGGATCGTCCTTGTTGTCGCGGTTGGGCCGGAAATCCCCAACCTTTTCTTCCTCTCTCTCTCTTCCTTTCTTCTTCTTTCTCTTCTTCTTCTCTATCTAGGGCTTTTCTCTCTTTCTCTCAAATGAGAAATGGCTTAATCCGTAAGCCTCATAACCTTTAAAACAAAATTCCAAGTTTAAATGTTAATACACACTTTAAATGGCTCGTTTACTCCAATTCAAGTCAAAATAACTTAAAATCATTTCGGAGCCGAAATAAGACCCAATGACAGTCATTTTGACTATCTCGACCCTTCCGGGATCGATGGTACCCTCAAAAATATCATCCGAAATACTTTGAAATATTCTCTATTTTAGGGCCTCAATTCCCAAATATTAAAATTCTCTAGTTTAATTAAATTTTATTTTCCCAAAATTTAAATTTCTCAGTCTCAAAAGTCTTGGAGTGTTACATTCTTCCCACCTTACAAAAATTTCTTCCGCGAAATTTAAGATAAGCCTAGGACCTCAATATCATCTAGTCCTTACATCAATCCTCAAGATCACTATGCCGATCCTTTCTAGTTCTCACGTCGAACCATATAGTTTTAAAGCAACTACTACCCAGGGCGCCCATACACCCCGTATCCGAGTTTCCACTCGTAGAATTTTAATCAGGCTCCATTAGCATCAAAATTTGTAAGATAACCCTCGGTAACATAATCTATAACAATATACTAAATATATAAAAGTTTGAAAATTTCCACTGGTTGAACTCTCCTCAATTTCTGACGCTAGCCACCTTCGTGCGGGGGAGGTCTCGCAAGCGAAATCCAAACAAGGAACCCTCCCAATACACTACTGTGTAGCTAGGTCGGGGATTGAGATTAGTTGAACCAGGGTTAAGGTTTTATAAAAAAAAGATTTTCATATTTTAGATGTTGCCCGAGGGCCTATACAACAACACAATATAAATCAATCCCGCGTCTTTCGACACGCCAAACAAACACCTTATGTTTAGGACACAAGGCCTCAACAAAATACCATACTGCTAACCAATATCTAGTTCTTAATACTAGCACAACTATGAGCTAAACTATCCGCTCCTCACAAATCTACCAAACTCTGAACCTCTCAGTTATGAAAAGGTGTATCATCTCCAAAGATGCCATATAAAGGCCACACTTGCTCACGTCCTCCTCTAGGAAAGTTCCATACACCCTAGCGGTATAGCGGCTAGCTACTTATCACACCTCACACGCGACGTTCCTAATATCACGCAGAGCATAACTTAAACCCAAAGAAAGGTATTCTACCTTATATTTCCAAAACCCAATGGTTCCCCTCGTCCTAAAATCTCAACTCAGGGTCCCCAACTTCTTCCGGGACAATCATTATCCCTAAGCCTATTACTTCACGAGAGCAACATCTTCCTCAAAGCCCTTCCTAACCATATTGAAGGGCAAGGCGCAATTGTAACTGCCGAAAACTCCATCCGTTCTACACAACGAAACTGAGTCTCCAAAGGCATTCCCCCTTACCCTAGAAGGCGATACTCCTAATATTGGGACAACTACACCAACCTCACCTCGGCAAGAGTCACCAACATTAGGTTTCCTAACTAAGGTTAACAGATTCTCAATCTAGACCTCCCAAGGACTACACTACATGTCTCTCCTCGGGTTTACCTTACTAGGACCAAGATTTGCAATTCGAGTAAATTTCCTTCCTTACTCAACTGCCGATAATTCACCTCGAACCACTGCTAGAAATCTCCTCAATAACTCCTCTGAAATCGGGGAAAACAAATACCCCCGATTACAGCGTACCCAAAATATACTATGGGTATTGTACTTCTAATCCTATCCTTTCCTAGACAACAAAAATCTAGGCAACGTCTGAAACGAAACAAGAGCAACTGTTACCAGAACGCCAATCAAGTGAATACACTTCACAGAAGAAACAACGCAGAGACCACAACAGTCCTATTTATAGGGCTTTATGTCAAGAACGTTAACGGAAGAATGCCGAAACTCGCACAGATCCTAAGGACTCTAGAACCTGATGCTCTGATACCATATGAAACAACCCGCCTAAAATAATAACGGGTGGCCATCCCTATACTATATTAAATCAGGAATTCCAGATGGTCCAGTCTCAACATCAACTATCGGTACTATATAATATTGGACTAACTACCCGAAATCATATAAGCGAGATGTTATAATAAATTAAAACTTACAACATACAACAACCCAACACTATAAAACTTCGAATAAAGAAAAGAAAGATGCATGAAGGAACTATATTAAGTGAAATGCTAGAATTAAAATGAACCATATAAATACAACCGAATGTACTACAAAAAGTAGACCCGAATAAGCTGTCGGGTCACAGCCAATACAATAACTGAAATGGAATAAATATAAACATATATATAAATATCCCTTGGGTACAACCCGATATACAACATGAATCCTACCTAGAATTTTAAAGAAGTAGGAAGTGGCTACAAGAAACATCCCGTAACAGTCCGCACCTGTCACGGCTCCCAGGACTCTGGATAGAAAGTCATCTGGCATCCATGCGGTAGGATACCTGTGGAAATACATATATAAATATACAAGCAGGAGAGAAAAGAAAACGGGTCAGAGCCCCGAATGTGAAAATATTTAGCAAGTGCGTTAACCGTGCATAATAAATATCGGTGTACTTAATTTCATAAATAAAGTGAGACCGCACTCTCGTGGAACCCCAACTCACCTCTCATCTAAAGGCGCGCACCTATTCGCGTCCTCAAATCTTAGTTAAATAACCCCCATTGATTTTAGGACAACCTAACTTATCATAGGCCTATCCTATACCCACGAGAGCTACCTTCCCGTCATAATCTAAGGATCCACCCATTTATAATCCTATTAGATTATGATTACAACAATTATGCCATAAAAGGCTTAATGAATTCCGATTAATAATCTTATGAATTATAATCATCATAATTCCTAAAACATTTCCCCTATATATATATATACCTATATAGGTTAAAAACGTAAGAATTTATATACTTAATAACATGCACATGGAATATTGGCAAGACTTCTCTCTAATCCCAAAATTGTACTACGTTTCGTGCGTGGGGAGTCTTGCAAAGAAAAATCCAAACAAGGAACCGCCCCGTTACACTACTCCTGACAAGGTCAAGACCAGAGATCCGAGATGCCACCTATGGAATTACTTCTCTCAAATCTCGACATGGCACTGCGTTTCGTGCGTGAGGTGTCTCGCAAAGCGAAATCCAAACAAAGAACCACCTCGTTACACTACTCCTGGGCAATGTCGATCCTAGAGATCCATAATCCTCAACATACAAGTTAATACTACCATTACTACTAACTATAACTACCAAAGAAAGAAAGAAGAAAAGAAAAAGAAAACAAATAAAATGAAATAAAATAACCTCCAATAATATCCTTGGGATGATGTAACCGAATAATACCTTATGTGCGATACATCAACCCCCATCAATCTAGTACACCATAATCATCTAAGATGTACTTCATAAAAGTCCATATCCTTTCATCTATAGGATATATATATAAATATATATATGTATATAGGTATTTATTTCTAACCGTATATATATCATCATCAATCCGATAGCCAAGTGTACATACTACATATGATGTACAAGGCCATGCACATAATATACCCGGTTATATATATCGCCGATAAACTGCATCAATGCTATCATCTTCCCAGTGCCCGGCTCACGTAGCAAAACTGGGGCCACCATGGTGGGACTAAACGACACCCATCTCTTGGTAAACTCACGCACACGACGTCCCGGGAAGCGGTCATAGATCCAAACTGGCAATGAGACGAAACATACCCATCACGTCTCATCCCAAAATAAATATATATATCATATGGTAACACACGGGACGACTATGACCTGGGGAATATCCACACCCTGCTTTTCTAGCCAGGATGCTCACCCTCTACGCGCGCAACTTCCCAATGATAGCATGAGCGGGGTATGCTTAACCAAATAAGTATATATATCATATACATGCATAATATATATAATCCATATGATCCAATCATATGATCAAATAATAAGCCATCATATACGGTTTAAATATCTATACCATGTATGTCCACAACATAAAGATATCCATATATCTATATCTATCTATCTATCTATATATATATATATATATATATATATATATATATATATATATATATATATATATATATATATCAACACATTTTTTTACATATCCTTATCTATATATATAAACTAATTCTCGTTCATATGTATAAGATATATATATACCTGGCTATAAGTATACATAGTCCTCAATATACAAGCCGTCACCACCATTTCCATTAAATTTACCTTGATATGTGAATATAATTCCATACTCGAAACATATTCGATCATTTTCCTATGATGAATAGTCTCCCAAAAACCATGTGTGTATATCTATACCTATATATATTCAACATTAGTGCTATCACCCAAGAGTTTGCGTAGGAATCCATCACTATACATTTCATCTATATCTGAGAGTGCAGTAAAGAATCTAGTAATCACTTTGACTATCGGTATACATATAACTAATAGTCTATAAGCCTCAAGCTCATTCTTTCAATCATCAAATAATCTCATTTCCCTCGATTTCGACTATGGTTCAATCACTTTTGTGAATACCCTAGTCTGAGATCTCTCTAAGAGTTCTTAGCCTCACATCACATCTACACCTACTTTTAATCTACAATTAGGATTCTCAATCCCAAAGGGTTTCCCCAAAATCTCTATACATAACTCCAAATACATACACGGATACATTTCTCCCAAATTACCCTAAGGAGTCCCCAAAATTCTAATGTGTGAGAAACTCCTTATGTGTCTCCAAGAACATATCTTTTTCATCATAAGATAAGGCCCCAAATCAATAAACCCAACCAAAAAGGGTTTGAAATCACTATGGAGAAAATACCTCAAAATGCCCTGTTTCCGAATCGATTCGGCCCTATTCCGAATCGATTCGGCCCAGCGAATCGATTCGGCCCCCAAGGCGAATTGATTCGGGTCCAAAGACCTGGGCTTCTGCAATAGGCCGAATCGATTTGGCTTGGGTCCGAATTGATTCGGTCAATGCAGACCTGCCAATTTCACTAAACCGAATCGATTCGCTTAAGGGGCGAATCGATTCGGACCTGCAAATTTTTGAAGGGTTCTTCTTCTTCATCAAAACCCACGAATTCTAAACCCTAAATTTTCATTTCTAACAATTAAACCTTCATCAATTTATGATTTTAAGCCCATAAGTCAACCCAAAGTTGATCCCAAACATTTCTATTCCATTAAATCCATATTTAAACATTGATTTCAAGATTAAACCTAAAAATCTAGGTTTTGGTATTTATACCCAAAAATCCATTTCTTTACCCCACAATTTATGAAATGAAATAAACAAATAGATATTTAGCAAGATTAAACACTTGCCTCAGATTTGTAGAGGTTGGATCGTCCTTGTTGTCGCGGTTGGGCCGGAAATCCCCAAGCTTTTCTTCCTCTCTCTCTCTTCCTTTCTTCTTCTTTCTCTTCTTCTTCTCTCTCTAGGGCTTTTCTCTCTTTCTCTCAAATGAGAAATGGCTTAATCCGTAAGCCTCACAACCTTTAAAACAAAATTCCAAGTTTAAATGTTAATACACACTTTAAATGACTCGTTTACTCCAATTCAAGTCAAAATAACTTAAAATCATTTCGGAGACGAAATAAGACCCAATGACAGTCATTTTGACTATCTCGACCCTTCCGGGATCGATGGTACCCTCAAAAATATCATCCGGAATACTTTGAAATATTCTCTATTTTAGGGCCTCAATTCCCAAATATTAAAATTCTCCAATTTAATTAAATTTTATTTTCCCAAAACTTAAATTTCTCAGTCTCAAAAGTCTTGGGGTGTTACAGTTGCCTCCAAATCTCCCTAGGATATAACTCGTGATTCTTAAAGCCACAACTACACCAAAAACATCAAAAATCACAAACCATTTGAAAAAGAAATGGAAGATGACGAGCATGACACATGAGAAAATCAATATAATATGTAAAAATTAGAAAGTAAAAAGAAGAAATAAAGTCACTAACCTTAACTTCCTTCGAACACCATTATCTCACTCCATCTAATGAAATCAATCCACCATCCACCTATACCAACAAATTAGAATAATAAAGGGAAAAATAAGAATATAATCATGATTAGAGAGCTAGCCTTTTCACAGTAATAGCATATCGATACATAAGAATACACCTAAACATATGTTAATAATATAATAATATTTAAGATTACCAATAAGCCAAAACCATAAGAATATACATCAACCATAAGAATACAAAATCAATATAAAAGAGAACAATATAAAGGATTTTCATCCCCAAAATATCATAGTGCCACAAAAGTTGTCCTAATCGATTGAAATGAACTTGAACATACCTAATTGTATTGTTAAAATACATTTTATTTGTTTGATCATAACCGAGGTGAAATGACAGTTTAAAAAAATCTATTTATCATGAGTAAGTACGCAATTCCCAAACCAGCACTCAAACGATTATACAAAGGTATCTGTAAAATAAAAACACAATTAAATGCTTAAAAGAATATTCAGCATGTGATAGAAAACATTCTGAATATATGGCAAAATGACAGTACTTATTTATAGAAACACAAATGCTATAAGACAAAACATTACATAATCATCAAACCTAAGTGGTAATCACCAAGCCACAAAACAAATAATACCACAAAATTATCTCAACGTAATATAAATTGTTTAAACAAAAAACCTAACCAATAGAAGTTACCAAGTCCTTAATGAACTGGATAAATAATGAAAATCGGTGCAAGCTATAGGACATAGTTTATATAATTTTACTTTTTTTTTTTCAAATTCAAAACTTACGCCATCCATTACAATCTAGATTTTATTTTCTGTAAACTATCAGGTGTCTAATGGATCCAACCAAGGGTAATGCTTCATTTACGTGGAAAGCTCTCCAAAGATAAATTGTGCAATTGAGAACGGAAGCATTCAAGTACAATTTCACCTACCGAAGCATTCAAGTACAGAAGATAACATAGGGTATGAAATAAATTTCAGCCCAATATATCCACCGAGAAATTAAGAAATAGCATAATATGCTAGTGCGAGAACCTATATGATAGAAGAACACAAAGAGGATTAAATCAAACAAATCGACTACGTCTGTAACTAAAAAGCAAACTGGCCAAAAACTAATATAAATTCAATATACACTAAAAACTAAAAAAATACTATTAAAACTGTTTTTCAAATTCTCTTATCAAAAGTACAGTCCATTAATGAATTAAAAATTTGTTAATTGCACTTTATACTCTTTTTTCTGATTCGACTTTCTTTCTATCTCATAAAATTACATAACTAACGCTTGTATTTATGAAAGTTTCCATAAAAAATTCAAGCTTTTCTACTACACTTGACCAAAAGTAGAAATCCCAAGAGGTTTCCACTCACAGCTTCTTACTACCCCTTTGACTTGTCCTCCCATGAAATTGGATGCCGACTCTTTTGTATTGCCTTTTGTTTTACCTCAAGATATTGTCCTCAATCATTTCCTTAGAAACATTAATAGGAAATCCAAACTTGTATGAAGCCCGTCCAAAGGAATAAAACCCACTTTTACATCTGTTTCCAAATCCATTATATCACACACACTGAAGGAACTACGAACGGTTAATATCTATAACAATAAACATTTACCTCCTTTGCAAAGATAATATAGTTCACATCTATATTTTGCTTTGGGTTAAATATCATATCCTTTTTGATAAGTGAAAGTTGGAGATATTTCCTATTGGGTTGGGGTTCCAAAACCTCCATATGAATACTTACTACATGAAGAACACCATAAGAAAGGCTACCGCCAAAAGAGTATCAAAATGAATAACTTTTACACTTCAGTAAATTTTTAAGAACATTTTTTTAGTATAAAAGTTTAGAGTTCTTCTTATAAACAAATTAAGTCTTTTTTAATCATTTGAATCTAACGTACGAAAAATAAATCAAGTTAACTAAAAAATCAATGACATACCTATCATCCATCGTTGTAGTCGAATTGGTTTCCGGTCACAATTGTAGTTATGCCCCAAACTTGTGCTGCAGCGAGTTTGGTTTTTGTGGGGACCATGATCCATACTGTGTCGAGAGTGTCAAAGTGGTCCTTTTACCGGGACAACGAGACAAAAACGAACTTTAGAATTTATATGTTAGTTGGCACTATTGAATAATACAATGAGACAAAAACTAACATTAGAATTTTTATGTTAACTTTCGTTTCTGATTTTACCGGGACAATGGATAGCTTTCGTTTCTGATTTTACCTTTCGTTAACAAACATATACCTGTAGTCAATATGCCCGTTAACATAAACGAAGTTATTTTTCTTTATATAAACGTATACCAGTAACAAACATATACCTATAGATCAATTAATCCAACAACAATGTATGTGGATATAAACGTATCCATATTCAATGTTTATGTTAACCGTATACATTCAGGTATACATTTATATCCATAATATAAATGAAACATAAACAGATACAGGTATATATAACATACATTCAGTGTTTATGTTACAAGTATAAGTTTATTTATTTTTTTATGATAAAACCCAAAATAATACAGCATAAGCAGACACGAAACAAGCATCTAACAACTCACAGACGCCCCTAAGTATTTCACCCCATTCTCCCGAACCCAAAAAATAAAAATAAAATAATGAGAGAAATGGAGGAAGAAATAATTCTAAAACTTTAATTCTGAATATATAATGATCCCAACAAAGCACCCACAAGGGTTAAAATTGATATTCTCACCCATCCCCTTCACCATCATGGTGAACTCATAAACTTCACTTTAACAAACCAATCCACATTCTATTACTATTACTTTCATTCTGGAGGCTGCTCATTGTGACACCCCGCCTAATTAAACCTTGGGTGATCAAGCCTTATTTTAATATAAACAGGTTTCTTAAATGGTTCATTCTTAGCATCACTGTCGAAAGCCTTTTAAAATTACTAACCACCTAAATGAAATTAAAACGGGTGCCAAATTTTATCTTTCTTAAACAACAAACAATCCAAACCACACATTACCAACTAGATATGAATACTCAGTATAAAATAATCTGAAAGCATTTAAAGTCTTGCCGTAAACCACGGCCCAAAAAGACAACTACAAATCCATAACTAGAATAAACTGTAATAGAAACAGTGGAACGACATGTTCCAACAAGGAATAATAAAACTGAGATCCTGCACTAGAACTGAAAAAGAGGAAGCGTCTAAACAATCCCTGCAACCTCCACACTGGCTGCAGCTCCCAAATCTCTGACATGAATCAAGCTGGGTGTCCTTGTGGCTGGGCACCTAAAAGGTTTTTAAAATTTTACATAGCAAGAGTTAGTACTCAAAACATTTGAAAATATTTTGCAAGCGGTTATCACAATTAAGTTATTGATTACACATATTAAGGTTTCGCACACTCCCTTGAACTTCCTCAACTCTCATACGTGATACGTAACTATCAAGGGTACTTAGCCTACCTAGTTATACTTCCCATAACCGTAGTTAACTCATTTACCGTTCGTTTTCCTTATTCTTGTAATAATTTCATTATGCTCAAAATTATTACTAAGACATTCACATATCATTTCATTGTCTACTATTCTCAATTTGTAGATTATGCACATAGAAACATTTTGTCCCACAACAATGTATTTAATATTAGTTACCTCTAATATATCCTTTTATTACACACAAAGGACCCTTGGCTCGGAATAATTCATCGACTCCAAGTGAAAGTTGGTTCGGAATGATCCATCGACCCCAACTATCTACGAATATAAATATATACACATATTCTGGTTCGGCACTCTTTCATCGCAACACCAGTTCAAAGTTTGGTTCGGCATTAACATCGACCCCAAATATATAATAACTTTATGTTAGTTCGGAATGTCACATCGACCCTAACATAATTAGTTTAGGTAATATTCTCTTAACCCAAACCTATTTATATAGATATAGTAGGTACACACTCGACCTAATAATTCATACCCGTACATAATATATTTTACTTATATTCTCCGTACTTATTAATTACAATTTCTCTCACTATTGTATCTATTCGAGTATTCGCGTAACTCTAAGGGTCCTAGTTACCCTTCCCTTAATTCAGTAGTTAAGTTAATTTTAACCTACTGGTATTTTCTTTCCGGAATTAAGTCTCACTCTTTCCGTAATTAAATTAACCATTTCAACTCACGACTAAGTCAATCGTTCTATCGTCATTCCATTTCTCCAACATTCCTACTCAATCATTAGTGGAGGAACCTAATGGTACACCTACTGGTAATTTCCAAGTCCCCTCATAGGAAAAATATCAATTCTAAGGTTCCCATTAAGTAACGGCATTTAAAGAAATTTCTACACAAATTTTCTATAGTTCAGACAGGGTCGATCGATCGAAGGAAGATGGTCGATTGATCGACTGCTTCGATCGATCGACATTCAAGGGTCGATCGATCGATCGAGTAGTGACAGACCCAGTTCATCTTCTTCCTACGGGTGTCACCATTTTTACATCTCTAACTTTCATGATAAGTCATCTTATTCACAACCAACAATTTCTAATCATTCCTACATGTTCTGGGATGATTACTAACGATTTAAAACAACAAAATCATTATAAATCTTGGCCAAATTCACTGAAAATCTCTCTAATATTTAAGAACCCTAAAACTGCATTCTTTATATTTTTCATCAAAATTCCAGATTTTCATACGAATTTCTCATCAAGTTTTCTATGATATAAACATGCTTGGTAATTCAAAAACGTCCTACATGCAAATCCTAATCAATCATGGATTATTATCAATTGTTTGTTCCCAAGAATATCATAAAAATCATGTTCTTCCTCAAGCTTAAACATGGGTATTATAACTCAATTATTTTGCAATTAACCACTTGCCTTAAGATTTGTAGGGTATGATTTCGTGGTTGTTGATTATGATTCATGATATTGGTGCCTCAATCCTTCTTCCCAACAATCTTTGTGGTGAAATCTTCCTAGGATGATCCCTCATTCCTTCTTGCCTAAGGAATTTGCCTCTCTCTCTCTCTCTCTCTCTCTCTCTCTCTAATGGCTATGGTGTAACTCTAATTGTCTAACCCTAGCCACCACTCTTATAATCAGATTTAGGGTTACAAAAATTCGTAGGTCTTCTTTCCCATAATTGTAAAGAGACCAAAATGCCCCCGAATGGTCCCGATTTAGCCCGAAAATGACCCGGCACTCAACTAGTACCCCCGGGTACACTATTTTGACTAATTCGACCCTTTCGGAATCAACCGTGGACTCTAAATTATCATTTGAGTCTCGTAAATATTTTTCTACTCTCATCCTTAATTTTGCCGAGCTACATCCGGTACGTCCATATAGTCACTAGACCGTACATATTAACATTGAAAATTTATATTCACCTTAGTAAATTTTCTATAACACATTTTCATCTTTATTAACATAATATCTATTTAAATTACTCTACTCACATAATTTAAATCAAACATATATAATCACATTAAATTACTCTACTCACGTAATTTATTTAAAGCGTATTTAATCCCATTAAATTACTCTACTTACGTAATTTAAAATTAAGCAGAATTACGGGGTGTTACATACTTCCCCCCTTACAAAAGGAATTTCGTCCTCAAAATTAGGAAAAATACCTGCTATGAATATTTCTGGATATTGTTCTCGCATATCCTCTTCCCGTTCCCAAGTGGACTCATCCATATTGTGGTGTCCCCACTGTACTCGTACTAAGGGTACCACCTTGGATCTTAGTTTGCTCTCACTATAATCCAGGATAGCCACGGGTCTTTCTTCATACGAGATATCTGGCTGCAAATCGATCTCCTCCAGTGGAATGTGCCAGAAGGCTCTCTCGCTCCTCTTGTATTTCTTCAGCGATGCTACATGGAACACATCGTGTATTCGCTGAAGATGCTCAAGGAGTCCCAATCTGTAAGCTACCGGTCCCACTCTCTCAATGATAGGAAACGGCCCCACATATCTTGGTGCTAACTTCCCCTTTTTGCTAAACCTCGTAACCCCTTTCATAGGAGATACTCGAATTAACACCTGGTCTCCCACATCTAATTCCACATGCCTTCTGCCGGCGTTAGCATAACTCTTCTGCCTATCCTGGGCTATTCGAATACGTCCTCGAATCAACTCTATTTTGGAGGAAGTCTCCTGTATCATCTCTGGCCCTAAAAGTCTGTTATCCCCCACCTCTAACCAACAAGCGGGTGAACGACAAGGCCTCCCGTAAAGCGCCTCGAATGGAGCCATGCCAATAGTGAATTGGTAAGAGTTATTATACGCAAACTCCACCAAAGGAAGATATGGCTCCCAATTTCCCCAAAAATCTAGAATACACATTCTCAGCATGTCCTCTAGCATCTGGTTTACTCTTTCCGTCTGGCCGTCCGTCTGTGGGTGATATGTCGTACTCAACCGTAAGTCGGTGCCCATGGCCTCCTGAAAACTCTGCCAAAAGTGCGACACAAATATCTTATCTCAGTCAGACACGATATTAATAGGAACTCCGTGCAGCTTAACAATCTCTGAAATAAAAAGCTGCGCGTATAGCATCGTATCGTAATCCGTACGAACCGGTAAGAAATGTGCGACCCTAGTCAAACGATCCACTATCACCCATATGGAATCATGGCCCTTCTGCGAGGTTGGTGACCCGGTAATAAAATCCATTGAGATACTCTCCCACTTCCACACGGGAATCTCTAGTGGTTGTAGCATTCCTGAAGGCCTCTGATGGTCAACTTTTATGAGTTGGCATGTAACACACTTTGAGACAAATTCTACAATATCTCGTTTCATACCTGACCACCAATATACTCGTCGCATATCCTGGTACATTTTGTCCCCACCTGGATGTACCGAGAATTTTGACCCGTGCGACTCTGTCATAACGGCATGCCTCAAATCATCATCTTCGGGTACTATCAGTCTACCGTTGAAACGTAGTCCACCCTCTGAACTGATGGAGTAGAACTCTGCCCCCTTGGTCATTAACTGCCGTACTTTATCCTGACAAAATGGGTCTTCTGCTTGTGCCCTCACTATCCGCATAACGTTCTCGGAAGTGATAGCTAGAACTGCCATACATGCTCTTGCCATATCATCCTCGTGTCGGAGCTCACTCCACTTTGCCTTCCAAACTTCTGCTAACTCTCCGATAGGTCTTCTGCTTAACGCGTCTGCCACCACGTTAGCCTTACCAGGATGATACTGTATATCAAATTGGTAGTCCTTCATGAATTCAAGCCACCTTCTCTGCCTCATGTTCAGGTCCTTCTGAGTGAACATATATTGCAATGACTTATGATCCGTGAACAGTGTAAACTGCTCGCCCAGAAGATAGTGTCTCCAAATCCTCAAAGCAAAAACAACCGCTGCCAACTCGAGGTCATGGGTGGGGTAGTTCTTCTCATGTGGCTTAAGCTTTTGTGACGCATAAGCTATAGCCTTCTCCTCCTGTTGTAACATACCCCCAAGTCCTTGTAAGGATGCATCAGTATAGACTCGGTATTCCACTACGTTCTTAGGCAAGGTAAGAACGGGGGCTGATGTCAACTTGTCTTTCAATTCATCAAATGCTAACTGGCAACTATCATTCCATACAAAGGGAATTCCCTTTCGAGTCAGATTCGTCAACGGTCCGTCAATTTTTGAGAATCCCTTGATGAAGCGACGTTAATAACCAGCCAAACCTAAGAAACTGCGGATTTCTATCGGTGTCGTGGGCTGTCCCCACTCCCTCACCGCCGATACCTTACTCGGGTCAACAACAATGTCCCTGCTAGATACGACGTGGCCTAGGAACTGCACCTCCCGAAGCCAAAAGCCACACTTCTCAAATTTGGCCTATAACTGATGGTTCCGCAATGTCTGTAGGACCAATCGTAAGTGTTCTGCGTGCTCCTCCTCCGTACGGGAGTAAATCAGAATGTCGTCTATGAATACAATCACAAACTGATTCAAAAACTCCCTGAATACCCTGTTCATGAGATCCATGAATACTGCCGGTGCATTAGTTAGTCCAAAAGGCATCACTCTGAACTCATATGACCCGTACCGCGACAGGAAAGCGGTCTTAGGTACATCTTCTTCACGAATGCACAATTGGTGGTAACCCGATCTCAAATCGATCTTTGAGAAGTATGCAGCCCCTCTCAATTGATCAAACAAGTCGTCAATCCTCGGTAATGGATACTTATTACATATCGTTACTTTGTTCAGCTCCCTGTAATCTACGCACAGACGAAGTGAACCATCCTTTTTCTTCACAAACAGTACTGGCGCACCCCATGGCGATGTACTCCGTCGAATAAAAACCTGTCCTAACAGTTGCTGGATTTGCTCCCTCAGTTCCCGCATCTCTGAAGGAGCCATGCGATATGGTGCTCTGGCAATCGGTCTCGTCCCCGGTGTTAGATCAATTACGAACTCTATCTCTATGCTAGGTGGTAACCCTGGTATCTCCTGAAAGACATCCTCAAAGTCCCTCACAACTGGGATTGAGTCCAGAGAAACGACCACCCCATGTGAGGTCTCCTCCTCAATATAATATAAGTGAGTTCGGGATCCTCCCTCGGGAAGTGGCATAGCCACAAGGAACATCTCCTGCCCCGGGATAGAGAACACGATGGTCCTCTCATAACAATCTACCATTGCCCTATTATGTGCCAATCAATCCATGCCTAAGATGACGTCATATCCCTCCATATCCAGCACTAGCAGGTCCACCGCTAGACTCAATATCCCGACCATAATGTCCACACCCTTACAAATCGAGTGTATGAGGGACCCACTACCCATCGGTGACTCCACACACATAAGATGAGTGTCTGCTGTCGCTAATAGGCCGGCTGCCCGTGCAAATCTAGTGGAAATAAATGAATGTGTTGCCCCTGTGTCAAACAAAATATTCCCCTCAAGCCCATAAATAGGAAACATACCCGCAACTGCCGGCAGGGCTGGCGGTGCTGGCTGAAATGGAATGTCACGGATGTTGAACACACGTCCGTACTGCATCTACCCTTGCTGTGGGGCTTGTACTGCTGCTGGAGCTAATGGTGCCTGCTGCCCCTGTTGGGCACCTTGTTGTTGTGCTCGGTCTTGCTGTGGACAATTTCTGCTCTTGTGACCCTGCTGACCACAAGTGAAGCACTGCCCCTGAAACTGTATTTGTCCTTGGCCATGACGTTGGCCCTGTTATCCTTGGCCTTGTTGTCCCCCATTTTGATTACCCTGGCCCTGTCGACCCTGAGGGACTGGTTGCTGAGGACCCTGCTGGCCCTGTTGGTCGAAGCGATACTTCCTGTGCTTAAACTTCTTGGCAGGGTTCCCCTGTCTGGAATCCTGTCCCAACTGACCCGCTGCCTGCTGCTGTGTTACGCTGCTGCCACTACCTCCATCCACCTTGCCCGGTTGGCTAGGCTCACCCCTCTTACTTCCCTTAGTATGAAAACGGTGATCCTGACAGTGTAGTAGAGCGGCATTGACGACATCTGTATAGGTTACCAATGCCGGATTACCAATTAAGTGTTGTCTGATTCTCCAGGTTAGGCCCTCCATAAATTTGGACTTCTTCCTCTCCTCATTGCTCACCTCGTTTGGCACAAAATTGGCCAAGCGGGTAAACTCCTCCTCATAGTCAGCAACTGAGCGATCACCCTGAACCACTTCGCTAAACTTTATTTCTCATCTCCGACTCTACTGCTGGAGGGAAATACTTGCGGTCAAACCGCACCCAAAACTCTGAAATAGTCAAGGTATCTCTCTCCTCGGTGGTGGTAACTGACTCCCACCACTGTAGGGCCACTCCTGACAGACGGAAAGTGGCTAGCATTTGTTCCTGCACTCCGGTGCACTCTAGCATGCGCAAGTGGCGCTGGATATTCTTCTTCCAGTTGCACCCTTCCACTATATCAGTACGGCCCTGAAACTCGGGTGGGTGCCCCTTCTGAAATGTCTCCCTGACTCGTTACCAAGTAGATGGTCCTGCCGGAACTTGCACTGTCGGTGCCACAGGGGGAGGTACTTGGGGCTATGGAAAGTGGGCTGCCATTGCCCTCATTGCTCTCTCAACTGCCTGAGCCACTAATATTGCAACCTGAGTAGTGGAGATTAGCTCGGGTGGGGGTGGTGGTATCGGTACATGTGGCTCCTGATGAGCCTCCCTCACCTCCTCTCTGGCTTCATCCCTCTCTGCTCTCAGTCTCCTTGGCGGCATCTGAAATAAGATTCAAATTGTATAAGTACACAGTTTATACAAAATTTAAGAGCAGAAGTACGATAACGCAACAGTTGGAATTTTTTTTTTATCAACAATCCTAATAGTAGGGCTCTAATACAAAAAACGTAACGCTGAATCGTAGTAAGCCGTACAGATCCTATGGACACTAGAACCTGATTCTCTGATACCATCTGTGACACCCCGCCTAATTAATCCTTGGGTGATCAAGCCTTATTTTAATATAAACAGGTTTCTTAAATGGTTCATTCTTAGCATCACTGTCGAAAGCCTTTTAAAATTACTAACCACCTAAATGAAATTAAAATGGGTGCCAAATTTTATCTTTCTTAAACAACAAACAATCCAAACCACACATTACCAACTAGATATGAATACGTAGTATAAAATAATCTGAAAGCATTTAAAGTCTTGCCGTAAACCACGGCCCAAAAAGACAACTACAAATCCATAACTAGAATAAACTGTAATAGAAACAGTGGAACGACATGTTCCAACAAGGAATAATAAAACTAAAATCCTGCACTAGAACTGAAAAAGAGGAAGCGTCTAAACAATCCCTGCAACCTCCACACTGGCTGCAGCTCCCAAATCTCTGACATGAATCAAGTTGGGTGTCCTTGTGGCTGGGTACCTAAAAGGTTTTTAAATTTTTACATAGCAAGAGTTAGTACTCAAAACATTTGAAAATATTTTGCAAGCGGTTATCACAATTAAGTTATTGATTACACATATTAAGGTTTCGCACACTCCCTTGAACTTCCTCAACTCTCTTACGTGATACGTAACTATCAAGGGTACTTAGCCTACCTAGTTATACTTCCCATAACCGTAGTTAACTCATTTACCGTTCGTTTTCCTTATTCTTGTAATAATTTCATTATGCTCAAAATTATTACTAAGACATTCACATATTATTTCATTGTCTACTATTCTCAATTTGTAGATTATGCACATAGAAACATTTTGTCCCACAACAATATATTTAATATTAGTTACCTCTAATATATCCTTTTATTACACACAAAGGACCCTTGGCTCGGAATAATTCATCGACTCCAAGTGAAAGTTGGTTCAGAATGATCCATCGACCCCAACTATCTACGAATATAAATATATACACATATTCTGGTTCGGCACTCTTTCATCGCAACACCAGTTCAAAGTTTGGTTCGGCATTAACATCGACCCCAAATATATAATAACTTTATGTTAGTTCGGAATGTCACATCGACCCTAACATAATTAGTTTAGGTAATATTCTCTTAACCCAAACCTATTTATATAGATATAGTAGGTACACACTCGACCTAATAATTCATACCCGTACGTAATATATTTTACTTATATTCTCCGTACTTATTAATTACAATTTCTCTCACTATTGTATCTATTCGAGTATTCGCGTAACTCTAAGGGTCCTAGTTACCCCTACCTTAATTCAGTAGTTAAGTTAATTTTAACCTACTGGTATTTTCTTTCCGGAATTAAGTCTCACTCTTTCCGTAATTAAATTAACCATTTCAACTCACGGTTAAGTCAACCGTTCTATCGTCATTTCATTTCTCCAACATTCCTACTCAATCATTAGTGGAGGAACCTAATGGTACACCTACTGGTAATTTCCAAGTCCCCTCATAGGAAAAATATCAATTCTAAGGTTCCCATTAAGTAACGGCATTTAAAGAAATTTCTACACAAATTTTCTATAGTTCAGACAGGGTCGATCGATCGAAGGAAGATGGTCGATCGATCGACTGCTTCGATCGATCGACATTCAAGGGTCGATCGATCGATCGAGCAGTGACAGACCCAGTTCATCTTCTTCCTACGGGTTTCACCATTTTTACATCTCTAACTTTCATGATAAGCCATCTTATTCACAACCAACAATTTCTAATCATTCCTACATGTTCTGGGATGATTACTAACGATTTAAAACAACAAAATCATTATAAATCTTGGCCAAATTCACTGAAAATCTCTCTAATATTTAAGAACCCTAAAACTGCATTCTTTATATTTTTCATCAAAATTCCAGATTTTCATACGAATTTCTCATCAAGTTTTCTATGATATAAACATGCTTGGTAATTCAAAAACGTCCTACATGCAAATCCTAATCAATCATGGATTATTATCAATTGTTTGTTCCCAAGAATATCATAAAAATCATGTTCTTCCTCAAGCTTAAACATGGGTATTATAACTCAATTATTTTGCAATTAACCACTTGCCTTAAGATTTGTAGGGTCTGATTTCGTGGTTGTTGATGATGATTCATGATATTGGTGCCTCAATCCTTCTTCCCAACAATCTTTGTGGTGAAATCTTCCTAGGATGATCCCTCCTTCCTTCTTGCCTAAGGAATTTGCCTCTCCTCTCTCTCTCTCTCTCTAATGGCTATGGTGTAACTCTAATTGTCTAACCCTAGCCACCACTCTTATAATCAGATTTAGGGTTACAAAAATTCGTAGGTCTTCTTTCCCATAATTGTAAAGAGACCAAAATGCCCCCGAATGGTCCCGGTTTAGCCCGAAAATGACCCGACACTCAACTAGTACCCCCGGGTACACTATTTTGACTAATTCGACCCTTTCGGAATCAACCGTGGACTCTAAATTATCATTTGAGTCTCGTAAATATTTTTCTACTCTCATCCTTAATTTTGCCGAGCTACATCCGGTACGTCCATATAGTCACTAGACCGTACATATTAACATTGAAAATTTATATTCACCTTAGTAAATTTTCTATAACACATTTTCATCTTTATTAACATAATATCTATTTAAATTACTCTACTCACGTAATTTAAATCAAACATATATAATCACATTAAATTACTCTACTCACGTAATTTAATTAAAGCGTATTTAATCCCATTAAATTACTCTACTTACGTAATTTAAAATTAAGCAGAATTACGGGGTGTTACACTCATCATCCCCTGCTGGTGCTCTCCCCCCACTCTTTTTATGCTCGACTGACTTTGATGTTAACTTCTTCTTGATTTTGCTCTCGTCTTCAACCTCCTCTTCATCATCATCATCCTCATCGTCTTCATCCTCTTCTTCGTCATCTCCATCTTCATCCTCTTCTTCATCTTATTCATCTTCATCTTCGTCTTCTAAATATGTATACTCACCCTGAGCAGCTTCCCTAATAAACCACGACACAACATGTGGGATAATTTTATCTCGAATAGTCGGCCCGATGTCGTAATCTGGTTCAATTGAATTTTGAAGCTCTTCAACAGCATCTTCGTCAATATTTTCATCATCCTTGGGGACTTGAGGTGGATTGAAGAAGTTAAAAAAACTTTCACATTATTCGGTTTTGGTTATAGGCCTCGCATTTTTTGACCCCTTCGTTGGCTTCTTTTTAAGGACCTTTTGGGTCAAACACTTCCCAATACACCATTCTATCTCCGTTCCAATCACTTTCTCTATAATAGGTTCATCTTCATCAATCATATGATATGTTTTAGTCAGAATAGAGTTCTTGCAGTAAGGATTTGTGTTAAAGAAAAACTCAAGCTTGACACCCTTTGGACTAGTAATCTTGCACCACTTGATATCCTTGAGAAATGCGAGAGCACCTCCATCACGTTCTGAAATCTCATCAGCTAGCACTTCATTATTCTTCATTGTTGTGAGATAGAAATCGGGAACTCCTTTCTTTGCAGCTTCATCATCTCCTTGATCTTTAACCGATTTCCCTTCGGCAGCACCATTCACAATCTTATACCTCTTGGTGTAAAGTGGTTGATAAATTTTTTGATATTTGGCTTCAAGTGCTGCTCTCTCTTCCAAAAATTTTGCCTCTAACTCATCATGTTGACTCTGGACTTCCCTGAGCACATCCACACTTTTCCTCACTTCTGGAGACAGGCTTTCAAGCACATTGGAGTGCTTTTCGATAGGATCCTAAAGTTTATTCTTGAGAGCATTAACAAAATAAGCTCTATCATCAGCATCCAAAGAAGAAGTAAGGCCAGACATGTTGAGATTGTCTTTGCTGCTCATTTGGGAAAGAGTAGTAAAACCTTATAACAACAACAGGAATTTTCTCTCTCTCTCTCTCTCCAGTATACGCTTATATCCATCTAACGGAAGCTATCTAGAAAGCTATCCAGTGTTACGGGTATACATTCATTGTTTATGTTACAAATATAAATGAAAGCTATTGTTTCCTTTCCTTTCATTCACTATCGTTTCCTGCTAGCCACCAAAAGAAAGGATCCCCTACTAGTAACCAAAAGAAAGGAGCCCCTGCAATGTACGATTCATGGAGAGGTGAACCACTCAACCCAAACTACCCACACATTTCCTTTCCTTTCATTCACTATTGTTTCTCGAGGCTCAAGAGTGTCAGCAATTTTCTTCTTAATCTTTCTAACTTGTTGAGATGAGAAGTCAACAATACTTTTTCAATATTTGTTACTGTTCTAACAAATTTTGGATTAACATCAACATTATCAAGACATGTGCCATTGATCTCATTTTCATACTCAACATAATTTTCATCGGCATCAAAAGAAACTGCACTTCCTTCATCTTTTCTCAACATAGGGACTAAACAAAGCCCTCTCTTCCTCGAGTTCCCACGACCATTATTCTTCCCTTCCAAAGCAAATGCACGTCCTTCATCTTTTTGCAGTTCAAAACCATGATTCGAGCCATTATTCTTCCCTTCCACTACACTTCCAATGCTATCATATATTTTTCCTTGATTGAATCCCATCTGCTCCAAACTACCAACATACAATCATTGTATTACAAAATGGTTTTACCTCACCATCGATTATAATAATATGCTATACAAATTCAACAATATTGCAGAAATTCCATGATAACAAAGAAGCAAAAAGAAAATAAGATACCAGATTTAAATAAACAAAAACATAACATAAAAGGCATTTACCTGTAGATTCAATAAACAAATTAGTTAAAAATCGAAGACACAAAGATGCAAAATTAATACACACAACAAAAGATAATGCGAATGGTTAGAATAATGCACAAAAAGCTAACGAGAAGTTCACACAAAAGCGAGGCAGTGGGGTTTAATACCTGGCAAAAAAGGGCCATGTTATCGCTCCTTATCATTTAAACAATGGATCTCATCAAACTGACGGATATGGTGTACCTCCATAAACATCAAACTCGTTTACCGCCTCCATTTCATTTATGAACCTCTGTTTTCCAGTAACATGAAACTTCCAAAAATAATTAAATAAAGCCCAGAAAAAGGTTACATACATTTATCAATAATAACAATAATTTATAAATGTAGACATGAATTATTTGTTTCTTAAACTTCATATGAAACCCCCAAGTAGAAGATAAACCTTTAATGACATGTTGGTTGTACAAATTATAGTTTAAACCCACAAATAATTGTTACAAAAAATATGAAACACTCAAGCAGGAAATTCTTCAAATGCATTACCAATGTTAATAGCATATATTCCATTGAGAAGATCAAACTCGAAGCTCATTTCCCAAACATACACTTGCCTAATAAAGTACCCCTATATAGTAAAACATAAAATTAGGAATTTTGTCCAACACTTTGGAGGCAAGTGAAACACAAATAATACCTAAAGATAAAAAAGGATCTTAAACAATAAAACCCCCAAATCCCATCAGTATATGCATATTCACATGTGACAAATAGAAATTTATTGTACTAAAATAAAAAAACAAGTCATGGCAAGTGAAATCATTTTTAAAATAAACAAAAGAAGGAATTGACATTGTATTTAAAATTATTACCTCTCAGGTGTGTAAAACCCATGCTAGATAACCACTAAACACCTAATGTGTGAAAAAAACCTAGAGATGTTATGACAGGTATAATCAAAAGTCAAACAAAGTTATTCTACAAACTCCATATAAGAATCATACCAGCATATATAATCTTAAATTGGAAACCCAAACATATAAAAATCATACAAACATTGGAATGAGAACCCCAAACCTTAAATCTGAAGTACCCAACCTTAGATCTGAAGTACCCAATGTTAGATCTGCAAAAAAAAAAACACATTAGATATAAAAATTAAAACTCGACACTAAAAACTAAAAGCCTAAAACACATAATACTTGAATTCGATATATGGTGAAGGTGGACGCTTGAGAGGAGGAGGGTGAGGGTTAGAACCAAACACACCAATAATTAAACTAAAGATAAAATCAGAAACCAAACGCACTAATAATTAACCACATGAGAGGAGGAGGAGGAGGAGGAGGGGGAGGGTTAAACTTACGTTGCGGCGACCTGAAGTGCGAAGCGACGACTTGGAGAAGGGGCGTCGACCCTGGGTGTGGATATGTTTAAGGTAGGGTTTTTTTGGGTCCGATGATAGAACGGGGGAGAAGTGGAGAATAATAGAAATTTGATGTTGGTGTGAGCGGGAGAGAAGTAGAGAACTATTCTTGTTTTGACCAAAGTAGCCCCAATTTTGAATTGAAGTGTAAGGTTGTTAAGTAAAAAAAAAAAAGAGGGGGAAACTAAAGAATTGAGGGCAAAAGAGGTAGTGAAGGAAAATTCATATAGATGACATCATAAACTAAGCTTATGACATACATAAGTTTTGTAAATTATTATATAGATAGGTAGAGATAGAGAGAGAGATAGAGAGAGAGAGAGAGAGAGAAGGGACGAACATGGTAAAAAGTTAAAATAAGTTAGGAGATGGTTAGTTAGAAAACTCATATTATTACGTGTGAACAATTAGGTATCTCCTTATGAGATAACATATGCTAGTAGGGACAAGTTGCGAACTTGAAGTGGAATAATACGGACATGTGTAAAATGTTAAACACGTTAATAAGGATTCGAATGCAATTGGGAATAAGCAAGAAGGGCCGAGAGCCCTTCGGTGAAAAGCCCTAAATCACTGGTCAGAGCATATGGTGTGTATAGACATCGGTGTGGAGCCTGTGTAAATATGCGGTAAAGGGAAGATTGGGAGAAAAATATAAAAGGAATAAGGAACGTGTTAAGAAATTAGTTATGTAGTAAACACGCATTAATACAGCCTAACTTGAATGAATGAAATAAATGTTCTGCTAAAGGTGAAATGGAAAAGTAAGTGTGTAAATATATTAATGTCCATAAGTTAAAGTAAAAAAAGGTAAAGTAAAGTTGGCAAATGGGTGGTTAACTAACCTAAGTTTTTGAACCCACAAATTGTATAACTGAGTATTGAATGGGGTTTTCAAATAACATATAAGTATTTTCTAACACCGTGAAAGTGTTCGTTGAAATGGTATTTTTCAATGGAAATACGAAGGTATAATTTATGAATAAAATGGGATGATTCCGGTAAAGGAATGGGTTGGAATAAATCAAGTGTAATGGTGTTATGTGTGGAACCGTGTGTGTTAAATAAAGTGAGAATATTAAAGGAAGTCTTTACAAGATTAAGGTAAATTAATATGGATAAGTAAAGTTTGGAAGTAAAGCGGTTAATGTATTTGAATATGTATTTTTCAAAGGTATATCTACATATATGTAAACACATATACATTTTTGCATGCATGTGTATTCTTTTCTGCCGTTCGTTTCTATACTGCTTGTACATTCCCACTGGGCATAGGGTCACATCCTTGTTTTGTTACGGCAAGTTGGGTGGTTTTTTTATTTTTATTTTGAGGGTGTTTTACAGGTAAGTATAGTTTTTTTTACGTTAGTAACAATGTTTTCTTGGGACCGGAGTGCTCCCATGGGTTCTACACATAGTTTATCCTGAATTTGAATCCCATGCTAGACAAGTGAAATGTTAATTAAAATAAAACTGGACTAGCAAAATTATATAGGTTGTTTCACTTCACTTCACACCTAACAACTCAATTCAGACTGGTTTGACCATAGGCAACCTATAAATCCGGGTTGGGGTGTTACAACTACTAGAAAAGAAGCCAAGGCTTGACCCTTTAATGTTTATTTAGGCACATCATTCAGGAAAAATTAAGATAAAGATAATACCCATTTTCCAATCCAATTTATTATAATATGTAACGCCCCAACCCAAATATATGGGTTACTCACGAGTCAACCCGATCCGAACCAAGCGTTAGGTGTGAAGTGCAATGAAATAACCTATATAGTATTGCTAATCTAGTTTTATTTTAATTAAAATCTCACTTATTTAGAATTCGATTCCAGTTTTAAGATAAACTACATGTGGGACCCACGGGGGAGAAACTCGAAGTCCAGTAGGCAGAGCTACTAATGTAAAATAAATAAAGTACTTACCTGTATAACGCTCTCAAAATATGAAATTGCTACCAACCTGACGTGACAAAGCGCAGGTGTGAGCCATTGCCCAGTGGGAATATATAAAGAAGTATACAAATGAATATTTTTTATTTGGCCTAATGTTTTTTAGAAGGGAAGAAAATAAGTTATTGATATAAATACAACCTCAAATAAAATAACCAATGGGTAGAATCAGGGTCACATGCCACGTTTTGCTCGATGGGTGGTGGTCGTACCCCCTCTGTCTACACCCTCATGCGCCCATTATATATATTCACGTGGAGGTTTTATCTTCTTACTCATGTTAGCTATCCAGATCACATCATTTGTTAACAATGACACACTTGCTAATGCCTACAATTGTTGACCAAGGGGACCCGTGTTATTAAAAAAAATTCTCTTGAAAACTCACGAGCTCGCCTCATTTACTATTAAGCTATTTAACCCTTTAAAGATCGTGAGTCTACCTACCTGCTTGGTTGAATGAGCCGTACCTACCCCTCTCCCCTTTAGAGGCTAAGGAACAACATTCCCTTGTTATAAAATTATATATGGCACCATTCCCTTTTTATTAATGTGCGTCCTTCACCTACTAAGGCCCATGCCCATGAACGCCACTAAGGATCCTATTTCTCAATAACATGCTAAAATCACCAAACTATAAATTAATAACATCTAGGTTCTAGTAGGACACAGAATGTCGGGTATTGCCCAGAAGGAGGCCCACCCTAATGACATTGTAAGATTTCCAATCCTAAAACATCACAACTCGTTTATTTAATACGAAGTCACCACGGTTATTTAGATTTACTCCTAGGTTACCTCAATCATCTAGATTATCTAATCCCACATTATAATAAAGGCACATGGAGTGGGATATACTAAATCCAAGACTACAACCAAAGGACGCAATATGTTCTTACCACGAAACTAACACTTTCAAACACATTACTGCTTATTGTCACTTAGAGACCCCACTCAAGGCTTATATGATATACTCATATGCTAACTATCACCAAGGCATTCTTCCATAAGGACAACATCCTATCAATTTTCATCAATCATGGTGTTACTCCAAGGATCTGATTCGCCTAATCATAACATTGATATGAACTCCTTATATGTGTCTCCTAAGACTGCATATAATTTGAAATCACGATTCCCCATTTAATGAAACTCTAACTATCAATCCTTGCCATTGTTATATACACTTTGGCTACCTACCCCATAGGTGTTATCTCATTCTATTAATATCTCCAAAGACTCTACATTATCAACGGTTGAAACAAACACCTCACACTAAAAACCACGGTGTCCCCACGTACTTGCTTACATTGGCACATGTAAATTTTTACATACTTAATCAGAATTCTAAAAGAGATTTATAATGATTAACTTGATTGCATGCCATTTGGAACTAACTTACTCGTCGTGCTAACCTCTTTGATCTTACCGTCTAGAACACGAACTAAACCATCACTAACTAGCATGACTGGACCAAACTAACACCGACGTCGAAAGATCCACTACCGACCTGACCACATCACTCCCGAAATGAACCTTGAACCTAGAGCTCTGATACCATTTGTGAAGCCCCAACCCGGATATATGGGTTACCCGTGAACCAATCCATTTTTAACCGAGCATTAGGTGTGAAGTGAAATGGAACAACCTATATAGTGTCGCTAATCCAGTTTTATTTTAATTAACATTTCACTTGTTTAGCATGCGATTTCAGTTTCAAGATAAACTACGTGTGGGGCCCATGGGGGAGAACCCCGAAGTCCAGTAAGTGGAGCTACTAACGTAAAATAAATAAAGTACTTACCTGTACAACGCCCTTGAAATACAAAACTGCTACCAACCTGTCGTGACAAAGCGCGGGTGTGAGCCAATGCCCAGTGGGAATATACAAAGCAGTGTAGAAACGAATGGCGGAAAGTGACTCAACATGTGATAACTATGTAAACATGCAACTTTCTTATATATATATATATACACACACATACATTAATGCGTGAAACCGTTTGATGTAAATACAATGCTTATTCACATAAATTCACCTTAATATCATAAAGACCCTTTTGTTGTTTTTTAACAATTATTCCTTCATTTAACTCATGTGGTTAAATACTTAAACGACTATACTTGTTTAACAGAAACTCATGTCTTTATCAAAATTTCCCCTTTTTACACGACTAGGCCATATTAGTATTTTCATTAAAAGCACTCATTCAACACACGCGACCATCATGTTGGACAATACTTATTTAACCTCTGGAAAACATTCATGAACACATTCTTGTGTTAATTACGGGTTGAACCTCTAAGGTTGCTTAACTCACCCATTTAACCACTATCCTTTACGTTTCTCATTTAATTTATGGACCTTATCATATTCACATATTACTAGTCCACTTAGTCCATAACCAGAACACTTTTAATTCCTTTAATTTAGGTTATACTCGCACATTTCACCACGCAACCCATTTCTTGATATGTTCCACATTTTATTACCTTTTTCGTGGAAGTATTTCACTTAACCGCATACTTTAATAGGCTCCATACCGCCGACTATGTGCACCATATTCTCTGGCCAGTGATTTAGGATTTTTCATCTAAGGGCTTCGGGCCCTTCTTTCTTATTTTTCGATTGCGTATAAGTCTCTATTTATGTGTTTAATATTTTACACATGTCTACATCATTCCACTTCTTTACTTTTACCTGACCGAAGCTAAAACCCGAGCTTAACGATCTGTTTTTCCATTAACACATGAAAAATTATTTCTTTTCTCTTTTAAGTCCCCTATTCACATACACGTGATTTATACTAAAATTGTTCACGTTTTAGGACTTAATTAAATTTCACTCATACTAGTGTAAATAAGTTCTTTGATATTTTTATTCCATAAAAATGTTCCACTTTAAGTAAATTACCAATTTACCCTTTATTTACCAAACTTGCACTTTAATCCTTTAACAAGTAGTATTCCTCAAAATGGTTAATAAGTTTCCAACTTAATGTTTAAAAACACCTTTAGCCATTTTAACACTTGTTAATACCACACTATTACCCAACTCTTACCCTTGGCACTTTTACACTTTGAGTGTGTAAATAACACCTTTACATAATAAACACCCATTTTCCACACATTTTTTAAAGACCAAAATTCCGATTTGTCTTATTTCATGTTTAGACCTAACCTAAACTTTCCTTAAACTTATTCACATATTTATGATGAAAATACTACCAATTTATATGCATGAGATAGTCAACTTTAATTTTCTAAAATCCTTTTACATGGTATAAACATACATTCATACCAAAATTTATACTATTTGTAACAAACATGCATTTTCCTTTTATTCTAAACAATAATAACAATTGCTTACATTTTTATTCTATAAAAATGACCATTATTAGTTTTACTAGAAAATATACTAAAATAGTATTTTCACATTTTTTATCCCATTAAAATGTTCATCATTCCTTTTTACTAGAAGTACATCAAAATGACATTCTCTTACGGTTATCATTTTCTTTTACTAGAAAATATACTAGAATAAAATTTTTCATATATTTTTATTCCATAAAAATGTTTATTATTATATTCTGAAATTTATTCTTTTTTCAAGACCTATTTTATATCATCCTGGTGCTACCATTCCATACAAATACTAACATGGTTATTTAATCAGCACTAGGCAAAACAATAAACTACACACATATATTTAATCTAATATATGTAATAACATGCTGAAATGTACTACTCATTGAACTTTAAGCCATGGTTAGTTTATCCCACCTTAATGGAGCTCAAATCAATGGTAGGTATGGAAGATCAAGGAAGATGACAACCCCCACTTCCTAAAATGTCCTTGAAAGTATTTTCTAGCTCCACCAAACTTCTCTATAAAAGATCCATTAAAACCCTCTTCAACACTCCATAAAATATTCAGATACGCCACTCTTTATCAGACTATTTTCGATTTAGGAGAGAGAGTTTTCTACACTATTTTTATTTGGACGAATGTTTTTTAGAATGGAAAAAAATAATTTGTTGATCTATATACAAACTTAAATAAAATAACCAATGGGTAGGATCAGGGTCACATTCCATATTTCACTCAATGGGTGGTGTTCGTACCCGCTATGTCTACACCATCATCCGTCCATTATATATATTCACGTGGAGGTTTTATCTTCTTACTCATTTAGATATCCAAATCACATCATTTGTTAACAGTGACACACCTGCTGATGCCTCTAATTGTTGACCAAAGGGACCCATGTTATTGTTGGAAAATTGGAATATAAAAGGGTATTTAAAGCTGTCCAGATTTTTCTGGACAGATTTTTGAGCAACTTTGAGCTCAAATTTAGGTGGGACCCACACTACGGAAATTGTGGGACCATATACGAACGCGTTCACCTCTGCAAGGAGATTAACGTAGTATATTCATATGTCCAATTTCAATAAGTTATGAATGATAATTATGTCCCCAAAGTGACTCACAAAGCAATGAAAGTTAATGAATTGGGTGTGTTTTAACTCTTGTCCCACATTGGAAGAGTAGTGGAATTTTGATGAGTTAATAACACCCCAAGTATGGACTAAGGCTTGGATGCCTTGGGGGTATCCCAACTCTTTGAAGGGGAGATGACCTAAGCTATGCTCGGGTTGACTTTCGGTCAAAAGTCCACGCGCGCGCGCGCGCGCGTCCGTCCGGCCGGCCGGCTCGGCTCGGCTCGGCTCGGTTCGGGCTCGGGCTCGGGCTTATAAAAATTCTTAAATTTTTGGGCCGAATCTAATTAACTTTCTGGGCTTTAATTAATTAATTACGGAATTAATTAATCTTTAATTAACTGATAATCAGTTAATTTCAAGAGTCAGTAGTTAACCAAATTAACTGCTTTGACAGTTAATTTCGGTTTTGACTGTTCCCAACAGTTAAGACAATTACTATAAATAAAATGTTACCCCCTCAGTTTTAACTACTGAAAAATTCCGAAATTGCTACTGCATTATTTCCTCTGCCCAGAAAATTATTTTCTTCATTTCTGCATTGCATGTTCTTGGTTCTGTTGAGTACAAACACAGAAATTGTGTTCGCTGGGATTATTCATTGCTGTGCTGCTTGATTAAATCCGAAAATCCGTTCTATCTTGGGAGGCAATTATTCATTAAACTCAAGCACGTTGGAGGAATAATTTTGTCTTAAGGAGACTGTTGAACAGGGCTCGGATTTCTTTCTAATTATTATTATTATTTCTGCAAATTCTAGTAAGTATTTCATTTCTATTATTCTGTTTCTATTCTGTCATTATTTTAATTGTTCATAATTCTGTACAATTGTTATTTATAAATAGTAGAAATAACAATCTTAAGACAAAATTAAATTAGTTCTACTGTTTTTTGTGTACAGAATTTTTTTTTATTACAGAAATTTATTTGTTTGAAATAAAATCTGTTTTGACAGAAAAATGAATTAATTTACTGCTTTATTGTAGAAATTAGTAATACAGTTTTAATATAGAAATTAGTTTCTATACTGTTTTTATATTCTGTTTTAGAAAATAAAATTTTATTTGTGTACTCTTGTTAAAATCTGTTTATCTAAAAAAAAAATTTTAATTATAATTCTGTTTTGTACGGAATTCTTTTTATTATTAAAAATTAGTGTGACACAGATTTTATAATTTAATTCTGTTTTGTACGGAATTCTGTTTATATTTCACTTTTATTCTGAATTATTATTTGAATTCTTTTGGAATTCATTTATTGTGAATCATATTTGGAGGAAATTGTTGCACAGAATTTTGTATTCTGTTTTGATTAATTCATTATATATGAATTTTATCATTGATAAAAATTCTGTTTTTGTAACAGAATTGGAATCGCAAAGTACGAACACTACTCCTACGAAACTGATTGTCACCAACACAAGTGTGACTGCACCCGTATCTATGCCACACGGGGAGAAACCTGAAAAGTTCATTGGGGCTGACTTCAAACGTTGGCAAGGACAAATGTACTTCTATCTCACTACCTGCCAACTGGGCAGGTTTGTATATGAAGATTGCCCCTCTATTCAAGAGGGAGATGATGCTGAAAAGGTTGCTGCTGTCGATGCTTGGAAGCACTCGGACTACCTATGCCGAAATTATATTTTGGCCTACTTGGACAAGACTTTGTACCATGTCTATTGCACTATCAAAACTTCCAAGGAATTATGGAATTCTTTGGAAAAGAAGTATAAAACTGAAGATGCTGGGATGAAGAAATTTATCGTTGGGCGTTTTCTGGACTTCAAAATGGTTGATTCTAAATCTGTGATCTCGCAAGTGCAAGAATTCCAAGTGATCCTCCACGACATTCATGCTGAAGGAATGTCAATCAGTGAAACTTTCCAAGTTGCTGCAATTGTTGAAAAGTTTCCACCTTCTTGGACTTTGTTCAAAAACTATCTCAAGCACAAGCGTAAGGAGATGAATGTGGAGGAGTTGGTGGTCCGGCTAAGAATCGAAGAAGACAACCGTGAATCTCAAAAGAAAAGTGGGAAGAATCCGATGGAAACAAAGGTCCATGTCGTTGAAGGTCCTAAAAAGAACAAACGAAAATATGATGGGGAAGGCACTTCTAAACATAACAAGAAAAAGTTCAAAGGCAAATGCTACAATTGTGGTAAACCGGGACACCGCTCAAGTGAGTGTCGTAAGCCTAAGAAGCAAAATAAAAATAACTCTCAAGCAAATGTGACTGAGGGTGACCATATCACCAATGATTTGGCGGATATGAATCTTTCTGCCGTTGTCTCTGAATGTAACTTGGTTGGAAATACCAAGGAATGGTGGGTGGACACTGGAGCCACACGACACATTTGTGCAAACAAATGGATGTTCTCCACCTATAAGCCTTTGGAAAATGAGGAGAACCTTTTTATGGGAAATTCTTCCACTTCTAAGGTGGTGGGACAAGGAAAGATTGCTTTGAAAATGACTTCTGGAAAGGAACTTACTCTCAACAATGTTCTTCACGTGCCTGATATCCGAAAGAATCTGATTTCGGGATCTCTCCTTACTAAGAATGGTTTCAAGCTTGTGTTTGTGTCGGATCGCTTTGTGTTGTCTAAAAATGACATGTATGTAGGAAAGGGCTACCTAAATGAGGGGCTCTTTAAATTGAATGTTCTTACTGTAACCCCTAAAACATCTGTTTCTATGAATGGAGTTGCTAGTTCTTCTTATTTGATTGAGTCATCTAATATTTGGCATGCTAGATTGGGACATGTTAATTTTGATACATTGCGTAGATTAATTAACTTGGATTTTTTGCCAAAATTCAATATAGATAAAAATCATAAATGTGAAATTTGTGTGGAATCTAAATTAGCTAGATTACCTTTCCATTCTATTGAAAGGATAACTGAACCTTTAGATTTAATTCACACCGATATTTGTGATTTAAAATTTGTTCAAACTAGAGGTGGGAAAAAGTATTTTATTACTTTTATTGACGATTGCACAAAATATTGCTATGTATACTTGTTACATAGTAAAGATGAGGCTATTAATGCATTTAAACAATATAAAAATGAAGTTGAGAATCAATTAAGCAAAACGATAAAGGCTATTAGAAGTGATAGAGGAGGTGAATATGAATATCCATTTGAGGAATTTTGTTCTGAAAATGGGATTATTCATCAAACAACCGCTCCTTATTCTCCTCAATCGAATGGTGTTGCTGAACGCAAAAATCGTACTTTGAAAGAAATGATGAACTCAATGTTATTAAGTTCAGGAGCTCCACAAAATTTGTGGGGGGAAGCCTTACTTTCTGCTAATTACATTCTCAATAAAGTACCTCACAAAAAGACTCATAAGACACCTTATGAATTATGGAAAGGTCGAAAACCTTCCTATAAATATTTACGAGTGTGGGGGTGCTTAGCCAAAGTGATGGTTCCTAAACCTAAAAAGGTAAGAATAGGGCCAAAAACCGTGGATTGTGTATTCATCGGTTATGCTACTAATAGCAGTGCATATCGATTTCTAGTTTGTAAATCTGAGATTTCGGACATTCATGTAAATACGGTTATTGAATCGAGGGATGCTTCATTTTTTGAAAATGAATTCCCGTATAGCATGACCCGAGAATCTGGTCCTCCTAAAAGGACATATCAAGCTACTACAAGTGGTACTCATCAACCTGTTGAATCAATAGAGGATGAACCAAGACGTAGTAAAAGAGCAAAAACCTCGACTTCTTTTGGTCCAGATTTTCTAACATATTTGTTAGAAAATGAACCTCAATCGTATAAAGAAGCTATATCCTTACCCGATGCTTCCAATTGGAAAGAAGCAATTAATAGTGAAATTGAATCCATATTACAAAATCATACATGGGAACTAGTGGATCTTCCACCAGGTTCAAAACCGTTAGGTTATAAATGGATCTTCAAAAAGAAATTGAAGGCCGATGGATCAATTGATAAATATAAAGCTAGACTTGTAGCTAAAGGCTATAGGCAAAAGGAAGGGTTGGATTACTTCGACACATATTCACCGGTAACAAGAATAACGTCCATTCGGATGTTAATAGCAATAGCTGCTATTAATGGACTTGAAATACATCAAATGGATGTAAAAACTGCATTCTTAAACGGTGAACTAGACGAGGAAATTTATATGGAGCAACCTGAAGGGTTCAAAGCTCCCGGACAAGAAGGAAAAGTATGTAAGCTTGTTAAATCACTATATGGATTAAAACAAGCACCTAAACAATGGCATGAAAAATTTGATAATGCAATGTTATCAAATGGTTTCAAAATTAATGAATGCGATAAATGTGTTTACTTTAAATACATTCATAATGGATATGTCATTGTATGCCTCTATGTTGATGATATGCTTATCATGGGTAGTAACTTGGAAATTGTCAAAACTACAAAACAAATGTTGAGTAGTAGATTTGACATGAAAGATATGGGAATCGCCGATGTTATATTAGGAATTAAAATTTCTAGAACATCGGATGGACTTATATTATCTCAATCTCATTACATTGAGAAAGTTCTTGAAAAATTCAAGAAGTATGATATTAGTCCTACCAAGACACCTGTAGATGTAAATTTACATCTAGCAAGAAATAATGGTGAAAGCATATCTCAACTAGAATATTCTCGTATTATCGGCAGTTTAATGTATGTCATGAACTGTACGCGACCGGACATAGCATACTCAATAAGTAAGCTAAGTCGATTTACGAGTAATCCAGGAAGAGATCACTGGAAAGCAATATTGAGAGTTTTGGGTTATTTAAAATATACTCAAAACTATGGATTGCATTACTCAAAATATCCAGCTGTTCTTGAAGGACATTGCGATGCAAATTGGATATCTGATACAAAAGACTCTAAGTCTACGAGTGGGTATGTGTTTACCCTCGGAGGTGCAGCCGTATCTTGGAAATCCTCAAAACAAACGTGCATTGCTAGATCAACAATGGAATCTGAATTCATTGCACTAGACAAAGCTGGAGAAGAAGCTGAATGGCTTCGAAATTTCTTAGAGGATGTTCCAAATTGGTCTAAACCTGTGCCCGCAATATGTATACATTGCGATAGCCAATCAGCGATTGGAAGAGCACAAAATCACATGTATAACGGAAAGTCACGACATATTCGTCGTAGACACAATACCGTTAGACAACTTCTCTCAAACGGAATTATCACAATTGACTATGTAAAGTCAAAAGATAATATATCGGATCCACTAACGAAAGGTTTAAACCGAGAGCAAGTTGAAAGATCATCGAGAGGAATGGGTCTAAAGCCTATAAATAAATAAGAATCAATATAGTGGCAACCCAACCTAGCTGACTGGAGATCCCAAGATCTAGGTTCAATGGGCAAACCGAACTACGTTGTATTCAGTAAGCACTGGAGGATATTTAATCCTATCCATTCCAAAGATGAGACAGTGCATATCTGCCGCGAAATTAGGATAAGTTATGCTTTTAATGACATCTATATCTTAGTACGTCTAAGTGGGGTATTGCAGAATACTCTTTATGGAAGTCACCTACGTAAGTAAGAAGGGGGCCACTTCTATGAGAATAATGAAAGGCATATTCTCTAAAATACTTACGGAACCAAGTGGTGTTCACGGCCAAAATGAACACAAACGTGAGAACCAACTGTGTTGAAGAATTGTTGTGTGAATACTGTTGTCTAGGTTTACAAAAACGGTTGACGGTTCAAGGACGTGAAGTCTACTGATTAACCAAGTAAATCCGATAGTATATCACTAAGGAAAGTTCAAGGCCACTAGGCTACTTCTCCCGATGCAATAAGTCTTCAGTTTTACTCAACCTGTGTCTGCATCTGCATCAGCATCTGTTTTGTTTTATTTATAGCGATATATCATTCATGTGGGGGATTGTTGGAAAATTGGAATATAAAAGGGTATTTAAAGCTGTCCAGATTTTTCTGGACAGATTTTTGAGCAACTTTGAGCTCAAATTTAGGTGGGACCCACACTACGGAAATTGTGGGACCATATACGAACGCGTTCACCTCCGCAAGGAGATTAACGTAGTATATTCATATGTCCAATTTCAATAAGTTATGAATGATAATTATGTCCCCAAAGTGACTCACAAAGCAATGAAAGTTAATGAATTGGGTGTGTTTTAACTCTTGTCCCACATTGGAAGAGTAGTGGAATTTTGATGAGTTAATAACACCCCAAGTATGGACTAAGGCTTGGATGCCTTGGGGGTATCCCAACTCTTTGAAGGGGAGATGACCTAAGCTATGCTCGGGTTGACTTTCGGTCAAAAGTCCACACGCGCGCGCGCGCGCGTCCGTCCGGCCGGCCGGCTCGGCTCGGCTCGGCTCGGTTCGGTTCGGGCTCGGGCTCGGGCTTATAAAAATTCTTAAATTTTTGGGCCGAATCTAATTAACTTTCTGGGCTTTAATTAATTAATTACGGAATTAATTAATCTTTAATTAACTGATAATCAGTTAATTTCAAGAGTCAGCAGTTAACCAAATTAACTGCTTTGACAGTTAATTTCGGTTTTGACTGTTCCCAACAGTCAAGACATTTACTATAAATAAAATGTTACCCCCTCAGTTTTAACTACTGAAAAATTCCGAAATTGCTACTGCATTATTTCCTCTGCCCAGAAAATTATTTTCTTCATTTCTGCATTGCATGTTCTTGGTTCTGTTGAGTACAAACACAGAAATTGTGTTCGCTGGGATTATTCATTGTTGTGCTGCTTGATTAAATCCGAAAATCCGTTCTATCTTGGGAGGCAATTATTCATTAAACTCAAGCACGTTGGAGGAATAATTTTGTCTTAAGGAGACTGTTGAACAGGGCTCGGATTTCTTTCTAATTATTATTATTATTTCTGCAAATTCTAGTAAGTATTTCATTTCTATTATTCTGTTTCTATTCTGTCATTATTTTAATTGTTCATAATTCTGTACAATTGTTATTTATAAATAGTAGAAATAACAGTTATTAAATTATTTTCTTTCTCTTGAAAGCTCACGAGTCCACCTCATTTACTGTTAAGCTATGTGACCCTTGAAATCTCGCGAGTCTACCTACATGCTTGGTTGAGTCAGCCGTACCTACCCCTATCCCCTTTAGGGTCCGTTTGGTTCGTGGTGAAATATTTTTTACCGCGTTAAAATAAAATTCACCTAGGTAAAATATGTGTTTGGTTGGACATTTAACACGGTGAAATAAAATGAATATGGTGAAAAGTGAGGTGAAACTTTAACCATTTTAAACCATGGGTAAAGTGAATAATTTAACAGGTGAAAACAATGAAATTTATTTTATTACCAAAGTAACCTTTCTTATTTCCACTTACAATTATCACACATTCATTTCTCCCTCTCAATTAATACGATCATCAAATATTCATTTTAAAAAAAAAAAAAATTTCTAAATTTCATTTTTTATTTTAAAAAATTAAAAAAATAAAAAAATAATAATTTAAATAATTAAAAATTAAAATAAAAAATAAAAAATAAAAAATAGAATAGCTATTCCTACACCCTCTATGTCTTTCCCCACACCCTTTTTAATATTTAAATACTAAAAGATCAAAAGACCCTCTATGCAAATATGATTTGAGCAAATATAATCTTTTCCCAAAAATCTATTATTTAAAAAAAAAGGTAATATTAAGAAAAAAATAAAACATAATATTTTGAAAATAAAAATCCTAATATTCTAGAAAATTAAAATTTTAATATTCTGAAAATATAAAAATTATAAAAGTTATTTTTTCATTTAAAAAATATTATGTTATTTATAAAAAAACATATTACGTTTTATTTAAATGGACGTTGATAAAAAAACTATTTCGTTATTTATTTTAAAAAATGGACATTCTTTTTATCATTTCTAGTTAAAAAACTGTTTCTTTTATTTATTTAAAAAAATTGTTTCGTTATTTATTTTTTCAGTTAAAAACTATTTTTTTTCTATTTTAAAAATAATCTTTTTACTATACAAAAAAATGGTCCGCGTCAGCGGTATGTATAGGCAGCGGTATGTATAGGTGGTCAGACCGCCTATACATACCGCTGCCGCAGATAATATTTTTTAAAAATAGTAAAAAGATTATTTTTAATATAGTAAAAAAAACAGTTTTTAACCAAAAATAAAATTTGTAAATAAAAAATAAAACACTTTTTAAGAAAAGAGTTTCTTAAGAAAAATAAATTTTACGTTTTATATACAGTTTTTTAATAAAACAAATAGATAAGATTTTACGTTTTATAAACAGTTTTTTTTATTATTACTTATAAAAAACAATTTTTTTTATTGAAAATATAATTTTTTTGTTTTTATCAAATGTAATTATTTTAGTTCGAGGTGAAAAAATTGGACATTTTGCTTTTATAAATTTAAGGGCGCAATTGTCATTTATTATTCAAAGGGTGTGGGGGAACATATAGAGGGTGTGAGAATATCTATTCCCATAAAAAAAATAAAAAAAATGAATATTTGTTTGGTGCATGGTAATGTGTTGGGAATTTAATTACTAATTGGGACGGTTTCATAGTTGAGAACTATTTTTTTTCAATTCTCTTAATTGGAACACTTTTTTTTATAGTTGGAACTTTTTTTTTTAATTGGGATTGCTTTTTTTTCAATGTTGAAAACTTTTCTTTTATTTGGGACTGTTTTTTCATTGTTGAGAACTTTTTTTTTTATTATGGACTACTGTTTTTATAGTTGACTTTTTTTTTTTAACTGTGATTTTTTTTTTTACAAATGACAGTTTTTTTTCATTGTTGGATTTTTTTATTAAATTGGGACTGTTTTCTTTTTTAATAAGGACTTTATTTTTAATTGGTATTGTTTTTTTACTTATTTGTCTTGCGTAGCGAAATATGACTAGTTGTGTGTGTGTGTGTGGGGTGATTATGTAAAATTTTAGTTTGGGGTAAATGCATATTTTTTAATGGCCATTGACACTTGTGTGATGAAAATTAAAACAGTTATATGCATTTGAAGTATGTGGGTAATATGGTCATTTTATTTTTTCACCATATTAATCTTGACCATCCAAACAACAAATGGTGAAAAAGTTAAAATTTTCACCTAGTGAAAACTCGGTCATCCAAACGGAGATGGTGAAAACAAAATCACCGCACTAATAATTCACCTTTTACTTTTAACACGGTGAAAAGTATTTCACCACGAACCAAACGAACCCTTAAAGGCTACTGAACAGCATTCCCTTGTTATAAAATTATACATGGAACCATTACCTTTTTATTAATGTGCGTCATTCACCTGATGTGTACGACACCGTGGTTATCTAGTTCTATTTTTCTTCTTAAAGAGTTGAGTGCTATATTTTTTCCTCACTCCATTTCGTCCCAACACGACTTGTACCACAAACACAACTCGATATTTATTATTTCAAAAATAATAATCTTCCTATATCGCTATATGCATGTAACCTCAATTAAATTTTGAATGTCGCACCCCAAGGTCTTCCTAAATTAATAAATTTTTTACTTTTTGCATAATTATTTTATTTCTCTAATAATGTCGATTAATTCCCATGCAATGTCATGCATGCAACAAGAAACCCTACGTATGACCTATTAAATGTGTGTAAGTCCAAGTGACCCCTTGTTTGTGCATACTTTATGCAAACTTTTCCTAGTTACTCCACCCACAATCTCGTATAATTATAATTTAAGAAATTTCTTTGGGCAGAATATTACATAATATGCCGTGTCAACATATATTTGATTAAATCAAACTTCGAAAAGACAAAAACCTCTTTAGGTAGTGAATAGTACCTTAATTTTATAACTGTATAATACGAATTTTACCATAGTTTTTCCATTACAGATTACCTACATTCATAATCGTTGAAGAACCTACTAAGGTAGTAAAAACTTTGTTCTTTGTGATTGTCACAGTATTGATCTAATAACACTCCAATAAACGCATCAAAGGCTGAAATGTATAACTTCAATGGCTTGTTTTATCTTGGAGATGCCAAAATAGGTGTCTAGACTAGGTATTTAATGAGTTATTGGAAATTCTATTCATTCTCCTCTTTCTAATTCAACTCCTCTTGGTTTTTTCGATTTAAAAAGGAGAAAATATTTTAGTTTTTCCTCTTACATTAGATATAAATCTTCGAAGGAAATTGACTTGTCCCGAAAACCTTTGTAATTATTTTTTGTTCTTAGGAGTTGTGCTATCAATTATAGCTTTATCCTTGTTTTGATCAACATGGATTCCCTTTTGGTGCACCAAATATCCTAAAAAATTTCCTGTAGAAACTCCAAAGGCACATTTTAAAGGATTTATTTTTAGTTGATAGCCTCATTCTTTCAAAGGATTTTTAAGGTGTGTTATATAATCATTTATTGACTTTGATTTCATAATTATGTCGTCAATATAAAACTCCAAAAAGGTTCCAACCATATCATGCGAAATGGTATACATTCCCCTTTATTAAGTTTCCCATGCATTTATTAGACCAAATGGCATTGTTATCAATTTAAAACTTCTTAAATTTCCAGGGTAGCGTGTCTTCTTTAGCTATGCACATATGGTTATAACCAGAATGACCATCCATCATAGACATGCTATCATGACTATCTAATCTATCAACAAATAAATCTATTGCTAGCGTTGGATATTCATCCTTTGGATTAGTTGCATTCAAATTTCTAAAATTAATGCACACTCTCAATTTTTCATTTTTCTTAATCACTGGAACTATATTAGAGAGCCATTCAACATACGTAGAATTTTGAATGAATTTATCTTTAAGAATCCTTTTTATTTCTTCTTTTATATCGGTTGTGACTTTCAGAGTAATTTGCCTTGGTAACTACATGAAATTCTTGTACTTTTTCGTGATTGGTAGTTTGTGCTCCATCAATTTTATGTTTGAGTCAGGTAATTTATCATATTACCATGAAAAGCAGTCCTTGTATTGATGTAAAATGTCTATAACCAACTATTGGTCTTTATTGCTTAGGTTAACACTAATGTAAGTTATTCTTTTGTTTTATTCGGTTCCCAAATTGACTTTTATCAATGAATCCACTTGGTTCACTATAAGTTCTCCATATTCTATTAGTGAACTTGTTAATTCACAAAATTTATTGAGTAACTTCATTCTCTATATCTTTTTTGAAGATACAGTCAACCTGATTTATGGTCTTTTCTTGACTAGTTTTGGTGCTTAACTCCAAATCTCAAAATTTGTACAAAATCATAGCCAAACTTTCATTATCCTGATGAATGTCATTGGGTGTGTTGTCCATTAAATAACTATTTTTTCTTCGATTCACCCCACTACGCCAAAAACCAACTCATTCCAACCTTCGTTTAAGACTTATGCTTTTGGTACCTCGAGTACCAAAGCTTATGTGTATTGGACCCACATTCTCTTTATAGAGCCCTGCCTCAACATATTTGGAACTATATGAGATGGTAATGGATCAACCTCTACATGCTTCATAAGTCCATCTTCCTTCATGAAAAGTAATTTTTGATGCATAGAAAAAGTAAAACATTTGGTATAATGAATCCAATCCTTACTAAGTATAGAACTGAAATTTTTCTTTCTTTCAATGACAAAGAAATCAATTTGGATTTTCCAGTACATACTTCAATGTCAACTGCTAGCACAACTTTAGTAGACTTTTTATCTCAGCAAAGCTTCAGATAATTATTTTAGTCTGAAATAATTTAGTGTTTTCTTGTTTATCTTAGATAACGTGAAAACTGGATTTATGTTAACAATGGCACCATTATCTACCAATATTTTATGGATGAAAATTCCATTTATCCAAGAATTTATTAATAAAGGTTTAATGTTATTAGTAACATTCTCAATAGGCTCTCGAACTCATATACAAGGTCAATTGCATAGAAAAATAAATTAAAGTTATGTACCTCTGAATTTTCATCTTCATCCACTTCTATGACATGTACCATTTGATTTTCTTCCGCTTCGAACCTCTTTGGGAAGATCACATCCATATTAGTTTGCACTTGCTGAGGTAGAGAACCAAACTAGATAAACTATTTATAATCAGCTTCTTGCTCGGTAATTATGGCATCTACTTCTATTATTTATTATTTTTCTTCATCACTAAAAGGGCTATCTATCGATGAGTCACCCCTATCCACATTCATGCCTTTTCCAGATCTTTGAGCCTTTCAATTAATAGGTCTAAAGAGGATTTACTTGTTTTTAGTTTCTTATGGAACCTTGGACTCTGATTTGATAATGACGAGTTAAATCCTTGTGATCCACAAGTACATAAATTCCCAAAGCCTCTTTTTAGGCCCTGTACTTTATTTGGATCCTTTTTTGTTGAGTATGGGAGATCACTGCTTATGGTTCACTCCTTTTTTGCTTAGGTTATTTCACTATATGCCACAAACCAAGGGCCACTTGTTGAGGTTTAATTTCGTTTGGTATCCTTGGCATATCATTGAACTGTAATTGTACCTTTGGATCTTAGATAACAAACTAATCAAATACAACTTTTACCATTGGGATTGACTTTGGGACCTTTATAAGTCCTGAGTTGTCCCCAAACTGATGAAATTTAGCCTATTTTAAGCTAGACCTGATGTATTGGTTACTTCCGTGCATTTTATCATTCCCTAGGGGATGAAAAGGACCAAATAATGGTCCCACCTTTTTAAAGGGTCTACCAAGAGCTTCATCTTGATTTTGGAACATTGGGATTTTGGCTGCATAACCATTCCCATTCATATTACTCTATTGATGTTATTTTCCCTTTAAAGAAACCAACTAGTATATTTTAGCATAATGTTCACCAAACCTGATACGTATGTGTTATATCACCTCTTCCTTAGGTTCTTCAGTCCCTCCAAGCTTCAAAGACTTATGTTCAACTTTTTTGTTTATTTTGAATTTGACGTGCTCTTTTTTCCTTGGCGGCTGAATGGACGACACGTTTGGCCCCAGTTCTTTAACTTTGGGGAAGTGTCATCTTTAACTTTGGGGAATGTGTCATCATCCACACCCATAGCGTTTTATTATTTTGTAGGGAATTTTATTCTCCTAACCTAATCAATCTTCACAAAACAGAGAGCAAGCATAGTTGAGTGAGATAAAACATTATGCCATTTGCAATAATTATTTCCTTTGATTTCATTTAGTTTTTTAACATCATCAGATGGTTTTAATGTAGGCCCCTTTTACAAAGTGTGCTTTAGGTGAAAATAAATTGTCTTTCAAAAATCCTCTTTCTAATTTTAATACGCACCAAGTTTATGAACTAATTTTACTTCAGTCCTAATTTATCTTGTTTAATCCTAAACATGCATCTTGGTGACTAAAGCAAGTAAAATAAATCAATTTCATAAAAGAAACATCAGATGTACGAGGAAACCACTAAGGAAAAAAACTCGGATGACCCAAGCCAGACAATCACTATAATACGGTAACTACAAAGGAATACATACGGACTTATACAACAACTCAATCCCCATAAGCCTTGACGCTCTTCTTCTCTTTAACCGTTCCTCCACAGCGCCCATGCAAAAAGCCTTCTATGATACTTGTCCACAACACACAATTCCACCTGTACCTCGGTATCCACCGATGTAGCGTTTACAACCGTCTATGATTCGTAACAAGGACTTAATCGTTTCTTCACTTCAACACTCAACGAAACAACTTAGTTAATATGGATAAATAAACCAATGGTGCAAACAAGATCTCTGTAGCATATGTATGAAAGCTCAGATCTTTTATAAACAATAAGGATGGTTTTAGCTTTGAAATCCTTATAAAACAAGTGCAGAAAAGCGTAATTGTTCTATTCTATATTTTGGTTTTGGACACCCAAAATTCTGAGAAGAAAATGCCTTAAATAAAAAAAATTAAGTCGAAAAGTCGTTAGAATAAGATGTGTATGTCATTCGAATGATATAGCCATCTCGTTAGAACGGCATGTCCATGTCGTTTAAATGACAGTGACTTGTTGTTTGAATGACTGTTAAAGTCATTTGATCCTTCTAAACTCAAGGCAAAGATCTACATGACTCTAAAGCGAGTTTATCTCAAAATAAATGAAGTTAAAACCTTTTTAACATTTTGAAATCATTTTTAACCAAATTAATATCCTTAAATCATTTTTCGAGTCCCATAAACCATATGCATTCATACGTGAGAGTATCTCGAAATACAATATGATATGAAGATGTGAAACGTGCACCAGTAAACCCAACATGATTTATCTTAAAGCTTGGTCACTACGTCTTCAAATAATACGTCATAAACTATGTCGGAATCGTGACAAGTAAAACTCTATCTATGACTCAAATTTGATTTTGTCTAGAATGATGCCAATACATACAAATTGACACTACTGGGAAATTTGTCCTTACATTTAACATTTTATCCTTTAAAATATAGTCGAAGATTTCATTAGTCTTGGAAATTTAAATAAGTATTTTTTTATCACCTTTTTTAATTTAAGTTCAAAAGATGTTGCTATTATGTAATTTCGAACCAATGGTTCATAGATCAGTAGGATTTATTTCATGTTAGGATCCTTATAATATTTTTTGAATGAAGATGTATTTATTTCTTACTCTTCTTCTACAAGGTCTTCATATCTCAAAACTTTGGTAGTTAATTATAATAAATCTCTGAATTTAGTGGCATGAAATTCATTTCAAAACCTAAATTCTAGGCCATTTTGTGCTAACTTCACAAACTCTGATTTAGGAATGTTATTTTTCATTTGTTCCTAGACATTTTGAAGCTATTTATGAAGTCAATTTCATCGAGTTTTTGACTTTATCTTTCCAAATTAGTCAGGAAATATCTGATTCAGTTTGGAGCAATTATTCATTAAAAATATCTTCCATTTATTGCCATGCTTGGACAAAATTAAGTGGAAAACTTATGAACCATATGGAGGCTGCATGAATGAGTAAAATGGAAAACAAACATAACCTAAGGTAATGATTTGTTCCAGTATCAACACATTGACTAGTGAATCTATCAATGTGTTCTACAATGGACCAACTTACATCCCTTGAGAAAAGGGAAAACTTGGAAATTTAAAACCTTTTGGAAGTTTTATCCTATCTACCCATTATGGGTTTGTATTTCTATAGACTGGGGTCTTCACCCCCCGTCCTATTAGTCCACAAATTTCATGTACTATGTCCATAATCTCATTCCACCTAACTCCCCTAGGTAATTTCCTATTTTGTAGGGAAGTTACTTAGTTCAAAAAGAGAGTTAGTTGTACCAAAGGTGGTCGAACTTCTGGAGGCATAGTTCATTGTTCTTGGTATGTCATAAGTAGGGATCCTTGAATGGTTTCTTTATCAAACCTACTTTGGTTCCCCAACCCCCCGAGTTCTTGTTCGAACCCCCAATTATTAATAATCCCATAGTTCGAAGAACCTAGGAAGCATAAGATGATATCATTTTGATGTGGTCTAGTCCTTACTACCTTTAAGAGAGGTTCTCTATCTATTAGGTTATTGTAACCCAATTACTGGTGAGTGTTAGGTAGTCCTAAACCATCTAATGGGTTACCAATACCCAGATCATAGCTATTGGAGTATCCTTTCAGACTTATATTATTTCCGAAGTTGGTTCACATATATTAGGTCTATAATAAACATGATGGTAAGGGTTACGTTAACTAGTTGTATTTACATCAATTTGTTGTGCATATTTTTTAACACTCGTTTCCACCCCATTGGGTAAAGCGAACCTATTAGACATTGTTGTGATCATGGCGTTTATATTTTGCATCATATTTTTGAAATGATTATATACTAGGTTCAGTTCGTTGATCAATTGGTCTTGAATGTTCGCGGACACACTAACTGTTGGTGTGTTTAGAATATTGCTAGATCTTAGAGCCTTTGTAATATTCAAATGTTGACTGTGAGCCACTGGTCCTAACTCTTGAGTTGTTTAAATTATTATTTGCTCTAAAGTTGTAATATTTCTATTGGTTCAGACAAGGTCAAAAACATTTTCTATTATATCCTCGTTTCAATGTGTCCTAGTCATTTGTAACGACAACACAACACGTGTGTCCGACCGGGCATGCCAGAAATGTGTTTGGATTATTTTCACTTGGCTTTATGATTAAAGTTAATTAGAATTGTGTCATCCCACGAAAGGTTTGTGGTCTTGCCGACTAAATATATTACCCTAGTGACAATTATCATGAGGTTGTGTTGCGTTTGCTGCTTTAGTTAAGAAAACTGATGCTTCCCTTAGGGAAGACTTTAATGAAAGTGATAAATGGTGCTAATTAACTTGGAAAAAACAAACTGTAAATTGTGGGAATTAAAATACAAGTAGAGCTTTAGAATTTAAAGAAAAGAAAATTCGATAATGTAAAAGATCACACTACGAAATGTAAGTAAGAAATTAAAGATAACGAAAGGAAAGGAAATAAACTTGAAATAAAGTTACAAATTACCATATAATTTTCTTCGAAAGAAATAAATATAGTAAATAACAAAAAGGTAAGAAAATAAATGACAAAGAAAAGGAAAGAATGAATAAAACTACGTAAATGCAGTTTTTAGTGTGGGAGTCCTCTATTCCTTTGTGCTCTCATTGCTTATTTATAAAGTTTATTGCTAGTCAATGTAACGACTTTGCTAATTCATGGGTGATTATTCCTCCAATTGAAGTTTCATGCTTTAGGATCACTGACACCTATATTCAAATTGTTTCCTTCCATTTTTAATAGAACATTCAAGCTATGACAAATGTCACATATGCAAATTAATTGATTTGATTTTTTATATCATAGTTTAGATGTTATTACTGCTTTATGACTTATGTTGAAACTCCTCATTAGGACATGATAATGAGGTGTAAAAAAAATCAGAAACTTATATATTTACTGTAGATAAAATCCCTTCATGATATCATACCATAAATATGGGATGGAACATGGACCAGTTATAAGGGGACACCTAGACACACCTCCCCGTAGGGGATGAGGTTGACCTAAGAAAATAGGCTGGTCGGCTTACCCACATATGATAGGGTAGTTAACCCTATTAGTTAACACTATCAACTAACACTATTAATTAACTCTGTTATATCAAGCATGTAGTTTATGACTGGGTGACGTCAGTAACCTTTTATGCACATGCACATGGGAAAGATATGAAAATATTCACCCCATATGTCAATACTAAAACATGATTATTCTATCACCATGTATGTAAAGTGTGTACTCACCTAACCTATAAGGATGAGACACGTATTCCTCTCTTTTATCTCACCTCTAACAACCTATAAATATCACAAACCACCCATATGTGGATAAGATCTTAGATTATCCTTACTGTTATGGTGCCAAATTGTCGACAAAACTTGAGATCTTCATTCTTTTACATATCAATGGATGTTTCCTAACAAATCAATACAATCAATACTGCACTTATGGATGTAGTCACAATTTTAGACTGAACCACATAAATCCAATTCTTATTCTCTTTCTCTTATCTCTTTGTATCTTACTCTTGTGTTAGTATATTAGTAAGACAATATCTTATATGTTATTTTGTTTTCATCAATTAGAATATTTTAGCTAAGACAATCATTATACCAATTATAGGCGATAACACACAATATTAGGAGATTCTAACTTGCTCAAATGGGAGGGATCCAATACCCTCGTCTTGGAAATAAAACACGGAAGAGGAAACATGCATTAGTGGTTTTTAGCTAGACCCATCCATACTGGTAATATCAGTCGATGATAATGAATAGATACCGATGTAGTACTCTGAATATGGTTGTTGTAACATCACCCACATAATGAAAAAATGATATTCCTACCTAGAATGGGACTTAGGAAAAATGAATAAGGGATCAACGAACCCATTAAGATACCTCAACAGTTTAGTACTAAGGGATTAGGATATAAGTGAAAGAGTGATGATATTATCTCCAAAGAGCTGAAGGTCAAGGGGACAAAATTCAAAAAAATAATGGCTGCGTTTGCGCCTTATCTCTTTAGCCTCTACGGGAACTTTATTAAGGAGGGGGAAGAACTTCCCTTATATGTATTTACCAAACCATGGATAGAATCCAACTCTGGAAAACATATGCCTGGGTGGGAGATTTTCTTTAAAGACCGTCCCATATGGATTAAAGAAAAAGTACATGAAATAACTGACCTCATTAGGAAAATGGGGAAGGCTTTTGCAGATTAGGATCCCCTTAAAGACCTGAAGAAAACTAAAATGTTCCAAAAGATAATGATGGAGGACGAGACGAATAGCACTTGATTATATATATCTATGACTAAGAATTCATTTTATGGAAAAATTGCCTACATTCTCTAAGAGGACCCTCCGACTACTATTTATAACATCGCATTTGAGGAGAAGGCCCTTGAGGCAAACTACTTCATGTACTCGCCCATGTTAACCCTTTCATCGATGAAATAAATTTTGATTTTGAGTATCCTTATGTGCAAAACATTGATAATGATGAATGTGGAAATTAATGTAATGAATTCAATTTATATAATGAATAATTAGAAGACCACCTAAAAGAGTTTAATGACAAACAACATATCGTACAAAACCTAATAACGAAATGAAAATGGATAATTAAAGATCTCCAAACAAGATAAAATAAATTAAAAAAAGTTATTCTTTAGAAGATCTAGAAAGGTCTGAACTACTCTAACTTATCAAAGAATACATTGATGTATTTTCTTGATCCTACGTCGATATACCAGTAATCGACCATGAAATTATTGTCCATTGCATAACCAGATGTCCACACCCCAAGACAGTCATGAAGAAGATTCTAAACCTCAGACCTTAATGGCCCCTCAAAGGCAAAAAGAGGTGATAAAACGACTCAACGTAGGATTAAGGTAGTTGAATACCCCACGTGTCTAGGAAATAGATCTAGTCCTAAGAATGATTGTCCACTTATAAATATATATATATATGATCATGGACACTACCGTTGATCACACCCTAAAGTTCTTCGTTGATAGCTTCATTAGATACAACCAAATCAAGATGCACCTAGATAACCAAGAGAAAATTACTTTCACTACCCCTTGAGATACCTTTTGATACACAATGATGACGTTTGAGCTCAAGAATGCTTGTGCGACACACCAACGAGGGGTTTCTACCTTTACCCATAACATGATCCATACAGAAGTTGAAGTATATGTGAATGACATGATCATCAATTCCAAGACATGAAAAGGGAATGTTACATCACTAAGAAAGTTATTTGAGGGATTGATAATGTATTAGATGCGCCTATACTTATAAAAATATCTCTTCAAAGTCACAAAAGGAAATCTTCTACGATTGCTCTTAGTTGAAAGGGGGATTGAGGTATAACTGTCCAAGGTCAAAGATATTCTAGAAATGCCGCCATTAAGTACTGAGTAGGAAGTTAGGGGTTTACTGGGGAGAATCCAATATATCATTAGGTTCATCTCTCAAATGGCCTCCATATGCAATATAATCTTCAAATTTCTTCCCAAAGATTCTACCAACAACTGGAAATCTGCCTGCCAAGAGGCTTTTGATATAATTAAGTAATATCTCATTAACCATATGTATTAGCTCCACCTCAAACTTGACATCCTCTTATCCTATATATCAAAATCACCACGATAAAAGGCATGTCAATATGTCAAGGAATTCCGAAAAGAACAAGCCATATACCACGCTAATCGAAAGCTCAATTCTAGTGAAGAATATTATAGGACCTTGGAGAAATATTGCTTGTCTCAGGTATGGGAGACACAAAAGTTGAGACATTACATGGTTTCTTTTGAAATTAATTTGATCTCCCAAATAGATCCTTTGAAACACGTACTCAAAATTCCTATGTTAACAAGAAGAATAGCTAAACGATTATTCTTACTCACCGAATTTGACATCGAGTATGTACATCCAAAGGCGATTAAAGGTCAATCCATTGCACATTACTTGGAAGAATTCCCCTTAGATAAATAAAATGAGGTTGGTGCACCCTTCCCGGACGAAGATATTTTGGTAACTCGTGGTTAATATCGATGGAGATAATATTTTAATGGAGAAATAAACAAAAAAGAATTCGGCATTGGAATGTGGTTGATTTCACCAGATAGAAGAAACTAACCTATGACCAGCAAGCTAAACTTTTATTGTACTAACAACATTATTGAATACGGAGCTTACATCGTAGGGACGAAGATATATTACAACAAAGGAATATAGATAATTGATGTATATTGAGACTCTGCCCTTATTTGCCAGATCTAAGGACATTGGAAAATTAGGGAGATAGAGTTATTCCCCTATTATAAATATCTGGAGTAAATAACTTATATATTCAATGATGTCCAATTATTTTATCTTCCAAGAGCCCGAAACATCTTCGTTGACATGTTAGCTACTCTAGCCTCCATGGTGGGAATACTGAAGGTATAAACAAAGTGCAAGTGGATGTATACAAACAAGATTGACTTGGATTCATGTACAAAATATCCATGACCGAGGCTATAGATGAAGGAACATGGTACCAAGATAAAAAGGAGGTTCTTCAAAAGGGAAGGTAACCTTCCAGATCAACCATAAAAGATAAGATAACACTCCGACACTAGGATAATCAATTCATCATGTTTACCAGACATCTATATAAAATACATCTTTATGGCACCCATTTACAATGTCTTAATGAAAGTAAAGAAGAAACGAAAATGGAAGAAATCCATAAAAGAGCGTGTGTCCCTCGCATGAATGGTCACATGTTAGATAAAATGATTATTTATCACGGGTATTAATGGACCACACTTCATCATGATTGCATTAAATATCCAAAGGTGTTCAAAATGCCAACGATTTGCAAATCTGAGGGAATTATAAACCATGACGTCACCTTGTCCCTTTTTAACTTGGGGAATCAATATCATCTAGTAGGTAACTTCGAAAGCATCTAATGGACATGGCTTTATTTTGGTAGCCATATATTTCACTACATGGGTCAAAAACGAATTGTACATTGTGCTTAAACACCAAGAAAGTGGTTCAATTTATATAGAAAAATATCATTTATAGGTATGGTGTACGAGTTGAGATGATCATTGATGATGAAATTCACTTCGACGAAGAAGTTATAGAGATTATAAAAAAAATACGAAATTCAAAGCCACAAGTCATCTCCATACCACTCTTGGACCAATGTCATTGTAGAATTAGCGAATAAGATCATAAAAGTGATATTGAGTAAGATTATTAAAGGATGTCGAGAATGGGCTGGCCGTATTTTACATACGCTATGGGGATATTTAAGTATTATAAAAAAACCTACCGGACACACACCATTCTTTCTTATATATGGGATGGCAGTATTATTCTTAATCGAGATGTAAATCCCCTCACTAAGGATGTTGTTGAAAAACTAAATCTCCGAGGCTGACTAGGAAAGAGCATATATGAAGAGCTAGCATTGTTGGATTAATTGTGACAACTATAATTCTATCACATGAAAGAATACCACAGATGGATCTCCATGGTGTTTAAAAAAAAGTCAAGGACAGTGGACTTAAAGAAGGAAACATAGTGCTAAAAAAGGTCATAACACCCATATGGGATCCATGAGGTCAGTTTTGTTCCAACTGGTTAAGACCATATGTGGTGAAATATCAGGAGGCATAGCTCGCCTAGTTTATCATGATGGAACATAATTAGCTAAACCGACTGTGGAGGGGCACCCACTCGATATTGTACAAGAAGGCCTAATGGAGTGATGGGCCTCACAGGAGATTGGGTGCAAAAATAAGCGAGTGGGTCCACAACGAGTAGCCTAATTCCAAAAAATAGCCAAAATAAGATATTTGGCGTGTGGGTCCATAATAGGTTTCCCAAACAAATAAAGAAGCCAAACTAAGATTTGGTGAGTGAGTCCATAATGAGTGGCTTAAATCCAAAGAAAAACCAACACGAAAGATCTGGCGAGTGGGTACGCAACGAGTTGCCCCAAATATTAAAGGATGTCAAAGTAATTGGTTATAAAAGAGGGTTCACAACAAGGGGACCAAACCCAGAGATGAGCCTAAATAGAATATTGGCGAGAGGGATCACAATGAGTAGGCAAAAAAGAAATAAACACGCTACGTATATTATGATAGAACGGCATGAGAAAGTGAGTGAGTCGACCCAAAACATTGAGGGGATGCTCAGAGTCCAATAACTATTATAAGTATCACTTGATAAATAGTTACTAACATTAATGTTTTCTTATAAAGGTAGCCTTGATCGATCAAGCAGGGCTCGAATGGGACAGTATGGATCTCTAGAGAGTTTTGGTTTGGTAGTTAGGAGACAATGTTTCTTGGGAAAAGCCAAGGCCCAACCACTTGACACTTTAAGATATAGAGAACACTAATAGGATAGACCTTTGAGGTCACTCAAGCTCTCATATAACCCACACTTTGATTAAATGAGTGAGTAGCCAATAGGCTACTCATAAAATTATTTTTGAACTGACTATTAGCGAGTGTCTCTTAAGGTCACTCGTAAGTTTTTACAAAAGTTCATTCACCAAGTTACCGTTTAAAAAGATATTTAAAAATTAACACATTTTGGCACTATTAGATGACATATTTTCTTTTTGACTTTGGTATGCACTAGGTTTCGCGACAGGCGGCAAAAAGTTAATAGAGACAAAAGGTACATTACAAAGTTTGACTCTAAGAGTGACTCATTTTGGCACCCAAACTCGGCATTAGCCCTACTTTCTACCTATAAATAGGACCACTAGGTAAGGGCAAGAACACGTAGAAACATTAAGTTATCACTGTTACTCTGTCAAAATCACACTAGAAAAGTATTCTCTCCCTCCTCTTCTTATGTGTCAAAGTGCTTATCTCCTCACTCCCTTTGCAACCATCATTTTCAGGATATCTCTTTTCTCTCTCTCAGACATTATCATTGTTGAAAAAATCATTACTCATTATTCTCTTTTTGGATAGTAAGTTACAGAATGCTCTATTATTACCAGAACAAAAAGGCTTTCTTTACCAGTTAATCTTGAGACTTTGAAAACCTTGAAGACAGTATCCACTAGAGTGGGTCGCATTTCACCCATCCCAGTTCTTCATATACCCCAGTACAACCATCCTCCTATATTTGGCGATTTTATTGGGGAGGTATCCTCACTTTTATATATAAAGAAGGTCATAATGTTTATAAGTACCTAGTATTTGAAGATACTCCGGTGATTAATGGATCTCAAAGTTACTAAACAACTGAAGAAGAGGTGGTGGTGACTAGATTTAGAGCACCTTCTCCTTAAGTAGGGTAGACCAATGCAGAAATAGCCACACCGATAGCGGGGATAAGACTGATGAGTATGTTTTTTGAGTTTTTGAAGCAGAACAATGTTCACATGAAAAGTCTGAGCTAGACTTGCATGACGGCTTTAATGGCACTTATAGAAGGAACGCCACTAACAATAGTAGCAATGGAGGTAGATTCACCAAGAAAAGTCATAATGGAGCAAGCGACGGAGCTAGTAAGATCACCAGTGGTGAAAAAGGTCAGAGCGAATGAGTCACCTTCCAAGGTTATCACCGTGGAGGAAGTAAAAAAACTGCTCTCCTCTTAGAAGGAGTCCTTTAATATGTATGAGGAGATACGGAACCCTTACCCAGAGAGCATCAATGAGAAGCCATACCCAGAGGGGGTGGTATATTCCTCCTAATTCATAAAGTTTAATAGAAAGGGTGAAAACCCTAGGGAACACGTGAAAAGGTTTGTGGACTATTTAGGCGTGCATGGTAATGACAAGGAGTTAAAGTTGCGAGAGTTTTCCAAAACTCTCATAGGTAAAGTGTACACATGGCATTCCTATCTAACACTAAACAACATTCCCACTTGGGAAGAAATGCATGGACAATTTTTATAAAAGTTATTCTTAGCGGAGGATGAGTTCACGCTGAGGCACCTCACACAAGAAGTATAAAAAATCTACAAAGAGTTGAAGCAATACATCAAATGATTTCGAGAAAGGGCATTATATGTCCATTAAGATACTTCATAAGCAAGGATTTTATAGATATGTGTTGAGGGGGTGTTAGAGGAAAAAATCCACTTGTTTAAAAATACAACTAATGATTCATTTAAGTAGCTCATGCGAGAAGCTAGAAACATTTATAAGATTATCAAGCCCAGGTCACAAAGTTGGAGGAGACAAGTGCCTTTAACAGCAGGAAGGTTCTAAGTCTCCAGGAAGTAAGGTCTTAACTATGTTTATGGGAGCTCAAAAGGTAAGAAGGAAAGCGAAGTAGTCAAGAGGAACAACCTAACAAGTAAGAGAAAGTTTAATGATGGAATCCCACCTCCGTTTCTTTGTAGTGAAGAGGAGGCTATAGTTTTCCATCACACCATGGTGCGAGAGGGGTTGGTAGGTCACCCCCCCACTTCAATGGTCAAGTACCTTCAATAGCAAGGCAGATGCAAAGTTTTGCGAACTCCATCAAGCGTGCAACATACGATTAAAGATTTATTTAATTTATGAAGGATAATTGGCAAGCAAGTGACCAATGGTACCTTGCAATTCCCACCCATAGACGTCAATGAAAATCAATTTCCATCCCACCATTATGGCAAAAAAAACATGGTGGTATAATACAATGAAGAAGGAGATCATGACACAAAAGAGTTGTGGGGTAATAAGAAAGAATGTGAAGTGTGGTTAGTTGACTTGGACATGGAAGAGCAAGAGGATGTGTACATTAAGAAAGTGAGCCCCCAGGAAGGAAAGGATAACGTAATCCTTAACCTAGATGTTGGGTAACATCAGAGGCAGAATATGTGTGCAATGAATAAACATATGAGGTTGAACTTGATTTAGAATGTGTAGCTATTATGAGGAGCCCAAACTTCAAATGGTTCTTCAATTAGATTATAGTAAAGCATCATATTAAAATAGTAATCACCAAGTAGATCCTAGAATCCATTTAGTAACAAAGGGATCCATCTATAAATTGGCATGGTCCAGTAGGAAGGTTTATCAAGAAGTACACATTTGTAGTGGTTCTCTTAGAAGAAGATAAGTAGGGATTTTATTTGCATAGTCATCCTTTATGCGTGATTGTTCTAGTGAATGGAATTAGTTTTCCAAGGGTTATGATGGAGGGGGGCATCGATCAATATAATTTTCATAAGACTGGTATTTCCCTAGAAAAGATTGTGTGGTGCCACTTGTGATTTCTATCTTTGATAGTGCGAGGTGGTAATCATTTGGATACGTGAATGTAGGGATAAAATTTGGAAACTTCACATCCCATATAAAGTTCCACATCATAAATGCCAACACCAGTTACTAGCTCTTGATAGGGAAGTATGCATGCAAACACCTGGGATATTGCCATTAATATTCCACCAATGAACAAAAGCAAACATTTGAGGAACTAATATAATGATTAAATCCACATAAAGGCTATTTTTAGTGAAAGAAGATCACTTGGTGGATTGAGTATTCTATAATGATCTAGATGAAGAAACAAGAAGGTTGACTAGGGTTTGGAGGATCCCCACATGGCTGAAGAAAGTGGTCAGCCCAAAAATTCTGTGCATGAAGGATTGGGTCAGCGAGTGACCCCTCCAGATGAAAAATCATAAGGAAAGAGGAATTGTGAAATTGAGACAAGGCCTCCTCAAACTTGTAAGAAAGTTATGTTACAAATGGGAAATTTATCTATAGTTTATAATGGTCTGCCGGGGAAGAATATTGGGATGAAAGCATTGACCCGACACCAGAATATTTCATGGTTAATGACTCCAAATAAATAGAGCACACTGAGGAACTGAAAGAAGCTCCAGAATGCATGCAATATGGGCTAAGAGAGCATCTTTAAGAAATGGAAGAGATAATCTTGGTAGTAAAAGGGGGTGATGAAAGACCCATCTTCATGTTTAAAGATTTAAATCCCAAATAGAGGGAGGAGAGTTTTAGCCTTCTTAACGAGTTCACCGATGCGTTCACATGGAAATATATAGAGATGCCTGAACATACCCAAAAGTGAGCTCCCATAAGCTTAATGTTTTGCCCAATGCCTTAATAGTGAGACAGGCCACCCAAACCTACAAAACAGAGTTAGATTTGAAAATCAAGGTCGAGATGGATAAGCTACTGGAATCATGGTTCATTAAGCCAATCCAACATACCAAATGGATTTCAAGCATCATTATTATGGACAGGAAAGATAAGAAGTAAGTAAAAATCTCGGTGCAAAGACTTAAGTTATGCTTCCCCAATGGATGAATTCTTATTTCCCAATATTGACAGTCTAGTAGATGTCATGGAAGATGATAAAATGCACAGTTTCATGGATGGATACATGAACTGAAGTTAAATTAGAATGGATCCAGCAGTCGCTGAAATGATTGCTTTTCGAACACCTGCAGGAAATTTTCACTATACAATCATGCCATTCGGATCGAAGAATGCAGGCACCACCTATCAGCACATGATGATGGCCATATTTCATGACTTGTTTCATGATATATTGGAATTTTATGTGATTGAATTGGTAGTTAAATACAAGAAGGAAAGTAGGCATGTGCAGGATTTAAGGCGGGTGTTCGAAAGATGCCGTAAATATAAGATGAGGATGAACTCATCAAAGAGTTCCTTTGGGGAGAAAGTAGGGAAGTTATTGGTCTTCATAGTGAATGGGTAGGGGGTGAAAGATGATGAGGAGAAGAAGAATGTTATTTTGAATATGCCACCACCAAAAAGTCAGAGGAAACTCAAGAGCTTATTTGGGAAGATCTCATATCTTAAAGAGTTTATAGTAGTTTTGGCAGAGGTAACCCATCCTTTTACCCTTTTAATGAAAGAGAAAGCCAAATGGATCTGGGGGTAGAGAATAAGAAAGTCTTTAAGAAGATAAAAGGAATATTGACCTCCCCCTCAATAATGATATTGCCAAGGGCAGGTGCGCTATTGCTTCTCCATTTGACCTAAGCAGAAAGATCCATAAGAGCTTTACTTGCTTAAGAGAAATCCAAAATAGAGTGATCGATGTACTATTTGTCTCGAGTAATCTCAAATACTGATTCCAGATATTCCAACGTAGAGAGGCATTGTCTAGACTTGGTGTTTGTTGATCAGAAGTTGAGACATTATTTACTTGCTTTTACTGTACATATTATCACAAAGTGCGATATCATAAAGTATTTTGGAGCATGAATCGTCTTAGTGGGAAGAGAAATAAGACGATTTCTAATATTATGTGAGTATGATCCGAAATCTGAGGTCCCGAAGTCCGTCAAGAGAAAAGCAATAGCAGATTTATTTGCCCACTTTCACAATCAGAACTCTGAGCCTCCCAGTGAGGAATTACAGATGAGAATTTTAAAGCCTATTTAGTGAAAGAGATGGAAGAGTGGGAGAAGGAATTTTATGGTTCTTATCCAGAAGGGACAGGTGGGACTAACATCATCTTCTCAAATGAAAATGAAATGGTTACTCTTTCTTTTAAGCTAGATTTCAAATGCTCTAACAATGAGTCTGAATATGAAGCTCTCATACTGGGTTTGTTGAAGGGATTAAGATGAGGAATTAAAGTGTTGTTTATACGAGGGGAATCTAACTTGTACATGAAATAAGTTAATGGGAAGTTTTCTCTTAAGCACGCTAACCTGGCCCCATACAGATCGATCATTCAAAGATTACTCAGCTAGTTTTTAAAGATGACAATAGAGAGACATGCATGAACAATGAACAGGAATCCAGATGTGTTGGACACAATTACCCAAAAATTAGAGATGAAGGATTAAAAGGCCACCATCAAAGTAAGATAAAGGACAATGCCAACACATGTGAAATCATTATTCCCAAGTGAGGATCTAAAAAATTTGAGGTTCCTGAAAATTTGAAGGTGATATGAAGATGTTTACGGGTTAGTAAACTATAACTTGCTTAAAGGGACACGTTATTTTAAAAGGCCAGGAGGATTCCTATGAGGGTGTGTGGGAGATGAAGAATCTTGAGAAAGGTTAGCATTAATGCATGAGAGGCATTGGAAGGATACTGACATTCCCCTTTATCAGACGCTACAGCGAGGGGCCTATTATTAGCCCACTATGAGCATAGAGGTTGCTCATCTACAATAGGGTTGTTTGAAGTGCCAAACCCAGTTCAACCAACCTATTGAAGATAAATTCGTAGAGAAATTTGAAGATTGGAGATAACCCTATATAGCCTATCGTAAGTATATGGAGCTGCCAGTTGAGAGGGCAAATAAAATTTTCTTAAAGAAAAGGGTCGCCCATTTATACTTAATAGATCGAAAGCTTTACAAAAGAGGGTATAACATGAAGGTTCTATGATGTGTATCCAAGGGGTATGTAGAGATAGTGTTGAAGGAGGCTCACGAGCCTTCCCGTATAGGGGTGATAAGTTATATGATCCATTGATGATGTTGTGGTACTACTATCCAATGAAGGAGGATGATTCTATTAACTTTGTGAAAAAAGTGTAGGGCATTCCAAGTACAAGGCAACATGGTCAATGACCCCTCAACAATCTTACAAAGTCTAGAAGCTCGTTACCCCTTCAACACTTAGGCATTTGATTTAGTATGTAAGATCAGTCAAGCCTCTCATGGAAAAGCCTTCATAATTATTACCACTGAACTATATAATGAGTGGGTAGAAGGGATTTCATTGAGGAGAGTGATTGATCAAATGGTGACCCAATTTATCAGGGAATACATAATTTGAAGGTTTAATATTCCCAAGTTTATCCTCACGGACAACAAGAAACAGTTCGTATGCAAGTAAATGAGGATCCTCACGGACAAATACAAGATCGTGCATAATAGTTCAACTATCTTATATCATAACAGGAATGACCAGGAAAAGGATACAAATAAGAGTTGATCAATATATTGAAGAAAATGCTTGAAGACATGACAGGGGCTTAGGATTAAAAGTTACAAATGGTGTTATGGGCCTATAGAACTTCAAAGAGAAAACCAATAGGATCTACTCCTTTCTCTCTAGTTTATGGGACTGAAGTTGGCTTACTAGTATAATTAGTAGTGCCCTCAGCTAGAGTGACTTTGAGTAATGGCCTCATACTAGAACCCAGACATATACAATTAGAAGTCGTGGGTGAGTATCGAGATAAGGCTAAAGAAAATTTTAAAGTTTATACCCAACAAATATATAGAGCCTATGAGAATCTGGTTAAGCCTAAAGAGTTTGAAATATGTGTCCTAGTCTTACGGGCATCCACTCACTACTTGATGAGTATGTCAGCATCCAAGTTTAAACTGAACTGGGAAAGGACCTTTATGGTGCGAGAAGTGGGAAGTCATGTTATTGCTAGGTATCAGAACGTGATAGTGAATTCATCCAGTCTACTAACTATAAGTGGTTGAAAAAATACTATGCCTGAATTTTCCAAGTTTATTATGTTATTTTAAATGGTTGCTCTAGTATAGATACTCTTTTTATACGAGAAATCTTGGGCATGAAATCAATATACACAGCATAAAAAGTGATATCTTACAAAAGTGAATGAATATAAATTATTTTGACCGTCCACACTTAAGATTTTGTTATTTATCTACATTTGTTTCAAATAAATTATGAGCACCCACTCACCAATAAGTTGTGAGTGGATGCACGCAGATTATTTAATTTATTATTTTGCCTAAGTATGAAAAAAGAAATATATGTTTTATTGGTTGCAAAACAGATTTTGACTCTCAAAGTTTGTGAGAGGGTCCAAAATATAAGGAACTTTACTCATTATACTTGGGGAGTATATACATCCCAGAGGTAAAGTATATTGATCAAAGTCCCTTTATTTACAACTATATAAATACCCCATAGATTAAGGGACAATTTTAAAGAATTAACAGAGTTATTTTGTATTGAGAACAAGTTTTCGAAAATTAAGATGTTATCTTTACTTTTGTTTTGTGAATTATTTACATGATTATTTGGGAATATGGAGAGGGGGTTAATCCATCCTCTAAGTCATTCCCTAAAAATGAAAGAGTTCCAGAAAAAATGCAGAACACGTACCTCGCAGAACAAGGGGCAGTTTTGAAATATAATTTTCCAAGATTTTCTGCAAATACTCCCACAGAAAAAGGGAGCAACTCATAGTAAACAGATACCTGTCTAAATGGAAATAATGTAGAGGAGAGACAAATATGGACAAATAGAAAAAAAATGCCTTTTTGCAATATTATAAAAGACTCTCCTAAAATTAGAGTAGTCTTTACATATACAAGAAAATGAAGAGTATATGGTAAAATTAAAAAAAAAATCCTAGAGAATGTCAACTAGATAAAAAAAAGGTTCTCTCTCGGTTGCACATAAGCATATAAGGGGCAGTTTCCTGAATGAATGAACACTTCTAGACTACCTAAAACTACATCATCCTTAGAATCACTATCCATGACCTTGGCTAAGTTGGTATCAAGCAGCTGAAGCTGACCGGGTAGCCGAGACGCCTCGGCATGATGTTGTTGAACTCTAGTCTTCCTAGATGAGTGGAGCTTCATCATCTTCTTGAATGGGACACTAGTAAAATTATTAACTGCAACATCAAGCTAGTCTAACTTGAAGTGATAGAAATTTGGAAGGTCATGGAGGGCCTGCAAGAAGGGTGAAGTCTCCGAGATGGTGATATCTGTAGGAGCAGTGGACAAAAAATCGTGAACATGGTTAAAAAGGGCCTTCATATTGTATATAGTGAGGTTGTAATTGTTGAGGACACTCTAGGATGTGAAGGTATCAGGATAATGATCGAGAATTGGGTGCAATATCTCTTGCTCATGGATACTAAACCTCTTTGGTTGCTACTCAAGTCATAGGTCTCTCATGAAGATCTCAGGAGCCTCGACTTCAATGTCATCATAGTCTGTGTTCCTAAACTCAGGCTCAAGGGAATAGAAGAAGACTCCACCTCTGCCCCATCAGAGCGAGTGTCCTTAGAACTAAGTCCCTCATCACTAATCACCTCCATAGGCCCACTGATGTAATCTTGGAAATGAAAATGTAAAGGTACATGAGAAATAGTAAGGGAGGGGTTAAATATCTTCAGCTAGAAAGGAAATTGAAAAGGAAAGAAAAAAAGAGAAGGAGAGTAGCCCCCCCCCCCCCCCCCCCCAATACCTAAAGGGGTGAGCATGTAGCTAGCCAACCTGGAAGGCCCCCTAAACCTACTACGCTGACCTAAAAAGATAAAGAAACTTAAATTTAATACAACACATGCTCATAAAAAATCAAGACTAAAAAAATGTATGTATTTAAAGTTAAATCAAGTATGATAGTACAATGCCTGAGGAGTAGTCGCCATAGTACTCACATCCTATTCCACAAAAATGGTGACACTTTCCTCACTAACCTAAAAACAAGGAAATAGGGGTGTGATGGTGAGAACTTGAACAATGATATCAAGAATGAAAACAAAGGGGGAGAAAATAGAAAAGAGTGAATAAGGTATAACGGTATAATACCTCGCTCACAACTATGCTCCCAAGTTATTCCATAGTAATTGGAATGCTTATAGCACCAACATGGGCATAAGGAAACATAGAAGTTCTCGCAAGCACTTGCGCAAAAAAAAGCAAGTTCAAAGAAATTTTTTATTGAAATGAACACCTAAGGAGTCACTTAAACAGTGCTCGCAACATATCCCACAGACAAAAGGACTTCAATAGTATCAGCCTAAAAATAAAGAAACAAAGAATAAGTCACTAAGATATATTACACAGTAAAAAGTAAGAAGGGTGAAGTAACAAGAATAGTAGTATACCTGAGAATCCTCAAAGAAAAAGGTGTTCGAAGGTAGACTCACAAGAGGGTCCACAGTAACAGGGACCTGCGAGGGAGTCGACTATAACAAAAAAATGATCATGACTAAGATGACTTCAAATAAAAAAATCACAAGTGCAGAAAACATAAGCGGATAAAGTAAATACTTAAGGTAGAGTGGCAGCTGAGCTGCCCACCTGAACATCAGCTGTAGAAATATCTAGTGACAGAGTGTTAATGCTAGCCTGAAATATAAATGAACAATAAGTGATCTACAACTCAAGTGAAGTCTAAAATCAAAGGTTATTGAAAACAAAAAAATAGTGAAATTAAGTACCTTAACCCTAGGAGTGGGACAAGGATTAAGATCAACCTCAAAGGTTGAAGGGATTCTCGTACCAATCAAACAAACTTTTAAAAAAAGGGATAAAAATAGGAATAGGTAAAGACTATGCAATTGAGTACTTGTGAAGGAACAAGGACCTGTGAGACAGGCCCACTCGAAGCCACACTGAAAATGGGTTGAGTTGGAAGAGGCTGAATTTGGGGCTTGTTATCCATAAGAATGCAAACCCTAGGAATATATATCCTCCTAGAAAGGGATAATCCAAGAATGACCACCCATGTAGGTAGGAATATTTCCCCCACTAGTAGATGGGATGCTCTAAAAGTTTCCTACAACATAAAGTTAAAATGTAATAGAGTTAAAGAGATGACAGAACAAGAGCCAAAACATATGTAAAGGAAAATGCTAAAAAACACCTCGGAAGAGACAGTGATAAAAAGCCCAACTAAAGAACTGCCATCTAAAGAGGAGGCAAGAGGACTGGGGCTATAATCACCTATTAGAGAGGCAAATGTGCAAAAGTAAATTCACAAAAATAAGTTAAAAACTAGTGGGTGATGATACTTAAAAATTATTTTTAAAAAGATGGGTGAATACCTGCACAGAGCGAAGGACATAGAAGATCCCCTCGAGGAAGTGGGAAACACGGTAGAAAGTTACAGAATAAATGAAGACAAAAAATGTTAAAAGGCATTTTACAAGTAAGAGCAGATACAAGTCTTAAAGTTTTGCGAAAAAACCTCTCTAGCAAGGCCTAAAGAGGAGACAAGTGTGGAATTCCTCTTAAAAAGGAAAGGAAACTATGGGAGTAGAGAAGGTGCAAATGAGGGGTGGCCCTCACCTTTGAGTGGCACTTATCCCAAGGGAAGAAACTTATTTAAAAAGGACAGAGTTAAATTAAGAAACATATGATAGAAATCAAGTAAGACAAAATAAGGGACATATAATGGAAGACACTTATAATGTTTGGGCGAGGGGCCTCTCTATAAGGTATCTGGACAGTGGGGGGGGGGGGGGGGTTGAGGTGGAAGACGAGTATATCATGGTATTATCATGCTTGTCCCTAAAGCCTCTTTAAATTGACAACAAAGTACAAGCATCAGGAAAGTGACCTTGGTGAGAGTCAGCAACACCAACATAATTTGAAGAAGAACTCTTATCATCATAAGAAAGGGTGATTCCATAATTAACTAGTTCCTCTTCAAGTGATCAAGATGAGGAATAATCGTTTGAAACCTCATGATTGGAAAATCCACTAAGTAAAAGAGAAGTAGATAGATTACCTTTTGTGAGAGAGGAGGACGAGAGGGACTGCTCTTGAGATGGAATGCCCAAGACCTCATAGCCCCGGTCGCGTACAGTCTAAAATGCCTCCTTAATTCTAAGAGTGTTAGTGTATGACTCTTCATGTGGAATGGTTTGGGGAGCACTGGGCTCCGCCACTTTCTTCTTCTTTTTACTTGCTCGAGTCCTTATAGGTGAAGGAGGAGGAGGAGGAGGAGGAGTCTATACTTATGTTGGGATAAAATTTGACATGTTTGTGTCAGGGTTATTTCCTTTTCCAAGGGGCCTTAGACTTGGCCTTCCCCTTTTCTTTGGCCTTAGATGGTTGGGGCCTAGTATGTTTGGCATATATAGATTCCTCACACATATATATCACTAAAATGAGAGGGATATGCTAAAGGGGGTCTTCATTATAGTTATATAAAACCATAACTCTTTTTGAGTTCTTTTGCCTAAGTATTTATCATTATTGGGTATCTTAGTAGGAATAGTCTCACGGGGGATGTCCAAATTGAATTTTTTAATTAAAAAAATATCACGTTGCCATAAGTTAAACCACGAGCAACTGAAGGATGGTAGGTACGCATCCCATCGAAAGTAAAATTAACATAGGCCTTTAGGTATATCTCAATGCACATGGAGCTTGAAGGGTAAGTGGGGGTGTGGACTCCCTAGTCATACCCAAATTGTCTTCTCACTTGATTATAGTGATAAAATTCAACCCCTTGACTAAGGTCAGTCAATGAGAGAAGAATGCAAGGAAGAAGCCCAATAATTTTCCAATCTACCATGAGATGGTATAACCCACTTGTCCTTCAGACTGATATGAAGGAATAAAAAAAATCTAATTTTCTACTAGATCCCTTAGTTCCCTGGGATTGTAGTTCAATTGGTCAGAGCACCTCCATGTCAAGGCGAAAGCTATGGGTTCGAGCCCCGTCAGTCTCGACATATCCAATAAGTACATCAATTAATCTCTCCCTTTTCTGTAAAAGGGGGGGCAAGAAGCAGAATTTCATTAGGTCTTAAATAGTGACATTGCGCGGTGATAGTGGTAATCTTTTATTATTATACCTCGACCTATTTCGAGTGATTGAGCATCGACCCCTTTTTTAGTGTGCCCCTTCCCTTATCTTTTAAGTTGCAGTCGATATTATTCTAATTATAGCACGAGCCTTCATTCAATCAGTAAATCTTTTGATTCAACACTACACCTTCTTCTATTCTTGGCTCCTGTCTGTATCGCCCGGCAAACAAACTCATGTTTATCCAGGTATAAACCCCATCCTGGGACCGTACAAGGACTTGTTAGATTTCTCACACCATATCCATGACATGTATATAAGGGGTATTTTTCCACTGAATCTAAATCAGTAGGGCTATAAAAAGTTCCACCAAAGGCGGTGAAGGAACCCCATGACACCCTCCCCCCACTTGTTTGGCATAAGGATGAAATTAGAACTCATCAATATTATCAAATAAGGAACCTAAAGCCTTCTCGGTCTATTTATTATGCCTCCAAGAAATTCGAATGGCATCACTATGCAAGGAACAAGCTTTTGGGACAAAGTTAGGAAATCTCTCAAATAAGCAGGCCATCAAAATGAAGGAGTTAACAAAATTTATGACATCATAGCGACCATGGGATCGTTCCGTATTTATATGGGAACGATCCAACCAAGTGTACATTGAACCTATGGTAAGATATGGGAGGGTGACATCCCTCCCTCGAGCCTAACAGCAAGGCAAAATAATAATTCACGAGGGGAGTCATTTGGCCTCCATGGAAATAGAAATCTACTAAAAAATGTGACAAAGAATGATGCTAAGTGAGAGGGGGACCCAATCTTAGGTCCATCTTAACTTTTGGTCACCCTACTCGATCATTATCCTTTTGGGGGGGGGGGGGGGGGGTGATCAAAATCCCTAAGACAATACCTTTTCCACTTAGGAAAGGAATGCTTAGTGGCCCTTTTCTTATTGATAGCCACATAGCGAGTGCATTCAGATAGTGCTTAGTGCATCTTCTCGCACATTTCCTTCTCTACATCATCTTTGAAACCATTAGTAAAAACATGACTCCCAAAGAGGGGGAGGCCAGTCATCTTATAGATATCATCTAGGGTGATAGAAAATTAATTCCAACTAGTAATAAAAGTGTGGGAATCGATGCTTCAATGAAAAGCCAAAAGATTGAAAGTAATCGAATGTTTAGTAATTATGTTGGTCTTCAAACTCTGTACAGTCCTCATTAGACCAATACCCTCGACATTAACCTTGTGGGAGGGATTAGCGAGAACATGGTCCACCCAAAGGTCCCACTCGTCTGGGTTCCTATACAAACATTAAGATTAATGTTAAAATGGGGAAAGTCACCTCTACCCACTCTAATGCGTAGAATGTTGTCTGCCAAAATGATGGGAGTATCAATAGACTCAACAAAACCCATATGGGATCGCATATTGATATTTTCCATGAACTCCTCCTCAAATCGCTTTAGCGATGGCATAAATGTATCCTTTTCCCCAGAATTAAGAGCAAGGCAATAAAGTTCAAAATCCATCTTGGAGAAATTTTCAAGAAACTTCCTCTAAGACTTAGAGAGGGAAGCATCAGAAGAAGCACCACCAGACCCACCAGCAAGGGTGGTTATGGAGGCAACAATAGTGGTCGTCATGGTGGTAAGACCGATAGAAAGTATGATTGGAAATGTCACTTGAATCGGCATTGAGCCAATGAGAATTTTCTAGTAGCAGTGGAAATAGCGGTAAAAGAGATTTTGGAAGAGGAAGCCATGGGAACAGTGGAGAGTTTATGAGAAATAATTATGGAGAAAGCTAAGGTTTGGTGAAGACAAATATCTTTATCTATATAAAAAAACAAAGGAAATAAAAGTTACAAATTACAAAGCTAAACGTCAATTTTTTCAAATGGGTTTTTATGCCTAAGAGGGGGTTGCACATTTGGCGACTCGAAAGGAATAAAATGATTACCCAAATGATGGGATGTGAGTTCCCAATCAGAAATGTGTCTCCTAGAGACAATAAAAGGAGACTAAAGCGATAAAAATATTTAATGCTAAAGAGTCTAATTTTGTGAATAAAGAAACCCTCGAATTCCAAGAAAAAGTAATGATTATTTTATGCAAAACTTTTTAGCTTTACCAACACAAACACTTTTGTACGAGGGGACTAATGTAGAGGGGTAACCATTACACTTCCCATAAGTGTTCCTAATGGGAGCGAGGTATCTCATGGGCAAGTGGGTGCAAGAATAAGCGAATGGGTCCACAACGAGTGGCCCAATTCCAAAAAGAAGCCAAAATAAGAGATTTGGCGAGTGGGTCCAATAGGAGTGTCCCAAACCCAAAAAGAATCCAAAATAAGGTTTGGCAAGTGAGTCCACAATGAGTGGCTCAAATCCAAAGAAAAGTCAACATGAAAGATCTGGTGAGTGGGTACACAACGAGTGGCCCCAAACCGCCGAAGGATGACAAAGCAATTGGTTAGGCGAGACGGTCCATAAAGAGGGGCCCAAATCCCCAATGAGTCAAGATAGAATATTGACAAGAGGGCTCATAGCGAGCAAGACCAAAAGAAAAGGAACACACTATCTACATGAGAATAGTGAGTGGATGCTTAACGAGGAGCCTCAAGACAAGAGTGAAACTAAGTGAACAAATATAAATGATTGAGGGGATTCTCACAGTTCAATAATTATTATAAGTTTCACTTGATAAATAATTACTAACATGATTATTTTTGTACACATGTAGCCTTTATCGAGCCAGAAAGGCTCGAGCAGACCAGTTGGGATCTCTAGGGAGTTTTAGTTTGGTGGAAAATATACAAGGTTTGTTAGGATAACCAAGGCCCAACCACTTGACACTTTAGGATAAAGAGAATACTTATAGAAGAGACCTTAGAGGCCACTCTAACATTCACACAACCCACATTTGGATTAAATGAATGAGTAACCAAGAGGCTGCTCAATAAAATATTTTTTAACTGCTAATTGGCAAGTGGATTTCAAGGCCACTCATAATTTTTTCAAAAGTCTATTCACCGAGTTATGATTTGAAAAGATATTTACCAAATCACACATTTTGGCACAATTATCCTAAATATTTGCCTTTTGACTTTGGTATGCACCAAGTGTTGCCTGTAAGAGGGGACAGGTGGATAAGAGGTAATCGAGGACGAAGTTTGAGATGATCTTTGATGATGGAATTCACTTTGAGGAAGAAGTTATAAAGATTATTGAAAATACAAAATTGAAAGCCACAAGTCATCTCCATACCGCTTTCGTACCAACGGCATCATAGAATTAGCAAATAAGAACATGAAATTGACACTGATCAAGATTATTAAAGGATGTCGAGAATGGGCTGATCGTATTCTATATACTCTTTGGGGATATTTAACTACTATAAAAACTACCAAAGCCATTCCATTATCTCTTGTGTATGGGATGGCAGTAATATTCTCAATCGAGATGTAAATCCCCTCACTAAGGATGTTCATGGAAAACTAAATCTCTGAGGCTGATTGGGAAAGAGAAGATATGAAGAGGTAGCATTGTATGATTAATAGCGACTACAAGAATGTTATTACATGAAAGGATACCACAGATGGATCTCCATGAATTTTAACAAAATGTCAAGGATAGAGAACTTAAAGAAGGAAACATAGTGCTAAAAGAGGTCATAACACCCATATGGGATCCCCGACGCAAGATTTGTCCCAACTAGATGGGACCATATGTGGTGAAATATCAGGAGGCATAGCTCTCCTAGTTTATCATGATATAATAGAATTATCCAAACCGATTGTAAAGGGGTACCCACTTGACTATCCACAAGTAGGCCTAATGGGGTGGGGGGGCACACAGGCGACTGGGTGCAAGAATAAATGAGTAGGTCCATAACAAATAGCCCAATTCTAAAAGAAGCCAAAATAAGATATTTGGTGAGTGGGTCCCTAACGAGTTGCCCAAACCCAGAAAGAAGCCAAAATAAGGTTTAGCGGGTGAGTCCACAATGAGTGGCTCAAATCGAAAGAAAATCTAATAGGAAAGATGTCACGACCCCGACCCAAAATAGTATTAGGGAACGAGTGTCTTGACATGCCACCAAGGCAACAAATATTCCGATTTAATTGTTTCCTTAAATAAATGCAACGGATGTATTATCACATGGTTATGAATCATAAAATACTGAAAGTAAAGGAATTACGTCATCAGAGCTTTCTAAAGGAAACTTCATATATATTAAAAGTAACAACGGGTTACAACTTAAGATAAAATTTAAACCTTATTACAAGAGAGCCAGACATGCTCTAAATAAACATTTTACAAAAAGATCTCTAAAAGCTAAATCTTCAATATATTCCATTTTCATTCCGTCCGTGAGCCTAAACGTTTCCTGAAAACTGGTTATTTATACAATATCAGCTAAAAGCCGAATGAGGTTCAATCTCCAAACATTCCAGGGTTTTTAAAAAATAGATACCTATTCAAGTCAAAAGAGAAGGAATATACATATACATATATGGAGAGGAACTTGCAGTAAATAGATATAATTTTGAAATGAAATTATATATATCACAATTGGATAGCTCAGAATAAGACGAATGCAACAAATCAAACGTGATATCTTTTTCTTTCAATCATACCATTTTGATGGCCAAGTACACTCTAATACCGTATTCTTCTACCGTATTATACCCCGGTAGTTGAGGGTCAATCGAACATGTTCGTCACAACGCCTTATTTAGGGCACACCAGTGATAACCCAGCTTGGAAGGTCAGTCAGTAAAGAGGTCCCTTAGGCCGAATCATATTTTCAATATTCAATATCCTTTTCAATAATCATTTTAATCGGTATGTTTATATGGACAAATATAAACATATCACAATTGAATCAGTCATCGGTATCACATGAATTTTGAGAATAAAAGCAGTTCACAAAATATATATAGTTTGCATAATATCATATAATCAAAATACACAAGGAATGTCAGAGTACTCACCCAAAATGGAGGTCAAATTTACTGGTATTGAGTCTTCGATCACACGTTAATGTGATAAAGATTTAAGTACACGTTCTAAGGTCCAGTTTATACTATACTTTAATAATAACTTCCTCTTTTAAAGGATTACTGAATCTCTATTTGTTAACTTTTAAAACTCATTGATCGTAATTGAAGAATTCAATTCATAGTCTTTCCTCATCAGTCGGTTCCCAGTAGAGATGGAGGGTCACAGGGGCACCACTTAAATACCATCTCATCTAGACAGAACATTTCCGGATTCATTCCCAGTAGAGATGGAGGGTCACAGGGGCACCACTTAAATACCATCTCATCTAGACAGAACTTCACCGAGCCTGACTTTGGAATTACTTAAATCGGATTCCATAATAACGAGCAATTTCTTTAAAAAGAATCATTTTTAAAAGTGTATAATTTCAAACAAGTTTATAAAATCAACTTGGATTTGTTCTAAATTTTAAGTTTTGATTAGTGAATTCTTTATTGTATTTTACCAGCATAACTACTAAGTAAAGATATAAAACAATAAATTAAAACTATAAAGATGCATTATAACATTAAGATTACCTTAAGATGAATATCCCTCAGAACTTCTTCTTAAACTTTCTCACACTTTCTCTCACTATTTCTTTCTATAATTCTCAAGGAATTGGTGTGAGTTTCAAATGATCCCCTAAAGGCCCTATTTATAGTTTCCCAAAGATATCCCGGGGTTGACACATGTCCATGCTGACCAAGCTTTTACAATAGGAGTCAGCGTTGACGTGTCGCATAACGGAGGCGTCTTGCAGTCTTATTTCACCGGACTGCGACACGTGTTTTAGCTTCTCCTCTAACGACGACACGTGTTTTGGCTTCTCCTCTAACGGCGACACGTGTATGGTGGAGGTGTCAAAACCGAGCACGAGGTGTCGAGGATAGGTATTAAGGGTATAAGGGTCATTGCGAACCTGAAGGGCATTTTGGTAATTTCACACCATATATTTTCAATATTTCTTTTAGGTCCCTGAAAAATTTTATTTATGAAAAGGCCCCTTTTTATTTTTCATTTTGGTCCTTGAAACTTTCTTTATTAAAACCATGTCCCTAAAGTTTTATAAAATTACATTTTCTACCCCAAAACTTATCACTTAGCTTAGGATGTGCCATAAAATCTCAATCTGACCCATTTTACCGTTGATTCTTCAAATTTAACAATGGGCTCTGTAATATTAAGAACTCGGAATATGATATATGTAATAATATATCATTATTAGATAATAAGTGTGACGAAATTGAAAGAAGACAATTATATATTGGCATAAAAAAATAGGGTCATTACAAAAGATCTTGCGAGTGGGTACACAACGAGTGGACCTAGACATAGAAGGATGCTAAAGCAGTGGGTTAGACGATAGGTTCCAAAACCCAAATAAGAGTCAAGATAAAATATCAGCACGAAGGATCATAACAACTAGGCCCAAAAGAAATAAACACACTGCATATATTGTAATAATAAGGGGTGATGAACGAGCAACCTCAAGACAAAAGAGAAAATGAGTGAGCAGACCCAAAAAATTAAAGGGATGCTCACAGTCCAACAACTATTATAAGTCTCACTTAGTAAATAGTTAGTAACATTATTGTTTTCTTACAAAGGTAGCCTTGGTCAAGCAAGCATGGCTCGGGCGGTATTGTTAGAATTTCTTGGGAGTTTTGGTTTGGTGGTTAAGAGACAAGGTTTGTTAGGAAAAGCCAAGGCTCAACCACTTGACACTTTAGTATAGAGAGAATACATATAGTAAAGACCTTAGAGGTCACTTAAGAACTCACACAACCCACACTTAGATTAAATGAGTGAGTAGCCAATAGGATACTCATAAAAGTATTTTTTAACTGACTATTAATAAGTGGCTCTCAGGGCCAGTCGCAAGTTTTTACAAAAGTTCATTCACCAAGTTATCGTTCAAAAGGTTATTTAACAAATCACACATTTTGGCACTATTAGATGACATAATTTCTTTTTAACTTTGGTATGCACTAGGTGTCGCGACATGCGTTTAACTAATAATAGAGACAAAAGGTACATTACAAAGCTTGTCTCTATGAGTGCCTCATTAAGGCGCCAAAATGCCACATCATACATAGTATCTACATATAAATAGGACCCTTGGATAAGGTCAAGACACACATAAAACTCAAGTTAGCACTGTTACCATATCAAAATCACATTAGAAAAGTATTCTCTCCCTACTCTCTTTTGAGTGTCAAAGTGTTTATCTCTTCACTCCCTTTATACCCATCACTTCCAGGATATCTCTTTCTCTCTCTCAGACATTATCGATGTTGTAAAAGTTATTATTCATTATTCTCTTTTCAGATAGTAATTTATAGATAGCTCCATTGTTACCAGAAGTAGGAAATTTTCTTTACCAGTTTTCTTGAGACTTTGAAAGCCTTAAGGACAACATCCATTGGAGTGGTTCACACCTTGTAGAATGCGTGATATCGATTAATTATTTAATTCATAAATTTCTAATTTTAAACTTATTTAATTAGAGACAATCTTTATCCAAATTAATTAAACTCTAATCATGAATCTACATGATATAAATCAGATATGCAACTTAAATAATTAAAAATAAAGGTTTAGGGAAAAAAACTTTAGGGGTAAAACCTTAATTTCAATATATAATGCAAATCTCAACTTACAATTACACAATGAAATCTACAATGAATCTTTCGCAGAAAACTCACATAGAGCACAGCCTAGTAATCAGCAAAGATATCCTCGAGAACATTAATGACTGTAGTCATCACTCAGCAGTTCCTGCAAGAACTACCAATCTAGTAGTAGAGATGGCACTCCATAAAGACAAACTTTCAAGAAGTATTTTGGGTTCCATAAATGATTCAGAAAAGTATTGGGATGTGTTGGTGAATCAAAAACTAGGTTTTTAACCTTAAAAGATGAAGATTGCAAGTCTGCCAAAAAGTAGTTTTCGTGTATCCAAAGTATTAATGAAAAAGGTCTTCAAATAGGTATTTACAGATCAACAAAAATCTTGAGGCGACGTATGTCATTAGAAATATTTCGAACGACATTTTCATGTCGTTATAATGACATTAGATGTCGTTACTAACGACTTAAGAAATGAGCTTTAAAAACACAAAACCATATGTAGTCGTTTTAATCAAACAAAAAATGACCCTTCACACAACCCTTCAAATGACATGTGATATCGTTAGAAGTAGTCATTTGAACGACATGTTAATGTCGTTTGAATGACATGTTAATGTCGTTTGAACGACATTGCCTTATCATTTGAATGATAGGAGCAAAAAAAATATTATTTTAAAAAGTTTGTCTACAGGTCTTAAAAAATTAATTTTGACTTAAAAAAAAAGACTCGGTTTGAAAAAAAAATAGTTTCAAAAAATATCCCAATACTAAAGTAAAATATTTACGAAACTTAAACACATTCTATATGAAATTGTACCTCATGTTACACATATATTGAAGATGTTTAAAATTCAGATTTGTCTTCATAAACCTATAAACTTGAACCTCTTCTCAAACGGAGAGACCCGTGACTACGCTATCCATTTCGACGAGTTACATTGGTCCCGTGTGAGGTATAAGTACCTCTTACGGGGTTGTTTGAGGGTTGGTTTAGATTTTCACCCTTCTAGCTAAAAGTTTTTAATTATCAAACAGTTTTATTAGAAACCTGATGTGAAATCCAAGGCCATGTATATTAAGTTAACACTAACTTGCCAACATATTCCTCATCTATCAAACCACCGAATAAATATGTAAATTTTTCAATCATGCATTTCGACATCTTGCAAATCGAGTCTAAATGAAAGAATTAGTAAATTCAACTCAGTGTATGTGAAATTGATATATCCAATTTATTTAAGTACATGCAACAAAGTGGTAATTAACAGGTTGAATACTGAGCTCATTTTTCAATACATGCCATTTATCATTTTTCAATATTGAAACTACATATCAGAATGAGTACACACCAGGTAATTGACAGGTTGAATATCGAATTGGAAAAAAAATGTAGAAATTTCAAACTTACTTGCTTGAAACTAGAAGGATGTTGTTGTTGTCCTATCTGTGCGATGTGAATCACTGGTTTGGGGCGAGTAGGGTTGGGGTTGTGGCCGATGGAGTAGTTAGCGCAGAACTGATTTAGGGCGAGTAGGGGAGGGGAAGGAAGGAGAGGGAGGGGAGAGGTGCTTTCGTGCATGCCGACATGTATACCTCAGTACGAAATCCTAAATGTAAAAGATATATTTTAACTTTAAGCCCAACCCCAAAATAGAAATAAAACCAATCAAGTCTTCATTCATAGTTGTCTTTGTAAGAGAACTCATAACTTGAATCAATCTGATAAGCACTCAAAACTGTACATTTTATACCCCAAATAGACATACTTTAGTTCCTAATTCTCGGTAATATGGTTCTTATGTGCTTAAATGTTTATCTTGTAGGTCAAATGTCCATTTGCAGTATCAAAATCTATATATCAAGGCAAATGTGCATTGAATGGAGCTAAATTCCCTCCCCCATAACCTTACCCCAGCCTAAACCTACTCCAAACCCTGTGTGTGTTTTGTTTGTCCCTTTATATTATATTTTAGATTTTTAGATTGAGTCGTTTTATTTTTAGTATTTATTTTTGATTTATTTAGTATTTTCTAGGGTTTGTTTCTATTTTTCTATTTTATCTTTATTAGTATAATTTTATTTAATTTTTATTTTTATTAAGATTTCATTTTTTTTAGGATTTCATTTATTTTTTTAATTTTATTTGATTTTACATTTATTTAGGATTTTAGTTTTAGTTTTATTAGATTTTATTTTTATTTTTATTACTTTTTAGATTCATTTTTAATTTGAGTCTTTATTTTATTATTAGAAGTTGAATTTTTATTTTTTAGATTTTTATTTTTATTAGTTTTAATGTTTTATGTTATTTTTAGGTGTTTAAATAAAACACACACATAAACTCCCTTACACTTAAACCCACTCACACCTTTCCAAAATATACACCACACACACACCTAAACTAAACCATTACCCACACCCATTTTACCATACACCCTCAAACACCCAAACCCCGCACATCATTTTCAACCTTTAACCCACCAACAACTTTCTCTCTCTCAAACTCCATAACCCACCTCAACCAAACTAATCCACAATAACAACCCAATACCCGATTTGAAAACCCATAACCCGCTCCGGCGCTAGCAACCTCCATTTCCGACCGTGCCCGTCGGAGCGACAACCCGGTCCACCCCTTTCCAAACCCGTCGCCTACCATATCAGATCCAGCAGCAAACCCGTGATATCTCACCAACCAACTCCGGTCGAGCATCGGTTCAAACCAAAATCTGTCAAACCCACCAACCCCGACCACTATCCACTCCAACTACCCGATCGTGCCCAGACCTGGATCCTATCTGCGGCGCCATTACATTCCATTTCCAGCCCTCTAACCTTCCCCCTTGCTCTCCCAACGTCGGACAGCTCACAAGATCCGACCCGAAGATGTCCTACCCACTGCCAACACAAACCTCCGAACTCCCCTGACCCGCGAACTACTAGCACCTTTGCCCGTTTCCAGCAAACCCATCTCCCTTTTGCCCACTAAATCCAAGCCACGATTTCACCTGTTAACCACAAGATAAAACCAATGCCAAATAAAATGCACATGTGTTTTAAGCCATATAAAACCACTTAAAAACCATTTTACCCAAATACCCCCAACTACCATTTTTACCCAATGTCCAAAATATCCCTCAAACCAAATCTGATTTTATCCTCACCACCACACTTCCCACATTACCTCACCTCTTACCAATGCACATGTGTACATAATTCCCTAGACACCCTCACCCAAATACCTTCCATATCCCATACACCCTTGTCCTCCCATTTTTACCCCCATGCTCCATGCCTACTATTTAAAGGATGAGAACCCATTTGAGGACTTATCATGAAATAGGAAGAGAATTCTAGAGAGAGTTAGAGATAGTTTAGTGTAGAAAATAAATTAGGATAAACATCATTTTGTAAATAGTTTTAGTTTTTTTTTTTATATTTGTGAGGAGAAATTTTGTATGAGATTTAATTGAGTGAGTATTATTGCAAACTACTTGGATGCTTAAGTAAGAGGGTTGTATGCTTCAAATTGGAGGATTGGAGTCAATTAAATTCAAGAGATTGGTTTGATTATTCTTCTCTTCTACTTTATTTTATTAGCCTTTGATTGTTTGACTATCATGTTTGATATTATGTTAGGCTAAATTCCATTTCAAGGGGTGGGGGGAAACCCTTATTTGATGTTATTTTAGTTTAATTAGTTTGATTACTTAAAAATTCCATTTGAATGTTAATTTTGATCCCTCACCCTTAAATTTATGCCTCGAGAGAGGGTAAATGATTTTCAAGAGAAAATAGAAATTCTAGTTATAATACTCATTTTAGATTCGAACTAGAGATAGGGGTTTTTTAAGTGGGGTATTATAACTTGAATTTCAACTCTAATTTATTTTCTAAGATTTACATAAGTTTTAACTGATCGATTCTAGTGGGTGATTAATTAAAAGGAGTGTAGATCTATTTTCTAGAGTTGTGGGGTGTTAAACTTAATTTTCTAAAAGATTACTATTAAAATTACACTTGCAACGAGAGTTGATTTGTAAGTTTGATTTAATTTGGGAGAATTCAATTAATTAATTAAAATAGCTAAAATTTGTAGTGTAATCCCACTCCTTGATTGTTCTCACAATTATTTAACTCATTTATATCATATTTTAGTGTTAGACTTTATTTTTCACTTTTAGTCACTTTCTAGTTAGTTGTTTTCATCTTCCATATAGTTAGTGTTATTTCACCTCACCTCACCTAATTGTTTTAATATTTGAAAAAGCTAAAAAAAATAGAAAAAGCAAAAGCCCAAAAAGAAAATAAAATTGAATTACAATTGAGTTTGTCTCTAGCTTACCCCCTTGAGGTGGATTGATACCCTTACTTACCTCTACACTTTAGATTGTTATATTTTATAGGTAATTTGAGGTTTTGACTAACTTGGCTTCAAAGAAAGACACATAAAAGTCTAGTTATCAAATGGCGTCGTTGCCATTCTTGGGAGCGTGAAGCACTTGGAGCGGATTTCATCTTGTAGTTCATTTATTTTTCGCACTTTGTTTCTTTTTAGTACCATTTTTCTTTATTTTAGAAGGCTTGTATTAGGATATTCTATTATTGGCTTGCATTGCGGTGCATAGAGACACCTTTATTTTATTTTTTATTTTAACAAAATTGTAATAATCGAAGAAAGCGTGATAGGGCAACCAGACAAGGTGAGAGAGGGCGTCCAAGGCGAGGAATCAGAAGCCTCTCTACCTTGGGTCGGTAGGACTCCCGGGGCCGACTGAGATAGGCGTGATCTCCCCCCGATCGACTCAAATTTTTTGGCACCCCACGGCCTAAAAACCGTGGGAGGTACATTTCTCAAAACCTCGCGCCTCTCCTGTTAGTGAGTCAATTATAGTGTGTGCATGTGTGCTCTTACTTGATTTTATTCTCGCATTTATTTTCGAATGGTGTGATGAATTAATTGACTAAGACCTACAGCCGGTCACTCACAAGAAGGGATTTCATCACCCGACTCACTCGCTTACCAATTGTGTGCTACCCTGGCCATCACTAAATTTAAAATCAATCAACTAGGTAGCCCACTAGGAGAATATTTTTGAAAAGGCGATCACTCAGATAAATTCCGTGATTTTTTATCTCCTGTGGACTTAATTAAAATTTGACTACCCTTTCACTAAATTCAAAGATAAAAATTGGAAATGTGTTAGTTGTGAATTCTCCTTAACTTGTGTGTGTGTCCAATTCATTTGTCGGTAGTCGATTTTAGTTAGTTCGTCCCAAGTTTCTGAGTCCATATTTTTTTCCCACCCTCTTTCTTCTAAAAAAATCCTAAAATATTTTTTTTCATTTTTATTTTCTTTCTCTCATTTTTAGAAAAAATTCAAAAATATTTTCTTTCATTTTTATAAAAAAATCCAAAAATATTTTCTTCCATTATTTTTAAAAAATCCAAAAATATTTTCTTTCCTTTTGAAAAAAATTTAAAAAAAAACTCCAAAAAAGTATTTCTATCCACATGGCCGAAGAACATTCTTTACGGGACTACTTTGGTCATTTTTCATTGACACGCGACACGTGTGAGAGTGATCCTGAGCCGTCTCTTTATGATATTCTTAGTGGTTACACCTCTCTCATGAGTACCGTTGATAATCTTGACCCGTCCATGCGCGCACCTCATTTTCCATCACCCTTGGTGTCAAGTGTCGCGTACCTTGTCGTGCACCCATTGTTCCTATGCCGATCACATGTCCAATGAGTGCCCTTACATTCCATATCCCTTCGAACTCACCACGTAAAATTTTTATCCATTGACACTGTTTCGGAACCCACCTCGGCCTATTATCCCGATATACCTAATCTCGAGTTGTGTGAGTACCCAGTTATTCATGGAGGCCTGATCACCCTTTCCATCAATACAAATCCTAACCCGATGATGTGGATCCTCACACATTCCAACAGTCGTTATGGAAACCTTGTGCACCCGTTCACAATCAGTTCCCTCACTACGCACCCCATGAGTATCAACCATCTGTCCATCATGAAAGCGATCCTTTCATGTATGATGAACTTGGTCCCACTCCACACACTTCCTTTGAGTATTCTCCATATAGTCATGATCATAGAGAGTTGTGTCCACCTCAACCACCACCACAACCCGTCACTCCACCACAACCATCCACATCCGCTCTCGAAATCCTCTTGCAAAAGTTCATACTCGAGCAAGAGCAAGACACTCAAATCCAAAATGAAGCCCTCTAAAGGCTTGAACAATGCTTTAATGCAATTGAGTGTGAGAGAGATTCGGACATCACCCCAGGTCAACCCATTGTTGCCCCTATGTGGAGTGATGATGTGTCATCTTGTGCCACTGACTATGAGTGTGGCCAACCCTACCACCTCGAGAATCTGAAAGTTGACACCATTACATGGTCCGGGTCCCAAGTCGACAATTGTGTTGACTTACCTTTCATTAGTGAGCCTGATCCAATCCCACCATGTCCACATGAAGCCCCATTTGAGGTTCCCACTCACTTTCCCATAGAATCCAAAAATATGTCCAAACTTTTACCTTATGCCCCAATTCCATATGTCTCTAACATGCCCATTTCTTTTAGGTTAGCTCCGGCTACGAGTGCTCTCCATTTTTTCGAGATAGAATCCGTGATAGTTCATACCTATCCAGATATGGATGATATCCCACCATGCATGGCTCCCTTTGAGCCTGATATTTCTAGCGACCCCTCTATCTCCGAGCTTGGTGTCTCGTCTTACCCACCCACCACATTCACCGCTGATACTTTTTTAGAGAATTTGACCACTCCATCTTTCAAACCACACTCCCTTGTGAGTATTCCTTTACTCCTCCCAATGAGTGTGTGTCTCCCACGCTTGAGTTGGATCACCTTCATCCACCATATATCCCACCTGACCCACCCTTTGTCCTATCACCTAGTTTGGATCTAGATCTTATACCATGCATGTTCCCAACCATATATTTAGATCCTCACTAAAATAGTCCACCACCCATGAGAGTATATGCGGTGCTACTCTCCACTTCCGTGACATCGAGCTTGTTCCTCCATGCACACCACTCCCTTGTGGTGTTTATTTTTCCCATCGATAGCTCCCTGGTGTGTCACGGCGTGACCATTACCATTGCCTATTTATAGAATGGTCGTGTGATTTCTCTGAGGCCCACCCCATTCAACTTTCTACACCATTTCGCCTCCCTCACCAACTTGAGCACATGCTTATAGGGCCCTTGTTTCCCTCACCTTTAAGCTCAACAAGTCCCATGGCCGATACCTCATAACCTTCACCCTTACCCTAATACCCACCCACCCATGGTCCACAGATGCTTTGCATCGTGTGATGCACTTTTCCATACAAGTGCATTGACCCTTTTAGCCTTTATCCAGCAAGACTGATGCTTCAGCCTTATTTGGGGTTGATTCTCATCACCCAAATTTTTCTGCCACCCCGCACTTTCCTCGTAATTATGTTTAGGGTGAGATTCCATCGGTCTGGCTGAAGATATTAAACTTAGCCCTACCGGGAGGCAGATCGCATTTCTTGTACTAGTCTCATCCTGTTTGGGGGTGGTGTTTCACATCACCCTATGTTTTGCCATGTTTATAGACTTGTACATTGTTTTTCTCTCATTTCATTCAGGTTTCATTTTGGCTTCATCTGTCCACTTCATTAGCGATTGATTCTCGTATTATCTTTCCTACCTTATGCTCACAATTTTAAAAATCATTTTACTTAACATCGATGATGATGTTCCTTTTTGTTTGGGGTGGGGAATTATATCAAAATCGTGCCTCTTTTGAAAAATTTTGATTTTTAAACCTGATTTTTAAAATTTTGTGCAGTTTCTTTCATCTCATTCAGTGACATGAATTTTCTATCATCCATCTTTCAAAAGTCTAGGAATCAAGCTAGAGAATATTTTTTCTAATACCTTATGTAATACGTAGCAAGGCATGTTGCACCATGAATTTCTAGACTCAACAAAATTTACGCACTTATCACGTCACTATGGTTAGAGTTGAAGAGTACTATAATTCTCAAGAGAACCTTAAGGATCACTAGTAGAGACTTTAGATTGTGAGATTCGTGCCTTTCATCCTTTGAGAGAGTTTTACGCAATCTCCGAGTCACAAGTTGATTCAACTTCTTTTGGGTCCGCACTTTAATTGTTGCATGATCTCATTATCCTTAATTAAAATTTGGCTTGATCACTGAGAATGACATTTTTTTCGAGTTGTTAGAAACGCGTGTATTGATATTTGTCCCGAATACCAAATTTTCATCCATACACCTACCTGTTACCATTCACTTCACCCATATTCTTCCATATATTTCTCACATCATCAACCTATTATCTCCATATCATCTTTCATTTAAAAAAAAGAGTGCTTTCTCAAATGTAAAATGTCTTCAATATTGAGAGTAAAAAAAACGAAAAAAAAGAAGCAAAAAAAAAGAAGAAAAAATAGAAAAAAAAAAAGAAAAAAGAAAAGAAAGAAAAGAAAGAGAGTTGTAGTTCATTTTTATATAATAAAAGACATTTTTGCCTAAAGTGTATACACTCTTCTATCGCATCCATCTTTTATCCATAACACATCCATCATTCATTATTCATCTATACATCACCATCTTACCTCATATCATCATCTCATTTCTCATCATCCATAAACATCCTTATTTTCCCTCGGTGTTCGGATAAATGAAAGTCGATGTGGTGAATAACTCGACGTTCTCACTATAGTGGTTAGCATTCTTTCATGAGATCACTTTTCTTTCTAATAGTTCGTTCTTTCTTATGTGTGTGTGAGACGTTTGAACTTGATTACATTTACTCAACTCCTCACACACAAGAGCGATACACTAACCCTAATCTCGAGAGTTCGTTTGAGAGACATATATCCAGTGAGATTTGAAGTTGAAGCGTTGATTCCGACAAGGCAATCTAGGAATTAGTCTTATGATTCTCGACCCGTTTTGACTGATTCACACTACACACGTTGAGTTCTAGGATGAATATGCCTTATGTATTTACTTAGCTAAACTTTTTATGCGCTTCTAGAATGTATTTCTCAAATTATTTTTCTCATGATGGATTGTGCAATTATTCTACGTCTAATAAGAGATTGACTGCCTTTCAATAAATTTTTGCAAATAAGAATTTTGTGGGTATATTCCCTACAAACCCTCACGAGACATAACTCATCCTGTAGGGTTGCACATGCTAAGTGCAATCGCAAGTGCCCGCGAAAGTGGTACACTTTTGGTTACTTATCTTTCTCTTTCTCTCTATCTTATTGCTTGAGGACTAGGAACACTCTTTTTGGGGGTGGGGTGATAAGCACCTAAAACTGCACATTTGACACCCCGAATAGACGTGCATTAGTTGCTAATCCTCAGCAATATGGGTCTTATGTTCTTAAATGTTTATCTTGTAGGTTAAATGTCCGTTTGCGGTATCAAAATCTATATATCAAGGTAAATGCCCGTTGAATGGAGCTAAATTTCCTCCCCGTAACCTTACCCGAGCCTAAACCTACCCTAAACCCTGCGTGTGTTTTTTTTTCCTTTTTTATTATTTTTTAGATTTTTAGTTTGAGTCGTTTTATTTTTAGTATTTATTTTTTATTTATTTAGTATTCTCTAGGTTTTTTTTTCTATTTTTCTTTTTTATCTTTATTAGTATAATTTTATTTTATTTTTATTTTTATTAGTTTTTAGTTTTATTAGGATTAAATTTTTTTTTAGGATTTCATTTATTTTTTTAGTTTTATTTGATTTTACATTTATTTAGGATTTTAGTTCTAGTTTTATTAGATTTGATTTTTATTTTTATTTTTATTACTTTTTAGTTTCATTTTTAATTTGAGTCTTTATTTTAATATTAGAAATAGAATTTTTATTTTTTAGATTTTTATTTTTATTAGTTTTAATTTTTTATGTTATTTTTAGGTGTCCAAATAAAACACACACATAAACTCCCCTACACCTAAACCCGCTCACACCCATCCAAAATATACACCACACACACCCCTAAACGAAATCATTACCCACACCCATTTTACCATACACCCTCAAACACCCAAACTCCTCACATCATCTTCAACCTTTAACCCACCAACAACTTTCTCTCTCTCAAACTCCATAACCCACCTCAACCAAACTAATCCACAATCACAACCCAATACCAGATTTGAAAACCCATAACCCACTTCGGCACCGGCAACCTCCATTTTCGAAAGCGCCCGAAGGAGTGACAACACGGTGCCCCCCCATTCCAAACCCGTCGCCTACCATATCAGATCTAGCAGCAAACCCGCAACATCTCACCAACCAACTTTGGCCGATCTTCGGTTCAAACCAAAATTTGTCAAACCCATAAACCCCGGCCACCATCCACTCCCACTACCCGATCGTGCCCAGACCCGAATCCTATCTCCGGCGGTGCTACACTCCATTACCAGCCCTCGAACCTTCCCCCTACTCTCCCTACAGCGGGCAGCTCGAAAGATCCGACCCGGTGACGTCCTACCCGCTGCCAACACAAATCTCCGAACACCCCTGACCCGCGAACTACCAGCACCTTTACCCATTTCTAGCAAACCCATCTCCCTTTTGTGCACTAAAGCAATGACACGATTTCATCTGTTAACCAGAAGATAAAACCAAAGCCAAATAAAATGCACATGTGTTTTAAGCCATATAAACACACTTAAAATCATTTTACCCAAATACCCCCAACTACCATTTTTACCCAATGCCCACAATATCCCTCAAACCAAATCTGATTTTATCCTCACCACCACACTTCCCACATGACCTCACCTATTACCCATGCACATGTATTCATAATTCCCTAGATACCCTCACCCAAATACCTTCCATATCCCATACACCCTTGTCCTCCCATTTTTACCCCCATGCTCCATGCCTACTATTTAAAGGATGGAAGACCCCATTTGAGGACTTATCATGAAATAGGAAGAGAATTCTAGAGAGAGTTAGAGATAGTTTAGTGTAGAAAATAAATTAGGATAAACACCATTTTGTAAATAGTTTTAGTTTTATTTTTTTTAGAGATTTGTGAGAAGAAATTTTGTATGAGATTTAATTGAGTGGGTATTAGTGCAAACTACTTGGATGCTCAAGTAAGAGGGTTGTATACTTCAAATTGGAGGATTGGAGTCAATTAAATTCAAGAGATTGGTTTGATTGTTCTTCTCTTCTACCTTATTTTATTAGCCTTTTATTGTTTGATTATCATGTTTGATATTATGTTAGGCTAAATCCCCTTTCAAGGGGTGGGGGAAACCCTTATTTGATGTTATTTTAGTTTAATTAGTTTTATTACTTGAAAATTCCCTTTGAATGTTAATTTTTATCCCTCACCCTGAAATTTACGCCTCGAGGGAGGGTAATGATTTTCGAGAGAAAATAAAAATTCTAGTTAAAATACCCATTTTAGATTCGAACTAGAGATAGGGGTTTCTTAAGTGGGGTATTATAACTTGAATATCAACTCTAATTTATTTTCTAAGATTTACATAAGTTTTAATTGATCGATCCTAGCGGGTGATTAATTAAACGGAGTGTAGATCTATTTTTCTACAGTTGTGGGGTGTTAAACATAATTTTTAGAAAGATTACTATTAAAATTACACTCGCAACGAGAGTTGATTTGTAAGTTTGATTTTAATTTGAGAGAATTCAATTATTTAAATTAATTAAATAAAATAGCTAAAATTTGTAGTGTAATCCCACTCCTTGATTGTTCTCACAATTATTTACCTCATTTATCTTATATTTTAGTGTTAGACTTTATTTTTCACTTTTAGTCACTTTCTACTTAGTTGTTTTCATCTTCCATATAGTTTAGTGTTATTTCACCTCACCTCACCTAATTGTTTTAATATTTGAAAAAGCTAAAAAAAAATAGAAAAAGCAAAAGCCTAAAAAGAAAATAAAATTGAATTACAATTGAGTTTGTCTCTAGCTTACCCCCTTATGTGGATTGATACCCTTACTTACCTCTACACTTTAGATTGTTATATTTTGTAGTTACTTGAGGTTTTGACTAACTTGGCTTCAAACAATGACACACAAAAAGTGTAACACCCCGCCCGTCCGGGGAGAGCGAACGGAGCGCTAATGCGATAAAATAAATCCAAATCCACTAGTGACAAGGTATAGAGCATCTAAAGAAACCCACAATAATATAAATCCACTAATCTCAATCTCTACAATTAGAACAACTAACTCGAAAATAAAATACAAATCTTCAAAGCTCTATACATCAAAATAATACAAATCTTTCCAAAATAATCCTCGCTAAAATCAATCTCCATAGCGCCCCAAAATCCACGTTAACCTGCCACTAAAAGAAAATATGGGGAAGTACACAATACGATAAGAAAGATGCTCAACAAATATATGTTAGCGATGAATAAAACGTAACAACACGAGTACGAATATTCAAATCAAAATGCAAATCTAAAAGCATTTATCAATATAATTTCTCAACAACACTTTAACTGGGTCACCAGGCCTCACCACATCCGTATATGCTTTATCAAGCCATAGCCCGGGAAACAGGAATTTTGGCGGGTGCCCAACATCCGTGCCATATTAAAATCTCATGACAACGTGCTCATCAACAATATAATGATACCACATGAATCAAAATAATTTCAACAATTATTTTCAAGATTTCAATGAATTTATCAATTCAAATATGAGTTCAATTAACCAAGATTTCAAAGAGAATGACACTCGCGAGATTTAAGGAGCATATTGTGTAAAACTCCATACCTCAAACCATGATGAGAAATCAATGATCACATCCTCAAGATCAACACAAAAGATCTACAAAAGCTCCTCCAAGAACCTCCAACAAAATAGCCCCAAGAACACCTCTAATCTAAGGTTGGAACTCACAAATCTCAAGGGCCAATGTGTATATAAAAAGAAGAGTAATATAAAATATATTTGCTGCCAAAATTTGTGCCAAAAGTAGGTTAAAAGGGTTACCCATGACTTCCTTTTATAATGCAAAGAAATGAAGAGTTGGAATCCAAAAGACTCCTTTAAATAAGGCAAATAAATGAAGAGTTGGAAGTCAAAACAACTCTTGAAAATTACTTAATGTTCGCCGACTTAGAATTCCAAGAGTTAAAAATATTTTAAAATCTGTTTTAACTCCGTTTTCGAAACCGTTTGAAATTATCTCCTTTAAAAATAATAACCAACATATTTGAGCAATAAAAATAATTTTACCAATAACTTTATTTTCCTCCATTTTCCAGAAATTAATTAAAATAGCCCAAAATTACGCGGGTTGTTACACTTCCCCACTAACAATGGAATTTCGCCCTCGAAATTCGCCGAATGCCTAACTCTAAAAAATCAGGCTAACAATCTCCAAAAATAATTTCGTCTCCAAAAATAAATTCCTCACATCTAATCTAGATGCCTATCATGAATATCACCTAAAATTTTCTATCTCCAAAAATTGCTATCCACGCAATAAACCCAAAACCCAAGCCCTGAGGGTTTCCGTATACCTAAGCTTTGATACCATTTGTAACACCCCGCCCGCCCGGGGAGAGCGAACGGAGCGCTAATGCGATAAAATAAATCCAAATCCACAAGTGACAAGGTATAAAGCATCTAAATAAACCCACAATAATATAAATCCACTAGTCTCAATATCTACAATTACAACAACTAACTCGAAAATAAAATACGAATCTCCAAAGCTCTATACATCAAAATAATACAAATCTTTCCCAAATAATCCTCGCTAAAATCAATCTCCATAGCGCCCCAAAATCCGCGCTAACCTGCCACTAAAAGAAAATATGGGGAAGTACACAATACGACAAGAAAGATGCTCAACAAATATATGTTAGCGATGAATAAAACGTAACAACACGAGTACGAATATTCAAATCAAAATGCAAATCTCAAATCATTTATCAATATAATTTCTCAACAACACTTTAACTGGGTCACCAGGCCTCACCACATCCGTATATGCTTTATCAAGCCATAGCCCCGGAAACAGGAATTTTGGCGGGTGCCCAACATCCGTGCCATATTAAAATCTCATGACAACGTGCTCATCAACAATATAATGATACCACATGAATCAAAATAATTTCAACAATTATTTTCCAGATTCAATGAATTTATCAATTCAAATATGAGTTCAATTAACCAAGATTTCAAAGAGAATGACACTCGTGAGATTTAAGGAGCATATTGTGTAAAACCCCATACCTCAGACCATGATGAGAAATCAATGATCACATCCTCAAGATCAACACAAAAGATCTACAAAAGCTCCTCCAAGAACCTCCAACAAAATAGCCCCAAGAACACCTCTAATCTAAGGTTGGAACTCACAAATCTCAAGGACCAATGTGTATATAAAAAGAAGAGGAATATAAAATGTACTTGCTGCCAAAATTTGTGCCAAAAGTAGGTTAAAAGGGTTGCCCACGACTTCCTTTTATAATGCAAAGAAATGAAGAGTTGGAATCCAAAAGACTCCTTTAAATAAGGCAAATAAATGAAGAGTTGGAAGTCAAAACAACTCTTGAAAATTACTTAATGTTCGCCGACTTAGAATTCCAAGAGTTAAAAATATTTAAAAATCATTTTAAAATTCGTTTTAACTCCGTTTTCGAAACCGTTTGAAATTCTCTCCTTTAAAAATCATAACCAACATATTTGAGCAATAAAAATAATTTTACCAATAACTTTATTTTCCTCCATTTTCCAGAAATTAATTAAAATAGCCCAAAATTACGCGGGTTGTTACAAAAAGCAAGTTATCACAATCCAAAATTAATGGCTTAAAATAAAAATTTAGAGAGATAAGAGGTACCTGAATAAATCCAAACAATTCTTCCACACGTTTCGCTCCATATTTGGTAACACTTTGAATTTTTTTCTCTTTGTGGGACTCCCTCAAAATGTATGTTCCGTGGTTTTTGGCCACCATCTTGGATGGGGTTAAGATCAACTGAGCAAGCTTTTACAAGAGCATTGGAGAGCATCGGGTTATCGAGCATATGTGGGGCAACCTGAGTAGATGAGTAACATTTGTAAACACTAAGCACAAACTATCCTTAAATATAAATAAGCATCTATTCAGTGCTCTGCCTGAATAGGCCATTCCTAATCAGTCCTTTCTGCATCAATAAAATCCCGTTTGTTGAGCCATGTGGTGTGGCGGTTGAGCTATTTTGCAACCTGACACCTGATGGGTCTAAGCGAACAAATAATTGTACAATAAATTTTCACCTAACTAAAAAATAAAATAGCAAAACATAAATTCTAAGAAACAGAACAACTGACTAAAAAATCATGGTGCAACATCTGCCTACTCAGCACATGTTTAATCGAAACCATCCTGTCACCTTGAGATAAAAATTTAGAATTTAAACTTCTCAATATTGAGGTCATTTTGGAAATAAAATTAGAGAAAAACACGGACTTTGTTTTGGCTTTGAAGAGGAGGAAACCAAGATAGTTAATAGGGGGTTTATTAAAAGTCAATCTAGTGTATTTGGCTACCAAGAGGGTAGTGTCACTAATGACAAGAATAGGCTAATCTATGAAATTTAGGGACAAGTCTTTAAGATCCCTCCACAAAGAGAACCTATCATTTATGATAAACCACATAGAAGATAATTTATTTATTCAGTGAAAAAATTATTTATTTTGAGACAAAGTAGTTGGTCTAAATAAAAGACCACAAAATCACGAAGGCAGAAATCATAGAAATCACAAAGAGAACCTATTCAGCACTTGGGTCAGTAGCCCTTGTGAAAACTTGTGAAAATGTTATATAACAATTATATAACTATTTATATAAATGTTATATAAATTTTTAGCATTCGAACTATTATTACACACATAATATAGAATATGTAACACCCCATATCTATACGTATCGGTCTCGATATTTTTCTCATTTGTCCACTCTTTTTTGATTCCCGACGACATCCTGATAAGTTTAAATGACACATGTTATAATATAAACGCTTATTCTAGATATATTTAAGTTTTTATACAAGTGTAAATATGTATGTTATTTAGCTCCTATATTTCCTCCATCTCATCTACAGGGTAAGGGTCTTATCCCATTGGAAAATTCATATTTTGTATTGTTCATGATGTCTCATGCCATGTCCTAATCTGGAAATTTTTTCCAGCATCTCCCTATAGTTCTTCAAGTACACAACTTAAATTGTGAGTGTTCATGTGTAACTTAAGTTTTTCAACCAAGAAAACACAAAACACTACATTAATCTAGTATGCACCCAAAGAACATAAAGAGATACCACCAAATTTTCCAAATAGGACATGGATAAACATTATGTACAATACTGACTCTTTCATTTCCAAATTGTCCGAAAATGGGAAAATTGAAGAGTTCTCACCACATTCATAGTGAGACATATTGAATGGATATAGGGTTTTTCTACCTTTGTAACATTATTATTGAATGTTTAGCATTGATGTCTACTTACTATTTAAATAGTTTTTTTCGCTTTTTCTTAAATTTTCAACATAAAATCTCATTTATCCATTTAATTAGTGGGGGTGTCTACTTACTATTTCAATTTGTTTTTTTACATTATTATTGAATATTTAGCATTTAAATTTTTTTTAAACTCTGTAACCTATACGAATCAGAACAAATATGCATTTTAAATAGAAGGGTAAGAACATAAAAATATAGATTACCACTAAAAGATCCCAAGCTCGGTCCAAAACCCAATGATGTGTTTTTTCATTATCAATATTCAATTTGTACGAAAAACTCACACATTAAAAAAACATAATAGATATTTAAAAATGTTTATATATAACCTTGAAAATGAAAAACACAAATCAAATCACGGATTTCATAAACTCTAGGATCAAATATGATACCTAACTTAGGTTAAAAAAATATTGATACTTTTAACAATTACCTGCTTGGAATGAGTGGAGTGAGAGAGATCTGATCTGAGAGAGAGAGGTAAGAGGAGAGCATGTTGATCAGAGAAAGAGAGAGCTATGAGTCCATACTTCTAAGCCCATACTATAGTGGTATATACTGATATGCCATTAAGACAGGCTCTGCACAAACCGGAGAAATTGGGAAGATTGATGTACTGGGCGGTAGAACTTGGTGAATACAATATAGTTTATGAGCCTAGGTCGTCACTTAAGGGGATATTTTTAATTTTATTAAGTGTACTCAATTTTGGCGCACTTTAAAGCAGTGCCAAATTTTGTTATCATTAAACCGTGCCAGATTTTGGTGCAATTTTAAACTATGCCAAATTTTTAATATTATGGTGTGCCAGATTGCTATTTTTGGTGTAGTGTGATGTGTTGCAATAGTTTGATAGGAGGTTTACTTAAATTAATGAAACTTGGAGGTTTGGTCCTTGGTTGGTCTTGTAATTACATTTATAGCCTTAAAAGTACACTTTTTTTTATAAATTATAAGGGTACTTTTATAATTTCAAAAGGTTTCAAGGTTGTAATTGTGATTTTATGTTAGTTAGAGTCTGAAGGGTTAATTTGATATAAAGTTGGGATTTAGGGATAAAATATACATCAAGTTATCTTACTTTGAAATTTTTAGGGATTTTTTTGTAATTGCAGAATCTTTTGGGGGTCTATGTTGATTTAATAAAATTATAGATTTTTAAGTATAGTTTCTTTCTTCTAAGAAGACTTTTGATTTTGAACAATTTTTCAGGGTTTAAACAGTGTCTGTAGGTATTTAGGGACACAAAAATCATGGCTCTTACACTTTCGAAGATGAAAACTTGATAAAATAAGAGAAAAATCACTTTCTCTCGCCTTACCCCTTCACAAAAATGTGAATAATGTTTTTCTCTATCCCTCTCTAACCCTTATGTGTCTTAATGCTAATTATACCTATTCTCTAGAACCATATATATAGGCTCATGAAGTGGCCTTGGGACAATTAGGGGTTCCAAAGTACTGTGATTACTACTTGGTAGAGGGAATATATTGTGGACCAAAGATAAATCTCTATTGTCTTCTAAAAAAAACACGAAAATCCCAAATTACATCCCATATTTTATGTTATTTTTTATTTAATTCTAATTAATTCCACTAAATGATTACAATTATACTCCAATTTAATTATCTCAAAATTACTTGAATAGTGATACCTTGTTCGCAAAGTTTGATAGTACATTCGTGTTAAGTATTAAATACTCTCTTAATAAGATTAATTTTCACCAATGTCTTACTTATTTTTTTATCTCAAACTTAAGTTACTTGATTCTCTACCAGATATAAATTCACTAGTCAGGTTTACTGGTAGAATTAAACTTATAACTTTATCAAAGGGTATCACAATCTAAGACATCTCTTGGATGTAGTTCCTCCAAATATGATCTTAAACATATTCACACAATGATTACCCAACCTACACAGATTATTAACCCAATAAATTGATTCTCACTCATTAAAATCACTACACCAAAAGCCAAAATTGTTACATTTTTCGGCCAACACTTGTCATGGTCCTTGACCGTGACAAAAAAAAACATGAGGTCCTTATCACAATAATGGACCGTGACAAGGACTGTGATAATTCTATAAGAAGATAACCCACTAAAACCATTTTTTGGCCAAAACATTTAACTTTTCCTCTCTCTCTCTCTCTCTCTCTCTCTCTCTCTCTCACACACACACACACACACACACACATCAACCCGACTCTCTCTCCTAGGTCAAAATTCCCCGTTTTCATTCTCAAAAGGTATGATATGTAGGTCTTGAATATATATGTTGTAAGGTAGTCGTACATACATGTATTGTCTTCTTATTTTTTGAAATCATATTGTGCAAACACTAAGTTTGAATATTTTCATTAGATTGTTAATATTTAACATTTTATCTTTTTTAGTGCTTCATTATAATGTGTGTGCTTGTTGTAAACTAGTCGTATATACATGTATGGATTTGATATTATTAGAAATAATTTGTGCAAAAATAAAGTTTAAACATTCAAACCATTCTTCACTAAAATGTGAATATTTAACTTTGATATTTGTTTGTACTTGATTATAATGGGTTTGTTTGTTGTAAATGTAATCATTTTGGTTAAAAAAATATACATTTGTGGGTTTATTTAAAGGATCATGACAAATAAGTCTGATTTACATAGACATTTCTTAATTGATCTTATCTAAATGGGACTAATTGGTAAAAATGGCATTTACTATAAAGCATGTCACTTGTAGGTTATAAAGTATAAGTTGGGTGAAAATATCAAAGAACATAATGAACGTTCTTTGATAATTTTTAATATTCTTCAAATGTACATAGGTTTCAAATGTTTTATTACATTAGGTTATAAAGTATAATTAAAACCAATTTGGTATGTATACGTGACTTAGGATTTCAACATGATAGTCTTTTAACATTATTATTTCAATACAATAGGTTGTTAATTATTTTAATATGATAGGTTTTTTATTCGTTGTTAGCATAATTCAACATTAAATTATTAGTTAGGTTATTAATTAGATTGCACTTATGTCTGAGGTAATTAGGTGGTTAATTAGTCACTACAAGAAAAATGGTCATTTATGTCAGTCAAAAACTGACATAAATGACCATTTATGTCAGTTTTAGAAATTTTCATAACTGACATATAAAGTCCTGACATAAATGTTCGTAAAACTGACATAAATAAGTTCACATTTATCTCAATTTTTAAGAACACACATAAAAACTACGACATTCAACATGCTTTTAATCACATTTTCATAAAAAACTGACATAAATAAAATCACATTTATGTCAGTTTTAATAATTTTATGAGAGTTTTTTCAAAACTGACATAAATGTTAATATAAAAAATTAAAAAAAATCATTAATCCATCAATAAACAACTATTATTTGAAGTCAAATCAACCATTGTAAATAGATAATAACCAAGGTCATAAATATCACAAACTTGATATACATCAAGATATTTAGAATCAAATTGATGTGAAGTTACATCATATCCAAAAACTAGCTAACGTCTAGTTATTTACGTGATAATATCCTAAAAATAGTGATGATACATCACAATATCCAAAAACTAGCATTGCGAATTACATCATAAGAATCACAATCCAAAATATTACTCAAGTTAGGACATTGTCGAACGTAATATTCGATCCAATTTGTTCTCGACGCTATCCAACCCAGAATGAGTAACCCTGCAATCAAATATAATCAACATATTTTTCATCAAAACACAATCATCTCAACACATTGTCATTACAACATAACAAAATACAATTACTCGGAAATACCTAATATATATAATCCATAATGAACTCAATGAACTCCATTTGAACTTCATTTAGTTCATTCAACGTGTATGTCACTTTATCGGACAATCTTCTCATCTAAAAAATTGAAGATAGAATTGAATTTATTATTACGGTATATAATAGTTAATAACTAAACAATATTTTATATAATAGGACAAAAAGAGAACATTGGTAACATACCTTTGTTTCAAAAGGTATGGAAGGATCCTCCATGAAGTACTTCATGAACTTCAACACAAAATATCCACAATAAAGAGTACCATTTCCTTGCATTGGGCACTAGTTAACACAAAACATTATTACTGAACAAATAATAAAAGAGTACAAGTCTAAAATATTTTTTATACAACACAAATAATTGTAAAAACTATAATAATTTTGGGCAGAATTTCCTCTCTTTACAGGACTATCCACCCTATTCAAAAAATATAAAATACTCCAACAACAAAACTATCAAGTGCACCTCATCCATCTAGCTGAAAATGATTGTACTCAAAAACTAAATTTCAAAATTCCAAATTCACATGGCCATATGCCAACTACCTCATTCTCTATGATAGCAAAATTGAACACTTGTCTATTCCTTACAAAAAAACTCTTGGATATTGTATCATTGAAGACATGTGAGTTGTTGAGAGTCTAAAAATCAAGCTGATTACCGATTGAAGCATTGACAGTTATATATATATATATAACAGCATATATAGCTATTGTATATATATATAACAGCATATATATATCTATATTATATGAGAGGGGGGTGTTTTACTGTTCCAAAAAATTAACCATTGAGAATGAATTTTTTGAGGCGATCTAATGGTTTGGGATTGTGCCACGTAGGATTGTACACATTATGATGTGGAAAATGAAAGAAAAACAACCCCCTCTATGCTTCCTTCCCCGCTCTCATTTTCGTCCAACAAAAAAATCACCTCGTTTTCTTCTTTCCCCTTACCACCGTTCCCATTCCCCACGATCTCCCTCTCCCCTCTCCCCTCTTCTTTCCCCTTACGCCCATTCCCATTTCCCATGATCTCCCTCTCTCCTCTCCCCTCCCCACTCCTGCTCCGCCCCCGCTGCCGCGACCGCCCCTGCTCCACCTCACCGACCGCCCCTGCTCTACCTCACCTTCTTCCTCGATTAGGTACCCCCTGTTTGTGGCTGATTTGTTCCATATTAGGTTTATATGTTTCATACATATATGTGGCTAACTAGGTTTAGATGTTTGTGGCTGATTTGTTCCATGTTGGGTTTAGATTTGATTCTTTATTGAATGTGTGTTTATGGCTTAGGTTTTCAAATTAGGGTTTCTTCCCCATGTTTAATGGTTTTAAAATTAGGGCTTCTTCCCCATTTTTTTGGGTATGTGGATCTAAATTTCAGTTTAGGTCATTTCGTTTTCTCCCACTCTTTTTTCTTCGAATAATTGTTGCATTTATGTTTAATTTAGATTTGATTTGTTCCATATTGATTTGTTCCATATTAGGTTTAGATTTCATTCCATATTAGGTTTAGATTTCATTATTTTTTGAATATGTGTTTAATATTTGTTTGTGGCTGATTTGTTCCATGTTTTTGTTCCATATTAGGTTTAGATGTTTCATACATATATGTGGCTAACTAGGTTTAGATGTTTGTGGCTGATTTGTTCCATGTTAGGTTTAGATTTAATTATTTGTTGAATGTGTGTTTAATATATGTATTGAATCTGTGTTTAATATATGCATATGGCTTAGGTTTTCAAACTAGGGTTTCTTCCCCATGTTTCATGGGTTTCAAATTAGGGCTTCTTCCCCCATTTTTTTTGGTATGTGGCTCTAAATTTCAGTTTAGGGTATTTCGTTTTCTCCCACTATTTTTTTTTTCTCTAATAATTGTTGCATTTATATTTAATTTAGATTTGATTTGTTCCATATTAGGTTTATATTTCATTATTTGTTGAATGTGTGTTTAATATTCGGTTTGATTTGTTCCATATTCGGTTTAATTTGTTCTACATTATTGGGTTTCAAATCGGTTTTCAAATTAGGGATTCTTCCCCATTTTTAATATGGTTCTTCTTATTATGCAGGACTAGAATCTTATATTGGCAATGGATGATATAACCAATTCTGACAAAGTAGGTTTCACGAACTGTATAATGTTATTCCATTTTGTGCTTCATTTGTATTCGTATTTGTATTCGTATTTTTTTCACTAATCTATGTTGTTGATTCCTATTTTCTTTCGATTAACTTTTGTATTCTTTTTTTCACTTATCTACTTCCTATTTTTTGAACCTATCAGGGAATGACACCTAATTCTGCACGCATCTCGGGTCAGAGATGCCGACGCGAACGAGAAAGATCCCAACAAATGTTGTTTCCCCATAAAACAACTCCCACAATGGCTAAACCATCTTCTATGACTTCACACAAGGGGGTTGTCATCCGGGATGTTTCGGAAGCGGACATCATTCTTAGAGAGGTATTTAAACATACTTTAATTACGGTGGAACCTGCATCACATTCCTTGTCTCTTTCTCATATAACTTGACTAATATAAGATTTGTATTTTACTTTTTCAGAAGAGAAAATATACAGATCAACTTTTGGTTAACGAAAAGGGTAGAGGGAAAGAAAACCACCCAGATCACCCCCTCATTTGGTTTGATTTCTTTCTTCTGCAATGAATTTCAGTTTAATGAATTTCAGTTTATAGTTTTAAAAATGTCGTAATTGCGAGTCTTAAATATTTGCATCTATTTAACATGTCAGGAATTATCTTATCGCATCTCGGGTCAGGGACACCGACGCGAACGAGAAAGATCCCAACAAATATTGTTTCCCCATCACACAACTCCCACAATGGCTAAACCATCCTCTATGACTTCTCCGTTGATAATCACCCCTACACTGCAATGTTTCCCTCCGCGTAACCAAACCCCCTTATCAAACAATGGTGTTGTTATTCGGGATGCTTCGGAAGCGGACATCATTCTTAGAGAGGTATTTAAACAAACTTTAATTAGGGTGGAACATACATCGTATTCTTTGTCTCTTTATCATTTAACTTGACTAATATAAGATTTGTATTTTACTTTTTCAGAAGAGAAAATACACGGAGCAACTTTCGGTTAACGAAAAGGGAAAAGGGAAAGAAAACCACCCCCCTCACCCCCCTCACTTGGTGTGATTTCTTTCTTCTGCAATGAATTTTAGTTTATAGTTTTAATGGATGATATAACCAATTATGATAAAGTATGTTTCACAAACTATATAATGTTATTCCATTTTTTTCTTCATTCGTGTTCGTCTTCGTATTCGTATTTCTTTCACTTATCTATGTTATTGATTATTATTTTCCTTCGATTAACTGTTGTATGCATTATTTTCTTTTGATTATACTTCCTATGTTTTCAGCCTATCAGGGAACGACACCTACTTCTGCACGCATCTCGGGTCAGAGACGCCGACGCGAACGAGAAAGATCCCAACAAATGTTGTTTCCCCATCAAACAACTCCAACTATGGCTAAACCATCTTCTATGACTACTTCGTCATTAATCACCCCTACACCGAAAAATTGAGGTGTAGGGTATTTAACGAAGTAGAAGGTTGATCCTCAATACTTTCACACTGTAATAAAATGCGTTGGTGTCGTTCCCGTCCACGTCGGTGTATTTGACCAAAGATGCGAATAGATAATTCCTGACACGTTAAACAGATGCAAATATTTAAGACTCGCAATAATGGCATTTTTAAAACTATAAACTGAAATTCATTGCAGAAGAAAGAAATCACACCAAGTGAGGTGGGTGGTTTTCTTTCCCTTTTCCCTTTTCGTTAATCGAAAGTTGCTCCATGTATTTTTTCTTTTAAAAAAGTAAAATACAAATCTTATATTAGTCAAGTTAAATGATAAAGAGACAAAGAATGCGATGTATGTTCCACCCTAATTAAAGTTTGTTTAAATACCTCTCTAAGAATGATGTCCGCTTCCGAAACATCCCGAATGACTTATCAAACAAGGGTGTTGTCATTCGGGATGTTTCGGAAGCGGACATCATTCTTAGAGAGGTATTTAAACAAACTTTAATTAGGGTGGAACATACATCGCATTCTTTGTCTCTTTATCATTTAACTTGACTAATATAAGATTTGTATTTTACTTTTTCAAAAGAAAAAATACACGGAGCAACTTTCGATTAACGAAAAGGGAAAAGGGAAAGAAAACCACCCACCTCACTTGGTGTGATTTCTTTCTTCTGCAATGAATTTCAGTTTATAGTTTTAAAAATGCCATTATTGCGAGTCTTAAATATTTGCATCTGTTTAACGTGTCAGGAATTATCTATTCGCATCTTTGGTCAAATACACCGACGTGGACGGGAACGACACCAACGTATTTTATTACAGTGTGAAAGTATTGAGGATCAACCTTCTACTTCGTTAAATACCCTACACCTCAATTTTTCCCACAACGTAACCAAACCCCAACATGCAATATCGTGACGTACATTCCACCTTCGGTAGACTTGGCAATGGAACTCGCTTAATAGTCACAAGTTGTGCGGAGCACGTTATCGAGGCCAAAATCCTAACGGGGGATAAATTCGGTACGACTGTATTCATTCCGAGAATCTCCTTAACACCATCCTCTGCTGAAATGCCCATAAAGATGACTCGCCGCCAATTTCCAATCAAGTTATCTTACGCCATGACTATGAATAAATTGCATGGTCAATCTGTTAAGTATGTTTGGGTTGACTTGCGAACCCGCGTATTTAGTCATGGCCAGTTGTACGTCGCTTTGTCACATTGCACGAGTGCTAATCGCATCTCGATCCTCCTTCCAAGTGACGAAGGAAATTCAACAACAAACATCATTTACCCGGAAGTTCTTTTATAATTACTTGGTGAGTAACGACTCGATATATTGTTTGCTTCGAATCAATTGTCATTCCTTTATAAATTAGTGTTCTTTCTATAAATTTGATCTAATTTTTATTCTTATAATAGAGCAGCAGATACCACTCGAATAAGCCCCTGTTCATCTGAATCAATCTTGCTAAGAGGTACATTACGCATCAATCATCACTTATGAACAAATATGCTGCATATATGCAGAAGCTGTATGCATAGATGCAGCATACTTTATGGTTATTCATATATGCAACATATATGCATACTCATATATGCATATATGCATACAGTGATGGATCGAGCAGGTCTAAATTGGATCAAGTATTTATGGATTGAGCAGGTCTGAATTCGTTTAGATCTTCCTTTTTCTATTTTCTTTTATTTCGGATCGAGCATTTTTTGATCGAGAGATTACTTATTTATCACTGTATCTTCCTTTTTCTATTTTCTTTTATTTCGTATTTAGATTGCTTTTATGCATATATCTGCATATATGCATATATCTGCATATATGCATATATCTGCATATATGCATATATCTTCATATATACATCATATATGCATATATCTTGCATATATGCTGCATATATGCAGATATTTGCATATATGCTTGCATATATATGCAGATATATGCATATATGGCTGCATATATGCAAGATATATGCATATATGGCTGCATATATTCATATATCTGCATATATGCAGCATATATGCAGCCATATATGCATATATCTTGCATATATGTTGCATATATGCAGCCATATATGCATATATCTGCATATATGCATATATATCTTGCATATATGCATATATCTTCATATATGCAAGATATATGCATATATGCAGCCATATATGCATATATCTTGCATATATGCATTTATGCAGCCATATATGCAAGTCTTGATCTGTCAGAGGTGTGCAGCAACTCTTAGCCAAGAAAACATTTGATAATTAGTGATTGTCCTTTATATTAACTTGATTTTTCTTATCAAAGAGTAAATTTATATTGCAGGTAGTTCAAAACTTGCTCAGTTGCCTTTACAATTTTGAGCTCCCTTTCCTCCCGTGGAAGGAGTTCTTGGATGTTGTAGCAACTCGACTTCTTAAAGACCTCAGTTATGAAGTAAGTGCCTAGCTTGATGACTCTTTCAGTTTATAAAAAGATGTTTAAGTTCTTCCATATTATTATAACATCTGCATACTACAGAAATTTTCACTCCCAAATTCTTCACATCCCCCCCCCCCCCCCCCCCAAAAAAAAACACTACATTAATGAGGCACTTCTAATTTATCCATTTTTCCGCATATAATACACAACACATGTCATATGCTTTCAATTTGATTCTTTTTTCACTAGCATTTAATTTTTTTAAAGTGCTTACTTTTCACTTTTTGTTTAAATGCAAAGCTAAAGTACTCTAAAAACATCAGGAGAACGAAATGCACGCTGAGGAAAATCATTAGTATGGAAGAAGGGACAAATATGTTGGATGGGGGTATTGTGACAACCAAGATGAAGTATTTGTTATATGAACATGGACTTTTTAAATGTTGTTGATGAATTTAACTTTTGAGATCATTAAATATTGTTGGATTTGTTGTTATCCCTTAAGAGGGTGGTTAGTCCAATAAACAAAGGAAACCATGCCGAATTTTTTTTAAATGGACACTTTGTTTATTTGAGGCACGATGTGAGTTCAGTTGAATGTTGTTTGATGAATTTAGATTATTTGAATTGTGTTGGACAATTTTTTATTTGTTAAGAAGGTTAGATAGTCCTATAAACAAGGGAGATTATGGCCAATTTTTTTAAAATTACACTTTATTTTAATTTGTTGGGGAACGATATTTTTGTCGTTTTACAATTACGTATTTTGAAAATTTTCGTCGTTTCACGATTATGTACTTTCGAAATTTTCGACGTGCCTTCAGGCACGGGCATTTCGCTAGTGTATATATATATATATACACACACAACAACATATATATACTGTATATATATGCAAACGTCCCATGCGCCCTCTCTTTTCCTTTAGTAAGTTGTAGAGTGATTCCTTCCCTCTAGATAGATAGCAAGGTAAATGGATTTAGGAAAGAGTGAAAAGGAAACTGAAAAAGAGCTTCTAAGGTAAGCCCTTGCTTTTTCCCGTTTAGGAGAGTAACTTTCCAGAAAACTGGTTTTACATTTTGATAGTTTCTTGATAGGTGTTTTATATAAGGCATAACTCATGTATCACTTTATTCATCAGATACTTAGATTTTCGTGCATACTACAAGAGTTCCTTTCACTTACTCTAAAGCAAATCAAATTCAAGAGATTTACTAATGAAAACATTTGGACAAATTCAGACACTTTGATTATGAGAATTTTGTTTGAGGAGTTAAGTGTTATTCATCTATCAATTGCTTTGTGATTGTAGATTAAGCCATGTAACTGTATTGTACAGAATTAGAATTTTAATTTATCATTACTGTTTGGGATTTTATTATATCCAAAGAAACAGGGTTCCACCACGGACGAGCTTCCAACCTCTAGAACAAAGATCTTCTTTCTAAAACTATGTAGTAAAAGGGAGTTTTCCATACTTTTTTCTTAAAAACTTTACTTCATAGACCAATTTCCGTTGATATTTTACCTGTATTTTTAGTAAACGACCACATTTTGCATTGCCATTAGACAAGCTTGACAGTTAATATCAAAATGATCATCTAATGTGGATGGAGCCTGTATCAGTGAACTAGAATGTGACTATTTAGATAGATGCATAGTTGAGTGATTAATTATCAATCATAAACTCAATGCTCTGTTAAAATTTTTGGTTAATTGATGCAATTATACTGATTCAAAGCACCAATTCCCTCTAATTGTAGGCCTAATAACCCTTCTTAGGGTATTTCAATCTGAAATATACTTAGTTTATTATTCGTATTAGTTTGATGCTCCATATAATTTGAGTTGGTTATTTCCATATTTTAAGATAAACTTCAGTATCTAGACAACAACCAATATGCAAGCATCAAGAGCAAAGCTTTTCAAGGAATATAAAGAAGTGCACATAGAGTAAATAGTTGATCCAGATATTCAATTTGTTTGTCATATTCAAATGGAGTGCGCTTATTAAGGTACCATCCGAAACTCCCTATGAAAGAGGTTGCAAAACTGGATAGGAAACAAACAGAAGAGGACACAGTAGCTACTTCTTTAAAGGACGACGAGACTGAGACAAGCCTGGACGAAGATGGAGATATTGAAAAGGATGCTACTTCGTAGCATTAATTGAATTGTAGCTTAATTGCTTATAGTTTCATCTTTTGTTATCTTATGCACTTAGTTTACTGCTAGACTTGATTGTTGTCATGGACTTTGAGGTTTGCTAGAGGCTTGCCTTGTAACACCCGCAATCTTAGATTCTTTTACGAAATCGTATACACAAAATCAAGAACAAATAGCATATACACAAATCGCACACACACGAACACATATACACAAATCAAAGCAAATAAATCAAGAGCTTTTTTACTAGCGATGGATCTTGGCCGGCGCAAAGATGAGAGTCGTGCGAGACGTGCGGTCGAGATAGAGAGTGAGACGTGTGGCCGAGCGAGCGAGAGAGAGAGAGAGAGAGAAACGTGCGGTCGAGAGAGAGAGAAAGTCGTGCGGTTGAGAGAGAGAGTGTTGTAGAAAGAGAGCCTCCATCCCAAATAATTTTGAGGAACACAAATTTTGGAGCGGGAGTGTGAAAAAAAAAACGCTCCTTTTTTCATTTAACTCGGTTTTGACTTGAAGTCTAAAATAATTAATATTATATTTATGTTATTTATATATAAAAAAAGAGATAAATGGTTTATTTTTAATCTCAATTTTACTTAAACTGAAATAAAAATATAACTTTAAAGTCAAATTGACATAAATAAATATCATTTATATCAGTTTACATTTGTTTCACATAACTTCACTTTTTAAACTGACATAAATGATGTTTTTTGTTGTAGTGAGTCCTCTGTGGTTTAGAACTATTCTTACCCCATTTGTTTGAACATTGTAGGTAACGATTGCTATAAGATGTTATGGGATATACTCTTTACAAATAGGGTAAAAGAGACACATACGGACTCGAGGATGTGTACCGTAGATGCGTTAATGAGTTTGCAAAATTCAAAAAGAGGTGTCTCAATGATGAAGAGTTCTCCTGTCCTTGCGCACGTTGTAGAAATGGTAAATTGTTTTAGTGGAAAATAGTTGAATTAAATTTTCTTAAATGGCATATGCAAGACGATCACTGCGTGTGTATTATTCATAGGGAAATAATTTGTCCTTTGGTCCCCGAACAACCTCTCATACAATTTTTATGTAGGAAAACAATAGACGAATAGGAGGATACAGTAGAGCATAACATGTTAGACAATATAATAAATGGTGCTTACGTAATATATATGGTGGAAAATAGTGATGATTCTAATACGGAAGATAGTGAATATTATGGTGGAGGTTTTAGTGCTCGTGATCGTATTGGGATAAACCTTGATGATGACTACCAAAGTTTGAAAGTCAAAATGACCCAATAACTGTAACTTAACTGCAGAAAATATCAGACAATTTTTCATGCCATGGTTTGTTTTCATAGTTTGAATAGCCGTTTTAATTTGTCTGGAAATAGTGTGACTAGAATTCTAAATTGGGTGATAGATTTTCTCCCCAAATACAATATGTTTCCAAATAACTATTTGAATATGAAGAACATTTTTAAAGGTTTGGAAATGAAGTATAAATTAATTCATGCTTTCAAGCATATTTGAATACTATACCAGAAGGAGTAAAAAGTCTTAATTATCAACTTTCTTATATTATGTGTTTGTTAGACAATAACAATTCAAATTGCCCTTGGAATCATAAGACGGTTTATTGACTAGTATAGGCAGGAAATAGAGGACATGGAAGAAGAACAAGCATGCCAATCATTTAAAGAAGGACCGAGAGTCCGTATTGCGATATATGGACACCGTCTCGGAGAAGGATCCGATCACGTTGTCCAACTAGTAGAGGTTTATGGATTTTGAGGCTTCTGGGAGAGAGTTGTCCACTCATGGCTCAACGAGGACTAACCGGTCAAGGAAGGTGGATGTGCACTACTCTAGACGGACATCTTACATTTTGGTCACATTTTGTTTAATATTCCAAATAAAATTTTATTATTAATTTAATCGATGCAGGAATTTGGGAGTGGCCCGGGGGAAGGCAATATAGGATCAAACCTATGTAAAGAATCGGTTCAAGGAAGGTGATGCATCTAATCCGTAGGTCGCCGAGACTTTAGTAAGTTATTGTTGATGTAAAAAATTAGATCGCTCTAATTATTCAATCACAGATAAATAAATAAGACAAAGATTTTTAAAGTGGTTTGGCTAGGAATAAAGCCTACGTCCACTGTTATGTTATTGCTGATTGTTTGCAGAATTCTTGATTACAAGTTCTCTCAAGAAATTCCGGTCCCCTTTGAATGAGGATGATACAAGGTATTTATAGCCCATAGGTTGTACATGAAAGGTTCGATACATTAAATGATATACATGTGAAAGGGTAATACATTTAATGCAGCGTGCGCGTCAAGAATATAAACATTCAATGAATATTTGAACTGTTGATTATCTGGCAAATAATGATACGATCGAGGTGCAGCTCGGACCGCCACAGTTTCTCGTTGCTCAAGAGTTCCTCGGAGCGCTAGAGTTCCTCGGTGTATCCTCGTTGCTCGGAGAGAATCATGGTTGGTCGGGAAATGAACTTCCTCGTTGTTATTGCACCACGTAGATTGACAAATGTCTTCGTATGATTCGTCCACATCAGCATATTAATTTTGGTATCAACAGAAGCCCCCAATGTTTTATATTTCGAACTTTGAGGAGTATGAAACATTCTTTCTTGGTACTCGGCCATATTGAATTGATCTTCCTGGGTTTTAGGAGCATCGTATTTGAATTTATTTACAAATTTCGAAGAATCCGCCTTTTTTCGAACTTTTAAGAGCGCTTCGATCTTAGTGCCCTTTTTGTCTTTTTAGCCGCCGGAAGTTCAATAGTTTCTTTTTTGTAATCATTTCCTTCGTCGCTTCCCAAGGCAAAGTATTTAAACTTCTTAGGTAACCATACCGTCTTCTTCTTTTCCCAATTTCTTGCATTCAAGCTTTCTATTCTCTTCTTCTCTCTTGTGCGTTCATCCTTGTTTTCGTTCGTTGTCAACATACCTCCTTTCTTCCTGTAAGATCTTCTTCCTTTCTTCTGTATCTCTTTTATTCAGTATGGTTTATATTGTGGAATCTGTTGAGAAATTTCGTTCTGATTTTTCCATTCCTTCCTGGGTAACTCTAGAGGTTCTTTCTGAGCCTTTAGATTATTTTTGATTGGCTGAGGGACATTGGTTCCCCAGTCTATTTGTTGCTGAATGTGGATTTTCTTTTCCACCGAACCCATTGTGTCTTGAGTTTTGTCAGTATTTCGATCTTGTTCCTGCAAAAATAGCCCCCAATTCATGGAGAATAATTAATGGGGTGCACAAATTAAATCTAACTCATGGGAGTCGTATAGGGATCCCTGAAATTATGTATTGCTATAAATGGGCCACTCTAGATAATATTTATTACTTAAAAACTAGGTTTCTGAATAGGGCTCTTGTAGTTAACCTCCCTGACTCAAATAGAAATTATTTTGAACATGGGTTGGTTATAAAAAATTGGCAATATGCCCCTTTAGTTGGAGATGGAGTATACAACGGTCCCAGATGCCCCCCATATGGCAATGGGATAGGTTTATTTTTCATTTTATTTTTCTTATGAAATTATGCTTTCATCATGTTTGACAAAATGTATGACTGACATCTCATTATGTATTTATTTGCAGTTGATAGCAAAAGAAAAACTCCAAAAGAATCAGAGGTTAATATTAAGCATTTGAAACTTATATGGGGTTTGCATAAGAACGTTGCAGACGAACACATCACGTCTGCTTCATATCTGCTACAGTATAAGAGTTATACAACCTCTTATACTGCTCGCCCTGTTGAACCAGCTTCAACTCCAGAAGACTCTTCTTCAGATTCTTATATTCCTTTAAGTCAAAGAATGGGCAAGAAAAGAGCTCCTCCTGCTCTGTTCGATGATACTGCCTCTGCTGTTGAGGCTAAGAAAAGCAAAATGGATGTCCCAGAGGGGACTAAGAAGGTGGATGTTGTGCCTTCAAAAACTACCGAGAAGCCCCCAGTGGCCCCGAGCAAAAAGGTTGCTCCTGCTGAGATAATTTCTATCTCTCCGACCAAGAGTTCTTCCTTGGTTGAAGCTGCTGACGTTCCATTAAAGAGATTGAGGAAATCATCCTCAGTCAGTTTGGCTGAAACTGCCTCTACTTTGCCAGCTGGTGGTGCTGGTGTTCCAACCATCATTCCTCCAAGCTCTGCAATGAGCTCGGTGAAAACTTGGATCATACCCGAGGTCCAGGGAATTGATGAAAAGATTCCTAGGGATACGCTGACGTCCCTAGCCACTCGTCATCTTGCTTCGGTAAATTTTTTACATTCTGAATTTCCTTTCTTTCTCTGAATACTTGTCTTTTTGCACTGACTTATTATTTTTCTTATTTTTCAGCTGGTGAACTGTCTTAATAATATCGTGAAGAAGGACGAGGCAATTAAAGCTTCTAGCTCATCATCTGGTGTAGAGGATGCTCTGTTGGGTTTGACCCAATCCTTGAAAGAATCTCGCCAACAGTATAATGAGGACAAGGTTGCTTGGGAGAGAAAACTGTCAATAGTCGAAGCCGAGAAAGTGAAGTTGGCCGAAATCTCCAAGGGTTTGGAGCAAAAGGTGAAAAGTTTGGAGGTTGAGCATCAGAAATACGACGACAAGCTCAAGAATTTTGGAGAGCTTGAGGATAAACTGAGGAAAGCAGAAGAAGAGTTTCCCGCCCTGCGAGATATCAAAAGCCAAAAAGAAGAATTGGATGCGAAGCTTTCCTCGGAGAAGTTGAGAAGAAAGCTCGCAGTTAAAAAATCTTTCAGCGCTGGCTGGGATAAAGGATGGGACAAGGGGATTGCTGCAATGACATCCCAAGTCCAGTATGGGAAGTTGAAATACTTCCGAGATGGTTGGGTAGCTTCCCTTCAGGAATTTAAGATCAAAGAAGATTCTGGGCTATTCCAACTACACCTCCCTGGCCCCCCTCCACCCATTGTGGAAGAAGAAGAAGATGATCCTCTCTCAGATGAATCTTCTATGGCTATGGGTGATCCAGTCTCTGCTTCTCAACCCTCTGTTACCGAGGACATTTCTTCCATGCCTTATCCTCCCGAGAAGATTCCTGCCGATCAAGCCGTTGTTACCACCGAGCAACCGAGCTCCTTATCCCAGCCTCCTGAGAAAGTCTTGGGAGACAAGGAAAAGGTGTGAAGTTGTTCGGTATCATTTCTATCTTTCATTACTTGTAATCGAACAATGTAATCCTTTTATGATCTAATAAAATACATCTTTGTTCCTCTCTGTTGTTGATGACTTATTTTTCTTGATTGTTGTCTTCTCTTCATTAGTTTGTTGCTAGAATGGAACTGCTATCCGCCCATGATACCAAACTGATGCAGCAATGTCACGAATACTATAAAGCTGGTCACACAGAGCTAAGTGTATCAGAAATTTCTGACATCCTTGGCCATGATGTTTCAGAGCAAGCAATCGAGGCTTATCGGTATTTGAAGGGTTTACTTGACCGAGCTGTGGCCAATAATGTCGCCTACTATGACTTGATTGAGGAACTTCATTGTAGCTTAGAAGATCTTCAGAATCAACATAATGAATCAACTGCTTTGCTGCATAAGGAATATGAAAATAGATATCAGCAGCTTTCTTCTGAAACAGGCCATAAAAAGATCCTCGCTGGATATGATGTTAGGGAAAGAACTCTAAAAGGTGAGTTTGAGGCCTGCAGGCAGATTGCTGAGTCGTTGGAATAGGAGAACAATAACTTGCAGAAAAAGTTGGCTCAGTATGAATCTGCAGCATCATCTTCCACTGCTTTAGTATCAGTTACTGATGAAGGTTTCTCGTTCTTAGAGGTCGAAAATGCCAAATTAAGGTAAGAACTGGATGACTTAAGAAGATCTGCTATTCCTGTGACTGCTTGGGGACGAGGAAGAGGTTCTCGGGGGCGAGGAAGAGCTGTTCAAAATGTTGTCGGGGAGCAAAGTTCTCCAATCGCTGCTCGGAGTCGATCAAGAGTTCTTAGTCGTAATGTTGATGAAGCTCGTACTCAATCTACTTTGGAAACTCAAGAATACCAATTAAACGCCAAAGATCGAGCTTTATCTGAACTGTCCAAGAAAAATCTATCCTTGGAGGATCAACTCACTGCAACTAAGTCTGCTTTACATTCCAAGGATCTTTTTGCCAAAAATCTTCATGAATAATTGGATAGATTAACCTTTCAATTTCATAAGCAACCCAGGGAATTCTGGATGGCAGGATATAATGAAGCTCTTGTTCATTTGGATGTTCGTATTGAACATGCCAACAATGAAGGTTATAAGCAGGGGTGGTTGAACGCACTGGGTGTGTTAAAATTGGAGCAAGGGAATTTTTTATGGGATTATCATGCTCCAGGGTTACTAGACTTGCCTGTGCCACCTTTCAAATTGGACATGACCTGGATCCCAGCTCGTTCCATTCCTCGTAGCTTAATTTCAAAATACCTCGGTGATTATAGCCTTCATTCCCAAATCGAAGTATCTCGTCCAGAGCATCTAATGGAGACACCTTCAATAATGAATGTCAGAATGTTGAAGGACTTGAACTTTATTAATTCTCCCCTTTGCCTAGAAGATCCTCCTGCTGGCGAAGAGCCTATTTCTAAAGCAAAGGGCAAGAAACCAATAGAATAGGAATATCAATGTAATAGTTAGTACATTCATGTAACCTGTAATTTATTTTGAATTTTAATGAAAAGACTTTCATTTTCTGTTTACAAATTTTGCTATTGTCTTGTGTTTATCAAACACCTTTACATTTGTGCATATGTATCTATTAAAAAGATAACAATAATATTGTTCATCGAGCAACTTAATAAAAAGTTACAAGTATCAAGGTTGTTCAATCACTTGAGTATAAAATGTTCAAAATGTTTCCAACCAACCAAAGTGGTAAAATAATGTTTGTCGACCAACTACAGTTGATGGGATTTTATCCCCGACCAGCCATACTTGGTTCAATTTCAAATATTTTTATAAAATGTGTCCGACCAACCAAGGTTAATAATTTATCCTCGTCGACCACCTACAGTTAGTGGGTTTTTATCCCCGACCAACTATACTTGGTTCAGTTTGGAATATTTTGTTCTCTGAGGAACTTTTTGTGTTAATCTTACCTCCCGACCAACATAAGTTGTAATGTGAGAGTATATTTTTATCTTACCAACCGTGATTGATCATGCTGGTGTACACCCCTTAACCAAAAGAGTAGTAATGGTTCTTTCGAACTATATGTCCACTAGATATCTTACCAACCGTAGTTGGTCACACTAGTGTACGTCTCCTAACCAAAGGAGTATATTTTGGTTCTTTCGAACTGTCCACTAGATATCTTACCAACCGTGGTTGGTCACACTAGTGTCACCTCCTAACCAAAGGAGTATATTTTTTGGTTCTTTCGAACTGTCCACTAGATATCTTACCAACCGTGGTTGGTCACACTAGTGTCACCTCCTAACCAAAGGAGTATATTTTGGTTCTTTCGAACTGTCCACTAGATATCTTACCAACCGTGGTTGGTCACACTAGTGTCACCTCCTAACCAAAGGAGTATATTTTTTGGTTCTTTCGAACTGTCCACTAGATATCTTACCAACCGTGGTTGGTCACACTAGTGTCACCTCCTAACCAAAGGAGTATATTTTTTGGTTCTTTCGAACTATCCACTAGATATCTTACCAACCGTGGTTGGTCACACTAGTGTCACCTCCTAACCAAAGGAGTATATTTTTTGGTTTTGGTTCTTTCGAACTATAAGCGTAGTGTATTACACTAATATTCCCCGAAAAACTTTCAACAGAAAGAAAATGGTGAAACATCCTCGTTTTATTCATACTGAAGGAAATGCTTTACATTTTACATTACTGATAATACTTGCGCAGGTGTTCAGCATTCCATGCATTCTTAAATTCCTCTCCCTCTAGAGTTGCTATTCTGTAAGTTCCTGGTCGAACAACTTCCACAATTCGATAAGGTCCATGCCAGTTTGCTTCCAGTTTATTATGCTTCTAAATGACCCTCTTTAGCACATAATCCCCCTCTTTTAAATCGCATTTCTTCACCCTTTTGTTGTAGAACAGAGCTGTTCGTTGTTGATAAGCAGCATTTCTGATGGATGCCTCTTCTCGAACCTCCTCGAGCATATCCAAATCCAGTCTTCTCATTAAATCGCTGATTGGGGAATTAAAATTCAGCACTCTATGTGTTGGGAGACCCAACTCGGCAGGTATTACAGCCTCACTTCCAAATGCTAACATGTATGGTGATTCTCCAGTTGCTGCTCGGGGAGTTGTTCGGTAAGCCCATAGTACTGATTGAAGCTCATTAATCCAATTTGCTTTAGCTTCACTTAATCTCTTTTTCAAACCATTTAGTAATGTTCTGTTCGTCACCTCAGTCTGTCCATTGCTTTGGGGATGGCCTGGTGCTGAATGACACTTCAAAATGTTCGACTGATGACAATAGGCAGCAAATTCTTCGTTATCGAATTGTGTTCCATGGTCTGTGATGAAAGCATGGGTGATACCATATCGACAAATAATGTTCTTCCAAATGAACTGGTATACCTTCTCGTACATCATATCAATTAGCGGCTCAGCTTCCACCCACTTTGTAAAATAATCCACTGCCACGACGAGGTACTTGAACCTTCCTCGGGTCGTCGGCAATGGTCCAACTAAATCAATCCCCCATATGGCAAATGGACAAGGTGAAGTTATGGGTGTCAACAATTCTTGTGGAGTTCTTCGGATGGAGGAAAAACGTTGGCACTTGTCACACTTCTTGGCATAGGCTATACAATCATCCTTCATCGTCGGCCAGTAGTATCCCTGTGTCATCACCCTTTGCAAAAGTGTCCGACCTGCTACATGAGCTCCACATGATCCTTCATGGATTTCCTCAACCAATTCCTTGACTTCTGATGGATGTACACATCTCTGCAAACCTGCCATAATTCCTCGTCTATACAAAACACCATTAATTAACACATACCGAGCAACTTTATACTTCAATTTCTTAGCGGCTAGCTTATCCTCCGGTAATTCTCCTTCTTCAATGTATGCCTTGATAGGATCCATCCAAGATGGTCCTAAATCAAGGGTTATTATATTCACCATCAGGTATTCTTCTATGCTCCGACTTTCTAATACTTCAATTGGTATATACTTCGTAGCTCGGTGCGCGTAGCTGACGCTAATCGGGCCAATGCGTCTGCTCTAGCATTCTCCATCCTCGGTATTCTCACCAATTGAATGGCATCAAATTCTACCAACAATTCCATCACCTTTGCATGATACTTCGCCATTAATTCTCCCTTGACTGCATATACTCCCATCATCTGATTCACAATTAATTGAGAATCACTGAACACCATTATTTACCGTGCTTCCATAAATTTCTCTAAATTTAAGCCTGCTATCAGGGCTTCATACTCAGCCTCATTATTGGAGGCTTTGAATTGGAATCGCAAGGCATACTCCATATCAATATCATCTGGGGTATTTAAAACAATCCCTGCTCCACAACCAGCTGTGCAAGATGACCCATCCACATACAATCGCCATGTAAGTGACTCGTCTTCAAATTTCTTATCTGACAGAGCTCCTCGGTAAAATATCTGATGTTTTCTTTCATCATCCCCTGGTGTTTTTCGCTCCTCGCCGACTATCTGTTCACACCCTTTTACCAACCGGAGTTGGTCTAGGTTTGAATATGATGATTTTTCTACATTCACAAGTCCTTTTACCAACCTTAGTTGGTCTAGACCTGTGTCTGTTGATCCTGTATCGTCCACAGGTTGGTCAGCAAGCACCTTTTGTTCCTTGGGGGTATCAGGGTACGTGAACTCTTCTATAAAATCTGCTACAGCTTGCCCCTTTAATGATGATTTGGGTTCATACACAATATCATATTCACCCAGTTCTATCGCCCAGTACATCAATCTCCCTAATTTTTTCGGCTTATGGAGGGCTTGTCTCAGCGGCATGTCGGTGTACACAATGATGGTATGGGCCTGGAAATATGGCCTCATTCTTCTACTTGCTTCGATTAGTGCCAGTGCCAATTTTTCTAGCTTTGGGTACCTGATTTCTGCACCTCGGAAAGCTTTACTTGTGTAATAGATAGGTTTCTGGACTCCATTCTCCAATCTGATCAATGCAGAGCTGACTGCATTCTCTGATACGGCCAGATACAAGTACAATCTCTCGCCGGTTATTGGCCTGGACAACAATGGTGGTGCTCCCAAATACTTCTTCAAGTCTTGAAAAGCCTTCTCACATTCATCAGTCCACTCAAAACTTTTTCGCAGTGTTTTGAAGAATGGGAGGCATTTATCAGTTGCCCGGGATACAAATCTGTTGAGCGCTGCAACTCGTCCTGTAAGACTCTGTACTTCTTTCCTCGTCTTTGGGGATCGCAGCTCTAAAAGAGCTTTGATCTTTTCTGGATTTGCCTCAATACCTCGTTGGTTGACGATGTATCCGAGGAACATTCCTTCTCATACTCCAAAGGTACACTTCGTCGGGTTGAGCTTCATTTGGTATTTGTCCAGTTGATCAAAGGTTTGGCCTAAGTCAACTAGATGATCAATAGCTCTCTTTCTTTTGGTGAGCATGTCGTCGACATAGACTTCCATGTTGCAACTGATTTGTTCGGCAAAAACCTTGTTCATCAGCCGCTGATATGTTGCACCTGCATTTTTTAAACCAAAAGGCATAACATTATAATAATAATTTCCCCTTGGGGTAATAAAAGAAGTACTTTCCCTGTATTCAGGTTTCATTTTGATCTGATTATAGCCAGAGTATGCATTTATGAAGCTGAGCAGCTCATGTCCCGAGGTAGCATCTACTAGTTGGTCGATTATGGGCAATGGAAAATGATCTTTTGGGCATGCCTTGTTAAGATCAGTGAAATCAACACACATTCTCCATTTATTGTTCTTCTTCTTTACCATTACCACATTTGCCAACCAATCTGGATATTTTACATCTTCAATGAATTGGGCTTTCTGGAGCTTCTCGACCTCCTCTTGTATGGCCTGGTTCTTCTCGGGACTAAACACTCTTCTCCTCTGCTTCACAGGCTTGATCTCCTTATTCACATTGAGCTCATGACATAAGAAGTTTGGATCTATTCCTGGCATGTCTTCATGACTCCAAGCAAAAGTATTCTTCCTATTTCTCAAGAAAGTTATCAACTCCTGTTTTATTGAAAAATCCAACGACGATCCTATCTGGGTTACTCGTTCAGGATGCTCGTCGTCCAGAATAATATTTTCTGTAGATTCCACCACCTGTCCTTTTACAAGTTGAGATTCATCCCTAGGGTCAAGAGTTTCAATTTCTGTACCTTCATCCACTTGGTAAGTAGTAGTCTTTTTCCTTAATTCCTCAAATTCCTCTTGCTCGGCAGATGAGTAATAGCATTCCCGAGCTACTTTTTGATCACCTTTCACAACTCCGGCTCCAAAATTTGTTGGGAATTTCAAGCATTGATGTACTGTAGAAGGAACTGCTTCGAACTTCTTCAATCCAACTCTTCCCATGATGATGTTGTAGGCTGACTGCACATTCTTATCCATCACAAAAAAGCGTATTCTTTCCGTTCGACACGCAGGCTAAGTTCCGATGAATATATCCAACTTGATCGTCCCAAGTGGAAAAACTTTCTCGCCAGCAAAACCCATAAGGGGTCTATGATAAGGCTCCAATTGAGATAATTTCAAATTCAGGCTATCAAAGCATGAATAGTACATGATGTCTGCTGAACTACCATTGTCTACTAACACCCTTGAAATCAACACCTCCTTCATCCTCATTTTGATCACCAAAGGATCGTCATGAGGGTAAAGAACACCTGCCAGGTCGTTTTTTGAAAAACCAATAACTAGCTTCTCTTTATTTACTTTCCTCGGACGATCATCCTCGGCCAGATTTATTCGCTGAATATATGAACAAGCTTTAGCCTCTCCAAGGTAAGATTTTCTTTCTGCAGTAAGGTCTCCTCCTCCTGCATCTCCTCCTGTAATAACATTACAATCAAAAGACCCAAAACGTATGGAAAATACCTCTCGTTCAGGCTGCCTTGGCTTCTTGGGAAGATCAGGGTCATCATCTGGATCCTCTTCATGATCCCTCTTCTTTTTATCTTCTGCACGATGAGGAGATCTAGATCTCTCTCTAATTCTATCATCATTCTTCCTCTCACCCCTGCGATCTACATACTTTGACAACTTTCCTCTTCGGATGAGCGTTTCAATCTCGTTCTAGAGGGCTATACAATTTTTGGTCATATGGCCATGATCTTTGTGAAACTCGCAATATTTGGCCTTATTCCTCAGATCAGGATTTGTCCTCAGTTTATCTGGCCACTTGATGTCCTCACTATTCTTGATTTCTTCTAAAACATGATTAATACCCATTTTCAATGGAGTATAATTATCGTACTTCTTTAGGACTTCCCATGACATCCTATTATTCTTGGAGTGCTTGTCACCACCATTACCTTTCTGATCTTTCTTCTTAGATTTGTCGACCTCCACCTTAGTTTCTTTATCCATATTCTTCTTCGCAGACATAGCCTCCTCGGCATTCATGATTTTGGCTGCTTTTGCCATCAACTCGGACATAGTTTTAGGTGGATCTTTGGCCAAGGTGTAGTACAGCTTGTTAGGCAGTAAACCACTCATCAAAGCAGTGATCGCTGTTTTTTCTTCGTAATCTATGACCTCCAACTTCTCGTTATTGAAACGAGTTATGTAATCTCTAGTACTTTCACCTGATTTTTGTCTAACACTTAGCAAGTGCGCTACTCTCTTTACCGGCTTTGCTCCAAAACAAAAATTGCCGATGAACAACTCAGCTAACTGAATAAAAGTTGAAATCTTACCCCGAGGAAGATTATTGTACCATATCTGTGCAGATCCGGTAAGAGTTCCCGAGAATGATCTACACCTCATCTCGTCGGGGACGGCATAGATGTCGGCAGCAGCTTGGTATTGTTCTATATAAAGTACAGGATATGTCTTTCCATCGTACTTGGGGGTCACCACAGGTGCTTTGAATTTCGATGGTGTAGGAAAATCCACAATGGCTTGGACAAAAGGTGTCCCTTGAACAAAAGTTCTCTGTAAGGGGTTTCTTGCCTTAGCCATTTCTCCCAGTCTATCCTCCAACCGCTGAATGGAACCTTTCCATGCTTCATTTCCTTCCTCAGGCCGCTTAGTCTGAGCAATTGATTGCTCTGACGTAGCTTCCTGAGATTTATCTCGACGAGTAGTTGGTCGTGATTGTGCTGATCCTTCTCTCAAACCTAATGGTGGCCGCAAACTTCTTGATAGAGCTCTAGGTGGACTCATATTCCTCCTTGGTCCTAACCGACTGAAAGGAGACACCCTGCTTAATCTTTCTAAAGCGCTAGTTCTCTCCGGAGAGAGAGTGATACGTTGATCTGTATCCGTAGCCTGTATTGATGAAGTTCGCCCAGGTTGATAAGAAGAATCATTAGATTCTCCATTGCGATATGACCCAGTACGTCTGGATTGCGATTGCCCACGATCACTCCTTTGCCCTGAATAGGTAGGTGCACCGTCTTGAAGAGTTTGAATGAGTTGCCTCATAGATTCTTGCATGGCGGTTTGTCCTTGAGCCAGATTCGTCATAATTCCGGCCAGATCTGGAGGTGCAGATGGATTTGGAAGATTTCCAGTATTTCCAGCATTTCGATTACTGGATTCTGGATTATTTGCCATTGATGATAAATGATTTTTTATGAAAAACAATAGTAATAGCCGCTTCCCACAGACGGCGCCAATCTGTTGATGTAAAAAATTAGATCGCTCTAATTATTCAATCACAGATAAATAAATAAGACAAAGATTTTTAAAGTGGTTCGGCTAGGAATAAAGCCTACGTCCACTGTTATGTTATTGCTGATTGTTTGCAGAATTCTTGATTACAAGTTCTCTCAAGAAATTCCGGTCCCCTTTGAATGAGGATGATACAAGGTATTTATAGCCCATAGGCTGTACATGAAAGGTTCGATACATTAAATGATATACATGTGAAAGGGTAATACATTTAATGCAGCGTGCGCGTCAAGAATATAAACATTCAATGAATATTTAAACTGTTGATTATCTGGCAAATAATGATACGATCGAGGTGCAGCTCGGACCGCCACAGTTGCTCGTTGCTCAAGAGTTCCTCGGAGCGCTAGAGTACCTCAGAGCGCTAGAGTTCCTCGGTGTATCCTCGTTGCTCGGAGAGAATCATGGTTGGTCGGGAAATGAACTTCCTCGTTGTTATTGCACCACGTAGATTGACAAATGTCTTCGTATGATTCGTCCACATCAGCATATTAATTTTGGTATCAACAGTTATAATTAAAATTCTATTATTCAATTTAAGTAATTTATTAATATTATTTTTCAAAGTTAATGACATTTTTTTATAATGTTTAGGGATAGGAAAAGGGAGGTGTATAGCAGCCACAGTAATTCCATCAACGCATCTTTAAGTATGGATGCACTGAGCCAAATGTTGGGAAAATATATAAAATATCGTATTCGGGGTGCCAGCTCTTAGATAGTAAATTTGAAGTTGTTGGGACTTTCTTGTGGTAATAGTAAGTTGTCCTCCAAAGTTAACACATATAAAGAGAAAACAAACTCGATGTTGGAAAATCTCCAACACACCATAAACAACGTGTTCAAATGGGTCAAACGGGCAGTCACATATACGGGGAAGAGGTAGGTTAAGGGTAATTAAAAGGGCCAGTAGAATGTGGGTGAGGGCACCACTACTCCATCCCCCATCGCCGATGGTGAGCGACTAATCATCTCCTTATGATACATACTTTACCCCTAATCCTACTAACCCGATTCTATTTGAACCATCTTAGCAGAGAGTTCATAACCATAACATGCACGGAGGCGGCCGAATTTCCAAAGAAGTGAAGGGCCGTAAAGGATTATGTGTTAAATACTTATGTAAAGCACCAACTGTAATGACCCAACTTTTATATATATAGTTTGTTTTTACACTCTTGTGTTACTTATTATCTTATAAATTTTGTATTATTAGATGTGGTATTATTGGCTATCAATATAACAAACCCCATTTTTAATTACGAAGAATCAACTGTAAATTGGACCAAATCAAAGTCGTATGACATATCTTAAGGTAAATAATAAGTTTTGGGGTACAAAATATAATTTTATGAAACTTTAAGGACTAAAATAAAAATATAAAATGGGCCATTTTATAAATAAAATATTTTCAAGGACCTCTAAAAAATATTCAAAATATATAGTGTGCAACTACCAAAATACCCTTCATGGGTAAAATGACCCTTATCACTTTTTCACCACGTACTGGTCACTTCCACCTTACACATGTCGTCTTTAGAGAGAAAGCTAAAACACTTGTCATCATTTGGTGATATTAACACTGCAAGACCACTCCGGATCATGACACCTCGGTGTTGAATCACCACTCCAAAAAGCCTAGTCCCTAGACACATGTCAACACCGTAATAGTTTTGGAAACCTATAAATAGGTCCTTAGGGTTTATTTGAATCTCACACCAATTCCTTAAGAATTATAATAAGAAAGAGTGATAGAAAGCTTAGGAAATATCTTAAGAAGGAGTTCTATAATTTCAAAGAAAGAATTCATTTCGTAGGTATGATTTTATTTAAATGTTAAAATGTCTTTTTATAGTTTTAATTTTGTGTTTTATAGCTTTACTTAGTAGTTATGTTGGTAAAATACACTAAGGACTTCACTAATCAAAACTTAAAGTTTAGAAGAAATCCAAGTTGATTTTATTTTCATGTAAACTTGTTTGAAATTATATATACGTTTTTAAAAAACTAATTTTTTTAAAAGTAATTGCTAGTTATTATGGAATCCCCTTTAAGTAATTCCAAAATCAGGACCGGTCAAATTCTGTCTAGATGAGATGGTATTTAAATGGTGCCCCTGTGACCCTCAATCTCTACTGGGAATGAATCCAGAAATGCTCTGTCTAGAGGAGATGGTATTTAAGCAGTGCCCCTGTGACCCTCCATCTGTACTGGGAACCGACTGATTAGGAAGAACTATGAATTGAATCCTTTAATTACGATCAATGAGTTTTATAAGTCAAGAAAATGGTTTTTAGTAATCCTTTGAAACAAGTTATTATTAAAATACAATATGTAGACTGGACCTTGTTTAGAACGTGTACTTAAACCTTTATCGTATTTGTTAGATTAACGTGCGATCGAAAACTCATTATCTATAATTTTGACCTCTATTTTAGGTGAGTACTCTATGAAATTTCTTGCGCATTTTGATTATATTATATTATGCAAACTATGTATATTTTGTGAAATGCTTTTATTCTAAAAATGCATCTAATACCGATGATTTCGTGGTTTATTATATGTTTATATATCTCTCCATATAAACATCTAATTTGTATTCTGAAATTATTGATTCGGCCTATGGAAACTCTCTTACTATATTGGCCTTGACTACCGGGTGGAAATATTTATGTGGTACCTTCCTAGCTGGTTTATCGCTGGTATGCCCTAAACAAGGCAGTGTTCCAGAAATTATGATTATCTATCTGTGATGTTACCGGGTGGAAACATTTGCTAACACTATTTGTCTGGGTATTAGAGCATACATGGCCACTAAAACTGAATAATTGACATATGCTCAATTGTTTTATCTGCTCTGTTCTGAACTGTTTATTCTGAATATATATATTATCATTTACTTTATATATATTACTGGAAATTCCTATCTCTATGTATATACCTTATGTTCTAAATTGAATAGGTATTAATTTTCTGAAAAACCCTGGATTCTCTGGAGATTGAATCTCATTCAGCTTTTAGATGACATTGTATAAATAACCATTTTTCAGGAAATAATTAAGCTCGTGGATGGAACGAAAAAGAACTATGTTGAAGATTTAGCTTTTAAAGCTCTTTTTGTTACCTTAAGTAGAAGTTTGTTTAATTAGATAGAGCATGTTTAGCTCTTTGTGTCAAGTTGTAACTCGTTGATATTTTAATACAAATGAAGTTCCCTTTAGAAAGCTCTGATGATGTAATTCCTTCACTTTCAGTATTTTACGATTCATAACCATGTGATTTAACTTCCGCTACATATATTTTAAAAGAAAAATTTTAAGGCCAGAATATTGGATGCCTTGGTGGCATGTCAAGACACTCGTTCCCTACTATTTTCGGGTTGGGGTCGTGACAGAGGTGGTATCAGAGCATAGGTTATGAACCCGTAGACTACTGAGCATAGGTTTCGAATGTTATAGATTTTATGTTTCCATCCTTAGGAGATAGTATTAAAAATCTAATTTATGTGATAACCCTCCCTATGTGTTATATTATTTATAATTGTCTTTTAGTTTTCAATATTGATATAGTATAGTAGATCTTACGTTTGGACATGACTTTAGAAAATGACCAACAGAAGATCATCAATGGGAACTAGTGATTCGAGTATAGAAGGACTGGAAGGTGCATACAAGGCAATTGAAAGTCTAGCAAAGATTGTGGAGCAGCAGGTGAACAATGGAGTACCAAAGAATCTTGAACTATGTAGATGTAATATTGAATAGTTCAAGAAGTTGAATCCTCCATCTTTTAAAGGTACTCTTAACCCCACTGAGGTAGAAAGTTATGTGATGCAGATGGAAAAGATACTTGATGTCCTTAAGTGTACCGATGAACAAAGGGTGTCATTTGCAACATCTATGTTAGAAGGGGAGGCCAAACATTGGTGGAGAATGACTAAGAGAATACACGGGGAAAGGAATGCTTACATAGGTTGGAATGATTTCTTAGTAATCTTTATGAGAAATATTTTTTTAAAATGGTGAAAGACGAAATGACAGTTGACTTCATAAGTCTGGTGCAAGGGAATATGACGGTGGGTCAATATGAGGAAAAGTTTACTGAGTTATCCAGTTTTACACGTCATGTTGTAGCAACTGATGTTTTAAGAGCAAAAAAGTTTGAGCGTGGGTTAAGGTTGAATATTCGTAGTCGAATTTCCAACCTGAAATTAACATCATATATTGATGTCGCGACTAGTGCTACAATAGCTGAGAGGGACGGTGAGGAGTACAATCGAATTAGAGATGGCAAGAGGAAGTTTGGGAAACAAAAAGGAAAGAACCCGAATAATAGAAATTTCTTTAGGAACACATCCAATGTTGGGGGATCTAGTGATAACAAACAGTATAATAACCAGATATGCCAACAATGTGGAAAGATGCATGGAGGACGACCTTGTTATAAGGATTCAGGAGCTTGTTTTAGATGTGGACAGAAAGGACATCAGATAAAAGACTGCCCAAACCCAATAAGGCTTTCGATAAATCCTTCAAGTGCAAACAAGGATCAAGGCAAACAGGGTAAAGTTTTTGCACTTTCTCATACCCAAGCTTCCAATGTGGTAGTGTCAGGTACACTTTCTATATGTGCACAACCTTTTAAAGATTTGATTGGTCCCGGTTCTAGCCATTCATTTGTATCTATACATGTATTAAATCATTTTCATAAATTTTTTGAACCCTTGAATCATAACATACATGTTTCTACTCCTTCGGGTGAGTTATTGATGGGTAAATTAGTATACAAGGCTTGCCCCATAGAAATTAATAGTCATAAACTATTTGTTGATTTGATTATTTTAGACATTAGAGATTTTGAAGTCATTTTGGTGATGGACTGGTTAGCATCATATCATGTAAGGTGGATTATTTTGAGAAGAGTGTTACTTTCCAAATCCCTCACCAACCAAAATTTAGTTTTGAAGGAACTGGCATCATATCTCCGATGTGTATTATTTCTGCAATGCAAGCCTATAATTTTCTTAAGAAGGGATGTCAAGGATTTCTTGCAACCATTACCAGTTTGCAGACGATAGGGCCTAGCTTAGAAGATATTCCTATCGCTAAGAAATTTACGGATGTTTTTCCAGATGATTTACCAGGCCTACCTCCTAATAGCGAAATATAATTTACCATTGACCTTATTCCTGAAACTATACCAATCTCAAAATCACCATGTCGTATGGCACCTTTAGAATTAAGAGAGTTAAAAGTTCAATTAGAAGACCTTTTAGACAAGGGTTTTATCAGACCAAGTATATCGCCTTGGGGTGCTCTAGTGTTATTTGTGAAAAAGAAGGATGGGACAATGAGACTATGTATAGATTATTGTGAACTGAATAAGGTAACCATTAAGAATAAATGCCCCTTACCTCATATAGATGACTTGTTTGATCAATTAGAAGGTGCACAAGTATTCTCTAAGATTGACCATAGGTCAGGCTATCATCAATTGAAGATTAAGGATGATGATATTCCAAAATCAGCTTTTCGTACTAGATATGGTCACTATGAATTTCTCGTAATGCCATTTGGACTAACTAATGCACCAACCGCTTTTATGGATATGATGAATAGAGTCTTTAGGAAATATTTGGATTAATTTGTTGTTGTTTTCATTGATGACATTCTCATTTATTCTAAGTGTATTGAAGAACACGAGAAGCATTTAGAGACAATATTACAAATCCTTAGGAAAGAGAAATTATATGCAAAATTAAAGAAGTGTGAGTTTTGGATGCCTAGTGTTTCTTTTCTAGGGCATGTCCTATCCAAAGAGGGAGTGCCAGTTGACCCTCAAAATATTGAGGATATACTAGATTGGCCCAGACCAACTAATGTGAGTAAGATTCGTAGTTTCCTTGGATTAGCAGGTTATTATCGAATATTTGTTGAAGGATTTTCTAGCATTGCCAAATCTCTATCTAGGTTAACACAAGAGAAGGTAAAATATGAATGGTCTGAGGAAGCCGAGAAAATTTTTCAAGAACTTAAGAATCGATTAGTGACTGCCCCAATTTTGACTATTCGTTCAGGTACGAAAGGATTGGTGATTTATAGTGATGCTTCAAAAAATGGTTTAGGATGTATGATAATGCAAAATGGAAAAGTAGTTGCTTATGCCTCAAGACAGTTAAAACCATATGAACAAAATTATCCAACCTATGACCTAGAACTAGCAGCTGTAATTTTTGCTCTTAAGATTTGGAGACACTATTTATATGGTGAGACTTGTGAGATTTATACCGATCATAAAAGTTTAAAATATATATTTACTCAGAAGGAATTGAACATGAGATAAAGGAGGTGGTTAGAATTGATGAAGGATTATGATTTGAATATTCATTATCACCCAGGAAAAGTTAATGTAGTAGCTAACGCTTTAATTAGGAAGCCTACACCAAATTTAGCATGTCTTATTACAAACCAGGAGGCTCTATTGAAGGATTTAAGAAATATGGAAATAGATATTCTTATTTATGGTAAATGTGGAATGATTGTAAACTTACAAGTAGAACCCATATTGATGGAAAAGATCAAAATTGCACAAGTAAATGACCCACAACTGAAGAAGATTAGAGAAGAGGTTATTGAAGGGAAGAGAATGGAATTTGTGATACGAGATGATATATTGAGGTTTGGAAATAGAGTGTGTGTTCCACGTGATGCCCAACTAAAGAAGAAAATTTTGGAGGAAAGTCATTACTCGAGATTCACGTTTCATCCCGGAAATACCAAGATGCATAAGGATATTCGAGAAGTGTTTTGGTGGAATAACATGAAAAGGGAGATAAAAGAATTTGTATCTCAGTGTTTGGTCTGTCAACAAGTAAAAGTTGAACATCAAAAACCATCAGGATTACTACAACCCCTACCTATCTCGGAGTGGAAATGGGAACATATCACTATGGATTTTGTGACAGGTTTACCAAGGAGTTCAAATGGTAATGATTCTATTTGGGCAATTATTGATAGGCTAACTAAATTTGCTCATTTTCTTGCCATTAAGATTACCCATTTTTTAGAAAAGTTAGCTAAGTTGTATGTGTGGTAAATTATTAGGCTTCATGGAACCCCAATTTCAATTGTTTCTGATCGTGACCCTAAATTTGTGTCTCGCTTTTGGAAAAGCCTACAAGTAGCCATGGGAACACAATTAAACTTCAGCACCACTTTTCATCCTTAAACAGATGGACAATCTGAGAGAACCATTCAAACCTTATAGGATATGCTTAGGGCATGTGTACTTGATCTGAAAGGGAATTGGGATGATCATTTATCGTTAGTGGAGTTCGCGTATAATAATAGTTATCAAGCAAGTATTCAAATGGCTCCGTATGAGGCACTATATGGTAGAAGATGTCGTTCCCCTACATGTTAGGTAGAAGTTGGGGAAAGAAAATTATTGGGACCAGAATTAATTCAGATCACAACAGAGAAGGTTAAATTAATACAAGCCCGACTTCGAACCACTCAAAGCCATCAAAAGAGTTATGTCGACAATCGACACCGACAGTTAGAATTCCAAAGAGGAGATTATGTGTTCTTGCGAGTATCGCCTGCAAAGGGAGTAATACGATTTGGGAAGAAAGGGAAGTTGATCCCAAGATACATATGACCTTTTGAAATCCTTGAAAGGATAGGAGTTGTTGCGTATAAAATAGCCTTACCACCGGAACTCTCTAGTGTACATAATGTGTTTCACGTATCAATGATAAAGAAATATGTCCCATATCCAAATCATATCTTAAGTCATGAGCCTCTTCGAGTTAGAGAAGATTTGTCGTACATTGAGCATCCAGTGGAAATTTTGGACCATAAAGATCAAATATTACGAACCAAGGTTATTCCACTAGTTAAAGTATTATGGCGGAATCATTATGTTGAAGAAGCAACATGGGAGCAGGAAGATGAAATAAAGGAGCGATATCCATACCTTTTTGGTAATTAATGTAAGTAAAGTCTGGGGACCAAACTTTTTATAAGGAGGGTAGGATGTAATGACCCCACTTTTATATATATAGTTTGTTTTTACACTCTTGTGTTACTTATTATCTTATAAATTTTGTATTATTAGATATGTAGTAATATTGGCTATCAATATAACAAACCCATTTTTAATTACAAAGAATCAACTATAAATTGGATCAAATCGAAGTCTTATGACATATCTTAAGGTAAATAATAAGTTTTGGGGTACAAAATATAATTTTATGAAACTTTAAGGACTAAAATAAAAATATAAAATGGGCCATTTTTCAAATAAAATATTTTCAATTACCTCTAAGAAATATTCAAAATATATAGTGTGAAAGTACCAAAATACCCTTCATGTGTAAAATGACCCTTATATCCCTTATCACCTTTCCACCACGTACTGGTCACTTCCACCTTACACATGTCGTCTTTAGAGAGAAAGATAAAACACTTGTCATCATTTGGTGATATTAACACTACAAGACCACTCTGGATCGTGACACCTTGGTGTTGAATCACCACTCTAAAAATCCTAATCATTAGACACATGTCAACACCGTAATACTTTTGAAAACCTATAAATTGGGCCTTAGGGTTCATTTGAAACTCACACCAATTCCTTGAGAATTATAGTAAGAAAGAGTGATAGAAAGCTTGGGAAATATCTTAAGAAGGAGTTCTATAATTTCGAAGAAAGAATTCATTTCGTAGGTATGATTTTATTTAAATGTTATAATGTCCTTTTATAGTTTTAATTTTTTATTTTATAGATTTACTTAGTAGTTATGCTGGTAAAATACACTAAGGACTTCACTAATCAAAACTTAAAGTTTAGAAGAAATCCAAGTTGATTTTATTTTCATGTAAACTTGTTGGAAATTATATATACAATTTTAAAAAAATAATTTTTTTAAAAGTAATTGCTCGTTATTATGGAATCCCATTTAAGTAATTCCAAAGTCACGACCGGTGAAATTCTATCTAGATGAGATGGTATTTATGTGGTGCTCCTGTGACCCTCCATCTCTACTAGGAATGAATCCGGAAATGTTCTGTCTAGAGGAGATGGTATTTAAGCAGTGCCCCTATGACCCTCCATCTCTCCTGGGAACCGACTGATTAGGAAGAACTATGAATTGAATCCTTTAATTACGATCAATGAGTTTTAAAAGTTAAGAAAATGGTTTTTAGTAATCCTTTGAAACAAGTTATTATTAAAATACAATATGTAGGCTGGACCTTGTTTAGAATGTATACTTAAACCTTTATCGTATTTGTTAGATTAACGTGCGATCGAAGACTCATTATCTATAATTTTGACCTCTATTTTAGGTGAGTACTCTATGAAATTTCTTGCGCATTTTGATTATATTATATTATGCAAACTATGTATACTTTGTGAAATGCTTTTATTCTCAAAATGCATCTGATACCGATGATTCTGTCGTTTGTTATATGTTTATATCTCTCCATATAAACATCTGATTTGAATTCTGAAATTATTGATTCGGCCTATGGAAACTCTCTTACTATCTTGGCCTTGACTACCGGGTGGAAATATTTGGGTGGTACCTTCCCAGCTGGTTTATCGCTGGTGTGCCCTAAACAAGGCGTTGTTCTAGAAATCATGATTATCTATCTGTGATGTTACCAGGTGGAAACATTTGGTAACACTATCTGTCTGGGCATTAGAGCGTATATGGCCACTAAAACTGAATAATTGACATATGCTCAATTATTTTATCTGCTCTCTTCTAAACTGTTTATTCTGAATATATATATTTTCATTTACTTTATATATATTACTTTAAATTCCTGTCTCTATGTATATACCTTATGTTCTAAATTGAATAGGTATCAATTTTTTGAAAAACCTGGATTGTCTGGAGATTGAATCTCATTCGGCTTTTAGCTGACATTGTATAAATAACCATTTTTCAGGAAATAATTAAGCTCGTGGATGGAACGAAAAGGACTATGTTGAAGATTTAGCTTTTAAAGCTCTTTTTGTTACCTTAAGTAGAAGTTTGTTTAATTAGATAGAGCATGTTTAGTTCTTTGTGTCAAGTTGTAACTCGTTGATATTTTAATACAAATGAAGTTCCCTTTAGAAAGCTCTGATGATGTAATTCCTTCACTTTCAGTATTTTACGATTCATAACCATGTGATTATACTTTCGCTACATATATTTTAAAAGAAAAATTTTAAGGCCAGAATATTGGATGCCTTGATGGCATGTCAAGACACTCGTTCCCTACTATCTTCGGGTCGGGGTCGTGACACCTACACCAAAGCTAAAAGAGGGGAATAGGTTTGAATGCATTCTAAGGTCATTTTTTCGATTTTAATAAAATTGCTTGCAATTTAGAATCTCCTAATACATGATTTAACAATGTTATTTTCAATTGTTTTGATCAACTCACACAACAATGAAATTAAGTGAATCTATATGAAAAGTAAATCTGACAAAGCTAATTCAATTTTAAGAAAATTCACAAGATACAAGTTAGATTTACTTGATGTGTCTGATCAAATACGTGCCAATGAATACAAATCATACACAAGAATGCACAAAACAATATTGATGAGGAAAATCTCCCATTTAGAGGTAAAAAATCTCAACGCACTTCAATTTTCATTTCTAGTTGAAAAGATGTTTTACACAAGGCAAGAAGATACCTCTCACATAAGCATTATCGTGTAGTTACATGTGTTCCTTGCAACTTTTCCCCACTGATGATGAAAATCCACAGCGAGCTCCACGTCACGCCACACTTACTAATAAATACGAACGCCTCCAATTTTAAATCAAGGAGAAATAGATCATAGAAATTCAAATGTAGAATGATGAATTGACATAAGCTAGTTAATTTGAACCAAAACACCCCCAATTCTCTCTAAAAACATATATCAATTATATGATTAAGTTTTATCAAATTTGGAGGGAAAAGTTAAATTAAAAAGAGAAACAAAGAAAAAATGCTCTCAGCCTTGAAAATTCTCTTAGAAATGTATTGGAGTTATGAGGTTTTTACATCTTTACAAATGAGAGAGAAAATGACCTATTTATAGAAAACTTTCAAAATCTAACTCTGTCGTGCGCATGGTTCACTTTTTCGTGCACACGATTCCAATCGACGTGGAAACTTAGTTATGGCCATGCCACGGGCACATATTCGTGTCGTTTGAGTTCCTACATGTACACGAGCTTAGAATAAAGCAACGTGAACAGTTAGGGCAATACTAAGACTAAAACACCTTAACATGTTCAAAATCAAAGACCAACTCGCAAAACTTTTTCAAATGTCCTCTTAGATAGCTTAAAACAATTGTTCAATCAAATTTTATCATCCTCACATATTTTAAAAAAGTTTGTGCACATGTGTGTGTGTTTAGCCATAATCAATTCACAATATCTATAAAAAAATATAGTTTTCAATCGAATATGAATGTATAGCAACAAAAGTCTTCAACGAGCTAATTGAAAGATATTAAACCTTCAAAGGTTCATTTAACACAAATGGCCATGCCTCACTCATGCAAATCAAGTCCATGTGACTTGAATGACTCAACAAGTCTTATATTTTGTCATAAAAATCTAGCCAACTAATATTAATTTACAAATTAAATTTTCAGATCGAAGCACCATTATGGGTACCATAGTCCACAACCACCCTCTACAGCCTTACGAGTCTCAATTCTAAGTGGATAATATGTTAATAGGGAGAGAGGATGAGGTGTTGTGGTTGGATAGCAAGGCGATGTACAACATATCGACGACACGATGTGGTCTTTATCATTTGGCCAACTTTTCTCCTAGACCCTTATTGACCTTTTGAATTTTTATACTTATGATTAAACTTAATTTAATATAATTAAACTTGTGTATTTGTTTTTTATGTAATTAACTTGAATTTTTTATAATTTGGTTTGATTTATCAAATTTCATATTTGGTTTTGATTTATTTTTTTATTGCATATTATATTATGTTGCTATTTGGTTTGAACAAAAATGTAACACCCTGTAAATTTTAATGATTTTTATATGGTGATTAATTAAATAAAAAGGGGAAATGATTTCGGATTAAAATAAATATTAATTAGTGTGATAAGGATTGATATTTATTTATTTGAATTATATTGAGTATTACTTAGTGAACGAGTAATAAATTGATGAGAAAGTATTATGATAATTGTGAGTGAGAAATATGATAGTTACGGTAATTTAGTTAGGACGCACGTGTGAGTCGTGTCAGAACTTAAAACGTATAAAATAAAATGTGAATTATATATGGGTCATCCAAATGGTCATTTCGAGTGCGCCAGCATGTCCAGAAGGGTCGAAACAGTCAGAAAAGTGTACTCGGGGGTTTGGATTGGGTCCCGAGGTATTTTTAGACCAAACCGGCACCTCGGGAGGGCATTTTGGTCTTTTGGCTTTTTAGGGTAAAGATACCAACGAAATTTCAAGTGATATATCAACAATACATCTGAGGTAACTTAGGGTTAGGAGTTACAAAATACAGAGAGGCCATTAGAAAAGAAAGAGAAGCCATTTTTGAAGCTTTAGAGAGAATTATAGAAGGATTCAGGCTTGTTCTTGCACTCCATCATCATTGTATAATGGATTGGAAGGGAAGACAAACCAACTAATCAGCTATTAAATAATTCAAATCATCAATCATAAAGATTAAAGTGTTTATTGCATTTCCTTTTGAAGTTATAATACCCATGTAGTGTAGGGTTTTATATTTAATGATTTTAAATGAAGTTCTTGGAAAATTAATGAATTAAACACATGATATTGGGTAGGATTACATGTAGATTGATCCATGCATGTATATGTTGACAAACTAGATGATATGTGATGATTTGGTGAGGAAAACCTGGGTTTTATGTTGAGTATGAATGAAGAACATGAAAATCTAGGGGTTTGATGAATAAATGAATTGATCCATTTTTGAATAGAAATCATAGTATTTTGATGTTATAACCACGTTGGAAATCATCAAAACATATGTAAATAACATTTAAGACAATTGGTTGTAAGTTTGGTGAAGGATCATGGATGTTGTGTAAAAGAAAAATGGTGAAAAATGCTAAAACCAAACGAAGAAGACAACCTGCTATTGCTCAAATCGATTCGGCCCAAGGGTGAATCGATTCGGTTTGCCAAGATTTGTGTTATTTCCATTAATAAGCCCTTAAAATGTGATTTCTAAATGGGGAAAATTTTGGTACATCCTTATAACATAGTGGGTGATATTATGCATTACATTAGGCCTTAGTAGGATAGGGACTTAGTCATGAATGAGAGAATTACCACTAAGATTATTGGGTTTAAAGACGTGTGTAAGTGAATTTAGAAGAATAAGATTGAGTCATTGGGATTTCGAGTGAACTTATGAAATATACCAGTTGAGTATGAGTGAATTAACTACTGAAATAACATAATGGGTAATTAGGGCCCTTCGGATAGAGAATAATAGTTGGGAGTTTAGATAGAGAGTTATAATCGTAAATTTATAAGTACTGTATGTATTTGAGATATATATATACTATTTACAAATGATAATTATAGGGTGAGTTTACACCTATATGGATTATATTATAGGTTCAGATTATATTTATAGGTTGTGTGTATACCTATATGGATTATATTATAGGTTGTGTGCATACCTTAACGGATTACATTTATACGTTGTGTGTATGCCTATTATGTTATTTCTTATGTGTCTGAACATACCTATGCCGCCTGCTATTCGGAGGCTTTCGCGTAGAGGGCGATCCCACCTTGATGATTCTAGGGAGTTCTGAATTTATGCCCCAGAACATGGAACTTAGAGCGGTTCGTTATGTGTATGTATTAGTGTAGCAGGCGTGTTGTTCGGGTATGTTAGGTATGTGCGTAGTCCAAAGGCTTAGGACCATGTTCACCTCCATTGTGTGTTGATTTATTTTGAGTTCGATGAGACATGTCGAACCAATAGTCCTTGATTGAGTACGAGAGGTACATGGACTTGATAACATAGTATGCAGACTCACATCGCGATTCTTATCCCAGGGATGTTGGATTTATGTATATCGATTATGTGACATATCTATACTAAGATGTGTATTTTCCTACTTGTGTGTGAAAGTAGTAGCTGTAGACAATGTATATCTAAATATGATGTAACAAAGAGATATTCTACCTAGTGTGTGATGGTAATAAAGTTAGATAGCACATGTCTAAAAGATGATTTGAGTAGAGTAACTTAATGAAATGATTTAACAATAACATAAGTGAGATGTTAATAATAGTTAATGATAACATATGAGACATGTTATTTATTAGTGTCACGATAGCGTACTGTATGGGCGGTACGAGAGAAGTTAAAGAGATATTTAACTAAGGACTTAATGGGTAGCGTATTGTATGGGTGAAACGGAGGAGCCAAACCCTTAGCAGATATATAGTTATTGAGGAGACTTAGTTGGGCGAGGTAGCATATCTAGGTAGGAGACATTAGGCATGCACATTAGTTGAGGGGTGAGGAACTCAAGGGAGTGTACGTTGAACTAACATGTGTAATCAATAACTGATTTCAAACTATGATAAATAGTTGATAAATATTTTCAAATGTTTTGGGCTCTTACTCGTCTTGCAAAAATATTTTCAAAACCTTCTATGTGTCTTGCCACTGGGACACCGAGATTAATATATGTTCCAGGGATGCATAGCTACAACACTTGTGGATGCTTGCAGGATTTGGACTAGATGATTTAGTTGATTCATTCCAAGAGTAGGATTCGGGTTCAGTTATTTCATTTGGGCATGTCGCCCTTCAGCTATTTCAGTACTCGGTAGTATCAGACTTTATATTAGTGGATTCAGTTTTATTTTATAGACTCATGGTTGAATTTTTATATTATAAACAGATGATTTATTCAGTATTATTTATGTGGTTATTTATCTTGTGATATATTCATATTGCTATTATTGTTGGATGGTTTGGTTATTGTATTTAATTGTCAAATGTTGTTATTAATGAAAGACAAATTTTGAGACACACTTATTTTAATATAAGTGGTTAGTAAATTAAAAAGTTTTCGAGAGTGATGCTAAGAATGAAACCATTGATGATTCTTGTTTAATTTAATAATGGACTGATCACCCAGGATTAGAATAGGCGGGGTGTCACAGATATTATCAGAGCATAAGGTTCTAGTGTCCTTAGGATCTATGTGGATTTTTACATTTTAGCTTAGCGTTCTTTGATACAGAGCATCATTGTAGGATTATTGTATTCTCCTACGTATGCGACTTACATTCTTCTGCTACTAAATATAGTTAATGTGGTTCACCTACGAGTTTAGTGGGGCTTCGTACACCAAATAATATAATACGACCGACGAGGGCCGTTAGAAGGACTGCGGGAGGATAGGAGAGGTGAAAACCATCGAGTATTTTGATATCGGTGATTTCAATAGAAGAAACCATGATTATTGTACTGAAAGATGATAATAGGATAAGTACTTGGGATTAGAAGCTTTCCCAAACACTGTCGTAGATAATGGTGGTACAAATTCAGACTCGCCCTGTGTAGTCGGCAGAGGGAGTCGGAGGAGCCCTTTCGAAGAATCATTTGTAAGGATTTTGGGAAGAGAGGGAGTGTGATTAGGCAAATGGAAGGAGATAATCCAAAAGGAAATTGTGTAGAGTGGAGTGCAACGACACCCAGGATGAAATTTTAAGCAAAATTATTTTACTCATAGGAGAAACGTTATAATTATGGGAGTCAAGCACCAGAACTATGGAGAGATACATTAATAACAGGAATTTTGGGTTCGGTTTGACCGTAAGATCTTCCATCTGCTGTACATATAGAAATTCGAATGGAGTTTTGAAACTTACACAAGTGGGATAGATAGAGACCAATTGTGAGAGAGAAGTGGACTTCTTTAGTGAACTTCGTACCAAATGAAGGGAATACAGGAAATAAAAAAGGTTCATAAGTTGATAATGGACTTGTGAGTAGAATATATGAGCGTAGATGGGAAATTATACGAGGATGACTAGTGTCGATTTCGTCAAGGTCATACATCTATAAGTTTATATTAATGCTTCCATGAGAAGGGAGCCAAAGGGTTGGATAATCTAGCCGACGAGCAATATCGAATTTAACGGTGCTAGTGAAACAACACATGATGGATACCTAGGAGGGCACTCATTTAAATGATTAATATTAATGGTATTCCTACCAAGTGAGGGTGGATTCAGTTAGGTCCGTCAAGGCCAACATCGAGTTCCATAGGGCTATCAAAACCTGAAAGGATAATGGGGTAGTAATTAGGGTCAAGACCCCCAGGTCCGAGAGAAGAACACCCTGATATGGCAAGTGGGGCCAGTGACTGGGTGATAAAATAGGAAGATGTCCTATGTGTGGAGAGTAAGGTCAGGTATATTTAACTTTTCCAAGGTGAGAAGGTGAGACCAGTTAGACTGGGAAAGTATATGGGAACAGTGCCACTAGGGAACAACAGTAGGAGGAGCGAGATTTTTGGAAGGGGGATCGGGCTAAGAGATTTAGGCCAGAGGTCACCAACTCAAGAATGGAGGGTTTAGGCAGGACCAACAGGGTCCTCAGTAGTAGAAACAACATTTCGTTCCTCAGGGTTGTTAGGCTAAAGGAATGGCAGGGCAGGCCAGCAAGGTCGGGGTCAGAAGCAAGAAAATTTCTCTAGCAGTTGTTATTATTGGGGAGAGACGGGCCATAGGAATAAGGATTTGCCCAGAGTGAGTCAGGGGGAAAATATAAGATGAGACCCTGGGTATACAACCACTGCATTAGATCATGGGTCAGTTCCGATGCGAGAGTTATGCTCAGGAACCTGTGGACCAGGCAAGGTAGATGGCAAATGGAGATAAAAAATTTGGTCCTAATCTTACGAATAAAGGATAAATTTTGGGTGACATGGGTGAGTTACAATATATGAATATTCAACACTTCAATTTGTGAGTGGGTCTTATTTAGTGGGTACGTTGGTAGTGTCAGCCTCATTAAGCTTATATTTATCATTGGGTAGTGAGGCTCTTTGATTCCTGTGGAGGAACGAGTGTGTACACTATGAGGATGTTTATATTGTGTAATTATTTTTAACACATTTGAGAGTTATGAAAGTAGAATTTAGTATGATCATTCGTAGTGACTAAAAACCAGAGGTTTGAGTGGTAGTAGATTATGTGAAAAGACTATCGTGCTCATTATTCTAAGGTGAGATATATTATTTTTGTGAGGCATCACCTGACAGAGAGCTGAGCCTACATATATATACATATTGTGTTATATCATAGACTTTGGTGAGTATGTTGTCTTGTTATATTTGATCTTGGTTAACGACAAAATTTCCAATTGAGTGCATTGTTATATTTTACTTATTCCTCGAATAAAACATGTTTTTTAGTCATAGATAGATTTTTTATTGTCACGATCCCACACAGTCTATGACATAAAGTTTATTAAAGACGTTGCAATCAAGATTCAAAGATAAATCATGCCGAGATTATTTTGGTGCATGTTTCACGTCTTCATTCCATTCTGATATTGCTCAGGTATGAATACGTAATGTTTATGGGACTCGAAAAATGTTTTAGGATGTTATTTTTATTAAAAAGTATTCCCAAATATTTAAATGTTGTTTATTCTGAGATAAAGATGGTTTAGAGTTATGTAAATCATAAACTCTTATTTTCAGTGGTTCAAACGACTTTGCAAGTCGTTCAAGCGAGATATCAATGTCTTTCGGTCAACATGTGTATTTCGTTCGAACAATGTGCCGACTTAACATTATTATTTAAGGCATGTTTCTCTTAGAATTTCGTAAGTTACAGAACCAGAAAATAAGTTTACATCCAGTACGTTTTTCTAAAAAGTTTTCTAAGGTTTTCAAAGACTAAAAACATCCTTAGAGTTTAAAATATCTGAGCTTTCATTCACATATGTAAAAGTGATCTTTATTTTCACCATTGGAGTTATTCTAAACTTTAAACATCATTGGGTTTTGCAGTGAAAAAGCGAAGGAGTTTGTGTTCGAAATCCATAGACGCTTCCAAGTTACACCGGTAGATACCGAGGCATTCGTGGATGCGTGTGCTAGGTATCGCGAAAGGATATTCACGTGGGCAATATGGAGGAGTGGTTGAAGATTAGAGAAGCTTTAAGACTTGTGGGGGATAGAGTCATTGAGTAAGTTTGTCTTTGTACTTTGTAATACCACATCATAATGATTGTCTGACTTAGGCCGTTCGAGGTTTTTTTCCCTTAGTGGTTTCCTCATACATCTGGCGTTGCCTTTGTGAACTTATTTGTTTTACTTCCTTTAACTACCTAGATGCATGTTTAGGATTCAACAAGACAAGATTGGGATAAGTTAAAATTGGTCCACATACTTGATGCGGTTAAAATTTGGAAAAATGTGTTTTAAAGAAAGTTGGTTTTCTTATCCTTAAAACACATTCAAAAGAAAAAGGGTCATACAAATTGTTATCAGTGCTAGAAACATATTTTTTTTATTATGTTGATCCCTTGTATTTTCAAGGATGAATTTTGAAAACTATGAAAGTTTAGAGTTCCTATTTTTCATGGAACTAACTATGGTAATTAAAAAATACTAATGAGAAGTTCTTTGAAATCAATTGACGAGCTTGTGGGCTTAGCGGTCGTAAAAGGTTGGACTCCACCTATTACACTAGAGGATGAGGCTACTACTTTAAAACCCGTTCAGTCATGGATCGAATCCGAACATAGACTTGCACTTTATAACTCTAAAGGTCTTCAAGTCAAAATTTTGTATTTATGTGCAAGTTGATTGCTTATTTCATTTAACTTAATATATTAATTTTCACATATAGCTGAAGCTAAGTTTGATGACATTTAGCTATCAATTAGAGCTACTTAATCGTTTTAATTTTTTTGAGTTATGATTCACTTGTTGTAGTTCGTGGCCATTCACTCCATATCCATGTTTGAGCAAATTGATTCTATGTCGACATGATACTCACATTATTTTGTTTGTTTTATCGTTTCTATTTTGAGTCTGTTTTGCTACTGTTTGCTTTTTCTAGTTAACTTCTTTAGGAAATTTGTTCACTGGGCGAATCTTCATGATTTTTAGGACTGTAATTGAGAATATTTATTGTTGTTCAAACGACAATCGAACTTCGTTCGAGCGACAACATGATGTCGCACGAAGTTCTGTTCAAACGAGGATCAAGCGATAAAAATGAAAGTGTCAGGTATGGTCGCGAGAAGGGTTGTGTGAAGGTCACGAGATGAGTTGCTTCGAGCAACAGCACACTGCTTTGCATTTCATAAGATCGCTTGATGACCTGGTTTGAGCGACCTGCCTATGTCATTCAAACAATAAGGCTAAGTCATTTGAGTGACATGTTGAGGAATTTTGGATTCTTCTATTTAGTACCTGCTTCGTATTTATTATCATAGAATTCTATTTTTGGTTCTTCTAGGTTGTTCATATGTAGTACTTAGTGATTATTCATGTTTAATTCATAGACTGCATAATTCTTTTAGTAACATCATTATTGATTTTGATGATACATCTCATGTGACTTCTGTTTGCTAGCTACGGATTTGGTATCGTTTGATCATTATTAGTTGGTTATTCATGATTATCTAGATATACTTGATTGATTATTCTTATTCTAGATATATTGATAAATTATTTATCTTTTTCACTTATTGTCTATTCGAGACAAAAAGGGAGTGAGATGTATATGATGTAGAGGGAGAGTTTATTTGAGGAGCATATATTTTGTTTGATAAGCATATATGTTTGTTGCATTACACATTGGTATCATTCTTTTGATCATATGCCTTTATGATTAGTTTACACAAATTGGTATCATGGTATCTAATCTTGCTTATATGTTTAAGAAATGAGTTGATTTTGATTTTACATATTGGTAATGATATTTCATATTGGTATCATAATGTTTTATATTGATAGAAAGAACTTTTCGGTATATTTATCGTTGTTGTACAAGCTCCTTCTAATCAAAACCTCAAGTACCTACAAATAATAAAAAAACTCAAGTGTAGAGGTAAGTAAGGGTATCAATCCACTTTCAAGGGAGTAAGCTAGAGACAAATTCAATTGTAATTCACTTTTTATTTTCTTTTTGTGTTTTTTCACTTTTCTAATTTTTTTTAGCTTTTTCAATATTAAAACAATAGGGTGAGGTGATGATTTAAACTAAACTAAATTAAAGTGTGAGATGAAAAACAACTAACCAAAAATTTACTAAAATGAAAATTAAAGTCTAAACTAAAAATAAGAGATAAGTGAAGTAAATAATTGTGAGAACAATCAAGGAGTGGGATTACGCGACAAATTTTAGCTATTCTAATGAATTAATTTAATTAATTTAATTCTCCCAAATTAATATCAAAACTACAAATCAACTCTCGTTGCAAGTGTAATTTTAATAATAACATTTTAGAATATTAAGTTTAACACCTCACAGCGCTAGAAAAATAAATCTACACTCCCTTTAATTATTCCCCCGCTAGGATCAATTAATTAAAATTTATGTAAATTTTAGGAAATAATTTTAGAGTTGAAATTCAAGTGATAATACCCCACTTAAGAAACCCCTATCTCTAGTTCGAATCTAAAATGGGTATTATCACTAGAATTTCGATTTTCTCTCGAAAATCATTTACCCTCTCTCGAGGGGTAAATTTAGGGATGAGGGATCAAAATTAACATTCAAAAGGAAATTTCAAGTAATTAAACTAATTAAAATAAAATAACATCAAATAAGGGTTTTATCCCACCCCTTGAAAGGGATTTTAGCCTAACATGGTATAAAATATGACAAATTAATAATCAAAGGCATATATAATAAAAGAGTAGAGAAAGAGAACAAATCTTCAAGAAGTCTCCTTGAAATTGGCAATTTGAACTCTATCATCTTTCATTCAATTCAATTACTCACAATTAATTCTCAACAAATATCTAAAAAAATAAAAGGAAAAACTATTTACAAATTGTTGTTTATCTCTCTACAATTCCCTCCTCTCTAGAATTTTTCTATTTAAAAGCTCTTTTTCATGGGGTCTTCTATCTTCTTTTTATACAAAGCATGGAGCTAGGGGTATATAGGATAATTGGTATAAGTGTGCATGAAATTGGGGTGTGAAGTCATGTGGGAAGTGGGGGAATGAGGTAATGGATTAAAACATATCAGATTTGTTGAAAGGGTATTTTTGGGTAAGAGGTTTTAGTGATATGGTTGGGGGGCATTTTGGGAAAATGGGTTTAAAGGGGGAATAAGTGGCACATGGGTTTTATTTTGGCTTGGTTTTGGTCTTGTTGGCATTTGTTTTTTGGCTGGTGGTTTATAGGGATGGCAACGGGGCGGGTTTGGGGCGGGTTTTCAAAAATCCTAACCCGCCCCATTTAATAAACGGGGCGGGACGGGGCGGGTTAGGATTTTTGAAAATTAACTCCTAACCCGCCCCATTTAATAAACGGGGCGGGTCGGGGCTCCTACGGGTTACGTTAATTTTAAAAATAGTAAAATTAAAAATATTACATTATAGTCTTAGAGGTATACAATGGCTCGTATTCCAATAAGTGAGACGATCCCCCAATTGTCAATTCATATTTTCACTTAAATCTTTTACAAAATTAACATACATGTAAAGATTTTTTTTTAGTGTGTGAGTGTGTGTGTATATATATATATATAATTTAATTATAATTAACATACATATAAAGGATATTTATATAAGCATAAGTTAAACGGGGCGGGGCGGTTTTATTTCAGCTAACTCTTAACCCGCCCCATTTAATAAACGGGTTTTTTTCTTAAACCCATACCCGCTCCTAATTCATTAATCGGGTTTTAAAACCCGCCCCATTAGGGGCGGGGCGGGGCGGGACTCCTACGGTTCGGGTTAAATTGCCATCCCTATGGTTTAATCGTGCAAAGGGAGAATGGGGTTTGAAATGGGTATATGGGTGGAATGGATGGGTACTGCCCCGGGTTGAACCGGGTTCGGATCCGGTTGTTGTGTTGGCAGCGGGTATGGAGCTGCCGGAATGGGTCAGGATGCGGGTTAGGGCCGGACGGCGGTTTCAGGGCTGTCTCCGGCAGTGGGTCTGGGCAGCCGAAATGGGGTCCGGCGATGGAGGTAGGAGGTTGGGACGCTGGCCGACGATGGTCGCCGGCAGGAGGCTTGCGGGTTGGGGTTGTGTCTGCTATGGGGATCTCGGTTTTCGCTGGAGCTGGGAGAGAGGTCGAGATGGGGAGGTATAAGGTGGTTGGGTGGATTGTCTTCGGCCGGAGTGAGAGAGGGGAGTGCGCGGCGGGTTGTTCCTGGATCGCACGGAGGTGAACGCCGGCGGAGGTTGGAAATGGGGGTCGGAATGTAGCCGGAGGGCTTGCGACCGGAGGGCGAGGGTCGGATGCTACTGGACACGGGTTAGGTCGCAACTGGGGCAGGTGGGCTCGCCGGCTGGTGGGGGTGGCTGCGATGAGGAGGATCCGGTGGGTTCAACGCCGGCAGAGATGGAGAGGATCGCTGCCGGCAGGAGGGTCATGGAAGGGAGCTCGCCGGAGGGAGGGGGTTATGTGAGTGGATGAGGAGAGAGAGAGAGAGTGGTGAGGTGGTTTTGTTAACGGGGGAAATGGGTTTAGAGGAGAGAGAAGGTGGGTGAGTCGGAGAAGATGATGTGGTGTAGGTTATGGTGTGTGTGAGGTGTAGGGTGTAGGGTGTATGGTGAGGATGTGGGGTTGTTTTGGGTGTAGGTGTGTAGGTATGTAGGGTGTGTGTGTATTTAATTTGAACATCTAAAAAAAACACTAACTAAAAAAAAATATTAAAACTAAAAATTTAAAAATAAAATTCTTATTCTAAAAATAAAATAAAAACTCAATAAAAAATTAAACTAAAAAGAAATAAAATAAAAATAAAAATAAAATCTAATAAAATTTAAAATTAAAATCCTAAAAAGAAAATGTAAAATTAAATAAAACTAATAAATGAAATCCTAAAAAAAATCTAATCCTAATAAAAGTAAAACTAATAACTAATAAAAATAAAGATGAAATAAAAATATACTAATAAAATATAAAAATAGTAAATAAAATCTAAAAATCCTAAATAAATCAACAATAAATTTTAAAAATAAAAATGACTCAAACTAAAAATCTAAAAAATAATAAAAGGGCACAAACCAATACATGCGGGCTTAGGGTAGGTTTAGGGTAGGTAAGGGTTATGGGGTTGGGTATAATTAGCTTCATTTTAACTGCAAATTGCTTCGAAATATAGCTTTTGATACCGCAACTGCAATTAAGCCTGCATAATTAATATTTAAGCACATAAGACCCATATTGTCGAGAATTAGCAACAAAAGTACGTCTATTCGGGGTATAAATTGTGCAGTTTTGGGTTCTTATCATATATCATTTGTACCTCCATACTTCACTTGGTATTTGTCTATTACATGTGTGTAGGTATGCCTAAGAGATTCTAGATTTCAAGTATACGTCACATTTAGATAGCTCGTGCTTGCCAGACCATCATTTACCAGTCTTGTCCTGAAATTTTTTACTTTGGGTTTTATAGGATAGGATTTAGGCGTCATACGACTTGACGGCTCGGCTTAGGCATTTCACTGTTTGGGTTTTATCCTAGAATATTCAAAGGGGGAGATTTTTATGGGCAAAATTTTCAATTGAGTCCTTTGTACTATTTGACTTATTTTCGAAACAAAACATGTTTTTGAGTCATAGATAGATTTTTTATTGTCATGATCCCACACATTTTATGATATAAAGTTTATTGAAGACATTGCGGCTAAGCTTCAAAGATAAATCATGCCGAGATTATTTTAGTGCACGCTTCACGTCTTTATTGCATTCCAAGACCTCTTAGGTATGGATGCGCAATGTTTATGGGACTCAAAAAAATGTATTAGGATGTTATGTTTATTAAAAGTGTTTTAAAGTATTTAAACTTCATTCATTCTGAGATAAATATGGTTTAGAGTTGTGTAAATCACAAACTCTTATTTTCAGTGGTTCAAACGAATTTATAGGACATTCAAGCGAGATAATAATATCGTTCAAGTGACATGTGTATTTCGTTCGAGCGATAGGAAGATTTCATTCGAACGATGTGTTTACTTAACTTTATTATTTAAGGCATGTTTCTCTTAGAAATTCGTAAGTTGCAGAATCATAAAATCAGTTTACATCTAGTACGTTTTTTTGCATAAGGTTTCTAAGGTTTTTAAATAATAAACACATCCATCGAGTTTAAGAATTTTGTGCTTTCATTCACATATGCAAAAGGGATCTTTGTTTGCACCATTGGAGTTGTTATACACTTTGAACATCGTTGGGTTTTGTCGGTGAAGAAGCGAGGGAGTTCGTGTTCAAAATCTGTAGACGTTTTCACGCTACATCCGTGGACACCGAGGCATTTATCGATGCATGTGATGTGGATAGGTATCGCGAAAGGGTATTCGCGTGGGCATTATGGAGGAGTGGTTAAAGGTCATAAAAGCTTCAAGACTTGTGGGGGATCGAGTCATTAAGTAAGTCTATCTTTGTACTTTGTAATACCACATCATGGTGATTGTCTGGCTTGGGTTGTATGAGGTTTTTTTCCCTTAGTGGTTTCCCTTAGTGGTTGTATGAGGTTTTTTTCCTTTTGTAATACCCTTATTTATTTTACTTAATTAAATCACCCAGATGTATGTTTAGGATTAAATAAGATAAAATTGGGATAAGTTAAAATTGGTTCACACACTTGGGGCGGATAAAATTTGGAAAAAGTTTTTTTTTCCAAAAGAAAGTTGGTTTTGTTATACTTAAAATACATTCAAAAGAAAAAGGGGCCTACAAATTGGTATCAAAGCTAGAAATATATTTTTTATAGTGTAGATCCTTTTGTATTTTTAAGGATGACTTTCAAAAACGATAAAAGTTTTAAAGATCCATTTTTTATGGCACTAACTATGGTTATTGAAAAATGAGAATGAGATGTACTTTTAAGTCAATTGATGAGCGTGTGTGGTTAACGGTCGAAAAGGGTTGAACTCCATTGGTTACACGAGAGGATGGGGCTACTACTTTAAAAATCGTTGAGTCATGAACCGAATCCGAACATAGACTTGCACTATACAATTTTAAAGATATTCATGTTATTTCCTCACATGTCACACCGGAAGAGTATAATAGAATCATGACGTGTGAAATTTTAAAGGAATCTTGGGATATACTTGCACTTACTCATGAGGGCAATAGTACGGTTACGACATCTAAACTTTAAAACCTTACTACATTATTTGAGACGATTAAGATGTTAGAGAGTGAGTCGGTTGATGAATTTTACGCTAGGTTATCCAATATTATCAACTCGTCATTTAACTTAGGAGAGAAAATACCCGACAACCGAGTCATAAAATCGTTGTCGAGTAGGTTTAATGCAAAAATGACCATTTTGAACTCCCTGGGTATGCTTGATTCAACAAAATTTAAAGATATTGTAGGTGAATTACAAACCTATGAACTCGATATGTTTACCTCCAAGCAAGTGCCAAAGAAAGAAAAAGGCACTGCTTTGAAATCTTGGAAGGAGGAAACTTAAGTTTCGAATGACTATTTCGATTTCAATTTTGAGGATGTAGCCTTGTTGACAAAGAAGTTCAAGAAATTTCTTAAGTTTCAAAAGCAATCAAAATATGCCAAAAGATTTGAGAACTTTAAGAACATCAATGTAGATTCCTCCCCTACGGATAAGAGTGAGAATGTCAAGTGGGTTGAGTCATATAGGTGTTTTGGGTGTGAGGGGTTTGGTCACAAGGTTGTCCAGTGTCCCACTAGACTTAAGAAGGAGCCCTAGAAACTGATAGCATATAATACCACCTTAAGTGATAGTGAACCGGAAGAGGGAGAGAGTTCCCCCATTGAGCATAACTTTGTAACGTTCATGGCATGGCATGTGAGCGATGATGATAAATCTTCCCATAAAGATTCTCATGTGCGTAACACTTTCGAAATCATTGAGTGTGAATCCTAAGTAAGTGAGGGTGAAGATAGTAAGGATTAGGAGATCGGTGTAGGAGAGTACAAGTTGCCTTTAGTGAGTTATATGTGAAAACGGTAAAAGCGAAAAAAGGCTAACTAGAAATTGCAAGCTAAGTTAAATGAGCGTGTCGTAGAGAATAATGATGCTTTGATTGAGGATCTTAAGGCATGGGAGAAGACTCTTTGGGAAAAGCTAGAATATGTTAAAAAAAAGAGATAAATAGTCTTCGTGGTTTGATGGAGGCTTTGAAGAAGGAAATTCTAGAGTTTGAGGAGTCTAGGAATTTACATGAGTCTAGGATTAGTGAGTTAAAGGAGAGATTAAAAGACTCGAGTAAGGTGAAGTTTGATTTAGAGGCTAGATCGGAGATGTTTGTTAGGATGTTAGGCACCGTCTAAATAAAGGGAGATAGGTTTGGTATAGGCTACGATGATAGAGTTGTTCCCATTGCCAATGCCAATACCAACCGTGTGGGAGAGCCAACTAGGAACGTGAGGAGATGTCGAAATTTTGGTAATCATTATCGTTGTGTTTATTCTTTCACTCATTATGGTAGGAAAGGTCACCTAAGACGTTTTTGCTCTGACCTTAGGAATGCTCCTAGGAAGTTAAGAAATAAAGTCGTTTCGGTTCCCAAAATCCCCATGCGTAATTTCACACCTACTTGGGTTAGGAAATCGGACTTAGAGGATTTAGGAATTAAACTTCATGGTTCTTGTTTGGTTGCACTTGATTCTTCCCACACTAAATCTAAAGGATGATTGTGTTGCCATGTTTATTATTCACTAGTCGTTGCATCATGATTTATATCTTGCTCGTGGTATGACATGTGTATCTTTTTGTGGTGACAATTATTATGCAACACAAATAAATACAAGAGAAGCAATTATTAAGGAAGAACAAGGACTATAAGATGACAATCACACAACAAAGGATGTACGTGGTTCAGCAAAGATGTGCCTACATCCACGGTGGTGCAGTCGATATTATTTCTATCTACTTCGGAGAGTAATTACAGAGAATATCTTGTCCTTTTGCCCCGGACCTAGGGTTTAATATATACATGTACATGTAGGTAAGTGGAGGTGATGGGTTTCTCCACGTCTCCCCTATAACTTCCAATTGTTGGAACGTGGGGGAGACCGGATCAATAAGAGATGAGGGACCCGGACTTTGGGCCGCCAGGACTGGGCTACTCGTCCAGGCCCATGGCTCTAAATTTTGGGTACCCACAATTGCCCCTAAATTTGTTGGGCCATGTTTATGGGCTCAATGGATTTAAATGATCAGCCATTATGGCTGATTTGCGATTCCTCGAAAGTTGTGAAGTTGATTTGGCGGCACCCGCTTCGCTTATTGTGCGCTATGATTAGAATTTGAAGGCTTGTTGGGATAGACACTTTTTCTCCCATCGCTTCAGCCTTTCCAGTACTCTTCTATCTTCTGAGAACTCTAGCGCCTCATTCCTTCTTCTCTCAGTTTCCATTCCCATTGTTTCTTAGTTGTCTAAGCTCGTGCTTCTTCATCACTTGAACCGATTGTCTGAGCTTGTGCTTCTTCATCACTTGAACCGATATTCTATTTTGTAAGTTTCCTCTGCCCTTTCCTTGTACTTTCTCTTTGGTTTGTATCTTTTCTTGGGTCTTCCAATGGCGAAGATTGGGAATAGGTCAATCTCTGAATTTAGGAAGTTTTACAACATTTCTGAGTGGGTAGATATTGAGTGTTATGCCTCCCCTCCTAGGAATGTTAGGGATATAGATGATGCTCATTGGATCCATGTTCTGTTGCTTTCCCAGGGGGGACTCACTTTCCCTCCCAATGATTTATTCCTGCATTTCTTTGGATATTTCAATATTGTTCCTACACAATGCTCGCCCAATGTGTGGAAAATAGTAAATGGTGTCCATAGGATAAATTAATTGTATGGTACTAGGTTAGGACTTACCGAGGTCTGTTTCTGTTACTCCTTTTCTCTAACTAGCTCAGGTGTCCTTTACCTCAAAGCTAGGAGCCCTGACAGGGTATTGGTAGTAAATCTACTTGATTCCCACAAGGACTACTGGCAAGAAGGTTTCCTTGTTAGGAATTGGCAGTTCCCTCCCCAATTTGAAGGTTCGAGGTCTGAGAGGTTCTCTGTTCCTTTTTACGGGGAGGAATACATAGGTATACATTGTACTGTTGTTCCAACTTTTGCTGATTTGTGACCTTTCTAACTCTTCTTTGCTTTTTCTTGCACAGCGAAGTCAAAGAACTTGGAACCTGCACTTAACGAGGTCCGCCTTTCAGAATTGGTAAAGGCTTGGAAAATTAGGGAGCCCTTAGGTGACGGCGAGCACCCCAGATCTACTGCCTTCCTGCTCGAGTATAAAAACGTTGGCTCCAGCTTCATAGCGAGGCTTGTAAATAGTAACCAGAGTTTAACTCCTTCGAAGAGACTGCTGCAGAGCCTATCCAGTTGGACGAGGAGGAGAGCAGCTCTGAAAGTGACTTTGCATGAGCCATGAGTAATCTGGGTGGAGGGAGCTTTGATAGTAGCAGTTCCTCTGACCGTGAGGAGGTTTATGAAGCTCGGAGATCGTCGAGCACTTCTAGCAGTTCAAGTGAAGAGATGGTTCCTCCGAGGAAGAACTTGATTAGAGATGATGATGATGAGGACCACATGCTCCTTGCACAGAGGTCAAAGAAGTAAAAAGCTACTTCTGGGGCCGTGGCTACTGGTTCCCGGTCCTCTGCTCAGGAGCAGGAGAGGAGAAGGAGGGAAGAGGAGCAGGTGAGAGAGAGAGAGAGAGAAAAGGAAGAGGAGAGGAAGAAGATGGAAGAGAAGAGGAGGGTGGAGGAGAGGAAGAAGAAGGAGAGTGAAAAGGAGGAGGAGAGAAGGAGGGCAGAAGCGAGGATGAAGGCCGGGCAAGCCTTAGTCCCGGTGTCGACGCTGCCTGAGAGGGCTTATGTGGCAATTTCTCCTCAGTTGGCTCCAGCTCTGCTCGAGAGAGCTGTTCTCCCAGCTGATCGCCAAAGGGCGGTAGGGTCGGAGTAGTTGGCCCTTCAGGCTAGTCAAAGGCTTACTCTGGTAAGGTTTTTCCTTTTCCTCCTATGTTATTCTGAATTACCTCATTTTCCTCTTCTGATGCCTTCTTTTTTCTGCAGTTTGTTACTGACTTCGCCGTGCTCTATCGTTCACGCGACGAGCTGGTGAAGAGAAACATCGAGCTGGAGGAGGAAAATACTGCCCTGAAGCTGAAGGGTAAAGAGCTCGAGGCTAGATTTAAAGCCATTGACGCTGCTCGAATTTCATCCGATCTGGCTCTTGCTACTGCCAACAAGGAGAATGGCACAACAGTCAAGGACTTGAAGGAGCTGCAGCAGGCCTATGACCTGGTTTACTCGAGCAAGCTAGCGGTTGTTGAGGACAATAGGATGCTGTCTGCAGAGCTGAAGAAGAAAGAGTCTGAGGCTGTCACTGCCAAGGAGGACTCATACAATTCCGGTTGGGCTACAGCATATGAGGATGCTAAAGTTCAAATAGACTATATTAGTCGTCTGAACTTCAAGAAAGGATGGAACAAGGCCCTTTTGGCTGCCGGCGTTGACATCAATTCCCCCTTGTTTGACGAGCATAACCTAGGTTCGAAGCTAACCGTGGATGAAGTTCCTGCCCCAGCTGTTGAAGGCGCCGATCCTGTTCCTCAAGTGACCCCTGCTGATGTTTCTCTAGTTGTGGGGACAGAGATTATCCCTGCTGAGGGCGGTGCTCCTACTGATGTTGACAAGGGGAAGGGGCCATCGACCTCTAGGCCGCCTGAGGTTGTCAATTAGTTATCGACTAGGATTGCTCTGTATTTTTATTTTTTCCATTCTGTAAACTTTTCTTTTTTTAGTTCGATGTAACTTCAATCTTCATTAATGACAAAGGCTTCATTTCTGCTTGTACTGATTTATCCCTTTCTCTCCCTTTTCTTTCTCTTGCTTGTAGTTAGTTGATGTGGATGATTACATTCCTGATACTTCCCAGTTGGGTAGGACCCTTGGTCCCAATGCAAGTCCCGAAGTTCGCCAGGCCTTTGTTAAGCTCTGCAAGTCCCTTAGGTCTAGAAATCAAAAGTATAAGGAGCAATCTGAGCTCGTGGTCAAGCTGAAAGACAGGCTCCAGGAGATGGAGGATATTGGTGCTTCAGTGCAAGAGGAGATTAATGTGCTGAAGACAAAATTATTAGAGGCCTCCGAGATCAACCAAGTAGGGGAGGTTCTTCAGCAGGAGAATGAAGATCTGAGGAGAGAAGTCTTACGACTCAGGGAGCATGCGCCGAGCACTGTTCGAGCAATATTACAAGGCTCCTCATCATCGCGAGCTGGAGCTGATAATGTTACCCCTCCTATGTCGCGAAGTCACACTCGCCCTCCCCTTCCGCGAGCTAGTAGGAGCACCAAGAGAAGAAGCAGGGAAGGAGAAGAACTTCGCGATAGGGAAATGGAAGAACTCCGCGGTGATGTTCAGCGAGCATATGTAATCGCTGCTGGGCTTCAAAGGGACGTCACCCGGTTGCGGCACTTGTTCAAGAAAGGTCCTCGGCAAGCGTGGGCTGTCGGTTATGATCAAGGCTGGTCGGATGCTCCAACAAGGCTATCCTAGTTCGAGGAGCTTTCTTTCATCAGGGGATGGCTAAGTGCCTTGAAGGAGATACAAATCCCGAGGAACTCGGTGCTATGGTATCGTCATGAGATGTCTTCCTCCACTCTGGTGCCCAACCCATTCTGGAGGGACGATCGATGGATCCCCATCGATGCTATTCCTCGGTAGTTATTGGAGTCGGATGCGAATGAGGTTGTGTAAGAGTTTGCTCCTGCTCCTGATGACGGACGAAGAACTAGAGTGGTTGATTATCTTGCTCGGAGGCTTCCACCCCCTTGAGATTTTACCAGTTGCTATTTTTTTTATTTTTGATAATGTAAATGCTTTGGGCGAGCTCGCCGACTAAACATGTATTATCATTGTTGTAAATAAGATGGATTAATGATAATTTTGTGTTTTTGGGCAATTTTTCCAACTAAACGTGTATATCCTACTTTTCATATCCTTGTTGCTTTATGATCTCTTCTGTTTTGTCATGCAAGTGTCCCCCCAGTCCAGTATAATACCAAAGTACCATTGTGCCCCACTTTACCTTTTAGGTTGTGTCGTCACACTCCCTTAGGCCTAAGTAGGGAAATTGGCGAGGACACACCTGGTGTTGGATGTCTTTATCCGATCAGGATTTTGTTCAACCGAAGTAGGGCTGATGACCAGTATAAGATTTGGTCGTATTACCTAAGAATCCTTTTTAGGGCTTTATATATTGCCAGGGGCAATGCTAAGAGGTCGCTCGTGTTTTATGACGATGACCGAGGAGGGGTATTCCCCTGCTATAGTGATCAATGTGCTTGTTATTTGGAAAAGATGTGCGATGAATGCAGCTGTCACCAATCAGAGTGTAACCAACTAAGTAACTTTCATTAGTAATAAGGAAAATGAACTTCTGTTTTCATAACAAAAGAATACAAGTAAAAGATCTAAAAATAAAATTTCTTGAGATTAGCTGCGTTCCATGCTCGTGGTATTTCTCTGCCCTCCATCGTTTCCAAGTGATAAGCACCTTGCAGATCGTCTTTAGTTACTTTAAAGGGTCCTTCCCAGTTTGGGCCTAGCTTGCCGTCTGACGACTTCACTGTGATGCCCAGGACTTTCCTTAGGACATAGTCCCCAACTTGGAACGTCCTCGGGCTAACCCTTTTGTTGTAATGCTTCGCGAGCTGTTGCTAATAGTTCGCTAGCTTCACCAGGGCCAGCTCTCTACACTCGTCGGCTAGGTCGAGTTCGGTGAGCAATGCTTCATCATTCGGGCCTTGGTCGACAAGGTTGGATCTCATTGTTGGAAAACCTGCTTCTAGTGGGATGACTGCTTCCATGCCATATGTCAACGAAAATGGGGTTTCTCCTATTGCTCGCCGAGGAGTGGTTCGGTACGCCCATAGAACATGGGGAAGCTCTGTTACCCATGAGCCTTTGGCTCACTCTAATCGCTTATTCAATCCATCGATCACAGTTTTGTTGGAAGCTTCAGCTTGGCCATTACTCTGAGGGTAGGCCACCGAGCTGAAGTGGTGTCTGATCCCGTGTTCGTTACAGAAGCTCTGAAAGGGGCCACTTTCGAACTACGTCCCATTGTCAGTGATGATGGTTCTGGGGATTCCAAACCGAGTGATTATATTTCTCCATATGAACTTTATCATATCAGCATCTCGAATGTTCGCCAGGGATTCAGCCTTGATCCATTTGGTGAAGTAATCAGTCGCAACCAACAGGTATTTGCGATTGCCGATGGTGGTAGGCAGCGGTCCCACGATATCCATTCCCCATTGGGCGAAGGGCCATGGGCTGGACAGGGACTTCAGGTCGCTGGTGGGTTGGTGGGCCATAGGAGCGTGGAATTGGCATTTCAGGCATTTACGGACATATACTGTGGAGTCCTTCTGCATGTATGGCCACCAATAGCCTTTCTTCATTGCTCGAAAGGCTAGAGACCTTCCTCCGATATGACTTCCACAGATTCCTTCGTGAAGCTCGCGTAGCACTTGCTCGACATCACATGGGTGGACGCATCTAAGGTAGGGACCGGAGAAGGATTTCTTATACAAGTCGCCTCTTGTGGATAAGTGAAAGCGAGCAGCTTTGAATCTTATCTGGTGGGCAGTTTTCTTGTCATCTGGGAGCGTGCCATCCTTTAAATAGTCCTTTAAGGGGTCTATCCATTTGGGGTCTGATCCCACCTGGAGTATTTGTTCCGCGTTTGGTAACTTGCTGTTGTGGTTAATGCTCGAACAAATGAGGAAATCGATGGGGATGACCCTCTTAAGGTCAGAGTCAACTGCTGAACTCAAGGCTGCTAAGGCATCAGCATGGCTATTTTTCCCCCTGGGAAACTGTTGGATGTTGATCTCTTCAAAGCTTGACATTAATTCTCTCACTAAGGTGAGGTAGGCTGCCATTCTTTCATCCTTTGCACTGTAATCTCCACTTATCTGATTGGAGACTAGTTGAGAGTCGTCGAACATCTGTAAATGTTTTGCTCCTAGAGTTTGCGCCTTTTGGAGACCGGCTATTAGGGCTTCGTACTCTGCCTCGTTGTTGGAGGCTGCAAATCCAAGCCTGATTCTTTGTTCGAGGATTGTGTTTTCTGGAGTGATGAGGACAATGCCTACCCCTGCCCCCTTTGAGTTGGAGGCTCCATCAACAAAGAGTCTCCAGGTTCTCTCTGTTGCTTGGTTCTTCTCTTGCCTTGTTGGTTGAGGTTGGTCGGTGAGTTCCTCGCCCGTGCATTCGGCTATGAAATCAGCAAGGATCTGACCCTTGATAGCTGTCCTTGGTTGAAATTGGATGTCAAACCGGCCGAGCTCGACTGACCACTTAGACAGTCTGCCCGATAAGTCCGCTTTCCTTAGGACCTCCTTATGGGGATGTGATGTAAGGACGATGATAGTATGAGCTTCGAAATAATGCTTCAGCTTCCTCGAGGCTATTACAAGTGTAAAGACGGGCTTTTCTAATGGCAGGTACCTTTGCTCGGTGTCTAATAAGGTCTTGCTCGCGTTGTAAACGGGGTGTTGGATTCCTGCAACCTCGTATATTAATGCAAAGCTGATATTGTGATTGGATACCGAGAGGTACAGGTACAAAGAATCCATTTGTTGTGGTATGACAAGCAGAGGTGGAGAGCTTAAGTAGGACTTGATCTTGTCCAAAGCTCGCGAGCAGTCTGGGTTCCACTCTATCAGTTTACTCCCCTTTAGAAGCTGGAAAAAAGGTTTGCACTTCTCGGAGGATTTGGAGATGAAGCGATTTAAGGAGGCGAGCATTCCAGTGAGCTTCTGCACGTCGCGGATTGTTTGAGGGGGTTGTACCCTGTTGATTGCATCGATCTGGTTTGGATTAGCTTCTATGCCTCTCTTACTGACCAAATATCCAAGAAATTTTCATGACTGGACACCGAAGGAACATTTGCTCGCGTTAAGTTTCATTCGTTACTTCCTGAGGATTTCGAAGGTCTTTAACAGGTCTAAGAGGTGATTTTCCTTCTTCTTGCTCTTAACGAGCATGTCATCGATGTAGACCTCCATTGTATCTCCCATTTGATCCTTGAACATTTTTGTGACCAGCTGCTGATAGGTTGCCCCCGCATTCTTGAGCCCAAATGGCATAACCTTATAGCAATATAACCCAACTGTCGTGATGAACGCCGTTTTATCCTGGTCTGGGGCATACAAGGGGATCTGGTGATATCCTGAGTATGTGTTCAGGAAACTCATTCGCTCGTGATCTGCAGTGGCATCTACTAGTTGGTCTATCTTTGGGAGGGGAAAACTATCCTTAGGGTATGCTTTGTTGAGGTCAGTGAAGTCGATGCAAACTCTCCACTTCCCATGATTCTTCGGAACTACTACTGGGTTGGACAACCACTTGGGGAATTGCACTTCTCGTATGGATCCCGCATCCAGTAATTTTTTTGACTTCCTTTTCGACCGCTTTAGCCTTTTCGGGTGCAGTTCTTCGTGCTTTCTGCGTGACTGGCTTGAATGTGGGGTCGACGTGCAGCTAATGACAGACCATACTAGGATCGATTCCAGGCAGCTCGTATAGTTCCCATGCGAAAACATCTAAATTGTGTCTCAGCAAGGTCGTCAACTCCTTTTGTTCTTGGTCGGTGAGAGATGCTCCAATCAAGAAGACTCTGCTACTGTCACCAATTTCAGCTATAACTTCTACCAGGTCCTCGACGACACGCTCGGAGGGGAGGAGCCTGATCTCCTCTACTCCAAGTCTTCCATACTTTAATTTCTACTTGGAAGGTATCACACCCTCTTCAACTTTCTCGTTGGGTTGACCGGCCTTCTTCTCTGGTTTTGGTCGAACGGCTGCTATGAAGTAATTCCTCGCCATCGCTTGGTCGCTGTGGATCTCCATTACTCCTCGCTCGGTTACATATTTAAGCTTCTGATGGTAGGTCGAGGAGACCGCCTTCATAGTATGAAGCCATCCTTTGCCGAGGATGGCCTGGTATGGTGATTCGATGTCAACTACCAAAAACTCAATCATCTTGGAGACGTTCCCAGCACGAACTGGCAGCACTATCTTGCCGAGGGGCATGGTCATTTTTCCAGCGAAGCCGACCAAGGGAACAGTAGCTTCCTTTAGGTCGACGACGCTTAACTTTAATTTCCTGAATAGGTCAAGGTACATTACTTCGGATGAACTTCCTTGATCGATGAGCAGCTTGTCAATGTCAAAGTTGGCTATCCTGAGTGTAATGACCAGGGCATCATGATGTGGGGTCCTTACTCCCACCAAATCTTCATCCGTGAAAATAATATGCCTGTTATAGTTGACGTCCTCTGCTCGTCGATGCTTTCCTGACTGTGACTTTGCTGGATCGATTTGAAAAGCCTGCATTACCGCTATAAGTTTTTCATTTCCATTCGAGCTGAGTTCCCTTGTATCTGCTTGACGTCAGATACTCCGTGGATTATTGCGAACTCATGTCCAGCATTATCCTCCAGCACGTTGTCGGGTCTCGCCTCCCTGTTGGCAGCCACTTTCTCTGCCCTCTTTTCCACAAAGTCGTTCAAATGCCCGAACTGGGCCAACTCCTAGAGGTGAGACTTAAGAGCTTTGCAGTGCTCGTTTTTATGTCCTCCCTCTTTGTGAAAAGCGCATCTTAACGCATTGTTTCTCTTTGAGGGATCTCCTCCCATTTTCCTGGGCCACTTGATGAATGGCTCATCTTTGATCTTCGCGAGAATTTTATAGATTGGTTCTTTGAAGACGGTGTTGACCGCCTGGAATACTTTCGGCGCGTCATGGATTCCTCCGTTCTTGGAGCCATTTTTGCCTCCGTTCTTTCCTCCTTTCTTCTGGTTCTCAGTTTTCTCACTTCCCTTGGTAGTGTGTTTAGCTCGACCGTTCTCTCCTGTATTAAGGCGGGTGACATCCTCCACCTTTACGTATTTCTCGATTCGGGCCATTAGGTCGTCAATAGTCATAGCTTCCTTCTTTGTCAGGGATTGGTAGAGGAGGGAAGAACTAGGGAGACCAATTTTGAAGGAGGCCACTGCCACTTCCTCCGCGCAGTCCTCGATCTCATTGAATAACTCCCAGTACCTCTTTGCGTAATCTCGGAGAGTCTCTTGAGGCGTTTTCTTCATTGTCAGCAGAGCATCCATCCTTTTGGGATGGGAGCTACTGGTAATGAATCGGGCCGTAAAAAGTTCGGCTAGGGATTTGAAGTTCTTAATCGATCGGTGGGGGAACCTTTCGAACCACTTCTGTGCTACATCATGAAGGCTCGAGGGGAAAATGCGGCACATCAGGGCATCTCGGTGACTCTAGAGGGTCATGGCCTGTCGGTATTGCCTGACGTGATCGATGGGATCAGTTTTTCCGTCGTAAATCTTAAACTTGGAATGGAAAATTTCTTGGGAGCTTCCTCCTCTTCGATTTCCCTTGTGAAAGGTGACTTCATCTGGGTTTTGAGAGCTCTCCTCACGAGTTCTCTGGTTGATCTTATTCCGTGGTGAGTGGGATGCTGGTCCATCTCCCCGCGGACCATGTTTCGTATGTTCTCGTCACTGCGAGCAGGGCTCTGGTAGCGGTGAGCTCTTCGCAGCTGTTCGCGGAGGTCACCATCTGACTCGCCTCTTTCGTCCCTTTGAGATTCTCTCCTAGGGCTCTTTCCTCGACTGCGAGATTTGCTCGCCTGAGGGCTAGGAGTGCGATATGGGCGTCTCCTGTTATCAGGTAGAAGCTACCTCTCCAGTCTTTCCAGTCTTCTTTTCAAGCGAGCATTCTCAGCCTCGTATCTGCGAGAAGACTCCCCCTTCTCGTGGAGCCTTGCCTCGTACGCATCAATCAATCTGGATATCTGCGTGGACCTCGCTGGTCCCTGACTTTCTTCTGAGGCTGGTCTTTCCAGGCGAGCTCTCTGATCTAAACGTCGGACTTCAGACCTAATCCTACGAGGAGTAGGTGGCTCTTGAATATCTCCTGCTTGGGGGGCATTGCTGCTGTGACCAGACATCTTAAACTCCTTTCTTGACGTGGGCTCTTCTCAGGGAAAGATGAACGTTTCCCACAGACGGCGCCAATTGTGGTGACAATTATTATGCAACACAAATAAATACAAGAGAAGCAATTATCAAGGAAGAACAAGGAATATAAGATGCCAATCACACAACAAAGGATGTACGTGGTTCAGCAAAGATTGCCTACGTCCACGGTGGTGCAATCGATATTATTTCTATCTACTCCGGACAGTAATTACAGAGAATATATCTTGTCCTTTTACCCCGGACCTAGGGTTTAATATATACATGTACATGTAGGTAAGTGGAGGTGATGGGTTTCTCCACGTCTCCCCTATAACTTCCAATTGTGGGAACGTGGGGGAGACCGGATCAATAAGAGATGAGGGGCCCGGACTTTGGGCCGCCAGGACTGGGCTACTCGTTTAGGCCCATGGCTTCAAATTTCGGGTACCCACATTTTTGTATTAATGTTTTTCATTTATTGATCCTTATTTGAAAAATACAAGAATATTTTTGGATTTAAATATTTTATAGAAAAATACAAAAAGATTTTATTTTGGGTCAAAAATATTTGTAGAAAAACAAAAAAATATTTTCATTTTTGTTTTTGTTTCGTGAGTTTTTCATATTTGATGTGACATATTAGTCTTCTTGGAGCCCCGTCATTTCATTATCCATGTGGCTAAGGCATTTGGTCATAATTATTTATGTGTTGAATGATCTTGACCATTGTATTATGGGGTTGTTTCGAAGTTGATACGCATTTGAATTCGACTTTGTATACGTGACATCTATGCACACATGCACGAGTGTATATGAATGTTTGGCATCTCATGCATATTTGAGTTTGGTGAGACGTTCTTATCTCAATTTTGTCATTTATGCGTAAGTAAACTTAGGAGGAGGTGTGCATGTAAGAACCTTTTACCGTGAGGATTAATAATGCATAAATTGAAAACATAATGAGTGTTCACGGGAAAGGATTGTGAGAGTACAAAATTTACTCATCGTGAAAGCCACCATTTAAAAGGGCCCACGAAAAAATTAAGGCAATAAAAAGTATCATATGCCAAAATAGGACAAGTAGGATTTCTCTAAGTTGAGAAAAATATAAACCTCAAAAAGAGCTAGAAAAGAAAAATAAATATATATTTGTGGGAGTTTAGATGAAAAAATTTAAAATGGGTTTGCACCATGAATCCTTGTGTTGAAAAATCGTATCATGACGCTATTGTTTGTTAAATCGTCAAAATTCTGGATTTGTGTGCATGTTTATTGTTTAGTTCATTTAACTCGATACATTAATTATCACATATGTCTAAAACTAAGTTTTATGACATATATCTATCAATTAGAGCCACCTGACCATTTCAATATGTTGGAGTTGTGATTCATATGTTGTACTTCATAACCATTCACTCCATATCCATGTTTGAGCACATTGATTCTATGTGTGCATGATACTCACATTGTTTTATTTGTTTTATTTTTTCTATTTTGAGTCTGTTTTGCTGCTGTTTGCTTTTTCCAGTTAACTTCTTCAGGAAATTTGTTCACGGGGTGAATCTTTATGATTTTTAGAACTATAATTGAGAATATTTAATGTTGTTCAAATGACAATCAGAATTCGTTCGAGCGACAACAGGATTTCGTGTAATGTTCTGTTCAAACGAGAATCAAGCAACATAAATGAAAGTGTTAGGTATGGTCACGAGAAAGGTCACGCGAAGTTCGCGAGATTAGTTCTTCGAGCAAGAGCACACTATTTTGAATTTTAAGCTCGTTTGATCACCTGGTTTGAGCAAACTGCCTATATTGTTCAAACGATAAGCCTAAGTCGTTCGAGCGACCTGTCGAGGAATTTTGGATTCTTCTATTTAGTACCTGCTTCGTATTTATGATCATACCATTCTATTTTTTGTTCTTCTGGGTTGTTCATATTCAATATTTAGTGATTATTCATGTTTAATTCATACATTACATAATTTGTTTAGTCATATCATTGTTTATTTTGATGATTCATCTCATGTGACTTTTGTTTGCTAGCTACGAATTTGGTATCTTTTGATCATTATTAGTTGGTTGTTTCATGATTATCTAGATATACCTCATTTATTATTATTTTTCTAGATATATCAATAAATTGTTTATCTTTTTCACTTATTGTCTATTAGAGACAAAAAAGGGGAGAGTTTGTTTAATGAGAATATATTTTGTTTGATAAGCATATATCTTTATTGCATTACACATTGGTATCATTCTTGTGGTCATATTCCTTTATCATTACTTTACACAAATTGGTATCATGTTATATAATATTGCTAATATGTTTAACAAATGAGCTGATTTTGATTTTACATATTGGTATTGATATTTCATATTGGTATCATAATGTTTGACATCATTTGTACCTCCATACTTCACTAGGTTTTTTTTTTGTTTTATGTGTGTAGGTATGCTTAAGAGATTCGAGATTTTAATTTTACATCACATTCAGATAGCTCATGCTTGCCGGACCATCATTTACCATTCTTGTCCTGTATTGTTTAACTTTGGGGTTTATGGGATGGGATTTAGGATTCATACATCTTGACGATCCATCTTAGGCATTTCATTGTGTGGGTTTTGTCCTAAAATAGTCAATGAGGGAGATTTATAAGGACAAATTTTCAATTGAGTCCATTATAGTATTTGACTTATTCCCGGAACAAAACATTATTTTGAGTCATAGATAGATTTTTTATTGTCACGATCCCACATAGTCTATGACATAAAGTTTATTGAAGACGTTGCGGCCAACATTCAAAGATAAATCACGTCGAGATTATTTTGGTTCACGTTTCACGTCGTCATTGCATTTCGAGATCGCTTAGGTATGAATGCGTAATGTTTATGGGACTCGAAAAAATGTTTTAGGATGTTATTTTGATGAAAAAGTGTTTTAAAATATTTAAACTTTGTTTATTCTGAGATAAAGATGGTTTAGAGTTTTATAAATCAAAAACTCTTATTTTCAGTGGTTCAAACGACTTTGTAAGTGGTTTAAGCGAGATACCAATGTAGTTCAAGCGACATGTGTATTTCATTTGAGAGAGAGGAAGATTTCGTTCGAATGATGTGTTGACTTAACTTTATTATTTAAGGCGTGTTTCTCTCAGAGTTTCGTAAGTTGCAGAATCAGAAAATCAGTTTACATCTAGTAAGTTTTTCTGCATAAGTTTTCTAAGGTTTTCAAAGACTAAAAAAATCCTTCGAGTTTCAAAAATCTGAGCTTTCATTCAGATATGCAAAAGTGATATTTGTTTGCACCATTGGAGTTGTTTTGCACTTTGAACATTGTTGGGTTTTATGGTGAAGAAGTGAAGGAGTTCGTGTTAGAAAATCGTAGACGTTTCCAAGATACATTGGTGGACACCAAGGCATTCGTGGACGTGTGTGATGTGCATAGGTATCGTGGAAGGATACTCATGTGGGCACTGTGGAGGAGTGGTTGAAGATCAGAGAAGCTTTAAGACTTGTGGGGGATGGAGTCGTTGAGTAAGTCTATCTTTGTACTTCATAATACCACATCATGCTGATTGTCTGACTTAGGTTATCCGATGTTTTTTTCCCTTAGTGGTTTCCTTGTACATCCGACGTCGTCTTTGTGAAATTATTTATTTTACTTTCTCTAATCACTTAAATGCATGTTTAGGATTAAACAAGATTGAGAATTCTGTGTGATACTGATTTAATCAAATTTGCAAGTTTCTAATTTAGACTTATTTAATTGGAGTCAATTTTTAAACCAAATTAATTTATCCCTAAAACATACAACTACGTGGGTAAAATCAAGCCAACACAAATAAATAATAATTGTTGACTCACAGATTTCAGTTGGGTAAAACCTTTTATTTCACTATGAATAATAAACCCCAACTTACATACACAATGAAATTCGAAATGAATATTAAGCAGATACTCACATAGACATGCAACCTAAAGTCAGCAATAGAACAACCGCAGTAGCCCACATGAACACGCAGTTCGATTCAGTCAGGAACACCCATCAGCACTCCCAATCGACACATAGTCGTAGTCATCCATATAGATAACACTACACAAAGAAAAAACTTCACCAAAGTTGAATCTTGGATTCCAAAATAATTCACTAAAAGATTGAAATGTTTTGCGAATTGAAATAAAAAGGATAAAACCCTTAAATGAAGAAGACAAAGTATTCTGCTGGTTTACAGTTTTTGCAGAATGAAAAATGTCAGATATTCTTAATGAAAATGGAGTGATTTAACATGCTTTCTATAGAAAAGTTAAGGCGACAGATCACTCGAACCAAAATCAGTAGGTCGTTCGAACAACAGCTTCGCACGAGATCCTAATGTCGCTTGAACGACATCACAGGTCACTCGAACGACCTTAAAAAAAATATTTTGATAAAAACTCCGCCTCAACACTTAGAAAAAATTCTTTGACAAAAAACAAAGCCTCAAGTGTTAAAAAATATTTTAGAAAAAATATCCCAATACTTATAATGAATCGTTAAGGTACTTAAACACAACCTTATCAAAATTAATCTTGCAGAGGTTTCTACGTTGAAGAACTTTGATATTCGGATCCGTATCGATGTATTATTGGACTTAAATAAGTCTTCGACGGTTGTAGCGGTATACGACATACACTAATGTAAATAGGACTATGAAAATTATGTCCTTACAAATCTCCCCATATGTCAATGTCGGTACAAAATAAAAACATATGAATTATCAAATCAAAATTCCTCTAAAAATTTAATACCCTCCCATGATCCCAAAACTGAAAAGGTAGTAAAATGCAAGATAAGAACTTTTCTTCAAAAATTTTCAACGTCAAATCTTCCAGCTTTTCTCATCAAGGTGTGCAACATATGATCATCAATCTTTGTACCTGCACACATGAGACAAAGAAAATACCTTCGTGACATATGGAGTTTAAAACGAGATAAACATAACATCAAAACAAATATCTAATCTCAAATCTCCCCCATAATGTAAAACTTCCCCATAATTCGTTCTGCCCTTTTTTATTTTTTCGAAATAGATAAGGAAAAGAATAAACAAAATATACATGGAGTTGTCACGAGAAGCAAAGCAAACAACTACGGTCATCAAGGATAAACTCAAAGCATTCCACCAACTCTTTTTTGATTTTTCAAAATTTTCAAACAAAAAAATGTGATAACAAAAATCACACACCATGAATTTACACTAAGATAACCAAATCGTGGAAACGGAATGAATGGGTGTGAACAAATTCGATAGGAAAATCAATGCAATAAAACATAACATATGTGCATGATGAATATGGAAACTCCTAACGAATGATCTCAAAATCGTCCTTAGGTATAAAAAATGTGAATTTATATGACATCGACTCAATCTAATCGACATATCAAATTCTAAAATGATTTTCACACCAATAACGTCTAAAACTATGTAACTCTTTTTCATGATTTTTCAAGGACGTGCAAACCCGTTTTATATGTCATCCAAACTCCCTCATAAATAATTAATGCTTTTTCTTTTTCTTTTGAGGTGATGAAACAAAATAAATTGGCATATTTTTATTGCCTATAAATTTTTTCGGGCTCTTTTCAACCTCTTTGGACCTTGACTTCTATTTTTTCTATATCCAATTTAAATGGTGGCTTAATCACAAAGGATAAATGATTACTTTTTGTAGCCCTTCCCTGGTTTTCAAATAAATCACACAAACTTACGACAACGATTTTACATGCACTACTTTCATTGTCAAGTTTATTGCATCGGTTCTATTTAAAGATAGGATGGAGATGAAAACACATCGACCAACATGTGATAGACAGGAAAAATAGTCAAACAAATCCATGCACGTCTGCAATTAAGGAACTCATGAGTCAAACATGTAGGTAGTAACAAATAATCACATCTCAATGACTCCAACCATTGTAATGCACATAAAAAAAATGATGACACGTATCAAAACACTATCAAATCGTCATATGGATATGGAATGAAATTATGACTCGGTCATCCTAAATGTCCATTCATAAACGATGCAAAACAAAATACAAAACTCTTTATGTATTTTTTCAATTTTTTATCAAAATAAAATCTTTTTGACTTTTTCAATTTTTCTAAAAAAATAGAAAATCTTTGTGTTTTTCAAAATATATATCAAAAAATGGAAAAAATAAATACAAACATGGTACATACTATAAATAGGTGTTAGGACACAAATTTCAAATTGAGTCCTTTGTAGTTTTGGCTCAATTACGGATAAAAACGTTTGACACTACACCAAATCTGTCGAATTGTCACGATCAATGACCTTGACAAGTTGGACTTGTCAAGGTCAATGACCGTGACAATTTGGGGTGAGAACTTTTTTTGTCACGGACGTGTCACGATCATTGACCGTGACAAGTTCATAAGAATTATCACGATCGCGTCACGGTCCGGGACCGTGACACGTTTAGTCACGGTTAATAAACGTGACAAAGTCTTGTCCCCTTTTAAAAAAATTGTCATGGTCAATGACCGTGACAATTCTGGGCAGAATTGAAAAAAAATCTGCTAGGCAGTATGGCCACTGCTACTGCCCAACAGTATATTTGTACCTGTTATATCAACGTTGTACCTATTCAAATATCATATATCCAAATAAACTAGAGATAACGCAAATATACATTCAAAATAGAAACTATTGAAGAAGAAACAACATCACCATCAATTATCTCAAATCTACAAACTATTTAGCCGAAAAAGAGATTTTGTACCGCGACGCTCGGGGACACCTCCATATCCTCCCATCTTGTCCGAAGAGCCACATAAGTATCGAGCATATGTGGCCTACCCTCAGGGCCACTCCCTTTCCCCTGAAATAAAATAAAGTAAAATTAGTATCCGCCATGCAAATATAGATAAATATAAATATAAATCGAAATTGAAATCGAATTGAAATTGACATATAAATATAAATACATTACCTGTAGTATCACCCAAACAGCTGACTTGAGCTCATATGGCACCTCCTTCCAACTAATGTACCCTGGGAAATCGTGTCAAATATAATTCCCTTAATATCTGAACACTAAGAAATTCCATAATCCTATGGAGTTATTCTCTACAAATTCCTTCCAACCGTTGTGTAGCCAAAAATCAACAGTTGAAGTTGTCAATTCCACCTTCCAATGGTCTCCCATATTTTGCTAGAGGTTCCAAGTGGTGGGGTATGGAAAGTGGAATTGACAACTTCAATTGGTGATGTTTGGCTACATAACGGTTGGGAGGAATTTGCAGAGCATAACTCCATAGAATTTTGACATTTCTTAGTGTTCGGATAGACGAAGAGATTCATTCTCCTCTCCACAAATAGGACACCCCAAATAACTATGTACTAATCACCTATTAAAGGTAAGAAGTGTATATTCATGGATTAGTATAAGCAAAACTTAGATGTAGTTGGAATATTTATGTATTAATCTCCTCTCCACACACGCACACTACACAAGAGTGAAAATGATAAAGTGCAAATCAATTAAAAGCATTAAAAATGGATGTTTCGGTACAAATTAAAATATTTATTACAAATTGAAAAATTGTTTCAAATTCGGGTTATCATAAAAAATGGATTGATATTCGGTAGGAGCAGCCAAGTCATCCACACTACTATTTAGACGCCTTGAAGCGTGTTGGACAATTAACCACGGCTCGTTGTTGATATACTCTGAATAAAACAATTTCTTAACCTTTTGAAATGCACAAACAAATGGCTCATCGCTCACGTGGTCGTTGCTCTTCAACTTGGACAAGTCAACCATGATCAAATTAGTGACATGATCAACTTTACAAGCATTTTTATCCTCAACTCTTACCCAGTCACAGTAAAATACAACCTCTTTGAAGCTTATATAATCCAATTCAAATATATTTTGGATTACACCATAGTAAGTCATTTCAGCTTCGACAAGGTTTTTATCTTTTGCGCTCGCTCAAAAGAAAGTAAGAGCCTTGTATGAAATTCTCGAGTTCTGTACATTTGTACTTTCCTCGTACACTTTAGCGCCGAAAATGTAACCGTTCAATCGATACTTTTTGTACTCTTGTGAAACGAACAAGGGTCCAGTGGCTAGACGAGCAAGCCTTGATGTCGCATCACCCATCTTTAGGAGATGAGCATATATATAAATTAATTATATTAGTGGTAAAATTTGAGTGTAATGTAACGTTATATAACGACTATTTTCATTATAATTACCTCTTGTGTCAACCACAGCCTAAATTCGCTGTCTGATTGTACCATTGTTTTTCGTCTTTTATTGTTCTCACAGGCTTCATATTTTCTGCATATTACAAAATTAATCATGTATAAAATAATCTAAAATAATGTTAAACATTATAATAATCGAAACTTACTTTTTCCATTCTTCGACATCTTCATGTGTGTCAAATAGATAATGAGCTACTTGTTCATATTGCAAACTCATTAATTTCACTCGTTTTCTCATCACATGGCCACCATCATCGAAGAACTCATCAGTGTCATCAACGCTGGTCAAGTCAGGCATATATTCCCGAGTATATATTGATGACTCTACGGTGATGTATTCCTCTGCAATTGATCCTGCAATGTATCGCGTATTCTTGATGTAATCTTTAAAAACTTTCATCAATCTTTCAAATGGATACATCCACCGATATCTAACTGGATAACAAAGAAGTGCCTCGTCACATAGGTGTACCAACATGTGAACACTAATGTCAAAGAATGCTGGGGCAAAGTACTTCTCCAATACACAAATCGCTTCGATCACAGCTAATTTTACGGCCACTATGTGTTCTCGACTCACTACATTCTCACACAAGAGGGAGAAGGTAATACTAATTTGCATAATAGCCCTACGCAAATCCTTGTGCTTGGAGAAACAGTTCTTAAACAATAGAGGAACCAATTGCATGACCACATGCCAATCGTGGGACTTACACTTATATAAATCATGAGTAGCATAATTTACAATCCTTTGTAAGTTGGACGAAAAAGTAGATGGACCCTTCAAACTATATATTGTGTCTAGAAGCACCTTCATTTCCCCACTCGTCAAAGTAAACGCACCAGGGGGAATTATTGTCCTTCCCCTACTATCTTCTTTCAACCATAGTTGTGGCTTAAGTTTTAACTATTTAAGGTCTTTTCATGCATTTTCTCCATCCTTCGAATGACTCCCCCAAGGAAAGTACCCACAATATGTTCACCGAAGTTCTTCTATGCATGTATCACATCCAATACATGGCGCACCGGGTTATTCTTCCAATAAGGCAAGTTAAATAAAATTGACCTCCGAGACCATGCCTTTCTTATCTCAGTTTCATTCCCACTTGAGGTCTTCTTATGCTTGACGTTCTTAAATTTGGGATTCTTACCTGGCATATTAGGGCCACATTCAGAAGATTTACTTTCAATTTCTAAACTGGAAAGTTATCTCGACGGTAGCCTATGTTCAACTCCGCCCAATAAAAAATTGGAACCTTTCTCAGATCTGAAACTATGAGCTGGGGGTAAAAACCTCCTGTGGCGATGGTATAAATTTTTTAAGCTAGAGTATAGACGAAGAGATTCAGTCTCCTCTCCACAAATAGGACACCCCAAATAACCATGTACTACACAACCTCGATAATGTCCCATAAGCTGGAAAATCATGAATTGCCCACATCAACATAGCTTTCAGCATAAACTCATCTTTTCTAAAAGAGTCAAATGATTGCACACCCTCTTCCCACAACTCATTCAATTCTTCTACCAGAGGATCCAAGTAGACGTCAATGTCATCACTTGGTGCCTTTGGCCCAGGTATCAACAAATCCATCATCGAAAATTCAGGTCTCATACACTGTGAAGGAGGGAGGTTGAGTAGGACTAGGATCACTGGCCATACACTCTGATTGGTGCTTATATTTCCAAATGGATTGAAACCATCTATTGATATAGCCAAACGGATGTTGCGTTGTTCTCGAGCAAAATTGGGATACTCAAAATTCATTCTTCGCCAGGCAGTAGAATCAATAGGATGACACATGATATTACCCCCTACTTCTGCCCCATCATGCCAAGTCATTGCCTCTACAATCCATGGTACTGTGAAAATTGCTTTAATCTAGGCCAAACGGGAAAATATTTCAATACTTTTTGAGGCACTTTTGAGCTTGTGCCTTCCTTATTAGTAGATTGGATATATCTAGGTTCATCGCATACCGGACAACGATCGAGATTTTCATACTCCTTTCGGTATAGTGTGCAGTCATACACACAAGCATGAATCGATTTATACTTCATTCCCAAACCTTTCAAACCGTTCTTCATAACAGGATAACTATCTAGAAGTGTATTCACCTTGGGTAATAAGCCCTTCACCCATTTCAGAATTCCCGTCACTCTATTACCAGACAAACCATACTGCGTCTTCAAACTGTGCAAACCAACCATGGCATGTAAAGTTGTTTGATCTTTCTCACAGCCAGAGTATAACGGTTTGGTCGCCTTAAATTTTAAACTTTGGTAGTCATCGTCAAGCTTTATCATGTTATCTTCACAAGCACTTGAATCTTCTACATCATCAGTAGCCTCATTCTCCTCTGCTTCATAAACTCCGTACGCATCATCAACTAAATCCTCTAACATATTATGATCTACGTCGTCCCCTTCTACATCTATTCTACTTGTTGAAGGTTGTTGTGAAGGTTGTTCGGGGACAAAAGGAACTTTCAATTCACCGTGAAAACTCCAAAATCGATAACTATCTTGCATACCCGATCTTAACAAATGTAGTTCAACCGTTTTATACTCAAACACCTTACCATTCTTACACCTAGCACACGGACATGGAAACTCTTCATCATTATGACATCTCTTTTCATATTTCACAAATTCGTTATCACCTCTGCGAAACACATACCCCATTCTATTAGTCTCACCCATCCACTCTTTGTATTTCGGATATCCCATCACAACTACCACAACTAAACACCTATTAAAGGTAAACAAAACTTAGATTTATAGTATGTTTCATTTCATTATCCCATCATTTAATTATCCTATTAAAGGGTGAGTGGTCCTATCCCATTCAAGACCGCATTTTTCTGTAATATACTTAACAGCTCATGTTATGATTTGAAAAAAAATCCGATAGCATATCCCTGTAGTTCTCCAAGTACACGACGCAGATTGGCAGGTGTGAGTGTTATTTAAATTGATCAATTGAACTAACATTCACACTTGTCAATCTAGTATGTACCCAGAGAACATTAAGATACGACTGCAGAACTTCCTCCAAAAGTAACAACTTTAAGCCACTAAGAATATTATACAAAAATTATACAGTCTCAAATTGTCCAAACGGGACAATTTGAGAGATCTTATTACAGTGTAATGACTCTCGAATGGGTCTAAGGGCTATTGAATGCGTACGCATAAGAACTAGAAGGCTAGTATCCTATGCGCACTATATTTAATTTCAAGTATGTTTCATTTAATTATCATACTATATATATATATATATATATATATATATATATATATATATATATATATATATATTGTTCGATATACAAAGTAATTTTTAAAAAAAGTTGAAAAATCCCACCCCCATATGAACAATAATCCAGTGGTCATGCCACTTTTAAAACTAACCAACAAAACAATTACTAAACAAAATAATACAACATCAATGTCAACAACAAATGTGTATCCCGTACTCCTTCTAATTCATCTACTCAATTAATTCATTTCATCAATTAAACTAACAATTAACGTATACAATTATTAATTTACTAATTTACACTGAGGGGTAATCTTACTTTCATATGAAATGGGCACTAATTATGAGTTAACCTTGAAGCAATATATATTATCTCATAGAATCATCAAAATACGATATTAAGAGAATTACAATGGTACCTTGCCTTACCCCCCCTGCCCACCCCCACCCACCACACATACACACACAACAACCCCCACCCTGCCCCACCCCCTCCCCACCGACCACCCATCACACATATACCCACACACACAACAGCCCCCCTGCCCACCCCCTACCCCCACCCTGCCCCCCTCCCCACCCCCACCCACCACATACACACACACACACACAACAGCCCCCCACCCTGCCCCACCCCCTCCCTACCCACCACACATACACACACACACAACAACCCTCTGCCCCACCACCTACCCCCACCCTTCCCCACCCCCCACACACGTACACACACACACGCACATATATACACACACACACACATATATATATATATATACACACAAACATATATATAAATGGAAGAGAGAGAGAGAGAGAGAGAGAGAGAGAGTTGGAAAAAGGAGGGAAACGACGGGGGGGGGGGGGGGGGAGAAGGGGAAAGGAGTTTTTCTGCAAAAGTTGTCACGATCATGTCAAGGTCCTTGACCGTGACAATTATTTAAAGAATTATCATGGTCATTGACCGTGACAAGTTCGTGACAAGTAAATTTGTCACTGACTTATCACGGTCAATGACCGTGACAAGTCTTTGTCATGGTCGTGTCAAAGTCAATGACCGTGACACAAAATGCATTTTTGTTATCATGGTCAATGACCTTGACAAGTGTGGCCGGCTGAAAGGTAACAATTTGGCCATTTTTGTGTAGTGTGAGTCATAGGATAGAGTATATTGATTATCCTTCAAGCCTATGACGTGTTTGTTGAAGATGTAACGACCAAGTGTATAAAGCTTCATCATTGTCGAGTTTGTTTGTGCCTCGTTTCTACGTCATCACCATGGTTCCATGCTCCCAAGGTATAAATGCATTACATATATATATATATATATATATATATATATATATATATATAGGAGCTTAGAACGGTTTTTAATTGGGTGAAATTTTATTGAAAACTATTGTTTATTTTTCAGAAAGTTTTTATTAAACTTTTATATATATTATATAAAGTTTCTGGGATAAATTTGATAATTACAACTTTCTGATTTTTCGTTCGATATTGTCCTTCGATTGAGATTGCCATTCGAATGAGAATATCGTTCGAACGAAGCTACCAAGGAGCTTCCCCATAGGCCACTGGAACATCGTTTGAATTGTCGTTCGAACGAGATGGCTGTTCGAACAAGAGTTATAACGAGTTCATTTTTAAGCCAATGGAACTTCGTTAGAAAGGCTCGTTCGAACGAGATTTCAGGCGGGAAAAATTTATGGCAGTTTTTAGCAGTTTTTGCCCATGTTTCCCACTTCCTTACCCCACTAACTTTTGACATAACTTAATAGTGCGGGAACCAACCTTTTTGGTTTAATTTTTTCATACCATACTAATTCCTAGAGAGAGTTTTGAGAATTCATCTTTTACAAGAAAAAATTCATGTTTTGAGTGATAATTTTCAAAGACAAATTCATTTACCACTCTAGTTTTCACCCATTGTTTTGTTTATCCAAGTTTATATATATATATATATATATATATATATATATATATATATATATATATATATCTTGCTTGGAGTTTGGCACCGGGTTTGTCTCTACACCGAATTGAAGAGATATTTTGGGTTTGCTTCTACATCCCTCAAAGAAGAAGAAGTTTTGCTGCGACATTCTCACATGGTGAAAGGTACCATGTGTGGTTGAAGGTGTGCCTATTGTCCGATCGGTGGGTTCCGAGATCGCGGTGGAGCTCCGTGGTTATCCGCTAGGAAGAAGTGGTTACAAGAAGATGTGTCAAGGCTGGAGAGGGTTCGAGTTGAGGAAGTAAGTCATCTGTCTTGTAAATGTAAATTTCTTACTTAGTGGATTTGAGGCTAGGGCCGTCCGAGGTTGTTTCCCGTTGTGGGTTTTTCCTCGTACATCGCGGCGTAGTGTGATTGATTTACTTTTATCTTGCATAATAACTTAGAACGCATGCTTAGGATAATTCAAGATAAAACTGGTTTTAAATTATCACACTTGATTTAATTTGGTGCTAAATTAAATTTGGTAATGCTATTTTAATTCAAGTCATTTATTTTAATTGTTAAAATTGGTTTAGCCTAACTTGATAAAATTGCGAAACATGACTTAGGCAAACTTCTAAGACTTGGGTTAATTAATTGTGTTTAAGTAAAATCTACAGTGTGTGTGTATTAATCATATTTCACTTTGTGTTTAATTTTTATTTGAAAAAGTAAATTAAAATTTGTTTATTGTGTTGAACCATCACCTTTACGCTTCCGCATCTCATAAAAGGAAATAATTACTTTGCGAAATAAATTATATTTTTTGATGATTTAAAAACTGTGGGGCCTTCGCATTTTCATATTGGTATCAGAGCCAAAGCGATAAATTATTTCGTTAAGATCCTTTAAATAATTTTTTGGCTAAAATGTAATTTTCCCCATTTTCTAAATTTCCTATTTTCGATGGTTCTAATTACGCGTACTGGAAAGCGCATATAAAATCAGCACTTAAATCTATCGACGAGAGGGTTTGGTTATCGGTAGTTAACGGGTGGTCTCCACCAACTCATTTAGTTGAAAATGAACGTGTTCCCAAACCGGTCGATAGATGGACTGAGAATGAGTTTAAACTTTCAAATTTTAATTCCCGTGGTTTAAATGCCTTGTTTAGCGCTGTCACACCGGATGAATTTCGACGTATTATGACATGTGAGATCGCTAAAGAAGCATGGGATGTTTTGCAACTCACTCATGAGGGTACAAGTGTCGTTAAAGCTTTGAAACTCCAAAACCTCACCACTCAATTCGAAACCATCAAAATGAACGATAGAGAAACTTTTGATGAATTTTATGCTAGACATTCCGATATTGTTAATTCATCTTTTAACTTGGGAGAGAAAATACCCGATAACCGAGTAGTAAAGAAAATTTTAAGGTCCCTACTCTGTAGATTTATTCCAAAAGTGACCATTTTAAATTCTTTACCAACTTTAGCCTCTACGAAATAAAAAGAGCTTGTAGGTGATTTACAAACCTATGAACTGGACATGTTTCCCTCTAAAATTGAAAAGAAAATTGAAAAGGGCATTGCTTTAAAAGCCCAAAAAGAGGAAAAACAAGTAGTAGAGAGCGAGAGTGATAGTGACTCGGAAGATATGGCCTTATTTGCTAGAAAATTTCTTAAAATTAACAAAGATAAATTTAAAAATGACTTTAAGAAATTTGATACTTCTAAGAATGACAAAGCCGAGAGGATCCCTAAAACTATTAATGAAAATTTAAATAGGGACGAGTCAAATGGGTGTTTTGGTTGTGAGGGTTATGGCCATAGGGCTTCTGAGTGCCCCACTAAACTAAGGAGAGAGGGTAAATAACCCATTTCATATAATGCGACCCTTAGTGATAGTGATAAGGAAGAGGGACCCGATTCCCCCACTAAGCCCAACTTTATAGCTTTTATGGCTAGTCATCTGAGTGATAGTGAGAACTCATCTATTGATGAAACTTTTTCACATGACACTTCCAAGGTCAAAGTTTATGATTCCCTTGCTTTTGATGGTAGTGAGAGTGAAGAAGAAAGAGAGAGTAAAAATGAAGAAGAGGTTAATGTGAGTGAACTTCAAAATGCTTTTCAAGAATTATATGAAGAGTCAATTAAATTAAAAAGAGCTAATTTGAAGTTAGAAGCTAGTTTGAAAGAACGTGTCAAGGTCGTTGATGAAAGTGTGTTAGTGGAAGACCTTAGGACTCGAGAGAAAACTCTTCGAGAGAAGCTAGAATATATAGAAGGCGAGAGAGATAGCCTTAGAGGTTTAATGGAATTCTTGAAAAAGGAGCTTCTCGAGTTTGAAGAGAGAAATGTTTTGTTAGAGTCTAAAATTATAGAATTAGAAATTAAACTAAAAGACTCTAGCAAAGTCAAATTTGATTTGGAGTGTAGGTCCGAAAAACTAGATAAAATCTTAGGAACGGTTCAAATAAAAAATGACTTGTGTGGTTTAGGCTTCGATACTTGTAATGAATCAACTCACAAAGCCAAAACAAATGTTTTAGGAGAATCCACTAGGAAAGCTTTTAGAGATCACTCCTTAGGAAAATATTTTCGTCGTGAGTTTAAATGTTCGCATTGTGGTAAAAAATGTCATCTTAGAAAATTCTGTTTTGATCTTAAAAAGGGTCCTAGAAAATCCTTTCGTAAGGCAACCGAGGTAGCCAAGATTCCTACACCCCGAGTTAGTCACTCGTTGTTAGTTTGGGTTAGGAGATCCGACTTGGTAGCTTTACAAGATAGGGTATTTGATTCTCATCTACTATCACATGCTTCCTCCCTTACTAAATGTATAGGTTGAATGTGTTAGTGTTTGCACACTTTAGCGTTTGTACTTCATGCTATAATTCTATGCTAAATGTATGCTTGTTTAATCATTTTCTAGTCTATGCACCATGCTGAATCACATGCTAGAATAATGATTTTTGTTTATCTTTTGTATTTTATTTCTTCATTTTGTGTGCATTAAATGAAAAATACAAAAAGATTTTTGTTTATCATTTGGATTTTTATCTGTTGGTAATTTAAGCTTAATGAAAAATTCAAATGATTTTTGTTTCTCTTTTGAGTATATATTTTCATTTTTGGTTAAAAATTTTAAAAACTCAAAAATATGTTATTTTGTGTGTATTTTAGTTTGACACACTTTATGCGGCATATACTTGTGTTAGATTCCCATCTTTTACGCTCCCATGTGGCTAACACTTTTGGTTTAGATTGTCAATCCTTATTATGTTCTTTACATGGAGTAGTTGGATTTTGTGTTGTTTAAATGGATTTTATTTTTATATGCCTCTATTCACACATGCACAAGATCTTTTGAAATTTAACTTCATATGTATATTTGAGCTTTGTGAGGTGTTCTCCTACCAATCTAGTCATCTAAATATTTGTAATCTAGGAGGACTAGTGCATGTCAAAATCCGTTGCACGTGAGATTTGTGAGAAATAAAAATTATATATAAATGTGCACATGGAAGGGCTCCGAAAGGATTTATTATCCTTTGCGATTGTAAGCCACCGTTTGAATGGACCTAAAAGAAATACGTGGTCCAAAGGCCTAAAAAGAAAATATGGCATTAAAAAGAAAAATATGTACCAAGTCCTATGTTTGATTGATATATTCATTCAAAATTAATATATATGCTCATTGAGGGAGATTGGATGGTATATCAATGGTTTGCACAATGTCCGTTTATCCTAGTTGCATTTTCAACGTAATGACTCTATAGGTTTGTAGAATCATCAACATGCTAGGCTTGTATGCATTGTGTATGTTTGTTCATTGAGTTCAATCTATATTGTCACATGAGGTTATATTCAAATGTGATGAAGTTTGCAATCAATTGAGAACTCCGTGAACATGTTTTTAAGTGATTGGGTCTAAATTTAATTGTTACTAGTTCACACCCCAACACTTCCGTTTCCATATGACACATTTTTTCCATACGAGTGTGAAAAGCTTATCGTATTTTGTGTCATCTGTGTGTTTATATCTATATATGTGTACTTGCGTCTATTAGGTATATCTTATGTATACATATATATGATATTTTGTTTAGTCTTTGCCATGTTTAGCTAGTCCATTTATGCTTCAATGCATAATTGGTACCTTGTTTGTTGTGTTGTTTGTTTGATATCACATGCTTAGAATCTTATGTGTAATTTGGTATCACTTATTTTTGGCATCATCGTTGGTATTCATTTGTTGGATTAGTTGTGGTTTTGTTGCCCATATGCTTTAATGTTCTTATCACCTTTGCACATTTACATGTTTAGCTTGTTATCCCATTTCATTTACTTGGGGGAGAAAAGTTAATGTTTTTAGTTCTTTAGCCTTTGTCTATTCCTGAACAAAAAGGGGGAATTTGATAGAGCGGAAGCCCCCAACTTTTAAATTCAAATATAATGAAATGGTTCAAATTTTAATTTTCCAAAATTTATTTAAAATTTTCTTTTCTTAAAAAGAACAAACCAACTTATGAAAAAAATAAAACTAAACTAAAAGTGAAATTAAAACTACACACACAATTTTCATTTCGACTTAAACACACACTAATCCAATTCAAGTTAAACTTGCATGTTATCAAGATAAAGTAATTTTGCACTTGAATTAAATTGAACATACCCAAACATTAAATTTACACCAAATTAAATAGATTGTGATTTTGAACTAATTTTATTTTTTTAGTCCTAAGCATGCATCTAGGTGATATAGCAAGATAAAATAAATCTCAATCGCACTACGCCGGATGTACAAGGAAAACCCAAATGGGAAAAACCTCAAACGGCCCTAGCCTTAAGTCCACTAAGTACGGTTTTACAATTACAAGACAGATGACTTACTTCCTCGACTCGACTCCCTTCAAGCCTTGACGCGTCTTCTTGTAAACACCTCCGCCTAGTCGACAATCCCGAAACTCCATCGAAATCTTGGAATCCACCAATGAGACTTTTAAAAAACCGTCAACCCTCAATGAAGCCTTTCCTCGAGTGGGAATGTCACATCAAACAAAGCTCTTCCCCTTTATGAGTTGAAAAGAAAATTCAAACTCTCTTCTTCAATGGTGTAGAGAAAATCGGTGCCAAACACTCCAAGCAATATATATATGTTGAAACTTGGATATAGACAAACATATGGGTGTATATGTGTTTTGAAAGGAATTTACTCCATAAAACTTAACACAAAAAAGGAACTTTTTCTTCAAAGTATTTTGCTGTAATGACTCTTGGAAATTTGAAAAAGTTATCTTCAAAAGTTAGTTCCCGCACTTAAGAATTATGTCAAAAAGGAAGTGGGACAAAGTAGTGGAAAATGGAAAAAACTGGCTTAAAACTGTTCCCGCTGTTTTTTCGTTCGAAATCTCGTTCGAACGAGACTTCTAACGAAGAGATGGAAAGAAAAAAAATCTCGTTTGAAAACTCGTCCGAACGACTTCTCGTTCGAATGAGGTTGTTCGAGTGACCTATCTAACGAGATCTTAGGCCATGTTCTAGATAATTTTGATACAAACGCATGGCCGCCAGTTTCGTATTTTTCTGATTTTGTTTGGATTTAATATGATTTTTCTACCGAAAGGTGTCCAAGAACAAAATATTTAGAACTATGAATTCAAAAAAAGTTTAACAAAAAAATACTAACACCCAAAATAAATTTCTAAAATACACCCAATAAATAATGTTCCAAGCTTCTATATATATATATATATATATTAAAATGCATTCATACCTTAGGAGCAATGGAACCATGTTGATGACGTAGAAACGAGGCACATCACACACGACATTTGATGAATCTTTAATATCTAGGCCGCTACGTCTTCAACAAACACGTCATAGGCTTGAATGGATAAACTTGAACTCTATCCTATGACTCAAATGTTTTTATCCGGAATTGAGCCAAAACTACAAACGACTCAATTGAAAATTTGTGTCCTTACAAATCTCCCCCTTTGGCTATTCCGGGACAAAAACCAAACAAAAATACTAAAGGGCCGTCAAGCTCTACTAAACTAGAAAATATCCCACCCAAAATGAAAATAAAATGCTTGACTCAAACAACCCAAGGATCAATATCTTTGCCCGATGATGAACGTTGATATTTAGAAGTATTCCTGCACACTTAAGCAAACTATCAAACGCATAGGGAATATTAATATATTAAATGCAAAAATAAATACTCCTCCTAAATGAATTCTCCCATTTTATCAAACAAATGACCTACTTAGAAAGACGTCTCCCCCTAAGATAAATCTCCCTAAACTAAGATACAATTATAATTCTCCCCCTTTTTGTTCGGAATAGACAAAGGCTAAAGAATCAAAACTTAACTTATCTCGCCCTATTAAAGCATATACACCCCTTAAACTAAACAAAGGATAAATAAAATGGGATAACAAGCTAAACATGCATTAGTGCATAAAGTTATGAGAACATTAAAGCACATAGGCAACTAAAATTCAACTAATCCAACAAATAACATCGGATACCAACTAGGATGCAATAAAATGATACCAATATGATATATAAAGTATCAACCATGTGATATCAACAAAGAATGCAACAAGATGGATACCAATTATGAATTAAAGCATAGATGGACTAGAAAAGCAAGGCAAAGACCAAAAACAAACACAATATCATATATATGTACACATAATATATTCAAACTAAGCATAAGTACACACATATAGATATAAACACCAAAATTACACAAAACACAATAAGTTTTTCACACTCGTATGGCAAAAATGTGTCATATGGAAATGGAAGTGTTGGGGTGTGAATTAATTTAATTTAATTGTTAAAATTGTTTTGGCCTAACTTGATAAAATTGCAAAACATGACTTAGGCAAACTTCTAGGACTTGTGTTAATTAATTGTGTTTAAGTGAAATCTATAGTGTGTGTGTGTATTAATCATATTTCACTTTGTGTTTAATTTTTAGTTGAAAAAGTAAATTAAAATTTGTTTATTGTGTTGAACCATCACCTTTATGCTTCCGCATCTCATAAAAGGAAATAATTGCTTTGCGAAATAAATTATATTTTGGATGATTTAAAAATTGTGGGGCCTTCGCGTTTTCAATAGGCATAAAATATCATCATAAAAGTCATCCTATGCTAGCAAATAACTCTAAAGCTCAACCGTTAGGTGTGGATGAGTTTTCCAAAGGTGGTGACATCCTCTGAAAAACATCCATCAAATCATGTGAAATTTTGACTAAAAACTTAACCTGCTCCCTAATATGTGCAAACTCTGTCATGTAATCATCCGGAGCATCAAAAGTATCTTGTGTGGGTGCATGTGTCGTGGTAACATGTGTAGTAGAAAAACATATCACATTACCCAACTTAAAGTAAAATTCATTAAGGTGTCCTCTCTTTTTTAAATGGGAAAAAGCATACACGGGCCTAGGACCACCTCTCTCAAAACATCTAGGATGCACTCTCCTCTTGGGAATGGGATGAGTAGGTGGGTTAGGTTGAGAACCATATGGATCTATCACTAACTAGGGAACCAGATCAGGTGCAACATGGGAAGTGGACGCACCGTCATGACCAATTCCTAGTCTATCAACATCACCCAAAATGGGATTGATAACCATATTTCCAACCTTCTTAAATGAGTTCTCTAAAGTGACTTTGATATTCCGTGTACGTTCGATATCACTCTCGAGTTAGTATACACATGTCGTCAGACTAGATACCATGTTGGTCAAATCACTATTTTCTCGATCTAAAGCAATTAACTGTTCACTCAAAGAAACCTTCACCTTCTTGAGTTGACTTTCTTTCCCTTAAACACCCTCAAACTCTCAATATCTCTCTCCAAATCTCTCACCCAAAGAATTAACTCCTTATTCAACTTCATAGTCTTTAAGGTCTCAGTGTATAAATATCTAAATGTATTTTGGATCTCACTTTCATCTCCATTTTTACACTCACTACCACCCTCACTCAAAATATTCAAATTATCATCATCCTCGGAGGTCTCACGTGCACAAGTATCCTCATCGTCATGAGACAAACTAGGTGTGCTCACGCAACTATCTAAAAAGGCAACACACATCCCATGTGATTTTTCATCCCCGGAATCACTCACCTCTTCCTCACTATCGCTAAGAGTGGCTAGCACGACAATATTTTCTCCCTTTATCTTTAGCCAAGTGGGACACTCAAACGCCTTATGTCCCCTACCCTCATACTCAAAACATATACCCTCTTCCTCTCACTCTTTCTCACTCTCTTTATCACCGCTCTCTTTGGCCTCATCTTTCTTTTTAATTTTCTCAAGAAATCTTTTATTGGAAGAATTTTATTTTGAAAACTTGAGAAACATTTTAAAATTCTTTGCAAGCATGTACACATCATCAAAATCTAACTCTCCCTTAGAATTATGCTCACAAAATCTCACTTTCTTTTTCTTCCCTCTCTTGGACACTTCCTCTCCCTTCCTAGACTGGGCTCTTAATGCTATCCCTCTATCCTTTAGCTTGACAGTGTCAGGGAACATGTCAATTTCATATGTCTGGAGGTCTTCTACCAGCTCTTCCAATTTTAAATTACTCAAATTACCTAAGGATTCAAAACAGTTAGTTTAGGGATAAAACGTTTAGGCAGTGATGTAAAAATCTTTTTAACCACTCATGCATCGGGTATGTTCTCACCAAGATTGAAACTAATGTTGACAATATTGGATAAACGAACGTAAAAATCATCAAAACACTCGGATTCAAGCATGGTTATTGTTTCATATTGAGTAGTTAAATTTTGAATTTTAGACTCTTTGACCGCATTTGTGGTTTCATGGGTAAGCTGTAAAACATCCCATGATTCTTTCGATGTGGTGCATGTCATAATACGTTAAAACTCCTCAGGAGTGATGGCACCAGAAATTGCACTCAGCCCACATGAATTAAAATTTCTCCACCTAAACTCATCCTCAGTCCAGTCTGCCACGGGTTTTAAATTAGTGACATTATTTGTGGTGATAATGGGAGGAGTCCCACTTCTTTCACAAACTACCCAAACACGCTCATCGATTGATTTTAAATGTGATTTCATACGGGCTTTCCAGTAAGCATAATTAGACCTATAAAAAATTGGCAATCGATTATATAAGTTTTCATTCGGAAACATTGCAATTTTTTAAAATCAGAAATAAAACCAATATCACAAAATTTTACGAAAAAGGGAATTCACAATAAATTAGTGAAACCTGCTCTGATACCAATTTGGGAATGTCGTGTGATACTGATTTAGTCAAATTCGTAAGTTTCCAATTTAGACTTATTTAATTGGAGTTAATTTTTAAACCAAATTAATTCAACCCAAAAATATACAACTACGTGGGTAAAATTAAATAAACACAAATAAATAATAATTGTTGACTCACAGATTTCAGGAAAAAAAAATTTCGGGTAAAACCTTTTATTTTACTATGAATAATAAATTACAACTTACGTACACAATGAAATCTGCAATGAATATCCCCCAGATACTCACATAGACACGCAGCCTAGAGTCAGCAATTGAACAACCGTAACAGCTCACATGAACACGTAATCCAATTCAGTCAGGAATACCCATGAGCACTCCCAATCGATGCACAATCGTAGTCATCCATATAGATAACACTCCACAAAGAAATAACTTCACTAAAGTTTAATCTTGGGTTCCAAAATAATTCACAAAAAGATTGGGATGTTTTGCAAATTGAAAACAATAAGGATTAAACCCTTAAATGAAGAAGACAAAGTATTCTATTGGTTTACAGTTTGTGCATAATGAAAAATATCAGGTCTTCTTAACAAAAGCGAAGTGATTAACACACTTTTAATAGAAAAGTTAAGGCAGTAGATCGCTCGAACGAAATAGGTAGGTCGCTCGAACAAAGATGTATGTCACTCGAATGACAACTTCATGCGAGATTCTAATGTCGTTTGAACGACATCACATCGCTCGAATAACCTTAAAAAATAAAATAAAAATTATTTTGATAAAAAATCCGCCTCAACACTTAGAAGAAATTATTTAACGAAAAGCAACGGCTCAAGTGTTTGAAAATATGTTAGAAAAATTATCCCAACATTTATAATGAATCGTTAAGGTACTTAAACGCAACCTTACCAAAATTAATCTCGCAAAGGTTTCTATGTTGAAAAACTTTGATATTCGAATCCGTCTCGATGCATGATTGAGCTTAGATTAGTCTTCGATGGTTGTAGCGGTATACGACATACACTAATGTAAATGGGACTATGAAAATCATGTCCTTATAAAGATAAAATTGGGCAAAGTTAAAATTGGTTCACATACTTAGCGCAGGTAAAATTTGGAAAAAGTTTTTTTTTTCAAAAAGAAAGTTGGTTTTGTTATCCTTAAAACACATTCGAAATAAAAAGGGGCCTACAACTGGTGAGGATGAACGTTTACTGATGCGATTCCAAGTATATTGGTTTGTTATCAAGCGGAGAGATCGAGCTCATTATTGATTTAGCATCAATGACTCAATAATAGTAAGAGCGTTGTGTTGTATATCGTCCTTAGTGACATGAGAGTGGACGAATGGACTTTTTATGTCAAGAGATGGGGATTTGGGGTACAAGTTATATGCTGAGGGACTAATGGATCTCGATGACATACAATGTTACGTTGTAGTATATCGGTGGTGGTTCCTTATTGGGATTTCACTTTGCGAGACATCCCACGCATGAAACTTAGTGATCATTGGGAGGTGGTAAATGTATGGCCTTTATGATATGGGTTTAGTACCTTAATTATTTTAAGTTTATGAAGTTATAATTGGGAGAAGATAGTTATATGATGATTTAAGGCCAGAAGAGCCATATGATGTTAATGTGGGAAATAATTAAGTTGTAGTTGGTAGAGTGGTTAAGTGTAACCCTATGACATAGTCATGCTTAGTACAAGGCTTAATTTAAAACCAGTAGATTACATTCAGTTGATTTATGTAGAAATGCATGGGGTATAAGGTATATGGTCACCCTAATTAGTTGAGATTTGCAATATCATTCACGAGGAGAAGATGGGGATGCATGAAATAAACATAGATGCATGAATACATTAGAGACATAATGAGAAGGAGACAAAGAGAATGTATTTGCATTTTGAGAAAGGAGTGTCACCAAAAATCGAAGGATAGACGAAAAGGAAAAAACCATAGTGTTGAAAAATGCAGGGAAGGTACATTTTAAATTTTCAAGGATAATCAGGAACTACTCGGAACAAAGGAGTAGCATGACAAGAGTTTCATTATAACCAACTGTAGATGTAAAAGTCTGATAGGAATAGTTAGGTGTGATTGCAAATATCTCCCACAAAGGGAGTATATGATTTAAAACGGGGAAGTTGGTATCTAGGGAAGAGGGGACCTATCCCAGGATAGCGAAGGGTATAGCCATTAGAATATCGTCCCAAATCGTGATGGAATATTCTTGTAAGAAGGACAACTTGTTTAACATGAGACAAGGTACAATGGTAAGAAAATGAAGAAATACTTTAAGTAAACTGATTAGGGCGGATTGATCACTAATTTAATTGGTAGAGTATAGATAGTCGGACTGAGGAGTACCACTAGTGAAGGGGTAACCAGAACAACGTAATGTTCAAAATTTTAGGAGGACAAGGATACTATGCGAGAAAGTATCTGATACTTTTAGTACTGATTTTATCCTAGTTTTTAGGATGAAATTCCTTTGTAAGGGGGGAAGTATGTAACACCCCATAAATTTTAATGATTTTTATATAGGGATTAATTAAATAAAAAGGGAAATTAATTTAGATTAAAATAAATATTAATTAGCATGATAAGGATTGATAATTATTTGTTTGAATTATATTGAGTATTACTTAGTGAACGAGTAATAAATTGATGAGAAAGTATTATGATTGTCGTGAGTGAGAAATACGATAGTTAGGGTAATTTAATTGGGACGCGCATGTGAGTCATGTCGGAACTCAAAACTTATCAAATAAAATGTTAATTATTTATCGGTCGTCCAAATAGTCAGAAAAGTGTACTCGGGGGTTTAAATTGGGTCCCGGGGCATTTTTAGGCCAAACCGGCACCCCAGGAGGGCATTTTGGTCTTTTGACTTTTTTAGGGTAAAGAGACCAACAAAATTTCAAGTGATATATCAACAATACATCTGGAACAACTTAGGGTTAGGAGTTGGAAAATGCAAAGAGACCATTAGAAAAGAAGGAGAAACCATTTTTGAAGCTTTAGAGAGAATTCTTGAAGGATTCATGCTTGTTCTTGCACCTCATTATCATTGGAGAGTGGATTGGAAGGGAAGACAAACCAACTCATTAGCTATTCACGAAATCGGATCAATCATAAAGAGACCAGTGTTTATTGTAATTTCTTTTGAAATTATAATACCCATGTAGTGTGGGGTTTTATATTTGATGATGTTAAATGAAGTTCTTGGAAATTTGATGAATTAAACACGAGATTTTGGGTAGGATTGCATGTAAATTGATCCATGCATGTAGAAATTACGAAACTAGATGATATGTTATGATTTAGATAGGAAACATCTGGGTTTTATATTGAGAATGGATGAAGAACATGAAAATCTAGGATTTTGATGAATAAATGATTTGATCCATTCTTGAATAGAAATCATAATGTTTTGATGTTATAATCACATTGGAAATCATCCTAACATATGTAGATAATGTTTGGTACAATTGGTTATAAGTTTGGTGAAGGATCATGGATGTCATGTAAAAGAAAAATGGTGAAAAATTCTAAACCCAATGAAGAAGACAACTTGCTACTGTTCGAATCGATTCAGCCCAAGGAAGAATCGATTCGGCAAGGCGAATCGATATGGCCCTAGGGTGAATTGTTTCAGTTTTCCCTAATTTTTGTTATTTCCCTTATTAAGCCCTTAAAATGTGATTTATAAATGGGGAAAGTTTTGGTACATCCTTATAACATAATGAGGGATATTATGAATACAGTAGGCCTTGGCAGGATTGAGACTTAGTCATAAATGAGAGAATTATGACTAAGATTATCAGGTTTAAAGGCGAGTGTAAGTGAATTAGAAAGAATGTGAATGAGTCAAGGGAATTTCGAGTGAACTTATGAAATAAACCAGTAGAGTATGAGTGGATTAACTACTGAAATAATGTCAGGGGTAATTAGGGCCCTTCGGATAGATAAGAATACTTGGGAGTTTAGATTGAGAGTTATAATCGTAAATTGATAAGTGCGGTATGTATTCGAGACATATATACTACATACAAATGATAATTATAGATTGAGTGTACGCCTATATGTATTATATTATAGGTTGAGTGAATACTTATACATGTTATATTTATAGGTAGCGTGTATACCTACATGAATGTTATTTATAGGTCGTGTGTATACCTATACGAATTACATTTATAGGTTGTGTGCCTGTCTATTATGTGCCTTCTTATGTTTGTGAACATACCTACACTGCCTGCTATCCGGAGGTTTTCGCGTAGAGGGCAATCCCACTTTGATGATTCCATTGAGGTCTAGATTTATGCCCCAGAACATGGAACTTAGGGCGGCTCAATATGTGTGCGTATTAGTGTGGATGACGTGTCGTTTGGGTACGCTAAGTATATGCGTAACCTAAAGACTTAGAACCATGTTCGCCTCCATTGTGTGTTGATTTATTTTGGGTTCGAGGAGACATGCCGAACCAATAGTCCTTGATTAAGTACGAGAGGTACATGGACTTGATAGCAGAGTATACATACTTGCACCGCGGTTCTTATATCGGGGATGCTAGAGTTATGTATATAGATTGTGTGACATATCTATACAGACATGTGTATTTTCTTACTTGTGTGTGAAAGTAGTAGCTGTAGATAACGTATATCTAAATGTGATGTAATGAAGAGATATTCTACCTAGTGTGTGATGGTAATAAAGTTAGATGGTGTATGTTTAAAATATGATTTAAGTAGAGTAACTTAATGAAATTATTTAATGAGAACATAAGTGAGATGTTAATTATGGTTAATAATAACATATGAGACATGTTATTTATTAGTGTCACGATAGCGTACTGTATGGGTGGTACGAGAGAAGTTAAAGAGACATTTAACTGAGGTCTTAATGGTTAGCGTATTGTATGGGCGATGCGGAGGAGCCAAACTCTTTAGCGGATAGATAGTTATTGAGGAGACCTAGTTGGGAAGGGTAGCATAGCTAGGTAGGAGACGTTAGGCGTGCATATTACCTGAGGGGTGAGGAACTCAAGGGAGTGTACGTTTAACTAACATATGTAATCAATAACTGATTTTAAACTGTGATAAATACTTGCTAAATATTTTCAAATGTTTTGGACTCTTAACCATCTCGCAAAAATATTTTCAAAACCTTTTAGGTGTCCAGCCAGAGGGACGCCGAGATTAATATATGTTCCAGGGATACGTAGTTGTAGCACTTATGGATGCTTATAGGATTTGGACTAGACACTTCAGTTGCTTCATTCCTAGAGTTGGATTCAGGTTCAGTTATTTCATTTGGGCATGTAGCCCTTTAACTATTTCAGTTACTCGATTGTATCATACTTTATATTAGTGGATTCAGTTTTATTTTATAGACTCGTGGTTGGATTTTTATATTGTCAAACGATGATTTATTCGGTATTATTTGTGTGGTTATTTCTCTTGTGATATATTCATATTGTTATTATTTCCGGATGGTTTGGTTATTGTATTTAATTCTCAAATATTGTTATTAATGAAGGATAAAGTTTGACACACGCTTATTTTAATATAGGTGGTTAGTAAATTAAAAAGTTTTCAACAGTGGTGCTAAGAATGAAACCATTGATGATTCTTGTTTAATTTAATAATGGACTGATCACTCAGGATTAGAATAGACAGGGTGTCACAAAAAAATAGGGTATTCTGGGATGTTTGAAATGGGTTTTCTATTGGGCTGTAGCCACTGCCCAATAATTTTTTTTGAGGGAGCTACAATTTTGTCATGGTCCTTGATCATGACAAGAGAAAAATTGTCATGGTCCTTGAATGTGACAAGACCATGATGAAGACCTTGTTATTATGGTCTGTGCGCGTGATAGGATAATCTTTTTAATAGTCCAAGACCGTGACAATATATGGTCACCCCAAAGTTTAACATAATTTCAAGGGTTAAAAGGACTGTGACAAGGTCTGTTGTCACGCCCAAAATTATCATGGTCCTTGATCGTGACAATTCTCTTTTATCACGATCAACGATCGTGACAATACATTTCAAATGGTGTAGTGAATTAATGCAATAGTTACGTGAATATTCCAATCGTCATAATCCTCGAGATTAAGAATCTATGCACCCTTTGCAAGCTTGTAATATTATATAAATTTAATCTAGTCAACACATAGACTTGAATCGCAACATTGGTCGTGTTCAATACATTCCTGATTTACTTATATAATCCTCTTTGAACTATGAGACGAGTTTCTTTACCATTATACATATTCTCTTAATCAAAATAAACTATTAAGATTGTATACGCAATTTTACCGGCAAAATGTCAACTCCCATTTAGTTTAAAAAAATGTTAAGGTATACTAGAACCAAAATTCTGATCTTTTATGATTGAATTGAGCCTAACTCACCAAAAATTCTATTAAGTATAATTTACCGACAGATTCAATATATTTAAAATAAATATGAGGCATCTCCACAAACATTATTCATATCGTGAAATCTGAATTATATCACTAACTCATGTTATACTAAAAAAAACCTCAATCCTGCTACTAGGCGAGGCAACCAATGCACTTAATATTCTATAAGATAACTTAGTTCAAGAAGCACTCGAGATGATAATGGATGGTCGAACGATTAGGGTTTTTAGTGGAAGCGACAAAAAACAAGGTGTGGGAGAAGGAGAGAAGAAAAATAAAATAAAACTCTCAAGGTTCTTTAAGATTCATCTTATGATTGGTGTCCACACACCATGCTTGTTTTATAGGATCATACATTTGAAGATCTATAGTGGTTTACTCATCCTCTACATCAAGATTGTCTCATATATTGGATCACCCACAAGAGCTGTAAACATATTATCCATCTCATGGGTAATAAATTTTTGAAACTTATGAATCTAAGATCCATCCCGTTTTAATCTTCCATTGTTGTAGTGTGAAAATGTTTTCCAACAAACCCTTCATTGCATTACTATCGCATTCATCACAACATTTCGGTGTACATTCTTCAAACACATGTTACATCTCGACTCTTGAGGAATAACTTTCTTAAGTATCCTACCTAACACTCAATACCCTCTTACAACTAGAAACACAAATTTTCGGTTAAAACTTTTTATAGAACAATTATATTTTTATACAATTGTAGATAATTGCACCTCGTATATGGGATGATATGTGCAATAACTAATAAGATAAAGAGAGATCACTAAGATAATATATCCCATCTTAAATCTCCTCCCATTTAACACGAGATATGAGATGTAATAACATTATTCTATCTCATCTCCTTATGGAGCAAACCAAGTGACTACATTAATCTCGAATTTTTGCACTCAACCCTGATTAGTAAATGAATAAATAAATTTATGTGGAGTGTTATTAATAGTATGCGGGCATGTATTAAGAGCCATATTATAGGAAATAAAGTAGTAGATAAGGAATCAAAAGAAAATGACATACTTGACTTGTAATGGTGCTTATGTGGAACTTATTTTATGGGCACTTGTGTGAAAAAAGTGACTGCACTCGAAGAATTTGCAAGAAACTCTGTAAACTAATTGAATTCATAAATGCCTATTGAATTATGAATTTTTTGATATGATTCGCCATGTCTCGCTAATAAGTCATTAGAATGGAGTCATTGCAGCAAAATATATGGTTTAGATGATTATTGGAACATACGAGAGGTTATTTGCAAAAAAATAAAAACAAAATGAAAACTTAGTCTTTTTGTAATATCATCGCCATCATCATCATCATCATCATCATCATCATCATTATTATTATTATTATTATTATTATTATTATTATTATTATTATTATGCATTTCTCCCTTCAGTTGATAATATTTGACATCTTAACACAAGCCTTAAGCCAGGGATTAACCACTAAAAACAAAAAGCAAATGCAAAATATAATTCATTGGTAACAAATGTTTATCATTAACGAGTTTCATATTTACAAACAAATTACACTTTGATGAAAACAAACCAACAAATATCAGTATGTGTATTTGTTATCCTAGCGTAATTTGGATATTTCGGCCATTTCTTGATTTTCTCATTTCACTTATCAAGGAGTTTATCACGGGAAGGCATCACGTATTAGTATCACATGAACACGACATTGAGAGCTTGAAATTCTATTGATTAGAAATGAGGCCTAATTGGTGGAGGTGGTGGTGCGCGACCTCAGGGTGGTCATCGAGTTTAGATCTTTCGGGCTGCACCCAACGTCCATCCTCAGTTCTGATCATCCCTTTGTTGGCATCTTGCCTCCAATGGGGTGGCACTAAATAGTGATCTTTCAGAAAATCAGAAGCCTTGTTTACCAGTGCAATGTCCCTTCCACTTGATAGCACGAATCTATGGCCTTTTCCATGGTACCTGCATCAGTACACAGTGAGTGACCAAATTAGACCCAAAATTATTCAAAAACACAAACATTTTCAATCCCCTAAAAGTTTAATAGTAATTAAAAAAAATAGGTTAACTATCAATATTTTCTAGATTATTTACCAAACCTCTTTTGCATGGCTCTTCCTTAACATGTTAAAATCTCATATATTAGAAGTCTCTATATGGGAATAACCTTCAAACAAATCACAAATAATTTGAAATAAACGTCGATATATGTGATTCCACTAACTACATAAGTATCAAGATCGAGTGTACTTATAAAATAAAAATGTCCAAATTTCACTGTTTGTGGAGACACATGAAACACATCTCTATGTAAAAAATCCTTCACCCCATACATGGTAAATGTATAAATCATCCTTCAAAATTTTTACTAAAAAAATTCCAGTTAGGCAAAAGTTCTAGCTCTTACAAATTCCAATAAAAAACATATCCAATAATAAACAAATTGCAACACATCCAAATCATATCATATCATAATCAGACAGCAAGGCAATATGATTAAAAAAATAAGCCACCCCACTGCTCAAGACTTTTAATCATAGCGATAAAGCTTTTATAAAGTCTTGCAAAGATGCCTCTCTTTTTTGATGGAACCGATCAAAAATATTGTTGTGTCCTTTTCACACCCAATCTTTCTTGTTAACTTATCTTTATCTGTGCTAATTTATTTCTATATCATAAGCTTTCATATCACCCTGATAAGTACCTCATATGTTATGAGCTAATGCGATAAAATTGTATTCCTACTTTAGCCCTAACATTAGCCAATTGGATATTACTTTAGCCCTAGCATTAGCCAATGGGATATGAGTGGAAGAACGAAATCAGGTTTTAATCTTAACGGGGCATACATTTATATGATTTTTTTTAAGCATATTCATTAACATATAAGTAAACGTTTTTGTGATAAACAAATTATAATTTTATTAATATGACAATATTTTAATTTGGATCGTATCTAACTCGACACCCATAATTTTTTATGTCAAAAATTAAATTTATAATTTGAATAAATATTAGAGTCACTTAACATATTGATTTGTAATTTTGAATGTTTATATTATATTCCGGTTATTCTGAAAAGGGAGTTGTTGCTCTTTCCGGGTAGTTATTGTTTGTTCCTTAATGCCGAGAAATTAAATAAGTACGGGCATGGGCAATCATCATTTCTTGGGTAGCTTCGTGGCTGGGATATGATCTCATCACGATTTCTTATTTAAAAACTTTCAGCCATATCCTATATTCAACAATATGACCATGCATATATTACCAAGTATGTGGGCCTTTCAAACCTAACAAACCATTTCAATCCTCCAAACTAGAGTTGGTGATTGGATATGAATCTAATGGTAATACGACTCTAAGTGAAGGACGAAACTCAAATTTCAACATGAAATTTTTGAGGAATAATTATAGGGAGACCTAGAAAAAAACCCATTTCGTAAACCCAGTACATTAAAAACTTATATTTTATTATTGTGGATCCCGTCAGGATATCAAAATGTGCATTAAAAACTTGTATCTATCAAAACCTATGCATATTGGCATGGGCAATCATCATTTCTTTTGTCTATCCTCCTTTTTGGAGTAAAATAAAAATGTAGACTCCAACTTATCTAGATTTTTCTCTTTTCTTCTTTTGAGTAATATATGTAGTCTAAAGATTTCTAAATTAATTATAGTTCAAACTCCACTACTATTATCAATAGTTTGTTAATAAAAAAATGGAAAATAAAAAAGTTAACTATATACATAGATGTTATGCTATGCTATAAATATTCAGTGCAGGGATAACATAGAGATTTTTTTGGAGAATGATATACAATTGTTTTTGTAGTCATCCCAGCAAATATAACCTCATTTGTAACTCATATTAAGATGTTATCAACAATTATTTTTTGTCATAGTTTCAACATATTATATGGGATGATGTTGCGAGTACAAGGAAAAAAAACAAATGAAACCAACTGTGGGATCGGTCACTAACAAATTATTAAATTTGGACACCTATGTCAATCGGTAACACCTCCCATTAGCTGGCAAGTGTTAAAAGGCTATTTGAACTAAAAACAGTCTGCCTAATAATAGTTCATATAATTTGTCTGTTATGATAAATGGTGTTTGAAGACTGAGTGTAACAAACTATTTAAAGTGCAAGTGACCCTATTATAAATGATGCATAGGAAAAAGTACTAACCCGTCAAGCAAGTGAAGGTGAGCTTCCAAATTATGTGCACAAGCCATGTCCGTCGTTTGTTTCAAGAAGGGCGAGTTTTTATGATCCAAAGCCAACTCAACTCCCACATGCGAATAACTCCACGGCAATCCCTCGGCAATTTTCATAACCGCCGCCGGCGCTTTTTCATTAAAAAACAACCCTGGAGATTTTGGCACAACATCGTGAACATTCACCACTCTCAAAACCTTAACACCTAACCCCTCAACTCTCTCCTTAAACCTCACATTCCCAACTCGAGGACCCGAGAATGAAAAAACGGAAACGGGTACACTCCGACTATCGCCCATCACATTCACACCCGTTTCGACAATATCATAAGCACTTAAGATTGCTAACGCCGCACCCAAACTATGACCCGTAATAGTAATACTTAATTCTTCATCCGGATAGTTTTCTATTAACCTTTTAACCTCAGTTAAAATTTGTTCCCTGGCTGAATATTGACAAAATTTACAAGTCTCATCTTTGTCGGTGTAAAGGTCTAAAAAACCGGATTCGACTTTGACAGTGGGATCCGGGCATGGGATTTTGTCAGACGAAATGGGTCGGAGGAAATCCATGAGATCCGCGATCCATTCGAGTCGGGTCACGGTTCCTCTCCAAGCAATGGAAATATCTCGCCGGCCTAGTTTTTTTGAAACGTCATCGTTTGAGACGGCTACGTAGCCAATCCAATTAGCGTTTTTGCTCCAAACTTTAGGCCAGCGTGATTTTTTAAAGAAGTTTGGGAGGTTGATGTTTGAGGTGGCGTAGAGATAACGTGAGACCTCGTACCCGTTTTCGGAAATACCTAAGCCTTGGAAAAACTGTCGGCGCGTGAATCTACAGGTGCCGCAGTATTTTGAAAACGGGTCGAAATCAAATGCGTCGTAACAAGCTTGTGCCGCTTCGCCGTACCGGATGAGTTCTGATCTTAGGGTCGGGTCAATCGGGTCGAGCATGCCCACCCAATCATCCTCCCCGTGGATGCTCCGCCAGCAATCGGATATTTGTTTCTGATCTGGTAGGAATTCTTGTCTGCTGTTTTCGATATCTGTGACGATGGATGATAACGACTCGTTTGTTTTGGACATGACTCGAACCCGGTCCATGATCCGGGTTCTTGTCGTGAGACCCGTTCTGTCCAGGTTTCCATGATGGGTTTTTTGGCTGAAAACTGGTAGTGATAATGGATTTTCGCGTCGTGAAGTGTTGTAATTGGGAGAGAGGAAAGTAAGAGGTTTGTTGGAGAGACAAATAGCCATTGAAGTTGAGAATGGGAGAGAGAAGAATGGAGTATGTAGGGTGACACCAAGTGTATATTTTAATATATTATATATAGAGAATAAACTGGGTGGAATAATGTGCATGATTCACATGGGTTTTACTTGTACTTTCGTTTGGGTGTTTCGAAGAAACTTCGGAATGAGAATTCGTTGGTGAAAAAGTAGAAACAACGAGTTTTTTTGTTTTTGTTTTAGGGTTATTTTTTTGACTTCCGATAACAAAGATTCAAACTTGTTAAACTTAGCTACTCTCCAATTGCTCGACTAATAATTTATAGTCGACGACTAGACTTAGACGTATCACGATTCTCACGTTGTAACATTTATGTCAACGAAGTTTAGACAGGAATATTTTAAGGTTTTTTTATTATTTGTTTCGTTTAATATCTATCTAATTTGATAGGTTCTAATATTTTCCTTTTATTTTAATAAGTACGATGAAACAAGATTTTTACTTTAATATGTTCTATAAAATATCTAGTGAATATTTAATATATGTATAAATTAGACCTCCTATTGAGAAAAATAATATTAAATTTTTTTTTTGAAAAATAATATTATAATAAAATTTATAAATATGACTTATTTATCAAGTTCTCAATATTTTAACCGTCAGTTTAGTATTGATCATTTTCTTAACAAATTTGTTTTAATGCTCTTTAGATGCGTCGGAAAAATTATTTTTTCTTTCAAGACATAATAATTAAGATTGGTGTTATTGATGTTTAAAAAATCAGTTCATAATATCACACTAAAAAATAATATGTTATTACTAAGGACAACTAAATATTATAAGTAGTTTATATAAAAACATTCATTGGATTCCATTTTATTTTTTTCTCACCTCACACAATTCAAATTTTCATTCTCTCAAACATTTTCTCCACAACCACCCTCCCATAACCCCACCCCAACCTATCATACCATCTCCACCACCCACAAACGCATCTATTTCTCTCCATATACACACACATAGACACACATATATCTTTCCATATCTTTCACGCAGACACAAAAAACTCTAGCTATGAAAAAAATTGTATTTAAAATGAAAAAATGTCTCAAATAAATATTTTTCGCTTCATATTCAACTCATAAATAACTTAAAATAAAGTATATAGTCACATAAGATTCAAATAATACTTGAAAATTAAAAAAAAAAATTACAGATCTGAAAAACTGCAAAATTACTCCCTCGATCCCAAAAATATGGGTCCAAGCCCTGAATGTTGATAAAAGTAAAAAAATAATATAGTTGTACATACTTGGTATCTAAGCCCGAGTATAAGGAAAAATTTATGGGTCTAAGTCCCGAATTGGGGGTAAAAATTTGCGGCCCAAGTCTCGATTAGGTAAAATATTGCCTTTTTTTTAGAACTAAATCCATTCGGTGTCCAAATCTCTATTCTAAGGCCAAATTTTGAGATCCAGACCCTTAATCCGGGATTAAATTTTGCGGTATAGGTCCCTAATATGAGGTCAATTTTGGGATTCAGATCCCTAATCTAGAGCCAAATTTTGAGGTCCAAACCCCTAATCCGAGGTCAAATTTTGGGGGCCAAATAACGGAGTTTTACATTTTTGAAAATTTTATTTTATTTTTCAAAATTTTAACTATGTTTTGAATCATATATTGCTATGTAGTTTATTTTAAGTTATTTATGGGTTGGATCTTAGAAAATAATGTTTCTTATGGTCATTTATTGATTAAAAATAATTTTTTTTTATTCTAAGTTTATGTGTGAAAGAAAGTTAAGGAGATAGAGAAAATATATACACATGTGTGCACAGATACACATAAATTGTTGTATTGATCATTATGGTGGTGGTGTGGTGGTGGTGCAGTGAGGGAGATTGTGATGGTATGTGGTGGAGATGGTGATGTAATACCCCGAGATTTTTGGGACAACAATTTGTTTATTTTTGGGAGAAATAAATATTATTTTAATTGAAGAATAATTGAATTGGCATTGAGGTCAAAATTTGAAGATTTTAGAAAGTGATTCGAATGACAATTCTGAGGGTGCGGTTGTTTCCGGAAGGGTCGAGAGAGTCGAAATGATTGTACTTGGGGCTTATTTGGGTGCTGAAATATTTTACGTTCGTTTTGCTCGAATTGGAGTGACCGAGTCATTAAAGTGTGTATTATCATTTAATATTGTGTATTTTGGGAGATAAGGCTTAAAAGCCTACGTGAGAAGCCATTCTCACTTAAGAGAAAGAGAAAGAAAGATAGAAATAGAGAGAAGAAGAAAAAGAAGAAGAGAAAGAGAGAAAAGCTTGGGATTTTCGGTCATTACGCGATTTCGAGGACGAATCAGACTCTACAAATTTAAGACAAGTGATTAAACTTGCTAAATAATTGTTGTGTATCTTTTATTTCATGATTTGTGGAAAAAAATGATGGATTTGGGGCTAAAATGTTAAAACCTAGGTTTTGGATAAAATCTTAGATTTGTTGTGTATATAATGGATTTGAGGTTACAAATTAGTAAAGGTGTGTTATTTGATGAGTATTAGTGTTATATATATGTTTGGGTTGAAGAGAAATGAAGAAAAGATGATATAAATGATTTTTGGGATTTTTGGCTTTGAGAAAAGTAGCCATTTTCGTGACTTCTGATAGGCCGAATCGATTCGGCCCCTTACCGAATCGATTCGGAAAGTTGCAGGTGCCCATGTCTGAGTGATCGAATCGATTCGGACCCAAGCCGAATCGATTCGTCCTTAGACAGAAGCCCAGGTCTTTGGACCCAAATCGATTCGCCTTGGAGGACGGATCGATTCGTTGGGCCGAATCGATTCGGATTGGTCCCGAATCGATTCGAAAACAAGGCAGTTTTGGGGATGCTTTTCTAGGGTGAGTTTCATCCCGTTTAGTTTGAGGTTATCGATTCGGAATCTCTATATGAGTTACGAGAAGTGTGTTTTGGATATTTTTAGGGAGTTTCCCTTATGAGAAATTGTTGGAGTCATATTGACTTAATTCGAGAGAATACCGATTTAGAGATTATTGTACCGACAAGTGGGGAAGCCCACTACTATTGAGATTTTAATTTGGATATAATTATGGATTTATAAGAGAGATTTAGGGCGCGCTTAGTGATAATGGATTTTAGAATTAAATCCCAAGTGGGACAACTTTAAAGGTTCATACGATTGATTGAACCATATTATGGACTGAGAATAATAAATGTTGATAGATGTGCATACGGATATAGAGAGTATCCTTAACGTAAATTGAATTGGGAGATGTTTCATATACATGATAAATGCTAATCGAGGTGCATTAGGATATAGAGAATATCCTCAACGTAAATAGAATTGAGAGACGATTCATATAAATAGAAGTGAGGTGTGAACTTCAAGTGAGAAATAGTATAGTGTATACTAAGTGGGGAAGTTATGTGAGTTATTGACGAATAGTATATCGAGCGTAAAATATATTAAATAATGATATTATTTCATTTACGCCTAAGAGTGTAATAAGAGTATGTAAAAAGTGTGATATATATATATATACCTTGTGTGATGGTATACATTTATATGATGTGATGATGTATGTATATCTTGTGTGATTGATATATATATATATATATATATATATATATATATATATATATATATATATATATATATATATATATATATGTGTGTGTGTGTGTGTGTGTGTGTGTGTGTGTGTGTGTGTGTGTGTGTGTGAAGCATACCCCCTCTATGTTATCATGGGAAGTTGCGCGATGTGGGTGAGGCCCCTGGCTTGAGGAGCAGGGTACGTATAGTCCCCTGGTCATAGCGTCCATTATTATTGTGTGATTATTTTTATTAGGGGTGAGACGTGATGTGTATGTTTCGTCTCATTTTCGGGGAGGAACTATGACCGCTTTCCGTACGCTGTGATGTGGTTTTTGGCGAATACGGTGTGAGATTCCGACCGTTGGTACCCAGGATGATATGTGAGTGATTCCCTGGTAGATAATAGCATTGAGAACCTGCAACCTCGAGTTATAGCTCGTTGGGATGGTTATTATTATACTTGTGTGAGTAGTATATTAATTGTATATGATTATGTGATATCATATTTATCTCAAGAGTAAAGAGACATAAGAAGATTGCTAGAATCTCATTTCGGGAGATTTTAACCGGACTTATTATGATGAATCAATTATGAGAAAATGAAGAGTAGTTAATTATATGAGTATATATATAGTACTTTGGGTATCGAGGGCATAATGGACCTCAACGACCAACATATCCAAGGAGTAGTGTATCCAGGGGTTCCTTGTTTGGATTTCGCTTGCGAGACGTCCCACCCACAAAACGCAGTGCAATGTTGGGAGTGAGGAGAAGTTAGTCCTTAGTGCTCATATTTATATATTAGTATATCTCGACAATCGACAGTGCCAAGGAGTAGTGTATCGGGGGGGTTCCTTGTTTGGGTTTCGCTTGCGAGACGTACCACGCACGAAACGCCGTTCACTGTTGAGAATTGAGAATAATTAATTAATCAGTTATAGTATAAAAGAAATTTGGGTTATATGCGTCATGCATTAAGGGCATAATGAATCTTGATAATCAATACTACCAAGGAGTAGTGTATCTGGGGGGGGGGGGGGGGGTTCCTTGTTTGGATTTCGCTTGCGAGACATCCCACACACGAAACACAGTGCAGTATTGAGAATTGGGAGAAGTTTAGTCCTTAGCACTTAGATGCTATTAACTCATATATATATATACGTCAATAACTAGAATATGAGAAATTCTAGTAACAGAGAATGTTTATATATATTATATATGTGTAGATTAGTGGGAGAATATTTAAGAGTGGTAATAGTAGAAGTGTAGGATATGATTTAGATGGATTTTAGAAGAGTATAATTTAGGAGTAAGTTAGATTACTTTGCCTAGATAGATTTGGGTAATTATTTGGAGATCATATGCATCCGTTTAGTTGTGCGCTTTAGTTGAGAGGTGAGTTGAATGTTATGGAGAGTGCGACTCCACTTTAATCATGTCATAATGCATTTATAATTATTATGCATTTTAATGCACTTGCTAAAAATGTTTTCACACCTTGGGCTCTGACCCGTTTATATTTTCTCTTGCCATGTATATATTGTATTATTTTAGGTGTTACTCCGCAAGTACGCCATTGTTGATATCCATCCAGTTTATTCGTGGAGCTGTGGCAGTAGCGGACTGTTGTGGCATTTTGATATAGTCGATTCCTATCGTTGTGTATCTAGATTAAGATTCAGTTTGTATATCGGGTTTATACCCAAGTGTTATAGTGTAGAACTTTTATATTTTCCCTTCTCAGATTATTGTATTGTCTGTGACCCGACAGCATATCCGGGTAATTCATTTTGTAGATTTTATTGTTCTCTTTTATTAGTCTCTTTTAAATCATTTGATCATGTATTTGTCTCTTATCATATTTAATAGAAATTATGTTGTTGGTTAGTTGTTGCATGGTTTTGTTTTAGAGATAAATAAAGTGTTTTAAATTTTTTGATACATTCTTTTTGTGGTAATGGGTAGTTAGCCGTGTTTATTTTTAGAATCGTCAGTAGATGCTAAGAATGATCCACTTGAGATTCCTGATTATTTTAGTATAGGACTGGCCACCCGTTATTATTTTAAGCAGGGTGTCAAAGGTGGTATCAGAGCATAAGGTTCTAGTGTCTTTAGGATCTGTATGGGTTTACTACGGTCTTCTGTAAGCGTTCTTAATGTAAAGCCCTATTGTTAAGACTGTTGTGTTCATATGTCCATATTTTCTTCTGTGATGAGAAAACAATTGAAAGGCGTTCTAATACAATTGTTCTTGTTTCGGATGCCACCGAAGAGAAGTCGGCCAGGAAGGGAAAATGGAGGGGCTGAGAGTGTGGAACCCTAATTGCCTCAAAGGATTATGACTACAGATAAAGTTGCCAGTATTATGTCACAAGTAGTAACTGCTACCATTTCTGCAATGGCGCATCAACCTGAAGTTCAAACAGCCCAAACCCATTTAGGACTGTCTTTATAGGAAAGAGTAAGGGAAGATTCTAGGAAGGGACATCCTCCAGAGTTTTCAGGGGGATTTGATGAGATGGCTGCAAGTCGATGGAAGAATATTATGCAAAGGCATCTTTGTATGGTTGAATGTAGTGAGGTGGAGAAATAATTTCTCGCCACCTTTAAGTTAACGAGAGAAGATATCCATTGGTGGGAGTCTGTGACCACATCAGAACAGAGAGATACATTGCCGATAATAGTTTTTTAGGAACTCTTTGACCGAAGGTATTTTCCTTTCGCGATTTAGGAGGAAATGAAGAGGAAATTGATGGATGTATTTCAAAGTAATAGAATGGCGGCCGAGCATGACGAGGGATTTAATCGATTGGAGAATTTAGTACCTGATGAGGTAAATACCGAGGATAAGCGTATATCGAAGTTTATGCAAGGTTTAAATTGGTAGATTCGACAGCATTTGTTAGGGAACCCAGCGTTAGTGACTTTCGTTGAGGTAGTGAATGCGACACTGTTACAGTGTCATGAATAACATCTTCGTTCGCAAGGGGGTAATAACTTTAGAGATTTGGGTTCATCAAGTAGGTCTGGTGAAGAGAGTGCCAGTAATGCCAGAGGGTATATGTAGGAATTTCGAGGGTCACAACAGCGTTATGTTTCTAGAGATGGGCACAGAGGATTTACGGGTAGATGTTTCTTTTGTAGAGAAATAGGTCATAGAAAGAGAGATTGTCCTAAGAGAGGTAAAGGACCACGTTTTGAAGAAGTTTTGGAAGTGAAACCCTTACAGCAGATTTGAGGTCATTTTAGGCCGGGGGACTTTGTGTGGGAACCCATTGAAGAAGAGAGGGAATCAAACTAGAGAGGTATGATGTAAGTTATTTTCCTATGTGAATAGGATTACGTTATATGAAGCTTTGGGAATATCGTATGTGAGATAGTTATGAGAGGGTAGTGCTATAAACCTATTATGTATGGAATGATCCAAAAGGGAATATTTAGCACGTGAGGGTCTTATATTATTATCTTTTGAGAGAATATATTATCTTGTGATGTGCTAATAGAGAGCTATAGCTTTGTTATGAATGCAAGAATTATTAAAATGTGTTGAGTAGTAACAGTAAAGTTATTTGTTTTATAGTCGTGCTAGACTTATATATGTGTTATATTCCAGCTCTGGAAGAGCCTAGTGTATGAAAATATTTTTTTTATAAGATAAGAGATTATTATGACTAAAAAGAATTCAGAATTTAGTGGATTGTTGTTGAGTGAGAGAATTTTAGCTCATAATTATGCTAATTTTGAGAGCTATATATTATTATGATTATGATGATTACTAAAACCTTGTGTCTTGGGCATAAGGTATTTTATATAAATGTCGAAAGACATGAACCGTTTTCAAAATAAATTGTTTTCAAAATCAAACTTTTTATAGGCCTTTGGGCCATATCAAAAATGATTTTCATGAAAATATTTCAAAACTCTAGTACCGATCTAACAAACTCTCAATCCCCGACGTTTCTACATATTAGTGTATTGGGAGTGTTCCTTGTTTGGATTTCGCTTGCGAGACCTCCCCCGCATGAAAGTAGCGAATGTCAAGAATTGAGAGGAGTTAAATCTTTGGACCTTTCAAAATTGTTATATTACTAGTATGTTAGTATAATTTAATATATTTCGAGTTATTGTACTATTGAGGCAAGTGAAGCCCAATTATGTTTATACGAGTAGAGCTCGAATAAAGGGTGTATGGGCGCCCTAGTAGTTATAAGTGATTTTATAAAATTTAAAATAACTTCATCGTGAGAAGATAGAGGTTTGGGTATAGTGTTAGTGAGGATAAGTGTATTAGAGACTAGCGGAGCTTTGGAGTATTAGGCTTAGCTTAATTTCGAGGACGAAATTCTTGTAAGTGGGGAAGTCTGTAATACCCCGAGATTTTTGGGACAATAATTTATTTATTTTTGGGAAAAATAAATATTATTTTAATTGGAGAATAATTAAATTGGCATTGAGGTCAAAATTTGAAGATGTTAGAAAGTTATTCGAATGACAATTCTGAGGGTGCGGTTGTTTCTGGAAGGGTCGAGAGAGTCGAAATGACTGTACTTGGGGCTTATTTGGGTGCTGAAATATTTTCAGTTCGTTTGGCTCGAATTAGAGTGACCGAGTCATTTAAAGTGTGTATTATCATTTAAAGTTGTGTATTTTGGGAGATAAGGCTTAAAAGCCTATGTGAGAAGCCATTCTCACCGAAGAGAAAGAGAAAGAAATAGAGAAATAGAGAGAAGAAGAAAAAGAAGAAGAGAAAGAGAGAAAAGCTTGGGATTTCCGGTCATTACACGATTTTGAGGACGAATCATACTCTACAAATTTGAGGAAAGTGATTAAACTTGCTAAATAATTGTTGTGTATCTTTTATTTCATGATCTGCGGACAAAAATGATGGAGTTTGGGTTAAAATGTTGAAACCTAGGTTTTCGGTAAAATCTTAGATTTGTTGTGTATTTTATGGATTTGAGGTTACAAATTAGTTGAGGTGTGTTATTTTATGAGTATTAGTGTTATATATATGTTTGGGTTGAAAACAAATGAAGAGAAGATGGTATTTATGATTTTTGGGATTTTTAGCTTTGAGAAAAGTAACCATTCTCGTGACTTCTAATAGGCCGAATCGATTTGGCCCCTTACCGAATCGATTCGGAAAGTTGCAGGTGACCATGTCTGAGTGACCGAATTGATTCGGACCCAAGACGAATCGATTCGTCCTGAGACAGAAGGCCGGGTCCTTGGACCCGAATCGATTCGCCTTGGAGGCTGAATCGATTCGCTGGGTTGAATCGATTCGGATTGGGCCCGAATCGATTCAGAAATAGGGTAGTTTTGGGGATGATTTTTCTAGGGTGAGTTTCATCCTGTTTCGTTTGAGGTTATCAATTGGTAATCTCTATATGAGTTATGAGAAGTTTGTTTTGGAGATTTTTAGGGAGTTTCCCTTATAAGAAATTTTTGGAGTCATATTGACTTAATTCGAGAGAATATCGATTTAGAGATTATTGTACCGACAAGTGGGGAAGCCCACTACTATTGAGATTATAATTTGGAGATAATTACGGATTTATAAGAGAGAGTTAGGACATGCTTAGTGATAATGGATTTTAGAATTAAATCCCAAATGGTACAACTTTAAAGGTTCATACGTTTGATTGAACCATATTATGGATTGAGAATAACAAATGCTGATAGATGTGCATACGAATATAAAGAGTATCCTTAACGTAAATTGAATTGGGAGATGTTTCATATAAATGATAAATGTTGATCGAGGTGCATTAGGATATAGAGAATATCCTCAATGTAAATAGAATTGAGAGACAATTCATATAAATAAAAGTGAGGTGTGAACTTCAAGTGAGAAATAGTATAATTTATACTAAGTGGGGAAGTTATGTGAGTTATTGACGAATAGTATATCGAGAGTAAAATATACTAAATAATGATATTATTTCATTTACACCTAAGAGCGTAATAAGAGTATGTAAATAGTGTGATATACATATACCTTGTGTAATGGTATTCATTTATATGATGTGATGATGTATGGATATATATATGTGAAGATACCCCCTCTATGCTATCATGGGAAGTTTCACGATGTGGGTGAGGCCCCTGGCTTGAGGAGAAGGGCGTGTATAGTCCCCAGGTCATAGCGTCCATTATTATTGTGTGATTATTTTTATTAGGGGTGAGACGTGATGGGTATGTTTCGTCTCATTTTTGGGGAGGAACTATGACCGCTTTCCGTACGTTGTGATATGGTTTTTGGCCAAGGCGGTGTGAGATTCCGACCGTTGGTACCCAGGATGATATGTGAGTGATTCCCTGGTAGATTATAACATTGAGAACCTGCAACCTCGAGTTATAGCTCATTGGGATGGTTATTATTATACTTGTGTGAGTAGTATATTAATTCTATATGATTATGTGATATTATATTTGTCTCTAGAGTAAAGAGACATAAGAATATTGCTTGAATCTCATTCCGGGAGATTTTAACCGGACATAAATTATGATGAATCAATTATGAGAAAATGAAGAGTAGTTAATTATATGGGTATATATATAGTACTTTGGGTATCGAGGGCATAATGGACCTCAACGACAACATTGCCAAGGAGTAGTGTATCGGGGGGGTTCCTTTTTTGGATTTCGCTTGTGAGATGTCCCACACACAAAACGTAGTGCAATGTTGGGAGTGAGGACAAGTTAGTCCTTAATGCTCATATTTATATATTAGTAGATCTCGACAATCGACAGTGCCAAGGAGTAGTGTATCTGGGGGGGGGGGGGGGGGTCCTTATTTGGATTTCGCTTGCGAGACGTCCCACGCACGAAACTCCATGCACCATTGAGAATTGGGAATAATTAATTAATCAGTTATAGTATAAAAAAAATTTGGGTTATATGCGTCATGCATTGAGGGCATAATGAATCTTGATAATCAATACTACCAAGGAGTAGTGTATCGGGGGGAGGGGGGTTCCTTGTTTGGATTTCGCTTGCGAGACGTCCCACGCACGAAACGCAGTGCAGTATTGAGAATTGGGAGAAGTTTAGTCTTAGCACTTAGATGCTATTTTATATATATATATATATATATATATATATATATATATATATATATATATATATATATGTATTTATGTATATTATATATGTGTAGATTAGTGGGCGAATATTTAAGAGTGGTAATAGTAAAAGTTTAGGATATGATTTAGATGGATTTTAGAAGAGTATAATTTGGGAGTAAGTTAGATTACTTCGCCCTAGATAGATTTGGGTAATTATTTGGAGATCATATGCTTCCGTTTAGTTACGCGCTTTAGTTGAGAGGTGAGTTGAATGTTATGGAGAGTGCGACTCCACTTTAATCATGTCATAATGCATTTATAATTATTATGCATTTTAATGCACTTGCTAAAAATGTTTTCACACCTCGGGCTCTGACCCGTTTATATTTTATCTTTCCATGTATATATTGTATTATTTTAGGTGTTCCTCCGCAAGGACGCCATTGTTGATATCCATCCAGTTTATTCGTGGAGCTGTGGCAGTAGCAAACTGTTGCGGCATTTCAATATAGTCGATTCCTATATTTGTGTGTCTAGATTAAAATTCCATTTGTATATCGGGTTTATACCCAAGTGTTATAGTGTAGCACTTTTATATTTTCCCTTCTCAGATTATTATATTGTCTGTGACCCGACAGCATATTCGGGTAATTCATTTTGTAGATTTTAGTGTACTCCTTTATTAGTCTCTTTTATATCATTTGAGCATGTGTGCGTCTCTTATCATATTTAATATAAATTATGTTGTTGGTTAGTTGTTGCACGGTTTTGTTTTAGAGATAAATAAAGTGTTTTAATATTTTTTGATACCCTCTTTTTGTGGTAATGGGTAGTTAGCCGTGTTTATTTTTAGAATCGTCAGTAGATGCTAAGAATGATCCACTTGAGATTCCTGATTATTTTAGTATAGGGCTGGCCACCCGTTATTATTTTAAGCGGGGTGTCACAGGTGATAATATGATGCTTTACATTGAAATAAGTTTGAAGATATTAAAGAGAGAAATAGATGAAGAAAGAAGGAGAAATGTTGAAAAATGAGAAATTTGAACTTTAAATACGAGGTTGCCATTTAATGATAAAAGGAAATAATAATTGTGTAAGTGTGATGTTAGTAAGTTATTTTATCTCGTGGGTATTATTTAGTTGCTTTTTGGGTGTCAATATAAGCACCCTAAATAAGAAATTCTCATACAGTCCGCATACCTGATTCACATTGGACTGTCGCAAAACCAAGAATTATTTTAATGACTGAATATTTTAAAATTATATAAAGAATGCTTATTCTCTTTTCAACTTCCAAATGGAATTTTTCTCCGAGTACCAACATGAACAATATGAAGTTAACAAACTACAAGAAATGGTCATTATAAAAAAAATTTAATGATCTATCAAAAAGAAAAAAAAAATTGAAAGATGATTACCCCCTGATTTGTAAAACGTGTTCGAATATGTAATTCCTCGGCCCAGATTCATGGATTATTCATGGTCAACTCAGTTCGATTCGAGCATTAGGTGTGAAGTGCAAGGAAACAACCTAATAATGTTGCTAATCTATTTTTTTTTAATTTTAACGTTTCATTTGTTTAGCATGCGATTCCAATTTAAATCAAAATACGTGAAGAACCTATAGGAAGCATCCCTGGAATTCGAGCATACAAAGATAATAACATAAAAAATAAAATAAAAGGTTACATGCCTGTACAACGCTCTCAAAATGTGGAACTGTACTTACCCTGTCATAACAATGACGAGGTAATGAGCAGAATGCCTAGTGGAAAAATACAATGATGCGATATAGAACCGAATGAAAAAAAGGAGACTCTAACACATTATATATATGTGCACATGTAACTACTTTACACACACACACACACACACACACATATATATATATATATATATATATATATATATATATATATGTGTGTGTGTGTGTGTGTGTGTGTGTGCACACACACACTTTAATACATGAAACTGTTTTTATTTCAAAAATGCTACTTCTCTCAACTAATTCACCTTAATCTTGTAAAATAATTCCTTTTTGCTTAACTTGATATATATTTCTTGATTTAACACTCCCAGTTAAACACTTTAAACAATACTCTTTGTTGAAGGAAAATAATTTCTTTACCGAAATTTTCTTATTACTCATTCCAAATTTACCTTAATATTTTCATTGAAAATCACCTTTCAACACATGCAAACACCGTATTAAAAAATACTTAATTTTCTTTAAAAATATTTAATAAATACATTCTTGTGTTAATTACAGGTTAATCTTCTTTAGGTTGCTTTACCACCCACTTAGCCTCTCCACTTTACCATTCCTTTAATATATGTATATGAATTAATTTTCACATTTCTTGTCCACTTTATCCTTTACCGGAATATTTATTAATTTATTTAAGTTAGGTTGTCTTTTCTCATATTCACCACACAACCCATTTCTTGACATGCTCCATTTTTTTTATTATCTTTATCTCGAAATATTTCAATATCCACATACTTTAACGGGCTCCACCTTTTCAGCTATGCTACCATATGCTCTGGCCAATGATTTGGGATCTTTCATCCTAGGTCTCCGGACCCTTCTTAATTATCCCGATGTCGTTAAAGTCCATAATAATATGTTTTAATATTTTATAAATATCCATATTATTCCACTTTTTCTTTATCGACTGAAGCCAAAACTCGGAGTTTCGTCCCAACTTATGTTACATTTTAAAATCATCATTTTTTGTCCTTTATACTCTAGCATTGATTTTATCCTAAAAATCATGTTCATTTAGGGCCATTTTGTATAACACCTTTTTTAATTATTTTTATTTTATAAAAATGTAACACTTTACGTAACATTACTATTTTATCCATTTGTTTCGAAACTTTTCATTTCCTCCATTTTCATAAGTGTTATTATCCAAAACAACATTAAGTTACGTACACAAACTTCTTAAATACTTTTAACTCATTAACATTTTGGAGTACCATACTTCTCAAGTTGGGAATATTTTTATTTCATTACTTTATTTCTCTGAGAAATCATTGAACATTTAAAAACTACTTTATAAGAAAAATACCATTTTCCTTTATTAATACATGTAATCTTGAAACCATACACTTATCACATTTCCAACACTTTTTTATAGACTTTAAGGGATGAAATTTCTATTTTCTTATTTCATGTCAAACCTAATATACTCATCATCGAAATATTACAAGTTTATATGAATGAGAAAAAGGATTTTAAGTCCAAAAATCCTAATAAATGGGTCTAACATATGATTTCTTTTAGAAATTTCATAATATTGGCAAAACATACTTTTCGAGCGAAAGACATTTTTATTTCTCAAAAACTTGAGTAAATGTCTATTTATATAAAAGTCACAATCTTTTTAAGAAAACTTTAAAAATATTTGTTCATAAATATTCCAATATTTTTATTCCATAAAAATGTTTAAACACCCAGTTTTCTTGAAATATATTATTTTTGTTCAAAACCATTGAAACCCTTTTGTAAACCCATTTTCACAAATCATAAAGAATATCATTATTAAATCATATATACATCATACTCTTAAACTCTACATGCACGATTAATTACTAATAACGTAGAGTCTTAAACTTAAATAATGGGTGTATAATGCTCCTATATGGTGGAATACTTTAAAAATATGGTGGCACAAGGTGAAGAGACCATGTGGCATGGTGTAGCAATGGTGGAAGAGGCTTTGGGGGGGATGAAATATCCTTGAAACTAAAGAGAGAGAGAGAGATAGGTAATTGCTGAAGAGAAATGGTTATATGAAGCCACCATATCTCTCTCTCCCATATATCCCCAAATAAATCCATAAAATGGTTTTAAAGACCAAAAGCAACACCCTTAACCAGTTTTTGATCACCTTATGCCTTCAGAGCTCGACACCTCATTAATCCAAGGGTCCAAAATGTGACAACACACAAGGATAACCCAAAATAAATAACATCTGAACAATTCATTCGAATGAGATTAGGACCTCATTTGAACGACCTTCTAACGGGATTCAAAATCCTAGGAAGCAATATCTCGCTAGATCCTCGTTAGAAACCTACTTCGAACAATATGGGCTTTTCGTTCGAACCAATAGCATTCGCGTTCGAACAAGATTGGGACCTCATTCGAATGATCCCTATTTTCATTTGAATTATAGAATATCCTTAAATTTCCAATTTTTCCCAATTAACTTCCAATAATTACCACCAAAAACAAAAGAGTAATTGGAAAGAGATAAATACCCATTCATTAACTACCCAAATTCGAAGGGTTTTATGTGATTACAAATTACAAGGGGAAAAAAATATCAGGTGCGGGAAATACAAAATATATGGGAGGACTTCACTAAGGGATCAAATCAAAGAAGAATGGGGCTGTGGGAAAACATTGTCTATATATTCAACAACGAGAACAATGAAATCGAGTTTCATACCACGGGCTCGCTCAGCGCATGGTTTAACTCTATTTTCCTATCCATTTCTAGAGAAACTAATTATAACTAGCCCATCCTTTTGCATCCTAGGGACTCTAAACCTATTCCTTATTCAGGTACAACATATTTTACTCAATATGTTTATGTATTACAACTTTTAGCTAGTAAAATCCTACTGGTTATGGTTCAACACAAAATAGTAAAAAAAACGTAAATATTGCATACATACACACAAGAACATGATGTACATAGTTCGACAATGTGCGTACATTCACGTTTTTTTTTCTATTAACATAGATTAATTACACTTATACATATTCCCCTTTTCCCCTAGGGGAAGTTTAAATTTATAAAAAAAGTTAATTGAGTTCTTATAAGACTCAATTGATCTAGTAGTTATACCTAAAATGATCGGTTGTATCTATTCCCTTGATTCTAGTAGGTTAGTTAATGCCGTCCGTCTTTAGCTTTATGGATGATGATGCTAGACGAGATCAATAGGGAATGTGCTATCCTCTTACGTGTGGTTTGATTATTTCCCTCACAATTATCATCAAAGCTCTGGAACTGGTTGGGGTCACAGAGGTTTGTTCCTATATAAAAAGAATTCGTATTGCAGTCCCGAACAATATTGATCATCCAGTTGTGCTGTGGTCAGAAGGCATAAACGTAATTCTACTTAATAAATTATTTTACCCGTTAACTCTTAGAGGTATGCTAGTATTTTACCCCTGCTTACTTGAGGGGTACGTTAGTCATTTAGAATCTATAAGATGAATGGTGGTTGTATGTCAGTCATCATTTAGGGGAACTTATGTCTAATTATAGGATTATGTCTTGGTACTCGTTCCAAGTTTTTGATTCTCCATTCCCCCTCCAATTGAGATTCATTTCTCAAAAATTCAGTTGCCTTCAAGATTTGTAGAGCCTTTTTTTTCTTCCTCACTTGTAATTCTTCTTTCCCCTCTTACTTTGGAGTTTATCTAATTTATTTGAAGCCTTGAAGATTTCTATTTAATTTTTTCCCGCCTCTTACTTAGATTGAATGTGAAAAATGGTGTATGTTATAAATGAACACATTGTTGGCACTTTCAAATGATAGTATATTCCTCCATGGGTAACTGTTGAGTTAGATTGCATCCCTATGGACTGTAAAATGTTGATGGTGGTTATTGGATCTTCTCTCATCTCATGACTGAGGCTAGGGTCACTTTTCTCCCAAATCGTGTTTCTCTATAATTTTGTAAGTATTTTTCAATGTTTTTTCGTATCAGTGCTCGCCTAATACTTAGAGAATTATAAATAGTGCCAACCATTTGAAAGAGATTTAAGGGACTCGTATAAGGATAAAAAATACATTTATGTTATATGTTAATAATGACCTCTAAGAAGGTTTATTACCTGGAGGCAAGGAAGGAGAAAAGAAACTTGGTCATCGGCCTGCTAGATTCTAACTAGGAATAATGGGCCCATGGTTTTGTGTTCAAAAAATGGGAACACTTACCCATACTAGAGGGTGGTGTTCCTTATAATGGCCTTAGGTTCCCCATAAGAGGGGATAAAATATGTTTACTTTTTTGAGTTCAAATTATTTTGTTCTTATTGTGTCTTCTGATTTTTATATCCACTACATTGTTATGATATTTAATCTTTTATCGTGCAATTATTCGAAAGAAGAACGAGCCCAAGCCAAACGATGTCAATTTATCTTCATTGAAGAAGGTCAAGTCAACTAGATAAGGACTTAGGGACCCAAATCACCCTAGTTGGACTTCTTTCTTACTCTCCTACACTTCTTCAATAACTTATTTTTCCTAATCAGCTGATAGGTACCTAAAGAACTATATGGGTTTGTCGACCATAAATCTTCTTCTTCTAGCACTCCAGGCTCCTTTCAATTCATTAATATTTCCACTATCCTAAATTTCACCCCCACTTCTTCTAAAGATGACATGTCTCCTCAAAGAAATATTTCCAACTTGATGCGAGATGTAATCCAACTAACCTCTTCCACAACTTGTCTAGCTACACAAAATAAGTTTGGGGGTTCACCTGACCCAATTGTTACAGGGGGATTCCCTAGAAAAGCCGCATGTAAACCTTATAAAAAAGAACATGCCAAATAATGGTGTTTTTTTCCACCTGTTGACCTCTAATTCGGTAGATGCCTTTAGTAAGGGAAGGCCCCTAGCGAGGGATCAATTTCCAAGCAACCCAAATTGGCTCTTATTCTTCTAAGGGGAGCTTATCTCCCTAGAGGCTAAACTTTGATCAAGAGCCTCATCTCTGAGAGGTTATTCATGCACGTCTCCCAAGCACTATCTCTTGTAAGAACTGAATTCCCCCTATCCGAGTTATAATAACTTTGATCTTTGTGACTAATTCTGACTTGTCTTCTCTATTTTCTTGGTAATTTATCGTGGAATTTCTCAACTTGCTCGACAGAATTGCTGACCACAAAAAGAGGTATGCCAATTAAAGTCCAAGGATGATGAGATCTTGAATTTGAAGGCCAAGGTGTAATCCTGAGATAAGGCAAACTAAGAGTCTGCCCAAAACTTACAGCAGTGTTGGAGGCCAATAAGTTTACTTTTAATAAAGGTTGGGACAAAAAGTTTGCTAACGCAGAAAAGCAATTGGGATGTCTAGAAGGCCTATTATAAAAAAAGGTTAGTATGCGGCCTTGGTTAAGGCTGGAGTTATTAGGGACTCCGAGTTATCTACCGGGCACAACCTTGGCTCCCCTTCGAACTTGGAGGAGGGAAAAGAATACAAAGAAGAATCAGTCGACCAAGTGAACATTGGTTAAGATCACACGGAGAACACCTTATCATTTATTACTTTTTAGGGACATATTGTAATTTTGAATTTATTTGTTCTTTTTCTTTATCTATGTGAGGGCCTTGCCCCACAGTATTTTTTTAATGAAATGAAATTTTTTATTCTCACTTCTTTTGCTTGATTGTTCATTATATAGTATGCTTCTGCATGTCTTATGTGGTTGCTCTTTTTCAAATAATAGAGTAACTTCATTCGTTGTTATAAGTTGATTATTGCCTGGCCCTTATTCCATTAGTCCAAGATAATAATGATTTTGAATTTGTGCTTGGGGATGAGGCTTTCGACCGATCTCAAATGTCTTTCTTGGTTATTCTCTAATGTTTCATAGGACGATGGATCTTTATGGCGATCATACAAAAAAGGTCGCAAGTCATTAGGTCAATTTATAATAGGTTAGAAATATAACGAATCTTCAACAAAATGAGAATGTTGTCCTAAGGTAAGAGCTCAGCAAGGCCAAGAAATGATTTTAACAAAATAAGGAGATTTAAAGAGTGTTTAATTAAAGGATCATGAGGCTGAGGTATTAATTCAAAAAGAGACTTCAAGAAGTTTGGGTCGATAGATATGATGAAGTCCTATTAAATGCCCCAGTCCACCTGAATGAAGTCAAGAACTTAGCGTGTAAACAAGGTTGGTTGAACACTCTAACAGTACGCAGACGACCCTAATTTATGGTAATGGCATGCCATGAACTAGCTAACTATAAGCTTCCTCCATTTGGGAGTCAGGATTCCTAGATGCTAGTTAACATAGTCCCTATGTCATTGATTGACAATTATTTCTCCGACCACAATAGTGACGATGATATGCCTAATCGCAGCTGGAGACTGCCCACCCTACGTCTAAAGTTGGGTCATTTAGTGGTCCTCAGAGATAATGGAGTCATTTTGTAAGCAGTTGACTGCAAATTTTTTAAATTAATGAATGTTTGAAATAAAATGAAGTCTTATGTTATTTTTGTATTGGAATTTCCCATTTCCTTTTACCTAGCATATGTTTATTTGTCTTACCTTTTAGAACGTGTCATCACACTCTACCTTAGGCCTAGTACCAATTCTTTGGCGATAATGCACATATTCCACTGTGCCAAAAATTGAATATAATCACGATAAGGTGATCACAATCCAAAATGGTGACCATTCATTATTGATCGTGACCCGGTCTATGAACCCATCCAGAAGTGATCTATACCAGACATTGGTCACGATCATGCACCGTGTCTCCACTGTGACCCTTTTTGTGGAAGAATGAGATTAAGTTGACTATGGTCCAAAATGGTGACCACTTATTAACGACCATGACTTGTATGTGTGCAATATGGCCATGATCCATAATCACGACCATCCACCATGACAACTATAAAATTCAAAATGGCCACCGTGACCATAATCATTGATCATGATTATTTAATTTAATTCAAAATAGTCATGGACCATGGTCATAGTTTAAGATCGTAACTCCATTTCAGGTATAAATGAAACATGTTAGGGTTTATTTTCTCATTTCCCTCATTTCTCTCTCTCTCTCTCTCTATGTGTGTGTGTGTGTGTGTGTGTGTGTGTGTGTGTGTGTGTGTATGTGTGTGAAAACCCTTTACCATCTCATTCTCTACTACCACCACTGAGTACCACCTCAACCACTCTCTCTCTCTCCACTAGCGCGATCAGGTCATTCTCTCTCTCTCTCTCTCTCTCTCTCTCTCTCTCTCTCTCTATATATATATATATATATATATATATATATATATATATATATATATATATATATATATATATATATATGTGTGTGTGTGTGTGTGTGTGTGTGTGTATGTGTATATTTATGTATATGTATGTGTATGTATATGCATGTTTGTGTATGTACATGTATATACTAGCGTATGCATGTGTGTGTATGTATATGTATACTAGTGTATATATGTATGTATATATGCAGACCAGTGTATATATGTGTATATGTATGTTTGGAGACATTATGGTTAGGTCTAGGGTTCTCAATAATAGAGATGGGTCATTTATTTGTTTAAGTACTCAAATTTAATGTAAATAATTTAACTGTCGTAAAATAATTTGATGTATTTCAAATTGCTTAAGAAAAATAGGAATGACAAAAAATAGCAAAATGATCATTTTTAAGTTCAAATAAGAAACTTGTAATATGTTTTATTTGCATGTTTATGTATGTATATGTATAAAAAGTATACATATACATAGTTTACACATAATATTTGGGATTTATATTGATTTTGATTTTAAGAAAGCGAGTCATTTAGATATGTACTTACTAGCCATTAATTGATACGATTAATAGTTAGATTAGGGTAAATTAATGATAATTCTCATGATAAATTTATGTAATTTGGAAATTGATATTACATATAATTAGATTTGTAACAATTGCATGTAATTGAATTTGTATAAATATCTAAATCTGGTTGGTTAATGGGATAAGGTAATCATTTTATTATTATTTAGTTAATGGAAACTTTTATGATTTGGAGACTCAATTATATTATGGTTTAATTTATATGTTATATGTTCTTATAATTGTAGTTGGATTAGTTGTTGAATAATATGTTACTTAGCCTTAATTACAAATTGGATAAAGTTACTCAATCCTAAATTTACATCACGCGAATAAGAATGATCTAGTTAATTATTAAAGATTGAGTTACTCTTTTCCCATGGACATGATAAATTATTATTTGTTGACATTTTTTTCTTATTGTAATTGTACCTTTGTTAAAATTAATTCTTCTCGTTCCACGTGCACATGTAATTGGAGAATAATTATTGACGTTCATCATATTCTAGTTGCTTTCTATATTCAGGTAATTTTACTTATCTTTTCTTTTATTTAAAATAATCTTATATATATTTATAGCTTCTTAGTTAACTTTTGTAGTTATATTCACCTCTTTCTTGCCATGTTCACCCCTTCCTTAAGTTGTTAGTGTTTGGATGAACATAAATTAGTGGAAGGGCTTTGTCATCGGTGGATACATAGTAATTCTAGCATTAATTGAATTAAAATTGAACTACACTTGGAATTTTGTGTCGATTGATTAATTGAAAAATATTAATTACTTGATTATGATATTGTGCGGATGAAGGATATCTTCACTTGAAGTATGATTATTCATTTAATAGAGAGTTTGTCTATTATTTTATTTCTTATTAGTGCATATATCTTATTAGTTAACTGTTGTGGTCGTGTTAAATCCTCCTTTAAGCATTTGATGGAAGGGCTTTGTCATTGGTGGATACATAGTAATTATAATTAATTGAAATAAAATTGGATTTGTTGTGTTTGATTGATTAGTTGAAAAATATTAATTACGTGGTGGAATCATAGTAGTTTTAGGATTAATTGGAGTCTTTACTACTAGTATTTGTATGTTATCCCATGTGCAAAAAACCTTTTATACATTTTTCGTCTTCTCATTCACGCTATAAAACACTGTTTATGTTCACAGCCCTCCTTTTATATATCTTCTCAGGAAATTTAAGTCATGGTAATAATTAATTTTAACGAAAAATCGAGAGGTTATAATTGGCCCGCACAAAAATCGCTTTTACTAGTGCACGTCATATAAAAGGGACCTATATTTACCAGTATTGGAATTGGAATTGGAAAATTGAACAGTTTAATTAACTTATAAATTGTGGGGTTGATCTCTCTCAACCGTACCTATTTGATTGTATATTATTTTCCTTGCCAAAATTCTAGCATGAGGTAATAGAGAATATATTCGCACTCGGACCCCGATTGTTCATGTAGGGACACTTTTAAAAAAGGAAGAAAAAAATATCCATCCATTTTGGATACAATTCCGTAAATAGAGCATTCACCCATATTGCGATGTGTCACAATAAATGCAAGATTGCCAAAAAATTGAAGAAGAAAGGATTTCAAGTTCCTATCACTAACATTTATATGACGCTCATAGATATTCTTCCACCCAGTTTGCCACATAAAGACTTTTTCACCAACTTTTAAAATAATATGATGTGGATGGAAATTAGACACATTAAACATGCATTAAAATCTCTTATAGAGGTACATACATACATACATACATACATACATACATACATACATACATACATACATACATACATACATACGTGTGTGTGTGTGTGTGTGTATATATATATATTTTTTTTTTCTTTTTTTTTCTTTGTAGGAAATGTCAAAGAGGAGTAAATAATCAACCAAATGAATACACTCATAATCCATTTCAATTCTCTCATAATCCACCATATGAATTATCGACACGCGGGTTCTCAATACTCTACTCATCCACAAGTTAGTTCTAATTCATGTATACTATCTCCGTGTCTTCAAAATCCAGAAAGCCCTACTAATCCAACTCGTATTATCGATGAATCATAAACACAAGAGAAGAAGCACATTTGGTTCACCCCTAATAGGAATCCTAAGAGTGATAAAAATGTCATCCAAGTTTTTAAAAACTGCAATTTGAATATTAGAAAGATTACTGTGGGAATCGAAGACAACTGAAATACTATTAGTCATGCCATAAAGGATGAACTATGGTATCGATTCTGCAAAAAAATTATATTCCCAGCGGGTTTGAAGTCAATTGTTCGACTCTGCAAAATTTTTATATTCCCAATGGGTTTGAAGTCAATTGTTTTTTCACTAATAGCTGAGCAATTGAAAACCTACTAGAATAACCTACAAAAGCATTACTTCCCGAAGGGTTAAACTACTTATCATTTAATGGAATGACTTCTTAGAGAAAGAGGTCAGGGAGGAAAAACTTCATTAAATGGAGAAAAATAGAGAGAACAGGGAAAAGAAAATTGATGTCCACAACCATGGGTACAAATAATCGGATGATTTGAAGGATGAATGGGTGGATAGGACCAATGGGCTTCCAAAACAAGGGAAAAACCTAATCGGGTCAACATGTACTTGTATATATAATAGGATAAAAAGAACAAGAAATTCTCAGATGAATTATTTTTTTCTTTAGTAAGTTAGAGTTTAATGATCATATACATTCTATAATAAAATAATGTCAAAACAATAGTCCTAAATGTATTATTATACTATAGGAAATGATAGATGTCATGCGGAGAAGTTAGTCAGAGTGCAACCCTGATGACATTAACTCAGATGCCATATCGAAGGTACATGGGAAGGAAAAAAGAGGACCAAAAGTTACATAAGATCCAAGATGTCGGGACCAAATTAATTAAATACCGGGTGGCCAATCCCATACCAAATTAAAACATAATATACAATTGGCTCATTCTTAGCATCACAGTCGAAAACATTTACAACTCACTCAATCCCCAATTAAGCAGGTGTTAAAAACTTTCCAAATTTTAATTCAACAAAATCCATGTTTAGTTTAAGAATAACACAACACATATTATTCTACAACACAAATAACCGAACAGATGACACAAAAGAATTTAAATGCAATTGGAATAAACATTCCCACATAATATTAATGCATTACAGTAATCCCAACAATAACAAATGTATTAAAATGACACGAACACAATAGTATTTGACCCCGATAGAAAAGAGATAACTGACTTCCTTTGGGCGACATGCCCTAACTAAAGAATACTGTGAATCAAAAGAAGATAAGTGTCTAAGTAAAACTCCATAGCTTCATAGCTCGTCATAATCCTCTAAGGTTGGCGTCCCTGTTGCTGGACACCTGATATAGAAAATACAATAGAAAATAAAATATGCAAGGAAACAGGTCAGAGCCCGATTGTAAAAAATGATTTTTAAAACAACAAGTATTTAACAAGTGCAATAAAGCATTTATTATGTACATGTTAGTATCAAACTCTCACTTTCTATTCTCACCTCTCATCTAGAGTGCACACTTAACGTTTCCTATTTACTTCCTAGTTAATGGTTCCCCTCCACCAATTCCATAATATGATTCCATTCCCATATCATAACCCCGTATGTCCCACACCATACATTATATAATCATTCTTATACATTTCTCATTTATATGAATTGTTTTTCATTAACATGAATCATTTCTCATTAATATGAATTAAGCTCTTCAATAAATATTCATTAACTTATTTCAAATCTTTTCTCAATTCACCGTTATCTACAATTATCACGCAATAGATGATTTAACCACAATATAACCATTCCTTCATTTAATTCATTATATATATATTCATATATAATACGACACCCCGAGTCACAGCTGCAGTGTAACACATTACTCTGCTGTCATGTCCCATCATCGCTGGTCACCGAATATGGGACTAAAGGTTCGGTAAGGATTCCTCGAACCACAAACATCAACAAACAAATTTGAGGCGAACATAGTTCTCGTATCCATGGGTCACGCACATACCTACGTTCCCACAGTCAGTAGACTTATCAACTCCCCAATAAGTCTTTCACAGACCTATGTTCTCGAGCAGCAAATCAAAGATCCCATGGATTCATCAGGATATGACTGCCCTCACGCGCAAACCTCCCGTCGCTATCAAGTAAGCTAGGTATGTCATACACATAATCTATCAATCAATCAAATAGGCATTATCATACCTATAATATACTATCAACAAGGTACTCACATTACCCTTAGATTATTCCCATACGTAGCATTATATCTCTTTAAATCCCACGTATTAAAATATAATAACTTTACTTCTTAATTTAATTATCCCCGAGCCTCACTCAATACGCAAGGTTCAAATAGGTTTTTCCTCAACATATATTCAGTAAGAATTCACCAATATCCTACTGGTCCATATCATCATATCTCCGGAATTACTACGAATTAAAATCCCTTTAATTAGGGTTAAAATCGATAGTTTCAAATCTCTTATAAACACATCTTCTTTCACTTAGGATTAAACCATCATGTAAACTTAAGGATATCCAGGTGTTATATTCAATCACCCCTACTGATCCTATCTTTAATCCTCATGCATACCAATTAGAATCCAACAAATGAATCTAACAACCGAAATACCTTTCAATTTGATTATCATAATTTTAATCAATTAAATCCCAATCAAATTAAATCAAATCTTATCTAGGGCTTACTAATCTTCTCTAAGTCACATAATATCCAATTAATAATCACCAAAGATCTACCAAAGGTTTGGGATAATAATCAACATTAAAAAGAAATAACTTTAGGAATTCTGGGGAGGTCGATCGCTCGATCACTCAGGTAACAACCCAGTTTTTCCTGCATTTCTGCAACTACGGGTTTAGCCATTTTTTATCATTCAAACCTTCATACTAACATCCCAAATGACTTATAATCCTTAATAAATGATATATCACAACATATATAAATGAATTCTACTACTCTAAACATCCTAGAATCATCAAGAGATTGAATTAAAAGCATGTTTATATCCTCTTTTTCCAGAAAATTATCAACATAATATCTTCAAGAACACATCAATGGTTTTCGGAATTTCTTCAACAGATTTGTGATCATTTCGTGAATTACTAACTACCTACAACATGAGTTTGATTCCTATATACTTTCAGTTTACATAAATCCATTTAACAACACCATTATTTCTTCCAAACATGTAAAATCATCTCTTTTCATAACTATCCTAACATGGACAATATACAAACTTAAATTGCAAATATCAAACACTTGCCTCTAATGAAGGTCTAATCCTTTGGTGTAGTATAACATAGGTGGTTCTCCCCTCTCTGGTCAACCTCCGGTGGTGGTTGGTGGTGGTGACCCTTGGTTCTTAGTTCTTCTCCTTTCCAAGCAAACTCTTCTCTTCCCAAGCAACCTTTCACTCCCTCTAAGAAGATGACTTCTTAAATTTTGTGTAGATGAAATGAATAACCCACATACACTTAATCTCCTAATACTTATAATAGGACAAAATATGAAATCACTATTTATTCCTCCTATAAAAATGACCAAAATGCCCTTTTGGGTTGTCTTTTCATTTCCAAATGACCCGAGACCCAAATCCAACATCCAAATAGACTTTTCTAACTATTTCAAACCTTCCGGACACAGCGACGTAGTCAAAATGACTATAAGGTCGATAAAAAATAAATTTCCTTTTTAATTTAACAAATTAGTCCCTACACGTCCCATACCGCATTTGACTAAAAATTCAAATTACTGAATTTATATCTCACAATAATTATCAATAATCATCACATTCATATATTACCTAAATATATTTAAGTAATATCCAGAATCATATATTTTTAATATCCACAATTCGGATAAAACCCAAATGAATTAATTAATAATAAAAATCCAATTAATCCATTAATTTAAAATATAACCCATTTTAAAAGCCATTGAAATCACGGGGTATTACATACTTCCCCCCTTATAATAGAATTTCGTCCCAAAATTTAGGAATATAAATCACACCGGTAAGGTCAACTCCGAGTATAAATCTCACATCGCAAGAACCATACAGTACAATATCAAAAATCCCCATTGATGTTATACGCCCAACCTCACCATATAGTTTCGAGTGAATCGAATTTAATCTTTACCCAATCTTACTTATACCATCCTCATAACCAAGTTCGGAAAAATGATCCTCACATATTAGACAAATAGATCCTGAAGTCATAACTACTTACCGTTTCACAATTATGAACACTACTACAATTCAACCATCCAGGGCGCCCATACATCCTATCGTACGATTATCATTATAATATTTATCGCAAAGATTATAAACTCATATCATAAAGACCTAACTTATTGCTTAAAGATTTTCCTTTGAGCTATTTTGAAATTTTTTTCAACTTGAGTTATGAGTACAAATGATTTTTTTTTTCAAGAAGGAAGAAGAAAAATGAGTTAAATCGTAGTCTAATTTATTTTATGGACTATTTTGCTATTCATTAGAATTCTATACATAGACAAAACTTTGACCCCTTTTAGCATTAGCAAGGGAATGCATATTTTTTCTTTCCTTTTTTCTATTTTTTTTTAGGGGGCCCATCGAAGAAAGAACAAACCCGAAACGAAAATAGTGAATTTGATGCAATATTACATCTTTTATCCCGGGATTCATTTTTATCGCACTTCTTTGTCTTCCAAGAAAACTAGACACCTCCCATTCTTATTACTTTTTCAATAGGAAAAAGAAAAAAATGAAAAATCAAAAGGTCGTCTTATTAAAAACCCCAATTATGACATCCCTTCTCTCCCACTTCACATGACTCCCAACGGTTATTAGTTTCATGCCTGGGGTGTCTCACAAGAGAAATCCAAACAAGGAACCCCCCGATACACTACTACCTAAAGTAGTCAGTCATCAAAACTCCTCAGGTTCTTATTCAATAGTATATAACCTCTCTACAGGTGTTTATCGATCGCAATTAAAAAGTATACTCATTTACTCTCTTATTAAAGAAAAGATGCTGGCTAGTAGTAGTACATACGCTCTCGTATACCACAAGTCAATGTACGCCGATAGTCACATCATGCTGGAACATGCCCAAAGTAAGTAATCCCAGATAAAAATCAAACCCACGTGATAACATGTAAAATATAGGTGTCCCCACACCCCTCGGTGAGCCTACGCAAATAACAGTGCTATAGACTAAGTTTAGCAGCCCTTTTGCCCACACAATATTAATCGCCACAAAAGCAATATATGCCTCATAATTCCTTAGATAGAAAACATACCCTCATTCGCGGGATGTGGTTGGTGATTCACTGCCTGATGGACGTTATATACACGCCCATATTGACCCTGTTGCGCAGGTGCTGCTGGAATGGGAAGTAGTGCTAGCACCGGAGCTAGAGCTGGAAGAGTAGCTAGTGGGAACACTGGTACCTGTGGCTTCTGTCGAGCATTTTGTTACTGAGGGAATTTGTATTTATCAGGACAATCTTGTCGTTTATGGCCATACTTGCCGCACACGAAACATTTTATCGCAAAATTCCCACCACTTTGCCCCTGTTGACCCTAACCCTACTGGCCATTACCTCCTTTCCCTTGGCCCTGATGAGCCTGTCTCTGGCCCTGATGGCCCTCCTGTCCTTGCCCGATACCTCTATCCTCAAATTAAGAATCTCCAGATCGCAAATGCTTAGCATAGTCCCCTGTCTAGGAACCCTTCTCACTCTAACATTGATGACTCTTCCCTGGTCGAGTCCCACTAGAACTGCTCCAAGTAGTCTTGCCTTGCAGGTTTGACCCAAACCCCTGCTTGACACCCTGAGCATGAAAGCGGTTTTCCTGGCAGTAAAGCATTGCAGCATTAAGAACATCTACATACGTACGTAGTGAAAGATTCCCCAATAAATGCTGGTGAATCTTATAGTTCAGCCCATCAGTGAACATTAGAATTCTCCTCTCCTCGGTGGCTACTTCTGCTGGTACCAAATTAGCTAGTCGCGTGAATTCTTCCTCTTATTTCGCCACCGTCTTCTCTCCCTATTTCAAATCATGTATTTTCTGCCTCATCTCTGTCTGGATGGAAGAAGGAAAATACTTCCCATCAAACTGTATCCAAAAGTCTTGGATAGTCATTGTGTCTCTCTCCTCCATAGTGGTCGTAGCTTCCAACCATTGCAAAGATGCCCCTACTAGCTTGAATGTGGCTAGTACTTGACGTTGAACCTCAGTGCATTCGAGCATTCTCAAGTGCCGTTGGATATCTTTCTTCCATTGGCTATCAGTCACAACATCAGATCCTCCCTGAAACTCAGGTGGGTGCGCCTTCTAAAAGGCATCCCTCGCTCGTTCCCATGCAGTAGGAAACACTTGCCCTTGCGCAGGTGGCACAGCGGGTGCCTGTTCTGGAGCTGCTGAACAGCAGCTAGAGCTGCATTAACTGCCTGAGCGACAATTACAGCAACTTCGTCCGCAGTCATCATACCCTGAGCTGGGGCGGGCTGAGGTGCACATCGAGGAGGCATCTGAAATGAGAGAACACTATCAGTATTTGATATATCAAAATAGTTGAAGAACGTAGGAGTAAATAGAAAAGCAATAATCCTACTCATAGGGCTCTACATCAAAGAATGCTAAGCTGAAAACACAATAAGCCGTATAGAACCTAAAGGACACTAGAACCTGATGCTCTGATACCACCTGTAACACCCCGCCCAATTAAATACCGGGTGGCCAGTCCCATACCAAATTAAAAGAGAATATACAGTTGGCTCATTCTTAGCATCACTGTCAAAAACATTACAACTCACCCAATAACCAATTAAGCAGGTGTTAAAAACTTTCCAAATTTTAATTCAACAAAATCCATTTTTAGTTTAAGAATAACACAACACATATTATTCTACAACACAAATAACCGAACAGATGACACAAAAGAATTTAAATGCAATTGGAATAAACATTACCACATAATATTAATCCATTACAGTAATCCCAACGATAACAAATGTATTAAAATGACATGAACACAATAGTATTTGACTCCGATAGAAAATAGATAACTGAGTTCCTTTGGGCGACATGCCCTAACTAAAGAATACTGTGAATCAAAAAAAGATAAGCGTCTAAGCAAAACTCTATAGCTCCATAGCTCGTCATAATCCGCTAAGGTTGGCGTCCCTGTTGCTGGACACCTGATATAGAAAATACAATAGAAAAGAAAATATGCAAGGAAACGGGTCAGAGCCCGATTGTAAAAAATAATTTTTAAAACAACAAGTATTTAACAAGTGCAATAAAGAATTTATTATGTACATGTTAGTATCCATCTCTCACTTTCTATTCTCACCTCTCATCTAGAGTACATACTTAACGTTTCTATTTACTTCCTAGTTAATGGTTCCCCTCCACCAATTCCATAATATGATTCCATTCCCATATCATAACCCCGTATGTCCCAAACCATACATTATATAATCATTCTTATACATTTCTCATTTATATGAATTGTTTCTCATTAACATGAATCATTTCTCATTAGTATGAATTAAGCTCTTTAATAAATATTAATTAACTTATTTAAACACTTTTCCCAATTCACCGTTATCTACAATTATCACGCAGTAGATGATTTAAACACAATATAACCATTCATTCATTTAATTCATTATATATATATATATATATATATATATATATATATATATATATATTCATATATAATACGGCACCCCGAGTCACAGCTGCGGTGCAATGCATTACTCTGTTATCATGTCCCATCATCGCTGGTCGCCGAATAGGGGACTAAAGGTTCGATAAGGATTCCTCGAACCACAAATATCAACAAACAAATTGGAGGCGAACATAGTTCTCGTATCCATGGGTCACGCACATACTTACGTTCCCACAGTCAGCGGACTTATCAAATCCCCGATAAGTCTTTCATAGACCTATGTTCTCGAGCGACAAATCAAAGATCCCATGGATTCATCAGGATATGCCCGCCCTCACGCGCAAACCTCCCGTCGATAGCAAGTAAGCTAGGTATGTCATACACATAATGAATCAATCAATCAAATAGGCATTATCATACCTATAATATACTATCAACAAGGTACTCACATTACCCTTAGATTATTCCCATAAGTAGCATTATATCTCTTTAAATCCCACGTATTAAAATATCATAACTTTACTTCTTAATTTAATTATCCCCGAGCCTCACTCAATACGTAAGGTTCAAATAGGTTTTTCCTCAACATATATTTAGTAAGAATTCCCCAATATCATACTGGTCCATATCATCATATCTCAATAATTACTATGAATTAAACTCCCTTTAATTAGGGTTAAAACCGATAGTTTCCAATCTCTTATAAACACATCTTCTTTCACTTAGGATTAAACCCTCTTGTAAACTTAAGGATATCCAGGTGTTATATTCAATCACCCCTACTGGTCCTATCTTTAATCCTCATGCGTACCAATTAGAATCCAACAAATGAATCTAACAACCGAAATACCTTTCAATTTGATTATCATAATTTTAATCAATTAAATCCCAATCAAATTAAATCAAATCTTATCTAGGGCTTACTGATCTTCTCTAAGTCCTATAATATCCTATTAATAATCACCAAAGATCTACCAAAGGTTTGGGATAAGAATCATCATTAAAAAGAAATAACTTTAGGAATTCTGCGGAGGTCGATCGATCGAAGGCAGGGGGTCGATCGATCGATCACTCAGGTAACAACCCAGTTTTTCCTGCATTTCTGCAACTACGGGTTTAGCCATTTTTGGTCATTCAAACCTTCATACTAACATCCCAAATGACTTATAATACTTAATACATGATATATCAACATATTTAAATGATTTCTACTGCTCTAAACATACTAGAATCATCAAGAGATTGAATTAAAAGCATGTTTATATCCTCTTTTTCCAGAAAATTATCAACATAATATCTTCAAGAACACATCAATGGTTTTCGGAATTTCTTCAACATATTTGTGTTAATTTCGTGGATTACTAACTACCTATAACATGAGTTTGATTCCTATATACTTTCAGTTTACAGAAATCCATTTAATAACTCCATTATTTCTTTCAAACATGTAAAATCATCTCTTTTCATAACTATCCTAACATGGACAATATACAAACTTAAATTGCAAATATCAAACACTTGCCTCTAATGAAGGTCTGATCCTTTGGTGTAATATAACATAGGTGTTTCTCCCCTCTCCGGTCAACCTCCGGTGGTGGTTGGTTGTGGTGATCCTTAGTTCTTAGTTCTTCTCCTTCGCAAGCAAACTCTTCTCTTCCCAAGTAACCTTTCACTACCTCTAAGAAGATGACTTTCAACTTTTATGTAGATGAGATGAATAGCCCACGTACACTTAATCTCCTAATACTTATAATAGGACAAAATTCAAAATCACTATTCACCCCTATAAAAATGACCAAAATGCCCTTTTGGGTTGTCTTTTCATTTCCAAATTACCCGAGACCCAAATCCAACATCCAAATAGACTTTTCTGACTATTTCAAACCTTCCGGACGTAACGACGCAGTCTAAGTGACTATAAGGTCAAGAGAAAATAAATTTCCTTTTTAATTTAACAAATTAGTCCCTACACGTCCCATACCGCGTCTGACTAAAAATTCAAATTACCGAATTTATATCTCACATCAATTATCAATTATCATCACATTCATATATTACCTAAATATCTTTAAGTAATATCCAGAATCATATATTTTTAATATCCACAATTCGGATAAAACCCAAATGAATTAATTAATAGTAAAAATCCAATTAATCCATTAATTTAAAATATAACCCATTTTAAAAGTCATTAAAATCACGGGGTATTACAATTACTTCACATCGCACCCGTTTAAAAGGAAATTAGTTCGGCAAAGAGTCACATGTCCAACTAGGCAGTGGAAATAGGGAATGTGAAAGAGGAAGCGTCAAGTCTTAAGATGCACATGAACTCTGTTAACAATACCTTAGGATGACTGGCGAATGAAATCAAGAAATTGTGTCAAATGTTTAGTCAAACACAAAGAGTATCTCAATTCATTCCTCAAGGTTTCCCATCTCCTACTCCTCAAGGTTTCCGCTCCCAAGTGCCTCATCCAACATTCTCCTCCCAAATGCCTCCTCCAATATTCCCCTCTCATCATGATGATGAGTATTATATAATAAACTTAACCAATATTAATATCATTAGGCAGTGCGTATGATCATTTCTATGATTTCGTAAACAAGTATGGATGGTTACTCATTTCAGGAGGGTGTGTTTGTTGACCACTTATGTGACCCGAATCAATTTATTGTATATAAAAAGGCATATATAGCTTAAATAATTTATTTTCTAGCAAAGATTGTATAATGAACAATGTTTTACGTTAATATTCTTGAACAAGTTTGTTATTTTTTGAATTTCCTAGGATATGATATGACATCTTATTTTTTTAATTTTAATTTTTTGGGGTTTAATGAAACCTTAATTTGTTTGGTTTTATTTCATATTGATTGAATGCTTGGATTTAATGAATTTGAATTAATTTTCTTAAATTATCAACTGAAAGTTTTTGTATGCAATATGGCATTTATTTTAACATATTTATATATGTGAATAAAATTTTGAATATCTCTTTATTGGACTTTCCTAATACAAAAAGTGGATGGGAGAGAATAATCACTACACCATTTGAGTCATATTGTCACAGTCAAAGATGGCGATAATTTTGCGCATGACAACAGACCTTGTCACTGCCAAGGACTGTGACAACTCCTTGTTGTCACAGTCCTTTTAACCCTGGAAAAATGTCAAACTTAAGGGGTTACCATATTTTTTCACAGTCAAGGACCGTGACAACACACCTCTTATCATGGTTTTGGCATAGTAAAGGACCATGATAAGAATTGTGATGTTATGGTCAAGGAATGTGACTGTAAAATCCTTATCACAGTCACGGACCGTGACAAAATTGTAATTTTTGGGCAGTAACTACTGCACAGTAGAAATTCTTCTTCAAAAATGACATGTTTTTCCTCAAACCAAACAATAAGACCAACCATAATATAATATGAAATAAAAAACAAATCAAAACTAAATGTGCAATTACACAAGTCAAACCAAATTACATAAAATTCAAGTTAATTACATCAAAACCAAATACACAATTATACCTATATAATGAATGCTATTAAATATAGGAGACTTATATCTAATGGCTTAAGAGTTTGTGGCATAGAAGATTGGATTTGTGAAAGTATGGTAATTTTGTGGTATTGTGATTTGTAAGTAATCTAAGCACAAGGCTCAAGACATAGGAGGATGATCCTTTAAGATAAAACAACCCACTTCTCTCTCTCTCTCTCTCTCTCTCTCTCTCTCTCTCTCTCTCTCTCAATCGCACTCCCCATATCACATCTCTCCATCTCTCTCGATGGTGATGATCTCTCTCTCTCTCTCTCTCTCTCTCTCTCTCCTTTCAAACCAAAAATCTTTCACATTTCAAGTTTAAGGTATTTTTTCATTGTATTTATGTACTTTTTTTATTTAGTGACATTTATAAAGGAATGATAACAATCTTCCTTTAATGCAAGGTTGATTGTGATAAGGAGGAGCTTTGCAAGATGACAATGGTGCTCCTGGATTTCCATTCAATTTGACGATTTTGTGAGGTATTTGACAAATTCTTCCAACATATATAAACCCTTATAAATGATGATGGTCTATCTCATCTTCTAATACTTAAAAGATCTAAAAAATCATAATTTTGGCATAAAAAATACTCCATGTATATAACCCATGTCTCACTCATATGCACATATTAGAGGAAGAGATAAATTAAATTTAAAAAGAGAAAAAATGTTAGAAGATTGAAATGGAGAGTAATGAGAAGATACAAGTGTTACTCCCTTATTTCTTATGTTCCTATGGTTTATATTTTTAATATTATAATTCTCATCTCACTACTATCTTTATCTCTCTCTAACACACACAACTCTGGTATTATCATTTTCTAAGTGGATAATATTTATTTATCTTGGTTGGAGCTTTGATGAGTTTGGTTTCTCGTATATTTTTTGGTGGAGATAATACCATAGAGATAATCCCTTTTTTCGCACTTTTCATAGTGGAACCTCTTTTTTTGATGAAATAAAGGGAAAATGGATAAATAATAGCCTTTGATGGTCTCTTTTTATTTCTTAAGTGAAAAGTGTTTTAAGGATGACAAAACAAATTTCTCTTTTTATGAAAACCCTATTTCCAATGTTTAATTCACACCAAGTTGTGAACAATTTCTAACTTAACTAAATTTTATCTTGATTAATTCGAAACTTCCATCTAGTGATTAAATCAAGTAAAGTTAAGTAAAGTAAAGAATACTCACAACGTCGGATGTACAAGGAAAAGCACAACGGTAAAAAATCTCGGATGACCCTAGCCAGAAAATCGCTATGAATGTGGAATTATAATGAATAGACACTAGTCTTACTCAAAGAATCAATATCTATGAGACTTGACTCTCTTTTGATCTTCAACCACTCCTCTCACAGTGCCCACGCAGAAATTTCTTCTTCCACGATACATGTCCAAAACACAAGTGTCCATGTATGTTTTGGTGTCCATCCATATGGCTTGTAACGTCTACGATGTTGGAATCAGACTCCACCGAATCTTCACCGCAAAACCCACAATGTTCAAGTGTAGATTAACTCTTATTGGTGCCAAAAAGATCACTATAGCATATAGTAATGAAAGATCATGTCTTTGAAACTCTAAGGTTGCATCTACTTTCGAAAACCTTAGAAAACTTGTGTGCAAAAATGTACTAGTAAGATAATAGTTTTTCTAGAATGCACACTCTCGAAATCTGAAAGAAACACGTCTATAAATACTTTTCTTAAGGTGTCACATCTTTCAAGCGACATTGACCTATCGCTCGAACGAGATAGCAATGTTGCTCGAATGACAGAGTGTGACAATTAGAATTGTGACAGCTCGAATATAATTACGATTAATTATGTTTGAATCATGTTTAGATTATGTGATATGGATAATGTGTTATTAATATATGTAATATTAAGTTATTATGTTTAGTCTAATCCTACCTTCAGAAAGCATGAAATATCAAATTGGTTACAAATACAAAATTTTGAAGTTTCGGTAGGAATATTCAAGTTGGAGACTAGTTTTGACCCTTATAAAATAACAATTAACTTAAGGTAAAAACTATATAGTTGTAGATATATGAGTTAGGTTTGTAACACAACAAACGACGTATTAAACAGAGGTCTGATCAAGAAGTTAAGCTGGAATTACGAAGCACGGGGAAAATTTGTCCATTCGTTAAATGATATTTCGTCTTATTAGGCTAACAAATGGTGGATTTTGATTGGTTAAGGAAGGAGGTGGGTTTTGGCTGAATTTAAAGGCTTGAAATAAGATCTTACTTCAGAATATTTTAGCCATTAAAGAGTTTGGCTTGAGAGGAAGAGAAGTGGGAAGTCCAAGAAGAAGAATTGAGGAGAAAAATTGGAGAAAAATTACGGAAGAGTCCTTAAGGTAATTCCATATGTAAATCTTGTTAATTTTCTTGTGTGACTGATTTGAAGGGTATAAATCAGATATTTTGTATGGAAATTTCATGGCTTGGTTTATATGTATGAATAGATACGAGTTTATGTAAAGTTGAACATGAAAATCATGTATATTGCTTCGATTGGAAACCTTGTGTATTCAAACTCCTATATCTTTTTGTATATTTATTGGAATTGAATAATTCAAGTTGGAGATAAAAATGTACTCATATATCTATAACATATCCTAAAATTATATAAAAATACCAAGAAATGAATCTTTGGTGATAGTTTGAAGTTCAGGTATAAAATCTGCCCCAAAGGTGTAAGTATGCACACCAGGTGTTCGATGTTTTTATTGACATAGAAAATGAACCTTAAAAATTATGAAACTTTAATTTTGTATTGTTAAATATTTTTATGGATGTTGGGTGAAATATCACAGGAACTTATAATGTAAAAAAATTATGAAAAGTCCTGGAAGTTGATTGAACGATAAAAGAGCCTATAGGGCAGATTTGCTGTGTAATAAAGAAATGGGCACATCTTGCTCTAGGAAACTTGAAATGATGTGCTGTATTTTATATTGGGAACCTAATATGATAAGAATTGGATTAAAAAGAAGAAACTAAATTATGTTTGGTCTATGTATTGGATATGTTACATATTTTAACATGAAATTAGATGAGACTTCATTTATGATAAATGATTTGAATGGGATCATATGATGCTTATGAATTGGGTTAAGTTTAAGTTATTCTTTGGATTCTTAATATCCTTATGATGATACTAATATTGTAAAAATTTATATGTGAAAGGAAAGAAGAACCGGTTAAACAAGTACCATACAAAGGCAAGGGAAAAGCCGGTTAAATTACCAAGGTGAGTGTACTTATGATTTATTTCATATATAAATATGAATATAGATCTAAGAGCAGATTTGTTTGAATACTTCGGTATTCAGGATTTGTTTGGATTAATAAATATCTAGGATTTGTTTGGGTCTTTTGATCCAGGATTGGTTTGAATACTTCGGAATTCAGGATTTGTTTGGATATTAAAATATCCAGGAATTGTTTGGGTGTTATGATCCAGGATTGGTTTAAATACTTCGTTATTCAGGATTTGTTTGGATATTAAAATATCAAGGATTTGTTTGGGACTTATGATACAGGATTGGTTGGAATACTTCGGTATTCTGGATTTGTTTGGATATTAAAATATCCAGAATTTGTTTGGATCTTATGATCCAGGATTAGAATTGGACAAAGATCCAATAATTTGATTTGTCTTATGACAAGGATTTGTTGGAACTCATGTTCCAAGATTTGTTATTGCCAATGGGCTGGATTGTTTGGAGTTCATATCCACATATTTGATATAAAATTGTTATTTCATAGCAGGGCAGGATTGTTTGGATTTCATATCCACAGATTTGATATAAAACTGTTATTTCATAGCAGGGCAGGATTGTTTGGATTTCATATCCATAAATTTGATATAAAACTGTTATTTGATATCAGGGCTGGATTATTTGGATTATCTATCCACATATTTGATATAGAATTGTCATTTCATTGTAGGGAAGGATTGTTTGGATTTTATATATAGAGATTTGATATAGAGTTGCTCTTTCATAGCAGGGCAGGATTATTTGGATTTTACATCCACAGATTTGATAAAGAATTGTTATTTCATTTTAGGGAAGGAGTACCTCACTAATCTTAATGCTTACGGTTTATATTTTGACATTTTCAGGGTTGTACGCTGTCAGCTAGGATATCATATGATCAGTGATTTGAGAGTTGCATCGTTAGAAAAAGCTAGGATTAGACATGGGGATTTTGTCATTGTCACCCTGAGGTTTTAATACACCCGCACATCTTATATACTGAGTTAGCATGGATTGATTTGATAATTGAAATATTTAATCATAGTTAATCATAGTATATCATGTTCTCTTAATTATGACTCTGATGTTAATCACATTATGGTAAAAAGAACATGACTATATTTATTGTACATGGAAAAAAATATTGATAAATGAATTATATTTCGAATGGACTGAAGATTATGATTTAATCATAATATAAATGAAATGATTAGAATAGATTTGGGTTTGGGGTGTGACATAGAGCATCTCGCTTGAACGATTGGTCAAGTCGTTTGAGCGCCCAGTGAATTTGAGTTTGTTTTGAAACCAACTCTTAAGAAAGAGTTCCACTTAAATCCAACTCTAATCACTTACAAAAATTTTAAAACATTTATTTAATAAAAATTACATCCTTAACCATTTTAAAATAAATTCTGAGTCTCATTAAAATTACGCATTCATACTAGAGTGATCTCGGAAAGAAATTAAACTTTGAAGACGTAAACTCGCAACAATTCAACATCGGCGTAATTAATTCCTTGAAGCTTTGCCACAATGACTTTAACACATCATAGTCTTTGTGGGATCGTGATAATACAAAATCGACCTAGGACTCAAACGTGATTTGTTTCGGGAATAAGTCAAAACTATAGAATGGACTCAATTGAAAATTTTGTCCTTACAAATCTCCCCCTTTGACTATTCTGGGACAAAATCGACAGTGAAATGCCTAAACCGGGCCATCAAGCCGTATGACTCCTAAATCCCATCCCATAAATCCAAAAATAAAAAAATACAGGATAAGACTAGTAAACAATGGACCGATAAGTATGAAATTTTCTCTGAATGTCTAAATGTGATGTAGTCTTGAAATCTTGAATTAAAGCATACCTTCAAACATGAAACAGACAAATACCCAATGACGTATGGAGGAACAAATGATATAAATCATAATGAAATATGTGAGAAAAATATTTTGATACCAATTTGAAACAAAAATAACTTTTAAATCTGGATATCAAATATGCATATAAACAAGATACCAATGTAGATAGTAATGTGTGAAACTACCAAACACAATGCTAAACAAAAAAATTCCCCCTACATCAAAGACATCTTATCACCCTTTTTGTCTCTAATAGATAACCCGGTGAAAAGATAAACAGATCTAGCATGAGATAAATCAATAAAATATATTTAGATATCAATGAAACAACCAGGTAATAATGTTCAGGAAAAATAAATCCTAAGCTAGAAAACAAGAATCACACAAAATGAATCAACAATCTAAGTAGGTGTGATTAAATGAATCAAAATGCAGTAAAAAATGTGATCAAAATGAAACTGCATAACCAAATCAGTTAAGAAGAAACCCAATAGTACCAAAAATATGAACAAATGTAGCAAGGTACTGAAATAAAAAAGAAGGAAAAAATTCCAAACGTCGCTCGAACGGTACACCCATATCGCTCGAATGAAAAAATCATGCCATTAGAACGAGAACTTCGCGCGATAAAAAGTTGTCACTCGAGCGAGCAAACAAAAATTACAATTACAGTGCAGAAGATTAAATCGTGTTGCCCAGTGAAAAAATTTCGATAAAAAACTAACTGGAAGGGGATCAAAACTGCAAAACAGGACCAAAATAGTAGCTAAACTAATATAATTAAAACAAGAAAAGTGAGTTACATGCTAACATAGTATCGATCTGCTCAAACATGAACATGGAATGTATGGGATGAACTACAATAAATGAATAATAATTCCAACACATTGAAACGATTAAGAAGCTCTAATTGATAGCTATAAATCATTAAACTTTATCTTAGCCATACGTAATAATTAAAGAGTGAGCTAAATGAACTAAACAATCAAACAAGCACACAAATCCCGAATTTTTGACGATTCTACAAACAATAGCGTCATGATATAATTTTTAACCGTTAGGATTCATTGTGCAAACCCGTTTAAAGTTATGCATCCAAACTCCCTCAAATATATCATATTTTTCTTTTGGAATGAACATAAAATAATTGGCCCATATTTGGCATATGATTCTTTTTATTGCCTTTAATATTTTGGGCCCTTTTAAATGGTGGCTTTCATGACGAGTCAATTTTACACTTTCGTTGCCCTTTCCCATGAACACTCATTATTTTTTCAATTACAATCCTGATGGTAAACGGCTCTTACGTGCACACCTCAGCCTTATGTCTACTGACGCATTGATGAAAAAATTGAGATAAGAACGTCTCACCAAACTTAAATATGAAAGATATGTCAAACATCCACATAAACTCATGCATGTGTGCAAAGATCGCATATATACAAAGTGGAATCAAAATTCATATGAACTTCAAAACTACCCCATAATACAATGGTTAAGATCATTCTAAGCATCAATAATTATGACCAAATGTCCTAGCCACATGGATAATGAAAGGAAGGGGGTTCAAGCACACCAATATGACACATCAAACATGTAAACTAAAAAAAAAAGACCGAACATCTTCTTGGTTTTTCAACATATTTTGACCCAAAAAAATGCAAAATCCTTTTGTATTTTCTCAAAAATTTAATTAACAAAAAAATCTTTTTGTATTTTCAAATAAGACTCAAGAAAAGAAAATATAATACAAAATGATACACATGTCATAACATGTAAGATAAAAATCATGATGCGAAGACTAGCATATGATAAACATGGTAACACAATTATCCTTTAGATCTAGCATGGGAAGAATAAAGTGTAACCAAATGAGAACCATGAAGTTTTAAACCTAAAGCCACTAAATCCGATTTCCTAACCCAAGTAGGTGTGACATAATGGGTGTGGGTTTTGGGAATCGAAATGACTTTATTCCTAAACTTTCTAGGAGCATTCCTAAGGTCATAGCAAAACATTTAAGGTGACCTTTCCAACTGCAATGGGAACAAGTGTAAACGCGAAGGGAATGATAACTAAAATGTCGACCTCTCCTCACATTACTAGTGGGATCTCTCACGTGGTTGGTATTGACTTTGGGAATGGGAACAATATGATCATCTTAGCATATACGAAACCTATCACTTTTGACTTGGACGGTGCCTAACATCCTATCTAACATTTTTGACCTAGATTCCAAGTCAAACTTAACCTTACTTGAGTCTTTTATCTTTTTTTCTAATTCAAGAATCCTAGACTCAAGCACACGCCTAGACTCCTCAAACTCTAGCAACTCCTTTTTCAAAGTCTCCATCAAACCACGAAGACTTTCTCTCTCTTTCTCGATGTACTCTAGCTTCTCCCTAAGATTCTTCTTCCGTGACCAAAGATCCTCAATCAAAACATCATTATTTTCGATGGAACGCTCATTCAAACTAGCTTGCAATTTAGAATTATCCTTTTATACTTTTACGGCCTCGGCATACAACTCATTAAAAGCAACTTGCAACTCTTTTACATCTACCTCCTCATCGTCACTCACTTCACCCTTACTCACTTGGAATTCAATGGCCTCGGAAGTGTCATGAACATGAGAATCTTCATGGGAAGATTTAGCGTCATCGCTCATGTGACGTGCCAAGAAAGCTACAAACTTTCTATCATTGGGGGAACTCTCTCCCTCTTCCGGCTCACTATCACTTAAGGAGGCACTATAAGCTATCGATTTCTTGCCCTATTTCTGGGACACTCGATTACTTTGTGACCATACCCCTCACACCCAAAATACATATCCGACTTAACCCTATTGAATTTTCACTCTTTTCTTTAAGGGTGGACTCAACCTTGTTGTTTTTAAATTTCTCAAACTTTTTGGCATCTTTCGATTGATTTTGAAACTTAAGAATTTTTTTGAATGTTTTAGCAAAAGTCAACATCCTCAAAATCAAAATAGGAATCGTCATCTGAAACTCTAGTCTCCTCCTTTCGGGATTTCAAAGCAATGCCCTTTTATTTCTTTGGCACTTGCTTGGAGGTAAACATATCGAGTTCATTGGTTAGTAAGTCACCCACAATCTCTTCCAGTTTCGTCGAATCAAGCATTCCTAAAGAGTTTAAAAATGTCACTTTAGCATTAAACCTCGACAAAGATCTCACAATTTTCTTTATGACACGATTTTCAGGAATCCTTTCACCTAAGTTAAATGACAAGTTGACAATAATAGACAACCTAGTGTGAAACTCATCAAACGACCCACTATCTACATTGTAATAATCTCAAACTGTGTAGTGAGGTTTTGGAACTTAGACACCCTAACTGTGCTAGTGCCCTTGTGAGTAAGTTCAAGTGTATACCAAGCCTCTTTTGATGTTTCACAAGTAATAATTCTATTATACTCCTTTGGTGTGACATCTGAGGAAATTACATGCAAACTGTTATAAAGTGCAAGCCTATGTTCAGCCTCAGTCCATGACTCAACGGGTTTCAAACTAGTGACCTCACCCTCTCGTGTGACTGGTGGTGACCAACCCTTATCAACTGCTAATCACACACACTCATCAATGGATTTTAAAGCACTTCTCATTTGCATTTTCCAATAAGCATAATTAATGCCATAAAAATAGGAGCATGAAAACTTTCGAAACCTCCAAAATTCATCTCGAAAAACACAAGGGATCAAACACAATAAAAATATATTTTTAGCTTTGATACCAATTTGATGGTCCCTTTTTATTTCTTAAGCAGAAAGTGTTTTAAGGATGATAAAACAACTTTTTTTTTATGAAAAACCTTTTTCTAATTTTTAATTCGGACCAAGTTGTGAACAGTTTCTAACTTAACCAAATTTTATCTTGATCAATCATAAACATCCATCTAGTGATTAAAGAAAATAAAATAAATTAAAGAATACTCACAACGCCGGATGTACGAGGAAAACCACAATGGGAAAAAACCTTGGATGACGCAAGCCAGACAATCGCTATGAATGTGGAATTACAATGAAAAGACACTAGGCTTACTCAATAACTTGATCCCCATGAGACTTGACGCTCTTCTGATCTTCAACCATTCCTCTCACAGTGCCCACACAGAAAGTCCTTCTTCAATAATGCCTGTCCACAACACATGCGTCCATGTATGTCTCGGTGTCCACCGATATGGCTTATAACGTGTACGATGTTGAAACTGGACTCCACCGAATCTTCACCGCAAAACCAACAATGTTCAAGTGTAGAACAACTCTTCTTGGTGTGATAAAGATCACTATAGTATATAGTAATGAAATCTCGGATCTTTGAAACTCTAAGGATGCATTTACTTTGGAAAACATTAGAAAACTTGTGTGTAGAGACGTACTGGTACAATTGTTTTTTCTAGAACTCACACTTTCGAAATCCATAGGAAACACGCCTATAAATACTTTTCTTAAGATGGTGCTCATTCAAGCGACATTGACCTGTTGCTCGAACGAGATAGCAGTGTCGCTCGAACGATAGAGAACCTCGCTCGAAAGACTGGTCAAGTCATTTGAGCCACCAGTGAATTAGAGTTTATTTTTAAACCAACTCTTAAAAAAGAGTTCCACTTAAATCTAACTCTAATCCGTCCTCATCAGATTAAAATGAAGTGTACACCTTTTCAAACACTTATAAAAAAAAATTAAAACACCTATTTAATAAAAATTACATCCTTAACCATTATGAAATAAATTCTAAGTCTCATTAAAATTATTCATTCATACTTGAGTGATCTCCAAATGCAAGTAAACATTAAAGACGAATAAACATGCACCAATTAAACTTCAGAATAATTAAGTCCTTGAAACTTTTCTGCAATGTCTTCAACACATCACAGTCTGTGTGGGATCGTGACAATAAAAATTCGACCTACGAGTCAAACGTATTTTTTTCCAGGAATAAGTCAAAACTATACAATGGACTCAATTGGATATTTTGTCCTTACAACCTCAACTCAAGATAAAAAATTTCGATGAAATTTTGTAAAAAGTAAGAATTTTTAAACTTTCATCTTCCATTTTTTCTTTTTGTGTTCACCTATTTTATGTTGAAAAGTCTATTATAATTTAAGATGTGATGTACAATCACGTATATCACTCTGTTTCTTTCATTGAGTTTTGTTATATTATTTGGATTCTAATTTATTATTAGTATTTTATGATTGTTGTATTTTATTATTTTGGTTCTAATGTATATGTTATGTACATGCCTTCTCTTCTTTTCTCTCTTCAGACTACACGTAGGTGGCAGTACTCTTGCAAGATAAATGTTTACTCAAGGTACTCATTTGAAGTAGTGGAAAACTTAACCTTTCTTTAGTTCTTTAAAATTTTACTCCCAATATGATGTAAGATGTAAAGTGCAGGTTTGCAAGTACAAGTTTGCTAGTCTTTACAATAGAAAACCTCACAACAATGAGGTTAGGGGAAAGAGATTGAAGACATTTTTTGTGTAAAGGTTCGCGAGTCTTTTTTGTTTCTTTTTTTTACTTTTGCTTATTCATTCTTCAATATTTGTTTAATACTATTCATAGAATTTCTCTATGCATTTTATTCATATTTTCTCTCTCTTACTAAGTTACCATCAGTAAAAGTTACCATTAGTAAATACTCTTAGAGTTGAGTATTTTTTTTCATTTGGTACATTATTTTTTATTTCTATGCTTTTTGTAGGTTATTACATGTATGTGAGAGACTGATTATATGTTGTCCATATGGATTTCGAAGCTTTCAAATATTCCCATTTGAGTTCATACTTCCTTGCTTTATAGCATTATGGTTTCAAAGGGTGTTTGAGGTCTCAACCCCCACTTTAGGTTTTCGAATAATATCCTAAATCGTTTATTTTGTTTCAATTAATCAACATATTATAATATTTTTTGTTTGGGTTTGAAATGTGTTATTATTTGCAAAGAAAAGTGTAAGTACTAGGAAAAGACAATCCCACTCTCTCTTGAGGAAATCATCATCTCTCCAATATTCACACACACACACACACACACACACACACTTATATATATATATATATATATATATATATATATATATATACGAGCTAACTTTTACTTTTGTAACAATCTCCCAAGCTTATATTTTTTCTTAACTTTTGTAGTGTTAGGAAAAATGTCACCATTGCATTCCTTTATATGTAATAGTAAGGTTTATTACTACGATTTATTGCACTTTATTACGCTATGCATGTTTTCAAATTGAAAATGTGGGTCCATGTTTCACTTCTCTTGGCTTTATTTTGGCAGGTAAAATTAAAAGAATATGATTAAGGAAGAAAGAGATGATTTAGGGAGTCATATCAAAATCATTTCATATGTGTGTGGGTTACTCATTGTTTGCATTTGTGAACATGTAAATTATTTGTGTTTTAATTAAAATGTGTTGCTTTTCTTTTCTTTGATATACAAAGTTTACGTTTCAAAGTTGCCATTGTTAGCTGTGAAATGAACTTTTTATTTTTCTTTTGTTGTAGTTTACATACACACATCGAATACACTTTATCAATCCAATACATCTGAATAGAATAAAAGGTAAACGCGAGTTATTTGAATGTTATTAAATGCCATTTTTTTTAATTAAGTGTTTTTAGATTGCATATTTCGTTGTTGTTCAAATGTAAGAAATATATACCTTGATTTATTTTAGAGAGGGTATGAAAACATGTGGAGTTGGTGAGACTACATTTTATTGTATGTAATTTTAATTTCACAAATGTGATTGACCATGAACAAAGAAGTTGGCTCTATGTAGCCTAAAAACATAATGAGTTGGATAGGTAGATGCCCATTACCCATGAAAAGGACATCCAATAATGTAATTCAAACAATCTAGATATCCTTTTTAAATGATCCAATCAATACATAAATCATTATATAATAATAATAAATGAACCCAAATTATGTTGCTATAAAATGGCACATATTTGATTACATAAATTACCATGAAAATTTGAGCATCAAGCAAGCTAACACGTAGATTCGTAATTGGGTCATTTAATATGAATTTAAATAACCACTTTTATATATTTCGTTTTTGCTTTTTTTTGTTTCTAGTTATATATTTCACATAAACATATTGCTACGCCTACGAATAATAGTTAATACGTAATTTTGACACAAACACGACAAGTTTTGTGTCATAGTCACCCCTAATAAATTTTAAAAATATTACATCACTGGAAAAATTATTGTTCGTACTATGTAGCAAATTAATTTACAATTTTTATACTTTACTATGTATTTTTTTACTACCCGTTTAAGAGGAGATTGACTTATTTTTTCTACTACATGCACTTTTTTTATCAAATATCATACATGAATGGTTATTTCTTTAAATTTTATGAACTCCTGTTAAATAATTACCAAGTCCATTAATTCATAACTACTTCATCATAATAATTTCGATCATTATTTTCCCTATATGAGAAACTTCCAAAATTCTATACAGATCAATTCTCCCATCCTTTCACATGACGATATGGAAAATAGATTTCACCATGCCGATGGCACGGGCTCACCCTAATATGTATATGTATGCCAATTGAGTATATTTCTCTCTCTCTCTCTCTCTCTCTCTCTCTCTCTCTCACACACACACACACACACACACACACACACACATAGAGAGAAAGAGAAAGGGGATAGAGAGAGCCAAAATAATACCTTTTGATTGAATGAAATAGGGGATTTTGACGTAAGAGAGAGAGGGAGCTGTGTTGATGGAGAAAGGGGAGGGAAAGTGAAAATATTAGGAAAAAATGGTTTTAAGAGGGATTTTCCTAACAGAATTATCACGGTCCTTGGCCGTGACAAAAAATAATTATCTCGGTTAAGGACCGTGAGAAACCACCCGTGTTTTTTTATGGCGGTCCATAACCATGACAATGGTTGTCGAAAAAGTGTGCCAATTTTACTCTTTTGGTGTAGTGAATAGAGTCTCCAATAAGCATATAAAGGGGATTCCTGAATTTATTAAGTATGGAGATAAAAATCTTAATAGTGACAAGTCCCTGTGTTCGAGCACCCATTGTATGAACGAATCTTTTTTGTTTTACGAAGATGTTGAGTTTTATTTGATAAGGTAGGGTATGTCAGGAGACTAAAAGATGTAAATGGTGAAAATAATAACCATGCATTTTTGAAGAATTAGCGGAACCTGACTGAGAAAAAATGGTGAATCTCACCAACACATTGCACATTAACTGACCTAATTGATGATTCTTACTGAGTCTACCACCATCAAAACCACCAAACTATCGATTTGGATAATGCTTATTATGACCAAATTAATGAATAAGTTGATGCTAAATTATCCTAAGAATGGGAATACGTCCAATTAAAAGCCAACGCGGTTAGAATTTTGTATACAAAATGCGACAAAGATCACTCGGTATTGATGCAATGATCATTTTACATAATTTGAAGAGTGAATATGGTTTGTTAGCAGACATCCTTATTAGAATTCTTAAGTGGGATAAAAACATAATCTTAAATAAGAACACGTTATCAGATAATTATTAGACTATGAAAAAGATATTGAAGGCTTTGGGTATGGAGTAAAAATTTATTCATTCATGTTAGCATAATTCCATATTGCACCATAATGAACATGACCTAAGGATAACTTCCATTTATACAATAAGACAAGATTTATAGTGTGTGATAGTGGAATGATAACCCCACTAAATTTCGCAAGTGCTTGCATGTTCCACATAGAGTATTAAAGTATTTTTCCCTCGGGCCAAGGTTAAAAATATTTTTCACTGTACAGTGGATAGAAGCGGCCATGAAATGGAATGCTCGATTCGATCTGGATGGTAATAACATGTGTTATCCCATTAATTCAATCATATGAAAAATTTAAAGCACACGACACCCTAAATTTGCAAAGGAACCTCATAATGTCCGTCATGTATTATCAATCGATTGGTTTAACCATTTTAGTAATTTATTGGCGAGTTCTCATTGTACCTTTGGGTCTCCCCCCAACATTTTACATGAGAAAATAGTTCAAATTATTATCATTATTGATACCTCAGCTAAAGGATCATAAACGACGACGTCTAAATCATGCACTGGGAATCATCCTTGTAAGAAAAAATCTCTAATAGAATTATTTGTATGTATTTTGTCTTATTCCATATTTGGATAAAACCTTTGAGTCATAGGTTAGGACTTGAGTATGTTTGACCTTTCAAGCATATAACGTGTTTGATTGAAGATGTAGAGTTCAAGATATCATATTCATAACATCGTGGAGAGTTTTGTGCCTTATTTTTGTCTTCATGTTCTAAGGATCTCTCAAGTATGAATGTGCATTTATTTTGTTCATTGGATATTTTGTAAAATGTTTTTGAAATGATTTTAGATTTTTTTTTAGAAATTTGTTGAAGTCATTCTAAAAACATCTGGTATGTCTTTCGAACGAGCCACAATATCTCGTTAAAATATGTTCCAAATAACTTAAATGAGGTTGTTTTGGCTTACTCTGGTTTATCATTGGAAGTTTTGTTAGAAGTTGGTTTGAATGATATCAGGTGCTATACTACCTGTGCCCGAGATTCGTACCTTATTCCCTGTAACGTATATGCCATTGGGCCATAAACTACATGTTATGGATAAATATTGAATTTAAACCATCATCGCAACCTTCGTTAATGTCGAATCGAAGTTTTTATGGCTTAAATTTAATATAGTGGATTTTTCCAGTCGTTAGAATGTGGTAAAGTTGTCGTTCAAGTGATTCATTGAACGAGATTCGAACAACTAAGAAATGCTTGATTCCACTTGCTCTATGGAATCTCTTTTGAAAGGCACGTCCCAACGAGGTACACTATCGTTCGAACGAGGAGGGTTTCCCATTCGAACGAGGTACATATTACATCCCGTTTAACACTACGATCTGACCTCATTAGAACACTCACTCGAATGGGAGGGGATTCCATTTGAATGAGGTTCAATGTCATTCGAATGAATGGAGATGATTTTGAAATTTTTTTACATTTTTAATATTCTGCCAACATATGGTCCATTGGATATATGAGGTGTCAAGCTTTAGGTGATGCAAATATAAAAATCGGGTGTGGCCTAATGTTTCCATTGGGTAATAGCCATTTTCAGGGGGTTATGGGTTATTTAAAAGAGAAAGGTTGGGGTTCATCCCACCTATTTTTGGATTAGCTAAACACATTCTCTCTAGTTTCAAGACCTATTCTTACTCCCCATGCCATATTCTATATAACTTACACCATATTTGTACCCCATTCCTCCGTTGTTACTCATTTCCAAGCTCCATTCTCCTACTACAAATATTATTTAGGGTAGAAGTGGGTTGAGTTGAGCAAGTAGGAGCATTTAAGAGGGTTTTTGAAGAAAAATTGGAGTATTATTGGAGTCTAGATCTTATATCTTAATCTTCTTCCTTATTGTTCTCTTCAAAACTTTAGGTAATGCTTTTATCTCCAAGTTTTCAAGTTTTTAAGTTATGAAAATATATAAAATTCATGCTATATATGATTTAATGCTATAAAAGAAATTATTTTCTAGTATGTTCAAGTCTTTAAAAAATGGATTTTTAAGAAAATAATTCCTAAATGGATTTTGAAGAATAAGTAGCATTTTTAACCTTGAAATATGAAGAGTAAGCACATGAAATATAAAATCATGATTATATTTTGTTTAGATTCATATTTAAGGATATTTAGTCTTAAAATCTTCCCTAACATGTGTAAAAACACATAGTTTTTAGTAGAAGGCATCTATACTTAATAAATGATGTTTAAAATAGGTTTCATGAGAAAGTAAGGAAGTTTAGAAAAAAAAACCTAAATGTATTATAAATGTTGTTAATAATGAAGAAAAATAATGTTTGAGACTCCATGTGATCATAGGGAAAAATAGTGGACATTTGGGTAAAATGGTCTTCAAATGATTATATGTATTTTATGTGGTTTTAACAAAAAATGATGAAAGATGATTTTCAATATAAATCATAAAAGATGGCTTTGATTGGAAATGATGATTTTTAATGCCATAATGAACAAAGTATGTTTTTCACGAGGTTATGCTGAATAAAGGGAAAAATGATAATTTTGATAAAATTGAGGGTCCTAGTGGTCGAACTTCCTCATTTGACCTTATTTGTTGATTTTTGTGAAAAATGAATAAAGTAGACAAAATGACATGTAGACGTGATGAAATGGTGATATGAACCGTAGAAATGATAAAAAGGGTAAAAGGACGAAATAATGTGGATATTAGCAAAAATGTTGAAACATATTAATAAGGAGTCGGATGACATCGGGAATAATTAAGAAGGGCCCGAAGCCCTTGGGTGATGAAATGGTCACTTCTTTTATCGAATTAAAATCGATAATTTAATCCCTAGCAAATAGTGAAATTGAAGGGTTTATTCTTAAATAATAAAACTTGGCTTTCCCCCTCCCCCTTTAACTGCTCGATTTAGTGCAAGTTAGCCGAATGGTGATTCAAACCTGGGTCAGGGCGTTATAGTATGAGAGAAATAGGATCCTCGGGTGTGACTTATTGTTTACTCATTTTTAGTATGCTTCCCTATCGCCTTCATTTCGTATAATTGTGCATTGAACTCTCCTTTCTTGTGTAGATGTCTCCACTACATGATTTGGAAAGAGGGTCGGGAAACCGTGAGCTTAGACGCAGTAACAAGTCGTGCACTAGCTTGAGGAATCCCTCTCATAACAACATTGTCCAATCGTAATGGAACAGTTGAGAGCACTAATTTTGCCTCCATACTGAATGTGTTCTGTAGGTTACACCCATCCATATTTAATGAAGCAACTAGCCCCGATGTTGCAGAAGAGTGGCTTGATGAAGTCCCTCTAGTCGTGGAGATTATTGACGTGCTAGCTGGGCACAAAGTAAAGATAGCTACATTCCATCTGACAGAGCAAGCATAACACTAGTCGAGAGTTTATTCCTCAAGTACGATAGAGGCCATAGATTGGGGTAGCATCAAAGTTGCCTTTCTTGACCAGTACTTTCCCAAGGCATTTAAGGATGCAAAGAAGGAATGTAAGGACATTATTTTATTATCTGGTTTACATTTGAGTATGTTGTATACCGCTACAATCGTTGAAGACTTATTCAAGATCAATCATGCGTCAAGACGGATTCGAATATCAAAGTTCTTCAATATTCAATACTCTGCGAGATTAATTTTGGTAAGGTTGTGTTTAAGTACCTTAGCATTTCACTTAGAGTGTTGGGATAATGTTTGAAATTTTTTCGAAGTATAGAAGCGGATTTTTTGTCAAAAATACATTTCTAAGTGTTGAGGCGGACTAAATTAAAAAAAATATTTTTCGCTCAGCTTGTTCGAGTGAGATAAGCCAGTCCTTCGAACGACATGGCATCTCATGTGAAGTTTAGTTTGAGCGATAGTCTTCTTCGTTCAAGCAACATCACTGTTTTGTTTTAGCGAAGCACCGCCTTAACGTTTTTATAAATAGCTATTTTAACAAGATTCATTTTTTCGGAGAAGACCTGAGAATTTTATACTAAGAAAATTGCCTTGGAAGAAACGTTTGTCTTCTCACTTTTGAGATTTTTAGCTTCATTTTCAATTCACAAATCATCCCAATATTTATGTGAATTGTTTTGGAACTCAAGCTACAACTTTGGTGAAGTTATTTCTCTTGTAGAGAGGGTAAATCTACGACTGAAGAGTGCGTGTCGATTGGGAGTGCTCGAGGGTGTTCTTGGATGATTTGGATGGTGTGTTTTTGTGGACGTCCATGGTTGTTCCATTGCTGACTCTAGGCTGCGCGTCTATGTGATTGTTCAGAGGAGTGATCATTGCAGATTTCATTATAATCTTTGTAAGTTGTGATTTACTATTTTATAGTGAAATAAAAGTTTTGCCCAAAAGGGATTTTTCTTGAAATCTGTGAGTTAGCAATTTTATTTATGATGGTTTGACCCCCACACACACACACGTACGTAGCTGCATGTTTAGGGGCTAAATTAAGTTGGTTTGAAAATTGACACCGATTAAATAAGGTTAACATGGAAATTTGCGAATTTGGTTTGATCAAGTATCGCGCACTCATTTTTACAAATTGGTATCAGAGAAGGTTATAGTAATTTATTGTGTATTCCTATTTTCGCAAAAAAATAGGTGATATTGATTTTTTGGGAAAAAAGCTGTTTTGTGAAAAATCACAATTTTTTCAATGAAACGCTTATATAATCGGATGCCCATTTTTTACGGGTATAACTATGTCTACTGGAAAGCACGTATGAAATCACAGTTAAAGTCCATTGATGAGCGCATTTCGATTGTTTATGAAAGAGGATGGACTCCTCTCACTGTCACCACAAATAATATCACCACTTTAAAACCCGTGACAGACTGGACTGAGGACGAATTTAAATGGAGCAATTTTAATACATGTGGGCTCAGTGCAATTTCTGCTTCCATCACTCCTTAGGAGTTCCAACGTAATATGATATGCACCACATCAAAAGATGAGTGGAACATTTTACAAATTACCCACGAAGGCACAAATGCGGTCAAAGAGTCTAAAATTCAAAATTTAATTACTCGATTTGAAACAATTACCATGCTTGAGACCGAATGTTTTGATGATTTTTACGCACGTTTATATAATATTGTCAACACTAGTTTCAATCTTAGTGAACCCATACCTGATGCACGAGTGGTTAAAAATGTTTTAAGATCACTGCCTAAATGTTTTATCCCAAAAGTGACTGTTTTGAATACCTTAGGAATTTGGGCAATTTAAAACTAGAAGAGCTGGTAGGACACCTCCAGACATATGAAATTGACATGTTTCCCGACACTTCAAGCCTAAGGATAGAGGGATATCACTTAAATCCTAGTTTAGAAAGAAAAATAAAGTGAGAGTTTGCGAGTTCGACTCTGAGGGTGGGGATGATTTTAATAGGGCCATGTTTGCGAAAATTTTTAAAAATTTTCTCAAGTTTTCAAAACAAAATTCTTCCCATAAAAAGGTTTTTGAGAAAAAAAATAAAGATAAGGCCAAAGAGAGAAGTGAGAAAGAGGGTGAGAAAGAGAAAGAGGAAGAAGACAAGTGTTTTGAGTGTGAAGGTAGGGGGAATAGAGATTTTGAGTGTCCCACTAGGCTAAGAAGAAAGGGAAAATAGACTACCATGCCATCCACTCTTAGCGATAATGTGGAAGAGGTGAAGGATTTCGGGGATGAGCTTTCACATGAGAAATTTATCGCCTTTTTATCTAGTCACGAGAGCACACCTAGTTTGTCCCACGATGATGAGGATACTTGTGCACGTGAGACCCCCAAGGAGGATAATAGTTTGATTATTTTGAGTGAGGGAGAAAGTGAGTGTGGGAGCGAAGGTGAAAGTGAGCCCTAGATTGTGTTTAGATATTTGTATGCCGAGACCTTAAAGACTAAGAAATTGAATAAGTAGTTAGGTCTTATAGTAAGAGATTTGGAGAGCGATATTAAGAGTTTGATTGTGATTGAGGTGAAAGAAATTCAACTCGAGAAGGTGAAGGTTTCTTTGAGTGAAAAGTTGATTTCTTTAGATCGAAAAAAGAGTGATTTGATCAACACGGTGTCTAGTTTGACGACACGTGTATCCTAACTCAGGAGTAATATCGAACGTGCTCGGGAGGTCAAAGTCCCTTTAGAGAATGCGTCTAAGAAGGTTGGAAAGATGGTTCTTAATCCCATTTTGTGTAATGTGGATAGACCAGGAATAGGTCATGGTGGTGCGTCAACTTCCCATGTTGCACCCGAGTCGGTTGCCGAGTTAGCGATAGATCCATATGGCTCTTAACGCAACCTACCTAGGCATACCATACCTGATAGGAGAGTGCGTTGTAGACGTTTTGAGATAGGTGGTGCTAGGCCCGTGTATGTTTGAACCCACTGCAAGAAGAGAGGACACCTTAGGGAGTTTTTTTTAAGATGGATTATGTGTCACGTTTTGCTACTACACGTGTTCACACACACGCACCCACACATGATTCTCCGGATGACTATGTGAGAGAGTTTGCACATCTTAGGGAGCAGATAAATTTTTTAGTCAAGACTTCACATGACTTGATGAATGTTTTTCATAGGATGTCACCACCTTTGAAAAACTCCACCGCACATAACAGATGAGGTTTAGACTTGTTTGCTAGCATTCTATGATTTTTATGATGATATTTTACGCTTATTTCTAGTTTGTACCATTTTTGTATTTATATTTTACATTTGTTGATATATTTTTTGAAAAACCAAAAAGATTTTTGTTTTTGAAATTTTTTGGAAAAATACAAAAAGATTTTATATTTTTTTAAAAAAATTAAAAAAGCCAAAAAGATTTTATATTGATAAATTTTTTGGAAAAAGTCAAAAAGTTTTTGGTATTTTGTTTACACCATATATGGATGGACATTTAGGATGAGCGAGTCACAATTTCATTCCAAATCCATGTGACTGTTTGATAGTGTTTTGATATGCGTCATCATTTCATTTTTGTGCTTTACAATATTTGGAGTGATTAAGAAGTGATTTTCTATTACTTCCTACATGTTTGACTCATGAGTTCCTTTATTGCACACTTGCATGTATTTGTTTAACTATTGTTATTGTCCATAACATGTTGGTTGATGTTTTTTCATCTCAATTCTATCTTTAAAATTTACCAAATTTAATAAAACTTGACAATGAAACTAGTGCATGTAAGAACCATTAATATGAGTTTGTGTGATTTATATGAAAAACGGCCAAGGGCTACAAAGGTACTCATTTATTCTTTGCGATTAAGCCACCGTTTAAATCGGGCCTAAATAAAAATTTGGCAAAAACAGAAGCCAAGGTACAAAGAGGTTGAAAAGAGCCCAAAAAAATTTAAACGCACCAAAAGGAAAAATATGCCATAAAGTGGGCCAATTTAGTTTAGTTTCATCACCTCAAAAGAAAAATAAAAAGCATTATTATTTTTTAGGGAGTTTGGATGGAATATAAAATGGGTTGGCACGTCCTGACAAAGACATGAAAAAGTGTTACATAGTTTTAGACGTTATTGGTGTGAAAATCATGTATGGCTTTGATTTGTCGATTTGATTAAAGCGATGTTATCTAAATTCACATTTTCGACACCTAAGGACGATTTTGAGATTCATTCGTTAGGAGTACACATATTCATTGTGAACATATGTTATGCATGATTACATTGATTTGCCTATCTAATTGTTCACATCCATTCATTCCATTTCCATGATTTGGCTATCTTAGTGTAAATTCATGGCGTGTGATTTTTGTAAAATTATTTTTGTATGAAAAATTGAAAAATCAAAAATAGTTTGTGGAAGCTTTTGAGTTACTCTTTTTCATGAGCATAGTTTTATCCATGTTTGCTATGAATATTTGTCGTGACAACTCCATATTTATTTTGTTTATTCGTTTCCTTATCTATTTCGAAAAAATAAAAAGGAGGAGAACGAATTATGGGGGAGTTTGCATTATAGGGGAGATTTGATTAATGATTGATTTATTTTATATCATTTCAAACTCGATGCATCATAATGGTAATTTCTTTGTCTCATGTGTGTATGTACAAAATTGAAGATCATTATTTCGCACACCCTGATGAGAAAATCTTAAAGATTTGAAAGAAACGTTTTAGACTTACATATTTAGTACCTTTTCAATTTTAGGTTCATGGGGGGTATTAGACTTGTATAGGCATTGTGATTTGATAATTCCGATATTTTTATTTTGTACTGGCATAGATATAGGGAGATATTTGTAAGGACATTATTTTATTGTTCAATTTACATTTGAGTATGTTGTATGCATCTACAATCGTTGAAGACTTATTCAAGATCAATTATGCATCAAGACGGATCCGAATATCAAAATCCTTCAACACTCAAGCCTCCGCGAAATTAATTTTGGTAAGTTTTTGTTTAAATTACCTTAGCATTTCACTTAGAATGTTGGGATAATTTTTCTAAAATTTTTTCCAAGTGTAGAAGATGAGTTTTTATTCAAAATTATTTTTCTAAGTGTTGAGGCGAACAGGAATAAAAAATTATTTTTTTCTCAACTCGTTCGAGCGAGATAAGTCAGTCGTTTGAGCGACATGGCAACTCGCACGAAGTTTCGTTTGAGAGATAGTCTTCTTCATTCAAGCGACATCACCAATTCATTCGAGTGACGCACCGCCTTAATGTTTTTATAAATAGCTGGTTTAACAAGCTTCGTTTTTTTTGGAGAAGGCCTGAGAATTTTTTACTACGAAAATTACCTTAGAAGAAACGTTTGTCTTCTCACTTTTGAGAGTTTTAGCTTTGTTTTCAATTGACAAGTCATCCCAATCTTTATGTGAATTGTTTTGGAACCTAAGATACAACTTTGGAAAGTTATTTCTCTTATAGAGAGGGTAAATCTACAGCTAACGACTGTATGTCGATTGGGAGTGCTCGAGGGTGCTCTTGGCTGATTTGGACTGCATGTTCGTGTGGACTGTTGTGGTTGTTCCATTACTGACTCTAGGTTGCATGTCTGTGTGATTGTTTTGAGGAGTGATCATTGTAGATTTCAGTGTAATCTTTGTAAGTTGCGATTTACTATTTTATAGTGAAATAAAGGTTTTACCCAAAGGGATTTTGCCTAAAATCTATGAGTTAGCAATTTTATTTACAATGGGTTGACACACACACACACGTACACACGTAGTTGCATGTTTAGGGGTTGAATTATTTTTTTAAAAAATTGACATCGATTAAATAAGGTTAACTTGAAAATTTATGAATTCAGTTTAATCAAGTATCGCACACTCATTTTTAAAAGGACGAGTTCCAGGGGAAGAATTTTATGAATGAGTATCTGGTCAGATTTGAAAGCTTTTGTAAGTATGTAAATGCAATGCAAAGCGATGAGGGCGAAAAGACTAGGTTATTTGTCAAGGGACATAACCTGGGCATTCAATGGAGCCTGGTAGGTATGGACCCGCCAAACTTCAGTGTGACACCCCGCCTAATTAATCCCGGGTGATCAGTTCTAAATCAAGTTAGAAAAGGTTTCTCAGTCGGTCCATTCTTAGCATCACTGTCGCCTTTTTTAATTAATAACCACCTAAGTGAGAAAAGTAGACTGGTGCCAATTTTTATCTTTCAATTAATTAAATAAAAACTCGTGCGGAACAAACAATAATACACAATCACAGTTAATTAAAATAACCATCCACAATTAAAACACCTAACCGAGTAAACCATCTGTCCAAATATCCAATACAAGTAAATATCATAAAACATCTCAACAAGTCTACTACTGATAAATGAACTGTGAGCGACAAGCTCAGATAACTACTAGAGAGTCTTTACAAGAATGGAAGGAAGAGGCGTCTATCAAAACCACGCAACATCCACATGTGCTGCAGCAAGAATACCTGGAATAGAGTCAAGCTTGGCACCCTTGTGGTTGGACACCTAAAAGGTTTTTAAAAGAATTTTATAGCAAGGGTTAGTACCCAAAAACATTTGAAAACATTTAACAAATGATTAACTTGCAGTAATAAATAAATATGCATGCTCTTCATATTTTAGTTAGTGCCGCACTCTCTTGAGGACTTCCTCACCCCTCCTCTAATGTGCACTACTAACGCTTCCATTTAATTTACTAGGTCCTACGCTCCTGACCCAATGCTTATTTTAACCCTTGAATTTTTTTTACCTACTCTAACCGAGTATGCCTTAATTCATGATTTTTAAGTTATTATAAACGTCAACTTAATTGAATCATTACTCCTTTTAATTTCATATAACATCCACACCTGTTATGCACATAATACATTTTTCACTATGTATTAATTATCCCCTATATAATTATTTACCTAATTATATATTTAATCATATTACACTATTCACAAACATACTGAAATAACATTTAATACAAACTTTCGACCGAGTAAGAATACTCACAAAATATAAAATTTTCCCAAGTGCTATCCCACTAGGTGTATTCACATGACCTAGTTATCCAAGTTAGATTCGCTCACTAACTTAGTTTCACATACGAATTCGAGGCGGTCATATTCCTTCCCTGAAAGTGAGATGCCCCTCACCCATACAACGGACGCTATGACCTGGGATTATACTCGCCCTACTCCTCAAGCTAGGGGATTCATCCACTGCGCGCAACCTCCCCCTATAGCACTAGAGTATACACTAATAATATTCATTCACTGATATTAATGCCCGCACTATATATATATACTATCACACTCCGTATATATATATGTATGAAAATATATAAAATGTCCCGGCTACACCATGTACTAAATCCGTGACACAAGCCTATTTAAAATTTAGAGTTATGGTTCAACCCTAATTATTAATTAATTTGCACATTAATTACTTAAATCACCTTTGGTGTCGCCCCCACCATAAAATTGGACTTACTCTCGTAGTCCGAAATCACCTCACCCGAGTCTAAATTCCCGACTCCCGAATTTTTAATCATGACGTGACACCCAAAAATTCCTCAAATCCTAATTAACTTTACTCATGATTAATTAGGCTTAAACTCATGTATTAATTTCCCCATAATTAATTACATAAAGATTTATTATATAAATTTTCTTTTATATACATAACTGGGCAGAATTGCCGAAATCTGCCGACCTTCGATCGATCGACCCCAGACCTTCGATCGATCGATCAAGCAGGTCTTCGTCTTCTTCGCGAAGACAGAATCAGCCATGGACGAAAATTCTCAAACCCTAATTCCTTCTACCAGTAACCTCAAGCTCTCTTAGCATTAATACATATTAGAAACCTTATTAGGGACCTCCAGAATGTCCACCAACATCATTAATTCCTCCATTAACTACAAATTCTGAATTTGGGGAAATATCCATCTTTAATTCCTTACACATTTACATCCCAAATCCCTTCACCAAATTCATTTCTAGTTATCCAGATATCATCCTACTAGATATGTATCAATTTATAATATTAGATTTCTACAAGAATCCTCATTCAAATTCGTAAATCAGATTATTATTTTTCAAAACCTCATGCTTATGCCATGAACACCCAAAACGATTTTTTTTATCAAACACATCACATGAATATGAATTTCAAAAACAGATTCTATACTATTTCAAGTTATCCACTTGCCTTAGGTTTCGTAGTGTCTAATTTAGAGATGAATTTCCAAGGTTGAAGACGATCCTTGTTGGCTCTCTAGTGATCCCAAAGCTGCCCTTAACTGCTATTAGGTTTCTTAATACACTTAGCCTTTTCTAAAAACCCTATCAACCGTTTTATCATTCCTCCCAATTCCTTTATTTACCAAATCCCTTTTTTTGCCTAATGGGCCAAGCCCAAGTGACCCAAAAGCCCCCGTGTGGGCCCGACTATGTCTAAAAACGCCCCGTGACCCGTTTACTACCCCCGGGTACACTTTTCCGACTATCTTAGCCCATCCGGACTCAACCGTACACTCAAAATTGGCATCCGAATTAATTTATAAAAATATTTATCCCCTCACCCCTTTAGTCTATACCGACTCCCGGTTGAGATAAGTGCATACCCTGTCATTAATACTCGAAATGACTTAAATAAATAATTACTATTCACTTAGTAAATAACTTCCCGTACATATTAACCATTTACTCCTCGATTAATATTTAAATAAAATTTCCCTAATTAATTCAATTAAATTACGACTCACAAGTAATTTTCAATTCCCGAATTAATTAAATATTTAATGCATGAAAAATGCGGGGTGTTACATACTCCCCCCCTTACAAAGGAATTTCGTCCCCGAAATTAGGTCATACCTGTGATGAAAAGCTCTGGATAATGCTCCCGCATATCCTCCTCCCGCTCCCAGGTAGACTCATCAATGTTGTGATGACCCCACTGTACCCTAACTAGTGGAACAACCTTGGATCGTAATTTCCGCTCGCTACGGTCTAGGATAGCCACCGCCCTCTCCTCATTTGAGATGTCTGGCTGTAAATCAATTTCTTCGAGTGGAATGTGCCAGAAGGCCCTCTCACTCCGGCGATATTTCTTCAGCGATGCTACATGGAACACGTTGTGTATCCGCTGAAGATGCTCCGGTAATCCCATCCTGTAGGCTACAGGCCCCACCCTCTCGATAATAGGGAAAGGCCCCACGTACCTCGGTGCTATCTTACCCTTCTTGCCCAACCTCACCACCCCTTTCATGGGGGACACCCTGACCAATACCTGATCCCCAACCTCTAACTCCACGTGTCTCCGTGAAGCATCAACGTAACTTTTCTGCCTATCCTGAGCTATTCGAATCCTCCCTCGGATCAGCTCTATCTTGGAAGATGTCTCCTGAACAATCTCCGGCCCCAACAGTTTGTTGTCCCCACCTCTAGCCAACAAGCGGGTGCACGACAAGGTCTCCCGTATAATGTCTCGAATGGTGCCATGCCGATCGTGAAGTGGTAAGAGTTATTATACGTAAACTCTACCAGAGGAAGATATTTCTCCCAACATCCCCCAAAGTCTAGTATACACATTCTGAGCATATCTTCCAACATCTGATTGACTCTCTCGGTCTGCCCGTCAGTCTGTGGGTGATAGGTTGTACGCAAACGTAACTCCGTGCCCATGGCCTCCTGAAAACTCTGCCAAAAATGGGCCACAAAGATCTTTTCCCTATCCGACACAATATTAATCAGTACCCCGTACAGTTTAATAATCTCCTCTATGAATAGCTGTGCATAACGCATCGTCTCAAAGTCTGTACCAACTGGTAGGAAGTGGGCCACTTTGGTCAACCAATCCACAATAACCCATATGGAATCGTGACCCTTCTGTGATGTCGGTAACCCTGTAATGAAGTCCATAGAGACGCTCTCCCACTTCCACACATGAATTTCAAGTGGTTGTAGCATCCCTGATGGTCTCTGATGGTCAACTTTCACAAGCTGACACGTGGCACATTTCGAAACGAATTATGCTATGTCCCGTTTCATCCCTGCCCACCAATACTGCCTTCTCATATCTTAATACATCTTATCCCCACCGGGATGTACCGCGAATCTCGACCCATGAGACTCCGTCATAACAGCGTGCCTCAATTCCGCATTCTCTGGCACAATCAACCTCCCATTATGGCGTAAGCCTCCCTCCGAGCTGATCGAGTAGCCCTCTGCTCCCTCAGCTAGCAACTGGCTCACCCTATCCCGACAGGTCTGATCCTCTACCTGATCCCTCACAACCCGCATAATGATCTCGGGTGTGATGGATAATGCTGACATGCAAGCCCTGGCTACATTATCCTCGTATCGAAGTTCTCTCCACTTCGCTTTCCAGACTTATGATATTTCCCCAGTAGGTCACCGACTCAATGCATCTGCCACCACATTAGCCTTACCAGGATGATACTGAATATCAAACTGATAGTCTTTCACGAATTCTATCCATCGCCTCTGTCTCATATTCAAATCCTTCTGGGTGAAGAGATACTGAAGTGATTTGTGATCCGTAAATAGTGTGAACTGCTCCCCCAGGAGATAATGTCTCCATATCCTCAAAGCAAAAGCGACTGCTGCTAACTCCAGGTCGTGAGTGGGGTCATTCCTCTCGTGGGGCTTTAGCTTCCTGGACGCATAAGCTATAGCCCTTTCCTCCTGCTGAAGCACACCCCCAAGTCCCTGTAAGGATGCGTCAGTGTAAACCCGATACTCTAATCCTCCTTTCGGCAATGCAAGTACGGGTGCAGATGTTAACTTGTCCTTTAACTCGTCGAAGGCTAATTGATAGTGATCATTCCAAGTGAAAGGTACCCCTTTCCGGGTAAGATTCGTCAAAGGGCCCGCAATCTTCGAGAATCCTTTGATGAACCGTCTGTAATAATAGGCTAACCCCAGAAAACTGCGCACTTCTATCGGTGTCGTGGGCTGTCCCCTCTCCCTCACCGCCGAAACTTTACTTGGATCCACCGCAATACCCCGGTCTGACACCACGTGGCCAAGGAACTGAACCTCCTGTAGCCAAAATCCACACTTACCGAATTTGGCATAGAGTTGGTGATCCCGTAATGTCTGTAATACTATATATAGGTGCTCTGCGTGCTCCTCCTCGGTACACGAGTAGATCAGGATGTCATCAATGAACATGATAACGAACTGATCGAGAAACTCCCTGAATACTCTGTTCATGAGGTCCATGAACACTGCTGGTGCATTGGTGAGTCCGAATGGCATCACCCTGAACTCGTAAGATCCATACCGCGACAGGAAAGCGGTCTTTTGAACATCTTCCTCTCGGATACGTAGTTGATGATATCCTGACCTTAAGTTGATCTTAGAGAAATAAGACGCCCCTCTCAACTGGTCAAATAGGTCGTCAATCCTAGGCAACAGATACTTATTCCGTATCGTGGACTTATTAAGCTCTCTATAGTCCACGCATAAGCGTAGTGAGCCATCTCGCTTTTTCACAAATAACACCGGTGCACCCCACGACGATGTACTTCGTCATATGAAACCCTGACCCAGAAGCTGCTGAATCTGTTCCCTCAGCTCACGCATCTATGAAGGGGCCATACGGTATGGGGCCCGAGCAATTGGCCTCATCCCCGGTGCTAAATCGATTACAAATTCGATTTCCCTGCTAGGTGGCAACCCTGGTATCTCCTGAAACACATCCTCAAAGTTTCTCACCACTGGGATTGAATCCAATGGAATAGCCACCTCCTGAGAGGTTTCCCCCTCAATGTAATACAAGTGTGTGCGTGACCCTCCCTCGGGTAGTGGCATTGCTATTAAGAACATCTCGTGCCTTGGAATGGAGAACACGATAGTCCTTTCGTAGCAATCCACCGTCGCTCGATAACCTGCCAACCAATCCATACCCAAGATGACATCGTACCCCTCCATATCTAACACTAGTAGGTCCGCTGCTAAATTAAGTCTCCCGATCAAAATGTCTATGCCCCGACAAATCGAGTGAATCGTAGCCCCGCTGCCAACTGGCGACTCTACACACATCCTAAGACCTCCCGCGGTCTTTAGTAGTCCGACCCGTTTAAAAAAAAATTAATTTAATGAATGAATGTGATGCTCCTGTATCAAAGAGAATACTACCCTCATAACCATGAGTGAGAAACATACCCTCAACTGCTGGCGGTGCTTGCTGCGCCGGGGGATTAGGAACATCCCGGACGTTATACACACGTCCGTAGTGCATCTGCCCCTGCTGAGGTGGGGCGGGTGGGGCTGGTGCTGCTAGTGGTAATTGCCCCCGTTGCCCCTCTTGGGCCTCCTGCTGTTGACCTCTGCCCCTCTGTGGGCATTCCCTCTTGAAATGTCCTGGCTGGCCACACACAAAACAGCGTCTCTAACCATCCCCCTGTCGTTGGCCCTGTTGACCCTGACGTGGCTGGCCCTGGCCCTGCTGGCCTCCCCCATTGTTCCCTTGGCTCTGACGGCCCTGAGGAACCTGCTGTTGTTGGTTCGGGACCGGCTGCCCCTGCCTAAATCCCTGTCCTCCCTGTCGGAAACCAACAGGCTTAAACTTCTTAGCCTGATTCCCTCGCTGACTACCCGCCTGCTGCTGAGTACCACTTGTGTCACTACTAGTATCAGCCTTGCCCTGTTGGCTCGGCTCCCCTGTTGGCTTGCTCCCCTTCGCATGGAAGCGATGGTCCTGGCAGTGTACAAGTGCGGCATTAACGACGTCTGTATACGTTACTCACGCCGGATTCCCAATCAAGTGTTGCCTGATTCGCCAGGCTAAACCTTCCATAAACCTCTATTTCTTCCGCTCCTCATCGCTCACCTCATTTGGCACAAAGTTTGCCAAACGGGTGAACTCTTCCTCGTAGTCTGCCACTGATCGGCCACCCTGAACTAAATCACTGAATTCCTTCCTCATCTCAGTCTCTACTGGTGGTGGAAAGTATTTGCGGTCAAACCGCACCCAAAACTCTGCTATCGGCATTAAGTCTCGCTCCCCGGCGGTGGTAACTGATTCCCACCACTGTAAGGCTGCCCCTGATAGACGAAAGGTAGCAAGCATTTGCTTCTGTACCTCGGTACTCTCTAGCATGCGCAGATGGCGCTGAATGTTCTTCTTCCAGTCACAAGCCTCTATCACATCTGTACTACCCCGGAACTCAGGTGGGTGACCTTTCTGAAAGGTCTCCCTAACTCTCTGCCAAGACGGTGGCCCCACTGGAGCCTGAACTGCTGGTGCCACTGGAGGCGGCGCCTGGGGCAGTGGAAAGTGAGCTGCCATAGCTCTCATTGCTGTTTCTACCGCCTAGGCCACTATCACTGCCACCTGAGTAGTGGAAATCAACTTGGGTGGGGGTGGTGGTAGCGGTACCTGCGGCTCCTGATGAGCCTCCCTGATTTCATCCCTAGCCTCGTCCCTCTCCACTCTCAGTCTCCTCGGTGGCATCTGAAATAGATTGAATTATATAAGTACACAATTTATACAAAAATATACACAGCAGAAATACGATATTTCACAAGCGGAAAATGAATCAATAGTCCTAATAATAGGGCTCTATAACAAACGAGTGCTATAATGAAACGTAGAAAGCCGCACAGATCCTAAGGACACTAGAACCTGATGCTCTGATACCATCTGTGACACCCCGCCTAATTAATCCCGGGTGATCAGTCCTAAATCAAGTTAGAAAAGGTTTCTCAGTTGGTCCATTCTTAGCATCACTGTCGTCTTTTTTAATTACTAACCACCTAAGTGAGAAAAGTAGACTGGTGCCAATTTTTATCTTTCAATTAATTAAATAAAAACTCGTGCGGAACATACAATAATACACAATCACAGTTAATTAAAATAACCATTCACAATTAAAACACCTAACCGAGTAAACCATCTGTCCAAATATCCAATACAAGTAAATATCATTAAACATCTCAACAAGTCTACTACTGATAAATGAACTGTGAGCGACAAGCTCAGATAACTACTAGAGAGTCTTTACAAGAATAGAAGGAAGAGGCGTCTATCAAAACCCCGGAACATCCACATGTGCTGCAGCAAGGATACCTGGAATAGAGTCAAGCTTGGCGCCCTTGTGGTTGGACACCTAAAAGGTTTTTAAAAGAATTTTATAGCAAGGGTTAGTACCCAAAAACATTTGAAAACATTTAACAAATGATTAACTTGCAGTAATAAATAAATATGCATGCTCTTCATATTTTAGTTAGTGCCGCACTCTCTTGAGGACTTCCTCACCCCTCCTCTAATGTACACTACTAACGCTTCCATTTAATTTACTAGGTCCTACGCTCCTGACCCAATGCTTATTTTAACCCTTGAATTTTTTTTACCTTATCTAACCGAGTATGCCTTAATTCATGATTTTTAAGTTATTATAAACGTCAACTTAATTGAATCATTACTCCTTTTAATTTCATATAACATCCACACCTGTTATGCACATAATACATTTTTCACTATGTATTAATTATCCCCTATATAATTATTTACCTAATTATATATTTAATCATATTACACTATTCACAAACATACTGAAATAACATTTAATACAAACTTTCGACCTAGTAAGAATACTCACAAAATATAAAATTTTCCCAAGTGCTATCCCACTAGGTGTATTCACGTGACCTAGTTATCCAAGTTAGATTCGCTCACTACTTAGTTTAACATACGAAGTGGAGGCGGTCATATTCCTTCCCTGAAAGTGAGATGCCCCTCACCCATACAACGGACGCTATGACCTGGGATTATACTCGCCCTACTCCTCAAGCTAGGGGATTCATCCACTGCGCGCAACCTCCCCCTATAGCACTAGAGTATACACTAATAATATTCATTCACTGATATTAATGCCCGCACTATATATATATACTATCACACTCCGTATATATATATATGTATAAAAATATATAAAATGTCCCGGATACACCATGTACTAAATCCGTGACACAAGCCTATTTAAAATTTAGAGTTATGGTTCAACCGTAATTATTAATTAATTTGCACATTAATTACTTAAATCACCTTTGGTTTCGCCCCCACCATAAAATTGGACTTACTCTCGTAGTCCGAAATCACCTCACCCGAGTCTAAATTCCCGACTCCCGAATTTTTAATCATGACGTGACACCCAAAAATTCCTCAAATCCTAATTAACTTTACTCATGATTAATTAGGTTTAAACTCATGTATTAATTTCCCCATAATTAATTACATAAAGATTTATTATATAAATTTTCTTTTATATACATAACTGAGCAGAATTGCCGAAATCTGCCGACCTTCGATCGATCGACCCCAGACCTTCGATCGATCGATCAAGCAGGTCTTCGTCTTCTTCGCGAAGAAAGAATCGGCCATGGACGAAAATTCTCAAACCCTAATTCCTTCTACCAGTAACCTCAAGCCCTCTTAGCATTAATACATATTAGAAACCTTATTAGGGACCTCCAGAATGTCCACCAACATCATTAATTCCTCCATTAACTACAATTTCTGAATTTGGGGAAATATCCATCTTTAATTCCTTACACATTTACATCCCAAATCCCTTCACCAAATTCGTTTCTAGTTATCCAGATATCATCCTACCAGATATGTATCAATTTATAATATCAGATTTCTACAAGAATCCTCATTCAAATTCATAAATCAGATTATTATTTTTCAAAACCTCATGTTTATGCCATGAACACCCAAAACAATTTTTTTTATCAAACACATCACATGAATATGAATTTCAAAAGTAGATTCAATACTATTGCAAGTTATCCACTTGCCTTAGGTTTCGTAGTGTCTTATTCGGAGATGAATTTCCAAGGTTGAAAACGATCCTTGTTGGCTCTCTAGTGATCCCAAAGCTGCCCTTAACTGCTATTAGGTTTCTTAATACACTTAGCCTTTTCCAAAAACCCTATTAGTCGTTTTATCATTCCTCCCAATTCCTTAATTTACCAAATCTCATTTTTTGCCTAATGGGCCAAGCCCAAGTGACCCAAATGCCCCCGTGTGGGCCCGGCTATATCTAAAAACGTCCCGTGACTCGTTTACTACCCCCGAGTACACTTTTCCGACTATCTCGGCCCATCCGGACTCAACCGTACACTCAGAATTGGCATCTGAATTAATTTATAAAAATATTTATCCCCTCACCCCTTTAGTCTATACCGACTCCCGGTTGAGATAAGTGCATACCCTGTCATTAATACTCGAAATGACTTAAATAAATAATTACTATTCACTTAGTAAATAACTTCCCGTATATATTAACCATTTACTCCTCGGTTAATATTTAAATAAAATTTCCCTAATTAATTCAATTAAATTACGACTCACAAGTAATTTTCAATTCCCGAATTAATTAAATATTTAATGCATGAAAAATGCGAGGTGTTACATTCAGGTCATCAGTGAATAAGGCTATCATATTGAAGTTAGATGCTGAGGATTGCAAGGACATTAGGGAAAAGAAGAGGGAGCCCAATTGGTCTTAGAACAATAGTCATAAGAATCCCAGTAGTAGCGCTCGAGGCTTCTTTGTGAAACTAAAGGCAACTGTGGGGGTTGACTCATCATTCGCCCAGTGTAATAGTGATAAGGGTCCTATAGCCCCCATGGAGAGGACTTGTTTTGGTTGTGGTTCCCCTAATTACTTTAAGAGGGATTTCCTATAAAGAGATTCAATTAATCAATAAAGCAGTTAACAAACTGTCAATTATATGTCGAGTCAGAATTCTAGTTACACGGGTCCTACCCAACAATAGTAGTTTTCCTCTAGCTATCATCAGCCCATGAGGCATAGCGTGGATGGTTCACATCATAGTTAGGGGTAGAGTAGTCGGGGCTCCGTTCAGGTGCTGGAGGCCAGATCAAGCGATCTAACACTAGATGCGCCTATGCCATGCCACAGTTTGTAGTACCCTCCGGTGATCCATCCGTGATGGAAGTTATGATTTTTTTTAGCACATGGGTCAAGGCATTTTTTTATTCAGGCACATCGCATTTGTTTATTTTGATATCTCTAGCATTTAATCTTAGATTATAGGTAGATTAGTTTTGCCCCCCTATATTCATAGGGCTTTCGATTGGGGGTGGTATTGTTCTTAATAGGGTCTGTCGTAGTTGTGTGGTTATAGTTGGAGATTATATTCTAGAGTACGACTTGATTCTCAAGGACATGGATGGGTTTGAGGTGATCCTCGGTATGGATTGGTTATCATGTTTTGAAACTACCATTGAATGACGTCGACACAGTGTTTTAGTATCTCTTTCAGGCGGGTCTCGCCATCGATTTAGTAATCAGCATGAAATTGGTTATCTATGAAAGTTGTCCATCACGCGTGAGCAAAAATGGTACTTCGATTGGTTAAGTTGTATGGTGGCTCAGGATGAGCCGGATGGTATGTTGTTAGACTACGAGGTTGTGCAGGAGTTCCCTGATGTAGGGCTGTCAATGGACCGGGTCTGGACCCGGACCCGATCCGGACCCGACCTAAATTAACGGATCTGAGCAAATTTTATAGACCCGATTATCCGATTACCCGATTACCCGATTAGTTAATGGATCGGATCTGGATATACATGACTCCGATCCGATAAGGACCCGACCCGAATGTGTATATATATAATATAATAAATATATATTTATATATAATATTATATATATATATATATATATATATATATATATAAGTTATATATTTATATATAAAAACAGTTTTATATAAAAACTGTTTATATATATATATATATAAACAGTTTTATTTTATATAAAAACATTTATATAAAAACAGTTTTATATAAAAAACAGTTTTTATATAAAATAAAACTGTTTATATATATATATATATATATATATATATATATATATATATATAAACAGTTTTATTTTATATAAAAACATTTATATAAAAACAGTTTATATATATATATATATATATATATATATATATATATATATATATATATATATATATATATATATATATATATATATATATATAAACAGTTTTATTTTATATAAAAACATTTATATAAAAACAGTTTTATATAAAAAACAGTTTTTATATAAAATAAAGCTGTTTTTATATATTTTTATATAAAAATAACTTATATATATATATAAAAACAGTTTTTATATTGTTTTTATATAAAACTGTTTTTATATAAATATAAGTTATATTTATATAAAAACAGTTTTATTTATATATATATATATAAACAGTTTTTATATAAATATATATATATATATATATATAATCGGGTCGGGTATTCGGGTCGGGTCTCCGGGTCCTTAACGGATCCGGGTCTGGATCCATTTTCTGAGACCCGTCGGGTAATCGGGTAAGACCCGATCCGTTAAAAATATACCCGGATCGGATCTGGATATACCCAGACCCGATCCAGACCCGACCCGTTTACACCCCTACCCTGATGTGTTCCCAAATGATCTTCCTGGTTTAGCTCCACATCGGGAGGTGTATTTTGCTATAAAGGTGCATCAGGGCATCTCGCCTACCTCTATACCACCTCATAGGATAGCTCTAGTGAAATCATAGGATCTAAGGGTTCAGGTGAAGGAGTTGATTGACAAGGGATTAATTCATTCAAGTGTGTCCCCGTGGGGAGATCCAGTCTTCTTTGCTAAGAAAAAGGATAACACTTTGTGACTTTGCATATATTATAGACAATTTATTAGGGTAACGGTGAAGAATAAATAACCTATGCCTAGTATCCATAACTTGTTTGATCACTTATATGGGGAAGGTTCTCAAAGATTGACCTTCGTTACGGATTCCATCAGTTATGTGTTAGAGAGTAGGATATTCATAAGACAATGTTTCAGACTCGGTATGGCCACTATAAGTTTCTAATAATGCCCTTTGGTTTGACTAATACCCCAATGATGTTCACGAACATAATGGATTTCATCTATAGTCCTTACTTAGATTGGTTTGTTGTGGTCTTTGTGGATGTTATATTGGTTTATTTGGCATTAGATGTAAATCACTAGGAGCACCTTCGTATGACGTTACAAGTTCTCAGGGAGAACCAGTTGTATGCTAAATTCAACAAGTGTGAATTTTGGATGGATAAGGTCAAGTTCCTTACCATGTGGCTTTCGACAAGTGCATTTCCATGGATCCCTCCAAGGTAAAGTCCTCTCTGGGATGGGATAGGCCAAGGACAGTCACAGAGGTATGCATCTTCTTGGCTTTGCTGGGTTACTATCGTAGATTTGTGCAAGACTTCTCGAGGGTTGCCTTACCCCTTACCATGTTGACTCGAAATTATGTGCACTTTGAGTGGTCCAAGAATTATGAGTCATCCTTTCAAGAGTTGAAGGTTAGGTTGACTTATAAACCCATTCTTATCCTCTCAGAGTGTGAAAAGGGCTACACTGTGTATTGTGATGCTTTTGTGTCAGGGCTCGACGCAGTTCTGATATGGAATTGTTAGGTAGTCGCTTATGCATCCCGTCGATTGAAGGTGCATGAGAGGAACTAACCCACCCAGGATTTGGAGTTAGTCGATGTTGTATTTTCACTTAAAAGCTAGAGGTATTATCTGTACGGGTAATGATTTAAGGTGTTTTTTGATCACAAGTGCCTCTAGTATATTTTCACGTAGCGTGATATCAATTTTAGTGATAGACGATGAATGGAATTGATGAAAAAAGATAACTTCTCATTAGATTATCATCCAGATAAGGCACCACTGTGGTGGCTGATGCTCTCAGTCGAAAGTCTAGCCTCACTTTGGCAGCGTTGAAGTGTCAGCGAGCAAAGATATTCGACGAACTGCAAAAGTTTGATCTGCATATCCAATGGGGTTATGATAGAGCGTACCTTTGGGGTGTAGTGGCTAGACCATTTCTTTAGCAGAAAGTTCTAGATGCCCATTTATGTGCTCCTAAGTTTGCACAGTACCATGATCACATTCAAAGTGGTGAGGTGTTCGATACTCTTAGCATGGACAAGGATAGTGGTGCGGTATAAGGGCAGGTTGATTGTCCCAATAATTGATAAGCTTCAGGGCGAGGTGATGGCGGAGGACCATCACTCGCTCTTTAGAATACATAATGGTGAAACAATATGTGTAAGGGCTTGTGTAGATATTTCTAGTGGTCCAATATGAAGAGGGATATGGCGACATATGTGTCCAAGTGTCATCAAGTGAAGGCTGAGCATAAGAGGCTGATAGGGTTATGGAAACCACAACCTTTAGTTGAGTGGAAGAGGGATCACATCACTATGGAATTATTTAGGCATGTGTAAACACCACATTATAGGACTCCCCAAGTCTCTCTTTAGGTCCCTAGAACCTCCCCATTTCACTACAAATCCTAGGTCATACTATGACTACTGATCCAAATCCAATCAAGTGCTCTCGAGCTCCGTTTGATTCTGATAAACTCTGTTGTCAGATAGAAAGATCAGTGAATAATCAAAGGGCTTTGAATCCCATTTCCAACGATCTGCCCGTGCACAAATCGGCATAACAGTTCGGACGAACAAACTATTTTCTAATTGAAAATCAATCTAAAGGCCACCAGGCGCTCTCGAGCCCCTATTTGACCCCAGTCAACTTCATCATCAGAGAAAAATCTCAATGAATATTCGAAGGGCACTAAAATCCCTTTCCAATGGTAAGCCTTGTGAAAAAATACCCTTCTGATGAATGATCCATTTTCTCCTAAAATTGATCCAAAGGCCAATGAGATCTCTTGGTCTCCATTTGATCAAAGTAAATTATTTATCTCGAACAATAATGAATGAATCTTTGAAGGGCACTGAATACCCTTTCCAACGGTCTGCCCCATGTGCGAATCAGCCTTACGATACGGACGAACGACTAATTTTACTCTGAAAGGTCACCTGGTAGTTCCGAGTCCTAGTTGGCCAAAGTCAAATTTTCAAATCGAGTGACGATATTTGTAATGTCAAAGTATCTCTCATAACCTTTCCAAATTTCCACCCCGTGCGTGATTCTGACTTATGGTTTGTACGAACGATCCATTACCATCCGACGATCTCTCGTCCAAAGGACTGAAGAGCTTTTTTGATCCCCGTTCGACCTGAAGTAAACTCCTAGATCCAAGAGCATCCCAAAGTACTCTAGAAGGTATATAAATTACCTTTCTAACGGTATGCCCCGTCCATGATTTAGATTTATAGATTGTGTTCTACGACTATTTTTCTGAAACATTCTATAGGAGACTGCCGATTGACATGTCCATTTTCCTGCCTATCGGTAGTGTGTCTAGGGTTACCTGGCGATTGGAAGGGCTAGGGAGATACCTATCATAACCATTACCCTATAAATATGGGACATGACTGCACTCCCAAATGAACACCTCAGATCCTTTAATATCAATGATCTTAGCAATATGCTCTTGCAATCAACGAAGCTTCCTTGTGTGAAATTCTTTTCAATCTTTCATTCTCATCCTTTTCATACCCAATTTAGAAAAATATCATTCTCTCTCATCCAAAATTTATCTCAACATTCATGGGAGTTCATCAAGGATCAAGATCAAGCCTCAAGCCTCAATCCTCCAAACAAGGTCCAAAATTCCTTTTCTCTCTTTAATTTCTTTATTTTTGCATTAGTTACATAAATTCTTAATCTAGATTTTACTTTAGTTTGTACCTATTAATACCTCATCCTTCATTCATTATATTGCACATACTCTATTTTCAATAAAAAAAAATCAGAAAAGAAATAAATTCAACGGGATCATCCGCCACAATTTCTCAAAACTAAAAATATATTTTCTACACACTCACACATATAATAAATTCCCGTGTGAATATATGTGATAAACCCACCCTTACGTCGCATGAGAACTACATGGATTGTGATGCCTTTATAGGTTACATAGGTGTCTCGGACTAAAAACCGAGACACGAGTCCAATTTCTCAATTTTCCAATTTTCCCATTTTCGCACTTGGATCTTTTTATTCTATACATTATTTTAATATATACTATATTTGTGATCCTTATTGGCATTTTATCCAACATATGTTATGGTTTATCATAATGATCAATATCTCGATAAACGCATACATCGTATTTTCTAGATATTATTTCGGGAACATTCTGTTGGATGACCTCACTCTATCGTTTCCATGATATGAGTTGAGGGGTTACGACTTCCATTTATATATACACGCATACAAACTTCACGAAAAATTAAGGAAAATAGTAACACAAGCCCATGAGAGACTGAAAGGGCGAGATGGGTGCCTAACACCTTCCTATTCCCTAACTTATCCCCTGAACCTCTAAACTATTGGTTTTGTAAGCATCAATTTATCTTTTATGCCACTCTCTCGAAGCGGTGACATTCTCTTTTGCCTGTTTTGTGAAAAATAGGCCGGCGACTCCATCTATTTACATTCACCCCACACCAACGACGGCCGAAGCAATCCTTAGAGGAAGTAGGGTACGAGACCTTTTTTCCTTCCCTCCTCCCTCCTCCCCCACCCCCCGGGGGAAAAGGAAAGGTGAGAGATCTCGGGATGGCCACAGTGGAGACTTCATGGGGAATTTCATTCATAAGAGGGCTAGACTATGTTTGCATGGGTGTTATTATTTTCTGCTTGTGTGCATAGGAACCTACCTCTATCTTTTTTTCCAACTCTATTATTTCTTGAATATATTTACCTCATGCTTATATCACTACTCACCCACACACTTCTAGATACTCTCCATGTACACTTCACACCACTTACATGTAGGATCGCTTATATCCACATGTTGCACTTTGAATATCAATGCTTAGGTGGCACTAACACACACCTTCACTTGTCACACTTGTATATATCCATGCTCACTCACACTTTTCACACACCACTTGTAGTTGATCCATGATTGGGTTCACTACCACACACTTACTCATAGATGGTCACAAATCCCTCACCCTCATATATCCATGCTTCTTAATGTAATCTCCATTCTTCATGCTACATTTACTTTTTATAATTGTACATTATTCCCTATTAGTACAGTGCTCATCATGCTAAATAAAATACTCTATCCATAATTTACTAATCAAGAATCATGCATTTTGAACACCACATCATCAAGGAGCATGGCTATTGACCAAATTTTGTCCTGTAATTGGGAAGTCACTTCATGATGGATGCTAGTCCGGCAGGTCAGAGTTAGCCTAAACAATATGACTCTCACCTTCCATTAGCCAAGTACCTTTGACATATATCGAACGGTTGCCCGCGCATCGTACCACTTGACCGAAGTCATGACGGGAGGTATATAGCAAGTAACTCGTTCACATACGTTGAGTATATCGAATTCTCTCTCACATATACTGTCTCCATGAGGTGTATAGTGAGTCAATTCATGTACACTCAGGTAATCAAATGTCTTGTCCACATGTACTGATTGCCCTCAAAATCAAGACGTATATCATGGAAGTCATGTCAAAGGGGGAACCCTTCCAATTAGCCCAACAATTGCATACCCTCATATAGGCGTCAAACCTAGGGCACTCATATTTAGTTTGCCGATTACTACCCGAAGCTTTGACAAAATAAAGGGTCAACATGCTGCCCAAATTTTTGCGTGATTTTTTCTTTTTTTTTTTAAAACGGGACCCTATTTATGAATTTGGTAACAAGTCCAACCGTGTTTTACAATTTTTCAAACCCAATTTTCCTAGGCTCGGGTCCCATTTGACATTTCTTTCTCCATTTAGGTAGACAAAATACAAGTTATAATCATAATCATAATAATAATCGTGCTAAGACCCTTTTTCTCACTCTTCCCCCTTCTTACCAAAAGCGTCACAAACGTTATTCCCTATTCTATAACAATACCATAAGAATTTTTCCTTCCTTTTACCATAAATATTTTCCCTCCTTTTTACCCCCAAACATTTTATCCTCCTCTTTTCCAAAAATGTCAAAAACGTTTTCCTCTTATAATAAAAGACTTTCCTTTCTTCTCTTTCAAAAAAATAAATCAGAATCTTTCTCCTTCTCAGGTCGATCACATACCTGACCCTTGTCCTGGCTCCCTATTGGCTTCGGTCTTCCGTCGAGCCGACCCGAGGCTTCGTTAGTTCCCTTTCCACTTCCTCTGAGTTCAGAATTCACCTTCATCCACTTTCCATGGAGAATGTCGACCAATAACCAAATGTGCAACCAAATTTGATGATAGTTCTTACCCAACTCACTGCCTAGATTGACAACCTTCAAATCGAGGTTCATGAGATGCAATAAAATCGGGTCCCTATTCCCAAAGAGCTAGAGGTCCTCTTCCCTCACGCTATGAGTTCGACCGCACCTGAGCCTATTTGGGTCCCCGAGGAATATCAGTACGCTCCATGTTCCCCCTTTCTAATAGGCCACCGCCACCTCAGCTCCTTATGCCGAATCTTGCCCAGTGAGGGGCTAATCTACCCATAATAGTTGATCCAAAAGAGAAAAGAATTGAACAAGTTCAGTGAGGACTTTAAAATGTTTACCAAGAAGTTTGACCAAGTCTGAATCTCCAGGAATTACATGGATTAAGCCCATATGTATCCCTATCCTCAAGCAAGGCTACTAAAAAAGTTCAATATGCCTAACATTGAGAACTTCAGGGGGAATGGACCCCCAATTATTTATCTTTGAAGTTACCACTGTGCCATGACTCTCCTAGGTGCTTCCGAGAAAATAGTTGCCCAAATGTTCCAACAGACTTTGAAGGATATCGCTCTTCGCTGGTTCTTATCTCTCGAGGAGTCCAAGATTTGCAGTTGGGAAGATTTTGCCCATGAATTAATGTCACACTACAAGTATAACGAAGATTCGGAGGTTACCCACCATGATTTAGAACTTCTCAAATAGAATCTTGGGGAATCTTTCAGTAACTTTGTAGCAAGATGGAGAGAGAAAGCGACCATCATGACCAACCAACCTTCCGAAGAGGAGCAAGTTAGTATCGTGAAAAAGGACTTCTTACCCCATATTTGAGTGATTATGGGAGGAAAGTATTACCCCCATTTTCGAGCCCTTCGAGAAGTAGGAGTAGAGATCAAAGAAAGTCTTACCAAACTAGAAGTTGAGCCGAAGAAATTATCCTAATTGTTCACTCCCAAAAAGCATGAGAAGCATCAGTAATATCTCTCAACGTGCCACTCCATGGGCACCAGAAAGCCTCCCTAACCCAATAAAAAAGGAATATACCAAGCTTCACACTCCCCTATCCAATGTTTACCAAGCTCTTTTAAGCCGAAATCTTATTAAGCCATGGGACCATTTTCCATTAGCAAACCTACTTACCAAATGTTATAAATCTAATTCCCATTGCGATTTTCACCAAAATGCTGTCCATACCACTGCTAAGTGTTTCCACCTCCGAAATGTAATCGAGGGTCTGATTGATCTGGGTATCATCGCCCAAGCATCTAATACTAAACCAAACACTACCCACAATCCACTCTCAAATCATGAAAATTCTATCTTCTTAGAAAAAGACCCAGAATTTGATCCATCTACCCAGATCGTACCCAGAAAATCTTCCATAATACCCATATATTCCCTTAAACCCATCCAAGTTTGCCCATATTTTCTCCTACATTCTACTTGTTTGGCCAATTAGGTTTTGTCTCTCATTACAAGAGAATGCATTATTGTTCGTACTTGTTCATAAAGGAAAGATATGGAATTATCAGCAGTATTGAACTAGATTCAGAGTTCGAGCTGAAATTGCCCCTCAAAGATGACCATTAACTGCCAAAGATTCAATACGATGTTCTTGGAAACTCAGAAGTGGGATCAAGCGTTAGATTGTTGGGTGGTATCTATTGACGAAGCCAACTTATATGATGCCTTCAGATCATGAAAGACTTATCCCGATAGATTGGTGAAGTTTGTAGTATGTCCGAGCTACTTGATGCTTTGACACTTTAAGGGTGTTTAGTTCCTTCGCTTCTACATATCCCCGTTGAGTGGGAGGATGTATACGAAGAGGCCGTTATTGCATTGACTTTTTGTAGAAAGATGATATCATTACCACCAGATGGGGAGAGAAATTCGATAGTTCAGATGAAGAGCAAAACCTAGAAAAGACTATCCCTATAGTCAGTATATGCGGAATAATATCATTTGAGGAGATGTTATAAGAAATCAATAAGGTGTTTGAATAGCCCGAGATAGATGAGGAAACGGGATTTTTATTTTCCCCCTCTTCTGTGAACTATATGACTAGATTAGGAAGGCATTACCAAGTTCCAAACCAGCAATTGTCAGCAATCGATAAGGGAAAAGGTGTTGAGAAACTTCCTATGCTAAAAATGACCCTCGAGGAGAGCAAGATCCTCAGTCAGTTGAAGAAAACCCAAGCTAACATCATTCTATGGGGACTCTTTATATCTTCTGAGTTTCACCAAAATGCCTTGATTAAACTACTTACTAGGTCCACAATCCCTCCTTCTACCATAAAAAAAGAAGCAATTAATCTGGTCAGATCTTTAACCTCTACTAGCATGATATCCTTCTTCGAAGAAGAAATCCCCAAGTTTAGTCCAAATCACAACTATGATCTCAATATATCTGTCAAAGTCATGGGAAAGACCGTCCCACTTTTACTTATCGATAATGGATCAACTCTTAATGTTTTCCGGTTGAGAACTTTCATTTTCTTGGGACTGAAAGTGAGAGACTTTCTCTAACCTCTTCTTCGGTGCGTGCTTTTGATAGTATTCAGTGAAAAATTGTTACTCAAGTCGTTTAATTCAGGATTAAACAGTCTAAGTAACTCAGAACTATTTTTTTAGAGAAACTCTTTTCTTTAAATCAAAACTAATTAATCACAAGATGTGTTTAATGAAAAATATACGAGATATGTTCAAGATTATGTAAGTAGTTTTGAAAACAAAAAATAAATCAGGTTAAATCAACTAAATCAGCACACCCACAAGAATGAGATGAGCAGATGTAGAAAGATTAAGGACAAGGAGATTTTTAACGTGGTAAAATCTCACCCAACTGAGGAAACATCCACGGTGACTTCTAAGTCACAAACCAAAAATCCACTAAAATAAAATATACAATTTACAAACTATATAACAGACATTCACACAAAACAGACCTATAAAAGTTTAGAATATGTACCCACTAGTTTGATTCTAACTTTTTTGTAGTTCTGATGTTGATGTGGTTTCTCAGTATGCTAACTTCTCCATTTTGTTCCAGCTTTACGTCGAGTCTTAATGTTTCAAGATCTTACAGCCAACACGTCTTATGTTGTAGTGTGACAGGTGTTTATGATAGTGTTCTAACACATGCATGCACACACGCACACTTACTTATACAAACTGTAGGAGGGTAGTGAGACTGGAGTCTATGAATAACTGGAAAGGGTGAGGCGTGACCCACTCCAATGGACACTGCCTGCAAGGTCTTCAAGGTCTCCTGGTGCAACTTCTGAAGAAAACTTCTCCTTCTGGTAACAATGGAACTCAAGCTTCAACTCACTCCCTGCAAGAAGTTGAACTTTCATAGCAAAAATAGTAATTTTCTCAAGGGCTGTCAGTGGGGAGTGAAGGAACAAGGCACTAAGCACTATGAGAATGAGCAAGGAGAGAATACTTAGGTAGGGCTGGTGATATTTTGGCAGAGTAACCGTGCAATTTCTATTGTCTCTATCATTTTTTTCTCTCTCTATGACCTTGCCCAGGGGTCCTATTTATACCTGGGCACTAAGGTTGGGTTGGCACTTTTGGAGCCAAAACTAAGAGGGTTGGTGAGGGACAAAGTCTGCAGTGTACTATTTGTCCCTACCTGCAGGCCGGTTTGCCTGTCCCCTCTGGCAGATGCCCCCTGGCGCCGACCAAAGTTCAAAAGAAAATATGTCTTCTAATGGAGACAAAATATCTGATTTGCTAAATATCTTTTGAAACGGTAACTTTGATACAAACTTTGTAAACTTGAGGGGGGGTCTCGAGGACCACCTCCTCTAAAATATTTACAAGCTTGAGGGGGGTCTCGAGGACCCCCTTCTAAAATCATTTTTCTTGAGAGGGGTTAAGAGGACCCTTTCCTTTAAAATCATTTTATAAACAGTTCTTTTCTTATGAGCAGCCAGCCCTTTGGCTGCTCACTTCACTTATGACTAAGTGTGAGGTGTGTGAGGGTTGGGTGACCCTAGGGTCTCCTATTAGTATTCTCTCAATCCTATAGTGCTAAGTGGTTGAGCTTGCTCAACATACCTTGACCCTCAGCCACCAAGCCAAAACTCCCGGGAGGTCCCAACGCGCTTGTTCGAGCCCTGCTTGCTCGACTAGGCAACCTGTACAAGAAAGTAAAGTGTTAGTGATGTTGTTCATTTAGAGACTGATGTTTCATGATGAGGAGTTTCTTGTGATAGCTACTACCTCAATATGAGTTTCTGTCGAAACCCTTGTAGCGGCACTTCTCGAATAACATTTCTGTAGTGACCCTTGCTGTAGTGGCGCTGACGCTTGCAGTAGCGCTAACCCTGGTGGCGCTGACCCTTGCAGTGGCGTTGACACTTACAGCGGCGCCGACACTTGCAGCGGCACCGACACTTGAAGCGGCGTTGACCCTTGCAGCGGCGCAAACACTTGCAGCGGCGCAGACACTTGCAGCGGCACTAGCGCTTGAAGCGGAGCTGACCCTGACAGCGGCGCAGACACTTGCAGTGGCACTGACCCTAGTGACACTGACTCTTGCAGCGGCATTGACACTTGCAGCGGCGCTGACACTAGCAGCGGCGTTGACACTTGAAGCGGCGCTGACCCTTGAAGCGGCGCTGACACTTGCAGAGACACTGGCACTTGAAGCGGCGCTGACCCTTGCAACGGTGTAGATACTTGCAGTGGCGAAGACACTTGCAGCGACGCTGGCACTTGAAGCGGCGCTGACCCTTGCGGTGACGCAAACACTTACAGCGGCGTTGGCCCTTGCGGCGGCACTGGCACTTGAAGCGGCGCTGACTCTTGCGGCGACGCTGACACTTGCAGCAGCGCTGACCCTTGCAGCGGCGCTAACCCTAGTGATACTGACTCTTGCAGCGGCGTTGACATTTGCAGCGGCGCTGACACTTGCAGCGGCGCTGGCACTTAAACCGGCGTTGACGCTCCTAGTGGCGCTGACCCTCGCAGCGGCGCTAACACTTGTAGCGGCGTTGGCACTTGCAGCGGCGCTGACCCTCGCCGCGGCGCTGACGCTCGCAGCGGCGCTGACCCTCACAGTGGCGCTGACACTTTCAGCGGCGCTGACATTTGCAGCGACGCTGACACTTGCAGCGGCGCTGACACTTTTAGCAGCGCTGACCCTTGCAGCGGTGTTGACACTTGAAGTGGGACTGACCCTTGCGACTGTGCAGACACTTTCAGTGGCGCTGGCCCTTGCAGCGGAGCTGGCACTTGAAGCGGCGTTGACCCTTGCGGTGGCGCAAACACTTGCAGCGGCGCTGACCCTCGTAGCGGCGCTGACACTTGCAGCGACGCTGACCCTTGCAGTGGCGCTGGGGGTTCCTGCTGAATATGAGTTTCTGTCGGGCTCCTGGGGTGATTCCTTCTCAATTATGCGTTTCTTCCGGGACCCTAGGTGGGTTCCTTCTTAATACGAGTTTCTGTCGGGACCCCGGGGGGGTTCCTGCTCAGTATTTCTAATAAAATAATATTTTTACCTTTTTTATAGGTAGACACCCTTCTACATTAGCCCCTCGTGCAAAGTCTTTTGTGTTGGGTAGACCAAAAGGCTTTGTACGCCATAAAGTCGATTTTTATTAATTTTTTTATTTTGGGGGACCCTTGGGTTCCTTCATCATTCCCCCTTAGGGTCATTAAATGTCCTGTCACTTCATCCCAAGTTTTGTAGATGAGGCCACTTATAGTGGACCTCCTTATATGGGTATCAACTTGGGTGGAGGGGTTACTCGCGGTGAGCCCCTCGTTCTTGGCCTGCTTCTGTGGCCTTTTTTCTAGGGCGGAGGGATTGCGTGCCGTGAGCCCCTCACCATTGACCTTCTTCTGTGGCCTTCCATCTTGGGCGGAAGGGTTGCTCACGGTGAGCCCCTCGCCCTTGGCCTTCTATCTTGGACGGAGGGGTTGCTCACGGTGAGCCCCTCGCCCTTAGCCTTTTTCTGTGGCCTTATATCTTGGGCGGAGGGGTTGCTCGCGGTGAGCCCCTCACCCTTGGCCTTCTTCTGCGGCCTTCCATCTTGGGCGAAGGGGTTTCTCCCGGTGAGCCCCTCGCCCTTGGCCTTCTTCTGGGGCCTTTCATCTTGGGCGGAGGGGTTGCTCGTGGCGGGCCCCTCGCCCTTGGCCTTCTTCTGTGGCCTTTCGCCTTGGGCGAAGGGGTTACTCGTAGTGGGCCCCTCGCCCCTGGCCTTTCATTTTGGGCGGAGAGGTCACTCGCGGTGAGTCCCTCGCCCTTGACTATTTTCTGTCAAACTTGCAATCTTGGGCAGGTGGAGTCACTCTAAGTGGGTCCCCACCCTCCAAGATTATTTTATTATTTGTTCACTTGCTTGAGGACTTCTCAATATTAGCCCCCTCGTGCAGAAGTGTCTTGTAATGTCGAGAGACTTGTGCACGAAATTATCATACCCTTTATTTATACTTGGCAGTTGCTCATAACTATGAGTGCTCTGATGCCCTTGGAGCCTTAGGTACTAAAAAGTTGTACCTTATGTTTGTACTTGGACTTTGCTCAAGACTGTGAGCGTTACGGCGCTCTTGGAGCCTTAGGTGCTAAACAGTCGCACCTTATATTTATACTTGGCACTTTCTCAAGACTGTGAGCGCTCCGGTGCCCTAGGAGCCTTAGGTGCTCATCTGGAGCACCTTACGTTTATACTTGACACTTGCTCAAGACTGTGAGCGCTCCAATGCCCTTGGAGCCACAGGTGCTCAACTGGCGCACCTTATATTTATATTTGTCACTTGCTCAAGACTGTGAGTGCTCCGGTGCCCTTGGAGCCTTAGGTGCTAAACTGTCGCACCTTATACTTATACTTGGCAGTTGCTCAAGATTGTGAGCGCTCCTATGCCCTTGGAGCCTTACGTTTATACTTGACATTTGCTCAATACTGTGAGCGCTCCGATGCCCTTGGAGCCTTAGGTGCTCATCTGGAGCACCTTATGTTTATACTTGGCACTTGCTCAAGACTGTGAGCGCTCCGGTGCCCTTAGAGCCTTACGTTTAAACTTGGCATTTGCTCAATAATGTGAGCGCTCAGATGCCCTTGGAGCCTTAGGTTCTCATCTGGAGGACCTTATGTTTATACTCTCACACACCTCAAGACTATGAGCGCTCCGACGCCCTTGGAGATTTAGGTGCTAAATTATCGCACATATACTTATACTTGGCAATTGCTCAATTATTGTGAGCGCTCCGATGCCCTTAGAGCCTTAGGTACTAAACTGTCATACCTTATATGTATACTTGGAGTTGTTCAATACTTTGAGTTACTCTTTTTTTATATGAGAACCTCAAGATTGAACTTCCCGCTTCTAATTGTGGGGTATTTGCATATGAGATGAGCAAGTTAAAATATTGAAGCTACCCCTCTAACTGCGGGGTACTTGCATATAACTGAGCAAGTTAAAATTTGGAAGTGGCTCCTCTAGCTGCGGGGTACTTTCATATAATTGAGCAAGTTAAAATTTTTGAAGCTACCCCTCTAACTGCAGGGTACTTGCATATGGGCTGAAGTAGTTAAAAATTTTAGCGCAGCTCGATGTGCCTGTGGGTTACTTTTTAGCGCACCCCCGTGTGATTATGGAGGATTTCGTTATGCGCATTCATTTCTTAGGGAGTAGCTAGGAGATGGGGTTAGTCCTTCTCCTTCCCACAAACTTTGAGTAAAATTTTGCATATATCCTAAGTAAAGAAATAATTATTTCTTTATACAGAAATTTTCCCTTGGTATGCAAGGTCCCTGTTCCAAACTTCTTGGGAACATTTTTGTCTTATAAGAATAACAAGTTTAGAGAGGGGGGTAGACCCGCTTCTCCATATTTTCTGAAAACTGGTCAAGTAAATTTTCTTGAGAATAGAGGTTAGGACTTATTCTCTAGGCTATAAATCTGTATGAAATAATAATAAAAAAATGTAGATTTTTTTTTATTATTATTACTAGGAGGATAACCCCCTACTGGTCAGGTGACAAAAAAATAACTGTTATGTCTGTAAGGAATTTATTCAGTATACTTTTCCCTTGGGATGGATATTCCTCCAAGTATAATGAGGAAAGACCTTCATGTCATGGACCCTCTTCTAATCTAGTAGATGTTCTACTATTCTATTAAGAAAGAGAAAACATTAGTCCGTGTACCTTTTGTTGAGTGGCTTTAGACCTTTTCACCTATATTCCGACTGCTTCTACTTTTTGAGTTTAAATACTTCGGGGGTTCCTCGTTTGGAGTTCGTGCGCCTGTGAGTTCCTCGTCCGAGACTTCGAACATGGGGGTTACTTATTGGGTGCCTTTGTGACTGTGGCCCACAAGATATGACATCTTTGTATACCAACAAGTAAAAATGTACTATGAGGCACCACAGCTTGATTCGTTATGTTGAGCAACAATTCTCGACTTATGATGTCGAGCAACAATTCATGATGTCGAGGTTACAAGGGATTCCTCGCCCACTGTGGGTTCCTTGCGAGTGTCGTCAATCAATGTAGTTCCTCGCCCAAATTATTTGCAGTGGCAAGTCCCCCTTTCACCATATCGGGTTCCTCGACGGCATTATCACCCATAAGGGTTCCTCGCAGGCTGCTGTGACTGCGGGCTTCCTCTTTCTGAGGCTTTGTGTTTGTTGAATGTTCCTCGTGATCATAAACAACTCACAAGGGTTTATAAATTTCTTTTACCACCATTGGATGAAACTAGTTCCTCGTTGGTGGGTTCCACGCGATTACCCTGAGCTGACGAGGGGTACAAGTTTCTGGGTTCCTCGCCACCATCCTTAGCTAAGGAGGGTTCCTCGACCTCATTTACCGTGACAACGGGTTCCTCAAGCGTGAGTTTGGACATAAGGGGTCCTCGTTCGAGTTTTTTCTCTGGAGAGGTCCCTTGCACCATGTTAAGATGACCATGGGGGGTTCCTCGCGGCCACTTGGTCCATTGGCTACTGTTATGGACGAGCAAGGCTCGGGTTCTTCGCGCCTCACTTTCAGAATAAGTTCCAAATCTGAAGAGCTCCTCGTTGCGAGAGAGGTATTTATGGCCAAGGGTTCCTCTCCCTTTGTATCTATTACAACTTCTCACCCAACCGAGGGTTCCTCGCTAATCCGCATTTCTAGAGGGGCAACTGCCGCCACTTTTTTGTTAACGATGAAGGACACCCAGGGTGCCTCGCCCATGGGTTCCTCGTATGTTGACTTTCAACCCCAAACTTTTGTTGCTAGAGAATTGGTATCAGAGGGTTCCTCACTTTACAAAGATTCATCACTAGAATCCGTGAGTTCCTCGTGCAAAGTTGTATCGAAACCTCATCTCACTTTCGATTGCTCGTCTGCAGCATCACAGGTTGCTGGGGTGATTTTTTTTTGTTAGCGAGAGCTCCTCGGCTATTGGGTTTTCATCTTCGGGTTCCTCGCAGATTTTTTTTTCCAAAGGTGTCTCGCGCGATTTCTATACATGGGGGTTCCTCATTGGAAGATTTGGATTATTTTGTTGGAGAGGGAGGTCTCGACCCCTAGTTCTTTATTTCAAGAGGAGGGGGTCTCGACATCTCGAATTCCACAAAGGTGATATATATTTTTTTTCTCGCTGATCGTTGGCGCTATGGGGGGGGAGGCGCTGCCCGACATGGGTTCCTCGCGACCCCCCTTTTTGATGAGTTCCTCGCGACATAATTCCGCATTCGAGGGTTCCTCACGAACCAAGTCTACACTTGACAGTTCCTCACGTGTTGGCAGTTTGGTACTTGGGGCGAGGACCCTTGAGGGTTCCTCGTCATTAGATGATGGGGGGTCCCTCGACAATGTTCAATACTATCAAGGGTTCCTCACGCGTCGACTTCCCATCCGTGGGTGTCTCAACCTCATGCTTCATCGAGACTGCTTCCATGACTTTTTTGGTGGCGCCGAGGGACACCCAGGGTTCCTTGTCCATGAGTTCCTCGCTCCTCAACTTTCCATCCGGGGTGTGTCTCGACCTTATGCTTCATCGAGACTGCTACCACGACTTCTTTTGTTGGAGGCAAGGGACACCCAGGGTTCCTCTCCCATGAGTTCCTCGCGCCTCGACTTCCCATCCAGGGTGTCTTGACCTCATGCTTCGTCGATAATGCTTCTAGAAATTATTTATTGGCGACGAGGGATACCCAGGGTTTCTCATCCATGGGTTCCTCGCGAGTTGGTATTTCAAGAGGGGATGCTGCAACTGAGAGTTCCTCACTTGGAATTTCTACCACGATGGGCTCTTTACTTGAGGTTTCCTCATCGCTATCATTGAGCGAGAGGAGTTCCTCGACCATACCGAATTCTTCGCCAAACACTTAGGGTTCATGGGGTTCCTACCAATGAACTTGACGGTTGTCACAACTTGCTCATGCGTCGTCCTCCGCGACTGAGCTACTTCTATCGAAATCGGCGCTGGAACGGTTGTCCCTCCAGAGGGGGTTGCTGCTGGTGTTACACAATCTTAACCCAAACTTGTCAAGTCTAAAAAAACATACTCATAAGCCTCTACCACCGGATCTGCTGCCGGTGAGCTGGTCTGCCCTCCCGGAGGAGCAGGTACCTTTGCTCCGGTCACAACCACATCGACCTGAGTGGCCTTGTCTCTTTGAGCCCCATTTCTAGATGGAAAGTCTGCAAACACTAGATGCCTAGAAACATTAAAACCTTCTTTGTCCATGGAAGTGAGGATACCTCCCCAGCGGAGTCGCCAAATGTAGGAGGGTAGTGAGACTGGGGTCTATGAATAACTGGAAAGGGTGAGGCGTGACCCACTCCAATGGACGCTGCCTCTAAGGTCTTCAAGGTCTCCTAGTGCAACTTCTGAAGAAAACTTCTCCTTCTGGTAACAATGGAACTCAAGCTTCAACTCACTCCCTGCAAGAAGATGAACTTTCACAGCAAAAATAGTAATTTTCTCAAGGGAAACACCTGAGAGTGATGGCTGTCAGTGGGGAGTGAAGGAACAAGGCACTCAACACTATCAGAATGAGCAGGGAGAGAATACTTAGGTAGGGCTGGTGATATTTTGGCAGAGTAACCGTGCAATTTATATTGTCTTTATCATTTTTTTCTCTCTCTATGACCTTGCCCAGGGGTCCTATTTATACTTGGGCACTAAGGTTGGGTTGGCACTTTTGGCGCCAAAACTTAGAGGGTTGGTGAGGGACAAAGTCTGCAGTGTACTATTTGTCCCTACCTGTAGGCAGGTTTGCCTGTCCCCTCTGGCAGATGCCCTCTGGCGCCGACCAAAGTTCAAAAGCAAATATGTCTTCTAATGGAGACAAAATATCTGATTTGCTAAATATCTTTTAAAACGGTAACTTTGATACAAATTTTGTAAACTTGAGGGGGGGTCTCGAGGACCACCTCCTCTAAAATATTTGCAAGCTTGAGGGGGGTCTCGAGGACCCCCTTCTAAAATCATTTTTCTTGAGAGGGGTTAAGAGGACCCTTTCCTTTAAAATCATTTTATAAACAGTTCTTTTCTTATGAGCAGCCAGCCCTTTGGCTGCTCACTTCACTTATGACTAAGTGTGAGGTGTGTGAGGGTTGGGTGACCCTAGGGTCTCCTACTCGTATTCTCTCAATCCTATAGTGCTAAGTGGTTGAGCTTGCTCAACATACCTTGTCCCTCAGCCGCCAAGCCAAAACTCCCGGGAGGTCCCGACGCGCTTGTTCGAGCCCTGCTTGCTCGACTAGGCAACCTGTACAAGAAAGTAAAGTGTTAGTGATGTTGTTCATTTAGAGACTGATGTTTCATGATGAGGAGTTGCTTGTGATAGCTACTCCCTCAATACGAGTTTCTGCTGAAACCCTTGTAGCGACACTTCTCGAATAACATTTCTGCAGTGACCCTTGCTGTAGTGGCGTTGACGCTTGCAGTAGCGCTGACCCTTGCAGCGGCGTTGACACTTGCAGCGGCATTGACACTTGCAGCGGCGCTGACACTTGCAGCGGCGCCGACACTTGAAGAGTCGTTGACCCTTGCAGCGGCGCAAACACTTGCAGCGGCGCAGACACTTACAGCGATGCTAGCGCTTGAAGCGGCGCTGACCCTGACAGTGGCGCGGACACTTGCAGCAGTGATGACCCTAGTGACACTGACTCTTGCAGCGGCGTTGACACTTGCAGCGGCGCTGACACTAGTAGCGGCGCTGACCCTTGAAGCGGCGCTGACCCTTGAAGCGGCGCTGACACTTGCAGCGGCGTAGACACTTGCAGCGACGCTAGCACTTGAAGCGGCGCTGACCCTTGTAACGGTGCAGACAATTGCAGCGGCGCTGGCACTTGAAGCAGTGCTGGCACTTGAAGCAGCGCTGACCCTTGCGGCGGCGCTGGCCCTAGCGGCGGCGCAGACACTTGCAGCGGCGCTGGCACTTGAAGCGGCGCTGACTCTTGCGGCGGCGCAGACACTTGCAGCGGTGCTCACTCTAGTGATACTGACTCTTGCAGCGACGTTAACACTTGCAGCGACGCTGACACTTAAAGCGGCGCTGACGCTCCCAGCGGCGCTGACCCTTGCAGCGGCGCTGACACTTTCAGCGGCGCTGACACTTTTAGCGGCGTGGGCACTTGCTACGGCGCTGACGCTCGCAGCGGCGCTGACGCTCGCAGCGGCGCTGACGCTCGCAGCGGCGCTGACGCTCGCAGCGGCGCTGACACTTTCAGCAGCGGCGCTGACACTTCCAGCTGCGCTGACACTTTCAACAGCGCTGACCCTTGCAGCGGCGCAGACACTTGCAGCGACGTTGGCACTTGAAGTGGCACTGCCCTTGCGGCAGTGCAGACACTTTCAGTGGCGCTGGCCCTTGCAGCGGTGCAGACACTTGCAGCGGCGCTGGCACTTGAAGCGGCGTTGACCTTTGCGGCGACGTAAACACTTGCAGCGGCGCTGACCCTTGCAGCGACGCTGACCCTCGCAGCGGCACTAACACTTGCAGCGGCGCTGACCCTTGCAGCGGCGCTGGGGGTTCCTGCTGAATATGAGTTTCTGTCGGGCCCCTGGGGTGGTTCCTTCTCAATTATGCGTTTCTTCCGGGACCCTAGGTGGGTTCCTTCTTAATACGAGTTTCTGTCGGGATCCCGGGGGGGTTCCTGCTCAGTATTGCTAATAAAATAATATTTTTACCTTTTTTTATAGGTAGACACCCTTCTACACAAACAAGTCCTATCAAATTACAAATCAGATCTAAATGAAACTGTTTTCAGTTTCTCTCTTCTCTAGAAACAAAAGACTTTATTTGAACTTTCAAATAATCCCAGAATCCAAGGTTACCTTGCTGGGAAGACTATCAAGGTCTTAAAAAATTTCAGAGGATTTTGAAAATGGTTTTGAAATTATAAACCACCGGTTGTGATTCCAACTAGGCCAGAAATCTTATTTCATAAGAACTAGAAACAGAAAATAGATTTGTTGATTCTTGAGTTGTTAAAAACATTTATAGAAAAAGAATTTTAATCAACAAATACAATTTCTCAAGATAAGAAACTAAAAGATGCAGATCTAAGTGTAATATGACATGCAATAGCCAGATCTACTGTTTCTATGAAAAAGAAATAGAGATCTAACATGAAATGTCTAAGTTGGAAATAAGATATCAAACCCAGAGGATAAAACTCTTGAACAACCTTGAAACCTCTATCAAAATCACCCTCTAACACTCAGGTATGGTGTTTGGTGTAAACTGTTTTGGAAAAAAGAATTTAGGGTTTGAAACGAGTTAGGTTTTATCTCTTCTCTCTCTCTATATTTGGACGAACTGGCAAAAGTCTTCAAATGCTGAGACTTAACCTAATTTTATACTGAGTGAGGAATGTTTGAGAATAGCTGATCAAATCAATGGTTGAGATTTGTTCTTCGCCATTTGACTTTGATCCAACAGTGTAATATAAGCGGTGGGTTAAACTACTTCTGATTGGTTTAAAAAGGTTTCACTTGGATTGGGTTTGAACGCATCCAGAACATTAATTACTTAGATCCAAGGGCTGAGATAACACATGGGTTATGTGTCTTGCAATAAACACAAATTTGGCCGTTATAAGGTCGACAGGTGTAGGGATGAGATGAACTCAGACGCGCGTGTTTTAAAAATAAATACATAGCTCCCCTGAAGTCTCAAGCGCTTTCGAATTTTACCCAACCAAACTTTCAGGTATGAAATGGTAAAACCAGTAATCACAAATTGACCCCAAAAGGTTTATAAACCAAATTTCAATTTCTAAAAATTATTTAAAAATTCCCAAAAATTAATAAAATCATTTTGAAAGGGAGTTAACACACACAACTCGCACACAATGAATCAATGCAATATATATGAACAATGTATACAATCCTAGCGTGTGTGATTGAGAATTATACCTTCAATGAATCAAGTGTGGCATTATGAGAAGGATCTGAGGCTCTTTGGAATCTAGGGAATGGTACTCCAATTTTGTCACAATTTCCAAACTAGATGAGAACTTATACAATGTAGACTCAAGTGAGTCAAGAGTATAAGGTTCTTCAATCTCCCTCTTTGGAAATATGAGATAAAATCTCCTTTGAGTCATCTTGGACTCGCAGGGATACGAAAAAATAAGGAAAAACCTATTCCTATACAAAAATTCTATCTACCAATTTCCTAGAAAAAGAAAATTACATAACTCAACTATTTACAAACCAATGCACTAATAACATCTGTTGAATACATCTGAACAAAATCCTAAAAATAACACTAACATCAAGATTTTAAATCATATGTACAAGAAAAAATGAACTCATAAGACTCAAACTTCTCCCCCATTTTGTCTCAAATGGACAAAGAGAAAAAAATACTTAAGTCACACGAGTTTATTACGCACAAACCATCCCTATCGATTTTTGCAAAGAAAGAAATCTATTGTAATCCAAAGGTTTGGTAAATATATCTGCAAGCTGCAAATCAGTAGGAAGATAATTAATTTCTAATTCCTTAGTCTCAACTAATTCATGTATAAAGTAATGTCTATTTATTATATGTTTTGTTCGCGAGTGTTGAATAGGATTTTTATAGAAATTGATCGCGCTTTGATTATCACAATAAAGATGTAGTTGATCTTCTTGAATACCATAATCATTTAGCATTTGTTGAAGCCAAAGTAATTGAGCACAACAACTACCAGTAGCTATGTATTCAGATTTAGCTGTAGATATTGAAGTGTAGTTCTATTTCTTATTACTCCATCCTACCAAATTGTTACCGATATAGTAACACGCTCCTGATGTTCTCTTACTATCATCATTACACCCCGCCCAATCGGAATTAGTGTATCCTATTATAGTACTAGGAGTATCATTGGTGTACCAGAGTCCTAAATTTAGAGTGCCTTTTATGTATTTAACGATTATTTTTACACATACTAATTGGCTCTCTTTAGGATTATTTTGATAACGGGCACACATGCAAACTGCATACATAATTTCAGGACGCGAGGTAGTAAGGTATAGTAAGGTTCCTATCATACTACGATATAGAGTAGGATCTATGGATTTTCCATTCTCGTCTTTGGATAATTTGACTGTAGGTCTCATAGGAGTTCTAGCTTCTTTAACACTTTCAAGCTAGATTTTTTTGACAATCTCTAAAGCATATTTTGATTGCAAAACAAATAAACCTTATGAATTCTGTTTAACTTGAAGACCCAAGAAAAATTGCAACTCCCCCATAAGCGACATTTGAAATTCTTTATACATAATTTCAGAAAATGATTTAACTTCTGAGGGGGATGTTGATCCAAAAATGATATCGTCAACATAAATTTGAGCTATAATAATATTTTTGTCAAAATGTTTGACAAATAGGGTTTTATCATTTCCACCTCTCTTAAAACCTTTATCTATGAGAAAATTGGAAAGACGCTCATACCAGGCTCTTGGCGCTTGTTTTAGACCATACAACGCCTTTTTAAGACGATAAACTTGGTTTGGATACTGAGGGTCAATAAACCCTTTTGGCTGTTCAATATAGGTCTCTTCAGTCAAGATTCCATTAAGGAAGGCTGACTTTACATCCATTTGGTAAAGCATAAAATGCAAGTAACAAGCTATGGCAAAGAGAAAACGAATAGATTCTAAGTAAGTAACAGGAGAAAACATCTCGTTAAAATCTATTCCTTCAATTTGAGAATATCCTTGAGCTACTAATCTAGCTTTATTTCTAATGATTATCTCACTTTCATCAGTTTTATTTTTAAATAGCCAACGTGTGCCAATAACCTTTTTATGATCAGGCCTAGGTACAAGATACCAAACATCATGAATGAAAAATTGAAGAAGATCTTGCTGCATAGTAGAAATCCATTGAGGGTCATTTAATGCCTCATTTACATTATTTGGTTCCACAAGGGAAACAAAACATTCATAATGAGCATAGTTTCTTAATTGAGATCTTGTACGTACAGGGTCACAAGGTTTACCAACAACATTATCTATGGGATCATCTTTAGAAACCCAGTTAGGTACTTCAGGTTTCTCAATTGGCAAAGAATTATTTATTTCTGGAGTCTTTTTCTAAAACAGTTTTAGACTCTTCCATAATAGTTGGTTCTCCAGTATTACTCTCAGCAGTAGTGTCACTTACAATAACGTTTATGGATTCCATTAAGGTCTTAGTGTGAAGATTTTTAACATGGTACGCTCTACTGTCAGGAGAATATCCTAAGACTATATCTTTATCTCCACGAGTGTCAAATTTGGATAAGTGTTCTCTGTCTTTATAGACATAACAAGCACTACCAAAAGTTCTAAGGTATTTAAGATTGGGCTTCTTCCCATACCATAGTTCAAAAGGAGTTTGTTTGGAATTCTTCCTAAGATAGACTCTATTGATAATATGACAAGCAGTACGAATTGATTCTACCAAAAAATATTCAGGTAAACACTTAGCATAAATCATAACTCGTGCCATCTCTTGAAGAGTACTATTCTTTCGCTCAACAATTCCATTTTATTGATGAGTCTTAGGAGCACTAAATTAATGTTTGTAACCATTATAGTCATAATACTCTATAACACAAGTATCTATGAATTCTCCTCCTCTATCACTACGAATCCTATTTACTTGAGTGTCCTTCTCATTTTCAATACGAAGTAAGATTTTCAAAAAGGTTATGAATGTGTCTAACTTTTGTTTTAAGAATGTTACCCAAGTAAACCTGGTGAAGTCATCTACCATAACTAGAATGTAACTTTATCCACATAGACTAACAGTACGAGAAGGACCCATTAGGTCCATATGGATGAGCTCCAAGGGTTAGAGGTGAGGATATCTTTAACTTTATTATGAGGTACTTTAACAATTTTTCCTTCCTGACATGATCCGCAGACAATGTTAGAAATAGGTTTGATCTTTGGAATTCCTCTAACTATTTCTTGTGAAGACAATCTACTAAGGCTATCATAATTTATGTGACCCATTCGATTATGCCATATTTCATTGTCATCCATTCTGGCAATGTTACAGACCTCAGTACTGTTCTGGACAGTATAACAATTGTTCGGAGTCCTGAGTCCTGTAATCACCTTTTTCATTTAAAATCTTGCAATTATTCTTTGAAAAGGTGACAGTATGATTTGAGTCACAAAATTGCGAGCTACTAAGTTGATTTGCCTTAAGAACTTTGACTAAAGAATATTTTCAAGCACAGGCATTCCTTCTTCTTGGAGTGTTCCTTTACCAATGATTTGAGATAATACACCATCACCAAAAATAACTTTTCCTCCAGCAAAGTTGGTTTTGTTTAAAAGTTTTGTATCATCCCCAGTCGTATGTTTTGAACACCCAGAGTCTAAATACCAACCAGAAGGAGTGTGTTCATCTGTTACACTTCATCTGGGGCAATAGCTCATCTTTTCTAACCCACATAACTCTTGTTTTTGTTTTTCTCTCATTTGATAAAATTTGCGAGCATTAGATTTTTGTTGAAAAATATTTTGCGCATGCATTTGCGTTTTATGGAAGATATGAGCATTTGGTTTAGGAACGTGCCTAGTAATCCTTCTTTTAAATAATCTTTTACGTTTGGTCTTTCTCTTTTTATAGGTAGATTTTTTGTGTGGTTGTCTAGGTAGGACACAATTATTACGACTTCTCCTATAGTAGTTAAAGTTTTGGTATAAAGGAGTATTACAAACAGGATTAACTAAATGTCTTGAGTAGCAACCTTCAAAAGAATGTCCGTATATGTCATAGTATGAGCAATACAGATTGCTTGAAGAGGGTATCTCCTTAGGAAAGTCTCTAAACATAGGTTTCATGGGATTTTGATGTTGAACCTTATTCCTAGGAAGTACAGTTTGAAACGTAGATTCACTCTTACTAATTGGAGGGAAGACGTATTTAGCCTTAGGCAAACTATCACACTTAGAGTGATTGGGTTCCCCAATATCTAACTTTTCTTATTTTTTGTCAAACTCATTATTTATAGCTTGAAAATCTGGACAGGTTTCTATAGGTCTTTTGCCATCGGACGCAAACTTGATTGGTTCAACGTTTTTAATTTCTGTCTTTGAATTTGGGTAAAATCCTTTTCCAGTTCGATCATCAGAATTTGTTTTTGAATCAGCAACAAAACCATCAAAACAATTGGAATTATTTTCAAACTTAGCAAATTTTTTTAAAACACTTGCTAGCTTTTCTTTAGCTTGTTCCAATTCTAATAATGTCCCTTTATATATTTTCTCCAGAGTTTCATTTATTTCAATCAAAATTTTCATCTTTTGATCAAAACTTTTGACTTCATTTTCATGAGTTAGACATTAGGTAGTATGATCTTCAGCGTTAAGTTTAACTATTAGACTTAGGTCTTCTAGTTTCTTAGTGAGATCTTTCACTATCTTCTCTGTAAGGACAATTTGTCCATCCTTATGTATATGATATGTCATACGCCGTTACAAGAATGATAGTTGTAAAGATCACATCGTCATCAACGAAATCCGAAGATCAAAAGAAGAAGGAATTTGGGAATCAGACCTGGCCGGACCGATCCGGACCAGATAAAAGAACCGATTCGATTCATCGGACCGATCCGGCTAAAGGGACCGGACCGATCCGCTGCCAACCAGACCGATCCGGTTTCAGAAAAAGAACCGATCCGACTTAACCGGACCGATCCGCCTAATCGACCGGACCGATCCGGCGAGGATAAACACTGCCAGATCGTGCAGCCGATTTTGTAGGGTTTCGATCCCTTCTTTAAACCACGATCAGCAGTTGGTTTTATCAAGACTTTCCCACGATTATTAGAGCATATCAACCCTAAAGTCTTCACCTATTGAGTCTCATGATTCTAGGTTTTTAGATTCACACATCTTCCATATCTATGTGAATCAAAGTTTGGTAACCCAAGAACACCATTGCTGTTGTTCAACCCTTGTGAAGTGGACCGCTTCTTCCTCTTCATTGCAGCCCTACTGGACAGGGATAGTTCCAGCCGCCACCCCTACTGGAAAGGGTTTCTTCCAGCCGCGACTACAGAATCCGATACCCGAGGGTAATTCTTAGTCAACCTGTATTTCATTGTAATTCGATTGTAAACCGTCTTTTACAAATTATAGTGATATACAAATGGTTTTTCCCCTGTGGGGGATTTTTCCTTAAACTTTGTGTGTTGAATATTTATTGCATGATTCCATATTGTTTCAATCACACCTAGTTGCATGCTTAGGGTTAATTTGGATTAAAATGGGTATTTATTATATTATTTCTTAATTGAACGCAAGCGCCAACTCTTTCATTCTCTAGTCTAGAGCTTTTCTTGGGAGTTTACCATAAAGTATGTGAATGTCAGGGAGGTCTTCCGTGTCTGAATCACTAAGTGTAGTGTGTGAAGTGACCCCTAAGGATTCAAATTTTGAACTCACACACACATTGACATCGTCATTATCGCTTTCCCTTTAACTCACACACCCCGCTGTAAAACTAGCATTGTTCTCAGAAATTAAAGCATCTAAATGAGTAGAAACATGATTTATAACAACAGAAGTAGAGTTACTAACATCATTCTCATACATAGGCACAGTCATATCATCATTATAGACTATCTTGGAAAAGAAAGACATGCAAGGATAAAAAACATCAGATGACTCAGGTTCCTCATTATCAGAATCACTTGAATTATCCCATGTCTTGCAAATGTTGGCCCTAGTATGTTTATTAGTTGTGTTCAAGTTAACTCTACAATCTCGTGCTATATGACCCAATTTACCACATCTAAAACATTCAATATTCTTAAAGTTTTTGTTAGGTCTCGCATGAATTTCCTGGTGATGTTTGTTTTGACCTTTCTCATGAGGTTTGTGGTTAGAATGAGTTGGATAATTTGGCTTGCCTTGTGTGTTTGCCATTTTATTTCTAAATTTCACAATCTTCTTAAACTGCTTTGACTTCAAGGCAGTCTGATTATCCAAGCTATCTATATCACATTCCTCATCCAAATCATTATTGGGAATACTAGGCTCAGGTCTTATCATCTTAGAAGAAAAACTCAGGTTGGAACTAGTCTGTTACCTATGGGACTGGGTTAATTATTTCTTAAATTCTAGTTCCATTTCCACAGTTCTCAGTTTACTACTGAGTAATTTAGGAGTGAGATTTTGGTCACTCATTTCCTCAATAGCATATCTTTTGTTATTAAATCTCTGTGGTAATGACCTTAGAATTATCGAGACAATTTCATGTCTATTATAAGTTATCCCATTAGCATGTAATTTGGTCACAATGTCGGTCAAGTTCATGTAAAAGTAATCAAATGACTCAGAGTTAGAAATGATTAAAGAGTTATATTGCTGGATAAGCATCTGTGTTTTAATAGCCTTAACTCTAGTGTCACCTTCATGTGCAGTAACCAATGTATCCCAAACTTCCTTAGAAGTGGTACAAGATGAGATCCTTTTGAACTCATGTTCATTTATAGACATAAAAATGGAATTCTTGCCTTTGTTATTCTTTAGAGAGGCTTGCTTCTCTTCTCGAGTAAATTCACTTAATACTTTCTTAATCCTCTAATTGCTATCTTTAGTAGCTGGTTTAGTAGGATGGGTATATCCATTTTCAACAATATCCCAGACATCATCCCCCAAGGTTACTTGTATAAAAGAAACGATCCTTACTTTCCAGTAGGGGAAGTTATTTCCATCAAACAGAGGAGGTCTGGACAAGTTACCAAATCTTTCAGATTTCTCGTCCATTGTTTGATTTTAAGAAAATAATTTCAGAAACACAGGATTTTTAAAAAGAATTTCCAAAGCTATGATACCAATTGAAAAAATGTTACTCAAGTCGTTTAATTCAGGATTAAATAGTCTAAGTAACTCCGAAATATTTTTTGGAGAAACTCTTTTCTTTAAATCAAAACTAATTAATCAGAAGTTGTGTTTAATGAAAAATGTACGAGATATGTTCAAGATTATGTAACTAGTTTTGAAAACCAAAACTAAATCAGGTTAAATTAACTGAATTAGCACACCCACAAGAATGAGATGAGGAGATGTAGAAAGATTAAGGACAAGGAGATTTTTAACGTGGTAAAACCTCACCCAACTGAGGAAGCATCAACGGTGACTTCTAAGTCACAAACCAAAAATCCACTAAAACAAAATATACAAGTTACTAACTATATAACATACATTCACAAAAAATATACCTATACAAGTTTAGAATATGTACCCACTAGTTTTATTCTAACTTTTCTGCAGTTCTGATGTTGATGTGGCTTTCTCAGTTTGCTAACTTCTCCACTTTGTTCCAGCTTTACGTCGACTCTTGACGTTTCAAGATCTTACAACCAACACGTCTTGTGTTGTAGTGTGACAAGTGTTTGTGATAGTGTTCTAACACATGCATGCACACACACATACACACACGCACACACACACACACACACACACAGTTATTTATACAAAGAAGTCCTATCAAATTACAAATCAGATATAAATGAAGATGTTTTCAGTTTCTCTCTTCTCTAGAAACAAAAGACTTCATTTGGGCTTTCAAATAATCCCAGAATCCAAGGTTACCTTGCTCAAAATACTGCCAAAGTCTTAAACAATTTCAGAGGCTTTTGAAAATGTTTTTGAAGTTGTAAACCACTGATTGCGATTCCAACTAGGTCAGAAGTCTTGTTTCATAAGAACTAGAAACAAAAAACAGATTTGTTGATTCTTGAGTTGTTAAAAACATTTACGAAAAAAAACTTTAATCAATAAATACGATTTCTCAAGATGAGAAACGAAAAGATGCAGATCTAAGTGTAATATGACGTGCAATAGCCATATTTAATGTTTCTATGAAAAAGAAATAGAGATCTAACATGAAATGTATAAGTTGGAAATAAGATCTCAAACTCAAAGGATAAAACTCTCGAACAACCTTCAGACCTCTACTAAAATCACTTTATAACACTCAGGTATGGTGTTTGGTGTAAGCTGTTTTGGAAAAAAGAATTTAGGGTTTGAAATGAGTTAAGTTTTCTCTCTGGTTTCTCTCTTATCTCTCTTTTCTCTTTTCTCTCTTCTCTTTTCTCTCTTCTCTCTCTCTCTCTCTCTCTCTCTCTCTCTCTCTCTCTCTCTCTCTCTCTATTTGGACGAACTGGCAAAAGTCTTCAAATGATGAGACTTAACCTCCTTTTATACTGAGTGAGGAAGGTTCAAGAACCGCTGATAAAATCAATCGTTGAGATTCGGTCTTAGCCATTTGACTTTGATCCAACGGTGTAATATAAGCGGTGGGTTAAACTACTTCTGATTGATTTAAAATGGTTTCACTTGGATTGGGTTTGAACGCATGCAGAATGTTGATTACTTAGATCCAAGGGTTGAGATAACACATGGGTTATGTGTCTTGCAACAAACACAAATCTGGTCGTTATAAGGTCGATAGGTGTAGGGATGAGATGAACTCAGACGCGCGTGTTTTGAAAATAAATACACAGCTCCCCTGAAGTCTCAAGCGCTTTCGGATTGTACCCAACCAAACTTTCTGGTATGAAATGGTAAAACCAATAATCAAAAATTGACCCCAACAGGTTTATAAACCAAATTTTAATTTCTAAAAATCATTTAAAAATTCCTAAAAATTAGTAAAATCAATTTTAAAGGGATTTAACACACATAACTCACACACAATCAATCAATGAAATATATAAGAATAATGTATGCAATCCTAGTGTGTGTGATTGAGAATTATACCATCAATGAATCAAGTGTAGCATTATGAGAAGGATCTGAGGCTCTTTGGAATCTAGGGAATGGGACTCCAATTTTATCACAATTTCCAATCTAGATGAGCACTTATACAATGTAGACTCAAGTTAGTCAAGAGTATAAGGTGCTTTAGTCGGGAGTGATTGGATCTATAAATCTTACAATAGGGGTTGGCCTTATAAATCTCATTACTTAATTAGAAGTCATCGATATCTCGGCTTGTTTTAACTTGTTACTCAGATGACCATGTCTCCATAGTATCAAGGGTCTGTCTTCTTCCTTCCATCAGAAAATAAAGTTTTTCACCAATGGGAAGGTCATCACCATCTTGGGAAATGATGATAATACAGAAAATGCGAGAACCAATAATCTAGTACTAGAGATACAACATGGGGAAAATGATATTCTTATGTCAAGTTTTTGAGTTGATCCAGTTTCGTTCCCAGTTGGGGATGATTTCAAAGATAAAGTTTGTCTAGAACACTGCCCTCATGGATATGTCAATGTGATATAGATGTTCAAGAACATGCACTTTATGATTGGACCAGGGTTAGGGCGACGATAGCAAGGAATACTAGAACCCATAATATTGAGGAATGCCTTTCCTCCTTATGGTATGGGTTATTAGCCATTAGCAGAAGAACTCAGAAAAGAAGGATAAAAAGTGCCAACACTGTCTCAGAGTATTCCTTGAACGGAAGATTCATTATAGAGGATAAATATTTCCCCTTTTGTGGCTTTCTCAAACTATGGTATGATCATATGGACAAGAAGATGAAACCAGGTATGGAGATATTTTTCTAAGACAGCTACCCATGGATCGAAAGTTCCCAACATCATGTGCAACCACTCATTGAGAAGATTGTAGTTTCTACTGGAGATTATGAAGGATGTGACTCTGAGGATTCATTTAACTTGTAGATATTGGGGATGACACTCTGCATAATCCACTGAAGCGCTACATCATTGGATCAATCCCACCTAATCAAAGACATTGATGCACCTCTCCTCAACTGGCATGCCATAACAGTTCCACCCGCTGAAATACCACCCAACTGTGATGTTCATTCCATTTCCTCTTCTTTTATTAACACTCCTTGTTTTGATCATAATGTAACCGACACCTCCTTCTATGAGATTATCAACTCTGTTTTTCCTAACAATATGAAGATTTTGAGTATCTTGTTGTGCCTTACATTAATTTCTTAATTCTAATCAAACTCTTGATGATGATGATTTTGCAAATGAAAAATTCTTAACTGATCTTAATAAGGTTAATAACAAACAACATAACCACTTTCAAGTTAATGAAGATGAAACTATTGTTATTAATCTCAGTTCAAAATAAATTGTACGAGATTAGGATAGGGTTTACCCTTTTTTTTATGGAAGAGGGATTAAACCCCCAGACATACATTTATTAATGGATAAAGAGCCTCTCCAAGGGCTTACAAGCAAATGAGAACTACAAGAATCCATTAAAGATTAAATATGGGAATTTATAAATATCCCCATTACAAATTGAAGAAAAGACTATCAAGAAAATTGGAAGGAAGATCTAATGTAGCTACATCCCATCTTATCAAGCCTATAGGCACCTCTAACAGTAGAAGGAAGATCAAGATCATTGTAAAAAATCTTTAAAGAATCATCACCAGAACCATGATTGGCCAAAGCATCTACAATTATATTAAATTCCCTGTAGCAATGAGAGAGAGTATAATTTAACATCAATAATTTTGACCTTATTTCCTCAATTAAAGGGAACAAATGCCAAAGAGGTTTCCAATTGATATTAATCAGATCCACCATAAACTTTGAATCATCTTCAATTTGAACACTAGAAATATGATGATCAATAAAAATGTTAATGCCCATGTAGAGACCACTAAGTTCAGCAGAAGAGTTGGAATTAACACCACTATATTGGGAAAAGGCCCAAATCATCTCACCCTTGTCATTTCTTAAAATACCCCCTGAGCCAGACACACCTGGATTCCCTTTAGAAGCTCCATCCACATTCAACTTATAACAATTAGGCGGAGGAAGAAGCCATTTCACTGATTTGAAACTTTGAATTCTCCTGAGAGTGGTTAGATTAAAAATCTCTTGAATGCCCTTATCAAAGAATGAGATAGAACTCTTAAAAGGAAGATCCTTGTGAATATTTGAAATGAGAGAAATGGATTTTGAAATTAATTCTGAAGGAACCACTTTACAATTCTCAAAGAATGCTTTATTTCTTCCTTTCCAAATCTTCCAACAAACCACGATTAGGATACATTTACCCTTGATTAGCATGAGCGCACACAACTTAAACAATTATTGAAGGTATTTGTGGATTTCTTCACATGGTCCTATGATGACATGATTGGAATTGATCCCGAGATCACTAAAAACGATATTCCAATGCTCCTAGAATGCAAACCGATCAAACAAAAACTGCAAAAGTTTCGCATCGAATGGTTGCTTAAGGTTAAGGAAGAAATGGTTAAACAGCTGAATGTAGGCTTCATCCTAGTGATTGAATTTCCCACATGGATTTCTAACATTGTCCTATGCCAAAATCAGGAGGAAAGGTTCTCATGTGTGTTGACTGTCGAGATTTGAACAAGGCTTCTCTGAAGGATGATTTCCTACTACCCAATATCGACATGATTGTAGACAATACGACTAGTCATGCTCTCAAGTAATTTGTTGATGGTTTTATTAAATACAACCAGATCAAGATGCACCCAGATCATCAAGAGAAAGTTACGTTCATCACTCCTTGGGGAACCTTTTGTTACATCGTTATGCCATTTGGTTTAAAAAATACAGGGGCTACCTACTAGAGGGCTATCACAACCATCTTGCATGATCTAATACATAAATAAGTTGAGGTCTACGTAGATGATATGATTTTCATGTCTAAAACTTAGGAAGGTCATGTTCCCGCTCTTCGAAAGTTCTTTGACCGACTATGGCGATACCAGATGCGACTTAACCCAGAGAAATTTGTTTTTAGAGTGACCAAAGAAAAGATCTTGGGATTCATGGTTAGTGACAAAAGGGATAGAAAGTGATCCTGCCAAACTGAAAGCCATACTCAAACTCCTACAAAAGGATTCAACTAAGGTTTGTAACAAATCTTTCCAAGAGGCCTTTGATCATCAAGAAATATCTAAATGGCCTTCGGTACTCATGCCACCACAACCTAGTCTACCCCTACTCCTATACCTGATCTTAACAGACACCGCAGCCTGGGTTTTGTTAGCCTAATACCTTGAAGAGTATCGTAATGAGAGAGCCATCTACTATGCTAGTTGCAAATTTTCCAGATACAAGGTTAACTACACTGCCTTAGAGAACGCATGTATTTCCCTTGTCTGGGTCACAAAAAATTATGACATTACATGCTCTCTTTTTACATCAAGCTTTTGTCTTGAATGAATCCTATCAAATACCTTCTTGAGAAACCTTCCCTATCTAGCCGAATGGGTCGATGTTTGATATTGCTAGCCAAATTTGATATTGTGCATGTCATGCAAAAATCCATGAAAGGAAGCGCCATCTCTGACTACCTCGCTGACTATCCTATGGAAGAAGCCAATGTTTGGATTTTCGAGTTCTCGGATGAAGATATCCTTTGTTCCTTCTAAGAAAACCACCGGTGGCAAATGTTCCTTGACAAAACTGCCAACAAGAAAGGATAGTGCCTTTATTTAGAAGGAGTGTAATAAATAATGTACCTCCACACTTTACTTCATACTAAGAAACACTACCACTATTTGAAACTATGTTATACTTCTTATATTTAAATTTAGTTTCCAATTACACTTATAAACCCAACCCCCATATCACTCCTGTTTATTTCCGGACGTGAAAAATAAAATATTTTGGAATCAGGGAAAAAGGTTCTCTTCTAATTGGAGGTAAAACAAGGATATTTATTAAAAAACTCAAAATTGGATGTCGTCATTCAAGCGGTAATATCTAACCAATTGCAAGGTTCGTTCGAGATGGAACTTTAAACTCTGATCATTTGAACTCGAACAAAATAGGGGCCGATCGAATGGCCACAAAGTAGGGGACGTTCAAACGGGTCTCAACAACAAGATCATAAAAAATCCTATATAAATATTTTCTCTAAAAACTAGCCTTGATCCAAAAAACCAAAATAAACACACTGCTCAAAAAAGTTATTTTTTTAATAAACATTTTGTGAAAAATCTCTTAATTTAGAAAACACACGAGTGCAAATATTAAAAATTAAATCAAACTGACGTAAAAGAATATGATCTTCATATGCAGCAACGTAGGTCTTCAAATGGGTGGCAGTGCATGATTTTCATTCTTCAATCTTCAGGGTTCATTTAAACTAGACTAGACCATGCCTTACTCATAACAAATCAAGTCTACTTGACTTGATAGACTGAAATAATTTGACCCGAGAAATAACCAATATAAAAAATATACAAAACCTACATTTTCAATCTCACCCTTATCATTTCCGTGGAAAAATCCCAAATAAACTTGATTACCCATACAAGACTCACATGCCACTATCCATATAGTAAGAGTAGTAGGAAGGCAGTGCAAAAATCCAAATGACCAACCCAATACTCCAATGTAAGATCTTCAGTTATGTAGCAATTTGAGGAATCTTACAAAATCTCAAAGTACATGAAACAATTCTGCAGGACATGCAAGTGAAGTAATTTCCCCTGATCGGGAATCCTTTCAAAAACAATAAAATCAATAATTATGAATGATGAGATAATGTTAAATGAATCATAGCTCCCATCAATCAAACATATAATTATAAATAAATAACAAAATCACAACAAATCTCCCCTAAAGATAAAAATCAAACCATATATCTAGCAAGCATGTGATAGAATCAAATCTTCAGCAGACATGAACACAAACAAAATAGTATCTCCCCCTTTTTGTTACATACAAACATAAAATTAACATAAGCATCATACACAAAGATCTTCTCATGTATCAATAATCAACAAAATAATTAAAGCATGAAACCTTTCTCCCTTAATAAAAAAACCCCATATTTGTCTCAGTTTAACAACATTTTTTCCCCAACAAGAAAAGCAAACAATATAATTTCTCCCCCTTTTTGTCATGGAAAAACAAAGAATAAAATAGGGATAAAACCACCAATTGAAAGCGTAGAGAATGTATAGGAGCAAAAAGAGCATGGAATCAAAATGCACATCCTCTCAACGTGAATCATAAAGCATGAAAAAAATAAGATGTGCAATAAAACAAGATAAAACCATATAATCCAAGGAAAGTAAGCATATGAACATGAAATGATCATATTAGGAAACTAGGGAATCAAATAACAAACACTGAAAAATAGAGTCTGTGCACATGCCTAACATTGGGGGTATTGCGAACGGAGGATTGTCTGAACAAAATTAACGAAACCAAACACTTGAAAAATATTATGTCAACCATGCGAATGGAAAATCTACAACACCGGTATATAATTCCAATTTTAAAAAAATACTAAACCACTGAGAAATCAGGTTCAAAACAAACCTTATCACTCCTCTAAATTTTTACTCCTAAATCACACGACGCAACATAAAAATTCCACAAAACTTCCTCAAAACTACTTAAAGACATTGTAAACTACCACAAAAACATATTCTAGAACTCAATCACACCAACCAAAATATGTACCTATCAAAATGCACAAATACTAAGATCAAAGAATGATAATTTGCTCAAATAAAAAAATACTAACATGTATGATAAACATAAGGTCGAATAACAAAACCAAACAATTATGCAAATTTTATAAAATCATGTAGGTGAGAGTGTAATAGAATTAGAGATTTGAAAATTCAAAACTGTTTACAAATGTTATGATAACTATTTATTTTCGATTCGTATTTGAAACATAACATGAGTACGCAAAAAATAATATGAAGTTGAGTGTATAATACGCGGATGCTCTAATACCCAGTTTTAAGCGCGCATGAACATGCCCGGTAAGGATGGTCACAAACTAAATTTCTATTTCTATTTTTGTTTTTTTTTATTTTAAAGATTGAACCTTTAAACAAATTCACCCAATTAAACTTAGCACCAATTAAAATGCTCTTCTGGAAAAATCAATTTATCAAATTTTATGTTTTTATCCTAAACATGCATCTAGGTGATAAAAGATCAAATAAATTAAATTGGACCACAAGATGCCGTTGTACTAGGAAAACCACAAAGGAAAAAACCTCAAATGGCCCATCCAATAATTCACTATGATACGATTTTACAAAGCATAAATAGTAGACTTACACAACGACTTAATCCCCCACAAGCCTTTATGCTCTTCTATCTTTAACCACTCCTCTACAATGCAAGGCAAGAATCCACGCATGCAAGATGCCATAACGAATGAGTCCATTCACATCCCAGTATCCATCAATAAGGCTACGCAATCGTCTGTGAAATAGAACTCAAAATGCACCACTTATTCATCAGAATCAACATGTACGAAGCTCACCGCATGAAAACAAGTTCACTCAAGATGAAAGAAACAAACTTGGTGACCAAACAAGATCTCAAAGCACACGAATTATGAATCTTGGATCTTGAAATATAAAGGGTGAAACAAAAAAGTTGGAACTTTGGTAAACATGTATGAAATCATTTTTTGCCAAAAGTTCTTAAAAATTGTGAGTATGAAACCCTTTAAATAGAAAAACACGAATTTCGCGGTGACAAAATCATCCGAACGAAAAGTAAGCTCGTTAGAACGAGAATGCCATCTCATTTAAATGAAAAACCCTGTTCTTTTGAACCAACTTCTAACGAGCTAGAAATAAATTGAAATAGTGCTGCCTCGTTATAAGTTCGTTCGATATAACAATTAACGAACTTTGAACAAAAAGACAATGTCATTCTGTCGACTTATAAGTTAGTTCGAAAAAATTCCATTTTGTTCTATTAAAACTAAACTCAGAAAAAATATTTTCCTAAAAAATATTAAAAAATGTTCCAAATGCTTTTAAAATAAAACATAACACCCGTACTAAAAATTCCAAGGACTCCTAAATTAAATGCATTCATACTTGCAAAATCCTCGATAAATATGAGGACAAACTTGACACGTTAAACACGACACAATTTATCCAATCTTTGAAGTTTGGCCGCTATGTCTTCATAAAATAGCATCATAGGCTCATGGGATCAACAGCTCAAATTTGATCCTATGACTAAAACGTTTGTCCTGGAATAATGCCAATTAAATACAAATTTACCCGATTAGAAATTTGTTCTTATGAATCTCCCCCTTTGGCTATTCCAAGACCAAAAAAACAAAAATCCTATGGGCCGTCAAGCTCTCTAAAAAGGTTCATTCCTAACCCGAAAGGAAAAAGAGTACATATGCTCGATAGACACATTGCTTCAACCTGTAATCTTGCACACTTAAATGAACCTTCAAATTCAAGGAGAATATAACAAGTATAAACACGCAAATGAATAAACATCTAACAATGTCCAAAATAATCTCAACCTAGGCAAGACTTCTCCCCCTAAGATAAAGATATCATGAACATGCAAAGGAAAGATACCATTTCTCCCCCTTTTTGTTCAGGAATAGACAAAGCAAGATAGCATAAACAATTTATCCCCCTATATACGTCATCGTACAATACTAAAAATAAACATGGAGTGAAGGAAATAAAGCATCCAACGTTATTGTGGCCATTCCGAGGGGCCTGGGAGGGCTTCCCCCTTTCTTTCGTGCGTGCGCATGGGACTAAAACCTTTCTCGGGGCTCTCGATCATCATCAATGTGGGGTAAAATATAGATATAGAGTTGTCAGTCTATTTTTCACAAGACATGCAAAAGAAATGTTGTTGCCTTGAGAGAACGACATGAAGGACTATACTTATGCTTGCAAAACTAAGTAGTTCAAAAAATCAGGGACTAAGTTATGAAATAGGAAGGTGTTAAGAACCCATCCCACCCTTTTGGTATCTCATGGGCATGTGTTAAACTTCTTACATTAGACTCCGTGAAGTTTGTGTGCCCATGTGCGTAATATAAATGCAGAATGTAATCGCTTAACTCGCGTCATGGAAAAGGATGGAGTGAGTTCATCCTTAGGAGTGTTCCCAGAATAATAATTCAAAATATAATGTAAGTGTTTGCCGATTCACAAGTCATTATAGAAGAACGAATGTTTACATTGGACAAGACATAAACATGCAAGCATACAAAATCCATTAAGAATATAAATATAACAAAACAAGGTAACAAACATGCATAAGGGAGGACTAGAGTCTAGGGATTTACCCAAGATGCCTACATAGTCCGGGGGGCATCAAAGTCCACGTAGTATGAAAATAACGTAGGGTGGGTTTTAACCCATTAATCCAAATAAGGGATTTCTCTTATATGTGTACGTAGGGATAAACATAATTCAAGTGTGAGAATGTGTAGGGAAAATTCCTCTTTTGGAATTTATAGGCAAACTCTCCTTATTTTTTTAATTAAAATAAAGTGTGTAAAAACTAATAATAAAGGCTTGAGATTAAAGAATGAGATGTTATAAAATTAAGCACTAAAGTAGAAATAAAGAAAATAATGCTAAAACAAGAGAGTTTAAAGACAAGGATGGAGAATTTGACCCCCTTATAAAGACTTGAAGTAGATCTTTATTATAGATGTGTTGATCTCACAACGAGATGATGGTGGTATGAGGAGATGTGGGGAATTTACCAAATTGAGTATGAAAAGTATATAAGGAATGTTGGAAATGGACTTTTTGAGAGGGGAACAACTCTAAATTCGAGAAAATGTTCTCTGAATTACTGAGAGGAAGGTTCATAGGTGACGAGGGGTGTCTTTAAAAGTGAATTCATGGCCCATATTTTTAGGGCCAAGGGGGTACCGATTGTAAAGGTCTTGTACCTGCCTATCAGTATAGCCCCGTGATCGTGTGGAAAACCGAGCGTCCGTGTAATACGCTTGTCGTTGTTATCGGCTTCCAACCATAATACAAAAACCTAAACTATAACTACACTCTTGTGGAGTATAGTGGCTAGTCTGGGTATCGAATCCTCAGGGAACTAGGACGAGTGAACGTAAAGACGTTGGATAGACAGAGAAATCCTAACTTTGACTCTAAAGAAAAAGGAAAATTGATTTGGTTTTGAGATTGACTAAGCTAAATGCGATAATGAAAATGATCAAAGATGCAACTAAATCACTCTACCGAAATGGAGGATGACTGATGATTTTAACAACTTTTTATTTTAAATGATGAGAGAAACAAGTCGTGAATACAATCCCCCAACCCTAGTGTAGTGCGATGATAATATTAATCATAAATTTATCTGATTGATCTGACCCGGAATTTAGTACTCCCAAGCATTATGTATACGAGGTTCAAGCCCGCATCATACCTAATCTGAGGATGAGTAAATCGGTATCGCGATAGTGACACTCAAATTGTACTCTGAGTCATCACGAGTACCCAAAGGTAAAAGAGATATAAAGATCCACAATTATTATGTAACTATGCAATACGATCATAATCAATCACTAAATTCATCGGATTAATTTTATACACATGCACTAACACATTAGGTTGGGTTCATGCATCCCAACCTTTTTAAACCTAGTCGGACATATTAAACTGAAGGATGCATGAAATAATAACGTTGCATGCGAAAGAACTCATGATAACACTAGATCGAAATACGTGGCTAAGCATTATAAAAGAAGAAATTTATTCAAATCACGCAGAAAAATTACCATGTAAGAATAATGAAAATCACAAAAATATAGCTGAGATTACAACTTGAAAACAAACCCGAAAGTGTATGGATCTTGCAACAATAAATCAAAATTATGTTCCTAGATGTTCTCCTCACTTTTTCTCTATCAAAAACTACTCAAAACTATTCAGAACGGCTGTTCCTAAGTTACTACCTACGTTTCTACACTTCTTGGAGAGTTTTAACCTAAAAGGAAACCTTAGAGCCAATCAGAATAAAAGAGGCAAAATTCGCGCATCAGGCCCCCCGAACCGGTTTGCATGTACCCCGAACCGGTTCGCCCCCCAAACCGGTTCGCCCCTGGGTTCACGAATGCTTGCTGGTCTGGGGTGCTTTTTCTTCCATTCAACACTTAGAATTTTTTTCTTGTTTTCTTTCCTTTCTTCCTTGGATTTTTCTTCAACTTCAACGGGTCATAACTCATCAACCGTAGCTCAGATTTGGGTGACGTTTCTTCCAGTGTTCTCGTTGTTCCAAGCTCTTCAACTTTCCAGTTGACTACTCCTTAGATATCTGGCTACAGAATTACCAAAATGCCCTTGAACTTGCCTTCTTAGCTTTTCTTTCATTGTCTCGCTTTCTCTTTTGCGCTGCTTGCATAATTAACCTGTAAAACCAATAAGAGAAGCACGAAAAAAAAAATACTTGCCAACGAAGGTTAGTAGCATAAATGTGCGTCAAATCCATATAGGTTACATCACTCGGGTTCACAAATACACTGAAATTAGGGGAATAAATATACAATATTTATGTCCAATCAAACCCCCCTAACTTAGAACTTTGCGCGTCCCGAGCAATGTAAAAGAATCCTAATGAGGTTCAACTCTTTAAGATCACATTTTATTAGGATAAAATACCTTTTTCGCGGGCAAGAGATTGCATATAGTGCATGCAACAAGCCTTTAAACCCCTAGGTCACCCTAGTAGGACGAGTTGTGTCTCGTGAGGGTTTGCAGAGAATATACCCACAAAATTCGACTCAAAGAAATTTCAAAATATGCAAAAATTGTGTAATTCAAACTTTCCAGAAAATAGTCATCATCAAGTCATATTTACGAGTCTCAAACCTTGGTGCGTGTGTGCGAAGCCGGAAATATAACCGCCAATTTCCACCGATTGATCATTACGTTACTTATTCAAAAATTCGTTTTGATTTCAATTTCTCACGGAATGCTCTCACAAACGAATCTCTCGGATTATGGCTATTCTCTCGGTATGCGTGATATAAAGAGTAAATGTAATGGAAGAAAAATCACGCATACAATTAGAAAGACGGAAATTTTATGGTGAAAGGATCTCATCAACGGATTACGATTTTAAAAACGGGAACATTGCCTCTATTTTGCGCACTTAACCTCTTATATTATCTTTTGGTGTCTTAACTCTCCACACGGTAATCAATTTTCGCAATCTGGACTCGGTTAGGACTTTTCGGGTTGAAGGTTGCATTGGGTAAAATGAAGGAGGTATGGAAGGTTGGAATTGGAAAAGTCATTAATGATGTCTATTTGTGCTTTTTCCGGGCTATTGCTCATTTTTTCTTCATTTTCTATTTTTTTTCTGTTTTTTCATTTCTTTTCTTATTGTTTTTGTTGAGCATACTATTTTGTTTCTTGCCCCTTTATATGCACTTTTTGGACTTAAAATCTGAATTTTCTCATTTTTCACAATTCCGGCTATTTTGGGTTTTTCGAGTTGTCAAACGAAAGGGAAAATTATTCGGCTCAATTTGGGTTGCAAAGGGTGATTTTTCGCTATTTTTCTGGCCAAAATTTTGGGTGACAAACGAGGGCCTACTTCATTTTCCAAAATGCCAATTGCGTTAACCTATGCGTTTCGAGATTAATTTAAGTTTATAGGCTAATTTGGCACGTTTTTCAAGGCAATATTGCACACATTTTTTAAAACCGATCAAAATAAAAGGATTGAGATCCTTGACAACTTATTAAGCGCTAAAAAGAACTTTGAGTTAACAATTAACTCGGATTGATTTAAAAACTCACAAAACGTGATAGGCTCGAATCTCACCGGGTTTGTTAATCTCCACATTCGTTCGTTAAGTCGTCACTTTTCGCTCAATTTCCATCTTTGGTCAATTTCGGCGTTGTGTATGTTGGATGTTTACAATTTGAGACTCCAATTCGACTTTTAATGATATTTTCGAAAAATTTTAATTCCAATTTTAATTTATTTTGAACAAAAATATTTTTGGATTTTTCAAAATTTTATGATTTTTTTTTTGGAAATTTTTGGGCATTTTTGAAAATTTGTTAAGTTTTAAAAATACGCACTTGTGACCCCCCTAACTTAGACTTTTGCATTGTCCTTAAGCAAAAAGGACGAAAATCTAACTCAAGGCGAATGAAAAGTGCAGAAAAATAAAACAAACAAATATTAAAATGCAACAAGACACTATATGACACTCATGCATGACTCAAAAATACAACAATAATCACCCCATACGCGTCGGGGATGAGACGACCTCTGATCTCTCCACAAACTCACCCGACCCCACTCACGGGGTTTGATGTTCTCCTTGTCTCTCCCGTCCTAGGATTATAAGCTAACAATCGGAACAAGTTGGGACCTCGCCCATAGATAAAGGATAGACAGGGAGACTCGTCGTGACTAACTGGAAAAGGATCCTCGCGATGTTGGCTCAAAGTGTGCTCTACGTGCACTGACTCGGAGGGAACACCCAGGTTTTGTTCAATTTTTAAGATGCATGGGTTGGGATCTAAGTCAGATAAACCACAACTTTTCTCCTCACTTGCCTTCGGGGCCTCTAGTGTTGTGGGTGGATTGTTACAACGAAGGAATTCATCAATTTTTGCTTTCAATTCACTTTCGTCTAAGTGACTACATGAATCCAATAGGGATTGGCCTTCAATAGTAATACTTTCATCCACCTGCCCGAATTCTCTTTCAAAATCTTCCATGCTCATGTCTCCTAGTTCTCTCTCCCGAGTAGTGCCTACGTCCTCTCTTACTTGCTCGATCTCCAACTCCGCCAGTTTTCTCTCTTCTAACCCCTCTCTCTCTCTTTCAATTGCGGTCACTACACACCTCTCCCCCACTTTTCTCTCATTGTCACAACTACCACTATTACTTGATGAAATAGAGCACACCCCTAACGACTCTCTCTTGTGGGACCTCTCATTCTCATGGCTGGACACTAAGCAGGATCGTAAGGTGTCTCCACTATAATTCTCCTCAAATTATTCCTCAACGATCTCATCTATACAACTTACCGCGTGAAGATCATCTTCTTCCCCTGTCTGTTGGGCGACATGGAAGATGTTGGTCTCTAAGGTCATGTTCCCAAAGGTGAGTTGCATTCGCCCATTCCGAGTATTGATGATTGCGTTAGCCGTAGCTAAGAAAGGGCGCCCAAGGATGATGGAAACATGGTTGCTCGAGTTAAAGGAGGGCTCCGTGTCCCAAATGACAAAGTCTACCGGGAAGTAGAAAGTGTCAATTTGGACGATCACGTCCTCGACTATGCCTCTTGGGATCTTCACGGTTCGATCCGCTAATTGGAGAGTGACCTTTGTGGGATTGAGGTCACCCAAGTCAAGTTGCCTATAGATGGAGTAAGGGAGGATATTGACACTTCCTCCCAAATCAAGTAAGGCTTTTTCGATTTTATTTTCTCCAATGATGCAGGAAATGGTGGGTGCACCGGGATCTTTGAATTTAGGTGGGAGATCATTGAGTAGAATGGAGCTCACATTCTGTGCTAGAAAGATATTTTTTTTACCTTCATCTTTCTCTTTACCGTCAACAAGTCATTAATGACTTTTCCATAAGCTGTAATTTGCTTAATGGCATCGAGGAAAGGTAAATTCAGCTTAACTTGTTTTAGCACGTCTAGCACGTCATCACGTGGGTTTCCTTTATGGGAGGGAATTAGCCTTTGAGAAAACGGTGCCGCGGAGGGTGGTTTCACTACTACCTCGGCCTCACTAGCATATTCTTTGTCACTATCATTCAAGGGGACATCTTCGGCCTCTTTCGTGCCGGGCGAAATCTCCTTGTCTTAAGTACATCTCGTGGGGGAGGTGACAAGTCAACTACTCTCCCACTACGTAGAGTGGTAATTGCGCTACATTGCTCAGGATGGTCATGGGGTGTCGAGCTAACACTAGTTTGACCTTGGAGAGGTCTTTGGCCCTAGGTAAGAAACTTGCCCTTCTCTTAGACACTCAATGAGGATTGTATTTTTGACAGATTCGCATTTATGTCGTCGATCAGACGATCATATTTGGCATTGGTTGCGGTCTGGTTTGCAATGAATTGATTCAGGGTATCCTCGAGAGTTCTCCGCTGTGATGGAATATAATTTCCTTGAGGTGGCGGTGCTTACACATTTCCTTGCATGTGTGGAGCTTGTTGAAAGTGTTGTGGTGAAGGAGGGGCAACATGCGAAGGAGGGTTCATTGCGGCATGTTGTTGCCCATAGCTAAAACCGGGATGATTTTTCCAAGAAGGGTTATATGAATTCCCGTGTGGGGCACCGAAATTGCCCTTAAAACCTCTTACACCACTAACTTGCTCTTGCATCATTGCTTTGTAGGTGGGTATCGTCGGGAATTCCTCAGTTGAACGTCCCGCCTCACAAATAGCACACACCTTTTCGACCGAGTTTGGAATGGGTCCAGCTAGTCCTTTTCCATATATTTCGCACAGATCTTGAAATCCTATCTCAAGAGTTTCCAATCGGCTATCCGTCATAGAATTCTTATCTACATGGAATAGACCGAATGCTGACGGAGTAGTGGTCGCTTGTCTATTTCGATTTTGAGTGTTGGGATCAGAAGTGTCCCAGGATTGGGTAGTGTCGGCGACATACCTCAAGTGAAGCTCAGCGTCCTGGGCATCTAAATCGATAAACGGACCACTTCCAATTGTTTCAACAAGTTGTTTGGAATTAAGATTTAACCCATTATAGATAAAAGAGATGACTTGCGCTGAATCAAATCCATGATGAGGGCATGAAGCAACTAACTCGTTGAAACGTTCATAACATCGTTGAAATGACTCATTTTCAACTTGTCTGAATGCTTGAATTTGAGCCTTTATGGAGATTGTTTGATGTGGTGGGAAGAATTTCTTATGAAATTTCGACTGTAGCTCATTCCAGGATGGAATCGAGCTTGGAGGTAAAGACCATAGCCAGGCCTTAGCTTTATCTTTGAGTGAGAAAGGTAAGAGTTTGAGACGGATTACCTCTTGTGTGCAGGTTTGATCATTTAGCGTATCACACACGTCCTCAAATTCCCTAATATGGAGGTATGGCTTTTCAAAATCCATACCGTGGTAATGCGGTAGCATCTGGATCATCCCATTTTTGAAACGGAATTGCTCGGTATTATACGGGAGTATAATGCATCCCGGAGTGCCAGTACGCTCGGGATATAAGAATTATCTAATCGGACGGTATGGGGGCTCTTACTCACCGGCGGGTGCACTGCTGTGTTGAGACATATCTCCCTCACTTACTGACTCGATGTTCTCACTGGGTGTGCTCGAAGTGTGTCCTAAGAAGGTAAAGGGAGTGTTATTGGAGACAGAGTGCGATGGTGTGGGATGTGGGATCCAAAACTGTGGGGCGTTTGGAGTGTGGGGACTATTAGGATTATACACAACAAGTGGATTTTCGTGAATACTGGTTGGAGTATTATGGGGTGTGGGAGTGGTATCAGAATTTTGCATTAAAGCTTAAGAGAGATGATGGTGAATCTTTTTGTGTTTTTTTTTTTTTTTATGTTTTTGGATTTTTGAAATTTTTGGTCAAAGCTTTAGATTGACTTAATCTAATCCTAAGTCTACCTAATTCCCCGGCAACGGCGCCATTTTGATCGTGTGGAAAACCGAGCCTCCGTGTAATACGCTAGTCGTTGTTATCGGCTTCCAACCACAATACAAAAACCTAAACTATAACTACACTCTTGTGGAGTATTGTGGCTAGTCTGGGTATTGAATCCTCAGGGAACTAGGACGAGTAAACGTAACGACGTTGGATAGACAGAGAAATCCTAACTTTGACTCTAAAGAAAAAGGAAAATTGATTTGGTTTTGAGATTGACTAAGCTAAATGCGATAATGAAAATGAGCAAAGATGCAACTAAATTACTCTACCGAAATGGAGGATGACTGATGATTTCAACAACTTTTTATTTTAAATGATGAGAGAAACAGGCCGGGAATACAATCCCCCAACCCTAGTGTAGTGCGGTGATAATATTAATCGTAAATTTATCTGATTGATCTGACCCAAAATTTAGTACTCCCAAGCATTATGTATACGAGGTTCAAGCCCGCGTCATACCTAATCTGAGGATGAGTAAATCGGTATCGCGATAGTGACACTCAAATTGTGCTCTGAATCATCACGAGTACCCAAAGGTAAACGAGATATAAAGATCCACAATTATTGTGTAACTATGCAATACGATCATAATCAATCACTAAATTCATCGGATTAATTTTACACACATGCACTAACACATTAGGTTGGGTTCATGCATCCCGGCCTTTTTAAACCTAGTTGGACATATTAAACTGAAGGATGCATGAAATAATAACGTTGCATGCGAAAGAACTCATGATAACACTAGATCAAAATACGTGGCTAAGCATTATAAACGCAGAAATTTATTCAAATCACGCAGAAAAATTACCATGCAAGAATAATGAAAATCACAAAAATATAGCTGAGATTACAACTTGAAAACAAACCCGGAAGTGTATGGATCTTGCAGCAATAAATTAAAAATATGTTCCTCGATGTTCTCCTCACTTTTTATCTATCAAAAACTACTCAAAACTATTCAGAACGGCTGTTCCTAAGTTACTACCTATGTATCTACACTTCTTGGATAGTTTTAACCTAAAAGGAAACCTTAGAGCCAATCAGAATAAAAGAGGCAAATTCGCGCATCAGGCCCCCCGAACCGGTTCGCATGTACCCCAAACCGGTTCGCCCCTGGGTTCGTGAATGCTTGCTGGTCTGGGGTGCTTTTTCTTCCATTCAACACTTAGAATTTTTTTTTTGTTTTCTTTCCTTTCTTCCTTGGATTTTTCTTCAACTTCAACGGGTCATAACTCATCAACCGTAGCTCGGATTTGGGTACCGTTTCTTCCAGTGTTCTCGTTGTTCCGAGCTCTTCAACTTTACAGTTGACTCCTCCTTCGGGATATGGCTGAAAAATTACCAAAATGCCCTTGAACTTGCCTTCTTAGCTTTTCTTTCATTGTCTCGCTTTCTCTTTTGTGCTGCTTGCATAATTAACCTGTAAAACCAATAAGAGAAGCACGAAACACGAAATACTTGCCAACGAAGGTTAGTAGCATAAATGTGCGTCAAATCCATATAGGTTACATCACTCGGGTTCACAAATGCACTGAGATTAGGGGAATAAATATACAATATTTATGTCCAATCACCCCGCAGGCACACTACCGGTAGGCAGGGTCCTGAGGGTGCTATTGGGCAATCTATGACAAGTTTTTTGGAACAATGATCATAAAATGCGAACTGTAAGTCAGAATCATGCATGGGTTAGATCATTGTAAAGGGTATTGAAATCCCTTTAAGAATCCATTGAGCCACTCCCAGGTTTAGGAGTTGACCAACGTCAAACGGGGACCCAAAGTGCTCGTTAGTCATTAAATAAGAATGTTTTGGAGTAAAACGGATCATTTGTCTAAATTGTAAAGCTTATTTGTGCACAGGATGGACCATTGGAAAGGATATTAAGATACCTTTGAGATTTCATTCATCTTTGTTTTGTTCGAAGAGATGACCAAGGTCAAACGAGGCCTGAAAGCGCCCAATGACCCGTCAAAGTAAAATGGGTCATTTGATCGTACTTTAAGACTAATTTATGCACAGGGTGGATCGTTGTAAAGGGTATTAAGGTCCATTTGAGTATTAATTCAACATCATTCAAGATGCAAAGTTGAACAATGTTAAATAGGGATCGGGATCACCCAGTGGCCTCTAGATCAATTTGGGGGTAAAATGGATCGTTCGTCCATACAGTAAGGCCAATTTGAGAATGTGGTGGAACGTTGAAAAGGGTATTTAAATCCTTTCAACGATTCATTTAACTTCACTCAACTTGGAGAGTTGACCAATGTCAAAAGGAGCCGAGGAGCGTCGAGTGGCCTCTAGATTTATTTTTGGGGTAAAACATATCGTCCATTCGTACCGTAAGGCCAATTCATGCATGGGGTAGATCATTAGAAAGGGGATTCAGATCCCTTAAAATATTCATTGAGATTTCACTCAGGTGAGGAAGTTTACAGGAGTCAAATGGGGCCCGAGAGCGCCCGATGGCCTCTAGATTGGTTTTTTGGGTAAAACAAATCATTCGTTTGTACTGTTAGGTCGATTCACATATGGGGTGGACCGTTAGAAATGGGATTTAGAGCAGTTCAAATATTTGTTGAGCTTTCACTATGGTGAGGAAGTTGATCGGAGTCAAACAGGGCTCGGGAACGCTCTGTGGGCTCTAAATTATTTTTCTAGTAAAATGGACCATTCATTCGAACCATAAAGATAATTCATACACGGGGTGGACCGTTGGAAAGGAGATTCAGAGACCTTAGAATATTCATTGATCTTTCATTAAAACAAGGAGGTTAACTGGAGTCAAATGGGGCTCGAGAGCAACCGACGACTCTTAGTTAGTACACTGGATATGACCTAGGATTTGTGGTTAATGAGTGAGTAATAAGGACCTAAGGATTTGTTTAGGAGGGTCCTAGGATGGGGTGTCTACAGAGAGACCCTCGATGGGTGAGTTTGGAACATATGAAGGCCGTCGAATAATAGGAACCACATCGACATTGGGAAAGAGGATTTTAGGTCAATTCTGTGGACCTAGGGTATGAGGCTAATCGATTTGGTAGGTTGAGGTCTATTGTGAGGACCTAGGGGGTTGAGGATGACCGGTTCAACGAGTTAAAGATGTGTTAAGATTGGTTCTAAGAGTCTAGAGTAACCAATTCAGTGGGTTAAAGACAATTTTGAGGACTTAAAGTGATGCTTGGGATGACCAATTCTGAGGTCTGAGGTTAATTCTGAGGAACTAATGAGACGAGGATAACCAATTTAATGAGTCGAGGTCAATTTTGAGGACCTAAGGAGATGAGGATGACTGATTCATTGAGTCTAGGCTAATTCTAAGGACCTAAAATTGGGATGATCGATTCTGCAGATCGAGGTCAATTTTGAGGACCTTAAGTCGTAATGCCCAATTCTAAGGGCTGAGGTCAATTCTGAGGACCTAAAGTTGGGGCGAACAATTCTGAGGGCCGAGGTTAATTTTGAGGACCTTGAGTCGTGACAAATAATTATTTGGTTTGATATCAATTTTGAGGACCCAAACTTTTGGCAACCAATTCTGAGGACCGAGGTCAATTATGAGGAACTAAAGTTGAGATGACTAATTCGGAGGGCTGACCGAGGTCAATTCTGAGGACCTAAAGTTGGCATGACCAATTATGAGGGTCGAGGTCAATTCTGAGGAGCTTCAATCGTGATGGTCAATTCTGAGGGCTAAGATCTATTTTGAGGACCTTGAGTTATGACGATCAATTTTGAGGGCCGAGGTCAATTTTAAGGACCTTTAGCTGTGGCGACTAATTCTACAGGTCGAGGTCAATCCTGAGGACCTCAAGTTGTAGTACATGGAGTAGATCTAATTGGGAAATTAAATTATCTTAGGGGTGCAGGTGCACTTTTGGTTTCGCTGGGGATTGTGTTGCCTTGAGATTCTATTAGGGGTGTTTAATTTTGAGGTTCCGATTAGGGAATTGTAGTGGACTTGGATGCAGGAGAATGATTAGTTTCGATGTGAAGTGTATGATTTATTTGGATGGGAACTTTGAGAGTTTATAAGAGGCATAGTGCTCCAAAAATAAGTTTCTTGGAGAAAATGATGTTTCATATTTCTCAGGGATTTACGAGAATTTCTTGATCAATTTTTGGAATTTTTTAGAATTTCTGGCATTTTTATACGAAATTTGAAAGATATTGCCACCAGGCAGGCTTGAGGGGGTTCCAATTGGCAATGGAACGGACTCACGAGCTTCTTTGGAAAGAGGAAAATATGGATCTCGATCGAGATAATTAGCGAAGGTAGAATGCTATGATAGTTACTGACCCTTTGTTGGGGGATATAGGTGGCCTTATACTCTTGGAGTCTTCCTTCAGGGGCTACGGGTATCCAGGTATAGATAAGCAAGTTTCTAGTGCATTAGTTGGGTACATATGGAACCTTGGAGATAGAATGGTGTGACAGATGAGGTGACATTCATTTCTAGTTCTTTCCTTTTGAGATTTTATTATATATCCATTGTTTTGACTGGAGGAGCTTGGCATTGACCATGATGTATGCTTGAATTATCGACTTTGTACTGAAAAGAGACTCAAAAAGGCAAAAGGAGATGTATCTTTTCTTGTTTGATTATCTTAATTTACTGGCTTACTCTACATGGACTTTAATTATTTGCTGAGGTATTGTTTAAAGAAAAAATAGGGACTATTTTTTGGGGAAATTGATTTTTAGCAAAAAAGGAAAGATGGGATGTTCTAAAATAGTGGGTTACAAGTCGACATAGTCTTTGGCCCTTCGATTGGCATGGGGGTCAAATTAAATTATCTATAGGCTTTGATTGCACTTTCCTTCACATTAGTGTACTCCTATAAGGCTGATAATTAATCGGGTTTCTAGAGTTTTTATTTTTTTGCTAAGGATTTTGAGTATAAAAGAAGGGGTATGGGATGTGTTTTTTCCACCAATACCCACATTTCTCTTGTTACTTCTCATTTCTTATTACCAAATGTCTCTTCCCATGTATGAATAATTCTCCCCTTACCTTGATGGTTTAGAGTCAATGTGCCTATATACTGTGGACTATGATATGATGCTTTCAACTTGTGCCAAGTTCTTCTATGGCGTAATCGAGCCATAGATTGGAACTAATTAGTAGTGGAAGTACAATTCTGGTACCTCAAGGACCATGTCTTCCATTTTCGCATGGTAGAGGTTTGTCCTACCTATGATGAATTCTTAATAATGTTGGGGGTCAGCCCTAGTGTCACGGGAGCCATGCCTGATTTTTCTCTTTCTCCCCGATCATTTCTGGCGGAGTCGCTCCATATTTATCCTTCAGCATCTCGACCGTTGGTCATTGGAGGGACTATTGCTCTTTAAATGGTTATGTATTCAGTGCATCAGAGGGATTTTAATTATGTTGGCTTTATCGAAGCTGTTGCTTTGGGACTTATTGTGAGGCTTTTACTGGTGATAGGGAACTTGATAGCTAATCCCAAAGTGGATGCGATAACGGCATCGATGCCTTACCACCATAATCCTGCAATAATGATTAGTTGAGACCCTGAGCGATTTGGATGCTTGGAAGGAGGGTCATTTCAAATTCCTGAGTCGGAGCTCGATAATGTTGTTCATGTGGCTGGCAGAGAGGTTTCATCTAGCGACCCCTCTTGAGTATCCCTTTGTGAGTGTGCATAATTTCTTTTTCCGATATTTCTTTAGTTTTGGCCCATCTATAGAGAACTGGGTCAACTGGTTTGTGGAACACGAAACTCGATTTTTCTTTTATTAGTTCTATGGTGGGGAAAATTACAGCCTATTTTGCAGTTTAAAGAGTACAGGTATGTGCGATTAGTTAGTCTTCGCCAGAATTCCTTTTATTTCCCCTGGAGGCTTCCGCGCCAAGTTGAATGGGAAAAATTGTGCCCCCTCGCATAACGAAATTCTTCTTAGTGAAGGACCTGACTGAATCATTGCGAATATCTAAGCTACAAATCATGAATTATGGATGTGAAGCTTTCTTTTAGGACTTAGAATCATAGGGTCAATATCTAAGCCTTTGAAAATTTATTGTGATAATGTTACAACAATCTTCTTTTTTAAGATTGATATCTATACTAAGGCAGCTAAGCATATCGAGATGAAATTCCTATTAGTGAAAGAAGAAGTTAAGAAACAACGAGTGTCGATTGATCACATTAGTAGAGTGATAACATAGAATATCCACTTACGAAAGGTATATCTCTGAAGACCTCTATGGAACATGTCGAAGAGATGGATCTCGATTACTTTGACTATGATTGCTGTTAGCTTTGTTTTTTGACACTACTATTTCAATTCAATTAAAGTGTTTATGATTTCTACCATTTTCTGTCTTTAATGAATGCATTCATATAATTATAACCAATTGTATGACATAAATATTCCTTTATTCAGAAGGACATTAAAAGGCCATTATGACACCCCATATTGTAGTCCTGGCTAAATGAAACATTGATGTTGTAGTAAATCAAAGGAACCATGCTCTTAAATTATAAGGAACAACCATAATTCACATCCACGAACCATAATTCTTTGAGAGCTCGAAAGTGGGGATAGTATTATCCTCCCATCATCGCTTGGACATGGGGCAAGAAGTTCTTCTTCACTATGTTGACCTGTTCTTCCTCAGATGGCCAATTGATCATGGAAGCTTCTTGTTACCTCCAACGGGTTATGAAGTTACTGACTGATTCCCCAGGGTTCTATTTGAGGAGCTCTAAATCATGATGGGTGACCTCAAGCTCTTCGTTGTATTTGTAGTGCGACATGAATTCTCAGGCTACATCCTCCCAGCTACGAATTTTGGATTCCTCGAGAGATAAAAACCATCGGAGGGCACTATCCTTCAAAGTTTTTTGAAACAATTGGACCATCACGTCTTCAGAAGCCCCTAGTAGAGTCATGGTATGATGATAACTGCGAAGATGAACAATCGGGGGTCCACTCCCTCCTAACTTCTTGATGTTTGGCATCTTGAACTTCTCGGGTAACCTCGCTTTAGGATAAGGAGGCATGTGGGTGTAGTCCATGTAATTCCCTGAGATTTTGACTTGGTCTAACTTCTTAGTGAGCATCTTGAGATCTTCTTTGACTTTGTTCAACTCCTCCTCCTTTGGATTAAAGACCATAGGCAGATTAGCCACATGCTGGGCGATGTTGGGCATCTAAAGCTGGACTAGAGGCGACCCATTGACAAAAGGGGCACGTGGAGCGTGCTGATATCTTTGGGAAACGAGATAGGCTAGGGTGGACCCATAGCAGGAGGGAATAGGGCCTCGGGCTCTTGAGGAATAGGAACCTGGTTTCGTTGCATCTCTCGGACCTCATTTTGGAGGTTATCAATCTTGGACATGAGCTGAGCTAGGACTGCCGTCAGATCTGGCTGTATGACTGGTACTTAATCTGTATTCTCCATAAAAAGTGGATGGATTCTGGACTCGAAAGAAGTAGTAGAGGGATGGAAAAAATTCTGGGATGATTTTACTAAAGACCGAAGCCAATAGGGAGCCAGGCCAAGCGCTTGCGATTGACCTGAGAAGGCGTAGAATGGGATTTAGTTTTGATAAAAAAGGAAGAAACTATTTTTGGATTTTTGATAAAGAATGGAGAAATGTTTTTGGAGACGGAACTCAGCATGATTAATATGATTATTATGTTCTCATTTGTATTTAATTCTCCTAAATGCAATGCTGGACGGGACCTGAGCCTGGAAAAGTGGGGTTTTTAATTTATGGAAATCTATGGTTGGACTTGTAACCAGGCTCATAGATAGGGTCCCGTTTTAAAAATGCGCAAAAATTGGGCGACAGGCCGACCCAGAGTTTCGGCAGAGTTTCGGGTTGAAACCGATAATCTAAAGTACGCGTCCTAGGTTTGACACCTTTATGCGGGTATGTAGTTATTTGGGTTAATCGGCATGGGTTCCCACCTTCGGCGTGACTTCCACGATATACGTCTTGCTCTTGCGAGCAATCGGTACGTGTGGCAAGCCATTTGATATACCTGAGTGTACGTGAATTGCCTCACTATATACCTCACGGGGACGGTATGTGTGAGAGAAAATTTGATATACTCGGTGTACGTGAATGAATTCCCTGTGATATACCTCCCGTCATGACTTCGATCAAGTGGTACAATACGGGGGAAGGTGAGAGTCATATCGCTTAGGCTAACTATGACCTGCCGAACCAACGCCCATCACGAAGTGACCCTCCAGTTACTGGGTAAAATTTAGTCAATAACAATACTCTTTGGTGATGTCGTGTGAATCATGCATGATTCTCTTATTAGTAACTTATGATGGGAATGCTTTTCTTGATTATGCCAAACAGGGAGCAAAGTACAAGTACCAAAGGTACACCAATTATGGATTGGTGATGCGTGCAACATGTAGATATATGTGATCCTAGGTCCACGTGGTGCGAAGTGTACATGGAGAATTTTCTACAAGTGTGTGAACATAAGCATAAGCATGGGATACACATGGAAAAAGGGGAACATGCAGATATAGGGGAAACATAAACAAATATACCATCCATGCAAATAGAGTCAAGCCCTCAAAACATATAAAATGTCCCCAGTAAAATCGCCATTGTGTCCATCCCTAATCCTCTCCGTGCAGGCGGGTGCGTGAAGGGAAAGGATCCTCGGGTCCCCCGAAGCCCTATCGGGAGTGCTTCGACCGGCATCATTTGAGATGAGGTGTAAAAATGTAGAGAGATTCAGAGTCACCAGTCTATTTTACTCAAAATAGATAAAAGAAAAAGGGGAATCCATCCCGAAGGATGGCATCCAAAGACATACTGGTGCATACGAAACCAAAATGATTTGAGAAGGGTTCAGAGGCTAAGTTACGAAATGGGAAGGTGTTAGGCACCCATTCCTCCCTTTCGGTCTCTCATGGATATTTGCTATTTTCCTTTATTTTTACACGTGATATGTGTGCATGTGTATATATATAGTGGAGATAGGAATCCTCGACTTGTATCATGGAAGAGATAAATCGAGTCATCCATAGGAAGGTATAAAAATAATATTAGAAAGATAAAATTTACGCGATTACCCCTACGTTGATCGTTATAATGGAACGATAACGCATATGGAGTAATACGTCACTAAGAACAAGTGTACAGAATATAAGAAAATTGGATTTAGAGAAGATAGAAAGTAAGAGAGAAAGTGAAAAAGAAAAGGACTCGAGTCTCGAGTTTTACCCCGAGACGTCTAAGTAGCCTATAAAGGCATCAAAGTCCACGTAGTTTGCATACAAAATGAGGGGTGGGGTTTATCCCATAAATCCAAAAAGGGGGATCTCTTATTTTGTGTGTGTGTGTGTGTGTAGAAAAAGTATTTTAGTTGTGAGAAAAGTATGAGAATCCCTATTTGGAATTTATGAGAAAACCCTCATTTTCTTGTTTTTGGGGTTTTATTTACATGAAAATAGGAGATGTGTAATAATACTAAATAAAAAGTATATTAGGATGTGTGAGATGAGATAATAAAAGTGCTAAGTAATAAAACAAGTTAATGCGAATTTAAGAGAATTTGGAGAGAAAGTTGAGAAATTTGGACCTTCTTGAAGATCTTGAGCTTGATATTGAATGTTGGAGAGCAGCCCTTGAACTTGGATGATGATGGAGAGTGGCTAATTCACCAAGTTTGATGAAAAAGATGATGAAAAGTGAAGTTAGGAAGGGATTTGGATGTTGAAATTGCGCTGCCTTCGAGAGAGGTTTTTAGGATTCGCTAAGAGCGATTTGTATCAGATTTGGGCTCCTCTTGCAAATGAGGTGAAGGCCCCCTTTTATAGGCCCGGGTCATTTCCGATCGGCATAGACCTGATCCTGCCTATTGGCACTTGCCGATAGGCAGGGTCTGGAACCTGCCGTTTGGTAGTGTGTTTCAGGCCTTTTTAGAAAATTGGCTGCTGAGGGCAAACCGTTGGTTAGAATCATGCACGGGGTAGACCGTTGGAAAGGTAATTCAGATACCTTTGAAAGTTCTTTGGACCATTCCCGGGTTCGGGAGTTGATTTTGGGTTAAATATGGCTCAGAAGCGTTTGTCGGTCCATTGGGTGGGGAATCGTTCGGACGTAAACGGATCGTTCGTCAGCATGGTAAGTCTGAATCATGCACGGAGCGGACCATTGGAAAGGGGTTTCAGTGCCCTTCAAAGATTCATTTAGCCTCGGTCAAGCTGAAGAGCTGACTTAGGTCAAACAGAGCCCGGGAGCGCCCGGTGGCCTCTAGATCAAGTTTCGGACGCAAACGGATCGTTCGTCCGCATGGTCAGTCAGAATCGCGCACGGAGCGGACTATTGGAAATGGATTTCAGTGACCTTGAAGATTCATTCAGCTTTAGTCGAGCTGAAGAGTTTAACTTTTTGGTCAAACGAAGCCTGGGAGTGGCCGATGGTTTCTAGGTCAGTACTCGGGACATGACCTAGGTTTTTAGTGATGGAGGTAGGTGCTAGGGACCTTAGGAGAGTTAGGGGTAACATAATGGGGTGTCTACAGTATGTGTGGAATGCCTAAGCTGCTTGCTATCGGGGTGGAGGTTTCGCGTTATGGACGGTCTTATCCGGTGCGCCCATTTGGGAGGATTTTAGATACGTATCCTGAGCATAGGACCTTGGACACATGCTATCAGTGTATATGATAGTTTTGAAGGTTGAATGGGAGTGTAGGTATGTGCATAACCCATTTGGATAGGGAGTATGATCGCCTCCAATATATTTGCGTTATGTTGTATGATTCGTGAGAGACACCGAATCATTTGTCCTCTATACAGTGATATTATGTAGCAGGACATGATAGCAGAGTATGCATGCACCGCAGTTGTGTCTGGGAGGTGCCATATTAGTATATATAATAGTGTGATAGATATATATACTGTGATGTAATCTACTATGTGATGTTGTAGATGGAAATGAACAATGAAGTCCGAATTGTATTGAGTAAGTGGACACTTAAACAAAAAGATGTAATAAGATTAGTTCATATTAAAAAGAAATGAACATAAATGATTAATATACGTATTATATGGAAAATACAGGAATATGATATGGGTTAGAATCATAGTGATATTAAGGCTAGTTATGAGGGAACCTTAACTAGGAAGATAATAAGATACGATAGGTGTGCACGCTAGAAGAGAGGTGAGAATTCTCAAGAGAGAGCCTGAGAAACTAACATGTACATAATAAAAGATGAATTGTAATTGTTGAGCACTTGCTATTTTTAAAAATATTTTACAATCGGCCTCTGACCCATTTCCTTGCATATTCTCTTCTAAACTATATCTTGTACATCAGGTATCCAGCAATAGGGATGCCCAACATAAATTATGGATGTTCCTATGGATTGTAGCTACTAGCAGAGATGTGGATTTTGTTTAGACACTTCCTTTCTGTTAATTCACTCATTTGTAGCATCTACTTCATTTAGGGCATGTCTCCTAGGATTATAGAGATTATAATTACTTATGTAAGCATTGTGGATGTCAGTTTTATTTAGTGTAAATGTTATAATTTAACTGTAAAGTTATTCCAGTCACATTTATTCTTATTGTAGTTAATTCAGTTGTGATGTGTTATTGCATATTATTATTCCGTGTCATGGAATGGTTTTAATTAATTTAAAAATGGAAAAAGGTTTTGACACTTAGCTTAATTAACTATTAAGTGATTAATAAAGAAATTATTTTCGACAGTGATACTGAGAACGAACCAACTGGATATTTTTATTTAATTAAATAAAGGATTGATCACCCGATATTTAATTAGGCGGGTTGTTACAGGTGGTATCAGAGCATCAAGTTCTAGTGTCTTTTGGATATGTGCGGCTTACTACGTTTTAGCTTAGAGTTCTTTGACGTAGAGCCCTATTATTAGGATGTTGAATTCTTCTGCAAATTTTGACTTACGTTATCTTGACATGAAGTATGTGGGATGTAATGCATATACGAGTTCGGTCAGGTATCGTGCGCCAAACACATCGTGACGACTAGCAAGATCCATCAGAAGGACATCGGGAGGAGGACTCAGTCAAAGATATAGAGTATTTTAGAAAATGGTGTTGGAGATATAAACCATCATAATTATTGTTTGGGCTGAGAACATTAAGGAAGTTTCTTGGGAGATGTAGTTTCCCAAGCACCATCATAGTTAATGGTTGTGCCATTCTTAACTCACCCAGCACTGTATGTGAAAGGTGAAGGAGTCAGAAGGACTCTTGTAAAGGAAGAAATTTGAAGACAATTGTGAAGGGTGAAGTGTAGTAACACTTAGGATTTGGAAAATTTCTTGTAAAATTTATCTAGGAAGAACAAACTTAAGTGATGAGAGTTAGACATCACATATAAAGAACATGTGTGAACATGGAATACGAATTCTAGGTATGGCTCGATGGTAAAATCGTTCATTTGATGTTTTAATCGGGATATGAATGGAATTTGGAAACTTATCTCTTATGGGAAAGAAAGAGAGAAGTAATTTTTTTAACGAACTCCTTACCCTAGGAAGAATGGGTTATATCAAAGATAAATATATTTCATTGTGTGAAAGGGCTCTTGAGTGAAATACTCTAGTGTGAGTGGAAATATGATGAGGAAAACTAGGATTAACGTCACCAAGAAATTGGATGATGCTTCCAAATGCAGGGGAGCTAGAAGAGTTAGGAAACCTAACCTAAGGGCAAGATTGAACTCAATATTGTTAATATAACATCACCGGAAGGTCTACCCAGCAAGGGACGCATTTAAAGTGCCATGATTAAACCCCTACTTAGTGGCGATGAAATCAACCAAGAATAGTGTAGTCAACAGTGTATCCCATAGGACCCGTAGAGCCAAAAGAATAATGGGAATAGCAATTGGGAGCTAAGATTGATAGGTCCAAGAGAAGGACGTTCAAATGGTCGTTAACGAGGAAATAGTAAGGGAAATTACCCTATGTGTAGAGAGAAAGAATACTAAGTGTTAAATGTGTCCACATTGAGCAGTGAGACCGATAAATTTTGGGAATAGTAAACCATACCAATTAGGCATAACAACTGGAGGAGTGAGACTTCTAAGGGTGTAATTGGGTCAAGAGAATTAGGCCCAGGAAATTTACCACCCAAGAGTGGTAGGTTTAATTAGGACCAGTGGAGTCCTCAGTAATTGTAATATGCCGTATTTCAAGGTCAGTGGGGTCCAAGAAGGAAAAAAGGAGGTCGGTAAGACCATAATTGAGGCCTAGATATGCTGGGCCAATGTTTCGATAATGGGTGTGTAAACCACAGGAGTGAATAATTTGTCCACAACGGGTGGTTACAAGTATAGGATGAAATACTAGATGTATAACGGGTGTAAGTGGTCGTGAGTTTTTTTAACCATGAGAAGTGCATGTAAGGACCCTACGTGATCAGGAGAGACTGATGAAGTTTTATTTCATCCTTGGGAATAAAGGATTAATTCTAGTGACATGGTGTGTCACAACAGACATCTATAAAAACTGAAAACCCAAAATTTGCGTGCGAGTCGAGGATAGTGGGAAAAATAATTTTAACAGTCTGGTTATAAAAGTATTAGCGGGACTATTTGGTGTCGCCCGTAAGTGAACCGAGTGGGTCCTAAGAGTATATTTTGTTATTATAATTTTCTATTGCTTTGAGTTAGCATAATAGAACTCATTATGGTAATATGTAGTGATAAATTACCAAATTTTTAAACGATAGTAGATTAAGTAAAAAGACTATCGTACTGGATACTCTAGGTAGAGTAAAATTATTTTTGTACGGCGCCAACTAAAATAGTTTTAGGCCTATATTTCATGATATCATAGACCTTAATGAGAATGTTGTCTAGTTATATGTGTGCATAGAAATTTATTTTACTTATGTGACTTAGGGTATATATTATGTTTTTGTCGAATAATAAGAAATAACTCATTATATATAGCGCCTAGAATTTGGGATAGTGAGAGCATCACGATTTATGTTATTTTTAGGGTTATATAATCATGGACTAGTAGACTTTTGTGTCAACATACATAAATTATGGGAAGGTACAGATTATGGACTGAGGGCCATTATGGATCTCGACGACCGACTATGTTAAGTGGTAGTGTATTGGGGGGGTCCTTGTTTGGATTTTTCTTTTCGAGACATCCCATGCATCAAACTAACGAACATCGAGAGTGGGAGAGAAGTTTGGTCAATAGTACATAAGTTCGTACCTTAGTCATTTTAAATATTCAAAAACAAATTTAGAATTGATAATTCTATTATGACTTAAGAGTCACCTAGTCCTAATAACATTATGAATAAAACAATGATGCCACTAATAGAGTGATTAAGTTATGACTGGTTGGGTGATTGATTTCACCCCTACCATATCAGTATGCCAAGTGAGCGAAAATTGATTCAAGAAGAATATATGTTATTTGTGCAGCAATGCGAGAAATATAGGGTGTATGGGTGCCCTAGGTAGTTGAATCTGATATTGTTCCCCATTTTGGAAATATGGGATGGGGAAAATAAAATATATAGGTTTAGATATCGGGACTTGAATGTCTGATCATGTATAACAATTAAAGATATAGTCGATAGAATAACAAATGTATCAGGCTATACATGACTATGGTAATAGGATTTAAATGAAGAGATGTTTGGCAAGATCCTTCTTACAGAGAGACACCTGTCTATTGGAATTAGGGTGGACCATTCGAAACCAGCAGATGTTTATCCAACCGTTAGGTATTTCTAAGTAGTATTGAGAGAATATTCGTAAGGATTTTATCGCGAATATGGTTGCGATCGTATATGGGTGATAGTGGACCAGTTAACTAAAGTAGATCACATTATGCCAGTTAGGGTTGATCATACTACAAGGCAATATGCTTTGATATTAATATAACCGAGATAGTGAGGTTACATAGGTTACCGTTTAATATTATTTCCAATTAGGATGAGACTTTGTCTCCCGATTTTGGAATAATTTTCACGAGGCATGGGTACCGAGTTGTGATTGGGTATGATCTACCATCCTCAGAATAATGGACCGACTAAGTGGACAAATCTGATGTTGGAAGATAAATTATGTTTTTACCCTTGAATCTTAAAGGAGGACGAGAGACGTACGTTCACTAGTGAAGTTGATGTATTATAGCTCTTATAAGTTTACGGTTGGGAATGGTGCCAGTTGAAGTATGGTACCGTAAATCTTAATGTTTCTCTTACTTGTGGGATAAAAATGAGGAACCAGGAACTATTGCGAATAGTAGAGATGATTTGAAACTTATAGTATATATTGTGTTTAGAATATATATTGCACAATTAACCTACTTGTGTATGATAATCGCAAGACGAGATGGTATTTATCTAAAGAACGATTAATCTATTTAAATGCATATAGTAGAGGGTTATACACTATAAGTAGTGAAATTTAAACTGTAAGGCTTGGACAAGAACCTACGTGACAGGGTAACCTGGGGTTAAAATGATCATAAGTGAGGTGTTCATTATTGGGTGTATTCGATAGCGTACTGTATGGGCGGTACAGAGTAGTCTACTTGAGAGCGCAGGTATGTGATGCACAATACTTATCCAGAATTGTTTTTGCCTTTTATACTTTTGTTTTACGAATTTCAGGACAAAATTCTGTTGTAGGGGGGGGGGGGGGGAGTATGTAATAACCCGTATTTTTAATGACTTTTAAAATGGGATTTATTAGAATTAATTATGTTATAATTGGAAATTAATTCGAATTTAAATATTACTTGAGAATAAAGTAATATGTGATTTATGTTGAATATTACTTAGTGATTAAAGTAATATATATGATTATAAATTTACAATTGATTATGATCTTATAAACTTGTCGTGAATTATTTGTACGACAATTATGGTAATTAAGTCGGGAGGCACATTCGAGTCGTGTCGGGATTATAATTAAATGAAATAAAAGTAAATTATTATAATGTCATCCATATGGTCGTTTTGACTGCATCAAAGTGTCCGGAAGGGTTAAAATAGTCGAAAAAGTCTACTTGGGTGTTTGATTTGGGTCTCGGGGCACTTTGGAACCGAAAGGACACCCCAGAGGGGTATTTCGGTCATTTTACAAGGGAGGTGAATAGTAAATACGGAAATTGGGTTTTATTATATTAGTGAGGAGATTAGAGAGCTTAGGTTCATTTACCATAAATAGGAGGAAAAGGTTTAGGGGAGATTTAGATATTTTCTATGGGAGAAGAAGAGACTTTTCTACCAAACCAAAGGACAACCACCTTGCACCATCAAGAGCCACCACCACCACTACCGGAAGTTGGCCAAAAAAAGAGAGGACCACCAGTAGAGTATCATTCCTAACGGATTAGACCTACAATCTAAATTTAAGTGATTAATTATTGCAATCTTAGATTTTATATTGTCCATATTAGGATAGTTAGGAAAAATCTGAAAAGTTGCATGAACAATGATAAATTTGTGATAATTGTAAATGGATCTTTGAAATGGATATTATCTAGGAGTGATCTTTTTTCATTATAGAATAAACTCCATGAATTTTATATTACCTTGTGAAGAAATCTGGGACATACACTCTTATTGATGATAAAGTCAAAATTAGAGTTCTTGAGAATAAAATGGAATTTGAATAAATTGATTCATGTTAATGATGTTTAAATGATTTTGGTTACGTTATAACTTATCCATATATAATGGTATATGATCTGAATATCATGAGATTAAATTAGGAATATTTTGGTGAAGAAACATTGGAGTTTATATGATGTTCATGGATAAATATAAAAATGAGTTTTCTAGAAACAGTATGTTTTAAATCCAACCTTCTTGATGATTCTAGGTTGTTTAGATAAGTAGGAATCATTTACATATGTGGATATATCATGTGGTATGGATTATAAGAAGTTTAGGATAAAGATTTCAGAATCTGGACTGATATCTGGATGATCGGTTGATCGACCCAGGACCATCGATCGATCGACCTCCCCAGAAAAGATGAATTTGTTTCTTTTTAATTCTTAATTTAATCCAAAAAATTTTAGGAATCTTTTGTGATTATTATTCGAACATAATTGGACTTAGGTAAGGGCTGTAGGCTAGAGAAAAGACCCGAGAAATATTATTTTTATGATTTTGAATGAGGGGAAAATAACGAGTGATAATAAAATGAGTTATTATCGAGACTTATGTTACTCAGGATTTAAACTGGATAAACGATAATTTAAGGTTGGGAGCAGTAGTAAGAGAGTTATTAATTACCGGTATAACCTTAGGAATAGGTGGGATTAACCCTAAGAGATATAATGAAGGGTTAAGAATGAATTAAGGGTTATCGAGAATTAAACCTAATTAAAATGAGTTTAATTCATAGAATTTCGGAAGTTGTGATGGCATGGAGAAGTAGGTCGTAGACATTTACCTACTGAATTAGGTTGAGGAATACTAATTTAATCTTCGAGTAATAAGTGAGGCTCGGGAATATAAAATAAATAAGTAAAGTCATAATCTTTAATACGTAGGATTTGATAAATAAAAATACTATGTATGGGAATTATCATATGGTTATGTGAGTGCCTTATGGATGTTATATTTATATAGGTGTGATGAATACCTATATTATTATTTGTATGTATGACATACCTACGATGCTTGCTACCGGGGTGGAGGTTTCGCGTTGTGGACGGTTTTATCCTGTGCGCCCATTTGTAAAACGTTGTATATGTGACTGTGTGATAATTGATTTAAATAAATTTCGCAAGTTTCCTAGTAACCATTATTTAATTAGAGTCTACTTTTAAATCAAATAAATACAGCCCTAAACATCCATCTAAAGAGCGTGATTCAACCCATAAACAAATAAAGCATGTGACACAAAATTAAGGAAAAATCCCCGCAGGGCAAAACCTTTTATTTCTAGAACTTTGAATAATTTACAAGACCATTGACTTACATACAACCTGATAATCGCCCACAAGTGTAACGCACGATGTCTTCAGTAAACCTTCAAAGCAACGGCTAGAAACAGTGCCGGCTGGAATCTCCCGCAAGAACTGCAGGTGGTCAGCAATGAAGAAGAGAGACAGCTTCTCCACAAGGGTTGAACAAACCAAAGTTGTGTTCTTGGGTTGCAAAAGGATTCACAAATATTTGGCAAGGATGTGTGAATCAAAACAAGAGTCTTGGGACTCAAAAAGTATGAAGACTTGAGGTATTAGGACTCTCAAATTCGTCTATCAAAGTCTTGCAAAATAACTCCCCCGAAGTTGGTATTTATAGGAAAACAGATGAAGAGATCCACGTTCTTAAAACTCTAAAATTCTATCCAGCATACAAGTACCCCGAACCGGTTTGGGGTACCCCGAACCGGTTGCCCCCCGAACCGGTTCTCCATGCGGTTTGGGGTACCTCTCTGGTTTGCGGATTGAAAAAAAATAGCATTCTTTAAAGAATTTTCTCCATCTTCAAAAGGTCATAACTCCTTCACCGTAGCTCGAATTGAGGTGCCGTTTCTTCCAGTATCTGCGTTACAGTGAGCTCTTCAACTTTATAGTTGACCAGACATCCAAATTATGGATGTGAAATTACGAAAATGCCCTTGAACTCTCCTATCGTGCCTTTTTTCACTGTTTTGACTTCTCTTGCGTACCACTTGCATTAAGTCCCTAAAATCGTGGAACGTGAAGTCGTTGAGGCAGATGTGGGACACATTATTGGATATGTTGAATGATTAATTCTTGAAATTCGAATAGAGGCCGTCATGTGAGATCGTGAGGTGACGTGCCAAATGTAGCGGCGTACGACATACACAAATGTAACATGTTGGACATGAGAAAAATGTCCTTACAAATCTCCCCCTATGTCTATGCCGGTACATACATAAAAATATCTGAATTATCAAATAACAAATTGCCTATACAAATCTACCCTCCCATGAACTCAAAACTGGAAAGATACAAATGAATAAGTCTTCATCGTTTGTCAAATCTTCAAAACTTCAAATCTTCAATCTTCAAAATCTCAAATCTTTTCTCATCAGGGTGTGCAATTCAGTGATCATCAATGTAGTACCTACACACATGAGATAAAGAAAAAATACCAAGTGACGTATCGAGTTTGAAATGAGATAAACATAGATACCAATTTATACGAAAGTAGTAAGTTAAATCTCAAAAACTCCCCCAAAATTCAAACTCCCCCATAATATGATAATTCTTTCTCCCCCTTTTTATTATGTCTCCAGATAGACAAATAAGAAGAATGAATCAAACAAGCAAAATCGGGGTGTCACGGTATATAAATCAATGCATCAATCAAATGGCAAACGTGCTCTTGCAAGGAGATGCTAAAAAAAATCTTGACAAACTATTTTTTATTTTTCAAATTTTTCATAATAAACAAAAAAAAATAGTTACCATTTGAAAAAAATATGATACAAAAATCACACCATGGATTTAGACTCAAACAACCAAGTCATGGAAACGGAATGAATGGGCGTGAATACATTCGATAGGTAAATCAACTCAATCAATCATATGTGCATGATGCATATGTGTACCCCTAACGAATGAACATCAAAGGTATCCTTAGGTGTAAAAATTTGTTGAATTTAGATGACATCGTCTTATGCAAATCAACAAATCAAAGTCAAATGATTTCCACACCAATAACGTCCAAAACTATTTAGCGCTTTTTCAAGATTTTCAAGGACATGAAAATCCTTTATAAAATCTCCAACCTAACTCCCTCATATATATTTTCTTTTTCGAGGTAATCTAAATTCTCAAACATTGGAGAATTGGTTCAAAAACCTAAATGGCCCATAATTGGCATGAATTTCTTTTTATAGCCTTTCAATTTTTTCAAGCTCTTTTAAAGCTCTTTGGACCCCGGATAATAAAATTCCTCCATTTTTTAGGTCCAATTTAACGGTGGCTTAGTATTCGCAAAGGCAAAACGAACCTTTCACAGTCCTTCCCCGTTTTCAAACAAAGCACACAAACTCACAAAACGGTTTTTACATGCACAATATCCTTATCAAAATTTTATCGCGCTTGGTCCGTTTTAAGGACAGGATTGAAGTGAAAACACCCAACCAACATGTGATAAGACAAGCACAATAATCAAACAAATCCGTGCATGTGTGCAATAAAGGAACACATGAGTCAAACATGTAGGAAGTAACAATTAATTACATCTTAATAATTCCAAACATTATAAAGCACATGGATGAATTGGCATATTGTCTCAAAACACTATCAAATCGTCACATGAAAATAATGGAATGATGTTGTGACTCAGTCATCCTAAGTGTCCATCCATAAATGGTGCAAACAAAACACAAAAATCTTTTTGGATTTTTCAAAAATTTTATCAAAATAAAATCTTTTGTATTTTTCAAAAAAAATAAAACATACAAAAATGATACATACTAGCAATAGGAAAATAATATCATCAGAAAAAACATCCTATGCTAGTAAACAAGTCAAACCTCAATCATTTGGTGCGGAGGGGTTTTCCAAAGGTGGTGACAACTTATGAAAAACCTCCAACAATTCTTGTGAAGTTTTGACTAAAAATTTAACTTTCTCACCTAAATGTGCAAACTCTCTCATGTAGTCTCCGAGAGAATGTAAAGTATCATGTGTGGGTGCATGTGTGCCAGAAACACGTGTAGAAGCAAAACGTGACACATACCCCAACTTAAAGCAAAATTCCCTAAGGTGTCCTCTCCTTTTGCAATGTGAGCAAACATAAATAGGCCTCGAAACACCTCTCTCAAAAACGCTAGGGCATGCTCTCCTAATAGGAATAGGACGCCTAGGTGGGTTAGGGCGAGACTTATGTGAATCTAACACTAAAGTGGGAACCGGCTCGGGTGCTAATTGGGAAGTAGAAGCACCGTCATGACTTATTCCTAAATTCTCACCTTTACCCTTAAGAACCACCTTTTCAACCTTCTTAGGTGCGTTCTCAAAATTGACATTGACCTCCCGGGCACGTTCGAGATCACTCTTGAGTTGGGATACACGTGTCGTCAGACTAGACAACGTGATGGTCAAATCACACTTCTCCTTTCTCAAAACCTCCTTCTCTTTCTCCAAATCTAAAACCCGACGACCTAAATCCCTATTATACTTCTTTATTTTCAAGGTCTCGGTGTAAAAATCTCTAAAAGCTTTTTGGATCTCACTTTCATCTCCACTCTCACTTTCGCTTTCTCCCTCACTCGAAGAACACAAATCACCATCATCGCTTTCATGTGCAATTTTGTGAGATAAAGTGGGTGTGCTCACACGACTAGAAAAAGCTAAAAACTTCTCACCACTAGTCTCATCACCCTCACCTTCACTACTATCACTAAGTGTGGCGGGCATAGCAGTCTCTTTTCCCTTTCTCCTTATCCTTGTAGGACACTCTCTAGCTATGTGCCATTTCCCTTCACACTCAAAGCACCTAATATCATCACCCTTGTCACTATTTTTGGCCTCCTCTTTCTTTTTATTTGACTCAAAAGGTCTCTTTTTATTGGAAGAATTTTCTTTATTCATTTTGAGAAACTTTTTAAAAAATTTCGCAAATAAGGCCATTTCTTTAAAATCAAAATCTTCCTCAGAGTCGGACTCACAAACTTTTTCTTTCTTTTTCTTAAAATGAGTCTTTAAAGCAATGCCATTATCCTTAGCCTTAATGGTTTTGGGAAACATGTCAATCTCATAGGTTTGAAGATCTCCTACAAGTTCTTCCAACTTAAGTGATTTCAAATTTCCCAAAGAGTTCAAAACAGTGACTTTAGGAATAAAGCGTTTTGGGAGAGATCTCAAAATCTTTTTAACGACACACGTGTTATCAATCACCTCACCCAAATTAAAACATGTGTTAACAATGTCTGACAAACGAGCATAAAAGTCATCAAAGCATTCAGACTCAGACATGGTAATAGTCTCAAATTGGGTGGCCAAATTTTGTAATTTTGATTCTTTAACCGCGTTCGTACCCTTATGTGTCAGTTTCAAAACATCCCAAGCCTCTTTAGACGTGGTGCAAGTCATAATTTGGCGAAACTCATCATGAGAGACAGCTCCAGAAATAGCACTCAGGCCACGGGAATTAAAATTGGACAATTTATAAGCATCTTCAGTCCAGGCTGACACGGGTTTTAAAGTGGTGATGTTATTAACACTGACCGTGGGAGGAGTCCAACCATTTTCGCAAAGCAACCAAACACGCTCGTCAATAGATTTTAAAATCGATTTCATACGAGCTTTCCAGTAGGCATAATTAGACCCGTCAAAAATAGGCATCTGATTATATAAGTGCTCCATAAGAAAAAATACAAATTTTCACAAAACTGGTTTTTCAAAAAAAAATCAATATCACACGATTTTGCGGAAAATAGGAATACGCGATAAATTAGCGTAACCCGCTCTGATACCAATTTGTAAAACGTCGTATATGCGACTGTGTGATAATTGATTTAAATAAATTTTGCAAGTTTCCTAGTAACCATTATTTAATTAGAGTCTACTTTTAAATCAAATAAATACAGACCTAAACATGCATCTAAAGAGCGCGATTCAACCCATAAACAAATAAAGCATGTGACACAAAATTAAGGATAAATCCCCATAGGGAAAAACCTTTTATTTCTAGAACTTTGAATAATTTACAAGACCATTGACTTACATACAACCTGATAATCGCTCGCAAGTGTAACACACGGTGTCTTCGATAAACCGTCAAAGTAACGGCTAGAAACAGTGTCGGTTGGAATCTCCCGCAGGAACTCCAGGTGGTCAGCAATGAAGAAGAGAGACGGCTTCTCCACAAGGGTTGAACAAACCAAAGTTGTGTTCTTGGGTTGCAAAAGGATTCACAAATATTTGGCAAGGATGTGTGAATCAAAACATGAGTCTTGGGACTAAAAAAATATGAATACTTGAGGTATTAAGACTCTCAAATTCGTCAATCAAAGTCTTGCAAAACAACTCCCCCGAAGTTGGTATTTTTAGGAAAACAGATGAAGAGATCCACGTTCTTAAAACTCTAAAATTCTATCCATCATACAGGTACCCCAAACCGGTTTGGGGTACCCTGAACCGGTTCTCCATGCGGTTTGGGGTACCTCTCTGGTTTGGGGATTAAAAAAAGTAGCATTCTTTAAGGAATTTTCTCCATCTTCAAAAGGTCATAACTCCTTCACCGTAGCTCGGATTGAGGTGCCGTTTCTTCCAGTATCTTCATTACGGCAATCTCTTCAACTTTACAGTTGACCAGACCTCCGAACTATGGATGTGAAATTACGAAAATGCCCTTGAACTCTCCTATCGTGCCTTTTTTCACTGTTTTGACTTCTCTTGCGTACCACTTGCATTAAGTCCCTAAAATCATGGAACGTGAAGTCGTTGAGGCAGATATGGGACACATTAATGGAGCTGTTAAATGCTTAATTCTCAAAATTCGAATAGAGGCCGTCATGTGATATCGTGAGGTGACGTGCCAAATGTAGCGGTGTACGACATACACAAATGTAACATGTTGGACTTGAGAAAAATGTCCTTACACCATTTGGGAAAATTTTAGATTCGTACCCTGAGTATAGGACAATGGACACGTGCTATCGGTGTATATGATAGTTTCGACGGTTGAATGGGAGCGCAGGTATGTGCGTGACCCATTTGGCTGGGGAGTATGCTCGCCTCCAATATGTTTGTGTTATGTTATATGATTCGTGAGAGACACCAAATCATTAGTCCTCTATATAGTGACATTATGTATTAGGACATGATAGTAGAGTATGCATGCACCGAAACTGTGTCTAGGAGGTTCCATATTAGTATATATAATAGTGTGATATATATATATATATATATATATATTGTGATGTAATATACTATGTGATATTGTAGATGGAAATGAATAACGAAGTTTGAATTGTATTAAGTAAGTGAACACTTAAATCCAAAGATGTAATAAGATTAGTTCATATTAAAGAGAAATGAACATAAATGATTAATATACATATTATATGGGAAATACGGGAATATGACATGAGTTAGAATCATAGTGATATTAATGCTAGTTATGAGGGAACCTCAACTAGTAAGATAATAAGATACGATAGGTGTGCACTCTAAATGGGAGGTGAGAATTCTCAAGAGAGATCCGAAGAAACTAACATATACATAATAAAAGCTTAATTGTAATTGTTAAGCACTTGCTATTTTTAAAAATCTTTTACAATCTGGCTCTGACACATTTCCTTGCATATTATCTTCTCTACTATATCTTGTACATCAGGTATCCAGCAATAGGGATGCCCAACATTGATTATGGATGTTTCGATGGATTATAGCTACTAGCAGAGAAGTGGATTTTATTTAGACGCTTCCTTTCTGTTGATTCACTCATCTGTAGCATCTACTTCATTTAGGGCATGTCGCCCAGGATTCTAGAGGTTTTAATTATTTATGTAAGCATTGTGGATATCAGTTTTATTTAGTGTAAATGTTATAAGTTAACTGTAAAGTTGTTCTAGTCACATTTATTCTTGTTGTTGTTAATTCAATTGTGATGTGTTGTTGCATATTATTATTCCGTGTTGTGGAATGGTTTTAATTAAATTAACAATGGAAAAAGTTTTTGACACTTTGCTTAATTAACTATTAGGTGATTAATAAAGAAATTATTTTTGACATTGATGCTGAGAATGAACCAATTGGATATTCTAATTTAATTAAATAAAGGACTGATCACCGATACTTAATTAGGTAGGTTGTTACACTTGAGTCTAGGGAGTTACCCAATATTCTTACGTATCTTGGGGGGAATCAAAGTTCAAGTAGTTTAAAAATAACGTAGGGTGGGGTGTAACCCATAAATACATATAGAGGATTTACTTTATATGTGTACGTAGAGATAAACGTGCATTAAGTGTGAGCATGTGTGTGACACCCCGACTAATTAAATACCGGGTAGCTACTCCTTTATTAAATAATTACAAAATGTCAAGTTGGTTCAGTTAACAGCATCACTCCCGAAAACATTTTAAAGATTACTAACCACCTAGTATTTAAAAAGTAAGTTGCCAAATTTTAAATTTAAGTCTAATTAACATGCAATAAAAGAATAATAGAAGAACAACATTATCCATTCACCATAGCGAAGTAATGAAATAACCAACAAATAGTAATAAGCCCGGAGGAAAAATCCTCACAACAATCCCACGAATGAAATAATAACATAAGTCTGAATCCTGAATTAATTACAAGCCAACAGTCTGAAAATCTGAAATAAATGAAATGTCTCTACAAGAAATGGGCGACATGCCCTACAACTGATAAATGATGAATATAGAGTCAAGATAGATGAAGCGTCTACAAGCAAAGTCCTGTAACTTCCACAAACAGCTACAGCTCGTCACCTGAATGAGGATCCTAAGCATGGTGTCCTTGTGGCAGGGCACCTAAAATGGTTTTTACAAAAATAGATTTGAAAGCAAATGGGTCAGAGCCCGAAAGTGGAAATCATTTTTAAAACAGCAAGTGTTTTAATAACATTAAAACATTAAATGCAAAATACATGTTAGGACGTGCACTCACATGAAATTCTCACCTCTCGACTACATGTGCACTCCTAACGAACCATACCCATCTAAATGACATACATATCTAACCAAACCGTAATAAGTTCTACCCCTTACTACTCGATTCCCATATTACATTCTAGCGTTATCAATTAAATAGGGGCTTTTCTTAAACTCAGATTCTCAATTAGTAATACAATTCACTATCGGTTAACCCGTTATGTTTTCTCAAAACATTACCATAATTATATTCACAATATCAACATGAAAGTTGCCATATTAAGTGTATATTATTCACGTCATAAATATACAATACAAGTACCCCGAGACTAAGCTGGGGTGCACACATACTCTGCTATCCATCTCGGTACATCACGTACATAAGGATCACGCATTCCGAATCTCTCAGGAATCGTTCTCAGATAACAATAATCACAAACAATGGAGGCGAACATAGTCACATCACATGGGTCACGCACATACCTGCGCTCCCACGATCAGCAGACTTATTAACATCCCAATAAGTCCTTCTCCGACCTATGTTCATTGAGGTACCAGTCTAAATCCGGGAAACACAAGGATTAGAGGGCCCTAAGCGAACGTAAACCTCCCGTGATAGCAAGTATGGTTGGTATGTCATACACATAAAAGCAATACATATACTAAGTATGCACACATCTTAGTAATCACCATAATTTATTTGTAGTACACTTATCATTCTCGTACCTACATATAATGTTACACAATTTACATGATCCCGGTTGATACAATTATACAAGTCATTAATTGTTCTCACGTTGTAATAGACACTCACATCCTAATCCATAATTTCCATTTGGTTCGAATCACACTTCTAGGTTTTACTCCTTTTTACTCCTCTATATATCTCAAATGTCCCTACTATCTCAATTTATCATCAAGGGAAGGCTATCTCTACCATTAAATAAGGTTACGGGACATGCGAAATCAAAACAGGCCTAAAAAGCCTAAACTGTCAACTCGTTAGAAGTCTCGTTGGAACGAGGCTGTTCAAACGAGAGTTCGTTCGAACGAACTGGGTATCTAACGAGATCTCATTCGAACGAAGGGTATCGAACGAACATTCAACTCGTTAGAAGGCAAATTGTCCACTCATTAGAAGCTCGTTCGAACGAGCTCGTTCGAACGACCTGGGTAGGTCTTCTAATGAGAGGCCAGTTTCGAGCCCAGAAATTCCTTAACTCGTTTTTCCAACTTTTCTTCACCTCTAATCTCCTCTAAACATCAAACCATCAATTGTACATGGGTTCTAATCAATCCCAAATATACCTAGGACATATATTAATGTATTTTTTGGGATTAATTCAATCTAAATCTCATCAAAATATTAAATCCCCACATATTCTTCCCCAATCTCAAGAACATGAACCCTAGAAATTAAATTCATCCATAGGCATAAATAAATCCGTTTTTATGGTATAAAAGATGTATATTTATTTGAATAATCATCCTAACATTGTTCTACATGCAATCTCCTCATAAATTTTATAAATCTCTACATCCAATTCAATGGGTTTTTATCATTCTCCAAGAACAATGAAATTTTATAAATTTCCTACGCATGGAAGAAGCATTCTTTGCAAAATATGTAATTAAACCACTTGCCTTATGTGTATCTCTGAATTTGATGACGAATTGATGGAGTTTTCTCTCTCTCTCTCTGCAGAATTCCTCCTCTCTCTCTCTCCAAGCTTTTCTTCTCCAAAGTGCCAATGGTGGCTAGAGTTTTTGCCTTAGGAACTTTTGGGACTAATTCTAATAACCCCCGTAGCCCATTAAGTTATTAGTGGGTTTAGTGGGTAATTACTAAATCAAATAATTATTTCCTAATTTTAGTGGGTTTTAATTCCCAAAAATCCAAAATTACCAAACTACCCTTATACGTTGCCGGCATGGCCTAAAAATGCCCCGGGACCCAAACTAAACCCCCGTCTAGTGTTTTCTGACTATTTCGACCCTTCCGGACGCGTTGGCGCACTCCAAAAGACCATACGGTTAATAGAAATAAAATTCACTTTTTTTAATTAAAATAAATATATTCCTGACGCGACTGTCACCCGCGTCTCAACAAAATTCCCAAATTGCCGTATTTCAATCTCACGACAAGTTTCACAGTTCAATATTCAAATATTTCCATATATACTCATTAATATCACATACCAACTCGCATCTCGCTAGTATTTTAATCCATATTAATTTCCAATTAATACACATTTAATTCAATTAATCCCATAAATAAATATCACAAAAATACGGGGTATTACATACTTCCCCCCTAATAACAGAATTTCGTCCCGAAATTCGAAACTAGAAAGTACCTAGTAAGAACAACTATGGATAACATTCGCGCATCTCATCCTCGCGTTCCCATGTGGACTCCTCGACATTATGATGTCGCCACTGAATACGTACTAACGGAACTATCTTTGACCGCAGTTTCCGCTCACTTCGGTCCAAAATAGCAATCGGCCACTCCTCGTGGGAGCTATCAGGATGGAGATCGATGTCCTCCAAAGCAATATGAGAATAAGCCAAATCGTCTCTAAGATATTTCCTTAGCGAGGAAATATGAAACACATCGTGAATCCGATACAAATGCTCCGGTAACCCAAGCCTATACGCAACCGGTCCAATCCGCTCAATAATAGGAAATGGTCCCACATATCTCGGTGCTAACTTCCCTTTCTTCCCGAAATGCATAATCCCTTTCATAGGAGATACTCTGAGCAAAACCTGGTCCCCCACTTGAAACTCCCTGAAGAACCTTTTCGCATCAGCATAGCTCTTCTGCCGATCCTGAGCTACTCGAATGCGACTCCGTATCAATTCTATCCTCGCCGAAGTATCCTGAATCACTTCCGGCCCAAGTAGTTTGTTGTCCCCCACCTCCAACCAACATGCTGGGGAACGACAAGGTCTACCGTACAACGCCTCAAATGGATCCATGCCAATGGTAAACTGGTAGGAGTTGTTGTAAGCAAACTCCACCAGTGGAAGATACTGCTCCCATCCACCTTCGAAATCAATGATGCACATACGTAACATGTCCTCCAACATCTGGTTTGTACGCTCGGTCTGCCCATCGGTCTGCGGGTGATACGCCGTACTCAACCGCAACTCCGTGCCCATGGCCTCCTGAAAACTCTCCTAAAACCGTGAAACAAATATCTTGTCTCTGTCAGACATGATATTTAGGGGTACACTGTGAAGTCTCACTATCTTTGCAATAAAGTTCTGGGCATACTGTCCCATAGTGTAGTCTGTCCTTACGGGTAGAAAATGAGCGACTTTGGTCAACCTGTCCACAATTACCCAAACGGAGTCGTGATCTCTCTGTGACGTAGGTAACCCCGTGATAAAATCCATGGATATGCTCTCCCACATCCATAGCGAGACCTCCAATGGCTGTAGAAGTCCTGCCGGTCTCTGATGATCCACTTTTACTAGCTGACAAGTGGCGCATTTAGAAACAAATACAGCAATCTCTCTCTTCATCCCGCTCCACCAATACTGTCGTCTCATGTCTTGGTACATTTTGTCCCCTCCGAGATGTACCGCGAACCGTGAGCCGTGCGACTCTGCCATCACCTCGTGTCACAATTCCTCCCCTTCCGGAATTACCAATCTCCCATTGAAGCGTAATCCCCGTCTGAGCTAACGGTATAGGACTCGGCTCCTTCTGCTAGTAATCGAACTATCTGCTCCTGACAGAACGAGTCATTTGCCTGTGCCCTTACTACCTTTGTGACAATCTGCGGTGTAACGGTCATCACAGACATGAAAGAACGGGCCACTGCATCCTGGTGTCCCAACTCCTTCCACTTGGCCTTCCACACCCCTACCACTTCATCTACTGGTCTATGGCTCAACGCGTCTGATACCACGTTAGCCTTCCCCGGGTGGTATTGGATATCGAACTGATAATCCTTCACGAACTCAAGCCACCTCCGTTGTCGCATATTCAACTCCTTCTGCATGAATAGGTACTGTAGGGACTTGTGGTCCGTGAACAATCGAAACTTCTCCCCCAAAAGGTAATGTCTCCATATCCGAAGGGAAAATACAACTGCCGCCAACTCCAAGTCATGAGTGGGGTAATTCTTCTCGTGAGGCTTAAGCTTACAGGAAGCATAAGCTATGGCCTGACTCTCCTGCTGTAATACACCTCCAAGTCCTTTCAAGGACGCATCGGTGTAAACTAAATACTCAACTCCTGGTCTCGGTAATGTTAACACAGGTGCTGATGTCAACTTATCCTTCAACTCATCAAATGCCAACTGACAGGCATCACTCCAGATGAATGGCACACCCTTACGAGTCAAATGTGTCAAAGGACCCGCTATCTTCGAAAATCCCCGAATGAACCTCCTGTAGTATCCTACTAGTCCCAAGAAACTATGGATCTCCGTCGGTGTCGTGGGCTGTCCCCACTCCCTCACCGCGGATACTTTCCCCGGATCAACAGATATCCCCCGGTCGGAAATAATATGCCCCAAAAACTGGACTTCCTTCAGCCAAAACCCGCACTTCTCATATTTTGCATACAGCTCGTTCTGACGTAGCGTCTGCAAAACCTGCCTCAAATTCTCGGCATGCTCCTCCTCTGTCTGGGAGTAAATTAGAATATCATCGATGAAGACAATGACAAACTGATCTAGGAAATCCCTGAACACCCTATTCATCAAGTCCATAAACACTACTGGAGCGTTGGTCAAACCAAAAGGCATAACCCGAAACTCGTAAGAACCATATCTCGATAAGAACGTAGTCTTCGAGACGTCCTCCTCCATGATACGCAACTGATGGTATCCCAATCACAAATCAATCTTCGAGAAGAAAGAAGCTCCTCTCAACTGGTCGAATAAGTCATCAATTCGAGGCAACGGATACTTATTCCGTATCGTGACTTTGTTCAACTCCCGGTAGTCCACACACAATCTCAGTGAACCATCTCTCTTCTTCACGAACAACACAGGGGCACCCCACGGACCCAACAACTGCTCAATCTGATCCCGTAACTCCCTCATCTCAGCTGGAGCCATACGGTACGGTGCGCGTGCTATAGGTCTCGTATCTGGTAATAAGTCTATGACAAAGTCTATCTCTCGACTGGGGGGTAGGCCTCGTATCTCCTGAAACACATCGGAATACTCCCTGACAACTGGGATCGAATCTAAAGGAATCACAACCTCCATAGAGGTATCCTCCTCTATGTAGTACAAATGAGCGGTCGAGCCTCCCTCTGGGCGAGGCATCGTCACTATAAACATCTCTTGCCCCGGAATGGCAAAAACAATGCTCCCACCGAAGCAATCAATCAGGGCTCTATAATCAGCGAGCCAATCCATACCGATAATCACATCGTGCACATGCATATCTAATACCAACATGTCTGCAGGTAATACCAAACTACCAATCTCTACCCCCACTCCCCGGCATATAAAGAAAATAAGTGACCCACTCCCCAATGGTGAGTCTACACACGTCACTGTGCTCTCTGCTGTGGCTAACAACCCTAAGGCTTTCGCAAAATGTGTAGCTATAAAACAATGCGTTGCCCCTGTATCAAACAAAACCCGACCCATAGTACCATGGATAGGAAACATACCCTCAATCACGGGTGGTGCCTGTGGAGCTGCTGCCTGGTGGACGTTATAGACACGTCCATACTGTAACTGCCCCTGCTGCACAGGAACTACTAGAATGGCTGGTAGTGCTGGCACCTGGGCTGGAGTTGGGAGGGCAGGTGGAAAAAGTGGCCATAATGGCTCATATCGAGCACCCTGATGCTGCTGCGGGGCCCTTCCCCTATCAGGACAGTCCTGGCGTTTATGGCCAGTCTTGCCACAAAAGAAACACTTCCCCGGGAAGTTCCCCCCTCTCTGTCCCTGCTGTCCCCGGCCCTGGTGGCCGTTACCATTTCTCCACTGGCCCTGCTGAAACTGTTGTTGATCATTCTGACCCTGCTGGTTCTGATGGCCGTTCGGACCCTGATGGCCCTGTCGAAAACCTCCTTGTCCGTGCCTGAAATTTCCCGACCTGAACCTCTTGTGATCCCCCTGCTGGGAACCCTGGTCGCCCTGCCTCTGCCCCTGAACAGAATGTGCCCCACTGGCACCATTTCCCCCAGTCCTGCCCTGATGGCTGGACTCTCCCGACCTCTTGCCCTCCGTCATGTGAAAGCGATGGTCCTAGCAGTGTAATAGTGCAGCGTTAACCACATCAGAGTAAGTGGCCAACGATAAGTTCCCCAACAAATGCTGACGGATCCTCCAAGTTATCCCGTCTGTAAATATCTGTATCTTCTTCTCCTCTGTCGGTATCTCATCCGGAACAATGTTCAGAAGATTATTGAATTCGGCCTCATACTCGGCCACAGTCTTACCCTCCTGCTTGAGGCTCATCAACTTCCTCCTCATCTCCGTGTGAACAGCTGACGGAAAGTATTTGCGGTCGAACCGCACCCAAAACTCCTGGATAGTGAGAGTATCTCTCTCCTCCACGGTGGTAATAGACTCCCACCACTGCAGTGCAGACCCCACTAGCTTAAAGGTAGCTAGTATCTGCTTCTAAACCTCTTTGCACTCGTACATCCTCAAGTTCCGCTGAATGTCTTTCCTCCACTGACTAGAAACCACAACATCAGAGCTACCTGCGAACTTCGGAGGGTGTGCTTTCTGAAAAGCATCACGTACACGTTCCCAAGCAGACGGGAATGCATGTGCCTGAACTGGCGCGGCTATCGGCGCCTGAGGTGCTGCCTGCTGAACTACTGCTAGTGCGGAATTTACCGCCTGGGCCACAATGGCTGCAACCTCGGCGGCATTCATCGAACCCTGAACTGGTGCGGGCTGTGGTTCTGGCGTTGCATCCCTGGGAACACGTTGTGCATGTCGTGGAGGCATTCTGAAACAAGAATAAAGTCTATAAGTTCGTAGTTATAAACTCAAAATAGCTGAAGAACATAGCATATACAAAAGAATACAACAGTCCTAAAATATAGGGGTCTACATCAAAGAAAGCTCAGCGGAAACATAATAAGCCGTACAGATCCTAAAGGACACTAGAACCTGATGCTCTGATACCACCTGTGACACCCCGACTAATTAAATACCGGGTAGCTACTCCTTTATTAAATCAATACAAAATGTCAAGTTGGTTCAGTTAATAGCATCACTGTCGAAAACATTTTAAAGATTACTAACCACCTAGTATTTAAAAAGTAAGTTGCCAAATTTTAAATTTAAGTCTGATTAACATGCAATAAAAGAATAATGGAAGAACAACATTATCCATTCACCATAACGAAGTAATGAAATAACCAACAAATAGTAATAAGCCCGGAGGAAAACTCCTCACAACAATCCCACGAATGAAATAATAACATAAGTCTGAATCCTGAATTAATTACAAGCCAACAGTCTGAAAATCTGAAATAAATGAAATGTCTCTAAAAGAAATGGGCGACATGCCCTACAACTGATAAATGCTGAATATAGAGTCAAGATAGATGAAGCGTCTACAAGCAAAGTCCTGTAACTTCCACAAACAACTACAACTCGTCACCTGAATGAGGATCCTAAGCATGGTGTCCTTGTGGCTGGGCACCTAAAATGGTTTTTACAAAAATAGATTTGAAAGCAAATGGGTCAGAGCCCGAAAGTGGAAATCATTTTAAAAACAGCAAGTGTTTTAATAACATTAAAACATTAAATGAAAAATACATGTTAGGACGTGCACTCACATGAAATTCTCACCTCTCGACTACATGTGCACTCCTAACGAACCATACCCATATAAATGACATACATATCTAACCAAACCGTAATAAGTTCTACCCCTTACTACTCGATTCCCATATTACATTCTAGCATTATCAATTAAATAGGGGCTTATCTTAAACTCAGATTCTCAATTAGTAATACAATTCACTATCAGTTAACCCGTTATGTTTTCTCAAAACATTACCATAATTATATTCACAATATCAACATGAAAGTTCCCATATTAAGTGTATATTATTCACGTCATAAATATACAATACAAGCACCCCGAGACTAAGCTGCGGTGCACACATACTCTGCTATCCATCCCGGTACATCACGTACATAAGGATCACGCATTCCGAATCTCTCAGGAATCGTTCTCAGATAACAACAATCACAAACAATGGAGGCGAACGCAGTCACATCACATGGGTCACGCACATACCTGCGCTCCCACGATCAGCAGACTTATTAACATCCCAATAAGTCCTTCTCTGACCTATGTTCATCGAGGTACCAGTTTAAATCCGGGCAACACAAGGATTAGAGGGCCCTAAGCGAACGTAAACCTCCCGTGATAGCAAGTATGGTAGGTATGTCATACACATAAAAGCAATACATATACTAAGTATGCACACATCTTAGTAATCACCATAATTTATTTGTAGTACACTTTTCATTCTCGTACCTACGTATAATGTTACACAATTTACATGATCCCGGTTGATACAATTATACAAGTCATTAATTGTTCTCACGTTGTAATAGACACTCACGTCCTAATCCATAATTTCCATTTGGTTCGAATCACACTTCTAGGTTTTACTCCTTTTTACTCCTTTATATATCTCAAATGTCCCTACTATCTCAATTTATCATCAAGGGAAGGTTATCTCTACCATTAAATAAGGTTACGGGACACGCGAAATCAAAACAGGCCTAAAAAGCCTAAACTGTCAACTCGTTAGAAGTCTCGTTCGAACGAGGCTGTTTGAACGAGAGTTCGTTCGAATGAACTGGGTATCTAACGAGATCTCGTTCGAATGAAGGGTATCGAATGAAAATTCAACTCGTTAGAAGGCAAACTGTCCACTCGTTAGAAGCTCGTTCGAACGACTTGGGTAGGTCTTCTAACGAGAGGCCAGTTTCGAGCCCAAAAATTCCTTAACTCGTTTTTCCAACTTTTCTTCACCTCTAATCTCCTCTAAACATCAAACCATCAATTGTACATGGGTTATAATCAATCCCAAATATACCTAGGATATATATTAACGTATTTTGTGGGATTAATTCATCCTAAATCTCATCCAAATGTTAAATCCCCACATCTTCTTCCCCAATCTCAAGAACATGAACCCTAGAAATTAAATTCATCCATAGGCATAAATGAATCCGTTTTTATTGTATAACAGATGTATATTTCTTTGAATAATCATCCTAACATTGTTCTACATGCAATCTCCTCCTAAATTTTATAAATCTCTACATCCAATTCAATGGTTTTTATCATTCTCCAAGAACAATGAAATTTTATAAATTTCCTACGCATGGAAGAAGCATTCTTTGCAAAATATGTAATTAAACCACTTGCCTTATGTGTATCTCTGAATTTGATGATGAATTGATGGAGTTTTCTCTCTCTCTCTCTCTGCAGAATTCCTCCTCTCTCTCTCTCTAAGCTTTTCTTCTCCAAAGTGCCAATGGTGGCTAGGGTTTTTGCCTTAGGAACTTTTGGGACTAATTCTAATAACCCCCGTAGCCCATTAAGTTATTAGTGGGTTTAGTGGGTAATTACTAAATCAGATAATTATTTCCTAATTTTCGTGGGTTTTAATTCCAAAAAATCCAAAATTACCAAACTACCCTTATACGTTGCCGGCATGGCCTAAAAATGCCCCGGGACCCAAACTAAACCCCCGTCTAGTGTTTTTTGACTATTTCTACCCTTCCGGACGCGTTGGCGCACTCAAAACGACCATACGGTTAATAGAAATAAAATTCACTTTTTTTTTAATTAAAATAAATATATTCCTGACGCGACTGTCACCCGCGTCTCAACGAAATTCCCAAATTGCCGTATTTCAATCTCACGACAAGTTTCACAGTTCAATATTCAAATATTGCCATATATACTCATTAATATCACATACCAACTCGCATCTCGCTAGTATTTTAATCCATATTAATTTCCAATTAATACACATTTAATTCAATTAATCCCATAAATAAATATCACAAAAATACGGGGTATTACAATGTGTAGTAAGAATCCCTCTTTTGGAATTCGTAGGTGAACCCTATTTTTCATATTTTTGTCATTTTTATGAAAATAATGTATGTGCAAATACTAATAATAAAGGTTTGTGATTAAGGTATGTGATGTAATCAAATGAAGCACTAAAGGAGAAACAAAGAAACTAATGCGAAAATCAGAGAATTAAAGATAATGATCGAGAATTGGACCCCCGTATGAAGACTTGAAGTGAAGCTTGATTATAGATGCCTTGATCTCATATTGAGGTGATGGTGGTACGGGGAGATGGGGAAATTTACTAAATTTAGTGTGAAAAGAATTGAAGGAATGTGTGAATTGGGCTTATTAAGAGGGGAATAGCTCTAAATTCGAGAGAATGTTTACTGAATTGCCGAGAGGAATGTTCAAGGGTGATAAGGGGTGTCTTTCAAACTGATATCATGGACCTATTTATAGGGCCATGGGGTTCCAATCAGTAAGGTCTTAGACCTTCCTATCAGCATAGCTCCTGAGGCACACTATCGATAGGTAGGGTCCTGAGGGTGCCATTCGGCAGTCTAGGACACATTTTTTGGAAAAACAGTTGTTAAATGCGAATCGTAAGTTAGAATCACACATGGGGAAGACTATTGGAAAGGTTATTTGGATCCTTTAAAGAATCCATTGAGACACTCTATTTTTATAATTAAATATTTTTATATTCTATTTTTTCTTGGCTTTATAATTTTTTAGAATTTAAAAATTAATGTTTATTTGTTTTTATAATTTTTTAAAATTTTTTAAAATTTTGTAATGTTCTTTTATTTTTTTAATATAACAAAATCAAAACATTTTTGTTTGTTTTTTTAATTAAGAGAAAATTATAAGCAGAGCTTTGTGTTTGATTTTCATGCGTGGTTTTTTCTTGTGTTGGCTAGGCATACCTTATGCTATTTTATTTGTGAGGGGGTTTTGTATTTGCTACATGGTGGATGGGAAGAGTTTTTGCCATTTCATTTTTTAGTGATCTAACATTTGTGCCCCTCTCTGTACATTTGTGGTTTACATTTTTAACACCACCGCTTGGGCGTTTGTATTATTCCTTTTGTATCCGTCAATGGGTGTGGTTGTTTACTTGTGTGCGCTTTTTGTTTGGGTATTTGTAAGTTTACCTACTCCTTTTATACCATCTCTATAAATAGAGGGCTCAATTAACTTGTTTTGAGATAATTTTTTTGAAATCTTAGAGAAATTATGCCGAAATATTTTCTTAACTTTCTCTCTCTTTGTATTTCCACTTATGTCTTACCTTTTAAGAGAACTTTTACACATTTAACTTATTTTTAAAATCCATTTTTCCCATTATATTAGTGTGAGTAGGATACGGGACTAAATACCAAACATAATGAAGTTTAATTTTTTCTAATTCTTCTTGTATATTTATTAATGCTTCTTCCACGTGTTTAGGTTCAATTAAAGACATATAAGAAGAAAATAAAGAATAATAGTGTGAGATCTAGTTCTTATGGGGTCTTTAATATTTCCAATAATATTTTTCTTAGTATGATTTGATTTTACCAAGTTAGAACAACAGTTTCATCAGGTGATAGAGAGTAACAAGCATTATACATTGACTGATTAGGTAAAATTATTTCATTTTTCAGACTGGTCAATGGTACTGAATTTTCACTTTCTTCCATATAATGGGGAATACTATCATTCACAATAACACTTATAAATTCTACTATAGATTTTGTTCTAAGATTAAACATATGATATGCACAGTTGCTTTGGGAATAACCTAAAAAATAGCCTTCTCACCCATAGAGTAAAATTTTGACGAATGTTCTATATCTTTACAAACGTAGCATTCACTACCAAACACCCTAAAATATTTTAAATTAAGCTGGTCGCCCTTCCATGGTTCATATGTAGTTTGCTTGGAATTTGTCTTGGATACACGTTATTGATTATATGACATACAATTTGTGTAGCCTCAACCCAGAAATATTTTGGTAAGTTTTTTGATTGAATTAAGACACGAGTCATTTCTTATATGGTCCGACTGTTTCTCTCATAACATAATTAAACCTAGAAAAATCAACTATAATGACAAGAATGTAGGAGTTTTCACACAAGCTAGTAGTCCAAGAGGTCTCCATTATGTCCATGTGTATCAATTCTAAAGGTTGAGTTGTTAAAACATCTTTGATTTTCTTATGAGGGCCTTTTGGAATCTTTCTTATTTGATATGATCCACAAACTGAATGTTTGATTTTTGGTATTTTAGGTAGACCATGAACTGGTTGTTAACAAGTTATTCTAGAAGTATTATCATAGTTAAGATGTCCAAGTCTCTCATGCCACAAGTCTAAGTCAATAAGTCTAGAAGATAAACAATTTTCCACATCTACATTTAAAAGTACAACATAAAAATTATCAAGGGTTGTTTCACCACAAAGGATTATTTTACTATCTTAACTTAAAATTTTCCAATCAGATTTTGAAAAATTAACGTTAGGATTAGTGTCAGAAAACTAATTTATAATATGTAAATTGACTTTAAGGCCTTCAAACAATAAAACTTCATCTAAGTTAGGAATTCCTTCACCCTGGAATGTTCCCTTTCCTATGATTCAGGACATTTTTCCATCTTTAAAATTAACATTTCCTCCAAGAAAGTTTTTAAAGAAGGAAATTTTATTTTGTCCCCAGTCATATGTCTGGAACAACCATAAGTAAGATAGCACTGAGAGTTTTTATATGAAGCATTTAATGCTGTTAGAACAACATTGGATCTCAGTTGGTAACTTTATTCATTCTTCCTAATCCAAATTGCCTTAGTTTTTGGAAAATTATTTTTCGATTTGTAAGGCATTTTCTTAGTTGGTGTAGTTTTTTAATAGATCTAGTCTTAACATTTCTCATAGGTCTATTTGTTTTACCCTTTTTCGAATTTTATTCAATCCATTATAAAAATATTATCTAAAGGTTTAGTTTATCGTAAAAGTTGCAATGATAAATTTTCCTAGCAAGATATGGAACTTGAGTCTATTTTTCAAATTGTGGATAGACTTAAAAACATTTGAGGATTCTGGACAGTCTCTTTTTGAAGATACAAATTTTGTTTCAAAAACTTCTTTTCCTTTAAAACCAAATCCTTTTTTATCATTAGGAAACTTTTTAGAACTTGGAATTTGGATAAAAATTAGGTTTATTGAAAGCCTCGAGGTATGTTAAAATCTTCTTTTCGTTTAGTTTGTGATTCTTCAAAATCTATTAAAACAACTTTGTATTTTTGCCCTAATTTATAACATATTTCATTTATCTTGAAAGTAATTTTATCTAACATCATTTTTTCAGTCTCAATCTCTTATACTTGCATAGAAGATTAATCATATATAAGATGAATTTTATTGTTAAGACCATTAATTTTAGATAATAACTTCGCATTAACTTTGCTTAGGTGAAGAAACTTTTTCATGGTAGACTTATACAGTTTTTTAAAATGCATGCCATCATTAGCACAATCACTATCAAGGGATTTTATCGTAAGAGAACATGCATTATCATCATGATTGGTTGCCAAAGAAAAATAATCTTCAAAGCAAAACTAATGAGTTATATCTCCCTCAACTTTACTGGAAGAAGAAAGACGTCCCCAAAACTCACTCAAATTAAACACTCATCTTCTCAAAATATGAATTGTAGAAAGTAATTTATAGTTTAAAATAGGATCTTCATGCCTGGTATGAGATATTAGCAAAATTGTTAATGGAAAATGATTTCAATTGAGGGGGAGTTAACCTAAAAAAGTTAATTAAATGAAATATTTTTTTTTACTAATTACACAAGTTTGCATTGATGAAATCGTCTTTGGGTCCACTTCTCCTTTAACATCTAGAATATTTGCTAATATAATGAAATCTGAGTTTTAAATGTATATGATGTGGGAACTTCATTTTTTTCTTAAGTCTTCAAATAACTGAAAAATCTTATCATATCTTAATCTGTGAATCTAAATATGCTACTGATTTGATTAAACTTTTTAGTTTAAGTACTGTTAAATTTATTAGAACACCTATTATCTCTTCTATTAAACTGTCATAAAGATTTATTTAGGAAAAAGATTGATGTCACTTTGTATCATAGTATGATAGGCAACTTGTTATACTTAACTGTGAGTAGACCCGATATAATGAATAATGTGTGTGTGTGTGGGGGGGGGGGGGGGGGGGGGGGGGGCTAGATATTAATATGAACCTAAGGAACGCCACTTGATTGATTTAAAATACATTATTAAATACATATGCGAAACTATAAACTATGGTGACATGTACACTTTTGACACTAACTCCAAAATAATTAGGTATACGACCGCTAACTGGGCTTGTCGTGCCGGTGAAAGTAAAATCACCTCCGGTGGCTATTTTTACTTAGGACATCTAGTATCTTTGTCATCTAAAAAGAATTGGTTTTTCTCGCTTTTATCTGCAGAAGACGGACACAATGATGTTGTCAAGTTTAGGTGATTGTGGGAAATTATTATTTATTTCTATGTGATAAACAATGTGACATTAATATATCCAAAAATCTTATCTTTCACTCTAGAAAAAATACATTAAAATGTATGAACATTTCACTTGAGAATTAATTCGGAAAAATGAAATTAAAATTGAATATCTTAACACTTCTGATCAATTGGCAGACCTTTTTATAAAACCATTAGATAATCAACATTTTGAAACTACTAAAACTTCTATTGGTGTTTGTGCCTCCTTGGTTTAATGTGTTAGGGTCATATATTAGTACCTCTTTAGTTGATTCTATATATTTGATCGATTTAATATATAAAAGGGTTTCTAAAAATGCTTTATTCGTAATCTATCATGGCGTTAACATCCTTTTTCCTAGCTCTTCCATTTGTCCCTTTCTGGCAAACAGGGGGAGAATGTGAGATGCCTGATTTTCACATTTGTTCTCCGTGTCGAGTCTTTTAGGACCAATGTGTATATTTGCGTTATCTACTCTTCTTTTTAGGAAATACTTTTATAGATGAGATATGTATTTATGTGTGTGAGACTTATCCTTTTGAGTCTTATTATGATTTGTCCTAAAATTGAGCAATTTTCTAAGTTTTATAATTTTTCAAAATTTTAAAAATTAATTTTCATTTGTTTTCATAATTTTCTAGAATTTAGTAATGATGTTTTATTTATTTAATGAAATCAAAAAAATTTTGTTTCCTATTTTAATTAAGAAAAAATTAAAAGCCAGAGTTTTGTGTTTGATTTTCATGCATGGCTTTTCCACGTGTTGGCTGGGTAGACCTTCTTCTAGTTTGTTTGTGTGTTGGTTGTGGATTTACAACGTGATGGACCTTATGCTAATTTGTCTGTGTGTTTGGTTGTGGCTTTACAATGTGGTGGATGGAAAGAGTTTTTGCGGTTTCGTTTTTGTGATCTACCATTTGTGCCCCTCTTTGCACATTGGTGGTTTACGTTTTTAATCCACCCACTTGGGCTTTTGTGTGATTTCTTTTATCTTCAGTGGGTGTGGTTATTTACTTGTGTTCCCTTTTTGTTTGGGTATTTTCAAGTATCCCTTTCTACCGTGTCTAAAAGTAGAGGGATCAATCCACTTGTTTTAGGATGTTTTTCTTCTTCCAGTACTGTTAAGGGAGATGGAGCTAGTTGGTTTTCCTTTGGAACCCATGTTTTGCTTCTTAGCTCCTTTGTGGGTATTCCTTCTAAACCCACTTTGTTAAGTTCAAAACCATATATTGTGTATTCCTCTATAATTTGGGCTTCGAATTACTTGACTGATTTGATACTTTTACAAACCCTCATTTGGGAAGTTTTCATTCATAATCTCATGAGAGATGCTTATTTTACCTGTTTGTACTATTCTCTTTTTGATATATTAATATGTTATAATGGATATATAATATTGTTGGCAGATTTTGTTTAAATTAAACCTATTCTACTCGTCTTAATCATTTACATACTCTAAACTTGGTTTGGATGTGTTTTGTTTATGAGGATCCTTTTGTGGTTTCATCCTGTAAATCTCACGGTTTTATTTTTCTCACTCAAAATATTTTTATAAGGTTGGAAAATCATTTTATAAAGCAAGACATGTCTGTTCTTGGCTTTAAAATTGCTTTCTCAAGATTTTGTGAGTTTTAACTTATTAATTTTTTTTGTTATCTTTTCATTCGATACTCTATATTTGAGTGTGAAGTTGTGTTCTTCTACTTGGATGCTATTCTATTTAGTCTATTTTTCAATAGTTGTGGGGTCGTTTAGTGTTTGCCTTAAAATAATTGGTATATTGGGAGTACTAGTTTATTTACACATCTGCAAACTGTAATTTGTACTAAAACAATTTTTATAGTTAACTTGTGGTGTGCATGGTCTTTGGAACTAGAAGACCCGGGGTTTACCGGTTTCGATGGGTTCCTCGTTAACAAATGTTGTGTTCTTGTCACTTCTCCACATCTCATAGCGTCCCTATTTTAATTTGTTATACTTTAAACATCACACCAAAATAATATATATATATATATATATATATATATATATATATATATATATATATATGCTTTATGCGTGTGTGTATTTCAACCATTAAGTTTAAAGGTTTTCTTATCGAAGAGTTAAACGAGATTTTTTTATCTTAACACTTTTTTTCCAAAGATTCCTTTCACAAATGACTTGTAAAAACCAAAAAAATAAGATATCAAATTAGATTTAGATTAATATGTTCAAACAATCATATGTAAGATAGATTAAATATAACATAAGAGATGTAAACATATAAAAGCTAAGTGTGCGATCTAGTGTGTTAAATATGAGGATAAACAAAACAAACACACCATAAGACAAATTTGACAAGAAAATACCTCCAAGTAGAGGTAAAAAATCTCAAATGCACTCTAATTTCTATTTCGACTTAAAAAGACTTTTATACAAAGTAGAAGGTACCTCTCACTCATGAACTCACGAGTAGTTAGTTACCTATGAACTTAGTATTTTCTCCCATATATCATCAAAATTCACTTCGTTTTCCACGAAACGAATGAGAAACTCCAATCTTCTCCATGGAATCAGTACGTGCTCCAATTCCTCCAATGAACCAAAGCACCTCCAATTTTAGATCGCGAAGTACTTGATCATAGAAAACCAAAAATAGATATAACTTTTGGTAGAAGTGTGAATTCAATTTAGTAAAAAATCCACACAAAAGTTTAATATCATACTATCTAAAAACAGTTCAAACTCTCAAAATGATTTTAAATTTTGGTTTTTAGAGAGAGGAAAAGCCTCATCAACACTAAAATCACCCCAGATGAAAAAATTTGGAATGAGGGATGAGGATTTTCCCTTCATTCCACTTGCTCGAAAATCCTTCCAAAATAATAAAATCAATAACTAATGATGAGATAAAGATGATTGAATCATAGCTTCCCTTAATCAAATATATTATAAATAAACAATAAACTTACAAAAAATCTTTCCCAAAAGATCATAACCAAAGCATATATCAATCAACCATGTGACAGAATAAAATCTCCACTGAACATGAACAAACAAACAAAATATCATCCCCCTTTTTATTATACCCAAACATAAAAGTAACACAATAATCATAAACATATATTCTCATGTATCAACACTCAATGAAATAATAAAGGCACAAAACATTAGCCCCTTAATCAAATTAGCCCTATTTGTTTTATCCCCCACAAACAAAGCATACAATATAATTTTCCCCCTTTATGTCACGGAATAACAAAGAGTAGAAGAAACACCATGAAAAGACATAGGGAGAAGTTAAATAGGGATAAAAGCACCAATTGAGAATGTAGAGAATGTATCAGATAAGGAAGACCATGGTATCGAAATGCACATCGTCTCAAAGAGAATCATATAGCATGAAAAAAAGACAACAAAATAGGGATAAAAACATATGAATTAGAGCAGGTAAACATATGAACATTATATGATCAGAGTAGGAAATGAGGGAATCAAATATCACACACTGAAAGATAGAGTTCGTGTGCACGCCTAACATTTGAGGCCATGCAAATGGAGGGTCCTGCAAACGAAACAATCCAGAACCAAAAACTCTCAAAATATTATGTTAACCCTACTCATGGGCATGGATGTGGGTCGTGTGAACAAAAAAATGGCAAAACCATCCGAAATTGCAATTCTAAGCAAACCATACTAAACCACTAGAAATCAAGGTCAAAACCAAGAATAAAAAAATACGCAAGAAGATCAACCAAATGACACCAATCATCCAAAAAACATGGTATATGATCAATAAGCATCAATGAACATCAACCAAATCATCTATACCAAAAAATCACAAGACATTTCTCAACATATAAGATTTAACCAACATCTAAGATAACATGGATAATACTTGAGCACAAACAAAAAATTAAACAAACAAACGTGTTTTTGAATTTTTCAATATTATATTAAAATAAAGAAAACAATGTATGAGAGAAAATATCACACGTGGATCACAAGACACTCTCGCAAAAAATAAATAAACTCAAAATGTTTTTGTATTTTTATATTATAGAAACACAAAAAAATCGCAAGATATAAAACATATATACACAAGGAAGATGCAACACAAACCATACACAAATACCAAAAGCATCCAACACATAGACTAGGAAAGAATTAGAAACAAGAGACAAGCAAATTCCTAGTTACGATACGCACCAACCAATTCAAATATAGGGAAGATCCTCTCCCTTATCAATAAGGGGTGGAGTAACTTTAGAGGATGACTCACCCTTAAAGGTAGAAACGTACATACTAGCAACCAACTCACTTTTTTTTTCTTCCAAACATCCCTTGAAATGGGATTATTAGGTTTAGTGAAAACCCTCAAAACAAATTGAGGCACGAATTTGACATTACCTCCATTTTTAAAAGTTTTATTTTTCACAAAATATCCATTACCACACTTATGAGGAGGATTATAGAGCATGTTTCTATAAAGACCAAAACCATATGGTAAAAAATTCTTATTTTCCCCAAAATTCATTTTCCTTTCAAAATCCCTATCACGATCCAAATTCAAATATTTGACTTTGGTCATAAGTAGATCTAAATCATCAAAGGAATAAAAAGTATCAACATCGTGTGATAGTGAATCAATGTGAGAGTCCTTAGGTATGAAATAGAAATTTCAAAGGTTTTGAGTTTTATGACAATGATTGCACACATAAGGTTCACGATGTACAACCTTAAGATGATATTTAAGAAAAATAATCGAATTTGGTTGATTACTAAACAACTTATAGAAAAACTTCCTTAAATAACTCTTTTATGATAAAATGTGCAATTGTAGAGTTAGGAAGGTTTTCAAACATCCTTAGTTTTTTTAAAAACAATTTCCCTTCAAAACATTTTGGTCATTTCCCTTTTTTTCAAAACACTTGTAAAAACAAACACACTCTTTTTCAGGTCTCCATTTTCAAATGAAACAATTTTCTTCTCGAAATCACATTTGGACATGAAGTTCCTTTTCACATTTTCAAGTGTCAAACCCAAATAATTTTTCTCTTTTTGAAGAAACTCACACTTTTCACAAACATTGTAAGAATAATTTTTTTGTCATATTTTATAGCTAAGCTTTAGGCTAGTTTGGCATATCCGATTACAAATAATCGCGCACCGAGAAGACAAACCAAACTCAAGCATCTCCAAGTTTGAAGACTTATCGGCATCCCGAAAGGTATAAAACGATTTAGAGTTTGAATTAATTCATGGAATTATATTTAGGATGCTTAATTTTTATCAAAAGATGAACATGACTGTTTTACATTGCGAAAATATATTTTTGGAAGACCTGTAGGCAGAGTTTAAGAAAAAGGTGTTTTTGATATTTCAGTCGTTCAAACGACATTGCACAGTTGTTCAAACGACACTGCATAGTCATTCAAGCGACATGTTATTGTCGTTTGAATGACATGCAAAAGTCATTCGAATGACCCGCCGACTCAAGGTTTGTTATAAATACATATTTCATGGATCAATTTGTTTAAGACTTTTGCAAAAACATTACTGCATATTAGGAGAAAATTTTCTTCAAGTTTTGTTTATATTATTCTTGTGAATTAGTTTGAAACCTTATAATGTTTTGTATCTCTTGCATACACCATGGTGGAGAGGCACTCCATTGCTGACTTGTGATACTTGTGGGGATTCATTACTAAAGATGAAGGTTGAGGCTAATGGAGGGATGCAGTCCATTGTGCTTCTCGAGGGAATCATTATGGATTTAGGCTGAGGTATATGTGAGTTTCCTGTGGTATATTCATTGCAGATTTCATTGTATTTGTATGTTGCGATTTACGTTATATAGTGAAATAAAGATTTTACCCAAAAGTGGTTTTTTCCTAAAACTTGATCTTGTCGTATATCAGTGGTTTGATTTATAGGTTTATCACCATAAATGCATGCGTAGGATGAAAAGATAAAATCAATTTAGTATTTTCTTTCGCATTTAAAATTGGTATTGTAATTTTTATTGAAATCACCATTTGCAATTATTTTGCATTCACAAATTGGTATTAAAGAGGGATCTTAATAGACTTGCTATTTTGGGGTGTTTTGGGGATTCTTTCTAATTTCTCGATGGATTCTCGTAGTTTTGAGGACTTAAATCATGTGAACTTGAAGTTTGCTAAAGGAGTTGAAATTCTTGAAAAAGCGAATTCACATTTTAAAACCATTTTGGAACTTTTGCAAACTATTCAAGATCAAAGAGATTTAATTTGCAAGAGACTCGTGGACATAGACCGTAAATTTAGAAAATTAGAATGTCCAAAAAGGAGAGTGATGATAGAGTCTTATTTTTAGAGAAAGAATTGCAGGAGTTTAAAAAATTTAGGGTTTGTGTTTGTGCCAAAGAGGATATAAATATTTTGATTAATAATTTTGTGGAACGTGAGAATACTCTTAGGGAAAAGTTGGATTTTATTGAAGGTGAGCGCGACAACCTTTTAAGAATTTTTGAAAATTTTAAAAAGGCGTCCCTAAAATTGGAAGAGTCTACTTCTTTGCTTGAGTCTAAAATTTTGAATTTAAAAGTTGATTTAAAAGACTCGAGTTGTTTGAATAGTAATGGTAATGTATCGTCTAGTTCTCTTGCATTCATTGCTAAACCCAAAACCATTGTTTTATTTAGAGGGTCAACTAAATCCAAGGACGTCAGAAAAGGTAAGCCCATAAGTACCATTCCCCTTGTCTATACATGTTCACACTGTGGTAGGAAAGGTCACTTTAGAATTTCTATTTTGATATTTTAAGAGGTCCTAGGAAGTTGAAGTCTAGTGTTCCCTTGGTTCTTGAAACACCCATGCATCGTTGAAATTTTATTTGGGTTAGGAAACCACTTTTAGAGACACTAGAAGGTAGACTAGTTGATTCACGTTTTCTTCCACATGATTCTTCTCTTGCTATAACTTACAGATGATTGTGTTAGCATGTTTGTCATACACTAGTTGTTCTTCATGATATTATCTTGCTAGTTTTATGATATGTGAACTTTTTATATTATATTTATTGAATCATATTTGAAAAATACAAAAAGATTTTTGATTTTATATATTTTTTGAAAAATACAAAAAGATTTTGTTTTTGGAAAAAAAAAATTCAAAAATATTTCCATTTTGCCATATTGGTGTGTTTGAATCCAAATTCATTAGGCAATTTTCATGTGGCTAGGACATTTCTTTATGACTGTAGATGCTTAGATCGTTCTTAACCATGTTTATGGAGTTGTTTCAAACTTGATTTTCTTAATGGATTCGACTTTGTACATGCCTCCACACATAAATGCATGAGCTTATTGAATTTGGACTTCGTGATGTACATTTTAGCTTGGTGAGATATTATCCTATCAATTTTTTCATCTACATGTTTATTTGACTATGGAGGATTTGTGCATGTATGAACCGTTTCCCATGAGGATTTGTTTAATATTGAAAAAATATGAGTGTACATGGGAAAGGTCTGCGAGAGTATAATAAACTTGTCGTGAAATCCACCATTTGAAAAGAGACCAAGAAAAAATAAAGGGAATAAAAAGAAAAATATTCCAAAAAGGGCCAAATATTTTCGTATGATATTTTAATTCCAAACAAAACAAAAGAATTATATTTTGAGGGAGTTTGAATGGAAATATCAACGGGTTGTACAATGACAATGTACCCTAGTTAAGCTTATTTTGTCATGACGCTATTGATTTATAGAATCATTAATATTATAGGCTTGTGTTAATTATGCTTGTTTGTTCATTAAGTTCAAATTTATTTATCACTTGAGGCTAAATATTAGTTTGATAAAGGTTTGCGATTAACTAGAACTTCTTGAACATATTTGAGTTTTTGGGTTATAATTATTTTATTGCTAGTTCACATCCATTCATTCCATTCCACAAGTTTGGACACATCAATACTATGATAGTGTGTAAAGCTTCTTGAACATATTTTGTTTTTTTAGTCCAAACCTCTTGGATGATTTGAGACCACTTTACCAAACCATAAAGAACACAATCCTTGTTCATAATCTTATGGTGTTAATTATCCACTGCTGAAGATAGGAATAAGGTTTCTCGAGGTTGATCGGTGGACATTGAGGCAAGTTGAGGTTACTATGGGGCATTATTGGATCTATATAACTTGTTTAAATTTGGGATTGACGACGTTAATTTGTCACTTAGTGGATCTCTAGGTTAAGTCTATAGATGTCTGTCTGTAATACCTAGTTTTAAATAGCGTTAAAATATAGATTTTGTCCGGAAAGGATTTTTCATTATCTCCTATCTTCTGTTTGTGGTTTGTTATTTTTTTGGATTTAATATACTCTAATTATCTTTTATGTGTAGGTTCACCGAATCTAATCAAGATAAAATTTAAACTAAATCGATTTTAGCGTGTGTGATTTAGTTTACGATATTATCATACCCATATTTCTCAAAGGCGAACGTTATCTGAAAATAATGCTAAATCACAATTGAGCCATGCATATTAAGCTAACTAAGAATTTATAAAATATAAAATGCCTTACAGTGTGGTTCAAAAGGATTCTTCTTCTATCAGTATGTCAGTATATCTCCGACTGCTACTTTATAATTTATGCAGTAATCATCATTGCTTATAGGTTCCGGTGCAAAATAACTACAAGGAAACGAATCAACAAACTTGTTGAATAGGGTTTTACCAGTTCTATAGCACGTATATATAGAGAGAGGGGTTGGAATGTATATGAAATTCAGTGTTTGTCAACTGAAGCAGAAGCAAATGTTTCTCATAAAAATATTAAAGAAAATTAAGGTGTTTAAACTGATAATGCCATACTTACTAGATCATTAAGGATTACATAAAGAAAATCAAGGATCTTTGGACTTATAATCCCATAATTTCCATCTCAGTAAGGGGACATTGAAATGATAAGCCATCAGTATAACCAAATAAAATAAACCCAAAACCTTTAGGGAAAAGTAACTTTCTAGGCACACACTTAATGTGGCACTCATACGTATGTAGCTAAAACTCTAAGCTCTCAATAATCTGTGACCAGAGGACAAGTAGAAAATTCCGTGGGATAACATCATAGCCTCCTCCCTAGTTATTCGTTACAAAGAATTGTTATGATATCAGTTATTAGATGAGAAGGGTCCAAATTTGATCAAATGATCATAATCAAAACAATCAATGATATAATAACATATAACTATGGTAATTTCAACACATACTTGGAATCACATTTGGCCTATCATAAAATGATATCAATAGCAGTTAACAAATATACAAATTTTACTCTTAAAGAGGTAAATAGACCTACCTTTTCTTTTAGTAGAGCGGGTTATCTTGATTTATTTGTTGTTGCTTTGTCACATTCGACAGTAATTTTTAATACAAGCGTTACTACAAATAATCTAAGAGAAATAATTTACTCTACATTTTTAATAAAAAGAAAAATGTGGCTTGTTACAATCTACCTACCTTAAAAAAATTCATATATTCATGGAGTTTCAAAAACTCGAGGTACTTATCTCATCTAGGGTATATAGTATGAAACAATAACTCATAATTTTGGGGTTCGTGCGATTATCATGTAACAATGATGACTTTACAAAGTTATTCTTTCAGAATTTGTAAGTCATGCAATATAACCGTATAACAAACACTGGCATATTCAGGATTGATGAAACAAGAGGCTTTATATAATTAATCGACATTTTTATAATCATTTCTAGTAAAAATTATGTTTCTGGTGTTGTCACACCTGAAGAATTTTGTCGTTTCATGATATGTACCACGTCTAAGGAAGCATGGGACATCTTCCAACTTACCCATGAGGGTACCAATGCTTTGAAAGCCTCTAAGCTACAAAATCTCACCACAAAATTTGAGACCACTAGCATGCTTGAATCGAAAACATTGGATGGATTTTATACACGCCTATTTGATATTGTGAACTCTAGCTTTAATTTGGTTGAGAAAGTTCCTGAATACATGGCTCTTTGGGAATTCTAGACAAGGTTAGCGTAGAAGAGCTCATAAGTGACCTTCAAACTTAAGAAATAAACCTGTTTCCAAAAATCCAAAAGGAAAAAAAATATTTATTTAAAAGATCAATCAAAGTAAAAGGAGGAGGTTTCTGACTTCGGTTTTAAATTCAATCTAGACGATCTTGACTTGTTTGCTAAAAAATTCAAAAAAAATTTGAAATTGAAAAATCATAATTCTTTCAAAGTGGAAAATAAAAGTTTTGAGAAAGGAACAAATTTCAAAGTGGTAAATAATGTTTTTGAAAATGATCTAAGAAAAGATAGATGAGAGTACCCAATAAAGATGATTCAAAAAGATGTTATGAGTGTGAGGGGAAGGGTCACAAAGCCCACGAGTGTGCTAACAGGATTAAAACATAGGGCATTGACAAAGTTGCTTATAATTCCACTCTAAGAGATATAGATGTTGATTCGGTGGATTCCGAGGATGAATGATCACGTGGATGTAAATTCACCATGTTCAATGCTAGTCATGTTATCACTTTAAGTACGTCCCCCACCGATGAGTACATTTATAAATGTGATAGCCTCGACAATGTGTAGAACCATTCTGGAGAGAATGGGGATGATGATGATTATCTGAGTGAGGGAGAACATGAAATTCAACATGCCTACATCGATCTTTACACCGAGTCATTAAAAATCAAAAGTCAAAATAAAAATTTGGCTCTTAGGTTGTTATCTTTAGAAAAGGAGTTGAAGGTTTCGAGAGGGAGTGATACCTCGATTAGGATTTCTTTGAGTGAGTAATTATTTTTGGCGGGGAGGGAAAAGAGTGACTTGACTAACAAAGTGGATAGTCTTACGAAAGATCTTCAAGCATCACTAGAGACTCATGAGAAACTTGAAGCCCATGTTTCCAAACTTGAGAAATTTCTCTAACATGCTCGGAAGGTCAAAGTTACTTTATGGGACACATCTAAGAAGGTTTAAAATATGTTCCTAGGTCCCACGTTAGGTTTTAAAGAGAGGCAAGGGATATTTTACAACAGTGCATCCACTTTCCAGAGTGCACACGAACCAGTTCCCAAGTTTTAGATGGATCCATATGGGCCTCAATCTAACCCACTAAGGAGAACTTGTCATGAGAGTTTTAACCAAGGTATATCCAAACAACTATACGTTTGTAATCATTACAAACTAAGAAGTCACCTTAGTGAATTTTTCTATAAGCTAGGAAGAGTTTCTCACACATATGCTCTCAAACACCACTATAGCGACTTTGATAGTATTAGAGACTAAGTTTAGTTTCTAGTCACAACCTCTAAAATCTTAATGGAAGAATTTTAAAGGATGTCTAGGCCTTATGAGAAAACTTCTAATTCTATGACTAGGGCTAAAAATGATAAGGTAAAAAAAGGGTTGCCTTATCTTGGGCGCATGACTGGTGACAAGTCACATTTCACTAACCTCGTGATTCCCTGGGAAGGAAAACTCACCTTTAGAGATGGGAGTAAGTCTAGCATATTAAGACGAGATTTGGTGGAGATACCCGACTTTCCTAAGTTTGGCAATGTGTTGTATTTTTAAGGGTTGAAAGCAAACTTGATAAGCATAAGACAACTTTGCTATTCTAACTTTGTGGTAAAGTTTGACCGGAGAAATTGTAATGATTATGATGAATTTGGTAAACTTTTTCTACAAGGTGTGTGTCGTATCCCAAATCTAGTGTATATCACATGATAACAAAAGTAGGGAGACAACTACGCAATCTATAAAGTTTTTTACAAAAAAGAACTTCATTCAAACTTTGATGCATAAATAATCTTATTTATTAAAAAACACATGTATCTCCTAGTACAAAATTAAAAGGGAAATGACATAAATATATTTACATAAGATGGTAAGTAGTAGTGTATATATTCCACATGGTTTTGCCTTCTTTACTTGAAACTTCCATCACATAGGAGACAGATAAGAACTTTTTAGGTAACGGAGAAAAAATTACATGGGATTGGGGGTATTTCACCCTCCTCTAGCTCAGTATCTATTTGGAAGGGGAAATAATAAGCAAAACTTTGACAAGTAGATAAATCTAGGTCTATAAAAATTTATAAAGATTCTGAGTAATTTGCAAAATTAATTGAATATATTTGTAAATAATTGTAAATAAATTGATATTTAAAAGAATGATAATGTGAGTGAATCAATTATACATAAAGTAGTATGGTGATATAACTAGATATAGATATATCAAGTCATAAATGTAAGGTTTAGATATTTCTAAAATAAGATAGCCCATATTTATCTAGTTTATAGAGGCATAAAGTTTATATAGCAATACAAGATAATAACCATCAAATATCATTGAGATAAGGTAATAATAGCCACGGTAATATTACGGAGCCCAAACTCTGAAGAGCGTCATACATATGGTTAGATAAATTATAGGCTAAATAACAATGTCGTGAGTAGAACGATAGTTTATTCCCTGATTATAGTGTATACTATTTAAGGGTTTAACGAAATCAGACTTATATGAAAGTCATTGGTTCAATAACATCATAGGTTTTTTAAAATTGAATCAATTTTAAGAGATTTTGCACTACACAATAGAGTTCATAAATAATAATAAATTTTGGGGTTATCACAAAATGATATAAAAAATTAATGAAATCAAGTTAATTGCGTGAAATAATATCGAAAAATAGTTACCCACGATTGTATTGGGCTTGGATTAAATTGGAAACTTCTTGTGTAGGCTTTGAACCCGGGTTGTCTCTGAAGAGATAAAGTAAATAAAATATCCTTTTGTAAAAATTGGGCAATGTATGATATTTATTTTTTTTGAAAAAACAAACTTTAGGGTTTAATCTAGAAATACTTGTTATTATAAATTAGCTGAGGTTATAAATCTAATTAGATTTTGGTGTAAGAGACTATATTGTTTATTATATGGTTAAGAACTCATATATGAAAATTGGGGTCCAAATTCATAAGTTGAAAAAGTCTCGGTGGTTTATGTGCAAAGTGAAAATTATAGGTTTTAATTCATTTTCTAATGTTTCATTTAAATTGGGTTTTGGTTATCCAAACATGGTGTCATAATATACCATTTTGACTAACAAAAAAAATTGAAAAAAAATCAGAATCTTTGGACTTGGGGCGTGCCCACGTGCGGTAGGTCAAGCCCCACATGCGCCTGGTTTGACCCCCCTCTCGCATGTGGACTACACTTCATCTTCAACCTTCAAAATTTTGACTTTGGATTTTTGAAATTTTGATCATTGATTCCATTTAGTTTAAAAACCATTTTAGTTGATTCATAAGCCATTCTTCATGATGTTTCGCAAGGATTCCAAATATATAACTTTGACTGTAGCAAATGGCCAAATTCTGACTTAATTTTTGTGAGTTCTAGGTAAGTTCGAGCTACGGCTTGATCATGGTGGTGTTCTTCGGTAAAAATAGAAGAGACTTATTTTGGTTTCAATTCTTAATTTATACATTACAAAGAGAATTCATCTTTGAAATATTCTAGGAGGGAAAAGTCATATCATAATTTAGGTATTGATAGGTATTTAAAACACAAATTAACCATTGTAACTAGCCAAATCTTGAGTTTTCTTACATTAAAACTTGTTCAAAGTCAGGAATACATAATCCATCATTGAAGCTCAATCTTACATGGTGTTTTCTGATATTCAAGTTAATTTAGTGTTATATACACATAATGAATAACATGTAATATATGAAAATGATCTTATGTTAGTGCAGAAACTCCATTAAATTTAAAGAACTGAGTTTTGTACATAAAATGATAGAATACCAAAATTCTTTAAAACCAAGCTTCGATTTTGAACAGAGGAGGAGTAAGTTTTTACTATGGTAAGCTAGAGGTTTTATAGGTCTAATTGAGGAGAGTTCATTTGTTGGTTTGGAGGTGGACTTTAGTTTTGTTTGAAGTAAGTTTTGTTTGGAGTGGTTATGGAGGCATAAGGTAGCCATCTGATTGTTTGTGTTCAAGTTGATCAATAGGCTACCTGGGTGGCTCCACATGAGTAGGGGTTCTTATAAAATTATTAGGTTTAACTTTTTAGTCCTTAGGTAGTTTTATCTTTCCATATTTATGTTTTTTCATGTATTTTTAAAAGTTTTAGGGGCTAATAGGTAATTGTATAAAATTATGAGGGTAGGTATTTGTAAATATAGTTACTTCGAGTGTTATGGGTTATTTGTGTGAATACGTTTTGAAATTAGGGTTTAGTTATGAGGCTTAAATGAAGTTTTGAGTCTTCTAGGATCATTTTTAAAAATTGGTAAACTTAAGGGTCATTAAGGTCATTTGTATTTTTCTTTAGTATTTTGTTATTTTTTATGAAGTCGTATGCTGATAAGGGATATTTATGTACTTATACCGTCTAGTTAATATGTCTTTGATGCAACGTTTCTCTTGGTATGACCATAGTACGAAGAGAGGTGAAATAATGTATATCAAATGCACCACTTGTTACAGTTTAAGGACTGCCACAAATTTCTATGATATAATTCCTAAGTCCTATTTAGTGTGCAACAATGTTAAGGTCTTCACCATATTCCTTTGGAATCAATGACTAGGTCTCGTCAATCTTAGAGATCTTTAGATATTAGTCAAGAAATACCTAGTTCGTGGCTTACCATCGCTCGGAAAACCAACTTCCTCGATTTATGGTCCTTACCAATAAGGGAAATAAATCAAGAGTCCCCATATGAAGTTGAATACCATTGCCACCTCGTGTGTTTTAAAGTTGATACATATGGATCTTATGGGTCTCATGCATATGGAGAGTATTGGAAGTAAGAAGTATATCCTATTCATATTTGATGACATTTTGAGATATCATATTGTTGGATTTGTTAGAGAAAAGTCTGATGTTGTTGATGTCCTAACAACTAAGTGTTGTGTTCGATCGAATCAATACGGTGTCACTAAAAATTGGACTCATAGTGACAATAGCACTAAATTTAAATAAGTAGGAGTTGATATATTTTGTGATGAAGTCGGCATTAAACGTGAGTTTTCAGTCATTTGTACTCCTCAACAAATTGGGATTGTTGAGGGGAAGAATTAAACAATTCAAGATATGGCTAGATATGTTTCTTATAAGAAACGTTCCTAGACATTTTTGGGCAGAGGCGGTTAATCTTGCATGCCACATAGTAAATAGGGTCTATCTTCATCCATACACATTTCACACTCCATATGAGTTATGGATAGGGAATAAACCAAAGCTATCATATTTTTGAATTTTTAGGAGTCCTTTCCATATCCTTAGAGAAAAAGAGTGTAGACACCACATTCCAGGACCCTCCTATGCATATCCTTAGGTCCCTAGCACTTTCTTCTTCACCATAAACCCTAAGTCATAATCTGAGTATCGATCTAGAGGCCACCTGACGCTCTCGAGCCCCATTTGACTCCAAATTTTTTTATTATCAAAGATAAAGCTCAATAATTATTCAAAGGGATCGGAATCCCCTTTCCAATGGTCTACCCCTGCATGAATCAGCATTACAATTGAAATGAACGGTCTGTTTTACTATTAAAAATAAATTTAGAGGCCACCGGGAATTCTCAACCCTCCTTTTGACCCTAATCAACTTCCTTGATTGAGAGGAAGCTTAATGAGTCTTCGAAGGGATCTGAATCCCCTTTCCAACGATCTTCTCCAAGTACAAATCGGCCTTACCATGAATGAATGATATATATTCCCCCAAAAACTGAACCGAAGGCGAACGTGTGCTCTCGAACTCTGTTTGACCCCCATCAACTCTTCAGCTCAAACGAGACTGAATCAATCTTCAAAGGACTTGAAAACCCTTTCCAAAAGGTCCACCCAGTGCAAAAATCAGCCTTACGGTACGAAAAAATGACCCATTTTACTCTGAAAGGTCACGGGGCGCTTCCAGGCCCCATTTGACCAAGTTTATCTCTCCAAACAGAACAAGACTAAATGAATTTTTGAAGGGCTCTAAATACCCTTTCCAAAATTCTTTCCCATGCATTAATCGGCCTTACGGTTCGAATGAACTATTCATTTTCCTTCGAGAATCTCTTGGCCAAAAGATCATCAAGCGCTTTCGAGCCCTATTTCACTATAGTCAACTCCCGAACCCAGGAGAGGCCCAATATATTCTCAAAGGCCTTTGAATACCCTTTCCAAAAATATGGCTCGTGCACGATTTGGACTTATGAATTGCGTTTTATGACTATTTTTCTAGAAAATTTTCATAAGACTGTTGAATGGCAAAATCATTTCCCTGGCTATTGACAGTGTGTATAGGTTACCTACCAATAGTCAGGTCAAGTAAAATGTCGATCATCACCCCCTTAACCCTATATAAGGATATAATGAGCTCACTTCGAAAGACACCTAAAAAACATCCCTCTCAGTGATCTATCAAACGTTCTCTCTAAGTAAATGTGGTTTCCATATCGAATCCTCTCCTCCACATTCCATTTTATCCTTCCTTTACCCAATTTAGAAAATTCCATTCTCTTTTCTCTTACCACCTTCATCCACTTGCAAGAGCATCCCTTTAACAATCAAGATCAATCTTAAAGCTCCAAAAAATGTCAAACTCTTTCACTCTCTCTTTAAATTTCCTTATTTTCATACTAATCCGTTAATTCTCACTTTAGTATTTCATCTTACACATATTAATATCCCACTTTTTATTAGTATTATCGCACATATTACATTTTCTATAAAAAAACAAAAATAAGAAAGAGTGGATTTGCTTACAAATTCCAATCGAGATTTCTCACTACATTTTCTTACATTAAAACATCATTTTCCTGCACACACATCTAATAAAATCCTTGGTTGGATTTATGGGATAAACCTAACCCTCGAGTTGCATGCGAATTACGTGGACTTTAATGCATTTTTTAGGCTACGTAGACGTATCGGGCGAAACCCGAGATTCGATTCCTGCTTTCTTATATTTGTTCATATATTACTTCTACATATTATATTTTTGATTCATGATCGTGTTTTGTCCAATTAATACCATCGTCTTTCTATAAACGATCAGTGACCCGACAAATGCACACATTTCATATTTTATTATTATTTTGGGAACTCTCCTATGGATTACCTCACTCCACCTTTCTCCATGATGCGAGCCGAGAAATTCCATTCCCCAATTATATATACACATGCACACACTTCACGGAGTTATTAAGGAGAAGAATAACACATGCCCATGAGTGATTGAAAGGGAGGGATGGGTACCTAACACTTTTTCATTCTGTAACTTAGCCCTCGCACCTCTGAACTAATTGGTTTCGCAAGCATCAGTATGTCTTTGATGTCATTTCTCTTGTGGCAGCAACATTTCTTTTGCCAGTTTTGTGCAAAATAGGTCAGCGACTCTGTCTATTTACATCACCCCAAATTGACGATGGCCGAAGCTCCACGAGGAAGGGAGAGAGACCTTATATCCATCTCCATCTAATGCATGAGCGCTGACCCCGAAAGGAGAACGGGATGGACACAGTGGCAACTCAACTGGGAAATTACTTGTCATAGGAGGACTAGATTTTCTTTACATGGGTGTTATCATTCTCCGCATGTGCGCTTATCCACTTACTTGTATGTTCCCATTTTCCTCTATTACTTCTTGAATATATTTACCTCATGGTTATATCACTTATCACTCCCTTTTTACTTTCACGCACTTGTAAATACCCTCCATTTACACGTCACACTACTTACACTTGTAAGTAGGATCACTTATATTCACATCTTTCATGCACCACTTAGAATACCCATGGTTAGGTCTCACTAGCACACACCTCCACTTATCACACTTATCTATATCCATGCTCACTTTCACATTCACACGTCACTTGTAGTTTATCCATGCTTAGGCTCACTGCCACACACTCACTTGCACATATTCACATATCACTCACTCACACGTATCCGTTCCTAGTGTAGTCTTCATGCTACGGCTAGATTTACTTTTCATGGAGCTTATACATTCTTCCCTATTAGTAGAGTGCTTCTTTTACTCATCATCAAATAAAAGACTCTTTAAATAATATACTTATCAAGAATCATGTATTTTGCACACTACATCACCAAGAGCATGGCTATTGACCAAAATTTTGTCCCATACGCCGGGGGGGGGGGGGGTCACTTTGTGATGGGAGTTGGTCCAGCAGGTCGTACTTAGCCTAAGAAATATGACTCTCACCTTCTATTGGCCTAGTACCTTTGAGGTATATCGAACGGTTACCATCACATTATACCGCTTGATCGAACTGATGATGGGAGGTATATAGCAGAGAACTCGTTCATGTACATCGAGTTTATCGAATTCTCTCTAAAATGTATTATCCCCATGAGGTATATAGTGAGTCAATTTATGTATACTCATGAATATCAACTATCTTTCCCACACTCAAGAATTTTCCTTCTCAGGTCGATCGCATAACCGATTCTTGGCTTAGATCCGTATTGGATTCGGTCTTCCATTAAATATCCCTGAAGCTCTTCAAATTCCCCTGCTACTTCATTCGATTTCACAATCTACCTGGTTATTCTAACTCAGTGCCAAGATTGTGCCTAAGGTTGCCAATCTACTGGGCACTGAGTTACAGTATCTCATGAACCTAGGAATTTACCTTAGGAAGGTTGAACCATCGTGGAAAATGCCGATCAAGCACTGAACGTACAACCTGGTCTGATGGAAATCTTGTCCAACTCAGTGCCAAGATTGGAAACCTTCAAACTGAGGTTCATGAGATACAGTGAAATTGAGCCCAAATTCTCGAAGAACCTAAGGTTCTCTTTCCTCGAGCCATGGGTCCACCCGATCTCGAGCCTGTTTGTGTCTGAGAAGAATATCAGCATGCTTCGCATGCCCCGTTTGCCAATGGTTCATCGGCATCTTAACTCCCTATGACAGACCTTGCCCATCCAGGAGCTAACTTTCTAGTAACCATTGATCCCAAGGAGTAAGAACTGAACAAGGTTAAGTAAGACCTCAAGATGTTATTGAAGAAGTTTGACCAAGTTAAGATATAAAAAAACTACATGGGCTACACCCACATGTCTCCCAACCCTAAGGAAATATTTTCAAAGAAATTCAATATGTCAGCCATCGAGAAATTTGAGGGTAGTGGGCTCCCAATTGTTCACCTTCCTAGTTATCATCTAACCATGACTCTCTTTAATACCTCTGAAGAGATAATGGCCCAGATGTTCCAATATACCTTGAAGGATAGTTCTCTCCATTGGTTTTTATCCCTCGAAGAATCCACAATCAACAAGTGGGAAGTTGTCGCCCGAGAATTCTTGTCATAGTATAAGTACAACGAAGAACTGGAGGTTACATGTCGTGATCTAGGTCTTCTCAAGTATAATCCTGGAGAAACTGTTAGCAACTTCATAGCAAGGTGGAGAGATAAAGTTACCACCATGACTAACTGACCCTTTAAAGAAGAACAAGTCATCATAGTGATAAAACACTAATGCTCCATATCCGAGCAACTATGGGAGGACAGTATTACCCACACTTTCGAGCCCTCTCGGAAGCAGGTGTGGAGATTTAAAAAAATGTTACCAAGGTAAAAACTTAGACGAAGAAGATGACTCGATAGGTCATTCCAAAAACGTACGAGAAGCCTTTCAAAACTACAGTCTCAACCATCAATAATATCTCCCTCCTGCTAACTTGTGGGCACCAGAGAGCCGCCTTAATCCCACCAAAAAGGAATACATAGAAATTCATGCTCCCCTCTCTAAATTATATCAGGACTTGTTGATCCAAAACCTCATCAAACCTTTGGACCCTCGTCCATTACCAAACCCACTCCCCAAAAACTTCAAAACTGACGCTTATTGTGATATCCACCTGCTCAGATTATGCCCAATCTACCCTGAATGTTATCCAGGGTTTGATTGACCAGCTTTACTCAACATAGTTCTGAACCAAATGCCACTCATAATCCACTTCCCACCCACACAAATTCCATCTTTCTAGAGAATGACCCAGAATTCGATCCATCTACCCAGATTGGGCCGAGTAAAGCACCCATCATACCTATATTTTCTCTAAATCCACTTAAAATTTGCCCATATTTTCTCCTACACCCTACATGTTTCGTCGACCAAGATCTATCACTCCTTACAATGGACTTTATTGTCATTCGTACCAACTCCGAAGGGAAATATATGGAGTTATCAGCAGTACTAAGCCAGCTTTTGGATTTGGGACTAAAATTGCCCTATTAAATGACCATCAACAGTCAGAAGTTCAGCATCCTATTCATGGAAGCCCGAAAGTGGGCTCGGTATTCAGATAATTTGGTTATATCCATTAATGAAATAGTTTGGATGATGTAGTACAAATTATGGCAGACGTGTTTCGACAGACGAAGGAGATTTATAGCATTTTCGATCTACTCACCACTTTGAAGCTACTAGGGCGGTTGGTCCCTTCATTCCTGCACCTCCACATTGAGTGGTATTATTTAAATGAAGAAGCCATTGAGGTCATGTAATGCATTAACTTCTCTTGGAAGGAAGACATCGTTACCACCGGATAGGGGGACGAGTTTGATAGCACTGATAATGAATCGAGTCAGGAAAAAGGTCAATTCGATAATCAACATGTGTGGATGATATCTTCAAAATACGTATTAGGGAAAATCAATAAATTATCCATTCATCCAAAAATAGATGAGGACACGGGGTTCTTGTTCTTCCCCACCTCCACAAACCGCATGACCAGATCTACAAGGCACTATCAGAAAATGAATTCTCAACAATTAGGAATCGATAAAGGAAAGGGAGTTATCGAGGAATTCCTCATGACATAAATGACCATTGAGGAAAGTAATATCCTCGACCATCTCAAGAAGTCTCAAGCTAATAATATTTTTGGGGACTCTGTAAGGACACAAGTTTCCGATTCAGTCATAATGTAGTGTTGGCTCAATTCCGAACAAAAATGTTTGAGTCATAGGATAGCGTTCTTGTGTATCCTTCAATCCTATGACATGTTGAAGTTGAATATGTTGCGGCCTACTTATCAAGAGAACATCATTGCCGATTTACATGTGCCTCGTTTCACGTCATCAACCTAGTTCCAATCTCTCCTAAGGTATAAATGCATTACATATATATATAGAAGCTTGGAACAATTTTTTATTGGGTGTAATTTTGTTTTAAAAAAGATGTTTTGTTTTTAGAAGGTTAATTTTAGAACTTTTAATAAAGTTTTATGCTTAAAATTATATTATGAACTTTCTGGGCTTTCGTTCGATATTGTCGTTTGAACGGGTTTTCCAACGACTTTTCCCAATTGGCCTCTGGAACTTTGTTAGAAGGGTCATTAGAACGAGACTTCGTTCGAACAAGATTTCTGGCAGGAAGATATTTTGGCAGTTTTCTCCATGTTCCTACTTCTTTTGTCCCACTAACTTTTGCTAGATTTAGATGTGTTGGAACCAACTTTGAAACACCAACCTTTTCATCTTCTATAATTTCTAGAGAGATTTTTTGAGAGCATAATCCCTCTATGAAAAAGTTCATGTTTTGAGTGTTTGTTTTTCATGAAAATCATTCTTAAACACTTTTTTTAAACCCATATTAGTTTATTCCAAGTACCACACATATATATTTGCTTGGAGTTTGTTTCGCACCGGGTTCACTTTTCTATCGAAGAACAAAAAAGTTTGGGTTTACTTCTACATCCCTCAAAGAAGAAGAAGTTTGTTTTTGGCTGCGGCCCCTCATACGGTCAAAGGTACCGTGTGTGGTTGACGGGTTCCTAAAGCTTCATTGGTGGATTCCAAGGTTCCGTTGGATTTCGGGATTGTCGACTAGGCGGAGGTAGTTATAAGAAGACTCGTCAGGGGCTTGGATGGAGTCAAGTCAAGTTTTGTAAGTCATGTGTCTTGTAATCATAAAACCATACTTAGTTGACTTATGGCTAGCGTCGTCCGAGATTTTTTCTCGTTGTGGGGTTTTTCTCGTACATCGTGGCGTTGTGGTTGTGAATTTATTTTATCTTGCAAATCACCTAGAGGGAATTCTTAGGATTAAAAGATAAAATATGGTTTAATTAACTTTTCTTGTTTAATTTGGTGCATGTTTAATATTTGGGTAATGTTTAACTTAATTTAATTTAAGTCTAAATAATGTAATTTGATAAAATTTGGTTTGGCCTAATTTTTAAATTAAATTAATTTATGTTAGGAAAATTTCTAGGACATGGGTTAATTTAATTTGGTTTAAGTGAATTTCAAGTGTGTGTGTGTGTGTTCATCACAATTCACTTATTTAGGTTTAATTTTAATTTTGCTTTTAGAAATTAAAATTTATGTTTAATTTAATTTTTCATCTTTTTATGAAAAGAAAATCAAATAATTTGGAAAATTAAATTGTTGTGTTTAACCATCTTTATTCTGCATTTAAAAAGGAAATTCATTTTGAAAAATTTAAAATTGGGTGTCCTTGCATTCCAACAAGTGGTATCAGAGCCGGAGCGCTAATTTAGTGCGTTAAGACCGTTTTTAGTTATTTTGGTTAAAAATGGAATTTTTCCCATTTTCAAAATTTCCTATTTTCGATGGTTCCAACTACGCGTATTAGAAAGCGCGAATTAAATCGGCACTAAAATCTATCGACGAGAGGGTTTGGTTGTCAGTAGTTAATGAGTGGTCTCCACCTATATATTTGGTAGAAAATGGGTGTGTTCCCAAACCTGAAGATAGATGGAGTGAGAATGAATTTAAACTTGCAAATTTTAATTTCCAAGGTTTAAATGCCTTGTTTAACACGGCCACCGGATGAATTCTGATGCGTTATGACGTGTGAAACCGCTAAATAAGCTTGGGATATTTTACAACTCACTCATGAAGGAACTAGTGTCGTAAAAGCTTCTAAACTCCAAAACCTCACCACTCAATTTGAAACTATCACGATGAATGAAAAAAAAAATTTGATGAATTTTATGCTAGACTTTCCGATATAGTTAATTCATGTTTTAATCTGGGAGAGAAAATACTCGACAACCCAGTAGTAAAGAAAATTTTAAGGTCCCTACCCGATAGATTTATTCCTAAGGTGACCCTGTTAAATTCTTTACCCACATTAGCCCCTACTAAATTAGAAGAGCTCGTAGGTGATTCACAAACCTACGAACTAGACAAGTTTCCCTCTAAAACCGAAAAGAAAATAGATAAGGTCATTGTTTTGAAAGCCTGAAAGGAGGAAAAACAAGTAGTAGAAAGCGACAGTGATAGTAACTCGCAGGAGATGGCTATGTTTGCTAAGAAATTTAAAAAATTTCTCAAGTTTAACAAATATAAAAATGATTTTAAGAAATTCGAAAACTCTAAGCATGACAAAACCGATAAGATTCCTAAAGTTCAAAAAGATGATCTTAATAGGGACGAGTCTAATAGGTGTTACGATTGTGAGGGTTATGGCCATGGGGCGAGAGAGTGCCCCACTAAACTAAGGAGAGAGGGTAAGCAACCAATTTCCTACAATGCAACCCTTAGTGATAGTGATAAGGAAGAGGGACCCGATTCCCCCACTAATCCCAACTTTATGGATTTTATGGCAAGTCATGTGAGTGAAAGTTAGCACTCCTTTATTGATGAAATTTTAACACATGACACTTCCAAGGCCATAGTTTGTGAATCCTAAAGAGATGACGATAGTGAGAGTGGAGAAGAAAGAGAGAGATAAAGTGATGAGGAGGTTGAAGAGAGTCAACTTCAATTTGCATTTCAAGAATTATATGAATAATCAATTAAATTAAAAAGATAAAATTTGAAGTTAGAAGCTAGTTTGAAAGAGCGTGTCGAGGTCATTAATGAGAGTGCTTTAGTGGAAGACCTTAGGACTCGTGAGAGAGCTCTTCGTGGGAAGCTTGAATATGTAGAAAGCGAGAGAGATAGCCTTAAAGGTTTAATGGAATACTTGAAAAAAGAGCTTTTCGCATTTGAAGAGCGCAATATTTTATTAGAGTATCACATTGTAGATTTAGAAAATAAACTAAAAGGCTCTAGTAAAGCCAAATTTGATTTGGAGTGTCGTTTGGCAAAATTAGATAAAATATTAGTAACGGTCCAAATTAAAAATGACACGTGTAGTTTAGGCTTCGATACTTGTAATGAGTCAACTCATAAAGCCAAAACAAATAGTTTAGGATAATCTTCTTGGAACAATGTTATAGATCATTCCTTAGGTAATTCTTTTCGCCGAGTCTTTAGGTGCTCTTATTGTGGTCGAAAGTTCATCTTAGGAATTTTTCTTTTGATCTTAAAAGAGGTCCTATAAAATGCCTATGTAAGGCAATCGATGTAGCCAAGATTCCTAAATCCCGAGATCATCATTCATCATTATTTTGGGTAAGGATATTCGACTCAGTAGCTTTACAAGATAGAATTTTTTATTCTCATACTTTAGCTTTTATGCTTCATGATATATTATCATGCTAATTGTATGCTTGTTTATCATTTTCTAAACATTGCTTTATCACATATCTCATGCTAGAATTGTGATTTTTGTTTATCATTTGTGTTTTACCTTTTAGTCATTTAGGCTCAATGAAAAATAAAAATGTCTTTTTTTTATCTTTTGAGTAAATATTTTTATTTTTGGTTAAAAATTTCAAAAACTCAAAAAGATTTTTTTTGTGTGTATTTTAGTTTGACACACTTTATGTGGCATATACTTGTGTTTGAATCCCATATTTTTTGCTCCCATGTGGCTAGAACTTTTGGTTAAGATTATCAATCCTTAAAATGTTCTTTACCATGCTTACATGGAGTATTTGGATTTTGTGTTGCTATAATGGATTCTATTTTTATATACCTCAATTCACACATGCACGAACTCACTTGAAATTTAACTTCACATGTATATTTGAGCTTTGTGAGGTGTTCTCCTACCAATCTAGTCATCTACATATTATTTGACCTACGAGGACTAGTGCATGTCAAAATTCATTGCATGTGAGATTTGTACGAGATATAAAGATGATATATATAAATTGCACGGGGAAGGGCTCCGAAAGGAAATATCATCCTTTGCGAGTAAGCCACCATTTTCTTGGACCTAAAAGAAATACGTGGTCCAAAGGGTTAAAAGAATAATGGCATTAAAAGAAAATATTTGCCAAGGCCTATTTGTTTAGTTTGATATAGTCATTCAAAAATTAATATGCTTATTTTGAGGGAGTTTGGATAGTATATCAACGGTTTGCACAATGTCCGTTAATCCTAGTTGTGCTTTCAATGTTATGACTCTATTGGTTTGTATAATCATCAAAAGTCTAGGCTTGTATGCATTGTGTTTGTTTGTTCAATGATTTCAATTTATATTGTCACATGAGGCTATATCTAAATGTGATAAAATTTTGCAATCAAATGAGAACTCCGTGAACATGTTTTAAGTGATTGGGTTCTAATTCATTGGTATCTTATTCACACCCATTCACTTTCGTTTCCATATGACACACTTATGTTATAAGAGTGTGAAAACTCATCTTAATTTATTTTGTGTCATTTGTGAGTTTATATCTATATATGTGTGCTTGTATATTTTTTATATCTATTTTGCATACATATATATGATATTATGTTTTATTTTGAGTCTTTGCCCATTTAGTTAGTCCACCTATGCATTGATCTATAATTGGTACCTAACTTGTTGCAAAATTTTGTTTGATATAACATGCCTAATTTCTTAGGTTTCAAATTAATATCATTTTTGTTCGCATCATAGTTAGCATCCATTATTCTTGCTTGGATTAGTTAATGTCTATTTGTTGCCCATATGCTTTCATGTCTTTAACACTTTATGCATCTTCGCTCTACTTATTTTCCCATATATATATCCTTTGTGTAGTTTTTTAGGGAGATTTGTGTATTGAATTATCTTGGGGGAGAAATAAGTACTTTATTCATTCTATCACCCTTGTCTATTCCTGAACAAAAAGAGGGAGAATGATAGGGGCATAAATAGTATCTAATCCTATTATAATTGTATATTAGTTTAGGAGATTTAACTTAGGGGGAGTCGCGACCTTCTTAGGTTGATCATAGTCGATAAAGGAGAATTAACTTAGGAGGGGTATTTATTTTTCATGCATTTAATATTCTTAATATTCCCTATGCGTTTGATAGTTTGTTTAAGTGTGCAGGAATTTTTCAAAGTGGCAACTTTCATCGGCAAAGCTATTGATCCTTGGGTCTTGAGTCAAGTTTCCTATTTTTGGGTGGGATGTTTTTGAGTCTAGTAGAGCTTGATGGCCCTTTAGTTTTTTTTTTTGGTTTTTGTCCCGGAATAGCCAAAGGGGGAGATTTGTAAGGGCATAAGTCTCCGATTGAGTCTTAATGTAGTGTTGGCTCAATTCTGGACAAAAATGTTTGAGTTATAGGATAGTTTTCTTGTGTATCCTTCAAGCCTATGACATGTTGAAGTTGAAGACGTTGCGACCTACTTATCAAGAGAACATCATTGTCGATTTACATATGCCTCGTTTCACGTCATCAACTTAGTTCCAATCTCTCTTAAGGTATGAATGCATTATATATATATATATATATATATATATATATATATATATATAAGAGCTTGGAACAATTTTTATTGGTTGTAATATTATTTTAAAAATGAAGTTTTGTTTTTAGAAGGTTAATTTTAGAACTTTTAATAATGTTTTGGGCTTAAAATTGTATTATGAACTTTCTGGGATTTCGTTCGATATTGTCGTTCGAACGAGTTTGTCGTTCAAATGAGAATGTCGTTCGAACGAGTTTGCCAACGAATTTTCTCAGTTGGCTTCTGGAACTTCGTTAGAAGGGTCATTCGAACGAAAATCTCGTTCGAACGAGATTTCCGGTGGGAAAATATTTTGGCAGTTTCTGGTAGTTTTCTCCATGTTCCCACTTCTTTTGTCCCATTAACTTTTGCCAGAATTAATATGTGCGGGAACCAACTTTGAAAAGCCAACTTTTTCATCTTCTACAATTTCTAGAGAGAGTTTTTGAGAGCATAATCCCTCTATGAAAAAGTTCATCTTTTGAGTGTTTGTTTTTCAAGAAAATCATTCTTAAACACTTTTGTTTACACCCATATTTCTTTATTCCAAGTACCATATATATATATTTTCTTGGAGTTTTTTTGGCACCGAGTTCTCTTTTCAACCTAAGAAGAAAAGATTTTGGGTTTACTTCTACATCCATCAAAGAAGAAGAAGTTTGTTTTTGTCTGTGGTGTTCTCATATGGTGAAAGGCATCGTGTGTGGTTGACGGGTTCCTAAAGCTTCATTGGTGGATTCCAAGGTTCTGGTGGATTCCAGGATTGTCGACTAGGCGGAGGTAGTTACAAGATGACGCGTCAGGGGCTTAGATGGAGTCAAGTCGAGTTTTGTAATTCATTTGTCTTGTAATTATAAAACCATACTTAGTGGACTTAAGTCTAGGGTTGTCCGAGATTTTTTCCCATTGTGGATTTTTCCTCGTACATCGCAGGGTAGTGGTTGTGAATTTATTTTATTTTGTAAATCACCTAGAACGCAATCTTAGGATTAAAAGATAAAATATGGTTTAATTCACTTCTCTTGTTTAATTTGGTGCATGTTTAACTTAATTTAATTCAAGTCGAAATAATGTAATTTGATAAAATTTGGTTTGGCCTAATTTGCAAACTGAATTAATTTATGTTAGGCAAATTTCTAGGACTTCGGTTAAATTACTTTGGTTTAAGTGAATTTCAAGTGTGTGTGTGTGTGTGTGTTCATCATAATTCACTTATTTAGGTTTAATTTTAATTTTGCTTTTAGCAATTAAAATTTGTGTTTAACTTAATTTTTCATCTTTTTAAGAAAAGAAAATTAAACAATTTGGAAAATTAAATTGTTGTGTTGAACCATCTTTATTCCGCATTAAAAAAGGAAATTCATTTTGAATTTTGTTAAATTGGGGATCCTTGCATGCCAACAGACTCTTCATGTCTTCCCAATTACACCAAAACTCTCTAATAAATCTTGTCACTAGGCCCACAGTCCCTCCTTTCACCACTCCAGAAGAAGTCGTGAACCTGGTTGGATCCTTGACCACCACTAGACTCCTTTTCTTTTTTAAAGAAGAAATTCGAAAGGTCGTCCCTGACCACAACTATGCCCACGACATCTCTGTTGAAGTGATGGTAAAGATAGTCCCGCTCTCACTCATCGGTAATGGATCAGCCCTCAATGTTTACCCATGAAGAACCTTCAATTGCTAGGCTTTTAAAGCAAGTGACCTTACTCCAACCTCCACCGTAGTGCATGACTATGATAACACCCTTATAGAGGTTATGGGATCCATAAAACTCATAATAGGGGTGGCCCTATTAACCTTAGAATTTAGTTCCAAGTTATCGACATACCCACATGCTTCAACTTACTGCTTGGTCGACTATAGATTTATAGCATTCGAGGGGTATCCTCCTCCCTTCATCAAAAGTGTAAATTCTTAGCCAAGGGGAAAGTCATCACCATTTTAGGAGACGATGATAGTACTGAAAATGTCCACCAGTAACCCAATACTAGAAATACATCACGGGATAAATGACTTTCTCCTTTTCAGCTTTCGAGTCAAATCACTCCCCCTCCCAGTAGGGGATGATTTTAAAGATCTAGTATGTCTAGAGCATAGCCCCACAACAATGTCAACGTGATACAAATGTTCAAGAATATGCACTTTATGCCCGAACTAGGGCTAGGGTGACGTCAACGAGGGATATTGGAGCCCATAGTCCTGAATAAGAATGCGCCTTTCACCCATATGGACAGGGTTATCAACCTTAACCAGAAGAACTAAGAATGCGCTGCCAACCACGGCTGAAAAAGGAGTTTAGAAGATGTCAAGAGTATTTTGAGATATTATCTGAATGGAATATTCGTGATAGAGGGAGAATATTTTCCAATATGTGGCTTTCTCGAACCATAATATAATCACCTGGATAAGAAGATGAAATCGAGGATGGAAATCTTCTTTCAAGACAACTACTCCTGGGCTGAAGGTTGCTAGAATAAATTGTAACCTCTCACTCAGAAAGCTGTAGCCATTATCGAGGTCTCCAAGGAAACTAATTGCAAAGACTCGTTCAACCAACAGACACCGGTGCTAACACTCTGTATGATCTATTTTAGGCACTGCATCGTTGGACTTGTCCACTCTGATCAAGACCGCTGATGAACCTATTCTCAAATGGAATGCTATAACTGTCCCACCTACTGAGATGCAACCCATCCTTATTGTTTACCCTATGTCTTCATCTATTGTTGTTCCTCCTTTTTCTAATAATAGTGTAATCGAGACCTCTTTTGATGAGGTTCCCAACACTATTTTTCTCAAAAGTGAATTAAACTAGAATTTTGAGTATCTTATTGTGCCTTACATTAATTATCTTAATTCTAATCAAACTTTTGAGGATGATGATTTTGCAAATGAATAATTCGTAACCAATATTAAAATGGTTAATAACAAGTAATATAATCATGATGAAATTAATTAGGATGAAATTGTTGTTATCAATCTCGATTCTAGTAGCCAACAGCATGAGATTATGATAGGGTCCACCCTTAATGAGCATGAGTGTGCACAATTCGATGAACTACTAGAGGAATTTATGAATTTCTTTGCATAGTCCTACGATGACATGCCCGACATAGATCCCAAAATAGCTCTGTGACACCCCGACTAATTAAATACCGGGTAGCTACTCCTTTATAAAATTAATTCAAAATGCCAAGTTGGCTCAGTTAATAGCATCACTGTCGAAAACATTTTAAAGATTACTAACCACCTAGTATTTAAAAAGTAAGTGCCAAATTTTATTAAATCTGATTAACATGCAACACGAATAATGAATAACTAAATAACACCATTCACCATACTGAAGTAAAACGAATAACCATCACAAAATGTAAATAAACTCTGGAGGAAAAACTCCTCAATACAAATCCCACAACTGATAAGTAAACTGAAATAAATATCTAAAACTGAATACTGAGCAATACATGCTAGAGTCTGAAAACTGAAATGTGAAAATGTCTAATAGAATTGGGCAACATGCCCTACAACTGATAGATGCTGAGACTGGAATCCAAATGAGAGAGGCGTCTAAATGCAAGTCCTTGTAGCTTCCACAAACAGCTACAGCTCGTCTTCAGAATGAGAATCCTATGCTTGGTGTCCTTGTGGCTGGGCACCTAAAATGGTTTTACAAGAAAAATAGATTTGAAAAGCAAACGGGTCAGAGCCCGAATGTGGAGTTATATTTTAAAAACCTGCAAGTGCTTTAAAAACATTTAAAACATTAAATGCAAAGTACATGTTAGGACGTGCACTCACATTATATTCTCACCTCTCGTCTAACTGTGCACTCCTAACGCAAGTACCCATCTATAACTACCCATACTACTAGCTAAGTGACAACATATCTAGCTAGAATGCCAAAGGTCCTGCCAATAATACTTGGTTCCATTTACATAATAATGCTCGTAATTTAATAGGGGTTTAACGTCAACTCAGATACTCAATGTGCAATATTTATAACTGTCAATTAGCTCGTTATATTTCTCGAAACAATACCGTAATATAATTACAACATTAACATGATGATTCTCATTAATTAAATGTATATTATTCACATCATAAATATACAATACAAGCACCCCGCAACTAAGCTGTAGTGCACACATACTCTGCTATCCAACCCGGTACATCACGTACATAAGGATCACATATTCCGAATCTCTCAGGAATAGTTCAGATAACACAAATCACAAATAGTGGAGGCGAACACAGTCACCATCACATGGGTCACGCACATACCTACGCTCCCATGATCATGCAGACTTATTAATATCACAATAAGTCCTTCTATGACCTATGTTCATCAAGGTACCAGTCTATATCCCCCCCGTAGGCACACAAGGATTAGAGGGTCCTAAGCGAACGTAACCTCCCGTGATAGCAAGTATGGTAGGTATGTCATACACACAAGATTTTATGCTAAGCATTCACACATCTTAGATATCTCAATATTAATAAAGTCATACTCTACATCATTATACCATTATTCCAAATCCATTTATTTCAAGTATCCCGATAATATATAATTTAAATGGTCGACACGTCTCACGTCCTAATCCCTTATCCTTAAAACCTATCTATAATAGATTATTAGGTTCCGATTATTCTCAAATATAACATCTTTATACCTAAGGTCTTTACTTCTGCCCTAAACCTTATTTCATCAACTTATTCCAATTGGTACTATTAACCCAATTATTATCTCACATAACGAATTTCAATAATCTAGAATAATTTTTCGAATTGCATTCTAATTAAAGTCCACTATAATAATCACACCTACTGGTCTTCCTTAAGAGTGAGGGTATTCATAAGTTCTCCAAACATATTCTCCGAGGGTTTCCACCATTAGAATCAAATTAAGGAAAATTTTACTCATTCTGGGAAGGTCGATCGATCGACCTATGAATATCGATCGATCGATATAGTCGATCGATCGACTGATGAATGTCGATCGATCGATCGAACAGGTATGGCTACGGACTGCTTCGTTTTGCAGATTTGAAAACGTCCCAAAATTTATTTTTAAGGCATGATTCTCTAATATAACGTTATAGTAATGTCTCATAACCATCATACAATATTACTAACGTCCACAAACCAAAAATTCAACAACTAAAGGCTACATATGGATCAATCTTCATCAAAAACCTAGTTTCCAGATTTTATCTCAAGAACCTTCATAACTTCATCTTAAATCCGTATTTGATATCACAAAAGGCAGTATTTCTCTTAATATAATCGTCCAGTAACATTCTACATGCAACCTATATCCCAAAATTAAACTAATAACTCCAATCTTATGGTTTTTTTCATTATCTTTCAAGAACACACAAAGTTTTTTGAATAATCTAACATGGAAGAAGCATTCTCCGAAATTTAAATGGAATAAATCACTTGCCTTGATTGTCTCTGGATTTGGTGTTGGATTTGTAAGCTCTTTCTGCAGATTTTCTGCAGAATTCCTCCTCTTTCCCTTCCTTTCTAAGCTTTCTTCTTCCAAAGGTGGCTATGGTGGCTAGGGTTTCCTTTGGGAGAGTTGGAAAACTAAATGATAACCTACGTAGCTTTCTAGGTTAATAAGGGTTGGTTATGGGCTTAGTGGGCCTTATCCACATCAGATTTAATTAACCAAATTTTCGTCACTTTTAATTCCTCAAAATGTGAAATTACCAAAATACCCTTTAAGTTGCCGGTATGGCCTAAAAATACCCCGGGACCCAAACTATACCCCCGGCTAGTGTTTTCTGACTATCTCGACCCTTCCGGACGCGATGGCGCACTCAAAACGACCATACGGATTATAGATTTTAAATTCACTTTTTATTATCAAAATATTATACCGTGACGCGGCGGTCCCACGCGTCTCAACAAAATTTCTAAAATGCCGTATATAAATCCCACGACAAATTTTATAATACCAAGTTCATATATAATCATATATGCACTAAATCAAATACCAATTCGCATCGCATTAGTATTTATAACCCGGATTAATTTTCAATTAATACGCAATTTAATTAATTAATCCCAAAAATTAATATAGCCAAACGTACGGGGTATTACATACTTCCCCCCTAATAACTGAATTTCGTCCCGAAATTCGAAACTAGAAAGTACCTGCTAAAAATAGCTCTGGATAACGCTCGCGCATCTCATCCTCGCGCTCCCATGTGGACTCCTCGACATTGTGATGTCGCCACTGAACACGCACTAACGGGACTATCTTTGACCGCAGTTTCCTCTCGCTTCGATCCAAAATAGCAATTGGCCCCTCCTCGTAAGAGCTATCCGGCTGGAGATCGATGTCCTCCACAGCAATGTGAGAATGAGCCAAATTATCTCTAAGGTATTTTCTCAGCGAGGAAATATGGAACACGTCGTGAATCCGATGCAATTGCTCCGGTAGTCCAAGTCTATACGCAACGGGTCCGATCCGCTCAATAATAGGAAACGGCCCCACATACCTCGGTGCCAACTTCCCCTTCTTCCCGAATCGCATAATCCCCTTCATCGGAGAAATCCTGAGCAAAACCTGGTCCCCTACTTGGAACTCCCTGAAAAATCTCTTCGCATCAGCATAACTCTTCTGCCTGTCTTGAGCTACCCGAATGCGACTCCGAATCAACTCAATCCTTGCCGAAGTATCCTGAATCACTTCTGGCCCAAGTAGTTTGTTGTCCCCCACCTCCAACCAACATGCTGGGGAACGACAAGGCCTACCGTACAACGCCTCAAACGGAGCCATGCCAATCGTGAACTGATAGGAGTTGTTGTAAGCAAACTCCACCAGTGGAAGGTACTGCTCCCATCCACCCCCGAAGTCAATAATGCACATGCGTAGCATGTCTTCCAACATCTGGTTGGTGCGCTCTGTCTGTCCATCGGTCTGCGGATGATAAGCCGTACTCAACCGCAATTCCGTGCCCATGGCCTCCTGGAAACTTTCCCAAAACCTCGAAACAAATATCTTGTCTCTGTCAGACACGATATTCAGAGGCACACCGTGAAGTCTCACAACCTCTGAAATGAAGAGCTGGGCATACTGTCCCGCAGTGTAGTCTGTTCTTACGGGTAAAAAGTGAGCGACCTTGGACAACCTGTCCACAATTACCCAAACGGAGTCGTGACCCCTCTGCGACGTAGGCAACCCCGTAATAAAGTCCATGGATATGCTCTCTCACATCCATACCGGAACCTCCAACGGCTGTAGAAATCCTGCTGGTCTCTGATGATCCACTTTTACAAGCTGACAAGTGGCGCATTTTGAGACAAACTCAGCGATATCTTTCTTCATACCGCTCCACCAATATTGCCGTCTCATGTCTTGGTACATTTTGTCCCCTCCGGGATGTACCGCGAACCGTGAGCCGTGCAACTCTACCATCACATCGTGCCACAATTCTTCCCCTTCCGGAACTACCAACCTCCCATTGAAGCGTAATCCCCCGTCTGAGCTAACGGTATAGGACTCGGCTCCCTCTGCTAGCAATCGAACTATCTGCTCCTGACAGAACGAGTCATTGGCCTGTGCCCGTACTACCTTCGTAACAATCTGCGGTGTAACGGTCATCACAGACATGAAAGATCGGGCCACTGCATCCTGCTGTCCCAATTCCTTCCACTTAGCTTTCCACACCTCTGCCACCTCATCTGCTGGCCTACGGCTCAACGCGTCTGCTACCACGTTAGCCTTACCCGGGTGGTACTGGATGTCGAACTGGTAGTCCTTCACAAACTCAAGCCACCTACGCTGTCGCATATTCAATTCCTTCTGCGTGAACAGATACTGTAGTGACTTGTGGTCCGTGAACAGCTGAAACTTCTCCCCCAAAAGATAGTGCCTCCAAATTCGTAAGGCAAATACCACTGCTGCCAACTCCAAATCATGTGTGGGGTAATTCTTCTCATGAGGCTTTAGCTTACGGGAAGCATAAGCTATGGCCCTGTCTCTCCTGCTTCAATACACCTCCCAGTCCTTGCAAAGACGCATCGGTGTAAACCAAATACTCAACTCCCGGTCTCGGCAATGCTAACACAGGTGCTGAGGTCAATTTGTCCTTCAGTTCATCGAATGCCAACTGACAGGCATCACTCCAGACGTAGGGCACACCCTTACGAGTAAGATGTGTCAAAGGACCTGCTATCTCTGAGAATCCCCGAATAAATCTCCTGTAGTATCCTGCTAGACCCAAGAAACTACGAATCTCCGTTGGTGTCGTGGGCTGTCCCCACTCCCTCACCGCTGATACCTTTCCCGGATCGACAGATATTCCCTGATCGGAAATAATGTGACCCAAGAACTGTACTTCCTTCAGCCAAAACCCGCACTTCTCATATTTTGCATACAACTCGTTCTGACGGAGTGTCTGCAAAACCTGCCTCAAATGCTCGGCGTGCTCCTCCTCTGTCTGAGAGTAAACCAGAATATCATCAATGAAGACAATGACAAACTAATCTAGGAAATCCCTGAACACCCTGTTCATCAAGTCCATAAACACTGCTGGAGCGTTGGTCAAGCTGAAAGGCATAACCCGAAACTCGTAAGAACCATATCTCGATAAGAACGCAGTCTTCGAGACATCCTCCTCCCTGATACGCAACTGATGGTATCCTGACCTCAAGTCAATCTTCGAGAAGAAAGAAGCTCCTCTCAACTGGTCGAATAAGTCATCGATTCGAGGCAACGGATACTTATTCCGTATTGTGACCTTATTCAACTCTCGGTAGTCCACACACAATCTCAGTGAACCATCCCTCTTCTTCACAAACAAAACTGGAGCGCCCCAAGGTGAGGTACTCCTGCGAATAAAGCCCTGCCCTAATAGCTGCTCTATCTGATCCCGTAACTCTCGCATCTCAGCTGGAGCCATACGGTACGGTGCACGTGCTATAGGTCTCGTACCCGGTAGCAAATCAATAACGAAGTCTATCTCTCGACTGGGTGGTAAGCCTGGTATCTCCTGAAACACATCTGAATACTCCCTGACAACCGGGATCGAATCCAAAGGAATCACAACCTCCTTAGAGGTATCCTCCTCAATGTAATACAGATGAGCGGTCGATCCTCCCTCTAGGCGAGGCATTGCCACTACAAACATCTCTTGCCCCGGAATGGCAAAAACAATGCTCCCGCTGAAGCAATCAATCATGGCACTATATGCTACGAGCCAATCCATACCGATGATCACATCATGAACATGCATGTCTAACACTAACATGTCTGCAGGCATTACCAAACCACCAACCTCTACCCCGACTCCCCGGCATATAAAGAAAATAAGTGACCCACTCCCTAATGGTGAGTCGACACACGTCACTGTGCTGTCTGCCGTAGCTAACAATCCTAAAGCTTTCGCGAAGTGTGTAGCAATAAAACAGTGTGTAGCACCCGTATCAAATAACACCCGACCCATAGTGCCATGGATAGGAAACGTACCCTCGATCGCGGGCGGCGCCTGTGGAACTGCAGCCTGGTGAACGTTGTAGACACGTCCATACTGTAGCTGCCCCTGTTGAGCTGGGACTGCTGGGATGGGTGGCAATGCTGCCATCTGTGGCGGTGCGGGAAGAGCTGCGGGAAACATCGGCCTCTGTGGCTCCTGGCGAGTACCCTGCTGCTGCTGCTGTGGGGCCCTGCCCCTATCAGGACAATCCTGCTTCTTATGGCCAGTCTTGCCACAAATAAAGCACTTCCCTGGGAAGTTCCCTCCCCTCTTCCCCTGCTGTCCCCGGCCCTGGTGGCCGTTACCATTCCTCCCTTGGCCCTGCTGGCCCTGGTGAAACTGCTGCCCATTCTGTCCCTGTTGGCCCTGATGGCCGTTTGGACCCTGATGGCCCTGGCGGAAACCTCCCTGACTCTGCCTGTAGTTCCCTGACCGGAACCTCTTATTATCCCCCTGCTGGGAGCCCTGCTCACTCTGCCTCTGCCCCTGACCCGATTGTGCCCCGCTGGCACTATGTCCTCCAGTCCTGCCCTGATGGCTAGACTCCCCCGACCGTTTGCCCTCGGCCATATGGAAACGGTGGTCCTGGCAGTGTAGTAATGCAGCGTTAACCACATCAGAATACGTGGCCAACGATAGGTTCCCAAGCAGATGCTGACGGATCCTCCAATTCAACCCGTCGGTGAACTTCTCTATCTTCTTCTTCTCTGTTGGAATCTCGTCTGGAACGATATTCAACAGGTTAGTAAACTCGGCCTCATACTCGGCCACTGTCTTGCCCTCTTGCTTCAAACTCATCAGCTTCCTCCTCATCTCTGTATGAACTGCGGATGGGAAGTACTTATGGTCGAACCTCACCCAGAACTCCTGAATCGTGAGGGTATCCCTCTCCTCCGCGGTGGTAATGGACTCCCACCACTGTAGTGCAGATCCCACTAGCTTGAAAGTATCTAGCACCTGTTTCTGAACATCTGTGCACTCATGCATCCTCAAATGCCTCTGTATGTCCTTCCTCCATTGGCTCGAGACTACTACGTCTGAGCTACCTGCAAACTCTGGCAGATGCGCTTTCTGAAAAGCGTCTCGTACACGCTCCCAAGCAGACGGAAATGCATTAACCTGTACTGGCGCGGCAACCGGCGCCGGTGGTGGTGCCTGCTGAATAACGGCAATCGCGGCATTTACCGCTTGAGTTACTATAGCTGCAACCTCAGCGGCGTTCAACATGCCCTGAACTGGAGCGGGTTAGGGTTCGGGCGTTGCATTCCTGGGAACTCGTCGTACACGTCGTGGAGGCATCTGAAACATGAACAAAGTTTATAAGTTCACGGTTTATAAACTTAAAATAGCTGAAGAACGAAGCATACACAAAAAGAATACAACAGTCCTAAAATATAGGGCTCTATATCAAAGAAACGTAGCAGAAACATAATAGTCGTACAGATCCTAAAGGACACTAGAACCTGATGCTCTGATACTACCTGTGACACCCCGACTAATTAAATACCGGGTAACTACTCCTTTATAAAATTAATTCAAAATGCCAATTTGGCTCAGTTAATAGCATCACTATCGAAAACATTTTAAAGATTACTAACCACCTAGTATTTAAAAAGTAAGTGCCAAATTTTATTAAATCTGATTAACATGCAACACGAATAATGAATAACTAAATAACACCATTCACCATACTGAAGTAAAACGAATAACCATCACAAAATGTAAATAAACTCTGGAGGAAAAACTCCTCAATACAAATCCCACAACTGATAAGTAAACTGAAATAAATATCTAAAACTGAATACTGAGCAATACATGCTAGAGTCTGAAAACTGAAATGTGAAAATGTCTAATAGAATTGGGCAACATGCCCTACAACTGATAGATGCTGAGACTGGAATCCAAATGAGAGAGGCGTCTAAATGCAAGTCCTTGTAGCTTCCACAAACAGCTACAGCTCGTCTTCAGAATGAGAATCCTATGCTTGGTGTCCTTGTGGCTGGGCACCTAAAATGGTTTTACAAGAAAAATAGATTTGAAAAGCAAACGGGTCAGAGCCCGAATGTGGAGTTATATTTTAAAAACCTGCAAGTGCTTTAAAAACATTTAAAACATTAAATGCAAAGTACATGTTAGGACGTGCACTCACATTATATTCTCACCTCTCGTCTAACTGTGCACTCCTAACGCAAGTACCCATCTATAACTACCCATACTACTAGCTAAGTGACAACATATCTAGCTAGACTGCCAAAGGTCCTGCCAATAATACTTGGATCCATTTACATAATAATGCTCGTAATTTAATAGGTGTTTAACGTCAACTCAGATACTCAATGTGCAATATTTATAACTGTCAATTAGCTCGTTATATTTCTCGAAACAATACCGTAATATAATTACAACATTAACATGATGATTCTCATTAATTAAATGTATATTATTCACATCATAAATATACAATACAAGCACCCCGCAACTAAGCTGTAGTGCACACATACTCTGCTATCCAACCCGGTACATCACGTACATAAGGATCACATATTCCGAATCTCTCAGGAATAGTTCAGATAACACAAATCACAAATAGTGGAGGCGAACACAGTCACCATCACATGGGTCACGCACATACCTACGCTCCCATGATCATGCAGACATATTAATATCACAATAAGTCCTTCTATGACCTATGTTCATCAAGGTACCAGTCTATATCCCCCCCGTAGGCACACAAGGATTAGAGGGTCCTAAGCGAACGTAACCTCCCGTGATAGCAAGTATGGTAGGTATGTCATACACACAAGATTTTATGCTAAGCATTCACACATCTTAGATATCTCAATATTAATAAAGTCATACTCTACATCATTATACCATTATTCCAAATCCATATATTTCAAGTATCCCGATAATATATAATTTAAATGGTCGACACGTCTCACGTCCTAATCCCTTATCCTTAAAACCTATCTATAATAGATTATTAGGTTCCGATTATTCTCAAATATAACATCTTTATACCTAAGGTCTTTACTTCTGCCCTAAACCTTATTTCATCAACTTATTCCAATTGGTACTATTAACCCAATTATTATCTCACATAACGAATTTCAATAATCTAGAATAATTTTTCGAATTGCATTCTAATTAAAGTCCACTATAATAATCACACCTACTGGTCTTCCTTAAGAGTGAGGGTATTCATAAGTCCTCCAAACATATTCTCCGAGGGTTTCCACCATTAAAATCAAATTAAGGAAAATTTTACTCATTCTGGGAAGGTCGATCGATCGACCTATGAATATCGATCGATCGATATAGTCGATCGATCGACTGATGAATGTCGATCGATCGATCGAACAGGTATGGCTACGGACTGCTTCGTTTTGCAGATTTGAAAACGTCCCAAAATTTATTTTTAAGGCATGATTCTCTAATATAACGTTATAGTAATGTCTCATAACCATCATACAATATTACTAACGTCCACAAACCAAAAATTCAACAACTAAAGGCTACATATGGATCAATCTTCATCAAAAACCTAGTTTCCAGATTTTATCTCAAGAACCTTCATAACTTCATCTTAAATCCGCATTTGATATCACAAAAGGCATTATTTCTCTTAATATAATCGTCCAGTAACATTCTACATGCAACCTATATCCCAAAATTAAACTAATAACTCCAATCTTATGGTTTTTTTCATTATCTTTCAAGAACACACAAAGTTTTTTGAATAATCTAACATGGAAGAAGCATTCTCCAAAATTTAAATGGAATAAATCACTTGCCGTGATTGTCTCTGGATTTGGTGTTGGATTTGTAAGCTCTTTCTGCAGATTTTCTGCAGAATTCCTCCTCTTTCCCTTCCTTTCTAAGCTTTCTTCTTCCAAAGGTGGCTATGGTGGCTAGGGTTTCCTTTGGGAGAGTTGGAAGACTAAATGATAACCTACGTAGCTTTCTAGGTTAATAAGGGTTGGTTATGGGCTTAGTGGGCCTTATCCACATCAGATTTAATTAACCAAATTTTCGTCACTTTTAATTCCTCAAAACGTGAAATTACCAAAATACCCTTTAAGTTGCCGGTATGGCCTAAAAATACCCCGGGACCCAAACTATACCCCCGGCTAGTGTTTTCTGACTATCTCGACCCTTCCGGACGCGATGGCGCACTCAAAACGACCATACGGATTATAGATTTTAAATTCACTTTTTATTATCAAAATATTATACCGTGACGCGGCGGTCCCACGCGTCTCAACAAAATTTCTAAAATGCCGTATATAAATCCCACGACAAATTTTATAATACCAAGTTCATATATAATCATATATGAACTAAATCAAATACCAATTCGCATCGCATTAGTATTTATAACCCTGATTAATTTTCAATTAATACGCAATTTAATTAATTAATCCCAAAAATTAATATAGCCAAAAGTACGGGGTATTACAAGCTCAACACGAGATTCTAACTCTACCAGAATGAAAATTAGTCAAATAGAGACTACGAATGGTCCACACTGAATGGTTGCTCAATGTCAAAGAATAAGTAATGAAACAGTTGAATGTAGGATTTATCCAGGTGATATAATATCCCACATGTCTCACCAATATTGTACCTATTTTGAAATCAGGAGGAAAAGTCCGCATGTGAGTCGACAACTAGGATTTGAACAAAATCTCCAAAGGATGATTGTCTATTGCCTAATATCGACATGATTGTAGAAAACACAGTCAGTCACGCTCTCAAGTCATTCGTCGATGGGTTCACTGAATATAATCAAATCAAATGCACCCTGACCATCAAGAAACAACTGCATTCATTACCCCCGGGGAACATTATGTTAGATAGTTGTGCCATTTGGTCTCAAAAAAGCAAGGGCTACCTACCAAAGGGCTGCCACAACCATCTTGCATGATTTGATACATAAGAAGGTCAAAGTATCCATAGACGACATGATTATTAAGTCTAAAACTCAGGAAGGTCACGTTCTATCCCTCCGAAAGTTCTTCAAATGATTACGACAATACTTGAGGTGGTTAAACACACAAAATGTGTTTTCGTGTCAAAAAGGAAAGATTTTAGGATTGATGGTCAGCAAGAAGGGAATCAAAGTTGACCTTTCCAAACTGAAATCCATAATCGAAATGCCACCGCCTAAAATGAAGAAGGAAGTCTGGGGATTCTTAGGAAAATTACAGTATATCAGTCGGTTCATCAGCGAGTTGACTTTTATTTGTGAACCCATCTTCAAACTGATTTGAAAGGATTCTACCAAAGTTTGGAACGAAGCCTGTTAAAAAGACTTCGATAGAATCAAGAAATATCTTAATTGACCTCTGATACTTATCCCTCCGTAGTTAGGTCTCCCTCTACTCTTGTACTTAACAATAACAGACATTGGAGTAGGGGCTTTACTAGCTCAATATATTAAAGAATCCTGCAAATAAAGGGCTATCTACTATGCCAATAAAAAATTAGCCAGGTATGAAGTCAACTACACTGCCTTAAAAAAGCATGCGCCGCCCTTGTCTTGGTCACTCAAAAGTTACAGCACTACATGCTCTATTTTCCCATCAGACTTGTGTCTCGAATGGATCTTATCGAAAACTTGCTTGACAAACCGGCTATATCTAACCAAATGTCCTGATGGTTGATGTTGATATTTGAATTTGATATCATGTATGTCACACAGAATGCCATGAAAGGGAGAGCCATTTTCGATTACCTTGCTGACCATCCCATGGAAGAGGTTGGTGTTTGGATCTCTGAATTTTTGGATGAAGATGTTCCCTTCACCTCTCAGGCACACGTCCGATAGAAAATGTTCTTTGATGGCACTGCAATAAAAAAGGATACGATATTGGTATACTCCTGATAGCTCCTGATGACTCCCACACTCCCATTGCCATTAAGATGGATTTTCCATACACCAATAATATGATCGAATACGAGGCATGCATTGTAGACCTCAAAGTTGCCCTAAAAAAAGGTATCAAATACCTAAATATTTATGGGGACTCCGTCGTCTTCATCAGCTAAGTCATAAGAAGATGGGAAGTAAAAAATGAAAATCTTTTATCCTTCCACATGAACCTAGAAGACTTGGCCTCCCAGTTCTGAGATATCACCTTCCACTACTTGCCCCGTGCAATTAACAGCTTAGTTGATGCCCTTACTAGCCTGGCCTTAATGGTCGACATGCTTGAGGGAATAATGATGACCCCTTTCCTAGTCCAAAAATAAGCTATGCCAACCCACTGCTACCACATTGAGCTCATCACAGAGGAAGATTCCATATGATCGAGTGTTGATACTATAACATTTGGCACCTCTTTATGCATAGTAGGTATCCCCAAGATGCCAATAAGAAAGACCATACGACCCTCCACAAAATAGCTGCTCAGTACATCATCTGCGATAAAGCACTATTCAAGAGGAACTTCGATGGAAACCATTTACCCATCATTACAAGGGCTGGCATTGAAATAATAATACGGAAGATCCACAGCGGGGAATGCGAACCCCACATGAAGGGTCATATGCTTTCTAAGAAGATTATCCATCAGGGGTATTATTGGACCACCATGGTGCAAGATTATAACTCCTACATTCGGAGATGCCTTAAATGCCAGCAATTTACCAATCTCCAACACTTACCTCTTCTGGAATTGTACAACATTACTTATATCTGGCGTTCTCCACCTAGGGCATTGATGTCATAGGGAAAGTCACACCCAAATCTTCTAATGGGAACGATTTCATCCTAGTCTCCATTAATTACTTCACCAAATGGGTCAAAGTTGAGTCATACGCAATACTGAATGCCAAGAAGGTGCCCAAGTTCATCCAAAAGAACATCACCTACCGATATGGGGTTCCCCATGAGTTAGCATCATATAATAGCTTACACTTGAAGCCTAGGTCACAGAACTGGTCAACGTATATGGATTTAGAAACATAAATCTTCTCTTTGTCAACCTCAAACCAAAGGTGTATTTGAAGTCGCCAATAAAAACTTTAAAGCCATCATCAACAAAATGAACGAGAGTTATTGAGATTGAGTCAATCGCATCCCTTAGACCCTCTGGAGCTATTGTACTTCAGTCATGACATATACTAGGGCTACTCCTTACTCTTTAGTATATGGAATGGAAGCAATCCTACCCATTGAGCTAGAAATACTTTCCTTATCCATTATTTTTAGCAGTAGAGTCAGTGAGGAAGACTGGTATCAGAGCCACTTTGACTAACTGTCTATCTTGGATGAAAAGAGTATAAAGGCTCTAAATAACATACAAGGGTACCATCCCTGGATAGCATGATCATTCAATCGAAGAGTTAAGGATTGTGGTGTCTACGAAGGAGACTTTGCACTCAAATAGATTATAGAACCTGTTTGGGACCCTAGAGAGAATTTCAAGCCAAACTGGAGTGGCCCCTACATAGTGAAGAAGATCCTATAAGTCAGCATCACTATGCTTATTAACTTTTATGGAGAATAGATGGCACGTATAGTCAACCTAAGACATTTCAAGAAGTTCTACCCTTAGTCTAGAATCTCGACGCGCTACGACTCTTCTAACCCCATTCTATTCTAAAATAAATTCTTCATTTCCCGCTACCCAGAACTACGTGGGACTTGACACTCAAAAAAACTTTTTTATTTCAAAGTGGAACTCAAAAATTTTCAAAATACCCAAAGGTACGTAGGTAGCTCATAAACCTTACACGGGCACGATCCCCTTCTTTTTCACAAAAATCTATTCTTTTCTAACCCCCGAGAACGATAGTTCATTTTGCCATTTACATGAACAAAAGGATTATGTATGCCTTAAAGATTGGTATAGAGAATTTGAAATCAAAACTCATCAAGAGGCACAACAATATGACCAAAATATTTTTTATTTCAAATATATGAGTTCAGTACTATTACACGAATTATCAGTGAAGGGAACTAAACAACCCCCCCTTTCTGTTGACCAAATTATTCCTAAACAAACCCAACTAAACTTCATAAAATTATTCCTAAATCCCAAAAATGCAAAAACATAAAAAAACATCCCCGTCACATAAAAGTTTCACAAAAAATAATCCTAACTTCACAAAAGTTTTATCCATAGCTGCCGAAAGATCCATCCCCATCATCATCCGCTCTCTGAGGTCCCCAAACTTCCCCTGCCTTGTTGATATTCTGAATGCACTCTATAGAGCAGTATTACCTAACCGGCCTAGAGAAAACCATTACTCCCCCTCCATGGCGTTAAAAAGGACAAACCACACCTAGATGATTTCCTCCACCAAGATTTTGACCAGTAATTTCTTCTGCAACCATTTCAGATAGTCTCTCGACACATGCTAGACCCTACATACGAATTGACATGGATAATTTGACGGACGATGATTATCCCATAAAGAACCTAACCTCATACGCATGGGATTCAGTTAAGTCCTCTATCAGAAAAAGTCCTTTGTCCAGTGAGGGATTATTTACTCCCATCCGACTTGGTGCAGAAGCCACCAAGGGAAATAAAATGAAGTCTATCGAAGACCAATTAACTAAACATACTAATACTCTCTCAGTTCCATAACATGCTTCAGCTATTCCCACTATGGTATTGATAAGTGAAGGCATCGGGATTCGTGCTCCACGAACCATTTAACCCAGTTCTCCATGGATGGGCCCAAACTGATGGAGTATCGAGTAAAAAAATTCAGCACAGTTGACAAAGGATACTCAGGAGGAATCGCTAAATGGAATCTCTCAGCCATCCACATGAACAATATCCTCGAGATCCCTCTCAAGAAGTCAAAATGAACTTCTCTCCAAGCATCAAGACCATTTAAGGTCTTCGTTAGTATTACTATTGAAGGACTGTGGCGATAAGACATCCATGTTATAATTGCAGCCAATTGAGGGTCCACAATTAGGTCCCCCATCACCAATAAGAGCCTCAAATTTAGGCCTATGGTAGCAGCTCCGGCATGGCCCACATTATTGAAATCCCTTAAACGCATAGAATACATCACAGCTAAAAAAGAGATCATCCCCCCTATGAGCAACGGTGGAGCCGCCGGAGGGGAAATATGGAGCAACTTTACCAACAAGCCTAGGGAGAACGAGTATTTTTTAGCATTGCAGCCTATAGTGGGATTAATTATCGACATGGCTAAGAACTCTTCATAGGACGAATAGACCTCATCTAAACCAAAGTGAAAAATATGGTCTTCAGGGTACTAAAATTACGCCATCGTCGCTAACATGTTCCAATTAATGGCCCAATTACACCACAAGGAGATTCGATGCAAGTCAAGCACATGGCTTCTAGATTTTCAAGGTATGATGAGAATTATTCGTGCATCAAAAGGACCATTTGGGAAATAATAGAGAAAAAAGTAAGAAACAAGGAGGAAAAAGTGAGAGTGGATGAAAAACTATACCCCCTTTACCCCTTTTATACATAAAAGTCTTGGATAAAGACAAGAGACCTGAGGAGTTCGAATAAATTACTACCCTACAAAGTATTCTGAGCTGCAAAAAACTGCAATCAAAGCCTTAGAGTGATTTGACTTGACCGATATGCCAATAAGCAGGGCAAGGAGTATGTCGATCGGTAAACCCCTTATTTTAGAAAATTCTATCTTTCCTTTATTGTCAAAATCAAAAACTCAAAAAACAAATCCTTCTTTTAAAACCCCAGGGTTATTTCTTCTAAGCTTATCCCTTTTTACCCATCATAAGTATTATCCTCTAGTTATTTAATCTCTTTTCTAAAATAATATCCAATTATTTTTATAGTCTCAGCAACAAAGTAAAAAATGCATGTAGAATAAGTCATTAAAACAAGAATGAGTAATACAAATCTTCTTCATATATATATTTCCATTCCATGATCACATTTTTCAGGTAGAAGAAAAATAAAAACAATGGAACATAGCTTGAACCCATAATCTCTCTCTCTCTAAACCTTCAATCCCTGAGGCAGACACACTTACCTCGACAACGATTTGTAAAACCTCCACTCCTAGAGCCCGATCCCTCATTCGAGGTAGCATGCAGAACCATAAAATAAGGAACGGAGTCCTTGATATAGGCAGTCACAAAATCCACCCAGTCCCTGATATCCTTTAACCAAGTGGTCGACACCCGAATATGCTGCAAGCAAAGAAACATAAACAAAAGGCAAATTAGTAAGTAAAGAGCAAAGAATGAACCATAAGGGACAAACTAGAAAAATATACCTCATACTGAAGGACGTTCTCCATATGCCCCATCAACCCTAGATACATTGTATTAGGGCACTATGGCAGGCTCAGTGATCCCCCCTACTCAACCAAAAATTATAGGAGGGTGGAGTTACTTGAATAAAAGGAGCCTCCTCTACCGCTATCGCCGAAAATGGCGTACTGCCTGTGTGCCACAGGCTTTCTAGTACCCCTACTCGAAGCTGAAGGAGGCGAAGGCATGTTCACCCCATCATAAATACAGGAAGGCATCATCCAGCTCATCACGAAATCTAGGTAGTCATAGGTTGCCTCCGTGTCCATGTAGACAGAATAAGCCTTGCCAAGTATCACTGCTACCCTAGCCTCGGTGGACATCTCCCTCACTCACCTCATACACATCTAAGGCATCTCCAGTGGGAATACCACCTCATACTCCACTATCTATCGCACAACCCCCTCTCTCGGGTACCAGGAGTTCCCAAACTCATGCGTCATCAACCTCTGAATCTACGTATGCATACATGTCACCCTGTGTCCTAAGTAGCCATCCCTAGGGGTAAAAGGTCACCTGTAATTCCCGACAAAGGTCAATATTTATACAAATAAAGAAAATTCCAAAAAGGATTCAAAAGAAAAAGGAATAACTAGATCGCTCGTCAGCGTGTTCACAGCCTACCACACTTCCGCTAGAGATAAAGACTGGTTCAACCTCTTATTGGACTTTTGCCACTGGTAGATCCGACATAAGTCCTCTAAATCCTCGTGTTTAAGGGCTATCAACCTAGCGTTGATCTTGATCACCTCTTAAAACCATGTCTGTAGAAAGGACAAGAATCAACAAAGAAGAAACTAAAGGAAAATATAAGAAAATACATTAAAAAAATGCGAGACTTACCTCCAAAAGGTACGTGACCCCCGTAAAAGTCTGTCGACAGAATCGGCTTAATGAATCAAAATAAGAGTAAAGGGTCTCCAAAGTCAAACTCCTCAGTCATAGAGCAGGACATTACAAAAGATCCTCAGAAATAGCAAAAACTAGAGATGGACGACTTCGTCACTCGTCTCCATTATAAAACCACCCAATCGAAGCCAACAAAATAATCGGTCCATCTTCCTCACCTGCCGCCCGTGAGTCTCGCCAATACTCCTACTCTAGAGAACCTACCTAAGAGAGAAATTAAGATAGAATCTTCAAAAATTATCCTATCCACATCCTTAATGCCGTATTAATTGCCTCTGGCATCACCCTCACAATATGATCCACCTCTATCTGCACACCCTTGAAATCTATCCCTCGAAGCTACTGAATGTTGATGGGAGTCACAGTCATCTCCCTAAATCCCAAGTGAACAATATGGTTAGTGTCCCACCATCTCTCCCCCAATGCGCAAAAAACCGCAAGAGAATGCGGCGTCTCGTCCAAATCCTTCACCAAGTGGCCAAAGCCACTAGAAGTAACTACCTAGAGTACCACTGTCGGAAGATTCTCCCATATATCCTTCATCCCCATCGTCCCCCTGGAATGTGTGCTCGAAGGAGTGATGTTAGTCTACCGAACCAAAAAGAAAGGATGACCTTTTTATCAGCACAAGAAAACAAAGAGAAGAAAAAGAATGCCAAAGGTCACTATACTTAGATAACCACTATGGTTCCTCTCCCTCAACGAATGGTGGTGTGAGGGATCGCACAGAAAAAATCGATCCTCGATTACTGGATAAAACAAGTCAAAAGCATTCTCATTGACCAAACTAAGGGGAACCATATCTCGCCACTCTAGTCTTGTACAATCATCAACACCTAACCACTCCATGTTGTATTCCTCGCTGGAAGAACCCTCCACTTGAATTCTTGAAGAAGAAAGAACATAGACACGGATTTTAGAGAGAATAAGTTGAAGATTTAGATGACAAAAGATGTGAAAAATGAGGAAGGATCGCCCTCTTTTTATAGGAGTCTAAACGTCATGTTGATCGACAGATCCCTTCTCATACCAATTGGCACCTGCCCATTCCTCTTACCAAAGAAGCCCAGGTGCCATTGCCAAACGACAACCCCTACAACCTGCCGGTCGGAATACCCCCTAGAATTTTGTGCACAAAATTCTAGAAAATACCATAAAAATCCAAAAATTCTCCAAAAGATTTCTAAAAATGCCAAACAAGTATTAGAACATTTCTTCACCAAAGAAAACCATTTAATCTCTCAAAATCCCAATCCAGATCAATATTACACTCTTATCTCTAGCATAAATCCCTAAAAATATCCCACAAAATGATGCATCCCAAAAGTCTGCTACAATTCCCCAGCGAAATCCTAAAATCTCCAATCTTCCCCAGCAAAACCCAAAATCAAATGCTTCCCTAATAGATTAAAAAAATTTACCAGCAGAATTCTAGACTAAGCTTTCTCCCAATCCATCCACCATAAGAATTTCAACTTCAGCAAAGCTATCTCTTCTTAAAAAGACATAATCACCAGCCAGATGTCTTTCCCCAGTATAGTCTGAAAACAACACAATCCTCAATAGAACCATAAGTACAAAGGTAAATGAAAGACTCCCCATAGTGCAACCCCCACCCCCCACTTTACAACTATAGATCCTCAAAATTAGCCTCGACCCACAGAATCGGTAGTCATCACTATAGGTCTTCAGAATTGACCTTGGACCACAGAATCGACTGTCACAACTATTAGTCCACAGAATTGACCTCGACCCTTAGAATCGATCTTCACAACTATAGGTCCTCATAATTGACCTCGACCCACAGAATTGGTCGTCACAACTATAGGTCCTTAGAATTGATCTCGGTCCACATAATTGGTTGTCCTAAGTTTAGGTCCTCAGAATTGACCTCAACCCTCAGCATTGGTCATCATAATTAAAGGACCTTGGAATTGGGGTCAACCCACACAATCGATCGTCACCACTATAAGTCCTCAGAATTGACCTCAACTCGCAGAATCGGTCATCCCATCTTTAGGACCTCATAATTGAACTCGACCCTTAGAATTGGTTACCATAACTATAAGTCTTCATAATTGACCTTGGACCTTAGAATCGGTCATCACAACTCTAGGTCCTCAAAATTTAACTTGACCTTCAGAGTTGGCCGTCATCACTTTAGGTCCTCAGAATTGACCTCGACATTAGAATCGATCGTCACCACTTTAGGCCCTCAGAATCGGCCATCCTAACTATAGGTCCTTAGAATTGACCTCGACCCGCAGATTAAGTCCCCTCAACTTTTGGTCCTCAGAATTTACCTCGACCCGCAAAATCGGTTGTCACAACTATAGGTTCTTAGAAATGACCTCAACCCGCAGATCGATCTCCTCTACTTTAGGTCCTCGGAATTGACTTATATCCTCAAAATTTGTCATCTATTTAGATCCTCAGAATCTACCTTAACCCATAGAATCGGTCATCTCCAATAAAACCTCGGGTCCTCATAATCGACCTCGGCACCTTCTGAATCGGTCATCCTTATCCTTTTGATGTCAATTGACCTCATTCCCAAACATCCATGTGGTGTTAATTCGATGGATTTCACTTGTTCCAAGCTCACCCGTCGAGGAGATCTATAGAGAACACATTCTAGGACCACCTTAAGCATCTCCTTAGGTCCCTATCAATTCTTCCTTCACCATAAACCATAGGTCATACTTCGAGTACCGATCTAGAGTCCATCGGGCGCTCCCGAGCCCCGTTTGTGAAATTTATCGTCAGAGAGAAAGCTCAATGAAATTTTTTAGGGCTTTGAATCCCCTTTAGAATGTTATATCCCATGTGTAAATCAGCCTTATAATTAAGATGAATAGTTCATTTTATAATAAAAAAATCAATCTGAAGGCTATCGGGTGCTCCCTGGCACCCCAATCAACTTCCTCACTTGATCATAAGCTCAATAAATTTTCGAAGGGCTCTAAATCCCCTTTCCAATGGTCTGCCCTGTGTACGTATGATCCTTATAATTCGAGCAAATGGTCTCTTTTCCCCCAAAAACTGAATCGGAGGCCATCAGGAGCTCAAAACTTCACTTGACTCTCGCTAACTCTTTAGCGCGAATGAGACTAAATGAATCTTTTAAGAGATTTTGAAAACCCTTTCCAAACGGTCCACCACATGTGCAAATTAGCCTTATGGTATGGATGAATGACCCATTTTACTCCAAAGGGTCACTGGGCGCTTCTGAGCCCCATTGGACTAGAGTCAACTCTCCAAACTGAACAAGACTGAATGAATCATCAAAGGGATCTATATACCCTTTTAAATGGTTCATCTCATGTATGAAATGACCTTATAGTTTGGATGAACAATCCATTTTGCTCCGAGAATCTCTTGTCCAAAAGACTGTTGAGCGCTTCTGAGCCTCACTTGACCATAATCAACTCTCGAAACCGAGAGCGTCCCAATGGATTATTAAATCGATCAGAATACCATTTCCAACGGTATGCCTTGTGTATAATTCAGACTTACCATACTATATTTTCCATAAAAAAAACAAGAAAAAGAGAGTTTTCTTGTAAATTCCAAGCGGCGATTTCTCATTACATTTTCTCACATTAAAACATCCTTTTCCTACACACACATCGAATAAAATCCCCAGTTATATTTATGGGATACATCCCACCCTCATGTTTCATGCGCTTTACGTGGACTTTGATGCCTTTTTAGGATACGTAGCCATCTCGAAAAAAACTCGATATTCAGGTCCTCCTTTCCTATTTTTGTTCATATATTACTTCTACAAATTCTATTTACGATTCATGCTCGCATTTTGTCCAATTCATTCCATCATCTTTCTATAAATGACTGATGATCCAACAAACGAACACATTATATTTTTATTATTATTTTGGGAACTCTCTTACGGATGACCTCACTCCTCCTTTATCCATAACATGAGTCGAGAAATTTCATTCTCCATTTATATATACATGTGCACACACTTGACGGAGTTATTAAGGAGAAGAATAGCACATGCCCATGAGATATTGAAAGGGAAGTATGGTTTCCTAACACCTTCCTATTCCGTAACTTAGCCGATTAACCTATGAATTAATTGATTTTGCAAGCATCGGTATGTCTTTGATATTGTCCTCGCAAGGTAACAACATTTCTTTTGCTTGTCTTATGCAAAATAGGCTAGAGAATCTATCTCTTTACATCACCCCAAATTGACGACGATCGATGCTCCTTGAGGAAGGACACAAGACCTTCTCTCCTTCTCCACCGCGCGCAAGAGAGCTAACCTCGAGAGGAGAACGAGATTGCCACAGAGAGCACTTAGGGAGGCTTAACTCTAAAAGTGATGAGGGAATATTTTTAGGATATTTATCATCTAATAGATTCTATAGTGTGTTTAACCTTAAAATCTCTAAGGTCATGGAATCAATAAATGTCATGATTTGGGATGATGTGCCTACTACGTTTATTGATGTTGACCTTGCATGTTAGAATAATGCACCCCGCAATGACGATTTCATTATTCCCCACACCACCACGATTGACCCTGATAGCACATATATTGCACCTTACTGCCGCGGCTACATGATGCAGACTAGATTACACCTGCTGCAGCCCTCATACTCTAGTAACTAGTTAAATTCTTTGCAGACCTTCTGTAGCCCTTAAGATTTAGGTTGCAGCCCCCAAATATAACATGGTACAACAATATCACTCCTATATATATATAGAGGTTCACACCTCGAGAAAAAGATCCAAGCTCGTTCTCTTACACTAACAACTAGTTCAAAGCTGATTATTCTCTCTACCCCGCTCAACTTGACATAGGGGCTCACGCTTGGACATCTCAACCCTAGTTCTGACACACTCAAAATCATTGTTATCATGTATTATCCTTTATTCTCTTACTTGTACGCCACTTTAGGCTTGATTATATTGTACTATGCAACGCATATAATGATAATGGAGCAACACAGTGGATGTAGGCCTATTTTAGAGGTTGAACCACTCTATATCTTGTCTTTTATCGCTCTTTACTTGCTCTATTTGCATATTATGCACATTATACTTGATTTTCTGGTACGAGAGCGACAAGTTGATAATTTTGTATCATTAATTTGGCGCCATTTATGGGAAATGAGGTATTACAATCTTGTTTCTCTATGTTTTGAGTTCTTAAACACCTTATTTTATTCACGGGGGTCCTTTGGATGATCATCTCACGAGTAAATTTTGGTTATTGAGCTCTATTTTATATTTACATCCTTAAAAGGGTATTTCGTATATTCAGATCTGCTCTTGGGTCTCCATTTTATGACCTTAGATCTATTTTACATACCCGTGTGATATCGCCTCACTTAGATAATGCTGGAAAGCTTGATGGGCTTTATCCCCGTAAAGGTGGGTGATTAGGGAAGAGTAACATTTACTTATTTTGTTGTTCTTTACCTATGATTTGTGGTTTGTTCTCAAAGTTATGCGTTTTGTGCATCGAGAGGCTGATTTTCCCTGAATGGGCCCTAGTAGGTATGTTCTCCATATGTTTCAGGAGAGAAACTCAGCTTATGGATTTCAATTCCATGAGGTATGTTCCATTCTGCCTAGGAAGGGGTGCGGCTTGGTAGTTCAACTGCCCTTCTGGCCGTGACCTTTACAAGTGTAGTTGGATCACAGCGGCTTCAAAGCATCGAAGGGACTTGAGCTCAACCTGGGAGAGTTCCACTGTTCAAAGGTCCATGTCAATACACTTATGTGCCTCACTAGCCGCGGCCCATCAGCAAATACTATGCATCAGTGAAGATGTTGCATCCCAACTTTATACTCTGTTCATCCTATATTTATGTGATCACTCATTTCTGTTAGTTTTGTCTCAGATTATATATATCTTTTAAAGACTAACAAAGAATAAAATGGAAGGATAATCCAGCCATAGCACAGAAGTCAAAGATGAGATTGTGCAATTGTACAATCACCTCAACAATCTCTACAACAATCATGCTTCACTCCAAACCCAATTCAACTATTTGACACAGAGGGTCCTCATGCTAGAGGCCGTAGCCTCATCCAATGTGGGTGTGACACCCAGGTTTCCTGCTAGAACAATCATTGTTGCTGCACCAGAAGCTCCATTCGCATAAGCAGCATGCAAGAACCAGAAGGGGAAAGTGGATAAAGGTGAAAGATGCATCCAGGAGAGATATTATAGGACAACTAGTTCCATCCTGAAACTAGAAGAAGGATAGCCTCACAATTTATCTGCTTTCTATCACACCAATCAAACCAAAATATCTTTACTCGTATAATACACATCATACAAGTAGCACATAACGCACATAATACTTTAAAAATATCATCACTCGCCTTATAATGAGTGAAGGAAAATATAAAACTTCCCTACCACAGAAGTCATATAATTACCCTATTTATAGTAGCGTCGACCCTATCTCAAGCTCAATATGCACACCCGAATCAAGAGTAAACACAATACTACCCTATCTTATCATGATAATTGCACCACCGAATACTAAGGTGGAATTCCCACCAACATTCTTACCAATCACCCCGGGTCAATCCTAATGGTTCTCAGACACCGTACTCGAGTCTTATCCGAATCAATATTACTTCCATCAACGCCCCAAACAGGCATCCTATTCTTGCCCTTGTTCTCCAATCAACATAATCAAGATGAGTTGTTCTACATTCCACATCATAACCACTGTTCCGTCCCTAGCTGTCAAACAATTGCCAACTCAGTCCCTTTTTACTTTCTCAATAAAAGAGGACATGCTACCAGCCTCCCCTTACTTAGTTCAATTAATCCTCCCCGGGCGGACATTCACCAATGGGGTTTCATGAACACTGTTCCTTCAGAAGTGTTAACGACACTTATTCTGGAGCCTATCAATCCACTGAAGGGCTCTTTTTTTTTCCTTATACCTACCTTATTTTGGTGCACGACCTCCCTAACCGTACAACTCTTCATTCACTAGCGGCCACTAACCGAGCCTCCGTGAACATTTGAGAATCCATCTTCTCCTCAGTCCAGTTATCCCAGAGAAACTCGCTGTTGAAAATGTCCACCGGGTCTCTCCATGGGCAAAACTTCCTACACCCACAAATATGGTGACTACTTTCCCACCATTTCAACACTACTCCTACGGGTGAAGGATTTTCCTCCATCCTTTTCATCTGGGCACTTCTATACCCCTCTCTAGGCCAAAACTCCTAGACCTTATACTTCTACCGAATGAGGATGCATATCCTCTATCTTACTTCAACGTCTGACCCTTATCATGGGCTCTTCTCAACTTCAATTTAACGTCACTTGGAATCACAAGCTCAGTACCACTATCTACTTCTAGCGGTACATGGAAAACTATATCTACTGTACTTAGTAGTCACAGTATCAAGAAAAAAAAATTCCACAAAAAGGGAGCGACCTCCAAAGCAGTCCTTATCCCCGAACACAACTTACAGTTCGTGACGCCTTCACAACAACCTTCTCTGGTGCCCTTCTTCAATCGACCTACTAATCTCACACGAACGCGCGATAGATTCTATGGGTTCCTCCTCATGGCAGGAGAACGAAATCTCACAAGAGAAATCAATGATCTTAATCCTAAGGCTCTATGTCCAATCAAAAGCAATGTTGAAAGCGTAAAGCGTTCACACAGACTCCTAAGGACTCTAGAACCTGATGCTCTGATACCATCTGTGATAACCCGCTCACCAAAATATGAGGTGGCCAGCCCGATACTCCAATATAACAGGAATCATGGATGGAATCATTCTCAGCATCACAACAATAATAAAAGTATACAGGATAACCACTCCATATTTCAGAAAAACAGGTTGCCAAAAATTTTGGTTTTAAAGATAAGAAAAGAATTTAAACAACCCAATAAAAAGAAAGTGGAAATTCCGAAGATATAATATTACATACACCTCAAATATACAATAAGGGACCGAATATGTTATCGGTCAACAGGTTCTTACAACAACGATATTAAACAAGTTCAATAAAGTACATAATACATTACATTAGACAATTACAAAAGCTGGGGCCTCACGCCCGAGTAAAAGACCCGATCATAACTAGAGTACAAGGATGACGGCGTCTATGACAATATATCCCGTCATATCCTCAAACTATCACGGCTCCCAAAAACACCGAAATAGGAAAGTCAGACCTTGCGGCGGAGCACCTGGGCGGATACAAGATTAATACACGACAAGAAATATGAACGGGTCAGGGCCCAGTTTTATATGATCACCAGATAAATAAAGAGTATGACAGTTATAAACAGTAAATCATGATTAACAGGAATAAAAATCTACCTACACAATTTAATGCATAAGCTAAGACATTTTAAATAATCATAGATCTAATTTAATTAAACAGGAGAATAAGAATGATTAACATTAATTTAAAAGCTTTCCTCAAGAACACTAATCCATTTCATAGTTCCGTTCCTTATCAGGAAATATAATCATAATTATAAGCTCTTCGTGGCTTTCCATTCCTTATCAGGAATATCGTCATTATCATATGCTCTTTATGGCATTTATCATACACCAAGTCCCACTTGATTAAGAATTGTTATATTCATATACATATAATGATTCTAAGAAAGCCCCTCCGAGTTTTCCCCACTGGACGCGCCCCTAAATGACTATCATCTTCCAGGGCCTATCAAACAAGACAACCTGGGCACCAATAACGCAAGACGTCGGGAAGCGGCCATATGCCCGCGGAAGAGTCATGACCACACCCATACCACCTCACCAGCGAAGAAACATACAATAATCGCTCATATGGCCTAGGACTGTATCCACCTCGCATTCATTAGCCAGGGGGCATCACCTCACGCGCGAACTTCCCTTATGATAGCATTTAGAGAGGTGTGTTTAAGTAAATTATCATTTACCATATCCATGATTATGTAAATTATCATTTACCGTAATCGTTACCATTTCCATTTCATTTTCATTTACCCTTTTTCTTATGTATGTTTCATTTTATCTGAAACCATCATCATTTACATTTTGTAAATAATTCACATTTTATCCAGAGCCATACGTAATTCATATCATCATTACAACCTCAAAGAATAAGTGAACTCCCAATTTAACTCTCCCAACCCCCTTTTGCGTTGTTATACTATTAACCATCAAGAATAACATAACTCAATTGAGCTTCTAAAGTCTCCCAAACATAACACTACAACTCCTAGTTTCATAATAGTCAACTAGAAGAAAAGAATGCCCTAACATCAATTGGCATATCCCCAAAAAAGCCCCCACATAACGCATTTCTAATGTAGGGTAGTTAACTAACTCATCTAGGACTCTAGGACTCTAAGTTTAATTCATGCAAGAAGGTTCCTAGGTCCTAAGCCTAAAGAAAAAGAATAAAAATTGAGTTAGAAAAACAACTCAAAAACAGCCTGATTCCGAATCGATTCACCCAAGGGCCGAATCAATTTGCCCCAGGCAGCAAATCGATTCGCCCAAAAGCGAATCGATTCGGATGACAAAACCAACATTCTGCAATTGTCCGAATTGATTCGACCCTAACCCGAATCGATTCGGGTTTTACAGACCTGTAAGTTGATCCCTTAGCGAATCGATTCGCCCCTACGAATATGCCAAGAATGGGTTACGGGTTATAAACCCTAGTTTTTCCCCAAAACCAATTTATACTCAATTTTTACATACATCCATCACCATTAATCTACCCCAAATCATCCTACATGATTATTAACTACTATAATCCACAATTTCAACAACATAAACCATGATTAGGGCTAAATCACCACAAAATCCACAAAACCCATATTTTTTCATTTGATCCCATTACACAACTATTAATGATTTTATGCATCTTAAATCATATATTAGCAAGTAGAAAACTTTCCTTAAGGTTGAAATCTCAGATTTCTTTGTGGTAGGAGCAATCCCAATCTTCAATCTCCAGCTCTCTCTTCTTTCTCATCTTTTCTCCTCAATTCTCTTCCTCTCTCAATGTTTAAGGCATGTAATAGGGAAATTAAGGGATTTAGAAGACCAAAATCGGGGCTTAAGTCTAAATTTCCCAACTTAAATGGTTAATACCACATTAAAATGACTCTCAAATACGCATTTAAGTTAAAACCAGTCAAAAGTGCCCGAAACCTAAAAATACAATATGGCACTTATTTTGACTGTCTCGCACATTTCGGGACTAACTACTCCCTCTAAAATGGCATCCGATAATTTTATAATTTATTTCGGGTTCCGGTTTCATTTAAACCATAATGTCATTTAAAACACATGACACTATAACACATGAAATATGATGATATTTACTTACACATACAATAAATATGCAACAACCTAGTAAATATTAACTTTCAACTCATTCAATTAATATTTACTCTAGTTCCAAAATTTTATATAATTACTTCATGCGGTGAATTAATATAAAATGAGTTTCCTAAAAGTGAGGTTTGTTACAGTACGAAAGGCTAACTTCTTATCTCTCATCTCGTGGCTTTAATAGGGGGAGTTAATATGACTTTGTTTATTAGGAGCGAGGGTGGTGCTATCTTTGTTGTCCAAGTTTATCTGGATGACATAGTATCCACATGTTTTCAATGTGCTCACACTTTTGAGGAATAGATGAAGAGTGAGTTTGTGATGAGAATGGTTCGTGAACTCATTTTCTTCTTAGGTTTCCAAGTCTGTTAACTCGAGAATGCGATATTTATATCTCAATCTAAATCTACCAGGGACCTAGTGAATAATTTTGGTTTAGACTCTGCTAAAAACTCATCCACACCCATGAGTTACTCTACTAATCTTTATAAAGACACTTTAGGCAATGATGTAAAGAAAACACTTTATAGGAGTATGATAGGTAGTCTCCTTTACTTGATCTCTAGCCATCCTAACATAGCCTTTAACATTGGAATTAGTGAACATTACCAAGCATCCCTAAAAGAGTCTCACTTAATTTCACTTGAGTATATCATCAAACACGTGAGTGGCACACTTTCTTATGTCATTTGGTATTCCTTGGATACAGATGATCATTTGTCATCATATTTGGATGCCGATTGGGTCGGAGATGTTAATGGTTGTAATATCACATCGGATGTATGATTTTACTTTGGGAGTGCTCTCGTCTCTTGGTTGAGTAAGAAGAAAAACTCCTTTTCTTTATCCATAATGAAGACTGAGTACATCATTGTCAGGAGTTGTTTCACACAAATCTTGTGGATGAAGCAAATGTTGGAATATTATGGAATTATTCAAGGCACAATGACTATTTCTTATGATAATATGAGTGTAATCCACATATCTAAAAATCCAGCCCAACATTCTCGTATGAAGAACATTTGGATTCGTGAGCACTGTATTCATAATCTTGTTAAGGAGAAAATCGTTTCTCTGATCTTCTTGAGTACCAAATGTCAATTGGCCGACATTATCACTAAAACTTTATATGCACTTAGATATGAGGATATTTGGAAGTCTTTGGATATTTTGCTATTAATTGAGTTTGGGTATTTTTTCTAGTATAGGGTGAATGTCATATTACTATCTTTTGTCCCCATTACTAGATTGTTTTCTTATGTTTATATTTTGAAATTTTCAAAAAGATTTTCTTTTCTTTTAGAAAAAATTTCAACAAATTCAAAATGATTTTTGTATTTTGTTTTACACTTTATATGGATGGACATTTAAGAAGTTTGAATCACAATTGCATTCCATCTATTCGTGTGACTTACTCATGGTGTTGTGAAACCTGGCTTCATTTATTTCATGTGCTTAAAAATGCATGTTTTGCATTGCATTGTTCTTTGATGATTAGTTCCTTCATGTTAGACTCATTATATCTCCTTTATCGCACACATGCATGGACTTTTTTGACATTATAATTTCTTGTCATATGTTGAATAAGGTGTTCTTATCTCAATCGTGCTTAATCATGAACAAAATATATTAGGAACTAATTGTTCTTACGAGAACCATTACCCGAATTCCTTTTTAGGTAAATTTGATTTTTGTTTATGCAATGTAGAGGGCCTACAAAAGAAGCAATATTCTTTGAGTTAAAGGCCACCATTGGCAAGATCCTAAAAGATGATTTCAGCATATAAAAATATAAGTGCCAAGGCTATTTTTTTTAATTGATGCTTCATTCACGAGAGCTATATGATTCCTATAAAAAAATTGAGATTTTATGCTTAAAATGTAAGAATTTGAGGGTGTTATAAGTTCAAGAGCAATGGATCTGCACCATAAACTTCCTTTAAAAATATTAAATAGTTTTGCATTTTTCATTTGAGAAGCATTGAAATTCATGGCATTTTGTATAAGTTGAGTCAATTTCACTTCCTTTAAAAAATTTACACCAAATGTTGAATTGAGTTATTTCTTTAGTCTCTTTGACTTCGTGCACATTTTCTTCGTGAACCTTTATTAAAGTTCCCATGCATTAAGTTCAGAAAATTTCATTTTATTTTCATGATTTGCATATTTTCATGCTATTCCATGGTGTGTTTGTTTGTATTTGTATGCATATGTATATTTTTATACTCAAAAATTCAAAAAATTTCGAAAATAGTATGGCTTTATTGAAGTTTCACCATATTTGCTTAATTTTTTATTCTTTGTGATGATATTTTATATTTGGATTCTTGTGATGCTAACATTTCAGGATTAGTTTCTAAATCTTTGTCTATTACGAAAAAATGGTGGAGAACATATTGAGGGGGAGTTTTTATTTATTTTGAACTTCATGTGCCACGGCATTTCATTTGGTTCACGTATGTATGTCTTTTCTGTCTTGATTAGTTCATGGACTACATGATGAAGATTTTTAGTTGAAGAAAATTTCCATGTTTCTTTTCCTTTTGGGGCTTGGGACGACATTAGTTGAACTTGTCGTAGATAGATTTTTAAGAGCAAGATTTCTAATTGCTCATCATCGATTTTAGTTTGGCTTATCCCATTACACACAATTCACCATCATGAACATTCTCAAGAATTCAAGTGAAGACAAGTTAGCGATCGTATGCAATAATTAAAGATAGATCATCACTAATTTTCAGACCATGTTAATGAGGTTATTTATATGTAATCTTTTCGTTTAGGGGCAATTTGAAAGAGTTTGAAAACTTCAAATTTTTTTCTCAATTTTTTTTGAAAAATTCACAAGGTCATTAGAACGACATTGGATGTCGTTTGAACGAGTTTTTATACCTCGTTAGAATAGCTTCAACTTTGTTCGATTGAGATTGATTGTCATATCTTTTGGTAGGCCCTGGAATCTCATTAGATCACCTGTTTGATGTATGTTTGAATGATAAAGGATACTTTGTTCAAACAAGGTGTACCTTCGTTCGAACGAGTACTAAAAAAATTGCTTTTTACCAGATTTCAAGTGCAGTTTTTCATGTATATCTCTAATATATTTTTCTCCCTATAAATAGAAAGGAGGACCTACATTTTAATTAGCCTTTCAGACATATTTTTGTAATTAAACTCTTTTATTTTTTTCAATTCAGACCCCTTGGATGATTTAAGATCTCTTTATCAAATCACGAAGAAAACAATTCTTATTCATAACCTTGTGGAGTTAATTATACACATGTGAAGATAGGAAATGATTTCTTGATCCTGATTGGTGGACACCGAGGCAAGTGGAACTTATTGTGGGGCATTACTAGATCTACATCGCTTACTGCTGCAAATTAGAATTGAGGACATTACTACATCACTTAACGAATCTTTATTTTTTTATAAGTGTGTGTAAGTTTGTCTATAAGTTATAAATAATGCTGAAATATAGGTTTTGCCTGAACGGGATTTTTCCTCATCTCCTATGTTTTTTTTGCAATTTGTAGGTTGTTTGGCTTAAATTTAGTTTAAATATATTGCATGTTTAGGTTCACCTAATTTAATTAAGATAAAATTTGGGCTAAATAGATTTTGGTGTGTATGTGACCTAGCTTATGATTTATATATATAGCCGAACCACTCAACATTTCTCAGTATCACATGTTTGAAAACATGTACATGAATTTTTTTGGAAGGAAACAAATCAAAATAATTTTTTTTAAATAAATTTATTATTGGTCACGGTCAAGAATCGTGACCAAATTTGTGACAACTTTGATATGTACAGTAACGGGTTGTGGTCATAAACCATGATCAATATATCTATTATCAAAAGTATTGGTCCCGATCCCGTAAATGCGACGGGGTCCTTCTATGTGTGTGTGCTTTAGGTGAAAATAATTTTTCTTTTCAAAAAACTTTTTCTAATTTTATTTCGCACCAATTTTGTGAGCTAAACTAATTAAGCCAATTTTATCTTTGTAACCCTAAACGTGAATCTAGTGTGATTAAGAAAGATAAAGTAAAGAATACTAAAAAAACACATGTACGAGGAAAAAACTAAGGGAAAAAAGCCTCGGATGACCCAGGCCAGACAATCACTATGATATGGTTTTACAAAGGAAGAATTATAGTCTTGCTCAATGACTCGATCCCTGCAAGTATTGATACCTTTTTTTAACTTCAACCACTCCTCCATAATGCAATACGGGAGTCCACTTATGCCAGGTCCACAACACATGAGTCCATGCGTACCTCGATATCCACTGATACAACATCAGCAAGTACGGAGTCCACCACATGAAGTAAGTTCTTCGAATGATGAAGAATGAAACACTGGTGCAAATACAAGATCTCTATCACATATGGTTATGTAAAACCTGATCTTGTAAACACAAAGAATATTTTTAGCTTTGGAAAACTTTGGTAAACAATTATAGAAAATGTATGGGTTTTGTTTAGTTCTGCATGTTCTGCACACCCATTTTCTAGGCAAAAGATGCCTTAAATAAAACTTTGAGTCGGTGCATCGTTCTAACCAAAAAAATGATGTCGCTTGGAGGAAATAATCATCTCGTTAAAACGATAAGACCACATCATTTGAATGACTCCACATGTCGTTTTAACCACATAAAAAATCAAGGGAGTATTCATACGACTTCTAAACATGAAATAACTCAGAAAATTTATTTTAAGAACAATTTAAACTCTGATTTAAATAAAATAACATCCTTAGAAAAATATACCGTGTATCCATAATCCATTATGTATCCGTACCCGAGAGAATCTCAAAACACTAAAGTGAAGGCGTGAAACATGCACCAAAACTACGACACGATCTACATTTGAAGATTGGCCGATACTTCTTTAACACAACGTCATAGCCTTAATGGGAATCATGACAATTAATATATATCCTATGACTTAAAGTGGTATTTTTTAGGAATAATGCCAATACATACAAATTGACACAATTTGAAAATTTGTCCTTACAAGTCTCCCCCTTTGGCTATTGCAAAACAAAACCAAAAAGTGAAATGCCTAAGCCAGGTTGTCAAGATTAATGACCTAAATCTCGTCCCATAAACCCAATAATAAAATACAGGACATGGAATATCAAATGTAGGATGGCCAGTAGTAGGATTCTATCTGAATGTGATGTAGTCGAAAAATATGAATCTCTAAAAGTATATACTCACACGAGACAAACAAATACCATGTGAAGTATGGGGGGATAAATCATATATAAATAAAATCAGATGTCAAAAATGATATGATATATAATAAATATGAATCAAATTAAATCAATATCAAACATCTCAAGTCTCCCCCTACATCACATATTTATCTCTCCCCCTTTTATCGCGAAGAGACAACTATTGAGAAAAATATATATATAAACTCATATCTAGCATGAGAATAATCATATGAAGCATATCAAGATAAACATGAGCAACTATCTAATAAAGAATTAATATACAACAAGGCATAGCTAGTAAACATACACATGGAACAATCATCAATATCAAATGATGTGACTAAACGAACTCTCATCCAATAATGTAGTGCAATGATTAAGCATGAATAATCCAATGAAAACTGCATGTAAAATGTCTAGAAGTACCACAAAATAATATCAGAATAATGTGCAACAAGAAGGTATTGAAATAGAGTAGAAAACTTGAAAATCCATAACAGGTCGATTGAATGATATATAAGGTCATTCAAACGATCTGCTAACGTCATTTGAACTATGAAAAATCTCTCTATTAACGACCGACACCAGTAGCACTTCGTTCAAAAGGTCCTTTCTAATGACCATTTAACAACCATACTTGTATGTCAACTATATCTCACGCGAAGCTCGTTTGATCCATGGATCGAACGATATGGGTATGTTGTTCAAACGACAACCAGAAGTCATTCTAATGATTGTAAATTTTCACAATTCCAACTTAAAATCAATGTAAAAACTTCCTGGTGAAAAGAATATCTGAAAAAAGCATATGACAGTACAAAAATAGTAGCAAAACAGACTCAAAAAGAAAAACATGTGAGTTACACGTTAACATAGTATCAATGTGCTCAAATATGGATGTAACACCCCGCGCATTCCTAGCGTTAGCCGCCACCAAGACTACGTTGGGTGTTGCTAAATTAAAAATCATTCTTATCATGTGACATATATGAGACAAATAAAAATTTCATCCACGAGAATAAAAATCTGTTACTAAAGCCATTTAATAAAATTAAACTATTTAAGTAACTCTGAACAGTTTTTTAAATAAACTCTTTATTAAAAAACAAAACAATTTGAACACAAGATGTGTTTAACAAATGTATGTACGACATCTATTCAAGATTTGATTAATAGGTGTATAAGATAATTTTTTTAAAAAAAATCTAAACTCAGCACAACCAGGAATGAGATGAGGAGATGTAGAAAGATTAAGAACAAGATTTTTTACGTGGTAAAACCTCACCCAACTGAGGAAACATCCACGACTCCCAGTACGGAGTAAACAAAAAAAATCCACTAAAACAAATTTAACAGTTACAAACTATATAACAAACATGCATACAACTCAGACCTATATAAGTTTAGGAACGTACCCTCTGGTGTCCTTATAACTTCTCTGCATTACTAATTGTTGATGTTGTTCTCTCAGTTTGCTAACTTCCAATTTGTTCAAGTTCTTTACGTCGACTCTTGTTCTCAAGATCTTATTACCAAAACTTTTCGTGTGGTAGGGTGAAAGTGTTTATGGAGGTGCTCTCTAACACATGCATGCACACACACACACACTTATTGTGTACAACCAGTCCTAACAAATTACATATAAGACTATATGCAGTGATTTTTCTTTTTCTTTCTTCTCACAAAACTTAATCTTTTTGACCTTTAAAATAATCCCAAAATCCACGGCTATCTTGCTCAGAAGACGTATCAAGATCTTAATCAATCTCGAGTTTTGAAAAGATTTTTAAGATTGAAAACCACCAAGTGCGATTCCAAACTAGGTCAAAGGTCTTATTTCAAGATAACTAGAAACAGAAAATATTATTGTTGATTTCAAAGTTAAAAACATTTACAGAACAAGAATCAACAATATATTTCTCAAGATGAGAAACTAAATATGCAAATCTTAGTGTAATATAACATGAAGAACTCAGATCTGAAATTTCTATACGGAAGAAAATAGATCTAAGACACAATGTTTAAGTTGGACACAAGTTCTAAAGAACAAAGAGGTTACAACAACAAACCAATCAAAACAAAACAACTCTCAAACACACAAACACTCAAGGTTGTGTTTGGGATATATAGTAGTTGAAAAGGAGGTTTAGATTTGAAAATGGTTTTGACGATTTAGGGTTAGGGTTTCTAACTCTTTCTCTCTCTTTTCTCTCTTCTCTTTCTACTCTCTTTTTTTTCTCTCAAAAGGACGAAGTGGCAAAAGTCCTCGAAGGCTGAGAGGAAGGGTCCTTTTATAGGGGCTTGGAAGATTTGAGAATGAGAACCAAAATCAAAGGTTCAGATTGAGTCAAGATGGATTGACTTTAATCCAAGGGTTCACGATATGCGGTGATTAAAACTCACCTGATTGGTTCAAATGGGGTTCACAGGGATTATGAAAGGGCGCATGCAGATCGTTGATAAAAAAGATCCTAGGGTTGTAAATAGGCGCTGGTTTACACTCTATAAAGAAACACACTTTCCACCAATCAGAAGGCAACAAATGTTTGCCAATGAGAAGAGATAAAACGCGCGTCTGAAAATAATTAAAAATACACCCTGAAGTCTCTGCCACTTTCACATTCTACCCAAGCCAACTTTAAGCCAATATAACCATCAATGCTAAATTCCAGATTGACCCCAAAAACTTTTAAAACCAAGTTTTAATTAATAAAAACTTTATTTTTAAATGTTTATAAAATCCCAAAAAATATTTAAAAAGCAATATCAGGGATTTAAACACACTCAACATATGTACACACACTTATATGCAATAAGAGATGTAATTGAACCATTCTACTGTGTGTGAGTGTTGGTAATATGGTTTAGATCACTTCAATCTAGAAGGATGAAATAGCAATGCTAGCTCTGGGGTTCTTTGGATTCTAGGTTAGACATAATTTTGTCACAATTTCCAAACTAGGTGAACACTTATACAATATAGACTCAAGTGAGTCAAGAGTATACGGTGTTTTAATCTTCCCCTTTGGAAATATGAGACAAAATCTCCTTTGAGTCATCTAAAAATCATAGGGCAACAAGAATAAGGAAACCTATTCCTAAAAAATTCTATCTACCCATTTCCTAGAAAGCAAAAGTACATAACTCAACTATTTACAATAGAATACCCTATTACAACGGTTGAAAATAATTGTACAGAAACCTGCAATGAATCACTAAGATCAAGCTGTTTAGCATATGTGAAATACATTAGAGACTCAAATTTCTCCCCCATTTTGTCTCAAATAGATAAAGGGAAAAAATAGAGAGATCAAAGAGATTAATCAGCACACGCCATACCAATAAATTTATGCAAAGAAATAAATCGATTGTAATCTAAAGGTTTGGTGAATATATCTACGAGTTACAAATCAGTAGGAAGATAATTGATTTCTAATTCCTTAGTTTCAACTAATTCGCGTATAAAGTGATGTCTTATTTTTATGTGTTTTGTTCGCGAGTGTTGAACAGGATTTTTAGAGATATTGATTGCACTTTGATTATCACAATAGAGATGCAATTGGTTTTCTTGAATACCATAATCATTTAGCATTTGTTTAAGCCAAAGTAATTGAGCACAACAGCTTCCAGCGGCTATGTATTCAGATTCAGCTGTTGAGAGTGATGTGCAGTTTTGTTTCCTACTACTCCATCCTACCAAGTTATTACCTATATAGTAACATGCTCCTGATGTGCTTTTACTATCATCAGTACACCCAGCCCAGTCAGCATCAGTGTACCCAATTATAGTGCTTGGTGTGTCACTAGTGTACCAAAGTCCTAGGTTCAGAGTGCCTTTTATATATTTAATGATTCTTTTAATAGAAGATAGATGGCTCTCTTTAGGGTTATTTTGATAACGAGTACATACACACACAGCATACATTATATCAGGACGCGAGGCAGGAAGGTATAGCAAGGTTCCTATCATACTACGATATAGAGTTGGATCTATAGATTTTCCAGTTTCGTCTTTAGAAAATTTTACCGTAGTACTCATGGGTGTTTTAGCACCTTTAGCACTCTCAAGGACAAATTTATTTACAATCTTTAAAGCGTACTTAGATTGCGAGACAAATAATCCTTCTGAATTTTTCTTCACTTGAAGACCTAAGAAAAATTGCAACTCCCCCATAAGAGACATTTGAAACTCATTATGCATTATCTTAAAGAAGGATTTTACTTCTGAGTGAGAAGTTGATCCAAAGATAATATCGTCAACATAAACTTGAGCAATAATGATGTGTTTGTCAAAATGTTTGACAAATAGAGTTGGATCATTTCCACCTCTTTTAAAACCTTTATCTAAGAGGAAGCTGGAAAGATGCTCATACAAGGCTCTAGGCGCTTGTTTAAGGCCATACATAGCCTTTTTAAGACGAAATACATGATTTGGATATTGAGGGTCAATAAACCCTTTTGGTTGTTCTACATAGGTCTCTTCAGTCAATATTCCATTAAGGAATGCAGATTTAACATCCATTTGGTAGAGTGTAAAATGCAAATGGCAAGCTATGGCAAAGAGAAGACGAATAGATTCTAAACGAGTAACAGGAGCAAAAGTCTCATTAAAATCTATTCCTTCAATTTGAGAGTATCCTTAAGCAACTAATCTAGCTTTGTTTCTAATTATTATCCCACTTTCATCAGACTTATTTTTAAAAATCCAACGTGTGCCAATAACCTTTTTGTGATCCGGCCTAAGTACAAGATACCAAACATCATGAATGACAAATTGAAGAAGTTCTTCCTGCATAGCATAAATCCAGTGAGAGTCATTCAATGCCTCATTTACATTCTTTGGTTCCACTAGGGAAACAAAACATGCATAATGTGCATAATTTCTTAATTGAGATCTTGTACGCACTGGCTCACTAGGGTTACCAACTACGTTATTTATGGGATGATCTTTAGAAACCCAATTAGGCACTTCAGGTATCTCAATTGGTAATGAATCACCTATTTCAGGAGAGTCACTTTCTAAAACATTATAGGTTCTTCATCAATAGTTGATTCACCAGTCTTACTCTCTACAGTAGTGTCACTAACAATTACATTTATGGATTCCATCAAGGTTTTAGTGCGAAGATTATACACTCTATAGGCTCTACTATTAGGTGAGTATCCTAGAAAAATAGCTTTATCTCCCCGGCTCTCAAATTTGGACAAGTGTTCCCTTTCTTTTCATATATAACAAGTACTACCAAATGTTCTAAGGTACTTAAGATTGGGCTTTTTCTTATACCAAAGTTCATAAGGAGTTTGTTTGGAATTATTTCTAAGATAGACCCTATTGATAATGTGACATGATGTATGAATAGATTCTACCCAAAAGTATTTAGGAAAATTCTTGGCATGTAACATGACACGTGCCATCTCTTGAAGGGTACGATTCTTTCTCTCGGAGATACCATTTTGTTGTGGATTCTTAGGAGCACTAAACTCGTATTTGTAACCATTATAGTCACAGTACTCTATAACACCAGTGTCTTTGAATTCTCCACCTCTATCACTACGGATTCTATTTACTTGAGTTTCCTTCTCATTTTCAATCCGAAGAAGTATTTTTAAAAGGTTTGAAAAGTGTCGAACTTATGTTTTAAGAAGGCTACCCAGGTAAATCTAGTGAAGTCATCAACCATAACAAGAATGCAAATGTGTCCACAAAGACTAACAGTTTGGGAGGGACCCATTAGGTCCATATGGATGAGCTCCAAAGGATTAGAAGTAAGTATATCTTTAACTTTCTTATGAGGATCTTTACCAATTTTTCCTTCCTGATAAGGACCACAAACAATATTAGAAATATGTTTGATTTTTGGAACTCCTCTAACTATTTCTTGAGAGGTCAGTCTACTAAGATTATCATAATTTATGTGACCCATTCTGTTATGCCATATCTCGTTGTCATCTATTCTGGCAACATTACAGATTTCAGAATTGTTCATGACAGTATAACAATTGTCAGGAGTTTTGAATCCTGTAATTATGTATTCACCTTTTTCATTTAAAATTTTGCATTTGTTCTTTGAAAAGGTAACGGTATGATCTGAGTCACAAAATTTCGAGATACTAAGTAGATTGGCCTTAATACCTTTAACTAGAAGAACATCTTCAAGAACAGGGAGTCCATCTTCTTGGATAGTTCCTTTGCCTATGATCTGGGATGATACTCCATCACCAAAAATAACTTTTCCTCCAGCAAAGCTGGTTTTGTTCAAAAGTTTTGTATCATCTCCAGTCATGTGTTTAGAACATCCAGAGTCTAAATACCAACCAGATGATGTGTGTTCAGCTGTTAAAGCAGTAATAACTATGTTACACTTCATCTGAGGTAATAGATCATCTTTTCTAACCCAAATTTCTCTAGTTTTCATTTTGTGCTTATTAGCTCTCAATTGATCAAATTTGCGAGCATTCAATTTTTGTTGAAAAATGTTTTGCGCATGATTTTGAATATTATGAAAGACATGAGCATTTGGTTTAGGAAAGTGTTTAGGAATCCTTCTAGAGAATGTTCTTTTAGGTTTGGTCTTTCTCTTTCTATAATTAGAGTTTTTGTCTAGTTGTCTAGGAAGTACGTAATTATTGCGGCTTCTCCTAGAATAGTTAAAATTCTGATAGATAGGTGGATTACAGACAGGTTTAACCAGTTTTCTAGAATAGCAACCATCAAAAGAGTGAGCGTATATATCGCAGTAGGAGCAATATAGATTGCTCAAAATTAGGGTCTCCTTAGGAAAGTCTCTAAACAAAGGTTTTGAGGAATTTTGAGGTTGAACTCTATTCTTAGGTAGTACAGTTTTGAATGTAGACTCACTCTTCCTAATAGAGGGGCATACGTATTTAGCCTTAGGTGAACTTTCATGTTTAGAGCAACTTGATTCCCCAATGTTAAAGTTTTGATGTTTTGATTCAAACTCAGTTTTTAGAGAATGAAAGTCCGGGCAAGTTTCAATAGGTTTTTTACCTCCTGACACAAACTTGATAGGTTCAAAAGATTTTGTTTGTGTCTTTATTTTGGGGCAAAACCCTATTCCAGTTCGATCATCAGAATTGGTTTTAGATTCAGCAACAAATTCATCAAAACAGTTTGAATTATTTTCAAATTTTGTAAATTTTTTGAAAATAGTTGTTGTCTTTTCTTTAGTTTGTTCCAATTCTAACAATGTCCCTTTGTATTTTTTCTCCAGAGTTTCATTTGTTTCAGTCAAATATCTGAGTTTTTGATCAAACATTTTTTATTTCACTTTCATGAGTTAAACATTGGGTAGTATACTCTTCAGCATTCAGTTTGACCATCAGGCTTAAATCTTCTAGTTTCTTGGGGAGATCTTTCACAATCTTTTCTAGTCTAATGCTTTTCTTGAGAGTTTTAGCATAGAGTGTGTGAATTTTTGGGAGATCTTCATTATCCGAGTCACTAAGTGAAGTGTGTGAAGTGACCCCTAAGGCTTCATTTCTTGAACTCACACACCCATTGACATCGTCATTATCGCTTTCCCTTTGACTCACACACCCCGAGGTAGAAAGAGCAATATTCTCAGTAATTAAAGCATCTAATCCAATAACCGCATGATTCGAAACAACATAAGTAGGATTACTAGATTCATCCTCACTAACAAACACATGTATATCATCATTATAGATAATCTTGGCAAATAAAGACATGCAAGGATCAAAAGCTTCAGATGACTCAAGTTCCTCATTGACAAAATTTCTTGAATCATCCAAAGTCTTGCAAATGTTGGGTCTAGCGTGTTTAGTTTGAGTGTTCAGGTTAACTCTACAGTCTTGTGCATTGTGTCCTAGTTTACCACATCTAAAGCATTCAGTCTTCTTAAGGTCTCTATTAGGTCTAGTGTGAGAATACTTATGATATTTGTCATGACTTTTCTCATGAGGTTTATGATTAGAGTGAGTTGGATAATTGGACTTGCCATGTTTGTTTGCCAAATTATTTCTAAACTTAATGATTTTCTTAAATTGTTTTGACATTAAGGCAATCTGATTGTCCAAACTCTCTATATCGCACTCCTCATCAGAGTAATCATTGGAAATGTTAAAATCAGGCTTAATTATCTTAGAAGAGAAGCTTAGATTGGAACTAGTCTGTTTCCTATGGGACTAGGTCAATTGTTTCTTAAATTCCAGTTCCATTTCCGCAGTTCTTAATTTACTACTGAGTAATTCAGGAATGAGATTGATATCACACAATTCCTCAATAGCATATATTTTGTTATCAAATTTCTATGGTAATGATCTCAGAATTTTAGATACAATTTCATGTCTGTCATAAGTTATCCCATTAGCATGCAGTTTTGTCACAATATCAGTCAAGTTCATATAGAAGTCATCAAATGACTCAGTCTCAGACATAATTAAAGAGTTATACTGTTGAATTAGCATTTGAGTTTTAACATCCTTAACTCTAGTGTCACCTTCATGAGTAGTAACCAAAGTGTCCCAAGCTTCCTTAGAAGTGGTACATGATGATATTCTTTTGAACTCATGTTCATTTATAGACATAAATATGACATTCTTTCCTTTGTTATTGTTGAGAGAAACTTGTTTCTCTTCTTGTGTGAACTCACTTAATACCTTCTTAACCCTCTCATTACTTCCTTTAGTGGCTGGTTTAGTAGGAAAAATGTATCCATTTTCATCAATGCCCCAGACATCATCTCCCAGAGTTCCTTGAATGAAAGCAATCATCCTTACTTTAGAGTAAGCAAAATTGGTTCCATCAAATATAGGAGGTCTGGTCAAGTTACCAAATCTTTCATTTTTTTCGTCCATATTTGATTTTTAGAAAACAATTTCAGAAACACGGGATCTCTTTAAAGGAAGTTTACAAAGCTCTGATAGCAATTGAAAATCTGATACTAAAGTCGTTTAATAAAATTAAACTATTTAAGTAACTCCGAACAGTTTTTTGAAGAAACTCTTTTCTTAAAAACCAAAACTATTTGAACACAAGATGTGTTTAACAAATGTATGTACGAGATCTATTCAAGATTTGATTAACAGGTTTATAAGACAGTTTTAAAAAAAAAATTAAACTCAGCACAACCAGGAATGAGATGAGGAGATGTAGAAAGATTAAGAACAAGATTTTTTACGTGGTAAAACCTCACCCAACTGAGGAAACATCCATGACTCCCTCTACGAAGTAAACAAAAAAAATCCACCAAAACAAATTTAACAATTACAAACTATATAACAAACATGCATACAACTCAGACCTATATAAGTTTAGAAATGTACCCTCTGGTGTCCTTGTAACTTCTCTGCAGTTTTGATTATTGATGTTGTTCTCTCAGTTTGCTAACTTCCAATTTGTTCTAGTTCTTTACATCGACTCTTGTTTTCAAGATCTTATTACCAACACTTTTCGTGTGGTAGGGTGAAAGTGTTTGTGGAGGTGCTCTCTAACATATGCATGCACACACACACACACACACACACACACACACACTTATTATGTACAACCAGTCCTAACAAATTACATATAAGACTATATGCAATGATTTTTCTTTTTCTCTCTTCTCACAAAACATAACCTTTTTGGCTTTTAAAACAATCCCAGAATCCATGGCTATCTTGCTCAGAAGACGTATCAAGATCTTAATCAATCTCGGGTTTTGAAAAGATTTTGAGATTGAAAACCACCAAGTGTGATTCCAAACTAGGTCAAAGGTCTTGTTTCAAGAGAACTAGAAACAGAAAACATTATTGTTGATTTCAAAGTTAAAAACATTTACAGAACAAGAATCAACAATATATTTCTCAAGCTGATAAACTAAATATGCAAATCTTAGTGTAATATAACATGAAGAACTCAGATCTGAAATTTTTATACGCCAGAAAATAGATCTAAGACACAATGTTTAAGTTGGACACAAGATCTAAAGAACAAAGAGGTTACATCAACAAACCAATCTAAATAAAACAACTCTCAAACACGCAAACACTCAAGGTTGTGTTTGGGATATATAGTAGTTGAAAAGGAGGATTAGATTTGAAAATGGTTTTGACGATTTAGGGTTAGGGTTAGGGTTTCTAACTCTTTCTCTCTCTTCTGGTTTCTCTTTTTCTCTCTCTTTTCTCTCTTCTCTCTTTTTTTTCTCTCAAAAGGACGAAGTGGAAAAAGTCCTCGAAGGTTGAGAGGAAGGGTCCTTTTATAGATATATGCAATAAGAGATGTAATTGAGCCATTCTACTGTGTGTGAGTGTTGGTAATATGGTCTAGATAACTTCAATCTAGAAGGATGAAATAGCAATCCTAGCTCTGGGGTTCTTTGGATTCTAGGTTAGACATAATTTTGTCACAATTTCCAAACTAGATGAACACTTATACAATATAGACTCAAGTGAGTCAAGAGTATAAGGTGCTTCAGAGAATAATCATATTAATCCAATAAATAATCATTTAAGCAATAATATAATCCATCATTATGTTAATCTCTAAAACTAATCCAACTCCAAATGAAATAATCCAATTGTAAGGACAATTTGTCCATCTTTATGTATATGTTATGTCATACGCCGTTACAAGATTGTTGGTTGAAAAGATCACATCGTCATCAACAAAATCCGAAGATCAAAAGAAGAAAGAATTTGGGAATCAGACCTGGCCGGACCAATCCGGTCCAGAAAAGAACCGATCCGGTTTACCGGACCGATCCGACCATCTACCGGACCGATCCGTTTTGTCAGACTCCAGTAGCCACCGGATCCATAGCGAACCGATGAAGGCAAAAGTCCCGGACCGATCCGATGCCAACCAGACCGATCCGGTTTCAGAAAAAGAACCGATCCGACTTACCCGGACCGATCTGCCTAATCGACCGGACCGATCCGGCGAGGATAATCACTGCCAGATCGTGCAGCCGATTTTGTAGGGTTTCGATCCCTTATTTAAACCACGATCAGCAGTTGGTTTTCTTAAGACTTTCCCACGATTATCAGAGCATATCAACCCTAAAGTCTTCACCTATTGAGTCCTATGATTCTAGGTTTTTAGATTCACACATCTTCCATATCTATGTGAATCAAAGTTTGGTAACCCAAGAACACCATTACTGTTGTTCAACCCTTGTGAAGTGGACCGCTTCTTCCTCTTCATTGCTGCCCTCCTGGAAAGGGAAAATTCCAGCCGCCGACATAGGAACCGACACCTGCGGGTATTTCTGTGTCACACTGTTTCTAGCCGTTGCTTTGAAGGTTTACCGAAGACACCGTGCGTTACACTTGTGGGCGATTATCAGGTTGTATGTAAGTCAATGGTCTTGTAAATTCTTTAAAGTTCTAGAAATAAAAGGTTTTGCCCTTCGGGGATTTTTCCTTAACTTTGTGTCGCATGCTTTATATTTGATGGGTTGATTTAGATGCATGTTTAAGGGTTGAATTTATTTGGTTTAAAAGTAGACGCTAGTTAAATAAGGGTTACTTGGAAACTTGCGAAGTTAATCAATTATCACGCATTCTCAAATTGGTATCAGAGCGGGTTACGCTAATTTATCGCGTGATCCTGATTTTTCGAGGATTTATTTTTTTTGATACAATTTGACTTCTCACGTCGTCAAATTGGTATCAGAGCAGGTTACGCTAATTTATTGCGTATTCCTATTTTCCGCAAAATCGTGTGATATTGAATTTTTTTGTAAAATCAGTTTTGTGAAAAATCGCAATTTTTCTAATGGAACGCCCATTTAATGAGGAGCCTATTTTTGATAAAGTTCACGACCATGCTGAAAATTTAAAAAGTTTGAATTTGAAACTTTGAAAAAGAATTAACGTTTTGGAAAAAGAAAATTCTCTCTTTAAAAGTAAGATTGAATATTTGCAAGAGTTTCAAACTCAAAATGATATTTGTCGTGAGCACTTTGGTAATTTGTGTATTGATTTTGATTCTTTGAAAATTGCCAAAAAGAAGAGTGATGGGAGAGTCCTTGTTTTAGAGAAGGAATTAGAGGACTTAAAAAATTCTAGGGTTCCCGTTTGTGCCGTCGAGGATAAAAAAATTAATCGATGATTTTACGGCACGTGAAAAGACTCTTAGGGATAAGTTTGTTTTAATTGAGGGGGAGCGTGATAAACTGTTAAGTTTAATTGATAATTTGAAAAAGAAATCCCTATCTTTGGAAGAGTCTAATTCTTTGCTTGAGTCAAAAATTTTGAAGTTAAAAAATAATTTGACAGACTCAAGTAGGTTTGATAGTGATGGTAATGGCTCATCTTGTTCTCATACTTCTAGTGCTAAAGCCAAAACCATTATTTGTTTTAGAGGGTCAACTAAGTCCAAGGATGTTAGAAAAGATCACACTTTAGGTGTCATTCCACCCATTTACACATGTTCATATTGTGGTAGGAAAGGTCACCTTAGGCGTTTTTGTTTTGATCTTGGAAGAAGTCCTAGGAAGTTTATATCTAGTGTTCCCGTGGTTTCCAAAGCCCCCACACGATGTTTCACATCTATTTGGGTTAGAAAATCACTTTTAGAGGCACTAGATTTTAGACAAGTTGATTCCCGGTTGCTTGCACATGATTCTTCACTTGCCATATCATATAGATGATTGTGTTTGCATGTTTGTCATACACTAGTTGTGGTTTCATGTTTTATACTTGTTTGCTAGTGTTATGACATATGTACTTTTTGTATATATTTTTTTTGAAAAATTTTGAAAAATACAAAAAGATTTTTTTTGGTTGCACCGTTTATGGATGAACACTTTGGATGACCAAGTCACAACATCATTCCATTTTCATGTGACTATTTGATAGTGTTTTGAGACAATAGGTCAATTCATCCATGTGCTTTATAATGTTTGGAGTCATTAAGATGTAATTAAGTGTTACTTCCTACATGTTTGACTCATGTTTCCTTTATTGCACACATGCACGGATTTGATTGATTATTGTGCTTGTCTTATCACATGTTGGTTGGGTGTTTTCACTTCAATCCTGTCCTTAAAACGAACCAAGCGCGATAAATTTTGATAAGGAAATTGTGCATATAAGAACCATTTTGTGAGTTTGTGTGCTTTGTTTGAAAACGGGGAGGGGCTGCGAAAGGTAATCATCTATCCTTTGCGCAAAAGCCACCGTTAAAAAGGACCTAAAAAATTGAGGAATTTTATTATCCGAGGTCCAAAGAGGTTAAAAGAGCCCGAAAAATTTAAAGGCAATAAAAAGAAATTCATGCCAATTATGGGCCATTTAGGTTTTTGCACCAATTCTCCAAAGTTTGAGAATTTAGATTACCTCTAAAAGAAAATACTTATGAGGGTGTTTGGTTGGAGAATTTAAAACGGGTTTGCACGTCCTTGAAATGCTTGAAAATGCGCTACATAGTTTTGGACGTTATTGGTGTGGAAATCACTTTGACTTTGATTTGTTGATTTGCATAAGACGATCTCATCTAAATTCAACAAATTTTTTACACCTAAGGATACTTTTGATGCTCATTCGTTAGGGGTACACATATGCATCGTGCACATATGATTGATTGAGTTGATTTACCTATCGAATGTGTTCACACCCATTCATTCCGTTCCCATGACTTGGTTGTTTGAGTCTAAATCCATGGTGTGATTTTTGTATACTATTTGTTCAAATTGGTATCCTATCTTTGTATGAAAAATTTGAAAAATCAAAAATAGTTTGTATTTGTTTTGTACCGTGACACCCCGATTTCGCTTATTTGATTCATTCTTCTCATTTGTCTATTTGGGGACATCATAAAAAGGGGGAGAAAGAATTATCATTTTATGGGGGAGTTTGAATTTTGGGGGAGTTTTTGAGATATAGCTTATGATTTTATCATATATTGGTATCTATGTTTATCTCATTTCAAACTCGATATGTCACGTGGTATTTGCTTTGTCTCATGTGTGTAGGTATGAAGATTGAAGATCAATATATTGCACACCCTGATGAGAAAAGCTTTGAGATTCCTGAAGAATTGAAGAACAAACGATGCAGTCTTATTCACTTGTACTCTTTCAGTTTTGGGTTCATGGAAGGGTAGATTTGTATAGGAAATTTCATATTTGATAATTCGGATTTTTTATGTTTGTTCCGGCATAGACATAGGGGGATATTTGTAAGGACAATTTGTCCATCTTTATGTATATGTTATGTCATACGCCGTTACAAGATTGTTGGTTGAAAAGATCACATCGTCATCAACAAAATCCGAAGATCAAAAGAAGAAAGAATTTGGGAATCAGACCTGGCCGGACCGATCCGGTCCAGAAAAGAACCGATCCGGTTTACTGGACCGATCCGACCATCTACCGGACCGATCCGTTTTGTCAGACTCCAGTAGCCACCGGATCCATAGCGAACCGATGAAGGCAAAAGTCCCGGACCGATCCGATGCCAACCAGACCGATCCGGTTTCAGAAAAAGAACCGATCCAACTTACCCGGACCGATCCGCCTAATCGACCGGACCGATCCGGCGAGGATAATCACTGCCAGATCGTGCAGCCGATTTTGTAGGGTTTCGATCCCTTATTTAAACCACGATCAGCAGTTGGTTTTCTTAAGACTTTCCCACGATTATCAGAGCATATCAACCCTAAAGTCTTCACCTATTGAGTCCTATGATTCTAGGTTTTTAGATTCACACATCTTCCATATCTATGTGAATCAAAGTTTGGTAACCCAAGAACACCATTACTGTTGTTCAACCCTTGTCAAGTGGACCGCTTCTTCCTCTTCATTGCTGCCCTCCTGGAAAGGGAAAATTCCAGCCGCCGACATAGGAACCGACACCTGCGGGTATTTCTGTGTCACACTGTTTCTAGCCGTTGCTTTGAAGGTTTACCGAAGACACCGTGCGTTACACTTGTGGGCGATTATCAGGTTGTATGTAAGTCAATGGTCTTGTAAATTCTTTAAAGTTCTAGAAATAAAAGGTTTTGCCCTTCGGGGATTTTTCCTTAACTTTGTGTCGCATGCTTTATATTTGATGGGTTGATTTAGATGCATGTTTAAGGGTTGAATTTATTTGGTTTAAAAGTAGACGCTAGTTAAATAAGGGTTACTTGGAAACTTGCGAAGTTAATCAATTATCACGCATTCTCACCAATAAAGTAACTGACTCAAACCATAGACAACTTTGAAACCGAATGTCCCAATAAAATCCATAATGAAGTCTCATAATGTAAAGCAACTGAATAAAAGTAAACCTATGCTAGGAAATCGAGTAAATAAAATAAAACTCTAGTTGCACCTCCAAAACGATCTCCAATAACTCCTATGCAGCTACTCTAGCACAAACCTATAATATTAGTCAACGCAATGGGTCAGAGCCCACCGCATGGATACCAGCTACTCCTCTCAAATAGGGTCCTTGAACCCAAATAATAGCATATTATACGCAATAAACACGATAATATAATATTTTTAGTTAAACGAGATATAATATTCGATGAATAAAAATAAATTACCATCTAACCACTTCTAAGTCACCCCTGAGGTGCAAGTCCAATTATTTACATTTAACAACAGCGAATTATTTAATTTAATTCGCTTCACCTGAAAGATTATTTATTTTTATCCAATATTAATATCCATTGCGGGACTCCCACTTAAATCCATTCATCATTTTATTCATGGTACTCTTGCTTAAAGTCTTACATCGTATTAGTTATGGTACTCCCACTTAAGTTCTACGCCACACCTATTCCCATCACTATAGCCAGTTAGCACATTTCACTGTCAGCTTCGCACACACTCGTGAGGTTCCACACACGACACGTCACTATAACATGTCAGCCCATTTAAGTGTCAGCCCACACATACTCGTGACGCCACATACACCCTTGGGTCTATAGTCAGTTGACCTGTTTAACTGTTATCCATGCATATAATTGCACCGCAAATCCATTTTAATACCCGTTTATTGTCTTAGGCAATAATTCAAAGCTTCTCAAGTTTTATCATTTATCTCAGTTTAGCCTCACCCTTTTTATCAAAATAAAATCCTCAAACAACCTTAGTCCCATATCTAAAGGTCACCAATTCCCAAGTACTTTCTAGCCTATCGCTTAGGAAGAAAACTAACTAACAAACACCACTTAGCATCCTTACTAGGCATACTAAATCAGGAGACAACGTAAAAATCATCCCCACCCTGGAATATATATCTTTAAATCATCCCCACTATCTAGTTCCATACCTAGAAAGCGACAATGTCCCAAAGGTCAACTTACTAGTCCCATTCCTAAAAGGTGAACTAAATAAAGGTGAGGTCCCAATCTATCCCATAACCCCGTCGTCCCCACGGTGTCGAATGTGTTAAAATAAATATGTGGCATGAGGCTAAAATTTCCATGTATCATAGCAATTCTACCAATCACTACTTAATCGATTAACGAGCGCTTAATCATAATATTAATTAAACAATACATTCGCATCAAGTCATTCAATTTAAAATCAAATGCACGTTATCGAATTTATACACTAAGAGTATCTAATACGCAACATCCAGAAGGTAAACATGATTTAAAATGATAAAAATTAGTTACACGCTATTTTACATAAAAATCTACATGTGAGCGTCTTAATGTCTACGAAACCCAAATCTCTGTCCTAACATGCAAGGTTTTGAGTCTTCATTCATCTTAGAAATTTTCATAAAAATAGTCTTCATTTGTGTTCCACTTTCCCTAATTAATATCTCTAATTTGTTTTAACAAAACACGTGTATTTAGTGCGTAGGCCATAATTACTATGCATAGTTTAAGAAAAAGTAATAGAGGTAACCATGCCTGAAATTTGTTTGAAGAAATCTAATTATGAAGATGTTCTCCTTGCGAAAGGAGATAAAGTTCGTCTCTTGTACTATCTTGAAAAAAAATTGGTTTTGGCTTTCAAAACTTAGACTAAAATCTTGTTTTAAATGGGGATAGCGTTTGGAGGTGAAAGGAGATGAAGAATTTGAGATGGTGATGCTTTTAAAGTTTAGAATAATGATATTAAAATTCCTAACCCCGAAATATTAATATATAAAGAAGTGGTAGAATTTTAGTTAAACAAAGCTCGATTAGAAACCAAAGCAGCGTCGGAACTTCCATTTGTCGAATCGATTTTGCTTCAAGGTCAAATCGATTCAGTCTTGGGGAGCTGCCAAGAACGCCTAAGTATGCATGTATATAATAATAATAATAATAATAATAATAATAATAATAATAATAATAATAATAATAATAATAATAATAATAATAATAATAATAATAATAATAATAAAAATCTCCATTTTAATCCCGATTTCAATTCCGATTAAAATCTTACTTTCCATAAATAAAACACAACATATTAAATCACTAAAAATAATTTAAATCCACAAAATTTTATTTTTCAAATTTCAAATTAATTTAATTAAAGTCCGATTTAAATCTACGGGGTGTTACTATGGAATGGAATGAATGGGTGTAAGCAACACAAATGAATCATAATTTGCACATAAAGATACGTTCAAGAAGCTCTAACTGACCGATAAATGTCATCAAACTACGTTTAAGCTATATGTGACAATTAAACTTTGAACTTAATGAGCTCAACAAACATCATGCAAAGAAGTCTAGAATTTTAATGATTCTACCAAATAGTCATGACATAAAATTTTCAACCAGGACTTATTTATGCAAACCCGTTGATATGCAACTCAAACTCCCTCAAATTAAAATGATAATTCTTTGCAATTCATTTTTTCTTCTGAAGATGTCATTTTTTTTAAGAAATTTCCTAATGGCCCCATTTTTGGAATATTCTTCTTTTATTGACTTAATTTTTTCGTGGGTTCTTTTAAACGGTGGATTCCACGACAAGTTCACACGCCTCTCACAGCCCTTTCTCGTGCACACTCATCATTTTTTTCAATATGCAATATAAATCCCCACGGGAAATGGTTCTTACATTCACAGCTCCTCCTAAGTCTAATATGCGTATAGATGACAAAATTGAGAGGAGAGCGTCTCACTAAACTCAAATGTGAATGAGAAGTCAAACATTTAATTAATATCAAGCATGTGTTCGATGGATTATACATAATCGAATCTAAATTTAAGTCAACTTTGAAACAACCCCATTAAACAAATGGTTAAGATCAATCCATGTATTCAAAGTCATGATCAAATGTATTAACCACTTGGAAATAGGGAATGAAAGGGGTCCAAGAACACCAATATGCCACATCAAGTGTAAAATCACGACACAAAAATAAACCAAAAATCTTTGTGTGTTTTTCAAAAAGATATTTTTGACCCAAAAGCAAAATCTTTTTGTATTTTTAAAAAATATATGAAACCAAAAATATTTTTGTATTTTCCCAGTAAGACTAAAATAAATGGAAAAAAATATAATACAAAAGATAAGCATGTCATAACAGTAGCAAGAATATATCATGAAGCAAAACTAGCATTTGACAAACATGCTAACATAATCATCGGTAAGATATAATCATGAGAAGTATAATGTGCAAGCAAATGAGAGTCATGAAGTTTAATTCCTAAAGCCTCTATGTCCGATTTCCTAACCTAAGTAGGTGTGTAACGACTCATGGGGATTTTGGGAACCGAAATGACTTTATTCTAGAAACATCCTACGAGAATTTTAAGGTCATAGAAAAATCGTCTAAAGGTTACCCTTCCTACCACAATGAGTGAAAATGTAAACACGGCGAGTAATGTTACCTAAATGTGGACCTCTCCTAACATTTCTGGTTGGCGCTCTCACACGTATGGTATTGGCTTAGGGAATGGGAGCAATACGATCATCGAAGCAAATATTACACCTATCATCCTTGATTTGGACGGTACCTAACATCCTATCCAACAATTTCTACATAGCCTCCAAATCAAACTTAACCTTACTCGAATATCTCAATCTCTCCTCAAGCTCACTAATCCTAAACTCGAGCAAATGCCTAGACTCCTCAAAATATGGAATCTCTTTCTTCATAGCCTCCATCAAACCACGATGACTATCTCTCTCACCCTCAATGTATTCTTATTTCTCCAGAAGAGTCCTCTCCTGTGCCCTAAGACCCTCAATCATTAAATCATTATTTTCTACAACAAGTTCTTTCAACCTAGCATGAAACTTGAAGTTTTCCTTCTTCACTTTCACCGTTTCCTCATACAATTCATGGAAGGCAACTTGCAACTCACTTTCCTCTACATACTCATCCTCACTCTCTTCACCCTCAATCACTTGGGATTAACTCACTATGGCCTTCGAAGTGTCATTCACAAGAGTATCTTCATGAGAAGATTTATCGTCATCGCTCATATGAAAAATCCTGACTGCGGTGTAGTTGCGCTCAATAGGAGAATCCTCTCCCTCTTCCGGTTCACTATCACTAAGGTGGTATTATATGCAATCCATTTCTTTCCATCCTTCTTAAGTCCAGTGGGTCACTCCGCTACCCTATGGCCATAACCTTTACAACCAAAACACCTATATGACTCATCCCTCTTATCATTATCACTTCGGTTCTGAAGGACATGATCGACCTTGTTGTTCTTGAATTTATCAAGTCTTTTGGCATCTTTCGGTTGCTTTTGAAACTTAAGAAACTTTTAAAACTTTTTTTCCAACAAGGCTACGTCTTCGAAATTGGTGTCGAATTCATCATCCTCCAAAACTTTTGTTTCCTCCTTCTGGGATTTCAAAGCAATGCCATTTTCTTTCTTTGGCACTTTTTTGGAGGTAAACATGTCAAAGATCATAAGTTTGTAGGTCACCTACAATCTCTTCTAGTTTTGTTAAGTCAAGTAAACGCAAGGAGTTCAAAACGGTCACCTTTGGATTACATCTACTAGGAAACAACCTTAATATTTTCTTTATGACTCGTTTGTCATGTATTTTATCTCCCAAGTTAAACAACGAGTTGACAATATTGGGTAACCTAGCATAAAACGCATTAAACGTCTCACTCTTTAACATCTTAATCATCTCAAATTGGTGAGGTTTTGGTGTTTAGATTCCCTAACAATTCTAGTTCCCCCGTGACTAAATGTAAAGACATCCCACGCCTCTTTCGATGCTTCAGATGTCATAATTTGATTATACTCTTCCGGGGTGATAGACGAAGAGATGGAATTTAAACCTTTGGGATTGTATTGTTCAAGTCTGTGTTCGGCTTCGGTCCATGACTCAACGGGTTTTAAGTGTGTGGCCTCACCCTCTCTCGTGACTAATGATGTCCACCCTTTTTCTACCGCTAACCAAACACGCTCATCTATAGCCTTAAGTGCACACTTCATACGCATCTTCTAATAAGCATAATTTGACCGATAAAAAATATTTCTTCTTAAACCTTCATAAATATTGAAATTCATACCTAAAGACACGTGGGATCACTCACCCAATAAAATAGTGTTTATATCTCTAATACCAATTTGTAAATGCGATAGGGTCCCTCTATGTGTGTGTGATTCAGGTTAAAAAAATTCTTTTCAAAAACCTTTTTCTAATTTTATTTAGCACCAATTTCGTGAACTAAACTAATTAATCCAGTTTTATCTTCTTAAACCTAAACGTGCATTTAGTGTGATAAAACAAGACAAAGAAAAGAATGTTAAAAAAAATATGTCAATATACGAGGAAACCACAAAAGGAAAAAAATCTCAAACGTCCAAGGCCGGACAATCACTATCATACGGTATTACAAAGGAAGAATTACAGTCTTACTCAATAACTCGATCCCCACAAGTCTTAACGACTCTTCTTCTCTACAATATCTCATCCACAGTGTAATGCAGGAGTCCACCTACGCTAGGTCCACAACATACGAGTCCACGCGTACCTCGGTATCCATCAATACAGCCTCAACAATCGTTAATCAGCAAGTATGAAGTGCATTGCACGAAACAAGTTCTTCAATTGATGAATAATGAAACAATGGTGCAAACAAAATATCTCTTTGACATATTATTATTTAAAATCAGATATTGTAAACACAAATGATGTTTTTAGCTTTGGAAACATTTGGTAAAACATTGCAGAATACGTATGGGTTCCATTTAGTTTTATATGCTTTGTACACCCATTTTTCTGAGAATAAGACACCTTAAATAACAACTTTGAGTCTGCGCATTGTTCTAATGAAACTATGATGTCGTTTGAATGAAATGGATATCTCATTAGAATGAGAAGACAACGTCATTTGAAAGACTCCCCAATGTTGTTTGAACGACTTAGGATGTTGTTTGAACCATATGAAATCAAGAGAATGTTCATACAACTTCTAAACATGAAATAACTCAAAAAAATTATTTTAAAAACATTTTAAGATCTGATTTAAATAAAATAACATCCTTAGAAAAATATACCAAGTATCCATAAACCATTATGTATCCATACCTGAGAGAATCTCGGAAAACCAAAGTAAAGAAGTGAAACATGCACCAAAATTACGGCATGATCTATCTTTGAAGCTTGGCATCTACGTCTTCAATGCAACGTCATAGGCTTAATGGGAATTGCGATAAGTAAAATTTATCCTATGACTCAAAGTTTTTTTTGTTCGAAATAATGTTAATACATATAAATTGATACTTTTTTGGAAATTCGTCCTTACAGGTCCAAAACCATTTACAATGTTCACGGCTTAGGTAAGGGTCAAGAACCATTACCAATTGATGTATTTGCAAAGCATGTATCATTGTTTCTAACTTTGACCATTTAAATTATGGCTATGGGTTCTTTCATCGTCATTGACCATGACCAAATATTCATTATTAGTGATTGCCACCATGGACTAAATTTTATGTTACGACCCTTCCATAACTCATAGAAATGGTCACGGTTCATAACCATCACCCCTGAATTGGTCAGGCTAGAAATTATTATTGTCCATAATCTTGACCATTTTTGTTTACCATGATTAGCGACCCTGTTTCTTAAGATATCCACTCATTCAGAATTTTATCATACCAACTGTGACACCCCATAAAATCCATAAATACATTGATCTGGTCTAATACAAAAATCACGTGAATCAAAAACCTTTGGTAACATTCTCAGCATAATTAACAAAATAAAAGAAGTACATAAATGCAATACAAGATAATAAACTATTGAATAAAATAAAACATATGTGATAACAATTATTGCCATAAGGATCAATTCAACTATGTAATATAAAATATCCACGATACAATATCTCACTCTAAATACTATTACATCCAATAGAATCTTTGACTCGGGTAAAAACGTTAAAATAAAATACAACTGCCTGAACTGAATTATAAATAAAAACAAGGATGTAAATGAGTGACATTCCCTCACACCCACAACATAGAAATATAAATATGATGTCGCTAGAGATACTCCTCCAATGGATAACTTAGGTTTACAGCAGTAACAAAGGCCTAAGACCTGTGGAAAACAACACAACAATGAGGATTAAAACCACCAAGTCTAGAAAGAGTAAGAATTTAGCAAAAGCTCGGTCGTAATAATAATAATGAATCTTCCTATCATATTATGTAGATTTCAATTTATTTAAGTTATCCAACACAAATAACCTAAAATAAGCACACGGTTCTACTCTCTAACCCATGTATTTACTAATATGATATTCTTTCATCAATAAATTAATTATCTCTATATTAATAGTTTTAAGATCATCTTTCTTATTAAGATTCTCATACACTATTATAAAATCATGCTTTATAGTAATTCTTTTAATAAACATTATTATCTTGTTTTAGCCATCTTAGGCTATCTCCCAAATATGTACATATCTATTGTAACAGTCTTTGACTCTCACAAGTCAGATTTCATCATATACACCTCTAGTATAATACAAAATATTCTCAAGTCATAAATATATGATTATACATTGCTTTTATAAGTCATAATATGGTACAACCAACTCAAAGTACCACAATACCATGTCACATAATCCAGAATGTCCATGAGTGCACACAACTCACATAAAATCACCTGGGCTACCCCCAATCCCGTAAATAAAAGATACAAAGGCCTATTAATAGTGCCTTCAAGGATCACTCATGCGTAATAGGTATAGTTATAAGGCATTCTAACCTTATAACCTTTCGATAGTAAACCAAGGGAAATCACTACGCCTTTCTCTCCTATCATACGATCATATACACAAGACTATATGAAGGCATACCACCGTTTATTCCATGTTGAGTTATAAGTATGTCATCAGTAGGATTGCGATAACAAAGACTTAGATGGGTCTCATCTCATCACTGGGAATACCATGCATGATTAATGTCGTACACGCCTCATCAAATGTCTCTCAGTACGTCCCCCATGAGCACAACCATAAGAATAGTATAATTGAGCAAAAATCATGCAAACAAACATGGTCCTAGGCAACTGGGTTAGTAAATAAGTATAAAAGCTTCTCATTTGGGTTACACACAAAGTCTCTTATTATATTAGATAATACGCATGTCAACTAATATCGGTTATATATAACACTAGCCCAAACTCCCAAGGACCTACAAATTCAGGCACCCTCTCTCACCTAACTATTAGCAGAATTATCTTAAAATAATATCTACCCTACTCGATGGGTCAAAAACACATTTCAAATTATTCTAATATACTCAACTACAAGGCATCTCTCGTTCTCGTAGAATATCTAGATAATTTGTCATATAGTCAAGTTACAAAAGTAATTGTACATGAATTTTGTCTACTCCTAGATTAGTAAAGTCTCACGAGTCTCATATTAATCATCCCCAATTAAACAATGTTTTAAAAATCAAAATTTCCAAAATTCATTCTAATGAGATTTCTAGTCCGTTTTCACAAAATAGCACAGACCATTTGAAAGACATCCTAAGTCATTTGAATGAGAAGGCACAATTTGTTCTAACATTTTTATCGAGTTGTTCTAACGAGATTATATATCTCTTTTGAACGAGGCCTAAATCTCTAACTAATGAGATTGACATAGAGTCGTCTTCTCTAAGCATCCAAAACTAGCCATTAAAAATACCAAACCTAAATCTGAAGCCTTTAATCGATCTAAGACCCATTGTCCTTCAACTATAAGTTGTATAACAACGTAGCAAACCTATAACTACAAGTTTAGGTGATTTTAACCATGGATTTATACCTAAATTCTAGATTATGGGTTCAAAAACCCTAAGTTTGTATTATTAGACAATTAAACTCAGATTTGCACCAATTACATATTAAAACATGAGGGTTTTTATATAAATCATTGAAATGTTTTAGGATATATCAAATTCATTTATATTAATAGATTAATTCATATGATACAATCATCAAATTATCTCAATTCATTAAAATGAGACCAAGGATTAATGTTTCAATTAAACTAATTCTACAAATCATGTTTTAGATGATTAAAATCAAATTATGAAAGTGTTAATTTCAAATTTTGATGACTTGTACTATCACAACACAATCCCAATTAATTTTTAAATCTATGTATACTTGCCTTGGACCTATTGACGAATCAAAGTTTTAAAAACCTCCAAATCCCATTCAATCCTTATTTCGCTTCTTTTCTCAATATCTCTAGGATTTCCTCCAAAGTTTCGATTTGTCTAATTATCCTTATAATGATGCTTGTCGGGAAATCAGGCTTAGGCCCAACAAAAGCCTCAACCCAATGAGCCCAAATAGTACCTCAAATTTCCCACAACTCTACCCAACCCATTTACCAACCCAATAAAATTAAATGCTTACATTTTAAGTAAAAAAAAAAAACATTCTAATGTCAAAAAATTCAACACAAATATGAAAATCTAATAAATAATTCTACTATAAATTAAGTTATGATTCCATTGAGTTAAAACTTAATTATTAAATTATCAACATGCAACTCATAATTATAAGAACCTAATTCATGATCGGTGGAACCTAATACCGAGAAAATATTACAAACAAGGGAACAACTGGTACCTATTCCCTGAGCATTCCATAGTTGCCCATCATACTGAGTTACATAAAATACTTCACTAACGAATTACCGTGCATTATTCCAATTTTCAAGGAGTGTTGACACCCCGTAAAATCCATAAATAGATTGATCATATCCAATACAAAAATCAAGGGAATTAAATTTTTTGGTAACATTCTCAGCATAACGAATAAAATAAATGAAGTACTTAAATTCAATACAACATAATAAACTATTGAATTAAATAAAATATCTATGATCCCAATCATATCCATAAGACTCAAATTTAACTCTAGAATATAAAATATCCATGACACAACATCCAACCCTGAGTACAATTACATCCCATACAATCTCTGACTCGGGTAAAAACTTTGAAATAAAATACAATTGCCTAAATTGAATTATAAATAAATACGAGGGTATAAATGAGTGTGTAGATGGGTATCACCAGTAGTAAGAACCATCACCTCAAGGGCGAGGGGGTTCACCACGAGTGTCCCCTTCTACCAAACTAGTACAAAAGGTAGTTTTTGGCGAAGGTGTCCACTTCAAATGGCCCCTCTACTAAGAAAAGTAAAAATAAAGGTTGGAGGAAGAAATGGTCCACCACAGATGGCCCCTCAGCATAAATATTCAAAGTTTATAGTTTTGTGGCGATGGAGTCCACAACAAGTGGCCCTTAGACTAAGTAAGAGAAATGTAAAAAATAACAACTCGTGGCGAGGGGGTGAACCACGAGTGTCGCCTCAGCTATAATCAATGTTAAAAAAGATTTATGGCGAGTCCAAGATAAGTGACCCCCTCTACCAAATACAAATATAGAATTGAGAGGGTCCACCTATAGTGGATCCCTCTCACTGCATAAACTGTAAAATAAGGGAAAATGAATCAGGGGGTAAACTCACCTTGAGTTGGCCCTCTGCCCAAAAGCAATGCTAGAAATGAAAATAACTGAGGATGAGGGGGTCCACCATGCGTGTCCCCTCATTCTAAGAATATTTTACTTTTAATAAATAATGTACTAATGGGAGCAAGCAGGGCTCAAAAGGTTCATTTGGGATCTCCTGGGAGTTTTTGTTTGATGGTTAAGAGACAAGGTTTGTTGAGCAGGCTTAACCACTTGGAGTCATTCAATCCCTTGCACATCCCATACTTAGTTATAACTGAAGTGAGTAGCCAAGAGGGTGCTCATAAGAAAAAAGAACTTTTATAAAATGATTTTAGAGAGAGTGGCCCTCAAGGTCACTCTCATGTTTTACAAAGTTTGTACAATACGTTATCGTTTGAAATGATATTTACCAAATCACATATTTTGTCACCATTAGGAGACATATTTCCTTTTTGACTCTGGTGAGGTGTCGTCTTTCAGAGGGAACAGGAAGCTACAAATATATTAGGACAAAAGGTATATTGCAGACCTTGTCCCTCAAATTCCCTCTTCTTTTTAGCGCCCCAAAAGGCCCAAATCAACCATAATATTCACTATAAATAGGACCCTTTGGTAAGGTCAAGTCACAAAATAGAAACTCAACTTAAATCGTCACTCTACCAAAATTGCTGCAGACCTAGTATTCTCTCCTTGCTCTCTCTCTCTCTCTCTCTCTCTCTCTAAATGTTGAGTTATTATCTCTTCATTCCCATCACCCTCATTCTCATGAGATCTCTCTCTCTCTCCAAGTTACCATTTTTTGTGAAGTTCATCTTCCTACAAGAGAGGTCGTAGCATTTACTCCATTTTTACTAAAAATAGAAGGTTTACTCATACAGTTGCTCTTAAGACTTTAAAGTCCTTGAAGACAGCGTCCATTGGAGTGTGTCATGCCTCACCCATTTTAGTTCTTCACAGACCCTAGTTACACCCCTCCTATATTTGGCGACTTCGTTGTGGGATTATCCTCATTACCAATGATAAAGAAGGTTATAATGTTTCTAAGCAGCTAGTTTTTGAAGATACTCCAATTGGTAATGGAGTTCAAAGCGACCAAGCCACACAAGAAGAGATGGTGGTGACAAGAGTTAAAGCATCTGCTGCTCAAGTAGGATAAACTAGCATGGCTGCAACAATGTCATTGGTAGGTATGAACTTGATGATTATGTTTTTGAGTTTCTGAAGTAAAACAAGGTTGATTTGGCAAGCTTAATCCAATCGTGCATGACACCGACGGTATCCCCTGCAAGAGGAGTACCCGTTGCAACAGTAACAACTGTAGAAATGACTCCACCAAGGAAGGTGGTGTCGAAGCAAGTAGCGGCACTAGTGAGTTCATCACTATTTAAGAAAATTGGCTCGGAGGAGTCTCCCTCCAAATACATTACTACAGAGGAAGTGAAATAGTTGCTTTCCTCTCGAAGGGAATCCTCTCACTTGTTTGAGGAGCTGCAAAATCCCTACCCTGAGAGCATTAATGAGAAGCCCTACCCTGAGGTGTGTGTTCCATTAAAGTTAATAAAGTTCAATAGAAAAGGAGAAAATCCCAGAGGGAATGTAAAGAGGTTTCATATTTGAGTGTGCGTACAAATGACAAGGACCTAAAGCTGTGGGAGTTTTCCAAGACTCTTACTAGAAAGGCAAATACGTGGTATTCCCACCTTGCACCTAATAGCATTCACACATGGGAGAAGATGCATAGGAAGTTCGTCCAAAAGTTTTTCATGGCGTAAGACGATTTCATATTGATGCCCCTCACCCAATAAGTTCAGAAGACTGGTGAAGCACTAATGCAGTATATCAAACGTTTCCACGAGAGGTAGTTGAATGTTCACGAGGATGTGGCCGAAGCAAGGTTACTATAGGTCTGCATTAAGGGGCTCTTGGAGGAGTACAAACTTCACCTAGCCAATGAGATTAGAGATAAAAATTTAGACAATTCACCTGAGCAACTAGTAATATTACCATGATCATAAAACCTAGAGAGTAAAATTCGAGGACATAGGTGCCTTTGACCTCAGGGAGGTTCTAGATCTCTAAGAGATAGGCTATTAACTATGTAGATGGGAACTCAAATGATAAGAAGGGAGGTATCCCTAAAAATAAAAATAAAGTTTGGATATGACATCCCACCACCTGTAACATGTAGTGTGGAGGAGGACATGGATTGTTACTAAACTTTGGTGCGAGAGGAGGTAGCAGGTCAGGCCCACTCTAACGGGCATATACCAATAGCAGTAGACAAAGCAGATACCAAATATTGTGAGCTGCACCAGAATATGTAGCATGCCACCAAAGATCGTTTCTACTCGATGAGGATCATTGGTGAGTAAGTGTCTAATGTTACTTTCTATATACCACTTATAGATGTTAATGAAAACCCTCTCCCAGTACACCACTATGGCACTACTAATATAGTGGTGGCATATGATGATGAAGAAAAAGAGGCTATAAAACCGAAAGAGCGAGGGAGCAATCAAAGCATGTGTGAAAAAAGGTTTTTCATCCTTGATCAAGAAGAAGCTAAACATAAGGGAGTTGATCAAGTGAACCCCATAAGGTAGAACGGATGTAGTCCCTTCTCTAGATAAAAGGAGGAACATCTGAAGCAGTACATCTACAAATCTTAAACTTATGAAAAGGAGTTGGACTCTGAGTGCGAGGCCATAGCAAGGAGTACCAAGTTAAAATGGTATTTCGACTAGATTGGAGTAGGGAAGTCATGATACTTCCAGATATCACAACCTTAGAATGACTGCTTCCAATCCATCAATTGTATGTGGCTAAATAAGTACTATGCTTAGCACTTACGAAGTTTTTTTTGTTCATTTTGACAATATTTGAATCTATTGATCTAATACATATATTTTTTTTGTAAAGAAAGTTATGAGCACAAGTCTTGTAAACAATATAGATATTGCTTACAGTTCAAAGAAATGAATACTATGTTGTTTCTTCTCAGCACTTGAAATATTTTTTGTGCATGATTTATCTGCCCACATTGTAAGTGGGTACATTAGATCAATATTTTTTTTAAAGAACAACAGAACCTCAACTAGATTAGAAGAGGGTCCCTTATAACATGAACTTTCCTCATTATACTTGGGGGTATAACTGTCCAAAGGTGAAAGTATAGTGAAAATGTCCCTATAGACACAACACTTAATTATTTTCACGTGACCAACAGGAGGTTGCCCTCCTAGTAATAATAATTTTATTATTATTATAATAAATGTATATATATATATATATAATTGGGAGAAGAAGTTATAGCCTCTGCTCTTAAGGAAAAGTTAACTTGACAGTTTGTATGAAAATGAAGGAAGGTGGTCTACCCCTCTATCTTTCAAAGAAAGTTATGAGTTCCTAAGTTAAAAATTGGAACAAAGACCTCACAGACCAGGGGAATTTGTTAGTTTAAAGAAACAATTACTCTTTACTTTTGACTTTTCATAAGGAAAATTCTCATAAATTTTGCGGGAAGGAGAAAAGGTCACCACCCCCCCATTCTCCAAGTTATTCCCTAGAAGCATGTGTAACAAAATACCCCCACAGTTAGAAGGCGCAGCTCTAAAAATACAACTTGCTCCGATCTCACACAAGTACCCTATAGAATATGGGTCAGTTCTAATTCATAAGATGTTAATAATAAATAGAGCTTATCACAGTTAACAAGATATCAAAACAAAAAAGAGGCAAGGAACGTAAAGAGAAAGAATAGAAACAACATAATAGCTTTCATTCATTATATGTGGTCTTTAAAATATATGAAAGAAAAACCAAAATATACAAGGCAAAGTCTAATTATCAAGAAAGAGGGAACTATCCACTAGATAAGACAAAGAAGTGGTACTCCCAAGAACAAATATCTGCGTAAGAAAGACCAACCTCCCAGATAAACTCTTCCTCTAATCAGGCGAGCTTGGCCTCATCTTCAGTATCAGTAGCCTCAATATTGGCTAAATTGGTCTGCAATAGCTGAATATGGCCCTAAATTCGATTAGCCTCAGTCTGACGTTGTTGAGCCATAGACATTTGGGATATGTGAAGCCTCTTAATCTTCCTAAATGGAATGGTCAAGAGAAAAAAACTGCAAGACTGAGCCAATCTAATTGAAAATAATAGACCCACTGAAGATCGTGAGAAGCCTGAAGGAACAAAGAAGTTCGGGCTGTGGTCAACTCAATAGGAGGGGAGGATAGGAAGTCATAGATGTGGCTAGCGAGGGAATTCAAGTTGAAGACCTCGAGACTATCAATATTTTGCAAACTCTGAGATGTAAAAGTCTAAGGATGATGCTCGAGAAGCATCTCCAATGCCTCTCGCTCATGCGTCCTAAATCTCCTAGGTTGCTCATCCCGCCACAAATCCCTCATGAAGGCCTCAAGATCCTCCACATCTATATCATCCCAACTAATGTTACGGGACTCTAGCTCAGATGGAAGGAAGGAGGACTCCTCACCAGAACCAGCATCACTATCTAAGTGAGTGGCCTTAGTGCTCTTGCTTCCCTCATTAGCTACTACAACAGGCTCACTCGTGGGATCCTGAAAATAAAAAGCACATAAATGATAAGTCAAACAAATGAAAATTAAGTCATTGAGCGTCTATAATGAAGAAAATGAGAAGTGAACGGACTTACCCCCACAGGCTCAGAGCGGTACGTATGCTGCCTCCAAAGTGGAAAGGTCTTTCCTGAATCTGGATGCTGACCTAAAAGTGAAAAGTCAAATATAGCATCAATGTAATTTTTCACAATTAAAAATGAAAATTTCTAAGAAACAGTTAAAAGTAAACCAGGTATAACAGTTTAATACCTAAGGAGTGTGAAGTATAGCACCCTCAATATGTTTCACAAAACTAGGAACAACCACCTCACTAACCTAAAAATAAGGAAACAGTGGTGTGATGGCGATCACACTTACATGGTAAGAACAAGAAGAAAAAAGGAAGTAGAAAGGAGAAAAATTATGACTTCATCAAAATGTTCCACAACCATCGAAACAGTCGCAACACTAACATGAAAATAATGAAACGAGTAAGTGTTAGTGAACACTTGCAGAGTAAAATCAAGAAGGAGAGGGGAAGTATAAAGGAGAAAATGGTATAACAGTCTAATACCTCTCTTTTAACTGCTTCATCAAGGTGTTCCACAACTATCGAAACAACCACCTCACTAACTCAAAAACAAGAAAACATGGATGTGATGGCAAACAGACTTACATTATAAAAGCAAAAGGAAAGGGGGAAGTAGTAAGGATAAAAGGTTATGACAACGTAATACCTCCCTCACAACGACTTCCCCATGATGTTCCAAAGTTATCGAAATAGTCACGGCACTAACTTAAAAAAAAAAAAAAAAGTAAGTTTCAGTGAGCACTTGCGCATAAAAAAAGTTTGAAAGATGTGGTATGCCAAGTGTTTACCTGGATTGTCTCATTTGAGACACTAGTCAGGGGTCCCACAGTGACTGGGACAGCAAGTGTTAGAAAATCCTTGAATAAAAAATGCAAGAAAAAAATATAGTATGCCAAATATATCGGGATAGCCTTCTTTAGGGTGCTATCCAAAGGTCGGGGGTCCCACAGGTTCAGGAACCAACGCAGCACTAACCTGAGAGTCAAGATATAAATCTCACAGATAGAGGGACCACAGTTAAAAGTGTGTCAAAAATACTTAAAGATTCTCGTACATAAAAGAAAAGGAAAGAATCCCAAACATAATGAACCGATACGCGTAAAGAATTACCCAGGGAGTTACAGCCCTAGAACTCATCACAGGTTCGTAGGTAATGGGACAACAGCTATACTAGCATGATGGAAAATAAAATTAGAGAAGTGTTAGTAAAGTACTTGGATAAAAAAATATACTCTTATACAATAAATACATAGTACTGTGGGGTCATCTCCACGGGAGTCAATACAGGACCTACAGGTGATGCCTAAATAGTGCCAGCCTAAGGGCCAAGAAATGAATAAAAGTTAGCATTGAAAATAGCAAAATAAGAACGATTGAGTAAAAAAGAACAATATAGTTCTTAGAGGAATACCTCTGCAACACTCGTAGAAGGACCCTTGGGTGAAGGGGCCTCAACATCTACAAGGGCCACTTGAGGAGCAACTAGAGAAGTGATCGATGATGTAGTACCATGAACTAGAATAACTAAGAGAATAATGGTATCTTATTCATCAATAAGTTAGAAATTAACACAGTCAAAGAAAAAAATTATGTATATGGAATGGTTAATACCTAAGATGATCCAACAGCCTGTGAGACATGCTTGTTGGAAGTGATAGTAAAGATAGGCTGGAGAAGAAGAGGATGAATCAGGGTCCTTTTTTCCATAGGCACAAAAACTTGGGGGATAGTTATCCTCCCAGAAGGTGATAGTCCATAAATAACAACTCTAGTGGGAAGAATTATCCCTTCAATAGAAGAGCGGACAAGTGAAAAGGGACCCTGCAAAAGAACAAGACAGAAACTCTGATAGAAAGATGCTAGAAATTAAGAGATACAAATAACTTTAGAGATGAGGTAGTGGAAGTCCCAACTGGAGAACTGCCCGCTGCAGAAGACGCAGGAAGTAAGGTAGTATGACTAGGGAGAATAATCTTTTGTAATTGCATAGAGAGAGATACATCAAGATATATCTGAGAGATAATAAATCAGAAAAATTAGAGAGGTTAATTCTTACCTGGACAGAATGAGAAGACACATAAGAGGTTATTTTGGTGGTGGGAAACATAAAAGAAAGCTACAGATTAAACAGAAGTGAAATATGTTAGTAAATATTAGAAAACTGGAAGGAAATAAATTACTAGAATGAGAAAGACAAACCTCTCTATATAATACCAAAGAGAAAAAAATCATAGAGTTCCTTTCCCTAGGAAAGGTTGCTCAAGTCAGAGGGGGAGGTGAGGGACCACTCGTCTCAGAAGAAACCTATGAAGCATTCCAAGAAAAAGTCAATAAAATCAAAAGGTAAAAGAGTTGATGAAATAAAAAGGCAAGCAAAAAAAAGAGAGAAAAGACTTATAGCATCTGGGCAAGAACCCTGCCCATATGAAAGGTGCCCAATAGTGGGACTTGTGATTGAAAAAGAATATATAATGGTATCTTCACTAAAATACTCCCTCGAAACTAGTAGTAAAGAAAACGTGTCAAAATAATGTTCACCATGTGGGTCAATGTCACTCACATCATTTGAAGAAGAATGGTTATCATCACAAGAATAAGTGCTTCCACACTAAACTAGTTCCTCCTCAAATGAGAGAGAAGGGGAACCAGTAAATGAAATATCATGGGAGACAGTTTCACTAAGTAAAGAGTAAATAATTATAGTACCTTCAGCAACAGTAATGGAAGTGATATGAGGTTCCTGAGAAGACAAACCCAAGGCTTCATAGTCTTACTCGTGCATAATCCTATAGGTCTCCTCCACCCCAAGGTCATCAATATCAAACTCTTTATCTAGTGTAAGAAAAAAAAGGAGCAACATTAGCACCAACCTTCTTCTTTTTCTTTTTTACTCTGGCCCTCACAGGTGAAATGAGAAAAGCAGGAATTACAGTAGTAGCATGTATTGCCTTGACCTTTCCCTTGGACTTGTCAGGATGAGACTTAGGATGTTTTGTGTAAATAGACTCATCAAGCAGTGGCCTCACTAGAATTGGAGTAACTTACTCAAGAGGGTCTTTATAGTATTACTATGATGCAATATTTATTTTTGGGTCCTTTAGCACAGGAACTTGTCACTGTTGAATTTTGTGGGAATATTATCATGGGGGACATCCACTATAAAATTTTGTATGAGAAGCACCTATCACTGCCAAAGATTGAACCATGAATAGGTACATGAAGGTAAGTGATCACGGGGAGGCACATATAACCCACCCAAATGACTCACCCTATCGAGCATTACTTAAGAAGTAAAATTCCATATGCCTTCAAGTATAACTCCAAGGGAGAAGTGTTCGAAGGGCATGGAGGAGTGTAAACAACCTGATCATATCCAAATTGCCTCATAACTCTCTCAGAATGATAAAATTCAACACATTGATCTAGATCATTCAAGGAAGGAAAAGTTCCTAGAAGTATTATGTCCATCACATCAATATGTAGGAAAGATGAAATAAACTCTACATCAGAGGGGAATTAGAAAGTGCCTCCATCTCTTGATAATGATGCCCAAGTAAAGGCTCCACCAACATGTTTGTAGTAGGGACGGAAGCCAAATTCATCAACACTATCAATCAAACATCTTAGAGACTTCATTTGGGACTTTTGGTGCCATCTAGTAATTCGAGCAGCATCAGTATGACAGGCTCTTTCTTCGGGGACAAAGTCGGGGAAGTGCTCGAACAAAAAATCCATCACTATAAAAGAATTGGTAAATTTAATGGCATCATGATGACCACAAGACTTCTCAACATCAACATGATCACGGTCTAGCCCAAGTGTAAATAGACCTAAGAGTCAAAGTTGCAAGTGGAATAGCCCTCCCTCGGGCAAACCTCACTGCCAATATGAATGATAACTCGAAAGGGGAGTCCTATAGTCTCCCAGGTAATAAAAATCTACTCAAGAAAGTGACATAAAGCTGCTAAGTGTGAGGGGGAGTTGGTCTTTAGGCATTCTTGACTCCTATCCACCCTGATCGAAGTCTCACCCTTGGGAAGATGCTCAAAATCCTTGAACCAGTATCTTTGTCACTTAGTAAAGTAATTATTTTATACTTGGAACACTTGGCAACGGAATTATTTATAGTACTAGTCTAATTACTATCTATATACTTGGAACACTCACTAAGAGCGAAATGAAGATCTTCTACCATCTCCTCCTCACAAGCATCCATATAACCGTCAGTAAAAATATACTTTCTTAAGTGTCCCTGCTCCAACGAGAGACTAAAAGGGCCCAACCCCTCACCTATAGCCTCAGGTGAGGGGGTGGTAAGGATGTGATCCACCTAGAGGCCCCACTCGTCAGGAGCACCTCTACAAACCTTGAGTTTAATATTAGAATGGGGAAATCACTGTTGTCCACATGAACCCTAAGAATAATGTTAGGAAGAACAATGGGAAGATCATCAGGCTCACCTAAACCCATGTGGGGTTGCTTAAGGATCTTGGCAATAAACTCCTCCCCAAAATTTGCAAGGGATGTCATGAAAGTGTCATGGGCCCAAAATAGGGAGCAAGGTGGTATAACCGAAAGTCTCTCTTTTGATGATTTACCCAGTATTGCTTGTATGATTTTGAGTAGGTGGTGGTGGATGAGGTACCACCAGCCACAATAGCCCTAGAAACTAAACCGCCCATGGCGATGGAAGCAGCACTTGAAATGGTGGTGACCACAGTGGTTACGCCATTGGCCACAACTGTTGAAACGGTGATGGAAATGGGAAAATAATGCATTAAAACTTCACTCGTAATGGTGGAATTGGCAAAAATGGGGACTTTAGAAGAAGAAGCCATGGACATTTGAGTTGAGAAGGTTGGAAAACAAATATGTAATGGCTATTCACATTTTCTCTCTATAAGGCTTTGTGAAATTTTGAAAGATAGTAAAGGTTAAAAGGATCCCTTTTATACCAAAAAAGGAATGCACGAAAGGGGTGACTAAAAGACAAAAAATTATTACCCAAATGATGGGATGTCAGTTAACAAGTTGGCACGTGTCCCCTCAAGACCACAAATCTGAGTTAAAGAGGTTGAAGCATTTAATGTCTCTAAAAGCAATGATGAAGTGGCTGTGAGAGCCTTTCAAATCCCAAGAAAAAGATTTCTTACAAAGACCTTTGGTCAACCCAACACAAATGAATATGCACGAGGGGACTAATGTAGAGGGGTATCAAGATCATCAATACATGCACCTCAAGGGCGAGGGGGTTCACCACGAGTGGCCCCTTCTGTCAAACTTATCCCAAAAGGTAGTTTAGGGTGAGGGGGTCCACTTAGAGTGGCCCTTTTTCTAAGTACACTAAAAATGAAGGCTGGAGGGCGAGAGGGTCCACCATAGATGGCCCCTCCACTAAGATATTTAAATTCAATAGTTTTGTGGTGAGTGAGTGCACCACGAGTGGTGTCCCCTCGACCAAGAGAAATATAAGTAATAATAACTGGTGGCGAGGGGGTGCACCACGAGTGTCCCTTCAGCCACAATCAATATTAAAAGAGATTTATGGCGAGGGAGTCCAAGACAAGTGACCCTTATACCAAAAAAATATATAGAAACGAGAGGGTCCACCTCCAGTTGCTCCCTCTCACTACATAAATAATGAAATAAGGAAAAAATAATATGGGCGAGAGGACTCACCTTGAGTGGCCCATTTTCTCAAAGGCAATGCTAGAAAAGGAAATTATTGAGGACGAGGGGGTCCACTATAAGTGGACCCTCGTCCTAAGAATTGTTTACTTTTAAAAAATAAAGCACTATTGTTTAGTTTCTTACACAGGTAGCCTAGTTGAGAAAGCAGGGCTCAAACAGGCTAGTTCGGACCGCCTAGGAGTGTTGGTTTGGTGACTGAGAGACAACGTTTGTTGAGCAGGCTCAATCACTTGGAACTTTAAGATAGAGAGAATACTAATAGAGGGACTCTATGAGTCACTCAAGACCTTACACAGTCCACACTTAGCTATAATTGAAGTGAGTAGCTAAGAGACTACTCACAAGAAAAAAAACTTTTACAAAATTATTTTAGAGATGGTGGACCTAAAGGTCACTCTCAAGTTTTACAAAAGTTTGTACAATAAGCTACTGTTTGAAATGATATTTACCAATTCACATATTTTATCACCATCAGGAGACATATTGGCTTTTTGACTTTGGTTTGCACCTGGTGTCATCTTTCAGAGGGGAAAAATGGCTACAGACATATTAGGATAATAGGTACATTACAAACCTTGTCCCTTAGATTCCCTCTTATTTTGTATGCCCAAACAAGCCCAAATTAGCCATAGTATTCACCTATAAATAGGACCCTTTAGTAACGTCAAGTCACATAATAGAAACTCAATTTTAATTGTTACTCTACCAAAATTACGCCAGACTTATTATTCTCTCCCTACCCTCTCTAAGTGCCACATTATTGTCTCTTCACTCCCATCATTACAACCATCATTCTTAGGAGATGTATCTCTCCAAATTACCATTATAATTTATGAAGTTCATCTTCTTGCAGGAAAAAGTCATAGCATTTACTACATTTTTACCAGAAATAGAAGGTTTACACATACAACTACTTTTGAGACTTTAAAGACCTTGAAGATAAAATCCATTAGAGTGGGTCACGCCTCATCCATTCCAGCTCTTCACAGACCCCACTTACACAACCCTCCTACAGAGTGACACTTATTAACGCCTACTCTAAAGGAATTATAAATATGATGTTTCTAGAGATTCTCCTCCAATGGATAACCAAAGACTACATCAACAACAACTACCTAAGACCTATGGAAAATAATATAACAACGAGGATTGAACCCAAAAAGTCTATAAAGAGTAAGAATTTAACTGAAGTTGGGTTATTATAATAATAATGCATCTTGCTTTCATAGCAAGTTGATTTTAAGTTATTTAAGTTACGTAACCCACGCAACCTAAAATAAGCATGCAATTATATTCTCAAATCCATGTATAGCCCATTATGATATATGTTCATCATTAATTAAGTGCCTCTACTTTAATATTCTTCGGATAATATTTCTTATTAATATTCTCATACATTATGATAAAATCATGCTTTATTATAATTATTTTTATAAACATTAATCCCTTGTTTTAACCGTCTTAAGTTATCTTCTAAATATGTACATCTCTAATTTAACAGTTTACTTTCATAAGTCACATTTCAACATATACACCTCTAGTATATTATCACAAAAATATTCTCAAGTCATAAACATATGATTGTACATCACTACTATAAGTTATAATTTGGTGCAACCAACTCAAAGTACCACAATACCATGTCACATAATCCAGAATAACAATGAATGTACACAATTCACATCAAATCACATAGGCTACCCATAAGGCTGCAAATAAAATAAGAGAAGGTAGATCACTAGTGCCTTCGGGGATCACTCGTGCATATTAGGTATAGTTATAAGTCTTCATAACCCTATAACCCCATCGCATCAAAATAAGGGAAATCACCATGCCTTTCCCATAAATCATACGGTCCCATACCCAATACTATATAACGACATACACCTATTATTCCCCTTAGGGATACATTTATGTCAATTGTAGGATTAAGGTAAAAATGACATTGGTAGAGTCCGTCTCATCACTCCAAATACCACGCACTGTCAGTGTCGTACGTGTCCCATCAAATTCGTCATAGTACGCCCCTCATGAGCACACACATGTCATCGGTGTGATTCCACATATATCAGGTAAAAAAATACGATTCTACGTAACTGGATCAATAAATGAGTACAACCCATCCTCAGTTGGGTTACACATAATGTGTCTTATTATATTATTTATTACATACATTGACTAAAATCGACTATATATAACATTAGCCTGAACTCCCATGGCTCTCCAAATTTAGGCACTGTCTCACACTCCCATGGCTCGCCAAATTTAGGAACTCCCTCACACCTAAATTTTACCTAAATTCGCTTAAAATAACATATACCCCCATCGATGGGTCAAGATTACATTTCAAAGTGTTGTAATATACTCAATTAAAAGGCGCCTCTCGTTCTCATAGAATATTTAGATAATTGATACTATACTCAAGGTCCTCAATGAATTGTACATTAATCAAATGTACTACTGGATTACTAAAGAATCAAAAGTCTCATATTAGTTATGTCCAATTAAATAATGGTATAAAAATTAAAACTAACAAAATTTATTCGAACGACATTTCTACTTCTTTCTAACGAAATAACACAGATAATTCAAATGACATCCTAACTCATTCAAACGATAAGGCACAAGTCAATCTAACTAGTTTCCCAAGTCTTTCTAAAGATATTATATATATCTAGTTTGAATGAGTTCCAAATGTTATTCTAACGCTATTGACGTAGAGTCATCTTCTCCAAGCATCCAAAAATGACCATTAATGACACCAAACCTACATCTAAACCCTCTAATTGATCTAAAACTCAATCTCCTTCAACTATAAGTTGTACAAGAACATCACAAAGTCTTAAAAACCTCCAAATCCCATTCAATCCTTGTTGACTCTTCTCTCATTGTCTCTAGGGTTTCCTACAAAATCAAAAATATGTTATTAGTTTAACTAACTAACCTAATAATATATATTTTTGAGAAAAATAGACTTAGCCCCAAAGTAAGCCTCAACCTAGTAAGCCCAAATAGTACTCCAAATGACCTGAAACTCTACCCAAACCATATATAAACCTAATGGAATTAAAGCCCGTCGTTTTTGTCACATCCTTGAACGTGGATGGTTATAGTAAATAATATTAACAGATGCTAGGACTATAATTAATACAATGGAAATAAGAAAAGGCTTGTATTTTAGAGATTACAGGCATCTTATTACATATAAGTGTCTGGTAAGCAAAAGAAATACATTTTATTTATTTCTAGTGTACATAAACATAAAATACCGAGGAACAGTGGTAGTTCATAGGAGCCAATAGGTTGTGGCATATATATTCCACTGAGGCTTACCATGTTTGTCTGTTTTTGCCCACACGTATGTAACTGCGAATATTGATGAACGTAAAAGTTAATAGAAGTTCAAAGGGGCAAGTAGTAATTGATTGTCTTCAGGCTCATTGTCCATCTAGAAGGAAAACAATTAAGCAAACACGGCAAGTAGGTAATTCTTATTTATATACAATATGTTAATGATAATAAGATTATGAAGGGTTAGTAATATTTTTATTTTCTTCTTATTGAAACAAGATGAAATATCATAAGGCGTTCGGGGTATACTAACGTTTTTTATATGTGAATAAACAATATGGTGAAGATAAAATATCAGGTTAAGATAAATTGGTTCAATAATAACTCGATAACCCATAAATTATCGGTTATTAGGTTTCACTAGTGCAGACATACCATGATAATATCGTTCAAGTCATAAAATGTACTTGAATAGGTAATCCCAAAAAATTGCGGAATAACTAAATAACTCGGCACACTAAGCTAGAACGACACTCATACGTAGAGTACATATAACAATAAGGCACCACTCAACATCTGAGTCCTTCTGGCTAATTAGATTTATCGGTGGTTTATCGGGTCTAATTCTTGGATTATATGGTATGCTACTGAGGATTTCATTTGTAAGAAAAATTGAATTGCAGGGTTTAATGCAATTAATATCATCTTGTCGAGTGGTTAAGGGTTCGAAGTTTAGTAATAATCGAACCGGTAGATACCGACATAATCAATAAAACAGGGAAAGTTTGAACTACTCAAAAGAGTTCAGTATAAAATTTTGATCTCAAGATTATCATAAGGTGATACAAGAATCAGTACTTCGAAAGACAAAAGTTCAAATGGTTAATATTGAAATACAAATCACCTACTTTAGGTATTTTGATTTTCGGTTGAAGTTCGTCTATTTTTCGGGTAGACTAGGTAGTCTGAAAGCATAAAAAATGTAAGTATGTGATATAGGTCTTACAACAAAATCAATGAAAATGTAGTAAAAGATAATTTAAGTAATCATTTTACTGAGCGATATTTTAAAAAGGTTTAAAGTATAATTTTCAAAACTTTAAAAATAATTATTTAAATTTTCTTTATTGAGAATTAGGTATGGTGGTAAGAGACAATTTAGGTCAAATTATACTTAAGTACCTGTGGAAAAAGTTTGGGTTTGATTTGAAATACTTGCAAAATTAGCAGGTGTTTAAGTGTAATTTAAGAAACTTGAATTCAAACCTTTAAAACTTATTTTCGCCAAAAAATCTTTCATTTAATCCAAACAGGATGTTCTTATAAATCATTTTATTCAGAATAAGAAAATCAAAATATTGGAAAAAAATAAAAAAAGTTTGGTTGGGGACGCGCTCTCATGCACAGGGTCAAAGTCTAGATGCACCTAGTTTGACCACGACTCTTGCGTGTGTGCTACACTCCCTTCAACCTTTGAAATTTTACTTTAGGGTTTGTAAATATTTGGCCTTGATTTTCAAATGTTTTAATATTCATTATAAAATGGTATCTAAATGAAAGTTGTTCAGGATTCAGATACGAATCCAGCCGTACTAATTTCAAGGATTGGGGTGGTGTAAATCAAGCTATTGGGTTTTCTGAAAAACTCATAAAATTTGACCTTTAAAATCTATTTAAAATTTATGATTTTGGTTCTGACAGTATAATGGTGTTGTTCTTCATAGAAAATGGAATAGATTAAATGTGGTTTAAAGAATTTCGATGGAGTGGATACTCAAAATTTCTTCTCTTAATTTTTCTGGGCCGAAACTTCATAGTTGAATTTGGTGTATTAAATGTGTTTCATCTTCTAATTAAGCATATATACAAGGTCCTAAGAACTTAAGCTTCACTTTCGCCACTTTGAAACTGGTTCGAAGTCAGGGAATGGAAATTCACCATTAGAGTTTCGAGCTCTAATGGAGTTTCTGAGTTTAAGCTCTCGTACTATCTACACGCGTTAGATATCTCATGATTTATATACTATAAGAACATGCATAAACAAAACCACAATGGAAAATTAAACAATCACACATAAAATCATAGAAATGCCAAAAACTCTCAAACTTTACTTGGGATTTCTCTCAACTGATGTGAGTTCAATTGGAGGGGGAGATGGTATTTATAGGTTTGGGCCAGGGGAGTGGATTAGTGGAATTTTAGGTGAGGTTTGGGCTAAAGTTATACAAGTTCCAAGTTTAATTTCTTAGAGGCTTAAATGGGTATCACTTGTAAAGCAGATGGTACAAGCCATGCTATTTAGCCAGTAGGTGCCATGTCACTTCGGTGAAAAGTGTAAAGAACTTCTAGTTTTAGGTTATGTCCTTGAAGAGTTTTCATATATTGTTTAAGGACTAGAAGGTATTTAATTAAAGTTTAGGGGCTTTTATGTAATTATACAAACTTAAGAAGTTAAATTGGGTAAATTTTGAAAAGTATAGATCCTTGGGTACAATTTTAGTGAAAATATAAGATGTAATAGGCATGGGAATATGTCAATTAAGATGATTTTTGGTATAAGGGTATTATGAGTAATTTAAGAAAATTTAGGCTATTCTTTGGAATTAATTGAAATACTAGGGCTATTGAGTAATTAGGAGTGGTTTGTTACATTCTTCCTACCAAAAGAAAATTTTGTCCTTGAAATTACCTGTAAAAAGTGCAGGGTATTCGTGTCTTATTGTACTCACTAGTTCCCAGGTTGCTTATTTAGTTCCATGACGTTGCCAAAGAACTTTGACCAAGGGTATGGTTTTATTTTGGAGAACTCTCTCTTGTCGATCTAAAATTTGAATATGAACTTCTTCAATATCATGGTTAGGTTTAACGTTGATATGTTTCCATGTAATGATATGTTTAGCATCGGGAATGTATTTTTGTAGTTGTGATACGTGAAACACATCATGAAGATGAGAGGGCTTGGAAGGTAAGTTCAGGCGATAAGCTACTGAAATAATACGTTCTAAAATTTTGAAGGGGTCAATATAGCGAGGTGACAGTTTACCTTTGATTCTAAAGTGCGTTATTCCTTTACGTGGAGATACTAGAAAAAATACTTGGTCATTAGTTTGGAATTCCAAGGGTTTTCGTCGGGTGATGGCGTAACTCTTCTTTCGGCTCTGGGCTGTGTGTAATATTTTTCGTATAAGGCATATCTTTTCTATGGTTTTAGTGATAATTTCGGGTCCAAGAATATGATTTTCACCAAATTCGTTCCAGCATAGTGGTGAACGACAAGGGCGACCATATAATGCTTCATAAGGTATAGTTTGTATGTCGATTTGATAACTATTTTGATAAGAGAATTCGATTAAGGCAAGATGTTGGTTATATGATCCTGAAAACTCTAACGTAGATGCTCATAGAATATCCTCTAGCGTTTGAATTACTCGCTCTGATTGATCGTCATTTTACAAATGAAAACATGTACTTAAGTAGAGATTGGTTCCTAAAGATGTTTGTAATGCTTGCCTGAATTTTCCCATGAATCTGGGGTCTTAGTAGGATACAATAGAAATAGGTACACCATGTAATCGTCTAATTTCTTTGATGTAGAGTTTACTCAACTGTTGAAGGAGTTTGTGGACTTGACTGGTAGAAAATGAGATGATTTTATAAGAGGATCAATGATAACCCATATTGAATTAAAACCTTGACTTGTTCGGGGTAATCCGGTGACAAAATCCATAGTGATATGATCCCACTTCCATTCGACAATATGGAGTGGTTAGCGTAAACCGCTGGGATGCTGGTGTTCACTTTTCACTTGTTGATAGGTTAGACACTTCGCTACAAAGTGTATAATATCCTTTCTCATGCCAAGCCACTAATATTGTTGTTTAAGATTTTGGTACATTTTTGTGCTATCGGGGTGAATCATAAATTTGGAATGATGAGCTTCATCTAAAATCTCTTCTCGAAGTTCTAGGATAAAAGGAACACATACCCAATTTTTAAACTTTATTCCACGTACTAGATCTAGGGTCCAATCTCGTTATGATATGTTGTCTTGATGCTTCTTTCTCTGAGAAAATAAGAGCTCATATTGATTTTGAAATCTTTGATTTTCTGGTGAAGAAGGGGGCCAACAATGATATATTGTAACGAGATTTGGATGCTTGAACGATTTTGTTGAAAATTAAAGTCTCCAATATTTTCCAGAAATATAAACATACTGTGAAGACTTCCTTGGTTTTTATGGCTTAAATCATAGGCAACTACATTACCTTTTCCTAGATGGTAGAGTATAATAAATTTATAATCTTCAAATAATTATATCCATCATCGTTGGTGAATATTAAGATCTTTCTGGGTGAATATATACTTGAGGCTTTTACGATTAGAGAAAACTTGAAATTCTTTTCTGTATAGGTAACATCTCTATATGTTTAAGGCAAAAAATAATGACTGCTAATTCCATGTCGTGTACTGGGTAATTATTTTCATGAGTCTTTAGTTGTCGAGACCCATATTCCTTTACATTCCCTTGTTGAATTAGGACACAATTGAGTCCTTGTATAAAGGCATCAGTGTAAACATTGTAACTAATATTACTTGAAAGAAAGGTTAGGATAGGGGCAGTGGTTAATTTCTCTTTCGGGATGCGGAAAGCTTGTTCACTTTTCGGGTTCCATGTGAAACGTACATCCTTTCTGGTTAATTTGAGTAAAGTTAAGTCTATTCGAGAAAATCTTTCGACAAAACGTCGATAATATTTGACAAGTCCTGAAAAACTTCATAGTTCGGTAATGGTGGTAGGTTGAGGCCATCCACTTACTGCGGTGGTTTTTGTCGGATCTACTTGTATTCCTATTTTTGTAACTATGTGTCCTAAAAATTTCACTTCTTTTATGATGAAATCGCACTTGTTGTGCGTTACGTAGAACTGATGATTTTGAAGTATCTCTAGTATGATACATAGATGATTCTCATGCTCAACTTGGTTCTTAGAATAAATTATAATGTCATCGATAAATATGATCACAAACTGATCTAGGAAATGTCAAAATATTATGTGCATAAGGTCCATGAAATCAGCAGGGGCATTGGTTAAATCAAAAGACATAACTAGAAATTTAAAATGATCATAACGAGTTTGAAAATATGTTTTCGGTACATCTTCTTCCCTTACACGTAACTGGTGATATCTTGATCGCAAATCAATCTTTGGAAATATTTTTGCTACTCTCAGTTGATCAAATAAATCACCTATTCGTGGCAAGGGGTATTTATTCTTTATAATCACCTGATTTGATTCTTTATAGTCAATGCACAACCAAAATGACATGTCTTTCTTTTGTACAAATAACATCGGGGCTCCCCAAGGAGATGTACTAGATCTATAAATTCTTCACTAAGTAAATCATCCAATTGTACTAAAAGTTTCCATAATTCTAGAGGGGCCATATGGTAAGGAGTCATTGAGATAGGGGAAGTGTTTGGTAAGAGATTGCTAAAAAACTCAATTCCTTGGGGTGGAGGTAGTCTAGGTAAATCTTCATGAAAAACGTCTTGATATTGGTTCAAAATAGGAAAGAGAGAAGAGTTGGGTTTGTCACTCATTTGAAAAAATAGAGATTGGCGAGGGATTCTTCCTTGAAAACAAAATGGGGTTTGGTGAGTGTGACACCCCGCCTAATTAAATACCAGGCGATCACTCCTTTATTAAATTAAAATCAAGGTGAACAGTTGGTTCATTCTTAGCATCACTGTCGAAAAATAACTTTTCCAATTTAAACACCCTAAATAATTAAGCTAAGTGTCAAAACCATTTTTAGACATTACTTTCCAAATTTTATTTTATAAACCAAGATTTAAATCTTTACATAATTCAACATTAAAGAATCACACCACAATTATCCTGGAACATATAATCCAAATAATTTAAACATTCAATAACTAAATCCAAACATTTAAAACTTAAAGTAAAACGTCCAGACAATAATAAATCCCAAAGTGATAATACTAGAAATAAATGAATCCTAATGTCCAATAAAACAGCTGGATAATGGAAACGGGCGACACATGCCCAACTGAATAAATATGATAAGAGTGGAATCAAATGAATGAAGTCGTCTAAGCAAGAGGCCTGCAACTCCCACCTAAGCTACAGCACGTTCCTTCCAAAGGATCCTATGCAAGACGCCCCTGTAGCTGGGCACCTGTAATACATCATATATATACAAGAGAGAAGGGAAAATAGAAACGGGTCAAAGCCTGATAGTGTAAATGATTTAAAATTTGTTTAGCAAGTATTTAAAATGTTTACATGCCAATGTAACAACATATTAGTGTGGCACTCTCTTGAGAATTTCTCACCTCTCTTCTAATGTGCACGCCTATCGTACTAACCTTCCCAACGGTTTAACTTATCTTATCTTAAGTTTCTTGTAAGATTTAAACTAAACAATTCAACTGTTTAAGAAGTAAATTTCATTTACTAACAAAGCTCTCATCTTGACCTTATTTATTAATAAAGTTTTGCAGAAATATACCATTATGCTTTCCAAAACAAGCATTTCCAATATGAAGTCATTATTCATTTCTTACTTACCATAAACACAATATGAAATTCCAAATTTCAGAATTTATTATATATATTAAATACTCGTATAATATATATATTCTAACAGCACCCCACAGAACAATTATGGTGCGGGCATACTCTGCTATCCAATCCCCGTCTCACTCGTACTAAGGGAAATACAAGTTCAGAATCACTCTCGAACTGTATTAACACATACACAAACAATATTGAGGCGAAGCATAGATTCCAAGTCTCTAAGAGGTCAGTATATACCCTCATGTCTCTTAGGACCATCTGACCATCAATCAGATAGCCTGTACCAAGGATATCTATCTTCTTGGGTACGAGTCAATATCCCCCATAAAGGTCCCATCGAGATAAGACTGTCCCAGTGCGGTAACCTCAGGGATAGCAAGTAGTGCGGGCATGATTTTCACACGTATATAGTATATGCATAAACACAGTCATATAAATATACTACTTTTACCATATCAAATTTAGGTACCTTCCATCACCCATAATATAATATTTATCATTATTTCTCAATCTTTAGTTATCACGTATAACGGTTCGTCTCTTACTTTAATTGAGGGATTAATCCAACTTACTACGTAATCACTCATGGACCCTATCCTCCCAAGTATAGAATTCAGTAAGTACTCATCTATTTTTCCAACGTAACTATCTTACGCGTCTCTCCCTTTAATGCATAATCTCATCGTCCCTTATATGTAAATATCCCAAAAATGTACATCTCATCTTACATTAAAGGTCTCATAATTATTCATAAGTCCTACTGGTCTTCTTTATCTCCCAAAATATTTTAATAAGGATGTCTAAATATTTCTACTCATTTAATTTGAATTTAACTATTTACAAGGAGAAATATGAGTTTGCCAGAAGGGGTCGATCGATCGAGGGTAGGAGCTCGATCGATCGATCGACACCCATGGATCGATCGATCGATCAAACAAGTTTGGCGATTTCTACAGATTAACAGTTACGGGTTTCATAATTTAACCTCAATCAAATCTAGATTTTTCACACCCAAACTCCCTAAAATGCGTACTAAAATTAGTATACACCCATATTATACATCTTCAACTGAAGCATGCAATTTTCCATCAATAACCGTAGATTAATAGGCCAAAACTCATATAAATCTCAAGTACCCTAGAATTTGTTTAACATGGTTCTTATCAGTCTTTTTTCCAGAAATTTCTACTCCTAATTCATCATAAATTCTTGGTTAAGTCTCTACATGTGAAGGGGTTTCCAGATTATCGTTCAAATCATTACTACATGCGATTTTCCTATCTCCAACATGGATTTTCTTCTACCAAACTCATCCTAATCACCCTAGACTAACATGAACGATGCATTAACGAAAATAAGCAAGATAAATACTTGCCTGGAAATTTCAAAGTTCTTATTTGATGATGAATTTAGTGTGGTTGGGTTCCCCGTCGCGCGATCTACACGTTGGTGGTGGTGGCAGTGCAACCGGATGAATTTTTGGTCTAGAATTAGCTTTGAAAGTTCTCTCCTTCCCTCTCCTATGGCCCTCACTTGTAGTTGGTTGTTTTAACCCTATAAGCCAACCTTAGACATCTGATCTAACCCTTGAAATTTCGTGGGTTTAATTACCCAAAATTATAAAATGTCCAAAATGCCCTCCCGGGGTACTAATTAAGCCTAAAAACGCCTCGAGACCCAAACTAAACCCCCGGGTACACTTTTCTGACTATCTCGACCCTTCCGGACACTTTGGCGCACTCAAAACAACCATATGAGAAACTTATAATTTATTCACTTTTATTAATCAATATTTAGTCCCGACGCGACACGGGCGCGTCCCGACTCAAATTTCCAAAATTGTCATTTTATTCACTCTTGACATTTAATAGAACCAATATTATATTACTTTACTCATTAGTAATATTCAACAACAAGTTCCCCATAATTACTAACTCACATCACGTTAATAATTATAAAGTGATTAATTTTCGGATTTATATTAAATTAATAACTCACATTAAATTTAATAAATTCCCAAATCAATATAGCATAAAAATACGGGGTATTACATACTTCGCCCCTAATAACGGAATTTCATCCCGAAATTCAAAAAATAAGGCATACCTGGTAAGAATAAATCTGGATATCTCTCGCGCATATCTACCTCACGCTCCCAAGTGGATTCCTCCACATTATGATGTTCCCACTGGACCCGTACAAGTGGAACTACCTTCAACCTCAATATCCTCTCGCTATGGTCTAGGATAGCCACCGGTCTCTCCTCGTAAGAGCTGTAAGGCTGTAAGTCTATCTCATCTATCGCAATGTGGGTATGGTCCATATCATCCCAAAGATATCATCTCAACGACGAGATGTGGAATACATCGTGAATGCGATGTAAATGCTCTGGCAGTCCCAACCTGTATGCTACCGGCCCAATCCTCTCGATAATGGGAAATGATCCCACATACCTCGGGGCCAATTTTCCTTTCTTCCCGAACCACATCACTCCTTTCATAGGAGATACACGTAATAACACTTGGTCGCCCACATTAAATTCTCGGAAAAACCGTTTCGCATCGGCGTAGCTTTTCTGCCTGTCCTGGGCTACTCGAATGCGACTCCTGATCATCTCAATCCTCACGGAGGTTTCTTGAATCACCTCTGGTCCTAACAACTTGTTATCCCCCACCTCTAGCCAACAAGTTGGGGAACGACAAGGCATTCCATACAAATCCTCGAATGGAGCCATGCCAATCGTGAACTGATAAGAGTTATTATAAGCAAACTCTACCAGTGGAAGATGTGGCTCCCAACCTCCTCCAAAATCAAAAACACACATGCGCAGCATATCCTCCAACATCTGATTAGTGCGCTATGTCTGTACATCTGTTTGTGGGTGATAAGCTTAACTCAGCCTCAACTCAGAATTCATAGCCTCCTGAAAGCTCTCCCAAAAACGCGACACGAAAATCTTGTCTTTATCTGACACAATATTCAGGGGCACCCCATGTAATCTGACAATCTCAGCAATGAACAACTGAGCATACTGACCCTTGGTATAGTCTGTTCGCACCGGTAGAAAATGATCCACCTTGGTCAAATGGTCTACAATCACCCAAATAGAGTCGTGGCCTCGCTGTGATGTAGGCAGCCCTGTAATAAAATCCATGGAAATACTCTCCCACTTCCACGCGGGTATTTCCAATGGCTGAAGCGACCCTGACGGTTTCTGATGGTCCACCTTTACCAGCTGGCAGGTAGAACACTTGGACACGAACTCAATAATGTCCTTCTTCATCCCACTCCACCAGTATTGCCGCCTCATATCCTGGTACATCTTATCCCCTCGAGGATGTACCAAAAATCGAGACCCGTGAGACTGGGTCATCACTGCATAACGTAATTCTGATCCTTCTGGGACCACCAATCTCCCATTAAACCTTAAACCCCCCATCAGAACTAACAGAATAGAACTCAACACCCTCAGCTAAAAGTCGTACAATCTGCTCCTGGCAAAACGGGTCTGCAGTCTGAGCCTGTATCACCTTCATAACAATCTCGGGTGTCACTGTCATAACAAATATGAAGGGACGGACTACTGCGTCCTGGTGACCCAACTCCTTCCACTTTGCTTTCCAGACGTCCACTACATCGTCTATCGATCTACGGCTCAACGCATCAGCAACTACGTTGGCCTTCCCCAGATGGTACTGTATGTCGAACTGATAGTCCTTCACAACCTCTAACCATCTCCGCTGACGCATATTCAGCTCTCGCTGAGTGAACAAGTACTGCAATGACTTGTGGTCTATGAACAAGCGTAATTTCTCCTCCAATAAATAGTGTCTCCATATCCTCAATGCAAAAATGACCGCTGCTAACTCCAGGTCATGGGTGGGGTAATTCTTCTCATGCGGCTTAAGCTTGCGGGAGGCAAAAGCTATAGCATTCTCCTCATGCTGAAGTACTCCCCCAAGTCCCCGTAATGAGGCATCAGTGTAAACCAGGTACTCCACACCCAGCTTCGGTAAAGTAAGGACTGGTGTTGAAGTAAGCTTGTCTTTCAGCTCGTCAAAAGCCAATTAACAAGCATCATCCCAAACATATGGTACCCCTTTGCGAGTCAGGTTCATCAATGAACCCGCTATTTTGGATAATCCCCGAATGAATCTCCTGTAGTATCCGGCTAACCCCAAGAAACTACGCACTTCCATCGGTGTCGTGGGTTATCCCCACTCCCTCACCGCTGATACTTTACTCGGGTCAACTTCTATCCCCTGTTCAGAAACAACATGTCCCAAGAACTGTACTTCTCACAACCAGAATCCGCACGTCTCGTACTTAGCATACAACTGATGCTCTCGTAGAGTCTGAAGAACCTGCCTCAAGTGCTCGGCATGCTCCTCCTCGGAGTGTGAATATATCAAAATGTTATTTATGAAGGCGATGACAAACTGATCCAAGAACTCTCTAAACACTCGGTTCATCAAGTCCATGAATACATCGGGAGCATTTTTGAGGCCAAATGGCATCACTCTGAACTCATAGGACCCATATCTCGTCAAGAAAGCAGTCTTTGAAACATCCTGCTCCTTAATACGTAGTTGATGGTACCCCGACCTCAGATCTATCTTCGAAAAAAAAGTTGCTCCCCTCAACTGGTCAAACAGATCATCGATTTGAGGCAATGGATACTTATTCCGTATCGTGACCTTTTTCAACTCCCGATAGTCCACACATAGCCTCAGTGAACCATCTCTCTTCTTCAAAAACAAGACTGGAGCGCCCCAAGGTGAGGTACTCCTGCGAATGAAGCCCTAACCTAACAGCTGCTCTATCTGATCTCGTAAATCTCGCATCTCCTCTGGAGCCATACGGTATGGATCACGTGCTATAGGTCTAGTATCCGGTAATAAATCTATGACAAAGTCTATCTCTCGACTGGGGGGTAGACCTGGTATCTCCTGAAATACATCGGAATACTCATGAACAACTGGGATCGAGTCTAAGGGAATCACAACCTCCTTATAGGTATCCTCCTCTATGTAATACAAATGAGCGGTCGAGCCTCTCTCTGGGCGAGGCATTGCCACTACAAACATCTCTTCCTCCGAAATGACAAAAATAATACTCCCACCAAAACAATCTATCATGGCCCTGTAAGCAGCGAGCCAATCCCTACCGATAATAACGTCATGCTCATGCACATCTAAGACTAACATGTCTACAGGTAATACCAAGCTACCAATCTCTACCCCCACTCCTCGGCATATAAATAAATTTAGCGATCCATTCCCCAGTGGTGAGTCTACACACATCACAGTGCTCTCTGATGTGGCTAATAACCCTAAGGCCTTTGCAAAATGGGTAGCTATAAAACAGTGCGTCGCTCCAGTATCAAATAAAACTCGACCCATAGTACCATGGATTACAAACATACCCTCAATCGTGGGTGGTGCCTGTGGAGCTGCTGCCTGGTGGACGTTATAGACACGTCCATACTGTAACTGCCCCTGTTGCACTAGAGCTGCTGGAATGGCTGGTAGGGCTGGTACCTGAGCTGGTGATGGGAAGGCAGCTCGAAAAAGTAGCCTCTGTGGCTCATTACAGGCACCCTGCTTCTGTGGGGCCCTCTCTCCCTCTGGACAATCCTGGCGCCTATGGCCATTCTTTCCGCACCCGAAACATCGGCCTTTGAAATTTTCTCCCCTCTGACCTTGCTGACCACGGCCTTGTTGGCCGTTACCACCCCGCCACTGGCCCTATTGGCCCTAATGAAAACGTTTTTAGCCCTGGTGCTGACCCTGCTGCTGTCGGTGTTGGCCTTGTTGGTCCTGCTGATTAGGCTGGCCCTACTGACCCTGCCTATAACCCCCAAACCCCTACCTGGAATCACCTTATCGGAAGAGCTTGGCAGGGTCCCCCTGATGGGACTCTGCTCATGCTGACGAGTCTGTCCCTGGGATGTCGGTGCTCCACCAGTGCCACTACCCCCTGTCCTTCCTTGCTGGCCGGACTCTCCTGCTCGCTTGCATCCCTGTAGATGGAAGCGGTGATCCTGGCAATGTAGTAAGGCAGCATTGAGTACATCTGTGAAGGTACTCAGAGACAAATTCCCTATAAGATGTTGACGGATCCTCCAAGCTAACCCGTCCACAAATAGCATTATCTTCTTACCCTCAGTAGGTGCCTCATCTGGCACTATGGTGAGAAGTCTTGTGAACTCCTCCTCATACTTAGCAACGGTAGAATTCTCCTGCTTCAAGTTTAGTAATTACCGCCTCATCTCAGTCTGCACGGTGGGTGGAAAGTACTTACAGTCAAACCGCTCCTAGAATACCTGAATCGGGATAGTATCCCTCTCCTCTAAGGTGGTGGTGGATTCCCACCACTGCAAAGCGGCCCCCACTAACTTAAAGGAAGCCAACAACTTTTTCTGCACTTCTGTGCACTCATACATACGAAGATTCCGCTGGATATCTTTCTTCCATTGGATGACGGTGATGATATCTGAACTACCCGAGAACTCAGGGGATGCGACTTCTGAAAGGCATCCCTAACCCGCTCCCATGCAGATGGAAGTTGTGCAGGTACTGGCGCCACTGCCTGAATCTGGGGTGGAGCCTACTGTACCACCGCTAGCACTACATTCACCACCTGAGCAACAATAGCGGCTACCTCATTAGCATTCATCGTACCCTGAGCCGGAGCTGCTGGCTGCTCGGCTTGGGCATGCCTATCCTTTGGTGCACGTCTCGGAGGCATCTGAAACATGAAGAAATTTATTAGTCTACAGTTATTATCAAATCTTAAATAGCTGGAGACGTAAACGTAGAAGAAAGAATACAACAATCCTAACATAGGGCTCTATAGCAAAAATGTTAAGCTGAAAGCGAAATAAGCCGTACAGATCTTAAGGACACTAGAACCTGATGCTCTGATACCACCTGTGACACCCCGCCTAATTAAATATCGGGCGATCACTCCTTTATTAAATTAAAATCAAGGTGAACAGTTGGTTCATTCTTAGCATCACTGTCGAAAAATAACTTTTCCAATTTAAACACCCTAAATAATTAAGCTAAGTGTCAAAACCATTTTTAGACATTACTTTCCAAATTTTATTTTATAAACCAAGATTTAAATCTTTACATAATTCAATATTAAAGAATCACACCACAATTATCCTGGAACATATAATCCAAATAATTTAAACATTCAACAACTAAATCCCAACATTTAAAACTTAAAGTAAAACATCCAGACAGTAATAAATCCCAAAGTGACAATACTAGAAATAAATGAATCATAATGTCCAATAAAACAGCTGGATAATGGAAACGGGCGACACATGCCCAACTGAATAAATATGATAAGAGTGGAATCAAATGAATGAAATCGTTTAAGCAAGAGGCCTGCAACTCCCACCTAAGCTATAGTACTTTCCTTCCAAAGGATCCTATGCAAGACGCCTATGTGGCTGGGCACCTGTAATACATACATATATATACAAGAGAGAAGGGAAAATAGAAACGGGTTAGAGCCCGATAGTGTAAATGATTTAAAAAAAAATTATCAAGTATTTAAAATGTTTACAGGCTAATGCAACAACATATTAGTGCGGCACTCTCTTGAGAATTTCTCACCTCTCTTCTAATGTGCACGCCTATCGTACTAACCTTCCCAATGGTTTAACTTATCTTATCTTAAGTTTCTCGTAAGATTTAAACAAAACAATTCAACTGTTTAAGAACTAAATTTCATTTAGTAACAAAGCTCTCATCTTAACCTTATTTATTAATAAAGTTTTCCAGAAATATACCATTATGCTTTCCAAAACAAGCATTTCCAATATGAAGTCATTATTCATTTCTTACTTACCATAAACACAATATGAAATTCCAAATTTCAGAATTTATTATATATATTAAATACTCGTATAATATATATTCTAACAGCACCCCACATAACAATTATGGTGCGGGCATACTCTGCTATCCAATACCCGTCTCACTCGTACTAAGGGAAATACAAGTTCGGAATCACTCTCGAACTGTATTAACACATACACAAACAATATTGAGGCGAAGCATAAATTCCAAGTCTCTAAGAGGTCAGTACATACCCTCACATCTCTTAGGACCGTCTGACCATCAATCAGATAGCCTGTACCAAGGATATCTATCTTCTAGGGTACGAGTCAATATCCCCCATAAAGGTCCCATCGAGATAAGACTGTCCCAGTGCGATAACCTCAGGGATAGCAAGTAGTGCGGGCATGATTTTCACACGTATATAGTATATGCATAAACACAGTCATATAAATATACTACTTTTACCATATCAAATTTAGGTACCTTCCATCACCCATAATATAATATTTATCATTATTTCTCAATCTTTAGTTATCACGTATAACGGTTCGTCTCTTACTTTAATTGAGGGATTAATCCAACTTACTACGTAATCACTCATGGACCCTATCCTCCCAAGTATAGAATTCAGTAGGTACTCATCTATTTTTCCAACGTAACTATCTTATGCGTATCTCCCTTTAATGCATAATTTCATCCTCCCTTATATGTAAATATCCCAAAAATGTACATCTCGTCTTACATTAAAGGTCTCATAATTATTCATAAGTCCTACTGGTCTTCTTTATCTCCCAAAATATTTTAATAAGAATGTCCAAATATTTCTACTCATTTAATTTGAATTTAACTATTTACAATGGGAAATATGAGTCTGCCAGAAGGGGTCGATCGATCGAGGGCAGGAGCTCGATCGATCGATGTGTCGATCGATAGACACCCCTGGTTCGATCGATCGATCAAGCAGGCATGGCGATTTCTGCAGATTAACAGTTACGGGTTTCATAATTTAATCTCAATCAAATCTAGATTTTTCACACCCAAACTCCTTAAAATTCGTACTAAAATCAGTATGCACCCATATTATACATCTTCAACGTAAAGCATGCAATTTTCCATCAATAACCATAGATTAATAGGCCAAAACTCATATAAATCTCAAGAACCCTAGAATTTCTTTAACATGGTTCTAATCAGTCTTTTTTCCAGAAATTTCTACTCCTAATTCATCATAATTTCGTGGTTAAGCCTCTACATGTGAAGGGGTTTCCAGATTATCATTCAAATCATTACTACGTGCGATTTTCCTATCTCCAACATGGATTTTCTTCTACCAAACTCATCCTAATCACCCTAGACTAACATGAACGATGCATTAACGAAAATAAGCAAGATAAATACTTGCCTGAAAGTTTCAAAGTTCTGATTTGATGACGAATTTGGTGTGGTTGCATTCCCCGTCGCGCGATCTACGCGTTGGTGGTGGTAGCGGTGCAACCGGATGAATTTTTGGTTTAGAATTAGCTTTGAAAGCTCTCTCCTTCCCTCTCCTATGGCCCTCACTTATCTTTGGTTGTTTTAACCCTAGAAGGAAACCTTAGACATCTGATCTAACCCTTGAAATTTCGTGGGTTTAATTACCCAAAACTGTAAAATGTCCAAAATGCCCTCCCGGAGTGCTAAATAGGGCTAACAATGCCCCGAGACCCAAACTAGACCCCCGGGTATACTTTTCTGACTATCTCGACCCTTACGGACACTTTGGCCCACTCAAAACGACCATACGAGCAACTTATAATTTATTCACTTTTATTAATCAATATTTAGTCCCGGCGGGACACGGGCGCGTCCCGACTCAAATTTCCAAAATTGTCATTTTATTCACTCTTGACATTTAATAGAACCAATATTATATTACTTTACTCATTAGTAATATTCAACAACAAGTTCCCCATAATTACTAACTCACATCACGTTAATAATTATAAAGTGATTAATTTCCGAATATATATTAAATTAATAACTCACATTAAATTTAATAAAACCCCAAATTAATATAGCATAAAAGTACAGGGTATTACAGTGAGGAGGATGGAAGGTTAGTGTTTTTGTGTGGCAGACGATATGGGTGTGATTTTCGGATAAGATATCCATTCCTATAATTATGTCAAATTCGGTTAGTTCAAGGATAACTAAATACATAATTAATGTCCTGGGTCCAAAATGTAAAACATGTGATGTACATATTTTATTTGTAGTAGCTATCTTTCACGTTGGCATATTGATAGTAAAAGGGTGTCTTAATATTTTAAATGACAATTGTAATCTAGTAAGATAGTTTTGACTAATAGAGGAGTGCGTGGATCCAGAGTAAAATAATACATGTACTAAAATATTATAAAAGGGAAGATTACCTTCAATTAGAATTTTTATTTTTCGTTAGGAGAAGTGGAAAGTTCGGATTGGGATTCTTAATAGAGGATTCCTACTTAACATGTTGGGAGTTAAATTGTGGAGGATAGGGAAAAGTATTTGTAGGATGCTTGAAAGAAGGCTTTATGAATGCACTGGAAGTATATGGAGAAGGCATTCGGAGTTTCTGACGTTGGGGTCTTATGTGTCCCACTTGATTAAATTCATGACAACTCATGAGAGTTTTACTCGTGTTATGTTTAATTTAACTAAAGGTTTTGCCATCTAGGTGCCTACTATAAGGGTGATTCCTTTGATTCGGTTGGTTTCTTATTACATAAGGACTGCGGGGAGGGTTAGGAATACGGAGTGGAGTGTTAATTATGGGATTTTTCTCTATGAGTGAGGATGTGTCGACCATACAGTTGAATTCTCGAATCTACAGAGGTATAATAAAGGATTTTATGGTTTGGCGAAGACCTCGTTCGAAATGCTTGCATTTTTTTGCTTTAGTGTCCACATATTCTTGAGCATAGAGAGATAGTTCAGCAAACTTGGCTTCATATTGGGCCACAATCATTTGTTGATGTTGTAGACACAGAAAATATATGAACATCTGATCTCTTACTATTTCTGAAAAATAATTATTATAGAAGATTTCTTCAAATTGTGACCATGTTAACTCAGTTTCATTTCTGGATCGTGTAATGGATTGCCATCAAAAGTCAGCCTCTCCTTCAAAATGATAGGAGGCTAACTTAACCCTTAGTTTGGGAATAATTTTGACTCCGACTAGTATTGTAAGGGTTTGGCAAATCCATCATTCGGCTTCCACTATGCCAGACTTTCTAAAAAATACGGGGGCTTTTGTCATAAAAATTCTTTGAGAGCATTCATTCTTCGAGTTTCATATGAGATAGGAGGTAAAGGTATGAGATGTTGTTGTTTAGTTAACCTAATCATTTCTCTAAGGCAACGTAACATTTCTTCCGAAGTGATTGGAGTTAACATTTGAGGGATAAACTGTTCTTCTTAGGTTCCACTAGTAGTTGCACGAGTAATAACCATCCTATATCAATAATAATGCAATATATGAATCATACATAAGGATGTAGAAAAACTCAGCATACTTTAATACATTCAGGTTCTTTATTGCATAGTGAAAAAGAAAAAAAAGTAAAAAATATACATAGGGGTTAGTCATATTTTACACATATAAAACATTTTTTTTCTAGGTCATTCGGTGGTGGTGGGATTCTTAACGTGCACATAAACTTTTATTTATATACATCATCCCTTGGTGATTAACTTAAGTCATCTGGGGAACTACTTTCTCATAATCGGGGTCGTCATCTTTCGAGGGACCGAAATCATCAGATGAGTCGGGAGATGTGGAAGTGTTAGTAGGGGTGAACATTTTGGTAGTAAGGGAGAGTGATCCATAATCGATGGGGGAATCAGGCGGAGTTATAGTGACTTCATTAGGTGTCACCACATCCCATGCGAGGTGAATTTCTTATTGAAGGACTTATAGGTCTTTCGATAATCTTTTGGCCTGTCGAGATGATTGTTCTTCTCCCATCAAACGATCGATAAGTAGACTATGTTTGATCTCTAGGGTTGCAATTTCCCAATCTCTATCAATACTTCTGTTATGTTGGCATAATTTGGCATAACCCACTTCCCTGATAGCTCTTTCGAAACGCTGGTGATTAGACTTGTGAATATCAAGATATATGTCGTCCCAGATATTCATGACTATAAAATAGTATAATACGAAATTAAGAATATATTAAAGATATAAATTTTGAGTGAAGGTGGAAACGAAGATTTCCCTTATTGTCTCGCATAGGCGTATAACCTGGTTCTGCTCTGATACCATACCGTCACATCCTTGAACGTGGATGGGTATAGTAAATAATATTAATAGAAGTTAAGATAATAATTAATACAAAGAAAATATGAAAAGGCTTATATTTAAGAGATGGCATGCATCTTATTACATATTAGAGTCTGGTAAACAAAAGAAATACATTTTATTTATTTCTGGCATACATAAATAAAAAATATTAAGGAACATTGGTAGTTCGTAGGAGCCGATAGGTTGCGGTATAGATATTCCAATGAGGCTTGCGATCTTTGTCTGTTACTTCCCACACATATGTAACCACGAATATTCACGGAGGTAAAAGTGAATAGAAGTTCAAAGGGGCACGTGGTAATTGATCGTCTTAAGGCTCGTTGTCCATCTGGAAGGAAAATAATTAAGCAAACACGCCAAGTAGATAATTCTTATTTCTATGAAAGATGTTAATAATAATAAGATTATGAAGGGTTAGTAATATTTTGATTTTCTACATGTTGAAACAAGATGAAATATCATAAGGTGTTTAAGGGTATACTGGTGCTTTTTATATGTAAATAAACAATATGGTGAAGATAAAATATCAAGTTAAGATAACTTGGTTTCATAATAACTCGATAAACCATAAATTATCGATTATTAGGTTTCACTAGCTCAGGCATACCATGATAAAATCGTTCAAGACATAAAATGCACTTGAACAGGTAATCCCAAATGATTGGGGAATAACCAAATAACACGCAGACTTAGCTAGAGTGGAACTCATACGTAGGCTAAATATAAAAGCAAGGAACTCAACATCTGATTCCTTCAGGCCAATTTGATTTATCAAGGGTTTAACGGGTCTAATGCCTGGATTATATGGTATGCTACTGAGGATTTCATTTGTAAGAAAAACTAAATTGAAGCTTTCAATGCAATTAACAAAATCTTATCGAGTGGTTTAGGGTTCAGAGATTAGTAATAATCGAACCAGTAGATATCAAAATAATCAATATTACAGGGAAAGTTTGAACTACTCGAAAGATTTCAGTTTAAAATTTTGAGCTCAAGATTATCACAAGGTGATATAAGAATTAGTACTTTGAAAGACAAAAGTTCAAATGATTAATATTGAAATACAAATCACCTACTTTAGGTATTTTGATATCCAGTTGATGTCCGGCTATTTTGCGGGTAGACTGGGTAGTCTGAAAGCATAACAAGTGTAAGTATGAGATATAGGTCTTAAAAAAAAAAATTAAAATGTAGTAAAAGATAATTTAAGTAACCATTTCAGTTCAGGATATTTTAGAAAGGTTTCAAGTATAATTTTCAAAACATTATAAATAATTATTTAAATTTTCTTTATTGAGAATTAGGTATGGTGGTAAGAGACAATTTAGGTCTAATTATACTTAAGTACCTCTGGAAAAAGTTTGGGTTTGATTTGAAATACTTGTAAAATTAGCAGGGTTTTAAGTGTAATTTAAGAAACTTAAATTCAAACCTTTAAAACTGATTTTCGTGGATAAAGCTTTCCTGTGATCCAAACAAGGTTTTATTATATATCAATTTATTCAGAATAAAAAATAAAAATATTGGAAAAAAATAGAAAATTTTGATTGGGGACACGCTCTCACGTGCGGGGTCAAAGTCTGGACGCGCCTGGTTTGACCACCACTCTCGCGCGTGAGCTGCACTCACCTTCAACTTTCAAAATTTGACTTTAGGGTTTGTAAATATTTGACCCCGATTTCTAAACATCCAAGGATTCATTATAACATTATTTCTAAATGAAAGTTATTCATGATTCAAATATGAATCCAGCCACACCAATTTCAAGGATTGTGGTGGTGTAAATCAAGCTATTGGGTTTTCTTAAGAACTCGTAAAAATTTGAACTTTTGAATTTGTTTAAAATTTATGATTTTGGTTCCGGCAGTACAATGGTGTTGTTCTTCATTAAAAATGGAATAGATTAAATGTGTTTTGAAGAATTTTGCTGGAGTGAATACTAGGAATTTCTTCTCTGAATTTTTCTAGGCCGAAAACTTCATAGTTCAATTTGGTGTATTAAATGTGGTTCATTTATCAATTCAGCATATATACAAGATCCTAAGAACTTAAGATTCACTTTCCCCACTTTGAAACTGGTTCAAAGTCAGGGAATGGAAATTCACCATTGGAGCTCCGAGCTCTAATGTAGTTTTCTGAGTTTAAGCTCTCATACAATGCACACACGTTAGATATGTGTAAACACATTTATACACTATAATAACATGAATAAACATAACCACAATGGAAAATTGAACAATCACACATAAAATCATAGAAATTCCAAACACTCTCAAACTTTACGTTGGGAACTGATGTGAGTTCTACTGGAGGAGGAGGAGGAGGGTATTTATAGGGTTGGGCTAGGGGAGTGGATTGGTGGAATTTTAGGTGAGGTTTGGGATGAAGTTACACAATTTCCAAGTTTAATTTCTTGGAGGCTTAAATGGGGATCACTTGTAAATCAGATGGTGCAATCCATGATGTTCATCCAGCAGGTGCGCTGTCACTGGGGCGAAAAGTGTAAACAAGTTCCAGTTTTAGGTTAGGTCCTTAAAGAGTTTTCATGTATAGTTTAAGGACCATAGGGTATTTAATTAAAGTTTAGGGGCTTTATGAAATTATGAGAACTTAAGAAGCTAAATTGGGTAATTTTTTAAAAATTATAGATCCTTGGGTACAATTATAGTGAAAATCTAAAATGCAATAGGCATAGGAATATGTCAATTAAGATGATTTTTTGTATAAGGGTATTTTGTGTAATTTAAGAAAATATAGGGATATTCTTTGGAATTGATTGAAATACCAGGTCTATTGAGTAAGTAAGGGTGGTTTGTTACAATTTTAAGTAAAAGAATGGACACTCTAGTATCCCAAAAAGTCAAGACAAAAATATGACAACTCCAATAAAATAATTCTTCTGTAAAATAACTTATAACCCGATACAAGTCAATTAAATGAAAACTTAATTATTAAATTATTAGCATGTGATTCGACATTGTAAGAGACTACTTAACATTCAATGGAACCTAGTGCCGAGGAAATAAACCAAATAAGGAAACTACCAAAACCTAGTCCCTGACCATTCCATATTCTCCCATAATGCTAAGTCACTTAAAATATTTCATGAATGAATTATTGTGTGTTATGCTAATTTTCGAGGAGTGTTAATTCTTGTAACACATATATAAGTTACATAACAACATATAAATATAATAAGTGACATAACACATGTCACAACAAGCAATAAATAGTAATTTCATAATTTTATTAAATGCATAGAAAATATGGGGTAGTACACTAGCATGGTCGAATGGCTAAGTGCCTAGGGATTCTCCCATAGTCCTGTTGTTCGTCATGGGCAATACGTTATTTTTTCGTATTAAAATGATGAAACATATAACATTAATATAGTGACTACTTAGTGTAATCAATCCAATAAGGCATTAAGAAAATAATTTAGTTGGATACACATAATAAGATAACATGCTTTAACATTGGACTATCATTTGAAACAATCAATGATAAATGTTATATTAATTAGATAAAACTTAAGTACCAAATGCAAAGAATTAGTAATAAAATAAAATTAGACTAAATAACCTAAAATAGAACTTAAAAATAAAACATTTCAAGGTTAATTTCATTCTAAGCCCGAGATATATCCCTACCCTCTATTGTTTCCATGTGATGTGACCCTTAGAGGTTATCTCTAGTGACTCTGAATGGTCCCTCCAATTTAGGTCCTAGTTTCTCATTTGATGACTTCCTCACCATGACGATGATCTTAACACATGTATGGGGGTAAGCCATCAAACTATTGTAGTGATTAATATCATAGTTGTTACAGAAATCATAAAAGAACATTCTCTTGAATTAAATTGTGTGGTTATTGATGAGTGTTCTTGTTAAATGGGTTTTGATGTTCCACCATACAAAACTGATCATATCAGCGCCAGTGGTTCTTCTGCACTCGATTTAATGAAATAATCCATGATGATTAGAAGGTACTTCATGTTTCAAGGTAGAGTATGTAGTGGTCCCAAAATATCTAATCCCCAATAAGAGAACGTCCATGCGCTGGTAAGATATTTGAGGACATGAGGTAATTGGTGGATTAATGGTGATAACAGTTGGCACTTCTTGCACTTTTTCACTTAGTAGACCACATATTTTTGAAAATGGGGAGACCAATAACCATCCTTAATAACTCAAAACACTAGAGATCTTCCAACGAAGTGAATTTAGCAAATTCCTTCGTATAGCTTGTATAAGAGTTTATCGACGTCACTGGGATATAAAAATTGTAAGTATAGTCTACGTAGTTCTATAAACATTTCCTTCGTGGGATAAATAGATACTGGCAAATTTACCCTAGTCTGATGAGCTTTTCTTTTGTCCATGGGAAACACATCTTCCCTCAAATGCTTGATTATTATGACAATCCATTTGGGAGATTTTTTCAGCAAGTGTACTTGGTGGGCATTCTATTTTCTCAGGATGCTTGGTTATGTTAGATATTCCACATGTATCACTCTCTTGTGGTCAGATTTGATGGCTGGAGCTAAAATGGCTAATGAGGTTGCATGGCTATTATTTCCCAAAAAAAGTTATTGAATATGTACATATTTGAACTAGGTAGCCATCTCTTGACAGTAGGATGACATTCGTCCATCTCTTGCATTGTAGTATCTTGATATCTTATTGGATACCATCCCTTATTCGCAAAAAAAATCAAGGTGGCTAGCACCGAGGGAAAAGTCTTTCCTTAGTCATCCAATTAAAGCCTCATATTCAAACTCATCATTTGATGCCTCAAATTCAACTCTTATTGCATGCTCTAGGATAATGTGATCTGCAATAACTTATACTATCAAAATTTCACCCCATTTGTATTGTATTCTCTGTTTACATAGAGAGTCCATGTGTTATGTTATTCGGATCCTTCCATATTTTCTTGGTTCCAAGACTCAAGTTCCTTCTCAAGTTAATATTCTCTGATGAACTGAGCGATGAAATCCACCACAACATGCCTTTTAATGCAGTTATAAGTTGATAACGAATATTAAACCTCCCCAATTACACCGACCACTTGGACATTCATCCAGAGAGGTTGGTCTTTCTGAGGACAGCTTTTAATGGAAATAAGGTTTTGACTATCATGGAGTGCGCCTAAAAGTAATGCTTGAACATGTTCGAGGCGATCACTAGTGAATACGCCAACGTTTTTAGATGAAGATATCATATATAGCCCTAGAAATATTTTACTAGCATAGTAAATCAAGGCTTGATGTCCTTACTTCTTGCAAACCAAAGTTGAACTAAGCGCATGGCCAGATATTGAGATATAAAAGTAAAATAGATAATTATAGTTGAGAACTATGGGCAGGGGTGGTTGACTAAGATAATTCTTAATGTCAATATTCATTATTCGAGGCTCTTTTCTATTCCTTTCTCAATAGATGAAAGAAAGGTCGATGTCACTCATCTTGGAGATGAAGCAATTGAGTGCCGTGAGCAATCTATGTATATTTTGAACATCCCTTACGTATATGGGTGGTTAAATGGTCCTTATTGCCTTTACATGTTTGGTATTTTATTTTATTCCTCTTTGGATGACCATATTTCTAAGGATTTTTTTGTATTTTACCCCGAAAGAGCATTGAGCTTCATAATATAATAATATATGACTTTAAAAGCTCCTCAATAGGTTTAAAATATGGTCACCTTTCTACTTATTCTTTATAAGCATATTGACAATGTACACCTCCATGGTATTGCCCTGCTTGAAATTTTTTATGACCAACCACTGGTAGGTATCTCCTGCATTTTCAAGTTCAAAAGGCATTATTATGTATTAGTTAGGCCCAGCATAGTGATGAAAGATTTTTTTTAGTCGGGCTCAAATAGGGTAATCTAATGGTACACAGAATAAGAGTATATAATGCTCATCCATTCATGCGCGGGTATGGTGTTAACCAACTGGTCCATATTTGGCAGAGGGAAATCACCTTTAGGATATGGTTTATTTAGGTCAGTAGTAAATGTAGACTCTCAATTTCCTATTCATCTTCTTAACTACAACCGGGGTTGAGAGCCACTGGTTAATTAAACTTCTTTGATAGCCTTCAAAAGTTTCCTAACTTCTTCTTCCACTATATTTTCTTTCTCAGGGTATATTCTTGGTGCCTTATGTGTTATAGGTGAAAACGATGGGTTAATGTGAAGCTTTTGGCAGATTACTTGAGGATCCATGCCATGCATATCATATAACTTCCAAATAAAAACACATTTGTTATTATCAAGGAAGGAAATCAATTTTTCTTATTCTCTATTAGTGAGACAGTTTCCAATGATATGTTTTTTGTGTGTGAGAGAGAGTCGTCGAACAAAAATTCTTATAGTGGTTTTATGACTCTATCGGTGGGGGCTACCCCCGTGTCTTCTACCCCTGAATGCTTATACTTTAGATGCTCTTAGGAAGGGTTATCCCCTTGAAAGAATTCCACCACATTCTTATTTTCTTCTTCTTTTTAGGTCTGATGGCCACGATAAAGCATTATTGAGAAGAAACTTGATTTCCATATATCTTCGTTGCCCTCCAGTCGATAATGCATTTGATCTTCTGATGGTACGTAAATGGAACATATTTCATCATTTAGAGCCATCCAACCAAGTATTACATTTATACTGATTCAATATCAAGTACTAGTAATTCAATTAACTTTGATATACTCCCAATTCATAAGAGAAGAACTAATTTTCCTAGCGACATTATCAATTTTCTCACGAATGCTACCAAATGGATGGTCGTCTTTTATAGATCTTACATTCCCAAGTTAAGCTAGTTGAATAACTTTAGATATATTATATCCAAATATAATACATGTTCCATGAGTATACTATCCATATCCTAGTTAGAAATCTTAAGTGTGATTACTAATTCATCATGATATGGTGTCTTGACTCTGACTAGATCTTCTTTAGTAAAGATGATGTTCTTTACATATGATATTTTATCTCGTTGATGGCATTTGCCAACATTGGGCTCATACATATCAATATGAAAGGCCTCCACTACTATAGTGATCTTTAATTCTATTTTCATAACATTTCCTTTGAATTGGTTAGTGTTTGAGGATCCACCCATGATAACGAACGCATGTCCCAACTCGTCATCTTTTAAGACATCATCTGGTTTTTGGCCATGCTCTGTAGGTACTTTGTCATTTTTCTTCTCGACGAAGTCATCTAATTGTCCTTCTTAGGTTATATCTTCTAGATACGACGTAATAGCCTTGTGATTCTCTCTATTGTTCCCATATCCCTTATGGTAGGAGCATCTCAGGGTTATTTTTCTCTTAGATGGGTCTCTAGCCATCTTTCTGGGCACTTAAAATATTTGTAATCCTTGACTTTATAGGGATCATGTATATCAGTTATTTGAAAATGGTGTTGATGGCATGATGATTTTTACTAGGATATGATTTTTTTCTCTCCCTTTTGTCCCTTAAACTACTTTTTACTCCCATTTTGGGGAGATACCTCCTTTTTTGTTCGCCTTTGGTTGACCATTTTCTTAGTTTGTGCATGCGACCACATTATCGACTTTAGCATGTTTTTCAATTCTGATAGTAGGTCATTAATAGTGGTATCTTCCTTTGTGACGATTGATACATTGTTGAGTTGTTTGGCAGGATAATTTTATATGAGGCTACTTCCACCTATTCAGTGCAGTCTTCCACCTCATTATAGATATACCAATATTTCTAAACATATCGAGGAAAGCTTTATTGGGGATTCTTCTCCAACATGAGAAGTCAACCCATCCTTTTTAGGTAGGTGTTGTTGGTAATGAACCTGCTATAAAAGCTTCTGTGAGCTATTTAAATCTAGAGATGGATTTGTGTGATATCTTATTGAACGATTTTTTCACTATATCTCCCAATCTTGAAGTAAAGGTAAGGCATATCAAAGCCTATTTTTTATTTTGAAGCATCTTGACTTGGAGACAATTCCGAACAATGTCGGTGAGATCAGTATTACTATTGTGTATCTTGAATCTAGGTTCAGTGAACTCCTTAGGGCATTCAGAGTCCTCAATTGACTGGGTGAACAGTGACTTGATTTGGCATATGAGGGCCAACTGGTTCATCTCCTTAATGGTCCCAGATCCTAGATGAGCAAGGGGTTGTCCATATTTTTTGTATAAAAATACTGAGGTCTTACTTATTATGGTGATATATCCTTTCTAATGATCCTCTTCAGTAGGAGTGATTTGGATCGCATCGTGAGATCCTTCCTTGGTTATGAGTTTTACTCACCTAGGGGCTAAGGGTACGAACAATCTCCTAGCTCATATGTTTGTGTCTATGGACTTCTTGTTCCATCTTATCCAAACGACATTGGTGGAAAGCGTTATTCTTAATGGTAGCATGTGGTTGACTTATGTTTGTGAAGAAACTACTCATAAGTATATACAACTAACAATATGTTATTAGAAAGTTGTGGCATGTTGTTGGATGATAAAGGGAGTTGGGGGTATTCCGATTCTGACTAAATATGATTATAAACCTAATCTTATGTGGGACATATCTATTATGGTCATCTTGATGATCACTATGAAAGTTCTCCCTTGTGAATGAGACATGATCATTGTTGGCAGGTAAGGTTGAGGAAGGAAAATACATTCCCACAAATGACACCAATTATACGTGGTAAAATCCTACTAGTTATGGTTCAACAAAATAGAGTCGAAAAACATACGTAAATCACACACACACACACACACACACACACACACACACACATAAACACATAAGAATAAGATTTACACGGTTTGAAAATGCTCCTATGTCCACGTGAGGTTATGAAAGTAATATATTACACAAAAATGTTATGATTGAAAATTCTCTTTTAACTCTTTGGTAAAAACCTATTAAAATTTAATAGTTGAATACACACCGAAAAACCATTAGTTCTAGTTGGTGTGATGTTTAAAGTATAATGAAAAAAAGTTGAAACATAATGATATAAGGAGAAGGGGATTTGAATACAATAATTTTATTAACTAGGAAACTAGCATACTGAAAACCTTGGGTCCTTTAGTTCCAAGACCACACCCACCATAAGTATACTATATCAATAGTTAGGCATAATTTACAATGTACAATGTGTAAATGAATTAGTCTAATTAATATACTCGGTATACCAAGGCTAGTACTAAATAACCGCACAACTACTGAAATATACCAAACAATAAACTAGAGGACATGGTAGTACACACACATCTTCACACTCAAGAAAATATTATCTAATGATGATGTAACAATAAAATCAACTTTTAATAATTTTTGGTTTTCACGTTTGGTTGGAAGATCAAATCTAAACACAAAGATATAAAGGGTCTTTGCTTTAGGATTTGATGATTCAACTATGTGAAAACATAAAGTCAGTTTGCGTATAAAAAGGTTTTAGATCTTGAGTTTTACAAACCACAAATGGATCTACACAAATATGAACATAACTAAATCTTATTTCAAATAATAAATGAGTTTCAAACATAGATTTAGTTTATAACTCAAATCTACTAAACATAATGGATATATATACATATAAATACAAACATGTTTAGATAGATCAGTACGAGAAAATATGTTTTGACATGTTAAACTGCTTGTATGTATTAAATGTCTTAACATGTTTTTAGCAAAACCTTGTAACACCCTGTATTTTTATTATGTTAAATAATTAGGAGATTAATTATTATCGTTAGATTAATTAAATTAAAAATGTGAGAAAATTGATTATCAATTAATCCAGAGTAAAAATAAATATTAACTAGCGTGCCAAGGGTTAATACTTATTATTGAGAATTATGGAATATTACTGTGCGAATATGTAATATAGAATTATGAAATTTATAGATTGTCGAAAGTGAGAAAATACGACAGTTTGGTACATTAAGTCAGGACGCGCGTGTGAGTCGTGTCGGGACTAATTTACTAGATTAAAGAAGAAAAATATTTTTAAATAAGTCGTATGGTAATTTCGAGCGCACTGTTGAGTCCGGAAGAGTAGAGATAGTCAGAAAACTATACTCGAGTATTTTATTTGGACTTCGGGATATTTTTAGGCCTAACCGGCACTCCGTAGGGATATTTTTTGTCCTTTGAATTTTTGGGAAAATATTATGGACGAAAATTATGAAATTAAATATGGGTGTACGTGGGTTAAATGGGAGTTATCACTTCTAAACCTACGAGAGAGAAAAGAGAGAGGCGTAGAGGAAGGAAGAAGAAGTCATAAGTGTTCTTGGTGCCTAACTCAAGAACACACACCGAAAGTCCCACCAAAGTGTACATCGTGAGACGGGGAACACACCTATATCAACATCACCAGGATATCAGACCTTTGAAATTAAGGCAAGTGTTTAATCCTTGAAAAATTGTAGCAACAATAATTTTCATGTTAGTATAGGTTTATAATACCCATTTATGATTCATAAATTTTGATGAAATTGGAGAACTAAGGACATTAATTAAAATCTGGAAACTAATTAGGATGAATACCTCATGTGTGTAGGTTAGAGATCACGAATTGATGAGTAGTTATGATGGACGAATCTGGTTTTCATGTTCTTGTATGAAAATTTGAAGAACTAGGGCTTATTTTTTTAATTTGGGAATTTCCAGAATTTACCAAGGTTTATGCATGATTAAATGATTTTAGGATGTTAGAAATCATCCCTACATGTTAGATTAATGTTTGGAAGTGATTGTTGGGAGTTTGGTAGTATTCTATAGAGTTTTTGGGTTTGAATGGTGTTGAAAAATGCAGTAGAAGGAAGAATGGAGATGACGATATCTCGTTCGAACGAGATGAGAGATGGTTCGAACAAGATGCATGTTCGTTCAAACGACGTGCTGACTCGTTCGAACGAGATTAGCTCTTGTTTGAATGACTGGTCCCTGAAAACCCAAAAATTTCTATTTTTTCCCAAATCGTGTTACATAGTTAATTGGGTGAGAAAAATGACCATTTAAGGATATTAGTTTATTCTAGAGTTATTGGGAAGTATTTTTAGAGAAATACCGTTAGTAGGAACGACATTTTAACCCTGGAGATTACGAGAGTGATAATAATCGAAATAATTCTACTATACGTACATACAAGAAGAACAACACGTATAAAAAGCATATTTTAGAGTTCGGTGAATACCTAATCATTTTAATAGGATGTGGGAATGCCTATTATTTTATGGTTATTATTATTATGTGTATAGCATACATACGCTACTTACTATCGGGAGGAGGTTATCGCGCAGTGGACAGTCTTATCCTGGGTGACCCATTAGGGGGATATTTGACTTGTACCCAGAGCATATGAACTTGGATACGTGCTATTTGAGACGTAGGATAGTTTCGACAACTGAATGGGAGCGTAGGTATGTGCATGACCCATTTGGCTAGGGAGTATTCTCCCCTCCAATATTTGTGCTATGAGATTTATGGTTTGTGAGAGACGCCGAGCCTATTGTCCTTTACACAATGAGCGATGCATTGGGACACGCTAGTAGAGTATGCATTGCGACAAGTGGTCCTAACCAAAGGGCGCAGAATTTGTATATATATGTATAGGGATGATGTGACTATATGTATATATTTGTGAATAATTCTAATGTGTGAAATTAGCAATTTGTAAATGTTGGTAAGCAAAGTATTTTCAACGGGTAAAAGAATTACTATCAGAACAGTGAATGTAATATACGGTTAATTGGAATAAATGATCTTAATAGAGTATTGTATGGGCTATTCGGGTTACTCCTTTGAGATATATTTTAGAAGTATATGTCTATGATCTATTTGGGAACCTGATGGATAAATAGGTTAGGATAGACGTACGTTAGGCATGCGCAATAGTGGAAAGTGAGAATCTCATGTGAGAGTTCAAAACTAGCATGCACGTAATAATTGCTTTATTGCAGTTTAAAATACATGCTAAAACAAATATTTGTACAAATCGGGCTCTGACCCATTTCTTTCTATTCTTCTCTCTCTCTCTCTCTCTCTCTCTCTCTCTCTCTATATATATATATATATATATATATATATATGTGTGTGTGTGTGTGTGTGTGTGTGTGTGTGTGTGTGTGTCCAGCCACAGGGTTACTAGACTTAGATGCTTGGGTTATTTAGAGAGCTGCGGCAGTTGTGGAAGTTGCAGGCCTTAACACTTAGACGCTTCTATTATTTCTTCCCACTTTATTCAGTTATTCCATTTAGGGAATGTTTCTCCCCCTTCTCATTCACTTATTAGAGATTGTATCCATTTCATTTTAGTATTTTATTTCTATTACACTTGAGTATTTTATGGGTGGTTGGCTTTAGACTTAGAACTGGAATGTTTTATCCAGTCTGATTTATTTCAGTATTTGATTCATGTACAGTATTTATTTTATTCTTGTGGAATGTGAGTAGCTTATATTTTAAAGAATGGAAATTTATTAGTGGATTAATTGGGTATAATTAAATGGGAAAATGTATTTGACACTTAGCTTAATTATTTATTAGGTGATTAATAATATTAAATGTTTTCGACAGTGATGCTGAGAATGAACCCACCGAACATTCTGTTTTAATTTTAATAAAGGACTGATCACCAGGTATTTAATTAGACGGGGTGTCACAGGTGGTATCAGAGCATCAGGTTCTAGTGTTCTTTAGGATCTGTACGGCTTATTATGCTTTCCGCTTAGCGTTCTTTGATATAGAGCCCTATCTCTAGGAATGTTGTACTCTTATTTATGTGTTTACGTCTTCAGCTAATTGATATTTAATAATAATTATGGAATAATAATTCCCTTCTCGTTTAGATGCCTCCGAGGAATAGAAATGTCCATCCAGAGCAGCCAGCAGCTCAGGCTCAAGGAATGATGAACGCAGCTGAAGTTGCCGCTATAGTTGCTCAGGCGATAAATGCAACTTTAACGGTGGTGCAGCAGGCCCCACACCAGATACAGGCTATGGCTCTAATTCTGATTTAGTTTCCCACTGCATGGGAGAGGGTTAGGGATTCCTTTCAGAGGTAAGATACCCCAGAGTTCTCGAGCAGTTCTGATACTGTCACCGTGAGCCAATGGAAGAAAGACATACAGAGGCATCTTCGTATGTACGAGTGTACCAACATTTAGAGACAATTATTTTCTTCCCATAAGCTAGTGGGGGACTCTTTGCAGTGGTAGGAGTCCACTACCACCTTGGAGGAGAGGGATAGTATGACGATACAAAGTGTTTGGGCGCAGTTTGACCGCAAATACTTTCCTTCTGCCATGCAGACTGAGATAAGGGAAAAATTATTGAATCTCAAGAAGGAAAGTATTACTTGTAATACCCCGTATTTTTATGCTATATTAATTTGGGGATTTATTAAATTTAATATGACGGTTTATTTAATAAAAATCCGGAAATTAATTATGTAATAATTATTAACGTGACGAGAGTTAGTAATTATGGGAAACTTGTTGAATATTACTAATGAGCATAGTAATATATTATATTGGTTATATTGAATGTCATAAGTGAATTAAATGACTATTTCGAAAATTTAAGTCGGGACGTGCCCATGTCACGTCAGGACTAATTTTGTTAAATAAAAAGTAAATATTTTATAAGTTGTTCGTATGGTTGTTTTGAGTGCGCCAACGCGTTCGGAAGGGTCGAGATAGTCAGAAAAGTATACCCGGGGGTTTAGTTTGTGTCTCGGGGCATTTTTAGGCCTAATTGGTGCCCCGGGAGGGCATTTTAGTCATTTTACATAAGTGGGTAATTAAACCCACGAATTTCAGCCAACCTATATCAGCCATTAGGTCAGCCTCTTAGGGTTAGAACATTCACAAATCAAGTGACGGCCATTAGAGAAGAGAGGAGAGAGCTCCAAGGCAATCCAAGGCCAAAAAGCCACCGGTTTGCACCGCCACCACCACCACCGCGTAGATCACGAGTCGAGGAACGCAGCCATACCAAAATCAGCCGTGAATCTGCATACAAAAATCCCAGGCAAGTGTTTAAACTTTCTATTTTCGTTGATGCAATCTTCATGTTAGTTTAGGAATGAATTGTGATAAAAACTATGGAAGAAAACCCCATTTTTGATAGGAGAACCCATGTAGTATTGATGTATATGTTAATTCTGGAAACCCTTGCCATGTAGAGGTAATAATCCATGAAATTTGGTGATCATAATAAAGAAATATTGGAGAAAGATTCATTATAAATCTGTTTAAGAAAATTCTAGGGTTCTTGATGATTGGACATGATTTTAGGTTGAAAATCCATGTTTAATGATAGTTATACACATGCTTTACGTTATAAACACCTGGTATAATCTTATGATGATGATAGTAGGATTTTTGGGACGATTAGAATGGAAAAACATAGTTTTGGATGAAGAAGTTTGATGAATCCCGTAACTGCATTCTGCAGAATTTCGCCCAGACCTGCTTGATCGATCGATCGAGCCTAGAGCATCGATCGATCGAAGGTTCGATCGATTGATCCCCAAGCTTCGATCGATCGACCCCTCCTAGCAGACTCCTATTTCCCTTGTTTAATTAGTTAAATTAAGTTCATCGTGAAATAATTTTGGGCATTCTAAATAAAATGATTTGGGAGACATTGAGGACCAGTAGGGTATATGTAATAATGTTGGAACCTTTAATATTCAACGAGAATGATATTTATGGGATATTTACCTTAGGTTGTTAGATTTATGAATTTAAAGGGTGAGGTGCGTAAGAGAGTTACGTTGGAATATAATAAAGTCACTTACTGAATTTCAGATTTGTGGGGATATAACCCACGAGTGTTAGGTAATAAGTGAGAAAACCCTTCGAGTTAAGGTTAGGAATAAAACCTTATACGTAATTCTATAACTGTGAAATTAAGGATAAATGGTATAATTACGGGTGATGAGAAGAACCTATTTCAATATGATAAAGGGGTATATTTATATGATTGTGTGTACATTTATTATATGCATGTGAAAAACATACCGCGCTACTTGCTTTCTTTGAGGTTACCGCGCTGGGACAGTCTTATCTCGATGGGACCTTTATGGGGGATATTGACTTGTACCCTAGAAGATAGATATCCTTGGTACAGGCTATCAAATCGATAGTTCAGACGGTCCTAAGAGACGCGAGTATGTGCCATCCTCTTAGAGACTTGGAATCTATGCTTCTCCTCAATATTGTTTGTGTATGTGTTAATACAATTCGAGAGTGATTCCGAATTTGTATTCCCCTTGATTTGAGTGGTATGGGGTTTGGATAGTGGAAGTATGCATGCACCATAGTTTTATTCGGGGTGCTGTTATATATATATATTATACGAGTAGTTAATATATATATATGAGATTATGAAATTTGAGACAGACTATTGTGATTGGATAAGTAGGACATGGTTGTTGACTTATATTATAAATACTTGTTTTGAGAAAGTATAAAATGTCACGGGTACTTTATAAATTTTTACGAAGTAAAAGATAGAGAACTTTGGCTACAAATTGGATCATCTTTTTAAATTTAAATCGTGTATTGTAAATCTTTCGAGTAATCTAAGTTAAGTTAAATCTTTTAGAAAGACTAGTATGATAAATGTTAAAACAAACTGTTGGGAAGGTTAGTTCGATAGGTGTGCACATTAGAAGAGAGGTGAGTATTTTCTCAAGAGAGGGACGTACTAATATGTTGTTGCATTGGCATGTATCAATTTAAATACTTGCTAAACGTATTTTAAATCAAACACACTTTCGGAATCTGACCCGTTTCTTTTTTCTCTCTCTCTCTTGTATATATATGTATATTTTCAGGTGCCCAGCCACAGGGGCGTCTTGCTTAGGATCCCTTGAGAAGAACGAGCTGCAGCTTAGGTGGGAGTTGCAGGTCACTTGAGTAGACGGCTTCTGTTATTAACTCCACTCCTAGTACTCTCATTTATTGGGCACGTGTCGCCCCTTTTCATCATTTCATTTGTTGTTGGGACATTTATATTTCAGTTATTTCTGGTATTGTTCTATGGGATTTATTCAGGATGGATTGTGATTTTAGTTTCTTATGTTGACATTCGATTGACGAATGTATTATGTTATTTGGCTTTTTGTGGTGTGATTCTTAATTGTAGAAATGTTGTTTTAAATAAATAAATCTTTTCTTTAATTAAAATTTGGAAAGTTTGTATGAAAAATGTTTTTGACACTTAGCTTAATTATTTAGGGTGTTAAATCGGAAAATTTATTTTATCGACAGTGATGCTGAGAATGAACCAACTGTTAACCTTGATTTAATTTAATAAAGGAGTGATCGCCCGGTATTTAATTAGGCGGGGTGTCACAGGTGGTATCAGAGCATCAGGTTCTAGTGTCCTTTAGGATCTGTGCGGCTTATTATGCTTTCAGCGCTGCTTTCTTTGATATAGAGCCCTAATACTAGGAACGTTGTGTTTATCTCTATACACTGGAAATTCGTACTTCTGCTATTTGTTTATTTGAATGATGAACTCATCCAAATTTACTCAAATTTTCAGATGGATTGTCAAGATGAACTAGATAAGACGGTTAAGGGAGTCATCGAGCAAGATCGACTCACACCTCAGGTATCCCCAGGGAGAGTATCAACCGCCGAGTTAGCAGGTATCGTGGCACAAGAAGTTACCACTGCAGTCCTACAATACCAAGAACACAACCTACAACTTAAAGGAGGCAAAAGACCTAGAGAGGTTAACCTAGTGCATGTGACTGACGTTGAGAATTGTGCGAAGGCACCGAATCTGCGACAACAAAACAATCAAGATAGAGTCAGTTCCAGTAGTAACGAGATTTATGTACAGAGACAAAAGTGTCAGGGACAACGAAGCCAGGTTCAGAATGAAATCACCAAGAGGTGTTTCGGTTGTGGAATGGAGGACCACAAACGTAAATCTTGTCTGAATCAGACTGGGGATAAACTACAACTTAACCGATAAAGAATTTCGAAACTCTGCTATAAATGTGTACAACCGGGTCACAAATGGATGGATTGTCCTCGCCCTGACATAGTTTTTCTGCAGATTTCCCCTCAAGGCCAGCAAGACCAGGGAAAAAGAGAGACTAGTCAATACCGTAAGGAAGGGAAGCAGTTTCGGGGGAGGTGTTTCCAATGTGCCAGGAATGGCCATAGGCGTCAAAATTGTCCAGAGAAGAATAGGGCCCCACGGCAGGAATGTGCTGACAATGTACCCCAGAAGCCAACTCCGCCACCCTTTCCAACAGCCTCAGTTCAGCAGAGAAAGCTACAGGGCGGACGTGTCTATAACTTCCCACAGGCAGCAACCCCGCAGGCACCACCCGCGGTTGAGGGTATGTTTTTCTATCCATGTTACTATGAGTCGAGATTTGTTTGTTACGAGTGCAACGCACTATTTTATAAGATTTTTTTTTTGCGAAAGCCTTAGGGTTGTTAGCCACAGCAGAGAGCTCAGTGACGTGTGTAGACTCACCATCTTGGGAGTGGGTCTCTTATTTTTCTTTATATGCCCGGGAGTGGAGGTAGAGATTGGTAGCTTGGTATTACCTGCAGACATATTAGTCATAGACATGCACGAGCATGATGTGATTATTGGTATGGATTGGCTCGCATCTTATAGAGCCATAATTGATTGCTTCGGTGGGAGCATTGTTTTTGCCATTCCGGGGCAAGAGATGTTTGTAGTGGCGATGCCTCGCCCAGAGGGAGGTTCGACCGCTCATTTGTATTACATAGAGGAGGATACCTCTAAGGAGGTTGTATTTCCCTTAGATTCGATCCCTGTTGTCAGGGAGTACTCCGTTGTGTTTCAGGAGATACCTGGCCTACCGCCCAGTCGTGAGATAGACTTTGTTATAGACCTATTGCCTGATACGAGACCTATAGCATGCGCACCGTACCGTATGGCTCCAGTAGAGATGCGAGAGCTATGAGATCAGATAAAGCAGCTATTAGGTCAGGGCTTCATTCGTAGGAGTACCTCACCTTGGGGCGCTCCAGTCTTGTTTGTGAAGAAGAGAGATGGTTCACTGAGATTGTGTGTGGACTACCGGGAATTGAACAAGGTCACGATACGGAATAAGTATTCGTTGCCTCGAATCGATGATCTGTTCGACCAGTTGAGGGGAGCAACTTTCTTTTCGAAGATAGATCTGAGGTCGGGGTACCATCAGTTACGTATTTAAGAGCAGGATGTTTCAAAGACTGCCTTCTTGTCGAGATATGGGTCCTACGAGTTTAGGGTAATGCCGTTCGGACTCACAAACGCTCCAGCCGTTTTCATGGACTTAATGAATCGAGTATTCAGAAAATTCTTGGATCAGTTTGTCATCGTCTTCATAGATGATATCTTGATATATTCACACTCCGAGGAGGAGCATGCCGAGCACTTGAGGCGAGTTCTTTAGACTCTACGAGAACATCAGTTGTATGCTAAGTACGAGAAGTGTGGATTCTGGTTGCGAGAGGTACAGTTCTTGGGCCATGTTGTTTCTGAGCAAGGGATAGCAGTTGACCCGAGTAAAGTGTCAGCGGTGAGGGAGTGGGGACAGCCCACGACACCGACAGAAGTGCGTAGTTTCTTGGGATTAGCCAGATACTACAGGAGATTCATTCGGGGATTCTCTAAAATAGCGGGTCCGCTGACGAATCTGACTCGCAAAGGGGTACCATATGTTTGGGATGACGCTTGTCAGTTGGCTTTCGATGAGCTGAAGGACAAGCTTACTTCAGCACCAGTCCTTACCTTACCGAAACCGGGTGTGGAGTACCTGGTTTATACCGATGCATCTTTACGGGGACCTGGAGGTGTACTCCAGCAGGAGGAGAAGGCTATAGCTTTTGCTTCCCGCAAACTTAAGCCGCATGAGAAGAGTTACCCCACCCACGACCTGGAGTTAGCAGCGGTCGTCTTTGCATTGAGGATTTGGAGGCACTACTTATTGGGTGAGAAATTATGTTTGTTCACAGACCATAAGTCACTGCAGTACCTATTCACTCAGCGAGAGCTGAATATGCGTCAGCGCAGATGGCTAGAGTTTGTGAAGGACTACCAGTTTGATATACAATATCATCCGGGGAAGGCCAACGTAGTTGCTGATGCGTTGAGCCATAGACCGGTAGACAATGTAGCAGACGTCTGGAAAGAAAAGTGGAAGGAATTGGGTCACCAAGACGCAGTGGCACGATCTTTCATATCCGTAATGTCGGTCACGCCCGAGATTGTTACGAGGGTGATACAGGCACAGACTACAGACCCGTTTTTCCAGGAGCATATTGTACGACTTCTAGCCGAGGGTGCTGAGTCCTATTCTATTAGTTCTGATGGAGGTTTGCGGTTTAATGGGAGATTGGTGGTTCTAGAAGGCGTGGAGTTACGTCATGGAGTGATGACTCATTCTCACGGGTCCCGATTTACAATACATCCGGGAGGTGATAAAATGTACTAGGACATGAGGCATCAATACTGGTCGAGTGGGATGAAGAAGGACATCGCCGAGTTTGTGTCCAACTGTTCTACCTGCCAGCTGGTGAAGGTGGACCACCAGAACCGTCAGGATTGCTTCAGCCGTTGGAAGTACCCGCGTGGAAGTGGGAGAGTATTTCCATGGATTTCATTACAGGGTTGCCTACATCACATCGGGGCCACGATTCTATCTGGGTGATTGTAGACCGTTTGACCAAGGTGGCTCATTTTCTGCCAGTGAGGACAGATTATGCCACGGGTCAGTATGCTCAGTTGTTCATCGCTGAGATTGTCAGATTACATGGGGTGCCCCTGAATATTGTGTCAGATAGGGATAAGATTTTTGTGTCACATTTCTGGGAAAGTTTTCAGGAGGCTATGGGTACTGAGTTGAGGTTGAGTTCAGCTTACCACCCACAGACAGAGCATACTAATCATATGTTAGAGGATATGCTACGCATGTGTGTTCTCGATTTTGGAGGAGGTTGGGAACCACATCTTCCACTGGTAGAGTTTGCTTATAATAACTCTTATCAGTTTACGATTGGCATGGCTCCATTTGAGGCTTTGTATGGCAGGCCTTGTCGTTCTCCAACCTGTTGGCTCGAGGTGGGGGACAACAAGTTGCTAGGACCAGAAGTGATTCAAGAGACCTCCGCGAGGATTGAGATAATCAGGAGTCGTATTCGGGTAGTCCAAGACAGGCAGAAGAGCTACGCCGATGCAAAACGGTTCTTCCGGAAGTTTAATGTGGGAGATCAAGTGTTATTATGTGTATCTCCTATGAAGGGAGTGATGAGGTTCGAGAAAAAGGGTAAGTTGGCTCTGAGGTACGTAGGACCATTTCCCATCATCGAGAGGATTGGGGCGGTAGCATACAGGTTGGGATTGCCAGAACATTTACATCGCATCCATGATGTATTCCACATCTCGTCGTTGAGACGATATCTTCGGGATGATATGGCCCATACTCACATTGCGATAGATGAGATTGACTTACAGTCTGATAGCTCTTACGAAGAGAGACCAGTGGCTATTCTAGACTATAGTGAGAGGAGATTGAGGTCGAAAATAGTTCCACTTGTGCGAGTCCAGTGGGAGCATCATAATGTGGAGGAATCCACTTGGGAGCGTGAGGCAGATATGCGCGAGAGATATCCAGAGTTGTTTTTACCAGGTATGCCTTATTTTCCAAATTTCGGGACGAAATTCCGTTATTAGGGGGGAAGTATGTAATACCCCGTATTTTTATGCTATATTAATTTGGGGATTTATTAAATTTAATATGACGGTTTATTTAATAAAAATTCGGAAATTAATTATGTAATAATTATTAACGTGACGAGAGTTAGTAATTATGGGAAACTTGTTGAATATTACTAATGAGCATAGTAATATATTATATTGGTTAGATTGAATGTCATAAGTGAATTAAATGACTATTTCGGAAATTTAAGTCGGGACGTGCTCGTGTCACGTCAGGACTAATTTTGTTAAATAAAAAGTAAATATTTTATAAGTTGTTCGTATGGTTGTTTTGAGTGCGCCAACGCGTTCGGAAGGGTCGAGATAGTCAGAAAAGTATACCCGGGGGTTTAGTTTGGGTCTCGGGGCGTTTTTAGGCCTAATTGGTGCCCCGGGAGGGCATTTTAGTCATTTTACATAAGTGGGTAATTAAACCCACGAATTTCAGCCAACCTATATCAGCCATTAGGTCAGCCTCTTAGGGTTAGAACATTCACAAATCAAGTGACGGCCATTGGAGAAGAGAGGAGAGAGCTCCAAGGCAATCCAAGGCCAAAAAGCCACCGGTTTGCATCGCCACCACCACCACCGCATAGATCACGAGTCGAGGAACGCAGCCATACCAAAATCAGCCGTGAATCTGCATACCAAAATCCCAGGCAAGTGTTTAAACTTGCTATTTTCGTTGATGCAATCTTCATGTTAGTTTAGGAATGAATTGTGATAAAAACTATGGAAGAAAACCCCATTTTTGATAGGAGAACCCATGTAGTATTAATGTATATGTTAATTCTAGAAGCCCTTGCCATGTAGAGGTAATAATCCACAAAATTTGGTGATCATAATAAAGAAATATTGGAGAAAGATTCATTAGAAATCTGTTTAAGAAAATTCTAGGGTTCTTGATGATTGGACATGATTTTAGGTTGAAAATCCATGTTTAATGATAGTTATACACATGCTTTACGTTATAAACACCTGGTATAATGTTATGATGATGATAGTAGGATTTTTGGGACGATTAGAATGGAAAAACATAGTTTTGGATGAAGAAGTTTGATGAATCTCGTAACTGCATTCTGCAGAATTTTGCCCAGACCTGCTTGATCGATCGATCGAGCCTAGAGCATCGATCGATCGAAGGTTCGACCGATCGAGCCCCAAGCTTCGATCGATCGACCCCTCCTGGCAGACTCCTATTTCTCTTGTTTAATTAGTTAAATTAAGTTTATCGTGAAATAATTTTTGGGCATTCTAAATAAAATGATTTGGGAGACATTGAGGACCAGTAGGGTATATGTAATAATGTTGGAACCTTTAATATTCAACGAGAATGATATTTATGGGATATTTACCTTAGGTTGTTAGATTTATGAATTTAAAGGGTGAGGTGCGTAAGAGAGTTACGTTGGAATCTAATAAAGTCGCTTACTGAATTTCAGATTTGTGGGGATATAACCCACGAGTGTTAGGTAATAAGTGAGAAAACCCTTCGAGTTAAGGTTAGGAATAAAACCTTATACGTAATTCTATAACTGTGAAATTAAGGATAAATGGTATAATTACGGGTGATGAGAAGAACTTATTTCAATATGATAAAGGGGTATATTTATATGATTGTGTGTACATATATTATATGCATGTGAAAAACATACCGCGCTACTTGCAATCCTTGAGGTTACCGCGCTGGGAGAGTCTTATCTCGATGGGACCTTTATGGGGGATATTGACTTGTACCTTAGAAGATATATATCCTTGGTACAGGCTATCAAATCGATAGTTCAGACGGTCCTAAGAGATGCGAGTATGTGCCATCCTCTTAGAGACTTGGAATCTATGCTTCGCCTCAATATTGTTTGTGTATGTGTTAATACAATTCGAGAGTGATTCCAAATTTGTATTCCCCTTGATTTGAGTGGTATGGGGTTTGGATAGTGGAAGTATGCACGCACCATAGTTTTATTCGGGGTGCTGTTATATATATATATTATACGAGTAGTTAATATATATATATATGAGATTATGAAATTTGAGACAGACTACTGTGATTGGATAAGTAGGACATGGTTGTTAACTTATATTATAAATACTTGTTTTGAGAAAGTATAAAATGTCACGGGTACTTTATAAATTTTTATGAAGTTGAAGATAGAGAACTTTGGCTGCAAATTGGATCATATTTTTAAATTGAAATCGTGTATTGTAAATCTTTCGAGTAATCTAAGTTAAGTTAAATCTTTTAGAAAGACTAGTACGATAAATGTTAAAACAAACTGTTGGGAAGGTTAGTGCGATAGGTGTGCACATTAGAAGAGAGGTGAGTATTTTCTTAAGAGAGGGACGTACTAATATGTTGTTGCATTGGCTTGTATCAATTTAAATACTTGCTAAACGTATTTTAAATCAAACACACTTTCGGGCTCTGACCCGTTTCTTTTTCTCTCTCTCTCTTGTATATATATGTATATTTTCAGGTGCCCAGCCACAGGGGCGTCTTGCTTAGGATCCCTTGAGAAGAACAAGCTACAGCTTAGGTGGGAGTTGCAGGTCACTTGAGTAGACGGCTTCTGTTATTGACTCCACTCCTAGTACTCTCATTTATTGGGCACGTGTCGCCCCTTTTCATCATTTCATTTGTTGTTGGGACATTTATATTTCAGTTATTTCTGGTATTGTTCTATGGGATTTATTCAGGATGGATTGTGATTTTAGTTTCTTATGTTGACATTCGATTGACGAATGTATTATGTTATTTGGCTTTTTGTGGTGTGATTCTTAATTGTAGAAATGTTGTTTTAAATAAATAAATCTTTTTCTTTAATTAAAATTTGGAAAGTTTGTATGAAAAATGTTTTTGACACTTAGCTTAATTATTTAGGGTGTTAAATTGGAAAATTTATTTTATCGACAGTGATGCTGAGAATGAACCAACTGTTAACCTTGATTTAATTTAATAAAGGAGTGATCGCCCAGTATTTAATTAGGCGGGGTGTCACATTACTGTCGCGGAGTATGAAGAGGAGTTCACAAGACTAATTACTATCGTGCCACATGAGGCATTTACCGAAGAGAAGAACATTCGGATGTTCATGGATGGATTGACTTAGAGGATTCGTCAGCACCTCATAGGTAATATGTCATTGAGTACTTACACTAATGTACTCAATACCGCCCAGTTACATTGCGAGGACCACCTCTTTCATTAGCAGTGGAGAAAACAAGCAGGGGAACCCAGCCAGAAGGGTCGGATAAGAGGTAGTAGTGCCAGTGGGGCACCAACAGCTCAGGGGTAGGTCCGTCAGGGTGAGAAGAGTCCCCATCTAGGGGACCCTACTAAGAGATTTTGATCTGGTGATTCTAGGCATGGATATGGGGGTTATAGGCAAGGCCAATCTAGTTAGCATGGCCAGCAGGGCCAACCTCATTATCATCAGGGCCAACATCAGGGCCATCCGGGCCAATAGAGGCATTAGTATGGCCAGCAAGGCCAGTGAAGGGCGGTAATAGACAATAGGGGCGGAGGGGAGGTAACTTTAGGGGCAGGTGTTTTTCTTGTGGAAAGACTGGCCATAGGAAACATGATTGCCTCAATAAGGGAAGGTTACCCCAGTATCAGGGATCCCAGTAGGAGCCCCAAAGACCCATCTTTCCTGCCGCCCTACCAGTACTGGCACCAGTCCCAGCTATACCCCCACCCCCGATTCAGCAGGGCCAGTTACAGTATGGATGCGTTTATAACATCTACCAGGCAACATCACCTTATGCACCACCCTCCATTAAGGGTAAATTTTCTATTCATGGTACTGTGGGGCGCATTTTATTTGATACTGGAGCATCACACTACTTCATAGCCACTAGTTTTGCATGGGCCACAGGGTTGTTAGATATGGAAGAAAGTACAGTGACATATGAAGACTCACCGTTGGGTAATGGTTCATTGATTTTCTTTATATGTCGGGGAGTAGGTATAGAGATTATGGGTGGTTTGATTTTGCCTACAGATATGCTAGTCTTAGATATGCACGAGCATGACGCCATTATTGGCATGGATTAGCTTGTTTCTTATAGATCCATGGTAGACTGTTTCAATAGGACCATTATTTTTGCTATTTCGGTATAGGAGATATTTCTAATGGCGATGCCTCATCTTGAGGGAGTATAATTCACCCATTTATATTATATTGATAAGGAGACCTCTAAGGAGATAGTGATTCCTATTGATTCGATTCCTGTAGTTCGCGAGTTTTCTGACGTGTTCCAGGATACACCGGGACTACCGCCAAGTTGAGAGATAGATTGCATTATAAATTTGATGTTGGGCACTCGGTCGATAGCCCGCGCACCGTACCGTATGGCTCCAACTGAGATGAGGGAGTAACAGGATCAGATTGAGCAGCTGTTGGGATAGGGCTTCATTCGTAGAAGTACCTCGCCTTGGGGTGCTCTCGTGCTGTTTGTAAAGAAGAGAGATGGTTCATTGAGGTTGTGTGTGGACTACCGTGAGTAAAAAAAGTCACGATATGGAATAAGTATCTGTTTCCTCGAATCGATGACTTGTTCGACCAGTTGAGAGGATCTACCTTCTTCTCAAAGATAGATTTAAGATCGAGATATCATCAGCTAAGGATTAGGGAGCAGGACGTATCGAAGATTGCTTTCTTAATGAGGTATGGGTCCTACGAGTTTCGGGTCATGCAATTTGGGCTGACAAATGCTCTAGCCGTATTCATGGACTTAATGAACCGGGTGTTCAGAGAGTTCTTAGATCAGTTTGTAATTGTATTCATAGATAACATTTTGATTTATTCCCAGATTGAGGAGGAGCATGCCGAGCATTTGAGATGAGTTCTTCAAACTCTACGAGAGCATCAGCTGTATACCAAGTAAGAAAAGTACGAATTCTGGTTACGAGAGGTGCAGTTTCTGGGCCACGTTGTGTAAGAATTAGGAATATCAGTGGACCCGGGCAAGGTGTTAGCGATGAGGGAGTGGGGACATCCCACGACACCGATAGAGGTGCATAGATTCTTAGGGCTAGATGGATATTACAGGCGATTCATCTGAGGGTTCTCGAAGATTGCGAGCCCATTGAATAATTTGACTCGCAAAGGGGTGAAGTTCATTTGGGATTATTCTTATCAGTTGGCTTTTGGTGAGCTAAAGGATAAGTTGACTTTGGCGCCAGTTTTTGCCTTACCCATACCAGGAGTGGAGTACCTGGTATACACTAACGCCTCTCTACAGGGACTTGGTGGAGTACTTCGGTAGGAGGAACAGACTATAGCTTATGACTCCCATAAGCTTAAGCCTCACGAGAGGAATTACCCCACCCACGACTTGGAGCTAGCAGTAATCGTGTTTGCCCTACGGATTTGGAGACACTACCACAATTCACTGCAATACTTCTTCACTCAGTGGGAGTTGAACATGCATCAGTGCAGGTGGCTGGAGTTTGTGAAAGATTACCAATTTAAGATACAGTACCACCCAGGGAAGGCTAATGTAGTTGCCAATGCAATAAATCGTAGGCCAGTAGGTGAGGTGGCAGAAGTGTGGAAGGCGAAGTGGAAAGAGTTGGGATATATAGGATGTAGTGGCCCGATCCTTTATGTCCATCAAGACAGTATTGTTACGAGGGTGATCTGAGCCCAAGCCGATGATACATTTTTCCAGGACCAAATTGTACAACTTCTAGGTGAGGGCGCTGAGTCCTACTCAGTGAGTTTCGATGGGGGTTTGCAATTTAATGGGAGACTAGTGGTCCCAAAAAGGGAGGACTTATGTCATGCAGTGATGATAGAGTCGCATGCATCTCAAATTACGATACATCTGGAGGGGATAAGATGTACCAGGATATGAGGCGATAATACTGGTGGAGTGGGATGAAGAAGGACATTGAAGAGTTCGTGTCTAAGTGTGCTACTTGTCAGCTAGTAAAGGTGGACCATCAGAGACCACCAGGATTACTTCAGCCTCTAGAGGTCCCTATGTGGAAATGGGAGATCATTTACATGGACTTCATCACTGGGTTGCCTACCTCACAGAGGGATAACGATTTTATATGGGTAGTGGTGGATCAGTGGACTAAGGTATCTCATTTTCTATCGGTGTGGACAGACTACACTATGGGACAGTATGCCAAGCTATTTATTGCCAAGATAGTGAGGTTGCATCGGGTGCCCCTCGATATCGTGTCCGACAGAGACAAGATTTTGTGTCATGCTTTTGGGAGAGATATCAGGAGGCTATGGGTACCGAGTTGTGGTTGAGTACGGCGTATCACCCACAGATAGATGGGCTGACTAAGCGTACTAATCAGATGCTGGAGGATATGTTACGCATGCGTGTTCTTGATTTTGGAGGGGGGTGGGATCCGTACCTTCCACTGGTGGAGCTTGCTTATAATAACTCCTATCAGTTTACGATCAGCATGACCCTATTTGAGAAGTTGTACGGCAGACCTTGTCGTTCTCCCACATGTTGGCTAGAGGTGGGGGACAACAATCTACTTAGGCCAGAGGTGATTCAGGAGATGTCAGACCGAATTGAGTTAATCATGAATCACTTACGGGTAGCCCAGGACAGATAGAAAATCTACGCCGATGCAAAGCGGTTCTGCAGGTAGTTTAGTGTGGGGGACCAAGTACTACTGCGAGTGTCTCCTATGAAAGAAGTGATGAGGTTCGGGAAGAAGGGAAAATTGTCACCCAGATACGTATGACCATTTCCCATTATTGAGAGGATCGGACCGGTGGCATATAGACTTGGGTTGCTAAATCACTTGCACCGTATTCATGATGTGTTCCACATCTCATCATTGAGGCGATATCTTCGGGATGAGTTGGCCCACACCCATATTGCGATTGAGGAGATTGACTTGCAGCCCGACAGTTCCTATAAGGAGAGACCGGTGGCTATCCTAGACCGTAGCGATAGGAAATTGAGGTCAAAGGTAGTTACACTTATGCGAGTTTAGTGGGAGCATCATAATGTAGAGGAGTCTACTTGGGAGCGAGAGGAGGATATGCGCGAGGAATATCCAGACTTATTTTTACCAGGTATGCTTTAGTTTTCGAATTTCAGGGAGAAATTCCGTTATTAGGGGGGAAGTATGTAATACCCGGTATTTTTATTATGTTAAATAATTAGGAGATTAATTATTATTATTAGATTAATTAAATTAAAAATGTACGAAAATTGATTATTAATTAATCCGGATTAAAAATAAATATTAGCTAGCATGCCAAAGGTTAATACTTATAGTTGAGAATTATGTAATATTATTCTGTGAATACGTAAAACGGAATTATGAAATTTATAAATTTTCGTGAGTGGGAAAATACGACAGTTTGGTACATTAAGTCTGGACGTGCGTGTGAGTCGTGTCGGGACTAATTTAATGAATTAAAGAAGTAAATTATTTTTAAGTAACTCTTATGTTAATTTCAAGCTCTTAGTTGATTTCGAAAGAGTCAAGCTTGCTAGAAAACTGTACCCGGGTATTTTATTTGGACTTCAGGATGTTTTTAGGTCTAATAGGCACCCCGTAGGGGTATTTTTGTCCTTTGAATTTTTGGGGAAATATTATGGGCGAAAATTAGGAAATTAAATATGGGTGTACGTGGGTTAGAGGCGAGTCATCAGTTCTAAACCTACGAGAGATAAAAGAGAGGGGCACAAAGGAAGGAAGAAGAAGCCATAAGTGTTCTTAGTGCCTAACTCAAGAACACACACCGAAAATCCCACCAAAGTGTAGATCGTCAGACGAGGAATGCACCTATATCAACATCACCAGGAGATCAGACCTTTGAAATTGAGTCAAGTGTTTAATCCTTGCAAAATTGTAGCAAAAATCATGTTTATGTTAGTATACGTATACAATACCCATTTATGATTCGTAAATTTTGATGAAATTGGAGAACTAATCTGGTTTTCATGTTCTTGTATCAAAATTTGAAGAACTAGGGTTTATTTTTTTAATTTGGGAATATCTAGAATTTACCAAGGTTTATGGATGATTAAATGATTCTAGGATGTTAGAAATCCTCCCTACATGTTATATTAATGTTTGGAAGTGATTGTTGGGAGTTTGGGAGTAATATGTAGAGTTTTTGGGTTTGAAAAGGGTTGAAAAATGCAGCAGAATGCAGAATGGAGACAACGATATCTCGTTCGAACGAGATGAGAGATGGTTCGAAGGAGATGCATGTTCGTTCAAATGACATGCTAAATCATTCGAACGAGATCATCTCTGGTTTAAACGATAGGTCCTAGAAACCCGGAAATTGCTATTTTTTCCCCAAATCGTGTTAGACAGTTAATTGAGTGAGAAAAACTACCATTTAAGGATATTAGTTTATTGCAGAATTATTAGGAAGTATTTGTAGCGAAATAACTTTAGTAGTGGAGCGATATTTTAACCTTGGAGATTACCAGAGAGATAATAATGGAAATAATTATGTTATACGTAGATACAAGAAGAAAAATACATATAGAAAGCATATTTTAAAGTTGGGTGAATACCTAATAATTTTAATAGGATGTGGGAATGCCTATTATTTTATGGTTATTATTATTGTGTGTGTAGCATACCTACGGTGCGTGCTATCGAAAGAAGGTTATCGCGCAGTGGACAATCTTATCCTGGGTGAACCAATGGGGGGATATTTGACTTGTACCCAGGGCATATGAACTTGGATACGTGTTATCTGAGACGTAGGGTAGTTTCAACGACTGAATGGGAGCGTAGGTAATCGGTGACCCATTTGGCTGATGAGTATGCTCGCCTCCAATATTTGTGCTATGAGATTTATGGTTCGTGAGAGATGCCAAGACAATTTTCCTTTATGTAGTGATCAATGCATTGGGACATGATAGTAGAGTATGCATTATGCCAAGTGGTTCTAGCACAGGATTTGTATATATATGTATAGGGATGACGTGATTATATGTATATACGTATATATTTGTGAATAATTCTAAAGTGTGAAATTAGCAATTTGTAAATGTTGGTAATCAAAGTATTTTCAGTGGGTAAAATAATTACTATTAGAACAGTGAATGTAATATACGGTTAACTAGAATAAATGATCTGAATAGCGTATTGTATGGGCGATACGGGTTACTCCTTTGAGATATATTTTAGAAGTACAAGTATATGATCTAGCTGGGAACCTTATGGATAACTAGGTTAGGATAGACGTACGTTAGACGTGTACAATAGTGGAGAGGTGAGAATCTCTTGTGAGTGTTCGAAACTAACATGCACATAATAGTTGCTTTATTGCAGTTTTAAATACTTCCTAAAGCAAATATTTTAACAAATCGGGCTCTGACTCGTTTCTTGCTATTCTTCTCTCTTGATATATATATATATATATTATCTATCAGTTTCCCAGCCACAGGGTTTCCAGACTTAGACGCGTGGATCATTTAGCAAGCTGCAACAGTTGTGGGAGTTGCTGGCCTTTGCACTTAGACGCTTCTATTATTTTTTCCACTCTATTCAGATATTCCATTTAGGGCATATTTCTCCCCCTTCTCAGTCATTTATTAGAGATTGTATCCAATTCATTTTAGTATTTTATTTCTATTACACTTGAGGATTTTATGGGTTGTTGGCTTTAGACTTGGAACTGGAATGTTTTTTCCAGTCTGATTTATTTCAGTATTTGATTCATGTCTAGTATTTATTTTATTCTTGTGGAATGTGAGTAGGTTATATTTTAAAGAATTGAAATTTATTAATGGATTAATTGGGTATAATTAAATGGGAAAATGTATTTGACACTTAGCTTAATTATTTATTAGGTGATTAATAATATTAAATGTTTTCAACAATGATGATAAGAATGAACCCATGGAACATTCTGTTTTAATTTTAATAAAGGACTGATCACCCGGTATTTATTTAGGCGGGGAGTCACAACCCTGGTTTTAAAAACTTATTTTTTTTATTGATATATCTAAACATGTTACAAAATGTGTGTGTGTGTGTGTGTGTGTATGTGTGTATGTGTGTGTAATAAAAAGTTAGAAATAAACCCCATCAGATCAAAAGCCAAATAGTGCTTGAAATGGACAATCCCCAAATCAAGAAATCCGATAAGGCTTCATATGTTCTAACCCAGAAAGCCAAAAAGCTTTCAAACGATTAAACCTAGAATAACTCCCAAACTTTCAAACTCTCAAACCCAAAAAACTCTCAAACTTCCAAAATCAAAATATAAACACTCATCCTCAACAAAATTTACGTTGTAAAATATGTAGGATAAAATGTGTTTAGAAAAGTTTTAGAAAATCTCTCAAAAAATATAAGATTTGATCAAGTTTAGAGAGAGAGGGGGCTGAGCAAATTTTGAAAGCATTTGGTTAGGTTTTAGAAATTTTTCTTGATTAAAAAAAGAACCCCAACCCTTTATTTGTAGGATCGGATAAAAGGCTAAGGTAAAAGAGTAATTCCTCAATAAATAAGGGAAAAGAGGTAAACAACTAAGGGAATCCAAGGGCAGAACAGTCAACGCATAAAATAGGAGTTGGTGAGAGAACATTGATAAATGACGATGGCACTTTGGAGGGTAACACGATAAAACATCCCCAGAGAACCCACCAGTCGAGGGCTCACGTGTGATGAAATCATATGGGACACACACCAGCCTCTGATTAGTCAAAAACCAATAATGCGAATTAAACTAAAATGACCCACTAGTTTCCAAAATGTCATTTTTTTATTTTGTGCTGAATTCAATTCCAAAACCAAAACAATTTTATTTTTTTTCTTTTTAAATGTTTAAATCAAACATTAAAAATTCGAGAAAATCATATAAAATATGAAATTTAATTTTAAGTATATGAAAATTTATAAAACCATGAAATTTATAATTTAAAAAAATATTGTGTATAAAATACACATAAGATGTATCAATTACAAAAATAAGGAATATATTAAACAAATTCACATTAGGTTTGAAAAATAGAAAATTGGTTTTAAAATTCTTCAATAATCTTTAGCATTATGTTTAGTATGTGCAATGGTTCGAGTGTATTTGGGACTCTGGTTATAAAATTGAGAGAATAAAAATCCCTTGGGATTTAGAAAGAGTACTTCACATCTCCCCCTTTAGCCAATTTTGGGATGAACCAAATTTAGACTCAAAAACTAAGTCTCACACGCACAAATACAAACTCAACTATGAACAAGATTCCTAAAAGGAATAGTACATAACTCAACTAAGACATATGTCCCAAAATTAATATTACATAACTCAACTAACAGTATGTATCCTAATAGATTCATAGATAAACTAAAAAACCAAGAATCTCACAAATTGTCTCAGAATACAATATAAGAGTCTCACATTCTCCCTAAGTTTATCACAAAGGGACAAAGGGTAGGGAAGAACCTACAAAGATGTTGTCACCACAAAATATTATGATAAAAGAGGTAATAACATATAATCTTAATACATGAAATAGGGAAGACACAAACACCAGTAGACATTCTAAGAGTCTTAAAACGTTGAATGGCTAAAGGTTTTGTGAACAGATCTGTCAATTGATCTTTAGTGATAATATATTCAATGTCAATTTTCTTTTTCTCAATAAATTCTCGAATAATGTGTTCTTTTAATTTAATATTTTTTGTTCGATAATGGAAAATAGTATTCTTTGAAAATACTAATTTCATTTTTATTATCACATAGGAATAAGGCAAATGTTTCATTTAAGCCATAGCCACTTAACATTTTTTTCATCCATAAAAATTGAGTACAACAACTTCCATCAACAATGTATTCGTCTTTTACTGATGAAAATGAGATGCAGTTTTGATTTTTAAAAGACCTGGAGACTAGATTGAGTCCTAAGTAAAAGCAACCACCAGAGATGCTTTTGCTATTAGTGGAGCAACCAACCTAATCATCTTTTGTGCACCCGACTATTTTGGAGTTGGTGTCAAAGGCGTACATGATACCATAGTTTATTGTTCCACTTATGTATTTAATAATACATTTACGGCTTATAAGTGATATTCCTTAGGTTCATATCAATATCTTGCACAACACACACAATATGCATTATATCAGGTCTTCTCACAATTAAAGTAAGTTTCCTATAATACTATGATATAAAGTGACATTAATATTTTTGTCAGATATATCCTTTAAAAGTTTGATAGTAGAACTCTTGGGTGTTTAAGTAGTCTTAGCAATAGTAAACCAAATCACTTTATCAAATTAGTAGTATATTTAGATTGACAAATAAAGATATGATAAGATTTTTGAGCTACTTGAAGACCTGAGAAAAATTAGAGTTCTCCCATTATAGATATATGAAATTAAGATTTCAAAGTGTTAGAAAATTTTCAGCTTGTAAGGGAGAAGTGGACCCCAAAACTATGTCATCAACATGAGCAATTAGCAAATATTTTTTATTACTTTTGATGAACATTTAAAGGTTAACTCCCCCTCGGTTGAAGCCATTTTCCATTAGGAAATTTTCTAATCTATCATACAAGGAACATGGGGGCTGTTTTAAACCATAAAAGGGATTTCTTTAATTTAAACACATGATTTGGAAATAAAGGATCAAGAAAACCTTAAGGTTTTTTAGCATAAACTTATTCACTTAAAATTCCATTTAAAAACATAGATTTATGTCCATATGATAAAGTTTAAATTTTAAGTGGCACAAAACAACAAACTCGAGCCTAACAGATTCTAATCTAGCTACAGAGGAAAAGGTTTCATCTATATTTGTGCCATCTATTTATGAATAACCTTGTGCTACTAGTCTAAACTTACTTATTAAGATATTTCCAAACTCATCGTAGTTATTCTTAAATATCCATTTGATTCCATTTGTATTAGTGTGAGTAGGATATGGGACTAAGTACCAAACATAATGTAGTCCAAACTATCCTAATTCTTCTTGCATTATTAATTACCAAGATTCATCTATTAGTGCTTATTTTACAGGTTTTGGTTCAATTAGAGATACATGAGAGGAGAATAAAACATTAAATGATTGAGATCTAGTTATTATGAGATCTCTAACATTTACTATAATTGTTAACACAAAAATTCTCCATCTACGAGGACCAATCAGAAAAGGACACATGTCATCCTATGTGGCAATATTCGACACCCGAGGAGAGTTGGTCGGCATCCGAGGAGAGTTGGTCGGCACCCGAGGAGTGTTAGTCGGCATCCGAGGAGAGTTGGTAGGCACCCGAGGAGTGTTAGTCGGCACCCGAGGAGAGTTGGTCGGCACCCGAGGAGTGATAGTCGGCACCCGAGGAGAGTTGGTCGGCATACCAACCAGGAAGATCAAAGGATAACTATGCATTTAATGTGCATTAATGAAGATGGCAGCGCATTTAATGAGCCTTAATGTACATTTATACTATATTAATAGATGACAACACATAGCATAACAAGCAATTCAACAATTAGATTCGTTGAATGTAGATATAAATGTCTTCATACAATGAATCTCTTTATCTCCCATTATTATAAATACATGTATTCCCTTAGCCAAAAGGGGAGATCCAAAAGAGATTCGGGAGATCCGGGGGAACCTAGAAACCCCATACACAAGATACACATCCTTTATCTCTCTACACCTTATGGTGATATTGTAAACCCCTGGGAATAAAATAACAGTGGACGTAGGCTTTATTCATAGCCGAACCACTTTAAAAATCTTTGTCTCTTATTTGCTTGATTGGATTGCTTTCATCTATTTATCTGTGATCATAAAAATGGGATTCGGTCCAGTTTTTTGCATCAACAATAATGTTTTTCTTAGGGTGATTTTCCTTAACCTAGTTAGAAACATCGAGTTCATCAGGTGGTAGAGAGTTAGAATCACTATTTGTTGACTGTTTTGATAAATTTTCATTTTCAAATTGGTTAACAAATAAAAGTTTTCACTTTCTTCCAAATAATGTGCAACGTTATCATTTACAACAACATTAATGGCTCCCATTCTAGTTTTTGTTTTAAGATTAAACACACAATAAGCATGGTTGTTTTGTAAAACTCCCTAAAGTATTTCAAAATAGGTTATTTTCCATACCAAATTTCATACGATATTTGTTTAGAGTTTGTCATTATGTACACTCTATTTATTATGTGACACACAGTTTGCATAATCTCAACTCGAAAAAATTTATCAAATTTTTAGCATGAAGAAAGTCACGAGCCATTTCTTACGTGGCTTAGTTCTTTTTTCAGCTATCCCACTTTTTTGAGGGATTTTCGGTGTACTAAACTCGTGTTTAGAACCATTTCATATACAATACTCTACAACACCGGTATCCTTAAACTCTCCACTCCTGTCACTTTGAATCCTAGTTACTTATATATCCTTTTCATTCAGAGTCCTTAAAAAGATTCTTAAAAAGTTCTGAAAAAAGTGTCACATTTTTCTTTCATAAATACAACCCAAGTAAATCTAGAAAAGTCGTCTATAATGACAAGAATGTAGGATTTACCACATATACTAGTAGTTCTAGAAGGAGCCACTAAATCCATGCGTAGTAATTCTAAAGGATGAGATGTTAAGACATCTTTGACTTTCTTATGGGGGCTTTGTGCATTTTTCCTATTTGATAAGGTCCAGAAATAGAATATTTGATTTTGGGTAATTTAGGTAGACCAAGTACTATTTATTGACTAGTTAATTTAGGTAGACTATCATAATTAATGTGTCCTAGATTCTCATGCTATAAGTCTGAATTATTTAGCCTATTAAAAAAATAATTTTCAAAATCTTTGTCTTGACTAACAACATAGCAATTATCAGGTGTTCTTTCACCACAAAGAATTATTTTTCCATCTAGAATTAAAATTCGTCACTTTGTTTTTGAAAAGTTAACAGAATGATCAGTGTCGCAAAATTGACATAAACTTAATAAATTAGCTTTAAGTCCTTCAACTAATAAGACTTCATCCAAGTTAGGAATCCCTTCAGCTTTAATTGTTCCTTTACATATGATTAAAGACATTTTGCTATCTCCAAAAGTGACATTTTCTTTAACAAAAGTTTTTAAAAAAGAAATTTTCATTTTGTCCCCAGTCATATATCTGGAATACCCAAATTCAAGGTACCAGTGAGAGTTTTTATAAGAGGCATTTAATGTTGATACATTAACATTACATCTCAGTTGGTAACTAAATTCTTTATTCCTAATCCAAACGACCTCAGTTTTTAGAAAATAATTTTTAGACTTGTTAGACACTGGCTTAGGAGGTACAGGTTTCTTGACAACTTCAGCCTTAATAGTTCTCCAAGGTCTATTAATATTCCAATTTTTTCTATTTTGATTTAATTATTTATAATAGAATTGTTCTAAGTGACCAGTTTTGCAATAAAAATTACAGTGATAAATCTGCTTAGCAGTATAGTGAGCTTGAGTTTGTTTCTATTTTTGAAAATGCAAAATAGGCATGCGAATTTTTGAGAATTCTAGATAGTCCACATTGGAGGATACAAAATTTGTTTCAAAAATTTATTTTCCTTTAAAATCAATTCCTTCTTTGCCACAAGAAAAGGACTTTCTAAAATTCAAAAGTTATTTTACTTTGATTTCGGATTTGTTGAAAGCATTTAATTTGTTTAAAGATTCTTTCAGGTTAGTTTGAAGTTCATCAAAATCAGTCAATTCAACTCTTCATTTTTATTCTAAAGAAGAGCAACTCTCATTTAGTTTGGACATATTTTTCTCTAACATGAATTTTTTAATCTCAAGATCTTCTACTTGCGTAGAAGATTCATCACAAATTAGGCGAATTTGATTATTTATAATATCAAATTTACATAACAACCTAGTATTTACTTTGCCTAAATCAATTTTTCAAAGTAGACTTATACAATTTCTTAAAATGTAAGCTATCATCATCACAATCACCATCAAAAGATTTTATTCCAATGGAAGATTCAGTATACACATTATTTTCATCATCCTAATTATAATTAGAATCATAAAAGGGTTTAGATATAGTAGCAGGAGTAACATTATGCACAGGGATCTTTATAGGTAATAAAACATTTACAGGAGGTAAATCATAATTGTCTATGAATAATTCAGAATCATCAGACATAATAGACATATTATCAATAAAATCATGAGACTCATTTAAAAAAATGAAGTAAATGCCATAAGGTTATTACAACTATCATTACAATCACTGTTAGAATCAGAATTGCCATCCCAAGTTTTAGATAAATGGAATTTTTTAGAAGATTGTCATTTAGTTTTTAAAAAATATTTATTATATAATGACCATATTCATAACACTTTCTACATTGAATATGACTATTTATTATGTTCATATTTTTCAAAATATTTCTTTTCAAACGTTTTTTATGTGGCCTATTGGTATAACTAGTTTGACCTTGTTTAGAAACAAATTTGTTCCTAAACTTAAAAAATTTCTTAAAATATTTAGATAACAAAGCAATTTCATTATCTAATGACTTAAGTGAAATAGACGAATCATTAATATTTTACAGGGTAGACACAAAATTATGAGACTGTTAATAGTATATTTAAACACTAAGGATGGTTATATACTGCGTGTGCTTTTGCTTTTCTTCTTTGATTTTCACTTAAGGCAGTTTCAAGTTCTAATGTTTTCATTTTACTACATAATAGTTCAGGTCTCATGTTAGGATTAGCCATTTTTTATGGCATGTTTCTTCATGGAAAAAGTATGAGGTAAAAAACTAAGTAGTTTAGCACATATTTTAGAATCAACATATACAATACCATTAACATGTGATTGATTAACTATATCTTACAACCTAAGACAAAATTGTCATATTTGTCATCACCTTTCATAAACATGGTATCATGCATATGAACTAATAATTTTGACTTAGACTTTTTTTGCCCTAACATCACCCTCATGTGTACACATTAAAATGTCCCAATATTCCATAGAGGTGGTGCAAGCTCATATTCTTTTAAACTCAGACTCACCCACTACTTAAAATTTGTATTTCTCCATTTATTATTAAACTGTGAACTTATTTTTTTCCAGTCCATTCAGGAAGAGGTTTCCTTTCAGCTCTTTGAACTTCACCTTCACCAATAGCTCTACCTAGTACAGAAAAATCGTTTTCAACCATATCCCATACATTATCTCTTAATTATTGGATATGTGCAATCATTCTTACTTTCCAGTAAGAAAAGTTTTCACCATCAAATATAGGAGGTTGTACAAAATTATGTACAAAACTACCATTTCGATCTTCCATTTAAAATAAGTTTTAAAAAGAGTTCAAGATCATAAAGAGTAAAAATAAATTTTCAAAACCAAAGTAATCTTAATGTTCTGATTTCAGTTGAAAGTAATTAATTATACAAAAGTTTTAAGATTCAAAATTCCCTTTTAACTTTTTAGTAAAAAACACTAAAACTTCAATAGTTTAATACACATAAAAAAATTAATTCTGGATGGTGTGATGTCCAAAGTATAATGAATAAAAGTTGAAACATGATGAGATAAGGAAAATGGGATTTGAACAGAGTAATTTTATTAATAAGGAAACCATCGTACTTAAATTTTTTGAATATTTTAGTTTCAAGAACACAGACACCACAAGTCCATTATAATAGTTTACAATGAGCAAATGAATTAGTACAACCAATACACCCAGTATACCAAGGTTAGTATTGAACAAACCCACATCTACTAAAATATACCAAATAATAAAATAGAGGACTTAGTAGTACACAGTCAGCTTCACACTCAAGATAAGAGTATCTAGTGAAGGTGTAACACAAAAATCAAGTTTTAATAAATTTTATTTTACAAATGGTTAGAAGATCAAATCTAAAGATAAAGATATAAAGGGTATTTGCTTTAGGATTTGATGATTGAACCGTGTGAAAATATAAAAGTTAGTTTGCATATAAAAGGGTTTTAGATCGTGAGTTTTACAAACCACAAATGGATCTACACAAATATAAACATAACTAAATCTTGTTTCAAGAAATATATAAGTTTCTAAGACAGATTTAATTAATTACAAAGAACTACTAAGCACAATATATTATAACCTCTTTAGATATATCAATACGAGAAAATAGGTTTTTAAAACTAGGCTTTCTTTAAAATATGTCAAAATAGGTTAACACATACGAACGCCAAAATCACATACAAACAACATATATATATATATATATATATATATATATATATATATAGAGAGAGAGAGAGAGAGAGAGGGGAAGGCTTACCTACATCATGATGTATACATCACACCATATATCACACCTAGTTCTAGGCCCTAAAAAACGTTTTCTCCAAATTTTTTATTTTTCTCTTGAAATTAACCTTCTAATAAACCCATATTCAAAAATTTATTCAAAATACATTTTGTAGCTATTTTTAAAAAATCCACAAAAAACTGTTGGTGCAGACCCTTATAACTAAGGTATTTTAAGCAGTTTTTTGGTGATTTTTTTAAAAATGGCTACAAAACGTATTTTGACCTAATTTTTTGAACATGAGTTTATTGGAAGGTAATTTCAAGAGAAACTAAAAAATTTGGAAAAAAAAAAGTTTTTTAGGGCCTACAATTAGGTGTGATGTTTGGATGATATATAATGCATGATGTAGGTGAGCCTTCTCCTATATATATATATATATATATATATATATATACACTACGGTATGCCCGTGCTTGAAAGCACGACGACAATTCTCCTGATGAATCCTGAGGTCAAGTCATAAAGTTTTGTATTATATATAATTTTTCAAAATATCAATCGTTGTCAATTTTCCTTAAGTACCAGACATTTTTTCCAAAATTATTTAATCATGGTCAATTTTACATTGATATATTTAAATTTTATGTACCATTCTTATCATCCCTACAACACACACATACTACCTCCATCACAAACTAATAGTTGTTATATTAAAAACAACAATTTTTAAGAACACGCACAATCAATGGCCAAGATTGACAGTAGTTCACTATCATGTAATTTAGTTCACTTATTACATTTAAAAAAATGAAGTGGACTATTAATTTGGGACATCCAAAACCAAAGAAAAATTGTTAATTTAGGATGAAAATTGTAATATTTATTACGCTCCCCCTCCCACATATGATTGTCTCCTCTTTATTATCAACAAAAATTTTACCTCCACCATGTATACCTCCTAATTTAACCCGAGTCTTATCAACATTCCATGTTAATGATTCAACTCGAGTCTTATATGTTAATAATTTATAAAAATTCTATGACCTTCAAGGCTCCTTTCGTGTCCAAACTGTATTACATACCAAAAATCTTATCAAAAAACAAATGTTGCCAAAATATCTTAAGGAGGGTACAAAAAAAAATGGTGGATCCTCTAACCAAACTAAAAAGCCATGCACTGTTATGCTTCAACAAAATTAAGCATCTAAATATCTATTAGTGAAGGTTATGCTTCAACAAAATTAAGGTTCTACTTCAACAGTCACAAAATTATCAATATGGGTGAAAATGAGAGAGGTCGTTGCTTGTACTGAGGAGTAATTTCTCAACTTAATCATTCCATTGAAGTCACTACACTTAAAACAGGCCTTGCATTTCTGCGAACAACAGCTCCACCAGATAAACAGTTTCCTCACAGCCTTGCATTTCTCCTCTGTACCAGTAAAAGGCATGGCTATGTTTTTAATTTAGATCTGACATAGAATCAAACTTCCATTAATTTTTCTAACAGGAGCATTAACTCCGAAAACATTCATATAAGAGAGAAAAACACTGGTCTAACTGCATCCTCCTCTAAGGCTTTGTAGAGTTTCCTGACGCAAATCCTTACCTGAGCTGCGAACCTCAACTCCCCTTTACACTTTCTATCTTCCCAAGTTGTTGGATCTATGTTAGAACCCCCAAAAGTCACTGCCTCAATGATACCATGCAACTAATGAGTAGTATAATTATAAAGAAACAGAGGTAAGCAAGGTGTTATTACCCGAATAGAGTTTTTGTATCGTGGCGGTAAAATAAATAGCTGTCACTTTAAATCCTCTTGCATCTTATCATTGTCGCATACAAAGATGTATCCAACGAGAACTTCATTTCTCAGGAGCATTTTATGAATACCCAAATTAGTATATTCATTATTGTTGCCATTATTGTTCGGCTCCATGTTGTTGTTGATATTATTATACTTGTTACCAGTCATCATATTCCCCATAATATTGGCACTATTCTTCTAATAAATGGCATTCATATTATCCATGTTGTAGATACCACTCCTGAGAGATATTTTGTTTACATTTTCGTCATTTTAGACTCCAAATTTATCATGTTTAAGTTAAGGTCTCTATTTTGTTATATTTTTCAGACCCATAGTTATCCCTAGGCCTTATTTCAACTAAGACCTTTGAGAGATCCAAATTGTTCCTTTGCTCGCCCTTTGTCCTTGTTTGTTCTGCCAATTTTGAAGCAGTCATTGACCACTTGTGATCCTCTGATACTTTCAATTATCCTTGAAGCTCGTCACCTAATTTCCAAAAACTATTAATAGTCTTTATTATGATGATTTCTTTATTATATGTTAGGCTGTGAAACTCGAAAGATGAGACCTCATCACCATCCACCTGACATTTCCCCACCTTAGTTCCAAAGATGGACATACCTAGGGCAAAAAGGAAAGGAAAAATGAGTATGATTTGAAAAGGATACCTATTAAAAAACTGTAATGGAGATTGTTAGAACCTTAATGATTATAAAAAAGATTATGTAGAAAATAAATAACTATTAAAATATTTACAATAAAGTTTAGTTAATCAGTAAACATACCTTAACCTACATGTGCATCTGACTCTTTTCATTCTCCGCACCTAAACAACAAACACTAAACCATGAACTTATTATCTTATCATTTGAAACAAAAAAAAGAACTGACACTGAATACAAATTGACCTAAGACAGAAATATACAAACTAACAAATTGACGTAATTAATATTCCCGAAAACATCACCACTACAAGTTGGACATCCTATTTTAGGGTGTTGTAGCTATTTGTACCATGTTTGGCCCAATTATCCTTCAAATCGAGCGTGGTCGACAAATCGTACCCTTCATTGGCCAATTAATTCAGTAATTTAGTGAGCACACTTTCACTCATCTCTCTACCACCAATTCTCGAATATCGTTTATTAGAATCCTAAGGAAAAGGATACATTGGCATGATGCTCGTGTAGTAAGCTGACTACCACCCACAATTTACCCACTTATAGCACAGCTAGGGTACCCCAGTGCAGGAGAAAACTGGTACCAGCATAGCAGACTCGTCAAAATTTACTTGGTATAACCCCAAATTATCCTTCCACACCACAACATGTTGTTGTCATTTATCGGGTCATATTTAGCTTTTACCAGTTCAAACGTGTGATTCATTTGGTGTGATGTATTGCTCTATTTTCGAGTAAATTAGGATTTTTTTGTGAAGTGATTGTCATTCATCGAAGCCCCTTGGAAATGAAGGGTGGAAATGGCTTAGTTTCGCTCTTGAATGGAGAAATTGCACTCTGCTAATGCTGCATCCCATTTTAGCATCCCCATATCACGCTCAACAGAGGTTATATTTATCTCCTCTAGTGCCATGTTATGTTCTCGGATGGTAGCATCCCTCTCATCCACGATGTCCATAAAAGCACAATAAATAAGGAAATGGTGTCATGTTACATTCTTGGAAGAGATGTATGCAGAACAACTACTTCAATTTAAAATGCACTGGCCAATGCCCATGTTTGGATTCTTCTAGACATTTGGAAAATTACAGTACTATAATAAGCACATACCCACAAATCATATAGATATTTCCCATAAAATAAAATAAAACTTAGTAATAGAAAAAAACTAAAGATACTACAATTCTTTGTTTTATTAAACAAATAGTACACACAAACCAAATAGAAATCACAGTAATTATTTCACTTGTTAAAGATTAACATAGAACATTGCGAATGTGCTTTAACATAAAATACAAACCAAAATGGCCTATGTGTAAAAAGGCTAGAAATAAGACAAACAAAAGAAAATCGATAATCGTATACCGGGTGTCTCCAAAAAACTACATCAAATGACCAAAATAAACTAAATGAATCCCAATTATTTTTTTTATTGGAGCTCGGATAAAATCGAAGAATAGGGGAGGGGCTAAATACCTCCTTAACAAAGATATATGGCATGTTATACCTCCTGAACAAAAAATCAAAATAAGAAATTAGTATATCATGAACATTAAACCATGAAACTCGTCACCATTATTCGTGCTAAAAACAGAAATACCAAACAAAAAATTAAAATAAGAAATGCTTTAAAATAAAGCCCACAAACCTAAGTATACTTATAATCCAAATACAACACAATATCACAAAAGAGATCGCCTTAATAGTCCAAAGTTTCTAGAAAAAAATACTACTACACAAAAGTATAAATCAATGAAAATGCATTACATTGTCATGCAGTTTTCCAACACGGCATCAATAAGAAAAGACAAATAAAAAATAACAAAGTTAAACTAAAACAACCTAACTACATCACATTCATAACAAATTTGAAACCAATATATGAAATCAATAAATTATAACACAAAAAATCACCCATGATGTAGCTGCAAAATATTGCAAACACCGCACCCATGATGTGCAGAGTTTGAAGATGGCAATGGGCATTGGAGCAGTAGAACTTGAAACTTGAATAACATAATACTAACAAGAAAATAATAATTATTCTCATGGATCTATGGCAATGAAAAAAAATAGCACCAGATATGGGCATTGTTGAAGATCTCTCCAATTGTGAACCGCACCTAGTTAAATATCGGGTGATTTTTCCTTTATTAAATTGAATCAGAATATTCAGTTGGTTCATTGTTGGCATCACTGTCGAAAAACAAGTTTCTTTATTAATTCACTAAATAATTAATTAAGCTACGTGTCAAAATGTTTCCCAATTTTAATTTAATTAAATCCATTCCACAATACGGAATAAAAGTAAAATATCATCACACCACCACTAAAAATTAACAATAATAAATGTGACTGGAATAAACTCTCCAGTTTAATATCTCACTATCACAAATAAAATCAAGGTGATAACAAAAGTACCAAAACAAAATGGATACAATATCAGAAACATAAATGAGATAACTAGAATCATGGGAAACATGCCCCAAATGAGACAGGTACTGCAGAAATAAGAATCAATGATATAAAAGCATCTAAACAAGGTCTGCATCTTCAACAGCAGCAGCAATAGCATGTCAAAACATCCATACAATAAGTCGGGCGCCCCTGATGTTGGGCACCTGGTGTAATATGTACAATAGAGAAGAGAATATTCAAGGCAATTGGTCAGAGCCTGATTGTAAAAGATTTTTAAAAATAGCAAGTGCTTAACAAGCGCAATTAAGCAGGTATGATTTACATGTTAGTTCTTTGACTTTCACTTGAGAATCTCACCTCTCATCCAATGTGCACGCCTAACGTAACTTATTATTTTCTCTAATTAGGTTCTCCTTTATGATTCTATCCACTATCATTTCCTAATATTTCCAATGCAATACATATAATTATTAAATATGTTCATTTCTTTTTAAGATGAACTAGACTTTCAAGGATTAAGTATTCACTTACTTAATTCAATTCAGTTTTTATTATTCATTTAATCTACTAATTCACAGAGTAGATCACATCATAGTATATATATTCATCACTCTATTACACATACTAATATGGAACCTCCCAGATATAGATGCGGTGCATGCATACTATGCTATGATGTCTAGTTACATCTCTCGCTGTGCAAAGGACTATTGGCTCAGCGTCACTCCCGATCTATAAATATCATAACATACATATTTGGAGGAGAGCATACTCCACAACTGAATGGGTCACGCACAAACCTACTCTCCCAATCAACCGTCGAAGCTATCATTCTCACAGATAGAAAGTGTCCAAGGTCCTATGCTCAAGGTAGGAATCTAAAATCCCCCCAAATGGGATCGTCGAGATAAAATCGACCATAACGCCAAACATCCACCCCGATAATAAGCAGCGTAGGTATGTCATACACAATAAAAATTATAATATAGGTATTAACCCCACCTATATACATATAATATCAATAAGGTATTCGCACAAACCATATGATAATTCCATACGTAGTATATTTTTATCTCTAATATCCTACGTATTAATAGATTATGACTTTACTTTTTAAAATATAATCCCGAGCTTTGCCAACTCTCAAAAGGTATCGATTATTCCTAAAATAATTTTAGTTGGTAAATATCTACACCCTGCTGGTCCATGTCATCCCAAATCCCGAATTTCTACTAATTAAAATTACCCTCAAGTGGGTTTATTATTCGATAATCTCTCATTCAATTTTAACCCGTTATTTCATTTTCAAGGATTAATCCCACACATAAATATCTTTCGGGTCTTAATCACTACTCTATTTAGCTTCCATAATCCCATTATGCTAAATTTAATAAACACTAAGAATGCTTAAAAGTTGGGATTAAATTATACTTAAAGAAAAAAAACAAAACACATTTTCTCGGATCCTGCATATTTTGCCTACGGGTTTTAACACATTCAATCCTCAAAACCTCTACCAAATGATCCCAAACTCCTTGCAATTCATCCCAAGTGATATATAAAAGTGTATAAACGATTTCTAATATTTAACCAACATAAAATCATCAATAAGTTTGAATGAAAAGACATTATTTCCCTTAAAATTCAGAAACCTCATATTTTATCATTTCTCCAAAAACAACTTATAAATCTCAAATTTTCTTCACAAAATGATTCCAAATTTCGTGGATTAAAATATATATTCAAAAATAGATTAATCCAGCATGCTTCTCATTTCAAGGAATCATTGAAAATCACCATAATTTATCTTTGAATCATGCAACTTTTCAGAATTTCACAAATATCCTAACATGGACAATATACACGCTAAGTTTGCAAATGTTAAATCACTTGCCTTTAGATTGTAGATATGCGCCATTGGTAATGATAATCCTACTGGTGTTTCTCCCTTTTTCGTCCAACTTTTGGTGGTGGTGGTGGTGCAGGATGGCTTTTGGCCTTTTGGCTTCCTAGATAGTCTATTCCTTTCCCTAAAGAAGTCTCTCAATCTCCCCTAAATCTTTCCCTCTAAGTTTGGTGAATGGATATGAATCTTACCACCTTTAGACTTATAAAATAATACTCAATTTTCATGGGTACTATTCACCTTATTTGTAAAATGACCAAAATACCTCTCTGGGGTGTCTATTCGGTTTCAAAATGCCCCGAGAATCAAATTAGACCTCCAAGTAGATTTTTTTTACTATTTAAGCCCTTCTGGACACTTTGGTGTAGTCAAAACGACCATATGGGCGACTAAAAATAATTTACTTTTATTCATTTAAATTTAGTCCCGACACGACTCACGTGCGCGTCCCGACTTAATTACCGTAACTGTCGTATTCATCACTTGCGATAATTTTGTTAAATCATAATCATATGTAAAGTCATAATTATATATTACTTTTAATAACTAAGTAATATTCAACATAAATCACATATTACTTTATTCCCGAGTAATATATTAATCCGGGTTAATCTTAATTACCCCACAATTAATCCCATTTTAAAATTATTAAAAATACAGGGTATTAGATACCCCCCCCCCCCCCCCCTGATGGAATTTCATCCTGAAATTCGGAAAATAAGGCATACCTGGTAAAAATAACTCCGGGTATCGCTCGCACATCTCATCCTCGCGCTCCCAAGTAGACTCCTCCACATTTTGGTGCGCCCGCTGGACACGCACAAGCGGAACTACTTTCGATCTCAAACGTCACTCACTATAGTCTAACATCGCCACTAGTCACTCCTCATAAGAATATCTAGATTCAAATCAACTTCCTCCAATGAAATATGAGTGTGAGCCATCTCATCTCGTAGATACCGCCTCAGTGAAGAAATATGGAACACATCATGTATACAATGCAAGTGCTCCGACAGCCCAAGTCTATAAGCTACGAGTCTAACCCTCTCAATAATAGGAAATGGTCCCACATATCTCGGTGCCAATTTCTCTTTCTTCTCGAATCTCATTATCCCTTTTATAGGATATACCCGTAATATTACCTGGTTCCCCACGTTAAACTCCCTAAAGAACCGCTTAGCATTGGCATAACTTTTATGTCTATCCTGGGCTACCCGAATGTGAATCCGGATCATTTTAATCCTGGAAGACGTGTCCTGAATCACTTCTAGACCAAGTAGCTTATTATCCCCCACTTCTAGCCAACACACCGGAGAGCGATAAGGTCTATCATATAACGCCTCAAATTGGGCCATACCAATAGTAAACTAATAGGAATTATTATACGAAAATTCCACCAGTGGAAGGTATTATTCCCAACTTCCCCCAAAATCCAGAATACACATACGTAACATATCCTCTAACATTTGGTTACCATGCTCGGTCTTCCCATCCGTCTACGGGTGATAAGTCATACTTAATCGTACCTCGATACTCATGGCCTCTTGAAAACTCTCCCAAAATTAGGAGACAAAGATATTGTCCCGATTGGACAAAATATTAAGAGGTACTCCATGTAACCTCACTATCTCGCCTATAAAGAGCTCCGCATACTATCCCGTAGTATAATCAATTCGAATCGGCAATAAATGAGCTACCTTAGTCAACCGATCCATAATCACCCATATGGAATCATGACCCCTCTGAGTGGTAGGTGACCCAGAGATGAAATCCATGGAAATACTCTCCCATTTCCACATCGTAATCTCTAGCGGCTAAAGAAAACATGTTGGATTTTAGTGATCCACTTTCACTAACTGATAGGTGGCACACTTAGAGACGAACTCAGCAATGTCTCTCTTCATCCCACTCCACCAATAATGTCACTGCATATCCTGGTACATCTTATCCCCATCGAGATGTACCGTAAATCAGGATCCATGCAACTCTGACATAACTGTGTGTCGTAATTCTTCCCCCTCTAGAACAATCAGTCTCCTATTAAAGCGAAAGACTCCCTCTAAACTCACTGAGTAAGACTCTACTCCCTCGAATAAAATTTATTGAATTTTCTCCTGACAGAACGGATCCCTTGCCTGAGTCTTTACTACTCTCATCACAATCTGGGGAGTAACGGTCTTAACTTATACGAATGACCTAGCCACTACATCCTGATGATCCAGTTCCTTCCATTTTTCCCTCCACACCGTGGATATTTCACCCTCAGGCCTACGACTTAATGCATCTTCTACCATGTCAGCCTTCCCCGGGTGATAATGTATCTCAAACTGATAATCTTTCACAAATTCAAGCCACTTACGTTGTTTCATATTCAACTCTCTCCGAGTGAACAAATACTGCAATGACTTGTGGTCTGTGAATAGGCAAAATTTCTCACCCAACAAATAATGTTTCCATATTCGAAGGGAAAATATGACTGCTGCTAGCTCCAAGTCTTGGGTAGGGTAGTTTTTCTCATGAGGCTTAAGCTTCCTAGAGGCATAAACTATATTTTGTTCTTCTTGCTGTAACACCCCACTAAGTCCCTGTAATGATGCGTCAATGTACACTAGGTACTCCACTCTTGGCCTGGGCAGTACTAGTACGGGTGTTGAATTTAACTTATCCTTCAGTTCATCCAACTCCAACTGTCACGCATCATTCCAAACAAATGGTACGTCCTTACGGGTTAGATTAGTCATCGAACCCGTAATCTTCTAAAAAACCTGGATAAACCGTCTATAATAACCGATTAATCCTAAGAAACTACGTACCTCTGTCCGTGTCATGGGTTTTTCCTATTCCCTCATCGCTGATACTTTGCTAGGATCCACTGCTATACCCCTTTCTGACATTATATGTCCCAGAAAATGCACCTCCCAAAGGCAAAACCCACACTTTTCATACTTTGCATGCAACTGATGCTCACGTAGTGTCTGTAGTACCCTTCGCAAATGATTGACATGCTCCTCTTCAATTTGAGAATAAACCAATATGTCATCTCTGAAAATAATAAAAAACTGATCCAGGAACTCTTTGAACCTCCTATTCATTAAGTCCATAAATAAGGCTAGTGCATTGGTTAACCCAAATGGCATAACCCTAAACTCATAAGATCCATATCTTGTCAGAAAAGCAATCTTCGGCACATCCTGATCCCTCATCCTTAACTGGTGATATCCATACCTCAAGTATATCTTTAAGAAGTATGCTTCTCCTCTCAACTGATCAAAGAAGTCATCGATGCAGGGTAGAGGATACTTATTTCAGATCGTGACTTTATTAAGTTCTCGATAATCCATTAACAATTGTAGGGATCCATCCTTCTTCTTTACAAACAGAACAGGGGCACCCCAGGGTGAGGTACTCTTACGGATGAAACCCTGTCCCAGCAACTTATCAGTCTGATCTCTCAGGTCCCTTATATCTGTAAGAACCATACGGTAGAGGGAACGGGCTACCAGTCGGGAGCCTGGTGCTAAATCAATCATAAACTCTATCTCCCTACTCGACGGTAGCCTCGATATGTCCTGAAATACGTCCGCAAAATTCCTAACAACCATAATCAAATCAAGGGGAATCAAAACTCCCATAGAGGTCTCCTCCTCTAAGTAATATAAATGAGTGGAAAATCCTCCCTCGGGACGAGGCATCGCAACTAAAAACATATCCTTACCCGAGATAGAGAATATAATGCTCCTACTAAAGCAATCGATCATGGTTCTATAAGTAACTAGCCAATCCATCCCAATAATAGCGTCATATTTGGACATGTCTAACACAAGCATATCTACTAGTAAAATTAGACTCCCAATCTCTATACTCACACCCCGACATATAAATAAAATAGGCATCCCACTACCCATCAATGAGTCTACATAAGTAACAGTACTGTTCGCCGTGTCTAACAACCCTGTGGCCCGTGTAAATCTAATGGCTATGAAAGAATATGATGCCCCTATATCAAACAAAATACGTACCATATCCCCCTAAATAGAAAACATAACCTCAATTGCAGGTGGTGGTTGTTGAACTGCTGCCTGCTGGATGTTATATGCACGCCCATATTGTAACTGCCCCTGCTATGGTGGGGCTACGGGAGCAATGGCAGGTAAGTCTAGCATCTGTGCCGATGCTGAAAGGGTAGCTAGAAACATAATCCTCTATGGCTCCTAATGCGCGCCTTACTGATGGGGTATCTCACCGTTATCTGGGCAGTCCTGCTTCCTGTGGCCAATTTTACCACACATGAAGCATCTACTAGTAAATTTTCCCTCATTTTGACCCTACTACCCACGACCCTGATAACCATTTCCACCTTTCCCTTATCTCTGAGAGCCCTGCTAATTGTTTTGTTGACCCTGGTGGACCTGTTTATTACCTCCCTGCCCAAAACGAAATCAGTCACTTAGCATAATCCCCTTGCTACGAATTTTGTTCACCTTATCTCCGCTATCCCTAAATTGGTGATTATCCACTACAACTATTTCCCCCAGTTCGATCTTGATGACTAGACTCCGCTTGCTCCCTTATGAAGATGGTGGTCCCGGTAGTGAAGTAATGCAGCATTCAGTACATCTGTATAGGTCTCTAGAGAAAGATTGACCAAAAGGTGTTGGATAATCCTCCATATAAGACCATCCATGAACATATGAATCTTCTTCTCTTCAGTGGGTACCTCAGTTGGCATCAGATTGGTTAGCATATTAAACTCTTCTTCATACTCGACAACTGACTTCCCCTCTTGGGTGAGGTTCAAAAGTTTCCTCCTTATTTCGATTTGAACAGCGAAAGGAAAGTATTTACAATCGAACCGCACCTAGAAGTCCTGAATATATAGCATATCCCTTTCCTCTACTATTTTAGTGGAGTCCCACCACTTAGAGATGATCCAACCAGCTTAAAAGTTGCTAAGATATGATTTTGAACCTCCGTGCACTCATACATACGCAGATGCCGTTGGATGTTTTTTTCCATTGGCTAGCAGTTATGACATCGGAACCCCCTGGAATTCTGGTGGATATACCTTTTTAAAGGCAACCCTGACACGCTCCCAAGCAATGGGAAATGCCTGCGCTGGTGATGGTGACATTCACTGGGCTATTTTGCTCATGGTTCCTATGTTCACATTTTTTAGGTAACGCGATGTCACTGCCAAATCTAGGAAGTCGGGTTGGGTTAGCCAGGAATGGGAGAAACAAATATTTTGTTTAAATGTAAATGATGTAATTAAGTTAAATTTTCCTTCAAGCAAGTTTGTATAAGTGTAACTACTCTGATGTTGTAAAAAGGTTTTCAGATATATGGATTTATAATGATGACTCTGAAATTAAAACTCTTGTTTATGGTTTGGTTAAATTAATCATGGTTTGACTCACTTTGACTTTCAAACTTAATTATAAGTAACTGGGTTGGGGTGTGTCACCAGAGCTGGAGCCGATTATGGGGATGGCTACGCCACACCGAGGGCTCATTGTGCACATCTAAGAGGCATCTGAAACAAGGGATAAATATTTTTCATCATGCGCAAATATGAACACATCAATCCTAATAATAGGGATCTATATCAAAGGACGCTAAATAGAAAGCATAATAAGCCATAAAGATCCTAAGGACACTAGAACCTGGCTCTGATACCACCTATGACACCTCGCCTAATTAAATATCGGGTGATCTGTCATTTATTAAATTAAATCAAAATGTCCAGTTGGTTCATTCTTAGCATCACTGTCGAAAAATAAGTTTCTTTACTAATTCACCTAATAATTAATTAAGCTACGTGCCAATACTTTTTCAAATTTCAATTTAATTAAATCCATTCCACAATACGGAATAAAAGTAAAATATTATCACACCACCACTAAAATGGAACAATAATAAATGTGACTAGAATAAACTTTCCAGTTTAATATATTACTATCACAAATCAAACTAAGCTCATAATATAGATACAATATCCGAATCAGAAAGAGATAACTAGAATCCTAGGAAACAAGCCCTAAATGAGACAGGTACAACAAAAATAAGAATATATGTGCTTAACAAGTGCAATTAAGCAGGTATTATGTACATGTTAGTTCTCGGACCCTCACTTGAGAATCTCACCTCTCATCTAATGTGCACGCCTAACGTACCTTATTATTTTCTATAATTAGGTTCTCCTTCACGATTCTATCCACTATCATTTCCTCGTATTTCTAATGCAATAAGTATAATTATTAAATATGTTCACTTCTCTTTAAGATCAACTACATTTCAAGGATTAAGTATTCACTTAATTAATTCAATTCAGATTTCATTATACATTTTATCTAAAAATTCGCAGAGTAGATCACATCACATTATATATATTCATCACACTATTATATATACTAATATGGCACCTCCCATAATCTTCTATCATGTCCAATTACATCTCTCGCTGTATAAAGGACTATTGGCTCAGCGTCTCTCCCGAACCATAAATATCATAACGCACATATTTGGAGGCGAGCATACTCCCCAGCCAAATGGGTCATGCAATACCTATGCTCCCATTCAACCGTCGAAACTATCATTCTCACCAATAGAACGTTTTCGAGGTTATATGCTCAAGGTACGAATCTAAAATGCCCCCATATGGGCTCGTCGGGATAAGATCGACCATAATGCGAAATCTCCACCCCGATAGCAAGAAGTGTAGGTATGTCATACACAATAAAAATTATAATATAAGTATTCACCACACCTATATACATATAATATCAATAAGGTATTTGCACAACCCATATGATAATTCCATACAGAGTATATTTTTATCTCTAATATCCTACGCATTTATAAATTATGATTTTACTTTTTAAAATATAATCCCGAGATTTCCCAATACTCTAAAGGTATAATTTATTCCTAAAATAATTTTAGGAGGTAAATACCTACACTCTACTGGTCCATGTCATCCCAAATCCCGAATTTCTACGAATTAAAATTATCCTCAAGTGGGTTTATTATTCGATAATCTCTAATTCAATTTTAACCCATTATTTCATTTTCAAGTATTAATCCCGCACATAAATATTTTTCGGGTTTTAATCACCACCCTAGTAACCTTGACTATGTCCCATTATGCTTAATTTAATTAACATTAAGCATCCTTAAAACTTTGGATTAGATTAAGCCTTAAAGAAACAAGCAAAACACATTTTTTAGGATCATCGATCGATCGATCAAACAGATATCATCCTACGTTTTCTGCATATTTTGCCTACCGGATTTAACAGATTCAATCCTCAAAACCTCTACCAAGTGATCCCAAATGATATATAATTCATCCCAAATGATATATCAAGGTGTGTAAACAATTTCTAACTTTTAACCAACATAAAATTCTCAAGAAGTTTGAATGAAAACATATTATTTCCCTTAAAATTCAAAAACCTCATCATTTATCATTTCTCTAAAAAAAAAACTTATAAATCTCAGATTTTCTTCACCAAATGATTACAAATTTTGTGGATTAAAATAAATATTCAAAAATAGATTAATCATACATGTTTTGTCATTACAAGGAATCAATGAAAATCACCATAATTTATCTTTAAATCATACAACTTTTCATAATTTCACAACTATCCTAACATGGAGAATATACACGCTAAGTTTGCAAAGGTTAAATCACTTGTGTTTAGATTGTAGGTCTTAACCGTTGGGGATGATAATCCTACTGGTGTCTCCCTTTTTCGGCCAACTTCCAATGGTGGTGGTGGTGCATGATGGCTTTTGGCCTTTTGGCTTCCTAGGGAGTCTCTTCCTTTCCCAAGAGAAGTCTCTCAATCTCCCCTAAGTCTTTCCCTATAAATATGGTGAATGATTATGAATCTTACCACCTTTAGAATTATATAATAACACTCAATTTTCATGGGTACTATACACCTTATTTGTAAAATGACTAAAATACCCCTCCGGGATGTCTATTCGATTCCAAAATACCCCGAGATCCAAATCAAACCCCCAAGTAGATTTTTTTGACTATTTAAACACTTACAAACACTTTGGTGCCGTAAAAATGACCATATAGACGACATAAAAATAATTTACTTTTATTTCATTTAAATTTAGTCCCGACACTACTCACACGCGTGTCCCAACTTAATTACCCTAATTCTCGTATTCATCACTTACGACAATTTTATTAAATCATAATCATATGTAAAGTCATAATCATATATTACTTTTAATCACTAAGTAATATTCAACATAAATCACATTTTCCTTTATTCCCGAGTAATATTTAAATCCGGGTTAATTTTAATTATCCCACAATTAATTTCAATTAATCCCATTTAAAAATTATTAAAATTACGGGGTATTACATCGACCTCAAAAAAAATCTTCAGGCGAAGCACTTTGTATCTCGTTCCCATCTTCGCTTTCCAACTCATCGATCAGTAAATATATCAACGATTAGTTGAAAAGAAACGATAATCACATTTTAGTTCAGCGGCTATCTTCATTGGAATAGATACCTGATTGAGTCAACAATAGTAAATGAAAAGAAGATAAATCAACAAATACAAATCATAAAGTGTGAGACACCTGTGTTAGATAAACAAATACAAATGTATGAACAAACGGAAGAGATCTAATGCCACCAATAACAATAAAATAAAGACATAATCACATTACATCTTCCAAAAACTTTGTAGCTGAATACATAAAAAAGAGAATGAACATGGGGACAATTTTTTTACCGATGCCTACTACATGCTAGTTGAACCAACAATAACATCTAAATGATTATGCTTCAAAACTAACTAAGTCAATAAAAAAATTTAATTATTGGAATTAGTCATTGTTGTGTTATAAAAAGTTTAATTTCACATCACATGTTTGAATCAACCATTTATTTTGTAAACATGCATTCAAACATGTGATGTGTAGGGTAAGACGAATGTATAAAACTACGTGCAAAGAACTATAATGGGTGAAAGGAAAGATGTGAAAACAATAAAAGTTTAAAGGAAGGATCTCTAAGATCAATCGTTATATCTAAAAAAAAATAGCAGCCAAAAAAAATAAAGGAGACATATTGAGAAACCGAGGTTCTAAACAACCATGACAATGCAATGAAGGGACATATGAGCTATAGAATACTGAATAAAACAGTCAAAATGAGAAAGGTTTCTTAAAAGCTTGGATACAAATTAAAACTCAAACACAACCAAAAATCAAACCCTCAACATAGAATACCAACAACATAAAACCATAAAAATAAAGAACCACCTCATTTTTCTTTATATTTATCAGGTGATGCCAAATATTCTACATCCAACAAACTAAAAGAAATTTTATTTTGAAATTCTTTTCAATGAACTGAACAATGTTTTGAAATGGTAAAACATAACATAGGTGACACAAACTTACAACAGCATTAATTTCATAGTGATTATCACCTGCTCAGACGCAATAACAAAACATAAAAAAAATATTATTATTGACTTAAAAAGTTATAAGATAACAATCCGAGACCATGGAATATAACAAATTCATTACAAAAGAAAAAAAAATTGATAATGATTACAAACTTGATTTTAATAAACTGAAATATATTATAATCATAACCAAATTAAATCAAGTGATGCAACTAAATGAGCATACAATCAGTTGGAAATTTGTCAGGTATAAGCATTTTACGATTGTAAAGAATTAGTAGACATGTTACTATCTGCTTGGAACAAAAGCACAATGGATTATAGAAATCATAGAAGGCAATGAAAATATAGATGCTTGAGAATATAAAGAATAAGAAAATATTCTACATGGTTATCGTAGATGCAAAAACCTAGACTAGGCCTAATTAATTGATCACGGATAAATAAGTAAAATAAATAAGACAAATGAAGTTTTTAAAGTGGTTCGGCTCAATGAAAAAGCCTACTTCCACCGTTAAGTATTGCTTGACTGCCTTGATTTATTTTTCGGTCCTCCCGTAATGAGGGTATTACAATGTATTTATAGCCCCTGAGGGGTGTCAAGAGTCGTAATGTGGCAGGATAGAATGCCTTCATTGTTTAGGCATTTATATCAGTACATAATGAGAATTAAACATAAGACTGTTGGCGCTTCATTGGCCATACTGGTTGGACTCCTTGTTGTTGGTCGGTCTTACCAGTTGGTTGGGCTCCCTTGTTGGTCTGTCTTCTCTATTGGTCAGGGATTTGTATTATGCTGACTTGGATTTGTGCCACATTTGTTGACACGTGTTGGCTTGTAATTTGTCCATGTAAGGTGATGAATTTTGGTATCAACAGAATCCCCCCATGTTTCATACTTGGAGCTGATGTGAAAGTGTGGAACATTATGCTTAAACAGAAGTTTGGGTACTTGGTCGGTTGCAGACCTTCTAGACTTGTGAAATTTATCCAGTTGATTAACATTTTTTTAGCGCGAATGGCAGTTTTGTAAATATTTCATATTTTAGTGAGTATTTCTGGGGTATCTTCGTCTTTTCTCTTGTTAGACATGATAAACTGAATCGTCATTATCTTTAATCATTACTTTTCCTAGTTTTCGAGGCGAATTATAAAAGGGAGTTAAAACTTCGATCATCTACTATATTCTTTGAACTTTCGCCCGATCGTTTTCTTTTCTGTCCTTCAGTTCTTGCTGAATCCTTAAACCCTTGTAAGAGCTTTTCTCTTTTTTTTCTTTTTCATCATGGTTTATGTAGTCAATTCACTTGATAGTTTTAGGGTTTATTTTGAAATTCCGTCTTGGGTGAAACTCGAACATACCACTTTTCCTTTTGATTTTTTCTCTCTTGCTAAGGGCCATTGGTTCCCTTCCATCTTTATTGCTGAGTGTGGATTCACATTTCCTCCCAATCCCCTATGTTTGGAGTTTTTTCAATACTCCATATGGGAATATTGTTGTCGAACGCTTGGTTTTTCAAAATCCCTTAATGGATATTTCTTTTTCATATCCTGCACTCCGTAGGAGGGTTTTGGTTAGTCAGTGGTAATTTATTCTATAGTTTTCTTTGCTTGGAGTTGGTCGGGAATATGTCCAATAGGCTTGCTCACACCTGATTATTGGTCAGTAAGAGTCCCTTGTTGCTTAGGAACCTCTAGAAAAAGTGAATTATGTAATAAAATTTGCCACATCTTGGCTTTTTAAATGAGACCTTGGTTCATGTACAACATCATATTCCCCCAACTCCACAACCTAATACATTAATTTTCTAAATTTCTACGGCTTATGCAAAGCTTGCCTTAGTGGCATGTCAGTGTAAACCACTATAGTATGAGCTTGAAAATATGGATTCATTCATCTACTAGCCTCAATTAAGTCCAGTGCTAACTTCTCCAGCCTGGGATATCTGACCTCTACTCCTCTAAAAGCTTTGCTAGTGTAATAAACCAGCTTTTGAACTCCATTATCCTCTTGATCAAGGCATAACTAATAACTGATTTAGAAATAGCCAGATACAAATATAGCTTTTCTCCCAACACTGGTCAGTAGAGTGGTGGGGGTGTTCCTATGTACTTCTTTAATTCTAGTAAAGATTTTTCACATTCATCGTTCCATTTAAAAGTTTTTCTAAGCACCTTAAAGAATGGTAAACATCTATTTATTTCTCTGGACACAAATCTGTTGAGTGTTGCTACACACCCTATTAGCCTTTGAACATCTTTTTTACTGGTCGGTGATTGCATTTCTATCAAGGCCTTAATCTTATCTAGATTATCTTCAATGCCCATTTGTTTTACTATATACCCGAGGAACATTCCATCCTGAACTCCGAAGATGCATTTGGTCGGGTTTAACTTCATCCGGTGCTTCTCCAACTGATCAAATTTCTGACTGAGGTTGAAGATATGATCAGCAACTTTTTTTCTCTTTGTCAGCATATCGTCAACATATACCACCATGTTTTTTCCTACATAATCCTCAAATACTTTGTTCACCAGTCTTTGATAAGTGGCACCTGCATTTTAAGACCAAATGACATAACATTGTAACAATAAGTTCCTCGAGGAGTAATAAAGGAAGTACTTTCTCCGTCTTTTGGCTTCATTTTGATCTGGTTATAACCAGAATATGCATCCATAAAACTCAGCAGCTCGTGACCCAAAGTAGCAACCACCAGTTGATCAAATCGTGGCAAAGGAAAATGATCCTTTGGTTATGCTTTATTCAAGTCAGTAAAATCCACACACACCCTCCTCTTATTGTTTTTCTTTTTGACCATAACTACGTTGGCCAACCAATTCGAGTACTTCATATATTCAATACAGGAAGATTTTTAAGCTTCTCCACTTCTTCCTGTATAGCCTGGTTCTTCTTCGGGCTGAAAACACTTCTTCGATGCTTCACAGGTTTAACCTACTTGTTAACATTATGCTTGTGGCACAGGAAAGTTAGGTATATGCTAGGCATATCTTTGTGGATCCATGAGAACATCTGCTTTCTTTGTTTCAAAAAGGCCACCAATTATTGTTTAAGAACCGAATCCAATTATGCTCTTATTTGAGCCGTTCGCTCTAGTTTTTCATCGTCTAGAACAATGATTTATATTGCCTCCATCACCTGGCCTTTTATAAGATCTGATTCATCTCTTGGATCTAAGGTTTAAACCTCAGATTCACTGTTTGGTTCAGATATATCCACTTAATAAGTGGTTCTTTTCCTCTTTACTTCTACCTATTTCCCTCCTCGAAAGATGAATAGTAGCATTCTCGAGCTACTTTTTGATCTCCTTTTACTATTCCAACTCTAAAGGTAGTTGGGAACTTCAGGCATTGATGAATAGTAGAAGTTACAACTTCAAATTTCTTTAGACCTACTCTTCCCATGATCATGTTATAAGCAGAATGAACATTTTTGCCCATTACAAAGAATCTCACTTGCTCTGTCCTGCTTGCCATCCATGTCCCGATCAACACGTCTAACGTGATTATTCCCAATGGAAATACCTTTTCACCAGAGAATCCAATGAGGGGCATGTGGTAAAGCTCCAGTTGGCTGAGTTTTAAATCCGAACTATCAAAATAGGGATATAACATAATGTCTGCCGAACTGTCATTATCAATGAGTGTTCTTGCTACCAGTACGTCATTCATTCGGACTTTGACCACTAAAGGATTGTCATAAGGATACAATACTCCGGAGAGATCGTTCTTGGAAAACCTAATTACGATATTATCCTTATTGACTTTCCTTGTCGGTCTTCCTCGGCAAGGTTGATTCGCTGGATATAGGAACAAGCTTGAGCCTCATTGAGGTAAGCCTTGCTTTTAGCTGTACGATCTCCTCTTCCTACATCTCCACCTGTAATCATATGCCAATCAAAAGATCCAAAGATGAGTGTGAATACCTTACGTTCAGGTTGCCTAGGCTTCTTGGGGAGATCAATATCGTCTTCTAGGTCATCTTCATGGTTCCTCTTCTTTTTTTCTCTAGGTCTATTAGGAGATTTAAATCTCTGTCGACCTCTACCGCCAACTCTTCCACCAGCCTGCCGATTAACAAATCTGTCAAATTTTCCTCGTCGAATGAGTTCCTCCATCTCATTCTGGAGAGCAATACACCGATTGTTCGTATGACTATGGTCTTTGTGAAATTCATAATACTTGGACTTATCCCTCTTATCAGCAGGTGACCTTAACTTTTCAAGCCAACTCAAATCATTGTTGTGCTCAATTTCTTCCAAAATATGATGTATATCCACCGTTAAAAGAGTGTAATTGGTATATTTTCTGAGCCGATCTAGGCTTTCTTTATCTTTTAAATTCTTTCACTCATGGTGATTCTTATGCTCTTTCTTATCCGACATCCCTTCAGACTTCGTTTTTTCATTTGCATCTGAATTCTTTTTAGCTTCCATAGCTTCCTCAGCATTTGTAACCTTCACTGCTTTGGCCATCAATTCCTTCATCATCTTTGGGGGATCTTTTGCCAAAGTATAATATAGTTTGTCGGGGAGCAAACCACTTATAAGGGAAGTGATTATCGTCTTCTCCTCATAATCAATAACCTTTAATTTCTCGTTGTTGAAACGAATGATGTAATCCCTAATAATTTCTCCCACCTTCTATCTCACACTAAGAAAATGAGCTACTCGCATCACTGATTTGGCTCCAAAGCAGAAATTACTAATGAATAGCTCGGCAAGTTGTTGGAAGCTAGATATATGCCCCCGAGGAAGACTATTATACCAGATTTGAGCAGATTCGGTCATTATTCTTGAGAAGGCCATGCACATCATCTCGTCAGGGATAACAAAGATATCGGTCGCTGCTTGGTAATGCTCTATGTGAAGAACTGGATCAGTCTTCCCATCATACTTGGGAGTAACCACTGAGCTTTAAACTTGGTGGGTATAGGGAAATATAGAATGATTTGTATGAAGGGATATCCCTTAATAAAACTTATCTGAAGAGGATTCTTGGTCTTGCCCATTTCTCCCAATCTATCTTCCAAATGGTGAATGGACCCCTTCTAAGCATCATTGTCAGCACCAGATTTATTGGTGGAAGCTCTTTCATTCCGACCAACTGATTGTGCTAAAATTTCCTCTTGCTAACCTTCTCTTTGATTAAACTGAGCAATTCGTGGGGCGTTCGATCTGGATTGGGCTGAAACTTCCCTCAAGTCGCTTGGTCGTCGAGTATTTCTCGACGTAACTCGAAAGGAATTTTTATTTCCCCTAGGTCCCAAATAATGAAAAGGATAGCCCCTACTTAGCCTTTATAAGTAACTCAGTCTTTATGGAATGAGGGACTATCCATCATAGGAGTTAGGAGTCTTGAGAGAAGAAGTTGCTCCCGAATGGTACAAAGAATCCCTTGAAGTTCTGGATTGGATATGTCCAACACTCCTTATCAGCGGCAGTGGCATACTCCTTTGATTGGACTGTGTAGTAACTCCAGCTTGAATATTTTGGACCAATTGTCTTATCGTATCCTGCATAGCCTCTTGACCTTTGTCCAGGTTAGCCAAAATTCCAGATAAATCATTGTTACTTGGAGGGGCAGATGGATTAGGCAGAACTCCACCATTTATGTTACTTATTTCAGTGATATCAGCCATGTATGATGAATTAGTGAAAACGTTTAGCAATATGTTCCCACAAACGGCGCCAATATATTGATGCAAAAAACTATATTAGGCCAAATTAATTTATCACAGATAAATCAGTAAAACAAATAAGACAAATGAGGTTTTTGAAGTGGTTCGGCTCAATGGAAAAGCCTACGTCCACTACTATGTATTACTTGGCTGCCTTGATTTGTTTTTTAGTCCTCCTGTAATGAGGGTGTTACAATGTATTTATAGCCCCTGAGGGGTGTCAAAAATTGTAATGTGACAGGATAGAATTCATTTATTGTTTAGGCATTTACATCAATACATAATGAGAATTAAACATAAGACTACTGGCGCTTCATTGGCCATTCTGGTTGGACTCTCTGTTATTGGTCGGTCTTCCCAGTTAGTTGTGCTCCCTTGTTGGTCTATCTTCTCTGTTGGATTGTCTTCTCTGTTGTTCGGGCTCCCTCATTGGTCAGGGATTTGTATCATGCTCACTTAGATTTGTGCCACATTGTTTAACACGTCTTGGCTTATAATTGGTCCATGTAAGGTGGTGAGTTTTGATATCAACAGTTACATTTCAATGATAAAAAGAATAATTACTTAAATGAAGCAACTAAAAAAATGACAAAATCCTAAGGACGGTTATTATGTAAATTTGTGTGTAGGTATATGTCACTGAATTAGATCTTACCACTCGAGAGCTATCAATAGAGTAGAGTCTTATATCTAATAACCTTCCAATGGAAAATGGAGAAAGAGTTTGTGGTTGAAAAGGAACAGTGATGTTAGAAACGAATATAGCAACTCATAAATCCTCAAATACAATCAGTTTCCGCAACCTTCTTAACGAAATCAAACTTTATAAGAAAGTGAAGAGGAAAAAAAATGCAATTTGTTGTTAAGTTATTAACAAAACAAAACATGAAACATAACAGATAAAAGAAACTAAAGCAAAACATAAATTTTGTATAAAGACAATGTATAAATCCAGTTTGACAATCATACCTCTACACTTTGATCCATTATGCAATCAAAAACAGGTAGAACATTTTTTTAATAAAAAACACTAACAAAACACAACCAAGAGAACACAATCAATAAAATCAAACATCCCTATTAAATAGGTAGAACATTTTATATGCGGGTGGGACAACCATCTTCTAGCATGAGATTCATATCTTGGCTCAAAGAAATCCAATGGGCTAACCTGAACAAATTTGATTAGATCCTCTGACAACTATATTCGGTATATTTTGGATGATTCATACAATATCGTAAGGACCTTCAATAGAGTTTTGACAAAACGACTACTAATTTCATAGGTCAGGGTTATATTGATGCAAATATTTGAAATGAAGAGTCCTTACTTTACTAAGAGAAAAAAGTAAAATAAAACATGTAAAGTCTGATATAGGTATAACATTAGTTCAAATACCAACAAACCATAAACCATAAACCTATAAGCACTAACAAACCATCAACCACATGAAAAATCCTTTCCGAAATCCCTAAGAAAGAAGGTCAACAAAAATGTATACGAAAATAACAAAAACCTCAAATCCATATACAAAAAACCCTAAGAAAGCATATCTACCTAATAAAATTGAAAAACCGCACCATAGAAGTGTGTGTGTGTGTGTGTGTGTGTGTGAGAGAGAGAGAGAGAGAGAGAGAGAGAGGTGCATGTGGGTGAAAGAAATAGATGTTACCATGGGAGGGAAAGTTGGGGAAAGACAATTTGGGGGATGGGTGGAAAGGAAAGGTAAGAGAGAGATCAGGGAGTGAGGTATGTATGAAGGTTTATGGTGAGAGTGTGTATAATAGGTGTTTTTACAAAAATACCCCTCTATTTATATTAATGTAAAATAGGGGTCAAATTATAGATTAAAAAAGAGGGGGAACTCAAATGTTTGAGGGGTAAAATAGGAAGTGCAAAAAAAATTCATCGTGTGACATCGTAAGAGGTTTCTTATGACATACATATGTGCGTGTGTGTGCGTGCGTGTGTGTCTGTTTACATGTATGAGAAAAAGTTAGAAATATATCTCAGAAGATCAAAAGCCGAACAGGATTTCAACAGTATAGCCTCCAAATCAAAAACTCCAACAAGGCTTTAAATGTTCTAAGCCAGAAAGCCAAAAGGCTTTCAAATGATCAAACCCATAATTACTCTCAAACTTTCAAACTCTCAAACTACCAATATGTAGGATAAAACATGTCTAGAAAAGTTTTAGAAAACCACTCAAATAGATAAAGATTTGAACAAGTTTAGATAGAGAGAGGGACGAGAATATTTTAACAGCATTTGGTTAGGTTTTACAAATTTTTCTCGGCTTTAAAAAATTAACCCCAAGACCTATATTTATAGAGGCGGAGAAATGGATCGGGTAAAAGAGTAATTCCTTAGGAGATAAGGGAAAAGAGGTAAACAACCAAGGAAATTCAATGGGAGAATAGGTAATGCATAAAATTTGAGTCGTTGAGGGTACATGCGTAAAAGACAATGGAACTTTGGAGGGTAATATGGTAAAATAACCCTAGATAGCCCATCATTTGAGCATGCCAACCCCAAGGCTCACGCGTGATGAAATCGTGTGGTCCAAACACCTGCCTCCGATTAGTAAAAAACTAATCACACGAATCAAACCAAAACGACCCACTAGTTTCCAAAACGTTGCCGTTTCAAATTTGTGCTTAATTTAATTAACAAAAATAATTTTAATTTCATTTCTTTTTAAATATTTAAATCATCATTTAAAAATTCTAAAAAATCGTACAAAATATAAAAAATAATATTAAATATCTAAAAAATTATAAAACTGAAAAGATAAGAATTACGTGTGATAATTGATTAACTTCACAACTTTCTAATATAGCACACTTATTTAATTTCAGCCCCTAATCATGCATCTAAAGTGCAAGTGTCAACCCATAAACAAATAAAGCAAGCGACACAAAGTTAAGGAAAAATCCCCGAAGGGCAAAACCTTTTATTTCTAGAACTTTGAATAATTTACAAGACCATTGACTTTCATACAACCTGATAATCGCCCACAAGTGTAACGCACGGTGTCTTCGGTAAACCTTCAAAGCAACGGCTAGAAACAGTGTCGGCTGGAATCTCCCGCTGGAACTCCAGGTGGTCAGCAATGAAGAAGGGAGATGGCTTCTTCACAAGGGTTGAACAATAGCAAAGCTTGTGTTCTAGGGTTAAAAAAGATTCACAAAAGTAATTGAGATTTTTGTGTGTGAATCAAAAAGATGTTTGGCACTTCAAAAATTGAAGTCTTGTTGTGTTTGTACTCTTAAAAATGTTTTCTCAAAGACTTAAAGAAATACACCATCGGAATAGTTTTATATATAGGAAATATGAGATGGTGGTTAAAAAACTCACGAAACTGTTCGAACTTATCCCAGGAGGACTGGTCCGGCTTGGAGGCGGATCGGTCCGACCTCGGATCGGTTCTTTTAAAATTTGGCTTCTTCGGTTCGCAATCGGTCCGGGGTTTACTGGATCTGCAGCAAGCGGATCGTTCCAGTTGAGGGGCGGACCGGTCTGGTGGCAAATCGGTCCGGTATAGAGGCAGACCGGTCCGGCTTCCCAGAAAACTAAAAAACTTTTAAAAGCCTCATTTTGCTTGAAACATTTTATAAAAAACATTTTATAAAAACTTCCCAATACTAAGTATGAACTTTAAGGAACTTAAAAACAAAACTTTACCAAGTTCATTCTCGCAGAGGCTATGATGTTGAAGATGCTTTGATATTAGGATCCGTTGATGTAGGTGCGATCTTGAGTTTCTTCAACGGTGTAATGGCGTACGACATACAAATTGATAATGGACAAAAATGTCCTTACAAAAACCGTGAAATTTATAAGATAAAAATATTTTAATATAAAATACATATAAGATGTACTAATTAAAAAAAATAAAGAATATATTTAAAAATTCAAATTAGGGCTTTAAAATAGAAAATTGATTTTACAATTCTTTAAAAATCTTTCTAGGACTATATTTAGTGTGTGCAATGGTCCGGGTTTATTTGGGACTATGGTACAAAAAGTAAGCTAATACAAATACCATAGGATATAGAAAGGGTACTGTGTGCTTCTTATTTTCTATTAGCAGAGCTTCAATACTCGTAGTTGCATTCCCCCTTTCCCTAGGGGGAAATTTTACATTTATATGAAGAGGTAATTGAGTTCATTGGGGACTCAAGCATTATGGTAGTTAACTCAAATATGATCGATTTTGTTTATTCCCTTAATTCTCGCAAGTTGGTTAGCTCTAATAGTGTTTATTTGTATATGTGAGGATGTTTGGCATGACCAATAGATCATGTGCATTCTTTTTGTACGACCTCAACCCGAATTTAAGGGTTAATAAAGGATCAACTCGATCCGGCTCATACGTTAATTATAAAATGCAATGGAACAACCTAAATAATGTTTCAAATTAAGTTTCATTATCATTTAATGTTACTCTTGTTAGCATGTGATTCCAACTATCGTCAAACTACGTGATGTGACTCAAAGGGAAGTGCCCTTAAGGCCAAGTGCATAGAGCTACTAACGTAAATGCAAAATTAATTACTTTCTTTAAAATGCTCTCAATATATGGAACAACATGCAACCTATCATAACAAAAGGATGGAGTGATCTAAATGCTCAATGGGAACTATACAATGCAGTATAGAAATGAACAGTAGAAAAGAATACTCACACACTACAACTACAAGTATCTAAAAATATGTATATACTAGTTGAAAACCCGCGCGATGCGCGGGCGAAGTGCAATGAAATGATAATCCTATTTACTCAGTCATTACAACTTGCGCGCAAATATTCGTGCATGATGGATGAAGATCGGACAAACTATGGATGTTAAAAAAGATATATAACAAAAACATTTACAATCAGTGAGCATATGCAATTTTTCATAACTATATCACTTTAAACAATAACATTAAAATACCGAGTTTTGTTTATGACAAAAGACTCAAATTTTGCCTCATAATTCAAGCTTCTAGTTTGTACATAAAAAACAACTCCAAATCTATGATTCCTTACAACTTTTAGAGAATCAATATGGAAAACTTAAAATCAATTATTCCTTACAACTTTCACAAAATCAGTGGGTAGCATTCACACGAATGAATGGATGCTTGAGGATAACGAAAGATATTACTCCATTTTGGTCAATGGGTTTGTTAACTAATGATCTACGACTGTTTTATGACCAATTCCCCAAATTTTTTCATCCAATGAGAATTCTTTAATATAAAATATAGTCTACATAATTGGGTGTTATCTTTGTCAACTATTTTCACGTAAATACACCCTATGTCTATTCTTTTTCAAACAAATGGGAAAACCAAGGAAAATAGATGGCATTGTATGATAAAAATAGAGTATGTTGTATTTATATATAAAGAAACATTTTATTAAACGAACTCTAAGATTATGTTGTAAAACATACCTTTTTGAATTAGCCATACCCATTGGTTGATTATCTCTTCTATTTTCATATCTTCAAACCTTTCATATTAAAGATGTTAGCTCAATCACTATCCATTTAAATTTCATTCAAGTTATTTCTCCCATTCATTCCCTGTAATACTTGTAATAAAATAAAAATCAATATTTATAACAAAATTTATTGGAAGACACGCCCTATATGTCACCTGTCGGATTCTCGTTCAATTGATTTTGGGTTCAAATTTAAATTTCAAATTCAATTATTATTGAGTTTGGTTATTCTTAAAAATAATTAATAACAAAGAAAGGTCCGTAGAGTATATATGTGTTTCAAGAATACCTTATAACAAAAAATTATCTTTCAAATCATCAAATTACATACATATAGTGTGGATTCATATAAAATGAAGAAGGGTGAGATAGAGGAAAAATATATTTTACTGGAGAATTCGGATCTGAACTTTTTGGAAATACAAAGTTACATAAATACAACAAAACAGGAGAAAACAATGGACTCCCGTAGCTCAAACAATATTTAAAACACATTTTCTTAAACAACTACACCCTTTCTCTTTGTCCACCTGGATTCAGAGAGACCGTGAGAGAGAGAAAAAATAATAAAACAAAATAACATCGCCTTAACAAACCACAAATCTCTCTCATTGGTCTTTCTGGCCGCCATAGTCATCCTCCTCATGGCTAATAACGCCAAACCTCGTCGCCACCAATTCGTGAGCCGGTTTTGCCATAGAGCCCTTGATCCCTTTTTTTGCACCGCAACTGTTACAGGAACTAAAATGTGGAGACATGCGACCGTGAAGGAAATTGATTCGACTATTGAGTTATAAAATATTGCAAACCACTAATAGACAGTGTTGGGGCCCGTAAGCAAACAAATGCATTGTAAAACATGGAAAACCACAAATATTCATATTGGATCAGGAGCTATTATTGGACCTGCTATTACTATTTGTTAGTCAATAAAGATAGGCTATACTCTATTTACCTTTTTCTTTGTCATGGTACTCTTGCTTTCATTGATTTCGAAATAACATTAAAACTGTAAGAAAATATGTCATGATCGAAGATTGCCAAATGAATTACGATGTGCTTTATCGAAAACCTCAATGCTGCTTTGTACCAAGTCAAAAGGCGAGGAAATATTTTTGTGTTATAGAGAAGGGTGTGAGATATCATGTTGTAACTGAGAAATCAGAAGTAAAGAGAGGGATAAGAATATGTGGTGGAATGTAAAGTGATGGAGAGTAATTATTAAGAGGAAATGGAAGGTCATAAACTGCAGAAGATATTATCGAGAGAGATACAATTACAAAAAAAGATGATCACGTGGATATCTTAGAAAGAAATCACTATTATAACTCTGTAGAATGTGAAGGTTAATTCTAATAGGTTCCATGTGGATACCTTCATTAAGAGGGATCCTTAACTCTCTTGTATAGCATTTTATAGTAGTATATAGATATATAGATATCTACATACATATCTTTAAAAATACATGTCTCAATGTATTAAACCATTTTATTCTATTAATTAATATTGTTCATTATCCTTGCCTTTACAAAATAATCATTTTGTATCATTATTCTTAAAAATGCATCCACTTAAACACATAACATTCGTTGGAAAATCTTCGATTTACTCAACATTCATTAACTCACACAGGCACACATCGTGTTAGAAAAAGTTCATCAACATTGAAAGTCTTATACAACACATACTTGTGTTATTATGGGTTTAAAACTCCCTAGATAGTTAATTACCCATTAAATCATCTTTCTTAACTGTTTCACTTTTCTTATGGACATTAGCAATTATTCTCAATTTACACACCCACAATACATTAATAGAAATAATTATACTTCACACAAGTTAGGTAATTTCCATCTTATAAGTCATTTCTCATCATGTTCCCGATTACATCATTATCTTTGGGATTTAGAAAATAACCACGGACTTCGTGGCCTCTCACCACCGATCTCCGCCTCTATAAGCTACTGTAGTTACTTTGGGGTATTTTACCACTAGGGACGTCATGCCCTGCTTAATGATTTTTTCGGCATCTCTGAATATTCCATTATCCTTTCCATGTATTCAACATTATTTAAATATTCACATTAATTCACACTACGTCCCGAAGCCAAAAGCCTAGACTTAACTGTTCATTTGTCCATTAACATTTGAAAATTTTATTACTTCCTCATTTAAGTCCTTTATTCGCGCACATATTGATTTTATACCAAAAATCATTCACGTTTACGACTTAATTCATTTTCACCCATACTAGTGTAAAAACATTGATCAACATTTTTAATTCATAAAAATGTTCCAGTTTAAATAAATAACAAATTTACCATTTTTTTGCCAAACTCACAATTTAGTTCTTTAACAAGTGATATTTTTCAAAAAGTAGTTTAAGTTTCCAATTCAACACTTGAAACAAATTTAACCATTAAGACACTTATCCATTAGCATATTATACTTAACTTTCACATTTTACACTTTACACACCTTTAATATAAGTTCACATATTTTATATATTAAAGCCTCATTTTCACAAATTTGATAAACACACTTTATTTTTGGATTTTCACATCTTAACCCCTATTTTATAAATATTTCCACATTAACCCATACTATTTTCTTATTATGAGCTTACACACTTTATTGTTTGGGTTTTCACATCTTAACACCCATTATACCAATATTTACGCATTAACTTACACTATTTTCTTATTATGAGTTTATGCTCTGTATAATACCCATTTAAAGTGAAAACATTTCATTACTTATACAGTTCTCTATTTAACATAAGAAAATATATAATCATTTTAAAACATGACATGCACAATCTTAAAACACTACTTCTCAGAGAAATCACATTTCCTTCATTAAAACTCACTTTTAACACATTTTATATCATAAAATTTCCATGAATAGTGTTATGGAATTTTCAACACTTTTAAAACCCATTAAACCTTCTTTCAAATGCCTTTTTCTATTCAAAATATTAATGATGCAATTTCTAAACCCATTGATACAATATAACCCTTTAAGCAAATTTTATTTCACAAAATGTCCATGAATTGTGTTCTGGAATTTTTAACACTTTTAAAACCTATTTAAACCTTGTTTCAAATGCCTTTTTTTATCCAAAATATTAAGGACATAATTTCTAAACCCATTAATACAATATATCCCTTTAAACACATTTTATTTCATAAAATGTCCATGAATAGTGTTATGGAAATTTCAATACTTTTAAAACACATTGTAAATATATCTTTGAAACCCGTTTACACATAAAATTATATAAATCAAATAGTTAATTTCATGGATGCTAACTATGACTAATTTTACTCATATTAAGCCTAAAACAAGTAGTTAACATATTAAAATTTAATCAACTTCAAATCCACTTTAAAATTAAAGTTTTTTTACCTCAGATATCTCTAAAATGGTGGTGGTAGTGGTAATGTAGGAGGAGCAACGCCGGCCTTCAAAGGTGGCCTCAAGGGGTTACCAAAAGCCCTTTTAAAATAAACTCGATGGGAGCTCCATTTCTACTCTTCTTATTGTCCATTAATTCCTTCTTCTTCCTCCAAGAACACCTTATTCAAACCTACACCCGACTCTAAAAATACTCTCTTCTTTAACACAATAAATTTGTCTAGGTTTTTTATGGTGATGTAAGATAGTTTGAGACCTACTAATGGTGGTTTCATGGTGGAGATAATGGTATATGTTGGTGGCTTCAGCCCTAACAATTCTTGGATAGAACACACCCCCATGGAAGCTCCAACTTTTAGAGAGAAAAGGGGAGGCTACAAATGAGGAGAGGATTTTTTAAACCCTGGATCACCCCTTCTTACATTTGTATACCACAAATGAAGCTAATACCGAAACTACCTTGGTTTGGACCCTTTAGATGGTCGACACCTCATAAAAATCCAACGAACATAAGTTTGACAACACTTAAAATAATTTTACTACCTTTTAGACAAAAAATCCGCCTACAATAAGTTCTAATGATTTTTTTCCGGAGATGTTAAATAAGTGAAAGTTTCTCAAAACTAAATTTTACATCTTGTTGATGTAAAAAATTAGACTATCTCTAATTATTTAATCACAGATAAAAATAAATATGAGACAAGAGATTTTAAAGTGGTTCAGCCTTGAATGAATGGCCTACGTCCACTGTTTGTGTTTTTATTGACTGTTTAGGAATTCTCGAAGTATGATTATCCTCAAGAAATTCCGGTCCCCTCCCAATGAGGATGATACAATGTATTTATAGCCTTGAGGTTGTACATGTGAATGGGTAATACATAGTTGTTCAACAAGCGTATACATCCGTATGATAATAATTAGTATTTAATGCGCATTTAATCCTCTTAATTGTCTGATAATAAATGCTCTAATCGAGGTACAGCTCGAACCGCCTAAGTATCTCGGTATCCATGAGTTGCTTGGTGCAGTAAAGTTCCTCGGTGAGCACCTAATGCTCGGAGTATCTGAGCTGGTCGGGGAAATTGAGTTCCTCGGAGTCAAGGTATTGTTCAAAAGTGTTTGTTAGTGCCATGTAGATTGACACGTGTCTCCACTTCATTGTGCCATGTTAGTAGACTAAAATTGGTATCAACAGAAGCCCCCAATGTTTCACAGTTCGAGACTGAGGAGTGTGGAACATTCTTCTCGAAATATGGCGGGATTAAATGGTCATCCTAGATTTTAGGAGTGTTTTCTTTGCATTTTTTGAATACATAGAATCAGACTTTTTGAATTTTCTTAACTGCTTCGATCTCTGCGCCCTTTTTGTCCTTTTAGTCGCCGGTAGCGTAAATATCTCCCTTTGTAATCATTATTTTTACCTTTTCCCAAGGTAAGGTATTTAAGCGTTGCAGAAAATCATATCGTCTTTTACTTTTTCAAATCTGTATCTTTGAGTTTTGCATTTTCTCTCTCTCTTGTGCGCTCATCCTTTTCATCGTTCATTGTCAACAGATCCATCCTTTTTCTGTAAGATCTTCTTCCTTCTATTTTATTTCCTTTATTCTCCATGGTTTACCCTGTTGGGTCGATTGATAAGTTTCATTCTGATTTCTCTATTCCTTCATGGGTTGTTTTGGAGGAACTTTCTGAGCCTTCAGATTATTTTTGTTTGGCTGAGGGACATTGGTTCCCCAGTCTCTTCGTTGCTGAATATGGCTTTTCTTTTCCCCCAAACCCTTTGTGTCTGGAATTCTGTCAACATTTTGACGTGGTTCCTGTAAGAATAGCCCCCAATACGTGGAGAATAGTTAACGGAGTTCATAGATTAAATCAAATTCACGGAACTCGTATAGGAATTCCGTAAATTATGTTTTGTTATAGATGGGCTGTTGGTGAGAATATTTTTATTTAAAAACTAGGTTTTTAAATAGGGCTTTAGTGGTCAATTTCCCAGATTCCAATAGGGACTACTTTGAGCACGGGGTTGTTATGAAAAATTGGCAATACCCTCCACTAACTGGAAATGATGTGTACCAGGGTCCTAGATGCCCTCCCTATGGCAATGGGATAGGTTGTTTTTATTTTATTTTTGAAATTATGTTTCATTTGTGTTTGATAAAATGTGTCACTGATATTTTAATTTTCATTTATGTGCAGTTGAGAGCAAAAGAAGGTCTCCAAAAGAGATAGAAGTTAACTTAAAACATCTGAAACTTATTTGGGGTTTGCATCAGACTATTGCCGATGAGCATATCAGATCAGCTTCATATCTGCTGCAGTATAAGAGTTACACCTCGTCTTTTACTGCTCGTCCGGTGATAAGCGACGTGGAACCAATATCAGCTTCTACAAGTTCTTCACCTGAGTCACATATTCCTTTGAGTGAAAGGATGAAGAGAAGAAGAGCTCCTACCCTCTTCGAGAAATCTGCCTCTGTTGCTGGAGAAGCGAAGAAAAGCAAACATGATGTCCCAGAAAAGGGGACAAGAAAAATTAATGCACCTCCTCCGGCTGCTCCTGTGAAGGTTACCGAGAAGCCCCCAGCGGCTTCGAGCAAGGTCGCTACTCCAAGCGAGGTGATAGTCATATCCCCGACTAAGACTACATCTTTAGTCGAGACTATTGATGCTCCTCTGAGGAGGCTGAAGAAAATCTCCTCGGTCAATTTGGTTGAATCCATCGCTCAGCCCCCGACTACTGGAAGTGGTGTTCCCACTTTTGTTTCCCTAAGCTCTGCCATGAGCTCGGTGAAGTCTTGGATCATTCTCGAGATCCAAGGTATTGAAAAAAATCTTTCTCGGGACATGGTTACCACATTAGCTGCTCGTCATATTGCTTCTGTAAGTATTATTGTCCTAAACTTTCATTTTTCCCTTATCATATCTGTGCACTGACTTGCTATTATTTTCTTTTCCCAGTTGGTAACCTATTTTAATACAATTTTGAAGAAGGATGAAGCTATTAAAGCTTCAAGCTCCTCGTCAGGTGTAGAGGAAGCTTTGGTGGGTCTGACGCAGTCTCTGAAAGATTCTCGTCAGAAGTATGTTGATGATAAAGCTGCCTGGGAGAAGCAGCTCAATTCGACCGAGAAGGAAAGGAATCAAGTTGTTGAAGTCTCCAAGGGATTGGAGAAGAAAATAAAAGAATTAGAAAGTAAGAATAAAGAGCTCGAAGGGAAGCTCCAAAATGCTGGGGAGCTTGAAGGTAAGCTCAAGGTTGCTGAGGAAGAGCTAAACAAGCTTCGTGAAGTAAGTTATCAGAAGGAAGAAGTGGAGAATAAACTGAAGGCTGCCGAGGATCTTCTTTCCGAGAAGCTTTCCTCGGAGAAGGCGAAAAGGAAGTTGGCTGTAAAAAAGTCCTTCAGTGTTGGCTGGGATAAGGGGTGGAATTAGGGTCTGGCTGCCATGATGTCACAAGTGGAATATGGTAGCCACAAATACTTTAGGGATGGCTGGGTCGCTGCTCTGTAAGAGATGAAGGTTGATGAAAATTCTGACCTGTTTCAGTGACACATCCCAAGCCCCCCTCCAACTCCTGAAGAAGAAGAAGAGGACGAAGCTGCCTCTGAGGAATCTTCCATTGTGATGGGGGATCAAATTTCTCATCCCACAGCTGTCCAGTCTTCCTACGAGCAACTTCAACCATCCCTTATTTCAAACGAGCAGCTTCCAGCACCCCCCGAGCAACCATCTGTGCCATCCGAGCAACCTACTTCCTCGTCCCAGCCTCCCGAGAAAGTTTAAAGAGACAAGGAGAAGGTGTAGAGTTGTTTGGATTTTTCTCTTTATTTATTTTTGTCAATTGTAATTCTGAACTATGTACCTTTATTTTATGATATAATAAAATTTGAAGTTTTGCCTATTTATAATGTTGTTTCTCTTACTCTTTCTCCTTATTGATTCTTTCTCTTTCTTCTTTTTACTAGTTTATGGCCAGGATGGAATTGTTATCTCCTCATGATACAAAATTAATGAAACAGTGCAATGAATATTTCAAAGCTGGCCATGCAGATTTGACTGATGCTCAAATTGTTTATATACTCGGTCCAAATGCTTCAGAACGAGCAGTTGAGGCCTACCAGTATTTGAAGTGCCTGCTCAACTGTGCAGTGGCTAATAATGTAGCGTATTATGAAATAATTGAAGACTTCCAGGGTACTCTTGAAGAGCTTCAACAACAATATAAGGAGTCTACAGCCCTTTTGAACGAGGGATACGAGAAGAAGTATCAACAACTCAGTGCTGATAAGGGGTATGATAAGTTGTTCTCCGCTTACAATGTGAGGGAGAGAACTTTGAAGGCTGAGGTCGAAGAGCACAGACAGATAGCTGAGTTGTTGGAGCAAGAAAATAATAATCTGCAAAGATAGGTATCTCAGTTGAAATCTGTAGCTTCTACCCCAAACATTTTGGTCCGTGTGAACGACGAGGGGTTCTCTTTCTTGGAGGTCGAAAATGCCAACCTGAGGGATGAATTAGAAACCTTGAAGAGGATTGGGCCATCTTCCTCTACTCGGGGACGAGCAAGAGCTCCTCGGTGATGAGCAAGAGCTGCTCGGATTCCTGTCGAGGAACAAAGAACTCAATCGGCACTGGAGAATCAAGAAGTTCAATTAGTTGCGAAGAATAAAGCTCTGGCAGAGATGTCCAAGAAGATCAGGAATCTGGACAAGAAGCTCTCTGCACAGAAGTCTGCCTTGGAGAATAAAGAACTTTTTATAAAAAATCTTTACGAGCAACTGGAAAGGTTGACTTATCAATTCCATAAGCAGACTAGAGAATTCTGGATGGCTGGCTACAATGAGGTCTCTACCACTTGGATGATCGGATCCAAAATGCGAATAATGAAGGTTACAAACAAGGGTGGTTAAATGCCTTGGGTGTATTACAATTGGAACAAGGTCACTACTTATGGGATTACCATAATCCTGGGTTGCTCGACTTGCCAGTGCCACCATTCAAACTCGACATGAGCTGGATCCCTGCCCGGGCAATCCCTCAGTGCTTCATTTCCAAATATCTTGGCGATTACAGTCTCCATTCCAATGTTGAGATATCTCACCCCGAGCACCTACTCGATAGACCATCTGTGATGAACATCAGAATGCTCAAAGACCTTAATTTCATAAATTCCCCTTATGCCTTAGACGATCCTCCTGCTGGCGAGGAATCTATTTCAAAAGCAGAGGGGAAGAAACCCATAGAATAGGATTTCTGATGTAATAATTTTTATGTATTTTATTCTCAATGTTCTTTGTTTTTGATTTAATGAAAAACTTCTATTTTTCTTTGAAATCTTGATTGCCATTGTCTTTTAGATATTTTGTAAAACACTTTACATATGTGTATGTATATCTGTTAAAAAATAACAACATTGTGTTATTTGGTGGTCACCTAAAGCTGGTTAAAATTTATTGCCGACTATCCCGAATTTGTGGTAATCATTTGACGATTAACCAAAATTGATGATATTTAGTTTCTCGACCAACTTGGTGGTAATTTAAAATGTTACGAGTATAATTTTTTTTTGCTTGATCACTTTTTAATTCTAACCCATTAGTTGACTTTATACTCATGCTTTGCTTAATAAAAATGTTCCCGACCAACCTGAGTTGGTGGATTTTCTTCCCAACCAACCTGAGTTGGCACTTTTGGGAAATATTTTTTATTCCCGACCAACCGGAGTTGGTGGATTTCCTTCCCAACCAACCTGAGTTGGCACTTTTGGGAAATATATTTTTTATTCCCGACCAACCGGAGTTGGTGGATTTTCTTCCCAACCAACCGGAGTTGGCACTTTTGGGAAATATTTTTTACTCCCGACCAACCGGAGTTGGTGGATTTTCTTCCCAACCAACCTGAGTTGGCACTTTTGGGAAATATTTTTTTTTCCCGACCAACCGGAGTTGGTGGATTTCCTTTCCAACCAACCGGAGTTGGCACTTTTGGGAAATATTTTTTTATTCCCGACCAACCGAAGTTGGTGGATTTGCTTCCCAACCAACCGGAGTTGGCACTTTTGGGAAATATTTTATATTCCCGACTAGCCGGAGTTGGTGGATTTTTTTCTCAACCAACCTGAGTTGGCACTTTTGGGAAATATTTTTTTATTCCCGACTAACCGAATTTGGTGGATTTTCTTCCCAACCAACCTGAGTTGGCACTTTTGGGAAATATTTTTTATTCCCGACCAACCGGAGTTGGTGGATTTTGCTGAGTAATGTGTAACACTAGTATTCCGCAAAAAAATTTCAACAAAAGGAGAGAATTGGGAAGAATATCCACATTTTATTCATACAAATGAAATTGCATTACATGAGAGTTTACATTACTGATAATATTTGTGCAGGTGTTCTGCATTCCATGCATTCTTAAACTCCTCCCCCTCTAAAGTTTCTATTCTGTAGGTTCCTGGTCGAACAACTTCTGTAACTAGGTAAGGTCCATGCCAGTTCGCTTCCAGATTGCTGTGCTTTTGAATCACTTTCTTTAGCACATTGTCTCCTTCTTTCAGGTCGGACTTCTTCACTCTCTTATTGTAGAACAAAGTTGTTCGTTGCTGGTAAGCAGCATTCCTGATGGTTGCTTCTTATCTAACTTCCTCGAGCATGTCCAAGTCTAACCTTCTCATTAAATCGCTGACAGGGGAATTGAAGTTCAGCACTCGGTGTGTTGGGAGACCCAACTCGGCAGGTATAACACCTTCACTTCCAAATGCCAGCATATATGGAGATTCTCCAGTTTCTACTCGGGGAGTAGTACGATAAGCCCACAATAATCAATGTAGCTCGTTGATCCAGTTTGCTTTCGTGTCATTCAGTCTTTTCTTCAAGCCATTTAGCAATGTTTTGTTTGTCACTTCAGTTTGTCCATTGCTTTGGGGATAGCCTGGTGCCGAATGGATCTTTAAGATATTTGACTGATGACAATAGGCAGTGAACTCCCCGTTGTCAAATTGTATTCCATGATCGGTGATGAATGCATGGGGAAGACCATATCTACAAATGATATTTTTCCAAATAAATTGGTACACCTTTTCGTATGTCATGTCGACAAGAGGCTCGGCTTCTACCCACTTAGTAAAATAATCCACTACTACGACGAGATATTTAAATCTTCCCCTAGTTGTTGGAAGTGGCCCGACCAAGTCAATTCCCCACATGGAAAATGGCGAAGGGGAAGTAATGGGTGTCAACAATGCTTGGGAAGTTCTTCGGATGGAGGAGAAGTGCTGAAACTTGTCACATTTCTTGGCATAAACTATACAATCAGCCCTCATCGTTGGCTAGTAGTATCCTTGCGTCATTATTCTTTACAGAAGTGTCTGACCTGCTACATGGGCTCCACAAGACCCTTCATGGACTTCTTCAATCAAATCCTTCACCTCGGCGGGATGTACACATCTCTACAAGCCAGCAATGATTCCTCGTCTGTATAGAATACAATTAGTCAATACATAACGAGCAACTTTAAACTTCAATTTCTTGGCTGCGAGTTTGTCAATCGGTAATTCTCCCTCCTCAATATATGCCCTAATGGGATCCATCCAAGATGGCCCTAAATCAAGGGTAATAAAATTCATCGTCAGCTCTTCATCTATGCTCCGACCAGCTAGAATTTCAATTGGGATAGTTCTTTATAGCTCGGTACGAGTAGCCGATGCTAATCGAGCTAAGGCGTCTGCTCTTGCATTCTCCATTCTTGGTATTCTAACCAGTTAAACAGTAACAAATTCCGATACCAACTCCATCGCCTTTGCATGGTACTTAATCATCAACTCTCCTTTCACTGCATATACACCGAGCATTTGATTTACAATCAATTATGCGTCACTGCACACGATTACCTGCTCTGCCTTCATGGTTTTTGCTAGACTAAGACCTACAATCATCGCTTCATATTCAACCTCATTATTAGAAGCTTGAAATTAGAAGCGCATGGCATATTCTATGTCGATCTTGTCTGGACTTTTCAATACAATCTCGGCTCCACTACCCGAGGTGCATGATGAGCCATCCACATATAGGTTCCATACAGGTATTTCATCCTCAAACTTCTTATTGGACAAAATTCCTCGATGGAATATTTGTTGCTCCTTTATCTCCATTTCTACCACACCTCGTTGCTTGTCAACCTTCTCCTCTTGCTCTCCGACCAACTTAAGTTGATCGGGGTTTAAATTTGATGATCCTGTAACATCCACAGGTTGGTCGATGCTCAGCTTTTGCTCCTCGCGGGTATCAGGATAAGTGAACTCTGCTATAAAATCTGTTACTGCTTGCCCTTTCAATGACGATCTAGGCTCATAAATTATATCATATTCACCGAGTTCTATTGCCCAGTACATCAATCTCCTTGATTTTTTGGGTTTCTGAATATCTTTCCTCAACGGAATATCGGTATATAAGAGTATGGTATGACCCTGGAAGTATGGCTTCATTCTTCTACTCGCTTTGATCAGTGCCAGTGCCAACTTTTCCAGCTTCAGATATCTGATCTCCGCTCCTCGGAAGGCCTTACTAGTGTAATAAATTGGCTTTTGTACTCCATCCTCTACTCTTATTAATGCCGAGCTAACTGCATTTTCTGAAACTGCCAGGTACAAGTACAACCTTTCTCCCATCACTGGTCTGGACAACAGTGGAGGTGCTCCTAAATATTTCTTCAATTCTTGAAAAGCTTTCTCGCATTCTTCATTCCATTCAAAAGTCTTTCGAAGCATTTTTGAAGAATGGGAGGCATCTATTAGTTTCTCGAGATACAAATTTGTTAAGTGCTTCTACTCGCCCTGTAAGACTTTGCACTTCTTTTTTCGTCGTTGGAGATCGCTGCCCTAACAGAGCTTTGATTTTTCAGGGTTTGCTTCAATGCCTCGTTGATTGATAATGTACCCGAGAAACATGCCTTCTCGTACTCCAAATATGCACTTGGTCGGGTTCAGCTTCATTTGATATTTATCTAATTGATCAAAGGTCTGGCCTAAGTAAACTAGATGGTCAGCAGCTTTCTTTCTCTTTGTCAGCATATCATCAACATAGACCTCCATATTGAAACTGATTTGTTCTGCAAACACCTTGTTCATCAGCCGCTGATATGTCACACCTGCATTTTTTAAACCAAAAGTCATAACATTATAACAATAAGTACCCCTAGGGGTAATGAAAGAAGTACTCTCCCTGTCTTCAGGTTTCATTTTAATTTGGTTGTAACTAGAATAAGCATCCATGAAGCTCAGCAGCTCGTGTCCTGAGGTATCATCCACTAGTTGATCAATTCGGGGCAAGGGAAAATGATCCTTTGGACATGCTTTGTTGAGGTCGGTGAAGTCTACACACATCCTCCATTTGTTGTTCTTTTTTTTTACCATCACCACATTTGCTAACCAGTCTGGATACTTAACACCTTCAATAAAGCAAGATTTCTGGAGCTTCTCGACCTCCTCATGTATAGCTTGATTCTTCTCGGGGCTGAATACTCTTCTTCTTTGCTTCACTGGCTTGATTTCCTTATTCACATTGAGCTCGTGACATAAGAAATTTGGGTCTATTCCGGGCATATCTTCATGACTCCAAGCAAAAGTTTATTTTTTGCTTTTTAAGAAAACTATCAACTCCTGTTTTAATGAGGTATCTAACGACGAACCTATCTGAGTTGTTCGTTCAGGGTGGTCGTCGTCCAGAATGATGTTTTCAGTAGCTTCCGCCGCTGACCTTTCACGAGTTGCGACTCGTCTCTAGGGTCCAATGTTTCAATATCTGCACCCTCATCCACCCGATAGGTAATAGACTTTTTCCTAGATTCCTCTAGTTCCTCCTGCTCGATAGATGAATAGTAGCATTCTCAAGCTAATTTTTTATCACCCTTTATAACTCCTACTCCAAAATTGGTTGGAAATTTTAGGCATTGATGTACCGTAGATGGTACTGCTTCGAACTTCTTCAATCCTACCCTTCCCGTGATGATGTTGTAGGCTGATTGAACATTCTTATCCATCACGAAGAAGCGTACTCTTTCTGTTTGACAAGCAGGCCATGTACCAATGAACATATCTAACTTGATCGTCCCAAGTGGAAAAACTTTCTCGCCAGAAAAACCGAGGAGGGGCCTATGATAAGGCTCCAACTGGGATACCTTTAGATTTAAGCTGTCGAAGCACGAGTAGAATGTAATATCAGCCGAGCTACCATTATCAACCAGTAATCTCGAGATCATTACTTCCTTTATTCTCATTTTGATCACCAATGGGTCATCATGAGGATACAGCACACCTGCGAGGTCATTTTTTGAGAAACCGATGACCAGTTTTTCTTTGTTGACCTTCCTCGGGCGATCATCTTCAACCAAGTTTATTCATTGAATATATGAACAGGCTTGAGCCTCATTGAAAATACTTCACGTTCTACATCTCCACATCTCCACCAGTAATAACATTACAATCAAATGATCCAAAACGTATTGAAAATACTTCACGTTCTGGCTGCCTTGGTCTTTTGGGAAGATCGGGGTCATCTTCCGGATCATCTTCATGGTCTTTTTTCTTGTTCTCCTCTGCTCGATGAGGAGATCTAGATCTCTCTCTTTCTCGGTCGTTGTTTCTTCTTTCATTTCTACGATCAACATACTTTGCCAGTTTTCCTCGTCTAATGAGTGCCTAGATCTCATTCTGAAGAGCTATGCAATTTTTGGTCATGTGGCCATGATCCTTGTGGAACTCGCAATATTTGGCCTTATTCCTCTTATCAGGGTTTGACTTCATTTTCTCTGGCCAGTTTAACTCCTCGATGTTCTTGATTTCTTCTAGAACATGGTTGATGTCTACCTTCAAAGGAGTATAATTTTCAAATTTCTTTAACACCTCCCATGATGGCTTTGTTTTTGAGTGCTTATCACCATCGTTATTTTTATACTCTTTCTTTTTGGCCTTATCACCCTCCACCTTGGTTTCTTTGGTATCCATATTCTTTTTTGCAGCCATAGCCTCCTCGGCATTCATGATCTTGGCCGCTTTTGCCATTAATTCCGACATGGTTCTGGGTGGATCTTTAGCTAAAGTGTAGTACAACTTATTGGGTAATAGCCCACTCATCAGAGCAATAATCGTTGTCTTTTTCTCGTAATCAATAACTTCTAGTTTCTCATTATTGAAGCAAGTTATATAATCCCTAATGCTCTCACCTGCCTTTTGTCTAACACTTAACAGGTGTGCTACTCGTTTAACAGTCTTTGCTCCAAAACAGAAATTTCCAATGAAGAGCTCGGCGAGTTAAAAGAAAGTAGAAATCTTACCCCGAGGAAGATTATTGTACCAGATTTGAGCAGATCCTATAAGAGTTCTCGAGAATGCCCTGCATCTCATCTCATCTGGCACAGCATAGATGTCGGCAGCAGCTTGATATTGCTCTATATGAAGGTCAGGTTCGGTTTTTCCATCATATTTGGGAGTCACAACAGGTGCTTTGAACTTTGATGGTGATGGAAAATCCATAATTTCTTGGACAAAAGTTCTTTGTAGAGGATTCTTGGCCTTGTCCATTTTCCCTAATCTATCCTCCAACCTCTGAATAGAGCCTTTCCACCCATCATTTCCTTCCTCGGGCTTATCGGTTTGAGCAATTGATCGTATTGAAGTAGCTTCCTGGGACCTATCTTATCGAGCAGCTTGTTGTGATTGGGCAGAACCTTCTCTTAGATCAAATGGTCGTCGAAAGTTTCTCAACATAGCCTTAGGAGGACTTTTATTCTTCCTATGGCCCAATCGATCAAAAGGAGAGACCCTACTCGATCTTTCCAGTGCACTGGTCCTTTCCGGGGAGAGAGTGATATATTGTTCAGTATCTGTGGCTAGTACTGACGAAGTTTGACCTGGTTGATAAGAAAAATCTTATGATCTATCAGTGCGATATGAATCGCTTTTCCTAATGCGTGAAGAAAGTAAATGAGTATTTCTTTGACCACTTCGTTGTCCTGAATAGGTTGATGCTCCACCTTGGATGGTTTGCATGAGTTGTCGCATTGTTTCCTGCATGGCTGTCTGGCCTTGAGCCAAACTGGCCATGATTCCAGCCAGATCTTGGCTATTTGGATGAGCGGATGGAGTTGGGGGGTTTCCAGCGTTTCGATTGCTGGATTCAGGGTTGTCAGCCATTGGTGATGAACTATTTTTGGTGAAAAATGAAAAATTACAGTCGTTTTCCACAGACGGCGCCAATCTGTTGATGTAAAAAATTAGACTATCTCTAATTATTTAATCACGGATAAAAATAAATATGAGACAAGAGATTTTAAAGTGGTTCAACCTTGAATGAATGGCCTACGTCCACTGTTTGTGTTTTTATTGACTGTTTAGGAATTCTCGAAGTATGATTATCCTCAAGAAATTCCGGTCCCCTCCCAATGAGGATGATACAATGTATTTATAGCCTTGAGGTTGTACATGTGAATGGGTAATACATAGCTGTTCAACAAGCGTATACATCCGTATGATAATAATTAGTATTTAATGTGCATTTAATCCTCTTAATTGTCTCATAATAAATGCTCTGATCGAGGTGCAGCTCGGACCGCCTAAGATGCTCAGACCGCCTAAGTATCTTGGTATCCATGAGTTGCTTGGTGCAGTAAAATTCTTCGGTGAGCACCTACTGCTCAGAGTATCTGAGCTGGTCTGGGAAATTGAGTTCCTTGGAGTCAAGGTATTGTTCAAAAGTGTTTGTTAGTGCCATGTAGATTGACACGTGTCTCCACTTCATTGTGCCATGTTAGTAGACTAAAATTGGTATCAACACATCTTTTGGGTGATTTTTAGATTTTTCTGAGAAGTTTCATATTTTGACGAAAAATAATATTTTTATTTATTTTTTGACTTTTAACCCCATGGTATTCTTATACTTATTTTTTGGACCCTATAAAAGTGGTCATTTTATATTTTTGACCTTTCAATAGTCCTAAACAATTCGCACGAAGTTGGATTTTTAAAGTGTCGCGTATCGTCGAAAAGTGCTAGATTAACTATTTTTTTACTTTTCGTGTACATAGTATTCTTCCTTACATTTTTAGGGCTCCAAATAAGTTAAAGTCATGTGCTGCGCGTGCTGACAAAAATCACATCATATTAACCATGACCGTGTAACAATCATTCTTTAGCATTTTCGTGTCAAACTTAACCAACATACTTACTAGGACTATTAGAACTTAAACATGCATCCATGCGAACCATGCAATATGGTGATTTTTTCTCCAATACTTTTCGTGCCATTTGGCGTAATTCCATTACATATTTATTCCTCAAATTTTCTTTGAATAAAATACTTCGATTATTATTAAAAACTTATTTTTCTAGTGTGGGGTATTACATTCTTCCCTTCTTATGAAATTTTATCCTCGAAATTCATGGTCATCAACCTTAGAATCTAGTTACCTACAACCAGTTCCAATCCTAGGGAATCCTCAACACTATGGTCTAAAAACCAAATATCTTATTTTCATCAATTACATTGCTAACCTAATCATAGAGGACACTAAGGTCTTACTACTAATCCTAAACATGGTTAACTCATCCATAGAAACAATCTCTTGTAATAACTGGTATTCATAAAATATCATGCTACCACCAATGAACTCATAATCATTAATCCTTCCTATGTTAGTATTTACAAGCCTACATTACCTTAAAAAATTTGGATCACGCCTAGCCTAGGCTGATACAACCTTAACATTTCTAATCATACACATCAATGGTCATAATACAGTCACTCTATCATATTGGTCTACCCGATCGATATCTCCTACGAGATCCTTATGCTAACCTAGAGTCATCCTAGGCATCATGACATAAATATACATGAGCGATCACATCGTCAATCCTCAAAATTCTAAGAAAAGTGCAACACTAACATCTAATATTTCTTCAGTAACTAATACTCATAATATCCTTGAGTCACAACCTCAAAACTCACGACCAAGTCGTAACTAGTTATACCAATTAACTAATGAAATATGTTAACCAAAAGTGATCAAGTGACATATGCAAATTATATGAAACAAACGCAAGACCACGCATACACAAACTAGTGTAGAACAAAGGTGCTTCTGAATAAGAGTGCACTCATATACCGTGATGCATCAGCCATAACTGGACTAACTCGCATCACTACTAAGCTTATGCAGTGCTGCACTTAATCATAATTGAACAATGACTTCCCATTACCGGGATTAAAGAAGACATAAGGAATGCAATGAATTAAGAGATTGTCACGCCAAAAAGAATACAATCAAATTTTGATAATGAATCTTGCGAGACGAAATACGAACCCACAATGTTCCTTTGAATTCTATATCCCTCACTAATATCTGCTAAAGTTTTAGCCTTTCCACATACCATGGTTATACCCATTAACCCTTACGGGTCCTAACCATGAATCATACATCCTTGTAGAATGAACTAAGTACGAAACCAATTTCTTTAGGAAGCTGAAACGCTAGGCTTCCCTTCTTAAGACTAATGCCACATTTCCAACATTGGCAAGTACAACCATCTGAACTAAATGAAATTACATTCTTTCAACTCTTATCGTTAGCCACTGACCTATCATACCTAGGCCTCCATAATTTCAACACATGATAAGTAATCTTAGTTTTTAGATCACTCTCATCAAGTGAAACACAACGCTCACATAGTTTCAAACATTCAACTCACAGACCACTACTATAACTCTTTAAAACATCCTATATGATCTCAAATGATAACTGCCATAATGGAATCTCAAACTTTCAGGCATTATCCATGCCTAAGACCTAATAATTTCCCTAACCTGAGTCATACCAAACCATACAAGTAACACACGTAAGTGTTATAATCAATCATAATACTCCGTTTCAAGTGCTATCTCTAAAACCATGATGAATCATAATTGTGTTCCAAGTATCCTAGGTGCATAACCTATCACTTATCAACCTATTTTAGACATTATCCTCAAAGGTCATATCATGGCACATTATCACAAACCAAATTATGGAACTACCTCCGAGGCACTGTCACAAGTCAACACGACTTAACCATACTACAATCATTAATGATCTACCATCACCGTCTAAACTTCAATGGAACAATGATTCCCAAATGCTTCACACACAACGACATCAAACTCAGTCATCTCTCTAAACATCTTGCACATTTATCTCGAGAAATCATAAGTCATATCTTGATATATACTAGACAACCTCGAATTTACCACTAAATGTTTATCACTTTCATTAACATATCATTAGCTAAATCTTAGTACTTATCTCCAAAGAGTAATCAATGCAAACTTGCATGCCTATCCAAAATACCAATCCGAAGTCAAACTCACTAGACCCTACGATTTTATCCTCCATGGGTGTTTAACCATGATAACTAAATTGCCTCACTATGTAAACATCATACTATGAGCTAATCTATAAGTTAACACCACTATATGTTTTGGTAGGATACGAGACGTCGGGTATTGCCTATAAACACCAAGGCCCATACCACGGACACCACAAGGAACCCTATTCCTCAATACCACATTATAATATCTAAATTATAAATTGATGCCATCATTTCTAACACTGTGTCACAAGGACTATCTATGTTCGCTCCTAAGTTACCTCAAATCATCACAATTATCAAAACCCAGATCCTCAACCATGGACCCAATATGTTATCATCACAGAATCAATTCTTATGAATGCCACTCAGTCACCTAACCTCTATAGATGAAACATACAACCTTTATAGTTAGGTCACAATGAACACTACTCGACATTTCCACTACTACTAAGGTTACTCTCATCATCAAAGTTGCCACATAATTTATCTTATGTATAAGATTATGATGTTGCCACTATTCATCTACACTGACACCCATGGATACCAACATATCAACATCAGAAACGCAGTGGAATATGAAAATCTACTAACTTAGAAATTTACCATGTCATAAGGAGTTTCACATCGTGATAATGTTCTTGACTTCACCACCCAGGTTACGAATCGAAATCGTCACTAACCCAACGTGACCGGCCCAAACCAACATCGACATCGACAAGATCCGCTACAAACCTCACCACATCACACCCGAAAGGAAAATTAAACCTAAAGCTTTGATACCAAGTTTTAGCTCCCCAAGCCAGATTTAAGGGTTAATAAAGGATCAACTCGATCCGTCTCATACGTTTATTTTGGAGTGCAATGGAACAACTAAAATAATATTTTTAATTTAGATTTATTATCATTTAATGTTACTCTTGTTAACATGTGATATAAACTTTCATCAAACTACGTGATGTAACCCAAGGAAAGTTCCCCAAGGCCAAGTGCGCAGAGCTACTACCCTAAATGAAACATTCATTACTTACCTATACTACGGTCTCAACATATGGGACAACTTGTGACCTATCGTAACAAAATGAGGGAGGGAGCGGAATGCTCAGTGAAAACTGTACAATGCAGTACAGAAACGAATGACAGAAAAGAATACTCACACACTACAACTACATGTGTGTGAAAATATGTATATATCTATATATACCTTTAAAAATACATGTCCCAGCATACTAAATCGTTTTATTCTGAAAATGTTACTTAATATAGTTCATTCTTCTTGCCTTTACAAAATAATCATTTTGTATCATTATGATTAAAACACATTCAGTTAAACACATAACATTCATTGGAAAATCTTCTGTTTACTCAACATTCATTAACTCAAGCCTGAGTTACTTAACCATTACCTAAAACTTTTTTTCAACACACGCACACATCGTGTTAAAAAAAGTTCATCAACATTAAAAGCCTTATAAAACACGCACTTGTGTTATTACAAGTTTAAATCTCCCTATCAAGTTAATTACCTATTAATCATCTTGCTTAACCATTTCACTTTTCTTATTTACATTAGTCATTATTCTCAATTTACTCGTCAAAAATACATTAAGCGGAATAATTATCATTCACACAAGTTAGGTTATTTCCATCTTATAACCCATTTCTTATCATGTTCCCGATTACATCATTGTCTTTGGAATTTATCTAATAACCAAGGACTTAGTGGCATCTCACCACCGGTCTCTGCCGCCATATGCTATTGCAGTTACTTTGGAGTCTTTCACCACAAGGGACATCATGCCTTGCATAATTATTTTTTCGGCATCATTTGAATATTTCAATATCCTTTCCATGTGTTTAACATTATTCCAATGTTCACATTAATTCACAATTATGGGTCGAATCCAAAAGTCCGGACTAAGACGTCCATTTTTGTATTAGCATTTGGAATTTGTATTTCTTTCTCCTTTAAGTCCTTTATTCACGCACACATTGATTTTATTTCAAAAATCATTCAAGTTTAGGACTTAATTCATTTTCACTTATACTAGTGTAAAAATATTCATCAACATTTTTAATTCAAAATAATGTTCCACTTTAAGTAAATTACCAATTTATAATTTTTTTGGGCAAACTTGCAATTTAGTCCTTTAACAAGTGTCATTTTCCTAAAAGTAGTTTAAGTCTCCAATTCAACATTTAAACACATTTAACCATTAAAATACCTGTTCATTATCATACTTTACTCAACTTACACATTTTACACTTTACACACCTTTAATATATAAGTTCACACATTTTATATGTTAAAGCCTCATTTTTCACATTTTTGACAAACACGCTTTATTTTTAGGTTTTCACATCTTAACACCCATTTACCAATATTTACACGCGAACCGATACTATTTTCTTATTATGAGTTTACACACTTTATTTTTTGGGCTTTCATATCTTAACACCCATTCTACCAATATTTATGCATTAACCCACACTATTTTCTTATTATGACTTTAAACACTCTATAATATCCATTTAAAGTGAAAAGATTTCATTACTTATAAAGCTATGTATTTAATGTAAAAATGACATGAATAATCTTAAAACATTACTTCTCATAGAAATCACATTTCCTTAATTAAAACCCACTTTTAACATATGTTATTTCATAAAATTTTCATGAATAGTGTTCTGAAATTTTCAGCACTTTTAAAACCCATTTAAACCTCTTACATATGCCCCCTTTTATTCAAAATATTAACGGTGCAATTTATAAACCCATTAATACAATATAACCCTTTAAACACATTTTATTTCATTAAAAATGTCCATGAATAGTGTTATGAAATTTCAACAGTTTTAAAACCCATTTAAACCTTCTTTCAAATGCCCTTTTTATTCAAAATATTAAGGATGCAATTTCTAAACCCGTTAATACAATATAACCCTTTAAACACATTTTATTTCATAAAATGTCAATGAATAGTGTTATGAAATTTCAACAGTTTTAAAACTCATTTAAACCTTCTTTCAAATGCCCTTTTTATTCAAAATATTAAGGATGTAATTTCTAAACCCGTTAATACAATATAACCCTTTAAACACATTTTATTTCATAAAATGTCCATGAATAGTGTTCTAGAATTTTTAACACTTTTAAAACCCATTTAAAGCATCTCTTTGGAATCCATTTACACATAGAATCATAGAAATCAAATAGTTAATTTCATGGATGCAAACTATGACCAATCCTACTCATAGTAAGCCTACAACAAGTTGTTAACGTGGTGAAATTTAATCAACTTCAAATCCACTTTAAATTAGAGTTTCTCACTTCAAATATCTCTAAAATGGTAGTGGTAGTGGTGGTAGTGATGGTATAGGAGGAGTAACCCCCACCTTCAAAGGTGGCCTCAAGGGGTTACCAAAAGCTCTTCCAAAACAAGCTCCATGGGAGCTCCATTTCTACTCTTCTTATCCTCCACGAATTCCATCTTCTTCCTTCGAGACACCCTCTTCAAACCTCCACCCAATTTCAAGAATACCCTCTTTAACCCTATAAATTTGTCTAGGGTTTTATATGGTGATGTAAAATATTTTTAGGCCTACTAATGTTCATTTCATGGTGGAGATAATTGTGCATGTTGATGGTTTCAGCCCTAACAATTCTGGGATAGAACACACCTCCATGCAAGCTCTAATTTAGAGAAAGAAAGGGAGGCTAGAAATGAGGAGAGGGTTTTTGAAGCCCTAGAACACCCCTTCTTATATTTTTATACCACAAATGAAGCTAATCCAGAAATTACCTTGTTCTGGACCCTTTAGATGGTCGAAACCTCATAAAAATCCAATGGACATAAGTTTGATAGCACTTCAAATAATTTTGCTATCTTTTAGACATAAAACCCCCCTAAAATGGGTATAAACATTTTTTTCGGAGACGTCGAAGAAGGAAAAGTTGCTCAGAATTAAATTTTACATCTTTTGGGTGATTTTCAGATTTTTCTAAGCATTTTTATATTTTGACAAAAATAATTTTTTGTTTATTTTTTTACTTTTCATCCCATAGTATTATTATATGTATTTTTTGGACCTAGAAAGTTGTCATTTTATTTTTTTTACCTTCCAATAGTCCTAAACAATTCACACAAAGTTGGATTTTCGTAGTGTCGCGTACTGTCAAAAAGTGCTAGATTAACTTTTATTTTTTTTAATTTTTCTGTACATAGTATTCTTCCTTATATTTTTAGGGGTCCAAATAAGTAGTCACACTATTTTTATCCCTTTACAATTATCCTAAAAAAATAACGCAAGTTCGCATCTTGCAATGAGCGTGCAGACAAAAATCGTGTTATATTAACCATGGCCGTATCACAATCATTCTTTAGCATTTTCGCGTCAAACTTAACTAACATACTTACTAGGACTATTAGAAGTTAAACACGCATCCATGTGAACTATTCAATGTGATTATTTTTTCTCTATTACTTTTCATATTGTCTTACTTTTTGTGTCATTTGGCATAATTCCCTTATATATTTATTCCTCGAATTTCCCTTCGAATAAAATATTTCGACTATTATTGAATACTTATTTTTTCTCGAGCGGGGTATTACACTTCTGATTGTGTGGTCATATTATTTTGCTCACATGACTATATCCCCTTCTAATTTATTTAATTTCATAACTAAAGGATACTTCATAATTTACCTATTTTATTTTATAGATATGTTGAATTTGTTAGATACTTGTATATACGTATTTAATCTTTTTAAACTTATTTCCAACTTATAAATTTGTTGGTTATATCATATACTTTTATAGAGGTGTTTACCACTAAAAAAATTTGTTGAAATTTATAAATGTGTTAAATAAATGATGTACTTATGTAAAGCTATTTATTATCAAGAAAAATTATTTCATTTTACACTATTAATGTATTGAATTTGTAACACTCGCCCCCATGGTTTTGACCATACCCGTATAAATTGGTGAGTAGATGTGACCCAATTGAGCTTTAAATTTTCTGAGATAGACAACAGGTCAAAATTGGGTAATATCATCGCCTTGGTACAATTAATGGGATTTAGAATGGCCTTATAGTTTATTTAGAGGAAAGGTTCTAGATCGTTCGAACGAGATGTTGGGGCATTCGAACTAGGATGCTATGTCATTTGAATGAATGCTTCAAACAAATATTGAATGAAAAACACATTTTCTTCTTTCATGCCTCATTGGAACCCCGTTCGAATGATAAGTGATGCCATTCGAATGAGGAATGAGATTGCGGAAAATTAGAAAATTCTATAGTTTTTATGTGCTATCATAATGAGAACCCTTGGATCATTAGAGTTGTTAAGCTCTCAATGGAGCAGGTCAAATCAGGCGGGGACTTTTGGGGGACCTTTGGGTATTGGTTTTTATGGGGTTTTGGTATAAATAAGAGAGAGTACGGTGTTGGGGATCATTCCAATACTTCTCCATCAGATTTGTCTCTCTCCCTAGCCCATTAAGTTCCCCTACCATCGAGAGCGCACTCCACCAAAATTGCACCACCACCCCTCCACCATAAACCAATATACTTTAACCCTTTTCCCACTATATTTAAGTCTATAAAACCAATACACACCATATGTTAGGCAAGATATGAATTTACGAAGATATTGTTGAGGATTTTTAGACAAGAAAAGTAGAAGAAACTATGGAGTTTGAAGGGAGTTTCATATATCTTTCAAGGAGCAAGCTTAAAGGAGCTTGGCAACCTCTTTAAGGCCACCTTAAAAGGTGAGGGTTTTCCATCTTCTTCTACTTCAAATCCACCACTTTAAAGTTTCCTTTGAGGTGGGTACAATTTTCAAATATTGGATTTTCTCTTATTTAAATTGTATATCTCTGTCACATTTAGTGATTTACCATTCAATGAATGACTGAAAAATGATCGATTAATATTAATTAAGTTAGAATGTTTGTTACTTTGTAGTTGTACATAAATAAAGCATTGAAAATTTTACTTATTATTTATAATTCTCCTCATCCTAGAGATTCATCCTATATAATAATCCCATAAAATTACTGCTCTTGTTAAGTTTAAGATTACTTTATTTTGCAAAATTTAGTCAACTATGTTAGGTTTTACAAAAGTATGAAATATGCATGTTTTTAAGTAGTCCTCATTCGTGATTTCTTAATAGTCGTGAAGATTTAAGTAATACGTTTCCAAATAGTTTGAGAAAAAGATGGTACAATTTCAAGGAAACCTTGTACTTAAACATTTTATGAAATAAATGTTTTTAAATGACTATTGCATTGAAAGGTTATTTCTAGTATAAATTTTGAAGTTTTATGGAAAAAATGAAGATTTCGTAAAAACTAGACATTTAAGTATGTTTTGAAGAAAAAAATATCTTTTAATCTTGAAAAGCATGTTTTTGCAAGTATCATGATGCTTCTTGAATAAATCATGTGTTAGACTCATTTTATTGTATTTTGGAACTTAAAATCCCTCTTCCTGTGTAAAAAAATTTATAGTATTTAATAATGAGCATATGAACAAGTTTAGTAAAGGTTTTAATGAATTTTAACATGAAATAAAAAAAAATAGCCCTTAAAGTGTTTTAATAAATGTGGAAAATGTGATAAAAGTATGATTTCAACACTACATGTGTTAATAAAGAAAAATGGTGTTTTCTTGTAAAGTAGTCTTAAAAGTGACAAATGTTCTTTGATAAAAAAAAAGTAATGAAACAAGGAAATTTCCAACTTGAGAAGTGTGTTACTCCAAAGTGTTAAAGAAGTGTCAATGAGTTAAAAATATCTAAGAAGTTAGTGTGTGTAAATTAACAATATTTTTGGAAAGATAACACTTGTGAAAATTGAGGAAAATGCAAGTTTGGAAACAAATGGGTAAAATGGTAAGGTTGCGTAAAGTGGAACATTTTTATGAAATAAATAAGTTGAAAAACGTGTTACACGAAATGGTCCTAAATGGGAGTGAATTTCTGAGTGAAATTAACATAAATGTGTAAAGGACAAGAAATTGTGATTTTCTAAAGTGTAACTCTAATATGGGGAAGTAGTCCCTGAGTTTTGGCTTCGACCGATAAAAGTGGAATAATGTGGACATAGAAAAGTTTTAAAAAACATGATAAGGAAACTCGGAGAAACCAAAAAAAATTAAGAATGGCTCGGAGCCCTTGGGTGAAAGATCAAAAATCACTGGCCAGAGCATATGGTAGCGTAGTAGGTAATGTGAAGCTTGTTAAAGTACACGGTTATGTGGCAAATTTTGAAAAAGATAAAGATAAATGGAATGTAAATGAAGGAATTGGTAAAGTATTCGTGTGAAAAGTTAATGAGAAAAGTGAAACATGGCAAAGAAATTAGTTGTACTAAGAAAATGAGAAAAGGCAACTTTTGTGAAATGATATTTATAAATGTTACTATTTAGAAAGGTAATTTGGACAGGAAACATGATAATGACTAAGTCCAAGTAAAGCATGAGTTAATGACTTAAGTGGAGTTGTTAATGGGTAATTAAGTAACCTGAGATTCCTTTAACCCATAATTAATACAAATGTGTGTTGTGAATGATTTTCAAAAGGAAAACAAGTAATTTTTAACACGGAGTGTACGTGTGTTGAAAGGTAATTTCAAGGAAAATACTAAAGTGGATCTGGTGCGAGTAAATGGAAAATTTTAGTAAATGAAGTGTTTATCTATTTTGTTTAAGTATTTAATCGGGTGCATTAAATCGGGAAAGCAATGTTAAGTCAAGTAAAAGGGGAAAATAGGGTTTTTATAAGATTGGTGTGATTTAATAAACCCAAGTAACGTTTTGAAATAGACGGATTTGTGCATCGGTATATATATATATACGATAATTGTATGTGCACGTAGAGTCTCTTTTCTGTTGTGTGATTCTATATTGCATTGTTGAATTTTCCACTAGGCACTTGACTCATTCCCTTTCCTTTATTATGACAGGTTGTACGTGATTCCGTAATTTGAGAGCATTATATAGGTAAATATTTTTTTATTTTACATTAATAGCTCTATATACTTGGATTCTGAGGAAGTTTTCCACGAGTCCACACGTAGCTTTATGTAAATTGGAATAGCATGCTAAACAAGTGAAATGTTAATTAAATAAAACTAGACTATCAATATTATTTAGTTTGTCTCATTACACTTCACACCTAACGTTCGGGATAGACCACGTTGACTATGAATAACCCATAAATTTGGGTTAGGATGTTATAAATGATATTAGAGAACTAGATTCAAGGTTTATTTCGGGAGTGATGTTGTGAGTTCGATAGTGGATCTTTGACGTCAGCATTGGTTTTGGCTTAATCACTCTAGATAGGTGACATTTCGATTCGTGTTCTCGACGATAGATTTGAGGATATTAGCACGATGGGAAATTCATTGCCATGTAGCAAGTGGCCAAAAGTTAGTTACCATTACCAGTTCTTGGTGCTTTTGATGTATACGTGTTAGTGATTTGTGAGTGTTTTCATAAGCCAATAGTGGAAACATCGCGTTCTCTACTGTGAGGTGATTTTAAGTCAACCCTTGATGATGTGAGGTACCCATTAAGATGTTAACAATGGTGGATAGCATCCCTTAATGTAAGGTGTAAGCTATTTAAGTCAACTGTGGAGATTAAGTGGGTAGAGTAGCATGACTGAGCTACATTGATTCTATAATAAGGACGCATTGGGCCCCCTAGTTAGGAACATGCGGGTGGCTAATTGTGATGATGCAATTAGGTGAACTTGATCCTTGGGGTAATATCAAATCGTGGGTATTTAGCGATTCACTAGGCATGTGGACCATGTTGGTCATTACTTAAGGATGTCTACTCAGGCCTTAGTTGATATATTACTATCATTATAGGTGAGTACCCTAGTGATTATCAATTGATAGATGCATATGATGTGAGTTACGAGCCATTAGTGGTAAGTGCATTATGTGTGTAACAATGATGAGTTAAAGTGACATAGTAATGAATCCAAGGTAGTCTTCTATGATGTGGTTTTGATAATTTGATGCAAAATTTGAGGAACAGGATCCCTAGTGACGTCGGTATTGTGGGATTAGAGGCTTATAGGTTGTATATGATGCCTCATACTCTGCTATAATCGTTAGTACTGCTAGTTTGTGGTCTGATATGTAGTGTATGACATCAACCAATTGGAAGCAAGTTTTTAAAGTCTTCACTGGGTCTCGAGGAGTGGGTCATAGGTTAGATATATGCCAAGGTTGCAAGTGAAAGGGAAATGAGATAATATTGTATCCCGTTTTCAATTTTCTAAGTGATGACTGAACGTGAGGTAGCTTCGGTACGAGTAGCTTACTTTAACAAAACCTCTATTTTGTCAGGGTTCTGTGGAAAATAGCCTTTCTCAGTCCTTGTCCAGTAACCATTATGAGTGAGGGCCCTCGAAAAATGGTTATTTTTAATTTAATAAGGCAATTATCTCCGCTAGTTGACCCTTAAGATCAATTGTATGTGGCATATTTAGGAATAGAAATTGACTTATCGTGATGCCTTCAAGTTTTCAATGATTGCAGTTCACCATGCATGGAGACTTGTAGACTGGTATCCTTATGAGTATTTAATAGTCGTGGAATGGATATTGGGAAATCGATAGAGTGTATCTACTATGAGAGGATCATAGGTGATGAAATCATGCCAGATCCTTCGTGACAATTACGTTGGGGTATAATTGGTATCCTTAGGGAACCAGTTTAGTTCGGTGTTGTGGGGTGAAATTATTTTAATTATTGTTGTATTAAGGATTATGTGATCATCTTTGTTTGTTGGTCATGTTCAAGGGAATATAATCGTGTAGTCCTTGGGATGTCATCAAATTTGGGTATGAATAGGTGCTGTAACATTCCGAGGGTAATTTGAGGTTAGAGTCATGATTAGGCATGATGCTCGTTTGTCATAAGATAACTAGTGTAGAAAGTGTCATACTTAACTCTGATGAGTACTAGGAAATGCATTAGATATTTATATTAATGATGACATGATTGAGGTCTTTCGAATAGCAGTCTGGATGGGATATCGAAGTATGATTAAGGTATGATCATATTCCATCAGTGTAAGATAAAATAACCCTAACAAGGAAAGGACTAGTTCTTAGCACGTGTTTTCAAACTGGTATGGATTAGGAAATGTAGACCTATGTAGTACTTGTTGTCCTTATAGTGTTAATGATGACCATTGCGGCTATTACGTAGATTTCACGTGGGTAAATTTAGAGATAGGTAAAGTGATGACCTTGTGTGATTAGAGGTTATAATAAGGTGAGTGTTTTGCCTAGATGGGCATTGTCTAAGGTGATGTTTAGGATATAATCACCGTACGATAAGGTGAACAATGCCTTAGGTACATTAAATTGGTCACGATGTCATGTTGACTAGAAAAAAAAAAGAAGGTCGGCATTGACAAAGGTGTTGGCGTTCATCAACCAGACCGGTTCGCATTTGCTAATGATGAAAGGAGGAAGACTTATTCCTAAGGAAGGAATTCCAGCGTTTGACTTCCCAAAGGATGACAGTTCATGTTTTACATTCTTCTCGCAGTGATGAACGATTCGTGATTCGATCCCTTATGACTAGATAACTTAATCTAGGGTGTATGGGTGGGCTAGGATCTAGTGGGGACATCTAGGAGGAGTTGTATACTTTAAAGCGTACGACGTAGGTTCTCATTTCATAAACCATAGTCTGTTTCATGAGAATAGGATTCTCTCGAAACGGTTATTCGTTCATTGCGATTAGGTGTGTTACTTTAGTTCCAGTAGTCAAGGATTGTGTTCCTTTAGTTTCGATAGTCGAGGGTTGTGATCTCACAGTTACAGTAACCTCGGATCTTATCATGTTGTTGTTTCAGTTACGATGTGGTTTAGCTCAGTGAGAATGCAATTGGACCTAGTATGGTCAATGAAACTCGGCAACTGGGTGCACCCTTATTTGACTTACCCTTTTATTTTGCACAAATTATGTGCACGTGTGGTTGTGCATCTACCACATTATTTTCCAAAAGTATTTTCTTCTTCAGGAATTATGAATACTATTAATTGGTCGGCATGGCGATTAGAGGCTCTAGTTGTAAAGAGAAGGATTATGATTTGAGAATATCGTAGTGTTATAACTAAAGGAAACATAACACGTAGTGATTTTTTGCCAAAATGGGTGGGTTGGTTTAATACTTAGGAAAGTATTCCATAGTTAGGTGCTTAGAGTGATCCTAGATTCATAGAAGGATATTATGGAAAGCATTAGTCGGACGCATGATCTGGTGACTTAATTAGCATATCACTCCTCAGGTCAAATATAAGTGAATTTGTGTTGTCAGGATGACCAGATTCTTTGAGAAGACTCGGGATATATATTCTTAAGAATTGAAATAATTTACGATGATGGATTAGGTGCTAGTTGTATATCATTAGAAAACTCGTTCGAATGACATTCTCATTCGAACGAAATGTCGTAATAGTATTTTTCATTTTGAGCCCAAACATTTCTAAAAAGTTACTTTAAATAAAAAGTACACCCATTAAAAATTATTCCAAGTTTCCTACAAATATATAATGTGCATTCATACCTTTTGGAGACAATGGAATACAGTGATGTTGATGACACATAAATGAGGCACAAGAAAGCGCCAATTAATGTCCACTTAAAATGATGGCGGCTACGTCTTAAACTGTACGTGTCATAGGCTTGAAAGATACACAAGAATACTATCCAATGACTCAAATGTTTTTGTCCGGAATTGAGCCAAAACTACAAAGGACTCAATTGGAAATTTGTGTCCTTACAAATATCCCCCTTTGGCTATTCCGGGACAAAAACCAAACAAAAATCATAAAGAGTCGTCAATCTCAACTAGACTCAAAAATATCCCACCCAAAATAAAAAATACAAGCTTGACTCAAAACCCAAGGATGACTATCTTTGCCTATATAAAGTTGTAGCAAAAAAAACTCTTGCACACTTAAGCAAAATATTAAACGCTTAGGGAATATCAAAATATTAAATGCAATGAAAATAAATACTCCACCTAAATTAATTATGCCCTTTTTATTATCTAACAATGACCTACTTAGAAAGACGTCTCGCCCTAAGTTAAATCTCCTAAACTAAAGGTTTAGAAACCATTTCTCCCCATTTTTGTTCACGAATAGACTAAGGTTAAAGAATTAAAACAATACTAATTTCTCCGCCAATTAAAGAAAATTAAAGCATATACTATTTTTCCCCCTTAAAACTACACAAGGGAATATCAAGTATGGGAAAAAACAAGTAAAACATGATGGTGCATAAAGAGATAAGAACATGAAAGCATACGGGAAACAATAACAAAAACTAATCCACGATAAAGATAAATAGATACCAACTTATGAAGCGAAAAAAAAGATACCAATTTGTCAAATAAGATACAAATCATGTGATATCAAACAAAACATGCAGCAAAATAGATACCAATTATGAATTATAAGCATAGCTGGACTAGCAAGCAAGGCAAAGACTCAAAAACCAAAAAATACCATAATATGTATACATAAAGAATATCACTAATGCTCAAGCACATATACATAGGTAAAAAATACCACACAAGACACAAAATACATTAACCTTTTTACACTCGTATGAAAAAAATGTGTCCAAAAGGATGTGGTAAACTGAAGTGTAGGGGTGTGAACTAGTAACAATTAAATTTGGACCCAATCACTTAAAACATGTTCACGGAGTTATCATTTGATTGCAAAATGTTATCACATTTAGATATAGCCTCATGTGACAATATAAATTGAACTCAAAGAACAAACATACACAATGCACATAAGCCTAGAATTTTGATGATTCTACCAACCAATAAAGTCATGGCAATAAAAGCTTAGCTAGGATAGAAAGTCATTGTGCAAACCCGTTAATATATCCAACCAAACTCCTCATAATTTCATTTTCTTTTGAACATATTGAATTAAACTATTTAGGTCTTGGCAAATATTCTTTTTAATGCCACATTTTTAAGGCCTAAAATTCAATGGTGGCTTTTCACGCAAAGTATTTTTTTAAATTCGAGAAACGGTTATTTCATGCACAAATCCTCCATAATCATAGAAAAATGTAGATGACTAAATTGATAGGAGAACATCTCACTTAGTTCAAATATACATGTGACGATTAAATTTGAAGTGAGCTCGTGCTTGTGTGAATATAGGCATACAAAAATATAATCCATTAAGCAACACAAAATCCAACTACTTCATACATGCATGACAAAGAACATTTTAAGGATTGACAATCTTAACCAAAAGTTCTAGCCACATGGAAGAGAAAAGGAAATGATTCAAACACAAGTATATGTCGCATAAAGTGTGTCAAACTAAAAATACAAAAAAAAAATCTTTTTGAGTTTTTGAAACTTTTTAACCAAACACACAAAAGTATTTACTCAAAAGACAAACAAAAACCATTTGTATTTTTCATTAAGTCTATATAAAGGTAAAACACAAATGATAAACAAAATCTTTTTGTATTTTTCATTTAATGCAACCTAAAATGAAAGAACTATAATACAAAAGATAAACAAAGATCATAATTCTAGCATGAGATGTGTGATAAAGAAATGACTAGAAAATGACAAATAAAACATGTAACTAACAAATAATATATCATGAAGCACATAGGCTAGAATATGAAAAACAATGCTAATACATTGAAACTTTAGGTTTTGCAAGGGATGAAGCATGTGAAAGTAAATGAGAATAAAAAAATCCCGTTTTGTAAAGCAACCAAGTCGGATATCCTAACCCAAACTAATGAAGATTGATTATCTCGGGATTTGGGGATCTTAGTTACCTCGGTTACCTTACCTTTGGATTTCCTAGAAATTCTTTTAAGATCAATTTCCTAATATGACCCTTTCGACTACAATGTGAGCAAGTAAAGATATGTCGAAAAGTAGTACCTAATGATTGACCTCTAGAAGTGTTCCTAGGTGATTCTCTCAAAAAAATGATTTTGGCTTTATTAGTGGAATCATTACAAGAATCGAAGCCTAAACCACAAGTGTCATGTTTGAATTGGAAGGTTCCTAATATTTTATCTAATTTAACGAACCTACATTCCAAATCAAATATGACCTCACTAGAGTCTCTCTATTTTTCTTCCAACTCTAAAATTTGAGACTCTAGAAAAACATTACTCACTTCAAACATAAGAAGCGCTTTTTTCAATGATTCCATTAAACCTCTAAGGCTATATCTCTCGCCTTCTACATATTCAAGCTTCTCATGAAGAACTCTCTCACGTGTTCTAAGGTCTTCAACCAACACACTATCATCAATGACCTTGACACGCTCACTTAAACTCATTTCTAACTTTAAATTTGCCCTTTTTAATTTAATAAATTCATCGTATAATTCTCTAAATGCAATTTGAAGTTCACTCTCATGAACCTCCTCACCACTTTCACTCTCTCTCTCTCTTATCCAGTTTCATTACCATCATCTTTTTTAGCTTCACAAAAAAAGGCCTTGGATGCGTCATGTTTTAGGGTGTCATCGTCAGACAATATCTCACACTCACTAACATGACTAGCCATGAACGCAGTAAACGTGGGCTCAATGAGGCAATTGGGTCCCTCTTCCTTATCACTATCATTAAGGGTGGCATTATATGAAATAGGTAGTTTACCTTCTCTCCTTAGTTTAGTGGGGCATTCAAAAGCCCTATGGCCATACCCTTCACAACCAAAGCACCTATTTGACTCGTCCCTATTAAGATTTTCATTGTAAGGTTTAGGGATCTTTTCGACTTTGTCATGCTTAGAATTTTTAAATTTCTTAAAATTGTTTTTAAACTTATCTTTATTAAATTTAAGAAATTTTCAAAATTTCCTAGCAAACATAGCCATGTCCTCCGATTAACTATCGCTCTCATCAATCACAACTTGTTTTTCCTCATTTCGGGCTTTCAAAGAAATGCCCTTATCTATTTTCTTTTCATTTTTAGAGGGAAACATATCTTTCTCATAGGTTTGCAAATCACCTACTAATTCCTCAAGTTTGGTAGAGTGCAAGGTGGGTAAAGAATTTAAAACGGTCACTTTAGGGATAAGTCTCTCGGGTAAGGACCTTAAAAAAAAATTTAACCACTCGGTCGTTGGGTATTTTCTCTCCTAAATTAAATGATGAATTTACTATATCGGAAAGTCTAGCGTAAAATTCATCAAAGGTTTCATTCTCAAGCATTTTGATGTTTTCAAATTGAGTGGTGAGGTTTTGGAGTTTCGAAGTCTAAACAACACTAATTCCCTCGTGAGTGAGTTGTAAAATATCCCAAGTTCTTTAGCGATATCACATGTCATGATACAACGAAATTGATCAAGTGTGACCGCACTAAACAAAGCATTTAATCCCCGGGAATTAAAATTTGCAAGTTTAAATTCATACTCACTTCATCTATCTACGGATTTGGGGACACATTCATTTTTTATCAAATATGTGAGTGGGGACCACCCGTTAACAAATGACAACCAAACCCTCTCGTCTATGGACTTTAGTGTCGAACGCATACGAGCTTTACAATATTCGTAGTTAGAACCAACGAAAATAAGAAATTTTGAAAATGGGAAAATTCTATTTTTTTACAATAATTTTAAAAAAGACCTTAACGAAATAAATTATCGCTTTTGCTCTGTTACCACTTGTTAACACGGAAGCCCCCAAATTTTAAAAATTCTTTTAAATTGACTTTCCTTCAATGCGGAATAGGATAGTTCAACACGACACACACAACCAACAAATTTTAATTTCTTTAAAACTAAAATTAAACTAAACTCAAAGTGAAATTAAATTAAACAACTAATAAATTTTTCACTAAAACCAACTTAATTCATATCAAGTCCTAAAAATTTGCCTAACAAGATTAATTCATTTTTCACAAATTAGGCCAATCCAGATTTTACCAAATTATATTAATGACTTGAATTAAACTAATCCAAATTTCACCCAAATTAATTTTTGCACCAAATTAAATAAGAGTATTGAATTAAACCGTATTTTATCTTTTAGTCCTAAGCATACGTTCTAGCTGATTTACATGATAAAATAAACTCACAACCACTACGCCACGATGTACGAGAAAAACCAAATGGGAAAAACCTCAGACGGCCCTAGCCTTAAGTCCACTAAGTACGAAATTTTTACAAGTACAATACAAAAGACTTACTCAACTGGACTTGACTCCTTCAAGCCCCTGACACGTCTTCTGGTACCAACTTCTGCTTAGTCGACAATCTCGGACTCCACCAGAACCTTGGACTCCTCCAATGAAGCTTTTGGAACCCGTCAACCACACACGGTGCCATTCACCGTATGAATACGCCGCAGGAAAAATAGGTTTTCTTATTTTATAGGAAATAAAAGCAAACCCAAACTTCTCCTTCTTTGTGGTAGAGATGAACCAATGGTGCCAAACCAAACTCCAAGCAATAAATATATTTTTAGAGATACTTGGATAAACAATTGAAACTATGGGTGTATAAACATGTGTTTGAAGAAACTTTTCTATTGAAATTTAACACATGAAACAATAGACTTTTGTTCCAAGAATTCTATCTAAAAAACTCTCAAAGTGTGTTCAAAATTCCTATGAAAAATCTGGTCCCGAAGTTGATAAAAACTGTCAAAAAGTAGTGGGACAAAATAGTGGGAACATGGAGAAAAACTGCCAAAACTATTTCCCGCCAGAAATCTCGTTCGAACGACTTTTTCGTTCGAACGACATTTTGTTCGAACTACCCTTCTAACGATAATCCAGTGTACAATAGGGAAAAGTCGTTGGCAAACTCGTTCAAACGGCATTCTCATTCGAAATACAATTTCGAACGAAATGTCAGAATAGTATTTTCATTTTGATCCCAAATATTTCTGAAAAGTTACTTTAAATAAAAAGTACACCCACCCTTTAAAAATTATTCCAAGTCTCCTACATATATATAATGTGCATTCATACCTTTTGGAGACAATGGAATACAATGATATTGATGATGCACAAACGAGGCACAAGAAACCTCCCATTGACGTCCACTTAAAATGCTAGTAGCTACGTCTTCAACTATATGTGTCATAGGTTTGAAAGATACACAAGAACACTATCCTATGACTCAAATGTTTTTGTCCGAAATTGAGCCACACTACAAAGGACTTAATTGAAAATTTGTGTCCTCACAAATCTCCTCCTTTGGCTATTCCGGGACAAAAACCAAATAAAAATCCTAAAGGGTCATCAATATCAACTAGACTAAAAAACATCCCACCCAAAATAAAAAATACAAGCTTGACTCAAAACCCAAGGATGACTATCTATGCCTATATAAAGTTGTAGCAAAAAAAGCTCTTGCACACTTAAGCAAAATATTAAATGCTTAGGGAATATCAAAATATTAAATGCAATGAAAATAAATACTCCACCTAAATTAATTATGCCCTTTTTATTATCTAACAATGACCTACTTAGAAAGACGTCTTGCCCTAAGTTAAATCTCCTAAACTAAAGGTTTAGAAGCCATTTCTCCCCCTTTTTGTTCACGAATAGACTAAGGTTAAAGAATTAAAACAATACTAATTTCTCCCCCAATTAAAGCAAATTAAAGCATATACTATTTCTCCCCCTTAAAACTACACAAGGGAATATCAAGTATGGGAAAAAATAAGTAAAACATGATGGTGCATAAAGAGATAAGAACATGAAAGCATACGGGAAACAATAACAAAAACTAATCCACGATAAAGATAAATAGATACCAACTTATAAAGGGAAAAAAAAGATACCAATTTGTCAAATAAGATACTAAGCATGAGATATCAAACAAAATACGTAACAAAATAGATACCAATTATGAATTATAAGCGTAGCTGGACTAGCAAGCAAGCAAGGCAAAGAATCAAAAACCAAAAAAATACCATATATATGTATACTTAAAGAATATCACTGTTGATGTAAAAAATTAGATTTGATATAATTATTTTAATCACAGATAAAAAGAATAAAGAAATAATAGACAATAGATTTTTAAAGTGGTTCAGCCTGGAAAGAATGGCCTATGTCCACTACTTTTGTTATTGCTGTCTATTTGTTCGAAATTCTCGAGGAATGGTTTGCTCAAGAAATTACGATCCCTTCTAATGAGGAGGTTATAATGTATTTATAGCCTTGAGGCTATACAAATAAAAGGACAATGGGCTATTCTCTAGTAGACATGTACATCTGTATGGTAATAATGAGCATTTAATGTGCAGTCGTCTCCTTGATTATCCGGATTTGAGTGCTCTGTACGCTATGTAGCTCAGACCGCCTAAGCTGCTGGGACCACCTAAGTAGCTCGGCATGCATGAGTTGCTCAGTACAATGAAGTTCCTCGGAGAACATTTATTGCTCGGAACGTTTAAGTTGGTTGGGGAGATTAAGTTCCTCGGAGTCAGTGTGTTTTTCATTAACAGTGTTTGTGGGTGCCATGTAGATTGACACGTGTCTCCACATAATTGATCCACGACAGCAGACTAAATTTGGTATCAACAGAAGCCCCCAATGTTTCGTAGTTTGATGTTGAAGAAAAGTATGGAACATTCTGCTGCTTAGATTTTCGGTTTGTATGGATTTTAGGCAAACTTTCGTTGTATATAACTCCTTTTTTCAGTGCATAGTATCAAGATTTTAAAGTATTTTGAATTTCCATAACCGCTTCGATTTTTGTGCCCTTTTTCTTCTTTTTAGCCACCGGATACGCAAACGTCCGCCTTGGTAATCATTGCTTTTCTCTATTCCCGAGGTAAAGTATTTAAACACTGCAGAAATCTTATCGCCTTTCACTTTTCAAACCTGTGTCTTCGAACTTTTCATTTCTTCTCTATCTTGTGTGTTCGTTTCTTCCATTGTTCGTTGTCAACTGGTTCACTCTTCTCCTGTAAGTTCTTCTTCCTTCTCTTTTACTTATTCTGTTCATCATGGTTTACCCTGTTGAATCTCTTGACAAATTTCGTTCTGAATTTTGATTCATGGGTCATATTAGAAGAACTTTCTGAACCTTCTGACTATTTTTCTTTGGCTGAGGGATATTGGTTCCCAAGTCTCTTTGTGGCCGAATGTGGCTTTTCTTTTCCTCTAAATCCTTTATGTTTGGAGTTCTGTTAATATTTTGACGTTGTACCTGAAAAAATAGCGCCAAATACATGGAGAATAGTTAATGGAGTTCATAGGTTGAACCAACTTCATGGAACCCATTTAGGGATTCCAGAGATTATGTATTGCTACAGATGGGTTGTCAGCGATAGTACTTTTTATTTAAAAGCTAGGTTTTTGAATAGGGCGTTAGTTGTCAATCTTCCTGATGCTAACAAGGATTATTTTGAACATGGAGTGGTAATGAAAAATTGGCAACACCCTCCATTAACTGGAGATGATGTATACCAAGGTCCTAGATGTCCTCCTTATGGCAATGGGATAGGTTGTTTTTATTTTTTGAAATATTTCTTTCTTTATGTTTGATAAAATGTATCACTGACATTTAATTTTTGATTATTTATAGCTGACAGCAAAAGAAAATCTCCCAAAGAAATTGATGTTAATTTAAAGCATTTGAAACTTATTTGGAGTTTGCACCAATCTGTGGTCGAGGAACACATTAGATCTGCCTCTTATTTGTTGTAGTACAAGAGCTATACTTCATCCTTTACTTCTCGTCCAGTGGTGGTTGACATTGGCCAAGTACCAGCTATTGATACTAGTGTGGAAGGTTCTTCTTCAGAGTCAAATATTCCTATTGGTGACATAATAAAAAGAAGAAAAGCTCCTTCCTTTTTCGACAAGTCTGATTCTCCTGCTGTGGAGGCAAAGGGAAGTAAAAAAGATGTCCCAGAAGAGGGGATAAAAACTATAGAGGTACCCCCTTCTGATGCTACCAAGAATTTTAGCGAGAAGCCCCCTGTGGCTCCGAGCAAGATCATTGAAAGGCCCCCTGTGGTCCTGAGCAAGATTGTTGCTATCAATCCTCCTAGTGAGGTTATTGTCATATCACAAGCTAAGACAACGTCCTTAGTTGAGAATGTTCCTGTTCCTCTAAGGAGGTTAAATAAAAATTCTTATGAGAGACTTGCTGAACCAGTCTCTCAAACATCTACTGTTGAAAGTGGTGTTTCAACTTTTATTCCCCCGAGCTCCGATGTGGGCTTAGTAAAATCTTGGACTATCCCAGAGGTCCCTGACATTGAAAATTCTCTCACTCGTGAGAGAGTTACTGCTCTAGATGCTCAACACATTGCCTCAGTAAGTATTATTGATCTGAGCCTTTTATTTTTTTAATTTTTTTTCATACATTGACTTAGAGTTATTTCTTTTCTCAGCTAGTAACGTGTTTCACCAGCATTGTAAAAAGGGATGAAGCCATCAGGGCCTCCAGTTCCTCCGATGGAGTGGAAAAGGCTTTTACTGGATTAACCCAGTCTTTGAAAGACTCTCATCAGAAGTATGAGGAAAATAAAGTTGCTTGGGAGAATCAGGTTAAGTCCGTTGAGCAAGAGAGAGATCGAGCTGTGGAAGCCTCCAAGGAATTGGAGAAGAAATTAAAAGAGTTTGAGAAGAACAATAAAGAGCTTGAGAAGAAGCTCAAGAATGCTGAAGAGCTTGAGAATAAGCTCAAAACTGCTGAAGAGGAAGTTGGTAGACTTCATGATATTAATCGCCAGAAATAGGAGGTGGAAGGGAAATTGAAGGCTGCCGAGGAACTTCTTATTGAGAGGACTTCCTCGGAGAAGGGAAAAAGAAGAAATGATGTTAAAAAGTCCTTTAGCGCTGGTTGGGACAAATGATGGAACAAAGGCCTGGCTGCCATGTCCTCTCAAATGGAGTTCGCCAGCCTTAAATATTTTAGGGATGGATGGGTTGCAGCTCTGCAGGAGATAAAAATTGCTGAGAATTCTGAACTGTTCCAGCGACACACTCATGGCCCTCCTCCCTCTCCTGGAGAAGAAGAAGAGTACGAAGCTGCCTCAAAAAATCTTCCATGATAATTGGGGACCAGGTCCCTGCTGTTGAACCTTGCTACGAGCAACCCCAACCAGCAAAAACTTCTGCCGAGCAGCTTTCTTTGCCCTCCGAGCAACCAACCTCTTCGTCCAAGCCTTTCGAGGAAATATTAGTAAATAAGGAGAAGGTGTAGAGTTGTTCGGTTCTTTCTTATGCTTTTTTGTTGAATGTAATATTGGACTATGTACTTCTTTTTGTGATGAAATAAAATTTGAACTTTGGTCATTCGTTTTGATTTTTCTCTTCTGCTTGCTCTGTCTGCATTCTTATTAATTCTTTATATCTCTTCTCTTTACTAGTGTATGGCTAGGATGGAGCTCTTGTCAGCTCATGACACCGAACTGATGAAAAAAAGCAATGATTACTTCACACCTGGTCATGCAGACCTAAACGAGGCTCAAATAGTTGACATCCTTGGTCCAGATACTTCTGAACGAGCAGTCGAAGCCTACCAATATCTGAAGTTCTTGCTCGACTGAGCTATTGCCAATAATGTGGCTTATTACGAGATGATTGAGGATCTCCAAGGAACTATTGAGGAACTCCAGCAGCAGTACAAAGAGTCCTCCACACTTTTGCATTAAGGGTACGAGAATAAATATCAACAGTTAAGTGTTAAAAAAGGGTATGATAAATTTATATCTGCTTACGAGAAGAAAGAGAGCATTCTAAAGCTTAAAGTTGAAGAGAATAGGCAGATCGTTAAGCTAATGGAGCAGGAAAACCATGTTTTCCAGGGAGAGATTAAATGACTCAAGTCTGCCGCATCTTGCTCGGGGGCCTTGGTCCCTATCACTGCTGAAGGTTTCTCTTTCTTGGAGATAGAAAGTGCCAACATGCGAGATGAATTGGAAACCTTGAAAAAGGCTGGACCCTCTACTCGTAGACGAGAAAGATCTTCTTCTCGGGGACGAGCAAGGGCTGGTCGAATTTCTATTGAGGAAGCGAGGACTCAATGTGCCTTGGATAATCAGGCAGTTCAATTGATGGCGAAAAATCAGGCTTTAGCAGAGATGTCTAAGAAGATTTTGAATCTTAGCGAACAACTTACTACCCAGAGTTCTGCCTTGGAAAATAAGGAAATCCTGGTAAAGAATCTCCACGAGCAACTAGAGAGGTTATCTTACGAGTTCCATAAATAACCCAGAGAATTTTGGATGGCTGGCTATAATGAAGCCCTTTACCTTCTTGATGATTGGATTCAGCAGTCCAATAATGAAGGGTACAAGCAAGGGTGGTTGAATGCATTGTGCATGCTAAAAGTGGAGCGGGGTCACTACTTATGGGATTATTATGATCCTGGATTGCTTGAGTTGCCTGTACCTCCTTTTAAGCTCGACATGATTTGGATTCCTTCTCGGGCAATTCCTTAGTGCTTGATCTCAAAGTACCTCGGCGATTACAGTCTTCATTCAAATTTTGACATATCTCGCCCAGAGCATTTGCTTGATCGGATATCAGTGATGAATGTTTGAATGCTTCGAGATGTAAATTTCATAAATTCTCCTTATGCCTTAGACAATCCTCCTGCTGGAGTAGAACCTGTTTCAAAGGCAGAACGGAAAAAACCAATAGAGTAGGGTCTTTGATGTAATGACTTGTAGTTTTCACAACCTATGTAATTCTTCTTAATTTGAATGAAGAAATTTTTTCATCTTTTGCTATTTCATTTTCTTCTACGTATTTTGCAGAATATCTTTGTTTATGAATACATGCATATTTTGATATGCCATTCTGTTTTATTTTTTGATTATACTAACTTATCACTCTTTGATTCTAAGCAATGAAGCGACTTACATCCCATGATCCTGCTTAGTTTAACCAACCGGAGTTGATTGCAATTGATTTATCGACCAACCGGAGTTCGAGGAGATTGATTCCTGACCAACCGGATTTGGTGGGTGTTGATTCTCGACCAACCGAAGTTGGAGGAGATTGATTCCCGACCAACCGAAGTTGGTGGAGATTAATTTTCCGACCAATCGGAGTTGGTGGATAATAATTTACCGACCAATCGGAGTTGGAGGAGATTAATTTGCCGACCAACCGAAGTTGGTGGATATTGATTCCCGACTAACCGGAGTTGGAGGAGATTAATTTGCTGACCAATCGGAGTTGGTGGATATTGATTCCTGACCAATCGGAGTTGGAGGAGATTAATTTGCTGACTAATCGGAGTTGGTGGATATTGATTCCTGACCAACCGGAGTTGGAGGAGATTTATTTGCCGACCAACCGGAGTTGGTGGATATTGATACATAAGTGTGGCACTAATACTCTGAAAACTTTCAATAAAAAGAGAGAAACTGGGTAAAGAATTCAACACTTTATTCATACTTAAGAAAACTGCATTTACATAGGAATCCCAATTACTGATAATACTTGCGTAGATGCTCTGCATTCCATGCATTCTTAAATTCTTCTCCCTCCAAGGTTTCAATCCTGTATGTCCTTGGTCGAACAACCTTTGTTACTCTATATGGTCCATGCCAGTTAGCTTCCAGTTTGTTGTGCTTTTGAATTACTTTCTTCAGCACATAATCTCCTTCCTTAAAATAACACTTCTTTACCCTCTTGTTGTAAAACAGAGTTGTTCGTTGTTGGTATGCAGCATTCCTGATTGCCGCTTCTTCTCTAACTTCTTCGAGCATATCTAGATCTAATCGCCTCATCAAGTCACTGATAAGAGAATTGAAATTCATTACTCTGTGTGTGGGTAGGCCCAATTCAGCAGGTATAACAACTTCACTTCCAAATGTCAGCATGTATGGAGATTCTCCTGTTGCTGATCGCGGTGTAGTACGATAAGCCCACAACACAAAATATAGCTCGTTAATCCAATTTGCTTTTGCATCATCCAGTCATTTTTTTAAACCATTCAGCACCGTTCTGTTCATCACCTCAGTTTATCCATTGCAATGGGGATGGCCTGGTGCAGAGTGGGTCTTCAATATGTTTGATTGATAATAATATGCAACAAACTCCTCATTGTCAAACTGAGTTTCATGATCTGTGATGAATGCATGGGGAAGACCATATCTACAAATGATATTCTTCCAAATAAATTGATACACCTTGTCATATGTCATATCAATAAGAGGCTCAGCTTCCACCCATTTAGTAAAATAATCCACAACGACCAGGAGATATTTAAATCTTCCCTTGGTCGTTGGAAGTGGCCCTACCAAGTCTATTCCCCACATAGCAAATGGCCAAGGGGACGTGATGGGTGTTAATAATGCTTGGGGAGTTCTTCGGATAGAAGAGAAGCGTTGGCATTTATCACACTTCTTTGCGTAAGATGCACAATCAGCTCTCATCGTCGGCCAATAATACCCTTGTGTTGTTATCCTTTATAAAAGCGTCTGACCTACCACATGGGCTACACAAGACCCTTCATGGACTTCTTCGATCAAAATTTTCACCTCGGAGGGGTGAACACATCTTTGTAACCTCGCTATAATTCCTCGTCTATATAAAATGCCATTGGTCAATACATAACGAGCAGATTTAAATGTTAGCTTCTTGGCTGCGAGTTTATCAGTTGGTAAGGCCCCCTTCTCAATATAGGCCCTGATGGGGTCCATCCAAGATGGTCCTAAATCAAGGGTGATGAAGTTCCTCATCAGATCTTTGTCAATGCTCCAACTAGCCAAGATTTCTATTGGGATTGTTCTTTATAGCTCGGTGCGTGTGGTTGAGGCTAATCGAGCTAAGGCATCTGCTCTTGCATTCTCCAATCTTGGTATTCTAATTAACTGCACTGCGTTAAAGGTCGATACAATCTCCATTTCTTTCACATGATACTTGATCATTAATTCTTCTTTTGTTGCATATACCCCCAGCATTTGATTTATGATCAACTGTGAGTCATTGAATACAATGACATGCTCTGCCTTTATGGTTTTTGCCAAACTAAGACCTACAATCATAACTTCATATTCAGCTTCATTATTAGAAGCCTTAAATTGAAAACGTAGAGCATACTCCACATCGATCTCATCCGGGTTGTTTAATACAATCACTGCCCCACAGCCTGTAATGTAAGATGAGCCATCCACATATAGATTCCATATAGGTACCCCATCATCAAATTTTTTATCGGATAAAGGTCCCGGTGGAATATTTATTTCTTTTTTATATCCTCCTCTGGCACTTCTTGCTGCTCGTCGACCATCTTCTCTTACTCGTCAACCGACTTGAGCTGGTCGAGGTTTAAATTTGATGATCCTGTAACATCCACAGGCTGGTCGGTATTCAACTTATGCTCTTCGGAGGTGTCAGGATAGGTGAACTCTGCGATAAAATCTGCCACTGCCTACCCTTTAAGCGACGATCTAGGCTCGTAAACTATGTTATATTCACCAAGTTCTACTGCTGAGTAAATTAATCTCCCTGATTTTTCTGTTTTATGAAGAGCTTGCCTTAACGGCATATCAGTATACACGACTATGGTATGAGCTTGGAAGTATGGCTTCATCCTTCTACTCGCTTCGATCAACGCTAGCGCCAACTTTTCCAACCTTGGATATCTGATCTCGGCTCCTCGAAAGGCCTTGCTAGTGTAATAGATTGGTTTTTGCACTCCATCCTCCATTCTTACCAACGCCGAGCTCACTGCATTTTCTGAAACTGCCAGATACAAGTATAGTCTTTGTCCCATCACGGTTCTGGACAACAATAGAGGTACTCCCAGGTATTTCTTCAATTCTTGAAAGGCCTCCTCGCATTCATCATTCCACTCAAAAGTCTTTCGGAGTGTTTTGAAGAATGGAAGGCATCTATCAGTTGCTCATGACACAAACCTATTAAGTGCTGCAACTCGCCTTGTGAGACTTTGCACTTCCTTCTTCGTCATCGGAGATCGCAGCCCCAATAGAGCCTTGATCTTTTCCGGGTTCGCCTCAATACCTCGTTGGTTAACAATATACCCGAGAAACATGCCTTCTCATACTCCGAATATGCATTTGGTGGGATTCAACTTCATTTGATATTTTTCCAATTGTTCAAAGGTCTGACCTAAATCAACTAGATGATTAGCAGCTTTCTTGCTCTTCGTAAGCATGTCATCAACATAAACCTCCATGTTATGACTGATTTGCTCTACGAACGCCTTATTCATCAACCGTTGATATGTTGCACCTGCATTTTTAAGTCCAAAAGGCATGACATTATAACAATAAGTTCCCCTTGGGGTGATAAAAGAGGTACTCTCCCTATCTTCAGGTTTCATTTTAATCTGATTGTAAACAGAATAAGCATCCATGAAACCCAGTAATTCGTGCTCCGAGGTAGCATCCACTAATTGATAAATTCAGGGCAAAGGAAAATGATCCTTTGGGCATGCCTTGTTAAGGTCGGTGAAGTCTACACACATCCTCCATTTGTTGTTTTTCTTCTTCACCATTACCACTTTTGCTAGCCAGTCAGGATATTTGACATCCTCAATAAAAGAGGCTTTTTGCAATTTCTCTACCTCTTCCTGTATGGCTTGGTTCTTCTCGGGACTGAATACCCTTCATCGCTGCTTCACTGGCTTGATTTACTTGTTCACATTGAGCTCATGACACAAGAAATTAGGATCTATTCCTAGCATGTCTTCACGACTCCATGCAAAAGTTTGTTTTATGCATCTTAGAAATGCTATCAGTTCTTGTTTTATTTATTTATCCAATGATGCACCAATTTGAGTTGTTCATTCTGGATGTTCGTCGTCCAGAATGATATTTTCAGTGGCTTCCACGACTTGGTCTTTAACGAGCTGAGATTCATCTCTAGGGTCTAAAGTTTCAATCTCCGCATCTTCTATTTCATCTACTTGATAAGTAGTAGTCTTCTTCCTGGATTTTTCGCGCTCCCCTTGCTCGGTAGATGAATAGTAGCATTCCCGAGGCTACTTTTTGGTAGCCTTTCACAACTCCCACCCCAAAATTGGTTGGGAATTTTAAACATTGATGCACAGTAGATGGTACTGCTTTGAACTTCTTCAGACCTACTCTTCCCGTGATGATATTGTAAGTTGACTGGACATTTTTATCCATGACAAAAAAGCGTACTCTTTTTGTTCGACAAGCAGGCCAGGTACCGATAAGCATATCAAACTTGATCGTCCCAAGTGGAAAAACTTTCTCACCAGTAAAACCAAGGAGGGGCCTATGATATGGTTCCAACTGGGATAGCTTTAGATTCAAACTATCAAAGTAGGCATAGAACATGATATCTGTCGAGCTACCATTATCCACTAGTACTCGTGAAATCACCACTTCGTTCATTCTCATCTTGATCACCAATGGGTCATCATGAGGATATAATACACCTTCCAAGTCGTTCTTAGAGAAACCAATGACCAGATTGTCCTTATTCACCTTCCTCGGGCGATCATCTTCAGCCATATTTATTCGCTGAATGTACGAGCAAGCTTGAGACTCATTGAGGTAAGCATTTCTCTCAGCAGTCATATCTCCGCCTCCTGCATCTCCACCTGTAATGACATTACATTCAAATGATCTAAAATGGATAGAACATACCTCATGTTCTAGCTGTTTTGGTCTTTTGGGGAGATCGGGGTCGTCTTGGTCATTATCCGAGTCTTCTTCATGACTTCTCTTCTTATCTTCTTTTGCTCGACGAGGAAATCTATACCTTTGCCTTGCTCAATTGTTATTCTTTCCACCATTTCGACGGTCAACATACTTGGCCAGCTTTCCTCGTCTGATGAGTTCTTCAATTTCATTATGGAGAGCTATGCAATTTTTGGTCATGTGACCATGGTCCTTATGGAACTCGTAATATTTGGACTTATTCCTCTTGTCAGGATCTGCCTTCATTTTTTCAGGCCAGTTTAGCTCCTCGCTATTCTTGATCTCTTCCAGAATGTGGTTTATATCTACCTTCAAAGGAGTATAGTTTCCAAATTTCTTCAACTGTTCCAATGCTTGCTTTACTTTTAATTGCCTGTCGCCACCATTGTTCTTCTTCTCATTCTTCTCAACTTTATCCGCTTCAATTTTGGTCTCCTTAGTGTCCATGTTCTTCTTCGCAGCCATAGCTTCCTCAGCGTTCATAATCTAGGCTGCTTTTGCCATTAGTTCTACCATGGTTTTAGGTGGGTCTTTGGCTAGAGTGTAGTACAATTTATCTGGAAACAATCCACTCATTAGAGAAGTAATTGATGTTTTTTCCTCGTAATCAATTACTTCGAGCTTCTCATTATTGAAACGAGTAATGTAATCCCTAGTGCTTTCACTTGCCTTTTGCCTAACACTCAACAAGTGTGCTACTCGTTTAACAGGTTTTGCTCCAAAATAGAAGTTTCTAATAAGGAGCTCGGCCAGTTGAAATAAAGTCACAATCTTCCCCCGAGGAAGATTGTTGTACCATATTTGAGCAGATCTGGTAAGAGTTCCTTAAAATGCCCTGCATCTCATTTCATCTGGAACTGCATAGATATCAACAGCAGCTTGGTATTATTTTATATGAAGGACAGGTTCAGTTTTCCCATCATATTTAGGTGTTACCACAGGAGCTTTGAATTTTGATGGTGTAGGAAGATCCACGATTGTTTGTACAAATGGTGTCACTTGGACAAAAGTCCTTTGTAGAGGATTTCTGATTTTATCCATCTCCCCTAATCTATCCTCCAACCTTTGAATTGAGACCTTCCATGAATCATTTCCTTCCTCGACCCTATTGGTTCGAGCAACTGATCGTGTTGAATTTTCCTCTTAGGATCTTTCATGACGAGCAGTTGGTCGTGATTGGGTAGAGCCTTACTTTAAATCATATGGTCATTGAGAGTTCCTCGATATAGTCCTATGGGGACTTCTATTCCTCCTAGGACCCAAATGATCAAAAGGAGAGACTCTACTCAATCTTTCAAGAGAACTTGTCCTTTCTGGAGATAGAGTGATGTTTTGTTGAGTGTCTGTAGCTCGTACCGAGTAAGTCCTTCTAGGCTGATAAGAAGGATCATTAGATCTCTCAGTACGATATGAATCGGTACATCTGAACTGAGATTCCTCTGGGAATAACATTCTCCTATTTCGCAAAGAGAGCAAACGAGTATTTCTCTGAACGCTTCGTTGTCCTGACTGGGCTGGCGCTCCACCTTGGATAGTTTGCATGAGTTGTTGCTTGGTTTCTTGCATAGTCGTCTGGCCCTGGGCCAAATTAGCCATTATACCAGCCAGATCTTGGACATTTGGGGGAGTAGATGGATTTGGAAGGATTCCAGTGTTTCGATTATTGGACTCAGGATTATCAGCCATTGATGATGAATTGTTTTGGTGAAAAACGATAATTACAGTCATTTCCCACAGACGGCGCCAATCTGTTGATGTAAAAAATTAGATTTGATATAATTATTTTAATCACAGATAAAAAGAATAAATAAATAATAGACAATAGATTTTTAAAGTGGTTCGGCCTGGCAAGAATGGCCTACGTCCACTATTTTTGTTATTGCTAACTGTTTGACCGGAATTTCTTGAGCAAACCATTCCTTGATAATTCCAAACAAACAGTCAGCAATAACAAAAATAGTGGACATAGGCCATTCTTGCCAGGCTGAACCACTTTAAAAATCTATTATATATTATTTCTTTATTCTTTTTATCTGTGATTAAAATAATTAGATCAAATCTAATTTTTTACATCAACAATCACTAATGCCCACACACATATACATAGGTATAAATACCACACATGACACAAAATACATTAAGCTTTTTACACTCATATGACAAAAATGTTTCCAAAAGCATGTGGTAAACGGAAGTGTAGGGGTGTGAACTAGTAACAATTAAATTTTGACCCAATCACTTAAAACATGTTCACGGAGTTATCATTTGATTGCAAAATGTTATCACGTTTAGATATAGCCTCACGTGACAATATAAATTGAACTCCATGAACAAACATACACAATGCACATAAGCCTAGAATTTTGATGATTCTACAAACTAATAGAGTCTTGACAATAAAAGCATAACTAGGATATAAACTCTTTGTGCAAACCCGTTAATATATCCAACCAAACTCCTCATAATTTATTTTCCTTTTCTTTTGAACAAATTAACTTAAACTATTTAGGCCTTGGCAAATATTCTTTTTAATGCCACATTTTTAAGGCCTAAAATTAAATGGTAGCTTTTCACGCAAAGTAATTTTGTCTTTCGCAACCCGAATCCATTGATAAACAACTATACCAAATAAACATGTATTTCTATTATTTTAAATCTGGGAAATGGTTATTACATGCACAAATCCTCCATAGTCATAGCAAAATGTAGATGACTAAATTGATAGGAAACATCTCACTTAGCTCAAATATACATGTGACGATTAAATTTCAAGTGAGCTCGTGCATGTGTGAATAGAGGCATACAAAAATAGAATCCATCAAGCAACACAAAATCCAACTACTTCATGCATGCATGGCAAAGAACATTTTAAGGATTGACAATCGTAAGCAAAAGTTCTGGCCCCATGGAAGCGAAAAGGAAAGGATTCAAACACAAGTATATGCCGCATAAAGTGTGTCAAACTAAAAATACACACAAAAGTATTTACTCAAAAGACAAACAAAAATCATTTGTAATTTTCATTAAGCCTAAATTCCTAGAATGGTAAAACACATATGATAAACAAAATGTTTTTGTATTTTTCATTTAATGCAAACTAAAGTGAAAGAACTATAATACAAATTATAAACAAATAACATAATTATAGCATGAGATGTTTAATAAAGAAATGACAAATAAAACATAAAACTAGCAAATAATATATCATGAAGCACATAGGCTAGAATATGCAAAACAATGCTAACACATTCAACCTTTAGGTTTTGCAAGGGTGGAAGCATGTGAAATTAAATGAGAATAAAAAATCCCGTTTTGTAAAGCAACCAAGTAGGATCTCCTAACCCAAACTAATGAAGATTAACAATCTCGGGATTTGCGGATCTTAGTTACCTCGGTTACCTTACCTTTGGATTTCCTAGAAATTCTTTTAAGATCAATTTCCTAAGATGACCCTTTCGACTACAATGTGAGAGGGTAAAGACACGCCGAAAAGTAGTACCTAAGGATTCACCTCTAGAAGTGTTCCTAGGTGATTCTCTCAAAAAATTGGTTTTGGATTTATTAGTGGAATCATTACAAGAATCGAAGCCTAAACCACAAGTGTCATGTTTGAATTGGAAGGTTCCTAATATTTTATCTAATTTAACGGACCTACATTACAAATAAATCTGACCTCACTAGAGTCTCTCACTTTTTCTTCCAACTCTAAAATTCTAGACTCTAGCAAAACATTCCTCTCTTCAAACATTAGAAGTTTTTTTTAATGATTCCATTAAACCTTTAAGGCTATCTCTCTCACCTTCTACATATTAAAGCTTCTCATCAAGAGCTCTCTTACATGTCCTAAGGTCTTCAACCAACACACTATCATCAACGACCTTGACATGCTCCCTTAAACTCGCTTCTAACTTCAAATTTGCTCTTTTAATTTAATAGATTCATCATATCATTCTCTAAATGAAATTTGAAGTTCACTCTCATTAACCTCCTCATCACATTCACACACTCTCTCTCTTCTCTACTCTCACTACCATCATCTTTTTTAGCTTCACAAATAGGACCTTGGAAGCGTCATGTTTTAAGGTGTCATCGTCGGACAATATCTCACACTCACTAACATAACTAGCCATGAATGCAGTAAAATTGCGCTTAATGGGGGAATCGCGTCCCTCTTCCTTATCACTATCACAAAGGGTGGCATTGTATGAAATAGGTTTTTTACCTTTTCTCCTTAGTTTAGTAGGGAATCCAAAAGCCTTATGGCCATACCCTTCACAATCAAAGCACCTATTTGACTCGTCCCTATTAAGATTTTCATTTTAAGGTTTAGGGATCTTTTCGGATTTGTCATGCTTAGAATTTTCAAATTTCTTAAAATCATTTTTAAACTTATCTTTATAAAATTTAAGAAATTTAAGAAATTTCCTAGCAAACATAGCCATGTCCTCCGAGTCACTATCACTCTCATCAACCACAACTTATTTTTTTTCCTTTCGGGCTTTCAAAGCAATGCCCTTATCTATTTTCTTTTCATTTTTGGAGGGAAACATATCAAGCTCATAGGTTTGCAAATCACCTACTAATTCCTCAAGTTTGGTAGAGTACAAGGTGGGTAAAGAATTTAAAACTGTCACTTTAGGGATAAATCTCTCGGGTAAGGACCTTAAAATTTTCTTAACCACTCGATCGTTGGGTATTATCTCTCCTAAATTAAATGATGAATTTACTATATCGAAAAGTACAGCATAAAATTCATCAAAGGTTTCATTCTCAAGCATTTTGATGTTTTCAAATTGAGTGGTGAGATTTTGGAGTTTCGAAACCTTAATGACACTAGTTCTCTCTTAAATGAGTCGTAAAATATCCCAAGCTTATTTAGCTATATCACAAGTCATGATACATTGGATTTCATCCAGTGTGACTGCACTAAACAAAGCACTTAATCCTCGGGAATTAAAATTTGCAAGTTTAAATTCATTCTCACTCCATCTATCTACGGGTTTGGGGACACGTTCATTTTCTATCAAACATGTGGGTGGGGACCAACTGTTAACAACTGACAACCAAACCCTCTCGTCTATCCACTTTAGTGTCGAACACATATGAGCTTTCCAATATGCATAATTAGAACCAACGAAAACATAAAATTTTAAAAATGGGGAAAAATCTATTTTTTTACAAAAATTTTAAAAAAGACCTCAATGAAATAAATCATTGCTCCTGCTCTGATACCACTTGTTAACGCGGAAGCCCCCAAATTTTAAAAATTATTTTGAATTAACTTTCCTTTAATGCGGAATAGGATAGTTCAACATGACACACACAACCAACAAATTTTAATTTCTTTAAAATTATAATTAAACTAAACTCAAAGTGAAATTAAATTAAACAACTAATAAAATTTTCACTTAAACCAACTTAATTCAACCCAAGCCCTAAAAATTTGCTTAACAAGATTAATTCATTTTTCGCAAATTAGGCCAATCCTGGTTCTACCATACTATATTAATGACTTAAATCAAACTAATCCAAATTTCACCCAAATTAATTTTTTCACCAAATTAATCAAGAGTAGTGAATTAAACCATATTTTATCTTTAAGTCCTCAGCATGCTTTCTAGGTGATATACAAGATAAAATAAATTCACAACCACTACGTCACGATGTACAAGGAAAACCCAAATGGGAAAAATCTTGCGCAGCCCTATCCTTAAGTCCACTAAATACAAAATTTTTACAAGTGCAAGACAAATGGCTTACTCAACTAGACTCGACTCCTTCAAGACCCTGACGCGTCCTCTTGTACCAACATCTGCTTAGTCGATAATCCTGAACTCCACCGAAACCTTGGACTCCTCCAATGAATCTCTTGGAACCCGTCAACCACACACCGTGCCTTTCACCGTATGAGAACGTCGCAGAAAAAATAGGACTTCTTCTTTTATATGAAATAGAAGCAAACCCAAACTTCTCCTTATTTGTGGTAGAGATGAACCAATGTTTCCAAACCAAACTCCAAGTAATAGATATATTTGTAGAGATACTTGGATAAACAATTGAAACTATGGGTGTATAAACATGTCTTTGAAGAAAATTTTCTATTGAAATTTAACACATGAAATAATAAAATTTTGTTGGAAGAATTCTCTCTCAAAAACTCTCAAAGTGTGTTCAAAAGTCATATAAAAAATATGGTCTCGAAGTTGATAAAAATTGTAAAAAAAAAGGTAATGGGACAAAATTAGTGGGAACATGAAGAAAAATTGCCAAAACTATTTCCCGCAGGAAATCTGGTTCGAACAACTTTTTCATTAAAACGACATTTCATTCGAACGACCCTTCTAACGATAATCCAATGTAGAATAGGGGGAAATCGTTGGCAAACTCGTTCAAAAAATATACTCATCCGAACAACATTCTCGTTCGAACGACAATTTCGAACTAAATGTCAGAATAGTATTTTTCATTTTGAGCCCAAATATTTCTGAAAAGTTACTTTAAATAAAAAGTACACCCATTAAACATTATTTCAAGTCTCCTACGTATATATAATGTTCATTCATACCTTTTGGAGACAATGGAATACAATGATGTTGATGATGCATAGATGAGGCACAAGAAACTAGCAATTGATGTCCACTGAAAATATTGGCCGCTACGTCTTCAACTGTACGTGTCATATGATTGAAAGATACACAAGAACACTATCCTATGACTCAAATGTTTTTGTCCGAAATTGAGCCAAAACTATAAAGGACTCAATTGTAAATTTGTGTCCTTACAGACCGAAAGGGTAGGATGGGTTCCTAACACCTTCCAATTCCGTAACTTAGCCCCCGAATCCTTGAAATAATTGGTTTTGCAAGCATCAGTATGTCCTTGATGTCATTCTCTTAAGATGATAACATTTATTTTGTGTATTATATGCAAAATAGGCTGGCGACCCTATCTCTATACATCACCCCAATTGATGACAATTGAAGCACCCTGATGAAGAGCGTGAGAACCTTAGTGCGCCCGTGCCGACCGAGATGGGATGGCCACGTCCATGTTCTCCTTTCATGCCTCGTTAGACCCTCATTGGAACCCCGTTCGAATGAGAAGCGATGATGTTCGAATGAGGGCTTATCTCGTTCGAATGAGATAGTAGAAAATCAAAACATTCTATCAATTTTATGTATTGTCATAATGATAACCCTTGGATCATTTGAGCTATCAAGCTATTAATAGAGCAGATCAAATCATGGGGGACTTTAACGGACCTTTGGGTAATGGGTTTTGAGGTTTTTTTGTATAAATAAGATATGGAAGGGTATTTGGGACCATTCCGACACTTCTCCATTAGATTTTCTCTCTCTCTAGCCCTTAGAGTTCCCCCACCACCCAAACCACCCTCCACCATCGTAACATCACCACCCCTCCACCCTAAACCACCATTGTTTATCGAAGTTACGGTGCTCCAGGCCCATTTCTCACTCTTTCACTGCAAACCCTCGGTGCTCCAGGCCCCATTTAAATCCGGTCAGCTTTCTCACCTGAGCGGAAGCTCAATGAATCTTAGAAGGGATTTGAATCCTCTTTCTAATGATTTTCATCATGCGTGAATTGGCTTTATGGTACAGACGAACGATCCATTTTACCCCAAAAATTGATCTAGACGGCACCGAGAACTCCCAGGCCCCCCATTTAACTCCGATAAACTTTCTCACTTGAGCTAAAGCTCAATGAATCTTCAAAGGGATCTGAATACCATATCCAATGGTCCATCCCATGCATGAATCGTCCTTATTGTATGTACGAACGATCTATTTTAGCTCAAAAATAGATCTACAGGCCACCAGGCCAGGCCTCGTTTCACTCCAGTTAATTCTCCATCTTGAGAGAACCTTAATGAATATTTGAAGGGTTCTAAATCCACTTTCCAACAATCTGCCCTATGAACAAATTATCCATATGGTACGAACGAATAACCCAGTTTACTTCGAACGATCACCGAAAGCTTTCGTGCTCCGTTTGACCTCGATCAACTCTCCAAACCAAACAAAGCTTAACAAACTCTCGAAGGGCACTAAATTCCCTTTCCAATAGTCTGTCTCGTGCACGAATCAGACTTACGGTTTAGACAAACGATCCATTTTCCTCTAAAAACTTCTTATCTAGTGATCAATAGGCGCTTTTGGGCCCCGTTTGACCTTGTTCAACTATCGTATTTGAGAGTGGCTCAATCGATTCTTAAAGAAATTTAAATAATCTTTCCAACGATCCACCCCGAGAGAGATTATGACTTAAGAATTGCATTTTACGACCAGTTTTCTAAAAAACCTATCCTGAATAGTCAAATGGCCCCCTCAAGACCTTGTCCATCGACTATGTGCCTGCGGTTCTATGCCGATAGGCAGGTCCAGGAACCTACCGATCGGCACCCTCATTGGATCTATAAATAAATACCATGACCTTGCATTGAAAGCAACCCCTCAGCATCCCTTTCAGTAATTCGAAAAATATTCTTTTGAATTCAGAGTTGTTCCCTTCCTAAGAAGACCATTTCCCACATTCTAGTCCATCATTTTCTTACTTCATTTAGTAAACTCTCCCATCTCTTCATACCACCTTCATCCCATTATAGGATCAGTATTTCTACACTTAAGATCAACATCAGGCATTCGTAAGGAGGTCCAATTCTCCATCATTTTCTCTAAATTCTCTCGTTTTAGTATTAGTTGCTTTATTTCTACTTTAGCACTTTATTACATTACATCACATATATTAATCTCAACCCTTTATTATTCGTAGTGTCACAACTCTATTTTTATTAAAAAAATAAGAAAAACAGTTCTTATTTATAAATTGGAAAAGAGGGATTCTCACTACACATTCTCACTCTTAAAGTACGTTTCTCGCTACGCACACGCATAAGAGAAATCCCCCGCTTGGATTTATGGATTGAACCCCACCCCCTGTTATCTTCGAACTACATGGACTTTGATGCACCTTACGCTACGTAGGCATCTTAGGTAAATCTCAAAACTTGAGTCCTCCCTTATATTCATGATTGTTTTCACACACACACACACACACACACACACACACACACACACACACACACACACACACACACATATATATATATATATATATATATATAATGAATGTCATACTCTTGCATGATTGTGTTTCGTCCGATATATACATTCGTTCTTCAATAACGACTTGTGATTCGGCAAACACTTATATTGTATTTTGAATTATTATTTTCAGGAACACTCCTAAGGATGAATTCACTCCATCCTTTTCCATGATACTAGTTGAATGATTCCAATCTTCATTTATATTATGCACATAAGCACACACATCACGGAGTCTAACAGGAGAAGATTAACACATATCCATGAGAGATCGAAAGGGAGGTATGGGTTTCTAACACCTTCCCATTCCATAATTTAGTCCCCGAACCTTTGAACTACTTTTTTTTGCAACTATCAATATTGTTATTGATGCCGTTCTCTCGAGGCAATAACATTTATTTTTCCTGTTTTGTGAAAAATAAGCTGGAAACTCTATCTCTACATATTACCCAACATTGGCGACGGTCGAGCGCCCCGAGAAAGGATGCCATCCCACACGTGCACCGAAGGGAACGCCCGAAAAAGAGGAAGAAAAAAGGGAATCCCCCCAAGATATCCATAGTGGTGAGTTTATTGGAAAAATACAGGAGGACTAGACTCTATTTATGCATGGGTGTTATTCCTTTCTACATGTGTGCATATGCACCTACTTATATGTTCCTTTTTCTCCTTTATCTGCTTTTTGTGTATATCTACCTCATGTATATATCACTTTTCACTCACGTATACACTTCACACACTTGTATAGATTCACTTCTCCTCACATGCTTCACATACCACTTAGAATATCCATGCTTAGGCTTCACTAGCACACACCCACACTTCGCACACTTTTATATATCTTTATGTTCACTTACACATATCACACACCACTTGAAGTTGATCCATCTATAGGCTCACTACCACACACACTCATTTGTAAATATTCACATGTCACTCGCTCTCATATATCCATACTTAGTATAGTCTTCATGCTCCATGCTAGATTTATTTTCAATAATACTTGTATATACTCCCTCATTATTATAGTAATCCCTTTACTCATCAAGCAAAAAAAAAAATACTCTCTCTAGACTATGATAATTCAGACTCGTGCATTTTTGCACAATAAATCACTAAGAGCATGGAAATATTGACCAAAGTTTTGTCCCGTACTGGTGGGTCACTTTGTGATGGGTAATGGTCCTGCGAGACATAGTTAGCCTAAGATATATGACTCTCACCTTCCATTGTCCACATACCTTCGACGTATATTGAAAAATTCCTCTCGCACCATACCTCTTGACTAAACTCATGAACGGAGATATATAGAAGGAAACTCATTCACGTATGTCGAGTACAATGAATTCTCTCTCGTACGTATCATCTCCACGTGGTATATCATGAGGCAATCCATGTACACTCAGGTATATCTAATGACTTATCCACATAGGCAAGAGGTACATCATGGAAGTCAAGCCAAGGGGGGAAACCCTTCAACTAACCTAAGAAGTGCATAAACCTCATATAGGCGTCAAACCTAGGGCACTCATCTTAGTTTGTCAGTTATCATGTGAAATTTTGTCAAAATTCTTGGTCAGCATAACGTCTGAATTTTCACACTATTTCGCCTTTTTCAAAGTAGGACCCTATTCATAAGCCTGGAAACAAGTCAAATCGTGTCTTACATATTTTCTAACCCTATTTTCCTAGGCTCGGGTCTTGTCTAGTATTTTTTCTACATTTAGGCAAACCTAATACAAGTGAAAACATAATAATAACACTAATAATAACACTAATAATAATAATCATGCTGAGATTCCTCTCCTTTTTCCCCCCTTTTTCAAAAATGAATATACCAAAAATATTTTATCCTCCTTCCAAAATACTTGACACTCTTTCCCTCTTTCCTTCAAAAATAAATTTGAATCGTTTTCCCTCTTAGGTTGATTGCATTCCTGATTTTAACCTAGCTCCGTATTGGCTTCGGTCTTTAATTAAATTTACCTGAACCTCTGCCGTCTCTTTTATTACTTTGTCCAAATATAGGATCTACCTCCAAGAGCTATACGTGGATAACACTAACCAAGCACCAAGTGTGCAGCTCGATCTGATGGCTATCTTAGCTAAACTCAGTGTCAAGATTAACAACGTTCAAATAGAGTTCCACAAAATGTAATGAGATCGGGTCTAAATTCCTGAACAACTTGAGGTCCTCTTCCCTCGTGCTATGGGTCCACCCACTTTCGATCCTTTTTACATCCCAAAATAGTACCACCATATTTCACGTGTCCTACCTACCAATGGTTTGCCACCTGCTCAACTCTCAATTACCAACCTTCCCCAACCCGATGCTAATCTTCCAGTACCCATGGATCCAAAGGATAAGGAACTAAATAAGGTCAATGAAGATATCAAACTACTATTAAAGAAGTTCGACCACATCAAAATATACGGGAACTACATGGACTATACCCATATGTCCCCTTATACCATTGCTAGACAGCAAAGGAAGGTCAAAATGCCAGACATTAATAAGTTTAGGAAAAGTGGACCCCTGATTGTTCACCTTTGAAGCTATCATAAATCCATGACCCTCCTTGGTGCCTCCGAAGAGATAATGGCCCAGATGTTTCAGCAAAACTTCAAAGAAAATGCCCTCTAGTGGTTTCTGTCCCTCAAAGAATCCAGTATCCATAATTAGGATGATGTCACATGGGAATTCATGTCTCGGTACAAGTATAATGAGTAATTAAAGGCTACATGTTGATATCTAGAGCTTCTTAAGAAAAATAAACAGTCAGTAGCTTCGTAGGACGATGGAGAGAGAAGTTTCCACCATTACTAAGAGGCCTTTTAAGGAGGAACAAGTCAGTATTCTGAAGAAGAACTTATTTCCTCATATCTGAGCATCCATAGGAGGACAATATTACCTACACTTTTGAGCCCTTCGCGAGGCTGGTGCAGAAATTGAGCAATGTATCACTAAATTGGAGTCTGAACCAAAGAGAGTGATTGGATAGTTCACTTCTCAAAAGTATGAGAAGCCTGGTAGTGCTACAGTCTTAACCATTAACGACATTTCATAACCTACTATCTCTTAGGAGCCGTAAAGTCGCCCTAATCCTGCCAAGAAAGAATACACCAAGCTCCACACTCCCCTGTCCAGAGTCTACTAGGACCTTTTAATTTGTAATCTCATAAAGCCATTAGATCCCCATCCATTACCAAATCCACTACCTAAAATCTATAAACCCAGTGCCCGTTGTTATTTCCACCAATCCGTAGGTCATACCATCGAAAAATGTTTCCACCCTAGAAATGTGGTTCAAGGACTAATTAACCGGGATATAATCGCCCCACCATCTAATCCTTATTGATCGGGGTTTCATCACCCCATAGCTAATCAAAAACTTAATACCACTCATAACCTACTTAAAGCGCATAAAAATTCCATCTTTTTTTAAGGTGACCCAAAATTTGACCCATCTACTCAAATCATGCCAAGAAAAACACCCATCATCCCTAAAGTCTTACCCAAACTGCTTAAGATTTTCCCATCCTTTCTGCTACACCCTAAATGCTTTGTCGATCAAGATTCGTCACTCCTTATAAGCACATGTATCACCGTCTACACTTGATCTAAGGGGGAGGCATTGAATTACCAGTTGTGCCAAACCAACTCTTATAGTTTGGACTAAAATTAACCCCAGAGGTGACTATCGATTATCAAAAACTCACCGACTTGTTCATGAAAGCCCAGAAGTGGGCTTGGGAATCGAATGAATGGGTAGTACCTGTAGAAGAAAACAGTCTAGATGATGTGTTATAGACCATGGTTGATATGTTTTAATAGACGAGTGAAATCTGCAGTATCTCTAAATTGCTCAGTACTTTGGAGCTTTAGGGACGATTGGTCCCTTCACTGCTGCACTTCCCCACTAAGTGGGAAGATTTATACGATGACACTGTTGAGGTTGTTAAAAATATTGATTACTCTGGGCAAGAGGATATGTCTCCATCGGGTGGGGGACGTTTTGACAGCTCAGATAATGAGCCAAGTTAGGACGAAGTCGGTTTAGTAGCCAGCCCATGTGGAATGATGTCTTTTGAAGATCTATCATAAAAAATCAATAATGTGTCCATTTAGCCCAAAGGTAGATGAAGCCATGGGATTATTGTTATTTCTCACTTCATTGAACTACATGACAAGGTCATGGAGACACTATAAAGATCCAAATCCTTAGTCACCAGGGGTGGATAAAGGAAAAGGAGTTGCCGATGAACTTGTAATACCATTAATGACCATCTAAGAAAGCAAAGTCCTTGATTAAATCAATAAGACCCAAGCCAATATCATCGTATGGGGAATCATCATGTCCTATCAGTTGCACCACAATGCCTTGATAAAACTCCTCACGGGGCCCACAGTCCCTCCTTCCACTACTATCGAAGAAGCCATAAATATGGTTAAGTCCCTGAGCTCTTCCAGACTCCTCTCCTTTTTTGAAGAAGAGATACCAAAGTTCAACCTTGATCACAATTATTCTCTTAATATCTCCGTTGAAGTCTTGGAAAAATTAGTCCCACTATCACTTATTGACAATGAATCTGCTCCTAATGTCTATCCATTCAGAATCTTCAGTTATTTGGGATTCAAAATCAGTGATCTCACTCCCACCTCTATTTCCATGCGTGCGTATGATAATACTCGTCGAGAAGTAATCGGGTTCATAAAACTCACACTAGGGGTTCTGCCTATAAATCCTGTCACTGAGTTCCAAGTCATCGACGTACGTTCATGCATCAATCTACTACTTGGTCATCCATGGATTCATAGCAACCGATGAGTATCCTCTTCCCTTCATCACAAACTGAAGTTCTTCGCCAAAGGTTAGGTTATCACCATTTGGGGGGATGACAATAGCGGAGACAATCCAAGCACCCATACTCCAATATTAGAAATCTAGCATGGGACCAATGACACGCTCCTTACTGGTTTCATAATTTATCCACCCCCTCCCAGTAGGGGCAACTTCAAAGACCGAGCCTATCCAGAACACAACCCTCATGTCAATATCCATGTGATTCAGATGTTTAAGAACATAAACTTCATGCTCGTAATAGGGCTAGGGCGATTCTAGCAAGGGATCCTTTAGCCCATAGTCATGAAGGAGGCCTTCCCCCATATGGCTTGGGTTACCAACCCTTACCGGATGAACTCAAATCACTCCATCGAAAGAGACCAAAATGAAGCTTAGAAGTTAAAAATACCATTTTAAGAGACTCTTTGAATGGAAGATTTATTAATGCAGGTGAAAACATCCCCTTCTATGGATTCCCTGAATTATGGTATGACCATGTTGATAAGAAGATGAAATCGGTAGTGGAAATCTTCTTTTAAAATAATAACTCTTGGGTCGAAGACTACGAACGTGAAGAGAAACCTCTCACCAAGAAAGCCGTGACAATTACTAAGGAATCTAAGGAAAATTATTTCAAAGACTCATTCAACCTGTAAACGCTGGGGCTGAGACTATTTACAATCCACTCACATGATGTGTCGTTGTACCTGTCCACTCAAATCAAAGCTATTTACATGACTTTCCTCAACTGGAATCCCATTCCAGTCCAACCTGCTCAGATTTAGCTCAACCCTGTTGTTTACCCTATCCAAGTCTCTTCAGTTGTTATTGAATTTTTCTTTTCCTAATATCAACGTAACTGAGACATCTTTTGGCAAGGTTCTCAACGTTATTTTTCCTGAAAATAAAATAAACAATGATTTTTAGTATCTTCTTGTGCCTTACATTAATTATCTTGATTCTGATGAAACCTTTTATGATGATGATTTTATAAATGAATCATTCTTAACTGGTCTTAATAAGGAGAATAACAAATAACATATCCCCATTCAAACTAATGATGATGAGATTGTAGTTATTAATATCGTACCTAGTATCCACCAGCATGAGCACTACACCAAATCTATCGACTTACCACGATCATTAACCATGATAAGTCCCACTTGTCAAGGTCAATGATCGTGACAAGTCTGGGGGTGACAACTTTTATTTTCACAAACTTGTCATAATCATTGATCGTGACTACTTCATTAGACTTATCACGGTCATGTCACGGTCTTTGACCTTAACAATATTGGTCACGGTCAGGGACCGTGACAAACCCCTGACCTTCTAAAAAAATTGTTATGGTCATTGACCGTGACAATTCTGGGCAGAATTGAAAAAACTTTGCTGGGCAGTATGGCCATTGCCACTGCCCATCAGTATATTTGTACCTATTATAGCAATGATGTACCTGTTCAAACATCATATATCTAGATAAAATAGAGATAATGAAAATATACATTCAAGACAATATGCATCACGATATAATCCAAAGATAATTCAAATGTAACAACTTAAAGCAATTCAATTCAAATAATTTCACTACATGTTTGAGGTAGGTTTGAGGAAGTGGATAGGCCACACGATATACGAATTGATACACCCTTGAATATGTATCTTGCCGCATTATTTGCACAGCCATAATGGGGAGTTCTCCTTCCCGGGGATCACATGTGTGACGAGCACCTTGGCCTCGATGTCTTGAAGCGCACGTCCATGAACTAGCATACCAAGAGAATATCATGTTACAGACAACAGGGTGATCAACTACCAACCCATGTCAAATATGTGGTAATGTGAAGCATACTACTATAAGATTCTTATATCGATGGAACTTCTCATACCAAGGCACAAATGTACCATCACAAACACATGTTGCACAACTACAAGGGCTCTCTAGTAACAATTTCTATATTGATTTCGGTGCAAATGCTCACTTGACCCACTCTGCAGGTTACCTTACAAAACATAAATCATATCATGGAATGGAATGGACAAAATTATGGTAGGAAATGGAAATAAGCTTGATATTACCCATATTGGAGGTAAACACTTTAGACCTGCCTTGAACCTTATATCTGCATTAGTTGTTCCTAAACTAAGGAAAATTTAATTTCAGTAAGTAAATTAACTACATATAATTCTTTGTGGTAGTGGGATATCTCGAGATTAGGATAGTGTCCACACTTTATGAGTATGAGAGTGTGCAATTTGAAGAACTACTGAAAGAATTTGTGGACATCTTCCCATGGTTCTCCGATTACATGCCTGGAATTGACTTGAAAATTACTCAGTATGAGATATCGATAGCCCCAGAATGCAAGCCTGTTAATCAAAAGCTTAGGAAACTCTCTACTAAATGGTCTCTCAAGGTCCAAGAGGCAGTGGTCTAATAGTTGAATGTGGTCTTCATTCGCATGGTCGAATACCCAACATGGCTTGCCAACATCGTCCTCATGCCAAAGTCCGAAGGAAAAGTTCGTATGTGCGCTGACTACTGAGATTTAAACAAAGAATCTCAAAGGATAATTATCCATTATCTAACATAGACTTCATTGTGGACAACACATCTAGCCACACCCTCAAGTCGTTCGTTAATGGATTCACCGGATATAAATAGATCAAGGTGAACCCTAACCATCAAGAGAAAATTTCCTGCATCACCCCCTTGGGAACCATTAATTATACCGTCATGCCATTTGGACTCATGAACATCGAGGCTACCTAGAAAAGGGTTGCCACAACCATCCTGCATGACTTTATTCACAATGAGGTCGAAGTCTATGTAGAAGACATGATCATTAAGTCTAAAATTCTAGAAGTTCAAATTATCGCCCTCCGAAAGTTCTTCGAGAGACTACGATAATATAAGATATGGCTAAATCCACATAACTGTGTTTTTCGACATCATGAAAGGAAAACTCTTGGGATTTATGGTCAGTGAAAAGGGAATCAAGGCAGACCCTGCCAAGATGAAGGCCATACATGAGATGCCACCACCACAGATGGATAAGGAAGTCTAAGGATTCCTGGGTAAACTACACTACATCAGTGAGTTCATCAGCCAATTGACTTCTATCTGCAAACCCATTTTCAAACACCTTCAAAAAGACTCAACCGAGGTCTAAAATAAGGCTTGTTAAGAAGTCTTGGACCAAATCAAGAAATACCTCACCCGACCTTTGGTGCTCATGCCTCCGCAGCTGGGTCTTTCTCTCCTGTTATACTTAACTGTAACAGATACCACAATAGGGGATTTGCTAGCCCAAAACATTAAAGAATATCGCAAGGAAAGAGCCATTTATTACGCCAGTCAAAAATTAGTCAGATATGAAGTCAACTACATTTCTTGTGAAAAAGCATGTGTCGCCTTAGTTTGGGTCACACAGAAGTTACGACATTACATTATTACCTTTCCCATCAGACTAGTATCTCGAATGGATCCCATCAAATACCTACTAGAGAAACTAAATTTCTCCAGCTAATTGGCCCATTGGTTGATGTTATTATCCAAATTCAATATTGGGTATGTCACGAAGAAATCTATGAAAGGGAGATACATCTCCTACTTCCTTATTGATTACCCCATGGAAGGAACTGATGTTTGGGTCTCTAAATTTCATGATGAAGATATTATCTTCACCTCTCAAGAGGACCTTAGATGGCAAATGTTCTTTGATTGAGCATCCAATAATAAAGGCTATGGTATTAGGATACTCCTGATCGCACCTGATGACTCTCACACTCCTATTGCCATTAAATTAGATTTCCCTTGCACTAACCATATGACTGAGTATGAGGCATGCACCATAGGCCTCAAGATCACCATAAAAAAAGTATCAAGCACCTAGACGTTTATAAGTACTCTGCCCTCATTGTCATCCAAACCCTCAAAAAATAGAAAGTCAAAGATGAGAATATCCTACCTTTCCACGCCCACTTAGAAGAGATGGCCTCCCAGTTTGAAGATGTCACCTTCCACTACATGTCTTGTATAAAGAACATTCTAGTTGACGCCCTTGCTACCTTGGTCTCCATAGTCGATATGCCTGAAGTAATAATAATAGCCTCTCTCTTGATTCGAAAATAAGCCATGACCATTCACTGCTAACACATCGGGCTCGTCACTGAGGAAGATTCCAATATGGCTGGATTATGGTACTATGAAATTTGGCACCTCATTAAACATGGTAGATATCCCCATATTGTAGAAAAGAAAGACCGTGCGACCCTTCGCAAATTGGTTTCCCAGTATATCATCTGTAATGGAGCCCTTTTTAAGAGGAACCCATTTATACTTCATAGCAGGGGATGATATTGAATAAATAATACATAAAATCTATAGCGGGGAATGCAATCCCCACAAGAACGGTCAAATGATTTCCATGAAGATCATCATCCAGGGGAAGTACTGGACCACCATGGCTCAAGATTGCACTACCTATGTTTGATGATGCCTCAACTGCCAGCAGTTTGTAAATCTCTAACACTTACCTTCTCGAGACCTATACAACATGACCTCTCCCTGGCATTTTTCCACCTGGGCATTGACATCATAGGGAAGCTTCAAACTGTCACTAGTTTATCCTGGTCACCATTGATTATTTCCCCAAATGGGTCAAAGCTGAGTCATATGCAGTTTTAAATGCTAAGAAAGTGGCCTCATTATAAAGAACATCGTTTTCCGATACATGGTTCCTCGTGAGTTAGTATCAGATAATGGACTCTACTTCGAAGCAGAGGTCACAGAACTATTCAACGAGTATGGGATTCAGAGACACAAATCTTCTCCCCACCGACCCCAAATTAATGGTTTTGTTGAAATCGCTAACAAAAGTCTCAAAACTATCATCAGCAAGATGACCAAGAGATATAGAGATTGGGTCGATCGGATCCCATACGCCCTATGGTTATATCGTACTTCAATCAAAACACCTAATGGGGTTATACTTATTCTCTAATATAAGGCATAGAAGAAGTTATACCCCTTCAGCTAAAAATATCGTCCCTTCATGTCATGCTCAAGAGAAAAGTTAACGAAGAAGACTAGCATCAGAGCCGCTTTGACGAACTATCACTCTTGGATAAAAAAGACTTAAGGCTCTATACCATATACAAGGGTATCATCGTCGGGTAGCATGATCATTTAACCGAAGAGTCAAGGGTCGCGGTGTCCATGAAGGAGACCTTGCCCTCAAGGATATCATAGAACCCGAGCAACCCTACATTGTGAAGAAAATTCTATCAGGCAACACTTTTATGGTCACAAACCTCGATGGAGAAGAAATGGCACGTCTAGTTAACCTAGACCGTCTTAAGAAATTTTACCTTTAGTCCAAAATCTCAGCACACTACTACTCTTCTCATCCCCATTATATTCTAAAAAACAAAAATAAATAGATAAATATCTTCATTTCCCCCACCCAGAACAACGTGGGACCTGATCCTCTCAAAAATATTTCTTTTCATAATGAGGCTCATGAAAATTTTCAAAACCCCCAGAGGTACGTAGGCAGCCCATACGCCATACATGGTCGTGGTCCCTTTCTTTTTCATAAAATGCTATTCTTTTCTAACCCCCGTGAACGGCGAACCATCTTATCATTTACATGAACAAAAGGATTATGTATGCCTTAGTAACTAGTATAGATAGTTAAAAATGAAAAACTCATCAAGAGGCACAAAAAATGATCAAAATCATTTTATTTCTAATAAGGGAATACATCACTATTACATGAAGTGTCAGTGAAAGGAGTCAAACAACTCCCCCACCTCCACTGACTAAACCATCTTAAACAGACCTACTTGATCCTTACCATTTTCACAAAAATTATCCCTATCCGCATAGAAAAACCTCAAAATTACCCAGAACAAAAATTACCATAGCTTCACAAAATGTTATCCTAGCTTCACAAACATTGTCCTCAATGGCTAGACAGCCCCGCTTCGTCATCACTTCCTTCCCCTGGAGGTCCCTAAGTCTAACGCTCTTGGTTAATATTCCATACGTGCTCCATGGAGTAATATGTCATGACAAGCTTATATGAAACCACAATACCCTCCTCCATAGTGTCAAAGGAGACAAGCCACCTCTGCTCAATCTCTTCCTCTATAATCTTCTCCACTACCGACTTCCACAAAGACTTTAGGTAGTCCCCAAACACATTCCAAGACCATCCTACGGATTGTGACAAATGGGGATACGGCCAATGGTGCTACCACAAATATCCCAACATAATCTGTAATGATACATGTGACACCCCACCTAATTAATCCCGGGTGATCAGTCCTAAATCAAGTCAGAACAGGTTTCTCAGTTGGTTCATTTTTAGCATCACTGTCGTCTTTTTGATTACTAACCACCTAAGTGAGAAAAATAGACGGGTGCCAATTTTTATCTTTCAATTAAGTAAATAAAACTCATGCGGAACATAAAATAATCCACAATCACAGTTAACTGAAATAACCATCCACAAATAAAATACTTAACCGAATAAACCATCGGTCCAAATATCCAATACAAGTAAAGATTAGAAGACAATCTCAACAAGTTTAATACTAATAAATGAACTGTGCGCGATATGCTCAAATAACTACTAGGGAGTCTCTACACGAATGAAAGAAGGAGGCGTCTATCAAAAAACCCGCAACATCCACATGTGCTGCAACAATGGATACCTGGAATAGAGTCAAGCCTGGCGTCCCTGTGGCTGAACACCTAAAAGGTTTTTAAAAATTTTTATAGCAAGGGTTAGTACCCAAAAACATTTGAAAACATTTAACAAATGATTAACTTGCAGTAATAAATAAATATTCATGCTCTTCATATTTTAGTTAGTGTCGCACTCTCTTGAGGACTTCCTTACCCCTCTTCTAATGTGCAATACTAATGCTTCCATTTAATTTACCTAGGTCCTACGCTCCTGACCCAATACTTTTATTAACCCTTACAATTAACCTACTCTGACCGAGTATGCCTTAAATCATGATTTTTAAGTTATTATAAATGTCAACTTAATTAAATCATTACCCTTTTTAATTTCATATAACACTCACACCTGTTATGCACATAATACATTTCACACTATGTATTAACTATCCCATATATAATTATTTACCTAATTATATATTTAATCATATTGCAGTATTCACAACCATACTTGAAACAACATTTAATACTAATATCCCACCGAGTAAAAATACTCACATAATATAATTTCTCTAAAGTGTTATCCCAATAGGCGTAATCACATAACCTAGTTACCCAAGTTAGATTCGCTCACTAACTTGGTTTAGCATACGATTGGAGGCGGTCATCTGCCTTCCCTGAAAGTGAGATGCCCCTCACCCCATATAACGGATGCTATGACCTGGGAATATACTCGCCCTACTCCTCAAGCTAGGGGATTCATCCACTACGCGTAACCTCCACCTATAGAACTAGAGTATATACTAATAATATTCAATCACTGATATTAATGCACACATTATATATATATATATATATACTATCACACTCCGTATATATATATATAAATATAAAATGTCCCGGCTACACCATGTACTAAATCCGTAACACAAGCTTATTTAATTTATTAAGAGTTTATGGTCCAATCCTAACTATTTATTAATTCTCATATCAATTAATTAGGTCACCTTTGGTGTCGCCCCCACCATAAAATTGGACTTACTCTCGTAGTCCGAAATAACCTCACCCGAGTCTAAATTCCCGACTCCCGAATTTTTAATCATGACGCGTCAACCAAAAACTCCCTCAAATCCTAATTAACTTTACTCACGATTAATTAGATTTAAACTCATGTATTAATTTCTCAATAGTTAATTACATAAAGATTATTATATAAATTCCCTTTTATATACATAACTGGGCGAAGCGGCCAAAATCTGTCGACCTTCGATCGATCAACCCCAGACCTTCGATCGATCGATAGAGCAGGTCTTCGTCTTCTTCGCGAAGACAGATTCAGCCATTGACGAATTTTCCCAAACCCTAGTTTCTTCTACCATCAACCTTAATCCCTCTTAACCTTAATACATGTTAGAAAACTTATTAGGGATCTCCAGAATGTCCACCAACATTATTAATTCGTCCATTACTACAACTTCTAAATTTGGGGAAAAATTTCTCTTTCACCCTTAACCCATTTACACTCCAAATTCCTTCATTAAATTCATTTCTAATTGTCTAGATATCATCCTACCAGATATGTATCAACTTATAAATATCAGGTTTTACATGAATCCTTACTCAAATTATTAAATCAGATTAATGTATTCAAAAATTCCATGTTTATGCCATGAACACCCAAAACGAATTTTTGTAATAAATCACATCACATAAATATGAATTGAAAACAGATTCAATACTATTGCAAGTTATCCACTTGCCTTAGGTTTCGTAGTGTCTAATTTGGAGATGAATTCCAAGGTTGAAGATGACTCCTGTTGGCTCTCTAGTGATCCCAAAACTGCCTTTAACTACTAATAGGGTTCCTTAACACACTTAGACTTTTTCTAAACTCTATCAACCGTTCCCTTATTTCTCCTAATTTAACAATTGACCTAAATCCCATTTTTTGCCTAATGGGCCTAGCCCAAGTGACCCAAATGCCCCTGTGTGCCCGACTATGTCTAAAAATACCCCGTGGCTAGTTTACTACCCTCGGGTACACTTTTCTGACTATCTCGGCCCATCCGGACTCGACTGTACACTCAGAAATGGGATCCGAATTAATTTATAAAAATACTTATCCCCCACCCCCCTTAAGTCTATGCCGATTCCCGATTGAGATAAGTGCAGACCCCGTCATTAATACTCGAATTGACGTAAATAAATTATTACTATTCACTTCGTAAAAATTCCCCTAAATATTAACCATTTACTCCCCAATTAATATTTAAATATATTTTGCCATAATTAATTCAATTAAAAGTACAACACACTAGTAACTTAAAATTTCTGAATTAATTAAATATTAAATGCACCGAAAATACGGGGTGTTTTACACATCCCCCCTTACAAAGGAATTTCGCCCCCGAAATTTGGTCATACCTGTGATGAAAAGCTCTGGATATTGTTCCCGCATATCTTCCTCCTGCTCCCAGGTAGACTCGTCAACGTTGTGATGACCCCACTGTACTCTAACTAGTGGAACAACCTTGGATCATAACTTTCGCTCACTACGGTCCAGAATAGCCACCCGTCTCTCCTCATATGAGATGTCTGGCTGTAAATAAATTTCCTCGAGTGGAATGTGCCAGAAGGCCCTCTCGCTCCTGTGATATTTCTTCAGCGATGCCACATGGAACATGTCGTGTATCGGCTGAAGGTGCTCCGGTAATCCCAGCCTGTAGGCTACAGGCCCCACCCTCTCGATAATAGGGAAAGGTCCCACGTACCTTGGTGCTAACTTACCCTTCTTGCCAAACCTCATCACCCCTTTCATAGGGGACACCCGGACCAATACCTGATCCCCAACCTCTAACTCCACATTTCTCCATGAAGCATCAGCGTAACTTTTCTGCGTATCCTGAGCTATTAGAATCCTCCCTCGGATCAACTCTATCTTGGCAGATGTCCCCTGAATAATCTTTGGCCCCAATAGTTTGTTGTCCCCCACCTCTAACCAACAAGCGGGTGAACGACAAAGTCTCCCGTATAGTGCCTCGAATGGTGCCATGCCGATCGTGAATTGGTAAGAGTTGTTATACGCAAACTCTACCAGAGGAAGATATTTCTCCCAACCCCCCCCCCCCCCCCAAAGTCTAATATGCACATTCTGAGCATATCTTCCAACATCTGATTGATTCTCTCGGTCTGTCCGTCAGTTTGTGGGTGATAGGTTGTACTCAAATGTAAATCCGTGCCCATGGCCTCCTGAAAACTCTGCCAAAAGTGGGCCAAAAAGATCTTGTTCCTATCCGACATAATATTAACCGGTGCCCCATGCAATTTAACAATCTCAGCTATGAATAGTTGCGCATATCGCATTGTCTCAAAGTCTGTGCGAACCGACAGAAAGTGGGCCACTTTGGTCAACCAATCCACAATGACCCATATGGAATCGTGACCCCTTTGCGATGCAGGTAGCCCTGTAATGAAGTCCATAGAGATTATCTCCCACTTCCACATGGGAATCTCAAGTGGCTACAACATCCTTGATGGTCTCTGATGGTCAACTTTCACAAGCTCACATGTGGCACATTTAGAAACAAACTCTGCTATGTCCCGTTTCATTCCTGCCCACCAATATTGCATCCTCATATCCTGATACATCTTATCCCCACTGGGATGTATCGCGAATATCGACCCATGAGATTCTGTCATAATAGCGTGTCTCAACTCCTCATCCTCTGGCACAATCAACCTCCCATTAAGGCGTAAGCCTCCCTCCGAGCTGATCGAGTAACCCTCTGCTCCCTCAGCTAGCAACTGGCTCACCCTATCCCGGCAGGTCTAATCCTCTTCTTGACCCCTCACAACCCGCATAATGATCTCAGGTGTGATGGATAATACTGACATACAAGACTTGGCTACATCATCCTCATATCGAAGTTCTCCCCACTTCGCTTTCCAGACTTCTTATATTTCCCCAATCGATCTCCGACTCAATGCATCTGCTACCACATTATCCTTACCAGGATGATATTGAATATCAAACTGGTAGCCTTTCATGAATTCTATCCATCGCCTCTGCCTCATATTCAGATCCTTCTAAGTGAAGAGACACTGAAGTGATTTATGATCCGTGAATAACTTGAATTGCTCCCCCAGAAGATAATGTCTCCATATCCTCAAAGCAAAAACGTTTGCTCCTAACTCTAGGTCGTGAGTGGTGTAATATCTCTCGTGGGGATTTATCTTCCGGGACGAGTAAGCTATAGCCCTTTCCTCCTGCTGAAGCACACCCCCGAGTCCCTGTAAGGATGCGTCAGTGTAAACTCGATATTCTAATCCTCCTTTCGGTAATGCAAGCACGGGTGCAGATGTCAACTTGTCCTTTAACTCATCGAAAGCTAATTGACAATGATCACTCCAAGTGAAAGGTACCCCTTTCCGGGTCAGATTCGTCAAAGGGCCCACAATCTTTGAGAATCCTTTGATGAACCGCCTGTAATAACCGGCCAATCCCAGAAAACTGCGCACTTCAGTCGGTGTCGTGGGCTGTCCCCACTCCCTCACCGACGATACTTTACTCGGATCCACCGCAATACCCCGCTCTGACACCACGTGGCCAAGAAACTGAACCTCCCATAGCCAAAATCCACACTTACCGAATTTGGCATAGAGCTGGTGATCCCGTAATGTCTGCAACACTATATGCAGGTGCTCTGCGTGCTCCTCCTCGGTGCGCGAGTAGATCAGGATGTCATCAATGAACACGATGACAAACTGATAGAGAAACTCCTTGAAAACCCTGTTCATGAGGTCCATGAACACTGATGGTGCATTGGTGAGCCCGAAGGGTATCACCCTGAACTCATAAGATCTATACTGCGACAGGAAAGCGGTCTTAGGAACATCCTCCTCTCGGATACGTAGTTTATGATACCCTGACCTCAAGTCGACCTTAGAGAAGTAAGACTCCCCTCTCAACTGATCAAATAGATCATCAATCCTAGGCAACGGATACTGATTTCGTATCGTGGCCTTATTCAGCTCTCTATAGTCCACGCTTAATCGTAGTGAGACATCTCGCTTTTTCATAAACAACACCGGTGCACCCCACGATAATGTACTCCGTCGAATGAAACCTTGACCTAGAAGCTGCTGAATCTGCTCCCTCAACTCACGCATCTCTGAAGGGGCCATACGATATGGGGCCCGAGTAATTGGCCTCGTCCCCGGGGATAAATCGATTACAAATTTGATTTCCCTGCTAGGTGGCAACACTGGTATCTCCTGAAACACATCCTCAAAGTCTCTCACCACTGGGATTGAGTCCAACGGAATAGCCACCTCTAGTGAGGTTTCCTCCTCAATGTAATACAAGTGTGTGCGTGACCCTCCCTTAGGTAGTGGCATTACTATCAAGAACATCTCCTGCCCTGGAATGGAGAACACGATGGTCCTTTCATAGCAATCCACCGTCACCCGATAACCTGCTAACTAATCCATACCCAAGATGACATTGTATCCCTCCATATCTAACACCAAGAGGTCCGCTGCTAAACTAAGTCTCCCAATAAAAATGTCCACACCCCGATAAATTGAGTGGATCATAGCCCCACTGCCTACTGGCGACTCTACACACATCCGAAGACTACCTGCGGTCTCTAGTAGTCCGGCCCGTTTAGCAAAATTATATTTAATGAATGAGTACGATGCTCCCGTATCAAAAATAATACTACCCTCATAACCATGAATGAGAAACATAACCTCAACTATTGGCGGTGCTTGTTGCGCTGGAGGATTGGGAACATCCCGAACGTTATACACGCGCCCGTAGTGCATCTGTCCCTGCTGCGGTTGGGCGAGTGCTGCTGCTGCTGCTGGAGGCATCTGCTCCCGTTGCCCCTGTTGGGCCTCCTATTGTTGACCTCTGCCCCTCTGTGGGCACTCCCTCTTGAAATGTCCTGGCTGGCCATAGACAAAACAGCGGCTCTGACCATCTCCCTGTTGGCCCTGTTGGCCTTAGCGCAGTTATACTTGGCCCTGTTGGCCTCCCCTATTGTTCCCTTGGCCCTGACGGCCCTGCGAAACCTGCTGCTGCTAAATTGGGCCCGACTGCCCCGACCTGAACCCCTGTCCTCCCAGTCGGAACCCACTAGGCTTAAATTTCTTAGCCTGATTCCCTTGCTGACTGCCCGTCTGCTGCTGAGCACCACTTGTGTCACCACTAGTAACAACCTTGCCCTGTTAGCTCGGCTCCCTTGTTCTCTTGCTTCCCTTCGCATGGAAGCGATGATCCTGGCAATGTACAAGTGCGGCATTAACGACATCTGTATACGTCACTAACACTGGATTCCCAATCAAATGTTGCCTGATCCGCCAGGCTAAACTGTCCATAAACCTCGATTTCTTCCGCTCCTTATCTCTCACCTCATTGGGCACAAAGTTTGCCAAACGGGTGAAGTCTTCCTCATAGTCTTCCACTGATCGGTCACCCTGTACTAAATCACTGAATTTCTTTCTCATCTCATCCTCTACTGCTGGTGGAAAGTATTTGCAGTCGAACCGCACCCAGAACTCTGCTATCGGCATCAAGTCTTGATCCTCAGTGGTGATAACTGACTCCCACCACTGTAAGGATGCCCCCAACAGACGAAAGGTAGCAAGCATCTATTTCTGTACCTCGGTACGCTCCAGCATGTGCAGATGGCGCTGAATGTTCTTCTTCCAGTCACAAGCCTCGACTACATCTGTGCTACCCCGAAACTCAGGTGGGTGACCCTTCTGAAAGGTCTCCCTAACTCTCTGCCAAGATGGTGGCCCCACTGGAGCCTGAACTGCTGATGCCACTGGAGGTGGTGCCTGGGGTTGTGGAAAGTGAGCTGCCATAGCTCGCATTGCTGTCTCGACCGCCTGTGCCACTATCACTGCCACCTGAGTAGTGGAAATCAACTCGGGTGGGGGTGGGGGTGGCGGTACCTGTGGATCCGGGTGAGCCTCCCTGACCTCATCCCTCTCCGCTCTCAGTCTCCTCGGTGGCATCTGAAATGGATTGAATCGCATAAGTACACAATTTACACAAAAATATTCACAGCAGAAATACGATATCTCACAAGCGGAAAATGAATCAACAGTCCAAATAATAGAGCTCTATAACAACCGAGTGTTACGCTGAAACATAGAAAGCCGCACAGATCCTAAGGACACTAGAACCTAATGCCCTGATACCATCTGTGTCACCCCCCCTAATTAATCCCGGGTGATCAGTCCTAAATCAAGTGAGAATATGTTTCTCAGTTGGTTCATTCTTAGCATCACTGTCGTCTTTTTAATTACTAACCACCTAAGTGAGAAAAGTTGACTGGTGCCAATTTTTATCTTTCAATTAATTAAATAAAATTCATGCGGAACATAAAATAATCCACAATCACAGTTAACTGAAATAACCATCCACAAATAAAATACCTAACCGAATAAACCATCGGTCCAAATATCCAATACAAGTAAAGATAAGAAGACAATCTCAACAAGTCTAATACTAATAAATGACCTGTGAGCAACATGCTCAAATAACTACTAGGGAGTCTCTACACGAATGAAAGAAGGAGTCATCTATCAAAAACCCCGCAACATCCACATGTGCTGCAGCATTGGATACCTGGAATAGAGTCAAGCCTGGCATCCCTGTGGCTGGACACCTAAAAGGTTTTTAAAATTTTTTATAGCAAGGGTTAGTACCCAAAAACATTTGAAAACATTTAACAAATGATTAACTTGCAGTAATAAATAAATATGCACGCTCTTCATATTTTAGTTAGTGTTGCACTCTCTTAAGGACTTCCTTACCCCTCTTCTAACGTGCACTACTAACGCTTCCATTAATTTACCTAGGTCCTACGCTCCTGACCCAATACTTATATTAACCCTTACAATTAACCTACTCTAACCGAGTATCCCTTAAATCATGATTTTTAAGTTATTATAAACGTCAACTTAATTAAATCATTACCCTTTTTAATTTCATATAACACTCACACTTGTTATGCACATAATACATTTCACACTATGTATTAACTATCCCATATATAATTATTTACCTAATTATATAATTAATCATATTGCAGTATTCACAACAATACTTGAAACAACATTTAATACTAATATCCCACCGAGTAAAAATACTCACATAATATAATTTCTCTAAAGTGCTATCCCACTAGGTGTAATCACATAACCTAGTTACCCAAGTAAGATTCGCTCACTAACTTGGTTTAGCATACGATTGGAGGCGGTCATATTCCTTCCCTGAAAGTGAAATGCCCCTCACCCCATATAACGGACGCTATGACCTGGGAATATACTCGCCCAACTCCTCAAGCTAGGGGATTCATCCACTACGCATAACCTCCCTCTATAGCAATATAGTATATACTAATAATATTCAATCACTGATATTAATGCACACACTATATATATATATATATATATATATATATATATATATATATATATATATATATATATATATATATATATACTATCACACTCCGTATATATATATAAATATAAAATGTCCCGGCTACACCATGTACTAAATCCGTAACACAAGCCTATTTAATTTATTAAGAGTTTATGGTCGAATCCTAACTATTTATTAATTCGCACATCAATTAATTAGGTCACCTTTGGTGTCGCCCCCACCATAAAATTGGACTTACTCTCGTAGTCCGAAATAACCTCACCCGAGTCTAAATTCTCGACTCCCGAATTTTTAATCATGACGCGTCACCCAAAAACTCCCTCAAATCCTAATTAACTTTACTCACGATTAATTAGATTTAAACTCATGTATTAATTTTTCAATAGTTAATTACATAAAGATTATTATATAAATTCCCTTTTATATACATAACTGGGCGAAGTTGCCAAAATCTTCCGACCTTAGATCGATCGACCCCAGACCTTCGATCGATCGATCGAGTAGGTCTTCGTCTTCTTCGCGAAGACAGATTCAGCCATGGAGTAATTTTCCCAAACCCTAGTTTCTTCTACCAGCAACCTCAAGCCCTCTTAACCTTAATACATGTTAGAAAACTTATTGGGGATCTCCAGAATGTCCACCAACATTATTAATTCGTCCATTACTACAACTTCGAAATTTGGGGAAAATTTTCTCTTTAACCCTTAACCCATTTACACTCCAAATTCCTTCATTAAATTCATTTCTTATTTTCCAGATATCATCCTACCAGATATGTATCAACTTATAAATATCAGGTTTTACATGAATCCTTACTCAAATTCGTAAATCAGATTAATGTATTCAGAAATCCCATGTTTATGCCATGAACACCCAAAACGATTTTTTTTAATAAATCACATCACATAAATATGAATTGAAAACAGATTCAATACTATTGCAGGTTATCCACTTGCCTTAGGTTTCGTAATGTCTGATTTGGAGATGAATTCCAAGGTTGAAGATGACTCCTGTTGGCTCTCTAGTGATCCCAAAACTGCCTTTAACTGCTAATAGGGTTCCTTAACACACTTAGCCTTTTTCTAAACTCTATCAGTCGTTCCCTTATTTCTCCTAATTTAACAATTAACCTAAATCCCGTTTTTTGCCTAATGGTCCAAGCCCAAGTGACCCAAATGCCCCCGTGTGGGCCCGACTATGTCTAAAAACGCCCCATGACCCGTTTACTACCCCCGGATACACTTTTCCGACTATCTTGGCCCCTCCGGACTCAACTGTACACTTAGAATTGGCGACCGAATTAATTTATAAAAATACTTATCCCTCACCCCCTTTTGGCTATACCGACTCCCGGTTGAGATAAGTGCAGACCCCGTCATTAATACTCGAATTGACGTAAATAAATTATTACTATTCACTTAGTAAAAATTCCCCTAAATATTAACCATTTACTCCCCAATTAATATTTAAATATATTTTGCCATAATTAATTCATTTAAAATTACAACACACTAGTAACTTAAAATTCCCGAATTAATTAAATATTAAATGCACCAAAAATACGGGGTGTTACAATACAGTCAGGTCCTCCACCAAGAAGAAGTTCATTATATGAGGAGGCACAATTTGTTCCCATCGGACTTGGCATAGAAGCAGCCAGGGGAAATACAAGGAAGTCTAGCAAAGGCCAGACAACTGCACATACCGATACTCTTCTAGATGCAAAATAGGCTACAAATATCCCCACCATGGCACCGATTAACAAAGACATCGGGCTTCATGCTCCACAAAAAAATTGATTTAGTTCTCTATCGCTAGGTGGAATTAAAGAAAGGATGGACAAAGATTTAAGCACACCCGCCAAGGGATACTCAGGAGTGATTACCTGACAGAACCTCTCTGTAAGTCACATGAATAATATTAGCGGGGCTCCCCATATGAAAATTTGAATGAACCTCTTTCTAAACATCAAGACCATTTAGGGTCTCCACCAGAACTACCATCTCAGGATTATGGTAGTAAGACATCCATGTCACTATCGCAGCCACTTGGGGATTAGCTGTTAAGTCCACCTTCACCAGTAAAAGCCTCGTAGTAAAGCCAAAAGCAATAGATCCAAAAAATCCACCATCATCAAAACACCTCTAACGCACTGAATACATAACCGCCTGAAGAGAAATAGTTATACTATTAACCAATCGTTGAGACGACGAAGGAGAAATATGGAGCAACTCCACCAGAAATGCTTGGGGAGAACGAGAAAAATCGAGCATGGTCATCATGACACTGGGGCTAGCCCCTAATATTGCTGAGAATTTCTCGTAGGTAGAACAAACCTCGACTAGTCCAAAATAGAAGACATGGTCCTTGTGGTACCAGAATGGTACCACCGCTGCTGACAAATTCCATTATATGACTCGATTACTCTACAGAAAAACTCGGCACAAACTAAAAATATCATTTTCAACACTGTAAATGCACAAGGCCTCTAAACCTTAAAGATAAGAGAAGAATTCTTCATATATGGTAAAAACCATTTAGGGAATAGGAAATGATAATCAAGAAAATAAATTTGGGTTTTGGTGAAGAAAACACACCCCATACCCCTCTTTTTATAACCAAAATCCTTGGCAAAAAAACAAAAATTTTGCAAATCCATTTAATTCGTAGCCTTGTAAAAGTACACAAGTATGCTGGATAGTGCAATCAAAACCTTGGAGTGATTTCACTTGACCCCCATGCCGATAGGCAGGTCAAGGGGTATGCCGATCGGCTACGCCCCTATTTTGAAAAATGCCATTTTTCCTCTTTTGCCTAAAATCGATTTCCAAAATAATCCTTATTTTGAAAACTACCCCCGTGTCATTCCTTTTAAAATTACTCCTTTTCTTTATTTATTTAATAAATGTTTTCCTCAAAAATTATTTCTTACTAAAAAATCTTTTCCTTTTTTATTCAAAATGCAAAAATTCTTTCTTTGAAAAGAAATATAAACCCCGAGTTAATTATTATTACTCTCTTTTTCTAAAAGAAATAAACATTTTCATTTTTTTCCATATCTTCGCATAAAATAAACATCTTTCCATTTTTATCATTTCTATGTTTATCTATTTCTTTACATAAAATAAATAATCCCATTAGAAAATCTAAAGTGAATATAGGATAGGTCACTGAATCAGGGAAAATACCGAAAAGAAAATGCATATTTTCCATATATATTCTTACTTCACATGATTACAATTTGCAAATAGGAAGAAAAATAAAAAAATATATATAAAACGGTACTTTTCCTGAACCCTTAGCCTTCCCATCAAACCCTCGACCTCCATAGAGAACACGCTTTCCTCGGCGACTAGTAGTGGATCATCCACTCCCAGAACTAGAACCCTTATCTAAAGTGGAAGAAATCACAAAGAAAGAAGGAGCCGACTTCTTTATATACTCAGGCATAGAGGACATCCAATCCTTCATATCCCGCAGTCAGTTAGTCAACACCCGAGCATACTACAAGCAAAGGGAGCAACAAAAGACAAAGCAGTCATTAAAGATCAAAGGAATAATAAATGGAAATAGAAAAGAGAAAGAGAAAGAATACACCTCAGGTAGAGGGCCTCATCAATTAGCCCCGTTAACCCAGACACCGATGCATGAGGATGGTGCATCACACTTAGTGACTCCATGCCACTCGATCAAAAATTATAAGAGGGGAGTCCCCTGAATGATCGAAGCCTCCCCTGTCGCTGCTCGTCGCCACCAAAGACCACCAAGCAAAAGAAAAATAAATAGACGGGTCATCTATCACCCCTGCTTCCCATCAGTCACATGCACCGTCCTCCTCAAAAGTGTCTCCCTCAAAATAGAAATCTAAATAGAATCCACCGACATGATTCTACCCATGTCTCCCAGAGCCGCCGATACTTCCTCCGGTATCACCCTCAAAGTACGATCCACCATAATTTAAAACCCCTTGCAATCTATCCCCAATAGCCACTGGACATCAATGGGAGTATAAGTTATCTCTCTAAATCTAAGATGGAATGTGTGAGTACTGTCCCATAACATCTCCCCAATAGCAAATAACACCACAGTGGAATGTGGTGCTCATCCAAGTTTTGCGCCAATGGGACAAACTCGGCGTAAGATACCATCCAGCGCAAAATAGAAGGGAGTTTATCCTAAACCTCCTTCAACCCATTCGTCCCCGGGGACTGAATGCTTGAAGAAGCTATGTCAATCTGTAAGAAAACAGAAGAAAAATCATCAATTAGCACAAGGCAAAAAGAGAAAGATGAATTGAAAGACCAAAAGTCACCATACTTACATGGACTCTAGTGTTCTTGACCCTAGACAAACGTTGATATACGGGCTTGCGTTACAAGATACACTCATCAGGTAGAGGCTCAAATAAGTCAAAATCATTCTTATTGCCCAATGCAAGGGGTACCCTAGACCACCACTCATCAAGGGACAACCACTCATCATTGTACACCTCGCTTGAAGAGACACCCATTTGATGTCTTAAAGCAAAAAATACTTAAGAATAGTTTTTAGAGATAGAAAGAAAAAGATTCAAACATTTAAAGGTTTGGAAAATGGTGAGGGATAACCTCTTTTTTATAGAAGACTAAAGGGATTGTCGATCGGTATCCCCCATCCCATACCGATCGACAACCGACTTTTTCGCTTCCCAAAGAAGCCCAAGAGTCCATGACATTGCCAATTGGCACCCCTTAAAACCTGCCTATCAGCAATCCCCTATGATTTTGTATAAGAAAATACCATAAAATTCTAGAAAAATCCAAAAATTACCCGAAAAAATCACAAAAATCCCTGAAAAATATGGAAACATTATCTTTCCTTAAGAAAATCATTTTGAAGCCTCAATCCCCTTACATACCCAACTGAATTTATCTTACACTCTTATCCCCAGCATACTCTGCAGCGAAAACAATGATACCCCCACATCCAAGAATACTATAATTCCCAGTCGGAACCTCAAAACTAAACACCCCAATGGAGTTTCAAGACAACATAATCCCCAGCGGAACCACAAATATAACTAAACCCCCAAAATAATTTAAATTTTCTGAGGAGAGATATTCCCCGTGCTACAGCTCTAGGTCCTCAGAATCGACGTGGGACCACAGATTTGGTCGTCCCAACTTTAAGTCCTCAAAAAAAACCTCGACCCTCAAAATAGGTCGCCCGAACTTTAGGTCCTCAGAATTAGTTGTCGTAACTTTAGGTCCTCAAAATTAACCTCGACTTGCAAAATTGGTCGCCCCAACATAAGGTCCTCATAATTAACCTTGGCCCTCAGAATTGGTCGTCATAATTTTAGGTCTTCAGAATTGACCTTAGCTCGTAAAGTCAGGTGAGGTGGCTAGCTACCATCACCAAACTACATTGGGAATCACTAAATAAGTTATCATGCTCAGCGTATGATAGAAATATGAAACATTTAAAAAATTTCCACAAGATATAATCAAATTTATCCAATAAATAAAACCATTCATGCAAATTAAAAATCCATCACCATGTTTTCTTTGAAATAAATCCAACTCCAAATAAATATAAAACCCAAATGAAATAATCCAACTATAAGTATTTAACTGAAACCGTAAACAACTGTGTAACCGATTGGCCCTCCAAATCCACAAATGAAAGTCTCATAATAAAAGCGACGGAATGTAACGTAAATCTAAACTACTAAAGGAAGTAAATAAATCTTCAACTGCACTCCTAAAAATATCTCGAATCACTCATGTGCAGCTACTCCAGCACTATACCTGAAATATTAGTCAATGCAATGGGTCAGATCCCACCGTAGGAATACTAGCTACTCCTCCCAGTTACGGTTGAAAAATCCAGACAATGGCATTATACATGATAAACATCACAATAGAGTATTTTAATTTGAACAAGATATATATATATATATATATATATATATATATATATACTGGCTTGCAAGTAAAAAAAACTATTACCATCTACCCACATAACAAAGCCACCCCAATCGTTTAAGTCCAATTATTCCATTTCAATTATAATTTAAACATTAGCTCTTATACTTACTTAATTTAATTATCCAATTATTTTTATTCATGCGACACCACTACGGTCATTCGACCCCTTATCGGCCTCGTACACACTCTTGGCGTGCTTAAGTTTCTACACATCAGCCCCATTCCCCTAACTATATATATTCCAATTTTTGTCATCTCTGCACATGCTCGTGAGGTTCCACGCACGATACATCAATATAGCCATTCAACCCGTGTTTTGTCAGCCCTTCGCATACTCGTGATGCCAACACACACCCACATCGCTATAGCCAGTCGACCCGATATCTGTTAGCCATTCAAATACTCGTGACACAAATTCATTTTAATACCCATTTATTATCTTAGGAATTAATTATCAATTTTCTCATTATTTTCTATTAACCCCACTATTTTATCGAGCATAAATTCTCAAACTACCCCTAGTCCCATACCTTGAGGTCTCTAAAAGATAAGTGTATCCTAGCATATCATATAGGAAGGATACCTTCCAATAGCTGCTACATAGCTTCACACCTAGACTAACGATCCAACGAAAATGATGTACAATTTAGCCTCACCCTGGAATTATCCATCCGTAAAAATCAACACTATCTAGTTCCATACCTAAAAAGCATTACCAACAACTAAGGCCTACCTACTAGTCCCATAACTAGCAACCAACTTAAAAATAAGGTGAAAGCAATAACTACACCAACAATCTCGTAGTCCCCGCGGTGTCAATTATTAATACAATTAACAAATCATATATGGAATATTTTTAACTTTTCACACTAATTCTTTAAATAAATTGCAAGGTCACTATTTATCCAAATTATGTCCATTTAATTATAACAATAATTAAATAATTTCTCATCAATTTATAAAATGTATATTTACATGCATATTTTTAGGAGCATACAACAATAAATCTCTACTCTACAAGATGCACATAATTAACGTGGATTTACGTATCGAAGTCAATTTATAATATCCCTGCGATTTATTCTACATGTGAACACCATAAATTCTAACGGAATCCCAAACTCTAATCTAAGCATGCAAGGGTTTTAAGTCTCAATTCATATTAAAGATTTGAATAAAATTAGTACCAAACCTCTAATTGATTTTAAGAAAACAATAATTATTAGTGTTTAGGCAATATTTAAAACGCATAATACTAAAGGGGAACAATAGAAGTATTTATGCTTGTAAAATCATTTGAAGAATCTAATTTGATGGTTGCATTCCTATCGAGAAAACAATGAAAACAATTTCTTGGACAGTCGTAAGAAATCTTGGTTAAGTTATGTAAATCTTGAGCTGAAAGTTGAGTTTAAAGGTTTTAAGTTTGTAAGAAAAGATAGGCTAAAAATTATGGCAGATTCCTGCTTTTGGAGAAGGCTAAAATATGTTTTAAAAACCCTAAACCCGTCCCTTTGTGTTTTTATATCGAAAAGAATTTGAGTCCTACACAATTTTAAAATAAAAAAGTTTTAATTTCCAAAAACTACTCAAGCAAACTGGTTCCCCCTCCCCCATGAACCGGTTCAGTCTCCTTGAGATCCAAAATTCTCCTCTTATATATAAAATGAAAAGCTCTCCCAATTTGAATTTGATTCCAATTCCGATAAAAATGCCTTCCTTTATAAATTAAGATCAATATTTGTAAATATGGGAATAATTAATTTCCAAAAAAATTATTTTTACCCAACATTCAAATTCTCAATAAATTTGTATGTTTTAAAAATACGGGGTGTTACAAATTGGTCTTCCCAATTTTAGGTCCTCAAAATTGACCTCGGCCCTCGGAATCGATCGTCACAACTATAGGTGCTCAAAAATGATCTCGACCCTTAGAATTGGTTATCACAACTTTAAGTCCTCAGAATTGATATCGGCCCACAGAATTGGTCATTACAACTTTAGGTCCTCAAAATTAACCTCGACCCCCGAATTGGTTGCCCAAATTCAAGGTCCTTAGAATTGACCTCAGTCGCAGAATTGGTCGACATAACTTTAGGTCATCAAAATTGACCTCGGCCCGTAGAATTGGTTGATATAACTTTAGGTCGATAGAATTGGCCTCGACCTGCAGCATTAATCACCCAAACTTAATGTCCACAGAATTAACCTCGGCCCTCAGAATTGGTCATCATAACTTAAGGTTCTCATAATTAACCTCGACCTGTAGAATTGATCATCACAACTCTAGGTATTTAGAATTGACCTCAACCCGCATAATCTGTCATCACAACTCTAAGTCCTCATAATTGACCTTGACCCATAGAATTGGTCGTCATAACATTAGGTCCTTAGAGTTGACCTTGGTCCACAGAATTGGTCGTTATAACTTTAGGTCCTCAAAATTGACCTCGACCTGCAAAAATTATCGCCCTAACTCAAGGTCATAAGAATTGAACTCGGCTCATAGAATTGGTCGTCATAACTCTAGGGCTTCAGAATTGACCTCGACTCGCATCATTGGTCATCATAACTGTAGGTCTTTAGAATTAACCTCGACCTGCAGAATTGGTTGTCATAACTTTGTTCCTCATAATTTACCTCGATCCGCGGAGTTGGTCGCCTCAACTTAAGGTCCTCAGAATTGACCTCGGCCCTCAAAATTGGTTATCATAACTTTAGGTCCTCGAAATTAACCTCGGTCCGTAGAATTAGTTGTCATAACTCTAAGTTTTTATAATTAACCTCGACTCGCATAAATGATTGTCACAACTTTGGGTGCTCAGAATTGACCTCGACCCATAGAATCGGTCACCCCAATTCAAGGTCCTAAAAATTTACCTTCGCCTGGAGAATTGGTCATGACTACTCTAGGTCTTCAGAATTGACCTCGACCCACAGAATCGGTCATCGCAACTTTAGTTACTCAGATTTAACCTCGGCCTGCAGAATTGGTCATCACAACTTTATGTTCTCAAAATTGACTTCAACCCTCAGAATTGTCATCCCAACTTTTGGTCCTCAGAATTTACCTCGGCTCTCAAAATTGGTCGTCACAACTTTATGTCCTCATATCTAACCTCGACCCTCAAAATTGATCGTCACAACTTTCGGTCCTCATAATTAACCTCGGCCCTTAGAATTGGTCATCGCAACTTTAGGTTCTTAGAATTGACCTCGACCCGCAGAATTGGTCATTATAACTTTAGGTCCTCAGAATTGACCTTGACCCGCAGAATTGGTCATCGTAACTATACGTCTTCAGAATTGACCTTGACCTACATAATTGGTCATCACAACTCTAGGTCCTGAGAATGTAGAATCGGTCACCCCAACTTAAGGTCCATAGAATTGACCTCGGCCTTCAAAATTGGTCGTCATAATTTAGGTCTTTAGAACTTACTTTGGCCCTCATAATTCGTCATCACAACTCTAGGTTCTTAAAATTGGCCTCGTCCCTTAGAATTGACCTCGGCTCGTAGAATTAGTCGTCATAACTTTAGGTCCTCAGAATTGACCTCAGCCCTCATAATTGGTCGTCGCAAATTTAAGTCCTCAGAGCTGACCTTGTCTCACCAAATTGGTCATCACAACTCTAAGTCCTCGGAATTAACCTCGGTCAAGAAAATTGGTCTTCATAATTTAAAGTCCTCATTATTGACCTCGGCCCTTAGAATTGGTCATCACAACTTAAGGTCCTTAAAATTGACCTCGACCTTAGAATTATTCATCCCAACTTTAAGACCTCGCAATTGACCTCGATCAGCATAATTGGTCATCATAACTTTAGGTCCTCAAAATTGATCATGGCCATCAGAATTGGCCGTTACAACTCTAGGTCCTCAAAATTCACCTCGACCTTGAGAATTGGTTTTCTAAACTTTAGGTCCTCATAATTAACCTCGGCCCTCAAAATTAGTCGTCACAACTTTAGGTCCTCATAACTGACCTCAGCCCTTAGAATTGGTTATCACAACTTTAGGTCCTCAAAATTTACCTTGGCTCGCAGAATTGGTCGTTGTAACTTTAGGTCCTCAGAATTTACCTCGGCTCATAAAATTTGTCATCACAACTTTAGATCTTCGAAATTGACCTTCGCTCGTAGAATTGGTCATCATAACTTTAGGTCCTTAGAATTAACCTCGACTCTCAGAATTGATTATCACAAATTAAGCTTCTCAAAATTGACCTCGGCCCTCAGAATTGGTCGTCCAAACCTAAATCCTCATAATTAACCTTGGTCTTCAAAATTTATCGTCATAATTTAAGGTCCTCAAAATAAACCTCGCCCTAAAAATTAGTCATCACAACTTAAGGTTCTCAGAATTGTCCTGCACCTCATAATTGGTCATCCTAACTTTAGGTCCTCTGAATTGACCTCGACCCTTAGAATTGACCGTCACAATCTAGACCTATAGAATCGGTCATCCCGAGAATAACCTTTGGTCCTTAGATTTGTCCTCCACCCATTAAATCGATCATCTTCGTATCTTTAGGTCCTCGTAATTGACCTTAACTCATCGAATAGATCACCCTAGACCTTTTGAATCAACATTAACTCGACCAACTGAATCGTCATTATTATCCTTTTAGGTCCTTAAAATTGACCTCAGCCCGCAAAATTGGTCATCCTCGTCTCCTTAGGTCCTCAGAATTGACCTCGACCATCTTAATTGGTCACCCTCGTCCTCTAGGTTCACAGAATTGACATAAAATATTCTTCCCCAAAGTCGATGAGGTGTTTATCATTCGATGACCTTCTCTTATTCAAAGCTTCCCCATCGAGGGTTTCTCTATAGACACCCCATCCTATAACTCCCCCGCCCCCAAGAACATCCTTAGGTCTCTAGAACTCACTCGTTTATCGTAAACCCAAGGCCATACTTCGAGTACCACTCGAGCCGCATTTAACTCCAACCAACTTTTTTCTGAAGTTGAATTTCAATGAATCCTTTAAGGGCACTTAATACCCTTTCTAATGATCTTCCATGGGTGTGAATCATCCTTTAAGTATAAACGAACAATTCGTTTTTCCCTAAAAATTAATCTAGAGGCCATCGACAGCTCCCAGGCCCCGTTTAACTCCGATCAACTTTCTTACCCAAGCAAAAGTTTAATGAATCTTCAAATGGCACTGAATCCCATTTCTAAAGGTTCACTATGTTCATAAATTAGCCTTACGGTATGGACGAATGATCTGTTTTACCCCCAAAAGAAGATCTGGAGCCTACCGGGCGCTCCTAGGCCCTGTTTAACACCAGTCAACTCTTTAGCTTGAGTGAAGCTCAAGGAATCTTTGAAGGGATCTGAATTTCCTTTCGATTGGTCCAACTTGTGTATGAATCATCCTTACAGTACGAATGAATGACCAATTTAATATGAAGGGTCATTGGGTGCTTTTGAGCCCCGTTTGACCTTAGACAACTCTTTGAATTGAATGAAAGTGAATGAAATCTTGAAGGGAACTGAATACCCATTCTAATGGTTCGTCCCGTGTGGAAATTGGACATATTGTTCGAATAACGATCCATTTTCCTTCGAAAACTTCATGTATAGTGACCAATGGGCACTTTTGAGCCCCGTTTAACCTCAGTTAAGTCCCGAACTCGGGAGTGACTCAATGGATTCTTAAAGGGATCTGAATACCCTTTCGAGCGGTCCACCCCGTGCGCAATTATGACTTAATAATTGTATTTTATGACTATTTTTCCAAAAAACACGTCCCTGACTACAGAATGGCACCCTAGAAATCTTGCCTATAAGCAGTGTGCCTGAGGTTTTATGCCGATAGGCAAGTCCAGGACCCTATCGATCAGCACCCCACTTAGCCCTATAAATAGAGGCAGTGACCCTACTTATAAAGGTACCTCTGAACATCCCTTTCAACATTCGGAGTACATTCGGTCGAAGATTTTTTCCCTTCTTAAAAAACTCTTCCCACATTCCATTCCACCCTTTTCTTACTTCATTTGATAAACTCCTCCCATCTCTTCATACCACCTTCATCCCATTTCAAGATCAACACATCATCACTCAAGATCAACATCAAGCATTTATAAGGAGGTCCAATTCTCCATCCTTTTCTCTAAATTCTTGTGACACCCCACTTAATTAAATAATGGGTGATCATGCCTTTATTAAATTAAAAATAGAATATCCATATTGGTTCATTCTTACCATCACTGTCCAAAAAAAATATTTACTAACCACCTAGTATTTGAAAAGTTGGGGTTAATTTTTTATCTTTATTATTAAGATGAAGTGATAAAAAATAATTAAATAATTCGATAACGCATTCACTATCATAATTTAACTAATAATATAAATACTCACATCACGAAATAAAATAGATATGACTGGAATAAATATTTCCAGCCAAAAACTCTAATACAATAATCCAAAAGGGAAATCAAATCCAACATCTGATAATAACACTGAAATGTAAATGTCTCTGAACTAATGTTTGAATAAGAATGGACCATATGCCCGAATAGAATAAGAATAACTCATAATAAATATCTTAATGATATGGAGGCATCTACTACCGGGGTCCTGTAACTTCCACAACAGCTGTAGCATGTTAAATAATGTGAACTCCTAAGCTTGGCATCCCTATGGATGGACGCCTAAAATTATTTGCACAAAGACAATATATTTGGAGAAAAATGGGTCAGAGCCCGAGTAAAAATAGTTTAAATCGCTGGGCAAGTATTTTAAAAACTAATTAGCAGATACTATATACATGTTAGCTTTAAGAACATGAAAAATACCACTTAAGTTGTTTAATACAAGATTAAACCTTCCAAAATGTTTTTTGGGGAAACTCTTTTCTTTAAATCAAACTGTTTAACAAAGGATGTGTATAATAAAATTATGTACGAGATATCTTCAAGATTATGTAACTAGTTTTGAAAAACCAAAACTAAAACTATTTTAATCAGTTTAACTCAGCACACCAACTAGAAGAGGATGAGAGGATGTAGAAATATTAAGTACACATAATGTTTAACATGGTAAAACCTCACCCAACTGAGGAAACATCCACGGTAACTTCTAAGTCACAAACCAAAAATCCATTAAAACAAAATATTCAAGTTACAAGCTATTTAACACACAAGCAAGTAAATCAGACATATACAAGTTTAGAATATGTACCAACTCCACTGGCTTGATTCCAACTTCCTGCAGTTATGATGATGTTGTGGATTTTTCAACTTCGTAACTTCTCTGATTTTGTTCCAGCTTTACGTCGACTGTTGAAATTTAAGATCTTAAATCCAACATTTCTTGTGTAGTAGTGTGATAAGAATTTTGTGACAGTGTTCTAACACATGCATGTACACACTCACATTTATTTATACAAACAGATCCAATCAAATTACAAAGCAGATCTAAATTATGTTAGCTTTCTATCTCTCTATTCATTAAAGAACAAAAGACTTCTTGATCTTTCAATATATCCCCAAATCCAAGGTTATCTTGCTCAAAAGACGGTCAATGTCTTAAACAAGAAGTCTTGTTTTGTAAGAACTGGAAATAGAAGTCTTGTTTTGTAAGAACTAGACAAGAAGTCTTGTTTTGTAAGAACTAGAAATAGAAATACGATTTGTTGATTCTTGAGTTTTCAAAAACATTAATAAATTTAAATAATCAACAAATATGATTTTCAAGATGATAAACAAAATAATGCAGATCTAAGTGATATATGATATAAAATAGTTAGATCTACAGTTTCTATAAGAAGAGATAGGGATCAAACCAATATGACTAAGTTGGAATGAAGATCTCAAACAACAGAGGATCAAACCACTTAACCAATCTCAACAACAACTCTCAAAACACACATGTTTTGGTTAGGGTTAAAGATACAGTGTTTGATCAAAACAGATTAGGTTTTGTACGAAAGAAATAATAGGTTTCTTATCTCTGTATGTTTCTCTGTCTCTCTCCCTCTCTCTCTATCTCTCTCTTTTGTCTCTAAGAAAAATGAGGAAACCCTAGAAGGCGAAAAACTAAACGAAGGTAAAGGGTTATAATCCTTATATATGAATAGGATTTCGAATGGATTACAAAAGAATAGCATGCAATCATTGATTAACCCAAATGAACTAACCATATTAAACAAAGCGATCTGAGTCTGCGAAGAAACGCAAATCGGCTCGATATTACTTCAACACGTGGATGGTCAATGACAATTTAAAACGCGCGTGTTTTGAGTTTTAAAAAATACAAATTGATCCCACATAAGTTTGTGCCGATTTTGGTTTCTACCCAGAGAATTTTTAAGGAGAAAATATAATTACAAATCAACAACAAAACTTTATTAAGCATAGACTTTAATTTCTAAAAAAATTATTTAAAATCCTTTAAAAAATTTAAATAAATCCCAAAATTTATTTAAAAGACATTTTAATGGGATATAACTCTCACATGATTATATCATGACTAAATCAATATATGAATACAGTCTTATTGAGTGGTGAATGTGTTATACCTTCTTGAACTTGTAGAGGAATATCAATGGAGCTATGAAAGTTCTACGGCTTTTTGGTTCAACTAGGGATAGACACAATTTTATTCTCTATTTCCAAGCTAGATGGGCTCCTATATAATGTAGACTCAAGTGAGTCAAAGATATAGGGTGCTTTAATCTCCCCCTATGTAAATATGAGACAAAATCTCATTTGAGTCTTCTAGGACTCGTAGGGAAACGAAAAAAATAGGAAAAAACTATTCCTATACAAAATTCTATCTACCTAAGTCGTAGAGAAGTAAAAGTACATAACTCCACTAATTACAAACAAATACCCTATTAAAATTTAAATTACAATGAATTAATATTGATACATGTAAGATAAACAACTAAGATCAAGCATTTTTAGTTAAAATAGATTTATGATAGACTCAAACATCTCTCCCCCATTTTGTCTCAAATGGACAAAGGGAAGGCAAATATATAACATGTATAGTAAACAGTTTATTCAAAAACAGTCATGCCAATAGAATTGCGTAAGCACTCAAACCTAATATTATCAAGAGGTTTGGTAAATAAATCAGTTAATTGTAGATCAGTAAGAAGATAATTGATATCTAGTTCCTTAGTTTCGACAAGCTCTCGTATAAAGTGATGGTGTATTTAAATATGTTTAGTACGAGACTGTAGAACTAGGTTTTTAGATATATTGATCGCGCTTTGATTGTCACAATAGTGATGCAATTTTTTTAAAAAATCCAAATTCATTTAGAATTTGTTTTAACCAAAGTAATTAGGCACAGTAGCTACCTGGGGCGATATATTCGGATTCAGCAGTAGATAAAGAAGTACAGTTCTATTTTTTACTATTCTACCAAGCTCCTGATGATGGTACTAGACGTATCTTTAGTGTACCATAGACCTAGTTTGAGAGTACCTTTCACATACTTAATGATTCTTTTCACACAGATAAGGTGGCTCTCTTTATGATTACATTGGTATCGCGCACAAACACACACGGCATACATCATGTCGGGTCTGAAACCAGTAAGATATAAAAGACTTCCTATCATGTTGTGATATAAGGTGGAATTATTAGGTTTCCCATTTTCATCTTTGGATAATTTCACTGACGTGCTCATGGGATTCCTAGATTCTTTAGAATTCTCTAATCCGATTTTTTGACTATCTCTGGAGTGTACTTAGATTGTGAGACAGATAAACCTTCTGAATTTTGCTTAACTTGAAGTCCTAAGAAGAATTGTAACTCCCTCATAAGCGAAATTTGAAACTCATTATGCATAATATCGAAAAATGTCTTAGCTTCGGCAAGAGACGTGCATCCAAAGATGATGTCGTCAACGTACACTTGGGCTACTATTATATTTTTGTAATTTTTTTTAACAAAAAGTGTTGAGTCATTCCCTCCTCTCTTAAAACCATTATTTAACAAAAAGGAAGAAAGATGCTCATACCAGGCTCTGGGAGCCTGTTTTAATCCATAAAGTGCCTTTTTTAGACGATACACATGCTTTGGATGGTGTGGATCTATGAATCCTTTTGGTTGTTCTACATGATTTAACATCCATTTGATGAAGGGTAAATTGTGAATAACAAGCTATTACAAAGAGTAGTCGGACAGATTCCATACGAGTGACAGGTACAAAAGTACGGTTGAAATCTTCTCCTTCAATCTGAGAATATCCCTGAGCTACTATTCTAGCTTTTTTTCTAAATACCATCCCTATCTCATCAGTTTTGTTTTTAAATAGACAACATGTTCCAATAACATTTTTATTATTGGGCCTACGTACAAGATTCCAAACATCATGAATGACAAATTGATTAAGTTCTTCTTGCATAGCAAGAATCCACATAGAGTCATTCAAAGCTTCACTTACATTCTTTGGTTCCAAAAGGGAAATAAAACATGAAAAATGAGATATATTGCAAATTTGGGTTCTTGTCTGCACAAGCTCAGTAAGGTTACCAATAACACTATCTACAGGATGGTCTTTTGAAACCCAGTTATGTACTTTAGGTATTTCAGTTTGTAAAAGATCATCTATCTCTAAGGAGTCGGATGTTAATGAATTGTGAGACTCATTCACGAGAGTTAGTGTTTTATTACTACTCTCTACATTAGTGTCACTTATAACAAAATTAATGGATTCCATAAGAGTCTCAGTGTTAAGATTATACACGCGATAAGCGTGGCTGTTAGGAGAATATCCTAAAAATATAGGTTTATCTCCTCTAGATTCAAACTTATATAGGTGTTCTCTATCTTTACAGATAAAGTATATACTACCAAAAGTCCTAAAGTATTTCAGGTTAGGTTTTCTATTGTACTAGAGTTCATAAGGAGTTTGTTTAATGTTTTTACGAAGATATACTCTATTGATTATATGACAGGCTGTTCGAATAGATTCAACCCAAAAGTATTTAGGTAAATCTTTGTCATGGAGCATAACACGAGCCATCTCATGAATAGTGCGATTCTTACATTCAGCAATCCCATTTTGTTAGGGGGTCTTAGGTGCACTACGCTCATGTTTATAGCCATTATAATCACAGTATTCAGTCACTTCAGAATCAATAAACTCACTGCCTCTATCACTTATAATCTTATTCACTTGGGATTCCTCTTCGTTTTCAATGCGAAGTAAAATTTTTAGAACTTTCCTAAAAGTTTTAGATTTCTGTTTTAAAAAGGCAATACAAGTGAATCGAGTTAAATCATCAAAAATAACAAGATTATAAGTGTTTCCATAAAGGCTTACAGTTCGAGAGGGGCCCATTAGGTCCATATGGATAATCTCTAGAGGTCTAGTGGAGAGACCATCCTTTAACTTGTTGTGAGGAGCCTTTACCATTTTTCTTATTTGACATGGTCCACAAGTTATGTTGGAAATAGGTTTAATCCAAGGGATACCTCTAACTATCTCTTGAGAAGACAACTTGCTTAGGTTGTCATAATTTATGTGACCTAATCTATTCTGCCTTATCACATTATCATCCAATCTGGCAATGTTAAAAATTGAGTACTCGACTTAATACTATAACAATTTTCTGGAGTATGAAGTCCTGTAATAATGCACTCGCCTTTTTCATTTAAAATTGGCAATTATTTCCCGAAAAGGTGACAGTATGATTTAAGTCACAAAATTGCGAAACACGAAGGAAGTTGGCTTTGAGACCCTTAACTAATAGCACATTGTCAAGAACAGGAAGACCTTCTTCATGAAGTGTCCCTTTACCTATGATTTGGGCTGATATACCATCTCCGAACATGACACTTCCACCGAAGAAAATAATTTTATTTGAAATTTTGTTACCATTCTAAGTCATATGTTTGGAACAACCAGAATCAAAATACCAACCAGATGATGTGTGCTGGGCTTTTAAAGCATTGAAAACAATGTTACACTTCATCTGAGGTACTAGCTCATCTTTCCTAATCCAAATTGCTTTTGTCTTCAGAAGCTTGTGCTTATTTGCTCCCATTTGATAAAACTTGCGAGCATTAGATTTTTATTGAAAAATGTTCTGCGCATGCCTTTGTATTTTATAAAACGGATGATCATATCGAGCAATAGGTTTAGTGAAGAATCTGGAATTCCTATTTGAGGATGTCCTTTTAATATACGATCTTCTCTTCCTACTACGATAGTTAGAATTCCTATCAGGTTGTCTAGGTAAGACATAGTGGTTTCGATTCTTCCTAGAATAGTTGAAGTTCTGTTATATAGGAGAGGAGTAAACTAGTTTATAGAAACATTTTGAAAAACATCCTTCAAGTGAATGTCCATAGACATCACAATATGAACAGTAAAGGTTATAGGTAGAAGGGTTTCCTTAGGAAAATTACTAAACCTAGGTATAGGACTAGTTTGAACTCTAGGTTTGTTTTTATTAACCACTAGTTTAAATGGAGGTATGAAACGTCTTATAGCATGACAAATGTATTTGGCCTTAGGTTCAAATTTTTCCTTAGAGTTACTTAACTCACCAATGTCTTGAATTTTAGATTTTGTCTCAAAATCATTTTTTAAAGACTGAAAATCTCGACAGACTTCCATAGGTCTTTTTCCCCCATATACAAACTGAATAGTTTCAAACATTTTAGGTTGTTTGTTATCTTTGAGACAAAATCCTATTCCAGTCCGATCATCAGAATTGGTTTTGCTATCAGCAATGAATTCCCCAAAACATTTTGAGTTGTTTTCAAACTTAGAATTTTTCTTAAAAATAATTGAGGTCTTTTCCTTAGTTTGTTCCAATTCCAACAAAGTAGCTTTGTATTTTTTCTCCACAATTTCATTCTTTTCGGAAAATTCCTTGAATTTTTCAAAAAAAAATTTGTTTGACTTTCATAATCTAGACATTGGGTGGTGTACTCTTCAGAATTAAGTTTAACCATTTGGTTTATGGCATCTAGGTTCCTAGTGAAATCTTTAACAACTTTGTCAAGTTTGGAGATTTTCTTTAGAGTCATAGCATACAGTGTGTGTATATTAGGGAGGTCTTCATTTTCTGAATCACAATGTGCATAGTATGTAGTGTCCCTTTAATATTCAGTTTTAGAACTCACACACACATTGGCATTAACATTATCGCTTCCCATTGGACTCACACACTCCACCTTGGCGTCAATAGTATTCTTGAGTATTAAAGCATCCAATCCAGTTATATGATTATTCACTATAGCATGGGTAGGATTATTAGTATCAAGTTCATTCAGAGATAGGCAGATCATCATTGTAAATAATTTTAGCAAAGAATGACATACAGAGGTCAATAGTGTTTGGTGACTCAGGCTCATCATTTTCAGAGTCACTTGAGTCATCCCATGTCTTGCACAGGTTAGCCCTAGTATGTTTACGACTTTTGTTCAAATTTACTCTATTGTCCTGTGCCATAACTTTCCACATCTATAACATTCAATATTCTTGAGATCTATCTCAGATCTCTTGGGATTATGGGTATTGTGATTTTTATATCTCTTCTCATGAGGTTTGCTACTGGAAGGATTTTGATAATTTGGCTTGCCTTGTCCATTTGCCATTTTATTTCTAAACTTTATCAGTTTCTCAAATTGATTAGACATCAAGGCAATCTGATTATCAAGACTATCCAAGTTACATTCCTCATCAGATTCTAAGTCAACAGTTGGTATAGACAATTCAGGTTTTATCCATTTAGGGGAGAAATTTAAATTAGAACTATCCTATGGGACTGAGTTAATTGCTTCTTATATTGTAGTTCCATTTCCACAGTTCTAAATTTTCTATAGAGGAGTTCAGGGGTAAGATTTTGATCACTCATCTCCTCAATTGCATACCTTTTATTGTCAAATTTCTGTGGTAATGATTTCAGAATTTTAGATATAATTTCACTCCTATCATAAGTAATACCATTTGCATGTAATTTGGTCGCAATATCAGTTAATTTGATATAGCAGTCATCGAATGACTCAGAGTCTGTCATAATCAGTGAGTTATATTATTGAATGAGCATTTGTGTTTTAGCAGCCTTAACTCTGGTATCACCTTCATGTGCGATCATAAGTGAATCCCAAGCTTCCTTAAAATTGGTACAAGATGTGATCCTTTTGAACTCATGTTCATTTAGCTTCCTTATAATTGGTAAAAGATGAGATCATTTTGAACTCACATTCATTTATAGACATAAAAATGGCATTCTTGCCTTTGTTATTGTTCAAAGAGTCTTGCTTCTCTTCTTTAGTGAATTCACTTAAAATTTTCTTAATCCTCTCAGTGATTCCAATAGTGGATGGTTTTGTAGGATAAGTGTATCCATTTTCAACAATGTCCAAGACATTATCTCCCAAGGTTCCTTGTATGAAAGCAACCATCCATACCTTCCAGTAAGGAAAGTTATTTCCATCAAAGAGGGGGGTCTAGACAAGTTAACAGATCTTTTATGTTTCTTATCCATTGTATGATTTCAAGAAAACAATTTTCGAAACACAAGATCTTAAAGAAAATTTCCCAAGCTCCGATACCAATTGAAAAATACCAATTAAGTGGTTTAATAGAAGATTAAACTTTCTAAGTAGCTCCGAAATGTTTTTTGGGGAAACTCTTTTCTTTAAATCAAATTGTTTAGCACAAGATGTGTATAATCAAATTTTGTACGAGATATCTTCAAGATTATGTAACTAGTCTTGAAAAAACAAAAGTAAAACTGTTTAAATCAGTTTAACTCAGCACACCAACTAGAAGAGGATGAGATGATGTAGAAAGATTAAGTACACACAATTTTTAACGTGGTAAAACCTCACACAACTGAGGAAACATCCACGGTGACTTCTAAGTCACAAACCAAAAATCCACTAAAACAAAAATATATAAGTTACAACCTATTTAACGCACAAGCAAGTAAATAAGACCTATACAAGGTTAGAATATGTACCAACTCCACTGGCTTGATTCCAACTTATCTCCAGTTCTGATGATGCTGTGGCTTTCTCAACTTCGTGACCTCCCTGATTTTGATCCAGCTTTACGTCGACTCTTGAATTTCAAGATCTTAAATCCAACACTTCTTGTGGTGTAGTGTGATAAGTGTTTTGTGACAGTGTTCTAACACATGCATGTACACACTCATACTTATTTATACAAATGAATCATATCAAATTACAAAGCAGATCTGAATAATGATAACTTTCTATTTCTCTCTTCCTTAAAGAACAAAAAACTTCTTGATCTTTCAATATATCCCCAAATCTAAGGTTACCTTACTCAGAAGACGGTCAAGGTCTTAAATAATTTCAGAGGTTTTGAAAAAGATTTTTGAAATTGTAAACAATCGATTGTGATTTGAACTAGATTATAAGTATTTTTTTGTAAGAACTAAAAATGGAAATACGATTTGTTGATTCTTGAGTTTTCAAAAATATTTACAAATTGAAATAATCAACAAATAAGATTTCTCAAGATGGGAAACAAGATAATGCAGATCTAAGTGATATATGACATAAAATAGTTAGATCTACAGTTTCCATAAGAAGAAATAGATATCAAACCAGTATGACCAAGTTGGAATGAAGATCTCAAACAACAGAGGATCAAACCACAAATAGAATTTAACGAATCTCAACAACAACTCTCAAAACATTTAGGTTTTGGTTAGGGTTAAAGATGTAGTGTTTGATCGAAATAGATTAGGGTTTGTACGAAATAAATAATAGGTTTCCTATCTCTTTATGTTTCTCTCTCTCTTTCTTCTATCTCTAAAAAAAATGAGGAAACCCAAAAAGACGAAACACTAAACTGTGGTAAGGGGTTATAATCCTTTTATATGAATAGGATTTCACATGAATCACAAAAGAATAACATGCAACCATTGATTAACCCAAATGAACGAACTAGATTAAACAAAGCGATCTGAGTCTGTGAAGAAACACAAATCGGTTCGATATTACTTCAACACGTGTATGGCCAAGATCAATTTAAAATGCGCGTGTTTTGAGTTTTAAAAAATACAAATTGAGCCCACATAAGTTTGTGTCGGTTTCGATTTCTACCCAGAGAAGTTTTAAGGAGAAAATATAATTACAAATCAACCACAAAACTTTATTAAGCATAGATTTTAATTTCCAAAAAAATCATTTAAAATCCTTAGAAAAATTTAAATAAATTCCAAAAATTATTTAAAAGAAATTTTAAGGGGATATAACTCACACATGATTATATCATGACTAAATCAATATATGAATGCAGTCCTAGTGTGTGGTGAATGTTTTATACCTTCTTGAACTTATAGAGGAATATCAATGAATCTATGAAAGTTTTGAGGCTTTTTGGTTCAACTAGGGATAGACACAATTTTGGTCTCTATTTCCAAACTAGATGAGCTCATAATGTAGACTCAAGTGAGTCTAAGATATAGGGTGCTTCAATTTCCCCTTTTGGAAATATGAGACAAAATCTCGTTTGAGTCTTTTAGTACTCGTAGGGATACGAAAAAAAACAGGAAAAACCTATTCCTACACAAAATTTTATCTACCCAAGTCCTAGAAAATGAAAAGTACATAACTTAACTAATTATAAACCAATACCCTATTAAAATTTGAAGTACAACGAATCAATATTGATACCTGTAAGATGAACAACTAAGATCAAGCATATTTAGTTAAAATAGATTTATGATAGACTCAAACATCTCTCCCCCATTTTGTCTCAAATGGACAAAGGGAAGGCAGATATATAAAATGAATAGTAAATAGTTTATTCAAGAACAGTCATGCCAATATACTTGTGTAAGCACTCAAACCAAATATTATCAAGAGGTTTGGTAAATAAATCATCTAATTTTAGATCAGTAGGAAGATAATTGATATCTAGTTCCTTAATTTCGACAAGCTCTCGTATAATGTGATGGCATATTTTAATATGTTTAGTGGGAGAGTGTTGAACTGGGTTTTTAGATATATTGATCGCGATTTGATTGTCACAATAGAGATGCATTTTTCTTCAAAAATGCCATAATCATTTAGCATTTGTTTTAACCAAAGTAATTGTGCACAACGGCTACCTACGATGATATACTCGGATCCAGCAGTAGATAAAGAAGTACAGTTCTATTTTTTACTATTCCATCCCACCTAGTTATTATCAATATAGTACCAAGCTCATGATGATGGTACTAGGTGTATATTTAGTGTACCATAGACCTAGGTTGAGAGTACCTTTCACATACTTAATGATTCTCTTCACACAGATAAGGTGGCTCTCTTTAGGATTACATTGGTATCGCGCACAAACACACACGGCATACATCATATCAGGTCTGGATGCAGTAACATATAAAAGAATTCCTATCATGCCGCGATATAAGGTGGAATCAGTAGTATTCCCATTTTTATCTTTGGATAATTTCACTAACGTGCTCATGGGAGTCCTAGATTCTTTAGAATTCTCTAATCCGAATTTTTTTACTATCTCTAGAGCGTACTTAGATCGCGATACAAATAAACCTTCTGAATTTTGCTTAACTTGAAGTCCTAAGAAGAATTGTAACTCCCCCATAAGCGAAATTTGAAACTCATTACGCATAATATCTTAAAATGTCTTAGCTTCGGTAGGAGGCGTGGATCCAAAGATGGAGTCGTCAACATACACTTGGGCTATTATTATATTTTTGTCAATTTTTGTAACAAAAAGTGTTGAGTCATTCCCTCCTCTCTCAAAACAATTATTCAACAAAAAAGTGGAAAAACGCTCAAACCAGGTTCTGGGAGCCGGTTTTAATCCATAAAGTAACTTATTTAGATGATGCACATGGATTGGATGGTGTGGATCTATAAATCCTTTTAGTTGTTCTACATAAGTCTCCTTAGTTAAGATGTCGTTAATAAAGGCTGATTTAACATCAATTTGATAAAGGCTAAATTGCAAATAACAAGCTATTGCAAAGAGTAGTCGAACAGATTCCATATGAGTAACAAGTGCAAAAGTCTCGTTCAAATCTTCTCCTTCAATCTGAGAATATCCCTGAGCTACTAATCTAGCTTTGTTTTGAATTACCATCCATGTCTCATCAGTTTTGTTTTTAAATAGCCAACGTGTTCCAATCACCTTTTTATTATTGGTCCTGGGTACAAGATTCCAAGCATTATGAATGACAAATTGATTAAGTTCTTCTTGCATAGCAAGTACCCACATAGGGTCATTCAAAGCTTTATTTAAATTCTTTGGTTCCAAAAGAGAAATAAAACATGCGAAATGAGCTAAATTGCGAAATTGGGTTCTTATCCGCACAGGTTCAGTAAGGTTACTAATAATGTTATCTACAGGATGGTCTTTTGAAAACCAAATAGGTATTCGGGTATTTTAGTTTGTAAAAGATCATCTATCGCTGAGGAGTCGGATGTTAACGAATTGTGCGACTCATTCACGATAGTTTGTCTTTTATTACTACTCTCTACATTAGTGTCACTTACAACAACATTAATGGATTGCATAAGCATCTTAATGTTAAGATTATACACACGATAAGTGTGACTGTTAGGAGAATATCCTTAAAAATAGCTTTATCTCCTCTAGATTCAAACTTAGATAGATGTTCTTTACCTTTACAGAAAAAAAGCATATACTACCAAAAGTCCTAAAGTATTTCAGGTTAGGTTTTTTGTTATACTAGAGTTCATAAGGAGTTTTTTTAGTGTTTTTCTGGGTATATACTATATTGATTATATGTTAGGCTGTTCGAACAGATTCAACCCAAAAGTATTTAGGTAAATCTTTGGCATGCAGCAAGACATGAGACATCTCTTGAATAGTGAGATTCTTACGTTCAACAATCCTATTTTTTGGGGGGTTCTTAGGTGCACTAAAGTCATGTTTGTAGCCATTATAATCACAGTATTCAATCACTCCAGAATCAATAAACTCACCGCCTCTATCACTTCTAATTTTATTCACTTGGGAGTCCTTTTCATTTTCAATGCGAAGTAAAATATTTAGAAATTTCCTAAAATTTTCAGATTTCTATTTTAAAAACGTAATACAAGTGAATCGAGTGAAGTCGTCAACCATAAAAAGAATGTAATTATTTACAGAAAGGCTTACAATTCGAAAGGGACCCATTAGGTCCATATGGATGAGCTCTAGAGGTCTAGTGGAGAGAACATCCTTAATCTTCTTATGAGGAGCCTTTACAATTTTTCTTATTTAACACGATCCACAAGTTACGTTAAAAATAGATTGATCTTAGGGATAACTTTAAATATCTCTTGAGAAGACAACTTGCTTAGGCTACCATAATTTATGTGACCCAATCTGTTATACGATACCTCATTTTCATCCAATCTGGCAACGTTACAAACTTCAGTACTCAACTTAATTGTATAACAATTTTTTGGAGTATGAAGTCCTGTAATAATGCACTCGCCTTTTTCATTTAAAATTTGGTAATTATTCTTCGAAAAGGTTACAGTATGATTTGAGTCACAAAATTGCGAAATACTATGAAGAAGGACAGGCCCCCGATTTTAATTTTCTCAATTAAAAAATTATTTCCTTTTATATATATATATAAAGATGAGGAAGCGTAAAGAAGTGTGATGGTTCACAAACAAACGAATTACCAAATTTTAATTTTCTTAAACAAATTAAAATTAAGCCGAGTGAAATTAAATTAACGCATTAAAATCATTTTCACTTAAACCCATTAATGCAAGTCCTAGAATTTGCCTAAGTCACAATTATCAATATTCCAAAGTTAGGCCAAACCAATTTTAGCAAATAACTTGAATTAAATAAACAATTATCCAAATTTAATTAGCACCCAATTAAATTAAGTGTGACAATTAAAACCAATTTTATCTTGAATTAGCTTAAGCATGAGTTCTAAGTTATTATGCAAGATAAAAGTAAATCAATCACACTACGCAGAGATGTACGAGGAAAACCCCACAAAGGGAAACAACCTCGGACGGCCCTAGCCACAAATCTACTAAGTACGGAATTTACAAATACAAGACAAAAAGGCTTACAACACACGACTCGATCCCTCTCAAGCCCCGACGCTTCTTCTTGTAGATACCTCTTCCTAGCAGATAACCTTGGAGCTCCACCTCGGTCTCAAAATCCACCGATCAGACTTTATATGGTCACCGTCACCCGAGCAAGGAGCCTTTCTCCAAGTGGGTAATGTCACAACAACCTCTTCTTCTTTCTTTATGGGATGTAGAAGAAAACCCAAAACTTCTCTTTGAACGGAAGAGATGAACCCGGTGCCAAACTCCAAGCAAGATATATGAATATGGGAACTTGGAAGAAACTAATTTGGGTGTAAACTACAGTGGTTTATATTTTTCTCTTTGGTAAAAACTCACTCAAAACATGATCTTTTTCCCTCTTTGATTTTACTCTCAAAACACTCTCTAGGAGTTAGTAAGATATGAAAAAGATTAATTAGAAAATGTTATTCCCGTACATAATAAAGTCTGAGAAAAGTTGGTTAAGAAATAAGTGGGGAAGTGGGACAAAAACTGCTTAAAACTGCCAAAAACTGTTCCCGCCTGGCATCTCGTTCGAACAAGTCTTCTAACAAATTTCCAGTATGAACTCGTTAGAAACTCGTTGGAAATCTCGTTAGAACGACAATCTCATTCGAACGACATTTCGAACGAAGCTCCAATATGCCCTTAATGGGAAGTCGTTGGCAATCTCGTTCGAACGACACTCTCGTTCGAACGACATATCGAACGAACTTCCAGAAAGTTTGGAAAATTCGATTTTAGCCTAGAAAACTTTATAAACTTATTTTAAAGTTTTAATTAATTCTTTCTAAAAAATAAAACACAATTTTAATTAAACCTAACACCCAATTAAACTTGTTCCAAGATCATATATATATATATATATATATATATATAATATTGCATTCATACCTTGGGAGCATGGAACCATAGTTGATGACGTAGAAACGAGGCACGCAAACCGGCATGATGATGAAGCTTTATACTCTTTGCCGCTACATCTTCAAACAAACTTTTCATAGGCTTGAGAATATTACAATTAAATACGATCCTATGTATAAATGTATTTTTCCGAAATTGAGCCAAAACTATATATGGACTCAATTGGAAATTTGTGTCCTTACAAATCTCCCCCTTCGGCTATTCCGGGACAAAAACCAAACAAAAAATCCTAAAGGGCCGTCAAGCTCTACTAGACTCAAAACATAACCCACCCAAACTTGACTCAACCCAAGGATCAAATGCTTTGCCATTGAAAGTTGCCGCTTTAGAAGAATTCCTACACACTTAAGCAAACTATCAAATGCATAGGGAATATCAAAGTATTTAATGCAATTAAAATAAATACTCCCCAAAATTAATTCTTCGCCGTATCAAAATGATTAACCCAAGAAGTTAGCTTCTCCCCCTAAGTTAAATCTCCTAAACATCGATAAGATTATAATAGGAACTTCGATAAGATTATAATAGGATAAGATACCTTCTCCCCTATCATTTTCCCTATCATTCTCCCCCTTTTTGTTCAGGAATAGGCAAAGGATAAAGAACAAATATAAAAGCATGTTGAAGCTTAAAGTGATAAGACATGAAAGCATATGGGCAACAAAGGCATAACTAATCCAAGATAGATACCAAAACGAAAGTATAAGCATAGAAGGACTAGAAAGCAAGGCAAAGGCATATAAACACACAAATGACACACACAAAATATAATAGGAGTCTTTCACACTTGTATGGCAAAGATTTGCCATATGGAAACAGAAGTGTTGGGGTGTGAACTAGTAACGATTAAATTTAGACTCAATCACTTAAAACATGTTCACGAAGTTCTCAATTGATTGCAAACTTCATAACATTTGAATATAACCTCATGTGACAATATAAATTGAACTCAATGAACAAACATACACAATGCATACAAGCCTAGCATATTGATGATTCTACAAACCAATAGAGTCATGACATGAGATACGCAACTAGGATAAACGGACATTGTGCAAACCGTTGATATACCATCCAATCTCCCTCAATAAGCATTTATGTTAATTTTGAATGAATATATCAAACAAACATAGGCCTTGGCAATTTGTTTTTCATTTTAATGCCATATTTTCTGTTTTTAGGCCTTTGGACCACGTATTTCTTTTAGTTCCATTAAAAAACGGTGGCTTACAATCGCAAAGGATCACTTAGTCCTTTCGGAGCCCTTACCCGTGCACATTTTTATTTATCATGTTTTCATTTTTCACACAAATCTCATGTGCATCGAATTTTGACATGCACTAGTCCTCCTAAGTCACAAATATGTAGATGACAAGATTGGAAGGAGAACACCTCACATAGCTCATATATACATATGAAGTTAAAAATTCAAAGGAGGTCGTGCATGTGTGAATAGAGGCATATAAAAATAGAATCCATTTAAACAACACAAAATCCAACTACTCCATAAAATATGGTAAAGAACATAATAAGGATTGATAATCTAAACCAAAAGTTCTAGCTACATGGGAGAGTAAAATATGGGATTCTAACACAAGTATATGCCACTTAAAGTGTGTCAAACCAAAATACACACAAAAATAAAATCTTTTTGAGTTTTTGACATTTTTTAACCAAAAATAGAAATATATACTCAAAAGACAAACAAAAATCATTTGAACTTTTCATTAAGCTTAAATTATCAAGAGATAAAAACCCAAATGATAAACAAAAATCTTTTTGTATTTTTCATTTAATGCAAAAAAAATGAAGAAATAAAATACAAAAGATAAACAAAAATCATTATTCTAGCATGTGGTATGAAATAAAGTAATGACTAGAAAATGATTAAACAAGCATACAATTAGCATAATGATATAACATGAGGTACAAATGCTAATGAATGCAAATGACTAACACATTCATCCTTTAGATTTAGCAAGGGAGGAAGCATGTGATAGTAAATGAGAATCAAAAGCCCTATTATGCAAGGCAACCAAGTCGGATTTCCTAACCCAAATTAATGAAGAATGACTATCTTGGGGTGTAGGAACTTTAAATACATTGGTTGCTTTACGTTGGGATTTTCTAGGAATTCGTTTAAGATCAAAACAAAATTTCCTAAAATGACCTTTTCGACCACGATGTATACAAGTAAAAACATATCCAAAAGATTTACCTACGGAGTGATCTCTAAAACCTTTCCTAGTAGATTCACCTAAAACGTTGGTTTTTTCTTTATGAGTAGATTCATTACAAGTATTGAAGCTTAAACCACACATGTAATTTTTAATTTGAACCGTTCCTAAGATTTTATCTAATTTTTCTAAACGACACATCAAATCAAATTTGACATTACTAGAGTCTTTTAATTTATTTTGCAATTCTAAAATATTAGACTCTAATAAAACATTTCGCTCTTCAAAAGCAAGAAGCTCCTTTTTCAAGGATTCCATTAAACCCCTAAGGCTATCTCTCTCGCCTTCTATATATTCAAGCTTCTCTAGAAGAGCTTTCTCTCGTGTCCTAAGGTCTTCAACCAACATACTATCATCAACGACCTTGACACTCTCTCTTAAACTAGCTTCTAATTTCAAATTAGCTCTTTTCAATTTAATAGATTCTTTATAAAGTTCTTGAAAAGCATTTTTAAGTTCACTCACATTAACCTCTTCTTCATTTTCACTCTCACTTTCTTCTCCACTCTCACTATCATAAAAAATAAGGGAATAAAAAAATTTGACCTCGGAAGTGTCATGAGTTTGAGTATCTTCACGAGAAGATTCACTTTCGGTGCTCACATGACTAGCCATAAAAGCCACAAAATTTGGATTAATGGGGGAATCGGGTCCCTCTTCCTTATCACTATCACTAAGGGTCGCATTATATGAAATGGGTCGTTTACCCTCTTTCCTTAGTTTCATGGGGCACTCAGAAGACCTATGGCCATAACCCTCACAACCAAAACACCTATTAGACTCGTCCCTATTTAAACATTCATTAATCGGTTTAGGGATCTTCTCGACTTTGTCATACTTAGAAGTTTCAAATTTCTTAAAATCATTTTTAAATTTATCTTTGTTAAATTTAAGAAATTTTCTAAATTTACGAGCAAACAAATCCATTCCTTCCGAGTCACTATCACTCTCGCTCTCTACTACTTATTTGGCCTCTTTTCCGAATTTTAAAGCAACGCCCTTTTCAATTTTCTTTTCAGTTTTAGAGGGAAACATATCTAGTTCATAGGTTTTTAAATCACCTACAAGCTCTTCTAATTTCGTAGAGGCTAAAGTTGGTAAAGAATTTAAAACGGTCACTTTTGGAATAAATCTATCGGGAAGGGACCTTAAAATTTTCTTTACAACTCGATTGTGGGGTATTTTCTCTCCCAAGTTAAAAGATGAATTGACAATATCGGACAATCTAGCATAAAATTCATCAAAAGTTTCATTATCGTTCATTTTGATAGTTTCAAATTGAGTGGTGAGGTTTTGGAGTTTTGAAGATTTAACGACACTTGTACCTTCGTGAGTGAGTTGTAAAATATCCCAAGCTTCTTTAGCGGTCTCACACATCATAATGCATCGGAATTCATCCTGTGTGACAGCGCTAAACAAGGCATTCAAACCACGGGAATTAAAATTTGAAAGTTTAAACTCATTCTCAGTCCATCTATCAGCCAGTTTGGGAACACGTACATTTTCAACTAAATGAGTTGGTGGAGACCACCCGTTAACTACAGACATCCAAACCCTTTCATCGATAGATTTAAGTGCCGATTTCATTCGCGCTTTCCAATACGCATAGTTAGAACCATCAAAAATAGGAAATTTTAAAAATGGGGAAATTCCATTTTAGTCAAAAATTATTTAAAGGATCTTTAACGAAATAATTTATCGCTTTGGCTCTGATACCAATTTGAAGAAGGATAGGCCCCCGATTTTAATTTTCTCAATTAAAATATTATTTCCTTATATATATATATATATATATCAAGATGCGAAAGCGTAAAGAAGTGTGATGGTTCACAAACAAACGAATTACCAAATTTTAATTTTCTTAAACAAATTAAAATTAAGCCGAGTGAAATTAAATTAACGCATTAGATTCATTTTCACTTAAACCAGTTAATTCAAGTCCTAGAATTTGCCTAAGTCACAATTATCAATATTCCAAAGTTCGGCCAACCCAATTTTAGCAAATAACTTGAACTAAATAAACAATTATCCAAATTTAATTAGCACCCAATTAAATTAAGTGTGACAATTAAAACCAATTTTATCTTGAATTAGTATAAGCATGAGTTCTAAGTTATTATGAAAGATAAAAGTAAATCAATCACACTACGCCGAGATGTACGAGGAAAAACCCCCAACGGGAAACAACCTCGGATGGCCCTAGCCACAAATCCACTAAGTACGGAATTTACCAATACAAGACAGAAAGGCTTACAACACACGACTCGATCCCTCTCAAGCCCCAACGCTTCTTCTTGTAGATACCTCTTCCTAGCGGATAACCTTGGAGCTCCACCGTGGTCTCGGAATCCACCGATCAGACTTTATATGGTCACCGTCACCCGAGCAAGGAGACTTTCTCCAAGTGGGTAATGTCGCAACAACCTCTTCTTCTTTCTTTATGGGATGTAGAAGAAAACCCAAAACTTCTCTTTGAATGGAAGAGATGAACCCGGTGCCAAACTCCAAGCAAGATATATGAATATGTGAACTTGGAAGAAGCTAATTTGGGTGTAAACTAGAGTGGTCTATATTTTTCTATTTGATAAAAACTCACTCAAAACATGATCTTTTTCCCTCTTTGATTTTACTCTCAAAACACTCTCTAGGAGTTAGTAAGATATGAAAAAGATTAATTAGAAAATATTATTCCCGCACATAATAAAGTCTGAGAAAAGTTGGTTAATAAATAAGTGGGGAAATGGGAGAAAAACTGCGTAAAACTGCCAAAAACTGTTCCCGCCTGGCATCTCGTTCGAAAGACATTTCGTTCGAACGACATTCTCGTTCGAACGAGTCTTCTAACGAAGTTCCAGTATGAACCCGTTAGAAACTCGTTGTAAATATCGTTAGAATGACAATCTCGTTCGAACGACATTTCGAACGAAGTTCCAGTATGCCCTTAATGGGAAGTCGTTGGCAATCTCCTTCGAACGACACTCTCGTTCGAACGACATATCAAACGAACTTCCAGAAATTTTGGAAAATTCGATTTTAGCCCAGAAAACTTTATAAACTTATTTTAAAGTTTTAATTAATTCTTTCTGAAAATAAAACACAGTTTTAATGAAACCTAACACCTAATTAAACTTGTTCCAAGCTCCTATATATATAACACTGTTCTAAAAAACCCGCCTAGGCACGCCTAGGCTTAAGGCTTGGGAGAAACACCTCGCCTTACGCTTTTCACGCCTTATTATTGGTAAAACCCTTAAGGCGCACTTTTTTCTAAAAACAACAATGCTTTAGTGAAACGATGTCGCCTTTTAAAGAATTTCTTTACAAACCGGACCATTATCTCATCCAAAATAATCAAATAGTATTTTAATTTGCATATATTCAGACATATTTTTATGATATGTGCAATTTTTGTATTTTAATAGCCTTGTTATGGTTAAAAAATATTTAAATATATTAAGAAGGCCTAAACGCCTTTTCACGCTTTTTTACGCCTAGGCCCGCCTAGGCTTCTAAGGCTTAAGGCTTGGCCTCCACACCTCAATCACGCCCCGCGTTTTTTAGAACCTTGATATATAATATTGCATTCATACCTTGGGAGCATGGAACCATAGTTGATGACGTAGAAACGAGGCACGTAAACATGCATGATGATGAAGTTTTATACTCTTTGCCTCTACGTCTTCAAACAAACTTTTCATAGGCTTGAGAATATTACAATTAAATACAATCCTATGTATAAATGTTTTTGTCCGGAATTGAGCCAAAACTATATATGGACTCAATTGAAAATTTGTGTCCTTACATACTAAGTAAGTTGTCTTTGAGACCCTTAACTACTTGCACATTATCAAGAACAGGAAGACCTTCTTCATGAAGTGTTCCTTTACCTATGATTTTGGCCGATATACCATCTCCGAAGATGACACTTCCACCATTTTGAAAGTTTGGTATCATCCCCAGTCATATGTTTAGAACAACCAGAATCCAAATACCAACCAGCTGATGTGTACTGGGCTTTTAAAGCATTGATAATAATGTTACACTTCATCTGAGGTACTAGATCATCTTTCCTAATCCAAATTGCTCTTGTCTTCAAAAGCTTGCGCTTATTTGCTCTCATTTGATAAAACTAGCAAGCATTAGATTTTTACTGAAAAATGTTTTGTGCATGCCTTTGTATTTTATGAAAAGGTTGATCATATCGAGCAATAGGTTTAGTGAAGAATCTGGAATTCCTATTTGATGATGTCATTTTAGTAATGGGTCTTCTCTAACTATTACGATAGTTAGAATTCCTATCAGGTTGTCTAGGTAAGACATAGTGGTTTCGATTCTTCCTAGAATAGTTGAAGTTCTGGTACATAGGAGAGGAGTAAACTAGTTTATAAAGACATTTTGAAAAACATCCTTCAAGTGAATGTCCATAGGCATCACAATATGAATAGTAAAGGTTATAGGTATAAGGTTTTTCCTTAGGAAAATTACTAAACCTAGGTATAGGACTAGTTTGAACTCTAGTTTGTTTTTATTAACCCCTGGTTGAAATGGGGGTACGAAACGTCTTATAGGAGGGCAAATGTATTTGGACTTAGTTTCAACTTTTTTCTTAGAGTTACTTGACTCACTAATGTCTAGAATTTTAGGTTTTGTCTCAAAATCATTTTTTAAAGACTGAAAATCTGGACAGACTTCCATAGGCCGTTTTCCCCCAGATAAAAACTTAATAGTTTCAAACATTTTAGGTTGTTTGTCATCTTTGGAACAAAATCCTATTCCAGTCCGATCATCAGAATTTGTTTTGCTATCAGCAATGAATTCCTCAAAACATTTTGAGTTGTTTTCAAACTTAGTAATTTTTTTGAAAATAATTAAGGTCTTTTCCTTAGTTCGTTCTAATTCCAACAAAGTAGCTTTGTATTTTTTTTCTCCAGAATTTCATTCTTTTCGGACAATTCCTTGAATTTTTCAACAATTTTTTTTTTTATTTTCATAAACTAGATATTGGGTTGTGTACTCTTCAGCATTATGTTTAACCATTTGGTTTATGTCATCTAGTTCCTAGTGAGATCTTTAACAACTTTGTCAAGTTTGGAGCTTTTCTTTGGAGTCATAGCATACAGTTTGTGTATATCAGGGAGTTCTTCATTATATGAATCATTATGTGCATAGTGTGTGGTGTCCCTTAGATATTCAGTTTTAGGACTCACACGCACACTGGTATCGACATTATCGCTTCCCATTTGACTCACACACCCCGCATTGGCATCAACACAATTATCAAGTATTAAATCATCCAATCCAGTAATATGATTATTCACTATAGCATGATTTGGACTACTACTATCAAGTTCAGTCAGAGACACAGGCAGATCATCATTGTTAATGATTTTAGCAAAGAATGACATACAGGCATCAATAGTGTTGGGTGACTAAGGCTCATCATTTTTAGAGTCACTTAAGTCATCCCATGTCTTGCATAGGTTAGCCCTAGTATATTTATGGTTCTTGATCAAATTTAATCTACTGTCTTGTGCCATATGTCCTAACTTTTCACATCTATAACATTTAACATTCTTGAGATCTTTCTCAGGTCTCTTGGAATTATCGGTATTGTGATTTTCGTATCTCTTCTCATGAGGTCTACTACTGGAAGGATTTTGATAATTTGGCTTGCCTTGTCCATTTGCAATTTTATTTCTAAACTTTATCAGTTTCTTAAACTCTTTAGACATTATGGCAATCTGATTATCAAGGCTATCCAAGTTAAATTCCTCATCAGATTCTAAGTCAACAGTAGGTATAGACAATTCAGGTTTTATCCACTTAGAGGAGAAATTCAAATTAGAACTGGAATGTTTCCTACGGACTGAGTTAATCGCTTCTTAAATTCTAGTTCCATTTCCACAGTTCTAAATTTTCTACTGAGGAGTTCAGGGGTAAGATTTTGATCACTCATCTCTTCAATTGCATACCTTTGTTGTCAAATTTCAATGGTAATGATCTTAGAATTTTTTATACAATTTCACTCCTATCATAAGTAATACCATTTGCATATAATTTGGTCACAATATCCGTGAATTTGATATAGAATTCATCGAATGACTCAGAGTCTGTCATAATCAGTGAGTTATACTGCTGAATGAGCATATTTGTTTTAGCAGCCTTAACTTTGGTATCACCTTTATGTGCAGTCATAAGTGTATCTCAAGCTTCCTTAAAAGTGGTACAAGATAAGATCCTTTTGAACTCGTGTTCATTTATAGACATAAAAATGGAATTCTTTCCTTTGTTATTGTTGAGGGAGTCTTGCTTCTCTTCTTTAGTGAATTCACTGAAAATTTTCTTAATCCTCTCAGTGCTTCCAACAGTGCGTGGTTTTGTAGGATAAGTGTATCCACTTTCAACAATGTCCCAGACATCATCTCCCAAGGTTCCTTGTATGAAAGCAACCATCCATACCTTCCTGTAAGGAAAGTTATTTCCATCAAAGGGGGGGGGGGGGGGGGGGGTCTGGACAAGTTACAAAAAAATTTATGTTTCTTGTCCATTGTTTGATTTCAAGAAAACAATTTCAGAAACAGAAGATCTTAAAGAAAAGTTCCCAAGCTTTCATACCAATTGAAAAATACCATTTAAGTTGTTTAATACAAGATTAAACTTTCTAAGTAGCTCCGAAATGTTTTTTTTGGAAACTCTTTTCTTTAAATCAAACTGTTTACCACAAGATGTGTATACTAAAATTATGTACGAGATATCTTCAAGCTTATGTAACTATTTTTGAAAAAACAAAACTAAAATTATTTAAATCAGTTTAACTCAACACACCATATAGAAGAGGATGAGACGATGTAGAAATATTAAGTACACACAATTTTTAACGTGGTAAAACCTCACCCAACTGAGGAAACATCCACGGTGACTTCTAAGTCACAAACCAAAAATCCAATAAAACAAAAATATTTAAGTTACAAGCTATTTAACACACAAGCAAGTAAATCAGACCTATACAAGTTTAGAATATGTACCAACTCCACTGGCTTGATTCCAACTTCAATGCAGTTCTGATGATGTTGTGGCTTTCTCAACTTCGTGACTTCTCTGATTTTGTTCCAGCTTTACGTCGATTATTGAATTCCAAGATCTTAAATCCAACACTTCTTGTGTACTAGTGTGATAAGTGTTTTGTGACAGTGTTCTAACACATGCATGTACACACTCATACTTATTTATACAAACCTATCCTATCAAATTACAAAGCAGATCTGAATAATGTTAACTTTCTGTTTCTCTCTTCCTTAAAGAACAAAAGACTGCTTGATCTTTCAATATATCCCCAAATCCAAGGTTACCTTGCTGACCAAGCATAAGTTCTTCTGAATTTAGCCCCTTAAGTTAGTGATTTTGATATATCGAACAACGTAATTGAATCATTTTTATCCCATATCATTTCCATTGACTATTTTTAATGAGTACCTCGAGTTTCGTGTATGTCTTATTGATTTTACAGGAATTTAGTGCAAGAAAAGAAAGAAAGAAAGAAACCGGAAGAAAGGAAGAAAAGTTAGGAAGAAAAGTCAAAGGGAAAAAGTGTAAATTTACACCCGTCGTTAGGATTCGAAGCCTAAGGAAAGTTGAAGATCCTTATTTCATAAGAGCATCGGAAGAAACGACAGTCAAATCGGAGCTCGAGATCAAAAGTTATGACCAGTCAAATATGGAAAGAAAAAGTCAAACTTGAAGAAAATTGGACCGATCCGATTTATCTCGGATCGATCTGAAATGTCACATTTCCAGTAGACCCCGGATTGATGCTGAATCGATGATAGCAGAACCGATCCGATGGGATCCAGACCGATCCGGTTGAAATAAAAAAGAACCGATCCGGTTGCTGAAAAATGAACCGATCCGATGATATCTGGATCGGTCCGGCTGATAGAATTCCTGGCATTAATTTCTGGCATTAATTATGGAACTCAAGAGATGTAAATCTTGAAATATCTTGCGTAGCCAACGATTTTAGATGTCAAATTCGTGCTAGTTGGTGCTATAAAAGGCCAAGCCCTACATCATTCCAGGGAGAGTCAAATTCTAGAGAGAGATAGTCAGATTTTAGAGAATTTTTTAGACAAATTTTATTTTCTTAGAAAATCCCTAGTTTGTAAGTTTGAGGAACAAGAAGCATTTGTGGATTCAATCATCTCTTTTCTCTAGTGCAGATTTCAAGTATCAATTCCATTCCCTTAATTAGTCTCAATTCAATTTTCACTTGTTTTGTCATTTTTGTTTTTACAATGTTTCTTAGATTCACGATTATATGCATTGATATAAATTTATTTTCTCATCAAACCATGTCTAGCTAAATTCTCAAGGGTTGGAGTACATGAACTCATTCTGAGGTAAATTACTCATGTAGAAAATAGAGGGTAAATTAAATATTGACCCAATCGTGTATGGAAATCATGCGAACATAGCCGATCTTTTAATCTCTCTTGCCCTAGGTACTTGGAATGTTTAAGAGGACTATGCAAGTATAATTGTCTATTCACCGATTTGTATTTACCTTTGATTTCATATGATGTGGGCTATTTCCCTCATATATGTATGCTTAGGATTTATAAAGATTGGATTTAGTCAAGAATTTCAATTTACAATTCTAGTCACTACAACAAAAATAGGAAACTGGCATAGTTTAAAACAGCGCCAGACGCAATCTGGCATGGTTAAAAACCGTGCCAGAATTAGGCGTGCCAGATTTTCTGGCACATTTTAAAACCGTGCCAGATTTCCCAAAATGGCATGCTTTTGGCACGCTTTTAAACTGTGCCAATTTTTTTATCTGGCACGCTTTTTACACACTTTTAAACCATGTTAGATGTTAAATCTGACACGCTTTTGACACACGTCGAAACCGTGCCAAATTGTCTATTTTCTGGCACGCTTTTGGCACAGTTTTAAAGCGTGCCTGAATGTTTTATAAGGGTTCTTATTTTTATACATTGGAACGGTTTTGGCACGGTTTATAATCGTGCCAGATTTTTCGTTTGATTAAAAAAAAATAATAGGAAACAAATCTGGAAAATTCGCAAATTCCAAATCCGGTAGGAAAATATTTATTATTTACAAAAAAAATCAAGAAAATTCACAGATTATGAATATCGCAGGTTTTTGATAAACTAATGTGCATACAAACTTCAAAAAATTACATGATTTAATACCAATATAAAGCCGCACATGACCATAAAAGTCGACAATAACTTCAAAAAATTACATGAGTTAATAGTTCCCATATCAAAAAAAATTGGGTAGAGTTTCCTCTATTTTTTAGCATTCCAAAACCTGCTAAACATAAAATCTGCCCATATACAGCCCGCGCGGCCATAAATGTCAACACTAAAACTACTACAGCGAGCACGGCCATAAAAATAAACCATAAAACTACTGAAGCCTGCTCGGCCATAACATAAAAAATATAATCCTGAATATTAACGACACTAAATAAACAATCCCTTTGTTGTAAAGCATTGACTTCTTCACGCGTTCCAAGTGGATAAAAGCGAGCGATTGAATGTCATCCTACAGAAAAATAAGACACAAAAAAGATACAATATTAGTAACCAAGTCATTTTTAAAAAAATCGTATTCAAGAAGAAAAATTACTTATACGACTACGCAGTTAGTTCCTAAAAGTTACATTGGTTCCGTGCGAGGTGTTCGTGCCTCCTACGGGGTCGTTTGGGGGCTGGTTTGGGTTTTCACCCTTTAACGGCATGTTTTAAGTCAAAGGGTGATTTTTGAAAATTATCATTATACTCTCATATCGGGAGACCCGGGACTACGCGATTAGTTCCTACAAGTTACATTGGTCCCGTGCGAGGTGTTCGTGCCTCCTACGGGGTCTTTTGGGGGCTGATTTGGGTTTTCACCCTTCAACGGCCTGTTTTTAAGTCAAAGTGTGATTTTTGCAAATTATCGTCATACTCTCAAACTGGGAGACCCGGGACTACACGGTTAGTTCCTACAAGTTACATTGGTCCCGTGCGTGGTGTTCGTGCCTCCTACGGGGTCGTTTGGGGCTGGTTTGGGTTTTCACCCTTTAACGGCCTGTTTTTAAGTCAAAGTGTGATTTTTGCAAATTATTGTCATACTCTCAAACTGAGAGGCTCTGGACTACGCAGTTAGTTCCTAAAAGTTACATTGGTTCCGTGCGAGGTGTTAGTGCCTCCTACGGGGTCGTTTGGGGGCTGGTTTGGGTTTTCACCCTTTAACGGCCTGTTTTTAAGTCAAAGAGTGATTTTTGCAAATTATCATTATACTCTCAAATCGGGAGACCCGGGACTACGCGGTTAGTTCCTACAAGTTACATTGGTCCCGTGCAAGTTGTTCGTGCCTCCTACGGGGTCTTTTGGGGGCTGGTTTGGGTTTTCACCCTTCAACGGCCTATTTTTAAGTCAAAGTGTGATTTTTACAAATTATCGTCATACTCTCAAACTGGGAGACCCGGGACTACACGGTTAGTTCCTACAAGTTACATTGGTCCCATGCGTGGTGTTCGTGTCTCCTACGGGGTCGTTTGGGGACTGGTTTGGGTTTTCACCCTTTAATGGCCTGTTTTTAAGTCAAAGTGTGATTTTTGCAAATTATCGTCATACTCTCAAACCGAGAGGCCCGGGACTACGCGGTCAGTTCCTACAAGTTACATTTGCCCGTGCGAGATGTTTGTGCCTCCTACGGGGTTGTTTGGGGGCTGGTTTGGGTTTTCACCCTTTAACTTCCTATTTTTAAGTCAAAGTGTTATTTTGCAAATTATCATCATACTCTCAAACCGGGAGACCCGAGACTACGCGATCAGTTCCTACAAGTTACATTGGTCCCTTGCGAGGTGTTCGTTCCTCCTACGGGGTCGTTTGGGGGCTGGTTAGGGTTTTCACCCTTTAACGGCTTATTTTCAAGTCAAAGTCTGATTTTTGCAAATTATCGTCATACTCTCAAACCGGGAAACCAGGGACTACGCGGTCAGTTCCTACAAGTTACATTGGTCCCGTGTGAGGTGTTCGTGCCTCCTACGGGGTCGTTTGGGGGCTGGTTTGGGTTTTCACCCTTTAACGGCCTATTTTTAAGTCAAAGTGTTATTTTTGCAAATTATCTACATACTCTCAAACCGGGAGACCCGGGACTACGCGATCAGTTCCTACAATTACATTGGTCTCGTGCGAGGTGTTCGTGCCTCCTACGGGGTCATTTGGGGGTTGGTACGGGTTTTCACCCTTTAACGGCCTATTTTTAAGTCAAAGTGTTATTTTTGTAAATTATTGTCATACTCTCAAATCGGGAGACCCGAGACTACGCGGTCAGTTCCTACAAGTTACATTGGTCCCTTGCGAGGTGTTCGTGCCTCCTACGGGGTCGTTTGGGGGTTGGTTTGGGTTTTCACCCTTTAACGGCTTATTTTTAAGTCAAAGTGTTATTTTTGCAAATTATCGTCATACATTTAAACCGGGAGACCCGAGACTACGCTGTCAGTTCCTACAAGTTACATTGGTCCAGTGCGAGGTGTCCGTGCCTCCTGCGGGGTCGTTTCGAGGCTGGTTTGTGTTTTCACCCTTTAACGGCTTGTGTTTCAAGTCAAAGTGTGATTTTTACAAATTATCGTCATACTCTCAAACTCGGAGACCCAGGACTACGCGGTCAGTTCCTACAAGTTACATTGGTCCTGTGTTAGGTGTTCGTACCTGCTACGGGGTCGTTTTGGGGCTGATTTGGGTTTTCACCCTTTAACGGCCTGTTTTCAAGTCAAAGTGTGATTTTTGCAAATTATCATCATACTCTCAAATCGGGAGACCCGGGACTACGCGGTCAGTTCTTACAAGTTACATTGGTCCCGTGCGACGTGTTCGTACATCCTACGGGGTCATTTGGGGGTTGGTTTGGGTTTTCACCCTTTAACGGCCTGTTTTTAAGTCAAAGTGTTATTTTTGCAAATTATCATCATACTCTCAAATCGGGAGACCCGGGACTACGCGGTAATTTCCTACAAGGTACATTGGTCCCATGCGAGGTGTCCATGCCTCCTACGGGGCCGTTTGGGGGCTGGTTTGGGTTTTCACCCTTTAACGGCTTGTGTTTCAAGTCAAAGTGTGATTTTTACAAATTATCGTCATACTCTCAAACCTGGAGACCCAGGACTACGCGGTCAGATCCTACAAGTTACATTGGTCCCGTGCGAGGTGTTCGTGCCTGCTACGGGGTCGTTTTGGGGCTGATTTGGGTTTTCACCCTTTAACGGCCTATTTTCAAGTCAAAGTGTGATTTTTGCAAATTATCGTCATACTCTCAAATTGGGAGACTCGGGACTATGCGGTCAGTTCTTACAAGTTACATTGGTCTTGTGCGAGGTGTTGTGCCTCCTACAAGGTCATTTGGGGGCTAGTTTGGGTTTTCACCCTTTAACGGCCTGTTTTTAAGTCAAAGTGTTAATTTTGTAAATTATCGTCATACTCTAAAACCGGGAGACCCGGGACTACGCGGTCAGTTCCTACAAGTTACATTGGTCCCGTGCAAGGTGTTCGTGCCTCCTACAGGGTCATTTGGGGGATGGTTTGGGTTTTCACCCTTTAACGGCCTGTTTTTAAGTCAAAGTGTTATTTTTGCAAACTATCATCATACTCTCAAATCGGGAGACCCGAGACTACGCGATCAGTTCCTACAAGTTACATTGGTCCCATGCGAGGTGTTCGTGCCTCTTACGGGGTCGTTTGGGGGATGGTTTGGGTTTTCACCCTCTAACGGCCTATTTTTAAGCCAAAGTATTATTTTTGCAAACTATCATCATACTCTCAAATCGGGAGACCCGAGACTACGCGATCAGTTCCTACAAGTTACATTGGTCCTTTGCGAGGTGTTCGTTCCTCCTACGGGATCGTTTGGGGGTTGTTTAGGGTTTTCACCCTTTAACGGCTTATTTTCAAGTCCAAGTGTGATTTTTGGAAATTATCATCATACTCTCAAACCGGGAGACCAGGGACTACGCGGTCAGTTCCTACAAGTTACATTGGTCCCGTGCCAGGTGTTCGTGCTTCCTACGGGGTCGTTTGTGGGTTGGTTTGGGTTTTCACCCTTTAACGGCCTGTTTTTAAGTCAAAGTGTTATTTTGGCAAATTATCATCATACTCTCAAATCGGGAGACCCGGGACTACGCGGTCAGTTCCTACAAGTTACATTGGTCCCGTGCTAGGTGTTCGTGCCTCCTACGGGGTCATTTGGACGCTGGTTTGGGTTTTCACCCTTTAACGGCCTATTTTTATTTTTGCAAATTATCGTCATACGCTCAAACAGGGAGACCCGAGACTACGAGGCTAGTTCCTATAAGTTACAGTTGTCTCATGCGAGGTGTTCGTGCCTCCTACGGGGTCGTTTGGGGGCTGGTTTGGGTTTTCACCCTTTAACGGCTTGTTTTCGAGTCAAAGTGTGATTTTTGCAAATTATCGTCATACTCTCAAATTGGGAGACCCGGGACTACGCGGTCAGTTCCTACAAGTTACATTGGTCTCGTGAGAGGTGTGCGTGCCTCCTACTGGGTCGTTTGGGGGTTTGTTTGGGTTTTCATCCTTTAACGGCCTGTTTTTAAGTCAAAGTGTTATTTTTGCAAATTATCTTCATACTCTCAAATCGAAAGACTCGGGACTACGCGGTCAATTCCTACAAGTTACATTGGTCCCGTGCGAGGTGTTCGTTCCTCCTACGGGGTCGTTTAGGGGCTGGTTTGGGTTTTCACCCTTTAACGACTTGTTTTTAAGTTTAATCCAAAAGTTTTCAAATTAACAATAGGGTACTAAAATATATTTTAAGTATCAAATAAAGAGGATTCTAAAATATGTATTAAGAATTAGAGAGCATGAAAACTCAAATAAATATTACCTTTATCATTCGTTGGTGTCATCAATGGGAGGGAGAAATTCATCGTGCCAATACAAAAATTCGTTGTTACCCACATCTCCCAACGTCTCACAAGATCCTTGTTTTCCACCCCAAACTGGATATTTCATTCACTTTTATGAGGTCGAGTACGATCTTCACTTCTCTCTTTCCTAACTCATGGAATTGAACTGAAGATGCAGCTCCTGGCGGCAATTTCCTACCATAACCGACGACTTGACCAGTGTGAGATAGTATTTTGCATTCCACCATCGAGCTAAAACTTAAATCTTGGGATGTGGGGGGAGTAAAAGGACTGGAAGGAGTTGTAGTGTTTGGAGATGGTAATGCATGAGAATTATGTCCAACACATACGAACTTTCCACTCTCAAAATTTTTTATAAAATCTGAGAGTGTAGACTTCACACCATCCATTTCTTCTCTGAGGTTATCCATATGATCCTTCCAACTTTCGTTGTCCGCATTTACCTCTTGAAGAAGTTATCGAGCAAATGCAGACGCCAATATAGCTGTTCTAGAAATCGTGGACCCAACGCAACGAACACGTCCTCGCGTGTCTTTCCCAAATACATAAAAAAATTGGCCCAGCATCCAAGGTCTCCTCTATGACTATAAGTAGTAATATGCAGGAATACCTCCACAGACAAGAGGGGCAATCCAAGAAAGTCGCATGCCAATACCTCACAGCTACAAAAGGTGCATTTTTGAAAAAAAATATAAAATATGTTAATACATAACTTTTCATATTAACGTAAATACCCCGCAGTATATGGGGCAACCACCAGTAGACTAAATGCTCATAGAAATTAGAGAAAGTCATATAAAACAATCACCCACAGTATAAAGGGAGAAGAAAGGAAAAAGAAAGTGCAGAAGAAATAAAGTGTTTCATTCAGGAATGATAAGTGATGTACACATAGAATTCTGAGCACTACAAAGCAAGAAGTAGCCTATCTGCTAGAAACTATAAAAAACAAATCATCGCGAGCTATGGCAGCGGCATATGACGGACCAGCCTCCGGCAGAAAATCTTCCTCCAACCTGATGAATTTAGCCTCGTCCTCCTCATCGCCAGACTCAAGTCTGGCAAGCTTCACCTGCAGTAGGGCGATCTGATTCCGAATTCTCGTAGCCTCAGCCTGTCATTGCTCAACTCTGGACTGTCGGGAAGCATGAAATATCACTATCTTTAGGAAAGGAACACTCAGAAAAGGGAGAACCCCTGCATCAAGCCAATCTAAACGAAAATGATAGAACTGCTGCAAGTCGCGGAGAGCATCCAAGAACAGCAAAATGGAAGAGATAGCTAGCTTAGCAGGGGGGGTAGCCAAGAACTCATGAACATGGATGGCGAGAGCCCTCAGGTTAAAGGCCGTAAGACTGTCAACCTGAAGTATACTCTGAGAAGTGAATGTCTCGGGATGGTTCTCTAAGATGAGATCCAAGAGCTGACGCTCATGTACCCTGAATCGGCCTGGTAACTCCTCATGCCATAGCCTACTAGCAATAGTCGCAACATCTGCTACTTCATCATCGCCATCGGAGTGGCGAGACCCCGCCTTAGAAGGAAGGAAAGAAGACTCTCCACCAGAATCAGCGTCACCGACCAAAGGAGTGAACTCAGAACTATGATCTCTCTCCACAGTCGCCCCACTACCACTCTCCACAGCCATCGGAGCACCCTCATGCACCTGGAAATAATGAGACAAGGGTGAAATGGGAACGCTTGCACAACATAGGCAAGAAGAAAAAGGGGAATAGTAAAAAGAGGGGGTATGCTAGTTTAATACCTCTCTCGCAATTGCCCCACTGCCAGACTCCACAATTATCGGAGTACTCTCATGCACCTGGAAACAATGAGACAAGGGTGAAATGAGAATGCTTACACAGTATACGCAAGAAGAAAAAGAGGGGAATAGTAAAAAGAGGGGGTATGCCAGTTTAATACCTCTCTCGTAGATGCCCCACTGCCAGACTCCACAGTCATCGGAGTACTCTCATGCACCTAGAAACAATGAGACAAGGGTGAAATGGGAACGCTTGCATAACATATGCAAGAAGAAAAGAGGGGAATAGTAAAAAGAGGGGGTATGACAGTTTAATACCTGTCTCACGGATGCCCCACTGCCAGACTCCACAGTCATCGGAGTACTTTCATGCCACTGGAAACAATAAGACAAAGGTGAAACGAGAACGCTTGCATAGTATATGCAAGAAGAAAAGAAAGGAAATAGTAAAAAGAGGGAGTATGCTAGTTTAATACCTCTCTCGCAGCTATCCCACTCTCTAGCTCCACAAATATCGGAGCAACTTTATCAGGCTCCATAGTCATCGGAGCGACCTCGCTCACCTAGAGACAATGCAACAAAGGGGAAGATAGGAATGCTTGCGCAATTTAAATAAAAAAATAAAGGCATGAGAATTACATGAGGGAAGTAGATACCCTTATACACTATACTTGAATAACACCCTCCGTAACGGTCAAAGAAGGAGGAGCAGGGGGTCCCATAGGGGCCACAACACTGGTCGACGCTCCTGAAGGGGCTGTCTCAGTGACCAGTGCTTCTGAAGAAGCTACCTCAACCTCAGGCACTTCCGGAAGAACAACCTCAGTGACGGCGGGCGCGAGGGGTAGGCGAGGCTGCGAGTGATAAGAAAGGTCAAGAGGTAACAAATCACTTACCTCATGCATGATAAATATCTCAAGTAAAAACAGGGAGAGGGAAACTCCTAAAAAGGCACCACAGAGATATCTACCTGAAGGGGCGCGATAATAGGACAAACTGGCCCATGTATAGGGGCTGCTGAAGAGGCAATAGCAGGAGCCACACTCGAAATAGCGCCAAGGGATAACTGCAACAAAATAATAGAGGGCTACGATAAGTACAGGCTGGATAGAGAAGAAATATATAACTAAGAAAATAAGAAGGTACCTGAGCCCCCTCCAAAAGGGAAGAGCGGAAAAGGATGGTCAGCGTAGTAGGGGCTGTGTTGATGGCCTGCAAAGAATGAAAATATGTTATTCATCGCACGTTCGAGGAAAAAGAGATCCCATGCTTCAATATAAAGGCCTGACCTGAAGTGTGGGCTCATTGGTTGAAGCCACAGTAAATATTGGGCCACGAGAAATAGCCTGAACCAAGGGTCTACCGTCCATAGATACGCGGACCCTAAGGATAGAAATCCTCCCCGAAGAGGATAAAGCTGGGATGATAACGTTAGGTAAGGGAGGATCATCTCCCTGAAAAGAAAATCCAAAAGCCATTAGGACTCCTTTTGAGAGGAAAAAAATATTCAAAAGTAAAAATACATACCTCAGATAAAGAGGCGTCCAGGGGCTCAGCTGCAGAAGTGCCCACCGCCGAGATAAGAGAAGATGAGGTGACAACATCGAAAGACACGACCCTCTACGCGTGGTAAATGGGTAAATAAAAAGAAGAAGTAAAGATAAAATGGCACAATGAAAGTTTTAAGAATAGAGAGGCATACCTGAGGAGAAGGAGAAGCCACAAGGGTGGTCCTGGTGGCGGTAAAGTGCACAGATGAAAGCTGCAGGGAAATGACAGCATACACAACCCAAATGTAATTAGAAGACTAACAAATTACAACAGATGATAAAAGAATTAAGGAGACAACAAACCTCTCTAAAAAGTCCTCGGGAAGAAATGAGCATGGGGTTCCTCTCCCGCTGAAAGGGCGTCAGTCGTAGTGGGGGAAGAGGAGAACTACTTTACTCTACGGAAATGACCTGCAAAATATGACATAATGCTTTCATTAACAAATAAAAAAATAATGAGGGGGAAGAAAGAAAATCATATGCAAAAAAAAATAGACGAGTAAAGGGGAAACGCTTATAGTAGCAGGGCGCGTGGTCTGGCCATAAGGGAGATGAGTGGGGCTAACTCCCCCGGGAGAATGGGATGCCTCATCATCTCTAGAAGACTCTCTCAAGACTAATAAAAAAGCATAAGTGTCAGTCGTGCTTTCGCTATGGAAACCCAGTCCGCCCATATCGCCCGAAGAAGAACTATGGTCGTCATAGGAAGGGGTTCTTCCATAATCAACTAGTTCCTCTTCCAATGAAGGGGAGGGAGATAAAGAAACTCTGAGAGAACTAGTTCCACTAAGTAAAGAATGTCGTGATATAATACCTTCTCGAATGGGAATAGACGCGACTCGCGCCTCCTGGGAAGCAAGGCTCGGTGAGGAGTAACCTTTCCCTTTCACTACTTGGAAAGTCTCCCCCACCCCAAGATCGCCAGTATCGGACTCTTGGTCCATCGTAGAGGAAGCAGTCATGCCAGCGCCATTTCCTTTCTTTTTCTTTGAAGCCCAGGCCCTCATAGGAGAAGAGGGAGGAGAAGCGGTAGTAGCAGGAACAAAATTAGATACATCTGCGTCAGGGTGTTTCCTTTTGCTTGTAGTAGAGGTGCTCGCTTTCCCTCTGCTCTTTGGCTGGCTTCTAGACTTCACAGGGGGAAGCTCAGTCGGCGGAGGTGGAAGTGACTCGTCAATGAGAGGTTTCACTAAAATGGGAATGGCCTGCTCCAAGGGTGGCATGGGAGTGGTGCTGAGAAACCAAGGATCTTTCTGCATCCGCCTGACCAAAAACTGAGCTTTGGTGTATTTAATGGGTTTGGTCTCATGAGGGGGGCCAACTACGCATTCTTGAATAAGACGGACCTGTCGCTGCCAAAGAAGGAACCAAGATGAAGTGAATGAAGGATGATAATCGCAAGGAGGAACATAGAGACCACCTAAACCACTGACCCTACGGAATAATCCCTGAAGAGTAAAGCTAGCACACGCCTCTAAAAACGCCTCAGAATGACTGCTGTAGGTAGGAAGAGGAGGGATATGAATGCCCTGATCGTAGCCAAACTGTCGTCTTGCCCTCTCAGAATGATAAGATTCAGCACGCGGACCTAACTCGGTCTAAGAAGGGAGGTAGCATGGTAAGAGCATCGTCACCACATTAATATGAGGACAGGTGGAAACTGACCCCACTGCTGAAGGGCAATAGAAGGTCCCGCCATCACCAGGAAAAGAAATCTAGCTGAAAGTTCCCCCAGGGCGCTTGGTATAAGGCCGAAACTGAAACTCCTCAATATCGTCAATCAACATTCCCAGAGATTTCTTGGGAATTTTCTTATGCCACCGGAGAAGTCTCGTAGCGTCTTTATAACAAGCGTAAGCCCCTGAAGTAAAATGGGGGAAATGCTCAAATAAAAAGGCCATTAAGAGAGCGGCATTTGCATGATTAGCAACATCATACCGACCACAAGACCTCTCTACATCTATGTGTGCTTGGTCCATCCAGGTGTAAAGAGAACCCAAGGTCAAGGCGGCCAAGGGTATCGACCTACCGCGAGATAATCGTACAGCCAATCTAAAAAGAAGTTCGCGGGGACAATCTTTGGGCTTACATGGCAGAAGGAACCGAGTCAAAAATGTAACGAAGAAAGCGGATAAATTTACAAGAGAGTGGAGCTTAGGACCGTCCTGGGAACTGGGGGCTGCGCGTGAAGTCTCTCCCTTCTGTAACTGCTCAAAATCTCTGAACCAGTATCTTTGCCATTTGGCAAAGGAATGCTTGGAATGATTAGTTATATTTATGGCCACATACTTCGAGCACTCTCCGAGAGATGACCGTAGCTCCCCCACCATCTCCTGCTCTAAAGAATCCTCGCAGTCATCAGAAAATACCTGTTTCCCAAAGAAAGGAAGAGCGTACAATTCACATACATCTTCTAGGGTGAGAGTAAATTCGCCCCAGCCTGTGACAAAGGTGTGAGACTCCATACTCCACCGAGACAATAAAAGATTGAGCGAAGAAATATGCTTAAATATGGTGCAGGACTTCAGGCTGCTGACGGCGGTAAAAAGTCCCACCTCCCTAAGAATAGCCACATAATCAGGAACACTCAGAACATAATCAACCCATCTAGCCCGCTCCTCTGTGGGTCCCCCCCCCCCCCCCCCCGAGGCTTTAACTTCAACATTGGAATAAGGAAATTCACCGCGGTCGACTCGGACTCGGAGAACGGAATTCGGAGAAATGGTAGGGAGGTCAGCAGACTCACTTAACCCCACATGAGAACGCTCAGGAACAGCATCAGAAAATTTTTCCCCAAATTCAGAAAGTGAAATCATGAAATTGTCAGCAAGACTAAAAAAAGGAGGGCGACGATAAATACCAAAGTCTCGCCCTTGGCGAATGTGCATATAGTCCTTCCATGCCTGAGAAGAGGATGACGTAGCTGATGAATCACCAAGAGCCATTGGCTCAAGAAAAGAACTCATCCTAGTGGGGACTCCGAGCAAGGGACCCTAGGTGCCCCCTGTCGCAAAAAAAAGAAGTGGAAGTGGAAACCCCCACAAAAACATGTGAAGAGCCCCAAGTCAGTGGCATACTCCCCATAACGCCGATAATTGGCGAGACACCCTGGGTCGTGGAACCTTCGATATGACAAGATGTCGAGACCCTCCTACTAGAAAAAAATGGCAAATCACTGATCTCCCCAAACGCAACACGACCAGTCAAAAAATCGTCAACATCACAAAGGGTCGAGACAACCTGGGTCGAGGAACCCTCGACATGACAAGATGTCGAGACACCCCTTGTAGTGATGAGGGACCCGTAGATGCGAGGACAAGTCGCGAGACCACCGGACGCTGACGAGAGGTCACCACACTGTCATAGGCCGAAACTCCTGTTCCTGAAAAATTCAAAGGCATCAAGACACCACCGCCCAAAGCAACTAGCGCTTTCAAAAAATCCAAGGTAACTGGCGAGGGATCCTCAGACGTAGGGTCGCCTCGCCGAAAACCACGGGTCGAGACCCCCCTTCTTCAGAAAAAGTCATGGGCGTCGAGACATCCAGGGTCGAGACACCCCCGTCAGCGCCAACACATGCCGAGACACCCAAAGTCGAGATACCCCCGTCAGCGCCAACATATGTCGAGGCACCCAAGGTCGAGATACCCCCGTCAGCGCCAACATATGCCGAGACACCCAAGGTCAAGATACCACCAGATGCCAACAATAGATTGGGCGAGGGACCCTCGACTATGGGACACGAGGAACCCCTAATAGAACTCGCAATCGCCGAGACACCCCCAACCATAGACTGACTCGGCAAAGTATTCCCCATATTTACACCAGCGCGCGAGGAGCCGCTGCCAACGCTGTGATCTGTTGAGATACCTATAGAGGAGAAATCATTACGCGAGGAACCTCTAGAAAAACTCATCACGGGAGAGAGACCCTCATGTGTAGAAATATCAGGCGAGGAACCCTGGGGCACGGACTCCGAGCGTGCGAGGTCTTGAATGGGGCAAGATAAGTCAAGCTGAAAAATGTTAACGACGCGAGGTCTTGAGTGGGGCGAGAGACCCTCGCCTCCTATCGTGACTGGAAAGGGACCACCAGCAGAAACCCTCGCCTCGGGCTCGTTACCAACCAAAACGTCATTGACTACCGAAAGAAGACCGACGGATGTCTCAAAGACAGAACCACGTTGGGTGGTAGCCGGGGCGACGATATGGGACGGTGACGGTCAAGATAGAAAAAGGGATTTGGGAGTCGACCCTATCATAACAGGAATCAAGCAATCGGTGATAGTGGAAGAAATGTCTGAAGGTGTAGGATCCATTAATAGTGGATTTGTTTAAAATGTAAGAAAAAAATTGTGGGGGCTATGGTGTTTAAACTTTTTTTCTCTCACTTTATCTCACTACAAATCCAAAGATCCTATGAGTTTTTTTTTTTGGGGTGAAGAAGATGAAAGAGACCAAGAAAAGGGTTTTATGCTTTTTTGCATCAAAATGGGAAAACGTGCAGGAAGGAAAAAAGGTGATGACTTTTTTTCCCAAATGATGAGATGACAGTTCCCACACTGACGCGTGGGTTCTCAAAAAATGAAAAACCTCGGATAAAGGGACACCGTAGTTTATGATCCTAGGGTCCCTCAGAATATATATATATATATATATATATATATTGTTGAAATCAAATTTATGGCGTACAAAGTTTTTTTATTCTACCCAACCAAAAAATCTTTGCGCGAAAGGATAATGTAGAAGGGTGTCTATCAATAAAAAAAAAGCAAATAAAATAAAAATGCTTTTGTTTTATTAATGACATCCGAGAGGTGCCCGCGAGAGTCACTGCAACAATGACATTCAAGAGGGTCAGCGCCACTGGAAGGGTCAGCGCCACTGGAAGGGTCACTACAGTAATGACCCTCGAGAGGTGCCTCGCAGGGCTTACCACAGAAATCCAAGATTGAGAAGTGCCACTGCAAGGGTCAACGCCACTGCAGGGGTCAGCGCCACTGCAAGGGTCACTGCAGCAATGACATTCAAGAGGGTCAGTGACACTGCAAGGGTCACTGCAGTAATGACCCTCGAGAGGTGCCTCGCAAGGCTTACCATAGAAATTCAAGATTGAGAAGTGCCACTGCAAGGGTCAGCGCCACTGCAAGGGTCACTGCAGCAATGACATTCGAGAGGGTCAGCGCCACTGCAAGAGTCAGCGCCACTGTTAGCGCCACTGCAAGGGTCACTGCAGTAATGACATTCGAGAGGTTCCTCGCAATGCTTACCATAGAAATCCAAGATTGATAAGTGCCACTGTAAGGGTCAGCGCCACTACAGGGGTCAGCGCCATTGCAAGGGTCACTACAGCAATGACTTCGAGAAGCTCAGCGCCACAGCAAGGCTCAGCGCCATTGCAAGGGTCACTGCAGTAATAACATTCGAGAGGTGCCTCACAAGGGTCACCGCAGACATCCAAGATTTAGAAGTGCCACTGGAAGGGTCACCGTCACTGCAAGGGTCACTGCAGAAATGTTATTCGAGAAGTGACACTACAAGGGTTTTGGCAGAAACTCATATTGAGAAGGAACCCACCCAGAGTGGCCAGGATGAGGGAGTAGCTACCACGAGCAACTCCTCATTATGAAATGTCAGTCTTTAAATGAACAACAGTATTAACACTTTACTTTCTTGTACAGGTTGCCTAGTTGAGCAAGCAGGGCTCGAACAGGCGCGTTGGGACCTCCTGGGAGTTTTGGCTTGGCGGATGAGGGACAAGGTATGTTGAGCAAGATCAACCATAGGATTGAGAGAATACTAGTAGGAAGACCCAAAAGTCACTCAAGACTACACACACTTCACCGTTGGCCACAAGTGAAGTGAGCAGCCAAAGAGCTGGCTACTCACAAGAAATAAACTCTTTACAAGAAAATGACTTTTCCAGAAGAGGGGGTCCTCAAGGTCCCTCTAAAGAAAAACAATATTTTTAGAAGAAAGGAGTACTTAAGGTCTCCTCTCTCAAGATTTGCAAAATTGCACCACAAGTTACCGTTTCAAAAGATAACTACCAAATCTGATATTTTGTCTCCATTAGGGGACATATGTGCTTTTTGACTTTTGGTTCGCGCCAGGTGGCGCCTGTAGGGGGAGGCAGGCTGCCTACAATTAGGAATAAATGGTACACTTCAGACATTGTTCCCCACCAACTCTCTCAATTTTGGCACCCAAAAAATGCCAACTCACCCCTAACGCCCTAGTATAAATAGACCTCTGGGCAAGGTCAAGAGATAGACAATAGAAATTGCACTATTACTCTGCTAAAATATCACCATACCTACCTAGTATTCTCTCCCTGCTCATTCTCTTAGTGTTGAGTGCCTTGTTCCTTCACTCCCCACTAACAGTCATCATTCTCAGGTGTTTCTCTTCAGAAAATTAATATTTTTGCTGTGAAAGTTCATCTTCTTACAGGGAGTTTTTGAAGCCTGAGTTCCATTGTTACCAAAAGAAGAAAGTTTCTTGAGAAGCTGCACCAGGAGACCTTGCAGGCAGCGTCCATGGGAGTGGGTTACGCCTCACCCTTTCCAGTTATTCATAGACCCCAGTCTCACTACCCTCCTACAGTTAGGATTAAAGATGTAGTGTTTGATTGAAACAGATTAGGGTTTGTACGAAATAAACAATAGGTTTCTTATCTCTATATATTTCTCTCTCTCTCTCTCTCTCTCTCTCTTCTGTCTCAAAAAAATGTGGAAACCTAAAAAGACGAAAAACTAAACTGAGGTAAAGGGTTATAATCCTTATATATGAATAGGATTTCACATGGATCACAAAATAATAACATGCAACCATTGATTAACCCAAATGAACAAACAATATTAAACAAAGCGATCTAGGTCTGCGAAGAAACACAAATTGACTCGATATAACTTCAACAAGTCGATGGTCAAGATCAATTTAAAACACGCGTGTTTTGAGTTTTAAAAAATACAAATTGAGACCACATAAGTTTGTGCTGGTTTCGATTTCTACCCAGAGCAATTTTAAGGAGAAAATATCATTATAAATAAACCACAAAAATTTATTAAACATAGATTTTAATTTTAAAAAAAAAATCATTTAAAATCCTTAGAAAAATTTAAATAAATCCCAAATATTATTTCAAAGACATTTTAAGGGGATATAACTCACACTTGATTATATCATGACTAAATAAATATATGAATGCAGTACTAGTGTGTGGTGAATGCGTTATACCTTCATGAACTTGTAGAGGAATATCAATGAATCTATGAAAGTTCTGAGACTTTTTGGTTCAACTAGGATAGACACAATTTTGTTCTCTATTTCCAAACTAGATGAGCTCCTATGTAATGTAGACTCAAGTGAGTCAAAGATATATGGTGCCTCAATCTCCCCCTTTGGAAATATTAGATAAAATTTCCTGTGAGTCTTCTAGGACTCATAGGGATACGAAAAAAACAGGAAAAACCTATTCCTATACAAAATTCTATCTACCCAAGTCCTAGAAAATGAAAAGTACATAACTTAACTAATTACAAACCAATATCCTATTAAAATCTGAAGTACAACGAATCAATATCGATACTTGTAAGATAAACAACTAAGATCAAGCATTTTTAGTTAAAATAGTATTAAGAGAGACTCTAACATCTCTCCCCCATTTTGTCTCTAATGGACAAAGGGAAGGCAAATATATAACATGTATAGTGAACAGTTTATTCAAGAACAGTCATGCCAATAGACTTGCGTAAGAACTCAAACCTAATATTATAAGGAGGTTTGGTAAATAAATCAACTAATTGTAGATCAGTAGGAAGATAATTGATATCTAGTTCCTTAGTTTAGACAAGCTCTCGTATAAAGTGATGGGGTATTTTAATATGTTTAGTACAGGAGTCTTGAATTGGATTTTTAGATATATTGATCATGATTTGATTGTCACAATAGAGATGCAATTTTTCTTCAAAAATGCCATAATTATTTAGTATTTGTTTTAACCAAAGTAATTGGGCACAGCAGCTACCTACGGCGGTATATTTGGATTCAGTAGTAGACAAAGAGGTACAGTTCTATTTTTTACTATTCTAGCCCACCAATTTATTACCAATTTAGTACCAAGCTCCTTAGGTGCTTTTACTATCATCTGAGCAACCTGCCCAGTTGGCATCGATATATCATATGATGGTACTAGACGTATCTTTAGTGTACCATAGACCTAGGTTGAGAGTATCTTTCAAATACTTAATGATTCTTTTCACACAGATAAGGTGGATCTCTTTAGGATTACATTGGTATCGTGCACAAACACACATGACATACATAATGTCAGGTCTGGACGCAGTAAGATATAAATGACTTCCTATCATGCTGCGATATAAGGTGGAATCAGTAGGATTCCCATTTTCATCTTTGGATAATTTCACAGACGTGCTGATGGGAGTCCTACATTCTTTAGAATTCTCTAATCCGAATTTTTTTACCATCTCTAGAGCGTACTTAGATTGCGATAAAAATAAACCTTCTGAATTTTGCTTAACTAGAAGTCCAAAGAAGAATTGTAACTCCCCCATAAGCGACATTTGAAACTCATTATGCATAATATCTGAAAATGTCTTAGCTTCGGTAGGAGGCGTGGATCCAAAGATGATGTTGTCAACATACACTTGGGCTATTATTACATTTTTGTCAAATTATTTAACAAAAAGTGTTGAGTAACTCCCTCCTCTCTTAAAACCATTATTTAACAAAAAGGAGTGGGGGGGGGGGGAGATGCTCATACCAGGCTCTGGGAGCCTGTTTTAATCAATAAAGTGCCTTCTTTAGATGATACACGTGGTTTGGATGGTGTGTATCTATGAATCCTTTTAGTTGTTCTACATAGGTCTCCTCAGTTAAGATGCCATTAAGAAAGTCTGATTTAACATCCATTTGATAAAGGGTAAGTTGCAAATAACAGGCTATTGCAAAGAGTAGTCGAAAAAATTCCATACGAGTGACAGGTGCAAACGTCTCGTTGAAATCTTCGCCTTCAATCTGAGAATATCCCTGAGCTACTACTCTAGCTTTGTTCCGAATGACCATCCATGTTTCATTAGTTTTGTTTTTAAATAGCCAACGTGTTCCAATAACCTTTTTATTATTGGGCCTGGGTACAAGATTCCAATCATCATGAATGACAAATGGATTAAGTTTTTCTTGCATAGAAAATACCCACATAGAGTCATTCCAAGCTTCATTTAAATTCTTTGGTTCCAGAAAGGAAATAAAACATGCGAAATGAGCTAAATTGCGAATTTGGGTTCTTCTCCGCACAGGCTCAGTAAGGTTACCAATAACACTATCTACAGGATGGTCTTTTGAAACCTAGTTAATTACTTAAGGTATTTCAGTTGTAAAAGATCATCTATATCTGAGGAGTCGGACGTTAACGAATTATGAGAGTAATTCACGATAGTTGGTGTTTTATTACTACTCTCTACATTTGTGTCACTTACAACAACATTAATGGATTCCATAAAAGTCTTAGTGTTAAGATTATACACACGATAAACGTGATTGCTAGGAGAAAATCCTTAAAAATAGCTTTATCTCCTCTAGATTCAATCTTAAATAGGTGTTCTTTATCTTTACAGAACTACCAAAAGTCCTAAAGTATTTCAGGTTAGGTTTTTGTTGTACTAGAGTTCATAAGGAGTTTGGTTATTATTTTTTTGGAGATATACTCTATTGATTATAAGACAGGCTGTTCGAACAGATTTAACCCAAAAGTATTTAGGTAATTTTTGGCATGGAGCATGACACGATCCATCTCATGAATAGTGTGATTCTTACATTCAGCAATCCCATTTTGTTGGGGGGTATTATGTGCACTACAGTCATGTTTGTAGACATTATAATCACAGTATTCAATTACTCTAGAATCAATAAACTCACTGCCTCTATCACTTCTAATCTTATTCACTTGGGAGTCCTTTTCATTTTCAATGCGAAGTAAAATTTTCAGAAATTTCCTAAAACTTTCAGATTTCTGTTTTAAAAAGGCAATCCAAGTTAATCGAGTGAAGTCGTCAACCATAACAAGAATATAACTATTTCCACAAAGGCTTACAATTCAAGAGGGACCCATTAGGTCCATATGGATGAGCTCTAGAGGTCTAGTGGAGAGAACATCCTTAATCTTCTTGTGAGGAGCCTTTACCATTTTTCTTATTTGACATGGTCCACAAGTTATGTTGGAAATAAGTTTGATCTAAGGGATACCTCTAACTATCTCTTGAGAAGACAACTTGCTTAGGCTGTCGTAATTTATGTGACCCAATCTGTTACGCCAAATCTCATTGTCATCCAATCTGGCAATGTTAAAAACTTTAGTACTCGACTTAATAGTATAACAATTTTTTGGAGTACGAAGTCCTGTAATACTGCACTCTCCTTTTTCATTTAAAACATGGCAATTATTCTTCGAAAAGGTGACAGTATGATTTGAGTCACAAAATTGTGAAATACTAAGTAAGTTGGCTTTGAGACCCTTAACTAGTAGCATATTGTCAGGAATAGGAAGACCTTATTCATGGAGTGTTCCTTTACCTATGATTTTGGCTGATATACCATCTCCGAACATGATACTTCCACCAGTGAAATTAATTTTATTTGAAAGTTTGGTATCATCCCTAGTCATATGTTTGGAACAACCAGAATCCAAATACCAACAAGATGATGTGTGTTGGGCTTTTAAGGCATTGATAACAATGTTACACTTCATACGAGGTATTAGATCATCTTTTCTAATCCAAATTTCTCTTGTCTTCAAAAGCTTGTGCTTATTTTCTCTCATTTGATAAAACTTGTGAGCATTAGATATTTGTTGCAAAGTATTTTGCGAATGGCTTTGTTTTTTATGAAAAGGTTGATCATATCGAGCAATAGGTTTAGTGAAGAATCGGGAATTCCTACTTGATGATGTCCTTTTAGTATTGGATCTTCTCTTCCTATTGCGATAGTTAGAATTCCTATCAAGTTGTCTAGGTAAGTCATAGTGGTTTCAATTCTTCCTAGAATTGTTGAAGTTCTGGTACATAGGAGAGGAGTAAACTTGTTTATAGAGACATTTTGAAAAACATCCTTCAAGTGAATGTCCATAGACATCACAATATGAACAGTAAAGGTTGTAAGTAGAAGGGTTTTCCTTAGGAAAACTACTAAACCAAGGAATAGGACTAGTTTGAACTCTAGGTTTGTTTTTATTAACCACTGGTTGAAATGGTGGTACAAAACTTCTTATAGCAGGGCAAATGTATTTAGCCTTAGGTTCAACTTTTTCCTTAGAGTTACTTGACTCACCATTGTCTAGAATTTTAGGTTTTGTCTCAAAATCATTTTTCAAAGACTAAAAATCTGGACAGACTTCCATAGGTCGTTTTCCCCCAGATATAAACTTAATAGTTTCAAAAATTTTACGTTGTTTGTCATCTTTGGGACAAAATCCTATTCCAGTACGATCATCAAAATTGGTTTTTCTATTAGAAATGAATTCCTCAAAACATTTTGAGTTGTTTTCAAACTTAGTAAATTTTTTGAAAACAATTGAGGTCTTTTCCTTAGTTTGTTCCAATTCTAACAAAGTAGATTTGTATTTTGTCTCCCGAATATCATTCTTTTCGAACAGTTCCTTGAATTTTTCAACAAATTGTTTTTATTGATTTTCATAAACTAGATATTGGGTGGTGTACTCTTCAGCATTAAGTTTAACCATTTGGTTCATGTTATCTAGTTTCCTAGTGAGGTCTTTGATAACTTTGTTTTGGAGCTTTTCTTTAGAGTCATATCATACAGTGTGTGTGTATATCAGGGAGGTCTTCATTATCTGAATCACTATATGCATAGTGTGTACTGTCCCTTGGATATTCAGTTTTAGGACTCATACACACACTGGCATCGACATTATCGCTTCCCAATTGACTCACACACCCCGCATTGGCATCAACAGTATTCTCAAGTATTAAAGCATCTAATCCACTAATATGATTATTCACTACAGCATGAGTTGGACTACTACTATCAAGTTCAGTCAGAGAAACGGGCAGATCATCATTATCAATGATTTTAGCAAAGAATGACATACAGGCGTCAATAGTGTATGGTGACTCAGTCTCATCATTTTTAGAGTCACTTGAGTCATCCCATGTCTTGCACAGGTTAGACCTAGTATGTTTATGGTTCTTGTTCAAATTTACTCTACAGTCTTGTTCCATATGTCTTAACTTTCCACATCTATAGCATTCAACATTCTTGAGATCTTTCTCAGGTCTCTTGGGATTATGGGTATTGTGATTTTCATATCTCTTCTCATGAGGTTTGCTACTGGAAGGATTTTGATAATTTGGCTTGCCTTGTCCATTTGCCATTTTATTTCTAAACTTTATCAGTTTCTTAAATTTTTTAGACATCAAGGCAATCTGATTATCAAGACTATTCAAGTTACATTCCTCATTAGATTTTAAGTCAACAGTAGGTATAGATAATTAAGGTTTTATCCACTTAGAGGAGAAATTCAAATGAGAACTGGACTGCTTCGTATGGGACTGAGTTAATTGCTTCTTAAATTCTAGTTCCATTTTCATAGTTCTCAATATTCTACTAAGGAGTTTAGGGGTAAGATTTTCATCACTCATCTCCTCAATTGCATACCTTTTGTTGTCAAATTTATGTGATAATGATCTTAAAATTTTAGATTCAATTTCACTCCTATCATAAGTAATACCATTTTCATGTAATTTGGTCATAATATCCGTTATTTTGATATAGAATTCATCGAATGACTCAGAGTCTATCATAATCAGTGAGTTATACTATTGGATGAGCATCTGTGTTTTAGCATCCCTAACTCTGGTATCACCTTCATGTTCAGTCATAAGTGTATCCCAAGCTTCCTTAAAAGTGGTACAAGATGAGATCCTTTTGAACTCATGTTCATTTATAGACATAAAAATGGCATTCTTGCCTTTGTTATTGTTCAGAGAGTCTTGCTTCTCTTCTTTAGTGAATTCACTTAAAATTTTCTTAATCCTGTCAGTGCTTCCAACAGTGGATGGTTTTGTAGGATAAGTGTACCCATTTTTAACAATGTCACAGACATAATTTCCCTAGGTTACTTGTATGAAAGCAACCATCCATACCTTCCAGTAAGGAAAGTTATTTCCATCAAAGAGGATGGGTCTGGAAAAGTTACCAACTCTTTCATGTTTCTCGTCTATTGTTTGATTTCAAGAAAAAAATTTCAAAAACGCAAGATCCTAAAGAAAATTTACCAAGCTCTAAAACCAATTGAAAAATACCTCCTAAGTTGTTTAATACAAGATTAAACTTTCTAAGTAGCTCTGAATTTTTTTGGGGGGAAACTATTTTCTTTAAACCAGACTGTTTAGCACAAGATGTGTATAATCAAATTATGTAAAAGATATATTCAAGATTATGTAACTAGTTTTGAAAAAACAAAACTAAAAATGTTTAAATCAGTCTCAGCACACCAACTAGAATAGGATGAGACGATGTAAAAAGATTAAGTACACATAATTTTTACGGTGGTAAAACCTCGCCCAACTGAGGAAACATCCACGGCGACTTCTAAGTCACAAACCAAAAATCCACTAAAATAAAAATATTCAAGTTACAAGCTATTTAACGCACAAGCAAGTAAATCAGACCTATACAAGTTTAGAATATGTACCAACTCCACTGGCTTAATTCCAACTTCTCTCCAGTTCTGATGATGCTGTGGCTTTCTGAATATCATGACTTCTATGATTTTGTTCCAGCTTTACGTAGAGTCTTGAATTTCAAGATCTTAAATCCCAGTCTTCTTATGTATTAGTGTGATAAGTGTTTTGTGACAGTGTTCTAACACCTTCATGTACACACTCATACTTATTTATACAAACAGATCCTATCAAATTATAAAGAAGATCTAAATAATGTTAACTTTTTTTTTCTTTCTTCTTTAAAGAACAAAAGACTTCTTGATCTTTCAATATATCCCCAAATCCAAGGTTGTCTTGCTCAAAAGACGGTCAAGGCCTTAAACAATTTCAGAGCTTTTGAAAAAGAATTTTAAAATTGTAAACCACCGATTGCGATTTAAACTTGACTAGAAGTCTTGTTTTGTAAAAACTAAAAACAGAAATATGATTTGTGGTTCTTGAGTTTTCAAAAACATTTACAAATTGAAATAATCAACAAATAAGATTTCTCAAGATGAGAAACAAAATAATGCAGATCTGAGTGATATATGACAAAAAATAATTAGATCTATAATTTCTATAAGAAGAAATAGAGATCAAACCAATATGACTAAATTGGAATGAAGATCTCAAACAACAGAGGATCAAACCACGAACAGGATTTAATCAATCTCGACAACAACTCTCAAAACACTTATGTTTGGTAAGGGTTAAAGATTTAGTGTTTGATCGAAACAGATTAGGGTTTGTACGAAACAAACAATAGGTTTCTTATCTCTGTATGTTTCTCTCTCTCTCTTCTGTCTCTCAAAAAAATTGAGGAAACCCAAAAAGATGAAAAACTAAACTAAGGTAAAGGGTTATAATTCTTATATATGAGTAGGATTTCACATGGATCATAAAATAATAACATGCAACCGTTGATTAACCCAAATGAACGAACCAGATTAAACAAAGCAATCTGAATTTGTGAAAAAACACAAATCGGCTCAATATAACTTCAACACGTGGATGGTCAAGATCAATTTAAAACGAGCGTGTTTTGAGTTGTAAAAAATACAAATTGAGCCCACATAAGTTTGTTTCGGTTTCGACTTCGACCCAGAGCAATTTTAAGGAGAAAATATAATTACAAATCAACCACAAAACTTTATTAAGCATATATTTTAATTTCCAAAAAAATCATTTAAAATCCTTAGAAAATTTTAAATAAATCCCAAAAATTATTTAAAACTAACTTAAGAACTCTCACTTGAGATTCTCACCTCTCAACTAATGTGAAAACCTAACATACTTCTAAACCATTCTAGATATCGTTATCCCTCCTAACTAGTTCAAGTTCATTAAGCTTCTAAACTAATAACTCATAATTCCCACCCGTATTTCCCATACAATAACTATTGAATTTTTTTTGTCTTTTTCGCAGTTAAGAATTTCTCATTTTAAGTCAAGTTCCTTCATTATTAAATGAATTTAGATATCATAATCTTACTCATCTACTAAGTATATGAATGAGAATTTAATCAAAGGTGTGTGTGTGTGTATGTATATATATATATATATCACTTTAATTATATATATACTAACATAGCACCTCTAGGTTGAACTGTGGTGCATGCATACTCTGCTATCAAGTCCCGGTACGTAACGTACTAAATGAAGGACTAATGATTCAGTATCTCTATCGAATTATAGATACAAATCACACAACATGTAGGCGAATATAGTTCCAAGCATATAGGCTACACACATACTTAGCACCCATATGACCGCCAGCTTATCGTTCTCACAGATAGGCCTTTCCTAGGTTCTATATTATAACGTACTAGTCAAAAATCCCCCCAATGGCTCATCAAGATATGACTATCCCGACGAGGAAATCTAGTGTGATAGCATGCAGCGTAAGTATGTCTTACACATACAAATCATACAATAGGCATACACATAACCCATGTATGTGTATCATCGGTTTAGGCATACGCACGTCTTATATCATAAGTCCCATACGTAGTATTGTAAATCATAATTTTACTTCTTATCGTACATTTTTGAACATTTCTCACCACTCGAAGTGTGTTCATTATTCTATAACATAATATCAGTAGGTAACTCACTCATATCCTACCGGTTTAAGTTATCATTTTCCTTGAATTCCCTTTATAAGGACGTATTTTTATAAATGTCCGTCAATATTAATTATTTCATACACTGTTACAATCGTCGAAGAATTGAAGAAGTCTTCATCTACAAACGACGAATCCGGATTACAAGTTGTCTTCAACATTCAAGCCCAACAATATGACATTTGGTAAGATAATGTTTAAAGTTTCATACACATTTCATATTAAGAGTGTCGGGATATTTTTAAAAGGTGTTTATAAAGGCTTTTATATAAAAAGGTTTTTTATAAAAAGGTTTCATTACAGTTTTAGAAAACATTGATTTTTCAAAAGGTTTGGAAAAATTTGTTAGGCAGTAAGCGGACCTGGGTTTCGATGCCAACGAGATCACCATATCATTGGAACGGCATTAGGATATCGCATGTATTCGTTCGAACGACACGCGTCCCTCGTTCGAGCGAGATGGGATTCTCGTTCAAGGGACCTGCCTTTTTGGCTGACACGCTGACCTCATGTTTATCTTTTGACCGACTCAAACTTTGTTATATAAAGGACAGTCAGCCTTTTTTTGTTTTTGTAAGGACAAAAATTTCCAATTGAGTCCTTTGTAGTTTTGTCTCAATTCCGGATAAAAACGTTTGAGTCGTAGGATAGAGTCATTGACCATCCTTCCAGCCTATGACATACTAAAGTTGAAGATATAACAGCCAAGTTATTAAAGCTTCATCAAATGCCGTCTGTATAGTGCCTCATTTCTACATCATCAACATGGTTCCATTGCTCCTAAGGTATGAATGCATTTTAATATATATATATAGGAGCTTGGAACAATATTTATAAGGGTGTACTTTGTTTTAAACTGTTGTTTATTTTCAGAAAGTTTCATTAAAACTTTAAAATAAAGTTTCTGGACTAAAACTAAATTTTTATACTTTCTGGAAGTTCGTTCGATATTGTTGTTCGAACGAGTTTTTCGTTCGAACGAGAATGTCATTCGAACGAGGTTTTGCCAATGAGTTCCCTATTTGGCCACTGGAACATCGTTTGAATTGTCGTTTGAACGAACAGTCTGTTCAAATGAGAATTCTGACGAGTTATCTAATGACTTTACATTTTTATCCACTGGAACATCGTTAGAAGGGTCGTTCGAATGAGACTTCATTCGAACGAAAATCTCGTTCGAACGAGATTTGGCGGGAACAATTTATTTGGCAGTTTTGAGCAGTTTTTCCATGTTTCCCACTTCTTTACCCCCACTATCTTTTGACAGAACTACTTAGTGCGGGAACCAACTCTTTGGAACTAACTTTTTCACATCCTTCCATCTCCAAGAGAGAGCTTTGAGAGTTCAAGTTTTCAAGAAAAAGTTCATGTGTTTTGAGTGTCAATTTTTCAAGAAAAAATTCATAAAACACTCTTGTTTTCACCCATATTGTTTATTCCAAGTTTCAATATATATATCATTGCTTGGAGTGTTTGGCACCGGGTTTTACTCTACCGTTTGACGACTTCATTTGGGTTTACTTCTAAATCCCTCAAAAAAGAAGTCTCTTGTTTTGCTGCGACATTCTCACATGGTGAAGTAACCATGTGTGGTTGACGGTGTACCTAAAGTCTCATTGGTGAAGTCCAAGGTTCCCGTGGAGCTCTGGGATTGTCAACTAGGCGGAGTTGTTTACAAGAGGACGCGTCAAGGCTTGAAAGGGGTCGAGTCGATAAAGTAACTCATTTGTCTTGTAATTGTAAAACCATACTTAGTGGACTTAAGGCTAGGGTCGTCTGAGGTTTTTTCCCGTTGAGGGTTTTTCCTCGTACATCGTGGCGTAGCGGTTCTTTGTTTATTTTATCTTTTGTAAATTCACCTAGAACGCATGCTTAGGTAAAAATATAAAATTGGCTTAAATCACTACTCATGTTTAATTTGGTGCTACATAATTATTTGGGTAAATGTTAATTTTATTCAAGTCTTCACTTAACTTGATAAAATCGTTTTGGCCTTATTTGGTAATATTAAAAATATGACTTCGGCACATTTCTAGGACTTGGGTTAAATTGGTTTAAGTGAAAAACGTTTTTACGTTTAATCCAATTTAACTTTGTTTAATTTTAATTTGTAAAGAAATTAAAATTAGTTAATTTGTTTAATTGAACCATCTCGCTTCCGCATCTCAAAAGGAAATTACTTTTTGTGTAGTAAATATTTTAAAATTGGGGGCCTCGTGTTCCAACAATTGGTATCAGAGTGGGATTTCTGAATTATTGCGTTTAAGATCCTTTAAATATTTTTGGCTAAAATGAAATTTTCCCCATTTTCAAAATTTTCTATTTTCGATGGTTCTAATTACGCGTATTGGAAAGCATGGATGAAATCGGCACTAAAATCTATCGATGAGAGAGTTTGGTTATCTGTCATTAACGGGTGGTCCCCACCTACACATTTAGTAGATAATGAGCGTGTTCCCAAACCCGCCAATAGATGGAGTGAGAACGAATTTAAACTTGCTAACTTTAATTTCCGTGGTTTAAATGTCTTGTTTAGCGTGGTTACACCGGATGAATTCCGACGTATTATGACGTGTGACACCTCTAAAGAAGCTTGGGATATTTTACAACTCACTCATGAAGGTACTAGCGTTGTTAAAGCTTCAAAACTCCAAAACCTCACCACTCAATTTGAAACCATCAAAATGAATGGAAAAAAAACTTTTGATGAATTTTATGCTAGACTTTTCGATATTGTTAATTCATCTTTTAATTTGGGAGAGAAAATACCCGATAATCGTGTAGTAAAGAAAATTTTAAGGTCCCTACCCGATAGATTTATTCCTACGGTGACCGAGTTAAATTCTTTACCCACTTTAGACTCTACGAAATTAGAAGAGCTCGTAGGTAATTTACAAACCTATGAACTATACATGTTTCCCTCTAAAATTGAAAAGAAAATCGATAAGGGAGTTGCTTTGAAAGCCCGAAGGGAGGAAAAACAATTAGTAGAGAGTGAAAGTGATAGTGACTCAGAAAATATGGCTATGTTTGCTAGAAAGTTTCAAAAATTTCTTAAATTTAACAAAGATAAATTTAAAAATGATTTTAAGAAATTTGAAAAATCTACGCATGACAAAGCCGAGAAGATCCCTAAAACTATTATTGAACACTTAAATAGGAACTAGTCAAATAGGTATTTGGGTTGTGAAGGGTATGTCCATACGTAAAAATAGTGTCCCACTAAACTAAGGAGAGAGGGTAAGCAAACAATTTCTGTTAATGCAACCCTTAGTGATAGTGATAATGAAGAGGCACCCGATTCCCCAACTGTGTCCAACTTTTTGTCATTTATGGCTAGTCATGTGAGTGATAGTGAGCATTATTCTATTAATAAAATCTTAACACATGACACTTCCAAGGTCAAAATTTATAATTCCCTTGTTTTTTATGGTAGTGAGAGTGAAGAAGAAAGAGAGAGTGAAAATGAAGAAGAGGTTGATGTGAGTGAACTTCAAAATGCTTTTCAAGAACTTTATGAAGAGCCTATTAAACTAAAAAAAAAATTGAAGTTAGAAGCGAGTTTAAAAGAGCATGTCAAGGTCGTTGATGATAGTGTGTTGGTTCAAGACCTTAGGATACGTGAGAGAGCTCTTCGTGAGAAGATTGAATATTTAGAAGGCGAGAGAGATAACCTTAAAGGTTTAAGGGAATCCTTGAAAAAGGAGCTTCTCACGTTTGAAGAGCGCAATATTTTATTAGAGTAAAAAATTTTAGAATATCAAAATAACTTAAAAGACTCAAGTAAAGTCAAATTTAATTTAGAGTGTCATTCGGAGAAATTAGATAAAATATTAGGAACGGTACAAATAAAAAATGTCACTTGTGGTTTAGGCTTCGATACATGTAATGAATCATCTCATAAAGTCAAAACCAATGTTTTAAGAGAATCACCTAGGAAAGCCTTTAGAGATCAATCCTTAGGCACCAATTTTTGACGTGTTTTTACTTGTGCACGTTGTGGTCGAAAAGGTCTTCTTAGGAAATTCCGTTTGGATCTTAAACGAGGTCCTAAAAATTCTCAACGTAAGGCAACCAAGGTAGCCAATATTCCTACAACCCGAGATTATCATTCGTCATTAGTTTGGGTTAGGAGATCCGACTTGGTATCTTTACAAGATGGGGTTTTTTATTCTCATTTACTTTCACATGCTTTGCTAAATCTAAAAGTTGAATGTGTTAGTTCTTTGCATACTTTAGCTTTCGTTCTTCATGCTATATTATAATGCTAATAGTATGCTTCTTAATCATTTTCTAGTCTATGCTCTATGCCTAATCACATGCTAGAATAATGATTTTTTTTTATCTTTTGTATTATATTTCCTTCGTTTGTTTGCATTAAATGAAAAATACAAAAAGAATTTTGTTTATCATTTGTGTTTCATCTTTTTATAATATAGGCTTAATGAAAAATACAAATGATTTATGTTCGTCTTTTGGAGTAAATATTTTTGTTGTTTGGTTTAAAAATTTCAAAAACTCAGAAAGATTTTTATTTTGGTGTGTGTTTTAGTTTGAGACACTCTATGTGGCATACACTTGTGTTAGAATCCCATCTTTTTCTCTACCATGTGGCTAGAACTTTTGGTTTAGATTGTCAATCCTTATTATGTTCTTTACTATGCTTACATGGAGTAGTTGGATTTTGTGTTGCTTAAATGGATTCTATTTTTATATGCCTCTATTCACACATGCACGAGATCTTTTAAAATTTAATTGTCACATGTTATATTTGAGCTTTGTGAGGTGTTCTCCTACCAATCTTTTCATCTATATACTTGTGACCTAGGAGGACTAGTGCATGTCAAAGTCCGTTGCACGTGATATTTGTGAGAAATGAAAATTATTATATATAAATGTGCACGGGGAAGGGCTCCGAAAGGAATTATTATCCTTTGAGAATAGTAAGCCACCGTTTGTTTGGACCTAAAAGAAATACGTGGTCCAAAGGCCTAAAAATAGAATTATGGCATTAAAAGGAAACATAATTGCCAAGGCCTATTTTTGTTTGATATATTCATTCAAATATATATGCTTATTGAGGGATATTTGATGGTATATCAATGGTTTGCACAATGTCCGTTTATCCTACTTGTACTTTCAATGTCATGACTTTATTGGTTTGTAGAATCATCAAAAGTCTAGGCTTGTATGCATTGTGTATGTTTGTTCATTGAGTTCAATTTATATTGTCACATGAGGTTATATTCAAATATGATGAAGTTTGTAATCAATTGAGAACTTCGTGAACATATTTTAAGTGATTAGGTCTAAATTTAATTGTTGCTAGTTCACACCCCAGCACTTCCGTTTCCATATGACACATTTTTTCCATACGAGTGTTAAAAGCTTATCTTATTTTGTGTCATTTATGTGTTTATATATATATATATATCTGTGTGTGTGTGTGTGTGTGTGTGTGTGTGTGTGTGTGTGTGTGTGTGTGTGTGTGTGTGTGTGTGTGTGTGTGTGTGTGTGTGTGCGTGCGTGCGTGTGGGTGGGTGGGTGCATGTGAATCTTTGGTATATCTAGAGTGTGTATATATATGATATTTTTTTTGTCTTTGCCTTGCTTTCTAGTCCATCTATGATTCTACTTCATGATTGGTATCTATCTAGTTGCATATTTTGTTGATATCCCATACTTAACACTTTAGTTATCATATTGGTATCATTTTCTTGCATCTTAGTTGGTATCCTTTATTCTTTGCATGGATTAGTTATGCGTTTGTTGCCTACGTGCTTTAATGTTCTCATCACTTTATGAACATTTGCATGTTTAGCTTGATATCCCATTCTATTTATCTCTTATTTAGTTTAAGAGGTGTATATGCTTTAATTGGGGGAGATAAGTTAATTTTTCAATTCTATCACCTTTGTATATTCCTGGAAAAAAAGGTGAAGAATGAAAGGGGGAGAAATGGTATAATCCTATTGTAATCTTATCTAAGTTTAGGAGTTTTAACTTAGGGGGAGAGCGATATCTTCTTAGGTTGATCATAGTTGATAAAGGGGATAATTAATTTAGGGGGAGTAATTATCTTAATTGCATTTAATATTTTGATATTCCCTATGCATTTTATAGTTTGCTTAAGTGTGTAGGAATTCTTCTAAATGGCAACTTTCATCTTCGGCAAAGATATTGATTCTTGGGTTGTTTGAGTCAAGCTATTGTATTTTGTATTTTGGGTGGGACATTTTTTTTAGTCTAGTAGAGCTTGACGGCCCTTTAGGATTTTTGTTGGTTTTTGTCCCGGAATAGCCAAAGGGGGAGATTTGTAAGGACATAAATTTCCAATTGAGTCCTTTGTAGTTTTGGCTCAATTCTGGACAAAAATGTTTGAGTCATAGGATAAAGTTATTAACCATCCTTCAAGCTTATGACATACTAAAGTTGAAGACGTACCGGCCAAGATATTAAAGCTTCATCAAATTTCGTGTGTATTGTGCCTCGTTTCTACGTCATCAATATGGTTCCATTCCTCCTAAGGTATGAATGCATTTTAATATATATATATATAGGAACTTGGAACAATATTTATATGGGTGTACTTTATTTTAAACTGTTGTTTATTTTCAGAAAGTTCATTAAAACTTTAAAATAAAGTTTCTGGACTAAAACTAAATTTTTATACTTTCTGGAAGTTTGTTCGATATTGTCGTTCGAACGAGTTTTTCGTTCGAACGAGAATGTCATTCGAACGAGGTTTTGCTAACGAATTCCCTATTTGGCCACTGGAACATCGTTTCAATTGTCGTTCGAACGAAAAGCATGTTCGAACGAGAATCCTGACGAGTTATCTAACGACTTTACATTTTTATCCACTGGAACATCGTTAGAAGGGTCGTTCAAACGAGACTTCGTTCGAATGAAAATCTCGTTCGAACGAGATTTGGCGGGAACAGTTTATTTGGCAGTTTTGAGCAGTTTTTCCATGTTTCTCACTTCTTTACCCCACTATCTTTTGACAGAACTACTTAGTGCGGGAACCAACTCTTTTGAACTAACTTGTTCACATCCTTCCATCTCCAAGAGAGAGCTTAGAGAGTTCAAGTTTTCAAGAAAAAGTTCATGTTTTTTAGTGTCTATTTTTCAAGAAAAAAAATCATAAAACACTCTTGTTTTCACCCATATTATTTATTCCAAGTTTCAATATATATCATTGCTTGGAGTGTTTGGAACCGGGTTTTACTCTACCATTTGAAGAGTTCATTTGGGTTTACTTCTACATCCCTCAAAGAAGAAGTCTCCGGTTTTGCTGCAGCATTCTCACATGGTGAAAGGAATAATGTGTGGTTGACTGTGTACCTAAAGTCTCATTGGTGAAGTCCAAGGTCCCCGTGGAGCTCTGGGATTGTCGACTAGGCAGAGGTGTTTACAATAAGAGGCGTCAAGTCTTGAAAGGGGTCGAGTCGAGGAAGTAAGTCATCTGTCTTGTAATTGTAAAACCATACTTAGTGGACTTAAGGCTAGGGAAGTCCGAGGTTTTTTCCCATTGTGGGTTTTTCCTCCTACATCGCGGTGTAGTGGTTCTTTTTTTATTTTATCTTTTGAAAATTCACCTAGAACGTATGCTTAGGTAAAAAGATAAAATTGGTTTAAATCACTACTCATGTTTAATTTGGTGCTACATAATTATTTGGGTAAATGTTAATTTGATTTAAGTCTTCATTTAATTTGATAAAATCGATTTGGCCTAATTTGGTAATATTAAAAATATAACTTAGGCACATTTCTAGGACTTGGGTTAAATTGGTTTAAGTGAAAAATGTTTTTACGTTTAATATACATTTCATATTAAGAGTGTTGGGATATTTTTAAAAGTTGTTTTAAAAAAGCTTTTATATAAAAAGGTTTTTTATAAAAAGGTTTCATTACTGTTTTAGAAAATATTGATTTTTGAAAGGTTTGGAAAAATTTGTTAGGCAGTAAGCGGACCTGGGTTTCGACACCAAGGTCATTCAAACGAGATCACCATATCGTTCGAACATCATTGGGATGTCGTGCGTAGTCGTTCGAACGACACACGTCCCTCGTTCGTGCGAGATGGGATTCTCGTTCGAGCGACCTACCTTTTTTGGTGACACGCTAACCTCATGTTTATCTTTTGACCAACTCAAACCTTGGTATATAAAGGACAACCAACCTTTTTTTGTTTTGAGCGTGGAGAACAGTTTTCAACCTCAAAGAGTTTTATCCTTTGAAAACTTTCGTTTTGTTTATCTGCCCAAAATCAATTAGAAAAATATCTTTTGGAAGAAAGTTTTTCTCCAACAATTTAAGGGTTCAAATATTTGTTTTGTTTACAATTCACAAAAAATTCCAATTACTTTTGTGTGAGTTATTTTGTGGAACCCAAGAACATATTTTGCTTTGGTTTATTCTTTGTGGGGAAAACTCTACAACCGAGAGTTGCGTGCTATTGTGGAGGGAGTCCTTATAAAGTTCACACTTGTGGAGAAGCCACTTTTCTTCTTTGTTGATGACCACCTGGAGTTCTTGCGGGAGATTCTAGCCGATGTTATTTCTAGCCGTTGCTTTGGAGGTTCGACGAAGACACCGTGTGTTACACTTGTGGGCGATTATCAGGTTGTATGTAAGTCAATGGTCTTGTAAATTCTTCAAAGTTCTAGAAATAAAAGGTTTTGCCCTTCGTGGATTTTTTCCTTAAATTTGTGTCGCATGATTTATCTATTTATGGTTTGACACACGCACACACATAGTTGTATGTTTAGGGGCTGAATTACTTTGGTTTAGAAATAGACTCCAATTAAATAAGGTTAACTTATGAATAATTTTAAATCGATATCACACACCGCATTTATTCGGTTTTACACCCGTGACTCCAATTATCCCTAAAATTTGGTTTTTCTCTCAATTGGGTCTAATTAAACTTAGTTCTTAAATCCCTCTCTTATGACCAAGCCTAAAACATAACCTTAGCCTACTAGTACTTCAATATAATCCCCATTATTTTTTTACAAATTAATTTAGTAAGAGAATCCCGAACGTTTCCAATGGGTACTAGGCAAAAGAGAAAAGTGGCCAAATTCTAGGCAGCCGAATTGATTCGTCCCCTACAGATCTTCATCTTCTTCGTTAAATTGTTACGTGTTTCCTCCATTTTTAACACCAAAACCTCCATTGTAACATCCCAAACTCCCAAATAATTATACTAGATGTTATACCAACCTATAGATATATATGAGTTATAATGTACTAGAATCAATAATTCATCAAAGGACATTAATTAATTGGATTAATTCATGATATTTTCTTAAGAACCCTAGTTTTCTCAATTTTTCTTCAAGAACTTGAATCAACCCAGATTTCTTACCATTTTAATCTCTTTAATTTATAATTTATGTCCTACATACTCCAAGGATTTAAACCTAACATGATTTTGATTTAAGAACTTCAATCTCAATATCAAAAATTAATCAAATCACTACATATTCATGTGCATGTTCTTCCTATACTAACATGGATACATTATATGCTCAGAATTTAGCAAGTTTAAACAGTTGCCTTGATATGTTTGTGGTGCAATTGGTGCAATAATGGTGGTTCTAGCCCTTCTAACCTCCTCTTTTCTTCTTCCTATGGCCTCTATACAACTCTATAACTTCTAACCCTCGAAGGCTCCTCTTCTCAGGTGATATAAACCTTTTAATTTCGTTGGTCTCTTTTCTCCAAAAATACAAATGATCAAAATACCCTCCCGGGATGTCGGTTTGGCTCAAAATTGACCCGGGACCCAATACAAACCACCGAGTACACTTTTCTGACTATTTCGACCATTTCGGATACTTTGGCACACTAAAAATAACTATTTGGATGACTTAAAAATAATTTATTTTTTATTTCCTTAAATTAAGTCCCGACACGACTAACACGCGCGTCCCGACTAAATTACTGTTACTGTCGTATTTTTCAATGGTGATAATTTTAAATTATTCATAATCATATATTACTTTATTCACTAAGTAATATTAAATATAAATCACATCAATAAATACTAACCCTTGTCTAGCTAGGTAATATTTATTTTAATACAGATTAATTTCCAATAAATCTATCATATTTAATTTTAATAAATTCCACATTTAAAGATCAAAAAAAAATTACGGGGTGTTACAATTCTCTTGTTTAGGATTAGTTTCTTTATTTATACTTTAGCACTTTATTTCATTACATGTATTAATCTCAAACCTTTATTAGAAGTAGTTGCACTTACTCTACTTTCATAAAAAAAAAATTAAAAACAAGAAAAAGAGGGCATATCTATAAATTCCAAAATATGGATTCTCACTACACATTTTCACTCTTAAAGCACGTTTCTCTCTACACACAAACATAAGAGAAATCCCCCTTTGAATTTATGGATTGAACACCACCCCATGTTATTTTTTAACTACATGAATTTTGATGCTCATTGGGCTACGTAGTCATCTTGGGTAAATCTCGAGACTCGAGTCCTCCCTTATGCTCGTTCATAATATTGTTTTCATATATATATATATATATATATATATAGTAATTCTAAATGCACCCTCTTTTTATACCGCCTAGAAACCGCATCTTCCATATATATTTTTTTAAGTTTCTTATTGTTTTGTTTTTAACAAATTGATATAAAATCAATTCTTTATATAAAAAAATATTTTTTCTATTAATATAAAAAAACTATTTTTTTTAATTAAAAACAAACTGTTTTTTTAATTAAAAGTAAACAGTTTTTTATTTAAATTCAAATTAAAAAAATATTTTTTCATAATTAAAAAAAACTATGTTTATTAACATGATATCGCGATTGATTAGTGTCGCTGAAGCGGGCCCACATTCTCGGACCCACATGATTTTTTGAATGTGAGTCTGTGTCAGCGGCACTAATCAATCGCGATATCATGTCAATAAACATTGTTTTTTATTTACGAAAACAAATATTTTTTTAACTTTAATTTAAATTTTAATAAAAAAATGTTTAATTTGATGTCTTAGATTCGCAATTCATTAGTGCCGCTAGCACGGAACCACATTTCTGGACCTACATCATTTTGTTGAATGTGGGTCCGCACCAACGGCACTAATCCATCGTGAATCTAAGACATCAAATTAAATATTTTTTTAATTAAAAGTAAAAAGTTTTTTATTAAAATTAAAAAATATTTTTTCAATAATAAAAAATCAATGTTTATTGACATGATATCGCGATTGATTAGTGTCGTTGGCGCGGACCCACGTTCAACTATTGATGTGGGACCTAGAATGTGGGTCCGTGCCAATGGCACTAATCAATCGCGATATCATCATGTAAATAATTATAGTTTTTTTTATTTATGAAAAATATTTTTTAATTTTAATTTTAATAAAAACGGTTTACTTTTAATTAAAAAAATGTTTTTTTATATTAATTGTTAAAAACAAAAGAATAAGAAATTTATATATATATATATAAATAGAGAATGTGGTTTGGAGGCGGTACCTAGGCGGGCCATCAAAAATTATATATGTATAAAATAAAGTAGAAAACTTATGTATGTCATAAGATAGCACCATGATGTCATCTAGATAAGTTTTTCTTACACTATCTATTTTGCCCCTCAAATCTTTGGTTTTCCCCTCTTTTTTTACTTACCAAATTTACATTTCAATTCAAAATTAAGGGTACTTTTGTAAGAATTACTTCATTCTCTACTTTTCTCCCGCTCACATACTCTCCTATTTCTCACGCACACTCTCCCGTTCTCTCTACAACAACCCAAAATAACCCTACCTCAAATATCATCCCAAGGGTTTCGATATCAGGCCGCCGATCCATGGCGGTTCTAGGGTTACACATACACATTTTTACATCTATTTATGGTGATTTTTGCTATACATACACATTTATATATACATCTAACATTTAAATTCTGATACATACACATTTTTACATACACATTTATCTAGGGTCATACATACACATTTTGCTATACATACACATTTATCTAGGGTTATAGACACACATTTTTAAATCTATCTTAGGTGCTTACAAAGGAGAATACCCACTTCGATCTCTACATGTGTGGGGGTTAGGTTTCTAAAATGGGGATCTACATTGTTATGGATCTACTCGGGTTTTTTTGTATATGATTGGGGATTTTATTGGTTTGTTGAAATTTCGTATTGGAATTTTTATCGATATCTGTAAGGACACAAATTTCCAATTGAGTCCATATATAGTTTTGGCTCAATTCCGGACAAAAACATTTATTCATAGGATAGTATTTATTGTAATATTCTCAAGCCTATGAAGTGTGTGTTGAAGACGTAGCGGCAAAGAATTTAAAGCTTCATCAAAATGCCGGTTTGCGTGCCTCGTTTCTACGTCATCAACTAAGGTTCCATGCTCCCAAGGTATGAATGTAATTATATTTATATAGGAGCTTGAAACAATATGTATTGGGTGTTAGGTGTAATAAAAACTGCATTTTATTTTCAGAAAGAATCAATTAGAACTTTAAAATAAGTATATAAAAGTTTATAAAAGTTTCTGGGCCAAAATCGAATTTTTCAATCTTTCTGGTCGTTCGTTAGAAATGTCGTTCGAACGAGTTTTTTCGTTCGAACGAGTTTTGTCGTTCGAACCAAGTTCGTTCGAACGAGTTTGCCAACGACCCTAAACTGGTCAGTCGTTCGATATGTCGTTCGAACGAGTTTTTCGTTCTAACGAGGTATCTAACGAGCCCAGGTTGGTCGCTCGTTAGAAGTCTCGTTCGAACGAGAGTCAAGTTCGTTCGAAAGAGACGCCAGGGCGGGAACAGTTTTGAGCAGTTTTTTGCAGTTTTCTCCCACTTTCCCCACTTGGTTTTTAATCAACTTTTTCATACATTATTATGTGCGGGAAACACATTTTCCAAGAGAACTTTTCCAACATTGTTTATCTCATAGAGAGAGTTTGAGAGCAAAATTAGTTTAGGAAAATTTTCAAGTTTTGAGTGTTAATTTTTAATGAAAAATTCATACACACTCTAGTTTACACCCAATAACTGTTTATCCAAGTTTCTATATTTATATCAATTGCTTGGAGTTTTTGGCACCGGTTTTCTCTACCGAATTCAAGAGACGTTTCGGGTTTGCTTCTACACCCCATCACAAAGAAGACCTTTGTTGAGATTCTACCCACACGGAGAAAGGCTCCATGCTTGGGTGACGGTGACCATATAAAGTCCCATCGGTGGATTCCGAGACCGCGGTGGTGTTCCGAGGTTGTTCGCTAGGAAGAGGTTTCTACGAGAAGAAGCGTCGAGGCTTGAGAGGGATCGAGTCAGTCGTTGTAAGTCTACCTGTCTTGTATTTGTAATTCCATATCTAGTGGACTTGTGGCTAGGGCCGTCCAAGGTTGTTTCCCGTCTTGGGTTTTTCCTCGTACATCTCGGCGTAGTGTGATATTGTTTATTTTATCTTGCTCATCATTTAGAATCCATGCTTTAGGTTTAATTCAAGATAAAATTTGGTTTAATTCTCACACTATATTTAATTTGGGACTATATTAAATATTGGGTAAATTTGGCTTATTCAAGTCATTTGCTAAAATTGGTTTCGCCTAACTTTGGATAATTGAAAATTATGACTTAGGCAAATTCTAGGACTTGAATTATGTTTTAATTTGTTTTGAGAAATTAAAACTTGTTGTTATTTTTGAAAGTTGAACCATCACCTGTTTTTACAACGCTTCCGCATCATCTATATTGTGTTTACATTAAAAAGGAAATTATTATTTTAATTGGGACAATCTCTTCTTCAAATTGGTATCAGAGCCAAAAACGATAAATTATTTCTTTAAGATCCTTTAATTTTTGGCTAAAATGGATTTTTCCCCATTTTCAAAATTTCCTATTTTCGATGGTTCAAATTACGCGTATTGGAAAGCGCGAATGAGATCGGCACTAAAATCTATCGACGAGAGATTTTGGATGTCTGTTGTTACCGGATACTCCCCACCAACTTATTTAGTTGAAAATGAACGTGTTATCAAACCCGCCGATAGATGGACTGAAAATGAGTTTAAACTTGCTAACTTTAATTCCCGAGGTTTAAATGCCTTGTTTAGCGCTGTCACACCGGATGAATTTCGACGTATTATGACGTGTGAAACCGCTAAAGAAGCTTGGGATATTTTACAATTAACTCATGAAGGAACTAGTGTCGTTAAAGCTTCAAAACTCCAAAACCTCACCACTCAATTTGAAACTATCAAAATGGATGAAAAAGAAACTTTTGATAAATTTTATGCTAGACTTTCTGACATTGTTAATTCATCCTTTAACTTGGGAGAGAAAATACCTGACGACCGTGTTGTAAAGAAAATTTTAAGGTCCCTACCCAATAGATTTATTCCAAAGGTGACTGTTTTGAATTCTTTACCCACTTTAGCATCTACGAAATTAGAAGAGCTTGTAGGTGATTTACAAACCTATTAACTAGATATGTTTCCGTCTAAAAATGAAAAGAAAATCGAAAAGGGCGTTGCTTTAAAATCCCGAAAAGAGGTCAAACAAGTAGTAGAGAGCGATAGTGATAGTGACTCGGAAGATATGGCTTTGTTTGCTCGTAAATTTAGAAAATTTCTTAAATTTAACAAAGATAAATATAAAAATGATTTTAAGAAATTTGACACTTCTAAACATGATAAAAGCGAGAAGGTTTCTAAAGCCGAGAAGATCCCTAAACCTAGTAATGAAAATATTGATAGGGACGAGTCTAATAAATGTTTTGGTTGTGAAGGTTATGGACATAGGGCTTATGAGTTCCCCACTAAACTAAGGAAAGATGGTAAGCGACCTATTTCATATAATGCGACCCTTAGTGATAGTGATAAGGAAGAGAAGTCTGAGTCCCCCACTAAGAAAAATTTTGTGGCTTTTATGGCTAGACATGTGAGTGATAGTGAGAACTCATCGAATGATGAAACGATAGCACATGCCACTTCCAAGGTCATTGTACATGATTCTCTTATTTTTTATGATAGTGAGAGTGAAGAAGAAAGAGAGAGTGAAAATGAAGATGAGGTTGATATGAGTGAACTTCAAAATGCTTTTCAAGAACTTTATACCGAATCTATTAAATTGAAAAAAGCTAATTTGAAGTTAAAAGCTAGTTTAAGAGAGAGTGTCAAGGTCGTTGATGAAAATGCTTTAATAGAAGACCTTGGGACACATGAGAGGACTCTTCAAGAGAAGCTTAACTATGTAGAAGGCGAAAGAGATAGCCTTAAGGGTTTAATGGAATCCTTGAAAAAGGAGCTTCTTGCTTTTGAAGAGCGAAATGTTTTACTAGAATCTAAAATTTTAGAATTGGAAAAGAAATTAAAAGATTCTAGTAATGTCAAATTTGATTTGGAATGTCGTTCGGAAAAACTTGATAAAATGTTAGGAACGGTCCAAGTTAAAATGACACTTTTGGTTTAGGCTTCAATTCTTGTAATGAATTTTCTCATAATGCCCAAACCAATGTTTTAGGAGAATCAACTAGGAATACTTTTAAAGATCACTCCTTAAGTAAATCTTTTCGACATGTTCTCACTTGTACACATTGTGGTCGACAAGGTCATCTTAGGAAATTTTGTTTAGATCTTAAACGAATTCCTAGAAAACCCCATAGTAAAGTAACCACGGTTGTTAACGTTCCTACACCCCAAGATAGTCATTCCTCATTAATTTGGGTTAGGAAATCCGACTTGGTTGCCTTACAAAATAGGGTTGTTGATTCTCATTTACTTTCACATCCTTCCTCCCTTGCTAAATCTAATGGATGAATGTGTTAGTGTTTGCATACTTTAGTGTTTGTACTTCATGCTATATTCATATGCTAAATGTATGCTTGTTTAGTCATTTTCTAGTCATTGCCTTATTTCATATCACATGCTAGAAATCATGACTTGTTTATCTTTTTGTATTATATTTTGTGTTTGATTTAACTGAAAAATATAAAAAAGATTTTTGTTTATCATTTGTGTTTTTATTTCATTTAAGCTTAATGAAAAATACAAATGATTTTTGTTTAGTCTTTTGAGTATATATCTTTATTTTTGATTAAAAATGTTAAAAACTCAAAAAGATTTTGTTTTGTGTGTATTTTAGTTTGACACACTTTAAGTGGCATATACTTGTGTTTGAATCCCATCTTTTACGCTCCCACGTGGCTAGAACTTTTGGTTTAGATTTTCAATCCTTAAAATGTTCTTTACCATGTTTTATATGGAGTAGTTGGATTTTGTATTGTTTAAATGGATTCTATTTCATATGCCTCTTTTCACACATGCACGAGCTCTTTTGAAATCTTACTGTCACATGTTATATTTGAGCTTTTTGAGGTGTTCCCCTATCAATCTAGTCATCTACATATCTATGACCTAGGAGGACTAGTGCATGTCAAAATTCGTTGCATGTGAGATTTGTGTGAAAAATGAAAACATGATAAATTAATATATGCACGGGGAAGGGCTCTGAAAGGATGAATTAATTAAATCCTTTACGATAGTAAGCCACCGTTGATTGGATCTAAAAGAAATACGTGATCCAAAGGCCTAAAAACAGAATATTTGGCATTAAAAAGAAAACTATTGCCAAGGCCTATGTTTGTTTGATATATTCATTCAAAAACAAAAGAATATATATGCTCATTGAGGGAGAATTGGATGGTATATCAACGGTTTGCACAATGTCCATCCTAGCTGTCTTTAATGTCATGACTCTATTTGGTTTGTAGAATCATCATCATGCTAGGCTTGTATGCATTGTGTATGTTTGTTCATTGAGTTCAATCTTTATATTGTCACTTGAGGTTATATTTAACTGTGATGAAGTTTGCAATCAAATGAGAACTCCGTGAACGTTTCTTAAGTGTTTGGGTCTAAATTTAATTGTTGCTAGTTCACACCCCTACACTTCCGTTTCCATATGACACATTTTTGCCATACGAGTGTGCAAACTTATTGTATTTTGTGTCATGTGTGTGTTTATATCTATCTATATATGCACGTACTTATTGGTATATTTATAGTATATATATATATGATATTTGTTTGTCTTTGCCTTGATTTTATTGCCCATATGCTGTCATGTCTTTTATTTAAGCTTTCACATGCTGTTTATTAGTTCTTTATCCTTTGCCTATTCCCGAACAAAAAGGGGGAGAATGATGATAGGGGGAGAAATGGTATCGAAACCTATTATTATCGTATCTTCATTTGGGGGAGATTTATCTTAGGGGGAGACGTCTTTCTAAGTAGGTCATGTATTTGATAAAGGGGAGAATTAATTGCATTTTATATTTTGATATTCCCAATGCATTTGATGAGTTTGCTTAAGTGTGCAGATATTCTACTAAAGCAGCATTGTTTAATGGCAAAGCGTTGGATCCTTGGGTTGAGTCAAGATTAGGCGGGTTATGTTTTGAGTCTAGTAGAGCTTGACGGCCCTTTAGGATTTTTGTTTGGTTTTTGTCCCGGAATAGCCAAAGAGGGAGATTTGTAAGGACACAAATTTACAATTGAGTCCATATATAGTTTTGGCTCAATTCCGGACAAAAACATTTATTCATAGGATAGTATTTATTGTAATATTCTCAAGCCTATGAAGTGTGTGTTGAAAACGTAGCGGCAAAGAATTTAAAGCTTCATCAAAATGCCGGTTTGCGTGCCTCGTTTCTACGTCATCAACTAAGGTTCCATGATCCCAAGGTATGAATGTAATTATATTTATATAGGAGCTTGAAACAATATGTATTGGGTGTTAGGTGTAATAAAAACTGCATTTTATTTTCAGAAAGAATCAATTAGAACTTTAAAATAAGTATATAAAAGTTTATAAAAGTTTCTGGGCCAAAATCAAATTTTTCAATCTTTCTGGTCGTTCGTTAGAAATGTCGTTCGAACGAGTTTTTTCGTTCGAACCAAGTTTCGTTCGAACGAGTTTTGTCGTTCGAACGAGTTTGCCAACGACCCTAAACTGGTCAGTCGTTCGATATGTCGTTCGAATGAGTTTTTCGTTCTAACTAGGTATCTAGCGAGATTCTAACGAGCCCAGGCTGGTCGCTCGTTAGAATTCTCGTTCGAACGAGAGTCAAGTTCGTTCGAACGAGACGCTAGGGCGGGAACAATTTTGAGCAGTTTTTTGCAGTTTTCTCCCACTTTCCCCACTTGGATTTTAACCAACTTTTTCATACATTATTATGTGCGGGAAACACATTTTCCAAGAGAACTTTCCCAACATTGTTTATCTCCTAGAGAGAGTTTGAGAGCAAAATTAGTTTAGGAAAATTTTCAAGTTTTGAGTGTTAATTTTTAATGAAAAATTCATACACACTCTAGTTTACACCCAATAACTGTTTATCCAAGTTTCTATATTTATATCAATTGCTTGGAGTTTTTGGCACCGGTTTTCTCTACCGAATTCAAGAGACGTTTCGGGTTTGCTTCTACACCCCATCACAAAGAAGACCTTTGTTGAGATTCTACCCACACGGAGAAAGGCTCCATGCTTGGGTGACGGTGACCATATAAAGTCCCATCGGTGGATTCCGAGACCGCGGTGGTGTTCCGAGGTTGTTCGCTAGGAAGAGGTTTCTACGAGAAGAAGCGTCGAGGCTTGAGAGGGATCGAGTCAGTCGTTGTAAGTCTACCTATCTTGTATTTGTAATTCCATATCTAGTGGACTTGTGGCTAGGGCCGTCCGAGGTTGTTTCCCGTCTTGGGTTTTTCTTCGTACATCTCGGCGTAGTGTGATATTGTTTATTTTATCTTGCTCATCATTTAGAATCCATGCTTTAGGTTTAATTCAAGATAAAATTTGGTTTAATTCTCACACTATATTTAATTTGGGACTATATTAAATATTGGGTAAATTTGGTTTATTCAAGTCATTTGCTAAAATTGGTTTCGCCTAACTTTGAATAATTGAAAATTATGACTTAGGCAAATTCTAGGACTTGAATTATGTTTTAATTTGTTTTGAGAAATTAAAACTTGTTGTTATTTTTGAAAGTTGAACCATCACCTGTTTTTACAACGCTTCCGCATCATCTATATTGTGTTTACATTAAAAAGGAAATTATTATTTAAATTTCGTATTGGAATTTTTATCGATATCTCATTAATGTTTCATTCCTCACTAAAGTTTTATATGGTTTCCAGGTATTATCAAGGTGTGAAAATTGTATGCTTTCCATGTATTTGTGAAAATGCCCAAATGCATGCATTATTTGATATTATCAAGTTTTTTATTTCATATTATTCTGAGCTATGATTTTTTAGAGGTTTATGATATGGGGATTTTGATTTTTAGAGGTTTATTTATGATCTATTCAACTGTTAGGAATTTAGGATCGCACACAATAGTATTTTGTGTTCATTTTAATGATAAATGTACTAGTTTGCTATTTTATATTTGTTATTTCAAGATCTTTGAGGCATATTTTTGGGTTTTAAGATGCGTTAACATAGGGTAGTTTTTTGGATTCAGTGTCCTATGATTTGGTTATTAATATTACAACTTATTCATATTTGGCTTATTTGTCCGCATTTCGATTTTCACTTCATATGAATATTCAGATATGGGAGTATAAGCACATTGGTTCTACAACAATAACGCGTTACATATAGAGATGTGGTGTGAGCATTTACTTTTATCAAATTTCAAATGCCATTTTTTTTACTCCCAAGTCCTTGAATCCCCATTTGTTATTAGTTATGAGAGTTGAAGGTGGTACCTAAAATGCTTTTGAAGTGGTACATAACACAAAATTGCTTTTGAAGTGGTACATAACACAAAATTGTTTTTGAAGTGGTACATAACACAAAATTTCTTTTGAAGTGGTACATAACACAAGTTAAAATTCTTTCCAATGACATACGATTTAGGTGATAGGCAGGTGACGTGATATAGTGGCGCGCTTAGTACTTTACGTGCAAGTGCGATGTAGGATATTCTTTTTCAAAACCACCACTTGCGTTATTAGTATGGCAATAATACTATTTTGTAAATGCATTACTGTTGGTGTACTTGAGACTAATACATTTTTATTTCAATGCATAACTGTCGTAAATGCCATTTCAATTGCAGAAGGATTTTTGTTTCAATTGGGGAGCCGATACTCTTAAATATTTTAGAAGAATACTTGAATCTTACTTTGACCCTATACTCTTATAATAATGTTGGTTTAACTTGGTGATTATATCATGCATAGATATTAATTTTATCCTTTTGCATTATCTAATCATTTTAAGTTCTATGAAACTTAAAAATAGTGCATCTTTTATTTGATTAGTCCCATATTTTATCCGATTAGTCCCATATTTTCTAAATTTAATCATGAAATTGAGTTGTATCTATATTATGGATCACGACTAAAAAAGATTTAATCTTTTTACTAACTTATCTCCCAAGTACCCATATGCCCCCATAATTTGGATCGGCGACTCATATTCATTATGATATTCTAGCAAGCTTAGCCTTGAACATGTATGTCGTTTTTCTATAAATGAGTTCTACCCCAAGTGGTCCATATCCTTCTACAATATTACAGAAAAAGGAAGAATGAGAAGATAAATAAGATCACATCTTGGCATCCAATAATGGCCATTCGGATAGATAATGAGTAATGACGGGAAAAAAATAATTTATATTTGGTGTCCAATTTTTAGGGTCGAGCTTAATTTATAAATATCTTCTCATCAATCCAATGGTACTATCACTTTCAGAGAGAGAACACAAAATTTCATATCCAAATCAAAGGGGCACCTATTTTCTGGGTGAACTCAATGCTTGGATTTTCACAATGGATTTGTTTCTCTTTTTGTTAGTTGTATCTTTTAAATTTTGTTTCATGTCGATAGTTTGCATAGGGATAATGTGAACAAGATCATTTTACATTCATAATCGTCTTTTTGTATACATTTTATTTTAATAATTCAATCTTATTAAAATCTTCACTACCTTTATAGCATGTGAAAAAGATTTGGGAAGTGATCCACATTTTTAAAGTCTTATTAAAATCTTCTGATGTACTGTTGTAGTTTTTACGTAGGGCATGATTTTATTGTTCGAATTTCATTCTGATTACTTTGATGGCAATTTTTCTACACGAAGATTAAATACAGTTTTAAAAGTTGTTCTAATTGTTTGATAAATAGGTTTTTATATTAAAAAAATAGTTTTCTAATTTTTTAACAAACATTATTCTTATCAATCTGTCGGATCCATTTAGTAGAGCGTTGGCTGAAGAATAAGACTATCTCTACCCTTCCTTGCCTTACACTAAAACTACTTCTTAACTTTACGCACTATGATGCATCGAGGGGTAAATTTTCCCTTAAGCTGCAAAATGCATTACAATAAACTTTGTAATATTTTGCTGGTAATAACCCAACTTAATGATTATGGAAGTAATCTATTTGTTGGTAATATGTTGGGATTATATTCACATATACTAATTTATCCATGTACTTTAGTTATTTTTATTGCAATCAATTGGTTGCCCTTTATTTTTTGGACACTTTGCCTATGAAATTTAAGAATTTTATTTCCCATTTCATTAACTAATTTTTTTTGTGTTTCCTTGATTAGTTTGTTGGTGCATTAAGTAGACTACAAGCTTTGTAATATTTTTTGGACACATTGCCTATATTTGTTTCTTAAATAATTTTGTAATATTTTACTTATCCGGTGGCTTTTAACAAAACATATTATTGTATTTTCATCTCTACTTATTTTTGGTATTGATCTGAATGTTTCATGATTGTGGTACAGCGACAATGTGTACAAACAAATATTGGAGGCAAATGAATATGTTGAATGTTCATGTATGAAATAATATTTAGGGAAGTTTCCTTCAATTCAGTATAGTTATTGTGTAAATGGAAAAGATTATATTTTTGATTAAAATGATATGTTGTGGTGTATGTAAGCAGCAATATTCTTATTCAATATCCAAAATAAATTTCTTGTAATTCTTATACTTGTGATTTGTTCATCTTTGGGAATTTCAAAAACTAAAAGTAGTTATTAAAAGCGAATCTATATAAACGTGCAGACATACACACGCGCGCACACAAACACATTAGGCAATTGTATGAATACCAACTAATTACACCCAAAGTGCATTAAAAATGTGATAGTTCATGTTAATATCAGGTACGATTTTATGTAAAAGAAGAATTAATGCCAGGTATGAGGTACCATAAAGGCCTGATTAGATTGTTGCAAGTGAGAATTCATAAGTTGGGAGTTTGAAGTAGTTACTAAGTTTGTATAGTTGTTAATCAATATAGTTGATATGTTTAGTTAATCAGATGAATTTAAAAGGAGCTATTTTAGCTGGCCATTGCTCAACTGTTTAATTATTGCAAGGGGTTAACTCATCACCTCTAAGTCAAGAAATGAACTAATAAAATAGGTTGTTTTTCACAATAGATGTAACTGTCATGTTCGACGTTCCATTTCTTTCCTTTTTTATGTAAGGAAATCCGCAGTGATGGTGTGGGATAGATGGTAAGAAGATTGCAAACTAGAAGACATTGGTCATGGCAGCAGCAGGTATGACATCTCCCAATTATATGTGTTCTTATAATAATTCAAGTAATATAACCTTATTGAGAAGAGATTGTCACCAACGTCTTCAAATAATATTACCTTCGAAAGCTGCTCATCACCTTCTACATCTGCTATAGATCTGTTGTGTTCTCCTTGTTCTATGTGTTCTTTTAAACTTGATACTGATTTTTGACCCTCAAATGTTCTACCAATTATGTTCAATAAAAGCTGAAGAGGGATTCATGAACTTCTTCATAAATTTTGTGACATAGTGGTGAATGTTAGTCTTTTGAAAAAAAAAACTGAAAAATCATATGGGTGTTTATTATATAACCTAACAATTATATTGAGATGTTGTCCAATTGCAATTCAAACGACATTTTTTTTGTCTATACGATATTTTATCGACACTGTTTATATCTAACACCACATTTTCTGACTCTGTTTATTATGGTGCCATTAATTATGCATATTTTTTCTTTTGTGTTGCAACATTGAATGCTTCCATGTTTGACGTAGTAGGTAAGATGGTTTTTACTTCTAGACTCCCATGCTACTGAAGTTGATCAATGTCAATAACACTATGGAGATCGGTGTTTATGCTAGCCACTCTCTCCTCGCCATAACCCTCGCTCTTCTAGAGGATGGAAAGATTTTGGCAATGGACATAAACAAGGAAAATTACGAATTGGTTCTGCCTATAATTGAGAAGGCTAGTTTTCCCATAAAATTGATTTTAAGAAGGGACCTACTTTGCCTGTTCTGGATCAAATGATTGAAGATGGGAAGTACCATGGGACATTTGACTTCATATTCATAGACGCGGACAAAGGCAACTACATTAACTACCACAAGAGGTTGATTGACCTGGTTAAGGCCAGGGGACTGATTGGGTATGAAAACACCCTATGGAACGGGTTTGTGGTAGCCCTAGATGATGCTCCGATGAGGAAGTACGTGAGGTACTACAAGGAAGTCGTGTTGGGGCTTAACAAAGCCCTGACCGCCGATCCAAGGATTGAGATTTGTATGTTTCCCATTGTTGATGGGATTACTGTGCCGCCGTGTCACTTGATTCTCCCATGTCCAATTAATTCTTGAAGGAAAATGTTGGCCAACAACCCCCAAAAAAAATATTTTTTTCCTTTTCTTTTTCGTAAATCTTTCCTTTTGTTTCTCATCTGCATTGTGATCTTACACAGGTAAAGAAACATATCAAGTATTTTACGTTTTGATTTGATTAATATAGTCATATGTCCTGTCTTAGTCATATGAATAGTACAGTTATTTAACAGGATGAAAACCATTTAGCAGGGCATCTGTTATTGGACAAAAAACTAATGTCATACAGTCATACACTTTCTTTTGTTAATTTAAATATTTTATTTTGAAATTATTCCTTTAAATGTTGTAAATTTAACATTACTCATATGTATTTGGTATTCTTGAGGTTTTGTATTCTTATGATTTTACACTTGTGGATTTAATTTTGTGTGTATTTATTTTTTGTAGGTGATGTTTATTCCCCTCATTACCCCGTTCTTAGTTTATCTGCTCCCATGTTCTTCTTAGTTCATAGACTCGAGTGTATATGTACTCTTTGTTCTTTTTTTTATACAACCTACAAAGTACCTACAGAAAAGGTTTGTTACAAATAGGATTGGTCTTGATTTTGAACATGATGTTTGTTCATTTTCTCGATTTAATGCAGTTGTGTTCTAAATTTGACTATTGTTTAGACATTAAGTTAATTTTTGTATATTTATTATGGATTTGAACTAAGTGGTCTATTTTTTGTTGTTTAATTTTCAGATTATAACAAATATGAGAACGTGTCGATTATAAGGTTGAGTTTGGGATCCCGTTCAACTTTGAGCCTCATTTCTACACCATTATTAAAAATGTGCCACGAGTTGTTTGATCGACCAATGATTTTTATTTGTGATTAGATTGCAAATTTATTATTATGTTAAAGTATTATATTTATCATCATTTTGTTGGTAAAATTGCCAGTAATGATTTTTTATGTAATCATATCTGAAGTCTATTATAGTTATAAACTGATGATTTGTTTTATATAATGTCTGGAATGAACTATTTGTATTGCTAAGTAGTTTTTGTTTCTAAAACAGGTTGATAGTCCTATAAATAGAGAAAATTTTGTCCAAATTTTCTAAATCGTGTACAATTTTGTGTTTTATAATAAATTTTATGATTAAATGTTTTAGTTGACGTAGTTTTTTAAAAGAAGTTTGTTTTGTTCAAGTATTTGTTTGATGAATTTGGATATTTTGAATATTATATGATTGGTTGTTACCCCTTAAGCAGTGTGGATAGTCCAATAAACAAAGGATATTATATTCATTTTTTTCAAATTTACACTTTGTTAATTTGAGGCACGGTGTGAATTTGATTGATGAATTTAGACTATTTGAACGTTGTTGGACTATTTGTTATTTGTTAAGTAGGGTGGTTAGTCGTATAAACAAAGGAGATTGTGGCTAAGTTTTTTAAAATTACATTTTGTTTTGTTGGCCAACGAAATTTTTGCCTTTGCAATTACGTATTTTAAATTTTTTTACCATTTTGGAATTATCAACGTGCCTTCAGGCACGGGATACCCTAGTATGTATACATATATATATATATATATATATATATATTCTTAATGAATGGCATACTCTTGCATGCTTGTGTTTCGTCCAATATATACATCCGTTATTCATAACGACTTGTGATTCGACAAACACTCATATTTCTTTTTAAATTGTTATTTCAAAAATATTTGTAAAGATGAATTCACTCTGTCCTTTTCCATGACGCTAGTTGAATGATTACATTCTTCATCTATATTATGCACATAAGCACACACTTCATGTAGTCTAACAGGATAAGATTAAAAAATGCTCATAAAAGACCAAAAGGAATGATGGGTTCCTAACAACTTTTCATTCCGTAACTTAGTCCCCGGACCTTTAAACTACTTGGTTTCGTAAGCATCAGTATTGTCCTTGATGTCGTTATCTCAAGGCGACAATATTTATTTTGCCTCATTTATGGAAAATAGGTTGTGACTCTATCTCTACACATTATCCCCACATTGACGACGACCGAGAAAGGATGCAATCCTGCGCACAACAAAGGGAATCCCCCGAAAAAGAGGAATAAGAAGGGGGAAGCCCTCGGGACGGCCCCAGATAAAATTTTAAGAAAACTTTGTACTTGAACATCTTATATAATAAAATGTTTTTAAAGGAATATTTTCATTAAAGTCTATTTCAAGTATAAATCTTAAAATTTTATGGCAAAAATGAAGAGTTTGTTAAAACTAGACATTTAAGTATGTTTTGAGGAATAAAAATGTCTTTTTGTCTTGAAAACCATGTTTTTGTAAGTATCATGAAACTTCTTGAATAAATAATGTGTTAAACTCATTTATTGGATTTTTTAACTTAAAATCCATCTTCCCATATGTTGATACCAAATTTAGTCCGCTGACATGGACCAATCACCTGAAGACATGTGTCAGCTTACATAGCAAATACAAATATTCCAGACGATCAACGAGGAAACTACCTACACTTCTACCAAGCAACACACAATCGTCGAGCTACTCAAGTTCTCCGAGCAACTCAAGGGCCCCGATCAACTCAAGCATGACGAGCAACTCTTGCTCATCCCCGAATAACTTAATCTCCCCAAGCAGCTTAGGCAGTCCGAGCAGCTAAGGCGGTCCGAACAGCTAAAGCTATCTGAGCTACACAAATGTACAGCGTATCCAAATCAAGGGAATCCGGGATATAAGTGCGCATTAAAATCTCATTAATATGGTACAGATGTACATGTCTGCTGGATAAAGGCGCGTTGTCCTTTCATTTATACAGCCTCAAGGCTATAAATACATTGTAACCTCCTCATTAGCAGGGGACTCGAAATTTCTTGGTAAATCCATTATCGAGAATTCTGCAAACAATCACTAATAACAAATATAGTGGACGTAGGCCATTCTTACAAGGCTGAAACACTTTAAAAATCTTTTGTCTTATTTATTTTATCTGTGATTGAAAAATTAGAGATAATCTAATTTTTTACATCAACAGATTGGCGCCGTCTGTGGGAAACGAGTGTAATTATCATTTTTCACCAAAATAAGTCATCACCAATGGCTGATCACCCTGAATCCAGCAATTGAAATGCTGGAATTTCTCCGAATCCATCTACTCCCCCAAATGTCCAAGATCTGGCTGGTATAATGGCTAATTTGGCTCAGGGCCAGACGGCCATGCAAGAAATCATGAGATAACTCATGGCTACTATCCAGGGTGGAGCACCAGCCCAGTCAGGACAACGAAGCGTTCAGAGAAATACTCGTTTGCTCTCTTCGCAAAATAGGTGAATGTTATTCCCAGATGAATCTCAGTCTAGATACACCAATTCATATCGTACTGAGAGATCTAATGATCCCTCTTATCAGCCCGGAAGGACTTCCTCGGTACGAGCTACAGACACTCAGCAAAACATCACTCTATCTCCAGAGAGGACAAGTGCTCTCGAAAGGTTGAGTAGAGTATCTCCTTTTGATCATCTAGGTCCTAGGAGAAATAAAAGTCCTCCTAGGATGGTGTCGAGGAACTCTCAATAATCATTTTATATGAAGGAAGGCTCTGACCAATCACGACCAGCTGCTCGGCATGAAAGATCCCAAGAGGCTAATTCAACGGGATCAGTTGCTCAAACTAATAGGATCGAGGAAGGAAATGATGCATGGAAAGGTTCTATTCAAAGGTTAGAGGATAAACTAGGGGAAATAGCTAAGGCCAAGAATCCTTTACAAAGGTCTTTTGTCCGAGGAACACCATTCATACAAGAACTTATGGACTTCCCCACACCGTCAAAATTCAAAGCCCCGGTAGTAACACCAAAATATGATGGAAAAACTTATCTTGTTCTCAATATAGAACAATAATAAGTAGCTGCTGATATATATGTTGTTCCAGATGAGATGCGATGCAGGGCATTTTCAGGAACTCTCACTGGATCTGCTCAAATATGGTACAACAATCTTCCTCTGGGGAAGATTCCAACTTTCTTTCAACTGGTCGAGCTCTTTATTGGGAACTTTTGTTTTGGAGCAAAACTAGTTAAATGAGTAGCACACTTGTTAAGTGTTAGACAGAAGGCAGGTGAGAGCACCAGGGATTATATTACTCGTTTCAATAATGAGAAGCTCAAAGTTATTGATTACGAAGAGAAGACAGCAATCACTGCTCTGATGAGTGGACTATTGCCAAATAAATTATACTACACTCTGGACAAAGATCCTCCTACAACCATGGAAGAGTTAATGGCAAAGGCAGCCAAAATTATGAACGTCGAGGAAGCTATGGCTGCAAAGAAGAATATGGACACCAAAGAGATCAAGGTTGAGGGTAACAAGGCTGAGAAGAATAAACAGAAGAACAATGGTGGTAACAAGCAGTCAAAACCAAAGCAAGCATTAGAACAGTTGAAGAAATTTGGAAACTATACTCCTTTAAAAGTAGACATAAACCATGTTCTGGAAGAGATCAAGAACAACGAGGAGATAAACTGGCCTGAAAAAATGAAGACAGATCCTAACAAGAGGGATAAATCCAAATATTGCGAGTTCCATACGGATCATGGTCATACGACCAAAAACTGCATAGCTCACCAGAATGAAATTGAAGAGCTCATCAGGCAGGGAAAATTGAACAAGTATGCGAATCGGCGAAAGGGTGGAAAGAACAACGATCGAGCAAGGCAAAGGTCTAGATCTCCTCGTCGAGCAAAAGAAGATAAGAAGAGAAATCATAAAGAAGACCTGGATGATGATCAAGACGACCCCGATCTCCCCAAAAGACCAAAACAGCCAGAACGTGAGGTATTTTCTATCCGTTTTGGATCATTTGATTACAATGTTATTACTGGTGGAGATGCAGGAGGTGGAGACCTTACTGCAGAGAGGAAAGCTTACCTCAATGAGGCTCAAGCTTGTACGTATATTCAACGGATAAATCTAGCTGAGGATGATCACCCGAGGAAGGTGAACAAAGACAAACTGGTCATCGGTTTCTCTAAGAATGACCTCGCAGGGGTTCTATATCCTCATGATGACCTATTGGTGATCAAAATGAGGATGAAGGAAGTAGTGATTTCGCGAGTATTGGTGGATAATGGCAGCTCGGCAGATATTATGTTCTACCCATGTTTTGATAGTTTGAATCTAAAGTTATCCCAGTTGGAGCCATATAATTGGCCTCTCCTCGGTTTTACTGGCGAGAAAGTTTTTCCACTCGGGACGATCAAGTTGGATATATTCATCGGTACATGGCCTGCTTGTCGAACAGAAGGAGTATGCTTTTTTGTGATGGATAAAAATATTCAATCATCTTACAATATCATCATGGAAAGGGTAGGTTTGAAAAAGTTCGAAGTAGTACCATCTACGGTACATCAATGTTTAAAATTCCCAACCAACTTTGGAGTAGGAGTGGTGAAGGGCGACCAAAAAGTAGCTCGGGAATGTTACTATTCATTTACCGAGCAAGAAGAGCGTGGAGAATCCAGAAAGAAAACTACTACTTATCAGGTAGATGAGATAGAAGACGCAGAGATTGAGACTTTAGACCCAAGAGATGAGTCTCAACTTGTTAAGGGTCAGGTCATGGAGGCTACTGAAAATATCATTCTGGACGACGAGCATCCATAACGAGCAACTCAAATTGGTGCTTCATTGGATGCGTCAATAAAGTAAGAGGTAATAGCATTTCTAAAAAGCAGAAAACAAACTGTTGCATGGAGCCATGAGGACATTCCAGGGATAGACCCTGCTTTCCTATGTCACGAGCTTAATGTAAATAAGGAGATCAAGCCAGTAAAACAAAGAAGAAGAGTGTTCAACCCCGAAAAGAACCAAGCAATATAAGAAGAAGTCGAGAAGCTCCAAAAATCATGTTTTATTGAGGATGTCAAATATCTTGATTGGCTAGCTAATGTGGTGATGGTGAAGAAGAAAAATAACAAATGGAGGATGTGTGTAGACTTCACCGATCTCAATAAGGCATTCCCAAAGGATCATTTTCCTTTTCCCCGAATCGATCAACTGGTGGATGCTGCCTCAAGGCACGAATTGTTGAGTTTTATGGATGCTTATTCTAATTACAATCAGATTAAGATGAAGCCTGAGGACAGGGAGAGTACCTCTTTTATTACCCCAAGGGGAACTTATTGTTATAATGTTATGCCTTTTGGACTTAAAAATGAAGGTGCGACATATCAGCGGTTGATGAACAAGGTGTTCGTAGAACAAATCAGTCATAATATGGAGGTTTATGTTGACAATATGCTGACGAAGAGCAAGAAAGCTGCTGATCATCTAGTTGGTTTACGCCAGACCTTTGATCAACTAAAAAAATATCAAATGAAGCTGAATCCCACCAAATTCATATTCGGAGTACGAGAAGGCATGTTTCTCGGATACATTGTTAATCAACGAGGAATCGAGATGAATCCTGACAAGATCAAAGCTCTATTGGAACTGCGATCTCCAACAACGAAGAAGGAAGTGAAGAGTCTCACAGGGCGAGTTGCAGCACTTAATAGGTTTGTATCACGAGCAACTGACAGATGCCTACCATTCTTCAAAACACTCCGAAAGACTTTCGAGTGGAATGATGAATGCGAGAAGGCCTTTCAAGAATTGAATAAATACCTGGGAGCACCTCCATTGTTGTCCAGGCCAGTTATGGGAGAAAGACTATACTTGTATCTCAGAGTTTCAGAAAACGCAGTAAGATCGGAGTTGATAAGAGTGGAGGATGGAGTGCAAAAACCAATCTATTACACTAGCAAAGCCTTTCGAGGAGCAGAGATCAGATATCCAAGGTTGGAAAAGTTAGCACTGGCGTTGATCGAAGCAAGTAGAAGGATGAGGCCATACTTCCAAGCTCATACTATAATTGTGTATACACACATGTCGTTAAGGGAAGCTCTTCACAAACCAGAGAAATCAGGAAGGTTGATGTACTGGGCGGTAGAATTGGGTGAATAAGATATAATCTATTAGCCTAGATCGTCGCTCAGGGGCAGGCAGTGGCAGATTTTATTGCGGAGTTCACTTATCCTGATACTTACGAAGAGCAAAAATTGCATACCGACCAGCCTATGGATGTTACATGATCATGAAATTTAAACCACGACTAGCAAGAAGTGCTAAAGGAGGATATAAGAAAGCATCAAATATTCCACCAAGGAACTCTATCTGACCAGTGGAGCAGGGGTTATTTTAAACAGCCCCGATGAGTTTGATAATGAGATACATGTGTGGAATTTATATGTAGATGGCTCTTCTTGCACTACAGGCAGTGGAGCAGGGGTTATTTTAAACAGCCCCGATGAGATCGATGTGGAATATGCTTTGCGTTTTCAATTTAAGGCTTCAAATAATGAAGCTGAATATGAAGCTATGATTGTGGGTCTCGGTCTAGCCAAAACTATGAATGCAGAGCAAGTCGTTGCATTCAGTGACTCACAGTTGATTGTAAATCAAATATTGGGAGTGTATGCAGCAAAAGGATAATTAATTATCTAATATCATGCGAAAGCAATGGATATTGTATCAAGCTTTAGTGCAGTACAGTTGGTTACAATACCAAGATTAGAGAATGCAAGAGCAGATGCCTTAGCTCGGTTAGCCTCAGCCACACGAATCGAGCTACAAAGAACAATCCTAATAGAAATCTTGGCTAATCGGATCATTGACAAAGATCTGACGATGAACTTCATTGCCCTTGATTTAGGACCATCTTGGATGGATCCCATCAGGGCCTATATTAAGGAGAGGGCTTTACCAACTGATAAACTTGCAGCCAAGAAACTAAAATTTAAAGCTGCTCGTTATGTATTAACTAATGGCATTTTGTACAGACGATGAGTGATAGCAGGTTTGCAAAGATGTGTCCATCCCTCTGAGGTGAAAAATTTGATTGAAGAGGCCCATGAAGGGTCCTTGGAGCCCATGTAGCAGGTCGGACGCTTTTGCAAAGAATAATGACGCAGGGATATTATTGGCCGATGATGAGGACTGATTATATAGCCTATGCCAAGAAATGTGACAAATGTCAACGTTTCTCTTCTATCCGAAGAACTCACCAGGCTTTGTTGACACCCATAACATCCCCTTGCCCATTTTCCATATGGGGATAGACTTGGTCGATCCACTCCCGACGACCAAAGGAAGGTTCAAGTACCTAGTAGTCGTTGTGGATTATTTTACTAAATGGGTGGAAGCTGAGCCTCTTATTGATATGACTTATGATAGGGTGTATCAATTTATTTGGAAGTATATCATTTGTAGATATGGTCTTCCCCATGCATTCATTACTGATCATGGAACCCAATTTGACAACGAGGAGTTTGCTGCATATTGTCACCAGTCAAACATATTGAAAACCCACTCTGCACCAAGCCATCCCCAAAGCAATGGACAAACTGAGGTGACGAATAGAACACTACTGAATGGTTTGAAAAAATGACTAAACGATGAAAAGGAAAATTGGATTAACGAACTACATTATGTGTTGTGGGCTTATCGTACTACACCGCGAGCAGCAACAGGAGAATCTCCATACATGCTGGCACTTGGAAGTGAAGTTGTTATACCTGCCGAGTTGGGCCTCCCCACACACAGGGTGCTGAATTTCAATTCTCCTATCAGTGACTTGATGAGGCGATTGGATCTAGATATGCTCGAAGAAGTTAGAGAAGAAGCAGCAATCAGGAATGCTGCATACCAACAATGAACAACTCTGTTTTACAACAAGAGGGTAAAGAAGTGTGATTTGAAGGAAGGAGACTATGTGCTAAAGAAAGTAATTCAAAAGCATAATAAATTGGAATCTAACTGGTACGGACCCTACAGAGTAACAGAAGTTATTCGTCCATGAACCTACAGGATTGAAACCTTGGAAGGAGAAGAATTCAAGAATGCATGGAATACAGAACATCTACGCAAGTATTATCAGTAGTTGGAGTTTCAATGTAATGGAGTTTTCTTCAGTATGAATAAAGTGTTAAACGTTTTTCCCGCTTTCTCTCTTTTTGATGAAATTTTTTGGAGTCTTAGTGCTACACACTACGCATCAAGTTCAGAATGAAATCCACCAACTACGATTGGTCGGTACAAAAAATCCACCAACTACAGTTGGTCGGTAAATAAAAATCCACCAACTACGGTTGGTCGGTAAATAAAATCCACCAACTACGGTTGGTCGGTAAATAAAAATCCACCAACTACGATTGGTCGGTAAATAAAAATCTACCAACTACGGTTGGTCGGTAAATAAAATCCACCAACTACGGTTGGTCGGTAAATAAAAATCCACTAACTACGGTTGATCGGTAAATAAAATCTGTCAACTACAGTTCGGCGGTAAGGTAAAAACCTCCAATTTTAGTGGGTCAGCAAATCAATTTACAATCAACTTAGGTTGATTATACTAAGCAGGACCATGGGATGTAAGTCTTTTTATTGCTTAAGATCAAAGAGTGATAACTAACTATGATCAAAAAATGAAACAACATGGTATATCAAAATATGCATGTATTCGCAAACAAAGACATTCGGCAAAATACTTAGAAATAAAATAGCGAAAGATAAACTTTTCATTCAAATCAAGAAGGATTACATATGCTGTGGAAAGTAAAAATCATTACATAAGAATCCTATTCTATTGGTTTCTTCCCCTCTGCCTTTGAAACAGGTTCTACTCCATCAGGAGGATCATCTCAGGCATAAGGAGAATTTATAAAATTTACATCTCGAAGCATCCTGACATTCATCACAGATGGCCGAGCAAGCAAGTGCTCCGGGCGTGATATCTCAAAATTAGAATAAAGGTTGTAGCCACAGAGATACTTGGAGATTAATCACTAAGGAATTGCCCGAGCAGGGATCCAGCTCATATCAAGTTTAAAATATGACACCGGCAACTCGAGCAATCCAGGTTCATAATAATCCCATAGATAGTGGCCATGTTCCAATTTCAGCACACACAGTGCATTCGGCCATCCTTGCTTGTACCCCTCGTTATTTGACTGCTGGATCCGGTCATCAAGATGGTAGAGGGCTTTATTGTAACCAGCCATCCAAAACTCTCAGGGCTATTTATGGAACTGGTAAGTCAACCTCTCTAGCTGCTCGTGAAGATTCTTCACCAGATTTGTTTTATTTTCCAAGGCAAAGCTTTGTGTAGAAAGTTGCTCATAAAGGTTTAAAATCTTCTTGGACATCTCTGCTAAGGCTTGGTTATTTACCATCAACTGGAATGCTTGATTCTCTAAGGCTGCTTGAGTTCTTGCCTCTTCAACAGTAACTCGAGCAGCCCTTGCTCATCCTCTATAAGACCTTGCTCGTCCGCGAGCAGAGGTGGAAGGTCCAGCTCTTTTTAAAGTTTCCAACTTATCTCTTAAGTTGGCATTTTTGACTTCCAAAAAGGAGAAACCTTCATCGTTTACAGGAACCAATACTCCCGAGGTAGATGCTGCAGATTTCAGTTGAAATATCTCTTCTCGCAAAACATTATTTTCCAGCTCCCATAATTTAGCGATTTGCCTATGCTCCTCGACCTCAACCTTTTAGAATTTTCTCTTTCTTCACGTAAGCAGCGATGAATTTATCATATCTTTTGTCAGCATTTAGTTGCTGATATTTTTTCTCATACCCCTGATGCAAAAGGGTAGAAGACTCCTTATATTTTTGTTGGAGTTCCTCGATGGTACCCTGGAGATTTTCAATCATCTCGTAATATGACACATTATTGGCAACTGCACGATCGAGCAAGAACTTCAAATATTGGTAGGCTTCAACTACTCGTTCAGAAGTATCTGGAGCAAGGATGTCAATGATTTGAGCTTCATTCAGGTCAGCATGGCCAGCCTTGAAGTAGTCATTGCATTTTTTCATCAGTTCAGTATCATGAGCTGACAAGAGCTCCATTCTAGCCATAAACGAGTAAAGAAAAGAGATAAAGAGAATCAATAAGAAGGCAGACAGAGCAAGTAGAATAAAAAGTCAAGATAAATGACCAAAAACTTAAATTTTCATTTCATCATAAAGGAAAATACAAAAGTTGAGGTTACATCCAATAAAGTGACAAAATAAACACCCAAACTGCTCTATACCTTCTCTTTATTTCCTATAACTTCCTCAGAAGGTTTCGAGGAAGAGGCTGGTTGCTCGGTGGACACGAGTAGCTGCTCGATAGGACTAATAGTTAGTTGGGGTTGCTCGGAGCATGATTGAACAGCTGGAACAGTAAGGGACTGATCTCCAATTACCATGGAGGAATCTTCTGAGGCAGCTTCGTCCTCTTCTTCTTCTCCAGAAGAGGGAGGAGGACCGTGAGTATGTTGCCAAAATAGGTCAGAATCTTCAGCGACTTTCAGCTCTTATAGGGCTGCCACCCATTCATCCCTAAAGTATTTAAGGCTGGCATATTCCATTTGTGAGGACATGGCAGCCAAACACTTATTCCAGCCCTTGTCCCAACCTACGCTGAAGGATTTTTTTACAACTTTCTTCCTTTTAACCTTCTCCGGGGAAGTCCTCTCAGTAAGAAGTTTCTCGGCAGCTTTTAGTTTCTCCTCCAGCTCTTACTTTTGGCGATCAACATCATGGAGTTTACCAACCTCCTCTTCAACAACTTCGAGTTTATTCTCAGGTTCTGCAGCATTCTTGAGTTTCTCCTCAAGCTCTTTATTATTCTTCTCAAACTCCCCCAATTTCTTCTCCAAATCCTTGGAGGCCTCCACAGCTCGATCTCTCTCTTGCTCGACAGACTTAACCTTCTTCTCCCAAGCAATTTTATTCTCCTCATACTTCTGACGAGATTCATTCAAATACTGGGATAATCCAGTAAAAGCTTCTTCTACACCTCCCGAAGAGATTGAAGCCTTGATAGCCTCATCCTTCTTCAGAATAGTGTTGAAACATGTTACCAGCTGGAAAAAGAAAACAACTGTAAGTCAGTACAGGGAGATAACATTGAAAAATGAGAACTCAAATCAATAATACTTACTAAGGCAATATATTGAGTAGCCAAGGTAGTGACCCTGTCACGAGAAAGGGTGTCTTCAATACCTTGGACCTCTGGGATAATCCAAGACTTCATCGAGCTCGTAGCAGATCTCGGAGGAACAAAAGTGGGAACACCACCTTCAACATTTAACGACTGAGAGACAGATTCTGCTGGTCTCTCAGAAGAACTTTTCCTTAATCTCCTCATAGGAGTAGGAACATTCTCAACCAAATATGTTATCTTGGTTGGTGATATAACAATGACCTTGCTTGGAGGAGAAACAACAACAGCCTTAGTCGGAGCCACAGGGGGCTTTTCAACGATCTTGCTCGGAGCCATAGGGGGGCATCTCGCTTAACTTCTGGGTATCCTCAGAAGTGGGTGCCTCTACAGTCTTTATCCCCTCTCTTGGGACATCTTTTTTACTTCTATTTGTCTCCACAGCAGGAGAATCAGACTTGTCGAAAAAGGAAGGAACTTTTCTTCTTTTCATTATGTCACCAATAGGAATATTTGACTCTGAAGAAGAACCTTCTACACTAGTATCAGCTGCTGGTACTTGGACGATGACAACCACCACTGGACGAGAAGTAAAGGATGGAGTATAGCTTTTGTACTGCAACAGATAGGAGGCTGATCTAATATGTTCGTTAGCAGCAGTTTGGTGTAAACTCCAGATAATTTTCAAATGCCTTAAATTAACCTCTGTCTCCTTTGGAGACTTTCTTTTGCTATCAACTGCAAATAGTAAAAACTAAATGTCAGCAATACATTTTATCAAACACCAAGAAAACAATATTTCAAAAAATAAAAAATAACTTATTCCATTGCCATAAGGGGGACACCTAGGACCCAGATATACATCATCTCCATTTAATGGAGCATGTTGCTAATTTTTCATAACAACCCCATGCTCGAAGTAATCCCTGTTGGCATCTGGGAGATTGACAACTAAAGCCCTATTTAAAAACCTAGTTTTTAAATAAAAATTACTATCGCTGACAACCCATCTATAGCAAAACATAATTTCTAGAATTCTTAAATGGGTTCCATGAATTTGGTTTAACCTATAGACTCTATTAACTATTCTCTAGGTATTGGGAGCTATTTTTGCAGGTACAACGTCAAAATATTGATAGAACTCCAAACAGAGGGGATTTGGAGGAAAAGTAAAGCCACATTCGGCCACAAAGAGACTGGGGAACCAATCTCCCTCAGCCAAAGAGAAATAGTCAGAAGGTTCAGAAAGTTACTCCAAAATGACCCATAAAGGAATTGAAAATTTAGAACGAAATTTGTCAAGCGATTCAACAACGTAAACCATGATGAGCAAGGTAAATAAAAGAAAAAGGAAGAAAATCTTACATGAAAGGAGTGAATCAGTTGACAACGAACAATGGAAGAAACGAACACACAAGATAGAGAAGAAATGGGAGTTCAAAGATACAGATTTGAAAAGTAAAAGACGATAGGGTTTTCTGTAGTGCTTAAATACTTTACCTCGGGAAAGAGAAAAACAGTGATTACCAGGATGGGAGATTGCGTATTCGGCGGCTAAAAAGAAGAAAAGGGCACAAAAAATGAAGCGGTTATGGAAATTCAAAATATTCATGAAGACTGATGCTGTGCATTTAAAAAGGAGTTATATACAACGAATGCTTTCCTAAAAAACCATACAAACTAAAAATCTAAGCAGCAGAATGTTCCATACTTTTCTTCAACATCAAACGACGAAACATTGGGGGCTTCTGTTGATACCAAATTTAGTCTGCTGATATGGACCAATCACCTGAAGACACGTGTCAGCTTACATGGCAAATATAAATATTCCGGACGATCAACGAGGAAACTACCTACACTTCTACCAAGCAACACACAATCGTCGAGCTACTCAAGTTCTCCGAGCAACTCAAGGGCCCCGATCAACTCAATCATGACGAGCAACTCTTGCTCATCCCCGAATAACTTAATCTCCCCAAGCGGCTTAGGCAGTCCGAGCAGCTAAGGTGGTCCGAACAGCTAAAGCTGTCCGAGCTACACAAATGTACAGCGTATCCAAATCAAGGGAATCCGGGATATAAGTGCGCATTAAAATCTCATTAATATGGTATAGATGTACATGTCTGCTGGATAAAGGCGCGTTGTCCTTTCATTTATACAGCCTCAAGGCTATAAATACATTGTAACCTCCTCATTAGCAGGGGACTCGAAATTTCTTGGTAAATCCATTATCGAGAATTCTGCAAACAATCACTAATAACAAATATAGTGGACGTAGGCCATTCTTACAAGGCTGAACCACTTTAAAAATCTTTTGTCTTATTTATTTTATCTGTGATTGAAAAATTAGAGATAATCTAATTTTTTACATCAACACCATATATATAAACTTGTAGTAATTTGGCAATGAGCATATGAACATGTTTAGTAAAGGTTTTAATGAGTTTTAACATGAAATAAAGAAAATAAAAATTTCAGACCTTAAAGTGTGTTAACAAATGTGAAAAATATTAGAAAAGTATATTTTCAAGGATACATATGTTAATAATAAAATAAGTGCAAATGATTTCTTTGATAATAACAGTAATGAAATAAGGAGATTTTTAACTTGAGAAGTGTGTTGCTCCAAAGTGTTAAAGAAGTGTCAATGAATTAAATATATTTAAGAAGCTAGTGTGTGTAACTTACTGATGTTTTTTGAAAACATAACACTTGCGAAAATGGAGGAAAATGCAAGCTTAGAAATAAATGGGTAAAATAGTAAGGTTACGTAAAGTGGAACATTTTTATGAAATAAAAAGATTGAAAAATGTGTTACACAAAATGGTCTTAATTAGGAGTGAATTTCGGAGTGAAATTGATGTAAATGTGTAAAGGACATGAAATGTTGATATTCTAAATTATAACATTAATATAGGAAAGTAGTCCCCGAATTTTGACTTCGACCGATAAAAGTGGAATAACGTGGACACAAAAAAGTGTTAAAACACGTGATAAAGGAAACTTGGAGGAACCTGGAAATTTAGAAAGGGCCCAGAGCCCTAGGGTGAAAGATCCAAAATCACTGCCAGAGCATATGGTAGCATAGCCAACTGTGTGGATCCCGTTAAAGTACATGATTATGTGGTATACTTCGATAAACGAAATGTGAATGATGGAATTGATCAAGTGTTTTGGTCAAAAGTTAATGAGAAAAATGAAACATGATAAAGAAATTGGTTGTGCTAAGAAAATGAGAAAAAGCAACTTTATCAAACGAAATTGATAGATGTTTCTATTGAAAAAGGTAACCTGGAAAATAAATATGATAATGTCAAACTCTAAGTAAAGTGTGAGTTAATGACTCAAGTGGAGTGGTTAATGGTTAATCAAGCAACCTGAGAGGACTTTAACCCATAATTAACACGAGTTTATGTTATGAATGGTTTTCAAAAGGAAAATAAGTAATTTCTAACTTCGAGTGTGTGTGTGTGTTGAAAGGTAATTTCAAGAAAAATACTAAAGTGGATTTGGTGTGAGAAAATGAAAATTTTTGACAAATGAAGTGTTTTACTAAATAAATGCTATTTTGTTTAAGTATTTAACCGGGTGCATTAAATCGGGAAAGAAATGTTAAGTCAAGAAAAAAGGGGGGGTTTATAAGATTAGTGTTATTTTAATCAACCTAAGTAACATTTTGGAGTAAACATATTTGTGCATCAGTGTGTGTGTGTGTGTACGTGTGTGTGTGTGTGTGTGTGTGCGCGGTAATTGCATGTGCACATAGGTGGTATGTTATAGAGTCTCTTTTTTTCCGTTCGATTCTATATTGCATTGTTGTATTTTTCATTGGGCATTCGGCTCATTCTTTTTCCTTTGTTAGGGCAGGTTGTGCGTGATTCCGTATTTTGAGAGCATTATACAAGTAAGTATTTTTTTATTTTACATTAGTAGCTCTATATACTTGGATTTCAAGAATGTTTCTCACGGGTCCCACACATAGCTTGATGTAAATTGGAATCGCATGCTAAAAAAGTGAAATATTAATTATATAAAACTAGACTGATAGCATTATTTAAGTTGTCTTATTTCACTTCATACCTAATGTCCGAGACAGACCGAGTTGACCACAGGTAACCCATAACTCCGGGTCATGTACTATATATAGTCTTTTCTTTTAATAAATATTTTTAATTTATAAATGGGATAAATCAATTATATACTTATATATAGGTATTTGATCTCTTAAAAATGTATTTCAATATTATAAATGTTTAATATATCATAAATGAGTCATAAAGCAACATGTTGGGGATAAAATTAATAGCATTATTAAAGAAAGATATGCCATTAAAATAAGAGAGATTTGCTGATAGCCCCCATCGACTTCGTTTATCTAGAAAAGACACATGAAAATATTTTTGGTAAATTAAGGATAGCATATTTTCAATTAATTAACTGTAACACCCCGTATTTTTGTGCATTTAATATTTAATTAATTCAAGAATTTAAAATTACTTGTGTATCGTAATTTTAATTGAATTAAGTATGGTAAAATATATTTAAATATTAATCGGGGAGTGAATGGTTAATATTTATGGAAATTTATTTACGAAGTGAATAGTAATAATTTGTTTACGTCATTTCGTATATTAATGATGGAATATGTACTTATCTCAGCCGGGAGTCGGTATATAGACTAAATTGGGTGTGAGATAAGGATTTTTATAATTTAACTTGGACGCCAATTATGAGTGTACGGTTGAGTCCGGATGGACCGAGATAGTCAAAAAAGTGTACCCGGGGGTAGTAAATGGGTCATGGGACATTTTTAGGCATAGTCGGGCCCACACGGGGGCATTTGGGTCACTTGAGTTTGGTCCATTAGGTAAAAAATGGGATTTAGCCTAATTAAACAATTAGAAGAAAAAGGGGAACGGCTGAATTGAGTTTAGAAAATACTTAGTGGGTTAGGAAACCCTAAGAGGTAGTTACAGGCAAATTTTGGGGATAAATGAAAGAGCCAAAAAAAGAAAGGAATCTGTCGTCAACCTTGGGAATTCACAATCTCGAATCAGACCCTACTAATCATAAGGCCAGTGGTTAACTTGCTGTAGGATTTAATTTTCTTTTCAATTCATATTTATGTGATGTGAATAATTCAAATTCGTTTTGGGATTTAAAGGGTATAAGCATGGGGGTTTTGTAAACCATTATTCTGATTTCTAAATTGTGTAAGAAATTCATGTGTAATCTGAGAATAGTATATATATATCTGGTAGGATGTAATCCGGATGAACTAGAAACGAATTTGAGGCAAGGATTTTATGTTTAAAAGGGTTAAAGGTTAAATCGAATTTTTTCCCAATTTATGAAAATAGTAGAGGACTGAAATTAAATGATGTTTGAGGAATTTATGGGGGTCTCTCATGAAGTTTTTAGTGTATTTTATTTATGAGAAGACTTGGGTTTGCTGGTAGAAGAAGCTAGGGTTTTAATCTTTTCGTCCATGGCTGAAACAGACAACCCGGAGAAGACAATGACCTGTACGATCAATCGATCGAGGGTCGGGGATCGATCGATTGATGGTCAGAAATTTCTGGCAGTTCGGCCAGTTTATGTATAGAAGGAAAATTAAACTTAAAATTTTTTCCAGGCCTTATTTAATGAGATATAAATATAGGACATTCAACCTAATTAATTATGAAGGAAAATTAATTAGGATTCGGAGAGAATTTATGTGTGTCATAATATGAATAAAATTTTGGAATAATATTTCAAAATAATTAAATACGGATTTAGTGGACAAGTCCGGGGTTATTGGTTGAGCGATACCAAGACATTAAATCTATTTAGAATGAAGGTTAAATAATTGGAGTTAGGAATTTAGACTCGGGTATTGTTTTATTTTGGGCCACGAGAGTAAGGCCGAATATATTGGTTGGGGCGACACCAAAAGTAATTTAATTAATTAATGCGTGAATTAATTAATAATTAGAGTTGGACCATAAACTCTTAATAATTTGAATTGGCTTGTGTTACGGACTTAGTACACGAGATAGCCGGGATAGTTTATTTTAAGTATGTATATGTATACGGTGTGCAATAGTGTGTGTGTATATATATATATATATATATATATATATATATATATATATGTGTGTGTGTGTGTGTGTGTGTGTGTGTGTGTGTGTGTGGTGTGTACATTAATATCAGTGGCTAGATATTATTATTACATACTCTAGTGCTATAGGGGAAGGTTGCACGTAGTGGATGAATCCCCTAACTTGAGGAGTAGGGCGAGTATATTCCCAGGTCATAGCGTCCGTTATACGGGTGAGGGGTATCTCACTTTCAGGGAAGGAATATGACCGCCTCCAATTTTTATATATTAACCAAGTTAGTGAGCGATTCTGACTTGGGGTAAGTAGGTTATGTGAATATGCCTAGTGGGATAGCACTATAGAGAATTTACATCCGGTGAGTTATTACTCGGGAGGATGTTCAATATTAATTATTATTCCAGCATGTTTGTGAATGTTGTAATATAACTATACGCATATAATGAGATAAATAATTATATACGGGTAAATTAATAGAGGTCGTGAATTGTATTATACATATAATGGGTGTGAAAGTTATATGATTTTAAAAGGTGAAATGATTAATTAAGTTAATGTTAATAATAACTTAGAAATCATAATTATGGCACACTCGGTTAGAGTGGGGTGGTTGCAAGGGTTTATATTAGTTATCTAGTCATGGGATCAATAACTACGTAAGTTAATTAAGGCGTTAGTAGTGCACATTAGAGAAGGGGTGAGGATGTTCTCAAGGGAGTGCGACACTAACTAAAATATGGAGCGCATGCATATTTACTTATTATTGCAAGTTAATCATTTGCTAAATCTTTTCCAAATGTTTTGGGTACTAACCCTTGCTATAAAAACTTTTAAAATCTTTTAGGTGTCCTGCCACAGGGACGTCAGGCTTGACTCATTCTAGGGACCCGTTGCTGCAGCATATGTGGATGTTGCGGGAGTTTGATAAGCGCCTCATTCATTTCTTTTCTAGTGTAGAAATATCCTATCAGTTATTCGAGCATGTTGCTCATTGTTTCATTCAATACTTATGACAGACTTGTTGAGATTTATTTGGTAGTCTTTACTTCTGTTGGATTTTGAACCGATGGTTTATTCGGTCAGTTAATTAATTGTGAATGGTTGACTTCAGTTAATTGTGATTGTAATATTATTATTTTTTCCGCATGAGTATTTCATTTAAGTTAATGAAAGAGAGAATTGACACCAGTCTAATTTTCTCACTTAGATGGTTAGTAATTAAAAAGGAGATAGTGATGCTAAGAATGAACCAAATGAGAAACCTGTTATAATTTAATTTAGGACTGATCACCCGGGGTTAATTAGGCGGGGTGTCACAGATGGTATCAGAGCATCAGGTTCTAATGTCATTAGAATCTGTGCAGCTTACTACATTTTAGCGTAGCGTTCGGTTGATGTAGAGTCATATTATTAGGACTGTTGATTCATTTTCTGCTTTTGAGTTATCTTATTTCTGCTAATAGATATTTTTGTATAAACTGTGTACTTATACGATTCAATCTATTTTCAGATGCCCTCGAAGAGGCAGAGAGCGGAGAGGGCTGAGGCTAGGGATGAGTTAAGGGAGGCTCGTCAGGAGCCACAAGTACCACCACCACCACCACCCGAGTTGATCTCCACTACTCAGATGGCTGTGATAGTGGCCCAGGCAGTTGAGACGGCAAAGAGGGCTATGACTGCCCACTTTCCTTAGCCCCAGGCACCACCTCCCGTGGCACCAGCAGTTCAAGCTCCAGTGGGGCCACCGTCTTGGCAGCGAGTTAGATAGACCTTTCACAAGGGTCACCCACCCGAGTTTCGGGGTAGCAACGATATGGTAGAGGCTTGTGATTAAAAGAAGAATATTCAACGCCATCTGCGCATGCTGGAGTGTACTGACGTGCAGAAATATATGTTTACTACCTTTCATAGGTCGGGAGCAGCCTTACATTGGTGGGAGTTAGTTACCATGACTGAGGAGAGGGATTTGATGACGATATTCGAGTTCTAAGTGCGATTCGATCGTAAATACTTCCCACCAACGATAGAGGCTGAGATGAGGAAGAAGTTCAGTGAGTTAGTGCAGGGTAACTGGTCAGTGGCAGATTATGAGGAAGAGTTCACCCGTTTGGCAAACTTTTTACCAAATGAGGTGAGCGATGAGGAGTGAAAGAAGTCGAGGTTCATGGATGGATTGGCCTGGAGGATCAGACAACATTTGATTGGGAATCCTCCATTAATGACTTATACAGATATCGTTAACGCTGCCCCCGTGCATTACCAGGATCATCGGTTCCATACGAAGGGGAGCAAGAGAGTAGGGGAGCCGAGCCAACAGGGTAAGGCAGTTACTGGTGGTGACACGAGTGGTACTCAACAGCAGACTAGCAGTCAGCAGGGGAATCAGGCTAAGAAATTTAGACCTGGTGGGTTTCGACCGGGAGGACAGGGGTTCAGACAGGGGCAGCCAGGCCCAAATCAGCAGCAGCAAGTTCCTCAGGGCCGTCAGGGCCAAGGGAACAATAGGGGAGGCCAACAGGGCCAATGCCAGGGGGACGGTCAGAAATGTTGTTTTGCCTTTGGGCATCCAGGACACTTCAAGAGGGAGTGTCGACAGAGGGGCATAGGTCATCAGTAAGAGGCCCAACAGGGGCAACAGCCGCCAGCAGTACCAGCTCCACTCGCCCCACAGCAGTAGGAGCAAATACACTACGGGCATGTGTATAACGTCCGAGATGTTCCCAATCCTCCAGCACAACAGGCGTCGCCAATAGTTGAGGGTATATTTCTCATTCATGTTCATGAGGGTAATATACTTTTTGACACGGGAGCATCACATTCATTCATTAAATTTAATTTTGCTAAATGGGTCGGATTATTAGAGATCGTGGGTAGTCTTCGTATGTGTGTAGAGTCACGAGTGGGCAGCGGGGCTTTGATTCACTCGATTTGTCGGGGGGTGGACATTTTAATTAGGAGGCTTAATTTAGCAGCAGACCTCTTAATGTTAGATATGGAGGGGTACGATGTCATCCTGGGCATGGATTGGTTGGCAGGTTATCGGGCAACTATGAATTATTACGAGAGGAAAATCGTGTTCTCCATTACGGGACAGGAGATGTTCCTAATAGCGATGCCGCTACCGGAGGGAGGGTCGCGTACCCACTTGTATTACATCGAGGAGGAAACCTCACAGGAGGTGGTGGTTCCGTTGGACTTAATCCCAGTAGTGAGGGACTGTGAGGATGTGTTCTAGGAATTTAGGGTTGCCACACAGCAAGAAAATCGAATTTGTAATCGATTTAGCACTAGGGATGAGGCTGATTGCTCGAGCACCTTACAGTATGGCCCTTTCATAGATGAGTGAGTTGAGAGAGTAGATTCAGCAGCTCCTGGGTCAGGGTTTCATTCAGCAGAGTACATCACCATGGGGTGCACCGGTGTTGTTTGTAAAGAAGCGAGATGGTTAACTTCGGTTATGCGTGGACTATAGGGAGTTGAACAAGGTGACGATACAGAATAAGTATCCATTACCTAGGATCGATGATCTTTTTGACCAATTAAGAGGGGAATCTTACTTCTCTAAGACCGATTTGAGATCATGGTATCATCAGCTGCGCATCCGAGAGGAGGATGTTTCTAAGACTGCTTTCATGTCGCGGTATGGATCTCACGAGTTCAGGGTGATGCCATTCTGGTGCACCAATGCACCAGCAGTGTTCATGGACCTCATGAACAGGGTTTTTAGGTAGTATCTCGATCAATTTGTCATCGTGTTCATTGATGACATCCTAATCTACTCGCGCACCGAAGAGGAGCACGCAGAGCATTTGCATATAGTTCTATAGACACTATGGGATCATCAACTCTATGCCAAATTCAGAAAGTGTGGATTTTGGCTGCGAGAGTTACAGTTTCTTGGCCATGTTGTGTCCGACTGGGGTATTGCGGTGGATCCGAGTAAGGTGTCGGCAGTGAGGGAGTGGGGACAGCCCACAACACCGACCGAGGTGCGCAGTTTTCTAATATTGGTCGGGTATTACAGGTGATTCATTAAAGGATTCTCAAAGATTGCGGGCCCTTTGACGAATCAGACTCGGAAAGGGGTGCCTTTTATTGGAGTGATCATTGTCAATTATCTTTCGACAAGCTAAAGGACAAGTTGACCTTTGCACCCGTACTTTCTTTGCCAAAGGGAGGTTTAGAGTATCGAGTTTACACTGATGCATCCTTACAGGGACTTGGGGGTGTGCTTCAGGAGGAATAAAGGGCTATAGCATTTGCGTCCAGAAAGCTAAAGCCCCATGAGAGGAATTACCCCACTCATGACCTGGATCTAGCAGCAGTCGTTTTTGCTTTGAGGATATGGAGACATTATCTTCTAGGAGAGCAGTTCACTTTATTCACGGATCACAAATCACTTCAGTATCTCTTCACACAAAAGGATCTAAATATGAGGCAGAGGCGGTGGCTAGAATTCATGAAATACTACCATTTTGATATTCAATCTCATCCTGGTAAGGCTAATGTGATAGCAGACTCATTGAGCCGGAGACCGACTAGGGAGATATCAGAAGTCTGGAAAGAAAAGTGGAGAGAGCTTCGATATGAGGATGATGTATCTAGGGCCTGCATGTCAGCATTATCCATCACACTGGAGATCATTATGCAGGTGGTGAGGGCTCAGGCAGAGGATCAGATCTGTCGGGACAGAGTGAGCCAGTTGTTAGCTGAGCGAGCAGAGGGTTACTCGATCAGCTCGGATTGAGGCCTACGCCTTAATGGGAGGTTAATTATGCCATAGTATGAGGAGTTGAGGCACGCTGGTATGACGGAGTCCCATGGGTCGAGATTTACGGCACATCCCGACGGGAAAAAAATGTACCAGGATATAAGGAGGCAGTATTGGTGGGCAGGAATAAAACGGGACATAGCAGAGTTTGTTTCGAAATGTACCACGTGTCATCTTGTGAAAGTTGACCATCAGATACCATCAAGGATGCTACACCCGCTAGATATTCCCATATGGAAGTGGGAGAGAATCTCAATAGACTTTATTACAGGGTTACCTGCATCGCAGAGGGGTCACGATTCCATATGGGTCATTGTGGATCGGTTGACCAAGGTGGACCACTTCCAGCCAGTCTGCAAGGACTTTGAGATGATGTGTTATGCACAACTATTCATAGCGGAGATTATTAAGTTGCACGGGGTACCGATAAATATTGTGTCTGACAGAGACAAAATTTTTGTGGCCCACTTTTGGCAGAGCTTTTAGGAGGCTATGGGCACGAAGTTATGTTTGAGTACAGCCTAGCACCCACAAAACGACGGGCAGACTGAGAGTGTCAATCAGATGCTAGAAGACATGCTCTGTCACACCCCAAACCCAATATCCATACTAATCATTTTTTATTAGAATAATTGGATCATGATCTTGAGCCCATTGGAAATATAACTCATTTATCAATACTTTTCTACATAATGTGCATAATGAACATACTATTATTCTTATACCATAATGAAATCAATATCAGAGTCATAATTAAGCGGACATACAATACTATGATTAACTATGATAAAATTTCACAATCATCAACTCAATCCATACTAATGCAATATATACATTGTGTGAGTATATTAAAATCTTCAGTGTGACAATGATAAAACCCCATATTTAAACCCCGGCTCTTTACAACATTGCAACTCTCAAAGTTACCGGTCATATGGTATCCTAGCTGGCAGCATATAAACCTAAAATTATTAAAATATAAACCGTAAGCATTAAGCTTAGTGAGGTACTCCTTCCCTGCAATGAAATAAAAATTATATATCGAATATGTGGATATAAAATCCGAACAATCCTGCCCATTGGCAATAACAAATCCTGGATCATAAGATCCAAATAATTCTGCCAATTGGCAATAACAAATCCTGGATCCTAAGATCCAAATAATTCTGCCCATTGGCTATAACAGATCCTGGAATATTAATTCCACAAATCCTTGTCATAAGACAAATCAAATCATTAGATCTTTGTCCAATTCCAATCCTGGATCATAAGATCCAAAAAAATCTGGGATATTTGAATATCCAAAAAAATCCTGGATACCGAAGTATTCAAACAAATCCTGCTCTTAGAGTTATATTCATATATCTGTATATATGAAAGAATCATAAGTACACTCACCTTGACAGTTTAACTAGATTTTCCCTTGCCTTTATCTGGTACTTATTCAATCAGCTCTTCTTCCCTTCCTATCATTCTTATAATATTAGTATCATCATAAGAATATTAATAGTCCAAAGAATAACTTCAACATAACTCAATTCATAAGCATCATATGATTCAATTCAAATCATTCATTATAAATGAAGTCCCATCTAGACTCAGGTTCTGATATTTAACATATTCAAATTGGAGTCGAACCCTACTTTAATTCTTCTTGGTAATCCAATCCTTATCATATTAGGTTTCTAACACAAAAGACGACATATCATTCTAAGTTTCCTAGGGCAAGATATGCCCATTTCTTTACTACATAGCAAATCTGCCCTATAGGCTCCTCTATCATTCAGTCATCTTCCAAGAATTTTCATAATTTTTATACATCATAACTTTCTATGATATCTCACCCAATTTCAGAAAACATATTAAATAACATAATATTAAAATTTCATGATTTTCAGAGTTCATTTGCTATGTCAAGCAAAACATCAAACATATTGTATGCGTATTCACACTTTTGGGGCATATTTCATATCCAATTTTCAAACCATCACCCAAGATTCATTTCTTGGTATTTTTAATTAATTTTTGGATATGATATACATATATGAGTCTATTTGAATCTACAATTATAATCAATCAATTTCAGTAAGTATACAAAAAGATATGATAGTTTGAATACACAAGGTTTCTAAACAAAGCAATTTCAAGGGTTTACACATTCAAGTTTGCTTAAACATGCATCTATCCATGAGTACACATGAAGACATGGAATTTAAGTAAACAAATGATTATTTATATCATTTAAATCAGCAATACAAAAAAATCAAACAAGATTTATGGATGGAATTACCTTAGGGGCTTTTATGTAATTTTCTATGAATTTTTCTTCAATTTCTCCTCACACTTTCTTCCTAAACTTCAAAACTCTCTTTCCTTAGGTTAAAACTCTTCCATGGCTGAAATATGCTGAAGTAAGAGCTTAATTAAAGGGTTATAAGTCGGCATAAGGTCACCCCCCCTTGGTCCAATCAAAATATAACATGTGGCATCATATAAAATAAAATATCATTTAAGGTTAAATGACTACTTTACCCCCTATTCGTAAAAAGACAATATCTTCCCACTCAGATGTCCGTTCGATGAACCGTTTATTGTGTTACAAACCTAACTGATATATCTACAAATATATAGTTTATACCTCAAGTTAATTATTATATTGTAATGGTCAAAACTTGCCTCCAACATGAACATTCTTACCGAAAATATCAAAGTTTGGTGTTTGTAACTAATTCAATATTTCATACATTATGAAGGTAGAATTAGACTAAATACAATGACTTAACATTATATATACTAATAACATATCATCCATATCACATAAGCTAATCATAATTTAAACATAATTTATCATAATTATATTCGGGTTGTCACATGTTCAGAATCTGTATTTTAGACTTTGGGGGAAGTTAGGAGAATTACCTTCCTTTGGTAGAGTTCGCGTATAACAACTCTTATCAATTCACGATTGGCATGGTACCGTTTGAGGCACTATACGGGAGACCTTGTCTTTCACCGTCTTATTGGTTAGAGGTGGGTGACAACAAGCTATTGGGGCCGGAGATTGTCCAGGAGACGTCTGCCAAGATAGAGTTGATTCGAGGGTGAATTCAGACAGCTCAGGAAAGATAGAAAAGTTATGCGGATGCTTCACGGAGACATGTGTAGTTAGAAGTTGGGGATCAGGTATTGGTCCTGGTGTCCCCTATGAAAGGGGTGATGAGGTTCGAAAATAAGGGTAAGTTAGCACCGAGGTATGTGGGACCTTTCCCTATTATTGAGAGGGTGGGATCGATAGCATATCGATTAGGATTGCCAAAGCATCTTCAGCGGATACACGATGTGTTCCATGTGGCATCGCTGAAGAAATATCGAAGGAGTGAGAGGGCCTTTTGTCACATTTCACTTGAGGAAATTGATTTACAGCCAAACATCTCGTATGAGGAGAGACCGATGGCTATTCTGGATCATAGTGAGCGGAAGTTACGATCCAAGGTTGTTCCACTAGTTAGAGTATAGTGGGGTCACCACAACGTTGACGAGTCTACCTCGAAGCAGGAGGAGGATATGCGGGAATAATATCCAAATCGTTTCACCACAGGTATGAACTAATTTCGGGGATGAAATTCCTTTGTAAGGGGGGAAATATGTAACACCCCGAATTTTTGTGCATTTAATATTTAAGTAATTCGGGAATTTAAAATTACTTATGTGTCATAATTTTAATTGAATTAAATATGGTAAAATATATTTAAATATTAATCGGGGAGTGAATGGTTAATATTTAGGGAAATTTATTTACGAAGTGAATAGTAATAATTTATTTACGTCATTTCGGATATTAATGATGGGGTATGTACTTATCTCAGCCGGGAGTTAGTATAGACTAAATTGGGTGTGAGATAAGGATTCTTATAAATTAATTCGGATTCCAATTTTGAGTGTACAATTAAGTCCGGATGGGCCGAGATAGTCGAAAAAGTGTACCCGGGGGTAATAAACGGGTCACGGGACGTTTTTAGGCATAGTCGGGTCCACACGGGGGCATTTGGGTCACTTGAGTTTGGCCCATTAGGCAAAAAATGGGATTTAGCCTAATTAAACAATTATAAGAAAATGGGGAATGGCTGAATTCAGTTTAGAAAATACTTAGTGGGTTAGGAAACCCTAAGAGGCAGTTACAGGCAAATTTGGGGGATAAAGGAAAGAGCCAAAAAAAGAAAGGAATTCGTCGTCAACCTAGGGAATTCACAACCGCGAATCGGACCCTACGAATCATAAGGCATGTGGTTAACTTGCTGTAGGATTTAATTTGCTTTTCAATTCATATTTATGTGATGTGAATAATTCAAATTCGTTTTGGGATTTAAAGGGTATAAGCATGGGGTTTTTGTAAACCATTATTCTGATTTTTTAAATTGTGTAAGAAATTCATGTGTAATCTGAGAATAGTATATATATATATATATCTGGTAGGATGTAATCCGGATGAACTAGAAACAAATTTAAGGCAAGGATTTTATGTTTAAAAGGGTTAAAGGTTAAATCAAAATTTTCCCCAATTTATGAAAATAGTAGAGGACTAAAATTAAATGATGTTCGAGGACTTTATGGGGGTCTCTCATGAATTTTTTAGTGTATTTTATTGATGAGAAGACTTGGGTTTGCTAGCAGAAGAAGCTAGGGTTTTAATCTTTTCGTCCATGGCTGAAATAGACAACCCGGAGAAGACAATGACCTGTACGATCGATCGATCGATGGTCAGAAATTTCTGGCAGTTCGTCTAGTTTATGTATACAAGGGAAATTAAACTTAAAATTTCTTCCAGGCCTTATTTAATGAGAAATAAATATAGGACATTCAACCTAATTAATTATGAAGGAAAATTAATTAGGATTCGGAGAGAATTTATGTGTGCCACAATATGAATAAAATTTTGGAGTAATATTTCAAAATAATTAAATATGGATTGAGTGGACAAGTCCGGGGTTATTGGTTGAGCGATACCAATACATTAAATCTATTTAGAATGAAGGTTAAATAATTGGAGTTAGGAAATTAGACTCGGGTATTGTTTTATTTTGGGCAACGAGAGTAAGGCCGAATATATTGATTGGGGCGACACCAAAAGTAATTTAATTAATTAATGTGTGAATTAATTAATAATTAGAGTTGGACCATAAACTCTTAATCATTTGAATAGGCTTGTGTTACGGACTTAGTACACGGGATAGCCGGGATAGTTTATTTTAATTATGTATATGTGTACGGTGTGCGATAGTGTGTGTGTGTGTGTGTGTGTGTGTGTGTGTGTGTGTGTGTGTATATATATATATATATATGGTGTGCACATTAATATCAGTGGCTATATATTATTATTACATACTCTAGTGCTATAGGGGGAGGTTGCGCGTAGTGGTTGAATCCCATAACTTGAGGAGTAGGACGAGTATATTCCAAGGTCATAGCGTCCGTTATATGGGTGAGAGGTACCTCACTTTCAGGGAAGGAATATGAACGCCTCCAATTTTTATATATTAACCAAGTTAGTGAGCGATTCTGACTTGGGGTAACTAGGTTATGTGAATATGCCTAGTGGGATAGCGCTATAGAGAATTTACATCCGGTGAGTTATTACTCGGAAGGATGTTCAATATTAATTATTATTCCAGCATGTTTGTGAATGTTGTAATATAACTATACGCATATAATGAGATAAATAATTATATACGGGTAAATTAATAGAGGCCGTGAATTGTATTATACATATAATGGGTGTGAAAGTTATATGATTTTAAAAGGTGAAATGATTAATTAAGTTAATGTTAATAATAACTTAGAAATCATAATTATGGCACACTCGGTTAGAATGGGGTGGTTGCAAGGGGTTATATTAGTTATCTAGTTATGGGATCAGTAACTAGGTAAGTTAATTAAGGCGTTAGTAGTGCACATTAGAGAAGGGGTGAGGATGTTCTCAAGGGAGTGCGACACTAACTAAAATATGGAGCGCATGCATATTTACTTATTACTGCAAGTTAATCATTTGCTAAATCTTTTCCAAATGTTTTGGGTACTAACCCTTGCTATAAAAACTTTAAAAAACCTTTTAGGTGTCCAACCACAGGGAATCCAGGCTTGACTCATTCCAGGGACCCGTTGCTGCAGCATATGTGGATGTTGCGGGAGTTTGATAGGCACCTCATTCCTTTCATTTCTAGTGTAGAAATTTCCTATCAATTATTCGAGCATGTTATTCACTGTTTCATTCAGTACTTATGACAGACTTGTTGAGATTTATTTGGTTGTCTTTACTTCTATTGGATTTTGAACCGATGGTTTATTCGGTCAGTTAATTGTGATTGTAATATTATTTTGTTTCCGCATGAGTATTTCATTTAAGTTAATGAAAGATAAAATTGGCACCAGTCTAATTTTCTCACTTAGATGGTTAGTAATTAAAAAGGTGACGGTGATGCTAAGAATCAACCAAATGAGAAACCTATTCAAATTTAATTTAGGACTGATCACCCGGGGTTAATTAGGCACGGTGTCACATTTACATTAAGCATTATGTAGTTACAGTTATAAACAAGTACATCTATGATAAATCTATAACACCATATATTTTAATGGGAAAAATTTGTTATGCTTAAAAATAAAGTATGTCCGTTGTAATGTAAATAAATTTAGTCACTGAAAGAAATTTTTTTTCTTATGCAAAACATTTTAATCATAGGGAGGAAAAAATTAAAAGAAAATATGTAAATACATTACATTTTTCCATGGATTTATTAACTATTTATAAATACATTACCAGTTTTATTACCTAGTCATTTTTTGACACGTGGTTGGAAATTTGGAAAAGTTAGAGGCATTTATATGGTAGTTATTGAAGTAATTTTAATGGAAGTTGAAGGTGGTTTAAGGTAGTTATTATTTGAATTTTATTTAGAGGTTATTTGGAGGAAAAAGATGTAGTTATTACAGAGAATTAATTCAAATTCAAATTTGTAGTTTCTTAGAGCTAAAGAAAAGTTAGTTATTATAGAGAATTCAATTTAAATCAGATTGGGAGTTACTTGGAGGTAAAGATAAAGCAGTTATTACAGAGAAGTAATTCAGATTGGTAATTACTTGGAGCCGATTAAGAGAAAGTTATGGTAGAGAACTACAAAATAAACAACTTAGGGCAAGAGAAATTAGGACTCCCTTAACAAAATATCGCATTTACTCATATAGACCTTTTTTTCTTTCCTTTTCTTAACAGTTTTCTAGCATAGTTTAATTTTTCTTCTACGAAGTAGTTTGTAAGGTACAATTATTATAACTGTCTTTTATGTTTATGAAAAGTTCATTTTCCTTTACATTTAAAATGTCCTTACTTTTCTATTGTAATTTGTTTTACATATGGTGTAAACTACTTTACTTATCACAATTGTAGTTTAGTTTAGTGTTAAACTCGTTTACTTTACTGTTAGTTAATTTGAACCTCTGTTTTATCTTTTGTTCCTCTTTGGTTTAACTCTTTTTTTTTATTTTTTAGTTTATTTAGTTTACAAACTTATTTGTCATTCACTGGAAAATCTTCTTAATTGAAGCATCGAACGTTAGATAATTGCCTAATTATTGCAGGCTAAGATAATCAATTGGTTGGCAAGATTATAACCTTGCTTGGAACGCTCGCACACATCAAAGCACACACATACACCAACCAAGCCAGAAAAGTATATTTTGGCACGCCCGGGGGACAATAGTGTTATTTAATTGTTTATCATGATTAGGATGCGAGGATGAATTCAATTTACTCTAAACGTATTTTGGCACTAGAAGAAGGGGGCATAAACTGTCAAAATAATAGAAGGAGTTTTTCGTTCAAGATTAGATCAATATTTGGTAAATGATTATTTTCAAAAGTGTATGGTACATATGATCAAAAGTCTCAATAACATGACTTAACATTACATCATTTTGCTAAAAATATTTGCAATTCGGTCATAATATCTCATGTCACCCCAACCTCCTATAAAGAGCTTGTTTTGGCAAAGAAAATGAGACAAATTTTAAGAACAAATGTGATGGTGATCTTCAACAATTTTCATTACAAATTTACAATGCTAACTTAGAACTCGAGGGGTTGGAAGATCATCAATGGATTTCAAAACTCTAGGGGGGTCCAAAAATTTGGTGACCAAATCAGATTTAGGGCATCATGAAGATGTTCAAACCTATCGTGCCCCATAATTATTACCATCTAAATCAGCTTTTATGGATGGTAAACTATAATAATGGCAGGAAGGAATTAGGTAGGATGTTATTTCTACAGTATGTATAGACCAAATGACATGAAAAATTTAGAGCCATGGTCATGGGCAATAAATCTGAACACCAACAATTAAAATCTTCTTAGCTTGAAAATAACCTGGATTTCACTCTCATTTTGTGGAGCAACCCAAAACATATTTGTATAAAATGGTCATAACTCTCTCCATAGAGGTTTATTTTAAATTATCTTTTGCATTGGAAGCTTGACTTCCAAATCTTTCGTTTGATATATGGTTCCTTTTCTATTTCAAAATACTCAAATAAATCCATGCTTGGGAAGTCAGATCAAAACTTTGAGTTGTTACAGCGTTTTATGTAATCACTAAAAACACGTTACAGTAAAATGTCCATAACTCTTTCTACAGAGGTCCAAATGACAGACCATTCTTTTATTTGGAAACTTAACATATATAGATTTCTTTTGATATATATATATCTGTGTGTGTGTGTGTGTGTGTGTGTGTGTCATTTTCTAGTTAAAAATACACAGATACTGCCATGCTTGGGTTGTCAGACCAAAAGTTTGATCTGTTATATCATTATGTCTAGTCACTGAAAACACGTTTAAGTAAAATGGTCATAAATCTCTCTACATAAGTCCAAATGACAAACTGTTTTTTGCATTGAAGGCTTGACTTCCATATCTTTATTTTGATATATGGATTATTTTCTAGTTTAAAATACAAAGATAATGCCATGCGAAGGAAGTGAGACCAAAATTTGGACTATTATGGTATTTTGTGCAGTCATCGAAAATGCATTTTAGTAAAATGGCCATAGCTCTCTCTACAAAGGTCTAAATGATAAGCCATTTGTTGCATTGAAAGATTGACTTATAGCGATTTCTTTTGGTATATATCTCATTTTTTAGTTCGAAACACACAAATAACATCAAACGGGAAGTCAGGTCAAATTTTTGGACTATCAAAGTACGTTCCATAGTATTATTCGACATTTTTATTTACAATCGAAGGTTAAAAATATTGAAATTATTCACCATCTTTGGTGACCCTATGAAAGTTAAATTTTTTTTTATTCTTCACCATCATTTATGACCTTAAAAGGTAAAAATGTAGCAATTATTCACCATCTTTGGTGGTCCTTCGAGGCTTAAAATTCTCCTGTTTATCCACCATCTTTAGTGACCTTTGAAGGTAAAAAAAATATTATAATTATTCACCATCGTTGGTAACCCTTCGAAGTTTAAAATTTTTATGATTATTCACCATCTTTGCTGAAATTCAAAGGTTAAAAATACTGAAATTATTCACCATCTTTGGTAACATTCGAAGTTGAGATTATTCGTTATCTTGGGTGACCTTCGAAGTTAAAAAAGGTTAAGTTTATTCACAATCTTTAGTGACCTTCGAAATTAAAAAGGTGAAAGTTATAGTGAAGTTTATTCACAACTACAATTATCAAGTTTTTACCACGTAAATCCTTACTTAAAACTCAGGTGGTTTGGGAGTGTGTTTACACCATATTTTACGAGCTTTATTGCCCAGTAATTTTTTGACATGTTGCTGTAAATTGAAATATTATAGGATGATATAATGATGGTTATTGCAGTAATTTATATAGAAGTTGAAGGTGGTTCAAGGTAATTATTATTTAAATTTGAGTTAGAGGTTATTTGGAGGCAAAAAGGTAGTTATTGTAGATAATTAATTCAAATTCAAATTGACAGTAACTTGGATCCAAATAAATGTTAGTATTGCAGAGAATTCATTTGAATTCAAACTAGGAGTTACTTGGAGGCAAATATAAGTAGTTATTCCAAATAAGTAATTCAAATTTAAATTGGCAGTTATTGGAGCCAAATAAGAGTTACTTATTACACATAACTATAAATAAATGACTCAGGGAATAGAGAAAAGAGGACTCCTCAACAAAAATTCTTATTTACTAATTTAAACCTTTTTCTTTTCTTTCTTTTCATTACAATTTTTCTAAAATAGTTTAATTTTTTTTCTTCGAAGTCGTTAGTAAAGTAGACTTATTGTAACTCTCATTTATGTTTATGAAAAGTTTATTTTCCTTTATATTTAAATTGTCCTTCCTTTTCTTTCTGTAATTTATTTTAAATATCTTGATGTAAACTCCTTTCTGTACAACCGCTAGGGCGGCATTTACCGCTTGGGCTACAATAGCTGCAACCTCTGCGGCATTCATGGTGCCCGGAACTGGTGCAGGTTGTTGCTTGGGCTGAGCATCCCTAGGAATTCATTGTGCACGTCGTGGAGGCATCTGAAATGAGATTAAAGTCTTGTAAGTTGGCAATTATTATCTCAAAATAGCTGAATAGCGAAACATACATAGAGGAATACAACAGTCCTAAAATGTAGGGCTCTACATCAAAGAAAGCTCAGCGGAAACATAATAAGCCGTACAGATCCTAAGGACACTAGAACCTGATGCTCTGATACCACCTATGAAACCCCGACTAATTAAATACCGGGTAGCTACTCCTTTATTAAATTAATACAAAATGCCAAGTTGGTTCAGTTCATAGCATCACTATCGAAAACGTTTTATTAATTACTAGCCACCTAATATTTAAAAAGTGAGTTGTCAATTTTAATTAAATCCGATTAACATGCAATAATTATATTATGAAATGCTAACATAACCACCACAACATAATGACAATGGAATAACCATAAAATAGTAATGAGTCTGGAGGAATACTTCTCACAATAATCCAAATACAGGAATAAACAAATACTAAGTCTGCATCACTAAATTAATTACAACCCAAAAATCTTATATAACTGAAAAAATAAAGTGTCTAAAAGAAATGGGGAGACATGCCCAACAGAGGAGGAAAATCTAGTAACATAGAGTCAAAATCGAAAGTGGAGGCGTCTACTGTCAAAGTCCTGTAACTTCCATGGCAGCTACAGTCCGTCACCTGAATGGAACTCCTATGTATGGTGTTATTGTGGTTGGGCACCTAAAAGGTTTTTACAAAAATATATTTGAAAGCAAACGGGTCAGAGCCCTATTGTGGAAAACAGTTGAAAATATAGCAAGTGCTTTAATGACATATAACAATGAATGCAAAATACATGTTAGGACGTGCTCTCACATGAAATACTAACCTCTTGACTATCTGTGCACTCCTAACGTATCTTTAATCGAATCTAGTTATGCCCGTATCTAACTGGTTCAATATAAAATCTAACGTTACTATATGATTCACGATTTAATTCTCGAAATCTAATTTTAAACAGAGTGTTTTACTCTTGTACACTGTTTCCCATTTTAGTACTACTAATCACTAGAGATCTTCCATTTTATCTTTTACAAAACGTTGATATTATAGATACTCACATTTATACATTACAATTCATTTCAATTAACAGTATATTATTCTCATCATAAATATACAATACTAGCACCCCAAGACTAAGCTGCGGTGCACACATACCCTGCTATCCAATCCCGGTACATCACGTACATAAGGACCACGCATTTCGAATCTCTCAGGAATCATTCTCAAATAACAACAATCACACAAAATGGAGGCGAACATAGTTCACATCACATGGGTCACGCACATACCTACGCTCCCATGATCAGCAGACTTATTACTTCTCAATAATTCCTTCTCAGACCTATGTCCTCAAGGTACCAATGTAAATCCAGCTCCATAGGCACACAAAGATTAGATGGCCCTAATCGAACGCAGACCTCTAGTGATAGCAAGTATGATAGGTATGTTTTACACATAAAACCACATATACTAAGCATTCGCACATCTTAGATATCTCGAATTATTAATATAGGTATGCTTCTCGTTCTTATACCGTCATTTAATGTTATACGTTTATAAGTCCCCGATTTGTATATTAACGTTGTCAACCCTTCTCACGTCGTAATTAGGTATTCGTTTCCTATTCCACAAATGTCATCCGGATTACTATAAGGTTCTAAGTTCTACTCCTCAACGTACCCCAATTCTCAAAATTATACCCACTAGTCAACGAGGGAAGGTTAATTCTCAATTACTTAAGTCTACAAGACATTTGAAATAAAATCAGGCCAAAAAGGCCATTATGTCAACTCGTTAGAAGTCTCGTTCGAACGAGGTCGTTCGAACGAGTGTCGTTCGAACGAAAGGCTCCGAACGAACTACCAACTCGTTAGAAGGGATACTGTCATCTCGTTAGAAGCTCATTCGAACGAGGTCGTTCGAACGACCTAGGCAGGTCTTCTAACGAGATGGCAGACTGCGCATAGAATTTCCCCCAATTCGTTTTTCTTCAGATTTCTCTCCTCTAAATCCCAACTAAGATCATCCCAATTAAGTTTTAACATTTTTAAACTACTCTTATTCCTCCTAATTCACCCGCTAACATATATTTGGGGTCAATGCCTCCTAAATTATCATGTAATCATCAAAATTCCCAAACATTATCCCAAACCCTATGAACATGAAGCCAGAATTTTAACGTCTCAATTTCTCCTTATAAATCCATTTTTAAATCATTAAAAGATACATATTGGATATGGAATTCATTTATTACCATTCTACATGCAATCCCTACATAAGATTATGAGTTCTATCTCCAATTTCATGGATTTTTCATCAAACTTTCAATACAAGACATATATTTAATCCTAATCATAGAGGAAACATTCGCTTAAAATTATGTAATTAAACCACTTGCTTTAGATTTTCTGATTTGATGTTGAAGGATGAAGGTTGATTCTCCTCTCTCTGTCTCTACAGATTTCTCCCAAAGATGGTGATGATGGCTAGGGGTTTCTTTTGGAACCTCTTAAGACTCTCATTATAACTCCCGTAGCCCACTTCTTGTTAAATGCTGAATTATGGACTTAGTGGGTTTATTTCTAATATAAAATTAACCTCTAAAATTCGTGGGTTTTAATTCCCCTATTTTTAAAATTACCAAAATACCCTTCTAGGTTGCCGGTATGGCCCAAAAATGCCCCGAGACCCAAACTAAACCCCCGGCTAGTGTTTTCTGACTATTTCGACCCTTCCGGACATGTTGGCGCACTCAAAATGACCATTCGGTTGATAAAAATATAATTCACTTTTTAATTCAAATAATTTCATTCCTGGCGCGACTGACACGCGCGTCCTAACTAAATTTTCAAATTGTCGTATTTCTGTCTCGTGACAATTTTAACATTTTCAATACTCATGAAATTTCCAAATTTTAACATCATAATCAAATACCAACTCACATCTCACTAGTATTTATACTCAGATTAATTCCCAATTAATTCTCATTTAATTTAATTAATCCCTTAAATAAAAATCAATAAAATTACGGGGTATTACATACTTCCCCCCTAATAACATAATTTCGTCCCTAAATTCGGAACTAAAGAGTACCTGGTAAAAATAACTCCGGATATCGCTCGCGCATTTCATCCTCACGCCCCCATGTGGACTCCTCGACATTATGATGCCGCCACTGCACACGTACTAACGGTACTATCTTCGACCTCAGTTTCCGCTCGCTTCGGTCCAAAATAGCAATCGGCCCCTCCTCGTAGGAACTATCGGGCTGGAAATCGATGTCCTCCAAAGCAATGTGAGTATGGGCCAAATCGTCCCTAAGATATTTCCTTAGCGAGGAAATATGGAACACATCATGGATCCTATGTAAGTGCTACGATAACCCAAGTCTGTATGCGACTGGACCAATCCTCTCGATGATAGGAAATGCCCCCACGTATCTTGGTGCCAGTTTTCCCTTCTTCCCAAAATGCATGATCCCCTTCATCGGAGATACTCTGAGTAACACCTGGTCTCCCACCTTGAATTCTCTGAAGAACCTCTTAGCATCAGCATAGCTCTTCTGCCGATCTTGAGCTACCCGAATATGACTCCGTATCATCTCTATCCTTGTTGAAGTATCCTGAATCACTTCTGGTCCAATGAGTTTGTTATCCCCCACCTCTAACCAACATGCTGAGGAATGACAAGGTCTACCGTACAACACCTCAAATGGAGCCATGCCAATGGTAAACTGATAGGAGTTATTATAAGCAAACTCCACCAGCCAGAAGGTATTACTCCCATCCACCTCCAAAGTCTAGGATGCACATACGCAATATGTCCTCCAACATCTGATTTGTCCACTCGATTTTCCCATCCATCTGCGGGTGATAAGCCGTACTCAGCCGCAACTTCGTACCCATGGCATCCTGGAAACTCTCCCAAAATCGTGAAACAAATATCTTATCTCGGTCAGACACGATATTTAGAGGTACCCCATGAAGTCTCACTATTTACGCAATGAAAAGCTGGGCATACTGTCCCGTAGTGTAGTCGGTCCTCACGGGCAGAAAATGAGCAACTTTGGTCACCTATCCATAATTACCCATATGGAGTCGTGACCCCTCTGTGACGTAGGTAACCCCGTGATAAAGTCCATGGAGATGCTCTCCCATATCCATGTCGGAACCTCTAACGGCTGTAGAAGTCCTATCGATTTCTGATGGTCCACCTTTACTAGTTAACAAGTGGCACATTTAGAAACAAACACGGCGATATCTCTCTTCATCCCGCTCCACCAATACTGTCGTCTCATGTCTTGGTACATCTTATCCCCACCAGGGTGTACCGCGAATCGTGAGTCGTGCGACTCCGCCATTACCTCGTGTCGTAAGTCCTCCCCTTCCGGAACAACCAGTCTCCCATTGAAGCGTAATCCCCCATCTGAGCCAACGGTATAGGACTCGGCTCCCTCTGCTAGTTATCGAAATATCTGCTCCTGACAGAACGAGTCATTTGCCTGGGCCTTTACCACTCTCGTAACAATCCGAGGTGTAATAGTCATTACAGACATGAACGATCGGGCCACTACATACTGGTGTCCCAACTCCTTCCACTTAGCTTTCCACACCTCGGCCACCTCATCTGTCGGCCTACGGCTCAACGCGTTTGCTACCACGTTAGCCTTCCCTGGGTGATACTAGATATCGAACTGATAATCCCTCACAAACTCAAGCCACCAATGTTGACGCATATTCAGCTCCTTCTGCGTGAAGAGGTATTGTAGAGACTTATGGTCTGTGAACAACCAAAAATTTTCCCCCAGGAGATAGTGTCTCCAAATCTGAAGAGCGAATACGACTGCCGCTAACTCCAAGTCGTGGGTGGGGTAATTCCTCTCGTGAGGCTTAAGCTTACGGGAAGCATAAGTTATGGTCTGACTCTCCTGTTGCAACACACCTCCAAGTCCTTGTAAGGACGTATCGGTGTAAACTAAATACTCAACTCTCGGCCTGGGTAATGCTAACACAGGCGTTGAGGTCAACTTGTCCTTCAACTCATCGAATGCCAACTGACATGCATCGCTCCAGATAAATGGTACACCTTTGCGAGTCAGGTATGTCTAAGGACCCGCTATCTTTGAGAAACCCCGAATAAATCTCTTGTAGTATCCTGCTAGGCCCAAGAAACTACGAATCTCAATCGGTGTCGTGGGCTGTCCCCACTCCCACACCGTGGATACCTTCCCTGAATCAACAGATATCCCCCGATCTGAAATGATATGCCCCAAAAACTGAACCTCCTTCAACCAGAACCCACACTTCTCATACTTTGCATAAAGCTTGTTCTGAAGCAATGTCTGTAAAACCTATCTCAAATGCTCGGCGTGCTCCTCTTCTGTCTGGGAGTAAACTAGAATTTCATCAATAAAGATAATGACGAACTGGTCTAGGAACTCTCTGAACACCCTATTCATAAAGTCCATAAACACGGATGGAGTGTTGGTCAAGCCAAAAGGCATAATTCGAAATTCATAGGAACCATATCTCGTCAAGAAAGCAGTCTTCGAGACGTCCTGTTCCCTGATACGCAACTGATGGTATCCTGATCGCAAATCAATCTTTGAGAAGAAGTAAGCTCTTCTCAACTAGTCAAATAAGTCGTCGATTCGGGGCAACGGATACTTATTTCGTATCGTGACCTTATTCAACTCCTGATAATCTACACACAACCTCAACGATCCATCCCTCTTCTTTATGAACAACATAGGGGCACCCCACGGTGAAGTACTCCTCTGGATAAACCCCTGACCCAACAATTGCTCTATCTGATCCCGTAGCTCTCTCATCTCCGCTGGAGCCATACGGTACGGTGCGCGGGCAATGGGACGCGTGCCCGGTGTCAAATCAATAAAAAAAATCTATATCTCTACTAGGAGGTAATCCAGGTATATCCTGGAATACATCAGCAAACTCCCTCACGACTGGAATCGAATCAAGTGGTATCACCACTTCCTTAGAGGTCTCTTCCTCTATATAGTACAAATGAGTGGACGATCCTCCCTCAGGGCGAGGCATCGCCACTAAAAACATCTCCTGCCCGAGAATGGCAAATATGATACTCCTACTGAAATAATCAATCATGGCTCGGTACGCAACTAGCCAATCCATACCAACAATCACATCATACTCAGTCATCTTTAATACTAACATATCAGCGAGTAAAGTAAACCTCCCGATCTCTATACCCATACCTCTATAAATAAGGGAAATTATAAAATCCCTACTCAACGGTGAATCTACACAAGTAATCGTGCTCTCTGCAGTGTCTAACAACGCAATAGTGCGTGCAAATCTCGTGGCAATGAAATAATGTGCGGCCCCCGTATCAAATAAAATACGCCCCATAGTCCCCTGAATAGAGAACATACCCTCAATAGCAGGTGGATCTTGTGGGACGGCGGCCTGCTGGAGCTGATACACTCTCCCATATTGAAGTTGTCCCTGCTGAGTTGGGACCACTGGAATGGGTGGTAATGCTGCCATCTGTGGTGGTGCTGGGAGGGAGACGGGAAACATAGGCCTCTGTGGCTCGTATCGAACACCCTGCTACTGCTGCTGTGGGGCCCTGCCCCTATCAGGACAATCCTGGCATTTGTGGCCAATCTTGACACACACTAAGCACTTCCCCGGGAAGTTTCCTCCTCGCTGTCCCTGCTTCCCTCGGCCCTGATGGCCGTTACCATTTATACCTTGACCATGCTGGCCCTGTTGAAATTGTTGCTGCTGACCAATCTAGCCCTGCTGGCTTTTCTGACCCTGATGGCCATGTCTGAAACCTCCCTGACCATTCCTGAAACCCCCAGATTTGAATCTCTTAGGATCCCCCTATTGGGAGCCCTGATCGCCCTACCTGTGCTGACCCTGAGCAGATTGTGCCCCGCTGGCACCATTTCCCCCTGTCCTGCCCTGATGGATGGACTCTCCTGATCTCTTACACTCAGACATGTGAAAGCGATGATCCTGGAAGTGAAGCAGTGTCGCGTTAACCATGTCAGAGTAAGTGGCCAACAAAATATTTCCCAACAAGTGTTGTCGGATCCTCTAAGTCAATCCATCCATAAACTTCTGAATCTTCTTCTCCTCAGTCGGAATCTCATCGGGAACAATATTCAATAGATTAGTGAATTCGGCCTCATACTCGGCCACGGTCTTCCACTCCTTCCTGAGGTTCATTAACTTCCTCCTCATTTCATTGTGAGCAGCTGATGGAAAATATTTGCGGTTGAACCGCACCCAGAACTCCTGAATAGAAAGGACGTCCCTCTCCTCCGCGGTGGTAATAGACTCCCACCACTGCAATGCTGCTCCTACTAGCTTAAAAGTAGCCAGTATCTGCTTCTGAACATCTGTGCACTCGTACATCCTTAAGTGCCTCTGAATGTCCTTCCTCTACTGACTGGACACTACAACGTCGGAGCTACCTGCAAACTCCGGAGGGTGTTCTTTCTGAAAAGCATCACGAATGCGTTCCCAAGCATACGGGAATGCATGAGCCTGAACTGGCGCGACTACCGGCGCCTGGGGTGGTGCCTGCTGTACAACCTCTAGGGCAGCATTTACCGCTTGGGCTACAATAGCTACAACCTCTGCGGCATTCATGGTGCCTGAAACTGGTGCAGGCTGTTGCTCGGGCTGAGCATCCCTAGGAATTCGCTGTGCACGTCGTGGAGGCATCTGAAATGAGAGTAAAGTCTTATAAGTTCGCAGTTATTATCTCAAAATAGCTGAAGAGGGAAACATACATAGAGGAATACAACAGTCCTAAAATATAGGGCTCTACATCAAAGAAAGCTCAGCGGAAACATAATAAGCCGTACAGATCAAAAAGACACTAGAGCCTGATGCTATGATACCACCTATGACACCCCAACTAATTAAATACCGGGTAGCTACTCCTTTATTAAATTAATACAAAATGCCAAGTTGGTTCAGTTCATAGCATCACTGTCGAAAACGTTTTATTAATTATTAGCCACCTAATATTTAAAAAGTGAGTTGTCAATTTTAATTAAATCCTATTAACATGCAATAATTAAATTATGAAATGCTAACATAACCACCACAACATAATGACAATGGAATAACCATAAAATAGTAATGAGTCTGGAGGAATACTCCTCACAACAATCCAAATACAGGAATAAACAAATACTAAGTATGCATCACTAAATTAATTACAACCCAAAAATCTTATATAACTGGATAAATAAAGTGTCTAAAAGAAATGGGGCGACATGCCCAACAGAGGAGGAAAATCTAGTAACATAGAGTCAAGATCGAAAGTGGAGGCGTCTACTGTCAAAGTCTTGTAACTTCCACGGCAGCTACAGTCTGTCACCTGAATGGAACTCCTATGCATTGTGTTCTTGTGGCTGGGCACCTAAAAGGTTTTTACAAAAATATATTTGAAAGCAAACGGGTCAGAGCCCTATTGTGGAAAACAGTTTAAAATATAGCAAGTGCTTTAATGACATAAAACAATGAATGCAAAATACATGTTAGGACGTGCTCTCACATGAAATACTCACCTCTTGACTATCTGTGCACTCCTAACGTATCCGTAATTGAATCTAGTTATGTATGTATCTAACTGGTTCAATATAAAATCTAACGTTACTATACGATTCACGATTTAATTCCCGACATCTTATTTTAAACAGAGTGTTTTACTCTTCTACACAGTTTCCCAATTTAGTACTACTAATCACTAGAGATCTTCCATTTTATCTTTTACAAAACGTTGATATTATAGATACTCACATTTATACATTACAGTTCATTTCAATTAACAGTATATTATTCTCATCATAAATATACAATACTAGCACCCCGAGACTAAGCTGTGGTGCACACATACCCTGCTATCCAATCCCGGTACATCACGTACATAAGGACCACGCATTCCGAATCTCTCAGGAATCGTTCTCAAATAACAACAATCACAGAAAATAGAGGCGAACATAGTTCACATCACATGGGTCACGCACATACCTACTCTCCCATGATAAGCAGACTTATTAACTTCTCAATAAGTCTTTCTCTGACCTATGTCCTCGAGGTACCAATCTAAATCTCCCCGTAGGCACACAAAGATTAGATGGCCCTAATCGAACGCAGACCTCCCGTGATAGCAAGTATGGTAGGTATGTTTTACACATAAAACCATATATACTAAGCATTCTCACATCTTAGATATCTCGAATTATTAATATAGGTATGCTTCTTGTTCTTATACCGTCATTTAATGTTATACATTTACAAGTCCCCGATTTGTATATTAACGTTGTCAACCCTTCTCACGTCGTAATTAGGTATTCGTTTCCTATTCCACAAATGTCATTCGGATTACTATAAGGTTCTAAGTTCTACTCCTCAACGTACCCCAATTCTCACAATTATACCCACTAGTCAATAAGGGAAGGTTAATTCTCAATTACTTAAGTCTACAGGACATTTGAAATAAAATCAGGCCAAAAAGGCCATTATGTCAACTCGTTAGAAGTTTCGTTAGAACGAGGTCGTTCGAACGAGTGTCGTTCGAATGAAAGGCTTCGAACGAAAGGCTTTGAACGAACTACCAACTCATTAGAAGGGATACTGTCATCTCGTTAGAAGCTCGTTCGAATAAGGTCGTTCGAACGACCTGGGCAGGTCTTCTAACGAGATGGCAGACTGCGCATAGAATTTCCCCCAATTCGTTTTTCTTCAGATTTCTCTCCTCTAAATCCCCACTAAGATCATCCCAATTAAGTTTTAACATTTTTAAACTACTCTTAGTCCTCCTAAGTCGCCCTCTAACATATTGGGGTCAATGCCTCCTAAATTATCATGTAATCATCAAAATTCCCAAACATTATCCCAAACCCTATGAACAGGAAGCCAGAATTTTAACGTCTGCAATTTCTCCTTATAAATCCGTTTTTAAATCATCAAAAGATACATATTGGATATGGAATTCATTTATTACAATTCTACATGCAATCCCTACATAAGATTATGAGTTCTATCTCCAATTTCATGGATTTTTCATCAAACTTTCAATACAAGACATATATTTAATCCTAATCATGGAGGAAACATTCACTTGAAATTATGTAATTAAACCACTTGCCCTAGATTTTCTGATTTGATGTTGAAGGATGAAAGTTGATTCTCCTCTCTCTCTCTACAGATTTCTCCCAAAGATGGTGATGATGGCTAGAGGTTTCTTTTGGAACCTCTTAAGACTCTCCCTATAACTGCCGTCGCCCACTTCTTGTTAAATGCTGAATTATGGACTTAGTGGGTTTATTTCTAATATAAAATTAACCTCTAAAATTCGGGGGTTTTAATTCCCCTTTTTAAAATTACCAAAATACCCTTCTAGGTTGCCGGTATGGCCCAAAAATGCCCAGGGACCCAAACTAAACCCCCGGCTAGTGTTTTCTGACTATTTCGACCCTTCCGGACATGTTGGCGCACTCAGAATGACCATTCGGTTGATAAAAATATAATTCACTTTTTAATTCAAATAATTTCATTCCTGACGCGACTGACACGCGCGTCCCAACTAAATTTCCAAATTGTCGTATTTCTGTCTCGTGACAATTTTAACATTTTCAATACTCATGAAATTTCCAAATTTTAACATCATAATCAAATACCAACTCTCATCTCACTAGTATTTATACTCGGATTAATTCCCAATTAATCCTCATTTAATTTAATTAATCCCTTAAATAAAAATCAATAAAATTATGGGGTATTACATCCTTTTACACTTAACACGAAAATATTTTAACTCTATACATTGACACCACATCCCTCAAAGCATGTAAAGTTAGTTATAACATTCCAATGTAGAGTTAATTAAAACATTCCAAAATTAATTGAGGATATGTACGTGTCATATCCCCAAATTATGACCGATTTTTATTTGTTTTTATAATTACCAGCTGTTATATTTTAAAAGGTGTTTAAATTATAGTTAATGTTAAAATGTTTGTTTTATAACAAGTTTTTGCCAAAAAAAATTTTTACCTCCAATTGATTTCCCAAATCGATCCAAAATTGGATTGTTAAAAATCTAACACATGTTCTTCAGTGGGACCACTTGTAAAACTGTAAGTTTTTCCAAACTGATTATATTTTGTGGATCGATTTATGAAATCTTTTGATATATTGGATCGATTTGGAAATTATTTTTTGAGATGATTTTTTTTTTAAAAAAATTGTTGTATAATTGGATATCTTAACATATTCTATTTATATTATGGGTTAATTACACTTTCCCCTTGAACTTTATCCCCCGTATTCACTTTACCACTCAAACTTTTATAATCTTGAGTTAACTCCATCAACTTAAAAAAACAGTCTATGTTACCCCCTAACCCTAACTTATAGCATTTTAATAAGTTGAGAGAGTTAAGTCTAGAAAATAAAAGTTTGGGTGAAGAAGTAAAAACGAGAGAAAAATTCAGGGAAAAGTGTAATTAACCCTTAAATCATTGATCGTGTTTCACAACTTTCTCACTTTCATTTGGTCTACTTGGGTGAGCAATTAACGGTTCCAAGAAAAATCGGTGTGAGGATGATTGTAACTAGAACAAACTTGGTCTACATTCCGATTGTTCTGACATTGTATTGATTTTAATATGAAAAAAGACAAAAAATTATAATAAACAAATTAGACATAGTTTTAACATTTATGTCAATAAAGCGTAACAACTCCCATTTTAGGTCTGAAATTTATTTGAAAAATAAACTAATATTTAAGTTTCAAATTTTACAAGATCCTTAAAGAGTGAACCATTGAATTTCAATATTTCATTCTGTATCATGAAATGGTTTAGTTAATTCTCACAAAGTGAAATCTTTAAATTTATATTTTTATTTACATGCTCAAACCAAAAGAATATGGATATAATTAAGAGACATTTACTCGTTAGGGTCCACTAGTTCTTTATATTTATTCATTTGGGTACACAAGTTTTCGTATTTATTCATTGAGGTACATTTTCACTTTTAGCCACGGTTTATAAGATTTTTAGTCCAGCTTTTTTGAAAATAGACCCCAATAAATAAATACAAAAATCAGTGTACCCCAATGAATAAATATGAAGAAATAGTGGACCTTAAAGTATCCATATAATTAAATTTTTGGTATAGTCTCATCTTTATAGCTGAAATTGTATTCAATTATATATGCTGAACGATGAATGATTTAGTGGCTTATATTGTCTAGAGTAATCTGTAGTTATCAATTAACATCCAATACCAATTCATTTGGTGACAGAAAACAAAAGTCCTGATTTAGAGCCGCTAAAACATTGGATAAAAAACTCTATCTCGATCTGGTATGTTTTGGTCGAATAAAAGACACATACCTAAACCATGGACATATGCATTATTAAGTTGATCACGTATGAAATATGAACCACAATTTCAAATAATAAAGGGTGGCATGGCCTATTTGCAAACAAACATACTAATTAAAATGGCAGCAGATAACTAGCAACCACCAGAAGATACCAATGATAGTTTGATTTAAAAATGCTATTTTCATATAAATTTGTATAGGGTAAAATTTACTTGGGAACCTATAAAATATAACCTATGAGATTCAAAAGTTAAAATTGTGTTTAGGAACTTAACGACCCGTTTAATTATGTATTTAGAAAACTCGATTTAAGCTATGTTTTTAAATATAGTTTTCAAATTCAATTTTTTGTGTTTATAAATATTGGTACGCGTTTAGTAAACTTGCTTAAAAACACAGCTTTCTGAAAATTTGACGAAATTGGAAAACATATATATATATAGGAAAAGAATCAAGTGATGTCCCAGTTTGAGGACCCTGAATGAGGTCCATTTTTTTAAAATAAAAAAAAAAAAATTGGGCAGATTTTTTTTATGATTTTTAAACATGTCAGTAGGACCATAAAAAATAATCAACTCAAAATGAATTTTTTTGCTAATTTAAAAAAATCGGTCAAACTGTGTCAATTTTTAAGATATTTTAAGCTGTTAAAAAATGACAAAGTTTGATCGATTTTTTAAAGGGGTTTTTACTAGTTAGTCCCGTTTACTAAGTATGTAGTTCAATAAGTCCTAACATCTTTTTTTTGCTCCATCAGGTCCCATGAAGTAAGATTTTTGTTCCAATAGGTCATATTTATAAACATATAGTGAATATTCATTGTATGTACAAATAGGACCTATTGAGGAAAAAATCTTGTGATAGGACCTATTAGGAAATATCCCCTACAAACAAGACTTAATAGGAAGATCCCATTTTTTAAAATAGTAAAAAAATTCGTTTTGAGCTGATTATTTTTTTATGGTCCTACTTAAATGTTAAAAACTATAGTAAAAAATCAGCTCCAAAATATTTTTTTTTGTATTTTAAAAAAATGGACCTCATTTGGAAACCTCAAACCGGGGTCTCTCTCTCTCTCTCTCTCTCTCTCTCTCTCTCTCTCTCTCTCTCTCTCTCTATATATATATATATATATATATATATATATATATATATATATATATATATATAATGATATTGCATGTATAATCGAGAATAAAATTATATACATAAATGAATTGATAATATTTGTACTATATCTATATTTTTTTATTATTCCATACATTGATAATACATGTATAAAATTACATATATGTATCATGTATCTATTGATAATCTTATTTAACATATTGATCTTAGTATATTATATAATTTAATAAAATATATCTATTGATAATATTATTTAACATATAGATCTTAGTATATTATATAATTTAATAAAATATAAATATATGTAATTTTGTGTACATGTACATATATAATTTTTATTTATAAGAATTATATGCATATTAATGTATTATGTATGTATATTATATATTAAGGTATAAATGCATACAATATTAGCAATGAATAATCGGCTAAATTTTAGGCATACTCTCTCTCTTTTCTAGGGGCACAGTCAGGTGACACATGTCCGGTCCTCAGTTTTAAAAGGCGGATTGGTCCTCACAAGAGCAGCATTGTGTGTGTATATATATATATATAATGATATTGCATGTATAATTCATAATAAAATTATATGCATACATTAATTAATAATATTATTTAATACATATGTACTTTATGTATATTTTATATTATTTCATACAATAATAGTTCACGTATAAAGCTATATATAAGTATCATGTACGTATTGATAATATTATTTAACATATTGATCTTAGTATACTATATTTTTTTAATAAAATATGAATATATGTAATTTTGTGTACATATTGTATTATCCCGTGATTTTAATGACTTTTAAAATGGGTTATATTTTAAATTAATGGATTAATTGGATTTTATTATAAATTAATTCATTTGGGTTTTATCCGAATTGTGGATAATAAAACGAATGATTCTGTATATTACTTAAAGATATTTAGGTAATATATGAATGTGGTGATATTGATATTACTGTGAGTTATTAATATAGTAATTTAAATTTTTAGTCGGACACGGTATGGGTGTCGGGACTAAATTGTGCGATTAAATAAGAAACTTATTTTTATATCGACCTTATAATCATTTCGACTGGGTTGTTGCATCCGGAAGGGTTGAAATAGTCAGAAAAATCTATTTGGATGTTAATTTTGAGTCTCGAGTCATTTGAAAATGAAAGGACAACCAAAAACGGCATTTTGGTTATTTTTACAAGGGGGATGAATAGTGATTTCGGGCTTTGTCTTATTATAAGTATTTGGAGATTAGTTGAACGTGGGTTCATTCATCTCTTCTACACAAAATTGAAGGGTCATCTTCTTAGAGAGAGTGAAAGGTTGCTTGGGAAGAGAAAAGCTTGCTTGGAAAGGAGGAGAACCAAAGATCAAAGGTCACCACCACCAACCACCACCGGAGGCTGACCGAAGAAGGGAGAACCACATGTGATACACTACCCCAAAGGATCAGACCTTCATTAGAGGCAAGTGTTTGATAATTGCAATCTAAGTTTGTATATTGTCCATGTTAGGATAGTTATAAAAAGAAGAGATTTTTCATGTTTGGAAGATAAAGATGGAGTTGTAATTCTTAAGTTTCCATCCAAATCGAACATAACTTGAATACACATTGTCTAATTTACCCCTCACGTTCACCCATCTTTGAATTTACTAAATCAATATAAATATTAATATAGTATACACAATAATATATATACATATGTAGATATTTGCTATATAATTATGGATCAGTATAAAGGGTTATTTCCATACACATTAATATTCAGAAATTAAAGAGGGTTATTTTTGTTTAGTTACGACGTTTATTTTTAAATTATTTACATATAGCTATTAATTTATATCATTTTGAAAACTTAACAAATCGTAAAATTTTGGGAAACAAAAATAATAGTATGTGAATTAATTTTTTTTTTAAATTAATGTTTTTAGGTTATAAAAAACCATTTTATGAAAATAGTTATAAAAAAAAATTTATAATAAGTGACAAAAAAACTACTTTGTTAAAAATTTATTAAAAATCTGTTTCATTATATATAAGTAAAATAGAAAAAAACATTTGAATAAAAACTTCATAGCATTTGGACATTATTTTAAAAAAAAATTAAAAATTGGCAAATAGAAAATAGTTTACTTATTAAAAAAACGGTGTGTTTATTTATTAGAAAAACTAAAAATTGAACTTTATTTTTATTTTTATTAATAAAAAATGAAAGTTTTATTTATTATTACTTTAAAAATTCCGTCCAGTTTTATAAATACTGATTTACAAAAATCTACTAATATTAGCGGAACATTTTTTTTAAATAACAAGTTTTAAATAATGAAATAAAAATACATCTTTTGAAAATATTCTTTCCAGCTATTTTTTACCAAAAAATTATGTTAAGTTTTTACTTTTTTAGTAAATAAACGTCACTTTTTTTAATAATTAAATCGTATTCTATTTACAAAACATTTTTTGTATTTTTCTTTTTTAATGTTGTAAATAACGTATTATGTATGCATATTATGTATTAATGTATAAATTCTTAAAAACATTAACAATGAATAATTCTGAGTTGAAAAATAAGAAACATAATTTAGAAAACACCCTTTTGCTGTTTTATAAAAAACATAGGGCCGTTAAGTTGTGCATTCAGGAAACTCGATTTAGATATTTTTTTAAATACAGTTTTCTAAAAATTGACAAACATCTATATTTATGCACATACATAAAAGTTCCATACATACATGATATATATATATACACACACACACACATCATAAATGCATAAATATATCATATATTCTTTATGTATATTTAATGAGATATGTTTGAGACTTTGACTATTTATTCTAAATATACATACAAAGGTATACGTATATGAGATATATATATGTGTGTGTGTATACGTATATATTTGTATGTATGTTTAGAATAAATAGTCAAAGTCCCAAACATATCTCATTAAATATACATAAAGAACATATGATATATATGATATATATATATATATATATATATATATATATATATATATATATATATATATATATGTGTGTGTGTGTGTGTGTGTGTGTGTGTGTGTGTGTGTGTGTGTGTGTGTGTTTGTGTTATAATATTGCATGTATAAATCATAATAAAATTATATACATAAATAAATTGATTATATTATTTCATACATTAATAATAAATGCATAAAACTATATATAAGTATCATGTATATATTGATAATATTATTAGCATATGGATCATAGTATATTATATAATTTAATGAAATATAAATATATATTTAATTTTGTATACATGTACATATATATATTTTATTTATAGGAATTACACACATATTAATGTATTGTGTATGTTTATTATAGATGAAGGTATAAATGAATAAATATATTAAGAATGAATAATTCTGAATTGAAAAATAAAAAATAAAATTTAGAAAACACCCTTTTGCTGTTTTTTTGAAAAACTTGATTATAACACAAAAAAATTATAATTCAGTGTTTAAAAATAAGTATGCCAAGCGCAAATCCTTATAAGAATTCTATTTAAACACAAAAACTAAGTTATAATTGCTAACCAAATAGACCTTAAATTTTTAGAGTCATATCATGACTTTCTTAGATACTTCTTAAAATTAAAAATCGTACAAACTATGGTAACAGGTGATGTGTTAATTATAAGTCTTTTATAAATGATTAAATAATAAGAGAGATCAAGATTAGTTGTATATTTTTTTGGAGTAAAGTATCGTATTAGGCCCTCACCTTTGATCCCGTGTGAATTTCTTCCCTTACATTTTATTTGTCTCAATTTCGTCCCCACCTTTTACTTTGTTTCAATTTATCTTAACTTTCCATTCAAATCAAACCTAATTTGAATATACATTGTCTAATTTACCCCCCACGTTCACCCATCTTTGAATTTACTAAATCAATATCAATATTATTATAGTATACATATATATATATATATATATATATATATATATATATATATATATAGATAGATAGATAGATAGATATTTGTTTATATAAATATGGATTAATACAAAAGGTTATTTGTGTACACATTAATACTCAGAAAATAAAAAAGAATTATTTGCGTTAAGTTACGATGCTTATTTTTAAATTATTTGCATCTAGCTATTAATTTTTATAATTTTAAAAACTTAAAAATCATAAAATTTTGGAAAATACATGTAATACCGTGTATATTTTTGGAATAAAATAAAATTTAAAAGAGATTATTTTAATTCGGTGAAATTAATTAATCAAGGCTGTGAGTAATTAGACCCGGTATTAATTATAAATTTTAGAGTCGGACTTTAATGATTTGCAATAAATTAAAAGGAATTTTATTTTAAATAAAAAGTATTCACATGTGTCACGTCACAGTTAAAAATATATTTTTGGATAAAAATATTTGGGACACACTTTGGGAGGTATTGTGTGCTCGTTCGGACATTTTAAACCATTATGAATGATCCTAGTGTGTGTGTGTGTGTGTGTGTGTGTGTGTGTGTGTGTGTATATATATATATACAGTCCTGCTCTTGTGCGGACTAGTCCGCATTTTAAGAATGCGGACCGGACATGTGTCACCTGGCGGTGAGCCCAGAAAAGAGAGAGAGTGTGCCTATAATTTAGGCGATAATTTCTCGGCGCACCGTTAGGTGACACATGTTCGGTCCGCATTCTTAAAATACGGACTAGTCCGCACAGGAACATATATATATATATATATATATATATATATATATATATATATGTGTGTGTGTGAGTTGGGTAGTTATCGAGCTAATTAGATTATGCATTTGGGCTCATTTGGGGATCCAAAGTTGGGGCCTAAAGCCCAACTCGGGAATTGAAGACTAACATCATATAATTAGAGTTATCCAACTCATTTGGGAGTTACATCCAAGAACCCTAGACATAACCACCCAAGAGGAGGAGGAATGACACCCTAGGAGGAGGAAGAGAGGCTCCTCTACCCAATCTTAGGTAAGTATTCTCTAGCCATTCTTATTCAAATTGTACTAATCTTATATTAATATTGATACCATGCTTAGAATAAGGTTTAATCATATGTTGGGACTGCATATTTAAAGACCTTTTGAATTGTGTAAAAATTGATGATAGTCGTATGATCTATGCTTAGATCCGTAAACCCTCATGTTAAATCTCTATTCATGTGATTTAAATTGGAGCTTTATTGTAAGAAACATATGGTAGAACCCTTTAAACAAATTTGGAAAAAAAAATATTTCTTAAGGTTGAAGATGAGATGAGACTTGTATGCTTTAAGTTTCTTGAAAATTCTTGATGAAATTGTTGATATTTATGGATGATTTAGAGAACATGTCGTGTTTACAATGTTTTTGATTTCATGTTAGAACACATGCCCATATCTTATTTGAGGCTATTGAATGATAAGAACAATGTTTGATACACTTACAAATTTCTGGAAAAATCCCGTCTCGGAAAGACATGTCCTTGGCTTACTGGGCAAGCCGAATAGATTCGACCTCCAACCGAATCGATTCGAAATACCTTCTTCTAGATTTTTTCGTTACAATCGCGTGGGCGCCGACCGCATATTTTTTTGATTTGTTTTAATTAGTTATGATTTTTCTACGAAAGGATGCGCGAGATCATTTTTGTCCAAATGAGGGATAGAGGCTTATTCCATGATATTAAGTATAATGTTATGAACGTATATACATCATTAAATCGGGATAGGTTGATGCTATGGTGGTGAATGCGTGATGACTTAAAATACAAGTAACTATATAAAGGAAATGATTTATATAGAATTCTTAAATAATGTAATACGGAATAAATATATTAAACGACAAGGATATGCATAGATGATTTAGTAATTTTGGTAGGGGAACATAAAGGATAAGGCCCTAAAAGATACGATGGTATTAATATGATTGATCCGGGGTGATTTGAATAAAGATGAATACTTATTGGAGATAATTCGAATGCTTGAGAATATAATTAGTGGATAACTCCCTCAAATCTTTATCGTGTAGGAATACTAAATGTAAATGTATCCTAAGCCTAGTGAGCTAAGACTAAATCGTTAATAACGGCTGTGATGGTAGGTTGGGTGAGACTACTTATTTATATTAAAATATTTCTTATATATGTACACATAACCCTAATTCACGTTAGTTGACTCCTTATATATGTACATATAAACCTTATTGGAAAAGTAACAAGAAGCGTTTGATTATTAATAATTTGGAATGATTTAAGTCTGAGTCAAGAGGACAACATACTAAGATCATTAGGTGTATTGGTAAGGGTAGTAACTATACTTATAGTCGTGTTGTAAGGCAAGTTTGGGAATAACTATACCTATAATGTCTTGGAAAGGTTAGTTTGAGAATAACTATGCCTATAGGGTTTTTGAAAGGTTAGTTGGGAATAAATGTACCTATATATTTAACGAGAAATAAATTATGAAGCAAATGTGATTTAAGTCTAAAAGGCAATGTATGGGACTTAATAATTAATCGGGAAGTAGTCGTAAAATACCATTTAAAATGAGTTATGGCATAATTGACTAAAATATTATAGTTAAGCCGGGAAGGATATATTCTTTATGGATTGAGATTTTACTGGGATTAAAGTAGTTATAGAGTAATTGCTTATACATATTGGATGATAATATGTATCATATTATTTTGTGTGGCGATACCAATGTTCATGGAGTATCCTATCGGCTGGGGGCTTCGTGCGCTCGGACCGGGTACCACTTGCCGACACATGTTGGCTTGGCGATTGTGTAGATCATATAGTTACTACTTGGAGGCGTCATCTACAATGAAGTAGGTGTTGACGCTGACCCAGCCTGTGTCACTGTTGGGTATGGACCGTGAATACGTATCCTTCTTAGGTACCGCCCCTAACTTATGTGTGTTTTGTGATGTCCACTTTGGATAAGGGATATCTTCGGACTTGTCGATAGAGCACGAATCAGACAACAATGGTAGATGCCTTTGTGTGTCGCATATATATATATATATATATATATGTGCACACACTATGGTGTACCTTATATGGGAATGTACCCTCTTAGTCTAAAGATGTTGACAGTCCTTAATGATAATGAAGCCGGGTTAATAAAATGACATGGATAATTAAGGACTAAGACGAATCCTAATGATTAATGTGGTAAGCAATTATTAATGATAATAATAATAATTGAGTAGTCTAAGACAGTTGATAACAATTAAAGAGAACAAGTAACGGAGTGGCCAATTATTATTGAGAATAATGATTTGGTAATCTAAGAGAATGAATCTTATAGTTTAACGGGGTAGACGAAAAGGTGTATGAATTAAATTATTAAATAGTCTAAAGAGATAGACAAGGGTTATGGAATATTATATGACATAAGAATATGCTCCGAGTTTATATAAATTGTGCAGTCAATATTTTGAATTCCATTCGAGAATTGGGGTGTTAGTCATACATACCCACTTTTAGTTAATGCATAGCTAGATGGATTATTCTTTACATGTCATATTAAATAATGAAATTTATAATTGGAATTTTGTTCGAGGATACAAGTAGGACTTCTTCTAGATGAGAGGTGAGGTACTCGTTACATGTGAGCGTCGATGGAGAGACGTGAAGTATGAGTTAGTAATAATTTACATATTTATTGGTGAAGAATCCTTGCAACTCTAGGGCTCTGACCCAAATTATAAATATTTCCTCCCCAGGTATTCTTAATGGCAAGGATAACGGGGCTGACGATGGATCAGCTTGCAGTTGCATTGGACGTGGTGAATTTTTCTCCATTGATTCTAGTATAGGTTTTATTTCAGCATTTTGTCATTTTATTTCACAATGGGATTTATACGGGCATAAGCTCAAGTATTTATTTATAGCAGTTGTACTTAGTTTTACATTATGGACATTGTATGATGACTCAGTTTTTATTATTCATGTGTTAAATCAATTTTATTTAGATGTTTTTATTTATGATGGATTTTGACATAGAAGAAAGGAATTTTTATTTTTTTCAGTGCTGAGAATGGTATAAATTCTTGATAAGCCCCATGTTCGGCGTATTGAGCCTGACCAGCCTTTACGTGAAAAAATGGGGGTCGTTACAGTTGGTATCAGAGCACGACTCTAGTGTCCTTAAGATCTGTGTTTGAGCTTGTTACATTCTCTGTTGTGTTCTTTGTTATAGAGCTCTATGATTAGGAATCATTGTATTCTTTGTGATTGGTTACTACCCGTTCGAGCAAAGGGTTAGTTTTAGAGAGAGAAAGCCATAGCGAGAATCGGGCAATCTAATGCCTAGTAATTAAGGGGAATACATTTAGAGAATTTGAGGATATAGTAATGTTCAATAATGCATCAGCAGAGGTTAGTTCGTGTAAACTAGGACCCAAAGCGAGACGGACATCGAATTAAAGATAAAATTATTTGGAAAAAAGAGACTAGTAATAGCATCGGTGGTAAATGATGTGTTTTTCCCTACTTGGGAGTGTGTGGGATATGTTTTGTTAGATATTGGGACTTAGTGTTCACTTGGGTCTTGTTAATACGTTTGAAAGGATAGGCTTTTTATTTGGGAGAGTACTGTACATTGACCGTCATGGGTAAGGAGGAACATTGTTTCGTTGGAGCATGGATACATAAACATGTATATTGGGAGGCTAATGTTTATTTTAGGCCTATTTGTTAGCTATATCGGAGTATGATATTTTCAATGGGAATGAATTCATAGTTACTTGGAATATGTTAATTTTTTGTGGACAGCTATGAGTTGTGGTCATATCTGAAAGACAAGACCGGTTAGAAATTGGTTTTTACCATGGTCGTGAGGATTATCTGAAAGATAAGAACGTGTACTAGGATCGTAAATGTTAACTTCAAAGTTAACATGATTTAAATTTCCTCCTCGCGATGCTTTTTAACTTAGGAAATTCAGTTTTTTATATATGTATATATGTTGAAACATGTTTATTACATGTTTCCATGATTGATACCCAAGGTGGAGGTTATGTATGCTTAAAAATGTTAAGTTATTCTTTAATGTTCGTTTTCGACCTAGTTGTACTAAAAATGGCATAAATCATGGAATACTTATTGAAATTGAGTGATTCTAGTTGGAGAATAAAAATACTCATACATGTATAACATATCCAAAAATTATGTAAAAATACCAAGGAATGAACCTTTGGTGATAGTTTGAAGTTTTGGTCTAAAATCTGCCCTAAATGAGCAAGAATGCATACCAGGTGTTTGACGTTTTGTTCGACATAGCAAATGAGCCCTAAAAATTATGAAACCTTAATTTTGTATTATTCAATGTGTTTACTGATATTTTGTGGAATATCATGCAAAGTTATGATGCAAAAATTACGCAAATTCCAAGAAGTTGAAGTTGTGTTGCTGTTTTTCTTGAGAAACGATTTGGAAAAGGTTGTAATAAAAAGGCCATAACTTTGTCTAGCGAATTCATAATTTAATTCCGTAAATTATATTAGAACCCTAAGTACTTGGGTGTTATATAAATGTGAAATATCATAGTTAATTCCTCCTTAGTTATTTCTGATTTACCAAATGATGTGATGTATTACTGGGTTTGATGTTAATCAGTGTATTCAAATACTGATGACATTGACTTGTTAGGTGGGGAAGCAGATAATACTAACATTGTAAGGATATAAATTTCCAATTGAGTCCTTTATAGTTTTGGCTCAATTTCGGATAAAAATGTTTGAGTCATAGGATAGAGTTATTGACCATCCTTCAAGCCTATGACATACTATAGTTGAAGACATAGCGGCCAAGTTCATAAAGCTTCATCAAATGTCATGTTTATTGTGCCTTGTTTCTATGTCAATAACATTTTTTCCGTTTACTCCTAAGGTATGAATGCATTACATATTTATATAGGACCTTGGAACAATTTGTATTAGGTGTAAGTTTTTTTTAAACTGTTGTTTATTTTCATAAAGTTACTTTAAAACTTTAAAATAAAGTTTCTGGGCTAAAACTAAATTTTTATACATTTTGGAAAGTCGTTCGAACAAGGTTTGCCAACGATATTACCTCTGGAACTTCATTCGATATTGGCGTTCGAACGAATTAGTTTGTTCAAACGAGAAAGTCGTTCGAACGAGTTTGGCAACGAGATTTCCTATCGACCAATAGAACTTCGTTAGAAATATCGTTCGAACGAACCTTCATTCTAACGAAAATCTCGTTCGAATGAGATTTCTGGCGGGAAATTAAATTGACAGTTTTGAGCAGTTTTTCCCATTTTTTCCACTACTCTTCCCCACTATCTTTTGACAGACTTATCAAATGCGGGAACCAACTTTGGAAAATCAACTTTTCATATCCTTCCATCTCTAAGAGAGAGTTTAGAGCAAAATTCCAAAAGGAAAAAGTTCAAGTTCGAGTGTTCATTTTTTTAAAGAAAAATCTTTAAAACACTTATGTTTTACACCCACAGTTTGTTTAATTCATGCTTCCATATAAATATCTTGCTTGGAGTGTTTGGCACTGGTTTATCTCTACACCTTGAAGAAGAGAAGTTTGGGTTTAGTTCTACATCCCACAAAGAAGAAGTCTCCTATTTTTCTGTGGAATTCTCACATGGTGAAAGGCACCATGTGTGGTTGACGGTGTACCTAAAGTCTCATTGGTGAATTTCAAGATTCTGGTGGAGCTCGGGGGTTGTCGACTAGACAGAGGTGTTTACAAGAAGAGGCGTCAAGGCTTGAAAGGGGTCGAGTCGAGGAAGTAAGTCATCTGTCTTATAATTGTAAAACCATACTTAGTGGACTTAAGGCTAGGGTCGTCTGAGGTTTTTTCCTGTATGGGTTTTTCCTCGTACATCGTGGCGTAGTGGTTCATTGTTTATTTTATCTTTTGCAAAACTTACCTAAAATGCATGCTGAGGTAAAAAGCTAAATTTTGGTTTAAATCACTACTTGTTTAAATTTGGTGCTAAATAAATTTGGGGATTATTTATGTTAATTTAATTCAAGTCATCACTTAATTTGATAAACTTGGTTTGGCCTAATTTGGTAAGATTGAAAATATGACTTAAGAGTACTTGTGTTGAGTTAATATGTTAAAGTGAAAAATTCATTTGTTAATTAATTTAATTTCACTTTAAGTTGTGTTTAATTTTAATTTGAAAAGAAATTAAAATTAGTTAATTTCTTTAATTGAACCGTCTCGCTTCCGCATCTTTAAAAGGAAATTGAAAATTATCTTGTTGTAGTAAATATTTTAAAATTGGGGGCCTCTTCTTTTCAAGTGGTATCAGAGCGGGATCGCTAAATTATTGCCTTTAAGATCCTTTACATATTTTCATCTAAAATGGAATTTTCCCCATTTTCAAAATTTCCTATTTTCGATGGTTCTAATTACGCGTATTGCATAGCGCGGATGAAATTGGCACTAAAATCTATCTATGAGAGAGTTTGGTTATCTGTCGTTAACGGGTGGTCCCCACCTACACATTTAGTAGATAATGAGCATTTCCTAAACCCGTCGATAAATAGAGTGAGAATGAATTTAAACTCTCAAATTTTAATTATCGCAGTTTAAATGCCTTGTTTAGCGTGGTCACACCGGATGAATTCCGTCGCATAATGAAGTGTGAAACCGCTAAAGAAGCTTAGGATATTTTACAACTCACTCATGAGGTACAAGTGTCGTTAAAGCTTCGAAACTCCAACACCTCACAACTCAATTTGAAACCATCAAAATGAACTAAAAAGAAACTTTTGATGAATTTTATGCTAGACTTTCCGATATAGTTAATTCATCTTTTAATTTGGAAGAGAAAATACCCGACAATCGAGTAGTAATAAAATTTTTAAGATCCCTACCCTATAGGTTCATTCCTAAAGTGACCGTGTTAAATTTTTTACCCATTTTAGCCTCTACGAAATTAGAAGAGCTCGTAGGTGATTTACAAACCTATGAACTAGACATGTTTCCCTCCAAAACTGAAAAGAAAATAGATAAGGGTGTTGCTTTGAAAGCCCAAAAGGAGGAAAAACAAGTAGTAGATAATGAAAGTGATAGTGACTCGAAAAATATGGCTATGTTTGCTAGAAAGTTTCAAAAATTTCTTAAATTTAACAAAAATAAATTTAAAAATGATTTTAAGAAATTTCAAAAATCTACGCATGACAAAGCCGAGAAGATCCCTAAAACTATTAATGAACACTTAAATAGGGACGAGTCAAATAGGTGTTTTGGTTGTGAAGGGTATGGCCATAGGGCAAAAGAGTGTCCCACTAAACTAAGGAGAGAGGGTAAGAAACCAATTTCTTTTAATGCAACCCTTAGTGATAGTGATAATGAAGAGGGACCCGATTCCCCCATTGAGCCCAACTTTGTGGATTTTATGGCTAGTCATGTAAGTGATAGTGAGAAATCTTCTATTGATGAAATTTTAACACATGACACTTCCAAGGTCAAAGTTTATGATTCCCTTATTTTTTATGGTAGTGAGAGTGGAGAAGAAAGAGAGAGTGAAAATGAAGAAGAGGTTGATGTGAGTGAACTTCAAAATACTTTTCAAGAACTTTATGAGGAATCTATTAAATTAAAAAGAGATAATTTGAAGTTAGAAGCTTGTTTAAGAGAGCGTGTCAAGGTCGTTGATGATAGTGTGTTGGTTGAAGGCCTTAGGACACGTGAGAGAGCTCTTCATGAGAAGATTGAATATTTAGAAGGCGAGAGAGATAGCCTTAAAGGTTTAATGGAATCCTTGAAAAATGAGCTTCTCGCATTTGAAGAGCGCAATATTTTATTAGAGTCTAACATTTTAGAATTAGAAAATAAATTAAAAGACTCTAGTAAAGTCAAATTTGATTTGGAGTGTCGTTCGAAGAAATTAGATAAAATATTAGGAACGGTACAAATAAAAAATGACACTTGTGGTTTAGGCTTCGATACTTGTGATGACTCAACTCATAAAGCCAAAACCAATGTTTTAGGAAAATCGCCTAGGAAAGCCTTTAGAGATCATTCCTTAGGTAAGTCTTTTCGCCGAGTCTTTAGGTGCTCACATTGTGGTCGAAAAGGTCATCTTAGGAAATTTTGTTTTGATCTTAAACGAGGTCCTAGAAAATCCCAACATAAGGCAACCGAGGTATCCAAGATTCCTACACCCCGAGATAGTCATTCGTCATTAGTTTAGGTTAGGAGATCCAACTTAATCGATTTACAAGATAGGGTAATTGATTCTCATTTACTTTCACATGCTTCCTCCCTTGCAAAATCTAAAGGTTGAATGTGTTAGTTTTATTTGCATACTTTAGCTTTTGTGCCTCATGCTATATCATCATGCTAAATTGTATGCTTATTTTAATCATTTTCTAGTCTATGCTTAATCACATGCTAGAATAATGATTTTTATTTATCTTTTGTATTATATTTCTTTCATTTTAGTTTGCATCAAATGAAAAATACAAAAAGATTTTTGTTTATCATTTGTGTTTTACCCTTTTCGTAATTTATGCTTAATGAAAAATTCAAATGATTTTTGTGTGTCTTTTGAGTAAATAATTCTATTTTTGGTTAAAAACTTGAAAAAACTCAAAAAGTTTTTAATTTTGTGTGTATTTTAATTTGACACACTTTATGTGGCATACACTTGTGTTAGAATCCCATCTTTTTCGCTCCCATGTGGCTAGAACTTTTGGTTTAGATTGCCAATCCTTATTATGTTATTTACTATGCTTACATGGAGTAGTTGGATTTTGTGTTGATATAATGGATTCTATTTTTATATGCCTCAATTCACACATGCACGAGCTCTCTTAAAATTTTAACTTCACATGTTATATTTGAGCTTTGTGAGGTGTTATCCTACCAATCTTGTCATCTACATACTTGTGACCTAGGAGGACTAGTGCATGTCAAAATCCGTTGCACGTGAGATTTGTGTGATATAAAAAATAATATGTATAAATGTTCACGGGGAAGGGCTCCGAAAGGAATTATTATCATTTCCGAATAGTAAGCCACCGTTTGTTTGGACCTAAAGAAATACGTGGTCCAAAGGCCTAAAAATAGAATTATGGCATTAAAAAGATAAATAATTGCCAAGGTCTATTTTTGTTTGACATTTTCATTCAAATATATATGCTTATTGAGGTAGATTGGATGGTATATCAACGGTTTGCATAATGTTCGTTTATCCTAGTTGTACTTTCAATGTCACGACTCTATTGGTTTGTAGAATCATCAAAAGTCTAGGCTTGTATGCATTGTGTATGTTTGTTCATTTTCAATTTATATTGTCACATGAGGTTATATTCAAATGTGATGAAGTTTGCAATCAATTGAGAACTTTGTGAACATGTTTTAAGTGATTGGGTCTAAATTTAATTGTTGCTAGTTCATATCCCAACACTTTCGTTTCCATATAACACATTTATGCTATAAAAGTGTGGAAAAACTTATGTTATTTAGTTTTGTGTCATTTGTGTGTTTATATCTATATATATGTGCATGTGTATCTTTGGTATATCTAGAGTATGTATATATATGATATTTGTATTTGGTCTTTGCCTTGGTTTCTAGTCCATCTATGCTTCTACTTCATAATTGGTATCTATCTTGTTGGATTCCTTGTTGATATCACATGCTTAATACTTATGCATCATATTGGTATCATTTTCTTGCATCTTAGTTAGTATCCTTTATTATTTGCATGGATTAGTTTTTTATTTTTTTTGCCTATATGCTTTCATGTTCTTATTAGTCTAAGCTTTATCGTGTTTAAATTGGTTTTTATCCTTTGTCTATTCCTGAACAAAAAGGGGGAGAATGATAGGGGAAAAATGGTATCTACTCCTATTATAAACGTATCTTAGTTTGGGGGAGATTTATCTTAGGGGGAGACGTCTTTCTAAGTATGTCATTTGTTTGATAAAGGGGAAAATTAATTTAGGGGGAGTAATTATTTTAATTGCATTTAATATTTTGATATTCCCTATGCGTTTGATAGTTTGCTTAAGTGTGCAGAAAATCTTCTAAATGGCAACTTTCATCTTCGTCAAAGATATTGATCCTTGGGTTGTTTGAGTCAAGCTATGTAATTTTTATTTTGGGTGGGACATTTTTTCTAAGTCTAGTAGAGCTTGACGACCCTTTAGGATTTTTGTTGGTTTTTGTCCCGGAATAGCCAAAGGGGGAGATTTGTAAGGACACAAATTTCCAATTGAGTCCTTTTTAGTTTTGGCTCAATTTCGGAAAAAAACGTTTGAGTCATAGGATAGAGTTATTGACCATCCTTCAAGCCTATGAAATACTATAGTTGAAGATGTAGCGTCCAAGTTCATAAAGCTTCATCAAATGACGTGCTTGTTGTGCCTTGTTTCAACGTCAACAACATTTGTTCCATTTACTCCTAAGGTATGAATTCATTACATATTTATGTAGGACCTTGGAACAATTTGTATCGGGTATAAGTTTTGTTTAAACCGTTGTTTAGTTTTAGAAAGTTACTTTAAAACTTTAAAATAAAGTTTTTGGGCTAATACTGAATTTTTATACATTCTGGAAAGTCGTTCGAAAGAGTTTTTCGTTCGAACGAGAATATCGTTCGAACGAGGTTTGCCAATGATCTTGCCTCTGGAACTTCGTTCGATATTATCGTTCAAACGAGTTAGTTTGTTCAAATGAGAATGTCGTTCGAACGAGTTTGGCAACAAGATTTCCCATCAGGCCACTGGAACTTTGATATAGGTATCGTTCGAACGAGACTTCGTTCGAACAAAAATCTCGTTCGAACGAGATTTCTGGAGAGAAATTAAATTGGCAATTTTAAGCAGTTTTTCCCATTTTTTCCACTACTCTTCCCCACTATCTTTTGACAGACTTATCAAATGCGGGAACCAACTTTGGAAAACCAAATTTTCCATATCCTTCCATCTCTAAGAGAGAGTTTGAGAGCAAAATTCTAAAAGGAAAAAGTTCAAGTTTGAGTGTTCATTTTTCAAAGAATAATCTTTAAAACACTTCTATTTTACACCCATAGTTTGTTTAATCCAAGCTTCCATATAAATATCTTGCTTGGAGTGTTTGGCACCAATTTATCTATACACCTTGAAGAAGAGAAGTTAGGGTTTACTTATACATCCTTCAAAGAAGAAGTCTCCTGTTTTGCTGCGGCATTCTCACATGGTGAAATGAACCATGTGTGGTTGACGGTGTACCTAAAGTCTCATTGGTGAATTTCAAGATTCCGGTGGAGCTCCGGGGTTGTCGACTAGGCGGAGGTGTTTACAAGAAGACGCGTCAAATCTTGAAAGGAGTCGAGTCGAGGAAGTAAGTCATCTGCCTTGTAATTGTAAAACCATACTTAGTGGACTTAAGGCTACGGCCGTCCGAGATTTTTTCCCGTTTTGGGTTTTTCCTCGTACAACGCGGCGTAGTGGTTCATTGTTTATTTTATCTTTTGCAAAACTCACCTAGAACGCATGCTGAGGTAAAAAGATAAAATTTGGTTTAAAGCACTACTTGTTTAAATTTGGTACTAAATAAATTTGGGTATTGTTTATGTTAATTTAATTCAAGTCATCACTTAATTTGATAAATTGGTTTGGCCTAATTTGGTAAGATTGAAAATATGACTTAGGCAAATTTCTAGGACTTGTGTTGAGTTAATATGTTAAAGTGAAAAATTCATTTGTTAATTAATTTAATTTCACTTTAAGTTGTGTTTAATTTTAATTTGAAAAGAAATTAAAATTAGTTAATTTATTTAATTGAACCATCTCGCTTCCGCGTCTTTAAAAGGAAATTCAAAATTATCTTGTTGTAGTAAAGATTTAAAAATTGGGGGCCTCTTCTTTTCAAATTGGTATCAGAGCATTGAGTCAAAAAAGCTATCGCTTTCAAACATACCAAGGAAGTAGTTGGTATTAATCCTAGCACTGAATCCAAGGTGAGTGACCTTCCTTATGAAATGTAAATGCTTATAATTTCATATGGAAATCTGTAGTTGAATACATGTGTTAGAATGTTTATGGAGTGATGTGGTATTTATGAAACATATGCATATGATTAAAAATGTTAAGCAATGTTAAGTAATGATGTGGACTGTGGCGGGTCCTTTATCTAATGTTAAGGACTGTGGTGGGTCCTACGGAATGTGGCGGTACTGTTAATCCAACTCAAAGGTTTGTGTACTCAGGCCTAATAAAGGTATGTGGTGGTGCCCAATAACTGTGGCGGATTAATTGGACTGTGGCGGGTCCAGGCTTGCGAGAGTTTCACAATTCCTGTTGGGTTATAGCATTAGAACAAAATAAAAATGGTTATTCCAATTGGTTATATGTGTGGTATATGGTCATTCACTAAGCCGTTATAGCTTACACTACTATAATATTTTGTTTCAGGTATGATTATCATTTGGAGTTCACTGCCAAGTTAGGACCTTAAAACGGGGGAGTGATGGATATCTAATATGGTTTGAATGTCAAGAAGCTTTTTGTGTAAATGTTAAACTAAGGATCTTGGTTATGTAAAGTTATATGGTACTTATAAGTTACATGTAAATGTAGTTATGTTTTCATCTACACTTGCATTTGAAAAAAAAAATTATGTTATTTCTAAAGAGAGATTTAAAGTAAAAAGCATGGCTTAAAGGAAGTTATCTCTAAATAAAACGATGAGTTTAACTTAATTAAGTCGAGGCACGACAACTTGGTATCAGAGCGTGGTTATTAGGTTTTTGACAGGGTGTGAGGGTCTAAATTGGCAGTGGACACTAGAAAGTGAGTTTGCTATACGTCTTGATTTTGACTAACAATGTTAATATTAAATTGCTGCTATTATATTTTGTTTAAGTTAATTATATTGCAGTGAGTGGTGGATCCACACGAGCCGCATGATAGAGCAGAGAGTGAGGCATCTTATGTTCCTAATAGTCAGCAAGGACATGGACATATTGAAGTGGAGGAACCAGAAGTGCAACAATAACATATTGATGATATGGAAACAATATTACGTGTTGTGGCGCAATTAATGGAACAAGCAAGAGGTGGAGAACATGGAGGAGATAGGGATAAATTTCATGAGAGGTTCATGAAGTTAAATCTGCCAGCATTTACTGGGACAACTGATCCGTTAGTGGCAGAGGGGTGGATTAGAAAGATGGAAACAATATTCAAGTTGATGAAAGTGCGAGATGAACAAAAGGTTTTGTTAGCAACCTTTAGGTTAGAGGATGATGCAAAGTTATGGTGGGATGTAACAGAAAAGTTACTACAATGGGAGAATAGTGCTAATAAATCCTCCACAAATTACATGGGAGAGGTTTGTGAAGGTGTGCTTTGAAAAATATTTCCCAAGGCTTTATAGGAAAGAGAAAAAGGAAGAATTTATCACATTAAAATAGGGAACCGAATAGTGGCAGAGTATGAAGCTTTATTTATATCCTCATCTAGATTTGCACCTGAATTGGTGAGGACAGAAGAAAGTAAATGTGATCGGTTTCAAACCGGGTTGAGTGTAGATATAAAAAGCATGGTTGCTAATATGAAGATCACGGATTATGTGGACTTGGTGGATAGGGACATGGTGTTAGAAAAGTCAATGAAAGAAATGCAAGCTAAACACTTGAATAAAGCTAGACACGATGGTATAAGATCATATGGATGGGAGACGGGAACCTCAACTCAGAGTGTATCACGAGGAGTACCTAAGGGCCAAGAATTTAAAAATAATAAAAGTGCACACGGAAGATTTAAAGCTCGAGGTGGAAGGACTAGGATGAATCAATCAGAAAATGCATCCATGCTGGTACCGAGGGCCATATTTTGTTATAGATGTGGTGGTCAAGGGCACATGTCTCGATAGTGTACAATAGCTGAGACGACACCTTTATGTTTCCATTTTCATCAACCAGGGAACTTACGAAAGAATTTTCCAATGATGGGAGCTGCAACATCAGTTGGGAGTGTGGCAGTAAGAGGTAGGAGTTCTACACAGAATGTACCCAGAGGAGGTATATCGCAAAGTCAAGGTCAAGGCAGAGTGTTTGCACTGACGCAACAAGATGCAGAAGCTATGCCTAACGTAGTGATAAGTACACTTTCTATTGGTGATAAAGATGCTTATGTGTTGATAGATCCTGGTTCTACACATTCTTTTGTGTCTTTGCTATATCTATTGCATCTTAATAAACCATTATTATCATTAGATTCTGGTTTAGCTATTGTTACTCCAGTGGGGGGGTTGGTTTTTATTGAGAGGGTATATAGGGAGTGTGTGGTGCGAGTGTGTGAAAAAGAATTACTAGTTGACTTGTTACCTATCGATATGCGTGACTTTGATGTGATACTTGGTATGAATTGGTTGGCCTCATATCATGTATATTTAGATTACTTCATAAAGGAGGTAGTGTTTCATTTACCGGGTGAACTTGAATTTAAATTTGTTAGGGAACGAAATGTCACTCCAACATGTTTGATTTTTGCTACCAAATCTTACGAATTGTTAAGGAAAGGGTGTCAGGGTTATCTTGCCCATGTGGTGGACATACAATAAGAAGCTGGAAAACTATCATATATACCAGTAGTTAATGAGTTTGCAACTGTCTTCCCAGAAGAACTCCTAGGGTTAGCACTAGACCGTGAGGTAGGATTTGCGATTGAGTTGGTACCAGGCACCGCACCGATATCTATTGCACCATATCGCATGGCACATCTAGAATTAAAGGAGATAAAAATATAGTTGCAAGATTTATTAGATTGTGGTTTTAAAAGGCCTAGTGTATCGGTGTGGGGAGCGCCAATATGGTTTGTGAAAAAGAAAGATGGAACCATGAGACTTTGCATCGATTATCGTCAATTGAATAAGTTGACTATCCGTAACAAATACCCACTACCCCGCATTGATGACTTGTTTGATCAGTTGCAAAGAGCCAAAGTGTTTTCCAAAATTGATCTTAGATCCGGGTATCATTAATTGAAAGTAATAGATTGTGACATTTCTAAAACTGCTTTTCGTTCCAGGTATGGACATTATGTATTTCTTGTCATGCCATTTGGGTTAACAAATGCAGCGACTGTATTCATGGATTTGATGAACCGTATATTTTACCTATATGTGGATTCTTTTGTTATTGTCTTCATTAATGATATTTTGATATATTCTCGTAGTAGGGATGCGCATGAACACTACGTATGTATTATTTTAAAGACCTTGTGAGAGAAGCAGTTATATGCTAAGTTTTCTAAATGTGAATTTTAGCTAGATAGGGTAGTATTTTTGGGGCATGTTATTTCTGCTGATGGTATTTGTGTTGATCCCAAGAAGGTAGAAGCAGTAATGAATTGGGAAAGACTAACTAGTGTGACTGAGGTACATAGCTTTTTGGGATTGGCGGGGTATTAGACGAGGTTTATACTCGAGTTTTCTTATATTGCATTACCATTGAATAATCTTACCATAAAGGAGAACAAGTTTGTGTGGAGTGGTGATTGTGATAAAAGATTTGAAAATTTAAAGGGTAAGTTTACATCAGCTCCAGTATTAACTATCCCAACAGGTACAAAATGTTTAGTTATTTATAGTGATGCTTCGTATCAAGGACTTGGATGTGTATTAATGCATCATGGAAAGGTAATTGCTTTTGCTTCTCGACAGTTAAAGATACATGAACGCAACTACCCTACTCATGATCTTGAGTTAGCTGCAGTAGTTTTTGCACTAAATATCTAGAGAAATTACTTATATGGTGTTAGTTGTGAAATTTTTACTGACCATCAAAGCTTAAAATACTTGTTTACTAAAAAAGACTTGAACTTGAGGCAAAGAAGGTGGATGGAACTTATAAAAGATTATGATTGCACGAAACATCACCATTCGGGTAAAGCTAATGTTGTTGCTGATGCTTTTTGTAGAAAATCTCTAGGCATAGTATCTTCTATTTATTGTATTCGAGCTGACCTGCTGAGAGAGTTAGCTTTAATGAGGGTGGAATTAACTTTGAATGAGTCTTACATAATAGTAGCACATTTAAATGTTAGACCCACGTTAATAGACTGGATAAAACAAGCACAGAAAGGAGATACAAAATTGAAGAAAGTTAGAGATAATATGAAAAAGGGTAAAGCAAATGAATTTTCTATTCGTGGTGATGACATTGTTATATATGGTAACCGTTTGTGTGTACCTGATATGCCTGATTTAAGAAGAACCATTTTAGAGGAAGCGCACTGTTCTTTATATGTTATGCATCCAGGGAGCACGAAACTATATAGATATTTGAAACAATGTTATTGGCGGCCGGGAATGAAACGCGACATTGCAGATTTTGTTGTTAGATGTCTAGTTTGTCAACAGGTGAAGGCAGAGCATCAGAAGCCGAGTGGTTTACTATAACCCTTACCTATTCCTGAGTGGAAATGGGAGCATGTTACTACAGATTTTGTTATAGGTTGACCAAAATCATCACGAGGGTTTGATTCTATTTGGGTTTTCGTTGATAGGTTGACTAAGTCTTCACATTTTCTTCCTGTTAAAACTACTTACTCAATGGATAGTTATGCAAAAATATATGTGGATGAGATTATTAGATTGCATGGTGCACCTATTTCTATTATCTCTAACCGAGATCCTAAGTTTACTTCTCACTTTTGGCCTAGTTTACAAAAAGATTTGGGGACTAAATTAAAATTTAGTACAACTTTTCATCTCCAGACTGATGGGCAGTCAGAAAGAACGATCCAGACACTCGAAGACATGTTATGAATTTGTGTATTGGAGTTCAAGGGCAGTTGGGATGAACACTTTCCACTAATAGAGTTTGCTTATAATAATAGCTATCATTCGAGTATTGAGATGGTTCCTTATGAAGCTTTAGGAGAAAATGTTGAACCCCAATGTGTTGGACTGAAGTAGGAGAATGAAAACTACTTGGGCCAGAAATTATGCAGCAGACTACTGAAAAGATAAATCTTATACATAATCACTTGAAAGTGGCGTAAAGTAGACAGAAAAGTTATGCAGATAACCGAAGGAAAGAATTGAAATTTGAGGAAGGTGATTGAGTATTCCTATGTGTTTCTCCTTGGAAAAGGGTTATGAGATTTGGGAAGAAGGGAAAGTTAAGTCCCATGTACATTGGCCCTTACGAGATACTGAATCGGGTTGGAGATGTAGCTTATAAGTTAGCATTTCGGATACATGATGTTTTCCATATATCCATGTTACGGAAGTATATGGACGATCCTTCACATGCATTGATGTCATAACCGATAAAGCTTCAAGATGACTTGACCTACATGGAGGAACCCATTGCTATTGTAGATCGAAACGAGCAAGTGTTATGTAATAAAACCATTTCACTAGTTAATGTTATGTGGAGAAGTCATAATGTGGAGTATGCCACCTGGGAAGGAGAGAATAACATGAAGAAGCAATATCCTCATCTGTTTGGCAAGTTCCTTATGCGTTAAATTTTGAGGACGAAATTTTTACAAGAGGGGTAGAATTGTAAGGCCCTAAAACATGATTAGAAAGGTTAATTATATAATTAAGTATAAGTTATGAGTTATAAGTTAGAAATTGGTTATGTGTTAAACATGTTAATTATCATGTTTAGGGGATGCATGCTCATGTGAGATATATGTGGTTTATATTAGATGCTAATCAAACTTATGATCGGGGATGCCATGTTTAGAGCATAGGATTAGTTATGTGTTTAAATGTATCATAAATTATGTTTTTAATGCATGATTATGTTTATAAAATTAAATTAGGGTGTTGATACGAAATTGGCAATGTTTGGTCGCGAAATGTGAAAGTTTTGAGATTTTCGGTAAATTGCTACTTTCCTGTTCGAAGCCAAAATTAGGATTACTAGTTTATGATTTTGGGAAAACACATATTATGAAGGTTGTATATATATGAATTAATGTTATAACACAACAAATGGTGGGTTAAACGGAGGCTCGTACAAGAAGTTATACCGAAAGTACGAAATAAGGGAAAATATGTCCATCCCTTAAGTGACATTTGTCTTATTATCACACCATGTGCTATTTTTTTATTGGTTAAGGGGTGGGTGATGGTTTGGACGACTTAAACTTATTAAAACAACTCACTTGTTCAACCAATTCAGTCATGAACAATAGTTTTTCCTAAAGAGAGAGAAAGAGAAGAAATTTAAGGAAGAAATCTTCCAAAATTTCTATAAATCGCGGAATCCTCGTAAGGTAATTGCTTCTTTATTAAAGTTGGTCAGATGGATGAGTTCTACACTTGGCATATTTTTATTTTTGATTTGGTTAAATATTTTAATGATACCCATGTTGCTAATTGAGCTGGAACAAGGATGGTTCAAGAACATGTGTAAGAACGTGTATTACGATCGTAAATGTTAACTTTAAAGTTAACATGATTTAGATCCCCTCCTCGTGGTGCTTTTTAACTTAAGAAATTCAGTTTTTTATATGTGTATATATGTTGAAACATGTTTATTATATGTTTCCATGATTGATACCCAAGGTGGAGATTATTTATGCTTAAAAATGTTAAGTTATGCTTTAATGTTCGTTTTCGACCTAGTTGTACTAATAATGGCATAAATCATGGAATACCTATTGAAATTGAGTGATTCTAGTTGGAGAATAAAATATACTCATACATGTATAACATATCCGAAAATTATATAAAAATACCAAAGGAATGAACCTTCGGTGATTGATGATGCTAAAATTAGCACCACCAGATAAGGTGTTTTCAAGCTTAATCTAAGAACAACAATGGCAGCGTAGTTATGTAAAAGGTAAGAGAATGAGATGAGGAGAAGGGGAGAGTACTCCAGGATATGAGTGGTTCAGCTTAAATTGGCCTATGTCCACTGTGTGTGTGAATAACCTTACTGCAATAAGGCACTAATGGCCATGGATACAATCTCTCAAGCTTTCTCTCTCTACTGTGTATCTAGACAGAGTTTCAGCTAGGGTTGTATATCTGGGATCCCTTTTGCAAGGTAGAGTATGACCTTTATATATAGTACCTAGGGGGTGTAATGTACCCTGCATGAATGCAATGAGCATGTGTGTGGTTACCTCACCAATATGGGAGTGCCATCTGTCACTGTCATACGTAGAGAATGATGAAGCAATATTCTCCCCACGTGTGGGGAATAATCTTGTTATAACTGATTTGTATCCACGTGTCCTTATCTAAATGTCAGTAAATGCTCGGCTATCGTGTCTGGTGTATGACCTTGGTCTTGGTGAGGCCGAGGTTGGTGAGTCTTGATACCTGTTCAGTCCGAGTATTCCATGAGGTCTCGGCCTAACCCTGGCCGAGACAATGGAAAAGGTCGGCCTGAAACGAGGTTGAACTGGTGGCTTGATGAGGTAGCTGGTGGCCTCCTGCGAGCTCAGCCTACATCTGGCCGAGGTTGCCATTCCAAGGTATACGAGAATGCTGCCAATCCTTGTGACGTCACTTGGAGAGGCTCATGGTAGTGTCGGCCCCTGCCGACCTTGCTATGGCCGAGGTCTGATATCGAGTTCCCAAGACTCATCCAACGTCGACCATGATCTCAGCCGAGGTTGGTGTCTCTAGGCCGAGGTTACACTTGGGGCATATCAATCACCCCCCATCCCTTAGTCATATGTGAGAGCAAGTGACTAGGGGATTCCTACACCTCCGAGGCCTGTCTGTTACAAGCCAATACCTGCTTGACACTTATCCAATGCTGGAACATGCTTGCTTGGTAGGCGTGTGCTGTCAGCCGCCTTTTGGGGCTCCCAAGGCAATTATGGGCCTTGGGAGTTATGCCTGAGTACTTAAGGGTTTTGAACCCTTCTTTTCTTCTTTCTTCTTCATTTCTCCCATTTCAGCCGCTCTCATTTCTGCAGCTTTCTCTCTCTAGAAAGATCTTAGTTCAAGGCTTTTGGGTGGTGATTTCTCGCATCTTCTCCTCTCTTCCTTACCATTTCATCCTCAGGTAAGGTCTACCATACTTTTTCCTTCATTTTTCCTGCAATCACCCTTATTTTCGTATTTTTCGGTGAGTTTCTTAGTTTTCCGGCGAGACCACCATAATTTTAGGTGAGCTATTCTAGCCAAATTTAAGTAGTTTGATCTTTATATTCCTTTGCTTTATCAGCCAGTCTTGTTTGTAATTTTTGGAGTTTAGGAAAATCCCTAAGTGTAGTGTCGTCCTCTGATGCTCAGACCTTTATATCAGCTTCTTGAGGGGTTCCCCTCTCTTAGAGAGAAGACTTTAGAAAATATTAGGCAAATAGAAAGAGAACAGGAGGAGGCTCGTAGATCACAAGAGTTTCCCATTAGACCCATATTTCCACCACCTCTGAAGGTGATATATCCTGACCCCCCGGAGAACTTCTATCAGACAGAGGTTCCTGCCGATCCCATATCTATATCTGAGTCTGAATCTTCTACCTCGGACCCCATGTCTATGGATTCCTTTCAAGAGGCCATGGACTTCACACCTAGGCCTGATCAGGCCCCTGATCAAGCCGAGGTCTCCAGCCGAGCCTCGTCCCATAATCACTTAAGAACCTCAGCGTCTTCCTCAGAGGTTGAGATTCTTGAGCCGAGTGTGGCCATTCCACCACCACTTGACGCCATCCCTATGTCGGCTGTTACCGGGGCAGAGTTCGGTCAGAGGTTCCCGAGTAACCCATCAACATCTGCTCCGAATGACGTTGAGTTGGATGACGATGAGGTTGAGAGCGATGTTGACGTCTCTAAGGCGGCTGAGATCGAAAGTACAATTACTGAGGTAGACCTTCTCTGCTTCAGATATTTGTATTCTATCAGCCCCTCAATAAAACTTAGGAGACCTCTGAGGGAAGGGAGGGCTTATCATGGCCGAGACGGTAAGGTCTGCTTGTACGAGCAGATGTTCAAGTTGGGGTTTCGTCTGCCCATTCACCACATTATCAAGTCCATCCTTTCTTATATTAATTTGGCCCCCTATCAACTCTCTCCTAATGCTTGGAGGGTCCTAATAGGGGCCATAGTGTTATGGAAGGCTGTCCACCACTCAGACCTTCCAGTTCAGGTCTTCGTAGGTTGTTACGTCCCTTCCTCGGCCAAAAATCATCCGAGCTACTACCATTTTGTAGCTCGGAGGCCTGAGAAGAAATTTCTTCAGGTGCCTCAGACTTCCAACCATAATTGGAAGCCTCGGTACTTCTTTGCTTCAGGGCCATGGGAGTTTGGCCCAAGTGTTCCCTCATCCAATATGGAGCAGAGGATGCCCCTGAGGTGGGGTAAGGTCACCATGTCTGCCAGGACCGATCCTGGCCTAAGTCTACAAAACCTCCAGAAGGTGAAAGCCCTTCAAGATCAGGGGGTACATGGTCTATTTGTCAGGTTCGAACACTTGATGACTCCCCACTTCCTCTCTGGGACAGGTCTAGGTGGAAGTCCCTTTGCCGAGCTTGGTAAGCATTTTTGTTTTTTAAAGTTTAACCTCTGAGTTTATTCATATCTGATTATCTAACTCAGGTCTACTAATTTTTACAGAGCGACCAAAGGATATTCTATACGAGCTTTGGGAGATGGCTGCACTAAACTTGACGATGCTTGCCAAGAGAGCAGGTCTTAACGCTCCTCCCCCAGCTCCCTCTGCCTCTAAGCCCCCAGCAAAAAAGAAGAGGGCCCCCGAAGGTCATGCCCCTAAGGATCAGAGGCCGAAGAAGAAGGCTGCTGACTCTGCCATCCCCATCTCTTCAGCTGACGCCCTGTCGGCTCGTCTGAATCAGCTGAAGTTAACTAACAGTGTGGTCGAACATAGCATTTAGGCCCTGGATGCCGTCGGCTCTGTAATGACCGAGGCTGATAAATGCTTCTTCAGGTCTCTGGACACCCCATTGCTGGTTGAATTCGGCCTTCACAGAGCCGTTCAGGTATGATTTGATCCTTCTTCAAAAATTCTTCTAAGTGTAACCTCTGATTCTTCTTCAGCTTACTCATGATCACTAAATATGCAGGGCTTGACAGCTATGCACCATTTATCCAACTGGACTCTGAGGAAGTTGCCCCTCATCCAAAAGGGGCAAGAGGTCGAGAAAGTCCAGAGTACTCTAAACGTAGAGATCGAGTGCCTCAAGTCTGAGCTGAAGGACTCTGAGCAGAAGGTGAAGGGGTTGGAGAAGGACATCTCCCAGCTCGGCAAGGATCATGCTGCTGCAGTGAAGGCTAAGGACGACGTTCTGCAGCAGAAAGTCAACTCAGCTATCAGAGCCACCCTTGATGACGCCTCTGAGAAGATAATTGCTGATTATAAGGCCTCTGATGAGTTCATGGGCTTCGGCTTTGAATACCTTGAAAGAGGTATCAAAGCCACTATTAAATGGGCAGACTTCAGGGAGAGAGAGGCCGGCACTTTGAAGGCCTCTGATTTCGTTGGCCTCGGCTTTGCTGATCCCCAATTTGCCCAAGCTCTTCAAGAGGTTGAGGAAGAGGCTGTCGCTCCTGCCGAGACTGCTACATTGGAGGTCACCAAGGCTGGAGGGGCATACCATTATGATGATGCGGCCTAGGTGACTAATCAAGCCGAGGATGCCAACGTTCCCTCTTCAAACCCTTAGGGTTTTTTATCATTGTTTGTAACTCGTTGTATTATGGAGTTTCTGTAATCGTTGAGCATATAATTTCTGAATATATATATCAACCTCTGATGAGGACCATCTTCACTTTCTTTTCATTGAATGTCATGTGATGCTTTTCATTCTTAGCTCATTAATTTTCATTCTTAGTTTCGTTGAAATGATGTCTGCTAAAAATTAATTTGTAATCTGAGCTTTAACCTCTGAAGTCCTCTTTCTAAGCTTGTCTTTTTGTAATGGTCTTGTTAAACTCAACCAATGGTCTCGAGCTCAGACCTCGTCACTACTGAATGTTGTTATGAGGGTCTGAGGTCATCACCTAAGATGTTATCCCCATAATCAATCTTCACCAAATTAATGATGTTATCTGTCTGAGGTAATCTAATTTATAGTGTCTGACCTCAGACCTCGTCACCACTGAATGGTGTTATGAGGGTCTGAGTTCATCACCTAAGATGGTATCCTCATAATAAATCTTCACCAAATTAATGATGTTAAGGGTCTGAGGTCATCTCATTATGGTGTCTGAGCTCAGACCTCGTCACCACTGAATAGTGTTATGAGGGTCTGAGGTCATCACCTAAGATGTTATCCTCATAATAAATCTTCACCAAATTAATGATGTTAAGGGTCTGAGGTCATCTCATTATGGTGTCTGAGCTCAGACCTCGTCACTACTGAATGGTGTTATGAGGGTCTGAGGTCATCACCTAAGATGTTACCCCCATAATAAGTCTTCACCAAATTAATGATGTTAAGGGTCTTCACCAAATTAATGATGTTAAGGGTCTTCACCAAATTAATGATGTTAATGGTCTGAGGTAATCTCATTATGGTGTCTGAGCTCAGACCTCTTCACCACTGAATGGTGTTATGAGGGTCTGAGGTCATCACCTAAGATGTTACCCCCATAATAAGTCTTCACCAAATTAATGATGTTAAGGGTCTTCACCAAATTAATGATGTTAAGGGTCTGAGGTCATCTCATTATGGTGTCTGAGCTCAGACCTCGTCACCACTAAATGGTGTTATGAGGGTCTGAGTTCATCACCTAAGATGTTACCCCCATAATAAGTCTTCACCAAATTAATGATGTTAAGGTTTTTCACCAAATTAATGATGTTATGGTTCTTCACCAAATTAATGATGTTAAGGGTCTGAGGTCATCTCATTATGGTGTCTGAGCTCAGACCTCGTCACCACTGAATGGTGTTATGAGGGTCTGAGGTCATCACCTAAGATGTTACCCCCATAATAAGTCTTCACCAAATTAATGATGTTAAGGGTCTTCACCAAATTAATGATGTTATCCTCATAATCAATCTCTGATCTAAGAATGTAGCAAGAACTGTCATGGGAACTGCTCTTCATTAATAACCTCTTCATAATAAGATGGTACATTTACATAAAACTCTATGCAACATCATATGTAATATCTCTTTAGGTGATCAGCATTCCATGGGTTAGTGAAAGGTTCTCCTTCTAGGTTTTCTAGCCTGTAAATGCCATACACAACCTCTTCTGTCACTTTGTAGGGGCCATGCCAGTTTGGGTGAAGCTTATTTGCTTTCTGTAGGGTCTTCTTCAGCACTAGGTCTCCTACTGCAATGGGTCTTGACTTCACCCTCTAGTTGTAGAATTTCACTGCCCTCTGCTGGTAGGCTGCTTGTCTAACCTCTGCGTCCTCTCTTCTTTCTTCGATAAGATCTTGGTCTAGCCTCCTCTCTTCTCCATTATTGTCAGGGTCGTAGGTCTGAATTCGATGAGTTGGTAGTCCTACTTCCGTTGGTATGACAACCTCTGAGCCATGTGCTATCATGAACGGGGTTTCTCCTGTTGGTGTCCTTGTCATGGTTCTGTAGGCCCATAACACAGCGTAGACCTCTTCAGTCCATTTTCCCTTCGTATTTTCTAACCTCTTCTTGATTCCGTCCAAGATAGTTCTGTTTGTGACCTCTGTCTGACCATTTGCCTGAGGTCGTCCAGGAGATGAGAAGAACTGCTTTATTCCTACTCTTTGGTAATACTTTTCTAAAGAGGAGTTCTTGAACTGGGTCCCATTGTCCGAGATGAAAGTGTTTGGGAGGCCATATCTGCATACGATATTCCTCCAAATGAACTGGAAGGTCTTCCGCTCTGTGATTGTTATCATCGGCTCTGCCTTCACCCACTTTGAGAAGTAGTCAATGGCAACTATCAAGAATCTATAGTTGTTGACAGCTCTTGGCAAGGTTCCTACTAAGTCAATTCCCCATACCGCAAATGGCCATGAAGAAGAGATTGACGTCATAGGCTGATGGGGTTTATGAGGGATAGTAGCGAACCTTTGACATTTGTCGCACCTCTTCACGTAGTCCGCAGCGTCCTTGGACAAGGTAGGCCACCAGTATCCCTGAGTGATGATCCTCTTGGCCAAGGGCCTTCCCCCTATGTGTCTAGAGCAAGAACCCTCATGGACTTCCTGTAAGAACCTGGAGACTTCCGTGGGATGCACGCACCTAAGGAGAGGCAATAGAAATCCCTTTTTGTACAAGACGTCTCCTATCATCGAGAACTTAGCAACTCTATATCTCAATCTTCTCCTTTCTTCTTTGGACTCAGGCAGCTCTCCCTCTCTTATGTATCTGACGAGCGGGTCGATCCATGAGTCTCCTAGGTTCAAATTATGACAAAGGTTACATACCTCTTCTTCCTCCATGGTTGCCTTTCCTAAGACCTCAATCGGAACGGTCCTTCTAACCTATGTCTATGTTGCCGAGGCCAGCCTTGCCAATGCATCTACGTGGCTGTTACTTTGTCGAGGCACTCTCTTCAGTTTTACCTCTTCAAAATATTCCAACATCTTTCTAACTCTCTCCAGGTACTTAGCCATCCTCTCATTCTTGGCCTCATAGGCTCCCAGCACTTGATTGACAACTAACCTTGAGTCGTTGTGGAGTAGGAGACGTCTTACGCGAAGAGTCTTTGCCAATAAGAGGCCTGTTATCATGGCCTCATATTCGGACTCGTTGTTTGAGGCTGGAAGTTGAATCTCAAGGCGTATTCAATGTTGGCGCCATCTGGAGCCGAGAGTATTAGCCCCGCACCGCTTCCACTATCACAGGAAGAGCCATCAACGAAGAGGCTCCAAACGTCTGTATCTGATGAGAAGACCCCTTCTGTCATAACTCCTTGCTTGAAGGGGTATCGATCCTCTTCGTTCTCTTCTATTCTGCCCCGAGTTTTGCCTGAGATGACCTCTTCCCGACCTCAGAAGACGTTTGGTGCCGTCTCTTCTGAATTTCGGAAGACACTACGGTTTATCTCTTCGGCATCCTCTAGGCCTTTCTCCGTCTCGGCCTCTTCCCAGGTGAATTCTGCAATAAAGTTCGCGAGGGCCTGCCCTTTGATGGTTGTCCTAGACTGGTAGGTAAGATCATATTCTCCTAATTCGATGGCCCAGGTCATCAATCTCCCAGACTTCTCAGGTTTATGCAGGACCTGCCCTAGTGGGGAGTCAGTGAGGACTACCATGGAGTGAGCTGGAAGTAAGGCTTCATTTTTCTTGAGGCATGTATTAAGGCATAAGCCAACTTTTCCATACGGGGATAATTATGCTCAGACCCTTTAAGGGCCTTACTGTTGAAGTATACAGGCCTTTGGATCCCATCCTCTTCCCGTATGATGGCCGCGCTGATAGCTGATTCAGATACTGCCAGATACACAAACAACCTTTCTCCTGCGATGGGCCGAGACAGGAATAAGGGAGACCCTAAGTAGGACTTGAGTTGGTTGAAGGATTTTTCACACTCTTCGCCCCATTGGAAGGCCTTTATTAAAACTTTAAAAAATGGGAGACACTTGTCCGTCGCCCTAGAGACGAATCTGTTAAGCGCAGCCGCTCTCCCCGTGAGTCTTTGGACATCTTTGATACTCCTAGGAGTCTTCATGTCAAGCAACGCCTTAATTTTTTTAGGGTTTGCTTCGATCCCTCTCTGGTTGACGATGAATCCCAGGAACTTCCCGGCTCCTACTCCGAAGACACATTTCGCTGGGTTGAGTTTCATCTTGTATGATTCCATCACATCGAAGGTCTTCTCAAGGTCTGCTACATGAATGCAAGCTTTCAATCTTTTTGTCAGCATATCATCTACATACACTTCCATGGTCTTCCCTATTTCCTCCTCGAACATCTTATTGACAAGACGTTGGTATGTTGCCCCTGCATTTTTCAGACCGAAGGGCATCACTTTGTAGCAGTACGTCCCTTTATCGGTAATTGAAGCTGTCTTCTCTGAGTCTCCGGCATCCATGAAGATTTGGTTATAGCTTGAATACGCATCTATGAAGATCATGAGCTCATGTCCTGCTATAGCATCCACCATCTGATCTATTCGGGGTAAGGGGTAGCTGTCTTTTGGGCAAGATCTATTTAGGTCAGTGAAATCCACACACATTCTCCACTTCCCATTGGCCCTGGGCACGATGATCGTATTCGATTGCCACTCCGGATAGGTAACTTCTCTTATAAACTCAGCCTTTTCTAACTTTTTCACCTCTTCACGGATGACGTCGTATTTTTCCCTGGAGTAGACTATTCGACTCTGCTTGATAGGCCTGGCATCTTTGGCTACGTTGAGCTTGTGACTCATCACTTGAGGATTGATGCCAGGCATGTCTGCGTGACTCCATGCGAAGACACTCTGCCTCTTCCTGAGGAAGTTTATCATCTCTTCCTTGATTTCCGGATTAAGGGCTTTGCCGACCTGGATGGTTTTTTCCGGCTCGTCCTCATCGAGGATGATGGATTCTACCTCTTCCGCGCCCTCTCCCTTCTTCAATTTTATTTCATCGCTTGGATCAAGAGTATCAATGATATAAGTGGTGGTGGCCCTCTTATGGGCTTCTCTCTCTTCGGCCGAGTTGAAGTAACATTCTCGCGTTGTGGTCTGGTCACCTTGCACTTCCCCTACTCCATAAGGAGTCGGGAATTTTAGCATCTGATGGACCGTTGACGGCACAGCCTCGAACTCCCTAAGGGCCACCCTTCCTATGATGAGGTTATAGGCCGAGAAGACACTCTCGTCCATCATGAAGAAATTAATCCTCCTGGTCAACCTCTTAGGCCATTCGTCACCCATCCGTATGTCCATCTCATACATGCCCAAGGGGTGAACCTTTTCACCACTGAAGCCTATCAGGGGGTGGTGATAGGGGACCAGTCTTGCTCTACTAAGTCCTAAGCTCTTGAAACAAGGCCAAAACATCACATCTGTCGAGCTACCCCCATCCACGAGGATCCTCTGCACCTCATACCCATGCACCCTTGTCGTTATGACCAAAGGGTCATCATGGGGGGCTAAGATACCTCTGAAGTCGAGCCTGGAGAACCCAACTACGAGGGTGTTCATGTCTACTTTCTTCCTCTTCTGTACTGTATCGGAAGACGTTAGATTCAAAACTTTAAGCTTGGCCACTGATTTGGCCTTGGCTACATGAGCCTTCCTATCAGATCCACCACCTGCAAATCCTCCGCATATTGTGCCAACATCGAAAGAGATCATACCAACCCTCTTCACCGGGGTGTTGTCATCCTTTGGTGGGAGATCCGGATCATCTTCATTATCACCTTCTGAATCATCGTCTCTTCGGGTCGGGATGTTGTCACGGCATCTGTCATCCCTCCTTTTCTTATGGTCATCTCTTCCACTCTTAGGAGCCTTACCGTCTATATATTTTCTTAATTTCCCATATTTTAACATATTCTCAATCTCATCCTTCAAAGCGAAGCATCTATCTGTGACGTGACCATGATCTTGGTGGAACTCACACCATAGGTTTTTGTTCCTCTTATGTGGTGGGGCTTTCAGCTTCTCTGGCCATCTCAGAGCCCTATCACTCTTAATCTCATTGAGGATGTGCTCACAGATCACGCTCAAAGGAGTATAGTGAGCGAACTTGTCATCACCCGATCTCTTCTTCCCATCTTTCTTGCCTTGGGGCTTTCCACTGCGACCACGGTTCTCATCCTCATACTTGGCGACCATTGCCTCTTTCGCACTCATTACTTTCCCTGCAGTTGCTAGCAGCTCTGCCATAGACCTAGGGGGCTCTTCCGCCAGTTTCCACAATAGCTTCCCCTTCTGGAAACCTCCTATAAGGGCGGTCATGGCTATGTTCTCTTCATAATCTTCGACCTCCAACTTTTCTTTGTTGAATCTTGCTATGTAGTCTCTTAGGCTCTCACCCTTGGCCTACTTGACATACAGTAGGTGGGTAGTCTTCTTTTGAGGCCTCACCCCAAAGCAGAAGTTGTGGATGAATCTCTCAGCCAAGCCTTTGAAGTTATCAATTGAGTTCTTCGGAAGGGAGGTGAACCAACTGTGTGCAGCCCCTGTTAAGGTCCCAGAGAAGGCTCTACACTTCATCTCATCGGGTATCGAGTAGATGTCTGCTGGTGATTGATACATCTCGATATGATGCACAGGGTTAGTGCCACCATTATAATTGGGATACACCGTAAGAGGCTTGAACTTAGCTGGGGTTGGGAACCCCACTATCCTAGCCACAAATGGGGAGCCCTCTGAATAACCCCTTTGCAATGGGTCCCTGCTTTTAATGAGGTCTCCTATCTTCTCCTCAAGGCGTTGGATAGAATCATTCCATGGTCTTCGGCCATCGACTTGGCCGAGGTTATCCCCTTCCACCTCCCTAGGATGGACTGAGGGTTCCCCTGCTAAGACACATTGGTTGTTGACCTCTTCCTGTTCCCTGCCTCTTCTTTCACCGTGTCGGCCTTGGTCTGGCCGACCCTACCTGTTCCCTCTCTGAGAGCCTGCTGCGCTCCTTGATCTCGACAGTCTCTGTCTTAGGTCATTTATCGGGCCCAGTCTCTCGAAGGCTGACTCTCTGCTCAACCTATCAAAGGCTGACCCTCTTTGTTGGGCCTCTTCATCTCTTCGGCCGACACAACCTTGACTTTGCCTAAGAGTCCGTACAGTGTTATTTGACACCTCATAGGGCTCCCAGCAGTCTTTCGGGGCTTCTTCCGCCTCTAGATCATCATACCTGTCCTCTGGGTAAGGGTTTCCCTGCCTCCCCAGGCGCAAGCACCTAGGGTCAGTAACGTCCCTTCTCCGTGGGGGTGCAGGTTGGTCCTTCATTGGTGTCTGGGGTGGTCCCCTGGCGTTAGGATGAGGCTGAATTACCGTCGGAGTGATCATGTCCGGTGAGACTCCAGGTGGCCTCATCATAGTTTGGTTGAGCTTTGAAAATTGCTCTTGCATGGCTGCTTGTGTTGCAGTTAAAGATCTCAAGGCTGCAGCTACCTCCGCCATTTCGGACTGGGGAGGCGCCTGACTAAAACTAGGCCCCCCGCCCCCGGGCGGCGGAAGAGGCGGTGGTAAGTCTGGTGCCATATGTTAACACTATAGAGCTTGAGTAGCAGATGAGCTTAGTACCTTACAGGACCTCTTTCAATGGTGAAACAGCTCCGCGCTAGGGGGAGGCCTGGTTCACCACCAGAGTCTCCGGTGAGGTTAATCAGAAAAAGAGGAAGAGATAGCTTCTCGTTCCCACAGACGGCGCCAAAATGATGATGCTGGAATGAGCACCACCAGATAAGGTGTTTTCAAGCTCAATCTAAGAACAACAATGGCAGCGTAGTTATGTAAAAGGTAAGAGAATGAGATGAGTAGAAGGGGAGAGTACTCCAGGATATGAGTGGTTCAGCCTAAATTGGCCTACGTCCACTGTGTGTGTGAATAACCTTACTGCAATAAGGCACTAATGGCCATGGATACAATCTCTCAAGCTTTCTCTCTCTACTGTGTATCTAGACAGAGTTTCATCTAGGGTTGTATATCTGGGATCCCTTTTGCAAGGTAAAGGATGACCTCTATATATAGTACCTGGGGGTGTAATGTACCCTCCATGCATGCAATGAGCATGTGTGTGGTTACCTCACCAATATGGGAGTGCCATCTGTCACTGTCATATGTAGAGAATGATGATGCAATATTCTCCCCACGTGTGGGGAATAATCTTGTTATAACTGATTTGTGTCCATGTGTCCTTATCTAAATGTCAGTAGATGCTCGGCTATCGCGTCTGGTGTATGACCTCGGCCTTGGTGAGGCCGAGGTTGGTGAGTCTTGATACCTATTCATTCCGAGTATTCCATGAGGTCTCGGCCTAACCCTGGCCGAGACAATGGACAAGGTCGGCCTGAAACGAGGTTGAACTGGTGGCTTGATGAGGTAGCTGGTGGCCTCCTGCGAGCTCGGCCTACATCTGGCCGAGGTTGCCATTCCAAGGTATATGAGAATGCTGCCGATCCTTGTGACGTCCCTTGGAGAGTCTCATGGTAGTGTCGGCCCCTGTCGACCTTGCTATGGCCGAGGTCTGATATCGCGTTCCCAAGACTCATCCAACTCGGCCATGATCTCGGCCGAGGTTGGTGTCTCTAGGCCGAGGTTACACTTGGGGCATATCAGTGATAGTTTGAAGTTTTGGTTTAAAATCTGCCCTAAATGAGCAAGAATGCATACCAGGTGTTTGACGTTTTGCTCGACATAGCAAATGAGCCCTAAAAATTATGACACATTAATTTTATATTATTCAATGTGTTTACTGATATTTGGTGGAATATCATGCAAAGTTATGATGCATAAAAATTATACAGATTCCAGGAAGTTGAAGTTGTGTTGCTGTTTTTCTTGAGAAACGATTTGGAAAAGGTTGTAATAAAATGGCCATAACTTTGTCTAGCGAATTCGTAATTTAATTCCGTAAATTATGTTAGAAACCTAATTACTTGGGTGTTATATAAATGTGAAATATTATACTTAATTCCTCCTTAGTTATTTCTTATTGACCAAATGGTGTGATGTATTACTAGGTTTGATAGTAATCAGTGTATTCAAATACTAATGACCTTGAATTGTCAGGTGGGGAAGCAGCTAATACTAACATACCAAGGACGTAGTTGGTGTTAATCTTAGCACAAAATCCAAGGTGAGTGACCTTACTTATGAAATATAAATGCTTATAATTATATATGGAAATGTGTAGTTGAATACATGTGTTAGAATGTTTATGGAGCGATGTGGTATTTATGAAACATATGCATATGATTAAAAATGTTAAGCAATGTTATTTAATGTTATGCACTGTGGTGGGTCCTTTATCTAATGTTAAGGACCGTGGTGGGTCCTATGGTATGTGGCGGTCCTGTTAATCCAACTCAAATGTTTGTGTACTCGGGCCTAATAAAGGGATGTGGTGGTCCCCAACAACTGTAGTGGGTTAATTGGATTGTGGCGGGTCCAGGCTTGCGAGAGTTTCACAATTCTTGTTGGGTTATAGCATCAAAACAAAATAAAAATGGTTATTCAAACTGGTTATATGTGTGGTATATGGTCATTCACTAAGCCTTTATAGCTTATACTCCTATAATATTTTATTTCAGGTATGATTATCATTTGGAGTTCACTGCCAGGTTAGGACCTTAAAATGGGGGAGTGATGGATATCTAATATGGTTTGAATGTCAAGAAGCTTTTTGTGTAAATATTAAACTAAGGATCTTGAGTAGGTAAAGTTGTATGGTACTTGTAAGTGTGACACCCCGACTAATTAAACACCGGGTAGCTACTCCTTTATAAAATTAATTCAAAATGCCAAGTTGGCTCAGTTAATAGCATCACTGTCGAAATTTTTTTTTTATTATTACTAACCACCTAGTATTTAAAAAGTAAGTGCCAAATTTTATTAAATCTGATTAACATGCAACAAGAGTAATGAATAACTAAATAACACCATTCACCATACTGAAATGAAACAAATAACCATCACAAACTGTAAATAAAACCCTGGAGGAAAAACTCCTCAATACAAATCCCACAACTGATAAGTAAACTGAAATAAATAACTAAAACTGAATACTGAGCAATACATGCTAGAGTCTGAAAACTGAAATGTAAAAATGTCAAATAGAATTGGGCAACATGCCCTACAACTGATAGATGCTGAGACTGGAATCCAAATGAGAGAAGCGTCTACATGCAAATCCCTGTAGCTTCCACAAGCAGCTACAGCTCGTTACCTGAATGAGTAACCTATGCTTGGTGTCCCTGTGGCTGGGCACCTAAAATGGTTTTACAAGAAAATATATTTGAAAGCAAATGGGTCAGAGCCCGAAAGTGGAAATCATTTTAAAAACCTGCAAGTGCTTTAAAAACATTTAAAACATTAAACGCAAAGTACATGTTAGAACGTGCACTCACATTAAATTCTCACCTCTCGACTAACTGTGCACTCCTAACATAAGTACCCATCTATAACGACCCATATTACTAGCTAACTGACAACATAACTAGCTAAACTGCCAAAGGTTCTATCCATGTTACTCGGTTCCATTTATCATAACAACGCTCGTAATTAAATAGAGGTTTAATGTAAGCTCAGTTACTAAATATGCCATAGATATAACTATCAGCTACTCATTATATATCTCGAAACAATACCGTAATATTTTTACAACATTAACATGAGGATTTCCATTAATTTAATGTATATTATTCACATCATAAATATACAATACAAGCACCCCGCAATCTAAGCTGTAGTGCACACATACTCTACTATCCATCCCGGTACATCACGTACATAAGGATTACATATTCCGAATCTCTCAGGAATAGTTTACCGATAACAACATCACAAATAATGGAGGCGAACACAGTCACCATCACATGGGTCACGCACATACCTACGCTCCCATGGTCATGCAGACTTATTAATATCACAATAAGTCCTTCTATGATCTATGTTCATCAAGGTACCAGTCTAAATCCCCCCCGTAGGCACACAAGGATTAGAGGGTCCTAAGCGAACGCAAACCTCCCCCGTGATAGCAAGTATGGTAGGTATGTTATACACATAAACTATATACTAAGCATTCACACATCTTAGATATTACCATATTAATAAGGTATTTTCTACATCATTATACCATTATTCCCAACTTATATATTTCAAGTCTCCCGTTAATATAAAGTTAAATTACCAACACGTCTCACGCCGTAGTCCCTTATCCTTAAAACCTAACTATAATAGATTATTAGGTTCCGATTATTCCCAAATATAACATCTTAATTCCTAAGGTCTTTACTTCTGCTCTAAGCCTTATTTCATCGAATTACACAATTTTGCACTATTAACCCAAACGTTACCTCTCTAATGAATCTCAATAACCTAGAATAATTCCCCGAATTGCATTCTAATTAAAGTCCACTATAATAATCACTCCTACTGGTCTCCTTAAGGTTGAGGGTATTCATAAGGTCTCCAAACATATTCTCCGAGGGTTTCCACCATTAAAATCAAATTAAGGAAAATTTTACTCATTCTGGGAAGGTCGATCGATCGACCTATGAATATCGATCGAGCGATCTAGTCGATCGATCGACTGATGAATGTCGATCGATCGATCGAACAGGTATGGCTACGGACTGCTTCGTTCTGCAGATTTGAAAACGTCCCAAAACTTATTTCTAACGTATGATTCTCAGATTTAACGTTATAGTAATGTCATATAACAATCCTACAATATTACTAACGTCCATAAATCAATATTTCAACAACTATAGGCTACATATGGATCAATCTTCATCAAAAACCTAGTTTTTCTGATTTTTCTCAAGAACAGTCATGAACCTCATCTTAAATCCGTTTTTGGTATTATAAAAGGCAGTAATTCACATAATATGATCGTCCAGTAACATTCTACATGCAACCTATATCCCAAAATTCAAACTAATAACTCCAATCTCATGGGTTTTTCATTATCTTCCAAGAACATACAAAGTTTTTTTTTGAATAATCTAACATGGAAGAATCATTCTCTGAAATTTAAATGGAATAAATCACTTGCCTTGGTTTGATTTCGGATTTGGTGTTGATTTGGTGAAGAATCTCTGCAGAATTCCTCTCTCTCTCTCCTTCTCCAAGCTTTCTTCTTCCAAAGGTGGCTATGGTGGCTAGGGTTTGCTTTTGGGAGAGTTGGAAGACTAAATGATAACCTACGTAGCTTATGGGGTTAATAAAGGGTTGGTTGGGTCAATCCTTATCAGATTGCAACTCTCAATTTTCGTCACTTTTAATTACCCAAAAATACCAAATTACTAAAATACCCTTTAAGTTGCCGGTATGGCCTAAAAATACCCCGGGACCCAAACTATACCCCCGGCTAGTGTTTTCTGACTATCTCAACCCTTCCGGACGCGATGGCGCACTCAAAATGACCATACGGATTATAGATTTTAAATTCACTTTTATTATCAAAATATTATACCGTGACGCGGCGGTCCAAGCGTCTCAACAAAATTTCTAAAATGCCGTATATAAATCTCACGACAAATTTTATAGTACCAGATACATATATAATCATATATGCACATAATCAAATACCAATTCGCATCTCATTAGTATTTATAACCCGGATTAATTTCCAATTAATACTTAATTTAATTAATTAATCCCAAAAAATAATTATAGTCAAAAGTACGGGTTATTACATACTTCCCCCCTAATAACTGAATTTCGTCCCGAAATTCGAAACTAGAAAGTACCTGCTAGAAATAACTCTGGATAACGCTCGCGCATCTCATCCTCGCGCTCCCATGTGGACTCCTCGACATTGTGATGTCACCACTGAACACGCACTAACGGGACTATCTTTGACCGCAGTTTCCTCTCGCTTCGGTCCAAAATAGCAATTGGCCCCTCCTCGTAAGAGCTATCCGGCTGGAGATCGATGTCCTCCACAGCAATGTGAGAATGAGCCAAATTGTCCCTAAGGTATTTCCTCAGCGAGGAAATATGGAACACGTCGTGAATCCGATGCAAGTGCTCCGGTAGTCCAAGTCTATATGCAACCGGTCCTATCCGCTCAATAATAGGAAACGGCCCCACATACCTCGGTGCAAACTTCCCCTTCTTCCCGAAACGCATAATCCCCTTCATCGGAGAAACCCTGAGAAAAACCTGGTCCCCCACTTGGAACTCCCTGAAAAATCTCTTCGCATCAGCATAACTCTTCTGCCTGTCTTGAGCTACCCGAATGCGACTCCGAATCAACTCAATCCTTGCCGAAGTATCCTGAATAACTTCCGGCCCAAGCAGTTTATTGTCCCCCACCTCCAACCAACATGCTGGGGAACGACAAGGCCTACCGTACAATGCCTCAAACGGAGCCATGCCAATAGTGAACTGATAGGAGTTGTTGTAAGCAAACTCCACCAGTGGAAGGTACTGCTCCCATCCACCCCCGAAGTCAATAATACACATGCGTAGCATGTCCTCCAACATCTGGTTGGTGCGCTCTGTTTGCCCATCGGTCTGCGGGTGGTAAGCCGTACTCAACCGCAATTCCGTGCCCATGGCCTCCTGGAAACTCTCCCAAAACCTCGAAACAAATATCTTGTCTCTGTCAGACACGATATTCAGGGGCACACCGTGAAGTCTCACAATCTCTGAAATGAAAAGCTGGGCATACTGTCCCGTAGTGTAGTCAGTCCTTACGGGTAAGAAGTGAGCGACCTTGGACAACCTGTCCACAATTACCCAAACGGAGTCGTGACCCCTCTGCGACGTAGGCAACCCCGTGAAAAAATCCATGGATATGCTCTCCCACATCCATACCGGAACCTCCAACGGCTGTAGCAATCCTGCTGGTCTCTGATGATCCACTTTTACAAGCTGACAAGTGGCGCATTTCGAGACAAACTCAGCGATATCTCTCTTCATACCGCTCCACCAATATTGCCGTCTCATGTCTTGGTACATTTTGTCCCCTCCGGGATGTACCGCGAACCGTGAGCCGTGCGACTCTGCCATAACATCGTGCCGCAATTCTTCCCCTTCCGGAACTACCAACCTCCCATTGAAGCGCAATCCCCCGTCTGAGCTAACGGTATAGGACTCGGCTCCATCTGCTAGTAATCGAACTATCTGCTCCTGACAGAACGAGTCATCGGCCTGTGCCCGTACTACCTTCGTGACAATCTGCGGTGTAACGGTCATCACAGACATGAAAGATCGGGCCACTGCATCCTGGTGTCCCAATTCCTTCCACTTAGCCTTCCACACCTCTGCCACCTCATCTGCTGGCCTGCGGCTCAACGCGTCTGCTACCACGTTAGCCTTACCCGGGTGGTACTGGATGTCGAACTGGTAGTCCTTCACAAACTCAAGCCACCTACGCTGCCGCATGTTCAACTCTTTCTGCGTGAACAGATACTGTAGGGACTTGTGGTCCGTGAACAGCTGAAACTTCTCCCCCAAAAGATAGTGCCTCCAAATCCGTAAGGCAAATACCACTACTGCCAACTCCAAATCATGCGTGGGGTAATTCTTCTCATGAGGCTTAAGCTTACGGGAAGCATAAGCTATGGCCTGTCTCTCCTGCTGCAAAACACCTCCAAGCCCTTGCAAAGACGCATCGGTGTAAACCAAATACTCAACTCCCGGTCTCGGCAATGCTAACACAGGTGCTGAGGTCAATTTGTCCTTCAATTCATCGAATGCCAACTGACAGGCATCACTCCAGATATATGGCACACCCTTACGAGTAAGATGTGTCAAAGGACCTGCTATCTCCGAGAAACCCCGAATAAACCTCCTGTAGTATCCTGCCAGACCCAAGAAACTACGAATCTCCGTTGGTGTCGTGGGCTGTCCCCACTCCCTCACCGCTGACACCTTCCTCGGATCGACAGATATTCCCTGGTCGGAAATAATGTGACCCAAGAACTGGACTTCCTTCAGCCAAAATCCGCACTTCTCATATTTTGCATACAACTCGTTCTGACGAAGTGTCTGCAAAACCTGCCGCAAATTCTCGGCGTGCTCCTCCTCTGTCTGAGAGTAAACCAGAATGTCATCAATGAAGACAATGACAAACTGATCTAGGAAATCTCTGAACACCCTGTTCATCAAGTCCATAAACACTGCTGGAGCGTTGGTCAAGCCGAAAGGCATAACCCGAAACTCATAAGAACCATATCTCGACAAGAACGCAGTCTTCGAGACATCCTCCTCCCTGATACGCAACTGATGGTATCCCGATCTCAAATCAATCTTCGAGAAGAAAGAAGCTCCTCTCAACTGGTCGAATAAGTCATCGATTCGAGGCAACGGATACTTATTCCGTATCGTGACCTTATTCAACTCTCGGTAGTCCACGCACAATCTCAGTGAACCATCCCTCTTCTTCACAAACAAAACTGTAGCGCCCCAAGGTGAGGTACTCCGGCGAATAAAGCCCTGCCCTAATAGCTGCTCTATCTGATCCCGTAACTCTCGCATTTTAGCCGGAGCCATACGGTACGGTGCACGTGCTATAGGTCTCGTACCCGGTAGCAAGTCTATAACGAAGTCTATCTCTCGACTGGGTGGTAAGTCTGGTATCTCCTGAAACACATCTGAATACTCCCTGACAACCGGGATCGAATCCAAAGGAATCACAACCTCCTTAGAGGTATCCTCCTCAATGTAATACAGATGAGCGATCGATCCTCCCTCTGGGCGAGGCATCGCCATTATAAACATCTCCTGCCCCGGAATGGCAAAAACAATGCTCCCGCTGAAGCAATCAATCATGGCTCTATATGCTACGAGCCAATCCATACCGATGATCACATCGTGAACATGCATGTCTAACACTAACATGTCCGCAGGTAATACCAAACCACCAACCTCTACCCCCACTCCCCGGCATATAAAGAAAATAAGTGACCCACTCCCTAATGGTGAGTCGACACACGTCACTGTGCTCTCTGCCGTAGCTAACAATCCTAAAGCTTTCGCGAAGTGTGTAGCAATAAAACAGTGTGTAGCACCCGTATCAAATAACACCCGACCCATAGTGCCATGGATAGGAAACGTACCCTCGATCGCGGGCGGTGCCTGTGGAACTGCAGCCTGGTGAACGTTGTAGACACGTCCATACTGTAGCTGCCCCTGCTGAGATGGGACTTCTGGAATGGGTGGCAATGCTGCCATCTGTGGCGGTGCGGGAAGAGCGGCGGGAAACATGGGTCTCTGTGGCTCCTGGCGAGCACCCTGCTGCTGCTGCTGTGGGGCCCTGCCCCTATCAGGACAATCCTGCTTCTTATGGCCAGTCTTGCCACAAGTGAAGCACTTCCCTGGGAAGTTTCCTCCCCTCTGCCCCTGCTGTCCCCGGCCCTGGTGGCCGTTACCATTCCTCCCTTGGCCCTGCTGGCCCTGATGGAACTGCTGCCCATTCTGCCCCTGTTGGCCCTGCTGGCCGTTTGGACCCTGATGGCCCTGACGGAAACCTCCCTGTCCCTGCCTGTAGTTTCCTGACCGGAACCTTTTATTGTCCCCCTGCTGGGTACCCTGCTCAGTCTGTCTCTGCCCCTGACCGGTCTGTGCCCCGCTGGCACCATGTCTTCCAGTCCTGCCCTGATGGCTAGACTCCCCTGACCGCTTGCCCTCGGCCATATGAAATCGGTGGTCCTGGCAGTGCAATAGTGCAGCGTTAACCACATCAGAATACGTGGCCAACGATAGGTTCCCTAGCAGATGCTGACGGATCCTCCAATTCAACCCATCAGTGAACTTCTCTATCTTCTTCTTCTCTGTTGGAATCTCGTCTGGAACGATATTCAACAGGTTAGTAAACTCGGCCTCATACTCGGCCACTGTCTTGCTCTCCTGCCTCAGACTCATAAGCTTCCTCCTCATCTCTGTATGAACTGCGGATGGAAAGTACTTGCGGTCAAACCGCACCCAGAACTCCTGAATGGTGAGGGTATCCCTCTCCTCCGCGGTGGTAATGGACTCCCACCACTGCAGCGCAGATCCAACTAGCTTGAAAGTAGCTAGCACCTGCTTCTGAACATCTGTGCACTCATGCATCCTCAAATGCCTCTGTATGTCCTTCCTCCATTGGCTCGAGACTACCACGTCTGAGCTTCCTGCAAACTCTGGCGGATGCGCTTTCTGAAAAGCGTCGCGTACACGTTCCCAAGCAGACGGGAATGCATTAACCTGGACGGGCGCGGCAACCGGCGCCTGAGGTGGTGCCTGCTGAATCACGGCAATCGCGGCATTCACCGCTTGAGCTACTATAGCTGCAACCTCAGTGGCGTTCAACATGCCCTGAACTGGAGCGGGCTGGGGTTCGGGCATTGCATTCCTGGGAACTCGTCGTGCACGTCGTGGAGGCATCTGAAATAAGAACAAAATTTATAAGTCTACAGTTATAAACTTTAAAATAGCTGAAGAACGAAGCGTACACACAAAGAGTACAACAGTCCTAAAATATAGGGCTCTATATCAAAGGAAACGTAGCGGAAACATAATAGCCGTACAGATCCTAAAGGACACTAGAACCTGATGCTCTGATACCACCTGTGACACCCCGACTAATTAAACACCGGGTAGCTACTCCTTTATAAAATTAATTCAAAATGCCAAGTTGGCTCAGTTAATAGCATCACTGTCGAATTTTTTTTTTTATTATTACTAACCACCTAGTATTTAAAAAGTAAGTGCCAAATTTTATTAAATCTGATTAACATGCAACAAGAGTAATGAATAACTAAATAACACCATTCACCATACTGAAATGAAACAAATAACCATCACAAACTGTAAATAAAACCCTGGAGGAAAAACTCCTCAATACAAATCCCACAACTGATAAGTAAACTGAAATAAATAACTAAAACTGAATACTGAGCAATACATGCTAGAGTCTGAAAACTGAAATGTAAAAATGTCTAATAGAATTGGGCAACATGCCCTACAACTGATAGATGCTGAGACTGGAATCCAAATGAGAGAAGCGTCTACATGCAAATCCCTGTAGCTTCCACAAGCAGCTACAGCTCGTTACCTGAATGAGTAACCTATGCTTGGCGTCCCTGTGGCTGGGCACCTAAAATGGTTTTACAAGAAAATATATTTGAAAGCAAATGGGTCAGAGCCCGAAAGTGGAAATCATTTTAAAAACCTGCAAGTGCTTTAAAAACATTTAAAACATTAAATGCAAAGTACATGTTAGGACGTGCACTCACATTAAATTCTCACCTCTCGACTAACTGTGCACTCCTAACGTAAGTACCCATCTATAACGACCCATATTATTAGCTAACTGACAACATAACTAGCTAAACTGCCAAAGGTTCTATCCATGTTACTCGGTTCCATTTATCATAACAACGCTCGTAATTAAATAGAGGTTTAATGTAAGCTCAGTTACTAAATATGCCATAGATATAACTATCAGCTACTCATTATATATCTCGAAACAATACCGTAATATTTTTACAACATTAACATGAGGATTTCCATTAATTTAATGTATATTATTCACATCATAAATATACAATACAAGCACCCCGCAATCTAAGCTGTAGTGCACACATACTCTGCTATCCATCCCGGTACATCACGTACATAAGGATTACATATTCCGAATCTCTCAGGAATAGTTTACCGATAACAACATCACAAATAATGGAGGCGAACACAGTCACCATCACATGGGTCACGCACATACCTACGCTCCCATGGTCATGCAGACTTATTAATATCACAATAAGTCCTTCTATGATCTATGTTCATCAAGGTACCAGTCTAAATCCCCCCCGTAGGCACACAAGGATTAGAGGGTCCTAAGCGAACGCAAACCTCCCCCGTGATAGCAAGTATGGTGGGTATGTTATACACATAAACTATATACTAAGCATTCACACATCTTAGATATTACCATATTAATAAGGTATTTTCTACATCATTATACCATTATTCCCAACTTATATATTTCAAGTCTCCCGTTAATATAAAGTTAAATTACCAACACGTCTCACGCCGTAGTCCCTTATCCTTAAAACCTAACTATAATAGATTATTAGGTTCCGATTATTCCCAAATATAACATCTTAATTCCTAAGGTCTTTACTTCTGCTCTAAGCCTTATTTCATCGAATTACACAATTTTGCACTATTAACCCAAACGTTACCTCTCTAACGAATCTCAATAACCTAGAATAATTCCCCGAATTGCATTCTAATTAAAGTCCACTATAATAATCACTCCTACTGGTCTCCTTAAGGTTGAGGGTATTCATAAGGTCTCCAAACATATTCTCCGAGGGTTTCCACCATTAAAATCAAATTAAGGAAAATTTTACTCATTCTGGGAAGGTCGATCGATCGACCTATGAATATCGATCGAGCGATCTAGTCGATCGATCGACTGATGAATGTCGATCGATCGATCGAACAGGTATGGCTACGGACTGCTTCGTTCTGCAGATTTGAAAACGTCCCAAAACTTATTTCTAACGTATGATTCTCAGATATAACGTTATAGTAATGTCATATAACAATCCTACAATATTACTAACGTCCATAAATCAATATTTCAACAACTATATGCTACATATGGATCAATCTTCATCAAAAACCTAGTTTTTCTGATTTTTCTCAAGAACAGTCATGAACCTCATCTTAAATCCGTTTTTGGTATTACAAAAGGCAGTAATTCACATAATATGATCGTCCAGTAACATTCTACATGCAACCTATATCCCAAAATTCAAACTAATAACTCCAATCTCATGGGTTTTTCATTATCTTCCAAGAACATACAAAGTTTTTTTTTGAATAATCTAACATGGAAGAATCATTCTCTGAAATTTAAATGGAATAAATCACTTGCCTTGGTTTGATTTCGGATTTGGTGTTGATTTGGTGAAGAATCTCTGCAGAATTCCTCTCTCTCTCTCCTTCTCCAAGCTTTCTTCTTCCAAAGGTGGCTATGGTGGCTAGGGTTTGCTTTTGGGAGAGTTGGAAGACTAAATGATAACCTACGTAGCTTATGGGGTTAATAAAGGGTTGGTTGGGTCAATCCTTATCAGATTGCAACTCTCAATTTTCGTCACTTTTAATTACCCAAAAATACCGAATTACTAAAATACCCTTTAAGTTGCCGGTATGGCCTAAAAATACCCCGGGACCCAAACTATACCACCGGCTAGTGTTTTCTGACTATCTCGACCCTTCCGGACGCGATGGCGCACTCAAAACGACCATACGGATTATATATTTTAAATTCACTTTTATTATCAAAATATTATACCGTGACGCGGCGGTCCAAGCGTCTCAACAAAATTTCTAAAATGCCGTATATAAATCTCACGACAAATTTTATAGTACCAGATACATATATAATCATATATGCACATAATCAAATACCAATTCGCATCTCATTAGTATTTATAACCCGGATTAATTTCCAATTAATACGTAATTTAATTAATTAATCCCAAAAAATAATTATAGTCAAAAGTACGGGGTATTACAGTAAGTTACATGTAAAGGTAGTTATGTTTTCATCTTCACTTGCCTTTGAAAAAAAAAACTTATGATATTTCTAAAGAGAGATTTAAAGTAAAAAGCATGGTTTAAAGGAAGTTATCTCTAAATAAAACAATGAGTTTAACTTAATTAAGTTGAGGAACGATAATTGACTTAACGAGTATAGGCAACAAAGTAGATGTAAGACTAGTGACTGCTTCGATTATTGAGATTTTATATGACCATGCTTAATGTTTATATCGCGACGTTGTTATTAAAGTGGTGATGGTAGGCCTGATTTGCATGGGTATGCCTTTGGAGACCTAGAAATGACTACGTGCTCTATAGAGTAAATACGGCAGAAAATCTCCCACCTAGGTTGTGGTTATTTAAGTGTTGATCACGGTAGGGTTGATTAACTCAAAGGGAGCTTAGTATAACTCTTATAAAGGATAAGTGGTGGATTTGGAAAATGGAAAATATTGAAATTTATATTATTAGGGTAAATGATTATTTTTTATTTCCCTTTTTGTCTTGGGTCGATGGATATCAATAACCGACTATGATGTACAGTAGTGTAACGGGAGGGTTCCTTAGGGGCCTGTCGTGATATCCTCGTCGGTACAGCCACCCATCCTGCATGAAGTACCTCGGTGCTCGCCTACTTATCTTCGTAGCGTCTTCTTTACCTGCTGGCACTACTCCATCCACCAAGAAGTCCATGTAGGGTTATCTCCAATCTTACAGTTCATCAATGAAGTTGCACTCACTGCCTGATAGAAAAGGTGGCACTTTAGGCACTCTCTTTGTATTGCGGCGGCTTCTTATCTCATCGAGGGCCAGTAGTACCCCTATCGTTGTATTCTTCTGTATAGGGGAATTTCGATGGTCTCACAACTGTTCTCATGTACTTCGGTCAATCTTCTCTTAGCCTCATCAGGGTCCACACACCTGGACAGCCAACCCCCTTTGTTCTTAAAATATAAGTTGCCCTTGGTAAAAAAGTACTTTGATAAGTCGGCCAAGATAAGTGGTCATTCTCCTCTCTCTAGCTGCTTTCTGATTTCACTTCTCTAGTCATCTTTCTCTTCCAATGGCATCATCTCAGATACCATCGAGGGGCAGTTCTCTTTGTGACTCGAATCATGATTGACTCCCCATCGAAGACAATCTTTTATGCGATGGTGGCATAGGCATCCGCATGCCTGTTCATTATTCGGGGGGTGCCTTTTTATCTTTATCACCTCAAACTGGCCCAGTAATTGCTGGATGATCGTGCGGTAAGGCACCAAACTCATGTGCTTCAGTGCAAACTCCCTTATCACTTGCTTCACCACCAAACTTGAATCCCTTTGATTAATAGGACCTGAATGCCCCTCCTCAGCGCTTCGATTAACGTAGGGACTAATGCCTCGTACTCAGCCTCGTTATTTGAGCATTCGAACTCCAATTTGAACGACAGGCGAATCTCTTCACTGCCTCTTTGCAAAATAACTCCCGATCATCCCTTCATCTCGACTGAGGAGCCATTGAAATCCATACTCCATTCCTCCAGGCTAGCGGCTACAAAATTTTCCTGGAAGTCATCCCCCGAAAGCTCTTCGATAGGCAGCTCGAACCTTCTCGAAGGGAAAATGGCCAACAGATCTGGATAAGCCTGACTTTTGATGGCCCGAGAGACCACACACTTCAGATCATACTCCAATAGAATTAGGAACCATCTAGCTACCCTGCCTATCAAAATAGTTGTAGCAAGCAAAAAATTTATGGGGTCACATCTAGTTACAATATGAACTATGAATGATAGCAAGTAGTGTCTAAGTTTTTGAGCCACAAACACGACGGCTAAACAATGCCTCTCAATGTTAGTGTATCTGGCCCCGGGCCCACTACACCAAATCTACCAAATTATCACGGTCATTAAACTTGACAAGTTGGACTTGTCAAGATCAATGACCGTGATAATTATGGGGGTGATAAAGAAAATTATCACGGATGTATCACGGTCAATGACCGTGACAAGTTGTTAAATATTATTACGATCATAGACCGTGATAAGTTTTGTCACGGTTTATGACCATGATATGATCGTGACAATATTTAACAACTTGTCACGGTCATTGATCGTGACACGTCTGTGACAATTTTATTTATCACGGACTTGTCACGATCAATGATCGTGACAATTCTGGACAGAATTAAAAAAAATATATGTTGGGCAGTATGGTCATTGCCACTGCCCAGCAGTATATTTGGACTTATTATAGCAACATTATACCTGTTCAAACATCATATATCCAAATAAAATAGAGATAATGCAAATATACATTCAAAACAATATGCATAACGATATAATCCAAATATAATTCAAATATAACAACTTAAAAATAATTCAATTCAAATAATGTCACTACATGTCTGGGTAAGGTTAGCTCAGAGGAGATGAGTAGGCCACACGATATACGAATTGACACACCCACCAATATACATCGTGCCGTATTGTTCGCGCAACCACCAGGGGGAGTTCTCCTTCCTAGGTATCACATACGTAACGAGCACCTTGGACTCCATGTCTTGAAGCAAACGTTCGTGAACTGGCATACCTTGGACGGTATTCGGGTCCCTCAACCCCCGCCCTATTCGCTGACCATCAAATATTTTCAGTATAAACATGCTCGACTAACCAAGTGTCGATATCGGTCGGTTGAAGGGAGCCAAATAGGGGAGTGGATCATCAAAGTTCGCACGTATCGGTGATGAAGCAGCGAGGTCCACATCCTCGTCATCCTACACCTCGTCCTCCACCAGCTTCTCCTTCCGTTTCCCCATACGGTTTCCGCCCAACAAACGCTTCATGAATGAGAATATATCTTGGATCGTCTCCTCCAAATGGGACAGCTTTGCGTCATGCGAGTTCACCGTCGCTCGTCTCCAATCTGATTATCCTAGATTTGGCCACCCGCGAGCTCACCCCTTTGTCCTCCCCTTGCGATCCACACCAAGCACTTGGCTGAGTGTGTCTGTGGAAAAAGATGCCTTCTCGACATCAGACTGCGACTCATGCACTTCCTTAAGCTTTGCCTGAAACGACAAAAAGCACATGATTATTAAAATAAGTAAATAAAAAAATTATAACGTAATTAACAAAAAGTAAATTATCGGATTACTTACAATCGTGGACGCGACGCTCAGGGACACCTCATTATCCTTCCCCTTCTTTGTCTGAATAGCCACATAAGTATCGAACCTATGTGGCCTACCCCCAGGGCCACTCCCAGTCCCCTGAAATAAAATAAAGTAAAATTAGTATCGGCCCCACAAAGTAAAATAATGCAGAATAATATATTTCTGTAGTTATAGAAAAATAGCTTTGGATCCAGGATGAATTGTTCCTGTCCAATAAATACAATGTTAGTTGAGAATAAATATAAATATAAATATAAATATAAATATAAATATAAATATAAATATAAATATAAAATGAAATCGTAATTGAAATTGAAATCGAAATCGAAATTGAAATTGAAATATTCAAATAAATATAAATATAAATTTATTACCTGTAGTGCCACCCAAATAGCTAACTTGAGCTCATTTGGCACCTCCCTCCGACTAGTGTACCCGGGCCGATGATCGTCTTGACAGCTTAAGGGATCTCGCTAATAGCCTCGTCTTATTCCCGATGGCCATCCCTAATTTTCCATATTTGGGGAGCCTAGGGGCCGAGGAGACCTCCTCGCCTCCACTACCACCGAGCCCAGACGACATCATCACAATCAGCATCATCATCCTCGCCTTAATACCTGAAGGAGACATTTGTTGTAAAAAAATGTTGTTATTAGTACAAATCAAAATGAATTAGAAGAAGACACGCAAATATGTACAATTACTACAAATTCAAATGAATTTTTACTGTTTAACACCTCAATTCTGAATTCCAAAACAACAGCATCTAGCTCATAATATGTACGATTACTAAAAATTCGAAACATCCCCACCCCCACCCCTACTGCCCACACACACGCACACTGCACAAGAGTGAAAATGATAAAGTGCAAATCAATTAAAAGCATTCAAATGGATTGATAAAGTAAAAATTGGAATATTTATTACAAATTGAAAAATTATTTCAAATTCGGGTTATCATAAAAAATGGATTGATATTCGGTAGGAGCAACCAAGTCATCCACACTAATATTTAGATGCTTTGGCGCATGTAGGAAAATTGTTTCAAATTGTTGTGAAGGTTGTTCGGGGACAAAAGGAACTTTTAATTTACCATGAAAACTTCAAAATCGATAACTATCTTTCATACCCGATCTTAACAAATGTAGTTCAACTGTTTTCCACTGAAACACTTTACTATTCTTACACCAAGAACACGGACACGAAAACTCTTCATTATTATGACATCTCTTTGCGTATTTCACAAATTCATTAGCACCTCTGCAAAACACATCCCTCATTCTATTTGTCTCACCCATTCACTCTTTGTATTTCGGATATCCCATCACAGCTACCACAACTAATATCCTATTAAAGGTAAGAAGCGTATATTCATGTATTAGTATAAACAAAACTTAGATTTATAGTATGTTTCATTTAATTATGTCTTATTTATATTCGATTTTTAAATTTCAAATTCAAATTCAAACTTAGATTTATAGTATGTTTCATTTAATTTCTATTTCCTCCATCTCCTCTAAAGGGTGAGTGGTCATATCCCATTCAAGACCGCATATTTTTGTAATATACTTAATAGCTCATGCACATTGTTACAATTTGAGAAAAATTCGACAGCATATCCTCGTAGTTCACCAAGTACACGACGTAGATTGACAAGTGTGAGTATTATTTCAATTGATCAATTGAAATAAAAGTCACACTTGTCAATCTAGTATGTACCCAAAGAACATTAGGATACGACTGCAGAACTTCCTCTAAAAGTAACAACTTTAAGCCACTAAGAATATTATGCAGTCCCAAATTGTCCAAACAGAACAATTCGAGAGATCTCATTACAGGGGTAATGACTCTCGAACGGGTCTAAGGGCTATTGAATGCATATGCATAAGAACTAGAAGGTTAGTATCTATGCGCACTATATGTAGTTTAAAGTATATTTAATTTAATTATCATACTATATATATATATTGTTCGTTATACAAAGTAATTTTCATAAAAAGTTTAAAAATCCCACCCCTATAGGGACAATAATCCAGTGGTCATGCCACTTTTAAAATTAAACAACCCAACATCAATCGACTATAATCCAACCGCAATGGCAACAACAAATGTGTATCATGTACTCCTTCTAGTTCATCTACTCAATTAATTATTTTCATCAATTAAACCAACAATTAAAGTATATAATTATTAATTTACTAATTTACAATGAGGGGCAATCCTACTTGCATATGAAAGGGGAACTAATTATTAATTTACAATAAAAAATTAACAACCCATCAATATTAAATCAATCAATTCTTTTACAAGGGGCACTACAATATGAGGGGCAATATGTAATAAACCAATAAAAAAATTAATTAAAAAAATACACACACGCACATATATCCTCCCCCCCCCCCGGCCCTCTGTCCTACCCCCTCCCACCCTCTCCCCCTGCTGCCCCTGCCCACCACATGCACACACACACACACATATACACACACATGCATATATATACACACACAAACACACATACACACACACTCACATACCCCCCTCCCCTCCCCCAGCCATGTTGCCTCCCCCTCCCCCCCCCCCCCCCCCACACACACACATACACCACATATACACACACTTGCACATTTACACACATATACACACACACACACACACACACGCACATATACATACACATATACATAAATGGGGGAGAAATAGAGAGAAAACATACCAAATTTGTAAAGAGAGAGAGAGAAATGGAGGGAATGAATTCGGTGGGGAAAAAAGAAGGGGGAAGATTTTTTTACTGACAGCATTATCACAGACGTGTCATGATCATTGATCATGACAAGTCTTTGTCACAAACTTATCACGGTCATTGATCGTGATAAAAAAATGCGTGTTTTTTTATCATGATCAATGACCGTGACAAACCTAGCCGCTAAAAAGGTGACAATTTTACCATTTTGGTGTAGTGGCCCATGTATAATTATACTTAGATAATCAATAGGTTTTTTGATCCCTTCTCTCTCTTGGGCCAACAAATCCCCAATAGACCGTTCTGTTGATGTGAGATATAAACGTAAAGGGGTGCCTGCCTTCGGGAGGATCATTGTTTGAGGGGAGGTAAGCAGGGCCTTCAACTTGTCCATGGCCTCCTGGTGCGCCTTTTCCCATGTAAACTTCACGCCCTTCCTCAGCATTTCCATCAATGGATATGTCACCTCAGCCAGCCCCGGGACGAACCGCCTCAAGTAGGACACCTTGCCCATGAAACTTTTTAGCTCTTTCACAGATTTTGGGCTTGGCATATCAAAGATGGATCATCGTTTTTCCAAGTCCATTTGTACCCCCTGGAAATTTATCACGAACCCTAAAAATTTCCCGCTCATCACCCTAAAGGCACATTTGAGGGGGTTCATCTTTACCTTATACTTTCGGCAGCGACTAAATACCCTCCTCAAATCGTCTAGGTGGGATTCTTCCTTCTTGTACTTAATAACCAAGTCATCGACACAAAACTCCACGATTTTGTGGAAAAGGTCGTGGGATATGGACATTATCGTTCTTTGATAGGTGGCTCCCTCGTTCTTGTACCCGAAGGGCATGACCTTGTACATGAAATTTCCCAAGGGTGTTCAAAAGGCAGTCTTCTTTGTGTCAGCTGGATCCATTTTTATCTGATTATAGCCCACATACCCGTCCATGAAGCTATACAACTCATGGCCCGTCAGTGCCTCATCAAACTATCATTAGAGAGCAGTGGGAATTTATCCTTCGGTCACTCCCTGTTCAGATCTTTGAAATATATACATATCTTGATTTGACTTTTGTCCTTTTTTACCACAAGTATAATACTGGACAAACATATCGAATGCTGTATCAGCACTATAAACCCCGCCATGAGCAACTTTTGTACTTCTTCCTTGATCTTCAAGTCCAACTCTGCATTGTATGTTCATGTGGACTGTTTCACTGGGATTACTGCGGGCAAGACATTCAATCTGTGATAACTTACCTCCGTGTCAACCCTTGGCATCTCGATGTACTTCCACGCAAATACATCTTTGAACTCAACTAGGAGTTTGATCAACCCCTCTCTAGAGACTCCCTCCAAGTCCTTCAAAATAAAAATGGGGTTCGGATTCCCACCTTCTCTACCCAAGTCGATCTTTTCCAATTCCTAGATCTGTGGCCTAGGGCCATCTTTCATACATTTCCACTCTTCCTCCACTTCATTTACAAACTCTTGGATACCTGAGTTGTCAATTACTAGGCATTTCCCCTGATTATCTACCAGGAAGCATTCATACACCGGGTCAGCTTCATCGCCTAGTCTCTCGGCTGCCCACTCACACCTTCACAATTTATAAATAATTATGTCGTTAGTCAAGACAACTCGTTTGCACTGTCGGTCCGTGTCTCTTTGGAAGGGTCTTTTTCTATGATTCTCATCCACCTCCTTCATCGTTCGTCTACTAATAATGCTCTGTGTCTACACTTGGTTTTCACTGGGGTTGATTCGTGGGGTCATCCGGTCATGAAGCTATCTTGACAGGCTGGGCGACCTTGCTGCCCCAAGATCACGTTCTCCTTCATAAGTCACAATTGTTCGTGCAGGTGCCCGCACCCTTTGTCGAGTTGACGGGATTCTTATCCCCCCGGTATATCTTGTCATCACAGTAGTTTCATCCGTCATATTGGTGTAGAAGGTTGCATCCACCATATGGGCCTCTTCCTTTGCAAAGGGTTTATTGGTAGCTCGAATCACCACCTCCTTACCCTTTGTGTTTGCCTTATCCCATTGGTGATATGTTGAGGGCACCAACCCATGGTTATGCATCCACGCCCTTCCTACTAACAACTAATATGATGGCTCATAATTCTTAATGAGGGATTTAATATGGGAAGTGATATTCCCCATCTGATGCCTATATTGATGTAGCCCACCGACTTGGAGGACTGATTATCATAACCCGATATTGCCAAGGAGTGGGGCACTATTCTTGTTTCCGACAACCCGGTATCATAGAAGGATCCCACAGGAATTATGTTGATGGATGCCCCTCCGTCCAATAATACTCGTAAAAAATTAAAATCATTCACCGATGCAGTAACATACAGAGGCCTATTGTGCGGGTACCTGATCATCCTGTCTGCCTCTGAGAATGTGACTTCTAAGAGGTATCTGCTTACCAATTTATCCATGGTCCCCTTCCATTTCAAATGCGGGGCCATATTTTTCTTTGCAATCTCCAAAATGGCTCTCGTAACTTCTAGCTGGGAATCTTTAGGAAGTCCAACTTGGTCTAAGAACCAGCCAAACTTTAGCAAGCGAGCTACGACTGCACACTCAATCCAAGAATCCTTCCGATCATCCTCCATCTCATAAACGTCTTCTACATCTCTATACGCAGCCTCATCATATGTTATCATTGCATTGACTTATCTCAGAGAACAGGCCCCCATTTGCCCATTGAGTATATTAATGGCGTCGAATGCTTATCTTTAGTCGTCTCCAACTTTAACCCAATCATCCAAACATATGCAAGCCAACTCGAAAGTGCATTCTTCGAGGGAATCCTCAAAGCTACTAGCTTGAGCGCGCTCAGAGCCATTCCTTCTGGACCATGGCTCCATAATCAATCATTCGGCCTCCTAATCGAAGGCGCTAGCCATATGGTCCCCGTGAGGTGGTAGGGGGTTGTTGTTCACAATATCTTACGACATTTCGATATCCCCATTCTTCACGTGGCGATCGATCATCCTTCTTAATGAAAAACATACCTTAGTAGGATGATTGACCCTGTTATGGAGCGCGCAATAGTGGGGTTTCTCTCTGTCTTCCCTGGTGAACGGCACGGTGTAGACATTTATCGTCCTATAAACTTTATCGCTGACCATGAGATCGTATAATTTCAAAGATTTCTACACCATACAAGGTAGCTCGGGAGGATCCTCCTCGTCTTCAAATCTTCTCTTGTTGTTCCTGCCATTTCTACCTCCTCAGCCTCCATTGCCTCCTCCTCTACCCCCATCATCCACGTAGTTGATCCTCAAGGGTATTCCCCTCCCCGAGGTAACTATTGGCCTCATCATCAAACTGGACAAAGCAAGAGGTGGAACTAAAGGCTTTACCACTAATGTAATATTCCTTTAAAAAGGATGCAAATGTACCTTCTCTTGTCTCATTAATCAGATGACATATATATTCGGGTAGCAAGACTTACGCATATACTTATAGAAGCTTATCCTCCCGTGTCTCCTCCCTCACATCTAGAGAGAGCTCGTGGAACCTTAGAATATAGGCGACAATGTACTCTACTGTATTCTACTTCTCTCGCGCTAGCTGGGTGAGTGTGAACTCGTCCTCATCCAAGAAAAAATTTTGCACAAACAAAATGTGTAATTCCTCCCAAGAACCCACATTACTTGGGGCTAGGTGGGAATACCACATGTAGGCCTTATCTGTCAGGGATTTCGAGAACTCCCTTAGCCTTAACTTCTTATCATTGCAATGGGCCCCCAGATTCTCGATGAACCTCTTCACATGTTCCTTGGGATTTGCACCTTTCCCCGTGTATTTTTCAAGGATTGAGGCAGTATAACCCACTGGGTAGGGTTCGTTATTGTACTCCTCTGGGTAGGGAGTGCGAAAGTCATCGTATGCGGAGGAGCTCTCCCCCTTGGACACAGCTACGAGTTTTAACAACTCTTTCTTCATGTCTTCTATGTTGGCTGGCGAGGGACTTGCTGACAATGACATTGTTGTTGTTGGGGTTATTGAGACTGGCACACTTACACCTCGACCTATCACGGCAGCCGGAGCAGTTGGGGTTACTCCCCCATATTGCAACATCGATCCCACTGTCACAGGTGGGACCATGAAGGGTGTCTTAACATAGGTAGGCATTGCTGCCCCCCCCCCCCATAACACTTGGTGTTGGTATATTAGCTGGTGGTGTAGTAAAGGAACTCGCCCCCATAAGAGCTCCCAGTATTGCCTGGGCTGCCGGGGTCTTAATGAACTCTGCGAATAGCCCCGTCACCCATGCATCTGTACTTGGTCTACTCTCCCTTGCACGACCATCGTAGTTGTGATACCAGCGCCAGGTGCGTTAGGCCTTATCCTTGTCGTCCCCTACGCTTCAGGTAACGCAATGTTATTTGCCTCTTCTTCACGCTGTATGGCGTCGAAATCAATGTTTCTAATGGTGTTATCCTCTGGCATCTTTTCAAAAGGGAATACCTCCCCAGCAGAGTCTCCAAATGTAAGATGTGGGTTCTTCAAATACTATTAGTATTAAATAAGGCGTAACCCCTTATCAATATCGGGACCAACACCATTAGATATGGAGCCCGGTTTTAGTGCCACAGGTGAATTAGAGACAAAAGGATGTAATTATTCAAAGTTTCACTAAAGAACATATTGACATGGGCAGCATGTGATAAACGCAATAATTGAAATGGGACCAGCAGGTGGCATGGTCGGAGGGAGAAAGAACAAGCACTCTGGGCACAATAAAGACAAGGCAGGAACTTCAAGCTGAGTTAATTCCCAATGATGGGTGCATTCAATGTATAATGGGAGTTAATGCTCTTTTCGAAGGCTCTCTGGTACGAGGGGATTTGGCCAGCGATTCCAGGTTCTGGATGCTCTATATCTCTCTTCTTCACTTGTTTGTTTTGGTCATATTTATATGGAGGGAGAGGTTGCTCGAGACGGCATACCCTCAATCCCTTTGGTCAGGTGCATTAAATGCGTGAGATACTACATTTAATGCATGGGATCTGTTAGTTTTGGCGGGAATGTGTTCTATTAGTTGGAAGTGTTTCAGTCATTTATGAAGGACATGACTTGCCAGCTTAGGGATTACTCTAGGATGGCTATTTGGTCAGATTTGGTGAACTAGACCTGCCATCCTAAGGATAAAGGAAGTTGATTGTTGTATTCTTGGGTTTCTAAATGTCAGGTGCTATGACGTCAGGAAGTGGTTTAAACAGTGGCTATTGTTTGGTATCTAGTCACGTCAATCAGATAGTCTATTGCCCAAGGTACCTCGAGGAGGTGACCTCGAGGGGGAAAGCATTCAGGGAGATCGAATGACTTGAGGAGGTTCACACGAATTAGTAAGCAATGAGTGGGCTCGTGTGACATTTGTCCTGGGTGAAGTTTTATCCAAGTGTGCCAAGAGGGTTGGTAATAACTCCCAACGTTGCCTTATTCTCAATCCTCCAAACCATGTCCCTGAAAAGTTCTCAAGAGAAGATAGCTTGATAGAGCATGAAAGATCTCCCATGCCCTGCCAAGCATGGTCCGTCGTGGTACCAAGCGACCCCTCTCAACATATACATTCATAAGATAAAGTACGTAATACAACATTTTATTTCTTATTACAAACTATTGTCATTTGGGTGACCTTTGTTCTTCGAGCCAAGTCTTTCGAGCCAGGTCAGTTAGAGGCTCTTTGGAGTAAAGTGCTGCGAGCCATTTGCTTGTGAGGAGCCTTCTAGGTGGGTCTTGCGAGCTACTTACATGGAGGATCTTCGAAGTGTGTTTGTGGGGTATCTTTCTCTGTAGCTGATCAATTCACTTGGCTAAGTTAATCATCCGTGTGGGGGAACACCCCTCCATAATATTGATGTATGGTTATGTTTAGTGTGAATAGTGTAGATTAGATGTATATGTACAATTCATATTGGTTAATGGTACTTGTGTGCATGCATGTAATGTAAAATATATGGGTGCCCCAGTTACGTTATGATAGGCATAAATGAGCTCCTTCATTTATCTCATGGGATATGAGTATGGACTAATTGGGTATAAACATAATTTAATGGTGCAAAATGAAATGTAATTTTATACTACTTTGAATTCCAAGAATGGAATTCCGTTATAAGGGAGGGAGAATATACTAACCCATATATTTATAGAATAAAATAAAATTCAATAGGGATCAATTTAATTCGGTGAAATTAATTAATCAAGGTTGTGAGTAATTAGACTCAGTATTAATTATACATTTTAGAGTCGGACTTTAATGATTTGGAATAAATCAAAAGGGATTTTTTTTTATATAAAAATTATTCACATGTGTCATGTCACAGTTAAAATATATTTTTGGATAAAAATATTCGAGATACACTTTGGGAGGTATTACGGGTTCATTCGGACATTTTAGACCCTTAGAAATGGTCCCGGTGTATATATACGAGTTGGGTAGTTATCGGGCTAATTAGATTATGTATTTGGACTCATTTGGGGATCCAAAGTTGGGGCTTAAAGCCCAACTCGGGAATTGAAGACTAACATATAATTAGAGTTAACCCACTCATTTGGGAGTTACATCCAAGAACCCTAGACATAACCACCCAAGAGGAAGAGAAAGGACACCCTAGGAGGAGGAAGAGAGGTTCCTCTACCCAATCTCAGGCAAGGATTCTCTTGCCATTCTTATTCAAATTATACTAATCTTATATTAATGTTGATACCATGCTTAGAATAAGGTTTAATAATGTGTTGGGACTGCATATTTAAAGACCTTTTCAATTGTGAAGAAATTGATGATAATCGTATGATCTATGCTTAGATACGTAAACCCTTACGTTAAATTGGTATTTATGTGATTTAAATTGGATATTTATTGTAAGGAACATATGGTAGAACCCTTTAAACAAATTTGGAAAAAAAATATTTCTTGAGGTTGAAGATGAAATGAGACCTGTATGCTCTAAGTTCCTTGAAAACTGTTGATTTAATTGTTGATATTTAATGATGATTTAGAGAACAAATCATGTTTAGAATATTTCCATTTCATGTTAGAACACATACCCATATCTTATTTGAGGTTATTGAATGATAAGAACAATGTTTTATACACTTAGAAATTTATGAAAAAATCCCCTCTTGGAAAGAACTGCTCTTGGCTTACTAAGCAAACCGAATCAATTCGGCCTCCTATCGAATAAATTCGAAATACATGCTAGATTTTTTTGTTTACGATCGTGTGGGCGCCGACCGCGTATGCTTTTGATATTTTGAATTAGTTATTATTTTTCTACGAAAAGGTGTGCGAGATCATTTTTGACCAAATGAGGGATCGAGACTTATTCCCAAGTTATTAATGATAATGTTATGAACTTATCTACATTGTTGAACCTGGATGGGTTGATATTATGGTGGTGCATACGTGAGGACTTAAAATACAACTAACTATATAAAGGAAATGATTTATATAGAACTATTGAATAACGTAATACGGAATAAATATATTAAAAGGCAAGGATATGCCAAGTTGAATTGAAAATTTTGGTAGGGTCACATAGAGGATAAGACCCTAAAAGATACGAACGTATTTTTATGATTGATCTCAAGTGAGTTTGAATAAAGAGGAATATTTATTGGAGATAAGTCGAACATTTGAGAATATAATTAGTGGGTAACTCCCTCGAACCTTTATCGTGTAGGAATACTAAATATAAATGTATCCTAAGCCTAGTAGGATAAGACTAAATGGTTAACAACGGTTGGGATAATAGGTTGGGTGACTACTTATTTATATTAAAGGATTTCTTATATATGTACACATAATCTTTATTCACTTTAATTGACTCCTTATATATGTACATATAAACCTTATTATTAAGGTAACAAGAAGCGTATGATTATTAATAATCTGGAATGATTTAAGTATGAGTCAAGAGGACAACATACTAAGATCATTAGTTGTATTGGTAAGGGTAATTGGGGATAACTATACCTATAGTCATCTTAGTAAGGCTAGTTTAGGAATAACTATACCTATAATGTCTTGGAAAGGTTAGTTTGATAATAACTATGCCTATAGTGTTTTGGAAAGGTCAATTGGGAATAACTGTACCTATATATTTAAAGACAAAAAAATTATGAAGAAAACGTGATTTAAGTCTGAAAGGCAATGTATAGGACTTAATAATTAATCGGCAAGTAGTCCTAGGATAGTGATTTAAATTGAGTTATGGAATAATTGACTAAAATGTTATAGTTAAGCCAGGAATGCTATATTCTATATGAATTGAGATTTTACTGGGATTAAAGTAGTTATAGAGTAACTGCTTATACATATTGGATGATAATATGTATCATATTATTTTGTGTGGAGATATCAATGTTCATGGACTGTCCTATCGGCTTGGGGGTTCCTGCGTTCGGACCAGGTACCACATGCCGACACAGGTCTTGGAGATTGTGTAGGTCATATAGGTATTAGTGGAGGCTCCATCTACGAGGAGGTAGATGTTGACGCTGAACCAACCCATGTTACTTCTGGGCATGGGTCTTGAACAGTTATCCTGCGTAGGGACCGCCCCCAACTTATGTGTGTTTTGTGATGTCTGCTTAGATAAGGGATTCCTCTAGACTTGCCGATAGAGCACGAACGAGACACCAACGGTAGATGCCTTTGTGTGTCGCGTATATATATATATATATACTACGTGGAGGCGCCATCTACGAGGAGGGAGATGTTGACGCTAAACAAACTCATGTCACTGCTGGGCATGGGTCGTGAACGGTTATCCTACGTAGGGACCGCCCCCAACTTATGTGTGTTTTTTGATGTCTGCTTAGATAAGGGATTCCTCCGGACTTGTCGATAGAGAACGAATGAAACACCAACGGTAGATGCCTTTGTGCGTCGCGTATATATATATATATATATATATATATATATATATATATATATATATTGTGGTGTACCTTATATGGGAATGTACCCTCTTAGTCTAAAGATGTAGACAATGCTTAATGATAATAAAGTCGTGTTAATAAAATGACATGGATAATTAAGAATAAAGATGAGTCCTAATGACTAATGCGGTAGGCAATTATTAAACTCACTTTTAGTTAATGCATAGTTGGATGGATTATTCTTTACATGTCAGATTAAATAATGGAAATTACAACTGGCATTTTGTTCTAGGATACGAGTAGGATTGCTTCTAGATGAGAGGTGAGGTACACGTTACATGTGAGCGTCGATGGAGAGACGTGAAGTATGAGTTAGTAATAATTTTAATATTTATTGGTGAAGAATCCTTGCAAGTCGAGCGCTTTGACCCAAATTATAAATGCCCCCCAACCCCCCACCCCCAAGTATTCTTAATGGTAGAGATAATAGGGTTGACGATGGATCAGACTTACAATTGCATTGGACGTAGTGGATTTCGCTCCAATGATTCTAGTATGGGTTGTATTTCAATATTTGGTCATTTTATTTCATAATGGTATTTGTACGGGCATAAGCCCAAGTGTTTATTTATAGCAGTTGCACTTAGCTTTACATTATGGACATGGTATGATGATTCAGTTTTTATTATTCACGTGTTAAATAAATTTTATTCAAATATTTTTTATTTATGATGGATTTTGACATGGAAGAAAGGAATTTTTATTTCTTCAGTGCTGAGAATTGTATAAATTGTTGATAAGCCCCATTTTCGGCGTACTGAGCCTGACCAACCTTTATGTGAGAAAATGGGGATTACTACAATAAAAAATAATATTTTTAAATAAAAAAAGGTTATTCTGAATATTAATTTTGTTTAAGTTATAGAAAAACATTTTATAAAAATAGTTATGAAAAATTATTTTATAAAAGTGGCAAAAAAACTACTTTGTTAAATATTTATTAAAATTAATATTTCGTTATATATAAGAAAAATAGAAAAAAAAACAATTGTATAAAAACTTCATAACATTTGGACGTTATTTAAAAAAAATACAAAAACTTTTTGGCAAATAAAGAACAATTTTCTTATTAAAAAAAACTGTGTGTTTATTTATTAAAAAAATAAAAATTGAATGTTATTTTTATTAATAATAATTGAAACTTTTATTTATTATTGCTTTAAAAATTCCGTCCAGTCTTATAATTACAGATTTACAAAAAAATGATAATGTTAAGGGAACATTTTTTAAAATAACAAGTTTTAAATATTGAAATAAAAAATACATCTTTTAAAAATATTACATCCCGCTATTTTTTACCAAAAAATTACATTCAGTTTTTAATTTTTTTAATAGATAAACATCAAGTTTTTTAATAACTAAACCGTTTTCAATTTACATAACATTTTTTGTATTTTTATTTAAATTTTGTAATTAACTTTATGAACTACTTATACAAATGTTTTTTTTTTTGCATTTTTTCTTATATATAAAGAAACATTTTTTTATAACTTTTTAACAAAATAACTTTTTGTCACTTTATACAAAACAATTTTTTATAACTATTTTTACAAAATGATTTTATATAACTTAAAAAAATAATATTCAAAATAACATTTTTTATTAACAAGATATTATTTATTAATTTCCAGAATTTTATGATTTTTTAAGTTTTCAAATTGATATAAATTAATAGCTATAAGCAAATAATTTTAAAATAAATATAATAGTTAGACGCAAACACCCCCTTCTCAGAATATTAATGTGTATGAAAATAACACTATGTATTAATGTGTATATTATATTAATATTTATATTGATTTAGTAAATTCAAAGATTGGTGAACATGAGAGGTAAATTAGACAATATGTATCCAAGATTTGGACAGAAAGTTGAGATAAGGACTAAATTAAAAAGATGGGAAATGAAATTGAGACAAATGAAAGATAAAAAATGATATTACAATAGAATAAAAAATGAGGAACTAATACGATACTTTACCTCTTTTTTTATAAGAATACTGCAAAGTTTAGCATTACTCTATATAGTATTGCCTACTGCCCCACAATATATTTAGCATAATATCTATATAATAAAGGAAGAGGTTTTTTTGTACAGTCTAACTGACGGTTGAGATTAAATAAGGAAAAATTGTATCTTACAGTGTTTTTTTTTGTACAGTTTAATTGACGATTGAGATTAAATAAGGGAAAGTTGTATCTTATGGTTAAATATGATACCAAATCAACTCTTAATAATGATGGGAGCCTTTTAGGTTTCTTTAAAAAATGTGTGTACCACATGTTAGAGTGTTATCCATTCCCATCAGAAAAAAGTACACTTTATTAGTATATCCCTTACACTTAGAGCCAAATTAGTCGTCTACACTCATCAAATTGTTGTCCACTCCACTACACGCATATACAACTTATCAATTCACAATACGCAATAGAAAAGACATATAGAGCACAAGGCTCAAGAAAAAAGATAGTCCCTCTCTCTGTTACTCTCTCTTTCTCAAGATGAAAAATGGACAGAATACATATAGAGCACAACTTCTCTTTATTTTGAACCTCCGCCCAAAATAAAAAACGGTACTCTCTTTCTCAAGACCTCTATATAAATCTGCCACTATTCAACCCTTTCATAATACATGTATTTAGTCCCACTTTTATGTTTTTACTTTTTTAATCGTTGACTCTATTGTCACAATTGTAGGATACGTGGCATTCTCTACAAAGAGAAAGAGACGTGGTTATAAGGTGATTGAGGAAAGTTTTGAGTATTTATGATACTAAATACAATTTAAAAAATACATGTAAGGAAAACCTAAAAAAACTTTGGACTCTGAACTAAACCCCCAAAAAACTATTCATATACCGTATTTTCTCTCTCAACTAACTTTGAAGACTGTAAACTACCACCATTTTGAGATCAGGGAGGAGGTTCCAGATCACATCGGGTGCCCGTTCAGGCAATGATGGTTTCGATTTTAAGGCAAATGGTTCCCATTTTTAGTTTTTTTTTAAATGGTTCCGATTTGTTTCCAATTGTTTTGGGTATGTCGAAATGGTCCGATTTATTTAAAATAGTTTTGGATTTTTTAAAATCTATTTCTTTTTCATTACAACCTCTTGTTTTAAAAATATTTATTTATTTGTTGATTGATTGTTGATAAAACTGTAATTTGGTGTGGTGTTTATAGGTGGTGGACAACGGAGGAACGCTTAGTGTGTTTGTATATACACATTTATATTCATCTCTTTCTCTCTTTCGGCATGGGTTAGATTTGTTTTCTCTCTCTTGACATGGATGTATCTCTCTCACCATGTCTCCTCTTCTGCGTGGTTCTTATTCAGTGAGATTGGGTGTGTTAGGCAATCGTTATTTTTTATTCTTTCTTATTGTTCAGTTAACTCACATTTCAATCAAAAAATAGGGGTCGGGGTAGCAAATCTTCTCCGGTAAGGGTAGGATATCTGCTCCGATTAAGGTTCAAATTTTGAGCTTGAGCTCTCCTAAGTTGTATAGCAGATTTGCACCGGTTGAGGTAGCTATTAGCAAGATGATTGTGAGGTTTTATATTATAATAGAAAAACATGGAAAGAAATGTATATGTACATGAAAACAGGGGAAGAAGTGTATATATTACAGGATAATTATAATTTGTTTCACTTTATGTGTGAAACCATGACGTATACAGGAATTGTAGTTAGTGAGGGCTAAAAAATACTAACACAAAAAAATGACATAATATTCGATTGAAATTTTTTCGCACGGGTACTAAAATATCATGTTTCTCACAAAAGGAAGAAACTTAATCAAGCAACAAGCTCCATTTTTCATCTCTCATCATTTGTAGTCATTGCTTACATACCCGGACAAAGGTATGGGTGGCAATTTGGGTTAGTCGTGTCATTTTTGAGTCGCGTTGATTTTTATTTGAGTATAAGTTTTGGGTACTCTTAAATCTATACAAGATAATCGGGTCATTTCGGGTTATTACCATAAACGGGTTATCATGTCAAAAATTGTCAGACCTAGACTAAAGATATGGCATTCACAATATCTTGATCTTTTCTTTGCAATGCCTTTGATAATTCATTTGCAAACCCCAACACATTTTTCATCAATGCATAGTAAAAATAAAGTCAAAGGTATGCATAGAATCCATAGCAACCCTAGACTCAAATATATACTCGTGTTTGATAGCATCCTCTTTTACAATATCAAGAACACCAATTACGGAGGAAACACGATATAAAGCTAATTGAGGTACCAAAATGTGAGCCCCAACTAGTGTCACCGGGACGTTGTAGAGAGGTACTTTGATTTAGTCCTTTCCTACTTTGAATTACTAATCTTTTCAAGTTGTTGCTCACGAAGAATATCACGACGTTTACATGAGGCTCCAACTAGATTGACAACTTTAGAAACCAACGTAAAAAGAGTCATAATATCATCGTCTTTCTTTAACACCGGAACAAGAGCCAATTGTACTCAATGAGCAAAATAATGAACATAAAAAACACATTCATTCTCCCTCAAAATAATCGTTTTGAGACCAATGAATTCTCCACGCATATTTGACGTCCCATCATAACCTTGCCCACATAGTCTAGAGATACTCAAGCCCAATCTTGCAAATAAACTATCACTGATAACTTAAGTGACAAAGTCATTGTATCCCCCAACATGTTCTACGCCAATCAAGCGTCCAATGATTTGCCCACTTTTATCCACATAGCACAAAACAATGGCCATTTTCTCCTTTACAGACACATCACGAGACTCATTAATTGAAATTGCAAAAAATGAATCTCCTACATCTTTAATAATGTAGTTAACAATCTCTCTTGCAGTTGAATTAACAATGTCTTTTTGAATATCCGATGATATAAATATAGAAAACTCATTGAATCAAGCTGGATTAAAATGCCTCAATTGTTTTCCAAAAGTTTTAGGTGGGAAAGTATGTCCACAGGTCTGGCAGGGCCCCTTTTGTAAATAGGCTCTTCTGAGTATATATTCCTTTTTAGATCACCACGAGAGATTGGAGTTCGAAATGTAGGATCGATGTGAAAATCCTCCAATATTCTTTCATCATCTTCTATATTGCTCTCAATCTGAATAGGTGGTGGCGAGGAAGTTGTTGTTAACACTTGTTTTCTAAAATACTTCTCCATAATTCAGTCCTACAACATCAAATTTAAACTATCAATTCAAACCCTAAATTTATTTTAAACCCCAAATTTATTCAATTCAAACCTCAAATTGACACTCACTAAAAACTAATACATATCGACACTCACTACAAATTAATGCAAATAAAGAATACATAAATTGAAGAACATAAATTAAAAACCCCAAATTGACACTCACTAAAACCCCCAAATTGAAATGCACCAAACTTGCATTTTTTTCTCGTAGGAATCCCATTAGCAGCAAAGCAAGCACAAGCTTAACAAAGAACATAAATTAAATTATGTAGAAGATTATTACTTACTTTCACAGTGGAGCACTTGATCACAAAGGTCGAGTAACAACTACCCTTGTATTGTTTGTGTTGATGACGGTGTAGTAGCCAACCCATAAATAGATACGGACCGACAGTGGAGCAGCTAAGCCATAAACAGGGACGGTGGAGTCCCAAATTGTTTTTGTTGAACTTGATAGTTGTGTTGTGTGTGGACTATTTTGTGGTTAAGTTTTTAGGTTAAGTGTGAGAGTTAAGTTTTTCAAATTACATTTACGCCCAATATTTTCTAAATTTTCAATTTATACCCAAATCTTTATATAAATATTAAAAAAAATATGTGGGGGCTACAACCCCCACTCGCCCCTCTATCCCTCCGTCCCTGTGTGAAACTGTATACAAAGATGTTTTTTGTTATTTGTCTCAAACATAAAAACATCGTAGTCATCATAGTAATCTCTTATTTGGTTGATGATTGTTAAAATTCTTATTTAGGATGTTTTTTCTTCTCTCCATAAAAAAGAGTAGAAGATATGGTTATATGGAGGGAAAAATGCAGCCAGACGAAGATATGGTACTCTATATCATACTATCTGTTGCTCATTTTTTTTATTTGTTAATTATTTTGGGTCTTGCTAACATGTTCTCTAAGGGTACACACTTAGAACCCATAAATAATAGGGACATACTACCTACATACATTTAATAGAGTACAATTGCTCATGTGGAGCTTTTTTACTTACTATTTTAACGCTCAAAACATGTGTCCTTAGGGCACGTGTTAACATTTTCCAATTATTTTTTATTTTTTTATCCCTATTAAAAGTGGGTGTTGTTTCTTAACTTTTATGTACTTCTATCTAAAGAAAGATCCCACTTCTATTTCAGAAAGTGAGAGTTGGGACTCAAAAGATCAGATTGAAGGATTGGTGTGATTAGTTTACTTACTAACATGCTATATTAAAGTTCTCTTAGGGTCCGTTTGATATAAAACTGGAAAAATGCAAATGATTTCAAGACATTTGCTTCCAGGCAAATAATTCCAAGGCAAATGAATATTTTTTAACTTATGTCTGTTTGATACAAGTTGAAAAATCATCAATTTTCCACATTTTCTATCAAACGCAAAAGCTGAAAAATAGATATTAATGTGGAAAATTTGTTTATGGAATACATATATTATTTACGGAATATATATACTAAATATATATTATTAAATATATTTTGTATATTTAGTATTCCGTAAATAATATAATATATAATAATATATATTTAGTATATATAACAATTATTATTATATTATGTATATATTTTGTATATTTAGTATTCTTATAGTATATATAATAATAATTATTATTATATTATGTATATATATTCCGTAAATAATATAATATATAATAAAATTATTATTATTATTGGGGGTACCCGAAAATTAGAACTATGGGCCTGGACGAGTATCCCAGTTCTGGCGGCCCAAAGTCTAGGCCCCTCATCTTTTATAATTGATCCTTATATTTGATTCGGTCTCCCCCCACGATCCCATGAAGGGAAGTTATAGGGGAAATGGAAAACATGGAGGAACCCATCACCTCCACTCATCTACATGCACATGTATTTATTGAACCCTAGGTCCGGGGCAAAAGGACAAGTTGTATTCTCTGTAATCACTCTCCGGAGTATATAGAAATAACATCGACTGCACCACCGTGCACGTAGGCACATTTTGGCTAAACCACGTACATCATTTATTGTGTGATTGGCATCCTCTATTCCTTGTTCTCTTCTTGATAATCTTTCTCTCATATTTATTTTTGTTGCATAATAATTGCATCCACAATTGGCGTCGTCTGTGGGAAGCGTTCATCTTTCCCTGAGAAGAGCCCACACCAAGAAAGGAGTTTAAGATGTCTGGTCACAGCAGCAATGCCCCCAAGCAGGAGATATTCAAGAGCCACCTGCTCCTCGCAGGATTAGGTCTGAAGTCCGGCATTCAGATCGGAGAGCTCGCCTGGAAAGACCAGCCTCAGAAGAAAGTCAGGGACCAGCGAGGTCCACGCAGATATCCAGGTTGATTGATGCGTACGAGGCAAGGCTCCACGAGCAGAGAGAGTCTTCTCGCAGGTACGAGGCTGAGAATGCTCGTTTAAAAAGAAGGCTGGAAAGACTAGAAAATGAGCTTCGTCCTGATAACCGGAGACGCCCATATCGCACTCCTAGCCCTCAGGCGAGCAAGTCTCGCAGCCGAGGAAGGAGCCCTAGGCGAGAATCTCAAAGGGACGTAGGAGGCGAGTCAAACGACGACCTCCACCAACAGCTGCGAAGAGCTCGCCGCCACCAGAGCCCTGCTCGCAGCGACGAGCTCATACGAAACATGGTCCGCAGGGAGATGGACCAGCATCCCTCTCACCACGGGACAAGATCAACTAGAGAACTCTCGAGGCGAGCTTTCAAAACCCAGATGAAGTCACCTTTCACGAAAGAAATCGAAGAGGAGGAAGCTCCCAAGAAATTTTCCATTCCAAGGTTCAAGGTTTACGATGGAAAGACTGATCCCATCGATCACGTCAGGCAATACCGACAGGCAATGACCCTCTGGAGTCACCGTGATGCCCTGATGTGCCGTATTTTCCCCTCGAGCCTTCATGATGTAGCACAGAAGTGGTTCGAAAGGCTCCCCCACCGGTCGATTAAGAATTTCAAATCCCTAGACAAACTCTTTACGACCCGATTCATTACCAGTAGCTCCCATCCCAAAAGGATGGATGCTCTACTGACAATGAAGAAAACGCCTCAAGAAACCCTCCGAGAATACGCGAAGAGGTACTGGGAGTTATTCAATGAGATCGAAGACTGCGCGGAGGAGGTGGCAGTGGCCTCCTTCAAAATTGGGCTCCCTAATTCTTCCCTCCTCTACTAATCCCTGATAAAAGAAGGAAGCTATGACCATTGACGACCTTATGGCCCGAATCGAGAAATACGCAAAGGTGGAAGATGTCACCCGCTCTAATACAGGAGAAAACGGTCGAGCTAAGCTCACTAACAAGGTAGGTGAGAAGGCTGAGAACCAGAGGAAAGGAGGAAAGAACGGGAGAAAAAATGGCTCCAAAAATGGAGGGAACCAGGACACATCGAAAGCATTCCAGGCGATCAACACCGTCTTCAAAGAACCAATTTACAAGGTTCTCGCGAAGATCAAGGATGAGCCATTCATCAAGTGGCCCAGGAAGATGGGGGAGATCCCTCAAAAAGAAACAATGCGTTGAGATGTGCTTTTCATAAAGAGGGAGGGAACAAGACCGAGCACTGCAAAGCTCTTAAGTCTCACCTAGAAGAGTTGGCCCAGTCCGGGCATTTGAACGACTTTGTGGAGAAAAGGGCAGAGAAAGTGACTGCCAATAGAGAGATGAGACCGGACAATGTGCTGGAGGATGATGCTGGACACGAGTTCACCGTAATTCACGGAGTATCTGACGTCAAACAGATACAAGGGAACTCAGCTCGAATGGAGCTGAAAAAACTTACAGCGGTAATGCAGGCCTTTCAAATCGATCCAGCAAAATCACAGTCAGGAAAGCGTCGACGAGCAGAGGACGTCAACTATAACAAGCATATTGTTTTCACGGATGAAGATTTGATGGGAGTAAGGACCCCACATCATGATGCTCTGGTAATTACACTCAGGATAGCCAACTTTGACATCGACAAGCTGCTCGTCGATCAAGGAAGCTCATCCGAAGTAATGTACCTCGACCTGTTCAGGAAATTGAAGTTGAGCATCTCCGACCTAAAGGAAGCTACTGTTCCTTTGGTCGGCTTTGCCGGGAAAATGACCATGCCCCTAGGCAAGATAGTGCTGCCAGTTCGTGCTGGGAACGTCTCCAAGATGATTGAGTTTTTGATAGTTGACATCGAATCACCGTACCAGGCCATCCTCGACAGAGGATGGCTTCATGCAATGAAGGCGGTTTCCTCGACCTACCATCAGAAGCTCAAGTATGTAACCGAGCGAGGAGTAATGGAGATCCACGGATACCAAGCAATGGCAAGGAAGTGCTTCATAGCAGCCATCCGACTAAAGCCAGAGAAGAAGACCGGTCAACCCAGCGAGAAAGTTGAAGAGCGTGTGATACCTTCTAAATAGCAACTAAAGTATGGAAGACCAGGAGTAGAGGAGACCAGGCTCCTCCCCTCCGAGCGTGTCATCGAGGACCTGGTAGAAGTTATAGCCGAAGTTAGTAACAGTAGCAGAGTCTTCTTAATTGGAGCATCTCTCACCGATCAAGAACAGAAGGAGTTGACGACCTTGCTGAGACACAACGTAGATGTCTTCGCACGGGAACCATACGAGCTGCCTGGCATTGATCCTGGTATGGTCTGTCATCAGCTGCACGTCGACCCCACGTTCAAGCCAGTCACGCAGAAAGCACGAAGAGTTGCACCTGAGAAGGCTAAAGCGGTCGAAAAGGAGGTCGAAAAACTGCTGGATGCAGGATCCATACGGGAAGTACAATTCCCCAAGTGGTTGTCCAACCCAGTAGTGGTTCCGAAGAACAACGGGAAGTGGAGAGTTTGCATCGACTTCACTGACCTCAACAGGGCATGCCCAAAGGATAGTTTCCCCCTCCCAAAGATAGACCAACTAGTAGATGCCACTGCAGCTCACGAGCGAATGAGTTTCCTGGACGCATACTCAGGATATCACCAGATGCCCTTGTATGCCCCAGACCAAGACAAAACGACGTTCATCACGACGGTTGGGTTGTATTGCTACAAAGTCATGCCATTTGGGCTCAAGAATGCAGGGGCAACCTACCAGCGGCTGGTCACAAAAATGTTCAAGGATCAAATGGGAGATACAATGGAGGTCTACATCGATGACATGCTCGTTAAGAGCAAGAAGAAGGAAAATTACCTCTCAGACCTGTCAAAGACCTTCGAAATCCTCAGGAAGTACCGAATGAAGCTTAATACGAGCAAGTGTTCCTTCGGTGTCTAGTCAGGAAAATTTCTTGGATACTTTGTCAGCAAGAGAGGCATAGAAGCTAATCCGGACCAGATCGATGAAATCAAAAGGGTACAACCACCTCGAACGGTCAGGGACGTGCAGAAGCTCACTGGAATGCTCGCTACCTTAAATCGCTTCATTTCCAAATCATCCGAGAAGTGCAAGCCTTTTTTCCAGCTTCTAAAAGGAAATAAACGAATAGAATGGAGCCCTAACTGCTCGCGAGCATTGGACGAGCTCAAGTCTTACTTAAGTTCTCCACCGCTGCTTGTCATACCACAACCAATGGATTCTTTGTACCTATATCTCTCGATATCCAGTTACACTGCTAGCTCGGCGTTAATATGCGAGGTCGAAGGAATCCAACACCCCGTTTACTACGCGAGCAAGACCTTATTAGACGTCGAGCAAAGGTACCTTCCATTAGAGAAGCTCGCCTTTGCACTAGTGATAGTCTCGAGGAAACTGAAGCATTATTTTGAAGCTCATACTATCATCGTCCTTACTTCGCACCCCCTTAAGGCGATCCTAAGGAAAGCGGATTTGTCGGGCAGATTGTCTAAGTGGTCGGTAGAGCTCGGCCGGTTCGACATCCAATTTCAACCAAGGACCGCTATCAAGGGTCAGATCCTCGCTGATTTCATAGCCGAATTCACTGGCGAAGAACTTCCCGACCAACCTCAACCAACAAAGCAAGAAGAGAACCCAGCAATAGTGGAAACCTGGAAATTATTCGTTGATGGAGCATCCAACTCAAAGGGGGCAGGCGTAGGCATCGTCCTCATCACCCCAGAAAACACCATCCTTGAGCAAGGAATCAGGCTTGGATTTGTAGCCTCCAACAACGAAGCAGAGTACGAAGCCCTAATAGCCGGTCTCCAAAAGGCGCAAATTCTGGGACTAAAACGTTTACAGGTATTCGACGATTCTCAACTAGTCTCCAAACAGATAAGTGGAGATTACAACGCGAAGGATGAAAGGATAGCAGCCTACCTCGCTCTGGTGAGGAAACTAATGACGAGCTTTGAGGAGATCAACATCCATCAGTTTCCCAGAGGGCAAAACAGTCATGCCGACGCCTTAGCAGCCCTAAGCTCGGCAGTTGATTCTAGTCTTAAAAGGGCCATTCCCATCGATTTACTCATTTGTCCAAGCATTAACCACAACAGCAAGCTGCCGAACGTGGAACAAATACTCCAGGTGGATGGACCCCTTAAGAGACTATTTAAAGGAGGGCACGCTCCCCGAGGATAAGAAAATCGCCCACCAGATAAGAATCAAAGCTGCTCGCTTTCACTTATCCACAGGAGGCGACTTGTATAAGAAGTCCTTCTCCGGTCCCTACCTTAGATGTGTCCACCCAGGCGATATCGAGCAAGTGCTGCGCGAGCTTCACGAAGGAATCTATGGAAGTCATGTCGGAGGAAGGTCTCTAGCCTTTCGAGCAATGAAGGAAGGCTATTGGTGTCCATATATGCAAAAGGACTCCGCAGTATATGTCCGCAAATGCCCCAAATTCCAGCTTCACGCTCCAATGGTCCACCAACCAGCCAGCGACCTAAATCCCTGACCAGCCCGTGGCCCTTCGCCCAATGGGGGATGGACATCGTGGGACCACTACCCACTGCTATCGGCAATCGCAAATACCAGTTGGTTGCAACTGACTACTTCACCAAATGGATCGAGGCAGAACCATTGGCAAACATCTGAGACGCTGACATGATAAGATTCATATAGAGGAATATAATCACTCGATTCAGAATCCCCAGAACCATCATCACTGATAATGGGACACAATTCGAGAGTGGCCCCTTTCAGGACTTCTGTAACGAGCACGGGATCAGGCACAACTTTAGTTCGGTGGCCTACCCACAGAGCAATGGGAAAGCAGAAGCTTCCAACAAAACTGTGATCGATGGATTGAAGAAGTGACTAGAGCAAGCCAAAGGCGCATGGGCAACCGAGCTACCCCATGTTCTATGGGCATACCGAACAACTCCTCGGCGAGCAACAGGAGAAACCCCATTTTCGCTAACATATGGCATGGAAGCAGTCATTCCACTAGAAGTGGGCTTGCCAACAATGAGATCCGACCTTGTCGACCAAGGCCAGAATGATGGGGCGTTGCTCGCTGAACTCGACCTCGCCGACGAGCGTAGAGAACTAGCCCTGGTGAAGCTTTCAAGCTATCAGCAACAGCTCGCAAGGCATTACCACAAAAGGGTTAACCCAAGAAGATTCCAAGTTGGGGACTATGTTCTAAGAAAGGTCCTGGGCAGCACAGTAAGGTCATCAGACGGCAAGCTAGGCCCAAACTGGGAAGTACCATTTAAAGTAACTAGGGACGACCTGCAAGGTGCATATCATTTGGAAACAATGGAGGGCAGAGAGATACCACGAGCATGGAATGCAGCCAATCTCAAGAAATTCTATTTTTAAATTCTCATGGAATTCTATTGTTAAATCTTTTTCTGGAACAATGGTCGATATAGCAGGGGAATACCCCTCCTCGGGTCATCGTCATGAAGCACAAAAGACCTCTTAGACTTGCCCTTGGCAATATATAAAGCCCTACAGAGGATTCTTAGGCAATGCGACCAGATTTTATACTGGCCATCAAACCTACTTTGGTTGAGCAAAATCCTGATCGGATGAAGACATCCAATACCAGGTGTGTCCTCGCCAATTGCCCTACTTAGGCCTAAGGGAGTGTGACGACACAACCTAAAAGGTAAAATGGGGCATAATGGTATTTTGGTATTATACTGGACTGGGGGGACACTTGCATGACAAAATAAAAAGGATTATGAAGCAGAGAGAATATAAAAAGATGGATGAACACGTTTAGTCGACAAAATCGCCCAAAACACGAACTTTTCATTAATCTCGTATACTTACAACAGTGATAATGTATGTTTAGTCGGCGAAGCTCACCCAAAGCATTTACATTATCAAAAAATACAAAAGAATAACAACTTGTTATATTCACAACAAAGATAATACACGTTTAGTCGGCGAAGCTCGCCCAAAGCGTTTACATTATCAAAAGAAAAAACTTGCAAAAACATTCAAGAAGGAGGAAGCCTCCGAACAAGATAATCTGCCACCCTAGCTCTTCGTCCATCATCAGGAGCAGGGACCAGCTCTTCCACAACCTCATCTGCGTCCGACTCTAACAGTTGCCGAGGAATGGCATCAATAGGGATCCATCTATCATCCCTCCTGAATGGATTGGGCAACAGAGTGGAGGAGGACATCTCGTGATGATACCACAACACTGAGTTCCTCGGGACCTGGAGTTCTTTCAAGGCACTCAACCACCCTCTGATAAAAGAAAGTTCTTCAAACTCGGATAGTCTTGTGGGAGAATCTAGCCAGCCTTGATCATAACCATCAGCCCATGCTTGTCGAGGACCCTTCTTGAATAAATGCCAAAGTCGAGTAACGTCCCTCTGAAGACCAGTAGCAGTTACATATGGTCGGCGGACATCATCGCGGAGCTCTTCCATCTCCTTATCCCGTTGTTCTTCCTCCTCCCTGTTCCTGCCCCTGGTGCTCCTACCAGCTCGCGGGAGGGGAGGACGAGTGGAACCTCGCGGTATAGGAGGAGCATGTCCAACTCGCGAAGACGAGGAGCCCTACAGAATCGCTGAAGCAGTGCTCGTCGCATGCTCTCTAAGTTGCAGGACTTCCCTCCTCAGATTCTCATTCTCCTGCTGCAAGAATTCCCCAACTTGATTTATCTCGATGGCCTCTAGCAACCTTGTTCTCAGAACATTGACTTCCTCTTGTACAGAAGCACCAATGCCTTCCATCTCCTGGAGCCTGTCCTTCAGCTTAGCCACTAGCTCGGACTGATCCTTATATTTTTGGTTCCTCGACCTAAGAGACTTGCAAAGCCTAACAAAGGCCTGACGAACCTAAGGACTGGCATTGGGACCAAGGGTCGTGCCCAATTGAGATGTGGAAGGAATATAGTCTTCTACATCGGTCAACTACAAGACATAAAAGTGCAAAGGAAAGAGAAATCAATCAATGCATTGGAAAAAGAAGCCTTTTTATTTCATTATTGAAGGTCAAGTACATCGAGCAGGAAACGGAAAATTACAAACAAAAGTACAAAAGAAGTCCTAAGGGAGGATTAACTAGCAACCTCGGGCTGCCCGAGGGTGGATGGCTGCTTCCCCTTATCAGCAGCAGCAGAGGCATCCCCCTCTACAGAGATACCCTCGTTCGCCTGGAGAGGACCAGCATCGGCAGGAGTTATCTGAGAAGTAAGATCAACACCCTCGATGGCTGGGGCAGGGGCTTCTTCGTCCACGGTTGGCCCTGGACCCGGGTCATGCTCGTCGAACAGCGGAGACTCAGCATCAACACCAGCAGCTAGGAGGGCCTTGTTCCAGCCCTTCTTGAAGTTCAAACGGCTGATATAGCCTATTTGAACTTCGGCGTCTTCATAAGCCGCAGTCCATCCGGAGTTGTATGAATCCTCCTTGATGGTGGCTACCATGGACTCCTTCTCCTTCAGCTGCTCGGTCAGGGCCTTGTTCTCCTCCACCACGCCCAGCTTACTCGAGCAGACTAGGTCATAGGCCTGCCTCAACTCGCTCAGCTCCTTGACCGCCGCATCCCTCTCTCGGTTAGAATTGGTAAGGGCCAAATCAGAGGAAGCTCGGGCAGCATCAGCAGCCTTCAGGTCAGCCTCCAGTCGAGAACCCCTGACTTCCAGAGCGGACTTCTGCTGCTTCAGCTCGCCATTCATCCTCACCAAATCGTCGCGAGAACGGTAGAGCACAGCAAAGTCCGTCGCAAACTGCCAAAAATAAAGAAGGAATCAAGAAGGAGAAATAATTAAAACTCGTTAAGGAATTGAAAAGGGAAAGAACCTTACCAAGGCCAGTCTCTGGCTAGCTTGGAGGGCTAATTGATCAGACCCGAGTGCCCTCTAGCGATCTGAAGGAAGAACTGTCCTCTCAAGCAGTGCAGGAGCCAGCTGAAGGGAAGTGGCAACCGAGGCCCCCTCGGGCAAAGCTGACACTGGGACCAAGGCTTGCCCAGCCTTCGTCCTCGACTCCATCTTCCTCTCTCTCCCTCTCCATCCTTTTCCTCTCCTCCACTTTCTTCTTTTCCTCCACCTTCTTCCTCTCCTCCTCCTTCTTTCTCTCCCTCTCTCTCACCTTCTCTTCTTCTCTCCTCTTCCTCTCTTGCTCCTGAGTGGAAGACCGAGAACCAGTGGCCACGACCCCAAAAGAAGACTTTTGTTTCTTCGACCTCTGTGCAAGAAGCACATGGTCCTCATCATCATCGTCTCTAATCAGGTTCTTCCTTGGAGGCATATCCTCGCATGAACTGCTGGTAGTGCTCGACGAGTCTTGAGCTGCGGAATCCTCTTCAGAAGAACTACTACTGTCAGAACTCCCTACACCACTCACAGCACCTGCAGGCTCACTCTCAGAGCTGCTCTCCTCTTCGTCCAACTGGATAGTCTCAACTGTAACCTCTCCAAAAGAATCAAACTCTGGAACACTATCCACAGGTCGTGCTATGAAGCTGGAGCCTGTGTTCTTGTACTCGAGCAAAAAGGCAGCAGATCTGGGATGCTCGCCGTCACCCAGAGGCTCCCTAATATTCCAAGCTTTCACCAACTCCTAGATACGAACCTCGCTGAGAGCATGCTCCAAATTCTTTATCCTTGCTGTAAAAGAAAAAGCAAAGAGAGGTTAGAAAAGTCGCAAGTCAGCAAAAGTTGAGAGAACAGTACAATGTCTACCTATATATTCTTCCCCATAAAAAGGGACAGTGAACCTCTCAGACCTCGACCCTTCAAACTGGGGAGGGAACTGCCAATTCCTAACAAGGAAACCCTCTTGCCAGTAGTCCTTATGGGAATCATGTAGGTTTACTACCAATACCCTATTAGGACTCCTAGCTTTGAGGTATAAGACACCTGAGCTAGTTCGAGAGAAGGAATAGCATAAACAGATCTCAGCAAGTCCTAACCTAGTACCATACAACTGGTTTATTCTATGGACGCCATTTACTATCTTCCACACATTGGGCGAGCACTGTGCGGGAACAATGCCGAGATAACCAAAAAAGTGCAGAAATAGATCATTAGAGGGAAAAGTAAGTCCCCCCTGGGAGAGCAACAAAACATGGATCTAGTGGGCATCCTCTATATCCCTAACATTCCTAGGAGGGGAGGCACAACATTCAATATCTACCCACTCAGGAATATTGTAGAACTTCCTGAACTCAGAGATTGACCTATTTCCAATCTTCGCCATTGAAAAACTCAAAGAAACTCTACAAACCAAAGAGAAAGTGCAGAGAAAGGGCACGAGAAACTTACAAAACAGAAGATCGATTCGAGTGATGAAGAAGCACGAGCTCAAGACGACTAAGAAGCAATGGGAATGAGGATTCAGAGAAGAAGGTACGAGGCGTTAGAGTTATCAGAAGAAGGAAGAGTAATGGAAAGGCTGAAACGATGAATGAAAAAGAGGCTATCCCAACAAGCCTTCAATTCTAATCATAGCGCACGGATAGCGAAGCGGGTGCCACCAAAGCAACTTCACAGTTTTCGAAGAATCACAAATCAGCCATAATGGCTGATCGTTTAAATCCATTGGATCCATAAACAGGGCCCAACAAATTTAGGGGCAATTGTGGGTACCCGAAAATTAGAACTATGGGCCTGGACGTGTAGCCCAGTTCTGGCGGCCCAAAGTCCAGGCCCCTCCTCTTTTATAATTGATCCTTATATTTGATCCGGTCTCCCCCCACGATCCCATGAAGGGAAGTTATAGGCGAAATGGAAAACATGGAGGAACCCATCACCTCCACTCATCTACATGCACATGTATATATTGAACCCTAGGTCCGGGGAAAAAGGACAAGTTGTATTCTCTGTAATCACTCTCCGGAGTATATAGAACTAACATCGACTGCACCACCGTGGACGTAGGCACAGTTTGGCTGAACCACGTACATCATCTGTTGTGTGATTGGCATCCTCTATTCCTTGTTCTCTTCTTGATAATCTTTCTCTCATATTTATTTGTGTTGCATAATAATTGCATCCACAATTATATATATATATATATATCCCGTAAATAATATAATATATAATATTTCGTAAATAATATAATATATAATAATATATATACTAAATATATATTATTTACAGAATATATACATATATAGAATATATATTTACATATATACTGAATATATGTAAATATATATTCTATATATGCATATATTTTGTAAATAATATATATATTCAGTATATATATATATATATATATATATATATATATATATATATATATATGTGTGTGTGTGTGTGTGTGTGTGTGTGTGTGTGTGTGCACGCGCGTGTGTGTGTATATATATTTTATAAATAACATATATTCAGTATATATCTAATATATATTATATATACGAGATAAATGAATTATTTTTAAAAAACTATACGAAATAAATGAAATATATTAATCATGCGAAATATATGAGTACACGGAATATATTAAATGTACGAAATATATAATTATAAGGAATATATTAAATATACAAAATATACGAAATACAAATATATATTAAAATATATGAATTATATAAATTATATAATTGTACGAAATATATAAATATATGAAATATATATAAATATACGAAATATACGTAATATACATATATGTGCTAAAATATATAAAATATATGAATATATATATATATATATATATATATATATATATATATATATATATATATATATATATATGAAATGTATAGAGTTTAAAAAAAATGGTTTTGAGTGATTTGCCACCCAAAGGTGGCAAACAAAAACCTACCCCCCCCCCCCCCCCCCCTCAAAAAAAAATATTGAATTCCACACTAGGGTGACAAATTGTGCTTAAGGGGTGTTGTACATAGAAAATAAATTCCAAGGCAAATTAAGGCTATCAAACAGCCTAAAAGGTGGAAAAGATCAGAATTTTTTAATTTTTCTGAATTTGCTTTGGAATTGAAAGGCTATCAAACGGACCTTAGTTATATAAAATGGGTGTTGTACTATACTGAGAATGTTTGACTATTTTTTTTTATCATTTATGTTTTGTGCAAGTGCTCATTAGCCTATAGTATAAAATGGGTGTTCTACTATACTAATGGGTGTTCTACTATACTGTCATATAAAATAGGGATTCTAATAGACTAATTAGTATTTTTGCCTTTGAACTTTAATAGGTGAATATAGGGGCCGAGATCTTGAATTTAAATATTGATCTTCTCATTTTCTAAAAAATTTAGTGGCTAGCATAACAAATAAGGCCTAATTTATTCTTTAAATGATGCAGTGTCGGTGAAAATTATTCAATTTGTTGGAGTTTTGTTATGGACTGCAAGGCACGTTCTTGGAACGCTTTCTTTTAGGCAAAATTTATCCCAATCCGATTGAGACAGAACCAGAACCGCGAGTACACTATGGGTTTTATAGAATCTGCCTTCAGGATACAATGCAGTGTATGAATAGTTATTTGATTCAAACTATGTACTGTTTGATCAAACCGAGAACACTCTGAATTTGTAACTTGATAATGCCAAAGTATAGAGGACGGAGAGAGGAGAAACTAGCAATTTTCGGTGTCCAAAACAGAGGCCTGGAACTCTTTTTATAGCCATTTTTGTGACTGTTTTTCAACAGTCACAGCTCTTCATGGAGTGACTCAGCAACCGTTGGATCGTGCCTGTTTGGAACAGCTGCGATCTAACGGTTCAGATTAGGCGTCACATCGTAAGCGAATGGACATCCCCTACACGAAACGCTACGAGTTCATCTAACGATTTAGATCAAGTCGTTTAGGATTTTAAACCCTTTGATCGGATCGCTTAATCACAACCGTTGATCTGTTTTACCTCGTCAAAACTTTAGGCTCCCACGCTCCAAGCGATGATGCGCACGTGCCAAGTGTCAAGTGCGCGTCAAAGCGCGCAATGCGCCCTAAGTCACCCAATCGCCCTTTTACGCACCGCGTGTCACGCTTACGCGTGTCGCGATTGGTGGTGCTTAAGCACCACCGCGATGCGTAGGATCATAGCCTCTTATTTGACTTGTCAACTAAGAATCTTAGTTGTCATTTAGTTGATATACCACTACTTTTTGTAGTATTCTTCCAATGTGGGACAATATGGGATTTTGAGCACTCACATATCTTTCACACCCATTTGCTCATGTTTCTACCTTCTAAATTAAAACCCAAACTATGTTCAAAATAAAACACCAATAATATAATAAAATATTAACAACTAAAAATTAAAATATCAATAAATATTGGAATTTATCCAACACAATTATGATCTAAAGGACCCACGTGTTACTGTGTTGCCAAATAAATTTTGGTGTGTTCGCCCTCCACGGGCCAAAACGACAGAAAGCCCTACGAAGTAATCCAATGGTCCACTGAAAATGTGGAGAATCGGCTATAAATGAAACAATCTAATTAGTGACGATACCAATTTGGAACACTAGTAATAAAAATCTATTTTTTAATGTTATCTTTTGTGTTTAATTTTTTAATTGAAAATTATAAGTGGTTAAAATTTTATGCAAAAATCATTCAAAATTAATTTTTTTATTTTTCTACATAAATTAAACTCATAAATAAAAGTTGTCTTTGTAAAGAAAAGTGTGTACTAATGATTTTTGAGCCATGATTTACATTGTGTCGTACTGTTATTTTTTAATGTAACTTAGAAATAGTGTTTTGATTTTGGATATGCTCATGAAACATGTTATTTTTTATTTGTATTTTTAACTCGATAGCAAATATGTTTCTTTGAAATTTTAAATATATGGGTAGAAAGTTGAATATTTTAATATCCTAAAAAATCATATTACGCTTCATTAATTTTATTATTTTCTATCACGTATATCTTACTTAATTTTAACTCTACCTTTATTTCCACCGGACACCCACTAATATCTATATATTTATGGAGGAGGGGATTTTGATCTCCCAAAGATTTATATTTCGTTCAGGAAAAATGGTTGGATTACAAAAAAAAAATTCACTGACTAAAAAATCTACTATTAGAACTCGAGCCTCGAAAATTGTAAGTGGAATATTCATAATTGAGTAAACTATTCCATATGTCCCTTACCTTTCCACTTGTTTCAAATTCATCCTTATCCTTTCTTTTGTTTCAATTTCATCTTCAACCTTTCATTTTGTCTCAATTTCGTCACTGTCCTTTTTTCTGTTTCAATTTAGTCCTCAACCTTTCATTTTGTCTTAATTTAGTCCATTTGTAAATTATTTTGAATAAAATTGACTATTTTACCCCTCTTTATTGAAAAATAATAAAATGGATATTATAAATATTGAAAAAAAAAACTATTTTATTATTATTTGGGGATATAAATATTTTTTTATTCGAGAATAATAATAAAAAATATTTTTTATTTTTATTTCATCCCAATTGTTTTTAATTTTTTTAAAAAAAACTGGAATAACAATTTTAATAGTCAACACAGTTTTTATTTATAAAAAAAATATATTTTTAATTTTAATTAAAAATATTTAATTTGATGTTTTCGATTCACGATTGATGAGTGTCGCTGGAGTGGATCCACATCATTTAACTAGTGTGGGTTCGATCCAGCAAGCTAACCAATCGCGAATCTAAGGCATCAATTGTTTTTCCCCGTCTATGTATTATAATTGATAAATAAAATTTTTCTTATGATGTGGGTATGCGCTAACGGTACTAAACAATTGTGAATCTAAGAAATCAAATTAAATCTTTTTAAACTAAATTAAGAATTCTTTTTATAAATAAAAAAACTATGTTGACTATTAAAATTGTTATTCTAGTTTTTTTTTTAAATTAAAAAGAAATGAGATAAAATAAAAATTAAAAATATTTTTTTATCCCTAAATAATAATAAAATAGTTTATTTTTCAACATATATAACATTTATTTTATTATTTTTCAATAAAGATGGGTGAAATAGTCGATTGAATCTAAAATAATTAATAAATTGATTAAATTGAGACAAAATAAAATGTTGAAGACTAAATTGAAACAAAAAAAAAAGAAGAGAAATGAAATTGAGGCAAAATAAAAAGTTGAAAATAAAACTAAAAAAATCTAGGAGCGAAATTGAAACAAGCAAAAAGGTAAAGGAGGTGTGATACTTCACTCTTCATAATTGAGACAAGTAGGGAGAGAAAAGCAACATTTTTTCCTCTTCTCTCTATATCAGACACATAAAAACACACCTTTCTCACCAAAGCTTTTCCTCATCTTCAAAAACACACTATTCTTACCAAGAAAAGCACATACATTGGATTGGTGCTTTTCATAATCTACGCATTGAGGTCTTGGGCCACAGGTTTGCGGTTATTCACGACGATAATTCAAGGTCAGATACGGAATGGTAATAATATGGGTCGAGTTTCAAAGCTCGGTCATCGACGGTCGTCTCGTTTTATTATTCTCGCTGGGTTGAAAGGTTTAAACGGACATTTGGTGTTCTTCAAACTAGCTGAGGTTTGTAAAGACCACTTTAAAGTCAAGGTTTTTAATTTTGTGTTTTACATCTAACATAAGAAATAAGGTTCATTTGGTTCGTATTATTTGCCATAACAAATGTTAAAAATTTGAAAAATATGAAAATTTGCTAACTTTTTAACTGTTTGATAGCACAATTTTCCGTGATATTATTTGTCAGTGTACGATACTCATTATGCATAAGGTGTTGGCAAACTTTGCTTACCTATTTGAGTGATAATTATTTGCCAACAAATTTGCTAACTTTTTAAACGGTTTTAATATTTTAAAAAATAATTTAAAAACTGTTATGAATATTTAAAAACTGTTTTGTAATGTTTAAAAAACTGTTTTTAATATTATAAAAAATTGTTAAGAAAATATTTTACAATTTTTTTTTTGAAAATCGTATTATAAATATATTGTAAAAACTGTTTTTTAACATTTGTAAAAACTATTTTGAATATATTATAAAAACTGTTTTAAAAAAGAATTTTAAAAACTGTTTTAAATAGTTAAAAAACTGTTTTGTAATGTTTTAAAAACTCTTTTTAATATTATAAAAAATTGTTAAAAAAATGCTTTACAAATTCTTTTAAAAACCATATTATAAAAGTATTGTAAAAACTGTTTTTAACATTTTTTAAAACTGTTTTGGATATATTATAAAAATTGTTTTAAAGATTAAAAAAAACTGTTTTAAATAGTTAAAAAAAACTGTGTTGTAATGTTTTAAAAACTGTTTTGTAATGTTTTAAATTTTTTTTAATATTATAATAAATTGTTAAGAAAATGTTTTACAATTTTTTTTTAAAACCGTATTATAAAAATATTGTAAAAACTGTTTTTAACACTTTTTTAAACTGTTTGAATATATTATAAAAACTAATTTAAAATTTAAAAAAAATTACAAAATGTTTGAAAAAGTTAAAAAAAACTTTTATGAATATTTAAAAACTGTTTTGTAATGTTTTAAAAACTGTTTTTATATTATAAAAAATTTAAAAAATCATTTTATAAAAATATTGTAAAAACTGTTTTTAACATTTTCAAAAACTGTTTTGAATATATTATAAAAACTGTTTTAAACTTTTTAATAATAATTTTAAAAACCGTTGTAAAAAATATGTTTTAAAAATGTGTTATTATAATATTTTGCCTAAAAACTTGTTTACCTCATTTGGTTGTTTGATAACCTAATGTGAGAAAAAGAATATTTATCTTGGCAAAAAAAATTCGGACAAAATTTGTTATGCCAACTCTTTTATCCAACACCAACCAACGGATACCAAGTTTTTTTTGTGTGATTTATTCTCTTAGTTTTGAACAACTTCGAACAAGTGGATCTCTGAATGAAACCTTATTTGTTAGTTTTTTTAAGATCACAAAACTTTATTTATTCACCTATTTTTCTTTCTTTTTGGGTCTTTCAATTTATCTTTTGTTTAAAATCATCAAACAGGAAGTGACAAAGATTTTTCTAGGCCCAGTTTGGTTGCGCAAATTGTTTGATTATGTAAATTGTTTCATTGTGAATTAGTGAATTATAAATGAGTGAATTTGAAATGAGTTAAATCCAATTTTACACGATGTTTGGTAATTTGAAATTGATGTTAAGGTTCTATGAAAAAAATATAAAAACAAATCAAGAGAGAGGGGGAGGGAAAGAGAGAGGAAGAGGGGGAGGGGAAGAGGAAGGGGGAGAGGAGACATGTACTTAATGTGACTTCTATTTCAAATGGATTCATTTCACATTTTTTGTGAAATGATCCAATTTCAGATTTTGCACATGAGCTAAAATGGGACAATTAATGAATCATTTCATTAATGAAACCAAACACAATTAATGAGTCAATTTGTAAATGGGGTAATTTATTAATGATACAATTTACAATTTTGGGACAACCAGAGATTATTTGAGAGGGTTAATTTTTTGGGCAGTTTTTCCACTTTCTTTCTATTTGCCACTGCCTCTCGTTCATCATCTTCCCCTAATTTATAGGTATCTCTCATCTTTTAAACTCTTTTTGTACCTTTTATTTTTCCTGCTTTATTTGTTGTTAAAAACCGAAGCTTTTGGTTTCAAATCTAAGCATTTTGTGGGTTATTTGTTGAATAAAACCTCAGCTTTGTTTTTTACACGAGGCTTTGGGTTTCAATCTGAGCAATTGGTGGGTTTTTGTTGAATAAAATCTCATGTTTGAATGTCCATCTTTTGATGAATGTGAGCTAGCTTTGTTTTTGCTAATTTGTTTTCATGTTTATTCTACTGAGTTTTTTTTGCAGATTTAATATATTTAAGTATCGGGCAGTTTACCAAGTTGTATTCATGTGGCCTTAGGTAGAAGATGTAAATAGGAGATATTCAATAGCAAAATATTTTGTTTTAAGGTAGCCTACATGTAGGCACATGCTTGTGTTTTATGTCAAGTGCGAAGGATTTGATCCATAGTTTTAGCATCACACAGAGAGGATGAATATTCAAGAGTAAGGGGCAAGACATTTTCTTGAATTCGTTCTTGAGAAACAGGTGTTGTTTTTTAAGGTGTTATGTCTCTGTTGTGCTTAAAAGTGGATGCAATGAAGGACTATGTTGTGCTTTATGTATATTTTGTTGAGATTGTTGACTTGATTGATTTTAGAAAGCTTAATCTCAAATCAAAAGCTAATTCGAGTTATTATTAATTTTAAAGTTTCTTGATTTAATGATTTAGTCCATTACTTTGTTATTCCACTATGATCTTTCTATTAGTATTATTGTCTCTGCTGCCAAAACTATGAATGCCAACTTTTTGGATTCTAGATATAGTATATCATTATATATCACTGTGCAATTTATGATGGGTTGTAAATCTTTGTTTATGTTATAAAATATGTATTGTAAAGTGGATGTTCACTTATCCCACATCCCACATCGGAAGAGTGAGTCTCTTGATGAGCTTACATTGTATTATAAATAGGGAGTTACCCTCTTTGTTATGAACACACCAATAAATGAGAATACTTCCTCTCTAAATATTTTCCTCTCTACTCTCTCTGTATAACTATTTAATTATAACACGTTATCAACACGATTTTTCTTTTTACCTTTCACTCTCACGGCCGACACATACTTTCCCACTCTTTTTTTTTTTTTCAACAGCCGCCTCCCTCACCCTCTCTTTTCTTTTACGGCTGAAATCCATCTCTCTCTCGGTTTTGTATTGAGATCGGAGGTGGTGTCTTTTTTGTTGGTTGTGCTGGTCCGGTGGGGTTTTCCGCTGTGGCAAATTTTTGGTCCGGAGTTGGTCTGTTCCGGTTGGTCGCGGTCCGGTGCGATTTTTTTCTATCCGGGCTATTTTCCGGTGGGATCTATTTTTCTCCGGTGTGGAGCTTTTTCCCTGTCCCGTTTTCGGGTTTGCCCTTCTTCCTATTGGAGACTTTTTGAGGTAACATTATATATATATATATATATATATTTGTTGGACTGTTGAATTCTTTAAGATCTGTGTAACAGAAATTTGTTTTAAAAATCAAATCTGCTGCTGCGTGTTTTTTTTTTGTTGGTCTAAATTTTTTTTTTTTGTCAAGTTCTTTTATATAAAATCAGATCTGTATTTTTTTTGTTTGTCTGTTGGAGACTGATTTGGTTTTTAAGCTTTTATTGGTTTGGACTTTGACCAGTAAATTGTTGAGTTTTTTAGATCTGTTTACATACATATATACTATGCTACAGTACTCCGAATAGTGCTGCTGCAGTGCCGAATAGTGCTGCTACAGTGCATATATATATATACACATATTATGCACGCTGCGTTTTTGTTGTGAAACTAATCTGTGTTTTTTTTTGTATGAAAATAAATTTTTGTAACTTTTGGTTTTTGTTTTATCAAAACTGAAATTTGTCAGTTCAAATTTTTGCCGACTGATTTGTTGGTTGTGCAAAAAAAAAAAAAAAAAAACTATTACTGTTTGTTTATTTGGTGAAATTATGTAGTAGTAAATCTGATTTGGTCGGATTAAAATGATTTTAACAGTTGTTATTGTTTAGAAATCAAACTTTTTTGTATAACAATTTTTTTTGAAAAATATTAATCTGTTGGTTTTGACACTTTTAAGTGTTGTCTTTTTAGTTTCACATATTGTGTACCATGCTTATGTTGAGGTATTTTCATTTGGATCCTTTTTAGATCTTGAAACTATTTGTTAGGTGTCTACTTTGGATTAAAATTTTGTTGACTACAATTTATTTGGACTGAATTTTTTTTTCCATCTCCTTTTAAATATTGAACTAATCTTAGATTTAACTTTTGGACATTTTTTTTTGGACATGATAATAATATGTACCATAAAATCAAACTTGAAGTTTTGATTTTTGGGACCGGAAGTTCCCAGTAATTAGGACCTGAAGATCCTACATGATATTCAATTTTGAACCAGAAGTTTCAATAATTTGGGCCTGAAGTTCTCAATTTTTATTTAAATTTTTGCGGCCAGAAGTGCACAGTTGATGTTCAAGATTTTGGACACGATAATAGAATGTGGGGAAAAATCAAACCTGAAGTTTTGATTTAAAAATTTGGGACCTGAAGTTCCCAATATAATTTGAAATTTGGGGTCTCAAACTCTCAATTAGTATTTTTTGGGACTTAAAGCTTCTAATGGCTATTTACATTTGGGACCTGAAGTTTCCAAATAGTTATTTTAATTTGGGACATTAGACATACTCAAATAATTTTATTTGGACCTGAAGCTCCAAATATATATATTTGTGATCAAACCTGAAGCTTTGACACAATGGGGTGAGGATTTTCAAATCCCAAGATATTAATAAAATTGAACACGAAGTTCAATAATTTTATGTGTAGAACCTGAAATTCTCACAAATAAATTCTCAAATTATTTAAATTTCGGACCTGAAGCTCTGAATTGCTGTTTAATTTGGGACCTGAAGTTCCCATGTCAATTTTTTTTTTCATTTGGAACCTGGAGTTTCCAAATTATTTTATATTGGGACTAAAAGTCCTTAATTTTGCCCTAAAATCAAATTTGAAGTTTTGATTATTTTTCTAACAGAGCAAGGAATACTAAGAGTCCAATAACAATTATTTATAATTTGGACCCGAAGATCCAATAATTTTGTAATCAAACATGAAGTTTTGATTACTTGAATAATAAGGGTAAGGATCTTACATGTTCTGTAAGGATTATTTATATTTTTGGACCTGAAGTTCCAAACAATTTTACCCCTTATCAAACTTGAAGTTTGAATATAATTGGGCGGTTGTTAAACGTCTCGAAATATTTAATGTTATGATATGAAGTTGTCATTATTTATAATTCGGGCCTGAAGTTCTCGAATAATTATTAAAATATGGAAATTGAATTTCTCCGTTCAAATTTTGGGGCGTTGAGTACATAAATTATTTGGCGCTAAAGTGACAAAAGAAAATTATATCACAATCAAACCTGAAGTTTTGATTGTCAAATTGAAAGGTTATAGACCATGATTCCCCCAATTATCATTGATTTGTGATATGAAGATTCATATTCAATATTATGACCAGAAGTTCACAAAATATTTTTTTAATTGGGATATAAAACCCATGCTATTTATGGTTGTTTGAGCTTGCAGATCCAACTAAAATGCGCGATAAATTAAAACTCGAAGTTTTGATTATTCATAAGGTATGTGCCAAATATATTATTTTTATTGGGATTAATTTTAAAATCAGTTAAGTCTCCCATTAACTATCACATTAATGGTTTCACCATTAAATTTTTGTCTCTTAACCTTTCTGGCTTCATTTAAGTGTTAACTCACTTTTAATGGTATTTAATTTTAACTCCTATTTCACATTCTAATTATTTAACATACATTTGGGCTTTGAAAATGTGTAGAGACTATGAAAAATAAAATAAAAATAAGTCTCTATTTTTTTTAAAGAGGTTGGATTATTATTAGTCAGAGTTAATTAAAATATTTGTCACTTGTTTAGAGGATTCTCTAACATTTTTAAATCTGATCAAACCTGATGTTTTGACACTATAGTGTAGAGAAAGTCCTTACATTTATCACAAAAAAAAAATCGAGACTCGTAGTTCTTACAAATTTGGGACCTGAAGCTCCTATATGCATATTCTCAAAATCAAAAGCGAATTTTTTTATTATTTATGGAAAGGTAAACATCCCATGAATGTCAATGTTGAGCATTTGTAAATCAAATTGAACGCAAGCGATGATACTTGCCTGGTAGACAGTGGAACAATCCACACCAGTTTAAAAAATCATAAGCTTTTCTCAGACTTGGTATACAATAAAGCGAATGTCTTCACTATAGTTGGTCCTGTTAAGACTATTGAAGGCTCCGGAAGAGCCCACGTGGTGTTACCTAATGGTACCCACTTATTTATAAATAAAACTATATACTGAAGAAATTTATTGAGTTTTAAGGACATAAGAGTGAACGGGTATCATATTGAAACATGTAATGAAGGTAATAAAGAGTTCCTTTGCATTACTTATAGGGTTGGAAGCTAGAAGCTCACACTGGAGAAATTGACTGCTTTATCTATGGGGTTATACCATACAACTATTAATGTTGTAGAATCACATACTGTCATGAGCCGGAAGCTCAATGATCCTTATAAATATTATGGCATGACCGATTGGGTCACCTTGGATCAAGCATATTGCGTCGAATCATAAATAACTCATATCGGTCCCCAACGTTGTTTGGGAATATATATTGGTTATAATTCACCATAAATTACCGCTAGAATTACGGATTGTCATTCTGATGAGACACTCTTCTCGCCGTTAGGGGGAGGAAAGAACGTACCAGAAGTACGGTCCATTCCTGAAGAACGGCGAAAATTAACATGGAACACTTTCAATTTGTCTCATCTAGACTCCCGTACTGCTCAATGTGAGCATGAAGTGAAAAATGATATTGCAATATCAAATGTCACACGGACTAGTTGCAAATGTGCTTGCCAAAATCATTATCTCAGAAAGATAAAATAAATTCTCGTAGCAAATAAATTCATTGCACGCCAGAAGCGTGGCAAACCTATAGGTCCCAACTATTTGACTCCATGGAAGTGGAGAAAAACATGCCCAAGTAACGCTCTAGAAGAGGTTATACATAATGCTCCAGAAGAGGTTATGAACAAAGTATCCACTTTCTCAAAAACTCCAGAAGAGGTTATTATCTATGAAAAGACACAAGTCCCTGAAGTGACTATAAAGCCCTATTAAATGAGATCTCTATCTTTTATAGATATACAAGAGAAAAGTGGGATAAACAAAGATGATCATCGATGATATAATTATATATGTTGTAGCTACACAAAAATCAAAGGGCAATGATACTAAAAATCCACGGATTATGAATGAATGTCGACAAATAATTTATTTTCCAAATTGTGAAAATGCCATGATGGCATAATTCGAGTCTTTTGATATACGTGGTATATTTGGACCTATAGTAGAAATTCCAAAATATGTTAACCTTGAAGGTTATGAATGGGTGTTTATAAAGAATGTGAAGTGTTAAAACTCCCCAAAAGTACATAATTTATGGCACAAGATTTCCTGAAGGAACAAATTTGATTATATAAGAACATATCATCCCGTTTCGGTCGTAAGTACTTTCAGATATCTGACTAGCTTATCAGTTTTTATTCTTTATATTATGTGAGACTCGTGAATATTATAACTGCTTATATATACGGGACTTAGACAAAGAATACATATAAAAATCCTAGAAGGATTTTCTTTGCCTGAAGCAAAGATAAGGAGTACGTACTCAAATGCAATAAGACGTTCATTGTACAGCAAGCAATCCAAATGGAGGTACAACCTTCTTAGTAAATATTTGTCTAAGGAAGAGAGTGAAAACAATCATATATAAAAATGTGCCATTATAAAATATCTTCAATAGATGTGCTCTTGAAGAGCTCAATTGAAATGAAATCCTTAAATGAATATACTCCTGAAGAGCTCAATTGAAATGAAATCCTTAAATGGATATGCTCTTGAAGAGATCAATTAAAATGCAAAATATCCAAATAAGAAATTCAAAATGAATGACCTTGGGGTAACAAGTCTTTGTTTCAGCCTGCAGATCGAGCACATTTTATGTTAAACTCATATCCATTAGTCAAATGGATTGAAAAGTCCAGCAAATGCTTTAAGCATACAATTTTAGTATACCCATGGTCTCCGGTATTTGGATATTATATTATCATCCTAAAGAGGATGATAAAAATAAATTTGGTCCCGAAGTACCATATGTGCATTTTATTATACTATTTGGTCTAGAAGTACCATATACTTGTACGTTATTTGTATATTGATATATATAACACCATGCATGATATTGGATATTGTAATTACTGTCAATATCTTGGAAATAAATAATTATCATTGACTTGCATAGCATGGGATTAATATCAATCATAACATATAATATTTTTATCTAACCATCTACGCCCAGATAGTTATATAGATGCAGGTTATCTCTAGTATCCTCACAAGGAATAGTCAAATAACTTATGACTTGCCTCGAACAACATATGCTCATACTACTTCTTATGAAGAAGAGTTATGCAACACATAAACTCCAGAAGAGTTATGCTATTAGTGACATATTCATCCCTTTTCACTCATGTCTTATGGAAGTCGATCTTATGAAGAAACATGAAGTAACCGCGGATCAAATCTATTCACCATGTTAAAGCAACATTTCAAAAGATTGTATATGAGACTGATATGCATCGACTCAGCCATCAAACAAATATCATAATCAGGGGGAGTATCCAATCAGGGGAACATTTGATCAGGGGGAGAATCTAAGAACATGATGTTTTGGACATATGCGCGTTGTACTCTTTTTCCTTTAACTAGGTTTTTTCCATTAGGTTTTCCAGTTAAAGGTTTTAACGAGGCAACACTAAGCGCGTCCAACACCTATTCAATGATCACAAAAGTTGTACTCTTTTTCCTTCACTTTGGTTTTTTCCCACTGGGTTTTTCCTTAGTAAGGTTTTAATGAGGCAACAATCATTGAATAGTGGATATAATGTACATCCAAGGGGGAGTGTTATAAAATATGTATTGTAAAGTGGATGTTCACTTATCCCACATCCCACATCGGAAGAGTGAGGCTCTTGATGAGCTTACCTTGTATTATAAATAGGGAGTTACCCTCCTTGTTATGAACACACCAATAAATGAGAATACTTCCTCTCTAAATATTTTCCTCTCTACTCTCTGTATAACTATTTAATTATAACAGTTTATGAATTTTTTAAAATTAAATTAGTAAAGACATATACCAATTGCAAGGACAACTCGTGTTTTAAAGATTCTCAAGTATCGTACACATTAATAACTATTATTAATCTATTATTTCCAGTTATTAAAAATGTTCTCTTACTTGATTTCCCTCCAACATATTTGTATGACTATTTTGTTATTTTGTTTTTGCAGCAAAATTGGAAATGACTTCCTTCCTTCCATTAAAAATTGTCACCGACGTGTGATTCTTCGATATTTTGAGCATTTAATATGTTCTGAGTTGACTTTTTTTTTAAACATCCCAAAGGATTTTATTAAGTAAACAGCGATTACAACAAACCAAGAAATACTTAACCCAAACAGGCTCAGATTAAGCTAGGGGGAGAGAAGAGAGAAAACATAAAATAAAAAGAAAGAAAACTAGAACAAAAGCCTAAAGATAAACTTTTAACACGCCTGGCAGGTTTGGAGTTTCGGTCACAACACATCCCAGTAAAGAGAACACAGACAGATGTCGGAGACACCAGAGGGTGAGCCGCCCATAACAAAATCTGTGCACAAGGCAAACAGACGGTGGAATAATGCAAGACAAACATGTCAAATGCACCAGCGCCAAAGAGCGAGGCTCAAACACCAAGGGACCTAAAAATATATACACCTTAGTAAAAGTGGGAGAAACCCAAAAAAGATCAAAGTCCATTTGGGTCCAAACCCGAAAGGAACACCCACTAGAACAGTTGAACCAAAACCCCCAAAACATGACAGACATATTAAAAAGAGATAGATCGCTCACAAAGGAGACGAGAAAAAAGACTCCAAACGGAGACTTCAGATAACAACAAAAACCAAAAACATAGTTAAACAACATATCTTCAAAATCACAAGGCCGATCTACCATCAGAATGGTATTTCTTATCGCAACTTTTCCGATCTGTTCCATGAGCGGATCTTTCACAGCGGAGTAGCCCGAAAGACTCGAAACACCACTACGACTGACCAAACCGGGGAAGACCCACAAGACCGGCTTGGATTTTTTTTTATCGCAAATAATACACCTTTTGGATTTGAGGGACCTATTTGGTTCTCCCCCACTCTCACCGGAAGTGAGAGGGAGGAGGGATGGCCGGAGGAAAGGGTATAAAATCTAGGGCCGGTTGGGATTTTTTTTAGAGAGAGGTGAGAGCGTTTGGCTATGATATATGGTTCAAGTTACGTAATGTGACACGAAGTTGTTAGCTGTTCTGAGTTGACTTCGAACGTCATATTTCTTCAAATTGGAGTAATTCTTGATCGCCCGCCTAGGTACGCGGCCTCCAAACCGCATTCTCTATTTTTTATTTATATATAAATATCTTATTCTTTTGTTTTTAATAATTAATACAAAGACTATTTTTCTAGTAATAAAAAACAAAACAGTTTTTTTTAAATAAAAGTAAACAGTTTTTATTGAAATTAAAATTTAAAAAAAAAACTTTTTTTTCATAAAAAAAAAAAAAACTATATTTATTGACATGATGATATTGTGATTGATTCGTGCCACTGGCGCGGATCCACATTCCAGGTCCCACATCAATAGTTGAATGTAAGTCCGTCAGCCCCTGGGTATGCGGCCTCCAAACCGCATTCTCTATTTTTTATTTATATATAAATATCTTATTCTTTTGTTTTTAATAATTAATATAAAAACTGTTTTACTAGTAATAAAAAAATAGTTTTTTTTAAATAAAAGTAAACAGTTTTTATTGAAATTAAAATTAAAAAAACTTTTTTTCATAAATAAAAAAAACTATATTTATTGACATGATATTGTGATTGATTCGTGTCACTGGCGCGGACCCACATTCCAGGTCCCACATCAATAGTTGAATGTAAGTCCGTCAGTGGCACTAATTAATCGCGATATCATGTCAATAAACATTGGTATTTTTATTTATGAAAAAATATTTTTTTAATTTTAATAAAAACTGTTTACTTTTAATTAAAAAAACTGTTTAAATTGATCTCTTAGATTCGCGATTGATTAGTGCCATTGGCGCGGAGCCACATTCAACAAATGGTGTGGGTTCGAAAATGTGGGGCGCGCTAACGGTACTAATCAATCGTGAATCTAAGATATCAAATTAAACAGTTTCTTTATTAAAATTAAAATTAAAAAAATATTTATTTTCATAAATATAAAAAAAAACGTTTATTGACATGATATTGCAATTGATTAGTGCCGCTGATGCGGACCCACATTCAACAAATAATGTGCGCCGAGAATGTAGGTCCGCTTCAGCGGCACTAATCAATCGCGATATCATGTCAATAAACATATTTTTTTTTATTTGTGAAAAAGTATTTGTTTTAATTTTAATAATAATCTGTTTACTTTTAATTAAAAAAACTATTTGTTTTTAATTAAAAAAACTGGGTTTTTATATAAAAAACTATTTTTATATCAATTGTTAAAAACAAAACAATAAGAAACTTAATATATATATATATATATATATATACTAGGGTGTACCCGTGCCGATGGCACGGCTTTAAAAAAATTCTTGTCGCTTATGAAATCTCGATACTATATCTACAAAATTTTATGCATGTAAAAACAGTACACGTGGTGTTAGTGAAAAATATGCACCGTGCTAACAATGCGCTAGCTAGTCGCACCTATATCATGTCGATCAAGAGAAACAAACAGTGTAAGATATTAAAATACTTAAAACTTTGCATTGACATGCATGATTTTATTCATTTGACACCTTTGTAACATTACATATGAACGTGTTAATATTATTGCAAGAAAAACTTAAAAATAGTGATTAAATTCCATCTTAATAACGATGTTACACAACTTTTGTAACACTATGTATTCTAGCTACACGTTTTGTAACACTACATATTCTAGCTAAAAGTTAGTTTAAACTATATATATACAACATGTAAAACTTCATATTACTCGTATCGATGGCACAGTTATAAATTTATGCATGTGTATTCATCAAACACACCAATGTGCCGTGCGTATATTTAATATCTTTTAATTTTATTTTAAATGGGTGTATCACGTGTCAATACCAAATTTGTAACACTCGTTAAATTAAAATATGGAGCAAATCCTCAATACCAACATGTATTCGAATACAATAATGCGAAGAAATGAAACTGAACTAAGAACCTAATTAGCTACAACAAAAAAAAACATAAAAATATTATTTTCCTTCAATTTTAAAGTAGAACGTGTAGATAAATACTTCGTGTAAAAAGTGCTCCACTTTGAAATTTTCACAAACAATTCATTTAAACATCCGCTTTATAAAGTCGGTTTTGTCTTTCAAGGAACATTAAATGTTCAACAACTCCCTCCATATATTTATTGTTTTCCACTCCTCGGAGTAAATTACGATGACACGGGTTATAGAATTGTGACACAATAAAACTACAAAAAATACACAATGCATATTCCAAAACTCTCATTAAAAAATCTGAATAAATTAATTTTTTTTATATAGACCTAAACTTTGTAAAACAAATAAGTGTAGAGTTGTCAATTCACATAAAAAATAATGAGTACAATTATCAAATTAATTATTTGCACATACTACATATGTATATATAATAAAGGAGGTTTTGAAAAAAGGTCATTATAATGTTTAAAGTGTATAAAATAAGACACTCTATATAATTTTATAAATTTAGTCCATGTACTAAAAACATCATGAAAAATAATGAAAAATAGTGCCGCTGGCGCGGATTAAAAAAGTAAAGACAATTATACCACAGGAACTAGATTTATAAATGCTATTGTAACACAGGGAGTAGATTTATAAACTTGAAAATCATTATCCTAAAAATCTAAATATAGAAAGGAACATGACCTTTACCTTAATTCTCTATATAATAAATTAATCAAAAAATTAACTTAATCCAAAAATACTACCCGTGTATATGATAAATTAGTGAGAAAATATACACACAAAAACAAACTACATGGAACTCGTAATTTTAATTGGCCTCCCGGTCATGAGATATTCGCCTATTCCTTTTGTTTACATGATTGAAGTAATCTTATTTGAGTGGAGTGGTGGTCATAGTTTTTCCTCCATGTGCTGTGAAAATTTCAATGAAAATTTCAGTTATTGAGCCAAGTGCCTCATCACTTTATGGTTACAATACATCATGTTATTCAGACCACTTTTCTTGAACAATGCACAACTTGTTACATTCTTTATACTTACTCATTTAGTTACAGTATAATTATATTATTTTGTTTAATTGATGTTGTTAACAAAAAATTTATCTGACAAAAGTAAATAAATAAATAGCAACATACTCACAAAATAACAGTAAAAAAGAATACAAAAATCAAGAAATTGAAATCTCAAACTAACAAATTACAAAATTAAGCATCTCGATCACACAACATAGAATACACAATTTGATAAATCTAAGCAAATCCATACAACATAAATCTTGTGTTAAACCTATCCAACAATCTGAAGTAGGGAACCCTAAAAATTGAAACCCCAAAATAATTAGATTTTTATGGCTTGAAACCAAAAAAAAATAGAGAAACAATAAGTGCAAGAGGGAGAGAGAGGAACCTTTCCAGAGTTCCAAACGAAGAAAAAGAGAACTGTAAGCCAATGGAGAGGAACAATAAAATTCAAACTGCGATCTAAACTATTTTGAAACTTAGATGTAAAACTCAAAATACAAACCACCGCAGTTTAGGTACAATGGACGTGCACAGTCATCTTCTTAAAGATTCCAATATGATGTATTATGTATAAAGAAAATTAAAGATACCTACAAAATAGTGTTACCCAGCCCCAATTCCACATGGCCCAAGACCTCACGCCACTGTCCTCAGACCTTATGATGTTGTCGTTGCCTAGTATGCTGAAACATCTGTACGCCGGGTCGTAGAGCTCTTCGTATGGGGCGGCGATGGCGTCTTCGTCGGGCGGGTTGTCATCGAAGGAGGGAGGCAATTTCGGGTGGGGAGAAGGTTGTGATTTGGTCGGCGCCGTCTAATGTGTCAAAGAAGATGGTTTCAGGGTCGGATTCTGTTTCTTTGAGTGGGATGAAGATGGCATAGATAGAGGACGTAGAGAGATTGAATGAAAGATAAACTAATGAACTCCTTGGTACCCTTTTGGGAAGTGTGTTGGTAAAAGGATTCTCAACAGATTATATTTTTCCAGTCTCGAGACATACGACAGACGACTTAACAGAGTTGGCATATAAGTCTCGAGACATGGGACAGTCTCATCCACGTGGCATATGGTTTTACCGTTAGATTTAAACTCCTAAAAGATTCAATCTCAACCTTCAATTTATATAGATAGACAGATAGATACAAAACTATATAGATGTGGCAAAAAGTTTTGTATCAAAGTTATATGACGTGGTAAAAAACCTTTCTCCTTTATATATATACTAGGGTGTACCCGTGCCGATGGCACGATTGTAAAAATGTAGCGGATATTTAGTAACAGTGATTATGTTTGGAAAAAAAATACGCGATAAGATGACACGGACTCATGCAAAGTTATAAATTAATGTGTGGATCCTTAATAATTTCAAATTATATCAGCACCAAACCAATCAAATAAAATAATTAACGGGTGTAGTTTGTGTTAACTCGTTTAAGTCGTAAATAAGAAAAATTATTGGGTCTCGTAAATTTTTTTAGATTAATATTAATTTAACCATAATTCTTTTTTACTAAATGAGAGATTTAGTATTAGTAATGAACATACAACGTTAAGGGGTCGTGTTTAAAATGATTTTACTACATATTAGATAATAATGTTTATTTCTAATGTATTAAGAGTTTATGTATCTTAATATTTATTTCTGACACTAACACAACTCGAATAAAAACATGACACGGAACCTTATTTTGTACTTAACACAAATACCTCCAAAATAAAACGCAATATGAAATCTTATTTTTATTACAAAACACGAACAAAACCTAGTTACAAACATCATAGAATCAACTTTTTAAGGTTACTTGACGTTTGACAACCTGTATTTCTTGTGATTGAGTTTAGCCCCCTTGATTTTTATTTTGTGATGACTTTATCCCCTAAAATGTCTTTTAATGACAGAAAACCCGCACAAAAAAGTTTCACCAATAATTTCTTGTGACACTTTTTCATCATTAAAATTCATTTTGGGGGTTAAACCCCAAGAAGCAAAGCTTTTATCCCCACCATTTTCACGTCTTGAAATTTGACCTCACAAATGACTTCTAGCGATGAATTTTATTCAAGACTTCTTCGTATTAGGTGAAAAAGAAGATTTCCAGACGTGTCTCATTTTAAATTGGTCATATCCGTACTAAGTAAAAAATAAAATTTCTTGACGTGGTGTTTTGATTAAATATTTTTTTATGCCTATGGGGATAAGACCAACCGACATCTACCTCTCCCAAACCCCCAAACCCCGCAGTGAAGTATCAGGGAGAGGTATGATTATGTAAGTTCAATCCTTTAATTGATCGATTATGTAAGTTCTATCCTTCAATTGATTTAGTTTTATTATACGATGTCCACTTTGAATCAGGTCTCTCCAATGTGACTACTTTCAAATTATTTTCAAAATTCTACAGTGATTCTTTTACAAGTGAAGTAGAATAGACTACACTATAACTATGGAGTTATTTTAATAAAATAAAATGTGGAGCAAAAAAAGAAAATAAGAAGCATAAAAGTATCTATTAAGAACCTTTTTCCTTGTAATATGAAAAAAGAAACCCAACATGTGCGTAGGTTAACTTCATATTCACGGTACATAAAAATATACATTAAAACATCCTCAAAAAATATAATAAATAATTAAAACATCCATCATATTCACCATAAATGAATGTGTCCAACTATGAAATTAATTAAATCATCCCCATAAAATATAATAAATAATTACACAATGCCAATGTCAATAAAAAATAATATCAATGTCAACAAAAAAATATATACATAAATAAATCCAATGTCCATTCTATGATAATTATTGGGATCAATAAAAAACTGCAACTTTATCTCCATTGCCATCAACTTATCCATATCTACAAACAACAAAAGATCATACGCCTACTGGTTTGTCTTGTGATAAAAGTACTGCAATGTATAGTAAACTTTAAAAAGATACCAATCTATTAGAATAAGGAATAAAGTCAAAACTGAGAAAAAATAGTACCTAAATGAGAAGTTAATAAGATCCACGGTTTAATCTCTTGCTTGGCCATGGACACCTAAAAAGGTATAAAACTCAAAGAATGTTAAAGAATCACAGATTATAACATGACAGTATTAAGAACTACTTAACTATTATCAAGAGCTTAGGTTTTAAGCATATAGATGTACTTAACTAATAATTACAAAATATTAAGCATTGCCAAAACATGCACTTTACAAAATCCCACAACTATCAATATCCAATCGTTGACAATGCAATTTATACACCTCTCAAATAAACCCGATATCCAATATGCAAATAGGGATGTGAAGAAGCAAAATATTAAAAATTATGGAGTAAATTCAACGTAATTATTTCCAGATCTATAAATGGAACCACAAATTAATCATATTATAAGTAAATTCAAGGAAAAGTGATTATTTACCACAAAAAATCATGGAGAGAGAAAAATTGGCTTACCCACTTACCCCAGCAAAGATTTCAAGTTGTGGGTGATGAAACACCGGCACATAAAAAGAGATATTGTCTCGTGGGGTAATCGTACTGGATCAGATATTGTCTCGATATGGTTCGATCATCTGCATCTTCTTCGTTTGGTCATCATCAACAGTTATTGGAGCGGCATGGAAGGCATAACACTTACCTCACAGATTTTTTAAACACATAATTTTTGTGATGCTCATAAAGATAACAAAGTAGGTGGTTTACTCAACAAAACCGTCGCTTCCAAACCCATTTCTCAAGATTAAATCCCTGACAGATCTAACATTAAAACCACACCGTACAGTATAAGCTCCTCCTCCAACTCTGTCTTATTCTGTTTGGGTATTATAAAAATAAATGTTAAAACAAAACCTAATTTGGAAAAGAAAATGAGATAATGAAAAATGGCAGGTGCAAACCAAAACTGAAGAGAGATGGTACCTGTAGTAATGTGGAAGAGATGGTACCTGTACCAAAACTCAAACCAAAATGCAAACCCCAATGGTACCTGTAGCTTGCTGCCTCCATGTTGTACCTGTATAAAGTTTGGAGTTTTCATGTCTAGATCAGCAAAATCAAAACAAAATCGCAAAACTTTGGAGTTTTCATGTTGTACCTGTACAGACTTTGGAAGCGAACCAAAAACTGTCGATAGTTCAGTTCAGTTCATGCACACACCATCGAGACTTTGTTGTGTATTCCTTAAAGTGCCTATGAAGGACAAAGATTTCAGTTCACGCACACGCCATCGATAAAAATGAAATCAAAAGTTTGAATAAAAATGAAACCAAATCAAAGAAGTTAACAATAATCCAAACCTTAAGAGACTATGTTCCCTCTAAACCTTTCGAGATTCTAGATCTGGTGCTCACTGAGATGGTGTCTAAATATGGTTTCCATATGGTTCCCAGTGACCGTGAGGGTTTGTATTGGAAAGAGTGAGTGGATGAAAAGTTGTCTTGGGTAGGAAAAGAGATGGCGTCTATTCCTAGAGCCACGGGTTATCTTTTTTTTCTCGAAGTATGAAATATTTGCAGGCATCTAAGTTTTGCACATTTCAGTTCAAACGTGGTTGTTTTTTCCAGGTGACAGAAATCCTTCTCGAGCCTTGTGCTGATATTGAGCCGTGTGCGCGCATTTAGGAGCGTGATATTCAATTTGGTAAGATGTAATCCGAGCCGTCAGTTGATAAACACCAAATCTTTCTAGATGTAATCTGAACCGTTAGTTGGCTTAGACAAAAAATTCCTCCTCCTTTATTATATATATATATATATATATATATATATATATATATATATATATATATATATATATATATATATATATATATATTTATGTTTTTGTGCGTATCAGTCCGCATTTTAAGAGTGCGGATCGGATATTTGTGACTTGGCGGTGACCCTAGAAATTATAGACTAAATTATAGGCGCTCTATCTCTCCCTTTTGCAATCACGTTAAATGATACATGTCTGATCCGCACTCTTAAAATGCGAACTGATATATACAAGAGCAATATTATACTGTCTCTACCTTATTTGTTCACCTAGCCTCATGAGTGACGTTAATGGTGGGTTGCAGAATTGCTGAACCTTTCACACTCAAGTGACCTTAATAATGTTTTTGAAGAATTTGAAAGATGAGTTGGAACTTTCATTTCTCACTGTTTTGCATGTCAAATGAAATTGGTGCCCTTTTTTATTATTATAACATCAAAAGAAATGTGTTTTTATTTTTAAAACAACTTTTTTCTACTCAACACTAAAAATATTTTAAAGTTAACAAAAATGAGTGTTACAAAAAAAGTGAGTTTGAATAAACACGCTGAACAAAATATGAAATGGAGCATACACAAGTATAAATAAAGTTGTTTCCCTTTTTTATTTCAGAAAAACATATTAATATATAAGAGGTTAGTTGGATGTTAGAATAGTTTAAATGATGAGAATTTAAGTTTGGGGAATATACCAAATAGTCCTTCGAACTTTTTTTAATACACGTTTAGTTCAAACTTTTTTATTTTGCATCAAAAAGTCCTTCATCAAGGCAAAAAAGTTTTATCATGCCGCTGGCACGGACCTTTAAAAATATGAGAATAAGGGACTTTTTGGTACAAAATAAAAAATTTAAATTAATTATGTATTAAAAAATGTTTAAAAAACTTTTTGATATTTGATCCTTTAAGTTTTCTACCATTTTTAATTATATGGTTCCTGGATAAACACTTTAATCTTTGGTACAATGCACATGTAAATACAGGTATCATTTTATAACTGTTTACTAAAAACACAATTGGAAACTTACAAGAATAAATTTTGATTACTCTCTTATAAAGATCGTAAATTGAAAAATGTTTTTAGGTAGTGAACACAAAAATAACGGTATATCTACCTATTGAATCTAAAATTATATTTGACATGGCAAAATGATTGCTCCGTGATTGTAATGATAAGGCTTTAAATGTTGACGTATTATAAAGTGACCATTTAGGATCCACAAAAGGCTCGTTATGCTGTCAACTTCTTATAAAGTGATCATGAAGGAATCACACAAGGCTCATTATGTTGATGTCCGAGATAGCACATGATATATGCACATGTAAATATGTGTTAGATTTAAGTAATTTTTTGCAAAATTATATTAATCAGAGGCATAAATCAAATAGTCTCTCAAATATTTCATAATACACGTTTAGTCCCAATCTTTTTATTTTGTTTCAAAAATTCTCTTACCACATAAAAACACTAAAAAAGAGAGCGCCAGTGAGGGTGGAGGTAGGGATAGCAACGGGTTGGTTCGGGGTCGGATTTTAACTCCCCGTCCCCGTTAGAAAAATCATTCTCCGTCCCCGCCCCGTTCCTCGTTTAAACTGATTCGGGGATCCCCGTCCCCGTTTTAAACGGGTATCGATTTCTCCGCGGGGAATCCGTTTTGATTTTTTAATATAAAAAAATCACTATTAGATAACTAGTATAAAAATTTTGGTCTTTTTTTTTAATATCTGATACATGATGCCAAAAAAATTACAATTAACTTGTATTTTCTTATACTAGTCATGCTAAATAAATGGTGTACTATGTCATCTACAAACAAACAGTAGGAAGAACAACGGAAATGCACCCAAATTTTTACGTAACCTCGAGAAGATTTGTACTTACGATTGTAAACTTAGATGGCGAAAAATGGACAGTAGGCAGTCCCAAACATTAAAATAGATGGAAAGAAATATATGGAGATTAACACAATAAACCAAGGAAATTTCTTATTCACTTTCTCAATAATGTTGAGGTCATCTAAAGATGGAAAGAAAATGGATTGGTAAACTACTCAACACTGCTCTAAGAAGAGTCAGTCTACTCAACACCTACAAACAAATCATCATTATCTACAGTAAAGAAAAGAAAACAAGACAGGAGAGAGAGACTTACATGCGTCGGAGAGGAGGCGAGGCGTCGTCGGCATGGGAGAGGAGGTAGGTCACCGGCGTGGGAGGGAGCAACCTAGCAGGCCGTGACTCGTGGCATAGATTTTGATTTTGAGGGAGGCGTGTTAGGTTAGGTTAGGGTTTAACATCTTATATCTTATATATTTATTATAATATAAGCATATATATTTTATTATATATTAATAAGTCGGGTATCCCCATGGAGACCCGAGGCTATACCTGAAACCGACCCGAAATGTGTCGGGGATTTTTTTAACTCTCTGAACCTGCCCTGATCCCCGATTTGTCGGGAATTTTTTTCAAGTATCCGCGGGGACCCGAATTTTCGAGAAAAATTGCCATCCCTAGGTGGGGGGTTGGGGTGAGGGGAGCGGGAATGCCGCTAGTGTGGACCTTTAAAAATAAGAGAATATTGGTAAAATTGTTATTTGATGAACTTTTTGGAATAAAATAAAAAGGCTTGGACTGTATTAAAAAATATTTAAGGGATTTTTTACAATTGATCCTATTAATAAATTATATATTCATAAAAAAATTTATTTGTACGTACATACTATTTACATGAGTTTTCTAATTATAGGAACACATTGGAGTTATAGAAGTATTATATGCCAACAACATGTTTTTTGTAGGCCCTCAAATAGGGCATGGAATATACCCATGGCACGAATGTGCACAAAGAGAAACATAGACAAATATTATCAAACGAATTTAAAATTGTGCAATGGACACTTGGGAATACAAAATGTTTTTTATATTTCCTTCGTATGATATTGAATCGTATAACACCGTGCCATCGGCACAGGCACACACTAGTGTATATATGTGTGTGTGTATGGCATTGCGAGTCCCAAGCGAATTGCGTGTGATGCTTCGTTCGGGGAAAATTTATCACGGGAATGCGAGGAGTGCTTGTCTCATGCTTCAGTCGCGTCCCCTTGAGGTCGGGTTATCAGTTCGACATTGGGTCAATGACCTTGCCCCTAGATGATGTTTTATGCCATGTCCAGGTTAGTGCACTCCCTTTTGGTAGGTGTGGCCTTCGTGCAGAAGAACGGGGTCTGTCGGTTGTTCAGAGTCGTCGGTTTGTTTTATACAATTAAAAAGATTTGGGCTACCCTTTTTGTTGTGCAGGTTCGGGAACTGGGTTACGAGTGGTGAAGTTGTTAGGCACCCCACTTATTATGTATGGATCCTTAATTATATGCTTATTATTGTTCTTTACATTGATTAATTACTTTTTTTTAGTTATTTTAGGACTTGTTTAGAGGCCTCAACATGAGAGTACCTTTGAAAAATGTAGATAGGTGTTAGGGTTAAAAACCTTATAAGTGAGAGGCATAAGAACATCACTTTAACCGATGCATGTACACAAGATTGCTTGTGTATGACTCCGTGCTTTTATTTGTATAACGGATGGTCGTTATAGTGAATGTGAGTGTATGAGAAAGCTCGACTTTTCAGATAGTATGATATATCGTTTGGGGTTTGAGGAGAGATAGAAAGGTGAAGATGGGTGCATCTCTACTGTTTGCACATTTTCATGTAAGTATATGTTTGAGAGGTTCTGCCTTGAGATAGTTTGATATCTCACATGAGTTATTTAGGTGTAAGGGGTGAAAGTCGCGAGATGGATGCATCTCGGTAGAGACAATATATCAAGAGACATATTATTGAGGCTCGAGCTCACGAGAAAGACTCGGTATTACGCCTGCATACCCAAGAGGACTTAGGATCAAAGCCTACATAGTTCGATTGTAACACGTGGTCGAACGTGATGTGTGTGAAAGTGTAAGACATGACTTGGAGAGAGGAGGACTAGCGCATGGAATATCAGAATGGGAGTGGTCTCGAAGATGTCTAATATCGGCACATAACCTTAAAATAATTAGGGGGCTAATAGCCAAAAAACGTGATCTTTTATATTAGTTTGAGGGTGTAGTGTTAAGGATGTACTATGTTAAACATCCATCGGCTAGGAAGGAAAAAGTAGAAGTCAGGAGAGTTATGATTAGGGATGGGGGCATCCCTAGTAGATAATACATCGTGGGACATATTATAAGGCTTGGGCTTCACAAGTTTATCTAAGTACAACTCCTACATACACAAGGGGAATTGGGATCAAATCCAATATAGTTCACTCAAATGAAATTTAATATATAAAGAGGTGTATGAGTAGAGATGTAGGCATACCTAGGAAATAATTTGCTAAGAGACGTATTATGAGCCTTGGGCTACACGAGTTTAGCTCGGCGTAGTGTCTACATACCCAAGGAGACATGGGATCAAAGCCAACATATTTAACTCAAACGAGTTTAATATAAATAGGGGTGTGGGACTAGATATGGAGGCATCCCTAGGAAATTATACGTCGAGAGACGTATTATGAGGCTTGGGTTTCATGAGTTTAACTTGGTATAGCACCTACGTACCCAGGAATACTCCGGGATCAAGGCCAACACAATTCACTAAAATAGGGTATATTTTTAGGTGTAGGCAACAGGATACCAGGTATACGACGTACATCGGTGCAGTATTTATATAACCCAGTCCTCAATAAAGCCTTTCCATTGTGCCGGATAGATAATTCCATATGTTATTATTGTATGTTGATCAAATGCAGACGTTTGAAAAGTATTGAAATGAAAACACATATTTGGAATGTCGCGCAGAAACGGGAATTGTTCGCTCGGAGAAGTAGTTAGCGTAGTCAAATTTTAGACTTTGGCTTGTAAAATTTCGCACTGAATGCAACTTAATAACACTCTCTCGAGAACGTGTTTTTATAAGGTATGTTTTCGTGTTTATAATTTTTAATCATGGAATTTAATTTTTATTATTTAGCAAATAAGTATGTCAACTCGTGACACAAGTGTATGTGGTGGGTTAAAAACTAGGCTTAAACAAATATAAATGAGTGAAATTGCATACCACCCTTAAACGGGGGCCGAGTTAGAGAGGGCACACAAGCATGCACAATTTATAACAGTATATGTATATATATATATATATATATATATATATATATATATATATATATATATATATATATATATATATATATATATATATATATATATATATATATATGGGGGGGAGGGGGTGTTTACCCAAAATTTAGGTAGAGATTCTTTACCCTTGCGCCGAAAGGCAACTTTTACTTTGGGGGAACCCCTGCCTTTTGGTGCTTTTTAGTTGGGCAGAGCTTCGGCTAGAATTGTTGATTTTTACAAAAAATTTGTAGAGGTTTGACTCTAAATTTTCTCGGAGACGAATTTTCAGGAGTAAGAACTTCTTTTTCGGGTGACTTAGCTGAAGTATGAGCTTTTCCTTTGGGAAAAGTGACTTTTCTATAGTACGAGCCCTTTGGGACTTCTCAAAAAATGAACTCGAGTATCTCGGGCGCTCTTGATTAAGAAAGTTAGAACACCGAATCAATATTGGTTTTCATCTCCTGATTCGAAGTGGGATCTATTTAAATGGTGGGTGGGGACCTTTATTTATAGGGATTTTGGAGGGAGGTTTGGTCGATCAACAAAAGGTTTAGGTCCGTTGATTTTTTATCAATGACTGAGAAAAGATTTGGATAAGAATTGGTGTTAGAGGGCTTTGGACGATCGCTTAAAGACTTCCAACGATTAACCATTGATTGGGAAGCCTTTAGCCGATCGACTAAAGGTCCCAAATGGGATGTTTGTTGGTTGTTTTAATCGATTAAGTACATTTTTGTTTTTTTTATCTATACTTTGTCCACATATACTCAGGTTTCTTATGTTTTTGATACTTTAAACTTTAGTGAATATTTCAAAAATTGGGTTTTCTCAAGATTTCTCCTGGGGTATGTGCCTAGGTTTTATTTAGAATAGGATGAAGCGTATTTGGATCTTGGTTGCAAATTGAGGTTTCCACAGAGGCGGTCGACTAAGAGTGTGCGCAAATAGATACTCTCCGTCAAAATAAGAGCTCAACAAAATAGGTTTGCCTATTTTGGAAGAATTGTGCGACTATGAGTGGTGGATTGAATGTTCAGGGGAGGACAGTGGGATTTTTAGAAAATCCTAGGGGCTAGACGATTGACTGCTGGGAGGAGGGGAATAGGTTAGCCGATTATCCACTTATTGGAAATGGATAGCCGATCGGCTAACTCTTTTGTCAGGCCGAATGTTGTTTAATGAAAATACACTAACTATTTTAGGAAATGCTTAACTTTCCTTGTTTAGATCTTCCATCTAGGTCATGTTAGCCCCACTTGTTCTTTTTTGTGCCATTCTATTATCTATGTCGGGGAGTGTTCCAGTGAACTCTGGTGCCTCTACTTCCGTATCGGTTACTCCCTTGATCATGGAAGAGACTATTGCTTTATCCCTGAGTATGGTTGCCCCTTCCCTACCTAGGGTAGGTATTTTCCAACTGTCAGTGTTACCGTTAGCCTTTACCATGGCGATAGACACGAGGTCTATGGGTGTGAGATATAAGGGTGTTCGCCCAAGGAAGAGGCCTATGACGGGTGATGGTGATGGTGTTGATATAATGGGTGGGCCTTTCGGGGGATTTTTATGTAAACCATTAAAAAGGAACTTTTTGGCTTTTTTAGATATATGTATACATATAGTATGTTCCTTCAAGAGGAACACGGTAAATCCTCAATACATTTTCATTTTGTGTGGGGATTCTTATTTATGAATTATGTACATAAATAAAGATATTCCTCCTTGTGAGCGTTGGTTGTAGTATATGTCATTTTTTTATTCTCTTTATAGGCATGTCGTACATATGGACAAACCTCCTAATTTTATACGAACTGATGACAAATAGTAAGAAAGATGATGATGATGATGATGATATTATTATTATTATTATTATTATTATTATTATTATTATTATTATTATTATTATTATTATTATTATTATTATTATTATTATTATGATGATGATGATGATGATGATGATGATGATGATGATGATGATGATGATGATGATGATGATGATGATGATGATGATGATGATGAGGAGGAGGAGGAGGAGGAGGAGGAGGAGGAGGAGCAGGAGGAGGAGGAGAAACATAAAGGTTCCCGTCTTTTTGGAGACTTCTCCCCTAAGGAGAAACAACTTCATGTGTCTTATTAGTGAGCCACATTGTTTAAATAGGCATGAGTATGAGAGGGATTTCCTCTTTTTCTTCGGATTGTGATAAGGCAAGGACCTTCCGAGGTAGGGTGTCGTTTAACGGGAGCCCTAGGTGAGTCTGTCTGCCTTGATACGTGTCCCAGGTTGCAAGGTGTTTTGAGGGAGAGAGGCGAGAGCCTTTAGAGGTGCTTCAAATATAGTATCACCGTCCTCTTACCAATAATAGGGTCCTATTTAAACGGGATCCCTTAGTGAGTCTGTCTTCCTCAATATGTGTTCCGGGTAATGGGGTGTTCTGAGGGAGAAGGGTGAGAGCCTTCGAAGGTAGCTTAGAAGATAAGAACGTCATCCTTTTACCAAAATAGGATGCCATTTATCTAGGATCCCTTGGTGAGTCTATCTTCCTTGATATGTGTCCTGGGTTGCGATGTGTTTTGTGTGTAGAGTGGTGTGAGATTTCGGAGGTATCTTCATCGATAATATCGTTATCCTTTTACCAAAAATAGGGTGCCGTTTAAAGGGGTCCCTTGGTGAGTCTGTCTGCCTCGATCTATGTCGTGATTTTAGGGTGTTTTGAGGGAGATGGGTGTGTCTCTTTTGGGAAGAAGTCAATAGGGTTAACATGCTTTCCCTTTCAGGCTTTCGTTTTTATTTTTCGTAGTATTATCCTTTATGGGTAGGTTAATGAAGATAACCCTGCGAATTCTTTAATAGGATTTAGAGCATTGTTTTATTTTACATAATGTTTAGTTTATTTGGATCACGCCAATCTTTTTTAGAGCAAGGACAAGGTTTTCTTGTAAAATAGGATTTTTTGGTGTTTATTTGGATCAGACCCGAAGTGATATCTCAGGTTACCTATGTATCTTCAATTCAAAGACAACTGGGTGTTTGTTTGAATGTTTGCAATAAAAATATATCAGAGAATAATGTCCTCGCAATTCCCTCTAAAAATGGATACAAATTTGGAGCTTAAAGTGATTTAAATGACTTCAAGAGAAAGGTTGGTGGCTCAAGTGGGGTTTTTGATCTATGGTTAGGAATTTGAATGGTCTTACATAGTCTTTCCTTTGTAGACGATCGATTGTTCGATCCTTTTCCTTTTCACCCTAAGCAAGCTCAAGAAAAGAATTTTTTCAATCGATAGAGATTGAAGGGTTAGAAAAATGTGTCACCGTTGAGATCAGTTAAAGTAGCCACCCCGCCAGAGTTTATTTTGGTGACTAGATAGGGTCCTACCTAGTTAGGTGCAAATTTACCATCAGGATTTCAAGTTGTTTTGATATTCTCTCTCAGGACTAGATCTCCCTCTGGGATGTTTCACTTCTTGACTTATTTATTGAATGCTTAGGCAATACTTTATTTCTATACTGGTTATGGTAAGAGTCCCTTAGTCTCCCTTCATTAAGGAGATCTAGTTCATTGTAGCAGGCTTGGACCCAGTTGATTTTGGCCACTTATCTTTCGAGCATGACCCGTAGCGAGGGCACCTCAAGCTCAATGGGTAGAACTGCCTTCATGCCATAAACCAGTGAGTAGGGGGTGGCACCGATGGAGTTTCACTCTGTAGTGGGGCAGTCCCAGAGGGCGTATGGGAATATTTTGACCAACCATTGTAAGTTTTGATCATCTTCCTCATAATGTTTTTGACAATATTGTTAGCATCTTCAACCTCTCTGTTTGTTTGAGGCTAGTAGGGGGATGATTTATGTCAATGATCCCATACGCGTGTAATAGGTTGGGCACCTCCTTTTCAAAGTGAGATCCATTGTCTAATACCAACTCGTGGGGTACGTTGAAGCGGTAGATAATGTTTTGCCATATGAATTTAGCCATTTTATAAGCATTCAAAACTACGTAAGATTAGGCCTCGACCCATTCGGCAATGTAGTCGATGGTAACTAAGATGAACTCATGCACCATGGATTCTTTGGGAGTTTTCTTCACTATTATGTTGATACCCCAGGTGGATAATGACCAGTGTGAAGTAATTCAATATATCTCTCGAGGAGGTAGAAGTTGTTGGGGGTAATATAACTGACATCTGAGTCACTTCTTGACGTACTTAGTGCAATCATTTTTCATGGTGGTCCAGTTTTATGATTGTCGAAGTACTTTTCTAGAGAGGGTGTGGCCACTCATGTGAAGGCCACATTCGCTACTATGGATTTTGTCCCTAATTTTGACAGTTTCGTCCCCTGTGACACATCATAATGTATATCATCGAACCATCATAGGGTAAGTCATTCATTGTAAGAGGCATCTAATGGCTAGTTATTTCTATTGATCTAGTTACTCATGTCATAGTATTAGATGGTTGGTCCAACATTTATTTCTTTGATAGGTTTAATCTCAAAGCAATACGAATGGGTGTGTCAACTAGTTACAGTGAATGTTATCTTGGCGGTGCCCTCCGACATATCGATCATATAGGGTAGGGTGGCAAGTTTAGTCTACTAAATTTCTTTTATCTCTCAGGAGGAAGTCAAAATTGAGATATTTGAATCACAAATCTACCTCCTCTAAGTAAGCATGGTATGGATGCAACTTATCGTTTCCACTTACCCAATTAGACTTATAACTAGTCTGGAATCTCCGTAGGCTTTTAGGTCAGTGATTAAGGTAATTTCGAGACCCTTGATGCAAGCCTCATACTCGGATATGTTATCGGTGCATTCATATGTGATCTTGATAGTGGTGTGGAGTCGTCTCGAGTCCAAGGATATAAGTATCATTCCTATGAAGAATCCCCTTTTGTTGGATGACCTATTGAAGTATAGTTCCAAATTTTCTCTATTGTTTACGTCAAAGATATTCTCATCGGGGGACTTATTTTGGTGTCCTTGTCGGATAGGGTTTATCCTACAAGAAGTTAGGAGATCGCCCTTTAGTGTCTTTGTGCATGACATATGTAATCTCAAATGCTGGTAGCATGAGAAGAAATTTGGGTATTCTTGCAGAGAGAGTGGGTTTCTCGAATTAGTATTTAAGGGGATCCATTCTCAAGATAAGCCTTATGTTGAATGACATCTTAGATTCTCGTAGTTTACGAGTCATCCATATGAGGGATAGTACACAAGCCTTTTCCAAGGCAGTATATTTGATCTCATGGGATACTAGCTTCTTACTAACATAGCGTATGGCACATTGTTTTCGAGATCTTTTGATGTACGGTGCTAACATGTCTCTGGAAGCCTTGTCGATTACGGTCGTGTAGAGCAAGAGAAGTTGTCCTGGCCAACGAGTAACTAGCATTGGTTGATGGGTGTGGTACTCTTGTATTTTCTCAAATGCATTTTGGCATTGAGCGTTATATTTTGTGGGTGAGTTACTTTTCAGTGTTTGGGAAATGGGTTCACAAATGGTGGTGAGTTGGTTAATGAACCGACTTATGAACTGTACTTGGCCCAGGAACCCTCCAACTTCCTTTTCAATTCTAAGTGATGTAATTTACCATATGGTATTAACCTTGGTGAGGTTTATCTCTATTTCATATTTGTTAACGACAAAGACGGGCATTTTCCCGTTAGTGACTCTGTGTAACACCCCGTATTTTTAATGACTTTAAAAATGGGATTAATTAGAATTAATTGTGGGATAATTGAAAATTAATCCGGATTTAAATATTACTTGAGAATAAAGTAATAAGTGACTTATGTTGAATATTACTTGTGATTAAAATTAATATATATGATTATGACTTTACATATGATTATGATTTTATAAAATTGTCGCGAGTGATGAATACGATAATTACAGTAATTAAGTCGAGACGCGCGTGTGAGTAGTGTTGGGACTATATTTAAATGGAAAGCAAAGTAAATTATTTTAGGTCATTCGAATGGTCGTTTTGACTGCAGCAAGGTGTCTGGAAGGGTTTAAATAGTCAAAAATATCTAACTAGGGGATTACTTTGGATCTCGGGGAAAATTGGAACTAAATAGACACCCCGGAGAGGTATTTTAGTCATTTTCTAAATTGGGTGAATAGTAACCACAAAATTTTGGTAATATTATATAAGTGTAGAGGTGGTGAGATTTAGGTTCATTCACCAAAAATCAAAAGAAAATACTTAGGGGAGATTGAAAGACTTATCTGGGAAAGGAAGAGACTCTCTAGGAAACCAAAAGGCCAAAACTCATCCTACACCACCACCACCGCCACAGGTTGGCCGGAAAAAAAGGAGGAACACCAATAGAATATCATCCCCAATGATTCAGACCTACAATCTAAAGGCAAGTAATTTAACCCTTGCAAACTTATCATGTATATTGTCCATGTTAGGATAGGTATGAAATTCTGAAAAATTGCATGATTCAAAGATAAATTATGATGATTTTAATTGATTCCTTGAAGTGAGAATTGTGTAGGATTAATCCCTGTTTGAATATATATTTTAATCCACAAAATTTGGAATCATTTGGTAAAGAAAATCTGGGATTTATAAATTGTTCTTGGAGAAATGATAAAATAAAAGGTTTCTGAATTTTAAGGGAAATACTATGTGTTAATCCAAACTTCTTGATGATTATATGTTGTTTAAATGTTATCAGGAGTTTGGGATTATTTTATAGTGATTTTGAAGATGAAAAAGTGTAAAACCCGTATATAAACATATGCAGAAATCTGGGCAAATACTTGATCGATCGGCCCAAGAATGTCGATCGATCGACTGATCGATCGATCAACTCCCTCCCTGGAAATGTGATTTGTTTCCTTTTTAAAATTATGATTAAATCCTAAATTTATAAATCTTTAGTGTTGATTAATGGAACATAATGGGAATTGAGGAAGGGCAGTAGGTCAAACTTAATACCCAAAAAAATATTATTATGTGTGGGACTGAATGGGGGAAATTAACGAGTGTTAATGAAATGAATTACGATAGAGAGTTATACAAATCAAATTTTAAATTGGATAAAGGATAACTTAAGGTTAGTACCAGTAGTAAGAGGATCATTAATTACCGGAATAACCTTAGGCTTATATGGGATTAACCCTAAGAGATGAAATAAAGGGTTAAAATTGAATTAGGTAATATGGAGAAATAAACCTAATTGAAGATAATATTAATTCATAACAATTACGGAGTTATGATGACATGGATCAGTAGGGCGTAGATGTTACCTACTAAATTTACATGAGGAATGAATGATTACCCTTCGAGTGATGAGATAAGCTCGGGAATATAATTTGAGAAGTAAAGTCATAATTTCTAAATACGTAGGATATTAGATATAAATATACTACGTATGGAAATAGTTATGTGGGTTTTGCATGGGCCCTATTGTTATTACGTATAGGTGGGGTGAATACCTATATTATTATTTATTGTGTGTATGACATACCTACGCTGCTTGTTATCGGGGTGGAGGTTTCGCGTTGTTGACAATCTTATCCCGATGAGCCCATTTGGGGGGATTTTAGATTCGCACCCTGAGCATAGGACCTTAGACACGTGCTATCGGTGTGAATAATAGTTTCAACGGTTTAATGGGAACGTAGGTATGTACGTGACCCATTTGTTTGGGGACTATGCTCGCGTCCAATATATGTGTTATGTTATTTGTGGTTCGTGAGAGACTCCGAACCAATAGTCCTTTATACTGCGAGATATGTATCATGACATGATAACAGAGTGTGCATGCACTGTAGCTATGTCTAGGAGGTTTCGTATTAGTATATATAATAATGTGATGAATATATATATTATGATGTAATCTACTGTGTGAGAATTGTAGATTAAACTATATATACTGTGATGTAATCTACTGTGTGAAATTTTAGTTTAATATATATACTATGAAGTAAACTACTGTGTGAAATTGTAGATAAAAATGAACAATGAGATTTGAGTTAATTAAGTAAGGGAATACTTAATTTTAAAGATGTGAAAGCCTATTTCATATTAAAGAGAAATGAACATGTTTAAATTACCGTATGTATTATGTGGGAAATATAGGGAAATGATATGGGATAGAATCATAATTGAAAACCTTAATTTGGGAGATGATAAGGTGCGTTAGGCGTGCATACTAGATGAGAGGTGAGAATTCTCAAACGAGAGCCCGAGAAGCTAACATGTACATAATAATTTCTTAATTGCACTTGCTATTTTTAAAAATCTTTTACAATCGGGCTCTGGTCCGTTTCCTTGCATATTGTCTTCTCTATTATATCTTGTATATCAAGTGTACAGTATCATGGATGCTAACATAGATTGTGGATGTCTCGACGAGTTATAGCTGCTACTAGAGATGCATAAAATGTTTAGACGCTTCCCTTCTATTTATTCACACATATGTAGTGTCTACTTTCATTTGGGGCCTATCGCCCAGGATTTTTGTTATTTCATTTCTATTTTAGAGGTTGTAATTATTTATGTCAGTACTGTGGATATTAGTTTTAATTGGTGGTAATGATATATTTTAAGTGGAGAGCTATTCTAGTCACATTTATTCTTGTTATATTTAGTTCAGTTGTGATGTGATGTTACTTATTATTATTTCGTATTGTGGAATGGTTTTAATTAAATTTAAAAAGGGAAATTTTTTGTCACTAGCTTAATTAATTATTAGGTGAGTTAATAAGGAAATTCTTTTTCGACAATGATGCTAAGAATAAACCAACTGGATATTCTGATTTAATTTAATAAAGGACTGATCAACCGATATTTAATTAGGTGAGGTGTCACGGGTGGTATCAGAGCATCAGGTTCTAATGTCCTTAGGATCCATACAACTTTCTACGTCTCAGCGTAGCGTTCTTTGATGTAGAGCTCTATTATTAGGATGATGTATTTCTCTGCGTATTATGACGTCTATGCTCTTGCCAGGAAATATAAGCAATCGATGACTAGCAAGGGTCGTTAAAAGGACAGCATGAGGAGGACTCAGCCAAAGATATATAGTGTTTTGGAAAATGGTGATTGAGATAAAATCCACCAAAATTGTTGTTCAGGCTGAGGACAAAAGTGTTTTGGAGACGTTCACGAGATGTAGTTTCCCAAGCACCGTCATGGATAACGTTTGTGCCATTCCAATCGCACCCATCGCTATCAGTGAGGGGTGAGGGAGTCGGAAGGACTTTTGTGAAGGAAGAAATCCAAATGCAATTATGTAGGGTGAAGTGTAGTAACACCCAGGACTTGAAAATTTTGGGAATTTTTTTTTCGCTCATAGGAGTAATCTAAAGTGATGAGAGTTATACATCTCATATAAAGAAGTATGTGTGAAGCTAAACGAGAAATTTGTCTATGGTTCGAATGTTAAATCATCCATTTGATGTTTAACCGGGATATGAATAGAATTTCGAAACCTATCTCATGTGGGCAAGAAAGAAAGCCCAACGCGAGAGAGCAGTTAACTCTCTTAAAAAATTCCTTACCTAATGAAGAATGGGGTATATTGAAGATAAGAAGAGTTCATTATGTGGAAGGACACGTGAGTTAAATACTCAAGTACGGATGGGAAATTTGATGAAGACAACTAGGGTGAATGTTGTTAAGAAATTTTTAACCGCTTCTAGAAGGAGGGGAGCCAAGAGGGTTGGGAAAAACCTAGATGAAGGACAAGATTGAATTCCATGGTGATAGTGAAACATTATTGGAAGGTATATCCAGTAGGGGAACCTATTTAATTCCTTACTAAGCGGCGATGAATTCAGCCAAGACCAGCGAGGTCGACAACGTGTTCCATAAGACCAGTGGGCCAAAGGAACAACGGAGATAGAAATTGGGAGCTAAGATTACCTGTTTCAATAGAAGGATTATCCTAAAATGGCCAGTGGACTAGTGGCGGGAAATTGCCCTATGTGTAGAGATTAAGGTTACAAGTGTTGAACATGTCCACGTTGAGAAGTGAGAACGATAAGATTGGGAATGGTTAACTATGCCAGTTAGGCATAACAACCGGAGAAGTGAGATTTTCAGTGGAGGAATTGGGTCAAGATAATTGGGCCTAGGAATTTATAACCCGAGAGTGATGGGTTTAGGCAAGACCACTGGAATCCTCGATAACAGTAGCATACCGTATTTTAGGGTCGACGAGGCCCAAGAATTAATAGGAAGGCTAGTAAGTCTATGAGGCCTAGAGATTTGGGGCCAACATTTCAATGATGGGCGTGTAAGACGCAGAACAAAATAATTTGTCCACTACGAGGAGGGGGCAACTAGTGGATAAAATCCTAGATGTATAACAATTGTAGATTCTCATGGGTCGTGTTGCCAGCTACGTGCTGGGACCCTACGATTTGGCGAGAATGGTGAAGTTTTGTTCTATCCTTGTCAATAAAGGATTAATTCAAGTGACATGGGTGTGTCACAATATATATATATATATATATATATATATATATGAATTGTTAAATCGCGTGAAAGTCCAGTTTAGTGAGTACGTTAGTTTTAACAATCAGGTTACAAGCGTATTTATCGTTGATAATGGGGCTTTTTTATGTCATCCGTGAGTGAGCCGGGTGGGCAATAAGAGCGTGTTTTATCATTATAATTTATTACTGCATTGAGTTAGCAAAGTAGAGCTTAGTATGGTAATGTGTAGTGATTAATTACCAAATGTTTAAATGATAGTAGATTGAGTGATAAGACTACCGCGTTGGATACTCCGGGTGAGTAATAATTACTTTTATGAGGCACCACCTAAAATAGGGTTGGGCCTATATATTTGTATATATGAAAATTTCATGGTATCGTAGACTTCAGTGATTATGTTATCTAGTTAGATGTGATCCCGATGCGTAGGGATTTATTTACTGATGTGACTCAGGATACATTAGGTTGTTTATCGAACAAAGAGATATAACTTACCAAGAACTTGAAATAGTGAGAGAGCCATGCTTCATGTTATTTCTAAGGGAGATAAGTATATTTCATGTCAACATACAAAGATTGTGGGAGGGTATATATTATGGACTAAGGGCCTTACGGATCTCGATAACCGACTATGTTAGGTAGTAGTGTATCGGGGGGGGGGGGGGGGGGTTCCTTGTTTGGATTTCACTTTGCGAGATATCCCATGCATGAAACTAGCAAAAGTTAGGACTTGAAGAGAAGTTTAGTCGATAGTACATGGATTTTGTACCTTGGTTATTGTACATATACAAGAATATAATTGAGATTTGATAATTCCACTATGATTCAAGGCCGGTAGAGAGCCTAGTTTTAACAAGAAAACTAGTACATAATGGTTACGTCATGAATAGAAAAGCATGCCGAATGCGCAAGAATTGATTTGTGCAATAATACGTGAGATATAGGGTGTATGGACGCCCTAAGTAATTGAAAGTATTGTATTAGGCATTATATTATTATTATCATGTGAATTCGAAAACATATAGCCGGGAAAGTCAATGCTTATTCCACAAGATTTGGCAGAGTCCTACGTTTCACGAGAAACTGAAATTTTTTTTAGCAGAGTAAGTACTTATGACACACGGTGAGGTAAAGTCACATGGATCACGATTAGATGTACATTTGAGAGAATATAATATTTATTATGTTATAAATGATAGTGGTGATGAGATTTAATGAAGAGAAATATTGCCAAATTCGTTTTGTAATGGGTCACCAATCTGTTGGTAAAGGGTGGACCATCTGAAACCAGATGGGGTTTCTTCAACCGTTAGGGATTCCTAAGTAGTAATGGGAGATTATTCCCAAGGATTTTATCGCGAACGGGGTCACGATCCTATATGGGTGATAGTGGATCGATTGACCGAAGTAGCTCACGTTATGGCAGTTAGGACTGATCATACTATGGGCCACTATGCGCTGATATTTATAACCGAGATAGTAAGGTTACATAGTGTATCGTTTAATATTGTGTCCGATTGGGATAAGATCTTTGTCATTTAATTTTGGAAGAGTGTTCATGAGGCCATAGGTACCGAGTTGTGATTGAGTACGACCTATCATCCGTAGACGAATGGGTAGAATAAGCGGACTAATCAGATTTTGAAGAATAAATTATATATGTACCCTTGGATCTTAGGGGAGGATGAGAGTAGTCCCTTCCACTAGTCGATTTTGTGTACAATAAATCATATACATTCACTTTTGGGCATGGTGCGAGTTGAGGTATGGCACGGTAAGCCTTGTTGTTCTCTTGCTTATTAGTTAAAGGTGGAGGACCAGGTACTATTGCAAAATCAGAGATGAGTTGATACTTATAGTATATAATGTGTGAAATATATATTGCCCAAATAACCTACTTGTGTGCGATCGTCGCGAGATGAGATCGTATGTATCTAAAGAGCGATTAGTCTACTAAAAGGCGAATAGTAGATGGCTAAATAGTGAATATCTAAAATAAGTTTAAGTAGTGAAACTTAAACGGTAAGGCTTGGGAAATAACCTACGTGAGAGGGTAACCTGGAGTTTAAAACGAACATACGTGAGGTGTTCATTATTAAAGGAAATTGATAGCGTACTGTATGGGTGGTACGGAGTAGTTTACTCGTGAGCGTGAGGATGCGATGCACAACATATAGCCCGAGTTGTTCTTATTTGGTATACTTATTCCAAATTTTGGGACAAAATTCCGTTGTAAGGGGAAAAGTATGTAACACCCCGTATTTTTAATGACTTTAAAAATGGGATTAATTAGAATTAATTGAGGGATAATTGAAAATTAATCCGAATTTAAATATTACTCGAGAATAAAGTACTATGTGATTTATGTCGAATATTACTTGTGATTAAAAGTAATATATATGATTATGACTTTACATATGATTATAATTTTATAAAATTGTTGCGAGTCATAAATATGATAATTACGGTAATTAAGTCGGGACGCGCATGTGAGTCATATCGGGACTATATTTAAATGAAATGCAAAGTAAATTATTCTCAAGCCATCCGAATGGTTATTTTGACTACGCCAAAGTGTCCGAAAGGGTTTAAAAAGTCTAAAATATCTACCTAGGGGATTACTTTAGGTCTCGGGGCAATTTGGAATCAAACAGACACCCCGGAGGGGTATTTTGGTCATTTTCTAAATTTGATGAATAATACCCATTAAATTTTGGTTATATTATATAAGTGTAGAGGTGGTGGAATCTAGGTTAATTCACCAAAAATCAAAAGAAAAGACTAAGGGGAGATTAAAAGACTTATCTGGGAAGGGAAAAGACTCTCTAGGAAACTAAAAGGTCAAAAGTCATCCTGCACCACCACCACCACCGGAGGTTGGCCGAAAAAAAGAGGAACACCAGTAGAATATCGTCCGTAATGGTTCAGACCTACAATCTAAAGGCAAGTGATTTAACCCTTGCAAACATAGCATGTATATTGTCCATGTTAGGATAATTATGAAATTATGTAAAATTGCATGATTCAAAATAAATTATAATGATTTTAATTGATTCCTTGAAGTGAGAATTGTGTAGGATTAATCCCTGTTTGAATATATATTTTAATCCAAGAAATTTAAAATCATATGGTGAAGAAAATCTGGGATTTATAAGTTGTTATTGGAGAAATGATAAAATAAGAGGTTTCTGAATTTTAAGGGAAATAATGTGTTAATCCAAACTTCTTGATGATTCTTTGTTGTTTAAATGTTAGAAATCATTTATATACCATGATATATCTTTCGGGACAAATTATGAGGAGTTTGAGATTATTTGATAGTGGTTTTGATGATGACAAAGTGTAAAACTCGTATATAAACATATGCAGAAATCTGGGCAAATACCTGATCGATCGATCGATCGACCTATGAATGTCAATCGATCGGCCAAAATCATTTATCAATCGACTCCACCTAGGAATGTCATTTGTTTCCTTTTTAATTTGTGATTAAATCAGAACTTTAGAAATATTTGGTGTTGATTAATGGAACATAATAGGACTTGAGGAAGTGTAGTAGGACATACTTAAGGCTCAAAAAAATATTATTATGTATCGGATTGAATGGGGGAAATTAACGAGTGTTAATGAAATGAATTACGGTGGAGAGTTATATAAATTAAGGTTTAAATCGGATAAAGGATAACTTAAGGTTAGTACTAGTAGTAAGAGGAACATTAATTACCGGAATAACCTTAGGCTTATATGTTATTAACCCTAAGAGATGAAATAAAGGGTTAAAATTAAATTAGGGATTATGGAGAAATAAACCTAATTGAAGATAATTTTAATTTGTAGAAATTCGGGAGTTATGATGACATTGAACAGTTGGTAGTACATGTTACCTACTGAATTTACATGAGGAATAAATGATTACCCTTCGCGTGATGAGAGAAGCTCGGGAATATAATTTGATAAGTAAAGTCATAATCTGTAAATACGGAGGATATTAGAGATAATTATACTATGTATGGAAATATTTATGTGGGTTGTGAATGTGCCCTATTGTTATTACATATAGGTGGGATGAATACCTATATTATTATTTATTGTGTGTATGACATACCTATGTTGCTTTCTATCAGGGTGGAGGTGTCACGTTGTGGACGATCTTATCTCGATGAGCCCATTTGGGGGGATTTTAGATTCATACCCTGAGCATAGGACCTTGGACACGTGCTATCGATGTAAATGACAGTTTCAACGGTTGAATGGGATAGTAGGTATGTGTTTAACCCATTTAGCTGGGGAGTATGCTCGCCTCCAATATGTGTGTTATGTTATTTATGGTTTGTTAGAGATGTGGATTCAATAGTCTTTTATACAACGAGAGATGTATCAGGACATGATAGCAGAGTATTCATGCACCACAACTGTGTCTGGGAGGTGTCGTATTAGTATATATAATGATGTGATGAATATATTACTGTGATGTAATCTACTGTGTGAGAATTATATACTAAACTATACATACTGTGATGTAATCTACTATGTGAAATTTGTAGATTAACAGATATACTATGAGGTAATCTACTGTGTGAAAGTGTAAATAAAAATGAACAATGAGATTTAATTTAATTAAGTAAGGGAATACTTAATCTTAAAGTTGTGAAAGCCTAGTTTATATTAAAGAGAAATGAACATGTTTAAATTACCATACATATTATATGGGAAATACGGGGAAATGATATGAGATAGAATCATAATTAAAAACCTTAATTTGGGAGATGATAAGGTACGTTAGGCGTGCACACTAGATGAGATGTGAGAATTCTCAAGCAAGAACCCGAGAAGCTAACATGTACATAATAATTGCTTAATTGCATTTGTTAAGCACTTGCTATTTTTAAAAATCTTTTACACTTGGGCTCTGATCCGTTTCGTTGCATAATCTTTTCTCTATCGTATCTTGTACATTAGGTGTCCCATATCAAGGATGCCAACATAGATTATGGATGTCTCGACGAGTTATAACTGCTACTGGAGATGCAGAATTTATTTAGATGCTTCCCTTCTATTAATTGACACATATGTAGTGTTTACTTTCATTTAGGGCCTGTAGCCTAGGATTCTGGTTATTTCATTTCTATTTCAGAGGTTATAATTATTTATCTCAGTATTACAGAAATTTTCTTTAATTAGTGGTAATGATATATTTTAACTGGAGAGTTATTCCAGTCACATTTATTCTTATTATATTTAGTTCAGTTGTGAGGTAATGTTACTTATCATTATTCTGTATTTTGGAATGGTTTTGATTAAATTTAAAAAGGGAAATTTTTTATCACTGGCTTAATTAATTATTAGATGAGTTAATAAGGAAATTGTTTTTCGACAGTGATGCTAAGAATGAACCAACTGGACATTCTGATTTAATTTAATAAAGGACTGATCACCTGGTATTTAATTAGGTGGGGTGTCACACTCTGAAGATACACTTTTCCGGATTTAGCCTCATTTTGAAGAGGCGCAAACTTTGGAAGAAGTTTTGGAGTGCCGGGGCGTGCCCTTCTTGGTCTTTGGATTCAGTGATCCTTTAATCCTTGTAGACTTATACTTCCTTGTTCATAAGGTCTTGTAAGATGGTTATGGATGCCCTTTGGTAAGTTGCACTAGCATTTTTAGATCGAAATCATAACTGTATCACAATATGTCACCAAGGGTGTAATGAAATCAATTTTCTCTTGATTGTCATGGGGAATTTTGATATGATTGTATCTGGTGAATCCATCCACAAAGGACTTCAGCACATCGCTGGATGCACTATCTACCAACAAGTTGATGTTGGGTATAGCGAAATCATCTTTCAGGTAGGCCTGATTGAGATCCCTATAGTCTATGCACATTCAAACTTTGTCCTTGGTTTTGAGTACTGATATGATTTTGGCTAAACAAGTGGGGTATTTAATTACTCGGATGAACCCAACATTGAGATGATTCTCTACTTCCTCCTTTACTTTCAAGGGCCAATTGGGTAAGAGTATGCAAAGTTTCTGCTTTATGGGTTTGGCAATAAGGAGAGTGGGTATCTCATGCATGCCGAAAGAGGGGTCGATGACAGGAATGTCAGTGTAAGACCAAGCAAAAACACCCCTGAAGATGTTGAAATGGTCTATGAGCTCCTTTCGTTATCCTTTATCTAGGGAGGACCCTATTTGTAACTGCTCGGGGTTTTCAGGAGTACCCAAGTTTATGGTAATCGTGTCATCCTCATTCGGAGACATGCGATCGTTTTAATTTTGTTTATGTTTTTTCATGTGTTTCAATTATTTTGAGTCTTCATACTTATCATTATTAGGGGTGACTTCTAATCGATTGCTATATTCGTTATCATCACGGGTAACACATACATGCAAATAATAGAAAACTTCATTTATTATGCCATCAAAAGGAAGAAGGAAAACATCGATAATATTAAAAAAAGTTTTCTTCATAGAGGATTACATTAGAAGAGGGGAAAAGAGGGGAGTATTTATCTTACATGATAGATTCAAAGGATCCCCATATGACGGGCGATGGGATGCACCCGATAGAGATCTAATTCTTCAGTATGGAGGTTCCCTTGATGTTGGAGATATGGTGAGTTAGATTCTACTGAGGTACCTTTTTAGTGACCTTTGGGCATTTTACGACCCGTGTACTGATTATAATCTTGGGCATGAGGTGTTTTTTTAGATGGGCTTAGGGTCCTTAATGGAGTACGCGGTAAGGTTGGTGCAAAGATGTGCCTTAGAGAGGAATTTCATCAAGTGGTGCTGATTTTCCTTCTTCCACTAATAGTCCCAAGGGGTTCACTGGGCGTGTCCTGATCTTTGACCGAATGAGGTGTTTCAGATTGGGGAATGGTAGAATTTAGTACACGGAAGTAGATATTGAGTTCAGAGATGCTGATTAACCATCCTTTTTCTGTAGTGTTGTCTTCATCGACTGAGGCGATGCACTAATTACGAAATCATTCAATGGGGTTTATGTTGGTGGCTCCTAACATATTTACTATAGAATTCTTATCAAGGAATATCACGAGTAAATCCCATTTGGGCTCTAACTTGTAGGTCTTTCTATCCCTGGCGGTGAACCATGATACATTCAATTCTCCTTGATGGACTATGGGGATATCCTATAATCTATGTACAATACCTCTTTATAAAGGATTTCCATTCCTCATTATAGGGATCTCTTTATGTTATCCTACCACATCTCGAGGAGCCGGTGATAGGGGAAGTCTTCTCCTCAAAGACGTAAATGGGCATTCCACCCTTGATGGGGAACTTCAAGGCTTTCGGTTATTGCTTTGTGATTGTTGGTTTACCCAAGAGTAGTTTTTCCCTTATATTTTGTAATGGTGACAACTTCGAGGGTTCCTTGTTAATTTATTCTGAGAATGAAATCGGGCATGTATCCTATCATTTGGATGATTCGAGCATCTACATTATGAATTATTGTCTCTTCTTATAACATGTGAGCATGTGGGATAACTCAAAATCTACTAAGGTAGATCTTACTATTGTTATAGGGAGTATCTAGGAGAGGGGTACTATTTGTACTGGCTATAGTGGCCCAACCATCATCTCTCTGGATAGTGATGACCTCAGTGATGAATAGTAACTTGACTTTCATGTGGAGTGATGAGGTTAATGCCCTTATAGGATGTATCCAAGCTCTTTTATGTAGGATGTTAAAGTTGGCCGGGACGTCGAGTACTTGAAACTCGATATTGCACTTAATAGGCCCTATTTTAAGAGTAAGGATAATGGTTCATAGGACCTCTAGGTGGGTTTTGTCACAGGACCTCATGGTTGTAAAAGGCGGTGTGAATTCAATATCCTGGACTAATAATAGTGCGAATATGGCATACATTGATGATGGAATCGTTATCCACTAGTACCAAGGGTACCATATGTCTGAGGGTATCAATAAAGATGTGCAATGTGAATCGGTTATTATGGCCTTCCATGGGTAGGTACTCATTAAAGAAGCTGATGTATTATTATATGGTGATGGAGATGATAATGGAAGAAATGTCATCCGAAGTTTTATAGGCATAAAGGCCAGGGACGATAGGTAAACGAGAGCAGATTGGTGCTAATGGGATGTAGCTAGAAACTCCCTGATGTTAATGTTAACTGAGGTTCTCCAAAATCTCTCCTGGATTTTATCATTTTATCAAGGAAAAGGTACTATGGACACCATGGGGGAACTTTTCTTCTTTTTGACAGGGTCAAGCGGAGTGGAGTGTCGACCAGACCTCGTGAGGAGGTTGACTTCATTGTTTAAAGCTGGTTTAAGTTTTTCCTAGATCTTCCTTTCATATTTTTTTAGATGTATCAATTGGTTAGTCAGGGATGTAGGTCTAAAGGCAAGCGTTGTTAGCTTTGGGGACATCACCCCAATCCAGTGAATAGGGTTCTATACTGAGTTCTTGAGAGACTCATTCTTGGTCTTTGAGGGGGCTTGCTACATGGAGTTATTTATCCACCGTACAACTATGTCCGAGATAGGAGTGATAGTGTGAATATTTGCTACCATGGCCAGGACTTGGTTATCTATTTGGTCTGGTGTCCTATGTAAAGATTCGATGTAAATGGATGATCCTGACTAGATCTCGTCATCTAAGGCAATTTTTTATTTCTCTTCATCATCGACCGTGGATTATGACTCTCTTAGATCCATTTTTTCATGATGCTAGCATTTTTACAGAAGATGTCCCCATAATAGTACCAGTATTCGAAGTATTCGGGAGGCCAGGGGAGATCTCATAGATAAACTGGGTGAGAGTCAGTGCAGATACCACGTATTGTAGGCTATTAAATTTTACTTGCGCATGGTCATGGGGAGCAGAATGGACAAGTTCCATTTTGGCCATGTTTGTCTATGAGATCTCGCCCTAGGGGACTGTTGATAGGTAGGTCTGGGGAGGTGCCTGTCAACATTGGGCACAAAATCTTGGGCTTCTCAAGGAAGGTGAAAGGTCATTGCCAATGGGCAGGACTAAGGGACTACCGATCGACATGCCCCTTAGCCTTCTATCCCCCTCTTTATTTTTTCACACCTTCATGTGAATATCTTGCTTTTTCTCTTCAAAAGTCATTTTCGAGTCCATTTCTTCGCAAGATCTCAAATGGCATGTACTTATGGCACTAACAACAATGAATGGGTGTCCTTTTATGAATGAATAAGTTTATAATGGCGGTTTGCAGTGCCACTCGCTATAGGTAATGAGAATGCATAAGACTCCTTTGAGTCAGTGACTAATAAGAGGATTTCCCTGCGCGAGTCTACGCACCATCGGTCGGCGAGGGTGAAGAACTCTAATGTCTATGTAAGTATATATCTTTTGGTTTTCCACCTTTATTTTCCTTCTTATATTTAGGGTAATGAAGGGTTTTCTTTGATTTATTGTAGGTTAACTTAACTTCTTTGAGCATCCAGTCCCGAGGAACGACTGGGATAAAGGACATTTGGGATCGTTTACCCAAGGCGATATAGTAGATGATGGCCTTCATCGAGTTTGGTACATTGGCGGGTGCATTAAATGAGAAATTGTTCTCATTGATAGTATTATGCACACTTGGTGAGAGATGGTGTGGCACGGCTCACACATTCCACCTGGGGATCGGGGAGACGACAATTACTCCCTTAGATGTCCAGCAGTTAACGGGGCTGGACTGTGCTGGTTATAAAATCGTGGTGGACCATACTCTGCGAGTCACAAAGTCAACGATGAGGGATGCCTTAGGGGATGCTAAAATAATCTTGTTAGGGGATTCCACCCGCATATCGATGTCGAAAGAGACAGGTAGCCCACTTATTCATTTGTCTCCTGCTAGGATGGTTTTTGGTGGTAACGAGTGGCGACATCGTCCATCTCTAGTTTTTTCCATATTTGGGGATTATCTCGGACGTCCATTTGTATGACTGTAAGAGCTTTACTCTGGAATCCCTTTATGCTGTCGACAGATTTTCACAAGACCCATGTATCTTTTGGAGGTAATCTTTTAGTTCAATTTTCTATTTATTTCTTGTAGTCTTTTGCATTTTTTTTATTCTTGGGGTTGCCTTTTGCAGATGTGGTTTTATGAGGTGATATGGCACAACTTGGGATAGGTGTCCTTGAAGGAAAGTGAGCCGGGAGACTTATGCAGGAAGTATAGGTGGAGGAAGTTGAACAGGATTTCGAACCATTCCCTTTCCTAAAAGGATGTGCGGGTGGCGCTAAATACCCCGACGAGCAACTAGGTTAAGTTTTTTATCCTTGTCACTTTTTTTCTTTCTGGAGTTTTTTCTTCTAGGTAGATTAGTGACTCTTTTCTATGGAAACACGTGACATTCTACCCTTAGATTCTTCCTTCGAGGGTTGAGGGGCTATGGGCATGGACGTGTAGATGAGGCGGTTGTGACGCACGTGTTTAGGTACGTCAGGTACCTCGGGGAGGTGCGTCAGATTATGGAGGGAGAGGTGGAGGTCCCACCATTGGTTCCCCTAGAGTACATGAGGCGGGTGAGGGCGGTCATAGATGAGGCCAGAGCGATGCCGATGGATGGAAAGCCCCATATGCTATACACTGATTTAATAGCGGGCTAGGACAATCTGGATTTTGCGACCATCTGGTTGATGTCACCGTGCATATGACATGGAGAATATGCCTCCACTGCTACTAGCTCAAGGATAGGTACTAGAGTACCGATGATGTCGACCCACAATTTTGGACGAGGCTTGACTGCGACAGCGGGGGAGGTTCCGCTTCTTAAGATTTTTACACCCTTTTATCATTTTCGGTTGAGTAGTGGGGAAATGGTGTCGGTGCCCCACCATCCTCATGCGACGATAGACGGGCTGGAGAGTATTTCTTTTTGCACCTACAAGGAAATGTAATAATTCCATATATATATATATATATATATATATATATATATATAAGAAATGCATATTCTTTTTTGTGTTATCTTGATTTAATGACTTTCCCTATATGCACTTTAATTTACTAGTGAGGTTTTTCATTATTTGCAAATATGAAGATAAAAATGAAAAAGAGTCTCGAAGTAAAAGGAAAATATTTATTTTCAGACATTTTGTTCAAAGGGGGAAGGTAATAATTCCTCAAAAAGAAACAACTCGTAGATTGAATTTTTTCAAAGATAAAATGTTTATTTTCGAAATTGATATGTGTAAAAGAGGAAAAAAGGAATTTCCTAAAAATGGGGAGGGGGGGGGGGGTACCGATCGACATACCCCTTAGCCTACCTATCGACATATGAGTCGATTCCAAATCACTCCCTTGACTTTGATTGAACTTTCTGTGTACTTTTGGTACTTTGGAAGCAAGGGAACCTGAGGTGCTTTGAATGACTTATTTTCTTGTGGAATTTTTTTAGTATAAAAGGGGTCTTTGGAGGTGTTTTATCATCACATTACACTTTCTCTCCTTCATAGATTTCTTTTTCTATTTTATACAAATGGATCTTCCAATGTCTGAGGTATTTCTGCCTATCTTCAGGGTTTAAAGGTAATATGCCTCCATAATGTCGATTACGAAGCCTTCGATTTGCGCCAGGTTTCTTTGTGGCATAACTATCACATATACTAGAACCCTTTAGAAGCAGCGGTATAGTTTTGGTACTCTAAAGACCAGTTTTTTATTTCGGCTTAGACAAGGTGTGTCCCACATACGAGGAGTTCTCTATGATGTTGGGTGTCAGCCCTAGTGTAGCGGCAGCTATGTCGAATTTATCATATTCTCCCCGGGTGTCTATGGTGGAGTTTCATTACATCTCCCCTTCAGCTTCTTGGTCACTGGTTTATTTGGGGAAATACTGTCCACCCAGAAGCATTGAATTCAGTGTGCTAGGGGGATTTTACTGATAATGGTTTTGTTGTAGCTGTAGCCTTGGGTTTGACTGTTGGGCTTTTATTGGTGATAGGAGATTTGACGGGTGACCCTCATGTGGCCACGTTAGCGGTGTGGCTGTCCTACCACTATAGTTCTGGGGCGTTTTTATTAACAAAGACTTTGAATGGCTTGGACATCTGGAAGGAAGGTTAGGTCAAATTTATGCGGGGAGCTCTATCATGTTGTTCATGTGGCTTTCTCATAGACTGCGCCTGGTGGCCCCTCCTAAGTACCTTTTGTCGGGTGTTCCCAATTTCTTTATTAGACCCTTCTTGATTTTTGGTCTTTCGACGGAGAACTGAGTTAACTGGCTTATAGAGCATTGGGCCCGATGCCTTCGTTGGTCTGTACCATGGTGGGGGGGACTTACAGCCCATTTTATAGCTCGGGGAATAATAGTAAGTGCGGTTAGTTAGTCTTCATCAGACTTCCTTTTATTTTCCTTGGTTGCTTTTGCACCAAGTGGGATGGGAGAAGATCGTGCATCCCTTCATAACCAATTCCTTTCTGGTGGAGGACTTGGCTTAGTCCTTGAGGATAAATACTGAGGCCTTTATGGCAGCATCATCGATTGTCTACCCATCTGTCATAATCCGTGGGAGAGGCATTGTTTGTATCTGGGGATTATTTGAAATAGTTATGAAAATGGGTGGTTGTAATACCCCGTATTTTTATGCTATATTAATTTGGGATTTATTAAATTTAATGTGAATTAATTATTTAATAAAAATTCGGAAATTAATTATGTTATAATTATTAACGTGATGAGAGTTAGTAATTATGGGAAGATTTGTTGAATATTACTAATGAGCAAAGTAATATATAATAGTGGCCATATTAAATGTCACGAGTGAATAAAATGACAATTTTAGAAATTTGAGTCGGGACGCGCCCGTGTCGCGTCAGGACTAAATATTGATAAATAAAAGTAAATATTTTATAAGTTGTTCGTATGGTCGTTTTGAGTGCGTCAACGCGTCCAGAAGGGTCGAGATAGTCAGAAAAGTATACCCGGGATTTTGATTTGGGTCTCGGGGCGTTTTTAGGCTTAATTAGTACCCCGGGAGGGCATTTTAGTCATTTTGTATGTTTGGGTAATTAAACCCACGAAAATTAAAGGGGTTATATCAGATGTTTAGGTTATCTCCTAGGGTTAGATAACTCAAAACACTAGAATGGCCATTGGAGAGGAGAGGAGAGAGCTCTCAAGGCATTCCAAGGCTCAAAACTCACCCATTTGCACCGCCGCCACCGCCACCGCCAACGCGTAGATCGCGAGACGGGGAACGCAACCACACCAAATTCAACACCAAACCAGATTTCTAAAAATCTCAGGGAAGTGTTTATCTTGCTTATTTCGTTGATGCATCATCCATATTAGTTTAGGAGTTAGTAGGATGAGATTTATGGAAGAAAAATCCAATTTGAGATGGGAAATTTTCATGTAGTGATGATTTATATGATATTCTGGAAAGCCTTTGTCATGTAAAGGATTAAGAGTTTGATTAAGAAAAGAGTTCTAATCAGATACAAACACTAAAACAAATTATTCCGGATGATCGGACCGTTGGAATTTGATGAAATTTTACAGAGAATTAGCTGAAGACGAGAGCAAGCTACAGAAAAAAATTCAGCTCAATCGGACCGTTCAATATTTTTTTATATTTTTTTTGCTAGACAATTTTATGTTTTGAGGACTCTTAGAGATAATAAAAATTCAATTAAAACTCCATTTTAATTCCGATTTTGAAACCGTTTGAAATTCTCATCTTTGAAAATAAAATTCAAAATCTTTTAATGTAAGGCGAAATCTATATTTTTGGGATATTTTGCATAAGGGATAATGTAAGTATATATTAAAGGGGAGAGACACGTAAGAGAGAGTTACGTTGGAACATAAATGGATATCTACTGAATTGTACATTTGGAAGAATATAGTCCATGAGGGTTACGTAGTAAGTTGGAAAAACCCTTCGAATTAAAGTTAGAAACGAACCATTATACTTGATAAATAATAATGGAAAAATAAGGATAAATGTTGTGAATGTGGGTTATTGGATAAACCTAAATTGATATAATAAAAGTGGTATATTTATATGATTGTGTATTCATATATTATATACTTGTGCAAATCATGCCCGCGCTACTTTCTATCCCTGAGGTTTCCGCGCTGGGACGATCTTATCTCGTGTGCCTTATGGGGGATATTGACTCGTACCCTAGAAGATAGAAATCCTAGGTACAGGCTATCGAATCGGTAGTCACGATCCTAAGAGACGTGAGGGTATGTACTGACCTCTTAGACTTGGAAACTATGCTTCGCCTCAATATTGTTTGTGTATGTATTTATACAGTTTGAGAGTGATTCCGAACTTGTATTGCCTTTAGTACGATTGATACGGGGATTGGATAGCAGAGTATGCCCGCACCATAAAATTTGTTGTGGGGTGCTGTTAGAATATATATATTATACGAGTATTTAATATATATATGAACTTCTGAAATATGGGAAACTGCCTACTGTGTTATGGTAAGTAAGACATGTATAATGACTCAAATTGGAAATACTTGTTTTGAAAAGTATAATATGATATTGAAAAAACTTTGTGAATCAATAAAGTTAAAATGAGCGTTTTGTACTAAATGAAATTATCCTTTTTAAACCATGATGTTATTAAATCTTAAACTTTGAGAGTCACCTAAGATAAGTTAAATCCTTGGGGAAGGATAGTGTGATATATGATGAGATAAACCATTGGGAAGGTTAGTGCGATAGGAGTGCATATTAGAAGAGAGGCGAGAATTTCTCAAGAGAGTGTCGCACTAATATGTTGTTGCATTGGCCTGTATCAATTTAAATACTTGCTAAACGAATTTTTAAATCATATACACTATCGGGCTCTGACCCGTTTCTATTCCTCTTTCTCTCTTGTATATATATGTATATATTACAGGTGCCCAGCCACAGGGGCGTCTTGTTTAGGATCCCTTGGAAGGAACGTGCTGCAGCTTAGGTGGGAGTTGCAGGCCACTTGCTTAGACGATTTCATTTACTTGATTCCACTTCTATCATTCTCCTTATTGGGCATGTGTCGCCCTTTCCACTATTTATCTGTTTTATTGGGACATTTGTATTTCAGTTATTTCTAGTACTGTTACTTTGGGATTTATTTAGCATGTATGTTTTACTTTAAGTTTTAAATGATGGGATTGGGTTGTTAAATGTTAAATTATTGGATTGATTGTTTAATAAAATAAAATAAATAAAATTGGAAAGTAATGTTTAAAAAAATGGTTTTGACACTTAGCTAAATTAAATAGGGTGTTAAATTTGGAAAAGTTATTTTTACGACAGTGATGCTAAGAATGAACTAACTGTTCACCTTGATTTTAATTTAATAAAGAATTGATCGCCCGGTATTTAATTAGGCGGGGTGTCACAGGTGGTATCAGAGCATCAGGTTCTAGTGTCCATAGGATCTGTACGGCTTATTTCTCTTTCAGCTTAACGTTTTTGCTATAGAGCCCTATTTTTAGGATTGTTGTATTCCTGCTTTTACGTTTACGTCTCCAGCCATTTGGGATTTGATAATGACTGGAGACTAATAAACTTCTTCACGTTTCAGATGCCTCCGAGATGTGCACCGAAGGATAGGCGTGCCCAGGTCGAGCGGCCAGCAGCTCCGGCACAAGGCACTATGAATGCTAATGAAGTAGCCGCCATTGTTGCTCAGGCGGTGAATGCCGCGCTAGCGGTGGTTCAGTAGGCTCCACCCCAGATTCAGGCAGTGGCGCCAGTACCAGCACAGCTTCCATATGCATGGGAGAGGGTTAGGGACGCTTTTCAGAAGGCGTATCCCCCTGAGTTCTCTGGTAGCTCAGATATCGTCACAGTCTGCCAATGGAAGAAAGACATCTAGTGACATCTTCATATGTATGAGTGCACTGACGTGCAAAGGCAGTTATTGGCTTCCTTTAAGCTGGTGGGGGCCGCTTTGCAGTGGTGGGAGTCCACTACCACCTTGAAGGAGAAGGACACGGTCCCTATTCAGTTATTTGGGAGCGATTTGACCGCAAGTACTTTCCACCCGCCGTGTAGACTGAGATGAGGTGGAAATTACTGAATTTGAAACAGGAGAACTCTACCATTGCTGAGTATGAGGATGAGTTCACGAGACTTCTCACCATAGTGCCAGATGAGGCACCTACTGATAGTAAGAAGATAATGTTGTTTGTGGACGGGTTAGCTTGGAGGATCCGTCAACATCTTATAGGGAATCTATCTCTGAGTACTTTCACTGATGTACTCAATGCTGCGTTACTACATTGCCAGGATCACCGCTTCCATCTGCAGGAGAGTCCAGCCAGCAGGGCAGGACCGGGGGTAGTAGTGCTAGTGGGGCACCATCTCATGGACAGACTCGTCAACACGAGCAGAGTTCCCATCAGGGGGACCCTATTAAGCGATTCCGTTCAGGTGATTCCAGGCAGGGATTTGGGGGTTATAGGCAGGGCCAGTGGCGGGGAGGTAATGGCCAGCAGGGTCGTGGTCAGCAGGGTCAGAGGGGAGGTAACTTCAGAGGCTGGTGTTTTGTATGCGGCAAGCATGATCATAAGCGCCAGGATTGCCCAGAGGGTAATAGGTCCCCACAGCAGCAGGCTGCCCGTAATGAGCCACAGAGACCACTTTTTCCAGATGCCCTCCCAGCTCCAGCCCAGGTGCCAGCCCTACCAGCCATTCCAGCAGCTCCAGTTCAGTAAGGGCAGTTACAGTACGGACGTGTCTATAACGTCCACCAGGCAGCAGCTCCACAGGCATCACCCGCGATTGAGGGTATGTTTCCTATCCATGGTACTATGCGTCGGGTTTTGTTTGATACTGGGGCGACACATTGTTTTATAGCTACGCATTTTGCGAAGGCCTTAGGGTTGTTAGCCACAGCAGAGAGCACAGTGACGTGTGTAGACTCACCACTGGGGTGTGGGTCGCTTATCTTCTTTATATGTCGGGGAGTGGGGGTAGAGATTGGTAGTTTGGTATTACCTGCAGACATGTTAGTCTTAGATATGCATGAGCATGATGTTATTATCGGTATGGATTGGCTTGCAGCTTATAGAGCCATGATTGATTGATTAGGTGGGAGCATTATTTTTGCCATTCCGGGGCAAGAGATGTTTGTAGTGGCGATGCCTCGCCCAGAGGGAGGTTCGACCGCTCATTTGTATTATATAGAGGAGGATGCCTCTAAGGAGGTTGTGATTCCTTTAGACTCGATCCCAGTCGTTCGTGAGTATTCCGATGTATTCCAGGAGATACCAAGCCTACCCCCCAGTCGAGAGATAGACTTTGTTATAGATTTATTGCCAGATACGAGACCTATAGCACGCGCTCCATACCGTATGGCTCCGGTGGAGATGCGAGAGTTACGAGATCAGATAGAGCAGCTGTTAGGTCAGGGCTTCATTCGCAGGAGTACCTCACCTTGTGGCGCTCCAGTCTTGTTTGTGAAGAAGAGAGATGGTTCACTGAGGTTATGTGTGGACTACCGGGAGTTGAACAAGGTCACGATACGGAATAAGTATCCATTGACTCGAATCGATGATCTGTTCGAACAACTGAGGGGAGAAACATTCTTTTCGAAGATAGATCTGAGGTCGGGGTACCATCAGCTACGTATTAGAGAGTAGGATGTTTCAAAGACTGCCTTCTTGATGAGATATGGGTCTTACGAGTTCAGAGTGATGCCATTTGGTCTCACAAATGCTCCAGCCGTATTCATGGACTTAATGAACCGAGTATTCAGAGAGTTCTTGGATCAGTTTGTCATCGTCTTCATAGATGACATTTTGATATATTCACACTCCGAGGAGGAGCATGCCGAGCACTTGAGGCAAGTTCTTCAGACTTTACGAGAGCATCAGTTGTATGCTAAGTACGAGAAGTGTGGATTCTTGTTGCGAGAGGTACAGTTCTTGGGGCATGTTGTTTCTGAACAGGGGATAGCAGTTGACCAGAGTAAAGTGTCAGTGGTGAGGGAGTGGGGACAGCCCACGAAACCGACGAAAGTGCGTAGTTTCTTGGGGTTAGCCGGATACTACAGGAGATTCATTCGGGGATTCTCCAAAATAGCGGATCCATTGACGAACCTGACTCGCAAAGGGGTACCATATGTTTGGGATGAAGCTTGTCAATTGGCTTTCGACGAGCTGAAAGACAAGCTTACTTCAGCACCATTCCTTGCTTTACCGAAGCCGTGTGTGGAGTACCTAGTTTACACCGATGCCCCTTTACGGGGACTTGGGGGAGTACTTCAGCAGGAAGAGAAGGCTATAGCTTTTGCCTCCCGCAAGCTTAAGCCGCATGAGAAGAATTACCCCACCCACGACCTGGAGTTAGCAGCGATCGTCTTTGCATTGAGGATATGGAGACACTATTTATTGGGGGAGAAGTTCCTTTTGTTCACAGATCACAAATCACTGCAGTATCTGTTCACTCAGCGAGAGCTGAATATGCGTCAGCGCAGATGGTTAGAGTTTGTGAAGGACTATCAGTTCGACATACAATATCATCCGAGGAAAGCCAACGTAGTTGCTGATGCGTTGAGCCGTAGACCGGTAAATGAGGTAGCGGACGTCTGAAAAGCGAAGTGGAAAGAGTTGGGTCACCAGGACGCAGTAGCCCGTTCCTTCATATCTGTAATGACAATCACACCCGAGATTGTTACGAGGGTAATACAGGCACAAACCACATACCCATTTTGCCAGGAACATATGGTACGACTTTTAGCCGAGGGTGCTGAGTCCTATTCTGTTAGTTCTGATGGGGGTTTTAGGTTTAATGGGAGATTAGTGGTTCCAGAAGGGGCAGAATTGCATCATGCAGTGATGACCCAATCTCACGGGTCCAAATTTACAGTACATCCTGGAGGAGATAAGATGTACCAGGATATGAGGAGGCAATACTGGTGGAGTGGGATGAAGAAGGACAATGCTGAGTTCGTGTCCAAGTGTTCTACCTACCAGTTGGTGAAGGTAGACTATCAGAAACCGTCAGGATTGCTTCAGCCATTGGAAGTACCCGCGTGGAAGTGGGAGAGTATTTCCATGGATTTTATTACAGGGTTGCCTACATTACAGCGGGGCCACGACTCTATCTGGGTGATTGTAGACCGTTTGACCAAGATGGCTTATTTTCTGTCGGTGCGGACAGATTATACCACGGGTCAGTATGCTCAGTTGTTCATTTTTGAGATTGTCAGATTACATGGGGTGCCCCTGAATATTATGTCAGATAGAGACAAGATTTTCGTGTCACGTTTCTGGGAAAGCTTTCAGGAGGCTATGGGTACTGAGTTGAGGCTGATTTCAGCTTATCACCCACAGACAGATGGAAAGACAGAGCGTACTAATCAGATGTTAGAGGATATGATGCGCATGTGTGTTCTTGATTTTGGAGGAGGTTGGGAACCACATCTTCCACTGGTAGAGTTTGCTTATAATAACTCTTATCATTTTACGATTGGTATGGCTCCATTTGAGGCTTTGTATGGTCGGTCTTGTCGTTCTCCAACTTGTTGGCTCGAGGTGGGAGATAACAAGTTGCTAGGACCAGAGGTAATTCAGGAAACCTCCGCGAGGATTGAGATGATTAGGAGTCGCATTCGAGTAACCCAGGACAAGCAGAAGAGCTACGCCAATTCGAAACGGTTCTTCCGGGAGTTTAATGTGGGGGACCAAGTGTTACTGCGTGTATCTCCTATGAAAGGAGTGATGAGGTTCAGGAAGAAAGGGAAATTGGCCCCGAGGTACGTAGGACCATTTTCCATTATCGAGAGGATTAGGACGGTAGCATACCGATTGGGACTACCAGAGCATTTACATCGCATTCACGATGTATTCCACATCTCGTCGTTGAGACGGTATCTTCAGGATGATATGGCCCATACTCACATCGCGATAGATGAGATAGACTTACAGCCTGACAACTCTTACGAGGAGAGATCGGCGGCTATCCGAGACTATAGTGAGAGGAGATTGAGGTCGAAGATAGTTCCACTTGTACGGGTCCAGTGGGAGCATCATAACGTGGAGGAATCCACTTGGGAGCGCGAGGCCGATATGCGCGAGAGATATCCAGATTTGTTCTTACCATGTATGCCTTATTTTCTAAATTTCGGGACGAAATTCCGTTATTAGGGGGGAAGTATGTAATACCCCGTATTTTTATGCTATAGTAATTTGGGAATTTATTAAATTTTAATGTGAATTAATTATTTAATAAAAATCTGGAAATTAATTATGTTATAATTATTAACGTGATGAGAGTTAGTAATTATGGGAAAATTTGTTGAATATTACTAATGAGCAAAGTAATATATAATAGTGGTTATATTAAATGTCACGAGTGAATAAAATGACAATTTTAGAAATTTGAGTCGGGACGCGCCCGTGTCGCGTCGGGACTAAATATTGATAAATAAAAGTAAATATTTTATAAGTTGTTTGTATGGTAGTTTTGAGTGCGTCAACGCGTCCGAAAGGGTCAAGATAGTCAAAAAATTATACCCGGGAGTTTGATTTGGGTCTCGGGGTGTTTTTAGGACTAATTAGTACCCCGACAGAGCATTTTAATCATTTTGTATTTTTGGGTAATTAAACCCAAGAAAATTAAAGGGGTTATATCAGATGTTTAGGTTATCTCCTAGGGTTAGATAACTCAAAACACTAGAACGGACATTGGAGAGGAGAGGAGAGAGCTCTCAAGGCATTCCAAGGCTCAAAACTCACCCGCACCGCCGGCATCGCCAATGCGTAGATCGCAAGACGGGGAACGCAACCACACCAAATTCAACACCAAACCAGATTTCTGAAAATCCCAGGCAAGTGTTTATCTTGTTAATTTCGTTGATGCATCATCCATATTAGTTTAGGAGTTATTAGGATGAGATTTATGGAAGAAAAACCCAATTTGAGATGGGAAATTTTCATGTAGTGATGATTTATATGATATTCTAGAAACCCTTTGTCATGTAAAGGATTAAGAGTTTGATTAAGAAAAGAGTTCTAATCAGATACAAACACTAAAAAAAATTATTTCGGACGATCGGACCGTTGGAATTGGATGAAATTTTACAGGGAATTAGCTGAAGACGAGACGAAGCTATAGAAAAAAAATTCAGCTCGATCGGACCGTTCAATATTTTTTAATATTTTTTTTTCTAGACAGTTTTATGTTTTGATGACTCTTAGAGATAATAAAAATTCAATTAAAACTCCCTTTTAATTCCGATTTTGAAACCGTTTGAAATTCTCATCTTTGAAAATAAAATTCAAAATCCTTTAATGTAAGGCGAAATCTATATTTTTGGGATCTTTTGCATAAGGGATAATGTAAGTATATATTAAAGGGGAGAGACACGTAAGAGAGAGTTACGTTGGAATATAAATGGATATCTACTGAATTGTACATTTGGAAGAATTGAGTCCATGAGGGTTACGTAGTAAGTTGGAAAAACCCTTCGAATTAAAGTTAGAAACGAACCATTATACTTGATAAATAATAATGAGAAAATAAGGATAAATGTTGTGAATGTGGGCTATTGGATAAACCTAAATTGATATAATAAAAGTGGTATATTTATATGATTGTGTATGCATATATTATATACTTGTGAAAATCATGCCCGCGCTACTTTCTATCCCTGAGGTTTCCGCGCTGTGACGATCTTATCTCGTGTGCCTTATGGGAGATATTGACTCGTACCCTAGAAGATAGAAATCCTATGTACAGGCTATCGAATCGGTAGTCACGGTCCTAAGAGACGTGAGGGTATGTACTGACCTCTTGGACTTGGAAACTATGCTTCGCCTCAATATTGTTTGTGTATGTATTTATACAGTTCGAGAGTGATTTCTAACTTGTATTCCCTTTAGTACGATTGATACGGGGATTGGATAGCAGAGTATGCCCACACCATAAAATTTTATGTGGGGTGTTGTTAGAATATATATATTATACGAGTATTTAATATATATATGAACTTCTGAAATATGGGAAACGGCCTACTGTGCTATGGTAAGTAAGACATGTATAATGACTCAAATTGGAAATACTTGTTTTGAAAAGTATAATATGATATTGAAAAAACTTTATGAATCAATAAAGTTAAAATGAGCGTTTTGTACTAAATGAAATTATCCTTTTTAAACCATGATGTTGTTAAATCTTAAACTTTGAGAGTCACCTAAGATAAGTCAAATCCTTGGGGAAGGATAGTGTGATATATGATGAGATAAACCATTGGGAAGGTTAGTACGATAGGAGTGCACATTAAAAGAGAGGCGAGAATTTCTCAAGAGAGTTGTGACACCCCGACTAATTAAATACCGGGTAGCTACTCTTTATTAAATCAATACAAAATGCCAAGTTGGTTCAGTTAATAGCATCACTGTCGAAAACATTTTAATAATTATTAACCACCTAGTATTTAAAAAGTAAGTTGCCAAATTTTAATTTAAATCTGATTAACATGCAATAAAAGAATAATGGAAGAACAACATAATCCATTCACCATAATGAAGTAATGAAATAACCAACAAATAAATATAAGCCCGGAGGAAAACTCCTCACAACATTCCCACGAATGAAAAATAATAACATAAGTCTGAATCCTGAATTAATTACATGCCCGAAGTCTGAATAACTGAAATAAATAAAATGCCTCTAAAAGAAATGGGCGACATGCCCTACAACTGATAAATACTGAATATAGAGTCAATATAGCTGAAGCGTCTACAAGCAAGGTCCTGTAACTTCCACAAACAGCTACAACTCGTCACCTGAATGAGGATCCTAAGCATGGTGTCCTTGTGGCTGGGCACCTAAAATGGTTTTTAAAAAAATAGATTTGAAAGCAAATGGGTCAGAGCCCGAAAGTGGAAATCATTTTAAAAACAGCAAGTGTTTTAATAACATTAAAACATTAAATGCAAAATACATGTTAGGACGTGCACTCACATGAAATTCTCACCTCTCGACTACATGTGCACTCCTAACGTACCGTACCCATCTACATGACATACATATTTAACCAGACCGTAATAAGTTCTACCCCTTACTAATCGATTCCCAAACTACACTTCTAGGTTTGACTCCTCATTATACCCCAAACATCCCAAATATATCAATTAATCATCAAGGGAAGGTTATCTCTACATATACACAAGTTTACGGGACACTCAGGATCGAAACAGGCTAAAAAGCCTAAACTCTCAACACGTTCGAAGTCTCGTTCGAACGAGTCTGTTCGAACGAGAGTTCGTTCGAACGAAGTGGGCTTTCTAACGAAGTTTCGTTCGAACGAAATCATCGAACGAACTTCACCCTTGTTAGAAGTCAAAGGTCAACTCATTAGAAGCTCGTTCGAACGAGCTCGTTCGAATGACCTGGGCAGGTCTTCTAACGAGTGGCCAGATTCGAGCCCAGATTTCCCTTTTTTTGTTTTTCCAATTTTCTTCACTCCTAATCCCACATACAAATCGTCCCAACATCATTTTAAGGTTCCTAATTCGTACTAAACATTCATAGGTCATAATCAAACGTCTATATAGGGCCAACTCATCTTAAACATCATCAAATCTTCAAATCCCTTTATTTATCCCCAAATTATATGAACATGAACCCTAACATTTATAAATCATCAATGAGCCTAATAAAATCCGTTTTTGTTTCATCCAAGATATTATTAACATCAGAATAATCTCCTACATATAATTCTACATGCAATTCCTCATCAATATGCAATATTCTAGTTCCAAATTTAATGGGTTTCTCATTTAACTCCCAAACAAATACGATTATAACAAATTTCTACGCATGGAAGAAGCATTCTCTGCAATTAATTGAAATTAAACCACTTGCCTTATTTGAATCTCTGATTTTTGATGTCGATTTGATGGAGTATACTCTATCTCTCTGCAGAATCCTTTTATCTCTCTCTCTACAAGCCTTCTTCTCCAAAGTGCTAAAGGTGGCTAGGGTTTGCCTTAGGAATTTTTGAAACAACTGTAATAAGCCCCGTAGTCCAATAAGTCTTAAGATGTGGTTAGTGAGTTTAGTGGGGAATTACCAAGTCAGCTTTTTAATTCCCAATTTTCGTAGGTTTTAATTCCCAAAAATCCAAAATTACCAAACTACCCTTATACGTTGCCGGTATGGCCTAAAAATGCCCCGGGACCCAAACTAAACCCCCGACTAGTGTTTTCTGACTATTTCGACCCTTCCGGACGCGTTGGCGCACTCAAAACGACCATACGGTTAATAGAACTAAAATTCACTTTTTAATTAAAAAAAATATTTCCCTGACGCGACTGTCACACGCGTCTCAATAAAATTTCCAAATTTCCGTATTTCAATCTCACGACAAATTTCATACTTCAATATTCATATATAATCATATATGCACATTATATTCAAATACCAACTCGCATCTCGCTAGTAATTTAATCCGGATTAATTTCCAATTAATACGCATTTAATTTAATTAATCCCATAAATAAATATCACAAAAATACGGGGTATTACATACTTCCCCCCTAATAACTGAATTTCATCCCAAAATTCGGAACTAGAAAGTACCTGGTAAGAACAACTCTAGATAACGTTCGCGTATCTCATCCTCGCGCTCCCATGTGGACTCCTCGACATTATGATGTCGCCACTGAACACGCACTAATGGAACTATCTTTGACCGCATTTTCCGCTCACTTCGGTCCAAAATAGCAATCGGTCCCTCCTCATAGGAGCTATCCGGCTGGAGATCGATGTCCTCCAAAGCAATGTGAGAATGAGCCAAATCGTCTCTAAGATATTTCCTTAGCGAGGAAATATGAAACACATCGTGGATCCGATACAAATGCTCCGGTAATCCAAGTCTATACGCAACCGGTCCAATCCGCTCAATAATAGGAAATGGTCCCACATATCTCGGTGCCAACTTCCCTTTCTTCCCGAAACGCATAATCCCCTTCATAGGAGATACTCTGAGCAAAACCTGGTCCCCCACTTGGAACTCTCTGAAGAACCTCTTCGCATCAGCATAGCTCTTCTGCCTGTCCTGAGCTACCCGAATGCGACTTCGTATCAGTTATATCCTTGCCGAAGTATCCTGAATCACCTCCGGCCCAAGTAGTTAGTTGTCCCCCACCTCCAACCAACATGCTGGGGAACGACAAGGTCTACCGTACAACGCCTCAAATGGAGCCATGCCAATGGTGAACTGGTAGGAGTTGTTGTAAGCAAACTCTACCAGTGGAAGATACTGCTCCCATCCACCCCCGAAATCAATGATGCACATACGTAGCATGTCCTCCAACATCTGGTTTGTACGCTCGGTCTACCCATCGGTCTGCGGGTGATACGCCGTACTCAACCGCAATTCTGTGCCCATGGCCTCCTGAAAACTCTCCCAAAACCGTGAAAAAAATATCTTATCTCGGTCAGACACGATATTTAAGGGCACACCGTGAAGTCTCACTATCTCTGAAATAAAGAGCTGGGCATACTGTCCCGTAGTTTAGTCTGTCCTTACGGGTAGGAAATGAGCGACTTTGGTCAGCCTGTCCACAATTACCCAAATGGAGTCGTGACCTCTCTGTGACGTAGGCAACCCCGTGATAAAGTCCATGGATATGCTCTCCCACATCCACATCGGGACCTCTAATGGCTGTAGAAGTTCTCCCGGTCTCTGATAATCCACTTTTACAAGCTGACAAGTGGCGCATGTAGAGACAAACACGACAATATCTCTCTTCATCCCGCTCCACCAATACTGACGTTTCATATCTTGGTACATTTTGTCCCCACCGGGATGTACCGCGAATCGTGAGCCGTGCGACTCTACCATCACCTCGTGCCACAATTCCTCCCCTTCCGGAACTACCAATCTCCCCTTGAAGCGTAATCCCCCGTCTGAGCTAACGGTATAGGAGTCGGCTCCCTCTGCTAGTAATCGAACTATCAGCTCCTGACAGAACGAGTCATCTGCTTGTGCCTTTACCACTCTCGTGACAATCTGCGGCGTAACAGTCATTACCGACATGAATGATCGGGCCACTGCATCCTGGTGTCCCAATTCTTTCCACTTTGCCTTCCACACCCCTGCCACCTCATCTACTGGCCTATGACTCAACGCGTCTGCTACCACGTTAGCCTTCCCAGGGTGAAACTGGATATCGAACTGATAATCCTTCACAAACTCAAGCCACCTTCACTGTCGCATATTCAACTCCTTTTGCGTGAATAGGTACTGTAGGGACTTGTGGTCCGTGAACAATCGAAACTTTTCCCCCAAAAGGTAATGTCTCCAAATACGAAGGGAAAATACCACTGCCGATAACTCCAAGTCGTGAGTGGGGTAATTCTTCTCGTGAGGCTTTAGCTTACGGGATGCATAAGCAATGGCCTGACTCTCCTGCTGTAATACACCTCCAAGTCCTCGCAAGGACGCATCGGTGTAGATTAGATACTCAACTCCCGATCTCGGCAATGCTAACACAGGTGCTGAGGTCAACTTATCCTTTAACTCATCGAATGCCAACTGACAGGCATCACTCCAGATGAACGACACACCCTTACGAGTCAGATGTGTCAAAGTACCTTCTATCTTTGAAAATCCCCGAATGAACCTCCTGTAGTATCCTGCTAATCCCAAGAAACTACGGATCTCCGTCGGTGTCGTGGGCTATCCCCACTCCCTCACGGCGGATACTTTCCCCGGATCAACAGATATCCCCCGATCGGAGATAATATGTCCCAAAAACTGGACCTCCTTCAGCCAAAACCCGCATTTCTCATATTTTGCATACAGCTCATTCTGACGTAGTGTCTGCAAAACTTGCCTCAAATGCTCGGCGTGCTCCTCCTCTGTCTGGGAGTAAACCAGAATATCATCGATGAAGACAATGACAAACTGATCTAGGAAATCCCTGAACACCCTATTCATCAAGTCCATAAACACTGCTGGAGCGTTGGTCAAACCAAAAGGCATAACCCGAAACTCGTAAGATCCATATCTCGATAAGAACGCAGTCTTCGAGACATCCTCTTCCCTGATACGCAACTGATGGTATCCCGATCGTAAATCAATCTTCGAGAAGAAAGAAGCTCCTCTCGGCTGGTCGAATAAGCCATCGATTCGAGGCAACGGATACTTATTCCGTATCGTGACCTTATTCAACTCTCGGTAATCCACACACAATCTCAGTGAACCATCTCTCTTCTTCACGAATAACACAGGGGCACCCCACGGCGAAGTACTCCTCCGTATAAACCCCTGACCCAACAACTGCTCAATCTGATCCCGTAACTCCCTCATCTCAGCTGGAGCCATACGGTACGGTGCGCGTGCTATAGGTCTCGTATCTGGTAATAATTCTATGGCAAAGTCTATCTCTCGACTGGGGGGTAGGCCTGGTATCTTCTGAAACACATATGAATACTCCTTGACAACTGGGATCGAATCTTAAGGAATCACAACCTCCTTAGAGGTATCCTCCTCTATGTAGTAAAAATGAGCGATCGTACCTCCCTCTGGGCGAGGCATCACCACTACAAACATCTCTTGCCCCGGAATGGCAAAAACAATGCTCCCACCGAAGCAATCAATCATGGCTCTATAATCAGCGAGCCAATCCATACCGATAATCACATCGTGCACATGCATATCTAATACCAACATGTCTGCAGGTAATACCAGACTACCAATCTCTACCCCACTCCCCGGCATATAAAGAAAATAAGCGACCCACTCCCCAATGGTGAGTCTACACACGTCACTGTGCTATCTGCTGTGGCTAACAACCCTAAGTCTTTCGCAAAATGTGTAGCTATAAAACAGTGCGTTGCCCCCGTATCAAACAAAACCCGACCTATAGTACCATGGATAGGAAACATTCCCTCAATCGCGGGTGGTGCTTGTGGAGCTGCTGCCTGGTGGACGTTATAGACACATCCATACTATAACTATCCCTGCTGCACAGGAACTGCTGGAATGGCTGGTAGTGCTGGCACCTGGGCTGGAGCTGGGAGAGCTGGTGGAAAAAGTGGCCTCTGGGGCTCATGTCGAGCACCCTGCTGCTGCTGCGGGGCCCTGCCCCTATCAGGACAGTCCTGGCGTTTATGGCCAGTCTTTCCACAAACGAAACACTTCCCCAGGAAGTTCCCCCCTCTCTGTCCCTGCTGCCCCCAGCCCTGGTGGCCGTTACCGTTCCTCCACTGGCCCTGCTGAAACTGATGTTGACCATTCTGACCCTGCTGGTTCTGATGGCCGTTCGGACCCTGATGGCCCTGCCGGAAACCTCCATGTCCGTTCCTAAAATTTCCAGACCTGAACCTCTTGTTATCCCCCTGCTGGGAACCCTGGTCGCCCTGTCTCTGCCCCTGAACAGATTGTGCCCCACTGGCACCATTCCCTCCAGTCCTGCCCTGATGGCTGGACTCTCCAGATCTCTTGCCCTCAGCCATGTGAAATCGGTGATCCTGACAATGGAGCAATGCAGCGTTAACCACATCAGAATAAGTGGCCAACGATAGGTTACCCAACAAATGCTGACGGATCCTCCAAGTCAACCCGTCTGTAAATTTCTGTATCTTCTTCTCCTCTGTCAGTATCTCATCTGGGACAATGTTCAGAAGATTAGTGAATTCGGCCTCATACTCAGCCACAGTCTTACCCTCCTATCGAAGGCTCATCAACTTCCTCCTCATTTCCGTATGAACAGCTGACGGAAAGTACTTGCGGTCGAATCGCACCCAGAACTCCTGAATAGTGAGAGTGTCTCTCTCCTACACGGTGGTAATAGACTCCCACCACTGCAGTGCAGATCCCACTAGCTTAAAGGTAGCTAGTATTTGCTTCTGAACCTCAATTCACTCGTACATCCTCAAGTGCCGCTGAATATCCTTCCTCCATTGACTCGAAACTACAACATCGGAGCTACCTGCAAACTCCGGTGGGTGTGCTTTCTGAAAAGCATCACGTACACGTTCCCAAGAAGAAGGGAATGAATGTGCCTAAACTGGCGCGGTTACTGGCGCCTGAGGTGGTGCCTGCTGAACTACTGCTAGTGTGGCATTTATCGCCTGGGCCACAATGGCCGCAACCTCGGCGGCATTCATCGTGCCTGAAATGGTGCGGGCTGTGGTTCTGGCGTTGCATTCCTGGGGATCCGTTATGCACGTCGTGGAGGCATCTGAAATAAGGATGAAGTTTATAAGTTTGCAGTTATAAACTCAAAATAGCTGAAAAACGTAGCATATACAAAAGAATACAACAGTCCTAAAATATAGGGCTCTACATCAAAGAAAGCTCAGCGGAAACATAATAAGCCGTACAGATCCTAAAAGACACTAGAACCTGATGCTTTGATACCACCTGTGACACCCCGACTAATTAAATACCGGGTAGCTACTCCTTTATTAAATCAATACAAAATGCCAAGTTGGTTCAGTTAATAGCATCACTGTCGAAAACATTTTAATAATTACTAACCACCTAGTATTTAAAAAGTAAGTTGCCAAATTTTAATTTAAGTCTGATTAACATGCAATAAAAGAATAATGGAAGAACAACATAATCCATTCACCATAATGAAGTAATGAATAACCAACAAATAAATATAAGCCCGGAGGAAAACTCCTCACAACATTCCCATGAATGAAAAATAATAACATAAGTCTGAATCCTGAATTAATTACATGCCCGAAGTCTGAATAACTGAAATAAATGAAATGCCTCTAAAAGAAATGGGCGACATGCCGTACAACTGATAAATACTGAATATAGAGTCAATATATCTGAAGCGTCTACAAGCAAGGTCCTGTAACTTCCACAAACAGCTACAGCTCGTCACCTGAATGAGGATCCTAAGCATGGTGTCCTTGTGGCTGGGTACCTAAAATGGTTTTTAAAAAAATAGATTTGAAAGCAAATGGGTCAGAGCCCGAAAGTGGAAATCATTTTAAAAACAGCAAGTGTTTTAATAACATTAAAACATTAAATGAAAAATACATGTTAGGACGTGCACTCACATGAAATTCTCACCTCTCGACTACATGTGCACTCCTAACGTACCGTACCCACCTACATGACATACATATTTAACCAGACCATAATAAGTTCTACCCCTTACTAATCGATTTCCATATTACATTCTAGCGTTATCAAATAAATAGAGGGTTTTATTTAAACTCAGATTCTCGATTAGTAATACCATTCACTAACAGTTAACCCGTTATGTATTTCCCAAAACATTACCATAATATTATTCACAATACCAATCATGAAAGTTCCCATTAATTAAGTGTATATTATTCACGACATAAATATACAATACAAGCACCCCGAGACTAGCTGTGGTGCACACATACTCTGCTATCCATCCCGGTACATCACGTACATAAGGATCACGCATTTCGAATCTCTCAGGAATCGTTCTCAGATAACAACATCACAAATAATGGAGACAAACACAGTCACATCACATGGGTCACGCACATACCTGCGCTCCCACGATCAGCAGACTTATTAATATCCCAATAAGCCCTTCTCTGACCTATGTTCATCGAGGTAACCAATCTAAATCCGGGCAACACAAGGATTAGAAGGCCCTAAGCGAACCTAAACCTCCCGTGATAACAAGTATGGTAGGTATGTCATACACATAAAATCAATACATATACTAAGTATTCACACATCTTAGTAATCACCATAATATATTGGTGGTACACTTCTCATTTTCGTACTGACATATAATACTACACAATTTATATGTTCTTGGTTAATATAATAAATTAGGCCGTCAATAGTTCTCGCATCGTAATCGACACTCACGTCCTAGTTCACATTTTCCCTTAGGTTCAAACTACACTTCTAGGTTTGACTCCTCATTATACCCCAAACATCCCAAATATATCAATTAATCATCAAGGGAAGGTTATCTCTACATATACACAAGTTTACGGGACACTCAGGATCGAAACAGGCTAAAAAGCCTAAACTCTCAACACGTTCGAAGTCTCGTTCGAACGAGTCTGTTCGAACGAGAGTTCGTTCGAACGAAGTGGGCTTTCTAACGAAGTTTCGTTCGAACGAAATCATCGAACGAACTTCACCCTTGTTAGAAGTCAAAGGTCAACTCATTAGAAGCTCGTTCGAACGAGCTCGTTCGAATGACCTGGGCAGGTCTTCTAACGAGTGGCCAGATTCGAGCCCAGATTTCCCTTTTTTTGTTTTTCCAATTTTCTTCACTCCTAATCCCACATACAAATCGTCCCAACATCATTTTAAGGTTCCTAATTCGTACTAAACATTCATAGGTCATAATCAAACGTCTATATAGGGCCAACTCATCTTAAACATCATCAAATCTTCAAATCCCTTTATTTATCCCCAAATTATATGAACATGAACCCTAACATTTATAAATCATCAATGAGCCTAATAAAATCCGTTTTTGTTTCATCCAAGATATTATTAACATCAGAATAATCTCCTACATATAATTCTACATGCAATTCCTCATCAATATGCAATATTCTAGTTCCAAATTTAATGGGTTTCTCATTTAACTCCCAAACAAATACGATTATAACAAATTTCTACGCATGGAAGAAGCATTCTCTGCAATTAATTGAAATTAAACCACTTGCCTTATTTGAATCTCTGATTTTTGATGTCGATTTGATGGAGTATACTCTATCTCTCTGCAGAATCCTTCTATCTCTCTCTCTACAAGCCTTCTTCTCCAAAGTGCTAAAGGTGGCTAGGGTTTGCCTTAGGAATTTTTGAAACAACTGTAATAAGCCCCGTAGTCCAATAAGTCTTAAGATGTGGTTAGTGAGTTTAGTGGGGAATTACCAAGTCAGCTTTTTAATTCCCAATTTTCGTAGGTTTTAATTCCCAAAAATCCAAAATTACCAAACTACCCTTATACGTTGCCGGTATGGCCTAAAAATGCCCCGGGACCCAAACTAAACCCCCGACTAGTGTTTTCTGACTATTTCGACCCTTCCGGACGCGTTGGCGCACTCAAAACGACCATACGGTTAATAGAACTAAAATTCACTTTTTAATTAAAAAAAATATTTCCCTGACGCGACTGTCACACGCGTCTCAATAAAATTTCCAAATTTCCGTATTTCAATCTCACGACAAATTTCATACTTCAATATTCATATATAATCATATATGCACATTATATTCAAATACCAACTCGCATCTCGCTAGTATTTTAATCCGGATTAATTTCCAATTAATACGCATTTAATTTAATTAATCCCATAAATAAATATCACAAAAATACGGGGTATTACAAGAGTGTCGCACTAATATGTTGTTGCATTGACCTGTATCAATTTAAATACTTGTTAAACGAATTTTTAAATCATATACACTATCGGGCTCTGACCCGTTTCTATTCCTCTTTCTCTCATGTATATATATGTATATATTACAGGTGCCCAGCCACAGTGGCGTCTTGTTTAGGATCCCTTGGAAGGAACGTGCTGCAGCTTAGGTGGGAGTTGCAGGCCACTTGCTTAGACGATTTCATTTACTTGATTCCACTTCTATCATTCTCCTTATTGGGCATGTGTCGCCCTTTCCACTATTTATCTGTTTTATTGGGACATTTGTATTTTAGTTATTTCTAGTACTGTTGCTTTGGGATTTATTCAGCATGTATGTTATACTTTAAGTTTTAAATGTTGGGATTGGGTTGTTAAATGTTAAATTATTGGATTGATTGTTTAATAAAATAAAATAAATAAAATTGGAAAGTAATGTTTAAAAAAAATGGTTTTGACACTTAGTTAAATTAAATAGGGTGTTAAATTTGGAAAAGTCATTTTTACCAGTGATGCTAAGAATGAACCAACTGTTCACCTTGATTTTAATTTAATAAAGGAGTGATCGCCCGGTATTTAATTAGGCGGGGTGTCACAGTAAATGGAAATATTTTTCTCGAGGAGATTGGACAAAGATGGATTACCATGTTTGATACCATGGAAGAAGGTGTTATAGTTTCGTCAAATATTATTAAATCCTATTGTCGCATGAAGCGCATCTGATGCAATAATCAATAATGGGACACCTAGGGGCCTCCTAGAGCAGGTAATGATGATGAGCTGGACCCATCTGGTAACTGAGGACTGGGTCTTGAGAAGTTGGTTTTATGTTTTTATTTAGTGGCGAGTTTGTGTTTAGTATGCTTTTGGATTTTTTTTTATGACTCTTGTTTAATGGTAGGGACTAGTAAGTTGTATCAAGGTTAGGTAGGGAGTAGTTTGTTTGACTCTCGTCGCTGATATTTCGTGTAACAACCATATTCCTGTTAATTGACGAAGTGATTTTGATATATTTTGTTGGGCCTTTTTAATGAATTTCATATTTGAACCGTGTATACCGATCACTAAGGCATACATAAACCCTTTGTTCATTTAAATGATGAGATGGACCGCACTTATCGAGGGAAGAAAATAATAGCATTTTATGAGAAAGAAAGGACCATGTTCGTGTGTGTTTTGTAGGCTGCCTATGTACCTCTGTGGGTTTTGAAATTTTTTATCTACATTTTGAAAAGGGTGTTTTAAGAGAATTAAGTTCCATGTAATCCTGAGTAGGGGAAATGAATATATATTTTAAGAACATAAGGGTGATGAGAAGATTCATAGCACACGGAGAATTTGGATTAAGGGTAGAATTTTTTGAAACGGTCCAGGTTAACTGGACGTGCTATTTATTCTTCATCGAAATCTGTGAGCATAGCGGTGCCACCTGATAGGATTTTCTTCATAATTTAAGGCCATTCCAATTAGGTTTAAATTTTCACCTGGGATCCCAGATGGATTCTACAATTTCATTGGGGGCAAGATATTCTTCTTGGACACCGCGATCCTTGACTTTTATATTGAATGATCACGTAATGGTACCCTTATGTAAGCTTTTAGTCTCTTTTCATCTAGGAATGATAGCTCATTGTAGTGGCTCTGATGCCAGTCTTCCTAACTAACTTCGCTTTCGGGCATAACACACAGAGAAGACACTTCTTGTTTGATGGGGAGAACTGCCTCCTTGACGTATACCAAAGAATAAGTGGTATCCCCAGTGGGTGTCCTGATATAGGTGTGGTAGTCCCAGAGGGAATATGGGATCCGATCGGCCCAATTGCTGTAGCTTTTAGTCATTTTGCTGATGATGGTTTTGAGGTTCTTGTTGGTAGCTTCAACAATGCCATTGGTTTAGGGATGGTAGGGTGAAGACTTGTGCCTCTGAATTCCATACTCGTCGAAGAATTATGTGACCTCGAACTCAAAGTGGAGTCGAATGTATGATACCAACTCATGGGTAACTCCGTGGTATCAAATGATATTCTTTCTGATGAACTTGGCTACTTTCTTCACATTCATTACCGAGTATAATTCAACTTCGACCCATTTCGTGAAGTAATCAATGGCGACCAGGATAAATTCATTACCGTTTAAGGCTTTAGGAGTGACCTTCCTTATGATGTCTATACCCTAGTGTTGATGTAAAAAATTAGATCATATCTAATTATTCAATCACATATAAATAAATGAGACAAAGAATTTTTAAAGTGGTTCAGCCTTATAAGAATGGCCTACGTCCACTGTTATGATATTGTTGATTGTAGGGGAATTCTTGATTACAAGTTATCTCAATAAATTACGGTCCCTTTACAATGAGGATTGTACAATGTATTTATAGCCCTGGGGCTGTAATGTGAAAGGGTAATACACTAAATGATGTACATATAAAAGGGTGATACATTCAATGCTCCTTAAGCGTATGCGTCCGAATGATAAGCATTTAATGAACAGTCAAACTGTTGGTTGTCCTGCTATTAATGATTTATTCGAGGTGCAGCTCGAACCGCCTGAGTTGCTCGGATCGCCTAAGCTTCTCGGTACTTAAGAGTTCCACGAAGAGTTCTTGTTCCTCGGAGCGTATGAGTTCCTCGGGGATTTCTTGTTCCTCGGAGCGTATGAGTTCCTCGGGGAATCAGTGCTCTTCATTGTAGTATAGTTTCTTGGAATATGTGAGTTCCTCAGAAGTGTTTGTTGTTGCCTTGTAGACTACCGCGTGTCTTCATTTTATTGATCCATATCAGTAGACTAAATTTGGTATCAACAGAAGCTCCCAATGTTTCATAGTTCGAAATTTGAGGAGTGTGGAACATTCTTTCTCGGAATATGGTAGCTTTAAATGGTCCTCCTGATTTTTAGGAGTGTTTCCCTCGTATTTATTTCTCCTTCCAAATTCGTAGAATCAAGTTTTTTTGAATTTTGATAACCACCTTGATTTCCGCGTACTTTTTATCCTTCTAGTCGCCGGTAGCATAATCATTTCTTCTCCCTTCGATTACCGCGCCCTTTTTGTTCCTCTAGCCGTCGGTAGCGTAATTGTTTCTTTTTGTAATCATTACTTTACCATTTCCCAAGGCAGAGTATTTAAACTTCACAGACACTCCCATCGTCTTCTACCTTTTCAAATTTGTATCTTCGAGTTTTCCGTCGTCTCTTTCTCTCCTGTGTATTCATCTCTTCCATCGTTCGTTGTCATCAGATCCACTCTTTTTCTGTAAGATTTTCTTCCTTCTTCTTCATTTCTTTTATTCATCATGGTTTATCCTGTTGAATCTCTTGATAAGTTTCGCTCTGATTTTTCTATTCCCTCATGGGTTGTTCTGGAAGAACTTTCTGAGCCTTCTAATTATTTTCGTTTGGCTGAGGGACATTGGTTCCCGAGTCTCTTTATTGCTGAGTGTGGATTTTCTTATCCACCTAATCCCTTATGTCTGGAATTTCGTCAATACTTTGACATTGTTCCTGCAAGAATAGCCCCCAATACATGGAGAATAGTTAATGGGGTGCATAGGTTAAATCAAATCCATGGAACTCGCATAGGGATTCCAGAAATCATGTTTTGCTATAGATGGGCAGTTGGTGATAACATCTTTTATTTAAAAACTATATTTTTGAATAGGGCCTTAGTAGTCAATCTCCCAGATGCTAATAGGGATTATTTTGAGCACGGGGTTGTCATAAAAAATTGGCAACATGCTCCTATATCTGGAGATGAAGTTTATCAGGGTCCCAGATGCCCTCCCTATGGCAATGGGATAGGCTATTTTTATTTCATTTTACTTATTTTGAAATCATGATTCTTTTGTGTTTGATAAAATGTGCCACTGATATTTTAATTTTGATTTATTTGTAGTTGATAGCAAAAGAAAGTGTCCAAAGGAAGCAGATGTTAATATAAGACATTTGAAACTTATTTGGAGTCTGCATCAGAGTGTTACCGACGAGCACATTAGGTCAGCCTCATATCTGCTGCAGTACAAGAGCTACAATACCTCTTTTACTGCTCGTCCAGTAATAAGCGACGCAGAGTCAGTACCAGCTTCTACCAGCTCTTCGCCTGAGTCACACGTTCCTTTAAGTGAAAGGATGAAGAAGAGAAGACATACCACCCTCTTCGAGAAGCCTGCCTCTGGTGCTGGAGAGGCTAAAAGAAGTAAGATTGATGTCCCATAAGGGACAAAGAAAGTTGATGCACCTTCCTTGGCTGCTGTTATGAAGGTTGCCGAGAAGCCTCCAGTGGCCCCGAGCAAGGCTGCTGCTCCAGGCGAGGTGATTGTCATATCACCGACCAAGGGCTCCTCCTTAGTTGAATCAATCCCTGTTCCCCCAAGGAAGCTGAAGAAGAGCTCCTCGATCAATTTGGCTGACACCATCACTCAGCCCCCAGTTACTGGAACTGGTGTTCCAACTTTTGTTCCCCCGAGCTCTGCCATGAGCTCGGTAAAGTCTTAGATCATTCTCGAGGTCCAAGGTACTGAAGAAAACCTTACTCGGGACATGGTCACTTCGTTAGCTGCTCGCCATATTGCTTCAGTAAGTCCTATTACTTTGAATTTTTCATATTTCCCTTGTTATTTCTGTTTCTGACTTTCTTTCATTTTCTTTTTTACAGTTGACGATCTGCTTCAATATAATTTTGAAGAAGGATGAAGCAATTAAAGCTTCAAGCTCCTCATCCGGGATGGAGGAAGCTCTGGCGGGCTTGACGAAGTCTTTGGAAGATTCTCTCCAGAAATATGCTACTGACAAGCCAATCTGGGAGAAGAAACTTGCCTCCACCGAGCAGGAAAAAGCTCAGGTTGTTGAAGTCTCCAAGGAGTTGGAGAAGAGAATAAAGGACTTGGAAGGGAGAAATAAAGATCTCGACGAGAAGCTCCAAGAAGCTGGAGAGCTTTAGAATAAGCTCAAGGTTGCTGAAGAGGAGTTGGCTCAACTTCGGGAGGTAAATCGGCAGAAGGAGGAGGCTGAGAGAAAGTTGAAAGCTACTGATAACCTGTTGTCTGAGAAGCTTTCCTCGGAGAAGTTGAAGAGGAAAATGGCTGTGAAGAAGTCCTTCAGTGCTGGATGGGACAAGGGGTTGGCTGCCATGATGTCACAAGTAGAATATGGCAGCCTCAAGTAGTTCAGGGATGGATGGGTCGCTGCTCTGCAGGAGATGAAAGTGGATGAAAATTCTGAGCTCTTCCAGCGACACATCCCTGGTCCCTCTCCAACTCCTAAAGAAGAAGAAGAAGAGGACAAAGCTGCCTCCGAAGAGTCTTCTATGGTGATGGGAGATCATCCCCCAGCCATCCAACCTGCTCCCGAGGAACCTCAGTAAATCATTACTTCTTCCGAGAAACTGTTGGCTCTCCCCGAGCAGCTTTCTATTCCATCCGAGCAACCTACTTCCTCGTCCCAGCCTCCCGAGAAGGTTTTGGGAGACAAGGAAAAGGTGTAGAGTTGTTCGGGTTTCTTTTTATATTTTTCTTTTGTCAAATGTAACCATGAATATGTAACTCTGAATCTTGTACCTCTAATCTTCATGATATAATAAAACTTGAACTTGTGTTTATTCATACTGTTGTCTCTTCTTCATACTCTGTCTTGATTCTTATTGATTATTGCTTTTTCTTCCTTTGCTAGTTTATGGCTAGGATGGACTTATTATCTGCTCACGATACCAAGCTGCTGAGACAATGCAATGATTATTTTAAAGTTGGTCACACAGATCTGAGTGCAGCACAAGTTGTCGACATCCTCGGTCAAGATGCTTCTGAACAAGCAGTTGAAGCATACCAATATCTGAGGTGTCTACTTAATCGAGCAGTGGATAATAATGTGGCTTATTACGACATGATCGAGGATCTCCAAGGCACCCTCGAAGATCTTCAGCAACAATACAAAGAGTCCACTGCCCTCTTGCACGAGGGTTACGAGAAGAAGTACCAGCAGATCATTGTCGACAAGGATTACGAGAAACTTTTTACTGGCTACGATGTGAGGGAGAGAACTCTGAAGGGTGAGGTTGAGTAATGCAGGCAAATAGCTGAATTGTTAGAGCAATAGAACAACAATCTTCAAAGAGAGTTATCACAGTTGAAGTCTGCAGCTTCTACTTCAAACGCCTTAATCCCAGTGAATGATGAGGGATTCTCATTCTTGAAGGTCAAGAACGCAAACTTGAGGGACGAGTTGGAAACTTTGAAGAGGTCTGGCCCTTCTACACCTTCTCGTGGTCGAGCAAGAGCTCCTCGTGGGCGATCAAGAGCAGCTCGAATTCCTGTCGAGGAACAGAGGACTCAGTCTGCCTTAGAGAACCAGGCCTTCCAGTTAATGGCGAAGAACCAGGCATTGGCTAAAATGTCAAAGAAGATCAGGGACCTGGAAGAGCAGCTTTCCACGCAGAAGTCTACCTTGGAGAATAAAGAGATATTCATCAAAAATCTCCACGAGCAGCTGGAAAGACTAACATATCAATTCCACAAACAGCCCAGGGAGTTCTGGATGGCTGGATACAACGAAGCTCTCTATCACTTGGACAATCGTATCCAGAATGCCAATAATGAAGGCTACAAGCAAGGCTGGTTGAATGCCTTAGGTGTGCTGCAACTCGAACAGGGTCATTACCTGTGGGATTATTATGATCTTGGGCTGCTCGACCTACCTGTGCCACCATACAAACTGGATATGAGTTGGATCCCTTCTCGGGCCATTCCTCGATGCTTGATTTCCAAATATCTCGGTGACTACAATCTCCATTCAAATGCCGAGGTATCTCGTCCCAATCACCTCTTAGATCGACCATCCGTGATGAATATCAGGATGTTAAAGGATCTCAACTTCATAAATTCTCCCCTAGCTTTAAATGATCCGCCTGCTGGCGAGGAACCTGTGTCAAAAGCAGAGAGGAAAAGACCAGTAGAGTAGGAATTTTGATGTAATAGTTAGTATACATTTCAATATCAATGTAACTTTCATTTCATTATCAATGTAATTTGTTTTGGATTTAATGAAAGACTTTTATTTTTGTTCGCAATTTTAACTGCTATTGTCTTGTAAAACACTTTATATTTGTGCATGTGTATCTGATAAAAAGATAACAATATAGTGTAGTTTGTCGATCAACTTATTGTCGAGTAGTTTGAACTTGTGGTAGTCATTTGGCAAAAATAATATTTTGTTTTTCGACCAAATTAAAAAGATACGAGTATCAAAAATGTTACTCGATCACTTTAAATTTTACTTGACGACCAACTACAGTTAGTGGGTTTTTATCCCGACCAACTCAAGTTGGTAGATCTTTCTCTTAAATGTTTTAGACCAACTAAGGTCGGTAAATTTTCCTTGTCGACCAACTACAGTTGGTGGGTTTCTATCCCCGACCAGCCATAGTTAGTCTTTTTGAAATAATTTTACCTCCCGACCAACTCAAGTTGGCATTTTCGAGAATATATTTACTTCCTAACCGACATAAGTTGTCATTTTTAGGAATACTTTTATTTCCCGAGAAACATATAGTTTTATTTCCCTTAGGAATACAAATTTTACTTCCCGGAGGAATACAAGTAGCTTTACTTCCCGGAGGAATACAGGTAGCTTTACTTCCCGGAGGAATATTGGTAGCTTTACTTTCCGGAGGAATATTGGTTTCTCGACCAACCTTAGTTGGCATTTTCGAGAAAAAAATTTGAGTAGCCTGAGCTTTGCCGAGTAGTGTATAGCACTAGTATTCCCCGAAAAACTTTCAATAAAAAGAAAGAATTCGGAAGAATATCTTCATTTTATTCATCACGGATAATACTTGTGTAGGTGCTCGGCGTTCCATGCATTCTTGAACTCCTCCCCTTCTAAAGTTGCTATTCGGTAAGTTCCTGGTCGAACAACTTCTGTAACTCGGTATGGCCCATGCCAGTTTGCCTCCAGTTTGTTGTGCTTTTGAATTACTTGCTTCAGCACATAGTCTCCTTCTTTCAGATCGAACTTCTTCACCCTCTTATTGTAGAATAGAGTTGTTCGTTGTTGGTATGCAGCATTTCTTATGGCTGCTTCTTCTCTAACTTCCTCGAGCATGTCTAAATCCAATCTTCTCATTAAGTCGCTGACAGGAGAATTGAAATTCAGTACTCTGTGTGTTGGGAGGCCCAACTCAGAAGGTATAGCAGCTTCACTTCCAAACGCTAGTATATATGGAGATTCTCCAGTTGTTACTCAGGGAGTAGTTCGGTAAGCCCACAGTACTGACTGTAACTCGTGGATCCAATTTGCTTTCGCATCGTCCAGCCTTTTCTTCAAACCATTCAGCAGTGTTCTGTTTGTCACTTCAGTTTGTCCATTGCTTTGAGGGTGGCCTGGTGCTGAGTGGATCTTCAACACATTTGATTGATGACAATAGGCAGCGAACTCCTCGTTATCTAATTGTGTTCCATGGTCTGTGATGAAAGCATGAGGAAGACCATATCGACAAATGATGTTCTTCCAAATAAATTGGTACACCTTCTCGTACGTCATATCAATGAGAGGCTCAGCTTCCACCCATTTAGTAAAATAATCCACTGCGACGACGAGGTATTTGAACCTTCCTCTAGTCTTTGGTAGTGGTCCAACCAAATCTATTCCCCACATGGCAAATGGCCAAGGGGAAGTGATGGGTGTCAATAATGCTTGTGGAGTTCTTCGGATGGAGGAAAAGCGCTGGCACTTGTCACATTTCTTGGCATAGGCTACACAATCAGCCCTCATCATCGGCCAGTAATATCCCTGCGTCATCATCCTTTGCAAAAGCGTCCGACCTGCTACATGGGCTCCACATGACCCTTCATGAATTTCTTCAATCAAGTCTTTCACCTCGGAGGGATGTACACATCTTTGCAAACCTGCCATAATTCCTCGTCTATATAAAATACCGTTAGTTAATACATACCGAGCAGCTTTAAACTTCAATTTCTTAGCTGCGAGCTTGTCAATTGGTAATTCTCCCTCCTCAATATATGCCCTGATGGGATCCATCCAAGATGGTCCTAAATCAAGGGTGATAAAGTTCATCGCCAAATCTTCATCTATACTCCGACCAGCTAAAACTTCAATTGGGATTGTTCTTCGTAGCTCGGTACGAGTACCTGATGCTAATCGAGCTAGGGCATCTGCTCTTGTATTCTCCATTCTTGGTATTCTGACCAACTGAATAGCGACAAATTCTGATACCAGCTCCATCACCTTTGCATGGTATTTGATCATTAATTCTCATTTGGCTGCATATATTCCCAACATTTGATTTACAATTAATTGAGAATCGCTGAAGACAATAATTTTCTATGCCTCCATAATTTTTTCCAAATTAAGACCAGCAATCATGGCCTCATACTCAGCCTCATTATTAGAAGCTTTGAATTGGAAACATAGGGCCTATTCCATGTCGACCTCGTCCGGAGTGCTCAAAACTATTACTGCCCCACTGCCTGTTGTGCAAGATGAGCCATCTACATATAGCCTCCATATAGGTAACTCGTCTTCAAACTTCTAATCTGACAGAGTTCATCGGTGAAATATTTGTTGCTTCCTTTCATCTTCCTCTGATACTTCTCGCTCTTCGTCGACCATCTTTTCTTGCCCTTTTACCAACCGGAGTTGGTCTGAGCTCGAATTTGATGATCCTGTAACATCCACTTGCCCTATTACCAACTGTAGTTAGTCTGAGCTCGTGTTTGATGATCCTGTAACATCCACAGGTTGATCAACGAGCAAATTTTGCTCCTCGGGGGTATCAGGATAGGTTAACTCTGCTATGAAATCTGCTATATCCTGCCCTTTTAGCCATGATCTGGGTTCATAAACTATATCATATTCACCGAGCTCTATTGCCCAGTACATCAATCTCCCTGATTTTTCTAGTTTATGAAGGGCTTGCCTCAATGGCATATCAGTATATATGACTATAGTATGAGCCTGGAAGTATGGCCTCATTCTCCTACTCGCCTCAATCAGTGCCAGTGCTAACTTTTCCAGTCTTGGATATCTGATCTCTGCTCCTCTAAAGGCCTTACTTGTGTAGTAGATTGGTTTTTGTACTCCATTCTCCACTCTTATCAACGCTGGGCTGACTGCATTCTCCGATACTGCTAGATACAAGTACAATTTTTCTCCCATTATTGGCCTGCATAACAATGGAGGTGCTCCCAAGTATTTCTTCAAGTCTTTAAAAGCCTTCTCACATTTATCATTACACTCGAAAGTCTTTCGAAGTGTCTTGAAGAATGGGAGACATCGATCAGTTGCTCGCAATACAAATCTGTTGAGTGCTTCTACTCGTCCTGTGAGACTCTGTACTTCCTTCTTCGTCGTTGGAGATCGTAGCCCTAATAGAGCTTTGATCTTTTAGGGATTTGCCTCAATGCCTCGTTGATTGATAATGTACCCGAGAAACATGTCTTCTCGTACTCCAAATATGCACTTCGTCGGTTTCAGCTTCATTTGATATTTATCCAGTTGATCAAAAGTCTGACTTAAGTCAACTAGATGATCGGCAGCTTTCTTGCTCTTTGTCAGCATATCATCAACATAGACTTCCATATTGCAACTGATTTGTTCAATAAAGACTTTGTTCATCAGCCTCTGATATGTCGCACCTGCATTTTTCAAACCAAAAGGCATAACATTATAACAATAAGTTCCCCTAGGGGTAATGAAAGAAGTACTCTCCCTGTCTTCAAGTTTCATTTTAATCTGATTGTAGCCAGAATAAGCATCCATGAAACTTAGCATCTCGTGTCCTAAGGTAGCATCGACTAGTTGATCAATTCGGGGTAATGAAAAGTGATCCTTTGGGCATGCTTTGTTGAGGTCGGTGAAGTCTACACACATCCTCCATTTGTTGTTATTCTTCTTTACCATCACCACATTGGCTAACCAGTCTGGGTATTTAACATCTTCAATGAAGCAAGCTTTCTGGAGCTTCTTGACTTCCTCCTGTATAGCTTGATTCTTCTCGGGGCTGAACACTCTTCTTCTCTGCTTTACTGGCTTGATCTCCTTATTCACATTGAGTTCGTGACATAAGAAATTTGGATCTATTCCTGGCATATCCTCATGACTCCACGCAAAAGTTTGCTTTCTGCTTCTAAGGAAAGTTATCAATTCCTGTTTTAGTGAGGTTTCCAACGACGAACCTATTTGAGTAGTTCGTTTAGGGTGCTCGTCGTCCAGAATGATGTTTTCAGTAGCTTCCACCACTTGACCCTTCACGAGTTGTGACTCATCACTAGGATCCAATGTTTTAATTTCTGCCCCTTCTTCCACTTGATAAGTAGTAGTCTTTTTCCTTGATTCCTCCATTTCTTCTTGCTCGGCGAATTAATAATAGCATTCCCAAGATACTTTTTTATCACCTTTAACAACTCCTACTCCAAAATTTGTTGGAAATTTCAGGCATTGATGCACCGTAGATGGTACAGCCTCGAACTTCTTCAACCCTACTCTTCCCATGATGATATTGTATGATGACTGAACATTCTTATCCATTATGAAGAAGCGTATTCTTTCTGTTCGACAAGCAGGCCACGTACCAATTAATATATCCAACTTGATTGTCCCAAGTGGAAAAACTTTCTCGCCAGCAAAACCGAGGAGGGGTCTAGGATAAAGCTCCAGTTGAGATAGTTTTAGATTTAAACTATCGAAGCACGAGTAAAACATGATGTCTGCTGAGCTACCATTATCGACCAGTACTCTTGAAATTATAACCTCCTTCATTATCATCTTGATCACCAGTGGGTCATCATGAGGATATAGAGCACCTGCAAGGTCATTCTTTGAGAAACCAATGACCAATTTCTCTTTATTCACCTTTCTCGGGCGATCCTCCTCAGCTAGATTTATTCGTTGAATGTACGAGCAAGCCTGAGCCTCACAGAGGTAAGCTTTTCTCTCGGCAGTAAGATCTCCTCCTCCTACATCTCCACCTGTTATAACATTACAGTCAAATGACCCAAAGAGTATTAAAAATACCTCACGTTATGGCTTCCTTGGTCTCTTGGGAAGATCGGGGTCGTCTTTGGGATCAACTTCATGGTTTCTTTTCTTGTTCTCCTCTGCTCGATGAGGAGATCTAGACCTCTCTCTTGTTCGGTCGTTGTTCCTTCTTTCTCCTCCACGATCAACGTACTTTGACAGTTTTCCTCGTCTGATGAGTGTTTCAATCTCATTCTGAAGAGCTATCCATTTTTTGGTCATATGTCCATGATCTTTATGAAACTCGCAATACTTCGCCTTATTCCTCTTGTCAGGGTCTGCCTTCATTTTCTCTGGCCAGTTTAGTTCCTCGTTGTTCTTGATTTCCTCTAGAACATGGTTGATATCCTTCTTCAAAGGAGTATAATTATCATATTTCTTCATCACGTCCCATACCGACTGTAACACCCCGCCTAATTAAATACCGGGTGGCCAGTCCCATACCAAATTAAAACAGAATATACAGTTGGCTCATTCTTAGCATCATTGTCGAAAACATTTACAACTCACCCAAAACTCAATTAAGTTGGTGTTAAAAACTTTCCAAATTTTAATTTAACAAAATCCATTTCCAGTTTAAGAATAACACAACACATTTTATTCTACAATACTGATAACACAATAAATAACACAAAAGAATTTAAATACAATTGTAATAAACATTCCCAAATAATATAAATCCTTTACAATAATTCTAACAATGTTAAATGTATTAAAAAGTCCCGAATACAATAAAATTTGACCTCGATAGAAAAGATAACTGAAATTCTTTGGGCGACATGCCCTAACTAAGAATACTGTGAATCAAAAGATGGAAGGCGTCTAGGCAAAAACTCCATAAATCCATAGCCTGTCATAATCTGCTAAAGTTGGCGTCCCTGTTATTGGACACCTGATATAGAGATACAATAGAAGAGAAAATATGCAAGGAAACGGGTCAGAGCCCGAATGTGTAGATGATTTTTAAAACAGCAAGTATTTAACAAGTACAATAAAGCATTTATTATGTACATGTTAGATCTAACTCTCACTTGAAATTCTCACCTCTCAACTAGAGTGCACACTTAACGTTTCCTATCAACCTCCTAGTTAATGGTTCCTCTTTTCTAGTCTCCATATTATAATTCCACTCCCATATCATAATCCCCGTATGTCCCATACCATACGTCACATTATTATTCATTTACATTTCTCCTTTATATGATTAGTTTCTCTTTAACATGAATCATTACTCATTAATATGAATTGTTTCTCATTAACATGAGTCATTACTCATTAATATGAATCGTTTCTCATTAACATGAGTCATTACTCATTAATATGAATCTTTTCTCATTAACATGAGTTAAGCTTTTCAATTCTATAAGCATAAACATTCATTAACTTAATTCTATTATCTTTCTCTATTCACCGTTATCTACAATTATCATTGTAGACAGATTTAACCGCAATATATCCATTCAATAATTTAATCCATTATATATATATTCATATATAATACGGCACCCCGAGTCACAGCTGCGGTGGAATGCATTACTCTGCTATCATGTCCCATCATCGCAGGTCGCCGAATAGGGGACTAAAGGTTCGGTAAGATTCCACGAACCACAAACAACAACAAACAAATTGGAGGTGAACATAGTTCTCGTATCCATGGGTCACGCACATACCTACGTACCCACAGTCAGCGGAATTGTCAACTCCCCGATAAGTCTTTCATAGACCTATGTTCTCGAGCGACAAATCAAAGATCCCATGGATTCATTAGGATATGACTGCCCTCACGCGCAAACCTCCCACCGATAGCAAGTAAGCTAGATATGTCATACACATAAATCATCAATCAATAAAATAGGTATTATCATACCTATAATATAATATCAATAAGGTAATTATCACTACCCTAAGATATTTCACATACGTAGCATTATATCTCTTTTAAATTCCACGTATTAACATAACATATCTTTACTTCATAATTTAATTATCCTCGCATCATATAACATCTCTCCACTCCCGACGTCGTTAAGGTTCATGCGCGGAGCGTCTCGCAAAGCGAAATCCAAACAAGGAACCCCTCCAATACACTACTACTTAATTAAAAAAAGGCGCGAAAAAGGTGATTTTTACGGTCGTTCGAAAAAAGCTATTTTTACACTTGTAAAATCTAAAAAAAGTCAAAAAATTTTATTCTCCGACTCGGTATGCGTGTTCAGCAAGAAAAGATAAGCGTTTTCGAGTGGGGAGAAATTTCGTCCCTTATCACGATCCAAAGATTAAAGAGGTGGAGAGATAGTTTCCAACACCATTTGACCAATCAGAAAGAGTCCCACCATAACTCAAATACCTCACCACTTGTCCTATAAAAAGGACCCTTGGGCTCATAATTTCGTCGACAATTAGAGAGGAATTTTGTGGAGGATTTCGTGGAGCAACTTTGAGTGATTGTAATCAATTTGAGGGCCAAGTTTTTATCATTTTTTTAGAGGATTGAAGATTGTGGTGAGAGAACTATTTGTAAGTTTGGTTTATCAATGAAGATCTATATTGATTCTTGCAATTTCTCTTTCATTATGGTATCTTGATTCTTATATTAGGAGTAGGGTGAAGTTTGACATAGTTAGCTAATATTGTCACATTAATTTTATCATTGTTTATTCCCTACTCTTTTTAATTGTTATTAAAGATTCGGTACTCATTTTAAAATTTTAAAACGACACGAGAGTGTGTTTTAAAACCTTCAAAATTGTTTTGTCAATCAATTTTTGAAATTTAAAGATAGTAATTTTTTATAGATTATGCTTGCACTTTGATTGTTTTGATAGTCCATGCTTAAATACATTTGCGAATTTTAAAACTTGTATTTCTAAGGGAATAGGGATTTTAGCTATCTATTAGAGTCGTTAAAAATATTTTGATCATAACCGTCATATTTTTCGAATTAAACGCGACGAGAGTCAGTTTAACTTGAGTTATAAAAAGGGAATGACAACATTAAATAGTGTGCAATATTAGTTACGTGATAAATGGACCCCGAATCCTAATTGTTTACAAATATCTTGTGTTACCCTCATTTAACGTAGTTGCTTTTATTTAGAGTAGTTCATAATCATTCTCTATCCCATTTAGTCTAGTTGGACAGTCACAATTAATTTGAATGAAAAATTGACAAATCTCTGTGGGTTCGACCCATACTTACACTCGCTATTTTATTAATAGCCCGTGCACTTGCGATATTTTATAAAATTGACGACAAAAGGCATTTATTATAATAATTTTCGGGCGATCACTAGCCAGAAGGTGTTGTTGAACCTTTGGACTAGTTTAGAGGTGTAAAAGATAGGGTTGTATTTGGGGTTAGAGTGGACTAGAAGTCACTGACAGATATCTAAGTATCCCTTATGGACATGGCTAAAATATTGGAGATGTCGTAGGACCTTGGGCTGGTCCGAAGTGATAGAGATGATCACTTCGTATGAGAAAGTGGATTTAGACTATAAATGGAGGCATCCATAATATATAATATGCTAAGATATGTATTATAAGGCTTGGGCTCACGAGTTCATCTTGATATTTCAATAAAATGTCTTGGGATCAAAGCCAATGTAGTTCTAACTAATGGCGAATGTTTATGAGTGGAGACAATGGGATAATGGGTGTATAATATATAGCATTATGGTATTTACGAAGCCTAGTCCTTATATTACATTTTCGTTATGTGTTGGAGTGCATATTCATATGTTAAAAATGCATAATCAAAGACAGATATTTGATGCGTATTCCAAGAAAACATACATTTATGGGTGACATCGTTGAGATGGTAATGGTCGCTCTGAGAAGTAATGAAGAGTATTTAGATTTTATAATTTTGTTTTAACAAAGTTTTGAAATGACTCAGTTCAAAGCCACTTTCCTGAAAAAAATTCAAAAAGTATGTTTTCGTGTTGTACTTAGTTGCATCACTTGATTAGTATTTGTTTAACATATGAGTATGTTTATCTATCTCAACCGACAGAGTTGTCGAGTAAAAAAATAGGCTCTAAAATATAAACATTGTAAAGTTCATACTAGGTCCCCTAATGGGGGTCGGGTTTAGATAGTCTAGAGAGATATGGATAGTTAAATATCACAGCTTGTATTTAGGATATTGACTCAAAGTTTGTGAAAAGTTTCTTTAACTGTTGGAGGGTAGTGGTATTGGGTCTATGAATATATGTAAATGGGTGAAGCGTGACCTTCCTTTAAATAACAATGAAGGATTAATCTAGTGTAAATAGCTTTTTTGGTGCAATATTCAACAACAATAACTGCCAATATTTCATTTCCATGAAAGGATCTTTGAAAGCTTTGGAGAAGAGGATGAGAGAGTAATCACTCTAAAAATAAGAAAGAGAGAGAGAGAGAGAGTAGAAGGGTGTAAAAGTACCAAGTATGTGTGTGAATAAATGTTATGGACTCAACTATTAATGATATAAACTACTATTAAACATTATAACTTTGAAGCTAAAACTTTAAGCTTCAATGGATTTTTCTTAAGGCTAAGACTATGAGCCTCCATTTCTATAGAGTGCTCTTGCCTCTTTTTCTCATTGTCTTCATAGTGAGGGATAATCCTTATATATATATAATGGGTGTAAGTGAATTTGTTTTTCACCACAATGTGACACGTGTCCTTATTAAAATGAGGTGGTTAAACTTATTTTTATTATATAAATAATACAATGAGACATGGGGGACACGAAAATGATGTGATCGGGGATAACCTATGGGTTGGCCCGAAACGTTATTTTGTACAGTATACGTCTATCTAATCCCTTTTTTCTCTGGGACTAAAATAAATAAATAAATATTAAACTGTCATTAAAAATGACCTTTTTCTGGAGTGCGTGACGCTTATGCAATGATCAAGACTTGCCGAGAGGTCATGAGCCCTCTCGGCTAACTGTCAATGTAATTATGACTTCGCAAGGAACCTTAACCCCATCGAGTGACAATCAATGAAATATACTGCTTAAGGGGCATGGAGCCTCCTCGAGTGACTATTAATGAAAATGACTTGTTAAGGGGCCTTAATCCCCCGTCAACTAATTATAATACAAATGACTTTTAGAGTAACCTTAAGGATCCATGAGGATGGTGTGACTTTTTCTAGTAACCATGAATTATTAGGGACTTCTTGTGTTTTTCTCTCTTATATTAGAATGGTTGAGAATTTACCTTACTCGACGAACCTTACTCCCCAACATCAAAGCCAAAACCCTCAAAGATCTCACTGGTTACTTTTATGGGGCCCTCGAGCCCTACTAACCCGAACCACTAACTGGACCAAAGTACCCATATTGATAACCTGTAATATAAATTTCCATTAGTACTACAAATAGATGCATAATAAATATAAATTATAATTAGTACTAATAAGCTCTGGGACCCCTTTACATTAAGACCCTCGTACATAATCCTCTTGCTTTGTGAGAGAGTTGTATATGCATAATCTAATCATCATGAAATTTTTAATACTTTTTACTTTTGTTAGGGAAAACAACCTCAACATGATTGCACTTTCATCTCTATATTTATATGTTCCCACATGTTATTTGTTTCTCACGGGAAAACTCATAACTTGTAGTTTGTTGTTTGGGTACCCCTCTACATTAGTCCCCTCCGACAGAAGTGTCTTGTAGTATCGAGAGACTTGTCCAAGAAATATTAACTACTCTATCATTAGTATAATAAAAATTATACTCTATTTGTTCACTAGCTCGAGAACTTCTCTACATTATCCCCCTTGTGCAACATACATGTGCACAATCTGATTTAAAAGTTAGTGGGTAAAATTATTTCTAGGGGTTAGCATTGACCCCTTATTTAGCACTTTTTCTTTCCACTTATTTGTACTCCTTTTAATTTAGCTAAAAGCTTAATGTATATCAATTTATTGTGTACCTCTCATGAGGTAAACATACGTACTTTATATTGTTAAGTCATTCATTTGTATTTCTTCATTTGACTTTCTTTTCCTTTGTATTTCTACTATTGTGTTTTCACACCTATGGTGAGACCCATGGGGACTTCCTCAAGTCCTATGCTTCGAGTACTTTTAATATCACATGGTGTTATTTATCGACACCTTTTGACTATCTCTTGTAAACATGGTACCTTAAGTTGTAAACCAATACTTCGTCCACATTTGCTCGTGTAGGAGGTTTTTTTACCTCTACGAGCAACCCCTAGGTAACTTTTCTTGCTATTACCTCATTTTTGTAAGTTACTCATTAATTATCCTAAACCTGTTTTTATATTCTGGTAGGGAACACATATGAGTAGGCCTCTCAAACTTCTATTGAGCCTCAATCAAATCTTTTCATTGCACTTAAATTCTTGTGCACTTTTTACTCCACTTGTCATTATTAGTACTTGTACACATTATTCAACTTATTTATTTTATTTTTAGGTTAGGAAAAATGTGGAGGCATATGTTTCGGTTGCTCTTTTGTCTTTGGAGTCCCAAACACCTTATCTTTTTATGTTTATCCTATTATGATTATTTCTTTAAACATTTGTTGGCGTTATTTCCAACCTATTAATTTTTAGGTTGTAGATGATGCGAGAGCTTTTATCTTGGGTACTCACTCGTATTTGAAACCCACATATACATAAATTTTAGCACATGTGTTATTAATTATTGACACTTGCTCACATTGCTCAACTCATTTATGAGTTAAAATGAATGCAACAAATATTTTACTTGGGTTCTCATATACTTTTAAAGCCCCAACTACATTAACTTTTGTCCTGGGTACTCGCGTATTTGTGGAGTCCCAAGTACAATATTTACTTACATTTCTACTTTGTGATTTATGCATACATTGTGCTTGTAACTTTGTTGTATATCTCAATCTGACTCCGTCTTATCAGATTGAAGAAAATGTCAAAACTTTTTCCCTGGTTACTCGCGTATCAGTGGAGTCCCAGGTATAATATTTACTTACACTTATACTTTATGTTGCACATATACTTTGTTCTTTTAACTTTGTCGCAATTATCCACTTGTATCATTATTCTTATATTGAAGAAAATGTTAAAACTTATTTCTTGAGTTATCGTGTATTTATGGAATCCCAGGTACAATATTTACTTGCATTAATACTTTATGTTGCATGCACACTTTGTGCTTTCAATTTTGTCATATTTATTAACTTGTTTCCTTATTCTCGGATTGAAGAAATTGCTAAAACTTTTGTTCAGGTACTCACGTATCTATGGAGTCCCAGGTAAAATATATACTTACATTTATCACTACACCAAACTGATAAAATTGTCACCTTTTAGTCGGCCACCCTTGTCAAGGTCATTGGCCGTGACAAAAAATACGCGTTTTGTGTCACGATCATTGACCTTGACACGACCGTGACAAAGAATTGTCACGGTCTTTGACCGTGACAAGTCCGTGACAAATCCACTTGTCACGGTCAATGATCGTGATAATTCTTTAAATAATATTCACGGTCAATGACCTTGACACAACTGTGACAACTTCTATAGCAAAAACCCTTACCCTTTATTTTTTCCCTCTCTCTCTCTCTCTCTCTCTCTACGCTGCTCTCTCTCTTGCATTTATATATGTGTGTGTGTGTGTGTATCTATGTGCATGTGTGTGTGTGTGCGTGTGTGGGGGGTGGGGCAGGGTGGGGGTTGGGGTGGGGCAGGGGGGCTGTTGTGTGTGTGTGTGTGTGTATATGTGTGGTGGGTGGGGGGTGTGGAGGGAGGTGGGGCAAGGTGGGGGGATATTGTGTGTGTGTGTGTGTGTGTGTGTGGTGGGTGGGTGGGTGTGTGTGTGTGTGTGTGGTGAGTGGGGGGTATGGAGGGAGGTGGGGGTGGGGGTGGGTGTGTATTTGAATTAACCCATGAATTTGTATTTTTGTATTTGAATTAACCCATGAATTTGTATTTTTGTATTAGAATTAATTCATGAATTTATTTTTGTATTTGAATTAACCCATGAATTTGTCAATTTGTTTGTGGGGGGGTGGGGGTGGGGGTGGGGAGGCGGGGTAAGTCAAGGTACCATTGTAATTCTCTTAATATCGTGTTTTGATGATTCTATGAGATAATATATATTGTTTCAAGGTTAACTCATTGTAGATAAAAATATTCACATAGTAAAATTAAATTGAATCCATCCATAGATTCTATAATTACATCAACTAAAATATAATTAATAAATGAAACAGTTTTAGATGAAAGTAAATTAATAATTAGTGCCCATTTCATATGAAAGTAGTATTTCCCCTCAGTGTAAATTAGTAAATTAATAATTATATACGTTAATTGTTAGTTTAATTGATGAAATGAATTAATTGAGTAGATGAATTAGAAGGAGTATGGGATACACATTTGTTGTTGACATTGCTGTTGGATTATTTTGTTTAGTAAATGTTTGGTTGGTTAGTTTTAAAAGTGGCATGACCACTGGATTATTATCTATATGGGGGTGGGATTTTTTAACTTTTTTTTAAAGCTACTCTGTATATAGAACAACTAGTATATGCCCGTGCCTGAAGGCACAATGAAAATTTTCCAAAGTACGTAATCACAAAACAGTATTCCCCGACAAAAAAAAGAAAAATTAAAAAAAATGGCTATAATTTCCTCTGTTTATAGGACTATCCAACCTGTTTAACAAATAAAAAAATAGTCCAATAACATTCAAATAGTATAAATTGATCGAAAAAGTTCACATATAATATGAAATATACAATATTCATCAACTCAATTCACATTGTGCCTCAAGTAAACAGTGTCAATTTAAAAAAAAAAGGACAGAATCTCCTTTGTTTATCGGACTATCCACCCTGCTTAAGGGATAATAATAATTCCAATAATATTCAAAGAATCCAAATTCATCCAATAACTACTACAACAAAACAAACTTGTTAAAAAAATTACATATATATATCAAATTGAGGTCGTCCCACATGCTCCACCATATAGATTGTCCATAGTTTTCAAAATGCGACCTGATACAAAAAAAAATATAGTTAGAACTAAATGAACCAATAATCATATCAGTACAAAGTATCTCACAGCTGCTGAAAAAGCTAAATACAATGGATGGATATGAAATTAAATGAATCAATAATCATATTATATAAGATGTGCATATCAAAATATCCCAAGGAATGGCACCACCCACAGCTAGGTATGTCATGCTAAATAATAGGCCAAATACAATAAGGACGGCCTATATGGAAAAATAAAATTTCAGTACTTGAGAAACTAATTATACTTGAGAAGCAAATCAAAACAAAAAAATGAAATTCAAGTGATTGTGCCTAAGCACCAAGTGAAAGAGTGATATATAAAAACAAAAAAATGAAATTCAATAGTCACAGGTAGACACACTGGTTAAAAGCCTACAACTCTAAATCGATTAAGAGACAAATCGGTTACCTTTTATTGGGGCAGCCCTGCCTATATACTCATTGGGGCAGCCTTGCCTATGTACTCAAAATCAGTCGTTCCACGAAGAGTATAAAACCTCACCAACAGATATCCTTTTCCATCGAACACGCAAGTTTGGACTGCAATAAAATTACAAATAAATATAATTCAACAATGATATATAACACAAAATAGCATTGCGTCTCATAGACTTCTTCTAACAGATATGGCAGCAATTAGTAACTGATATGGCAACAATACCTTAATGCTATTTTATGGAAGCAATGCTTGATATGGTCATGTGTTGTCTACCAAGGAAACTCCAACATTATTGTAGAAAACCATAATCCCAAATGATTTTTGAAATAAAAACAATTAATGAACAAAAGTGGATAGCAATTAAACAACTTAGTCCATTAAATTTTAAACAGCTTCAATATGAAAAATGTGCACTGTTGTCACCATCGACTAACACAAAGCCAACAACATGAAAAATATAGAACATGTTTTAATGAACAAACTAATAGTAATTTTTAAACTAAAACAACAATAAATATGATATGCTAATAAATCTTCCACATACGAAAATTCTATGACGTCTAGATAATAAATAAATACAAATTCAGAATGTCAAGACAGATTAAAGAAAGTAAAAGGGGGGGGGGGAATTGGACTAATCAACATAATGTGACAATAATATCAAAGATCCGATAAAACAAAGAAAGAAAGGTGGGAAAATACAAAAAAAAGTAATGCCAAACAACTGCAATTCATAACTGATGCAACTTTTTTTTCCCTAAACAGGTAAAAGCTTTGTTACTTGATTAAGAAAAAAACATATAAAAATACACGGCGAACCACCTGCTCTTCTTGCGCAGCTCATGACTCTTTTCACTCGCATCTAAATCAATGTCATCGATCACATATGCACATGCATTTAGATCTTGTGAGAACCATCACATGTTTAAGGATAGAATCTGCAAAACATATCATAGAAGAAATCAGACCTATATTCTGAAGCAAAACAACATAAAAAGATTAAAAATTTCAGATCTTTTGAGAACCCGGTTCTAAAAAGAAAATAATCAACTTAAAAAACCCAGCTGAAGGCAAATATGGTACCAAACAATTATGAAATCTCCATTTCAAAACCCTTATTTGAAGATAAATCTTTAATACAGAGTACCTGCATTGGGGTTTTTATGGGTATGCGAGCCTAGATGCAAGCGTGAGATAAACCAAGTGACGGTTTGGGTGCATTTTAATAAAAAGAAAAGTAAAAAATAAATTGCAAGACCTCTAAAAATACGGGGTGTAGGTCAGATCGGAAACCCCCGAACCAACAAACCATCACATATGCACAGATGCATTTAGATCTTGTGAGAACCATCACATGTTTAAGGATAGAATCTGCGAAGCATATCATAAGAAGAAATCAGACCTATATTCTGAAGCAAAACAAAAAAAAAGATTAAAAATTTCAGATCTTTTGAGAACCCGGTTCTAAAAAGAAAATAATCAACTTAAAAGACCCACCTGAAGGCAAATATGGTACCAAAAAAATATGAAATCTCCATTTTTAAAACCCTTATTTGAAGATAAATCTTTAATACAGAGTACCTGCATTGGGGGCTTTATGGGTATGCGAGCCTAGATGCAAGAGTGAGATAAAGAAGAAGATGAAGGGGTATGTATGTTCGGGAGAGCGTATGCTTTGAATTAAGGTAAAAAGTATCCATGAGACTCGAGAATAGAAGTGCATCTCAACCACTGGTGCACTTAACAAAACCAACAAACATCTTAGTATAACAGTCGAACAAAATAAACAAACATCAAATAATTAGTAGATCGGATGGAGATCTGACGATTTCATACCTGGGAGATCGGTGGAGATCGATGCAGATCAGGTGGAGATCTGACAATTTCGAAGAGGGAGGAAGCGTGGTATTTCGGAGTGTGGAAGGAAGCGGCAGCAACCGGAGAGGACATTATACTCGCTTTCAACATTAACTGCAGAACCACATTTCACAGTTTAACATGACTTGACTTTATAGGACCAATACTTTAGAGTAAAATCGAAAAATGATTACAAAGTTTAGGTGCATATTTCGTGGATCAGTGGTTTTCCAAAATCGCTATGTATTCATCAATAATCAACAATTATTTGTCAATCTTCTATCCAAGGGAAGAACGTTGAAACCTGCATAAATTTTTCCCATTTCAGATAATCTCCCTGCTTTACACTCACCAAATGCCTAAACTCCCGCTGCCATCAATCTCATGCCACCGTTTTGATGAAGCCCAAATCCCCCATTCTAGGTCTTATTTCCACTCTGACCATTGGTGAAGCTAAAATCCAAGAGAAAAGAACATTTTATTAGTAAATTTACAATAAATGGCAGAGTTGCATTAATCATTAACACTGAAACCCAGAAATAAATAAGTGTAAGCACATCAAGGATAATAGAAGGCTTACCAAATTATGCACCACATTCTACCACTGATCTGCAACACATATCGAACAATTGTCTGCCAAAATAATAAATGCAATGAAAACTGCACTTTGTAATCTGGACTCCATCACTCTACCATGATATGTCAAGGATAAGGCACTCCCATTAGAGTCACAACAAACGAAGTTGTTCGAAGTACAGATTCTAAGAACCGATATTTTGATTTTAAGAAGTTAGCAGATGCAACTAAAACTGTCATAGCGAATATTAACAAACAAATTGATCTAAATTACTACCCAATTTAAAATGGAAGAAAATAAGATTTGCAATATAGGCCGATTGGTATTAATGTCATAGTCTTGCTGACACTTTTATCATGTTAGGGATGGCATTTGGCATTTGATTCATCGTAGGCCCAATAATTAAACGAAGTTAGCGATTTGATGAAAGAACTCATTTACTTTTTGATAAATAACTCAAACCTGCAAGAACTCATTTGCGTAAGACACGGGTTTCTTTAGTTTCCACCATCTACTAAGTGATGAAGTTAGTACCTGCAAATAAATTTAGACTCTAAACAAAATAATAAAACACATACGCCCCTCACCACATAAGGAGGGATAATGTACCAACGTCTTGTAGAAATTGGATGCATACATTACCATTTCACAACAATTTGTCTCCCTATGATAAAAAAAAATCTAAAACCTTATAGAAACTCTAAAACATTATAGCATTAAAATTAATCATTAATGGAATCAAAAATAAGTTTTTAATTCACATGTGAAAGAACAAAACTATGGAGATGAATGAAATGAAAAAAAACTCAATGAAATAGATTGCAAATTGACCAAATATATGAAGAGATGGGAATGACCTTGATGATGCCAGGCCACCTAATTCCACGTTCTTGCTTAGTCCAATAAATACGAAGTAGGAGGCCCTTCGAATCTCATCCTTAGAATCTCGTTCATCCTATTACATCACTGACAGATATTAGAGAGAGCTCACATTATTTGCCTTATTAAAAACTCCTAATAATCCACAATAGAGACATCATTTGCCACAAATGCAAAACAAAAATGGTTTAGAAATGTAAACTTAATGTGTCAAACTAAATTATGTTTCAACTTCGTGCCAAATATAAGAGTAATACAAACTATAAAAGTACTAAAACCTGTTTTTTTACTATAAAAAAATACAAATCATATTATAGTCAATTTCATGCTTTCAAACATTTGACACATGATAATTTGAAAGAAACTATCTCTTACTGGTACAAAAAAGCTCTAGAATTATAATTTAAAAGGTATAAGATTGTAAAAAGTGTAAAAAGGACAGGCGGTCTTGCTTTACCCATTGCAGTTGTTTCTAATGGGGACTTGCTGCACTCTGGTATTTGAGTTTTTATTTTACTTGGCACAACTCTAGTGTTTCTAGGGTCTCCGTCCTCACTTGTTGCTAGTGTTGTTTATGGTATCATTGTTATGTGGATTCGAATCCACCACATACAAAGATGATAGATTAATCACAATGGTGATACTTTTTGCATATCAAATGTTAAATGATCTTATGAAAAACTAAGAACAATTAAAACTTACCAAAGTTCTCCAGATCTTCCTATTAGCCCTTGCATTTCTCCCTATCAAGTGTGTGGCCACGTTTATGATCTAAAAAAAAGAAAATACTAAATATCAATCATTTATCCTATTATGTCCATTATGAAAATATGCTAAAAGTAATATAATAAAAACACTAAATAGTCATTCCATGATAATAAGATAAAATGTATCTAATGTGAAGAAAATCAATGCAACAACAGGTATGGTCATGAAACCCTAGAGTACACCACTAAAATCACACAAAAAGTAAGAAACTTCCACAAAATAAATCCCATTTACGTATATTATCATGTGCTATGATTAGTGTTTTGTCACATAATGCTTAATTACCAATTCGATTCACTATTTGCGATTCACGATACGATTCGCGATTTGACAACTATGCATTTAAGTTTAAAGAATTGTTGAATTCAGTAGTGGCATTTAAATCTATAGGGTTACCCCCAATTTTCTGCTCACTGGTTCTTACCACATTGAAATCTCCAATGTGGTAAACTACTGCAATCCCCAATTTTCTTTTAAGATATGCACATCTTAAAAGAGATAGATTGGACTTCATTTTGAGACTATGCAATCCATTCCAACCCTCCAAAACTACCATACCATATTAGATATTATTAATGCAGACAGCAAACCCCAAAGTTATTTTCATATTATCAAATCCAATCATAGGTTCTAAAATGCCCAGAAACCTCTTACATTCCGGACAATCTCTTTGATAATTTAAACGATGTTCGATTTGCATTCCAGACTATCGCTCTTTTATTTTGAGAGAGCAGGTGGTCTTCTGCGTTCACACATCTAATGCATTTACTGAATTCAAGCTATATACATTAAGATGTACTAAATGTAAATCATAACATAGAGCTTTAGTTTTGAATTGCTATCCAAAGTTCATTTAAGACTATGAATAAAAAGAAATCTTACTAATAAACATAAGTATCAGTTTAAAATTCAAAAAACAAAATACCTAGGGTCTTCAACTTTGATGTCTTAGATCTGAAAGCACAGGCCTCAGTGCTGTGATAATACAGATAAACATGCATATTAAAACCAATTAGTAACACAAAAGGAAACGAACCGAAACCAATTCCGTAAAATGTCTAGCAACATGGAACTAAAATCCAAACACTTGTGGGTAGAGAGCAAACATATCTGAGATCCACACACAAAAAGGCAAAATATGTATACAAACTCGAAAATGTAAATATAGAAGTAGAGATAGTGTGTATACCTGATAAATCCCAAAATATGTATACAAACTCGAAAATTGCAGTTAGATCTGCAAAAGTAAACCAAAAAATACTCAGAGTTAAATCGAAACCAACCAAAATCCATAACTAAAATCAAAAAAAAAAAACTAACAATAGTAAAGATTTATAGGTTAAAATGGTTATGGTGATTTTTTTATTGTGGGTACCTCGTTCGACACCAGGCATGGAGAATGTAGGTGGCCGCGGGGGGCATCTGCTTATAGGTGAAGACTGGGGTAGATGACATAGATGAGCAGGGGCGGCGACATAGATGACGTGCGGCGGCAGAAATGAGGAGGTCGGTGAAAGGGAGAGAATGTGAGGTAGGGTTTGTGTGGGCGGCTGATGAGTTTACGGGGCAAGGTAGAGAATGGGAGGTTTTGTTTGAGGTAGGGTTTGTATTGTGAGAGGAGTTTTTTTTTGTCTCAACCCTTGGATTGTACACGTGGCAAAATGTAGACCCTTGATTTTTTTGATAAGATAAGATAAGATGGCACTATTCATAACACCATTGTCCTATATTATATAGATATATATATAGTATGATAATTAAATGAAACATACTTGAAATTAAATATAGTGCGCATAGATACTAGCCTTCTAATTCTTATGCGTACGCATTCAATAGCCCTTAAACTCATTCGAGAGTCATTACCCCTGTAATGAGATCTATCGAATTGTACCGTTTGGACAGTTTGAGACTGTATAATTTCTGTATAATATTCTTATTGGCTTAAAGTTGTTACTTTTGGAGGAAGTTCTGCAGTCGTATCTTAATGTTCTCTGGGTACATACTAGATTGACAAGTGTGACTGTTATTTCAATTGATCAATTGAAATAACACTCACACCTACCAATCTACGTCGTGTACTTGGAGAACTACGGGGATATGCTGTCGAATTTTTATCAAATCGTAACAATGTGCATGAGCTGTTAAGTATATTACCGAAAAATGCAGTCTTGAATGGGATAGGACCACTCATCCTTTAATAGGATAATTAAATGATGGGATAATTAAATAAAACATACTATAAATCTAAGTTTTGTTTACCTTTAATAGGTGTTTAGTTGTGGTAGTTGTGATGGGATATCCGAAATACAAAGAGTGGATGGGTGAGACTAATAGAATGGAGGATGTGTTTCGCAGAGGTGCTAACGAATTTGTGAAATATGCAAAGAGATGTCATAATGATGAAGAGTTTCCATGTCCGTGTGCTAGGTGTAAAAATGGTAAGGTGTTTGAGTGGAAAACAGTTGAACTACATTTGTTAAGATCGGGTATGCAAGATAGTTATCGATTTTGGAGTTTTCACGGTGAATTGAAAGTTCTTTTTGTCCCCGACCAACCTTCACAACAACCTTCAACAAGTAGAATAGATGTAGAAGGGGACGACGTAGATCATAATATGTTAGAGGATTTAGTTGATGATGCGTACGGAGTTTATGAAGAGAAGGAGAATGGGGTTACTGATGATGTAGAAGATTCAAGTGCTCGTGAAGATAACAAGATAAAACTTGACGATGACTACCAAAGTTTAAAATTTAAGGCGACCCAACCGTTATACTCTGGCTGTGAGAAAGATCAAACAACTTTACATGCCATGGTTGGTTTGCACAGTTTGAAGACGCAGTACGATTTGTCTGGCAATAGCGTGACGGGAATTCTGAAATGGGTGAAGGGCTTATTAACCAAGGTGAATACACTTCCAAATAGCTATCATGTTATGAAGAACAGTTTGAAAGGTTTGGGAATAAAGTATAAATCGATTCATGCTTGTGTGTATGACTGCATACTATACCGAAAAGAGTATGAAAATCTCGATCGTTGTCCGGTATGCAATGAACCTAGATATGTCCAATCTACTAGTAAGGAAGGCTCAAAAGTGCCTCAAAAAGTATTAAAATATTTTCCCGTTGGGCCTAGATTAAAGCGATTTTTCACAGTACCATGGATTGCAGAGGCAATGACTTGGCATGCTAGGGCAGAAGTAGGGGGTAATATCATGCGTCATCCTATTGATTCTACTACCTGGCGGAGGATGAATTTTGAGTATCCCATTTTTTCTCGAGAACAACGCAACATTCGTTTGGCTATATCAACAGATGGTTTCAATCCATTTGGAAATCTAAGTACCAATCAGAGTGTATGGCTAGTGATCCTAGCCCCACTCAACCTCCCTCCTTCACAGTGTATGAGACCTAAATTTTTGATGATGGCTTTGTTGATACCTGGGCCAAAGGCACCAAGTGATGACATTGACGTCTACCTGTCTCCTTTGGTAGAAGAATTAAATGAGTTGTGGGAAGAGGGTGTGAAATCATTTGACTCTTTTAGAAAAGAAGAGTTTAAGCTGAAAGCTATGTTGATGTGGGCAATTCATGATTTTCCAGCTTATGGGACATTATCCGTTGTGTAGTACGTGGTTATTTGGGGTGTCCTATTTATGGAGAGGAGACTGAATCTCTTCGTCTATCCTCTAGCTTAAAAAATGTATACCATCGCCACAGGAGGTTTTTACCCCCAGCTCATAGTTTCAGATCTGAGAAAGGTTCTAATTTTTTATTGGGTGGAGTTGAACATAGGCTACCGTCGAGACAACTTTCGGGTTCAGAAATTGAAAGTAAATCTTCTGAATGTGGACCTAATATGCCAGGTAAGAATCCCAAATTTAAGAATGTCAAGCATAAGAAGACCCCAACTGGGAATGAAACTGAGATAAGAAAGGCATGGTCTCAGGGGTTAATTTTATTTGACTTGCCTTATTGGAAGAATAACCCGGTGCGCCATGTATTGGATGTGATGCATGCAGAGAAGAACTTCGCTGAACATATTGTGGGTACTTGCCTTGGGGGGAGTCATTCGAAGGATGGAGAAAATGCACGAAAAGACCATAAAACGTTAAAACTTAAGCCACAACTATGGTTGAAAGAAGATAGTAGGGGAAGGACAATAATTCCCCCTAGTGCGTTTACTTTGACGAGTGGGGAAAGGAAGGTGCTTATAGACACAATATATAATTTGAAGGGCCCATCTACTTTTTCGTCCAACTTGCAAAGGATTGTGAATTATGTTACTCATGATTTACATAAGTGTAAGTCCCACGATTGGCATGTGATCATGCAATTGGTTCCTTTATTGTTTAAGCAATGTTTCTCCAAGCACAAGGATTTGCGTAGGGATATTATGCGAATTAGTATTACCTTCTCCCTCTTGTGTGAGAAGGTAGTGAATCGAGAACACATAGTGGCCGCAAAATTAGCTCTGATCGAAGCGATTTGTGTATTGGAGAAGTACTTTCCCCCAGCATTCTTTGACATAAGTGTTCACTTGTTGGTACACCTATGTGACGAGACACTTCTTTTTGGTCGAGTTAGATATCGGTGGACGTAGCCGTTTGAAAGATTGATGAAAGTTTTTAAATATTACGTCAAGAATACGCGATACATTACAGGATCAATTGCAGAGGAATACATCACCGTGGAGTAATCAATATATACTCGGGAATATATGCCTGACTCAACCAACGTTGATGACACTGATGAATTCGTCGATGGTGGTGGTCATGTGATGGGAAAACGAGTGAAATTAACGAGTTTGCAACATGAGCAAGTAGCTCGTTATCTATTTGACACACATGAAGATGTCGAAGAATGGAAAAGGTAAGTTTCGATTATTATAACGTTTAACATTATATTAGATTATTTTATACATGATTATTTATTTATTTATTTTTATTTTTTTTCAGAATCGAGATTTATTGAGGTTGGAGAAGAAAATCCCTTCTCCGACGGCTAACAAGCTATAGAAAAATCATCTATGAAAGATTTAAAAAATCTAGTAAATGGACCCTTATAAGGTTTAGCTTTAAAAATGAGCCTAATCTCATCATGTACCTCACTAATAATGGACAAAACATTCATCTTTTTTCCATCAAAAAATGAATTATTCCTAGCACACCATATTTTCCAGCATACTAAGCTAGGAATAATCTTACATAAAATCGATTGAATGTTTTTTCCTCTAGTAGAAAGCCACCAAAAAACAAGTCTTGATCTAATACTTGTAGGTGAATGTTTAAGCCCCATCAAACCTTCAAAATGCTTCCATACTTGAGAGGAAATCTCACCAGCATTGAATAAGTGTTCACGGTTTTCTTCAAATCCTTTAACGCAGTAGCGCCATTTGGAAACGAGAGGAATTTTGATGTCTTTCAAATTTTGATCTAGAGGAAGACCGTTATGAAGTAAACGCCACATAAAAATAGAGACTTTGGGGAGTAAGTGATTATCCCAAATCATTGAATAAGAAAATTGAGAGCAGTCTCTTTTCCTAATAAGATCCCAAGCAATTTTAAAAACAAATCCTTTTTCTACCCAAGAATGAATGGAATCGACAACCAAAGTTGAGTTAGAGAAAGACCAAATCCCTTGCATACGTTTCCAGGTGGAACTAGCCGAGTTTGTGGTACCTCTAAAATTGTTGCAGGTTAGTTTTTTATATTTCTTGTTCATAAAATATGCCCACAAAGTTTTATTTTTCAAAAACTTTACTCACAACTTACATGTGAAAGTGTTGCATACATCAAGGATGTCTCTAAGGTCCAATCCTCCCTCACCCTTAGGTAAACAAATATTATTCCATGAAATCCAATGATGCTTGTTTAAATCATCTTGTTGACCCCAGAAAAAATTTGCACTAACCTTGTCTAGATCATGGATGAGACCCAATGTAGGATTGAGGGATGCAAAGGTGTGAAACCCCATAGTTTGAACAAAAAATTTAATAAGCACTGATCGAGCAGCATGGGATAGAACTCGGTTGTTCCATCTCGAAATTTTTGAAGCTGCTTTCACGACTAAGGGGTTGAAAAGATTTCTGCGCTTTCTACCAATGAATAATGGGACTCCCAAGTATTTAATTGGAAGCGTTTGCTGCTGAAATCCAAATTTTTTTCTAATCTGAGAAGCTCTTGTGTGACTACATTTGGCGGGTGTGATGAAACAACTCTTACTTTTATTGACTAGCTGTCCCGAATGTGATTCGTAATAAGCAAGGAAATTCATGAATTTGATAAGAGATGTTATGTGGCTATTTATGAAGAAGAGAATATCATATGCGAATGATAGAGAGGTAATTAGTGGGCACCCATTTGGGATTGAAAAATGATTAATTTTTTTCCGCAAAACCAAATTTTGAATGCCTCGATTAAGAGCTTCACTAGCAATGACAAAAAGCGTCAGCGATAGAGGATCTCCTTGACGCACTCCATGATTAGACTTGAAGAATCCACGTGGTTTTCCATTAATCAGGACAGAATACCAACAGTTTGAAAGTATCCGCCATATCATGTCAATCAAAGTTTCACAAAAACCAAAAGCTCTAAGAATCTTGAGAATAAATTGCCAAGAAAGCCGATCATAAGCTTTGGACATATAAAGCTTCACCACTAAGTTGCCACCACGGAATTTTTTATTTAATGATGATAAACGTTCTTGGGCCAGCAATATGTTGTCAGAGATTGATCGATCTTTGATAAATCCTGCTTGAGAAGGTGAGATAATATTGGGAAGGACACTCCGAATTCTGTTAGTAAGAATTTTTTAAATGATTTTATTTAAAAAATTTCATAGACTAATGGGTCTACAATCTTTACAAAATGATGGGTTTTCAGATTTGGGAATCAAAATAATATTAGTGGAGGTCCAACACATTGGAATTTCATCTCCAAGAAAAAAAGAATGGATAGCCAAAATTAAATCCTTTTTGATGATATTCCAACAAGTTTGAAAAAATGACCCATTAAACCCATCAGGACCTGCTGCACAATTTTTTGCAAGAGAGAAAATGGCATTTTTGATTTCTAATTCTGAAGGAACATCCGGAAGCATAGAGTTTATGTCCTCAGTTATTATCTTTGGGATGCTTTCAAAAATAGAATCATTATTTCAAAAAGACGAAGTAGTACCAAGAAGAGATTGAAAATGAACAATGAGTTCATTTTCAATATCAGCTTCTTTTTCTAACCATTCACCTTCCTCTTTTTTAATTTTGTGAATGGTTAGGCTGTTGCATTTTTTTTTAAATAACGAATGAAAATAAGAGGAGTTTTGATCACCATGTTGTACCCACTTTAAGTTCGCCTTTTGCTGCCAGAAAGTTTCCTCTATCTTGAGTTCTTTGTTAAAGAAGGTTGTAGCTTTATGCCAAGCTTCTCTATTCTCTTATGTAGGAGAGGTGTCATAGATGGCTTCTTTGATAATGAGTTCCTCTTCAGCTTTTTGAACCCTCGAGAATATGTTGCAGAAAACTTATTTATTCCAAGCTTGAAGGGCTTTTTTAACTAACTTTAGTTTGCTTGAAAAAGATTTCATAGGTCTACCTTCCACTGTATTGTTCCAAGCTCTAGTAACTACTGATAAAAATGAATGATGGGTAATCCACATATTTTGGAATCTGAACTGTTTAGGCCTATCATCATTAGGAAATCACTTCTTGAGAAGCAAGGGGGCATGGTCTGAAGTAGCTCGGTTTAGATGTTCCACAGAGAACTTGAATATACTTTTGAACTAGCCTTCATTTCCCAAGATTCGATCCAATCTGGCCCAAATTCTAGCGTCACTAATTCGATTATTACACCATGTAAACTTACCTCCGTTATAAGCCACTTCTTTTAGACCTACTTGAATCATAGAGGAATTAAACTCTAATATAGCTTGCTGGTTCACCAGGTTACCACCTTGCTTTTCATCATGAGAAGAAATTATATTGAAATCACCTCCCAAAATCAACTTGATAAAGTTCAAGGAAGCAAGATGATTTATACCATCACATAATTCTCTTTTGTCCTCTTTATTACACCTAGCATAGACTGCTGAAAAAAGGGCATTGCCACCAAATTGAGGCAGGTATATTGAAATTGCTAACAATTGTGTTTTATCACTAATGATAGTAAAATCACAAGAGTATTTCCACATTATCCAAATTTTGTTATCACAATTATATACACCTCCATCAAACTTCAATTTACGACATACCTCTTGAAGATTATAATCATCAATCTTTGGTTCTTGTAAAGCTACCAAGACTATGTCATACTTCCTGATGGTTCTTTTGAGTCTTCTTATAGAAGATTTGTTTCCAACTCCACGAATATTCCAAAAAAGGATATTTATCATGTTTGATGAAGTGAGAGAGAAGTTTTTGAAGAGTTACCCCCAGCTCTTGTTTGAATGCTTGACAATCCAGTACTGCCACCATTCTTCTTCTTCTTTTTCTTCTGTTTGTATTTACCTCCACTGCCAGAATCTTCATGTGGTTTAGCTACTGGAAGGAAAATTTCTATAATGGCTTTATTTTCTGGGTAGGGTTTAAAAAGATTAAGTTGAGTAAGGTCTAGAGTTGTATCAGTTTGAGTGTTTGGTGGGCAAGGTTTAAGTGTTTGAAAGCAATTAAAATTTTGGGTAAGTTTCTTGGAGAAATTTTGAAAATCTTCCTTCAAACTCGGGACTAAATTTGTTTCCAATGAAAGAACGTCATCGTCTGATTTCCATAAAGGCTTCCAGCTATTTTTTGGGATTTGGACTATTGGGGGTGTAGGTTTTATTATTAAGGCACGTGGGTTTACTATTTAAAGTGTTTTGAAGATTTGGCAGAATCTCACCTTCCTCCTGGTCTTTCGCATCCGATATTAATATTTGAAATTGGTTGTGTGTAACAACGTGATCATTTGTAACCATAGAATCTTTTTCCTCATTTTGTGGGATCTTCTCCACCACATTGGGATTCGTTTCCATCATTCGCGAACTGAATAATTCCTCTCCGTCTACCTGATTTTTCCCGACGTTGATGATCGTACCTGTGAGTGAGGTTGAGGCAAGCCCATGTTTAGTAATTTCTTGTATGATCATGTGTGTATTTTTCCCTTTAACTCTGAGCTCCTGGTCTTTCTGGACGTTATCTCGTATTTGAATCCCTTTTCTAACTGGTTTTTCAACCTATATACCAGATGGTTTAGGGTTAATACTCATTTTTACACCTTGCTCAATCTGTTTGCTGATTTCCTTATCTTTCTTGGTATCTGTGTTTGGCTTATTCGTCTCCTCAGTGTTTTGATGAACTTGAGTATATTGCCCCCCCAGTTTCAGAATCAAAACAACAATCCACCTCGCCATGTCCAATCTTAGCACAATTGTTACAATACATGGGGACATTCTCGTATATGAATCGTTGCCAGAAGATTTTGTTTCCACAGCAAATTCATAATCTGTTTGGAAGTTTTTTAGCATTGTCAATCTCAACACGAAGTCTCGCAAGGCTTGGTCTAGTAACATTAGCAGTGGCTTCATCAAATTTTAGAGGGATACCAATTAATTTTGCAATGGCAAATAAGGCTGGTTTTGCAAATAAGTGAACAGGAAGATGTGGAAGAGATAACCAGATGGGAAGAATAGAACTATCTTGACCTGGTGTAAAATCATATGTCCATTTCATGACTTTCATGGGGGATTTGAATATGTACCACTGATCACGCATCCAAATGCGCATATAATCTTCCTCATAGAAAAGTTTTATTAAAATATGTTTCTCGTCAAGAAGGCCTATAGAAAAGGCAGCTTTGAGAGAAAAGGTTAAAAAATCTTTACGGATTGATTCCATGGATGGTCTATCACCTGGAAATCTTCCAATGAGAGAGAATTTGTATGGGTCAGCAAGTTTGATATTTTTTTCTTCTGAGAAAGTAATCATAGGTTCTCCTTTATAGAATTCGTACTGTTTGGTATTGATTATTTGATCTGATGGGGAACTGTTTAGAATAGAGGCAAAGCTTTTGGCTTTGTCTCTCAGGCGGTTTAGGTGTTGGATTTAGTAGTAGGGTTGCCATAGGTAGTCGTTGACAGCTTGGAAGCTTTTTTAGAGAAGGCTTTTTCAAAGATTTGTTCACATTATGCAAAAAAAAAATGTGAACAAATCTTGATTTTATACATGATTAATTTTGTAATATGCAAAAAATATGAAGCCTGTGAGAACAATAAAAGACGAAAATAATGGTACAATCAGACAGCGAATTTAGGCTGTGGTTGACACAAGAGGTAATTATAATGAAAACAGTCGTTATATAATGTTACATTACACTCAAATTTTACCACTAATATAATTAATTTATCTATATTTTCAGCTCCTAAAGACGGGTGATGCAACATCAAGGCTTGCTCGTCTAGCCACTGACCCTTGTTCGTGGTTTAAGAGTAAAAAAAGTATCGATTGAACGGTTACATTTTCGGCGCTAAAGTGTACGAGGAAAGTACAAATGTACAGAACTCGGGAATTTCATACAAAGCTCTTACTATCTTTCGAGCGAGCGCAAAAGATAAAAACCTCGTTGAAGCTGAAATGACTTACTATGGTGTAATCCAAAATATATTTGAATTGGATTATATAAGCTTCAAAGAGGTTGTATTTTACTGTGACTGGGTAAGAGTTGAGGATAAAAATGCTTGTAAAGTTGATCCTGTCACCAATTTGATCATGGTTGACTTGTCCAAGTTGAAGAGCAACGACCACGTGAGCGATGAGCCATTTGTTTGTGTATTTCAAAAGGTTAAGCAAGTGTTTTATTCGGAGTATATCAACAACGAGTCGTGGTCAATTGTCCAACACGCTCCAAGGCGTCTAAATAGTAGTGTGGATGACTTGGCTGCTCCTACCGAATATCAATCCACTTTTTATGATAACCCGAATTTGAAACAGTTTTTCAATTTGTAATAAATATTTCAATTTGTACTTAAACATCCATTTTTAATGCTTTTAATTGATTTGCACTTTATCATTTTCACTCTTGTGGTGTGCGTGTGTGGAGAGGAGATTAATACATAAATATTCCAACTACATCTAAGTTTTGTTTATAGTAATCCATGAATATACGCTTCTTAACTTTAATAGGTGATTAGTACATAGTTATTTGGGGTGTCCTATTTGTGGAGAGGAGACTGAATCTCTTCGTCTATCCGAACACTAAGAAATGCCATAATCCTATGGAGTTATGCTCTGCAAATTCCTCCCAAACGTTATGTAGCCAAACATCACCAGTTGAAGTTGTCAATTCCACTTTCCATACCCTACCACTTGGAACCTCTAACAAAACATGGGAGACCATTGAAAGGTGGAATTGACAACTTCAACTGCTGATTTTTGGCTACACAGCGGTTGGAAGGAATTTGCAGTTCATAACTCCATAGGATTATGGCATTTCTTAGTGTTTAGATATGAAGAGAATTATATTTGACACGATTGCCCAGGGTACATTAGTTGGAAGGAGGTGCCATATGATCTCAAGTTAGTTGTTGGGGTGACACTACAGGTAATGTATTTATATTTATATGTCAATTTCGATTTCGATTTCAATTTCGATTTATATTTATCTATATTTGTTGGGTGGATACTAATTTTACTTTATTTCAATTCAGGGGACAGGGAGTGGCCCTGAGGGTAGGCCACATATGCTCGATACTTATGTGGCTATTCGGACGAGAAGGGAAGGATAAGGAGGTGTCCCCGAGTGTCGCGGTACAAAATCTCTTTTCCAGCTAAATAGTTTGTAGATTTGAGATAATTGATAGTGACGTTGTTTCTTCTTAAATAGTTTCTATTTTGAATATATATTTGCACTATCTTTAGTTTCTTTGGATATATGATGTTTGAACAGGTACAATGTTGCTATAACAGGTACAAATATACTGCTAGGCAGTGGCAGTGGCCATACTGCCCAGCAGATTTTTTTTTAAATTCTGCCCAGAATTATCGCGGTCATTGATCGTGACATGACAACTGTTGTCACGGATTTGTCACGATCATTGACCGTGATAATTTTTTTAAAAAGGGTCAAGGCTTTGTCATGGTTTTTAACCGTGACTAAACGTGTCACGATCATGGCCCGTGACACGACCGTGATAATTCTGTTGGACTTGTCAAGGTCAATGACCGTGACACGTCCGTGACAAAAAAAGTCGTCCCGACCCGAATTGTCACGGTCATTAACCTTGAAAAGTCCAACTTGTCAAGGTCAATGACCGTGACAATAGTGCAGATTTGGTGTAGTGTATACTTTTTGTTACACGCATACTTTGTGCTTTGAACTTTATCACATTTCTCAACTTGTTTCCTTATTCTCAGATTGAAAAAAAGCAAAAAAATTTGTCCTTGGTACTCATGTATCTGGTTAGTCCAAGGTACAATATTTACTTGCACTTATACTTTGTGTTGTACTCATACTTTGCAAATTCTGGTAACTTGTTTCTTTATTTTTAGGCTACAAACATATTGAGTTCGAGTGCTCCTACTCATGTGGATCCTTGGGTACTAAATTATTGTGCCTCTTTGTTATTTTTCTTATACTTTGCATATACTTGATCAGCTACTCAATCAAGTGAACACCATGAGCGCTCTTATATTTGTGGAGCCTCAGGTGCTAAACTTTCATACCTCTTTGTATTATTTTATTTATACTTGTCACTTTCTCGCATGCACAATCTATTTATTTATTTTTAGGCTAATTTTACGAGCACTCCAGTGCCCTTGGAGCCTCATGTACTAGATTGTCGTACCTTTGTACCATTATTATTATTATTATGATTATTTATTTATACTTATTTGGTCGTCTGTACAACCTGTTTCTTTGTTTTCAACTTAAAACTTTGAGCATTTCGGTGCCCTTAGAGCCTCAGGTACTAAACTATCGTACTTTTTATATTCATTTATTTGTTCTTGTCATTTTCTCATCTGCAAAACCTATTTCTTTATTTTTAGGTTAGACTATGAGCAATCCGGTGCCCTTAAAACCTTAAGTACTAAGCTATTGTACCTTTATTATTATCATTATTATTTATACGTCACTTGTTCGTCTGCATAACCTGTTTCTTTATTTTCGGGTTAAAACAATGACCGCTTTGGTACCCTTAAAGCCTTAGGTACTAATTTGTCGTACCTTTTTTTTATTTATACTTTTGCAAATACTTCTTTGTGTTCTCACGATTATTATTTTACTGTATTAGGTGGAGATATACTAGCAAGTAAAAAATGCACTTGGAGGCACCATGGCCTATACAAAATAACTTAACATTTCATAAGCATTAAAGTTGCTAAGAAAGTATAGTTGATACCTCGTACTTTTATTACTAGATTTTATCTTTCAATCTGAGTAAAAATGCACAGGAATGTTGGTATCGAGCATACTTCAATAAAGTCAATCTTAAACTTGATTTTTTATCAAGGACTCATATATGCTTGCTAGCCTCGCTTCTAGAATCCAAGAATGTGAGAGAATGAAATTTCCATTAAAGCAACTATAATATTTTAGCTGGACGACATAAATTTTTGGAATGCATATCAATAGAATGAACATCTTCAAACAATTAATATGACTAAAAATAATTCTTATGGTGTTGTAATGAATATCTTTCGAAGTCATATATACTGTAAATAAATGGGCCAAGCATGTTCTAGTGAAGGATTAATAGATCTTTTCTTTCTTCAAATAACATATTACTCTGGTTCAAAATATATAATATTAAATCAAATGTGAAGTTAATCACATTAAATATTCTCAGTAAACTAATCTAAGGATATTAAGATTATCAATGGATTTACTTGGGTATTCCTTAAAGAAACTTTGTTAAAATATGCAAACACGTGAGTTATAAATTCGGGCCAACACTATTCTTGTGAACTTAAAAATACAAACTTGGGTTGTAAATTCAAGCAACCATATTCACGGAATGAGCAACTTGAAAAATTCCCAAAAGTTTCAATTCTACAAATACAATTGAGAAATTAATTTATGTTAATAGGTCTTTTTTTATTTTAGCAATATGCCTTGTCTTAAAATAAAAATGCTTTCACAAATATAAGCATGCTTGTACATGTGCGAGCAACCTAGTAGGCTAATACCGTGTGAATTTGCGTGAGTAAACAACACCAAAAAGTTACTCATGTGTGTAATATTTTTATTTTCGAACAACCACTTTAAAACATTAGATATACTAATACTGAATTATAGTATATAACTAAAGTCGTCTTCACAACATAATGTCAACATTTGTCGTGCCCACATGCTGACTCATGTACACTTGATTAAGCCATTTATTAATATTGTATTATCTATATTAATAAAGACACATATATATTTGGTCAATACATGCATTTAGTTGGTTCATATTTAAAAGTCTAAATGTGGTATGTTTACATTAACTGTAATAGATATATGTATTTAGGTAGATACATTTTAGAGATCCTATAAATACACATGCAATGTTGGTATTTGAAGTGAAGTTATAAAAAGTCAAAAATATTGTGTGAGTAGTAAAGAAAAAATTTCTTCTTATATTGGGTGTTATCTCTCAAATATTGAGTGTATTAATGTATTTTATTATCTCTCAATTATGTCTTTTTTGGACAGTCATGTATTTGGATGTAGGGGTTTACTTAGGGGTTCTCAAGTTGAATGAATACTTTAACTATTTAAATGAAGGATCTAATAAAAATTATTTTCTTGTCTGGATTTTTGGGGTGTGATGGTTTTAAATGATTTAATAGGTTTCTTAATTTGTATGTTTGCTTCATGAATTAGTAGTGCACTATATTTATACTTTCAACTTCCTAGCTATACATACTAATATGTTGTGGTTATTAGATTTGTTAAAGTATGTTTTGTATAATTTTATAACACGACATATATTGTATAAAATGTTTAATGTCATGTATTAAGGTTTTGTAATCTATTTGATGAGTTCATCTCGAATGTTTTAGGGCTATTTTACATTATTTTCTATGTACTTTTAAACGTAACAGTCTCTTTCATAATGTTTTTATATATTGGTTTAATTATAATTTTCATTTATTTAAAATAATTTTAAAATATTCAGATACATTATACACTATTAATATATTATTTTATCCTATTAAATATATGTTCAACTATATTCTTTTCAGAATGTAAATTTCTAAAAAGGATTTTTTTAAGACCACGCAACTCTTGACCAGCTAACTGAATATCTTTTAGAAGAACACCGTCCCTCAACTATTTGACTTAATAGTAAGTAGAGAAGAGCTCATCTTTGCTTTTTGTGGATGAAAACTGACTTGAGAATTTTCTCTCTCCTATGGACTAGTTGTCTTCCCTCCTTTCTCAACTCCCTCCTCCGCGTCAACCTAAACCTATTCCAACTCCTATACCGTCTAAAAATAGCAATGGATAAATCCTAGCTAGCAATATACAGAATTTCCAGTCTAAAAATGAAGAGACGAGTTCTTATCGTGACAAACTAATGAATCATCATGTTGCCTCACCCTTCAATGTGATGGGAGTTTTTTATCGAGAAAAGGGCACGTGCCAAACAATTACAAATCATACACAAATCTTTGCATGGGACTTGGAGAATAACCAAGATGAATCTGACTCTGACGATGAAATGTAGTGTGGTGAAATAATTCCTGAAAATACGCTTGTTGTACCCATTTCAAGCCAAGAATAAAAAAAGATTCAGCAAAAATGGAAAAATACGCTTATCATAAAACTCCTTAATAAATATTTGTCCTTCCAGCATTTGACACTCAGGTTATTAAGACTCTAGAAATAAAATGCAAGCATTTACATAACTGACGTAGGTAATAATTTTTATTTAGTTAAAGAATTTTCTCAAGAAGACTACTTGGCCATTTTATTGGGTGAACCATGGTTCTTAGAGGATCATTACTTGTCGATCCAAAGGTGGCAAAAGAATTTTCGGCCATCAAGAGCTACAATTACTCAAATGAGCATGTGGTTTCAAATCCTAGAATTACGAGTTGAATATTATGACAGAAGCGTGCTTTATCGTGTAGCATCTTCACTTGGTAAGCCACTAAAAATTGATATGTACATGGAATCTGTTAGTCGGGCTCGTTATGCTATTGTGTATTGAATTTAATATAGGAAAACCATTACCTAAAAAAATACGTCATATCCTATGTGATCTAGTTTACGAGCTATAAACAAATATCTGCTTCTCCTGGTGTATCAATGGACACGCACGTACAACTTGCCCTCAAAATTCAGTGCAACAAATGGAGGTTATGCAAGACCCTGGTGAGAAAGAAAGAAAATGGAATGTAGTTGCTCGTCAGCCAACACAGAGGAAAATGATGAGACAGAAAAAGCCGACTGGCAACGAGAGTAGTCCCCAAAATAATGTATTGGATTTGAATAGAACTCGACCAAGTATGATAATGGAAGGACTATCTTTGGGTGAGACTCGAAAATGGGTTCCAAAAAATACCAGTTTGCATGAAAACATGTAAAAAAATCTTTAAACAAACTGACACCGTTGATCAGTTCCCTAAGTTTGTGTCCAGTAATGAGATTCTTAGTCAGTCTCTGGATGGTAGCATGCACAAATGTCACCAATCGCTTTTGCTGAATCCCACTGAAGTGAACCGAGCACAAATGGAAGGTCACGATCAACTACTTGCGTCTAGACAAATCCCCATGGCCAAAGTGGATCAAAGGACCAAACTAAACCGACTTGGGACGTAGGTTGCGTTTGATATGAGGGAACCACATGTCGCCAAAATGGAGACTTCTCTAGTGATAGATGAAGACCACCTAGTTGCATGGCAAGTATTAAAACAGATCACTTAGTATCTTCTCACTCCACAGCTCCAGTTTTAATCCCTAACAACTCCGAGGATAGCTACGAACACCATGAACAATAATCAAAGGACTCCCAATTCACCAATTCTGACCCACAGCCCACCGAGTTCACTTAGTGAAGAGCCATTTCAACGTTCCCAAAACCAGCCAATCTCAGTTCCACCTTGAATGTTGAACTCATTCTTCTACCTAGGTTCGATTTCTCAGCTCCACCCCTTCCCATAGCTTCGAAGGCCTACAAACCTTTAAACGGATTATATAAGAAACCCACAAGCATTCAGACCTTGTATAAATCAGGACCCTATTCAACGAGGTCCAAACGAATTGCTCGTCCCAACTCACTATACAATGCCGCAATTCCTCCATTACCAACTTCTAAAACACAACGTTTATGCAAAAATCACCCAGCATTGTGATCTCTTTCAGAGGGATGAAGAGTTAATCTACATATTTCACAGCCACCAGGTCCCAAACAAGGGACAACTCATGATGAATATCCTGCCAGACTGGAGTCTGAGGATGTCCACCATCCCACTTCATCTCATCTATTTTCTGTTGTGGAATGCTACGGGATCGGGGAGGCCAATGATTTAGCCAGAGATTATGCACTTTATTCATCTGTGTCGTCCTCATGTTTTGGTTATCTTGGGCACACGCATGGATGCACGTTGTTTTATTAATGAGATTAGCCGACTGCCTTTCCAAAAGAACATTATATCTCCAACTTTGGGGCAGTCGGGGGTATTTGGATCCTTTGGTTAGACAGAGTTATCACGGCACATAATATAGCAGTCTCTCCTACATTTATTCATATTTTAGTAGAGCATGATCCTACAGCAGGGACCATAGATTTCACGGCGGTATACACATCGCCTCATCCAGGAAATCAAACGCAGGTATGGGAATCGCTTCACCAACTCTCTAATATAGTTCAACACCCATTGTTACTGTTAGGTTATTTCAATACTATATTAGGCCCCCATGAGAAACTAGGTGGTCTCCCTTTTCAGAAGGCCCATTGTCGATCCCTTATTGATTTTATGCATGGGTGCCATCTTTTTTACTTAGGATTTTGTGTCCCTTCGTTTACATGGAAAGACAACACCTCTTTGGGGGACCATGTTTGGGATCACCTAGACATAGGCCTTGGTATTGACAAGTGGATGGCCACTTACCCTCACACCCTTATTACTCATCTCCCAAATGCAGGTTTGAACCACTGTCCTTTGTTATTGGATACATTGCCTACTTGTGTTAAACCATTTTAGCACTTTATCTACTATAAATAATGGGCCCAATATCCATCTTTTCATGATATGTTTCACTCTCAATAATAGTGCCTTGTCAAGGGTTCGCCAAATTAGGTTTTTGTGCACAAATCCAGTTATTTTAGGGTGAGAGCTATAGCATGGAAGCGTACTCATTTGGGCAATATGACCAGTGCGATTGCAAATTTGCGAAGCCAACTTCAGAGTCTTCGTTGTCATATTGAGAATTATTCGGACCAATCTTCCGTTGATAGGGAGAATGAGTTACATGATGATCTCATCCACTGCCTCATCCTAGAACAACAGTATTGGCAAAATAATAGTAAAATACAGTGGACTCTCCAAGAAGACTATAACACTAAATATTTTTATGCTTGAATCACTCATCGCTACCGAGAAAATAATATTAGTGCTATTTTTCATCCGGATACAGGTTGGCACACAACCATTTCAAAAATTCAGACATAGTTCCAAGAATTATACAAGGAGCTTGTCACATCTACTAATCCACCTCTAGTAAATGATGATATTCCATTTGTGACCTTACATCCATCAGATCATTCTCGTCTGTTAGAACCTATGACAGATGTGGAAATAAGTAACACCTTGCATCAAATGGGAAAAAATAAAAGTAAAGGGATAGATGGTCTCACGGTTGAGTTTTTCAGATCCACTAGTTGGTTGTGGGTTCTTCCGTCTGCAAGCTCATTCACAATTTTTTTGGCACGGGATGCATGCCCCTTGAACTTAATCGGATGTTACTTATTTTTATTCCAAAAATTAAGAATCCCACTCAAGTGACTCATTTTTTACCGATTAGCCTGTGTAATGTTATCAATATTCTTATTTTCTCTACTGTAGTTGCCAGAATGCTCCCTATTCTTCAATAACTTGTATCTCCTTACCAAATAGCCATCATTGCGAATAGGCACATTCAGGACAACATCCTTATCGCACATGAGATCTTACATTCGATGAGAAAGTCAAAGTCTAATAAAGGAAGTAGTACGATCAAAATTGACTTAACCAAAGCTTACGATCAGCTAGAGTGGCCCTTCATTCAATAGATCCTTTGCAAATATGGCTTCCCTGATATGCAGATCCGATATATCAAGGAATGTATCTCCACAACATCGTATCAAACTTTTCTTAATGGCCATGTGGGGGAGAAATGTTACCCCACTAGAGACATTAGCCATGGAGACCCACTTTCGCCTTACTTTTTTATTCTATCTCTAGATGTGCTGATCCGTTTAGTTGAATGGGAATGCACCTAGAGACATATGAATGCCCTTAGGGTATCTTCTAAGGGGCCTAAAATCCCTACCCTAGATTTCGCTGATGACTGTATATTTTTCCTCCAGCCTTCGACGAATACCATTGCCAGGTTTAGATCCATTCTCAACAAATTCCAAGTGTTCTCAGACCAGTTTGTTAACTGTACTAAATCGACACTGACTTTTGGTCCTTCTACTCCACATGCGGTGCATCAGATGACTATAAGCCAATTGGGATTCTCTTATTATCGAGGTCAAGATAAATACATCGGCCTTACGCTAATTATGGGTCGAGTTACACGATAATTGTTCCTCTAGTTAATCGAGGCCCTCAATAAACGACTTCACGTCTGGTATAATAATTTCCTATCATATGTTTCCTGAGTCACCCTGATTAATCCGGTATGCACTGCTATGCCATCCTACTTTATGACAGCCTACCCACTTCCTCGCTTATTGTCAAGTCATTGTTGATGAAAACAAAGTCTTTCTTCTGGAATGCTTCTCATTTGTCCCGGGATGCCCCCACAATTCCTTGGTCGACGATTAATTTACCACGTCACATGGGAGGATTAAGAATAAAAAACTTACACATATTAAACCCGGCTTTCATGCTTAAAATCCCGTGGTAGGTGTTCTACCAACCATAAAATCTCTAGTATCGTACCATTAAATATAAATATTTTCCACAACACACTCTTCTTCAAACAGCTCCAAGGCTTGTACGTACCTCGTGGTTCTGGACTAAGATATCCAAGTTGTTGCCCATATTCCATAAAGGGATCGAATGGCCAGTGGGTCAGGGAAATATCTCATTTGGACACCACATATGGGTGTTAAATGACACGTTGGCGAATAAGTTTCCCTCCCTTCCACAAGAGGTGCTTAATGCGCCACTTAGCTTATTTTCTGTAATTCCAATTGGAATTTTTTGCTCCTAGCAAAGTGTATTCCTATGGAGTTCCTTCCATATATTCAATCCATTTACATACTTGATCGTTCTGTGGATGACGAACCTTTTTTTTAGGGAAGAGGGATGGAACACCCACAGATATTATTAATTAAAGGAGAAAAAGCATCTCCAATGGCAATACAAGCTCAAAAATAAAGAAAACTTTTGGGGAGCCAATTTCCAAAAGCTAACGCAAAATAAATTTGGAGTTTTATATTAACCCCATTACAAAAGCACTCAAGAATTAAGAGATCTAAGATAAAAGCAGTTGATTTTATCAAGCTTGTATGTACCCCTGGCCATTTGTGGAATATCATTAACATCTTCATAGATTTTTGAACCACTTAAATTCACTCCCACATTAGCTAAACAATCAGCTACCACATTTAATTCTCTGAAGCAACGACTCACTGAATAATTAATCCCTTTAAGATCTTCAAAAGTGGCTTCCATAACTGTCTTTAGTCTTCATGGTAGCCTCCACTCTTGATTTATCATCTTAGAAACAAATAGAGAGTCTATGTCAATGTTGATCTCATTTAAATTCTTCTTCAAACATAAACTAATCCCTAGCCTTAAATTGTTGAGCTCCATAACTGAGTTAGAAGCAAAATCTTCATTTTTTGCATAAGCAAACAACATATCACCTTTGTCATTTAGCACAATGCCTCCTATACCTCCTTTGCCAGGATTTCCTTTGCTAGACCTATCAACATTAAGCTTTAACCTGCCATTTTATGGATGACGAACATTACTGGTGGCCAAGCAATGATGGAGTCTTCTCCATCCAATTTATTTACCACTGGCTTAATACCCCCTCTTTATGCCCGGCAGTTCCTTGGAAATGGTTGTGGCAAAGTAAAATCCCCCTGAAGCTGCATATGTTTCTCTGGTTCCTGATTCATAATGCCCTTCCCACGGCGGATTATCTATTCTACTATCACAAACTTCTGGTTATATGTAAAAATTAGTCATCTATGTGGACCAATGAGAAATGGACACTCGTCCTCCTACGTGGCTACCCTACCTTTCTTGGTAGGATCAACAGACACTTAGTCAGCCAACAGGCCGACCAACCTCAAGAATATGAACCATCAAGAATAGCAAAGGTTACTCGAGTGGAATAGTGACAATCACCAGTGTATATCAATAATATTATTTATTGTATACAGATGTAAAAGCCTAGACATATAAAGGCATTCCATCTTTTGGATTCTAAAACCACTATAAATACACGATCTCCCTTAGCTCAAGGGGATGATCCATTCAAGCACAAACAAACATAACCCTGAGATATTATAACCACCAAAAATAAATACCAACAGTGGACATAGGCTTTTCTCTTAGCTGAACCACTTTAAAACCTTGTTTATTGTGTGTTTGCCTTGCTTGATTATCTTTATTTATCTGTGATTATAAATTTGGACTCACTCCATTTTTAAACATCAAAAGATTGGCACCGTTTGTGGGAATATTTTTTTGTATCGTCCTCTACCCCCTGTATCATTTCTTTTTCCTTGGAGAAATGACTGACCTAGAAAACAACCTTATTTATGAAGGCAATGTTGTTATTCCATCTACTCCTCCTAGTATGGCAGATGTCCAGGGAATTTTACTCAAACTTATTAAAGGGTAAGAATCAATGCAGGAGTCAGTTCGCTAATTAGCTCGCACGTTGTAAGACAAATCCACCACTGAACCATCCCGGAGGAATATGCCACCTCCGCCGGCCAAAAATAAAAGAAGCAGTTGCTCCAGATCTTCTCGTGATAGATCTTTCCATCCTGGAGCAATATCGTCAATCCGATCTACGAATTATTACAATTGTTGGAATTTCTCCAACGAACAGTCGAGCATGTTATAACACTTAAGTAAGGCATCCTCCTTTGATTATTTGGGGACCCAAGAATCCATAGGTTATCACAAAGAGCCCAATCGATCTCGCTAGAACATAGAGATCCAGGGCTAGTATAAGAAGCTCTGTGCGCGCTAAACAGACTTCTCAGGCAGAGAGTTCAGCACATGTGCATAGTAAAGCCACAAAATATGCCTTCCCAAAGTCTAAACTAGAGGAACATTCCTAGAAAGGATCTATACAACGATTAGAAGATCGTTTGAGAAAAATGGCTAAGACTAAGAACCCTTTGCAGAGGAGTTTTGTGAAGGGATCCACTTTTATTTAGGCCATTGTGGACTATCCCACACCTTCTAAATTCAAGCCACCAGTTATCACTCCCAAGTATGATGGGAAAACTGATCGAGCCTTCCATATTCATCAGTATCAAGTCGTTGTTGACATCTACTCTGTACCCGACGAGATGCGTTGCCGAGCATTCTCGAGTTCCATTACAGACCCAGTCCAGATATGGTACAATAACCTACTTAGAGGAAAATTTTCTAACTTCTATTAGTTGACCCAGATGTTTATAGATAACTTCTAATTTGGGGTGAAGTCGATCAAGAGTGTCACTCATCTCTTGATCGTTCGCCAAAGACCTATAAAAAATACTCACGAGTACATCACTTGCTTAAATAATGAGAAACTAAAAGTGGTTGATTACGAAGAGAAGACTGTCATTGCAACACTGATGAGTGGGTTGATCACCAAGGACATTTACTATGCTCTAGCAAATAATCCTCCAAAGACTACGATTGAGTTAAAGGATAAGGATGGGAAGATTATGAACATCGAGGAGGTTATGGCTGCTAAAGAAGCTCCAGAAGTGAAGACTGCAAGTCAAAATAATTCAACTAAGAAAGATCAGAAAGATAACAAGGTTGATAAAATAAAAAAGTATGATGAGTATACCCCCCTCACCAAAGGTGTGCATCACATACTAGAGGAGATTAAAGGTAGTAAAGAGTTAAATTGTCCTGAAAACTGAAGTCACCTCCTAACAGGAGAAATAAATCAAAATATAATGATTTTCACAGAGATCATGGGCACACCATTGACAATTGCATTGCCCTGAAGAATGAATTCAAAAATATTATTCGGCGAGAAAAGTTAACCAAAATTATTAATCGAGCTGGTGGTTGGGACACCAGAAGAAGGTCTGAGTCACTTGGCCAAGGAAAGATGACACGAAAAGGGCATGCAATAATAATTATGAGGACGATCCCGACGTATCAAATAAGACTAAGGAGCCCGAAGTTTAGGTAGGACTGATTTCTTTTGGCTATATTTCATTTTCAGAGGAGATGCTGATGGAGGAGATGAGATAGACAAGAGAAAAGCTTATCTAAATGAAGTCAAATCTTGTCCTTCTATTAGAAAGATCTACATGTCTGAGTGCACAGATGGTCGACATAGAAAAGTAAATAAGGACACATTAGTGATTGGTTTCTCCAAGAACGATTTGAGCGGAGTACTTTACCCTCATGATGACCCATTTGTCATCACTTGCAGGGTTCATCATGGAAGATTAGAAAGAATCTTGGTAGACAATGGGAGCTCTACATGTGTCATGTTCTATAACCGTTTCTACAACCTAGGGCTACGAGACAGTAAGCTAGAACCTTATCACAGGACTATAATAGGATTCTTAGGAGAAAGAGTTTATCCTTTGGGAATAACCAAGTTGGAAGTCCTGGTCGGCACTTGGCTAGCAAGTAGAAAAAAGAGGATTCGCTTCTTCATAGATAAAAAAATCCCTTCAGCCTATAAGATGATTCTTGACAGAGTTGATATAATTCAATTGGAAGTAGTGTCATCTAGAATACATCAGTCTATACAGTTTCCTACTAATTATGGGGTTAGAGTAGTAAATGGAAACCAGATGAAAGCTAGAGAGTGTTATTGCACCTCTGTCGACCAGCAAAGAGTCCAGAAGAGCACTACCACCTATCATATTAATACCCTAGATCCTTGAGAGGAAGAAGATTTAGTCAAAGGACATATTATGGAGGTAACAGAGACCATTGTGCTTAATGATAACAAGCTAAAAAGAACCACTCAAATTGGCTCGAACTTAACACCATCTCTCAAATGGGAGTTGATCGCATTAGTGAGAAAATTGAAGAATGTGTTCGCCTGGAGCCATGAGTATATGCCAAGAATTGATCATATTTTCATCTTCCTTGAGCTCAACATCTACAAAAACTCTAAGACGATCAAGCATAAGTGCAGAGTGATCAGTCTCGAGAAGAACATGGCCATCCAAGAGGAAGTGGAGAAATTACTTAGAGACCAATTTATAAAAGCCGTCAAGTATATTAGCTGGTTGGCTAATGTAGTGATGGTCAAAAAGAAGAATGACAAGTGGCGCATGTGCATAGACTTCACCGACCTCAATAAGGAATGCCCAAATGATCATTTTCCTTTACTAAGGATTAATCAGTTAGTAGATGCAACTGCAGTTCATGAGTTACCTAGCTTTATGGATGCTTATTTTGGTTACAATAAGATTAAAATGAAGCCAAAAGACAAGGAGAGCACCTCTTTCATTACTAGCCGAGGAACATACTGCTACAACGTTATGCCCTTTGGGGTAAAAATTTATAGAGCAATGTATCAGAGGCTAGTGAAGAAAGTGTTTGAGGAATGGATTAGTAAGAATATAGAGGTGTATGTGGACGACATTCTCACCAAGAGAAAGCTTGCCTCCGACCATATTAAAGACACAAGTTGGAAAAGCACCAGATGAAATTCAACCCGGACAAAATGCATATTTGGGGTACAAAAAGGAATGTTCTTGGGATACATTATGAACCATAGGGGAATCGAAGCCAATCCTGATAAGATAAAGGCCTTAATTAAGATGCAATCTCCCACATGCAAAAAAACATGTGCAAAAACTGACTGGAAGAGTGGCAAACCTTAACCGTTTTGTGTCCCGAGTAACAGATTAATGTCTTTCATTCTTCAAGGTTCTCAAAAAGACCTTTGAGTGGAATGACGAATGTGAGAAAGCTCTTATAGAGATGAAGAAGTATTTGGTGTCTCTGCCACTACTCTCTCGACTAGTTTTGGGAGAAAAGTTGTATTTGTACTTGGCTATTTTATAGTTAGCTATTAGCTCGGCATTGATATGACTAGAAGCAAGAATTCAGAAGACTATTTACTACACTAGCAAATCATTATGAGGAGAAAAAATCAGGTATCCACACTTGAAAAAACTAGCATTTGCACTTATTAAAGCCTCAAAGAGGATGAGACCATATTTACAGGCACACACTATTGTAGTATACACTGATTTTCCCCTGCTACAAGCTTTTCACAAACCCAAAAATTCAGGAAGGTTGATGTCCTGGGCTATTGAACTAGGGAATATGAGATTGTCTGTGAGCCAAGGACTGTATTGAAAGGGCAAGAAGTAGCGAATTTCATTAAAAAATTCACATATCCAGAGGTGACAAATAATCAAAGTTTGCCTAACGAGCATATTTTGAAGGAGGAGAGCTCAGCTGAAAAGCAAAATACGATTATCGCCGACCAGCCAGAAACATCAACTGTTCAGGAAAGAGCTCAGCAATTAGCTGAACAAAGCAATAAGATATTCAGTCATTGATTATTATCAGAGGAAGATTTCAACAATGACATTCTAGTTTGGAAATTATTTATGGATGGATCTCCATGCTCTACTGGCAGTGGAGTAGGACTTATCATCAACACTCCAGATGACTTAGATGTGGGTGTTAATTACAGGTTTGGAACTCGCTTTATCACTAAGTGTTGAAAAGGTGATAAAAATAGTGATTCTCAACTTATTGTCAACCAAATGCTTCAGATATATGGAGTTAAAGGAGAACTTATGATAAGGTATTTCAACAAAACTATGGAAGTTATCTCCCTATATCCTACAATCAAGATGGTCTGGATCCCTAGAATGGAGAACGCTCGAGCAGATGCTCTTGCTCGGCTAGCCTCAGTAACAAATATAGAACTCAAACAAAAAATTCCAGTAGATATCCTTAAATATAGAAGCACTGATGTGGAAGTTGTCATCATTATCAGTGTGGAATTGGGACCGTCTTGCATGGATCCAATCAGGGATTACATTGACAAAGGAGTGCTACCATCCGACCAGAAAGAAGCCACGAAATTGAGATATAAAGCAGCCAATTATGTCCTGGGGAAAGGCATTTTGTATAGAAGGGGACACACCATCTCCTTACTTTGTTATGTGCATCCAGTCAAAGTACAGGACTTAATAAAGGAGGTGCATCAAGGTTCATATGGAGATCATTAAGAAGGTCGATCATTGGTACAAAGAATAGCCATTCAAGGCTACTACTAGCCAACGATGAAGGAAAATTGTGTTTCTTTCACCAAGAAGTGTGATAAGTGGCAGAAGTTCACCATTATCCATAGAAGACTAGTTGTTGCCCTAACTCCCATCACTTCTCCCTGGCCGTTTGCTATTTGGGGAATAGACTTGTTCGGTCCATTACCGACCATCAAAGGAAGATTTAAGTATTTGGTAGTAGTAGTGGATTACTTCATCAAATGGTTGAAGGTTGAGCTCTTGGTTGATATGCCTTATCAGAGGGTTTTTCAGTTCGTACGGAAGTGGGTCATATGTCACTATAGGAGGCCTTATGCTTTCATCACTGATAATAGTACTCAATTTAACAATGCGAAGTTTGAGGAATATTGCATATGGTCCAAGATTCAAAAAATTCATTCATCACCTGCACATTCACAATACAATGGTCAAATATAAGTCACAAATAAAACTCTGCTTGATGGGTTGAAGAAAAGGTTGGATAATTCAAAGGGAAACTGGATCAACGAGTTGCACAGTGTCCTTTGAGCTTAAAGGACAACACAAAGAACAGTAACATGGGAGACACCATTCATTCTCATTTTTAGCACCGAGGCAGTGGTACCAACTGAAATAGGTATGCTGACTCATAGGGTACAGAATTTTGACTCTTCAAAGAGTGATATCATAAGGAGATTAGATCTATACACGGCTAAAAAAGTCATAGAGGATGCTACAATTTGATTGGCTTCCTATCAACAAGGGACTGCTAGATTCTATAACAAGAAAGTCAAGCCGACCAACTTAAAATAAGGAGATTTCTCCTTAAGAAAGTGGTTCAGAAAGACAACAAGTTATAACCCAACTGGCACGGTCCTTATCGTGTCTCGACAGTCATTCGACCAGGCACTTATTGCCTGGAAACACTTGAAGGAGAGGAATTCAAAAATCCACGAAACGCCGACCACTTGCGATCAGTAATGTTGATTGGATGTAATCGTTTATTCAATTTAATAAAAATTGAGAGAAGTCAATGAAATGATTCTGAAGAAATAACTCAATTTCAACCTTAGGTGTAAGAAAGTTTTAACTGTAAAGGCAAATTTCCACATCGAGTCCTTTATAGTATTGTCTATTTATGTTAGGACAAAACATGTCAGTTTGTAAGGTGTCATATCATGCTCACGAAAGAAATCTGAATATCCGGGAATTCAGGAATTTAAGCATCATCAAAGCTCATATCAGGTTTCGTTTGATCTGTTACCAAAAGGTATATAACCCTATGTTTTAAAAAATATGTTGGAGAAATTTTTTATAAATATTTTTAAAGGCTTTAACTGAGTTTTCAAAATCAGTTTCATAACTATAGCCATTTTTCCCCAGACGAAAATTTCGTTAGAAATCCCATTCAATTGAGATTGCCCCTATTCGAACGAGACTTTCAACTACATTCATTAATGTTGGTTATGAGAAATCATTAAAACCTCGTTCAAACATCCTTGTTCAAATGAGACACCCAGTCATTTGAACGACCAGGTCAGTTATTGAAAATGGGACCAAAATGAGCAGTTGTTTCCCATGTTCTCCATTACCCCCACTCCTCTTAACTTATAAAAGAACATGAGCTTGGGAAAAATATGTGGGACTCCACTCCATTTATTTATACAAATTCAAAATACTTTATCGTTTTTACCTCCAACATTAACATGATCAACTTGGATCATTTTTAAGACAAAACACCCACAGCCTCTACAACCTTTGTGTGTGCGATGGGTTTTTGCACGAGTTGGAGACGGCACTTTGGCTATCAGTGGGTACCGAGACATGGGACATGTTGTACAAGCATGTTAAAGCCATGCGTGCTGCGGACGGAGGTATTGGAGATGTCATCAGTGGAACTTATTGCGTCGATTCCGTAAGTCTTTTGAGTCTTCCTTGTAAAATCGTATTTATAGTGAATTTCGTCTAGGCCTGGCCGTCCAAGGTTTTTTCCCATTTTGGTTTTTCCTCGTACATAGCAGCATTATGGTCGTGTGCTTTTTGTGTGTTTGAATTTTTCCTCACATAAATTCATACGTAAGACTAAAATGCTAAACCGGTATAACCATATTTATTGCTTAAAATCACATAGGGTTTCCTTAGGGTAGCCCACATCTCCACGTTAAACCCTCTTAGGGTTTGCATAGCATCCGAAAACAACACCAACCCTGATCTTAAACCTCCTGATCCCCCTAATGTCTAGTCAAAATCTTTTGCTGCAGTACTCACAAACAAGAATTCGAATGAACCTTCAACAAATCTCAAGCCTATTTTGAAATATAAAGGTGAACCAACGATAATTTTCTCTCAAGAAGAAGTTGATCAACTGTCCTCTGCTTATAAATTTGCTATTGTTGGAAAGTTCTCACATGGTAAGCCATCTATGGATTTCATTCGAAAAAAATTTGAAACTTTTGGTCTTAAAGTTTCATATCATATAGGATTATCGGATTATAAGCACACCCTCATTCATGTTAATTGTCAAGAAGATTTCATGATATTATGGATGAAAGGGCAATGGTATATTAGTAAAATTCCAATGTGAACGTTCAAATGGACTCCCCGATTCAGAACTGATCAAGAAAGCTTCATAGTTCCGGTGTGGATTAATTTTCCTAGATTACATATTCACTTATTCGCAAAAGATGCTCTTTTTTCAATCTCTTAGGCTGTGGGTCATCCTTTTAAGATTGATAATTCAACTATGTTAATAGGATTAGTGTGGATCGAGTTTGTGTAGATTAGATTTTTTAAAGATAAGACCTCATAAAATTTGGACAGGGTGTGGAGAATATGTAATTTGGCAGAATATAGAATATGAAAACCTCTATGTTTACTGCATAAAATGCAATAAACTAGGTCACCAAGAAGAGGATTATTTAATCAATAAAGCAGGTGTTATTAAGAAAGATGTTGATAAAGGAAAATGAATTGTGATTCAAGAAGAAGATCCAATAATGAAGCCGAAAGAAGGACAAGTAGCAAAGCAGTATTGTAGAATTAAAGAGAAGAAGAACAAAGATCAAAATCAGAAGAAAATAATAACCAATGGTGAAGCGTCTACCAGCCAGATGGTGTAGCCAACAATTATCAAAGATGTTCCAATGATAGGAGTTTTAAGAATGCCAAAAAATATCAATAAAAACAATTAAAAAGAAAAATTCATCATAGAAAATAGTGATTCTGAGGAAGAAGGAGAATTTATTGAAGATTTTGAGGAAGAGTTAGATATTGATCATCTTGTAAAATACCAAAAGAAGTATGTGAAGGAAGGGGGAAAAGAATACAGTTCTGACTCAAAAGATGATAACATAAAGATGAAGACCAAATCCATTAGAAGAGGTTATCTTTCTGATAATGAGAAAGTAGAGAACAAGAAGTTAACTGTTTAGGAGGCATTCATTAAATTCTCAAAGATTTTATCTGAAAAGACTATTGTGAATCAAGATTCTTCTGTAAAAAATGCCTTGAAGGCTTCTGATTCTAATGAAAACCATTCTAAAAAGGAGATCAAAACTCCAAAGAAGATACAGATTTGGAAGAAAATGTATTTATATAACAAAGTAAGAGTTACCAGATCAACAAGTAAAGTCAACAATAAAGTTCCATCTCCCATACCTCAATGATTAAAGGTATTATTTTGGATGCTAGAGGAGTAGGAAATAGAGCTACTAAAAGGAGGTTGAAGACGTTATGTAAAAATAATTGTTTATCATTTTTGGCAATCTTAGAACCTATGATTGACACTTCAAATATTGACAAAATTAGGAGGATAATTAATTTTTAAGTCTTCATAATTAATCAAATGAATAAAATCTGGTTTTTTTGGAGACATGGGATAAATTGTGAAGTTATAAAAGATGGAGACCAAAGTATGCTCCTCAAGGTAGATCATCCATTTTAAATCAAACATTGGTATAAATGGGGTGTATGCTAAATGTTCCAGATTAGAGAGAATGAGCTTATGGGAGGATATTGATAATAGTTCTATCGGTTGCAGTCGCATTCCTCTAATAGTAGTGGGGGATTTCAATATAGTCTCTAATGGAGAGGAAAGGGCAGGAGGTAGACCAATTGATTTGGGTAGTGCAATAGATTTTAATGCATGCATTGCTAGTAGCTCTCTTCAAGATATGGGATCTCAAGGCTCTAAATCTACATGGGTTAGGGAGTCAAATGGTTCTATGATTTTAGAAAGATTAGATAGACGTTTGATAAACTCTCAGTGGATTAATTCTATTCCTCAATCTTCAATGACACATATGAATTTCTCAGACCATAGTCCCTTACTTATTTCTTTTCCTAGTCCCACTGATTCTTTTCCAAAATCTTTTAGATTTTTAAATCTCTAGGGAGAGTAAGAAAATTTTAAATTGATTGTTAAGAAATATTGGGAAGATAATGCAATTAGAAGACTAATGGAGGTTTTTGATTTCAAACTAAAGAGACTTAAAGGTTGTCTTAAATATTGTAATAAAGAACATTTCAAAGATATGTTTGAAGAAACTAACAATCTGGAAGATAAGCTTTATTGAAGTTGGATCAGCTTCCTTCATTAGAGCGAAGGGAGAATTGTTCTAAAGTTAGAGCTGAGCTTAATACAGCTTCATCTAAAGAATAAAATTTTGTTTTAAAAAATATATAGGGGAATGGATTAAAAATTGAAATAGGAATACCAAATTTTATCATGCTCAAGTTCGACATCAAAGAAGGAAGCTTTGGATTCATTAAATAAATGATGATGCAGGAAACAATCAACAAAGTCAAGAAGAAATAGCTAACACTTTTACTTCTTATTCTTCTTGTTTATTTACTGCAGGTCCAATAAAAGATAAAGGGTTACTCAATAGTATTCCTAAAATCATCTCAGAAGAGCACTATTCCAAACTTTCAGCAATTTTAGAGGAGGAAGAAATATTAAAGGCTATAAAAGAGATGAATCACAATAGTGCAGCTGGTGAAGATGGTTACAATGGCTTCTTTTATCTTTCATGTTGGGAGATAATCAAGGAGGATTTTTCTAAGGCTATTCAATCTTTTTTTCTAGGATCTGAGATTCCAAAATCTTGGAGTTCTACTCAAATTTGTCTTATTCCTAAAGTTTCTAGACCTTATTTTTGCAAGGATTTTAGACCTATAAGTCTTTGTAACTTTAGTTATAAGGTAATTTTCAAGATTCTCAATTCTAGATTATGTCTTCTTCTTCTAAATTTGATTTCCCTAAATCAATATGGATTTGTTAAGGATAGATGCATTCAAGATAACATTTTATTGGCTCAGGAGATGTTTCATTTATTGGACATAAAAGTTGTTGGGAGTGATGTGGTGATTAATCATGATATGGCCAAAGCATTTGATAGAGTTTCTTGGATCTTCATCATTAAATCTTTAAGATCTTTTGGATTCTCTGAAACATTTATTGATTTAATATGGAGATATATCTCTTCCACTTAGTTCTCAATTTTGATTAGTGGACAATCTAAAGGCTTTTTCAACCTTCAAGAGGTATTAGGAAAGGGGATCATATATCCCCAAGCTTATTTATAATCATGGAAGAGGCTTTTATTAGAGGTTTAAATGATAGAATGTCTAATGGAATTATCAAACCATTTTCTCATCCAAGAAATTGCCCCTTGATAAGTCATTTAGGCTATGCTGATGATTTAATAATTCTCTAATGGAAAAAAGAGAAGTTTGGAGAATTTGATAATCTTTTTGAAGACTTATGAACAGGAATCGAGTCAATTGATAAGTACGGAAAAGAGTTGTTTCAAGATATTATCTAAAACCAATGCAGCATCCAGATATAGGATAGCAGCAGTGACGGGTTACAGATGTGAAATAGGCCTTATAACTTAATAAGGTTCTCCTTTATTTCAAGGTAGAAGCAAAACTTTATATTTTAACCCTTATGTTCAATCTATAGCTTCTAAGATACTTAGTTTCAAATCAAAGTTTTTATCAATGGGAGGTAGAGTTACACTTATTCAGTCTGTTCTTTCTACAATGCCTTTATACACCTTGTTGGTGTTAAATCCTCTTAAATTGATTTTGAAATCAATAAATCAGTTGCTTAGTTCCTTTTTTTTTGGGGGGGGGGGGGGGGGGGGGGGGGTTAACAAGGACTATGGGAGAAATTTTAATTGTCTCAAATGGGAGGCAATATGCTTCCCAAAACAAGAAGGAGGTCTTAATATAAAGAATTTGGAAACAGTTATGTCACCAGCCAATCTCAAATTAGCTTGGAATTTTAAGGTTGGAAGAAGTCTTTGGGCTCAATTAATGCAGGCTAAGTATTCAAATTTAGAATGTTCATATGGATCTAAGTGTTTCAGGAGGATTAAATCATCTTGAGATGTGGTAAATGAAAATTCTTCTTGGGTTTCTAATGAGATGATATGGAAGCTAACAGTTAATGGAAGGTTTTCCTTTCACTCAGTATATGAGCTGATGAGAAAGTATCTACTATCTTCAATGGCTTTAAATTCTCTTTGGCATCCTGAAATCCCTCCTAACATGTTAGTTTTTGGTTGGAGAGTTTTAACTCGATGTGTTCCTATTGAAGACGGAGTGCAATTAGTGGGGATAAGAGTAGAATCAAGATGTAAATGATGTCTAAAATCTACAAAGTCGTTAAATCATCTCTTCAGATCAGGTCCCATGGCTTCTCTTATATGGAAATAATTCAATGGAGTTATGGGTTTCAATCAATGTCCAACTTCTCTTCATGGTTCTATTATAAAATGGTGGTTGCAGTCAGATAACTTTAAATTCTCTAATTAGTTTTTCAAAATTATTCCTCTTTCTATAATCTGGGAAATTTGGCTAAGTAGGAATAAGGAAACATTTGAAGCTAAACTCATTGAGAATGTTATTCTCAGAATTTTAGATATTGGAAATAGAATGAATTGGAAATGAGGTATTAGAGATTTTAATCAGTAAACTTTGAATATGTTTAATCTAAAGTTGAGTTCAGGGAAATTTAAAGCTTGTCAGCACTGGAAATCTCCTTCAGCAAGTAAGATCAAAATCAATTGTGCAGGTTTTGTAGAGAATGATGGTCAGTTTGGAGCAGGCTCTATAATCAGAGATGATTCAGGAAAGTTCTTATGGGATAAATCTTATTATAATGATCAAGGTGCTAGCATAGAATCTCTTATTCATGTCATCAAGGATAGTATCAGGTTTTGTAAAGTCAATAATCATTTGTAGATAGAAATTGAAACTGAATCTAAAATCATTTCCAATGCTCTAACTTCAAATCAAAGGAAGATCCCATGGAAGTTCAAGCAATATTTCAAAGAAATAGAAGAAATTTCTCAACCTCTGCTCCTAATAATCAACCTCTGTCCAAATGAAGTGAACAAAGTGGCTGATCTCTTATTTTCATATGGTTCCTCCCAAAGATGTTCTTCAATTTTCTCTAAGTTAGGAGATATTCCAAGATTCATCAAAAAAGAAATTAAGATAGATGATCTTAAGTCTCAATTATCTAGATTCTGATGTTTAGATTTTCTATCCTTTTTGTAAGCCATCTAGAGAAGGCTATTCTCTCTTTTATTCAATAATTTTTATTTTTCTTTTAAAAAAGTACCCTTGGAAATTAACTAAGAAATATTGCGTATGTACGCGCAGGAATAATTAGTCAAGAACTTAAAATAGGACACGCGTCGTAATTTAAATTGGCCTGCTCGTATTTTGTCTCCGTGTTGTGTTTGATTAATTGTGTGTTCAAACTGTGTTTGTTTAAGGAGTAAATTTCATGAACATAGTACTTGACCATATAACCGGACTCCGACTCCCTCAAACTGGTATCGGAGCGAGTTTCTAAAATTTACTTAGATGAATCATGGAGTTTATATGGAAAGTTATTCGTTAAATAGACCCCCTTTGTTTGATGGAACAAATATGTTTATTGTAAAGTAGGTATGAGATCCTCATTAAAATCTATAGATGAGCGTGTTTGATTTGTTGTTGAAAAAGGGTGTTTCCCTCTAACTTTCATTGTTGGTGATGCTAATGTTTTAAAACCCATTGAAGAATGGAGTGAGGATGAGTTGAAATTATGTAATTTTAATTCTAAGGGTTTAAATGTTTTATTTAGTGTCGTGTCCGCAAAAGAGTTTAGTCGTATCATGACTTGTGAAACTTCAGATGAGGAATGGGACACACTCCAATTATGAAGTTGTCAGGTTGTATGTACTTAGGTTATTTCGTAGAATACACACACACAACGCAATTAAAAATTAGCCAAGTAGAGATATATTCCAATTTTAATTGCATTTGCAAATTTAAAAGTTAGCGTGAACAATTAACTGTTAGAGTGATGGGATTGATAACTTGATTAAGAGAAATAAAATTATCCAATTTTATCATTTTTATCCTACGCATACATCTATTTGATTTATTAAAGTAAAGTGCGAAAATCACAACCACAACACGCCGATGAGCAAGAAAAAGTCAAATGGAAAAAACCTCGGACGATTGGCCCTAGACAAATTCACTACAAATAGGTTTTACAAAGGACTCAAAAGACTTACAGACTTTGACTCGCTCAAGACATGATGATGCCGTCCTCTACCTCCGAATTTGTAGTACGCGAAGCTCCAACGCGTTACTCGACACTACTCGTATCGCGGTATCCACCGAAGCCCAAACTACCATCTTCAATAAGCTTGAATTCAGAAATCCACCGCAAGTGTGCTTGTTGTATTTCAAGTTGATGGCATGGGGTTTTGGTCCAAAGGTTAAAATTGTGTTGGAGAAGGATTTTAAAACCAAAAGGGAAGATGTGAAATTTCTCTCTAGAGTATGTAAAACTTCCTTGTCAAAAAATAACTGATTTTCGTCCATGTATAAAAACTGGAAAAGTAGTGGACCATGGCAGTTATGTAAAATAAATGCAGGAAAACAGTTTAAAAAATTTCACAACTGACAGATCTCGTTCGAACGAGGTCGTTCAAACAACCTTTCTTTTGAACGAGTTATCTAACGATAGTCCAGAGACAAGTTAGATAAGTCGTTAGAAATCTCGTTCAAATGAGTTTGTTCGAACGACATTTCCAACGAGCTTCTAACGAGTTACCAGTGAAGACTGGGCAATGTCGTTAAATCCAGGTCGTTCGAACGATGGGCAATGTCGTTAGATCCAGGTCGTTCGAACGACTTGGAGCAACTTCGAACGAGATTTCCAATTTCATTAAAAAAGAGTTAAAATTAATTTTAAAATTGGTTTTTATGAAAATTACTCTTTATGAAATGAAACTTACTCTTTATGAAAATTACTCCAACACATAAATTTTTTTTTGGTCATATACCTTTTTAGAAGAATGGACTTGAAAGCATATTGATGGCGCGTAAACTTTGGATGCTCGATTCTCTAAGGTTATATGTAGCTTGATGAGGAATGACCCAAAAACGTTTTGTCCAACGGAATGTAACCAATATTACAAATTACTCGATTGGAAATTTGTCCTTACAAATCTCCCCCTTTAGCTATTCCGGGACAAAACGAAATAATAAAAAATAAACAAAAAGACTGAATTTGCTAAGCCAACCATCAAGACGATTCTAAAGCCCGTCCCAAAAACCCAAATAAAAAGACAGATTAAGTAACGCGACTGACGATGTGCTGCAGAAAAGAAGGAGATGTATCCTACACACATGAAACAACAAATTCATAAAACGCATAGAAAAATAGAGAATATAAATCAAGCGTTACGTAATATGGGAGTATAAAGAACATAAAGTAAGGAAATCATTTCATCCATGTGCTTTATAATGTTTTGAGTCATTAAGATGTGATTAGCGATTAATTTCTACATGTTTGACTCTTAGTCTCCTTTACTGCACACGTGCATGAATTTATTTGATTATTGGTCTTGTCTATCACATGTTGGTCGAAGTGTTTTCATCTCAATCCTGTCTTTAAAATTAACCAAATGCGATAAAACTTGACAATGAAAGTAGTGCATGTAAGAACCGTTTTCCTTGAGGAATTTGTTTAACATGAAAAAATGATGAGTGTACACAAGAAAGGACTCCGAGAGGCATGTGAACTCGTCGTGAAAGCCATAGTTTGAAAAGAGCCCAGAAAAAATTAAGTAATAAAAAAATATGTCAAAAAGGGGCCAATAGGAAATCTCTTAAAAAGAGAATTTAGAACCTCACTAGAAAAATAAAAGAAGTATTATTTATGAGGGAGTTTGATTGAAAATCAACGGTTTGCACATCCTGACAAAGTCTTGAAAAAGCATTACATAGTTTTAGACGTTATTGGTATGGAAATCATTCTAAACTTTGATGTGTTGATTAGATTGAGTCGGTGTCATTTAAATTCAACATTTTTACATCTAAGAACAATTTTGAGTTCATTCGTTAGGAGTATCCGTATTCATCGTGCACATATGTTATGAATGTTTGAGTTTATTTTCCTATCGAATTTGTTCACACTCATTCATACCATTTCCACGATTTGGTTATCTTAGTGTAAATTCACGGTGTGTATTGTTTTTGTAAAATTATTTTTGCTTGAAAAAAATATTTTGGAAAATTAAAAATGGTTTGTGGAAGCCTTTTTAGTATATCCTTGCATGTGCTTAATTGATATATACTTGTTATGCTTGTCGTGAGACTCCGTACTTATTTTGTTTATTCTTTTCCTTGTCTATTTCGGACAAATAAAAAGGGGGAGAGCGAATTATGAATTATGGGGAAGAATAACGAATTATGAACTATAGGGAAGAATTGATTTAAAATATGTTTATTTCATTTCAAACTCAATACGTCACGAATGTATTTATTTTTTTATTGTGAGGGAGCATACAAGAAAAAGTGCACGGAAAGCAAAGAGATTTGAAGATTTTAATGTTGGAGATTTTTTAAGACTTGCATATTTAATATCTTTCCACTTTTGGGTTCATGGGGAGGGTATTAGATTTGTATAGGACATTTTATTGATAATTAAGATATTTTTATTGTGTACCGGCATAGACATAGGAGGAGATTTGTAAGGACAGATTTTTCATTGTCCCGAGTTTACATTGTGTATGTCGTATACCGTTACAACCGTCGAAGGAAGTTCACATTCATATGTTCAAAAAGGCGGATCCAAATATCAAGTATCTTCAACAACAGTCCTCTACGAGATTGATTTTGGTAAGGAATGTGTTTAAGTTTCGAAAATATTTTACGATAGTATTGGGATATTTTTCTAAACTGTTTTTTATTAAAATGAAGCGTTTTTCTAAGTTAAAATATTTTTTGAAAGACTTGTAGGGGAGCATTAAAAAACACTATTTTTCACTTCAGTCATTCAAACGACCCCTTCTAACTACATCAAATGTCGTTTTTTTAGATCGCGAGATAAGTCGTTCCTTACTTGCTTCAAACGACCATACACTGTCTTGGTTTTTAATACGTCGTTTCTAAGGTCGTTACTTAATGGATCTAACGACATCACGACATTAGGATGTCGTTCTAATGACCTGCGACGTTTTAAGTTTTTTATTTGGATATAAATACCTGTTTTGTGAGACTTTTCATTCAAGACTTTTACTGCACGTAAACTGCATATCTGCAGCCTTTTAGTCTTCACTTTTTCGGGCAAATTTATGTTTTAAATTGACAAAAAATATCTCATATACTTTTGTGAATCGTTTTAGAACCCAAAACACATATTTGTCAAAGTTTATCTTGTAAAGAAGGATTCTTTACTGCTACATTGGTAGTTCTTAAGGGAACCTTTGCCAACGGCTATGATCACTGGGGATACTATACCCTGTTGAAGGAGGAGCTGCGATTATTGAGGTTCTCGAGAGAATATTTACTGGTTCTAGGCTCGGGTCTATGTGAATTTTTTGTGGAAAATTCATTGCAGATATCTCTATGTAATTGTAAATTGCGATTTACATTTAATAGTGAAATAAAATGTTGTCCTTTGAGGATTTTTCCTGAATTTGATTGTCTCTTGATTTGTGATTGCATGTTTAGTTTATTCACATAGATGCATGTTTATGGTTTAATAAAATTGGATTGAAAATTAATTATAATTAAATAAGTTTTAATATCGAAAATTTGCGAATTTCATAAATAATTGATATCATGCATTTTCAAATTAATATCGAAAATTTACCCCTTTACGGAACTTATATATATATATATATATATATATATATATGTGTGTGTGTGTGTGTGTGTGTGTGTGTGTGTGTGTGTGTGATGGGAATTCACATTTTATTTTCCTTTTATGTTCTTTCATTGTATTTTCTATTTTCTTTTAGTTCTTTTATACTATTTTTAGCCTTTAATTAGACTCCAAACATGTTTGGAACTACTTAGGCATTCTTTTATTTTTAGTAGGCCCTTTTAGTCATTTTAGTTAATTACTTGATTAGCAAGTAATTCAACCCTATAAATAGGATTGTTTCTCTCATTTGTACTCACTTTTCAATTCTTGAATAGAATAACTCTTTTGTTTCTCTCTCTAGAAATCAAAGTGTCTTGATTTTAAGGTCATTGACGTGTAGTTCACGTTAAATTGGTATCAGAGCGGGTGAAGCTCCAAACATTGGTATTCAACAAATCGTGCACTACTTTCAATGGCCATGGAGAAGACGATACGAATTCAAGTTGAGATCAACAAGGAGTTAAGAAAAAGCCATCAAGAATTGAGAGAAAGTTATCAAGAATTGAAGGAGAGCCAAGGTGAATTGAAACAACAAACGAATGCCATTTTTCAACTTTTGACAAATTTACAAGACCCTAACTCATCTGTAAATAATCCCGAAGCAGCCCCAGGAAGTGACTGCCCCAATCTAGGACGAACCTCCACCCAAAAGGCCACCCAGCCTTCTGTCGCCGATATAATGCAAGATCCCGCCAACGAGCTGCAAAATCAGCATTGCCGACAACGTGTTCAACCCCCCGATCTGAGTCTGGGGCAAAAAGTGCACACCCCTGCTCAAGATCCTGCCGGTAATTTCCTGCAACAGCCCCTGGTGTCTCAACTAGGTCGAACCACCCTCCCGATGATCGACCCCCTTCTTTCAACCATAGATCTTCCCAATTCCGGTGTCTACACCTCAAATCCCTACCAAAAACATCATCCAAACCCTACACTCTAACTGTTGCTCAACCGACACAAATAAAACCCAGAACACTGTTGTTCGGGTTGAATAACCAACCCAGAAGACCCCTCGAGGTCATTCCGACCCCGAAAATCGTCCCAACCCCCTGACTTGACTACCAAGCAGCTGCCCTATATTTCCAGCTTCAAGAAAACCCTCCAATAAGTTCAAAAACTAGGGTTTGAGGCCAACGGGTGGATGTTATCTTGATGTTTGACATGAGAGGCAAGAGGAAGATGATGAAGATTGAAGCAAGAATTGAAAATAAACCCTTCCTCAAATTTTTAAGATAATATTTTTTTGCCTCACAAGTTTTGCGCGCATTTTTGGAACTTCTCACGCGATTCTCTAGTTTTGCAAGTTCGAGGACGAACTTTTTTGAAGCCGGTGAGAGTAATGGGAATCCACATTTTATTTTCCTTTTATGTTCTTTCATTGTATTTTCTATTTTCTTTTAGTTCTTTTATATTCTTTTTAGCGTTTAATTAGTCTCCAAGCATGTTTGGGACTAATTAGGCATTCTTTTATTTTTAGTAAGCCATTTTAGTCATTTTAGCTAATTACTTGATTAGCAAGTAATTCAGCCCTATAAATAGGATTGTTTCTTTCATTTGTACTCACTTTTCAATTCTTGAATAGAACTCTTTTGTTTCTCTCTCTAGAAATCAAAGTGTCTTGATTTTTAGGTCATTGACGTGTAGTTCACGTCAATATATATATATATATATATATATATATATATATATATATATATATATACAATCAGGCTCTCCAACATACCTCCTAACGACATATCTATGAACATATCCATTTTTTAAAATAGTAAAAAAAAAATTGAGCGAGAGAGAGAGAGAGAGAGATGTGACGCAAAAACACAAGACTCCTTTCCTCATCATTGGCCATTAATCTGACGATTGCAATTAAGAAAAACACCATACTGTTTTCTTCTCCCCCGCATTGTGCCATTTTAAATAGACTTTTATCATTTCTAGAAGTTCTCTTTGACAAAGTCAGGTAAAATCGTCCAGGACGAGATATGATTACAGAGGAAAATTTTAATTTATGTTGTTCATGCATGTGATTTGTAAGTTGCTAGAAACTCAATAGAAAAGTAAGCTGATCATTTGTCAAGTCTTCACTTCAAATGATATCTCTAATCTACCAGAGTAGACACCTACAAACAAAAGTATTGGCCTATTAATATTTAGAGTTGAGACGTTTAGAGTTAGGAATAAGATAGAAGCATGATCGTATTTACTGCAAGGAAAATGTACCACATGACTGCTCTGTTGCCTGTGTCACCCAACCATCTTGCCAATTTGAATAAGATATGCTATGCTATACCCACCACGAAATGGGACCCAAGCCATCAGCATCAAGTGATCCCTGCATAAGTTCATCAATATGTAAAGTAAGTTCTATTACGTAATCTGCCATAAACAAAGGAAGCATCCTCGGATAAATTTCTTTTGAAACACTTGGACCACTCCAAGCAACTGGGCAAATCCATATTTGGAGTCATTTTGTTTAAAGATTTCGGTTTGCACGTTCACGCATAAGTCGTACTCGAGCAAACCCCAACATTTTCCCCTTTTTCATTTTTATTTAGTGAGACGGCAAAAGCAATGCCGCCCGAACCCAAAAAAATAGCCAAACGCCTGGATTCACAGCCCTTGCATTTTAGAAAAGTGTCAATTTGGGCATTTTGCATGGGCAAAATGGCAAAACTTTGGAGTGAATATAGGGGAAAAAAAAAAAAAGCACACACGTAAAGTTAAAGACTTTCTAATGGTTTTCACTCATTCCAGGGTGAATACTCACGAGAAGCTCCAAATTTGAAAAGCCATATGAAGCTTGAAGACCAAAAAATTATCTGATGTTAAAAATTATGACCAAACTTCTAAACAACTTATCATATTGCCTGATCACATGAGGTTCTTGGCAAAGGCCATCAGCTAACTCAAATGATTATGTGAGTGGCTCCCAGTCACAAATCAATAAAACATGTTATATCAGCTAATGTCCAAATAAATGTTACTTTTGGCTACAAAATTTCCTAGATAAATAGCTAACTTAGATTTAACTGTTGCATTAGATATCTGAGCCAATTGAGAATTGTAGGAATTGTCATTAATTTTTTTCCTTCAGGCTGGCAGGTATCACGTTCGTACTAAGCTGAAGCTTTTACCCCTTTGGGGAGGTCTTAGGGAAGTTCTCGAGCAGTGGGATTGAGTTATTGTCAGGCTAAATGGGATTGCAAAGTCATGGTTACATAAACCCCAAGGAGGTAGCCTAGTAAACCACCTTATAACCTAGAGATCTTAGTGCATGTAAATTGGAGGGTACATACATACCCTTGGAGATTATTCAAGTTCAATAGCCTGGATACAAGGCATAAAGAACTATTTATTTTTATTTTTTTAAAAGTCATGTTGGTATGGGTGAAATGCAGTTCATAGTTTCACGAGCCAAGACAAATCATAGATCTAGAAGTAACTTTGGATAAAGGGATTTGAGAGGACATCCGGGTGGAACCCTATTACCTATCATATGTGCGACCAAATTGAGAGCGTCAATAACTATTTACCGTGATGTATACACGCACAGCATCCATAATAAATCTCCAACCCAAAGAGTTTAATTTCTCCCATAGAATTCTATTAATAAAAGTTGCTTACATGGGAAGATATGGGCCTTTTATTTAGGATACCGCTCTACAGTGAATAAATCAATCTTCCATTTAGAGTTGCTCAGATCTGTACCACACATTTAAATCCAATGCGAACGGATTTCTACAAGCTACTGGGTGACTTGAAATGAACCCTAAACTATGTTGTTTGGTTCATTTGAAACTTAACACCGTTTTCCCCCGTAAGAAGGTCATGCTTGATGGCAGAATTTGGAGACATTTTTCCTTTAAGGAGGTCGTGTGTGCTCACAGAAATGGTAGAATTTATTTAAACTACAATAAATTCAAAATCTTGATGTGTCCACCTCACGGTAGTTCAAATGATGTTGCCAACAGAAAATGAATGCTTGCAGCACGGCCAGAGCTTAGTTGATCAGAATATTAACATTTATATTTTATAATGGTGTATCTAATTCAGTGTACGAGGAATATATAGTTTGCATTTTCTATTTATTTTTCTTTTGTAAAATTCTTAATGCACATCTACTTCTTAATATAAGCAAGAATCTTTCGATATATTTCAAACTGGTATCCTTATACATACATACACTCTTGCTTTTTTTTCCTTTTTTTTTTACATACACTTTTGCTTTGACTGATGCTTTTATAAGGAATGTTTGAATTAGTTGTGATTTATTCATGTGAAGATTGGTGTAGCCATTTATCATGTTTGACAATATGTGATTTATTCTTAACATGATTGAAAATTGGTGCGTCTACTTAACATGTTTGAATCATTGATTTATTCTTATGAAAAAAATCTTTTTTTCAGTTTTAAGAAAATTTTAGAACTCTAACGCTGGAAAGTCAAACATAAAAGGGTGCAAGGAATCACCAAAAGAAAATTTTCTACGAGTATGAGGGCGAGTTATTTTCTCTAGGCAAATATTTCTAAAGATCCGATTCACAGCACAAATCACAAGAAGTTGGACATGTGGGAAAAGACTGCCCAAAAATTTAACCCCGAGAGACCTCATGTGGTGAAAACCAAACTGCGGGTTCTCTCATAAGGCGGTTTGACACTATTAACCAGGCCGTTAGCAAATTAAGTGCTATTATTAGGAGACTCGAATGGCGATTGAACGAAGGTCGCACTAACCACGTGAGTCGTGCTTCCCCTCGCCTGTCAAATATATAAAGTGGAGACGACGCAAACATATTAAGTGGAGACAAAGGAGACTTTTAGATTCATTAAGTACTACCTTACTTTGAAGGTCACTTCAGGATGAAACTTTCACCAATTCTGAACCCAATTTCTCCTTTGCTCCCACTACCGTCAAGGGAGTATTACATGCCTTCTATGGTTGACGTGTCGTTGGCCGATGAGAACCTCCCCATGTTTACTCTGTTGAGGGTTGAGCGGCCAATCGAAGAAATGCCGCGAAAGATAAGAGAAAGATCGACGGCAATTCCTCCACCAGTTCACCCGATTTTGTGGCGAACCTGAGCGCACGCATGGACTCCATAGATCAGTCTCGTGCTGCAGAGGCTCAAATTAACCAGTCCTTGATGGAGGCGAAATTAAGAATTGTCTTCAAAAAAGAACGGCGATGGAAAGAGAGGAATAAAGGGTGAATTGCGACTACTCCAACCTGCACCCCGTGCACGCTCAAAATGGGAGGAGAACAAGCAAACAATCCTCAACAAGTAAGCGGTAGAGCCAGGAGACAATCGGGCGAGACGGGTGCAACAGCGAGATTTTAATTTACCGTTCTTTTTTCAAACAAAAAAAGTCAATGTTTTATGCTCAAATTTTATAAAATTCTAGTGTCTATGCTCTGAATTACTATCTAGTCGATTGCGATGCTTATTTAAATTCGCGTAAATTCTCAACTTTAACACAAAATCATTTATAATTGGGATTAATTGACTAGTTGTTCTTAATTTTAATTGGCTATGAAATTTAATTTTTTTTAATTTAAAAAAACTAGACACTAGCACGGCACTCCATCAGTCGTGGAACCATATGCGCGGCATTTAGAGTGTCGCGTGTCTCCTATGTTTGCCACACTTCAGGTGGCATATCTGAGTATTTTGGCCTCAAATTATCAACTTTTCAATGAAGTGCTATTTTTCTTAATACTCTGAAGTGTCAAAACTACTAAAAGCATTGGGCAAAATAGCATCAAGCTAGTTTGCCCAATGCCTTGGAGATGGCCTAACCACTTCAGATGATAATAATAATAAAGCTCAACAATTTTGTGCCACATTTGTACAAAAAGGCCAAAGCTAGAACAAATATTGTGAATCCTTCACCATAACAATTTATCAACTCGATTTAATATAAACTATTATCATATTTTAATTTTACTTCATCTCAATAATATTCAATTGCAATGTCACGTTTCTGCTACATCAAGAGCAATTCATCACACCTTTTCAATTGGCCTGTAACAGATGCATAGTTCTAAACTTTCAACATCAGTTTACAAACAGTCTTAGCAGTGCCATGGCATTCTAGTAAAGTAAGAAGTTTGGTAACACTTTGCAAAAAAAAGAATGACAAATTCTCCAAATAGTCATGGGGCTTCACTAACATGTTTACTTCCAAAAGTTGTTGATGCTTGAACTTCACGCGTAAAAAAGTTGAATCATATCTAAATCCTCTTTCAAGTAATCTTTCAAGTCCCCGTATTTTAAATTTTATAGAGTAAAGTTTTTGCATGAATACATATATGTCTGTGTATGTGTGTACATATAATGCAAGATACACACATAGAAAGATATATATAATTAATCAATTGAGAATATATAGATATATAAACATGAAAAATACAAAAGATATATGTGTAAATAATATACATCGAGAGAGAGAGAGAGAGAGACTGCACCAACTCCAGATAAATATGTAGGGAGCGAACAAACAGTTGAGGCAAATGGAAGCAGGGAAAGGTTGATCTGGAGTAAGAGCAAAGAATGAAGAGTAATTAATGTTCCTGCAACAATTGTTGCGAACATGTTTTAACTGGAAAAAATGACGTTGAGTTTTAATTGACTCAAAACAGCATAGTTTTGGATTCATTTTAACAGACCCAACAGGTTGTTGAGATCTTAGACGTTGATTTTAAAAGGACGGCTCAGATTGGAGTAACTCTAAATTGGAGACTGATACCATCTCTCTAAAGGAGATGTCCCTTTATTTATACGAAAATACTAGTCCTAATTAAAGTAGTAAACTACTAAATGTAATAAAGACAAGAAGGAAAATAAAAGAAACGTATCCTTATCAATAAGGGAACTGGAAAGTATCCCAGCTGTTTTAGATTTTCTTTGGGGGACAACACGGCTCCACTCCCATCATGGACTACCCCACAAGGTCAAACGTTCAATTCTTTCCTCAAGCACATACAGTATCAAGTTCATCCCAAAAAATAATTAGTGGATGGACTAAAACCATCTCGGCTTCCCTTCAAGGATGGTGCATACTAGGGTTCCGTCCTTGTGGATGTTGCTATTCGTTCCTTTCTCTTTTCCATTGGGGTGCCTCATGCTTAGGTTTTTCCTTTATAACTCAAAATATTTATCATCCATCCATGCCTGTATCTTCTTTATCTACAACTACAACAACACTATATATTTCCAATTTTCTAACACTAAAAATTTAGAAAAACAACAGAGAACCATAAAAATTGAAAATTGCCAGTTACGCATTCTGGTTTACTTATCTGAAGCAAGACCAAATTCATAAGAAGTCAGCAAAATGCTGCACGCAGCTGAGCTTTGAACAGCCCTCAAATGGAAATCTAGCTAAAGTCAAAGCCAACAGTGGGGGGAAAATTATGTAGGGTGTGAAGTTCAAAATTTTCAAAAGTTAACTTACAGTGACCACCATAGGGGCAAATGGCTTTGACGGTTTTGACTCCTTTTCTTGTTCAACAGGAACTGAGGGAAAATTTACACTATGAACTTTGAACCTAATCTGCAGTCGAGCACCATAAGTTAACATTAACTTGCAAATTAATTTTTTTAATTAACTTGTACATAGGTGACAAGCATTAATTCGTAACACTAACCTCATCTATCCCATCTATAGGATAATTATCATCGTTAAACTCCCAGATCCACATAACTTGGTTCCTGAGAGGGACAATATAAACACATGCATAAAGATAGGTCAGAGAGTGTATAAATCAAAAGGTTGAATTGATGCCACAAGAATAAAAGACTCACTTGTTTTCTGGGTCAGGCTCACAATGGGAAGGATTCGGCATTAGATGGACGGGAACGTAAATGTCATCAAAAAATCCAAGTGATACTGCCAAATATGAATGCAACATGAGTATGCAAGTGCTATGAAAAAACTACTATTTGTCGGTAGGTACAAACAAATCATTCATCACACAGTATTCAAATGCAGATCTGTGGTCAGACAATATTTATTCTTTTACCAATAAGCTATGGTCTACACTTAAAGGAGTCGACACAATTTTTTAAAAAAGAAACAAAGAAAAAAATACATGCTCACCGGAAGAAACAAAACAGTCTACATATATGAGTAAGATATAACAAACAAGCCTTTGTATTAACTATAACAGTCTACCTGACACCATCATTGACATAAAGTGGAAAATTAAAGCTAGAAAAGCAACAACCAACTCATGATACAAGAACAGTCTCAATTTCAATTAAGTTTGATATTGCTAAGCTTGTTCAGCTTTTTCCCCAATTGAATACAATCAAACAAGGTTTTATCCGACATCTTAAACGGTTTAAACTCTGACAAATTCAAGGAACTGAAAAATTGATGTAAACAATATTTATGCACACAACACACTAAAGGAAATAATCAAAGACACAACTCAACTCCTCATACATTCATAACAATTGTTTAATACAATATGAGCCCCAATACTTGGTGGGCAAGCTAAGTATGATGTTGAGAGTGTTGTGGCGTAGAGATGGGGCTGACGGCTCAGTTCAACTATCCAATTAAAATATATTACCAAGATTAGGTAATATTCTCTTTTAATTTATTTTATGGGTAAATAAACAATCCTATGAATGTGACCAAGGGAAGGCGCCCACAACTGGAGAATGCTACCGGCTCCAAAGAAATGGAACCAAGAGAAGCCACAACATGCATTTCTACTTCGAAGAATGTGAGATGTCCTAAAGATCGAAGGAAGTGATAAAAGGTTTGGCTTATTCAAAAATAAACTCACAAAATAATTTGGAGATATCAAAGATAAAGTCTCACAAGAACAATATTGAAAAATAATTGTTCAAGTCTTGAGAAGATGCAATCAAAACTCAATTAACTTTAAATTTTAGATGATACAAATATATTTCAAACATACAAATGAGACTTAAAGAAAAATTTAATTAGAAATAAATATTTTCAAAAAAAGGTCTTAAAACAAACTCAAGTTCTCAAAATAACATCTCCCAAAAAAGAAGTCAAGTCTTGGTTATATAGCCCAAACAAGCTTGTGTGAACTACCAACTAGACATGACTTCGTATGAAGTTATAGCCCTTTAATTACAAAGATTTTGCCTACAAATCACATGTAAATATTTTTCGAACGGAAAAGTGAAAAAATCTCGAAAAAGATCTTTGATTGACATTGTTCGTTGCTAATTGGCTAGCAGTTCACTACAGCATAGCTCTCTTCGCTACAGGGAACGGGTAGCAAAAGATGAGCTAAGATTTTTGCGTTTGTTACAAAAAATGTTTGCGGTCAGCGAAGGAAGCTTTGCTGCAGCAAAAGGGGCAAAACACTCAAGAAGTTCTTGGAGCCAACAACAAAGATGGGGAACAGTAGGTGGTCAGAGGCAGTGGCTGCATGACTGTGATGAACTCTAGGGCCCACTCTTCAGGGTAAAGGTTCCTTCGCAGCCTTGGGGTTTAATCCAGCCATCGCAGCAATTCATCATAGGAGATATAATCCATCTTGGGGGATTTGATCACAAACCCAGCTGTCTTTGGGACATTTATCGGCAAAGTCACTCTCCAGGCCAATCTGTTGTTCCAAGTTGAAGCTATAACTCGGACCTTAAGCTCCCTACATCGGAGATATAATCGATTTTGAGAGTTTTGATAACAAAACCCGCACCACAAGTCATAATATCCATTTTAGAGTAGATAACAGGATTTAAAATAGTTTATAAGGGAAAGTGCAAATTCCCCTAAACTATGCTTTTAGTTGCAAAGACCCACTTCAACTTGAGCGGGAGTGTTAGTGAGTATAAATTGTAATGACGGAATTTATGTTGTTTTGACCGTACATGTAATATTGCACTGTGAAGTAAACTCTACTTGAGTACTAATGTATACAGGTGTGTTATAGTGAGTGGGCAAACAAGAAGGCCATTTATCGTCTCTCTTTTTTTCTTCCAACTCTTTGTTCTCAAAATTCAACTAACAGCTTGGAATGTAGGAGGGACCCATACTAGAATCCAAGTTCTAGCAACCTAAAGCAGCAAGGCACAGGGCTCGTAGCTTAACTTTTAGGATACAAGTAAAAGTATGTCTACATCCAGAAATATGCAAATATGAAATTTCTTCACTATCAAATCTTAGCAGAATTTTTTAACATAAACCCGTAATGCTGATTGTGGAAACAATTCCAGTAGCTCAATATGCCACCTATAGACCAAAACGCAGACAGCTACACATACGAGGACGATAACATTAGTTGGGTCAACAAAGTTAAACTGCGTTTGTTTGTTTTTTTGAAAGCTTAGTTCAACTGCATTTTTCTTTGCCAATGTAGTGCAGGTGACTAGTCTAAAAAACAAAATGTCGTCATTATCCATACCTATTTAAGCTTTAACTAAAACATCATTGCTTACTAATTAATCATGAACAAGAGAAAGGCAAGGTGAAGCGAGTGAGAAAATATTATGAAGAAATTATTAGATTAAACTTTTTTGTTTTTTCTTTTAGTCATGATGAGGGGCTTGGTCGATGAATTCCTGGTAGTCACAGTAGGGAAAATTAAACCTGTTTGTTTTTTCTTTTAGCTTTTAAAATTTGTTTCTTTGAGATGTGTACCAGAAAACAACTTTAATAGGAATCTACAGTACAACCTAGAATTCAAAATTTGGAGATGAAGGTGAAACTTCCTTCAGCTGTGGACTCTAAAAAGGTCGTATCCAGTGCACAAGGCCCCCGCTTTAGCAGGGGGCTGGGACAGGTTGGGACAGGTTGATGTAGGCAAGCCTTACCTCCATTTTTTTGGCGAGACCGCTTCCAAGACTCAAACCTACTGGGCCGTGCCGTATCGCTTTGGGCCCGCAAGCACTTGTCATCGCAACAAGTCCGACCTGTAGCTATGGACTCCCACATATTAAAATTATATGCTTCATTAACTTGATAGGGCCATCTACAAAGGCCATTTAGTTTGTATGGACATGCAAAAAAGTTGTATTGTTAATCAAAATATGCTCGAACTGTTCTATGAAAAATTTAAATCGCAATTGGTTCACATAATTGATGTGCGTATTGTTTATAGTACATTATACATTACATGTAGATTAATGTTATTTGTCCCCTCCCCCACCCCCCAACACCCACCCCCACACACACAAAAAAAAAAAAAGTAGAAGAAGTAAATCCTATTTGAATAGAAGTTAGCTATACATGAGCTCTCCTCCTTTCTCTCCCAGTTACCAATGCATGTGTTGCTCACATTCATTTTATATTTACTTGGGGGAGGGGGGACAAATATCCTAGCTGTTATTCGTAAGACCCTAGCTGACTTGGCCTTTTACTGCACATGAGTTTAGTTGGTCTTCTTTCGCGTATTTTTGCCTCGTAACTTCCTCGTTTGACATCAGAATGACGCGCCATTTGAACCAATGTGTTCCTAGTTTCGAGGCCAACAATTTCCCAGCAGAGTTCGGGTTTAAAAGGTCTCTGACTTCTGCGTTGACCCAAAGCTTTGACTTTTGACTTTTTCGGGTTTCCAATTTTGACACTTCATAATTTCTTCGTTTGAGACTGGATTGATGCGCCGTTTGAACTCAGACGTTCCTTATTTCGAGGCCGACAATCTTCGTGAAGAACCGAATCCAATGCTGCCCTTATGAATTTACCATTTTTCCCTTGAAAGCGCATTTGTGAATATTTTTTGTTGGGAATGCTTCCAGACTTCACCATTAAATATTCATAAGGGCAGTAGATGATGCAAGTTAGGTAAGGGGTTCAACCCCATGTTAAGTTAGTTTTCTGTATTGAAAAGTAAAATAGTTTTAGATCATTTTCACAACCATGAGAATAAAAGAAAATCAACAGCCACCACACACAACCAACTCACTAGTGACATGATCATATGATTAGAAATTATATGTCCCACATATGTGATGAAGAAATATGATTCTAATTCAGGAATAATAAATAATAAAGAAAGATAATTCTAGAGGCAAACATAGGCTTATTCAAGTTCAGATACGCAGAGAAGTAACTCTTACAGTGTAAACCGTTGGCATCAGATGCTTTAAGTTTTGCAGCTATAACCTCGCCCTCAAAAGGACGAAACATTATCAGCCTGAACTTTACCTGCCAGAACAACATGACATTTATAATTAGACACCCAAATTCCCAACGGTAATTCAGTTATCGAGCTGAATTATATGAAGTGTTGAGAAAACAATGGCATAAGAATTCATTTATACAATCTTGTACTTTTTCTCCTGAATACAGAAGTCCGATTTCCAAAACACTAATTTTATGTCACTTCAAGGAAGTAATATGAAATACTGATTTTGATGCGAAGTTAAAATGCGGAAGCGTAAATTTACTAACTACACAACAATAACAACAACAACAACATAATGAAGAAAAGGAACTTTCTCTCTATATTGGTATTTCTCAAAATAAGGAATGAATACAAATGAGTGACTAAGGCCCTTTATATAGAAGGAGAGAAGATTCTAGAAGGGATCTCCTAAGCTCTTATTGGTTGAGAGGGCATAAGCCCATCTTATGTCACATGGGCTATAACTAACTCCCAAATACGTCACATGTCATAATGAAATCTTCTAGAAGCTACTAGCTAAGTATGAGTTGTCATGAGATGAGTTGTCATGACAACTAATCTATAACAACATTAACTAATGGAACCTTCTAAAAGCTTCCATCAAACTCCCTTCATATACCAAACAACTAATAAAGAAAAAAATACAATTCAATACTAAACATTAAAAATAAAACCTAATTTCCATCACTCTTCTCCATTTAAAAAAGCTCGTCCCGAGCATAGGAGATGAACGGCAAGAAAGCAAGGCAATCATCAAAGGGCTCCTCCACTTGAAAGGGGAGTCGTCCTCTAAAGCGCTCGACATATTGGCTAGCAAAAAGCTTTGAGAAAAGAGGCACAAAACCGAGCCATGACCAACGAACGGGAACTCGGCCCCTAACTTTGCCCCGCTGAAAAATAACAAGTCCATGCCTCGGGGAGGGCCAACGGTGCCAAATACCATTCGTGTTCCCCATGACGAGTTCTCTTAAATGCCAAGCCACATAAAAGAACCCTGGAACATCTACATACTCCTTTCAGATGGGGTCCACATACCCCAAATCAATCTCGGCCACCCAAAGCATCATGTCATCAACAGGGAAGCTAACACCATCACAAGCATCTTCATTCCCAAGGAGTGGAAAGAAATCAACCAAATCATACGACTCCATCTCGGGTAAATGTGTGCGAGGTCAACCCGCCATCCTCAATAAAAATACCGCCGAAATTCCCGAGAAAAAATCCAACCGCTTCTTTCCCGAAGATGGGAAAGAAGTCTTCAATCTCAAAAATCTCCCAATCTCAAAACCAGGTGCGAGTGAGCCAACCGTCCTCAAAAATGCAAATGAAATCATATGGGAAGAACTCAAGGTCAATACCATCCGCCGATGGGGCCTTGACATCCTCGAGGATGCCCTCACTAAGCGTGACTGGGGAGAAAGTGTCAACGTCGTGTACGGGAATGACGTCGGCCGAAGAAAAAGTCACGTCGATGAACAAATACTCAAAATAACGGACCAAACGCCTCGACCGCGCATGCTTCCACTAATCACGTGCAGCCTCCATCTCAAGATACTCGGCACGACACCGATTTCGGCGTTAGTGACAATTCTCGTACTCGCTGATGGAGTTGGCACGGAATTGAAAAGTTTGTAGCTCTCTGAATAGTGAGGAAAGCACATTCTCCCAACAATCGAAGGCGATTTTGGAGTTCCTTGATCACGGCATAACTCACTTCATCAAATTAGGCATAACCCTCCATATCGAACCCATACTCGGTATCACCACTTTCGCCCCACAACAAATCGGAAGGAAAGTATACCTCTGGTGGGGGTGGGATTAAATTGGAGGGTTTTAGGGCTGATTTGGGAACTTTGAAAGGTTAAAGGGTTGGAAAATATTTTTCAAAAACTTTTAGGCCAAATTTGGGATTTTCAAAAATTTTAGGGGCTAAAATGTAAATTTCAGAAGTTGGGAGGGGCTCTAAATATTTCCACAAGTAGTGAGGGTGAAAAATGAGAGTATGAGTTGGGGATGGGCTAAAATAACTTTCTGGGGGTGTTTGGGTGATTTCTGAAGGAGTGACTCGCCAGTTCCACTGAGCCATACCCATGGCTCTATAACAACCACATCAGCAGACACATCAGGAACAAACGTCGCTCTGATACCAATTTGATAAGAAGTTATAATGCGGAAGCGTAAATTTACTGACTACACAACAACAATAACAACATAATGAAGATTCTAGAAGGGATCTCCTAAGCTCCTATTGGTTGGGTGGTTGGGTGGTTGGGAGGGCGTAAGCCCATCTGATGTCACATGCGTTAGAACTAACTCTCAAATACATCACATGTCAAAATGAAACCTTCTATAAACTACTAGCTAAGTATGAGTTATCAAGAGATGAGTTGTCATGACAACTCATCTATGACAACATTAACTAATGGAACCTTCTAGAAGCTTTCATACAACTCCCTTTAAATACCAAACAACTAATAAAAGAAAAAATACTTGGTGCGAAGGCAAGTGCTTGCCCGCCCAAAGCGTTATGTCGCAGGTTTTAATCTTGGAAGCAGACTCTCCAAAAATTGGGGTAAGGCTTGCCCACATCTACCACTCCCACTCTGCTAAAGCGGGAGCCTTGTGCACTGGGTACGACCTTTTACTAAAAATTAAAAATAAACCCTAATTTCCATTAGATTTATATCAAACAAGCACAATTTAAAGATAACATATTAAAAGAAGCGACATATCAAACAGGTTATTGGCTTCAATTGCACAGTTTGAACAGGTTAGAATACCTCTCTCTATATCAAACAGGTTAGAATACCTCTCTCTATATCAAACAGGTTATTGGCTTCAATTGCACAGTTTGAACAGGTTGGATTTAAGAAAAGAGATCGCAGCAGGGAGTTAGGGTTTGTAACATTTTCTCGCAGCAGCTAGGGTTTTTCACTTTTCCAACTTTCGATTCTCTATCCCCCTGTTTTGTAAATTGATCTTTGCTTTTACTTTTATTACTTTTTGGTTTATTAAGAGACACGTGTAGTTATATGCTTATTATAAAAGGAAAAAAAAACAGAGCAAACATGTTTTCAAAAAGTCGGTAAAAAATATAACTGAGCCCATAAGTAAGAATCGAACCAAATTCGTAAATCGATGTGATTCACGAGTTTCCCCTCGGATCGTTTAACTCAATCCGACATTTTTAACCTTGTTGATTCTCTTCTTTTCGATTTGAATCATTTTGTATGCGGATCGAATAGTAGGATGAAATTAATGGCAATCCAACTTGGGGGTGAGGGGAGGTTGTTAATCCACAGTTGCATCAAAGGCCATAAGCTGTTCATAGTTAAACTCGCCATTGATAACCACCATCACATTCCAAGTAACAGCACATCATCTCCAAGGGCCAAGGCAGGTATGATCTTCTCTTAAATTTTTTTGTATCAAAACTTAGAATCCCATGTCACAGGGACTTGAGCCGCTAAGCACAACCCAAGAGATTTTGGGAGATGCATTCAAAGCTTTCTTATTAATTTTGGATCTTCAAGCGTCTCGCATACAAGCTAGAGAACAAAGCTTATTGGGTTTATATATGTTAAATCACCATAATGTGAGAGCAAGGGCATCACCTTTGATCCCCAATCTAACTTTCCCACACACAGCCATCAAGAACCATTGCTACCAGACAAAACTGGACCTGCTAAAAGGACCAGCTACCCAGCACACCCATTTAATCCAAGGCATAACTACAGTGAATGATCCACAAACTAACGGTCGAGATCTCCCCCATAATCACTGCATATACCGCTAACCACATCTACTCCGGCTGATCAATCTCATCTCATTCACTACTCCCTGTCAGTTTCAAACCCCTCCCAGAACTTAAAAAGACATCAAGAACCTTCAAGCATGCCTTGTTACATCATCACCTACGAAGATAACATACACTCGTTCACAACAACAATTCAACCTCACCATTCATACATTTTTGTTGTTCTCTCTCTTAAAACCCACATGTGATAACCCATCATGATAAATCATACAACCTATTATCCCATAAACCTCCCAGAACCTAAAAGGACATCCAAGACTCATTCCCTATTACATCATCACCTACTAAAATAACATTTATTACACCAGCTCAACCACATCACCATTACTATGTCTTTGTCATTCACTCCATTAAAACCCAGTTGTGATAACCTATCATGACAAATCATACTATAATCACATAAACCCAGTGATTGGAATGTCTTGCTGTCTCCCTCTCTGCTTGTTCTCTCACTCTCAAGTCCTTGTTGTCATTCTCGCATCAAGATCTCTATATTACAGGTTACAACTCTGTCCGTGATGGACGATCGTCTTAAACCCATCTCGGTATTCACTACCCTCCTACATGGTCAGGTGATATTCTGAGAAAACCCATGACGTTTTTAACGAACTTACCCCATGGTCCACCACATTTTGAAACCTCAGGCATTGAGATCTGATGAACTCCCCAGGTCCACTCAGTTTCAAAAGTCAACTTTTCACCCCCAGACCCCGAAACTTAACCCCGTGTTTTCAGCAACTATGACGTAAGACCAAAACTCATCTCCATTATCGGACACAATCAACTCCTAGACTTTCTTGTGCAAAAGTTCCTTACCCGAGAGGCAACATCGCCTCAGTGCTCAGCTTGTCCCCCCAAAGACCACCCATTCTACCAATAGCATTACTAATACCACCAATTATGTATTATTTATTGTCATATTCTGATCAAGATCTCTCCACAACGGGTTACATCACGGTCCTTGATAGACAATCTTAAACTCGTCATGTCATTCACTACCCTCCCCTACATTTGGTGACTATGTTGGGGAGATATTCTCGTTGCAATAGAGAAATGGTATAAGAAAACCCATGGCCTCAGATAGTCACCACATTTTGGTGACTACCATCCTACGTTTGAAGGAATTCCTGAAGTCATTTAGCCGGAAGACATAAACCTAGTGCTGGTATTTTCTGCCAGGCACCATATTCACATGGCCTCAGATAAATGAGTTATTATGCACAAAGTTCTGAGTCGATAAAACTACGATCATGATTGCAAAACTAGCAGAGGAGAGACAGAGATAATGACGTCCTTATAGTTTGCATTCAAAGGTTTTGAGAGAAATCCCTCGACTACAAGGAGCCTACAGTTAAGCTCCAGGTGACGCAGATGTGCAGCAATGGCATGCTACCCAAATATAATGTTCACCCCATCAACCACATGCATTACAACTTCAGAAAGATTTCAGTGACGACAAAGAGCATCAGGGATGTTGTTGAGATGATACTGGCTTACGTACAGCCTTATGTCCCTCAACAAGTCTCGACCTATTCCCTTGGCCAGCCGGTGGAGCCTTATGTTCACCAACATGTTAATCCCCAAAATCAATTTTGAACCGCTCCCAACTGGGCGAACCTCCCAAGAGGCAACCATGCAGGCCCAGGGACCTAACGATTTTCTTCACCAATCAATAATAATTTATTTCAAACCAACATTAAAAATGGTAATTAGATCTGCACATGCATATGCACCAGGCGTGTGCATTTACTAATGAAATATAGAATACTATTGTGACCCCCGCCTAATTAAATACCGGGTGATCAGTCCTTTATTAAATTAACTCAAAGTGTCCGGTTGGTTCATTTTTAGCATCACTGTCGAAATATAATTTTCTTTATTAATCACCTAATAAATAATTAAGCTAAATGTCAAAACATTAAATTTTATAAATTAAGTCCGATTGTTATTATTAACTATGAAACCATTTTCACGAATACAAATGATAGTATTAAAACTAAACCATCCAAATGAAAGAACATGCTAGATATATCAACCCAAATAAAATATCCCAAATTGCAGGGCAAAGTAATAATCACAAGCAATCCCAACTAAAATAGAATACTGAAGTAAATCAAGAGTACAAATCTCTCTGAACTAGATAAAACTGGAAATGGGCGACACATGCCCTATCTAATGATGACTAAATAGAAGACTGAAAAGACAAGGATGAAGTCGTCTACTGCAAGGACCTGCAACTCCCACACTAGCTGCAGCACGTCAACAGTCCAAAGATCTAAGTCTGACGCCTCTGTGGCTGGGCACCTGTAATACATATATATATATACAAGAGAAAGAGAATGACAGAAAACGGGTCGGAGCCCGAGTGTAAAGACAGTTTTTAAAATAGTTTAGCAAGTATTTAAAATGCTTACTAGCTAATATAACAACCATGTTAGTACACGACACTCTCTTGAGAATTCTCACCTCTCATCTAGTGTGGACGCCTACCGTACTAAAATGCCTCATAAGTCTTTCTAATTCATCTCCCATAATTTCTATTTCGAGATGTCAAAAGCCTATGATTTTAGTTTAGGGATCAGTCTCTTAGTGATTTCTTACGTCGATTACGTATTTCTCAATACTGTTATAAAGTTTCCAAACACTTACTACCATTATGGAGCATTTACTAAAAATTTATCTACTTATACGCATAGTAGAAGAAGTCCATATATATGTATATATATTAATCACTCAGATAATATATATATTATCGGCACCCCACATAGAATCTATGGTGCTGGCATACTCTACTATCAAGTCCTCGTATCTCTCGTACTAAGAGAAATACTAGTCCAGAATCACTCTCGAACTGTATTAACACAATACACACAAAATGGAGGCGAAGCATAGTTCCAAGTCACTAAGAGGTCAGCACATACTCCTCACGTCTCTTAGTACCGTCTGACTATCATTCTCAGATAGCTTGTACCAAGGAATCGTATGTTCTGGGGTACGAGTCAATATCCACCATAAAGGTCCCATCTAGATAAGACTGTCCCGGCGCGGCAACCTCCGTGATAGCAAGTAGCGCGGGCATGATTATACACAAATATATAAATTATATATATACACATGCACTCGGTCGTATATTACAATATTCACATTTTTCAATTAGGTTCGCCCACGACCCATAATAATATTTTTAACCGTACGTAGTACAATTTACCCAATCTTTACGCATAAAGAACTCATCTCTTTTTATTCTCAATTATAATCATTTCATAATAACTTCTCGTCCCTCGAAGTATTCTATTTTCCTAAAGGTAAATTCAGTAGGTACACCATCTCTAAAATACTGGTCTAAGTCATTCACGAATCTCTCAATTCCTTAGTTAACGTACGCACGATTTCCAATATGTGTCAAACCCCCGTTAGCCCACGGTTACATCCCATATAAAATTATATTCAACGGAATCTACTTAGACCCTACCGGTCCTCTTCATGACCCATTATGCTCTTTAAATGATATTCAAGGGTTCCTACGCATTTTATCCGAATTAAACAAAAAGGGGAAAAACATGCAGTTTTCAGGAGGGGTCGATCGATCGATGAAAGAGGTCGATCGATCGATCGAGCAGGTACAGCCCAGATTCTGCCATTGTTAACTACGGGTTTCCTTACTAAAACTCAACCAAAACTCCATAAACGAGTTCCAAACTCCCAACCAATTAAACCAATGATTATATATACCTATCTACATGATTTTCTACGTAAAGCATGTACAAATTTCATCAAAGACATAGGATTAAAGGGCAAATTCACCATATTTGTCAAGAACCCTAGTTTCATCATAATTTCCAACATTTTAACTTTTTTTCCAGATTTCTTTCTTCTAAACCATTATAATTTCGTGGGTAATCCTTTACACATGACAAGGCTTCCTGATTACATGTATTACTCCTAAAACATGTGATTCAAATCTCCTAATTCATGAAATTCTTCAATAAAACATATAATTATCAATCCTATTCTAACATGGGTGAATTATCAACTAGGAATCAGCAAGATAGATACTTGCCTTAAGATAGTAGGTCTGATTCCACGAGTTTGACAGGTATAGGCTTGATCCCCTCGCTCCGATCTACGTTTTGGTGGTGGTGGTGGTGGTGGTGGTGCAATTGGGTTGGTTCTTAGACTTGGATTCTTGGAAGACTTTTCTCCTTTCTTCCTCTCACTGCCGTTCTAGACTTTTAAGAATGTTAACCCTAGAGGACTCCCCTAATATCTGATATTAATTTCCAATTTTCGTCATTTAACTAAGGCCTAATTTGGAAATGACTAAATCGACCTCCCGGGGTGCCGGTTAGGCCTAAAAACGCCCCGAGACCCAAACTAAACCCCCAGGTACACTTTTCTGACTATCTCGACCCTTCTAGACACGTTGGCGCACTCGAAACAACCATACGGGAGACTTATAATTTATTCACTTTTTATTATAATAATTTAGTCCCGACACGACACAGGCGCGTCCCGACTTAATTTCCATAATTGTCATATTAATCACTCGTGACAATCTAAATAAATTCAATTCTACATATTACTTCACTCATTAAGTAATATTCAACAAATTCCCAATAATTACTAACTCTCGTCACGCTAATAAATATTTACAATAAATTTCCGGATTAATATTAAATTAATTTATCTCAATTAAATTTAATTAATCCCATAATTAAATGCCATAAAAATACGGGGTGTTACAACTATTCACATTAACTTGCATTGGAGAATACTATTGTGAATATGACAGAAACGGGATGAACGTAACCAAATTTAACTCAATTCATAACATAACCAAAACTCTCACAAAATATTAGGATTGTGCAAACCTAGGACTTAAGGAATTGAGTTTATCAGTGTCAAAGTTTTCAATCAACTTTATATCCTAAACAAGTAAACGATTGATATTGTTTTATTGTAAAGAATAATGATAAACACGCAAAAAATTAATAAATTTTATATTTAACATAGAATTGTGTCAATATTTAAACAATTTCAATTTACACTAATGAAAAAATACTTCAGGTAATAAAATATTTCAGATAAATAAAAATTAGTTTATGCAAATGAAAAGGTATAATTTATACGCTAATGAAAAAAGAATTGGGTAAGAACATATTTCAGATAAATAAAAATTAGTTTACGTAAATGTTTACACATCTTTCGTTGCCACTTAATATTTTTAAATTCATACTGTTTAAAAAAAATTAGTTTAAGCTTGAAAATGTTTTTGCATATTTTAAGGTTGTATTATATGTATAGAGATTTTATTTTGTAATTTTAATGGATAAATAATTTAGAATTTTACATGCGTGTAAAGGTTTATTTGTCATACCTTGATATTTTGTTTTTTGTTTTTTTTGTTAATGCAACATTGACATAAAGATTTAAATTTTTGGATTTGGGGGTTTGAAATGGTTGAGGGAAAGAAATAGATATATTGTTCTTTAAAATGGGAAGTCCATCGTTAGATGAAAATGTGAAAGAACTAATCTCAAAACGCGCCCATACTTTGATTTAATGTCATCTTTGATTTGAAAAATTATCAACAATCCCCGGGAAGGATTTAGATAATCCCTAATTATTTGACTTCTACATATGAGAGTCCATGTGAAATTAGAATGGAAATTACAATGCTAAGAATGAGTAGCTTGATACCAAATTTTTTTATAATTACTAGTCACATTAGTGTGCTTTAAAAAATTACTCCCAGATTGTTAATATTACACTTTGAATGTCTATTTACAAGATGAAAATTGACCTATAAATTATACCTTTTCATTTGCGTAAACTGAAACTATTTTTTTTATCTTAAATATTAAATTGTGCTTAGAAATTATACTTTATGCCACAAAAATGATAAATGTGATGTCTTGCAATAATATTTTAGTTTGAGTAAGCTGAGTAAATTTTACTGAGAAAGGTAATTTTTTAACTGTAAATTAAAGTCTTTATAGGTTTGGCAGCATTATTACTGTGGTCCACGGTGTTGAGGGTTTAAAAAAATGCTTAAACTCCTAAATATACTCCTCATTTTAATGGACTTTCCTAACTACAGTCAAAATTTGTTGAACAATGCAAACCGGAGAATTCTGCATGCATCATCAGTATGTGGGTCATCCCTCAAAGGTGTGTTGTAATAAAGGAGATAGTAGTGGAGCACAGTAAGAAGGGAAACACCGAGATATTGGGAAATTTACACCACCATCCTCTACTAAATCATGAGCATGCTATGGTGGTCTTGATTAGTCGCGACGTAGAAACGGTTGAAGTTCAAGAAGCCATGGTAAGTGTGAGCATCCAAAAAGGGAAGCCCTCGCCAGGCAGCCCACAATGGCGATGGTGGAAGTAATGGTGTGAGGTTGTGAGGAAGCGAAGATGAACCCCCCAATTTTAGTGACCAAAATAGAGTGACGCTTGAGGCTCGAGAGGAGGTAAATAAGGCCATTATCGACACCGTCACAACTAGAGGAGGACCCACGCTAAGCATTGGGGGAATAACGAGGTCAATGGCGAAGAAACTATTAACAGCTGTAGGAGGGTAGTGAGACTGGGGTCTATGAATAATTGGAAAGGGTGAGGCGTGACCCACTCCAATGGACACTGCCTGCAAGGTCTTCAGGGTCTCCTGGTGCAACTTCTCAAGAAAACTTCTCCTTCTGGTAACAATGGAACTCAAGCACCAACTCACTCCTGCAAGAACATGAACTTTCACAGCAAAAATAGTAATTTCTCAAGGGAAACACCTGAGAATGATGGCTGTCAGTGGGGAGTGAAGGAACAAGGCACTCAGCACTAAGAGAATGAGCAGGGAGAGAATACTAGGTAGGTCTTGTGATATTTTAGCAGAGTAATAGTGCAATTTCCATTGTGTCACCCTATTGACCTTGCCCAGAGGTCTATTTATACTAGGGCATTAGGGCTGAGTTGGCATTTTGGGCGCCAAAATTGAGAAGGTTGGTGGGGAACAATGTCTGGAGTGTACCATTTGTCCCTACCTGCAAGCAGCCCTGCCTGTCCCCTCCTGCAGGCGCCACCTGGCGCCGACCAAAGTCAAAAAGCACATGTCTCCTAATGAAGACAAGGTATCAGATTTGGTAATTATCTTTTGAAACGGTAACTTGTGGTGCAATTTTGCAAATCTTGAGAGAGGAGGCCTTAAGGACCCCCTCTCTTCTAAAATTATTGTTATTCTTGAGAGGGACCTCGAGGACCCCTCTTCTGGAAAAGTCATTTTTTATAAAGAGTTTATTTCTTGTGAGTAGCCAGCTCTTTGGCTGCTCACTTCACTTGTGACCAAGTGTGAAGTGTGTATAATCTTGAGTGACTTCTGGGTCTTCCTACTAGTATTCTCTCAATCCTATAGTGCTAAGTGGTTGAGCTTGCTCAACATACCTTGTCCCTCAGCCGCCAAGCCAAAACTCCCAGGAGGTCCCAACTAGCCTACTTGAGCCCTGCTTGCTCAAGTAGGCAACCTGTACAAGAAAGCAAAGTGTTAGTACTGTTGTTCTTTTTAAAGAATGATGTTTCATGATGAGGAGTTGCTCAATGGTAGCCACTCCCTCATCATGGCCACCCTGGGTGGGTTCCTTCTCAATATGAGTTTTTGTCGGGACCCTTGCGGTGGCACTTTTCGGATAACATTTCTGCAGTGACCCTTGCAGTGGCACTTCTCAATCTTGGACTTCTGCGGTGGACCTTGCGGGGTACCTCTCGAATGTCATTGCTGCAGTGACCCTTGCAGTGGCACTTCTCAATCTTGGACTTCTGCGGTGGCCCTTGCGGGGAACCTCTCGAATGTCATTGTTGCAGTGACCCTTGCAGTGGCAGTGACCCTTGCGGTGACACTTCTCAATCTTGAACTTCTGCGGTGGCCCTTGCGGGACACCTCTCGAATGTCATTGTTGCAGTGACCTTTGCAGTGGCGGTGACCCTTGCAGTGACACTTCCCAATCTTGGGCTTCTGCGGTGGCCCTCGCGGGGCACCTCTCGAATGTCATTGTTGCAGTGACCATTGCAGTGGCAGTGACCCTTGCGGTGACACTTCTCAATCTTGAACTTCTACGGTGGCTCTTGCGGGACACCTCTCGAATGTCATTGCTGCAGTGACCCTTGCAGTAGCGGTGACCCTTGCAGTGACACTTCCCAATCTTGGGCTTCTGCGGTGGCCCTTGCTGGGCACCTCTCGAATGTCATTGCTGCAGTGACCCTTGCAGTGGCACTTCTCAATCTTGGACTTCTGCGATGGCCCTTGCGGGGCACCTCTCGAATGTCATTGCTGCAGTGACCCTTGCAGTGACACTTCCCAATCTTCTGCGGCGGCCCTTGCGGGGCACCTCTCGAATGTCATTGCTGCAGTGACCCTTGCAGTAGCGGTGACCCTTGCAGCGACACTTCCCAATTTTGGGCTTCTGCGGCGGCCCTTGCGGGGCACCTCTCGATGTCATTGCTGCAGTGACCCTTGCAGTGGCACTTCTCAATCTTGGACTTCTGCGGTGGCCCTTGCGGGACACCTCTCGAATGTCATTAATAAAAAAAGTATTTTTTATTTTATTTACTTTTTTTTATAGGTAGGCACCCTTCTACAACAGCGATTACATTTTCAGGAGAAGACGAGCAAATCCCTTTTCCACAATCAGCACTTTAACACTGAAACATCGATCAACAGCCACGAGTTCAGTTGAGCTCTGCTATGGTTCAAAGTCTCGGTCTCGATCCCCGTATCGGACGCCCGATTTTTAACTCGGTTGCGGTGTCAGGCAATACGCAAAGATACACTATTTAGAGGGCCCAAAAAATTCTAAAAAATAAAATAAAAAAATTTCAAAAAATAATAATGTGGACCAATCAATTGAGATTAAAATCATCTTTTAATATGCATAGCATTGTCTAATTGATTATAGAGATGCCTTGTCACTTCAATAATTTAAATAAATAAGTTAGCAAAACAATCCAATGACATGTGAAACTTCATATGAAGTTACACAAAAGTTAAATAGAAATGCTTATAAATATTAATATTTTTTAAGGAATACTGTTTTTTTAAGAATTAGTACTAATTTATGAAAAAAAATGTACAATAAGTTCTTAGGAAATAGTGCTAATTTATAAATAAATAAAATACACCATTTTTTAGAAAGTCGTCTTACTTTGAACATAAATATTAAGAAATATTAATAATTTTCTATTCAATACTACTAATTTTTTAAGAAATAGTACTAATTTATTAAAATGTACAACAATTTTTTGGGTGCTCTACTCTTTTAATGGCCTTTTTTTATACAAAATTTTTACTTTTTTTTTTGTACAAAGCTGTTGACTTTTGTAGGAATTAAAACCAAAAAAACAAAAAAAATATTTTGAAAAAACTATTAATAGTTTTTATTTAAAAAATTAGTACTGGTTTTTGCTTCTAAAATATAGTACTGAAAATTTATTAATATTTTTTAAAAAACATTAAGAAGTGTGACTAATATAAACCAAACATTACAGTATATACATTAAATGAGAAAAGCATTAACACTCTGAAAATAGTATATACATATAATAAAACATTAATACCAATTTATTGATAATTTTGTCAAAAAACAATACCATTTTTTTAAATTAGCATAACTTTATTTGATAATAATTTTTTTACAAATCAAGACGAATTTTTAAAAAAAAAATTGTACCAATTTATTGAGATTTTTTTTTTAATCATTATCAAAAAAAAATTTAATTAATAACATTTCTTTAACGAATATTGTTAATATCAAGTTCCAATTTTTTAATTAGTAACAATTATTAAACTTGTAGTTAGTACAGTTTTTTTTTTAAAAAACGTTAAGTCGGAAAAGAAAAGAAAAATGTGCACAAAAAAAGTTAGGTAAAAAAAACTATAAAGAATTAAAAAAAAAAGAATAATAAAGGGAACAGAAGTGTCACTTATGTGTCAAAGAATGCTTGAAGGAAACATAAACAAACCTATTAAACAAATACCCCAAACAACAAAACACAACCAAAAAACCCTACCCTTCGTACCTGTGAGGCTGCAAAAGAAATAGAAGCCACCTGCCAAGGAGATAGAAATCGACAATAGACATCCATGGACCAGGGCTTCAGTTATGCAGATTTATAGGGCTTCAGTTATGCAGATTTACAGTTGAGATTCCTCCAATATTTTCATCGTGGGCCCTTTTTTTCTTCTTATTTTCATCCCATCTCGGTCGATATCTCCGAGATCTCGTCGATTTCTCTGAGTTTTAACAAAAATCGGATATCTAGTCGAGATTTCGCCAACTTCATTCAATAATCAAATCGTCTCTCAAAATCGGATCATTGGCCTCCGATTCCGAAGTGTTACTAATCATAGTGCACAAACCACGAAGCGGGTGCCGCCAGAATCAGTCCTCAAACTTTGGGAAGAGTTGCACGACGTACGAAGGAGCCATTATGACAAATCATTTAAATTTATTAAGCCCAAGGCATGGCCCAACAAACTTAGGGGCAATTGTGGGTACCCGAAATTAGAATGACGGGCCTGGACGAGTAGAGCCCAATTGTGGCGGCCCAAAGTCCAGACCCTCCATATCTGAACCGATTATGATTCAGTCTCCTACCATGTTCCCATTAAGAGAGGTTCTAGGAAGAGATGGAAAACGTGGGGGAGTCCAACACCCCCACTCCCTAAAACGAACATGTATATAATAAACCCTAGGTCCGGGGCAAAGGACACACTGTATTCTCTGTAATCACTCTCTGGAGTATATAGAAATAATACTGACTGCATCACCGTGGACGTAGGCACCTTCGCTGAACCACGTAATACCGACTTGACTCGGCCGAGACTTTGAACCATGAGCATTGCTCAATATAGGGGTTTCAATCATTATCATTCCTCTATCGTCCCTCCATGCATGTGAGATACCCACAAGGTCATATGGTCTTATATCTCATCAATGTTTATGGCTTTGAAAACAATGGCACGCAAACTCAAGGGTTTCTCAATCCCTTTTAATCGAACTAGGCAAAATCAGATGCACAATCTATTTCCACCTCATCGATGTTCACCCCTCATAGTAGAACAAATTTGGATGCATACACTGGTGCCTTCGCCATATCACTAGTGTGCAAAGGCGAGCGTAAACGAAAACGAAGCAAACATCAAGGCAATGGAAAGATCAATCTCGGAGGATATGGGACATGTCACCAAAGCGGCACATTTCTTAGCGATGGCACCCAACCACATATTCTTGACCCGAGGCTTGGGGAAATTCCCCTAACAACATCACAGCCACTACCCAATCTCTAGACAACAAACACAACACCAATAGGAAAACCTGAGGTGAGCACTGTCTCTTAAGAAGTAGCATTAATTCTAAAATCCATCGAAGTCAAAGAACCAAAGATGGCGTAAGTAGGGTAGAAGCAAAAGGTAAAGTTAACCCCGTCTCGGCAATTGAAAAAATACGTGGCAACAAAGGCAGAGATAAAGTTTCGGCTATGACGGGAATGCACAGGCTGCATTCCAGACAAAGGACATACGTTCGAAAACCACTCGAAGATAAAGGCCATCTATTGATGGTAGGAGCAAAATTCACAACGCCAAGTTTTATTTAGCATTAAGGGTTAGTATTTTCCCTTTTATTTTTATTATTAGGTGGTTGTAGTAGGACATATATTTCCCTTCCCTTCTTTTCATTGTATGGTATTCTAGTTTATGTCAATATGAAACCCTAGCCCCTCTTTTTCTCTTTTCTCTTTTCTATTTGATTGGAGATCTTTTATATGTTATCAATCTACATGTAATTTGCCCAACCATGCATACAACTTTCCCAAGACCAAGACTGCCTAAGGAGTTTTTTACCAAGAGACACGTGGGTGGTAACAACGAACATTTTGTTTGGACAATCATGGGGCTTCCAAGAATCAAAAACCAAGAAAGGTAGTCCAACACCTTCACCAATTTAACTCAGTAAAGATCGAGAGGCACCCCAGGTCACTGAATGGATACCCAGATCTGGCTAACACTGCAACAAAAATACAAGTTAAAACCAATTGAAAGTTACACGTAAAGAACCAATTGAAAGTTACAAATTAAATACAAAAAGGTTTCCTTGATGTCTTAGAAACAAGATTAAAACCATCATTCCCAAAAGATGCTATCAATTCTTCTGAGACGCCAATTCCACTTCTTGAACAACATGCTTCAGCCAAATCAGCCTTCTTCATGCCCGAAAATGTCCCAACTTTGACTCTCAAACCATGCCCGAAAAGTACGGATTGCCTGAAATCCGAGTGCTCTCTCGAACTGTTCTCCATGCAGTATACAACGAAGTTAATGCTCCTTTGAAAATCCTCCTAAATTCCCTATCCCCATATGTCAACTAATGGAGCCAACCATATGTCAACTAATGGACTAAAATGGACAAAAGTTAAAGGCGATGACAAAAAATGAAGCAAATATAAGAAAAATGTAATATATCACAAGTTCATCAATGATGAAGGACAACCTCATTGAAAGAGTGTCAACATTTGAATCTTCTAAACATCAAGGTTATCAGTTAGCATTGGAATTTGGAGCATAGAATTTATGGACATCCTCGATATGGTAAGTCATGTACACACTGATGTGTAGCTTGTTCTTCAAGGTCAACCTCAAGAGACAGAAAGTCTCTCAAAGCTTCTTCTTCAAACCATCAGTATGTTTCCCCACAAGCTTGAAGCAATACTTCTTTCCACCCCCCACATATCTTCACTTTGAGACCTTAGGAGAATTACTCGGCTGAAAAGCGCTTTTATAAGCTGTCCATCATGTATACCATTGCTGCAATATATCCATTATTCATATAATATTGAAAATATATATATATGATATTTGTAGAGTAACATTGTTACTAGTTGTTTGCTAATGGTGTTGACGAGCTTGAAGCTTCGTAAACCAAAGCAAAAATACGTCAGAAAAACAAAATTGTGATGGAAACCAAGATTCATGTTGGTGTCAGTACCGGAAGAAGACAGTATAATTAATAAATCGCAAGAGAAAGACGCCAATTCATCCGACTCAAGTTATCCTATTGTTCAAGTCGTGGTGCAATACATTGAAGTATCCAACTTGTCCAAGTTTGTTAAAGAAATTTACAGGAGCAACCTATGTGCACACAATTTAACAAATGCGTGCCTCAAACAAAGAAAGAATAGGTAGAATCACTTCACAAAAAGATATCTCAACAAATTGCAGCTTTTTAATTAGTTTTGGGAGCCTAAATTGAAGCCGTTTATTAGAAAAATCAACTTTCAAGATTAAACTCAGGGAAAATTTCTTTGAAGAGTGAAGGATAAAAGGATATAAAGAAAATAGAAAAAAATAAGTAAGAAAAAGAAACGTAAATAATAATATTGGAGAAGTACATACAGTGTAGGTGGAAGCACCATCCCCGGGGAAAATAAAACCTCCATCAATGGACTGGATATCATACACGGATATACACAAGCCCAATTTCGAAATAACCTTGGATACAATTCAAATAATAAATATATTCTCAGTCACTTCAATTATTATGTCAAGTACTCGGATCGGATGAAAAGAAAATCAAAAATTACCTTATCTAAAAAGAGACCCTCGAGTTCTCCCTTAATGGCTTCATCGAGAGGGAGATTGAGGAGATGAGGTGGCAGTCGAAATGTGTGCTCGATTTCGCTTAAGTAGAACATCTAGACGACAATTTCAATATTTTAGTTTCAAAGACTTGATACGGCGCAAGTGAGTGAGCAGAGGTTCAGCTACAGATGGTGGAAGAATATGAGAGATACTGTCCTGCGGTCGACGATAGGGGTGGCAATTCGGGTTAGTCGTGTCATTTTCGGGTCGCGTTGATTTTTATTTGAGTATAAGTTTTGGGTACTCTTAAATCTATACAAGCTAATCGTGTCAAGTTCGGGTCATTTCGGGTTATTACCATAAACGGGTTATCGTGTCAAAAATTGCCAGCCCTAGACGAGATGTTGGGTTAATTTCAAAGAAAGGAGAAATTGTCCAATTTTAACCCTCGGAAATGTAACGGAATTTTGAGTGCCTTCTTGTAAAATAAAGGGGTTAGAGGGACTTTACACGGTTGATATTGCGATTAGGCGATTATGTATATACGTAATTAAAAATATACATATATTTTTTAAAAAGTTACCATTTTAGAGTCAATGTGATATACAATTAAATTATAATAATTTTATTATAATTTTTTTATATACACACTTTTACGATATGTGGGTTGTTATTAAATAAACATAATTGGAAATAGCTATAATATAAAGATAAAAATACGATTACTCTTCCAAAATGATAAAATTTCAGGATGGATAACTCTTTCTATAAAAAATAAAAATAAAAAACTTTCAACATGCCAAGAAATTTAATAAATAAATATTGAACTTTTCTTTGTGTAATCTTGAAAATTAGTTAAACAACATTCACAAATATTGAAAATCAATTACTTTTATATGCATGCATAGAGCCCGTTCCTTTGTGAGAAAGTTCTTGTAATTTTCCTTAAAAGGATTTGTCTCACCTCCTATGAGAATAAAAATCAATTCCATTATAACAAATTTCTATACATCTTCATCTTTTTTATTTAAGACAACTCCTCAATTTATTATGCAACTTTATATTAAATATAAAATTGAGAATACTTGTCAAAAAAAAATTGGGGTATTTTACTTTACCCATCATATAGTTATCATTATTTGACTTTACCCGAATTATTTTATTTTTCTTTAGACGTTATCACTCATTTTGACATTAGATGATGAAAAAAGCGTCACAAAAAATTGAAAAGAACATCGTTGAATGTCAAAATGGATGATAAAGTCTAAAGAAAAATCAAATAATTTGTAAAATCAAATAATGATAACTAACATGGTGGGTAAGTCCAAATAACCAAAAATTTTAATTTTACTAAAAATAAACATGTAGAGTTAAATTTATGCTCGCCTTCCAAAATTGTAATGACCCGAATTTGTTTCAATCGCCGCTTTACTTAAATTTGAACTAAAAACTTGCAAACAAATCATTTAATTTTCACGATTTTAAATTATGAGTATCCAAATATAAAAGAAAAAAATTTACACTCCAAGTCTCTAAATAATACAAAATAATAAAGTTTATCGTGTCTTTGAATAATAAAAGACAATAAAATTTCATCTCTCAACAATTACATAAATCTTGATAAACCCAAAATAATGACAATACTTCTTTCTATATTGATAATTTTGTACGAAGTGATAATTTTGTCTTTTAGGACTTAAACTTCTATATCAATCAAATATCATCTCAAATTCCAATTTCATGCCACTTCAAAAATCAGAAATTACACGATACGACAAAAATAAAATGTTTGAAATATTAAAAATATTTGATAAAATAGTCCAAAAATCCTGCATTTATATGTAATATATAGACCTTGTTTTATGGATCTTGATGAAAACCTTTTCTAATATTAAATTCACTAACCCCAAACTTGAAGAATGAAATTTATAGTAATTTAAGATTAAAAAAATATTTAAAAAAAAAATTATGGTGGTTTCTTATACTTTCACCCATTAATTTATGCATATAACTTAAACGTAATGTTACACTACAAAAAAATGACAAAAACTTGATTAGATCACTAATACGTTTTATTATTGTATATATAAGTAAACAGATACGTCCACAACACTCGTGTTTTAGAAGAAAATAACTATAAAAAACACTAATTATTGTAATACCCCGTAATTTTGATTGATTTTTATTTAAGGGATTAATTGAATTAAATGAGAATTAATTGGGAATTAATCCGGATATAAATACTAGCAAGATGTGAGTTGTTATTTGATTATAATGTTAAAATTGAATATTTCTGAGTATATATGGTAATATATGAGTATTGAAAATATTAAAGTTGCCGCGAGGCAGAAATACGACAATTTGGAAAAATTAAGTTGGAACGCGTGTGTCAGTCGCGTCAGGAATGAATTTAATTAGATTAAAAAGTAATTTATATTTTTATCAACCAAATGATCATTTTGAGTGCGTCAACATGTCCGAAAGGGGCGAAATAGTTAGAAAACACTAGTCGGGAGTTTAGTTTGGGTCCCGGGGCATTTCTAGGCCAAACCGGCAACCCAGAAGGGTATTTTGGTAATTTTAAAAATTAAGGGATTAAAACCCACAAAATTTAGAGGTAATTTAGATATTATTAAGGGCCACTAAGGCCATTATCATCCAAAAAGTAAGAGAGTGGGCTACGGAGGTTTTTTAGAGAGGTTAAAAGAGGTTATAGACTAAACCATCTCCCCACCACCATTTTTGGAAGAGATTGTGACCAGAGAGAGGGAAGAATCAACCTTGAAACACCGACAACAAATCTGAAGAACAAATCTAAGGCAAGTGATTTGATATTATTAAGTTCAATGAATATTTCCTCCATGTTTAGTGTAGAAACCTTATATGCTGTGAATATTTTGATAAAAACCCAATGAGATTGTTGTAGAAGCCCTTAATCTTGGTTAGGAATTGCAGGTAGAGTGATTATGGACGAATTTAGTATCCAAAAACTTAACTTTGATGATTTGAAAACGGATTAATGATGGGTAATTAGGCACGATAAAATTCTGGGTTCATGTTCATAGGGTTTGGGGTAAAATTTGGGGATTAATGATAGGTGCATGTTGATTAGGAAGATTTGACCCCAAAAATATGTTAAGAAGCGACCTAAGAGGACTTAGAGTAGTTTAAGAACATTAAAATGTTATTGGGATGATCTTAGGATGAATTTAGAGAAGAGAAAGATGTAGAAAACGAGTTGAAAAATTTGAAAGATGTAGAAAACGAGTAGAAAACGAGTTGAAAGATGTAGCACTGCCTCACTGCCAGGACCACCGCTTTCACATGTCAGAGAGTAAGCGATCAGGAGAGTCCAGCCATCAGGGCAGGACAGGGGGAAATGGTGCCAGCGGGGTACAATCTACTCAGGGTCAGCATAGGCAGGGAGATCAGGGTTCCCAGCAGGGGGATTTTAAGAGGTTTAGATCTGGGGGTTTCAGAAATGGTCAGAGAGGTTTTCGTCAGGGTCAGCACGGCCAACATGGCCAACAGCAGCAGTTTCATCAGGGCCAGCACGGCCAGGGGAGGAATGACAACGGCCACCAGGGCCGTGGGCAGCAGGGTCAGAGAGGGGGAAATTTTTCAGGGAAATGTTTCACTTATGGAAAGATTGGCCACAAGCTCCAGGAGTGTCCTGATAGGGGCAGGGCCCCACAGCAGCAGCAACAGGGTGCTCGACATGATCCCATAGACCTATGTTTCTCGCCGCCCTCCCAGCACCACCACAGATGCCATCTTTGCCACCCATCCCAGCAGTCCCAGTCCAGCAGGGACAGCTTCAGTACGGGCGAGTTTATCAACTCCAGCATGCCGCAGTCCTACAGGATCCACTTGCTATTGAGGGTATGTTCTCTATTCAGGGGACTATGGGGCGTATTTTATTTGATACGGGAGCCACACACTATTTTATTACCACGAGATTTGCACGCACTTTGGGATTGTTAGACACTGCAGAGAGTACGATTACTTGCGTAGATTCACCATTGAGTAGGGGTTCCGTGATTTCTCTTATTTGTAGAGGTGTGGGTATAGAGATCGGGAGATTTACTTTACCTGCTGATATGTTAGTATTAGAGATGACTAAGTACGATGCGATTGTTGGTATGGATTGGCTAGTTACGTACCGAGCCATGATTGATTATTTTAGTAGGAGTATTATTTTTGCCATTCCCGGGCAGGAGATGTTTTTAGTGGCGATGCCTCGCCCTGAGGGAGGATCGTCCACTCACTTGTACTATATAGAGGAGGAGACCTCTAAGGAAGTGGTATTACCACTCGATTCGATTCCAGTTGTTAGGGAGTTTGCTGATTTATTTCAGGATATACCTGGACTACCTCCTAGTAGGGAGATAGATTTTGTTATCAATTTGATGCCGGGCACTCGGCCAATTGCCCACGCACCTTACCGTATGGCTCCAGCGGAAATGAGAGAGCTAAGGGATCAGTTGTTGGGTCAGGGGTTTATCCGAAGAAGTACTTCGCCGTGGGGTGCCCTTGTGTTGTTCGTAAAGAAGAGGGATGGATCGTTGAGGTTGTGTGTAGATTACCGGGAGTTGAATAAAGTCACGATACGGAATAAGTATCCGTTGCCCCGAATCGATGACTAATTCGACCAGCTTAGAGGAACTTCCTTCTTCTCAAAGATTGACTTGCGATCGGGATACCATCAGTTGCGTATCAGGGAATAGGACGTCTTGAAGACTGCTTTCTTGATGAGATATGGTTCCTACGAGTTTCGGGTTATGCCTTTTGGCTTGACCAACGCTCCAGCCGTGTTTATGGACTTGATGAATAGGGTATTCAGAGAGTTCCTAGACCAGTTCGTCATTGTCTTTATCGATGCCATTCTGGTTTACTCCCAGACAGAAGAGGAACACGCTGAACATTTAAGGCAGGTTTTGCAGACGCTGCGTCAGAACGAGCTTTATGCAAAGTACGAAAAATGTGGGTTTTGGCTGAAGGAGGTTCAATTTTTTGGGCATATCATTTCAGACCGGGGGATATCTGTTGATCCGAGGAAGGTATCCGCGGTGAGGGAGTGGGTACAGCCCACGACACCTACTGAGATTCGTAATTTCTTGGGCCTAGCAGGATACTATAGAAGGTTTATTCGGGGTTTCTCAAAGATAGCGGGTCCTTTGACACATCTGACTCGCAAAGGTGTGCCATTCATCTGGAGCGATACCTGTCAGTTGGTATTCGATGAGTTGAAGGACAAATTGACCTCAGTGCCTGTGTTAGCATTGCCCAGATCGGGAGTTGAGTATCTAGTCTACACCGATGCATCCTTACAAGGACTTGGAGGTGTGCTGCAACAGGAGAGTCAGGCCATAGCTTATGCTTCCCGTAAGCTTAAGCCTCACGAGAAGAATTACCCCACCCACGACTTGGAGTTAGCGGCAGTCATATTCGCTCTTCAGATTTGGAGACACTATCTCCTGGGGGAGAAATTTTAGTTGTTCACAGACCACAAGTCTCTACATTACCTCTTCACGCAGAAGGAACTGAATATGCGTCAACGTCGGTGGCTTGAGTTTGTGAAGGATTATCAGTTTGATATCCAATATCACCCAGGGAAGGTTAACGTGGTAGCAGACGCGTTGAGCCGTAGGCCAGTAGATGAGGTGGCCGAGGTGTGGAAGGAGTTGGGACACCAGGATGCAGTGGCCCGATCATTCATGTCTCTGATGACTGTTACACCTCAGATTGTTACGAGAGTGATAAAGACCCAGGCAAATGACTCGTTCTGTCAGGATCAGATAGTTCGATTACTAGCAGAGGGAGCCGAGTCCTATACCGTTAGTTCAGACGGAGAATTACGCTTCAATGGGAGACTGGTCATTCCGGAAGGGGAAGACTTGCGACACGAGGTAATGACATAGTCGCACGGCTCACGTTTCGCGGTACACCCTGGTGGGGATAAGATGTACCAATACATGAGACGACAGTACTGGTGGAGCGGGATGAAGAGAGATATCGTCGTGTTCATTTCTAAATGCGCCACTTGTCAGCTAGTAAATGTGGACCATCAGAAATCGGCAGGACTTCTACAGCCGTTAGAGGTTCCGATGTGGATATGGGAGAGCATATCCATGGACTTTATCACGGGGTTACCTATGTCACAGAGGGATCACGACTCCATATGGGTAATTGTGGATAGGTTGACCAAAGTTGCTCATTTTCTGCCCGTGAGGACAGACTACACTACGGGACAGTATGCCCAGATTTTTATTATCGAGATAGTGAGACTTCACGGGGTGCCTCTAAATATCGTGTCTGACCGAGATAAGATATTTGTTTCACGATTTTAGGAGAGTTTCTAGGAGGCCATGGGTACGGAGTTGCGGCTGAGTACAACATATCACCCGCAGACTGATGGGCAAACAGAGCGTACAAATCAGATGTTGGAGGACATGTTGCGTATGTGCATCCTAGACTTTGGAGGTGGTTGGAAATAGTATCTTCCACTGGTGGAGTTCGCTTATAATAACTCCTACCAGTTCACCATTGGCATGGCTCCATTCGGGGTGTTGTATGGTAGACCTTATCGTTCCCTAGTATGTTGGTTAGAGGTGAGAGATAACAAACTCCTTGGGCCGGAAGTGATTCAAGACACTTCGGCAAGGATAGAGATGATACAGAGCCGTATTCGGGTAGCTCAGGACTGGCAAAAGAGCTATGCTGATGCTAAGAGGTTCTTCAGAGAATTCAAGGTGGGGGACCAGGTATTACTCAGAGTATCTCCTATGAAGGGGATTATGCGTTTTGGGAAGAAAGGGAAACTGGCACCAAGATACGTGGGGCCATTTCCTATCATCGAGAGGATTGGGCCAGTTGCGTCTAGACTTGGGTTACCGGAGCACTTGCATAGGATTCATGATGTGTTCCATATTTCCTCGCTAAGGAAATATCTTAGGGACAATTTGACCCATACTCACATTGCTTTAGAGGACATCGATCTTCATCCAGATAGTTCCTACGAGGAGGGGCCGATTGCTATTCTGGACCACAGCGAGAGGAAATTGAGGTCGAAGATAGTCCCATTAGTACGCGTGCAGTGGCGGCATCATAATGCCGAGGAGTCCACATGGGAGCACGAGGATGAGATGCGCGAACGTTATCCAGAGCTATTTTTACCAGGTATTCATTAGTTCCGAATTTCGGGATGAAATTATGTTATTATGGGGGAAGTATGTAATACCTCGTAATTTTGATTGATTTTTATTGAAGGGATTAATTGAATTAAATGAGAATTAATTGGGAATTAATCCGGATATAAATACTAGAAAGATGTGAGTTGGTATTTGATTATAATGTTAAAATTGAATATTTCTGAGTATATATGGTAATATATGAGTATTGAAAATATTAAAGTTGTCGCGAGGCAGAAATACGACAATTTGGAAAAATTAAGTTGGGACGCGCGTGTCAATCGCGTCAGGAATGAATTTAATTAGATTAAAAAGTAATTTATATTTTTATCAACCAAATGATCATTTTGAGCGTGCCAACGTGTCCGAAAGGGGCGAAATAGTCAGAAAACACTTGTCGGGAGTTTAGTTTGGGTCCCGGGGCATTTCTAGGCCAAACCGGCAACCCAGAAGGGTATTTTAGTAATTTTAAAAATTAAGGGATTAAAACCCACGAAATTTAGAGGTAATTTAGATATTATTAAAAGGTCCACTAAGGCCATTATCATCCAAAAAGTAAGAGAGTGGGCTACGGAGGTTTTTTAGAGAGGTTAAAAGAGGTTATAGACTAAACCATCTCCCCACCACCATTTTTGGAAGAGATTGTGACCAGAGAGAGGGAAGAATCAACCTTGAAACACCGACAACAAATCTGAAGAACGAATCTAAGGCAAGTGATTTGATATTATTAAGTTCAATGAATATTTCCTCCATGTTTAGTGTAGAAACCTTATATGCTGTGAATATATTGATAAAAACCCAATGAGATTGTTGTAGAAGCCCTTAATCTTGGTTAGGAATTGCAGGTAGAGTGATTATGGACGAATTTAGTATCCAAAAACTTAACTTTGATGATTTGAAAATGGATTAATGATGGGTAATTAGGCACAATAAAATCCTGGGTTCATGTTCATAGGGTTTGGGGTAAAATTTGGGGATTAATGATAGTTGCATGTTGATTAGGAAGATTTGACCCCAAAAATATGTTAAGAAGCGACCTAAGAGGACTTAGAGTAGTTTAAGAACATTAAAATGTTATTGGGATGATCTTAGGATGAATTTAGAGAAGAGAAAGATGTAGAAAACGAGTTGAAAATTTTTTGGGCGTAATCTGCCATCTCGTTAGAAGACATGCCCAGGTCGTTCGAACGAGATGACAGTATCCCTTCTAACGAGTTCGTTCGAATGACCCTCGTTCGAACGAGATTTCTAACGAGTTGACAGAATGGCCTTTTTAGGCCTGATATTATTTCAAACTTCCAGTAGACTTATTTAACTGAGTGTTAACCTTCCCTTGTTGACCAGTGGGTATAGTTGTGAGAGTTGAGTACGTTGAGGAGTAAAACTTAGAATTTTGTAATAAATCGGACGACATTTATGGGATAGGAAATAAGTACTTATAATTACGACGTGAGAAGGGCTGACAACTTTAATGTATATTAATCGGGGACTTGTAAACGTGTAACATTATATGACGGTATAGGGATGAGAAATATATCTCTATTAATATTATAAGAGATCTAATATGTGTGAATACTTAGTATACGTATTTATCTGTGTATAACATACCTACCATACTTGCTATCACGGGAGGTCGGCGTTCGTTTAGGGCCATCTAATCTTTGTGTGCCTATGGGGGGATTTATATTGGCACCTCGAGGACATAGGTCAGAGAATGGGTTATTGAAGAGTTAATAAGTCAGCTGATCATGGGAGCGTAGGTATGTGCGTGACACATGTGATGTGAGCTAAGTTCGCCTCCATTATGTGTGATTGTTGTTTATTGAAATGATTCCTGAGAGATTCGGAATACGTGGTCCTTATGTACATGATGTACCGGGATTCAATAGCAGAGTATGTTTGCACCGCAGCTTAGTCTCGGGGTGCTAGTATTGTATATTCATGATGAGAATAATATACTGTTATTTGAAATAAACTGTCATGTATAAATGTAAGTGTGAATAATGACAACATTTTAGTAGAGTTAAAAATGGAAAATCCCTAGTGATTAGTATTACTAACTTTGAGAACTAAGAAGAAAAGTAAGACTCTCTGTTTAAATTAAGATGTCGGGAATTAAATCGCGAATCGTAGAGTAATGTTAGATTGTGTATTGGAATAGATAGATATGGGAATAACTAGAACGGGTACGGGTACGATAGGAGTGCACAAATTAGTTGAGAGGTGAGGAACTCATGTGAGTGCACGCACTATCATGCATTTTATATTCACTGTTTAATGATGTTAAACACTTGCTATATTTTAAACTGTTTTCACAATCGGGCTCTGACCCGTTTGCTTTCAAATCTATTTTCTTGTAGAAATCTTTTAGGTGCCCAGCCACAAGGACACCAAGCGTAGGAGTTCCATTCTGGTGACGTGCTGTAGCTGCTATAGAAGTTACAGGACCTCGATAGTAGACGCCTCCACTTTCTACCTTGACTCTATTTTACTCATCTGTAGGGCATGTCTCCCCTTTTTCTTTTAGAGACATCTTACTTCCTCAGTTTTATTTTCAGATTTTGGGTTGTAATTAATTAGTGATTCAGACTTTGTATTCGGTTGTATTCAGTATTCAGATTATTTAGAGGAGTATTCCTCTAGACCCATTATTATTCCATGGCTATTCTATTGTGATGTTGTGGTTGTTATATTAACATTTCATAATCTAAATTGGTTGTATGTTAATAGGATTTAATTGAAATTGACAAGTCACTTTTTAAATATTAGGTGGCTAGTAATTGTTAAAACGTTTTTTGACAGTGATGCTATGAACTGAACCAACTTGACATTTTGAATTAATTTGAATAAAGGAGTAGCTACCCGGTATTTAATTAGTCGGGGTGTCACAATTATGTGAAAAACTTTTATTGAATCTAATCATTAGTAAACTTCCCCTCACATATAATGACCCAACAGATGAATAAGGAAACCAATAGAGAAAACCTATTTGACGAATAAGTCAAAAGTGCTACCATGAAATAAAGGCACCTGTTAGTTATTAGATGCATATGTATGGAGTGATTGATAGAGTTTCTCAAGAAAGAAAAAAGGGCGTATGAAAACCCAATGGACGAGAAGACTGAAAGAGGTGAAAAAAGATGCAGAGTAGAGACCCAAATGAATAAGTGGGGGAGAGAGAAGTAGGTTACCATCGAAAACTTGGTTTAATGTGGGTGTTGTGGTCGTATCTCATATCAGTAGAGAGAGAAGGGTTTGTTTACTTTGTTTGGGATTGTGATTTTAGTTCAATCTATAGAGAAATTTATACATGAACAGGTGTACTTCATAGCCACAAGTAGTAACGTATCTGAATACAGAATCTGAAATGTAAGTGACTGAAGAGGTTGTGCTCAAATAACATGGCCTGATGAGAGAAGATAAATAGATTATTTTGGGATAATGAAAAAACTCTATTATTTACTTGAAAAGAGAGAAAACGTGAATGATTCAATGGAGGATACTGAAAAGACTCTATTGATACAAAATTAATGACAACCCCATTTTCAAGCCGCAATGCCTTTTCAAGCCACAAATTCCATGCAGAGGATTTAAGATAGGAGTAAACTTAATGCTTTGTAAAGCATTGTAGAGTATATATAGATTTCTATTTATTATAGAAAATAAAATAATTCAATAGATTTTTTAATTTAATATATAAATATAAATATAAAAATAGCTCTTGTTGAATTATTTGAAATTTAAGAGAGTTGAGATGAAGAGATACCATTTTTATATTTATATACTAGAATTATATTGACAAATTTTTTTAATAGAATATGTATTTTTTCCAAACTAAGATTGTAAGAAGCTCCACAGTTTATTATAATCGATTTGTCCCTTCTTTTTTTTTCTTCATTCTAGAACTTGGGATCAATATCAAGAACGAATACACACGTGTGACTAGAAACTCAAAGGTGTAGTCTTTTATTTTTTCCTTAAAAATATTTATCAATTATTTAAATATATATATATATATATATATATATATATATAGAGAGAGAGAGAGAGAGAGAGAGAGAGAGAGGACTCTCATACACACTAACTATACATACCACATGTGCGGATTATTTTTTTAATGGAAAAAAAATTGTTTTTGAATATTTATTTTGTATGGTATTAAAACATTTCATGGAACCCCACAAAAAACAAATCAGTTCAAAATAATTTATTTTGCTATTTTAAAATAATTTATCAAACTATGTGAGGTTTTAACAACTTAAAAACTAACAAAGGTTGAACGATTTTTTTTAAATAGTAAAAAAATTATTTTCAACTGATATTTTTTGTGGAGTCCCTTGAAATGTTTTAACACCACACAAAAAAAAATAGTTCTAAAATATATTTTTACTATTTAAAAAAAATTCCGCATTGGTAGACCTCATATGTGGTATGTATGAAAGACTTTATTTGTGTGTGTGTGTGTGTATATATATACAAAGTTAACTATATTTGTATGTTTGTTTGAGTACAAGGTTTGATCACTTTGTAACAAGAAATGCGTTTATATTTTTTGCCTAAATAAAAGAAAAAATTATACTCAACTAAATTAATGATTTAATTATTTTATTTTGCAATAAGAATAAAAAAAATCTAAGTATAACAAATATTATTTTATGTTGTATCTCATTTCGTTATCATTAAGAATTAGGTTGGTTGAGTTTAGGACCGGATTCCAAAAATCATTATTAGATAGCTTCCAACATTAAGTTGTAGCATTCTGTGTGAAACTATTCGATTAGAATTATGTCAAATTTAATTTTAACACAATCTCCATGGAAAGAGTAGTAAATCATAAAAGGTTGTATACTATTTACTTGATATGAATGGATTTCATGTCAATTAGTTTTTTTAATGCAAATTTAACTCCAGCTTTTATGTAATTGTCAACTAATAGAAAAAAGTGCTCATTAAAAATACTTGGATACATATTTCTATAATATTTGAATAATATGTTCCTTTTAGTCTTTCAATACAAGATTTGTAAAACGCCTACGAGTCGGGGTTAAAATCTAGTAATGGTAGAATATCAGTGGATTGGAATATATGTGGACAAATACTTAATACACATTTTATAACACTCTCATTGGATGTACACTATATCCATCATTCAATGATTGTTACTTTATTAAAACCTTACTAAGAAAAACTCAATGAAAAAAAACCAAAGTGAACTAAAAAGAGTACAACTTTTGTGATCATTGAATCGATGTTGGATACGCTTAGTATTATCTCGTTAAAACATTTTACTGAAAAATCTAATGAAAAAAATCTAGTTAAAGGAAAAAGAGTACAACAGACATATGTCTAAAATATCGCGTTCTTAGATTCTCTCTAATTATGGTATTTCTCCGATAATTGAGTATATGCATATCAGTCTTATACACAATCTTCTAAAATGTTGTTTTGACATGGTGAATAGATATGACCGACTGTTATTTTAATTTCATTTTTCTTTATAAGTTCAACTTCCATAAGACTCGGGTGAAGGGATGAACATGTAACTTTATTAGATCTATTTGACTTCAACAACATAACTCTTCTAAAGTTTATGTGTTGTATAACTCTTCTCGAGTTCATGGATGTAAAAGAACTGAAATGTGTTATCTCCCTTAATGTAGACTTTTTTAGTGTGGGCTATACAAGAACCATTGCCTTCATAAGTAGTAGTAGAAATATATATTATTTGAGGCAAGTCATAAGTGATTTGATTGTTCCTTATGAGGATCCCAGAGATAAACTACATTTATATAACTAACTCAACATAGATGGTTAGATATAAAAATATCATATGGTATGATTGATATTAGTGATGGATTAATTTCTATTTTGTGAAAATTATCACAAACGGGAACATTCATATTGAATTATCAAGAAATGTAAATATTGATATTGCAAAAGCGTACCTGAATCCATGACAGAACGTTAAAATATCTGAGTCTGAGGTCTTATGCTCTTCCAGATCAACACTTTTATTTCCTCTCTAAATTTCTCTCTGACAATGGGAATCAGAAGATTGGTGTTGTGTGATCTGGGGACCATGACCCCTATTTATAACACAATCGTGTCTTTTCATATTTCGTATATTTCTATTTTAACCCATCATAAAAATAGAAATTACGCTTGTCTCTACACAATAAAACCCACACTTAAATAATACATTAGTAAGGCCCCAAAACTTAAATTAATCACTTTAATTGGCCTACTTTTATTTAATAGCCTATAATTCATATTTATTTTATATATAAGCCCATATATTAAATTTTACTCTAACAATATCCCACTTGGGCTATATATATATATGTAACTTTATAAATTTGAATCATACTTTATGAGCTAATGAGTTTTAGCAATCAAAACTTTATGTATCTTAACAATCTTGTCCATTAATTGCACCAATATAGAATCAAAGCGATCGTCATTACATATTTCGTAAGTAGACCCATCAATGATCATATATATCTATGCAACTAATGACAAAGATCAAGTGTGGATATGTAGCATGGAAATTTCATGCAATGTGATCTTAACATGCCTATTTCCAACTGGTCCTCCTTAAACCTTAGTGAGATCAAACCATATAAAGTTAGAGTGAATATAAACTTAATACTTTACTGCAGTAAATAACCATACAATAACCATTAAATCAAATATGTCTATGAAAGCATATAAAATACAAACTCCCACTAAACTGACATATCCTGAAAAGAAATTACACCCATATGAGCAGTGTGCTCATGAAAGACCTTGGGTGGTAATCCCTTAGTCAGCGGATCCGTAATCATGGAGTTTGTTTCAATGTGCTCTATAGATATAAGTCCACTCTGAACTCTTTCTTTTACAACTAGAAACTTAATGTCAATAAACTTTGACTTCGTAGAACTCCTGTTGTTGTTAGAATACAGTACTGCTGATTTATTATCACAAAATAACTTAAGTGGTCCTTCAATGTCATCCACAATACGCAGCCCCGTGACAAAATTTTGCAACCATATTCCTTGATTGGACGCCTCATAACAAGCTACAAACTCAGCTGCCATGGTGGAAGAAGCTATAATAGACTGCTTAACACTCTTCCACGATACAGCACCTCCAGCAAGTAAGTAGATATAACCTGAAGTAGATTTCATGCTATCTTGGAATTCAGCAAAATCGGAGTCAGAATATCTGATGATCTCTAACTGTTCTGACTTCCGATAGGTGAGTATGTAGTCTTTTGTTCTATGTAAGTACCTCATGACTCGCTTGGCTGCTATCCAATGATCCTTTCCAGGATTACTTAAGTATCTTCCCAACATGCCAACAATGTACGCAATATCCGGATGCGTACATACTTGAGCATACATAAGACTTCCTACTACTGACGCATAAGGAATCTTTTGCATCTCCCGAATCTCAAAATCATTCTTGGGACATTGGCTGAGACTAAATTTATCTCCTTTAGCTACAGGGGTGTCACCTGGTTTACAATCATGCATGCCAAATCTTTTAAGAACTTTCTCGATATATCTCTTTTGTGATAAACTAAGTGTACTCTGAGAGCGATCTCGGTGTATTTGTATGCTCAACACAAAAGAAGCGTTACCAAGATCTTTCATCTCAAATTTCTTTGAAAGAAATCTCTTGGCTTCGTGCAACATACCTATATCATTGGTGCCAAGCAAAATGCCATCAACATATAAAACCAAGTAAATATGCTTACTCCTACTGAACTTGTGGTATATACAATCATCAGCCAGATTCATCTCAAAACCAAACGAGATGACAACTTGATGAAACTTGTAATACCATTGACGAGAAGCTTGCATAAGCCCATAAATAGATTTCTTTAATTTGCAAACTGTTTTCTTTGCATCTCCCGACACAAAGTTTTCTGGTTGCACCATATATATTGTTTCATCAATGTCACCATTGAGAAACGCAGTCTTAACATCCATCTGATGAAGCTCAAGGTCAAAGTGAGCCACAAGTGCCATTATTATCCTAAAAGAGTCTTTCGATGAAACCGAAGTGAAAGTCTCTTTATAATTGATGCCTTTTTTCTGTGTAAGCCTTTAGCGACAAGACGGGCTTTGTATCCCTCCACATCACCTTTCGAATCCCTCTTGGTTTTAAATATTCATTTGCAAACAATGTTTATTTTTTATTTTTTACCTTCAGGTAATGGGACAAGATCCCAAACGTCATTGTCCTTCATGGACTTTATCTCCTCATTCATGGCATCAATCCACTCTTGAGATTTTGAACTTTCCATGGCTTGACGGAAGGTAATCGGATCATCTTCCACCGCACCAATATCAAACTCATGTTCTTGGAGAAATACAATGTAATCATCTGGCACAACACTTCTTCTTTCTCTAGTGGATCTCCTTAATGACATAGGTTCTGGGGGTGGTAGAGTTTGTTCTTCTAGAATGGGAGATTCTTGGATATTGTTTTGATTAAGATCTGCTTCTTGAACAATGTCAGGAATTGGATCCTGATTAATGTTAATAACAGCTGTGGGAATATCAACATATTCCTCTTCAAAACCAAAATCCTTAACCTTATCCCCCTCGGAAAACTCAACATCCTCAAAGAACCGGGCATTTCCAGTCTAAAAAATTATTTTGGTAGTAGGATCATAAAATTTGTAACCCCTAGATCTTTCAGAGTATCCAACAAAATAACAACTAACTGTTCTGGAATCCAGTTTCTTTTTATGTGGCCTATAAGGCCTCGCTTAAGCTGGACATCCCCAAATATAAAGGTGCTTCAGACTAGGTTTCTTGCCTTCCCAAAGTTCAAAAGGAGTTTTAGCAGTTGCTTTAGTTGGTACTCTGTTAAGGATATACACTGCAGTCTTTAATGCTTCACCCCAGAGTAAATATGGTAAGTTAGAGTAACTGATCATACTCCTTACCATGTCTTTAAGCGTTCTGTTTCGCCTTTCAGCAACACCATTCATGCTTGGAGAACTTGGCATGGTGTACTGTGGGACGATACCGCACTCCTCTAGGAATTTAGCAAATGGTCCTGGGCGTTATTCACCTGAACCGTCATACTTACCGTAGTATTCACAACCACGATCAGATCTGACGCTTTTAATCCTTTTGCTGAGTTGATTTTCAACTTCAGCCTTGAATGACTTGAACACGTCCAGAGATTGGGACTTTTCATGGATGAGATAAAGGTAGCCATAACGTGAAAAATCGTCTATGAATGTGATAAAATATTATTGACCGTTCCATGAAACCGTAGGGAATGGCCCACAAATATCTGTATGTATCAGTTCTAAGACGTCTGTAGCCCTATTAGTACCAGATCTCCTTATGTTTGTCTGTTTTCCCTTTATGCAATTTTTGCAAATTTTAAAATCTGAAAAATCAAGGGAATCTAGAATTCCATCTGACACAAGTCTTTCAATTCTCCTTTGGGAGATGTGACATAATCTCTTATGCCATAATGATGCAGAATTCTCATTGTTTAATTTTCTTTTAATACCTCGAGTACTTAATTGCAAGGTTTCATGATATGAAGCAATAGTATCAAGCATATAAAGATTATCTACATAAGATAAAGAACCAGTACCAACCAAATTTGAATTATGAAGAAGACTAAATTTATTATTTCCAAAGGAACAAGTATAACCAAATTTGTCCAATACAGAAATAGAAACCAAATTCCGTCTAAATGACGGTACAATAAATGACTCATTCAAATCCAAAAAAGTACTAGACTTTAATAATAACCTAAATATCCCAATTTCTTCAACTTTAACCTTCTTGCCATCGCCCACAAAAATGTATCTTTCACCATCATTTGGCTTTCGGCAACTCAGGCAACCCTGCCTAGACACACTGATGTGAGTGGTTGCACCAGAATCTATCCACCAAGTGTGTTTAGGTACCGAAGTTAAATTAACCTCAGAACAAACTAGGTTAAGAAATGTACATTTCTTGACACGCCAAGCATGATAGTTGGTACATTGCTTCTTCCTATGTCCCGCAGCTCCATAGAAGAAACAACCATCGACAGTTTTTTTTTCTTTATGTTGTTTCTTTGGTATGGAACCACTGCAGCTTCTTTATCCTTCTTTCTTTTCTTCCCCTTCTCCTTGGAAGTACTAGCCAAATGAACACTTTCTGTCTTATCTTGCTTCAGTCTTTCCTTTTCTCGCACATAATGTGAGATGAGCTCATTAAGAGACCAAGTCTCCTTTTGGCAGTTGTAGCTCACCTTAAATTGACTGAATTGTGTGGGAAGAGATATCAGAACCAAATGCACAAGCAAATCCTCAGAGAGATCAAGCTTAAGTGCTCTTAACTTTGAAGCGAGATGAGACATTTCCATAATGCACTCCCTAATGTTCCCATTACCTTTATATTTCATTGAGATGAGACTTGCCAAAAGTGTACTTGTTTCAGTCTTTTTATTTTTGACAAATCTGTTCTTAATTTCTTCTAGGAACTCTTTGGCTGTCTTTATCATTTCCGATATTGTGCCCCTGAATGATTCTGGAATGGCCTTCTTTATGATCATCAAACACATGCGATTTGACTTCTCCCACCTTTCAAAGTCCTTTTTATCATCAGAGGAACTTTTATCCGTAAGAGTTGCAGGAGAAGGAACCCTTAATGAAAGGTACAGATCCATGACACCGAGAACTATATGAAGGTTCTCTTACCATGACTTAAATTTTGTGCCATTAAGCATGGGAATAGAATTAATACTGAATCAGAGAACAATAAACAAATGAAACTTGCTCATATAAGTCTTAAATCAAAAATAAATTTAAATAAAGGACAAATCCCATTTTAAGATATCGGACACTCTATTAATATTTGATCTTTGAAAAAAATATTAACTTGTAAGTGATATCTTGCCGTAATAATCAAACACTGATAATAAGAACATATTGAATAATAATTCTTCCTTTGGGCCGATTTATTATTCATATGTAAAACTAAATAATTATCACGTGCTTATTATTAAAGTAACACATGTAATTTTGTTAAAAAATAATCTTCCTTTGGGCCGATTAATATTCACATAAATTACATGCACGTAATTCTTTTTATATTTCGAAATAAAATTAATTTTTTGAACAAAAGATGTCACTTTTGTGACATATTGTTTAAATTAATTTATCTCGAAATGTATATATAAATACACCAAAATTTGAATTTAAATTTGAAAGGTCATGGGTTCAAAACCCCTTTGGGTCCAGACTTGAAAGGTCAAAACCTCTTGAGATCCTTCATAATTTTCATCATTTAGAGGCTTAAATATAAAACACCAAGAGTCGAACCTTTAACCTTCCATTACCATCAAATCAACCGCTAGTCCAAATTTTATGAATTTTCTATCGTTGGAATCGTAATGAAACGAGAATGTTTTTTAATCCAAAAATTTTCTGAAATATTAAACCTTTGTGAAAAAATATTTGCAGCCGAAAATTAATATCAATACCTTTCTAATATATTCTCAACAATTCAACATGAAATAGCTCTGATACCACATGATGGATTAATTTCTATTTTGTGAAAAATATCACAAACAGGAACATTCATATTGAATTATCAAGAAATATAAATATTGATATTGCGGAAGCGTACCTGAATCCATGACAAAAAGTTAAAATATCTGAGTCTGAGGTCTTATGCTCTTCCAGATCAACACTTTTATTTCCTCTCTAAATTTCTCTCTGACAATGGGAATCAGAAGATTGGTGTTGTGTGATCTGGGGACCATGACCCCTATTTATAACACAATCGTGTATTTTCAGATTTCGTATATTTCTATTTTAACCCATTATAAGAATATAAATTAAGCTTGTCTCTACACAATAAAATCCACACTTTAATAATACATTAGTAAGGCCCCCAAACTTAAATTAATCACTTTAATTGGCATACTTTTATTTGATAGCCTATAATTCATATTTATTTTATATATAATCCCATATATTAAATTTTACTCTAACAATTAGTTCCATGTTATGTAAGTCAATAGTAGTTGTTTATTTCCAAGATATCGACTGCCATTATAATATCCAGTATTATGCATTATGTTATGTATATCAATATACTAATAACAACACACACTACAAGAAAAAAGCCTTTTTATGACATTTTTTAAGTGTCATAAAACGCATTTTATGACACTTTATTTTTCATTAAAAAGCGTCATAAGTTTGGGTGTCATAATTGATGTACATAAAAAATGTCATAGTAGGTAACGATTATATATGACTTTTTTTTTATATGTCATAACTGCTACAAAAAATGGTCATAAATACTATATAAGATGTCATATTTGATTTAAAAAGTGTCATGATAAACAGTTTTCAAAATTTTAAAAAGGTCATATAAAAAATTTCATCACATGAGAGTTTAATATAAACCATCATAAATTAAACATATAATAAAAAAAATCAATAACCAACATTAATGTCGTTGTTGACAAATAAATTTAAACACGGATCAAACTTCATTGTAACATAAAAACAACCTTAAATTTTATTGTATTCAACCCCTTTCAATGTACATCATTCTCAAAAAAATAATGACCTACTACATGTATCTCTATACCCACTATGTACATCATTCAAAAAAATGTCTCCAAAATAATGTACATAAAAAAATTTCGCGTATATGCGCCAAAGTCAAAACTACACTAAATCAAATTAATTTGTCTATCCAAATTAATGTTCCTCCGTATAAATAATCGCTTCATAGTGCTAGGCAACAATGCACCGAAGTCCTCTTCCCACTTGGATTCACGATCGTGCTGTCCGAAAATGATACACCCTTACATGACTCTAAGTAAATGCTCCTGCATAAGTTCAAAGCTTTATGTCACATATTTGACAATGATGATAAAAATTTCACAAGACTTACATATCACATTCAACTTAAACTTAAACGTAATGATTGATCAATCTTTCTAGATTTGCCCATTGAGTGATCTTAATATATATATATATATATATATATATATATATATATATAAATTGACTTACATTTAGTCTTAAAGTGGGGCTCAGACTTGTAAGTTACAAGGAAACACAATTAAGAAATAAAATGGATACCTGAAACATATGAAGAATATGTGGTTACATGTGATTTTAAAATTACTGTTTGTTTATATACTATTATACATTAATTAGTGATCTTTTGTTATGATCTGTAATGCTTTAGAGTATATACTGACTGAACATGATACCTTACCCCCACCACAACACCATCTTAGTAGTGTTTGCACGATAATCTATGTCTAAATATTGATGACCTGATTTATCTCCCCATGTGCGATGAGGACTATTATATACATTCTTTAACTATTTTATACCAATTTAAAATTGTATGTTAGCACCTAAATACATAATAGAATGCACAGACAAAACCTTATAGTAAACATACAAAGGGTCGAAGACTGTATGGTGTGGCATCATCACCTACATCCATGATGATTGCGTTATTTTTAATGGAATTTAAATTTTTTATTGTTTTATTTTGGTTACTGTTATATTTTATATTGGATACAAGTACACGCACATTCAACTAGTCTTCGTTCAAACTATTAGATTTAGGTATTAAAAGGAAAAATAATAGTAAAATTACCTTGCACTGATTTCTTTCCATTTGTCAATGTCCAATGTGTCCATACCCACATGAAGGAATATATATGTTTCTGCAATGAATGAAATTGGTGCAAAAGCATGCCTGAAATATCATGACATTGGGAGTTAGAACTTATCCATTACTAGCAAGCAAATTGGACAGAGAACATTTATTAAAAAAACAGAGGAAATACTTCAATTCCTTAATCCAAAGTGAAAAAAGAAACCCACGAGCTATTATTTCATTTGGACCTACTATTTGAACATGTTCTTGATTGTCGTTTACATTATATTCTTATTGCTGCTTTTGAGATTCTCCTTTCTTGACATTTTGGCCTGCTATTCTATAGAAATGATGTAAGAATTTCCTTCTTCAATAAAAAAAATTGGTCTCATTGTTCAACTCAACAACTTCACATGTGTAAGAATTGTCTTTATCCCAGGACAACAGTGGACAACTTTCTAAAAAGATCATGTTAAGATTAGCTGAACTCATGTCAGTCTCACAGAAGTCCTCAATAAAGTTGTCGGACCTAACTTCGGCATACAGAAGAAGAACAGGCCAGTGAAGACTATTATCATTAGCCAACAATGGCTTTTTTAATCGAGCGAGTTCTTGATTTATTACCTTCCCGGTCTTCAATCCTCTATCTTCAATGGCAGAAACAAGTTTCTTAACTGTTGATAATGATTTTGAAACTTGAGCCTCATAGCGTTCACACTCTTCTTTTCGTAAATCAATTTTGCTTGGCAAGCTTCTTTAAATCGTCATTATCAGGGGACTGTTATATCCCTCTTTCACAATATTTTTATTTGGTCAACAAATTTAAAGAGAATTATGCTTTCATCGCTCTATAAAGTGTATTGACATTTATAGCAGAGAGCTTAATTGATTCCTCAGCATATAACAAAGCACGTTTGTAACTCCCCGACAATAAATTCACACGGGCTCCATCAACAATGCCATTTCTTATTGAGACTTTGCTTCTACCACTACCAACACATTCCTATCCGACCCCCAAAACTAACAGTATTTTAGCATGTCCTATTACCAAAACTTCAGTAGCCTCATTCTCTCTTTCCCCATGCATAAAAAAAATTGCATGATTATAAGGTGGGGGGTATGTGATTTACATGATCAAACCCATAAAGTACCTGTCCGCTTAAGCATTGGCTTCAGAGAGCGGTTGAACATCACTACTGGCATTTCAAACACCATTTCTTTATCATTTTTATTTCACAAACATGAAAAAATTGATAGTGTTAAGATGTGAAAATGTAAAGGTTTTACAAGATGGAAAGAACACGAACTTTGATCAGATTTCACATACTGTACCTTTCAATTTTTTATAATTTTTTCACAGATTAAATTCAAACAATCTATGATGATGTAAGAACTATAGAAAATACCCTAGAGAACATAGTCAAGACATTCTTGATTTTTTATATAATCATTATATGTGTAGGAGCTTGGGTAGTTATGTCCCTGAAAGCAAGAACCTGTGCATAGAGTAGGTTACAAAATCTAGGATACAATAAAGAAATACATTACATGAATTAAGAACTCTAAAACTAGAATGTAATTAGTTAAACAAATTGTTAGAGAATGTTAGAGGAATATGAAGATATAAATAAGTTATCACGAAGACACTTGAAACAAACAAAAACACAAACCTCAATATTATTGTTCTTTAAAGAAAAAAAAATATAATCCCACAGTACCAAAATAAGAATCTGAATATTCACAAGTTGGGACTCTTAGTTTAGGACATACTATAGAGGGAATATAACAAATTTATAGTGGCAAGCTTCGCTGAGAGCATGAACGATTGTATAATTTTCCCAAGCTCCTCCAACATATCTCTAGATTGCGCCCTCGAGATTGATTCCAGCAACCAAATTTAATTTTCACAAACTTGATGATAGATGGACGCAAGATAGACGATGGTAGTATGGGGAAAAATCATATGTTCAACGAGGTTTCCTTCAAGGAAAAAAATTATTAAAGCTAATTGAAAGGATCAGACTCTATCAATGAAGATCTTTTTAAAAGCTATAAAAACTATTGTGTGTTTGTGTGTGTGAGAGAGAGAGGGTGCACCAAAGGAAAAGTGTATCAAGTAAGATCGTCCTTGATGTTGAAACGGGGAGATCCACAAAATCTATGAGGTTGACACAAAATATAAAACAAGAACGATTTAGATCTCAAAATTACTTTGACAATGACAAGTAGTTGTCATTGTCAAAGCTATGGCATGAATTACAAACAACAAACGTCCATAATTTACTTTTCTAACAAACAAAACTAAACTAAATTAATATCTTACATTACACACAACGTCAGGTAAAAATATTAAAATAGAAAAGTAGAAATAATAATAATAATAATTCATTGACCACAGACCTGAATGCCAACAGATATCTCCACCAGTCTCTGGTAGAAACTTACATTTCAATAAAATTGCACAAAAGGCCACCAAGAAGTATATATAGAAATTACTACTCTTGGAAACATTACAATTAATAAAAAATATATTATTAGGATGTACACATACATATTCTAGTTTATCCTAGTTTTTTCTCTGAAGCCTCTGTTGTGCAGTTATAACAATTGACTAAGATAAAAAAAAATGGGATCAACTAAGATAAAAAGATATACTATTAGTATATATAGTGGATGACTCGTGAACCTCTTAGTTACAAGAGGATTGCAATAACCATTTGGTCGACGGTGACATAAGAATAACACCTTTTTGCATTGGTTGACGGTGACACCGGTGGGCATATTGTGAGGTGGTGAATGTGACTTCTATACTTGCCACCATATTGATTCAACTATCTGAGAGAAATTCCACGCTTTCCTGTATAAATTTTCCTTTCATCCAAGCAGCATCCAACTTGTCATGCATAAATTTAGATTTCACAAGTTAACAATGTATGGATTATAGTTTACAAACTAGACTAATACATTATATAAATTATGAACGAAATAACGGACCTTGATGTATTCAACCCATATATTTGGTTGTGAAGTTATAATCGTTGTGTTCGGGTTCTAAAACTCAAATCAGATCACATAAGCATACAACCCATACATTGGGTTATGCACGCTATAATGATTCAAAACGTGGAAAACTCGAAATAAATTAAAGAATAAAGAACTGAAAAATAAGTGATTAATGAAAAAAACTAGTAATACGCACAATCGACAAAATGAATCCGATTATCAGGTTTTGAATAATTTTTTTTTCAATCACCTTTGTCTGGGTGATCCAACGACTCAGTTTTGGTTAATGCCAAAATGAAAAAAATACCAAACGAAGATCATAAATCTCAGAATTTTCATTGGTCAAGTTAATACCTAAATGCATTGACCATCCAATACACCTCTACCTACTTTTTAAATGTTGCAATAAATTTATAAGTTGTGAAACAAATGAATTCTATGTAGAAAGATTAAAAAGACGAAAACAATGTTGCTTTTACCTCAATGCCTAACAAACAATTTTTTGTGATTTGAAAACTTGTTTATAAACAGCGCAAGTTCCCAATATTTGCATCCATATTTAATGGAACATAGATGCCAAAACCACATTCCCTCTTCTAAATATTCTAAACAATGTGAACAATCACTTTCAATAATTTTGCACAATTGAAAAAAAGAAAAAATTGCAATGATTTATCTTCAATGTTTATCCATCATACAAGTTGTAAACAACAGTTACCTACTATCCTAAATAAGGCACTGAAGAGGATATAAAATACTGTCTTTAGATAATTGGCTAGAGTACTAACCAATCCCGCACGAGCATAATCTCGCCAAAAGTTGTATCCTTATAATGCTCTTATTTTATGGCTTTCTGCAATTAAAACCAAAGATATATAATTAGATATGAAAAAAAGTGTCATATAATGTTTCTTGTTTTAAATAAAAGAAAATCATTTCTCTAAAATTCAGCCGAGATATCACTCCGCCAACAGTATCATTTTTAGATGCAATTACAATTTCCACCTTAAGTATAGCAACATCCTCATAATGATCTCTATCAATTACATGGGTTAACTGTGATTATTGAGAAAAAGTATCAGAACATGCTGGTGCAGTAATGGAAATTAAGAAGAGTAATGTTACGCGAAATCAAGCTGCCTAATGACGTGTGCTCTTCTCCTAAAAGGAAATGTCACGTGATCAAACCTTGCAAACCTCAAAAGGCCACCCATACAGACAACAAGTCTAGGATCCAAATTTTGGATTTTTATAGGGTAGATGTGTGACCTTATGATTAGTTTGAAAAACTGTTACTAAAGCCGTTTAATATAAGATTAAACTATTTAAGTAACTCCGAACTATTTTTTGAAGAAACTCTCTTCTAGAAGTCAAAGCAGTTTAATCACATGATGTGTTTAAAAATTATGCACGACACTTGTTCAAGATTTATTAACAAGTTTTGAAAAACAAAACTAAAATCGTTTTTAATTCAGCACACTAAACATAAAGGGATGATAAGATGTAGAAAGATTAATGACAAGATATTTTTAACGTGGTAAAACCTCACCCAACTGAGGAAACATCTACGACTCCCTCTACAGAGTAAACATCCACGACTCCCTCTACGGAGTAAACAAAAAATTCCACTAAAACAAATTATAACAGTTACAAACTATATAACACACATGCACATAAATTAGTCCTATACAAGTTTAGGAATGTACCCGCTGGCGTCCTTCTAACTTTTCTGCAGTTCTGTTTGTTGATATTGTTCTCCATTTTGCTAACATCCAATTTGTTCCAGTTCTTTACGTCAACTCTTGTTTCAAGATCTTATTACCAACACTTTTAGTGTGGTAGGGTGCTAGTGTTTGTGAAGGTTCTTTCTAACACATGCATGCACACACTCACACTGATTTATACAAATAGTCCTATCAAATTACATATAAGATCTATATGCTGTGATTTTCATTTTCTTTCTTCTTAGGAAACTTTGAACCTTATTTAACCTTTAATATTAACCCAGAATCCACGGCTATCTTACTCGAAAGACGTTTCAAGATCTTAATCAATCTCAGGTTTTGAAAATATTTTTGAGATTGAAAATCACCAAGTGCGATTCCAACTAGGTCAAAGGTCTTGTTTCATAAGAACTAGAAACAAAAAATGATTTTGTTGATATTGAAGATAAAAACATTTACAGAAACAAATCAACAAAAGTTTTCTCAAGATGAGAAACTATAGATGCAGATCTATGTGTAATATAACATGTAACGACTAGATCTAAGATGTCTATAAAAGTAGAAACACAGATCTAATCAAATGTTTAAGTTGAAAACAAGTTATGAGAACTAAGAGGTTACATCATCAAACAACTAACAAACCAACACTCAAAACTCTCAAACACTCAAGGTTGTGTTTGGAATATACTGGTTTTGAAAGAGGTTAGGGTTTGAAAGATGTTAGGAGGGTTAGGGTTTCTAACTCTCTCTCTCCATCTCTCTCTGGTTTCTCTCTTCTCTATCTACTCTCTCTTCTCTCTCTACTCACTCAAATAGACGAAGTGGGAAAAGTCTCTTCTAGCTGAGGGATAGCCTCCTTATATAGAGGGCTGAGAAGGATCGAGAAGATGGTTTAAAATCAAGGGCTACGATTTGGTCTAGGCAGTTTGACTTTGATCCAAGGGTTAGAGATAAGCGGTAGTTAAAACGCTTCTGATTGGTTTAAGAGGGATTCACCAGGATTGAATAGAACTCATGCAGATCGTTGATTAACACGATCTCATGGTTGAGATTGATCACAGGCGTTGTCTCTTGTAAGAAACACAAATCAAACCGATATATAAGCGACAGGTGTAGGGCTAGGATTAAAGCTGAAATGCATGTTTTGGAAATAATTACCAAGACACCTTGTAGTCTCTAGCGCTTTCGATTTCTACCCAAGTGAACTTTCAGCCAATAAAACCAATAATCCAGAATTACAGAATGACCCCAATACTTTATAAATCCAATTTTAATTAAGATAAAAAGTGTTTTAAAAATCATTTAAAATTCCCAAAAATTATTAAAAAACAATTTTAGGGAAAATAACACACACAACCAATAATATGCAATATACAAGATATGAATGTAATCCTATTGTGTACGAGTGTTGGTACATATACCTTTGATTAGACAAACAAGATGAATGAATTTTAGACAATTTCTGAGGCTTTTTGGATTCTAGGAAAGGACACAATTTTGTAACTATTTCCAAACTAGATGAGCACTTATACAATGTAGACTCAAGTGAGTCAAGAGTATAAGGTGCTTCAATCTCCCCATTTGGAAATATGAGACAAAATCTCCTTTTAGTCATCTACTACTCGTAGGGCAATAAAGAAATGAGGAAAAAACCTATTCCTAAACAAAAGTTCTATCTACCCATTTCCTAGATAAGAAGAGTACATAACTCAACTAATTACAAATCAATACCCTATTGAGAATAACTGTATAGAATCCTGTAAATGATTTCTAAGATCAAGCTTGTTAGAAATATGTGAAAAAAATTGAATGCATAAGACTAAAATTTCTCCCCCATTTTGTCTCAAATGGACAAAAGGAAAGAATTATGTAAATCCAAGAAATTATTCAGCACACACTATACCAATTGATTTATGCAAGGTAATAAACCTATTATAATCCAAAGGTTTGGTAAATATATCTGCGAGTTGCAAATCAGTAGGAAGATAATTGATTTCTAATTCCTTAGTTTCAACTAATTCACGAATAAAGTGATGTCTTATTTTTATGTGTTTTGTTCGCGAGTGTTGAACAGGATTTGTAGAGATATTGATCGAACTTTGATTATCACAATAGAGATGCAATTATTTTTCTTGAATACCATAATCAATTAGCATTTTCTTAAGCCAAAGAAGTTGAGCACAACAACTGCTAGCAGCTATGTATTCAGATACAACAGTGGATAATGAAGTGCAGTTTTGTTTCTTACTACTCCAACCTACCAAATTATTACCAATATAATAACATGCGCCTGATGTGCCCTTACTATCGTCAGTACACCCTGCCCAATCAGCATCGATGTATCCTATTATACTGCTAGGAGTATCATTGGTGTACCAAAGTCCTAAATTTAGAGTGCCTTTAATGTACTTGATAATTCTTTTAACACAAGTTAAATGACTCTCTTTAGGACTGTTCTAGTAACGAGCACAAATGTAAACAACATACATAATATCAGAACGTGAGGCAGTAAGATATAATAAGGTTCCAATCATACTACGATAAAGGGTGGGATCTAGGATTTTCCTGTTTTATCCTTAGATAGTTTGACAATAGTACTCATGGGAGTTTTAGCATCTTTTGCACTTTCAAGACCAATTTTTTTAATAATATCTAATGCATATTTTGATTACGAGACAAGTAATCCTTCTGAATTTTGTTTGACTTGAAGACCTAAGAAAAATTGCAACTCCCACATGAGAGACATTTGAAATTCTTTATGCATAATTTCAGAAAAGCATTTAACTTCTGAAGGGGAAGTTGATCCAAAGATGATATCGTCTGCGTACACTTGAGCTATAATGATATGTTTATCAAAATGTTTGATAAAAAGTGTTTGATCATTTCCACCTCTCTTAAATCCTTTGTCTAAGAGAAAGTTGGAAAGGCACTCATACCAGGCTATTGGCGCTTGTTTTAGGCCATACAAAGCCTTCTTTAAGACGAAAGACATAATTTGGATATTTAGGGTCAATAAACCCTTTTGGTTATTCTATATAGGTCTCCTCAGTCAATATTCCATTAAGGAATGCAGATTTGACATCCATTTGGTAAAGTGTAAAGTGCAAGTAGCAAGCTATGGAAAAGAGAAGACGAACAGATTCTAATCGAGTAAAGGGAACAAAAGTCTCGTTAAAATCTATTCCCTCTATTTGAGAGTATCCTTGAGTAACTAATTTGGCTTTGTTTCTAATGACTATCCCACTTTCATCAGATTTATTTTTAAATATCCAACGTGTGCCAATAACCTTTTTGTGATTAGGCCTAGGTACAAGATACCAAACATCATGAATGACAAATTGAAGAAGTTCATCCGGCATTACAGAAATCCAATGAGGATCATTCAATGCATCATTAACATTCTTTGGTTCCACAAGGGAAACAAAACATGAATAATGAGCATAGTTTCTTAATTGAGATCTTGTACGCACAGGTTCCCTGGGATTACCAACAACGTTGTCTATGGGATGGTATTTAGCAACCCAATTAGGTACTTCAAGTGTCTCAATTGGTAAAGAATCATCTATTTTGGTGAGTCATTTTCTAAAATATTTTCAGACTCTACCACAATAGTTGGTTCTCCACTCTTACTTTCTATAGTAGTGTCACTTACCATTATGTTTATGGATTCCATTATGGTCTTAGTGCAAAGGTTATAAACACGGTAAGCTCTAATGTTAGGAGAATATCCTAGAAAGATGGCTTTATCTCCTCGAGTCTCAAATTTGGATAAGTGTTCTCTATCCTTGCAGACATAACACGTACAACCAAAGGTTCTAAGGTACTTAAGATTGGGTTTCTTCCCATACCAAATTTTTGAAGGAGTTTGTTTAGAATTATTTCTAAGATTAACCCTATTAATAATGTCACAGGCAGTATGGATGGCTTCTACCCAAAAATACTTAGGTAAAGTCTTAGCATGAATTATAACACGTGCTATCTCTTAAAGGGTATGATTCTTTCTCTCAGCTATACCGTTCTGTTGAGGAGTCTTAGGAGCACTAAATTCATGTTTGTAACCATTGTAGTCACAATACTCTACAACACCTGTATCTAAGAACTCTCCACCTCTATCATTACGAATCCTATTTACCTGAGAGTCTTTCTCATTTTCAATTCGAAGTAAAATCTTCAAAAAGGTTTGGAATGTGTCAGACTTTTGTTTTAAGAAAGATACCCAAGTAAATCCGGTGAAGTCATCAACCATAACTAGAATGTAACTGTGCCCACAAAGACTAACAGTTCGAGAAGGACCCATTAGGTCCATATAGATGAGCTCCAAAGGTTTAGAGGTTAGGATATCTTTGATTTTCTTATGAGGAGCTTTAACAATTTTACCATCCTGACATGAACCACAGATAATATTAGAAATAAATTTGATTTTAGGAATACCTCTAACTATTTCTTGAGAAGACAGTCTACCAAGATTTTCGTAATTTATATGACCCATACGATTATGCCATATCTCATTGTCATCCATTGTGGAAATGTTACAGACATCAACACTATTTTTAACAGTATAACAATTGTCCGGAGTCCTGAGTTATGTAATAATGCACTCACCTTTTTCGTTTAAAATTTTGCAATTATTCTTTGAAAAGGTGATAGTATGATTTGAGTCACAAAATTGCGAAATACTAAGTAGGGTTGCCTTAAGACCTTTTACTAAAAGAACATCTTCAAGCACTAGTAATCCTTCTTCTTGGAGTGTTCATTTACTAACAATTTGAGATGATACACCATCACCAAAAATAACTTTTCCTCCAGTAAAGCTAGTTTTGTTTAAAAGTTTTGTATCATCACCAGTCATGTGTGTGTGTTCAGCTTTTAAAACAGTAATCACAATGTTACACTTCATCTGGGGTGATAGATCATCTTTTCTAACCTAAATAGCTCTTATTTTTATTTTGCGCTTATTTGCTCTTATTTGATAAAATTTACGAGCATTCAATTTTTATTGAAAAATGTTTTGCGCATGATTTTGAATTTTATGAGATACATGAGCATTTGGTTTAGGAAAGTGTTTAGGAATCCTTCTAGGAAATGTTCTTTTAGGTTTGGTCTTTCTTTTCCTATAGTTAGCATTTTTGTCTGGTTGTCTGGGCAGAACATAATTGTTAAGACTCCTTCTAGAGTAGTTAAAGTTTTGGTACACAGGGGTATTATAGGCCAGGTTAACTAAACATCTAGAGTAGCAACCATCAAAAGAGTGACCATACAAGTCACAGTATGAGCAATATAGATTTCTATAAGAGGGTATCTCCTTAGGAAAGTCTCTAAACATAGGCTTGGTGAGATTTTGATGTTGAACCTTATTCCTAGGGAGTACAGTTTGAAAGACCGAATCACTCTTCCTAATAGGGGGCAGACATATTTAGTCTTAGATGGACTTTCACACTTAGAGTTACTTGTTTCCCCAATATCAAACTTAGATTGGTTTTTGTCAAACTCATTTTTCAGAGAATCAAAGTATGAACAAGTTTTTACAGGTCTTTTGCCTCCTGACACAAACTTAATTGGTTCAAAAGTTTTGGTTTGAGTCTTCAAATTGGGGCAAAATCCTATTCCAGTTCGATCATCAGAATTGGTTTTGGAATCAACAACAAATCCATCAAAACAGTTTGAGTTATTTTTAAATTTAGCAAGTTTTTTAAAAATTATTGCTGTCTTTTCTTTAGATTGTTCCAATTCTAATAATGCCCCTTTGTATTTTTTCTCCAGAGTTACATTTTCTTCAATTAAATTCTTTAACTTTTGATCAAAAATTTTAACTTCATTTTCATGAGTTAGACATTGGGTAGTATACTCTTCAGCGTTAAGTTTAACCATCAGACTTAAGTCTTCTAATTTATAGTGAGATCTTTCACTATCTTTTCTAGTTTAGTGCTTTTCTTGAGAGTTTTAGCTTAAAGTGTGTGAATGTCTGGGAGGTCTTCAGTGTCTGAGTCACTAAGTGCAGTGTGTGAAGTGACCCCTAAGGATTCATTTCTTGAACTCACTCACCCATTGACATCGTCATTATCGCATTCCCTTTGACTCACACACCCCGTGGTTGAACTAATAATATTCTCAAAAAGTAAAGCATCTAAACCAGTAGCAGCATGATTCACAACATCAGGTGTAGAGTTACTATCATCATTCTCATACATAGGCATATCATCATTGTATATTATCTTAGCAAAGAAAGACATGCAAGGATCAAAACAATCAGAAGATTCAGGTTCCTCATTTTCAGAATCACTTGAATAATCCCATGCTTTGCAAATGTTAACCCTAGTATGTTTATTGACAGTGCTTAGTTTCACTCTACAGTCTTGTGTTATGTGTCCTAGTTTTCCACATCTAAAACACTCAATGTTCTTGAAGTCTTTATTGGGTCTCATGTCCTTGTGATGTTTGTCTTGACCTTTCTCATGAGGTTTGTAGTTAGACTGACTTGGATAATTTATCTTGCCTTGTCTATTTGCCAATTTATTTCTAAATTTGACAATTTTCTTAAATTGTTTTGACATCAAGGCAATTTGGTTATCCAAACTATCTCTATCACATTCCTCATCAGAATCATCAGTGGGAATAGTAAACTCAGGTTTCATCAACTTAGAAGAAAAACTCAAGTTGAAACTAGTCTGTTTTTTATGGGACTGGGTCATTTGTTTCTTAAATTCTAATTCCATTTTCACAGTTCGAAGTTTATTACTGAGTAATTCAGGAGTGAGATTTTGATCACACATTTCCTCAATAGCATATCTTTTATTATCGAATTTCTGTGATAATGACCTTAGAAATTTTAGATACAATTTCATGTCTGTCATAAGTTATCCCATTAGCATGCAGTTTGGTCACAATGTTAGTTAATCTCATGTAGAAATCATCGAAAGTTTCAGAATCAGACATAATTAGTGAGTTATACTGCTGAACAAACATTTGAGTTTTAGCAGTCTTAACTCTAGTGTCACCCTCATGTGCAGTGATCAGTGTATCCCAAGCTTCCTTAGAAGTGGCACAAGATGAGATCCTTTTGAACTCATGTTCATTTATGGACATAAATATCGCATTCTTGCCTTTGTTATTATTACGCAAATTCTGCTTCTCTTCTTGTGTGAACTCACTTAATGCTTTCTTAACCCTCTCATTACTTCCTTCAGTGGCTGGTTTAGTAGGGTAAGAATATCCATTTTCAACAATATCCCAGACATCATCTCCCAAGGTTCCTTATATGAAAGCAACCATCCTTACCTTCGAGTAAGCAAACTTGTTTCCATCAAAGAGTGGGGGTCTGGTCAAGTTACCAAATCTTTCATTTTTCTCGTCCATTGTTATGATTTTAAGAAAACAAATTCAGAAACATAAAATCTTTTAAAAAATTTCCAAAGCTCTGATACCAATTAAAAAACTGTTACTAAAGCCGTTTAATACAAGATTAAACTATTTAAGTAACTCCGAACTGTTTTTTGAAGAAACTCTTTTCTAGAAATCAAATCAGTTTAATCACAAGATGTGTTTAAAAATTATGCATGAGATTTGTTCAAGATTTATTAACAAGTTTTAAAAAACAAAACTAAAATCATTTTTAATTCAGCACACTAAACATAAAGGGATGAGAAGATGTAGAAAGATTAATGACAAGATATTTTTAACGTGGTAAAACGTCACCCAACCGAGGAAACATCCACGACTCCCTCTACGGAGTAAACCAAAAATTCTACTAAAACAAATTATAACAGTTACAAACTATATAACACACATGCACACAAATCATACCTATACAAGTTTAGGAATGTACGCACTGGCGTCCTTCTAACTTTTCTGCAGTTCTGTTTGTTGATGTTGTTCTTCAGTTTGCTAACATCCAATTTGTTCCAGTTCTTTACGTCGACTCTTATTTCAAGATCTTATTACCAACACTTTTAGTGTGATAGGGTGCTAGTGTTTGTGAAGGTGCTTTCTAACACATACATGCACACACTCATGCTGATTTATACAAATAATCCTATCAAATTACATAGAAGATCTATATGCTATGATTTTCAGTTTCTCTCTTCTTAGGAAACTTTGAACCTTATTTGACCTTTAATATTAACTTAGAATCCACGGCTATCTTGCTCGAAAGACGTTTCAAGATCTTAATCAATCTCAGGTTTTGAAAATATTTTTGAGATTAAAAATCACCAAGTGCGATTCCAACTAGGTCAAAGATCTTGTTTCATAAGAACTAGAAACAAAAAATGATTTTGTTGATATTAAAGATAAACACATTTACAAAAACAAATCAACAAAAGTTTTCTCAAGATGAGAAACTATAGATGCAAATCTATGTGTAATATAACATGCAACGACTAGATCTAAGATTTCTATAAAAGTAGAAACATAAATCTAATCAAATGTTTAAGTTGAAAACAAGATTTGAGAACAAATAGGTTACATCATCAAACAACTAACAAACCAACACTCAAAACTCTCAAACACTCAAGGTTGTGTTTGGAATATACTGGTTTTGAAAGAGGTTAGGGTTTGAAAGATGTTAGGATGTTTTAGGGTTAGGGTTTCTAACTCTCTCTCTCTGGTTTCTCTCTTCTCTCTCTACTCACTCAAATAGACGAAGTGGCAAAAGTCTCTTCTGGCTGAGGGATAGCCTCCTTATATAGAGGGCTGAGAAGGATCGAGAAGATGGTTCAAAATCAAGGGCTACGATTTGGTCTAGGAAGTTTGAGTTTGATCCAAGGGTTAGAGATAAGCGGTAGTTAAAACGCTTTTGATTGGTTTAAGAGGGATTCACCAGGATTGAATTAGAACGCATGCAGATCGTTGATTAACACGATCCCATGGTTGAGATTGATCACAGGCGTTGTCTCTTTGAAGAAACACAAATCAAAACGATATATAAGTGACAGGTGTAGGGCTAGGATTAAAGCTGAAACGCGTGTTTTGGAAATAATTACCAAGACACCTTGTAGTCTCTAGCGCTTTCGATTTCTACCCAAGTGAACTTTCAGCCAATAAAAACCAACAATCCAGAATTACAGAATGACCCCAATACTTTATAAATCCAATTTTAATTAAGATAAAAAGTGTTTAAAAAATCATTTAAAATTCCCCAAAATTATTAAAAATCAATTTTAGGGAAATTAACACACACAACACACACATAACCAATAATATGCAATATACAAGATATTAATGTAATCCTAATGTGTGTGAGTGTTGGTACATATACCGTTGATTAGACAAACAAGATGAATGAATTTTAGACAATTTCTGAGGGTTTTTGGATTTTAGGAAAGGACACAGTTTTGTCACTATTTTCAAACTAGATGAGCACTTATACAATGTAGACTCAAGTGATTCAACAGTATAAGGTGCTTCATATTCAGATGCCGTTAGAGGTCAATATCTGCATTGAAAAAGGTGAAATCTCAATGCAAGGCATTTTCTTGTCAACCATGGAGGGCCACCCACACAACACCAGTCCAAAATCCCTAATTCTGAATTTTTATAGGATAGACTGTGTGGCCCAATGATTATTCGGATGCTCTAAGAGGTTAAGATTTTGTTGAAAAAGGCAAACGATTAGAGATACACAATTTTCTTGTCAAAAAGTGAGGCCTAAGACTTAAGATGTAAGTTTTTTTACATAGAATTTTTAATTAAAAATTGTAAGAGATTATGAGTAAAAATAAAATTTAGTAAAAACCATCACACAATCGTTTTTAAAAGGTTAGAATACAATTCAACAGAAAACAATTATTTTTAAAAGGTTAGAATACAATTTAAAGTAGATTATGAATGGTCATCCTCTTCCTTATTCCACGTGGGTCGATCTTCTTGAGGACGGGGAAGTAATAAATCACCGAAGTTTGGCTTCCTAGCCTCTACCATGATGTTCACGAGCACCTCCTTAAACTCTTTCGCAGAATCCCGGTACGGGTATGTTAAATCCTTGGATAAGATGGTGTTAGTAAAAAAATTGAGGGAATTTCTGAAAGAAGCTCGTAGAATATCCACTGCAATGCCCACCTCGCTCCTCTTTCGGTAGTAAGAATTGATTTTAGAAAAGAAGCATAAAAATTAGGAGCTTTTCCAGATACAACCTATCAAATTGTCCACAATTACAAACTCTCAATAGTTTTTTATTCATGGTCTTACAAATTCTCCGTCTGGTTGGAACCTGCCATTGCATAACAATTTAAAAGTAGATAAGTGAAATAACCAATATGAAAATATTTTGGGTGATTCCCACACATAAATCGTTAAACAAATCTATATTGATATAACCAATGACAAAAAAAGCCTATAGACTCCAGTAACTACAAACTCTAAAATCTAATGTTCATCCTCAAAGTAGATTAACCAATGAAAATTTTCATTAAAATTCTAACAAATGGTGTTGCAAGTGTAAACATTTGTGTGCTTGGGAAACTATTTCTCAATACTCAACTAACATTTTAACAAAAAGATTAACTATAAAAGGGCATAACAATGTAAATCCTAATATGGACATTAGGACTTTATTGAAGACGGACTTCAAACATTGTATAGCTTCTAAGTTCAATCTTCAAGTTCAAATGCACACCAAAATATTATAACACAAATTAGTAAATGCAACACATAATTTGAACACCGATATTGAGATATGGAGAGATATTAAAGATTAAAATATAGACATGGAAATTCATATTAAAATTCGTACATTAAAATATTGCGGGTATATTTCCAAAACATAATATTATACAACCCTGTTTCATTTACAAACATAAACTCTGCTTAATCTCAGAAAATGGCATCAATAAGCAATATGAACATGGATACAACACTTATATATTAGTTGTTTACATAAGGTTCCTTAGTTGATTGGTACAGAACACAATTATGATACTTAATTGAGTTCACAACCAAGATCATACAAAATAGGATGAATTATGTGCATGAAGAATTATGTGTATTATTTAAGTACGGATGTCATGAGTGAGTGACCAATTCGTCCACCGCTCCATGACATACCAAACATGATAAAATTTACTATAGGCAGAAATATTTTGATAATGGTATACACTTCACGTTCAAAAGAATTTATTATAACAATTCATAGGGGCAGGTAACATAACAAACCATTTTCATAATCGATAATATGGAACATATACATAGAGTTTAGGGAGTTTCCTCTTATAAATGTACTGGCTACGCAAGTAAAGAAAAATAAATTAAATTAAGAATACATAATGCAAGAATAACAAGTACGAAGTGTCAAAACTTATATCATATACGTATCTCCAAGAATACGGAAGACAACAACTCATCCCGCTTTTACACAGATATCCCATTTATGCACCACCATTAAAGATACAAAACAATCGAAATGCACAAGTTCTTTATATGAATACGTATATCGTCTAAAAGGAGACCAATCCCGATGATTGATATAGAGACACAAATAGTAAATCACAGTAATGAGTAATGACTCAGTACAGATGAAAATAATTCCTAATATTTTCATGCAGAGTAGGATGGAAACATATAACCCACACATTATAATTCAACCTCGTCAACTTAATTATTGGATGCCTAAATGGACATGAGAAAAAATTATCATCTAATAAATGCAATCTCATGAGTGCTTATTTACAATCATCCTACAATGCTTAAATAAAAAAAACATTGTTTTCACCATAGTCTACTACATTAATAAAATTACTAACATGTTCGTATAGAAAAGGAGAACATATATTCAACGCAAAAGGATTCAACCTCATACCTCCAACCCCACCCCTCACTATAACAGGCCCTGCCTATGCTCCCAAACAGAGTTAGAAAGACAATCAACATTACTAATATAGGAATTTCAAAACACATTCAAATTAAAAGCGGATTGTTTCTAGAAAGACACTAGTGGTATCATATTGAAATGAAAGAAATTACTCTCTATTCATCCATATTTATGTTCATATTCATCTTTATATTTTAAACCATAACTAAGAAGAAAATTTACTAAACTATGACCCTATCATGATGCCCCGACTCCCTGCAAATTAGAAGAAAAGAAATTAGTAACTCCTTTTCTATTTCAGATATCCTCCTTACACAATTCAGTTCGTTGTACCTCCAATCAAGACCTCAATTTAGCATAGGGAAATCTTTTCCAACTCCAAATAAATTGTTTTTTATCATATCAATCTCTGCAAGATATATAATCCAACTCTTAGGTTTGAATACCTTATATACATACATACAAACATGCATATATATATATATATATATATATATATATATATATATATATATAGGGAGAGAGAGAGTAGAAACTCTATCAGGTATTCAGAATAATCAGTTAATCATATCTACCTCTCCATAAAGCATAATTAGATTTCCTAGTGCTATCCATCAAAATCAGCACAACAAAACTGAAGAAATAAAATAGATTCTAAATTCACCTCATAACTGAAGAAATTCAAATTTTGCATTAGAAACCCTAAATCTTATATCTAGAATGAGAAATCGAATGCTATAAATCGAAACCCTAAATATGGGCACGGGAGAGAGAGAGAGAGAGAGAGAGCTTGATGACGATGGGAATCGGTAGACGACGGGAACAAAGGATGATTTTGGGTGTCATGGTAATGAGAAGTGTTGGTGTGATTTTGAGTGAGGAGTTTGGCTGCGATTTTAGGAGGATGACTTTCAAAAAAAAAGTTCCAATTTGAGAAGCGGGGGGAAAGAGACCGCCCATTTTTTTTTTGCACGAGCCCAAAATTTTTTGAGAAAAAAGTCTGTCATATAATGACACTTTATAAAAAATATGTCACGCAAATAATAGTATTATACTTTTAACGACACTTTGTTTTAAAATGTCTTAAAGTCATTTTTTAAAAATGTCATAAAAAGGTATTTTTATTGTAGTGACAAGTATGGTACTTCTGAACCAAATACTATAACAATATGCACATATGGTACTTCGGGACCAAAATTATATTTATGATCCTCTTTAGGATGATATGTATAATTTAATATTATAATATCGAAGACCGTGGGTATACTAAAATTGTATGCTTAATATATGTTAGAGCATTTAAGAACTTTTTAATTTATATGACTAATGGATCTGAGCTTAACATAAATTGTGCTCGATCTGCAAGCCGAGGCAATAACTAGTTACCCATTTCTTATTTGGATATTTTGCGCTTCAATTGCACTCTTCAAGAGCACAACCATTTAAGGATATGCTATAATGGCACGTTTGTATATATGATTGCTTTCATACCCTTCCTTAGACAAATATTTATTAAGATGGTTGTACCTATATCCTTTTTTATCATATGTTGTATAGTTAACGTCTTAGTGCATTGAGTACACACTCCGTATCTTTGCTTCACGCAAAGAAAATTCTTCTAGGATTTTTATATGTATTATTTGTCTAAGTCATGTATATATAAGCAGTTATAATATTCATGAGTCTCATATGATATATTTTTAAAAAAGTGTTAAGTTAGTCGATATCTGAAAAGTATTTACGGCCTTAACGGGATGGTATTGTGACACCCTGACTAATTAAATACCGGGTAGCTACTCCTTTATTAAATTAATTCAAAATGCCAAGTTGGCTCAGTTAATAGCATCACTGTCGAAAACATTTTATTATTACTAACCACCTAGTATTTAAAAAGTAAGTTGCCAAATTTTAATTTAAGTCTGATTAACATGCAACAAGTGAAGAAGAAATAAATAACACCATACACCATACTGAAGTAAAACAAATAACCATCACAATAGAGTAAATAAAGTCTGGAGGAAAACTCCTCACTACAATCCCACAACTGATAAGTAAAACGAATACTGAAACAATACATGCTAAAGTCTGAAACTGAAATGTAAAAGATGTCTCTAAATAGAAATGGGCAACATGCCCTACAACTGATAGATAGTGACTCTGGAATCCAAAAGATAGAAGCGTCTACATGCAAATCCCTGTAGCTTCCACAAACCGCTACAGCTCGTCCTCTGAAGGAGTATCCTATGCTTGGTGTCCCTGTGGCTGGGCACCTAAAATGGTTTTACAAGAAAAAGATTTGAAAAGCAAACGGGTCAGATCCCGAATGTGGAGTTATATTTTAAAAGCCTGCAAGTGCTTTAAAAACATTTAAAACATTAAATGCAAAGTACATGTTAGGACGTGCACTCACATTATATTCTCACCTCTCGTCTAACTGTGCACTCCTAACGCAAATACCCATCTACAACGATGTGAACCACTAGCTAAGTGACGACATATCTAGCTAGACTACCAAAGGTCCTACCCATAATACTCGGTTCCATAAACATAATAACGCTGTTAATTAAATAGAGGTTTAACGTAAACTCAGATACTCAATATGCAATATATATAACTATCAGTTACTCATTATATTTCTCGAAACAATACCGTAATATATTTACAACATTAACATGAGGATTCTCATTAATTAAATGTATATTAGTCACATCGTAAATATACAATACAAGCACCCCGAGAACTAAGCTGCGGTGCACACATACTCTGCTATCCATCCCGGTACATCACGTACATAAGGATCACATATTTCGAATCTCTCAGGAATAGTTCAGATAACACAAATCACAAATAGTGGAGGCGAACACAGTCACCATCACGTGGGTCACGCACATACCTACGCTCCCACGATCAGCGGACTTATTAATATCCCAATAAGTCTTTCTATGACCTATGTTCATCGAGGTACCAGTCTATATCCCCCCCGTAGGCACACAAGGATTAGAGGGTCCTAAGCGAACGCAACCTCCCGTGATAGCAAGTATGGTAGGTATGTCATACACACAATCATATACCAATACTAAGTAAACACACGTCTTAGTAATACCGTATTTCAATCGTAGTACATATTCTCATACTAACTTATAATTATCACAATTCATACTGTTTCGGTTTGTAATTGTACGCGCCATAATTATCTCACGTCGTAGTAGACACTCACATCTCAACCCAAACCGTCCATGTAATACACTCTCGTATGTAAATTCCTTCTCATAAATACCCAAATGTCCCAATTCTATCATTACTACATCTACGGAATGATATCTAGAACCTCGAACAAGTTTACGGAACTCCAAAAGTCAAAACAGTCCAAAAAGGACCAAACTGTCAACTCGTTAGAAGTCTCGTTCGAACGAGACTGTTCGAACGAGATTCCTCTGTCAACTCGTTAGAAGAGTCGTTCGAACGAGGCTGTTCGAACGAGGTCCCAGTTCGTTCGAACGAACTGTACCTTCTAACGATATCTCGTTCGAACGAGATATCGAACGAAATCCCTACTCGTTAGCAACGACTGGTCAACTCGTTAGAAGCTCGTTCGAACGAGTTCGTTCGAACGACCTAGGGGTTGTTTCTAACGAGCTACCAGTTTCGGCCCAGATTTTTCCCCAAATCGTTTTTCATCCATTTTAACACCTCAAATCTTCTAAACTAAGTCCCAACAATCGTATAAAGGTCTATAATCAATATTAAACATATCTAGTCACATCCTAACATGTTTTTAAGGGATCAATCCATCCTAACATCAATTAATTTTACAACTTTCTACACTTTTTCCAAATATCTCAAGAACATGAACCCTAACTACATATCATCATCAAATCCCAGAATTTAATTCGTTTTTCTTTCACCCAATCATGTATTAACATCAGATTAATCGTCTCCAAACTATTCTACATGCAATTTATCCTCAATATTCAGAACCTAAGTCCAATTAATCATGGGTTTTCATTCATCTTCCAATAACAATTATAAATCTTCAATTTTCTAACATGGAAAGAACATTTGCTGAAGTTAAACATAATTAAACCACTTGCCTTATTTGTTTCCGGATTTGGTGTTGATTTGGTGAAGAATCTCCACAGAATTTTCTCTCTTTCTCTCCTTCTCCAAGCTCCTTCTCCAATGGTGGCTTAAGGTGGCTAGGGTTTTGATTTGGGAATTTAGAAAACCTAAATGATAACCTACGTAGCTTTCTAGGTTAATATGGTTTGGTTAATGGGCTTAATGGGTTAAATCCACATCAGATTTACATCTCTAATTTTCGTCACTTTTAATTCCTAAAAATGTAAAATTACCAAAATACCCTTTAAGTTGCCGGTATGGCCTAAAAATACCCCGGGACCCAAACTACACCCCCGGGTAGTGTTTTCTGACTATCTCGACCCTTCCGGACGCGTTGGCGCACTCAAAACGACCATACGGATTATAGATTTTAAATTCACTTTTATTATCAAAATATTATACCGTGACGCGGCGGTCCCACGCGTCTCAATAAAATTTCTAAAATGCCGTGTATAAATCTCAAGACAAATTTTATAATACCAAATACATATATAATCACATATGCACATAATCAAATACCAATTCGCATCTCATTAGTATTTATAACCCGGATTAATTTTTAATTAATACGCATTTAATTAATTAATCCCAAAAATAAATATAGTCAAAAGTACGGGGTATTACAGGTATGTTCATATATAATCAATTTGGTTTCTTCAGGAAACTTTGTGTTATAAATCATGTACTTTTTATTGAGTTTTAATACTTCACATTTTTATAAACACTCATTTGTAATTTTTAAGGTTAACATCTTTTTGGGTTTTTACTACAGGTCCACTTATACCACGTATATTAAGAGAATCGAGTTATGCCATCATGGCATTATCTCATTTTGGCCAATATATTCTCTGTCGACATTCATTCATAGTACGTGAGTTTGTAGTATCATTGCCCTTTGATTTTTGTGTAGCTACAATATATATAATTATATTATCGATGATCATCTTTGTTGATCCCACTTTTCTCTTATATATGTATAAAACAAAAAAAATCATTTAATATTACATACATTTGGGGTTTTATAGTCACTTCGGGGACTTGTGTTTTTTAATAGACAATAACCTAATATGGACTATATATTGTTGATTATGTCGTATACCGCTACAACTGTCGAAGAATTGTTCAAGATCATTCATGCGTCAAGATGGATCCGAATATCAAAGTTCTTCAACATTCAATACTCCACGAGATTAATTTTGGTAAGGCTGTGTTTAAGTACCTCAGCATTTCACTTAGAGTGTTGGGATATTTTTTACAAAATATTTTCTAAGTGTTGGAGCAGAGTTTTTCGTCAAAGAATTTTTCTAAGTATTGAGGCGGACTATTTTCTGACAAAATAAAAAATGTTAATTTTTTAATTTCTCGTTCGAGCGACAGAAGGACTTCGTTCGAGCGACATGGCTATGTCGCGCGAAGTCATTTGAACGACATGTGTCATCATTCGAGCGACACTGATATCTCATTCAAGCAATGCGCCGCCTTAATTTTTTATATATAGCGTGTTAAATAACTCCGTTTTTCTTAAGAAGACCTGCGTTTTTATCCGATATGAAGATCTCTTTGGCAGAATTATTGTCTTCTCACTTTTAGGGTTTTAATCCTTTTTGTTTTAAATTCACAAAATTCTAATAGTTTGTGTGAATAGTTATGGAACCCAAGAACACATCTTTGTTGAAGTTTATCGTGTAGAGAAGATCTTTACTACTGATCTAGGTGCCACTTGAGGGAGGTACTGGACTGACTGACTGCGCGTCAATAGGGAGTACTCGTGGGTGTTCATGGGCTGACTGAATTGCGGTCGTGTGGAGTTGCTGAAGAATTCGATTACTGATTTAGGTTGTGGCCTATGTGGGTTTACTGAGGTTAATCCATTGTAGATTTCATTGTAAGTATCATAGTGAAATAAAGGTTTTACACGAAAGGTTTTTTTTCCTAAAATCTGTGTGTCAGAAATTATTTTTGTTCATTTGATTTTTCCACGCATAGTTGCATGTTTTAGGGCTGAATAAAATTGGATTAAAAATTGACACTGATTAAATAAGGTTAACTTGGAAACTTGCGAATTTGTTGAAATTTCTATCACGAAGTATTCTCAAATTGGTATCAGAGCGAGTTTGTCTAAGTTATTGAGTGATCCTTGTTTTTCGCAAAATTGTGTGATATTGATTTTTTTTAAACTGTTTTGTAAAAAATTGCATTTTTTTCAACTGAGCACTTATGTAATCGGATGCCTCCCCTTGATGGCACGAGTTAGAGTTTTGATGATGTAAATAGTTTGAATTTGACGTTTGCGAAAAGAATTATTTTTTTGGAAAAAGAAAATTGTCGTTTTAAATCCGCTATGGATATTTTGCAAACGGTTCAAAATCAATGAGATTTTTATCGTGAGAAATTTGTTTCTTTGGACCATGACTTTAATGCTTTAAAATTGTCCAAAAATGATAGTGATGATAGAATCCTAGTTTTAGAAAAAGAATTGGAGGACTTTAAAAATTCTAGGATTTGTGTTTGTGCCAAAGAGGATAAAAATATTTTAATCGACGAGTTTGTGGCACGTGAGGAGAATTATAGGGATAAGTGTGCGTATTATAAGAAAGAACGTGATAACCTTTTAGGAGTTATTGAAAATTTAGAGAATGAGTCTTTAAAATTGGAAGAGTCTAATTCTTTGCTTGAGTAAAAAAATTTGGAGATAAAAAATGACTTGACAGACTCGAGTAGTATTGGTAGCAATGGTAGTGGCTCGTCATGTTATCATATTTTGAGTGCTAAAGCCAAGACTATTATTTGTTTTAGAGGGTCAATCAATCCCAATGACGCTAGAAAAGGTCAACCCATAGCTATCGTTCCATCCGTTTACACATGTTCACATTGTGGTAGGAAAGGTCACCTTATGCGTTTTTGTTTCGATCTTCGAAAAGGTCATAGGAAGCTGAAGTCTAGTGTTTCCTTGGTTACCAAAATCCCCATGCGTCGTTGCACGCCTATATAGGTTAAGAAATCACTTTTAGAGGTACTAGATGTTAGAATTGTTGATTCTCGGTTGCTTGCACATGATTCTTATCTTGCTATATCATATAGATGATTGTGTTCGCATATTTGTCATACACTAGTTGTGTTTCATAATATATTATTGCTAGTGTTATGACTTGTGTACTTTTTGTATTAGATTTTTATTTTTGATAAAAATTTTGAAAAATACAAAAAAAATTGTATAGATAATTTTTTTTGAAAAAGACAAAAAGATTTTTGTATTTTGTTTACACCATATATGGATGGACATTTAGGATGGCCGAGTCACAATTTCATTCCATATCCATGTCACTGTTTGATGTTCTTTTGATATGGGTCGTTATTTCATTTATGTGCTTTATAATGTTTGGAGTTATTGAGATCTGACTAGTTGTTACTACCTACATGTTTAACTCATGAGTTCCTTTAATGCACACTTGCACGGATTTATTTTATTATTGTACTTATTTATCACATATTGGTCGGAGTGTTGTCATCTCAATTATGTCTTTAAAACGAACCATATGCGATAAAAGTTGACAATGGAAGTAGTGCATCTAAGAACCGTTTACCATGAGGATTTGATTACAACAAAATAAGATGATTGAAACACGGGAAAGGGTTGCGAGAGTACAAAATTAACTCGTCGTGAAAGCCACCGTTTAAAGAGCCCGAAAAAAATGAAAGGCAATAAAAAGATAAATATACCAAAAAGGGGTCATTTAGTTTAGACCACCTCAAAAGAAATATAAATGATTATTATTTATGAGGGAGTTTAGATGGAAAGAAATGAAAAACAAGTTTGCACGTCCTGACAGTTTCATGAAAAAATATTACACAGTTTTAGACGTTATTGGTGTGGGAATCATTCTTGACTTTGATGTGTTGATGGATTGAGTCGATGTCATTTAAATTCAACACTTTCAACACCGTATGACGATTTTGAGATTCATTTATTAGGAGTACACATATTCATCGTGCACATATGTTATGTTTGATTGCGTTGATTTGCCTATTGAATATGTTCACACCCATTCATTCTGTTTTCATGATTTGGTTGTCTTAGTGTAAATTCATGGTGTGTAATATGTAGCTTTTTTTTGTGTATGATCATTGTCTTCAAAATCCAATATCAAAATTTCTTGAATACCTACAAAACTTGTGTAAAACAACTTGTATTGCGGTAAGTACGGGTATCAATTCAACTTTCAAGGTGAAACAATTATTGCGAAAACTTGCAATTTCAATCTTTTTTTATTAAATATATATTTTTTTATTTTTTTTAAAAACAATTTCAAGTGATAATTAACTAATAAATGCTAAAAATTATGAAATGACTAAATAAGGAAACATAATGTGTAATCGATTACGAAAAATGTGAGAATGTCAAGAGACGTGATTACACCGCATTATCAATTATTTTAATTTCTCAATTTATTAATTTGAAATATTTCGAGATAATATTAAATTGATAATCTAACTCTCGTTACAATTATAAATTTAATAATATCTTTTTCAGAAAACTAATTTAAAAATGTCACACGATGAAAAATTAATAACTATACTATTTTTAAGAAAATTGCCCGCTATGATCAATTTAATAAAAATAGTATCAATCCTCAAATTTCAGCACCAAATTAATATTTAGATTTAGGAAAAACCTATCTCTAGTTCAATCCCTAAAATCAAACATTAATTTGTACAATTAATTTACTAACTCTCGTTAGATAAATTAATTGGTGATAGTTAAAAATTAATTTTCCTAGAATTAGAACAATTAATGAATTTAATTAATTAATATAATATCCTACGCAGTGCATCCCACCCCTTGAACAGGGTGGCTAGCCAAGCATAATGAAATAATTAATCACAGTCACAAACATGGAACAACAAATTAAAGAGTAGAGTAAGAAATACAATACACAAAAATCTCCCTTTGAATTTATTCCTTCAATCGCGTTTATGCATGTGTGTCCCAATGCTTTCACAAATCCAGCACTTGATTACATAAAAAAATTAAAACTAAACCTAAAAAATATTATAATGCTAAACTATTTTTTTTATTGGGGGGGGGGGGGAATTTTTTATGTACCTACTGTATACATAATATACAGAGTGTTTCTCTCTATTCTGTCTCTCTGTGCTAATATCCCCCGTCTTTTTGAGCTGTCTTCCCTTCTTTTAAGAGCCACGAATTGGGTTTTTGGATGAGAGATTTGAGGGATTTAATTTTATCTCTTATTTGAAAAGGCATGTGGGTTTTTTTGGGGTCGGGGGTTTGGTTCGACCGGGGTTGGGGCGTTCACGGGTTGGATATGGAGCCGTCGGGTTTGGGATGGTTGGGTTAAGGGTTTGGTTCTACCGAGGTTGGGGCGTTCGCGACCGGAGGTGGGTTGAACATGGTGATGACAGTTTTGGGTAGGAGCTGCCTTGGTTCGGACATGGGTTTCGATTTTCGAGTTTTTCAACGAGTTGAGGAGCTATTGGGTTCGGTCGGATTGGGAAATAGTTTTGGCCGAGTTTTGAATGATGGGTATGTGGAGGTGTGGCTGAGATTTTATGGGTAATAGGTCTTTGATGTTTGTTAATGGAGTTGTGTGGTTATGGAGTTTTGGTGAGAGCAGAGAGAAAGAGGTTTGAAGATGGAGGGATGTGTATGTGTGGTAGGGTTTATGGGTTAAGGTGAGTGTGTGTGTGAGTTGTTTGAGTGTGAGTGAATGTATGGGATAATATGTGTAAGTGAGTTATTGTGTGTGTTTAATTTGGACTCTTAAATAAAATAACACTAACTAAAGAATAAAACTAGACTAAAATAAAAAAAATTAAAATGTAAAAATAAAATTCTAATCTATTACTAAGAGACTCAAAAATAAAAATAAATAAATAAAATATATAAAACTCTATAAAAACTAAAAAAAACTAACAATCCTAACTAAATAAATTAAAACTAAAACTAAAGAAAAATAAAATAAATTCCTAAAAACTAATCCTAAGAAAAATAACAAAATAAAATAAGGATTAAAAAACTAATAAAAATCAAAATAAGAATAAAGAAATTTAAGAATAGAAAATAAATCATAGAAAATTCAAATAAATCTAAAATAAATCCTAAAAATAAAACGACTCAAAATAAAAATTTTAAAAATAATAAAGGTACAAACTCAACACTCACAGGCTCGGGTGATGGTCTAGGCTCGGTGTAGGCTTAGGTTTGGTCCGGAGATAGGGTTTGAGACATCGCAAGCTTAATGGAACTTCTGACTTCGCGGTCTCTTTGATTTCTTAGATGCATGCTTTTGATCGCTATTGTGTCGCAATTATACTGATTTAGCATTATTTGTACCGCAACTGCGTATTGACATGAGAAATAAACAAATACGAATATTAGGTCATTTTTAATTAAAACGAGCGACTAAAATGCTTATATTCGGGGTATAAAATAGACACTTTTGGGTGCTTATCACACCACCCCCAAATAGAACATTGCTAGTCCTCGAGCAAAAATAGAAAGAAAACATATAAGTAACCAAAAGTGTGCCACTTTTACAGTCACTGGCGATTGCACTTAGCATATGCAACAAGTCGTTAAACCTGTAGGTTGCCCTACATGACAAGTGGTGTCTCGTGAGGGTTTGTAGTGAATGTACCCATAAAATTCAAAATTTATTAAAATGCATTCTCTTATTTTAACGATGAACGCTGTACAACCCAACTACAAATGTCGTCAAGGAACACCGTATTCAACAATAAGATATGAAATTACTTAATACCAAAAAGCATAATCCTTTCTAAAACTCAGCACGCATTAATGTGAAATAATCTTAAGTGTCATTAGAGTAATTTTTAGATTGCCTTTATAAAATCAAAGCTTTGACTTCAATTCTCACTAGATATATCTCTCTGAATCGAACTCTCTGAGAATTGGATAAGTGTATCTCTCTAGTGTGTGAGGAGGTGAGTAAATGTAAACAAGTTCAAACGTCTCACACACTTTATAAAAAAGGACGGATACATGAAAAAAATATGATCTCATGAAGGAATGCTAACCACTATGTCGAGAATGTCGAGTTATTCACCATATAGTCTTCTCATTTTCCCGAACACTTTACCAAGGGTGAAAAATGTGATTTATGAAAGGTATGAGGGGATAATGAAATGAAGAAGATGAATGATAGGGTTTTTGATAAGAGTGTGATACACTTTGAATAACTAATGTCTTCATTTTTTAAATCTATGATTGCATGCTTTCTCTTTCTTTTTTTTCTATTTTTTTTCTTTTTCTGCTTTTTTTTTTATTGCGATACATTTTTCTTTTCTAAACACAAATGAAGACAATTTACATGAAAATTTTCAAGTACTCTTTTTCTAAAAAATTATGGTAGTGATGGGGAATGACATATGGATGGTGTCTGGAGCATATATGGGTAAGAAAAATATGGAATGATAATAGGTGGAGTGAAGGGAAAAAATGGTAAGTGTATGGTAAAATCGGTTTAGTGCTCGGGACAAACTACAAGACATATGTTTCTTACAACTCAAAGATGATGTTATTCTAAGTGATTAAGCCAAATTTAAAAAAATAATGAGATCATGCAACGACTAAGAGCGGTATCTAAAGAAAGTTGAGTCAACTTGTGACTCAGAGATACGTAAAAACCCTAAAAAAGGTGAATAGCTCAAATCTCACGGGTTTAGATCTCCACTAGTGATCTTTTATGGCTCTATTGAGAATGTTATTACTCTTCAACTTTTGATTATACACGTGATAGTGTAAAATTGTTGAGTTTAGGAATTCATAGTGCAAATACGCTTTAAGATGTATTAATTAATTGAAGGTTAAAAGCGTAATTTTAGGTTCGAACACGGGTATTTCGAGATTCTAAAAGAGAGATGACAGACAATTGATGTCATAAAAATATAAATTTAACTGCACAAAATATTTAAAATTACTTGTTTCTGAAAATTTTCAAAAGATGTACGATTTTGATAAATTTTTCACCCCCAAACAAAAGAGAACATCGTCCTCGATGTTTAAAACTATAAAAATGAAAAGCACAAGGGAGGAAAGATATTACCATAAAGAACCGCTTATGAAAATGTATCGCATGGTGTAGCAGAGATAAAACCTGAAGAACAAATATGATACAAAAATGTGTACAAGTCTATAAAGCATGTGAAAATAATTCGGTGGTGTGAAACACCACCCCCAAATAGGATAAGACTCATACTCAGAAATAATAAAAGACGGGCTACCTCCCGGTAGCTCTAAGTTTAATGTCTTCAGCCAGATCGATCGGAACTCACCCTAAGTATAAGAACTATGAAAGCACGGGGGGGGTAGAAAAATTGGGTGATGATAATCACCCCCAAACAAGACTGAAGTGTCAGTCTTATTGGATAAAGGGTAAAAGATTTCAATGCACTTGTATAGAAAAGTGCATCACTCGATGCAAAGAATCGGTGAACCATGGGTGGATGGGTATCAGGGTAAGGTTGAGAATGGTAGGGGAGAATAAGTATCAATCATGGTCCTTATTGAGCCAAAAGGTGAGGGCAACAAGGGCCCTATAAGCATGATGCTCTAAATGGATGGGGAGGCAGAAGGGTTTGATAATAGGGATAGGGTGGCCCTCAGAGAAGGTGCACGATCGTTCTATAAATGGATGATGATAATGGTCATGTTGTGACACGTCAATGAGCCGGTGGAAATAAAACTCACTACGATATGATAATGGCGGATGTGAAAGAACAAGCTCGGTGTCACGAAATATTAGAGTAGCAAAAATACTCTCATATATAGTGGTGTCGATGAAAAATTGACAAATGGGATCGTGGAGCACAAGGGTGGGTGTAGGTGAGAGCTAAATGCCTAGATGTGAACAGGTGAGGTGAAATAACAAGGTCCAAACCAAATGGTGGGGTGGAAGGGACAGTGGGTGGATCTGGTGAGACAAAGGGTGGGGGAAGACGATCTAACTCGAGAGTAGGAGAGACACACTCCTCACGAGGCTCGAAATGATCCTCAAGGGCACTTGTAGGAGGAGGTGTGAAAGTGAACGAGGGAGTGATCAACTTAGCCACCCGAAAGTCACCATCTGAAGTGGGGGAGAAATCTAAAGAGGCATCCAAATCTGAGAGAGATGAATCAACATTAATATTCGACGCATCATGAGCTAAGCGTGGTGGGATATGATCCATATCCTGAGAGGTAGAGACTATCTCGGATTCAATCTCAGGACGGTGGGAAGCACTTGCATCCGGAGCTAAACTACAAGGAAGTGTTACCTCAGGGACACATATAAAATGATTAAAAGGTGTAGACTCATGCATAAATAGGGATTCTATGGAAGGGTAAAGGTGAACCTCAATGGTGGGTTCGAGAGGATAGGGCGGTATTGGATCAGTCCCATAGTCAGTGGGGAAGTCAACATAATTGTCAACTGGAGGCCCAAACCATGGGGTGGTCTCAACTTCAAGATTATCAAGATAATAGGGTGGGTCACACTCAAAATCAGTGGCACAAGATGACACATCATCATCCCCCGCAGGGGCAATAAAGGGTTGACTTGGGGTGAAATCCGGCTCTCGCGCACACTCAAATTCATTAAATCGTTGTTCAAGACGTTGAAGGGCTTCATTTTGAGATTGAAGATTGTGCGCGAACTTTTGCAAGAGGCTCTCGAGAGAGGGTGTGCAAGGTGGTGGGGAAGTGGTAGTGGGTGGTGGTGGTGGTTGAGGTGGACACAACTCATTATAGACACTAGGAGGCGGAGAATGCTTATATGAAGTGTGGGGAATGGGGTCAAGTGGGTCATACACGGGAGAAGCATTTTCGTGAGAGACAAAAGGTTGATCAGCACAAGGAGCATAGTAAGGGGACTGATAGGTATGGGGTGCACGAGGTGGCATTGATGAATATTGAAAACCGTAAGGATCCACAACATGGTGTTGGGATTATATTGCATGGAAGGGTGATCAGGCCGCCATGAATAGCTTAGGTACTCATTCCCCTTGACATTAGATATGCCGTGACAATATGACGAGGGTGGGTCCAAAATAGTGTCATAGGGATATGCATGTCCCATGGTGGGTTCAGGTGGAGAGAAAATAAATGGACACTCATGGGACTGATTAGGCATAAATTCTTCACATTTATCCCCTTAATTTCGGTATTTTTATGATCCCGTGCATTGTAAATAGCTTGGATTTGTCTTATATATATGATACTAACCCTTTTTTGGTAATTATTTCTTATTTTGTGTATCTCTTATGTATTTTACAGGTATTTCATGCAGATTAGTGCGAAAGAGAATACAAAACAGTGAAAGAAAGCAAGAAATAAGGAGTTCAAGGGCATTTTCGTAATTTTGCAGCCATATGCCGGAGGTTGGGAAAACTAGAAAGTTGAATATCTATAAATTACAAGAACATCAGAAAAAATGGCACCCCAATCCGAGCTACGATGAAGAAGTTATGCCCATTTAACGCTGGAGACAGAAAGTCAAAAGTTGAAATTAATTCTGGAAGCTGAAGAGTTTCAACTCTTGAAATTTCTTGTATAATTCCTTTTTATTAGTTGTAAATCGTGGAGAGGCATGGGAAGAGTCATTTTTTATATATATAAAAGGTCAAACCCTAGTAGGAAGAAGAGGAGGTTTTTTACTTCAAGTTGTAGGAGGCTAGTAGTTAGTTTTTGTATCCAAGAACCCTAGTTTTGAAGTTTGGCTACTATTCAAGATTCAAAGATCTATTCAGTATTCATCATTCATCCATTGCAAGTAATTTTAATTTATTATTTTTACTGCTTTCATAGTTTGTTTAATTAATTGTTGCTATCTAATTTTCCAATCCCAATTCAAGTCTTGTTCTCAATTTTTTAGATTTAGTTATGAATTCCTGCACTTTCAGTTTTAAGCTTTCTTGTATTTTAATCATGTTAATCTAAGTTTTTAAGGATGGGGATGCATGAACCCAACCCGATGTGGTATGCATAGATATAAAATTTGTCCTCTAAATTAAATAAGTGATTAGATCGTGTTGTATAGTTTCACAACCATTGTACACCTTTTGACCTCGTTTGCCCTAGGTAATCGGGGTGCTTAAGGATGCAACGCGCGTGAACTATTGCAACAATGCTTTACTCATTATTTGATTATGTATGATGCGGGATTGAACCTCATATATGTAATGCTTTGGAGTACTAAAGACTGGGTCTGATCAATTATCTAATTTATGACTAATTTTGTACTTGCATACACACTAGGGTTTGGGGGAGTGTATTCTTAACCCATTTCTTCATTCATATTAATTCCTTCTTAGTTAGTAAATTTTGTATGCGTAGGTTAATTTAATTGAATTTATTTGATTCATAGATAAAATCCAAAAATCAATCATCTTTTTTTTTTTTCTTTTAACATCAACTTTAGGATTAAACTACCTTACCTTTGTCGTCACGTTCACACGTCCTAACTCCCTGTGGATTCGATACCCAAACTCACCACTATACTCCTTAAGAGTGTAGTTACAAGTTTAGATTTTTTGTATTGAGATTGAAAGCCGATAACAACGACTAGCGTATTACACGGACGCTAGGTTTTTCCACTCGATCAGGGACATGTGATCGACAAGAAAGCACTGTGTGCACGGTGAAGTATGGGATGTGTTGACACTCAGATTCGGAGGCGGTGGAGGAGGATATGTGGGCGTGGATAACATACGAGTATCAAGGGTGGGCGTTTGAGAGTTAAAGCCATGAATTAATGAATAGAGGTTCGAATCGGGCTTGACATCAAACAATGGGAAATGGCCAAAATACTCCCGTAAAGGACATTCTTCGGCCATGACAAGAGGAATATTTTTGGGTTTTTAAATATTTTTCAAAAGAAAAGAAAATCTTTTTTGATTTTTGAAAATAAGAAAGGAAAATTATTTTTGGCATTTTAAATATGGAAAAAAAGAAAATCTTTTTGGGATTTTTGAAAATATTTTTAAAAAAGAAGGAAAATATTTTTGGGATTTTTTTCGAAAAAGGGGAGAAAATGGACTCTCGATTTGGACGAACTAATTAAAACCGACTACCTAAAGAATTATTTTGGACACACACGAGTCAAGAAAAAATTCTAACGAGCACGTAGCCAATTATTATCTTCAAAATTAGTGAGAGGGGTAGTCAAATTTTAATTAAGTTCGCGGGCGACAAAAATCACGGAATTTATCTTTGTGATCACCTGTTGTAAAAATGTTTTCCTACGGGGCTAGATAGTTAATTTATTTTAAATTTAATGATAGCTAGGGTAGCACACAATGGATAAGCGAGTGAGTCGGGTGATGAAATCCCTTCTCGTTTCAATGATCGGGTCCAGGTCTTAGGTAAATTAATTCATCAAACCATTCAATTTAAGTGTATTATAGAAATTAAAAGCACACATGAGCAATTAATCACACAAAAATGAACTCGGTTGCAAGAGATTCGCGATGGATAAAGAAATGTACCTCCCACGATTTTACACATGTGGGGTGAAGATCGAGTTGAGTCGATCGGGGGGAGATCTCGCCTATCTCAGTCGTCCCCGAGAGTCCTACCGATCCAGAGTAGAGAGGCTTCTAAATCCTCTCCTTTGGACGCCATCTATCTACCTTGTCCGGTTTCTCTTTTTCGTTTTTTTATGGAATAATTATTACAAAAATAATATGGTGTCAAAATGCACCTAAATAAATACAAAGCTTCAAAATTCCTATACAACCAGTCTAAGGAGGAGGGACAAGAATAACTGCAACTAAAAAAAAATTACAAGTCTTCAATTTGTCTCCACGTAAAGAAAGCGGCAACTGCGCCATTTGATAAGTAGCTTTTTTTTTGTGTGTATGATCGTTGTCTTCAAAAGCCAATCTCAAAATCCCTTGAATGCCTACAAAACTTGTCTAAAACAACTTGTATTGCGGTAAGTAAGGGTATCAATCAAACTTTCAAGGTGAAACAATTATTGCGAAAACTTGCAATTTCAATCTTTATATATATATATATATATATATATATATATATTAAAAACAATTTCAAGGATGAATTAACTAATAAATGCTAAAAATTATGAAATGACTAAATAAGTAAAAATAATGTGTAATCGAGTGTGAAAAATGTGAGAATGTCAAGAGATGGGATTACACCGCATTATTAATTTGAAATATTTTGAGATAATATTAAATCGATAATCTAACTCTCGTTACAATTATAAATTTAATAATATCTTTTTCAGAAAACTAATTTAAAATGTCACACGATGAAAAATTAAGAACTGTACTATTTTCAAGAAAATTACCCGCTAGGATCAATTTAATAAAAATAGTATCAATCCTCAAATTTCCACACCAAATTAATATTTAGATTTAGGAAAAACCTATTTCTAGTTCGATCCCTAAAATCAAACATTAATTTGTACAATTAATTTACTAACTCTCGTTGCATAAATTAATTGGTGACAATTAAAAATTAATTTTCCTAGAATTATAACAATTAATGAATTTAATTAATTAATATAATATCCTACGCAGTGCATCCCACCTCTTGAACATGGTGACTAGCCATGCATAATGAAATAATTAATCACAGTCACAAACACGGAACAACAAATTAAAGAGTAGAGTAAGAAATACAATACACAAAATTCTCCCTTTGAATTTATTCCTTCAATCGCGTTCAGGCATGTGTGTCCCAATGCTTTCACAAATCCAGCACTTGATTACATAAAAAAAAATTAAAACTAAACCTAAAAGTTATTATAATGCTAAACTATTTTTTTTTTGGAATTTTTTTATGTACCTACTATATGCATAATGTACAAAATGTTTCTTTCTTTTCTGTCTCTCTGTGCTAACCGCCCCCGTCCTCTTGAGCTGCCTTCCCTTCTTTTAAGAGCCACGAATTGGGTTTTTAGATGAGAGATTTGAGGGATTTTAGTCTATCTCTAATTTGAAAAGGCACGTATTTTTTTTATTGTTGACAGGTGGAATTGAAATAGGAATTAACTCCTATATTCATGAAGTAGATAAGGCCCAGGGTTTTGTTGGGTCGGGTGTTTGGTTCGACCGGGGTTGGGGCGTTCGCGACCGAAGGTGGGTTGAACATGGTGATGACGGTTTTGGTTAGGGGTTGCCTTAGTTCAGACATGGGTTTCGATTTTCGAGTTTGTCAACGGGTTGAGGAGCTACTGGGTTTGGTCGGATTGGGAAATGGTTTTGGCCGAGTTTTGAGTGATAGGTATGTGGAGGTGTGGTTGGGATTTTATGGGTAATGGGTCTTTGAAATTTGTTAATGGAGGTGTGTGGTTATAAAGTTTTTGTGAGAGGAGAGAGAAATAGGTTTGAAGATGAAGATGATGGAGGGATGTGTATTTGTGGTAGGGTGTATGGGTTAAGGTGAGGGTGTGTGTGAGTTGTTTGAGTGAGAGTGAGTGTATGGGATAATGTGTGTAAGTGAATTGTTGTGTGTGTTTAATTTGGACCCTTAAATAAAATAACACTACCTAAAAAATAAAACTAGACTCAAATAAAAAATAAAAAAAATATAAAAATAAAATTCTAATCTATTACTAAGAGACTCAAAAAAAAATTAAAAAACAAATAAAACTCTATAAAAACTAAAACAAGCTAAAAATCCTAACAAAATAAATTAAAACTAAAACTAAAGAAACATAAAATAAATTCCTAAAAAATAATCCTAAGAAAAATAATAAAATAAAATAAAGATTAAAAAACTAATAAAAACAAAAATCAGAATAAAGAAATATAAGAATTCTAAATAAATCCTAGAAAATTATAAATAAATCCAAAAAATAAAACGAATCAAAATAAAAATCTAGAAAAATAATAAAGATACAAACTCAACAGTCACAGGCTCGGGTGATGGGCTGAGTTCGGTGTAGGCTTAGGTTTGGTCCGGGGATAGGGTTTGAGACATCAAAATTTATCGGGGCAAGCTCAATGGGACTTCTGACTTCGCAGTCGCTTTGATTTCTTCGATGCATGCTTTTGACCGCTATTGTGTCGCAATTATACTGATTTAACATTATTTGTACTGCAACTGCATATTGACTTGAGAAATAAACAAATACGAACAGAATGCCAAATAGACACTTTTGGGTGCTTATCAGTGTGTGATTTTTGTAAAAATTATTTTTCATTTTTTGTATGAAAAATTAAAAAATCAAAAATAGTTTGTGGAAACTTTTGAGTTACTCTTTGGATGAGCGCAGTTTGCTTCATATTTGGTATGCATTTTTTCATCGTTTCAACTCCATATTTATTTTGTTTATTCATTTCCTTGTCTATTTCGGATGAATAAAAAGGGGGAGAACGAATTATGGGGGTGTTTTTGCATTATGGAGAGATTTGATTATATTGATTGATTTATTCTTATATCATTTCAAGTTTGATGCGCCACGATGGTATTTGCTTTGTCTTATGTATGTAGGTACAAAAGTGAAGATCATTATTTTGCACACCCTGATGAGAAAGGCTTAAAGACTTGAAGTTGAAGATTTTTAAGTTTTAGACTTACATGTTTAGTACCTTTTCAGTTTTGGGTTCATGGGAGGGTATTAGATTTGTATAAGTATTTTGTCTTTGATAATTCAGATGCTTTTATTTTTGTACCAACATAGACATAGGGGAGATTTATAAGGACATATTTTATATAGTCCATACTTTGTTGAGTATGTCGTATACCACTACAACCGTCGAAGAATTGTTCAAGATCATTTATGCGTCAAGACGGATCCTAATATCAAAGTTCTTCAACATTCAAGCCTCTGCGAGATTAATTTTGGTAAGGTTGTGTTTAAGTACCTTAGTATTTCACTTAGAGTAGTTGGATATTTTTTACAAAATATTTTCTAAGTTTTGGAGCAGAGTTTTTCGTCAAAGAATTTTTTCTAAGTGTTGAGGCAGACTATTTTCTGGCAAAACAAAAAATATTAATTTTTTTAATTTCTCGTTTGAGCGACAGAAGGACTTCATTCGAGCAACATGGCTATATCGCGCGAAGTCGTTGGAATGACACGTGTCATTATTCGAGCGACATTGATATCTCGTTCAAGCGATGCATCTCCTTAATTTTTTATATATAGCATGTTAAACAACTCCGTTTTTCTTAAGAAGACCTGTGTTTTATCAGATACGAAAACTGCTTTGGCCGAATTATTGTCTTTTCACTTTTAGGGTTTTAATTCTTTTTTGTTTTCAATTCACAAGATCCCAATAGTTTATGTGAATTGTTTTGGAACCCAAGAACACATCTTTATTGAAGTTTCTCTTGTAGAAAAGATCTCTATTGCTGATCTAGGTGCCACTTGGTGGGAGGTATTGTGCTGACTGACTGTGTGTTAATAGGGAGTATTCGTGGGTATTCCTGGGCTGATTGAATTTCGGTTCGTGTGAAATTGCTGCGGAATTCCATTGTTGATTAAGGTTGAGGCCTATGTGGGTTTACTGAGGTTAATCCATTACATATTTCATTGTAAGTATTATAGTGAAATAAATGTTTTATCCGAGAGGATTTTTTTTTCCTAAAATCTGTGTGTCAGCAATTATTTTTGTTGGTTTGATTTTTTCACACGTAGTTGTATGTTTTAGGGTTGAATAAAATTGGATTAAAAATTGACACTGATTAAATAAGGTTAACTTGAAAACTTATGAATTTGTTTAAATCGCTATCACACGGCATCCTCAAAACTCTTCTGGGGTTTTAGAGAAAATGAATCTTTTGTTCGTAACCTCTTCTGGAGCATTATGTATGATATTTATAAGAGTGGAATGCTCCGATAGCACTATGTTAGCTTGTATGAACACGCTCGGCAAGGATGGTCACAAATAAAAATTATATTTTTGTATTTTTATTAATTTATGTCCCAAACACACAAATCTAATTTTAAACAAATTTTAATCTTTGATTAAATTAGGTGTGTAAATAGGCCCTTTTTAATAAGTGTTTTAGGTAAAACCAACAAAATCGATTATTTTCAATTTTATCTTCTTAAACCCTAAACATGCATCTAATCAATTTAACCCATTGAATAAATAAAGCATGCGATAAAAGAAACAAATTTAGGAAAAAATCCCCGAAGGGAACAAACCTTTTATTTACACTATAATTTGTAAAGAAACGATTTACACTCGAATTAAAGCGAAATAAGATGACATGCGAATACCCGCAGGTGTCGGTCGATGTCATTAGCAATGGAACACTCTCTTTAGCTTCACAAGAACCGTAGTCCTAACTTTAGAAAGAAATACCGCAGCACTTCCAATTTGACCTCAGTCTGGTATAAGTTTATCCTCTCTACAAAGAGTCTAGCAAAGTCTTCTTCTGAATGTGTTCAAGATCACAAAACTTTGGAATTATGATAATAGGATCTTGAATAAACAAAGGATGAAACTAAACAAAATGGGAATTCTTAAAACTCTTCACCTCTTCTTTTAAAACGTCTATGCAGTGTAATATTTATATCTAAGCAAACCAGAGTCCAAAATAAATGAAACACAGAAATCGAGGCATCTCGTTCGAGCGACAAACGTTGTCGTTTGAACGACTAGCGCTGTCGTTCGAACGAGTTTACATGTCGTTTGAACGACAATAAACTTTTTCGATTTTTTTTCATGATTATCCTTGTATAAAAATAAATTAGCTCAGATATAATTAAAATGCGTTTTCAAAACTTTAATTTTTAATTCCTAAACATTAAAAATATTTAAATCATCCATTATTTAAACAACATTCTAAATCACATGTTCCTTTCATTATTTTTATTGTGCGATCTTAGAACAAATAAAAGGTGAAATTGAAACTTGACTTGATTTCTTCTTCATGGCTTTAATATGCAACTTCTTCAATCTCGAATTAATTATTAGTCTAAACTCAGTTTATTTTGTCTGCAATTAAGCCAAATATAAACAAATTAAATCTATAAGAAACTTGTGCTTACAAATCTCCCGATTTGGCTATTCCGAGACAAAACTCAAGTAAAAATGCTGGCAATATTAAATGTCCTATTCTGGATATATGAATCTTAAAAAATACAGAACATAAATAAACTATGAAGCATCAGGATTGAGTCTAGAACTGTCTCTGAATGTGATGTAATAGTGAATCTCTTAATCTAAAAAAAATACCTACATACATGAGACACAAACAAATATACCCAAGTGAAGTATGGTGGAACAGAAAGTGTAAGATATATCAATAAATTATGAACACAGTTTTTAATTAAACTCCCCCTACATCACATATCTTTCCCCCTTTTTGTCTGGAATAGACAAAGCACGTGGTAAATAAAATACGCATATGAAAATGGGCATAGACGATAAAATGTGACAATGGATATGAAAAAGATGGCAGTAAATAATAGTAGAACTGCAATATGAAATATATACATCCAGTCACAAAAATATGTAGAGTACATCATATCAGGGTAAATATCAAAATACATCAAGTGACACAAATATAATGTCTCGAAACATAAATCAACTGGTATCCTAGTCCTCATAATTAACATCATCATCATCATCAGTATATGTGGCAGCTATGTTGCTTAATCCTGATGAACCTATTCCTCTGCCTATCTCCTGTCGTCTCATCTCATCGAAAAAAGTAGACATACGTGAATCACTTCCACCCCTAACCTCAGCCTCAGCATCAAAACGAGCCATCATGGCATCGTACATCTGTGACTGTGACGCCACCTGTGCCTGTAAATCATCAAACTCCTTTACTGTGGGTCTACTAGATGTAGAAGGATGAGACCTATAAGATATAAAACTCGGCTCAACAGGAGTAGATGGTTCTCCAAAAAAAGATGGGGCAGAAGGAGGTGGTCTCGCTCTCTCCTCAGAAGGTACATGACCTCAAATAGAGTCAAAGTATTGCTGTCAATGAAGGATGGAGTAGAAAGGCATACATCATCCTTTAAAACAGGTACTCCAGCCAATAAGCAATTGCGGGATACGAGGAGACCGTAGGGAAGACTGGGGAATATAGGAGAGCTATCAAGAATGGTAACTGAGGACATAACCCGAAACAAAAGATATGGTAGATCAATGTCCCACCCCTGACATACAACATACATAAATTATACTATATCGAAGCCAATCTGTGTATGATTGACTTGAGGATAGATAGAGGAGGATACAAAATGATTAAGGATGCGAAAGGTTGTGTGTAACTGTCAGTGAAACAATGTAGTCCCAGCAGACGGAACCTTCTAATAGCAAAAACGAATAATCTGATCTCCAGTAGGACCACCCTCGGGACTCCTAGGAAAAATAGCATTTGGGACACGGGGTAACTGAAGAGTCTCTGCTATAAGATCTTCAGTGACAAGAATCGGGACACCCTAAGAAGATGTCTGTAAACCACCAGGAGTGAGAAAAGCCCTATAATAAAACTCCCTAACTATGTCAGTGTAAACCATGCCATGGGCATCAAATAATCTATCCCATCCCCTACCGGACATCCATGTAGGAAGAGAAAGCTCAGAAAATTGTTCAACACAAAATACTTTCACCCGAACTACAACTCAAATATGTAACCCCAAATGACAGTAATGATTGTAGTCTAAACTGGTATACCAACGAATATGAGAGTAAGGTGGTCTATAGATCCTAGCCCTATGAGCCCGCGATGTGGGGGAAGGCTCAACTTGCCCACGAGAAGAAGTAATCCTGCGTCTAGGAGGTATGACTGGACACTAAGTATTATGGGTGAAAATGAGTAGGGTAGGCAGACACAACTGACGCCTAGAACCTATCTCCGTACAAATCCATCCGAACCACCAGGGTAAACCAAGAAATAACAGTCCAACACACAGCAATATCCCAATAAGAATAATCATAAGCAGACAATGAGGCCAAAAGGACTAGCATTTGGTATTTTAAAAAATTAGAATTTTTCTGAAATAAATTGTGAACACCCCATTTATAAAAAATGTCTCAAAAAAATAATGGGAATAAATGGGTGCAAACAAAAATTTATTCAAAAAAAAAACAACAATTTTCCATACCAATTTTTATCTTGATTTCAAACTAAAAAAAAAAGAATACGAACCCATGCATTAATTGTAGGTAGGAAACTGAAAACACCCAGAAAAAATGAGTTCGACCATTTTTTACTTTTGAAACCATCATAAAAACACACAGTAAATACCCAAAAATCTTAAACCAAGAAATAGAGAAAATTAAAAAACTTACTTCCAACAGAGAGTCCAAACCACGAACTAGCACAGAAATGGAATATGACTTGAAAATTCGATGCAAATTATGTGATTTGGGTAAAGAGTGGAGTTAAAAAATGGGGGGGGGGGGGGGGGGTTGGTTAAAATCTGGGTCGGGCAAAGGTAGAAGATGAAGGGCTGTAGAAGGGTTCAAACATAAGGAACAAGTGAACTGAAGAGATGTGATTTTTTAAATCTGTAGCAGTGTCGTTCGAACGAAAATAGGTGTCATTCGAATGAGAAGCTTTGTCGTTTGAACGACGCTTCTCGTGACATGACACCTCATTCGAACGAGATGTTAAAATACACACACAGATTTTACCAAACAGGACTGGACTGAAAAACACAAAAAAATGGACAAACTTAAAATTTTTAAGAAATTTAGTCTAACATGCAATTAATGTGCTCAAACGTGGACATGGAGTGAATGGGCGTGTACTACAACAAATGAGTCACAATTTCAATACATCAAAACGTTCAAGATGCTATAGATGATAAAAATATCTCAACAAACAATGATATAGCCACGTGTGATAATTAATAAATGAGATTCATGAACAAAACTATCATCATACACATAAATCTAGAATTTTGACGATTCTACAAACAATATCGTCATGATGTAATGTTTCATCCCTAGGATTCGTGGTGCAAACCCATTTTTATTTTCCATCCGAACACCCTCATAAATAATACATATTATTTTTTTCTTTCTTTTGAGGTGATCTAAACTAAAATGGCCCTATATTTGGCATAGTTATCTTTTTATTCCCTTTTATTATTTTTTCAGGCCCTTTTTATACGGTGGCTATCACGACGAGTCAATTTTACACCCTCGTAGCCCTTTCCCGTAAGCACTCATCATATTTTGCAATTTTAATTCCTTACGATAAACGGTTCTTACATGTACACCTCCTCCTAAGACTACTTACGAATTGATGAAAAAATTGAGATAAGAACGTCTCACCAAACTCAAATATGCATGTGATGTCAAATATTCATGAATGCTCGTGCATGTGTGTAAAAATGGCATATATACAGAGATGAATCCATATGCATATCAATTTCAAGACAACTCCATTATGATAATGGTTAAGATCATTTAATGCATCAATAAATATGATCAAATGCCCTAGCCACATGGATGATGAAGTTATGGGGGTCTAAGCACACTAACAAGACATATTAAACATGAAGATTCAAGACTCAAAAACCAAAAATATTTTTGTGATTTTAAAAAATTTGACTCAAAATAAAATCTTTTTGTGATTTTAAATAGACGAAAAAAATGACAACTGGATAAACACCATAACTCTGGAGAAAGAATGCATCACAGAGGCAAACTAGAGTATGATAAATCGATGAACACGCTCAGTTAAAAGATGAGACATGTGGAGATCCACGTGAAATGACACATGTATCACCAAGTATAATCCCTAACGCCTCTAAATCTGATTTTTTAACCCATGTGGGTGTGAAGCGACGAGTTGGGTTTTTTGAGACAGGAATGTTCGGGTTTTTTGACTTTCTAGGAACGTGCTTAAGATCGTAGCAAAAACGCCTGAGATAACCTCTCCTACCGCAATGAGTGCAAGTGTAGATACGACGGAGAGTGTTTGCTACGGGACAATTAAATCTAACGTTCCTCGGTGGATCCTAACAACCCTGGGTGGCTTTCTAGCTAAACTGGTATTAGCTTTGAGAATGGGTGGAGCATATTTATCGAAGCCAATACCACACTTATTATCCCTTATTTGGACGGTTCCTAAAATTTTATCTAGCTTCTCGGACCTGGATTCCAAATCATATTTAACCTTACTTGAATCTCTCAATTTCTTCTCAAGTTCACATATCCTTGACTCAAGTAAACGCCTAGAACCCTCAAACTCAAGTAATTCCTTTTTCATAGCCTCCATTAACCCTCGAAGGCTGTCTCTCTCACCCTCAACATATTCTAGCTTTTCACGAATTTTCTTCTCATGCGCCCTAAGTTCCTCAATTAAAGTATTAGAGTTATTATTTTCATTGGCACATTCTTTTAATTTTGCTTCTAACTTCTAATTTGCCTTCTTTTCTTTTAATGTTTCTTCATACAATTCATTAAAGGCAGTTTGCAAGTCTCTCGTATCCTCACTCTCATACTCACCTCATCCTCACTTTCTAGGGTATCACAACCTGTGATTGCGAAAGAATCATGCAAAAGTACGTCGTCATCACCTATATGATTAGCCACAAGAGAGGGAAGTTATCGCTTAGTAGAATAAAAAATTTCTACTTTAGGGTCACTCTCACCAAAGGTAGAAACATACTTCTCACGATTCTCCTTTTTAATAAAATTTTTAAGAGCAGACTTCATGCGATATTTCAAGTTAGAAGTTTCAAACACGTGAGTTCTAAAATCATCAAAATTACCAAAATCCATACCTAAAGACAACGGATCAAACACAGTAAAATAGTTCAACAAGCTTTGATACCAATTTGTAAAGAGGCCCTTTTTAATAAGTGCTTTAGGAAAAACCAACAAAATTGATTATTTCCAATTTTATCTTCTTAAACCCTAAACATGCATCTTATCAATTTAACCCATTGAATAAATAAAGCATGCGGTAAAAGAAAGAAATTTAGGAATAAATCCCTAAAGGGCAAAAACTTTTATTTCCACTATAATTTGTAAAGAAACTGTTTACACTCGGATTACAGCGAAATAAGATGACATACGAATACCCGCAGGTGAACACTCGCTTCAACTCCATAAGAATCACAGTCCTAACTTCAGTAAGAAATACCGCAGCACTTTCAATTTGACCTCAGTCCAGTGTAGGTTTATCCTCTTTACAAAGAGTCGAACAAAGTCTTCTTCTGAATGTGTTCAAGATCACAAACCTTTGGAATTATGATAATAGGATCTTGAATAAATAAAGGATGAAACTAAACAGAATGGGAATACTTAAAACTGTTCATATCTTCTTTTAAAACGTCTATGCAGTGTAATATTTATATATGAGCAAACCAGAGTCCAAAATAAATGAAACACAAAAATCGAGGCATCTCGTTCGAGCGATAAACACTGTCGTTTGAACGACTAGCGCTGTCGTTCGAACGAGTTTACATATCGTTTGAACGGCAATGAACTTTTTCGATTTTTTTTCATGATTATCCTTGTATAAAAATAAATTAGCTCAGATATAATTAAAATGCGTTTTCAAAACTTTAATTTTTAATTCCCAAACATTAAAAATATTTAAATCATCCATTATTCAAACAACATTTTAAATCACACATTCCTTTCATTATTCATACCTGTGTGATCTTAGAACAAATAAAATGTGAAATTGCAACTTGACTTGATTTCTTCTTCATGGCTTTAATATGCAACTTCTTCAATCTCGAATTAATTATTAGTCTAGACTCAGTTTATTTTGTCTGGAATTAAGCCAAATGTAAACAAATTAAATTTATAAGAAATTTGTTCTTACAAGGTGTGAAGGCAAACATGTATTGTAAATATAATGATTTAAACTACGCATGCAAAGCATACAAATATTGAGGAAAAATCCTTTTTCAGGGAAAAATCTTTATTTCAGCACTTCAGGGAATTTTACAAGATAGTCGACTTACAATTTACTTGATATCACGCACAAGTATAATGCGAAGTCTTCGCATAACCTTTAAAGAATACTCCTCAATCCCGAGCAATCCACATGTTGTGGTCCCACAAGTCAGTCGTAGAGGTTGTATTTCCACAATAAGTATATCTTAACAAGATTCAAAACCGATTCACAAAATATATTTGAGGATGTGTTTGTGAATTAAAAGTGTTTTATAAACCAAAAGGGGTGGAAAACTTTGCAACATATGTACAAAAATCGTTTTGGAAAAAGTTCCATAAATTTTGGAAACGAAACAAATATTTATAGTTCATGCACAAAATTCGAGGTGACAATTCGTTCGAACGAAAAATGAGGCTCGTTCCAACGAAAAATAAATTTTGTTAGAAAGAAAATGGAGTTCGTTCGAACGACAAGGCCATCTCATTTGAACCAGCTTCAAACAACCTTCAAATGATGCAAAATAGTACGCCCTTGTTATATAATCATTCGATGTAAAGATTAAATGCCCCTTCTAACGAGAATGTACAGTCGTTCGAATGAGAAACGAATCTCGTATGAACAAGGTTAAAAATAAAAAATATAGTTTAAAATTTTGAAAAATACCAGCCTCATTTTTAATAAAAAATAAACATCCCAAATAACTTTATGCATAATTTCAAACTCCAAAAACTCTTTATACCTTCTTGAGATGTAGAGGAGTCTTGAACTTGGAGATATTGTGTTCGGTTCGACGAGTCAGTGCGAGTTGGTTTGTAATAGGATACGCCAAATATATCAAAGTGCAAATAAAATCAATAAAAAGCCAAAGCTAAAATTTTTGCGCTTACAAATCTCCCTCTTTGGTTATTCCGGTACAAAACTATACAAACCTAACCTAAATCCAAATTACATATAATATCCCCATAAATGATAAAATATCCTGATAAGATTCTTTATCTCCAATGTCATCTAAAAATTCCCTTTGGTACTTTGACTTCATCCTATGTGACGTACATACATGAAGCAAGGAAAAATACCCCGTGATGCATCGAGTTTGAAATAGAAAATAAAATAATAAACTCATAATACTATCTCCCCCATAAATCAAACTCATCAAATCTCCCCCGTAATTTGTTCTCCCCCTTTTTGTGCAAATAGACAAAGGAGTATAATATAAATATAAATAAATACAACATACCATAGAAGAAGTAAGGTATCAACACATATATATGTAAATAATGCACAAGTAATTATAATATCAAAGGCCATCAAAACCAACTATTTTTGAAAATTTTCATTTTTTTTCAAGTATAAGATATACAAAGTACAACATGACAACTCATGTACAAATGATCCAAACTATGAGCAAGTATATGACAATATGGACTAAATGTAAATCACAATGAGTCAGAACACGTTACTACATTTAATATATGTAAAATATAACAAAGAAAATCTGGCACACACACACACACACACACATATATATATATATATAAACAACCATAAAACTCGACGCAAAACACACAAGACTTACATATTAGTATATATCGATATGTCGAAACACGTTGGATGGAATGAATGGGCATGAAATAGATACAAATGAATTATGACCCAAACACTCAAATATGTTCACGAAGTTTTAATTGACCGCAAAACTTTATCAAGGTAAGCTTTAGCCTCTAATGACAAAATAAAGTGAACGTCAATGAACAAACAATCACAATGCACACAAGCCTAGAATATTGATTATTTTACAAATAAATGGCGTCATAACAAAATAAGCATAACTAGGTTTCATTATGAAAACCCGGTGATCTTAAACTAAACACCCTCGAAAGATAAACATATATCATATTTTCTTTTCTTTTCTTTATTCTTTTCTTTTGAAGTTATTTCTTTTGAAAGATCAAACACTAAACTAAGTTGTCCCCATTTTGGAAATTTTTTGTTTTTATTGCCTTTAATCTTTTTATTGGGCTCTTGCCCACCGTGGCTTTCACACAAAGACTTTTGTCTTTCGTAGCCTTTTTCCATGCACACTAGTATTTTTTTTCAATACTAATTAAACATATGCTCACGGCCAACGGTTCTTACATGCACAAATTTCCATAGTCACAAAAATATGTAGATAAAAAAATTGATGGGAGAACATCTCACAAAGCTCAAATATACAAGTGAAGTTAACATTTAAAAAGATCGTCCACGTGTGTGCAGAGGCATATACAAAGTCCAATTCGTAAAGCAAATCAAGTTCGAAACAAGTCTATATAGACATGATTAAGAACAATAGGTATACATCTATGTGCGAAGAGTCATGTGCAAGCATGTGAGAATCAACCAATTTAGCATCTCTAAAAATGATTTTCGAACCCAAATATATGTGTTGATACCAAATTTAGTATGCTGACATGGCTCAATTGGGTGAAGACACGTGGCAATCTGCGAGGAACTCGACTTCCCCAACCCACTCAGATACTCCGAGCAATAGATGCTCTCCGAGGAACCATACTGCAACGAGGAACTCTGCTTCCCCGATCAACCCAGACGTTCCGACCAACAAGAGTTCTCCGAGGAACTTTAATACACCGAGCAACTTATGAGTACCGAGCTACTTAGGCGGTCCGAGCAGCTTAGGCGGTCCGAGCTGCACCTCGAACAGAGCATTAATAGCAGGATAACCAACAGATTGACTGCGCATTAAATGCTTATTATTATCATACAGATGTATACGCCTAACAGACAACTATGTATTACCTTTTCACATGTATAGCCTGAGGGCTATAAATACATTGTATCATCCTCATTGGAAGGGGACCGGAATTTCTTGATAAAACTTGTAATCGAGAATTCCCAAACAGTCAGCAATAACAGAAACAGTGGACGTAGGCCATTCTTATAAGGCTGAACCACTTTAAAAATTTTCCGTCTCACTTTATTTTATCCGTGATTAAATAATTAGATATAATCTAATTTTTTACATCAACAGATTGGCGCCGTCTGTGGGAAACGACTGGTAATATCGTTTTTCATCAAAAATAATTTATTACAAATGGCTGATAATCCAGAACCCAGCAATCGAAACGCTGGAAGCCCTCCAAATCCATCTGCTCCGCCAAACATTCCAGATCTGGCTGGAATAATGACAAATTTGGCCCAGGGCCAAACAACCATGCAAGAAACTATGCGACAACTCATACAACCCTTCATGGAGGAGTATCAACCCATTCAGGACATCGAAGTGTTCAAAGAAATACCCTTTTACTTTCTTCGCGTACTAGGCGTACCGATTCATATCGTACTAAGGAGTCTGAAGATTTTTCTTATCAACCTGGACGAACTTCGTTAGTACAAGCCACAGATACTGAACAACGTATCACTCTCTCTCCAGAAAGGACTAGTGCGCTAGAAAGGTTAAGCAGGGTATCTCCTTTTGATCGATTAGGTCCTGTGAGGAACAAAAGTCCTCCTAAGGCTGCGTCGAGGAGCTTTCGATGACCATCAGACTTAAGGGAAGGATCTGCCCAATTGCAACCAGCTTCTCATCAAGATAGATCCCAGGAAGCCACATCAACGCGATCAGTTGCTCGAACCAACAGGCCCGAGGAAGGAAACGATGCGTGGAAAGGCTCTATTCAGAGGCTGGAGGATAGATTAGGGGAAATGGCTAAAGCCAAGAACCCTCTACAACGAACTTTCAAGGAACACCTTTTGTCCAGGCCATTGTAGATTTTCCCACACCATCAAAGTTAAAAGCACCTATTGTGACCCCCAAATATGATGGAAAGACCGACCCTGTCCTTCATATAAAATAGTACCAAGCTGCAACCGACATCTATGTTGTTCCAGATGAGATGAGATGCAGAGCATTCTCGGGAACTCTTACCGGATCTGCTCAAATATGGTATAATAATCTTCCTCGGGGTAAGATCTCAACTTTCGTTCAACTGACCGAGTTATTCATTGGGAATTTCTGTTTTGGGGCAAAGCCAGTTAAATGAGTAGCGCATTTGTTAAGTGTTACACAAAAAGCTGGCGAGAGTACCAGAGATTATATAACTCGTTTTAATAACGAGAAGCTCGAAGTCATTGATTATGAGGAAAAGACAGCGATTATCGCCTTGATGAGTGGGCTAATGCCCAATAAGTTGTACTACACTTTAGCCAAAGATCCACCTAGAACCATGTCAGAACTGATGGGAAAAGCGGCCAAGATTATGAATGCCGAGGAGGCTATGGCTGCGAAGAAGAATATGGATGCCAAAGAAACCAAGGTGGAAAGTGATAAAGCTAAGAAGAAAGAGCATAAGAACAATAGTAGTGACAAACACTCAAAAACAAGGTCGTCATGGGAAGTATTGAAGAAATTTGATAATTATACTCCTTTGAAGAAAGACATTAACCATGTTCTAGAAGAAATCAAGAACAACGAGGAATTGAAGTGGCCAGAGAAAATGAAGGCAGGCCCTAACAGGAGGAATAAGGCAAAATATTGTGAGTTTCACAAAGATCATGACCATATGACCAAAAATTGCATAGCTCTTCAAAATGAGATTGAAACACTCATCAGACGAGGTAAACTGGCAAAGTATGTTGATCATAGAAATGAAAGAAAAAACCGTGATCGAACAAGAGAGAGGTCTAGATCTCCTCGTCGAGCAGAGGAGAACAAGAAAAGAGACCATGAAGTTGATCCAGAAGACAACCCCGATCTTCCCAAGAGACCAAGGCAGCCAAAACGTGAGGTATTTTCGATACGCTTTGGGTCATTTGATTGTAATGTTATTACAGGTGGAGATGCAGGAGGACGAGACCTTACTGCAGAGAGAAAAGCTTACCTCTGTGAGGCTCAAGCTTGCTCATACATTCAACGAATAAATCTAGCTGAGGAGGATCGCCCTAGAAAGGTAAACAAAGAGAAATTGGTCATTGGTTTCTCAAAGAACGACCTCGCAGGTGTTCTATATCCTCATGATGACCCATTGGTGATCAAAATGAGGATGAAGGAAGTGATGATTTCAAGAGTACTGGTAGATAATGGTAGCTCGACAGACATCATGTCCTACTCGTGCTTCGACAGTTTAAATCTAAAACCATCTCAGCTGGATCCTTATCACAGACCCCTCCTGGGTTCTTCTGGTGAGAAAGTTTTTCCACTTGGGACGATCAAGTTGGATATATTCATTGGTACATGGCCTGCTTATCGAACATAAAGATTACGCTTCTTCATGATGGATAAGAATGTTCAATCAGCATACAATATCATCATGGGAAGAGTAGGATTAAAGAAGTTCGAGGCTGTACCATCTACGGTACATCAATGCCTAAAATTTCCAATAAATTTTGGAGTAGGAGTTGTGAAAGGTGATCAGAAAGTAGCTCGAGAATGCTATTATTCATCCGTCGAGCAAGAGGAACTGGAGGAATCAAGGAAAAGACTACTACCTATCAAGTGGATGAAGGTGCAGAAATTAAATCATTGGATCCTAGAGATGAGTCGCAACTCGTGAAGGGTCAAGTGGTGGAAGCTACTGAAAACATCTTTCTGGACGACGAGCACCCTGAACGAACTACTCAAGTAGGTTCGTTGGTGGAAGCCTCACTAAAACAGAAATTGATAACTTTCTTAAGAAGCAGAAAGCAAAATTTTGCATGGAGTCATGAGGATATGCCCGTGATAGACCCAAATTTCTTATGTCACGAGCTCAATGTGAATAAGAAGATCAAGCCTGTGAAGCATAGAAGAAGAGTATTCAGTCCCGAGAAGAATCAAGCTATACATGAGGAAGTCGAGAAGCTCCAGAAAGCTTGTTTTATTGAAGATGTTAAATATCCAGACTGGTTAGCAAATGTGGTAATGGTGAAAAAGAAGAACAAAAAATGGAGGATGTGTGTAGACTTCACCGACCTCAACAAAGCATGCCCAAAGGATCACTTTCCGCTGCCCCGAATTGATCAACTAGTGGATGCTACCTCGGGACACGAGCTGCTGAGCTTTATGAATGCTTATTCTGGTTACAATCAGATTAAAATGAAACCTGAAGACAGGGAGAGTACTTCTTTCATTACCCCTAGGGAAACTTACTGTTATAATGTTATGCCTTTTGGTTTGAAAAATGCAGGTGCAACATATCAGCGACTGATGAACAAGGTGTTTGCAGAACAAATCAGTTACAATATTGAAGTCTATATTGATGATATGCTGATAAAGAGCAAGAAAGATGCTGATCATCTAGTTGACTTAGGCCAGACCTTTGATCAACTAGATAAATATCAAATGAAGCTGAACCCGACGAAGTGCATATTTGGAGTACGAGAAGGCATGTTTCTCGGGTACATTATCAATCAGCGAGGCATTAAAGCTAACCCTGAAAAGATCAAAGCTCTGTTAGGGCTGTGATCCCCAACGACGAAGAAAGAAGTGCAAAGTCTTACAGGACGAGTAGCAACACTCAACAGATTTGTATCGCGAGTAACTGATCGATGTCTCCCATTCTTCAAGACACTCCGAAAGACTTTTGAGTGGAATGATGAATGTGAGAAGGCTTTTCAAGACTTGAAGAAATATTTGGGAGCACCTCCACTATTATCCAGGCCAGTGATGGGAGAAAAATTATACTTGTATCTGGCAGTGTCCGAGAATGCAGTAAGTTCGGCATTGATAAGAATGGAGAATGGAGTACAAAAACCGATCTACTACACAAGTAAGGCCTTCCGAGGAGTAGAGATAAAGCTGGAAAAATTGGCACTAGTATTGATCGAGGCAAGTAGAATAATGAAGCCATACTTCCAGGCTCATACTATAGTAGTATATACTGATATGCCATTGAGGCAAGCCCTTCATAAACCAGAGAAATCAGGAAGATTGATGTGCTGGGCAATAGAACTTGGTGAATATGATATAGTTTATGAACCTCGATCATCGCTAAAAGGGCAAGCGGTAACAGATTTTATAGCAGAGTTCACCTATCCTGATACCCCCGAGGAGAAAAAATTGCTCACTGATCAACCTGTGGACGTTACAGGATCATCAAATGCAAGCCCAGACCGACTTAGCTTGGTAAAAGGGCAAGTAAATGTTACAAAATCATCAAATTCAAGCCCAGACCAGCTTAGGTTGGTAAAAGGGAAAGAAAAGATGATCGACAAACAACAAGAAATATCAGGAGAAGGTGAAAGGAAGCAACAAATTTTCCACCGAGGAACTCTGTCAGAACATAAATTTGAAGACGAGTTACCTATATGGAGTCTGTATGTGGATGGTTCATCCTGTACTACAGGATGTGGCGCAGGGATAGTTTTGAACAGTCCGGATGAGGTTGACATGGAATACGCCCTACGTTTCCAATTCAAAGCTTCGAATAATGAGGCTGAATATGAAGCCATGATTGCAGGTCTTAGTTTGGCAAAAACCATGGGGGCAGAACAAGTTATTGTCTTCAGTGACTCGCAATTGGTCATAAATTAAATGATGGGAGTATATGCAGCCAAAGGAGAATTAATGATCAGGTATCTTGCAAAGGCAAGGGAATTGGTATCAGAATTTGCTGCTATTCAGCTGGTCAGAATACTAAGAATGGAGAATGCGAGGGCGGACGCCTTAGCTCGATTAGCATCAGCTACTCATATCGAGCTACGAAGAACAATCCCAATTGAAGTTTTAGCTGGTCGGAGTATAGATGAAGATTTGACGATGAATTTTATTACCCTTAATTTAGAACCATATTGGATGGATTCCATCAGGGCATATATTGAGGAGGGGGAATTACCAACTGATAAACTTGCAGCTAAAAAATTGAAGTTTAAAGCTGCTCGTTATGTACTGAATAATGGTATTCTGTACAGAGGAGGAATTATAGCTGGTTTGCAAACATGTGTGCATCCCACCGAGGTGAAAAACTTGATTGAAGAGATCCATGAAGGGTCCTGTGGAGCCTATGTAGCAGGTCGGACTCTTTTGCAAAGGGTGATGAATCAAGGATACTACTGGCCAATGATGAGGGATGATTGTATAGCCTATGCTAAGAAATGTGACAAGTGTCAGCGTTTCTCCTCCATCCGAAGAACTCCCCAAGCGTTATTGACACCCATTACTTCCCCTTGGCCATTTTCCATGTGGGGAATTGACTTGGTCGGACCACTTCCAGCAACCAGAGGAAGATTTAAATATCTTGTCGTCGCAGTGGATTATTTTACTAAGTGGGTAGAAGCTGAGCCTCTTGGCGACATGACGTACGAGAAGGTGTATCAATTTATTTAGAAAAATGTCATATGTAGATATGGTCTTCCCCATGCATTCATTACCGACCATGGAACACAGTTTGACAACGAGGAGTTCGTTGCCTATTATCATCAGTCAAATATCTTGAAGATCCACTCGGCACCAGGCCATCCCCAAAGCAATGGACAAACTGAAGTAACAAACAAAATGCTACTGAATGGCTTGAAGAAAAGACTGAATGACGAGAAAGAAAATTGGATTAACGAGCTACAATCAGTACTATGGGCTTACCGAACTACTCCCCGAGCAGCAACAGGGGAATCTCCATATATGCTGGCATTTGGAAGTGAAGCCGTTATACCTGCCGAGTTGGGTCTTCCGACACACAGAGTACTGAATTTCAATTCCCCTGTCAGCAACTTAATGAGAAGATTGGATTTAGACATGCTCGAGGAAGTTAGAGAAGAAGCAACCATCAGGAATGCTGCTTACCAAAAACGAACAATATTGTTCTACAACAAGAGGGTAAAGAAGTGCGACTTGAAAGAAGGAGACTATGTGCTAAAGAAAGTGATTCAAAAGCACAACAAATTAGAATCAAACTGGCATGGACCTTACCGAGTTACAGAAGTTATTCGACTAGGAACCTATAGAATATCATCTTTAGAAGGGCAGGAGTTTAAGAATGCATGGAATGCAGAACACTTGCGCAAGTATTATCAGTGATGTAAACTCTCAAACATTTTCGTTAGTATGAATAAAGTGACAATATTCTGCCCAGTTCTCTCCTTTTGTTGAAAATTTTTCGCGGAATACTCATGCTACGCATTCAGCAAAAGTACTACTCAGACTACTCAGTAAATCTATTCCTAAAAATGCCAACTAAGGTTGGTTAGGAAGTAAATCTATTCCTAAAAATGCCAACTAAGGTTGGTTAGGAAGTAAATCTATTCCTGAAAATGCCAACTAAGGTTGGTCGGGAAGTAAATCTATTCCTAAAAATGCCAACTAAGGTTGGTTAGGAAGTAAATCTATTCCTAAAAATGCCAACTAAGGTTGGTTAGGAAGTAAATCTATTCCCGAAAACGCCAACTAAGGTTGGTCGGGAAGTAAATCTATTCCTAAAAATGCCAACTAAGGTTGGTTAGGAGGTAAATCTATTCCCGAAAATGCCAACTAAGGTTGGTCGGGAAGTAAATCTATTCCTAAAAATGCCAACTAAGGTTGGTTAGGAAGTAAATCTATTCCTAAAAATGCCAACTAAGGTTGGTTAGGAAGTAAATCTATTCCCGAAAATGCCAACTAAGGTTGGTCGGGAAGTAAATCTATTCCTAAAAATGCTAACTAAGGTTGGTTAGGAAGTAAATCTATTCCTAAAAATGCCAACTAAGGTTGGTTAGGAAGTAAATCTATTCTCGAAAACGCCAACTAAGGTTGGTCGGGAAGTAAATCTATTCCTAAAAATGCCAACTAAGGTTGGTTAGGAAGTAAATCTATTCCTAAAAATGCCAACTAAGGTTGGTTAGGAAGTAAATCTATTCCCAAAAATGCCAACTAAAGGTTAACTATAGTTGGTCAGAAGCATTTTAAAATATGAGTATGTGAAAATGATCAATAAGTTGGTCGAGAAACAAAGTATCATCAATTTTGGTTAGTCGTCCAATGATTACCACGAATTCAAGATAGTCGACAATAAGTTTTAACAAACTCCAGTTGATCGACAAATAACACAATGTTGTTATCTTTTTAATAAATATACATGCACAGATGTAAAGTGTTTTATGATTACAGGACAATGGCAGTCAAGATTTGCAAATAAAATTATTTCATTAAATGTAGAACAAAATACATCAAAAATGAAATACAAATTTATTACATCAAGATTCCTATTCTATTGGTTTCTTCCCCTCTGCTTTTGAAACAGGTTCCTCGCCAGCAGGTGGATCATTCAAAGCATAAGGAGAATTTATGAAGTTAAGCATCCTGATGTTCATCACAGATGGTCGATCGAGTAGGTGCTCGGGATGAGATATCTCAACATTGGAATGGAGATTGTAATCACCAAGGTATTTGGAAATCAAACACCGAGGGATGGCCCGAGCAGGAATCCAACTCATGTCAAGCTTGAATGGTGGCACTGGTAGGTCGAGCAGACCAGGATTATGGTAATCCCACAAGTAATGACCCTATTCCAGTTGCAGTACACCTAAGGCATTCAACTACCCCTGTTTGTAACCCTCATTATTTTCATTTTGGATATGATCATCCAAATGGTAGAGAGCCTCATTGTAGCCAGCCATCCAGAATTCTCTGGGCTGCTTGTGGAATTAATATGTCAATCTTTCTAGTTGCTCGTGGAGAATTTTTATAAAGAGTTCTTTATTCTCCAAGGCAGACTTCTGTACAGAAAGCTGCTCGTCCAGATTCCTGATCTTCTTAGACATCTCAGCCAATGCCTAGTTCTTTGCCATCAGTTGGAAGGCCTGGTTCTCCAGAGCAGATTGAGTTCTCTGTTCCTCGACAGTAATCCGAGGAGATCTTGCTCATCCACGAGGAGCTCTTTCTCGTCCCCGAGTAGATGTAGAAGGGCCAGCTCTCCTCAAGGTTTCTAATTCATCCCTTAGGTTGGCATTTTCGACCTCAAAGAAAGAGAATCCCTCGTCGGTCACAGGGACCAAAGCGTTGGAGGTGGAAGCTGCAGACTTCAACTGAGATACCTCTCTTTGCAGGTTATTATTTTCCTGCTCTAACAATTCAGCTATCTGTCTGTGCTCTTCGACCTTACCCTTCAAAGTTATCTCCCTCACATCGTAAGCAGTAAACAGTTTATCGTATCCCTTATCAGTAATGAGTTGCTGATACTTCTTCTCGTATTCCTCGTGCAAAAGGGCTGTAGATTCCTTATATTGTCGTTCCTTGGAGATCTTTAATCATTTCATAATATGCTACATCGTTAGCCACTGTACGGTCAAGCAGGCACTTCAAATACTCGTAGGCTTCGATTGCTTGCTCTGAAGCATCTTGACCGAGGATGTCAATGATTTGAGCTGCACTCATGTCTGAATGACCAGCTTTGATATACTCATTGCATTGCCTCAATAATTTTGTATCATGAGCAGACAATAACTCCATCCTGGCCAGAAACTAGTAAAGGAAGAAAAAGCAAGAATCAATAAGAGTACAAACAGAGCATGAAGAAGAGAATCAACAGTATGCATAAGCAAAAGTTCAAATTTTATTACATCATAAAGGAGAAGTACAAAGTTCAGAGTTACATTTAACAAAGAAAAATAAAATAGAGAGAAATCCGAACAACTCTACACCTTTTCCTTGTCTCCCAAAACTTTCTCGGGAGGCTGGGACGAGGAGGTAGGTTGCTCGGATGGAACAGAGGTTTGCTTGGGAAGTGCTGGAGGTTGCTCGGATGAAGTAACGGGTTGTTGAAGTTCCTCGCCAGTGGGCTGGATAGCTGGGGGATGAGGAATTTGATCTCCCATCACCATGGAAGATTCCTCAGAGGCAACTTCGTCCTCTTCTTCTTCTTTAGGAGTTGGAGGGGGGCCCGGGATATGTCGCTGAAATAGTTCAGAGTTTTCATCAACTTTCATCTCTTGTAGAGTAGCAACCCATCCATCTCTAAAGTATTTGAGACTGCCATATTCCACTTGCGACATCATGGCAGCCAAACCTTTATTCTACCCTTTATCCCAGCCGGCGCTGAAGGATTTTTTGACAGCCAATTTCCTTTTTGTCTTCTCCGAGGAAAGCTTCTCAGAAAGAAGATCATCAGCAGCCTTCAATTTATTCTCAACTTCCTCCTTCTGACGACTTACTTCTCGAAGTTGACCCAACTCCTCCTCAGCAGTCTTGAGCTTATTTTCAAGCTCCCCAGCATTTTTTTAGCTTCCCTTCGAGCTCTTTATTCTTCTCCTCCAAATCATTTATTTTTTTCTCCAACCCCTTGGAGACCTCAATAACCCGAGCCTTCTCCTGCTCGGTCGAAGTGAGCCTCTTCTCCCAAATCACCTTGTCATCAGCATACTTCTGACGAGAATCCTTCAGGGATTGCGTCAGACCTACCAAGGCTTCCTCTACACCTGATGAGGAGCTTGAAGCTTTAATAGCTTCATCTTTCTTCAGAATCGTATTAAAACAGGTCACCAACTGGGAAAATAAAAGCAAGTCAGTGCACAAATACAAAAAGGAAAGAATGAAAATTTAAGACTATAGGACTTACAGAAGCAATATGACGAGCTGCTAATGTGGTAACCATGTCCCGAGAAAGGTTTTCTTCAATACCTTGGATCTCGGGAATGATCCAAGTCTTCACCGAGTTCACAGCAGAGCTCGGGGCAACAAAAGAGGGAACACAACTAGTCAGGGGCTGAGATATGGATTCAGCCAAATTGATAGAGGAGCTTTTCTTCAGCCTCCTCATAGGAGCATCAACGTTCTCGACTAACGATATAGTCTTAGTCGGAGAAATGACAATCACCTCGCCTGGAGCAGCAGCCTTGCTCGGGGCCACTGGGGGCTTCTCGACAACCTTCACAGGAGCAGCCGAAGGAAGTGCATCAATTTTCTTTATCCCCTCTCCTGGGACATCAAGCTTAATTTTCTTTGCCTCTCCAGCACCAGAGGCAGATTTCTCAAAAAGGGTAGGAGGTTTTCTTTTCTTCATCCTTTCACTCAAGGGAATATGTGACTCAGGTGAAGAACTTGTAGAGGCTGGTATTGGTTCTGCGTCGCTTATCACCGGACGAGCAGTAAAAGAGAAGGTGTAACTCTTGTACTGCATCAAATATGAAGCTGACCTAATGTGCTCGTCGGTAACAGTCTGATGCAAACTCCAGATAAGTTTTAAATGCCTTATGTTAACGTCTGTCTCTTTTGGAGATTTTCTTTTGCTGTCAACTGCAAATAAATCAAAATTAAAATATCAGTGACACATTTTATCAAACACAAAGGAAGCATAATTTTGAAAATAAAATGAAAACAACCTATCCCATTGCCATAGGGAGGAAATCTGGGACCCTGGTAAACATCAGCTCCAGTTAATGGAGGGTGTTGCCAATTTTTCATAACAACCCTGTGCTTAAAGTAGTCCCTATTGGCATCTGGGAGATTGACCACTAAAGCTCTATTTAAAAACCTAGTTTTTAAATAAAAAGTATTATCACCCACAGTCCATCTATAATAAAACATAATCTCAGGAATTCCTATACGAGTTCCATGAATTTGATTTAATCTATAAACTCCATTAACTATTCTCCATATATTGGGGGCTATTCTTGCAGGAACCACGTCAAAGTATTGACAGAATTCCAGACATAAAGGGTTTGGGGGAAAAGAAAAGCCACATTTAGCGACAAAGAGACTGGGGAACCAATGTCCCTCAGCCAAACGAAAATAGTCTGAAGGCTCAGAAAGCTCTTCCAAAATAACCCATGAGGGAATAGAGAAATCAGAGCGAAACTTATCAATCGATTCTACAGGATAAACCATGATGAAAGAAGAAAATCTTACAGGAAAGGGATGAGTCAGTTGACAACAAATGATGAAAGAGATGAATGCATGGGAGAGAGAAACAATGGAAAATTCAAAGAGATAAGAATGAAAAAGTAGAAGACAATGGGATTTTCTGCAACGTTTAAATACTTTGCCTTGGGAATGGGTAAAGATAATGATTGCAAAAAGAGAAGGTTACGTTACCGGCGGCTAAAAAGGCAAAAAAGGGCGCGAGAATCGAAGCGATCATAAAAATTCAAAAAGTCCGATTCTACGAATTCGGAAGGAGAAATAAATACAAAAGAAAATACTCCTAAATTTCAGGATGACCATTTAAAATCACCATATTCTGAGAAAGAATGTTCCACACTCCTCAAATCTCGAACTGTGAAACATTGGGGGCTTCTGTTGATACCAAATTTAGTCTGCTGACATGGCTCAATTGGGTGAAGACACGTGGCAATCTACGAGGAACTCGACTTCCCCAACCCACTCAGATACTCCGAGCAATAGATGCTCTCCGAGGAACCATACTGCAATGAGGAACTCTTCTTCCCCGATCAACCCAGACGTTCCGACCAACAAGAGTTCTCCGAGGAACTTTAATACACCGAGAAACTTATGAGTACCGAGCAGCTTAGGCGGTCCGAGCTGCACCTCGAATAGAGCATTAATAGCAGGATAACCAACAGATTGACTGCGCATTAAATGCTTATTATTATCATACAGATGTATACGCCTAATAGACAACTATGTATTACCCTTTCACATGTACAGCCTGAGGGCTATAAATACATTGTATCATCCTCATTGGAAGGGGACCGAAATTTCTTGATAAAACTTGTAATCGAGAATTCCCAAACAGTCAGCAATAACATAAATAGTGGACGTAGACCATTCTTATAAGGCTGAACCACTTTAAAATTTCTCTGTCTCACTTTATTTTATCTGTGATTAAATAATTAGATATAATCTAATTTTTTACATCAACAATATGTATACCTAATGCATCGGATTTTGGGAACCAAAGGGACACTAGACTTCAACTTCTTGTGGTCATTTTTAAGATCATAGAAAAAATTCCTAAGGTGACTTTTAATGGTATTAAGTATTAAAAACATTGGATCTAATACCATTACTACTAACACTACACGAGTCTTTTACATCTTTTAACTTCAAAATTTTAAACTCAAACAATGAATTAGACTCTTCAAGTTTTAGGGACTCCTTCTTCATATTTTCAATAATTCATAGAAGGTTATCTCTCCCCCCTTAATGCAAGCAAACTTATCCCTAAAAGTCTTTTCATGCGCCTTCAAATCTAAAATCAATTTATCACTATCCTCAATGGCACGTACACTAGCCCAAGATTTTTTTTTCTTTTTCTAAGAATTGAACTCTATGATCACTCTCTTTCTTGGAAAATTCTAAATTTTTAAATCACGATCCATGTCCACAAGATTCTTATAAAAAAAAATTCTTTAAGTTTGAACAATTTGCAAAAGTTCCATAGCAGCTTTAAAACGAAAATTTTCTTTTTCAAGAAATTTGATTCTTTTAGCAAACTTCAAATTCCAATGATTGAAGTCGTCATCACTATGGCTATACATCGAGAGAAAAATAAATAAACCAACACAAAAGAGATGAATAAACAACCACCTTAAAATATCACTAAATAAGGATTTATAAAATAAATTAGTGCAACTCGCTCTCATACCACTTATAAGAGTGTAATGCTCCGATACCAATATGTTAGCACGTATGAACACTGTAGACACCACATTCTAATAACCCTTAAGTCTCTACTTAGTTCCCTATCACCTCCCCAATTCACTACAAATCCTAGGTCATACTCCGAGTACTGATCTAGAGGCTACCAGGTACTCTGGGCCCCGTTTGACTCCGATCAACTTCATCATCAGAACACAAGCTCAATGAATCTTAGAACGACAATGAAACCCATTTGCAATGAGATGCCCCATAAACAAATCGGCATAACGATCCAAATGAATGAACCATTTTACTACCAAAAATCGATCTTAAGGCCATCGGGCGCTCCCGAGCTCTATTTTAACCATAATCAACTTCATTATCAAATATAAATCTCGATGGATCTTAAAAGGGCACTGGAACCCCTTTCCAACGGTCTACCCCATGCATAAAACGGCATAACGATTCAGACGAATGATCCATTTTTTCCCTAAAAATTATTCTGGAGGCCACTGGTCGCTCCCGGGCTTTGTTTGACCAAAGTAAACTCTTTAGATCGAATGAGACTGAATGAATCTTCAAAGGACACTAAATAAAATTTTCAACGGTCCACCCCATACACGAATCAGCCTTACGGTACAGATGAACGACCCATTTTACTTTGAAAGGTCACTGGGCACTTTTGGGGCCCGTTTGACCACAATCTACTCTCCGAATCAAGAGAAGCTCTTTATAACATCGAATATCCTTGAATAAACTTTCCAACATTCTGACTTGTGCACAATTTGGACTTATGGTTTGGTTGAAAAATCCGTCGTTGTCCGACGATCTCTTGTCCAAAGTACCGACAGTCACTTTCAAGCCCCGTTTGATCAAAAGCCGACTCTTGAACCCGGGAGCAACCTAAAGGATTCTCAAATGTCTCTTAATAAACTTTCCAATGGTATGCCTTGTTCACGATTTGGCTTACGAATTGCGTTTTACGACCATTTTTCCAGAAAATCTACACGAGACTTCCAATTACTAGGTCCATTTTCCTGCCTATCGGTAGTGTGTCTAGGGTTACCTGTCGATAGGCAGGTCAAGGACAACGCCTATCGGCAGTACCCTCCCCCTATATAATGAGAGCATGAGCTCAGCTTCCAAGGGACCTCAGAAACATCAATTTGAGGGATCTCAATAACATTTTTCTTAAGTTAGTGAGGTTTCCTTGTTTGAAACCTTTCTCCACCTTTCATTCCCATCACTTTCACACCCAATTTAGCAAAAATCCTCCCACATTATTCATTCACTTGAAAGGAAGCTCATCATCAATCAAGATTAATCTCCAAGTCTCCAAATAAGGTCTAGACATTCTTCTCTCTCTTTAAATTTCTATATTTTCGCATTAGTTATATAAATTCTCAATTTAGCTTTGACTTCAAATCATACACATATTAATCTTCAATCATTTATTAGTTATATTGCACATAATATATTTTCTATAAAAAACCCAAAACAAGAAAAAGAGGGTTACACCTATAAATTCCAACAGGATTTTTCACCACATTCTCTCAAAACTAAAAACACTTTCTTCTTGCACACACATCTAATAAAAAAACCCGTTTGAATTTATGGGAAAAACCTCACCTTCGTGCCGCATGTGAACTATGTGGACTTTAGTGATTTTATAGTCTATGTAGGCATTTCGGTCTAAAACTTGAGACTCGAGTTCTATTTTCATAATTTCATCTTTTTATTATTTTATCCATATATTATTCATATATATCATACTTGTGATTCGTGTCTGCGTCTTATATAACGCATATTATCGTTGCATCATAACGATCAATATCTTGATAAGTGCACACATCATATTTTTTAATTATTATTTTGGGAACATTCCTATGGATGGCCTCACTCCATCTTTTCCATGATGCGAGTCGAGAGATTTCGATCTCCACTTATATATACACGCACACACACTTCATAAAAAAATTAAGGAAAATAGTAACATAAGCCCATGAGAGATCGAAAGGGCGGGATGGGTTCCTAACACCTTCCCATTATGTAACTTAGCCCCCGAACCTCTGATCTAATTTGTTTCGCAAGCATTAGTTTGTCTTTGATGCCATTCTCTCGAGGTGGCAACATGTTCTTTTGCATGTTTTATGCAAAATAGGCTTGTGACTCTATCTCTTTATATCACTCCACATCGACGACGTCCGAAGCGTTCCTAGAAAGGGCTCGATACCTTTCTTTATCTCTCTTTCTCTCAACTGCGCGTGCGAGCGCCAATCACTACAAAAAAAAGTTGTATTTAAGACCCTATTTTTTGAGACAGACAAAATGTAGTCTTTAAAACATACTTTTTTATACGGATATAATGAACCGTCTCAAAAACTATTATTTTTTGGGACTGCTAATTATATCCGTCTAAAAAAGGTCATTTTTTGATACGATTAATTATACCCGTCTCAAAAAAGGTCACTTTTTGATACGATTAATTATATCCGTCTTATAAAGTAAAGCAAATGAGACGGTAAATACTTACTGTATCAAAAGATAAACCAAATAAGACAGCTAAAAAAATTAATTCCCACCACTAATTATTTTCATCTCCCACTCTAACACTTTAACCTAACTTCCCACCTCAAAAAAAACAAAAAACAAAAAAAAAAACCCAAATTTCGTCACCTACAAACCCAAACCGCCCCCCCTCCCCCCCCCCCACCCACGCACGCCCCCGTTTCTTCTCCAGCCAACAGAGGCGCGCTCCGCCCCCCCTCCCCCACCCACCCACCCACCCACCCACGCACACCCCTGTTTCTTCTCCAGCCAACAGAGGCGCGCTCCCCCCCCCACCCACCACAGCTGCGTTCTCTCCCTCCCCCAGCTGCGTTATCTCTCCCGTTATTTTCTTTTCATGGTAAGTTTTCATCTTTACTTTTTTTTTGAGGAAAACAGCATAGAAATTATTGTTATTAATTTATTTATTATGTTTCTTCTTCAAAATATGCTACTGTAAATAGTCTGTTGCACAATGGTAACAATGGGTGATCAAAAATTATTCTTTAGACATAATTAATGATGCCATATACATAAAATTGTAAATAAATAACCATATGTATAATACTTATATAAAATGTAAATAAAGAGTGGATGCTTATTTGTTGATTTTAATTTTTTTTGTAGCTTTCAATGTGACCTAATAAGAAGATCTATAATAGGCTATTTATTTTGTTTGATGTTATATAGCATTATGGTTCATGTTGGCTCAATGATTCTATAATAATTTTTTATTTAATTTTTAAAGAAATTCTTAAATGCATGAACCGATTATTCAAAGATCCTAAAATTATTCTTCTCCCAAACCATTAATGTTTTTTTTTTATGTATTTGAGGTTTGTAGAACGATTGATTAGGTTTTTGATGTAAAGTTATGATTGGTAGATCTTTTTTTTTATGTATTTCTAAGAATGAAGTTAAATGATATTGGGTCTTATTACTACAAAGCTAAAGGCAAGGATAAAAATGATTTAGGGATTGTTTGGTTCGAGGTTTAGAAAAGGGATGGGAATTCTTGATTCCAGGAATTCTAAGTTTCTGGAATCTTGAATTCCTTTCCATTGTTTGGTTCGAACGGGAATTTTTTTTTTTTCGGCATCTAAATTATTTTCCCATATTAGGAATAAATATCATTTAATTAAAATACCCTTCTACTTGATTTGAGTGTGTGCGCGCGAGTTTGTGGTGAGTGTGTGTGTGTGTGTGTGTGAGAGAGAGAGAGAGTATATGTATGTGTGAGAGAGAGAGAGAGATAGTGTGAGAGAAAGAGAGAGAGAGTGTGTGTGTGTGTGAGAGAGAGCGTGTGTATATGTGAGAGAGCGTGTGTGTGTGATAGAGAAAGAGATTATGTGTGTGTGTTGTGAGAGAGAGAGAGAGTGTGTGTATGTGTATGAGAGAGAAAGAGAGAGAGAGTGTGTGTGTGTGTGAGAGAGAGAGAGAGTGTATATGTGTGTGTGTGTGTGAAAGAGAGAGATAGAGTGTGTGTGTGTGTAAGAGAGAGATAATGTATGTGTGAGTTTAAGTGAGGTGGTATTTTTGTCTCACCACAAAAGTAAACTAGAATGCCCGGGAATATAGGATTCTCCCATTTTAGAGGGGAAATGAGAATTCCAATTTTGTTGGAATTATAAATTCCAGTAATTCTAAGTTCCTCCCAAATTTTCAACCAAACATTGTAATTCTAGATGAGGGGAATTCTAAATTTCTTTTCCAAACCTCGAACCAAATGAGTCATTAAAGTTCTACAACTACTTTGGGAGCAAGTATAGAAATGAAATTAACATGTTAAAGGAGTAGTATGAGTCTCATTCCTTCTTTAATTACATATCTTTTCTCAGAAAAAGTTTGTGACAATGAAGGAGTACGAGAAAGAAAAGAGGAAGAGAATAGAGCAAAATTGAAGGAATTGGGAATACATGAATTGTATTCGGCACTTCAAAACAAAGATAAAAATAAAAAAATGGTTCAAAGAGTAAAAAAAAAATCATTGGTGATGATGACGAGTTTGTGCCACGTGAAGAAGAAAATGAGCATACGGATTCAAACGAGGATGAAAATGGGTATGTGCCTTGTGAGTTTTTTAATGTGTAAATGTTTAGTGACGTAGATGTTAATTAGTTGATTGTGTGAATTTTTGTTTGATACTTTCCATTATCATGCGTGCATTAATACTTCAATATTTCAAATTTGAATTGCTCGGTTTAGTTAGCCATAATAATACTTAAATTGATGTGATGAATTATGTTCTTATTTTATAGTTTGTTCTCTTTTTATGTGCTAATCTTTTTAGGAATTCATGTTTGCCATTATTAATCTTTTTAGCTTTTCATCATCTTAAGAAAACATTATTAATCTCTTTATCTTTATATTATGAAATATAAATTTACTGACATTTTTTTTTTTAGATTCATAGATGGGAACCATGGATAAGAGTTGGATTGATTTTCGCAATCGGTGTTCAAAGGAATACATTAATGGGATTTAAGGGTTTCTTAACTATGAATATGCTAATAAAAACATTGAGACAACGAAAATCTATTGCCCCTGTAAGAGATGTGCAAATCGAGTGTACCACGCCCGACAAACTGTGAGAGATCACCTTGAGATGCATGGTTTCGACAAGACATAAAAGGTTTGGATTTTTCACGGAGAAACTTTTGGTGGTGTAAGCAGCAATATAAATACTCCGGGGGATGATATGTTAGTTGATGATATACATATACCTGTTGAACTGAGTGCTCGAGATAACATGGTTACAATGGTTCAAGAGGGAATAGGTATTTCCCACGCGCATGACAATATGCGTGAGGAGGAATATAACACCGAAGATGTCTTTGAATCCGACGGAGATGTTCCAGAGTACTATACTCTTATGAAAAAGGCTCAATGCGACTTTTATGAAAATTGTCCGCCTGGGATTACCGAATTATCATTTGTTGTTGAACTCTTGCAAATGAAGCAACTTCATGGTTGGACAAATTGTTCTCTCACGGCTTTATTGAAATTTTTGGGGAGGATGTTTCCGCATGCTAGAATTCCAAAGTCTTACTACCAAGCCAACAAGCTAAAAAAAGACCTGGGATTCAAGTACGAGACATGGGATGCATGCCCAAATAACTGTATGTTGTTTCGTAATGAAACCGAGGGTCTTGAAAAGTGTGGCATATGCGGATCTTCTCGATATAAAGATGAGGACTCAAGTATTGATGGTGTTCATGGTCCGAAGGTAGCCGTAAAGAAAATGAGATACTTCCCTTTGAAACCGAGATTGCATAAATTATTTTGGTCATCTTATTCAGCTCCTTTAATGAAATGGCATGCTGAAGAAAGGATCGACGATGGTGTAATGAGACATCCCGCTGACTCTCCTGCTTGGAAAACTTTTAATGAGAAAAACCCTTCTTTTGCGAGGGAGATTCGCAATGTTAGACTTGGGTTAGCTGCTGATGGATTTAATCCGTTTGGTAATATGAGCATTAAGCACAGCACATGGCCAGTTATCCTCATTATTTACAACTTACCTCCGTGGTTGTGCATGAAGCAACCTAACTTGATTTTGTCTATTCTTATAGATGGACCAAAAGGACCCGGAGATAAGATTGATGTATTTTTACAGCCATTGATTGATGAATTGATTGAGCTATGGGTTGATGGTGTACGCACTTACGATGCGTCAAGTAAGGAGTTCTTTCAGTTGCATGCATCGTTGTTGTGGACCATTAACGATTTCCCCACTTATGCGATGTTATCGGGATGGAGCACAAAAGGTACATTTGCTTGCCCTTGCTGTAACGAAGACCACCAGTCAATGCGATTAGATAAGGGTAAGAAGTTCTGTTATTGGGGTCATCGTCGATTCTTAGACTCGCGCCATAGGCTTCGTAGGCAGAAGGCACCATTTAATGGGAGGGTAGAATTACGTCCATCCCCACTTAAACTTTCGGGCTTACAAGTATTGCAACAGTTGAATGATCTTGACGTTGAATGTGAATATAAGATGGAAGATGCCTTTAGAAGGAGGGAAAGAGGGGCGTTAGAAAAAAGTAAACAGGTAGTTCGAAAATGTAGATTTGGTTGGAAAAAAAAGAGCATATTTTTTGAATTGCCATATTGGAAGGATAATCTTATTCGCCATAATCTTGATGTCATTCATATTGAGAAAAACGTCTGCGATAATGTCCTGTTTACATTGTTGGGTACTAAAGGGAAGACAAAAGACAATTTACATGCTCGAAAAGATCTAAAAAAATTGGGTATTAGATCAGAGCTACATCCTCAACCACGAGGGTCAAATCTAGAGTACCTCCCCCCAGCAGAGTACACGATGAGTAACAAAGAGAAGGAGATTTTTTTAAAAGTGTTGCAGGATGTTAAAGTTCCTAATGGCTACTCTTCGAACATTTCACGGTGCGTGAACATGCAAGAAAGAAATATTTCGGGATTAAAGAGCCATGATAATCATATTTTAATGCAACAATTACTTCCAATAGCCGCGAGAAGGGTATTGCCCACTCATATTGTCAATGCCTTGATTGAATTGAGCAATTGCTTTGTTATACTGTGCTCAAAAGCAGTTATCGCAGCTGATTTGGAAAGGTTTGAAGATCGGATGGCCCTTACACTTTGTAGCCTTGAGAAGATATTCCCTCCGAGTTTCTTTGATGTGATGGAATATTTGCCTATACATTTGTCGGATGAACTCTTAATTGCTGGATGTGTCCTTTACCGTTGGATGTATCCGATTGAAAGGTACCTCCACACTTTAAAAGGCTACATTGGTAATCGGGCTCATCCCGAGGCCTCGATTGCCAACTCTGTTATTCTTCAGGAATGCATGACTTTTTGTTCCCAGTATGTGGATGTGGAAACTAAGTCTAACCGACCGGCTAGAAATGATGACTGGGGGCATATAAATGGTCGTGCAATTGGGAAAAAAGTTCAATTTGAACTTGATTCTGTAATGTATATGCAAGCTCATCGGCACGTTCTTACCAACACTGAGACAGTGGCGCCATTTGTTGAGTAAGTTTTATTATAAGTAATTGGTGTTTTTGAAAACCATTTTTATATTTTTTGTGGAATTGACATATGGCTATATGTTTACTTGTAGAAAGCATCTTGCGGAACTTTTATCAAAGTATACTCAAGATTCACAAAAGCATCGTGTTAATCGTCTTCACAACGATGAGTTCCACAAATGGTTTAAGGATTATGTAAGCGAAAATATCATAACTAATAGTTGAATTATGAATAAATACTATACTTTTATATTGACATTTACTTTAATATACTATAGGTTAATAAATTGGGACGTGACGGTGTGCAAGTATCCGAAGAAATCAAATGCTTGTCTTTAGGTCCTCTTAAGGATGCGGTCAGATTCAACACTTATATTGTTAGCGGTTTTAGATTTCGAACATAGAGACTTGATAAGGGAAAGAAAACTCAAAATAGAGGAGTTTTTATAAAAGCCGAACAAATGAGTTATTCTAGCCGGAAGGATAAAAACCCCATTGTGGGTGATATTACATACTATGGGGAACTGACGGATATTATTGAAGTTCAGTATCTTAATGGCATAAAGTTTATGTTATTCAAGTGTGATTAGGTTGAAAATCGCATGGGTACAAAAGTTGACGAGTTTAACTATACGCTGGTGAATTTCAAGCATTTGAAATATAAAGATGATCGAGAGAGTAACGAACCTTTCGTACTAGTATCCCAAGCAGAACAAGTATTTTACGTGCAGGACCCTATCGATACAGATTGGCATGTTGTTGTTCCCATGACACCAAGAGACCAATTTGATAGGTACACGACAGTTCAAGAAACTGGAGAAGAATTATTGCTTAATGGAGATGAGCCGTTTGTCATGCAAAATTTGAATGAAGATCACAACTTACAGTGGGTGAGGGATGGAGATGGATTAATAGTTGACACTAGTGTTGTTCAAGCTAATGATCACGAAGATGCAGATGCAGATGCAGACGAAGATGGAGATGAAATTTAGAGGGGAAATGCTTGAGGGAGATATAGTTATAAACTAGTTATTTTTGTTTTTGAACTGGAGCATTTGTAGTTTGTTTTTGTACTGATGCATAACTGAGTAGTGTTTCTTATAACAAATGCATAACTGAACAGATAGTTTGCTGCATATCTGAACATATATTTTGTTAGTTTTCTGAATTAGCAAGTTTGCTGAATTTACTTTGTGATTACTGAATTCGCTATTTCATATGCTTTATAATTAATAGTTGTTGAACGTTCACTACAAATTGATCATACTTCTCCTTAATCTCAGTTCTGGCCTTTTCATAATTAGCTTGTGCAGTCTTATGGTGATATTCAACTCAATGAAGGAGCAAATTTATACTATATTTATGTTTCATGAGTCGCACTCAGATGTATGCCCATGCACATAATGATGCTCGTATATTCGAGCTTTATCAGGAGAGCCTCTTAGGAGTCCCTGCATTTCTTCGTCCTCGATGATTTTGGTTACCTTCCATCTCATTGAGAAGATTTGGCATGATATGAGCCTACCAGTGATTTTCCACCTGAAACTGTGTCCTTACGCCTGGTACGTTTAGATGCCAGCATAAATATCAATTTTTTATGGGATTCAGATCTGGGTTTGATTCGTTAAAAACTCAGATCTTTAATACCTCACATATACCAACTATGCGAGGTATTAGATGAGTCATGGTTATCTTTAATACCTCACTTACACTTATATAAATGAGTCATGGTTATCGCGACCTTGATTCACATGCCTAAGTAGTTGGCATATGTGAGGTATTAAAGATCACATGCCTTTTCCTATGGTGATATTGTGTATTAGTTTTTTAATGGAACTCAACTGCGTGCAATTCAAATTATTAAAAATGTAAAAGACATGATTTTTGCTGAAGCTTAGTCTATTTATTTTACGCATCCATTTGCTCATAGTCATGTTTATCTAGGCTTCCAATTTCGTATCAAAGTGAAAGTGAAAGTGACTAAAAGTATCATCTCTCGATGGTCCTATCCAATATCATCTTAGAAGAATCTCTATAGAAAGAATGACCATTAACTCACCAAAGTAACAAGGCCATAATTCACAAAATTATGGAGATGAGAAACCCAAGCCCTGGCCCTGGTGAATAATCCCCTGAGACTGCATCGGATGGGGTTGAAGACCTGGAACATATACCGGCTGCTGCACTTGTGCTGGATTTCCCATTGGTATAGGCATAGGCATCGGCATTGAAGTGTTCGTCAAGCCCTGAGACTGCATTTGTGGGTTAGGGCCAGGGAATTGAACCGGTGGTGCCTGTGGCTGGTGAAATGGCCTTTGCCCAGAAATCCCAGAGCTTGAGTGAACGTGGACAGAAGGCTTCTGAGTTTGGGTTGCTGAGGGTGCAACCATTTTCATAGAGTTATGTGGACTCCAACATTATGTTTGGGAGTTATGGTTATAGCGAAAAGGAATAATGGATGAATGATTTACTTCCCCTTATCTGAGAGTTTAGGAGAAAAGAAGGAAATTTTCTTTTGTCTTGTTTGAGGAAACAAAAAAGAAAGGAAAATCAAAAAACTTTTGCAGGTTAATATTACTATATTTAATTACAAACAAGGGACTCCTACACATATATTGGCAGGACGCTCATAAAGAAATTTTCATCATTAATATGTGAGGGCACTAATGGCCATAATTCACAAAATCTCGATGATCTATCACTTCCCCTTGGCCATTTGTTTCGAAGAATTAAAGACTAAAACTATTACATAATTCACTACTTAGGTCACTTACACTTATCTACCATGACTCATCTCTTGCCTAAGTAGTGACTAGAGAGAAATATAAATTTGAATAGGAATGAAGACTTACTTTGGTGAGTGTTAGGGTGGAGAATCGTCTAATCTTTCATATTCTTTTAAAAAATATGTAAAATCAACTTATTAATTGGTTTATTCTTGTATAGGGGGCGTTATCCAACAAAATTTAACGAGGTGTGGATCCTGGAGCCTAGGCGGACAAGGCGCGCGCCTTATTGAAGGAGCCTTGCCTGAGTGAGGCAAGGTGCCGATATTGTACCTAGGTGAATCTGGAGCCTAAGCACACGCATAGGCGCCTTTTACAACAATGCACTAGGCGCCTTTGTTTTGCTCAAGAAAAACTTGTCAATCTGACCGAGTATGCCTTAGTTCCTCTTTAAGGTTTTCCCGGGATGGACCCATAATACGCATGTTTTTTTTTTCTTTTTTTGCCTCATTACACCGCTCAATCGATAGGTAATATTATCTTGATTCTTTACTTTCATAGGCGTTGCATACACAAATTAGCATTCATTACGATTTTGGTATACAAGAGGAAAATGTATGCACATCATTAGCACCAGCACACGCGCTCGTGAGCGCACACACATCTTTTACTAACTATAGTGGTTATCGCGAAGGTGAGATTACCATTTGGGGACTAGTTAGAGGAAGAGAACTCTGAGCTGGAAAAAATAGGGGATTGGGATTGTAAGAATTAGAATAGTAGTTAATCCCATGACCAGGTTGATACGATGGCATAGGTTGGGACTGAGATGACACATTAGGATGTGACCTCGGGCCCGTTGACCCACCATCCATATGTGTGTCAGCCCTCTTGTCGAGTCTTAACTCTTCATGAGTCTTTGGATCAGTAATCTTAACAGTTATGCTGCGGGGATCGACAAATTTCCCTGCCTGCTGTTGCTGAAACTGTGGAGTGATGCCAATTCCCATTTTGCCCATCTGAGGGCCCATTTGAGATGAGAAACCCAAGCCCTGGCCCTAGTGAATAATCCCCTGATACTGCATCGGATGGGGTTGAAGACCTGGAACATATACCGGCTGCTGCACTTGTGCTGGATTTCCCATTGGTATAGGCATAGGCATCGGCATTGAAGTGTTCGTCAAGCCCTGAGACTGCATTTGTGGGTTAAGGCCAGGGAATTGAACCGGTGGTGCCTGTGGCTGGTGAAATGGCCTTTGCCCAGAAATCCCAGAGCTTGAGTGAACGTGGACAGAAGGCTTCTGAGTTTGGGTTGCTGAGGGTGCAACCATTTTCATAGAGTTATGTGGACTCCAACAAAATTTAACGAGGTGTGGATCCTGGAGCCTAGGCGGACAAGGCGCGCGCCTTATTGAAGGAGCCTTGCCTGAGTGAGGCAAGGTGCCGATATTGTACCTAGGTGAATCTGGAGCCTAAGCACACGCATAGGCGCCTTTTAAAAAAAATGCACTAGGCGCCTTTGTTTTGCTCAAGAAAAATTGTCAATCTGACCGAGTATGCCTTAGTTCCTCTTTAAGGTTTTCCCGGGATGGACCCATAATATGCATGTTTTTTTTTTTTGCTTTTTTTTCCTCATTACACCGCTCAATCGATAGGTAATATTATCTTGATTCTTTACTTTCATAGGCGTTGTAATTTAGATTAAAAGTGACTTGGGATTCCTGTGCAATCATTTCTTTGTGATTACTAATTAGTATATTAGTTACTAATTATAGTTGATAGTAGAAAAACACAATCTATAAACAAATGCAAGTCTTATTCCTATATTTTGAAACTGTTTCAAAAGGAACTGAATTATTCAGGAGTTTCCAAATAATGTTGGAAATTTTCATTGGGCATTCTTTAGACCAGTTTAATTTCCAGCTGAGAGAAGCAAATCCAGATTGTCTGCAAGTATTGAATGCAGACTTTATAGAGAATTCCCCTGTATTACACGGCAACCAAATTTATTTTTCAGAAGAAATAAAGTCTTGTGCAAAATCTTGAATGGATGCAATTCTTTTAATTATATGAGATCTTGTAGAGACTGAAAGACCATTCTTGTGTTTGGTTCTAATGAAAGATGCCCCAATTCCCGAGTCAAATTTAAATTTCCAAAAAAGGTTTATGCTAAATGCAAAGGAAATATCTTCTATGATTTTGAAATTGAGGCCACCTTTATCATATGGATAACATAAATTTGGCCATTTAGTCCACTGAAAAAGGATGCTCTTTAGAACTTCCTCCCCAATAAAATCTATTGAATATGTTATGAGTTCTCTTTATAATAATCTTTGGAGGATTTAAAACTGCTTGAGTGAAAACTGGAATTGATTGTAGATCATATCTGATAAGTATAGATCTTCTTGCTTGTGAAATCATCTTGGAAGACCAAGTATATAACTTTTCCCTAATTTTAGAGATTAGTTCAGAGAAATGAATGGATTTAGGTATATCTTTTACCAAATTTTAGCCCAAGTATTTCAAAGGAAATTTTTTCTTTGATAATCCTGTGTGCCCCTCTATGGTAGATCTTCTTTTTGGATAAAAAGGACTTTTTGAAAAATTTACTTTTCGACCTAAACAGTCTTCATACGACTTAAGAAATTTAAAAAGATATTTGATACTATGCCTACCCCCATTAATGAAACTTATTAGATTATATGCATATCCCCCATTAATGAAATTTATAGATTGTGTTTTTCTACAAAAGATATATACTTATCAGATATGATCTACAATCAATTCCAGTTTTCACTCTAGCAGTTTTAAATCCTCCAAAGATTATTATAAAGAGAACTCATAACATATTCAATAGATTTTATTGGGGAGGAAGTTCTAAAGAGCATCCTTTTTCAGTGGACTAAATGGCCAGATTTATGTTATCCATATGATAAAGGTGGCCTCAATTTCAAAAGCATAGAAGATATTTCCTTTGCATTTAGCATAAACCTTTTTTGGAAATTTAAATTTGACTCGGGAATTGGGGCATCTTTCATTAGAACCAAACACAAGAATGGTCTTTCAGTCTCTACAAGATCTCATATAATTAAAAGAATTGCATCCATTCAAGATTTTGCACAAGACTTTATTTCTTCTGAAAAATAAATTTGGTTGCCGTGTAATACAGGGGAATTCTCTATAAAGTCTGCATTCAATACTTGCAGACAATCTGGATTTGCTTCTCTCAGCTGGAAATTAAACTGGTCTAAAGAATGCCCAATGAAAATTTCCAACATTATTTGGAAACTCCTGAATAATTCAGTTCCTTTTGAAACAGTTTCAAAATATAGGAATAAGACTTGCATTTGTTTATAGATTGTGTTTTTCTACAGGAGATAAAAGTCATTTGTTTATAGTTGATAGTAGTTCTAAAGGAAAGGGTTTTGTTTCAGCTTATTTGTTCCACGCTTTAGTCTCTAGTGGGCTGTGATTGAGATATTTTCTTGGGGTTCACCATATAGTTGGGTTAATCTAAAACCTTAAGTGGTTGCCAACTTAGTTTTTGGACCCAAAAATGAGAGGTTTATTGTGTCTCGGATAAAAAATCCAAAATTCTCAAAAATATTTGTTTTGGTTGTATGGCCCATCCAGTTTTCCACGAAAGCTTGAGTCGAGATCTTTTTATGGAGTAATATTTTAAAGGAGGGAAGAATGATGTATATGATAATGATGCTAATGGATGAAATCAAGATCTCTATGACTCAAATTAATAAGTATTTATCAGTAATGGGTTTAAGTTGCTCCTCTTATTCTTGGAAATGATTTTGAAATGAACACGATCATTTTAATGTAATGATCGATCATTTTATATTTTGTTTCATGTTTGATTAGTTTTATAACCGATGTTGAAATGTGATATATAACTGAAATGTAACTTCTTGCTATGATAAATGCAAATATACAGATCCATGACATTGAGGCGTCGTCGTCGTCGTCGGTTGACTATGTCCGACCTCATAGGCGAGGAAAGACTACTCGAGAAGCAACCACTCACAATTCCAGTGAGAAATGATTTAGAGAGGACATCTCAAATTACTCTCGTGCAACACAACATAAGGGACCATGGAAATAGAGATATGCAACCACAACTTTCACCAAATATTGAATTAACATACCATAATACACACCTCAACTCAAGAGCTCAAGTTTCTTTATTTCAAACACCTACACGTCAACTTTTCCCAAATATTGAGCAGATTGATAATTCAGTTGGGAATGCCAATCCTCCATCCGCTTTAGATGGTGAGGATCTCACAGGTATGCTATGTTACACAGTGTTTGTATATCTCCATTTGTATTACTATTATGTTTATATTCATATTGAATAAGATGTATAAACATTATTTATCAACTTTTTTTCGAGGTACAATGGCTACCCTTACTAGTAAAAAAAGGGTTAGAAAGGGGGCAAGGCCTTGGCTCGAATGGAATGATAACAAAAAGAAGATATTAGAATGGAATGAACTTTGTCAGCCAGTTTGTAAACTTGAAAGTAAATTGATGTCACATTTAGGTTATTACGCAAGGTGTGGAAATTTATTTCCATTGACAATGTTGGATTGGAGAGAGGCGGACGAGGAAACACTTGATAATATTTGGAAGGAAGTGAAGGTAACTTATTAGTTTGATTTATTTATTTGTTCTGTTGTACATTAGCTGTCAAGTTTTAACTAATTTATTCTTTTTGTTCTTAGAATAACACAAATGCACCGGAAGGTTTTAAACAAATCTGCTTTGCAAGGATGGGACTTGCGTGGAAGCAATGGAAGCATCGAGTGAAGGCGAATCACTATAAAAAGTTTCAAACAGATGAAGAGCGGTTGAGTTATACGCCTGAACGAGTCGAAAAAGATCAGTGGCCTGAATTGGTGAAATACCGGGGTCTAAAGAAGATTAAGGTATAAATATCACATTTATTAAGAATTTTATACATACATTCTTCTTCACTAGTATCATAATTTTTATTTTTATTTATTCAAATATTTAGGATATTGCCGATCAAAACACTAAGAACCGTGAAGTTGAATGTGCTTACTCAAGGACAGGACGAAAGCCACATGCTAAAATAGCCAAGGAGGTTGGAATTTTTATTATTATAAATATTTCTGATTTTAATATAAGAGTATTAATATACATACATTGTTTTTTTCGGAGGATAGAACTGGGGGAGCCCATCGACAATATTAGCATGTGGAAAGCCACTCGAGCTCCAAATAATAAAACTTTTAGTGTTGAAGATGGATCATTTGATAGAGCGGTATGTATAAATATTAATTCGTAAGAGATGATTGAAAGATTTATTTAATATTTGTTATAAATTGTGTTCTTGAAAATTATTTTATGTTCATTAATAATAATATTAATTCAATTGGTAGAAAATGCTTGAAAGACGACTAAATGAGCTACCAGAAGAGCAACAAAATGACCCAGAAGTGCGGAACAAGATTTTTACTGATGTAGTAGGATATGGAGGGCATGGGTATGCTTTATTAAAGGGAGCAGGTATTAGGCCAACGTCGACAAAAGCATGTTCATCTCAGTTATTATTGGAAGGAATTAACCAGTTAAAGAAAGAGGCTGAAGATCGAGAGACTCGACATCTACAGGAGCTTGAAGAGTTAGAGATTCGCACCAACAAGCTTTATTACAGATGAAGAATGATATGCGAAGTGAAATGCGAAGTGAAATGCAAAGTTTGTTCCAAAGTTTTACCCTTCAGCAAGCTTCCACTACCTCGACGATTCAGTCCGACTAGGTAATACAATATAATTCATACATATAATTACTTATATATATATATAATGAAAAATTCTCTTGTTTAAAGTTAGATTTTCAATGGCGGTGGGGAAAATTTGTTATGGTGGTGAGAATTTATTATGGTGGTGGTTAAAATTTTCTGCTGTTGGTGTATATCATTCTTAGAATCAATAATTTTGATGTTTAAAAAAGGTTGGCTACCTGTGGTTTTCATGAATAAACAAAGGAGACTCTGCCGAATTTTTAAAAAAATAATAATAGTTGGATATTTATATTGTTAATGATGAAAATATACTATATTGATTCATTTTGCACATTGTATTGTTGACGAGGGGTATTAATTCTGACATAATCGAAACTATATTTTTTTTTGTGCAGGTGACAATTTTTGTAGAACATGCAAATGTTAATTAGTGATTTTGGAGGTCGTACGCTTCAGTGTTGCGGAATTAGTTTGATAAAAGCATTTCGTGTTTGGAGTATTAATAAATTAATGTATTTTTGTTGTCAAGTCAAATATTTGAACTTAGTGTTATAATTCTTGTTTTGATGAATATTTGGAGATGGTTGTAAGAACTCTATTTATTGTTGAATGAAAATGATTCGTTCTGTTGGTTGAAAATCATCTTATGTATTACATTTTATGATTATTCGTTGTTTGTGTTGTTTCAAATGTAATTAAATTCTATATTAAACTTTAGCGGTAGATTTTATTCTCCACAAAATATTGGTGCAAAAATTTTAAGATCCATTCACCTGTTTTGGGATGGATAAAACTGTCCCAAAAATATATTAAAGACGGCTATGTTGCCGTCTCAAAAAGGTTTTTTAAAATAGTAATCTTTTGAGACAGATTAATTTTCGTTTCAAAAATAATCTTTTGTGACAGCTCTTGTGCCGTCTCAAAAGGGTCATATAAAATGAGGACCTTTTGAGACGGATCTGTTCCTGTTTCAAAAAACTCTTTTGAGACGGCTATGACGTCACAAAAAGTATTTATAACCCCCTATCAAAAAGACCCCCCCCTAGCCGTCCCAAATAGCGTCACAAAAAGTATTTGAGACGGATAAATGATGTTTTAGGACTCTTAGGCCACCGTCTCAAAAGCTATTTTTTTTGTAGTGAATCCCTGAGAAGGGGAATGAGATTAAAAGAGAAACCCTTCAAAGCGCATCGTTGGGGAGGGATAGCCATAGTGGCGACTCTGGTGGGGAATTACTTAAGAGGTCTAGACTATGTTTGCATGGATGTTATCATTTTCTGCTTGTGTGCGTATGCACCTACGTGTATGTTCCCTTTTATCCTATATTACTTCTTGTATATATTTGCCTCATGTTTATATCACCTCTCACTCACTTTTCACTTCACACCCTTGTAAATACTCTCCTTGTTCACCTCACATTACCTACACTTGTATATAGGTTCACTTATATCCACATGTTTCACACACCAGTTAGAATATCCATGCTTAGGTGTCATTAGCACACACTTCCACTTATCACACTTGTATATATCCATGCTCACTCACACTTATCACACACCACTTGTAGTTGATCCATGCTTAGATTCACTACCACACACTCACTTATAGATATTCACACATTACTCACTCTCACTTACCCATGCTTAGTGTAATCTTCATTTACTTTTCACGATATTTGTATATTCTTCCTTATTAGCATAGTGCTCATCATGCCAAATAAAATACACTTTCCGTAATATACTAATCAAGAATCATGTATTTTTCACACTACATCACCAAGAGCATGGCTATTGACCAAAATTTTATCCCGTACTGGGGGGTCACTTTGTGATGGGCGCTGGTCCGGTAGGGCGCAGTTAGCCTAAGTAATATGACTCTCACCTTCCATTGTCAAAGTACATTCAACGTATATTGAATAGTTCTCCTGGCATCGTACTACTTGACTGAACTCACAATGGGAGGTATATAGCAGGGACTCGTTCACGTACGTCGAGTATATAGCATTCTCTGTCACACGTACTGTCCCCACGAGGTATATAGTGAGGCAATTCACGTACACTCAGGTATATCAAATGGTTTGTCCACACGTACCGTTTTTCCTCAAAAGCAAGACGTATATCATGGAAGTCATGCCGGGGGGGGGGGGGGGGGAACCTTTCCACTAACCCAACAACTGCATACCCTCATATTGCCGTCAAACCTAGGGCACTTATATTTAGTTTGCCGGTTATTACACGAAACTCTGCCAAAATGACGGATCGACATGCCGTCCAAATTTTTGCGCGATTTCGTCTTTTTTTTAAAATGGCACCCTATTCACGAGCCTTGCCATAAGTCAAACCATGTTTTACATATTTTTCAAACCTAATTTTTTCGAGGCTCGTGTCCCATCCGTCATTTCTTTTTGCATTTAGGTAAACCTAATACAAGTGAAAATATAATAATAATAATAATAATAATAATAATAATAATAATAATAATAATAATAATAATAATAATAATCATGCTTAGACTTTTCTCTCGTTTTTCTTCCTTATTTACCAAAAGTGTCAAAAACATTTTCCCCTTCTTTTATTGAAATACCCAAAATATTTTTCCTTCTTTTATCAAAATACCAAAAACATTTTGTCCCCCCCTTTCCAAAAAAATGTCAAAAACATTTTCCTCTTTTCCAATAAAAGATTCTTCCTTTTCTCTTTCAAAGATAAATTTGAATCATTTTCCTTATCAGGTCGATCACATACCCGAATTGTGGCCTGGCTCCCTATCGGCTTCGATCTTCCGTCAAACCGTTCGAAGCTCCGTCACTTCTCCCGCTATTTCCTCTAATTTCGAAATCCACCTTCACTAACTCTCCATGGAGAACGCAGACCAAGTACCGAATGTGCAACCTAATTTGATGACAGTCCTAGTCCAACTTACTGCCAAGATTGACAATATTCAAATCGAGGTTCATGGGATGCAGCAAAACCGGGTTCCTATTCCTGTAGAGCCCGAGGTCCTCTTCTCTCGCACTATGGGTCCACCCGCACCCGAGCATGTTTGGGTCCTGAAAGAATATCAACACGTCCCACGTGTGCTTATTGTTAATGGCCTACCACCAGCTTAACTCCCTATGCCAAATGTTGCCCAACTGGGGGCTAACTTGCCAGTACCCGTCGATCCGAAGGAAGAAGAGTTAAATAAGGTCAAGGAGGACATTAAGTTGTTAACCAAGAAGTTTGACCAAGTCCGAATCTACGGGAACTACGTGGATTACACCTATATGTCTCCCTACCCTAAAGTAAGTCCGTACAAAAAGTTCAAGATGCCTAACACTGAGAAGTTCGGGGATAACGGGCCCCCAATTATTCATCTTCGAATCTAACACTGAGCCAAGACTCTCTTAGGTGCCTCCGAGGATATAATGGACCAAATGTTCTAGCAAACTTTGAAGAACAATGCTCTTAATTGGTTTCTATCCCTCGAGGAATCCAGAATTCAGAGTTGAGAGAATTTGCCCGTAAATTTATATCGCAATACAAATATAATGAAGAGTTAGAGGTTACACACCGTGATCTAAAACTTCTCAAGTAAAACCTTGGAGAAATCGTCAGTAATTTCATATCAAGGTGGAGGGAGAAAGAGACCTCTATGACCAACCGACCTTTCGAAAAGGAGCAGGTTAGTATTGTGAAGAAAAACTTCTTACCCCATGTCCGAGCAATAATGGGAGGAAAATACTGCCCACATTTTTTAGCCCTCCGAGAAGCAGGAATGGAGATTAAAGAAAGTATTACCAAGGTAGAAGCAGAGACAAAGAAAGTATACAGACCATTCACTTCAAGAAAATATGAGAAGCTTATTATAGTCTCGACCATCAACAACATCTCACAACCCACTACCTCTTGGGCACTAGAAAGTCTTACTAATCCAGCCAGAAAAGAGTACACTGAGCTTCATGATCCCCTCTCTAAAGTACACCAAGCCTTCCTGAGCCGAAATATCATCAAGCCTTTGGACCCTCATCCAATGCCAAACCCACTTCCCAAAACTTAACCTAATACCCATTATGAATTTCACCAAACTGCCAGTGATACCACTGATCAATGCTACTATCTTAGGAATATAATTGTTGATACCAAAATTAATCTGCTGACATGGACCAATCATATGAAGACACGTGGCTATCTACATGAAAACAACAAACACTTCCGAGGAACCCACTCGCTCCGAGGAACAAGACTACAACGAGGAAGACTAGTTCCCCGAGGAACTCACAAGCTCCGAGGAACAATGCCTCTCCGAGGAACTCTTAAATACCGAGAAGCTTAGGCGGTCCGAGCAACTCATGGCGGTCCAAGCTGCACCTCGAAGTAGGATACCAACAGTTTAAATGCTCATTAAATGCTTATCATTTGGACGCGCACTCAAAGAGGGCATTAAATGTATTACCATTTCATATGTATATCATTTAATGTAGTACCCTTTCACATTACAACCTCAGGGCTATAAATACATTGTACAATCCTCATTGTAAAAGGACCCCAGACCAAAATTTCTTAAGATAACTTGTAATCGAGAATTCCCAAACACTCAGCAATAAAACAACAGTGGACGTAAGCCATTCTCATAAGGCTGAACCACTTTAAAATTCTTTGTCTCATTTATTTATCTGTGATTGAATTATTAGAGTGATCTAATTTTTTACATCAACAGATTGGCGCCGTCTGTGGGAAACGACTGATAATATCATTTTTCATCAAAAATAATCCATTACCAATGGTGGATATTCCTGAATCCAGCAATCGAAACGCTGGAACCCCTCCAAATCCGTCTGCTCCACCAATTATTCCAGATCTGACTGGAATAATGGCAAATCTGGCTCAAGGCCAGATCGTCATGCAAGAAACAATGTGACAACTCATCTAAACCCTCCATGGCGGTGCATCAACCCATTCCGAACCACGAAGCATTCAAAGAAATACCCGTGCGCCTTCTTCGCGTACTAGGCGTACTAACTCACATCGCAATGAGGAATCTGATGATTTCTCTTATCAACCTGGGTGAACTTCGTCTGTGCGAGCCATGGATACTGAACAACGTGTCACCCTCTCCCCAGAAAGGACGAGCGCGTTGAAAAGATTAAGTAGGGTTTCTCCTTTCGACCGATTAGGCCCTAGGAGGAACAAAAGTCCTCTTAATGCAGCGTCGAGGAGCTTTCGACGACCATCAGATTTAAGGGAAGGATCTGCCCAGTCGCGACCAGTTGCTCGTCAAGATAGATCCTATCTCCGACCAGTTGCTCGTCAGGATAAATCCCAGGAAGCTACTTCAACGCGATCAGTTGCTCGAACCAATAGGCTCGAGGAAGGAAATGATGCATGAAAAGGATCTATTCAAAGGCTGGAGGATAGATTAGGGGAAATGGCTAAGGCCAAGAATCCTCTACAATGAACCTTTTTTCGAGGAACACCTTTTGTCCAGGACATTGTTGATTTTCCAACACCATCAAAGTTTAAAGCACCTATTGTGACTCCCAAGTATGATGGAAAGACTGACCCTGTCCTTCATATAGAACAATACCAAGCTGCAGTCGACATCTATGCTATCCCAGATGAGATGAGATACAGAGCATTCTCGGGAACACTTACCGGATCTGCTCAAATATGGTATAATAGCCTTCCTCGGGGTAAGATTTCAACTTTTCTTCAACTGGCCGAGCTATTCATTGGGAATTTCTGCTTTGGGGCAAAGCCAGTTAAACGAGTAGAACATTTGTTAAGTGTTAGACAAAAAGCTGGTGAGAGTACCAGAGATTATATAACTCGTTTTAATAACGAGAAACTCGAAGTCATTGATTATGAGGAGAAGACAGCAATTATCGATTTGATGAGTGGACTGCTGCCAAACAAGTTGTACTACACCTTGGCCAAAGATCCACCTCGAACTATGTCGGACCTGATGGGAAAAGCGTCCAAGATTATGAATGCCGAGGAGGCTATGTATGCGAAGAAGAATATGGACGCCAAAGAAACCAAGGTGGAAGGTGATAAAGCTAAGAAGAAAGAACATAAGAACAATGGTGGTGACAAACAATCCAAAAATAGGTCGTCATGGGAGGTCTTGAGGAAATTTGATAATTACACACCTTTGAAGGTAAATATCAACCACGTCATGGAAGAAATCAAGAACAACGAGGAGTTAAATTGGCCAAAGAAAATGAAGGCAGACCCTGACACGAGGAATAGGGAAAAATATTGCGAATTCCACAAGGATCATGGCCATATGACCCAAAATTGCATAGCTCTTCAAAATGAAATTGAAACACTCATTCGACGAGGAAAGCTAGCAAAGTATGTTGATCGGGGAGGCAAAAGAAGAAACAGCGACCGAACTAGAGAGAGGTCTAGATCTCCTCATCGAGCAGAGGAGAACAAGAAGAGAAACCATGAAGTTGATCCAGAGGATGACCCCGATCTTCCCAAGAAACCAAGGCAGCCAGAACGAGAGGTATTTTCAATATACTTTGGATCATTTGATTGTAATGTTATTACAGGAGAAGATGCAGGAGGAGGAGACCTTACTGCAGAAAGAAAAGCTTACCTCGGTGAGGCTCAAGCTTGCTCGTACATTCAGCGAATAAATCTAGCTGAGGAAGATCGCCCGAGAAAGGTAAACAAGGAGAAATTGGTTATCGATTTCTCAAAAAATGACCCTGCAGGTGTTTTATATCCTCATGATGACCCGCTGGTGATCAAAATGAGAATGAAGGAAGTCATGATTTCAAGAGTGCTGGTCGATAATGGTAGATCGGCAGACATCATGTTCTACTCGTGTTTCGATAGTTTAAATCTAAAGCTATCTCAACTAGAGCCTTACCACAGACCCCTCATCAGTTTTGCCGGCGAGAAAGTATTTCCACTTGGGACGATCAAGTTGGATATATTCATTGGTACGTGGCCTGCTTGTCGTACAAAAAGAATACGTTTCTTCGTGATGGATAAGAATGTCCAATCATCGTACAATATCATCATGGGAAGAGTAGGATTGAAGAAGTTCGAGGCTGTGCCATCTACAGTACATCAGTGCCTAAAATTTCCAACAAACTTTGGAGTAGGAGTTGTGAAAGGTGATCCGAAAGTAGCTCGGGAATGCTATTATTCATCCGTCGAGCAAGAAGAACTGGAAGAATCAAAGAAAAAGACCACTACTTATCAAGTGGATGAAGGTGCAGAAATTGAAACATTGGATCCCTGAGATGAGTCGCAACTCGTAAAGGGTCAAGTGGTGGAAGCTACTGAAAATATCATTCTGGACGACGAACACCCTGAGCGAACTACTCAAATAGGTTCGTTGTTAGAAGCCTCATTAAAACAGGAATTGATAATTTTCCTTAAAAGCAGAAGACAAACTTTTGCGTGGAGTCATGAAGATATGCCAGGGATAGACCCAAACTTCTTATGTCACGAGCTCAATGTGAATAAGGAGATCAAGCCTGTGAAGCAGAGAAGAAGAGTATTCAGTCCCAAGAAGAATCAAGCCATACAGGAGGAAGTCGAGAAGCTCCAGAAAGCTTGTTTCATTGAAGATGTTAAATATCCAGATTGGTTAGCCAATGTAGTAATGGTAAAGAAGAAGAACAATAAGTGGAGGATGTGTGTGGACTTCACCGACCTCAATAAAGCATGCCCAAAAGATCATTTTCCATTGCCCCAAATTGATCAACTGGTGGATGCTACCTTGGGACACGAGTTGCTGAGCTTCATGGATGCTTATTCTGGCTACAATCAAATTAAAATGAAACCTGAAGACAGGGAAAATACTTCTTTTATTACCCTTAGGGGAACTTATTGTTATAACGTTATGCTTTTTGGTTTGAAAAATGCAGGTGCAACATATCATAGGTTGATGAACAAGGTCTTTGCTGAACAAATCAGTGACAACATGGAAGTCTATATTGACGATATGCTGACGAAAAGCAAGAAAGATGTCGATTATCTAGTTGACTTAAGTCAGACTTTTGATCAACTAGATAAATATCAAATGAAGTTGAACCCGACGAAGTGCATCTTTTGAGTACGAGAAGGCATGCTTCTTGGGTACATTGTCAATCAACGAGGCATTGAAGCAAATCCTGAAAAGATCAAAGCTCTATTAGGGCTGCGATCTCCAACGACGAAGAAGGAAGTACAAAGTCTCACAGGACGAGTAGCGGCACTCAACAGATTTGTGTCACGAGCAACTGATAGATGTCTCCCATTCTTCAAGACACTCAGAAAGACTTTTGAGTGGAATGATGAATGTGAGAAGGATTTTCAAGACTTGAAGAGATACTTGGGAGCACCTCCACTGTTGTCCAGGCCAGTGATGGGAGAAAAATTATACTTGTACCTTGCTGTGTCCGAGAATGCAGTTAGCTCGGCGTTGATCAGAGTGGAGAATGGAGTACAAAAGCCAATTTACTACACAAGTAAAGCCTTTCGAGGAGCAGAAATCAGATATCCAAGGCTGGAGAAATTGGCACTGGCGCTGATTGAGGCGAGTAGGAGAATGAGGCCATATTTCCAGGCTCATACCATAGTAGTATATACTGATATGCCATTGAGGCAAGCCTAGCATAAGCCAGAAAAATCAGGAAGAGGGATGTATTGGGCAATAGAGCTCGGTGAATATGATATAGTCTATGAACCCAGATCATCGCTTAAAGGGCAGGCTGTAGCAGATTTTATAGCAGAGTTCACTTATCCTGATATCTCCGAGGAATAAAAGTTGCTCGCTGATCAACCTGTGGATGTTACAGGATCAACAAACACAGGCTCAGACCAATTCCGCTTGGTAAAAGGGTGTGTAGATGTTACAGGATGCGATGCAGAGATAGTTGTGAGGACTCCGGATGAGAAACAAAAGTTGATCGCTGATCAACCTATGGATGTTACAGGATCAACAGACACTGGCTTAGACCAACTCCGGTTGGTAAAACGGTAAGTGGATGTTACAAGATCATTGACTTCGGGCTCAGACCAACTCCGGTTGGTAAAAGGGCAAGAAGAAATGATCGACGAAGAGCAAGAAAAATCCGAGGAGGAAAGGAAGGAACAAATATTTCACCGAGGAACTCTAACTGATCATAAATTTGAAGACGAGTTACCTATATGGAAACTATATGTAGATGGCTCATCTTGAATTACAGGATGCGGCGCGGGGATAGTTTTGAGCACTCCGGATGAGGTCGATATGGAATACGCCTTGCATTTCCAATTCAAAGCTTCCAACAATGAGGCTGAGTATGAGGCCATGATTGCAGGACTTGGTTTAGCAAAAAGTATGGAGGCGCAACAGGTCATTTTTTTCAGTGATTCTCAATTGATTATAAATCAAATAATGGGAGTATATGAAGTTAGAGGAGAATTAATGATCAGATATCACGCAAAGGTAAAGGAGTTGGTATTAGAATTTGCCGCTATTCAGCTGATCAGGATACCAAGAATGGAGAATGTGAGAGCAGACGCCCTAGCTCGACTAGCATCAGCTACTCGCACCGAGCTACGATGAACAATCCCAATTAAAGTGTTAGCTGGTCGGAGCATAGATGAAGATTTGACGATGAACTTTATCACCCTTGATTTAGGACCATCTTGGATGGATTCCATCAGGGCGTATATCGAGAAGGGGGAATTGCCAATTGACAAGCTCGCTGCCAAAAAATTGAAGTTTAAAGCTGTTCGGTATGTATTAACTAATGGTGTTTTATATAGACGAGGAATTATGGCAGGTTTGCAGAGATGTGTACATCCCTCCGAGGTGAAAGAATTAATTGAAGAGATCCACGAAGGGTCTTGTGGAGCACATGTAGCAGGTCAGACGCTTTTACAAAGGGTGATGATGCAAGGATACTACTGGCCGACGATGAGGGCTGATTGCATAGCCTACGCCAAGAAATGTGACAAGTGCCAGCTCTTTTCCTCCATCTGAAGAACTCCACAAGCATTGTTGACACCCATAACTTCCCCTTGGCCATTTGCCATGTGGGGAATTGATTTGGTTGGGCCACTGCCAACGACCCGAGGAAGGTTCAAGTATCTCGTCGTCGCAGTGGATTATTTTACTAAATGGGTAGAAGCTGAGCCACTCATTGACATGATGTACGAGAAGGTGTACCAATTTGTTTGGAAGAACATCATTTGCCGATATGGTCTCCCTCATGCCTTCATCACAGACCATGGAACATAATTTGATAACGAGGAGTTTGCCGCCTATTGTCATCAGTCAAACATTTTGAAAGTTCATTCAGCACCAGGCCATCCTCAAAGCAATGGATAAACTGAAGTGACAAACAGAACGCTGTTGAACGAGTTGAAGAAAAGATTGGATGATGCAAAAGAGAACTGGATCAACGAGCTACAATCAGTACTTTGGGCTTACCGAACAACTCCCCGAGTAGTAACTGGAGAATCACCATACATGCTGGCGTTTGGAAGTGAAGCTGTCATACCTGCCGAGTTGGGCCTCCCAACACACAGGGTACTGAATTTCAATTCCCCTGTCAGCGACTTAATGAGAAGACTGGATTTAAACATGATCGAGGAGGTTAGAGAAGAAGCAACCATTAGAAATGCTACTTACCAACAGCGAACAACTTTGTTTTACAACAAGAGGGTGAAGAAGTGCGACCTGAAAGAAGGAGACTATGTGTTGAAGAAAGTAATTCAAAAGCACAATAAGATGGAAGCAAACTGGCATGGACCATACCGAGTTACAGAAGTTGTTCGACCAGGAAGTTATCGAATAGAAACTTTAGAAGGCGAGGAGTTTAAGAATGCATGGAACACAGAGCACCTGCGTAAGTATTATCAATGATGTATATGTAACACAGTTCCATCAGTATGAATAAAACGAAGATATTCTACCAAAGTCTCTCCTTTTTATTGAGAATTTTTCAGGGAATACTAGTGCTACACACTACTCGACAAAACTCGGCAAAGCTCAGACTGCTCAGCAAGATATTCCTAAAAATGCCAACTTCGGTTGGTTAGGAAATAAAATATTCCTAAAAATGCCAACTTCGGTTGGTTAGGAAACGAAATATTCCTAAAAATGCCAACTCGTTTGGCTAGGAAACGAAATATTCCTAAAAATGCTAACTTGTTTGTCTAGGAAACGAAATATTCCTAAAAATGCCAACCTGTTTGGCTAGGAAACGAAATATTCCTAAAAATGCCAACCTGTTTGGCTTGGAAACAAAATATGCTCGCAATTGCCAACTTGTGTTGGTCAGAAGGTACGTACACTCTCGAAAATGCCAACTTATGTTGGTCGGGAGGTAAGATTATTCCATAAGATGCAAAATTTGCTAACTATGACTGATCGGGGATAAAAACCCACCAACCATAGTTAGTCGACAGAGAAAATATGCCGATCTTGGTTGGTCGGAAACATTTAAGAGAAAAATCTACCAAGTATGGTTGGTCGGGGATAAAAACCCACTAACTGTAGTTGGTCGACAAGCATAATTTAACGACCTTAGTTGGTTGGAAAATTTTTAAACATTTTTATACTCATTACTTTATTATTAAGTGATCGAGCAACAATATTGGTACTTATAACTTTTTAATTGTTACTGAGATGGTTGACAAACAACACAATATTGTTATCTTTTTAACAGATACGCATAAATATGAAGTGTTTGATAAATACAAGACAATAGCAATCAAGATTTGTAAACAAAAATGAAAGTCTTTCATTAAATTCAAAATAAATTACATTGATAATGAAATTACAGTTACATTGATATGTATACTAACTATTACATAAAAAATTCCTATTCTACTGGTCTCTTCCCCTCTGCTTTTGACACAGGTTCCTCGCCAGCAGGCGAATCATTTAAAGACAAAGGAGAATTGATGAAGTTGAGGTCCTTCAACATCCTGACATTCATCACGGATGGTCGGTCTAAGAGATGCTAGGGACGAGATACCTCGATTTGAGAATGTAAATTATAGTCACCGAGATACTTTGAAATTAAGTTCCGAGGAATGTCCCGAGCAGGGATCCACTCCATCTCCAAATTGTATGGTGGCACAGGCAAGTCGAGCAAGCCGGGATCATGGTAATCCCACAGATAATGACCTTGTTCGAGCTTCAACACACCTAAGTCATTCAGCCAGCCTTGCTCGTATCCCTCATTGTTGGCATTCTGGATACGATCATCCAAGTGGAATAGTGCTTCGTTGTATCCAGCCATTCAGAACTCCCTGGGCTGTTTGTGGAATTGATATGTTAGCCTTTCTAGCTGCTCGTGGAGATTCTTGATGAAAATCTCCTTATTCTCCAAGACGGACTTCTGCGCAGAGAGCTATTTTTCCAAATCCCTAATCTTCTTTGACATGTCAGACAAAGCCTGGTTCTTCGCCATTAATTGGAAAGCTTGGTTCTCTAACGCAGACTGAGTTCTCTGTTCTTCGATAAGAACCCGAGATGCTCTTCCTCGTCCCCGAGGAGCTCTTGCTCAACCACGAGAAGATGTAGAGGTGCCTGAACTCTTCAGAGTATCCAACTCGTTCCTCAACTTGGCATTCTCAACCTCTAAGAACGAGAATCCCTCGTCGGTCACTGGGATCGAGGCACTGGAAGTAGAGGCTGAAGACTTCAATTGTGATAGCTCTTTTTGTAAGTTGTCGTTCTCTTGCTCCAGCAACTTGGCAATCTGTCTGCATTCCTCTACCTCACCCTTCAAAGTTCTCTCCCTCAGATCATACCCAGCAAAAAGCTTATCGTAGCCCTTGTCAGCCATGATCAGCTTGTACTTCTTTTCGTACCCCTCATGCAAAAGGGCAGTTGATTCCTTGTATTGATTCTGAAGGTCTTCGAGGGTACACTGGAGATCCTCGATCATTTCATAGTAAGCCACATTATTGGCCACTGCTCGGTCAAGTAGACACTTCAGGTACTGATATGTTTCAACAGCCTGTTCTGAAGCATCATGACCAAGGATGTCGGCAACTTGTGCAACACTCAAGTCTGTGTGACCAGCCTTAAAGTACTCATTGCACTGTTGCAGTAACTTTGTATCATGGGCAGATAGCAGATCCATCCTGTCCAGAAACTAGTGGAGAAAGAAAAGCAATCATCAATAAGAAGAATGAGCAGAGTATGAATGAAAGATAGACAACAGTATGCAAAAAAAAAAAAAAGTTCAAATTTTATTAGATCATAATTCAGAGTTACATCTTCTGAGTTACATTTGATAAAGAGAAACAAAATAAATAGAAACCCGAACAACACTAAACCTTTTCTTTATCTCCCAAAACCTTCTCGGGAGGCTGGGATGAAGAGGTAGGTTGCTCGGAAGGAAGGGATAGTTGCTCGGGGAGAGTGGGCAGTTGCTCGGAGGAGGAAACGACTTGCTGATTTTCCTCAGCAGCAGGCTGGATGGCTAGAGCATGATCTCCTATCACCATCGAAGACTCTTCAGAGGTAGCTTCGTCCTCTTCTAATTCTTCTGGAGTTGGAGGGGGACCAGGGATATGTCTTTGGAAGAGTTCGGATGACTCGTCGACTTTCAATTCCTGAGGGGCAGTAACCCATCCATCCCTAAAGTACTTTAGACTGCCATAGTCAACTTGAGATACCATGGCAGCCAACCCCTTATTCCACCCCTTGTCCCAGCCAGAGCTGAAGGACTTCTTCACAGCAGCTTTCCTCTTGGCCTTCTCCAAGGCAAGCTTCTCGGACAACAAGTTCTCAGCAGCCTTCAATTTATTTTCTGCCTCTTCCTTCTGCCGACCTACTTCTTGAAACTGGCCCAACCTCTCCTCAGCAGCCTTGAGTTCATTTTCCAGCTCTCCAGCAGCGTTGAGCTTCTCTTCGAGCTCTTTATTTGCCTTCTCCAAGGCATTATTTTTCTTCTCCAACTCTTTGGAGGCTTCAACAGCTCGAGTTTTATCCTGCTCGGTGGAGGCAAGCTTCTTCTCCCAAACAGCCTTATCAGTGGCATATGTCTGGCGAGAATCTGCCAGAGATTTTTTAGCTTCCTCCAAAGCTCCCTCCACGCTGGACGAGGAGCATGAAGATTTAATTGCCTCATCCTTCTTCAGGATTATGTTAAAGCAGCTCGTCAACTGTGAACAGAATTAGAAAGCAAGTTTAAAACAGAAATGACAAAGGAAATATGAAAAATTGAAAGTAAGAAGACTTACAGAAGCAAGATGACGAGCAGCTAGTGAGGTGACCATGTCCCGAGTAAGGCTTTCTTCAGTACCTTGTACCTCGGGAATGGTTGAGGACTTTACCGAGCTCATGGCAGAGCTCGGGGGAATAAAAGATGGAACTCCAGTCCCAGCAGCTGGGGGCTGAGTAGTGGTGTCAGCCAAATTGACCGAGGAGCGTTTCTTCAGCCTCCTCTGGGGAACATGTACAGATTCAACCAAGGAAGAATCCTTGGTCGGTGATATCACAATCACCTCTCCAGGAGAAGCAGACCTGCTCGGAGCCACTGCGGGCTTCTCGGCAACCTTGACAGGAACAGCTGAAGTAGCTGCATCAGTCTTCTTCGTCCCCTCCCTTGGAACATCAATCCTACTCCTTTTTACCTCCCCAGAACCGGAGGCAGTTTTCTCAAACAGAGCAGGAGTTCTTCTTTTCTTCATCCTTTCACTTAAAGGAATATGGGATTCAGGCGATGAGCTTGTGGAAGCTGGAACTGGCTGTGATTCACTTATCACTGGACGAGCAGTGAAGGAAGTGGTGTAGCTCTTGTACTGGAGCAGATACGAAGCTGATCTAATGTGCTCATCGGCAACACTTTGATGCAGACTCCAGATAAGTTTCAAATGCCTTATATTGACATCTGCCTCTTTGGGGCACTTTCTCTTGCTATCAACTGCAAATAAATAAACATTGTTATCAGTGGCATATTTTATCAAACACAAAAGAAGCATAATTTCAAAATAAAATGAAATAAATAAACCTATCCCATTGCCATAAGGAGGGCATCTGGGACCCTGGTAAACCTCATCTCCAGTCAATGGAGGGTGTTGCCAATTTTTTATGACAACCCCATGTTCAAAATAATCCCTATTGGCATTAGGGAGATTAACTACTAAGGCTCTGTTTAAAAATCTAGTTTTTAAATAATAAATATTTTCATTGACTGCCCATCTATAGCAGTACATGATTTCTTGAATTCTTATACGAGTTCCATGCACTTGATTTAACCTATGCACCCCATTAACTATTCTCCATGTGTTGGGGGCTATTCGTGCAGGAACAACGTCAAAATACTGACAGAATTCCAGACACAAGGAATTTGGTGGAAAAGAAAATCCACACTCGGCAAAAAAGAGACTGGGGAACCAATGTCCCTCAGCCAAATGGAAGTAATTAGAAGGCTCAGAAAGCTCTTCCAAGACAACCCAAGAGGGAATGGAGAAATCAGAATGAAATTTCTCAAGAGACTCAACAGGGTAAACCATGGTGAATAAAGAAATAAAGATGAAGGAAGAAGATCTTACAGGAAAAGAATGGATCTGCTGACAACGAACGACGGAAAAGATGAACGCACAAGAGAGTAGGAAGAGACGACGTAAAACTCAAAAGACGAAAATTTGGAAAGGTAGAAGACGATGGGAGCGTCTGTGAAGTTTAAATACCTTGCCTTGGGAAATGGTGAAGTAATGATTACAAAAAAGGATGATTACGTTAACGGCGGCTAAAAAGAAGAAAAGTGACACGGGAATCGAAGCGGACAACAGCGGCTAAGAAGACGAAAAGTAACGCGGGAATCGAAGCACACAAAAAAGTCCAAAAAAGCATGATTCTACGAATTGGGAAGGAGAAATAAATACAAGGGAAACGCTCCTAAAAATCAGGAAGACTATTTAAAGCTACCATAATCCAAGAAAGAATGTTCCATACTCCTCAAATTTTGAACTATGAAACATTGGGGGCTTCTGTTGATACCAAAATTAATCTGCTGACATGGACCAATCATATGAAGACACGTGGCTATCTACATGGAAACAACAAACACTTCCGAGGGACCCACTCGCTCCGAGGAACAAGACTACAATGAGGAAGACTAGTTCCCCGAGGAACTCACAAGCTCTGAGGAACAATGCCTCTCCGAGGAACTCTTAAATACCGAGAAGCTTAAGCGGTCCGAGCAACTCATGGCGGTCCAAGTTGCACCTCGAAGCAGGATACCAACAGTTTAAATGCTCATTAAATTCTTATCATTCGGACGCGCACGCAAAGAGGGCATTAAATGTATTACCCTTTCATATGTATATCATTTAATGTAGTACCCTTTCACATTACAGCCTCAGGGCTATAAATATCCTCATTGTAAAAGGACCCCAGACCGGAATTTCTTGAGATAACTTGTAATCGAGAATTCCCAAACACTCAGCAATAAAACAACAGTGGACGTAGGCCATTCTGATAAGGCTGAACCACTTTAAAATTCTTTGTCGCATTTATTTATCTGTGATTGAATTATTAGAGTGATCTAATTTTTTACATCAACAATAATCTAAGGTTTAATTGACCGAGGTGTCATTGCCCCACCGGCCAATCCCAAACCAAACACCACTCACAATCCACTTCTAAACCATACAAATGCCATCTTCCTAGAGGATGACCTTAAGTTCGATCCATTTACCCACACCGTGCCCAGTACAACACCCATCATACCCATATTTTCACCCCTTAAAGTTTGCCCATATTTTATCTTACACCCTACCTATTTTACTGATAAAGCGCCGTCGCTTCTCACAAAAGTGTATATTGTCGTCGTACCCAGTTCGTAGGGAAAGATATGGAATTTCCAGCAATAATGAACCAACTTCTAGAGTTTGGGCTGAAATTGCCTTATGAAATGACCATTGACTGTCAGAAGTTCAACATCTTGTTCATGAAGGCCCAAAAGTGGTCTTGAGAGTCAAATAATTGGGTGGTACCCGTTGACAAAGTCAGTTTAGATGATGCAGTATAGATTATGGCAGGCTTGTTCTGACAGACCAATGGGATTTGCAGTATATTCGAGTTACTCGATGGCTTAAATCTACAAGGGCGATTGGTTCCTTCACTTTTGCATCTCCTTATTAAATGGGAGGATCTATACAAAAAAGTCATTTGAGGTTGTGGAAAGCATTAACTTCTCATGAAAAGACGACATCATTGCCACCGGATGGGGGGATGAATTTGATAGCTCAGAAGAATAACCAAGCTAAGAAAATGTTAGTCCGGTAATCAGTGTGTGTGGGATGATATCTTTTAAAGCTTTGCTTAGGAAAATCAACAAAGTGGTCGAATAACCCGAAGTAGATGAAGAAACAGGGTTTCTGTTCTTTCCCTCTCCCGTGAACAATATGGCAAGATTTGGGAGATATTACTAGAGTTTGAATCCTCAGTCAACAGGGATAAATAAAGGAAAGGGAGTTGTTGAGAAACTCTCCATGCTAGAAATGACCATCGAGGAAAGCAAGATCCTCGACCAGCTCAAGAAAACTTAGGCCAACATCACCTTATTGGGACTCTTTATGTTTTCCCAGCTAGAGTGAAACGCTTTGATAAAATTACTTATCGGGCCCACTGTCCCTCCTTCCACCACTTCAGAAGAATCCATGAACCTGGTCGGGTCCTTAACCCGTACTATAATTCTTTTCTTCTATGAATAAGAAATCCCAAAGTTTGGTCCTAATCATAACTATGATCTCAATATCTCTGTTGAGGTAATAGGGAAGATAGTCCCGCTCTCACTCGTCGATAACGAATCAACACTCAATGTTTGCCCGTTAAGAACTTTAAACTTCATGGGTGTGAAAGTAAGCGAACTTGCTCTAACTTTTGGCATAGTGCATGCCTACGACAACACCCGCCGAGAGGTGATGGGATCCATAACACTCATTGATATACCCATATTTACCCCCTGACTGCCGGGATCAAGGCAACCCCTTCAGACGACCCTCCGAGGGGCCGACCCCTCATTTGGCTCCATATGACCCATCCTGGACTCGGCCTTCAGCAGGACCCGGACGACCCTCCTAGGGGCCGACCCTTCAACAGGACCCGGACGACCCTCCGAGGAGCCGACCCTTCAGCAGGCTCCGGACGACCCTCCGAGGGTCCGACCCTTCAACAGGCCCCGGACGACCCTCCGAGGGGCCGACCCTTCAGCAGTCCCCGGACGACCCTTCGAGGGGCCGACAGTACGAGGCTTAAATTGGACCATACTCACTACCAGGGGGAACTTTGCCCTCGGCCTCATATCATAGGCCGAGGGTGACATCATCTCAGCGCGTGGTTTGGGAGACGCGTGGAACAGTGCGCGTGAGGCTCATATGACACGTGGCAGACCGTTATAACCGAATCACACCCTCACGTGAGGGAATATTATGCCATCATTTGGCATCTACATGTGTCAACAGGGAATTGGTTAGATCATCATTCACATGCACCATGCTTACTTGGGGGGTACACTACACCCCCCAAGACTTATATATACTTGTCACCTACAACCCTACAGGGGATCAGATGATCGCAACCCTAGCTAAGAACCCTGCTTGTACACACAGTAGAGAGAGAGAGCTTATGTGCATTGTATCCAAGGCCATTAGTGCCCATACATAGTGGATCACACACTCACAGTGGATGTAGGCCAACTTGGCTGAACCACTATATATCATCATCTTACTCCTCTTATACTCATCCCCTTCTACACACATATACACTTACATACTTACATACCTGCATCTCTATGGCTGCCATGGCTACTACTGTTTGAGCTCATTATCACTTATCCGGTGGTGCTAAATCTTAGCATCATCAGTTTGGCGCCGTCTGTGGGAACGAGAAGACATCTCTTCCTTTGTACAGCTTGACCTCACTGGGCACTCTGGTGGTGAACCAACACTCCCCTTGAGAGGAGGTGTTTCACCATTGAAGGAGACCCACTAAGGTTCCCAAGCTAACCAGTATTTTCTTCAGTTCAGCTCTTCATAGCTCAAGCACATGGCACCTGAGATGCCACCGCCACCACTTCCCCCGCCGGATGATGGGGGAAGACCCAGTTCCAGTCAGCCATCACCTCAGTCTGAGATGGCTGATGTGGCAGCAGCCCTAAAGTCTCTGGCAGCCAGCCAGCGGATGATGCAGGAGCAGTTTACAGCTCTAAGTCAGAATATACTGAGACCACCAGGGGTCTCACCTGAGATGATTACTCCGGGCAGCAGCTCCAGGACATCATGAGGCCAGGGGACCACCCCAGGCACCACATAAAGACCTGCCACCCCCTCAGCGGCGTAGGGATGTTGCTGACCCCCGGCGTTTACGCCTGGGGAGGCAAGGAAACCCTTGCCCCGAGGACAGGTATGATGATCTGGAGGAAGAAGAGGCTCCAGTAGAATGCTGGGAGCCATATGAGGTCTCCAACAATACAGTACGACCCCTCCAGGACAGTAGAGGAAAGTGCGGGAGACCAAACCCTGATGATCGCCCAAGAGGCTCTGCTTTTGACCGCCTGAGCAGGGGGTCGGCCTTCGAGAGGCTGGGCCCAGTGAATGACCTGCGAGACAAGCTGTCCAAGTCAAGAAGCGCAGCGAGATCTAGGAAAGAAGCAGAAGGCCAACCCCAAAGACGGGATGACGGCCAAAGGGAAGTAAATAGCCGACACAGGCCTGCCTTGGCGGAGCCCTCCATCCACCTCCGAGAGGCAGCAGGGGATAACATCGGCCAGGCCGACCCTGTGAGGCCCTGGAATGACTCAATCCAGAGGTTAGAGGACAAGATTGGCGACATACTGAAGAGCCGGGACCCTCTTCAGAGGGGATACACCATGGGCTCACCCTTTGTGGCAAAGATAGTCAACTTCCCCACGCCATCGAAGTTCAAGCCTCCCGTGGTCACCCCAAGATACGATGGGAGCACCAACCCTGTCCACCACGTGGAAGTGTATCAGTCGGCGGCAGACATATACTCTATCTCAGATGAGATGAGGTGTCGTGCCTTCTCTGGTACCTTGACAGGGGCTGCGCATGTCTGGTACACGTCTCTTCCAAAAAATTCTATTGGAAACTTTAAGCAGTTGGCAGACCTGTTCATCCATAATTTCTGCTTTGGGGTGAGGCCACAGAAGAAGACCACACACCTGCTCTATGTTAAGCAGGGAAAGAACGAGACTCTGAGAGACTACATAGCCAGATTCAATAAAGAGAAGCTGGAGGTGGAAGACTATGAGGAGAGCATAGCTATGACAGCCCTGATTGGAGGGCTCCAGAAGGGGAAGCTATTATGGAAGCTTGCCGAAGACCCTCCGAGGACGATGGCTGAGCTGTTGTCAACAGCAGGGAAGGTGATGAACGCCGAAGAGGCGATGGCCGCAAAACATGAAGACGAAAAAGGAGGTGCAAGTGGGAATAAATACCCCAAGAAGAACAAAGAGGGGAAGAAGAGGACCATGGATGATAAGTTCGCGGGGTACACCCCTCTGACGGTCAGCTGTGAACAGATCCTCAATGAGATAAAGAGTGACCGGACGCTGAAGTGGCCTGAGAAGCTGAGGGCAGCCCCCGGCAAGAGAAATAGGAACCTGTGGTGTGAATTTCACCAAGACCACGGCCACGTAACAGACAAATGATTTGCTCTGAAAGATGAGATTGAGAAGATGCTGAAGGAAGGGAAGCTCAGAAAGTACGTCGATAAAGCCGACTTCAAGAGGGGCCGAGGGGACGACCCCAGAAAGAAGCGAGTCGATGCCTGCAGAGAAGGTCCTCAAAAAAGAGGGGACGACCCCTCTGATGATGAGGACGACCCTGACCTCCCGCCGAGAGACGACCAAGGCCCTGTCAAGAGGCTCAATATGATCTCGCTCGGGGTGGGAATGATCTCCGGGGGTTTAGCAGGAGGAGGGTCTGAGGTCGCCGACAGGAAGGCCCATGTCGCTGAGGCTAAGGCAGTGATGAAGACGGTGCACTCAACCTCCGTAGAGGTCAAGTCAGAAAAAAGGAAGAAGGTTGATATGGACACTTTGATTGTGGGATTTTCAAGAATGGACTTCAAGGGCCTATTGGCCCCGCATGATGACCCTCTCGTCATCACCACCAGGGTGCACGGGTGCGAAGTGCCGAGGATCCTGGTGGATGGGGGCTCATCCGCAGATGTGATGTTTTGGCCATGCTTCAAGGACTTGGGCCTCAGTCGTGCCAGACTTGTCCCATACCATCATCCATTGATTGGGTTCAGTGGGGAGAATGTTCACCCCCTAGGAATATATGAGGCTGATGTTAGGATGGGGGACGAGTGGCCGAGATGGCTCACCAAGAGGGTCAGTTTCTTTGTGCTGGATGAGCATGTGTTTTCGGCATACAACATCATACTGGGACGTGTGGCCCTCAAGGGGTTTGAAGCTGTGCCGTCCACGGTCCACCAGATGGTTAAGTTCCCTACCCCTTATGGGGTGGGGGAAGTTCAGGGAGACCAGACGACAACGAGAGAGTGCTACTACAACTCCGCTGAAGAAAGGGAGGCACACAAGAGGGCTACAGCCACTTACAACATTGATACCCTAGACCCCAGGGATGAGACGAAGCTCAAAAAAGGAGAGGCCGCTGAGGAGGTAGAACCCATCATCCTCGATGAGGATGACCCGGGAAAAACCGTCCAAGTTGGAAAATCTCTGAATCCCAGTATCAAGGAAGACCTCATCAAACTGTTGAGGAGAAGGCGAAGCGTCTTCGCGTGGAGTCATGTAGATATGCCAGGGATCGACCCTGAAATCATGTGCCACAAACTCAATGTGGTAGAGGGAGTGAAGCCGATAAAGCAGAAGAGGAGGATTTACTCTAGAGAAAAGTATGAGGTCATCAGGGATGAGGTTAAAAAATTAGAAGACGCTGAATTTATCAGAGAGGTCATCTACCCTGAGTGGCTGTCCAATGCAGTCATCGTCCCAAAGGCCAACGGCAAGTGGAGAATGTGCGTGGACTTCACAGACCTCAACAAGCATTGTCCCAAAGACAGCTTCCCTCTCCCCCGCATCGACCAGATGGTAGACGCTACCGCAGGCCATGAGCTCATGAGTTTCATGGATGCCTACTCAGGGTATAACCAGATTTTCATGAACCCTGAGGACTCGGAGAGGACCGCCTTCATCACTGACAAGGGGACATACTGTTACAGGGTCATGCCCTTTGGCCTAAAAAATGCGGGGGCAACGTACCAGCGCCTCGTAAACAAAATGTTCGAAGACCAAATTGGGAAGTCTATGGAGGTTTACGTAGATGACATGCTGACTAAGAGTCTGAAGGCAGAGGATCATGTGGCAGACCTGGAAAGGACCTTTAATACAATGGACAAATACAAAATGAAGCTCAATCCGGCCAAGTGTGTCTTCGGGGTCGGAGCGGGGAAGTTCTTGGGGTTCATTGTCAATCAAAGAGGCATCGAGGCCAATCCTGAAAAGATAAAGGCCCTTATTGAGATGAAGACCCCCAAGTCCATTAAAGACGTTCAGAGGCTCACAGGGAGGGTGGCTGCCTTGAACAGATTTGTGTCAAGGGCTACAGACAGGTGTCTACCATTCTTTAAGATCCTCAGGAAAGCCTTTGAATGGAGCGAAGAGTGTGATGAGGCTTTCAAGCAGCTGAAATCATACTTAGGGTCTCCCTTGCTGCTGTCACGACCCGTGCAGGGTGAACGACTGTACGTGTACCTTGGTGTCTCAGAATCCGCTATCAGTGCAGCAATCGTAAGAGACGAAGATGGGATACAGAAGCCCGTATATTTCAACAGCAAGGCACTCCAGGGGGCAGAGCAGAGATACCCGAGGATGGAGAAGTTGGCCTATGCCTTGATCCATGCCTCAAGGAAGATGAAACCATACTTCCAGTCCCATACTATGGTCATCCTTACTGACTCTCCTCTGAGGCAGGTCCTACACAAGCCTGAAAAATCAGGAAGGCTAATGACCTGGGCTATAGAGTTGGGGGAATTTGACATTGTGTATCAGCCTAAGACAGCCATTAAGGGGCAAGCCTTGGCAGACTTCGTGGCTGAGTTCACATGGGAAGAAGATGAGGCCGAGGGTGAGACCCTCGGGAAGGCAGATACAGAAGACAGACCCGCAGACACACCCGCAGAAATGGCTGAGACGAGCACCGCTAGAAGGAAAGTGACTGAAAACTAAGAGGGAAGATACATCTTTAGACAGGGGTCCCTCTCTGAAGGAAAGACTCCGTGGAGCCTCTTCGTTGACGGGTCCTCCTGTGATAGTGGAAGTGGTGCTGGACTGATACTATCAGCACCCGATGGCACAGACGTCGAGTACGCCCTGAGGTTCAATTTCAAAGCCTCCAACAATGAGGCTGAGTATGAGGCCTTGATAGCTGGCCTCTCCTTGGCCAAATCCCTTAGTGTCAGCCAAATTTTGGTTCACAGTGATTCAAGGCTGGTGGTGAATCAGATACTAGGAGCCTATGAGGCCAAAGACGAGAGGATGGCTAGGTATCTTGATAAGGTGAGGTCATTGCTGAAAAACTTCAAAGAAGTGAAATTCAAGAGGATACCTAGGCTCGACAATGGCCGTGCTGACGCCCTTGCAAGGTTGGCCTCAGCTACTAGGACAGACATAAGGAGGACAGTCCCGGTAGAAATCTTGCTTCGACCAACTATCGAAGACGACGAGGGAACACTTGGTGTTTGCATGAATGTTTCTCAAGAACCTTCATGGATGGACCCCCTGATCAGATACATTAGAGGGGGAGAGATGCCAGAAGCGAGCCAAGAGAGGAAGAAGCTGAGGTACAGGGCTGCAAAGTTCGCTGTCATCGGAGACACGCTGTATAAAAAGGGGTTTCTGCTCCCCTTACTTAGGTGTGTGCATCCCCCAGAGGTCCCTTCCATTTTGCAAGACGTGCATGAAGGGTCGTGTTCAATCCATATTGGGGGTAGATCCTTGGCAAAGAGGGTGATCACCCAAGGCTACTGGTGGCCGACCTTAGGAAAAGATGCCGCCGCATATGTTAAAAAGTGTGATAAATGCCAAAGATTTGCTACCATCCCTCACCAACCTCACCAGCCTCTCACCTCCATTACATCCCCATGGCCGTTCGCAATATGAGGGATTGATCTGGTAGGACCCTTACCGAGAGCAGTCAATAACTATCGGTTCCTCATCGTAGCAATTGACTACTTTTCAAAGTGGGTAGAGGCCGAGCCGATGGTCACGATCACGGAGCAGAAGACCTTCCAGTTCATCTGGAAGAATGTGATATGCAGATATGGTCTACCCAACACCCTCATCTCGGATAACGGGACCCAGTTCAAGAATGCCTCTTTACAGAAGTACTGTGAGAGGGTAAGTATCAAACAATTTTTCTCCACCCCAGGCCGACCTCAGGCCAATGGGCAAACCGAAGTTACGAACAGGACAATCCTAGATGGGATTAAGAAGAGGCTTGAGGAGGCAAAAGGAAGATGGGTCGAGGAGTTATATGCAGTATTGTGGGCATACAGGACGACAGTAAGGACCCCTACCGGGGAGACCCCATTCATGTTAGCTTATGGATCAGAAGCAGTCATCCCCACCGAAGTGGAGTTTCCTACTCATAGGGTCCAAATGTATGATCCCCAGGGGAATATGGAAGAGAGAAGACTTGACCTAGACCTGATTGAGGAAAGAAGGGAGGATGCTGAGATAAGGCAAGCTTCCTACCAGCAGAGGACCGCAAAGTTTTACAACCAAAGGGTGAAACAGAGGCCTATCGCAGTGGGAGACTTGGTTCTTAAAAAGACTTGGCAGAAACCCAACAAGCTCCATCCTAATTGGCATGGCCCATATAGGGTCATCGATGAAGTTGTCCCAGGGACCTACAGGCTAGAAAACTTAGAGGGGGAACCTTTTTCAAACCCCTGGAATGCAGATCATTTGAAGAAATACTATCAGTAGTGTTGTAAGGTCTTGAAAGGCCATAATTGTAATTGGGGTTGCTCCAACAGAACACTTGGAAAATTAATGAGAAATATCAGTGTTTCCTTCATCCTATTGTCAGTCCTAGCATGCATGGGAAGTTGAACCCTCGGCTATAATGGGGACCAGTGGAGGGGACGACCCCTCCACTCTTCTCAAAAAAGACGAGGGAAGACTAGATTAAAATCCATTAATTTGGTTAGTTGAACCCTCGGCTATAATGGGGACCAGTGGAGGGGACGACCCCTCCACTCTCCTCAAAAAAGACGAGGGAAGACTATATTAAAATCCATTAATTTGGTTAGTTGATCCCTCGGCTATAATGGGGACCAGTGGAGGGGACGACCCCTCCACTCTCCTCAAAAAAGACGAGGGAAGACTAAATTAAAATCCATTAATTTGGTTAGTTGATCCCTCGGCTATAATGGGGACCGGTGGAGGGGACGACCCCTCCACTCTCCTCAAAAAAGACGAGGGAAGACTATATTAAAATCCATTAATTTGGTTAGTTGAACCCTCGGCTATAATGGGGACCAGTGGAGGGGACGACCCCTCCACTCTTCTCAAAAAAGACGAGGGAAGACTAGATTAAAATCCATTAATTTGGTTAGTTGAACCCTCGGCTATAATGGGGACCAGTGGAGGGGACGACCCCTCCACTCTCCTCAAAAAAGACGAGGGAAGACTATATTAAAATCCATTAATTTGGTTAGTTGATCCCTCGGCTATAATGGGGACCAGTGGAGGGGACGACCCCTCCACTCTCCTCAAAAAAGACGAGGGAAGACTAAATTAAAATCCATTAATTTGGTTAGTTGATCCCTCGGCTATAATGGGGACCGGTGGAGGGGACGACCCCTCCACTCTCCTCAAAAAAGACGAGGGAAGACTATATTAAAATCCATTAATTTGGTTAGTTGATCCCTCGGCTATAATGGGGACCAGTGGAGGGGACGACCCCTCCACTCTCCTCAAAAAAAGACGAGGGAAGACTAAATTAAAATCCATTAATTTGGTTAGTTGATCCCTCGGCTATAATGGGGACCGGTGGAGGGGACGACCCCTCCACTCTCCTCAAAAAAGACGAGGGAAGACTAGATTAAAATCCATTAATTTGGTTAGTTGAACCCTCGGCTATAATGGGGACTAGTGGAGGGGACGACCCCTCCACTCTCCTCAAAAAAGACGAGGGAAGACTATATTAAAATCCATTAATTTGGTTAGTTGATCCCTCGGCTATAATGGGGACCGGTGGAGGGGACGACCCCTCCACTCTCCTCAAAAAAGACGAGGGAAGACTAGATTAAAATCCATTAATTTGGTTAGTTGATCCCTCGGCTATAATGGGGACCGGTGGAGGGGACGACCCCTCCACTCTCCTCAAAAAAGACGAGGGAAGACTAGATTAAAATCCATTAATTTGGTTAGTTGAACCCTCGGCTATAATGGGGACCAGTGGAGGGGACGACCCCTCCACTCTCCTCAAAAAAAGACGAGGGAAGACTAAATTAAAATCCATTAATTTGGTTAGTTGATCCCTCGGCTATAATGGGGACCGGTGGAGGGGACGACCCCTCCACTCTCCTCAAAAAAGACGAGGGAAGACTAGATTAAAATCCATTAATTTGGTTAGTTGAACCCTCGGCTATAATGGGGACTAGTGGAGGGGACGACCCCTCCACTCTCCTCAAAAAAGACGAGGGAAGACTATATTAAAATCCATTAATTTGGTTAGTTGATCCCTCGGCTATAATGGGGACCAGTGGAGGGGACGACCCCTCCACTCTCCTCAAAAAAGACGAGGGAAGACTAAATTAAAATCCATTAATTTGGTTAGTTGATCCCTCGGCTATAATGGGGACCGGTGGAGGGGACGACCCCTCCACTCTCCTCAAAAAAGACGAGGGAAGACTAGATTAAAATCCATTAATTTGGTTAGTTGAACCCTCGGCTATAATGGGGACCAGTGGAGGGGACGACCCCTCCACTCTCCTCAAAAAAGCCGAGGGAAGACTAAATTAAAATCCATTAATTAGGTTAGTTGATCCCTCGGCTATAATGGGGACCAGTGGAGGGGACGACCCCTCCACTCCCCTCAAAAAGACGAGGGTGGACTTGATTTAAAACACCATAATTTGGTGGTAAACACCCTCGGCTATGAAGAGGGCAAATGGGAGAGACGACCCCATTTACCCTCAAAATGACGAGGGAGGAGTTGGTAATATTGTTAATTTCTAAGCATCACAAAGCAAAGACAGGAATAGAAGACAGTGATTATATTACAAATAAGGGAAATGTTTGATCAACAAAAATACAAAAAAATGTTACAAGAAGAGGGTGTGGGCCACAGACAGCCACCCTATTGAGCACACTCAGAGGGCACATCGATTACAGGGGTCTCATCTACGACCACTAGAGGCTGATCCTCAGATGTGCCGGTACCCTCAACGTGGACTTGGGATTCAACCTGTGCCAAGGCCTCAGCAATTAAGGGGTCATCTAGCTGGACGGCTTCAAGGGAGGGGCGGATAGTCGTCACTGCATCAGCAAATTTTAGGACGACCCACCGACAGGCCGTCCTAATTCCCCTCTCAAGATACTCAAGGCCGAAGCCTTGAAACTCGTCTGAAACCTTATAGGCCTCAACAGCATCGGCCCCGGCCTTCCTTACTGCACCCTCAAGCTCGGTCTTGAAGTGATCCCCCAGGTTATTCAAGGCCGCATCCTTGTCTTTAATAAGGTCGTCCTTGGCCTTCAGGTCTGCCTCATGCTGCGTCTGTAGCTCATTCAAGACCCTGGTATGCTCAACCCTCATACCCTCCAGCTCAGCCCTTGCAGTACCCAGCTCAGCCTTTGCAGCATCCAGTTCAGTCTGCAGAAGAGCCTCCTGCTGAATGGCCCTGTCAGCCTCTTGAAATTTCAGCTGATTCTCGGCCATCCATTTTGTAGCCGACGCCCAAGCACAAATAGACTGCACAAGAACAAGCAAACATTAAGAGGCCGAGGGAACAGATTGACAAAAAATTAACTGAGGAAGTACGGTAGAAACAAATACCTGGGCCATGGTATGCAGACCGTAATCATACACCTTGGCAGGGGGCATCTTCGACAAAAAGTCGTAGTCAGAGGCCGAAGGGGCAGAAAACATGGAGACCTTGGCCGCCCTTAAGTTGGCTATGAGGGAAGAAGGGTCAGACCTCAAGGATGCTAAATTTTGAGACCAAAATGCCCCCATGCTGGAGGCAGACCCCTCAGACACTTCTGCCCTCGCCCTCGTCCGTGCATCAGGACGAGAGCCCTCAGGAGCTTCAGGCTGCTTCCTTTTCCGACTATCCACGGTCGGCTCTACCGGCCTCGGCCCCTCGGCCGTTGACTTCCTCTGGGCTTGCTGAGGTTCCTTCCCTTTCTTCTTGCCAAGACCGGACAACAAGCTGGGGGCAGTCATCTCCCACAATTGGTCAGAAATGTTCGCAGGACGACCTGAAAAGAAGGAAATACGTCAGAAAGATACAGAGGCAAAGAGGGAACACTTAGAAGGAATCATAATGCGAAAATGGAAAAACACTCACATAATTCTGTCAAAGGGCCGACCCTCAGGCCAGCTTCTTTGAGGTGATGAGGGGTCATTAGATCTTCAAATTTTGGAAGTCCACCCTCTTTCCCCTGGTCCCTCAGATAGTCAACAATTACCCTCTCTTCCTGACTTAATCCAGGGTCAGACCGTGCCCTCATGGAAGGTTTGGACCATACCTGGGAAACTCTCGGACTATCTTCAAGAGGATCAACCCCAGAGGGGAACTCCCAGTCCCCAGAGATGAAGAAATACCTCTTCTTCCAGTCATGATTTGAGGTCTGGGCTACATGAAGGATCTTCTTGTCAGACTTCCTGGCCCCTAAGTGGTAGTAACCAGGCTGCTTGGACGATGAGGTAATGTTATAACAACCTATGAATAAGTCTGCTGAGGGCTCATCTGTGAAGACACTCTTCCAAAGAGATATATAGCCAAGAATTGCCCTCCAAGAGTTGGGGGGAGCTGAGAGGGGGAAACCCCAAGGGCAGACAGGATCTCAACAATGGTAGGATGCAGAGGGAACCTAACACCTACCCTAAGCATCTGCTCGTAAACAGCAACCTCCCCCTCGTCTCCCTGATAAACTCGCTCATCGGGGTTGGGAACCCTCATAGTCACAGAGGACTTTATGCCGAACTGATGCCTCCACAGCAAGAGGTCACGATCCTTCACAGTGGAAACATAAGCAGAGGCATGAGAAGTGTCAATGGGATCATCATCAGAGTCCTCAGCATAACCCTCAGCCTCCTGTCTCTCGTCCTCTTCACCTCTTGGGGGCGAACCGTGAAAAGTCATTTGAAATGCATGGGGGGATAGGGCCGTCACAGGGACAGCCTCAGAGGGTCCCACACCCTCGGCCTGATGGTCCTGGGCGTCCTCAGACGACCCTCTCCTTCCAGAGGGACCAGCACCTGCAGGTGAAGACGCACGCTCGTCCATACCACCCTCAAACGTCTGACTGTCGGATGGACGATAGGACGACCCTTGTGGCTCAGAGGGCAGAATTTTCTTCAAGGGGAGGGGAAAGATGGGTCATACCCAAATGGGGTCGTCCCGTCGTCTCCTCTCCTCCTCTTCCTCTATGCGCCTGATCTCTATGAAGAACTTCTCCCTCAAGGATGGAAACTCGTCTGCTAAATCGTAAAGCCTCCTAAGCATTAAGGGGGAGACCTAACACTTGAGATGATTTTACTAATCTAACCACAAACAAACTCCAATTGACCAACCTATGACTTTTGGATCTAAAACTGGGAATATGAAAGGTTCGCTCAAGAACACTCAAGAACAGTCGAAGTCGTTCGCCGGAAAAGATGCCAGAAAAATGCGAGAAAAACCAGAAAAATGCTAAAAGGGGTTCGACCCCAACACACAAAGGAAATGGAAGAGCTAGAGGAGAGTTCAGGCAAAGAAGAGTACCTGGAAACAAGAGCAACGACTGAGTGAAGAGCGATGGAGAAATCAGCGAAGAAACGGCTATGGAGTTAGCTGGAATTGTAGAGAGAGAAAGTAAGGGCGCGAAGATGAAGAAGAAGCTAGAAGGGGAAAAGGATTTGAAAATCCTTTTAATATCTTTGCTAATTAAGGGGGCTCACTTCCCAAAGCAAAACACAGCCCACGAGGAGGATATCATTAGGGCACAAAGCCCCAAGCATAGTACAGCCGCCTTACCTAGGGAACTGGAGATGACAGTGGGCAACCGCCCAAGTGTCACCTCATGTTGACAGGCATCCCTCATCTCACTGACCATACATCCGCCTCAAAAGCAACACTATCCCTCAGCCATCTCAACAACATCAATGGCTAAGGGCTGGGGGGTGATTGATATACCCATATTTACCCCCTGACTGCCGGGATCAAGGCAACCCCTTCAGACGACCCTCCGAGGGGCCGACCCCTCATTTGGCTCCATATGACCCCTCCTGGACTCGGCCTTCAGCAGGACCCGGACGACCCTCCGAGGGGCCGACCCTTCAACAGGCTCCGGACGACCCTCCGAGGGTCCGACCCTTCAACAGGCCCCGGACGACCCTCCGAGGGGCCGACCCTTCAGCAGGCCCCGGACGACCCTTCGAGGGGCCGACAGTACGAGGATTAAATTGGACCATACTCACTACCAGGGGGAACTTTGCCCTCGGCCTCATATCATAGGCCGAAGGTGACATCATCTCAGCGCGTGGTTTGGGAGACGCGTGGAACAGTGCGCGTGAGGCTCATATGACACGTGGCAGACCGTTATAACCGAATCACACCCTCACGTGAGGGAATATTATGCCATCATTTGGCATCTACAGGTGTCAACAGGGAATTGGTTAGATCATCATTCACATGCACCATGCTTACTTGGGGGGTACACTACACCCCCCAAGACTTATATATACTTGTCACCTACAACCCTACAGGGGATCAGATGATCGCAACCCTAGCTAAGAACCCTGCTTGTACACACAGTAGAGAGAGAGAGCTTATGTGCATTGTATCCAAGGCCATTAGTGCCCATACATAGTGGATCACACACTCACAGTGGATGTAGGCCAACTTGGCTGAACCACTATATATCATCATCTTACTCCTCTTATACTCATCCCCTTCTACACACATATACACTTACATACTTACATACCTGCATCTCTATGGCTGCCATGGCTACTACTGTTTGAGCTCATTATCACTTATCCGGTGGTGCTAAATCTTAGCATCATCACTCATAGTAGGGGATGGCCCCATAAATCCCATTATCGAGTTCCATGTTATCGATATACCTGCTTGTTTCAATCTATTAGTCGGTCGATTGTGGTTTCAAAGCATCAAGGGAGTATCTTCCTCTTTCCATCAGAAACTGAAGTTCTTCACCAAGGGGCAGGCCATCACTATCTTAGGCGACGATGATAATACTGAGAGTGCAAGCACAATAATCCAATAATGGAAATACAACATGGGGTGAATGACATAATTTTATCTAGCTTTCGAATCGAACCACTTCCACTCCGAGCTGGGGGTGATTTTAAAGATCAAGTCTATCCAGAGCATAACCCTCATGGTAATATCAGCGTGATAAAGATATTCAAGAATATGCACTTCATGATCGAACTGGGGCTGGGACGATGATAATAGGGGATACTGGAACCCATAATCCTGAATAAGTCCTTTCCTCCATAGGGACTAGGTTATCAACCGTCATCATAGGAACTCAGAATGATCCGCGAACCCCAGTTGAAGAGAAGTTTAGAAAGTACCAAGACTGTCTCGAGATATTCCTTGAACGAAAGATTCGTCAAAGAGGGTGAATATTTTCCCTTTCGTGGCTTTCTCGAACCATGATATGATCACGTGGATAAGAAGAGGAAGCCAGAGATGGAGATCTTCTTTCAAGATAGTTTCTCCTGGGCTGAGGACTCCCAGTATCATGTGCAACCGCTCATTGAGAAAGCTACAGCTGTTACCGAGGTTTTTGAGGGAGGTGCCTCTCAGGACTCATTAAATCTGCAGACATTGGGACTGACACCCTGTATAATCCACTCAAGTGCTATATCTTTGCATCTATCCATCCTGATCAAGGCCGCTGATGAACCCCTCTTCAACTAGAATGCTATACCAGTTCCACCTGCTGAAATGCAACCCGACCTAGCTATTTATCTTGCCTCTTCCTCTTTTATTATTCCTCATTTTTCTGATAACAATGTAATCAAGGCCTCATTCGATGAGGTTCTCAACGTTGTTTTTCTTGAGAATAAAATAAATGAAGGTTTTGAGTATCTTATTGTGCCTTACATTAATTAATTTGTAACTAATCAAACTTTTGATGACGATGATTTTGTAAATGAATAATTCTTAACTAATCTTAATAAGGTTAATAACAAATAACATCATTGCGTTCAAATTAATGAGGATGAAACTATAGTTATCAATCTCAATTCTAGTAGCGAACTGCGCGAGATTAGGATAGGGTCCACCCTTAATGAGCATGAGCATGCGCAACTCGAAGAACTACTGATGGAATTTGTGGAGTTCTTCGCATGGTCCTACAATGATATGCCCGATATTAATCCTGAGATAGCTCAACACAATATTCCAACTCTCCCGGAATGCAAACCGATCAAATAAAAACTGTGAAAGCTCCGCACCGAATGTTCACTCAAGATTAAAGAGGAGGTGGTCAAATAATTAAACGTAGGCTTCATCCGGGTGATCAAATATCCCACATGATTAGCCAATATTGTACCCGTACCAAAATCAGGAGGAAAATTTTGCATATACGTTGACTATTGGGATTTTAACAAGGCTTCTTCGAAAGATGATTACTCACTACCTAATATCAACATGATTGTGGATAACACCAGTTATGATTTCAATTTGTTTGTTGACGGGTTTGTCGAATACAATCAGATCAACATGCATCCCGTTCATCAAGAAAAAATTGCATTCATCACCCATTGGGGAACCTTTTGTTACACAGTTATGCTATTCGGTATAAAAAATGCAGGGGCTACCTACCAAAGGGATTCCATAACCATCTTATATGATCTGATGCATAAAGAGGCCGAGGTATACGTGGATGATATGATCATTAAGTCTAATACTCGGGAAGGTCACGTTCTTGCCCTCTGGAAGTTCTTTGAAAGGCTACGACGATTTCAGATGCGACTTAATCCACATAAATGAGTCTTCAACGTCACCAAAGGAAAACTTGTGGGATTCATGGTTAGCGAGAAGGGAATTGAAGCAGATTCTGCCAAACTGAAAGCCATATTCGAAATGCCACCACCCTGTACGGAGAAGGAAGTGCGATAATTCTTTAAAAAATTACAATATATCAGTCGGTTCATCAGCCAGTTGACTTCTATTTGTGAACCCATCTTCAAAATCATTTTAAATGATTCTATCAAAGTCTAGAATGAGGCTTGTTAGGAAGCCTCTGATAGAATAGAGCAGTATCTCACCTGACCTTCGGTACTCATGCCACCATAACTTGGTCTCCCTACACTCATATACTTAACCATAATAGACACCGTAATTGGGGCTTTGCTAGCCCAATACCTTGAAGAATCTTACAAAGAAAAGGCCATCTACTATGCTAGCTGTAAATTAGCTGGGTATAAAGTTAACTAAACTACCTTGGAGAAAGCATGTGTCGCCATATTCGGGTCACTCAGAAATTACGGCATTATATACTCACTTTTCCCATTGGACTTGTGTCCTGAATGGATCCTATCAAATAGCTGATAAAAAAACCTACCCTATCTAGTCGAATGGCTCAATGATTAATGGTGCTAGCCGAGTTCGATATTGTGTATGTCATGTAGAAAGCCATGAAAGGAATAGTCACCTTTGAATACCTTGTTGACTATCCCATATAGGAAGCCGATGTTTGGATCTTTGAGCTCCCGAATGTAGATATCCTTTGCACCTCTCAGGAAGACCTTCAGTGACGAATGTTCTTTGACGGCGATTCCAACAAGAAAGGATACGACATTGGTATACTCCTGATCGTCCCTGATGATTCTCACACTCCTATTACCATCAAGCTAGATTTTCCCTGCACCAACAACATGACTGAATATGAGGCATGCACTGTAGGCCTCAAAGTCGCTCTTAAGAAAGGTATCCAATGCCTAGATGTCTACGGGGACTCTGCCCTCATCATCAACTAGGTTCTTCAAAGACTAAAAAATTTTGCCCTTCCATGCTAACCTAGAAGAGTTGGCCTCCCAGTTTTAAGATATCATATTCCACTACTTGCCTCGAATAAGGAACAACTTGGCCGATGCCCTTACTACCTTAACCCCCATGGTCGAAAGGCCCGGGGAAATAATGATGGACCCTTTTCTAGTCTAAAAATAAGCTAAACCAACCCATTACTGACGCATTAAGCTCATCACAGAAGAGGATTCCAATATGAACGAGTGCTGGCATTACGACATTTAGCGCCTCCTCAAGCACGATAGGTACCCCTAAGATGCATATAAGAAAGATCGAGCTACCCTTCAAAAACTGGTTGCCCAGTATATTATCTGCGATAAAGCACTATTTAAAAGATACTTCAATGGAACCCATTTGCACTGCATCGCGGGGTTGACATTAAAGAAATGATGCGGGAAATCCACAATGGGGAATGCGGACCCCATATGAATGGTCATATACTCGCCAAGAAGATTATACAATAGGGTTACTATTGGACCACCATGGTTCAGTATTGCACCGCCTATGTTCGGAGATGCTTTAAATGACAACAATTTGTTAATCTCTAGCATTGGCCTTCGCGAGAATTGTACAATATGACTTCTCCCTACCCGTTCTCCACATATTATATGGAAAGTCACACCCACAACTTTCAATAGGCACGATTTCATCCTAGTTGCCATTGATTACTTCACTAAATGGGTCGATGGAAAGTTATACGCAGTGCTGAATGCTAAAAAAGTAGCCATATTCATCTAGAAAAACATCATCTACCGATACGGGGTTTCACATGAGCTAGTGTCAGATAATGGGTTACGTTTCAAAGAAGAAGTCACAGAATTGGTCGATGAGTATGGGATTCAAACACACAAATCTTCTCCCTACTGACTATAAACCAACGGTGTAGTTGAAGCCTCCAATAATAACCTTAAAGCAATCATCACCAAGGTGATCAAGAGTTTTCGAGATTGGGATGATCGAATCCTTTACGCCCTTTGGGGCTACCGTACTTCAGTCCGAGCATCTACAGGGGCTACCCCTTATTCTTTGGTATATGGCATGGCTGCAGTCCTACCCGCTAAACTAGAAATATCCTCATTATACGTCATGCTTGAGAGTAAAGTCAATGAGGAAGATTGACATCAGAGCCGTTTCAACGAATTGTCGCTCTTAGATAAAAAGAGGCTAAAGGCTCTATATTATATACAAGGGTACCATCGTCGGATAGCTCAATCGTTCAACCAAAGAATTAAGGATCGTGGTGTCCGAGAAGGGGACTTTGCTCTTAAAGAAATCATAGAACCCGTTTGGAACCCCATAGGGAAATTTAAGACAAAATGGAGTGTCCCCTACATCGTGAAAAAGATCCTATTCGGTGGCACTGCTATGCTCACTGATCTTGACAAATAAGTGATTATGCATTCAATCAACTTGGATTGTCTTAAGAAATTCTACCCTTAGTCCAAAATCTCGACGCACTATGACTCCTCTCATGCCCCTTCCATTCTATAAAAAAATTCTTTATTTCCCTCTACTCAAAACTACGTGTGGCATGATCCTCTAAAAAGACTTTTCGCTTTCAAAATTCAAACTCAATTTTTTTTAAAAATCCCCAGAGGTACGTAGGTAACTCATACGCTTTACATGCGAACGATCCCCTTCTTTTTCACAACATGCTATTCTTTTTTACCTCCGAGAACGACAATTCATTTTATCATTTACATGTTCAACAGGATTATGTATGCCTTAGTGATTGGTATAGATAATTCAAATGCAAAACTCATCAAGAGGCACAACAATATAATTAAAATCCTTTTTTATTCCGTAAATGGGAGAATTCGGCACAATTACATAAAATATCAGTGTATAGAGTCAAACAACTATCCCTCCCGCCAACTAAACTACCCTAAAATAAAACTAACCAAACCTTCCCAAATTTATTTCTAAAAACCAAAAAATAACCAAACACATCTCCGTCATAAAAAGCTTCATAAATAAACACCAGTTTCACAAAGATCTTATTCGCAGCTGCCAGAAGACCCAGCCCCATCATCATCTACTCCTTAAGGCCCCCAAAATTTCCCTGCCTAGATGATATGCCGAAGGCGCTCCATAAAATGATATGTCCTAACCAGGCTAGAGAAAACCACTACGCCCCCTTCCATAGCGTCAAGCATGATAAACCATCTTTATCCGATCTCCTCTGCCAAAATATTAGCCACTACCCTCTTCCGCAACCCTTTCATATAATCTTTAGAAACAAGCCAAACCCTTCCAATATATTAAAAAGGATGGGTTGACGATTGACGATTCTCCCACAGAGAACCCAACTGCATGCGCAAGCCTTAAGTCAAATCCTTTATAGGAAAGAAATCCAGGGTATGGGAAGGCACAATTTGCTCCTATTAGACTTAACGCAGGAGACGCTAGGATAAATAAAACGAGGACTACCGAAGGCCAACTAATCGATCGTAGAAATATTCCCCCAGCTCTAGAATGGGCTACAGCTCCCCCCGCCATGGCACCGACCATCGTAGGCATCGAGCTCCATGCTCAACGAACTAGTTTACCCAGTTCTCTATGGATAGGCTAAAACTGATAAAATACCAGGTGAAGATATTCAACACGAATGCCAAGGGATACTCAGAAGGACAATCAAATGAAATCTCTCAGCCGACCATATAAATAACATCATTGGGCTCCCTCTCAAAAAATCAGAGCGGTCTTCTCACCTAGTGTTGATACAAAAAATTATCCAACTACATGAACCAATTAGAAATGAACGTTTGTCCTCTTAAGTGGCCAAAATTCTAATTAGCAGATTAGTAGCTCGACAGGCATACCCACCAACATAAAGAATGCACCATCAATACCAATGAAGAGTCACCATACCAAGGGTCTTACGACATGTGGTTCATATAACCAATCGTCACATTTATTATGTACCCCCATAAATGCTTAAATGTATAAAGGCATTCTATCCCTTAATATTCCAACCCTTAATCTTCGAGTCACTATAATTACATTTTATCCCCTTCATCAAGGGTAAGGTATAACGAATTCTTGGATATTCTTATTGACAAGAGTACCTAGCCTTCTGTGACCTCTGAAATCAATACTATAACAGTGGACGTAGGCTTTCTTACATAGCCGAACCACTTAAAAACCTTGTGTATTTCTTTTATTTAGCATTGAAATGATATAAATATAAAATTAGATCAAGTCCAATTTTTTACATCAACAGATTGGCGTCGTTTATGGGAACACGTGTCTAATCGTCATTCTCAATCTTATTCAAGGAAACATGAATAATCCAGAGCCCAGTGACAGAAACGAAGGCTACCCGCCTGATCCATCTGCTTTGCCTAAAGCAGCCGACCTAAATGGGATACTAGCCAGTATTGCCAGAGGTCAAGATGATATGCAGGAAATAATGAGATAATTGGTTCAATTGTTAAAGAAAGATCTTTGGCCCTATCCAGACAGGAATGAGTTCCATCACCACAGAGAGAAATGATGCCTCCACCTCCTAGGCATAGCCAACGCAGTTATTCCAAATCATTTCAGGATATGACTTATCACCCGAAATTAGTACTTGAATCAGAGCCTCAATGTCTTATGGTAACTATTCTTTCTCTACTAAAAGGCTAAGTGTCTTACAGAGATTGAGCTGAGCTTCACCTTCCGGTCGATTGGGACCCTGAGCAAATAAAAACCCTTTTAGAGCAGTATCTAGGGACACTCAAAATCCATCCAACCAGCGTGAAGCCACGATAGGATCAAAATCAAGCCTCCGACGATCTGTACGCGCCGAGAAGACTTCTCAGGAAGAGAGTTCATCATATACACATAGTCAGGGAAACCGAGATGTTTTGCATAAATCTGATGTGGGTAATACTTCATGGAAAAGATCAATTCAGTGATTGGAAGATCGATTAGTAGAGATAGTGAAAGCAAAGAATCATTTACAACGAGGTTTTGTTAAAGGATACCCTTTTATTTAAGTAATTGTGGATTTCCCTACTCCATCTAATTTTAAAGCTCATGGTTACCCCCAAATATGATGGAAAAATTGATACAGTTCTGCACTTTGAACAATATCAAGTTGTCAGTTACATTTATTCTGACTCCGATGAGATGAGATGTAGAGCGTTCTCAAGCACCATTATAGGTTCTGCTTAGATATGGTATAAGAACTTACCCCGAGGACAAATTGGCAACTTCAACCAGCTTATCGAGCTGTTTATTAGAAATTTTGTTTCGAGGTCAAGCCAGTAAATAAAGTAGCCCATTTCTTGAGTGTAAGGTAGAAAGTAGGGGTAACAACCAGGGAGTACATCACTTATTTTAATAACGATAAATTAGAAGTGGTAGATTATGAGGAAAAAATAGCCATCACTACTCTCATGAGTGGGTTGCTTCTTGAGAAACTGTACTATACTCTGTCTAAAGATCCCCCTAAAACTATGACTAAGCTAATGACTAAGGCGGGAAAAATAATGAATGCCGAGGAGCAATGGCTACAAAGCAGAATCCAGTCACAAAGACTGAGAAGAAATATCAGAAGAAGTCGAAGCCGAAAAAAGAGGATAAGCTCAAAAAATATGGAACTTACACTCCATTGAATGTTAGCATTCACCATATACTTGAGTAGATAAAAAATAATAAGGATATGTGATGGCCTGAAATGTTGAAAGCACCTCCTAAGAAGAGGGACAAATTAAAATGTTGTAAATTCCACAAGGATCACAACCATACAACAAATAATTACATCGCTTTGCAAAATGAGATAGATTCTCTCATTTGTCAAGGAAAACTCAATAAATTTGTTAATTGGCGTGAAAGAAGAGAACCTAAAAGAAGATCAAATTCTCTATACATGCCCAGAGATGACATGAAGAGAAACCGTGAAAATTATTATGAGGATGATCCCGATCTGTCGAAGAAGCCCAAGCATTCAGAATATGAGGTATCTATGATTAATTTTGGTTCATTTGATTGTCATGTAATTATAGATGGTGATGTAGGAGGATGAGATCACACTGATGAAAGAAAAGCTTACTTGAATGAAGCCCAGGCTTGCTCTTATATCCAAAGAATTCACCTAAACGAAGATGATCGGCCTACGAAGGTCAACAAAGACAAACTGGTGATTGACTTTTCAAATAATGATCTCTCTGGGGTACTTTATCCCATGATGACCCATTGGTAGTCAAGTTCAGGATCCAGGACACTGTCATCGCCAGAATTTTGATTGATAATGGAATCTCGACATATATTATGTTTTACCCTTTCTTTCAGAGTTTGGATTTAAAGCTCAGCTAACTGGAACCCTACCATAGGCCATTAATAGGATTTTCTAGTGAAAAAGTCTACCCTCTTGGGACAGTCAAGCTAGAAGTGTTGTTAGGCACTTGGTCGACAAGTCGTACGGAGAAAATATGATTATTTGTGATGGATAAAAATGTTAAATCTGCCTATAACGTGATCCTCGATAGGGTAGGGTTGAAGAAATATGAAGTTGTACCATCAACAGTTCATCAATGCTTGAAGTTTACAACTCACTTTGGTGTAGGTGTCGTAAAAGGTGGCCAGAGAATGTTACTACTCCTCAACCGAGCAAGAGGATTTGATCAAATTGAAGAATAAAACTACCACCTATCAAGTGGATACTACTGAGCCCAACAGTGAATCTGAAGTTGAAAATTTAGATCCACGAGATGAGATAGAATTAGTCAAGGGACATATTGTGGAAGCTACTGAAAGTATTATCCTGGATGATGAAAAATAAGAAATAACTACGTAGATCGGTTCAACACTGGATCCAATCCTTAAATAGGAGTTGATTATGTTTTTGAGGTAACAGAGAAGTGTATTTGCTTAGAACCATGAGAATATGCCTGGGATTGATCCCAACTTACTTTATCATAAGATCAATATTAATAAGGATTCCAAGTCGATCAAGCAGAGACGAAGGGTTTTCAGTCCTAAGAAGAATCAAGTTATCCAAGAAGAGGTCGAGAAACTTCAAGAAGCCCGGTGTATTGAATGTGTGAAGTATCCATCTTGGTTGGATAATATTGTAATGGTCAATAAGAAGAATTGTAAATGGAGGATGTGTATGGATTTCACTAATTTGAATAAAGCTTGCCCAAAAGACCATTTCCCCTTACATAGAATTGATCAATTGGTGGACTCTACGTCGGGACATAAGATTTTAAGCTTCATGGATGCCTATTATGGGTATAACAAGATAAATATGAAATCTGAAGATAGGGAAAGTACAAACTTCATCACCAACCGAGGAACTTATTGCAACAATGTAATGCCCTTTGGGCTAAAAAATGCAGGAGCAACGTATCAAAGGTTGGTGAACAAGGTCTTTGAAGAGCAGATAGACAAGAACATGGAGATTTATGTGGATGATATGTTAACAAAAGGTAAAAAAGACTCAGATCATATCAGTGATCTCAGTCAAACGTTTGATTAATTGGAAAAGAATCAGATGAAGCTGAATCCAACCAAGAGTGTGTTTGGGGTACATGAAGGAATGTTCCTCGGCTTCATAGTTAATCAAATGGTAATTCAATCTAATCCAGCAAAGATAAAAGCTTTAATCGAAATACAGTCATCGACTTGCAAGAAAGATGTGCAAAGGTTCACCGATAGAGTAGCAACTTTAAATGGATTTATTTCTCGAGCAACAAATAGGTGCTTACCATTTTTCAAGGTGTTGAGAAAGACATTTGAGTGGAATGCAGAATGTGAAGAAGCATTTCAGGAATTAAAAAAATATTTGGGATCACCTCCTTTGTTATCCCTACCAATCTTGAGAGAGAAATTATACTTGTACCTAGTTATTTCTGAATCTGCGGTTAGATCAGCTTTGGTTAGACTGGATAATGGGATCCAAAGACCAATTTATTACACCATCCAAGCATTCAATGGAGCCGAGATTGGGCATCCACACTTGGAAAAATTGGCTTTAGCACTTATTGAGGGTTCTAGGCGTATGAAACCTTATTTCCAAGCACATAATATAATTCTGTATACTGATCAACCTCTTCGGCAAGCACTCCACAAGACTAAAAAGTCAGGAAGATTGGTGTACTGGGCAGTGGAGCTGGGAGAATATGACATTGTCTATGAACTACAGTCTTCATTAAAAGGCCAAGCTTTGGAAAATTTTATCGCTGAATTCACCTATCTAAAGGTTCTCGGTCTATAAAACTTGCCTGCCGAGCAGACTTCTAAAGAAGATAGTGCAGTTAAAAACCAAGCTGAAATCATTGTCGATTAACCTGAGTCATTCATAAGTTAGGAACTGTCCCATAAATATGCAGAGGAGAGCAAAAAAAATTCCATCATGGAATTCTGTCTGAAGAAAGCTTCAATGATGATATCCAGTTGTGGAATTTATACGTCGATGGTTCTTTATATGCAACTAGAAGCGGAGCAGGTATGATACTCAATACTCCAAATGAGATTGATGTTGAATATGCACTTAAGTTTCAATTCAAAGCCTCAAATAAAGAGGTAGAATACGAAGCTTTAATAGTTGGAATAGATTTGGCCTATTCATTAGGCATCGAGAGAGTAATGGCATACAGTGATTCACAGTTAGTTGTCAACCAAGTGCTTCAGCTATATGGAGTCAGGGGGAAATGATGAATAGATGCTTCGCTAAAACCATTTTTGCTAATCTCACAGCCATGAAAATGCACAGGATTACCAGGATAGCTAACGCCCGAGCAGATGAACTTGTTTGGCTGGCTTCAACAACGAGAATTGAACTCAGGCACACCATCAACATTGATGAGGACTTGATGGTTAATTTCATTACTGTAGACTTGGGACCTTCCTGGATGGACACAATTAAAGCCTATATTAAGGATGGCATTCTACCACCTAATCCCAAAGAAGCTGAGAAGCTCCGATATAAAGCAACAAGATATGTGTTAGACAAAGGAGTTTTATACAGAAGGGGATTGACGATCTCCTTATTGCGTTATGTTCATCTAATGGAGGTGGCGAATTTTATCAAATAAGTGCACGAAGGTTCTTACGGAGCTCATTATGCTGGTCGATCATTACTCCAACGAATCAACACTTAAGGATACTACTGGCTGACTATATAGGCAGATTGTACAACCTTTGCAAGAAAGTGTGACAAATGCCAAAATTTCTCTGTAATCCATAAAACTCCCAATTCCGCTCTCACACCCATAACTTCACCTTGTCCGTTCACTATTTAATAAATTTACTTGGTTGGCCCACTGCTGACCACTAAGGGCAGCTTCAAATATTTGGTCGTTGTTGTTGATTATTTCACCGAATGGGTGGAGGCAGAACCATTGGTATACATGACTTATGAGAAGGTCTATCTGTTCATTTGGAAGAATATCATATGCAGATATGGGATACCACATGCCTTCATTACGGAGCATTGAACTCAATTCGATAACGATGAATTTGAATCGTATTGTGTCCAGTCCAAGATCCTGAAACTTCATTCTGAACCAGTCCATCCTCAAAGTAACGGTCAAACAAAAGTAATAAATAGGACTTTACTTAATGGGTTGAAGAAAAGACTTGACACTACAAAGGGAAATTGGATTAACCAGTTACATTCTGTTCTTTGGGCTTACAAAATAACGTCGAGAACAACAACTGGAGAGACACCTTAAATGCTTGCGTTTGGGACTGAAGCCATGGTACCAGCCGAGATAGGCCTACCAACCCACAGAGTACTGAACTTCGATTCTCCAACTTGTGACTTGATGCGCCGACTAGATCTAGACATGTAGAGAAAGTCCGAGAAGCTGTTATCCTGAGAAACGCTGCATACCACTTTTATAATAAAAGATTTAAGCCAACCAACCTTAAAAAAGGTGATTATATTCTTAAGAAGGTGATGCAGAAGAACAACAAGTTGAGGCTAATTGGCATGGCCCATATCGCATCTTCGCTGTTATCCGACCTAAAACCTATCGAATTGAAACTTTGGAAGGGGAAGAATTTAAAAATCCCCGGAATGCTGATCATCTTCGAAAGTATTATCAATTCTTCAAAGGATTGATACTACTGTATTTCTTTTGATTTTATGAGTCAAATTTGAATAAAATATTTCTTTCAATCCCTTCCATTTTTTGATTTTTTTTCGGAGTATGGCGATATATCATCACACAAAAACAAACAGAAACAACAAGTCAGAATGTCTCTTGACGATCAACAGTACATACATGCTTAATCATGAAGAATTCAATAGTTTACAGCGCAATTATTGCTTGCTCAAATGCAAACTTTCTGTATGACTTAGTATAAACAAGTCACGAACAAAAAGTAAATATTACTTCATGTATGGCTTTGTATAAACAAGTGACGAACAAGAAGTTATCCGACTAAGTTAAAGGAACACAATCCTAAAATGCTTAGTCGTCAAGAACAATATACTTCATGTATGACTTCGTAAAAATGAATCACGAACAAGAAGTTATTCACTTCATGTATGATTTTGTATAAACAAGTCAAGAACAAGAAGTGTAAAACTTCGTATACAACTAAAAAAGTTACCAAGAAGTTTTACCTTCCTAAATTAAATGCAGGAAGACATATAAATATTCCTAAAATACCGGGATACAAACATATATTCCTCATACACTTGGTCATCACTGATAGTTAATGCTAAATTTGGATTAATATATTTAAGTGCATTAGTAAAATCATTGGATCACAAGTTGACTGACTGATTAAAATAATCATAAGTAAAAAACACATATATATATGGATTTTCATTCATAAAAACTGTATTACATTCAAATGAATAATAAAATACATGAGAATTATTCAACAAGACGTTTTCCTTCAACTTTGGAGGCCGGCTGTACTCTTTCCTTTCCAGTAGGAGGATCATCCAAAATCCCTTAACATTCTTCTATTGCTGCTGCTCGGCACATTAATTAGGTGAGGAGGTCGAACAATCTCATGAACATCATGTAAACCATAATCCCCTAAGTATTTAGTGATTAGGCATCGAGGAATAGCATCAATAAGGATCCATGAAGTGTCCAACTTGAAAGGGGGATTATCACAACCTAAAAGACCAGGCTAATTCTAATATCACAACTAGATATTACGACCAGGCTTCAACAAAGTCGAACAATTAGTCCAACCCCATTTATAGCCTTCGTGATGGGACTGAGCAGGGTGATCATCTACATGACTTAAAGCATCATTGTATCCTTCCATCCACACCTCTTTAGGTTGTTTGTGAAATTTAAAGGTCAAACTTTCAACTTGTTGAAGTTTCTTCAAAACACTATCCTTTACCTTCAATTGTGTGGACTTGTCGACAAGGGCTTTGTCCTGAGCTTCTAGCTTTGTAGATAAATCAACAATAGCCTGATTCTTTACTTTCAGTTGGGCAGCCTGATCGGCTAAGGTTTTCTTGGTCTTAATTTCCTCAATAACTGGTCGGATTCTTTATTGTCTAGAAGATTATGCGGGTTTGGATTTCTTCATAATTTTAAGTTCTTCCATCAACTTGGCACTCTCGTTCTCCAAAAAGGAGGCACCTTCATCGGCACCACTAACAGAAGACTATTTTAAAGTTTCCAACTCATTTTGGAGTTTATTATTCTCCTCCTCTAAGATCTTGGCGATCCTTCTAGATTCATCAAGTTCACGATTCAACAAGAACTCCTTTTTCCTTATATAGAGGCATATTTTTCCAGTTTCTTCTCAAAACCCCAGTCTTCACTTAATGCCTTGTACTTGGCTTCATAGTCGGCATGTAGTAAAGCTTTGGCTTCACTATGGTCTACCTGCAAGTCTTCAATCATCTCAGAGTATGTAACATTATTGGCCATAACCCAATCAAGAAGGAATTTGAGACAAGTGTATGCATCCCTTGCTTAATTAGAAGCATCTGCATCGAGTAAGTCTGTTAATTCTTCATCTGATAAGTTCAGGTGACCAGTTTTAAACAGGTTGTTACAGCGTTTGAGTACGTCAAAACCAATGGAAGAAATTTATTACCTCTTGGTAATAAACTATGAATATAAAGCAACAATTTATTAACAATAAAAGGAGACAGAGCAACAGCTAAGCATAAAAAAGTGACAAGTTAATTGGAGAAAATAGTTCTTTGATTGAGAAATGGCGATATTACAAAAAGATACATCAGAGCAAGATAAAAAGAAGACAAAAGAAAAGTGCAAAATACAAATACTAGAGGCCGAACAAGTCTACACCTTCTTCTTATCCTTCTCTACCTCAGGCTTTTTCTCTTGGTCGACAGGAGGGGCAACTGAGTTAACTAGAGATTTATCTTGATCGACTGGAGGAGAAACTGATTCAATAGCCATAGAGGATTCCCCTGAACCTGCATCATCATCAATTTCATCATCAGGGTTAAGAGGGGAGCCTGGATCATGCCTCAGAACTAATTCTGAGTCTTCAGCAGTACCAACTTCCCTCAAAGCTGTCGACTAACCTTCCTTAAAGAATTTCTTCTTAGCATATGCTATTTGAGTAGAAGTAGTAGAGATGGACTTATCCCAACCCTTGTTGAAGGAATCCTCTCTGGTTTTCTTTCGTTTGGTCTTCTTAGTAGAAATGTCAGCAAATAACTTGACTACCTACTCTTCAGTTACCTTTTCCCTCTGCTCAACTTGAACAAAAGCCAAGATAGCCACAGATAGAGCATCATCAGCTTTTTGTCGTGCTTCTTCGGTAACTTTGATCTTTTCCTCACAAGACTTCTCTTGTGTCTCCAAAGCATGTCTGGACTCCTCCAAGGATTTCCTAAGACCCTCAAAGGCCTCTTCTACTTCTCCCGAAGAAGAACGTAGTTGATCATCCTTCTCCAACATTTGGCTGTAATCAACCAAAAACTGTAAGAAAGGAACCAAGTCATTATAAATCAAGGAAGACATGAACAATATCCAACCAACTTCAAAATATGAAAACTTACCAAGGCTAAACTTTGAGTATCCCTCTTCGATAGTTTTGATCGGGATATGGAGGCAGCATCAACTCTATGGTCTGCGAGGGTAGCAACCTTGAACAACTTCCTAGCCAAGCTAGGACTAAAGGCTACAGACCAACTCAAAGTATATGGGACCTTACTAACCAATTCCAGTTTATCGGCATCAATAACCTTCTCAACCTGCTTATCAGCAGGACCTCTTCTTAGTCTCTTGAGTGGAGACTCATCACCTTTGGTGGCTGGGGGATTCTTGCCAGACTTAATCTTCTTATTTTTGGAATTGGTATCAACTGGTTTCTTAGCACCAGTAGTAGATTCCTCCTCCAAGAGATTGGGAATTTTCCTTTTTCCCATACTAATTGATAAGGGAAGATCAGAGTCAAAATAAGAATAAGTGAGACCAGTAGAAACTTCAGCACCAACACCAGCAGATTCAGTAGTCGGGGAAGTAGAAACTGGATTCCTCTCCAAATCTATTACAATTGAAGGCACAACAGTTGTTGGCCGAGCTACAAAAAAGGTGATGGAACTTTTATACTCTAGCAATACAGAAGCTAATCGTAGATAATATTCTCTAGTCCTTTGGTTAAGACCCCACAACAATTTGAGTTCTTCCAAATGTACTTCACCTGGTGTAGGGAACTTCCTCTTACGTTCTTCTGCAACAAAGTAATAAGCAGTAATAGTTAGCATACATCAGAAAAGAAATTAGTAAAAATAAAAAAAGGCAAGAACTGAAATTACAACCTATCCCGTTTCCTGACTAAGGGCATCTGGGACCATAGTAGGCCACTCCATTCTTAAGTGTAACATGTTTCCAATTCTAACTATTCAAGCATGATTCCAATAATCCTTATTGGAATCAGGTAAATTCAACACTAAAGCCCTATTGGCTTGTCTGGTTTTTAGATAATAGGTGTTCTCCCTGCAATAGCCCATTTACAATAAAACATAATATCTAGAATCCCAATATGGGTTCCATAGATTTCATTTAGTCTATTCACACCAATTACGATTCTCCAAGTGTTAGGGGATACTCTTGCTGGAACGACATCGAAATATTAGCAAAAATGAAGAAGAAAAGGACTTGGTCGAAATGTGAAACCATACTCAGCTATAAACAAAGTTGAGATCCAATGACTCTTAACTAAAGAATATACATCTATAGAGCCATGGGGTATTTCTAAATCAACCCAAGAGGGGATTTTCTTTTCTACCCTGAATTCCTCTAGAGAATTATCGCTAACTATGTGAACCCTGGTTCAGAAGATAGGAAATGAAGAAAAATAGAGAGAAAGAAAGAATTCTTACAGAAGATTAAGGATTCAACAAGAACTATGGAAGGAAAATACGAACGACAACAAGCGATCACACAAAAGCTCAGAAATAGCTGCTATAGTTCGAAGATTTGAAGTAAGGTAAATTCTGGAAAATCCTCCCGCATTTTATATCTTTTCTCAAAAATAGCAAAAGTAATTATTAAATGTACTAGCGATTGACATTTTGATTGCTTCACGATACAAAAGGTGTAAAATACTCATTTACCCTTTGGCGGTTCGCTAAAATTCAAATTATTCATAAAAATGCCATTTTGGGAGGTCGGCTACTGACCAGGCACCATGAAAATACTCCATGTTACTTCCAGAATTGAATGTTCTATAATTTCATGCAAGCATCAAGCATAGAGCATTGGGGCCTTCTGTTGATATAAAAAATTATCCACCTACGTGGACCAATCAGAAATGAACATTTGTCCTCTTACGTGGATAAAATTCTAATCAGTAGATTAGTAGCTCTGCAGGCATGACGACCAACATAAAGAATGCCGACCATCAATACCAATGAAGCGTCACCATACCAAGGGTCTTACCACACGTGGTTCATACAACCAATTTTCATATTCATTATGTACGGGTGTAAATGCTTAAATGTATAAAAGCATTCCAACCCTTAATCTTTGGGCCATTATAAATACATTGCATCCCCTTCATCAAGGGCAAGGTAGAACGGATTCTAGGATATTCTTATTGACAAGAATACCCAGCTTTCTATAACCTCTGAAATCAATACTATAACAATGGACGTAGGCTTTCTTACATAGCTGAACCAGTTTGAAAACATTGTGTATTTCTTTTATTTAGCATTGCAATTATATATTTTATCTGTGATTATAAAATTGGATCAAGTCCAGTTTTTTACATCAACAGTTTGCATTGCAATTATATATTTTATCTCTGATTATAAAATTGGATCAAGACCAATTTTTTATATCAACAACAAGCATCTAGACCGTTTAGGGTCTCTACCAGTATCACCTCCGCAAGATTGCGACGATATGACATCCACGCTGTAATGACATCCAGTTGACGGTTCACTATTAAGTCCCCTGTCACCATCAAAAGCTTTGAAGTTAGTCCCAAAACAACAGATCCAACAAATCAACATCAGTACAACCTATTCAACGCACCAAATTCAGCATAATCCAATGAAGGTGGCAAGATCCACTTTATAACCAAGCTTTCTATCCCTTTATCCATATCCCAACCAAGCCGTCAAGGCCTTCCTCTATTCAAAAAATTCCAAAAAACTCATTTTTCCTACTTTTTCTCAAAATAAATCTCTTTAAAAGGGAAATTCCTTTTCAACCAAGTCTCTATGGCCATCTTCAAACATATTCATTGAAAAAAACACTTTTCCTACTCTTTCTCAAAGCAAAAACTAATATGTAAATTAAAGTGCATGTAGAGTAAGCCACTAAATCAAGATAATAAAAAAAATATGCATCTTTTTTTGCCTTTTTTTGAGTCTCTTTTCAGGTACAATACCGCTACATCAAGAGTGAAATTACCAAGCTCCCACAGTCAATGATGATCCTGCAAGAAAATCCCAAAGGGGAAGAACCATAATTAGATGTCACCTCATCTTCCCCACAAACCTCTCTCCTCGGTTTGAGACGTACAAACTCATACGACTGTAACCTCTTCGTCTGCGCAATGACCTGTCACCCTCGTATTCAGAGGATCTATCCTCTAGAGGTAGAAGGTCACCTACATCCCCAACAAAATTCAACAATCCTACCCAATGCTGCCTACATCGCCTCTGGCGTCATCCTCAGTGTACGATCCACCTATATCTGAACACCCTCGCAATCAATCCCCAACAACTTCTGAACCCCTACTCATACCGATCAGCACCTGCCTCTTCCCCTTCCTAAGGCAACCCAGAATTAGGGGTGGCAATTCGAGTTAGTCGTGTCATTTTCGGGTCACGTTGATTTTTATTTTAGTATAAGTTTTGGGTAATCTTAAATGTATAGAAGCTAATTGGGTCATGTTCGGGTCATTATTGTAAACGGTTATAGGGTAAAAAATTGCTATCTCTACCCATAATACCGTGCCATTACTAAACAACAACCCTTGCAACATGATGGTTGGCAACCCCCTGATAATTTCATACAAAAATGCCAAAAACTTTAAAAAATTCTCTGAAAAAAATCCTAAAATTGCCAAATAAAAATTGGAACATTTCTTCGCCAAGAAATCCATTTTCAAGCTCCCAAAATCCCCTGCTGGATTAAAATTGCATTTTTATCCCCGATTTAAACACTTGAACAGTACGATAGCATCCCCGAAGTATACTACAATTCCCTTGTGAAATCTAAGAACCTCAAGTCATCAATTATGTCGCCAGCAGAACTTCCAAATCCAACTTCTCTAGTGGATCTATTAGCCAATTGTATATATCTCCGACAACGTCTCAAAGATACACAATCTCTAGCATCAAATGCATCCCCAATATGATTACTTAGTACCCTCCCAAATCCCTAGTGGATTTTTTTGAACTAAGGCTATCCCCACTTAAGAAGACGTAATCCCCAGACAGATTTCTCTCTTCCAGTAGAGTCTTAAAAGAGGCAAATTAAAGAATCCCCAAAAAGCAACCCCCCAGGTTACAAGTTTAGGCCCACATAATTGTTCGTCCCTTTTTTAGGTTATAAAATTGGTCGCCCCTACTTTAGGTTTGAAAAATTGACCTCGAACCCCAGAATTGGTCGTCCATACTTTAGGTTTGCAGAATTGTCCTCGATCAGCAGAATTGGTCGCCCCTACTTTAGGTCCGCAGAATTGAACTCGAATTGTAGAATTGGTCGACTCTACTTTAGGCTCGCAGAATTGGCCTCGACCCGCAGAGTTAGTTGCTTCAACTTTAGGCCCATAGAATTAGCCTCGACCCGTAGAATTGGTTGCCTTAACTTTAAGTCTTTAAAATGGGCCTCGACCCGCATAATTGGTCATCTCAATCTTAGGTCCGCAGAACTGACATTGACTCATAAAATTACTCGCCACTACTTTAGGTCCACAGAATTGACCTCGACCCGCATAATTGGTCACCCATACTTTAGGCCCGCAGAATTGGTCGCCTGTACTTTAGGTCCTCAGAATTAACCTCGACCCACAGAGTTGGTCACCCCAACTTTAGGTCCTCAGAATTGACCTTAGCCTTCATAATTGGTCATCCCCAGCATTACCTTAGGTCCTTAAATTTGGCCTTGAGCCTTTGAAATGGTCATCCTCGTCCCTTTGATCCACAAAATTAACCTCTTTCCCAAAACATCATGTGGTGTCTATTCGAGGACCTTCACTTATTCCAAGCTCACCCGTTGAGGGGCACTATAGACACCACATTATAGGACCCCCCTAAGTCTTTCCTTAGTTCCCTAGCACGTCACCAAATCACTACAAACCCTCGGTCATACTATGAGTACCGATCTAGGGACCACCAGGCGCTCCCGGGTCCCGTTTGACTCCGATCAACTTCATTGCCAGAGTAAAAGCTCAATGAATCTTTAAAAGGATCTGAATCCTCTTTCTAATGAGTCACCTCATGCGCGAATCAGCATAATAGTCCGGATGAACGGACCATTTTATTACCAAAAACCGTTCTGAAGGCCACCAGGTGCCCCCAGGTAACATTTTGACCCCAATAAACTTCATCATCAAAGAAAAACCTCAATGTATCTTTGAAGGGCACTGAAACCCATTTTCAATGATTCAACCCATGCACAAAAATACATAACGGTTCAGACGAACGATCCGTTTTCCTCTAAAAATTGATCCGTAGGCCACCGGGCGCTCTCGAGCTCTGTTTCACCAGAGTGAACTCTTCAACTCGAATGAACTGAATGAATCTTTAAAGGACACTGATTAACCTTTGCAACGTTCCATCCCGTGCATGGAACAACCTTACGGTACATACGAACGACTCGTTTTACTTCGAAAGGTCAATGAGAATTTTCGAGCCTCATTTAACCAAAGTCAACTCTCTAAATTAAGCGAAGATGTTTGGAACATCAAAGCATCTCATATAACCTTTCCAACAGTCTTCCCTGTTCACTATTTGGACTTACAATTTGGACGAACGATCCATTATCGTCTAACGATCTCCTATCTAAAGGACCGACGAAAAATTTTAAGCCGCATTTGATCCAAAGTCAACTCTCAGAATCGGGACCACCCTAAAGATTATCAAAGGTCTATGAATAACCTTTCTAATGGTATTCCTCCTGCCCGATTTAGACTTATGAATTTCGTTCAACGATCATTTGTCCAAAAACTCTGCACGAGATAGCCAATTGGCAGGTCCATTTCCTTACCTATTGGCAGTGTGTCTAGAGTTACCTACCGATAGGAAGGTAAAAGATAATACAAATCGATAGTCCCCTCCCCATATATAAGGAGATTATGAGCTCACTTTCCAAGGGACCTTAGAAACATCAACTTCAGTGATCTCAACAACATTCTTCTTAAGAAAGTGAGGTTTTTATATTTGAAACCTTTCTCCACCTTTCATTCCCACCACTTTCACATCCAATTTTGCAAAAATCCTCCTACATTATTCATTCACTTGCAAGGAAGTTGTAAGGACATGATTTTATAAATGTCCATTATCAATTAGTATGTCGTATACCGCTACAACCGTCGAAGAATGTTCAAGATCACATATACAACAAGTCGGATCCGAATATCAAGTTTTTTCAACAATCAAGCCTCCGTGAGATGAATTTGGTAAAGGTCATGTTTTTATTCCTTAGCATTTCACTTAGAATATTGGGATATTTTTCATAAAATTTTTTCTAAGTGTTGGAGCAGGGTTTTTAAGTTTTTCGTCAAAATTATTTTTTGAAGTTTTAAGGCGCTGCATTTTTCGGGAAAATAAAAATAATTTTTTATAAGGCTCGTTCGAGCGACAACCTATGTCATTTAAACGACATGCCATCTCGCGCGAAGTTCGTTCAAGTGACACCTGTCACCGTCCGAGCGAGATTCCATTTCGTTCGAGCGATCTGCCGCCTTAATTTTTCTATTTAAGCATGTTAAACGACTCCGTTTTTTAGAAGAAGACCTGTGATATTAAACTCCTACAAAATTGCTACTGCGGAAACATATGTCTTCTCACTTTTAGGTTTTTAAACCTTTTTATTTTCAATTCACAAGATCCCAATGCTTATGTGAATTATTTTGGAACCCAAGAAAATAATTTGCTACTGTTCAACCTTTGTGGAGTGCATCTCTACACCTGAAGACTGAGGTCTCGTTGCGTGTGGATGTTTGCTGATGATTGAACTGCGGTTCATGTGGATTCGGTGTGTGGAATCCATTGTTGACTCTAGAATGCACGTCTATGTAGGTTTGCTGAGGTAAACTTATTATAGAATTCATTGTAATTGAAAATTACGATTCTATTATAGTGAAATAAAAGGTTTTTCCCTTCGGAAATTTTTCTTGAATTATGTGAGTTAGCATAATTGTGTTTGTTGGTTTGACACACATACACACGTAGATTTTTGTTTAAGAGCTGATTTAATTTGATTTAAAAATTGACTATAATTAAATAAGTTTGTGGTTGGAATTTATGAATTTACTTAAATCTATATCGCACACGGCGCATCACCTTTTTACAAATTGGTATCAGAGTAGGTTACGCTAATTTATCGCGTATTCCTATTTTCCGCAAAATTGTGTGATATTGATTTTTTTTTCAAAAAATCATATTTTTAAAATTGTCGCAATGTTTCCGAGTGAAAACTTATATAATCGGTTGCCAATTTTTTATGGGTCTAATTATGCATACTGGAAAGCCCGCATTAGATCTCTTTTAAAAGCAATTGGTGAGAGAGTTTGGTTAATCTGTGAAAGAGGTTGGACTCCTCCCACTGTCACTGTGAATAATGTCACGAATTTAAAACCTATGTCAGATTGGATTGAGGATGAGTTTAGGTGGATAACATTTTAATTCACTCGGGCTTAGTGCAATTTCCAAACACGTCACCCCTGATGATTTTCGACGTATTATAACGTGCACCATGTCTAAGAAGCGTGGGATGTTTTACAACTCACCCAAGTGTAATACCCCGTAATTCTGCTCAATTAGGAAAATACGTTTTATTTAAATTACGTGAGTAGAGTAATTTAATGTGACTAAATACGTTTTTTTAAAATTACGTGAGTAGAGTAATTTAATGAGAGTTTTATTTAAATTACGTGAGTAGAGTAATTTAATGTGATTAAATACGCTTTATTTAAATTACGTGAGAAGAGTAATTTAATGAGATATAATGTTAATAAAGACGAATATGACGATTAAAAATTTACTAAATGTGAGTAGTAAATTTTCAATGTTGATATGTACGGTCTAGTGACTATATGGACGTACCAGAGTTATCTCAACCGAGTGTCGCACGTAGGATTAAAATTAAGGATGAGAGTAGAAAAATATTTAAGAGACTCAAACGGTAATTTAGAGTCCATATTTGATTCCGAAAGGGTCGAATTAGTCAAAATAGTGTACCCGGGGGTACTAGTTGAGTGCCGGGTCATTTTCGGGCTAAATCGGGACCATTCGGGGGCATTTTGGTCTCTTTACAATTATGGGAAAGAAGACCTACGAATTTTGTAACCCTAGATCAGATTATAAGAGTGGAGGCTAGGGTTAGATAAAAACATATCCACCATAGCCATTAGAGAAGAGGGAGAGAGACAAATTCCTAAGGCAAAAGAAGGAAGGAAGGATCATTTTTAAGGAGATTTCACCACAAAGATTGTTGGGGAAGGAGGATTCAAGTATTAAAATCATCAACCATCATCAACAACCACGAAATCAGACCCTACAAATCATAAGGCAAGTGGTTATTTACAAAATAATTGAGTTATAATACCCATGATTAAGCTTTGGTAAGAACATGATTTTTATGATATTCTTTGGAATAAAACAATTGATTATGATCCATGATTGATAAGGATTGCATGTAGGACGTTTTTGGGTTTCCAAGTATGTTGATATCATAGAAAACTTGATGATGAATTGGTAAGAAATTCTGGAATTTGGATGAAAGATATAAAGAATGCAGTTTTAGGGTTCTTGAATATTAAAGGGATTTTTAGTTAATTTGGCCAAGATTTATAATGATTTTGTTGTTTTAAATCGTTAGTAATCATCCCAGAACATGTAGGAATGATTAGAAATTGTTGGTTGTGAATATGGTGGATTATCATGTAAGATAGAGAATTAAAAATGGTGAAACCCGTAGGAAGAAGATGAACTGGGTCTGTCACTGCTTGATCGATCGATCGACCCTTGAATATCGATCGATCGAGCAGTCGATCGATCGAGCAGTCGATCGATCGACCATATCCCCTCGATCGATCGACCCTGGCTGGACTTTAGAGAACTTTGTGAAAAATTTCTTTAATTACCGTCGCTTAATGGGAACCTTAGAAATGATATTTTACCTTTGAGGGGACTTTATAATTACCAGTAGGTGTATCATTAGGTTTCTCAACAAATGATTGAGTGGAAATTTTGGAGAAATGGATTGACGAAAGAACGATCGATTTAGCCGTACGTTGAGATTTTTAGAATTTAATTACGAAAAGAGTGAAATTTAATTCCGGAAAGAAAATACCAGTAGGTTAAAATTGACTTAACTACTGAATTAAGGGAGGGGTAACTAGGGCCCTTAGAGTTGCGTGGATACTCGAATAAATACAATAGTGAAATAAATTGTAATTAATAAGTACGGCGAATATAAGTAAAATATATTACGTACGGGTATGATTTGTTAGGTCGGGTGTGTACCTACTAAATTATATAAAAAGTTTGGGTTAAGAGAATATTACCTAAATTGATTATGTTAGGGTCGATGTGACATTCCGAACTAAAATAAATTTATTATATATTTGGGGTCGATGAAAAATGCCGAACCAAACTTTTAACTGGTGTCGCGATGAAAGAGTCCCGAACCAGAATATGTGTATATATTTATATTTTTAAATAGTTGGGGTCGATGGATCATTCCGAACCAACCTTCACTTGGGGTCGATGAATTATTCCGAACCAAGAGTCCTTTATGTGTAATAAAAGGATATGTTAGTGGTAACTAATATTAAATACATTGTTGTGTGATAAAATGTATTCTATGTGCATAATCTACTAATTTAGAATAGTAGACAATGGAATGAAATGTAAATATCTTAGTAATAATAGCGTGATGTAATTATTACAAGAATAAGGACAACGAACAGTAAATAAGTTAACTACGGTTATGGGTGGTATAACTAGGAAGACTAAGTATCCTCGATAGTTACGTACTACGTAAGAGAGGTGAGGAAGTTCAAGGGAGTGTGCGAAATCTTAATATGTGTAATCAATAACTTAATTGTGATAACTGCTTGCAAAATATTTTCAAATGTTTTGAGTACTAACTCTTGCTATGTAAAATTTAAAAAAAACCTTTTAGGTGCCCAGCCACAGGGACACCCAACATGATTTCATTCCAGAGATTTGGGAGCTGCAGCAAGTGTGGATGTTGCAGGGATTGTTTAGACGCTTCCTCTTTTTCAATTCTAGTGCAGGATCTCAGTCTTAATATTCTTAGTTGGGACATGTTGTTCTACCTTTATTATTTCAGTTATTCTAGTTATGGATTTGTAGTTGTCATTTATTGGCCGTGGTTTTCGGCAAGACTTTACCTGCTTTCAGAGTATCTTTACAAACTGCTTAATTATTACTAGAATTTGTAATGTGGTTGCATGATGAATGTTCTGTTTTAAGAAGGTTAAAATTTGGCACCCGTTTAATTTCATTTAGGTGGTTAGTATATAAAAAGGCGTTCGACAGTGATGCTAAGAATGAACCATTTAAGAAACATGTTTATATTAAAATAAGGCTTGATCACCTAAGGTTTAATTAGGCGGGGTGTCACAGATGGTATCAGAGCATCAGGTTCTAGTGTCCATAGGATCTGTACGGCTTACTACGATTCAGCGTAACGTTTGGTTGTACTAGAGACCTACTATTAGGATTGTTGATTAAAAATTTCCACTATTGCATTATCGTACTTCTACTCTTAAATTTCGTATAAACTGTGTACTTATACAAATTGAATCTTTTTCAGATGCCACCGAGGAGACATAGAGCAGAGAGGGCTAAAGCCAGAGAGGAGATGAGGGAGGCTCATCAGGAGCCACAGGTACCGATACCACCACCCCCACCAGAGTTAATCTCCACTACTCAGGTTGCAGTGATAGTGGCTCAAGAAGTCGAGACAGCTATGAGGGCCATGGCAGCCCACTTTCCTCAACCCCAAGTACCTCCCCCTATGGCACCGGTAGTGCAAGTTCCAGCAGGACCATCTACTTGGCAGCGAGTCAGGGAGACATTTCAGAAGGGACACCCACCCGAGTTTCAGGGCAGTACCGATATAGTAGAAGCATGCAACTGGAAGAAGAATATCCAGCGCCACTTGCGCATGCTAGAGTTCACCGGGGTACAGGAACAGATGCTAGCCACTTTCCGCTTGTCAGGAGCGGCCCTACAATGGTGGGAGTCAGTTACCACCACCGAGGAGAGAGATACTTTGACTATTTCTGAGTTTTGGGTGCGGTTTGACCGCAAGTATTTCCCTCCAGCAGTAGAGTCAGAGATGAGGAAGAAATTCAGCGAAGTGGTTCAAGGGGATCACTCAGTTGCTGACTACGAGGAGGATTTTACCCGTTTGGCCAATTTTGTGCCAAACGAGGTGAGCAATGAAGAGAGGAAGAAGTCCAAATTTATGGAGGGCCTAACCTGGAGAATCAGACAACATTTGATTGGTAATCCGACATTAGTGACCTACACAGATGTCGTCAATGCCGCTCAACTACACTGTCAGGACCACCGCTTTCATACGAAGGGAAATAAGAGGGGTGAGCCAAGCCAACCGATCAAGGTGGATGGAGGTAGTGGCAGCAGCGCATCATAGTAGCAAACAGCAGGCCAGATAGGGCAGGATTCACGACAGGGGAACTCTGCCAAGAAGTTTAAGCACGGGAGGCATCGCTTTGACCGGCAGGGCCAGCAGGGTCCTCAGCAACCAACCCCTCAGGGTCGACAGGGCCAGGGAAATCAAAATGGGGGACAACAAGGCCAAGGACGACAGGGCCAACGTCAGGGCCAATAGGGCCATGGGCAGAGACAGTTCCTGGGTCAGTGTTTCGCTTGTGGCCAGCAGGGTCACAAGAGCAGAAATTGTCCACAGCAAGACAGGGTACAATAACAGGGTGCCCAACAGGGGCAGCAGGCACCATTAGCCCCAGCAGCAGTACAGGCCCCACAGCTAGGGCAGATGCAGTACGGGCGTGTGTTCAACATCCATGATATTCCATTTCAGCCGGCACCTCCAGCACCGCCGACAGTTGCGGGTATGTTTCCTATTCATGGGCTTGAGGGGAATATTTTGTTTGACACGGGGGCGACGCATTCATTTATTTCCACTAGATTTGCACGGGAAGCCGACCTATTAGCGACAGCAGACACTCATCTTATGTGTGTGGAGTCACCGATGGGTAGTGGGTCCCTTATACACTCGATTTGTAAGGGTGTGGACATTATGGTCGGGAGATTGAGTCTAGCGGCGGACCTCCTAGTGCTGGATATGGAGGGATATGACGTCATCCTAGGCATGGATTGGTTCGAACATAATAGGGCAATGGTAGATTGTTATGAGAGGACCATCGTGTTCTCCATCCCGGGGCAAGAGATGTTCCTTGTGGCGATGCCACTTCCCGAGGGAGGATCACGAACTCATTTGTATTATATTGAGGAGGAGACCTCACATGGAGTTATCGTTTCTCTGGACTCAATCCCAGTTGTGAGGGATTTTGAGGATGTCTTTCAGGAGATACCAGGGTTACCACCTAGTAGAGAGATAGAGTTCGTTATTGATCTAACACCGGGGACGAGACCGATTGCCAGAGCACCATATCGCATGGCTCCTTCGGAGATGCGGGAACTGAGAGAGAAGATTCAGCAGCTATTAGGACAGGGTTTCATTCGACGGAGTACATCGCCTTGGGGTGCGCCGGTGTTGTTTGTAAAGAAATGGGATGGTTCACTTCGTCTGTGTGTAGATTACAGAGAGCTGAACAAAGTGACGATATGTAATAAGTATCCATTGCCGAGGATTGACGACTTGTTTGATCAATTGAGAGGGGCTGCATACTTCTCGAAGATCGATTTGAGGTCGGGTTACCACCAATTGCGCATTCGTGAAGAGGATGTACCTAAGACCGCTTTCCTGTCGCGGTACGGGTCATACGAGTTCAGAGTGATGCCTTTTGGGCTAACTAATGCGCTGACAGTATTCATGGATCTCATGAACAGGGTATTCAGTGAGTTCTTGGATCAGTTTGTGATTGTATTCATAGACGACATTCTAATTTACTCTCGTACGGAGGAAGAACACGCAAAACACTTACGATTGGTTCTACAGACATTGCGGAACCATCAGTTGTACGCCAAATTTGAGAAGTGTGGATTTTGGCTTCGGGAGGTTCAGTTCCTAGGCCACGTCGTATCTAGCAGAGGCATTACTGTTGACCCGAGTAAGGTATCGGTGGTGAGGGAGTGGGGGAAGCCCACGACACCGACAGAAATTCGCAGTTTCTTGGGATTGGCTGGTTATTATCGTCGCTTCATCAAAGGATTCTCAAAAATTGCCGGACCGTTGACGAATCTGACTCGGAAGGGAATTCCCATCGTATGGAGTGACAGTTGCCAGTTAGCATTTGATGAATTAAAAGACAAGTTGACATCAGCCCCCGTTCTTTCTTTGCCTAGGAGCGGAGTGGAATACCGAGTCTATACTGATGCGTCCTTACAAGGACTTGGGGGTGTATTACAGCAGGAGGAGAAGGCTATTGCTTATGCGTCCCGAAAGCTTAAGCCACATGAGAAGAATTACCCCACCCATGACCTCGAGTTGGCAGCGGTTGTTTTTGCATTGAGAATATGGAGGCACTATCTCCTGGGCGAGTAGTTCACGCTATTCACGGATCATAAGTCATTGCAGTATCTGTTCACTCAGAAGGACCTGAATATGAGGCAAAGAAGGTGGCTTGAATTCGTGAAGGACTACCAATTTGATATACAGTATCATCCTGGTAAGACTAACGTGGTGGCAGATGCGTTAAGCAGAAGACCTACCGGGGAGTTAGCAGGAGTTTGGAAGGCGAAGCGGAGTGAACTCCGTCACGAGGATGATATGGCGCGAGCATGCTTGGCAGTTCTAGCGTTATGCGGGTAGTGAGGGGACAGGCAGAAGACCCATTTTGTCAGGACAAAGTACGGCAGTTACTGGCCAAGGGGGCAGAGTTATACTCCATCAGTTCAGAGGGTGGACTACGTTTCAACGGTAGGCTGATAGTACCCGAAGATGATGATCTGAGGCATGCCGTTATGACAGAGTCACACGGGTCAAAATTCTAGGTACATCCAGGTGGGGACAAAATGTACCAGGATATGCGACGAGTATATTGGTGGTCAGGTATGAAACGAGATATTGCAGAATTTGTCTCAAAGTGTGTTATATGCCAACTCATAAAGGTTGACCATCAGAGACCTTCAGGGATGCTACAACCACTAGAGATTCCCGTGTGGAAATGGGAGAGTATCTCAATGGACTTTATTACCGGGTTACCAACCTCACAGAAGGGTCACGATTCCATATGGGTGATAGTGGATCGTCTGACTAAGGTAGCCCATTTCTTACCGGTTCGTACGGATTATGATACTATGCGGTACGCGCAGTTATTCATTTCAGAGATTGTTAAGTTGCACGGAGTTCCTATTAATATTGTGTCGGACCGAGATAAGATATTTGTGTCACATTTTTGGCAGAGCTTTCAGGAGGCCATGGGAACCGACTTACGGTTGAGTACGGCATATCACCCACAGACGGACGGCCAGACGGAAAGAGTAAACCAGATGCTAGAGGACATGCTAAGAATGTGTATTCTAGATTTTGGGGGAAATTGGGATCCATACCTCCCTTTGGTAGAGTTTTTATATAATAACTCTTACCAATTCACTATTGGCATGTCTCCATTCGAGGCGCTTTACGGGAGGCCTTGTCGTTCACCCGCCTGTTGGTTAGAGGTGGGGGATAACAAGCTATTGGGGCCAGAGATGATACAGGAGACTTCCTCCAAAATAGAGTTGATTCGAGGACGTATTCGAATAGCCCAGGATAGGCAAAAGAGTTATGCTGACGCTGGTAGGAGACACGTGGAACTAGATGTGGGCGACCAGGTGTTAATTCGGGTATCTCCTATGAAAGGGATTACGAGGTTCGACAAAAAGGGGAAGTTGGCACTAAGGATATGTGGGGCCGTTTCCCATCATTGAGAGAGTGGGACCGGTAGCTTACAGATTGGGACTCCCTGAGCATCTTCAGCGAATACACGATGTGTTCCATGTGGCATCGCTGAAGAAATATAAGAGGAGCGAGAGAGCCTTCTGGCACATTCCACTGGAGGAGATCGATTTGCAGCCAGATGTCTCGTATGAAGAAAGACCCGTGGCTATCCTGGATTATAGTGAGCGCAAACTAAGACCCAAGGTGGTACCCTTAGTGCGAGTACAGTGGGGACATCACAATATGGATGAGTCCACTTGGGAACGGGAGGAGGATATACGAGAGCAATATCCAGAATTATTCACAACAGGTATTTTCTAATTTCGAGGACGAAATTCCTTTTGTAAGAGGGGAAGTATGTAATACCCCGTAATTCTGCTTAATTAGGAAAATACGTTTTATTTGAATTACGTGAGTAGAGTAATTTAATGAGAGTTTTATTTAAATTACGTGAGTAGAGTAATTTAATGTGATTAAATACGCTTTATTTAAATTACGTGAGAAGAGTAATTTAATGAGATATAATGTTAATAAAGACAAATATGACGATTAAAAATTTACTAAATGTGAGTAATAAATTTTCAATGTTGATATGTACGGTCTAGTGACTATATGGACGTACCGGAGTTATCTCAACCGAGTGTCACGCGTAGGACAAAAATTAAGGATGAGAGTAGAAAAATATTTAAGAGACTCAAACGGTAATTTAGAGTCCACAGTTGATTCCGAAAGGGTCGAATTAGTCAAAATAGTGTACCCGGGGGTACTAGTTGAGTGCCAGGTCATTTTCGGGCTAAACCGGGACCATTCGGGGGCATTTTAGTCTCTTTACAATTATGGGAAAGAAGACCTACGAATTTTGTAACCCTAGATCAGATTATAAGAGTGGAGGCTAGGGTTAGATAAAAACATATCCACCATAGCCATTAGAGAAGAGGGAGAGAGACAAATTCCTAAGGCAAAAGAAGGAAGGAAGGATCATTTTTAAGGAGATTTCACCACAAAGATTGTTGGGGAAGGATGATTGAAGTATCAAAATCATCAACCATCATCAACAACCACGAAATCAGACCCTACAAATCATAAGGCAAGTGGTTATTTACAAAATAATTGAGTTATAATACCCATGATTAAGCTTTGGTAAGAACATGATTTTTATGATATTCTTTGGAATAAAACAATTGATTATGATCCATGATTGATAAGGATTGCATGTAGGACGTTTTTGGGTTTCCAAGTATGTTGATATCATAGAAAAATTAATGATGAATTCGTAAGAAATTCTGGAATTTGGATGAAAGATATAAAGAATGCAGTTTTAGGGTTCTTGAATATTAAAGGGATTTTTAGTTAATTTGGCCAAGATTTATAATGATTTTGTTGTTTTAAATCGTTAGTAATCATCCCAGAACATGTAGGAATGATTAGAAATTGTTGGTTGTGAATATGGTGGATTATCATGTAAGATAGAGAATTAAAAATGGTGAAACCCGTAGGAAGAAGATGAACTGGGTCTGTCACTGCTTGATCGATCGATCGACCCTTGAATATCGATCGATCGAGCAGTCGATCGATCGACCATATCCCCTCGATTGATCGACCCTGGCTGGACTTTAGAGAATTTTGTGAAAAATTTCTTTAATTACCATCGCTTAATGGGAACCTTAGAAATGATATTTTACCTTTGAGGGGACTTTATAATTACCAGTAGGTGTATCATTAGGTTTCTCCACAAATGATTGAGTGGAAATTTTGGAGAAATGGATTGACGAAAGAACGATCGATTTAGCCGTACGTTGAGATTTTTAGAATTTAATTACGGAAAGAGTGAAATTTAATTTCGGAAAGAAAATACCAGTAGGTTAAAATTGACTTAACTACTGAATTAAGGGAGGGGTAACTAGGGCCCTTAGAGTTGCGTGAATACTCGAATAAATACAATAGTGAAATAAATTGTAATTAATAAGTACGGTGAATATAAGTAAAATATATTACGTACGGGTATGATTTGTTAGGTCGGGTGTGTACCTACTAAATTATATAAAAAGTTTGGGTTAAGAGAATATTACCTAAATTGATTATGTTAGGGTCGATGTGACATTTCGAACTAAAATAAATTTATTATATATTTGGGGTCGATGAAAAATGCCGAACCAAACTTTTAACTGGTGTCGCGATGAAAGAGTCCCGAACCAGAATATGTGTATATATTTATATTTTTAAATAGTTGGGGTCGATGGATCATTCCGAACCAACCTTCACTTGGGGTCGATGAATTATTCCGAACCAAGAGTCCTTTATGTGTAATAAAAGGATATGTTAGTGGTAACTAATATTAAATACATTGTTGTGTGATAAAATGTATTCTATGTGCATAATCTACTAATTTAGAATAGTAGACAATGGAATAAAATGTAAATATCTTAGTAATAATAGCGTGATGTAATTATTACAAGAATAAGGACAACGAACAGTAAATAAGTTAACTACGGTTATGGGTGGTATAACTAGGAAGACTAAGTATCCTCGATAGTTACGTACTACGTAAGAGAGGTGAGGAAGTTCAAGGGAGTGTGCGAAATCTTAATATGTGTAATCAATAACTTAATTGTGATAACTGCTTGCAAAATATTTTCAAATGTTTTGAGTACTAACTCTTGCTATGTAAAATTTAAAAAAAAACTTTTAGGTGCCCAGCCACAGGGACACCCAGCATGATTTCATTCAAAATTTGGGAGCTGCAGCAAGTGTGGATGTTGCAGGGATTGTTTAGACGCTTCCTCTTTTTCAATTCTAGTGTAGGATCTCAGTCTTAATATTCTTAGTTGGGACATGTTATTCTACCTTTATTATTTCAGTTATTCTAGTTATGGATTTGTAGTTGTCATTTATTGGTCGTGGTTTTCGGCAAGACTTTACCTGCTTTCAGAGTATCCTTACAAACTGCTTAATTATTACTAGAATTTGTAATGTGGTTGCATGATGAATGTTCTGTTGTAAGAAGGTTAAAATTTGGCACCCGTTTAATTTCATTTAGGTGGTTAGTATATAAAAAGGCGTTCGACAGTGATGCTAAGAATGAACCATTTAAGAAACTTGTTTATATTAAAATAAGGCTTGATCAACCAAGGTTTAATTAGGCGGGGTGTCACACCAAGAAGGCACTAATGTGGTCAAAGAGTCTAAAATTCAAAATTTAAGTACTGAAGTTGAAACGATTACCATGCTTGAGACCGAGTGTTTTGATGACTTTTAGGCACATTTGTCTGACATTGATAACACTAGTTTCAATCTTGGCGAGCCTATACCTGATGCACGAGTGGTTAAAAATATTTTAAGATCGCTGGCAAAATATTTTATCCCTAAAGTGACTGTTTTAAATACCTTAGGTAATTTGAATCATTTGAAATTATAAGAGTTGGTTGGAGACCTCCAGATATTGAGATTAACATGATTCCTGACACTGTCAAGCCTAAGGATAAAGGGATAGCACTTAAAGCCCAGTCTAAGAAGAAAAAGAAAGTGAGTTTTTGTGAGTCCGAGTCTGAGGACGAGTCTAATTTTGATATGGCCATGCTTGCAAAGAATTTTACAAAGTTTCTCAAGTTTTCAAAACAAAATTCTTTCAATAAAAAGTTTTTTGAGAAAAAGAAAGTTAAGGCCAAAGAAAGCGGTGAGAAAGAAAAAAAGGGTGAGGGTGATTTAGAAAAAGTAACATGTTTTGATTGTGAGAGTAAAGGGCATAAGTCGTTTGAGTGTCTCACTAGACTTAAGAGAGAGGGCAAGAAAGTTGCTATGCTAGTCACCCTTAGTGATAGTGAGGAAGTGGTGAGTGATCCCGGGGATGAAAATTCATAAGGAAAGTTTGTTGCATTTTTAGCTAGTCATGTGATCACACCCATCTCGTCCTACGACTATGAGGATACTTGTGCACGTGAGACCCCCGAGGATGATTTGAGTGTTTCTTGTGAGCCTGAGAGTGAGTGCGCTAATGAGGGTGATAATGAGATCCAAATATCATTTAGATATTTGTACGCCGAGACCTTAATGACTAAGAAATTGAATAAGGAGTTAGGTCTTAGGGTGAGAGATTTAGAGAGAGAGTTAGACAGTTTGAAGGAGTTTGAGGCAAAAGCGAGTCAACTCGAGAAGGTGAAGGTTTCATCAAGTGAACAGTTGATAGCTTTAGGTCGGGAAAATAGTAACCTTATAACTTTTGTGTCACAATTATAGAAAGATCTTAAGCACACCTTGGAGGTTAAAGTCAATTTAGAGAACACATCTAAGAAGGAAGGAAAGATGGTTCTCAATCCCATTTTGGGTAAAGGTGAGAGTTTAGGAATAAGTCATGACGGTGCATCCACTTCATCTGTTGCACCCGATTTGATTCCCACTTTAGTGTTAGATTCACATGGCTCTCAACCCAACCCACCTAGGCGTCTGATACCTGATAGGAGAGCGCATAGGAGATGTTTTGAGAGAGGTGTACCTAGGCCTATTTATGTTTTCACGCATTGTAAGAAGAGATGACACCTTAGGGAGTTTTGTTTTAAGTTGGGTCATGTGTCACATTTTGCTACTACACGTGTTCACACACACCACCCACACCCGACGCTCCAAATGATTACACGAGAGAGTTTGCACATATTAGGGAGCATGTACTATTTTTGGTCAAGACTTCACATGACTTGATGGAGATTTTTCATAAAATGTCACCACCTTTGGAAAACTCCACCGCACCTAACGGTTGAGGTCTAGACTTATTTGCTAGCATAGGTTGATTTGCATGATGATATTACTTTTGCCTTTTGCTAGTATGTATCATTTTTTTTGTATTAGATTTTTGCTTTTGAGTATTTTTGAAAAAAATACAAAAAGATTTTATTTTGATAAAATTTTTAAAAAAGCCAAAAAGAGTTTTGAATTTTGTTTTGCATCATTTATGGATGGAAATTTAGGAGGATCGAGTCACAATTTCATTCCATATCCAAGTGAAGATTTGAGATTGTTTTGATAGTCGTCATTATTTCATTTTTGTGCTTTACAATGTTTGGAGTCATTGAGATGTGAGTAGTTGTTACTACCTACATGTTTGACTCATAAGTTCCTTTAATGCACACTTACACGGATTTGTTTGATAATTGTACCTATTTATCACATATTAGTCAGAGTGTTGTCATCTCAATTCTGTCTTTAAAACGAACCATATGAGATAAAACTTGACAATGAAAGTAGTGCATGTAAAAACCGTTTATCGTAAGGAATTTAATTGCAACAAAATATGATGAGTGATTCACGGGAAAGGGTTACGAGAGTAAAAATTAACTCGTCGTGAAAGCCACCATTTTAAAGAGCCCAAAATTTTTAAAGGCAATAAAATGATAAATATGTCAAAAAGGGGCCACCTTAAAAGAAAATATAATGATTTTTATTTATGAGGGAGTTTGGATGGAAAGAAATGAAAAATGGGTTTGCACGTCCTGACAGCGTCTTCAAAAAGCATTCATAGTTTTAGACGTTATTGGTGTAAGAATCACTTTTGACTTTCATGTGTTGATGGATTGAGTCGATGTCATTTAAATTCAATATTTTTAACTCCTAAGGACGATTTTGAGATTCATTCGATAAGAGTACACGTATGCATCGTGCACATATGTTATGTTTGATTGCATTGATTTGCCTATTGAATATGTTCACACCCATTCATTTTATTTCCATGATTTGGTTATCTTAGTGTAAACTCATGGTGTGATTTTTGTTTTTGTATAATTTTTTTTTGAAAAATCAAAAATAGTTTATGAAATATGTTTGATTGTCGTGACAACTCCATGCTTGATTTGTTTATTCGTTTCCATTTCTATGTTGGTCAAATAAAAAGAGGGAGAACGAATTATGGGAGTTTTTGCATTTTGGGGGAGATTTGATTATGTTGATTGATGAATTTTTATATCATTTCAAATTCAGTGCGTCACGAGGTATTTGCCTTGTCTCATGTGTGTAGGTACAGAAATTGAAAATTATTTTTTTGCACACCCTGATTAGAAAAGCTTTAAGGTTTGAAGTTTTGATGTTAAAGACTTTGAAGAAAAGTTTTGAGTTTTACATGTTTAGTATCTTTTCATTTTTGGGTTCATGAGGGTATTAGATTTGTATATGCATTTTATGGTTTGATAATTCAGATGTTTTAATTTTGTACCGGCATAGACATTGGGGGAGATTTGTAAGTACATGATTTAATAAATGTCCATTATCAATTAATATGTTGTATACCGCTACAACCGTCAAAGAATGTTCAAGATCACATATGCAACAAGTCGGATTCGAATATCAAGTTTCTTCAACAATCAATCCTTCGTGAGATGAATTTGGTAAAGGTCATGTTTTTATTCCTTAGCATTTCACTTAGAATACTGGGATAATTTGAATCAATTTTTTTTTAATTGTTGGAGCGGAGTTTTTAAGTTTTTCATCAAAATTATTTTTTAAAGTTTTAAGGCGCTGCATTTTTTGGTAAAAGAAAAAGAAAAATATTTTTTAAAAGGCTCGTTCGAGCGGCAGCCTATGTCGTTCAAACGACAAACCATCTCGCGCGAAGTTTGTTCGAGCGACACCTATCACCGTTCGAGCGATATTCCATTTCATTCGAGCGATCTGCCGCCTTAATTTTTCTATTTAAGCGTGTTAAACAACTCCGTTTTTCAGAAGAAGACCTTCGATTTAAACTGTTACGAAACTGCTACTGCAAAAACATATGTCTTCTCACTTTTAGGTTCTTAAACTATTTTCTTTCAATTCACAAGATCCCAATGTTTATGTGAATTGTTTTTGGAACCCAAGAACGCACTCTGTTATTGTTCAACCTTTGTGGAGTGCGTCTCTATACCTAAAGACTGAGGTCACTGAGGTTCGCTGCGTGTGGATCTTTGCTGAGGATTGGACTGCGGTTCATGTGGGTTCACTGCATGGAATCCATTGCTGACTTTACAGTGTACGTTTATGTAGGTTTGTTGAGGTAAACTTGTTGCAGATTTCATTGTAATTGTAAATTGCGATTTAATTAAGTGAAATAAAAGGTTTTTCCCTTCGGAGATTTTTCTTGAATTCTGCGAGTTAACATATTTGCATTTGTTGGTTTGACACACGCACACACGTAGATTTTTACTTAAGAGCTGATTTAATTTGATTTAAAAATTAACTCTAATTAAATAAGTTTGTGGTTGGAATTTATAAATTTATTTAAATCTATATTGCACACGGTGCATCACCTTTTTTACAGAAGCTCATCATCAATCAAGATCAATATCCAAGTCTCAAAAGAAGGTCCAAACATTCTTCTCTCTCTTTAAATTTCTTTATTTTTGCATTAGTTGCATAAATTCTCAATTTAAATTTTACTGTAGATCATACACATATTAATCTTTAATCTTTTATAAGTTATATTGCACATAATATATGATATGCCCCAAGTGTAACCTCGGCCTAGAGACACCAACCTCGGCCGAGATCATGGCAGACGTTGGACGAGTCTTGGGCACACGATATCGCCCCTCGACCATATCAAGGTCGGCCCAGGCCGACACTACTATGAGACTCTCTAAGGGACGTCATGAGGATCAATAGCACTCGCATATGCCTTGAAATGGAAACCTCGGTCATACATAGGCCGAGCCTGCAAGAAGTCACCAGTTCAACCTCATATCAGGCCGACCCTGTTTGTTGTCTCGGCTAGGATCAGGCCGAGACCTCCATGGAATCCTCGGACTGAACAGATATCAAGACTCACCAACCTCGGCCTAACAAAGGCCGAGGTCATACCCTAGACGCGATAGCCGAGCACCTGCTGACATATGGATAAGGACACGTGGACACAAATCAGTTATAACAAGATTATTCCCCACACATGGGGAGAATATTACATCATCATTCTCTACATGTAACAGTGACAGATGGCACTCCCACATTGGTGAGGTAACCACACACATGCTCATTGCATGCATGGGGGGTACATTACACCCCCTAGGTACTATATATAGAGGTCATCCTCTACCTTGCAAAGGGATCCCATATATTCAACCCTAGCTGAAACTCTGTCTAGACACACAGTAGAGCGAAAAAGCTTGAGAGATTGTATCCATGGCCATTAGTGCCTTATTGTAGTGAGGTTGCACACACAGTGGACGTAGGCCATTCTAGGCTGAACCACTTATATCCTGGTGTACTCTCCCCTTCTCCTCATCTCATTCTCTTACCATTTACATAAATGTGCTGCCATTGTTGTTCTTAGATTGAGCTTAAAAATACCTTCTCTGGTGGTGCTAATTCCAGCATCATCATTTTGGCGCCGTCTGTAGGAACGAGAAGCTATCTCTTCCTCTTTTTCTGCTTAACCTCATCGGAGACTCTGGTGGTGAACCAGGCCTCCCCCTAGCGCAGAGCTGTTTCACCATTGAAAGAGGTCCTGTGAGGTACTAAGCTCATCTGCTACTCAATCTCTATAGTGTTAACATATGGCACCAGACTTACCACCGCCTCTTCCGCCGCCCGGGGGTGGGGGGCCTAGTTCCAGTCAGGCGCCCCCCCAGTCCGAAATGGCGGAGGTAGCTGCAGCCTTGAGATCCTTAGCTGCAACGCAACAAGCTATGCAGGAGCAATTTGCACAGTTCAGCCAAACTATGATGAGGCCACCCGGAGTCTCACCGGATATGATCACTCCGGCGGATGTTCAGCCTCATCCTGATGCCAGGGGACCACCCCAGGCACCAATAAAGGACCATCCTGTACCCCAGCGGAGAAGGGACGTTACTGACCCTAGGCGCTTGCGCCTGGGGAGGAAAGGAAACCCTTGCCTAGAGGACGGGTATGACGATCTAGAGGGGGAAGAAGCCCCGGAGGACTGCTAGGAACCGTATGAGGTGTCAAATAACACTGTACGGCCTCTTAGGCAAAGTCAAGGTTGTGTCGGCCGAAGAGGTGAAGAGGCCTAACAAAGAGGGTCGACCTTTGATAGGTTGAGAAGAGGGTCGGCCTTCAAGAGACTGGGCCCGATGAATGACCTAAGACAGAGGCTGTCGAGATCAAGGAGCGCAGCAGGCTCTCAGAGAGGGAACATGCAAGGTCAGTCAGACCAAGGCCGATCCTGTAAAAGAAGAGGCAGGGAACAAGAAGAGGTCAACAGCCAACGTGTCGTGGCAGGGGAACCCTCGGTACATCCCAAGGAGATGGCAGGGGATAACCTCGGCCAAGTCGATGGCTGAAGACCATGGAATGATTCCATCCAATGCCTTGAGGAGAAGATATGAGACCTCATTAAAAGCAGGGACCCATTACAAAGGGGTTACTCAGAGGGCTCCCCATTTGTGGCTAGGATAGTGGGGTTCCCAACCCCAGCTAAGTTCAAGCCTCCTACGGTGTCTCCCAAGTATGATGGCAGCACTAACCCTGTGCATCATATCGAGATGTATCAATCGGCAGCAGACATCTACTCGATACCCGATGAGATGAAGTGTAGATCCTTCTCTGGGACTTTAACAGGGGCTGCACACAGTTGGTTCACCTCTCTTCCAAAGAACTCAATTGAGAACTTCAAAGGCTTGGCTGAGCGATTCATCCACAACTTCTGCTTTGGGATGAGACCTCAAAAGAAGACTACCCACCTGTTGTATGTCAAGCAGGCCAAGGGTGAGAGCCTAAGAGACTACATTGCAAGATTCAACAAAGAGAAATTAGAGGTGGAAGATTATGAAGAGATCATAGCCATGACCGCCCTTATAGGAGGCCTCCAGAAGGGGAAGCTATTGTGGAAACTGGCGGAAGACCCCCTAGGACTATGGCGGAGCTGCTGGCAATCGCAGGGAAAGTAATGAATGCGGAAGAGGCAATAACCGTCAAGTATGAGGAGGAGAACCGCGGTGACACTGGGAGGTCCCAAGGCAAGAAAGAGGGGAAGAAGAGGTCAGGTGATGACAAGTTCGCTCATTATACACCCCTGACTGTAAGCTGCGAGCACATCCTCAATGAGATTAAGACTGACCGGACTCTGAGATGGCCAGAGAAACTGAAGGCCCCACCACATAAGAGGAACAAAAACCTATGGTGCGAGTTCCATCAGGATCATGGCCATGTCACGGATAGATGCTTCGCTTTAAAAGATGAGATTGAGAAGATGTTGAAATCTGGAAAGCTGAGGAAGTATGTGGATGGTAAGGCTCCAATGGGTGGAAGAGATGACCCTAAGAAAAGAAGAAATGACAGATGCCGTGGCAATGTATTGGCCAGAAGAGACGATGATTCAGAAGGAGGTGACGAAGACGATCCGGATCTCCCGCCAAAAGATGACAACACCCCGGTGAAGAGGGTCGGTACGATCTCCTTTGGTATTAGCACCATATGTGGGGGATTTGCAGGAGGTGGATCTGAAGTAGCAGATAGGAAGGCTCATATAGCAGAGGCCAGGTCAGTGGCCAAGCTTGAAGTTGTGAATCTAACGTCTTCCGACACAGTGCAGAAGAGGAAGAAGGTAGACATGGACACCCTCGTAGTAGGGTTCTCCAGACTCGACTTCAAGGGTATCTTAGCCCCCCATGATGACCCTTTGGTCATAACAACAAGGGTGCATGGGTGCGAGGTACGGAGGATCCTCATAGACGGGGGGAGCTCAGCAGACGTGATGTTCTGGCCTTGCTTCAAGAGCCTAGGTCTTAGCAGAGCAAGGATGGTGCCCTATCATCACCCATTGATAGGCTTCAGTGACGAAAAGGTCCACCCCTTGGGCATGTATGAGATGGACGTACGGATGGGTGATGAGTGGCCTAAGAGGCTGACCAAGAAGATAAACTTTTTCGTTATGGATGAGAACGTTTTCTCGGCCTACAACCTCATCATAGGAAGGGTGTCCCTTAAAGAGTTCGAAGCTGTGCCGTCGACGGTCCATCAGATGCTAAAATTCTCGACTCCTTATGGAGTAGGGGAAGTGCAAGGGGACCAGACCACGGCGCGAGAGTGTTACTTCAACTCGGTCGAAGAGAGAGAAGCCCATAAGAGGGCAACCACCACTTATAGCATTGACACTCTTGACCCAAGAGATGAAACAAAGTTGAAGAAGGGAGAGGCCGCGAAAGAGGTAGAATCCATCGTCCTCAATGAGGATGAGCCGAAAAAAATCATCCAGGTCGGTAAGACCCTAGAGCCAGGAATCAAGGAAGAGCTGATAAACTTCCTCAAGAGGAGACAGAGTGTCTTCGCATGGAGTCACGCAGACATGCCTAGCATCGACCCTGAGGTGATGAGCCACAAGCTCAATGTAACCAGAGATGCCAAGCCGATCAATCAGAGACGAAGAGTCTACTCCAGGGAGAAATACGATGTCATCCGGGAAGAGGTCAAAAAGTTGGAAGAGGTCGAGTTCATAAGAGAGGTTACCTATCCGGAGTGGCTCTCAAATGCAGTCATCGTGCCTAAGGCCAATGGGAAGTGGTGAATGTGTGTGGATTTTACTGACCTGAACAGATCTTGTCCAAAAGATAACTATCCCTTACCTCGGATAGATCAGATGGTGGACGCGACGGCAGGGCACGAGATCATGAGCTTCATGGACGCTTATTCAGGCTATAACCAAATCTTCATGGATGCTGAAGACTCTGAGAAGACAACCTTCATTACTGACAAAGGGACGTACTGCTATAAAGTGATGCCCTTCGATCTGAAAAATGCAGGGGCAATGTATCAACGTCTTGTCAATAAGATATTCGAAGAGCAAATAGGTAAGACCATGGAGGTGTATGTAGACGATATGCTAACGAAGAGCTTGAAAGCTTGTACTCACGTAGCGGACCTTGAGAAGACCTTCGATGTTATGGACTCGTACATAATGAAACTCAACCCAGCATAGTGTGTCTTCGGAGTAGGAGCCGGGATGTTCCCGGGGTTCATCGTTAACCAGAGGGGAATTGAAGCGAACCCTGAGAAAATCAAGGCATTACTCGTCATGAAGACTCCTAGGAGTATCAAGGATGTCCAAAGACTCACGGGAAGAGTGGCTGCCCTTAACAGGTTTGTTTCTAGGGCAACAGACAAGTGTCTTCCATTCTTTAAATTTCTAAGAAAGGCCTTCCAATGGGACGAAGAGTGTGAAAAAGCCTTCGACCAACTAAAGTCCTACTTAGGGTCTCCTTTATTGTTGTTTCGGCCCATCGCAGGAGAAAGGTTATTTGTGTATCTGGCAGTCTCTGAATCAGCCATCAGCGCGGCCATCATACGGGAAGAGGATGGGATCCAAAGGCCTGTGTACTTCAACAGTAAGGCCCTTCAAGGGTCCGAACAAAATTATCCCCGCATGGAGAAGTTGTCTTATGCCCTAATACACACCTCAAGAAAAATGAAGCCTTACTTCCAAGCTCACTCCATGGTAGTCCTCACTGACTCCCCACTAAGGCAGGTCCTGCATAAACCTGAGAAGTCCGAGAGGTTGATGACCTGGGCCATCGAACTAGGAGAATATGATCTTACCTACCAGTCTAGGACAACCATCAAAGGACAGGCCCTCGCGGACTTTGTCACAGAATTCACCTGGGAAGAGGCTGAGACAGAGAAAGGCCTAGAGGACGATGAAGAGACAAACTGTAGTGTCTTTCAAAATTCGGAAGAGACAGCACCAAACGTCATCCAAGATCGGGAAGAGGTCATCGCAGGCAAATCCCGGAGCAGAGTAGAAGAGAACGAAGAGGATCGATACCTCTTCAAGAGAGGAATTATGGAGGAAGGGGTCTTCTCATCGGATACAGACGTCTGGAGCCTCTTTGTTGATGGCTCTTCCTGTGATAGTGGAAGCGGTGCGGGGCTAATACTCTCGGCTCCATATGGCGCCAACATTGAATATGCCTTGAGATTCAACTTCGAGGCCTCAAACAACGAGTCCGAGTATGAGGCCATAATAGCAGGTCTCTTATTGGCAATGACTCTTCGAGCAAAACGACTCCTACTCCATAGCGACTCAAGGTTGGTGGTCAATCAAGTACTGGGGATATACGAGGCCAAAGACGAAAGAATGGCCAAGTAATTAAAGAGGGTAAGAAGGTTGTTAGAATATTTTGAAGAAGCAAAACTGAAGAGAGTGCCTTGACTAAGTAACAACCACGTTGATGCATTGGCAAGGCTGGCCTCGACAATGAAGACAGATATGGGAAGGACCATTCCGATCGAGGTCTTAGGAAAGGCAACCATCGAGGAAGATGAGGTATGTAGCCCTTGTCACAATTTGAACCTAGGAGACTCATGGATCGACCCGCTCATCAGATACCTAAGAGAGGGAGAGCTGCCTGAGTCCAAGCTAGAAAGGAGAAAGTTGAGATACAGGGCTGCCAAGTTTTCAATGGTAGGAGACGTCTTGTACAAAAAGGGGTTTCTATTGCCTCTCCTCAGATGTGTGCATCCTATGGAAGTTCCCCGGGTCTTACAGGAGGTTCATGAGGGTTCTTGCTCTAGCCACATAGGGGGAAGGCCCTTGGCCAAGAGGATCATCACTCAGGGATACTGGTGGCTGACCTTATCCAAGGACGCTGCAGACTATGTGAAGAGGTGCGACAAATGTCAAAGGCTCGCCACTATCCCTCATCAACCCCATCAGCCTACGACGTCAATATCTTCTCCATGGCCATTTGCGGTATGGGGAATTGACTTAGTAGGACCTCTGCCAAGAGCTGTCAATAACTATAGATTCTTGATAGTTGCCATTGACTACTTCTCAAAGTGGGTGGAGGCAGAGCCGATGATAACAATCACAGAGCAGAAGACCTTCCAGTTTATATGGAGGAATATCATATGCAGATATAGTCTCCCAAACACCCTCATCTCGGATAATGGGACCCAGTTCAAGAACTCCTCCTTAGAAAAGTATTGCCTAAGAGTAGGGATTAAGCAGTTCTTCTCATCTCCTGGTCGACCTTAGGCAAATGGTCAGACCGAGGTCACAAACAGAACTATCTTGGACGGAATCAAGAAGAGGTTAGAAGATGCGAAGGGAAGATGGACTGAAGAGGTCTACGCTGTATTATGGGCCTACAGAACCATGGCAAGAACACCAACAGGAGAAAGCCCATTCATGCTGGCACATTTCTCAGAGGCCGTCATCCCAACGGAAGTAGGACTCCCAACTCATCGGATTCAGACCTACGACCCTGAAAATAATGGGGAAGAGAGGAGGTTAGACCTAGATCTTATCGAAGAAAGAAGAGAAGACGCAGAAGTTAGAAAGGAAGCCTACCAGCAGAGGGCAGCGAAATTCTACAACTAGAGGGTGAAGTCAAGACCCATTGCAGTGGGAGACCTAGTGCTAAAGAAGACCCTACAGAAGGCAAACAAGCTTCACCCAAACTGGCATAGCCCATATAAAGTAACAGAAGAGGTTGTGCCTGGCACTTACATGCTAGAAAACCTAGAAGGAGAACCTTTCACTAACCCATGGAATGCTGACCACCTAAAGAGATATTACATATGATGTTGCATAGAGTTTTATGTAAATGTACCATCTTATTGTGAAGAGGTTATTAATAAAGATCAGTTCCCATGACAGTTCTTGCTTCATTCTTAAATCAGAGATTAATTATGAGGATAACCTCTTAGGTGATGACCTCAGACCCTTATAACATCATTAATTTGGTGACAAGGTCTGAGCTCAGACACCATAAAGAGATGACCTCAGACCCTTAACATCATTAATCTGGTGAAATTCATTATGAGGATAACATCTTAGGTGATGACCTCAGACCCTTACAACATCATTAATTTGGTGACAAGGTCTGAGCTCAGATACCATAAAGAGATGACCTCAGACCCTTAACATCATTAATTTGGTGAAATTTATTATGAGGATAACATCTTAGGTGATGACCTCAGACCCTTAACATCATTAATTTGGCGAAATTCATTATGAGGATAACATCTTAGCTGATGACCTCAGACCCTTATAACATCATTAATTTGGTGACAAGGTCTGAGCTCAGACACCATAAAGAGATGAGCTCAGACCCTTAACATCATTAATTTGGTGAAATTCATTATGAGGATAACATCTTAGGTGATGACCTCAGACCCTTAACATCATTAATTTGGTGAAATTTATTATGAGGATAACCTCTTAGGTGATGACCTCAGACCCTTATAACATCATAATTTGGTGATAAGGTAATGACCTCAGACCTGCATAACACCATGCATTGGTGACGAGGTCTGAGCTCAGGACCATTGGTCGAGTTTAAACAAGACCATTGCAAAGACAAGCTTAGAAAGAGGGGTTCAGAGGTTGAAGCTCATTGCAAATTTATTTTTAAGCAGACACCATAACAATGGAACTAAGAATGAAAAGCATCACATGACATTCAATGAAAAGAAAGTGAAGATGGTCCTCATCAGAGGCTGATATATATATTCAGAAATTAGATGTTCAATGATTACAGACAAAAGTTCCACCATACAGTTAAATTACACAGTGATAAAAAATATCCTAAGAGTCTGAGGAGGGAACGTTGACACCCTCGGCTTGGTTAGTCACCTCGGCTGCATCATCACAAGGGTCTTCCCCTCCAACCTCGGTGACCTCCAATGTAGCAGTCTCGGCAGGAGCAACAGCCTCTTCCTCAACCTCTTGAAGAGCCTGGGCAAACTGAGGATTAGCAAAGCCGAGACCTACGAAGTCAGAGGCCTTCAAAGTGCCGGCCTCTCTCTCCCTGATGTCAGCCCATTTAGTAGTGGCTTTGATACCTCTTTCAAGGTATTCAAAGCCAAATCCCATGAACTCATCAGAGGATTTGTAGTCAGCAATGATCTTCTCAGAGGCGTCCTCAAGGGCGGCCCTGACAGCTGAGTTGACCTTTTGCTGCAGAATGTCGCCCTTAGCCTTTAATGCAGCAGCATGATCCTTGCCGAGCTGGGAGATGTCCCTCTCCAACCCCTTGGCCTTTTCCTCAGAGCCCTTCAACTCAGACTTGAGGCGCTCTATCTCTGCATTCAGAGTACTTTGGACTTTCTCGGCCTCTTGCCCCTTTTGGATGAGAGGCAACTTCCTCAGAGTCCAGTTCGATAGATGGTGCATAGCGGTCAAGCCCTTCATATTTAGTGATCATGAGTAAGTTGAAGAAGAATCAGATGTCACACTTAGAAGAATTTGTAATGAAGGACCAAATCATACCTGAACGGCTCTGTGAAGGCCGAACTCAACCAGCAAGGGGGTGTCCATAGCCCTGTAGAAGCGCTTGTCAGCCTCGGTCATTACAGAGCCGATGGCATCCAGGGCCTACATACTGTGGCCGACCACACTATCAGTTAACTTCAACTGATCCAGACGAGCCGACAGGATGTCAGCTGAAGAAATAGGGATGGCGGCTTCAGTGGTCTTCTTCTTCGGCCTCTGATCCTCGGGGGCATGATCTTCGGGAGCCCTCTTCTTTTTGGCCGGGAGCTTAGAGGCCGAGGGAGCTGGGGAGGAGCATTAAGCCCTGCTCTCTTGGCAAGTCTTGTCAAGCTCGGTGCAGCCATCTCCTAAAGATCGTCTGGAATATCCCTCGGTCGCTCTGCAAAAAATTATTAGAACTGAGTTAGATAATCAGATATGAATAAACTCAGAGGTTAAACTTACAAAACAAAAATGCTTACCAAGCTCCGTAAGGGGACTTCCACCCAGACCTGTCCCAGAGAGGAAGTGGGGAGTCATCAGATGTTCAAACCTGATAAATAGACCATTTACCCCCTGATCTTGAAGGGCTTTCACCTTTTGGAGGTTTTGTAGACTTAGGCCAGGGTCGGCCCTGGCAGACATGGCGACCTTACCCCATCTCAGGGGCATCCTCTGCTCCAGATTGGACGAGGGAACACATGGGATAAACTCCCATGGCCCTGAGGCAAAGAAGTACCGAGGCTTCCAGTTATGGTTGGAAGTCTGGGTCACCTGAAGCAATTTCTTCTCAGGCCTCCGAGCTACAAAATGGTAGTAGCTCGGATGATTTTTGGCCAAGGAAGGGACGTAACAACCTACAAAGACTTGAACTGGAAGGTATGAGTGGTGAATAGCCTTCCATAACACTATGGCCCCTATTAGGATTCTCCAGGCATTAGGAGAGAAATGGGAGGGGGCCAAATTAATGTAAGAGAGGATGGACCTGATAATGGGGTGAATGGGCAGACGGAACCCCAGCTTGAACATCTGCTCGTACAAACAGATCTCGCCGTCTCGGCCATGATAAGCCCTCTCTTCCCTCAGAGATCTCCTAAGTTTTATTGAGGGGCTGATAGAATACAGATATCTGAAGCAGAGAAGGTCTACATCAGTAATAGTACTCTCGTGCTCGGCCGCCTCAGAGACGTCGACATCGCTCTCAACCTCATCATCATCCAACTCAACGTCGGCTGGAGCAGATGTTGATGGGTTACTCGAAAACCTCTGAGCAAACTCTGTCCCGGTGATGGCCGACAAAGGGATGGTGTCAATTGGTGGTGGAATGGCCACACTCGGCTCAAGAATCTCAACCTTCGAGGACGACCCTGAGGTGCTTGAGTGGTTATGGGACGAGGATCGGCTGGAGACCTCGGCCTGATCAGGCCTAGGTGTGAAGTCCATAGCCTCTTGAAAGGAATCCACAGACATGGGGTCTGAGGTAGAAGATTCAGACTCAGACATAGGTATGGGATCAGCAGGAACCCCTGTCTGATAGAAGTTCTACGGGGGGTCAGGATATATCACCTTCAGAGGTGGTGGAAATATGGGTCTAATGGGAAACTCCTGGGATCTACGAGCTTCCTCCTGTGCTCTTTCTATTTGCCTAATCTTTTCTAAAGTCTTCTCTCTAAGAGAAGGGAACTCCTCAAGAAGTTGATATAAGGGTCTGAGCAATAGAGGACGACACTACACTTAGGGATTTTCCTAAACTCCAAAAATTACAAACAAGAATGGGTGATAAAACGAAGGAATATAGAGATCAAACTACTTAAATTTGGCAAGAAAAGCTCGCCTGAAACTATGGTGGTGTCGCCGGAAAACTAAGAAAGTCGCCGGAAAGTACGAAAATAAGGGTGCTTGCAGGTAAAATGAAGGAAAAAGTATGGTAGACCTTACCTGAGGATGAAATGGTAAGGAAGAGAGGAGAAGATGCGAGAAATCACCACCCAAAAGCCTTGAACCAAGATCTTTCTAGAGAGAGAGAGCTGCTGGAGCGAAACGGTAGAAATCGAAGAAATGAAGAAGAAGGAGAGAAAGAAGGGTTCAACACCCTTATATACTCAGGCACAACTCCCAAGGCCCATCATTGCCTTGGGAGCCCCAAAGGGCGACTGACAGCACACGCCTACCAAGCAAGCATGATCCAGCATTGGACAAGTGTCAAGCAAGTATTGGCTTGTAACATACAGGCCTCTGAGGTGTAGTAATCCCCTAGTCACTCGCTCTCACATATGACTAAGGGCTGGGGGTGATTGATATGCCCCAAGTGTAACCTCGTCCTAGAGACACCAACCTCGGCCGAGATCATGGCAGACGTTGGACGAGTCTTGGGCACGCGATATCCCCCCTCGGCCATATCAAGGTCGGCCCAGGCCGACACTACTATGAGACTCTCTAAGGGACGTCATGAGGATCAATAGCACTCGCATATGCCTTGAAATGGCAACCTCGGCCATACATAGGCCGAGCCTGCAAGAAGTCACCAGTTCAACCTCATATCAGGCTGACCCTGTTTGTTGTCTCGGCTAGGATCAGGCCGAGACCTCCATGGAATCCTCGGACTGAACAGATATCAAGACTCACCAACCTCGGCCTAACAAAGGCCGAGGTCATACCCTAGACGCGATAGCCGAGCACCTGCTGACATATGGATAAGGACACGTGGACACAAATCAGTTATAACAAGATTATTCCCCACACATGGGGAGAATATTACATCATCATTCTCTACATGTAACAGTGACAGATGACACTCCCACATTGGTGAGGTAACCACACACATGCTCATTGCATGCATGGGGGGTACATTACACCCCCTAGGTACTATATATAGAGGTCATCCTCTACCTTGTAAAGGGATCCCATATATTCAACCCTAGCTGAAACTCTGTCTAGACACACAGTAGAGAGAAAAAGCTTGAGAGATTGTATCCATGGCCATTAGTGCCTTATTGTAGTGAGGTTGCACACACAGTGGACGTAGGCCATTCTAGGCTGAACCACTTATATCCTGGCGTACTCTCCCCTTCTCCTCATCTCATTCTCTTGCCATTTACATAACTGTGCTGCCATTGTTGTTCTTAGATTGAGCTTAAAAACACCTTCTCTGGTGGTGCTAATTCCAACATTTACTTAAGAGCTGATTTAATTTGATTTAAAAATTAACTCTAATTAAATAAGTTTGTGGTTGGAATTTATAAATTTATTTAAATCTATATTGCACACGGTTTATCACCTTTTTTACAGAAGCTCATCATCAATCAAGATCAATATCCAAGTCTCAAAAGAAGGTCCAAACATTCTTCTTTCTCTTTAAATTTCTTTATTTTTGCATTAGTTGCATAAATTCTCAATTTAAATTTTACTGTAGATCATACACATATCAATCTTTAATCTTTTATAAGTTATATTGCACATAATATATTTTTTATAAAAACCCCAAATAAGAAAAATAGGGTTACACCTATAAATTCCAATGGGATTTTCACCACATTCTCTCAAAACTAAAAACACATTTTTCTTCCATGAACATATAATAAACTATTCGTTAAAATTTATGGGATAAATCCCACCGTCGTGCCGCATGCGAACTATGTAGACTTTGATACCTTTATAGGCTACGTAGGCGTCTAGGTCTAAAACTCGATACTCGAGTCGTATTTTCATATTTTCAACTTTTTGTTATTTTATCCGCATATTATTAATATATATCATACTTGTGATTCGTAATTGCGTCTTATCTAACATATATTATCGTTTCATCATGATGATCAATATCTCGATAAGCGCACACATCATATTTTTTAATTATTATTTTGAGAACATTCAGATGGATAACCTTACTCCATTTTTCCATGATGCAAGTCAAGCGATTCTAATCTCCACTTATATATACACGCACACACACTTCACGGAGAAATTATGGAAAATAGTAACATAAGCCCATAAGAGATCGAAAGGGAAGGATGGGTTCTTAACACCTTCCCATTTCATAACTTATCCCTCGAACCTCTGATCTAATTGGTTTCGCAAGCATCAGTATGTCTTTGATGCCGTTCTCTCAAGGCAACAACATGTTCTTCTACCTGTTTTGTCGACGACTCTATCTCTTTATACACCACACATCAACGACGGTCGAAGTGTTCCTAGAAAGAGCGCGAGACCTTTCTCTCTCTTTCTCTCTCTCTCTCTCTCTCTCTCTCTCTCTCTCTCTCTCTCTCTCTCCACGGCTCTCGCAAGCGTCATTCCCCGAGAAGGAGAAGGAGATAAAAAGGGAAAACCACGAAAGCGCACCGCGGGGGAGGGATGGCCACAAACACGCTCAGTAAGAATGATCAGAAATAAGAATTCTATTTTTGTATTTTTATCAATTTATGTCCCAAACACACAAATTCAATTTTGAACAAATTTTAATCTTTGATTAAATTAGGTGTGAAGGTAAATGTTTGTTATAAATATAATGATTTAAACTACGTGTGCAAAGAACACAAATATTGAGGAAAAATCCCTTTTCAGGGATAAAACACTTATTTTAGCACTTTAGAGAATTTTACAAGATCGTCGACTTACAAACTACTTGATATTACCCACAAGTATAATGCATAGTCCTTGCAGAACCTTTAAAGAATACTCCTCAATCCTGGACAATCCACAGGTGGTAGTCCACCATCAGTATCCACTGATTAGCCTTAAACCTTCAGTCTTCAGTTGTGATCCTTTCGGGTTCACAAGTTAGACGTAGATATGATCTTTCCACAATAAGTATATCTCAAAAAGATTCAAAACCGATTCACAAAATATATTTAGGGATGTGTTTGTGAATCAAAAGTGTTTTATAAACCAAACGGGGTGAAAACCTTTGGAACAGATATACATAAATTGTTTTGAAAAAAATCCCATGAATTTTGGAAACGAAACATATATTTATAGTTTATGCACAAAATTCGAGACGACGGTTCGTTCGAACGAGAAAGGCATTTTGTTAGAATGAAAATGGAGTTCGTTTAGATGACAAGGCCATCTCATTTGAACCATGTTCAAACGACCTTCAAAGGATGAAAAATAGTACGCCCTCGTTATATGCTCGTCCGATGTAAAGACAAAACAACCCTTCTAACGAGAATGTAGAGTCGTTCGAACGAGAAACCAATCTCGTTTGAACGAAATTAAAAATAAAAATTTTATTTTAAAAACTTGAAAAATATCAAACATCCCAAATAATTTTATGAATAATTTCAAACTCCTGAAAGTCTTTATACCTTGTTGATATGTATAGGAGTCTTGAACTTAGCGATGTTGGTGTTCGGATCGATGAGTCAGTGCGAGTCGATTTGTATCGGGATACACCAAATATGACAAAGTGTAAATAAAACAAATAAAAAGCCTAAGATAAAATATTTTCGCTTACAACCTCTTTTGGAGTGGTATTTGAGAATGATTTTTTTTAGCCTCCACTTCCGGGGAGTCAAGTAGTTGGGACCTATAGGTTTTCCACGCTTCTAGTGTAATTTATCATCGAACTTATTTTGTCCTTCTGGGACAATGATTTGGGCACGCATATTTGCAACTAGCTAATATAACATTTGATGTTGCAATATCATCTTTCACTTCATTTTTCGTATTAAGCGATACGGGGGAGTTAATGAGACAAAGCGGAAGCATTCTACAACAATTCTAGTCATTTTTCATAAATGATCCATTCTCCAGGAACAAATTGTACTTCAAGTACATTCTATCTTCCCCCTAACGACGAGAATAATGTCTCATTAAAAATAAATTTTGTAAAATATGCGATAAACACTCTATTCGTCAATGGTATAGTAGCCATGGAGCTTCAGGCTTATGACAAAGTGCATTTCTTACAACAATAAATGTTGTATAGTATAATCCCATGAATAATGATATGAATGTTTGCTAGTGTGAGCTTTTGTCTTCCATCAATATAAGTAATGCAAAATTACTTTTCATTATTTATTTCAATATGGTACCCATGCGTACCGATGCCTATAAAACTAAGCTAATTACTTCAGGAATTGATTTCATATAACTCATCGCATATGTATGGGAGGGTACCATATAATAACATCACATATACTCTTCTGTATCCTTAGGTTCAATAATAGTTGAGCCTTTTACTATATTACATACTAAGTCTGAAAAACTTTTGGTTTTCAGAATAATGTGCACTACACCAAAATACTGATTTTGTGACTGTCTTTTTGTGACTGCTAATGGGAGTGACAAACTTATCACCCTCGGGAGCAGTTGTAAAACTATTTGTAACTCCCATTAGGGATGATAAAATCAATGGGTAATAAAAAATTTGAGTCAATTAGTTTGTCACCGCTAATGAGAGTCACAAATATTACCATATAATTAATTTGTGACTCTTATAAGCAGTCATAAATTTATCAGTAGGGTTAAGTTATGACTCTTATGAGCAGTCACAAAATTATAACTGCTAAGAGGAGTCACAAATTTTGGTCTTATACTAAATTTTTGACTGCTATCGACAATCATAAATTTGTAACCGCTCTAAATAGTCACAAATTTTAGTCTAATACTAAATTTGTGACTGCTATTGGAGGTCATAAATTTGTAACCGCTTTGAGCATTCAGAAATCTTGGCCTAATATTTTTTTTGTAACCGCTATTAGGAGTTACCGAATTTTTTACCTAACTTTTATTTCCCTATTCTCTCTCTCTTTTCACACTCCTGCCCTTCTCTCTCTTTCATTTCGCAGTTTCATTAACTTTTATCGCCATTTGTTTTTTTTAAGAAGCGATTTGTTGACGAATATATTAAGAACCGATTGCGATTGCTGTGAGTATTTGTTTGCTGTTTCGTTTCAAAATTTTATTCATTTCGTTTGCTATGAGTATTTGTTTACTGTTTCGTTTGCTATTAGATTCGCTATTCATTTCGTTTTGCTCTTTCATTTCGTTTGCTGTGGAAGAAATGTAAAAAAAATACATTTCGTTTGCTGTGGAAGAAATGTATTTATTTTTATAGATGTAAACATATTACATGTTTTTATAGATGTAAACAAACACATTTTTGTATGTTTTAAACATATTATATGATTTTGTTTGGATTTTGAACAATTTGAGGATGTAATTGTGGTTGGTTCGGTTTACTCTATTTACATTTTGGATGATATCATTGAATTAATTTTTATCATTATAGAATAAAATTGACACCCATAGGGGGCTTAAGTACCATTTTAATTTTAAACAAAATACGTATATAGTACCAAAAAAATTAGGGGCTAACTAAAATTAATTTTAACTTTGAGACAACCGAATTGTGTGCAAGCAAATACTTTTTAAGTGTACGGTCCTGATGGCTAATACGACAAGTACTGTAATTTAAAATGACAAAAATATATTTTAATATGATAAAAAAATATAATATGACACATAAACTTGGCCACAAACTTTGTTATACACTAATATGACACATGTCGCTTTGTCGCCTCTCCTCTCTCTCTTTTCACAAATGTTGCTATTGATTTGAAGCAGTCATAAAGGTTTTCATTCAGATTTTCTATGAGTTGTCTTAAAACGCATTGTTGTTAACTTGTTATTTTCCCTCACATAACTCAGTTTATTTATGTTTGATTTCGTAAATAAATGTTTGAGTTTTCGATTTATTTATATTTGATTTCGTAAATAAATATTTGATTTATTTATGTTTGATTTCGTAAATAAATGTTTGTGTTTCCAGTTTATTTATGTTTGATTTCGTAAATAAATATTTGATTTATTTATCTTTGATTTCATAACACATAATGTTTGATTTCGTAACACTTAATGTTTGTTTCCTCAATGGGTATGCTAACTTTAATGGGAAGCGCTAAGTTTTCTTCAATGATAGGGTTTTCTTTAATTTGGGGGAATATGGGACCAATTCATGTAATAACTAAAATAGTTTTGCTAAGCATATATGCATATATGGAACCAATTCATTTTTCATTATAAAGGACATATTCATTTAGTTTTATAATTTACCGTGTTTCTATTTGTTTGTGTTGTAGAATTAATGGGGTTTCCATAATATAAAGAGTGAATGGGTGAAAGTTGTAGAGTGGGGCAAGTATATGTTAATGGGGTTAAAGACTTTGTGAATTATGCAATGAAGAGTCTCAAAACTGATATTATCCCATGCCTGTGCAATCGTTGTAAAAATGGTAAACGTTTGAAAGGGGTATATGCAAAAGTACATCCATTTCAATGGGGTATGCAAGCTGACTACACGTTTTGGAATTTCCACGGGGAGAGGGATTTTAAGTATATTCCAGAAGAAATACTTGTCAATGAAATGGTTCACACAGACGGTGACCCGTTAGTACATTCTAGGTTAAATGATCTCATTAATAATACGTACGAAGTGCACAGAGCACAAGACAAGCAAGATAGTAGAGGGAATGGTTTACACTGTGAGGATCATGTTGACAATACTAATGACCAAGATAGGGATAATATATGGTTAAAAGCAATAGCCACAAAACCATTATACCATAACTCCAACCCCAACCACACAATGTTATATGCCATGGTTGGTTTGCATAACTTAAAGAGCAAATTTTGCTTGTCGGGGAAAAGTGTGACAACAATACTCCTTTGGGCAAAACATTTGCTCCCGAAAGAAAATACATTGCCAATCAATTATCCAATTGTGAAGCGTAATTTGAAAGGTTTGGGTATGAAATAAAAATCAATTCATTGTTGCAAGTATGACTGTGTTTTATACTATAAGGAGCACAAGGACAAACAAGCTTGTCCTGTATGTAAGGAACCTAGATATAAACAAAAGATGATAGTACACAATAAACACTTGTTGAAAGTAGATGTGTAAACGCTTGTTGAAAGTAGATACACAAATACCTAAGAAGTTATTAAAATATTTCCCTTTAGGTCCTCGATTGAAGAGACTTTACACTATACCTTGGATAGCAGAGGTAATGACTTGGCATGGTCGAGCGGAGGTGGGTTAGAATCTCATGCGACATCCGATTGATTCATTTGTGTAGAAATCTGCAAATTAGCGATACCTAGACTTTTCTAAAGAAATACGCAATGTTCGGCTCAGAATATTAACCGATGGGTTTAACCCATTTGGAAAATTAAGCACAGACAAGAGTGTATGGCCAGTGTTTGCTGCGCCTTTAAATTTACCCCCGTCGTTGTGCATGAGAAAAGATTTCTCAATTTTGATGTTGTTGATACCAGGTCAAAAAGCACAGGGTAGTGACATTGATGTTTCCTTAGCACCACTTATAAATGAATTGAATGAGTAATGGGTTGAAGGTGTGAGAGCGCTCAACTTATACAAACAGGAGGAGTTCACTTTGAGAGCTATGTTGATATGAGCAATTCATGATTTTCCTGCTTATGGTACCTTATCTGGGTGTAATGTACATGGTTACTTGGGTTGCCCTATTTGTGGAGACGATACTGAACCCAACTGGTTTAAGAAAAATAGTAATTTTTTTTTATCATAGTCATCGGAGATTTCTGCCGCAAAGTCACAAATTCATGTCAATACGAAGCAATTTTCTCCTAGAAGGCACCAAGATGAGGCCACCTCCACCAAGACTTTATGGTTTGGAAATTGAATAAAGGTCATTAAAGGCTGATCAAAATTTGAGGGGGAAACACCCCATAATTTTGGCCCATAAGCGTAAAAAAAAGGATGTTAATGTGCAGACAGGGTGGTCGAGGAGATCAATAATGTTTGATTTGCCATACTAGAAGGAACATCCCATACGACACGTGATAGACATTATGCATGCTTAGAAGAATATTATTGGGCATCTCGTAGGCACATGCATTGGTGGTTCTCATTCCAAGAATGGAGAAAAAGCCCATGAAGATCTTCACGATTTGAGGATTAAAAGATCATTATAGTTGAAAGAAGATTTGAACACTGACAAAAAGCATATGCCAGTTGCACCTTATACTTTGAGCATTGAAGAAAGAAATATGTTCTTAGAAACATTAAAGGGCTTGAAGGTCCCTTTTAATTTCTCATCCAATTTACGCAGGATTGTCTGCGATGCAATAAAAAATTTGAAAAAGTACAAGTCTCATGATTGGCATGTGATAATGCAACTTATCCCTCTGTTATTCAGACACTATTTTTCTAAACACAAGGATCTTCGGAGGGCAATTCTATAAAATAGCTTATGTTTCTCCCTATTGTGTGAGAAAGTTGTTAATAGGAAGCACATAAAGGCGGTGAAAGAAACTTTGGCCGAGGCTACACGTGTTTTGGAGAAGTACTTCCCTCCCTTATTATTTGACATAAGCATCCACCTTTTAGTGCATTTATGTGATGAAGCGCTTTTATGTGGACCAGTAAGGTGCTGATGGATATATCTGTTCGAACGATTAATGAAAATATTTAAAGATTACGTTTAAAATACAAGGTATGTTGAGGGGTCTATTGCTAAGGAGTACATTATGGAAGAGGCTTCCTTGTATGCAAAGGAATATATGCTTAACGCAAACATTGGAAGGGGCTTCCTAGTTTGGATATATCTTTTCTCAAATCGTCCGTTACCATGATTTTAAGCTCTTTTGAAAAGAATGGTCTCAAACTACCAAATCAAACCGACCTATTATCACTGCATCCAAGTCCCCACGATTACAATCCCATCCCACATCCAAGTTATCAAGATTACAATCCTGTCCCGCATCCAAGTTCTTAGGATTACACACCTATCCCTCCGTCAACTGAGACAAACTTTGGAGATATAACTGAGCCAGACATTGGAGATTCTACTGATCCTCCACATGATCCATATGTCAATTTATTAGATTTTTGAAGTCAAAGGAAGATTGCAAGTGAACAAGTTATTACTTTAGCTACTACTGGAACGGTGGTGCATGGCCATCAACTGTTGGTATTTGAACGTAAGGTTTACGTTAGTAGTGTTGAGCCAGGAGAAGAGAATCATCTGTTGTATCGACAAAGTCATGGGGCGAGTAATATTAAGGATGTCGAGAAATCTTAGGTGGTTTGGCCGTTCCTTTCTCTTTTCCCTAAGTGATCGTGGATGCAACTCAAGATGTTATGTTTCCATTTTTTTTGCAACTGTTAGGCAATTTATTGGATTATGTAGCTGTTCGGATTATATTTAGATTATGGAACTGTTTGGATTCTATTTGGATTTTGTTGTTATTATATGTGCCGAAATCTTATAACTGCCATTTAGCTTGTTTGTGATCATATATACTGCCATTCAGCTTCTCAAGATCATTGGTTAGATCTATTTGGATAAGTTAACACAACCCGAAGCTATAATTTGTACTGAATTATTAAGGCCTGACAGATCCGATAAATTTTCATAGCTGTATGCTTTAAATTATTTGGAGTGTAAGCTTTAAATTTTCATATTTGTGTTGCCTGTATAATTAATATGTTTTGATGTTCGTAATTTATTTCTTCCCACTATTCTTCTTAACAATTACGAATCAGACATAAATTGGTTTCTATAGGAAAGCATACTGAGCAGATAAGTTTTTAGAAAACTCCCATAATACTTAGGTGGTGGATGAATAATTATTGCATTCCCTTTTAGAAATTGGTTTATATATATGGTAGGCACAAAATAAATTGTGACCTAATTTAACTCCTGATAAGTGACCAGTTAGAGCTGATCAGCGATGCTACCAGATATCTAATGAGTGTACGATTCAGGCTGGGCAGAGGTCAAATGAGTATAATTTTTAGTGGTCACATTAAATGTTATAGGTTCGATCATATCAGGTGCAGTGGTCGCTTCACGACTGTGAGTAAAAGAAGTCCGTGTCCCGTGTTCAGCAGACTTGGTGATGATACTAGTGTCCCATATTCAACTCATTAAAAGTTTAAATTCTTTTGCATTATCGGTAGTCTCCTGATTTGGCCTAATTTAGGACTGAGTTACCTTTGAAATTTGGACACTGTTCTTTTTCTGTTTATGTTTATTTTTCTATGATTTTAATTTTTTGCACTCACTTTGTTCTCACAGATGCTTTATTTTTGGAATGAAATGAACTACAACATTTTTGGCCTAATTCAGTTCAACTATAATAGGTGCTTTATTTTTGGAATGAAATGAACACGAATTAGGTGACTTACTATTACTGGACTGTGTTTTTAAAGGATTAATATCTTACGCCTTATTTTTTATATTTTCGTTATTATAGTAAAAATAATATAATATCAATTGCGGTCATATACATGTAATGAGATAGATGTTCTTCAAGAAATGGTGAAGCTTAGAACTTTTAGTAATATTCATTCTTTATTTTTGAAGTTTAGAATGTTCAATAAGTATTGGTTCTTTGCTTCAGTTACTTACAAAATTTTCTTATAGTTCACATGTTATCTCATTGACTTCCATGTTCTATTTATCTACTATATTAATCATAATAGGAGTATGGAGAAGAAGAATGATAAATTTAATATAATGATTTTCCTGTGAAGCATAGTAATTAGGAGGTTAAAAAGACTAGCCGTATTGAATAAGATCAGTATGTTAGTTATTTTAGAGCCAAAGCAAGAAGTGGAATGTGGAGGGTCTCATTGATCCTGCTCACCCTACTGTTTTCTTGCAGCTTACCAGAAAGCCCCGTGAGTGCCCGAACATGAATGATTTCTTAGAGGCTACTCTATTTTTGTCTTTAGGACTAAAAATCCTTCTCGCTGCACTGGTACATGGAAATCTGTATGCTTAATTGGATAGGCACTACTTTAAATTGTAGAACATCATCGTGGGAGGTTTCATTTTATTAATTCCCATAATGATACTTGAGGCTTTTTTATTCTAAGGTTCCCTCTGTTTGCCACCAATACAAGAAACCAACCTATCCCTATGGTAAGTAGTATTTCAATTTTGTCCCCACTTTTGTTCTTCCTTAGGTTATTTACAATGAGTTAGCTGGTGTTAATGACTGTGAATATCTTGGGCAACCTAGGAAATGAGGAGGATGGGTTCAGATAGGAATTAGATGATGTTCGGAAGGTCTTGGTATAAAAGTCAATACTCGATCAACAATTATGTTAGTTCGAAACTGTCAAACATAAGCTCGGAACTGTCAAACGTTAGTTCAAAACTGTAAAACATCGCTGGTGTTTAAGGTGAGAAGATCAGACTCCTTTGTTTGCATTTGTTTGTCTCTATCACTGTGAAGAAAGTTCGAAACTTTTCAAACATTAGTTCACAGGTTCAAGAGTATCACATAGGGAAAATGTTCATTGTGGTGGGGAGGTATCAAGATATGGGAGCAGGGTCTGTAGCAGGACCTGTTCCCATCCCTATTCAGGGGTGCAAGTTCTCTTAAATTACTACTAACAAGATTATTATTAACAAAATATGCAACAAGTATACATAATTCCATTCCATTCCATTCCAACCAAATCCAAGGTGGTGCGACACCGGAGAAGGCTTGAATAATACATACAGAGTTGGGAATGGGGAGAGTTGAGAAATTCCTCCAAGATTTATCCCTCTGAGTAAGCGTGACTATGTGGGAGAAAGTGTGCACACATAAATAGGCGTGACCAAGTGTGAAAACATGGATAAGTGTGACTATATTGGAATGTGTGTTCACATATAGCTCCATAAGAAGGGGAACACGATCCGAGGCAACCTTATTTAAATGAGAAACTGAAACTGAGTAACAAAACTTAGTCAGATCTTGATTAGCCAATACTATAGGAATACGACTACAAATTCTAGAATTTCAAACCAAGTAAAAGCTGAACCATAATATCCCAAATCATCTAAATAATTCTTTTCCCATAAACTCCAAGTATGGTTTCACATGGTTATTGTTGTGGATTAATTAAATTCATGTACATTTTACTGGTGATAGCTTTCAGTTATAGATGTATAAATATGTGCTGTGTGAATGACTGAGAACAAAGGAAAGGGATTGCACTATTTGTTGCTTGATATTTATGATTCTAAATTAAAGAGGGATTTTATTTTAATTTAGAATCATAAATATCAAGCAACAAATGGTTTAATCCATTTCTTTTGTTCTCAGTCATACACACAGTACATATTTATACATCTATAGCTGAAAGTTGTCCCCAGTACAATGTTCATGAATTTAACTAATCCAAAACAATATCCATGTAAAACCATACCTGGATTTTATGGGAAAATAATTATTTTGATGTTTTGGGATATTATGGCTCAACTTTTACTTGGTTTGAAATTCTAGAATTTGTAGTCATATTCATATAGTATTGGCTAATCAAGATCTGACTAAGTCGCGTTACTTAGTTTTAGTTTCTCATTTAAATAAGGCTGCCTCGGATCGTGCTCCCCTCCTTATGGAGCTAAAGAATTCTACTAACTCTACCTGACTATATCCTCTTTTACTGAATTTTTGGTCTATTATTTACCATTGACTACGGTTACTACTAGTTTAACTAACATAGTTACATTTGATTGTTTGCAGGCATACATAAGGCATACCCGGCATACGTAGTATTCAAAGGCTTGAATACAAGTGTTTACACTTCGTGGCAAGAAACACAATCACAAGTCAATGGATATCGAGGCATCGTATTCAAAAAATTTGAGTCCATTGAACTTGCTCAGCAGGCGTACTCCAAGTATGCGAGGGAGGATGTCACCGCACCAATAGCCCCCACGGTTGATTTACCTAGAGTTCACGATGCCTATCCACCGCATGGTGACCCATGGTCTAGGTTTAGAATGATTTGTTACATGTTCATGACATTTCATGTCATCGAAGTGTTATGTCATTATTTTTTTAGTTTATTTTTTATTCTATGTTCATTTTGTACTTGGCCCCCAATAATGGTTTGTTTGACGTTAAATTAAGTTTAAACAAGTTTTATGTGTACTGAATATTTATAATCTTGAAATTATAAATGAAATGTTGTTGAATCTTATAGACTTGTTACATGTTCATGATATTTATTCTACTCTCATCATTTTATCATTTTGTGAAAATATAAAGATTTTTGTAATAGCTCTTACGACATTTAACAAATACAATATTTGTAACTGCTAATAGCACTCACAAATATTAGATTCGTAACTGCTAATAGCAGTCACAAATATTAAACTTGTAACTACTATTAATTTTGTAACTGCTAACAGCGGTTATAAATATTAGATACGTAACTGCTGATAACAGTTACAAGTATTAGATTCGTAACTGCTGACAGAGGTTATAAATATTAGATTTGTAACTGCTGGAAGCACTTACAAATTGGAGTCATTAGTCATAACCCCCATAGGGGTTATAAAAAATTGTGACTGCTATTAGGGGTGATAATTATTATTTTGTGACCCCCCAAATCGTGACCGATAAGAGCAGTTATAAAGGTCATTTGTAACTACTATTAGCAGTTACAAATCTCCTTTTTTGGTGTAGTGGTGAGTTGTTTATTGTTTGATAACTTTAGGTTCTATATTTAATGTCACATGTATATGAATCTTCGAGTTCATATAAATTATAAAATAAAATCCTTGGACTTGAGTTCCTACATTAAAATAATTCTCAAAGTTCCTGGTGCAAATTATGTATAAAACTTGTAGTTTTTTTTCATTTGTATTTGAGAACTTTTGGTTCTACATAAATAGTTAAACTTTAAGTTTAATATTACTAATGTCGAACGACATTAAGTTCTCTACCCTTTTGTAACAAAACTTCATGTTTGATTAGGGGTAAAAATATTAGAGAATCTTCCAACGGGTGCCAAATATTTTAATTAACTCCGACCAATAATAATCTAGCCTCTTTATTAAAAACAAAATGAGGGGCACAATTTTACACATTCTTTACATATTCCCAAGGCTCGAACGTATATTAAATAATTGGAATGTGAAAAGGAGTTAAAATTAAATACCATTAAAAGTAATTTAATACTCAAATGAAGCAAAACATCAAGAGACATATGTTTAATTGTGAAACCATTAATATGATAGTTAAAGGGAGACTTAACAATTAATAGAGTATTTAAAATGAAATTTCATTTAATAAAGAAAATGAAAAGTCAATAAGTTGAAAAGATATGTTTAAATACTTAATTTATTTTTAAACTAATCCCCCCAAAAATATATTATTCAGCTTCAGGTCTAACTTATAAATAATTATTTCGAGAACTTTCAAAATCCATACACCGTAAATAATCAAAACTTCATATTTGATTACAAAATTTTTGGAGCTTACTGTTATGGAACTTTTAGTATCCCTTGCCCTATTATAGAAATAATCAAAACTTCAGGTTTGATTTTAGGGCATATTTATTGGCATGTCTAAAATTTTGAACAATAATTGAGAACTTCGGGTCCAAAATATAATTGATTTTGGAAATTCTAACCCCAAATTAAAATTACTATATGAAAACTTTAGGTCTCAAGTTTAAAATGACTATGTAGAAACTTTAGGGCCCAAAATATAAATTACCATTGAAAACTTCAATTCTTAAAAAATAACTATTGGGTGGTAGAATATATCAGTTGACAGTTAGAGAATATATACGTGATAGGGATGAACCATACTTTAGATGTCCAAAAAAAGATGAAGACTAACCAACTCTATGCTTGGTTTTTATGAGCAACAGCCAACCAAAGAAGAATCATGTATATATATTAGGAATTGACATGGGTGGTATCACTCTATGGGAAGGGGATTTCATGCTTAAAAGATTTGGAGCAAGATATATGTACGGAATTCATGAATATAATGAATTTTGTAAAAAATATTAGAGCACTCGTGCTGATAACATGTTGTAAAATAATGGAAACTGTAACACCCCATATTTTTAATGATTTTTAAACGTGGGAAATTAATTGATAATTAATCCGATTTAAAATAAATATTAACTAGCGAGATAAGGTTTAGTATTTATTGATGAGAATTATATTGAATATTACTGAGCGAAGAAATTAATATGTGATTGTGAATTTATGAAAATTATCGCGAGTGATAAATACGGAAGTTACAGTAATTAAGTCGGGACGCGCGTGTCAGTCGTGTCGGGCCTAATTTAATGAAATAAAAAGAAAATATATTTTAGTCATCCAAATGGTCCTTTCGAGTGTGTCAATGTGTTCAATAAGGTCGAGATAGTCAGAAAAGCCAACCCAGGGGTTTAGTTTGGGTCTCGAAACAGTTTTAGGTCAAACTGGCATGCCGGGAGGATATTTTGGTAATTTATTTTTTTGGAGAATTATTAACTACGAAAATTAGAAGGATAAAATAGCTTGTACATGGGAGGAGTTAGGTTTATCAGTTGTTACACACAGAGAGGCCAAAGGAGGAAGGAGGAGGAGAGGTATCAAGGGCTAAAACCTCCATTGCTACACTTTTTACAATACCACCACCACCGCATAGATCAGAGAGAGGGAATCACATCTATACCATCTTCTTCAACAGATCAGACCTCTATAACCAAGTGTTTTAACTTGCGCACTTTTAGCAATAATTATGTCCATGTTAGTGTAGGTGAAAAATACACATGAATTGCATATGAATTGGGTGAAACTGGACGATTTAATTCATAACTTAGGACTGAATCTATATTAGTTTAATCCCTTCATGTATGTAGATTAGATCCCATGAAATTTGGATTTATATTGATGAACGAATCTGGGTTAATTATTTTCTTGAATTAAAATTGATGAACTAAGGTTCATATGGTTAAATATGAGGATTTCGAATTTATTCGATGATTACTAATGATTTACAGATTCTAGAGTATTAGAAATCATCCTTACATGTTAGAATAGGGATTAGAATTAATTCTTGAGAGTTTGGGAATGATCTGTAGAGGTCTTAAAACTAAAAAATGATGAAAAACGCTAGTTTTAGAGGTTGGAGACAAAACAAGCCTAAGCATTTGAAGTCGCGCGAAGACACTTCAAACGAGATGGCTTCTCGCGCGAAGCTTTCGTTCGAGCGACCTGCCATTCTCGTTCAAACAAGATGCAGTCTCGTTCGAACGATGTGTCAGAATTCTAGAAATTTCTTATTTGTTCCAATTTATGCGACGTAATTAATTTCAAGTGAAATAAAATGTTATACGATGAACTCAGTTTAGTACATAAATATTGGAAATAATTGGCTGCAATGATTTAAAGTATTTTCGATCGGGGAATTATCCTTGGAAATTACGAGAGAGAGAATATTCGTAATTTAATAAATATATCGTAAGTAGTAATAAGAATAATACTTAGTATGAATTATAATATTAGGGTTGTGTGTATATCTAATGATCTCGATAGGTTGTGTGAATACCTATAGCTGTATTTATTATGTTTATGACATACCTACGCTGCTTGCTATCGCGGGAGGTATTTTTTTTAAAGGGGACAGTCTTATCCTAATGAGCCCATTGGGGGGAATTTAGATTTGGTACCTCAGAACATGGAACCTAGGTACAGGCTATCTGTGATAATGACAGTGATGATGGTCATATGGGTGTGTAGGTATGTGTGTATCCAATAGGCTTGGAACTATGTTCAGCTTCAATATGTGTGATTTGTATTTATATGGTTCGAGAGTGATTCCGAACCGATTGTCCTTATTCAGTATGAGATGTACCGATACTTGATAGCAGAGTTTACACACACTGCAGCTAAGTCTAGGGGGGCCGTATTAGTATTTATTTATAATAGTGTGATGAAAAATAAATACTTGTGACTTAAATCTACCGTGCCAATATGTAGATGAGAATGTTAATGGAATTAAATCAAGTACGTGCACACTTCCTTATTGTGAAAACTCTTACTCGGGATAGTAAATGCTGGAATATTTAATAACATATATATTATGTGGAAAATATGGGATATTACTACTGGTGATTGTTTAGAAGGTTTATGACTATGATCTATGTAGGTGTGATAACAATAATTAGAACGGTTTAGGGATACGTTAGGCGTGCACAATAGTTGAAAGGTGAGAATCTTAAGAGAGATCCGTGAAGCTAACATGTGTATTATATTTGCTTTATTGCATTTTAAATACTTGCTAAACTGTTTTTAAACTATTTTACACTTGGTCTTTGACCCGTCTCTTGCAAATCTATTTTATCTTGTATAACTATTTTTGGTGTCTAGCCACAGGGATGCCAGGCATAGACTTTCAGACGATTTGACGTGCTGTAGCTATTCTGGAAGTTGCAGGTCCTTGTGATAAGATGCCTCCGCTATAATTCCTTCAATCATTGATGCTAGTGTTTTAATTTAGGTCATGTAGCCCAATTTTCGTTATCATTTATTTTCAGAGATAATTGTACCCAGTTACCTTATTTTGAAGGGATTCAGTTTTATTATGGATTTGGTTGTATTCAGTCTTTATTATTGGTTATTTGTAATGAGACATTAAACTAGGATGTTATTCCGGTCTTAATTCCCAGTTATTCTTATTGTTTAATTTATTGTAATGGTGAGTGCTGTTAATTATTGAAATTGTCTTATAATAATAAAATGGTGAAAAGTATTTGACACTAGCTTCATTAGGTGATGAACGAAGTAAATGTTTTTGACAGTTATGCTAAGAATGAACCAACAGGATATATTGATTTAATTTAATAGAGGACTGATCACCTAATATTTAATTGAGCGGGGTATCACAGGTGGTATCAGAGCATCAGGTTCTAGAGTATTTTAGGATCTGTGCGGCTTATTATGATTTTAGCGTAGTGTTCTTTGATATAGAATCCTAATAATAGGATTGTTACATTCATGATTATGTGTTTACATCTTCAGGTATTTTGAGATTTATTGACTTGAAGACTTATGAAAATTATTTCTCGTTTCAGATGCCTCCCAGATGTGCACCACGGGCTGCTAGGAATACCCAGCCCGAGCCTCAACCAGCTCCAACCCAGGGTACTATGAATGCAATAGAAGTTATCGCCATTTTTGCACATGCGGTTAATATAGCATTAATAATGGTACATCAGGTCCCACCCTAGGTTCAGGCAGTGGTAACTGCCCAGGAACATGTGTTCCCCTCTGCTTGGGAGCGAGCCAGGGATGACTTTCAGAAGGCACATCCTCCAGAGTTCCAAGGGAGTGCGGATATGGTAGCTGCGAGCCAATATACGAAGGATATCTAGAGGCACCTGAGGATATATGAGTGCACTGAGGTACATAGACTGAGACTAGCTACATCTAAACTAGTAGGGGAGGCATTACAGTGGTGGGTGTCCACTACCACAGCTGATGAGAGAGACAGCATGATGATTCAGGATTTCTGGGTGCGGTTTGATTGAAAATATTTTCCTTCCGCCGTTCAGACTGAGATGAGGTGGAAATTTTCGAACCTCACCCAGGAGGGGAAGACTGTAGCTCAATATAAAGAGGAGTTTAACAGATTTAAGAACCTGGTACCAGTAGAGGTACCTACTGAAGAAAAGAAAATCTAGTTATTTATGGATGGCTTGACCTAGAGAATTCAACAGCATCTTCTAGGTAACCTTTCCTCGCAGTCCTATATAGATGTACTAAATGCTACTTTAGTAAACTGTTAGGACCATCGCTTCCATGATAAGGGGAGCATGCGAGTTGAAGAGTGAAACTAGTAGGGAAGGACCGGGGGAGGCCAGCGGGGCACCAGTAACTCAGAGTCAGCAGAGATAGGGAAAGTAGGGTTCCTACCAGGGGATGCTGCTAACAGATTTAGATGAGGGGGTTTTCGTCATGGACAGGGAGACTTCAGGTATGGCCACTAGGGTCAGCATGGCCAGTAGGGGTAATTGGGCCACCAGGGCCATTGGCAATTCTAACAGGGCCATCAAGGCCAAGGGAGAGGTGGTAATGACCAGCGGGGCTGAGGATAACAGGATAAAAGGGGAGAAAACTCTATCAGTATGTGTTTAATTTGTGGAAATACTAGTCACAAATATCAGGAATTCCCGCAAAAGGATAGGGCCCTGCAGCAGTAGCAGGGTGCTCGTCAGGATCCCCAGCGACCGATGTTTCTCACCGCCCTCCCAGAACCAGCACTAGTCCTAGATTTTCCTGCCATTCCAACAACCCTAATTCAGCAGTGGTAGTTACACTATGGGCGTGTTTACAACATCCACCAGGCAACAGTCCGTCAGGCATCACCCGTAGTTGAGGGTATGTTTTCTATCCATGGGTCAATGAGACGTATTTTGTTTGACATGGGGGCCTCAAACTCTTTCATAGCCACTAGATTTGCACGGGCCGTCGGGCTGTTAGACACAACCAATAGTATAGTGACTTGTGTAGTCTCGCCATTGAGTATTGGGACGTTAATTTTCTTTATATGCCGGGGTGTGAGTACAGAGATTGGGAGTCTTATTTTACCTTTCGATATGCTTGTGTTAGACATGTCAGAGTACGACACCTTTATAGGCATGGATTGGCTAGTCACGTATAGGGCCATGATTGACTGCTTGAGTAGGAATATGTAAGAGGGTAGTTTAGATTAAATGGAGGCGTAACCCCTTTTGAGTATAACAATGATAAATTAACCGAGAGCACTCTTGATTAATTACAAGACACACTATCACAACCTTGTGAAGATAAACTCAGTTTGAACTAAAAAATCTCTCGTGTATGACTCAGAAGTTGATAATGAACTCAGCAGTGACTCCTTTATGGGGAGAGAGAAGTAAGCACCCTAAATACACCTTGGCAGACAACCAAGCACACAAACCCTCAAAGGTCTCCAGTCAGATATTAAAAGCTTCATAGTAAATGATCAATGATGGGTGAGTAAGAGCTTTGGTTTTGAAATAGCTTCTTTCTCTCTGATGATACTCTCTCTCTAGCCAGTAATATCTAGCCTAAAAAAACTCTAAAAGAACAGTTGCCTCTCTTAAATGTGGTTGAGGCCAATAAATAGCCCCCACACCATTCTCAAAATACCTCAATCTTTTACCATTGTGAAAGACATCCCTCATAGTTTATGTCACAAATATTAAATGCCCGATGGACCGGTTATCTCCACGTCACGAGCATCAAATGCTAAGACATTCCTTTTATCTAATCACTATGCGTCAGGGGAATGTTATCACAGAGGTGGCTCACCACCTGTCTGATAGCCCCAAATACCACGGTGGTTTACTCATATGCAGATTTGACATTGCCTAGCTGGCTAGTGACATCACATAAAGTATATTTGACATTAAGTAGAGGGCTGTTTGGTTCATAACTCAACGCCCGTTGGAACTCAAGGCTGCTCCGCCTAAGGTTCCATGATCACAAGCCCTTTGGTGTTTTACTAGGTGTATCTAAGATGGTCAGGACAAGCCACAATGGTGACTCACTTCTCAATCCTCCAAACCAATTCCCTCTGAAGTTCCCACGACGAGGTCATTTGATAGAGCATGAAAGCTCTCCCAGGCCCTGCCATGCCTGGTCTCTCATGAGTACCGTTTTACCTCACACTGAATAATCATTACAACTCATAGTCAATATAAAATAAAAGGTACAACAAGACTACGTAAAATAATATAACTAAAGGATGAGCTCTCTCGGTCAGTTTCTTCGTTGGAAGATCTCTCTGGGTTTCCACGCCGAGCTACCTCGCTTAAGCTGCATCACTTGAGCTGCCTTGCTGAGTTGCGTCGCTTGGGCTGTCTCACTGAGCAGCATCGTTGTCTCAATCCCTTGAGTCTGTTGTATTAACTGGGGGATTATCTCTAATCTTGAGATTATCTTCAAGCCCCCTATATTTTCCCCTCCGTGTAGAGATTTGTTGTGGGAGCAAGAAATGTCTGGGCGAAAACTTCTCAATTAGATGGACCTTCTATTTGTGAAAAAATTCTAGCTTTTCTGTCTTCGTTATAACTTCTGCCGTTATCATTTCCAGGAAAAAGTAAAATTCTCCCCGATGTACTTGAACCAAAGTGCTACGGCCTGTCGGCAATTGGTGAAGAGACATCGTAACTTTTTCCTGTCATTGAGCCTTAACCGTTCTGTCTCATCTTCCTTAGCTATTAGGATTTTCTCAAAATTCCTTGGGATCCTGTTAACTATCCATTCTGACTCTTTGGGAAGTGAAATTATCCCCTGTGTGTGCTGTTTCGTGCCGTTGTGCAACATAGTTGTAAGCAATTGGTATTTGCGTTAGGGATTCCACTAGCAATATAAATTCTTCCCAACTTCATGTTCTGGCTATTCATCTTCATTTTATCTTGTTCAAAAAGTAAAATTCTCCTCGATGTACCAAAGTCACAGCGAAACCCCGTTTGCACCTGTGTCGAAGGGACATCATAGCTTTTTGAACCTTGATAACAGCCTCTGCATTGTGGGATATTGGATATGTCTGACAAAAAAGTCTAGCGCCAAGATCAAACTTGTTTTAGAAGAAAAACCTTTCTATTCCCCATGCGCCACTTCATTAATGACGTGGTGCCGTCTTTTCAACTATCAGAACACTTCCTGAAGTGCCACGTGTCCACTTGAAATAATTACCGATGGCTTTTTACGTGCAGTGGTGGGAAACTTAAAAGGCAACCTCGGGGATTTCAAAACAACTATTATATAAACACTTAGCCATTTTTTACTTACCTTGATTTCGTCTTCTTCAACTCCCAACACACTTAGAGAGAGAAACTCCTCAAGCCTCCATTTTTACCAAGATTTTCTCTGGATTCTTTTCCTCCGTCGTCTTCTTCACCGTCTCCTGTTGCCATAATCCACCATTTTCGTCCCTATATCCATCCTGTTAAGCTTTGTCCTCTCATCGCTACCTATCATGAATTCTTCAAGTGTTCCTAGCACGCTTGCAACCAATGCTCCGTCTGCCCCTGCTATTGCCTCCGCCCTAGATGTCACTGCCCAGGTGGTAGCGCACCAAGAGCAGCTGCGCTTCTATTATCGTCCCCATTTTGGTGAGGAAGATGATTTCAGGGTGCCCTTAAAACTTGCACTCTAAGTGCTCAGTACGACTCTTTGCTTTTGGGTGATAAAGACCAAAATTCCACTTCTTGAGGTTATTTTCCTCCAGAGGGGACTATGCGGTTTCGTCTTGATAGAGGTGACTTACCTTAGTCCCACATGGATTTCAAAGGACCTGGTGCCTCCCCCTCCCACTTTTCTACTTGGAACTTGTATATGCAGACCACTTACTCAGACGCTCTTTCCAAGGTTGGTCTCCACCGAGCTGCCTGGTTTGGGGAATTCACTCTCTCTAAACACAATGCTGCTCTTCAAATCTTGGTCTCCCTTTGGAACATTATAACTCACACATTCATTGTTTCGTAGGGAGAGTTCATCATTACGCTTGAGGACGTTTGTGAGTTGCTTGGGTTGAGCCCATAGGGATTTTGGCTTATCACGACGAGGCTTTGGACGCCGAAGAGACAAAAGCCCGAGTAAACTTGGATCAGATTTGTAGGAGGTGTATCGGTACTTCCAATAAGGCTACCTTCATTCCCCTTATAAACTACTTCTATCTTACCAACCCCACTACTGAATTTGGCTCCGGCAAAGGTACACTAGCCTACATACTTATGATTCTTTCTTGTTTTATCTTGCCTGCAAACCCAATGATCAACCACGTATAGATGTGATTAATCTGTCTGTCCATTTGGTTAGAGGATATAAGTTTCCTCTGGTAGCCATGGCCTTAGGGTCACTTTATACATGGTTGGACAGGACCCATCTGGACATGGAACCGTCCTTGGGTAGATATAAGTTGTCCAACTTTGCAAATGCCATCGTTTTGACTGGTTTTCTTTACTTTCATTTACTCGAGATATCTGCCAACCGTATTCCCCTTCGTGCTGGGGAAATCATCAAGACACATTGTCTTTTTTGCTTCCATAAGAAACATAGTAGAAAGGAGCTTCTGGGCATTTTTGACAAAGCAAGCTGCTTCGTGATGAGACCTTACAGTGAAGATTCCTTCGACCATACCTGGAACTTCTTCGGTCCTGTACCTAGGGTGGTGGGGTCCACTTCAGAGGATCTTATAATGAAGGATCCTTCTTTTTCCATCATTTTGTCCTTAACTCCCAGCTATCTGCCTTCTTACATTGAATGGGGATATACGTCTGAATATTACAACCCCAACTATTACAGCCGTCAGTTCGAGTACGACCAAGGGGTTCCTCGATTGGTGTTTCAAGATTCTCACCCTTGGGCATCTTTCCCTGAGGCCCGTGCTACTTCCATGATCTGCTCAGCCACAAGTGGCAGTGTTACCATTCCTACACTTTCCCGTAAGGGGGATAAAACTAGTGATTTTTCATTGAAATATTAGCCAAGACAGATAGCCAAAATTCACGAATTTATCCAAAGTCCCCCTATTTACCCCGTTATACAGAGTTTTCCCCTTTTGGAGCTGGGGCTAAAGGGGAATTATGTTCTGGGAATTGAGTTCCCTCTTAGCCGAACATCGAAGGATCCTCCTAGCGATCTTCCTTCCTACTTCCCAACAATCCCTGTTGATGCTACCAAGGTTAAGAAAGTTCCAATGCCTAAACTCCCTACCGGAGGTTATTCTTCCGCTACAACTTCTGTTGAGGGTCCCTCGCAACCCCTTTCGTAAAAGACAAAGAAGATCAGGAGTGGGGCCTCCTCGAAGCCCAAGTCCCCACACAAGTTCCAAGACCCTATAGATGATTTTCCTATTACCTCTGTTCCTCCTGATGCTGATGTGCCCGAGGAAATTCAGGAGGCGGTTATAAAGGAGGTAAAACGACTACAACATATATTTTGACAAACTGCTCCTTCAGTTCCTCCTCCTGAGTCATTTCCCACTATCGTGGTGGATCTTACTGAAGGGACTTCATGAAGAAAAGGGGTTCCCGTGGTCCTTCAAGTACTGACGCTTCTGGTAAGAAGAAGAAAACTTTGGGAGCTAAGGCAAGTAAAAGGCAAGCCTTTATAGTGCAACCCATAACATCTCCTTCTCCCGATGTAGTTATATCAGTTGATGATAACCCTGAGGTTGTAGATGATCTCACTCCTCACTCTTCTCCTCCAACTTTTCCCGTTGTTATTCCATCACACTCTTCTTCTGAGCACGAGGTTAGTCTTCCCACACTTAGTCGTTTATAGTTTAGTGAATTCTCTTATCTTTTCTGACACTAATTATTTTTTTCTTGTTTTCTTATTTATGTTAAGAGGATGATGAAGAAAAGCCTTATCCTCCAGTTAGTCCTTTCGTGAGAGGACTCTTTGGTGTTTCTATGATCGAATCATCTCATCCCCATTCTCCCATGATAGGTCTTACTTATTCGCATCGTTCGGCCTCCAGTTGTATAGAGGAGGCTTTCAAGAGGGATGTTGTGCTCGTTGAGTCTATGGGGGTTTCCTCTCATCCAGAGGAGACTCCTCTAGCTTCTTCTAGTTCACCCTATTTGTCGGTGGTTCCTCTGGCTGTGATTCCACTTTTTCCAAGATCTCCCGAGGTAATAGGTTGTAAACTCTTTTAGATCTTTCTTTTCTACCCTTATCACTTTGCTGAATCTTCTAAATATTTTGGTGTATTTCAGGTTGAAGCTGCCTCGTTACTAGATTCTGCGTTGGCTAATTTCCTGAAGCACCTTATACTCTTTACTCACTTGAGTTTACATTGTATAAGTGCTCATCTAGTTTGGAAATAGAAACAAAATTGAGTCTCCATCATAGATACCAAAGAGCCTCAGACACTTCAATTCAGTTCATTCCTCTTGTTTGATTGGTAAAGTTATATTCACTATCACTCACACACACTTTAGAACTTCATACATTATTCACACATTGTTTAAATTATTTATGTGTGTTGTGTGTGTTAATTTCCCTTAAAACAATCTTTTATAATTTTTTGGGATTTTTAAGGGGTTTTTACTAATTAGTCCCGTTTACTAAGTATGTAGTTCAATAGGTCCTAACATTTTATTTTTGGTCCATCAGGTACTATGAAAAAAGATTTTTGTTTCAATAGGTCATATTTGTGAACATACAGTGAATATTCACTATATGTACGTATAAGTCCTATTAAGGAAAAAATGTTGTGATAGGACCTATTAGGAAATATTTCATATAAATGGGACTTAATAGGAAGATCCCCCCCTTTTTTAATGATTTTTAAACTTTTTTTATTAATTAAAAAAATGGAATTAAAAGTTTTGGTGTCATTATATAAATACTGGTTATTGTTTTTTTCCCTGGAATTTTACCTTGGGTAGGAACCGAAAGCGCTAGAGAATTTAGGGTGTTTATGTAATTAAGTTTATACACACGTTTGTTATTCGGTGTTTGACTTACACTTGTTTCTTCCCTATTGGATGATTTTGTGTTTCTTTTAAGAGAGTAAATCAACTTGTTTTATCAGCCCTTGGATTGAGTTAATCGACGATCTGCATGCGTTCCTGTCCCAATCCTCGTGAACCCTTATCATCCAATCACAATCCTTATAACCAACCGCTTATCTTTCACCGTTGGATGAAAGTTAAGATAGATTAACTTAATCTCAGCCCTCGATTTGCCTCTACCTTATGGATCCTTCTTAGCCCCCTATATAAAGAGGGTTCCTCTAAGCCATTTGAAGACTTTGGCCACTTCGTCATTTAGAGAGAGAAGAGAGAGAAGAGAGAAACCAGAGTTAGAAACCCTAACCCTAATTCGTCCAAACATTTTTCAAACCCTAATCCTTTTTTATCAAAACCAGTTTTATGCCAAACACAAACTTAAGTGTTTGAGAGTTTAATAGGGGTTTGTTAGTGGTTTCGTGCTGTAACCTCTTCGTTTTAAGATCTTGTGTCCAACTTAAGCATTAAGCTAGATCTGCGTTTCTATTTCATAGAAATTTTAAATCTGAGCATTTTATGTTACATCACACCTAGATCTGCATGTACTATTTTTCATCTTGAGAAATCTACTGGTGATTCTTTTTCTGTAAATGTTTTCATACTCAAAATCAACAATTACGTTTTCTATTTCTAGTTCTTTTGAAATAAGACCTTAGACCTAGTTGGAATCACACTTGGCGATTTTCAATTTCAAAAATCTTTTCAAAACCCTGAAATTGATTAAGATCTTGATACGTCTTCTGAGCAAGATAGCCGTGGATTCTGGGTTAATATTAAAGGTCAAATAAGGTTCAAAGTTTCCTAAGAAGAGAGAAACTGAAAATCACAGCATATAGACCTAATTTGTAATTTGCTAGGACTATTTGTAAAAATAAGCGTGAGTGTGTGCATGCATGTGTTAGATCACCATCACAAACACTTACACACAACAACACTGAAAGTGTTGGTAATAAGATCTTGAAATAAGAGTCGACGTAAAGACTGGAACAAAGTGAAGTTAGCAAACTGGGAGAACAACATCAACAATCAAAACTGCAGAAAAGTTATGAGGACACCAGTGGGTATATTCCTAAACTTGAATAGGTCTGATTTGTGTGCATGTGTGTTATATAGTTTGTAATTGTTATATTTGTTTTAGTGGATTTTTCTTTTTACTCCGTAGAGGGAGTCGTGGATGTTTCCTCAGTTGGTTGAGGTTTTACCATGTTAAAAATATCTTGTCATTAATCTTTCTACATCTCCTCATCCCTTTCTGATTGGTGTACTGATTTAAAACTGTTTTAGTTTTGTTTTTCAAAACTAGTTAACAAATCTTGAGCTGATCTCGTGCAAAGTTTTAAACACCTCTTATGATTAAACTGATTTGATTTCTAGAAAATAGTTTCTTCAAAAAATAGTTCGGAGTTACTTAAATAGTTTAATCTTGTATTAAACGACTTTAGTAACAGTTTTCATTTCCTTCTTTAGCCTCCACTATTAAGGCCCCTCTCTGAGTTTGCCCATTTTTCCAACATCACTGAGGTAGGTTGAATGTGCACTTTGCCCCTTCTTTCTGTGATGTGCCTTGCTTCTAACACTTAGTTTTATATTCTCAGCTTACTCCAGGCTTAGCTCTATCGTCATCCCTCGGGACTCCACCCGTTAGTAGGGCTACTATTGGATTATCTACTCACCCTGGTCCTTCTTCTGCCCCTACAAGGGATGATGTATTTGTGGAAGATCGAACGACCCTTTCAAGCCCACTCGTGACCTTGGCCTTAGTTCCTTTTATTGAAGTAGGAGCTTCATTAAGTGTTGAGGTTCCTCTGTCTGAAGTTCCTCTAACTGAGGGTTCGGTAAAGACTCTTGAGGAGATGAACTTGCCACTAAGATGCCTATCATTGTAGATTCTTTCTCATCTCCCGTTGTCACTCCAGTAGTTGATGAGGTATTTCGCTATTTTCTCTTTATTTCGTGGTGTTTATCCTTTATCTTGACAATGTGCAATCTCCTTGTTAGAAGAATCTCATTTTCAAACATTCAAACTCCACCAGTAACGATGACTTAACAATAAAAAAACACTTGTTAAGATTTTTGTAAAACTCCACCACTAACAGTGACACCCATAATGGTGACTTAACAATGACAACCACTCGTTAAGATTTTTTATAAAAATCCACCAATAACGGTGACACCCATAATGGTGACTTAACAATGGTAACCATTTGTTAAGATTTTTTTATCAAACTCCACCAGTAACAGTGACTTAACAATGAAAACCACTTATTAAGATTTTTTTGTCAAACTCCACTAGTAATGGTGACTTAACAATGAAAATCACTTGTTAAGATTTTTCGTCAAACTCCGCCAGTAACGGTGAATTAATAATGAAAACCACTTGTTAATATTTTTTGCCAAACTCCACAAGTAATGATGACTTAACAATGAAAACCACATGTAAAGATTTTTTGCCAAATTCCACCAGTAACGGTGACTTAACAATGAAAACCACTTGTTAAGATTTTTTTTAATTAAATCATTATTTGCTTTATCTGTCCTCGGGTTGCTTGGGAGTCCCCTCACGTTGAAGATCAACCTCAAGCAGTTCTTTCGCCTATCGCCTCACCAAATTGGGAACCAACTGTATCGGAGGAAACGAGTCCTAACGACCAAGGTTTCACGACAGGTGCTCAGGCTAATAGTGAATCTTGTTGTGATCTTCCTCTGCCAGCTCTAGCTACTCATGAGTTCTACCTCACAGTCCTTCGTTGCTCTTCCCAACTACCTGCAAACCATCAATTGGTGATTGAATAAATCGTAACTCATCATCCTGAGACTTTTACTATTGACTGTCTTCGTTAAAACATTCCCTTGATGAGCCACAGGCTTCTAGGTATGATGCTCGTTATTGCTGATCTCGTCAGCACCCATACTGCAAATGTTATTAGGCCCCTCATCAATTAATTTTTGAGTTATCTAAAGAAGTTGGGCAGGGATGACTTCCAATTTAGCTGTCTGATAGGACACTTGAAGACTTTGAAGAGTCAGTAATTAGAAAGTTAGAAGGAATTACGGAAGAAGCATCAGAAGTCTCAATGAGTTGAGGAAGCTAGGCTGGCCAAAATAGTACCTCTCCTTAAAGTTGCCAACAAAGAGGTGGAGGATATCGAAGAAGCTCTTCGTTAGGTGAAGTTGAAACGAGAGAAACTGCTCATCAAGTGTGCTTAAGTTCAAACTAGGTTGGAGGGCTCTATCAACGCTCAGTAAGCATGTTTAGCAGCCTTCTCGGGTCTGCCTGGAAATTTTTTCTCTGCTTCAGACTTATGGTTCCTCCTAGGCTAATGATCTCTCCCCCATACTTGTATAAATTTATCGTTTCTCACTTATGTAATTGTTGGGCAGTAGTTCCCATTTTTGTAATGCCTCCAAATTTATAAATGAAAGAGAAGTTATATATTTTCTATGCCACTTCTTTGTGTTATAACTGCTTGCATAAAATATAAACTTTGTAATCTTCCATCCTACTCTAGTTACAATAAAAGACATCTTTTTAAAAAATGGCTTATATATTCATAACAGAAAGCTAGATATATCGATGTTCTAAGGTTACTTGCTTATACATGATAGACTTTTAACCATTTGTTGTTAATATTAAATAGTTTATCTTCTTCCATCTTAGAAATCAAGCAATGACCTGAATTGCGAGCCTCCTTTACAATGAAAGGTCCCTCCCAATCGCTGCAGACTTAGGTAGAGCAAGCCCTCTGATATGCTTCACTACTGCCTTCAAAATAAGTTCTCCTTAAATAAACTTCCTTGGTCTCACCAAGTTATCATATGGCCTTGAGAGTTTCTTCGTGTACATTTGAAAGTGCTGCATCGCATTATCTCTATGCTCATCCAATGCCTCCAACAACAGGTGTCTATTCTGAGGGAGCATACTACTTCGCAAGGCATATTGGGCAGAGGGAACTTCCAACTCCATCGGGAGGATCACTTTAGCTCCATATACAAGGGAGAATGAGGCATATCCTGTGGGTTTCCTTTTAGTTGTTCGATAGGCCCACAGGACGACTGGGATCTTGTCATCTTATGACCCCAAAAAGTCTTCCATCGTCTTGGACAAAATGTTGACCAATGTTTTGTTAGTTGCTTTGACTTATCCATTTCCCTTTGGGTATGATACTTTTAAAGTAAGATGAACAATGGAGTATCTTTCTGTCATCATCATTACATCTGAATTGATGAAGGGAGTTTCGTTATCGGAGAGGATAACCTTTAAAATCCTAAAATGACAAATGATGTATTCTCTAATGAAGTTGCTCACCACTCTCGTTGTTGTCCTACTTAGTGGTATCGCTTCAACCCACTTTGTAAAGCACTCCATTGCCACTAGTATCCATACTTTTTCTCGAAGAAGGATGTATTACCCCTACCAGGTCAAATGCCCAAGTGTGGAAAGGGTAAGGGGATGTCAGAGAGTGTAGATCTATCGATGGAGCATGAATTATATTCATGCAGTTGGTAAGCTTTACATTTTTGAACGAACTCAGTAGAGTCTTTCTCCATCGTTGGCCAATAATACCTCAACGTCATCAGCTGGTCATACAACTTTGCTCCTCCTATGTGAGCTGGGTCGTGAGTTTTCTTGAGGACTTCGACTGCTTCCTCCTTTGTAAGTTAACACAATGGCTTGTTGAAATACCCTCTTCGATAAAGCTTCCCTTCCTGAACATAGAACCTTAGGGACCTTCTTTTGAGTCCAATCGCATAAGTCTTCTTCGTAGGGACAACTCCGTCTTTAATAAAGTCAATATAAGGCTGCCTCTAATCTGGTTGAGCTTTAACAAAATGACATTCAACCACTTCGAAGAAAAGCTGACACTTATCACACCTACGTTGTAGCTCTATTGCATCTTGCTTCATTTTAGGCCAAAAGTATCCCTCCCTTTAAATTCTCCTATAAAGAGGGATCTCGTTTGTTTTGCAGTGCTCTTCGTGTGTTTTCTTTAATCTTCACTCTGCTTCTTCTGCGCCGATGCATCTTGACAACCATTAATAAGCACCAAAAAGTGTCTATTTTATATCCCGAATAGAGGCATTTTAGTCACTCATTTTAATTAAAATTGACTTTATATCGTATTTTAATATTTTCAGGTCAATCAGCAGTCGCAGTATCAAATAATGCTAAATCAAGTCAATTGCAACTCAATAGTGGTCAAAAGCATGTATCGAAGAAATCAAGGAGATCGCGAAGTCTGGAGTCCAATCAGAACTTGCCTTGATGTGATCCGATGCCTCGAAACAGTCCCGTAACCCAAACCTAAGCCTACACCGAGCCCAGACCATTCCCCGAGCCTGGTGTGTGTTTAATTTGTATTTCACATTGTTTTTAGATTTTTAGTTTGAGTCATTTTTATTTTTAGGATTTATTTTAGATTTATTTAGAATTTTCTAGAATTTATTTTCTATTTCTTTATTTTTACTTTTATTTTTTATTTTTTAATCTTTATTTTATTTAATTTTTTTTTATGATTTTATTTTCTATTTTTATTAGATATTATCTTACTTTGATTTTATTATATTAGGATTATAATTTTTAGTTTTAATAGATTTTTATTATTTGTGTCTTTTATATATTTTATATATTTTTATTTATATATATATATATATATATATATATATATATATATATATATATATATTTTAGAGTCTTTTTAATTTAATAGATTTATTATTTTTATTTTATTTTTATCTAGTTTTTTTTTTACAAATTAAACACACCCACACACCATAACTCTACACTTAACCTACACCTAAAACAATCCCCACACACCCCATAACACCATACACTAGCACACACCCTAAATATCTCTCACTCACACCACACCTTACCCTACACCCTTACACATTCTAATCACCCCCACATCATCTTCTTCCTTCCCCACCTTCCACTATCTTTCTCCTCACCTCCACTACCACAATTAACACCTCCCAAATCACAGCCCTTAACCCAACATCCAAAAACCCGGCAGAACTCGGACAAAACCTAGACCTCCGGCGCCAGACCCAGTAACCCGTGTGCGCCTCCGTTCGGCGCGATCCTGGCCCGGTTCCAGCCCCATTCGGCCGACCTCACCCCTCCGAACCGGCGGCGCCTAGACCTCCATCCGACACTGTTCTGTTAACCTGGATACCCACAAAGCCCAACCCACCTGCAAGCCGCGGACCCCCTCTCCGGCGACCATACCACTGCCAGATCCGGCGACCTGCCGGCGACGAAACTCGGACCTCCAACCAAAAAAACCCGCCGGAGCTACCATACCCACCGCCGGACAACCCGACCCATTTCGCGACCATGCCACCAACCCGCGAAACCTCCGGCTAGAAAACCGCTGCCACCTCTAAACCTGAATCAAATCAAACCCAAATCAAAAACAAAATCCCAAGAAAGTAGGCATCCATTATTATCCAACGTGGTCATCTCCAAATCCCATAAAATCTCTTAAGGAAGAAATAAGTCGTGGGTATTGTTATTCAAGGGAAGGAGCTACTCACTTTAAAAGGAGAAGACTCTCAGCACAAAACAAAAAGAGACACAGAGAGAGAGAGAGAGAGAGAGAGAGAGAGAGTATAATATGTACGTAGTAGGTTAGTATAATATGTACGTAGTAGGTTCATAAAAAAAATTTCAGAAAAATACAAAAAAATTAGTTTCGCTTTAGAATAATTTTTAGGTTTAGTTTCTACTCTTCTTTTTGTAATCAAGTAATGAAAATTGTGAAGAAGCTGGACGCATGTCAAGATAAATTTGTGGAAAAAATTGCGTATTGTATTTCTACATTCTCTTTTCAATTTTTTTCCAATTAATTAAACAAATTAATATTTATTTTAGGAATCGAACTAGAGATAGGTTTTTTCGATATTTGAATATTAATTCGGTGTTGAAATTTGAGGATTGATATTGTTTTCGTT